>BSYR01000035.1:12500-5182500 GCA_030270665.1 Hibiscus trionum | reverse complement strand
ACAAAAGGCTTAATTAATTGGTTCATACATAAATTAGGAATTTTGTCAACCCTACATGTCAATGTTAATGGCTGTCAACCTCTTTATATTTATTAATATAATGACGTGAAAGAAAGAAAAAAATAAAATAATAAAACCATCTTTCTAGATTTATTAGAAAAAAAACTATCATTCTTAATTAATTTGGAATTGATTTTTTCCCACCATGATTTTAAAATTAGAATTTGAAATAAATAAAAATATATTTTATATCCATATATATTGTAAATATTTTCTTTGCGAGGAAACCCATGCAATATTCATGCATATGGTTGACAAGAATGACCTGTTTTAGTTCTTCAATTTGAAACCATAATCCAGGATTAAGTCGGAAATTAGAAAATTGTAATTTTATTATTGTTTTAACTTATTATTTATAGTTTTAAAGGGATTAAATTAAAATTTTACCATTTACGGGAGTAAAATAAAATTACGTAGTTTTTATTTTAAAACTTTTAAACTTAAAGGACTAAACTCATATTTTTACCATATAAGGGAGTCAATGTCCCTACCTGCCCTGACTTTGCCCTGGCCAGTGGCCATAAACAAGTGATATCACCATTTCATATATATTTGTTTATTGTTAGCAAGTTTCTCCAAAATTATTGTCCCCATGCAAGGGCACGTGTTACACTTATAGATAGATAAATATGATCATCTTACATTATGTAAAAGGCTTAATACAATTTTTCCACCTTAAAGTATATCTGATTTTTCAATTTGCCCCTTAAATTTCATTTTGCCCACTTTTTTCCCTTAAACAATTCGCCGTTACCCATTTTGTCCCATTTCGTTACTTTTTTTCGTTAAAAAAAACTCAGACAATAACATCCTGCCACGTCATCAACTCATTGACTAAGTCAATCCGTCTGGTTTTATTTAAAGGGTAAATGACATGTCAAGTCTGTCAGATTTGTTTTTTGTTCAATCTAGTCACTGTAAAAGTCTATTTTTACCTTAAATTGACCTCTATTTGTTTTTAATTTTTATAATTTAGTTCATTATTTGTTATTATTAATAATATTATTTTATTAAAATGTTAATATTTAATAAAAATAAATAAAAACAAATATTTTAATACTAAATTAGTAATTTTTTAGATTCGAATTCAAATTATATTCTAATTATTAATTCTAATTTCACTATATTTGAATTATAGTTTTTGAGTAAAATTCAAATTATATTCGAATCATGTTCGTATTATATTCAAATCATATTCAAATTATATTTGAATCATCTTCTAATTATATTCGAATTATTAATTCGAATTTTGCTATATTCGAAATATATTTTTGAGCAAAATTCGAATTATATTTGAACCATGTCTATATTATATTCGAATCATATTCAAATTATTTTCGAAATATAATTTGAATATGATATTTCGAATGTAATTCAAATATAATTCGAATATAATATAAACATGATTCGAATATAATTCTAATATAATTACATGTTTTTTCAACTATTATATTCGAATCATGTTTAACATGTAATTATATTTGAATCATGTTTAACAGGTAATTATATTCATATCATGTTCATATTATATTCGAATCATATTCAAATTATTTTCGAAATATAATTTAAATATGATATTTCGAATGTAATTTGAATATGATTCGAATATAATATGAACATGATTCGAATATAATTCTAATATAATTACATGTTTTTTGAACTATTATATTCTAATCATGTTCATAATATATTTGAATCATGTTTTATTTTAAATTCTATATTTCGAACCCTCCCGATGTTCAATTCTAACACCGTCTGAAATTGATAAAAAAAAATGTTCAATATTCGACCGTACCGACCCATCGATCTAGGTCAATAGCTAGCCAAGCTTTTAGCCTCCGCATGGCACACACAGAGAGAGACGTGGGAGAAGTAACTAGTAAGTGCACCCCAATATGAATACAACGATGAAAGCGAGCCCGAATCCTAGTACATGGGGGCGGGTAGCTTTGATGAATTTCTAGTTCAGGCAAACATACAATCCCTCCTTAAAAAGTGAACCCTAATTGTCTCACCCCCAGCCACCCGCCCCCTCTGTCCCGTGCCTAACAGCAGCAACAAAAGGCTGTTTTGCCCGATTCGGGAAGCCTTCAACTCTGAGCATTTCCTTTCTCAAAACCCCATTGTTTTCCAAGCCTCAACCCCTTGGGGTTTCTTTATTTACACACAATCTCGATTTCAACATGTGGGCAGCCATTACCCATTAGTGTTGTAATTATGTGACTCCAAACAACAAAAATCACATTCACATGCACTGCTTTTGATTACTTTGTTTTCCGCGAGGTGCCACGTTGCACTCACTCGTCTGCATACATTTTATCTGCAATAAGTGTTCTAAGAGATATAGTTAGGTTAATACGTTTTATCAATCTAAATCGTGAGAACGAACCAATAGTAAATCTGGGTTTGCGTTAAACTGTGATAACTTCTGCTTATGTGTCGAAACTTGGCTTGTTTGCTTTAACCCTAATTCTTTTCCGAATAATGAAGATATGTTTTTCGATGTAAGTAGTAAATACGAGTATATGTTAAATATGAAATATATTCAATTTTATTTGAATGATTTTTTAAACTATTGTATCTTATATTCATACGCAAATGTCGAATATGTGTATATATATATTGCATTATTGACTTGGTTTAGAGCTAGCGAGGGCAATCATGGATATATATTTTTAAAGGGTAATTATTTGATACACCGGCGGTAGAAATTAAATGTTTCCACAAATGTCTTAGTTTTAGGGTTTATGGACTTAGTTTAAGGTGTATAAATTAAGGGTTTAAGTGTATGAGTTTTGAATTTAGAGATAATGGTTAAAATTTATAGTTTAGAGTTATAATTTAGGGTTTATAGATTAAAACCTAAATCCTCACCATGTTACCCTGAAAATTAAACCCTACCTTTTAAACCCTAAAACCTAAATTCTAACTACTATCCCTAAATTCTAAATCTTTAGACATAAATCTCTAAACCCTACACCTTAAACTAAGCTCATAAACCCTAAAACTAAAGTGTTTGTGAAAACTTTTAATTTCGACCGTCGGTGTATAGGATAATAATCAATTTTTAAATGATTTGTTTTAATATATACTATAGGGTTAAGCTGACCGACCAAACCCGGGATAGAAATGGCAGCAAAAAGTAAAATAAAACAATATTTGATGATGCAAACCATTGCTTGTATCCTTGGTTAATCAATTCAAACACACATGCAGCCTGTTCAAAAAGGTTAATTAGATATATAATGGAAAGTCGGCATGTTTTGTCTCTTGCAGAACATGGATTGTCATAATGTTTTCTCCATGTCTGATTTGAAATCTCATCTTATTTTAATTCCAATTTGTTATTATTGTTGAAAACTTATTGCTTTCAAATATATAATATTTATATATACTTTCTTAATGCAATTGATAATTATATATATGTTTTTGAAAATCCAGGTCAATGGCTGAAGAATAATGGCAACAATGAATATAATTATCTATATTAATTAATAATTAATAAGACTTTAGGCAAATTAGTTGTTTATTAATCAAGGAGGGGAATATTAACACTAACTATATCTATAAAGCTAAAGTTGCACGCAATATACTGCAGCTAGATTATAATAACATTAACTCACTATATATCTAGCTTATAAGAAATCATTGTTTTGTATATTGTCTTATAATTATGTTCTGTTTTGTCCAATGAAACAAATGGCTTAATCTTGTTTTAGTTTTTAAGCATATAATTAGTCCTGTAAACGAACACGAACGAGGGTGTGTTCATGTTCGTTCGTTTAACTTTAACCAAACAAATGAACGAACACGAACATAAACAAACACAAAATTTCTTGTTTGTGTTCATTCATTAAGGAATGTACGTGTTCGTTCGTTTAAATGGTAAATGAACATAAACGAACACAAACGAACATATATAATTTGTTAAATATTTAATATTTTTGGTTAGTTCGATTAATTCAGTTAATTAACCGATTTTAAACCGAATTAATCGATAATTAAAATTTGAGAAAAACTCTTAATCATTAGCCGAAACCTAAAATTATCTAATAGATTAACCAATTTTGTTTTGGTTCGGTCGGTTAGTTCGGTTTAACCGAATAATGAACACCCCTAGACACATGTGAATAAATTTAAATGAAAATAAACGAACGAACATAAATGAACATAAACTAACGGATTACCGAACGTTCACGAACATAAATGAACGAACAAACCCTTTGTTCGTGTTCGTTCATTTAATTAAACGAACAAAAAATCTTGTTCATGTTCGTTCGTTTAATAAATAAACGAACTTCCCGCCGAACGGTTCACGATTAGTTCGCTGTACGTTCGGTTCATTTACAGCCCTACATATAATATTTTTAATTTAATTAATTTGAGGTTTTAAAGATTTGTAGGTGGTCTCTAAAAGTCATAAATTATAATTTAAAATGATAATATTAAAATTTAACCTCTCTAAAATGATAAAATTGTGATTTAACTTTTTTTAAAACTGTAAAACTATAAACTAACACAGTGATAAAGTTGCATTTCGACTCCAATAAAATTTTATAATTCAATTTCAGCTCAAAAAAATTCCGCATGTCTTAAGAAATGTGTATAAGAATATATTGTAAACTTAAATAAATTTTTTTCATGTATTGTTGTAGTGTTATATTTTTTATTTTTTATAATCTTTTTATTATGTAATGGTTTTGTTCTCAATTACTTTTGGAGAAATTATCATTAGCAAAAGAAAATACAAGGGACAGCTTGAAACACTGCTGAATAATTATATAATGGTTAATCACCTTATTTCTTAATTATAAAACAGAAGATTTAATTTGATTCAAATAATAATAATAATAATAATTGAGAATGAAATTCATTTCATAATTAATTATTTATCTTCTGATAAAAATAGTTGAGACAAAAGAATCAATTGTTAATAATAATAATAAATATTTTGATTCGGATCGGAAAAAAAAATAGAAAAAGGATAGGAAATCAATGTTGAATGTTATGTTAGTGCTCATTCCGTTGATAAGCACAAAAGGCTAAGTCGCACCTAATTTTCTTTGTTGACCAGAAACTTTGAGAAGCTGACTCCTAATATCAACTTTTCCACCAATTTTAACTACCAATTGCTTAGGTTTTCTCCTGTAAAATAATGCTTTGATTTTCTCAGCACCACACGTTTCATACTCACGATAAAAATTAATTTATTTAAATGATAAATGACAAATTATTAATTATTAGATTTTATGTTTCAGGTCTTTTAACCTCGCAATATTGGTAAAAGAAAATATTTTATACAAAAAATAAATATTTTTTAATTTATTCAACAATTATTAATATATGGAGATTGGAGAGTGATTAAAATTTTATGCATAACTCTTATTAAATTTGACTTTAATCTATTAAAATTATATAAAAGTATATTTAAAAAATAAAAAATTATAATAATTATAATTTTATTTAAATAAAATAATATTATATATATTTTTAATTAACTTAATATCCAATTAATTTGTGACACAAACTCAATAAAAATTAATAATAAAGTATATGTATTCGTACAATATTATGTGACACAACTTTGAATCCCGTTAAATTGTGACATGTTTGACCAATAATTGTAAATTGTGAGTCCCGTTAAATTGTGACATATTTTACCAATTATTAATTGTAAATTGTGAGTCCCTTTGAATTGAATGTAATTAGAGACCACCAATTAGAACATTCAATCCATAGGGTAGGAGCGAGTATTAGTATAATTATGCGGGTAATTAAATTCTTCAATTACTCCTTATTATGGATTTTTATAATAAAATTAATATTTGTTGAATATAACACGAAGTTCTATATATATTATTTGATACATTGTTGCTTTTTTTTTTCTACACAAGCAATTTTAATCCACTGTCATGTGTCTTATTTATTTTTAAATATTAATTAAAGAAACATGGTTGTGCAACGATAATATATCAAATAATAATCATATACATAACATGTTATAATATTCTACAATAAAACAATATATATAATATAACATGATATTTTTCTTATAACATGAACGTATTTTGCCTATTCAAAAAAAACGTGAACGTCTTTTGCGTGTATATGTAAAGCATGTAAATAATTGATACGTGTGTAACCAGTGGCTGATCTAGAATCTTAAAATAGGGTCTAAAATTTTAGCACACTTTTTTTTATAAATAATTACGCATGATAAAATTTCCTTACAAATTAAACTATATTTTTAAAATTTTTCAAAAAAAAATGGGGAGCATATGCATCTACCCCTGAGAATAACCTAAATTATGATACAAGTTTTGATTCTCATTCAAATGATGAAAAACTTAGCCAAGGATCAATAAATATGAGAATGGGTATATGTTTAATGTTAGAGATGGAATAACTTACCAAATCTATAATAGTAAAGTGATTGGATAAAATTGCATAAGATATTTTTTTAGATATTTTTTTAGGTGAATAACAAAATAAATTTAAAGAATGGTCTATAAAATATAGAGTTTTACATAAAAAAAATAGAATTCAAGCTCATTCCTTCGCAACATCCACCCTATATGCATAAGATATTTATTTTTATTTTTATTAGTAATTTCATTTTAAATTCATTACTTAAATATTTAGAGAATGTTTTTGTATGTTATTAGTATTTTTTATAGTAATTAATATCACTTTAGCAAGATTTAATTTTTTCATTAGATTGAGTATTGAACCTAGGATATCGAATAGGATGAATAATTTATATAATTTTAGAATTTATGTTTATGTAATTGGATCATAATCTTATATACTGACGGTGAAAAAAGTCTCCATAAACGGAGATATTTAGGAATTTAGCGCTTATGGGTTATGGTTCAAGTTTAGAATTTATAGGGTAAAATTTAAGATTGAATTAAAAATTTAGGTTTTAGATTGAAAATAAGTATGATTTTTCAAAAAAAAAAAATTATACTGACATTGTATCAAATATCTAAACTTTTATAATATTTTACTAACCAAACATATTTTAGAGTTACATTTTTTTTTGGTAATTACACTCTTATCCCAACCTTTTGTACAATATCAGCAGCACTCAATTCAGTACCAAACCTTAGGATTGTTTCATCCCTTTTTATTGTTTATTGATAACCAAGTGGATTTGCGTTCCACCAACTCCACACCTTCAAACCTTATCCAAAACCCAAACCCCACACTTACACATTATATCTTTGTATGTCAATAAAGTTGAGAAACAAATGAAATTAATTTTAGTTCGATTGATATTTTTCAAAAAAAAAAATATAAGTTTGAACATGTTTTAGTATAATTATTTTTAATTTAAGAATTTGTATATTATAATATATATATATATATATATATATTAAAAGATGAGAGAACTAGTTATCTTTTAATATTATAAAATTTATAATGTATAAATTATATATTTAAAACATGATTAACGCGTATATTTCAAAATATAGTAGAATTTTTAATGTCCCCACAATTGAAATATAAATGTGTGTAGGAGCTTTTGACGTGATTTGCAAAACTCTTTGAGAATCAAGTTGTGGCTTCAACTTGTACTTATGGGATAGAACCAAATATGATAACAAAGCCATGGGAAATATACATTTGTGTTCATTATTCATAGCCAATCTTGCAAGTTAGCTATTTTTATTTATTTATTTTGCAGTCTATTTGTGGGAGTTGATTTGACTTTGGTTTATTAATTAATCATATTTAGCCAATAGATTTTTCTATTATTTTGATATCTAAATAAAATAAAGAAGCTTTCTTTATATGGTTAACCAAACCCAACGTCAATGATAGAGAGGATAAAATTGATTAAAAAAGTATACTATTTTAATTTGTTTTTTGTTTTTTTAAATAATCATATTCATTTCTTAATTTTATATTAAAAATTTAAAGTTACTTTCATTAAGTCAAGTTTCATCAATTATTTAATATAACGTTATTACTATAATACTAAACTTTAGAAGAAAAAAACTTTAGAATACTATATCATAAATCCATCTATAGAGCAAGGTGTTGGAACGAATGTGCTTGTTTTATATATATAAATATATTTACTTTGATAAAGACAATAAAAACAAAAAAGATAAATAAGCTAAAGTATTATTCATTGTTCGTAGTTTAATCTTAGTTCACACCACGTGAAGGCTTTAAAAGTTAATCTTAACTTCAAAGCTTTCTTATAAGTAAACTACTAGGAAATAATATTAAATGTGAATTAATCATCATTCTCACCTTTTTTAAGATTGATGTCTTCTTTGTAATGCTTATCTAATTATATTTTTTTATTTTTTACACTGACATTGTATCAAATGTTCGCTCAATGTAGAAATAAAGATAATATATCCTTAACATAAAAATTTAACAAATATAAATAAACAAAATTAATAGAAACTGTCACAAAAGGGGTCTAACCATAACCATAAGAGACTGTTGACTTTTTCTCGTCAAAGGTGTGACATGATGAATCTAACAAGAAACGCCAAACTATCACCAAGATAGATAAAAATTATGTCAAAAACAGACAAAGACGTGTCACAAAGACAGACGAAAGTAAAATGTTTTAATATATGCAAAAAAAAAAGAAATCAAAACAGAGATGATATTTATTTAGATCTTAATCAAAATAAAAATATGGGCTATAATACTAAACCGACACGTAAGACAACACTTAAAAAAACTAAGGTTTTTCACCTTTTTAATAGTCTAAAGGTAATCAAAATGTATTATTTGTTCATAAATATTCTTAACTCTTCGATGATGTGCATACATCTCATAGACAAAGAGATTTGAACTCGTGTCTCTTAGGATGAACATTGTTCACTTTTTTACTAGGACATTTGTTGAATTTTTTTTTGCTTTCCTATTATATTTATTTGAACTGATTGTCATTAAATTTGCTTTGTTTTCTATATTAACTTGAGCTAATTGTTAATTAAATTTGTTTTTTTAATTAGTCTCATTCTGATCATGAGATCTAATACTTTGTCTAATTAAATTGATTAAATTTAGGGGGAAAATTATTAATTCATAGTTTCTAAATGAAAAATAAAATGAGATAAAAACCGAAAACCCCCATTTTTATTGTTAATAAAATGAGAAGATTAATTTGAAATTGAGGTGTTGTTTCTTGTCTTTATTTTATGTTTACTTCAAAACATTCTTACAAGTAAAGTAGGGGGTGAAGAATATCAAATGTGAATTAGTTATCATTATTAATATTTTTAATATTAACGATTTTCTCATGTCTACATATTTTACCCATATACTATACAATTATAAATTAAATTTGGAATTTTAAAAATATTTAGATTTATAACCAAAATCTATGAATAACAGTCCTCATATAAAAAAACCTATTGAAACTAAAACCAAACCACTCATTTTCAACTATAAAAATATGATATGTTAATTTAAAGTGTTTAATGATACGAGATCCATTAATTGACTGGTGATAAAAAATGCTCATATTGTCTTATTTTGTGTGTATTTGAATCTTGACATTAATCTTATAAATGTAATTGTCTTTCTACATAATAAAAAATGTTCAATGTTTATTGTCAAAAAAATATTATGGAAATTAAAAATCATTTATTTTAGACATCATATTAGAAAGTAATAAAAATAAGTTAAACAATATTTAGATGATATTTTTTTATAAAAGTAAAAGATAAAAAAATATTATTAATATATTTCTCTAAAAACTGCTTTGGAAAAGCTTTTCATTACAACTTAATTTTTAGCTTTGTTCTTTATTATTTTTAGTATTAAAAACATTTTATTCCAAAAATTGATTTGAAGGAATGGAAAACTGACCTTAGTGTGATATCGACTTTTAATAATTGGTATATTCCAAAGACAAAAAGAAAAAAAAAATCCATATACCTAAATTTTGCGAGGAAATTGATAAAAAGGCAACAAAAAATATAAAATCACCTTTTTCTTTCTCAAGATATCTACTAGAACAAGTCATATATTAAAATATTTAAAAATAGGTTTAACTTGATTTACATGTTGATATAATAAATAAGAAAATATGAGATTAGATATATTTATGCGTTCAATATCTTTTTATTTATATGTTGAGAGGGACTGAGTACTATAAACATTAGATCAAATTGTATATATATTTTTTATAAAAGCCACTAAATTTTTATTAAATCCATAGAAAAATTTCAATTACAATGCATCCAAGAAGAAAAATATTTGGATTAAACAACCCAAAAAAACCTTACAACCTAAAAACAAAGAAAATGAAAATTTCTATGGAGATAAGCATACCAACAAAATTTAGCAGCCTCCTGAATCTCCTTGTCTCTGTCCAAACGAGACGCATAAAGAAGGAAGAAGGAGTGGTGCGCGATCCAAGCTGTCAAGCAAAAAGTACCGCTACCCAGGACTGATTTCATCGGCAAACAACCATCAACCGAGTGGGGATATAACTTTCCAAGTGACCACCGACAAAAACATAAATCAGAAACTAGCACCGATTGAATCTCTATGCGAACAACAATCGATCGCTAGGGTATGCTGAAACATGCCACAAAGACAGATGAATCAAACCACAAAACAAAAACAAAAACATGTCACAAGGACAGAGGAAAAAACGTGTCACAAAGACAGAGAAAGAGATTCTTATTAAAATAAAAAAAAATAAAAAAAACTAATAGATCCGGTGGTCGACAACCAATATTAAAATTAATTGTCGACCACCGATCAAAGAGATTGATCAATGTAGAAAACGAATAGAATTGAAGGAATTTTGGTATGAAGAGCGGCTAGGAGATCAAATTGTATATTGAAAAATCTTTGAAACTACATGAATCATGTGTTTCTCTCAAAGGGTAAAATATTCGTGATTATCAATCAAGAGTTTCACGTAAAATAAGACCATTCCATTTATCTTACGTGGTACTTTCGATCGAACAATAAGTGTCATTTGATAATTAAATTTTGAATGTTAATATAACAAATAACATTTTAAATATTATTATTTAAGTAAAAAATTAAGATATTATTTGGTGAACATTTTTTGAGTCAAAATTAGAGTTTTGGATATTTTTAGAGGTTTGATTAGTAAATCCGTTAATTTAGATGTTTGGTAAAAGAATTATAACAACGAATTGAAGTGAAACTTTTTAATTTGAAAAGAATTTAATTTATCATAAATGTTGTTGTGAATAAAATAGCAAGAACAACGAACAAGAATAAAAGAACAAAGAGATGAGAGAAAGAAGAAAATTTGTATTATTTTCAAATATAGACTTGTGTACAATGTCTTCATCAAATCATCTATTTAATTTTAGGCATAAGAAGTACATATTACATTGAACTCTAATTAAATGAGATAATATTCCTAATGATAAACTAAATCAAACTCCTTAGATAAAATCTAATCATGATAGACATCCACATAGATAAATATTCATAACACTCCCCATTGGATGTCTATGTAGATAATGTGCCTCGTTAAAACCTTACTAAGATAAAAACTCAGTGGGAAAAAAATCTTTGGTGAAGGAAAAAGAGTACACACATCTTTGATACGCATAACATGTTGCCTCATTAAAAACCTTACTAGAAAAACCCATTGTGACAAAACCTCGGTTAAGGGAAAAAGAGTTCAACACATGTTTACTGCCCCTCATGAAAACATCTCAGAAGATCTTTGAATCTTCATAATTCAAACTTGAATATTATTTTTCTAGAGGTAGCAGGGCATGAAACTTTGGAGTAATATTTTTCATGATGTATCCACCTTCTATTATCTCTACACAAGATAGCATTTGTATCATATCTTGTGAAAGTAAATCACATATCTTCTTTATATGTTGGGTCAATGGTCTTAGCCAAACACATTTTTGACTTGCCTTGTGCATAATAATTATTTCTACAAGATTTGAGGAGGCATCGACGAATGTTTGAAGATCTAAATGTAATGATCTTTGTATATTCATAGATATTTCTTGACCAACTAATATATAGTGCTTCAAGACCAAGAAAAGATATAATTATCTTTATTCACACCCAACAATCTTACAACTATTGGGATACTCAATAGATATTCTCTATTCATATTGAATCTTCTTTAAGATTCTTTCAACTTATGTCTATTCATAGACAAAAAGAAATATATAAAAATGCTCGATCTTCAGGGCGAGATAAACTTGATGTCAAGATTCAAGTACTTGTATTGAAAGTACTTCATGAGTTTCCAATTTGAAGCTCTTTAGGAATTCTAAAATTATTATAATGGATCTTGATCCAAACTCCTTTATAAAATACATAAGGAAATCTGATCATTCTTATAGTATTTTCTCAATTAGTATTCACTAAGGCGATTATACCAAATGCGCCAAAATATTCATGAGACATGTCTAAATAAATTTTCTCGGAAATTTCCAAATGCTTCTAGCATTTCAAATCCTTCAAAGATAAATATGGATCCACAAATAATTAGACGCGTGTAAAATTTTTCATAACTGCCAAAGTAATTGCATCCACCATGAAGTAATTAAAACTTTTCATAAATCATAGTTCAAGTCGTATTTACGACTACTTATTTGTGCCTCACTTGCATTACACCTTTAGGTGTTTGGACTGCTGGTCCAAATACTTCTATTTTAGAAGTTCAAAGCGTCTTTCAACATCGTCCAATTCAATATCTATACTTCTGGATAGATTTTATACAAGATCATCGATTTCTTTCTTTACTTCTATAGAAGTATTTTATGTAAAATTATTTGTAAAATCGTTGTCGATAACTTTCCAATTTTCTGGTTTCATTCTCGTAATGACATAACTCATCGAGATCTCTTTAAGATTTCAATATTATTTCAGGTACCTGAAACTCTTCAAGAGTTTTATTATTAGTTATGTCTTGGGTCTCTTTAGGAGCACCCACCTCCAATATATGACCATCTCATAATACTTTTTATTTACGAGAATTTTGATCATTGGAACCATTTCAACTATCATGCTTCAAGCATGATTTACATCCACTTGCTCTAACATGTAATTTAAACTTAGAGCATTTTAGCTGGTATATGAGACTTAATTACTCTCATTGGGTCATTAAATATGTCTGGCAGTTGACATGAAATAACATGAATTATCTTATGAACTTTTAGTTCATATTCGAGGATCTAGATAATGATAATTCATTTCCTTCTTTATCCAGCTGATTATTCTCTCCCACTGATGTTGAGAAAAATCATCTAATTACTCAATATATATTCTCAACCCTTTTTACTTGCCCATTTTGTGCGTTATGGTGGAGCAATTCAACTATATATCATACATTCAAAAATTCAAAAAATAAAAAATATGACTTCTGACCAAAAGTCAAATCATAATGGAGAGTTTATTATAACTCGTTGGCTTGATGCGTATAAGTGTTGCTATATGAAAATATCATATAAATAATAAATGTTTTTTTCTCACAGTTTAACTATTAAATAGGAGGCATCCAATTAAAAATTTGCTAAACCGTATTTTTCATAATCAATAGGCTTTGTAACAACTGATATAGCCTAAAATATAAACCCATAAGCTTTTGCAAAACGAATAGTCTAATTGCATAATCTGAACTCTTTTAGAATCAATCTCATAAACTTCTGGTTGTAAGTTGATAAAATAATGTAGATGCATCTACTAAAATCATATAAAACTTTCCACATTTGTGGATATATGGGCCCATATTTCGTTCAGATATGTAAGACATACAGTCTCAACTTCAGTACAAGAACTTCAAGTTCTAATTCTTTTGGTAAGTGGGATCATTTATATCTTTTGAGAACAAACAACACAAGAACTTTAGGTTCTTTTAGTAAGTGGAATTTAATCAATTCCTCTAAGCAACACAAGAACTTCACGTTCTTTAATAAGTGGAATTTAATCCATTCCTTTGAGAATAAGCACCATAAGAACTCTGTAGAACTAATGTTTTGATATAATAATTGAAAAATGGTTTAGACTGATTTAAAAAGAATTTAAACTATTTCCAAAGTTCAAATAACTTAAAATTATGTTTAGGGATGTTTTCAAAAGGGTTTTACATGTTTTCATAAGCCAAACTACACAAAACCTTCCAGGCGTTTCGAAACACCTTAGGGCGTTTCGATACAGTGTATTCCAGTAGCTAAAACGTTTCGATACTAGTATCGAAATGAGCTTTCCCTGGAGGAGGATTTTGCCCAGCGTTTCGAAACGAGCTATGCCGTTTCGATACACCTACGTGGCATTGACCACAACGGTCACAAACCCCCAACGGCTATTTCCCAACTAACTTTTAAATGCAGGACGTTTCGATACGGGGACAGGCGTTTCGATACGGGTTTCGAAACGGCCAAGAGCGTTTCGATACGGGCCCTACATCAGACTGCAACGGCTCTTTCTACTTAAAGGGTGTTTCGAAATGGTCACGAGTGTTTAGAAACGGATAGCAGCAGAACTACATTTATGGTGGGAATTAAAGTCTTCAACGGCTCCAATTCAACCCCAACGGCTAGTAACGGCTACAAACTCATCAAGGAGTATAAAAGGGACCTCCAAGCATCAAGATATGGTTAATGCTCATATTGTCAATCAACAAATGATCGAGAATTGTTTTAGAGCTTAAATTGTCATTTATTGTATAGACAAACACTAGTGAGCCAAAATTGTCAAATTTGCTCAAGTGTTTTAGGTTTTGGGTGAGTGCTTTAATTGTGCAAACAAACACCTATTAGAGGGATTTGTGTTTGCTTTGTTTATCTCTTTGTAAAAGAGGGTTTGATCAAGGCTTTGGGTAGAAAGCTTGATCGGTGTATAAGAGTTTCCTCCTAAGCCTAGAAAAGGGGATGAATCAATAGTGGATTGATTGAAAATCCTTAGTGGAGAGCTAAGGTAGTGGATGTAGACCTTGGTTAGAAGGTTGAACCACTCTAAAATCATTGTGTCTTTATTGTTCTAGCTTCCACACCAAATCCACCCAAAATTTCAACTCTCCACCACTTGGTGAGTCACATCGGTTGAACGAATCGAGCACCTCTCAACTCAACAAACTTCAAGTTCTTTTAATATATGTGCATGTAAATCTCAATAGCTTTCGCATCATTATTGATCAGGATGGTCTAACCGATCATACCAACTACATACAAGTGTGTATATACATTTCTGAATTTCGTAAACTTCTGGTTTACCATAACATGTGATTCAATCTCACTCGTACATGTCTAGTACGATCATCAAAATTGTTCCTTTGAATATGAATATATTTAGCTCTTTCAAAGCTTTCAATGGAAATTATCTTTTGGTAGCAATATATATAGCTTTTTTAGAGCTTTTAACTGACTTTTTGGCTACCAGAACTTATATCCACAATGACTTTTTGACTATGATCCTTCCTTGGATTGGTGAACTACTATCGTCGCTTCATCAAGGGCTATTCAGTGAGAGCTACGCCTTTAACAGAGCTCATGAAGAAGAATAAGCCGTAGGTGTGGTCACCAACTTGCCAAGAAGCCTTTGAAGACTTAAAAAAGGCCATTTGTGAGGGGCCCATGCTAAGCTTTCCCGACCACACCAAGCCCTACGAGTTGCACACCGACGCATCGAATTTTGCCATAGGAGGAGTTCTTATGCAAGATGGGCATCCGATCGCCTATAAGAGTCAGAAGCTCAACGATACAGAGAGGCGCTACACCGTACAAGAGAAAGAGATGACTGCCATCATCCATTGCCTTAGGGTGTGGCGACATTATCTCCTAGGGGCTAAGTTCTTGATCTTAACCGACAACGTAGCGACTAGCTACTTCCAAACTCAAAAGAAACTTAGCCCAAAGCAAGCTAGGTGGCAAGACTTCCTAGCCGAGTTTGACTATATTCTACAATACAAGCCGGGTAAAGCGAATGTAGTCGCCGATGCGTTGAGTCGGAAGGCAGAGCTAGTAGCGCTAAGCCAAGTCACCAGTCCACTTCTCGATAGGATCAAGGAAGGCCTACACCATGAGCCCCTTTCCAAGAGTATCATTTCCCTAACCAACGAGGCAAGACACGACAGTTTTGGGTGAGTGATGGACTACTCTACACCAAAGGCAACCGTCTATACGTACCAAAGTGGGGCAATCTACGCAAGAAATTGATCAAGGAGTGTCACGACTCCTTATGAGCCGGTCATCCAAGTATGCGTCGTACACTTGCCTTTTTAAATTCCAACTACTATTGGCCTCGGATGCACGACGGCGTGGAGGAATATGTGAGGACTTGTCTTGTGTGTCAACAAGACAAGGTTGTTCAACAACAACCATGAGGGCTCCTAGACCCTTTGCTTGTACCCGACAAGCCTTAGGAGAGTGTCTCTATGAACTTTATCACTTGCCTACCCAAGTCTGACGGGTTTGGAAGCATAATGGTCGTGGTGGACCGATTTAGTAAGTATGCCACCTTCATTGCAGCATCACCCGATTGCACAACAAATGAGGCAGCAAGGCTCTTTCTCCACAACGTAGTCAAGTTGTGGGGTGTACTAGACAACATTGTTAGCGATCGGGATCTGAGGTTCATGAGGAGGTTTTGGACCGAACTCTTCAAGATGCTAGGGTCCGACCTTAACTTCTCAACAAGCTTTCATCCCCAAAGTGACGGGCAAACAGAACGCATCAATGCTCTCTTGGAGCTTTACTTAAGGCACTACCTTAGTGCCAATCAAAGAGATTGAGCCAAGCTCCTCGATGTTTCACAATTCTCCTACAACCTACAAAGAAGCGAGGCCACCAACCGAAGTCCCTTTGAGATTGTCTTGGGACATCAGCCGACCACACCGTTCTCCCTTGCCACGCACTATGAAGGGAAGAGCCCCGCAGCCTACAAGATTTCCAAGTCATGGCATGAGCAGAACGAGCTCACTCGAGCCTCCTTACACAAGGCTGCTAAGAGGATGAAGAAGTGGGCGGACAAGAAAAAAAAGCCCCTAGAGTTCAATGGAGGAGACCTTGTCATGCTCAAGCTCCTACCCCAGCAATTCAAGACCCTACGAAGGGTACACAAGGGACTAGTCCGCAAGTATGAATGATCATTCCCAGTGATCAAACGAGTAGGCAAGGTGTCTTACCAACTTCAGCTCCCGCCGAGACTTAAGATTCATCCAATCTTTCATGTGAGTTTGTTGAAGCCTTATCACGAAGACTTGGAGGATCCATCGAGGGGAGTCTCCACTATAGCACCCACAGTCGTGGTCACTTCCTTCGACAAGGAAGTTGAAGAAGTGCTAGCCGATCGAGTGATTAGGTGAATGGGCATGCCAGCATATAAGGAATACTTCATCAAGTGGAAGGGTCTGCCCATTGCCGAGGCGAGTTGGGAAATTGAAGAAGCCCTTTTGCAATTCAAAGACCAACTTCGAGAGTTCAACGAAGGCACGACGAGGGCGTCGCGAGCTTATGTGGGGGAGAATGTCACAACCCACCATTTTCCCCGAAAATCCAAACCGAGGTTATCACCACTCCTTGGGCACTTTTGAGGCTAGCAAGCACCAAAGAGGGCTCTATAAAGGCCTAGGACGGCCATGAAGCATCTAAAGACATGCCACAATGTTCTAGAAAGGTCCGAGACATTCTATCCAAGTCTAGACACACCCGGGAGGACCCAGAAGGCTCGAGAAGACTCGGGAAAGCTCGAGACTACTCCGGAAGACCTTGGAGCTCTCTAAAACCTTTTGGATATATGTAGATATGTATACACATATGTAGAATTAACCTGTAACCCCCTCGTCCCGGTCTGGACGAATGACCGGTCCGAGTGGGTCACACGGGGAAAACCGAAGCGAAACCCGTTAAGGTTCCCCCTCGGTTAGCAACCCTATTTTTATTTTTCATTAACTAATCTTGTCTAAATGCCATATTAAGTCCTATATGAAACACGACAGCTGAATCACAAACACCATAGCAACGACCAACCAAAACAACACCTTAAAACAACCCATTTTCCCTTTTTAAACAGGTCATATCGATACGCCTTCAGAGGGTATCGATACGCCTTGACCAAGGTCAACACCCTATGGTCAACATAAGAAGACCGTATCGATACAGCCCTCGAGAGTATCGATACGCCCTTCTCGGTCAACACCACTTGGTCAACTAGGTTGAACCGTATCGATACGCTTGGACACCGTATCGATACGCCATACACTCCACAACTCCCCAAGATTCCAGAGAGTTGGGACCGTATCGATACACCCCACGTATCGATACGCCCAGCCAAATTTGTGTTCTTTGAGCAAGGCCGTATCGATACAGCCCTTAGGCGTATCGATACGCCCTGCACTGTAAAACCACAATTTTTAGCTAAACGACCTCAAACACGACTCTAGATGCAATTCTCGACTCACCTAAGCATATACAAACATGTAAGCACACATATTTAAGCCAAGGGAGTCATTCAAACATGGACTAAAGCATTCATACATAGCATTCTAGTTAAAGAGCAATTTATGCATATATGGTCATACAAGCACTTGAGATTTCATGCCTTAGCAACCAAACATATAAGCATACAAGTCATGCATCATAAGCAAGCTTTACAATTCAACAAGGCATCCAAGAGCCACACCACTTCAACATACAACAAGGCATTTAAATCAATAACACATATCGACATTCATCAAAACTCAAATCAACAATTCCTATCCCATTGCTTAACTACTACATTCTATTTCTTAAAATTCATACATTGAGCTCACCAAAAGCAACACTTGGAGACCTTCCTTTGCCTTTGCCACCCACAAGATATTTATCTGCATTGTCGAACAAAAGAGAGCGTAAGCATAAAAGCTTAGTGAGGGTAAGCTCTTTAAAAACAAACCTCGACAATGCAGGGTCCAAGCACGAGCTACAACCAAGATCAAATGCATGATCTTACCTCCGATCCACACGAGCCATAAATATAGATGATGCATGAACATATATCCAATATCATGTCATGCTCAACATGTTTAAATCCACAACATATGAAATCACATATATTAAGCCACGTTAGCAACACATCCCAAATCACATTGGCTCACAATTAACCACATAATGGCAACATAACTACAAATCCGTATTGGCACCTAGCTATGACTCGAATACACGGATAACCGTTGGAACTCACATCCAACAACACAACCATTACCTGGCGGTGGGATTCCACTCATCACCGTTCACGCGGAGGGGATTCCACTCATCCTCACGCCTCATTTCCTGCGGAGGGGATTTCACTCATCCTCACGCCCGTCGATGGGATTCCACTCATCACCGACTAATGTAAATACAATTTCCGGGCGTACCCGTACTCCTCCTTGGTGACTCAACGCCACCAAGGCCACGCGCGACTTTTGACTCATGCGTACACACTAACATCCTAATGATCGATCATTTGTACCCAAGCATACTAGTGCCAATACTAAACATTTCATTAATCATTCATAATATCAATTCATAACACTTCCGTGCTTAGCACATACTCACCATGACTTACCGTCATGCACAAACCACATTTCCATGCCTAGCATGTACTCACCATGATCCTCAGACCATGAAACCACCTCATAATATCATTACACATGTCAACACTACATGCATCCCAACAACACAATTATCACATCATAAATTCATACATATGTATATCTCAATCACATTTATCATCAACATGCATGTAACAATGCATTCAACTATACCTCCACATACATGTATGACAACATAAGCATAACCACCATAGGCATGATTCAACACGAGGCATAATTCATCACTTTAAAGATCAACCAAGGTCTCTAACTAAAGTTTGGGATTAGGCTACCACCCTAATCCCAACTTTAGGTGGGTCTACCAATCCCAACCTAGTTCACATGCTTGAACCAACACTTGAAAACCATTTAAAAGTATTTAACCACTCACCTAAGCTTCCAAGCTCCAAGCCAAGCAAGCAACCATTCCCACAATCCCGTATTTCCTCGCGAAGCTTCTCCAACACCAATTACCGCTTTTAGACAACCTCAAACACATTTCAAACAATTTCAATCAGCCCAACATCAAAAGACCAACCCGGAATACAATTCAATCACAATTTACCATGTTGCAAGCTATGAACATATCCCATTTTTAACCAATTCGGACAACCCCAAAACCATGCCCAAAAACCATGTTTCCAACCTCCATTACATCCACAATCGATCCCAAATCAACCCCTATCCATAGTACTAACAATAGCCTATCAAAACCCACCTAAAACAACCCCCAAAACTCACCCAAAACCCTTCAAAAACCTCATGTTTACCCAAATCCGAAAATTGCTCAAAATCATTCAAAATTCACATATGTTATACCATTTAACTTCTACACATCACAACTAACCATATTAAATCAAAACATTAGGCTTAACAACACAAAGTTTCCATTTTTAATCAAAATCTTTCAAAAATTCTATTTTCCAAAACTTCCATGAAAATGAAAATAAGTGGTACTTTTAAAGAGAGGGAGTTGAGGGGAAGTCAAAAACGTAATTACCTTTCAAAATGGAGTTGAAATGGAAGAGAAATGAGATGAAATAGTGATAGAGGAGGAAGAGCTCTTCAACCCGTTGCTTTCTCTTTGAAGAAGAGAATGAATAGTAAGAGAGAGGTGTTTTATTTTGTTTTAAATTTAAAGGCCCAAAGACCATTTTGCCCTTAATGAAATAGAATATTCACAAGGGTATATAATCCATGGCCATTTGGGGTTTTAATCCCAAAGCATAGTCAACATCAAATTAATTAATTTGAAAACGAAACCCGAACCATTATTTAATTTATTTAAATTATAAAACCGGACCCGAATAATATTAAAATATTATTTTCACCTAACCCCTAAACTCGGGTGTTACATAACCAGAAAAGTGTAGGTCCTTAGAAGATATTTTAGGAGGCAACATATGGACCGTTGGATCAAAACGATCTCAATCGTCCATTGAGGAGGTGGGAGCCTATAAATAGGGCCACCCCTTCATTTTGTACTCACTCAAGAGTTGTATACTCATAAGCATCCTTGTAAAGCTCACTTGTAAGCTCTCTTCTTTAGCTTAATATAAGCTACATTACTTGTAAACTCTCTTGCCTTCTCTTATGTTCCTTGTTTAGCTATTGCGTTGCATGAGAGTTCAAGGCTGGTTAGCATTATCGAGGCTTGCTAACGCCTCACGGATAGTTTGAGAGAATAAGTCTGTGACAATATGCTTTGTAATGATATTACCAAACACTTTTATACAATCAACTAATGCTATCAACTATCAATTAATATAATTCGTTATCCACAATTTAAACAAAAGTCGATTCAATTTAAAATTTTATTTTATTATGTACAATATTCACAATTTATTGTAAACCATATATTTGTAACTAAATTCAATTTATCTATGAAATCAAAAATGAACCAAAAACATTAATTTTCAGTTCACCGTATTCCTTTTCCTTTGTCATTTTGCTAAACTAAAACGCATTGATTGTGCTAGCTTTTAACTTTAGGTCACTTTGACCAGATCTGTCTTTCCAATTTCCAAACGGTAAAAATCTAATTCATTAGGCTAAACCAATGGAATTTGGATCATAATTGGCAAGTTTGGTTTTTTTCACACAATTATGATATTCAATTAAATTTATAATTATAACAAATTTCCTTATTATGTATGTTAATTACTTTATATATATCACATTTAAATAAGGGATATATATAGTTTTATGATATTGCCGGATCTAATTACAGCTCACAAGCAAAACTTTAAACTTGGAAAGTGAAACGTATTTAAGTTAAATTTCGTGGGTCCAAATCGAAGCAAGTTGTTTGCAATAAATATTTATGTTTGCCTTCTTCAACTCTCAATGACTATATATACACACCGTCGGTTTGGAATTTTGCTTTCATCTCGAAGAACAGTTAGATAAGAAGAAAAGCAAACAAACACGGATTTGATATAAAAGTAGAACAAGCAAGATGAGAAGTTTAATTTGAAGTTGTGCTGCAATTTTGAGGGGAAAAAAGAGTTATGTTGCAGAGGAAAAAGCAGAGAACTGCTCGTAAATGCACTGAGAAATCGGATCTGTTTGATGGATTGCCGGACGATCTTGTTATTTCCATCGTTTCCAAGCTCGCTTCTTCCGCTACTTCTCCTCTTGATTTTATCAGCATTCTCCTAACGTACGCTTGATTTTTGATTTTTTTTGGATTTTATGACTGTTGTTTGAAGGTGATAATGATGGAGATTTTGAATTTTTGTGTTTTGATAGATGCAAGAGATTAAACCGTTTGGCTGTTCATCCTCTGGTTTTATCTAAAGTTGGATTTAAAGTTTTTGCCGTTAAAGCTCGAAATTGGTGCGATTCGGTTCACCGTCTTCTCAAACAGTGCGTTAAAGCCGGTAACGTTGAAGCTTGCTATACTCTCGGCATGGTCAGTACTTTGTATGATTTTCTTTCTTGTTTAAATTTTTATAAAATAAAATTTATTTTGAATTAACTTAATTTGCCGCCGTTACAGATCCGATTCTACTGCCTGCAAAACAGAGGGAGTGGAGCGTCGTTAATGGCGAAAGCAGCAATCAAAGCCCACGCGCCAGCTCTCTACTCGCTTGCCGTCATACAATTCAACGGGAGCGGTGGTTCGAAAAACGACAAGGATCTCCGGGCCGGAGTCGCTTTATGCGCGCGAGCAGCTTTCCTCGGCCACGTGGACGCGCTGCGTGAGCTTGGCCATTGCTTGCAAGACGGTTACGGCGTGCGCCAACATATAGCCGAAGGACGCCGGTTACTCGTCCAAGCCAACGCGCGGGAACTCGCGTCGTCGTTAAACGCTTTAGTCAAACGAAAAAGCCAGCAACAACACCATCGTTGTTTAAACCACCAGCATTATAGTTTAAAGACGAGTTCGGGTTGTCCGTTGTTAAGTGATTTCGGGTGCAATGTACCCGCACCGGAGGTTCACCCGGTGAACTCGTTCTTAAAAGAATGGTTCGAGTCAGGAGTGGGCGAGTTAGCGCAGGGGCTAAGGCTTTGTTCCCACAAAGGTTGCGGGAGGCCGGAGACGAGGGCTCATGAGTTTAGGAGGTGCTCGGTTTGTGGCACAGTGAATTATTGCTCGCGCGGTTGCCAAGCCCTTGATTGGAAGCTGAGACATAAGGTGGAATGTGCACCGGTCGAACGGTGGTTGGAAGAAGCCGGTAATGGTATTGGCGGCGGAGATATGGAAGAGGTTGCGGAAGCCGAAGAGTTAGCTATTTGATTACAAACGGTACGAAAATCGTAAATGCAAATTTGTTATGGGTAAAAAAAATTCTTTTTTTTAACTTTTCGGTTTTTAATGTTTGGGATGCTTACATTTATGTACATAGAAGAAGAAAGGTTTCGACTTTTGACTTTTGAGAATTTTAATCGCGTTTTTATTTTATAGTTTAGACAACAATTCGGTGAAAAGCTTTATAAATAGAACAAACTATTTTAAAAATGAGCATAATTTCAGTTCAGATAAAGGAAAATTCAAACTTAAAATAAAAACATGGGTGAGAAGAACCAATGCATGTAAGAGAGAAGAAAAAACTTTATTTTTGGTGAAAAATAAATAAATTTCATGATTTGAAAATTTTCATCTTTATCCTTCAAAACTCTTTTTAATGGGTTTTTCTAATTTTTATTAGGCTTAATACACTTCTTTCCCTAAACTATATATATATTTTAAATTTGTTCCTTAAAATTTATTTTGACTATGTTTGCCTCCTAACATTTGAAGATGTTACTTATATTATTCTAACCATTAATAAAATTCGTCATGGCCAATCAAAACACGTGTTACTTAATTATTTTATTTTCTTAATTTTTGATTTAATATATTAAAATATTTATTAAATTAATTTTATTTTACCAACCCCCACCTCTTTCCTCAAACCTTACCCCTCATCCTCTTCCTCCATCCCTCTCTCCACCTGCACAATCTAACTAAATAAAAGTATGAAAAATAATACCTTTAAAAAAAAAAGAATGAAAAATAAAGAGATAAATACATCTGAACCAAAATATTTGAAAACTAATCAAGAATTCGCCAGTTTTTCACTTCTCTTATAACTACAACCTCCATCTTTTCTAGAAGCAACTTTATAAGAAAAAATTTTATTTACACTTTCAGATTTTTTAGACGGAGCCATAGAGGACTTCCTCAATTATCTGAAACATAGTAAAAATCGGAACAATAACGTATCGAATAAATTTCAGAATCAAAATTCGAAGTTCATCTCAAATTCAATAATCTTTTATTTAAAAAAAAGAAAAAAATTCTAAATGAAATACTCGACATAAATTTCAAATTTAACCTCACAAAAAATTCATTATAGCTCTAAAAAGAAAATAACATAAAAAGAAACTCAAAATAAAATAATTAGGTGGCATGGCGCGTTCTGATTGGTTATTACGAGTTTTTTAACGGTTGGGACAATATGAGTAAGGTCGCAAAACGTTAGGGGGCAAAAATGATTAAAATAAACTTTAAGGGACAAGTTAAGAAAACAGATATAGTTTAGGGGAAAAAGTGTATTAAGCATTTTTATTATTTCAAAAAAAAATCACTGGGTTACTGACTGGAGTTTTATGCTATGTTACTAACACTTGGTGAGAATGTAGGATGCAATTATATTCAATATATAATGTTTTTTTTCCTCAATGTTTGAAGAGTTTTTGAAATGTTATATCCTCGTATTTATGTCCGAATATATGTATCGTAAAAATGAATAACCGGTGTTTGGAGAGTTTTTGGAACATCATATCTTCGTATTCATGTATTATATCGGAATCAATGTAGGTTTTATGATTATCCACTGCGATTGTTGCAAATTCAAATTGGTTCTTCTCTGTGTTCATACTAAATCGGAATAGTGCTACTGCCTTTACTTGAACAGGTTTCTTTTGCTTGTTGCTTTTACACTTAGCTAGTTAGCTTCATTTGTGCATTGTCAAATCTCATATAAAGTAAATAACAAAACAAAATCTCATGAAAAACAGGCAAACAGCTGGAATGCAGTATCTGTTCAAGTGGTCAAATCTATATTTAAATTTGGTACGAGTGTCGAATATAAATATATTATATATGTATTTTTTTTGTATATTTAGATGTTAATTTAAATATATATATATATCTTTATATTTATGGTCAATATATATAAAACTCGAGGACTTGAAAAGATGGAATATGTTGATCAATTGTTGGAGCTTTAGTTGCAATGCATGAAATCACGACCCTTTTGACACATTTTACATGAGGGAAATGCTGCCGTGTCTTTAAAAGCCTCTGCCACTAAGTTGTTATTATCACAATTTCTTATGAATTGGAAATGTCGGATTGATCAGTCCAAGTTTTTTATAAAGAAATTGAACTTTGAGTTTGTTTTGGGTCAAAAATGGATATTGAATAGTGTTTTTTTAGTAAATACATACAAATATATACATATATATATATATGCAAATATAAAAACTTGAACAAATTCATGAAATATTTCAGGCCAACCAGTAGAATATTTGAATTCGATTTGCGTGATAGCTCAAGTTAATAATAATTAAGCTGAATTCAAGCTTCTTTCAAACCAAACTCAAATAACTTACACTTGCATGTCTATACATATTTGGTCACGCACAAAGACTGCTTATGCTAGCACAACAGTTATGTCCACACCCTTGGCCAAGCAAGGTGAGATTACATACCTAATTTACGCCAAAAACATCGATCTCATGCTGCCGTGCATGCAACATCCTGAGAGGACGTCTTCAGTACAGTGATCCTCGGCAATGGGATTAAACGTAGAAGCACGCACGGAACACAAATATAGAACCTCGAACAATTGTGTTAGATAGTCAACCAACCATCTCTGTGTCACTTGGTATCTTTTCTTGATCATCTGGGGAGTTAATAGATGCTAGTAAATCATCTATCTTTAGAGGAGAATGCCGAACCATGAACTGGAATATAACCTGCAGAGCGGATTAGAGAATATTTATAATTCGAAGAAGCATTAGGAGATCATCCACATGCAATAATTTTGACAGGCTGATAACAGAATGAGAATCAGTGATCACTTAAAGTGAAAATGAAGTCAAAACACAGGCAAAAGCATGGCCGGCGTGATTGATTTGCCATTGCCTCCTACTGAGAAATAAAAGATCTTTGAATCAAATAAAATAGGGCAATAAACAGACAAACCTTCTTCAATCTTGCTTTATTTAAGTATATTTTCTCATAAAGAACTGACTAATTAGGTTGGGAATTCATACTGTCTGAACAAGGAAGCATCTGTACCCCTACCCCCTCCACAAAGATTCGAGTTAAATTCCCTAATTCCCCCCAAAAAAATGAGATTCTAAATATTCCAGTGACAACGCAAACACCGAATGATCATAATAATTATAGTGGGGTCAACTTTATTAACTTTTTTACAGCAGACAAGGGGTTTACAGGACTATCCTGAGAAGAATTACTCTAACCTTTGTCAGAAAAAGGTAGTGTACACAATATCAAACATTAACTAAATATGACGTTCACATTTGAGTAACTATCGATAGTACTATAAATCTTATCATGCATGCTTTCTACCGACCTTTGAGTAACTATCTGCAAAAGCACGTGCCCGGTTGGACTTGCCAAGATAAATCAAATCAGCCTTCTCCAGTTTCCCATCCACAAAATTCAATCCTCCATCACCAATAGCGAACCGTAAAAGGTTCCCTGATTGCAGCCCTGACTGTGCATTTGGAAGAGAGAGAAAATCAGATAAAAGAAAAGAGAAACATTAAATGTTAGCCATGTGGACTGTTAAAAGCAAGGTGGGAGAGCAAGGATGCTTAAAGTTCAATTTATTTTCCTTTCTAAATTGTATTTCAGGAAATCCGGCCCATGAGCCTTTCCATTTAACTCAAGAAGCAGACAGCCTTAATTGTGAAAGGAAACATGCCGGCATAATGGAACGTCAACAAGATGAAAACAAGGGATCTAAGTTCCTTTGTGTTTCAAGTTAAATAGAGAACATTTATAACTATCACCACCTCAAAGGGGCTGCCCCAACTGAGACAACTAGGTGCTTTTAACTCAGGTCAGGACTCAAATCTTGGGGAGGGGAGCAGGGAATTACAGGATGGTAAGGAGCTACCTTATTTTGACTAGCTCAAAGCCCAATTACCTTATAACTTATCAAATTGAAGCAACAGCTAACTGCATTGATATATCATAGACTTTTGACGTACAAGATAACAATGGCAAATTATTGATGAACGAATCATTGTCATTAGTTGGAAGCAACGATTATCACATTATGCATTTGGCTCAATATGGGTATTTACAACCATACCTTTTCTATGATATCCCCATCTAAGCAACAAAAAAGCACGGGAGGGTCATCTGACGTCACCAGTTTTTTATCGTCTTGTAGCTCCAAAACTACCTGATAACAGAAGAAAGAACAATTGACTATACTTTACTCCATATGTATAAGTTTACTAAAAGTGAGAAATTATCTTTTTATTATGTCTTAAACCCCATAACCATAATTTTCTCTTTAAGGTATCATCTCCAATTTAGTCCAAGAGCACAACGTATATGTTATTTCATGCTTAAGTGAACATAGTTTTTTGAATTCCATAGATAAATGTTATTCTAGAAAGAGTAATGGTCTGAACCAAGCCATCAGACAGAACACAAATTTTCCCTGTTATCAGCATTCACTGATTGATGATCATAAGAGGAACCTATCTATGTTAAAACTGCAGAGCTTATAGACAATAACTCACACAAATTAATTACACTGATTGTTGCTCTTCAGTATAGCAGTGAGAAAGAAGCATGTCCTAATTTGTTTGAAGGGCTCATGAGGAAGAAGCAAGGGTATAGGAAGGATAGATGAATAACGCTACCTGTTGTTGGCTTGGAATCTCTCCTTTGCCGTCTGTGTCAATAACATATTGACTACAATTCTCATCTTTCCAGACTAATACTAGCGGCGTGTTGCCAGTTTGATAGTGTGCATGCCTGTGAATTAAATAAAATAAAACAATGGAAAAATGATAATGAAAAACAGAGTACGAGGAAAATCCTATTAACGAAAATCCATGCACATGACACTCACTACAGAGTAAATCTTATTCACGAAAATCCTATTCAACTTAAGGCAATGGAAAAATGATAATGAAAAACAGAGTACGAGGAAAAGAACTCACTTGTTATAAAATAGTAATCCATCCTTAACATAAGGCACAGCCCCAGTGTATGCTGCATATAGTCCACTCTGATCACAGTTATAAACCGGAACAGCACTGAATCTAAATTTATGATAATGCGAAGGAGCGTTGCAAGCACCGCTCTCTTCAAGCTTCGAGTTCAACCAATAGAATCTAAACTCAGCAGTGCAATCATAGAGAGAGTATCCATTCCAACAAACCATATCAATCACATAGTACGTCTGATCCGACTGCAAGAATCACCCTTCAACAGAATCAAAACCAAACAAATATACCAGCATTAAACATGATTTTGGTCTTCTATGTTTAGGGATTTTTATACCTCGTGGAAAATACAATCTAGGATGCAGTATGATTGAGCTGAGCCCGAGCCATCTCTGGTCTTGGCTCCAGCCGGTAAAGCCGACGGGAAATAATGCAAAATGGAGCCGTTCCGTTCCCTGCTGACTGTCGTTCCGTTTGATGAAACCACGAAGCATCGCTTTCCAGCTGGCCTTGCAAGTACATACCTTTAAAGAAGAATATAAAAATCGGAACTTTACTTCAGAGGCAAATTAAAACGTTTCACAAATCCCTAATTAACACAACAACGAACGAATAAAAGTTTATTAAAAAGCCCTAATTACCAGTCTTGGCTCAATCGATCAGGGACGTCGATCATCCACTCAGGGAGCATAAGCTGTCTCGCGAACAATTTTCGAACCTCCGGTCCTCGAAGCTTCGAAGCTCGACGGACATCAAAGTCTTTCGACAAATCTTCGGATTCGTGTTCGGTTTCGGGTTCGATGTCGGAGTGCTCGGGTTCGGATTCGGGTGCTGAAGACTGGAGCGAGAGAATAGATGAGGCCAAGCAGCGAGCTTGCTGTTGAGCGTCGCGACGATTCTGTGCTTGACGGAGCAGCGAGAGATCTCTACGCTTCTGTTGGTCGGATATCGCCGCTCGCTTGAACGGACGGCGAAGATCGTGCGGCGCCATTGCTTATCGTACTAAGTACTAACCTTCTCACCCAATTTAACTACTTAAACCTTCCGCGATGTTCTCCCTCGTTTCAAACAGTTTAATTAATAGAATAGGGGTTTATAACATTATCGTTTCAATAAATAAAATATTTTTATAAATCGGGAAGATTTATACCTAATTATTAAAAATTAGATTTTTCTTTTATCCTTCAAGAAGAAAATTCTTTTCGTCGCACCAGCTGAGTGAAAATAATATAAAAAAGTATATTTATAAAACTAATAAGATAAATATTTGATAACAAAATTAGACAACAAAATATCTTCAAAAATAAAATAGATTAAACTAGTTTTAAAATTTTATGATAACATATCATTATTTGATTTATTGATAATATATTAATGATACACATAAAATATTAATTTAATATTAAAAATTTTAAATTAATTGGCCTATTAGCTAAAGATGTTTACCTTATCATATCTTGTACGAGTTTGAATCTTAGCATGAGAATGTAACATCTTTATTTGATCCAAAAGAAATATTAAGAATTAGAACTTAACTAAATATAAATAATTTAAAATCGATAGATTAAAGTATATATTTTTAATAAAAATAAAATGCATTTGATAAGATTAATATAAAGATATTAAGTTAAATCAATTTATTTATCTATAAATTTTAATAACTGAAACAATCAATAAAATTAATGGTAAATTGCATATCATCGTTCAACAATTTTCTCAGTCCTATTTTCGTTACTCAACTTTAATTTTTTTTATTTAATAACTGAACTTTATACACTGAACGTTTTTTGTCACTCACGAATATTTTATTATTATTTTTGATTTTTAATATGAAAATAATTTAAAATAAATAAATAAAATTTAAAATTATTTAAATAATCGTCATCGCTGTCATTACTCGTCGATCACCGGCGACCTTCAAAACCGGTGGTCGTTTGACCTCAAATTGCACTGGGTGACTCGTTTTGATACGCTGAATTCAAATCCAGTAGTTGTTTCACCGAAAAATATCATGAAACTCGCGAATCTCGATATAAACTTTTCGGTTTCCTTACTTTTGATCTTTTTTACGTAGATTTCGGAGCACTTTCTGACAAAATGAAGGACGAATTCGGACTCAGGGGAGTGAGACGAAGTAATCGATGAAATATGAGACTGAACAGCCACCATTTACGGCCGACAGCGGCGGCGACAGCTAATGGTGGCCGGCGTACAATATGATTTTTCTTTTTATTATTTATTTTAAATTATTTTTATATTAAATAATATTAAAAATTCAAAAATAAAAAAATATTCGTGAGTGATCAAAAATTTCGATGTATAAAATTTAGTTATTAAATAGAAAAAATTAAAAGTTGAATGACCAAAATAGGAGTGAAAAGATTGTTGAGTGATGATCTGTACAATTTACCCTAAAATTAAACTAATCAAAGCCATAATTAATTTAATCATAAAAATCAAATTAACCGATACCACTTAACCGAATTGGCCGGTTAATTTTAAATGAAGTATACTTTCCCCTGCTGCACCGTCCATATAATTCATATTTGTTTGTATTTTAAATTTTCGAATCAAGTTGACATAATCCGGGTCGGATAAAACAGGCAAAAAAACATCTGGATCCGATCAGATCCGAGTAAAACGCAACGTGATTCTGGGATTTTCTTTTTTCATTTCCCCTCTCCAAATATCTGGGAAAAGGTAGTTGGAAAGCAGCAGGCAAATGCTGAATTTAACAGTAAACAAATGGCGGATCTCTCGATGCTGAGAGTTGTTCAAAACCCAATTCTTTTTTGATGTCTTTCTTTCTTAATCTCTCCCCCTTAGCCACAAGAAAGCTTCATCTCCAAAGTTTTAATCTTTGTAAAAGCTACATCTTTTCATTTATTTTCTAATCCTCAACCATGGAAGTCTCACTTGCTCTTTACCAATCCGTTTCATTAGATCAAATACAGAATAATTGTCGTTTTCCTTCATCATTCCACAAGGTTTTCAGAACAAAGCCTTTATTTTCCGGCTATTGTTCTCGATTCAATAGGAGAAAACGGGGCAACCCATTTGATAAAATTAAGTGTTCTTCTCTCGAGCAAGGGCTGCAGCCGCGGCGGCCCAAGCCAAAACCTTCTAGGAATACTACCCCTGAGTTGAAAGAAACAGAGGAGACTCGGGTTAAAAGACCCAGTGTTGGGCTTTGTAGTCAGATAGAGAAACTGGCTTTGTGCAATAGGTATAGAGAGGCGCTTGAATTGTTTGAGATTCTGGAACTTGAAGGGGGTTTTGATGTGGGTTTAAGAACATATGACGCATTAGTTAGTGCTTGTATTGGGTTGGGATCTGTTCAAGCTGTGAAGAGGGTGTTTAATTATATGGCAAGTAATGGGTTTGAGCCAGATCAATATATGAGTAACAGGGTGTTGCTTATGCACGTAAAATGTGGGATGATGATTGACGCACGGAACATATTTGATGAAATGCCTGAGAAGAATTTGATTTCGTGGAATACCATCATTGTTGGGCTGGTTGATATCGGGAATTATTTGGAGGCGTTTAGGTTGTTTCTACTCATGTGGGAGGAGTTCTCTGATTGCGGATCTCGAACTTTTGCGACTATGATCCGGGCATCCGCAGGGTTGGAACTCATTTCAGTAGGAAGGCAGCTACATTCGTGTGCGGTGAAGTCCGGTGTAGGTGATGATATATTTGTGTCTTGTGCGCTTATTGACATGTACAGTAAGTGTGGCAGCATTGAAGACGCTCAATGGGTTTCCGATGACATGCCAGAGAAAACTACCGTGGGATGGAATTCAATTATAGCAGGTTATGCTCTTCATGGTTATAGTGAGGAAGCACTGGGTATGTTTTATGAGATGCGTGATTCTGGTGCTAAAATGGACCATTTCACGTTTTCGATGATTATCAGAATTTGTTCAAGGTTAGCTTCTGTTGAATATGCCAAGCAAGCTCATGCGGGTCTGATTCGTTATGGTTTTGGGTCGGATATAGTGGCTAACACTGCTCTTGTGGACTTCTATAGCAAATGGGGGAGAATAGAAGATGCTAAACACGTTTTTGACAGGATGCCTTGCAAGAATACTATATCTTGGAATGCTGTAATTGCTGGATATGGTAAGCATGGTCGGGGCACCGAGGCAGTGGAATTGTTTGAGCAAATGCTTCGAGAAAAAATGAGACCTAACCATGTTACTTTTCTTGCTGTGTTATCTGCTTGTAGCTACTCAAGATTATACGAATCCGGTTGGGAAATTTTTCAGTCCATGAGTAGAGATCACAAGATCAAGCCCCGTGCAATGCATTATGCGTGCATGATCGAATTATTAGGTCAAGAGGGACTTCTAGATGAAGCCTTTGCATTGATAAGAGCTGCTCCGTTCAACCCTACGGCAAATATGTGGGCTGCACTGTTAACTGCTAGTCGTATCAATGGGAATTTGGAGCTAGGGAAATTTGCAGCCGAGAAATTGTACGGGATGGAACCTGAAAAGCTTTGTAATTATGTTGTACTTATGAATATCTACAACCAATCGGGCAGGTTAATGGAAGCAGCCGCTGTTTTGCAGACTTTGAGAAGAAAGGGCTTGCGAATGCTTCCAGTCTGCAGTTGGATTGTAGTCAATAAACAATCACATGTTTTCCTCTCTGGAGACAAATCCCATGTCCAGACAGATGAGATTTACAAAAAGGTTGATAGCTTGGTTAACCAAATTTCGAAGCACGGTTATGTTCCGACGGAGAAAACTTTGCTTCCTGATGTGGACGAACAGGAACAGCGTGTATTGCTATACCACAGCGAGAAATTAGCAGTAGCTTTTGGTCTGTTAAATACTAGGAATGGATCGCCTTTGCAAATCGTGCAGAGCCATCGAATTTGCAATGACTGCCACAATGCTATTAAGATGATAGCTCTGGTTACTCGACGGGAAATCGTTGTGAGAGATGCTAGTAGATTTCACCATTTCAAACATGGGAGCTGTTCGTGTGGTGATTATTGGTGACACTAAACCTTATCATTGAAGGCTCTAGAATTTTGTCACTTTGATATTTTGTGTTGTATGGCAGTTAGCCTATTAGTTCTCCATCGCCCATTTTTCCACATGCAAGAGTTGTACTTTTCAAGTTCATTAATTGAAAATCAATTCTTTTAGTGCAAGGAACTCTTCATACCTCAAAGTTCAAGCTTTTGAATCATTCTTCATTTCACTTTCTCATTTTTGTGTAATCCGATGACGAACAAGAGCAAGCGAATTCGGGGGTATCTTTTTTTTTTTTTGGTCATTCTCATGGATATTTCATAATGCAGCTCTAAAAAGGTAGGACTCAACATCATCCATGCGGATGATTTCGTTCTCGTGGTTTTCACAAGAGGATCAAATGATTCAATCAAAGAAAGTTTCTACTTTTTATAGCATTTCTTGCTTGCACCAAGTTCGAATCTTCGAGTTCTTCTGGAAAACACAGATAAACAGAGAAACTTAACTGAGAGATCATTTTGACAGTTTATGTATATCTTATAAAAAATGTATACAAAAAATATTATTATTTAAAAATCATAGAAGTTTATGTGTTAGACATCGGCGTGCATGGTTTCTTGTTCGGTTCTTGTTGAAGGAGGCACTATCAATGTATGTAATGTTCTCATTATGGCAGCTTGGATCATTGTGCTATGGAATGCAACTTAAACAAAGATTGGTTACACTCTCTTTCACTCACTGCAAGGTGACTGCCACTTTGGAGTCCCGTCATAGCCCACGTTTGCATTTGAGGTTACTATAAAAATGTCAGATTACGAGAAATTATTAGATGAACTCAGCTCACACGTCATCTGTGGTCCCAGCCAATAAGGTCCATCTACTTTAAAATAACTAACCAAAAACTACTCAATCTTTATTAACATGTAGGAAAGAGGTGATGATTCACATTAAAAAATGAGGTGGATTGACCTTATTAACTGGAATCACGGATGACGTGGTAAGTCAGGTCCATCTAATAATTTTTCGTCTAATTACTACCTAATGATTACATTTTCTTCCAATTACCCCGTGATTGGACGAAATATTTTTCTAAAAAATAATTGAGTAAAATTTGATAATTAAGTATGTCGTATTGCGATAAAGTATATTTGTTGTTGAAATAACTGTTAAACCTTCGAATTGTGTCCGTAAGTTGCTGTCGCAACATCAAAACGCTACGTTTTGAACATTTTTATTTTCAAAATTATAATAAGATTTTATCCTTATTGTTTCCCTTGTACAACATTCTTTTCCACTGTCGTTTTAAAATTGACAAAACCCGAACTAAAGTCTCGGTTTTATTTTAATTTAATTTGAAATTTTTATCTTCGTGGAATTAAGATATATTTAAAAAAATTTCTCCTTAATCTCTCCTCCATTTGAATTAGGAAAAAAATACTTTGACACTAATGAATCAAAAGGTGCCCAAAAACTTGAGTTCGAGACTTTGAGGAAAAGAGTTTTAAAGGGTGTTCGCATAAATTTACCCCCCCCCCAAAAAAAAAAACAGGTTTTTGCATAGAATTTTAACCGATTTAAGGAATTAACCGTCAAGTGTAGGCCTGTAAACGAACACAAAAGAATACAAACGAACATAAACGAACATATATAATTTGTTAAATATTTAATATTTTTGGTTAGTTTGATTAATTCAGTTAATTAACCAATTTTAAACCAAATTAATCAATAATTGAAATTTGAAAAAACTCTTAATCATTAGCCGAAACCTAAAATTATCTAATAGATTAACCAATTTTGTTTTGGTTCGGTCGGTTAGTTTGGTTTAACCGAATAATGAACACCCCTAGACATATGCGAATAAATTTAAATGAACATAAACGAACCAACATAAACGAACGAACATAAATGAACGAACATAAACGAACGGATTACCGAACGTTCACGAACATAAATGAACGAACAAGCCTTTTGTTCGTGTTCGTTCATTTAATTAGACGAACAAAAAATATTGTTCATGTTCGTTCGTTTAATAAATAAACGAACTTACCGCCGAACGGTTCGCTGAACGTTCGGTTCGTTTACAGCCCTAGTCAAGTGACTTAAACAACACAAATTCAAAAGTGTAATGTCTAAATTGAAATTTATATAGTTTAGTGTCTAAAACGAAATACATTAAAAGTTGAGTAACTTTCTAGGTAGTTTATCCTAAAATAAATATCGCCGTAAAAATTCCTTCATTTCCGAAACCCTTGTGCTTTGTCTTCACACACAGGATCTAATTCTAATAAATTCTCGGGCAAAGCGCCCATAAAAACATCCTCTGACGTTGCGTTACTTTCTCTTTTAGCATCGCATTTCCTTTCCCTGACCGACCGGCAAAATCCACTTCCGGTTTTCCTGCAAAATCTTCGGTTCACCTTCTTACAATAACCCAACGAAGAAGGGGCTAATTCCTCGTTCAACCCAAACCCTGAAAATGATTGCTTTCACTTCTCCTCAACTCTAAACCCGCACCCCCAATCCCCAAATCGTTACTTGTTAGGAAAAAGGCTTAATTTTGAACCGGAGAATTGGTCCGAGTAAAGGGTCAAAAGCATCAACTATGGCGGCGACTACGACGAACCTTGGAGCGGGCAGCGAGGACCGGGTCATGGCCACGGCTCAGCAGATCTTGAAGAGTCTCAACACTCCGAAAGAGGTTCGTGAAGACATGCTGTTGATTTTCTCGAGCTTTGATAACCGCTTGTCTAACATCACGGATTTAGTCAACGAAAACTCGGATGCTACCGGCGGCCGCTTTGAGGCTGCCGAGAAAGTGATTCTCCGGTGGGACTCTTCATCTTCTTCCTCCAACGCCGACGCTTCTCGCCACTCTCTCCCTTGGGAAGACTCTCCCGATGAAGCAGCCGAGTATCTCTCGGCTGTCGACGAAATCCTTCAATTGGTTGTCGATATGTCGATTCGGTCCGATAACGAAATCATGGACCGGGCGGAGACGGCTATTCAGATGGCTATGTCGAGGCTGGAAGACGAGTTTCGACTTATTTTGATTAGGAACACCGTCCCGCTTGATTTGGAGAGGCTTTACGGTTCGATCCGGAGAGTTTCTCTTTCATTCGCGGCAAATGAAGGGGAAATCGGTGAGGAATTCGAGAGCTTCGCAGAAGTTGATAGCGTAAGAGGGTGCTTTCACGAGCGAGGACCGAGTTTTGGTGATGATTTATGTGTGGATTTGATAAACCCTGATGCTGTTATGGAATTGAAAGAGATTGCCGAGCGGATGATCAATGCCGGGTATGAAAAAGAGTGTGTTCAAGCTTATAGTAATGTTAGGCGTGATGCTTTGGATGAGTGTTTATTGATTCTTGGAGTCGAGAAGTTAAGTATTGAGGAAGTTCAAAAGATTGAATGGAAAGCTTTGGATGAAAAGATGAAGAAATGGATTCAGGCAGTTAAGATTACTGTTAGGGTTCTTTTGAGTGGGGAAAAGAGGCTTTGTGATCAGATTTTTAGTGGGTCGAATTCGATTAAAGATATTTGTTTTAACGAGACTGCGAAAGGGTGTGTAATGCAGTTGTTGAATTTCGGGGAAGCAGTGGCTATTGGGAACAGATCTTCTGAGAAGCTGTTTAGGATCCTGGACATGTATGATGTGTTAGCAGATGCATTGCTTGAGTTCGAGATGATGTTCACAGACGAATATATGTGTACCGAGGCGAAGGGAGTGTTGGATGGATTAGGGGATGCAGCTAAAGGGACGTTTTTGGAATTTGAGAATGCTGTGAAGAATGAGGCTTCAAAGAAACCTATGCAGAACGGGGAGATTCATCCGCTTACTCGTTATGTGATGAATTATGTGAAACTGCTTGTGGATTATAGTCAGACTTTGAATTTGTTATTGGAGAGTGACGAGGATGAAGCAGACGGATTGCAGAGTGAAGATGGTGAGCTAGAGACAGTGACTCCATTTGCCAAACGGATGCTGTTGTTGATATCCTCTTTGGAATCCAATCTCGAGGAGAAATCAAAACTGTACGAGGATGGCGCATTACATTGTATCTTTTTAATGAATAATAATCTGTATATAGTGCAAAAGGTGAAGGATTCTGAGCTAAGAAAGCTTTTGGGAGACAATTGGGTTCGTAAGCGCCGTGGCTCGATACGCCAGTATGCTACAAGTTATCTGAGGGCTTGTTGGACCAAAGCTTTATATTGTTTGAAAGATGAAGGAATCGGTGGTAGCTCGAACAATGCCTCTAAGGTAGCCTTGAAGGAAAGATTTAAGAGCTTCAATGCATGCTTCGAGGACATATATAGGATACAAACAGGTTGGAAGGTCCCAGATCCTCAACTTCGTGAAGAGCTTCGAATTTCTATTTCAGAGAAAGTACTTCCAGCTTATCGCTCCTTCATGGGGAGGTTCGGGAATCAGCTAGAGAGTGGAAGGCATGCTGGAAAGTACATCAAGTATACACCTGATGATTTAGAAAACTATCTATTGGATTTGTTTGAAGGAGCACCTCTTGTTCTTCACCATGTGAGACGAAAGAGTTCATAGGGTACTGGACTCATTACAGGTATGCCCTTTCGGCTCATCAAGGACTAATCAGAGCGAGAGCATTACCGATATATGTATCTGATGACTTTTTCTTTAACTTTTCTTTTTATCTGTTTGATGTTTTAAACACAGGTTTTGTGAAAGCTACTTGTTACCCCTTTATAAACTGTATCTTGTACATGTTTATAGTTTATAGTTTCTATATGTGTGGATTTTCTTGTGGTTCATATATTTTTTTTCATGAATCACCGTTAGCATTGTGGCAATATCCAGTTATGTCCATCTTAAAGGAATGGATACATCTCTTGCACTTTAATTTTATTTGTTGATAAAGTTTTTATTCGAGAATTTTATCTTCGGTTAAAGAAAGGGGAAAGAACAGAGGTTAGGAGTTAGGACAATGCCAGGTGTATAGGGTGAACATCTGCTGTTATTTACGTATAGGATGGAGATTCATTGTTTAAAGCACAAACTCAGGTATATAGGGTGAACACAAGATTAACCCGATGTAATATCTCGGAAACCATCCGATGTATGATATGATGAAGGGAGCTACAAGAACTGATACGTTCCAAAGTAAAACAATGTCCAATATGTTGATGATTTACTGTAATATGTAATTGCATAGTCAACTTGCTTCTCATCTGAGAGGATACCTATTTCTGATCCTTAAAGAGTAGTTGGAAGAAATTCATTTAAATGCTCAGTGACAAAGTTTTCGGGCTAGTAGTTTAGGGTTTGCGGTATCGGAAAGAAGGCACATAAAGCTTAATTCAGATGTTATCCCTGTTATATGCCTAAGTCTTAGGAGAGTGGGACCAATATGTTGTATGTGGATTGTGAACTTTTTGGTTCCATCTTGCATATGTTTTTATCTGTTTTTTGTCATAAATGTGCTAGTTTAAGGTAAGACATGACTGCTTAAGAGTCTCTTTCAAGTTTTTATTGTGTTCCATAATAGAGTAAACACATCAATTGCAGGTAACTTAGAATAGGTATAGGAATGCTGAAATTTTCCTACATGTAGGGTATATCATTGACGATGGCTTCTTTTCCTCATCCGAAATCTTTCATGTTTCAAGTAGACCTAACAATCCATGTATTCGTATTATATTCGCATTTCGTACTATTTGCACATAGTGAGAATGAGATCGTTTTTAAGGTGTTTAATATTTATATAAATGTTGACACAAAAAATTGACACATTTGTATATTAGTATCGTGTTTGTTTTTACATTTTTTCTGTCAAATTATGTGCCGTGTTTAGTTGAAGTGTGGAAGAAATCCTGTGCTTGCATTGGCATGTAGTGGAATCTTCCTGTGGTTAATTTGGTTGGAATTCTTTTGCTTGCTCAGCAGCAGAAGGAACAACAATCTTGCCTTGAAATATGCTTTTCTAGTTTTGTTTTCTTCTAGAATAGAATTGATGGAAAGTTGAAATTCCTCTACTGTTGGGGCGCAGCCAATCTAGACCCTTTCCCTCCAGAGTGCAGCCAACAATAAATAGGTGACTTTTGAAACACCATAGCCAGCCATATTGCAACTTGAATTTGACCTTTTAGTTAATAGGGTTGGATTTTCCAATTCGGATCAGAATTGACAGATCTTCATCGTTTTATTTTTGTGCCTCTCTATAGCATTTCGATTCGTACCACAAGCGAATTCGAATAGTATTATGAGTTTAAAAAGGAAATATGGGAGTTTGTTTGAAGTGCTGAAATGTTCATGCGAGCATTGAATTGCCTAAGCTTAAGAACAATCTGAAAGAACAAAAAAAACAGAATAAACCAAAGGTGACAACCAGAGGGACATGAAACAGGGTAATGGCACCATGTCCAATTCTCACATTCCGGTTAAAGACCAATTCTTTGTTCGTGTTTTGTCGGCCGGTGGGGGCGAATTTCTTGATGGCAAGCGATATCGACGAGCATGGAGATGGCACTCGGTTAGACTTATTTAAACATAAGTAATTAAGTTCAAAGTTGATTATGATCATTGATCTCCTCTTATTAGATTGCAACACTGCACATAAGTAATTAAATTCAAAGTTGATTATGATCATTGATCTCCTCTTATTAGATTGCAACACTGCACGTCCAAATCGAGTTCTGGAATACAAAAATTTACAGAAACTGGAACCCGTCAAGCCAGAAGTAACTTAACTACAAAGGCTCGCCAATGTTACAATCTGCATATCCGGTTTATCTCCCAACACACAGGCAAATGGAAAACCAGAAAATCACAAAGAAAAATGGTGTTTCATTATTCATAAGAAAGCCTAAAACTTGTTTCGATTACTCTTTTAGACCCTGCTGTTTTCAGGTAAAGGCAACACACCGTCGAAGAAATCACCAAAGTAGCCACGCGGTTCGTGTACCAACCTCGAGATGATGTCTCTGAGTGTGATTACTCCTTCCAAGCTCCCGTCATCATCCACGACATACACTCTATGGATCTTCTCTGAGTCGAGCTTCTGAATCAACTCTTTTACGGTTTCATCTCTCTTGCAAGTTATCATGCCACTCAACATCGGTGATCTCTTCTCATGTTTCTCCAAGTAGTTTCGAACCGCTATTAGGAAGTTCTTAGCCGTGATCGATCTATTCGTCAAAAGGACTTCAACTTAGAACACTTTATAGACATTCATATCTAATGTGATATAGAAATTTAGCATCATCCATTACCAACCTGTAATCACGGTAGATATCCGGTGCGGTTAAAAGGAACTGTACATCTCGAAGGCTTATGTTACCTATAGCTTTTCCCCCTCCGCATTCAATGACGGGTATGCCTCCGATCCTATTTTTCCTCATTAACTTGAAGGCCTGAAGCACAGGTTCATCTTCGTATACCTATAGTACGAATCACATTTCGTTAACATCCTGATTGAATAGGTTTAGTTGAAGAAAAAACGGATAAAATGGTAAAAAGCAAAGATATAAAGACTGGAAAAACATGAAGGAATCAAGAACCTGAAGTCTTAAAAATACGGATCCTCAAGTACTGAACCAAATACCAATACTGGTTCTATAGTTAGATTCAGGTAGGTTGTAAATAAGTTTTACAGGGACTTGGCTTTAAAATGTAAGCAATATAGAGACAGTGAAAAGAAAAAAAGAACGAGGTTAGCACACCTAAACGATACTCGAGTCAGGTAAGACCTCGTAAAATCGAACCGCACAAGGACGGAACACCAAACTTGTCCAAAGGATGCTGACACAGAAACAATATGTTCAGTAGTTAAGTTGCATAAAGCACCACAAAGGCTGCATCCTAAGAGAAATTCACTAGAGACTCGAATTTAGAGTTTCATGCAAGTTATAAAAAGCTTGTAACTTGATGCTCTTCGGAGAACGTTGTATCACCGAGAGGGCACATTAGACATCAGGACACTCAGGACTCATGCGTGCAATATTCATATCATTCATAGCAATGGCCGTGAAAAGCCTCGAATCGTTAGCAACGAAAACTTGAAGGATAACAGTCACTCACTGTGATCATTTCCTTAGCGGACATTGTGGGAAGACCGATCTCTGAAAGCTTCTTACTTCCCCAGCTTTCGAACCAGTGAAGTCCAGTGCATTCCGCTAACATGTGAATGACAGCCGACTGTGTTATAATGTTATCTATCTTTCCATCGCCGAGATCAAGTACAGGAACACTCTTCATTTTGTACTTTGAAAGTAGTAACAACATGGTCAGAAAGGTGTTCGAGTTCTGCAAAGCAAGGAATGGTGCCCAGCGGAACGACCCCGAGATATCACGAACCTGTATGCTCTCACAAGTTAACACGGATAGTAAGGCGTAAGCACAACTAAGAAATGGAAAGAATTCAAGATGACAGGAAGTTTTTCTGATAGAGAGATTAAAAGTACCACCTTGGTGTTCTTATAAAACTCGGACGACGTTAGAGCCTCAAAAAAGTCTCCAGAAGTAATCGAAGCACCTTCAGGGCCTAAAGCCCCAAGTCCTGCAGCAGAGGCCATTCCATTAGCAGCTATAGCAGACTCGGCTCCACTCGGAGATGACGGGCTTCTAGGCGAAGATGGTTCTGACTGTAAAAGGAAAAAGAAATTGTTGGTTCCCAAATGGAAGGCTTATAGAAAAGAAAAGAAAAGAAAAAACTCATCATATGCAGTTCTGTTTTCTGACCTGTTGCAAAATCCACACAGCAATTCCTGCAAACTCTACAATGCCAATGTATCTGTCCATCCACGTTGCATCTTCCGGTGCATCAACATCGACAACAGGTGCGCTGAGGATCTTGTTTTGAGCAAGTATTTGAACAGCATCGGCCAGACTCGCATCCGATTTTATCTCAATCCCTGGAAACACAAACATTACAAAGATAAGACCATCATATATACTAAAAAAACCAAGTCATGCAATTGGTTAGCACCCCAAGAAAGAACTAAACCAGACAATCCATGTAAACATGTCTTGTCTCATGTTTTTCCCTTGTCAACCGTGTAATAAAAACACAACAGACATAATTTCAGGTGTAAAAAAATCTTAAGCACGAATATAATAACTGTATGAATCACCTTATGTCAAAACATATAGTTAATCAATCAAATTCTTCGCTTTTTAGCTCAAATCCACCCGCCAAAAACAGAAAAGAAACCCCAAAATTCAAGATCAATCAAAACATAATCTAAAACAAAGAATGAATGATCAAAGAATCCATACAAAAAGAAACTGTAACAAGTAAAAAGGCAAAATATTACCTTGAGGAGCAATAGGGAAAGCAGAAACAGGGATGCTTTCAAAGCAAGCGTTGAGTTTCTCATTAGGACTAAGCTCAGGTTCCTGAACATCCCATAGATCCTCCACTTGCATCCCAAGCTTTGCTTCGGGACTCCTCGGACTATCCTGTATGCTACTTTGTCTCCCCAGTTGCAGACTCGCCATAGCCATAATCTTCAACAAAAAGCTCGAAACGAAACTTCACTCACTCAACTCACTCTATCTTTCAGCAACCCTTTTTTTCTTTCTATAGCTTCAGCAAAGCTGACAACTTACTTGGATCATTAACCAGTTCGGACATAAAAAAACATGGGACAAAGAGGGTTGCTTCTTAACAACAATTCCAAAGGGTACAATCAACAAACACCGTCCGATCATACCGTTAACTTGGGTATGTGAGAAGACTGTCGGGACACGCGTACGGCTGGCGATGTGGGGGATAACTCAATGATAAAGAGGTGGTTTGGTTTGGTCAAAGCTCTAAAGTTTTGATTTTTCTATGGAGAGGTACTGTTGCCTAATGCTTATCCTGGTTTGTCGGGTTTTATTTATTTCAAGGGAATACAAAAGTGGAGTGTTCTTATCCTGTTTTTAATTGGCGGCCACTCTAATGTGCGCCATGAGTGATTCCCGCACCTGGTTTCTCTTGTGAGTGCCGACAAATGTTGCTGATTCAGTCCTCCGATTTGTGACGCTTTCTGGGATGGTGACTGCTTAGCCACCTTATCCCATCATTGCTTTCAACGTGGTCTAATCCAACTCTGCAATTTGTAAATTTCTTTTATTTTATTCATCTCCAGAGGACAACTTTCCTATGCAAGTGCTTGAAGCCCAAGGTCATCCTTCTTAATGTTATATAATAGGGGAAATTTTAAGGAAAGGCGGACTAATATACGGAGAAATGGCGTTATCGAAAATATTATAAGATAAATAATAAAATAGGTAAAGCGCTATCGGATATGTTGATATAATATAATGTATCCGGTAGAAAATATAAAAAAATATTATAAAAAATTAGTAACCGACAAACTTAAGTTATCGGTAGGTATCGGTACAAACATAACAAAATCGGTAAAATTACTTATTTTGTTGATAAGAGTATCAACATATTCGGTAGCGCCTAATTTGTTATTAAAGTTTAGTTGATGGGGCCTTGGAAATCCCACGATAACAAAATCGGTAAGATTACCTATTTTGTTGATAAGAGTATCAACATATTCGGTAGTGCCTAATTTGTTATTAAAGTTTAGCTGATGGGGCCTTGGAAATCTCACGATAACAAAATCGGTAAAATTACCTATTTTTGTTGATAAGAGTATCAACATATTCGGTGGCGCCTAATTTGTTATTAAAGTTTAGCTGATGGAGCCTTGAAAATCCCACGATAACAAAATCGGTAAAATTATCTATTTTGTTGATAAGGGTATCAACATATTCGGTAGCGCCTAATTTGTTATTATTTTATCGTTTACATTAATATTATAACTTTAAACAAACTGATTACTAGTGTAACGTAATAGGTAGCAAATAAGTATCGATACTCTATTACCAAAGCATCGATAATTTATTAAAAACATTGTAACTGGTTGAAATGTGGCTCAAAAGTATCCATACTTATATTAAAAGTATCGATACTTTCTAGCCATGTTTCAACTGGTTCCATAAAATGTTTCGATACTTAAATTAAAAGTATGGATACGTAAATTAAAAGTATGGATACTTATATTAAAAGTATCAGTAATTACTTTAATAGTATCAATATTTTACTATAATTTATTGCACAACTAACTTTGTCCTAAGAAATAAATGTTGTAGCCAGACCGGTTACATTGTTTTTATAAAAGTATGGGTACTTCCATAAAAAGTTTCAATACTTAAATTAAAAGTATGGGTACTTATATTAAAAGTATCGGTATTTACTTTAATAGTATCGATATTTTACTATAATTTATTGCACAACTAACTTTGTCCTAAGAAATAAATGTTGTAGCCAGACATCAACCACCATCAACCACCACCACCTAATGAAATTGAAAGCAACACACAACTCATGTTTGGACCACTTCCACCGATCGTGTTTATCAAAATGGACGATACTCCATCCAACGATGTTCATTCAAGTGGGGAAGGGCATGAAATATTTACCGTTGATGAGTTGGAACGGCATATACCTTTTTAATTACATTGTTTCACGAAGGTTCAAAATGGCTCATGTAGTTATAAGAAATTGTGTACATACAGAATTTCTTACCCAAAATTATACTTTGGTACAAATTTTATAATGATTTGTGTATATACAAATATTAGTAGCATATCTCAAACTTTCACCCATAGAAAATGGTTTATTATACAATTTCTCCAACTTTCAAAATGGCTCATGTACTTGTAAGGAAATGTGTACCATATTATGATTTCGGTGTTGGTTTTGCAGATACGAAAATATTTGGACTTCAAAAACCCCTTATTAGTTGAAAATAAACATTTAGAGTAAGACAGAAGGATCATATTAAATTTAAGGATGAAGTATATTTATGAAACAAAAAATATTAAAGTCCCAAGTTGTTAAGTGGATCACACGAATGGTAATAACCAAGAGGGGGGGTGAATTGGAATTTTAACGATGTTGTAACGGAAATTGCAACTTAAAAAATATTGACACGGGAATTTAGAGTGGTTCAAGTTCACCAACCGAACTCTACATCCACTACCTTAGTCTCACCAAGGATTTCCAACAATTTCCACTAAATTGTTCGTCCCCTTTTTCCAGGACAAGGAGGCAACCTTTACAATTTCGGTTAATTTTTCTACCCAAAAATTAACCCAATCCTCACACAATAGAACAAAGAAATTTGGTGGCTAATAAGGTATCTCTCAATACAAATGATAGCCCAATATCAAGCACTCAACCCAATTGAACAAAATAGAAATGAAGGATACAATTGGGATTTCTAGACAAAGTAGGATTTTTGCACAAATGCTTGGATTTGATGTTTTGATATCTTCTTGAGGTTCAATTTTTATGTTGCTGGAGCTTCTTGGGGTCTTTTTATAGCCTCTTGATGATTTCCAACCGTTGTGAGTGTTGACTTTAAGATTATAGCCGTTGGGATGCTTTTTCTCCACTTTCTTGCACTTTTCCAGCTATGAGTATCGGTACTCTATAGTGGGGTATCGATACCTGTCTCACAAGAAAATAGCCGTTGTGTACAAATAATAAAGGGGTATCGATACGCGTTCTTGGCGTATCGGTACTGGGTATCGAAACAGCACAAGCTGTATCGATACCTTTTTCTCGACATAGCTCACTGTCAATAGTGGTATCGATACTAGGGTTAGGGGTATCGATACTGGTTTAGTGACCGTTTAAAAATCTCAACGGTTATATTTTTAAACCGACTTTGAAATTAATAATTATAAAATGGTATCGATACTGGTTCATCCGTATCGATACTGATTTCATAGCGTTTCGATACTGGGGTTTGCTGTATCGATACGTGTTCCGGCAGTGGCAAACTTTGCTAAAAAAGGTATCGATACTCCTTCATGGGTATCGATACTGGTCGACGTTTTTCAATATTTTTGCCTTGGAACACTTAGAAAATATTTGAGTTTGAGTTCTAATAAATCAGTTTAAAGTCTTTGGAGTTTCAAAAAACTTATTAAGGGATTTGTACAAACAATTTTAAGTTCTTCAATTTGATCCTTAAAGATCTAGTTATATCAAAATCAAACATAGGTTTTACAATCTCCCCCTTTTTGATATAACAAAACCAAAACTTGAAATTTTTGACAACTTTTGAAAATTAACTTCCCCTTAATATAAGCTTGATATTTCAATTTAGTTAAGACCAAAGAAATTTCTCAAAATCAAAATTCTTAACTCCCCCTTGATGTAAGTTTGATAAAACCAAAAATTTTTTTGAAGTTTGTTTGTTTGTTTGTGAGCTATATCTTCTCCCCCTTTTTGTTAGATCAAAAAAAATTGTGAGAGCATAATGTGCATCAAATATCAAGAGTATAAAGATAAGCAACATAATCTTATTATATCATAAAACGAGAAATCCAAAACATAAGCAAACCTTAAATCCTAAATAATCAAAGCATAGGTAATAATCTTAATAATAAACTTAATCCTAAGAACATAAAACATAGGTGCATAAAAAAAATCCTAAATGATATGATATGATATGCAAGGATAGAAGTCTAGGCATTATCTTCATCGTCTTCATCATCGTCATCTTCATCTCCCAAAGGGTCATTGTTCCTCATGCTATTACGCCATTCATCGTGGAAAGCGGCAATGGAAATATTCGAGGAGTTTTGCTTGCTTTCGAGGGATGTAAGGCGATTCTCCATACCCGTCATTCTCGTATCAAATGTAGTTTCTATAGAGGTAAGACGAGTATTCAACCCGGTGAATTGTTCATTTAGATATGTCATGAGATTATCCATATTGGGTTGTGGGACTTGAGGAGCTTGAGGAGCTTGTTGTTCTAAGGCGGCGGCGGCCTCGGGTGGAAGCTCGGTAAGACGTAGCCAATTTCCATTAAAATAATGAAATTTGCTTCGAGCAAGAGAATGTTCGTCGATAGGATCGGTAAGAGTAGAAGCAAGATCAAACGAACAATCAATATCCTTTTGAACAAAGTAATAGCTTAAGGCCGTACCATAGATAAAGGATGTGATGAGAGGAGTTTCACGTTGTTGAACATGATAAGCAATCTCATTGAACATGATGCGAGCAAGATTTGGGCGTTTTCGTTGACGGAAACTTCGAATCCAAAAATCATCCAATAGACGGATGGTGGAATATTTGCCTCCGGAGGGACGAAGCCACCATGATACCATCAAATGTAGGATTCGATCATGAGCATTGAGGACGGTTACGGAACCGCTAAGAACATGCCCTAAGGCATTCTCATTATCTTCACCTTCATCCTCCAATTTAAAAACCTCACAAATAGACTTAACATCAAGAACTATTTGCTTCCCCATAAGATAAGATCGAATGGCAACGACTTCTCCATTACGATAAATGCATTTAGCATTAGAAAAGAAAATCAAAACCAAAAGCCGATAATAAATACCCGGAATAGTGAGAAAATGCATGAAATTCCAAAGACGAAGAAGCGGAAGATATTCAAACTTGAAGCGCTCGGAGTCGAGAAAGGGGATGGATACGATCCTCTCCGCACGAATTTTGTAGTTTTCAAATTGGCGGAAATAAGGAAGACCCTCGGAATTCTCAAAGGATTGGTTGTAGATAGTAGCATAATCCGGACGAGCAACCGATCCGGGAGTTGAAGAGTCTCCGGCAAGAAGAACTCTTTGACGTTTCCTTGAATGCTCTTTTGGTGCCATAGATAATAGAAACTTTGAAGAGAGAATTTTGAGAGAGAGCAAAAAGCTTTGATTCAAGGGTTTCTTTTGATTTTTGGTGAAGAATATGAAGGAGAAGAGACCTTTATATAGCCAAAAACGTTTAGGGTTAATAGGATATTAAAGAGTTTTAATTTTGGTAAGATTAGATCTCATTAAAAGCCTATTTAATGCCATCAGCGCGAAAGGGTATCGATACTCCTTAGTGGGTATCGATACGGGGATAGAATTGTCTTTCCACAAATTTGACCGTTGAAGGAGGTATCGATACTCATTAGATGGTATCGATACAGGGATAGAATTGTCTTTTCTCAATTCTGACCGTTGGAAGAGGGTATCGATACGCATGAGGCGGTATCGATACTCGTGAAGCGATGAGAAATTTTGGGAAATTGAAATGAAGAACAAGTATCGATACCCATTGGGCAGTATCGATACCTTATGCCCAGAATTTTGCCTATTTGGTTAAAAATAACCAAAGACATGAATTTAACATCTCTTAAAAGTATGCAAATGTTGAATGAACAGATCTAAGCATATTTTAACAGAAACATACTCCCCCTAACTCTATGCATGGAAGAAATTGGGAGACTAAACACATAAACATGGTAATTTCACAAAATCAAGCACATTTAATTCTAAAAAGAGGTCCTAAGGGTCAAGATAGGCTAGTTAGACCCAACTCTCTCCTAAGGGACCAAAAACGCTCTTTATCTAATGGTTTTGTGAAAATGTCCGCTAATTGATTTAAGGTGTCTACATACTCTATAGCCACATCTTTCTTAAGGACATGATCTCTAATGAAATGATGCCTTATTTCTATATGTTTGGTTCTAGAGTGTTGGATGGGATTTTTTGTTAAACATATTGCACTTGTATTATCACATTTAAGGGGTATGGTTTCTATTTTTACACCATAATCTAAGAGTTGTTGCTTCATCCAAAGGACTTGAGCACAACAACTTCCTAAGGATATGTACTCGGCTTCGGTGGTAGATAAAGCTACACTATTTTGTTTCTTAGAGAACCAAGATATGAGCATACTACCTAAGAATTGACAAGTTCCCGAAGTACTTTTCCTATCGATTTTGCAACCCCCATAATCCGCATCCGAGTAAGCATGAAGGTTGAAGGTAGAGACTCTAGGATACCAAAGGCCTAAACAAGGAGTGTCTCTAAGGTATCTAAAGATTCTCTTAACGGCTATAAGGTGAGACTCTCTAGGACTAGCTTGAAACCTAGCACACAAGCAAACACTAAACAGTATATCCGGTCTACTTGCGGTAAGGTAAAGCAACGATCCAATCATAGAGCGATAAAGCTTAGAGTCAACACACTTACCTCCTTCATCTTTGTCAAGCTTTGTAGATGAGCTCATAGGAGTGGCTTGAGGCTTTGTGTTCTCCAAGCCAAACTTGTTGAGCATATCCTTTATGTATTTTGCTTGATTTATGAAGGTGCCATCCTTCATTTGTTTGATTTGGAGTCCCAAAAAGAATGAGAGCTCCCCCATCATGCTCATTTCAAATTCACCTTGCATTAACTTAGCAAACTCTTGACAATAACATTCATTAGTAGAACCAAAAATAATATCATCAACATAGATTTGAACTACTAAGATGTCATTTTTATACATTTTTATAAAGAGTGTAGTGTCCACCTTACCTTTTTCAAATCCTTTTTCAATCAAAAAATTTGAAAGCCTTTCATACCAAGCTCTTGGAGCTTGTTTTAAACCATAAAGTGCTTTGGTAAGTTTGAAAACATGATTTGGAAATTTTGAATCTTCAAAACCCAGTGGTTGTTCTACATACACTTCTTCATTTATAAAACCATTTAAAAATGCGCTTTTAACGTCCATTTGAAAAAGCTTGAAATTATGATAACATGCATATGCAAGCAACATCCTAATGGCTTCCATTCTAGCTACGGGTGCATAGGTTTCATCAAAATCTATTCCCTCCTCTTGAGTGTAACCTTGTGCTACAAGTCTAGCTTTATTTCTCACAATGTTACCACTCTCATCTAGTTTGTTCCTAAAGACCCATTTAGTTCCTATTGTAGATTGATTACTAGGCCTATCAACTAATGTCCAAACATTACTTCTCTCAAATTGATTTAACTCTTCTTGCATAGCCATAATCCAAAAATCATCTTCCAATGCTTCTTTGATATTTTTAGGCTCTATGCATGAGATAAATGCAATATGATTCATTAATCTAAGAGAAGAACGAGTGGTTACCCCCTTGGATGGATCACCCAAGATTTCACCATCTTTGACATAGTTCAACTCCCTTGGATAGCTAACTTCCTTTTCCTCAATAGCCAAGTCCTTCAAGGCTTCAAGAGGTGGATCTTGTGTGTCTTCTTCTTTTGGTTGAATCTCATCCTTCTTTGAAGTTTGACCTCCATCAAAGGTATTTATGATTCCTACATTATCATCATCACAAGAATCCTTCCTAGGAAGGGGATTATCATCGAATACAACATGAATAGATTCTTCTACAACTAAAGTTCTTTTGTTAAATACTCGATAGGCTTTAGAGGTTAAAGAGTAACCTATAAAAATAGCTTCATCACTTTTTGCATCAAATTTACCTAAATTATCTTTTCCATTATTTAAAACAAAACATTTACATCCAAAAGGGTGGAAGTAGCTAATATTAGGCCTTTTAGATTTTAAAATCTCATAAGGTGTTTTCTTTAAAATCGGCCTAATGGTTACTCGATTTATAATATAACAAGCTGTGTTTGTTGCTTCCGCCCAAAAATATTTTGGTAAATTATTTTCGCAAAGCATAGTTCTAGCCATTTCTTGTAAAGTTCTATTTTTCCTCTCAACTACCCTATTTTGTTGAGGAGTTCGAGGAGCTGAAAAATTATGGCTAATACCATTTTCATTTAAAAAATCTTCAAATCCTAAATTTTGAAATTCGGTTCCATGATCACTTCTAATATGTGAAATTTTAAGTTCAAGATCATTTTGAATTAATTTTGAAAATGTGATGAATTTTTCCAAAGCCTCATCCTTAGTACTTAAAAAGAGAACCCAAGTGAATCTAGAAAAATCATCAACTAATACAAAAGCATATGATTTGCCACCCAAGCTCATAGTCCTAATTGGCCCAAATAAATCCATATGGATTAGTTGTAAACATCTACTAGTAGAAATGTCATTAATGGATTTAAAGGAAGATCTATGTTGTTTACCCTTTGAGCATGCATCACAAATTTTATCGTTCGAAAATTTTATCTTGGGTAAACCTTTAACTAGGTTTAGAGAGACTAGTTTTTCTAAAACACTTGTGCTAGCATGTCCTAGCTTCCTATGCCACAACCATGCATCATTTTCGTTTTGAGCAACTAAGCATGCATGAGATGTATGAATGTCATCTAGATGCACTATGTATATATTTCCTATGCGATGACCTATGAGCATAATATTATTAGTTTTAATGTCTACAATTTTACAACCGGTTTTATCAAATATAACATTAAAACCTTTATCACATAGTTGACTTATGCTCAACAAATTATGTTTAAGACCATTGACATATAAAACATTTTCAATGAGAGTAGTAGAGTGATTACCAATGGAGCCAATACCTTCAATGTGGCCTTTGGAGTTGTCACCAAATGTTACTACTCCTCCACTTTTTGGCTTTAGATCCATGAGTCGACTCTTGTCTCCGGTCATGTGTCTCGAGCATCCACTATCAAGGTACCAAGAGTTTTGACTTTGTGCTTTGGCCTTGAAGCAATGCTCCCCCTACAAACAAAGATATTTAAACTTTTGTTTTTGGTACCCAAATCATTTTGGGTCCATGTGTGTTAGTTCCTAAAACTTTGGTTCCCTTAGGAATCCAAGGTGACATAGCATTAATATTATTAGATTTAACAAGCTCCTTAGGAACCCATACATTTCTAATTCTTTTAACTTTACTATGTCTAGGATAGTTATTTTGTTTGTAGTAGTTAGTCTTTTTCTTATATTGGTGTGTTCTAGAGGATTCTCCTATGTCATGTTTGACACTACCATTATTTTTTAAAGACTTTTTGAGCTCATTTAGCTCACTTAATACCTTTTGGTGTTCACAATTATTTTGGGATAAAAGATTATTAAGATCGATATTTTCTTTTTGAAAGAATTTGAGTTCATCTTCTAATCCTAATATCTTTTTCTCAATTTTAGAATTAGTTTGAGTAAGTGAGTCATTTTTCTCTTTTAATTCTAGAATAATTTTTCTATTCCTAATAACCGACTCCTTATACTTCTCAACTAATTCATCATATACCTCTTGTAACTCATCATAAGCATCATTTAATTCTTCATATGAATAATCTAAAGTAGATGAGTTAGAGGTTACCAAGGAGGAATCTTCCTCAAGTGCCATGAGGCAAAGGTTCGCCACTTCTTGTTCGTCATCCTCCGATGACTCCTCATCACTCCAAGTAGCAAGCTTGGCTTTGAGCTTTTTCTTATTCTCAAAGCCCTTCTTCTTGAGTTGAGGGCACTCCGAACGTATGTGGCCGGGTTGTCCGCACTCGAAGCAAGTGATTGGATCCCTTCCTTCTTCTTTGTTCTTGCTTTTGAAGTCCATCTTCCTTTGGATTTTTCTTCCTCGGTTGGACCTCATAAGGCGTGAGAATCGTTTGGCTATCATAGCCAATTCTTCAAGTTCATCCTCATCACTAGATGAACTTTCATCAAGTTGGGAAGTTTTAGCCTTGAGAGCTATTCCCATTTTCTTCTTTTTCTCCCCTTCAAGCTTCTCCATTCTTTTTTCTTCTTTCTTTCTTTCATCTTCTCTTCCTTGCTTCATGATCTCGTGAGTAAGGAGAGAGCCTACAAGTTCATCAAGCTTTAGAGTTTTTAAATTCTTTGCTTCGATGATTGCGGTTCTCTTCCCATCCCAAGATTCGGGAAGTGAATAGAGTAGCTTTCGGACAAGTTTGTCTTCCGGTATAACTTCTCCATAGCCCTTTAGACCATTTACAATTGTGGAGAATCGATCAAACATCTTTGACACCGTCTCATCGAATTCCATTTTGAAATTTTCATAACTAAGATTGAGAATTCCAATCTTAGTTTCTTTGACATCGTTGGTGCCTTCATAGGTGGTTTCAAGAGTGTCCCACACTTCTTTGGCACTTTCAATTGATGAGACCTTTGAGTAGATGTCCGGACCGAAAGCACAAAATAGCATGTGAAGAGCTTTATCATTTACTTGGATCTTTTTCCTCTCCTCTTCACTCATTTCCGTTCTTCTTTTAAGCACCATCTTGCCATCAACATCTTGCTTCAATGGGATATATGGTCCATCCTCAATGACATCCCACACAAGGTAGTCACTTGATTTAATAAATAGACGCATTTTATTTTTCCAAAATGAGTAGTTCTCACCATTGAAGAAAGGAGGCTTTGTGGTGGATTGTGAGTCGTACATGCCGGGAGCGGAGGTTGATGCCATCTCTTGATATTTTAATGATGATCACACTTCTTCCAAGGATCTCCTCTTGCGGTTGTTAATCCTCAAAGAGTTAAGCTCTGATGCCAATTGTTAAGTGGATCACACGAATGGTAATAACCAAGAGGGGGGTGAATTGGAATTTTAACGATGTTGTAACGGAAATTGCAACTTAAAAAATATTGACACGGGAATTTAGAGTGGTTCAAGTTCACCAACCGAACTCTACATCCACTACCTTAGTCTCACCAAGGATTTCCAACAATTTCCACTAAATTGTTCGTCCCCTTTTTCCAGGACAAGGAGGCAACCTTTACAATTTCGGTTAATTTTTCTACCCAAAAATTAACCCAATCCTCACACAATAGAACAAAGAAATTTGGTGGCTAATAAGGTATCTCTCAATACAAATGATAGCCCAATATCAAGCACTCAACCCAATTGAACAAAATAGAAATGAAGGATACAATTGGGATTTCTAGACAAAGTAGGATTTTTGCACAAATGCTTGGATTTGATGTTTTGATATCTTCTTGAGGTTCAATTTTTATGTTGCTGGAGCTTCTTGGGGTCTTTTTATAGCCTCTTGATGATTTCCAACCGTTGTGAGTGTTGACTTTAAGATTATAGCCGTTGGGATGCTTTTTCTCCACTTTCTTGCACTTTTCCAGCTATGAGTATCGGTACTCTATAGTGGGGTATCGATACCTGTCTCACAAGAAAATAGCCGTTGTGTACAAATAATAAAGGGGTATCGATACGCGTTCTTGGCGTATCGGTACTGGGTATCGAAACAGCACAAGCTGTATCGATACCTTTTTCTCGACATAGCTCACTGTCAATAGTGGTATCGATACTAGGGTTAGGGGTATCGATACTGGTTTAGTGACCGTTTAAAAATCTCAACGGTTATATTTTTAAACCGACTTTGAAATTAATAATTATAAAATGGTATCGATACTGGTTCATCCGTATCGATACTGATTTCATAGCGTTTCGATACTGGGGTTTGCTGTATCGATACGTGTTCCGGCAGTGGCAAACTTTGCTAAAAAAGGTATCGATATTCCTTCATGGGTATCGATACTGGTCGACGTTTTTCAATATTTTTGCCTTGGAACACTTAGAAAATATTTGAGTTTGAGTTCTAATAAATCAGTTTAAAGTCTTTGGAGTTTCAAAAAACTTATTAAGGGATTTGTACAAACAATTTTAAGTTCTTCAATTTGATCCTTAAAGATCTAGTTATATCAAAATCAAACATAGGTTTTACACAAGTGCTTCAATTACATATTGAAATAAAAAAATGAAACTAAAAGAATGGAGCCTCCTCAATTGCCTCTTCGATTCTGGATCGTCTTTGCAAACAATCAGAAATGGCTTTTTTCAGCTCCACCAACTTAGACATCAAAATGTCATATTTATTTTTTCCTTCTTCCTTCAGTTTCACTTTCTCTTCTACCTTCTCCTCTTCCTCCTCGCCAATAACTTTCAAAAATAAATTACAATATTAGAACATCTTTTCTAAGTCCTTACTAATATATAAATACTTTTACTACCATTACTTTTTTCGGTCTTTTTAACTTTAACTTTGCCATTACTCGGGCGACTTCTTTCTTACCTCATGCAATGATGCGTGTCACTCCGGTTCTTTGGAAGGTCGGCACACTTGAAGAATCAGACCAAAAATTAAACAATGCAACATGCATTTATAATAAACTTTATCATTTTCTGTAGTAACTATACTTACAAAATTTTCTAACTAACACATCCTTCAACTCATTTACCTCTAAGACAGTTATGCACCCTTTGAGGTATGTGGGGTTTTCGGCCTTCTGAAAGCTCTTGATTGCATCAAATAATTTCTCATTGACAAATGAAAAGAATATTTACCGTAGCGAACTTCACACTTTTCCAAATCAAATTTTCCCATCAACAATCGACACAATTCCCTCCGAATTGGTCGGTCCTTCAATCCAATCAGAGACCCAAACCTCATTTCTTCCAACACTTTGATTTTATACTTCACTTTCAAGTCTTCTATTATGTGGTGAACTCGTTTTATGCTACACCTTGTCGACACTTTCTAAATTATTTACATATAATGTTAGAGTTTTTATATATCATTTATCACAGTATTTACAAGTTTAACGAATACCTTCTTCTCAATATTTTCATGTGCTTTCCTCGAAGCCGGATATTTTGCTCTCACCTTTTTGGACAACTTCATAAATAGTTCTTTCTCAGTATCACCCATCGAGTGCTATTTCTTCACCACCTCTTCTATCACCTGAAACTTATGCATAAATGTTTCTTAATCAAAATATTAAAGCTAAAAAATCTCATTATAAATTCAGTTTACATACCGAAAGTACCACATTCCTTCATCCTTTGCACTTCATTCATACTGTCATGATAGGAAATTTTAAATATTCTTAAATACTTTAATTCAATTATCATTTCAAGAACAAGTACACAAATACATTGATACTTACTAGAAGTACATATATCGACCCATTGGTTGCTTTAGATTTTCATCAGTTTCGATACTCTCCGGCTCGATTTCAATGTCATCTTCACGAACAACATTTTTATGATCCATTTCAATGTCATCTTCACGAACAACATTTTCATGATCCATTGACAACCTTTTTAACATTCAAAATTAAATTAAATCAAATGGGTGGATATATATACATTTTATCCAATTTACAAATCGACAAATAACTCATCTTATAGTAACCGCTTGAGTTCTCTGAAAAAAGTATCGATATTCATTTTCTATCGACAATATCAATTTCTACCTATAAGTTCTCTAAATAAAGTACCGATATTTATTTTCTACATATAATTACAATTTCGACCTATAATCGATTCGAAATCCTTATTTACTTCAAAATCTCTAAACCCAAAACTTTAACCCCAATTTTCGAATGCTACATTACTAAAAAACTAGGGTTTCGACAACATACATTCCCTTTCGATTCTGATACACCACGACTTCAAAAACGCCTCCCTTCTATTTCGCAGCAACCAAAATCGGTTCGATTTCAAATACTAAGAGAGTTTTCTGTAAATGCAATGCAATAAAAGGATTGTATTAGAGTAGATACTTTTTAACCGGTTATATCAATTATATTTAGGGTAAACTACATAAATGGTCCCCTGACTATGCTCCAATTATCTTTTGCGTCCCCCGACTATCAGAAGTTACAAACTGGTCCCCCGACTAAAAAAAGTAACAAATTGGTCCAACACCGTTAAAAATTTAACGGCTGATGACGTGACAGTTAATTTAAATTGATATAATTACATACTTAGCCCTCAAGTTCTACACTTATTTTAATTTGACCTTAATTCTAAAAAATTAACCCACAAATTTTAATATTCTATCAATTTAATCTATCTTCTTTTCTATTTCTCTTCTCCTTTAATTCTTCAATTCATTTTCACCAGCATAATATGCTGAACAAATATATGAATTAATATTTAGGTTGCTCGATCTCGACTATCAGATTCAAGGGTTTAGAGGCGAGCTCTTGATTATTTGGGATTAATGGATGATCCCGCTATCCGTTTGTCTGTCTTGGGACCTTCCCGGCCTTCATACGGGCACACGCACAATCCAGGCAGAGTCAGCTGGAATGATGGAGGAACAAAAATGATTGCACATATTCCGTTTTACATTCTTGGTGAGCAGGAAGGTAAGAGATCTTGCCACTTATCCTCCCCCTTACTATTTAGAGTTTTCCCATTCTGTCAGAAACGACATTGCAGTCCGTTTTCTTCTGCTTTTGAACAGGTGAAATCAATAGGGTTCGGCTCTCTTCCATTAACTTCATTGTTTCTGATGCAGGTCCACCCTTCCATGATTTTTCGTTTTTAGATGTTATTTCGAGAAAACGGTAGCAATAAGCTTCTCCTATAGGAAGGCATCTCTGGACTCCCTAATTTTATTGGCATTTCCAGTTTTAAGATTCATCTTGTTAGTTTCTTTTGATTAGCACATTGGAAATGCATTTGTTGACTATGATGTATCATACAGCATAATGATTTGTATACATTGAGCTTGGGCCCCAACTATCTTTTGTGTAATTCTACTTGAACTGGTGACCGGCAAAGAGTCAATGGGCCCCGATTTCAAGGAGATCGAAGGAGGGAACTTGGTGGGGTGGGTGTCGAAGAAGATGAGAATGAATTGATCCAAACAATTATGCTGGTGTAAATGAATTGAAGAATTAAAGGAGAAGAGAAATAGAAAAGAAGATGGATTAAATTGATAGAATATTAAAATTTGTGGGTTAATTTTTTTAGAATTAAGGTCAAATTAAAATAAGTGTAGAACTTGAGGGCTAAGTATGTAATTATATCAATTTAAATTAACTGCCACGTCATCAGCTATTAAATTTTTAACGGCGTTAGACCAATTTGTTACTTTTTTTTAGTCGGGGGACCAATTTGTAACTTCTGATAGTCGGGGGACGCAAAAGATAATTAGAGCATAGTCAGGGGACCATTTATGTAGTTTACCCTTATATTTAATCGATACAATTCCCCAAGTGTCGATATTTTTTTGAATTGTGTCGATTCTTTCGACCCCTTTTCTGTTTTAAAATCCTTTTAAATTACTAATGTACCGATTCTTTTGTACATGTTCTTACAAAAGTATCGACACCAAACAAACAATCCGGTAAAGATTTACCGATTACATTATATGTATTAATAATGTAACCGGTTTAGCTTTTTTTACCGGTTATGTCAAATTTGCTTCTATTGTACCGATTCTTTTGTACATGTTCTTACCAAAGTATCGACACCAAACAAACTATCCGGTACCGATTTACCGGTTACATTATATGTATTAATAATGTAACCGGTTATGTCAAATTTGTTTCTATTGTACCGATTCTTTTGTACATGTTCTTACAAGAGTATCGACACCAAACAAATAATTCGGTAACGATTTACTGGTTACATTATATGTATTAATAATGTAACCGGTTATGTCAAATTTGTTTCTATTGTACCGATTCTTTTGTACATGTTCTTACAAAAGTATCGACACCAAACAAACAATCCGGTAACGATTTACCGGTTACATTATATACATATAATGTAACCGGTTTGGCTTTTTTTTACCGGTTATGTCAAATTTGCTTCTAAAGGATAGATACTTTTTATTAGTACTGTGGAAACAGAATCGATACTTTTTTCAATTAATTACAAAATATTGTGCACAAAGTATCGATTTTTCAATACTTTTTTCAACCGATAACATTACTTTTAAAAAAGTATCAATACTTATAAAAAAGTATAGATACTTTCGAAAGTATCAACAAAATAAGTAATTTACTCAAAAGTATCAACAAAATAGGCGCTACCGAATATGTTGATACTCTTATCAACAAAATAAGTAATTTTACCGATTTTGTTATCTTTAACCGGTCACTTATTTAACCGGTCACGCCGTATATTAACCGCCTTACAGCAGAACTACCCAACCTAGCTGCCGAGCCCAAATTTAAGTTTAGATTCGAGCTTTACTCGAGTCTAAATTTAAAGTTTGATTTTGATTCGAAATATGAAATTATACCGTCAGTTTTTGTTTAATTAAGTTTTGATTAAAATTGTTTACAATTAAGAGTGTAAATGAATAGAGCATTTGATGAATTGTTTGTCTATTAAATTAAATAAACAAGTATGAACAAAATTTAATCTTCATTTAATAAACGAACAAACATGAACGAAGGTGTGTTCGGTTCGTTGATGAACAAGCTCATTTATTGGCTCGTTTATCAACTCGTTTACCTAATTCTCTTTTCCCTTTTATATTTTACTTTTAAAATAGTTGTGAAGGTAGGGACTAAATTGAACAGAAGATAAATTTGGAGTTCAAACTATAAAGCATGAGGAGCTTAAAGACTAGTGGCATAATTTCATCATTTTGACAAGCATATAAAGGAACATTTTTACGAACGTTAAACGGACATGTTAACGAACACTAAATAAAAACGAGCACAAAACTAATCATAAACACCTCAAAAAATAAACAAACTCGTTTTAAACTTTGTTCATCTACACCCTTATATAACTATTTCGTTTACAATAATACCTACAAAGTAGGTCTATGTTGTTAGGAATAAAATTTTCAACTTTTATATTTAATACTTGAAGGATTTAAAGAAAAGATATGCAAGTAATCTTTCAAATCAAACCCCATAATAAAGTATGCAAATGCTTTTTCTTTTCCACTAATAACAAATTTGCTGTCATAACTCATAGCCGACTCTTTACTTGCTCTTCCCCTCTGCCAAATATCCAGCATCATCCATATATTAAATACAAGTTGTTTTAACCATACAAATTATGTTTAAACATATTATTTATATATATATATATTCATATCTGACAATCATTCTCTAACCCGAGGAACATAGACCTATAATGCAGTAGAAAAGAAATGCCAAAAGAATTAGCAGCAAAGAGAATCCGGGAGGAGATAAATTAAATTCCCCCTTTCCCAGATTAAATGGAATATTGATTAGTAAACTAAAAGGATACAATACTCGTTCTGTTCAAACTACACCTACAAGAAACAAATCAACTTACATTACAAGTTCTTCGTGCTTGTCCTTCGATAAGAATTCAGTCTCAAACACCGAAAAGCAGAATAGTAAAATCAGAAATAATGTAAGGGCTGATTACCTAAGCACTTTGCAGTTAATGTTCGATGTTCCCCGAACCAATTAACAACACTATGCAGGCCAGAAGTTGGAACTTAGAAGCCTTGAGATTCATAAAAACAGTCAACAATTCAAAAGAACCCTGCTCAAGAGCTTCCAAGAGAATCTCCTCCCATAGACTTGCGATTCAGGTAACGGATTACAGCATCTTCAATCCTAGAAATTCCAGAAAATAGATTAAAAAAGAAAAGACTGTCAGAAAATGCTTTTAATATATGTTAATCGGAGCTCCAAAGGTAACTTTATCACCCAATGTGAACCAATAATTTTCAAGTAAAAGCAAATCAGCATCATTATGATGAAATAGGCTCTATTGAGGGGCATGGCTTTGAGGCTTTCTCATATCAACCTGTATAAATTCATAGATAGATGGATCATACTTTATTTAGAGAAGCCAAAAGTTGTAGTTATTCGTAGCAAGAAATTAACACCGGATGCCAACGTAGTAAATCATAGGGTGTCCTAAGAATTTCTTCTAAAGGATCATCATTGTTGGTAAAATATACAGATCAGTCGATGAGAGTACTAACTCATCCAGTTTTTCATTCTGTTCTGCCGAACCAAATAATCAAATAGTAAGATCAAGCTGACATTAAACAGGTAATTTTGACAGATTCCAATCGTATACAGGCATTGAAGCAAGCATAGATTGAGAAGAAATAAGAGAGAAGCAATAGATGGGTAATTTTGACAGATTTATGTTAAACTAAAGATATCAAAACAAATATAGAATGAAAATAAAATAACTGAAACAAGGTTTTACCATGGTTGATTATAGAATTCAGATCGTTGCTCCTTCTCAGCATTGTGGTTAGCTTCACCAGCAAAAAGCTTCAAATCCTTGCCTTGGGAAGAAATTAAAGCATTAATAAACTCTGCAGGAGACTGGCTGAAACCGAGGAAGAAAGCTTGTCTCCGACAATGCTCATGTATTTTCTTTGCGGCGGTACAAATCACTTCATCGCAAGCATCAATTTCTTCGTTCTTTTCCATGTCTGCCAAGAATGCAGACTTTTCCGTTTCTAATGGGAAAGGCACATCAACCAGGACATCATAACAAGTGGATCCAATAGGACAGTTCCCTGAAAGCTTGATCCTATGCTCCAAATGTATGGGTGATACAGGAGTTAAATGCTGTGATATCTTTTGTGAAACCATAATGAATTTCATATTTTCTACCCCGAATACCTTCTGCAGAGGTGGATCACATGAAAAAAGAGAATTGTCTTCGTAATTCTGCAACTTCTTCAACTTCACATAATGCCAAATCGCAGCCAAGATTCTTGGGCATGTATCTACTTCAATTCCCAAGACTTCTGCTAGAGCGGGTGAAAGTTTAAATCTTTCAGGCCGATAATTCATTTCTATTCTTATTCTCACAGTAGATTCCTTGTCTCCTTTCCTCTTCAACTCAAACCCCTCATGAAGGGCAGGCGATCGAGCACTCTCCCATAAAATCACATGGTTATCTGGATAGAGACTTGCATCCAAGTATATTGTAATTTTCTTAAAGAAAGACGAGAATTTCGGGTATGATTTCAATGCTGTTCCAGCCAGAACAGGGTCTTTCCCATCTTCCAATATCCTACCAATAATCTTAAGCGACCATGATGGAGCCTCAGTCCTCTTCTGGTCAGGTTCTGTTGGTCCCGGATTGGAATAAGTATTGAAAACATATAGTCTAAGGGTCTTCTGAATACAGGGAGGGTTTTTAAGTGACTGTTGAATGTCGGTCTTCTTTCTCGACAAAGCAGCATCCACCTTAGCCTCAAATTCAAGCAACTGAGTATACAGAGCACACTCTGCTAAAATTGCAGCAACCTTATCAGGTATTTGTCTCTCGGGAAGCTTCCGCTTTTTTCTAGGAGCAGCCGGTGTTAATTCCATTGTTTTAAACAGAGAAGCCATATTACTATTAGATGAACCGGAATTTTTGGAAGGTGGCTTCTGAGAAGACCGCTTGACACTTCCTGAGCCAGGGGTGGAAACCGAAGGGGAATGGGTGGCCGCAGCATTACTACTACTAACGTTATGCAACTGCACCTGAGCTGGGAATTGGGAATGAGCATGAGCCTGCCCGTGTTGTGCCCGTGCAAACACATGTGCTTGAGGCTCAGACAATTGAAAGTGGCCCGGAAACTGATGCCCCCCACCCTGCGTCTGATTGTTGATGGGAATCGATTGCGGTTTTGGCACCGTCCCGGAATTCCCAAACTCGGAAGGAGCCCCAAAATTCTTTGGAAGGTTAGTGTTGTTATTCATCTTAAATCACCAACTTGAAACCAAAATACCCTTCAAAAGCTAAACCCACACTTCTCTACCAAGAAGCAAACTACCCAACATGTAGCCAAACAAAGCCCTGGTTTTGAAAACAAAAACATCAAAATAAGATTCCAGGCACCGAAAAGATATGCTTTCTTTCTTCATAACATAAACACCCAAAATCAGGTCAATCTTTGTACAAACAAAAGGTTAAAAAAAGGGGGGGCATGAATCAAAACCCCCAATACAAATTCTCAACATGGGTCAAAATCAAACATGGCAATAACTTTCCTGTGATTCTAGCTCAACGAAAGCTGCTATAAAACTGGAAACATTCAAAAACTAAACAAAGCCATGATTGAATGCGATTATTAACAGAGAAAAAACAAAGCTTTTTTACAATGTCCTCCAAGAGAGCTGAGTAATCCCGGTCCGGTTCTTATTTGCTTCACTCTCTAGCTTTTATTTTTCTCTTTTTTAAGCGAAACTGAGCCTTTCTCAAATCAGCTCTCGCTTCTACCTTTTTGTCCGTCACGTGGCAATGTATTATTGGCTTCCATTAAACAGAAGGCCTCTTTGGATTTAAATTTTAAGGCCCCGAAGAAAACTATAAAATGGGCTTAACGACGGGAAAAAATGGAAGCCCGTTTTGAAATAATATTAGATTATATCATATTCATAATATAGGTAAAAGGAAATACTTTATTTAAAAAATGATTTGAGAAATTTATTTAACGAACAATTACAGATGATGTAGTGAAGAATTCGTAAGTTATTACTAATCATGCCTTCGATATTTAAATATTCAATTTCTTAAATACTAAATTTTTAGTTATTTTATTTAGAGAATATATAAAAGTACCAAAAAGATAAAATATTTTTTTTGGTAAAATGTATGTTCATCTTATAGTCCATGTTCGGAGTGTAAGACTGCCCCTCTCAACAATGTCGTCTTCAAGGTTCAAACTCACATCCTCACTTTGGGAGTGTAATGTGACTTACCAATGCACCCAACACTTGTTGGCATATAAAAATACTCTTTTATATGTATTTATTATCATTTAAAAAAAATTAAAACTCATTGAGTGGTCTTAGTGATAAAGGATGACATATTTCAGTAGATGAAACTGATTCAAGTAGCATAGTTTGCAACTATGTGTAAATTTTTAATTAAGTTGATATTTGATTAACTTGTGGCGCCAACTTAATTAGAGTTTAAATAATAAATTAGTATATGAAAAAAAATTAAACAAATTATGTGAGTAAATATAATTATGTTAAAACCAATAACATTAATTATTAAAAAAAAGTTAGATTCTGATACACTATATGTATAAAAAAAATTACACAATTCTTCCTATTTAAAATCTAGCATCTAACATTTAAAATCTAAACTTTTAATCTCGAAACAATAAATCTTAAATTTTAAACTTTTTAATTTTAAACATCCTCCATAAGTCCTAAATTCTAAAAAGCATAAACTCTAAATTTAAAAATTTTATGTAATTTACACAAATCTTTAGTTTACAAAAATTTGTGCATCAAGACATTGTTCAGATTAAAATACTAAGAATATAAAACGCGTATTATTCCAAAATACAATTATTATTGGTTTCGGAGTTCATAATTTTTGGTGAATATGAAGAATGAATAACTATCACGTTTGGAGTATGCTTCTTCGTTTAAGTTAATTAAGATTAAGAAGTTGGGAGTACAGGTTGGATAGCTTTTTTTAATTTGGTAATAATCTTAAATATTAATCAAATTGATTGACCAACATAGAAATAATCCATCTAATAAATTTGACTTAACATTAATCGATTCAATTAAATTTAATTAACAAGCTTTTTAACCATATATTATGTAATTTAATTATATTATGTTTATAACATACATTAAAAATGAAATTGACCTTAAGCCGATGAGTTTACTTATGAACCAGCTTAACCATTTTAAATGAGATCTCACAACAGATTGAAAATAAAACCGACTGATACTCCATAACAATCACAGGGATGAAAATCTTAAATTAAGTTGTAGCAAAAAAGCAAAAAACTTGGATGAAAATCTTGGAACATAAAGGACATAACTCTGAAGGGCCCTTCCATGAAACTCCAATTGCAAACAGCAATACTCATTCTGCAAGAAGAGAAGGAAAATAAGCATCGTATACGAGTATATGCGAATTCTTCATCTTTAGCAAGATCATGAAACATGACTGAGAAACAAATGCAGCATCTGGAATACTTACATATCTTGTTGAATGCAACAATGTCACAACTCTGAACATACTCGTTAATAGGCTCGACCGTCAGTTGTTCCTCGATGAGAGTGTCGACAGACACCAAATCATCCACGATGGTCATCATGATTTGCAATTTCTTAATCCCATAACCCACAGGCACAAGCTTAGCTGCCACGTGAAAAGAACTTGAATGTTAGTTCAAATACACCTGTAACCATGATTCAATCTGTGCACAATTAAGCACTAACAAATCTGCCAAACTACTTACATGCTCCCCAAAGCAATCCTTCCATCTGAACGCCTCTTACTGCTTCTTCAAGTTTCTTCATGTCAGTCTCATCGTCCCAGGGTTTAATATCCAACAACACCGAGGACTTGCCAGCTGATAACAACAAAGAATGAAATTCCAAGTTAAAATGATTACGTAGAACAAACAAAATCCACCCTGTATTACTTGAAATTCATAATAAAAGCAAGTTGAAGGCCTCACATTCTTTCTTCTTGCCAGAAGCCTTGACGGCTGCTGCACGCTCTTCCGCTGCCTTCTTCTCCTCCTCGGTCTCTTCTCCAAACAAATCAACATCATCGTCATCATCATCCTCAGCAGCTGCAGCCTGCACTTGCATAGTATATTCAAGCAATTGAATGATCAGCAAACAATCGAACCACTTGATCTACTAAATTTGAACATATAAGCATGCAAAATAACATACCTTCGAATCTGCAGCCGGTGGAGTAGCAACAGCCTCAGCAGGTGCAAATCCCTCAACAGTCGCACCAGACCCCTCCCCAGAAACACCTCTAAATTAACAAATAACAGTATATATCTATTAAACATCTTAATCCAACATCAATAAACTTATAATTAAAGCGAGTAAAAGTAGGTCCAAAACTTACGAGATCCTCAAAAGGGCGTCGATGTGGTTATACCATCGAGAAACATTCACATAGCTAGACGATGGAGCCCCTGAGAGAGCTGCGTAGACGGTAATATCATCCTTCGAAGCTTGGTACCTGCAGAAACAAAAATTAAACAGAAATCGTGATCCAAACAAGATTAAATCTAGCAACCGCAAAACATTTAATTGTGATTTTTGAAAAATTACCCAGAGATGTAACTGCGAGAGAGGAGATACTCATCAAGCCTCTTCAAGCCAGCAGCAGAACCAAGGTCGGTGAAAGCGACAGCCATTACTTTGTTCTTGAAATTTAAATCAAATCAAAGAGAGATCAGATTATGAACTACTTCTATTGAAACTTTAGACGAATCAAGGGGTAGAAAATTATGAGTTGATTGATGGGTTCGATGTATAAATAAATTGAGAACTGTAAATCTTACAGGCTATTGAGAAGATGAACTGCGCTGTGGCTCTGCTACTTGGTTAGTGGATTATAGTTTGAGAGGTCTAGGGTTTTTAAGGTTGTGATATTTATAGGTGAACTGTAATAGTATGCAGGCCCAGTCTTAATTGGGTCATCCAATTCCTTTAACTGTTTTTTTTAAATTATGGGTAATTGTTAGAGTTTAGGTTTTAGGTATATGTGTTAGGGTTTAGGATTTAAGGTTTGGTTTTATAATTTTAGTTTTTAAAGGGAATTAGATATGCTTATGGAAAAAAATTTCACTGTCAGTGCATGGAATAATAATCCATGAAAAACATGAAAATATATATTGTATATGATTATAGAAAATTGTTTTAATTAAAACCAATTAGTACCATGACATTATAAATTTTTACGATTAAATTTGAACAGAAACTCGAACAACTCGACTTGAAATTTTTTAAATAAAATTTGAGTTGTAAAACAAGACTTGTCAAATTAACTAACTCGAATTTTTTTAATCAACTCGATCAAATATTCACCCTTAGTTGGAGGATGATAGAAGAAAGTTACCCCTATAACTCTAAAATCATATCTATTAATAATAACAGATGAAAGTTTGGATAGGTCTTACTATTTGTATACTATATATTCATATGGATATTAAGGGAGAGAATGGTTAAGTCTTGAGACTTTATGGCCACTTTAGAAACAAAATGAAAAAAAAAAGAGAGAAAAAGAGGAGAAAAAATCACATATACAAGTTATGTAAACTTTAGTTTATATAAATTATTTAGTTTTAGGGATTGTGAGTTAAGTTTAGGCCTTGAAGTGCATGGAATTAGATTTCAGGGTTTAGAATTTAAAGCTAGTATTTAAAATTTATAGTTTATGATTCAATTTTTAGGAGTTTTATGTTTAGTAATTTATGATTTAGGTTTATGGTATAAATATACATGCTTATATAAAATAAATTTTATACAACATGTATATCAAAATTAACCCCTAAAAATGAAATAAAATTCGAACTAGATGAAATAAAGAGTATATATGCAAAATACAGTTGAAGAAAGAGCACATGATATTGAACTTATGTGGGCTTCATTTCTCTCTCTCTAAAGTTTAGTCCTATATTTCTTTTACTAACCTAGATATTTGTATTTTTTTATTTAAAATTTTTAATATTTTCTTTAATTTATGTTTACTTGTATTGTTAATTATTAATGTGATAATTATGAAAAAATATAATATACTTTTTTAGTCCATCATGTTAACGGTTTTTACAAAATTGTCTGTTAATTTTTAAAAACAAATAAAAAATATCATGTTTTTTTTTGACAAATCCTAAATCTAATCTTAAATCTACCTAAAGGGGAGGAAATGGGAGTCTCTAGAAAAAGAAATGTGTGTTCCTAACGAGTCTAGAACTCATGACTTTAAAAAATAAAATAGAACAAAAATGTACAACTTGACCAACCTACTAAATATACTTGCTCAAATATCATTAGTTTCTAATAATGGAAGGGACAATGCAAGATGTTATCATAACTGTTTTATACTTATTGTCCGAAAACAAATCACCATAGTTCATAGAACACCCCGTATCCACTCTTCTTAAGAAAAAAACAAAGTTTATTTTTCCTTCAACATAAAATCAAGGGGAAAAAAACAAAATCACATTTAGTATACTTCGATTTGAAATTAATCAAGTGATTTGGGTTCTGTTATCCTTGTTGAGATTTGTTGAGAAATCTCATGACTCATTCGAAATAATTTTTTTAAGTGTTGTCCATCGAATTATTGGTCGGAATCTCCAACAATTAATATTGTGTTCTCAAGGTATTTATGTGCGAGTTTAGCCCAACGATTTTGTCGTTTAAACCCTAAAAAGTGTCAAGAGCGCTTCGTATGGTTCACAAAGTTTAAGAGACTGTGAGAAAAGTCGCATAATATTCGCACTTAAACCTATTTTCTAATGCATATAAGACATTTAAAACAAATCTCAACCTCATCTTATGAATCAAGAGATAAAATATGGGGGGGGGGGGGAGTTACACAAAAGACACATCGAGAACACAATATGAACCGTTAAAGATTTCAATGACTATTCGACAGGCGACACTTAACAAAATAAATATTAATTTTATTGATTTTTATGTATTTTTAAAAATCTAATGATAATGTGAGGTTAGAGAATCGACAATAATTTCAATGCAAAAATCAGGTCAAAAACGACAGGGCATAGTGAGTCAGTGACCGTAACATGCCCGAACTCTTTGAAATCTACCCATATACATTTTCATGTTTTTTTTTTCCTGGTTTAATCTTTGAACTATAATTTATTTCAAATTTACCCTTTATGCGTCTGTCATTATTTGGAAGAGTTGTACCATTTATTTATAACGAAAATACATAGAAAGAGTGAAAAGGCTAAAATTGTTGCCAAAAATATACTTCAAACTTCACTTTTAACCTAAAAAAGTTTAGGGCCAAATTAGGCAAAATAAAATAAAGAAGGGTATACTACATAAAAGGACCATTTAACTATGGGTAATTTAGATATGACCATCATAAAGGGTGATGTGGCCGTTAACACAAATTTATAAATTATATATTTAATCATCATGTTACTTGTATATTTTATTAATTTAATTCTAATTTTAATTTAATACTATAAATTAACCATCTAAGAAAATAAAAACAAAAAATTAGGCTTATGCATGGTTCACAAATGCGAGGTAAATATACGTTAACTGTCACATCACTCATTTTATTAGATTTTAATGATAGGTAGTTTGATTGATATCACTTAAATAATTACGTGATCAAATTGACACAATTAAAAATATATTGATCATATCAAAACCACCCTCGTTATTAGGGGTCATTTAAGTAATTTAGCAAATAAAAAAACCTATCTTTTGTAGTTTTGTTCCCTCTTTTTAAAGGAAAAAAAAAAACACTTGAAAGACTTGAATCTTCTGTTAAGACAGAACCAAAGGACCCTTAAAAATTTGACAAAAATGGCGAGCAGCTCGGTGAACTTGGAAGAAATACCCTCCGAATCACTGATGAATGAGCTTCTCCGCCGTATGAAGTGCGCCTCCAAACCCGAGAAGCGCCTCGTCCTCATTGGTATAGTTTTTTTTCCCTCTTTTTTTTTTTGGTTTAAAACTCGCATTCTTGTGGATTTTGGATTGATTTTTTTTAATTTATCTTCCTCTACAATATTTTGGATTTTTCTCCTTTTTGAGAAATAACATGGAAGGTGGAACTTTCAGATCTAAGAGTTTGTCGAAGTCGGTTCATGAAAGATTTTTATCTTTTAGACAAAATTGTAGAAACGCACTATGAATTTCCAAAGCTCCAATTCAATCTAAAATTTCTAACCTTTTTTTATAGAAAATTTCCATGTTTTTTACATGAATGAATATGTTTCTAGGGCAAAGCCGAAGTGGGTGCATTGGGTGAAATTCTTTTGATTAATTTCTGGAAAGTGGCGTGGTATGGAATTTTGGTTTGAGAATATGGAAACCAATGCTCATTATGTACGTTTAATCAACAAAATGAAATGAACTTTCATGCCAATTTTGAATTTGTATATTCCTTGTGCATTCACCTTTTTCTTTGCAGCAGAAGTAATAGATTTTGGAAGACTAAATATTAATGTCCCTTATCTATGTTATCTTGACTCGGAAGTGTGTCAGATACGGATATGGGTGCTTTAAATAAAATGGAAAGTCAAGGGTAATGTAGTCCCCTGTCCTTAACCTACTAAGAAATAAGTCTGTATTTAGTCTTAGAGTTTCGTGCAGCAATGACGGGATTATTGCTTAATCTGAACTGCACATCTCGCTTGCATAGTGTCCGGACTCCAGAATTTTGGTTTCTTGCATAGGGTCTAGACTCTGGAGTGCGTTGGATACAGATATCGGCTTTAGAGAAAATGAACAATCAGGAACTCAGGATAGCATACCCCCTTGTCCAGGACCTACTAACAATGTCTGAACAATCAGGTCTAATCTTGCGTAGGGTTTGGAATTTGGGCTGCTTGCTTAGGATTCAGACTTGAGAGTGTGTCAGAGGCCGATATGGCCGTGTTTTGTAGATAATGAAGGGGTGGGGGTGACACAGCCCCTTTTTCCATGACCCAATAAGAGATAAGTCTGTCTTTAGTTGTAGAGTTCCATGCAGCAATGTCTATACAATTGCTTAATCTGAATCACACATCTTGCTTGCATAGGCTTTGGAATTGGGGTTGCTTGAAAGTGAATAGAAAGATGCTTAAGTTTGGTTTTTATATTTACTTTTTAAAGAAGTCTCAAGCATTGTTGGCCGTCTCTATCATGTGGAAATTGCACCATTCATATCTGCAATTAAGTTAACTTTTTATATTTCTGTCAATCTGTTGTCTCGAATTTCATAGAAGGATGGCCAGTTTCTAATTATTGGGCATCCTATGATTGGCAGGTCCACCTGGATCAGGAAAAGGCACTCAATCACCGGTGATTAAGGACGAGTACTGCTTGTGTCACTTGGCCACTGGTGATATGCTCAGATCTGCCGTCTCCGCTAAAACCCCACTTGGTATCAAGGCCAAGGAAGCTATGGATAAGGTCAAATTCATCTCCCAGTCTGTCTAGATTATTTAAATTGTCCTTGCTTGTTCTAGGTTGTTTGACTGATGAGGTGTTTTGCTATTGCTTCATAGGGAGAACTTGTTTCTGATGACCTGGTTGTTGGCATTATTGATGAAGCGATGAAGAAACCTTCATGTCAAAAAGGTTTCATTCTTGATGGATTTCCCCGGACCGTAGGCCAAGCACAGAAAGTAATGCCTTGTTTGGAATATTTATGCTTGCACTCTCAGTTCCCTCCCTGCAGAACCTTTATTTATTTATATTTTTTTTCTCACAGACCATGCAATCTAATCGTATGTTCTTGATCTTTGCTTTGCAGCTTGATGAAATGCTTGAAAGGCAGGGAGTTAAAATAGATAAGGTTCTTGATTTCGCAATCGATGATTCAATCTTGGAGGAGAGGATTACTGGTCGTTGGATCCACCCGGCTAGTGGTAGATCCTACCATACAAAATTTGCACCTCCAAAAGTTCCTGGCGTAGATGATGTAAGTCAAACATAATAACCCTCATTGTAATTATGCTTCTCAGTAAATGCAAATTCAGTTGCAAAGAATCTGGTGACAGCCTTTCCACCTCTTTCTCCAGTTGATACTAGACATTTTCATGTCTTAATCGAGTGCAAACTTATTGGATTCTTAATTTTCTTCAAGGTGACCGGGGAACCTTTGATTCAACGTAAAGATGATACTGCAGCTGTTCTCAAGTCGAGACTTGAGGCATTTCACAAGCAAACTGAACCAGTATGCTTTCTGTTTCCTAACCATCAATCAATTTTTGTTTTATTTTTTAGAAAATTATTTGAAATGCTAGTTACTAGAATGCATGTGATGCGCTTTTCTAAAACGGGATAAAGAGCAAGGTAATCGAGCATGTGGCATGAATGTTTTTGTTTCCTAGATTGCTGTTAACATTTTCAATGTTGTTGTTCAAAACTTTTAGGTGATCGATTACTATTCCAAAAAGGGAGCAGTTGCTAAGCTCAATGCGGAGAAGCCTCCTAAAGCTGTTACGGATGAGATTCGGAAGGTACTTTCCTGATTAAATTGCAATTACGCATGAAGTTCAGGAGGTGCTTTACTCATGATTGTTGGTTCTCCTAACCTGAAAACAGATCATCTTTTTTGTCTGAGAATTTTCTTTGGGTATTTGGATACTCTAATTCATTACTATCATTGTTATTTTGGCCCAAATGGCACGGCTGTCGACTGTTTTTAAGGTTAATGTTTATACATTTAAATAATGGTACCATAGATTGACAACAAATCATTTTTTGGGATATTTTTTCTTGTAAAAAGTCAAGGGACATTAATCTCACATCTGGAAGAGAAAAATGGTATATAAATGCTATAACGGTGTATATTTTATCAAACATGTCTTTTAAGCAGAGAGTAATAGTCTTGAGAGAAGTGAGAAAGTGCATGTTAGACAAGTGCATGCTATAACGGTGTAGTTTTAGGTTTAAAGATCTCACCCTTGTTTATTGATTTCATGAGAATCGCAGCTTGTTTGATCTCAGCTGAATCGATTCAGTTACTTTTAACAAATAACATGCTTCCAGAATCGTAGTTCAGCTCTACCAAGCCAACTTACTCGTTGGGCTGAAGTTGATATTAAGAATTAATGAGAGTAATATGCTTCCAGAATAGTGTTCCGTTAGGCATACCGTCGTCTCCATTTCTCGTTACATATATTAAATATAACCAAATTAGTAAATAAATAAATAGACACGTCCTGATTTTTGTAATGCAATCCATTGTTAGATTCTAACATTCTCTTGGTATTTAGTACACAGAGAACGAGGAACTGTAGGATCCATTTGGTTTTAAGATATATCTTTTTTTATTTTCAGAAAATGTAGAACTTTTTTTAAAAAATAAAACAGTTTAAAATGAAATATTTTTTATTTTCAGAAAATGTAAAAGTTGTTTTAAAAAATAAAACAGTAAAAATGTGTTTGATATCTAAGTTTTTAAAATAAAAAACAAACACGTAATTAAAATAAAATATAATTAAAAACATCATTATAACAATAATAAATAAAATATAATTTTATATACTAAAGTTTAAAAAAATGACCCGGAATAAAATAAAATTAAAATTTTAAAACACTTGTTCTCATATTTTCTACTTTTATAAAATATTTTTTTTTATTTTAACAACCAAATTACCTTTTTCTATTTCCGACTTCATTCTTTAAAACAAAACCGACCCTTGTTTTCTTTCCAGTGCAAAGCTGAAGCACCACTAAGTCTCTTTTACATTCACATCAGCGACTAATATGGCCCAATCACAGAGATTTGGATTCAAATGTCTGAATAATATATACACCACCATTCACGAAACATCGAGTGATCAACTCAAAAACCTCGTAATAGACTAGAGGGTCCAATTGTTACATCACAAACAGCCATACTTCGGCATTGTTTGAACTTAGTACATGTAATTTCAGTGTCCTTATTAGCTGAATCGATTCAGTTACTTTTAACATGCATTTTTTTTTTTTGCTTTTGCGGATCTTATTCTTATATTTCCAACTTCCCGAAAGGAATGAAAACATCTTTTTATATTTACAATTATTTATTTTCTAATCAAAATACAGTTGAAAACTAACCGAGATGGGAAAGGGAAGAAGACGAGGCATAAACTGTATATTCAAAACTTGAATCTCATAATTTCAAAAACCAACCGTTTTGGGCCATCTCCAAGGTAAACTGTAAGAACATTCATTCACTCATCACTAAAATCAAGTCTAAGAAATAAAGCAATAAAAACAGGGAAAAGTATGGTATAAAGAACAACAAGCCTCGTTTTATATAATCCCTTCTTCCATTATCTTTCTTTTTTCCCTCCAACTGTAATAAAAAAAACTTCTGTCTGTGCGCCCTAAATGACACCATCAGATCTTAGTGATAACGTAACATGTAAACCAAATATAGTTTATCCATTGTTAGAGAAGAAGTTAGTCAAACAAACACTGCCTTACTTGGATACTAAACGACTGTTAGCAGGTTTTGAAGTTTGAACCCCTTTGGCTGCTGCTGCTCCTGCTGCAACACTTCCAAACAAAGAAGAAAACAAAAACATATGGAGATCTCACTAGATAAAAGGATCAACATATTTATTTAGGAAAGCACCTTGAGTGCGCAAAACTCGCTGCCCATAAACAGGAAACACCAACGTTGTACCCTTCCAAATATCAGTGGATTCTAGCAACCAATGTGAGAAAATTGAAGGGAAACAATGTAAGCAATAGTTTTAGACGAGAGAATTAAAAGGAATCTTTCAAATGTGGTTGAGAATATTACATGTGTTACAATCTGATACAAATATCAAGATGATGAAAAATGAAAGAGTTTTTGTGGCAAGGTTTATCCATACTAATAATCGGACAGTGCAAAGCTGCATACGCCTGCCAAAAGATGATATCATTTTCTCCAAATAATTTGCAGCAAAACATGCAACTGCTGCATCTCACATTTTGTCAATCATCTGCCTAAGATAACAATCATGGAAGATAACATGTGGCTGAACAAACCTATCCGTCTGTATCATGACACAAACCAATAGACAGAAATAATTACCGCTACTACATCATATTTGGATCCATCATGCATAGCACGGAATATTTTGGTTGTCTCCAGCTTTTTCACCAATCAGTCCGGGAAAATGATCCATTCACACTTTTGGGGGGAAAGTGGGGAAGAATTCTTTTGATTTAGGGAGAGGAAGCTCCTGGAACCAATCATGATTAAGAGCATCGCTAGCTGATATTCTCTGCATAAATAACAGAAACTTCAATTATAGCTGAAGCCACCTACAAGTCAACAAAAAGTTAAACAAAATAGGCTATAGAACTATAATTACCTTCTCAGGGTCATATGTAAGAAGACTATTTAGCAGGTCAAATCCAGCATCAGAAAGGACAGCAGATCCTGTAAAAGATGCTGCAGGAAACTTTTTACGCAACGAGTTATACCTGGAAGAAGAAAACAAAAGAAACTACTTATTAAATTACAATTCGCGTGACTAGGAAATTAATTAACAATGAACAAATAGAATCATGATAACAGTAAAGCCATTCTGATTACCAAAGTGATCATCAAAAAGGATACTTACGGTTGCTTAGAATAATTCGCCTTGGCCCCTGGTAATTCAGAAAACCCAGGCCAAATCTTCTCATTTGGAACACCAAGAGTATCAAAGATCTGCAATCATCAATCATCACCAAACATCAGACACAAAATAATAAGATAAAGTAGAAATGATAGAAACAGTAATTACCTTGCGAAGCTGATCAATTTCACTTGTTCCTTTGAACAAGGGTTCCTTAGCTAACAACTCAGCCATTATACAACCAACAGACCACATGTCCACAGCTGTGGAGTACTTCTTTGTTCCAAGTAAAAGTTCAGGAGATCTGAAATGCATAAATCAAACAAAGGTACTTTCAAATTCAAAAGCACATAGAATTCATAATGTTAAATAAGTACATAGATTGCTACTCACCTATACCACTGGGTAACCACCTTGGTGGTATATGGCTTAAGAGGGCTCCCATACTGGCGTGCCATACCAAAGTCACATATTTTGAGTTCACCTTGGTTGTTCAAGAGAAGATTGGATGTTTTCAGATCCCTATGTAGCACCCAATTATCATGAAGATATTTTACGCCCTCCAGTAGCTGTAGCATCAAGCTTTTTACATCACTTGTACTGAATCGCCGCTTCATTGAGTCCATTAGCCACTTGAGGTCATGCTCCATGTACTCCATAACCATGTAAACATTGTCATGGTCATCTACGACAACTTCTTTGACTTTCACAATCGAAGGGTGATGAAAAGAGGCAAGAATGTTAATTTCCCTCAATGATGTCACAGGGAAACCATATTCTTCTAAATCCCTTCCACCAAGAATCTTTACCTTCTTCAAAGCCACAATTTCTCCCGTCTTCTTATCCTTAGCTCTATAAACAATACCATAGGTACCTTCACTTATTTTGTTCAATTTTTCATATTCAAAAACACTTCTGCAACCGAGAAGCATGTTCATCCCACTTCCCGTAGACTCTTCAACATCTAAATCTGATTGATCAACAGTAGTATCTTCTTCTCGCACGTCATCAATGTCCATAACATCATCAGAGTCCAACTTACGCTCCTTATCTTCATCCTTGCAAGAAGACAGTACACTGCTGCTTCTTTCATCAGATCGTACCGCATCATCCAATTCCTCTCTTTCAAACTCACCACTCTCAAGACTCGAACTCCTCCTTATCTTTTCCTCTGTGATGGATCCATCTTCATCATCACTATCGGAAGCCCATCGTGATGTAAATATGTTGGGTGCCTGAAAGTCCACTTTTCCAATCATAGCTCGTTCACGTTCATCATCCTGACATTGCTGGCCAGACAGTGAAGGAGATAAAGCAGCACCAGAAATTGACACCAGAGACTTGGATAGCAAATGCTCTTCATTGATAAGATATGCAGAGACAAGTTGCTGCTTATCATCCTGATTGGAAACAGTATTTGACAACTTCAAAGGTGAAGGTGGAGATGACAGAGGGGTAGTTGTATCTATACTTCTGTTCTTGGATGAAACTCTTGCATCCTTATCTTCTAGGTCCCATACAATTGGGGAAAACTTTCTCTTCTTCTGAGGAGGCTGCTGAACCCCATCATCCAACATCCGTGTGAGGTCATTTTTAACTTTCACAACATCGTCTAACCCACATCGCCTAGGACCCAGTTCAAACTTAATCTTATGAAGGGAAGCAGAATTCTTTCTATTAGATGGGACATCGTATCCATTCTTAACGGGATTAGCATGAACATGCCCCCGACTCACTTTCTCAACATCAATTCCCCTTCGAACATCAACTCGCCCTGCCGCCATACCAATCAAGAACCACACAACTCTTCTCAATAAAAAATCAAGAATAATACCAAACAAAATCTCCAAGAAACAAATAGCCAATTACTTTTCCCTTTCTGGGGTTGCGTAAAAAGTACAAACCCTAGATATGCAGACAATTATAAACAAATCCAACCAACAGAAAAAGCACAACCAAGATTTCACGGTAGATTTCAGATACCACAATCAATCAAAGCGGAAAAAGAAAAAATCAAACAAAACAAACGACGACAATCAAATCGAAAACCCTAGAACATGAATTTTCGTGCTTCTTTAGGCGGATCTGATCTGACCTGACTTCGATTGAATCAGAGGTAATTGAAGATCTTACCGGAAAGAAGACAGAGGGCAGACGCGAAGAAAATCCAGGGAATCGAGACACAAACTCTACGAAGATTTTTCAACGCGTTGCTTTATTTTCAAGCCGCCCTCGTTTCATTTTATAGGAAAAACGCGTTAAGCGGTTAGGGCTTTTGTTATTATTATTTTTTATTTTTAAGTCGGTGCGCGTTTCATTTTTTAATTACTTATATCATGCTTGGGCTTTAAAGCCCAGTACAAGATTCAGTTAGGCCGGTTGTCCTAATAAATTTATGGGTAAAATACACAAATGGTCACTAAACTATCTCAAAAAATATAAAATGGTCATCAATCTTTCTAAAGTTATATAATGGGCATTAAAATTTAGTTTTTTTTACAAAATGGTCATTGATCCATTAACTAGATGTAAAATTTACGAGAAATTTGAATAATAACACATTTAATCCTCCATATTTATACATTCAATCAATTTGGTCCTAATTTAACCATCATTATTGATGTCTAAATTGATTGAATGTGTAAATATTGAGGATTAAATGTGTTATTATATAAAATTTTGTAACTATCATATCACCCAATTAACAATAGTTAACGATTCAGTGATCATTTTGTAACAAAAACTAAAGTTTAATGATCATTATGAGACTTCTGAAAGTTTGATGAGTATTTTATATTTTTTGGAATAGTTTAGTGACTATTTGTGTACTTTACCTTAAATTTATTACTGCTTGATTAAAGCTCCACTTGGTCCACTTAATATCTACACAACAACGTTTGCTCTAAAGAAATAAATAAATAATATTACAGTTTTTGATTAAATAGTATTGCAATAATATTTTCAAAGCAAATGTTAAAATTCGAACATACGTAAAATTAAAATCGATAAGTATTTATAATCATTAGACCAATTAATAAATTTAAAAATATTATGATTTTGATAGCACAAAAAAATTACAATAAAATATAATACTAGATATTAATTATAATCTTTCAAAATTAAAATAAAGTCATAATGTTTTAGGGGTGTATTTCAAAGTCACCAAATTATTGAATTTTATGTGTACGTATATTATGTTTAAATAACTATTATAATTAGTGAATTCTACTGAATTGAATTTGAGAGTAATTACAATCTTTAATTCTTAAAGTTAAGAATCGAAGTAATTAAGCGTGTAATTAATTATATTGAGTCCAGGGACAAAATCGGGATTGAACAATGAGAAGGGCTGATATTTAGGGGTGTGTATTTTATTTGGCAAAGATGCAGGCAGGGATAAACATTCAATCAAGTCGAGTAAAAAAAATTTGAGTTAGTCCAATTTACGATTCTTATTTTATAACTCAAACTTTATTTAAAAATTTTCGAATAGAGTTGTTCGAGTTTTTGTTCAAGTTTAGTTGTAAACATTAAAGTATAATGGTATGATACTAATTAGTTTCAGTTTAAATGACTTTATATAACCATATATGATATACTTATATATTTCTTCATATTATTATATGTGATTACATATATAATAAAAAAGTTGAAGGACTCGGCTTGAACTTGAAAACCAATACACTAATTACTAAAATTTTTGAGTTATTAGGAGTCTCATTTTGTAACTCGAGCTTTATTTTAAAAAAATTAAGTCGAGTTTATGAAATTACGGTTCAAATTAAAAATAAATCTAGTTATTTAACTTTGAATCAAAAATAATAACTTTTTTAAATTACTCATGAATCAAGGTTGTGTTTGTTTGCTATTTGTAATAAATTTTTTATAGAAGCCGTTGATTTTATTAGAAAGAAAAAATTTCAAATTATAATAAAGGTTTATAAACCATTAACGTAAACTAAACATGTAATTTGGACATTTTCCTATAATCATTGACATAAAGAATTAGTCACTTAAGATCATTGTCACGTCTGAGAAGAGGCGGGGTCATTAATCCCACATCAGAAAGGAAAAGGGAGGTCTTGTGATGTATAATTATAAACGGTGGCACTGCACATCCTATCAGACATGTCTTTTGGAAATGGGGTAATGCCTCGTGACATCATACAAGGACCATACAAAGAAAATGTTAAAACCCTAATCAAAAGGCTTGAACAAAAGATAAATGCAAACATACCTGACAGCATCTGTAAATGAACTACAAAAGGCGATCAAATTATTGAAAGACCACCGACAACCGAAAATCAAAGTCGAACGTCGTGAAAAAATCATCTACGAACGTAAACCGTGTATTCAAATTTATTCGAGAGTCTAAAACATAAAAATCAACATAATAACTAGATAAATATTATCTTAATTAGTCGTAACGACGATAAATCCATTCTTGAAAAAAAATAAAACAGGATTATAACATGTTTAACACTCTATGTACCAGAATCCTCTTGTAAACCCATAATTATTTTCCCATCTCAAGGGCGGTCTGTTATAGCAAATAATGGGCCTCTACGTGATGTGTTTTAAAAGTAGGCATATTTACAACCAGGTGATGGGCTTTGCGCATCTTTGAAATTTGGACATATAAATATGACAAACATTTCCATTCATTGGTCACTGATTTTTTAAATTATAGTTAGTATGATGATAAATATACTCTTAAAAGTTATATATATATATATATATATATATATATAGGGTTAGGATTAACTTATATTGTGTAAAATTCAATTACTTTTATACATTTTTTGGACCGTTAGATGATGGTAATTAATGGCTAAGATTATTTCTTTACCTTTTTTTTTCCAAGTGATAATCTTCACTGTTAATCTCATTCATCCATTTCACTTATCCAATGGCCATGAATTAGTGTAAAACTAAATGAGTTTTACATAGTTTAACTGAATCTCATCCCATATATATATATATATATATATATATCATCTACCATTGGTTTAGTGGAATGAGACGTTAATTTTTTCAAACAATATTTAGGTGTTTAAATTTCGGTGTTGTGAATGAAATAAGCTGAGTTGAAAGAGTCACTCCTATAACAAATCTCTACATTACATGATCTGAATTAATCCGTCAATAAATCAAATACCAATAATTACATCAAAAAAGTTTGATATGAAAACTAAATGTTAGTACTTAGCATATAGAAAAAAGAAATCTATAAATGAACTTGTCGAACTTAAAATTGATCAAAGATGAAGATCAACAATTTACAGGAATGAATGCATGATTTTGTGTTAGGGTACATACTTTTAACAAGTCATATTACAAATTTAAGGATGTGAAGTATATATCATCGGAAAAAAATAATAAGTAAATATGAAAATTTGAAATTTCAACTGTCTTCCAATACCCTTCGATACATCCATGACAACCTAGCTAATTTTTGGTTGCTCTCATTATGTACACACCAGCATGGCCGATGTACCATGGTGTATGATGGTTAAGTGACTCACCATTAAAAAATAGGATAAACTACTTTGGTGATCACTAAATTTTTAAGATGTTTTCACTTTGGTCACTGAAATAAAATTTTTTTTATTATAATCATTAAACTTTTAATTTAAACTCGTTATGGTCATTTGTTGTAGTGTTGTTAACCCCGTTAAGAAATGTTGCTGTCAGGGGCGGATTTAAGTGGCATTTAGTGGTGTCAAATTGACCCCACTTGGTTCTATAGAATCCTTGTAAAAATAGAAAAGTTGGAGGTTAGAGGGAGAAATTAAATATATTTGAACTCGCTTGACCCGTTTTAGTTCGTTTAACTTTGTCTTTCTTCAACCAACTTAATCTAAAGTCTAGATCTGTCATTGGTTGTTGTGGCACTTTAAAGTATTCTTCCCAAAAGGAACACTAGTTTTTTAAAGTTACAGCTATTGTCAAGGTCATAATTTCAATTAATTGAATGGTTGTCGATCAATCCCAACAGTAAGAAATATTAATTTTGTCAGAAGTTTGATATAATTTAGTTTCAAGTTGATCTGATGGTTATAATCTCTCAAACGTGTTTATATGGATTAGTACTTCAATACCAATATGTGTTTAACTATAAACCATGTTTACTTGCACAACAATTATCAATAATCAATATGTTATTTCAACAGTGTAAAAATTGATTCTAAATTATTACACTAATCAATGAACTATCAAGTTTAAATTTCTGAATCCACCCTACACACCAGAGCTTCATTCTAGATTCTAATACAGTTGTTGATTCCATCCATGAAGAGTTAATTAAAACCAAACATTTTAGACAAACACATAATTGAAGTCAATGATAGAGCCAGGATGGCAAAGCCAATAACTGAACCGATCTCTAACTTATGTGGTAGTTCAGACCGGTCCGAGGTATATGTAGGAAGACAAAGATCCAGTCTGTAATAATAGTCAGTCATGTTCATACATCTGCATATTAATCAATACGAATTTTTTTTTAATATGCTGATATAATTACAAGATAACACCTGTTCAATTTTCTTAATTTTTTAAAGTATATATAACGTGCATATATGGTGCTCGAATCCGAATCATATAAATGACATACATCATCTTTTAATACTGAAATCACTCCACAAATTCTACCAAAACAGATTAATAAAAAAGAAAAAAAAGCAACAAATGAAGGGAAGAGATAAGGTCCGAAATCCGAACAGGGGAGATATGTTTTGAGAAACAGGGGGTTCAGCCTGTTGGCTCAACCACATTAATAATGAAAGTTACATTGGGAGTGGTGAAACCGCCCAAAATGACATGTTCAAGAATACCCAACATCCCATTTTCTATGGCCATGGTCCCGTTTATTGTTCAGAATTATGGGTTCATGTCCCTCTCCCATTTTATTTACATTCAATCAGTCGATTTTTATCTGTTACGTGACATTTTAAGACAAAAGACTCAAATTACAGAGATCTAAACAGAGCTATAGAAATGAAAATCGGAGCCCCGAAATCATAAAAACTCTTTGGCCCTATATAGTCAATGTTGTATTTGTATCAATTTTATACAGTTTTAATGTTAATCATCTAAAGGGTGGGGTAGATATAACCTGTAATTATTTTATAATTTTTTTACAGGTTCGCCTCCTATATCTGGCGATCAAGACAAACCTACATACTGCATGCACGGGTTCAGGTCCACAACACTCTTAATAAATTAAAAAAAAAACACTAAAATAATCCAAATCGCAACGACTTCACTATGTATTGTAGCATTTTTCATAGATTCACAAAATTTTCAAAACCTACCTTATTTTCTTGAAATTAATTTTGAACCGTAATATTTTCCAAATTTTACCGTCATTAATGGATGTTCCTTTGAAGTAAAACGGGATGTCGTGCAGCCCACAACCGACCCACCCTTTGTGCTGGGGGCACATTGTCTAGTACATTTCACTTGATGTGAGCAAGACTCGTACATGCATTTGAACATGGGAAACTGTGAACTGGTTTTGTCCTCTCCACTGTTTTATAAATTCTTAATTTTATTTTGAATAGAATAAATTCTTAAAATTTAAATGATATTTTGGGAGACAATTACAACACGTGTTATAAAAAGTCAATGAGACTAAATGTTTTCTTATCTTTTACTCAATTTATAGAGTTTGAGTTTGAGAAACATTTTTCGCTATGTACATCAAGTCAAAGTAAACCTCATACATAAAAAATATATCTCGAGATTCGAATATATACAACATTTAAATTCAGATTAATCGGTTAATAAATAAAATATTAAATACAACAAAATATATAGAAAGCGGATATATATCCCAAGGTGTGGGGTGTGGGGGGCGGGAGGCCTGACGAAGCGGCGGGTCAGGAAGAAGACGACGGAAACATGAACACATGGCCACATGGTTAAGCACATGCACGTAACTTTATTTCATTTATTTATCTCTTCATCCATATGTCCTTTTATCTTTCTTTTTTTTTCATATTCTGCCATTCAAAATCTAATCATTATTTCATTTCAAATCATTTCCATTTGCCTTTTATTCTATTTTTTATGGTCTTGGTCTATGTATATTCGTATCATTGCTTTACAGTAATTTTAATTTAGTTTTCCCTATTGGTTAATTAACTAGTATTTTTAAAATAATACCAGCTAGCTAATAAGAATTATTAATTACTCATGGATATTTCTGTGTATAATTGACCGTTTGGAGGAGAATCCAATGTACAACTTCCAGCTGTAGAATTGTTTTATTTAGTGTATTATGTATATTCATGATGATTAATTCTTTGATTTATTCATCGGCTTGGGAGTTAAATAACAGCTTAAATCTAAAGTGATGTCTGTTTAAAATTGTTGGATCAAATTTAAACATGTTAAATCCACCTGCTACACGAGCATTTTGGGTCTAATGTATTACAAAAGAAAATAAATACCATATTAATTTTTAATGATATGGTGCATTTTTACATGTTAAATCCAAATTTTAATGCACCATACATACACATGTATAAAATTTGACATATTAAACATGCTCCATGTTAAATCTGAACTAACATTCAATGATCAAACAAATTGTTAAACTAATTAACATAAAGATCTAATTAAAACGGTATTCAATAGTTTGGTGACTTGATTAGAATATTTTGAAAATTAAAATCACATTATAATGTATAATGTTTGGTAATTAGTTTAAGGGTAATTATTCTATGCACAAACGTTTGTGCAAACTTTATTTTCACAAGCGTCTTGGTTTTAGGGTTTAGAGACTCTGTTTAAAGTTAAGGAGTTTAAGTGTAGTAGTTTTAAATTTAGGAGCTATTGATATAATTTTGGGTTCAGAGTTAAAACTTAAATCCCTACTATATTACCCTAAGCTCTAAGTTCTAACTGCAAACTCTAAATTCTAAACACATACACTAAAACTCTTAAATTGAAACTCTAAAATTCAGGCACTTGTAGAAACAAAAGTTTTCACCGCTTGTGTACGGGATAATAATCCTTAATTGTGTCTAAATTTAATGCATCTTCTGTATGAATAGTGCATATTCTATAAATAAAATTGTGTTGAATATTAAATTATTTATGGATATATATAGAGCAAGGGCAAATTGGTACAAGTGTGTGGTATAAAAAGAGGTCCATGTGGTTAACTCAGTCCCATGCAACGCACAAACTGATCAAACTCTTGTACTAATTGTCGCCACTCTCTTGTTTTTAGGTGAAGTAACATAAGATTTCGCCATGGTTTCAAAGGTGGAAGAAGCAACGAAAAGGCAGCAGCAGCAAAATCAAAAGGGAAATAACAATAAGGATTGGCATCATCATCAGCAGTCGCCGATGAATATGGTGGTTCACTGCAACAAAGGGAAGACTTCAAAGTTCAAGAGAAGCAGTTCCAGCCTTGAAGAAGACGGCGCCTCTTCCGCCATTCTCCTGCTCGCCTGCATTGCCTGCACCCCCTCTTATTAATTCATCCATCCAAATATACTATATATTTTCTATTGCTAATGCTAAGATATATCTGTGTTTAATCATGTTTGTTTTCACCTTCCTTTCTTCCCCATCACCTCACTTCGGGGTTTTTCTGACGGAATTTTTCGACTCTCTTGTAGTGTAATAGAATAGTTTTTCTAACTTTTTTTTTACTGTTTCCTTGCATTGTATTAGTTCAAATTTCTGTATTATAGTAATATTTACTGTTGGTTATTATTTTTAAATGTTTATGCTTATTAATATTTACTGTTGGTTATTATTTTTATATGATTCGTTCTAAATTTGAATAACATAATATTTTAAAAACATTCATATTCAGATGCTAACTTATGATATTTGCATAATTTTAGTTTTGAAAATAGAGGAGAATAGAGCTTTGTATGAATTGGCCATGTTATGAAAGAAACAAGACAGTAATTATGGTGTTGTAAAAGGTCACTCCTGAATTTTACAAAATAATCCGTATATTTTGAAATTGTAATATATCTGTATTAAACATAGTTTTATATCCAGTATTCATCTCAAATTCAATTTTAAAACATTATCGGAAAAAAGAATGAGATTTCGAAAGCAAAAGATGCACATAAAATATTTCACGCTGATTTGTAAATTAATCAGATTTGATTTCCAGCTTCAGTTCGATCAATTGATCTACTTTGATATTTTTTAGAGAAATTATCTGAGATTAAACCTAAAATGAAACGACATCTCTCGTCGATATACCACAAACATAGCTTGTACATGTTTTTTTGACTTAAATATAAAGTAAATGTTTAAATTATGTCTCTTTTTTACCTAAAATATTTTTTGGCTAAAATAGGTACCTCATTTGACTTTGCACCTATTTTGACAAAAAAATAATCACTATAGGTCACTAAACTATTCATATTTTTCTGTTTTTATCACCAAATTATTATTTTGACAAAACCATTATTAACATTGCGTTTATTTACTATTTTGACATCTCGCTGTAAAAGAACTCACAAAAAAATTAATAGATTGATGATCAAAACAGAAAAAAATAACAGATTGATGACCAAAAAAATAACATTAGTGACCAAGATAGAACAGAAAATATAATATTAATGACCGTTTGGCGACCAAAATAAGAAAGCAGAAATAGTTTAGTGACTAATGATTTGTTTACCCAAAAAAACATGAGCCTAAAGAGGACTGAATCAAGTACATTTTCCCCCAAACCAAAATTAAATTAATCTATGAGCATTGAGCAAAAACATATCAATACCTCACTACGCAAAACACTGCTCACATCTGGATCCTCATTCCTCAATCAATAGAACTTTTAAATATAAAATATATCACCAAAATTCTTCGGATTTAATACAATGTTTTACCATATAAAGAACAGTTCTATGACCAATCCTGATGTTGGCGTGTGCGAGAAACCTTAGTTTGGAGTACAAAAAATAAACAAAGAAAATTTTTAAAATTTTCACGGCTTACAAAACTACGGCAAGCGCAGGGTGATGAATTCTTAACTTCTCTTTTTCCCTCTCTTTCTCGAACTCGTTTCTGGTCCTTCTGCCTCTTCGGCCTTCTGTTCTGCCTCTAATATGGCCAACTGCAGCGTATAGAATGAAACAGGACTCGTTAGATTGAGAAACGAATATGATTGCTTCGGAAGTTCCACAGCAGTTTGATATAAACATCAAGAAAGACGGGGAGAATTTACCTCGTCAAGAAGTGGTTTAAGTTCCCTGTAACGAGCCTCAGCAAGATCAAATCCATCTTTACGGAGTTCCTGCATAGTCAGAGACGTCGTCATGTTTTGAACACAAAAAGAAGAGGAAAAAAACGATGCATCATATTACTTGGACGTTTTGATATATTTGTACAACATTGGTCTTTGTGTGTGTCTGTGTGTGCGCAGTTGCATGCGTTTAGAAGAGAATAGAAAAAGTAGAACACGGAGGCATCATTTAGAAAAAGCAAGCTCAATAAAAAACAAACAAGCAGAAAATAGTTAGATCCACCAAATTTAAAAAAAATAGATCATAAATGTTTAACAAACAGACCTTGCCAGTGTGCTGAGTATGTTCATGGGCAGCCATTTGCCAGTACATATTTGTACGTCTATAGAAATCCCTCAACGATTCTCCAGGCTGCAAAAGGGAACACATTACAAGCAACGAGTTTATAATTTGGGGACTTTAATTTTATAGGGTCCTATAACCCATATTACTTGTACTTGGATATGAGTGTCGGATACTAGTATGTAGATTTTCTAAGTTTTCCCCATGTATTTGATGATCCTTAGAGGATCATATTCATACCTCCATAATCATGTCTGTCGGACACAAATACCTCAAGAAAAATGGAAAGTCGAAGCAACATAGCCTATGACTACCCAATGAAAACTCTATCAAACCTAATGTCAAACATCATCTCGGAACAAAAGAATTTTAGAAAGTCTCTTAGGGGGACTACCGTTGGTGTTCTCTGTGAATCTGAGAGGCCAAGGTTAGCTCTAATCTGCTCTATCCGGGCTCGTTTCTCTTTCCTTCGTAAATTCTTTCCCCCACCCTTGATTAAAGCTACAGCATCTCCCATTTGAAGTGATCTCGGGCCATCATTTGTACCCTGCATGGACAAGTGAAATATAAAATCATATAAATTGGCTGGTTCATTTTTCTAACAAGTCAAAGAAACAAGTATCGGCTTCCGATGAAACATTTAGGAAATCTCTTTCCAGACAAATACTATATATTATACATGTTCCAAAAATGTTTTTGAAGAAGAAACAAAATAAGAAAATAAATAATGAATTCCAAAGGGAGAAGAGATCTACGACATCATCTTCTTCGTGAGGATGGTCATGGAACAGCAAAAGAAGTTGCAATTAAGATTAACAGAAGTATTTTGGCTTAAACAAAGAAAAGCAATCACCTCTGCCTCCTCCTCCTCCTCCTCCTCAGTCTCCTCACCATCGCTACCGCTCTCACCTTCATCTTCGCTATCATCTTCGTCTTCGTCATCATCATCTTCATCCTCTGAGGCTTCTACCCATTCACTTTCAGATGCCTGCAAATTTGAAGGGATAAGGAAGACGAAAGGTAAAGCAGATATGCACATTTAAGAGTAAACAGCATTTACTACCTAATCAAGAACTCAGTAATAAAAAATAGTAAAGAAATAGATTTATTTATACTTTGAAGATTCAACTTTCAGTATATAAATCTAGAAGGTGCCTGGAGAAGAGGTTGTGGAGAGGAGAAAACTAGTAAAGTAGCATCCTTTTGTATTCTTAGCGAGATCTCATCAACATATATCAGAAAGTTGTCACAATTTTGGGATGTATGATAATGACAATTCATATACAGTCCATTGTTTTAATAGGTAAAGGAAATAATAAATGAACACTGAAAGTAGAGAGAGAATTCAACCAACCGGAATAATGCACTTCCATTCATCAAGTTTACTAAGATTAAGTGAATACAGATCATCAAGCGTAATTTCTTGATCTTTAACCTCCATCATGCCCCCGTATATATATAAAGTATCTTTACCAACAACCATGCAGGCATTTATACGTCCACAGGGCTTTACAACCTGAAAATTGATGGCAGATCCACGTATTAATAAGTTAGGCATGTTTAAAATCAACAAACAATCATTTCAATGCAGTATGACAAACCTCTGGTGAAACAGAATCTTGATAATTAACTATGGTTTTAGATTTAGATTGTTGGGGCTTTGAAGCAGATTTATTTGACCTATCATCATCAATTGTCATGTTTGCTACCATGTTCCCAGACATTTCATCAATGTTGTTTCCCTCGTCACCTGCTTCTTCATCGTACTCTGAAATCTGGTCTTTATCACCCATATCACTTGCCTCTGCTGGTTCTTGTGTTGAATCCTTTTTTGACTGTGAAACACCAATTGAAAAGCAAGTTGTATTATTAAAATAAAAGCTATCGCAAAAGAATATAATTATAATTGAATAGCCAACATAAAGAAAGGCCTTCAACTTGAAAGGAGAAAAATAATAGGGAAAGCTGTGTAACCAGTTGATATATCCAATACTTATAGCCTTATTTATCACAATACCTTGACCTTAGTTGACTTTTCTTTCCGTAGCTCCAAAGGGTACCTAATAAGAACACTCTCATTCAGTCAAAATTCCAGCAATATCACTCAACAGCCCATTTCAAAATCTAAACTATAATGAGTGATAGAGATTGACACAAGCTAAAGCCAAAAAGGGGACTGCAATAATTCCTTAAAAAACGTAAAGTTGTTTCGTTCACAATTATTTACCAAGCCCATAGAGAGAGAGCTTTGGATAAATTACCAGCTCATTATTCCATAGCACTTTTTTTAAGCGTCAGTATATCAGTAATGACTACAGAACTTATTCCCAATAGCATGGGTAGAAATTAAAGATTCTAAGTTGTTGAATAGACCAGGCTTACCATCGGTGGTTATCTAGTTGGAAGCCATAGAGTTCATTCAAGAACAAGCTCATCATAACATCACCTGCACAGATAAATTTAGTAAAAAAAGATGACAAGTAATTCAGAATCATCATTTAACAGACCTTGAATTCCAGTGGGTGAGGTGAACATCATACACGGATGAGAGGTGTCAAACTTGTCATCTTGGACAAGAAGTTGACGCTGTTTTTCAAGTATGGAATATCAGCTGACTTGCGACGACTTTTCGAATGGGATCCGGGCATTCTGGGTTGAGATGCCTTCTTATGGATTGAAGGTCGTTCAGTTACCTTTCCAAGGCATCAATCCGATATCGAGGACTCAAGATAAGTCCATTTTAGCGAAGACCGCGCATGCAGAAAACTGGATACGGTACCAAACACGGGATTAAGTCTAATTCGTCCAAAAGCTTTATATATTAGCTTTTGGGCTGAATTCACAAAATCTCGTATTTAATCTTGTATCCAGTTTTCTGCATGCATAGTCTTCGCTAAAATGGACGTATCTTGAGTTCTCGATATCGGATTGATGCCTTGGAAAGGTAACTGAACGATAGTCAATCCAGGCATCTCGACCCAGAAATGCCCGGATCCCATTCAAAAAGTCGTCGCAAGTCAGTTGATATTCCAGACTTGAAAAACAGCTTCAACTTCTTGTCCAAGATGACAAGTTTGACACCTCTCATCCACGTATCCGAACATCACTGGAACCTCAAAAATAACATAGCTTTTTTAATTGCAATTAAGGTGTGAATGTTTATATTTGATAACCAGATATATTTTCGCCTTAAGGAATGGTTGTCAAATGCCATTTAATAAAGAAAAGAACTTTCTGCAGAAGATCAGAGAAATGAAGGGGAAGTTACCTTGCATTTCCATATCTACAACACCCCCAAAAAGCATAGCACGCTTCTTATGAACACACATAGAAAACCCAGCACGAGCACTAGGAGGCATCCCACTTTTTTTAACCTATAAGGCAGGAAGTTTTATCAAATACAAACAAACATGCCGAGTGTAACGATATTCTAGATAGGACTTCCAAATTAAGAAAACACTTCAATAGAAAGTAAATGTTACAAAAGAGAATTGTCCGTATCAACAGTAATAAGTACACTGCTAAATTTATAAGAATCTAAAACAAAGTATTTATAATAATTTGCACGAACACCTGTTCCAAGGCAACAGATACCTGATTAATACTGCATAGAATAATTATTTTACTTAAGCTGAAATATATAAAGAAAAACATATCTCATAATAATTAAACATAGATTATTTCTTAATCCAATTTTCATAAAGAAAAAAGTGGTAAAAATGAGATGCCAAGATGTTGGATGCAATAGTTTCTATGAAATCAATTAAAGCAGTTCCTTTAAACAGTGGATAATATGATTAATAAGATTTAAAATCCAACTATGATGACACTCCGTTCTATTTACATACACAAGCAATTAGTTGTTTGAAAGTGAAAAGTCAAAAGATGTTTGTACAGAACTAGAATCCAGTCACATAAAGGTAACAATATGCTTTCATTTTATCACCATTTATTCATGCTAAGCATAGGGGGGGGGGGGGGGGGAGACCTACAAACCTTGTTCCACTCCCAAGTCTTAGGATCAAGAGACCACATGTCTGCATGAACAATTCCTTTCTCCGAGCTGCTGCTCTTATCAGAAGACACTTCTTTGTAGTACCCACCATATAAATAAATCTGAAAATTATATTTAAAGAGAAGGAATTAAAATATAAATATCAGATCCGTACCAAATGCTCCGGTTTGGAACTGGAGAGAAGGATTACATAGCAAAATCCATTGTTAAGCTAACTAAAAAATATCAAGCATTAATCAGAGCACCAGTTTAGATTTTAAACATTCAAATGGTTTCCTGATACCCACACAGATGTCTTTTTTTGCCAACTCACCTGATCTTGATACACGAAAAATTGAAAACCACTCCGAGCACTAGGCCACATGGAGCCAAGCTTAGGCTTTATTTCTTGCCACTACATTCCAAAAGCACATATCTTTAGTTCAAAAGCTGAATGAAAGTTAACATGTAACACGTAATAAATTAAAACAACAAAAGACAGGAAAATGGTCACCTTGAACTCATCTAGGTCAAAGATGTGCAGATCATTATAATACCTATACACAAGAAATTTCATGGGGGGTCAATACTCAACCTTGAATGTAAAGGGGTAATAATTTTGAGGGAAATATTAGAATTTTATAGTTCATTGTTGGGGAGAAAAGGTGAAGTAGTACTGATTAAGTTAATGCATGACATACCAGTATTTAGCATCAGTGAAATATAGTTTTAGAGAATATTAAGTACTTCAGAATAAAATAGCAGCTGAATGTTAGTTCACACACTGTCTCTTTGAATTCAAATCATGATGAATTTTGACTTAAATTCCTAATATTTAGCAAAAGTAGAATCCCCTAAAAGTTAGAAGAGGAAAATATTTCTTGCACGGAAAATAGCCATATGTCGAAGCATCTCTGCATCTTATTTTATAGATAACACAAGACATGAGGTAATTAATTCCTCCTCCGAATTCTTGATAGGTCATTCTCATGCATACGAAGAGTTAGCTATAGTAATGACAGATATCAACAGGAAATACAATGATATGGTGTGCTCGTAATGTGGATAAGAATTATATAATGCTTAAAATAGAGAAGAGGAAATTGGTTTTAATGTTTTGAAAATTTTCAATTATAAATAAGATTATGAAACCTTTAACAGTATCTCAAAAGGACCATGAACAACCTCACTTCTCTGAGAGTATCATAGAAGCCGCCAAAAACAATAATCTTATGCTTGTATAGGATCTGCAATAAGACCAAGGTAAAAGATGAAATAAAGAGTAGAAGAAAGACAATTTCTTTCTTCTTCCCCTAAACTCGCATTAAAGCTAATAGGAAGTTAATATAACTTGGCTCTTTGATGTCAACCTACCTTGGAGAGAGAGAGAGCAATCCTAAATGATAAGACCATTTTCTTATAAATTAAACTACACAAATATCAAACTTAAGAGAGCTTGAACTTACCATTCGATGACCAGAACGTGGACTTGGACAACCTTTCAAATTCAGTTGTTCCCATTGATTTGTTTTCAGATCCAACATCCAAAAGTCCTGAAACAATTTTCAACTTGAAATCTTTAACATTGAAAGAAAAGATGCGGGAGAGTGAGACATAAGGATACATAGAAGTAAAGCAGTTTCACCTTGTAATGATGGAAACGCTCTTGATTTGGAGATGTAAATTCACCACCTAAAAGAACAAATAATGAAGTATTACATGAAGAAATATCAAGAGTTAGCATAATTACAATTACATATACATAATAATGAGGCAAAGTTCAGCCGTCTACCAAAAATGTAGAGATAATTTTTCCAAGCAACTGCCTGATGAGCACTACGAGGAGGCGGGCTGTTAGGACTTGAAACCAACTTCCATTCCATCTTTTCCACATCCAACCTGTAAAGATCACCATACACAAATGTCTGCACCAATCCAAATCAGCATCACTTGCTCCCAAATCGAAATAGAAACAATTGGCCAACTCTAAATTAATCAGTAATCACTATACCAAAACAGCTCATTTTCAAATCTTACCTTGCTGCCATTGTAGAATTCACCCCCATATAGTATCAATTCTGTATCTTTCAGTGGATTAATCGTTAACTACACAATTAAGACAAAATTAATAAAGAACAATTTTAAAGGCAAATAACATATATACATATATATATATGAAAATGATTCAGCAGCCATAGGAAAGGCAGTACAGAGCAGTTGGATCGAGGAGATGGCGCAGGGACATTTTCATCAATATGAACTTCCTTCTTCTTTGCTTCCTCCTTTTGGATACTCAACTGCGAACTCAAAGTACATGTTCAAATCAATAATTTTAAGATCAAATTTTCCAAAAATTAACCGAAATTGCCTTAACATAAAATCTGAAAACTATATCTTCTCAAAGCTGGTTCTAAGCTACAAATACGTATGTGAAATGAAATACAAGAAATGAAGATTCTTGAATTACCAAAATGGCGTCAATGTCATCTTCAGGGGAGAGCTTCTTGGACTCTCGACGAGCTCTCTTCTCCTCAGCTTTCGCCGTTTTTCTTTCCGTTTTCTCTTTGCCTTTTCCCGGCTTCTTCGATTTCTTCCCCATTTTCCCAAGGTTTTCCGATTAAATTGGCTCGTACTTTTTTAACACTAACTCAACCCAAAGCCTGTGTATCTCAAAGTTCAATAGTACGAGAAACAGAGAGGGTTTTACAAGCTCAAAAAAACCCTTAAAAAGAACACTAATTGTATTAAACATCGTCGTTTTACAATCCTCAATGCGGCCAAAAATATGAATGGGCCGACCTGGTGTTGAGTAAGCCCGCAATACACACTAATATTTTTAATGAATTATTAGATTTTATCCTCAACAAAAATTCTTTGTCCTTTTTAGTGTATTTATATATGGTACGATACTAAAAATAATAATTTTGTACTCTAATTAAATCAACAATCAATTGGTTTAGTAGAATAAAATACTAGATTCTTTAAGCAAGGTCATGGGTTTAAGTCATGACGTTGTGAATGGAAAAAATTAGGTTGAGAGTGTCGTCTCATAATGAGTCTTTACGGTACTCGATCTGGATTAGTTAGTCAATGAGTTAGATATTGATGATTGAACTAAAAAACTTATTTTTTTAATATTATGACATACATAAAGACATCAAGGAGAAAATTCTAATTCTTTTATCATACTGAAAAAATAGATTTTTTAATACGTTCTTAAATAATAAATAGAATTAATTCAATTTATACATGTTTGGAACCAAAAAAAACTTATACATAGTTTATTTGAATCAGTGGGGAGTTTTGAACATGTACGAGGGGAGCGACAGCACATACCCTAAAAAAAGGCACAAATGAGATAAATTAAATATTTATATGAAAAAAGATTTTTGTTTAATAAATTACAAGAAAAAAATAAAAAAATAACTTTAAAGAGTGTCTCATAATATATTTTACTAAGATAAAATATCTTTAAAAAGCATTATATATTTTTGGGATTATGAATGAAAGGACCTCATTTTAATAAATTGTATAGAGCTCTGTAAACTTTTGAACCGCCCATGATTCGAACAAAAAAACTTCATAGATTGTTATATAAAAAAAAGGTAACAATAAAAAAAACATGTAAAGAAACCAGCAAATATTTTTATATGGCATCTCTATTTCAATCCCAAACTCAAAGAATGTTTCTTTACGAACAACACAAAAGATTTTCTGGTGTTGATAAATTGAATTGTTCAATTACTCAAATTATGGTTTAGAATTATTCATTTTTTAAAATATTTATATTTATACATTAAAATTATTTTTGTATGAAGTAAAAAACGTGTATGCATAATCAGAGGCGAATTTACATGGCCTTGGAAGGGAGCAATTGCACTCCATTTTTGAGGGAATTTTTCTTTTAATTAAATTTATTCTAAAAATTAATTTAGTGTATAGAAAAAAAATGTTGAATACTCATTTAAGAAAAATTGATTTTGGACATGTATTTTTAAATTTTTAGATCCACTAATATACATAATGCATGTGTCAAAGAAATATAATTATTTGTTTTAAGTCCATCAATTTGTTGGATTCTTATTCAATAGTAAATTAGAAATTTTCAAAAGAATTTATGCATTTGACAAAATCATACAGAAGACGTATTAAATAGAAACTCAACAAATTCATGCATAATGTATGGAATTTATTAGTTGCTCCTCCTAACAATTGTGTCTTTGGGATTTAAACTTAGATTTTGTGCTTAAAAGTATACGACATATTATTACACGTAACACTTGTAGATGTTTAAGAATATTCATATTGCCTCATTTTACATGGTTTCAATTCTGGCATTTGTATTGAAAATATAGCATATGTACTTAATCAAAAATAAAAATTTATTTTTAATATAATTTTGAAATTTTCAAGAGATGACACGTGTTAACGGTGAGAGTTAACGGAAAACTTTAAATGTGTCACGAAATGAAACGTTAGACACATATATGGCCCAAAAAATAGTTTGGGCACCTATTTGCCTCTTAAGCCTTAAAAAAACAAGGGAATAAAGGTTCAATTTGCAAGACAAAAAAATCGATTTTTCGAATTAGTAAAATTTAAACTCGAATCAAACTCACAAATTAATTTACTAATTTAAATCAAATCCAATTTTATTCTCACTAAATAAGATCTCCCCTCCCACTCCAGAATCATGTGTTAATATAAGCAATCCAGAAAGAAATGCATTGACAAATAAACATCAAAGCAAAGCAAGTTCATTATCATATTCATGGCTTCCGCAGCTTTCTTTCCAGCAGTGTTTTGAACGGGGGATTGCTGAGATTCCCGTCGATGAACATGTCGGCGACAACCTTATACATCGCTTCAGTTAAATGGACTCCGTCCCAGTTGATATATTCGTAAGGGTCGGAACAAGCGGTGACCGAAGGACTGCCGCACGTGTTCAAAACATCAAAGTTGTAGGGATCTCCCCCTGTTCCACAACATGCTTTGAAGCTCTCTTTGAACCCGTATTTTGCAGGGTTTTCCATCACCGTGCGGTACGCGTTCCAGTAATCGGCGTAAACGATGACGGCTTGCGGAAACTGTTGTCTGAGTTCCGACAACTTGGATTGGAGGACAAGGTTATGGGCGTTGGTTTGGTTGTTCACGCTTTTCACGCACCCTATGTCATCTCTGTCGTCTGAAGGAGCCAATGTCATCGCCAATGGTAAACAGCCGGTCGTCGGTAGCGCTTCAACGACGACGCATTTTGCACCTTTCTTCAACAATGTCTGCAAAATCATTGGAATCATATGTTTAAGCATATTGATAACGGTTCAATTATATATATATATATATATATATATATATATATATATATATATATGTGTGTGTGTGTGTGTGTGTTTTTTTTTTCCTACGGTTACCTGCAAAAACTCAGTGAAACTATATACAGCAAGCCTCCGAATGGTATCGCCGGACACAGTCGATCCAAGAGTATATGCATAATCATTGACGCCGATTTCACCGACCCAAAACAGAGCATCGTCGAACGCTTCTTTGCACTGGTCAGAACCCGGTTCCGAATCTCTACAACCTTGACTCTCCAAATACTTATTGAACCAAATCAATTGAGTTTCAATCGACTCGGGAGTGATATCAAGCGAGAGGTTGTTCTTCACAAAGAAATCATGGTTTATCGCCGTCGAACCGGCAACGGCGAAGTTAACCCCGTGAGTTTTGTTGGCTTTGCTGTCGCGGTACGGCGGCAAGAACGGTAAAGACAGTGATTGAGTCACGAAGTCGATGACGAGTCGGCCGTCTGAGTAGCGGTTGGTCGGGTGGTGAAAGAAGGTGGTGCCGTACGGTGGGTTGGAAACGTGGGCGAAGCCGTTAGGGCCGGTGAGGGAACCCGTGTTGCCGGTGTCGGTGAAGGAGTCGCCGAAGGCGTAGATCTTCTTAAAGGGACGGCGCTGGTTAGTCTCGGGTATTGCAGAAAATGAAGGGAGAAGAGATAATGCGAGGACGATGGTGAATGTGATGTATATGTTTTGCAAAGAAGGATGTGTGGGAAATACCGTAGCCATGTTTTTTTTAAAGTGAATGTTCCTCTGGTTCTTACATATAAATAAGAAGTAGCTAGTTTTAATTTCCCCTAGCATGTTTTTTAAATCCGAAACCTACAAAAGTGTTCAACTTGACGAAAAAGAAATGTGAGGAATTTATAATTTTAATCTAAAAAATAAAATAATATTTAAACGGATAAAATTTTAGATTAAATTGATAAATTGTATAAAATTTTGGACTAAAATTATTATTAACTCAAGCCACATCATTATTTTCGTTAATTTTAAACGTCAGAGGCACCAAAACATAACGTTAAGTACCATTTTGTCAAAATTAATAATAGAATACTAAAATAATAACGCGTGCATAGTTAAAGTACTAGATAGATAGTTATCTCTTGTATTTATTTTAATCCTTTTAAAGTTATTTGTTAATACTATTTTTATCTTTTTATGTTTTCCTGTCCATTTTGAGGTTCAAGGCAGTCCTAGACTCCTAGTCAATAATATCATTTTCAATATTTGAACATATGTTCTTATTAGAAGTGAAATAGGTTTTATCACTACGCTGGTCATTTGTTGGTATTAATTTATTAATTTGTTTTAATACCTATTACATATTTTTAGTTATATATTATTTATATATTATACAAAATGTCACGTACCCTCTTTCCAAAAGACATATATAATAAAATTTGTAATGTCATTGTTTTTACTCCATGATTTATAATTTTTTTTTTATATGTGATTAATGTCTTCACTTCTTTTTAAGACATGACCAATATATAAAGCCACAAATTCAATTGAAAAAAAATAATAAAATGTTTTTTATTAATGTAGCTAATATTATTATAAAAAATATTTTGATACAAAAGCTGTGTAAAATGTCTATTAATTTTAGTATTTAGACTCTTATTTAGAGTTTATGGTTTAGAGTTTAAGTTTTGGATTTAGGAGTTATAGTTTAAGGTTTAAATGTTAAAGTTTCACATTTTAGATTTTAAGATTTAGACTTAGGGTAAACATCACTATTAGTCACTAAACTATTTTCGTTTTCTTGTTTTGGTTACAAAACTATTATTTTGTACAGAATCATTACTAATGTTACGTTCCTTCTATTTTGGTCACTAATGTTACTTTTTTTCATGTTTTGATCACCAATCTATTGCTTCTTTCTTATTTCGGTCACTAAACTATTTTCGCTTTTGTGTTTTTCGTGAATTTTTTAACGACAGGTGATTGGAATAGAAAAAAACGCAATATTAGTGACTACTTTTTCAAAAAATAATAGTTTGATGACAAAAACAAAAAACAAGAAAACATGAAAGTGCGAATAGATAAATGGTGTAAAAATGGAGCATTGTTATCCTTAGAAGACCCGAGTTCGAATAGTTTATTTGCAAGTGTATGTGCATTTTTAAAAGAGTAAAAATTAAAAACAAATATTACGATGTAATCACATCAAAATATTAAAAAAAATCTTTTACACTCCATCTATAAAAATCATTATTATGGTGCGGCATTGGGTAGTTCTACGGTGCGGCACCAACAAAAAATGTTACAAATTACGAAACATGGAACTGAAAATGTTATATTTTTTATAATATTTTCAGTTGTGTCTCGCATAGTATCGATACTTACAAAAACTTAAAATGTTATCAAAATCGATAAAACTATTCATACTCAAAGCTAAGTTTCGATACTTACCATAAACCGAAAATATTATCAAACGGTATAACATTTTTAATTCTATGTTTCGTATCTTGTAACATTTTTAGTTGGTGCCGCACCATAACCTCACGTACCTTACGTTAGACACGCACAATTACTGTAGAGTAAATGTTACTGGTGAAATTCTTAAAGAAGTGATGGAAGTAGTTGCACTAAATTTGTTGGGGCATTAAATGTGTGAATTAAACAAATTACCTGTTTCTTCAGTGACGTGTCCTACAAAATTTAATATACTTTTTTTAATGAATTAGAATCAAACTAATTTTTTTTGTATAGAAATTAAATAAAGATGAGTATTATGCGATTTAATAAGTAAAATACAATAGAAATTTAAAATTGAAAAAAATGTATTGTTTAATATGTTTTCAACTGATCGATCCGCTCTTACTATTTTTTGGTTCATTGCATTAAATCTAAATTAATAATTTTTAAAAATAAATAAATACAAAATATACGGAGGTGTAAAATAATTGTACCATCTGTAGCCAATATCAGCGACAAGAACGATGCAGCTATCAAAACGATGCCGTCCTGTTCATTCCATTTCCATCTTACAAAAGAGTACATGACACTATAGGGGGGCGTCGGCGCCAACATTCACATTCATTGAAAGTTGAGAACTATATTCTAAGTTTGTATTCGATCGAGTTTAGTCAAGTTAAATTAAGTTAAAAAAATTAAATAAATCGAGTTGTTAAGTTATATTTTATAATTTGAATTTATTTGATAATTCATTAAAAAGTGTAGAGAATGTTATACAGATAAAAACCTATCAACACCTTTTATTTTGTTTGCATTTCTTTTTACAACGCTATCGTCTAAAATTCATATTTGCCGAACAATATAATTATATATAATATTTAATCTTAAGCAAAATATCAAACACGTTTACAATTGAGTTCAACACTCATTGACCGTTTAATGCTTAATTTTTCAACACTTACTTTTCGATATTTAATATTTTAATTTATCAAATAACACCTAAATTTACTAATCTGGATTATATAAAAAGTTTAGAAAAGAGAAAAAAAAACACATTAGGATTCAAATTCTATAACTTACAGCATATCTTAACCTTTATATTAATCAAGTTATTTGGATTATTATTTAATACATCATCAGTGTATTTTTTTACAAATACCTATTTTAGTGTTGAAATCTGAAATTTAAAATTCTATCTATAAAATCTTAAATCATAAACCTTAATTCTAAATTATATAACTTAAACTTTTAACTCCAAAATATTAAATTAAATCTCTAAATTTTAAAATAATTCGCTTGAGTTAAGATGATAATCTAAATTATTTTATATTATTTCAAATATTATTATATTACAGATGTTATTTAATCTAAGTTTAGTTGTGGAGATATATAATTGGCCATAATAATGAAGGGAGGGGTTGGACGGCAAAGAAGATGACGCAATATTAAAAGGTATAATGTCAAATAATACTCTTAACGTTTGATTGTATAATCATTTTAATTTTAATCTTTTTTGAAGCAATTTAGCTTTTAATGTTTCATTTCGAGTCGAAATGGCCCATATGTGGATGAAAAGTGTTAGTCAACTGACGATAAAAACTCGAAATGGTTTGACAGAATGACACATCAGAAGAAACAAAATATTTTATACATTTTTTTAAATTATTGTTTAACTCATGTGTCATTTTATAAAGTCGGCATATTTATCTATATGATACTGCTATTACGGCATGCACTGCCATGTAAGTTTTTACGTCATTTCAAGTAATTTATCGTCAGTTGACTAACAATATTCATCCGTAAAGGGGGTATTTTGACCTAAAATGAAACGTTGAAAATTAAATTGGTTTAAAAAAATATGGACAAAAATGACTATTCAGTTAAACGTTAAGAGATTTTTTTTTTTTGCATTATGCTATATTAAAACTATCACCGACCATATTCAATAAAAGCAAGCACAAATTTATTAAAGAGAGATAGAGAATAAATAGGAGACTTGTCCTAAAAAACAATGTCTATATTTAACAAAAACAAAACAAACATAACATTCCTTAATGAAAAATTTTAATTTTGTGTCTTTAAGAACATGCTTCCATCTCATTGTCTTCCTTGGACATTGCTTCTTCTCATTACATTCTTGTAACCTCCCATCCATGGCGGTACGTGATTTACCTTCACATAACGTTGATGTTAAAATCGTTCAATTACATTTCTTATGTATACTGTTCGGAATCGTTCTTCGAAAAAACACACACCATTGCATGTAGGGACAATAAGAATATTGAAAAATAATATTTAATCGAGATCGAAGAACACATAATACATGGCTAGTGTAATTGTTGTTAATGTGGATTGAAATTTGGGTGATGGTGAGCAGCAGGAGCAGGAAAGAGGTGGTAAAGCGTTGCCTAAATTCGGAGAGTGGGACACAAAGGATCCGGCGGCGGCGGAAGGATACACGGTGATATTCAACAAAGCTAGAAATGAGAAGAAAACCAGATCGTCCGCACCTCCTCCCACCCTCGTCCCTCAACAAGTTGAACCTATCAAACCTCCCAAATCTGCTCCCAAGGTACTTGTCATTTTATTTTTAAACCAAATATTTTTAAAATGGGTTAAACAAACATTTAATTTTTGAACTTATAATTATTATTATACCATTCTTTTTCAGAACAAATGCTTTTGCTTTGCTAGAGTTTAAAGTTAGGGTTTAGAGGACGATCGGAAAATTAAATGGTTTGGCTAGTTATGGGGCTACCTGCCTGCTTGCCCAGTTATTATCATTTGCCCAAGGGGACTAAAGCAATGTACCTAAAAACACCAACTTTCCTACTAAAAGTCGGTCCAACCAACACCGACCCCTGTATTATAATTCCCATTTTGATATATATGAGCTTTTTTATATATACATAATTTGATCAAAGTTTTAAACTTCATTGAATTTTATACATATCCACGATAGCATCCAAAATATACTTGAATATGGATATGAAAGTACAATCATGTGAAAAACCTGGAACAAATTTAAACAGTACCGTATCCGACCGGCCCTCTATGAGTTACACAGCTCTAAATAACCTGCCCAAGACAATACCCATGAAAGGGGAAGTAGTTCAGACACCATTTCAGAGGTATTGTATTGGCTCGGCATGAAATTGACATAATTTACATATACCCAGATTTCATTCCCAGCTTGAAAAACCAAGCATCATACGTATAAAATATGTATGCCATCATCCCTAAAAAGCTTGAGGCAACGGGACAATGAGCGCAAAAAAGAAGTTAAATAGATTCTTGCAGCTTAAAAGAAGGGAATTTAGAATCCTTGCTAATGTGAGACCTAAAAAAGCTAGGGAGCCTTAGCTGAAAATTCTTCTATACTGGCTGCTAAGCTGTGGTATCGGTAGCACCGGCAACTCGGGTTTGTTCAGTAGCAGCAGAATGACTAAATGTTGGAGGTTGATCATCTAGTCCGGACATCGCTGATGTAGCTTCCTGTTTAGAATGGTCAAATTTACAGGCTGGTCCAAACTTGCAAATGCCATAGCGACTATAGTGTGAGCAGATGGTCTGATCCTATATTTCAAAAACAAAGATCAAGCAGCAAAGGAGAAAGCATTAGTTTGTTGTTAAATGTCATAACTGAGAATTTAATTTTTATAATATAACCAGAAAGACAAACCACAAAGGTCTTTCACCCGATGCTACATCTACATAGAAATTCATTCGTACAATAGAATCTCTAGTTTCAACCAATAACTAGTTCAAAGAATCTATACCCGGCTTCTATAAATTGCATAGGAAGAACCAAAGGAAGTACAAACTTACAGGTCTCAGTGGCAATCCCTTGTCGCTGAGAGCAAATGGAGTCGGCTTTGCAACTCGATTTCTTGGATGATGATATTTGCAATTAGATTTAAACTTACAGTCCCCAGTTCTCAGGAAGTAACTGCACTCAGGTTGGCCAGGCCGTGCAGGGAATTCATCAGCCACCATCTGAGGCTGATTATGGGTATAGGCAGCAGTTTCAGTTCCCGGGTTGTTCATGACATATGCTGGAGTTGCATGCAAACTTCTTTCCAGTGGGTATACAGGCGTCTTGACAAGGGACAACAAGATTAGTTATTATGCAGACGCATACTGGGATAAGAATGAAAACAAGACAAGTCTAGGAAAGACATGTAAGAGATTGGGGAAGAAGGTAAGAACCATGTAATGCTAGGATAAACTCAAAAGATTCTATGGACTATAGTATACCAGGATAAACCCATAGCTGCTATATCAGTGGAACTTCAATAACATACGAGGACGATCGTACCTGATACCCATTCCATTCTAGATTTGGTGGAGAAACAACTTGCGGTGGGGGAAACATAACCGGCATATAGGCAGCAGTCTCATTTAATGCCCTTGGTGATGACCAGGGCACCATATTCACTTGTGGTGCAGCTTGAGATGAAACAGATCCACCATTACCATATCCTGAAGGTTGGTCACAAACCCCAGTAGTTGTAGGATCAGGATGATTAAACCTGCAATTTGTTCCGTACTTGCATGACCCATTACGCATGTAATAGGGGCACTCTCTCTCTCCCTGTGACAAATTTAAATCTTTTCAATTTACAGAATGATTACTCCAATAGTCCAATTAATCACTAAAAATGGATCTCATAAAATCAAGCTGTTCATAGAACAAATGGGATGAACCACAGGACTTTAAGTTTGGAGTCCATAAAATTCAATAATACAGTAGAAATAGAAGAGGTACCTGTCGGATGGGCAGACCAAGAAAGTTAAGTTCTAAAATTTGACCTGCCGAGGATTTTGCTGTTGAGTGGCTGTATCTACAAGCGTTCCCGAACTTACATCCACCAGTTCTTAGGTAGTACTGCAAAATCTCGAGCAAAATTGTAACACCAAAACAATGTTACTAACAACCGAAGCATGTTTCTTATAGAGTATAGACAGCTGAAATATATATAAAGATGAGTTCCAGAAGCAGCTGAGCAAACACTAAAGGATATGTTACAGCCATAGTAAACCATAGAATAGAAATAAGATTTAATATAAAAAGGGATAAAAGATCTAAATATTAAGCCTTGAAATGCTTCTTGAATGCTAGGTACTTCCACTGATGTGTGTGTGTGTGAATGAAAGAATTCAGTCATTAATTTTCCTAAAAAGAAATAGCACAGTTTAAAAGATTTATGTTAAATTTCATCCTTGGGAAGCAAGAAAATTAATATTGAAAATCAACTTACCAAGTGCTTTCAAATGCTCAAACTAAGACATAAAAAACCTTCCACCAAACCAAAACAGAACATAACAAGCATTCAAAAACAAACAACACTCATTAAACAGCTGATGTCAGTTTCAAACATAAAGAGCACATTGTGCAGACATAAATTAAGAATATTTACCTTGCATTCAGTCTGGCTTGGTTTCTCCATTGATTCATCCTTTTCCTTCACAGCCTTCAAACATAATAATTCCAAAACACCCAGAAAGAAAATGGTCAGCAGAAAATTAACGTTTATAGGTCTGTAACTAACAAGTCAATCAAGAAATCGGGAAAAAAGAGAGTAAAAATACCCAAAATACCAGGATACCATAAGGTATGCCTGTCGAACAACGTGTACCAAGAAAAACTAAGGGTTTTATTTATATTGACATGGAGATTCTTAAATCCCAAAATTAGATTATATCTCAGCTGTTACACAATGATTAGCTGCTCAGCGATGGATTTTTTGTTCCGACAAGCCGACTGAAGCAGAAACGATCAATTTTTTCTCGAGTAATTATACCAAGAACTAACCATTTACACGTGCAAAATACATACAGACAAAACAACCGAAAGCAAGCCCATTACATACAAAGATGATAAACAGTAAGAAGGTTAAAAAAAGGACCTGGTTCTTCCTTCGAAGAGGGTGATTAAACTTGCAATTATATGCAAATTTGCAAAGTCCAGTTTTCATATAATAAGCGCAATCCTCGGCTTCCGGTCTCACTGGATATTGCGACCTCTTTCCTTCATTTTTCTTCACGTTTTCACCATCAACCTCGTCCTCATTTCTTTCCTCCTCACCCTCGTTGTCTTCGTCTCCGGAAGGGTTTCCGTCGGCATCGTTGTCGCTTTCTCTATCGCCGTCATCTTTCTCCTCAGCCTCCTCGTGCTTTTCCTTTCCTTCTCCCTCTGTTTCTACCTTCAAATCGAGATTCTGGAGCTGTTGTTCGAGAATGAGTTCTTCGTTCTCCGTTTCTACAGCCGAGTGATTAAAATCATGCGGTGAGATGTCGGGAACCGGAGTTGGATCCGGATCGGGAGATTGAGGCCCTAAGTGAAAGTCGGAACCGGTGGGCGTAGTGTCGGAGTTGAGAGCTTCTTCAGATTGTGACATTGTAAGCCCGCATTTCAAAACCCTAAATTTTGCAGAAGAAAAAAGGGGGGAAATGGGGAGGGAAAGGAACTGAAAAAGGTGTCTTTTTTATTGGGAACTGAAAGCGAAAGCGAGTCAATGAGTTTGAAGCAGCGGAGAATCGAGTCCACGTGGCACAGTGAGAAGTTGGTCCAACTCAATACCCATTCCTAAACTCAGTTTCCCAGTTTCTTTTTGGTACGAGTATTATTTTCAGGGTGAACTACGTATTTTTATACATTATTTTTTTTGGTAAAATAATACTTAAATTACATTTTCATTTTATTTTGGTACATTGACAGTTAAAAATTTAATGGAAGTAATAGTGTGGCTCATTTTTAACTGAGTTAATAATAGTTTTAGTGTTAAAATTTATAATTTTTGTCAATTTAGTACAAATTCTATCAATTTGACCTTTATTTTAAATATTTAAGTTAAAACTACGAATTTTCATTTTCTCTTTTTTTTTCTCCCTAAACCCACACTGCAAATTTCATCCTTGTAATAAAGCTAGTATAACCACTGTTTGTAAGGTCGAACAACAAAAGTGAAATAAAGAGAGTTGTTGACTGCAAGAAAAGAAATTGGGAAATTTTGCAGTTTCAACCCTAAATGATTAAGATGATGATAAAATTGTTAGAGTTTGGACCAAATTGATAGAAATGTGTAAAATTTTTGAGCTAAAATTAATATCATCCTAATTAAAAATGAGTATTGTCATCTTCTCCATTAGGTTTTAACGGTCGAGGTACCAAAATAGAACAAAAACGTAACGTTAGATGCTATTTTGCTAAAAAAATAGATGGGTAACAGAACAGAAACACAATAATAAGTTAGGTGCTAAATACATAGTTTACCCCTTTTTATTAAGCAGGGATATTGCATTCTTAAAGTAAAACGTCGGCATTTAAATTCCTATAAAATGAAGCAACATAAACATTATTTATTACTCTATCAATTAGTGGTTATCGTACAAATATTAATTATTCATATGCTTTAATAAAACCAATTTCATTCGATAAATATTTTTAGTATATCGTGTAAATTAGTTTAAACAATAGAAAATAAAATATTTTGTTTATCTTAAATAATGTTTTATTTTTTATTAGAGTTTTTATTTAAAGTTCTAATTTCAAATATAAAATATTTTTATTTATCTTAAATAATGTTTTTTATATATTCTCATTAAAAACTCCATCATAACCGAAATCGAATAAAAACTCAATATCAAACATTGGAATGAGAAAAAGAGCATCCAAAAAAATTTCTTATCCGACTACCCAAGACGAATACGTAACACATGGCCTAAAACCAAGTTCACCAATGTTCGACACCATAAAAATGAATAGCATACTAATTCTATTTTTATGTTATGATAAAGTATTTTAATATCGATATAATAATTAGGTAAATCATACTATTTTTTATATTATGATAAACTTATTTTAATATCGATATAATAATTAGGTAAATCATACTGATTCTTTTTTATATTAGGATAAACTTATCTGTATAACCATTAATATTTAATTTGTTAATTTATTAATTTAAATTAAGTATCATAAAGACTCGTTATAAAGACGATTCTCTCATTTAATAAGATAAACTATTTTAAAAGTCATATACTATAATAATCAAACTTTTCTTATGTTCATAATCATAACCAGATCCTATGCATAATTTAATTTTCACAATTATTTCTTTCAACAAGTTAAATAAAGTATTACAAACAAAGTTGAAGTTCGATTTAATAAATGAGTTTATTTATAATCATACATATGTATACTTATGAATCTTTTAACAACAGAATAAACAACAAGGAGGCATGATCAATTGTAAAATAACCCTCATTTAGTTCCAAATTCAGTAAAGTTGAAGTTGGATTTAATAAATGAGTTAACTAATGTCGATGGGAATGCGTTATTTGTTGCGCTAAAATTTTTTAGAGAACTTTTATCCAAGAAAAAATGTAACACCCCCTTCCCGGCCTGGTAGAGAACCGGGTCGGAGAGCGCTACCGGAAACGATGCGGAGATCGGAGACATAAATATTTTAGTGACATAACATATTAGAGATTAGAACTTATTCCAAAGTTCAAAAATCATTTCGGCATATTTTATTAATCTCTTTTAAGACTTAACACTTAACTTATTAACAACTTATTTGAATTGGGGTCAATTTTAAACTTTTTCAAATTCAGGGACTAATTTGTAATTTTTACAAATTAGGGTCCTTATCTGAAATTCGTGATATTATACTGAAATTAAACTTACTAGTTATTAGCTTGTAAAATCTCATTACTAACGGAGGTCATTTACCTATCTGATTAAACGATGTAATGTTTAATGACTATTTTGTAAAGTATTCAAATCTATTTCTTTTTGAATTATCTTACTAAAATTCTTTACAGAATTAAATGAGCCTAACAACTCACAAAAATCATAGAGTCATTTAATCAATGTTTTACTACCAATTATGTCAATTTATTACTAACTCAATAGTCTATATAGCTTTAAAACCTTATATAAAACATAGGTAGATTTCACAATAGTAGGCCCACAAGATTAGTATAATTGCTTTAACTATTTTGCCACCATACTAGGAGTTTATAAGGACAAAACACATTACTCTTTAATTGTAGTGACTTGTCAACCTTCCAAATAATCTCGATCTCGATCTGTTACTTTCCTTAACCTGAAATGTTATGCAATGAATGCATTAGACTTACATAGTCTAAGTGAGGTAGCCAATGACAATGAATGATCATATTATGTCATGTAACATGCTTCCAAAAATGAATGTCATGCTAATTATGCAATAACATGGCATACTTCATATTCATAACAAAACATAATATCATATTATGAGCATAACATAGCATAATGTATCAAACACATAATATATTGGTACCATTTCTTGATTTGTGCGTGTCATCCTTGCACAGGGGCCATGCTAATCTTGTAACTATTTCAAGTAATCATTGATGCAACAATAACATCATACTTTTATATTCATTTATACAACAAGTATCGATCAAACATTATCATATACAACAACAAGCATCATTTAAAAGCATTAGCATATACAAGACAAGTAGGCATATCAATCTCATTTCATTGGTACTTATCATTTAAGTACTTATCCTTCAAGTCATGTAACTTTTTAAATGTTTTGCCTTGGATGATTAATGAACAAGGTAATCGAGTCTTCATGTAACATGTAACATTAGATACTCAAAGTATCTGTTTCTCATTTCAACATATAACAGGGGATGCATAGGCATCAATGGTGACTTACCACCATTCAATTATCAAGGTGACTAACCACCATCCTGTAACAAAGATCAGGGGAGCTCAACGACTCTAAGGCATGCCCTTCTACCTATAGACACTAATCATACCAAGGACTTTACTTATCTTTCTTTATTAACAAGATCATTCACTTGTCAATCATTCATAATTTCAAAGGCATTTAACCATTTCAATAGGCATATACATATAATCAATCAAGCATCATGGTAATATAAAATTCCAGCAAGTACATGAGATCATTTTCATTTTATGATCATCAAAAACCAGTAGCAAAGCTTATCATTTAGTCACATTTCACATAGCTCAAGTAATCAACACATCATAGCAACTAATCATATTTATGCTAAGCATGCTTATCTAACAAGCAATATACACTTAGATCAATATTTTTTTTTTGCCTTTAATCCTTCTTCCTTATCATTTTAAATTTTACCAATCATTATTAAATTCATTTCATGCTTTCTTCATGTTATCTAAAAAATAACAAGGTTAGGATACTAATCCCAACACTTTAAACAAAACTACACTCACATATCGGAACATACAAAAAAATATCGAAATGACACCGCGTCACCCGAGACAAATGCATCTACACTCACATATCAGAACATAAAAACAAATATTGGAATGACACTGCGTCACCCGAGACAAATGCATCTATACTCACATATCAGAATATAAAAACAATGATCGGAATAACACCGCGTCACCCGAGACAAATGCATCCACACTCACATATCAGAATATAAAAACAATGATCGGAATGACACCGCGTCACCCGAGACAAATGCATCCACACTCACTTATCAGAATATAAAAACAATGGTCGGAATGACACCGCGTCACCCGAGACAAATGCATCCACACTCACCTCAATCCAAGCTTAGAGACATTTTCCTTATTCTCCAACTTTGTGGTTTCTTTCATTTCTACATCTTTTCTAACCAAACATTAAAGAAACATATCATTTATTACATTAGGCAGCTTGCATTGTCCTTAAAGAAATATTTATATAAAATGTTCTATAACTCAAAATCTGATTTCGTTTGTTTCAAACGAAACTAGACTGAATAACCTTTTAAACCATATAAATTATAGCTTTTAATTCCTCTTATTCAATTTATAATGAATTTTTAAAGTCAATGTTGATGCAGATTTAGGGGTAAACTGTTACCCTGTTTTTATGACCTTTACTTACTTAAAAATTCATATCTTTTTACTCACAACTCCAAATAAGGAGTTCTTTACCATTCTAGAAAGCTTAAAAACACACCTTTATAACTATGTATGACATATAATTTTATCATTTCCCTATTAATACAGTTTATTACTTGAACATAAGACATTTTCAGAAACATAATCTGTCTATGCTTAATTTGTGACTTTAGTGCATTTATAACCTATGTTTCACTACATTATTAATATTGAGCTTTTAACCACGTTTACACTAATCTTATAACATTATTTTTATAATCCAGCAACCTCAAAAATAGGACATGTAAGTCCTCAATTTATCAATTTCTACAAAACAGTCCCCTTTTTATTCTTTAATAATTCTATATGTGATCTAAATGGTTTTAACCTACCAATTGAGACTTAATTCAAGCTTGGCCATTTAATTTATTTCATTTCATGAATCCCCTGTTCTAATCATAAATTTTCAGAATTTATTAACACCATTTGACCCCCTAAACATTTCGAATTCTATAATTTATCCCAACAGATTTCAATTATTCAGTTTCAGTCCCGAAACTTCTAAGAACAATTCAGAGACCTATACTTAACATTTTTGAGCAAATAATACCTCTATTTCATGTAAAATTTTGTCCTCTACAACTTTGTAGAAGAACACGTTTTCCAGAAATGACTCTAACATGCTCAAAAATGCAGTTTTCTACAGGACAGTTTATAAATCCGAATTTCTTTATTCTTTCTACCTTTATCTTTTACCAACCTTTAATTAATCCAATTTCATGCTTAATATAAATACTAACATCAAATTAAAGGTAGTTGAGACTCTAATCTCAACTCTAATTTATTTCACTCACCTTGACAGATCGGTACTTTATTTTTATTTCTTGGGCTTGACGGTTGTTCTGAATCGACCTCGTGTACTATGATAATTAATAAAAACTAATTAAAATCGATAAGAGAGTATCGAATAAATATAAAAATATTAAATAGATTCGATACCGAAACTTAGACTAATCAGAGATTTGAGCTTACCCCGTCGTCGACAGAAATTCGATATTACTATATCGAATTTATCGGATGACCAATCGAACACTGGACCAATTGTTAGCTCATTTTCTTTCTTCTTACTTTGCTTTTGCCGTGTAATACCATAAAACCATCCCCCTATTTATACCCAAATATGGCTGGTCACCTCCCATTTTTTTATTCATTTCCTTTTTCAATCTTTAATTTGTGGTCATGTATTGTGGAAATTGCCACCTAATTGCTTATCTTCAATTCTATCCTTTCTATCTTGATTTTGTGGAGTGGTTGCCGTCCACTCCACTTTGTCTCCCATTTCTTTTATTAATTATAATAAACTATTATAAATTACCTCAAATAATATTTATTGGTTCAGATAAGATCGAATAAATTATTCAATCAATAAAAATATTCGGTCACCGGAATTTAATTCTGACTAGACCGGTTTTTGGGATGTGACAAAAAAAAAAAGAGAAATGGATTTATTAAAAATTTTAAAACGTTTTAATTGTTTTCCAAATGCGACAATTGCATATAAAATTTTATTGTATGTTCTTATTATCGTTGCTTCTGTATAACGAAACTTTTCAAAATTGAAGTTTATGAAGTCATACTTACTAACAACTATGTCATAAGAAAGAATAAATGGACTTGCTTTGATGACAATTGAGACAAGTCTTTTGAAAGAAGTTGATATCAAAAGCGTTGTAGATAATTTTGTTTCAAAATATGCAAGAACGTCTTTTTTAAGTGAAAAATGTTAGGCTTTTAGATATTTGTAAGTCACTTCTATGTTACTCTGGAGAATAATCTAAAATTTTTGTATCGAGAGAACTTTATTTGAAAAAAAAAAATCTTATATTTTGTTCATATTATAAATTAGGAGCCCTATTTTATTAAATTGTACAAGGCCCCTTAAATCTTTAAACCGTTCAGATCTCCCGGCAAAAATTTTTTGTATACAAAAAATTTCTAACTTAAAATCTACTTAAGTACTACCAAATTTTTTACTACTTGGATCAATGTTGTTGGCTAAAAAAAACTTTTAAATGGCAGAACAAAACATTTGAGCTGAAATTGGATTGGATTTGTTCTTTACAAAAGCCCTACTTGTAAATCAGACTTTGTCATCAGTACTATCTCTAAGATTTCATTATCCGCTCTCGTTTTGTGTGTAAATCATGTTCGAATTTATATTAAGTCGGCTGCAGGTCGAATTTAATTATCACATTATCCTAATGTCTTGTTTCGCCTTGTGTTCAAAGGCTTTTCAAATGTGAACCGTCCACCCTATTTATATCTCACTAAAAAATTAAGTTTAAAATTTAGAGTTAAAACTAAGATTTATGGTTAGAGTTTAGAACATTTAGATAAGGTGTATTTTTAAGAGTCTAAAGTTTAAAAATATGATTTATATTTTAATTTTTTTAGTGTTGAAACATAAAAAAACAAAAAAATACAACAAATTTTTGTTCGGTTGTTAAATGTGCACAATAACTACCAAAAAAAGATGGATGAAAAAGCATCGTGCTCCGGACTCCAGAGTTCAATTTTTTTAATATAATTATTGTGGGTAAATCGAAACATGGCGGTTTAATTATCCACTCACACTCTATTTATGTGATCGAGTTGAGTCTAAATAGTGACAAGTTTCTTAGTGTAAATGATGAATCTAAAAATATATTTGATGGTGAGCACACAAAAAATTTCAAAATTTTAGGGTATGTATAAGTTATAAATATTAGAAAAAAAGTAAAGACTAATTCATAAAAGTTAAGAAAACTGAAGGTAAATGCGTGGACTTTAAAAAGTTTAAGGTGAACACGGGTCCACCCCACATTAAATTTGAATCCGTCATTGGTAAAATTGAATTCGAGATAGAATTCAGAACTTGATAATCAGTTCGAACTCGACCAACATTGAAATATAAGTTTAAATTTGGTTATTGTTTTAGGATAAGGTCGGGTTTAGGTTTAAGGTGAAAAATACCCGACCGACCCGACCCGAAATAATAGTTTATTTTATTTTAAATATTTAGGTATAATTGGTACAATGCCCTTATATATTAATTATCTCATTATTTTGTCTAATAAAAATGGAATAATTATTATAACGCTCCCTCTTTATTTGTGGTATTTTCAACTAGCTCTCTATTTTATCGAATAATGATAAAAAAATCATTTTTATTTATGTCGGATCGATTCGAATCGATTAGGACATCATAAAATGTTGGGTCAAATTTAAATGAAAGTGTTAAATTTTTTAATCAGATACAGATCGACCAAAAACTCAACCTGACCCGACCCATGACCATCTCTAGTTTGAGTTATTTCTCATCCAAATAGTTGGATAAGCCTTCGTGTCCGATGAAATATGTCGCAACTCGCAATCCATGAACCAAACTTATATATATATTTTTAATGTTTTTATTTATGTCGTAATACTAAAAATTTAAATCACACTTTAAAATTTTAATTTTTAAAACTTAAACTTTAAAAATTAAAACTTACACGAGAACCCCTTAACCTTACACTTTAATCTCAAACTATATTTTTTAATATTGGGTCATAGATAGATATACCAAAAATAGAGAAATTTAAGGCTGTAAACGAACTGAATGTTCAACAACCGTCTGCGAACTGTTCGACGGGAAGTTCGTTTATGTTCGTTTATTTATTAAACGAAAGGACATGAACAATATTTTTTGTTCATTTAATTAAATAAACGAACATGAACAAAGGGCTTATTCGTTCATTTACGTTCGTGAACGTTCGATTACTCGTTTGTTTATGTTCGTTTAAATTTATTTACATATCTCCATTTATATTTATTATTTTTATAACAAAAGTATTATATTTTAAAAAATAAAACATATATTAAAAATACGAAGTAAAAAGAAAAAAATGAAACAATACTCAATATACGGGACTTTATACTTTTTGAGGAAAAATACTAAACAATACTTAATGTTCGTTTGCGTTCGTTTATCATTTTAACGAACGATCATGAACAAAAAATTATGTTTGTTAATTGTTTCGAGTTTATTCATCTGTTTGGTTAAAATTAAACGAACACAAGCATACCCTAGTTCATATTCGTTCGGTTCGTTTAGAGAATTTCTATTGGCAGGCCATGGTTTCCAAAGCTATTTGCATAGTTCCATGTGATGGGATTAATGACCAATACTATCTATGTATGGCTATTAAATCCCACAACAAACTCTCACCCTCTATTCTCTAATGCTACCTTATCTATCACCTCTCTTGCATGAGCATCCTACCACCCATTATTCCATTTATATCTTAAAGAAACTAATCATGACCGTCCATATTGCAAAATGTTCACTCCACTCACATAAAACATACACGTCATATCATTTGACATGAAACCTGAATCAATTTATCATGTTCATTCCACTCACATATTGCTATGAATTAATGATTAAGTTTTGATATTTTTAACATAATTTTGATATTCGTTATTAAACAAATGTTGACATTCATTTTCAAAATTAATATAATAATTAATTGGCTTAAACAGTAAATTGGTGTTTAAACTATTTTTTTTCTAGATATGTGCCTAAAGTATTTTTCGGGTCAAATGAGTGTCTAACGTTTTTAACGTTACTCAAATAGGTGTCAGTCGTCAACGTCTGTTAATTTTCACCGTTAAGTGACACGTGTCAGCTTCTTAAATTTTTAAAATTATATTTAAAAATAAATAATAATTAATAAAAACAAGATATTTTCTTTATTTCACAAAATAGCTCCAAATTTTGAAATCCCTAAAATCCCAAAACTCAAATCTCGATTTGACTTGATTTCGATACTAATTGTCGCGCCGCCGCCCACCGCATATGTCGTCGGACCATCCCGACCATTTACCCCACTATCTCGTCGCTGAAAATCGACCGACGCCGCACGAAACGACGACATAACAGACGATGAACGGTGTGTGGATCATTCGACGAGGGGAGGGCGCTTAAGTCCGACACTGGAAACACGACCAAAACCGATGGTAGTGGCCGGATATGGAGGGTTAGGGATTTGGGGACTATTTTAAGAGTATTTGAAAATTTCATGATATTTTTAAAATTTTAATTTATTTAAAAAAAATAATGTTTGACACTGTCCCGTGTCATGTTTTTATTGGCTAACGGGATTTGTTTTAACGGATAGTCACGGCGGGCACCTATTTGAGTAACGTTGAAAATAGTAGGCACATGTTTGGCCCGAAAAATACTTTAAGCACCTATCTTGAAAAAATGTATAATTTGAACACTTATTTGCCACTTAAGCCTAATTAATTCTATGCATTTAATAATAATAATAATAATAATAATAATAATAATAATAATAATAATAATAATAATAATAATAATAATAATAATAATAATAATAATAGTTGTTCAAACACACCCACCCAAAACAAAAGCTACGTAATTCATTGTTACCCAACATTGTGTCCTCCATTATACGCCAATCATCCTACATCTAACATGCTCTTGCTTCATTTCTTCCTTATCCAATTCAATCAATAATATATATATATATATATATATAATAAAAACATAATTTAATAAATCTTAAATCTAATCTAAATCTATCTAGATGAGAGGAGAAAGAGGCTATAGTGAAGAGAATAGTATTTCTAGTGGATCTTGAACCCACAACTTAAAGGAAATGAGAAAACAAAAATAAATAGTTTGACCAATAGAAAAAATATATATATTTTATAATTTCATTAATACCAATTATATTATATGAATATTTCATTTTCACCTCAACGGCTATCGTTGAGATGAAAAAGATATATGATGTTAGTTTTTTTATATTAAAAAACTTAAATGGTTTCTTTTCGGTGCCTTTAATTTGTTTATAATAGTTTCTCTTGTGCTTTTGTAGCATGTTTTTATTATTTGGCGACTATAATTTTGTTGATTTTTTTATATTTATTAAAGCCATCTACTTTAATAATTAAAGAAATGACATGGAACATAATAAATATAACTTGTTTAATATACACTTCCTTAAGATTTAATCCATTTATAATTTATACAAACATTTATAATCATGCATTAATATATATATTTATAATTTGATGAACTATGAATGAAGTGATAAAATATTTTGATTAGATATTTATTAATTGGTTTATGGTCAAAAATTGAAAATAATTAAACTAATAAGGTAATGAAAAAATTATTAAACAAAAGGAATCAACCAATAAATTTCAATTATTGTAAAAAAAAAACCTAATAATTCTCAACCAGCTTCTTCCTAAAAACAACCTCGGTATCGAGACCAAATGCATCGACCTTCCTCACCTCCAAAAGCTCCGATTCCTTAAACAACTCCAACAATGGCTGCACACTATACAGATCATTGGCCGAGTACTTATCCGCCCGCCGCGTCACCGCCACCTGTAGAACACAAACCCCGCCGGGCTTCAACGTCCGTTCGATCTCCCCGACGAACTTCCACGGGTACAGCGCGTGATCGAAGACGTTGGAGAACTCGAAGTCGAATGTGTGGTTCTCGAATGGCTGTGCATGGAAATCTCCTTTCATTACGAGCGGAGGGTACGGCACCAAATCTATGCCGACCGCGTCCGACACTCCGACCATCTTCATCGCCGCCACCTCTTGTCCGACTCTAGCTCCGATGGACAAAGCCTTTGACTCGTTGAAAACGAGGTTTCTTTGCTTTAAGCTCTGGAAAAAATGGGCGAAGACCTTGATTTTCCTGTGCCAGTCACGTGTCGTCCATATCTTTCGGAGTTTGGGGTTAAGGGTTTTGTTGAGCTGACGCTCGATGTACGCGTTGTAGGAGGTGTAACCCCGTCGGATGCGGAGGCTGGAGCTTCCGATGCCGGCGTTGGAAGGTGGATATTGGGTGGTGTGAAGGGCGGTTTTGAGGCGGAGGAGAGGGGATTGGGTGGCTAAAAACGCAAGGAAAACCACGGAGAGAAGGAGAGAAAGAAGGAAAGGTTTAAGGAGGAGAGGGAGCTTTGAAGAGGAGGATGGGTTCATGGTTTTACATAAAGAGAAGCAATGGAAACTGAAAGATTTGTTTTGCTTTTTGATGAGCTAAAGGAGGAAGAAGAAGAAGATTAAGACCAGAAAAGAAGAAGAAAGTTGTTTTAAGTTTGGAATGCAAATGATGGGCCAACTACTCCATTTCTCTAAGAATCCACGATAATATTAGTTTGGCTTAATAGGCAAGTGAGTGTCCTAACTATATCTTTCGTTTCATATAGGTACTTAAAATATTTTTTTCGAGCCAAATAAATAACTAACATTTTTAAAGTTTTCATTTAAGCGTATTGCCAACAATAGCCGTTAAAAAAGAACCGTTAGCCAATAAAACATGACATATGACATGTTTTATATTCAAAAATATCATAAAATTCTTAAAATAATCCAAATCCTTAAATTCTTAAGTTCCAAATCTCGACTCCAGCGGTTGCCTGCGGTGTTTTCACCACTTTTGTCATCAGACACTCACGATCAATTCTTCATTATTTCGTTGCCGATAGTCGACGGACGACCTGCCTATCATTGAAATAAAGTCGAACTCGCGAAAAAATGATCAACGACAAACAACGATCGATCGGCCGACGGACGACGTTTGAAACTTGCGACAAGAAAAAGAGGCTTTATTTCGTCGCCGGTAACATGATGAACGACGACAATAGTGGCTGAATTTGGGGTATAGAAATTTTAGGGTTATTTTGTGATTTTTTAGAAATATAGAGATTTTTTTAAAGTAAATTAACGACGGGGCACCTAAAAGGATAGCGTTAAAAACATTAGCACTTACTTGGCATGAAAAATACATTGAGCGCCTATCTGGAACAGAAGGTATAATTTGGACACTTATTTGACAATTAAACCTATTAGTTTCAATAGAGTTCTAAAAGTATATATATTAACGATAATATTTAAATAAATAATTTATAATATACAATAATGGAAATTTAAAGAGTGGTTTTAGTAGAAAGGATGATAATGTTATCTTAAAAAATATGAGTTCGAGCAGCTTTATCTCTAAAGTGTATGTTTTATCAAAAAATTAAAAAAAATATCAACATATACTGTCTTATAACTATTAAAAAAATACGATTATAAATTTAAGATGTTTGTAAATAAAAAAACATTAACGATAAATATAAAATAATTACTCATATATTAAATTATATTATATATGTAAAATATTATCGGTGAGTTATTATAAAATTTATATTTTTATTATAATTAAAGTTAGTATATTTACCAACAATCTGTTGGTTTAGTAGGATAAGATATTACTAGATCTTTTAAACAAGGTTAGAGGTTCAAATTCTGACGTGTGAATGAAAAAAATAGGTTGAGAGGATCGCCCGCATCTGTAGTACCCAATTCGAACTAATCAGCCAATAAATTAAATATTTATGGTTAAACAAAAATATATATTTTTTATATATTAAGATATTAATGAATTTTAAAAATAATTTAAATTAATTTATTTTCTACTTTACAATATCATTTTTATAATAAATATTGTATCTTCTAAAAAAAATATTTTAACAGTAGTATTAAACAATAAACTTTTTTCATTGCCCTCCTGGTTCACTAATCCAGATTGACTTGCTTCGCATACCTAGTTTTGGTGGGTAAGTTTACGAGAATAGATTTTCTATATATACAAGACCTCGAACTAAAGTCCATCTTAAAAGATATTAAGCTGCTTACCACTTGGACCAACTCTCGTTATTAACATTAAACAACATATTTTAAACCGAACTTTTAAAAATATTTTTTTCATAGTAGATTCAGTAATTGACCGAGCGATAAGGATGTTCATGTTGTCTCATCTGATATGGGACCTATGGGTTGACATATTTTATACAATTCTTCTTTAAAATCTAAATTCTTAAACTTAAAATACATTCTAAACCCTAAAAAACCCGAAGCTAGGGTTTTGCCGCAAATAGTTTAACAACACTTCAGCATTGTCTTAAGAATGAAGCAAGATATGTTGGGGGTCAAGAATCAATCAACTTCATTATGATTTGGTTACACAAGCCATGTTCTTTCACTTTTCCTCTGCATTGTACAATATATACAAATATAAACCCTAATTTTACAGATTTCGCAGAGGAAAGTTCATCAATCGGGAATGAGAGATGAAGGCAAACCGGCACACAATCTGGACAAGTCCACGGTTTTAACCATGTTGGATTTGGCTGCATCGAGCAACGGATCCGACTGAAGTGCTTTGTTGAAGCAGAACTTTGCTTCTTCCCACTGACCCTCGGCCACAAACACGAGACCGAGATTATTAAATGCCGGAGCGTATCCAGGCTGGAGTTCGAGCGACTTCGTAAACATTGCCTTGGCACGTTCATATTGCTTTTGTTGTCGGTAGAGATTCCCGAGGTTGGAAAATGTTGCATGTGCTTGTTCCGCAGATGCCAATGAAAGTGCTCGCTTGTATACGCATTCGGCTTGCGATGACTCCTCGGATAATTGGAGCGAGATGCCTGGGAATGTATACGCTTACAACTGAGTATTCGATCTTTGACTGTGTGTTCTGAATGATGGTTAAAGAAAGAAAATTACATACCTAGGTTTGACCAAGCATAGCTGCTGCATTCTCGAAATCGAACAACCGCTGCCTTCAGGTACTTCTGCGCTGTTTTAAAATTCTGAGAACAGAGACTATGAAGACCTAGCTGGTTCCATTGCACGGCGTCATCTGGGTCTTCAGCTGTTGCCTGGATCAAGCCAGCATGATCAAAATGAAAAATCAATAGATGAAAAACATTTCTCGGAGAAAAATCAGGGCAATAGATGCACAACACAGTTACATAATATTTTAAGTTCTAAATCTGTCAATTAGACCATAACATGTTACTTCGACTTAGGTGCGAGTCTTGAGTACATGTATGTAAAAATAAGACCAAAGGTTTTTTTAAGGATTTGAAGGGTCCTCAGACTATAATATCTCTATACCCATGTTGGAATATTACTTCAACCAAAATGAAGAGGTCAAGCAACATGGCACCATGAGACTCCTCTCTGGCTCTCTGGTAAAACAAACCCAGGATTTCCACACACATTCATAGGTGAAAGAAAAAGAGCAATGAAGGTAAAAGCATCAACACCCAAGCGGTCCATCGGTAGAATGCCTAACTCAGCTCTAGTAATCGGAGATCAAATTCTGACAATCTCAAATGTCAAAAGGCCACAAAGCATGTGATGTTCTTAGTAAAATACATCTCAACTTTCAACCGCTAATTTTGGGATAGCCATATGATATTCTTGTATTACATTTTTCAATCTCTTAATGGAGAAAAGATTACGAATCTTGGAAACATGTACGCTGACGTCCACCACCTTAAAAATTCTCTAACATCTACAAATCTTGTTTACAAAATTCTCATCCAGGTTAAGACTCTTGTGTCACATCTTTTAAATGGGAATTTATGGAAGAAATATTCGGCATGATGAAAAAATCATCAAACTATTTGTCCCCTGGATGAAAAACTGAAAAAGGAAAAAGACAGCTTCGAACCATCTTAACCATTTTCAGAAAAACCGAAAATTTTACCTGCTTTAAGCTGAAGATAGCACGCTCTTCAACCTCAACTAACTCATTTTGTTCTGTCTCAAAGGCTGCCACAATATCGTGTTGAGCCTTATGAACCATGGCAAGTCCGCCCCATGCAATAGTAGGCTCAATTGGCACAGCATCCCCTTCTCTTATTACTGATGCCATTTCATTGCCTGCCCAAGAAAGCTGTTCACTAGGATCTTGTGACCTTTCAACATCCTTGATTCGATGGACTGCAACGGCATACCGAGTAGACATGCAATTGGGTTCCAGTTTTGCAGCCTGATTAATAATAAACAAAAGCAAGAATAAACTAAAACTTGCTGAAGAACACAAAACAATGTGACAGAATATGTTCAAGCAAAAAGCACGCATTAACTAAATTAATAGCAATTTTGCATTAAATGCACTACAGCACGGGAACACCAAAAAGGGGCATCCATTATTTTATAGGAAACGGACAACCTAAACAACAGAAGCTATAAGTGACCGTATCAATAATCCGTTAGCACCTTCTCCAAACATTTGCTGGAACTTCGATGATCACCGATCAAATAATATGCATTAGCTAGATTCGCCCATGTATGTGCTGCTTTCGGATCAGATTTTACTGCAGCTAACAAACACTCCTTTGAAACATTGATGGCTGCAAACTGATCACTAGAAGCTCCACTGGCATTTGCACCAGCACCTGAGAAGAGAAAAGAATGAACTCAAACTACTTTCTTTTAACATGTCTACAGTCATTTACAAATTACAATCAAAAGCAACATTACAAGAATAATTGAACACATCCGTTGTTGCATATGAAAATTGTTCCAAACAGCAAGGCGAGCAACAAGTTGAAAGGCTAGGGAAGTAAGAATTTACACTCATGATCATAAGCTTACCTGCAACAATTGAACCATATTTACAAAGAAGAATTGCAGCATAATTCATTAAAGCTGCTGGATGGTTTTGATCTTTAACAATCAAATCTTGGAGATACTTGGCTGAAAGCACCAAGTTTCCACTGGAAACATAAATCATGAGTTAGAAATTAGAATGTAGACAACAAACATTGACAACATAACCATATTAATGAATCAATAAATGTATGAACATAACCACTCAAAGTTATCATCTTCAACCCTCACTTCAGCATTCCATTATTGCATTTTAATTTCTCACCAATAAAGATGCAAGGCATGATACACATAGTGCCATACTAAGACAATCTTACCTCTGAAGGTAAGCAATCCCAAGGTTTCCGAGGCAATCACAGTTGTCAGGGGCAAGAGCCAATAACGATGACAAAACTGCAATGGCACTCTACATCAGAAGTAAACTCCATATGAGATCAAGTAATGATAAAAATACCATTCAACCAATAATTTCATAGTTATACCTGCAGTCGACCAGTTTTGAGAAGAATCAAGCCTAGGGTGTTCCATACACCTGCTTGTCTAATATCTGACTGCATTGACTCCTTTAATTTAGAAAGGATCTCAGCGAGTTCTTCATGTTCAAGCTCTTTATCCAAAATGTTATCTCCTGGATTCTCTAGGAGAAGACACTGCATATTGACCAATGCTAGATTAGAAACCATATGAATTTATACTAATATTTTTCACTCAATCATGCTAAAAATGAGTGAAAACAGAACAAAATGAAATTATAACAGCACCTGTGCATGATGAATTTGAACCAGGGAAAGCAACTCAGGCCGAGCAATCTCTGCCTCACAGCGGAGCAATATCTCTGCTGCCTTCTCATATGCCGATATTGCCTTCGGAAAGATAAAAAGGGGTATCGACTGAAATAGGCATAATGAATATTCACAAAACTATGGTGTCTGATAAGTCAGATAAATTCCAAACCTTCTGAGGTTGACCGAGCCTTTGATACATTAGGCCAAGAATGAAATGAGCATGAGCATTTTTTGGCATCTTCCTCGCAACATGTACCAGACCCTAAAAGAACATAACAACGATTGCCAAGTAACAGAAAGACATCTGCAGTGTCAGTTTACGAATTTACCAAGTACCAAAAAGTTGATTACTCAAACCCATTAGCCTACACCCTCAACCGAATATACAGCTATGAAACATAATTCAAAACTGTTTCTCGGTTTAGGACAGCACAAAACATTCAAGAGACAATAAATCACACTCAGTTTGATATCCATCAACTATAGCACCAAGCTTACAACTACATGATCTCAAAGAAGGAAGGGATGGGACTAACAGTTTTGAGGCTGCTGACTTTTTCCTCACGAGATGAAGGAGCTCCTTGACTAGGCTGATCCCCATCCGCATCTGCTCCACAATCGAGTAAAGTGTCCGCCTTACTATTTCTTGAACGGCATTTCTTGTTTAATTTCTTAACTGCTCCTTCCACGGCATCGTTGTCTTTGGAAATTACGGTACTTTTCTCTTGACTGCTTTCATCATTAGTTAGCCTACATCATGTAAATTGTAATAATTGTTCAAACTTCAACTCAACTTCTTAACTCAGAAAAAAAAACAGATTCTTTTAAGCATGCAGTGAGTTCAGTCGAGCTATTAAAGCAAGGGTTTTCAGGGCTGCTCCTATTTAAGCAGTTTAACACCCAAGCTCCATAAGGCAAAACAAAGATCAAATTAAACGAAGGATTAAAGAAACCAATAAAGCTCAAAATCGAAGCAAAGGGGGTAGAACCTGGTAAGGTCGGGAGCAGGGATGAGAAGAGAATCATGGTCGTCGGATTCAGGAGGGTTGGCGTTAAGGTCAGCCAAAACGACGACCTTGGGAGGCGGAAGAAGAGTCTTGGAGGTCTCAGCGGTATCCACTTCGGGTTTTATGGAAACTTGGGGCGGCGGTTCTAACATTTCGGGTTCCATTTCAGATTGCAATTGCGAAAACACCGCAGTTGAGAACTAAATTCAGACCAAGACCCGAAGAAGAAAAGGAGATGAAGAAATTGGAAAAAAGCAGATGGCAGCCGGAGAAGCCAAAGGCTTTATATATTTTATGGTTCGGTTGTTAGGTTTATTTGACTTGTTTTCTGGACCAAAAGCAAGGAACCTCAGTAAATGGGCTTATTCAGCTTTTACCATGGTCCAAATTCCGCATTCTAATACTAGTTCTTTTAACGTACAAATTACTATACTTAAATAATTTAGATATAATCTTTCTGATTTTTAAAATTAGAGATTGAGATCCACTAAGTCAAAAATTTTCATGTTACTCTATTTTGAATGGGTTCAAATTTTGGCATTTATTTTGGGAATACAAATATCACACTACTTAATCAAAAAAATAAAGATAAATATATTTTAACTAGGCCTAGTAAACATGACTCGAGACCTGATATCGACTTGAACACGATGACATGAATATGATCTGAAACCTAAAATAACTGAACTGAACTGAACCCGACCTGATTTTTAGTTGTATACAGACCTGAGCCGATTTTCAACCAAACAATGCAACCTAAACCGAAGGTAAGCAACATGAATTTATTTTAATCAAACTCAATCTAAACCGAACGTTGTTCTAATTTTAACCCAATAATTGAGTCGAAGTGAATGTATTTTTTATTTTTATTATTATATATTTTTTAGTAATATTATAAATAGTAAAATGATGAATATTTTTAGAATTAAATCTAAATATTAAAACGACCCGTTTTGTTTGGTAAAATTTAAACGTGTCTTGAAGTAAAGAAATCAATTAAGTAGTTCAAGTTGACCCAAATAAATTGAATAACTCAAAATTTGAAAAATAATTATTTTCGAGTTGAATTGATTTTTGGTTACCACTATCAGCAGCGTATCATTCATATTTAAGAATCGAAATCTTACTTTTTAAACAAAAAATGAGCCTAAATGATAAGATCGACAAACAGAAATAGATGTCTTCTTATAAGAATGTATCAATATTTTATATATACTTCGATTGGATTCATACTCAATTTAACCCGAAGATTTAAAGGTTGATCTAAATTAAAACCCAATCGATTTGCTATCGACTCAACTCGAAAATTCCTGATATTTATTATCTCTCTACTTAATAAAAAACGAATACTCTGTTCTAAATTATTATTTTTTCTCATAAAATATGATAGATTATATAAAATGTCCGTGTATCATGTATTTTTACAGATTTAATTATTCTATTGTAAATCCATTTACTTTTGCATTTTCACTTTTAAGGTAAATCTTTTCAGCTATTTTCAGATAATTTGTGTGTTTATTATTCGGTAAAAAACAGTTATGAAACTGCTACAGTATATACATACAGTAAACTACAACAAGTGAATCAACAATAACAAAACCTATACAAGCTGTACAATAATTAGCATTCTAAGGGCTAGTTCAGCACAACTTGCTGAACGTAAATTTTCTGTCAAACGGTCGTTGGAAGAAAAGCTGGAAAAACTAGCTTGCTGAAAACGCTACGCGGTGTTAAAGATGGTGTTCAGCACAACTTCTCCGTTTGACACTCGAACGGTCATTTTAGAAGCTGTGCTGAACGAGCCCTAAACCTCACAATGACAAGAAATGGCTGCTAGCCGATCCTCTCTTGAGCTTCTTATTTCTGAGTTTCAGTCTTAAATGCCCCCGAGGCAATTTTGGGCTAATAAGCCACTTTTGGGATGAATTTTAGGGATATAGGGTTATTTTGCCGAAATTTGGCAAAATAGGCCAAAAACCACAGTGCCACATGGACCACGCCACCTGCTGCTGGCGAGGTCCCTGGTGACCGGCTGGGAGAGCCAATCGCAGCTGCTGCAGGCGAGCTGTGGCTGGTGCGAGCTGGCTGGGCGGCTTCACGTGGGCTGGCCTACCTCGCCATTTGCATATGGCGAGGTGCAGGCTGGCAGGCCTGCTGCTCACGGGCTGCGGCAGGTTTTGCCCAATTTTTTTTTTTACATTATTTTATTTATGTGTATATATATAGTTAGGGTGGTGTGTGAGTTGAGTTGGGGTGGTGTGTGAAGAGAAGAAGAGAAAAAATATTGTGTACGTGAAGAATTTGGCAAAGTTGTGATTGTCGTTTCGAACAAAAGAAGCTAGTTTTTCGAATTTTGAATCTGGTAAGGGCATGTATTTTTTGTAATCTGATTTTTTAAAGTTAGTTTATTAGCTGTATATATTCGAAATGTTGAAGTTAATATATTTTTTTTGTATATATTCGAATGCTAATTGTTTTTTAGCTGTAGAAAAAGATAATGGCATCTGAAGGAGTTTTGTTGTACCGTGACCATGAACACATTTCGTCTAATATTCACGAAGAGCAAGTAAGTAAATGTTTTGTAATTTAAAATTTCATATTTACTATGTAATTATCATAACTCGAAATTATAATGAATTAATTATAGGATGTAGAGCATATGATACGCCGTAGAGGAATGAAGATAAAGGAACCTGATGAGCGTTTAGTGTATTACTTACAGCGAGCTGGTTTTTATAATGCCACCTTTCTCCGTGGGTTTAAGATAATCTCTGGGTTGATTACTGCATTGATTGAACGGTGGAGACCAGAGACCCACACATTTCATTTTCCATTTGGTGAATGTACAATAACCCTGGAGGATGTTGCGGTACAACTTGGTATTCCAACAAATGGGACACCATTGGTTGGACAAAATAATTACAATACATATGAGCTTTGCATGCAGTACCTGGGCAAAGCTCCTCCTCGGAGCTGTGTGGACGGGCTACGCGTCAGAGTATCATGGTTGCAGCATGAATTTATTGTGACCGATGAATCTGGTCATGAAGAACTTGAGTGTGCAGCTCGAGCTTATATACTGCAACTTATTGGTGGTGTGTTGATGCCAGATACATCTGGTAATATGGTTCACACACAATACCTGCAGTTCTTGGGTAATTTGGACACAGCTGGTACATATAGTTGGGGGTCCGCAGTATTAGCATTTTTGTACCATGAAATGTGCAAGGTCACAATTATGCATGGTGAAAACCCAAATTCAAATATGGGTGGATGTCAACTATTACTGCAGTCCTGGGCGTGGTACAGGTTGCCTTATCTAACGCCCACTTTTTCTGTACCGGTAGATATGGAGTTTCCGCTTGCTGGAAGGTAATAATGTGATTGCAGTTGTATATAAATATTTATTGATATAAAATTTATATCCAATGACTTCGAAATATAATTTCAATATATCTTTGCAGATGGAGGCATCCGTTGAAGAATGCGGGAGTGGTTCACAACACTGTCAGAGAGACGAGATTAAAGATCCAAACAATAGGAAAAAATCTGGTATCTGAATCAATTTATTTTAATATATTAATTGTTCTTATTTAATATAATTTAATTTATTATTTGTTCTTATTTTGTATATTGTATATTTTAATTTTGAAAGAAAGATTGTATATTTCATTGTGAATGATTTCATATTAATATTTTTTTTTACAGTTTATTTGGCAGCCGTACGCGAATGACAACGTCAGGGCTTGCCTACCACCTACTGTGCTTGAATGTGCAGGATTCTGGGGTGCGATTGTGCCTTTGATCCATTTTTCTATTGTTGAGTTTCAATGTGCTGACAGAGTGTTGAGGCAGTTTAACTTCCATCAACCCATTCCAAGAGCTCCACGAGAAAAAATTCACACCGTTCAGAGAGGTAGATTCAATGAGAATTGGATTGTGAAGCAAGCCGATTTCATTGAATTGTGGGAGGAAAGATGGGAGCGGTGGGCTACTGATTTGAGTCCAATTCAAGCCAGCGATTTTGAATTTAATACAGAATACTATTCATGGTTTTCGACAAATGGGAAACCGTTCATAGCATCTGTCGAAGATGCAAATAGATGGCTTGAAAACCCGCATTGCTCAAGACAGGTTCGCCTCTCAACCGAGTTTGGTCAGAGCTCTCAGCAATCAACAGACGAACCAAACTTGGAAGGAATTTCGGGAGCAACCAACCGAGGTTGGACTTCTTCGTGGGCGCGATCTGACTCCCCCCCGAGACATGTAAGCAGTAATCTTTGGGAGCAACCACCATTTGGTAATGTTTCGGAACAAACCCCATTTCAACAAAGTCATCAAACATTTGGATTTGGTCATGTTCCGCAGCAATCACCTTTTAATTTTGCAACCGGTGGTAGCTCATCTTAGTATCTTTTTTAAAACATTTGAAAATATTTACAATAATTTCAAATACTATATAAAAATCATATCATAACCAACTACTAAACCCTTTACCCTAAACTCATCCCTATCTCTGACCCTAACCCTAAAGCCAACCCTATCTGCAAATGCATGGCATATTTTAATTTTAAAATTAAATTAGGGTGTGCAAAATTGGTTTGTAAATTGTTCCGGTCAATCGGTACAATCTGAATTCAATGATTTTTTTTTACTTTGTTTATTAAAAAAAATTAAATTTTAATAATATGTTAAATATATATATATATATATATATATATATAATTTTCAAATACGACCCCCATCTTAGTATCTTTTTTAAAACATTTGAAAATATTTACAATAATTTCAAATACTATATAAAAATCATATTATAACCAACTACTAAACCCTATACCCTAAACTCATCCCTATCTCTGACCCTAACCCTAAAGCCAACCCTATCTGCAAATGCATGGCATATTTTAATTTTAAAATTAAATTAGGGTGTGCAAAATTGGTTTGTAAATTGTTCCGGTCAATCGGTACAATCTGAATTCAATGATTTTTTTTTACTTTGTTTATTAAAAAATTTAAATTTTAATATTATGTTAAATATATATATATATAATTTTCAAATACGACCCCCCATCTCTGACCCTAACCCTATACCCTAAAACCATCCCTATCTCTGACCCTAACCCTATATGCAAATACATGACAAATGCACATGGATAAAGCCTGACGTGCCTGCATGGCACATGCATGAACAGCACCTCGCCATTTGCCAGGGAGCTGAGGAGCTGATCCGCCCACGCTGCCAAGCCTGCCTCCAACAGGACCTCGCCAGCAGGAGGTGGCGTTGTCCAGACCTCGCCGGCAGAAGGTGGCGTGGTCCATGTGGCACTGTGGCTTTTGGCCTATTTTGCCAAATTTCGACAAAAGAATCCTATATCCCTAAAATTCATCTCAAAAGTGGCTTATTAGCCAAAAATTGCCTGCCCCCGAATTGAATTTATCAACTCCAACTCAGTAAAATGAGCCCCCTAGAATTGTCTTTTAATATTTGTCCCACCTGGTTTCATTTTCATCCTCGGAATATATCCAATACATTATGACGGTGACAACGGCTAAAAACGTTGCTAAAAATCTAAATAAACGTCGCCAGAAAACTGTTCACCCGGAAGCTAAGTAGCCAAGATAAACGACTCACACATAAGGATCAAACAATTTAGCTTACCGCTATCGTCACACTATCCATAATTAAATCCCAAAACGTCACTAGAAATCTAAAAAAAATCGTCGCAGTAGAGCTGTTCTCCATTGAAGCTCAAAATAATCTGAAGGTTTTCAGTGCTTGAGCGGTGCTACCCGTTATTCCCCTCAGCTCCTCCTCCCTCTTTCTCTTGGGTAGAGATAGCGACGACATAGCTTTGGCCGACGAAACCTTCTTCACAAGCAGCTTCCACTTTGCATCATCGCTTAATTTCTGCTGCTGTGCTTTCAATTTGAATTGCCTGTCACATTTACAAAAGAAGCAGCCTTAATTGAGAACAAGTGAATAGTTGCAAATGTTAATATTCAATTTCCATATCTACTACTTATTGTTGTCACGGGCCAATTTTCCCATTACTTTCCGTCAATTCAACTTTTTCCCAAAACAAAAAAAAATCATAAATTTAAACTTTAACCGACAACGTCTCCTCTAACTTCGGAGGGATGAATCAAGTAATTACTAACGAATTTAAGACTAATTAAGAAAAATAATCAATACGATATGGAGTAATATGAATATATAAAAAAAAGCAAATACTATTTTTTTGTTCTATAAATATACAATATCTTCAACGTAAATATAATTCGAATACTGTTACTAACGTGGAGTTGTAGAGGTATTCAATAAAAGCAGAAACGGCGAATTAAAAAAAAGTCGTGAAACCCTAGGATGACTTTTCTTTTTCCTCCTATTTCTCCGGAGGCCGATGGGACTAAGGCGGCGGTTTTGTTTAGTGATTTCGGTGGACAGCCGTCGGGAGGGATGGTGGATGTCTCCTTAACGGCCCCGCTGGAGAGACCGGGGTCTCCTGTGGCCATGTCGGATCAACCTGTGTTGAAGAAAACGAGGGATGTTGAAACGATGGAGATTGGCGGTGAAGTTGATATGGCAGGCGGGTTGGAGCAGACGGTGTCGGTGGGAGAAGGAACGCTGGTTGATGACTCTGGTAGCGGACAGAAGGCAGGTGACACCGTTATGTCAGTTGGGACGGAGCAGGCTGTTATGGAGGCGGCCGAGAATGTGGTTGAGGGTGCTGGCAGTGGTAGGAAATCGTACACGGCAATGGTTGCGGATTCGTCGAAGGGAGGGGTGGTGCAACTGAAGGCGATTTGGATGATGGATTGGAGGTTTTGGATACTGACGTTGTAGTGGATCGCAGTGGCCTTTTCCCCCGCATTGCTTTTTCGGAAAGAATTCATGCACGTATCGATGATAGTATGCAAAAGACTATAATTGTTCGGCCCCTTGGTAGGACGATAGGGTTTAAGACTTTGGCGTCTCGTGTGCATGCATTATGGAGAACGGAGAAGAATTTCCCAGTGATTGATTTGGATAACAATTACTTCTTGGTGAAATTTGAATCGATGGATGACTATACGAAGGTTCTTACGGGCGGTCCGTAGACATTGTTTGGTTGTTATTTAACTGTACAACCGTGGAGTAGGACTTTTTCGACGGCGGAAAAGCACCCTTCGAAGGTGGTCGTATGGATTCGGTTCCCGGGTCTCCCTTACCGGTATTATTCGAAGGCGCTGTTTCGGAGGATTGCGGATGTTATTGGCTGTGTTATAAAGATTGACTATAGTACGTCGCTAGGGGAAAGGGGTCGTTTCGCGAGATTAGCGGTGGTGGTGGATCTTAATAAACCGCTATTGTCTTGCATAGGGATTGATGGTTTTGTACAAAAGTTGGAATATGAAGGACTTCATTTGATTTGCTTTAAATGTGGAAAATATGGCCATTCCGTTGAGTTGTGTGCGACGGAGAGTATGGAGTGTGGGAGTGAGGAAGTGCCTCGTAAGGATGCCACTAATTTGAGCGTAAGGGCCAATGAAGAGATATCGAAAGAGGAGTTATTTGGACCTTGGATGGTAGTTGAGAGGGCTCGACGCAAGTCTAACAGGGTAACGGGCAAGAACGATGCTAATGGTCAGGGTGCTCAGGGTGGTTCTAGATTTGGGGTGTTGCAAAGTTTGGGTGAGGGTGAAGACGGCGTGGCTGCACATGATGATAGAGCTAGGGGCAGTCCGCAGCGTGGGGTTACGTCCGTTCATGGGCAAGGTTCGTCTGGCGGTGCGTCGTCATCTATGCAGACGGTGCTGCCACAAGGCGTAGGAAATAATGCGGGTGGGCGTAAGCCACTGGGGGCCGCTGGGCAGAAGGTTCCGGTTACCAAGGATAGATCGGTTATGGTGAGGGATGATGCTGTAGGTGGTGCAACTAGGGTGGATAAGGGTAAAGGTGTAGTGCTCGATGGTGTTGACGCAAGCGAGGGGTTGAGTCACACTCAACATGGTGTTGGCCAGGTTCCGGTGGGTGGCGTGGTACATCAACCGGTGGTTGTGGTGCCTACGGTGGCGGGAGGTGAATCACAAGCTATTCAACACAACCCGGGTATATCGTTGGGGTCACATAGGGCGATCTCCATAGTGGAGGGTAAGAGCGATTTCAAGTCGACATCATGTTTGCGTGGAGGTGTGCTTTCAAATAAGGTTGGGAAGTCTCTTTCCGCGGTGCAACGGAAAAGTTTGAAGGTATCGAAGAAGTCAGAGTCTAGAGGGCCCCTACGCCCTATTTTGACAGAATGGGTTTCATCGTTATCTTCGAAACTTGATAAGTTGCAAGATACAGGGCAAAATCATGTTCCGAAGGCCGACAATGGTGCGGGTGGCCAATCGATATGCCTTGACAAGGGGGCTAGTGGTGGTGACGGCGTGTCAGTGGGGAAGGAAAACCTTCCGCCTTCTCAGTAAGGGTCGGTTGTTCTTATTTTTTCTTATCAGTTCTAATGAATTTTATGTTTTGGAATGCTCATGGCGCAGGAAGTGCCGAATTCCGACGCCATTTTAGGAATTTTGTTCGTTTGAATAACCCGCAGATTGTTGCTCTGTTTGAACCACGTGTGAGTTATGGTGAAGCTGATAGAGTAATTCAGAGATTTGGGTTTCCGAACTCGTATCGGGTTGAGGCACGTGGTTTTAGTGGCGGTGTCTGGCTATTATGGCGAGATGATATGGATGTGATTATTTTGTCGGTATCTAATCAGTTCGTGCACGGCAAAGTTCGAGAGGTTAGTTCTGATAATTGGATTTTTTTTACTGCGGTTTATGCTAGTCCAAATGTTAGTGTTAGGCGTCAGTTGTGGAACAAGTTAAGCTGTCTTAATCCAGGGGATGATGTACCTTGGGTTTTAGGCGGTGACTTTAATGCAATTTTGCGTAAGGAGGAGAGGTGTGGTGGATCGAGTGATGTTTTGGGCACTAGCTCCCTCTTTCAGGACTTTATTGATAATACAGGACTGATAGAGCTTGATTTTAAGGGTGATGGTTATACTTGGTCCCGGGGTAATTTGTATCAGCGGCTTGACAGGTGCTTAGCAAATTATGCATGGATGGTGGCATTTCCTTCTTCTTTAGTTATTCATTTGGATCGTGTTGGCAGTGATCATTGTCCCCTTCTTCTTAAACCGAATGGCGTTTTGATTCCTGTTAGGGAACGCCCGCTTCGGTTCCTGGCGGCATGGCAGGATCACCCTGGGTTTCGTGAGTTTCTTGAATCTATTTGGGAAAGGTCGGGGTCTGTGGTGGACAATGTCCAGAGTTTGCAATAAGGGGTTACACAATGGAATGTGGATGTGTTTGGACATATCGTCAAGACGAAAAAGAGGATTTTGGCGAGGCTTCGGGGGATTGAGAAATCGCTCCAACATTCGCATTCGGATTTCCTGATTGACTTGAGGGGTAAATTGCGGGCTGATTTAGATGTCATTCTGGAACAAGAAGAAACGTTGTGGTTTCAGAAATCTCGTAGTCAGTGGATTCTGGGTGGGGATAGGAATACCCGGTTTTTTCATGCTTCTACGATGGCGCGTAGACGAGTGAATATGATTGTTGCGCTAAAATCAGAGAATGGTGCTTGGAATACGGATCAGGAGATGCTGCGATCTGAGGCGATTGAGTTTTACAAGAAGCTTTTTTCAGCGGATTCGAGTTGTGTTGGCAACTACAAAATTCGTGGATTGTTTCCTCGATTGAGGGTTGATGTGCGGCGGGTATTGAGTGCACCGGTGACGAATGTTGAAATAAAGGCTGCTATTTTTTATATGGATCCATGGAAGGCACCTGAGATTGATGGCTTGCATGCAGGGTTTTATCAGCATAATTGGGAGGTAGTGGGTGATAGTGTGTGCCGTTGTATTCGGAATGTGTTTGAGGGGGAGTCATTTCCGCATGAATTTAATAGGACAATTATGGTTTTAATTCCTAAAGTTACCTCACCGGAATCTATGAGTCAGTTCAGGCCTATCAGTCTATGTACGGTTCTTTATAAAACAATCACTAAAGTGGTTGTTAATCGGATTAAGCCTTTCTTATCAGATTGGATTTCAGAGAGTCAAACAAGCTTTGTCCCCGGGTGAGCGATAACTGACAATATCATCATTGGCCAAGAGATTATTCATTCGATGTCTAGGAAATCGGGGAGACGTGGTTGGATGGCGTTGAAAATCGATTTGGAAAAAGCCTATGATAGGTTGGAGTGGAGCTTTATAGATGATACTTTGCAGGATGTTGGCTTTCCGGATAGTTTGCGCGAGTTGATTCTACACTGTGTTTCCAGTGTTTCGACTCAGATCAGCTGGAATGGTTCTCTCACTGATTCCTTTGTGCCATCTCGTGGTATCCGGCAAGGGGATCCTATTTCTCCCTATTTATTTGTGCTGTGTATGGAGCGATTGAGTTAGGCGATAAATCAAAAGGTGGCTTTGGGACAGTAGAAAGGGTTTTGTACATCCAAACGGAGTCCGGTAATTTCTCATTTGATATTCGCGGATGATATGGTGCTCTTTGCGGAGGCTTCTAGGGAACAATTGGACGTAATACGCGAGGTGCTGATTGAGTTTTGTAGGTTTTCTGGGCTCAAGGTTAGTGTACAGAAATCCAGTATATTCTTTTCCAACACTACAAAAAAATGTACATATACCGACGCTTAGTTATACTGACGGAACACAAAGGTGTCGGTAAAAGTTCTTACTTTTACCGACGGATATATTATCCGTCGGTGTAGATGTAATTTATACTGACGGAAGACAAGAAATCGTCAGTATAGATGTAATTTATACCGTTGAGCTATAATAACCGTCGGTATAAATAAACTATATACCGATGGTTGATTCTGTGTGTCGGTATAGATATAATTTTTACCGACGGTAAATTATATCTGTCGGTTTAGGTTGTAGTGTGTACTGACGGTTGAATTTATTTGTCGGTATAGGTAAACTATATACATACGGATATTTTTTACTGTCGGTAAAGTAAGTTTAAAATTTTCATTATTTTTTATATTTAATAATACATATTTAATTAAATAAAAAAACTTTTCATTTGATTTCTAAAGCAGAATACAAACTACTTTCCTCTTGTTCTCTCACTCGGTTTCCTCTTACTGAAGCAAAAAACCCATGGTCGTTCATCGGCGGCCAACCTCACAACGTTGGTTCAAGCGGCGGCGGCGACTGATATTTCGCGTCCAAATACTTCGAACCCAACCCTAAATCAAAGGTAAACTTTTGAAAACCCTAACTTTCTATTTTGAATGAAAATGAAAGATGAACCCTAGCTTTTTATTTTGAATGAAAATGGAAGATGAACCCTAACTTTTTGTTTTGAATGAATATGGAAGATGAATCAAAGGTAAATTGGTTGACATCTGAATTTTGTGTATATATTAGCAATCAAAGTACATTTTCCCTTCCCAAATTTCAACGACAATTGGTTGAGATGATGAGAAAAAGCACATTACTAGTTAATTATAAATCAGAATAGCCAACTATTCACGTGTAATCAAAAAAATATATATCTTGAAAAGCATTAAAGTGCTTAGGCATATAGTCAACAAGTATAGTATACATTATGAATTTCATATGGTTGAAAAAGATGATAACTAATTCTTAGTATTGGGTGTTTCTACCGGCTCTTAAGAAAATGTTAAAGCACTTTGCCTTAATGCAAGCTATAGATGAACAGATACACTGATCATGGAGTAAATCCCCATATGTGCCCTCCACCTTTATGCTTTCAATGGCTTATCTTTTGAAACAAAATCCATCCCTTTCCAACTCCCCAGACCCCCAACCATGATTTTTTAATTATATATCAGTTGTTTTAACTTCCAATAAAGCTGCCACTCCTAGTGCTCCTTTTATCTTTAAATTATTGATTAACTTCTTTCTAAAAGGGAAAGGTTTTGATTTTTGAATGTTATCCATTTTACCTTGTATGAGAACTACTTAATATTTTAAGTATCTTATTTATAGCATTGTGCATTTTAATAGGTGAACACTGCAAAATCAATTGAAAAAGAATGCAAGAGTATGAAAGCTAAGTTAAGTGATGATGATGTGTTAAACAAGTCACTCGAGGCTAAACTGATTGAACGATAAGGAAAAGGTTGGTTCTTACTCAAGCTATGTTGTGTTATTGTGGTTCATTTTTAAATCATTTTGTAGATGCTAAAATAGCTTATTCTTTCACCAGTTGGACAATTGAAAGAACGCCTAAGGCAGTTGCAGAAGGAAAGAGATCTCAAATTTAATGAATCTACTAAACATTTGAACAGTGTGATAGAGGTAATCCTCGTGTCTTCTTATTGCACTGTACCAAGATGTCTTTACTTTTGACCACAAGTTGCTCAAACTTCTTTCAAGTTATAGAGGATATGAGATTGCAAAATCTGGTCTTCAAGAAGCATGTGTGTAAATGAAACTTCTAGTAATTTCTAGGGGTGTAAGTGATACTTTAACTTTAGGCTTGTATTTTTAGGCTCTAAGAAGTGTTCATAGTTTGGTCTTTCACTTTTACAAGGGTACCTTTTTACATATGGGTCGGGGATTGAATATCCGATCGAGTTGAGTATAAAATTGAGTTAATTGAGTTGACGAGTCTTACTTTTAAAAGGGTACTCTTTTTACATAAAGGGTGTATCTAAAAGGTCTTTCAATAGGTGTTTGGCATGAAACATTTCAATACCAGTTAGCTGGTGATCATTTGGTGTCTTATTGAATGATGTTGACAATATTAGCGTAATGGCATCGTAATCGTATTTGGTTTTGGCAGGAGATCATTAAGTTCTCCTATTTGCTGTTGTAAATATTTGGTGTTTTCTTAATGTAAAGCACTTGCATATCTTGCAAGTGACAGATTGTGAGAATATACTTTGTTCTTGAATTCATTTTGCAATCGAAGAAACTTCGGTGCATATATACCTAAATTTTCATTAGTTCCTACAGAACCAAGACGAGCAATGATTTCTGGTTTGTTTCAGGCCTTGAGCTCAATATGTCTAATTGCTTGTCACTCTAGAGTGTTCTTAGTTTAATGAATCTGTTAACAGTATGCAAAATCTGGTTCAAGTATTGAGTGAAGATCTGGTCTATTCATGGGAGCGTAGGGTAGTGTAGAACTTACTCTTTTGTTCCAACTTTTTACTTTTTATAATTCATGGGTATGGGGTTATAATTCATGGGAGCGTATAATGCAAGAAAATGTGGTATTGTATACATCATTTGATTTGAGTATGCTTTTTCTTGTATTACAGCTCATATTCCTGATCTTATTTTTGTTTTTCACTGTGATTTAGTCTCTCACGCCTAGTGTAATTTCCTATTTAAGGTAGTTTATTTTTATTGTTTAATTGCATAGATTTAACCATTCATGTTACCTCTTGTAGTGAAAATGAAGAAAATGCCTCCATGGCAGAGTAGCAGGTCCTTGTCAAAGTCATATTTTTCTGAGTAAGCCAATGAATGTTTTATGTTATTTTTACATTTGTTAATTGCTTTATTAATGCATTTCAATAGCCTTTTGTTTGATGATTAATAATACTCTATGCCATTTCAATAGCAGATCCTTGTAGTGCTTCAGCAGCAATCAATAGTACCAGTCAATCCTTGCCTTCAACAAATCAACAGAATACAAATGCAAATGATCCAAGCACACAATAGAGGAGGATCTTCAATTATTTCTAACTTTTATTATGTACGTTATTAAGAAAAAAATACTTGCTTGCATATTTCTTCCGCCTGTACTAGACTTGTATGTACTAGACTTGTAGGTACATGTTTTTTATGTATTACATACTTTTTTATTTGAACTTTAAATCATATATTTTCCCTTTAAAAATGAAATAATTTTTGTTATAATAGTTTTACTAATTTTAATATTTAAATAAAAAAATATTAAAAAAATAATGGAATGTATTAATAATTATTAATATTTTAAAAACAAATAAATAGCAATTACACCTATACCGATGGACAATATTGTCGGTATAAATATTTTATACAGATCTTACATGATACATATACCGACGCATAAAACCGTCAGTAAAAGCCGTAACATATACCGACGGACAACATCCGTCAGTACAGATAAGACCTATACCGACGGACAAACCGTTAGTAAAAGCCTTAACATATACCGACGGACAAAATCCGTCGGAATATTGACCCTAATATGTTGGGGTAGTCCATACCTATGCCTACGATTTCGTCCGTCGGTATAAGGTCAGTAGATCTATACCAACGGTTCTGTCCGTCGGTATAAAGTTATACCGACAAGCATATTACCGACGGTATTTTGTCTGTCGGAATTTCCCTTTTGTCCGTCGGTAAAAGGGTTTAGACCATATAGCGACGGATTTTTAATGTTTTACTGACGGATTTGTGTCCGTCGGTATATGTCATTTTTTTTGTAGTGCAAGAATGTACCCAGCGATATACGGAGTTTATTGAGTGATGTGGTGGGGTTCTCGGAAGTGTCTAACCTTGGGCGGTATCTAGGTGTTCCGATGCTTCATAAACGTGTAACCCGAGCAACCTATGGTTACCTAATCCAGAAGGTACGTGATCGCCTGTCCAGTTGGAAGGCAAAATACCTATCGCTTGCGGGGCGGATTACACTTGCGAAGGTAGTGCTGTCGGCCATTCCTTTTTATGCTATGCAGTCTACTAAACCACCTATTGGTGTGTGTGAGGATATCGAAAGATTGATTCGTGATTTTGTTTGGGGGAATATGACTGAAAAGAAGGGGGTTCATTTAGTGAATTGGGAGGATTTATGTAAACCCGTTAGTTGTGGTGGTATGGGATTCAAAAAATTAAGGGTTCAGAATGATGCGTTCTTGATGAAGATTGGTTTCAATTTGGTTGATAAACGAGATCATTTATGGATGCGTTTTTTGCGCGCGAAGTATAAATGTAGTGAGGTATTACCGGGCTCTATTAATCGGAATAATTGTTCTCATCTATGGTGTGGGGTTTCGGCTATTTGGAATGTGGTACGTGAGGGTATAATTTGGAGAGTCGGGCATGGAGGTAATATCGATTTTTGGCATGATGATTGGGTTCGAGGCGTTGGTCCTCTTGCACGAGTGGCTACGAATACGGGTATGGTTCCGGATATTTTTACGCCTTTGAATACAATGACGATAAGTGGTGGTCAGTGGGATTTACGCCGGCTGCAAAGTTTATTTGCCCAGGAGGTGGTCGATAGTATCATGGCCATCCCGAGGCCATGCGATGGCGAGTTGGTGGATACGCCTGGATGGAGATGGAATGCGAGTTTGGCGTTTTCGGTGCGATCGGCGTACGAGGTTCAACAGCCGCAGGGCGCTGCTAGTGGTAGTCGCATTTGGCAGTTGATTCAAAGGTTCCAAGGGCCTCAACGGATCAAATGTTTTTTATGGTTAGTTTGCAAAGGACGGATTTTGACAAACGCCGAACGTGTCCGCAGGCATATGGGGGAGTCGTCTGCTTGTGTTTTATGCGGGGCAAGTGAGGAAACGATTGATCACTTGTTTCGGCAGTGCCCAACAGCACAGCAGGTTTGGTCGCTTTTCATCCCGGCAAGGAATAGGCCGGTTTTTTTCAGTTGTCCGATGGGAGATTGGCTACAGCCGAATTTGCAGCAGACATCGGCTGCATGGGGGAGGGGAGTTCGTTGGGATTTGTTGTTTGGGGCCGTGTTGTGGCAATTATGGCTTGCGAGGAACAATATGATTTTTAAAGGTGTAGCTCGGGCTGCTGGAGACATTGCTGAGCGGTGCCGACAGCTTGTGCAGGATGTTGAGCGCGCGTTGGGGATGCGTCGGGCGGTTCGGGATCCTGTGGTCTCATACACTCCGCGGCTGCGTAACTGGGAGCCACCGGAAAATTCAGCTTTGAAGCTGAATGTGGACGGGGCGTACAGCAAGGTTTCGGGATTGGCATCCTGCGGTGGGGTGATCCGCGATAGTAAAGGTTCTTGGCGAGGCGGCTTTTCGAAGTTCATAGGCCGGTGTAGTGCGGAGGTAGCGGAACTCTGGGCGGTTCATGAGGGGCTGAGGTATGCAATCGATAATCATATTGATGCTATTACCGTGGAATCAGATTGTGTTGAGGTTGTCCGGGTGTTGCAAAAGGAATGAGGGGCTATGGCGAAGTCCCCGTTTGTGCATGCGATACGTTGTTTGATGAGACGTTTTAGGATTTGTGAGGTCCATCACGTGTATCGCGAGGGAAATAGGGTTGCAGATGCGTTGGCTAAATTAGGTTCTTGGCAGGGATATGAGTCGATGTACTTTGGGTCCCCGCCTGATGCGGTCTTGAATGTGTTGCACGCGGATTTGCCTAGTCCGGGCTAGTGGGTCTTGTGTAGCTTCGTTTTGTTGTAATACTATGGTAAGTACTCTTTTCCTCCATTTAGGTTAGTGAGGTTTTTAATGAGGCTTGCTATGGTATTTTATTCCCTTTTTTAATAAAAAAAATAAAAGCAGAAACGGCGTCGTATGGAACGCCGAGAATAGGAATGAGTCTCTCGGAGCTCCGATGCTCGACTGGCCTGTCGATTATATTTTCCAGCACCGGCGACACAATTGCCTGATTTAATAAGAAAAAAAGTCAGATCAGGAAAAAAAAACTGAAAATTTTGAATAGAGGAAATGTTGTAAAAGAGAAGGGGGGAAGGTGTTAGATCCATTACCAAGATGCTGGAGTGAGCGGGGATGCGGAGGCCGCCGGAAGTAAGGATCTGGACATCTGGTTCGGGTAGTTCAGATGCGGAGGTGGCGGCGGCGGAGGTTGAGATATGAATACTGTCTTCCATGAATAGAGAGGAAAAAAAGAGAGAGTACGTTGTCTGTTGTAGTCGTGCGATGTGCAAACAGGTTGGTTGTCTGAAACTTTATAGACATGCTAAGGAAGAGAAGAACAAAATACTTTAAAATGATAAAAAAAAAAATGAAGAAAACGATGAACAATCTGACGTGTAATTTCTTGTGCGACAGGTTGGCTGTTCCACGCGCTTTTCGTAGTGCCTTTCCTAATTCTTTGCCATGTTAAAAATTAGAGCTACTAGTACTGTCTACTAGTATCAATTTATCTTTGGGTTGGTTGGACAGATTTTTAAAACTGCGCGTGGGGGAAATACACCACTCAACTGAAAGTATAAATAAACTAATATTAACTGGACGACCTTTCCGAGCTGACTTAGAAAGTAATACACGATCGATCGGATGAAAATCTTTTGCCTTTTTGGTGTTTCTATTTATGCCTACACATTTAAAATTAGGTTTAAAATTTATGGTTAGAGTTTAGGAAATTTAAGGTAAGATGTATTTTTTAGGGTATAGAGTGTAGGGTTTAGGATTTAGAATTTAGGGTTAAGGCTTGAAATTTATTTATTTTAGTATTTTTTAGTGTTAGGGCATATATAAGGGCACCGAAAAGGGGCAGCAGATTTTTATCCTACACGGCCAAGAGAAATTATTAGATGGACTCGGCTCATCACATCATCTGTGGTACTAGCCAATAAGGTCCATCTATCTCACAATATCTTCTAAATAACCACCTACTCTTTATTTACATATAGGTAAAAGGCGAAGATTCACCTTGAAAAAATATGAGATGGATGAACTTTATTAGCTGAGACCACAGATGACGTAATTAGCCGAGTCTATCTAATAATTTTCCACAACCATGATCAGTTTTAAAGGGTCGGTTTTGTGAATAAACGGCTTCTGGTGAGCTGAAGAGCTTCGGTTCAGTCTGACGTGGCACTTATCCTCATCCATTCATCAAATAAAAAAAGATTAAACGAGACACTTTTTCCTGCAATTTGCCGTATGTATATTGCCACGTGAACACAAACCACGTATACAAGAAAAAAAGTATTTTGTTAGGAAAAACCAGTCAGTGATGAACACGTGTTGTTTAGTAGTTGTGGAGTAATTTGATTGGGGGATAATGATCGTGGAACCAATCAAAATTAGTGTCGGAAACCGACAGGTTTTTGACAGAGAAGCAGGCTACGGTGGATCGCCGCGGTGGCAGATAATAATGCCGCGAAATGGATATGGTTGAACTAGTTTTTATTTTGATTAATGATTTTTTTAATAGTCTAAAAGTAATTATAAAATTGTATATGTTCATATGTATTTTTAATCTTTTGATAATGCACATATACTTTGTAGACGAAGTAATTAAAATTCGAATCTTTTAAGATGAACACTATCCGCTTTTTTACTGAGACCACTTATTTAGTTCAATTTGATTAAAGAATCAATCAAGAGTTGTCTGTCATTATTTAATATAAATATATTTCTATATGAAAAAAACATATAGTTGGATAATAAGAAATCCAAGAAAGGCAAACTGGGTTGGTTGATTTATTTTAGTATTCAACGAAACGCAGAGGCAAGAGGCGATTAGTTGTTGGATAATAAAATAATTTTAAAGTTGGAAGGATTTGATTAATTCTGTGTGACAAACAACTGACAAGTTGGACTTTGGATAAGTTCTAAGTATTTTCCAAGACACCAGTGTTGCTTAAGCTTGTGATTGAGTCAAGTTGGACTTTGGAAACTTTTTAAAAATTTTGTATATATTTAAAGAATTATTATATAAGATTGTTACTTGTTAAGTACAATGTTGTTAGAAACAGGCTCGTCTCTGAAATTTTGGTGGTCTTAAGACGAATAAAAAATTGAGCTCCTACTTAGAAATTTAAACTACAATTGCGGTTGCGTTTTTGGTGGAAATTAGAGTCGATAAAACAAGTTTGAATCCGATAGCTTGTTCGTACAAATTCGAGCTCGTAACTTTTGAAATCCAAAACAATTGAATCCAACAAATATTCGATATCGGAAAAGACTTGAAAGAACTCTAAATTAAAAAAGTTTTGTGTTTGAAAAAGTTTAAATCCGAACACGGTTGTTTGTATTAATTTTTGATTCAACGTTTGAGAAGAGTCTGAATAATTAAAGTATAACATATAAAAAAATATAGATGGATCAAATGTCTTCATTAAACATTATTGTTAAATTAATTTTAAAGCACACTTAGCCTTAAATAGTAAATTCAAACTCAAGATATCAAAGCATCACATGTCAATTTATTGACATACTAAGCTTCAAAATATTTGACTTTTATAAAAAAATACTTTTAAACAGAATCATCTTCTGACCTCATTTATTCTTTTATAATTTTAAAATAATGTCTAAAATAAGCATTTCACCTATTAAGAAGTTCTTTTTATAATAAGGTTAAACATTTAAATTTTAAATTAAATAATTCAAAAATAAATTTCTAACCGCACTTTCAAAAATAATGAGAAATAAACTCTAAGGCTTCGTTAAATAATACTACTCCAACGAGCGTTAAAGCGCCAAACGAAAAAATAATACTCAATAGGAACGAAAAACACGCTAAACAAATGTTTTCTTACCTGATTTAGCGGTCATATAGGCGTTCCGCCATAGTTGATTTATCCCGTTTCTCTAAAAACGATTGTTGGAGGCCAACGGGCGTTTAACAATATCCGTTGAACAGGCCCTAAATCTTGAGGCATTTGGGCCAAACCTTCATTCCCCCATTGAAAAGATATTACATTGGAGTTTGGACAAAGCTCACCTTATGTTCGTTTTAGGGGTAAGATCCATTGAAACCAAAAGTCTGGCCCAAATATAAAGCAGCTTCCCTTTCCCTACCAATACAGGTCCCTGCGGCTGCTATTAGTAGTGTTCACGTTTTTTTTCTTTCCCTTAAATAAAATTAAAAGTTTGAATCTTGACGTTATGAATGGAGCAATTGAGTTGAAAATATCGTTTCTACAATGAACCTCTACAATATCCGATCTAAATTAGTACAATAAACTTCTGCAATATCCGATCAGCCCAAACTCGTTGGGGCCAATTCGAGTATTCAGGTTTGTGGTGGCTAGCGGCCTCGTGTGCGACTTTGAAAACCACCGTTGGAGGGGTGGGTCAAGGCTAATACTGATGGATTATTTTGGCCAAACGTAGGAGGGGCCACGTGCAGGGGTGTTCTTCGTAACCATTCGGGTGAATGGATTGTTGGCTTCGCCAAGAGTTTGGGTTTATGTTCAGCATTAGAAGTTGAATTTTGGGGCATCTATGAAGGCCTTACAGTGGCATGGGAGCTTGGGATTCGCCGTCTTTGGTTAGAGTCGAATTGTCGATACGCGATTGACATTCTTAGTGACCGCTCGAGCATGAATAGTAGACCATCGATTGTTTAACATATTTAAGATCTTTTAGATCAGGAGTGGGTGGTACGCCTGACAATCATTTCTCGTGATGAGAATAGAGTCGCCGATGCCCTTACGCAGGCAACATGGAGGTTATCGTTTGGTATTCATGAGTTCGTCGCCCCCAGGGGCGGAACTAAAAATTTATAAAGGGGGACCAAAATGAAATTTAAAAAAACTAAAAATTTATGAAGGGGACCAAAGTGAAATCAAAAATTTTGAGGGGGGCCAAACTAAAATTTTACAAATTTTAAAGAGATTATAGAGGTAATTTTACCTTTTTTCTAAAAATATTCTATCTTCTTCATAATGAAAAAAAAATTAGGGGGACCATACCCCCTAAAACCCCCCCATGTTTCGCCCCTGGTCGCCCCTCCTAATTATGTGTATGCTTTCTATCAGCACGACAATGTAGCTTAATTTATTATATTTTCTATCACCATAAGTATTCTTTTTCTTTCATTTAAGTTTAAAGAATTTTTTTAATGAGACTCATAGTGATACTATTTCAATAAAAAAAAAAACCAATCCTCGTGTCTTCAAAGCTAAATCCTCAACATGCTCATCACATTCCAACACTAATTTTATTTAAGGTTTCTACATTGACTCTTCTTCCCACTATGTCCTTATCCAATTAACACTATTTTATCCACATTATTCTTTGTATAAATAAACTATAAAGAAATATATAATATATCCGTCTAATGTATTGTGATAGACCTATTTATGGATTAAATTATCTGTCTCACTTGTATTAGATCATAGATAAATTCCGACCCACTTAAACTCAAACGAAAACTCTAAATTCATTTAATCCGACTCATTCGATCATTTCGTTTGAAATACGGTAACCAATCGAATCAACTTGTAGAGCTCGATTGCTGGCCTTGATACTCGCCTTGATCTCACTTGGACCGCCGTCTTAAGTGAGGTAGATCTGAAGACGAACACATTATTTTATGTTATGAGACAAATTTATAAAATTTTAGGAGGCAGAAATAGATTTTTAATAAAAAATATGTAGAAATTTTTTAAATCATATGTAAATTCTAAATTTCTTGGCGACCGCTCCCCAACCCCTTCGGTCCATCCCTGGGTTGATCTTCGCCGCTGCCAGATATCAAGCAAAAGTAAAATTGGTCATTTTGGCTTCCATTATATTTAGTCATTCGAATCATGAAAATGTGCCGCAAATCACTTTTTTTAAACATTTTCTACCTAAGGAGAGGGAGAAAGGAGAATTGCTCTTATTGGGACTAAAACTCAGGACCTAAGAAAAAAAGTTAAATGTCAACTGAAGTCTTTAATCATCTGCTTCAAGTTGTGTTGATATCACCTTTTTGATTCTACCGGATAAAGGGAAAATTTGATGTGTCCGAATTGATGTATAGCCTATTTTAGTGGCCTTCCAATCAGTCACTCCCCACGCACTAATCTTTCTCCCACATGGTCGGGTCCATAACATCTGCATCACCTAAATTATGTATTTAAGATTCAACTCCAAGCCTAATCCTATCTGCCCAATAGTGAGACATGGTCGAGAGAGATAATAACTCCGCAGCCAAGTTTATCAATAACACTCAACAAGAGCATAATTTTTTTTTGGCGCGTCGAATTCGAATATTATTTAGAAGGGAGTAACTCTTCTAAAATCCCTCCCAAAAGAGCCGTAAGAAATTATTCGAATATTACTCAAATTAATTACAAATCCAACTCGGAGGATTTTCTTCTAATAAACCTCTCTAATCTAGCGTGGTCAATGATATAAACATTCCTCCAACCAACACACTTGTCACATAAACATGACGTGCACTTTTTTTGTTCCATTTTGCATATTCACATGCCATGTTTCCTGATTGTAAAGCGACGTTACAAACATTATTTCATAATTTTGTATTTTTTGTATAGTATTTGGTAAGCATAGGATGTAAACGATTAACGGTCCGTAACGTTTGAACTTAAGGCGATGAAATGCCTACTTCCGGAGAGAAAAGATTGGTCGTGTTTTTGGTTACGAAGGTTGTGTCTGTATGCAACATGTTGTTGTCTAATGTCTATGGGTGGCACAAGAAAAGGCAATTGTGGGGAAGGCAGTCCCGGTCCATGTCCCTGCTTGAGAACCACTCACTTGGTTCAATATTTATGCCATACAATTTGGCATGTATTGGATAATACTTGTAACCAATTTGGACCAAAGGGATCCCTGCCCTTGCTTTTTGGATTATATTGATCATTATATCTATGTTATTCGATCTTGGATGTAAATAGATATGAATATAGTATGAAACAAAAGTTTTTTTTTTGACTTTTTTTTAATAAAATTATGTTTTCGTTGAAGTATCATATTTTACTCTAATACTTTAAGCTTTAGTGGCAAATAAGTGTCTAAACTATATTATTTTTTTCCAGATAAGTGCTCAAAATATTTTTTGAGCCAAACAAGTGTCTAATATTTTTTTTTACGTTACTTAATAGGTTCCCACAGTTACTGCCCATTAATTTTTACCATTAACTTCCGTTATCTAACACACGTCATCTTCTTAGATTTTCGAAATTATATTTAAAAATAAATAAAAAAATTAATAAAGCAAAATAACCCTAAAATTTGAAATCTCTAACACCCCAAAACCCAAATCTCGATTTGACCTGATTTTGCCGTCGATTGCCACACCGCTGCCATCACATCCGTCGTCACCACTAATTACCCCACCACATTGTTGCCGGAAATCAACCGACGCCGTGTGAAACGCCGAAATCATCAAATGGTTCATTCTAATGATTCACGACGAACGGCGGCATAACGTACGATGAATGGTGTGTGAGTCGTTCGATGAGAGGAGAGCGCTTCATTCCGTTGTCGAAAACGCGACCAACGCCGGTGGAAGTGGCTGAATTTGGGGATTATTTTGAGATTATTTGAAAATTTTAAGAAATTTTAAAAATTCTAATTTATTTTTAAAAAAAATCAGAAAATGTTTAATACAACTACGTGTCATGTTTTATATTGGCTAACGAAAATTTTTACTTGTTGTTAATGACAAGGCACCTATTTGAATAACGTTAAAAATGTTAGGCACCTGTTTGACCCGGAAAATACTTTAAACACACACACACACACACACACACACACATATATATATATATATAATTTAAACACTTATTTGCCGGCAATTTTTGGCTAATAAGCCACTTTTGAGATGAATTTTAGGGATATAGGGTTCTTTTGTCGAAATTTGGCAAAATAGACCAAAAACCACAGTGCCACATGGACCACGCCACCTGCTGCCGGCGAGGTCTGGACAACGCCACCTCCTGCTGGCGAGGTCCTGTTGGAGGTAGGCTTGGCAGCGTGGGCGGCTCAGCTCCTCAGCTCCCTGACGTGCCTGCATGGCACATGCATGAACAGCACCTCGCCATTTGCAAATGGCGAGGTGCTGTTCATGCATGTGCCATGCAGGCACGTCAGGCTTTATCCATGTGCATTTGTCATGCATTTGCAGATAGGGTTAGGGTCAGAGATAGGGATGGTTTTAGGGTATAGGGTTAGGGTCAGAGATGGGGGGTCGTATTTGAAAATTATATATATATATATATATTTAACATAATATTAAAATTTAAATTTTTTAATAAACAAAGTAAAAAAAAATCATTGAATTCAGATTGTACCGATTGTACCGGAACAATTTACAAACCAATTTTGCACACCCTAATTTAATTTTAAAATTAAAATATGCCATGCATTTGCAGATAGGGTTGGCTTTAGGGTTAGGGTCAGAGATAGGGATGGGTTTAGGGTATAGGATTTAGTAGTTGGTTATAATATGATTTTTATATAGTATTTGAAATTATTGTAAATATTTTCAAATGTTTTAAAAAAGATACTAAGATGGGGGTCGTATTTGAAAATTATATATATATATATATATATATATATATATATTTAACATATTATTAAAATTTAAATTTTTTAATAAACAAAGTAAAAAAAAAATTATTGAATTCAGATTGTACCGATTGACCGGAACAATTTACAAACCAATTTTGCACACCCTAATTTAATTTTAAAATTAAAATATGCCATGCATTTGCAGATAGGGTTGGCTTTAGGGTTAGGGTCAGAGATAGGGATGGGTTTAGGGTATAGGGTTTAGTAGTTGGTTATAATATGATTTTTATATAGTATTTGAAATTATTGTAAATATTTTCAAATGTTTTAAAAAAGATACTAAGATGGGGGTCGTATTTGAAAATTTTATATATATATATATTTAACATATTATTAAAATTTAAATTTTTTAATAAACAAAGTAAAAAAAAATCATTGAATTCAGATTGTACCGATTGACCGGAACAATTTACAAACCAATTTTGCACACCCTAATTTAATTTTAAAATTAAAATATGCCATGCATTTGCAGATAGGGTTGGCTTTAGGGTTAGGGTCAGAGATAGGGATGAGTTTAGGGTAAAGGGTTTAGTAGTTGGTTATGATATGATTTTTATATAGTATTTGAAATTATTGTAAATATTTTCAAATGTTTTAAAAAAGATACTAAGATGGGGGTCGTATTTGAAAATTATATATATATATATATATATATATTTAACATATTATTAAAATTTAAATTTTTTAATAAACAAAGTAAAAAAAATCATTAAATGCAGATTGTACCGAATATTTCGGTTAACCGAATAGACGGACGTGCCTAAACCCTATTTAATTTACCGTACATACACTAGCCTGACTTGCCAGTATGTAGGGGACATGCAGGTGAACAGGACCTCGCCATTTGCATATGGCGAGGTCCTGTTGACCTGCATGTCCCCTACATACTGGCAAGTCAGGCTAGTGTATATAGAGTTTTTCGGGCTAGATTTATTATAGGGAATTCATTTTTTAATATTATTTTATGTGTATATATAGAGGGTTTAGGGAAGATGAGATGAGTGTGTAGTGGTTGAGAAAAAAATTAAGAGAGCTTTTCGGCAAAGAGGGACGAGTTTGTGAGTTTCTGCAGAAATATTCGAAAAGGGTGATTGAAGAGTTCGTAAAAGCCAGTGAAAATTAAGTAAGTAAATTTTTCCTTTTAATCTAAATTTTTTAATTCTAAAGAGTTTGTATATTTTTTGTATGATTGAATATATATTCAGATGGTACAAGTATTTTTAAATTTTAATAAAAAAACCCAAAAATTTAATGTTGTGCTTATGTTTTTTAATATTTACAGAATATGAGTTCATCAACATATTCGGACACCGAACCCACAGTTGGTCGTTGGGGCGAATCGCTTGAAGATTTCAGTGATGATGAAGAAAATATTGTTCCTATGGGTGAAGAAGAAGAAGATGGCGTTCAGTTACTCGATGCTGATGATATTGACGCTATTATGACAGAAGCGTCTTAAGGCAATGGTATTGATGTTGAAGAAGATGTTTGGGTCGCGGCTGTTAGTAGGCTCGGGTTGAGAAATGAACAGCCGGCTGTTTGGGGTCATGCTGCACCGCAGCACCAACAACCGGAACCTCCAGCCTATGAAGCTCCAGCAGCCCGCATGTATGAAGTTGACTATACTGCAATGCAAGATCAAGAATATGAAGCTCGCGTATTTGGTTCTTCATCATCTTTGAACTTTGGAGAACTGGAACTAAAGGCTCAATTTGAAACAAAAAAAGCCGCGAAGCTTGCAGTTCAAGAGCACTGTCTCAAACGCCATACGTCATTTTCTGTTGTTGAGTCCAACAAAATTACCTATTGTGTAAGGTGTTATTATTGGAAGAACAATTGTCCGTGGTGGGTAAGAATTTCTTACAAGAAGAGAACTGAAATGTGGGAGGTGTCACGGTTTATTGATCAGCACACATGTACCAATATGGCTTTATCACAGGACCATATTAATTTAAACTCTGATCTAATATGTGCTTCAATCAGGACTTTGGTTGAACAGGAACCAAGAATTTCGATTGCAGTGTTAGTAGCATCTATCCGCTCCCAGTTTGGTTATGTTCCGTCTTACTACAAGGCGTGGATGGCAAAGCAAAAGGCGATGGCGGAACTGTTTGGTGATTGGGATAAATCGTATAATGAGCTACCAGCTCTTTTACGCGCAATGCAACATTTCATCCCGGGGACCGTTGTAGAGTACGAGACTTTGCCGGTGTTCAACTTACAAGGCGAATTAATTCCTGGTAAAAGAGTATTTAGTAAGTTATTTTGGGCGTTCAATGCGTGCATTCAAGGGTTTCCATTCTGCAAACGCATGATTCAAGTGGATGGTACATGGTTGTATGGGAAGTACGGTCATATATTACTCGTGACCGTTGCACAGGATGGAAACAATAATATATTCCCAATTGCCTTTGCCATAGTTGAAAAGGAAGACGCGGATGGATGGGAATTCTTTTTGAAGCACCTACGCAATTATGTTGTAAAAGAAGACGGGCTTTGCATGATTTCTGATAGAGGAACTGCGCTCTTATCAGTAATTGACAGACCTGGGAGTTTATGGATACCTCCACATGCATATCCAGCATATTGTGTACGGCATATTGCAGCGAATGCGAAGACGCGGTTCGGAAACAGTCAGATCAAGAGAGAGGTTTTAGGCGCGGGTAAGTTGTTATTTGTTGTTTATAAAAATTTTAAGTTTTTTTTGAGTTCAACCAAAATTTGTTGTTTTATTTAACTTATTTTTTATTTATAAATAGGGTATGAACTAGTTCAACCAAAATTCCATGAAAGGATCAGAAGGTTGAGGCGGCACGGTGCAGGTGTGATAAAATTTGTAAATGACATCCCCACGGAAAGATGGTCACAAGCCTATGATGAAGGTCGGCGTTATGGTCATATGACAACTAACCTTGCAGAGGCTATAAACTCTGTTCTTAAAGGAACACGGCATCTCCCAATTGCAAGTATTGTGTGGGAGACCTACTTTAGATTGGGCAAAGTGTGGTCCGACAAAGGGCAAGATGCCAACGCCCGAATAAACAGTGGACAATATTGGTCGAAAGCCCTGCGAAAAAAAATGACCGATCTTCAAGCTAAAGCGTCCGCTATGCGAGTCAGATCATTCGACTCAAATAGATGGGAATTTTCTGTGGAAGCTACAGTCCGAGGTGAGCAAAAAATGTTCACTGTGAAACTTCATCAGAAATGGTGTGATTGTGGTGCATTCCAAGCATTTAGATACCCTTGCTCTCACGCACACGCCGCCTGTTTGCATTTTCGACTCGACCCTTACGGTTTAGCGGATGACTATTATAAACTAGAGAATATTGCAAATATATATAGAATTCAGTTCAACACAATCCCGAACCAAGACTATTGGCCGGTAGAGCCAATATACGAAGAATGGTTACCAAATCCAGTGCTTCGTAGAAAGTTGAAGGGTCGACCGAAGTCTACTCGTATTAATACGAATATGGATGATCCAGATGATAGAGAGGGAGGAGTTCAAGTTAGACATTGTAGTCTTTGTAGTCAACCGGGTCATTCAAGAAACAAGTGTCCGCACAAATCAAATCTTTCCAACTATCGTGCCGGACCGTCAACCTAAATGCTTTGTATAATGTATGTCTAATTTTATGGTAATGAGAAAATATTGCATCTTTTCAATTTTTATTTGTTTCAATTTTATCACACGTGCACCGTCAACCTATTAATTCTCATTTTTTTCAAAAAAGTTTAACTTGTTACCATTGAAGAAACCATCTAAAGGTAATATAATTTGTTCTTATTTAATATACTTTAAGGAATCGAAATTAAAAGAAATACATATAACATTAAATATTTCGGGTTCGCAACCTATTGATTGAATACGAAAATTTAAAAAAATACATAAATATCAATTAAGGAATCGAAATTAAAAGAAATACATATAACATTAAATATTGCGGGTTCGCAACCTATTAATTGAATACGAAAATTAAAAAAAATACATAAATATCAAAATGCAATCGAAATTAAAAGAAATACATATACCATTAAATATTCCGGGTTCACAAATTACAAATAAATAAAAACAAAACAAAACCCTATTTTCGCGTCCTCCCCCTCCTAGTGGGTAATTCTTGCCGGTGGAGAGGGCCTGTTTGTGAGTACCGCGGAGCAGGTTGAACCTGTCTACGAGCTCTTGGACTACGAGCTATTGGATTAGGAGCCAGCTCATCGTCATCGAAGAATTGCTCATCCGTTATTTGCATAGTAGGTGGTGTAGCAAACATTTCTTCAGGATGAAATGATGGGCTGCTAATGGTAGTTGTTGACAACCTAGATGCCATGCTACCAACACCAAAACCTTCCCCATATACAGATGATTGAGGATGCTGAAATTGTGGTACGTATCCTTCATCATCATTGTAAGCCGGCTGAGAAGATGAGCTACCACCGGTTGCAAAATTAAAAGGTGATTGCTGCGGAACATGACCAAATCCAAATGTTTGATGACTTTGTTGAAACGGGGTTTGTTCCGAAACATTACCAAATGGTGGTTGCTCCCAAAGATTACTGCTTACATGTCTCGGGGGGGAGTCAGATCGCGCCCACGAAGAAGTCCAACCTCGGTTGGTTGCTCCCGAAATTCCTTCCAAGTTTGGTTCGTCTGTTGATTGCTGAGAGCTCTGACCAAACTCGGTTGAGAGGCGAACCTGTCTTGAGCAATGCGGGTTTTCAAGCCATCTATTTGCATCTTCGACAGATGCTATGAACGGTTTCCCATTTGTCGAAAACCATGAATAGTATTCTGTATTAAATTCAAAATCGCTGGCTTGAATTGGACTCAAATCAGTAGCCCACCGCTCCCATCTTTCCTCCCACAATTCAATGAAATCGGCTTGCTTCACAATCCAATTCTCATTGAATCTACCTCTCTGAACGGTGTGAATTTTTTCTCGTGGAGCTCTTGGAATGGGTTGATGGAAGTTAAACTGCCTCAACACTCTGTCAGCACATTGAAACTCAACAATAGAAAAATGGATCAAAGGCACAATCGCACCCCAGAATCCTGCACATTCAAGCACAGTAGGTGGTAGGCAAGCCCTGACGATGTCATTCGCGTACGGCTGCCAAATAAACTGTAAAAAAAAATATTAATATGAAATCATTCACAATGAAATATACAATATTTCTTTCAAAATTAAAATATACAATATACAAAATAAGAACAAATAATAAATTAAATTATATTAAATAAGAACAATTAATATATTAAAATAAATTGATTCAGATACCAGATTTTTTCCTATTGTTTGGATCTTTAATCTCGTCTCTCTGACAGTGTTGTGAACCACTCCCGCATTCTTCAACGGATGCCTCCATCTGCAAAGATATATTGAAATTATATTTCGAAGTCATTGGATATAAATTTTATATCAATAAATATTTATATACAACTGCAATCACATTATTACCTTCCAGCAAGCGGAAACTTCATATCTACCGGTACAGAAAAAGTGGGCGTTAGATAAGGCAGCCTGTACCACGCCCAGGACTGCAGTAATTGTTGACATCCACCCATATTTGAATTTGGATTTTCACCATGCATAATTGTGACCTTGCACATTTCATGGTACAAAAATGCTAATACTGCGGACCCCCAACTATATGTACCAGCTGTGTCCAAATTACCCAAGAACTGCAGGTATTGTGTGTGAACCATATTACCAGATGTATCTGGCATCAACACACCACCAATAAGTTGCAGTATATAAGCTCGAGCTGCACACTCAAGTTCTTCATGACCAGATTCATCGGTCACAATAAATTCATGCTGCAACCATGATACTCTGACGCGTAGCCCGTCCACACAGCTCCGAGGAGGAGCTTTGCCCAGGTACTGCATGCAAAGCTCATATGTATTGTAATTATTTTGTCCAACCAATGGTGTCCCATTTGTTGGAATACCAAGTTGTACCGCAACATCCTCCAGGGTTATTGTACATTCACCAAATGGAAAATGAAATGTGTGGGTCTCTGGTCTCCACCGTTCAATCAATGCAGTAATCAACCCAGGGATTATCTTAAACCCACGGAGAAAGGTGGCATTATAAAAACCAGCTCGCTGTAAGTAATACACTAAACGCTCATCAGGTTCCTTTATCTTCATTCCTCTACGGCGTATCATATGCTCTACATCCTATAATTAATTCATTATAATTTCGAGTTATAATAATTACATAGTAAATATGAAATTTTAAATTACAAAACATTTACTTACTTGCTCTTCGTGAATATTAGACGAAATGTGTTCATGGTCACGGTACAACAAAACTCCTTCAGATGCCATTATCTTTTTCTACAGCTAAAAAACAATTAGCATTCGAATATATACAAAAAAAATATATTAACTTCAACATTTCGAATATATACAGCTAATAAACTAACTTTAAAAAATCAGATTACAAAAAATACATGCCCTTACCAGATTCAAAATTCGAAAAACTAGCTTCTTTTGTTCGAAACGACAATCACAACTTTGCCAAATTCTTCACGTACACAATATTTTTTCTCTTCTTCTCTTCACACACCACCCCAACTCAACTCACACACCACCCTAACTATATATATACACATAAATAAAATAATGTAAAAAAAAATAATTGGGCAAAACCTGCCGCAGCCCGTGAGCAGCAGGCCTGCCAGCCTGCACCTCGCCATATGCAAATGGCGAGGTAGGCCAGCCCACGTGAAGCCGCCCAGCCAGCCCGCACCAGCCACAGCTCGCCTGCAGCAGCTGCGATTGGCTCTCCCAGCCGGTCACCAGGGACCTCGCCAGCAGCAGGTGGCGTGGTCCATGTGACACTGTGATTTTTGGCCTATTTTGCCAAATTTCGGCAAAATAACCCTATATCACTAAAATTCATCCCAAAAGTGGCTTATTAGCCCAAAATTGCCCTTATTTGCCACTTAAATCTAAATAAAAGTTCAAAAAACATATCTGATACTGATACGACCCTTGGCCAACCTGTAGAGAATCTAAAGGTCTGATTTGACAGGGCAGGGCCAAATGTACCCTATAGCCCTTCATAACTTGAACACATATACATATACACATACACATACACATACACATACATATACATATACATGAGAAGGACAGGCTGATTCTACTGTAAAGTTTTGAAAGTTCGCATGTGCGAGTGTTTGGATACGATGCTACTGGGAGTTGGGGAGTCTTTGCCTCTTTGGTGCCCATTAATAAAGAAAATGACACTTTTGGAAGCTTAGCATTGTCTAACATAAAAGTTTTTACCAATTTCAACATTTAGTCCGTTCGATCAAAAGTTCGAGTTTTGATCGAGAGAAAAATCAAAATTGAAATAATCATTATTGAACGGAAACGGCGATTACGATAAAAAATTAAGAAAAATAAATAAAGACAACTTGGAATTTAGTTTATATATATCAACACATCTACACTTGCTTTCTCAAAGTTCATCAAGATTCTATAGAAGAATCCCTGGATGTTCTAGGAGAAAGAGGCCGAGGTTGTAATGATCATTACAGTTGAATAAACAAACCAAGACAAACAAATGGTAACTAGAAAGGGAGAAGAAAAGCCAATTAAATTAATTGTATACCTAGACTTTTCTTCACCTCCCCTTTCTAGAAACTAAATTTAATTGCAGTCCAACAACATTTTTTTCAATCAAGTGTCGTACGTGTTCCGTCACATGTCTTGATCAGCAACGAGACCCTTTCTTGCAACTAAGAGCACCGGCATTGGTCGTAATCGTCGCCACCAATGAAGACGGCCTAGCACCCAAGCTCGAAGCCTTGGAATAGCTCGACGACGCACCGGCTCCTGACGGGGTGAAAAATGCACCGTTCACCATCAGGTCTCCTTCTGATCTCCAGTTCCAGCTCTTCCAATCACTCTCCGGAGCGTCCTCATGCTTGGTCACCTCTTTGCTGAATCTGTCATTTGGTGCTGTAAATCTGTTCCCTTGGCTGTTAATTGTTGGGTTTGCACTTCCTCCAATGGCATACATTTCCCAATGTGTGTAATCATTGTTAACCACATGAAAATAACCATGTCTACATCTGTAAATGAGAGATAAAAAAATCGGATGTTAGAATTCGAATCTTAAATTTATTTAATTTTTCGGGTTTCGAGTTATTTACCTAGGCATTCTTTGGACAAGCCCTTCTCCAAAGTGATTAAAGGCTATTGTGACTTGCATGTTCTTGTCTTGTGTATAGGAATCACTGTGCCCCAAAAGCATGACTTTATTATGGTGAGTCATGTAGTTGTTTGAGATGGTGATTGCGGTGGACCCATGAATGGCATCAACCAGTCCATCATTGCAGTTGGACAAGGAATTATGATCCACCCAAACATGGCTACCGCCGAAGATGGACACACCGTCGCCGTCCGATATGGTTCGCCAACCGTAATGCTGCGGGGAGTCCCTCACCATAGCATTCCCTCCTTGCTTGCAGTCATGGATGTTGAGTCCGTGAATTATGATGTTGGTCACATACTGAATGGTTATACAAGGACCCCCTGCAATGTGGACGTCGGCACCCCGGCCGTCAATCGTCTTGAACGAGTTCATGAGCAGTTCTTCCTTCAATCGGATCGTCATGTCACGAGCGAAAATGATCCACAACGGTTCGTCTTGAATCACAGCATGTCGTAGAGTCCCCGGCTTGGGGTTCACGGCATCGTTGTCACTAGAGTCTGTCACAACATAAATCTTACCCTCTTTTCCACCAATGGCATTCTTGCCGAACCCGATCGCACAGTCGGCTAGCCTCTGCCGATTGCTCTCCCAGTCCGGGTCACACCGCCAGCAGTCGTCGATGGGGTTACCGGTGCCGCAAGATAGATATCCAAGGTTCCTCCTTGAAGCATTGATGGCCCTGCCCCAACAACAACAATAACAAAATGTTATTAATTTAGTACACAAAATGTGATAGTTTAAACATAAAAATATCAATTGCGGACGTAACAGATGCTATCCGAACCTACCTATGCACGTCCTGGACTACGAGTTCGGGGTCATGAACAGGGGAAGAGGAAATGAGAAAAGGGAGTAGGAGAGAAGTGAAGAGGAAGAGGAGAGAAAGTGAAGGGATAGGCATTTTAGCTGTAGTGTGGTGTTTTGTTTGTATGGAGGGAAAGGATTTGAGCTTGAGAGGAAAGGAAAGAGGAGAGGGGAGGTTTTTATACAAGTATTAAAGCCTGGCTCAACGGCCTGATTAAATTAAAAATTTGGAAAATTAAACGTAAACAAATAAGACTTTGGGGCAGCATTGGGAAGTAGGCCAATAAATTTGATGGATTTTATGGGTCCCCTCTTGAACTTTTTGCTGGTTTGGGTCATGAAACTACTGCTTATGTCTTCATCTGCTTTTTGGTTATTAATATTTTATAAAACCCATAATTTTAAAAAATACGAATGAATAAAGATGAGCACTTTAGCCAATCGACCGAATGTGCTTACTTATGAAATTATATTTTTTAAATAATGAGATTACAAACCTTGTAGATAAAAATGCTAATCATTAGTCTTACATATTTAATATCAAATTTGTATATTTTTATATCAACTATCAGTTTGATTAGTGGTAGAGGCACTGTATTCTCTAAATAAGGTCCATTGTTTGAGTTCTGATTTTTTGAATGAAGCAAATTAAATTAGAAGTGTTATCTTAATAATTAGTGTCTATAATATTCGATCTAAATTAATCTACTAATAGGTCAAAAATTGATGATTACAAAAATGTATATAAATATATATAATTTGAACAATTTAGTTGAATTTATATGAGTTTATCAGAGTTAATCAACGAGGCTTTGATAAAGTTTTGAGTTCCTGAGCACTCAAGTTCAAGTCTCTACATATCATTTATGAATTTTACTATATATTAGTCATGTCTAAAGTTATTCTGGTCTAACTCGAATATATTTCGATTAACCATTTTTGTTTGTGCATTAATGCTTAATTGCAATTACATTATAGTCATCCAAATGTATTAACTTTTATTCAGTTGAAGCATTATACTGATTAATTTTATTTATCCAATTTTATATATAAATTTTTGTTAGTGAATTTTAAATATCAAAATTAGAAGACAACAATGAATAATTAAAAATTGAATGGTCCTTGTGTTATTTGATACTCTTTTCACATTATATTTCGATTACGAAGTTTATTTTTGTATATATTGTTGTCAAATTTAAGTCTTTACCATTAATATTCCATGTGTGATTAAAATTTGGGCATAGTAGGAAGTAGTTAACGATCTATAAATTGTCACTCTCAACTTTCTCAAAACTTATTTAATTTATTATTTTAAAATTATTAACATTAATAAAATTAAAATTTCTTGTGACACCGCACATGCCATTTCGTTATAATTCAAACTTTGTAGGCCCTAAATATAATTTTTGTTATTATTTTTCTTCTTAGTTCTTATAGCAATTGAAGAGAAAATTAAGCAGCCACTTGTTTAAGCATTTAGCCGAAACATCTCTACTGAAAGCTACGTGGATTCTTAACTTTCTCCTACGATTCTCATTTTCCTATTCGGAGAATAACAACCGTTGATTACTGATCCAAAGGAGGATCGCAGCCGTTGGTTCTGGATTATTGGTGGGGCGTAATCCACCTTTAGAAAACATGGACAACAATAGAAGTACAAAACGTGAAAATTTTATTAAACAGTTAAATTTGGACTTAAATATTACAGTATTTGACAATTAGCGGATAATTGATAGCTGACAGCGGATTATATTAACTGATAGCTTATTATATTAGCTGATTTGAGTAGCAGATTGTATAAAAGTATTTGATAAAATTAACTGATAGCTAATAACTGTTTGATTATTTAAACAAACAAAATGACAAATAAGGACATGGTTATATTCTATACTTATTTGAATAGTTTATTAGTTATCAATATTTTTATCTATTGATATTAATTAGATTATAAAAAATAATTTTTAATATAACATTACTAAGCATATTTGAAGGATTTATATATTAATTTATTATTTATATAATTATTTTTAATACAATTTAATTAATTATTAAATTTAAATACAAATATAAATGTGAGAATAAAAAATTAAAAAGTATTAATTTACAAATTTCACAATGTAAATAGGTGAGGTTGAAAAATTAAAATAAAAATGGTTAAGTTTAGGTTGTTTAGAGATTCTTGATAATTGTTAAGGGTAAAAAAGTCTTTATAACTATTATGTCAAAACCTTTAATTTCAAAAGGCTCGTATTTGCAGTTTTTTTTTTTTTAAATTAGAGGTTTCACCTCAGTCCTCTATTTCGATCCGCTCTTTACCAAACATCGAAATTAGCATATTTGACCGGTTAAATATCTAATTTTAGCTCAAACTTCTAATTTTGGCTTAAACATCTCTTTACCAAACAAGTTCATTGTTTTTTACTATTTTAAAATTTGAAATTTAATTATTATACTTTGCTTTTATAAATTTGAATCAATGTACTTTTTTTTAAAAAATCTTAGTCAATTCTTTAATTTATGTTCGACCTTACTATTAATTGCTTATCTAATAACTATAAAAAGGTAAAACGGCCTTTTTAATTTCATACATTTATAATTTTTCTTGTAAATTTAACCTTTAAATCTTAAATATAAATAAAAAAGCTTATTAATTACATAATACAATTTTAATTATATATGTACGGTTACAACTTTATAAAAGTCAAATTGATAAAAAAAATTATAAACATAGAGACTGGAAAAGTTATTTTTTTAATTGTCATGTTAGCAGTTAACGAAAAAAAGAGTAAAAGTTGGGGAGGGACCAACATTTTCAAATAAAATAGTACATAGACTCAATTTGACAAAAATAAAGTATATGAACTAAATTTTGAAATAGTATAAAAATCCTGACATACTTACAGCGTTAAATTTAAATATATTAGATTATGTGATACCTATTATACGAATTAAAGAAAAATTTACGTTAAAAAGTATATTTATGTTTTTTTCAATGAATATAAGCTATGTGATAAAAATATATGAGAAGTTCTTATATTTTCTATCTTTATCAGACAATTTATTAAGTAGTGATTTTAATTTTTTATTTATATTTTATTATATAAAAGTATGAAAAATATAAGAATCACCATTAGGATTTAGTAACATTTAAGAAAGAGAATTTTTTTTTTATTTTAAATGAATTGATGTGAAATTAACTTGTGACACCAACTTAATGAGACACTCAATATATATAATTTATGATAATATATATGTAAAAATGAATAAAAATAAATGTACCAAAATTATATATATTTCAAGGAATAAATATATAATATTGTAATATTCAAAAAATATATATATAATATTGTAATAAATACGTTCAAAAATATTTTAGTAAATAGCAATAATATTGTTGATACAAGAAGAATGATATGTGGTTGAAGATAACTCACACGGTGGTCGTACAAAGGGATGCAGAGAGTGGTTTTGAAGAGTTTGAATGTGGGTGAGTTTACGGTGCGATGCTTTAATTCAATATAAACATATAATACAATTGAAATGTTAGAAAATATAAAGTTTAAAATGTTATTATACAACTGAAATGTTATATTTTTTTTATAATATTTTAGGTTGTTGGTTTTTTAACAAGTTCTAAAACTTATTTTGTTGGTTTCATGACAAGTTTCGAAACTTACCACTAATATATTATCAAAAAAATAATATTTCGGTTGTATGATAATATTTTAAGTTTTGTATTTAATATTTTGGTTGTGTCGTTTTTTAACCTTAAATTAAGACCCCGCACCCTAAACTCACCCGTACAAATTTAGAATGTCAATTTTCCATAAGATAAATACATTGAAGGTATCAAATTAATATTTTTTAATTTTTTTTTAACCTTCAATATACAATACATATACTATTTAAACATCTTCTCACTCATAAATCAAAGAATGTTGAACGTTTAAACATGTTTCATTTTATGTTCATTTATATATCATATCAACAACAGTATCAACCGAACTATACTCAATCATCTATTTTTAATTTTTTTAAATATACTCAAAAAAACACATATCATTATTTTAATCATATTTATAACAAAAATATTTTTCACAAATAACATACCAAATAATAGTTGTATAAAAACAATATGCACATAAAAAATTAGAAATAAAATAGAAGATGAAAAAGGCATAGCCATGTTATTAGTTGGACCTTTTTAAAGTTAATTGGTCCATGCTTTATTTAATTTTCTTCTTGATGGGAGGGTTGGGATAGTGAGTGAAAAGAATGGGGCAACTTCCCTTATCCACTTGACACGTGGTGTATGTTTTATGCTCTTTTAGCCAATAGTTTTCCTCCTTTGCACATGTATGGTATCATGTTATTTCACAATCAATTCTTTTTCAAAAAAAATTATTTTTTAGTCCTTTAATTTCTGTCTTTAGTTCATATTTAGCTGCTTAATTCATGGGATTTGGGAAACAAGTCTTGTTAGGTTTTGAATCTCAATCTTTGGAATGGTTTTACTCAATATAATATTTTTATTATATCGAACAGAAAACAAAATTAACGGCCAGAGCAAGCTTCTTGTTGTATCGAGTGTTGTTATTCAGCCCGATGGATCGATAGAACACCTCTTTTCCAATTGGTTTCTCGTGAGTCAATGATGCTAATAAATCTACCATTGAATTCTTTTAAGCATAACATGTCTTATTCAATATAATTTTAGGCTGTGAGCAGGGACAGAGCTATGTATTGGTTGGAAAGGGCTATTATCCTCGTAAAAAATTCTTCAAAAGACAACTCTAAACTTTAAAATTTATGTTATAAAGTTACATATATATTCACTAAAGTTGCAATTATGCTTACTTTATTTTTTTGAAAAATAAAAATTCATAAGATTGAAAAAAATCAGGAAATTCTAAAAGGACATTAGTGTTTAAAAGAACATTTCGTTTGTTTTTATAATTCTAAGGACTGTTTGGTATTTTTATGATTTATTTGAAAATTTATTTTTAAAGAGTTTTAATGTTTTTTTCTTCTTATATATTTTTCAAATTACACCTGATATGTTTTGATTGACTTAGATCATTTTAAACAATTAGGCCAGTGGAACAAAGTGCTAGACGAAATTATAATAAAGAGGACAAACCGAAGAAAAATGGGTCTTTGTAAAATTCGATATGAATTAGTCGGTCAATGAATCGAAAACAAGTGGTCAAACAAAAAAATAGATTAAAGTATATGAGGAAAATAGCTATTAAGCGTTTTTTTTTTGAAATTTTTAAATCCACTAATTTTATTAAACGATGATATATCCGAAATTACAATGAAAGTTCACAACTTAGCAAACAAAACACCTAAATTCAGACATAATCCTAGTAAACAAAACTAGCGTCTCGAGATCAAAAGAGGATCATCCAAGGAAAAGGTAAGAACCTAACCCAAAGACTCGAAATAAAAGGATACAAACATCACCAAAATCGACGATGATAGTAAAATCATCAACAAACAACATAAAAATGCATATTACAATGAAGGTACGTTGACAATAAGGTCATTACCACAACTCAATCGCGAATAAGGAACGGTAGATGTAATCGCGTATCCAAAATCAGTTTGAGGGTATGAGACAAGGAGATCAACAACATAATGAAAGGAGTGCCGTCATTATCAATCGTGGCGTCGTCAGATCAAACCCTAATAGAAAATCAAAATTTTTTTTGAAAAAGTGTGCCAAAAGACAGAGAAAAACGTTACAAAAGGTAGAGTAAAATCGTACCTCAAGAGTAAAATAATTTATTAAAAACAGAAAAACAAAACAAACGAAACGATAGATCTCACCGGTCGGCAACTAATATTAAAATTGATGCCGCCATCAGTATTTAAAAGAAAAGTAAAATAAAAGTGAGCGACTCTATAATTAAGAGAAAAAAATTAGTGAGCGGTTAGAGTTGTTTTTACAGCTATCAAGATTTTGTTATTCACAAAATGTTAAGGTCAAGAGAATTACCGTGTCACAAGCTTAGATAGGGTTAATGTTGATGAGTATTCAAACAATTCATATTCATTACTAATAAATTGAATTAAACTTGTGTTCGAATTAATCAGAATATTATAATTATATTAATACTTCTTATGTTGTTTTAAGATTTAATATAGGCATAAAATTTAACAAAATATTTACAAATAATTAAACTAGATCAAGTTTGATTGAATATATAGTACTAATAATTTCTCTAGGCGTAGGACTGTTAAAAAAATACTTAATAATTTCTATGATTAAATGTAGTTAGCGTTTTAGGTATTAAAGATTAATCCTCAAGTTGTTCAGAAATTGTGTATAAAATTTATAGCCGCTTTGGCTTTTTCTTAACCTAATCGCTTCATTTATATTATAAGATCGGCGACGACACCAATTTTAAAATTGGTTGTCGACCGCCGGTCACATTCTTTTAATTTTTTTCTTTGTTCATTTGATTTTAGTCATTTTTTCAATAAATCTGTCTTTATGATACGCTTTCCTCTACCTTTTGGTACATATTTTCTGTCTATTGGCACGTTTTGTTTGTTTGTTTTGTTTTAGGGGTGGATTGGACGTCGCCACGACTGATCAAGATGACGCTCTTTTGGTTATCATGTTGATCTCCCTGCTTTGGACCCTCGAACTAGATTTAGATGCAAGTTAGTTACCGCTCTTGTTCGCGATTGAGTTGTGGTAATAAACATGTTGTCAACGTACCCCAATTTTGCAATATGCATTTTTTAATGTTGTTGTTGATGTTTTTTACCTTCATCGTCAAGCTTTGGTGATGTTTTGTATTTATTTTGTTTCGAGTCTTTGAATTAGATTTTTACATTTTCTTTGGTCCTGTTTATGATCTAGAGGCGTTATCGTTTTAAGAATTGGTCTGGGTCAAGTTTTAAATTTTCATCTTAATATTTTCCTTTATGAATAAAACTGACGTGTTCATTTTCAAAAAAAAAATTGTGTATAAAATAACAAAAATCACGTGAGACCAAGTGAAAAGTCGAATTTAAATAAAACACAATAGTTTTAAAACTAAATGTAATAAATATTTTAGGTACGGGAAATTAATAGTCAAATTTTTAGGTGATACTGTATAATTAGTTAAATCAAATTTGGTCAAATTTTGTTCACATTTTTGTTGGGAAATCTGAAAGCTACATTTTCTATTTTTCAAATCCTCCCTCTTCCGTTCCTCCAAAGGTTATATATATATATATATATATATATATATATATATATATTTCTTTTTATCATTTTATTCGAGCAGAAAATTGAATTTCTATCAGAAATTAATTTTGAATAAACTCACATACACGTATAAATTAGAGTGCTCGAACTCGAATCACACACATTTTTCTTTTTCCCCCTTAAATAGTACGAATTAAAAATATATATATATCAACACACTTAAAATGTGCAACAAGCAAGACATTACTAACAAAAGGAAAAGAAATCGTCGGTATGAAATGTTGTTGATTTTTTTCTGCTGACAATGTACATGATAAATTAGTGTAGTTGTTGACTTTTATTAAACAATTGTGAACAAGCTATATTCATTGTGTATCATTAGGTGATTAACTGATAATGGGGTTAGGTTAAATCGCATTTTTTCATCTAAGATCAAGTTAGGTATTGGAAATCGATTCATTCGCAAAATTTTTCGTATAATTCCTATTCGATTTAGTCTGAGTGAATTCAAAGCACTACATCAAGCCACTGAAGTAATTATTGGTCGATATGGTTCATCAGAAATAAATATAATGTTATGCAACGATTGAAAACATTTAATGCAATTTCTCGATTAATCAAAAGCTTTCATAAATAACTAGAAACGTTTATTAAATGTGGAGCTCTTACTTTTGAAAGTAAAACACAATATGAATATATAAGTATGAAAGATAAAATGTGTAATTATGTAAATTTACTTAACTGTCACATCATTATTTCAGTCAATAGTTAATAATCAATAGCTTGATTGAAACCATTTTAAAATTTTAGTGGTCTAATTGACAATTTATAGTTCCGTGGTCAAAATAAAATCAAACTAATAGTTTAGTGACCTTAGTGGTATTTTACCCTTATTAAAACAAGAAGTCAAAATTTGTCAATAAAAATAAATTTATTGTCTGACCCAACTCACAAACACTGTTGTAACTATTATTATTAGAGGCGGATTTTTTAAGAGACCGGTAGGGGCCACAATCTCAAAATTTTGAAAATTTTGAATTTTATCTCTAAATTTTTTAAAATTTTTAATTTGACCCCTTTAAGATTTTTAAAAATTCATATTATGCTTCAAAATTTTGAATATTTTTAATTAAATTCTCTCTCAAATTTTTAAATTTTTTGTTAAATCTTTCAAAATTATTAAAAAATTTAGTTAAACCTTCAAAAAATTAATTTTTTTTTGTTTAAGTCTTTAATTTTTTAAAAACTTAAGTTGCCCTCCTCAAACTTTTACTTTAAGTTTCGCCACTTATTATTATTATTATTATTATTATTATTATTATTATTATTATTATTATTATTATTATTAAAAGCAGCTAGTTTATTGATTAAATAAAAAGGAAATACATTATAGCAATTAATAGGTTAAGATACAGTAATAGTAATTAATACCCAACCAAAATTTTGTATTCGGAAGGTGTAATGTATGTGTCAATGTTGCCATCATATTATGTATGTATGGCCGTATGGGTTTCTTTATACTTCTGTTTGTCACTTTTTATTGCAGACATGGAACAAGCATTAATATGCATGTTGGATAAAGGTATACATTAAATAATTATGTGTTTGGGATTTAGATGAGTATTTCATACGTGTATAATCATATTAAGTCGAGTTTAAATCATAATAAACTTAAGTATAATTCGAAACTTAAAGTTTGTAAATCGATACAAAATCGATTTGAGATAAATAATTTTTTAATATATTTGTGTGATTACATGGTAATATTTGTTTATAATTTTTATTTAATTATTTTACAACGTACGCACATATGTGCTTGAATACGGATCTCGTAGAATAAATATCTTAATTTTTTTCACTGAAATCACTCGTTGAATTTGAGATAAACAAAAATAGAATCGCTTGATTATAAGCGATTAAAGTCGTTAACTAAATAAAAACTAGACTCAATTCTTCTACTCAATTTTAAACTCGATTATTTTTACAATTTTGACTTCAAACTCGATTATTTGTATGTCTTTTTAAGATTTATTGAGACTCCTCCATATAACTGATATATTAAAAAATAAAAACAAGGCTTAAATATAAAATAAGTGCCTAAAGTATTTCATTTTTTTATTGAAGTGTTTAAACTAATTTTTTAGATAAAATAGGTGCATGAAGTTTTTATTATAGTGTAAATAGATGCCTGATTTTTTTTCTTTTTTTTGCCAAACTAAGTGATTAAAGTTTTAGTTTTTGTCCAAATAAGTGTTCAACTCTTTTTTTTGAGTTTTTTTATCACATGCCAATTAATAATTGAGTGTTGATTTAGTCACTTATTTTAACAAAGAAAAAAACTTTACGCATCTATTTTGGTCAAGAAAATTGTTTAGGTACCTAAATGGAAACAAATAAGATACTTTAAGCACTTATTTTATATTTAAGTCTAAAAATAATATCAACAACTAATTAGTCTAGCAGGATGAAACATTAAATCTTTTAAGCAATGTTAAATGTTCAAATTTCAACATTGTGAATAAAAAAATTGAGTTTGAAGGATCATCCCATATTAAACATTTATAAAATCTGATCTGAATTAATCAACAAATGAGTAGGATAGCGTAGTTAAATTAAAAAATATTAAAAATAATGAACAAAATCAAACTCATGATGGGCCTATGTATCAACCGTTGATCAAAGGTGATGGTTTAACAAACTGGAGGCAGGCCAAGGGGGGCTTTCATCTCTTAACCACCTAAAAAGCCACCGTACGAACACAATTCATCACCACAAAATACAACTTTAATGATCGAAAAATTATTCGATATATTTTCTCAATTTTAAAGTTTAGAGTTTAAGAAGTTAATTTGCAGTGTTTATAATTTAGAGTTTAAATTTAAAGATTTAAATTTTAATTATACATATTTAAAAAAAATAAATACATATATTGATTTTTATATTGAACAAATATATTTATTCTGTCTATATACAGTATGAAAATATAAAAGGATGTTTTGTTGATCTTAACTTTAGTGATTTATAAAAAGGGCAAATTATAATTTTTATCACTCAACTTTTTTTTCACTCCTATTTTGGTCCTTAAGATTTAAAAATTTTCAATTTACCCGCTTAACTTTAAAGATTAAATTTTTATGATCATTTAACCGTTAAATAGGTAACGCTATTATGACATGGCAAACGACATCAAAAGGATATGTTTTAAAAAGGCTAAACTAACATTAAAACCGCGTCATTTTAAATCCCTATAAAACTTTTTTTTCTTATTGTTTCAACTTATTTTCTGCTTTTGAATCCCTTGGGTTTTAAGATGTTTGTGGTGGCAATTGTAGTGGGTTTCTTTGCAGCGGCGCAGATTTCATAGGCATCCACTTTGCCTGCTTTTCTATGGTGTCTAAGGTAATTTATTTTGCATTAGTTTTGATTCGTTGGATCAAATTTGTAAAATTTGAAGAAAAAAATAATTTAGGGTTCTTGTAAATTGTGATTTGGGATCTCATTTTCTTCGATATATCATTTATTTGTGTTTTTTTAGTTTACTGGTATTTTGAACTTCCTTTTTCCTTATGTATTATTGCCATAGTTCTAAAATTTGATGTTTTCCTTCATTAATTGAGATTTTTTATTTGATTTTAGTGCTCCGGTAGAAAACTTGAGCGCCATGTTAATCTCGTCATTGTTTTTGTTGGTAGAGAGGTAACGTTGGGGATTGTGGAGGTTAGGGTTAGGGGTTCTAAATTTTAAGAGAGATTTTATTTTTTATTCTAATTTCTAACTTGGTAATGTATAGGTGGCTTAAATATACATAAAATATGCTATGTCATCACAGAGTTATTGATATAAGGGTAGAGTGACCAAAAATATTGAATGTCTAAAGTTGAGTTATCAAATTAAAAATGTTTAAACTTGAGTGATAATTTGTGTATTTTACCCTTATAAAAATTAAGTAAAATTAAAATACGTATATAATTGTACAAAAACCAAAACATGTATATAATAGAAAGGCTGTATTTATAAAATATAGAGATAACTACATTTTTAAAACAAATGAATTCATTCGAGCCCATATAAGATGGGAGGCATGAACATCTTTAATCACTTGGTTAATTAGGATGAGTCTATCACGTGCGACGAACATCGATGAACACCACTAATGATGAACACCGATGAACACCATTAAATTAATTAATAAAGATTTGAAATTTCAAGGACCCATCATACAATTAATAATTATTTTAAAAATTCAATTAAATTATTTTTTATATATATTAAAATTTTATTTTTTTAATAAGGGTAAATTATATATTTAGTACCTCACTTATTTCCGTATTTCTATTGAACCCTCATTATTTAAATATCATTTTAATTTGACCATATTCTTTATAAAAAAAATAATTTAACCCTTAACTTAAATAATGAGGGTTCAATAGAAATACGAAAATATACGAACAAACCTATCCGAGCCAGTCGGTTCACCCATCGAGGGATGTTTTTGCCAGTCAATATACGAACAACGTCATCCGTAAAGTGATTACAGTTCTTGTAGATGAGGTTGTAGCTATTTCCACGATACAGGGAAGCCATTTTCTCGATCAACGCTCTGAATTCGGACAACGGCATGTTTATGCATCCGAATGAGATCGAGCACCGGTAGGTAAAACGGGGGCACCTCTTCGGTTCCACTTGGAAAACCCCACTAGTCGAAAAATCATGAGCCCCAAACCCATACTCTTTACCATGAACTGTTCATAAAGATTGAGACACAAGTGCTTCAGTTTCAAACATTGATGTATTTAGAAGCAATAAAGAGCTGAAATAACCAATACCAATATCCCAGAAACATATGAAACCACAAGTTTTCCATGGTAGAAAATCAAAACAAACCTTCAATGCCGGAATGGAAAATCCCTAAACCAAACCAATAAGAGTAATTATTGATTTGTGTGAGATCATAGACATGCAAAATCACTTTGGTTTCATTGCTCTTGCTCTCACCATTGCTGGAATCTTGGACTTTCCCCATTTTCTTCTTATCCAAACACAAAAGGAAAAACTGGAAAGGTTTCCCAAGGAAAAAGACTTCCCAAAATCCCCAGGAAAAAAAAAGTCTTTTCCTTGTCTCTACCGAGGCTAAAGGTTTGGGGGTTTTTTCCTTGTCTCTTTAACATGAGCTAAACGTTGATTACTTAGTTTAGGGTTGAGTTGTTTTACTAACTGTTAAACCAATAAATCATCGGAATCATGTGTTACAATTTGCTGCGGTCGTTTAATATCCGTGTTACATTCGTGTCCCGTTTTGAAACTGTCTACAAAGTTGTTTGGTTGCCGAAAAAACACAAAACAAAGTTGTTTGATTTGATTTGATGTTGTCCGATGGTTAAATTGAAATAATATTTAAATAATGAGGGTTCAATAGAAATACGGAAATAAGTAAGGTACTAAATATATAGTTTACCCTTATTAAAAAAATAAAATTTTAATATATATATAAAATAATATAATTGAATTTTTAAAATAAGTATTAATTGTATGATGGGTCCTTGAAATTTTAAATCTTTATTAATTAATTTAATGGTGTTCATCGGTGTTCATCATTAGTGGTGTTCATCAATGTTCGTCGCACGTTGTAGAATTTTCCGGTTAATTATTGGATCTTTTATTCATTATTAATTTAGACTAAAGTGTCGTCTGATAAACTGAAAAATCTATTTTTAAAATTTTAAATATTAAAAATAAATGTCAAATTTAAATTATAAATTTGTTTGATATTTCATTTAAATTTAAAAACAGGTAAAAAAACTAGTTAGTGCGTAATCGCAGATAGTACTATATTTGAGACTCAAAACTAAATTGAAATAAAAAATATCACAACTATAATTACAAAAATGATGAAAAATATTATAATTTTGGTACAAGTAAAATAATTATAAGTTTTGTTGGTAAAGGGTAAAAATTATTCAGTGACTATAATATACAAGTCGTAAATAATAATAATAATAATAATAATAATAATAATAATAATAATAATAATAATAATAATAATAATAATAATAATAATCCTTTTGAAGATCGAAGTTTAACATGAGGAAGTTAGTTTTTCTAATATTTTTCATAGTTGATTTTTTATCTTTAATGGTATAATTACATTAATATATGTATATATTAAATTAAAAAAAATTAAAATTATTCTCAAGAATTTCTCGATTAAAAAAAATTAGAAACTTTGGGGGTTTTCAAAGATTATAAGAATTTTCTAAAAATAAATACATAAATTTCAAAAAAGGAAAAATAAAAACTGTTTAAAAATTCTAAAAATCTCCCAAAATTTTTAAAATTTATGATTTTTTATAATGTTATAAATTCATTTGAAAATTTTCCATTTTAAAAAAAATATGCATTGTGCCATGTGGCACAATCTCAACACACCACAACACCTTTTAAAACAAATTTTAAGGTAGACTGAAGTGATTAACATGTAAATTTAGGTACGAAACCAAAAAAAATATTTAAATACTAAAATATTAATCGGATACAGCTTTGAATGCCAAAATAACATGAATCAGATTTCCTCCAGTATCATACAAATTAAAATACTATACGAAAAGAATTAGTGTCGACCAGGCAGAGGCAAGAAAATTTTAATTTTTTGGAGCGAGCAAAAATATTGCCAGACATCCCAAGATACATGGAGGGAAAAAAGGCTAAAATATTAAACAGACCCTTGAACTATTTTACTTTTATTACAAGTTACATAAGGACAGAACATGGCATCAAAGACAAATCAAACATGTGTAGATCATGTCCAGGTACAGACAATCCCACTCTTATCAGCAGATGCTAATGGCTTCCCCAGTCCACTCCATGTACAACACAGGACAGGAGCAGTGTGTTCCTTCAGAGTGCTTACTATGTCGGCTTTGGAAATCGACCATATGTAGATGGACCCATCGGCAGAGCCCGCAGCGATATAATTATCGTCCGGACTAATACACGAGCGACTCCAGTTTGATGCCACTCTGCTTCCGGTTGTTCTGAATGTACCACAAACTTCCAAAGATCGGATATCAAATAAGTTGTGTGAATTATCTCTGCTACTAGTCAATACTACGTTTCCGTTTCGGGACAAAGAGAGAGATGTGATTGCAAGTGAATGAGCGGCGACTTCGCTTAGCAACTTTCCTGTCTGGATATCCCATAAACGAAGGTTCCCGTCGACATGACCTGAGCATATAGTCAGTCCGTCGGTGCTGAAGCAAAGAGCATTGCAGTTGCTGTGAAACATTATTGTGTTAGTGCAGTAACCTTTCTGCAAATCCCATACTTTTATAGTACGATCATAAGCTGCACTCACAACATGAAGACTTGAAACTTTGCTCGCATCTACAGCACACACTTTATCTGTGTGACCGGTGAGAGTATGACGGACACGTCCCGAGTTGATATCCCAAACGAACAAGTTGTTTGAACTACTTGCTGCTATTATGGACCTATTGTTGTGCGTAATGGCGAGATCAAGGACAGAACCAAGGCAACCGAAAAGACTTTGACTTAATGATCCAGTGCTAGAATCCCATATTTTGATAGTTCGATCCTGTCCTCCACATATCAATCTGCCAGAATCATTCTCGAACATTATAGAAGCACAACCACCTTCGTGAGCGTTGATCCTGTGTTTGCAAACAGAAGGAACAGTTGATTCTGAAAAGAACTCAGCGCCTTCTTCACTTCTACGGACAATACCATCAACTTGCTCTTGTGCAAGTTTTTCTAAACCACTGGCCTTGAGCCGCTCAATCATATCTTCATACAGCGCATTCGCCTAAGTTAATTAATGGAGAACTTAAGTTAGCCACTATATTTTGGTAGTCCAAAACAGGCGAATACAAAAGTAAATTACTCTTTCAAAATCAAGGGACAGAAATCGATTAAATTCCCACATTCCACATATACTTGGCATTTCGAGTTCAACTTTAGAGTTTAGACTGTTGTGTTATTATCATTCTAAGTAACAGTATTTCTCATTTAGTCTTCTCTTAACTGCGACAAAGTTAGAAGGAATGTGAAAAAATCCCACACCTAGAAGAAGTTGAAATACTGTACCTCGTTAAGCCGTTCGGCATCCTGCATCTTTTGAAGCATCCAACGATCGACTAACTTCTTATTTTCGGCCTCAGCATTTGTAGCTCTAATAGTCAGTTGTTCTAGTTGAGCTTTGAGTTCCTCCCGCTCGCTCAACACTAACTCCAACGCTCTAACCTTTTCTTCTAAATCCGCTTTTAACCGAGAGCATTCATCCCTGCCGTAATAAACAATCAATCAGTTATTCATTTCAAATTAACTTCAAATCTAAAAAAAACATATCCCTTGCAGGCAAAACCATAAAAATAAGAGCACAATCAAACCTCGTTTGTTTCATCTCCTTCTCCATTTCAGCCATTGCTGTTTCTTTCTCTTGTAGAGAAGCTTTTAAAGCTCTGGATTCAGCTACTTCCACCACAAGCTGCTCAGATAATCTGGATTGAGCTTTGTAACATTGCTGAAGTTCCATTTCCAAATTTTCAGCTTTTTCTTTCCATTCCGAGCCCTATAACAAAATTCACCCATCACCCAACATTGGTTTGCCGCTATCTTTTCTAATGAAAACTCAAATATTCATACAACCCCTAAATTAAAACCATTGACAATGATAAAAAAGAGAAAGAAAACCTGGGAAATGATTGGCCGGGAAAGAGCAATATAAGCAGGAGCATGAGCTCCTTCTTCGACTAAATGCCGTTTCTTAAGCGCTTTCAATGCGTGCTTTATAGCTTGCTTGGCTACCTCCTCTTGCGACCTGAAAAAAAGATTAAACATCAAATTTGGTTCGAACAAGGTAAATTTCAATAAACATAGAAAGAAGGAAAACAAAATTCAACTCGACTGGATCAAATTCGAAACGATTTCATGTGCTAAAAGAACAAATTGTTTTCAATCTCTTGAGTCCAATTAATTTGACTTACATAATGAGATCGGATGGGAGCAGAGTTTTATATGGCGGAGGAATCGAATCGGAATCCGAATTGCTTGAGCAAGAGACTGAAGCGGAAGAGAGAAAGTGAGAGTTATTCAATATGATTGAAGATGATCCGATGGTATTTTCCTGGAAAATGAAAGGATTTTCCCGGCACGCTTTCAGAGTCCCGCACGCTTCAACCACCCATCCACGATTTCAAATCCGTCATTGAGAAGGTTCGGACGACAAAACCGGTTTGGTAAAACTTAAAAGCAAAAATGGAACAGACCCGGGCCCCGGGTTTTCATGAGCAAACCAACTATTCGAGCTCGGCCCATCAGTTAATCTTATATTATTATATCATATGCATATTGTCACGTCTGAGAAGAGGCGAGATCATTAATCTCACATCGGAAAAAAAAAAGAAGGTCTTGAGATATATAAACGGTGGCGCTGCACATCCTATCAGACATGTCTTTTGGGAAGAGAGTAATGACCCCGTGACAAGTGGTATCAGAGCAACCCTTTGACTGTCTGATTTCACGCCGAGCGCCCGTGAGCAGGGTAGGCAAGGTGGACAACCGTGACTATTGGTCAATCACGAGAGCGGAAGCTCGTGACAAGGGCGTCTGAGAAGAGGCGGGTCATTAATCCCACATCGAAAAAAGAAAATGGATGTGTTGGGATATATAAATGGTGGCATTGCACATCCTATCATACATGTCTTTTGGGAAGAGTGTAATGGCCTCGTGACAATATCATATAATAAAATTTATTTTTTGATAAGTAATTTTTTTATTAAACCCAACAAGTGTCACACTGAAAAAACGGATGTTTATTTTAAGAGATACGAGTTCAAATCGAGTAACTTTATACATAAGATGTGTGTACATTAATTGAATTAGTATATTTATTTAAAATCTGACTAAATTTTATATGACTAAAATATTCAATTAGGATATTTCATCACTGCAAATCATCTTTTGTGCACTTTGTGGAGGGAAAGCCAAAAAAATATAGAGATGCGTCTCAATTTGAAATACGATCGTAATTTCAGAAGCTGTTTAAATTCAACGATTGTATTTACTGTCTATTTCAACCGTTTAAATGGTTGTTCGTTAATCTGTTTAGTGGTCCAATCGACTGTTAATTCGTTGATTTTAAAGAACAAAGGAAATAAACACAAATCACATGTAACGTTTTTATTGCGTAATGTTTTGTTAACGCTTTTTAACAGGCGTTAACAATCAGACACCCAAATTGATAACGATATAAACTTTAAACACGACAAAAAATCTTTAGACACCTAAAGCGGAAAAGGTATGTTCAGACATTTTTTATATTAAGCCTTATATTATTGCAACTTCTCATTTTTCTTAAAACATTCGTGTCCAGTACATGCGGACGTTTACAAAACTATATATATTTCGGATAAACCTTTCCCGGCGTTCAAGTAAACACAGAATCATAGTATCTGAAATCTTCAAGCCATCAGAACAAGTGATGGCAAGAAAGTAAGAAAACAATGGTAAAGTTTTGATATTATCAGTAAGATCATGTCTTAGCATCTGCAGATTCAGTTCAACTCACCTACTAATTGGAATTGCAGGCATATGATTCCCATGGAGGCTAAAAACAGAGAGTTCAATCTTTCCTGAATTGTTCTATGAGGAAATTATAGTTTCTAATGACATGCATCCAAGAAACCTCACAAAGCCTAAACCTATGTGACTCGGAATTGAATCTGCGTGTTAGATACGAGTATACGTACAACAAACGTATGCTCTATCTTTCTAAGTTTTTCCATATATTTAGAGGGTCCTTGGAGAGTCTTATTACAACACCCATTTCTGAAAAAAGAGTCGGACATAGGCGTCGCATATGGATACATCAAGAAAAATGAAATATTAGAACAGTATAGGCCTAAATCACTCTGCATTGACTTGGATGTTATCTCTGCTTCATGCAGAAAACAAGAGGAAATCAGGGAAATATAAACCTAGTCATTTTACAAGTTATAGATACAAAAATAAAAATCTAGTCATTTACAAACCAAGAACAAGCGAGCATGCGAATTGTGAAATCCGATCTCAATCTGCTTTGGGGGAAACCAAATATTCTACTATATCTTTTCTTAAAGACATAAGATAGCAAAGAGAATCAATCAAACTATCATGAAGAAAACACCAATAGTCAACTGTAAAACAGAATGCGTAATCTATCCCGAGTCATGAAAACGAAACGATCATCTTTTTAATCAGGCAAGGGGTTAACAAGGACTGCATTTGCAATGGTGATTCCATCTTAACTGGCTCAGACTCCATTGATAAGGCATAAAGCAGCAAAACTCAAAACGTGCACGAGTAGAAGGGTCAGATCAAGTATGTTCCGACACAAGTATGTTCAAATTTCAAGTTTTTAATGTATTTGGAGAGCTTGGAGGGTTATATCTCCAATACTCATAACCGAAAATTCGCCGGAAACAAGTGCTTCAAACAAAATGAAGAATCAAAGCAACATACATAAGAATTTCCACCATATGTGAGATAAAGAAGAAACCTATCAAGCATAACCAATGGTTCAATGGTCATCTTATGACACTTAACATAAGAATTTCCACCATATGTGAGATAAGATTCATTCTTTCAGGTCAAAAGTAAAGAAATTTGGACAACCAAGCACACTCTCAAGACAAGGAACGTGATCTAGTTGAGCTAAGCCTCGCTTTCGTTCTTGTTGAAATTAGTGAGCTAATCCATTTCAGCTAATTTATTGCAAACAGATATGAAAATTCTCAAGCATTCCATTCCAGTCCCCAAATCAAGCTTTGTCTAAACAAAAGAAAGGGAAATTTTAATCCCATTTCATGTAATTCCAAAATCATTGAATAAAAATTAATAACAAAAAACAGAGGAAATAAAAATTCCCCATGAAAATTCTCACCAAAGAGAAAATGCCTTATGTCTTTCTCCTGAGACGCTTCCTCAGCTTCTTGTATTTGTGCTTGTTCATTTTCTTCTTCCTCTTCTTCTTCACGCTATCTGCCCAAACTGTTCCATCGTCATCACGGTCAGATTCTGCCGCCGCCTCCTCGATCTCCGCGACAGCCAATGGATCAAACCCAATTGAGCTAATGGGATTCAATAAATACCCAAAAGGGAAACTTGGGTATAACTTAAAGGGTTGAGTAGATTTGCCATTTTCAAGGGAGTTTTCAGGTTTGGGTAATGAAAAATGTTGGGCTTGCTGGGGAACAAGAAAAGGAATAAGTTTCGAGAGTGGTTGATTTTGCGGGGCTTTGGGAGAAAAGATTAAGCTTTGAGTTGATTTGCTCTTGAAGAGTTTGTGCATCAGGTTTGCCATTGTTGCACATAAGAAAGGTGAAAGAAGCGAGTTTGAAACTCCTCCAAGGATGAAGGACTAGGGTTTACGAATTTTCGAGGTTTAATATTTAAAACAGTCGTAAAAAGCTAGTATAAAAAATTTAAAAAAGAAAAAGAAAATAAAGGTAAAGCAACTGCCCCCACGCAGGATCGAACTACGGACCTTCAGTTTACAAGACTGACGCTCTACCACTGAGCTATAGGGGCTCCATGGAATTGTAATGGAAACGTAAAATTTGTTTCCTTTGCTGATTGACTATGCGCGGCAGAGCTGGTGCTTTTCATTCTCATTCATGAAAGAGGTTTAAATCTCAACTTGTTTATGTTTTATTTTGTGTAGATCCTGTATTGTTTTTAGAGATGGCAAAAAAAAAAAAAAACTCGAATCCAGTGTGTTCTGACTCAACCCGATCGGGTAGGGTTAATTTTTTTTTTGAATTTTTAGTTTTTGGGTAAGATTGAGTTTTTAAGATGTTTGAGTCGGGGTCGGGTTTAGGGTGAAAATTTCCTGCCCGACCCCGGTTTATTTATAAATATAAATTTATATTTATTATATTTTTATATATTATATTATTTTTATTATTTTTCAGGCCGGGCCGGGTTTAATCGGGTTTTTTTAATAAAATTTTGAGGTCGGTCGGAATCGGGTTTATACTTTTATTATATCGAGTTGGGTCAGGGATAAAAATATATTACACTCAGATCGGGTCGGGTTGAAATTTTAAATTTTCGGAGCGGGTTCGTGGCGACCAAAAACCCGCTTATAAATTTGTAACATCTTTTTTTTGTCTAAAAGTTATTGATTAAATTTTTGTTACATATGGTTCAATAAACCGTTAAAATTGAAACAAACGTCTAACATTGCCCATGATATAATAACAATAATAATCTTTCCGAACTTATATATTATATCAATTTGGTTTCAAGTTTAAATAATTCTATATATTTAACTCTTCATATTTAAAAATTTTTAACATTGCACTCTTATGACACACTTTATGACCACTTGTCGCACTCTTTGCTACAATCCATTAGCTCAACAATCGATAGATGAGATAGCTTGACAAACACAACCACTTTACTACTAGATAACTCACAAACTAATGGAACAAACATATTATGACCCTAACGCCTCATGTTAATAGACATCACGTCAATAATGACAATTTTATATATGAATGATTAAATTTATTGTACTAATCAAAAATTGATAGAACATATAAAATTTAGAACTAAAACTATTATTATATTAAGTCACGTTAAACTTTCGCTTCAATTTTAACGGCGAAATAACTTGATTGTAACAAATTTTTAATTGTAACAAATTTTTAATTGTAACTTTTAAAAATAATTAGTTGATAATAAACCTATATTAAGTGAACTGAGTAGTATTTTATCCAATGATAAACTCAACCAACAGAATTTATAATTTAAATAAACAATCCAAAAGCAAGATTATACTTCTTACAAGCATTACAATTACGTTGCACGTTAAGATCATATGCAGAAAAAAAAAACATTAAAAAATAAATAAACATTAGACATAAACTGATCACAGCCATGATATTTTTTGCATAATCATTACCTTAGTCCTTAAACATTGGAAACATTGTCTGTATTGTCATTGACTTCTTGAGCTTCGTCCCTGATTTGAGACAACATGCATCTCACATCCTTACTGTTAGGTCTCTCCTTCGGATCATCCAAAGTGCAGAAGTAAGCAATTTTTAGGACCAAAATCATTTGTTCTTCGTACCCTTTTCCCAGAAGTTTAGGATCGATGGCTTGGGTCGGATTTCCGGAAACTAATATGTTTCTCATCCATTTCACCAGGCTAACTTCATCGGTGTGTTGAAAGAAATCATCGGACGGAAGCTTTCCGATCACCAGAACACCGAGTATAATGCCGAAGCTATAAATATCGCACTTCTCGGTGAACTTGAGTGTTTGGTGATATTCCGGGGCTATATACCCGACTGTTCCGGCCAAATTCGAGGTGGTTACATGCGTGTTTGAATCAGGCATTGCTTTGGCAAGCCCGAAATCGGCAATTCTAGCTTCCATATCATCGTCGAGAAGGATGTTTGCCGGTTTCAAATCTCTGTGAATAATCCGGGGACTATGGTGAGTGTGGAGATATTCAAGTCCTGCTGCTGCTCCGGCGGCGATCTTTTGCCGAGCAGGCCAATCGAGCTCTCTTGTACCTTGGGAAACTTGATACAAAATATCTTGTAAACTTCCATTCTTCATGAACTCGTAAATAAGTAAATGACAGTCGGGTCGAGCAACGTGAGCCAACAAGGGAACCAGATTCCGGTGTCGGATTTTACCGACGGTGGCGATCTCTGCTCGGATTTGACGCATTTTCTTGTTCAGAAGCTTGCTGTCTTCATCAGTTAAATCGGCTGCATCTTTTGGAGGCTGAATGATCTTCTTTATAGCAACGATTTTTCCATTACTTCCCGGCAATTCGGATTTGTAAACTTCCCCACATCCTCCTTTCCCTATGATCTGCAACGAATCCAAGCCATCGTGTTTCTCCAGAAATGCTAAATCCTCAGCTTTCTTTATCAATTGACTGAATATCGATGGACCCGAATCTTTGCGGCTTCCTATAACAGTTTCAATGACCAGCTTTAACATCACCGAGAAGATGAACCCGGAGAAAATCCCGGTTGACCCTCCGGCGAGGAGCCCGAAAACCCATTTCTTTAGTTTCCTATGATCGTTGTGTTTATGATGATTTGATGTTGATGGACCGGGAGCTGGAGCTTCAGCAGCTGAAGATTTCATTCCATGAGGTGATGGGGCTGAAGTTGAACTCCCATTATTGCTTCTCTCAGCAAAAATGTATCGTTTGGGGTAACTTGAAACTTGTGGTTCATCAGCTTTGCTCATCAATGGAGTTGAACCTTGAAGGAAACTGTTTTCCGAGAAGTCGAAGAATTGAAGGTTCCGAAATGAACGTATCGATGGTGGGATTTTCCCGGAAAACTGATTGTTCGCGAGGGAAAGACTTTCCAGGTTGGGAAAATGCTTCAAGAAACTCAAGCCGCCGGTAAACTTATTGAACGACAGATCGAGAACTCTAAGACGGATTAAAAAGGACAGATTCGAAGGTATTTCACCATCGAACGTATTGTTCTTGAGATCAAGAACTTCGAGTTTTTTACAATCAACGATTTGGGTCGGGATTTGGCCAACAATATTGTTGTGAGAAATGATCAGCTCTTTGAGCTCAGTAAGCTTCCCGATTTCAGGCGACAAGAACCCATGGAGCCCTTTGGATTTAAACACAAGGCCGGTGACTTTGAGAACGTAAGTGTTGTTGTCGGCGAGCCTCCGCTCACAGAAAACGCCGGCTGCGGTACAAGGATTTGTGGAAGGGAAGCGTTGACCATTGATGCCAAGGTCTTTGACAATGGCGGAAAGAGCTTTTGAGTCGGAATGGTCTAGAGCTAGCCTTGCATGGGATACGAAGAAGAGAGAAAATAGAGTGAAGAAGAGAAGAGGGTGGCGGTGGCTGTGGCTGTTGTGGTGGCGTTTGGCGGGAGAAAATTCCATTTTCGTGGCGGAGGGAATGGGGCTGGCGTTGAAGAAACTTGGGTTGTGATTAGTTCATAACACGAACTGTGTTATTTTGATATTTTAGGTATAATTTGGATCGAGTATTCTTTGTTTTATAAGCTCGTTACCAATGAAACATGACAAAAAAAATAATTTTTTTTCGGTGTTTTTTTATAACTAAATACTAAAAATTTAAAATTTAAATTTTAATCTTAAATTTTAAAAAACTCTAAAACATATTGTCACGGGTCAGAGTCTTGGCGCAGGGACATCTCCCCCGTGCAGCACCTCAGGGCTCTCACACGCCTGAGGTTCAGCCTTTTCCACCACGATGCTTACTGGTTTCGCCCTCCCATGGGCTCATCAGGGAAGCGGGGACAGCTCCCGACCAGTGTGGTGCCTAACCAGCACGCCCGTCCGAGGACTGGACGGCTGTACGGCACGTACTACACCCTTATTGCTATCTCGCATCTCGCATTAAGCACAACCAGCAAGCATCTCGTCACGATCTCGCCTATCATGCGAACGGACCGTGACAATCTCCCCACTCAATTCATGCACGCCCTCGTGCATGGGGAGAAAGCTCTTTCCCTCTTCTCTTTTAATTAGCCCGGATCTCGTGTACAATTCCCTGCCTGCTCGCCCTCTTCATTGAGGCTCCGACACATGCGGCTACGAGTGCTTGGCGAACTTTTACTGCGGCTTCCTGCCTACCCGTCCTCGTCTCAATCTCTTTATAGAGGACCCACTCGCGAACACCCTCTCTTTGGGTGCGAAACACTGCTCGTCCACTTGACTCGCTACGCAGCACAAGGAGCGCTTGGTAAGCTCACAGCTAGCACACAGTCCTGCTCTGATACCATATGTCACGGGGTCAGAGTCTTGGCGCAGGGACATCTCCCACGTGTGGCACCTCAGGGCTCTCACACGCCCGAGGTTCAGCCTTCTCCACCACGATGCTTACTGGTTTCGCCCTCCCATGGGCTCATCAGGGAAGCGGGGACAGCTCCCGACCAGTGTGGTGCCTAACCAGCACGCCCGTCCGAGAACTGGACGGTTATACGGCACGTACTACACCCTTATTGCTATCCCACATCCCGCATTAAGCACAACCAACAAGCATCTCGTCACGGTCTCGCCTATCATGCGAACGTACCGTGACAATATACTCAACCCTAAATTCTTTAGATTTTAACCTAAACTTTAACTTTAAACTTTAAAATTAATTTTTTATGTTGACATAAATAGGGAAAAGAAACACATAATTTCTATTCATAAAACCTCACGGTTCTAGTGGACCCCATGTAAATTTAAACATTTTTCTTAGGTTGACTGATCTTTTTTGGGATAATTCTTATAACGAATAAATAATAAAACATTTGATTAGTAATTTAGTAATCAGTTTTAGATGATTGGTTCCGATATGGTATTTTTTATTAGGGTAAATTACATTATGTAATTTAGTTACAAGTTTAGTAACAAGTATGTATTTTTTTTTTTAAAATTAACATTTAGTCACTCAATTATAAGTTTAGAAACAAATATGTTACTTTTTTTTAAAAAATAACAATCCAATCATTTAATTATTGGTTTAGAAACAAACATGTCACTCAATTAAAATTTTGTGACAAACAAATCACCCTATCATTAAAATTGATACAAGGACATGGTATAATAACAATTTTAGTTCTCAAAACATATACATTATTTTAATTTGGTCCTCATTCGAAATAATTCAACAAACTTAACCTTTCATATCTAAAAGTTCCATTAGTGAAGTAATTGTGTCTGCTAGTAGGCGACGTTAAGGTCATAATGACTCTATTCTATTAGTTTGTTAGTTGTCTAATGATGAAGTGATTGTGTCCGTCGAGCTATTACATATATTGATTACTGGATTGATGGACAATACCATGAAGTGTGGTAAATGGTCGACAGACCCGTTCCTGAGATTTTGGTGGCCTAAGGGCGAACCTAAAAATCATGCCCCTAATAACAAGTATTAAAAAAAATAAATTTTAAGATTAGGCTATAATAACAAGTATTGAAAAAAAAGTTTATAATAACAAATATTGAAAATAATTAAATTTTAAAAATATGTATCTAATTGGAAATATTAAAAAAATTACCTATAATAACAAGTATTAAGAAAAATGTACTCCAAATAATAAATATTAAGAAAATTAAATTTTATGAGTAGCCCCAACAACGTAGCCCGATGGCTCAACAAACAATATTTGCTCGAGTCCCGACTGGTTCTCCATCAACATTGCCCTGTAATATATATTTTTCTGGATATTTATGTTGTGCGGCAGTTAAAAAATTTTAAAATTAGCGTAGTTAAGTGTAGTAGAAATATATAATATTTTAAGTTGATGTTACCCAAACAACTTAAAATATATGTTTTTATAATTTTTTTAGTTACAACCTAAAATGTTTTCCACGTCTAATCTAAAATATTATATATTTTTATAACATTTCCGGTTACAACTCATTCACTATTTTTTAATCTTAAATCAGAATTTTTTTTTTATATATATAATTTCTTGCATTTTCTTGTAGAGGTTTAACCGCAACAATCCTTCGTAGTACGACGTCTGGCAAGATAGAATTTAATATATCTATTTCATAAACTTTTTTTTTCTTTTTAAAATTAAATAAAAATTTATAAGGTTCAACTTTTGAAAGGGACAAAAGGTGTAACCATTATTCATTACGGTATAAAAATAAAAGCGTACGTAAATATAAATGAAATAAATAATCATATACTCTAAATATAATATAATAGATACATAAAATAAAACATATACAATTAATTTAACGATGAGTTTAAGGTACATATTTTACATTTTAGGGACTTGGTTAATAAATATTTTTATATATTAAAAGTATCATTCTATGTTTGAACTTTGAACTCTCAAAAGAAATGATAATTTTTTAACAAAAAGTACACCTAAGATAATCTGGCATAACCACAATCTTAAGGAGAAAGCATAAAATCACAAAAAAAAAAAAAAAATTATGGTAAGTTGGAAAGGAATGGGAGTATTCATAATTTTGTAAATAGTTTGACTCTGTAAGTATTTTATTAAAAAAATTGGAAGATTTTTTTTTATGTATCTCAGTTATTTTTTTATTAATTATTCAAATGATTATTTTTACAATATTTTATACATTATTTTCACTTATTGACTGAAAAACATTACCATAAATAATCCATATATAAAACCTTAAAATATATTATAAACTTATTAATAACATATGTGTGTTTCAAGTTCTCATCATTAAAAATTTAGGAAATAAAGAGGTTCTTATCCTAATAATTTAGGGTGTTAAATTATAAAAATTTAGAGGTATAAAATTAGTCTATCAATATAAAATATAAAGAATATACATAAATTATATAAGAATTTAAAATTTTTAGAGAGTGCGATTGCACCCATTACCTCTTAATCCATCCATGCACTTAGTCTATTTATTTTTTAATAGTCTTAAGGTGATTACAATGGAGTATATGCAGGGACGGAGCCAGGATTGAACCATGAGGGGGGCAAGTTAACTAACTTCGAAATAAATAGGGCTCTAAAAAGTAATTAAATCATAAAAAGTAAGGGAATTAAGGTTTAATTTCACTAATTTTAAAATTGAAGAGTCTTAAAAAGGGATTAAACCAGAAAAATGAAGGGTCATGGCTTAATTTTATTAATTTTAACTTAAAGGGTCTTAAAAATAATAAACCAAATTTTTTTGGGAGGGGCAAGGACTTAATTACAAAAGTTTTAAAACTATCAATAGCCTAAAAGTAATTAAACCATTCAAAGTTGGGGGGGCAATTGCCCCTCCCACTCTCCCTTTAGCTCTGTCCCTGAGTATATGTTCATATTTTTTTCTTAACCTTTTGATAACACACACTTTACAGACAAAGCTGCTCGAACTCGAATTTTCTAAGATAAACATTATCGTCTTTACTATCGAGACTGCTCATTGAGTTTTATTTTAATTTACTTTCTATTTGAAATAACTAGTAATATTCCAAATATGATATGAATCATATGATGATATAAAATTGTTATATGAATTCATGACTTAATCCAAATGAATTATTTACTTTCTGTGGAAGTTTTAACTTTGAGTAAGGTTGAAGTTCCGACGTTTCAGCATTCACAGATTTTTTATTTGTATTTTTAGGAATTGTTTGGTTTTAAATATATTTTTATTCATAATTTTTTTAACATAAAAATGTAAGAACTAAAGGATGGAAGTGAATATGGATTTGAGAAATTTGGAACTAATAAATTGGGTTTACTCTCAGCTACTTGCTGGCTGCTATTGTACCAGAATGTGCAGTTTTGATTAGTTTAGGAAATTATGAAGTATTTTAAAAAAGTCAAACCCTAATTTAATTACTATTAAATTATTAGGACTTAAATTTAAATACTAAAAATTGGGAGAGTGGTAGGGCCCTTCTCACGATCCGTTTGTCTTCATTCGTGTCTTTTATTATAATAATATATTAACCATATTGTTAGGAAGGATTTTTTTTTTCAAATATAAGATGTATGTTTAATTTTAGTTCAATTATTACGGTTTTTGTTGTAATTTATAGGACATGAGTTTAAACATGCCTAAACATGCGATATATTTAAATTTATGGCTGAGGAAAATTCTGGGTAGTTTAAATAATTCATATAATTAATGAAAAAATTATTAGACTCCTTAAATAATATTTATAATTTAAATTTTAACATTATAAATGAAAATATTATATTGAGAAGTACGCAAGCTTAGATATTCTCGTCATTGTTCGGCCCATGACATAAAATAGGCTCGAAAGATTCCGTTAATCTTGGGTAATGACAGGATTCAGGCCCAAATAATAGCCCAAGAAGATCCACCCAATCAAATTAATAAAAATCTCAATTTTAAGCCCATATATATATAGTTAGGATCAACTTACACAATGTAAAACTCTTTAAGTTTTACACGTTTTCTGGATCGTTAGATAGGGAGAATGGATGACTCAGATTAACTCCTTACTCTTTTTTTCCCAAGTGATAATCTTCACATATTTACTGTTAATCTCATTCATTCGTTTTACTCATCCAACGGTCCAAAAACGTGTAAAACTTAAAGACTTTTACACTGTGTAAACGGATCCTATTATGAGTTAGGATCAACTTACATAATGTAAAACTCTTTAAGTTTTACACGTTTTTTGGATCGTTAGATGAGGGGAATGGATGGCTCAGATTAACTTCTTACTTTTTTTTTCAAGTGATAATCTTCACATATTTACTGTTAATCTCATCCATTCGTTTCACTCATCCAACAGTCCAAAAAACGTGTAAAACTTAAAGAGTTTTACACTGTATAAACGGATTGCATCTCTCTCTCTATATATATGTGATAGGATCCAGTTACACGCGGTAAAACTCTCTAAGTTTTACACGTTTTTTGGACCGTTGGATGAGATTAACAGTAAAATATGCGAAGATTATCACTTGAGAAAAAAAATAAGGAGTTAATCTCAGTCATCCATTTCCTCTATCCAACGATCCAAAAAACGTGTAAAACTTAAAAGAGTTTTACACTGAGTAAGTTTATCCTAACCCCCCCCCCCCACATATATATATATTAGGGGTGGGCAAAAATATCCGACCCGGTTGACCCAACTCGACGACCCGAACCTAAAAATACCGGGTAATTCCCGGAAAAAAATTACCCTACCCGATAAATTTCTCGAGACACGGGCCGGAAGTTTCCCCTTACCGGGTACCCGACCCGACCCGATAAAATTTAATATTTTTTATATTTAAAATTATATTTTTATTTTATATTTTTTAATATTTTTACTCTAAAATTAAGTATAAATTCTTATTTTTTTATGTTTGTATTATATTCTTTTAAGTTTTAAATTTAATTATTTTAAAAATATTTTTGTGTTTAATATGTGATTTTTTTTAATTTTAAAATAAAAAAATAAAAAAATAGTAACCGATTACCCGGTACCCAAATTTTACGGGTACCCGAATCCCGGGTAACCAGATATAATAGGCCGGGACACGGGTCGCTTAATGAGGTACCCGGATGAACCAAGTACCCGAAAACCGGGTACCCGACAATGCCCACCCCTAAATTATATATATATATATATATATATATATATATATATATATCAAAAGAGGTGTGGCGGCTCCAAAAAACAAAAGTCTCTTTTGGTGCGACTGACGCCTCTAGCACCACCTCGGTCCATTCCTGTTTGTATCTTAATTTTTTGTTGAATGCCTATGACTGATGCTTTGAGATTGTTACATTGTGATATAGCTGGAAGAGAAGGGTGGCTAGAATGTGCACCCTATGATGCATTGGTGCTATTATACGTGTCGGGGCAGCGGCACCCGATCATCTGAAGCCGGGTTGCAGGATGGTGATCCCGGTAGGAAATATATTCCAAGATTTGCGAGTAGTTGACAGAAATTCAGATGGTTCAATTGTGGTATGTTCCTATAACAAGTCGCGATGCTCAGTCGCAGAGATATTGATTTCGGAAGCTTGTTTGAAGGTTGATCAGTGTTTGAAGGGCCTTGAATTGAATCCAGAATTGTACAGGATGCTAGCAGTTTAATTGTATATCTTTCTGAATTCAGACTGTGCAGCTTAGAATAAATGGTTAATCTTTTTCTATGTTGCAAACAAGTGTTCGATTTTCGATTTTCAATTTTCGATTTTCGACATGCATAATAAATGATACCTCAATATATAAACTCAATATCTCTAAATTTGCAGTCACCTGTTAGATCAACTGTCAACAATCCGTTCTCAGAACTGTATATGAATTTCTCTTCTTTCATATCCACCATGCAAGACCTTGGTTTCGAGCTTGAATAAACTCCGAATCTTCCGGACCCTCGAGCTTTGATTTTTATTCTGGAATCTGAAAGATCATTCATGTTTGCATCAATGGCTTCCACTGCTCCTCCTGAATTGTACATGTCAAGCAATCCTACGGGAGCAAAATGAACACCCTGACCGAAAACCTGGTCGACAAAGATTCGTTGGATTACTCGAACATATCGGATATGCATCGAACACAAATATTTTAAGAGAGAAAGGGGTGGATTTACTAACCCTGATAGGGGAAATGGTAAATGTTTCACATTTAAGAATGGCCAATGACACTTTAATATTTCCATTCTTTGGCAATCTGGAGAGAGATCCTGCAATTGGGACATAAAAGATCAATATATACAGATATATGTTAATTTCGGATTCGGTGTTTATCATTGAAGTTGATGAAGCCAAAAGGTTAACCTGAATTGAAGGCATAAACTGCAAAATCTCCATTCCAGTTTCCCCCTGCAACATTTGCAATGAACTCAACATCACAGGGACTAACGTTGCCCGAAATGGCAGAATGTGTGGTTTTCATGTCTTTAATTGCTTGTTTCAATGGCCAGTTTCCTGCTCCTTGGCAGTTGAAAACACCAATCACCCCACATAATTTGTTCAAGTTCCATATCTTCAGAAGACTGCAAAGCAGTTCATTTTTGTTACATATATACATATGCATATATATCGAAACGAAATCTATAATAGGTTCAGTTTTTTTCTTTTATTACCTTTTTCCATCCATGACAGGATCTTTGAATAAACAATCTCGAGTCGGACGGCCAGCATGTTTAGCTCTTAGAATCGATCCATCGGGCAAAACCAGCTTTCTTAGGATCTCAAAATCATGATTGCCTGGCTTGTCACTGTGATAATAAGAGGAAAAAATGGAAACCTCAATAATGTTCATATTCTCAACTCTAACAAGAGAAAATATGATACAGACACGCACACACGACATCGAGTTATTGCGGCTAACCTTACATATACTGCACATCCTCCTATTGCCCTTGCAACACCATGGAACTCAGCTGTATAATGTTTGCTCTGCAATAAATAGGAAAAGAAATGAAGTTGAATCGTGCCATTGTGATGTGATTACATGAACTAACTGGGTTAAACCCGGAGTTCCGAATGTGATTCGGATGTTAAATGTGCATTCAAATGATAGTGTCAATGGTAAAGAAAAGCATCCTACATGGAACATGTCCCAATCCGGAACCACAATCTCCCCAAGCAGTAGACTGTTAAAAGCAACGGATGCAACATGTAAGGTCTGAAATGTCGGCTCTCGTGGCATGAAATCTTCCGAAGCTCTCGCAACCCCGCTGGATTTCGAACTGTAAGCATACAATCATATTATGATCAGAACCTACACTTCAGCTTACCAACTTGCTAAATATTTTGAGCTGATGATGATTTTACCTGTATATCGAGTCTGAATTATGACTCATACAACATATCAGGTTATTGTCTTTGAAGTTCATTGATGTAGATTGTTCTAGTGCTTGTTGATATTGTCTAGTCAATGAAACCCGTCCGCCAAAGCCAGATCCTAAGGTCTCTATCAAATTCTGGGCATCTACCTTGACTCCATCAACACCGTTGCTGGCGAGATAACTATGCAGATCATTGTAGAAATCGAAGATCTTCTGTGGGTCGATGATCCCTACTCCATACTTCTCCAAGCTGTCCGGGATAACGTCTCGCAGATTTCCAACGTTACCAGGTGATTGGATTGGATAAACAATCTTTGGATTGTATTTTTTCATTGTTTCAGATGATGGAAGAACACCTCCCCAATAGCCAGTTAAAGCATGCCAGACATAGACATACCTGCATTACCATGTAAGTTTCATCATAAAAATACAGCCAAAACAGCATAAATCATATGTTAAATAGGACTTTTTCGAACACGGATACTTCAAAGGAAATGAAGAGTTAGAGTAATGTGGCATTATGTCTAAGATTTGAAACCCTTACTTTAAACCAAATTTTCCTTTTATCGTGTTGACGAATTCATGGAGATCACTGCATCCGCCATCCGATTCTGAACTTTTGAACTTACTGTTTTCTTTGATATCAACTAATCTACTTGCAAACCTGTTGAATAACAAAAGCAACAAGAAGCATGATTAACAAAGCAAGGCAAATGACTATATTTATCGGATTCTTGTACATATTCCGACATGGACACATGAAAAATTATACCCAACACTCATCTCGAGTCCAGGTATGCATTAGCACTACTTACTGTGTCCCTTCAATAAGCGGTTCTCCTTCTTTTCGGAACTCATTTACGGTATCTTGCCATCCATCATCGATGATTAGAAACTTCGGAGAACAGCCTCCCTCCGAGAAACTGCCCAAATAACAGAACAATGATCATATGTTCCTTGAGAATTATAATGATTTTGCAGAAATGATTGTTGAAAATTTTGTTTTATTACCTTTGAAGACTCTCTTTGATGCCTCGAGGATTCACATCGGTATAGAAGGCGTCCCAAGTGCACCATCCGAACCAGTCCAAATGTACAGGGATCTGTTCATCAAAACATACCAAAATCCATCAATGGAACAAGATTATAAGTACTGATTTGTATTAGATTCAACAGTTTTGAGATTAATAAATTACCTTCTTGTTTTCAATGTGTCTGAAAGTTCCCTTGTGCTTCTCCAATATCCTACATAGACACGAAACAATGTAAGAAATTGCAGCAGACAAAACAATGGCAATCAGTTGCATTTTGAGCATACTTTATGGAATTCTTGATGAGTTCAAATGGATTGTCCCCCGAATTGATGAACACTGGCTCCAACATTTGTGAGGTCTGGACATCGGCATCACCTGAAACAGTCGAACAATTTGTCCGAAAATGCGTGTCGGATCGAAGTATAGAATACTTAAAAGCTACAAAGATCAAATAAGAAGTTTTTGCAAATATCACCAACCACTTTCCACACAAAATTGGAGCTCATTTGCAGGAGTTCCTTGCAAACTTGTTCTGAAATCACCATCCAAGACAGGCAAGAAAAGAACATAAAACGTGTTCTCAGTGTCTGAATCAGAAGAACCGTCGTCTTCAACAGCTGATTCTTGTTTGATTTCCAAGAGAAGCATTTGAGTCTCCAATGGAATATCACTGCCGGATTTCCCATACCCGGGAATCATCCACCATATCTTGAATCTAAACAGACATAGAAGCTTGTATCCCCTGTAATAAAAATCAAGCAAAAAAGATCAAACGAAATTCAGGAAAAGGGAAAACAGATTGATAAGAACAAAGTTATGGAAATTACTGAAGAATCCCAAGATTGAAAACATGACGAGAACTGGGAATTGCAGAAGCTGAACCCAGAAAAGCTGAGCCTGAAATTCCCTGAGAAACGATTATGTTGGTGGGAACCTGGGTTAAAACCACCTTTCCCCGCACCATGAGGCGGCCATCTTCGACACAGGGCGCTGCTGTGATCGTCATTTGTACTTAGATTGACAGGTTTTGCAAAAACCAGCAGGGCTTTAGGCTTAGCTATTTATTATGTTCCATTTGTTGAACTCAAAAGTTTAACGTAAGATTTGAAATCCAGGAAACAAACCGTGTGGTCAGACTTGGGATTGGATAATGGCGCTGTTGCCGAGAGTTTGGTCGGCTTCCCTTTCACCTACAGCTTGCGAAAAGGCTATTGCCACCTCAACGACACGTCAGTTTTTGGGTAAGAATAAAGAACAGGTTTAATCAATCTAGACCCTTTCCAGAGTTTGGAGGGTCAATTACTCAATTTAAACTTTGAAAATATTTGAAGGTTTAAACTAAATATTTTTAAATTATGAGAGTTTAACTAAATTTTTTAATAATTTGAAGAGATTTAGTAAAAACTTTTAAAATTATAAGAGGAGATTTAATTAAAAATATTTAAAACTTCAAAGTTCACTATGAATTTTTAAAAATATTAAAGGGCTAAATTTATTCTTTTTTAAAATATGTAAGGATCAAATTCTAATTTTTCAAAATTTCAAAAGTCATGGCCCCTAGTCCTCACTAAATTTCCTTAAATGTTAAATCTATGACGCTTGTAGAAAATAAAAATTTCTACCGCCAATGTATCGGATAAAAATCTTATGCCTCTTTTCGATGTCCCTACTTATGCCACAACACTAAAAAATAATAGAAAATTAAATTTCAAGCCCTAATCCTAAATTCTAAACCCTAAACCCTACACCCTACACCATATACCCTAAAAATTACACTCTACCCTAGATTCCCAAAATCATAACTATAAATCATAACCTAAAATCCTAAACCATATACCCTAAACCTAATTTTAAGTGTGTGGCACAAGTAAAAATACTAAAAAGAGGAAGATGATTTCCATCCCAGTGCATCATAATATAATTAGCCTAAAACAAAACTTATATTTTACGGACTTTTCTAGAATTATCCAAATTAAATCAATAAAAAATTAAGATTGTTTAAGCACAAAGAACGGGAAAAAGGTGGGTTCGAGATAGATTGAGACGTGCGTTTAAATCTAAAACTGACGTGGCGGTGACTAGGATGATGCTTGCTTTGTCTCCCGCACGATGTGTGCGTTTCACCTTGTTTTTTCGTTAAAAGGTAAAGTTCTCAATTAGTCACTAAACTATGTGTTAATATTCATTATGATCACTAAACTTTCAATTTTTACACAACAATCACTAAATTTCGAACTTGTTACAAAATGGTCTAGAGCCCTAACTGTTGTTGAGTGGAGCGACATAACAGTTTGGGTAAAATTGTTTAATACCACAATTAGTCCTTCATATTTATACATTCGATTAATTTTGTTTTATTTTGGAAAACAATAAATTTAAGCTTATTATTTAAAAATTCTATCAATTTAGTCATTTTTTAAGAAAAAAATTTAATATTATATTATTAATAATATATTAAATTATTTAGGCTCATTTTTTATTTATCGTTAGTACTTAGATTTGATTTTTTTTATTTGAGTTTTTATTCTTTTTAGATTAGTCTCAAAATTTGAAAATATTTTAAAATTGATAATATGATTAATTTGATCATTGATTAATTTTGTGAGTATTTAAGGGCTTAAAGTTTAGGGTTTATATATCATCGATACAATATACATAAAAATGTATGTTCAAGCATGCTTAAGTGTTCAATGTGTTCTAATTTATAGGTGATGAGAGATTTAAGTAGCATAAACATTATATCAAAATGTATATTAAAAAAAACTTTCAATCATCGTTATGTGAGGATTTAATTAGCCCAACTAATGTGCACATAATTTTTAAATATCTATCTTTATATTTTTTTTATAATAATTGAGGCCTCGTTAAAAACCTCCCTTCATGTCGTTAAAACATATCATAAATACATTCTCCAATAGCGGAAGGAGAAAAAGAGTGCCTAAAAAATTTTATTCATGAATAAAGTAGTTACATTGAAAATCTTCTTACAATTATCGCACTCCCTAACTAAGCATAAAACCCATATCAGTGCCTATCCAACTTTCAGCCTATGCCCTCCTTTGCGAGTCTGTCCGCTTCAATGTTAGCTACTCTAGGAATGTGTCTGAAGATGTCCGCTTCAGAATCTAATCTAGAGCTGATTTACAATCACATTACACTATTATTCTTCAATGGTTTTTAGTGTGGATTTTATTTAATATTTATTATCTTTTGTTTTTAAATAATTATTTTATTCAAGTTTTAAGTAATACAAATTAGTCAAATATTGTAAATTATGTAAGATATGAGACACTTCAAAGTCACTTCAAATTTCCAGAAAAAAAAGAGATTTCTAGTTACTTTTCAATCAACTTCCCTTTGGCTTTAGCTTGAGATGATTCTCCCACTTCTCTTGCTATCCAAACCAAACAACGAATGCATTATAATTCCCAATTTTGGGCCCAATTCCTCATAAAATTAAATCAAAACTTAGTTCATTAATACAAATTGGGTTCACAAAGGCCAGTTTAGCATTGCTTTTGAAAAATACAGTAAAAAAATTAGTTTGAAAAGCAATTTTTAAAAGTGATTCTGAATTTTGGAGTTTAAAATTTAAATGTTTAGTATTGCTGTCAAAAAGTGCTTTTAAGAAGATAAATAATTATTTTGGACATGATATTGTAAGTTATATATATATATATATATATATATAATGATATTCAAATTCTTTAATGTTATAACATATCAACTTAAATTATTATAAAAATATAAAAATATTTTTTATTAATAAATATACTTTTTAACAATTTTAAATATTATTTTTAAATATAATAAATTTTAAATATTTTATTTAAAAACTTAACATGAATGAATACATATTATTTTAAACTAAAAAATAATTATTAATTATATCTTAATAAAAATTATAAATTTATAAATAAACACAATAACAAATGAAGGTTAAAATTGTAATTTGACTACCAAAAGTACTTTTACAATTGCAAAAGTTAAAAGATTTAGCTTTTGTGTTTAGGTTGAAAAATACTTTTTCAAAGCAGTTTTTTTCTTTTAAAAACTAGCTGTTTAGCATTGCTTCTGCCTTCAAACCAACTTTCGGCCCCAAAAGATGCTTTAAAAAGCAATGCTAAACAGAGGTTTAACTTGATTCAAGTCAACTACAAATCTTAACTCCGAAATTTAGTCGTTATAAAAAGATTGTATCTATTGTGAATCTTTAAAAGTCTCTCTGAAAAATCAGATGAGTTTAGAATAGAAGACATATATCACTACATATTACTAACGCTATACATCGCTACACACCATTAAAGTTTGTAAGAAATTTTAAATAAATATTAAAATTTATCGGCCGCCGCGGTGGGATTACCATGATAGTCAAGGAAGATACAACGCTTGTGCGACTTAGAGGAGGTTCAATCATCGTTATTGGTTAGGTTTTAAGGATTGTGAGATATAGAATAGTTTATAAAGTTCTAAATTTAAGAGTGAAAAATACATTAAAAATATAATTAACTGTATTTCGAGTCTAATTTTTTAATATCTATTTAAAAATCATTACAGAATTTAATATTTCCCACTAGACATTAAAATATTTATTCTCTATAAAGATTGAGAATCAATGACTACTATATAATATCTCTAACCCTATATTTCCCACTAGACATGAGAATGACCTAAATATAAAATATAAAAATCCGCATCATTTTTCCGTAAAATATATCCATATTAATCGAGGTTAATATCGTTGTCATCGTTATTATTATAAGAAAAATATTTAAAAGATTGTAAGTTTTTTTTACAATTGTACAATATTTAAATTTGAAATGTTGAAATTGAGGTTCAAACCTACATAAAATAAAAATAAATTATAATAGTTGACTTCAATTAATTAATTTTTTAGATAATTTTATATTTAAATATACTTAAACACACGATTAACTTTAAATGTAGGATTAATAAATTTAAGAATAGTTTTAATATATATATATATATATAATACTTTGATACAAAGTTTATGGTTTAGAGATTTATGTTGTGGTTTAGTATTTAAATTTTAAGATATTATAATTAAATATTTAAATTTTAAATTTTATAATTTAAATATAAAAAATTATGTAAAATTTTTTTTACAACTTTTGCATAAAAATATAACCCCTATATATTACCGCCAATGTGAACACGGTCAATAATAGTTGTCCAAAATTTATTTGACTTAACGTTTTTGTCGTGTTATTTAAATAAATCACACACCGCAAGTCCGCAAAAATGTCTTTCCCAACTACCTGCCCTTGCCAGTTGGTATATGCAATAATAGATAGATATTTAAAAAGTCGTGTTATTTAAATAAAGGAAAATACTTTGATGCATAAGCTTGTGTAAACTTTAGTTTACACAAGCCCTTTAATTTTAGGGTTTAGGATTTAAGATTTTAGGTTAGGGTTTAGTATGTAGGGTATATAATTTAAGGTTTATGGTTAGAATTTAGAGTTTAGGGTTTAGGGTTTAGGTTTTAGGTTACTAGGGTTTGTGATTTAAATTTTAAATTTTATAAAAAGGTTGTGTAAAAAAAATTTACACAGCTTGTGCATCAAAATAAAACCCTTAAATAAATCACACACAGCAAGTCCGCAATAATGTCTTTCTCAACTACCTGCCCTTGCCAGTTGGTATATGCAATAATAGATAGATATTTAAAAATTATGTGCACATTAAATAATTTTGATTTCTCAATAAATTTACTAGAGAACGTCTAGTGATTGATTATTCGTAATAATTGTTAGTTCATATAACAATAGAACTTTCAAGGTTGTTTAAAGAGCGAGTCAATTACGAATTGAACAGTGTTCGGCTCGATATGATACTCGATAAGATTAATATAGTTTGTTTGAATCATGTTTGTTTAAAAAATTCGTTGCTCGTTAAGCTTGCTAGAGTTTTCACCTTTTTTTTGAAATGAGTACACAAGTTTTATTCATAAAGGAAAAAATCAAGATGAAAGTTTACAACTTGACCCAAACCAGTTTTAAAACTAACGCCTTTAGATCATAAACAAGACCAAAGAAAAGGTAAAAATCTAATTCAAAGACTAGAAACAAAATAGATACAAAACATCACCAAAGCTCGACGATAAAGGTAAAAAACATCAACAACAACATTAAAAAATGCATATTATAGAATTGGGGTATGTTGACAACACGTTTATTACCACAACTCAATCGCGATGACTAACTTGCATCTAAATCCAGTTCGAGGGTCCAAAGCAGGGAGATCAACAAGATAACTTAAAGAGCGCCATCTTGGTCAGTCTTGGCGATGTCCAATCCACCCCTGAAGCAAAAAAAAACGTGCCAATAAGCAGAAAAGCGTGCAAAAAGGCAAAAAAATGCATACAAAAAGGTAGAGAAAAGTGTGTCATAAAGACATATTTATTGAAAAAAAGACTGAAATTAAAAAAACGAAACAAAAAAAAATAAATGAGGGTGACCGACTATCGACAACCAGTTTTAAGGTTGGTGCCGTTGTCGGCCTTATAACGTAGATGAAGCGGCTAGGTTAAGAAAAGTCAAAGCATCTAGAGAGAAAAAAAAAGAAGCGGCTAGTATTATTTAACAAACTGATACAAGGGTGTTGTTTTTACCTTGTTTTTCAATATATATAAAATTTAGTAATATTATATAGAGCTTAATATATACATAAATGAACAAATTTAACAAAAATGATTTAAATAGTGTGTCAAGCAATTCACATATCTAAACTCTAAAATAACAATCCACAAATACACCAAACTGAGGTATCATAAAAAATTTAACGAATTGCTTGTGAACTTAATCGAGTTGAATCTTACTTGATTTGACTCGTTAAGTTCGAGCTTGATCTGCTCAACACAGCTGGCACCCCCTATGTGTTTCAGCCTATTTGTAGAGCCAAATATGTTCCATGGTATTTGCACCCATTATCCCCTTCTTCATGGATTCCTCAAGTAAAGATGTTGAGTTTGAGAAATCATTCAACGAGATGATATCAACTCTCCCCAAAAGGAAGAGCTGGGGTTCTCGTGAAGATAATTTCCAATATCAAGGCTTTTGGCTTCACCCCACTTTCCTAAAAGGAGTTGTGTCGGCTCAACAACAATTCCAGGCTCAATCCACCGATATCATGCTCTGTAATCTCCCCAAAACCGGCACAACCTGGTTAAAATCCCTGATTTTCGCCATCATTACCAGAACTTCATTCGACGATTCCACTAGCCCTTTGCTTTCCAAATTGCCACACGAGGTCGTGCCTTTCATGGAGCTTTACCATGCAGATTTCCCCACTTACCGTGAGCTTGGGGTTCCCGTGCTGGCCACACATGTTCCTTATTCGTCCTTACCGAGATCGATACTCGATTCCGGTTGTAAGATTGTTTACGTTTGCAGGAACCCCAAGGATTCATTCGTTTCGTTGTATCTTTTCAACAACACGATCCTAACGTCCCAGAATCTTCAACCCTTTGATCTCCACGAGGCGTTTGAGATGTTCTGTGAAGGCGTGAGCGGGTACGGACCTTATTGGGACCATGTTTTGGGGTACTGGAAAGCGAGTTTGGAACTTCCGGATAGGATTTTGTTCTTGCAATATGAAGAGATGAAAGATGATACTGTTCTGTATGTTAAAAAACTGGCGGAGTTCATCGGCCACCCTTTCTCGTCGGAGGAACATCAAATGGAGATGCCGGAAAAGATTGTGAAGATGTGTAGTTTTGAGAATTTAAGCAACTTGGAAGTGAACAAAAGTGAGAAATCCAGAAGAGGACTGGTCCAGAACAAGATGTTTTTTCGGAAGGGGAAGGTTGGGGATTGGAAGAATTGGTTGACTTCGGAAATGGCCGAACGATTGGACCGAATAACACAGCAGAAACTGAGTGGTTCAGGTTTAAGTATCCATTTTTGACGGTGTCGGTTGTGCAGGTCTCCGGTGCTCTCATCTCCGGAGGAGTTGCTGCCATGTGGCCACCTCTGGAGTTGCTAAGTGCGGAGGCGATGAAGGTTAGATGCAGAGTTCGACCTCTATTTTGCTACCCTTTGATCAATAAAGATTGTGTTTGAACCTGACATTGTAATTTGTTCAAACTTGTTTTTCAGTTGTTTGAGATAAGCGTGTGCAGTTTCAATATACTAGGTTTAACTTAGCTCATTAATACAAATTGAGTCCACTACTAGGTTTAACTTGGTTCGAGTCGACATAAAAACATGACTCTAAAATTTAGTTGTTATAGAAGGATTGTGTCTATTGTGAACCTCTAAAAAAATCTTATCTTATTCTCTAGAACGAATGAGAAACAATGACTACCAAAAAAAAATATCTCTAACATATTTATATCCTCCACTTTTTTAATACAAAAAATATTAGATTATTTTTTTGAGAAACATATAAAAATCCAATTTTTTTCACTTAAAAGTATTGTTATTTTTACATATTTTGAAACGAAATCATATTCTATAATACTTTTAATATAAACTTTTTTCGAATCACAATTTTTATTAAAGAAAGTTATTATTTATTTATATATATATATTATAATATACATTATTAGAGAATTTATTTTGAAGTTTTTTTAGAATCTTACTTACACATGTCTAAAACTATCTATGCTCCATTAAATATAAAAATTACCTAAATCAAAATTATCATTTAATAATAATCAACCTAAGTATATAAAACTATATATTGTGATATAAAACAAAAGACAAATAAAGTAAAAGAAAGTGACGTATTATTAGGGTTTTTCGACGAGCTCAAAATTGGTACCAAAACTTTACCACTTAATTAATGTCGAATTTTACGAATTAAAGTATCAATTTTAGCCGGAACTTGGTTATACACGCGAGTAAATTTCGAGAATTCTAATATCCGAGATCAAACGCTCGGACCACCACCACTACGACTGGTATTAGCCTCGTTCGTTTTCGAATATATGGACGTCACATTTTTGAAAAGATTTTATTTTAAAAAAATGGCTAAATGCATGGACGTATATAAAATTCACAATTTAACCTATGACCCACGACACCAAAAGAATCGTCATCCGAATATTCAGAGTATCGTTCTCATGCGGATACCGAGACCGCAAATGCATGCTAACACCGATTAATTAGATAAGATATGAACAAAATATAAAAATACTAACCAAAAAAAAAAAAACAAAGGCCAACATGAACCAAATAATATACATGTGCGTAAAACATGCTAATATTTAGAAAGGGCATAGGGCGTTAGCAAAAAAATAATTACGTAAAATGAGATGATGTATCGAAATGTATACAAATATAAATATAAAAAGTGGTAATAATATACGCATATATTTTATATGTAAAATTAAAGCGATATATATATATATATATATATATATATATATAACATATTTTTTGGATCGTTGGATGGGGAAAGTGGATGGTTGAGATTAACTCCGTGTTTTTAATTCCCAAGTGATAATCTTCACATATTTTACTGTTAATCTCATCCATCCGTTTCACTCATCCAACGATCCAAAAAAGATATAAAACTTAAAGAGTTTTACACAGTGTAATTTGATCATATCTCATATATATATATATATATATATATGACGGCTTACACCCTAAATAGGCAATTTTGGGTGAAAAACCCCTTTTTAATTATTATCTGCAAAAATGGCTCCCAAAAAATTTTATTTGGCAAAATGACCCCCTTTCTTGCCAGGTCGACAGACCTCGCGTTTTGTAGGACGCGAGGTACGACATCGTGTTCTGCAGAACGCGATTTTAGTCGACGTGGCGTTGCAGTTCGTCTTAACGGTTTCACAGTACATCGCGTTCTGCAGAACGCGAGGTCCCCGAGAAATTGAAAAGGCGGCTGGAATATATCGCACGGACCTCGCGTTCTGTAGGACGCGAGGTCTGTGCATTTCCAGCCTGAGCCACAAGCAAAAACATGCGTAAGTAGGCCTGTTCGAACCCAATTTCGAGCGTGTAAATGGTATATTTTTAGCGATCATCGAGTTTTGGGTCGTAGTACTGAAAATTGTCTATCGTATGATACCAACATGGTTAATTTTCGTCCATTCTACAATGGTTTAAAATGGCTTCGAAAACCCTATGCTAGCATACTTTTTTTGATTGAAGTTGTATTTCAACTAATGTCGATAGGCATGTTCGAGCAGAATTTCATACGTATAAATTTTAAATTTGTAGGTAACATCGAGTTTGGGGTTGTAGTATTGGAAATTCTCTATCGTATGACACTGACACGGTCAATTTTCGTCCATTGTACGCTGATTTAAAGTTGTTCGAAAACACTATCATAACATATTTTTTTGAATGATTGAAAATATAAGATGACGGATTGTATAAATCGAAGTGGACTGACTTTATTGATTAGATTGTCATATGCGAACTCACATATACAAATGAAAATTAATTAATTAATACGAGGGGCTGAGCGATTAGGACACTTAGAAGCTGTGTGCCTAAGATTTCGACATATAGAACAATGCTTCTTTTGTCCGGTTTTCTCTCGATGTTCGACCAAATTCTCGGCACAATATATTCTTGTAGAAGGTGGACGTCCTTTGGCTCGTAGTAGTGCTGGATCTGGGCGTATGATCGGTTCAGTGTCCACAGCATTTGGATCAACCTCATTTCCGATTGGAGGAAACTCTTTTTCGTAAACTTTAAGCACCGTTTTGAGTAAGTATACCGGATCAACCATATGCATGTATTCTATTCGTTGGTTAGTGCAAGCAGCAATGGCGTGTGCGCACGGGTATTTGAAAGTTTGGAATATTCCGCACTCGCAGGTTTTTTCCCTCAGATCTACAACGTAAGCGTTGTGCTGAATGCCTTCTATCCGCCTGGAAAATTCCGCAACACGAAACAAGTGTCCTTCTCGCGAGAAGAGAGTTGCTTGCACCTGTCTTGATTGGGCCAACTGAATATGCAGTCTTGAGCGGAAATCTGGATGGACTTTGTGTCCACCTGCCATGTACTCAGCTGCTTGCCTGCCCAAGGTTGCAAAAAGGGTAGCTAAACGATAATAGGTGGCTTTGACAATGGAAGTGATAGGCAACTGCCGAACTCCCTTCAGTGATGAGTTCACTGCCTCAGCCAAGTTCGTTGTCATGTGACCATAACGTTTGCCCTCGTCATACGATCGAAGCCATTTTTCCTTTGGGATTTTTTCAAGGTATTCTGCGCCTTTTTTGTTTCTCGCTCTCAATTCCTCGAGCAGCTCAGCCACCTCTTGTTTGTAGTGCGAGTTGCCTACGGAATGACAGTTGAATAGTTATGGGAGTAAGAAATAATAAAAGGGAGTAAGAAATAATATAGTAAATAAAAATGCCATAAGGACGTACCCATATCGAGCACCATTTGACGTTCATCACGGTTCTTGTATTGCAGCAGGTAGTTTGCGGCTATGTGCCGCAAGCAGAAACGATGGTGAATGTATGAAGGCTTCCAATAGTCACCCAAATTTTGTATCGCCCACAACAGCGCTGTGCCTCTGTCAGAAATAACACACACCCCTTCATCCCTTCTTCTTCGTATTACAGGATCAAGGACATATTTTCGTAGGTTCGTAACGAAGAACGTCCAAGACTCCATATCCTCCTTCGGGACGATTGCGAATGCAACATGAACTTATTTGCGATTGCCGTCCTGTGCTATAGCTAGAAGTAGGATCTGTGTATATTTTCCGTACAACCATGTGCCGTCGATTTGGACCATCGGTTTGCAGTGCTTGAATGCGTTGATGCACTGGGGGAAAGTCCAAAATAACCGGTGGAATTGACAAACACCTCGGACGACACGATCATTTTCGTATGCCAGAATCGTATCAAGTTTGACAACCATTCTGGGGATGTGTTTCTGCAGGAGATTAAGCCACGGGCGCAACTCTATGTAAGATTCCTCCCACCGGCCATACAATTCCTCTTTGGCCTTTTTCCTTGCATACCATGCTTTCGAATAACCTGGACGGAAGCCGGTGACAGCTTGAGCTGCAGCCTGACATGTGGGGACCGACACAGTGGGATTTGTTTTCACCAGTGTGGAAAAGATGTCCGCGAGGTACTTTGCATCCAGGTTCTTGTGATCCTGGTTGAGGCTAGAAACGGTGCATGTATGGGGCCCCTCAAGTTTTGTTATTTTCCAACGGTTGCCTGCCCTCTTCAACTCTGATATACGGATTTTCCATTTACAGCCTTGATGAAGTTGCACTTCAGGTATTTTTTATTATATTTAGTATGCTATTATTACATTTATTATTAAATTAAAATTATTTATTTGCACATTAGGCTGCTTTATGAATTTTTTATGATGAATTCAGACAATATTTAGGATCTTTTTAATAAATATTTCGGATGAATTATAAATATGTAGGATGAACTTACAATTTTTTTATTTAGGATGAACTTACAATTTTTTTAATTAGGATGCCTTTATTAATTTATATTTTCACAGCGGTGTACGCGAGCCCACATCTTGCGCATTATTGGCGGGATATTAATGCCCGACAAAACTCGCAACAAAGTGCACGTTATGTGGCTTCGTCATCTGACAAATTTAGACGAGTCTGGACGAAAATCTTGGGGGTCAGCTGTCTTGGCGTTTCTTATCAGAGACCTCTGCAGAAACGTTGACGCCTCCAAAGCATCGATGGGAGGATGCTGTTTATTCCTGCAGGCTTGGGTTTGGCTTCGGATCCCTACTTTGGCACCACAGCTTAGGATTCCCAGTCTTCTGTCATTTCCGCTTCTACGGAGGTACTACATAATCTACTATATTTTTTTTTATTAAATTATTTTATTTAACGATCTTTTTCATTATTTAAAGGTGGAGCACCACAGTAACCCACGTCGGCCTGCCGGACTCCCAGAAAGCATACAGACATACATTCGATGCCTTGACGGAGGACAAGGTAATTCAACAATTATTTTGGTTTTTTCCATACTATTTTTTCCAATAATATTTCATATAGAAATTTTACTAACTTTTTCATTCTTTTTAGTTCGTGTGGAGGCCCTACGATTCAGAGGAGATTCGCATCATTACTCCAGCAGATATTGTGCAAGAGCGAGACCTCTGGATTTCCGTCGTGCCGCTGCTGAACTACGAAATTTGCGTGTGGCATTCTGCGGATAGGTACTCCGACAGTTCGGGTACGTCCAAAATGTTCCACGCCCTCCGCAAAATATGGACGAGTTCCACAATCTTACGCGTCAGGGGAAGACGGAGATTGACTGGGCCGAGCACCACGCTAGCTGGATAGCGCTTTGGGGTCAACGATTTCTCAGACGCCCAGAGTTTCTCCAACCAATTATGGTAGGGGGTCCTTTGGTCACTTTCAATTATGAGCAGTGGTATAGGGACAATGGGATGCCACATATCCTTACTCCGGTCGAGCTCGAAGCAGGGCTTCCCCAGCGACCCCAAAACCGCCCACGCGGGAGCGAGCGAGCGAGCCAGACCCAGAGCCAGTCCCAGACCCAGAGGCAGACCCAGAGGCAGTCGACGCATCGCGGTCTGAGACCACGATATGACACTCCAGGGGCATCATCTTCTGCCCCACCATTGCATAGCGGTCCATCGACTTTCGAGCAGACGATGCCTCCACCCCAGTTCGGCTCCACTGATGCCTATCGCCCCCATACGCCCACGACTGACCTTCTACTTATCGATTATCCACCTCAGTATGAGTTTCAGATGGTGGAGAATACGCCGATAGGTAGTTTGTTTTACTCCCCGCCTAGGCCCAACACAGATCCACAGATCGCGCACGATGGTCAGGATGATAGGGACCAGGCACCACCACACGATGGACCGAGGAGGAATCCGGATCGCCAGCGTCATCCACCCGACTGCGGAACCGGTGGACATAGGCATTTTTAGTTTTTTTTTTGTTGTTTTCTACTTATGTTTTTAATATTTATGTAAAACACTTTTAAATTTTATAATGTCGTATTCTAATTTTGTTTATGAATTATAATTTTGTTTGCATATTATAATTAAACTTTATAATGTTTATTTAATTTTTGTTTTTAATAAATTTAATAGGATTAAAAAACCGAAAATCGACATTAGTTGAAATACAACTTCAATCAAAAAAAATATGCTAGCATAGGGTTTTCGAAGCCATTTTAAACCATTGTAGAATGGACGGAAATTAACCATGTTGGTATCATACGATAGACAATTTTCAGTACTACAACCCCAAACTCGATGATCGCTAAAAATATACCATTTACACGCTCGAAATTGGGTTCGAACAGGCCTACTTACGCATGTTTTTGCTTGTGGTTCAGGCTGGAAATGCACAGACCTCGCGTCCTACAGAACGCGAGGTCCGTGCGATATATTCCAGCCGCCTTTTCAATTTCTCGGGGACCTCGCGTTCTGCAGAACGCGAGGTACTGTGAAACCGTTAAGACGAACTGCAACGCCACGTCGACTAAAATCGCGTTCTGCAGAACGCGATGTCGTACCTCGCGTCCTACAAAACGCGAGGTCTGTCGACCTGGCAAGAAAGGGGGTCATTTTGCCAAATAAAAATTTTTATGAGCCATTTTTACAGATAATAATTAAAAAGGGGTTTTTTCACCCAAAACTGCCCCCTAAATAAGTATAGAGAATGACAAGACACAAGAGAGAAAAGCTAGGCACAACTAACACCCTAAATAAGTATAGAGAATGACAAGACACAAGAGAGAGAAGCTAGGCACAACTAACAAGGCAGCAAAACCAAGACAAATATTAAAAAAAATGGTGCTACAATCGGTGAACCATTGGAAAATGTATTTGATAAAAAAAAAGAACCATTGGAAAATGTAGTTATATATATAATAATAAAAACAAAAAAGAAATAAGGACACAACATTTACTTTGAGAGGGTATGACTGACATGGTTTGTCGGCCATTCCGCCTTTGTCTCACCATGCACACTCTACGAATATGCATCGGTTTGTCGGCGACGAAAGATGAAACGGCTGAGCTTCGACGGTAAAAAAAACACTCTCCCTTTCTGCTCTCTTTTTTGTATTTTGTTTGCGATGATAACTCGAGAGTGGAGATGTTGCTGAAATTTGATTCTTTTGTATTAATTTTTTTTTTGATGAGATAATGCATACAACGTGAAACTGGGAAAAATTATACCTTTGAAATTTTTGTTTTGTATTCCTTGTTCGAAAATTGCCCAGAAATCAAAAGCTGGGTTACAATAATTTTGATCTCGGTTTTATACTCGAGTTACAATCGAGAAATAGAAAAAAAGGAATTGACTTGTGAGGTCCTTTTTTGTCTCTATTACATTACTGGATCAGTGGCGGATCCAGAAATTTTTTTTGAGGTGAGCACATATACATTAATAACACACAATTTTTTGAACATAAAAATACTAATAATACTCTAATTATAATAAAAAATCTTACAAAAAATATAACAAAAAATAAATGTTAACTTCGAATGTCTAGTCGAGTATAGAGTTGATAGATGGTGTATCCATGGCATGGACTTTGTTGGGCACCGTTTGATTTTCATGTGATAGATCTGTTGATTTATGATTTATATACATGTCAATATTCACATTATTTTATTGAATTTAATAAAATCGTATATTAAAATATTTTAAGATAATTATATATAATTGTCGTGTTGAATTTAATTGATAATTAAAATTAACATGTTGAATTCAATTGATAATTACAATTATCATGTTAAATTAAATTAATAATTACAATTACGATATTAAATTTAATTAATAACTAAAGTCCAAATCTGTAATCAATTAATTTCCTAACTTAAAATATTAATTTCCTAACAAAATTAGGAGAATCAATAATTTACAATGCTCAATTGCTAAAACATTTCGTGAGATGATGACCTAATCAAAAGGGTTCAAAAAGCGGTATGACCGCGCGAATAATTTACCCTAAAATAAGGGGAAAAGCGCGGACCTAAGAGAGAATACGGGTCGGGTCGGATGGTTATTCGGGTAAGTATTTAACTAAAATTGTAACCTAAGTTTTCTTGTAGGTCATTTTAGTTTATAAGCCGCTTTTTTTAATTTCTTTACTTTCTAGATCTATGGAATTCCGACTATGATTATATGAGATCAGCCGTGATGGTTGCCATTCGTCGGTACCGTCTGTTTCCATCAACCACCGTCGACGACAATTGAAAAACCCAAACAAATGTCTATTTTATTATTTTTCGTGTTTCAACCAAATTCAAGGTCAGTTTTTTTAAAAATTAATTAGACATGTATAGATCTAGATTTAAAAACAGCGGGCGTTACCATTCCGCCGTCTGATCAAGGTGTTCTTTATCGAGATATCTTTGTCTACTCGTCGTCGTGGAGTTGCTCACCGTCCGAATTCGGTATCGAAGGTGTCGTTCGTTGAAGATTTTCAAAAACAGTTTTGTCCTTTTCTTTAAATTTGTTCTATTTTTTTTTCTAGTTTCTACCCCTTATTTGTCTACTTTTCTTTTGCGAATTTTTGATATCCAGTATACTCTAAGGGTGGAGGGGCTTTGTTTTACCCAGTTAAAAATAGGTATTGGGTTATTGGTTTTATCTAGTATATTTTAGGGGTGAAGAGGTTTGGTTTTACCTATAGTGTTATTGATTTTGTTGTAGTCTCAGATGAAAAAAAAATTCTTGGATCTGGCTGTAGAGTAAATTTGGGCCTCAGTCCAATAAATTTTGAGCTTTAATAAGATTTTTAGCTACACAAATAGAGGACACAATTTTTCTAGGGTGGGCACGAATTTTTTTCAGGGTGGGCACTATAATATAAACTAAACATCTAACAAACTAATTTTAAATTTCAGGGTGGGCCCGGGCCCACCCTCATTAACCTATAGATCCGCCACTGTACTGGATGTATGTTCCTGTTGACATTTTGCAATTTTGCTTGCTTCATTAATTTATTTATTTTTGTTATTCTTTGGTAATCTGATGACCTAAAACTATTGCCTTCATGTTGGTCTTTGCTTGATCAGGAGCGACAACGGGCCAATCACGGCGTGCTTGGGAGCAGAGGGACAGGCGGTGGCAGACGCGTGCTTGTGTTGGAGTTCAAGAGGCGCGTGTGGCGTGTGCATAGTTTCTAGAAGGTTCTCCGCGAGTTGTTTTGAGTCGTTAGATCGAGATCAATCTAACGACTGAAATCTTGTGTGGCGCGAGCTGAAAACATGGGCATTAGGGTTTTGCTGGCTGAGGGCTGATTTGGTCCGTTGATATCGCGTGATCTGACGGTTGAACGGGGTGCGGCGCGAGATCAAACGAAGGCTACTAGAGTTTCTTTGATCGGGGGTAATCTGGACCGTCAAATCATCTTTCTAGATCGAACGGTCCATAGTGAGTTGTGCGAAAAAGAAACAAGGGATTAGAGTTTTTATTATCAGACCATTATTTTAGAATTATTTGGGCTCTTATCAGGCTAAGTATGTAAATGGACAATATCATAAATAAATAAAAAAAGGGTAATCTTCACCCGTGGTCCCTTTTGTTTAGTGTCTGTTTCGTTTTAGTCACCAATTTTGAATTTTTTTATTTAAGTCACTTACGTTATCGTTTCGTTCTATTTTAGTCACTGGCCGTCAATCTCCGTTAGTTAGATGACGTGTCATGTTAGTAAAAATAGATAATTTATAATATAATCCCTAAATTCTTGAAATTCTATTTTCACCATCTTCAAACAAAAAATCCTAATTTTTAATAATTTTTTAATAAATATTAAAATTCTAAAAGATCCTACATACAATTAATTATAACCATTTTGTATTTTTGTTTTTTAATACTCCTTCTGTCCCACTAAAATTGTCATATGTTGACATTTTTCTGGTAAATTTTTTTAACTTTGGCTATAATCTATTTAAAATTTCTGATTAATTAAAATTTATAAAAAAAATTATTTAAAAACTATTTGATTCAAGGTTTTTAAAAATATTTTTTTTATATTTTCATCAATATTAAATTTTAAATTATAAAAAAGTGAAAGTTAAAAGGGTTTGGCCCAAAAATTGTCAGTATGTGACAATTTTTTTGGGGCAGAGGGATTATTTTTTTGTAATATTTAATTTGAAACATTAGTATTAAATTCAAAGCAAATTAACCAGAATCCTTTTACAGATTTTTATTTTCTACAGAGAAAGATGAACACAACAAATTACCGTAAATCATCAACACCTTTCTTCCTTTTCAACGGTATTAATTCTTTAGCTTGAGATATAGATTTTTACTAAAGTTATTAGTAGAATTTTCTTTACTTTGGCTATACAAACTAATGTTTGAACTTCATGGTTTTTATTTCTGTATTTGAATTCAATTTCAATTATGATGTTTAATATACATGAATTCAATAAAACCAAACAATAAAAGCATTCTAATTACCAACTTAAACCTAGTATTATACGCAATTGATATTAATGTACTAAGTTTGGATTTAATTACCAACTTTCCTTTTATTTTTACTTCCATTTGGGCCCACTTATTCATTTAAATCCAAACTTAGCTCATTAATACAAATTGAGTCCACTACTAGGTTTAACTTGGTTCGAGCCGACATAAAAATACTGACTCTAAAATTTAGTTGTTATAGAAGGATTGTGTCTATTGTGAACCTCTCAAAAAATCCTATGTTATTCTCTAGAACGAATGAGAAACAATGACTACCAAAAAAAATATCTCTAACATATTTATATCCCCTCACGGGTGGTTCAAAAGTTTCAGGGACCTGTGTAATTTGTTAAAATGATGGCTTAATTTATAATAAGAAAAATGTATTAGTTTTTTCGAAATAAAAATTTTTAATACAAAAAATGTCAGATTACTTTCTTGAGAAACATAAAAATAACTTATAAACATATAAAAATTTAACTTTTTTCACTTAAAAGTATTGTTATTTTTGCATGTTTTGAAACGAAATCATATTCTACAATATTTTCAATATCCCGAATCACTATTTTTATTAAAGAAAGTTATTATATATATATAATATATTATTATAATATATATTATTAGAGAATTTATTTTGAAGTTTTTTTAGATTCCTACTTACACATGTCTAAAACTATCTATGCTCCATTAAATATAAAAATTACCTAAATCAAAATTATCACTTGATAGTAATCAACCTAAGTATATAAAACTATATATTGTGATATAAAACAAAACACAAACTAGTTTTTTAAAACATTTAATACTTTTCAGACAATTATTTAAAAATTATGTTTTTTTTTTAATGACAACAACTACTTGAACCTACACCGTCCGTCCTATACGATCAACAGTAGGGTGAAGATAGAAATCTTTAAACATAGGATATTTTAGTAATATTAGTTACCCAACCCCTTTGGCCACGTGTACAATAGAATTAACTAATAAAATATAAATTTGCAAATATCCTTATTAATTGATATTGTTGTCGTTGTTATGAATATTTATCTATGTGGATGTCTATCATGATTAGAACTTTATTTAAGGAGTTTGATTTATTTATTATTAGGAATATTATCTCTATTAATTAGAGTTTAATGTATTATGTACTTCTTATGCCTATAAATAGATGATTCATTGAAGGCATTGTATACAATTCTATTTTTGAGAATAATACAAATCTCTCTCTTTCTCTCATCTCTTTGTTCTTCTTGTTCTTCTTTATTTTATTCACAACACGTTATCAGCACGATCTGCTTACAATATTTTTTCAAGAATATTTTGGAGACAAATTAAACATTGTGCAAAAGTCGACCAATAATTACATTATTCAAGTACACCAACCAAATCTTGGTTTATCCAAATTCTAAAGCGTCTAATTCTTTTGCCTAAGCGCCTTGATACTCGAAGGTATGGAAATAAATAGACCAGATACATTTTTGCTTACTTTTAACATGATTTTATATTTTATTCTCTAGTAAATTTCGAATGAATTTTTAAACTTTCTCATATATTTTAATCTTTAAAATATATTGTGGTTCTCATCTATTTATCAAGTTATACATATCATGTATAGATACGATCCCTCATTGTTTATCTACTAAGTATTGTATATATCGAAAATAAAAATATTTGTTTATGCTATTTCTTTTCCTTTGAGTATTTGAATATGTAAGGCATATTATGTGCAAATATTTTTTAAATCTATCGAAAAATTTTAGATATGGCCTTTCGTTGTTATATTTACATCAACATTTGTTTATGATATTTTATTCGATGATATTGGTATTTTTAACCATGTTTTGAGTTTTACATATCTTTGAATGACTTGGAAAGAGACATGACGTAAAAAGATTATGAGAAGATGACTTGGTTCATTTGTTATGTCTCCATCATCCTCGAGAGGAAAACTAATATCGGTAAATTCTGATTTTATTTTTATTCTTTAAATTATGATCTTAATGTGCGATAAATCATGGTGAATTTCAATCTATAAAAAGATTGTTATAAAGTCTATATTTGCTCGAAAGCAATTTTTCTTCTTTGTCGAAAAACTCGACCATAGACTTCTCCCAATTTCAAGTTACGAAAATTCTTCTTGATCCAAAAAGTTTCATGGGAGGCATTCCTTGAAGTGAATGCAAAGCATGATGTTTATTCCATGCGATTATAAATGATGGGGCATTCCCTGAAGTGAATGCAAGCATGATGTTTATTCCATGCAATTATCAATGATGAGGCATTCCCTTAAGTGAATGCAAGCATGATGTTTATTCCATGCGATTATTGGACCTGTTTCATTCCCTGAAGTGAATGCAAACATGGTAAATCATTATTCAATTAGAGACATAATTTCGATATAATCCAAGTATAATTGGCTGGACATCCCGTTCTGCGAGGCTACTGGTCTCAAAAGAGGTTTTTAAAGGACCTTGTGGACAGGTTTAACAATGCCGCGTACGAGGATTAAATCTTTGTTCTCTGTGATAAGGATATGTGAAAAATGTTTTAAAGGCCCACTGGCTCTACTCCATTCCCTGAAGTGAATGTGAGATTATATTATGGAAGGAATAAAAAATCACATTAAAAGTTGTGGTCGTGGTCGAGGCTATGAATATACACATAAAAAATATAGTTGTTTTAAGAATACTTCTACCTGCTGGTAGCAAAGTTATAAGGATGACAAGAGTGATAAAGATCATTCTAAGGAAGTGAAATCATTTTTCCAATGTGATGTTATAAACCATTGGTTTCGTACTTGTTAAACGCCAAAGTATTATGGACTTTATCCATAATCATGAATGATAAATGAAATAAAATATAAACAAAATTTGTTTATGGCGAAAATAATTATGGCGTTATTGGTCCAACTCAATTGGATATTGTTAATTTTCTCATAACCCTTGAAGGGAATAATTTACCATTTATTTTATTTTCCCTTGTAACCTCTAACAAGAATAATTGAGTTTTTTTTATTTTTATTTATTTTATATTAATTCGTTTTATTTATTATTTATTTATGTTAGTTTGCTTTATGTTTATTTATTTCACATATTATTTATTTACGCTTTATGTTAATTTATTATTTGAAGAATATGATTACTTCCGGAATAAAATATACAATGAATTGTGGCTATTTATGCCTAGAATTGTGGCTATTTATGCCTAGCAGATAATGCAAGTACTCATATTGTACTTAATCATAAGAAATATTTTTCCCATTTAAATGCAAGGGGAAATATGAGTAGTATTTCTCAAAGTACTAAAATATCAATACTTCGGAAGAGCACTTGAAAGTTTATCTCTGATAGATAATCGACTTGATATGATGTGCTATATTTTATATTTTTCATTCCTCGAAGTGAATGATACAAAGTACATATTTTCATTACCTGAAGTAAATGAAACAAAGCACATTTTGAAAGGTGCACAATTATGCATTTCTCGATTAAAATGCAAGGGAATAATGTGAGTACTATATCCGGAAGTACTAATATCACAAAAGGCTCTGGTTGAGCAAATATGTTATTGTCAAATAGAACTTTATTCCATATTCACAGTGCGTTATACTCGTCAAAGTCATAAAGAGAGCAATATGAGTTCGCAAACTATCCCTTTGGGAATTATAGATAACATATGTTATCAATTGGCATTTGAAATAAGTCAATATGGATATAAGTTCTGGTAGCCAAAAAGTCAGTTGAAAGCTCTAGGAGAGCTATATATTGCTACCAAAAGATAATTTCAATTGAAAACTCCGAAAGAGCTAAATATATTCCTATTTAAAGGAACAATTTTGATGGTCGTACTAGACATGTACGAGTAAGATTGAATTACATGTTATGGTAAACAAGAAGTTTACAAATTCAGAGATATATACACACATATATATAGTTGGCATGATCGGTTAGACCATCCTGATCAATAATGGTGCAGAAATTATTGAGATTTACATGCACATGTATTAAAAGAACCTGTAGTTCTTGTGGTGCTTATTCTCAAAGGAATGGATTAAATTCCACTTATTAAAGAACGTGAAGTTCTTGTGTTGCTTAAAGGAATTGATTAAATTCCACTTACTAAAAGAACATGAGGTTCTTGTGTTGTTTGTTCTCAAATGATATAGATGATCCCACTTACCAAAAGAATTAGAACTTAAAGTTCTTGTACTGAAGTTAAGACTGTATGTCTTGCATATCTGAACGAAATATGGGCCCATATATCCACAAATGTGAAAAGTTTTATATGATTTTAGTAGATGCATCTACATTGTTTTATCGACTTACAACCAGAAGTTTGTGAGATTGATTCTAAAAAGATTCAGATTATGCAGTTAGACTATTCGTCTTGAAAAGCTAGTGGGTTTATATTTTAGGCTATATCAGTTGTTACAAAGCCTATTGATTATGAAAAATATAGTTTAGCAAAATTTCAATTGGATGCCTCCTATTTAATAGCTAAACTATGAGAACAAAAGAGTTATTATTTATATGGTGTTTCCATATAGCAACACTTATACGCATCAAGCCAACGAGTTATAATAAACTCCCCGTTATGATTGGTTTTTGGTCAGAAACCATACATTTCCCATTTTATGATTTTTGAATGTGCGATATGAATTGCTCCACCACAACGCACAAAATGGGTAAATAAAAAGGGTTGAGAATATATATTGAGTACGAGTCTCCTTTTATGTTTAAATTCTTAAACATTAATTGGAGAATCATTTATGACATGATTTTTCTCAACATCAGGGGGAGATAATAATTAGCTGGATAGAGGAAAATGAATTATCATTATCTAGATCCTCGTATATGAACTAGAAGTTCATAAGATAATTCATGTTATTACATGTCAACTGCCAGACATATTTACTGACCCAATGAGAGTAATTAAGTCTCATATACCAGCTGAAACGCTCTAAGTTTAAATTACATGTTAGAGCGAGAGAATGTAAATCATGCCTGAAGCATGATAGTTGAAATGGTTCCAATGATCAAAATTCTCGTAAATAGAAAGTAATATGAGATGGTCATATATTGGAGGCGGGTGCTCCTGAAGAGACCCAAGACATAACAAATAATAAAACTCTATAAGAGTTTCAGGTACCTGAAATAAAGATTGAAATCTTGAAGAGATCTCGATGAGTTATGTCATTACGAGAATGGAACCAGAAAATTGAAAAGTTGTCGACAACGATTTTACAAACAATTTTACATAAAATACTTCTATAGAAGTAAAGAAAGAAATCGAGGATCTTGTATAAAATCTATCCAGAAGTATAGATATTGAATTGGTCTATGTTGAAAGATGCTTTGAACTTCTAAAATAGAAGTATTTGGACCAGCAGTCCAAACACCTAAAGGTGTAATGCAAGTGAGACACAAATAAGTAGTCGTAAATACGACTTGAACTATGATTTATGAAAAGTTTTAATTATTTCATGGTGGATGCAATTACTTTGGCAGTTATGAAAAATTTTGCATGCGTCTAATTATTTGTGGATTCATATTTATCCTTGAAGGATTTAAAATGCTAGAAGCATTTGGAAATTTCCGAGGAAATTTATTTAGACATGTCTCATGAATATTTTGGCGCATTTGGTATAATCGCCTTAGTGAATACTAATTGAGCAAATACTATAAGAATGATCAGATTTCCTGATGTATTTTATAAAGGAGTTTGGATCAAGATCCATTATGATAATTTTAGAACTCCTAAAGAGCTTCAAATTGGAAACTCGTGAAGTACTTTCAATACAAGTACTTGAATCTTGACATCAAGTTTATCTCGACCTGAAGATCGAGCATTTTTATATATTTCCTTTTGTCTATGAATAGACATAAGCTGAAAGAATCTTAAAGAAGATTCAATATGAATAGAGCATATCTATTGAGTATCCCAATAGTTGTAAGATTGTTGGATGTGAATAAAGATAATTATATCTTTTCTTGGTTTTGAAGCACTATATATTAGTTGGTCAAGCAATATCCATGGATATACAAAGATCATTACATTTAGATCTTCAAACATTCGTCGATGCCTCCTCAAATCTTGTAGAAATAATTGCTATGCACAAGGCAAGCCAAAAATGTGTTTGGCTAAAATCATTGACCCAACATATCCAGAAGATGTGTAGATTTACTTTCACAAGATATGATATGAAGCTATTTTGTGTAGAGATAATGCAAGATGTATATCTCAATTGAAAGGTGGATACATCGTGAAACATATTACTCTAATGTTTCATTCCTCAAGATCTTTAGAAAAATAATATTCAAGATTGAATTATGAAGATTCAAAGATCTTCTGTGATGTTTTCATGAGGGGGAGTAAATACGCGTTGCACTCTTTTTCCCTTAACCGAGGTTTTGTCCCAATGGGTTTTCCTGGTAAGATTTTTAATGAGGCAACATGTTATGCGTATTAAAGATGTGTGTACTCTTTTTCCTTCACTAATGAATTTTTTTTTCCACTGGGTTTTTATCTTTGTAAGGTTTTAACGAGGCACATTATCTTCATAGACATCCAAGGGGGAGTGTTATGAATATTTATCTATGTGGATGTCTATCATGATTAGAACTTTATCTAAGGAGTTTGATTTATTTATTATTAGGAATATTATCTCTATTAATTAGAGTTTAATGTATTATGTACTTCTTATGCCTATAAATAGATGATTCATTGAAGGCATTGTATACAATTCTATTTTTGAGAATAATACAAATCTCTCTCTTTCTCTCATCTCTTTGTTCTTCTTGTTCTTCTTTATTTTATTCACAACAGTCATCGTTATTATTATAAGTCTACTATATTTAAAAGATTATATCATTATATGTTCGAATACATTTAAACACACGATATATTTTAAATTAAGGATTTATAAAATTTAGAATAGTTTTAATAATTATATAAAATATATATCTTGACATTCTCATCAGTGGTGGACAAAAATCGGCTCGACTCAAAAAAATGAATTATTCAACTCGACGCAAAAAAATTCGACTCGTCTTGACTTGATTTTTTTTAAAAAAAGCTTGAGTTATAAAATTTAAATTCGAATAACTAAAATTTTTTAGTAATTTATAGATCAATTTTCAAGTTCGAGTCGAGTCCGTATATATATATATATATTGCACATGGTTATAGAATTTCATTTAAATTGGAACTAATTAACATCATAACATAATAAACTTTACAATTAAATTTGAATAGAAACTCGAACAACTTGACTCAGATTTCATATACTTGTCTCGACTTGAAATTTTTTTAAATATAGTTTGAATTATAAAATAAGAATCGTCAATTCAACAAACTTAAAATTTTTTACTCGACTCGATTAAATGTCCACCTTTAATTACCGCGGCTAACACAATATGAAAACAGTCAAAATAATATTTGTTCAAAATTTATTTGACTTAACATTTTTATTTGTCATTTAAACAAATCACAAACAATAATGTCTTTCTCAACTTACCTGGATCCATGGTTTTTTTATTAACTTGAGAAAGACATTTTAATTATTAAATCGCAGCATCCATCATTTACAAGAATATTCTGAATTATTAACCCAACCAACAGCCCTTGCCAGTTGGTATGGAATATATAGATAGATGTTTAAAAATTATGTATACCCAAGGTATTCGGTACAGCAAGTCTAGTGATTGATCGTTCGTGATCTGTTGGTCCATGTAACAGTTAATATTATCCGTAAGTTTTAAAGCTGTTTCATGTTCAAAGCGAGGATCGAGCTTTGATCATTGGTTAAGCTATATAGTAAATAATTTTTATATTATAATACATGTGTTTTTCAGCCTATTTGAAGAGCCAATGCTCCATGGTATTTGCACCCATCAGCTTGTTCTTCATGGATTCCCCAAGTAAAGATGTTGAGTTTGAGAAATCATTCAATGAGATGATATCAACTCTCCCCAAAAGGAAGAGCTGGGGCATTCCTGAAGATTATTTCCAATATCAAGGCTTTTGGCTTCACCCGACGTACCTAAAAGGAGTTGTGTCAGCTCAACAACAATTCCAGGCTCAATCCACCGATATCATGCTCTGTAATCTCCCCAAAACCGGCACAACCTGGTTGAAATCCCTCATTTTCGCCATCGTCACCAGAGCTTCATTCGACGATTCCACTAGCCCTTTGCTTTCCAAATTGCCACACGAGGTCGTGCCTTTCATGGAGCTTTACCATGCAGATTTCCCCACTTACCGTGACCATGGAGTTCCCGTGCTGGCCACGCATGTTCCTTATTCTTCCTTGCCGAGATCGATACTCGATTCCGGTTGCAAGATTGTTTACGTTTGCAGGAACCCCAAGGATTCATTCGTTTCGTTGTATCACTTCAACACCACGATCCTAACGTCCATGAATCTTCAACCCCTTGATCTTTATGAGGCGTTTGAGATGTTTTGTGAAGGTGTGAGTGTCTATGGACCTTATTGGGACCATGTTTTGGGGTATTGGAAAGCAAGTTTGGAACATCCGGATAAGATTTTGTTCTTGCAATATGAAGAGATGAAAGATGATAATGTTTTGTATGTTAAGAAACTGGCGGAGTTCATCGGTTACCCTTTCACGTCGGATGAACATCGAACGGAGGTGCCGGAAAAGATTGTGAAGATGTGTAGTTTTGAGAATTTAAGCAACCTGGAAGTGAACAGAAGTGAGAAAGGAGGAATGATCCAAAACAACATGTATTTTCGGAAGGGGAAGGTTGGGGATTGGATGAATTGTTTGACATCTGAAATGGCAGAACGATTGGACCGAATAACACAGCAGAAACTCAGCGGCTCAGGTTTAAGTATCCATTTTTGACGGTGTCTGTTCCCGAGGTTGTGCAGGTCTCCGGTGCTCTCATCTCCGGAGGAGTTGCTGCCATGGTCATGTGGCCACCTCTGGAGTTGCTAAGCACGGAGGCGATGAAGGCCATTTTCGGAATCCTTGGGTTGGATGCAGAGTTCGACCTCTATTTTACTACCCTTTGATCAATAAAGATTGTGTTTAAACCTGATATTGTAATTTGTTCAAACTTGTTTTTCAGTTGTTTGAGATAAGCGTGTGCAGTTTCAATATACTATGAGCAAAAGCATTGCATTTGCAAGCAAAATTTCTACTCTCACGGCATTTCTTGCAGCTGTTTAGAACACATTTGCCTGGAGAAAAGATTTTATAGACAATTAGTTCAATAATACACATAGCATATAATCTTGATCATGGATTTACATCACAATTACATGATCTACTGAATACATAATGTTGTACACGTTTTTTATACCGCATCCGATCATGGCCGGCGGTGAATCTTTTGCACAAGAAACTCAAAGGACTTGCTCTCGGAATGCCGGACAATAGAAATAGCCAAAAGGTGAATCCAGGCAAAGCATATTTTTTCTTAATAGAGTTTTATTCTGGTATCGATGGTGCTCCGGCAGATGGGACACAACTGAAGGTCTTGTCCGCACTCACAGCAGGTCTGCATGGAAGTGAAATTTAGGCATCCGTCCCTCCGACAAGGAAATTCGGAATATAATAAAACCATTAGCTATGTTACCTGATGACCACAACCAAAGGCCATATCTTTCGCATTGCAAAGACAAATAGGGCAAGCCTGTCCAAAGAACATGCAAATGCAAACTTGTTTAGAGATTGATTTACGAGACTAGTAACTTTTAAGTAATTAAGATAAGATTACGTGATTATCTGAAGCGGAACTTGCAGGAGGAGCTGTACGGACTGGTGCCTCATGTCTGCCGGAAGAAGGTGCACTCGGACGAAAACTGTTCGGCCTAGAAGGTTTCGAGTGGCTAAAAGAACCCGCACCATAAAGAGGAGGGGGAAGAGGAACCCTATCGATAGCCTTCCCCCGTGTATTACTGTTAAGCCAATAATGAAAAACAAGTTGCATTTGAATGTAATCTCCCCGGTAACAACAGAAAAGTTCTGTAACCAATACTAATTATTTACCCCAATATGTTGAGCTCTAGCGTTGCTTTGTACTGAGACGGAATTTCCATCAATGCTGAAAGAGCAAACTCTGCCTCTTTCCGGGACCTATCCATATTCTTCGACATTATTTCCGTAAAATTCACAAACTACAGGAAGCAGCATTTCAGATTAGGTGGCAAATATGAATAATACATGTTACCTTTTTACCAGCTCCAAGAAGCTAATATGAGAAAAAATATTGTCAACAGGCCACACTTGCCTGGAAATTATCGAAGGCACGGGACGGAATGTTATCATCAAATTCTCTCATCATGTCCCATGGTCCATCTCCAACTCCGACTAAGATAATTGACAAAGGATACTCACTGCAAAGTAATTAGTATATTAGGAAGTTGAATACTGAAGGGAAAAACATTTGGAGCCACAAGCAACCCTATAGTACCTTGCTTTCACAATTGCTTCGACTGTTTTCATTTCTTGTGGGCTTAGTTGGCCACGCTCCGTGTCGACACTTCTCGTCACCTGCACTCATTCAGTATAAAGGATGATCTAAGTTTGTGAAACTATCAACGAAAAGGATGAATAACAAATTTGTCCAATACTGTGGTCATTCGATGCTAGCCTACTAACCTACTAATATGAGCAAAGGAAAGCGGAACCCTGTTCCCGAACCAAGAATGTGTGTGTTTACAAAGGATTAACCGGCATTCGACATAAAACAAATTGTCATACAACACAAAGCTTGTTAGTTACCTGTCCATCGGCTATTATCAGTAGCACATGGTACTGCCCGCCACTTTGCTCAACAATGGTGATTGCCATTTCGATGATAGGAGCGAATGATGTTGGTCCTGTCAAAGACAATAAATGCGGGTAAGGGTAGAGGGTAATGAAAATATTCCAAAAATAAGATACACAGGGGACTGACAATGGAATAAAGAAAAGGAAGAAATGGAATGAATTATGACCTGCTAATCTCAGATTAGGCACTAATTCCCGGTATTGTCTCAACACTTCTTCGAATCCGTTGCAAAACGTCTCATCTGGATAGAAGCTGAATACTTCTTGATCATGTGTTGATGCTGCCAGATCAAAGAATTCAGTATCATCTCAATTACAAAGATGATTAACATTAAGTGATCAAATGGAAAAATCTTGCAAAAATGAATACCGTCTCCGAATCCAAAGCAAGGAATTAAATTATCCTCATCAAAGGAAGACAACGTTTTTCCAATAATGGATATTGCTTGTTCGTATGGATTTTGCTCATCTCCAATCTGGTGTAGACTTCTTCGGTGGAATGATCTTGCCCCTATTTTAAAGCACATTAAAAAGTATTGTGTCATAAAATATATACAAAAAAATGCATCAAGAGAAGGTTGGACCTGTCCACTCATTGCTCTTCGTGAAATCGATACCGACAATAAGATTAGAAGACTCCAAGCCAGCACCGGCCAGAGCATCAGTGACCTGTGCAAAAGGAAGAGCATAACAAGCTTTCTTACCATATCGAAAACATGATCAATTACGTTGCCAGGGTCAAGGTTATATATATATATATATATATAGGCCACAATGTCCTATAAATAACACAAGCAAGTGCCTCTAAATAGATGCCGGTGAGGAGCATGCACATCATTCTGAAATTTGCTAAACATTTCTTGCATTTAAACCACAGGGAACTACAAATGCAATATACCTGCTCCAAGCTATTGTAGTTATCATCTATCTTCGAATATTTTCTCTCCAACCTCCTCTTCGACTCAGGGGCACGACCACCATAGCTTCGAGGTGGAGGTGCATAATGCGGCTCCGGAACATAGTCTCGGCCCGAGGAAACATATGATGGCTGTGCATATCTATGAGGATCCCGTGAATAGGAATTAGATCCTACAGATGAGGACGGTGCTGTGGTCGATCGTTTTGATGTTATGCCACCCATCAGCTCACTAATTTATATACATTCTGCATAATTCAACATGTGCAAACATGAATGCAGCAAAGAAACCAAGTTGACTGTAAATAATTATAATAATGTATTTTGGCAAATATTATACACAATTTTAAATTAAATAGCAGGTTTAAACTCAGCTGATTCAAGAAAAAGAAGCAAAAACTAACAGACAATTCTTTCACAAAACATAAGAATCCAACCACATTTACAGCAAGATCAAAGGTGTATAAACAGTCGTAGCTCAAAACCCATAAAGAAAAAAGCTTAACACGTTCCAAACTCTGCATCCATTCATCAAAATTCATAAGATTTAAGTAGCACAACAAAAGAAAAGAAAACCCAAACCCCAGACTCAAACCCAGATTTTCAGTCAACAAGAACAATTGTACATTAAATATTATAATAAATTAAAAAAAGGAAGTTAAGGGGTATATTATGTGTTCACCTTTTAAGCAGAAATAGAAGGATTGAATCAGTAAGCGGTGAAGGTGAAGAAACGGCAGCTAAGATAATGGGACGGTTTCTATGAAGTTTCCTTTAGATATTTTGGATTCTTACTTTTAGATATTTCAACTGTTGACTTTTCACCTCATTTTCAACTGCTTTTGTATCTTTGTCTGATAGCCGCCTTACCCACCGTTAATTTCAGTTACTATCCTTTTCTCTCATCTTTCCTTGTTTTACCTCCAATCGTTTCACTAGATTTTGAAAAATTGTAAAATCAATATTAAATTGTAATTTTTTTTGATAATTTAAGGTTTAAAAGTGTAAAATTTAAAAAAAATTGATGTTACTCTTGAAATCTCTAAATAATTAAGTGGTTGTGATGTATCTAATTTTAAAGGTGTGTCACGTTAATTGTTTTTAATCGTTTAATTAATAGTTTAGTGAGCAAAATAAAAGTGATTCTTAGCGATAGCGACTTTAATAAAAAAATCGATTTTCAGTAACAACGCACTCATCATTGTAGTTTTACAAAAAATTTACACCTACTTACCTATTTATTCTTGGCAAAATGACAAAAGATGCTCTCAACGTTTGCATGTTTTGTTATTTTACCCCTTATTTTTTTTTGGTCCAAATATGTCCCCAATATTTGCTTGTTTTGTCATTTGGCCCCCTATTTTTTCTTTTGGTCCAAATATGCCCCCAACATTTCATTCATAGTCCAAATATGTCACTGTTGGATGTAAACTGTCAATCAACTGACGGCCAACGACCTATAAAAATTTTTTGACGTGGCATCAGCAGATCTTAATACGTGGCAAGTCCAGTCATCATCAACTGTTGAACGTCAGTTGACTGAGAGTTTCCATCTAACGGTGGCATATTTGGACCAAATTGAAATATTGGGGGTATATTTGGACTACGAATGAAACGTTGGGGGCATATTTGGACCAAAAAAAAAGAATAGGGGGCCAAATGACAAAACAAGCAAACGTTGAGGGCATATTTAAACAAAAAAATAAGAGGTCAAATAATAAAATATGCAAACGTTGAGGACATCTTTTGTCATTTTGCCTTTATTCTTTATAAACAAACTTTTCTTCGGCAAAAATATAAATAAAAAAGCTTCGAAACATAAAAACAGAAAGAAAGGAAAAAAGAGGAAAAAGAAACGGCGTCGTTAATGGCATGCATGGAGGCGTTTGGAATTGGATAGTTGGATTTTCAGATAGGATCCTTCGGGAACCCAACCCAGAAAAAGATAAAGCAAAAATCCAACTGATAAAATGATCCAAATTATTTTCAAGGAAAAATTCTCGAAACAATCATAAAAATGGCTTCTTTGGCTCTTCCTTCTCTCAATTCTTTAGCCATTTCGCGCCTTCATAGCCAAAAAGCTCCTTCTTTGAACTCTTCAATTCCAAATATATCAACTTTCAAACATCCATGCACTGCCGCTCCTCATCGTTCCGTATGATTCTCTTTCCACTTTTTCCAGCCTTTTAATCCAATGGGTTTTGTTTTTTCAACTTCTTTTTTTCTTTTCTCCATTGGTTTTTACTTTTTTTCTTTTCTTGTGAATGTAGCAATGTGGGGTAATTCGAATGCAAGCTGGTGAAGAAGATTTTGAGTTGAAACAAATGAGAGATATGGCTGCTGCAAAGAAGAGATGGGATGCTATGGTATATTTTCTTTACTCCCCAGCTTTAAAATTTTAGCTTACTGTTTCTTTTGTCTGATTTTTTTACTTGAATTTTCACTGTCATCTTTGATCTATTAAATTGAACTTTCATGTGGAGGCTTCTTGCTTTATTAGTAGTAGGTTTCACTGTTTTAGCTTCATTGTGTGTTTACAGATTAGGGAAGGAAAAGTTAAGATTCTTACACCTAAAGAGGCAGGTTATGCAATTCAACTTTCAAACAAGCCCCTACTCGATGTTCGCCCGTCTAGTGAGCGGAGGAAGGTTGTTAAATGACAGTACTTGGCTCCCTTGTCTTCTGCATTGATGCTGCTCTAGTCTTATTATTCATTGTATCATAGATTATGAATACGTTTTCGTCCACGATCCGTGTTTCCTTCAAAATACCATGTTTAAAGCATCATATAGGCATATTTCTTTAAAGTATTTCTTCTTGTTGGGAAATTGTTAAGTAGTTGGTGTTTAAAAACAAGTAAGGAAATTCTTGATCTTTTCCATTTTCTCCCTTTCTTATTGAGGGAACTGTATGTTCAATCGAATCTTTAATGTTGGTGTCATTTTATTTGTGGTTGGAACATGTTCATCTTTTCTTACTTTGTTTTGAAGGCATGGGTTAAGGGCTCCACCTGGGTACCAATCTTTGAAGTTGATAATAAGTTTGATGTTGGAACTGTTTCCAGAAAAGTCTCCAATTTTATGATGGGTACCTCTTGATTCTTTTCTATCTTCTGACTTCTAGTAAGGTCATATTAATGGCATTGGACTACTTGATAAAACCACTTTAATCTGTTGTTGAGTGGTATATTAAAACTGTGTTATGTTTTCTTTAGGGGGTTGGTGGAGTGGCGTTCCTACGTTGTCTTATGACAGGTGCTTTATAAGTTACCTTTTCTTCTCTGTTTTGCGCATGTCCGCTCTTACATGTGCATGCATATAGCCATATAGAATAAATTTTGTACTTATTCTCTAACTGCTTTCTTTGACAGTCAATTCTTATCAAAGGTTGAGGAGAAGTTCCCTAAAGATGCAGAGCTTATTGTTGCATGCCAGAAAGGGTTGAGGTGAATTTTTTAAGTGACAGAGGAGAGTGCTTGAACTTCAGTATTGATTTTTGTTTCATTTCGAAATGGATTCAATTTTAATTTGATCTCGGTTGAAAATGTTCTATATTATTAGACCGTAAAACGTTGAAGCACCTTTGTAGGCCTAGCACTTGGCCCCAAATTGAGGGATACAACTATGGTGTTAGCACCGGAAATATATATATATATTTGATTTTTGGTGGAAAAGGGGCTAGTGCTACCACTGTGACTGAAACTGAAAATATATATCTTTGAGTCCCCTTTAGCTGCTAAACACAGTATTGATTCTTTTGCTTAACTGAATGATACTATTCCGCCAGATCTCTAGCGGCTTGTGAGCTACTGTGTAATGCTGGCTACAAAAATCTTTTCTGGGTTCAAGGGGGTCTAGAGGCTGCTGAAGAAGAGGTAATGCTCGATAGAGTTTCGTTTTAGTCTTTATATTTCTCATTTCCCCTTAACTCTAATTACTTTTATGTTTTATTATACCTGAGGAAATTCCATTAATTTCACAAATCTCGATTTGTTTTCTTTAGGATCTTGCAAGAGAAGGTTCACAGTCCTTGAAGTTTGCAGGAATTGGTGGGCTTTCAGAGTTTCTTGGGTATATAATATATCCCTTTCTCTTCTCTGTGTTTGTTTAACATGCTGCTTGGAAATTTTCACATAACTTTTCTGTCCCCAAAATAAATATGAGAAATTAACCTGCCTGGACTTGGTTCCAAAACTGGTTCTAAGGATATTAAAACCTATGTTACTCGGATCTGGAACGAGTTTCATATACGAATATATGCGCAGCATGGGTATGCTCCATTCTTTTTAAAGGTTTTTTCTTATATTTGGAGGATTTCACCCTCATACTTATGTCCAAATATGTGTTGGACCTGCATGTCAGAAACAGGTACTTGTGAAATGAAGAGTCGGAGTAACATAGATTAAAACCATTTTTTAATTATAGCTCAAACTATGCCCTTTTACTTCTTCAAGTACCTGTCTGTTCATAAGTCGAACATATTTGTAATAGGAAAATAGGCCCTACATATTTGATCATAGGGTGTAGAATAAATAAATAAATAAATAAAAGAAATGTGATAAGGAGTAGCAAATGCAAGTTGAACTTTAAAATTCAAAATCAGCTGTTATGTAACTTATAGTTGATTGTTATCGTGCAGAACAGTTTTTTTTTCTTTCTAATTCCTTTTAACTTTCAGTTGGACAGATCCACAGAGAGTTCAAGCTGCCAGAGAGGGTTGGGGTTACCGATTACTCTACTCTGCCCGCCTGGTAATTATTTGCTTCGTCATTACGGCAAAAAGTGCTCGAGTATAGTTACTTTCTAACAGGATCCATGTTGGTTTTGTTGCAGGTTGGAGTTTTTTTGGTTGCAGATGCCTTGTTCATTGGTGCACAGCAAGTGGGTCGCTATCTTCAGGATATACGGTCTCACTAAGGTTATATTAATCTTCTTGAAGGTACTCGATTAAAAGTTAAATCATCTGAAAGATGCCAGTTGAATTCTCGTTTAGTGCCCGGAGATGTTTTAAGGATCCCAATTTTGAAAATGATAGCCATAGTAGTTAGCCGAGTTCATGAAGATGCATGTTTCATAGCTTTGAATCCTTGTGTTTACATATGTTCTGTAATCTGTATCACATTGCATTGGATATGTTCTGTAATCTGTATCACATTGCATTGGACTCAATCAAATATTTTAAATATCTTAAAAATAATTCAAAGTCTTCCATTCAATTATTCGGTTGATTGATCGAGCTAATAGTATCTGTTGAAACATGAAAGCCTTCTGTTCAATTAAAATCTAGTTTCCAAATGCTACAAGTAGAGAAATTTAATGCCTCGATCATGACACAAAAAAGCATAGATTTATAAGCATATGTAACTTAGAATACATATAGAGATAGATGAGGCTTTGCACTAGAAAGGACATTGATTTGCAATAGCAATCAGAGGGGAGCTTTTGTGTATGGTAAGGCCGGTGCATTCGGTCATGTCCAAATCCTTCTCGCTTGCTCCACCGGGCAATGACCAATCGAACTTGTGCACCAGATTTGCTAAGAGAAGCTCATTTATGTGCATTGCAAGCAGGATGCCCGGGCAAATCCTCCTTCCTGAACCGAAAGGAATCAACTCAAAATGTTGTCCTTTGAAATCTATGGGATTGTTCAAGAACCTGTCCGGAAGAAACTCTTCCGGTTTCTCCCACGTTGAGGGGTCTCTTCCAATTGCCCAGGCATTGATAATAACTAGAGTTCCTTCAGCAATGTCGTATCCATTGATCTTTACATCTTTTGTAGATACTCTTGGAAGCAACGTCGGAATTGGAGGATGTAAACGGAGAGTCTCTTTGATCACTGCTTTTAGGTAGTGCATGTTATGGAGATCATCCTCCGATATGCTCGATTTTCCACCGGCAACTTTCCGGGCCTCGTTCTGAAGTTCTTTTATTGCCTTTGGGTGCCTTAATAGTTCTGTCATTGCCCACTCCAGGACCGTGAACGTCGTATCAGTACCGGCTGAAAACACATCCTGGAAAGATATCAAGTTCATTCATTATGAATACGAAGCAGAACATCTACAAAGATAATTGAATGATGTTCTTAGATATTACCAAGATAATAGCCTTGATGCTGTTTCTCTCTATAGGAAAGCCAACTGAGTCCTGCTTCTGAATCTCCAGTAAAACATCGACGAAGTCTTTCTGATCATTTCCATCTCCGTTACGCCGATTCAGATGTTCTTCGATCACTCCATCGAGAAATTCGTCGAACTCCTTCGCCACTTTATCAGCTCTAGCATTGAATCCATTAACATGGCTTAACCAGGCAAGCCATGGAAGATAATCCCCGATACTCGGAGTGCCCAACAACTCTAAAAACTCACTCAAAAGCTTCTTAAACTTGTTTGTATCTTCATTGTACTTTCTTCCTAAAGCTATTCTGCAGATTACATTGTTTGTAGTTGCAGAAAAGAGTTCGGTTAGGTTTACCAGCAAACCCGAAGAGCAATACCTTTTAATGCACGCCATTGCTAGAGCTGTTTCTTCTTCTCTTATAGCTCGATAAGACTTAACCATTTTGTTACTTAGAAGATTTAGTACACATATACTTCTCATCTGCCTCCAATACTCGCCGTAAGGTGCCGACGCCACGTCTTTGTAGTCATAGAGAAGCTTTTTAGCGACGCTGAATTTTGGTCCGTTTATGAATGTCAGGTCATGAGTTTTCTTGATCTCGCAGGCAGCATCCGCGGAGGAGACAACGAGTACAGGGACGTTGCCGAAGCGGAGCAACATGAGAGGGCCGAATCGTTGAGCTAAGACATAAAGTGAACGATGAGGGTAGCGTCCGAGTTTGTGGAGGTTCCCGATGATAGGGAGTTTTGCCGGCGAAGGCGGTAAATTTAGCTTTCTTCCGCCAGTCGGGCGAATTAAGAAGATGACTAACAGAGTGAAGAACAAGGGACATGAAATCAATAAGATTTCATGTTGCCCTAACAACTGCAGAAGATTCAACATATCCCTTTGCTACTCCACAAATTATTCAATGGAAGAGGAAAGAGATGATCCGATAAGATTTTATTTTCAGTGCACATACATTTAAATAGTGGTTATCTTACGATTTCGATATCATTTTAAGACTTAACGTCAAAATAAGTTGTTAAATTATCACGTTTTAACTCTTTTGTTTTAGGTGTCCAAACTATTATTTTTAGTCAAAATAAGTGTTTTAATTTACTTTAAAAGGAATAAAAGATGGGTAATTATTTTATATACTGACGGTGAAAATTGAAAGTTTTCACAAGTATCTTAGTTTTAGGGTTTAGAGACTTAGTTTAGGGTGTAGGGTTTAGGGGCATAGGTATAGAGGTTTAGAATTTAGGGATAGTGGTTAGAATTTAGAGTTTAGGATTATAATTTAGGGTTTATAAGTTAAAACCTAAATCCTAATCATAATACTCTAAAAATTAAACACTAACCTCTAAACCTTAAATTATAATTCTAAATTCTAAACCCTATACTTAACACCTTCAACTAAGTCTTTAAAACCTAAAACTAAGGCACTTATTAAAAAAATTTAGTTTCTACCATTAGTGTATATGATAATAACCTTAAAAGATATAGACCATGTTTGGTAAAGAGACGTTTAGGAAAAAATTAGAGGTTTGAGGCATAATTAGAGGTTTGACTAGTCAAATCCGCTAATATTATTATTTGGTGAATAGCGGATTAAAAGACCGGATTTGGGTGAAACCGCTAATTTTGAAAAAACTCATAATATGAGCTTTTTGAGATTAGAGGTTTGATATTAGAGTTGTAAAGACTCTTTTACCCTTACTAGTTACCAAAAATCTCAAAATAGCCTAAATTAAATATTTTCTCACCCTATCTATAAGCTAATCATATTTACTTTTTTTCTTTTTATTATCACATATTTATATGTGTATTTAAATTTATTAATTAATTAAATTATATTAAAATAATTATATAAATAATAAATTAATATATAAATCATTCGAATATGTTTAGAAAAGTTATATTAAAAATAATTTTATAGATCTAATTAATATTAATTAGATACAAAATATTGATAACTAATAAACTATTCAAACAAGTATTGAATATAATCATGTCCTTATATGTCATTTTACTTGTTTAAATAATCTAACAGATATCAGCTATCAGTTAATTTTACCAAACACTTTTATACAACCAGCTAATATAATCCGCTAGTCAAATCAGCTAATGCAATTAGCTATCAGCTTTCAGCTAATGTAATCTGCTATCCGCTAATTGCCAAACAAGGCTATTATTTTATGACTTAACATCAAAATAAGTTTTTAAATTATCACGTTTTATTTTATATATTGGCGGTAGAGATTAAAAAATTTTAAAAGTGTCCTAGTTTTAGGGTTTAGGGTGTAAGATTTAGGGGTTTAGGTATAAGGGTTTGGTTAGAGTTTAGAGATTAGGATTATACTTTAGGGTTTATAAGTTAAAACCTAACCATATTACCCTAAAAATTAAACCCTAACCTCTAAACCTTAAATTATGGCTCTGTTTGGTAAATAGCGGTTTGGGCAAAAATTAGAGGTTTGAGGTATAATTAGAGGTTTGACTAGTCAAATCCGTTAATATTGATGTTTGGTAAATAGCGGATTGAAAAAGCGGATTGGGGTGAAAAAGCTAATTTTGAAAAAGCTTCTAATATGAGCTTTTTGAGATTAGAGGTTTGATATTAGAGTTGTAATGACTCTTTTACCCTTAACAATTACCAAAAATCAAAAAATAACTTAAATTAAATAATAACATATTAAATATTGGACTTATTTGTTGTTACTACTAATTTATATGGTGACATTTGTAAGTTAATTCTATTTTTTTATTATCACATATTTATATGTGCATATAAAAAATTTAATAATTATATAAATAATAAATTAATATATAAATCTTTCAAATATGTTTAGGAAATTTATATTAAAAAATAATTTTTACAAATTTAATTAATATTTATTAGATACAAAATATTAATAACTGATAAATTATTCAAACAAGTATTAAATATAATCATGTCCTTATATGTCATTTTGCTTGTCTAAATAATCAAACAGCTATCAGCTATCAGTTAATTTTACCAAACACTTTTATACAATCAACTAATATAATCCGCTAGTCAAATCAGCTAATGCAATCAGCTATCCGCTATCAGCTATCAGCTATCCGCTAATTGCCAAACAGGGCCTATAACTCTAAATTTTAAACCCCTAAACTCTACACCCTAAACTAAGTCTTTAAACCCTAAAACTAAAGCACTTATAGAAACTTTTTAATTTTTACCGCTAGTGTATATGATAATAACCTTAAAAGATATAATGTGAAGACCTAAAAAGAAAAAATATATATATATTTAAACACCTAAAAAACGGAATAATTTAAAATTTTATTTTGATATTAAGCCTTATCTGATCCTAGTCCTGCGTGTACTTCTTCCGGTGCTTTCGAGAGGACAATGTTGCAGTGGAACCACACGGCTCTCATTTCTTCCGGGATTTCTTTGTCTGCTTTAATTGAAAATATAATAATAAAAAATGATTCCCACACAGTATAAATAAACGCAGGTATAAAAATAAATTTAGTTTTTAATATTTATATTCTTTTGTCATTTTGATTCTCAACTTTTTTTTTTGTTCAATTGGTGTGATTTCAACTGAAATAATTATTAAATAATTAAAATTTGATAAAAAAACATAATAGTTTACATGACAGTTCATTTGTATTTTTGACATTCCACTTGTCAAAAATTACGAATATCTAAAAATTAGATTTATGATAATAAATATATTCACAGCCGTGAATCATTCATTATCGTTCTATTAAAAGCCACACATCAAGAGATCTACTAATTGGTTTTTTTTTTGAAATAGCCACTGAATTTTCATTAAACCATAGAAAAATTTAATTACAACGTAATCAAGAAGAAGAAAATTTGGGTTAAAATAACCCAAAAAATTCTTACAACTCAAAAACAATGAAAACGAAAATTTCTATGGAAATACGCATACCAACGAAAATTCAAAAGCTTCCTGAATCTCCTTGTCTCTGTCCAAACGAGACGCATAAAGAAGGAAGGAGTGGTGCGCGATTCATTCTGTCAGGCAAAAGGTACCGCTACCTAGGACTGATTTTATCGGCAAACAACCATAAACGAGTGGGGATAAAACATTCCAAGTGACCACCGACAACACCATGAATCAGAAACTAGCGCCGAGTGAATCTCTGTGCGAACAACAATCTAACGCTAGGGTATGCTGAAACCTGCCACGAAGACAGATGAACCAAACCAAAAAAAAAACAAAACAAAATCATGTCACAAAGACAGAAGAAGAAGCGTGTCACTAGGACAGAGAAAGAGCGTGCTACAGAAGCAGAGATTCTTATTGAAATAAAAACAAAAAAAAACTGATAAAATCGGTGGTCGACAACCAATACGAAGATTGATTGCCGACCACCGATCAAAGAGATTGAACAAAAAGAAAAGCGGCTAAAATTGAAACAATTTTGAGAGAGGAGCGGCTAGGGTTTTTTGAAAGATGGTGAAACTGAATCAGCTTCTAAAATTAGATCTACTAATTGGTTTAATGATTAAAGATGCTCATATTATTATATTGTATGAGTTTAAATTTAAGTATAAAAATATAATATTTTTCTATTTACTAATAAAAAAAAGCCACACACATAGGTTTGGAAACTGTTTTTTTTTTTTTTGACAATCTAGAGGAAGAATAGTCACGTGTTCTACAATAAAGCGAAGTCTGTAAAATCGGCTGCATAACGTTTTATTTCAATGTTTCAGTACCGTTGTTTAACTGGTTTTGCAAGAATACTTGCGGTCCTCTTCGTTTGTTGTTGACCTCACATATGATTAGGGTTGAACGTTCAATCGAATCGAGTTAAAAACTTCAAATTATTTGAGTTTACAAGTCTTATTTTATAATTCAAACTTTATTTGTAATTTTTTAAACCGAGTCGCGTTTATGAGTTTCTATTCAAATTTAATTGTCATTATTTATAATGTTATAATACATAGTAATTCTAACTTAAACGACTTTCTATATCCTTATACGATATACATATATATAGGATTAATATCCTATACACTGACGGTGGAAACTAAAAGTTTCCACAAGCGCCTTAGTTTTAGGGTATATGGAGTTAGTTTAGGGTATATGGTTTAGGGGTAGGAGTTTAGAATTTAGGGATAGTTGTTTTAATTTAAGGTTTAAAGTTATAATTTAGGGTTTATAGGTTAGGGTTTAGTTTTTAGGGTAATATGGTGAAGATTTAGGTTTTAACCTACAAACCCTAAATTATAACCCTAAACCTTAAATTAAAACAACTATCCCTAAATTTTAACCCCCTACCCCTAAACTAACTCCTTATACCCTAAAACTAAGGCGCTTGTGGAAACTTTCAGTTTTCACCGCCTGTGTATAGAATATATATATATATATATATATATATATGTATATGTATATGTATATTTCTTCATATTTTCACACGTGATATACATAATATATCAGGTAGAATTGACAGACTCGACTCGAACTTGAAAACTGTCAAATAATTACTAAAAATTTCGAGTTATTCGAATTTTCATTTTATAACTCAAACTTTATTTGAATTTTTTTTGAGTCAAAACGAATTTAGATTTTTCATGTCGAGTCGAATAATTCAATATTTTCGATACGAGTCAAGTTTTGTTCATCCTTGCGTATGATTTCTAAAAAAAAAATTAAGTGATATATATAGTTCTTTATAAGTTTAATTTTTTTAAATGTCCTTCAATAAATGACTCGCATAAACAAATTGAATTATCAATTTAATATTACCAACAAGTGTTGTGTACATTGATAAGACACATTTCACCCCTTGAGAGGACACGAATTTAAATCTTAAAAATAATATTGTTGAAAATGATAGTATTGCACCTTAAACATGAACCGTAAAACAGACATACATATTGCCAAAATATATATATATATATATATATATTTAAGAACATATGTGACTCTCTTTATTAAACTCTTAGAAAAAGTTGATATTTGAAAATTTATTTTTTGAAATAAAAGAACAAAATAAAATAGACGACGTCAACTTGAAACATCGCTATCATTCTATTATATTTAATTTAATAACTAAAATCAAAGTCTGACTAAAATAATTAAATAAAAAAAAGTTGGAAACAGAAAAGTCCATTCAACCTAGGAGAAAAGATAATATATTTTCATTTATCTAAAAAAAAAAATATATATATATATATATATATATATATATATATATATATTGAATATGCTGGTGTGATGCAAGGGTAGCATCTGTTCAACTTTTCTTAGTCTTTTTAAAGACGGCACACACAACATACATTATTGGTACTCGAACTTGGGTTCCAAAGGATGATAAACATTTACCTTTGCCACTATAATACAAGGAGATGGGCAAAATAATATATACTTTTAAACCACCTAACAATATTTAAATTTTGCATTGTATAATTTGAAGTCTTTATGTGGATAATAATTGAATTGCGTCTAATAATAGGTTTGATAAACGTATCGAAACAAGGAAAAATCTCTACTAGTGTTTACAAGTGTCATTTTCTATCAAATTGCGCACAAAGATTTATACGTAAATAAAGTAATAGAATTTAACATTATTTATTAAAAGTATTATTTAAAATATTTAAATTTATAAGAGACAATAATATAAATTATATATTTTTAAGAGATTAAAATATTTATACTAAAAGGTAATCAAAGAAGCCAACAATGGTGGAAGCTGGTGCCGGGCAGTGATACTTCCAGAGGCGGAAGGTAGTGAAGACTAGGGGCAGGGTCGGTCCTGAATTTGTTTTGGCTCGGGGCGAAATTTAGAAATTAGGCCTAACATACAAGAAGTTTAAGGAATATGTAACATAAATTATTTATCATAATTTTTATTAAATTAAACAAATAGTAATATATAACAATCTAAAAAATATAAGAAATTAGAAGTTAAAGTTATAAATTTTTAGATGAATTGTGAGAAAGTGAGATTTTTTTAACTGTCACGTCACTCTTTTAATAACAGTTAACGGCTTAATGACTAATTTATAATAAAAATAATAGTTTCATGCTCAAATTGATGTAATTGAAATTTTGATTGTCAAATTGAATAATTTAGCAAAATCCAGTGACTTTTTATGAGCTTTACCCAATTATTTATCTATAATCTTACAATTTGTCTCTTAATTTTTCTTTACTTCACGTGAGCCCGCAGTAAACCTTTCTCCTTTTTTTTTTCTTTTGTAAACTCTTGCCCCCCTAAAAGACAATATTTCTCTACTATTTCTTCATTACTTTTTATATAAAAAATATCCTATATCTAATATATAATTATATATATTATTCGTGGGCCCCTATATAAGAAAAACAAGTTTCCGTTTTGTTTTCTTTCGCACAAATTCTTATTTTTCTCATAACCTTTTTTAAAAACAAATCCATCTTAACATTCGTGGGTCCAGAGCCGGCCCTGACTAAGGGCTATAAGTTATAGAAAATTTTAGACCCTCAAAATTTTAGAAAATTAAAATTTAGTCCTTAGAATTAAAAAAATAATAATTTGGACCCTCAAATTTTTTAAAATTCATATTATACTTTAAAATTGTGACTATTTTTAATTAAATCCCCTCTCATATTTTAAAAAATTCTTATTAAATCTCTCAAAATTATTAAAAGTTTTAGTTAGACCCTCAAGATTTTTGAAAATTTCAGTTTAAACCTACAATTTTATATAAAAAAATTAAGTTACCCTAAACCCTTTCACCAAATTTCACCAATCTGTACACCATCGATTTTTAGAAAAAAAAAACTATAAATAGTTTTGATTTTTTTACATATATTAAGGTTTAAATATTAAATTGGTCCTCGTAAAATCTTTGAAAAATCAAATATTAATGCTTTGAATGTTAAATCAAATGGGGGTTTATTTGAAAATGTATAATCAAATAAGACTTTAAAAATGTGTTAATCGTTTAACGCATGACAACTATTAACTGAATTGACGAGACATCACCTGGCTTAAAAATGTGTTTTCCTTATTATAATATTAATAAGTTAAAACTTTTAGAATTTTAATATTTTTTTTGAATTTTGTTAAATTTGGAGGAAGACTCAACCCAATTGTATAATGCAAACGATGGATTTTTCGGCAAATGCGAAACAACAATAATTGCTTAATTGTAATCATTGTCGAAATGGTTGTTTATATTATTAGACATAACTATTCGAATTCAACATGTTCTACGATTCGGTAACATGATGGCGGATATCCTTGCTAAAATATATGATTTTACCTCACTTTCGGTACAGATTTTTATTCAACTTCTCCTTGCGTGGGTGAGATGTTACAGGCGGACTCGATCGTTGTTCTTGACTTACCTGGAGATTAGTTGGCCACCATAGCACATGCAGGTTGTCTAGTTACGTTATTAGCTTTGTTTTTGATTCCTTATGGCCTTAGTTATCTTAGCTTTTCTCTTAGGTTTTTGGTTTTTTAACCTCCATCTTGTAATACAATCATGTGTACTCTTTTCCTCCACTTAGGTTTAGGGAGGTTTTTAACGAGGCTCATGTGCGTATCCCTATTTTTACCAAAAAATAACTCTAAATTTTAAACTTACAAAATTAAATATTTAAACTCTAAACACTAAACTAAATATATATATATAATTTATTTAAATTTATTTTTGCCATTTGTTTTCTATTTGGTGTTGGATTAGATGCATGGGCAGAGCCACCTATCCCCATGGGTGGTCAAATGACACCCCAAAGTTTGTTAGGAAATTCATTTTACTATATACTTTATATATAAAAATATTTAAAAAAAATAAATAAATGACTCTCGTTTATAAATAATTGACACCCCTTAACTACAATACAAGAAAAATAGCACCCCTTAAATAGTTTTTTTGTCTCCGCCCTTGATTAGATGGTTTAGGATATCGGTTTAAGGTCAATTGTGATGAGCGGATGGTGATGCTCACGGTGATGATTTAGGGATGAGTATGGAGTTGTGTTTTAGGCTTGATGGTGAGGAAGGGGTGGTGGGAGCCATTTATGGGTGGTTGTGTGCGGTAGTGGAAGGTGGTCGACGCACAGATGGGCTCTGGATGTTGTAGGTTTGGTCAGGGCCGGCAGCAGGGTAAAAGGGGTCCCCGTTTAGGGCTCAATTTTTCTATTTGTATTAAATTTTAATTTTTTTAATATTTATTATTAGCGGTCTAATTTTTTTTAATATGCTCATATTCCTCAACATTTGTTATTAGAGATTTACTCTTAAAAATTAATATCTTCTAATATTTTTTATTAGGGGTACAATTTTTTCTATACTTGTTATTATAAGCTCATTTTTTCTCTAACATTTGTTATTATGGGTTACTCTTAAAATTTAATTTCTTCTAATATTTTAAAGGTACAATTTTTTCAATACTTGTGATTAAGTTTAATTTTTCTAATATTTTTTATTAGATGCCTACTCTTAAAATTCTTTCCCCTAAATATTTGTTATTAAGAGTCCATTTTTTTAATATTTGTTATTAAGTGCCTATTTTTTTCAATATTTGTTATTAGAGACGTAGTCTTCAAAAAAAATCAATACTTGTTATTATTGACCAATTTTTTTCTAATACTTATTAAGTGCCAAAAAAATTTCAATACTTGTTATTATGAGCTCAATTTTCCAATATTTGATAGTAGGGGTCTACTCTTAAAATTCAAATTTTTCTAACATTTATTATTAGGGGTTCAATTTTTCCCCTAATACTTGTAATTAGGGGGTCTAATTTTTTCTCAATATTTGTTATTAGGACATACTTTTAAATTTTAATTTTCTTTCTCGTACTTGTTATTAGAGACTTAATTTTCTTCTAATACTTGTTAGTAGGGTCTAATTTTAATATTGAATTTTTTCGATACTTATTATTAGGGGTTTAATTTCTAGGTTCGGCCAAGAGCACAAAAATCTCATGAACGAGCATGGGTTTGGTGTGGGTTAGGGTAGAGTGATGATGGAACCATGATGTCTCGTGTGGGCCGTGGCAATGATAAGGATGATGATGCACGTTGGTGGCAAGGAGAATAGTGATCCGTTGGTCTAAGGTTATAGAGTGTTTGGCGGTGTAGGGAGAGGCTCGAGGCTCGAGGCTGCGTTTGGTTTTGGTCTGAGGAACTGCTAGCGGTGGACCTCTAAGGGATGTGGCAAAGGAGCAGGGTTCTGCAGGTGAGCATCTGGAATGGCGAGGGGCAGAGGATATATGGTGGTGAAGGTGAGGCAAAGTGGTAGCGGTGGCTACGTCCGTTGGGACTTTGGCGTTCAAGCAAGGGCAGTTAATTCAAACATTGTTGTTTCAATAAAAAAATTTAGATAATCAAATTTTTAGTTGATCCAATCATATGCCTAAACAAAAAAATATGGGACAAAAATTTTCACTATCATTCTCACTTAATCCCACTTTTTAAGCATGTGTTTATAAATGCCAATGGGATCCTCTATTGATTCACTATCATTCTCACCACAATGGTTTGAATCATGGACAAAAATTTTCTATCACTTTTTGGTGTCTCAACACTAAAAATTTAAATTTTATGCTCTAACCCTAAATCCTAAACCCTATACTCTAAAAATATACACTACTTCACATTCTCTAAATCCTAACCATAAACCTCAACCTTAAATATTAATCCCTAAATCCTAAACCTAATTTTTAATGTGAGACGAAACACCGAAAAGAGACAGAAAATTTTTATTCCTGAAGTAGTGGTAACTTTTGCTACTATCTTTTGAGGTGTATATAATAGTCTCTTTAACTAGATAAATCGTCAATTCAGGTTGCAAACAAATATTTATACTTAATCTTTAGTGTATTCAAACATTTAGGTTGAAGGTAACGATACCCCTACTTCTATGACATTGGATGTTTTTTCCTTAGAAAATCAACATTACATTAGGCGGCTGTGTTAATTAATGATTTTCGGATGGGTGAAGGAGATTTAATAGTGGTTTTGGGCTCGCAGCCAACTTTGATTTCCTTCAGCAACTCATGTCAACGTTCATGGTCATGGTGGTCTTACTCGCTCATGTTGGTTCGGGTAGGTGGCTTTGTCTTGGCTTATCTTTTGTGCCTCTAGTAGCATGGGACGTCATCTAGCTAAGGCTAGATTGAAAAGTTGTGAGCTCGACACAGTTTGGTGGTTGGATGTTTAATATCGATATTAATATGGTTTGGCAGATCAGTTAGTATTGGAAGGTTTATTTCGGTAAGAGGCGGTTGTAGTAAGTGTTCGTGTAAGCTTTGGCGTTGTGTAATGAAGGCGCATAGGCGGTCGTGTTTTTTCGAGTAGGTGATTGTGGCCCTGTTTGGTAAAGAGAGGTTTGGGCAGAAATTAGAGGTTTGAGGCATAATTAGAGGTTTGACCAGTTAAATCCGCTAATATTGTTGTTTGGTAAACAACGGATTGAAAGAGCGGAATGAAGTGAAACTACTAATTTTAAAAAAGCTCATAATAGGAGCTTTTTGAGATTAGAGGTTTGATATTAGAGTTGTAAAGACTCTTTTACCCTTACCAGTTACCAAAAATCTCAAAATAACCTAAATTAAATATTTTCTCACCCTATTTATAAGCTAATCTTATTTACTTTTTTATTATCACATATTTATATGTGTATTTAAATTTATTAATTAATTAAATTATATTAAAATAATTATGTAAATAATAAATTAATATATAAATCATTTGAATATGTTTAGAAAAGTTATATTAAAAATAATTTTATAGATCTAATTAAGAATAATTATATACAAAATATTGATAACTAATAAACTATTCAAACAAGTATTGAATATAATCATGTCCTTATATGTCATTTTGTTCGTTTAAATAATCTAACAGCTATCAGTTAATTTTACCAAACACTTTTATACAATCAGCTAATACAATCTTCTAGTCAAATCAGCTAATGCAATCAACTATCAGCTAATGTAATCCGCTATCCGCTATCAGCTATCCACTAATTGTCAAACAGGGCATGTGTCTTATTGAGTAGGTTCGATGTTTTTGGTTTTTGTGGTTTTGTGGATTGTCTACTCAGTGTAGGGTTTTGTCTGCTTGTAGAGTACTCTTTTCTTTTATTTAGAATTATGAAGGTTTTTAACGAGACTCCCAACTTAAAACTTAAGTTTTTGTATGTATTTGACCTTATTAATAAAATCTTTTGCCTAGAAAAAAAAAACTTTTAGAGGTCCAAAATAATATTAATCCTCCTTTTTTTTTTGCTCGGCAAATATGATTTTATTAAAATTAAAAGGTCTTAAAACCCTTCTACCTAAGTTGTGAGCCTCGTTAAAAATCTTCCTAACCCTAAATGAAGGAAAAGAGTACAACACAACTAGGTATGAGTACAACAACAAAAAACAGCAAAACATAACACTTTACTATACTGATCGAAAGCTTCTTCCCACCCAGGCAGTGACGCCTATGAATTTTGGTTCTCTAACACCTTTACTTATTCGAACCCAGTTCCCACCTAGCTTTGAACAACTCAAATCGATACCTTCCTCCCTTGGTAAGTGGTCCGCCAATCCGTACATAGCTCTTGGTACAAACACGAACAGCACCGGTAAAAATTTCCGGGGAGATTCAGATTCAACAATGGCGTTCATCTAGCCTAACCAATCTTCATTGACTAATATCTACCAGGCTTTACTTATTCGCCATAGTTTAAGCAGCCCCTCCAACATGATTGCCACGATATAACACATTGCAAATCGTCGATGCCAATGACAAGAGCAACACCATTGTTCTCTATTTATCAAGGATTACACTCGAAGTACACAACCCAACACCCAGCTTCAAATCTAAGCAGAACCAGAAAAAAGTCATACAATCTTCCATCACTCGCCTACATATACTTCAAACAAAGACCTCAAAAAACTAATAAAGTTGAACCATCTATTGCACCAGACAATACCTTAAGGGGCCAATTAGAGAATGGCATAACTCACCACCAGCTAGCAACAACTAGACTCCACAATCAAAACACCAAAAAACAGGCAGGTGCTAAACAAATGGTGCGATACCTACACCTCTGCTCCACTAAGTCCCCAACTACTTTGTAAACTCACAACCAAGCTAGATTAAACAATGAATAGCAGTGTCTAAGCATAAACATATAAAGGAGAGCTGATTGAATACTAACCAGATCCACCACAGGAAACTGGTAGTGATGACTTCCATCTTTTTCCACCTCACCATAATAACAATTTTCTCTCAATGATACCTTTAGAACATATCCCTATGCTATTATGGAACTATCACTTTCACGAGATAGCAGACAAAACCCAAGACAACAACCACACTCAATCTTTGTGCTACTACTTCTTTTCCCAAAAAGTTCCAATTATTATGACCGCTCCTTTTTAGGACCTCCTCTTGCTTTGAGCCCTCAGTGGTTATAAGTGAGTCCACACCGCTCACTTCGATTTTTATCAGCGTTGGAATCCCCCGCCATTGACAAGAGCCTTATCCGCCTTGAACTTGTTCTTATCCCCAATTGTTACCAAACCCCTAGACCTGTCAGAAGACTTTGATACTACAAGATCGGACTCATCATCATTCCAAATTCAACTTAAGATCGCCTCATCCAAGCTCTCCACCTTAAACTCTTGTATGAACCGCTAATACAACTCGAGGATGCCTCATAGCTTTTCGAATCGCCGAAATTTTCGTATCTGAACCCAATACCCTGATATACATGACAATAACCTCATTGTGACAAATGTTGAACGACCAATATTAATCCTCCTTTGTTCTTTAGATTTCTTTTCTTTAGTTTGATTAAATAGAACTTGAAATGATAAGAAAGGAAGAAGAGAGATCCGACATTAAAAAAGAACAAACAACCAAAACAAACACATCGTTTATATTTAAATTCAAAAGCACGTGTAAAGTAGAATACATAAGGAGATGGATGAGGCTTTGCACTAGAAAGAACACTGATTTGCCATAGCAATCAGAGGGGAGTTTTTGTGTACGGCAAGGCCGAGGGATTCGGTCATGTCCAAATCCTTCTCGCTTGCTCCACCGGGCAATGACCAATCGAACTTGTGCACCAGACTTGCTAACAAAAGCTCATCTATTTGCATTGCAAGCAGGATGCCCGGACAAATCCTCCTTCCTGAACCGAAAGGAATAAACTCAAAATGATGTCCTTTGAAATCTATGGAATTGTTCAAGAACCTGTCCGTAATAAACTCTTCCGGTTTCTCCCACGACAACGGGTCTCTTCCGATTGCCCAAGCATTGATAATAACTTGAGTTCCTTCCACAATGTTATATCCACTGTGTAAGCACATAAGTAATGTGTCAGTTAGATTTGGTTTAATATTCCCAATTCTGTTGTAACAGAATGGGCTAGTTGTAACCGTTTTGGGCTAACAGACTATTGTAAATCTGAGCTATAAATCAAGCCCACTTTTTCTGTAATTCAAAAGAGATTAATCCATATTACAATTTTCTCTGAGTTTGTCTTTTTCTCTTTTCCTTTCTTTTCTGTTTGGCTATCGTTTCTCATTTTCTCAGAGTCATCTTCTTCATCATTTTATTTGTTTTCTTTCTTCAATTCCTGCTATTAGTAAGATTCTAACATGGTATCAAAGCCTTTTTCGGTTCAATTCTGTGCTTAGATCCATCAATTTCTCAGTTTTTCTCTTCTTCGTGTTGTGCCCTAGCCGCTGGTTCTTGTTTTCATATGTTCGTTTTTTTGGCTTTCTTCGCGTCTTTTCAGTCTTCTTGCTTCTTGCGAATCGTGTCAGTGAGTTTGGATATTTCAATTTTGATGCTGTTCCGGTTCGTGTGCGGTTCGTATGCGTCTATTGCTAGTGTTGGAAGATCCTGGCGAATTGCTTTGACTCGTGTTGCAGTGGTGATTTGATTCGTGTTGCTGGCGATTGCAGTGCATCTATTGCTGTGCGATTGGTTTTTGCTGTTCTGTTTGCTTGGTGAGATTGCTCCTATCTCCTCTTTACTCTTAAGCGTATCATGTTTGTTTCTGCCTGCGTTTTGTATTTCGTCTGCTCATGTGTTGATTCTCTGACTATACTGGCTGTGCAATAGTGAGATCTTGCTATATTTGATCTGTGTTCGGTGTTGTTCTTCTGGCTGCTTTTCTTATTGTGGTGCTCGTGTGTTATCTTCTGTGTGTTGTTATCTCTTTATCATGGTTGATGTTGATACAACTGATGCTTCAAATCCAACTGCTACTCAGAATAATATGTCTGTTACTAGTAATGCTGATACTGACTTGCCTACATCTAATAGGATCTTTTCTACTAAAAAGATAAATGTCACTCTGAATGATTATAACTACCTTTTGTGGCATCAGCAAGTGCTTCTAACTATTAAGAGACACAGACTCTTAAAGTTCATTGATTCTAATGTGACCTGGCCTGCACAGTATATCACTAAGGATGGTATAGTGAGTATACATCCTGAATATGAACTTTATGAAGAGCAGGATGGTGCTCTGTCATCCTGGCTTCTTTCGACTGTTAGTGAAGAGGTTCTGCCTCATGTTATTGGCCATAATACTGCATCTGAGATTTGGAATACTCTTCATAGAGAATATAGTGGAAAAACTACTTCTAGGCTAATGTCATATAGGAGGTCTCTTCATACTCAGAAGAAAGGAGAGTTGAGTATGAAGGATTATCTAAGGAAAGTTAAGTCTATCTGTGATAATCTGGCAAGTTCTGGAGAAATTATCTCAGATCAAGAACAGATTACTGCTATATTAAATGGTCTACCCCCTGAGTATGACTCTGTTGTGACTGTGATTACTGCCAATCCTGCTACTTCATCTGATTTAAGGTCTGTTAGGACTACTTTACTAGATGCTGATTCCAGACAATCAAGTCTTTTTAGTCATACTCCTGTTTCTGCTCATGTTGCTGTTCACCAGCAGTCAGGATCTTCAGTTTCTAGTACTGCCTCTACTCAATCTCTTCACAATGAGCTTCCTGCTAATTCTGATGCTTCTGAAAATTTTCTTGTGTGTGCTGACAATTCTGAGTCTAATACTACTGGATACAGTAACTTTAATAGAGGCAGAGGTCGTGGGGGTAGATATTCTTCTTCTAGACCTCAATGTCAATTGTGTGGTAAACTGGGACTGTAACACCCTAAGTATTGGTTAAAAAAATAAAAATAAGATTTGCAACCAAGGGAACTCGAACCTGTAACCTATGCTTGGTAAGCCCAAGCTTTGACCGTCTGAGCTAAGGCAATCCATGGTCTTAGTTTAGTCCAGTTTTTATTTAAGTTATGGTTTAATTGTATAATCCAATAATAAATAAAAAAAAATGAGACTCCCCATCTACCCAAATTAAATGTTTCAGACTCAAATCTAAAAAAAAAATGTTAGAACTCTCTCCATTTTTCTCCTCGGCCGCACGTTCAGATTCATCGATCCGCCTCCACGGCCAAGTCGTGGCCGCCACCGCCAGCACTAGCAGGACCGTCGCGCCGTCCCGACCAAGCCCCAGCCACCACTCGCGCAACCGTGCCGCCGTCTGTTCTAGAGAACGGCTCAAAGGTTCGGTGAGAACCTAGACATCGTCCCTCGTTGACCCTCGATTCCGGCCACCCTCGACGTCCGTTCGAGAATCGGCCGCCAGATCCTGGCTCCTGGCGAGGTGACGAACAAAACCCACCTGGTTAGCCGTCCGTCTGTCGCCGGGAGAGCCTTGGTCGGAGCTATGCGATTTCCGGCCATCGTAGGTCCTTTTTAGGTAAAATCCGGCGACACTCCGACTTGTTTTCGTATTTTTTTTTCGAGTGGGTTAAGACCTTGGGCTAACGATCTAGTTTTTTTTGGCAAAATCGCAGCTATACGCGTCACCGGCGACTTTTCCGGCAGCTTCCGGCGACCATGGGAATTTTTGGGTAAGAACCGGTCTAAACCCGGTCCAAACCGGTCTGAACCGGTTGGATCGATTGAACCGATCAGCCGAACCGTTGACCGTTGACCCGACCCGATTCGTTGACCCGTTGACCCGACCCGACCCGACCCGTCCGACCCGACCCGACCCGACCCGTCAACCCGAGTCAACTCGTCCGAGTCGACCGAGTCAACTCGACCGAGTCAACCGAGTCAACTCGTCCGAGTCAGCTCGAGTCAACTCAGTTGACTGCTGACATCATGCATTGACTCTGACCCGTTGACCGTTGACCTGATGACGTCAGCGTTGACCGTTGACTTTGACCAAAAAATCAAATTTTTCGAAAAGTCCTATTTTATGTTTTTCGACGTCCTGAGTTCGATTTTGATGCCCGTTTCGTGAAATTCAAACCCGAAAGCCTCCGAATTGGACCTTGAACCCTAATCTACTTATGTATTTTAATAATCAATTATGAGTAAGGTGATTAAAGACTGAAATTGGAATTTGTGCGATTGAAGGTATTCAAGGTTCCTTGTATTCGGGATGTTGAGGACGTCACATTCGAGTTCGAGAGTGACTGAACGGAGTATCATGAGTCAACCGGTATAACTCGGGACTAAGGTAATACACTACTACCTCTAGTATGCTTTATGAACATGTTGGTATTCGGTCAATGCATGCATGAGTATGATGAAGAGTGTAGTAATCCTGCTTAAGTCAATTTAGATATAAAATTGAGAATGATAACCTAGATAAGATCGAAATGCTCGAACGAGAAAGTTAACAAATGTAAGGATCTGGAGTTCAATAAATTAAGTAATAAGGCAGCTAATCTCCAAACTCAATTATTGACGTCAAATGAGTAAATGCTAGAAATTTTAGTTATGAAATTACGAAAATGCCCTTGAGGTATGAGAATGACTAAAATACCCTTGGAATTGGAAGAGACCTAGAAATCTACAGGGGATATGGTTAAATCAATTGGAAGGGTCATATTGACAAAAAAATGCTGAAGTATCCTCGGATACCGAGGTTCGCAATTAATTGGAAGGATGGATAAGCCTTGAGTTTTTGAAATAAATGAAGTGGTTGGAGGTACCAAAATTTCTTGAATGGCTGAAACACCCACGAGAACTTAAATGATTGGAAATACTATAAATGGTTCAATTGATAGGAATGATGGCTATATCGAGCTTCAGAATGACTGAAATACCCCGTTGACTGAATAAATAAATTGTTGTTGATGAAATTCTAGAAATTTGCCAATAAAGCTGAAAATGACCGAAATGCCCTTATGGGTTGAAGCATGACCCATGTACGTCAATCACTCCTGATATTAATGTAAGGATGGAAGTTTCTCCGCACAAAATACAAGTTGACTACTCCGAGGCAAATCTTGTGGTGAAATATGGAAGCAATCGTTCAAATATACGATACAGTTAGAATGGTTGGTTAGTACTGCAAGGTTGGAATATGTTAGTTCGAATGGTTATGGAGGCTCGATAAGCTTCTGGAAATCTTAAATGCTGTAAATCATAATTTCCTCATGATCGAACTAAGTTACAAAATCACCCCTGATAGTTAAATAACCAAAATGCCCTTGTTGGCCAAAGAAATCAAATAGCCCCGAATGTAACTGATATCATGAAAGGTCTTGACGTAGAAATCTCTAAATGTCTGGTTGGATACCTGATGAGCAAATAGAATTTTCTGAACTACCGTTTACGCCTTGTTGGTATAAATTACCAAAACGCGTGTGTATGATAAAATGATCGTAATGCCCCTGGTAGGCTTAAATGGCTAAATCACTCATGATATGCCTAAACTCTCAAGATCTTGACGTATCATCTCCTGACTATCTGGTTTGAACCGTTAGTACAAACCCCTCTTTTAAATAGGGGCCTTGTTTCAAAGATCCGTTCAATTGTCAAAAGTTAATGTGTTCTCTCCGTAAATGTCAAGTATCTCCAAGAAGTAAATTGTTCCACTTAGTGTGTTCCATGTGTGCCAAACGACTGTTTTGTATACTGTTTTACATGTTATGATACCGATCACGTGCATTTGATTGACATATTTGGACTTACATGACATGTTTTATAATTAAGCATGACCGTACTTTATTTATGATATATGCATATGCACCCGATATGGAAAACATGCTACATGGATAATGTGTTACTAAAAATACAGTTATTGACTAATGAATTAATGATGATCTGATTCATTGGGGTAATTGGGACATGATATGGAGTTACCTACGGCTCAGCCCTGATCCAGCTGGTAAGACCGTCCCGTTTACGATCCTAGGCTTCGGCCAGGTCCGCCCGTTTACGGATTCTAGGCTTCGGCCAGGTCCGCCCGTTTTCGGTTCCTATGCTACGGCAAGGGCCGCCCGTATTCTAAGGTATTCCTTAGGATGGTACCCTCGCCCAATGGGCTCGGGTTAATGCCTGTACATGATACCGCACTGGGGAAACTAAATACTGGAGTATGGTTGGAGGGTAAATAAAGAATTGAAAATGTACTCTACTGCTACTTGAAACAAATATACATGATATAAAAAGGTTTACTGCATTGTTACATTTCATGCATTAACGTTGCACTGTTGGAACACACTAGACCCCAAACTATCTGATTCCTCTCGTATGCTACTAGCCTATAAAATTCTCGTCTAATTCTCAAGGTCTGAATAAAGAATAAATATCATTATTCTCGAGTATGATGCAACCTCAAAATAGTAGAACAGAAATGAAGGTCGTTACTGCGCGAAACATCATGAAAATGTTATGCCTACCATATATCTGCATGAGCTTATAGCATCTTCTGGTAGTTTTGTATTACTGAGCTTTTCCAAGCTCACGTTGTTTTTACCATCGCAGGTTAAAAGAATATATCATAAGATAATGATTGACAGCAGTTTTCGGAGTTCTCTCAGCGTTGCTTTTGGAGTACGGTACTGTATAATTAGTGGGCATGTAAGTCATGTACTGTTTACAGCAGTGTCTATAAAATGTTTTCTGAAGTTTTTATTATGTGTTTAAATGACACCCGAATGATATTTTAAACAGAAGTGGGTTTTACAACTTAATAAATGTTTTAAAAATATTTTATGAGTATTTTTACCGTAGGTCGCTCTCGTGACCCTAATGTGACTTCTTAGGATCCGTCGTAACGCATAGGCGGGTCTAGGGGGTTACAGGGACATCTTGTTGAACGATGCTATCATAGATATGATATCAGCTTTAAGAATGATACATCTAGGAATACTCAAAATTCTGGGAATAGAAGCTTCACTACCCCTCAAGCTAATACTTACACTTATAGTAATGATGCTTCTGCTTATAATACTGCCTTTTATACTACTCCACCTCTGATGAATGTCTCTCATTACATTCCTCCTCAACCTGTTCATAACATTTCTCCCACTACCTTTGTACCTCATTCTCTTCCCAACTATTGTGTATCTCCTCAGAGTTTCTCTGCACATTATCCTACTTTTCCAACTGTTTCACATCATCAACCTCAGCTTTCTGTTGCATCTTCATATCATCCTCAAGTTACAATTAGACCTCCACCTGGTTCTTCTGTTATTACTTCAGCACCTCAGCTCTATTCTCACCCTGTGTCCCAGATGGTTCATTCCTCACCTACACCTTCATCTTCTCATTTCCAGTCTCCTCAAGCTCTCTTAGCAACACCTGAAGTGCTTGATGATAATGCTTGGTACCCGGATTCAGGGGCTACTCATCACTTAACCAGAGAGGTTGGTAATATGGTGCCAGGTAGTTCTTATCCTTCTTCAGGTACAGTAAAAGTTGGTAATGGACATTCAATCCCTATTCATTCTGTTGGTCAGTCTACTCTCCTTGGTAAGAATAGGAATTTACATTTAAGAAATTTGCTCTATGTTCCCAACATTACTAAGAATTTGTTATCTGTCTCTAAATTCACTCAGGATAATCAGGTTATGCTTGAATTCTATCCAAAGCTGTGCCAGGTCAGAGATCTTGTAACAAAGAAGGTTTTGATGACTGGTTATGAGAGTAATGGCCTCTATCAGTTACAGACTGATTGTTCTAATAAGGCTGATGTTTTTAATGTTTTTTATAATTCAAATAAGAGTTCTATGTCTAATAATGCTGAGTCTGTTGATAAAAATAATGGTTCTTGTAATGTAGCTGTTTCTAAGTCTGTTTCCTTAAGTACATGGCATAAGAGGTTGGGTCATCCTTCAAAGGATGTTCTTCTTAAGGCTCTTAATAAGTGTAATATCTTGTTTGTTCATAATAAAGATGAGTTCTTATGTAGTGCATGTCAATTTGGTAAATCTCATAAACTGCCCTTTTCCAAGTCCTCTACTGTATATACTCATCCTCTTGAATTAATTGTGGCTGATGTATGGGGCCCTGCCCCTCTTTATTCAAATGGGTTCAGGTACTATGTAGCATTTATAGATGCCTTCTCATAATATACATGGTTATATTTTTTGAAAAATAAGTCTGATGTTCTTTCTGTTTTTATTCAGTTTCATAGAATGGCTGAGAGGTTACTTGGTTAAAAACTCAAAACCCTGCAAACAGATGGAGGAGGTGAGTTTGTTGCTCTCCATAGCTATCTTAAGGATCAAGGCATTGTGCATAGATTTTCATGTCCACACACTTCAGAGCAGAATGGTATTGTAGAGAGGAAGCATAGACAAGTGGTTGAGGTAGGTCTTTCAATGCTAGCTCAAGCTTCTATGCCAATTAGTTTCTGGAATGATGCTTTTGCCTGTGCCATATTTTTAATTAATAGACTGCCTACTGTTGCTTTGAATGGCATATCTCCCTATCAGCATTTATTTCACTCATTGCCTGATTATACTTTCTTAAGGACATTTGGTTGCTTGTGTTACCCAAATCTTAGACCATTTAATAGACATAAACTTCAATTTCGATCTGCTGCTTGTGTCTTTTTAGGATATTCCCCTCTTCACAAAGGATATAGATGTCTTGATTCTACTGGTCGTATATATATATATCTCGGCATGTTTCTTTTGATGAAAATGTGTTTCCCTACTCTACTTGTACTTCTTCTGTTTCTTCTGATAACCATACAAAATCTAAAGTTCAAAAGTCTTCTTGCCAAACATTTCCAACTCTGTCTACTACAACCTCTTTTCCCTTCCATTCCTCTCCTTCTAGTGTTGTTTCTTCATTCCCCTTTTCCTCAAACTGACACTACAAAAAAATATACATATACCGACGCTTTGTTTTACCGACGGACAAAATTCGTCGGTATAGACAATATATACTGACGGAAAATAAAACTGTCGATAAAAGTTATACTTTTTACCGACGGATTTATTAATCGTCGGTATAGATATAATTTATACCGACGGAAAACAAAAAATCGTCAGTATAGATGTAATTTATGGCGACGATTTATAGTAACCGTCGGTATAGGTGAGCCATATACCAATGGTTGATTTTGTGTGTCGGTATAGATAAAAATTTTACCGACAGAAAATTTTATCTGTCGGTTTAGGTAAACTATACCAACAGATACTTTTGGCCATCGGTATAAGTAGGTTTAAACTTTTCTCATGTTTGATTGTTTTTAAATATTTAGTATACATATTTAATTATTTATTGATTAAAATATACAAAAAAAGTCTTAAAAAAACCCTTCCCTTTATGATTTGAGTTCACCCAAAAATTGAAACCCCTAGCGTTCAAATACAGACTCTCTCAAGCTTCTTTATTTTTTTTGATTTCTTTCTTCTCTTCTCTCGAGCGGAAGTGGCGATTGAAAATGGACAAAAAAGAAGCCGGCGCTAGAGTATTTCTTCTTCAAAGTTCAGACTCCATCTCTGCAAGTATTTTTTTCTTCTTTCATGTTTCTTCTCTTCTATTCTCCCAATTGTTAGGTTTAGGTTTATCAATCAACGATAAATTTGGGTTTAGGTTTATCAATCTTCGGTAGATTTAGATTTAGATTTGTCAATCTTCTGTAGATTTAGGTTTAGGGTTATGGAACACCATGAAAATGTCTGTAAAAAATCTCGGTCTTACTTGTGATATATATATGCATTGATAGGTGAATTCATGTCTGGATATGGATGATAATTTGTGTTTTGATTCCCTTTAGCAGAATACAAAAGCATATATATATCCCTCTCTGCAACAATTGAAACGCCAAAAAGCAATGCCTGTGTATGAGTTGTGGCAATCTCAAATGCATATTTGATTTGAGGACAGTAATAGTTGAGTGAAATTCAGAGTTGACAATTGTTTTAATGTGCGGCATGCATGATTTGGTCAGGAACTATAAGTGAACTATGTTCAATCTAGAAATTTCTTAGGCTCCTAGTATTATTATTAATAGTTTGTTTGTCTTTTGTCGATACCAGGCAAGGTATTTGGAGTGTGTTAGATTTCTTTTTAGGGCCATGAAAGAGGTCGAGAAAGAACTATATCCTTACGTTAAGGATGGGAAAGTTATTGACAATCCTAATTATGGCGTTTATCAAATCTAATTAGATCTAGAAATCTTAATGGCGTTTTAATTGTTCATTCATTTGATTAAATTCTTAATTTAATTATGGCGTAATCTCGTTTATGTTATGTTTTTCGATATTAATGTGATTGCGATAGTGATGAACCTTTCTAGCTTAAATATCTTATATTCCAAGGTTAATTTTGTTACTGCAAATCTATCATTGAATGAGATCCATCTTATAATTTTCATATGGATCTGAACACTGTATTTTAATTATTTATTTTGTTGCAGGGATCGTTTCATCTTTCACTACACTCGCCAAAGATTAAGAATGGTAATTTGATATTTATTTGCCAGGATAGTTTCTTAGTGTTGTTTGTCGTTTTTTATTGTGAAGTTTTAGTTTCGTTTTCTTCTGTAAATATTTGGTGTCTTAGATCAGTAGTTTGCAGTGGGAATGAAATGAATGATAAACAACAGTTTCTTTTTTTTTCCAGCTTATAACAACAACAAATTTTGTTTGGTTTTGATGCATATTGTCCCAATTATGTTATGCCATTTTTATAGCATTTTGGGTTGCTATGATTGTTAACTCTAGCTTTGAGTTTAACATTAATTGAAGCAGTTATTTTCTTCCAGTTAGGCATTGTGTGACCTTTGAAGCATCTTATTATCATTAAGTTCTAAAGATGCTGCGAACCAGATTTGCTTAGAACTTCATTGCTGGTGAGTGGTGATGTCTATCTTTATCTTCTTAATGCTTTCATTTTTTATGATGTGTAAAGACGGTGATCTTTTCAGTTCGTAATATAAAAAAGGCGGTTCTTTAGAGATGCATACTCGGTTAAATTAATGTCGTGGTAGCTCACTGTTAAATTCAGAAATTTCAGCCCCAATGTAACATGGAAATTTCGGTGCCATTGTGTACCTTTTCGAGTTTAAAGATCTCTTGTGTTTGGTAGTCACAACAACTCCGGCTAAGTTCAGAGTCAAGCTGATCACATCTCGTTTCGTAGGTCAAGCTATCTTAGAACTATTTCTTTAATCCACAGTCTTACTTATGTTGAATGGGTTGGTTTAGATAATGTTAAAATTTTAGGACAAATCAATTAATGTTTAATAAGAGTGATACTCCATAATTTGTTTGTCTTTAACCCTTAATCAATTAATATGTATCCTTTTTCCCTTTCTACATCAGTAGCAGTATCTGGAGAGGCTGTTTATTATTTCTGTCATTTTTGAAATACCCTCCTGACATACATGTTTCATCAATGTTTTGGTCTTTTCATGCTTGTTCTTTGAAGGTGAATATCTTATCTTATTCATTACAATGAATAAAGGTCGGTTTAAAAGATCAGTCAGACCTCATTTGAAATGCTTGCTCTAACAGCTCGAGCCTTGCATGCTTGTTTAGTATTTTAGGATTTCTCGTTGATTGTGTAAACCCGTCGCATATATCTATATCATTTATATAGAGAACTTTTATATTGTAGAAGGTTTCATAAGAACTATTTTGTGTATATCAACTGCTTGCTTTATCTGATCATATTTTAACTTGCTTTTGTCCTAACAATGCAGGCAAAAAGGTCCCGAGGAAGAACACCGACCCCTGGCAGGTATCAAGGCTTGCGAGATAGAAGAGGTAGGTACTAGTATCATTATTTCTATCGTGTTTCCCGAGCTTGTTTTAAGTTTTAAATTTTGAACATTCTCATCTTTCTCATTTATTCTTATATGTTGATCAACTTGTCAAACATATGCAGGACAAGGCCATAGACGGTCTCGTAGCTACTCACCTCGACGAAATGATAGAAATCATCATTCAAGGGATAGACAAGGGAGATTGCGTTCTCGTTCTCCATATGGTAGGAGATGCTATGATTATGACTCATATAGGAAACACAAAGGGCACTCCTTGTACGATGATGGCAGTGAATACGATAGATGAATGATTCAGTAGTTGATTAGATGACTGAATGTGGGATCATTATAAATGTCACCCTTTTATCTCGTCTATCTTGAATGTTTTTAAGAACCTCTTTGGTATTTTTAGGGATAACTTGTCAATTTTTCTCACATTGGTATCTAATTTTTTTAGTCCAAATTGATACCAGAAATTCCTTGGATCATTGTTGTTCTCTTCAACATTCTCATTATAACGGTTACACTGTAACCAAAGAATTGTTGTCTTGTATGTATTAGAATACAATGATAACTACTATATTTATCTTATTCTTCTTTGGGACATTAAACCTTATATTTTTTCTTTAAAAAATAAATAATTATTGTTATAATTTTATCTAACATTACAATAGTATTAGTAATTTTAATATTTAAAATAAAAAATAATATTAAATAAAAATAACAATAGTATAAACAATTATTAATATTTAAAATGAAAAAATAATTGCCAATTAAACATATACCGACGGACAAAACCGTCGGTATATGTATCTTATATGACTCACCTTTGGTTAATACATTAACTTATACCAACGGCTTGGCCGTCGGTAAAGACACTCTTATACCGACGGAGGATGTCCGTCGGAATAGATACACTAATTTGTCGGAGTAGGCCATACCTATGCCTACGGATATGTCCGTCGGTATAGGGTCTCAACATCTATACCGACGGTTATTTCCGTCGCTATAGATATATACCGACCAGCATTTTACTGACGGCTATTTGTCTGTCGGAATATCACTTTTCTCCGTCGATATAGGGTTTTAGACTATATAGCGACGGATTTTCCAAATATTATATAAGATCACCCTTTAACAATAATGGGGAGTACAGCAAACCCAAGCGGTAGGCAGGCATAAACTATAATAAACTTGTCAAGCTTTTAATATTATATAATAAACGGGCACAAACTAATTTAATCCACCTCATATGTTGTAAAGCATTCAATAATTGTTTGAATAATACTTTTTAAATAATTAAAATTTGAGTAGTTTATCTGTATGATATGTATACATTATTAAAGACTTATTAAAAAAACAATATAAATTTTTAAAAGGGGCCAAAATAAAATTAAAAATATTAAGAGGATCATACTAAAATTTTACAAACTTTGAAGGGATTATAGAGATAATTTTACTTTTTTCTAAAAAAAATTATACTATTCCTATTGAAAAAAAATTGACGGGACCAAACCCCCTTAGTTCCACCACTGTTTATAATCACATTATATAATTAAAACAAAATATTTGGACAATTATTTTATTTAATGGGTAAACTACATAAATGGCCATCATACTATTGGTAAAGTCGCAATTTGATCACCTTACTTTTTTTCTAAGCAATTAAACCACCAAACTATTTAATTGGTTGCAATGTGACCACAAGCCGTTAGAAACTAACGGAATGGGTAACGTGGCAGTTAGTAAAATTGGTATAATTATATATTTGATCCTTGATATTTGTAAATTTTATCAATTTAGTCCTAATTTTAATAAATAAAATAATTTGATTATTTAATTAGGTGACGACACGTGTCGCCACCTTATTGGAGGACTTTATTTATACAGTATGGTTTCGAGCTTCGCAGGTAATGCCGATCTAATTACTAGGGCTTTGATTGGGCGTCGAAACAACTCAATTATGGAGCTTCCCATTCGGATCGTGGAGTTGAGAATTTCTGACCCGACTTAGGATTTGAGAGTCTCCATTAAAAGAGACCACAAAAGGTGAAGCAAAAGAAACGCAGAAAAGCAAAGTTTTGAAATTTGAGTTTCTCATTTCAAAGCAAAAAACAAGAACAGTTGAAAGATCCATGTCTTTGTCACGGGTTTGGGTTGTTTTTGTAAGAATTAAAGACTGTAACGGTTGGGGGAGAAACTAATGTATGAAAATGGTGACGAAAACGATGTAAAAAACGAGATTAAAATTCAAATTACTATTTTTTTTTCGAGAAGTTCACATGGGAAGTGAAGAAAAAGATGAAGTGGAAACTTCTACTTTTCCACTGATTTTTTTTTTCTTTTTCAAGGAAGGACATGATTTGCAGCATTATGATCAAAGAGAATAAGAGATGAGAAATGTGAGAAACTGAAAAACCTGGATAACGCGAACTCCTTGTTCTTTCGGCAGTTTAAGGAAGGGAAAGTGACAAAAGGCAGATGAGTTCAAATCCTACGAGAGGTAAGTTGTTTCTTGTTTTTTTTTTCTGGCATGAGCAAACAACTAAGATATATATTAGATTCTGTACAATATACCATAAGGATTGCATTGGCTTAGTGGTAGGCATGCTTATTCTCCACTCAGCCAACCCGGGTTTGAAACCTACCCAAGGCAGTGTGGTGGCAACACGTGTCGTTGCTTAATTAAATAATCAAATTATTTTATTTTTTAAAATTAGGACTAAATTGATAAAATGTACAAATAGCAAGGACTAAATATGTAATTATATCAATTTTACTAACTGCCACATCACCCCTTCCGTTAGTTTCTAACGGTTGGTGATCACAATGCAACCAATTAAATAGTTTGGTGGTTTAATTGCTTATAGAAAAAGTAAGGTGATTAAATCGCGACTTTATCAATAGCATGATGGTCATTTATGTAGTTTACCCTTATTTAATTAGTAGGCTCTCTAGTCTCTACCAGTCATTTATTCTTTTAATGTCAGTATTTTAAACAGAGTTAAGGAAAGATGTTTAAATTACTTAGAGAATGCTTTTTACCTACTTGATTTGAAACAAGGTCACTTATTATTTTCTCTCTATTTTTTGTGTTGTCTTTCCATCCTAATTTTATTCGATCCATTCTTTTTAATTGTTTTCTCTTTTTAATTTTGATAAAGTCGTGAGCTGTTGATTTTGACGACTTTGTCGAAATTATAAGGATGAATTATGTAAATTATCATTAAACTTTACTATTAAATCTATTTTGATCATTAAATATTCAAAACGTTCAATTTATTCACTTAAATTTAGACATTGAACGTTTTTTGTCACTAAAGTTTAGACATTTAATATTTTTTTGTCACTCTTAAACTCCAAACGGCGGTAGATGGTGCTCGTTCGGTCTCAAATTTCACCAATCACTTTATTTTTGCCAAATAAATCTAAATTTATTCTCCATTTTGAAAAAAAATACTTCAAATTTTGCAAATCGATCAAAATTTTATAATTTTTCTCTAGTTATATTCCTCTTCTATCTACCGTCAGATAAAACTCACTTCTCAATATATTTTTTTCTCAGTATATTAAAAAAATTCTTTTGTTTTCTGATGAAGGGACGTGTCAAAAAATATCAAACACTTACAAAAAGACAGTCCCATGCTTGAAAATGCTTATAAAAAGGCCGAAGTGCTGGGTTTCATGCTACAGATTTGCAAATGGAGTTGAGTGTAGCTAAACTTTCCAACGATCCATTGTTTCTATCTCTCCTTCTTCTCCTTATAATCTGGCTTTGGCTCAAATTACAAGCAAATGGCAGACAAAAACTTAATCTGCCGCCATCACCCCCAAAGCTCCCACTCATCGGCAACATCCATCAACTTGGCAAGCTTCCCCACCGTTCCCTCCGTGACCTCTCGAGGAAATACGGCTCTCTCTTGCTACTTCAGTTGGGCCACAACCCGACGCTGGTGGTTTCATCAGCCGACATGGTTAAAGAAATCGTCAAAAACCATGATATTGCTTTCTCAGGCAGACCAAGAACCACCGCTGCAAACATCTTGCTTTACGGTTGCACCGACGTCAGTTTCGCACCGTATGGCGAGTACTGGAGACAAGCCAGGAAGATCTGTGTCACTGAGCTTTTGAGTCTACAAAGAGTTAACTCGTTTCAGTTCTTAAGGGACGAAGAAGTCGAAGTCGCCGTTGATAGACTCCGTCGAGCTTCTTTCGACGGAGATGCCGTTAACCTGTCGGAGTTGCTGATGGTTGTTTCGAATAACGTTGTTTCAAGAAGCGCTCTTAGTCGGAAATACGAAGACAAAGACGGTAAAAGCAAGTTCGGGTTGTTGGCGAGAAGGCTTTTGGTTCTTCTGATGAGTTCTTGTGTCGGCGACATGTTTCCTTACTTGAACTGGATTGATTACGTTCGAGGATTTACATCAAGTCTGAAACAAGTTAATAAAGAAATTGATGCATATTTTGATCAGATCATTGAAGAAAATGAAAATTCGAATAACAACGATCGCAAAAGGGACTTCTTATCTATTATCCTCAAACTCCAACAAGATGGCTTGCTTGATATGGACCTCACTCTAGACAACATCAAAGCAATCATACTGGTTTGATTATGTTATACTCTCATTTATTTATATTCGACTCGAATAATCGGATTAGGTTTGGTTTGATTATGACAATTTCAGGACATGTTGGTTGGTGGAACTGATACAAGTTCAACAACGCTAGAATGGGTGATGGCTGAACTGATGAAGAATCCAACCGCCATGAAAAAGCTCCAAAAGGAGATAAGAGATGTGGTTGGGGACAAAACAAAGATTGATATGAACGATGTAAATCAAATGGATTACTTAAAATGTGTAATCAAAGAAGCTTTGAGGCTTCATCCGGTTGTTCCACTCCTTGTTCCTCGACAAACAACATCAAAGGTTAACCTCGGAGGTTACGAAATACCACCGGATGTTACTGTTTTCTTCAACGTGTGGGCGATTCACAGGGACCCCGAGTTGTGGGAGAAACCAGAAGAGTTCATCCCGGAGAGATTCGAGAACAGCTCGGCTGATTTCAAAGGTCAAGATTTTGAGTACTTACCGTTCGGTTTCGGCCGAAGGGGGTGTCCGGGAATGGCGTTTGGAGTGGCGTTCATTCTTTATATGGTTGCTAATCTTTTGTGTTGGTTCGATTGGGAAATGGCTGATGGTGAAAATGCTGAGAATTTGGACATGGATGAAGTGTATGGGCTCACTGTCTGCAAGAAAGTACCCCTTCGTGTTATGCCCATACTCACTAAATCCAACTAGAGGTCGAGCCAATTGAATTTTTAATTTTCTGTCGGTTTGATATTTTTAGTTGAGTACGTGGTTGTTGCAGTAAATTTGATAGTTTAAATTCTGAAATTGTAAATAGAAAAAAAATAAGTTGGGAGAGTGACTTTCATATTGGTCATTTACAAAATTTGATCTGAATTAATCAATCAATAAATCGAATACTGTAATTAAACAAAATAAATAAATAAATAAAATTTCAAACTAAACCCTTAATATATTAAGTTAATGTTGTAACAATACTTTAGAAGTAAAATTGGATATTAACATTTTTATTAATATATCTTGTTATCAATCGGAATAGATATGAGTGGTGTAAAGTCGAGTTTTTGATAGTCCCAATCTCGACCAGATAAAAGATTCTCAACCAAAACTTGATCTAATCGCGGTGATTGTGATGTTTCATCCAACTCGAACTAGTTTTGATATTTAAAATCGATATCCACCCCAAACTGACTCGATTAGAGTAATTTTAAAATATTTTTTTTAAACATAAACTCCAGCTAAGGGAGAGTATCTAAGTGCATGGAGTCTAAATTTTGAGTTAGTCAAGCTGACGAGTCTATTTTATAATTTAAATTTTGTTTAATTTTTTTTCGAGTCAAGTTGAGTTGTTCGAGTTTTTGTTGAAATTTTAATTGTAGATATTTATAAAGCTATGGTAATAATCGATTCCAATTTAAAATGTTTCTATAACCATATATGATTCGAGTCGAACTTGAAAATTGTTTCACTAATTACTAAAAATTTTGAGTTATTTGAGTTTCATTTTATTTGAATTTTTTCGAAGCAACTCAAATTTATAAAATTACAATTCGAGTCAAATTATTTTGCATCAAGTTGAAAAAAAATCAATTTTTTAGTCGAGTTAGGTTTTTCTCCCCCTAACTCTAGTTATTGCTTATCACCGTCGTCGTCATCTTTTAGACGATTGTCTTCGTTGTTACCACCAAACGACTCCTCTTATCTCCCTCTTTCTTTTCGTCCGATAGAAGTTCCAAAACTCAAATTAAAAAATACATGCATTGTCAGAAAAAATCTCGAATCATCATCATCGGTGGTAAGATGAGCATGGGTTGGGTCGGATCAGGTTTTTAGCCGACCTGAAAATATATACTCTAAACTCGAACTCGATCTCATCTTTTAAAAAACTTGAACATTATACACTTAAACTCGAACCCGACCTGGCCTATTAAAAATATTAAACTTTAGCGACTTAATTGTAAAAAAATAAATTTTAGGGACCTAATTGTAAAAAAATTAATTTTAATGACCTAATTATATATATATATATATATATATATATATATATATATATATATATATATAGTAAAACCTCTATAAATTAATACACTTGGGACCATGAAATTTTATTAATTTAGAGAGAGATTAATATATCGATAAATTAATAATTTATTAATTAAAAGAAAATTTCTCAATTCATCAAATATAACTTTGATAAAGATATTGTGTGCAAATAAATTGTAAATTGTACATAATATTCCAATTAATTAAAAATAAATAGATTCATGTACATGTTATTAAATATATTCATGTATCAAATTATTTATATCTAATAGACTAATGCATGTACTTAACAATTCATTGTTTCAATTTAATATTGCATTCATGAATTTACGAATTCATTGAAACTAATTGAATATTTTCATGTATTTTAGCAAGTTACCAAAGTTAGAGATAAAATTGAATTAGATTTGAATTTTAAAAAGAAACAGATTACAATAGATTCATATTTTAGCAAGTTACCAAAGTAGTAATTGTAATATTTATGAAATATTAATTTATAATTTTGATGGGACATTTATATTTATAAAGAGTATCTCTAAAAAATTATTATATTATCTTATCGAATTTGATGATTTTTTACATTGGTCCAAGTCGGGACCGGAGAAATTTATTATTTAATAGAGTTTATTAATTTAAAGAGGGAGAATTATTGTAAATATCCTAAAAATTAATATATAGAAAAACTATACTATTAATCTCAAGTCGGGTCGAATATTTTTCATCCTAAACTCAAACTCTAATTTTCTAAAAAAATTCAACCCAGTCAGGCAGGGTTGGGTAAAATGTCCATCCTTAATAGGTGGTCTTCTTCATTCACGAGCCATGAATCTTGGTTCACCGCAATGGAAAGTTGAATGGTGGTCGTTGGTGCTAGAGTCCCAACAAGTTGAAGTTCGAAAAAAAGGAAAAGGATTAGGTTTATATAGGGTTAAGATTGGGCATGTTTAACGTAGAATCAATTTAGGGTGCTGCTAAAAGATGACAAATTTTTATACTTGTTTCAAAAATTTAAAATGTTAGTTTTTTTTCGTGTTTTTTTACAAGTATCGATATTTATCGAAACTTGTTTTGTAAGTATTGATATTTGTACAAAAACTTAAAATTCGTTTGTCATTGTTGCGGGCAAACGCCCATTGGCTACAACGATCGTTTGAGTAAAAGTTAAAAAATTCAGCCGTGAAGAAACGAGTGTTTAGGCGCTAAGTACAGGTGGACAAACGGCCGTTCAGGCCAAACTTGAAGCTGTTTGGCAAGAAAATCAGGGCTGCAACGAATTTTAGGTTGCAAAACGCAACCAAAAAAGAAGCCCAAGTATCGAAACTTATTTTGTAAGTATCGAAACTTGTAAAAAATACGAAAAAATTCAATCTAAAATGTTATAAAAAAGTTTAACATTTTAAGTTCTTAGACAAGTTTCAAAACTTGTTGTCTTTTAGCCGCACCCAGACCTACCCATTAAGATCCACTTATGTTGTGTAAAATTTAATTATCTTTGCAGTTATTTTTGAATCATTTGATAACTGTAAATAATTGACTAAGATTAATCTTCTTATTTGTACTGTTAATCTTAGTCATCCACTTAACTTTAAGCAAAATGATGATTTGAGATGGTCATTTCATTCCAACTTGACGAGTTTCTACCCGAATTATATTACCCCTTACAAAATTCTATCTGATTAATGTAAAAATGTCAAGTTTTACATGGTACAATTAATTGATGATTTGAGATGGCCATTTTATTCCAACTCAACGGGTTTCGACCCAAATTCAGTTACCCTTACAAAATTTTGTCCGAACGATGTAAAAAAGTCAAGTTTTACATGGTACCGTTGATTGATGATTTGAGATGGTCATTTCATTCCAACTCGACGAGTTTCGACCCGAATTCAATTATCCATTACAAAACTCTATCAGTACGAAATTTAACTTTTTAATTAAAAAAACTGATCTTAATCATCAATTAACGGTAGATGACAAAATAATCACTTTACTACAGATCAATAACGTTAGTAACCGTAACATATCTTTTCAAACTTCAGTAGTAAAAATAGAAATTTATCCAAACGACAGAGTAACTATTTTGTTATAATCGATAACATCAATGACTGTACTGAAACTTTTCAAACTTCAGTGATGGATAATGAAATATATCCTAACATTAGTGACTATTATAACGTAGGTTACCCTTTAATAATTTTAGTGGGCTAAAGGGCCTGTGGGTTTTTTCCCCACATTATGGACCCAGGCCCAACAAAAGCTCCTTCAATATTCAACGCCATCTCTCTCGTCTCAGTTCTCACCAATTTCAGACACAATCTCTACAAACAACCAACATCTGTCTGGACTGTTTCGTTGCTCCATACAAATCCACACGGTCAACTCAAAACAGGGTATTCCTTGCATTCTCTTTCATTGTTTCTGTTATATATATAATTTTCCCTTATGTTTGCTTCTGATGTTTCCAGATTAGATAGCTTAATTTCCCTTTGTTCCTCTCATGAAACCAATATATTAAATGTTGAAACTTTTTGAACTTATCTCCATCTGTTTCTCATGAGTTTGATCTGGGATTTTTTGGTTCTATGTAGCTTCAATGGGGTTGTGGTTTCTTTCCGGAAAGTTGAAGTTTTGATGAATCCTAGTACTTTGTCTTTAATTGTTTACTCGAAGAATCTGCCCTTATTACACCCACTAATAATACAGTGTCTGTGATCGATGCCCATTTTGTATCTGTTTCTATTCATCTGCCAAAACTGCACATTCTTCTAAGGGAAAGTATGTTGGAGTCTATGTTACTCGGGTTCTTTGTTTTTCCGAAAGTGCCGGTATCCGAAACATATTCTCGGATGAGGTACAAGAATATGTTCATACCCATTTCAAATGCATAACATTCACCTCGATGGATATCGAAGTAAATTTTAAGAAACATTGTAAGTGTACTATTAGTTCAGGATGATTTGTTCATCATGTGTTCTAGGAGATTACACTACGATCAAACTCTCTTCAAATGCTCGTGTGTATGCTTCATGTCACTGGCGGTGAAATGTATTTCGAAATAGTTTGCAGTTTATATACTCTAGAATCCTAGAAGGTTGCACTTGAGAAACCTAAAGGGCATCGTTTTAATGCATTTGTTTGGTATTTACATTGCTTCGACTTTTCAATAATGAGCTCGTGGCTGTTAATTATGCGACATTCTCTGCTAATCTCCCACGGGATAAGTTACTTCCTTTACTGAAGATCCCGAATTATGGTGGTGGTCACGCTCATGCATACTATGACTTTTTGCCAACACCGGGATACAGATTTGTTGTATTGGATGGATATGATATCAGTGCAATCGGATGGCCTCATGACCATCAGAATACATTGGAGGCCTTGAAAATCCTGAGTGAAAGAAACCCGAATTCAGATAAGAACAGCCCGGATGGACTGAAGGGCGTTGATAGAAGGTTCGTTATGTTCAATGGAGCAGTTGGAAATGAGCAAATGGAATGGCTGGATAGTGTACTTCAGGATGCAACAAATATGAAACAGAAAGTGATTGTATGTTGTCATGTGCCATTGGATCCAGGTGCAACAAGCAAAACTACGCTTATATGGAACTACGACCAAGTGATGGATGTGATTCACCGGTACGACTGTGTGAAGGTTTGCCTCGCGGGACACAATCATGAAGGAGGATATTCAATTGACTCTCATGGAGTTCATCACAGGGTGCTTGATGCTTCTTTGGAGTGCCCTCCTGGTACTGATGCTTTCGGATATATCGATGCTTATGACAACATGTTAAAGCTTGTTGGCACAGATAGATTGAAAAACACCGATTTCAGTTTCGATTCTTAGCCATTCATCAAAGATGTATGGAGTGTATGTTACTGTAATTTTCACCGATTGAAGTTATTCCATAGATACTAATAAGAGAAAAGTTGAGCTTTCCAAGCCTTTGAGAGTAAACAAGCAAGGAGAGTGGAAATTAAGGTGAGTTAACTGAATAACGAACTATATATCCATGTGCAGTGCTATAAACCTTGCGGTTTGATGATTTTATTATCAAGTTATCAGTTATATATATATATATGATAAATATTCTATACAAAGGCGGTGAAAACTGAAAGTTTTCATAATTTTAGGGTATAGAGAGTTAATTTAGGGGTTAGAATTTAAGGATAGTTGTTTTAATTTAAGGTTTAGGGTTATAATTTAGGGTTTATAGGTTAAAATCTAAATCCTCACCATATTACCTTAAAAACTAAACACTAACATATATACCCTAAATTTTAACCCTAAACCATAAATTGAAGCAACTATCCTTTAAATTCTAAACTACTAAACCCTATACCTAAACTAACTCTTTATACCCTAAAACTAAAGCGCTTGTGGAAACTTTCAGTTTTCATTCCCAGTGCCCTAAACCTTAAATTGAATCAACTATCCCTAAATTATAAACCCCTACACCTAAACCCTTAAACCTTATACCCTAAACTAACTTCCTATACCTTAAACTAATATCCTATATAATGGCAGTGGAAACTGAAAGTTTCCACAAGCGCTTTAGTTTTAGGGTTTAGGGGTTTAGAATTTAGGGATAGTTGTTTTAATTTAAGGTTTAGGGTTAAAATTTAGGGTTTACAACTATCCCTAAATTTAAATCCCTACACCTAAACCCTTAAACATTATACCCTAAACTAACTCCCTATACCCTAAAACTAAGGCGCTTGCAGAAAACTTTCAGTTTCCATCATATATATATATATATATATATGGGATAGGATCAAATTACACTGTGTAAAACTCTCTAAGTTTTACACCTTTTTTAGATCGTTGGATGAGTGAAACGGATGAATGAGATTAACAGTAAAATATGTGAAGATTATCACTTGGGAATTAAAAACACGGAGTTAATCTCAACCATCCATTTCCCCCATCCAACGATCCAAAAAAGGTGTAAAACTTAAAGAGTTTTACACAGTATAAGTTGATCCTAACCCTATATATATATATATATATATATATATGATTTGTTTACACAGTGTATGAGTTTTTAAGTTTTACACATTTTTTGGATCGTTAGAGGGGTGAAATAGAAATTAATCTCATCCATCTATTTCACTCTAATTATCTAAAAGACGTATAAAACTATAAGTTTTACATTGTGTAAGTGGATTATAAGCCCTATATATATTCTCACTTATCTATACTAGATAAGAAAGAAGATGTACGTATATATGTACGTATGTTCATGTATACAGAAGATGTACGTACCTTTCTCCAACTAAATTAAACATCCTGATCATCCGAGAATCTTGTTTACTGTGCTCCTCTGGTAAAAAAAAGAAAAAAGAAACAGTACAAAAGATCAAAAAGAAAAGCCTAACTTTATCCTGTAAGAAAATCCCAACAGTAATGAAATACTATAAAACATGGCTTAGGGTTCTTACCTATGGTGTCCCCATAGATGCATTTTCACCGGAAGAATGTTCAGATTCAGCCATTTTTTAATCCCAGTCAAATAAGAGAAGAGAATGTTCGTATTCATTCCTTGAGCACTTAATCTTGGCCCGTGAAAAATTAGGGCCAAGCATGTCACTTTTCCGTTAAATTTTAACTGCTAATAGTTAAAATAAGACTAATTAAATAATTAAATGATGAAATTTTAATTTTTTTTAATTGAGTGGTCAAAATATAACGGGCCCTATAATTAAGTTATTTGTTTACCATTTAATTAATTCATTTATAGTGTATATAATTGTGCATAATAAATTTTTTTTTTGAATTGGTACCAGTTGAGCTTTTATTGAAAATATAAAAAAGCAATAAACATAGTTTAATCTACCGTCCACATGTGACTTTGTAGATAGGCCGTGTCGGGGAAGGTCGACCGACACAAGCTAACCTCATCAATATCACAGAGGAAAGAGACAAAACTAAAGAAACCCAAATATCTTATGGAGAAAACCAGAAAAGCAAAACAGAGGGGGAAAAAACGAAACTAAAATTCTGTAGCTCAGATGATCCGTTCCTCTCGATTAGCAGCGTTTGAAACTTTGTGGAGATCAAATCGAGACGAAAAGGCTTTGAGAAAAGCCCTAAAGCAAGGAGAAGCAGCTACGGCGGATCTAACAAACGGCGGTCCTCCGCAGCCACCTTCAGAACCGATAAGGGGGCTTCTTCCAACCAGAATCTATCCTCAGATGCTGAACGGCCCGATCGTGCCATTGCATGCGCCGTTTGGTTACCCTGACGGCCGGTAAACGAGAATCTGCAGTTTCTGAACCTACCGGCGATGGATTTTGCGGTGCCGATTTGAAGACGAATCGACGAAAGGTCATCATTTCTGTTCTTTAGCTTTGTTATTATTGATTTTGAATCCCCTTCAAGAATAATATCTAAACACCCAATTTCTTCAGCGAAAATCAACCCCTGGGTCACAGCAAGTGCTTCTGCTTCAAATACATTCGCCACATTAAAATTTACCTGGTAAGCAGCACCTAATATTTCTCCTTCGTTGTCTCTGATAACTATTCCAGTTACGGATTTGGCCTCTGACAACGGAAAAGATGCATCAACATTGACCTTTGTATATGTTGCAGGGGGAGGGATCCAATGGACGTTTTCACGGACGTTGGGGTGAGTTAGAGAAGCCGTAGACATTCGAAGCTTAGAAAGGTATTTTTTGATGAAGATGACCACCTCAACAGTAGACTGGGTAACTCCCTCATGCACCTTTTTGTTTCTAGCATACCAGATTGCCCATATTGTTGTAATGATCTCTGAATGTTGATAATTTGTATGCTTAGTAAACATCCATAGTAACCATTCTGAAAGTTGCATCTGATTAACTTGATTAGGCCAATAGAAACCTAACATATGCCAGACCTCTTGATTAAAGCCACATCTAAAACTTGCACGTTCACTATCTTCCACATGGCTATTACACCTTGGGCATTGTGGACACTGTCTGACTCTTTTGGTAACTAGATTCAGCATGGTTGGAATATAGTTCCAAATAAATTTCCAAGCTAAAATTCTTATTTTAGAGGGACATGCTGATTTCCATACTAACCTGTATAATGTAGACAGGTCAGTATTAACTTCATCCCGAGCACACAGTAATTTGTAGGCACTCCTAACAGAATTGTGACCTGATAATTCCCCTATCCAATAAATAGAATCTGATGTAGAGGTAATAGGTAATCTGATAGATAGAATAGCAGCAACATCTTCATTCGAAAAACTTGAAGTAATTAAAACTTCATTCCACTGCATAGATGTGGGATCAATCAGATTAGAAACTGTAGAAAGGCCAAGAATAGTTGGGGATGAGATTTTCCTCTGTGGATAGCCCGGCAACCAGAAATCGTTCCAAATGTTAATGGAACTTCCACATCCTACTGACCATTTACAACCCTTCTCTAGCAATCCCCTTGAACTCCATATACTTTTCCATATGTAAGAAGGATTAGAGCCCAATAGAGAGTTCATAAAATTGGTTGTAGGGAAATATTTTGCTCTCAGCAATCGTGCTACTAGCGAATCTGGATTTTGAATTATCCTCCACCCTTGTTTGGCTAAAAGTGCAATGTTAAACTTGCACATATCTCGGAATCCCATTCCACCTTCTTCTTTAGGCACACATAAATTCTCCCAAGTACACCAGTGTATACCTCGTTTCTCACTTGAATTCTGCCACCAGAAGCGTGCAAAAATTGCCTCTAATTCTTTACAGAATGTCTTAGGTAGTAAAAAGCACGACATAGCAAAAACATGAATAGATTGTAGGACAGCCTTAATGAAGACTTCCTTACCTCCCATGGATAAAGGTTGTACGTTCCAGCTTTGAACTTTTTGTCTGCACCGATCTCTTAAATAAGCAAGGGAACATTTTTTATTGCGTCCCACCATCGAAGGCAAGCCGAGATATTTTTCTGGATTACCCTGAGCAGTAACTCCTAGAATGCGGCATACCTCAGTTCGATTACTGTCAATCACATTTGACCCAAAAAACAAACTTGATTTGTCAAAGTTTACAATTTGACCCGAGCATTGTGAATAAGTATTTAAGACGTTCTGTAAGCACCTCGCCCCTTGTGTTGTTGCCGCCCCAAATACAATGCTGTCATCAGCAAATAATAAATGGGAAATGAACGGTGCTCTTCTATTATTTCTGACTCCAACCAAAGAATGCTGCTGGGATGCCAATCTTAACAGAGCAGAAAGTCCTTCGCTACAAATCAAGAAAAGATAAGGGCTAATAGGATCCCCTTGCCGAATTCCTCGACCCGGTTTAAATTTTTGTCCAATCCTGTCATTAGCAATAACCGAATAAGAAACAGATGTTATACATCTCATAATGGTTGAAATCCACTGATCTGCAAATCCCATTTTCCGTAATATCTCTTCCACAAAACTCCACTCTACGCGATCATAAGCCTTGCTCATATCAAGTTTTAGTGCAAAAGTGCCATGTTTTCCACTTCTTTTGTTCTTCAAGGAATGCAGAATTTCATAAGCCAAAAGAATGTTGTCAGAGATTAGTCTGCCCGGTAAGAAAGCGCTTTGAGCCTCATCAATACAGAATTGTAGAGCCTCTAGCATTCGAGTTGCCAACATTTTTGAAATTATTTTATACAACACATTACATAAGGCTATAGGTCTAAATTGAGTCATCACCTTAGCACCCGTCACCTTAGGAATGAGAACAATATGTGTCTGGTTTATTTGCTCGAGAGATGCATTACCGTGAATCATAGATATACAGTAATCAGCAACTTCTTTACCAACAATATGCCGAAATTTTTGATAGAAAATTGCACCCAAACCATCCTCACCAGAAGCTCTTAAAGGGCCCATAGATTGGACTGCATTATGCACTTCCTCAACAGTGAAAGTTTTAAGAAGATTAGCATTAAGATCAGCAGATATACAAGTATCAATACCTTGTAATATCTCTTGGGGATTAATGACATTAGATGCGCAGAAAATGTCCTGAAAATAATTAGTGGTTGTACGAAGGATATCCGCATCATCATCAACATATCTATCATTTTCATCCAAGAGAGAGGCAATACGATTTCTTCGCTTTCGCTGAGATGCATGTCTATGAAAAAATCGTGTGTTCTTGTCTCCGAAATTCAACCAGTTTGCCCTCGCCCTTTGCTCCCAATACACTTCCTCCCTATCTATTTGAAGATTCATTGCTAACTTCACATTTGTGATCTCTTCTAAAGCATCATCAGTAGGATGTAAATTCTGCAAGTGAGACAATTTTCTCCGTAGATCATCCATAGTAATTTTTTTCTCCTTCCTGATTCTTTTGAACCACAACTCCAGCCCCTGACTTAATTGTTGTAGTCGATGGGGAACCAAACCAGACGTGGATTCTCATAGTTGTTTCACTTCTTCTTCGCATGAATCCTCAAGAAGCCATGCGGCCTCAAATCGAAAGTGCGAAATCAGATTTGAAGACCTCTGTCTGCTATCCGTATTTAATAGCAGTGGGCAGTGGTCAGAGAATGAGTGAGGCATATGACTCAGATTGAAATGCGGAAATAACTCCCACCATGCTGGATTGCCCACACCCCGATCAAGTCTTTCTCTGATATTTGTTTCTTCAAATTTGCCCTTTTCCCACGTGAACCAAGGACCCGAATAACCAATATCATCAAGCGAACAATCATTAAGGGCAGCAGCAAAATTATCCATTTGACGTTGATTCCGTTGTCTTCCTCCATATTTTTCTGTTTCAAATAATAATTCATTGAAGTCACCGAGTACTAACCATGGAAAATCATTTGTGTCATTCAATTGTCGGAGAAGATTCCATGATTCATCTCGATTCCTTTCTTCTGGAGCACCATAAAAACCGGTACATCTCCAACTAAAACCATCCGAATCATCTGTAAACAAGACATCAATATGCCTATCTGAAAAAGATCTCAAAGAAACATTACAATTTACTTTCCATCCGAGCGATAAACCACGACTTCTACCTCTTGCACTAACATCTATACCATTATTAAAACCACAGAATTTTCGCAGTTTTTCCATCTTACCACTATCTAATTTAGTCTCGATCAGAAAAATAATCGAGGGGTTGACGTCCCTTAGAAAATTTCTGAGACGTCGTGTCGTCCGTGACTTGCCCAAGCCACGGACGTTCCAACTTAGGATTTTCATTGGACCCGGCTGGCCTTCTCAATAAGGCCTACCGATATAGCATTTTGGACTTCAGTCGAATCATTATGCGAAACTCCTGAAGTTGAAACAGAGGTTCTCATCCTCTTGGTACCATCTGGAACATCATCCACTGATTCCTCATCTATCTGTGTCATCACAATGTCATACCTACCTTGCACTCCAATAGCAGTATGGTTCTTCAGTAAAGTCGAAGTTCCAGAATCTTCAGATCCCTTCTGAATATTCAAATCTTGTTTTTCTGATTCCTTAGAAGCATCATCCTGCACTTCAATCACAGTTTCTCTCGCAGAGGATAGTTGGGATTTCATAACTGTAATATCCTTTCGAAGCCACTTACTGGTAGGAAGGGCCATCATTCTCCTGGTTGGAGCTCTAAGACTCAAATCCCACCCAAAATTAATATCCTTCTCATTCACTGTCAAGCGGACCGGGCAGAAACTTTCCCCATGTCCAAGTTTACCGTAGATGAAACAAAACAGAGATAGTTTTTCATATTCAAAACGCACAAATGTGCCCTCACCTCCACGTATCGCCAATTTCTTCCGTCGTTTTAACGGTCTGCGGACGTCCACTGCAACACGGATGCGCATTATACCTTTGTAACCCAGAGTTACTTTTTCAGAATCATATATCAGAAATTGACCCACAAAATTTCCGAGTTGTCTAGCCACTCCTTCCGACATACATCCGGGTGGTACATCATTTACTAATACCCAGAATGGTACTGAATTAAGAGGGACCGATAAAGGAACCTCTCATTCTTTCAGACGATACAAGATCAAAAGATGGGAATTAAAATTCCATGGCCCATTTTCCTCAACCCTATCAACATCAATTTTATGATAAAATCGGAACAAATAGCGGTTCTCTCCAATGTCAGAAATAGACACCCCTCCCAGAGGTCTCCATACGTTTGAGAGAGTAGTTTTCATTGACTGGAAATGTATTACCGCAGAGGTTAAAAACTGCCCAACAAAGCAGTTTTCGAAAGAAATACCTTGCTCAAGTAAATTTTGTTCCACTTGGATTTCAGTATCCTCATCTTCTTCAATCGCTAATCCCTCCATGTTGTTTGCAATTGCAGATTCCATTATCAGAAGAACAAAGGAGATGAAACAGGAAAAAACCGTGCTAAACAGCAGAAGTTCGTGTCAAAGAGACAGAGAAAAAACCGTGCTAAACAGCAGAATTAAATCAAGGATGTGCAAGTTAAAATAATTGTGCATAATAAATTAAATACTATAAGTTTTGTTATCTTATATTCTTTTATAAAAAATATGATATCACAATCATAATAAAATATTAATATTAGTCGGTGGATTTATTAAAATAATCCGCATTTTAAAACGTTGCTCAACAATAATTAACTAAATAAAGAGAAAGGTCCCTTTCTAATTAACAATAATGGGTAGGGGTAAGCAAAACTCGACTCGAAAAACCCGAATAACTCGACTCGACTCGAGGCAAAAATACTCGACTCGTCTTGACTCGACTCGAAATTTCATAAACTCGAATAACTCGAAAAAATTACAAATAAAGTTTGAGTTGTGAAATGAAAATTCGAATAACTCGAAATTTTTAGTAATTAGTGGATTTATTTTTAAGTTCGAGACGAGTCCCTCTATTTTTTATGATATATACATACTGATATATAAAAATATGAAGAAATATTGTCACATGTGAAAAAATATATATGTGATTATGTTATATGATTAGAGAAAGGAGTTTAAATTGGAATCAAACTCTACTATAACATGATAAATAATTACAATTAAATTTTTATAGAAACTCGAAAACTCGACTCGACTCGAATTGCTTAAACTCGACTCGAATCGAAAAAATTTCAAATAAAGTTTGAGTAGTAAAATATGGCTCGTCAACTCGAATAACTCAAAATTTTTTGACTCGACTCGATCGAACAGTCACCCCTAATAATGAGGAGTACAGCAAACTCAAGCGGTAGGCAGGCATAAACTATAATAAACCTGTCAAGCTTTTAATATTATATAATAAACGAGCACAAACTAATTTAATCCACTTCATATGTTCTAAAGCATTCAATAATTATGTATACATTATTAAAGATTTATAATTTATAAATGAATATTTTTTGATTGTCCTCTAGTTTTCAGGGCCTGGTCCTGACTTATCCATACCGACCTGCGTCGCACATCTAATTTTAGTGGGCGAGTCTCTCAGCGAAAATTTTTTACATTGCACGAACCAACTTGCCTCAGTGGTTAAGGGAACGGTCGTTGTTCCTAGAGGTCACGGGTTCGAGCACCAGCAGCTGCAGCAGGGTGATTGAGCGTTTATTGTCAAATGGTTGAGAGTATATTCAGAACAGATACTACTAGTAATCACCTTAACTTTGTCAAAAAAAAATTTTACATTCACAACGCCTCGAACCCGAAACTTACTTAAGCGGTACCAAACTGTTTACCAACAAAATTATTTATTCTTTTAATGTCAGTATTTTAAACAGATTTAAGGAGAGATGTTTAAATTATTTAGAGAATGCTTTTTACCTACTTGGTTTGAAACAAGGTCACGTTCTCCCCATCTCTTGTGTTGTCGTCACGTCCTGGTTTTATTCGATCCCTTTTTTATAGTTTTTTTACTCTAATTCTACCCAACCGGAGATCATCGGGATAAAGTCCTGAGTTGTTGATGTTGACGACTTTGTCGTAATTGTAAGGGTGAATTATGTAAATCATCACTGAACTTTACTCTTAAATTTATTTTGATCACTAAATATTCAAAACGTTTAATTTATTCACTTAAATTTAGACATTGGACGCTTTTTGTCACTAAAGTTTAGACATTTAACGTTTTTTTGTCACTCTTAAACTCCAAACGGTCGTAGATGGTGCTCATTTGGTCTCAAATTTTACCAGTCACTTTAATTTTGTCTAATAAATCTGAATTCGTCCTCCATTTTGAAAAAAAAAAACACTCCAAAATTCACGTGAAAATTAAAATTTTATAATTTTTCTCTCGTTATATTCTTCTTCTACCTACCGTCAGATAAAAAGGCCGGAGTGTTGGGTTTCATGCAACAGATTTGCAAATGGAGTTGAGTATAGCTAAACTTTCCAACGATCCATTGTTTCTATCTCTCCTTCTTCTCCTTCTCCCCCTTATAATCTGGCTTTGGCTCAAATTACAAGCAAATGGCAGACAAAAACTTAATCTGCCGCCATCACCCCCAAAGCTCCCACTCATCGGCAACATCCATCAACTTGGCAAGCTTCCCCACCGTTCCCTCCGAAACCTCTCGAAGAAATACGGCTCTCTCTTGCTACTTCAGTTGGGCCAAAACCAGACGCTGGTGGTTTCATCAGCCGACATGGTTAAAGAAATCGTCAAAAACCATGATATTGCTTTCTCAGACAGACCAAGAACCACCGCTGCAAACATCTTGCTTTACGGTTGCACCGACGTCGGTTTCGCGCCGTATGGCGAGTACTGGAGACAAGCCAGGAAGATCTGTGTCACTGAGCTTTTGAGTCTACAAAGAGTTAACTCGTTTCAGTTCGTAAGGGACGAAGAAGTCGAAGTCGCCGTTGATAGACTCCGTCGAGCTTCTTTTGACAGAGAGGCCGTTAACCTATCGGAGTTGCTGATGCTTGTTGCGAATAACGTTGTTTCAAGAAGCGCTCTTAGTCGGAAATTCGAAAGCGAAGACGGTAAAAGCAAGTTCGGGTTGTTGGCGAGAAGGGTTTTGGTTCTTATGACGAGTTCTTGTGTCGGCGACATGTTTCCTTACTTGAACTGGATCGATTACGTTCGAGGATTTACGTCAAGTCTGAAACAAGTTAATAAAGAAATGGATGCAATTTTTGATCAGATCATCGAAGAAAATGAAAATTCGAATAACAACGACCGCCAGAGGGACTTTTTATCTATTATCCTCAAACTCCAACAAGATGGCTTGCTTGATATGGACCTCACTCTAGACAACATCAAAGCATTCATACTGGTTTGATTATGTTATACTCTCATTTATTCATATTCGACACTTATATTCGACTCGAATAACCAGATTGGTTTGGTTTGATTATGACAATTTCAGGACATGTTGGTTGGTGGAACTGATACAAGTTCAACAACGCTAGAATGGGTAATGGCTGAACTGATGAAGAATCCAACCGCCATGAAAAAGCTCCAAAAGGAGATAAGAGGTGTGGTTGGGGACAAAACAAAGATTGATATGAACGATGTAAATCAAATGGATTACTTAAAATGTGTAATCAAAGAAGCTTTAAGGCTTCATCCGGCTGTTCCACTCCTTCTTCCTCGACAAACAACATCAAAGGTTAACCTCGGAGGTTACGAAATACCACCGGATGTTACTGTTTTCTTCAACGTGTGGGCGATTCACATGGACCCCGGGTTGTGGGAGAAACCAGAAGAGTTCATCCCGGAGAGATTCGAGAACAGCTCGGCTGATTTCAAAGGTCAAGATTTTGAGTACTTACCGTTCGGTTTCGGCCGGAGGGGGTGTCCGGGAATGGCGTTTGCAGTGGCGTTCATTCTTTATACGGTTGCTAATCTTTTGTGTTGGTTCGATTGGGAGTTTACTGATGGTGAAAATGCTGAGAATTTGGACATGGATGAAGTCTATGGGCTCACTGCCTACAAGAAAGTACCTCTTCGTCTCATGCCCATACTGACTAAATCCGACTAGAGGTCGTACTCGTGCCAATCCAAATTTTAATTTTCTGTCGTTTTGATATTTTTAGTTGAGTATGTGGTTGTTGCAGTATATTTGATAATTTAACAAATAAAATTTGAATTTACAAACATGTCTAGTAGAATGAGATGCTGGATTCTTTAAGTAAGGTAAAATATTCAAATTTTGACATTGTGAATGGAAAAAATTAGAATGGGAGGGTCGTCTCATATTGAAACTTTACAAATTTTAATTCAAATTAATCGACTAATGAATCGAATAGCGATGATTAAACGAAAATAAATAAATAAATTTGAAATTAAAGCTTTCCATAGATAATATAATAAGTTAATGTTGTAACAATAGTTTAGAAGTAAAACTAGATATTAACATTTTTATTAATATATCATGTTATCTATAAGGATGAATATGAGTTGGGTAAGGTCGAGTTTTTGGTAGTCTCAATCTTGACCTGAAAAAAGATTCTCAACCAAAACCTACCTGATCGGAGTGATTATGGTGTTTCATCCAACTCGACCCCATCTTGACATTTAAAGTCAAACCGACTCGACCATAACAATTTTAAAATATTTTTTTTCTCTTAAACATAATTTTAGTTAAGGGTGAGTATTCGATTGAGTCGAGCCAAAATTTTCAATTAATTGAGTTGACGAGCCTTATTTTATAATTTAAATTTTATTTGAAATTTTTTCGAGTTAAGTTGAGTTGTTCGAGTTTATGTTCAAATTTAATTGTAGATATTTATAGGATAAACTACATAAATGGTCCCCCGACTATAACCCAATTCTTTGTTGAGTCCCTTGACTATGAGAAGTTACAAATAGGTCTCATGACTAATCGCGACTAACAAATCAGTCCAATTTTGTTAAAAAAATAAACGACTGACGACGCGACAGTTAATAAAATATGTATTATAATGGATTTAACCCTCAACCTTTACATTTTATTTTAACATGGTCTAAATTTAAGGGACTGAAATGTTGTAATATTTAAATGTTGAGAGCTAAATTTTTAAATTTAGGTCCAAATTAAAATAAAATGTAAAGTTTGAGGGTTAAATTCATTATTATACAAATTTTATTAACTGTCGTGTCATCACCCGTTTATTTTTTAACAGAATTGGACTGATTTGTTAGTCGCGATTAATCGAGGGACCTATTAGCAACTTCTCATAGTCAGAAGACTCAACAAAGAATTGGGTCATAGTCGAGGGACTAGTTATGTAGTTTACCCATATTTATAATATTATGGTACTAATTTATTCCAATTTAAACGGTTATTATAACAATATGCGATTCATATGTATGAACTCAACTTGAACTTAAAAATTGATCCACTAATTACTAAATTTTTTGAGTTATTCGAGTTTCATTTCATTTGAATTTTTTTGAGTCAACTCGAATTTTTAAAATTATGATTCAAGTTAAAAAAAATCACATCGAATAGAAAAATTCAATTTTTTAGTCGAGTTAGGTTTTACTCACCATAACTCTAGTTGTTGCTTATCACCATCGTCGTCATCTTTTAGACGATCGTTTTTTATCGTTACTACTAAACGACTTCTCTTATCTCCTTCTTTCATTTCGTTTGATCGAAGTTTCAAAATTTAGATTGAAAAATCTATGCACTGTCGGAAAAATATTGCGAACCATCATCATCTGTGGTCTTCTTCAGTCACGAGCCATGAATGTCGTTCACTGTTGAATGGTTGTTCGATGGAAATGGAATGGAGGCAAAGATCGAAAGTACAATATCTTAAAGGTTTTCAGGTCGGTTTTGTTACACATGGAGACTATTCTCAATTGTTTTAGAGGAGGAGGAAGACTCTCAGTTCACCGCAACGAAAGGTTGAATGGTGGCCATTGGTGTTAGAGTCCTGACAACTACCGGAGGTATCTATTAGGATTTGAAGTTGGGAGCAAAACATAAATGTTTAAAAGTAAAGAGGATAAATTCATATATAACCAAATTTTTTTAATATATATATATATAATTAATTGCCCCCGCCCATATAGCTCCATCCCATAAAAAGTGTAAAACTTTAAAATTTTACATGGTGCTATTAATTGATGATTTGGGCTGATTATTTTATTCGAACTCGACGGGTTCCAACACGAATTCAACAATTACCCCTTACAAAACTTTATCCGATCCAAACTCAAATTTTTAATAAAAAATCTCTTTTTAGTCATCAATTAACGGGAGCTGGCAAAATAATCACTTTACTACAGATCAATAACATTAGTAACCGTAACATATCTTTTCGAACTTCAGTAGTAAAAAAAGAAATTTATCCAAACGACAGAGTAACTATTTTATTATAATCGATAACATCAATAAATGTAATGTAACTTTTCAAACTTTAGTGATAGAAAAATGAAATTTATCCAAACATTAGTGACTATTAACGTAGGTTACCCTTTAATAAATTTAGTGGGCTAAAGGGCTTGTGGGTTTTCACTTTTCCCCCACATAATGGACCCAGGCCCAACAAAACCTCCATCAATATTCAACGCCTTCTCTCTCGTCTCACCAATTTCAGTCGCAATATTCTTCAATTTCGTTGCTCCATACAAATCCACACGCTCAACTCAAAACAGGGTATTCCTTGCATTCTCTTTCATTGTTTCTGTTCTGGCAACACACGCATATACATATACATATATCATATCTTTGTTTGATAATTAATTTTCCCTTATGTTTGCTTCTGATGTTTCCAGATTAGATAGCTTAATTTCCCTTTGTTCCTCTCATGAAACCAATATATTAAATGTTGAAATTTTTTGAACTTATCTCCATCTGTCTCTAATGGGTTTGATCTGGGATTTTTTGGTTTTATGTAACCTCAATGGGGTTGTTGGTTTCTTTCCGGAAAGTTGAAGTTTTGATGAATCCTAGTACTTTGTCTTTAATTGTTTACTCGAAGAATCTGCCCTTATTACACCCACCAATAAAAGTTTTCGAAATTTTCATTTTTTCTACAGTATCTGCCAAAACTGCAGATTCTTCTAAGGGAAAGTAAGTTGGAGTCTATGTTACTTGGGTTCTTTGTTTTTTACTAAGTGTCCGTATCCGAAACATATTCTCGGATGAGGTACAAGAATATGTTCATACCCATTTCAAATGCATAACATTCACCTTGATGGATATCGAAGTAAATTTTGAGAAACATTGTAAGTATACTCTTAGTTCAGGATGATTTGTTCATCATGTGTTCTAGGAGATTAACATAAGATCAAACTCTCTTCAAATGCTCGTGTGTATGCTTCATGTCACTGGCGGCGAAATGTATTTTGAAATAGTTTGCTGTTTATATACTTGAGAATCCTAGAAGGTTGCACTTGAGAACTGATTCTGAAATGTTTTTAAGGAACCCTAATGGCAGTAGTTATTGTTAGTACATGCGATGGGATTTCTATTTCTTAAATTAGCCGAATTGTGCAAAACTGCTTCGTTTTAATGCATTTTTTTTGGGTATTTACATTGGTTCAACTTTTCAATAATGAGCTCGTGGCTGTTAATTATATGACATTCTCTGCTTCACCTGGTAGCCATGATGCATATAATTCATTTCTTTCGGTTTTTTGTTTTCGTTTATTAATGAATACATTTCATCATAATCATTGAGCTAGTAATATTATAGCAGTAAGGAGTGATTTCTGCATGGCCTTGGCAAACGGATTAGCAAATGGGCAAAGCAGGCATCCTATATTTTCCTTTGGTGTTATTGCTGATGTTCAGTATGCTGATGTCCCCGACGGTCACTCATTCCTCGGTGTTCCTCGGTATTATAGACATAGTATTCGTGTTTTACAAAGGGCAGTCAAGAGCTGGAACGAGCAGAAGAATCTTAACTTTGTTATTAATTTCGGAGATATTGTTGATGGGAAATGTCCCAAGGATCAGTCGCTAAATGCTGTGAAGGAAGTAGTCAGTGAGTTTGAAAAATTTCATGGTCCTGTATATCACATGATTGGAAATCATTGTCTTTACAATCTCCCACGGGATAACTTACTTCCATTACTGAAGATCCCGAATTATGGTGGTGGTCACGCTCATGCATACTATGACTTTTCGCCAACACCGGGATACAGATTTGTTGTATTGGATGGATACGATATCAGTGCAATCGGATGGCCTCATGACCATCCGAATACATTGGAGGCCTTGAAAATCCTGAGTGAAAGAAACCCGAATTCAGATAAGAACAGCCCGGATGGACTGAAGGGCGTTGATAGAAGGTTCGTTATGTTCAATGGAGCAGTTGGAAATGAGCAAATGGAATGGCTGGATAGTGTACTTCAGGATGCAACAAATATGAAACAGAAAGTGATTGTATGTTGTCATGTGCCATTGGATCCAGGTGCAACAAGCAAAACGACGCTTTTATGGAACTACGACCAAGTGATGGATGTGATTCACCGGTACGATTGTGTGAAGGTTTGCCTCGCGGGACACAATCATGAAGGAGGATATTCAATTGATTCTCATGGAGTTCATCACAGGGTGCTTGATGCTGCTTTAGAGTGCCCTCCTGGTACAGATGCTTTCGGATATATCGATGTTTATGACAACATGTTAAAGCTTGTTGGCACAGATCGATTGAAAAACACCGATTTTAGTTTCGATTCTTAGCCATTCATCAAAGATGCATGGAGTGTATGTTACTGTAATTTTCAGACTAAAGTTATTCCATTGATAATAATAAGAGAAAAGTGGAGCTTTCCATGTCATTGAGACTAAACAAGCAAGGAAAGAGGAAATCAAGGTAAGTTAACTGAATAAAGAACTATATATCCATGTGCAGTGCATAACAGATAAACCTTTAGGTTTGATGATTTTATTATCAATTTATCAGTCATATATATATATATGGATGGATAGGATTTGTTTACACACTGTGCAAGAATTTTTAAGTTTTACACGTTTTTCGGATTGTTGGATGGATGAAATGTATGACTGAAATTAACATTAGGATATGTGAATATTATCACTTAGGAAAAAAATAAGGAGTTAATCTCAGTCATCCATTTCACTCATTCAACGATTCAAATCCTAACATATATATATATATATATTCTCACTTATCTAGACCAGATCAAGAAAGAGAAATAAAAGAAAGAATTTCTTGAAACAACTAGATGTGAGAATTATTGGGGCATGTATATGAATGTGATACAATGTGCTCTGTCCAATTCTGAGCCACTTGTTCCAATCCCAGCTGTGATTTCATTTCTCTGCTCAATAATGGTGTCCCTTAACATGAAGTTATTCTTATGGTATTGATGGTGATGTCACTCTGTAATACCCCTAATTTAATGTGAAAATGAAAAGAAAAAAAAAATAAGCAATGGATTGAGAGTTGTGGGAATCGAACCCACAACCTCCTAAATTTTCAACTGGGTGCCCAGCCAATTGAGCTAGGTAAGCTCTTGGTCTAGAATCACCCCAACTGAATTTTGTTTAGATCCGAAATTTGTATATTAATTAAATAATACAAATATCCTACCTAACCCACTATCTGGCATGATTAAAAGGGGATTAAATCTCATCTGATTGGGATCAATTATTTCCCATTATTGATACCCATCAGATATATATTTTTCCCTCTTTCCTAATCGTCGATCACCGCCGTTCTCTTCCACCGCCGCACCGTGAACGACACCGCCCGTACCAGGAGAACCGCCGCACCGTCCCGGTCTCAGCCCAGCCCTTCACGCGCGCCGCCGAGCTCTCCTCCGTCGCAGCCGTGCCGTCGAAAGGGGTTAAATCGAAGGGTTTATAAACCCTACCACCGCTGCCGTCGAGTTAGGTGAGTGACGGTCAGGGGTCGGTCGGGCTTTGGGTGCGTCGTCGCCGGCCTGTGGCGGTCGGGCCGTGGCCGCCGTGGGTTCACGGGTTGCGTCGGGGTTTCAGGCGCCGTCGGGAGGGGGTGGTTGTTAGGGTTAGGGTTTGTTGATTTGGGGATTTTGTATATGAACCGAACCGGTTCAAGGAGAAGTGAACCGGCCGGCTGGGTTGAGCCGAACCGGTCTGGTTGGCTGATGCATTGATAACGTCATGCTGACGTCAGCGATGACGTCATCACAGCCATCACAGTCATGCTGACGTCAGCGATGATGTCAGCGATGACGTCAGCGATGACGTCAGCGTTGACTTCGGGTTGACTTTTTCGACCGAGCCCACCTTTATGTTTTTCAACGTTCCGGTTCCGTTGCCGCTGTCCGTTTCGTCAAATTCGAACCCGAAGTGCCGTTTTGGATCAATTTTATATGTTGAGCTCAGATTGTTAGTAAAGTGTTACATCGGAATTTAACTCAGATATTTTCGTGTTCAGGTGACGTGGACTCAGATCCTGAGATTTTACCTCCTCCACCGCCAGGCAGACCTCCGGTGGCACAATCTTCGAGATCTGCTAGTAAGATATTTATTAAGTGTAATTTATTCGGATGTGGCATAGTAGGAAATCTCACATAGTGTCCTGTATTTTTAGGAGCTGATTCTGTCCGACCTTCCGCTAGAGCTGAGCGTGGGAGACGTCGCTATCGACGTTGACTATTTAGCTGCCTAAGGTGTGTTCTCTGTTTGTGCTACATTTATGTGTTACATGATTTTGTGAATTCGAATGAGAAATACTTGTCTGCTCTTTTGCACTGTTATTTGATGAATATTGCATGACTCATTTGTATGTCATTCTGCTCTGTTATCTGATAAATAATGTATACTCGGATACTATGATCATGTTATGTAACACATATCGGAATCGGATTGTTATGTACATGCATCTTAGTTATTTAACAAGATTGCATTCGGACTCGGAAATCGGATTACATGTCATATCATTGGGTTGGGATATTGTACGGAGGAAGCTCAGCGACTTCATCCTTCGGGTTGAACTTCGCTTCGGATCAGTAGTTCCATCCTTCGGGATGAGTTCTACTTCGGACATGGTGATGAGGTGTAGAGTGGTTCAGGGGAACTTCACTCTTCGGACGGTGATGTAGATGGGTGCATGTCATATTATGGCATCCGTATGTATTGTTTGTACTATCTCAGAATATCTGTTAATTTTTGACGGTGATATAATTGTTTGCTTGACATCTGTTATGCACCTTAGAGACACACTGAGCTTTATAGCTGACTCCCCCTTAGTATCTGTTTCAGATTTCCAGACTTAGGTTTCGGTACTTGGAGGACTACATACGATCAGTATTTGATATTATCTATCAGTATGTTTCGTTTCCGGACTTATTAAATGATTTAAGTATTTTCAGTATTTGGTTGTAAACGTGGACTTTGGACATTTATTACTATTGGGATTTGATAACTATTTTGAGTATGCTTGTTTTAAAATGAAACAGTAAACGATAACTAATATAATTGAATAATAGTTTCGGTACAGTTTTTCATAAATGACCTTACTTGAGGGGAAAGTTTCCAATTCGCCAAATTCAATTTATTTCAAAACCCTAGATCAAAATTGGGGGTTACATTTAGTGGTATCAGAGCTTAGATTACACCCCTCGGCCTGTGAGACTCGATGGAAATTTGATTTTAAAGTTTTCGAAAAATTGGAAGCATCATAAATGTTTTCGGAAATTATGAGATTTTCAGATAAATGTCCAGATTTAAAATATATATATATACATATATATATATATATACATGTTTAATCAAAGTCTTCAAGTACCAATTTTGACTTAGGACTCTTCTTTTGTAGATAGACTACTATGCCACCCCGCAAGAGTTCTAGAATTATGACTGGCCGAGGTCGAGGCCGTGGACGAGGTCGTACCACTGCCCATACGGTTGACGTTAATTCCTCTGAACAGTTTCCACCACATCAGGAGGACCCACAACCTGAACAGGTTGAGGTGCGACAAGAGGTTCATACGAGTGGTCAACAGACCAACCAACCTGATCAGCAGACTCATAGTGAGGGTCCCCGTGCAGCCGGCAACAGTGAGACTGCTGGAGTGGATGTTGCTGCAGTACATTTGGAGCTACTGGAGTATCTTCGACAGGGTTCTAGAAGACCCATATCTGCTGAGTTTTTGTCTGCTGGCATGTCGATGTTTGACGGTAAGACCGCGGCAGATCCAGCTGATGCTGAGTATTGGCTGAAGAAATTACAGCAACTATTTGATGAGATGGACTACCCTGCAGACAGAAAATTAAAAGCTGCTGTATCTTTATTGAAGGGTGAAGCCTTAAACTGGTGGGAGGCTGAGAAGACTGTCATTTCTGCTAGTCGGATATCTTGGGATCATTTCCGTCAGGCCTTCCGGGACAGATATGTTGGAGCTGAGTACCTAGCCCAGTGTCGCGAGGATTTTATAAACTTGAAGCAAAATGATATGACTGTGAATCAGTATGAAATTGAATTTCTAAGACTAGTACAGTATGTCCCTGGGTTAGTTACCACAGAGGAAGAGAAATGCAGCTGGTTTCTGAAAGGTTTGCGACCTACGATCAAGACGGGTGTATCTTTACATATGGATAAAGAATACAAGAATATTACTTTACGAGCTAGGACTGCTGAACGTAATGAGGCAGAGTTGAGACAAGCTGAGTCTCATGGTATGGATCGGGGTAAGAGGCAGTCAACCTCGACGGTTCAGCATGGTCAAGATAACCAGACCAGAAAGAGGGCAAGAGATGAGAGTAACTACCAGAGTTATTCCAGAGCTAGACCAACGAATATTTCTGTACCGACTTCTAGTGTTGGGGGATCGTCTAACACGCGGGGGCTACCACAGTGTTCTTACTGCAAGAAATGGCATTCTGGGGAGTGTAGGAGACAGTCCGGGGCATGTTTTCGATGTGGGTCTTTTGATCATATTTTCAAAGATTGTCCTCAAGCACCTTCGTCAACTCATACTCCGTCACAGGCATCAGTACAGACTCCTGCTAGGAGTAAAGGTAGAGGTAGATCCGATTTTACAGGATCTGCTGGTAGAGATAGGCCAGCTCAGAGTGGAGGACCAGCTGGATCTGGGGTGAGACAGCCAGGTTTGGTTTATGCTACCAGGAGACATGAGGATCGTGATGAGCCAGATGTTATTGCTGGTACATTTTCTATCCACTCTATTCCATATTTTGCTTTATTAGATAATGGTTCTACCCATTCATATGTTGCAAGTTCGGTATCTAGAGTACTTAAAATTCCAGTTGAGAATATCGGAAACTCGATTTCCGTTTATAGTCCAGTCGGTGATCAGGTCAAGGTTACTAAGGTGTACAAAAATTGCCCTTTGGAGATTCAAGGGAAAATATTCTCCGCCGATTTGATGGAGTTACCTTTTAAAGAGTTCGACCTTATTCTCGGAATGGACTGGTTATCTACTCATCGAGTCCATTTAGATTGTGAGAAGAAAAGGGCGACTCTGAAAACCTCAGATGGGGGCGAAGTGGTTATGGTTGGAGAGCGTAGAGGCTATATGACCAATGTTGTTTCGGCTCTCAAAGCAGAAAGGATGATTCGACATGGGGCTACTGCTTACCTTGCTTATATTCTTGACTCGAGGCAGTCAGATTCTGGTTTGGATAAGATTCCGGTGGTTAGGGATTTTCCAGATGTTTTTCCGGAGGAATTGCCAGGAGTACCGTCAAGGCGTGACGAGATTGAATTTGCCATTGATGTATATCCGGGTACAGCTCCTGTATCTATGGCTCCTTACAGGATGGCTCCGAAAGAGCTTAAGGAATTAAAGATTCAATTGCAGGAGTTGTTGGATAGGGGCTTCATCCGACCAAGTGTTTCTCCTTGGGGAGCCCCTGTTTTGTTTGTAAAGAAGAAGGACGGATCACTTCGACTTTGTATTGATTATCGGAAGCTAAACAAGCTGACGATTAAAAACAAATACCCACTTCCCCGTATTGATGATTTGTTCGACCAATTTCGGGGAGCTACGGTATTTTCTAAGATAGACCTGAGATCGGGTTATTACCAACTCAAGGTTAAGGATTCTGATGTATTCAAGACCGCTTTTCGGACTCGTTATGGTCATTACGAGTTTCTGGTGATGCCGTTTGGATTAACTAATGCCCCTGCAGCTTTTATGGATATGATGAATAGGGTATTCCAACCATATCTAGACCAGTTCGTAGTTGTGTTCATTGACGACATACTGGTTTATTCTAAATCGGAGGCAGAACATGAGGAACATCTCCGGATTGTTCTACAGACTTTGCGTGAAAAGCAGTTGTATGCAAAGTTTAGTAAATGTGAATTCTGGTTAACCGAGGTTATCTTCTTGGGACACGTGGTATCTGCTAAAGGTATTCAGGTGGATCCAAAGAAGATTGAGGCTATTTTGGGTTGGAAGCAGCCCAAGAATGTGCATGAGATTCGAAGTTTCTTGGGTTTAGCTGGCTACTATAGGAGGTTTGTGGAAGATTTCTCAATTATTGCAGCACCTCTGACTAAACTTCTGAGGAAGGATATTCCATTTGTCTGGACTGAGGCTCAACAGACCAGTTTTGATAAACTTAAGACCGTGTTGACTGAAGCACCTGTTCTAATTCAGCCTGAGCCTGGGAAGGCCTATACGGTATACAGTGATGCCTCTTACACGGGATTGGGATGTGTCCTAATGCAGGAAAGAAAGGTAGTGGCTTATGCATCTCGTCAGTTGAAAGTGCATGAGTGTAACTACCCCACCCATGATTTAGAACTTGCTGCGGTGATTTTTGCTCTAAAAATATGGAGACACTATCTCTACGGAGAAAAGTGCTATATCTTCACCGATCACAAGAGTCTAAAATACCTCCTTACGCAGAAAGAGTTGAATCTTAGACAGCGTCGCTGGTTGGAGCTTCTTAAGGATTATGACTGTGAGATAGAGTATCACCCGGGAAAGGCGAACGTGGTTGCCGATGCCTTGAGTCGTAATGCTATCTCAGATTTGAGATCCTTGTTTGCTCGGATGAGTTTGTTTGAAGACGGTAATTTGATGGCAGAACTTCGTGTCATTCCTACGCTGATATCGGATATTCGAGCAGAACAACCTACAGATCCTTTTCTTATGCATCGTATTAGAGAGGTTTCTGAAGGTACATCTGTAGATTATACTATCGATCAGGATGGCGTTTTATGTTTCCGAGGCCGGTACTGTATTCCGAGGAAATCTGGGTTGAAATAGGTTATTCTTCGCGAGGCACATGATAGCCCTTATTCTATGCATCCTGGCGGTGATAAGATGTACAAGAACCTTCGCCAGAGGTACTGGTGGAAAGGTCTTAAGCGGGATGTAGTCGGATTTGTGTCTAAGTGTATGACTTGTCAAAGAGTCAAGGCAGAGCATCAGCGTCCACCTGGGCTGCTTCAGCATATTGAGATTCCTCAGTGGAAATGGGAGCGAGTGACTATGGATTTTGTCAGTGGTCTTCCAATGACTCCGTCCAAGAAGGACTCTGTCTGGGTCATAGTAGACCGTTTGACTAAGTCTGCTCATTTCATTCCGGTTCGAGTCAATTATCCTCTGAATAAGTTAGCTCGGCTTTATATTTCTGAGATCATTCGACTTCATGGAGTACCGCTATCGATTATTTCTGATCGTGATCCGAGGTTTACAGCAAAGTTCTGGAAGGCACTTCACTCTTCTTTGGGAACCCGATTGAACTTTAGTACATCTTACCATCCGCAGACTGACGGGCAATCTGAGCGTGTAATTCAAATTCTTGAGGACATGTTGAGAGGCTGTGTTCTTAATTATAGTGGTAGTTGGGAGGATTTCTTGCCGCTCGCAGAATTTGCATATAATAACAGCTACCAGTCTAGTATCAAAATGGCACCATATGAGGCTCTGTATGGGCGCAGGTGTAGATCACCGATTGGATGGACTGAACTTAATGAACGTAGACTGTTGGGACCAAATCTAGTTCGTGAGGCCGAACAGACAGTCAGATTGATTCGAGACCGGCTTAAAGTTGCTTTTGATAGACAAAAATCTTACGCCGACTTGAAACGTCGAAATCTTGAGTTTGAGGTTGGTGATGAGGTTTTCCTGAAAGTATCTCCGTGGAGGAAGGTACTTCGGTTTGGTCGGAAGGGCAAATTGAGTCCTCGTTATATTGGTCCTTATCGGATTCTTCGTCGAGTTGGACCTGTTGCTTATCAACTCGAATTACCACCAGAGCTTCAGCGTATTCATGATGTTTTCCATGTTTCTGTGTTGAAACGCTATCATGCTGATCCGTCTCATGTTTTACCTGTGGAAGAGATTGAGATTCGTCCTGATCTGCGCTTTGAGGAGGAGCCTATTGAAATACTTGCTCAGGAAAAGAAAGTTCTCAGAAGAAAGACCATTAAGATGGTCAAAGTCTTATGGAGTGGTCGCAGTCATGACGAGGCTACATGGGAGCCCAAAGATGTCATCAAAGCTCAATATCCGCATTTGTTTACTTCAGGTAAATTTCGAGGACGAAATTTCTTTTTAGGAGGGGAGAATTGTAATACCCCTAATTTAATGTGAAAATGAAAAGAAAAAAAAAATAAGCAATGGATTGAGAGTTGTGGGAATCGAACCCACAACCTCCTAAATTTTCAGCTGGGTGCCCAGCCAATTGAGCTAGGTAAGCTCTTGGTCTAGAATCACCCCAACTGAATTTTGTTTAGATCCGAAATTTGTATATTAATTAAATAATACAAATATCCTACCTAACCCACTATCTGGCATGATTAAAAGGGGATTAAATCTCATCTGATTGGGATCAATTATTTCCCATTATTGATACCCATCAGATATATATTTTTCCCTCTTTCCTAATCGTCGATCACCGCCGTTCTCTTCCACCGCCGCACCGTGAACGACACCGCCCGTACCAGGAGAACCGCCGCACCGTCCCGGTCTCAGCCCAGCCCTTCACGCGCGCCGCCGAGCTCTCCTCCGTCGCAGCCGTGCCGTCGAAAGGGGTTAAATCGAAGGGTTTATAAACCCTACCACCGCTGCCGTCGAGTTAGGTGAGTGACGGTCAGGGGTCGGTCGGGCTTTGGGTGCGTCGTCGCCGGCCTGTGGCGGTCGGGCCGTGGCCGCCGTGGGTTCACGGGTTGCGTCGGGGTTTCAGGCGCCGTCGGGAGGGGGTGGTTGTTAGGGTTAGGGTTTGTTGATTTGGGGATTTTGTATATGAACCGAACCGGTTCAAGGAGAAGTGAACCGGCCGGCTGGGTTGAGCCGAACCGGTCTGGTTGGCTGATGCATTGATAACGTCATGCTGACGTCAGCGATGACGTCATCACAGTCATCACAGTCATGCTGACGTCAGCGATGATGTCAGCGATGACGTCAGCGATGACGTCAGCGTTGACTTCGGGTTGACTTTTTCGACCGAGCCCACCTTTATGTTTTTCAACGTTCCGGTTCCGTTGCCGCTGTCCGTTTCGTCAAATTCGAACCCGAAGTGCCGTTTTGGATCAATTTTATATGTTGAGCTCAGATTGTTAGTAAAGTGTTACATCGGAATTTAACTCAGATATTTTCGTGTTCAGGTGACGTGGACTCAGATCCTGAGATTTTACCTCCTCCACCGCCAGGCAGACCTCCGGTGGCACAATCTTCGAGATCTGCTAGTAAGATATTTATTAAGTGTAATTTATTCGGATGTGGCATAGTAGGAAATCTCACATAGTGTCCTGTATTTTTAGGAGCTGATTCTGTCCGACCTTCCGCTAGAGCTGAGCGTGGGAGACGTCGCTATCGACGTTGACTATTTAGCTGCCTAAGGTGTGTTCTCTGTTTGTGCTACATTTATGTGTTACATGATTTTGTGAATTCGAATGAGAAATACTTGTCTGCTCTTTTGCACTGTTATTTGATGAATATTGCATGACTCATTTGTATGTCATTCTGCTCTGTTATCTGATAAATAATGTATACTCGGATACTATGATCATGTTATGTAACACATATCGGAATCGGATTGTTATGTACATGCATCTTAGTTATTTAACAAGATTGCATTCGGACTCGGAAATTGGATTACATGTCATATCATTGGGTTGGGATATTGTACGGAGGAAGCTCAGCGACTTCATCCTTCGGGTTGAACTTCGCTTCGGATCAGTAGTTCCATCCTTCGGGATGAGTTCTACTTCGGACATGGTGATGAGGTGTAGAGTGGTTCAGGGGAACTTCACTCTTCGGACGGTGATGTAGATGGGTGCATGTCATATTATGGCATCCGTATGTATTGTTTGTACTATCTCAGAATATCTGTTAATTTTTGACGGTGATATAATTGTTTGCTTGACATCTGTTATGCACCTTAGAGACACACTGAGCTTTATAGCTGACTCCCCCTTAGTATCTGTTTCAGATTTCCAGACTTAGGTTTCGGTACTTGGAGGACTACATACGATCAGTATTTGATATTATCTATCAGTATGTTTCGTTTCCGGACTTATTAAATGATTTAAGTATTTTCAGTATTTGGTTGTAAACGTGGACTTTGGACATTTATTACTATTGGGATTTGATAACTATTTTGAGTATGCTTGTTTTAAAATGAAACAGTAAACGATAACTAATATAATTGAATAATAGTTTCGGTACAGTTTTTCATAAATGACCTTACTTGAGGGGAAAGTTTCCAATTCGCCAAATTCAATTTATTTCAAAACCCTAGATCAAAATTGGGGGTTACACACTCAATCTTCCATGCATAAAGAAACAAGCAAAACTCTGATGATCCACCATGGTTAAGCCTTTCTAATGAACCAGTGCTCCCTGTTTGAGATGACAATGACGATAATGGCGATGACGACGACGAGGACGACAAAACAGGCTTGAATATAAACAAGGCATGCCTTAAACCAGGACTAAAGAGCCAGTCATGAACATCCCAGTAAACTTGTAATCTTCTGTTTTTGACATTAATGGATTCGTTCCCCCTGAATTTCCATTGAAGATGCTGGACATGAAGGGCCAAATTCCCATCAATTCTCATCTGCATTTCAGGCTCAACGGTAACAACCCCATCTAATGAATCCACATTTCTGTTCTTACACTCGATTGAAATCTCATGAAATCCACCATTTTCATGAAATTTAACTCTGGCTGAGAATCTCTTTTTGCCAAATATATGCTCTTTTCTTGAAACCAGAATTGGATCAATAAGTGCAGGCCTGCAACCGGTTTTGCTATAAGCTTCCTTCTTTAGATCCCCAACAAGTAAAACAACTTCTTCATTACACACCACGGCAACATAGTACTCGGAAACCGGTTCGGTTTGGCCATTGAATTTAGCAGCCTTGAGGTCCCAAAAGACATCAACGGGTTCACCATCGATTACAAACCGTTTGCACCCTTGTTTTCTCCAAAAGCACCATGGCTTAAGCTCAACTTTACAGCCATACTGACTCTCCCCCTCGGGGCCTTCGACTGACACCGAAAGACCATGGAGTAACAGATTCTTGCACCAAGTGACAGTGACCAAACGACACCGGTCGGCAATCTTGGTTCGGTAAACAGACATGAAAACGCTCTGGCCTGACCTGGTGACGGCTGTTGGATCATCACTCGGCTTCTCACTTGATGAAAAACAAGCAGGAATCCCAATGGTATCTTGCATGGTTTTTTTTCTTCTTTCTTTCAGCGAATTCGACCCAAGCTGAACCAATGAAAGCTTAGAGATGGTGAAGGGTTGAACTAGGAACACAAATTAGAGCAAGAAAAAGTGGAATAAGGCCGAGTTGGAGAAGAAACATAAGTGTGTGAGAGACAGATCTTAGTCACAAGATGTATAAGTGTCATACAGAAGCTGCCAGAGGTGTTCTTGGCAGCATTAATGGAGATTAAAGAAATATATATTGCAAACTGGCAAATAGATGGCAGTGAGTGAGAGTGTGTGAATGAAGAACAAACCCTTTTTCCGGATATATATATTCCATTGATCAGCTTTCTCTTGCCTGGATCTTTATTTTTAGTGATTTGCTTTGTTTCCTTTATTTTTTATTTACTACAACTACTATTTATTCTTTCTTTTTTTCTGTTTTTTCTGGACAGCTTTATTGAATCCTAGGTGGGTTCTTCCTTTTACTTCACCTTTAGAATACTTGAACGGTTTTACCTGGATCAGTGGCACCATAGTATTAAATTACAGTCGCAATGTGATATAGCGGCCAAACTTTGAAACAACGAAACGATAGAGTGGGGGAAGTCCTCATCTGTGAAGTAGTTGTCTGTTCTATACCAGTATACGCTTGAAGGATGCGTGATACCAAATGCTTCATATGATGGAGAATACCACCAGTAGGACTTGGTTTGTGATTTTAAAAAAACACAAGCATTCCTATGTTCCCAAATGCACCACAAAATGACTGAACTTAGTTGAAAATTCCCCCATATCTTGATTACAATCAACCATGATGACGTAGGGTAGAAATCGTCTGGCCCAAACTATGTCTCATTTGGTGTCCCTACTTTAAAAAAATAAGTTTAGAGTTTAAGGTTAGGAGTCATGGTTATTAGGGGTAAAGTGTATTTTTTAAGGTATAGGATTTAAAGTTTAGGATGTAGAAATTAAAGTTAAGGTTTAAAATTTGATTTTTAAGTGTTTTTTAATGTGAGACATAAAAAGGTGCATGGTTAGGGGAGAGAGGATTTTTGTTCAATAATGTATACTTGATATTGAGCGTTGGTTTTAGTATGCTATTTGTCTTTAATGATGTTTTGATATTTTTCAATATTTTAGACTAGAGACATTTATTTGTTAATAAAGACTTAAAATAGATGTATCGGGTGTAAACAGCCTTTAAGTAAGTGGATAAAATTTATGAATCTCAGAAATTATAGTAGAGTATAGGTGACCATTGAACTTTGTAATGTTCAATTCGTGAATGTTCATGGATTTGAGTCGAGCCAAAGGGTCACATTATCGGTGAGGCTTGGGTGATTCTAGGGTGAGACACCCTAAGGTAAGGTTAAAATAAGACGGATTTATACAAATTCATACTAAATTGATAAGGATTTGTGTAATCTTACAATCGACACAAATTCTTACCCAAATGGTAAGAATTTAGATTATAATATAAGAATTTGTGTGATTACACATATTCTTACCTAAGGCAAAATCTACACAAATTCTTACCAAATTGATAAAAATTTATACAGTTACACAAATTTTTACAAAAATGACATAAATTTTACTCATTTTTATATAAATTCTTACAAAAATAATAAAAAAATTATATAATTATACAAATTCTGCCTCATTTTAACTTCACCTAACTGATTTTAAAATTTCCCCATCTAAGTACAATACGTTATTTCTTCTTCAGTAGGCATATGTATTTAGTGAACCTTACGGAAATTTTGGGTTTTTAACTCTATTACTCGATTTTGTCTACTTTTATTCTTGTTTATTATGTAGAGTTCTAAAATAAAAAATGTGTAAGGTCTGGATTGGTTAGGTGATTCAATGTGATACTTACAAATCATCGAATATTTTAAATTGAGTTTAGAATATTACATCTTCAAAAAATTTAATGAAATAACACGAATAATGTAATGTATCATTGAATAAAATATATAATGACATAGCATTTTATCAATACATATTGCATTATAATTGTTAGAGTTTTTTATCTAAATTTTGTCATTGATTCGGTTTAATTTATGAAGATATAAAATTAGTGTAAAATTGGGCAAAACTCATGGGAGAAGAGAATGAAAACCAAAGAAAATGAAATTGCACCCAGAAGAAGCAAAATTCGGTGGTGGGGGTTTTTGTCCAAAGGAATTAAATGAATGGCCTAGATTAGCCCATAGGTAAAATTCAACGGTGATGAAGCTTACAACACACATTCCACTATTCCCTTTTCGGCCAAAATATAAATTAGGCCCTCTAATTCTCATTCATTTCATTTGGTTACCAATTATGTCAGTTGGAGTTCAAATCAATCTTTAGAAAATACTAATAAGATATTACAGGGACTGAAATTAATGGAATTTGAATCTTGAAATAAATGGTCGATTATGACATCAATTTTAATGGAACCAATTTGATAGGACTGTAAACGAGGTGGACCTATTTGTCAAAAAAAAAGAACGAGGTGGACCTTGGCTATAGACGACCTTAAAAGTGGAGGTTCCAAAAGAGGTGTTATAACAATATTCGGCCCATGCAATCCAATCCAGCCATTGCTCCGGTCCAAAAAAATGAAATGAGGAGATTTTTTTATGGAAAAAAAATAAGAAATTGATTTTAATTATTCATTTACCCTCATCTAATAATTCAAAAAATGCATGCAACTAAACAAATTTTATATAGTATAAATAATGATGTCAATAAAGCGGATTTTGCGAGCAATAAGGCGGAGATGGAGAATAAAAAATAGCCTCTTCGTTGGTGGTAGTAGGACAGACGTGAGTATGACCTTATACCGTCATGTCTCATCCTCGTCTGCTCTACATCATCTTTGCTTGTTTAGTATACATAATAAGCATATTTTTTATTAAAAAATGAACATTTAAAAATTTGATAACATTTGACTTGAATTCAATATTATTTTTGTTTTTAAAATGAAAGCACTCACGTAGTCACGATTTCTCAATTCACTCTCAGTAATCAATCTTTTAATTTCTCAATTTTAACTTATGCTGAAGTTATCTTCTAATTTTCAATTAAAGAGTCACGATGATTCTTTTGAATAATAATAATTGAAATAATATCACATATTTGATGAGAGTCAAGATGACAAACATTCTATACTTTGTTCATAAAAAATTAGTTTATATTTATTTAACTAATACTTATAAATATATTATATAAAATAAATCGGGCCTGTGGGACGAGTATAGCAAATATTAGGTGGATCTCGTGAGATACGTGGATACTAGGGGCAGTGATGAATTTAGTCTTGTAGATTACGGGACGGTGATGAAGATAAAAATTCTTGACGAAAATGAATGCGAAGAGAGCACTCTATGCACCCACCATGTTCAATTGACATCTCTTAACACATATATATTCAAAATTTAAATAAAATCAAACACATTATATATATATATTCAAAAATTTAATCTAACGTTTAGACATAGGTTAGTGTTCAAAACTTATTATCATAATGTAATGATATTGTCCTGAAAAAGCAAGGAAACATGATGGCAAACAGAACAATGGATGTGGGGTTATTTTCTTATTATATGCGAAATCAATGTAATTCGTAGTAAAATAACCAAATAATTTAATAAATATACATATCACACCAAAATTCATTGACTTCGTGATTTGATGAGTGTTTCCCACCATTAATTTTGCTTTTGCAAGAAACGGACATGCTGTTGGGACATTATTGTCGTGCTTTCCCCATAAATATGGACACGTTATCTGCTGTTTTTGTTTTCTTTTTAGAATTTTCTCAAGAAAATGACAGAAAGTTTCTGCTTTCTTCATTGCATGCGAGACTAATTTCTGAAATGTTTTGGCTGGCTTGAAAGATCAGTCAGTCACTTGTTTTCTTCACTAAATTCCGTTTTAAGCTATTCAAACACTCGTATCCGACACATATTCGATATAAATATAAAATGTAAAACATGTACATTTAGGTGTATGAATGGAGTGTGTAATAATGGTGGAAAGCAAAGGAAAGAAGAGTGGCCTAATAACTTAAAAGTGCATGCAGAGCAGTAACGCAGCAAAGCTAAAAGCTAAAGGCTAAAGCAGCAATCAACTTTTGAATCTTTTGAAGAATGATTAGTAGATCATCAACTAAAAAAACACAAAACTATTTTAATTACCTATTTTGACCAAAACGTATAATTTAAATACTTATTTTGACTAAAAAAATTATGAGGACTTAAAAGAAAAAAATGATATACTTTGGTTACTTATTTATTTGTGATATAACTCAAAATAATAATGTTGAAAAATCATTTGAGATTGTTCATGTAAACTCAAATTAACATTTGGGACGTTGTAATTTGACTTTAGTGGTGAATAAACGTGTTCAAAGATCCCGCAAAATCTTTTATACAGTTATTTATCTTTATCTAATCCGATCTAAATTATTATTTACTAAGTATTAATAGGTTGATCCAAGTTGTAAGCAGCTTGATATTATTTAAATAGGTCTTGAGTTCGAGGCTTTATGTATATATAAAAAAATTACTGAAAAATACATCTACTAAAATCAAATATGCGACGCGAATCGTTCAAGATTAATCAAAATAAAATCATGTGAGAAATCAGAAGGACAACCAAAAAAATATTACTTACTAAATAAATAAAATCATTCTCATTCCAATCCAACGAGGGACATATGACGAGAACGAACATGAAAAGGTCAGTGTGTGAAGCTTGTATGAGCCGACAGGAAATCTAAAGTCAAAAGCAGTCAACAAAGAGCATTGTTTTGTAGGGAGTTGGGAATTTTATATTATCATTTGTTAGAAAAAATACTATTTATCTGTTGATGACTTCGATTTTTAGGGTTTAATAAATTTTTAGGGATCAATCTGCACAAATTTGTGCACCAAAAGCAATCCTTGGGAATTTGGGACTTCTTCCATTTTTAAGCAATTTACTCTTTCTTTCATTTTTTAAATTAAAAGTTGGAAAATAGGAATATCAATACTTTAAAAGAAGTATAGCAAATTTTAAATAAATAAAACTTATTATTATTTGAGACATTAATAGTGTAAAAATAATTTTATAAATGTTCTCCAAATACTTCTAATTTTTAAAATAAATAAATGATAATATTTCATGCACTAGCATTGAAAAAAAAAAGTTTCCACCATAGCTTGATTTTAGTGTTTAGAGGCCAGAGTTAGAGTTTTAGTGTTTGTAATTAAGATTTAAAATTTTAGAATATTTTATGGTTTAAAGTTTAGAGTATAGTATTTAAATATTAGAGTTTAAAATCCCTAAAATAAATATGTGATAATTTTAGAATTCAATACCTCACGCTGCGAAAAAAAATGTCAACAAAAAAATAATGATAAACAATTGTTAAAAGACTAATGATAAACATGGATACATGATACATTACACCACTAATATCGTTGTTAGAGGTGTTCTTAACTGGCTTAATGTGTACCCAGAGGCTCAATAAGTCTAATATGATTATCATAATATCACTATTTTTCATCATTCTTTTTTCTTCATTAATTTACATTATAAGCTTATTGAACCTCTGAGTACTTTAGATCAGTTATGAACACTCCTAATCGATTAACCATGGAGGATACATCCCCAAATAAACATGGGTGAGTAGGGGAATTTTAACTTTAGCATATAAAAGCAAGAAGAAAGAAAGAAGTGCAAAGATAATCATTGATTGCACTAAGCTCAATCTTCAATGTCTCATTACTTTGATAAAGCTAGCATTGAAGAAGAAAACTATACATACATATATAGTATGGCTAATGGCCCCTCCATCTAAACTAAAAGAATACAAAGAAACTAGAGAGCTCCATTTCCATGGCTGCAATAAACATTGAAAAAGAAGATAAAATATCAATCTGGTATACCCCTTCTTAAACCTGAACAAAAACACATTCCATGGCGACTTTGATCAGACTCTGAGCAAATAGATACTAAGTTCAGGAGCTCCATTGCTATCAGGATTCATCATATAGAAAGCTTCAGAATCTCTAGACCCAACAACTCTCTCGAACTTAGCCCTCATATACATAACCTCACCGTCGCCGGCTCCGGCTTCTGGCTCAGTCACCGGTAAAACACCAGCTCCCATGGAGATTGGTTCAACGGCTTTCAAAACATTCAATTCTTTAGCCCCGCAGTCCCTTCTCGTTGCAAACCCACATTTCTTTCCATTACAATAAGTTCTCCACACCGGCTCTTGGAGTAATCTCACAGCTTTTTTCTGATCTTCGTCTTCTTTGCGTTCTTTCTTGTCGCATTCCAAAGCAATCCGTACCAACCCCGACGCCATTTCCCGAACCAGACCACTAATGGGCGTGGCGAGTTCAACCAGGAAAGCTGGTGGGGAATTGGGTTCTTTCTGAAAAGCAAAGTGGACATGGCCACGCCTGGAGCCGAAAAGGGTGCCGACAACTCGAGGTCCAAGACCACCACCACCAAAGGGCGGATTCGGACGGTTCTTCCCAAAAGCCGTGAGAACAGCTCGAAGCCTCGTAATGGCGACTGCTTGAAGCTTCTTCCTGGGTGTCGGAACACCGACATGGGTTTTAGCTTTAAGATCTTCTGCTTGGTTCTTGTCCCGTTGATCATTGGGGCTTGATTTTGAAGATGGTTGCTTGAAGGTTGAACCTTCTTCAACATCATCGTCGTCTTCGGTTCCAACTTTTTTGGTCCAGCGGAAGTGTATTTTGGAGGTGTCTTGAGAGGTTTTCGCCATTGATGGATGGTTGTGAAATGGAGAAAGAGCTTTAAAAATGGTTTGAAAGAAAGAAAAAACTAAGAAGAGAAATGTGGTTTGTGGAGTTGGGGCTCCATTGCCTTAGTGCAAGAGAATCCTGATTCCTGAGTGCTGACAAAAGAAACATATAGACTGTCCCACCGGCAAAAGAGATGATGGAATTCGATATTTTACAAAAGAAAAGAAAGGAAAAGAATACGAGGCGGGGACAATATGTGCGTTACTTCGCTTTCTGGGCGGGGATTTTGCTTGACTGATCGAGATCGACTCACTCTTTTGACTTGCATCCAAATGCAACAACGGGATTACCATTGCCATCCGCATCCGCATGATATTCGAACATGACACTTGTTCTAAAAAGAAATGTCTGATAGAATGCATTAGGGGCGATAACGAGCTGAGCTGAGCAGCTCGGAAACAGTGTAGTTAGGCTCGGCGCGGGCTCGAGGTTCGTCGAGCTCGAAATTTTAGGCTCGAGGTTCGTCGAGCTCGAAATTTTAGGCTCGAGCTCGGCTCGAAAATAATACTATTGGGCTCGGCTCGGGCTCGTCAGGCTCGGATCGGCTCAAAATGAAAAATTTTGCTATAGTCTGTTTAAAAAAGATTCGTTAAAAGTCTCAAAAATAACCAACACTGAAACAAAATTCAATGACCGAAAAGGGAAAAAAGTGTCAAAAATTAGATTAATCCAAATAATCAATAAATATTCTTATAATACAAACACATAATTAAAGATAATACAAAATCAAACAACAACCAACTAAAGAAAATATCCAATTTATTTTAGTTAATTTACTTTTAGTAGATTTTTCCTAATTTATTTTATTGCTTTTCTTTTGCTAAACATATTACTTTTAGTGCATATGTAGATTCCGAGCCTGTTCACGAGCTTTTCGAGCCGAGCTTGAGTAGGCTCAGCTCGGCTTGTTAAAATTTCGAGCCGATCTCGAGCCCGAGTCGAGCTCACTCAAGCCGAACTTTGACCGAGCCAAACCCGAATAGCTCACGAGCCGGTCAGGCTCATTATCACCCCTAGAATGTACAACATTGTTTTTATATATTAAATTTTGATCCCTTGTTGTTGGGTGAATAGTCATAGCTCACTAGCCTTCGAAACGACACTTCATTATCTGTGTGGGGACCCTCAGCTCACATTATGCAAAACTGCAACACCACCAGTTTGGTACATGTCTCAACAACAATTGACGCATCACTATCTTGTTGGGCTCCACCCAATCCACGTATCATCCTACGTGGCTTCAGCTTTTTCGCTGTTGGGATTCCGGACATACAGTAATCAGTTGTGATCCCAGACATTTCATGTCAGATGCTCTGTCTGCCCCTCCTCACATAAGAAATTTCCCTATTTTTTAACATTTTTTTGAATATATTTTTTTTAACATTTTTCATTAATTTTTATTTGTTAATAACAAAATATTGTATCCTTTAAGGTAAACATTATACAATAAGAAATTGAGACTGAAATTATAAAAATAACAAAATTTGTTTTAGAAAAACTAATTTTATAACATGGATAAATTAAATACTATAAATTACTTTAAGGTAATCTTATTTTATTTTTTAATTAAATATTGTACCTTACATTTCTGTTAAATAAATATAAAAAACATAATATAACACCCCATAAATTAATCTTATAATTTTGTTTTCGAAAATAATTCTATATTTCGTAAATTAAAAGCACCGCATAATTATCAATACGGAAAAGCCAATAGCCATAACCAGCCCTTGACCGCCATTCTGTGGGGTTTAAGGTACTATCTTGGTACCAAAATGTTTATTTTCCCTTTTCTTTCCAAAATTTCTCTTAATTTCACACATTCTAACCTCATAAATATAAACTTAAAAAATATAGCCCAAAATCTCACTCGAAAAAAATCAATTTAAAAATTTGGTTATTCCAATTGAAAATTTCGATTTCGATACCAAGTTTTTCTAATGCATCAATTCGTAAATTTTATGCGTTAGAATATCCTACAATCCATTGATTTTGATGCCCACTAATTTTTTTTTAAGATTTTTTAGTCTTGAGTCGATTACTAAAAAATTTGAACCGTGAATATTTAACTTTTTAATTGTTTTTGCACTTTAAATTTTTTTTATTAAATTTGATGTTTTAATAAACAAAGTAAAAAAATCATTATCTAAATCGAATAAAATAGTTTGATTAATCAATTACTCAACTTAAAAAAAATCATAATTCCATTTTACTAGTCAACTTAAAAAAGTCCTACTTCAATTAGGGATAAAAATCTTATGTATTTTCGGTGTCCTTCTTTATGTTCTAACACTAAAAAATTAAATTTTAAGCCTTAAAACTTAAACTTTAAATCTTAAACCCTACACCTTATACCCTACAAAATACAGTATGCCCTAAATTTTCTAAATCATAATTACAAACCTTAACTTTAAACTCTAAACCTAATTTTTAGTGTATAAGCATAAATAGAGACACTGAAAATGAAAGAAAATTTCTATTCATAAATCAGTCCAGTTAGATCGCGTTTTCTTCAATTTATCCCAATGCCCAAAAACCTTAAATCATTTCAAGATCGTTTCCTATTCATTTCAAGGTGATTCATTCTGATAGTTTCTGAACGGAAAGTTACTAATAATGGCGGTCGGATGTTTTGAGGGAATGGAGGAGAAGAAGGTTGATAGAAGGATCAAAACTGAAAAACGCCAACAAAAGGCGTAAACCGTGATCCCAGATATAGTTCACCACCGAACTCCTGAACTTCGCTAACCAAACGATCTCCATAATATGCTTCCAAGTTTACGGTTCGAGAAACCCTGCCGAACCCATTGATCCTCTGCCCAATCGGCACCAACGACTGTGCCGGAGTCGCTTGTTTCACCACTGCCGCCGCCCTCCAAAAGTCTCCGACCACTGTTCTCCTGATGTTATCCGGTCTTTCCTGGAAGTTTATGGAGTCATAAGTGTTGGCTCGAGGACCTTGGAGCCAATACCTTATAGTGTTGTTGCCGATGAAGTTGGAGATCAGGACATGGGTTCCGTCTTGGCTAACCGCTATCCCTGCCGGCCCTGAGAGGTTCTTCACCAACACCGTGACTCGGTCCGCATCAGTGTCGTACATTAACAGTCTCCCCGTTGAATCATTGTTGTTCAACGCTTTTGAGGCATTTCTGCAACACATAATTATGTAGAGTTAGAGCATTTTATAAGTCGACTTGATGAGCTTATCTTATAACTCCAACTTAAATTTAAAATTTTTCAAAGTCTTCAAGATTTTATTTGAGTTTAATTGTAAATATTTATAATGTTATGATAATAATCGATTCTAATTTAAACGGCTTAATCTAACTATATACGATATTTTTTCATGTATTGTACATATATCAGACAAAGTTAAAAAACTCAACTCGAACTTAAAAATCGACCAACTAATTATAAAAATTTTCGAGTTGTTCAAAGTTCCGTTTCATAACTTAAACTTTATTTTGAATTTTCGGGTTGAGTGAGTTTTTTACATTATTATTATTTTTTAATTTTTTTGAGTGGAGTTGAGTTTTGTTTCGACTATAATTATGCAGTGTTTGAATTTGATATTCGGACCTAGGGATGGGCATTTTACCCGGATCCAACGGGTTCTGACCCAACCCGGCCCGACCTGGTCAGATTTTTTAATGAAAAAATCGGGGTCGGGTCGGGTTTTTGCTAAAGGTATACTCGGGTCGGGTTAGGTTCGGGTTTAGGGTGGAAAATATCCGACCCGACCCGGGACTAATAGTGTAATTTTCCCCTAAATTTTTTAGGGATATTTATAATAATACCCCTCTTTATATATATATTTTATAATTAAGTCCTTAAAATTGAATTTTTATTTATAATTTAGTCCTTTAAATTATAATTTTTTACAATTAGGTCCCTAAAATTAATTTATTTTATATAGTTCGGGTCGGGTCGGGTCGGGGTCGGATATAATATATTTATTTTCGGGTCGGGTCGAATTTTTTAAAAAATATTGTCGGGTCGAGTGCGGGTTTAGGGTGTTTATTTTCGGGTCGGGTGCGGGTGGGCCAAAAACCCGACCCGTGCCCATCCCTATTCGGACCACCTAGCATGCAAAAGGGAAGTGCAATTTAAACCATTCATGCATGCAGATCAAGAAGAAAGAACCTTAGATCATAGATGGCGCTGCTATCTGTGAAAAAAACATGTCCAGACGGTTGATGGACGTCTACACCGTTGCAGAAACGGTAAGGCTGTCCGTCAGCGGCGGCGGAAACTTGGGTCGCTTGTTTTCCGGTAGAGCCTAACACCACTAGGCCGAAATAAGCATCGCAGATATACAACTTGTTTTCGGGGTAATGGAACGCTAAACCCAATGGCCTTCCGCAAATTGGACCCAAATCTGGATTAGTAGTGCCATCACACACCTTCTTAGACCTATTTGGAGCGGTGAATCTGAAGTCCAGAAACCCAACTCTTGGTCCGTTGTACTGTAGAATTCTACCATCGGCTACACCAGTGTAGAATCGTCTGGTTCCATACTCCAAGGCAATGGATTCCGGACCCAAGGCATTCGGCGGCAGTTGAAGTGGTCTGAACGATTCAGAAAGAAGCATGGAAGGAAAGTAGAGGACGAAGATGAAAATGGGGAACATGGACATTAGTTTTATATGCCTAATAATATTGTATGCCATCTTCAATAAAAGTATAATCAAAGTTATGTATACAGTGTGTGTGTGAAATGTATATAAAAGACACTCCGTAACGGATGATCTTTAAGCACCGAGTATGGCGTGAACTGTGTGTGCATTTTCGAGAAAGGCAACCCCTGAAATATGAAGAAAAAAAAAGCTTGAAGAAAACTTCAAAGCTTACCGGGGAATAGTGAAAAATGTGAAGCTATGTTGTTTGCATTGCTTTTCATAACAGAAAGCATTTGTTTGCTATGGTGCTATCTATGCATATGGATGTAATCCTCTTTCCCTTTTCGGTGCTTTTATTTGTGTTCTTATGCTCAAAATTAGGTTTAGGTATAAGGTTTAGGGTTTTAGGTTAGTGTTTAGGGCAATGTGTATTTTTTAAGGTATATGATGTAGGGTTTAGGATTTAGAATTTAAGGTTAGGGTAATTTTGTAGTATTTTTTAGTGTTGGGGCATAAGTAGAAGCACCGAAAAAGGGCAGAGTATTGTTATCCCTATGCATATCTCAGATTTTAAATAAACTGGATTATTATTAGCATTGGTTTTTTTAAATTTCACTAACGATCTGGAGTATGATGTATTTTTAAGATTTAATATTTAAAATTTAAGATTCAAATATAAATTTTATTTTTTTAGTTTTGAGACATAAAAAATGACACCAAAAAGACTAGGATTTTTGTCCCTCCCCTCCCCCAATTTATAATGAAAAAAACTATTTTTATATAGATCTTAACATATTTAGATGTATGTGTGTTAAGAATATAATATAGTTAGTTAGTTTAGTTAGCTGATACCTAACCCTAATGAGTAATATCAAGTTAGTTAAGTTAGTTTTATAGTCTATATAAAGCATGTTTTGTATCCTAATAAGGTGAATTAATAATACGAATCAATCCTTCTCTTCTTCTTGCTTTTCTTGTTAATTCTCAAACCCTCTCTTCTTTGGTTCAACTTCAACCATATCTCAACATGGTATCAGAAGTTACTCGGGATCGATCTGGTAATCTACTTCGTTGATCTTAGGGACTTTCTGCCTTGCAGGTGTTCTGGTGTTCAGGTTTTTTGGGTTTCTTTGCTTCTTGTTTTGAGTTCTCCTGTTTCTTGCATCTATGGAGATAGATTCCAATCATATTTTATATCTACACCTTTCTAATACACCAGAGACTTTATTAGTTTCACACCAATTAACTGGGATAGAAAACTATAGCTTATGGAGTAGGTCCATGCAAATAGCTATGCTAGCAAAGAATAAAATAAGTTTTATCGATGGTATTTGTACAAGAGAAAGTATTTCTGTTAATCTGAGATCGCAATGGGATAAATGTAATGCTTTGGTTCTTTCTTGGATTTTGAATACAGTCAGTCAAGAATTATCTGCTGGTATTATTTTTGCTTCTTCTACATCTTTAGTTTGGAAAGATTTGAAAGAAAGATTTGATAAAATAGATAGTTCAAGAATTTATTTTCTCCATCGAGAAATAGCTGCGCATACTCAGGATCTTTTTTCAATATCTGTTTACTATACGCGTTTGCGGTTGTTATGGGATGAATATGATGCACTCGTGCCTTTTACAACATGTGATTGTGAAGCATCACAACAGAATACAGCACATGTGACTCAACAAAGGTTATTTCAACTGCTTATGGGGTTGAATGACACCTACTCTATGGTAAGAAGTCATATATTGTTAATGAAACAACTTCCTTATGCTAATGAAGCATATTCCATGCTTGTACAAGAGGAAGAATATCGTCAAAATTCAAGAATATCTAGTGTTCTTGTAGAACCAACGACTTTGTATTCAAGCATACAATCCAAAAAGAGATTTAATGGTATATGTGATTATTGTCACATAAAAGGGCACAAAAAGGAGTCTTGTTATAAGCTAATAGAATATCCTTCTGACTCAAGGTTTAACAAGAAAGGGTCATATAACAAGCCAGTGACAAATTCTGTAAACTCCAATACCTATTCGAGTGCTATTGCTTTTGGACTGGTTCAGCTACTGATTCTATTGTCTCTGAAACTCAAAGTACCATGACCAATTCTATGCCAGTGCCAACTTTTACTCATGATCAGTATCAACAAATTTTGAAGCTACTAGGCAAATAGCCTTCTTGGCAAGCTAACATGGCATGTACAAATATACAAGCACACATGGCAGGTATGTCCAATGATACATATTTTTCAGAATGAATTCTTGATACTGGAGCAACAAATCATATGACTTTCAATTTTAATTTCTTGACTTCTCTTACTCCTTGTACAACATCTTCTGTTGCTCAATTGCCAAATAAAAATAATACAAGTGTTTCACATATCGAAAAGTATAATTTGTCATCTACTGATGTTCTTACTAATGTTTTACATGTACCCAATTTTAGCTATAACCTTATGTCAATATCTAAGCTCACTACTGATTTACATTGTGCAGTTATTTTTTCACTGACTTTTGTATTTTGCAAGACCTTTACAGAAGAAAGGTGAAGGGGATTGGTAGAATGAGAAGAGGTCTTTACATTCTACAGCCTTCTAATTATTCAGATTTCAAGTTGATTGCTGCAACAAATAAACTTCAATTAGTTAATTTTTGTGACTCTGATTGGGCAGCTTGCCCAATGACACGACATTTAGTCACAAAATATTTTGTCAAACTTGACAACTCGTTAATTTGTTGGAAATCGAAAAAACATAATATTATTTTCAGGTCCTCGGCTGAAGCGGAATATAGAGGGATGGCAGGTGTAGTTGTAGAGATCGTTTGAGTACAATGATTATTAATGGAGCTTGGAATGAAACTTGAAACACCAGCCTTGCTATTCAGTGATAGTCAAGCAGCACTACAAATAGATGCCAATCCGGTATACCATGAACGCACTAAACATATAGAAATCGATTGCCACTTTATTCGTGAGAAAATTTAGAAAGGAATTGTCAAATCACAACACGTATCAACTAAGGATCAACAGGCAGACATTCTTATCAAGGGTCTTGGAGTAGCACAACATAATTATCTTCTTGGCAAGTTGGGTGTGAAGGACATTTTTCACCCTCCAACTTGAGGATGTGTGCTAAGAATATAATATAATTAGTTAGTTTAGTTAGTTGATACCTAATCCTAATTAAAAACATCAAGTTAGTTTTATAGTCTATATAAATGATGTTTTGTATCCTAATTAGGTGAATTAATAATACGAATCAATTCTTTTCTTTTTCTTACTTTTTTTGTTAATTCTCAAACCCTCTCTTCTTTGGTTCAACTTCAACCATATCTCAACAATATGCGTCATGTATATACTATTTATTTGGTGTCATGTTTTAATTATTATGTGCATTTTTGTAAATGTCTCAAACAATTTTATGTTTACACGATTATTATAACATTTAAAATTGACATTTTAACACTATAAATGAGAGAGTTGAGTTAGGAGAATTGTCCTCATAATATTTAATTTAAATTAATTAATTAATAAGTAAAAAATCTGTGATTATATAGAAAATCGAAACCAAAATTTGAATTTATGATATTTGATGCTCTAACCATAAATACTCAATTAAATATTACTCTAGTAATATGTAGGAATTGACATAGACTCGGACCTGACGAATTTCGATCCGATTTAATCTTATAAGATTAAATTCAGGTTAACTAAAAACTCGATCTGTGCCATCCTCACTAATCTGCAATTAGGGGTGGGTATTGTCGGGTACTCGGTTTTCGAGTACCCGGTTCATCCGGGTACCTCATTAAGCGGCCCGTGTCCCGGCTCATTATATCCGGGTACCCGTAAAATTCAAGTACCCGTTATCCGGTTTTTTTTTATTAATTCTAAAATTAAAAAAAGCACATGTTAAACACAAAAATATTTTAAAAAATTAAACTTAAAAGAATATAATACAAACATAGAAAAAATTTAGAGATATAAACTTAATTTTAGAGTAAAAATATTAAGAAACATAAAATAAAAATATAATTTTAAATATAAAAAATATATATTAAATTTTATTGGGTCGGGTACCCGGTAAAGAAAAGTTTTCGGCCCGTGTTCCGAAAATTTTTCCAGGTCGAGTAATTTTTTTTCAAAAATTACACGGCATCTTTAAGTTCGGGTCGTTGAGTCAAGTCAACCGAGTCGGATATTTTTGCCCACCCCTACGTTGCCGAAAATGCCCGTTTACATTAATTTGTAAAGCTTAAAAACCCTGGAAACTTGCTAAACATACAAAAACCCTAATTCGGCCATCACCAGTCTTCCTTCACGTCGCAGCATTTACATTTCCTTTCTCTTTGAAAGTGTTCTGATTATCTTAAAAGAGAGAGATGGGAAGCGATAGTGAAGCAGAGAAGTCGCAGCGGAAGGAGAAGGAGAGGAAGAAAATGTTAGCTCTTGCTCCCATTGCAAAGCCACTCGCTGGCAAAAAGCTCTGCAAGAAAACCCTCAAGCTCGTCCGCAAAGGTATCTTTTTTCTTTCTTTCTAAATTTGGGATTTCTATTTTTTGTTGTTGTTATTTTAGCCATGAACAGAGAAACCCAAAGCTCTAATCATGGAATTTTTATAATTAACAAGATTGATTATTGGTGGTGTATGAATATTGTTGCAGCTGCTGAGCACAAGTGTTTGAAGAGAGGAGTAAAGGAAGTGGTTAAAAGCATTCGTCGTGGTCACAAAGGGTAAATTCATATGCATATATAGGAGTATTTGTTTATTTCCGATTCTATGAATATGCTTTTTCCTGTTGTCCATTTTCAAACATGTTTTAGTCTGATTTATGCTTCTGATATTTACTTGGATAGATGTAAGAATAAGCTTCATGGACAGGCCAATGTTTTTGTCTTAGTTATGGTTGGATATGGCAAAAATAATTTTAAGTGAAGGATTCTTACGAATATATATGCTTGTTTCGGCAGTAATCATGCTGCGAATTGATGAATAGAAAAGTCATTTAACTTCAAATCTTAATTGCAGAAAGCTCCGGTCTGTTTTTTTTACTGGATGCAGGTTATGTGTTATAGCCGGAAACATATCTCCTATTGATGTCATAACTCATGTTCCAATCCTATGCGAAGAGGCTGATATTCCCTATATTTATGTCCCTTCAAAAGAAGTAAGCTTCGAACCTCCTCTGTTTTGCTGTCTAATTTTGGTGACATTGCATGCTTCAAGTTGTTATCCTGCTTGACTATCAAAATCCTTACACCCTAATTTCCTGCTTATTGATTTTCTAACTTCAATGTTATATATCACTGCAAACAAAATGGTATAGCTATGTTTGATTTTTTCTAAGTTCACAAAGACTCTTGGTTGTAGTCCGTATCGGAATCCAATTTGCTCTGTAGTCTGTACATCCCGGAATTCCAACCCGAAATATACTCTTTTAAACCAGCTATGGGTGGTCATGCACGTCCCTGTTTGATTAGTTTCTTCTACTCTTTCAGGATCTTGCAACCGCAGGAGCTACCAAGAGACCAACATGCTGTGTTCTGGTGCTAACCAAGCCGACCAAAGGCGAACTAGACCCTGCGGAACAAGAAAAGATGAAGGCCGAGTATAGCCAGATAGTTGCGGATTTATCAGAGCTTACATCCTCCCTTTTTTAATCAACCAAAAAAATGTTGTGTTTGTCATATATACATAAGAATGTAATGAACATGATACACGATCATATCAAAATATTATAATTTATTTTATTATGATTAGTAATTGTAATATTTATCATAGAAAGTACTGTAGAAATTATGTATGAGAACAGCAGCAGATATGTTAACAATGGTTTCAGCATTCCATATTTATTTGTTTTCTCGATATTTACAATTTTGCCATGCCAGCCTACCAGATGTGTGTTAACCCTCTAGTTTCCAGAGCCCACAAGGTGATGGTGTTACTTGTGGGATGTCAGACTCTTGTACAAAATGACACCTAAACCGCCGATTGCTAGACTAAGGATCACCGGAACACCGATGGCCTCGACGTCGATTGTTTTGTTTGTTCTATCGACCCTTTCTTGGCGACATCTTTCCCCTCGGTATTCATGTATCAGATTGCTCAGATTGTCCAGCTGGTGCATAATCTGGCGTTGAGCTCTCGCAATAACTAGGACCTGCATGATCATTGATGGTACCATAAAAACCAATAATACGAAGCAGTAACTTGGACCTATCAATATTCTAGTAAAAAGGTCAGACTTTTAAGACAGAAAATGAAAGGGGAAGTGAGACATGAAGCTTGTATGTACCTCTTCCATTAGTGGGGATTCTCTAGCCAACTGGGAAGAAGATGAAGAGTGAGGCAACAATGAACCGAGTGAACCATTACCCAAACCGGTCACAAAAAGAGAAGTCGGTAAAGAACCATTGCAGGCTTCGGCCTGCGCAGCTAAGTTCTGTTGGCTGGCCGAAACATTCCTTGTAGAGAACTTGGAATTCAGTTCTTCGATACTCGAGGTGAACTTATCCATCCTTTCATTCAAAGTCAAAATTTGCTCCGAGAGTTGTGTAACGACTCCCTAAAACACAAAGGTTCGATCATGAACACTACATTTTGATGCCATTCAAAATCATGAAGGGAATCGTTTTTAAGCAATCCAAACAAAAAATAATCAAACTTGGAGCCGAACTTTTATAAATATCTCATAAAATTTCTTTTCTTGAGGAAGATAAGAGGGAGGCTGCCAGGCTTTTATAACTATAAAAAATTTCCAACAACCAGAGAGATAAAAGATCTTTTGACAATGGATAAAGAAAACCGCATACTTACCGGATTCACTACCGGAGAAGGTGACTCTGGTGCCCTTCCATCAAACCTTCTACTGTTAATGGCAAGTCTTGTCAGCTTTGGCAAATTCTTGTCCCGTTGGTTCGTGTACGAGTGTGAGATACTGGTGCACCACATAAATGAATTTCATACATGATTTTTATTGGGATCAGGATAGGTGCTTGTGCAAATAAAAACAGTAATAATTTATATTGATCTTCTTTACCAGTAAATTTTAAGACATGGGGAAAATGTAGCCTGAAAGAGAAAAAAAATACCGGCTGAGATACTTCGTTCTCCGATCAGCAGAGGCCCGAGAAAGGGCTTCTTTAGGACTTGAAACTAAATCATCATCAATGCTAAGTTTCGTTTTCAAATCATCTGGCAACGCCTGCATATATTTCTTGAGTCAGCAGGAATGCAGAGCTCAAAAATTTGACAATCAACTTGAAGAATCATACCATAACATCATTTACAAGCTTCTCCAACTGGATTTGTTCAATGTAAGTACGAGGAACATATGAACCTTCCAAGCCCAGCTGCTCAGCAACATATTTAACATACAAACGATCTCGACCTTGCACCTTGTAGAAACATCATAAACATCACAGTTAGTTCCAAGTTGTGCAACAAAGACTTAATAAGTCCTTAGAAACAATTCAAATCGACGCTTTATATTGCAAGGCAGTGCCAAAGTCAGTTCACCATCCTATATCAAGTTATTCAGCTGAGAATTCAATTGGTAGTGGCGGGTTATGGTTCTGTTACAGATCAGTAGCGAGCTCGGGGATAAGGGCTTATGAGGGAGAAGATTTTCCCCTTTTAAAAATATAGCTACTTGTTCGATATTTTGTTGACTTGTTGTCTAGGAAGAACTAGTCCAGTTCCTGTTCGTTCCCTTACACGACAACCAAATACATAATACGTACTACTTAGGAACAAGAATGTAGTCAAAGTAAAGACCAAACACATGTTTCAGAAAAAGAAAAGAGGCAAGAGATATGACATGAACCTGAGAAATAAAACATGAAAAATGATACACATGTATTAAGGATAAGATACCTGAACATATTTGCGATTGAGTTGCTCCAACCAATCAATCTTCACGGACACCTTATCACCAGAAAAGACATGGCTACTTCTTTTCAGGATGGCCGCGATTGTATACCCCAATGCCATTAGTCCTCCAAGAAGTCGTACACTAACTTCGAAAGTTATTCTAGGTGATATTATGAAGGGACTATCAGTAACCCATTCCTGAAAACCAGTCAAGTTGGTTAGAAGCATTAGAATTTACCACATTTCGGTCAATCTTAAAAGAATATTAAGCAGAATCCTAAAAGTCAAGACTTAAAAGACAAATCAAACACCCAACATGGCATTAATTATAACAATTTCAGAACTTAAATTTGAGAGGACTTTGGATATCATATTTAGCATAAATTGTGCAAAAGAACTCATGAAAGAAACATAAAATGCTTATACACACTCAAATATATCAGCAAACTTAATCTTTGCTAATATCTATGTAAATGCTTGATTTTGTCGTCACGAGTTATAAAAGAAATCTAATCCAAACTAGTTCGCACAAACATGACATAAAATGCTTTGCTTGCATGTGCTGCTTAACTCAGTTTTTGCATGCACGTAATATAAAATATTTAATATTTTGCCTCCATGTATTGGTTAATTCCAATTTTGGTTCCAAAAAGGACATAAACATACAACTATTACATGTGAAAAGTGGTAGTTTCGTCTTAGGTAAGGATGTTTGAGAGAGTGAGATTCCAACAAAAAGATGATTCAAACATCTCATTGCTGATATAAAGAAGAGAACTTTTTTACACTCCACAAATGCCAGTAAATTCTCGTTAAGAATTTTTAAAATGCTTAAAAATTAACATCCAACCTCGAACATAAGATTGTATTTGCCATCCCTATTCCTCATCCTCAGATACGACTGGCATGCTTCAGGATCTTCACCTGGTGGTAGAAGAAAAATGTCATATGTTTCCTCTACACTTTCTTTGTGCTCCTCAGACATGACTTCCTTAATTTGATCCACTGTCACCGACCTTGTAGACTAAAACGATAGAAAACACTCGGTTGTAAGGTTGAGGGAAGAAAATAGTACTACAACATACAACCATGTATTTTGAAATAGAAATATCAAAGTTAGAGCTTGACCTTCAAAATATAAGTGGGATTCTGAAATCCAGTGAACGGATTAAACTTGTTGATGATTTTAATATGTGCTGTTTCGAGATCTGGCTCGATAAAAGCCTTATACATAGGATATACCTGTGTGAAAGGAAGTACATGAGAACTACTATAACTACTCTTTGTTTGGGGGAATTTGATGAAGCACTCAACGCTCTAACTATGCATGATTTCAGAAAACAGCTAAATCAGACACCTATAAAGTAAATTAGGTAAGATAAAGAAACCGTTTCAGAGATTTGATGGATAATTTCTTCAGGCTCTTGGCCAGCACGTTGAATGTCCCGTAAAACTCGCTTGACAAGGTCAAAGTGAACTCCTCCGGTGACAGATACACGGAGGTCTAGATAAGGTCGCAATTTTTCACTTAAGGCATAGATTCCTTCAATAATCACGATGCGGGAGCTAGGCACTTCAAGTGTCCTGTAATCATGATGAATAAAACTAGCTAAAGAACATGCATATTATTTATTTCCAACTCTAAACACCTTCCTTTCTTTTTCTCATTTCTTTTCTTCCTAGCAGGTAGAATAAGTCGAGAGTGGAGGCATTATTAAACCTGTATGGAAAGAACTTCTATGTCTTAACACAAATAGGAAAAAAGATTAAAAGTGACATGGAACCTGTATCCTATGCGAGAGCTAGACTTGAAGTCATATATTGGAACTTGAACAGGCTTCCCAGCTTTTAAACCGTGAATATTTTCAAGCAGTGTGTTGTAATCTGTCAGCCGTGGGTCTGTTTCATAATACTACTATAATCAGATCATTGCCATGCATCCTCCTTTGGTCATTGCAATACAAAATCTTTCTAGTAGCGAAAATATGTCTCACACATTGGCCAATGTGTGCAACACAGTAAGGCATTAGCATTAGATATACCAAACACTCAAGTTATCTATGGGAACAGTTTAAAATGTAGCATGTAGGGATTCAATTCCATCCGATCAAAGGCTACATTAAGAGATGCCAAGCTACTAAATCTAGTTTACTGCTTCAAGACGTAAATTTTTAGTTTATCTTTAGGTCTCCTCATAGTTTTACTTTCTAAAGATGGTCCATTTCTTATTTGGATGCCCATCTATCTCAATATTCCCTCTATGATTACACATCTGTTTTAACGTCTTGATTTTAAATGCACTAATCTTAACAACAAATTTGCCTTCTGCATTCCAAGTATCCAATATTTAGGACTAAATATATCATTTCATAGGAACGAATTCTATGAGTTATGTTTTACGAAACTATAGTAATTAACTCATGAGAATTCCCATTAATTATCATTATTTGTTTTGCTTAAATAGATTCCAAATCAAACTATAGAACACCGATGGCTAACAAAAATGAGCTTAAGAACACTTATAATGCTGCATTTCGTATTCCATTTTACATAATTAGATTGACTATCTCCTTTCAATTGCACATCCTAAATTTTATTTCAATATGAAATGCAACAGTCTTAGTAGATAAAACAACTCTTGACATAAAAGCTCTCAAAAGCATATCGGGTGGCATCCATTTTTATCATATATAGAAACAAAGTAACATAATTAAAGATGGGATTTTTTTCTAAAATGTGAAGAGTTTTAGATTTTACCATCAAAGTTCCCATCAATAATTCGGCTAGCATCATTGTAGTTGTCCATGGATATGACGGCTATGCTAGGCATAAAGTTGAGCACCTTCTCTGTGAACACAGTCTTTCCAGCTCCAGATGGTCCAGCTACTCCAACTAAAATCAATCCATCATTCTTTTGAGCCAATAATTGGCATGCACGAATAACGATGAAGAAACCTTTCTCAAAGGACAGTTTATCTTCAATTGGAACAATCTCATATCGATCACAGTCCTTTCTTTTAGTCAACTGCACCTGGTCTCGCAGAAGACCAGAACGCCGTCGAGGTGATTCGGCAACAGAAGAGTTATCTTGAGCCATTAAAAGATGAAAGTAAACTTCTTCTTTATGCAGCTGCATTGAAAGATGCAACAGTAATCATCAAAAGTTAAGCTAAAGTTTCAGGCAGTTTAGGGCACTTCTTCACGCATCACTAATCATCAATTTGTTGAAGTGCACATACTGATTCCATGAATATAAGCAATTACCCCAAGAAAAAAACACTAAAAATATGATCAAAGAAGGACGGTGTTCATTCCTTTTTGATGCTCTTGATTGAACTAACACAACAAACCAGCCCAAATTAAAATTTCAAAAACACAATAAACCATCCATAAAAACTCGAACTTTTCAAGCTCCTATGGATTAAAGCCATGGAATTCAACAACAAACAACAAAATAAACATGAATCCAAAACACCCACAATCCAAAATTAATAAAACATTAAGCAAAAGTTCAACTTTAAACCAAATCACAAGAACCACAGTTTAAAGATCATACCTTTATTTCAGTCTTGAGTGTCAAGGACTTTGCAGACAAACTTTAAAGACCAAGAAAAAAAGATGGAGTTGGAGTTACTGGGATTTCTATGTAAAAGGCGAAGAAGCGCTTAAGATTCTTGTGATTTCTAGGCGGAGACAGATCTCTTACAGCGGCTGAGTTGGTGGGATGTTATTGGCAGTAAACTAAAGGAAGGAGGAAGGATGCTAGCTTAGCCACCTTCTAGATTTCAGACAAAAACATAACTCCATAATTTATATGGATTTGGGAGAATTTCGGAATAGGGTGGTTTAACGAAAATTGGTTGTTAGTTGGTACATAATCATAAATAATTAAAGGGAAAATTACACTGGTGGTCCCCAAACTATTACCGTTTTCTTATTTTGGTCCCTAAACTATGTTTTTCGGCAAAACCGTCCCTTCTGTTACATAGTTCTCCTACTTTGGTCCCCCGACGTTAAATAGCTAACGGTTTTGCTGACGTGGCATTTTTAAAATATTTTTAAATCATTTCTCTCCCCTCTTAAAAAAATGCCACGTCAGTAAAACCGTTAGCTATTTAACGCCGGGGACCAAAGTAGGAGAACTATGTAACATAAGGAACGATTTTGCCGAAAAACATAGTTTGGGGACCAAAATAGGAAAATAGTAATAGTTTAGGGACTACCGGTGTAATTTTCCCATAATTAAATTAGAGGAAAATCAATTACTTTTATGTGATATACGTATTCGTAGAGTTATCTATTCACCGGGTAAGCTTGACACGTATGTACTTGATCAAAAAAAAAAGCTTGACACGTATGTATCGAATTAAAGTTATTAGATTTGGACAAATTATTATTGATAAAAGGGTAATCTTCACCGACGGTTTTTTTATTTATTTAAGGCGTGTTATACTTTGATCATCAAATTTGAAAAAAATATTATTCCGGTCACTTATATTTGCAATGATTATTATTTTAGTCATTCGACCGTTAGCCTCCGTTAACTCCTTTAAACGATGACGCAATACGTTAATAAAAAATTTATTTAAATTTAAATTTCAAATTTTTAAAACTTTATTTTTTACCATCTTCACCAAAAAACTTCATTTTCTCTAAAAAAAATTCTCTAACCTAGACAGGAAACTTCATACATTCATGTCTATAGTTTTGACAACACTTCATAAATCATGTGTCCGGTAATCTTGTTTAATTCACCCTAAAAATATAAAATTATTAAAAATCTATAAAAAAAAACTTTTAAAAAATTATTCGACCCATCAAAAAATATACATAGACTATCACGTGAGTTGTCACCCCCATTAAATTTTTTTCGGATAAATTGTAATTTTATTATCCAAGAAAGCAGTTTTAAAAAACTGCAACAAAGAACCTATACAGATCTTGGACAACCATCCCCTTAGGGAATTTCCCAAGCATCTCTAAAAACGTTACTTACAGTTGTTGTCCGTATATCTTTGCTTTGAATCTGTATACACACAATATCCATAATACAATTCACTAAGCTATTACAATCACGAGCACAACTCCTGAACTTCCTACGATTGCGTTCCTCCCAGATGTGGTAAACAAAAAAATTCCAAGCAAGCTTACAAATGACCACAACCACTTTTTTCCCCTCAAGTGCACGGAAAAGCCAAGCCAACTTAGCTTCCCACTCCAACACGGCTCTATCAATCTTGCAGAGCCCTAAAATAGTTGCTCATACTTGCTTCGAATAAGAACAATCATAAAAAAGTGATTTCTAGATTTTTGCTCTTCCCCACATAATAAGTATAAAGTGTCCACATTTAACCTCATGCGTTGAAGTCTATCCAGTGTTGATAGTCGATTTAATATGGCCATCCACAAAATCACCCCGTTAAATTTTAACATTTAAATGATGTTTTTTTTAATCTAAAAAATAGCAACTGGCCTAAAAATTTAAGGTTTAAGACTAAAGTGATAAAAAAAACAGAATAAATGTCTTAGTGATAAAAGAAATAGATTTTAGGAGTTAAATTTGTTAATGCGCCAAAAATAATATAACATCATCTTTATTTGATTGAGTCAGGTTAGATCTTTATTTGATCAAATTTTAAAATTTTAGGTTCTTATTCTATCTTGTGAAATGTTAGATTTTTATGTAGACAATTTTTACAATAATAATTGAATTTTATTAAAAAAATATAAATATAATGTACTAAAAACGAGCAATGTCCACACAAAAAAATTAATACAAAAATATAACATGAAGCTCAAGGGTACAAAGAAAAACAAAATATACTGTTGATATTGATGTACGTCGTCAAAGAACTTAAAAACCTTCATAAATTTTATTTATCCAAATGATATGTTTTACGAGGTGAAACAAAGATTAGTGTACGAATCAAACTATCATGCAAATTACTCTGTTACACGGTTTTGATTAAATTGATATACAACTACAAAAAAGAATCAAACTTTTTATTAGGGGTGAGAATTATCGGGTACCTGGGTTTCGGGCACCCTGTTTTTCGGGTACCCGGTTCATCTGGGTACCTCAGTCTTCGGCTCGTGTTTCGGCTCATCTCATCTGGGTACTCGGTACCCGCCTTTTTATTTATTTTTTATTTTTTTAATTTTAAAATTTTAAACAACCACATATTAAACACAAAAATATTTTAAAAAAATTTTAAACTTAAAACTATATAATACAAACATAAATAAAATTTAGTTATTTGAATTTAGTTTTAGAGTAAAAATATTAAGAAACTTAAAATAAAAATATAATTGAAAATATAAAAAATATATATTAAATATTATCGGGTCGGGTACCTGGTAACTTAAAAATCTCGGCCCGTGTCCCGGGAAAATTCTCGGGTCGGATAATTTTTTTTTAATAAAAATTACTCGATATTTTTAAGTTCGGGTCATCGGGTCGGGTTAACCGGATCAGGTGTTTTTGCCCACCCCTACTTTCTATGACCATCGACAAACCTAAATCAAAAAATAAATATAATAAAAAAATTTATACGAATAATAATCAACCGCTAAAGTATACAAAAATTTGTGCCAAAAACGTATCATAACAACAGAGGAAAACTTCGAACACAGGCCTCATTTCAGCCTTTAGCCTAATTAGTGTAAATAATTAGTATAGATAAACCAGTAATCTAAAACAAAGCACCGAAATTAATAAAATAAAAATAACAGTTATAAGCTTATGGTTGACGTGCAAATGAAATCTATTAACTAAAAATAATCTTCCAAAAGAGGAGAGAGGGAGAGACAGCTTCTTAAGATCCGCCATTTTTACGTTTCTCAATTCCAACACCCCAAAAAATGAGATCTTTAATGGTGTAAAAAGGGATTTTTTTATGTTCTTAGAGTTTGAAAGGCAAAAGGGAAAACAATGGGGTGTACATTTTCAGGGTTGAATGCGTTGTACGACTCCACCAATGTGGGAGGGGACGTTTGGATCAACGAAAACAGGTTCAAGATCGTGAGGCAGTTGGGTGAAGGCGGCTTCGCTTTTGTTTATCTGGTTAAGGAAGCCATCCCCGATTCTTCCGCTGCTCCAGCTGCTGGCTTAGCCAACAAACTCAAGGATCCTTCTCATCTCTCTGGTTCGTAATCTGGGTGTTTCTCTATTGGATTGGTTTTCCACTGATCTCGATCTTCCTTTGAATCTAAGTAGTTTGAATCTATATGTTTTTGCTTAATTGTGCATTGTTGTTTTCTTCTTTGGATTGGGTTTTTGTGATTTTATTGGGTAGAAACTTAACTGAGTTCATGTGTGTACTATTGTGTAAAATTCTGGGTTTTTTTTGGTTTATTGATCAGACAATGGAATATGGAATTTGATATGATTGGATCGGTAATTACAATTATGGATCAGTTGAATCTTTGATCTTTATTCTGTTGGTAAAACTAAGGCATTAGTCATCATGTTTTCAGTTTTATGAAGGTTTGATTTATTTCCTATCAGGTTTCAGATTTTTGCATTCCCCCCCCCCCCCCCCCCCCTTATTATCTGATCTTAAATGGATTTGCTAACCTTTCTTTTATCAAGGATGGTTACATTTGCTATGCCATCTCCCGGATTTTAATGTGTTATTTTAGTATTCGAGTACTCGTTAGATCTTAAATAAAGTAATTTGGTTTTGGAATGAATTCACCCTGGTTGCATTTGTAGATGATGGAACTTATGCAATGAAGAAGGTTCTCATTCAGAGTAACGAACAGTTAGAATTGGTTCGGGAGGAGATCCGTGTTTCATCCTTGTTTAATCACCGTAATCTGCTTCCCCTTCTTGATCATGCTATCATATCTGTTAAGGTAATTATTCAAATCTCTTTCTAGTTTACGGTGTAACAGAAACTATTCTTCAAGATGCGTTCTTCTTTCATTAAATCACTTTTCATGCCATTGTTCTTGTCTGAAACAATTTGATTCAATTGGCTAGCCTACACAACAAGGATCATGGAATCATGAAGCATATTTACTATTTCCTGTTCATTTGGATGGAACATTACTGGACAATTACAAAGCCATGAGTGCTAAAAACGAATTCTTTTCTACCTCGGATGTTCTTCAAATATTTCGGCAGGTAAGTAAAACTATCTTACTTTTGAACCGTGTTCTCATATAGATATAATTGGTAACCATGCGGCACTTATTATCAGTGGATCCAATGCCATCTATTTTCTAATGTTTTCTATCCATTATGGTGTTTTTCTCGGATTCATTAATGTCATAACTGATTAGAAACGGCTATAAGCATTTTGACTGTCCTTAATTATTTCCACAGCTGTGTGCCGGACTCCAACATATGCACAGTCTTGAGCCTCCATATGCACATAATGATGTCAAGCCTGGTAATGTTCTTATAACCCGCAGGAAAGGGGAATCACCTCTTGCTATATTAATGGATTTTGGGAGTGCTCGTCCTGCAAGGAAGCAAATTCGCTCTCGTTCTGAGGCACTGCAGCTTCAGGTGCTTATTTCTCCTTTATTTTTCTTCAGTATTGAAGAGTCTTCTTAGATTCTGTTCTTTGAAACTTCTTTCTCATCGTTGCTAAAAAATAACCCAAGCTCTTCTAGTTCCTTAAATCTGTATGCTTCATGTTCTACAAAACAAACATGTGTATTTAAACATGTATAAATGATGCATAAGTTAAGTACATAATTGGCTAATCTGTATGATGCATTTAGTTATGTTCATCATAAAGTATGCTAATAATCTTTTTAAATGCTATAATAATTTACTGCATTGGCTTATGGTTGTCATCCTAATCTTTTCTGCGGAAATTCGAAATAATATTCATCTCTGTCTATCAGCTTAATGCATCTTCCACCATGATCATGGTTGTTTTTGGTTTCCACATATAGGAATGGGCATCTGAGCACTGTGCAGCACCTTTCCGAGCTCCTGAGTTGTGGGATTGCCCAAGCCATGCGGATATTGATGAGCGAACTGATATTTGGTCCTTGGGGTGCACTTTATATGCAATAATGTAAGAATCAATACTTATACAGTGTTTTCTTCCGTTTAATGAACTTTTTTGTTGTTGTTGTACCTTCATTTCATTTTGTCAATTAAGTTTCTTCCTCAAACAATATAGTAAACGAAGTGTTTGAAGCCTTTACGGCTGGAATTTTCCTTCCGGCTAAATCTCAGGAGTATATTTTAAGTATTTGGTTTTAAAGTTGCAGGCCTTCGTAATTTCAGTAAGTTGCCTGTTCGTGTTGGTAAAAAGAATGATGAAGTTTTTTTTTTTGATAAATAGAAAATGATGAAGTTGTCTTTTCATGATATTTTAATAAAAGAACCTCTGTCTTCGAATTTTCATGTTTTCCTTCCTGATGAAGTCTTTGAATAGACCCAATTTGTGGAGTCTCATGTATGTGTCTGGCTTGCACGGTTACTGTGTGAATTAGTATAATGCTATCCCTAAACAAGTTAAATCCGTCATGGGATATATACTCTAATCAGATGCTTTAATTTATCTTCGGAAGTATTGCTTTTATTCTCCATATCGAACCTTTTCAGGATATGTGGTTAGCATCTTTTTATCTACTTATATTATTCATTGTCATTTGTTGCAGGTATGGGGTATCCCCATTTGAGTATGCGCTTGGGGAATCTGGAGGAAGCCTGCAACTGGCCATTGCAAATGCACAGATTAAATGGCCCGCCGGACCTAAACCGCAGTATCCCGAAGCTCTTCACCAATTCGTGACTTGGATGCTTCAGCCTCAGGCTACTGTTCGTCCTCACATAGATGATATCATATATCACGTCGACAAGTTGATCTCAAAGTTTTCACATTAAGATATCATACCGGGACTCGGTTGAGGAGGAAAGGGCATTCAACCAGTAATGTAAGATCTCATCATCCACATTCTAGCAACTTGTTATAAACGCGAGTTTCGAAGTACTACTAAACTGAAAGCAGTAACGGTTCCTTTTGCCTAAGTTATTCGGATTTGAGGGGGAGTGAGTATCGAATATAGATATGCATTTTTCGAACCTTTTTTTTTCTATATATATTTAAAGAATCATATCCCGTACCCGTATCCAACAGGTGTAATTTATGGGAAATGAAGAGTCGTAGCTTATTGGAGTAGTTGTGGTAGTTGTGCATTAATTCTTTTTGTCATAAGTATTAAACTTCATGATCTGTGGTTTACTGAGGTCCAGATCAGATCTCCCTCTACATCTGAGATACAATTTTGTTTTCAATATTAAAACCCCAATAATTTGTGTTATCCATTTTGTTCATATCTCTGTTTATCTGAGTTACATTGTGCATTGATTAAATCGAAGTCGAATTAGGCCAAACTTTAGATAAGAAAAATGTTCTTCAAATACTTGTTTTTTTTCTTCCTATTCACAAGACTTAAAATCGAGACTTTAGATGAGAATTAGGAAGTATAGAACTCCTGTATACGACATTATGTAGAAGAACAGAAATTAATAAGAAAACAGAGAATAGGTTGTGGGATGGCAAAGTAAGGAAGAGGACAAAGAAACAAAGAGAAGTGGATGGGGCCATGGGTGTCTGATATTCCCACATAGAAAGGAATTGAATATAAAACCAAAAAACAAAGTGGTGGATTGCCCACAAATCATGCTTACAATTTAGGGGGACAAAGATTGCCCCATCTCTTTTCATGCAAACTCTCCTTTTTAACGTCCTTTTGTTCTGTCACTTGTTCACCATCTTCAACACTATCTACTAATGTTGCCTTCTTACTTCCCAACTTATTAATTACCAAGTGTTATATATATACATATAGGGTTAGGATCCACTTACACAATATAATTTTTTTTAAGTTTTATACGTTTTTGGATCGTTAGATGGAGAAATATCTTATACACTGGCGGTAGAAACTGAAAGTTTCCACAAGCGCTTTAGTTTTAGGGTATAGGGAGTTAGTTTAGGGTATAAAGTTTAGGGGTTTAGGTGTAGGGTTTAGAATTTAGTGACAGTTGTTTCAATTTAAGGTTTAGGGTTTATAGGTTCGGGTTTAGTTTTTAGGGTAATATGGTGAGGGTTTAGATTTTAACCTATAAACTCTAAATTATAATCCTAAACCTTAAATTGAAACAACCATCCCTAAACTCTAACCCCCTACACCTAAACCCCTAAACCCTATACCCTAAACTAACTCCCTATACCCTAAAACTAAGGTGCTTGTGGAAACTTTCAGTTTCCACCGCCTGTGTATAGAATATTTATCCTATATATATATAGGGGTGTGCAAAATAAACCGTAACCGTTAACCGGTATAATCGTTCATTTTATAGATTAATTAACCTAATCGTTAAAGTTAAACGGTTTCGGTTAACCGAACCGCTAAAAAAGACCGTTAATGGTTAACCTATAAGTATTTTATTTTAACTAAGTATAAAGTTTGTGTTTAAAATTTCTCTATTTAAGTTAATTTTTTTTTAAAAAAAATTAATACAATATTTATCGGAGATATATATTTATTATTCTAAAAAAAATAATGAACATTTGAAAAGAAAATCGTAATAGGTTACAGGTTAACTTGTAACCGATTCGTTCCTTAACGGTTACCCACTATAATGGTTAACCATTTAAAAAAATTAACACTTAAACGTCTCTTAACGGTTAAGTTACGAAGAATAACCGCTATAAAGGTTAACCAACCGTTTAAGCTAAACGGTACAATTAACCTACCATTAACACCCCTATATATATGTGTGTAAACCAAAAGGGTCATTTCAAGAGTGAATGCAGAAGTAAATTGTGGGGAGTTATCTTTCAGCAGAGCAGTCCCTGATGGCCTTGCATGGTTTACAGCCATCTTAAATAGTAATTAATCAACTTAAATTAAAAAAATTAATGACTTAATATAAGAAACAGAAATATTCCTCCTCGGATACAAACAAAAGACATAAAACCCTAGTTGTTGAGAAGACAGGCACTATCAAAATTAGAGGAAGACAGGTGAGCAGATATCGAAAGCTATTTTGGCTGCTTCAACACTCCATTTGCTGATTCAATCAGTTTATATATATAAGTTAATATATTTTTATATTAAATTTGATACTTTTATGTATACTTTGGAGTCGATAGTTACTAATTTTAGACTGATTATCGATTGTTGATTTTTTTTCTTCGCTATTTTTATCTTTTACTCTGAATTTTATATTATTTTTCTTTTCACATGAAAATGTATAGTTAAGTTGTGGTAATATCAATTTGTCAACAATCTGTCGTTGTTATGTATTTTTTTTTTATTGTCGACAATAATAATTATTTGTATCTATCATTTATCCGAATTGGATAAATTGTTTTGTAATTGGTTTTTTAACCCTCCAAATAATTAGTTTGTGCAATAGGACAACTTTAGGTATCAGTTAATCTATTTTTGTTTTGTAAATTCTTCTTATAATTTCAAATATCTCCAAATGATACATGCAAAATATATATTTATAACGATGAATAAAATTATAAACAATATACAAATAATTATTTTATTTTAAATAGTTTTAAGGTGATTACAAAATAATATCTTTCAAACTCAGAAATTAATCGTATTCTAGCAACTTTACATAAGGCAAAGTTTGATTTTTTGGGGGTGATAGTGGAAAAGTTGACAGATAAGTCACCTTTACTGCCACTCTACAAAACCGTACATGTTCATATTTTTCTTAATCTTTTAATGTGCCACACAACTTACAAACAAAGTGAATTGAAATCGTGTCTCTTAAAATAAAAAAACATCCTCTTTGAAATTTAAGAAACATTGGTATTATTTAAACCTTGTGTAAGTTGAATTTCATTTTCTTTTGACAGCTTCTATAGCTGTCTTCTGCTTGATTCATGGTCAGAGAATTAATTAATGGGTCTATAGATTTCCAGGTGGTGAACTTATATAATATTATATATATATATTTGTGTAGCTTTCAAGTAAGTGATGAGATGGGTATATCTGTTGTTTCTTTTGTCTTTGAAATGCTGGTTTTGACAGTGAAATGGATGAAGCTTTTCCAATCTCATGCCTTCTCTAAATAGTAAATACATATCCTTATATTTCATCATACTTATAACAATTCCCATATACCAAAGCTTTCGTTATCCTCTTGATTCTTCTTCTTTTCTTCTTCTGCAATTGCCCTAAAATCTGGTATGGAGCCTTCCAAAACCTATGCAGCCGTGGAAGGATGCCACAGCAGTGAGTCAGGGTGGACAATGTATATCGGTTCCTCCATACACGGCGGCAGCAACGACGGGCACAGTGAAAAAGCTGATGACGATGGTCAAAGTGATGATTCCATGGCGTCTGATGCTTCTTCAGGTCCAAGGCATGATGGAACCACGAGGTTAAGTTTCAAGCATGGCGAGAGAGGTAAGAAATCAATGGAGAAACAGAAGCTGGGGTCAATGAAAAACAAACAAGACAAAGAAGTGAAGAAACAGACGCCATTGAAGGCCAAACGAGCTTTATCAGATCCTTGTCCAACAGGTACTAAGTTAAGACAAAGCATCTGGTTTGGTAAACGAAACTAGAAACTGCTTCCTTTGTGCTTTTGCTGGCATGTATACGTATATGTTTTGTGTGTTATCATTGAAACTCTGATGTAAGAGTTCAATAAACAGATATATAAGCTTCCATCAGTTTCAAATTCTATATATATATATATATATATATAAGATAAGATCAAATTACACTGTGTAAAACTCTCTAAGTTTTACACGTTTTTTAGATCGTTGGATGAGTGAAACGGATAGATGAGATTAACAGTAAAATATGTGAAGATTATCACTTGGGAATTAAAAACACGGAGTTAATCTCAATCATCCATTTTCCCCATCCAACGATCCAAAAAATGTGTAAAACTTAAAGTTTTACACAGTGTAAGTTGATCCTGACCCTATATATATATATGCACAGTCAAAATGAATAGCATAGATATGAAATCAATCATCCACCTCCTTGACGTATATGAATGTTATTCCTAGAGAAATGGCAAATCCTTGGGCAACTACTATAAACCACAAGATTTTTTAGTATTCACATATTATTTTTGTTGTACAGATTATAATAAAGCCTAATTATAAACAATAGGATTAGGCAATAACAACAACAATAGTCATACTCATATGAGGTTATAGTGAATAAAATTCGGTTAGACTCGAAAAGAATATTTATTTTAAAAAATTGTTTGGAGTTATTTGAGTTGTTTAAATTATTTGAGTTAATTTGAATTTTTTTGTTTGAATTTCAAGTTCAAGTCGAATTTGAATTTGTAAAATTTGAATAATCGAAAAACTGAAATTTAAAATGACGTCGTTTTGGTTTTTAGCTAAGTACTTTGATTGTTTTGCGATTTAGTATGCTATTTCATTGTTTCTTCAATTTATCATTTTAACCAAATTTAAACCACATGCTCAACAATCACGTTAGAATACCCATGTAGCTTCGATTCATCTTTTTTATAAAATTTTCTCATTTTGTAATATATCCCCTCAACTTTGTATAATTTCTTTATTTCTTCAATTCCTCCTTCGTTTTAAGTTTATTTGACCAAATTTGAATCACATACTCTTCTACCATTGTAAAATACTTATGTAACTTCAATTCTTCTTTTTGACAATATATTTCCTCTTTTACAATTTAGCCCATTATCTTTGCATAATTTTCTTGTTTTTTCAATTTTTTATTCGTTTTAAGTATATTTTTGATCAAATTTGAACCACATGATCCTCTATCAATGTACTATGTAACTTCAGTTCCTCTTTTTGACAATCAATTTCTTCTTTTTGTAATTTAGTTTCTCAACTTTGTATTTTATTTAATTTGGTCCTTTAACTGCAACTCTCTACAAATTCTTTCTTCCCATCAATTCCATGACTCCTTTAACCCCCCTTCAATAATTTTCCTCAAAATCCATTCTTTTAAATAATAACATTACAAATATATTATATAATTCTAGATAATATTTGATTTATTAAATAACATTACAAATCTTACTTACGCATCGAAAAAGAATATGAAGAAATATATATGTATACCATAAATGGTTAGAGAGAGTCGTTTAAATCGAAATCTATCAGTACCATAACATTACAAATAATTATATTTAATTTGAATAGAAACTCGAACAAATATATCAAGTTTGACTTGAATTTCATAAACTCGACTTAAAATTTCAAAAATGTTTTATAAACTCGAATTTCATAAACCCGAAGAGAAGTATAATTTGACAAAATCAATGAATTGACTATGGAGGAATGTAGGAAAGATAAGTGGGTTATGGCCCCATAAACACTTTCTACTTTCTAGAGACATGATGTGGTTTGTATTTTAGGTAAGATCCTAATTAGCATCACTACAGGGAAAGCAATAGTATGCATGGTGGATCCAATAAAGTGGGGACACATTGTCGTGCACGTGGGGTTCAGGGAATTTTAGTAATATAACCAAAGACTTGGACAGTTCCAAGGCGGCCACGCCATTGGCCAACTCAACAGCAACAGGTCTCGGTCGAGTGGCGTGGAGGGTCCTGGCCATGGCTCCAGAGAGCCAAACCAAACCAAACAATTACGTTGCTCTCAGGCAATGCTGGTTTTGGCCAACACTGGGTTTCACCACTTTCAGATTCTTCTGCATTACCAAACAATTTCGAGAACTTATCAATTGGTCCCAGTGGAAAGAGAAATGTTGTTCATCATAGGTGGCTCGGGGTCGAGCAACTTGTCTGTATAGTGTGCATGCGTTGTTAAAGGGCTGTAATTAATAAACATATACCATCTTGTAATTACACCAGACAGTTCAAAAAATATTTTATTTCGAGTTTATCGCAAGGTAAACTCTCTGATCTTTACTTACACATAACGGGATCATTTAAAGTGATGCAACTTCATTGATCTCATTGCTTTGAGATGGACCCTCAAAGTCACCTATATATTAATTAGCAAGCTCACTACAGTCTACAGGGCATGTGACCAGTTGTTGAATTTAGCTAAGCACATTTCATTTTCAGGGTTTCCAAAAGAGCCAATCTCATTACTCGGTTGGGGCTCCACGGAGCTGGTTCCATCCCTATAGCCCTATAGGGGTGACAATGTTGTTTTCCACCAAAAATGACTCGGTTTCCGGAAGGCCATGGAAGATGCATATGCTGAGTTTCTCTTTTGCTCAAACTACCTAGCTGGCTCTGCCCGGCCTTCCACTCCCGAATCCCAATCATACAATTGACAACCACAAAGAAAAGCAGTACATACACGTATGTATGCACGTATGTAGTACAATGCATACACATTTGTAGGCATGCATGTATATATGTTTGTATGCATGCATAAGAGAACTTTATTAGTTTTTATTTATTATAACACATTGAAGCATATATTCAGAACATAGATAAAGCCAACAGTATTCATGTGTATAGCGTGTGACAATAAATACATTCTTATGAAATTGTTAGAAGTCAACCGACTTCTCTACCATGGCCTAGAAACACCTATAAAGTTCTCCTAATAATTAACTAATATATATATTATTATAATATCAGCCCACCAACATAGTGGAATCAAATCCACCGATTTCTCTATGTCTTTCTCTAAAGTTCTAGAATAGAACTAAAGTAAAATAATATAATAAAAATATCTCCATCTTAACCGACTTATCATGCCTATATATATGGGCTAAGGATTGGAGAAAGTGTGTGCAAGTTGAGAGAAACAAATGAGTGGTGTGTGTTAGCAAGTAAGGAGTGGCGTGAGATTGAGGAAAAGTGTGGAGTGTGTGCAAGTGCGAGTCTAGAGAAAAATAGGTACGTACTTGTAATTTATTGTGTGTATTAATAAAAGTGTTATTTCTTTGTAATTAGAAGTTTCCCGGTTAAGCCTTAGTTTATGTATTTTCTTTGGTGCACTTGAATTTGTTACTAATGGTCGGCTATGCCGCCTAAGTTATATGGTCGGCTCTGCCGCCTGAATAGTATATGGTCGGTTCTACCGCCTAATTGGTATATGGTCGGCACTGCCGCCTAAGTTGTGCACTAAGAAATTAAATATAGAAAGGCTAACCGACTCAGGGAGTTGGTGTAGTGTTAGTGGTCAGTCTTAGGTCCTCCATAGTGGGTGTGTTGGGTCCGTCGGGTTTCCAACAATTGGTATCAGAGCAGACGGTCCGGGACCGTTACCAGTGGAGAAATCTTCGGTAAGCGTTGGACGCTTACATTGGTCGGTGCATCAGTTCGTTAAGGGAAAATTCTGTCGAAATACAGTCAGGGACTGTAAAGTTTCGGTAAGCGTTGGACGCTTACATTAGTCGACGTTGCATCAAGGTGCTAAGGGGAGACTCTGCCGGAATACAGTCAGGGACTGTGAAGCTATTGGTTTGGAACCAAGCTTAGTGGACGCCGGGCGTCAGACAACATGGCAGACTTTGAAAGCACAAGCAACGGGATTAGGAAGCTCAATAACCACAACTACGGTTATTGGGAGACATGCATAGAGTCCTACCTACAAGGTCGGGACTTGTGGGAAATAGTCGCAGGCACCGACACAACTCCTCCACCGAAGGAGAATGCTGAAGCCTTAAGAAAATGGAAGATCAAGGCTGGGAGAGCTTTATATATATTGAAGACCACAATCGAGGAGGACCTATTGGAGCATATTCGTGATGAGAAGACACCAAAGGCAGCCTGGGAAACTTTGGCGAAATTATTTTCAAAGAAGAATGAAGCACACCTCCAACTCTTGGAGAATGAGCTCGCGGGCATCTCACAAGGAAGCTTATCTATTGCTCAGTATTTCACCAAGGTGAAATCTATTTGTCGCGAGATATCTCAACTTGCACCAGATGAGAAGGTTAGCGAGGCAAGGATGAAAAGAATTATCATCCATGGCCTAAGACCCGAGTACAATGGATTTATCGCCGCTGTGAGGGGATGGCCTACTCAACCATCCTTAGTGGAGCTGGAGAACCTGTTGGCTAACCAGGAGGAATTAGCCAAACATATGAGTGGCGTAACCCTAAAAGACGAAGAGGAGGCGCTCTTCACCAACAAGAAGAAAGGTACGTCACGAAGACAAGGAGTGGCGAAAGGAGGCAAATTCTATCCAAGAGATAGAAGTAACATTTCAGGGGGAGCTCGACGTAGAAACGAAGAATATCACCAACAATACGAGGAGAACGATAGAAGACAAAGTGGTGAATGCTTCAACTGTGGAAGAAAGGGTCACTTTGCCCAAGATTGCAGAGTGCCCAGGAGACAAACTTTTCAAGGAAACATGACCACCACAAAAGAAGAGGAGAGTGAGGTCATGTTGAATGCTTCCATCAGCGAGGAAGAATGGGAAGTAGATGATGGACTTTTTATTGAAGAAGACTTAATAGAAGATATAGGTGAATCATCTCTTGAAGCAACCACATACTCAAAGACGAACTACAATGATAAAGAAGAGTTCGAAGAAGACATGGAGGCACCAACTATCGTTGCAACTACAAATACAAAATACAAGGATGAAGAGTTGGAAAAAGACATGGAGAAACCATCTCTTGCAACAATTATGGAGTCAAATATTGATTACGAGGAGGATTGGATCGTCGACTCTGGGTGCTCCAATGATGAGAGATGTTGGAGATGTTGTGATCCAGTCAATTGCAAGTGCTACACTTCAAAGAATGTGGTGTTTGATGAAGCTTTTTCTTGGAGGTCGCCTCAGAAGATCGAGCTTTCAGAATCTCATGACCTAGAAGAACTTTCAGAAGATAATAAAGAAGGTAAAGAGCAAGCATCGGATCCAAGTGAAGAAAGAGAAAGCTCACCCTCGAAAGATAAAAGCCTCTGGAAGACGGTTGTACATCAACCTACATCTGAGGATCTTCGTCCAAGCCAAATGGAAGTCGACAAGCTTCGAGAAGAAATGTCAGGAGTCCTAAATGAGGCTACATGCAAGTGTTCACAATATTGTGAGATTTTTTCTAGTGAAATCGTTATCCTCAAAGAAGAGAACGAAACTCTAAGGGAAGAGCTTAAGACGGTACGTGGGGAATTGGAAGATATGAAGGAAGAGATGGTGTTTCTTAGGAAGGTGCTAGCTCAAGAAGGGAGAGCTACCTCATCCGTCCCAATTCCAACTTATTCGAGAATAGAAGTTTCTAACGCCAAGTCTTATAAAGGGGATGAGAACGCGAAGGATGTAGATGACTTTCCGTGGAGTTTGGAACAATACATCCAAGCCACAAACGGCGTGGAGGGTGCTAAGAAGATTAACCATGCCAGGAAGATCGATCATGCATTACATTATTTAGAAGATTCAGCGCTGCTATGGTTGTGGCGTAAGCATGGCAAAATGAAAAAGAGAGTTTGCTCCGTTGCTATTTCTGAATCCCTCGCCAAATTTAAGAAACGCGAGAACTCCAAGCAAAAGGGGAACAAAAGCCATAACATGGGAAGAAATAAATCACACAAAAGGCGAAGATTAAAGCTAGCATACAAGGAAGAAGCCTTCAAGGGAAAGAGAGATGACAAAGGAGAAAGAGAGCAAGTTACTCAACAAGAAGAAGATATGAGTATGCAATCTCTCCATATCCTGAAGTCTATCAAAGCCAATGACAAAGTGCCTAAGTTTGAAAAGAAAGGATTGCTGTTCGAGCAAGTGAAGATTGGAGGACAACCGGTACGTGTCTTAGTCGACAATGGAGCAACAAACAAGTTTATCAAGGAGATGTTTGAAAGAGAGATCAAGACGAGGTCAACAAAGACAGATGAACAAGTCGCGGACATATTCACAAAGAGTCTAAGTAAACCAAAGTTTGAGAAATTCAGAGAAGCACTTGGTATGATCTGCAAGTCATCTATAAAGAGAGAAGTCGTTGAGGGGGAGTGTTAGAAGTCAACCGACTTCTCTACCATGGCCTAGAAACACCTATAAAGTTCTCCTAATAATTAACTAATATATATATTATTATAATATCAGCCCACCAACATAGTGGAATCAAATCCACCGATTTCTCTATGTCTTTCTCTAAAGTTCTAGAATAGAACTAAAGTAAAATAATATAATAAAAATATCTCCATCTTAACCGACTTATCATGCCTATATATATGGGCTAAGGATTGGAGAAAGTGTGTGCAAGTTGAGAGAAACAAATGAGTGGTGTGTGTTAGCAAGTAAGGAGTGGCGTGAGATTGAGGAAAAGTGTGGAGTGTGTGCAAGTGCGAGTCTAGAGAAAAATAGGTACGTACTTGTAATTTATTGTGTGTATTAATAAAAGTGTTATTTCTTTGTAATTAGAAGTTTCCCGGTTAAGCCTTAGTTTATGTATTTTCTTTGGTGCACTTGAATTTGTTACTAATGGTCGGCTATGCCGCCTAAGTTATATGGTCGGCTCTGCCGCCTGAATAGTATATGGTCGGTTCTACCGCCTAATTGGTATATGGTCGGCACTGCCGCCTAAGTTGTGCACTAAGAAATTAAATATAGAAAGGCTAACCGACTCAGGGAGTTGGTGTAGTGTTAGTGGTCAGTCTTAGGTCCTCCATAGTGGGTGTGTTGGGTCCGTCGGGTTTCCAACAGAAATAGTTAAAAATATTCGGCAGGCATCATTGTTTTCGAGTTTTTAGCATTAAAACATGTATAGTTTTATTTCTAGTATGAACCCGGCTCAAGATAATCTTCCAATGCTTCGTTACGCGGTCCGGTGAAACATTGTACCATCTCCCTGAAATTAGTAGTATTGGCAGAAATCTTGAAAGCGGTTGTTTTTGCAGGTTTCCTGAAACTATTGGAGTATTTAAGTTTGATCATGAAAGAAAAGAAGCAGAAGCAGCAGCAGCAGCAGAGAGCATCCAATTTTAAGATCATCTTAGATGCAACTTTATAATATTGTTTAGAATGTGTTCCAAGTTTCAACTAACCTTTTTCTGGCCTTAAGAACATCTACACCAATGGCTGCTTTTCGTCTATCTGAAAGCTGATCTGACAATGAGAAGGGATAACCCATTTTAGGATGACAGTTAAGGGGGCAAAAGTAACTATTATGAGGAAAAGAGCTTTTAAGTATATTTTCATCTTCTGCAAATTCAAGTAATGCACAAATAAAACAACAGTCTACATGCGTTTCTTTTCCGGAGAATTCACTTTAGATAGGCAGAGCAGGATGCATGACTGAGATAACAGAACAATGGGACTCACATTGCGACTACAATCGAAATTCTACATGTGCGAGGAAAATGGAGAACCGGCTTGTTTCATGCGAGGGTCAAGCTACTTGCATGAACTCATCTAGGGTGAATTCAAACTTGAGCTAAGGTTTCTAAAACCAAGTGCAGTCTAATATTAACCAAAGTCATTACTTAGTTTACTTGAGACAGTCATGTACCAAAACAAAGGATGTTTGTTTCTAGTTTCTACATGTGTGCCTTTGTAAAATGTGGGGATAATGTCATAAATGGTAAATGTAGCACCTCTACTTTTAACACATTAACATGTGACAAGTCAGCCAGTAATATTTCAACACATGGATTTTAAATCCTTGTAAGAACTCCCATGTGGCATTAGCATTTACATCTGGTATTTGGAATATTAAAAATTGAAGTTGAAAAAAGGGGACAATTTTAATAAATGGGTTCTGAAATAGAAATTCTTACCAATTTCTTTGTCGGTTCTTTGACTTAGCTTCCATGAAAGATTGTGAGCCCTGAGATGAAGCTGCAAGGTTTGGACTCTTTGGAAAGCTTTCTTGCATATTTCACATATAAATCTGTTGGTATCCGTAAGCATTTTGGGAGATAAATCAATAACTTCAGCATCTGGATCTGTATAAACCAACTAGACTGAGCCATTGAATATTTTACATTCAAATCAACATAAAGAGAGCAACTAATTTATTATACAAAAAATGTTCATATTGAATTGAAGATTACCTGATTGCTGGGATTCATCATGCATTGGAACTTCATTAATGCCTGCATATTCTGCCAGATGAACATAAACTAACGATAGAGCAGCTAATTTACTATACAATGTAGTTGGTAGATTTGTTGTGGATCCGGAGCTTGCATACTCATTAGTTTAATTTCACACTTATGCTAATATTAGACAATGAATAAAAATTAAAATGAAAAGATATATTACCTTGTTGTTGGCCTTCATTTTCTATGGGGGTTTCAAGTAGATCTTTGTCTTTGGCCAATTGAGTCATCTCATCTTTCTCATTATCTGTAAGGGAAAATATAAACATCAGATAAGTCAAGATCACAAGAATACAAAAAAATCTAGAGGGAAAATGTCCAAATACTGAAAGGCTGCCTTTGATCTCATTTACTATGGGACTTGCTTGGAGTGAAAATATGCATACAATTTGATCAATAAGATGAAGTGCGTTTTCCGAAGCCTAATATGATTTGGGGGCTCTTTATTTACAGCTTATATGGTCTGTACTATGCACTTTTTTAGTATGGCATTCCTATCCATTAGTTTGATCTCATTCATATTAATGTAAGATTCAGGGTTCAGTGAACATCATTACTCTCTAATTTGCATCAAAATTAATGATATGATGATCAAGGAAGGATACCGTCTTTCCACCTTTTATAGGCCTGATAGTGTTAACAGTCCCAGCAGCATCTTTTCCATTATACAACTCCATGACATAAGACTCATGGTTATGTATCCCTTCATAGGTGGTGATCACATATCTTGTATCTTTTGAATCTCGTTCAATCCTTTTCTTCACTGAACAACCATGTGTCGAACATTTATAGTAGTTCCTATACAGAGTGGGTAAGGACACAGGAAAAAAGAAACAATAAATCAACAGAACTGTTCAGCAACTTCAAAACTTCCTAAACTTTATTAGTTGAAGTAGTCACCTTGGTTTGGGACTTCCCTTGATAATTTTCTTTCCATATTTCCTCCAATTGTAACCGTCATCAAGTACCTCTATGTCGCTTCTGGTTCGATATGAATAACTATCCCCTACCGTATTTTTTCTTGCAGAACATATGACACCCTTGCTTTCATTCTCAGTACAGTCCCTGCAAAATATTAAACCACTCCATAAAAATTCTCTCCTTCATAAAACCTGTCTTTTTCCAACCCATATGCTTAATTATATTTGACCAAACTAACTTCCATTAGTTTAATTTCATCCTTGGAGCAGAAACTGAAAGACATTTAAAAGGCATATAACACTGAAGGAGTGGGATCTGCAAACACAAGCAACCCTTCTGGTTTAAGGAAGTGAAGGGCCTACGGTTAGATAAAAATGATTATACAGTGTCTTTACAAAAACTGCATTGGTATTCATATTATATATACCTTTTCTTGGAGGCGTTGTAATCACTAATTTTATCCGAACCTTGAACACCTTCAAGTTTTTGTCAATATGGGCTTATTGGGCCTATTGGACTGTTGGGCATTTAAAATAAAATAAAAATAAAAAAGAAAGAAAAACGAAAAAGAGAAAGTATACGCGTGTATATATATAAGTGTTGCCACTATATTACTATTACTCTTTTAATGCTGTTTATACTCATTATACTTAAAAAAAAAACCCTAAACACTACTAGTATATTATGTTTAATACCATCTTGTTATAGCTTTTTATTAGTTTGCCCATGTTATTGTCGTCAATTAGTGGCATTTAATAGTGTTGCTGCTTAGCTATTAATATTATTATACATTATCGGGTACCATTACTAGTATATTATTATTATTATTATTAGTTACTATTATTATCGGATACTATCACAAAATAAATAAATGGATAAACAAAGAGAAAAACCCAAAACATGTTAGAATATACAGCCCACTTTGATAAAAAAATATATACCAGTCCATTAAAAATTTTTTACAAGCCCAAAAAAATAAAAAGGCCCAATAAAATAAAATAAAAAAACCCTAACACCCTTATCCCTTATGTGCAGCCGCCGCCTCATCATGGCCGTTGGATCTGGCCGCGATCCAACGGTTCAGATCGCACCAGAAGAAACCCTAGAGAGGAGCTCTCTTTATCCCGCGCGCCGCTACACCACAGCCGTCAGATCTGAGGCAGATCTGACGGTCTAGACGAGTCCCAGAAGCACAAACCCTAGGGGAGGCCCTCTATTCATTCGCGCCGCCAAGCCTCAACCGTCCGATCTGGGCGAGATCAACGGCCCAGATTAGATCTGAAGAAAACCCTAATAGGGTATGGATCTGCGCCGCATGATTCCCCCACCGTTAGATCCAGATCTGATCTAACGGACCAGATCTGCGCGTGCAATGTACCCGACGCCCGTTCGTGACCCACGCGCGCGCCTGAGACGATCCGGCTCCCACCACGCGCGCGTAGCCATACCCGTGACCCCTCGACTGCATGCCTCTGCCACTCTGCCCCGCCGCGCATCCTCGGCCGCCCCTATGCTAACACCATTTTGGGGCGGTTTCATCATGAAACAGAAAAGAAAGAAAAATCAGAGACCCAAGAATAGAAATGTAAACAGACAATAGGAAAAAGGGAGAGAGAGAGGATTGGGATTGTCTGGTTACTTTCTATGTAACTCGGGTATATAGGAACCCGAAGAACAACTTGTAACAACTCTTCTAAGGAGAAAAAGGAGAGGATTTTTCATAGCAATAGAAAAACTCATTTTTCCAGAGGTACCAAAAACTTCAACTTACAATCTGATGCATGCATGAGTAAAAAAGGATTTTTTTTTTACCTTTCGAGAGTTCTCTTTCTCTCCCCCTTTTAGTCTTTTTCAGCGCTGCCGGCAATAAGCCCTTGGTTTCCATTTCGGAAACCGTCGGGTGAGCCACCGAAGCCGTCACGTTACCCTTTGATTCTTGTGCTTCCGGCAACAATCATCGGGCTTCCGTCTCGGAAGCCGACGGGTGAGCCGTTGGAGTCACCTTATGACTCTTCTTTTCTCAAGATTCGAATGAAGGGGGGTTGTGGGTGTGGTCTTTGTTTTCTTAAAAAAAGAGAAAGAGAAAGTGGGAGGAATGTCTGTTTTTTGGTTTTTCTTGAAGTCACCGGCGCCGGTTGGCAGTCGACGGCGCCGGGTTGTTTTGTTTTCAAAACCCTAATCGGGTAAAAAATATAAAAGGAGGGAGGAGTTTTTTTTAGGGTTTTCTGAAATGTTCCAAAAGGGGTAAAATAAACTTATAAAACGGTATTTATATTACCTTTCTTTTTTAAAAATGGTTTAATCGCCTTATGGGTCCCTCCGCGTCGTTGTAATATCGCGGGAGGGGCTTCCGTCTTTTAAAATCTCTTCCCCAGTCCCTGATATTTTAAACCGTTTTGCATTTTCGTCCTCAAATTTGTCTTAGCCTTTGCCGAGTGGCTTAATAACCGCTTTGGTTCCCCCAGGTTACGGCAGATTTTATTTAGTCACCCCTTTTATGATTCAATGATCGTTTTTCATGGTTTATTCCTTCAATTAGTCCCTGGAAACTGTCCAGAATCATTTTTAACCATTTTCAGACTTACATTTATTTTGTACATGTTTGTTCATGCATTTAAGTGCCTTAGTTCATATGTTTGTTTTTTTTTGCTATATCCATTCCATGCACTTAAATATCTTTGCTTATATTTTTGTTTTATGCTATATTTATTTTATGCACTCTTTGATTTATTCGTATTATTATGTACATTGTTTATTTACTTCCAATATATATGTGGCCATGTTTTGCTAAATTGCATCCGGTTTTTTTTTAATTGCAATGCGAGTGTCTCTTTATTCGGGAACGAACGAGGCCAGTACCAGTCGTAGTGGTGGTGGTTCGGGCGTTCTTTCTCGAATATTGAGACCTTTAAAATTTACTCGCTCGTATAACCAAATTAAGATACGATTCGTCACTTTAATTCGCAAAATTTAATATTAATTAAGCGGTAAAATTTTGGGCACGTCGAGGATGCTAATCCTTCCTCGCGTGTAACCGACTCCCGAACTCATTTTTTTAAAAAAAAAGAATCTCTGGTTTTATTTAGGTGTCCGGTCTACCATTTTTAAATGGCCGGTGGCGACTCCTCTATTTTTATTAAAATCCGATTAAAATTTTCAAAACCAATTTAAAACCCGGTTCTTCTAAGTGACACCGAGGTATTTTTTTTAGTCGCAACAGATGGCGACTCCGCTGGGGAAAGGGATTTTGTTTTCAAAAGCAAAAAAGAGAGTCAAGCCAAAAAAAAAACTTTACCGCTCAATTAATATTTGAAGTTGCGAATTAAAGTGACCGAGTCGATCGATATTTGTTTATAAGTGCGAGTTTATTTTAAACGCATTTAAAATTGGCATTTAAACCCGTCCGTTTAAGTGGGGGGAAAACGCTAGTGCTTTCGTGGGGATATTGTTCCTCCGTCTGGGCCTAGCAAGTACCTTCGGGGCTCGAGTACCCTATATTTTCGTGGGAATATCGTTTCTCCGTCTGGATATAGCGAAAGGGTCCCCTCGAATTGAACTCGGTTGAGAGGAGCCTATAATGGGTGATGACCGGGGGCCTTGCTACCCTTAGAAGGGGACAGCGAGGACAGTTCGAGTACCTCCTAGAACCAAAACTGCATGTAGAGAACTAGATTGCCCACCCCTTTTAGAGCCATGCGGACAGCCTAGGTTCATTAGACGGGATAAATAGGGTTGTTTGCTTTCATGCTTGCCTTTTTATCATGTTTATCCGACACTAACGACTTTTCTTATGATCTTTTTGCATTTATTCTCGCATGCATTTCATGACATAAAGGTGTTGAGTCAAGGTGGTTTTACCCAATCAAGGGCTATCATTGTGAACGGGAGGTTGCTAGAAAAGATGTTGTCAATTAGCAAGTCCGACATCGGTCAGAGTTGAATTAGAAAGGATAAGGGAGCAGCTTACCGAGCGAACACACAGTGTCAGATCTGGTGCCCACCATTGAAGAAAGCACAACCCTTCTCCATTTCGAGGAAGTGAATCAAGATCGGATCTACTCCGAACATCCAAAATCATGAAACTACTCGACCGAATGCAAAGAGGCAGCCGAAAAGAGCGTGGCGACCGGAAAGGGCATGGATTAGGTCAAGAGGTTGATTCAGCTTCGAGGAGATAATTTGTTTTTATGATGCATCCGGGACTAAATACCAGTAGTTTTAGAGGGTCTTGAATTGCTAGAAAAGAAAGTAAATCCGGCCCCAGCATTTTTGGCGAAGTTTTCATTTCCTTGAACATGATTCGGGGGCGAGAAGAGTACCCGTAGGACTTTTGCTATGACTATCTTGTAACAAGGAGCCTCCTTTACGTACAAATGAAAGTTGACCTAAGGGGAATCACCTATATGACCAACACCTTTGACTTGCATATATTTGCATACACTTGTAGCATTTGTTTCATCCATCATTTCGAAGTAACATTAAAATTGTCAACCATGCACCCATCTCATGATCATGCATCTGTTGATTCGAGTCCATAATACATCCATCATTGGACATTAAAATTTGCTTAAGGCCTTTCATCACACCATTACTAATTGGGGAAAACACTCGTGTCCAGAGAGAGAGAAAAGAGAGAGAAAATGGACAAAGGAACAATTTCTAGCCAATACCGCTTCGGGAATGTAAACAACTTGGTGAGAAGGATGGATGAGCTCGAGCAGTTCCACCAGCAGTTAGTGTGAAACCAGAAGGAAACAATCGCATGCATGAAGAAGTTCCAAGATGAAACCAAAGAGCAGCTTAATGAGTTGAAGGGCATGATCGCCGCCTTGACTAAGAAGGGCAAAGCCCCCCAGCCCAAAGAAAGTTCGGACGAGGATTCCGATATTGTGATAGAGGAGGTCTTATCTGAAGAAGACCAGGCCGTCATCGGCCAATACGAGGTGCACTGCCCCCTTTCTGAATGCCCTATCGAACTGGCTCTAGACAAGATCGAGGATTCACTGCGAAAAATCCTAGATAAAGAATGGGACCGGGAGCAACAAAGACGAGTGGGGACCCCCAGGAGTGCCACAGTTTCGAAGCCTCGGGGTACGACTTAAGACCCTCGGAGCTCTAGGAAGGCCAAGAGTGCCGAGAAAGGGAAGGAAAAACTCACCCCTCTACTGACATACTCCCGAGTCTACCGCGCAGATTAGGTCTGAAGACGACCTAAGATGGGGCAATCTTTTGAGAGGGGCAACTTTTGGAAGACGTTGGTCTTCAACGTAGTTTAGGATGTTATGTCCCCATGCATCGTGTCTGTTTTTGTTGTCAGATCTTTCCCTCGTTGAGGTGCATGTTTAACTTCGTACTGTTGGCCCGTGATAGCTAGCATCTTTTGTAAGGGCTTTTGTGATGACCGTCTGTTTTATTTTCAATGAAGGAGACTTTTGCAAGCATTTTATATTCCTTAATTCTTTAAACATTTCATAAGCTTACTCTTGTTTTCCAATTACACACGTATATACTTTTTGAGATTAACTTTAATTCAATTTGAAAGAAAAAAAGATTTTTCTAAAAGACCGAATGTTGTGAGTACGCTGTAAATATGAAAACCCTATGCTCTACTTAGGCCAAGGGAGGAATGACAATGAGTGTTCAGGAAATAATGGGCCACTCCCATTGAGTGAATTTTGCCTCTCAGGCATTGTTGTCTAAGGTTCTTGAATGAAGTGATAACCCTAAAACTTCTACCACCTGAAGACCAATTTTGATATCCGTGTATGGGAGAACATTTGGCATTCCTTCAATTCCGTTCACCTAGACAGAAAATAAAAATGTACCCATTGTTGTCCCCGTTTGAGCCTTTTGAACTTTTCCTTCAAAATGAACCCAAACCAAGGATCACCCCTACACCGGGGGCAAAGAAAAGATAGAAGTCTATGGACAAATAATTGACATTGGATTCTGATTAGGCTATGAAGATGAGGCCTTGAGGGGAAATAAAAGAGAATAGATACATGGAATACATTTTCAGTTTGAGCAGCCAAAAACATCAAAAGAAAACAACGAAAGAAAAGTCGGTTCTCAAAGAGCTACCCAAATCAAGCCAAAAGTTACCGACACTAAAGTTGAAGAAATAAAAAACAAAGGCACTAAAGTGAAAAGTGCAATTTTGAGGAAACAACAAAAGAAAAGTCGGTTCTCAAAGAGCTACCCAAATCAAGTCAAAAGTTACCGACATAAAAGTTGAAAAAATCAAAAGCAAAAGCACTAAAGTGAAAAGTGCAATTTTGAAAAGGGAGAAGCGGATAAAGAAAAGGGACAAGAGGATTCCCTATCCAAATGAATCTCTGCTTAGATGAGCCTCGAAAGATTATTCACCTTTGAGCAAAAGCTTGCACTAATACAATGTGAAGGTGCAATTTGATCCGAAACTACACTTGATGGGGAAATGAACTCTAGGGTGAAAACCCAAAAAAAAGGAGGGGCAGCCTAGAGCGATCCAAGGAAGTAAGAAGAGAAATAGCATTTCATCGGAACATAATTGAGACTTCAGATTAGAAGAATTGATCCTTGGTTTCACCACCCTTAAACACTTGTTTGAGCCTTTTTACCCTTTCTTTCATAGCCGTGAGCCTTGGCCTACATTACAAGCCATAAAAGACCATTTGGACCATACGCGGAAGGATGAATTTGTCTTCAGATCACATTCCGCCTATCCGGGTTAACCTTTCTTCAAGAATTGTCACACTTCTAATGCCTGATTGAGATCAGAAAAGAGGGAAAGATGGGGCATGGTGAGTTAGTGAGGTAAAGAGAGTCACCTTTAAATTGGGTAGAAACTAAATATGGGAGTCACTCCTCTTGGAAGCCTAATAGCCCAGAAAAGATTTCATATGTGCATCCCTGCAACATTCGGAAAATTTCACTCGGGTCAACCTTTTTTCAAAGACCCCAAACTTGATTTTCACTTGACATGATTTTTTAAAATGTATATCTACATAATAAAATTATTTTTACTCAATCACTTGCATAAGTCTTCTACATGGGAATGAACAAGCGGATTGACCATGGCCCGAGGTAAAGCCATCAGTACCCAGAGGGGCACCCTCGGAGGTTCAAACATTGCTACTAATACCTCCAGTTGAAATATCAAGACCGTCTTCGGTGAAATGTTGAGCTACAAAGTCGACCTTCGCTAAGAAGTGTTGGAATAGAACATGAGGGTAGAAATTTTGACATTGAGAATCGGGGAACAGAAGTTACCCTCGGAGCCTAAGCATCTTGCCGAAAGGATTGTCTTGAGAACGACCACGCGCGTCGCGTTGAGGGCACGCACTGAGATGAGACAGTAATCAACTCGATAAAAGGAAACAAAGATACGCCTAAGAAAAGAATGAAGATTAAGAAGAAGAGAAGAGGAGCCAAGACGAAAACCCAAAGGCACTTCGGGGCAACGGAGCGAAGTTCAGAAGAGACGCTTTTGACCATAAGTTTAGAAGACCGAGGGTCGAAAGGATGTGGCATCTTTAGACAGAAGACGCCATTTAAAGAAGTCGACATTAACCGGAGGTCAGTTAGAAGGTACATAAGCCTAAAGCAAGTGGGGGAAATGGGATTCTAATCAGTGTAAGTCCTCCCTTCAAGAAGAAGCGAAAAAGAGAGATGTTGACTCCAAGATGAAAACTCAAAGGAGTGCCCCAAGAAGAGAAAAAGAAGAAGAAAGAGGACAAAGAAAAGAGAAGACACAGTGAAAACCCAAAAGACACTTTGGGGATTGAGGCGAAATTCAAGAGGAACGCTTCAGATCACAAACTCATAGCGAAGGAGGCAGAAACTCAAAGCCAAAAAGATTTAAGAGCAAACAAGGCAGATACTCAGAGCTCAGGGCAAAGGAGACAGAAACTCAAAGCCCAAGAACTTTTAGAGCATAGGAGGCAGATACTCAAAGCTCGTGACAAAGGAGACAGACACTCAGAGCTCGAGGTAAAGATATATGAAATCTGCTCATCTATTCGGGCATTTGGTGAATAGAACCCGCCTATTCGTTCGGGCACTTGGAGAATGGAAATCTGTCTATCTAATCAGGCAATCAAAAGTCAGTAAAAAGGAAAAAAGAAAAGAAAGAAAAAAAGAAAAAAATAGAAAGAAAGAAAAAAGAAAAAAAAAACAGAAGAAAGAAAGAAAAAAGAGAAAACAAGAAAAAAGAAAAAAAAAGAAGGGTTCAAAGTGAAAACCCGAATGGGCACTTTGAGGCAAACAATTCCAGAAGTGGATCAAGATGAGAAGAAGAAGAACAATGTTCCGGGAGAACCGAGAAGAGAGGCAATCAAAGCAAGAAGCAGCACCAAGGGGCACGATGTCGACAGAATTAATATAACTAAACCCCAATCATGCATCACGAGTAGTTAGGCATCCATAGGATAGGAGCATACTAACTCATACCATCATAGCATTTTATCTCTTTTCACAGATTTCTGAATGACAAATTGAATACCTCTCGGGATGAAGAGAAAACGATAAAGCGAGAACTAAAAGGAATTCAGGCGAAGCCTTTCAAGCCGCCGCTCCAGAATGTCAGGCGAAGTCTTCATATTCGCCACTCAAAGATTTCAAATGAAAGCTTTCAAGCTTACCGACATATTTCAAGATGAAAGATCCAGTAGATAAAGGGTCCAAACAAGCTCTATATAGGAGGAACTTGCAACTTCAGGATCTCGAAAGTGGAGGGTCCTACGGAGAGGGGACTTGTAGATCCTTGATTTCAGAAACGAGGAGTTCCATAGAGAAGGAACGATTACTCGAAGAGAATGCAAAGGAAGAGGAGTTCTGTGGAGAAAGAACTCAGAATCCTAAAACCTTAGGTCTCAAAAGCGGAGGGTCCTACAGAGAAAGGACTTGGAGACCCTTGAAACACGAGGACGGAAGTTCTATATAGAAAGAACTATCACTCGAGGAATAGGCCGAAAAAGGAGTTCCGCAGAAAGAGAATTCTTGAAGGTTTCGGAGAGAAAGTTGCTCAGTCTAACGCGCGGTAGTCGGCGATAAGCCTACCAACAGGGAAGTGGGACAAAATTAGTGCTTATGGTCTTTGCTTTATTCTTGTTACACAAGTATAAGCAAAGAAGGGCAGCTGTAATCACTAATTTTATCCGAACCTTGAACACCTTCAAGTTTTTGTCAATATGGGCTTATTGGGCCTATTGGACTGTTGGGCATTTAAAATAAAATAAAAATAAAAAAGAAAGAAAAACGAAAAAGAGAAAGTATACGCGTGTATATATATAAGTGTTGCCACTATATTACTATTACTCTTTTAATGCTGTTTATACTCATTATACTTCATATCAATCACTACACTAATTTTAGTCTCATCGCAGTAATTCCCAAACTCACCACTAAAGTATGTCTCCCATCACCACTAATTTCAATCTCACGTTGCTAACTAGGGGTGTTCAAAAAAATCCGATCCGATTGATCCGATCCGATTATCCGTTGATCCGATCCGAAATTTAGGATATCCGATCCGTTTTTTATTTTTCGGATAATTCGGATATCCGAAAATTTCGGATCGGATACGGATAGTGGTTTTACATTCGGATCGGATATCCGATATCCGAAAATTCAATTTTTTTATAGGTATAAATCTTATCATATTCGATATTTTTACTTGTTATATATGAAAAATTGAAATTTCTTGATACAAATATTGTTATATTCAATAATTTATTAATTTTTATATTCGAAAACCTAAAATTTTCATGGATAGAACCATTAAATTAAAATAATAATCAAATAAATTCATAAATTTCGGATAATCGGATATCCGAGTATCCGATCCGAAAATTCGGATATCCGGATTTTCGGATATCCGGTTTTTTCGGATCGGATACGGATCGCTATTTAGGTGATCCGAATTTTTCGGATATCCGAATTTTCGGATCGGATCGGATCGGATATCCGAAATGAACACCCCTATTGCTAACCTCACTGTTGTGCCAAACATGGCAGTAAGGATTTATTTCTCCTTCATTAGACATAAATCAAGTTGTTTTATTTTTGTATGAAAAAATGGGGATGAATAACTTGTATTACAAGAAAGTATAGGAATTGGACCGTATTAGCTAGAAAAGAAATACTTACTAGCCACTAAAATAAATACAACAAAAATAAGATATATTTTTAGTAAATAAAAAAATTACCTGCATATGGGTCAAACAAGGAAACGCTAACAATACATTTTCTCACAGACTCAAATTGAACAATCGTGCTTCAAAAAATAAAATAAAAAATTGAACAAGATTACCTGATTTTTGGGATTTGTCTTGTATTGAAGCTTCACGAATACCTGCTAATTCTCCCAATTTACAATGCATCAATAGAAGGAGCATGCTTGTTTCTTCAAATCAGCAGCAAAATAAGTATAATAAATCTAGCAAGTTTCAATACTGTAACATGGCTTGGATTATCAGGCCCCTAGACAAACTCAGGTGCATGCAATCCTTTTATTTTTGTCATTTAATATTTAACCCTCAGCTGTAAAATGACATGGAAAATTCATATTTCAAGAAATGTTCATTCCCGTTCAGATATCCCAGCTTCGATCTGTATTGAGTTAGTTGACAGCAAACAATTAGGAACATTAAGGTTGAGAAGAAACAATTGCCAGGATCTGCTTCTTTATCTTGTATTGGAGCTTCAAATACATCTCCATATCCTGCCAATGTCACATGAACCAGGCCTTAGTAACAATTTCCTCAATCAACCTTTTGTCTTCTAGGTATTGTATGGTTGCTGTTAATGTAATGTTTCTGATATAATTTCAAGTGCAAGCCGAAGAGCAAAACCAAACAGTTGAGCAAACTAGTTCCCAACAAAAGTTTTTACAGTAAAATTACTGATAGAATTTATTTTACTCTTTTTTGTCATATTTAAGTTTAGCCTCTCACTGAGCATTTATAAACACACACCAAATCAAGTGTTAGATTGCAAAAATTGTTGTAAACTCCACTGTGAAATTCTCTGATGTAGGCATTAAACATCAAGACAGAGAAGATAGACATTCCTGTTAATCTTAAACGCAATGTTCAATGAACATCTTTACTCTCTAATTTGCATCAAGGCTGATAATATGACAATCAAGGAAGGGAACTGTCTCTCCACCTTTTGTTGAGGTGATACTTTTGGCTGCCTCAGCAGCATCTTCCACTTCATTGGCCCTATGATCATTGCAAGGTTGAGAGTGCAACTTATACAACTCCCTGACATCCCGCCCACGATGGTTATGCAGCAGCTTCTGTGGCTCTATGCTGGTTCCTTCTTCTTGCTTACAAGTGTGCGTTCCGATGTAAGTAATCTCAATGATTCTTGGGTCATCATCTGTTCTTTGTGCTTGCTTTCTTGCCAAACAACCTTGGGTATGACGGTGAGTGCACCTGTAGTAGTTTCTGCAATCCAGAACGGTTAAACAAGGCCTAGGATTTCTCTAGATAGTAGTGGAATGGAAGTTGAAAACCATTACCGTTTGAAACCATAACTTAAACAATTAATATATATATATATAACCGAACATTAACATGTTGACAATACAGTATACACAGGTCAGGCTTTGCAAGCTAGGACTCTGTCAAATAGGTTTTTCAATTTGCATTGTTTAGAGTTGATGTGGAGCATGTCAAAGGTTAATTAATTGCTCTTTAATATATTAACAACAACTTGAAAGTATGCTTTAATCTGTTGCTTTGGATATTAGGAAAGGAGAATTGGCAAACCTTGGATATTTTGATCCGAGTATATCTTTTTGCCCATATTTCCTCCAACAGAAGCCATCTTCAGGATATACCTCCGAGCCTGTTTCTTTATAAAGAGTTTTTCTGAATATATGAAACAGCAAATAAATAAATAAAGAAAACGTCATTAACCTATATTGCATGAAATATTGGTTGTATCTTTATAAAGAGTGCTTTGGTTTTCATCTTATGTATACCTTTTCTTGGAGGCATATAAACTGAACTGGTCCACTTCTTTGAAACCACGGCCAGAGTCTCCACTCCAAGGACTTCCAGTACGAGAAAGTAGGGTGGACTTTGTCAACTCCGACATTGTGTTCTCTAGTGCAGATGTTTGTGGCTCTGCTCCTGCTGTCAAAGAGTTAATTTTGAATTTCAGCATTGAAAGTATCTCCTCATATGGAAGCTTGGATCTGTTGGACTAACAATTAGTAGGTTTCATGAGAAGAAGTAGGAACATTTAGATAGAATTGGAGTTGCCTGGCTAGCTCTCGTCCTTGTGTTAGCACATTTATCACACTCTTTGCACCCATTCACCCATGGCAAGAGTATCATATCAATCAAGCACAGCATAATCAAGCTCATTTGAGAGCCCAACTTCATTGAAAAGCGAAAATATCAATCAAAAGAAGAGCAATCAGAGTCATTTGGGGTCCATATTTCAGTGCAGTTGCCCCCTTAAAGGTCCAGTCATTCCACACCATGCTGATAGGCAAAGCATGTTGTGGCACAGTTTGGTTCCTTCTAATCACAGCAATAATTTCAATCTCATCACAGTAATTCCCTAACTCAGACACTCAGTACTCACCGCTAAAGTATCAGTCTCCCATCACCAGTAATTTCAATCACTAAGACGAATAGACTCCATTGATTTGTCTCTGTACTAAGTGACTTGTTTGGAGTGCATATATGTATACAATTTGATTAGTGAGATGGAAGGGTGTTTGCCTAAGCTTAATTAGCTCTGGAGGCTTTTTCTTTACAGTGTTTTGCAGTTTGTACCATTTGTAGCTAAACTTGCCTACTCTTTAGTTTTATAGGATGATGAAAAGAAATAAAGGGATCAACAGAAGTATTACCTGGTTGTTGGTCTTCATTTTCTATGGTGGTTTCAACTAGACCTCTATCTTCTGCCGATTTGGTCATCGTGTCTTTCTCATTATCGACTGGGGAAAACATACACATTAGATATTTATACAGCTTTTTTGATCAGGATATTTATACAAATTGGTCTGAAAGATGAAAGGGTGTGAGCATAATCTGCTCTGGGGGTTATTTTTTACAGCTTATACAGTGTGTAGCAGGGATGGCATACTCATTAATTCGACTTCAAATATAAGCATTAGACGATGAATTAAATACAAAATGGATAAAATTATATTACCTTGTTGTTGGCCTTCATTTTGTATGGTTGCTCCAAGTAGATCTTTATCCTCTACCAACTGGGTCATCACATCTTTCTCATTATCAATAGGGGAAAAGATACACATCAGATAATCTGGCCGATTCCCCCACTCTGCTACATTCCAATTCATGTCCTCCCACCACTGACATTCTCCTTTGATCATTTTCAAATTTTTGTTCGACAACTCCATTTTCGACATACTTGTAAGCTTTGGGCAATTGTAACAGCCTATGAATTCTAATTTTGGTGCTATTAGTAGGCCATTAGAAATGCTGACCAGTTCAGGGAGGTAAAGAAGCAGCAATCTTTTCAAACTCGGGAGAAATATTTTTTCTGAGATCATTGGCTTGAGGGATGAATGACTTACAAGGCTTGTGACTTGAGGGCAGTCCTCAAGAATTATCTCCTCCAAGTTGACAAAATTTTCAAGCAAAGCATGACTGAAAATTTTACTCAGCTGGGGGCATGCATGCAGTGCTAAGAATTTTAACTTAGACATACATCCAAATCGATTTGGTCCTCTCCAAATACTCTGTAAGTTCTCCATGTAATAAATGCTCAAATACTCTAGGGACTCAAGCACATGTTCTACAGAATCGGGTTCAGATTCAGATTCATCATCTTCATTTCTTTCATAATTCATCTCCCCATCAATAAGGGTTTCCATTTTATTACATTCCGCCAACAAGCAAAATTTTAGCCCCTTCATATTCTCAATCCCAAATTCAGATAGATTCATTGCGGCTCCATGGCGGTCCAAGAATAATGAAGTGGAATGTTTCAGTACATTTTTTATTTGAACTGGGATGTTTTCACCATTCACAAACTTCAAGCATTTGTCCCAACTTCTGAATTCTGCATCAACTTCACTGGGTACACGAGATATGATTCTCCTTTTATGCTTACCGACAGTAAATCGAAAGTGTGACAAGGAAGGATACATCAATGATGTACTGTCTAAAAGTTGGAATTTTGGGAGGTACAAGCTCAGAGTCTTCAATGTTTTTGAGTTGCATACTTCCTTCACAACAGCTTCCACACAATCATCCCACCTCTGGTCTGCCGGATTCACATCAATGCTTAGCTCAGCAAGTTGCAAGAGATTCGATATCGTCTCAGGGTGAATCAAAATGTTTGATTTCGACTTCTTTTTGCCAGATAAATGATAAAATGACACTTTCAACTGTCTTAACTTCAGCAGTTTTCCAATCTCTCCGGGAAGATCCATGATCTGAGTTTCATCAAGATCAAGCTCCTCAAGATTTTTGAGTTCCCCAACCTCAGGTGATAGGTCCATGAAGAGATCACATCCTTGCAACAATAGCTTTTTCAGTGCAACCAACTTGGGAAGAGATTTTGGCAAAGATTTGATGCTAGTATGGGACAAATCTAATACTTGGATGCGCTGAAAGAACAATGGAGGAATAGCTGTCAGCTCATAATTCCCTTGCAAGTAAAATGCAAAGAGTGAAGAGCAGTTTGGAGACTTTAGCAGCTCAGGCACTTTATGTTCATCATCAGTTAAATGGACCTCTTTGGCTGCCCATTTGTTTTCCTCTTGTATCTCAATCAATCCTGACTCAGACTGCTGCATTATAGCTGAAAAGAATTCTGCCTGACAAAATACTGTGTGTGTAAAGCATTAATTAAAAATTGAAGAACATAATATAATATATAGTTTTGAGGAATCGAGAAATTAAAGATTAATTAATTACTACTACTATAAAAAAGATATATAATCAGTGGTTTTCGTAGAAGAAGTATTTGTAAAGTTTAGTACTTCAGACGAATAATTTGACTCGAGCAATCAAACATATGGAACATTTTTCTTCCTCCAAACCTACCACTATCATTTATCACTTGAACTGCAACAAGCCTAGTGTTATCAAACAGAGTAGTTGAAAGAAAAAAGACCATACTTTCTCATATTAACAATACTCTTGTATACTAATTACAATAGATCTAAATGTGTAATAGACATGAACTTGCGCTAAAAACCAGATATTATAATAAACTTTAAAACTATAAACAGACATAAGTAGAGGGATCAAAGAGCAGTTGCATTCCCTTTTTTCTTTAGCCTAAACGATTTAAACATTTACTTTCTCCAGCAAACTAACATAACATGCTGGGATAGGTGTTGTTATCAAAAACTCAGAAGCAAAGCTTATAGGGGGAGGGGAGTAGCTTCATGGCTGAATCTCCTAAGCTGGTGAAATTGCAGGCCTGTGTTCTGGACTAGAGTGCTGTCAAGAAGAAACTGCATAAGGTAATTCTACAGACTGATTCACAGATCATCATTACTGTGGTTACAAGAGAAGATACGAGGAAAATATTGTAAAATACAACCTGGGTTGAGTAGGTTGGATAGAATGATCAAAGAGACACCAAATAAAGAAAAATATTATATTTCTATTTTAATATCAGAGGCTCATCACAGGGCTAGCCCTTTCGATCATCCTAACTCAGTTTGCTCCATTCACAACACCAAGATTTAAATCTCTGACACTAGCTAAGTTTCATTCTATTCACAACACCAAGATTCAATCAATAATCTTAATTAAGTTCGCTTCATTCACAACACCAAGATTCAAATCACTAACCTTACTTAACTAAGTTTGCTCCATTCACAACACCAAGTTCAAATCACTATCCTTACTAAAGAGATCTAACGGTTCATCTCACTAGACCAACGGATAGTTGGTGTTAAAAATATTATTAAAGAGAAAATAGGTAAACTGACCTGCAAGTTTGTTTGACTAGAAGTAGAAGAAACCCATGAGTTCTACTAATGGTGGTTGGTCACCTTAAATTTATAGGGTTCTCAAATTTACACCTTTCCAAGGCCTAGCAATGAATGAAGCAACCAATTTCCTTCCGGTTTCCATGAAACTGCTCACAAAGTCACAATCATGCTCAGTGTGTATTTGGGGTCCATTACTCCCATTACTTCACTCAACCATATACTTTAATTTCAGTCCCTATACTATTTTATAAAAATACATTGGGGTTGGTCAGCAAGGTCAACCTCTCCATTTAGATTTAGTCAACAATCATTGACTGCTGCAAATATCTAAAAATCCCATGAATTCATGCTTTTCTCTGTGCCTATGACTCCTGTTTAAAGACATTCAAACAACATGAATATAGGTTATACTAATTTCGATTTTGTTCCCAAAATAAAACTTTTAATTCTTACAAACCAGTCACTTTTTTGAGAAATCAATTTGGGGCCATGAATTTTGGATTTTTATTCACTTTGGCCATTTTATATCAAATTCTCCCTTTTAAAAAATCCAATATTCTTAAAAAAGCATAATAATAATAATAATAATTCCTTTTTAAATAACAAGACATTGACCCAATTTTAGGAAGGATATACCCTTTTGAATTAAAATTAACCTTCTAACTCTTTTAAAAAAAATTAATTTAGTGATTCAAAATACTCTTCAAACCTTTTTTTAAAAAAATATTTAATTTGCCTTGTCTTTCTTATTTCTTACTTGATTAGCTTAGGTGACCTTAGTATTAGGACCTAAAAGCCCTACTTAGAGATTCTTTCTTTGGATAAAATATTATTTTTACAAAAAATAATAAAGCACACTTAATTAAAATTTAACCCAAATAGGTAAAATATTTAGGTTATTTAGAATTAATAAATTTTTTTAACAAACTAAATATTTCTTTGTTTGTATGCTAAAGAAAGTGAAACATCATTAATGCGGTGTCTTACTAAACAAGAATGACAGGTTAGTGTCAGAAGTGTTGGCGGTGATTGTAGTTCATTTTTCGAATAGTAAGGTTATTAAAATGGAATTAAATTCATAAACAGACAATAATTTCAAGCTTTACGTGAAGTTGTAAAATTCGACATCAAAGCATTTTGTAATTGGCTAGGTACTAATTTTTTAGCGCTATGGGGTGCTAATCCTTCCTCACGCGTAACCAACTCTCGAACTCCTTTTTTTGTTTTTCGTGGACCAAAACCGTTGTTTTAATAAAATAAATATTTTTATTAAAATGACCCGATTTTAGATGATCTAATAACACCTCGAAATTGCCCAAGGCGAGTTTGCCACTAACCGTAGCAGCACCATCTGCTAATATTTGTCCCGTTTTAATGCACCAACCGTAGCGGCATGAACCATTGTGGCACCACCAACCATAGCGGCACCATTGCTCCTTCCATTTAAGAAACTAATGATCTGATTCAGGGACTGTAATCTGTGGCTAAGCAAATTGGCTTGAGTTCTAAGCACCGAGTTCTCAGCCTTTACCCTCAAGTAATGCTGGCTGGTCACATCTATACTTGTTAGGATCTGGTCGTTGTCTTTACGCAGCTGAATTACTCGAGCCATGATATCATCTAAATGTTTCTGCTTTCTCATCCTCGACCTCCTTGCGTACTCCCTATTCAACACCATTCTTCTCCTTTTACGCATTACTACCTCTAAATCTTCCTCGGGTCCTGAGTAAGATGTTTAAGATGTTTAAGTGCCAGTTCCCCGTTGAACCAGCCAGTCCGATCCGGTTCCAACAACGTTGCTCGAATATGGGTTAAACAAGAACATGCAAATAAGGTTGAGAATAAATAATTACCCGGATGTGCTTCTTTATCTTGTAATGACCCTTCACATACATCTCCATATCCTGTGAATGTCAAAGGAACCAGGCATTAGTAATAATTTTTCTCAAACCTTTTGTCTTTTAGGCCTTGTATAGCTGCTGTTATATGTAATGTTTCTGACACGATAACGATCAAGGGTAACGTCTCTCTACCTTTTGTAGGGCTCATGGTTTTGGCTGTCTCTGCAGAATCTTCGACGCTATTGGCCCTGTGATCACTAAAAGCTTGAGAGTGCAAATTATGCAACCTCCTGACATTCCCCCAATCATGGTCATGTATTCCTTGGTAGGTGGTGATAGGAAAGCTTGTATCTTGGGAGTCTTGCTCAACATGTTTCTGCACTGAACAATCTGTCGACAAACATTCGTAGTAGGGCCTATACAGAGTGGATAAAGAGACAGAGAAAGTATAACAAAATTGTTTAGAAACTTCGGAATTTCATGAACATTATTAGGCTAGGTGTAGTTGTCACCTTGGAAAGGGAATATCCATGAACATTTTCTGTCCATGTTTTCTCCATCTATAACCATCGTCAAATACCTTGCTTCCGGTTCGGTTTGCCTCTCCGTTGTGCACTCTTGTTGTTTTGCTTGCTGAACCTATGACGCCCTTGTTTTCATTCTCAGTATAGTTCCTGCAAAATGTAAAACCACTGCATTAATATTCTCTCTTCCATAGAACCTTTTTTTTCGATATCCGTAGGCTCGATTATATTTAACCAAATCAATTAAAATGCTGAACTGACCATCTTTTGGCCTTAGGTTCATCTTCATTGACGTCTATTTCAGAATTTTTTGAAGCCAGATCACAATAATCATCTTCTAGACACTTGTTCCTCTCAGATGTAAAGCTCCCTGCTTGTTCTGGTGCCTGAGATTTGAACAAATTCAGACCAATGATAATAGAAAATCAAGGCAGACAATGAGATTTGACTCGAATTTAACCAAATCAAATTAAATACACTTCAACTTGTTGTTGTTGTTGAGGTTGAGATATCCTTGTGGGGATGACTAATCATGCTTATCACTACAAAGATCCAATGTTTGTAATCTTAGAAATAAAAACAATTCTGGTTTTGTCCAATAATTTGGCCAGTTACTTCCAGTGGACATATCAACCTTCCTGAAGGTAAAACCCCAAACAAAACCAGAAAAAAAAAACTATATATGCTGTTTAGGATTGCTCTGTAAGTTGATATATACTTACACGGGAAGTCCTCCATAATGGATTCGATGGAAGTATGCATGCCGAAGGAGACTCCGTACCATCAGTTCCCATTATTCTCCCCTCTGTATAATCTAGCATTATTGCACCATGGTTGCCTAAATGAGTTTAAGTAACCAAAAATAAAAGACTTGTTTCACAAGGGCTGTAAAGAAAAGATTACCAGAGAACTGGCCATTATGATCATGTGTTGAATCTTCGAGCAACTTTTTATCACCTACCGATGATCAAACGAGCAGTGTTAAATCATCAATTCTCACTTGTCATTACCCTTTTTTATGATGGTGAATTTTCTCATATTATAGTAGCCATAATATGCATACACAAGGAGATAAAAGGGCAGTTCCATATATTACCTTGTTGTTGGCCTTCATTTTGTATGGTTGCTCCAAGTAGATCTTTATGTTCTACCAACTGGGTCATCACATCTTTCTCGTTATCGATAGGGGAAAAGATACGCATCAGATAATCTGGTCGATTCCCCCACTCGGCTTCATTCCAATTCATATCCTCCCACCACTGACATTCTCCTTTGATTATCTTCAGAGTTTTGCTCGACAATTCCATTTTCGACATACTTGTAAGCTTTGGGCAATTGTAACAGCCTATGCTTTCTAACATTGGTGCTATCAGTAGGCCATTAGAAATGCTGATCAGTTCAGGGAGGTAAAGAAGCAGCAATCTTTTCAAACTTGGAAGAAATGTTTTATCTGACATCGCTGGCTCGACGGATGATTGACTTACAAGGCTTGTGACTTGAGGGCAGTCCTCAAGAATTATCTCCTCCAAGTTGACAAAATTTTCAAGCAAAGCATGACTGAAAATTTTACTCAGCTGGGGGCATGCATGCAGTTCTAAGAATTTCAACTTAGACATACATCCAAATCGATTTGATCCTCTGCAAATACTTTGTATGTTCTTCATGTAGTAAATGCTCAAATATTCTAGGGACTCGAGCACATGTTCGACAGAACCAGGTTCGGGTTCAGATTGATCATCTTCATTTCTTTCATAATGCATCACTCCATCAATAAGGGTTTCCATTTTATTACATTCCGCCAACAAGCAAAATTTTAGCCCCTTCATATTCTCAATCCCAAATTCAGATAGATTCGTTGCGGTTACATGGCGGTCCAAGAAAAATGAAGTAGAATGTTTCAGTGCCTGTTTTATTTGAACTGGGATGTTTTCACCATTCACAAACTTCAAGCATTTGTCCTGATTTCTGAATTCTGCTTCAACTTCACCGGGTACACGCGAGATGATTCTCCTTTTATGGTGACCAACCGTAAATCGAAAGTGTGACAGGGAAGGATATATCAATGATGTACTATCTAAATGTTGGAATTTTGGTACGTACTGTTGGGGAAATCGGGTTATTTTCCACACGAACGTAGCTTCAAATCTGAGCTGAAATGTCGAGATCGAAACTACGGAAATTTGCACAGCGGACAAACCCGTCAACTATTGAATATTGAAATCCAATGGAAAAAACCCAATAATAAGCCAGCGAAATAAATAATGGAGAGAACACACCGAATTTACGAGGTTCGACGAAAATGTCGTCTACTCCTCGGGCACCACCACCAGATGATAACTTCACTAATACTAAAATGGTACAAACAAATGGAATTCCTAAGAATTCCCAAATATGAGAGAAGAGAAACAAATGGGAGAGATGGATGTTGGGATGGTTTCAAATGGCAAAGGTTAGGCCTATTTATAGTTGAGCTTTAAGGACTAAACTTGTAAATAGCCTAAAGTTTAGGGACCAAAAAACAATTTCCCCATTCCCATTTTCAACCTTTGCTGCTGCCAATTTCTTCATTTGCTGCACCTAATTTTTCGGTGCAGCCATATTTGAAATTCAAGCCAATTTTCAACAAATCTCCACCTTGGCTTGAAATTTCACCAAGCTTTTCAAAATTTCTTCTCTCCAAACGTTATCTTTTGTAGTGCCTCCAAATGCGCCCATGAGCGCCATACACCCGAAGGTGCTCAAACTTGCAAGATGTTAATCAAGTTCAAACAATGATTGAACTTGATTGATGTTACCACCTTGGTCAACATATCTGCAGGATTTTCTGCCGTCGCAATCTTCTGAAGTATAATCTTTCCTTCTTCAAAGATCTCCCGCACAAAGTGATACCCCACGTCGATGTGCTTAGTTCTTGAATGGTAGACTTGATTTTTCGCTAAATGAATAGCACTCTGACTGTCACAATAGAGACTAATGTGACTTTGAACAACTCCCAAGTCTTCCAACAATCCGTTAAGCCAAATTGCCTCCTTAACAGCCTCTGCAACTGCCATGTACTCTGCCTCTGTAGTTGACAAAGCCACCGTTGACTGTAAAGTAGACCTCCAACTCACTGGGGCTTTTGCTAAAGCAAACAAATACCCAGTAGTACACCGACGCTTATCTAAATCACCAGCATAGTCGGAATCAACATATCCAACCACAAACTGACCAAGTGTTTCATCTTGCTCAAACACTAAACCAACATCTACGGTTTGTTGGAGATACCGTAGAATCCATTTCACAGCTTGCCAATGTCCTTTTCCAGGATCATGCATGTACCTGCTCACAACTCCAACTGCTTGTGAAATGTTAGGCCGCGTACACACCATCGCATACATCAAGCTCCCTACTGCATTAGCATATGGAACTTTTGCCATATATTCTCGCTCTTCATCAGTTTTAGGAGATAATTGAGAACTGAGTTTCAAATGAGAAGCAAGTGGGGTACTTACATGTTTTGTGCTTTCATTCATGCCAAAACATTGTAATACCTTTTTCAGATATTGCTTCTGAGTCAAAAAAAGCTTGCCTCTCCGTCTGTCTCTACTTATCTCCATGCCGAGAATCTTCTTGGCCTCACCTAGATCTTTCATCTCAAACTCTTGATTCAACTGAGCCTTCAATTTGTCTATCTCTTGTTGACTCTTTGAAGCGATCAGCATATCATCAACATACAAGAGGAGATAAATGAAAGATCCATCTTGTAGCTTTCGCAAATACACGCAATGGTCGTATTTGCTTCTTGTGTACTTCTGCCTCCTCATAAAGCTATCAAATCGCTTGTACCACTGCCTCGGAGATTGCTTCAATCCATATAGCAATTTGTTCAGCTTACAAACCCATTTCTTACCACCAGCATCTACATATCCTTCTGGCTGAGTCATATAGATCTCCTCTTCCAAATCACCGTGCAAGAAAGCCGTCTTTACATCGAGTTGAGCTAGCTCCAAATTCAACTGTGCTACCAAGGCCAACAATATTCTAATGGAGGAATGCTTCACAACAGGGGAAAATACTTCGTTGTAGTCTATTCCCTCCTTCTGAGCGTAGCCTTTAGCTACCAACCTTGCCTTGTAGCGAACATCTTTCTTGCTGGGAGATCCGTCTTTCTTTGCAAACACCCACTTGCATCCAATTGCCCTTTTACCTTCTGGTAAATATGCCAAATCCCAGGTGTTGTTCTTCTGGAGAGATTGCATTTCTTCATCCATGGCACTTTTCCACTTGTCACTTTCTAAGCTTTGCATTGCTTTTTGATAAGTGACAGGGATATCATCATCAACTGGAAGGGCATAGGCCACTGTATCTGTAAATCGAGCAGGTCTACGAATTTCTCTCCTTGGCCTTGTAACTGCAAGTGGTTCTGGTGTCTCCAATGGTTCTTGGGTTTGAACCTCTTCATCTTCTGATTCCTCCATTGGAGTTGGAGAATCAGTAACATCAATTGCTGGACTAATCACCGTCTCTTGAAACTCCACCTGGTTTGGAGTATACTCCACCTGTTGTGGAGTACTACTTGTCTGAACAACTCCATTTGTTACCTTCTTCAACATGACAAATTCATCAAAGGTAACATCTCTGCTACAAATTATCTTCTTTGTGTCTAAGCACCAAAGTCGAAATCCCTTCACTCCATGAGTGATTCCCATGAAGATAGCCTTCTTTGCTCTAGGATCAAGTTTTGACTCCTTCACATGATAATACGCAGTGGATCCAAATACATGTAAGGAATCATAATCTGTAGCGGGTACTCCAGACCATACCTCCAACGATGTTTTTCCTCCAATCGCCGATGACGGTAGACGATTGATGAGATGGCCAGCATATGTCACAGCCTCAGCCCAAAATGGTTTGCCCAACCCAGCATTGGACAACATACATCGAACTTTCTCAAGTAGTGTTCGATTCATACGCTCTGCCACCCCATTCTGCTGTGGTGTATGTCTAACAGTGAAGTGTCGAACAATACCATGCTCCTGGCAAACGTCAAAGAGCGGATCACTTCTATATTCCCCTCTATTGTCCGTCCTAAGCCGTTTGATCTTCTTGCCAGTCTGGTTCTCAATCATATTTTTCCACTTCAGGAAAACTTTGAGCACTTCATCTTTAGACTTCATTGTATACACCCAAACTCTTCTGGAAAAGTCATCAACAAAAGTTACAAAATAGTGTTTTCCTCCCAGTGACGTTGTTTTGGAAGGACCCCACACATCTGAGTGAACATAATCCAAAATACCTTTCGTATTATGGATAGCGGTGCCGAATTTCACTCTCTTCTGCTTTTCCAGAACACGATGCTCATAAAAATTTAACTTGCAAGCCTTTGCACCTTTCAACAATCCTTGCTTTGCCAAAATTTGCAAGGATTTTTCACCAGCGTGTCCCAACATTCATACTATCTCTCCCAAGTCTGGACTTTGACTTTGATCTCCCTCTCATTTTTGGCTTTTGGTTTTTCTCCTCCATATCTACGGGTTTTTCTTCCTCAATGGCAATGTCTAGACCTTGTTGAAATAAAGAGTCTAGCACCTCGCCTTGCCACATGCCGAAGTGACCGGATCCATCGAACAACTCCACCGAGAAGTTTGCATTTGACATTATCCTCCTCACCGGTATAGAGGAAGAGCTTGATGCCCCATCTAATCCGTCTTTTTCCATGGCAACGAATAATATTCAACAGCACGAACTGGATATTGAAACACTGCACCAGGTAAGTTCCCAAGAAAGAGAGGTGGATCACACGGATCGCTTAAATACCCAGTCTTTCCTAGACATGCACTGTCACAACACCACACTTCTTTGCAGCAACCGAGCAACCGGGATAGCCTTCACCGAAGCTCTGATACCAATTGTTGGGGAAACCGGGTTATTTCCCACACGAACGTAGCTTCAAATCTGAGCTGAAATGTCGAGATCGAAACTACGAAAATTTGCACAGCGGACAAACCCGTCAACTATTGAATATTGAAATCCAATGGAAAAAACCCAATAATAAGCAAGCGAAATAAATAATGGAGAGAACACACCGAATTTACGAGGTTCGACGAAAATGTCGTCTACTCCTCGGGCACCACCACCAGATGATAACTTCACTAATACCAAAATGGTACAAACAAATGGAATTCCTAAGAATTCCCAAATATGAGAGAAGAGAAACAAATGGGAGAGATGGATGTTGGGATGGTTTCAAATGGCAAAGGTTAGGCCTATTTATAGTTGAGCTTTAAGGACTAAACTTGTAAATAGCCTAAAGTTTAGGGACCAAAAAACAATTTCCCCATTCCCATTTTCAACCTTTGCTGCTGCCAATTTCTTCATTTGCTGAACCTAATTTTTCGGTGCAGCCATATTTGAAATTCAAGCCAATTTTCAACACGTACAAGCTAAGAGTCCTCAATGTTTTCGAGTTGCATACTTCCTTCACAACAGCCTCCACACAATCATCCCACCTCTGGTCTGCCGGATTCACATCAATGCTTAACTCAGCAAGCTGCGAGAGATTCGAGATCGTCTCGGGGTGAATCAAAATGTTTGATTTGGACTTCTTTTTGCCAGATAAATGATAAAATGACACTTTCAACCGTCTTAACTTCAGCAGCTTTCCAACCTCTCCGGGCAGCTCCATGATCTGAGTTTCATCAAGATCAAGCTCCTCAAGATTTTTGAGTTCCCCAACCTGAGGTGATAGTTCCATGAAAATATCACAACCTTGTAGCAACAGTTTTTTCAGTGCAACCAACTTGGGAAGAGATTTTGGCAAAGATTTGATGCTAGTATGGGACAAATCTAATACTTGGATGCGCTGAAAGAACAAGGGAGGAATAGCTGTCAGCTCATAATTCTCTTGCAAGTACAATGCAATTAGTGAAGAACAGTTCAGACACTTTGGCAGCTCAGGCATTTTATGTTCATCATATGTTAAATGGACCAGTTTCGCTGCGCATTCGTCTTCCTCTTGCAGCTCAATCAATCCTGACCCACTTGCCATGGGAACAGACTGCTGTGTTTTGGTTGCAGTGGGAAATATGATACCACAAAAGCTTACCGGGTGATTCAGAAGGATCCTGCCTCACAAAATTCTTTGTTCATAAAGCAACATTTACTACCTGAGTAAAAGAATAAACTTTAACCTTCATTTATCATTTCCATTACAACAAGCTATGTATAAACGTAAGCATTTGCACTAAAACCAGAAATTAGAATATACTACAGTGAATGTAACTAGAGAAATTAAAGAACAGTTCTAGCATCTTTCTTTTCCTTAGCCTAGTGAATGTAACTTTAGACTGTGTTAACCATCCAATACTTGTAGTGATAACATATATATTCAATCCATGCATCCCTTTCCATTCTTATTTTTTCTATAATTGTACTTTGTTTTTCCATAAAACAAGAGGTTGTCTAACATCTAAATGATATATAAATAAGAGAAATAATAAAGTCAAGTCACCTGCAAATCTGCAGTTTTGTTTTTGTTAGAGGAACGCCATGAGTCATGACCATGCATGCATGAGCAGAGATCTCCCTCAGGGTTGTACTGTTGACAAATGGGAATGAAGGTAAAAAGGGGATGGAGATTGATACCTTTTGTGTGAATATTGAAAATATCGTATATTTGTATATTTTAATAGGTATTGTGTGAATATTTTAATGGACGGTGAGTTCAAGGGTTCAAAGACTTGGTGTTGGGTTTTGAAGAAGATATTCTCGTGGGATTTCTTTTACTTTCTTAAATTAATTAATCAATTGCTATATATAAATTAAGTTCATTGATTATTTTTTGTGTTTTGTTGGTACATATAAATCAGTTTCGATAATAATTGTGCTTCAAGTGATTTTACATATTTATATTGTAATTTTCACCCAAAAAAATTATTGAACATAATTAAAATATATGTTCAAGGTTTGAACATTAAAGTATTGGAACAAAAACTTTCTTTCCCTAAGTATTTCTTACATTAAAAAACACTAAAAATTAAATTTTAAACTCTAACCATAAATTTTACATTTTAAACCCTACACCTTTCTACCCCTAATTCCCTAAATTCTAACCATAAACCATAACTTGAAAACCATAAACCTGCTATTTTAAAGTCAGGACAAAGAATGTGGCATAATTTGGGGCAGACGATTTCTATCCAAAGTATTATCACAATAAAAACTAAAAACCAGGTCTATAATTTTTTAGTGTAAGCATAAAAAAATCTGAATGAAAAAACTATCTTTTATATACTTCAATGGAATTATTAAAATATTTAGGCTGTGTTTGTTTTATGTAGTTTGAATTTCGAAATTCAATTATCGTAATTTACGGGGCTTGGTTCATGTAATTTCTCACGATCAAAAGAGTTTCAATTACAGTTGACTATTTTTTCTTTGGATAAATATTCTATACACATTCGGTGAAAATAACTATCCCTAAATTCTAACCCTAAACCTTAAATTGAAACAATTATCCCTAAATTCTAACTCACTACACCTAAACCCCTAAACCATATACCCTAAACTAACTCCCTATACCCTAAAACTAAGGCGCTTGTGGAAACTTTTAGTTTCCACCGCCAGTGTATAGGATATTAATCTGTTTTCTTTACATTCTTTTGCAGTTTGTTTTACCATTTTTCCCCGTAAAACAAACTACATTCTCTTCAACTCTAAACCCTAAATGTTAAACAGTAATCTAAACCCTAAATCTTAAAGCTCAAATATTAACATAAACCCTAAATGCTAAACACTAACCCTAAACTTTAAGCCCTAAATGCTACCCTAAACCCTAAACACTAAATCTTAAACCTTAAATGCTACCATAAATCTTAAACCCTAAATATTATCATAAATCTTAAACCCTAACCACTAACTTTAAACCCTAAACCTTAAAAACTAAACGCTAACCACTAAACCTACACACTAACCTAACTATAAACCCTAAACCCTAAATTTTGCCTTAAAACTTGAACCATGAACCCTAAATAGTAATATAAACCATAAACCATAAAACCTTAAACCTTAACCTAAACCATAAACCCTAAACCTTAAATGTTAAATCATAAACACTACCATAACCTTAAACCCTAAACCATAAACACTAACCTCAAACCATAAATTCTAACCTAAACACTAAAAACTAACATAAACCATAAATCCTAAACCCTAAATACCAAATCATAAACAATAATTATAAACCCTAAATTCTACGATGAAAATTAAATCCTAATCCCTAAACCTTAAATGCTATCAAAAATCCTAAATCCTAACCAGTAACCTAAACCATAAACCCTAACCTAAACCCTACAAACAAAACGTTACCATAAACCATAAACCTTAACCGAAACTCTAAACACTAACCCTAAACCCTAAATGATACCATAAACTCTAAACTCAAAATACTACCCTAAATATTAAACCCTAAATCATGTTTTGGTTAGAACTTATTTTTAGCATTATTGATGCTTATTTGTGGACTGTTCATGAAATTATCAGGAAATTCTACCAAAAACAAAAAATGAATTACACAATATCATCCAAACACCAAAAAATAATTTCTATAGTTTGTTTTCTAGAAAATGTAGTTTATTTTTCAGAATTTATTTTCCGGAAACAAATTTCAGTGAAACAAACAGACCCTTAGATTGTTAACTTTGTTACAAACATAAAAATTTAATATTCATGTTGAATCTATAAAAAAATTAATTTTCGTGTTTAATATTATTAAAAAATTAATGGTATGTAGTAGTGTAGTGTTACTATTGTTACCGTGTGCACTGGAGTGCCGCTCGTTCTAGCATAAAAATTTAATCTCAAAATAAACACAAGAAAAGAAAAATACAAGTGCGCAGAATTTGAATTCATAAAATAAACAACCAAAACATATACTTTGCAGATAAAGTAATTTATACTTGAGTCTTTTAGGATGATCATTATCCTCTTTCCCACAGAACTAATCATTGGGTTCAAAATGAATTTGTTTTTATTATTTAAAACACGAGTTTTATTTATTATAGTTGCAAACTCGCCATTCTCGTAACAGAACACAATTTAAAAATCTCGAAAGGGCAAGATGAAATGAAATAGACAGACACGGTCGTGTTGGCTTAATTCGGTCGAGTGCAATCCCGTCGAATTTCGCCTTGATTTCCCGTCAAAACCCCGACTCGGCCTAGCTTGGTGATGGCAGCCACGAAAGCCTGATTAAAAACCGCATTGCTCGATGCGAAAAGGTTGACGGTGTTTCTCGTCCTCCGGTCCGTAAAAAGTACCTGATCGGAGGTAAAGAGACCCATTCCTCGCTGAAGATTCTTGAAGTAGACATTGTCGAATGTTCGAGGAGTGGTCGGATCCATGTTGATGGCGATCGTGGGATCAACATTTCTCGGACACATTTGTCTAAGCTGCATTGCGTACTGAAAGTTGAGTGTTGGGTCGACAGGGTTTCTAGGACTGAAGTTGTAGATCCTGTTGGAGAAACGACCACAATGGGCGAATCCTAAGGTGTGTGCACCTGACCAAATTCGAACCGAAATCGAATTGTTACGTACTTATTTAAAATAAACGTTACGTTTGATAGGAGTGTTATTTTATTCGATTACCTGACAATGCGACCATATCGGTCTGAGAGAGACCATGTCTGGCAAACATAGAATTGAGCTGGTCTAAGTTGAAATTAGGGTGAGGAAGCTGCCCTTGAACGCTGGCTTTTGTGGATATCCTGCCGTCTCGTCTTCCCAATTCCACCGTGTAAGACGGTCCACCCGTCTGAACAGTTTTGAATTAATTAATTATTGGTTTTCGATTAGGAGTGCTTATCGAGCAAGTCGATATATACAAATATATGTAGGAAGAATGTGTGAAACGAGATACCAAACGTATGACTTCTCTAGTGGCAAGAGCTAAGATGTCTGCACAAGAAACTTTGTTTCTGCACTGAGGATTACTATCAACAGCCGCCTTTGCTTTGATCACCGTGTCGAATCCATCTCCGGCTAGGGATATATCGTCCGGAGAATCCTTCTCTGCATTACCGTTCGGCGATGCCAGCAATACCGAAGCATCACACCCCTATGAATATAAAGTAACAATAACATCTATTATGTCTGCAATCAAAATATCGAGACAAAAAAACACATTATAAGCAAGTCGTAAATTCACTTACACGAACAAAGCAATCGTGAAAGTAGAGGCGGAGTGTCCCGGGAGCAGTCACGAAGGTCTGTTGGAACTTCCGTCGGACCGCGGACCGGACAATCGCCTCGACATTGGGACATGTTTTCCTGTAGAAGTTTGGTGTGAGCTTAGTGGTCTGAGCAGAAATGGTGGTTAAGAGGAAAGAAAAAAGAAGCAACGAGACAAGGATTTTGTTCCTGTTTTCCATGTCTGGTTAACGAATCTTACTACTTTGGGTTGTGTATGTATTTGTAATAGTATGTATTTATACAAGAGTTGAACAACAACAATACACTCTGGCGGTTGATAAATGCCAACCCTATGACCAAATTATTATGCCCTCACCTTCTCTTACAACCTTAATTAATTACATTACATGTCTTTGAGACTTCTCCAAATGATTGGATTTGAATCAGAATAAAATATAGAAGTAAACTTTGATGCACAAAGAAATTTTTGTACGTAACAAGTTGGAAACATCACTGTTTAGAATAAAATACAGATTGAATTTTATAAATATTTATTATCAAGGCGACTCTTTTAATCTAACATTTTACATTTACAATGTTAGAATATAAATATCTGACCTTGATTAATGGACCAAACACTGTATCTCGCTGCATCAATTGATTTTAGTATGAGTTGAGGCTTTTAGTTAACGATGGGTTGGGCAAAAGAGTTGACATAAACATTATTAGATCATTTCAAGAAACTTAATTTAGTGCATCCACCGAGTTTCCCAGCTGTATATGAATATGATGTTAGGCTTAATTATCCATAGCAAACTTGGGAAGAAAATAATTATATATCCATATGCACCAAGTCAACCAGCATATTTAATTTAATTTAGGATTCCTTTTCATGAATTTAATTCTTAATATTATCATCTTATATATGCATTTTTTATCGTATCTTATATATAGGGATGATTATGGGTAGGATTTTTGGTATTCGTATACGACCTGAAAATTTAACAATGTCATTCAAATCCGATTCGACTTGACATTTTATGATGTTCCACCTGAACCCAAATTCAAATTTTGAAGTAAATATCGGAACTTAACCCGACCTGACATGACATGAATAAAAACTTATCAATTTTTATTATTACTCGATAAATAGGGAGATAATTGAAAAAATACAAATAAAAATAAAGCATTATAATAATTATTTCATTTTTATTAGATAAAATAGGGAGATAATTAAAATATATATAAAGAGAGGGGCATTGTAGCGATTATACCTAAATATTTAAAATAAAATTAAACTATTATTTCGGGTCGGGTCGAGTAGGGTAAGGTATTTTTCACCTTAAACCCAAACTCGACCCAACCCGACCTCATCCTAAAAAATCATACTCGAACTCGATCCGATCCGAAACTAAAATTTCTTTTAAAAAACCCCGACCATATAGAATCAGATCGGGTCGAACCCCGTCGGGTATAGGTCAAATAGTCATCCTTACCTATATATGCATATTCTTTTTATATATATACCAACAATTAATTAGTTTAATAGAATGAGATGCTAGCAAGGGTGTATCTATAGTTATGCTTGGTGGGTCACGTGACGTCGTGAGTCGTGACCCACCATTAAATGAGAAAAAATTCTCTGTATTATGTTTGGTGTAAGTAAATTTGAAAAGGTTATATTTATTTTTTCCGGAGTTACTTTTTATATTGATCCTTTTATTTTTGTCTAATTCATTTTAGTATAATTTCACATTATCCCTTGTTGTTTTGACCTTTTCAAATTTTATTTTATTTCAATTTGGTCCTGTGTTTATTTTTATTTACATTATTTATTTAATTATTGTATATTTATTGTTTTTAGATTTTTATTTTATTATTATTATAAAGTACCGCTATTAATTTTTATAGTTAATTTTTATTATTATTATTATTATTATTATTATTATTATTATTATTATTATTATTATTATTATTATAATAAGGCTTAAGGGTGTAAGAAGCCTTTGAACTTTTAAAAAAAATAAGTCCTTAAACTTTTTTTACACCTAATTAAGTCCTTGAACCAGTAAATAGAATTAATTAAGCCCTTTGACTAACATTACTGTTGAATTTAATAGCTTTTTATCAGTTGGTACAACGCATCGTGCCACAGTAGTTAAAAATTTCTTTAAAAGTCCTAAAAATTCTAAAAAATTTATAAATATGTAAAAAGGATATTTTTAAAAAAAAATATTTATAGGCTTAATTAAAAAAATTAAAAAATTTAAGTGCTTCTCACACACTTAAGCCAAATTATATTTATTGTTTAATATATTTCCCTCTATTTTATTATATTTATTATGATTATTTTTATTATTAGCACTTTCATTATTTTCATTATTGTATATATTATTTTATTATTTATTTTTAATTATTATTTTTCTTTTTAGTTTATTTTTACGATATTTAAGTTTATTCATAGTTATTATTATGTCATAATAATTTGAAATTTGATTTTTATGATTTATAAATGTAGCTTTTAATAACTTATTCATTCACCTCTTTGTTTACATGCAATTGTATTTATTGTTAGTCGGTGAACCACCTAGTTTAAATTTTTAGATATACCCCTAGACGTTAGGTCTCTTAAGCAAATTTAAGGGTTCGAATCATAATATTGTGAATAGAGCAATTAGATTAAAAATTTATCCTTATAATAGACATTGACAATATCTGATCCGAATTAATCAATCAATAAATTAAATATCTGTGGTTATACCAATATATATACATACATGCATGCATGTTTATCTAAGTTCCAATGGAACAATAATGGAGCTATTAGACTTCAATTATTAGATTTTTTTTCAAACGAACATTATGTACAATCATTCTCACATGGTTAGCGGTATTTTGCAATCCCTGTTTTCGTTATACTAAACATTAATCATGCCTAATTGATAAAAAAAAACATTAATCATGCCTACTTCTCGAGCATATACTATTTTAGTTTTTTTTTATAAAAATAATATGATTTCGTTAAATAATTAAAGACAGTCTATATATATTGTTGTTGTCCAACTTTATTCCTGTTTATGTTAGCATGTGTTTTCAACTCGTTGTACTTGATTTTTCGGAGCAATGTTTATAATTTCTTCGTAGACACTTTATTTTTTGTTCTTATTAGTTTCCGGTATTACATAGAGAGAAGACACACTCTATAAGAAACATTTTTAAAAAATACAGCTGACGTGACACGTTTCGTGTCATTAAAAAAGAATTATTTTCATAAATAATTTCTTTTGAGTGTTATTTTAATACATACTTAAAAATAACAGTATTTCGGTAAAAATATCCCATTGTAATGCTTTTAACCGCAACACAAGTCATAAAAGTTCTAAAATGTTTAGAATTAAATATTTAAACGTTATGGACCTTATGGTAGTGAGTTTGATGTTTTTAAATAAGATTTTAAATTTTAACTTTATAAATGGAAAAAAGTAATGCTTAAAAAGCTTTATTTTCATTTAAAGGTTCGATTAAACTCAACCCAATGTAACTTCGAGCAATAAAGAGTTCTTAGACAAAAAAGAGTGTGGTGTTTGATTATATGGAACCTACCTCAGTTGATCTAAAATATTGTGAAAAAATATTTGATAAAAAAGTATTGTGAAATATTAAATTAATTTTTATAATATAATTATTTTTAATAGGGTAGTTTCGAATGAGGATAGAGATGCGCCTATTTAGTCGGTGATTAATAAAAATAAGGGGCCTGCTCGCATAAAGGTATTTCTATGGTTATTAGCCCATAGAAGGGTTTTAACTAATGTTGAGAGGTGTAGGCGTCACATGTCGTTGGATGATGTTTGTGGCGTTTGCCGAGGTTAGTCGAAAATCCTCGACCACCTGTATATGGCATGATTGGGTATCATCCGTCCTGAACATTTACATACTTTCTTGGAGGAGCCGTTCTTGACTTGGCTTGAGCGTAACTTATCATCCAAATCAGTTTTTGAACTTTGGGGCTGCGACTGGGCACTGGCTTTTGCCGTGATTCTTTGTCGTTATGGTTAAACAGGAATGTTGTCATTTTTTACCCGAACTTCATTGCCATGGATTCGATTTTGGGGTGCAATCGTCAAATTGTGGATTGCCATGTCATGGATGTCGCGCGCTTTGCTGGTGCGGGGCGACTACAAGGGCGAGGTGCTCGATCGCAGGCTTGTTGGGTTCCTCCGGCGGTAGGTTCTTTTAAGCTCAACACGGACGGCTCCCGTTGTGTTAGCTCGGGTTATGCTTCTTGTGGAGGTGTCATCCGAGATGAAAAGGGTGCTTGGGTGTTGGGGTTTACTAAATTTATCGGTGTTTGCTCGGTGCTTGATGCGGAGCTCTGAGGCATTATGGAAGGGCTACGCCTTGCTTGGGATGCTGGTGTGCGAAGCCTTGTGATTAAACTGGATAGCTTAGAGGCGTTAAATTTGGTGTCGGATGTTAAAGTCGGGACAAGGCACATCTCGATTTTGGGACATATTGTCGACCTTTTGAAGAAGGATTGGGTGGTGTCTTTCGAACACATTTTTAGAGAAGCTAATTATGTTGCGGATTCTTTGGCCAAGATGGATAGCCGGAGTTTTGGTGGCTCGGGTGTTTTTCTACAACTCCCTTGTCAATTCAGGAAGCCTTTCAGAAAAATGTTGAGCAATCTAGTTCCCCTGGAGTCACTACTCATGGTACATCGGTAGTTAGAGTGGGATAGGTGTCATCGACGTTGGAGGTTTTTGCAGAATGAGGAGTTTTATGTTATGTTTTTTGGTTGTTTTTAATTGTTTATTCTGAACATTTTAGCTACTAGTATGTGTACTCTTTTTCTTCCATTTAGGTTTAAGGGGGTTTTAACGAGGCACGTACTAGTGGTTCTTTTCTTTATAAAAAATACGTTTTTGAATACTTTAAAGGTGATTATAATGTAATATGTGCTCATACATATTATTAACCCTTTGACAAAGAACATACCTTATAGACAGAACGATTAAACCCGAATATCTTAAGATGAACATTATCCACTTTTCAATTGGAACACTTGTTAGGTTGTGTATCTAAAATGCCAAAATTATTATGTTAAAAGTACTAAAATTTTTAATTTCATCTCACAAACATATCATCCATTAGTATGATAAGTATTGTTTGCACGCATGTGTCTATGCTTCAAATGCTAAAATTTATCAAAGTCAAACTTAACACTAATGAAACCGAGAAAATTGAAAAAGTCAATTCAAACCGGGATAAACGGTTCGTTTCGGTTCGTATTTTTATTTCGAGATTCGGCTTAAAAATCAAGTTTTTAATTCGGTTCGGTTTCGAGTTTTCATATGGGACTCGTTTATTCCATATCAACCCGAATAAAAAAAAGAACATTATAATTCAAATCAAATATATTTTAAAGATAGTCTCATGAAATATTTGGATTTATTTATTAAGGTAGTCTTTGAAATATTTTGGTATGTTTTTATAATATTAAGTTGATTGAATATTGTGTTTTAAATTGCAATATTTGTTATAATGTTTACTATTTAGGGGTTGTTTTATGATGCGAAATATTTGAGTTTGTTTTTTTAATAAAATAATATATTAGATTGGATATTTGTGTTCTAAGTTGATGATGTGGAATCATGTGTGGATATTAATTAAATGAATATTTTTTGTGATTTAATTTTTAGTAGGTTGTCTGTTTTGTATTTATCGTTATTTTTTAATTCGTTCTTATTTAAAATCTTAGATTTTAGAAGGCCTCAATACTAGTGTTTTCTTGTTTTTAGTGGTAAAAATAAATTGATATTTGAGTGTCCTATGGTAACTTTAAATATATTGTTTTATTATTTTTAATTTGACAAAAAAACTGTTAATACCTCAATTTTTAACTGATTCTAACTGTAAATTTCAATTTTTACTATTCGGTTTCAATTTTTTTTAAAAAATTTACAGACTGCGATTCGGTTCATATTTCGTTAGAAAACCGAACCGAATGGAGAAGCCCAAATTTGATTTATCCCAGTTCTTGAACAGTTAGTGCTTTTGAATTTTCCCTTCGAATAAACAGGGTGCTTTTGATCGATTACAGCCAATAATTCTCAGTTTTTTTAATTAAAATTTGAGTTTTTAAGTATTTATATATATTTTTCATTATTTTGTTTGAATTTTCTATTTCTTTTAAAATTTTCATTTTTTATTTTTTTATTACATGATAAAATCTAATTGGGCTGTCAATATAAGAATTTCCTACATGGGCCATTTTAGGTATTTAGCCTAATTTTAATTAATAGAAATTCCGCAAACGAAAAGCCCAAATCCCCCTTTCGACAGAAACTATGGCAACGGCGAATCTACCATCTTCTCCGCCTCCGCCATCACCTCCTTCCATCTCCGCCTCTCATTCCGAGTCCTCCGTCACTCTCGCCACCGCTCTTGTACCACCGCTGCCTCAGGTTGATGCTACCGCCGAAAATGGAACGCTCAATTTCGATGACCAAAAGCCTCAAATTGCGAATCATTTTGCGTGAGTTGGCTTCTTCGACTGCTCCTTCTAAATATAAAGTTTTTATCAGTTTCTTTTGTCCAGAAAATGCATGCATTTACCATTTTTTTCTTCAGTTTGAGTATATTGTTTTAGTGGTGAAGTGAACTTTAAAAAGTTAGATACAATTCAATAGAACACCCTTGTTTCTTCGAGCCACTAGGAATTTATTGCTTCATATCTCTATAAAGGCCGTAATTTGATTTAATCCCAGTTCTTGAACAGTCATTTCCTGTACAAGTGAATGATTTTGAAGGGAAAAAAACGATTAGGTATTGGCTGTAATTGATCAAAAGCACCCTGTTTATTCGAAGCTTCTTTTTCTAATATTTGGTCCTAAGATGAAATTATTAGTGAAAATTGGTTGTGTTCATCCAAATTTGCAATAATAGTTTGACGCATAGCCAGATTAACAGCATTTTATACATTTTCGGGATCTCGTACATACTTTTGAAGGATGTTATATAATCCTAAATCGATGTGGTGATTAGAAGAACAACATTCTTGGCTGATGATCTGTAATCTAATTTTTTTTCGGTACATATAAGCATGGGCACTTGCTTATAACACTCTCTCGATCCCATCGTACCTAACAAATGATTTCGTTATCCTTTATGAACAACTTAACAATTCACTAGCACAAAGAAAGGGAACAAGGTTTGCTTAAAATCTTATTCAAAACTCATGGTTGAAAAAGGTTTTCCATTTTATATGTTTTAGTTTCTAATAAAATTATTTTGACCTTACCCTGTGTTTTAGTTGTCTATTGAAAAGCATTTGTTCTCGCTTTCACGAAAAGCTATTTTTGTTTCATTTTCTTTCCTAGTTATGAATTCTGATTTTGCTTAAAAAGGTTTTAATTTGTATGTAGCATAGATTGTTAGTGTTTAGTCTTTAAAAGTCAGTTAAGAGCATCATTTTGTTTAAATTTTGTTATTCTTGTATTGGTTTTATTAATAGATGACAGTCAATATATTACTGCATCATTATAGTCCCTTGGGTATTATACTCTGACTTTGTGGCTCCGACTAATTATTTATTATTATTATTATCATCTTTATCTTTTAAAGTGTCCATGCCTGGCATTGTATCCAACATGTGTTCAGACATAGATCTGTGCATACGATTTTCCAATATCCTCCAAGTACATGGAAAAAAAAAATATACACATGTTACACACATACTTGTATCCAGAACTAACACCCGAATCCGAGTAACATAGTTTGAATTACTTAGCATTTATTGATATGTCTAGCTACCAACTAGTGCATGACATTGAGCAGCTATGAGTTTATGAAAATGGTGCAAGTCCAAGCTATGTCATCCAGACTCGCAGATTGAGCATACAACACCCCCCCTCTGAGCCGAGATTTTACGTTTATTTGAGAGATCATATGCCTATACCCTTGGTTGAATTTATATTAGATACAAGTAAATGAAGAGATCAAGTAACATGGAAACACTGCTAACTGAAAAATATAGGTGGTGCTTTTCATGCCTGGGTATGCATGCAGATTTATGAATAAATAACCATCTTATTTAAGTGAATTATTGATTACTTGCTATGTCGAGTTAGCAGCTGCAAATCACACCTTTGTTGAATTATGAATAAATAACCTGAATCATGAAGTCCACTATACAAGGATCTCATGGTGTTTATGTTGAATCCATGTCATGTCTGAGTTACTATATCATGAACTGTTTTCGGATGATTCTAATTTGAGTTTGGCATATCATAGGGGTAATTCTAACTTGATATGCTCTAATTTTGTTTAGGGTTCTTGATAATCCGGAAAACATTGAGAAGTACAAGAAATTCGAGGCTGACTACACTCGTCGTTTGATGGCAAAGTATTTCTCTAAGCAGAACTTTTACGGAGGTACACTCTGAACTTTACCTTCTCTTTTCCTGTCTAGAACGTCATCTAACCTGACAAGTTAAATGCAAAACCTAACGTTTTCTACTTTCAGGCAACGTTTTTGATGAGAAAACTACAATAGATAGCGAGACCATATTGTCAAGCAGGTAAGATGTAATTTCTTTCAACATGAAAAGCTTAGAATGTCTAGACCTGAATCATAAAATGTATCTTGCCTTCTGAACTTTGTCTATAGGTGGCCTTGCACTCGAACATTTGCAGATCCGGTTAAAGCATTGAAGGATCAGAGCAATAGTGGTTCGAATTCCGAGGCCCTGAACTAACATCTCAAACTGGAAACTCCCACTCAAGAAGAATGGCTGATAGCATTCTCAAATTTTTCACCATATGTAAAAAAAGCATTATGGATAATGTAGACCAGAACGTTTTTTTTTGGAGGTAATAGAGCAGAAATTTCTACAATTTGTCATGTTTTGTTGACAAATTACTTCTGTTTTGAATTCCTATATGGCAATATCATCAATTATTATCAGGTGGCCACTGAGTAGATCTGTCAACTGATTTGGTTAGCTATTTTGACCAGACATAAAAGACGAAAAATGTCGTGTCAGCATAAAGTACACGTAAATGTAACTATCATAAATAACCCCATTGAAAATTTAAATTTTTAGTCGGCATTTTTGTTAAAAAAAAGTTTGAACTTTTGTAGGTGACATCAAAGATGTCATGTGTTTGCCATTTTAATTATAGAAACCTGTAAATTTATGCTCGGAAATTGTAATCCAGAAGAACAAAAAACAAAACATCTGGCAAATGTTGATTAATTCTCTTACAGATAACCCCAACATTTAATCTTTTAATGGCTGATCATAATTGAACATTCAAACTGCTTTAATGGAGTAAAATCCTGATTAATACTCTAAACTCCAACATATGCAGTAAACCAATGAGGCCTGTAATGATTTCTATACATTAAGTTATATTAACGAAAGCAACCCATAACCATATTAGGATCACCATCCATTTTAACCTTAAAAGTTGTTTATTCATATATGTGTATGTATATGTATAACCAAATTAGAAGATACCTATATTAGCATCTCTAAGAAGTTGATTTAGGTTTCATGGAGGGGTCATCGGAATTCCTGAGAGGCGCAAACACGTCGGAAAGCACCGTGTGAAGAGTCGAAACTTTCTCTTTTAGCTGAGCGTTTTCTTGGAGGATCTCATGGTTGTTCTCCAACAGATTGATCACCTTCTGCGAGAGCTGACGGTTAACCGTTTGAAGTTGATTAACTTGTGATTGAAGCTCTTCGATCTGCTGCTTCTTTCTCATCCTCGATCTCCTTGCGGATTCCCTGTTCGATATCATTCTCTTCAGCCTCTTCTCGTCGACGACGATGCTCGGTTGACACACTCTGGCCTCGTCTTCGTTGCTCAAAGACGATGCGTTGGGCGAAAAGAGATGGATTTGAGAAGATGATGAGTTTCCATCCCATGACTCCATGTTGAAGTGAGTTGTTGCAGAGGTTGTTAATGTTTTCTGGGAAGGACAGAAAGAGAAGAAGCTTTGAATCAGGCTTCCATGGGGCTGATGTTCCCGATGAACATCGAAACCGGGCACATCCATACGGATCGAATATTTAAGGTGACTGAGAGAATGAGCTTGAAGATGGTTCCAAGGTTTTATATCTGAGGATTTAGCAATCTAACATGGGGGTTTCTTGCTGTGCAAGCATCCTATCTTTTTTTCTAAAATTCCCGGTATTCGATAGTTACATTAAGCTCCTACTAATTTCATAATCAAACCGAATCGAATCGAATCTCAGACAGGAGAACACTATCTCATACGTCTATTTTCTTCGTTCACAAAAATCTTATTTAAAGAACATCGAATTCCGTAATATTAATAGCAACAAACGTTGGTGTATAAGCATGAACTTACTCCTTTAAAATCCATGGTTTGTTAAGAAAATCAAGCTACCTCTCACTGTCTTGTAATTCATTAATGATGCTTATAGGGGTTGGTTGGCATATTAGAATTAAAAGAAAGATATGAGTAATGGACAACACTGTTTTCAATATTGTTTGATTTTTAATAAGTATCAAATACGAATATATACACGATACGTGCAAATTTATATATGTTTTCGGATTAAATATCAAACACATTTAAAAAATAACAAAAAAAAAGTAAGCACCACAAAATATTTTTATCAGTGAAATATATGCTTTTTTATGCTATGAATATTAGATATAAGTATGTGTATATATCAAGTATCAACAACTACATAAAAATCTTTTTATATAACTATAGTGATACTCATACTCGTATTCGAATATACGTATTTGTTTATGGGATTAATATCTTATAAACAGGCGGTGGAATCTTTCAGTTTCCACAAGCACCTTAGTTTTAGGGTATAAGGAGTTAGTTTAGGGTATAAGGTTTAGGTGTAGAGGGTTAGAATTTAGGGATAGTTATTTCAATTCAAGGTTTAGGGTTATGATTTAGGGTTTATAGGTTAGGGTTTAATTTTTAGGGTAATATGGTGAGGATTTAGGTTTTAACCTAAAAACCCTAAATTATAACTCTAAACCTTAAATTGAAACAACTATCCCTAAATTCTAACCCCCCTACACCTAAACCACTAAACTCTATGCCCTAAATTAACTCCATATACCCTAAAACTAAGGCGTTTGTGGAAACTTTCAGTTTTCACCGCCTGTGTATAGAATATTTATCCTTTGTTTATTACATCATTTATAGAAGTTACCATTTCATGTTTTGTCAAAAAAAATTAAATGAAAAATCAGCCCCTTAACTATGTCTTTTTTCTGTTTTAAGTACTTAAACTATAGTTTGGGCAAAATAAGCCCCTAAACTATTATTTTTGGTCGCTTGAAGTCTCTAAACTATTTTTTAGTCAAAATAAATGCATATACTATGTCATTTTTTTCTTTTAGTCCCTAAACTATTTATTGGTCAAAAAATTTTTATGATGTGCCAACATCTTATTAGTCGAAATAATTTTCTTTTGTCTTAAATAACTATTGGACTTAAAGTGGCCGGAAATGGTAATTTAGGGGCTTATTTTGCCCAAACTATAGTTTATGTACTTAAAACAAAAAAAAAACAAAGTTTAAGGGTTGTTTTTTAGTTTAAGCCAAAAAAAAAAAGAAGTTACCATTTCATGTAAGAGATTATTCCTGAAAATAACTTTCGGCAATAATGTTTTACAGAAAATGAAATAGCCCCTTATATTTTCATCACGCTATATTATTTTCCACTCATCCTTTTACTTAAATTGCCATATAATATTTCTATATTCATAAACATTGTCAGTTTATAACTTTTTGACAAATATATGTTTAAGACATTCGAAATGTGATTGTTTCTATCCGAATTTGGAAACATAAATTGGGAAAAGTAAGTCTCATTTAATTTGATCCGGACGATATTTGTTTCGACTATACTTAGTTCTTTTCCACACCAAAAAATACTCATATTATTAAATTTAAAAAATCGAATAAAATACTTATTATCAATGGATCTAACGAGATGATAGACTAAATCTTTAAAGTTATGAGTTCAATTTCTGACATTGTAAATTTAAAAAAATAGATTAAAAATCGTCTCATATTAAACTTATAAGATATTATATATGAATTAATCAATCAATTGATTGAATATATGTGGCTAAAAAAAGGTCGAGTAAGGTGGCCAAAATGGTTCCTTTGGAGTCTTTTGCATAAATACTTTGAAGTTTTATTATCAGTTGGTCTAACGAGATTATGGACAAGATTCCTTTAAGATCATGAATTCGAATTCTAACATTGTAAATAAAAAATTTTAAATTAAAATATTATCTTGTGTTAAATTTATGAGATATTCGATCTGATTTAAATGATCAATTGATTAAATGACGGTGGCTAAAGAAATTCAAGTAATGCGGCAAAAATGGTCCCTTTGCATAAATACTTTGGAGTCTAGAAAGTCAATGTGGTAAGGGGTTGCAGATTGCAAATACAGTTCTTGTTTGCTTGTTCTAGCAAACTAACTCAAAAGTAAGATTTGGTGGGACTTATGAAACTGGTATATACATATATATATATATATATAAGCATATGATAAAAGTCTGCTCAATTTGAGTTTTTTTTCACAAATCAGAACAAGTGGAATAAATTTCTTCAAGTTATATTAAAATGTCTTAAACAAGCCTCAAATTTCCACCCTTAGTCCTTTAAACTTTCTCCGATAAAATTTAAAATCATCCACGTCTCATGACCCATTAAATTAAAATTATTTTCCCCCAATATGGGTCATGAAGCTCAATTAATCCTTGATATACTCACAAGTGATCTAGTTTATATAATATATTTATAAATAACGGTTATATAAATATAAACTGATGAAACTCATGTATAAGCAGGAGCGTAGCCACATGGGGCTGGCATAAGCATGACCCTCGCGGCTCACCCTTACAATCTATTTTTCTTACTTCTACGATTTATTATTTTTAATTTAACCCTTTAAAATTTTTAAATTATAATATATTTTACTATTGGAAATTTTAATCTTGTTTTCTTCGAATTTTTCCATAACTCTTACAATAACATATTATTCTCGGCCTCGTTGCTTTTAATTCCTAACTTCTTCCCTGCGTATAAGATGTATAATTGACAAATGATCCTATCTTGCAAGGTGTACAAGCCTTGTGAGGTACTATACTCCGGGTAAGGCTAATGTATGGCACCTTAGGGTGCAGCTAAAATGCGATCAACATAATTTTTTACTAAAATGGTAAGAATTTATGTAAGACTGGGTAATAATTTAAGTAAAATTTAAATTTTTACTAACTGAGTAAGAATTTGTGTAACTACATAAATTCTTACCAATTATGTAAGAATTTGTATAGGAGTCCACTTCATTTTAATTGCACCCTAGTGCAGTGGCAGGTCCAGAAAATTTTTTGAGGGTGGACACAAGTTAAAATATTTTTGAGGGTGAGCACAAGTTATAAAAATCTCAAAATTTCAGGGTGGACACAAATCATAAAATTTAAAGACTAATTTATAAAAATAAAAAAATAAAATTAAATGTATGAACTTTGAAAAATTCAGGTAAGACTGTGCCCACCTAATCATACATATGGCTCCGCCACTGCCCTAGTGACCTCACGGACACGGTAGAACTACCCACTATACCCCTTAGATTGAGTCCACTTAGTTTTCTAAGTGAGGTATGGTCACAGTGAGACATAGACGTAAAACAAATACGTTAAAATCCGAATACAAACACGATACATGTATTAAATTTATTGTGCTCTCATGATTAAACTATAACATTTTCATATTGTGCCCACAATTGTCGAATTTATAAATACAAAATTTTACTAGAAGTTGAAAACATTTTTGGGTAACTTGTTAATGAAGAAGTTGATTTACCAGAAGAGGAATGTGCATTTAAGTAAATGCCTTTGACAGTTGCACCATTGGAGAAGATAATGGCTAAACACTTCTTTCATTTCTTTTACATCCTTGATAAGTTTGAATTGCTGTGAGGCAACTACTTTTTCCATTTCTTCTTCATTCTTTTCTTTACCGAAACAACTTTTCGGTATCGGTATAATCTATTGTACTCTAATTTTTCATTTTCTTAAAGTATCTGTACCCAACACCTAAATTATTAGAACACAAGTACGGGTCTATGATTCTCTCTTTATATATGATAAAGCAAAAAGGAATTTAAAAATTAAACATACTCGTGTTAGACACATATAACATTCAATGTGCGACTCAAATTTGAATAACTTTGGTGACAACCAAGTAATATAACAATAGTATTAACATGTCATTCTAGTTCCTGTTCACATGAAGGGAAGATGAAGCAGTTTTTTGCCAATTCATTCTAGGGTTATCAGGGATGAGCCCACATAAACATTTTTTTTATTTTTTTTAAATATATTATTTATGAATTTACCCTTCCACTCTTTATTTTCTGGCCTAAGGGTATGATCAGTCCTTGAAGTTTTAAAAAAATTAAGTCTCAAAATTATTTTTGCACCTAATTAAGTCCTTATGGTCCAAAATTTTATCAATTCACCATTTTGACGGTTAAATTTAACAGTTTTTGTGGATCAATTAGTGCAATGTATCATGTTATTGTGTTCTCACTTGATATTTCTAAAAAAATGTTTTATTTAAAAAAATTAAAAGTTCTAAAAAAACATAAAAATTATTAAAAAAGAATATAGTTTTCTAAAACATCTTTTTTATCTGCTTTTCTAAAACACCTGGAAATGTCAAATGACAGAATTATAGTGTGTCGCGTGACAATAATATCTAAAATACCATTAAAACTTGATAGTCAAAATTGATTAAAAGTCCTAAATTTATTTGTCCAGGGGTTTAATTGGATGGAAAAAAATTAATGACTTTGATTGATATTTTTTTTTCCAAAAGTTCAAAATCTTCAAGCATTCCTAAGTCCATTTTCTTTAAGTATCTTGTCTGAGACCTATACTAGACAATTGATCCAAGGATGAACCGAGAGAGAGCTGGAGAGTGTAGTTGTCCTCTTAAAATTTTAAAATTTATATATGATTTAAAATTTTTTATGTATTTCTATTGAAAATCTATTTTCGACCCCGTAAAATTTTATAAGTTCGCTCTTTTAAAATTCTATAAATTTTCTCCTAACATAAACTCTTTATATATAAAATTGAACAAATTCGCGTCTGACACTTATATCGAGTTTGCCTAAAGGGGGAATTTAGATGAATATTTTTTTTGGGAAATTATTAGACAAATATTCCCTTCCAGAAATTATTTGAAAAAATAACCCACATTTGGTACACATAAGGCAAACTTGTATTTGGCCAAAAAATAAGATTTAAATTCGCGTTTGGTCAAACACGAATTCTATGTAAACAAAATTTTAATAAATGGAAAGTATTTTTCCAAATGATTTCTAGAAGGGATATTTGTTCAAATAATTTCTCAAAAAAAAATATTCATCCAATTTAGCCGTAACATAGGGAGCCACTTGTTCGTAGTTGAAAACTAGCTGCAAACATGTATAATTGCGACCATAAATTACCATCACAGTGCAGCACCTGCTCTTAGTGACCTCCTCCTCCAACCCTCTTCGATTCATCCCTGCTAATATCCAATGTTTTTCGACCGGAAAGCTCGAGGTTACATGGTCACTAGCATCAAAGATGCGATCTTGTTGACCTTCCTGTTCTGAAACTTGTTCCCGTTCATCTATCATTTACATTAAGGGTAAATTACATAAATGGTCACTAAATTTTTAGAATAAATTTATTTTGGTTACCGTACTTTTAAAATATTTAATAAAATTATCTAATTTTCAGTTTGATTTCGAGACAAGTTGGATTTCACTTCGATCCGTACTCGAGCTTTTATAATTGTATTCAATTAAGTCAAGTTTCAAACAATCGAATTAAGCTCAAAGTTCTCACTATTTAAAATGATGACAAATCATCATAAAATTAACTTTTATTAAAAAGATGATCCTTGTTTTTGAGACAACTAGTCAATAAAACCGTAGTTGGGGCGGGGCAAAAGGAGCACGAGCCTAGGACTCATAATTGAAAAGTCCAAATACTTATTATTAGGGTCCAATTTATAAACAAATAATTTATTTTTATTTATTCTTAAAACTCAATTATTTAATACTTGTTATTATAGAATTAATTTACAAGTAAATTAATTTTTTCTAAACTTAATTTGTTTGCTCAATTTTTATGTTCACCCTTACTCCACCGAAATCTCAAAAACGGACTTGATAGTCAATAACTAGAGAATTTAAATAAATTTAACCATAAAATTTACTATCATATTAATTTGGTCCCGGCAAAGAAACTGTGCTGTAATTTGTAAATACTATGCAATAAACGGCATGAAAAACCAGAAATTTGCTTAATGATTTTTGCTCATAGTCGACTGAAACTTCACCCTCTTTTCCAAAGAAGAAAAGAGAAAACGAGTTTGGCAAATTACAACGCCAGGTTTTACACACAATCTAGGAAAGCAAAACGGAGATCAAACTCTGCAGTCTGCAGAGTGCAGCCACCAAACAGTATCAGCTTCGAAAATGGACCTTACTAAAACAGGTGTTCAACACACAGTTACAGACTCAAACCGGAACCGCTCAATTTCTGCATTGTTATCTGGTCCAACCGAGCTGCCATTTCAGGTGTCAAACAATTCTTCCAATCCCCAACCTCGCCCTTCCGAAAATATGTCTTGTTTTCAACAAACCCTGTGCCAAGTTCCCCATAAACCCCAGTTTTATTCACTTCCAGGTTGCTTAATTTCTCAAAGCTACACATCTTTACAATCTTTTCAGGCACCCCATTTTCCTGTTCCTCAGACGAGAAAGGATAATTAATGAACTCAGCCAGTTTCTTAACATAAACAACAGTATCACCCCTCATCTCTTCATACTTCAAGAACAAAATCTTATCCGGATGTTCCAAGCTTGCTTTCCAGTATCCCAAAACATGGTCCCAATACGGTCCGTAGAAACATTGGCCTTCACAGAACAGCTCAAACGCCTCATCGAGACCAAGGGGTTGAACTTTTCTGGATGTTAGATTCCTTGCAATGAAGTGGTACATGGAAACAAACGAGTCCTTGGGGTCCCTGCAAATGTAAACAAGTTTACAACCGGAATCAATGACTGATCTTGGTAAGGAAGGATAAGGAATATGTGTGGACAGGAGAGGAATTCCACGGTCTTTATTGGTGAAAAACTGTGCATGGTGGAGCTCCATGAACGGCACGATCTCATGAGGCATGTTGGAAAGCAAAGGGGTGGTGGAATCGTCGAATGAAGTTCTGGAAATGGTGGCGAAAGTGAGAGATTTCAACCAGGTTGTGCCGGCTTTCGGGACGCTACAAAGGATGATATCGGTGGGTTGAGCTTGGAATCGTTGTTGAGCTGCGACGACTCCTCGCAGGAAATTGGGGTGGAGCCAAAAGCCTTGGTATTGACAAAGATCTTTAGAAACACCCCAGCCGTTCGATTTGGGAAGAGTGGATATTATCTCTTTGAATGATTTCTCGAACTCATCTTCCTTCTGATTCTCAATAGGTTTACTTATGGAATCTAACTGCAACTCCATGAAGAAGAAGAAGAAGAGGCTAATGGGTGCAGATGTTATGGAATGATGGCTCTATGTGTTGGCGTAAAAGATAACTCACACGTATATATAATATGTTCACAGCAAATTTCAAAAGTATATTTTTATTTTGGTCGCCGAAATTTTGAAACTTGTGATACAATCGTTAAATTTTTAGCTTGCTTTCGTTATGACAACTTATGTTAACTGTAGTTAGAGATGCTGATGTGGCACGTTTAATCCGTTTCCTTCCTAAAAAAAAACTCTTTGTTATTCCAAGGGTACAATAAGTATAATTTATTTAAGCGAAGTTGGTAACATCCAGGGTTGATCTAACATCCCTTACTTCGATTAGGCTTGAAAGAAACAAAGACTTGATCGTGAAGAAAGGAAGAAGATGGCGAAAGAAAGAACGACGGTTTTATTTTTAAATTTGAAAAAATTAAAGTTTTTCTAGGAAGAATTTGTATTTAGCGTGCCACGTCTCAATATCCTCTAACGGTGGTTAACGAAAACGACCTTAATAAAAGCAAACTAAAAGTTCAGTAATTATATCACAAGTTATAAAAATTTAGGGACTATTTATTGAGTTTACCCTAAACTGATGGGCAAAATGGTTAGGGTGATGACTGGTGTATTTATGATAAATATTGGTAGGTGGTTTTTCAGGTTTACTGGTAAAGTTATTCATAGCAAGCGTGCATGAGCAGAACTGCAGAAGTATTCTTTATGAACACTTACTGAAATGAGTTGGTAAAGAGTTGTTTGCTTGCCGGATGCAGTTTTACCTGCAGAACTTTTCAATTTCAGCACAAACTAACTTGACTAAGTGATTAAGGGAACAATTGTTGTTTCTAGAGGTAACGAGTTCGAACACCAGCAACTGCAGTAAGATAATTGAGCATACATTATCAAATAGTTGAGATTATATTCAAAACAGATACAACTTGTAACCATCTTTAACTAAAAAAACCTTTTCAATTTCTTTTTTGTTTTGTTGACAGGTAAGGTAAGGATCAATAAATGCCAAGCTTTTACTTTTAACCTAACCATTCCATTGAAGTTTCACTCATAGTAATATTCCGATAGAAATCCTCTAACTTTTTTTTTACCTCCTATTTATGTCTTATGCTTAAAATTAGATTTAAAGTTTGAGTTTAAAATTTTGAAGATTTCATTTCTTTGAAAAATTCATGAATCACAATCTTATTTAAGAAAGCATAAAAAGCCATGAAAATATTTATACTTTTATACTTTCTTTATATTTTTATATTTTTTAGAATATCAATATAATTTTTATATATATTAAATTTTTTATTTATTTAAAAAAAAAACAAATGATGACCTATGTCAAATCTGACGATGTCACTTTATTTTTGAGACAAAGTTACATAAGTAAAAGTTTAAGAGAAAGTAGGGTAGGCATGGGGTGCGACTAAAAGACAATAAATTTTAAAAATTTTCTACAAACGAAAAATATTAGAATTGTTGATAACACTGTCGGTTGGTTTATTTGAATTTTTTTTTCAAGTATCGATGCTTATTTTTGTATATATAAATTTTCAGTTTGGGAAAAAAGTATAGATAATTGAAAAAAACTAACAAAAAATATTATCAAAAAGTCTAACATTTTCAATTCGTGAATCATTTTCGAAACTTACCATCTTATAGCCGCACCATAAACATGCCGTATGTTAGACTCAACCGAGAAGCTGTCCAGCATAAATATCGACTCAATAGTTAAATATTTTTTGTCGAATCAATAATTAAGAATCGTATAAAGACTAGTACTCGCTTGTTTTTAGTAGATAGATGAAAAAGTTTCTAATTCGAAATTAAAAATTTCAATTGAAAAAAATCATCTAGCCCAACCCAAAATTATTTTTTTAAAAATGTTTATATAAATTCGAAACGAGTACCAACAAGTGTTGAGTTTATTGGTAAAGCACAATGCACTTCTAAGGAGAGGACACGAGTTTAAACTTTAAAAACAACATTGTTAGAAGAGGCAATCTCGCACTCCGAACATAAACCATAAAACGAACATACATATTACAAAAAAAATTGAAACAAAAATCAAACAAATTTTAAATTTTTGCAGAAAACTTTGAATATTTATTTGATACCTGCAAGGAAAGTCTTTAAACATATAATGATTACATGTGACAGTAATAGAAGATTTTCCTTTTATTTTGTATTGTACTATTTGAGTTCAATTATGTTTTCGTGGCTTTTTTCAGCACAATTATGTTTTCAAACAAACCAGCTGACAGAGAAATGCTGAAAATGAGTTGGTAAAAATATTACAAAAAATTCCTTAATTAGACCCTCAATTTTAGTTTATTTAAATTTTACCCTTCTATTTTTGTTATTATTTATATTTTATTCTTTAAATTTAATTTCTGACTCTGTCCTTGTCGGTGGTTCCATGAAACTCTCTCATTTCATCACCCTAATTTAATTTTCCCACTACATGAAAACTTCTGAATGATTCCTTCAACACAACGCGACAAATCATGCATGTGAGACATAATTTCTGCATGGGGTTTTTTCGTAAATAGGTAGCGGCGAATTTTGCCAAAATGATTTGGAGGAATTGATTAAATTTTTTATAAACATTAAGTGACTTAATGAGAAATTTCAAAACAAAAACATATGCTTAATTAAAATTTTAATAATTTAGGTAAGTTTGAAAGTGATGAGATTTTTCAAAAATTTTAAGGGGTCCAATTAAAAGTATCCACAAAAGGTTTAAGACTTGATGTGAACTTCCAAAAATAAATGAGAGATCTAATGAAATTTTCAAAAAATTTAAAGGACTTGATGCAAATTTTCCAAACTTTTTTAGGGAGAAACTGGAATCTAATTATAACAATGTAACAAAATAAAGGAAAATTGGAAGAAATGGTAGGGCATCCTACATGTATTTCTGACATTAAAGTTAGGTGGGCAAGACCGGGTATCCGGCTAATTTATTTAGAATTGGTTTCGGTTTCAGTAATTACCGGTTCTTAAAAATTAAAATCAGTTCCGATTCTAGTTAGACTGGGTCTAAGATTTCAAGAACCGTCAATTAGTCTATTATTAATAAAATTTGAGCAACAAAGGAAAAAATTTCAGCCATCAATAATTATATTAAATAACAAAGTCAGAATATTGTAGGCTTGAAGGTTGAAGTCTTAAAACGAGTCATACTCATAATATTCATACATAAAGAGAAATAAATGAGCGCTTTCAGTTGTTTTCAACCTCTTCAACGTCATTCGGTACTATACCAGTACCGGGTACCTGGTACTGGTCCCGGTCCCATTGGATAACCACCGGGTACCGGGTCCAAAAAGCAGGATCCAGTCGCGGTTGCATTCGGGACCTAAATTTTGGATCCATTCGCGGTGTCACCGGAACCAATTCCGGGTAAAAATTCACCGGGTCCGGGACCGAGACCGGGTAATCGGGTTTTTTTTCACCCCTAATTAAAGCCATAAGAAAGAGAGATTATATCATATGTTCATCCTGTCACGTCACTTAGTTCTAACCAATAAAAATTATTTATTTAATTGATTTTTCTGTCATTTGTTTACCAAATAAAATTTTATATGGTAAAAACTCTTTTTTAAATTTAATTTATAATAAATATGAGTAAAGATCACTTAGTAAAAAAAATAATTAAATAAATAATTTTTATTAGTTAAAACTACATATAACGGCCGGGAGAAACATATAGGCCATGTTTGGTAAATAGCGGTTTGGGCAAAAATTAGAGGTTTGAGGTCTAATTAGAGGTTTGACTAGTCAAATCCGCTAATATTGATGTTTGGTAAATAGCGGATTGAAAGAGCGGATTTGGGTGAAAAAACTAATTTTGAAAAAGCTCCTAATATGAGCTTTTTGAGATTAGAGGTTTGATATTAGAGTTGTAATGACTCTTTTAACCTTAACAATTACCAAAAATCTCCAAATAACCTAAATTAAATAATAATATTTTTTAATATAAATAATAACATATTAAATATTGAATTTATTTATTGTTACTACTAATTTATATGGTGACATTTGTAAGTTAATTCTATTTTTTATTATCACATATTTATATATGCATATAAAAAAATTAATAATTATATAAATAATAAATTAATATATAAATCTTTCAAATTTGTTTAGGAAATTTATATTAAAAAATAATTTTTACAAATCTAATTAATATTTATTAGATACAAAATATTAATAACTGATAAATTATTTAAACAAGTATTAAATATAACAATGTCCTTATATGTCATTTTGCTTGTTTAAATAATCAAACAGCTATCAGCTATCAGTTAATTTTACCAAACACTTTTATACAATCAGCTAATACAATCCGCTAATCAAATCAGCTAATGCAATCAGCTATCAGCTATCAGTTAATGTAATCCGCTATCAGCTATCAGCTATCCACTAATTGCCAAACAGGGCCATAATATAATTTCTCCGCAGGAAGCTATTAAGTTGGCATCTAATTATAACACTACCAAAAGGAAGGATTATTGCATTGAAGGCATAAGAAAGCTACCAAGTTGGAATGTAATTATAGCATGTCGGATTTCTTTAACTTTTTAGGATGGAAATCCTCTACCCTTTTCGGTGCCCCTACATATGCCCTCATGCTCAAAATTAACTTTAGGGTTTATGGTTTAGAGTTTTAGGCTAGGGGTTATGGTTAGGGTTTAGGGTTTAGGGTATAGGGTGTAGTGTTTAGGATTTAAAATTTAGGGTTAGGGCTTAGAATTTAATTTTGTAGTGTTTTTTAGTGTTGGGGCATATATAGGGGCACCGAAAAGGGGCAGACGAATTTTATCCAACTTTTTATGGCAAAAATTAGATTTCTGAACTCTTATCCAAGCTCGAAAAGTTTTTTGGTTGATTCAAAACCACACTAATTTTTTTTAGCTTAACTCAGAAATAGGTGCCTAAATTATACACTTTTAATATAGATGTTTAATATTTTTTTATTAAAATATGTATCTAAAGTTTCATGTGTTTTAAGATAACACTGTTAAAAAAATTATTACCCAATAATGTATTGACACATGACTTTTATTTTTTTTAAATAAACTGAAAATAAAATAAATTAAACAATATCTTAAAATTTTCAAAAATTATAAAATAGTCACAAAATCTCTAAAACCCCAAAACCTTAAACTCAAAATTGATGCCACTACCTTCGTCGATAGCTTCGTCGGACCTCGCTGTTTCCTGAGGCCACAACTCATTTTTCCCAACCACCCTTCGCTAGTAATCGGCGGAAGGGGTGTCAATCGGATGCACGCCTCTCGTCGGTTATCGACTATGGGTGTTTGGGGAAAACGGGTTGTGGCATCATGCGGTGGCAGTGGCAGAGTCCGGCGAGGCTATTGATGGAGGTAATGACGTCAATATTGAGATTTTGAGGTTTAAAGTTTTAGGGATTTGAGTTTTTTTTTTTTTTTTGAGATTTTAAGACTTTTATATTTTAAAAAAATATTTTCTTTTTTCAGTTTTTTTATAAAAAATAAAATAAAAATAAAAATAAAGAGATGTGTTAAATTGATGAATTTTTTTAATGGTGTTTACTTGAAAACTAATAGAATGAAACTTTAGACTCTTATTTCAATCAAAATAAACATTAGGCACATATTTCTGAAAAGTGTATAGTTTAGGCACATATTTCTGAGTTAAGTATTTTTTTTAATTATCGGTATCCAACTAATTGATTGATTAATTCAAATCGGGTATTGCAGGGGTTCATTATAGGGGTTATCATTCTAACCCAATTTGTTTCATTCACCACACCAGAATTCAACCTCTGACTTTACTTAAGGGATCTAATGACTCATCTCATTAGACCAATTGAATGTTAGTAAATCCACACAAACTTTAACTTGATTATGAAAGTTGATGATTATATCTCGTTCAATTCGAACTTGAAATTATCCAAATTCGAATTTGAAGTGACTCAACTGTGTAACTTGAAATGATCATGTTGAAATTAAGTATATTTTTTTCAATTTAATTTATAACTCGTAAATTATAATTATCATTTCTATTAGCATAAAATATGTAACTTCAACTTGAACATTTTTAAGAGTAGAGCAAGATGGTATAATTGTTTATGAGTCGAACATAGTTTTAAATTTTGGGTAAATTACATAAATAGTCTTCCGGCTATACTCCAATTATCTTTTGCATCCTCCGACTATTAGAAGTTACAAACTGGTCCCCTGACTTAAAAAAAATAACAAATTGATCCAGTGCCGTTAAAAATTTAACGGCTGGTGACATGGCAGTTAACAAAAATTGGCATAATAACACATTTAGTCCTCAACTTTTACACTTTGTTTAACTTTGCCCTAATTCTAAAAAAATGACCCTTAACATTTCAAAATTCTATCAATTTAATCCATTTTTTCTCTCCACATAATCCTAAACAAGAACGGTCTTCTAAATCCCCAGGAATCTTGTACTTGGAAGTACACATGTAGAAAATGGAAATGTCACAATATAAGAGCTACTATGGAGGTTTTCGATAAATTGGGAAGAGATACTGGTTTGAAAGAGTACAATGCTCTAATAGAAGTTTGCGTGGAGAAAGCCAGGACCAGCAAAAATGAAGATGATGCTTTAGAACACATGTATGAGGCTTTTAGAACTTTTAAGATAATGAGGGAACGGGGATTTAAGGTCGAGGAGGGCACCTACAGTCCGTTCCTTATGTATTTTATTGACACGACTATGGTAGAAGAGTTCTTTTTTTTCTGTGGTCATCAAAGAAGGGAATCCGAATTCTGTTGCAAGGTTAGGTTACTATGAGATGCTGTTGTGGATACGAGTCAATAACGAAGAAAAGATTCGAGAAATTTGCAATAGTATTTCAACTGGTGATGAGGAAGATGATTTTGAATTAAAAGGTATATCAATTTTTAGTTTATTATCTAATGATTTTTTATTTGAATATATGAATTTTATTTGCAAAATAAGCTTTTCCTGCTAATCTTTTTTTTGGTATGCTCATCTTATGCAATCGAGGGGGCAGAATTTTACTATTAGTGAGTTTGAAACATAGTTTTCTGTTCATGTCTTGCAGAAAATTATTTGTTAGCACTTCGTGAAAGTGGCAGGGAAGATCTCATTCGACTTCTAGAGGGTATTGAGAATATATAACGAGAAGTTTATTCTTCGAACAGAAGTCACGCCGTGGGCAATGTTTTGGTGTCGGCGTTTAACCCGGGTCACAAGATGTAATGGATCAAAGTAAAAGGTTGCCGCTTTAATGAAACAGTGTGTTTTGGTCTATTATGTAATTAGATAATTAATTAAATTGTATTAAAAATAATAAATTAATAGGATTGTGTGGAGAGAAAAAATGGATTAAATTGATAGAATTTTGAAATGTTAAGGGTCATTTTTTTAGAATTAGGGCAAAGTTAAATAAAGTGTAAAAGTTGAGGGCTAAATGTGTTATTATGCCAATTTTTGTTAACTGCCACGTCACCAGCCATTAAATTTTTAACGGCACTGGATCAATTTGTTATTTTTTAAATCAGGGGACCAGTTTGTAACTTCTGATAGTCGGATGATGCAAAAAATAATTGGAGCATAGTCGGGGGACTATTTATGTAGTTTACCCTTAAATTTTTAATATTTTTTCAATATATTATATGTATTTTGTTTCATCCAATCCAAGTTGTTCGCTTAAATTCATTAGTAATATAATAAGTATTAAAAATAAAAGTATTATTATAATGTATTTTATTTGTAAAACCTAGATTTCTTAGTTGTGTTTTTATTTCTTAGATTTTATATTTTAGTTTTAGTTCAAAATACTTCAAAATTCAAATCTAATAAGATATTGATGGGTTTGCAACTTTGGGCAGAGGAAAATTGGTGTAGGTTGAATTTTTTTTGACACGTTAACTAGGTTGTTTTATTGATAAACATAAGTAAAATAAGAACACAAGTTATTAGAGATTTTAAAACATAAAAAATAACATAAATATAAACCTAAAAAAAATATGAACGTTGTACAAGTCAGATCAGATACTCCCTCTTTGCACTAAAGAATTTTTTTTGTCTATTATAAAAAAGGTTCGTGGAGAGTTATCAAAACAGGAACAAGATAAAATATTCAAAACTGACAACCACCTTTCACCCATATTCTTAAAAGCGATGATTCGCTACATATAACATCGGCAAACAACCCCAAAAGGAACCAATCTATTTGTGACCATCAAAAAACACAAATCAAGAACAAGCATCGTGAGAGTCATCTTACAAACACCAAATTCCTGTCATAAAAGCAGTAAAAACTTGCCACGAAAATAGAAGAAAGCACAATCTTATTGGCGTAAAAAAAATAAATAGAATCAATAAAAAAATATGATTCACAATCGATCGCGACTAACATCAAAACTGATGTCTAGGTAAAGAAAAAAGAAGAGGTAAGCTGTAACTATGTCACCATCCTACGGAGATCGAAGCATTCATCAACAAAAGTGTATGGGTCAACCCCTACATGCATACACGATGCAATTGCATGAATGCATGGATATCGCCATGCTTGGAATGCTCCACAATCACACTATGTCTGAAATCGACTCGAAATACATTTGAGTGCGCTGCTTCGTTGTTGCGTCTGGCACCAATAACATCAAATGTCTTATTAGTTCGGTCGAAGCTGTGAACCTTTAGCGACGTTGCTTTTGTCATGTTCTTTGTCATTTTCGTCACAAGAGTGGGAGCCCACCTTTGGTCCCTATTTAATAAGGCATCGATTTCCTTTTCTTTAACTACTCAAACTTTCGCCAACCTATAGTACGTCTCTTTCACCAAACTTGCTATTGAGAGATGATGTGATTCTTTTAGTACTCTATTTATGCACTCCACAAGGTTGGTAGTCATTTGCCCATATCGTCTATCACCTTCGACATATGACTGGGCCCATCTTTCCCTCTCGATTTCATTTTCCCAACTCCAAACCTGCTCCCTGTACTTCATTAAATATTTCATCTTCCTCTCAAAATGTGGTCGCGTTAGTAGATATCCTGTGTCATAGTATTATTAGTATCGACACAAATCAAACATAAATAAATAAATAAATATATAAATAAATAAATAAATGCATATGCAAATATATTTAGTTTGAAAAAAGATGCTTACACATGCTTTCATTCTCACTGCGAAGATAAGGATTTTTGAAACGCTCATAGCAGTTCTTACTGATATGACGAATACAGTAGGCATGGCATGCGTTCGGTGATGTCCAACGACTTCCGTCTCGATTAATTGTTGCTTTGATACTCGTCCCTCGGTCGGATATAATGCATACCCCATCTTCTTTGACGACATGCTCACATAAATTCGTCAAAAAAAAATTTCAAGCTTCTGTCGTCTCCTGCTCAACAATTGCAAATGCAATCTGGAAGATGTTGTTGTCACCATCTTGTATAACAACAACCAACAATATATGAGAGTATCTCCCGTACAACCATGTGCCATCGACTTGTATTATACGTTTGTAATAGGGAAAGCTTTCGATAGCAGGCTTGAACGCCCAGAAAAGTCGATGAAAAAATTTATAGCCTTCAACAATTTGGCCTTCTCGGTCTTTCGCATCCTTAGTTTGATACCTCACTATAGTGCCCGAGATAAAATGTGTCAGTGCTAGTAATAAAGTCGGTAGCTCGTTGTACGACTTATCGTAATCACCGTACACCAAGTTCATTGCCTTATCCCTTACACGCCATACCTTCTTGTATTGTATTTGGTATTCAAATTGATGCGCAATGCTTGCCTGAATCGTTGAAACTGTAACCCATGGATTTGCTTCAACCAACTTCATTATGTGACGATATATTACGTTGGAGTCCAATTTTCGGTGGTCTTGGTTGATGAAAGTTCGTAAACATGTGTGAACACCATTATACTTTGTGACCTCCCAACGATTTAACCTCTGCAGCTTTGTCACTCGGATCTTCCAATTGTACTCTTGTTCGTATTTCACACATTTGGCAAAGAAGGTCCTCTGGCTGGATTCTACGACAAAGTAGTCCACGTAGTTCTTGATGTTGTACTCTTTCACTGCCAATATAGCTTAATTCTTGTCATCAAATTGAAGCTTAATATATAATTCACCGTGTTGACTCGAGGCTAATCGGGCTAAATCCGAAAATCCAGGCGCCCTCATTGCATCAAAATCTACCGAACTCATGTGAGAAGGAGGTTCATAAAATGTAATGTCTCCCCGGACGAAACAAATTTGCCAACACCAAAATCAGGGGCTGCACCAACATCAACAAGAAACAAATCGTGATCCCCAATATCTTCGTCTTCGCTAGAATCGACAAGTGATTCTCCCCATCGACCTCGTGAGGGTTCCACACCAGCTTCAACAGTAGGATTAACACTCGGCCCGTGTGATGAAGCATATGTTGAAGGCATGGCTTCATGAAATGTATTTGATGTCCCACTTATCAACATTGCAACAAAACTGCCTCTGAGCATATCAATCTCATCACCAAAGTTCATTTGAGCTGATTCTCCAACTACGTTTGTAGATGGGCTGGGAACATCACGCACCTCGGTAAACAACTCGATATATCGAATTCCCATAGAATCATGTTCTGCGATCATCAAAGAAACATCGTCATCATCTTGGAGAGTGATTGCACAATATCTGACCAGATTGTCACATGTCATCAATCGATAACGTAAACCATGAATCTCTTTTCTAATTTTCTGTGATATTTTCTCCTTCATTTCTCGAAGCATGATTTCTTTCTCGAATCTCATTTTCGTATTGCTTTCACAATCAAATACAACCCCGACATCAGTTTTCACATTTGTCCATTGTAATGAACAATCACCATAAATTTGTTGTTGCTCAATTTCTCTACATGATCGAAATAAAATATACTAAATCAAAATGCTAATAATAAAATAAAAATAAATATATTTCGAATATTTTTTTCTAACATAGTAAATCAACTTATAAAATAAATTGAAATTAAAATTTAAAACTACCAAACTAACACAAATAAACTAGATAAAAAACTACATGAAAAAATATATCATTTGTCCAATCCAAATTCAAAGTAACTCAAATAAACTACATCAAAAAATTAAAAATAATTGAAACATACAAAATAACAAAATAAAAATACCAAACTGAAAAAATTATCAAACTAAAAAATTCGAATCTACTTACAAAATAACAAAATAAAATTACCAAATAAAAAAGAAACTCTAAAAAATTTGAATCTACTTACAATCTTTTCTTCACTGCTTTCTTTATCTTCTCCTTCTTCTACTCCAATCTTAACTTTCTTTCAACCTTAACTTAACTATTTAACAAAAAGTAAATTTTTTTATCCTTTATATCTCTGCCTATCTAACAACTATAAATTTTTAACATCTACCCCTATACATTTTAAAATACCATAAACCCATCACCATTAAAAAATTACATCCATCACTCCCAAAAAAATTAATCTGCTTCCCACTCTTCCCAAAAATAAACAGTAAACCTAACCTAAACTTATACCTATATTCGAATCAAAACTCTTATCTAAAAATAAAACACAGCCTTATTTCAATCAGAATTCTGTGATACTCAGACACCCAAAGTCGGATTGTGATGAATTAGACTTCACCCTTTTGAAACCTAAGCCATTAGAGTCCGACTTTAGGGAATTTTTCCCCAAAATACACCAAAGTCGGATTCACATGAGCTCGACTTTAAGGGATTTTTTTTTAAATACCTATTCATCAGAGTCCGACTTCTACTATAGTCCGACTTCTACTATATTGTTCCAATCACAATATTTTCAGAAATAAATTCCCAACAACAATACATTGGGAAATAATAAAATTATTTTTCTAAATATAATATCCAGCCAATTTCGCCCAATATTGGTGCAATTTCCCCGAATAATACAATGAAAAATAATGTTGTTTTCTTTTTTCAAAGAAACACGGGTTCCAGCTCCCTTTTTTATAAGGCGTGTGTAAGTTTATTAAAGTTTAAAAAATGACCGGATACTACAGCAAAGGAGATTTTTAATTGGCCCGTGAATGGAGAATGGAAGAATTTGGCGGCAAATGGTGACCAATCAGGGAAAAAAACAAGTGGGAATCTCGTCAGTGAATGATATCACTATAGTGAGCTGAGGCTGAGCACCGTATCTCTTTTTGTCTTATTTATTGTGGAATAGAAAATGCCGGAAGAAAGGGAAGAGGCGGAAGCCGATAAGAAGAGCGAGAGAGCCGAAGTCGGAGGTTTTAGAGTTTAGTAGAGAGAGAAATGGGGTGGGCAATTGCTATTCATGGCGGCGCCGGAGTCCCACCCTCTTTGCCCCCGGAGAAACGTCTCCCTCGTGAAGCTGGCCTCCGCCACTGCCTTGACGTTGGGATCGCCGCTCTCGAAGCCCGTAACCACCCCTTGGACGTTGTTGAACTTGTGGTACACACGGCTTTACTTTTATGTTTATGTCAAATAATTAGTTTCTTTTGCAATATACCTGATTGATAGGGTGAACAACACTTGATTATATTTGAAAATTTTGAATATTTTCTTTGAATTATTCGAGTTATTTGAATGAACTCTAATTTTTATTAGATTTCAAGTTCGAATTTGCGAAGTTTGAATAACCAGAAAATAAAATTAAAACGATGTTGTTTTTGTCTTTAACTAATTAGTCTGATTTATTTTGTGATTTGATTCCTTTATACTCCTATCAACTCTTTTTTCCTCAAATTCCTCCTTTTAAGGGAAAAAAACATTGTGAATATATTATACAAATTAGCATTGTAAATAATTACATTTAGATTTGAACAGCAACTCGAACAAATATATTCAATTAATTTAACTCAAATTTTATAAAGTTGACTCGACTTGAAAAAATCAAATAAAATTTGAATGATAAAATGGTACTCATAAACTCGACTAACTCAATTTTTTTCACTCGACTTGATCGAATAATCACCTTATTGATGGAGATTAAATAATTACCAAATGGGTGGGATATTAATAGTTGGGACTTTGATGTTCTGGTTCTTTTTATCAAACACTTATAGTTTCTTGGATGCAAATTACCATCTTAATGCTCTCTTCCTACAGAGTTTAACTGTCTGTTAATAAAATTCATTAACACCACTTTGCTGTTTATCTGATTCGGAATAGAACAAAAATATGCCTTCTGTTCTAAGCAGAATTTTATGAAGTTCTGGATTTATGTTGTTTATTGTCATGTAGGTACGCGAACTCGAAAACTATCCGTATTTCAATGCCGGAAAGGGGTCTGTCCTAACCACCAGAGGCACCATTGAGATGGAAGCCTGCATCATGGATGGCAAAACAATGAAATGTGGAGCCGTCTCAGGTCTCAGCACCGTTGTTAATGCCGTATCCCTTGCGCGGTTAGTCATGGAGAAGACTCCTCATATTTATCTGGCATTCGGTGGTGCCGAGGCCTTTGCAAGGGAACAAGTAAGTCACAAGCAAACTTTGAGTAGTCATGTGTCACTGAAACGTCTCTCGGGTCGGATCTGTTCTTGATTTTTTCTTCGAACCGATGTTTCTTTCGTTCCTCGTTGCTTGCCTTTAGTACTCTTCATTGTCCTTTGTTCCTACTGATGTAAACAAAGTTTCAGTTTGCTCAATTTAATTGGAATGAAACATATGATTAGAGCTCGGAATCATGCTTTCCTGTTCAAACACATATTCAGACATGAGTATCGGAGTATGATACTCCAAATAGACGGAAAACTTTAAAGAGACACATACTCGTATACGACACTCACCCTCGATTCTTCAATAACTGGCCAAAAGAAACTCAATATGTCTGTTTTGTTGTAAATTGGGTCAGGGTGTTGAGACTGTTGAGATGAGCCACTTTATAACTCCTGAAAACATTGAAAGGCTTAAGCAGGCACAAGAAGCTGGTAGAGTTCAGGTATTTTTCTCCATACAATTTGTTGTCTGTCTTAAAACCAGATGGTGTCGAGTTCAGGTTTTAAGTGTTTGATTTTGTATTAATCTGCAGATTGACTACACTCAACCAGATGGTGCAGTTGCTGATGGTGATGGCCAAACTGGCACTGTTGGATGTGTGGCTGTTGACAATGAAGGGAATTTGGCTGCAGCAACATCAACCGGTGGAATAGTGAACAAAATGGTTGGTAGGATTGGGGACACACCGGTTATCGGTGCCGGGACTTACGCGAACCATCTGTGCGCGGTTTCGGCTACAGGGATGGGTGAAGCGATAATCCGCGGTACCGTGGCGAGGGATGTTGCTGCTGTTATGGAGTTCAAAGGTATTTCCCTCAAGGAAGCGGCTGCATACGTTGTGGACCGAGCTCCACCGGGCACTACTGGGTTAGTTGCCGTGTCTTCCACCGGAGAAGTTGCCATGCCCTTCAACACCCCCGGCATGTTTCGTGCTTGTGCTACTGAAGATGGATATTCAGAAATTTCCATATGGGAGTCTCCATCAAAGTAAAACTCTTGCTGAGTTTTGGATTCATTTTGCCTGGAAAATTGTTATGAAAACATGAGTAGATGGGATGAAATGTTATAATGTTATGTTTAGAAACAATGTTTTATGTTTGGTTTATTTATGGTTTATGTTGCATTGTGACCGGTAATGTTCTGTTTGTCAACATCTGTTGGTGCTGAAGAAAACTTATTTTATTTGTTTCTTAATGTTATGAAAAAGATATATTTATTTTAATGGGTTTTCAAAAAAGAAAATATAAATGTAGATTTAGTTTTTAAAAAAATATTATAACCTTAAACTTTAAATTCTAAATATATATTTACATCATTTATATTCGTGTAATTTTCATATGATTTTCTTTTCCACATGTACACATTACTTGTTTTTTTTCGAAACTCGTGAAAAAAATTAAAATGAACATACGAGTTTTTTTTTCCCAAGCAAGTGTTGATTTTCTTTGGAAAACGCTACTTTAATAAAGGGTTATTACGCTAATCCAAACAAATTGACTCAACAAGTCGTTGTAGTATAGTGGTAAGTATTCCCGCCTGTCACGCGGGTGACCCGGGTTCGATCCCCGGCAACGGCGTTTCAGCTTTTTATTTTTGAGAATTAAGTGCAACTTAAATGGGTTGGGCCTACTTCTACCAATTTTGTCGGTTTTGAAGTTTTTTGTTGACAAACCGGTTTTTGAAGTTGAATATCAGGGATGTTGTCTTTTTCTTTTTGGTAAAGAAAATGTTAGGTTTTCCAGGATGGATTTTAACATCAATTATGTATTAATATTATAATTCATTAACATAAAATTAAAAAATCTCTTTATAAAAGAATAAAAGTAAAATTAATTTTAACATTTTTTTATATTTTGGTATAATTATTACATGTTAATATATGTTCTTTACTCTTAATTTTTTAAAATAGCACACTCACCGTATAAACAAACTGCTCGAACTCGAATCTCTTACAGATAAACACAATCTCTCTTCACTGTAACCATTAATGGGTTCATTTTAACATTTTTTTTTTCAATTTTAAAATACTCCCTCCGTCCCATAAAAAATGTCCCTTATTTATTTTTTGAAAGTCAAAATTTTTAAATTTTGACTATTATTATATTGAATATTTTAAATAAATATTTTTTATAAAATATATATTTGAAAACTACTCGATTAGAGGTTTTTAAAATATATTTTTTCATATTTTTATCAATGATACATTTTAAATAATTATGAGTTAAAGTTGAAAAATATTGACCCAAAAAAAATCAATAAAGGACAAAATTTGTGAGACGGAGGGAGTATTAAAACTTTAAGGAGTGGTTCAATGATATAAAGTGATTTATTCTCTTCAATGGTCACAATGGAAAGTAAAAAGAAATGTAGTTTTCTTTTGTTTTATAATTTTTTTTAAAGCTAAGGTGATTACAAGTAGTATTTGTTCTGAATATACTCTAAATTATTTGACAATGCATGTTCAATCACCTTGTTGCAGCTGCTGATGCTCGAACTCCTGACCTTTAAAAACAATAACCGTTCCCTTAACAACTGAGGTAATTTTCTTTTGTTTTATAATTTATTTTTTATTTAATAAGTTAACTTTGAAAAATATTAAACTTTAAAGCTATAGTTTAAAGCATGTATAATTCTTTTTTTATTTTTTAAAGTTTTATAAGAATTATAGTTGAAAATATGTTAAAGGACTAGAAATAAAATGATGTTTCAGCTATAATTTAAGGGTTAAATCAGATATTAACCTATTTTATTAATATATCATATCCATTAATTTAATGAGAGATAACGGTAGAATTATTATTTTTTATGATAAATAGATATTAACCTAAACTTTGAGGACTCTATGAGGAACTAAAACTTGCTTTGTTGAATGGCTTTAAACGTGTATAAGAGTTTGATGTACTGACTTAATGGATTACACAGGGATATTCATAGCCCTCCTTACATCCATATAAGAGTTTGATGTACTGACTTCGGGCTCATTTTCATATTCAAAAAAAATATTTAATAATTTCCTCAATTTCTCCAAGTTAAACAAACTTAGATGTATAAATATAGAAGATTAGATATCATATTATACAATTTTTTTAACTGATATATCACTCCTAACGGCTCTATGATCATCATTAATATAATTTTAATGACTATGTTATGATATTTGAAAATTAAATGATCAAAATAAACATTTTTATTATAGTTAAACAATCATTTGTGAACTTTATTTAAAAATATATTGCATCTGTTGCGGAATACGATCGTCGGATAGAGCAAAAACGCAACTGATAATTTGAGAAAATAACAATGAAGATAAAGGAGACACAGATTTTACGTGGAAAACCCCTAAATAATATAGGGTAAAAACCACGGACAAAGGTAGAAGAATTTCACTATGAGAAAATAGGAATTACAACTTCTCTCAATCTAACAAGGAGAAAACAATGACAATTCTCTCTTGATAAAAAGGAGAAAACAAATCTATGAAAACTCTCTAATTTCTCTAGTATTGAGAGGAGGTTAGAATGATTTGGGATGTGTAAGAATGGCAAATGGCTAGGCTATTTATAGTTGAGCTTTAGGGACTAACTTATAAATAACCTAAACTTTAGGGACCAAAAATTAATTATCCCATGCCACTATTTCACCTACTTTCGGTGGCTTTTGCATCCATTTTTGACTCCTTTTTTTTCTTCATTTGCATCCATTTTTGACTTTTTTTTTTAAGCCAATTTTCAACAAATCTCCCACTTGAAGATTTGATTGGAACAATCATATCTTCACACCATTCTTTCTACCTCGTATTTTCCATGTTGCTTACGTCTCTAACAAGCCACAAGAGGATCGACACCAAGTAAACTTATCAGTGTTGATTGCTTTTGTCATGAAATCTGCTATGTTGTCATCGGTATGGATCTTCTGCATATCTATCGTCCCTTCTTCCACTTTCTCACGAATGAAGTGGTATTGGACTCGAATGTGTTTTGTTCTTGAGTGAAAAGCAGGATTCCTTGCAAGATGCAAGGCGCTCTGACTGTCACAAAACAAAGAGACATTCTCTTGTTTGTGCCCGAGCTCCTCCAATAGCATTTTCAACCATATTGCTTCTTTACTGGCTTGTGTAGCTGCTACATATTCTGCCTCCGTTGTTGACGTAGCCACAACCGATTGCAGTTTTGAAACCCAGCTTACAGCTCCACCAGCAATTGTAAACACATATCCCGTTGTAGATTTGCTTTTATCCAAATCTCCTGCATAGTCAGAATCGACATACCCGCTGATAAGAAAGTCTGATCCTCCGTAACATAATGCAACATTTAAGGTCCCTTTGATGTATCTCAGGATCCTTTTCACAGCATTCCAATGCTCTCTGCCTGGATTCGCCATGTACCGACTAACCACTCCCACTGCTTGTGCAATGTCTGGTCTTGTACAAATCATAGCGAACATTAAACTTCCCACTGCTGATGCATACGGTACTCGAGACATCTCCATCCTCTCTTCTTCACTGCTAGGACTCATACTGGAGGATAATTTAAAGTTAATAGGAAGAGGGGTAGAAATTGGCTTACAATCTTGCATGCTGAATCGTGACAAGATCTTTTTCAAGTAATTCTTTTGTGAAAGCCAAATCTTCCTATTACTTCTGTCTTGGTGAATTTGCATCCCTAGAATCTTGTTTGCTGGTCCCAAGTCCTTCATTTCAAATTCCCTAGCCAGTCGTGCCTTTAATTCTTCAATATGATCTTTGTTGGGGCCTGCAACCAACATGTCATCTACATACAACAGCAATATAACAAATTCGTTTTCACCAAACCTCTTGAAGTAAGCACAAGGGTCTGCATTAAGTCTGTTGTATCCAAGGCTCATGATGAAGGAGTCAAATCTCTTGTACCAACACCTCGGCGCCTGCTTTAAACCGTACAGAGATTTGTTCAACCTACAAACCAAGTTCTTCTTTTCTTTTTCTTCAAAACCTTCAGGCTGGAGCATGTAAATCTCTTCTTCAAGATCTCCATGAAGAAAAGCTGTTTTAACATCTAGCTGCTCTAGATGTAAATTCAATGTAGCACACATTGCCAGGACAACTCGAACCGTTGTTAGTCTAACCACAGGAGAAAAGATTTCATTGAAATCAATACCTTCTTTCTGAGCATATCCTTTGACCACCAGTCTTGCACGATACCTCTCTACTTGATCGTCACCATTTCTCTTGATTTTGAAGACCCATTTGTTACCAATTGGCTTCCTTCCTTGTGGTAGTGGCACAAGTTCCCATGTATTATTTTTATGAAGGGCTTCGATTTCTTCTTGCATTGCCGCCATCCACTGCGAAGCATCTGAGTTGTTCATTGCCTCCTCGAATGATGATGGCTCACCGTCCTCCGTTAAAAGGCAGTATGCAACATTACCTTCTATAACATAATCTGAGTGCCAATTGGGGCGTCTTCTCACACGATCTGATTGACGAGTTGTTGGAGCTTCAGAATTCTCTGGTTCTGATTCCTCGAGCTCTGGTTCTGCTTTAGAACAATCTCTCTGTTCAGACTCATTTTCAACATGTATCTGTGTAGTCTCTGGCTTTTCTTTATCAGTGCTATCATCTTCTTCTTTTCTTTGTAGCTTATCTTCTACAAAGATAACATCCCTGCTGATAATCACTTTGCGGGCAGTGGGATCCCACAAGCGATACCCCTTTACTCCATCAGCATACCCCAAGAATTTACATTTTCTGGATTTTGGATCCAACTTTGAAATTTCTTGGGCATTGTACATCACGTACACAATACTTCCAAATATATGGAGGTTTGAATAATCAACTGGTTTACCAGTCCACATTTCCATCGGTGTCTTCAACTTAATTGCAGTTGATGGAGCCCGATTCACCAAATAACAGGCGGTATTGACTGCTTCTGCCCAGAAAGCTTTTTCTAGTCCTGCAGCTCTCAACATTGCTCGTGTTCTTTCTAACAGAGTTCTGTTCATCCGCTCTGCCACTCCATTTTGTTGAGGAGTGTATACTGTTGTGAACTGTCTTTTGATGCCTTCTTTTCTGCAGAAGTCATCAAATTCATCACTTGTATATTCACCTCCATTATCTGATCTGAAACACTTGATCTTATTTCCAGAATCAAGTTCCACCCGCGCTTTGAAAACTTTGAAGGTTGAAAACACATCTGCCTTCCTCTTGATAGGATACACCCAACATCTCCTAGAGTAGTCATCAATGAAGGAGACAAAATACTTTGCTCCGCCTAGGGATGTAACCGGTGCTTGCCATACATCAGAATGAACCAATTCTAGAGCAGCCTTACCTCTAGAATTTGATGTGTTGAATTTTAATCGATGCTGCTTACTTGTAATACAATGTTCACACAAAGGAAGTGATACCTTTGTTAAACCCGGAAGTAGCTTTTGCTCCACAAGGACTTTCATTCCCTGTTCTGACATGTGTCCAAGTTTCCGATGCCATAACATGGTAGAATCTGAACTACATAAGGCAACAGAGGCTTCAGCTTCTAGTAGAGTCTCTCCCTTCAGCATGTACAAATTTGCAGCTATCTTTTCACCTTTCATCACCACAAGCGCTCCATGGAACACCTTCATGATTCCTTTCTGTGTTTCAATCTTGCTTGCATTATTATCCAACAATCCGTAGGATAATAAGTTTTTCTTCAAGCCTTTAACGTGTCGCACATCTTGAACAACTTTGGTTGTCCCGTCATACATCTTCAATTTGATGGTTCCAACGCCAACAATTTCCAAGGCATGATTATTGCAGCTGTACACAGATCCTCCTGAGATAGGTTCATAATTATAGAACCATTCTCTTCTTGAGGTCATGTGATATGTGGCTCCCGAGTCAATAAGCCATATGTCTGCAAATCTTTTTCTGCCTTCCATGGCTGTTGCTGCTTCACAACAGAGAGCATCTCCATCATCTGAAGTGTTTGCCATATTTCCTTGAGGATTGGAGTTTTTAGGTAAACTCCAACAATCCTTCTTCATATGACCCTTCTTTCCACAGTTGTAGCACTTTAAATTCTTCTTACTCCTTGACTTTGATCTACCATGATTGTGACTGCTATTTTGGCCACGTTCTGTTGATCTTCCTCTCATCACCGTTAAGGCCTCTGCTTGTTGCAGATTTCCTTGTCTGTCTTCCTTGTTCTTGCGCCGATTTTCTTCTTCTAGGACAGCAGCTGCAACGTCATCGAAGACTAGATCACTTGTAAGGTTGTTGTTTGTCAAGTTGATGATGAGTTGATCATACGAATCAGGTAGACTTTGAAGCAGAAGTTCAGCACGTTCTTGTGACTCTATTTTATAGCTTAGGGATGTAAGCTGAGAAAATAGAGTATTCAACGTGTTTAAGTGCTCTGTCACTGAAGTAGATTCTGACATCCGAAGAGTGTACAATTTCCTCTTAAGGAAAATTTTATTGTGCAACGATTTGACCTCGTATAATTTTGCGAGGTGATCCCAAATCTCCTTGGCTGTCTTCTTCTCCTCGATGCTTGATAGTACTTCATCTGCTAATGCTAAATGAAGGTCTGCAATAGCATTCTCGTCCATCTCATTCCATTTCTTGTTATCCGTAAAATCTGCCGGCCTTTCACTGATAGCCGCTAGACATCCGTTTTTTCTTAGGATGGCCTTTATCTTCAATTTCCACAGTGAGAAATTTCTCCCATTGAACTTTTCAATATCAAATTTCGTTGCCATAGCTTCTATTTCAGATAGCTCCCACTATTTCACCTTTTTGACGTGAATAGTGCCCACCACCTTCAATGAATGAGTAATATCTAACTTACTTTCTTATGATGGAGGATCCACTTTTCAGTGGCAACCAACAGAGAATACGGTAAGTAGATATACACACCCAAATCTGGCTCTGATACCAATTGTTGCGGAATACGATCGTCGGATAGAGCAAAAACGCAACTGATAATTTGAGAAAATAACAATGAAGATAAAGGAGACACAGATTTTACGTGGAAAACCCCTAAATAATATAGGGTAAAAACCACGGACAAAGGTAGAAGAATTTCACTATGAGAAAATAGGAATTACAACTTCTCTCAATCTAACAAGGAGAAAACAATGACAATTCTCTCTTGATAAAAAGGAGAAAACAAATCTATGAAAACTCTCTAATTTCTCTAGTATTGAGAGGAGGTTAGAATGATTTGGGATGTGTAAGAATGGCAAATGGCTAGGCTATTTATAGTTGAGCTTTAGGGACTAACTTATAAATAACCTAAACTTTAGGGACCAAAAATTAATTATCCCATGCCACTATTTCACCTACTTTCGGTGGCTTTTGCATCCATTTTTGACTCCTTTTTTTTCTTCATTTGCATCCATTTTTGACCTTTTTTTTTTAAGCCAATTTTCAACAGCATCATTCAATTATTCACTTCATATTATTTCTGAATAAGAAAATAGTTTTCGGGAGTACAAATTTGATGACCTTGGAAAGACCTAAACTTGAATGTTCATGGTGGTTGACTCTAAACCAATTCTACGGGCAAGTATAATGTATAATATATTTAGAGTGCGGTTAAAAGATGATAAATTTTGATATATGTCTAAAAATTAAAATGTTACTTTTTTTATAGCATTTTAGGTTGTTTTTTTGTATCTTTTTGACAATAATCAGTACTTGTCCAAAAACATAAAATGCTATAATAAAAAGGATTAATATCCTACACACTGGCGGTGGAAACTAAAAATTTCCACAAGCGCCTTAGTTTTAAGGTATAGGGAGTTAGTTTAAGATTTAGGGGTTTAGAATTTAGGGATATTTGTTTCGATTTAAGGTTTAGGGTTATAGTTTAGGGTTTATAGTTAGAGTTTAGTTTTTAGGGTAATATGGTGAGGATTTAGGTTTTAACCTATAAACCCTAAATTATAACCCTAAACCTTAAATTGAAACAACTCTTCCTAAATTTTAACCCCCTACACCTAAACCCCTAAACCCTATACTCTAAATTAACTCTCTATACCCTAAAACTAAGGCGCTTATAGAAACTTTCAGTTTCCACAGCCTGTGTATAGACTAAGTATTGATAGTTACAAAATAAATATCAATACTTGTCAAGAAATACGAAAAAATCAACTTAAAATGTTATCGGAAAATTTTTAAGTTGTTAAACAAATTTCGAAAGTTACCGTCTTTTAGCCTCACTCTAGACCTACCCCAGTTCTACAGAGTTACTCCTGAACCGTTCAATTTTCTCACCGTTAAGATCAAAGGTCCATAGAAAACAAACAGCTCAAACGCCTCATGAAGATTAAGGACAAGACACACGGGTGGACATAGCAGGAAACAGGGACACCAAAATCCATAACTAGCTGGATGTCGAGGATAGTTCCAACAACAAGAAGCCAGTTTTGTCCTCTTCGTGGGAACCAAATGATGCTTGGCTGGAATACCAATGCCCCATGCATTGGAAACAAGGTGGGGTTGTTCATTATTGGGATCACAATCACATGGGACTTGCACAGCAATACCCTATTCTCCATATTCACATTCAATATTCATCCATTAGTAAAGGCTTTGATTATTTCTTGGGGATTCGAATTCGGATCCCGGCATCTGTAGTAGACCTTTTCGAAAATGCAACAGCCTCGATCATTGTCTGAATAAAATAATTTAGATATAACATCAATTTCTAATGCAATAGATAAACCATATGCCATTATAGTTCTAGACTCGGAAATAAATATGATAAATATACTATGTATCCCCCCTCCAACCTGCAAAATAAGAGTTCAGAGCAATGAAACAAGTCTAGGGTGCTAAACAAGGTGTTAGCTGCTTAAGGAAGAAGACTACTTCGAAGCTCCTTTGGGCAACTCGGCAGATTTTGCACCAGATGGGTTCAGCTCATCCCATGCTTCGATCCATGTCACCATAGCATCGGCAAGCTTGTTGAAGTAGTCATCAACCTTGCTCAGTTTTGCCTTGACCTGCTTCGAGATTTCGATGTAGCATTGCTGAACCGTGGTGCAGTCCTTGGGAAGGGTAACGGACTGGAAGAATGGGATCAACTCTTCTTGCCAGTAAATTCCTTTGTATTCTTTCTTAAGATTCACAAACGGGTTGCTCGCTTTGCTGTGCCAAATGTAAGGCAATCCTGTCTTCACTCCCAATCCGAGGTGGTCACATATAACCTGCGTGTGAACCAAACAAGCTATTAACGGTTGCAGTGTAATAGAAAGCTTATACATATAGGTGGTGGAAAGAATGATAAGATACCTTGGTACACCAGCCGGCCCACATATCATCGTATCGTCCAATAGGCTGACCATCACCCATCAGTCCAAAGTACATTGCAGGGCCAATCAATTCCCGGTTGAATGCCAGATTCATACCACACATGGGAAAGATGGTTCCTTTGGGTATTGTCATAATAGCATCAACATACCTGATAAAAATTGGATGCCGGAATTAGTCTCCATTTATACGTGCACATATATTGGACAAAATGTGAAGGGTTAAATCTATACCTGCTGTTCCTCTCAAGAGGCTTGACAAGCTGAGTCGGTGCATCATAATCCGGGATGTTGAGCCAGAGGCCATGAGACACTGCTGTGGGAACACCCTCGCGGAGACTGAACGGGTAACCACGAACAAAATCTGCACCATCTCTGTACGGATCATAGAGAGTATTGAAGAAAAACGGAGTAGATGGACTCAGAAGGTTCTTGATGTGCTGCTCCAGTGCGTTAATGTCTTTGCCAGATGGATCTTTCGCAACCTGTAAAACCAAGCAGCTTCAAACATAAGCTTTACATACAGGCAAGACAAGAAGGATACAACCACTTACAAACACAGGAATGCTAAGTTAGAACAGATAAATCTCGAGCACATTCCAAAACCTAAGCTCTAAAATCAGCTTCAGACAATCAAAACTGATATCAAAAGCAGCTAGAGGACGGAATTTTGATTTACCTAATAATACAAAACACCAAAAACATATCCGAAAATCGACCCGCATTTCAAATTTTACAGTCATACATGACAAAAACAACAAAGAGTAAAGACTAAAATGATTAGGAACGGCTAATAAGACTTACATCACCATTGTCAAGCAAATGAGCAATGGCTTAACATTAACTAATGATTAAATGCAGGATCACTATCACAAAATCCCAACAAACCAAAGCATAAATCCATAGAAACCAAATCAGGAAACACAGATAAATACATGTTATTTGCAAATCCAAATAGCAAATCAAGATAGGGAAATACCAACAAATTGCATTAAAAGCTCATCTTTTTTAATAAAAAAAACTAAGTCCTCAAAATCCTAAACAAAATTCAAAAATTCCCAAATCACATCAAGATCAAAACTTCCACACCCATAACACTAAAAAAGATCACATCAAGATCCAGAACTTAAAACCCACAAGCATAACAGTAAAAATAAACAAAACCCAATCTCCAAATCCAAAAATACACCGACACCCAGATCTCCAAAAACACCCAAAATCGAAAAAGGATAGACAAAAGAGATCTATTTTGAGCTTACAAAGCAGTCATCGTCAATGGTATAAATGTACTTCTTCTTGGAAACCATATAACCGAAGCAGCGACAAGCAGAGTCCTTGAAAGAGATGCAGGAGGACTTAGGACCCAGAATCCTGTTGATATCGTTCCTATTGTAAAGCTCGTAATCAAAGCCGTCGGGAACTCTGATGGTCTTGGAAGGATCGCCGTCTTGAACAATGATGAGATGGTAAGGCTGGAAAAAGGGTCTCCACATCTCCAAAAAGTCGAGGTTCCGGATTGTGGGAATCACTATGTCGAGCTCATCTTTCAGCAGCGTGGCTGGCGAGATGGTGGACGGTTGTGCCATTGGCGAAAGCTTGGACTTGGGGAAGCAAAACAGAGAGAAATGAAGGGAGGGGCGAGTTTGACTGTTTCAGATATAGGATGATAGAGGAGAATTGATGTTTGTATAAGAGATTTACAGTGGGTGGCACGTGCGAACAAAAAAGGGCGACCTTTTAGTAGGAAAACAGCTCGATTAGATCCATGCTGTCCTGTTTTTCGGTGTAATAAAATTAGCTAAACTATTCAAAAGAGATGATAAATTGCTATAGTGACTAAAAATGTTTATATTATTTCATATTATTTTATTTTATAAAAATTTAAATTTGATATAAAAATATAATATTTCTATTCAATAATAAAATACCCTTCGGATTTTCTCATTAATCTTTTCTAGCAATAACAAAAAACATAGTTATATGTCACATTTAAAAAGAGACGTATATATTAATCTTACACCGGCTAAAAGGTAAAGAGATATGAACGTCTGCGTTGTATGACAATTGTCTCTCCAATAAAAAGTATATAAAATTTTATTTATTTATTTATACCCTTAATTATATTTTATTTAGACCTTATTCCCTTATTTTTAAAACTTTATACTTTGTCCACTAAATTTAATTTCTAACAAACGTCCGTGAACACTTTTAATAAAAAAAAACTTTGGGTATCGGACCACAAAAAACTCTTGAAAGAAAATTAAAACATACTACCCAAAGACATAAAGGAAAAAGGATTGAACATTCTCCTAAATACGTCATTTATTTTCTATAGAAAACCAATCATTATTGAAGTTTTATTGTCATTTCCAACTAGATGTTATACTTATGTATGAGTAGAGATAGGAAAAATCAACCTTGCATATTGCTCTGCTAACAATTATGATTTCATCGACAAACTATCATAATAAGGGACTTAATTATATTAGAGTGTAAACCTTTTTTGATCGGAGAGTGTATCGTGATGACTACTACACAAACATCGGGCTACCATAAAGACAGGTGCATGTTTGATATTTATTAATAATTTAAAATATATTCTAATATCTTATAATTAGCTAAATTTTAACATATACAATAAATATTATCTATCATTAATCAAATATTTTTTTTAAAGGTAACGGGCCTCATTAAAAACCCCTCTAATCCTACTAGGGAAAAGAGTGCCATATTTATTTCATTAAAACTATAAAAGCATCCATCGGTACACAATTATGGTACATCAGTACCAAACCACTTAAACATCCAGTTTACAACGATCATCATCTAAATCACTTCCCAAACACAATTATCCTTCCCAAACCCAATCACTAAGCTTGTTTACTCCCTGACGAGCAAGGATATGCGCAACACCATTCTTCTCCCTGGTTACATGGCACAGCTTCCACTGAACATTTAAGAAAAATTCCATGCACTCAGTTATTAGCTCAACAAAGGTGGCTGGAGGTTGCCATATGCAATTTATTCATTGCACAACAAGGAGGCTATCGGATTCAACAATTAGCAAACCAGTATAATTTTTATAAAACCCAGTAAATAGACGACAAGCTTCTAATATGGCTAGTAATTCAGCTCTTGTTGGATCTACCAACCCAATTGGTTTTGAGAATTTCAATAGAAATTTACCTTTCGAATGCCTCCAATGCCTCCAAGGCCAAAGCTCCCCATCACAGCAGCATCTATATTGAATTTGAGGACACCACAGGGCGGTACAACCCATACTGCAGAATGATCCTTCCTGTTTGGTCCCCTGCTGACATTGCACAGATTTGGATGCCTCGTGAAATCGAGAATCGAAGGAACCGATGCAGGCCATTTGCTTCTACACCAGTAACCAACTCTTAAAACCAAAGTATCAAACACAGCCACATATTCTCTTCTTGTTAAACACTACCGATTCCTTTCCAACCATAACGTCCAAACGATGCCGAAGAACGCCATATTCCACACAGGTTTAGCCGATTGTCTCATCTGAATATTATCCCACAACAATAAAAGCTCCTTCAGACTAGCGGGCATGACCAAATGTACCCTCCACCCTCTGCTCCAAAGTTGCCAAATACTCCAGGTGAACTGACAATGACAAAATAAATGAACACAAGTTTAGTGGTTATGTACACCCATTTAACCTCATAGGTCTTAAGCTTGAATTTATCTCTTAGCTTCATTTTTTTAACCAATAAGAATCAATATAAGATATATAATAAGTCATTTTTTATCTTCTATTTAGAGGAGAAAAATGAAATCAAGCAATCTTGCTTGAGAGGGGGATCGAACTTAGGAAAAACTTGAAGAATATATATATATATATATACATACATATATATGATTCACTTGAACAGAATGTAAAACTCATGGTTTTACACTTTTTTAGATCGTTGAATGGGTGAAATGGATGGTTGAGATTAATTCTTTACTTTTTTTTCCAGTCTAGGTGTGTCCATTGTTTGGTTAAAACATGAATTAATCGTAAGAATCAAAATTTAATCCAGTTAATCGATTATTTAATTAAATTTTCAATCAGTTAATGTTTAAAGAACTTTTTAAAATTCAATTATCGGTTAATTGGATTCGAAATCGATTAATTAATGAAATTAAAAAATATATTAAATATTTTAATATATTATGTATTACATATATTTCAAGCTCATACATGTTAAGATGTCAAGACTCGACTAAATTTTAGTTCCATCACACGAAACTCATTAAGATTTCAAAATCCAACCAATTTTAACTCAAAAATGTCTAAATTATTCTAACTAAAGAAAAACACAAACTTCAAAACTTTGTTCAGTTAGTTCAAAAATTGACCAAATTAATCAAATTTTGTTCAGTTTAGATAATTAAAAAAAACGATTTGTTTAACGATTAAAGAGAAAATATCAGTCAATTTAGTTTTGGGCATTTCGGTTCAGTTAAAAGGAAGCAAGTAGGGATATTGAATGAATACCTAAAGTATAATATTAGAGATTTTTATTTGAAAACTGATTGAATTAGTCATCCTTACTCGCTTCTTTCAATCAATTTGGTCTTAATTTTAAATAATATAACAAATTTTGTCTGCATATTTAGAAATTATATCACTTTGTCCCTCCACGTTTACGCATTTAGTCCTCAACACTTACAAATTTTATCAATTTCATCCTCATTCTAAATAATTCAATAAATGTAGTCATCACATTTACATATTCTATCAATATGATCTTAATTTTAAATAATTCAATAAATTTAATCTTCACATTTACAAATTCTATCCGTTCGACCCACCACATCTGCGGCCATCAACACTCACAAATTGAAGCATTCATTCTACATGCTCGAATATATATTCATTCAAAATTGAAGCATTCATTTGCTCATGACAATCAATTGCTTAAGAAATTATCGTCACTTCACGAATTCGGATCTTGAAATGTAAAAGTTCCACTAGTAAAGAATGAGACAAACTATGCGTACTCATTCAACACACGTTATGTATAATCTTTATATTACTCATTTTTTTGTTTTATAGATTAGATGTTTTGTTTAGAGTAAAGACGGAATCGTGATTAAATTACGAGAGGACAAGTTAATTAATTTTGTAATAAATAGCGTTCTAAACTAATTAAATCATACAAATTAAGGAAATTAAGGTTTGATTTCAAAGGTTTTAAAATGTAAGGGTCTTTAAAAGTTATTAAACCATAAAAAATTAGGGGCCAAGGCTTAATTTAATTAATTTTATCTTAAAAGGTCTTAAAAAATTTAAAAAAATAAAAAAATTTGTGAGGGGAAATGACTAAATTGCAAAGGTTTAAAATTATCAATGGCCTAAAAATAATTAAATCATTCAGGGGCAATTGCTCCTCCCACCCTCTATTTGGCTTCGTCCTTGGTTTAGAGTTTATAATTTAGGTCTATTGTCCATGATTAGAATTTAGGACTTAAAGTTTAGGTTTAAGGTTAGGATTAAGAATTTAAATTTTATTTCAGCATAATGTTAAAAAAACGCTCCTAATGTTTGACCAGATAGTCAATTTAGCTCATATTTTTTTGAAGCACTTTAACCCTCAACGTTTAATTTTGTACCAAAATAGCCATTTCGTGGATGAAAACTGTTAGTCAACTAACATTAAACTCATAAAGATGACTTGACATAATGACACATCAACAAAAAAATAATGTTATATTTTATAATATTATTTTTTGACTGACGTGTTATTCTGTAAGATGACTTAACATAATGACACGTCAACAAAAAATAATGTTATATTTTATAATATTATTTTTTGACTTGACATAATGACACGTCAACAAAAGTAATGTCATTTCAAGTCTATAACTATTAGTTTATTAACGATTTTCATTCACGGAGGAGCTACTTTGACTCAAAATGAAACATAGAAAATTAAAATGCTTTAAAAAATAAGGACGAACGTGATATTCCAATAAAACGTTAGGAGCATTTTTTTAACACTATGTCTTTTATTTTTCAAAAATTAAATGTACATGTCTATATAAATTATTTTTACACATCATGTGTATAAAAAAATTACTCTGAAATTATCATATATCATTTTATCAAGGTGATTATATAAACAGACCAATCTAAATCTAATTTTACTTTCCTTCAAGTTCAATGGGGCTTGTTTAACATAAGGCATGCTGCGGTGCGGCACCAACCGAAAATATTACAAGACAAGAAACACAGAACTTAAAATGTTATACTTTTAATAACATTTTAGGTTGGTGATTAAGTATCGAAACTTAACTTCGAGTATCGATACTTTTCGATACTTATCGGTTCTGATAATATTTTAAGGTTTTGTAAATATCGAAAACTGTCTTTAAGTATCAATATTGTCGTGAGACACCAACTTAAAATGTTATAAAAAAGTATATAACATTTTCAATTTCATATTTCGTATTTTATAATATTTTTGGTCACTATCGTATCATATCGCGATTGCCGCACCGTAAACCTACCCAATTTAATGGTAGGAGCCCAAGAAGCAAAGAGTGCACACTCTTAGTAAAAGGAACCCACACGCCCAACAGATTACTAATTGTAGCAAAGGTAACATTTTTTCTGACTTGACCTTTTCTTTTATTTTCCAACTACTTTACCTCATTTTTTTCACCAAACTTAAAGTATTTTTCTATTTCTAGTCGCCAACGAGAAACACCGTTATCCATGTTTTTTTATGGTTACTTAGACATCAATGTACTTACATCAGCATACTTTACTATTATATCGATTTAGATTTATCAAAACCTCTTTAAAACTCACAAAATTAAATAAAAAAATTTATTACTTTTTGGTTAAAGAGTTTTTTTTTGGGGGGGGAGGGGGGGAGGGATTCGAAGGGTTTGAAGTATTTACTTGAAAATTTTAAGATGTGAGAAATATTCTTTTGAGAAGACAGGCATCATATCTCAAAACTAGCTTCATCGGACGATCATTGGAAGAGATCATAACATTAGAAGGTCGAATCTTTGGATAGATTATCATTAATTTTAAGTGAATTTCGTAAAAAATCAAACCGAGAAAGAAAAAAATGTGAACTTTTTAATATCAACCTTACGAGCAATGCCGATTGATCAATAATAGTAGTCAGAATAACTTAGGGTTTTCTAAAAAAAGGATAACGACAACATCATTATGTCGTTAATGATTAAACTATCCTGTAACAAAAAAAAACAATTTAAAAAGTTTAGTGAAAAAATTAATTTTTTATAGTTCAATGGCCAACACAAGACATGACTTAAAGTCTAGTGACTAATGGTGTAGTTTAACCTAATTTATAATAGAAAATGTTCTGATATATATATATATATATATTAATATTTAGTAATTTAAAATATTTTTATTTAAATCTAATTATAAAAGGTATATGTTCAAGTGAAAAAATAATTCTAATATTTTAATATTATAACAAATAATGGTAAGGGACGAAGTTACTTTTGGGGTAGGAGTTCTTGTCCTCTTAAATTTTTTTGGTATAATGATATTTTAGTTTTTTTAATTTAAATATTAATTACATAAAATTTTTATTCCTCTTAATTTTTAAATTTAAATAATTAATTGATCATTAGCTATTTCTAATGTTTGATCTTAACTTTGTCCTGATAATTATCTAAATTTTCAAATCAACCTTATCCAATCCAAGAAAAATCTGAATAAAAAACTAATAAAATTTAAAGGTGTAGAGTAAATATATTTTTTCAGATTTTGTTTCCCTTTCAATAAACCCAACACAATTATATTAATTAATAAATAGTTTGTTTCAGGACAAATAACAAGACACCTACCCTTTTATCCTTTAATCTTGTTTTCTTAAGCATCTTTATTTAAATTTGAGCTGAGATATCATAATCAGAATAGGTCAATGGAGTGTCGAAATGCGGCTTTATTTGTGAAAATTTTAAAGTTTTAGATGGTTTATTTATATTTTCTATTGGTAATCTGAATCACACTCGTAAAATTTTATAACTTTGCACACATGAATTTCTAATATAACTCATTAAAGATTCGTACACCATGACATAAAATTTTGTGTACCTTACTCGCTTCCATCTTACCGTCGGTGAAATGTTCCAGTTTCTTGGTATTGAAGCAATCCAATGCCTGACATTTCCTCTGATTCACATGAGCCAAGTGACCACCACAACACTGGAAAACTTGAATTTCCATCATGAGCTAAGTTTTGCTTCAAAATGCAGAAAACTAAAACATTTTCTTTAAATAAAGAACATCCCATGAAATAGTAAAAACCAGCCGGTTGAGTTCTATTCCGGGAAATGGGGTTCGATCAATCAACCGAAACATGTTATTATCGATGTCCCAGATGCTGCCTATTTCCAGGAATGAAGTCCATATGTGGTCTGGTTGTTCTGTTTCTTGTTGTTCTTCCCAGTGCAGGTAATGTTTCTGTAATAAAAAACTCCATGTTTGATCTGTTTTATTACCACTGGTTTCTAATTCTTTTTCTTTTCATGTTTTTAGTTGCTTATGATCCATTGGATCCAACTGGAAATATAACAATAAAATGGGATATTGTCTCTTGGACAGCAGATGGTTATGTGGTGAGCTTTTGATCATGATTGAAGCTTCATTCTTTTCGTATTCATGTCCGACACATTCGGACATGTTTTTCGATGTCTGAATCTGAGAAACATATAATTTTTCTTTATCTTTTGTGATTCTATCAGGCTGCAGTGACGATGAGCAACTTCCAAATGTATCGCAGCATCGTGAGCCCCGGTTGGACCCTGGGGTGGCAATGGGCAAAGAAAGAAGTGATATGGTCCATGGTCGGGGCTCAGACCACCGAGCAAGGAGACTGTTCCAAATTCAAAGGAAATGTGCCTCACTGCTGTATGAGAAAACCAGTAGTGGTTGATTTGCTCCCTGGAGTTCCTTATAACCAGCAGTTCTCCAACTGTTGTAAAGCCGGAGTCATGTCGGCTTGGGGACAAGATCCTACCAGCTCAGTCTCGGCCTTTCAGGTGAGTGTTGGACTTGCAGGAACTTCGAATAAGACTGTAAAACTTCCCACGAATTTCACTTTGCTCGGTCCAGGACCGGGCTATACTTGTGGCCCTGCTAAAGTCGTGCCTTCCACGGTCTACCTATCACCTGATCGTCGGCGAAAAACTCAGGCATTGAGTAAGCATTGTTCCACCTGCAATTCTAGTACTGAATTTTCCAAAGTTAATGTATTCCATTGTTTGCAGTGACATGGAATGTGACGTGCACTTATTCGCAATTTCTTGCCTCGAGGAACCCGAGTTGTTGCGTTTCCTTCTCGTCTTTCTATAACGAGACTATCACGCCTTGCCCTAAATGCGCTTGCGGTTGCCAGAATAAAAACAACTGTGTTATGTAAGCCTCTCGTTCGATCTCGATATTCGAGTGTTTTTATATTGTAAGTTCGGACGATAACTTCATTTCCTGTGCTAGTCTGCTCGATGCTCATGATGGTTCGATTTTGCAGGAGTGATTCAAAGCAGGCACACAGGAAAGGGATAAACACTCCAAGGAAAGACAATTCACCATTGCTGCAATGCACACATCATATGTGCCCTATAAGGGTGCACTGGCACGTGAAGCTCAACTACAAGGACTACTGGCGTGTGAAGATCGCGATCACGAATTTTAATTACCGGATGAACTACACACAGTGGACGCTCGTTGCACAGCATCCGAATCTCAACTCCGTCACCCAAGTCTTTAGTTTCGATTACAAGCCTCTAGTGCCCTATGAAGCCATAAGTGAGTGCCTTAAACTTGTTTATGTTTAATGGAACTCATTGCAGAATTAACCTAGAAAGCAATATGGAACCCGGACTCGACTAACACTTTTATCAACTCGATTTATGCAGATGATACCGGCATGTTTTACGGCATGAAATTTTACAATGACCTACTAATGGAAGCAGGGCCCCAAGGAAACGTTCAGTCCGAGGTGCTCCTGGGGAAGAACAAGGACACATTTACCTTCAAGCAGGGTTGGGCATTTCCTCGGAAAGTCTACTTTAACGGGGATGAATGCTTGCTACCACCTCCGGATACCTACCCTTTTCTACCAAATTCCGCCTACATAAATCCGATTGCAATATCAACAATGGAAGTATTGGTCCTCATGTTTATGCTAATCCTCTAGAGGCCATACAGAGAGAAGAATATGTTAAGAAACTACTACAACAGCTTAAGAAGAGCGATTCGTTTACCGTAAAGCATTGATCCTATCAAGTATACATCATAACTAAATACTAGAAGCTTGAGTATTCGGTTCGGATGCAACGATTCATGATAGTTATGAAAAAGAAAGTAAGCTAAATTCGCATGCTTTTGAGCTGCATCAATAATGGATCATGGTGTATATCACAACCGGAAACAATATATCGACTAAAATTTCTCAGATACGTTCCTGAATACAATGCTATAAACTTGTTCCAAGGATATTCTACAAACGTGTATGATGTGAATAAAACATGCAACAAAAGCGATTGACTCCAAAAAGAAATGGTGTAAATTACAACCCTAATACATAAATAATACACCAAATGGTAATGGGGACCAGAGATTGTGCACCTGGATCCACATTTTAGCGTGTTATGTTGCTGCACCAAACTATTCAAACTCCATCGACTTGATCATTAAAAGCTTCAGTGTGATAATACGAAATCAGATGCAAATTGGACATCAAACGTCGTACGAATAGTTGTAGTGGTTCCGCAGACGGTATTCATCACATATAAGCCCATAAGAAGACACCTGATAACAAGATTGTCATGACTGGCTGTAGTAGAGAGATAACTGGCCTAAAACCGGTATTTGGCAACCACGGGTATGCATCAGGAGGTGGCATGACACAGTTATCACCGTTGAAATAAATCCTCCGTGGAAAAGCCCATCCCTTTTCGAAAGTGAAAGTTGATGCATCTTTTCGGAATAATAGTTCTGATTGCACATTCCCAAGAGGACCGGCTTCATTGAGGAAATCATTATAGAACTTAAGTCCCCATAACATGGCAGTATCATCTGCATAAGAAAAGTTTATTCTATTCAGTTAATGCACGGATTCTGGAAAATGAAATGATGCTACTACCATGAAATAATTAATGGCGAACTTAGACTTACTTAAGCCGGCATATGGAGTTAACGGCTTGTAATTGAAACTGAAAAGTTGCGTAAGATTGTCGAAGTTGGGGTGTTGCACAACAAGATTCCACTGCGAGTAATTCAATGCATAATTGAAATTGGTGATCGTGACCTTCACACGCCAGTATTCCTTGTAGTTGAGCTTAACATGCCAGTGAATCCGAACCGGACACATATGACTTGTACACTGAAGAAGAGGTGCATTGGTAGATTTGCCTGGACCCCGAACAGCTGAAGCTAAATGTGAAGACTTTTCACTGCAAGGTGCCATCAGCAAAGAAAATAAATACAACTGCAAAATGTAAAAGGACAATTAGAGGGGAACGGGACAGAAAACGAGAAAATTTACCTTACACAACTCCCAGGATCGGTTGCGTTATTACAGCCGCAAGCACATGTTGGGCAACTCACAATGGTGTTATTATAGAACGAAGAGAGCGAGACGCAACAAGTGGGTGTCTTCTGAGCCAGGAATTGTGAATATGTGCATGTAACATTCCATGTCACTGCAATTATACGCAGTTAAGATGAGACTTAAGTCCGATAATTTTTTATATAAATGCACACACAGAACATAACATCATATAAGTTTTAAAGTTGTTTCACAGCATAAATATAAGTGAAATGAGCTTAGCTTGTAACTTACTCATAGCTTGTGTTATTCTCCTTTTATCCGCCGTTATGAATTTAGTTGGTTTCACAATCTTTGCAGGCCCACAAGTATAACCCGGACCTGGTGCTTTCAGGGTAAAGTTTCTAGGCACTCTCACAGTTCTGTTAGTCGTTCCTGCAGCGCCAACGCTAATCTGAAATGAGCTTGCTGCATTGCCAGGGTCTTGAACCCACGAGTTTAACACCCCGCCTTTGCAGCAATTTGCAATCTGCTGGTTATAAGGAGTTCCTGGCAATAAATCCACAACTGTGGGATCCTTTTTACAGCAATGTGGGGGGTTTCCCTTGTACTTTGAACAATCCCCTTGCTCTGTAGTTTGGCCTCCCATCATGCTCCAGATTACTTCCTTTTTGGCCCATGTCCACCCTAATGTCCAACCGGGTGACTGAATATGGCGATACTGTTGGAAATTGTACATTGTAACCACAGCCTGCCAAATTCATATGAAGGATAAACAATATTATAAATTAGATCAAACACAGAAAACAGTAAAAAGAATGCTTAGATCTTAAAACTTCCGGTAGAAAATCAATGCTCGTTTCGATTTTGAAGGTAAGTCCTTATCCTTTTGTAACATAATAGAAAAGGGAGCCTCAGCAACACTTACAACATAGCCATCCGGGGTCCAGCTTATTACGTCCCATTTGATAGTGATATTGCCGGTTGGATCAAGCGCATCATAAGCATCTGCAGAAACAACCAAGAAAAGATCTCAAAACTACGATCGAATGTCGAATGAAAACCATTGATGATCTGGATCTGGAACTGGATCGAAATCCAAAATCAACATGAAAAAGATGGAAGTTTGCACATCAACAGCAGTTTGGCCCTTGGCCTGTCAAGCATTACTGAAATAGAATGGACACATATAGGATCCAAAAATAAGAAGTGAAATGCTAGGTTTTAGCCTAATGGTAAAGATGTAAAGCACTTTCATAATTCCATGTGCTGTGATAGTTATGATGGTGACTTCAATTCTATGCTTCAATAAGCATCTCTTGCAACTCTAAATCTCAAAATTTTATGGTCAACTTCACTGTTTTTGGTTTAAACACTGGTTTCCAATCCCGTGGCCGACTAATCCAGATCGGGTTTTGCTCATTATGGGATGACTCTCTCAACCAAGTTTTCTCCATTCACAATATCGCCAGAATTCGAATCTCAAGGAATCTAGTCCTACTAACTTTACCTCTGTTTTTAGTCCATTCTTTTCTCCCTTTGCCATTCAAACCCCCAAATTAAGCAGCTTTTGAACAAGAATGGGGGCAGTAAATGATGCAAAAAACCCCGATCCAAAATCAGATAATTGAATCCAACTTTCCAAATCAGATCAACACACCAAAAAAGAAACTACAAGATCAAGTTTTGAAGCTAATTTCAGCAACCCATTTTGCCTTTTACCTCAACAAACTCGAATCCAAGAACTAAAACAGTAAAAACAATCAAGCTCCAACCCTACTGAAGTACATAAGCAAAAAAAAACACCCAGATTTAGCTTTTCTTTAAAAAAAATGCATCTTTTATATTGGAGACTCACCAGTAGAAGTGAAAGTGGAGCAGAAAAACAAGAGAAATAGCAAAACGGTGAAGCTCATGAGCTTGGAAATGGAAGCAGTTGGTGAAGAAAAGACAGTTTCCATGGCTGTTGATGCAGAACTCGATAGCTTATCAGATCTTTTTGTTGATGAGGTGATTAAGCTTAAGATCTGCACAATAAAAGAAAGATCTTTCTCACATCACATGGAAAGAAAGAGAGCTTATTTATTGAAAGTTCAAAGTGGATTTATAAAAAGCATTTCAGTCTGTGTTTGTGTCTGTGTATGAGACAGACACAGCTCCATCCATCTTTGTGCAAGCTGTCGGTTTTTACTCGTTCGTTAAACATGCAGCCTGAAATCACCATCTTGCCCTTTCTTCAATTATTTCCCATAAGTTATTAAAAACAATTCATTTTTAATTACCGAACTTAGATGAGATGGTACGAGTCTTTTATATATTAAAGATTCGATTTTTATCTTAAATATAGAGTAAATTTAAGATTGATAGAGAGATTTATTATGTAAATGTTTTTTGTTACAGTTTAATTGGTTCGGTAATTGTATTCTAACAGTACCTACAGACTGTCGGTGGGGAGAATTCAAATGGCTTGTTTACTGCGAAAAGGAGACGTTTCTCTCTGGGTTTTTGTTTTCTTTTCCCCTCAAATATTATATTATTATTCATTGCCCAACCAACTACCAAGCTTACCTATTTTCTAGTAGTAGTATTGTTTTTTGTTATTATTAATTTCGTGCCAATTATATATATATATATATATTCTAATAACTTGGCATCATAATGTGGACCACTTCTTAGTATAAAAAAAGGAAATTAGTTGGAAAAACATGTCATTCATTTAATCAAGAATTTTGCCGACAATTTTTTTTTTTAAACTTTGGAATCCCAAAACTACCATTCTTTGTTTTTTATTATTATAATATATATATTAATATATATATATATATGATTTTTTTTAATATGTTGGTATAATACAAGAGTATTTTCTGTTTAACTTTCATAGTTTTTTTAGTAAAATACACACCGTGCAGAACTGATGCTCGCACCCGGATTACCGAAATAAATTACATCATCTTTTACCACTAAGACAACAAGGGGTGAGCTAATATATATGATTTATATTAATAATGTTGTGTTAATGAATAATTTTGGTTGATATTAAAGTATTAATTCAAGAGCATCTTTCTTGTGACAAAGGACAACAAGTTTTGTAAATATCCAGCTAAAGTAGACACTGTTTTCCTTTTGTCAACCACAAGTTCTTTCCCTTTTACTACCGTTCTATGTTATTTTCGCTCTCCAATTTATTTATACCTAAAATTAACTCAACACATATACCTAACAATATATGTGTATAAAAATATGATTTTTGAAAATTCTTTAAATATGTAAAATATTAAAAAAAAGTTAAATGTTAGAGCCACAAAAATCCAAATAACATTTATTCTACCGGGTTATTATTCAGAAAAGCTCTCCTATCACATGCTTGAGAGCTAGGCTGCTAGCACATGCAAGCAGCTTTGCATATGATTATATATATATATATATATATATATCTTTTTATTTTTGACTTTTAATTATATATATATATGTATAACCGGTTATACACAGCACCTAACAGACTGCAAACAACTATATATAACCAGTTTGCACCCTCTAACCCTTTTTCCCTCCAAAAAGGAACTCCGACCAACGAGACCTCATCCCCGACACCGGAAGAACATCTACACGTAACGGTGCACCTCATTGGATACAAATAGAGACTGCCATCATATCCGATGAGATTGACGACACATCTGTTTGATTTCGGAAGGGAAATAACCCTGATCACATGGGATGATCTGGAGAACTTAACTCAGCTAGCTTGGCAAAACCTGGCCACCTATGGAATCAGTACATATCAATTTTAAGATGAGACGAATCGTTCCACTTGTTGTATAAGTTCATGATGATCATACAGCATGTGACCAATATTGATTAGTAAAAGCATGTCTGCGTACCGATATCAAAACCATACCGATGTCTCTGGTTTAGAACTTGACACGGATTTGTCATGTTTCTAGAGTTCAGACAGTTCCATCAAACTACAGCACTGAGATATATAACAGAACTTGAAACCAAGTTCAACTGCTGGCTAAATTCAACTGCTCTTTGTTTAAGTTAAGCTTTCAGGCCTCAAGGAAGCAGACAGACCATTGTACCTGCTGGCTAAATGGACCAAATGCTCGATTCAGGCGAATTACCAGACAGACGAGGCCTGCAAACCAAAAGAGCAAAGTTTCAAAATATTGAAGGTACTGCATTCTATGTCACATTTTAACTACTATGCAACCATATTTCCCAATGTTGCCTCTCCTCCTGCATTTGTAGACTTAAGCATGCATAAGTGCACCTCGGAATATCAGCTTCCGTGCCGCTCAAATAGTTTTCTACCTTCTACAGGCTCTGCAACCTTTCCTCCCAAAAAGCCAATCAAAAGAGGGGGATCAAATCCATAGTTAAGTAATATGACAGAGAGGTACCGCCTAGGCAAGAGATAGGAAGCTGAAACCTAAAATGATCCGAATGCTTAGCCATCTATATTATCATACTACTCATTTCATCTCTTTCATATAGTATACAGAACTCTTTATCTCCAAACTTAGGCTAATTCCTATATTTTTAATGAAAATCAACGAACAAAGATGTGCTTGTCGTTACAATCTCTTAAGTCTGACCACTTTCCAGCATCTTACCAGTTTATCAACAGAATAGCAAAAACAGACTTTGCTGGAAAATAAGGGATCAACCAATAGGATGATAGGTTTTCAGTCCAATTTTCATTTCCTGGTAGATTGATGAATGGCAGGTTAGAACAACTCTAACCTATTTCAAATAGAAGCCAAAAGCAGGTGAATGAAAAAGAACCTGACGATAGCACACTCGAAATCAACCTTCTTATGATTCAGCTGGCCAGGCTCAAGGCACCATAAATAAGGGATAACACGATCAGTAGGATGTCAAGTTTCCAGTCTAAATTTCCATTTCCTGGTACATTGACGAGGGACAAAGTTGCACAACTCAAACCAATAGGAGGGTCAATTTATGTCTAATTTCCATTGCCAGATACATTGAAAAGTTCATTTCACAACTAAAAAACCTAAACTATCAATCCTCATGTTGTAAGGTGCAAAGAATGAGTAAAATGAATTACTCGGAACATATATTTTTTTATTTCTAATGTTGCCAATATTAGAGTAAAAACAATAACCAAAATTTTACAACAGAAATCATAAAAGACAAATGACCAAAATTCAGAAAAGAACCTCAAATGACCAAATTTTTATTGCAAGGAACAAGCTAAATCTAGGCACTTCGCATCCTCCCTCTACTCTTCTTTACAAAACTTAGTCGAATTTGCTTAAGACTTCTCCTCTTTCGAGCCAATTTCTCAGAAAAAGTTTCCCTCTTCTTCTTCTTCTTCACAGCTTTGGTTTTCTTCATATATCTTGGATCAATGTGATACAGCTTAGGTTCCACTGGCACCCCGTTTTTCAGTGTTTCATTATAAAGAGCATTGGCTCAATCAAGCCGATTATGAGCACACCATTTCCCCATTAACAAATCATAAGTCTTAGTGCCAGGTTTACACCCATCGGCCTTCATCTTCTTAAAAATAGTCATGGCATGCTCAACCCTCTCAATCCCACACAAAATCTTTAGGAAGCCTTAATATTCTTTCTTGCCAAGCTGATCACCAAAGCCAGCAGATTTCATCCCATCAATCATCTCATCGCCTTCACCAACTCGAGCAGACTGATACAAACTCCGAATCAAAATCAAGAAGTATCGGCATTAGGATAACAACCCCATTCCCCCATCCGAAAAAACAACTTCATTGCATCCTCGGTTTTCCTAATCTTACAAAGATTATCAAGCAACACATTAAAAGTCTCCACATTTCTTGGAACCCCATAAAAATCCATATCAAGCAGAACTTTCTCAGCTTCGGAATGAAGTCGAAATGGATCTTTTTCCCTACAAAGCTTACAAACACAATCGAGCATTGCATTATACGCAGTTGCTCGAGCTTTGGAATATCTCATTGGCAGTGTCTTTCACCATTTTCTCAGCATAACTCGCATACCCATTTTCACGCAATTTCTCCACCACCAATCTCAGCGATTCTTTATCTCTTTTGAACCCATAATCCTTCTCCATTCTCTCGAAAAAGCCCAGAACTTGAGTTGCCCTGCCAGCACGAACCAGCCTATCAATGGATGACTTGAGAGTTTTAGGCCCTGCAACAGACTTGTGATTGACAAGGAGATCATGGGCAGCTTTGAAATCATTCCTTCGACCGAAGAAATCGATGAAAAACGAAAGCGTTTCATCGGTGTGGCTAAAATCAAGGTCCGATAGAACCCAATCGTTAAACCCTAAAACAGTTTGGCCAGCTTCAGGGGAGAGATTGAGGGTCTGGGAGATCAACAAAGGGGTTGGTTTGACATGAGAGAAGTGAAGCTGGAGTCTTGGGGTGATCGCGAGAGGATCTAAAGAAGGGTCCGTGAGTAGCTCAGCCGAAAGAGATAAAGCAGACGGATCCGGGGTTTGGGGATTAGGGTTTTGGGTTGAGAAGGATTTAGAGATCAGAAATGGTAATTTGGGGAAATGGGTTGGCGTAGAATGAGGTTTCGAAGAGAGCAAGGCGTGGGATTGGAAGGGAGAAAGCGAAGAGAGGCAACGGTGAAGCAGCCGACGGAGTTGCAGTGACGTTAACGGCGGCATTTTGTTCAAAGATAGAGAAATATGAGTTTTAGAGAAGAGAGTGGAAGGAACACTGAACACAGTGGCAAGAAGAAGAGTTGAGCTTTCATTCCGGGAAGTGGTGTAAAACCCTGCAACTCTGCCAACGCCATCAACAAGCCAAACGCTAATCTACAGTGTTGAAATGGTAATTTTAGGATGTTTTTTCCATACCTTTTATTTGGCATTATGTCAAAAAAAAAATGTCATTAGTCTTTACTTTTTTTAACCATTTTAACTTTTGTTGTTTTATTTTAGATTAAAATAATACCTTTATAGATGAAAATTGGTTACTCAACAAATAACTTTCGTTTTGAAATAACGTGACAAATCTACATGACGTTGTGCATTAACGTAATAATGGTGTTAGATTAAAATCCGCAATTGTCGGTATATATATATATTAATGTATGATGTTATTATAAAGTATGACACGAATTAAATGACCTATTATATTAGGTGTATCATAGATATTAAAGTGTCATGAGAATAAAAGTGTAGATATCATAAGATGTATTTATAATTCAATGAGGGGCAAAGTTATAAATACTTAATAGTTGATTTAATAATCAACTATATAAATAGGTAGTGGTCCCTAGGGTGTAAATGAACAGAGCGTTCGACGAACCGTTCACAAATTGTTCGTATAACGTTCGTTTATTAAGCTAAATAAACGAGTGTAGACAAAATTTTTATGTTCGTTTAATAAATGAACGAACACGAACAAATGCGTGTTCGGTTCCTTTATGTTCACAAACAAGCTCGTTTATAAGTTTGTTTATAAGCTCTTTTATAGGATGAAAATACCTGTGGATGTATCTAAATACTACTTTTTGTTGTGTTGCTAAGTATGTTATATAAGCTCATGTTGAAATGTAAGTTTTATTTTCCTGTTTTTGTTTTATTTATTTATTTATTTATTTATTGTTAATTTGGTTAACATTTTTTAATATATAAACGAACATGTTCGTGAACACGCCCGCGAACACTTAAACGAACATGTTCGTGAACACTTACACGAACACGTTCATGAACATTTAAACGAACACATTCGTGAACACTAAACAAACGAACACGAACACCTTCAAAAATAAATAAACGAACACAAGCACAACATTAAAAATTTAAACGAACACGAACCGAACATGAACACCTTTAAAAATAAACAAGCGAACACAAACATAGTCTTGTTTGTTCAAGCTCGATTCATTTACACCCCTAGTGGTCCCCCAATAAATAAGTTAACTTGTATTACTTTTGTCCTGTCATAGACTTTTTACGGTAAGGGCTAACCTATCTTCTTAGAATATCATAACCACCTTTTATGCCATCTTTATCGATAGATTCAAGGTTTTTAGTTTACAGATATAATTAGGTATGCTTTCGCATTCAGTTTTATTATTCTTGGTGATTTGAAATGATAAATCTTGGGTTAAGTTTCATATTAATTTTTAGATTGGTTCTAACAAGTGGCACATGGACATGAGTGCTGCCTTGACAAAAATGAAAGTCTAAAATTATTTTTTGAATAACGTATAATTCTATCAAGTCATTTTAAGACGCTGACTGCTAGTTGACTAACTATTTTCATATATTCATAAATTATTTTAGCCTAAAATAAAACACTAAAAGTTACCGTACTAAAAAACAAAAATACTATTCAATTGATGTTAAAACTACTTTTAAAAAATATACAATTTATTTTTATAAGCGAACTTTTAATGTTGTATGTATGTTATATTTCAAAGGTTATATTTTGATATACAAGATGTGTAAATAAAATCTACACAACCCTTTATATTTAAGCTATAAAATTTAAAACTTAAACCTTTAACCCTACAACTTAAAACTTAAATCCTAAACCCTAAACTCTAAATTCTACAAAAACATTAAACCTTAAATTCTACACCATACAACCTAAACCCTTAAAAATCACAATCTAAATTTATAAACCCTAAAATTAAAAAGCTTGTGTATCGAAGTATTTTCAATATTTTAACTCTTAATTTTTAAACTTTAAGTTATAAATTTAAAATTTAATAATCCTAAATAAAACCTATAATTCATTTGTGAAAAAAAAATGTTATGCCTTAAAAATGATTTTATAAACAATTTAAAGTTAATTAATAAAAGCCCAATTGTTAATTGACATCATAAAAGCCCAAGTTGTAAGCAGAGTCTAATGGAAGAAAATATGATTGTTGTGTTTTTCCTCAGTGACCCATCACTTTTCAGCCGCCTATTCATTCCATTTCTTTTTCTTTTCTTTTTTTTTTGATCCAAATTCCATTTTTTTTTTGATCAAAGATACTTTCACTTAACATAAAACTGAAAAAGGGCCCCACAACCATGCAAGGGCCATGCACGTTCGAGAAAACAAAAGGCACCAAAACACAAGTGCCCAACAACACCCTAAATAACCAGAAAAACTAAAACAAAGCCTGGAACCGGTAAACAGATCCAAGGGATCAACAGAGACCGAAACCAACACCCAAAGAAACCAAGACGTCGCGCAAGGGGACGACGCAATAAACTCCTCCACCCTCGAGGGTGTGGAAGGAGGACCAAAGCAGAGAGCCCTAATACGTATCGGAGGATGAACAAAATGATTCCTCGCCAACCTCGATCGATGGTACTTTGCCGTCATTGCGCCTGAGAGCTCTTTCCAGAGACAGGCTTTCGATAGGTGATCGGTCCTTATCAAGGCGTCGACAGCAATGCACAGTCGGTGAGGGGACTGTGAGAAAACAAGATCATCCTCCTGCATAGGGTGCTCAACGAAACAAAAACCAGGAATCGAACAAGGCAAGAAAAAGGTGAAAACCAAACGAAAACTAAAGTCGCTAATGAACATAGAGAACGAAGAAACGCCGGAAGAAGGATTTAAAAGAGCCACCGAGTATCGACCCTCCTCATCGAACACGGTGGAGATGCACAGAATCATTTCTGAAGCGGATAACCCTCAAGGGAGTTATCCGCAATCCTTGTTAAGGTGAAAACCTCGAGCAAACCCCAAAGCCTGCGTAGATCAGCTTTGGCTTGGCTGAAAATCATCAAAAAGGGCAAAGATTTTGGTGAGTAGGTACTGTACATGTTAAAAGCTCCAAAATTATCACCAGAACGTGCTAAGGAGGGAAACTCAATCCCATAAAATCTGGTAAAGTCACATTGCATGCATGAACCAAATTTACTCCAGAAGTCAACCTTCCTAAAGAGGAAGGACAAATCCTCCACGTAAGCAAATTTAATTTTCCTTGAAAGGAAAACTGTCCCCACGAAACCTATGGTTTCACAAAAGACAACAGGGATGTCAGGGGAAACAGCTTGCATCCAAGAAAAGTACCAAAAAACCCTTGTCACTCTTCCTTTCCTCACGCTCAATCCGGTAAACCTTGCCAACGTTGGATCTGAAAACAACCCGGCAGGGAGACCAAAGCCAAACCATGTTCCGATGAGCCGGCCAAGGAGCAGTGCAACATCGGTAAATTCGAACCCTGAGTTGCTCGGTGAGCATCCGCGCCAACCTACTCTCCCGACGCGTCTACTAGCTAGCTGTCCGTTCTTCCCTTTTGCCTTCCTCATCTCGTCGGAGCCATGGATCCTGAGAGAAAGAGACTGAAAACAGGGAAGTTGAACGGCTTTGCGAACCCACGGTGACAGTCCAAACTCTTGGCTTGAAAGGAAATGACGATGCTTGCTCCCACCGTCCCTGAAAAACCCATTCCCGAAGACACGAAGGAAACCACCAAACCGGAGCGCGTCTCGACAGGTCCGGCACCGACTAGCATACTCCGGGGAAGACAACGCGACCACCGGCGCGCTTCGTTCAACTGTCGGAGAAGAGACTGAACCGACTCCTAATTTGAGCCAACGCCGATCAAAAAAGAGTCTCTGAGGGAGGGCGCGTGAGGGCGCGTTCAAAACAGCCATTGGATATTAATTTAAAGTTACTGCGTGCTTCAAGATTGAAGACTTATCCAAATTCCATTTCTTTCCATCAGCAAATGAACAAACAAATTTTAAATATCCCTATGAACCTAAAGTTGGGTCCATTCCCTTTTCTTTAACGGACCCACCAAACACTGGTACACGTGTCCACAAGCTCTATTTCGAGTTTTTATTTGTTTGCATGAACTCCTAATCCACTCATAGTCTCAAATCCCCAAACCCAAATCTGTGTTTTCTCTTCAAAGATTGCAACTTTTCCTCACTTTCCCACTCAAAAGTCTTTATTTTTCTCAGGAAAATAGACCAGAAAGAGAAATGAGGTGGGAAAAGGTTCATCTTTATCAACAAGAAGCTGGAGGTATTGGAGGAGCATGTTCATGGCCAGGCAAAAGATGGGGACACACTTGTAACTCCATTAAAGGAGGCAGATTTCTCTATGTTTTTGGTGGTTATGGCAAAGATAACTGCCAAACCAATCAAGTTCATGTCTTTGACACTGGTGGGTCCTTTTTCTTTTCTTGTTCTTTTTCCATCTCTTGTGGTTTTCGTTTGGTGTTTAAGATACAATGGTTGTATTCTACATGTTCTCTTAATTGATTCTTTGGTGGATATGTTGTTGAAGTTTACATTTTTAGGGGTTTTATTGGGTTTTTTCCTGTTACAAAACATTTTTATTTTGTTTAATGCTTTTATATGTGATTGGTTTAGCATAATATTGATAGCATAAACTTTTCTTGCCTTTTGTTTGGTTTTTGGGATTTTTACGAGTTTATTGTTGTTCATGTTTTTGGCACCATTTTCCCCATATAACGTGTCCTTTCTTGATTTTCCATACTTGTTAATTGCTTGTATCACACTTTTACTACTTGGGTTGTTTAGCATTAATGATCTTAGGAGTTGATTGGAATTCTTTTAATCACTCTCTTATATTCTCATATTGCAGAGATTTTGCATTTCTTTAGTTTTTATACTTGTTAATTGCTTGAATCATCTTTTTGTGCTTGGGTTGTTTAGCATTTATGATCAATGGAGTTCCTTGGAAATCTTTTAATCACTCTCAAATATTCCCACATTGCATTTTTCCCAGCTAAGCAGACATGGAGTCAACCTGTAATGGAAGGCACACTGCCGCGTGCAAGAGATAGCCATAGTTGTACTACCGTGGGTGACAATCTATTTGTTTTTGGTGGTACCGATGGGACGGAACCTCTCAAGGATCTACACATATTAGAAACCTGTGAGTTATTTTGGCTTTCTTTGATTCACCTTTCATGACCAATTATCCGAATTTGTCTTTTTTTTTCTCTCTTTTCAATTCTATGAAAAATATCATTTTGCTAAAGTGGGTTGATTAGATGTGATAGAAATCAACATATTTTCCCCTTTTTAAGTTTGTTATAGGAATTAATATACTTTGGTAATTGTCCTGAAACATTGTTTAACGGTGATATATGATTTGTAAAGACAGATAACTCTTACAAATTGTACTTTCGGTTCTGCTCTCCCAAGCTCTTTACTTCTATCCATACTAGCATAATGCCACCCCCATATGAGTGAGAAGAATCAATTATGTGAAACTGTTATTGTTGTTTTGTTATACAAAGTGAATGGAAAAATGTGAGGCCTCCGGAGCGATTAACTGGAAATTACTAGATTGCTATCAGAGCAATTGCAGGAAGTTATTTTTCCCCCTTGAACTTTTAAGACTAAATTTCCACTATCATATACCTTATAGTTCTTGCATGGGAACATCATTTAGTGGTTTACTTCAAAAAGTTACTGCCCAAAGTCATCCTGAATAACCATCAGTAGATAATTATAGTAGAGAATGCATAACTTCATTATTTATTTATGTTGCAGGCACAAACACATGGATTTGTCCAAGTGTAAGAGGTGAAGGGCCAGAGGCACGCGAGGGTCATAGTGCAGCTGTTGTTGGCAAACGGCTCTTCATATTTGGTGGCTGTGGAAAATCTTCTTATAACAATGATGAAATATATTACAACGATCTTTATATCTTAAATACAGGTGAACATCTTGACAGTGATTGTTACATCTTGACTTTTGTTATGCTTTTTCCTTTTGGTTTTATTATGTATGTTTTTTATCTACTTCCCATTACTTTGGCTTGTAGAGACTTTTGTCTGGAAGCGTGCTCAAACATCAGGAAATCCACCATCTGCTCGAGATGGCCATACTTGCTCATCTTGGAAGAATAAAATTATTGTAATTGGTGGTGAAGATGCACGTGATTACTATTTATCTGATGTCCATATCCTTGATGCAGGTATCGATCTTCCTTCTTTTCTTTCTTTCTTTTGTTAACCGAGTTCCCTCCACTTATGTGCTCTTCTATGTTTGCATGCAATCTATCGTTTTCTTAGTTTACATGGGATATTTGACTTGGGGCACAACTTATATGTATGAAACAATTAATAGCGTTGACGATATATGAATCCAACTATGACATGCTGTTTTTAATGTTGTTGCTTTTGCAATTGTTTTATCTGTGTACTAGATACTCTTGCATGGAAACAGCTGACTACCTCAGGCCAGATATTGCCACCCCGTGCTGGCCACTCCACCGTTGCTTTTGGCAAGAACTTGCTTGTTTTGGGGGGATTTTGTGATGCTCAAAATCTTTATGATGATCTCTACATGCTTGATGTTGGTATGTATTACATAATTGTTGATCATGTTATCTACATGGATAGTGGATTAGTCTTTGTTTTAGAAATCTGATAAATGGAATGAATAGACTCACTGCGCTTTCAGGTGGTGTTGACTAATCCCAAATTTAGAACTTATCCTATGTTCTTAACTAGACTACCTTAATATGGTAAACATCTGGTTTCTGAATGTTGTTTCTTTACGTACCTTAGAGTCTTAAGAAGAAGCATTAGGAAAAGACTTTTATGTTCTCATAGAATGTGTGTGTTTCATAATATATACACACATACATGTATATAATTATATTCTTTCCTTGCGGTTGGAAGGGTTGCTGGCCAATGAAATACTGTTACTTACAAGTTTGGTTAGTTCATATTTCATGTTTTCTATCATCGGTGCAGAGACTGGCTTGTGGACCAGGGTGATCACTATGGGCGATGGTCCTTCTGCTAGATTTTCAGTATCCGGGGATTGTTTGGATCCCCTGAAGAGTGGTACTCTTATGTTCATTGGCGGATGCAATAAGACTCTTGAAGCACTGGATGACATGTATTTCTTATATACAGGTTTATTCTTAAAATTCCGTTTACCTTGAGTCGATAACATCTCCAGTTTGGCTGCTTTTTATGTGTCATTCGTCCTCGGAATTCCATAAATCTTTTAGTCAACCACTTCTGCTGATGTTCTAATAGCAATTAATTTGACGTTCAGGGCTTGTACGGGATGAAAGGGCGTTGGAGAAATTATCCTTGAGAAAGCAGCTGAAGTTAAAGTGCCAACAACAAAATCTTAGTAATCTTGTTCATGATAAAGCTCTTCTTCAAAATGGTATACGTTGCTTGTTTCTTATATTTTGTGCTATACTGCGTTTGGTAGTGAAATGTTCTTGGATGACTTAAACCATAGTCTCAATGAACAACTGTTTTTCTTAACTAGTCAACAGCCAAACGAATGTTTCTTCTATGTTACACAGACTTGGTATGTGTCGGATACAGATCTATTTCCAACACGGGCTTTTTAAATTTAGAAATATAGAAATGTTCTTGGAGAGGGTTGGAGGGTTCTTGGAGTGTCTCATCCCGTATCCATATCAAGATATGCATTGGACATGAGAAAAATGAAGAGTCGGTAATATTGAGATGTTCTCTCATTGGTATGATTTTAACTTATATTATTACCATCCAATTCTGCAGGAAGAGATAGTTCTCCATCAAACCAAGATCTACATCAGGGGAAGAAGACATTTCACGCTGAGCTTACTGAGCGCTTACCGCATGGATATACCATCAAGACTGTTATAGATGGGAAGCCTCTTCGAGGAGTACTGTTTTCAGTCAAGCCCAGCTCTGTTCATGTAGCCAATTATAATCTCTGTAGGTAGGAAACTCTTTCTGCATCCTTTTCCTTTAACCAACATCGGTCATGGTGGCAGCAGTTTTTGCTATAATTCTGGCTTGTCTACCTGCATCCTTAGTTTTATAAATTACTTGGATACTTTTGGTTTGTCTTAATACTGTGTACTGACCTCACTTCAGAAAAAGGACTTCCGTGGAAGGTGTGGATACTGTATTAAATGGTGATTGCAATAGTAAATCCAAATCTTCGAGAAACGTTCTGCAGGATTGTGGAGATCAAAAGCAACATGATGTTCATGAGAAGGATTATTCATTGCATGAGATGAGAGCTCCTGCTCCGAGTTCAGGGAATCCTGCACCTTCTGGTGTATCAACCTGTGAGGTTCGTACCTTCTTCCTTTATGTTTGATCAAGTAAAACTCGTGCAAGAATTGTGATTCGGAATCCACTTGAACTACCCTACATCTTGTGGAAATCCTTGAATAGCTTTGTCAAATTTTGGATTATAATGCAATTTACAACCAGCAAATTGCTACTTCTCGACATGGTTGGCTGCTAGAAGTTGGGAACTATGGAATCAGTGGTGTATGCTTGTGCTTACCATTTTATCTCTTTTTGGTTCCATTACCTCTTCTTCCTTTGATACGTCCATGATTGACATGACTTAGGCATGAACTTGGGGGTGAGTATCACGAAAAATATGGATGTGTATGTTCAATTTCTTTTATCCAGTTTTTCTACATATGCGGAGGATCGTACCTCCATACCCAAGTCTGAATATGCGTCATACATAATACATAAGTGCTTTAGGGAAAATGAAGAGTCGGAGTGGCATAGGTGAGGCCTTTTAATAGTCATTGTTCTTGTGGAATAATTGAGGAATGCTAAACACACCATTTTGAGTTTCAATAGCCTTTCATTGTTTAACGTCGATTGGCATGTCATCATATAACAAGTTTGTGCCGTTCATTTTTCTTGCAGAACCTTGCAAAGCAAGAACCAGCCGTAGCTCATCTGAACTTAAATGATGATAAGGCCAGTGATGCGCCAAACTCCGGCAGTGTTGTTCTGAAAGGCATTGGATCCACAATGACCGATTTCTCCATCGCCTTATCTCCCAAGAAAGGTACTTACTTAGGCTTGGGTGAAGCAGGTGTTTCACACGATTGCTAAAACAGAAATAAATAGTCAGAGCAACATAGTTTAAAGATGCTAGTTTATGACAAATAAATGTTTTTTCTGGCAGATGAGGTGAGACCAAACACCTTGGAGCTTAACAATCCCGAAATATCGTTATGAACGGTGATACTCAGCGTGACGAAATCTGGAAGCCATGTATACATTTATTGCTTCAAGTTAGCTGGTTATAGATGCATAGACTGATCAATGCTGAATCTATCTGGGTTGCTTACTAACTATTGTTCGGCCACCCATTGATTCTCTTCTGTTTTGCTTTGTAAAAAAGAATACCGCATGAACTAGTTTTGTTTAGAACTATCGATAGGGTGGTTGTATCGTCTTCGGACTGAGCTGCTTTGTTTGCGAGGAGGAAAAGTAACGTTGCCGATGAGAAATCCGGTGGGAGTGAGGCGAATGAATGCATTACACCGGCGGATTCTTTTCGATTTAGGCATGTACAAACCTTGACTTGTTAAAATCTAATAGAACGTTGGATGGCACTATCTAGTCTCATTTTAAAATGTGATGTCATATTTAAAATTATTAGTAAAAATTTTATTTATAAATGCTTAGAGTCATATATATACGCCTTAATTTTAGAGGTTAGAACTCTTAAATTCTTAGGGTCTATGTTCAAACCCTATGTTCAAGATACGAGCCCTTCCTAATAATGATGTCTTCAAGGTTTGAACTCGCTTCATCTCTTTAAGAGTGTAGTGTGTCTTACCAATGCACTTAATACTTGTTGGTTTTAATCGTTAGATTTAAATATATTTGAAATCAAAATTTTTAAAAATATTTTTTTTATCAAATAAGAAATACATGTTTCAACAAATATATGTGAAATCCAAGAAAAGGACCACAAACTGCAAAATGCCCAATTGATTGTATTGGATCTTGTAACCATCTGTCTTTCTCAGATTTGCAGTCATTTCTGTTCTATTATTTCAATTCATATTCACGATGCCTTTTATTTTATATTAGAGAGAGAGAAAAAGAGATTTGAAATTTTGGATACTTCAAGAGTGATAGTGATACACCATTCATATTTTATTTTTACTTTTTTTTCGGTTTTTCAAAGTATTTCGGAACTAGTATAGTGGTTAATCATTGTTGTTATATTAATTTATATAGTTATAGGCGTTAACCACAAATTTTAAAATTATTTTATGTTCAGGGGAAGGATTGAACCTTTCATCATTAGTCAGAGACAATTTAAAATTTTAAAATAAATCTTATATAATTTATTAAAATAGGGTCTCGAATTAATTTTTTTAAATGTTTGTAGACTTGTATAAATAGTTAGCTGGCTTACCGTCTCACTTGAGGTCATATCATCTTTAAATTCTTTATAAAGATTTTAAACGATAGGAGGTGATTACAAGGTATTAACCTTTTGACAATGTAGGTTCACCTTATAAATAAAGCGATTTGAACTCGTGTCTTCTAGGATGAACATCATCCGCTTTTCCATTGAGACACTTTGTAGAACTAATATTTTGATATAATAATTGAAAAATGTTTTGGACTGATTTAAAAAGAATTCAAAACTATTTTCAAAGTCCAAATAACTTGAATCTATGTTTAGGGATGTTTTTAAAAGGGTTTAATATGTTTTTCAAAGCCAAACTTCACAAAATCTTCCAGGCGGTTCGAAACACCTTAGGGCGTTTCGATACGGTGTATTCCAGTAGCAAAAACGTTTCGATACGTGTATCGAAACGGGCCTTTCCTAGATGAGATTTTTGCCCAGCGTTTCGATACGCCTACGTGGCATCGACCACAACGGTCATAAACCCCAACGGCTATTTTTCAACTAACTTTTAAATGCAGAGCGTTTCGATACGGTGCCTAGCGTTTCGATACGGGTAAGAGTGTTCCGAAACGGGTGCTCATCAGACTGCAACGGCTCTTTCTACTTAATGAGCGTATCAAAACGGGTTCGAGCGTTTCGATACGGGTAGCAGCAGAACTGCATTTATGGTGGGAAATAAAGTCCTCAACGGCTCCAATTCATCCCCAACGGCTAGTAACAGCTATAAACTCATCAAGGAGTATAAAAGGGACCTCCAAGCATCAAGATATGGTTAATGCTTCAATTGTCAATCAACATATGATCAATAAATTGTCTTAGAGCTAAATTGTCATTTCTTTGTATAGACAAACACTAGTGAGCCAAAATTGTCAAATTTGCTCAAGTGTTTTAGGTTTTGGGTGAGTGCTTTAATTGTGCAAACAAACACCTATTAGAGGGATTTGTGTTTGCTTTTCTTATCTCTTTGTAAAAGAGGGTTTGATCAAGGCTTTGGGTAGAAAGCTTGATCGGTGTATAAAGGTTTCCTTCTAAGCCTAGAAAAGGGGACGAATCAATAGTGGATTGATTAGAAGGTAGTGGATGTAGACCTTGGTTAGAAGGTTGAACCACTCTAAAATTATTGTGTCAATTAACTTTTTAGCTTCCTTACCACATCCACCCAAAATTCTACCTCTCCACCACTTGGTGAGCAACATCGGTTGAACGAATCGAGCACCTTACAACTCAACACACTTGTTGCCTTGAGTTCTCTTGTTTTTAAATTTTAATCTTATTTATCCATTCCATTCCACCCATCCAATGGTCATAATATATATATATATATTATCCTATACACTAGCGGTGAAAATTAAAAGTTTTCACAAGTACCTTAGTTTTAGGGTTTAGGGGCTTAGTTTAGAGTGTAGGATTTAGGGGCAAGGATTTAGAATTAAGGGATATTGGTTAGAATTTAGGATTTAAGGTTAGCATTTAGAGGTTAGAGGTTAGGGTTTAGTTTTTAGGGTAATATGGTGAGAATTTAGGTTTTAATATATAAACCCTAAACCATAAATTTCAACTATTATCCCTAAATTCAAAACTCATACCCCTAAACTCCTAAACAATACACATAAACTAAGTCCTTAAACCCTAAAACTAAAGCACTTGTAGAAACTTTTAGTTTACACAACCTATTTATCAAATAATTATCACTCTAAAATTTAAGGACCCTTCTTTTTCATATATACAAATGATTTAATATAATCATCAACTCTGCATATACATACTATGATAGAGCATATGTATGTGTTGATTCATAAAGAGTAAAAAAAAAGAGCATTACTTACTATCTATGCTATATATAAACAAAACCCTAAGGAAATTGGATTTTGCATAAGGATCATTTCTTCATATGATTGCTAATTTTCATGTAAAAGATTAAAGTACAAAATCACTCCCAAATGAAAAAAAAAAAAACTCTCTGTAAGGCAGAAGTATTAAGCATCTTACTTACCTGCTACATTATGGAATTAATTATAATTGAAAGTCACTGCCACTGCTCCATCTTTTCTCCTGGTTGATATATATATATATATATATTGAGGTGAATCTAAGACCCTTTATTGTAATCCTTTCCTAATGTATCTGTGAACTTTTCTGCATTCAAGCAATTAATCATTCCACACATCAGCAATCGGTATTATCTTGATCATCTCCGTGATTTTCATCATTTTGTGTACGAGTGAGACCGGCGTTTACGTTTAACGAAAAAGGCTTCATCGAACTCGTCGTGACGGTATTCGATAGAAGATTCGAGCTCAACAGTTGCAGATAATTCATTTGCCTAGAGTCATTACTGTCTGGATTCGTACCGAATGGAGGATACGTGGGGAAAAAAGAAGACATTGTCTCTGTTGGAATGGTCGAGGAAGACGAAGATGGTAACGCGACCTCCGTCGCGTTACCATCGAAGAAGTTTTCAGTTTGGGGCACCATTAATCCATGGTTTCCAAACTGAGACAAAGTCAGATTTGGAGGTTCCCAATAAGGCATACCATTGTTTAACAATCCATGATATGGGGAATGATTGGTTAATGGTAAAACCCTTTGATGATGATCTTGAACATTTTCACCATGATTCCTATGTTCGGTCCACTTTCCCTTCTCTCTTTTACCTCCCAGTCTTTGATCTTCATCTTCACCATCTTTCATCGACATCGAATTCGGGTCGAAAAACGGAGGATTATTCGATTCATGAGGAACCAACAATGGCTGATGAAACTGATTAAACCCCACTGGCATTTGAAGTGGAGGGAGTTTATCAATGTCATCTTTACTAGCTTCAAGTAACCAATCAACCACCTTGCTCGGCTGACCAACGCCGAGCCTCTCTTGCAAGTCGTATAATTGAATAGCCGTAGGCACCGAAAGCCTAATACGCCGGTCCCTTAATCCCCTTACCGTGAAAACTTTGCTGTGCCGATCTTTGCCCCCGAGAGAACGCGAAACTCTCACAATCCTTGGGTTTCTAAACCCTGACGATGACCATTGCTTCGAACTCGACGATGATGTTGGCCCCTTCGACAACTTGCCGCCTCCGCCGCCGTCATCGGTTTCACCCTCTTGCTTTGCTTCCCTTGAACTCGAGATCATCTTACTCCTCCCATCATTCAAAACAATATGTGTTTATCAAGCTGAAGATAATATGAAAGTATATGTTAGAGACGAACACATGAATTTATGTTATAAGAGCTAACTTTTTATACTTATTATATGAAAATTTGAAATTTAAAGTAAGGAATTAGATCATTAATATAAAATATAAAAAATTCTAAAATACATAAGAATTTAAAATTTTGTCTAACCCTACTCCATGCTTTTATATATATATATATATATATATATATATAAAAGTACTTAAAAGATCAAAGTAAGAGAGGAAGTGGGTCTAAATTGAGTTCAAAGATCAAAGAAAAAATTGCCCTATCTTCACGTTTCTTTACCAAGTAAACCTGGGTTGAAGAACTAGGGTAAACTTTCCAAAAGGCAAACCAAGTGAAGCTAAAGACAATTGAAACTAATCTAAGATAACCAAAGTTGTTTCCAACAAAATATGTGTTTGGGAATCAAACAAAAGCCGTTTTGTCCTAAAAAAAACCCAGATCGATGCATGTGATAAACTTACATAAAATTGTAACAGATGGAAATGTTGCAGCAGATATATAGGATCTAGTTTGGGTTTTTTTCTCGACACTACTTCAGAAGACTAAGGAACTTGAAGTAGGAGAAAGTTGCAGAGACAGCAATGGAGATCAGCTTTGGGTAATAATAGAACCGTGATGGAAAAGAATGCTTTGAAAGCTTATAACATACTATATATAATTCTGCTGAGAATAAACCTAACAAAAAGAAAGAAAACACACAGCTGTTGGGGAAAAGCAAAAGATGCTTGAAATTTCACTGCAAACATGTTGGATGGTAATTTGCAAAGGAAAAGGAAAGGCCCATCCATGTCCATTTGGCATCACACGCAGACTGACACGTCAACATTTGAAGCTATGTTATTCGAACTTTTCATTTTTATAATAAAACCGACTCTTTATCTCAAATCCGAATAACAAAAAATCAAAGGGTTTATATTATACCACATACTGAACAATCACTAGTTTAATTATTGCTACATCTCTTGGTCATCAATATGTAATTACATTATTTCATCATGCATTGAATAGCACACAAAGTAGAAAGTCTAACTTCACTGCAACTAGAATAGCTTTATATAATGCATGCCTAGCTTGCTTAAATTCTACTTTCCAACCTCATATATATGTATATAACTAATAAATGCTACATTAAAAAGTTGAAACCAGAAGTTTAAAACCAGAGAATTCTACTGCCCCTTTTAATTACATTCCTTCAAAAAGGAAATATAAGCAGAGAATTAGGTTAAAATGGAACCAAATATTTTATCAGAATATTGGCAGGTTCAAAAGTTCTGGTTGGGAAAATTACTTATAGAGATAATTATGTCTACTTAGCTATACCTTGTATAGGAGGGAGCTGTATGTATGTATGTATGTATGTATGTATGCACTACAACAATATAGGTTTTTAGTGACAAATTAATGATGACAAGGAATAATTTTGTCACAAATATTAACTTTTTGTTACAATTTTTTTGTGCGACACTATTAGTATAAATAATTGTGACATATTTTTATTTGGTCATTGTAACAGCAGTAATTGTGACAATTACATTTTTCACAAATGAATTCTCACTATAAATATACAATTGTGACACAAAGTTCAATGTCATTAAAACTTTGACACGTGATAGTGACGATATGTGAAGTGGTCACTATTATTTGATATTTATTGTTACAATGAAATTACTTGTCACTTAAAATCTCACTTTTTGTTGTGATAAATTTTGTCACCAATAAAAAATAAAAGTAATGACAAGTTAGACATTGTCACAATATTAAATTTATTTTTATAATTATACAAAATTAAAGTTATCATAAACTAGTTTGTCAAAAGGCAAAATATTTCTATAGTCTATACTTTGTGTAAATTGTTGTTTTAGTCAATCTATTTTGATCAACTTTAGTCCCTAAATTTTTCAAATTTTAAAATTTTAATCCTAACCTTAATCCTAACGGGACACCGGCAATATGACTAAATTACAAGGACTAAAAATGATCAAGTTAAAGAACAAAAATTAAATAAGCAACTTATGTATAACAAATTATCTAAAAAGAAAATTTTACTTAACATATTTAAATACTATCATTCATGTCAGGATCCAAAATTCAAAATTTAAAAAGTATAGAAATTTAAAGTGACCAAATTAGAGTACAATGACTACTATGTGATTTTTAGCATAATATATGATAGATTTTTTTGAAAATTTTAAAAGATATATTCCATTTTGATTAGTTTTTTCTTCAAAAAAAATCTAAATAGTTTCTTCAACATGCGTACTTCGTATAAGGAACCAATGAAAAATTAGTTAAATTATTATTATAATAATTAGTGTTATAATTAATAAATATTTTTAAAATAAATAAAATTAATTTCAATTACAATTAAACCTAAATATTATTTTTCTTTCAAAATAGTATTAAATTTCTTGCCTAGCCTAGTGGATAAGTATTGCACTCTTGCCCTAAAGGTTCCAGGTTCAATCCTTCTTGAAGCCAGTCATTGCATTTGTTTACTAAAATTGATATCTGAATATGCTACATCATTTATAATTAAAATTCATTGATCTAATGAAAACTTAAAAGTTTGTCTGACTAAAATGCAAAAGCTTCATTAAATTTCAGGGACAATTAGTCATTAGTTTAAACCCTAAATAAAATGTTTTTACAACTAAAAATATAATTAATATTTTATTATTGACAGTGACGACATATTTTAGATACTATTTAAATATGTATTTGTGATAGAATGTTTGTCACTAGTAAGAATAACATTAGTGTCTAAATTTTAGTCACTATTAATAATCATTTGTGTCAAATAATGTGGTCATAAAAAATATAATTATTGTGACGAAATACATGAAAGTTGTTACTAATATAATAGTGACGGAGTTATTGGTGACGACTCAGAAAAATTGCCACTGTAAATTTCAGTGATTAAATTTAACACTTTTTGTGACTATTTTCAATGTCACTAAAAATGTATTTTCTTGTAGTGATGTATGTATGTATGTAACAAGGACCACTCGTATCAAATGGAGCACTGAGATTTGCACAATACACGTTGGATTTTATAAACTTATATTAAATACAATATCTAATGTCACTAAAATTGAACATCGAGGGGGGCAAGTTAATTAACTTTGAATTAAATAGGATTCTAAAAAGTAATTAAATCATAAAAATTAAGGCTTAATTTCACCAATTTAAAATTGAATGGTCTTAAAAAGTGATTAAATCAGAAAAAATAAGAGGTCAATGCTTAATTTTATTAATTTTAACTTAAAGAATCTTAAAAATAATAAACCAAAAAAAATTAAAAGGGACAAAGACTTAATTGTAATAGTTTTAAAATTATCAATGACTTTAAAACAATTAAACCATTCAAAATTGAGAGCAATTGCCCCTCCCACCCTCCCTTTGCCTCCTTGATTCACTTGTTTCTCGTTACAAAATGTTGGTATTTATGTGTTTATATAATATATATATATATATATAATATGTGGTTATGATATTCCACTTGCACACAATGTAAAACTCATTGTTTTATACATTTTTGGATCGTTAAATGTATGAAATGGATGAGTGAAGAGTCGTGACGAGGGAGGGGATGCTCACCAAAACTCTAGGAAAAAGCCTAAAATAGATAAGTTGCAGGGATAGCTTACAGTTGCACCAGTTTGAAATGGTGAGCGTCTACTGCTCTGATTTTCTTTCATAATTATCGGATTAAAAATGGTCCCAGATTTCAGACACACCTTGTGGGATCATTCTGAGTTCTGACTGCCATTAATCTTCTTTTTAACAGCAAGTTTGACATTTTACTTCATTGTTTTATCTCCAGATTTAAAGGGAAGACATATTTACAGTGTCCGAGTTTATGTTTTAAGATTCTCTTCAATATTTAAATAGAATTTTTTTTATATTAGAGTTTTTGAAATACTTATTGTTTACCCACGTTAGTTTTGTTTCGATGAGAGTTAATACCCTAATTGAAATTAGGGTTTAATACACAGCTATAGAATGTCATAGATATCTTGATAAACTGAAACATTGATAATAAGATAGTTAGGTATACATGTAAATGATAGTTAAATATATTTTTTAAAAAATATAAAATATTGATGATCCGGTGTTTTTCGGGATCCCTATAGTTACTTATATAGTTATGGTTCGGTTATTCCCGCGATTTGGATATAGTAATTACTGTTCCCATCCCATATGAACTTCGGTGATAAATTTTTTCGTGAGTGACAATTTCGATTATTCTTTATCCTATCGTTTCGAATCCTCACGATTTTCGAATTATTCTCCACCCTTTTCTTAACCCTAGTTTGGACTATATAATTAGCATACTATCACTTTCAACATATACAATGGTCTCATCAATCACCATTATCACCATGACCGTTATTGATCAGACAGAAAAAAGAGAAAGTGAGGGAGGAATAATAATGAAGTCTTCATTTGAATTATGAAATATAAAAACGAGAGAGGATATTATTTATATAATTCATAAATTTTTAAATAGAAAAATATTAAGTGTTTATTACATTTAATTTTTTTGTTTTGAAAAGGAATTAGGGTTAAACTTAAGATTTAAGAAACCAAAGAGTTGATGTAATAAATGTATGTGTTGTTGTTGATGAGATGTCATTTTCTGGTGTGGTGATGAAGTAATAATGAGTCTCCAAATTCGCAGCGAACCCTAGAAGACGAAAAAGAAAAACAATGGGCCGGTCAATAATTACACAAAAGGTAGCAGTGAAACCGCACACTTTCTTCGGTCTTCCTCACCCCCTCCGAACTTCTACGCTTCCACTATCCCACGCATGCGCATTCCTATATCTTTATTGTCCTATTTATATATTTTTATCTGAAAAACTTTAATACATAATCTGTGTAAACTTTAATTTTATGATATTTTTGTTAAATTTGGGAAATATATATAGGTTGATTTAGGGTGTAGAATTTATGAGTTTAGATTGTAGGATTTAAATTTTTAATATTTAGAATTAGAGTTTAAAGTTTAGAGTTTATAATTTAGTGTTTGGAAATCAGGGTTTAGGGTTTTAAGTTTTAAATTTTAAAGAAGGGTTGTGCAAACAAATTTTACACGAATTATGTACCCAAATTTTATTTTGATTAATAATTTAAAGATAAATATATCGTGCACCGATGATGAAATAAAATCACCGAGTGTGTTAGCATTTTATGTGATTTTCCCATCTCTATCATTTTTTATGAAATTTGTATAAGGTTTTAGGGTTTAATTTAGGGGTTGATGCTTATGAGATTTAGGTTTTACCGTTTAAATTTTAAAATTTAAGTTAGAATTTAGGGTTTAGACTTTATGAGATAAGCTTTAGAATTTAGGGTTTAGATTAGGGATTTGAATTTTGATTTGTATTCAATAGCGGTGGAAAAAAGAAATTTTCACAAGTGCCTGTGTATGAAATAATTACCCTTTGAATTTGGGTAATTATTCCATGCATAGACGGTGGAAACAAAAAAATTCTACAAGTGTTTTAGTTTTAGGGTTTAATGTTTAGGTGTTTAAATGTAGGGGTTTTGAATTTAGGGGTGTGATTTGAATTTAGAGTTTAATGTTAAAATTTAGGTTTTGTAGGTTAAAACCTAAATCATAACCTATAAACCCTAAATTCTATCCCTAAACCCAAAATTCTAATAGTAGACCATGAATTCTAAACTCTTACACTTAAATCTCTAAACCCTAAAACTAAGGGTGCATGTGAAAACTTTTCGTTTCCACCGCCATTGCATATGATATTTTCTCTTTGAATTTTAGCTTTTAAAGTGAAATTAAGCATGCTTGTGGGAATTTTTTTTCCTTACTAGTGCATGGAATAAAAACTCTAATTTAAATTATATATTTTTATATACACAGAGTTCAATATTTTTATATAGAGAAATCCGTGTAAGTGGGTCATATCTCTATAGAGAGAGGACCCACTTACATAAAATGTAAAACTCATGGTTTTACACATTTTTAGATCGTTGGATGAGGTGAAATAGATGGTTGAAATTAATTTATTTTTTCAAGTGATAATCTTCACATAATCTACTATTAATCTCGGCCTCCATTTCACTCAACCAACGGTCCAAAAAACGTGTAAGAAAAATTGTTATCTCTCTCTATATATATTAGGTATAGGTTGGTTGCTTACCTTGTAAGGTTGAAATTCCGTGGGTGTCTCTTAAAGGATGATCTTTGATGGCTACACAAATTTGATACGTAGCCATCCATGACCATGATAATAAGTTAACTTGGACATTTCATTCTTCTTTTGTTTAAAAGTAGTATTTATATCGAACACATATTCGAATAACATTTGAAATATATTATAATTTTTTTCAGCAAAAAAATATAACTGTTGTATAGTGCATACAATAATGTAAATATCTTTTTGTTGTTCAATAGGATGGGAAATCGATGAGTGAATAAATGTCGGTGAAAACAGATGATGTTAAGGAGGATAAAGAAAAAAAAACATGGAGTTTGTGTATGTCGGGGGGGTCCAAAAAATATTGATCAGTTTTGGTAATAAAAGTAGGAGCAAAGACTGCAGTCTGCTGCATTCACGCCACGGTGCTTGCAATGCACCTCTAATTTCTCCAAATTCAACGTCTTCCTCTTTAAGTGTTTTTTTTCTACCCTCCCGGTTCTCAACGTTTAGATTTGATTAATCTGAATTGACTTGTATCGTACACTTAATTTTGGTGGCCGAGTTTCTTAACAATTTTTTTTTACATACACAAGCATTCAAATTCGAGACATGCTTAAGGGATACTAAGAGAAAAACTTTGTTACATAAGCTTGTTAAATTTAGAGACTAGTTGTTTAGGTTTATATTGTAAAAATTATAATTTAGGGTTTAGAGTTAGAGTTTAAGATTTATAGTTTAGAGTGTTAGATTAGGATTTAGGTTTTAGATTTTAAATAAAGATTGTATGATTTTTTTTACACAATTTACCTATCAAAATATAATTTTGTATATAATTAAATTACACGTGGTTAACATCGGGACATCCATCCAAACTCAAATTTCCTGCCTGAAATTTTGGATGTTTCGATAAATGTATTAGGCCCAGGAAATAGATTTGAACTAAAAAAGATAAACGGGTTTAAATTATGGGTTGGGCTCGAGTTCAAGTATTAAATATCTGAGTCCAGCTCGATTCATTTTCTATGTTTAGAATATAATTTTTATGCTGTCTGTATTCTCGCAAGAATTCTTTTATCGTTTGGACTTTCCGATGAACAAATTGAACCCCTTAAATTTGACAAAGCCTCTAAATTTTAAAAAAATAACGGATTCTTTTGTATTTTAATTCTGTGAATTTTGAAGAAGTTTTGAGAAAATTTAATCCGACATAATGGTAGAGCGCAATCTATAAAAATAATATATTTCATTATTTTTTATGTTATTTTTAAAGTGATTATTTACTCATATTTATTGTAAATTAAATTAAAAAAATAAGAAAATTTTATCATGTTCGACGGGAACCGATGAGCATCACTAATGACGAGCACCGATGAGTACCATTAATTTAATTCGTAAAGATTAAAAATCTAAATGACTCACCGTATAATTATAAATTATTTAAAAATAAAAGATAAATTAATTAAGATATATTATTTTATTTTTAATTTTCTTTTAAACATAAATTAAAAAACCTATTTACCCCTAAATTATAAAATCGTAATTTTTTTTATTTGAGGGTAATTTACATTTTAAATCACTAAACTTAATATTCACTTTCATTTACATCACAAACCTTTTATTTAATCAAATTACATCATTCAACTTTCATTATTTATAAATTAAGTCACTTATATTGAAGCCATTAAATAATTCTAATGAAAAAAAACTGAAATTAAAATTTTTATTTAACATATTTTCACATATCATCAATAAATAATGTGCAATTCGTATTTTAAATATTTTTTGTTAGGATTTATAAGAAATCTAATTATTTTCCTTTGAATTTATTAAAATGAAATGTTTAAGAAAAATCTTACAAAATATATTAAAATTATCAATTGAAAATTAAATGATGATGCTATGTGAAAAATATGTTAAATAAAAGTGTCAATTTCAATTTTTTTATTCAAATTATTTAATGTTTCAATATTGGTGATTTAATTTATAAATAATAAAAGTTGAATGATGTAGTTTAATTAAATTAAAGGTTTGTGATATAGATAAAAATAAACATTAAGTTCAGTGATCTAAAATGTAAATTACCCATACTTCTTCAATTTGGATCAGATCAATTTAGATTGTAAAACTTTAAGAATTGTCTTCTAGCGACCTAATCGCAGTTCAATTTAAGTTTAAGAATTGTATTCAGATCAATTTACAAAACTTTAGGAATTGTCTTTAGATCAGTTCAAAATGTAGGGACGGCGTCAAGGCAGCGATTATGTGGCCGGCGCAGGTCACTAGCAGTGGCGGCGGCTTAAATTTCAAATGAACAAAAATTTAGGTTTTATAATTTAAAGGTAGATAGGTATTTTGATCTATGTTTAAAAGAAAATTAAAAAAGTAATATATTTTAATTAATTTACTTTTTAATTTTTAAATAATTTATAATTATACGTTGAGTCTTTTAGATTTTTAATCTTTATAAATTGAATTAATGGTGATCATCGATGCTCGTCGTTAATGGTGCTCATCGATCGTGGCAGACTCATCCAAAAAAATATAGCACGAAAAAATTAACAAATAAATTGTTTTTATTGATATGAACCATAAATAACGTGGTAAAAAGCTTATAATTGTTGTGAATAAAATAAAGAAGAACACGAATAAGAACAAGAAGAACAAAGAGATGAAAGAAAGAGGGAGATTTGTATTATTCTCAAATATAGACTTGTATATAATGCCTTCAATGAATCATCTATTTATAGGCATAAGAAGTACATAATACATTAAACTCTAATTCATAGAGATAATATTCCTAATAATAAATAAATCAAACTCCTTTGATAAAGTTCTAATCATGATAGACATCCACATAGATAAATATTCATAACACTCCTCCTTGGATGTCTATGAAGATAATGTGCCTCGTTAAAACCTTACTAAGATAAAAACCCAGTGGGAAAAAAAAAATTCTTTAGTGAAGGAAAAAGAGTACACACATCTTTGATACGCATAACATGTTGCCTCATTAAAAACTTTACCAGGAAAACCCATTGGGACAAAACCTCGGTTAAGGGAAAAAAAGTGCAACGCGTATTTACTCCCCCTCATGCAAACATCACAGAAGATCTTTGAATCTTCATAATTTAATCTTGAATATCATTTTTCTAAAGATCGTGAGGGATGAAACTTTGGAGTGATATGTTCCATGATGTATCCACTTTCAAATTGAGATATACATCTTGCGTTATCTTCACACAAGATAGCTTTTATCATATCTTGTAAAAGCAAATCCACATATCTTGTAACACCCCCTTCCCGGCCTGGTAGAGAACCGGGTCGGAGAGCGCTACCGAAAAACATAACGGAGATCGGAGATATAAATCCAAAGTTCAAAAATCATTTTAGCGTATTTTGTTAATCTCTTTTAAGACTTAACACTCAACTTATTAACAACTTACTCAATTGGGGTCAATTTTAAACTTTTTCAAACTTTAGGGACTAAATTGTAATTTTCACAAATTAAAGGTCTTTATCTGAAATTCGTGAAAATATACTGAAAATAAACTTACTAGTTATTAGCCTGTAAAACCTCATTACTATCGGAGGTCATTTATCAACCTGATTAGACGATGAAATATTTAGTGACTATTTTGTAAAATATTCAAATCTATTTCTTTTTATTATCTTACTAAAATTATTTACAAATTTAAATGAGCCTAACAACTCACAAAAATCTTAGAGTCTTTTCTAATCATTTTTATTAGAAAATTATTCGTATCTATCATTATTATTGTTCCAACATTTATTTAATAGGACTTTTCTAGATTTCTAAAATAAAACCACATTATTAAATTACACAACACAATTTATACAAAAGTTGGATCATATGCCACTTTACTAGGAGTTCATGAAAGATATCATACATATATGGTAGAGATGTGACTTGCAACTGCACCACACGATCAAAGGTTGGAAATCTATCAGGGTCCTGAAAATGCATGAGACACGTATGTTAGGCTTACATAGCCTAGTGAGGTAGTCATGATAGTAAATTGACAATAATATGAATGTCATGATTAAATATAAATTTAATCTAACTTATTTGCATGCTTCTATAACAGTATAAGCATAACATGATCAGATATCCATATCACTAACATAACATAATATAATCATATATCTTATCATAAACATGTCATGGTATAACATATCGAACACATATTATATTGGTACCATTGGATACGCGGATTCCCTGTACGCCATATCATGAATCATAAATGAGCCGTAGCCCTGAGCCGTAGCTCCATGTATCCCTTACACTTCCATCCTTTTATCTCCCACATATAGGCCGTAGCCCTGGACCGTAGTCCTCCCTTACATGGTGAGCTCGAATATTCCTATGGCATGCCAATTGTATCCAACGTCCATAAATACACACAAATTCACATAATCTATGATTTTCAGATCATATCAAATCAAATAGCAAGATGAGACGTAGCTCCATATCAGATAATATTTCATATTATTTTCATATACATGTAGCATATTATAATCATTTTTAAGCATATCAAAATAATGCAGGGTACTTATCAGATGCAAATAAATTCATAATTAATGCAATAGGAAGGCACCGAGCCTACCCCTGACACGACTATACCCACATATCAGAACATAAAAATATCGGAATGACACCGTGTCACCCGAGACAAATGCATCTACACTCACCTTGACAGACCGGTGCTTTATTTTTATTTATTGGGCTTGAAAGTTGATCTGAATCGACCTCGTGTACTACGATAAAAATTAATTAAAATAATAAGACAGTATCGAATATATATAAAAATATTAATCATACTTGATACCGAAACTTAAACTAACTAGAGATTTAAGCTTACCCCGTCGTCGGCAGAAATTCGATATTACTATATCGAAAATATCGGACTACCAATCAAACGTTGGATTGTATCCTACTAAACTTTCTTCAATTTTGCCGTGAATTCAAACAATTCCCTCCCCCTATTTATAATACTTTGGCGTCAACTACTCCTTTTCTTTTTCTTTTTTTTTCTTTTTTTTTATAATAAAATAATAATAATTTTAACTACTCCATATCTACTCCATAAAATAATAATAATTTTAACTACTACATAAAATAATACTAAATTTTTACTTACTCCATAAAATAATAATAAACCGAATAAAAATTTCGAACCTAATTTCTACTAGACCGGTTTTTGGGATGTGACAACTCACCCCCCCCTTAAGAAAATTCGTCCTCGAATTTTTACCTGAATCGAACAGATGAGGATATTGCTTTTTCATCGTGTCCTCAGGTTCCCATGTTGCCTCTTCCCTCTTGTGATTTCTCCACAAGACTTTAACCAATGCAACATTTTTGTTTCTTAGTCTTTTGATTTCTCTATCCAGAATCTGAATTGGTTCCTCTTCGTAAGACAAGTCAGGATTCAGCTCCAATTCTTCCGGCTCTAAGATATGAGATGGATCGGATCTATACTTTCTGAGCATTGACACGTGGAAGACATTGTGGATTTTATCGAACTCGCTAGGAAGTGCAAGTCGATAAGCCACTGGGCCAATTCTTTCAGTAATTTCAAAAGGTCCAATGAAACGAGGACTGAGTTTTCCCCTCTTTCCAAAACGAAATACTTTCTTCCATGGAGAGACTTTAAGAAAGACTTTGTCTCCCACATTATGCTGAATGTCTCTTCGTTTCAGATCAGCGTAGGCTTTCTGCCTATCAAAAGCTTGTTTCAATCGAGAGTGAATGATTTGAACTTTCTCTTCTGTTTCTCTGAGTAATTGTGGTCCCAACACCTTGTTTTCACCGAGTTCGGACCAACACAGAGGAGTTCTACATTTTCTGCCATACAATGCTTCAAAAGGAGCCATCTGAATAGACGACTGATAGCTATTGTTGTAGGAAAATTCTACTAAGGGTAGGGATTTCTCCCAATTTTTCCCAAAATCAATAATGCAGGCTCGAAGCATATCTTCCAGAATCTACAAGGAAGATCGTAATTGATATAGGATACCTAGCTTATGTTTAAAGAAAGAAACTAACGAGGTTACCTGAATAACCCTTTCAGATTGGCCATCGGTTTGGGGATGGAATGCAGTACTGAGATGTACTCTAGTTCCCAATGCCTCCTATAAGGTTCTCCAAAATCGGGATGCAAACTGTGGGTCTCGATCAGAAATTATTGATGTTGGAACTCCGTGCAAGCGTATGACTTCGTTGATATACAACTCTGCTAGCTTGGATAAGCTGAAGTCCATTCTTACAGGAAGAAAGTGAGCTGACTTGGTAAATCGATCTACGATGACCCAGATTGCATTGTTTTTCTTTGGAGTCGGAGGTAATCCGTTTACAAAATCCATAGTGATACGTTCCCACTTCCACTGTGGCAGTTCAATGGGTTGAAGAAGTCCCGTCGGTACTTTATGTTCGGCTTTAACCCGTTGACAAGTCAAACACCTTGCTACGAAATCTGTGATTTTACTTTTCATACCGGACCACCAGTAGATCTCTTTTAGATCCTTGTACATCTTAACAGCTCCGGGGTGAATAGAAAAAGGGCTAGCATGTGCTTCACGCAGGATCTGGTTCCGAAGATCATCATTGTTTGGAACACATATACGATTACGAAAGCATAACAAGCCTTCAGAATTTATGGCAAAATCAGGGTCCGGTTCATCCTTGATTCGGGCTAAAATAGGTTGCAACTCCTCATCATCTTCTTGAAGTGCTTTAATCAGGGACACAATGGTCGATTGTACCCTGAGCTCGGCTAATAACTTGCCACGCTTCATGAGCCGAAAGTGAGCGTTTAAACATCTAAGAGAAGAAGTGGGCTTCCGGCTAAGAGCGTCCGCCACCACATTTGCTTTACCGGGATGGTAATCAATTACCAAATCATAATCTTTCAAAAGCTCCATCCAACGACGCTGACGAAGGTTTAATTCTTTTTGGGTCAAAAGGTATTTCAGGCTTTTGTGGTCAGTAAAAAGATAACACTTTTCACCGTAGAGGTAATGTCGCCAGATCTTTAGTGCGAACACAACCGCAGCTAGCTCAAGGTCATGAGTTGGATAATTAAGCTCATGCGGTTTGAGTTGACGTGAGGCATAGGCTATAACTTTACCTTCTTGCATCAAGACACAGCCCAATCCTTGATGGGATGCATCGCTGTATACTGTGAAATCTTTTCCTGGCTCCGGCTGTACTAGGACAGGAGCGTGGGTGAGGATTTGTTTAAGTTGATCAAAACTCCGTTGTTGGTCCACTGTCCACCTGAAAGGAATGTCTTTACGGAGAAGCTTCGTTAGGGGTGAAGCAATCAAGGAGAACCCCTTAACGAACCTACGGTAGTATCCTGCAAGACCCAGAAAACTACGAATTTCTCCCACGTTTTTCGGGGGTATCCATTCGAGAATGGCTTGAATCTTCTTTGGGTCCACTTGAATTCCCGCGGAAGATATCACATGACCGAGAAAAGATACTTCGGTTAGCCAAAACTCGCATTTACTAAATTTAGCATAGAGCTGTTTTTCACGGAGGGTTTGGAGTACAATCCGAAGATGTTCTTCGTGAGTAACAGAATCTTTCGAATAGATCAAAATGTCGTCTATGAAGACAACGACAAATTTATCAAGATAAGGTCGAAATATTCGGTTCATCAAATCCATAAAGGCTGCAGGAGCATTGGTGAGCCCAAAAGGCATCACCAAGAATTCGTAATGGCCATATCTGGTTCGGAAGGCTGTTTTTGAAACATCGGATTCCTTTACGAGCATTTGATAGTAACTAGATCGGAGATCTATCTTAGAAAAGACAGAAGCACCCTTTAGTTGATCAAATAGGTCGTCTATTCTAGGAAGCGGGTACTTATTTTTTATTGTTACTTTATTTAGTTGTCGATAGTCGATGCATAAGCGCATCGATCCATCTTTCTTCTTCACAAATAAAACCGGTGCTCCCCAGGGTGAGGAACTCGGTCGAATAAACCCCTTACTTTCAAGGTCTTGGATTTGGGCCTTCAACTCCTTTAACTCCATTGGAGCCATTCTGTATGGAGCGATAGAAATTGGAGTAGTTCCAGGTTGAACTTCTATCCCAAACTCAACTTCACGTACAGGAGGGAGTCCCGGAAGTTCTTCAGGGAATACGTCAGGAAAATCTCTTATTATGGGTATATCTTCAGGCTTCAGTTCCTTCGTAGATTCTAAGGCACACATAAGACTACTCTGACATTTAGATTTCATTAAGGTGATGCTTTCTCTACCTAGTCCACGGAGATATAATTTCTTTTTAGAACAATCTACCCATGCTTGATGTTCAGCTAACCAATCTAGGCCAAGGATAAGGTCGAACTCATTAAAGGGTAAGGCCATCAAATTAGCCGGAAAAGGAATTCCTTGGATTTTTAGGGGACAAGATCTACAGATCTTTTGGATTGTTACACTATCTCCTAATGGGTTTGACACAAGTATTTTGGAAGTAACATGATCACATTTTAAGGCATATTTTTCAATCAAAGGTTCACTAATAAAGGAATGCGTGGAGCCTGGATCTATCAAAGCATAAACAAATTCAGAACCTAACTCCACCATACCTGCAATAACATCAGGGTCGTCTTCTTGTTCGCGGCCTCGAACGTGGTACATCTGGGCTGAGGTCTTTGGATTTCGGCTTCCTGAAGGAGTATTATTGTTGTGGGGCCTTCCGGAAGAACCAGACGGTGCTTGATTTATTCCTCTCCCTTTTACTGGAACGTTCTGGGAGGCTATAGAGGTAGGGGCTTGTGGATTTTGGGGGCATTGTCGGATGAAATGACCAGATTCTCCGCACAGATAACAAGAACCTGACTGTTTACGACACTGTCCCAAATGTCTCTTTTGACAAAAATTACACAGAGGGATCTGAGAACTTTTGGCAGAGCCTCCTGTACTGTTTATTGAGGTCGTACGCGTAACAGTGGTCCCACCAGATGGAAATTGAGAGACATAATTAGAGTTAGGTAGCTGTTGATTGGCAGATGACCTTTGGTCCCACTGTCTTCCTTTTTTTTGAGATAGAGGAGGTTTGGAATCTTCTCGGAATCTTTTATCAGGTCGAGCTTGGTTTCCCTTCCTTCTTTCCGAGGCTCTTTGAGAAGCTTCAGTTGCAATGGCTCGATTCACCAGTATTTGAAAATCCTCGATTTCCAGAGCAACAAAAAGAGGACGTAATTCATCGCAGAGGCCATCTATGAACATTCTACATTTTTCTTTTTCAGTGTGGATGATATCAGTACCATATCTAGCGTATTTGCAGAAGTCATGAATGTACTGTTCTACTGGCCTTCCTCCTTGCTTCAAATGGAGGAACTTTTTACGTCTTTCAGCGAGGTAATGCTCACTAATATACTTTTTACGAAACTCCTGGAGGAAAAATTCCCAGGTTACTTTATGTTCGGGTACAGTGAGAGTTACAGTGTGCCACCAGCTTTGTGCTTCATCTGCAATCAGGGCTAAGGCACACTCCAACTTATGCTCCTCGGGGCACTTTAGTTGCTTGTTGATTACTTTCAAAGTACTTTCTAGCCAATATTCTGCGATTTCAGGATTATCCAGATCTTGGCCAGTAAATGTATAAACTTGATAACGTTTTAGCTTATCTATTGGAGCTCGAGAGATCTGCTGAGAAGCTTCAGCAGATGAGGAAGGTGCTTCTTGTCGAAGAGACACCACTACTTGTTTTATCATGTCGGCCATAGACATCAAATAGTCTTGTTGAGCCGACAACATAGGTGGAAGATGAGGTGGATCATTTTGAGCCACTTGTTCGGTACTTGGTTCTGGCCTCACATTTTCCCCTCGAGTGGAAGAGGAATCATGATCGGGCTCATTTGTTTCTTTCCTAATAGTAGGAGCAGTCATTTTGGGTCTAGACACACATAAGAATTAAATCGTGTAAGTTGCAAGTCACAAAAGACATATTTAATCAACTCCTAAGTGGCATATGAGACATAGACTCCTTAACGAATGCATGGTTAGTCCTAGAATCGACTAAACTCTAGCTCTGATACCACAAATGTAACACCCCCTTCCCGGCCTGGTAGAGAACCGGGTCGGAGAGCGCTACCGAAAAACATAACGGAGATCGGAGATATAAATCCAAAGTTCAAAAATCATTTTAGCGTATTTTGTTAATCTCTTTTAAGACTTAACACTCAACTTATTAACAACTTACTCAATTGGGGTCAATTTTAAACTTTTTCAAACTTTAGGGACTAAATTGTAATTTTCACAAATTAAAGGTCTTTATCTGAAATTCGTGAAAATATACTGAAAATAAACTTACTAGTTATTAGCCTGTAAAACCTCATTACTATCGGAGGTCATTTATCAACCTGATTAGACGATGCAATATTTAGTGACTATTTTGTAAAATATTCAAATCTATTTCTTTTTATTATCTTACTAAAATTATTTACAAATTTAAATGAGCCTAACAACTCACAAAAATCTTAGAGTCTTTTCTAATCATTTTTATTAGAAAATTATTCGTATCTATCATTATTATTGTTCCAACATTTATTTAATAGGACTTTTCTAGATTTCTAAAATAAAACCACATTATTAAATTACACAACACAATTTATACAAAAGTTGGATCATATGCCACTTTACTAGGAGTTCATGAAAGATATCATACATATATGGTAGAGATGTGACTTGCAACTGCACCACACGATCAAAGGTTGGAAATCTATCAGGGTCCTGAAAATGCATGAGACACGTATGTTAGGCTTACATAGCCTAGTGAGGTAGTCATGATAGTAAATTGACAATAATATGAATGTCATGATTAAATATAAATTTAATCTAACTTATTTGCATGCTTCTATAACAGTATAAGCATAACATGATCAGATATCCATATCACTAACATAACATAATATAATCATATATCTTATCATAAACATGTCATGGTATAACATATCGAACACATATTATATTGGTACCATTGGATACGCGGATTCCCTGTACGCCATATCATGAATCATAAATGAGCCGTAGCCCTGAGCCGTAGCTCCATGTATCCCTTACACTTCCATCCTTTTATCTCCCACATATAGGCCGTAGCCCTGGACCGTAGTCCTCCCTTACATGGTGAGCTCGAATATTCCTATGGCATGCCAATTGTATCCAACGTCCATAAATACACACAAATTCACATAATCTATGATTTTCAGATCATATCAAATCAAATAGCAAGATGAGACGTAGCTCTATATCAGATAATATTTCATATTATTTTCATATACATGTAGCATATTATAATCATTTTTAAGCATATCAAAATAATGCAGGGTACTTATCAGATGCAAATAAATTCATAATTAATGCAATAGGAAGGCACCGAGCCTACCCCTGACACGACTATACCCACATATCAGAACATAAAAATATCGGAATGACACAGTGTCACCCGAGACAAATGCATCTACACTCACCTTGACAGACCGGTGCTTTATTTTTATTTATTGGGCTTGAAAGTTGATCTGAATCGACCTCGTGTACTACGATAAAAATTAATTAAAATAATAAGACAGTATCGAATATATATAAAAATATTAATCATACTTGATACCGAAACTTAAACTAACTAGAGATTTAAGCTTACCCCGTCGTCGGCAGAAATTCGATATTACTATATCGAAAATATCGGACTACCAATCAAACGTTGGATTGTATCCTACTAAACTTTCTTCAATTTTGCCGTGAATTCAAACAATTCCCTCCCCCTATTTATAATACTTTGGCGTCAACTACTCCTTTTCTTTTTCTTTTTTTTTCTTTTTTTTTATAATAAAATAATAATAATTTTAACTACTCCATATCTACTCCATAAAATAATAATAATTTTAACTACTCCATATCTACTCCATAAAATAATAATAATTTTAACTACTACATAAAATAATACTAAATTTTTACTTACTCCATAAAATAATAATAAACCGAATAAAAATTTCGAACCTAATTTCTACTAGACCGGTTTTTGGGATGTGACATATCTTTTGGATATGTTGGGTCAATAGTCTTAGCCAAACACATTTTTTGGCTTGCCTCGTGCATAACAATTATTTCTACGACATTTGAGGAGGCATCAACGAATGTTTGAAGATCTAAATGTAATGATCTTTGTATATTCATAGATATTTCTTGACCAACTAATATATAGTGCTTCAAGACCAAGAAAAGATATAATTATCTTTATTCACATCCAACAATCTTACAACTATTGGGATACTCAATAGATATGCTCTATTCATATTGAATCTTCTTTAAGATTCTTTCAGCTTATGTCTATTCATAGACAAAAGAAATATATAAAAATGCTCGATCTTCAGGTCGAGATAAACTTGATGTCAAGATTCAAGTACTTGTATTGAAAGTACTTCATGAGTTTCCAATTTGAAGCTCTTTAGGAGTTCTAAAATTATCATAATGGATCTTGATCCAAACTCCTTTATAAAATACATAAGGAAATCTGATCATTCTTATAGTATTTTCTCAATTAGTATTCACTAAGGCGATTATATCAAATGCGCCAAAAATATTCATTAGACATGTCTAAATAAATTTCCTCAGAAATTTCCAAATGCTTATAGCATTTTAAATCTTTCAAGGATAAATATGGATCCACAAATAATTAGACGCATGTAAAATTTTCAAAACTGCCAAAGTAATTGCATCCACCATGAAATAATTAAAACTTTTCATAAATCATAGTTCAAGTCGTATTTACGACTACTTATTTGTGCCTCACTTGCATTACACCTTTAGGTGTTTGGACTGCTTGTCCAAATACTTCTATTTTAGAAGTTCAAAGCGTCTTTCAACATTGTCCAATTCAATATCTATACTTCCGGATAGATTTTATACAAGATCCTCGATTTCTTTCTTTACTTCTATAGAAGTATTTTATGTAAAATCGTTGTCGACAACTTTCCAATTTTCTGGTTCCATTCTCGTAATGACATAACTCATCGAGATCTCTTCAAGATTTCAATCTTTATTTCAGGTACCTGAAACTCTTATAGAGTTTTATTATTTGTTATGTCTTGGGTCTCTTCAGGAGCACCCGCCTCCAATATATGACAATCTCATATTACTTTCTATTTACGAGAATTTTGATCATTGGAACCATTTCAACTATCATGCTTCAGGCATGATTTACATTCTCTCGCTCTAACATGTAATTTAAACTTACATTATTTCAGCTGGTATATGAGACTTAATTACTCTCATTGGGTCAGTAAATATGTCTGACAGTTGACATGTAATAACATGAATTATCTTATGAACTTCTAGTTCATATACGAGGATCTAGATAATGATAATTCATTTTCCTCTATCCAGCTGATTATTATCTCCCCTTGATGTTGAGAAAATCATGTCATAAATGATTCTCCAATTAATGTTTAAGAATTTAAACATAAAAGGAGACTCGTACTCAATATATATTCTCAACCCTTTTTATTTACCCATTTTGTGCGTTGTGGTGGAGCAATTCATATCGTACATTCAAAAATCATAAAATGGGAAATGTATGGTTTCTGACCAAAAACCAATCATAACGGGGAGTTTATTATAACTCGTTGGCTTGATGCGTATAAGTGTTGCTATATGGAAACACCATATAAATAATAACTCTTTTGTTCTCATAGTTTAGCTATTAAATAGGAGGCATCCAATTGAAATTTTGCTAAACTATATTTTTCATAATCAATAGGCTTTGCAATAACTGATATAGTCTAACTGCATAATCTGAATCTTTTAGAATCAATCTCACAAACTTCTGGTTGTAAGTCGATAAAACAATGTAGATGCATCTACTAAAATCATATAAAACTTTCCACATTTGTGGATATATGGGCCCATATTTCGTTCAGATATGCAAGACATACAGTCTTAACTTCAGTACAAGAACTTTAAGTTCTAATTCTTTTGGTAAGTGGGATCATCTATATCCTTTGAGAACAAACAACACAAGAACTTCAAGTTCTTTTAGTAAGTGGAATTTAATCAATTCCTTTAAGCAGCACAAGAACTCCACGTTCTTTAATAAGTGGAATTTAATTCATTCCTTTGAGAATAAGCACCACAAGAACTACAGGTTCTTTTAATACACGTGCATGTAAATCTCAATAATTTCTGCACCATTATTGATCAGGATGGTCTAACCGATCATGCCAACTATATATATATGTGTATATATCTCTGAATTTGTAAACTCCTTGTTTACCATAACAAGTAATTCAATCTCACTCGTACATGTCTAGTACGACCATCAAAATTATTCCTTTAAATAGGAATATATTTAGCTCTTTCGGAGCTTTCAATTGAAATTATCTTTTGGTAGCAATATATAGCTCTCCTAGGGCTTTCAACTGACTTTTTGGCTACCAGAACTTATATTCATATTGGCTTATTTCAAATGCCAATTGATAACATATGTTATCTATAATTCCCAAAGGGATAGTTTGCGAACTCATATTGCTCTCTTTATGACTTTGACGAGTATAACGCAATGTGAATATGGAATAAAGTTCCATTTGACAATAACATATTTGCTCAACCAGAGCCTTTTGTGATATTAGTACTTCCGGATATAGTACTTACATTATTCCCTTGCATTTTAATCGAGAAATGCATAATTGTGCACTTTTCAAAATGTGCTTTGTTTCATTTACTTCAGGTAATGAAAATATGTACTTTGTAACATTCACTTCGAGGAATGAAAAATATAAAATATAGCACATCATATCAAGTCGATTATCTATCAGAGATAAACTTTCAAGTGCTCTTCCGAAGTATTGATATTTTAGTACTTTGAGAAATACTACTCATATTTCCCCTTGCATTTAAATGGGAAAAATATTTCTTATGATTAAGTACAATATGAGTACTTGCATTATCTGCTAGGCATAAATAGCCACAATTCTAGGCATAAATAACCACAATTCATTGTATATTTTATTCCGAAAGTAATCATATTCTTCAAATAATAAATTAACATAAAACGTAAATAAATAATATGTGAAATAAATAAACATAAAGCAAACTAACATAAATAAATAATAAATAAAACGAATTAACATAAAAAAAACACAATTATTCCTGTTAGAGGTTACAAGGGAAATAAAATAAATGGTAAATTATTCCCTTCAAGGGTTATGAGAAAATTAACAATATCCAATTGAGTTGGACCAATAACGCCATAATTATTTTCGCCATAAACAAATTTTGTTTATATTTTATTTCATTTATCATTCATGATTATGGATAAAGTCCATAATACTTTGGCGTTTAACAAGTACGAAACCAATGGTTTATAACATCACATTGGTAAAAGGATTTCACTTCCTTAGAATGATCTTTATCACTCTTGTCATCCTTATAACTTTGCTACCAGCGGGTAGAAGTATTCTTAAAACGACTATATTTTTCATGTGTATATTCATAGCCTCGACCACGACCACAACTTTTAATGTGATTTTTTATTCCTTCCATAATATAATCTCACATTCACTTCAGGGAATGGAGTAGAGCCAGTGGGCCTTTAAAACCTTTTTCACATATCCTTATCACAGAGAACAAAGATTTAATCATCGTACGCGGCATTGTTAAACCTGTCCACAAGGTCCTTTAAAAACCTCCTTTGAGACCAGTAGCCTCGCAGAACGGGATGTCTAGCCAATTATACTTGGATTATATCGAAATTATGTCTCTAACTGAATAATGATTTACCATGTTTGCATTCACTTCAGGGAATGAAACAGATCCAATAATCGCATGGAATAAACATCATGCTTGCATTCACTTCAAGGAATGCCCCATTATTGATAATTGCATTGAATAAACATCATGCTTGCATTCACTTCAGGGAATGCCCCATCATTGATAATCGCATGGAATAAACATCATGCTTTGCATTCACTTCAAGGAATGCCTCCCATAAAACCTTTTAGATCAAGAATAATTTTCGTAACTTGAAATTGGGAGAAGTCTATGGTCGAGTTTTTCGACAAAGAAGAAAAATTGCTTTCGAGCAAATATAGACTTTATAACAATCTTTTTATAGATTGAAATTCACCATGATTTATCGCACATTAAAATCATAATTTAAAGAATAAAAATAAAATCAGAATTTACCGATATTAGTTTTCCTCTCGAGGAAAATGGAGACGTAGCAAATGACCAAAATATCTTCTCATAATGTCGTGTCTCTTTCCAAGTCAGTTAAATACATGTAAAACTCAATACATGGTTAAAATATCAATATCATCAAATAAAATATTATAAACACATATTGATCTTAACACAAAGTTTAACTATTGTGTCAAAAATAAACATATATGAAACCATAATAATAAGATCTATATGTATGGGCTGAATTGAATATATTAGAAATCAGAGGATCTATGTCATAATTCTCTCTTTAAAAAAAACTAAACCAACAAAGGTGTTTCATTAATGTACAGATCTTTGTTACTAAAAAAAAACCTTAAACCTAGAGTACGTATTTTAATGAATTTATATGAAAGACTACCATAGTTCTACGTACATAACTTTGTTATTCATGATTACAAAGTATAGTCAATAAATCGAACATGCTTTACATGCACCATCATCAAACTTCATGAATTTACAAATATACAAACACAAATAATAATAATTAAGTATGAAAAGCATAAGCAGTTGAGTACCAAAAATGAAAACCCACAAATACTTTCGCTCAACAAACCTTAATCGATTCCATCGTTCCCTGCTTTAAAAGCCGAGGAGGCAGGTAAGGAAAACAGCGCGACATTATCGACTTTTTCCGCTAATTAACCCTTTTAGGAACAAGAGAAAACACACATAATTTACACCAAACGCAACCTCTTCGTCTTTGTCGATTCGTCTTTTGGTTTGTGAGAAGCCACAAATTTATCTCTTTCCAATGTTCGAATAAAATCAAACATACTTCCAAAATTTTCAAAAATTAAAACAAAGTTAAAATAGAAAGAGAAAGACAATCGGTAACTAAAAAAAATAAGGAGAAAAAAAAACTTATCTTTGATTTATTCTATAATCGAATTCTTCCCGGTAACTTCTTTTGAATTATAACGATGAAGACCTCAATTGATTAGAGTCTCGTGCTGATAACGTGTTGTGAATAAAATAAAGAAGAACAAGAATAAGAACAAGAAGAACAAAGAGATGAAAGAAAGAGGGAGATTTGTATTATTCTCAAATATAGACTTGTATATAATGCCTTCAATGAATCATCTATTTATAGGCATAAGAAGTACATAATACATTAAACTCTAATTCATAGAGATAATATTCCTAATAATAAATAAATCAAACTCCTTATATTTTTTTGTTTTTTTTTCTCTTGCACTTTTAACCTTCCTCTCTCTTGTTTATTAATGTTGGACACTTGTTTCCGGTGAAATTGCCTAAATACTGTTGTTGATTTTTTTCCTAACAATATGGTCCTCATCACTTTATTTTCAAGATTATGGTGATTCACTGTAAAAATTAGAAGTCGGACTGCTCTTCCTTCGGCTTTAAACAATGTTTTTTCGGGAAATTAATAAACAAATGAAGTCAGATTGCTCTCCCTCCCACTTTAAACAATATTTTACACTAAAATCGGATTCTTCTCCCACCATCTTTAATATTTTAACTTAAAAAAATACCCAAAAAAGTGAATGAACAGTGAAGTCGGGTAGTACTCCATCCCATTTTTAATTTTTAACATTGAATCATATTCTTAGAAATAAAGTGATGAGGACCCTATTATTGAGAAAAAATCAACAACAATATTTGGGTAAAATCCCCCTTTTTTTCCCTTTATGTTTTAATAAACAAACGGCATTTTACTGACAATAAAATAAGATAATAGTACAATGCTAAGAAAATCAATTCCAAAAAATAGTGGTAAAATTGAATTTATTTTAATAGTTGACCAAAACAAGGCAACTCCTAAAGTTTAGTAATCAATGGTGTAATTTTGCTTACTTATTCATTGACAATATTTTATTCGTCTTCAATTATATGTAAAAGATATTTATCTTTGTATCCATATCATTAAAAACACCAAGAAAAGTCAACAATCTCTAGAGTAAAGTAATTAAAGTTATCAGTTGACACCTTTTTTTCTCTCTTAAATTGTAGGTTTGAAATTCATTAAGAGCAAATTCTTCTTCTAAGTAAAAATTATTAAAAAATTCACACGAAAAAAATAATAATTTATTTAAAAATCTTTATAAATGAGATTTTTTTTAATTAATAAGCAAGACAAAAGCCTAAGAGTTTACAAGCTTGCAATATGGAGGACCATTAACATCTCTAATAAAAAAATAGGTAATTTTATTGAATATTTTAAAAATATAGTGACCAAAATAAATCTGTCCTAAAGGTTCAATGACCATTTAGTAGTTTACCCTTAAATATATTTAGTTCGGCCACTCAGTTCCTACTTCCTAGGCATACTCTCTTGGCTTTGGGTATCTCTCTCTCTCTCAAAGCTCACAGATTTCCTTCTCAAATCACCCCTACGAATCAGGTACTTCTGTTCTTACTTTTCCCCGTCCTTTTATTTCCATTTGATCTCTGTTTGATCGTTTGTATATGCTTGATCTGCCTATCAACCGCTAGATCCCGACTTTCACTTCAATTTGCTTCTTTGATCTGCTTCATACTATTCTTTACTATCAAGGGTTTTATGGGTTTTCCATGTTTTATTGTTTTTATCGTTTGTTATCATTGTAATTATAATTATCTTTTTCTGTGTTAATTGTTTTTAGATATAAAAGACTATTTTTTTGCCTTGCATGTTTAAAAGAATGTATTTTTAGTGATGGGTTTGTATAATTACTTGTTTTAGCTTTGGGGTTTTTTGTATTGCCTCAGAATTGTTGGTATAGTATTTTATAGTTTAGCGTTTATAACTATCAAATTACTAATTTATGGTGAAAAAACGTTTTTTCCATTACATCTCTGATTCTCTGTTCATTTTCTGCTTTTTGTTGGTTAAAGTTGTCTAGGAGGTTGAATGTCTTGTATTTTGTAAGTGAGCTTTCGGCGATTTTAAGTACTCCATATGTCTTGTTGATTGTTTATCTTATGTTTACTGTCATCTGTAGATGTTATTTATAGAAAGTATTTTTCTTTCATGTTTCTTCATTTTTCCGGTGAAAGAGCAGGACAGTAATCCTTATGGATTATTGTAATTTTGTAGTTGGTTTTCGGTATTTGACGTTTTATTGATTGATTTCATTGAAACTACGTGAAGATGGCCATGCAGGAAGGAAATCCTGCCGGTACTCCCGGTGCTGAAGTTGTTGGAAATGCTTTTGTGGAGCAGTATTACCATGTTCTTCACCATTCACCGAATCTTGTGTATAGATTTTATCGGGATTCGAGTCGTTTAAGTCGGCAAGATATGTATGGCAACATGACAACAGTAACAACCATGCAAGTAAGTCCATTTTAGGAGTTTATAATTTCCAACAGGAATAGGCACGAACATATTGTCAGTGAGAAATTCAAAATACACGCCTCTTTCTTTTTGTACATTGGTTATTCCATTGCTTTAGGTGAATGGCAAGTTCTTCAATAATTATTATTGAGACTCTCTGTAATGATTGTTATTAAGAATTTCAGTTTTAAAAGGCATCGGAAACATTGGAAAAAGCTTGGTATATCTATTAAATGTATATGTTTAACTGTAGGAATGAATATTTTTGGAAGTCTTTGTTTGTGGAGAGTGGAGACTCATTTATTTGACTTGAATAGATGTTCTCTCTCTCTCTCTCATGGTCCTAGTTATGGGATCGGATACGAACAGGACTGCGTTGTACAATCGTCTTCTTGTTACGATTTCTAGCTATGATTCTCGTCAAAGGGAAAACCCACCTCAAGACTTGTTTGAGATAGTCGTCTGGTTTCAATTTCTCGGTTTAAAATATTTCTCAACTTTATTGAATAGGAAAAGGCTTCTTATATAGAGGTTACTTATAGTGAAGGAGATCAACTTTTTCGTAATATAGACTACTAATAAAATTGAATAACAATTGTCTAATAAAAACTCCTAATAAAGTTGAATAACCATTGCCTAATAAAACTCCTAATAAAAATAAACTGGTATCTTTCCTAAAATAATTATTTGCATGTCTCTGTCTATCTCTTGTAACATAGGTTGAACATGTTTTGGTCGATGAGTGCTTTTATATTTGCTTTTGAGTAGGAAATCAATGAGAAGGTACGGTCGCTGAATTGCGATGACTATACAGCAGAGATTAAAACTACAGATGCTCAAGACTCTTTTGAGAAAGGGGTAATTGTACTGGTAACTGGATGCTTAACCAGAAAGGACAATACGAGAAGGAAATTCACGCAAACCTTCTTTCTAGCTCCACAAGAAAATGGTTACTTTGTCTTAAATGATGTTTTTAGATATGTTGAGGACAAAGAGTTGGAAAACTCCGTTCCAGTTAACAACATCAATGAACAGGCTTCAACATCTGCCTTGGCAACAGAACCAGGTTTGACTTGATTCTCTCATTTTATAAATTATGTTCATTCTTGCCTTACGCTCAAATCGTGGAATTGCTTTTTCTTCCAGAGCCAACTCATGACCATCTTGCGGAGGACCCAATAACATACCCAGAAGATGATATTAATAATGGTGGTGAAGTTTTTGACCCGTCAGATAAGGAGGAAGAATCGATTATTGAAGAAGAAGTTGTTGAACCCCAAAACATTGCAACTCATAGTGAGAGTGTTGTGGCTGTTGATTCAGCTCCTGCGGTTTTAGAGGATGCGCCTAAGAAATCATATGCTTCAATTGTGAGTTAATGTTAATGGTGTTTTCTTTTTCATCATGATTTAGTGGTCCTGTTATTTTTTTTATTGAACTAACCAAATTACACATATTAGGTCAAAGTAATGAAAAGTAATACAGCGTCTACTCCAGTCTATGTTCCTACCAATAACGTGAAGGCAGCACCTAAAGAACCGCGTTCAATTGTTTCTGCAAAACCTGCTCCGGTCACCGAAGCAGTGTTACCTAACAGTGATAATGCACCCGGAAGTAGCAATGACAATGAGGAAGGTAATTGCCAACTCCATTTATGCACGCTTGGATAATAATAGCAGCATATATATTTTTTTATCTTTGTCGATGAAATTAGATCCATACCTTTTCTGATTTCAATGAATAATATCAATTGTGAGTTTAAAGAAGGCAGATGTGATTTGCATGGTTGATAATATATCATATGTATTTTTATATTTGATATATCTTGATACATATTTTTTTTTTTGAATATAAATCTCACTTACTTTGTTCTTACCAAAGCTGAAGGACACTCGATATATGTACGGAACTTGCCTTACACTGCATCACCTGCGCAACTTGAGTTGGCATTCAAAAAATTTGGTCCCATCAAGAACAATGGCATCCAAGTCAGAAGCAACAAGGTTGACTAAGATATTGATTTGGGCTTCTCCAGTTCTCCTTCCTAGTTGATACTCGACCTTTCAAGTTCAAGTTCTTACTGTTTTTGTGTATTTCTTTCCTCCTGCAGCAGGGATTCACGTTCGGGTTTGTGGAATTCGAGAATGCAAGCTCAGTTCAGAGTGCACTTGAGGTATGATCACTAACATAAGTCACTCTTCCATTCAATCACTTACCTGACAACATTTTAATAATTACTCTACCAAATACATACCATGTGTCATACAAGTTCTATAAAGTTTTCCCGAAAAATTATTGCTACTTTAATGTTAAACGAAAATTGAAATGTTTTGTTCATGAGGTTAAGCTATCTGATATTTACAATCATGTGAACATGGGGTTTTGGTGACTCCAAATATATCTGATCGATTGACTTCTGTAAAACTTTCTTTAAGAAAACCCCACCATTTGTGAAGGTAATTAAATCAGCTGGTCTGAAAGAATAAATCCACCTTGCTCTGGTGTTTTTCTATTTTTCTTCAACTTTTAGACAGTATATAGAATAATAGAAATGAATCTGGGTCCTTGTAATGTATTCTGTAATTTAGATCTTATATTTTTCCTTAACCTTGTATCAGTCACTTTTCAGCCTTGCTGAATCAAATCGGAAAATCCCAAAGCTTTAGATTACCATTCATCCCTTATTTTTGCATCTTTCTCAACTGTATTGTTGTTTTTGTTGCAAAACTTAAATTTAATATTATTGAGGGTCCTCGGTTTTATACGGTAAGCTAAGAAGTATTTTCAGAATTCCTTGTCAATCTCAGTCAGCCTCCCTTCTGTGTTTTCGTATGGTTATATATTTTTGAATTTATGGATGTGCTCTTGCATTGCAGGCTTCACCAATTACTATCGGGGATCGTCAAGCTGCTGTGGAAGAAAAGAGAACTAATACTCAAGGTAGTTCAAAATTTTGAATTTTGATGCTGAAATTTTATAAAAATTTCCACACCTCCCCCCTAATATTCTTTTTACACCAATCAAACATTTAATAGAACCGAGCTTACAAAGGATATGATCTGATTAACTGTTTGACATATTTGATTGTTCGGTGAGAGGTTTGGGGATGTTGCTTCTCATCTTGTTTCTATCATATTTTCTTTTGCAGTTGGTAGCAGTGGGAGTGGTACCGGGGCTGGAAGAGGAAGGTATGCTTCAGGTAAAGCGGGGTTTCGGAGTGACAATTTCAGGGGTCGAGGAGGCTACGGCAGGAACGAATTCAGAAACCAGGGGGAACTTTCAGGACGACCAAAGGGTTTGGGTGGGTGGAACGGAGATAATTATCAGCGAGTTAATCAGAATGGAAGGGGCGGCCGTCAAGGTGGTGCTGGGGTGAAACCATGATTCTGTTTCGTCTTCAACATTAGCTGAGAAAGGTGACCAGATTATTTTTATTTTTGATGGTATAACACAAAGGAGATGAGGGCCATTAGAATTCCACTTCTCAAACTTCTTAGGAGACATTTGGTTATTTTTTTCTAACTCTTTTAATTGGAACGTGTTGATGATTCTTTGATCAAAATTTTGATATTATCCTCATATGCACTTTGACCATAAATCTTTCATTTTTAGGTAACAATGCCCTTGCTCACCATTTTTTTGTTTTGCAAAAACATCACTAAAGTTCTCTTTTTTATGTTTTGCTCCTTTTTCTATTTTGCTCATCTATAACGACGATGCTAGTATTAGCATGAATGTATGCTCTCTTTTTTCTCACTATTTTTCATGTATTTTTTTCTTATATTGTGTCATCAAAATTTAAATTTAGGTTATATTGAGTCATTAACATTTAATCGTTGAGAAAGGCGAACAACTCTAAATCGTTTAAGCCAAAAGTTTTTATTTTTTTCTATCAGACTTTCACAAAATATATTTAAAGTCGACTCACCCTATTTCGACTATTTTCGTTTGATTATCGAGCTAACAGATAAGACAATTTAATAAATGAGATTCACAGTTGCTTCCCTACCATGTTTTCTTAATCCTATCATTAGTCGTCGTATTATATATAAGTTGTGGATTTAATCTTTGTATTCTACTTTAATTAATCCTAGTTCATGTACTTTTTCAATTTTAAAATTTCAGATTTGATACAAACAATACATGAACAACATACCTAAATAATATGGACTTAAAATGATAAAATTGAAGGACATAAATTAAATCCACATATTATGCATAATACAAGGACTAAAAATCCAAATTGTGTATATGGAATAAACCTACAACTTTCACATAGTACAAGGACTGATAGAAGCATTTGACCTAAAAATGGAGCATTGCAATAAGTTATTAAACAACAATGGCAAGAGAAGCTTCAAACATGAACAAAGCGAGTGAAAAGTAGCCCTAAACTTCAACAGGATCCTTGTGAATTGTTTTCAGAACCACACACATACACATACATGTATAAATATATGTATGTATATGTATATGCATGCCTTTTGAAGCATCCTCCAGCGTGGTAGAATCTCAAGAAGTTCTCAAGATGGGCAGCAAAAGAAGCAAGTGAACCATTTTTTAGAACCCGCATTCTCCTGTGATTGTGATTTAAGGGACTCCTTAGGGGCCCCTGGTTCAGGGGTCTCGTGAGGGTCCTTCGGTTCCGGGGTTTCCGAACGGGCACCGGGGTTTTCTTTAGGGGCTGTGGATTGTTTCTGTGAACCTTTTTGGAATGAACCACCTTTGTTTCCATCTCCTTCCAATCTGAATTAAAAACAAATATGCACACACATATATCAGTACTTCAACACCAATCTGATATGTTGTCTACCTCACAGATTGAAAGTGATGTGAATATGTGTATCCTAAAAACAACTTAAATATAGTCGGTCAATGTATCGAATACTGGTGGTTATCAAAAACGATGTGAGATTCGTCACAAATACTTAGCATTAACAAAGAGAACTCAGTTTCTTCCATGTAAGCAAAATATCAAATACTAGAGAAATGGCAATATGGCATGGAATGTTGATGAATTTGCTTGGCTACTAAAGTTGAGAAGTTGAGATTAATTAGAAAACTTACATAGGGAAGGCAAAAGATTTGTGACTGGCATCCGAAAGCTGAGATAAAGTACGGGAATGAGGTAATAATTCCGCTGCAGCATTGTCTTTGTGCTGTCGTTCTTGCTCCCTCAAATGATCATTCATCGCATCGGCCGCGGTTTGTTCGGCGACACTCTCGTTACAATCCCCACCATTCGTGTCCATTTCGGTGAACAGTCTGGTCGTTGGAAGTTCCATCAATGGACTCGAAATGGTTAACAAATCGCAGCTGGAACCGAACTCGCTGGATTTAGACATGCAATTCATTTGTTCCTTGCTGAAACTCGTGCTCCCCGCGTGAATGCTGAACAACGATTCATTTGAAGCCACACTCCATCCGGCTTGGTTTGCCTTGCTTGTTCTAAAGACATGGGATGGCATCCGGCTTGCCGATGGTGTGGTCGGACCATCGGTCGATCGTATGGTTGAACCCGGTTCGACACCGACATCCTTACCGGGCGAAGTGGGTGGCAAAGATGAATGAGACGAGGATCTTTTATTTTCACTAACATCCACTGATTCCATAGCTGAAATGTCTGAGAAATCAAGTAATCACTAGTCTTGTACCACCTCAAAATCCGGGAGTTCATTCTGTATATAAAATAGGAAACAAAATCAGGTTTCAATATTTGCGTACAACCAACAACAAATGCTAACATGAATACGAATACGATTCTTGATTTGAAAAAACTTGAACTCACTCGTATTGAACATACATTCATATCTGAATAAAATATATTGCAATATAAACAAATGAAGATGTTTGATTTACCAACATTGATTAAGCTTTGTTTGTAGAATCAAAATCAAAGAAACAAATCAAACAGTAGAATAAGGCTTCGTTCAGCACAGCTTCTCAAACGACGGTATAAATGAGAACGACCGTTTAAGGAGAAGCTGGAAGTTTCAATTTTTTTCGAAACGTCTGTTTGGGACCAAATCAGGCGCAAAAAAGTCCGTATGTAGCGCTTTTTATGATCGTTCGGTACAACTTTTCTGTTCCGTAGCCTACCAAAGACCCTAAGTAAAGCAACAAAATGGGGGAAACAAGAAGAAATTGGAAACTTACATATAAATAAGCAACCTTCAAATTAATCCGAAAGAAATCTTTGAATCCATGAACTCAACCTGTATCGTCTTGGAATTCGTATATGGATCAACAGATGGAGAAACCGAAACCTGAAGGCTGAAACCCCAAAAAAAGAAAAAAGGAAAGGGAGGGACAGATAGACAAAGGAAGGAAGAGAGGTGGCCGATAATGTTGGATGAGAATTGGACAGCACAGGGGATTGGGAGGGAAATTTTAGGGCCTGGAATCGGTATAGCCTTAACCAACTTTCTTAACGACCTTACCCGCCATCTCTTAACTACCTATTTCTTCAAAACTAATGATATGTGATTTCTTTTAATCAGATTTGATGTTTTTTCTTTGTTATTCATGCACGGAAAGTGATTATCTTTTTTTTTTTTTTTAATATTCGGTGTAATCTTATGATAGCATCTGTGTAATTATATATTTTTTAATCTTTACGAGTCGGATTAAAAAGCTCCTTATTTGAACTTTAGATCAAATAAGCACGTAAATGAAAAGTCATGAATTACATTAAACTTTACACACAAATTGTCATTAAATTTGTACTGAAATTTTTTATGGGTTTTAAGGGGGAAATTTCAAACAATTAAGTGTTGTCATGTCAGCTCAATTAATACTTGTTCGTGAAATTATTTTTAATGTAATTTCAAATACTTATTTGATTGTAACTTTTCGTAAGGACTTATAGAACCAAGGTTCAAACTATAGACACTTAATTTTTTGGTACAATTACTAGAGCTTATTTGATATTTAAACCTTCTTATAAAATTAATCATGCCAATGAAGTCTAGGTTTTTCTTAAGGTTTTATTCAGATTTAAACTCCCACTTTTTGTATAAGATATGTCTAAATAAAGTCCAGTTTTCAATTCGGTCATGTATTAGGTTGAAAAAGAGAAGTTTTGGGAGAAAATGGTTTGCTGAGAAAGGTGATGAAACAGAACTTGTAAGATGTTTAAAAAAAACCTTCTTTTTTATTTCACTCCTTTTGTTGGTTACAATAACGTGACTATCGAATATGATAAGTACTCGATGTGTATGATTTCTGCTTTTTTTTTCAAAATGCTCTCGTACTTCAGAGATCTCTGAAAATTTGTCTTAATACCCATGTGAGGATATTGGTCATTGCATTAAACACAAGTACTTGAAGAAAAATAAAGAGTCGAGTTCGAAGAAATACCGAAAGAAAACAGGGGAAGCAAAGTGAATATTATCGAGGGCGGGGAGGAAAATGGAAAATATCCTTCCAATATCATGGAATTTTCCTTGTCCGTCAACCATAAAGGCTGTTTAAACTTGAAACCATCACAATTTAAATTAATTCCCATAGGAAGATTTAACATTCACCGGAAAGCACCATTAAGTCCGGAGAAAGAGTGCACTGACATTTTATTTCGTCATTGTCGGAAAAAAACTAGCAGCGAAAAAATATTTGAAATTAACCCTCCAGTGCCGATGCTCCAGATATAATCTCAATCAACTCAGTGGTGATCGAAGCTTGACGCGTTCTGTAACACACAAATACGACCAAAAAACATGTTTACTTCAGCTATGCAAAAGGAGTAAAAAGTTAAAAACTAAATGAGGTTCAGTACAACTTGACCAAGCAAGAACAGAATACTAATCAAGTGTATGTAATATGTATAAAAGCGAGAGAGGCACGAGACCTGTTATACGTAAGAGTAAGGCGATCAAGCATGTCGCCAGCGTTTCTGCTTGAGCTATCCATAGCAGACATCCTTGCTCCTTGCTCACTGCAAGCATTCTCCAAAACCGCGTTGAACATGACCTGGGGGAAATACGAGAATTCTTTGATGGTAAATTACAGAGACTATAGCAATTAGCCCATACCAGTAGATAAGAAAAAAAGACAAAAATGAAAACAATCTAATTTTCTTTGGCAGATTTTTTACTAGTAAGAAGATAAGGTGGATTAAGCATCTTCAAGATTACAAGCTTACAGACGTTCATAACTGCCCGTGCTTATTCGTCCAGATTCCTTAAGGGATAGCAAAAACTTTCCTGCTGCAAAACTGGTCCGTAGTATTTGCAACAAGGAAACATGGAGCTCTATCAAAACCATAGGAACCTAGCCAATTTTGTGTTTACTTTTAACTCGGAAATCATAGGAATCATTTGAATTAATGAGCAGAACATGGCATGAGGTTCTTGTCATCACAAAACAGCTCTCGACGATTTAGGTATCATGTCAAATTCACAAATTTGAAACATGGGAGTCATTTATTAAGTTATAGTTCATGCCTTCACGGTAAGACTTTGGTGCAGAATAACAAGAAATAAGGACGCTTGTTTCAAACAGCGGGACTTACACAAGAGAACTGGAATTCAGCCAGATTTTGAAGTATTTCGCCCTTTGTCTCACCACCCTCAACTTCATAGTTGTCAAGATCACCAAGCTTTCCCCCAGATTCAGCTTCCCTTTCAACAATCTATACAAATAAAACACCAATAAGAGATTATATAGAGCAACACCTAACCAGAGAACAAAAATAAAAGTATCTATCAATCTGAAAGTTCCACTCACTTCAGGTGATAATACAGTTGAAACTGTTGGTACAAATGAAACTACTGAGTGAAACTTGTTGAAAACAATCCTCAAAGCATCAAACTCCACATTCTTTAAGATCTCATCAGCAAGAACAGAGACCTGAAGGTGAAAATATTTGTAAGCATGGAGAAAAGAAATAGAAAATTTCCATAAAAAAGGGATCCATATATCAGAAAATTCCAGTTCATCCAAGTGATCAATTGCTAAGACAGCCAACCGTATTCTCTACAACATTAAAAGTACGACAGATATTTATCAAGATAAGGTGAACAGATGAGTGGATTGAGGAAAGTCCAGATTAAACTGCCATAAAATTTGGAATTATAGTCTTTATTTGATGTTAGATGATTGAGTATTATTTAAGTTTGAACTGACATTAAAGTGTTAATGTTTTGTTTCCCTTAGTCTAGAATTTGAAATCAAAGGAAATGGTAAAGACAGTCAATCACAACCTCTACAACGTTAAAAAGAAGACGGATATTTATCAAAGATAAGGTGAAGAAAAGAGTGGATTGAGTAAAGTCAAGATTAAATTCCAAGAAAATTTGGAATTATAGTCTTAATTTGATGTTAGATGATTCTTATTTAAGCGTGAAGTAATGTTAATGTTTTGTTTCCCTCTAGAATTTGAACCAAAGATCCATTTAAGATTTCCTACCATTATTATGTTTTACTTCATAGTTTAGTAGTTCATTAGATCAATTTTAATAGCTCCTACTTTGGAAATCTACTCAGTGTGAGAGGAGGATAGCTGAAAAGCAATAATATACACATTAGCTCGTTCAACTGATAAAGAAAAATTATATGAGAAATTGCAGTTGTATACTATCTTTCAGCTTGTGCGAATATTCCTAGCTCTATATGTGAGGCCTTTAATGTTAAAAAAGTGAGGATATCTAGGTGTTAAGCCTGAATATTATCCTTTTCTTGTTCTTGTTTTCTAACAATGTCAGATTAACCATCTATCCTCCAAATATCAACCCTACCTTATATTAGTGTGATGGCTACCATTCACTTCCCAGGGCAGCCGGTAGATTGAATCTTTATTTGTGTTTTCACCATCAAAATGGAGTCTTTCCTTTCTAAACCAACAAACATTAATTATCTTTAATTATCAAATTAAACCCTATAGCTACAGGTTCTTTCCAATCATATAACCAGATTTGTCCCGATATAGCACTTTCTGGACTGAATCAAAAGGAAACAGTCAATGACCAGTCCATTGACTGAAACTTAAGATGTTAAGATAAAAGATCATGTTTTAGCAATCAAATTTTCAACTTGTATGAAAAGGCTCTCTCATTGGGAAATTGCCAAATGCAAATAAAAGCAAAATAACAGACCTGAGTGTAGTTCAAAGCATTCTTCTGCAGCTCAGTTATGATCAACTCGATGTCCTTCTTAGAGTCACGAATCAATTGAGCCTTAGCCTTCTCGCCCAAAACCACATATTTTGTTTCTTTTTCGGGGCCTGTGGACATAAAGATATTTAACTCATAAGAAGTACCAAAAGGACATCAACTAAGAACACACACAAAAGCAGAAAATATTATGTTGCTTTGGAGATATACCAGAGTTCAGCTTGTGGATCCCCTTGCTTATCTTGACTGATGTAGAGTTAATTCCACCACAGAGACCTTTGTCAGAAGAGATGGTTACAACAACGCTCTTCTTGACATCAACACCTAACATCATGACAATGTATATTAATAAAAACAAGGCTGAAAATGCATTTTATACAAGTAAAACTGTAAGAGATTATTAAACAATATAGTAGAAGGATAAAACAGGACTGTAAACAGGCAAAGACTGTAACTTTAAAATTTCAAAAACATGTTATGCATGGTTAATTAACAGGTCAAAGCTAAAACAGGCAAACACTTGTGTCCAACAAATTTTCAGACATGGGCATTGAGATATGACCCTCCAAGATGCTTCCAAATACATGGAAAATCTTTTTTTAAAAATTGAACATATCCATGTCAGACTCCTATATCTGACACACTCAAATCCAACTAGCATAATCTTTAGCATCCAGTTTTTGTAAAACTTCAGTTTTATTAAATACTATGCATAAAACAACACTCTATTTTAACCTAAACCAAGCAATATTGGTTATTAACTGATCAAGCTAGGTATTACTGATACAGAGACAGTATTTTTAATAACCAGAGCCTCTTTAAACAAATAATGCATACCAACATAACACATGATTTTCAAACATATGGTGCTATGAACTAAGAAGCATTTATAGAAGTACAGCATGTCTGCCAAATTGTTCTGTTAACAATCAAATATCAAAGTTACATTTTCATAAACCTTCCAGGTAGAGAGGGCATGATCAAAACTAAGCCACTGCCCCATATAATTGGCAACATGAACACCAGTTCAACATAAATGGGAGAGCAAAAAGTAAGGTTAACAACTTGAGATGACAAACATTAGGCAAATTGAAATGAGAACACAACCAAATTCAATTGAAATTGTTCGGTAAAGGAAATATAGCATAGGCTTGTTAGAGGACCTACTGGGAAGATCGCCAAGAAGTGCAGTAAATGGTTGCCAGAGGCCTCGGGAATTCTCAGTTTTAGATTGAACTGCTCTCAACTTAGAGGCAGCAACCATCTTCATAGCCTTTGTGATTTTCTGAATATTCTTAACACTCTTCATCCGGTTTCTAACTGCATAATAATTTATCACCACCCAAGTTATAACCTTCACCAAGAACTCTGACTCTAAAAGAAAAAGTAACAAGCAAGTATGTATAACGTAATATTGAAAAGAAACATAGAAAATAAAACAAATCTTACCAACTTGAGTTGAAATATAACGAACACCAATCGGACCCTCATCCCTGTCATCCAAATTAATTTATTTAGTAGTTCACAAACATATCATTTATTTGCTAAAATATGAATTTCATTATAAATCCTATATGGTTCAATAATTATTTTGACATATTCCTCTTTTTCCAGTCTTTTGAATATTTGAACACGCCACAATACGCTCAATACCAACAATTTAGCTCAATTTTAGATACGTATTTAATAGCAAAAGAAAAACAAATCACCATTAAAAAATTAAAGCATTAATTTCATTAGCAGATTAATGAAATAATACTTACTTTTCATTTGTATAAGCAAATGACAGGAGAAAACGCAAAATTAAAAAAAGGGAAAAAACGAAAAATCCGAAAGTACATTATACATAACTTTATTTTTCTCAGAAACATAGAAGAATCAAATCACTCCAAAACGCGAAATAGAATATATCTTCAGTTTGGTTATAAAGAAAGCGAAGGAAAAAATATCATTTAGGTCTTAAAATCAAAGAATTACTTTGCCCGATCTGTTAATCATTGAAGCAGAAATCAAGGTAAAATAAAGATAAATGCGATGAGAATGTATGCTAGCCGATGAGGCGAGAGATCGAGAAAAAGAGACCAGTACTCGTGAGTGGGGGCGATTGGAGAGGATCGGACGGCGGTGATTGAGCGGGGAGAGATCAGAGGGGCGAAACGCCTCCCTTCGCGTCTGAGAGCAGCCATTGCTTACCGATACAGAGAAGGACAAAAAAACCCTAGAAAATCCTTGGTATTGTGGATCAATGCTATTCTTTTGGTTACTCTAGCTCCCAGGTCAGTGTTTACTGTTATGGTTAAAATGACAAATTTAAAAAGAAAATACAAAATAATGCAGGTACAGAGGATTCTATCAAAGTCATATACGACATCGTTTTTATTTCAAGTTACCCGGTCAAACTTCTAACAACCCTAAAAAATACTAAGGTTTAAAACATTATGGGTAAAATACACTAAAGGTCACATAGTTATAGGTTTAGAAATAAATAGATTTTTCTTTTTCTAAAAGTTACAATTCAGTCACTTAATTATAGGCTTAGGAATAAGCAGGTTACTTTTCTTCTAAAAGTAACAATTGAGTCACTCAATTATAGGTTTAGGAACAAATATGTTACTCAATTAAAATTTTATGAGACACAAGTAATAATGTCGTTAAAATTGAAATAATTGTTTGGTATAATAACAATTTTAGTTTCGAAAACTTATATATTCTATTAATTTGGTCTAAATTCGAAATAATTCAATAAATTTAACCTTCGTATTTAAATTTTTTGACATTGCATCATCCTAACACACCCTTCAACCACTTACCATATTTTATGTTATTGTTCATCAGTCCGATAATCAACATATGTGATAGCTCGACAGACACAATCACTTCACAAAGTGGACAATTGACAAACTAATGAATATACTCATTCTGACCTTAATGTCGCCTACTAGTAGACATGATCACTTCACTAATAGAAATTTTTAAATATAAAGGGTTAATATTATTAAATTATTTGTGACCAAATTAATAGTGTGCATAAGTTTCAGAGACTAAAATTATTATTATATCAAGTTCTTGTTTTAAATTTTAATGAAAATGTGATTTTTTTTCACAAAATTTTAATTGAGTCACGTGTTTGTTCCTAAACCTATAATTAAATTATTAAATTGTTACTTTTAGAAGAAGAAAAAATAAATGTTTGTTTCTAAATTTATAATTGAGTGATTAAATTGTTACTTCTAGAAGAAGAGTGACATGTTTGTTCTTAAACATTTAATTAAGTGAATGTGGATGGGGCTCGGCACACTACTTCGGGTTTTGCTTCATGTGGAGGAGTTGGGAGAGATGATGTTGTGGGTTGGTGTTTTGGCTTTGTAAAAAAGATCGGGATTTGTTCGATTTTTGAGGCGGAGCTATGGGCGATGTACGAGGGGCTTGCAACGGCGTGGTCGTTTGAATTTTCTCATGTAGTGGTTGAGACGGATAACAAAGTGGTGTATGAGGGTTTAGCCGCGGGGGAGCCTTTGCGTTTCTCCTCCTCGCTCCGTGGACATCTTGCGGATATGCTTGATAGGGACTGGGAAGTACGTTTCTCGTGGGTGCGTAGAGAGGCGAATGTGATGGCGGACAAGCTTGCTCGTTTGGCTAGAGACCTTCCAATGGAGTATCATAGGTTTCTTGAACCTCCGATGGCGGTTGTTGATGCTCTCCATGATGATTGGGGACATTGAGAGTGGGCATCCTTTTGCCGTAGTTTAGGCTTGTGTTTTCGCTCATGTTCGTTTTGATTAATCCTTGACTTTTTATGTATCGACTTTCATGAACACTCTTTTTTTCCCATTAAGTTTAAGAATTTTTTTTAACGAGGCTCATGTTTGTCGCCATTTTCCCTCAAAAAAAGAAGTAAGTTATTGTGTATTTTACTGGTATATTATTTGGTAATTTTTTTTTGTTTTGTGTTTATGAATAAAAGTTCATCATTTTTTTTTGAATTTTACGGTGATTTGTTTACGTCCACTTTATCATTTAACAAGGGTAAACTACATTGGAGACACTAAACTTTTATGTGTTTTGTAATATAGTCCCTATAACCGAAAATTTTCCTTTAAAAATCATTGTTGTTAAAAAGAACTTTCATTGAAGTGAACTCAACAGCTGTCCTAGTGAAAAAGCAGATAATGTTCATCTTATGAGACACTGGTTTAAATTATTTTGTCTATAAAGTGTATGTGCATTGTCAAATGGTTAAAAATATATATGAACAAATACTACCTTTATAGGTGACACCAAACTTTACAGGTTTTGCACTTTTGACCTCAAACTATTAAAACGTTGTCCTTGAAGTCATTTAATTACATCAATTTTACTCTTAAAGTCATTTAATTTTGTTGATTTCAGTCTCTTTTCATAGACAAAATCGATGCAATTAAATTACTTTGAGGGTAAATTTTGTGGAATTAATTGACTTCGAGAACAAAATTAATGCAATTAAAAAGTAGAGACAATATTATTGATTTGTGTTTATTTGGCAAATTCGAAATATTTACTGAGTTGAACAACTCACAAACAGCTTAAGCCCACTAATTTATTTTATAAATTTTTATGATTTTTTGTGGTTATCTTAAAAAAATGTCCAGGGAATTTTAAATACTAGTTGAAAACTCTAAAAAAGTTCAACGATTTACTAAGTAATTACACATAAAAACTTTGGGTTCAAAACTTTTCAACTTTTTGTATTTACTGAGCTTAACGAGCAACGAATCGAACCGATCAACTAATTTTTTTAACGAACATGAGTCGAACATAACTTTATCAACCTTATCAAATATCAAATTAAGTACAAAACAAATAATTTTCAAATTAAATCAAACACTACTTAACTTGTGAGGACTCGCTCGCCTAGTCTGAAAAGTTTTATCTAACTAAACCGAACCGTATACCTCTAACACCAGACCGTGCGATTCAATAGAAAGAGACCCAAATCCTACCCGTTCGGAACTTGTCCTACAAACTTGAAGGTGCTTTCTCCATTGAATTTTTTAATGTTTAAACCCTAAACCCTACTGGGAAACAGTGGAAGCTTTTTAAGCTCTACACAAAAGATTCTAAGAGCAACAGAGAAATCAAAGCAAAACTCTGCAACTTCGATCTTCAAAAATGGCGAATAAAAGCTCAACTTCAACCAGATTGGATGCCCCCTTGTCTCATGTAACCAGCAAAGCCACTCGCAATCGAGATCAGTTCTTTGGTAAATTAGCTGCTTTCTCCTTTCTTTTACTTCTACTTTGCGCTGTTTGATTCCTGAGAAAATGTAAATGTTTTCTAATCCCAAATGGTAAGGGAAACCCACCTAAGAGAACTGAAGAAAAAGAAGGAAGTTGTACTCGTTTTACCTTACTGCAATGATCTGTTCAAACAGAATATATACGTGCAATTGGCCCAATTAAGTTGTTTGTGAACCATTGGATTTTGATTTTTGCATAGACAGTAGATTTATAGCAGTAGTTTTAGAACTTGAAACGGGGCATCTGTTTTTCCCCTTGGGTTTCCTTGAAGAAATGGAATTGAAGTTTTGTTTCCAATTAATATTTTTGCAACAAGTTCTTTTATTGTCTTAAGAATGAAATGAAATAAAATATCTTTTGTTTTTTAGGGTTTTCTGACCTAGTCATATTGATGTCTTAACAATGAGCTTAAAAAGAAAATGCTCTAACAATCTTTTTTTATGGGGAAAAAATTTAAAAGAAATTTAACATTTATGATTTTGGTACAGTATGGAGAGAGTTCGTGTGGGGAGCAATAGCTGGAGCTTTTGGAGAGGGGATGATGCATCCCATTGACACCATAAAGACAAGAATTCAAAGTCAAGTTCTTCTTAGTGGAAGTCAGGTATGATGACATTCGGTAATGGAACCAGGATTTACAATTATGGAAGGAAAAATCTTATATTCAATCTTTGTGCGAGGGTGGGAGAAGGGGTGGAATTATAATATAAAAAAGTTTAAGAACGTCGAGGGTGGTAACTAGCCCAGCCACCCCATAGTGCCATCCATGATTACATATAATCTTTGTGTGCTTGTTTGTTGATACATTTTTGTTTTGATTTCGAGCAGAGTCAAAAGAGCATAGTGCAGATGGTTCGAACTGTCTGGGTTGCAGATGGCTTAAGAGGTATATTCAGTCACTTTGCTTATTGCGTTGATGGTCATCCTGTTTTGTTTTGTTTTTATGTTTTGCAATGATTCTAATATTTTCGATTTGCTCATGTGCTCTATGTAGCATATTTTGGGCTTTTCTTATTGGCTTCCTTCTTTAATCATGTATCACACTTCCACGATGTTAGGCAGTTTGTCTGGACTGATCATATTTGTAGGCTTCTATAGGGGTATTGCTCCTGGAATTACTGGATCTCTCGCAACTGGAGCAACATATTTTGGTTTCATAGAGTCCACTAAAAAATGGATTGAGGAGTCACATCCTAACCTTGGGGGCCATTGGGCACATTTCATAGCCGGAGCTGTTGGTAAGCTGTTCTGGAACTTTTATCTTTTAGTGAACTTGTTCCACTGAATTTTCTTGCATAATAGTAACAACTATGGTGCGATGAACATTTACTTATTGCTCACTTTTGGGATGCCCCTTCTTGTTTTTTTATTTGTTTTGGTCCTTTGACAATGAAGTGCACTCTGCTTTGTTTTTGTTTCTGTGATTAATACTTTATCTCTTAATGTGCCATGCAAATGTCTTTTGTGCTCCCGACGTAGATGGTATAGGATGTTTCCTAATTTCTTTTCTCCCCGTATGTTTTAATTTTCCAGTTTGGTAAAATTTAATGTCCACATAGTCCTTTCAATCAGGTAGATGATGCTTGTTTCTCATGCGCTGGAGATGTAAATACTGGCTGTTTCAATTATAGTTCCTTTAGATTTGTATGGATAAAGCATTGCAAGGCAGAACACTTATATGTTTGACACTAACCAGCAATTGAAATGCACAAGTGAGCTCTGATTTCTATCTTGCAATTCTCTGTGATTTTCAGGTGATACACTTGGTTCTTTTGTATATGTTCCATGTGAAGTAATTAAGCAACGCATGCAGGTTCAAGGCTCAGGAACCTCTTGGAATTCTGCTATCATGAAAGACAAAATGCGAATGAATTCCGGTGCACAAATGTATGGTTATTACACTGGAATGTTCCAAGCTGGATGTTCAATATGGAAAGAGCAAGGACTAAAGGGATTATATGCTGGGTAAATATTTCCTTTGTATATCATACGATAAAAAAAAGGATTATATGCTGGGTAAATATTTCCTTTGTATATCATATTTACTGTTAGATAAATAAATACTTGGATTTCCACATTCAAACAATTATGTTGTCCAACTCCAACCACGCCATATGCATAGATGCTTAATATCTTGTATCTGCCACTTCTGTTTTGAATGCTTCTACCCTTTTGGGGATTTTATACAACATTACATTTTAGATGGCCCAAGTGCAATCTTGTTATATCTTCAGTCTTCCTTATTCTTTTTCATCTTTTGTTGTTCGGCTTGTAGGGGCAACTAACAGTATGTGTCCATAAGTGCTATTGGTCTTCTGAATTGGATCCATGCAGAACGTTCTTTTAACCTTATATTTAAGATAGTTTTTCTGACATCTGGAGTATTCTAAACATTCAGACTATTGATGAATTTCATTCTTCTTTGTACCTTTTCAGGTATGGGTCTACACTTGCAAGGGATGTTCCATTTGCTGGCCTTATGGTAAGTAATGTAATTTATTTTAGATTTAGTTGCATACTGTGTCTGTGTTTACTCTTAGTTTCCTTGCTGTTGCATTTGTATTTTTAATAGCCATTTTAGCTTTAATTCAGTTCAATAATATCTTTTATGATCGACAAGTGAGGAAAATGATCAAGGCATTGCATGTACCACATATCTAGCATTCCTTCATCTGTACTTTTTTCTCTCACCTCCACATTCTTTTTCCATGAATGGAGAATGAGCTCGTCATTAAGATTGCTTTTAACTTCTTTTCATTTATATGTATGTTTTTCTATATGCATAAATTGAATCACTGGGTTGATTAGTTCCTTCATCTGTACGGACATCATTTCCCCTTTTTTCGTATGCCGAACTGTTATCAATTTAATCACGAAATTTCTTTGAAAGTGTCCACAGCTTATGTTTACTCTATTTGCATCTTTGGTTCAATATTAAACGGGATTAATGACCCACCGGCCACCGTGCAGGTTATGTTCTACGAAGCCCTGAAAGATTTGACAGAGAAAGGGAGACGAAAATGGGCTCCTAACTTCCACGTTGATAGTACTTTCGAGGGACTTGTATTAGGAGGATTGGCTGGTGGTATTTACCCTGCTTCTGCTTCTGCTTCAGCTTATTTCATGCAGTTTTTATTTCATTTTTTAATGATTGAATGCAGAATTTATCGTGCCCCGGAGACTGTTAATACTCTTATTAAAATATGCAGGGTTTAGTGCATACCTTACCACTCCGTTCGATGTAATAAAAACAAGATTACAAGTTCAGGGATCATCCGCAAGGTATCAAAACTGTCGCATTGTTATTAATAATCTATAGTTGTGGACAAAATTTTCTCGAACATCAGAAATTTCATTTGCATCCATAGGTTTTTAGCGAAGAGCAAACCTTTAATTGTCTTCAAAGTTGGAGTATCCAAGTTTCATGCTCCCCCCATTTTTGTGGTAATGTTTAACATGTTGGTGCTACATATGTTAATGTTTAACAGCTATAATGGCTGGCTGGATGCAATGAGTAAAATCTGGAAAACCGAAGGCCCTAAAGGAATGTTCCGGGGAAGCGTCCCCCGGATCACATGGTATATTCCAGCCTCGGCTCTCACCTTCATGGCTGTTGAATTCTTACGGGTTCAATTCAACGAGAAACTGGAGAATGACAAAGTGCAAGAAGTCACGACCTTGTCGATCGAGAAACCAAAGTCTTCTTTCGGAGAGGTAGCTTGAATTTTCATTCAATGGTTTTAACATGGGTTTTGTCAGATTTTGCTTCATTTAGTGGTAATGTTTTTGAAGCCATTGGAGTTATTAACACTATACCTGACCACCGGCCGGGCCTAGGACAAGCGGTTTTTAAATTTGTGATGCCCGGTTCAGCCAGAATCAAAATCAAATAATGCAATTTTACTTATTTAAATTTAATTATTAGAATGTATGATTTCAATGAAAACATGTAAATTGTAACATGACGTGATCATTTCATACAATCCTTTTCCGTTGGTGGTAAATGTTGATAACAAAACAATATTAATTTTGAAATAGTAGAGGGTTAAAATATTTTACATTTAATACTTATGCACAAAGATAATTTTTAACAGATGCTTAAATTATTTTTTGGTCCAAGTAAATGTCTAACGTTTCATTATGTTATTATTGTAAGGGTTTTTTTTATCAATGCTGTTAACTTTTTTCCGTTATTCAATAATAAATTAACATGTGCCTATTTTTGTAATTTTTTAATTTTAAAAAATAAGAAAAATTTTAGTTTTATAAAAACACGTGAAAATCTTTAATTTTTCTATAAAAAAAACCCTTAAACCTTACTTAACTTTAAATCCTTAATTTTTCTAAATTCTTCTCTTCCATTCGTCGATTCAACCACCACTTCTTTTGTCGATCCTCCATAGCTAATAACCCTAATTTTATTGCAGTCAAAAATCGATGAATAAGTGGCAAAATGAACCACAAATATTAAATGTTAAATCTTCAATTGAATGACGAGCAACACATGGACAAAGGAAAAATTTTGCCTTTCAACTCGTGCGGCAAGAAGAGGAGACCTACTTCAACAATGACGACGTGGCGTTTGGTGGTGAGGGATTGAGAGTTGTTTAAAAAATGCTTTAATTTTCGGGTTTAGAGATTCTTATTAGAGTTTAGGGTATAGGAATTTAAGTATAATAGTTTTGAATTTATGGACTATTGATAGAATTTTTGGTTTAGAGTTAAAATTTAAGGTTTATCGGTTAAAACTTAAATCCCTAACTATATTACCCTAAATTCTAATCATAAACCCCAAATTCTAAATATAACCCTAAAATTTAAATCTCTACACTAAAACCCATAAATTGAAACTCTAAACCATAAAACTAAAGCATTTGTGGAAATATAAAGTTTTCACCGCATGTGTATGAGATAATAGTCCATAATAAATAATTATATTTGTTCAATATGAGAATAAATCCATAAATGAATATGATTATGTATTTAAATGCATATAATTAGATGATAATTATTTGATACATTGGCGGTAGTTTCCACAAGCGCCTTAGTTTTAAGTTTTAGAGGCTTAGTTTAGGGTGTATGGTTTAGGGCTATTGATTTTGAATTTAGGGATAGTGGTTGAAATTTACAGTTTAAAGTTATAATTTGGGGCTTATAGATTAAAACATAAATCCTCCCGCATTACCCTAAACACTAAACCCTAACCTATACACACTAAATTATAGCCATAAACTATAAATTCTAATCATTATCCTTAAATTCTAAATCCATACACCTAAACCCTTAAACTCTACACCTTAAAATTAAGCTCCTAAACCTAAAACTAAGGCGCTTGTGAAAACTTTTAGTTTTCACCGTGTATAAGATAATAATTCATAATTAAATTGAAATTAAAATTTTATGTGTAGATTTGAATCGCAAATAATTTTTTTTGAATATAATTACATCAAATCAAAATTTATATATAAAATTACATTAACTTTCAAAAACATATATATCAAATTACACACTAAATCAAAATCACGTATAAATGTAGTATTTTTTTCCAATAAATATTTGAGAACAATAACATAAAAATTAGTAAAAAGGTTGACGTGTCTGGATTATTTAGTTATTCAAATTATTGCTCGATTAAATTGAATATTATAAAAGTTTACGAGACAAATTTCACAATTTCATTTTCTTCGGTTACAATATCAAAATTTTGACCTTTGACTTTGCTTAAAGGATATAAACTAAAATTTATAATAAATAAAACTACTCGTATAGGCAAAAGGTATTAGCCCACTAAATTTTGAAAAAAATAGAATTTAACCCTTAAATTATTTTAAAAAATAATTTGACTCCCTCAAAATTTTAATTTTTTTAATAAAAGTACATATTAAACTTTCAACATTTAAAAAATTTGTAATTTAATCCCCTTTTGAAGTTCACATAATGTCTCTTAAAGTTTCAAAAATTATAATAGACTCCAATTTTTTTTTTTTTGAAAAATATACTAAACTTTCAGAAATTTCAAAACTTTTATTTATTTTAAATTTATCCCACAATTTTTATTTATCAAATTCCTCATTCAACTCACACTAGAGCTTATATCTTATTGGTCTACTCTCCCTTATTGTAGAGTGTATATATAAATTATATATGATTCGGATTATAGTTTGGAGATTAAGATGTAATTAAATCTCTAATACTAAATTTAGGTTTTGCTTAGGGTAAAGTACACAAATGGTCACTAAATTATCTCAAAAAATATAAAAAGGTCACCAAACTTTCAAATGTTATATAATAAGTATTAAACTTTGGTTATTGTTACAAAATAATCATTGAGTTGTTAACTGGGTGACTTGACAGTTACGAAAATTTGTATAACAACATATTTAATCCTTAGTATTTACACGCTCAGTCAATTTAGACATCAATAATGAGAGTTAAATTAGGACTAAATTGATTGAATATGTAAATAAAGATGATTAAATGTGTTATTATTCAAATTTTCGTAACTGTCATGACATTCCCTTAACGATAGCTAACGGCTCAGTGACCATTACAACAAAAACTAAAGTTTAATGTCTATTATGTAACTTTTAAAAGTTTGGTGATCAATTTGTATTTTTTTAGGATAGTTTAGTGACCTGTGTAATTTACTCTTGGGTAATGTTCACAAACAGTCCCTTTCGTTTGGTGTTTGTTCTAGTTTGGTCACCAGATTTCAAAACAGCTTATTGTGGTCCCTTACGTTTATAATCTGTTTTATTTTAGTCACTCTTCCGTCATTCTCCGTTAGAAGAGTAACGGCCGGCTGACATGGCAATTTTAAGGGTTCCACAACACCCACCCCATCAGCCACTTTCTTCTATATAGACCAAACCCACAACACTCACAAAACCACTGCTTAGGTTCCCCCATCTCCAATCTCTCCAAACAATGCTCAAGCAGCAGACCTTGGTTTTCCCATTTTCAGTTTTCGCAGCTTTCTTCCTTCTCGCTTCCACCACCTTCCACAGTGTCGAAGCTCACTCGCATCGACATGCTTCGACCGTGGGTCGGTTGGTTCTTAAACATCAGAGGAAGCTCTTAACTCAGACCGAACATGGAGAAATCTCAGCTGCTTCTGTCACCGATAGAGCAAAACCCCCATACCACCTTCACTTCATTACCTTGGAGCCAAACTCCGTATTTTTTCCGGTTCTGCTACATGCAGACATGGTTTTGTTTGTCCACACAGGTACACTGCAACTTAATGCTTACAGTATATTCCTATATTTTAATGAATGTAAAATTCTGGATTTTGAAATGAAAAACTTTTGGTTAGGGAGTGGAGCTTTGAGCTGGACAGATGATGATGGTATGCAGAATGTGAAGATTCGAAAAGGAGATATATATAGGCTACATCAAGGGTCGGTTTTCTATGTACAAAGCAACTTAGAGGCTGAAAGAGAGAGGCTTAGAATTTATGCAATCTTCACTAACACAGAAGATGATATATATGTACGATCTTTCTTTACCATTCGTTTCCCTTTCTTTGTCGTCTTAATTCTTGTTCCTATGTTTGAACTTTGGTCTGGGAATTAACAAATTTAGGAGCCAGCCGTTGGGGCTTACTCAAGCATTACTGATATGGTTCTTGCCTTTGATTCCATACTCCTTCAAGCAGCTTTTAAGGTATGAATTATGATTCAAAACTAGTATAAATTTTACTGCATAATTCAGTGTATATAATGGGAATTTGTGTCTCAAGGTACCTGAGGATGTGATAGAAGAAATGATGAGAGCAAGCAGAACACCGGCCATAATCCATGCAGTGCAGAAGGAGAAGATGTTTGGTGAATTGCAAGCTCGAGTGTTCAAAGCCTTTGCAGGTGAATTCTTAGGCTCTATCCATAACAAGAAAACGAAAGCATACAATATTTTTGAAGCAGATCCGGATTTCGAGAACTGTAACGGGTGGAGTGTAACAGTAGACAAGAAAGACTTGCATTTATTGAAACATTCCAACATTGGGATTTTCATGGTGAACTTGACAAAGGTTGTTTTTTTTTATAAAAAAAATACTAACATTGGATGAGTTAAGAAGATAGATTCTGATGGTGGGAATGTTTGTGAAGGGTTCGATGATGGCGCCGCATTGGAATCCAAGAGCTTCTGAGATAGCAATAGTGTTGCAGGGTCAAGGGATGGTTCGGGTGCTTTGTTCTAGCAATGTCAAGGCATCTAAGTGCAGAAACATGAGGTATAGGGTCGAGGAAGGCGATGTATTTGTGGTACCGAGGTTCCATCCAATGGCTCAGATGTCATTCAACAATGATTCATTTGTTTTCATGGGGTTCAGCACATCAACAAAGAAAAATCATCCTCAGTTTCTAGCAGGGAAGAGGTCTGTGCTAGGAAGTCTGGATAAAAAGGTATTGGCTTTGTCATTTAATGTGCCCAACGCAACAATTGATCACCTTCTAAAACCGCTGACATGCATACACGTGTATTATACACGTGGAATTTTTTAATTTTAAAATTGCCATGTCAGCCGGCCGTTACTTCTCTAACGGAGAATAACGGAAGAGTGACTAAAATAAAACAGATTATAAATATAAGGGACCACAATAAGCTATTTTGAAATCTGGTGACCACGTTAGAACAAACACCAAACGAAAGGGACTGTTTGTGATCATTACCCTTTACTCTTTTGTTTATATACCGAGAAAATAAGAAGGGATTGCCATATTGCCATAACCCACCAAATATAATCTAAACAGGCCAAACAAAGGAGGCATTGGGGGGTTCAATCGCTGATCCTCGAATGGCGGCCGAGAAGCGGTGTCTGTACGAGGTGTTAGGCCTATCCCTCGATTGTTCCCAGGACGAAATCCGATCCGCCTACAAGAAGCTCGCTCTGCGACGCCACCCCGACAAGCTCGTTCAATCCGGCGTTTCTCCGGAGGAAGCCACCGCCCAATTCCAAGAGCTCGTCCACGCCTACGAAGTCCTCTCCGATCCCAAAGAACGGTCCTGGTACGACTCTCACCGCTCCCAAATCCTCTTCGCCGATCGCAACGCCACCTCTAATTCCCCCATCCCCGACCTCTTCTCCTTCTTCTCCAACACCGTCTATTCGGGTTACTCCGACAAGGGTCGGGGATTCTACAAGGTTTATTCTGAACTATTCTCTAAGATTTATGCCAATGAGATTGACTTCGCTAGGAAGTTAGGGTTGGGGTTGGATATTGTAAAGGAAGCTCCTTTGATGGGAAATTTAGAGAGTCCGTACGCTCAAGTCACGGCTTTTTATAACTATTGGTTGGGGTTTTCGACTGTTATGGATTTTGTTTGGGTTGATGAGTATGATGTTATGGCCGGACCGAACCGGAAATCGCGGCGGGTTATGGAGGAAGAGAATAAGAAGTTGCGGAAGAAGGCGAAAAGGGAGTACAATGAGACCGTTAGAGGGCTGGCGGAATTTGTTAAGAAAAGGGATAAGAGGGTTATCGATATGGGCGTCAAAAGGAAGGAGGAGATGGAGAGGAAGAAAGAGGAGGAGAGGGAGAGGAAGAAGAAGTTGGAGGAGGAGAGGTTGGCGAGAATTAAGGCGTACGAGGAGCCGGAGTGGGCGAAAGTCGAAGAGGAAGAAGTGGATGATTGGGATGAAATGGAGGAGAAAGAAAGAGAGAAGGAAGAGTTTTATTGCGTGGCGTGCAGCAAGAAGTTCAAGAGTGAGAAGCAATGGAAGAATCACGAGCAGTCGAAGAAGCATAAGGAGAAAGTGGAGGAGTTGAGGGAGTCGTTTATTGACGAGGAAGAAGAGGAAGGGGATTTGGAGCTGGAACCGGATGTGGAGGAGAAGTTCAGGGAGGGTCTAAGGATGGAAGAGGAAGGGGAGAATGAAGTTGAGAATAGAGTTGGCGAGCTAAGCGAGGAGGATGACAGATTTTTTGATGTTGACCAAGGGGGTGAAGAGGGTGTTGAAGTCGATAGTGATACCAATGATGATGATGATGAAATTAGTGTTCTTGAAGCAATGGTGTCTGGACAGAAAGATAAGAAAAATGTTCCTTTCAAGAGTGAGGATATGGTTTCGCAGACGGGACTCCATGTCAAGGATGAAAGCGACGAGGAAGAATATATGGAATACGGTAGACGGAAAAACAGGAGGCGAAACAAAACAGCGAAGAAAGACAAGGGTAAGAAGAACAGCAGCGATGCCATGAAGAGTGACATAAACGAAACCGAAAGCAAGAATGAAGAAGCTAGTTTAAGTGATTCTCTGCATGCGGAGGAGAAGCAACCTGTAGAGGATGTGGGCAGTAATGGTGAAAAGGATGATAAATTAGGAAACGATGATAAGATTTCAAAGCAACCTCTTGATAGAAAAGGGAATACAAAGAAAGAAACCAATACAAAATCGAATAAATCATCCAAAGGAAAGAAAACAAAGGTATGCTTTAATCTCCATTTTTATTGATATTTTCTTCTGATGAAATGATAGCTAGTACATGGCTAGAATACAAGGAACCACATAATTGCTTGCTTCTTTACATGCTCGAACGCACACAAAAAGTTTTTTAGCTGATTGACTAGTTAATTTGCAGTGTTTATATAATTTGTATCATGCATGTATTATTGCCACAAATATCTTAGGATGGGAGACTTTCTTGAATCTTGATGATGGTATTCCTTGCCAAATGCCAAGCAGTACAAAATTAGTTGTTAGCAGGGGAAGACTATGACATTAGAAAAGAGATGGAAAACTTTAATCTACGGATTATCTAACCCGGTTCTACTAGAAACCTTTGAGCACTTATTTCTCATAAGATAATCTCAAAAAATGTATACAAGATTGTCTTCCATCGTGTTTGATGAACCTGTAGTAGAACTTTTCTAATATGCATTAACATGCAGGGAACGACGAAGCATTCCAGCAATGTATGCGAGACATGCGGAGAAGAATTTCAATCAAAGTAAGTATATATTATATTCTGATTGCCATTCTTTTCAACAATAATATTGAAGTATTCGTATCTGCATCCGCATCCGCATCACACCTTTCATGCTCGTCGCAGGAATAAATTACACAAGCATCTGGGTGACAGCGGTCATGCGGCATTGAAATTCCGGTAATAACATTATAAAAAGGGTCTACATCCTAACACTGTAGATGTGCTTCCGCAACGGCCTGAAATCCATCGACGAAACTCGTTCTACCGAGCATAAGTGACATCATATTTTTTTGGAATTGTTATCTTATTTTTCAATTTTTATTGATATTTTGTATTCCTTTAAATTCTTGCCAACTTTTAGAAGATAGAATTGAGATTTTGTATTTTTGTTAATGCTTTGGGTCGGGTAGTATGATCAGCTATTTCAGTATTTTGAGCTTTGGCATTCTGTCATTGTATCTTGTAAGGACTGTCCAAAGAAGTCCAACAAAGAAGTGAGATTTTGTGGCATGGCTTCCTCTTATATTGTGAAAATCCTTGAGATTATATATATATCCGCATGCCAATTTAAGCTTTAAAAATTTAACTTTAGACCTTAAATTCAAAAGACTAAAATTTAACTTCTTAAATAAGTATATTTGTATAAAGTAAAGTTTATATTAACATAGCATCAAATATTTTTCTAATATTTAATCAATTTTTTTATAAATATATATATATATTTTCTATATAAACTCCTCTTACTTATTTTGATTAAAATTATATGGACTAATCAATATATTATTTTTTTAATATTGTACTATGCTTTTAATTAAGATTTGGAATTTGATTTTTTTATTTGACATTTTCATTTAAAAATAATAAAGTAACGATGATATAAAAGGGTTACATTTTTTATTGCGCTATGCTTTAAAATATAAAGGAATAAATTTAACTCAAAAAATCAAATTGTCAGAAGATATAAACGTTGATGATAAATGACTAAATCTGTTTATTATACCAAAATAGAAATTAATTTAAAAACAAAATAAGATAAATAGAACGGAAATCAAAATAAAAATCTCAAAGCATGTAATAAGGATTAATACGACCGGCAAAAGTAATAGAGCGTCATTATATTGATGTCGTTTTGGACCCTTGGGTTTTATCCCAAATTGAAGGGTGTGTGTTAGTACGAAACTGACAACGTTGGTTAATACTTAATACCTACAGAGGCTTTACAAATGAATAGAAGTATTAGACCTTACTTGAGCTGTGCATAACCACATGTGTTCTAAGCAAAATAGCAGATGGAGAATCAACAAATCTCACCAAATCCTTTGTACTCATCTTCCAAAAGTGGAATCAGCTCCAATGGTGGCAAATTAAGGATTGACAACCCGAGTTTACAGCCGTCCGCATGTGTAGCTAACCATTCCGCACACTGATTCTCTTCCTTTCGGATCGTGTACACTTTGCAATCCCACTCGCCGTTGATAAGGGCACGGCAGCTTTCGATGAGGGCTCGATTAGGATCCAGGCGCGAAGGGGATTTCTTTAAACTCACCACTGCAGCAGCAGAGTCGGACTCGACCTGGACTTTTTTGTACCCTCTATCCCTAGCAAACTTCATTCCCTGATATAGTGCCCACAAATCCGCTGCTAAGCAGTTGCAGATTCCCAAGTTAAGATTGTAACCAACAATCCACCTTCCTGATTCATCTCGAATCAGTCCGCCAACACTTGCAGCACCAGGGTTCCCGGGAGACCTCCCGGCTACACTCAGCTTCACCATAGTCGAAGCAAAAGGCGCTGAACATAATGATGTCTCTGTATTGCAAGGCAATATCACATGCCTTTCAGCTTTGTCCTTTACGGTACAAAGATCATTGGAGGAACCGGGAATCGTTTTAGATTTATCCTCGCTAAGACGTGATGAGCCTCTCAAGCCTTTCTCTCTCATTTCATCTGATTTTTGTCCTTCATGTTCTTTAGCTTTGGTTTGTGTTTCAAGTTTTGTCCCTGTATTTAACAAACGGGAAGGACAGACAGCTGTACAATCATTTACCACCTCTTGAACTTCAGCTTTCACCTCCACAGCACATGAACCAGCAATTTGAGATTCGTCCTTGCCCAGCGCTCTCCTTTTGAAGGGTTTTTCATCTTCATGTACTTCGGTTTTAACTTCAGATCCAACTTCTTTCCCCTCTCCCAACATACACGGATGAAGACGAGCAGCTGAAGGATCATTTATCTGATGATATGCAGAAACCTGTTAGAGGCATACAAAATACAATTCTCAAATAGTTTAAACCCTCATAAACTTTAGATTTTGGTATAATCAATATTTCCGGTACCTGATTCTGATTTTGAGATCGTTGTAAACTATCATCTTTGGTAGATTCATGAAGTTGTGATCTGCAAACACCAAAAGCTTCTACGGATCCATGAGGTTGTGGTCTACAAACTTGGAAAGCGACTTGCTTTTTGCCCGGACAACCATTCTCCTCTTTCCCTTGACTCATAATGCCTCTCTCATCCAGAACATTTTTCCCTTTAGATGCCCCATCACTAGAATCAAGTTTCGACATATCAAAACCAGGAAACATGTTGGCTTCAACAAAACTGCCAGGCAACCTACCAAGCGAGCTCTCTGAAGGAGGCTCGACAGGGAATTTGCTATTGATTTTCTCAGTACTTTTAGATGGTATAGCGGACTCGATGCAGCATTCTTGTTTGGATTCTGGAGAAATCAATTGAACAGCTGAAACCGGTGCTTCTTTTGCAGCTTGTTTATTGAAATCCAGAGTCGATACTTTTGAAAGAACCATATCAGGAGTCCCTACTATTTTTCCGCCTATCATGTCGATATCCATATCAACAGCCTCAATGCTATTTGTATTGGCATTACCATCATCATGCATGTGAGACACCAATGAAGGAAGTTCCTGATGTACATTCATTCGATTTTCTTTCGCACGGCAGAAGACTCCCACGAAAAAGTCCATAGTTGATCTAGTAAACACGTCTAAGAACATTACAATAGTATTAGTCATCTTCAAGAAGGCATTAAGACCATATCCATTGAACATCAATATTTAGCACACTAAGCGAAGCCAACAAGTAATTTATCACATCCTAAGCAAAGAACGCTTTAATTTGGAGTAATATTCAAAGAAAAAATAACCTATACTAGGATATGGATGTGAGTGTTGGACACGGGAGTGTGTCTAGCACAGACAAGTTTAGTTTTTCCAAGTTTTTGCATGTATTTGGAAAGTCCTTGGGGGATTATATCCTCATACCCATGTCTATATATGGGTCAGAAATAACCCTAATACATGGACTTGGATATGAGGATATGATCCTCCAGGAACTCTCCAAATACATGCAAAAACTTGGAAAAACTAAACTTGTCCGTGCTAGACACACTCCCGTGTCCAACACTCACACCCAAGTCCGAGTAACATAGTGCCTGATAAATTGTTCTGAATGAAAGCTGACAAAGAGCTAGAGACTTACCCTGCGAATCTGCATGCAACTGTTTAGATGAAAATATCAACAATTCCACATCATCAATGTAACTTATCATCACTGAATTTTTCATCCACATGAGCTCAAATAGTTGGTTGTAATTCTGTTGAGATCTGCATTTCAATGAAGACATTGAAGTAAGATGAGATGAAAACCAAAACTGCAAAAGAATTTAATCCATAATTTAACATGTTGACGCAAACCTTTCCATGTAATCCGCTGGAAAAAAGTATAAAGCAATGTCAAAAAGATCTAAACAACCATTCTGCAGTATATCAGCCTGAAGGTGACACTGTTGTAGCAGATTAACCTGAAGAATTGGGGGCATTTTCTTTGAAAACTCGTATGCTTTACGGTGGACTCTGCAGGGCGGTCGAGCCAGGAAACCACCGAAATATTCACCCAGGGTAGCAGTATCGAGAAATTTAAAACCTCCCCTAAAAGAGGTGGTGGGTGAAAGTCAATACTGTGGTATAAAGTAAACATATTGAAAGTAGCATGCTGTAGGACCCCATGGAATTTTCAGGCTTATATTGTCCCGATTTTTCATTTTTCTTTAGGCACCCAAGTTTGGCACATTTTGAACATGAGTATGAGATATGACCCTCAAGATCCTCCAAATACATGGAAAAACTCAAATGCATATCTGACAATTACATCTGAGTAGCATAGGTTCAAGCAATATAGGTAAACTGAGACAAACTGCTTTAAAGGTAAACAAATATAGAAGAGACTCGAACATGCCAAGCACAAAAGCATAATTGACAGTGATGAAAGCTTGTTTTAAAGTCTTCTAAACAAATCTAGCGCAAAGTTTTAAATCCTCAAGAAATCCATGCCATTTTTTCTATTATGTGATGAATTATCTCGACACAAATTTCAACAAGTATACAATTTAGTAATAAGAAAGAATGTGGTGCGGGCAATATCATGCAACGGCATTCTTACTTACCTCCAGGTAGCATATAGAGAAGGAGCATGTGGTCTATATACGGAAACCTTAATTCGATTCCAGGTTTCTGTTTTGGGGACATTGAGGTTCTCAGGTTCAGCAACGTTATGAAAGTCTTGACCTGAGAAGGAATTTATTTAAAAAACAAATCACACATTGATCAGCTAGAAAAAGATTCAATATAATCAATATCACAACCGCAATTTGAACATTAAAAACTTGGATGATAGATACCATAAAAATTGGAAAATTAAGTTTATAATTAACTTGCCTGAACATGTAATATTTGCATGATGCCTTGATGGTGAAGATCGGGTTGCTCTCATAGCGTCTTCAGTCTTAGAATGAAGATTTGTGAGCTCTTTACTGGGTAGGATGGTATCTGATATCTTCCCTTTGCGGACATTTTCTTTGTTGGGAACAACATGGGCACTTTCTATTGAAAAAAATAATATACAATAAGAGCAGATATTTGCCACCAGAAGCTAAAGACTATAATATCAATCAAGTGGCCAAAGACTGCAAAATAAGTAAAGGATAAACACAAATAAAAGGATGCAGCAACAGCAGCTTTAAAAAAATCAATTTGGACCGCTTGATGAACTTGAAAATTCGATACTTCTGATCATGTAGCACCATACAAATTGAAAACTAACACTCAGTCATTCACTAAGACCGGAAATATCATCACATAAAAGGGTCTGACACACAAGTTGAGTTATAGAAGTCGAATGTTAAATACAAGGTCATAGATATAATACATAAGGTCATAACTTAATGAGATACAGCTTCTATCATAGAAATTTGGAACAAAAGATTTTCACCTTTCAAACAATCAAACATCTCCAAAGCAAATCTTCGGCTTTTTTGTTTTTATTTAAGGGAAAACATACAAATTGAAAGACATGTCAAAACGATATCATTGAGAAAAATTCTTGCCTGTATTGATGATAGATGAACAAAGCGTTGAAGTTGCAGGTACAGAAAATGTCTCTTTCATTTTGTTCATTCCTTTAGCATCAACTTTACTTTTGACTTCTTTAGCAGCCATAATAGAAGATACTGGCTCTTCATTACTGCCGTATTTCTTTGCAAGTGTCCGAGGAGCCTTTTCTTCATCTTCTGCAGTGGACCATAGAAGCAACCATTACTCACATAAAGTTCAAGTGCTTTATTTTCTCCTTTCCCCAACGGGGGAAAGAGAACCTATATTTTTGCCTAAGACTGAAACTTTAGGATAATAAACAACCTTGATTCAAGAAATTGGGTATTATAATGAATAACATAAACTTGAAACCATATGTCATATTAAGTCCAGCAAGGCTCAAGAGATGTCATGATTAAAACTAACCAACTAGAAAGCTACGCCTACTGGATCACAATGTTTATCTTGTTGTTTCCTGAAGAGCCTACTCCAACAGCTTGAAAGAAAAATAAAATTAAAGGCTTTTACATTTTTGTAAATGAGATAAATAAGCCATTAGGAACTCCTCTTTTTAACATCTTTCAACATTCTCGAGACAAATTTATGCAAAAACAAAAGAATTAAAAGAAAAGTCAAAGAACTTATCACCTTTTGACTTGTTTGGTATTTGGACCACATGCTGACGACTTGATGGACTGATCTGCACACCACGACACCTAGGAACACTCCGAGATCCTAACTGTAGAAAAGTAGGATTTCTTCTCTCCTTTTTCGGGTTAAAACAAGGGCCATTGCTTTTGGATCCCATAAATGGCCTATTGGATGGAGATGGAGTGAAGTTTGTTGGCACAGGTTTTGACCCAGAGTTGCTATTTGATGGAAATGCGGTTTTTGGTAAGCCAGAGGATAGCTTAATGGCTTCTATAGTAGGAAGGAACTTCACTTTCCCAGTTTCAACAGCATTTTGCCTTTTACATGCAACCTGTCTCCTTAAGTCAAAAGAAACTTTCCTAGAAGAATCCAAAACATTTTCTGTCTGGCCAGATTTTAGAGAATCTACATCATTCTTTGGAAGACATAGTTCACATATCCAGTCTTCCAGCTTGTTTCTCACTAAGGCCCTCATGCAATAGCTTCCAAAAAAGATAACATATTGTATTAAGAATTGAAGGTTGAATAAACATAACATATAACTATGAATGAAACAATCAGTTAAGATACTATTCTAGTTCAAGCAAGTAATTAAGGATGATATTTGTTAATACTTTCAGCATCAAGCAAGAAATATGATGCAGCAGATTCTTCAGTTAATTGATAAAAATTGGAAAATGGAAATCACGCAATCATGAACATTCACATCAAAACACAAAAGGAAATAACAGCATATCCCACATACAAGGCTTTGCTAGTTTGGAAGGATGGAAAATATTATAATGCAATTGGTAGGTTCACATCAAAACACAAAAGGAAATTAACAGCATATCACACATACAAGGCTTTGCTAATTTGGAAGGATGAAAAATATTATACTGTAATTGGTAGGTTCCAATGCAATTTTTTGTACTTTATCACCGAATTATTAGAATAAAACATTCTTTCTTCCTTATCTGTTTTGATCCTCCCACCCACACAAATGCCCTAAGATTAATCCATGGTTATCCTACAAAAGACATCTAACGATGCATTAAAAACATACAAGGGTTCACTTGTTTGGGAGGATGCAAAATATTTTACTTTAGTTAGTAGGTTTCATAACAATTTTCCTACTTTCTCACTTAACTATTAGATTAAAACATGCTTTCTCCCTTATTCATTTCCATCATCCAGGCAAGCAAAGCCTTAAGATTAACCGATCGGAATCTTACAAATGGCGTCTGATGGTGCATCGAGAACAGGTATTAACAAGCTCCTCAAAACCAACAGCACCGCATACATCACAACACTTGTCCTGTTGAAACAAGGAAACGCCCTATAAAAATTTCCAAATATCATTGTCCATTTAATAACAAGTAAATACTAATAAACTGAAGTTTCACCAAGAAAACTTGCATTGCAAACATATATAATGCAATTAAATAACCATAAAACCTCCGCACAAGCATTAGATACTGTAACATCAATGTTTATTATTTCAATAAAGGAAGTACATTTATATAGCTACCAAACAATTATAATCCCACAGTTAACTGCAACAGATTTAAAAAAATGAAGAAAAAAAATCACATTTTTATGGCAATAAGTAATCTTTTTTAACATGATCAACATTGTCTTCGTATCACTACTAAAGTACTAATAGTACCATAATAACAATAAAAAATACATGAGTGAAACCAATAGTGTTAAAAAGGGGAATCAAAAGCCAAGAAATAGAAAGTTTCAAGGTTGCAGAGAGCATTTACCGAGTGGGTATCTCTTGATTGTCCCATTTAACTTGTGGTGGGTCTCGCTATAATGTATTCCTTTTGTCGGATTTTAACTTTGATTTTGCAAATGTGTTTCTGTCGTCGAGATTTTCTCGAGAAAAAAATACCCAAGAACTGGAACCAACGAAAATGGAAAAGAGGAAGAAAACCAGTGGAAAAGAAAAGGACAGTGGGAGCTAGGAAATAGGAATTAGGACTGGATTATTTATGGGATTGACAAAAAGCAAAGTACTATTAAAATAATAAATTATAGGGTAAAATACAAATAATGGTCACTCAATTGGAACAAATAAATTATTTTTTTTTCTAAATTTAATAATTTAGTCAATTAAAATTTTATGATAAACAATATCACTTTGTTGTTAAATTGAAATAAACAGTTTGATACAATAATTAGTCCTCAAGAGTCAAGCCTCATATTTTTTTTATTAATTTGGTCTTTATTTGAAATTATTTAACAAATTTAGTTATTTATATTTAAAAATTATATTAGTGAAGTGGTTGTATCTAGGATGAGCATTTTACCCGACTTGGTCGGGTTCCGACCCGACTTGGTCGGGTTCCGACCCGACCCGATCAGGTCGGATTTTTTAATGAAAAAATTGAGTTCGGTCGGGTTTTTATTAAGGTTGAGATCGGGTCAGGTTTAGGGTGAAAAATATCCTACCCGACCCGACTCGGGACTAATTGTATAATTTTTTTCTAATTTTTTTAAGGATATTTATAATAATAGTCCCTTTATATTTTTTTATAATTAGGTTCTTGAAATTAAATTTTTATTTACAATTTAGTCCTTAAATTTATATTTTTTTATAATTAGGTCCCTAAATTTTTTTCTATAGGTCGGGTCGGGCGCGGGTATAGAATATTTATTTTCGGGTCGGGTCGGATTTTTTAAGGGATACGTTCAGGTCGGGTCGAGTGCAGATATAAGATATGTATTTTCGGGTCGGAGTCGGGTGGGCCAAAAACTCGACCCGTGCCCATCTCTAATTGTATTGACTAGTAGGCGACATTAAGGTCATAATAGGTCTATTTCATTAATCTGTCAATTATCTAATAATAAAATGATTGTCTGTCAAGTTATCACATTTTTCGAATTATCTAATAATATTATAAATGGTCGGAAGGTGTATCAAGAATGAAGATAGTGACATGGTGCAGTGCTAAAAATTTTAAATATCAATGATAATTTATTTTTAATTAAGACCAAATTAATGGTAGATTGATCATACATATTTAATTGTCAGTGTGAAATTTGCCATTATACCAAATTATGTTTCAATTTTAATGGTAGATTGACCTATTTAGCCAATTCTTTATTAACTATAAGTTTATTTAGTTGAACGAAGTTTGTGTAAATTATATAATTATAGATTAATACCTTATTTGACTTGGTTAGTCAATATATTATATAATAAAATCTTCATTAAACAGTTGCATACAGATAAAAAACTAGAGGGATGTATTTACAATGATTAGCCTGGAAAATCTGCTACAGCTCACTAGGCTCCCCATTAATCCTCGGAATAGAAATCAACCGTCGATAGATCTAGGTCCGGAAACTGCTTCTTCATCTTCTCAACGGCGGTGTTTAACCCCATGCCGTAGGCTTCTGCGTGATAATCCTCAACTTCATGCCGGAATTCTTGGGAAGCCTTGAAGTTCTTCAGTGTCTCCTCGGCGATCCTTGACTTGGCCATTTCAGACTGGCGCAGTTTTTCTTCGGCCAGAACGACCTTTCTTTCGGCAGATGCTGACCGGTCCTCGGCCTTTTTCAGCCTCCTCTGGAGCTTAGTGAACTTATCCTCCCATGTCCAAGCTCTTTCCTCAGTCTTCTTTAATCTGATCTCCAGCCCTTTGATTTCCTTCTCGAACCTCTGAGTCTGCTCCTCGGTTAAACTTTGAAGCTCCACCGTCGTTTTTTTAGCCGATTCGAACTCGTCCACTGCTATCTTCTGTGATTCTAGCTCAGTTCTTAGTGCACTCTTTTCTTCCTCCAACTCGTTGATCTTGTTGTGCATCATCATCAACTTTTGAGACACCCCCATTTTCCAGGTGGCATTCTGCAACAATAAAGTTAGCACATATAAGCACAAAATCATGCCCATCAGCACCAAGTTTCGATAATTAAACATGGCAATTCATGTATTTTGCTAAATTATTTTGCATAAATATAAATTTTGGGACGTTAATAATCCGTGCATTCATGTCATGTTCATATCGGTTTGTGTTTCAGCTATTTTTTCCACTGAAAATTGGAAGAACAAGGCTTACCTCCATTGCTTGGCACATAAGCTCCTGAGCCATGACCAAAGTATCCTTCTGAGCAACGGAATCACAGTCGTGGGGAAGAACCATTTGACTGATCAGCTCCATTGCAAGAGCAGGGTGAGTGAAAACTGATTGCTCCATAGTGTACTCAACAGATCCTACCCGCATCATTTCGGCATTTGACGAGAGGGGTTTATTTGTCGCAATATCGAAATAAATCGAGCGAACTGTGGGAGCTGAAACTCCTGCAATGTGCCGGACATTAGACTCCAGGGAAGCTTGTTGAGGAAGGACTTCATGAGGAATATCTAGAGGAGTGGAGGTCATGGGAGGGGCAATCTCTTGTGGCTGATTTGTTAGCTCAGCAGGCTGCAACAAATCTGTCCGTTCCATAGGTTGCAGAGATTCCTTCAGCTTCTTCCTTTTGGGCAGATCCTCCCGATCGACATCGATTAAAATTGGCTCTTGACAAGGAAGACCAGACGAAGAACTTTTTCCAGACTCTGTCGCAGCTCTTTTTCTCTGTAAAGCCCTCACTAGCCCTGATTGAGACAAGCTATGATGCTGCTGTATCCCTGAATCAAAGGAAAACAACAGCATGAACTCCAATAAAAACATAAAGAAATAATGGACTTAGTATCTTTGATCATACCACCCTCGGACACCTTCGATTTTAGTGAGGTTGAACTGATTCCAGCTTGAATCAAGGCCTCTTCTGACAACAAAACTCTAAAGTCAGGCGGATTATTTGTCGCTGCAGCAAAGAGATCATCCATTGCTTTGACCTCCGTAGGCGAAAGAGTTGGCAACTGATTAGCAGCACTTTTGGGTGAACCCCACTTCGTGTTAACTCCTAAGGTGTCTCTCTCCAATGTTCGAATTATAAAAAACCTATTCCTCCATCCCTTGATGGAACTCGGAAAACCCTCGAACAACTTGAACCCAATCCGAGCACTAAAGAACCACCACCCCTTGCTCTCCCCAGAGGGATCTTTGAGAGAGCAGATGGCACGAAAGAGGTTCACCGTAGGAGTTATTTTTCGAGAATAACAAAAGGAAATAAAACAAATCAGTACCCTCCATGAGTTCGGAGGAATCTGAGTAGGAGCAACCCCAAACACATTGAGGATCTCCGAAACTAGAGGATGAAGAGGAAGACGAAGCCCGGCTTTAAAGGCATCAGCATAGATGCAAAATGTGCGTTTACATGAGAAATACGAGTTTGCTCGCTCGGATGACTTAGGAAGAGAAAGATGGTACTTATTAGTGTCTATTTGATATTCCTTGGCTATCTTTTCTAGATCTGATTCGGTTAAAGTGCTAGCTATCGTATTTACAGGTAAGCTAGCTAACCCCTCTGGAGAGACTTCATTGCTATCCCTTTGTTGTGACTGTGATGTTTCGATCTTTTCGCCTAGCACATTAATATCATGTGTCTCTTTATCACACGTAGCAGAAGTTCCTTCATCCAAAACAGAAACCATATGAGCAGCACACGAAACTAAAGGAAGCATTTTTCATGAATTCATTCAACATAGAAGGAACAACATCTTCTGATTGACGAAGAACCGTAATTCATATCATGTATGAGCAATATATTTAAATAAAATTCAAGATTTCAGAGCAAGAATATAAATAGTGCATAGGAAGTAAGTATGTGTACACAGATTCAATTATCAGTTCCGATCAAAATTCAGTCATTGACAAATGCATGCAAAGAACTTTCTCACCTTTTGATTTTTTTGATGTTTGGTTTGCATTCTGCAGGGTCGTGGAACTGAACTTTGAACTGCGATGTCGTATTTTTTTATGATCGTGTCTTGCTTTAAATTTCTTTACGGATGCCTTCGTAGAAGCAACTTTAAACCCAGTTGGACTGCTCTTCAACGATGTTTCCATTGTATTTGCCAGGTCAAGACTTGAGACCAAAGTTTTCACTAAATGTTCAGATTTTGAGGGAACTGATGACTTCTTCACATTCCCAACTCTAGCATCCCCTTGTTTACAAGCAGAACCAAATCTCTTCTGATTCTCAAGCAACCTGTCCGGATTCAAAGTCTTAGAGGTGTTTGATTTTGAAGCCGTTTCGTTTTCATGATCAACTGGATTTCTCGGAAGCTTAAGAACCGGGCTGGTACAGACACTTTCAGAAGTAATTGATGTTGAAGACATAGGAACATCTTCCTCTGTAACAGACTCAGGAACTATGGCATTGCTTAATTCACACTCTTCGCAGAACCAAATTTCCGGGATAGTCAAGATAACTTTTTGCATGCAATAGCTGAAAGCCATGGAAAAAACAAGAAAATAGGGCAATACTTCAACATTAGTGTCCAATCGCTGGTTCCTAACCCAAGTTTTCCTAAATTGTGGTCATAAAATACAATGATAAACACAGTAATCAAAAACAAGACTTCAAAGCAACAAAAAAAAAACAGTTCGAACGAAACCAAGCATAAGGTAAGAATAACCAAACCCGTGTTCCCTTGCGATTTTGCACTGATAACAAGTTACAGCATACTCTTCAAAGCCTATATCACCACATATATCGCAAGGTTCAATCATCCTGCACCACGAAAAAGACCGAAAAATAAGTAAAAGGTTATAATCTGCTTATCAAATTATTCATTTAGCTTTCCGTTGTTAGCGATAGGGCTGTAAATGAGACGAGACAAATCGCGAGTTACTCGAGCTCGGCTCAGTCAAAACTCGACTCGAGCTCAGCTCGAGTTCTTGATGAGCCGAGCTACTTGATACCAGACTCGAAAAGTTTACGAGCTACTCAAAAATATAATATACTAAAAAATTTATTTTTTATAATTTAAAATCTAAATTCTTAAACTTAAAACCCTAAACATAAGTATTAAACCCTAAATTCTAAACACAATAACCTAAACCTCTAAACACTAAACTAACACCCTAAAACCTAAAATTAACAAGCTTGAGTTTACACAGCTTGTGTATCAAAGTTTTTTTCTTTATAGGACTTTAAATGAGACGTAACCGATGAATAGTTACTCAAGTACAATGCGGTCAAAGATCGATCAACACTTGACTCGATTGGGCTCGAATCAAGCTCGAACTCGACTCGAGTTCTAAACGAGCTGAGTTGAACTCAGATTTCTCAACTCGTTAGAAATTACTCAAGTTCGAACTCGACTCGAAATCTTAACGAGCCGAGCTTAGCACTACTCGAGCTCGACTCGTTTACACCCCTTGTTGGCATCAGAAATTAGTCTTCGCCTATGGCATTAAATAGTGCAAATATAAACAACATAAGAGAAAATTTTGATGAATCAGCCAACAACAACAACATCATCATAATTAAAATTCAAGTTAGTTAGAATCCAGGTGAAGTAATTTCTTAGAATCAGCCAGCAGATTATGGTGAAAAGTTCATGCAGCATGCAAATGGCGAGCATTGCTAAACAGAGCAAAACAAAGTTGAGATTTCTGTATATGATTCACCAATAAGGACATACTAACAAATAAATACAAGAAATTTCGCAAGAAAAACACGCACAGAGAGAGAATTCTGATGGAAAATAAAAAACAAGGGTTTAAGATTTTTCTCGTTGTTTTACCAGATAGATCATCAGGAAATGGAACTTCTTTTCTGAGTCGAAAATTGACAATGGCGGACTCTGATCATTAAACGACAGCTTCGACTCTGGTATGTTGAACTAAACGACGGTTAATTCTCCAAAATTTCGCTTATAACAGAGAAGGGAAGAAGGGTGCTAGGGAAGCTTTGTTACAGTGTAAAATCCTCACCAAAATCCAAACTTTTTGACTTATGTGTCCTTGATTTGAATTTTTTTCTTTTGTTCGTAAATTGTCTTACTAAAAAAAAGTCCAAAGACAAATTAGGCTGAACGTTGAGTAAATTTGACAAATGTAGTTATCGGTACAAACATTTGATACAAGGATTAATATCCTATATACACTGTCGGTGGAAATTTTTTATTTCCACAAGCGCCTCAATTATAGGGTTTAGGGTTAGGGGTTAAAATTTATGGGTTTTAGTATAAAAGTTTAGAATTTAGGGTTCATGTTTAGAATTTAGAATATAGGGTTAGAATTTAGGGTTTAGGGTTAGGGTTTAGTTTTAGGGTAATATGGGTAGGGATTTAAGTTTTAACCTATAAATCCTAAATTTTAACCCTAAACCCAAAATTCTATCAACAATCCCTAGATTCAAAACTACTACATTTATACCCCTAAATTTTAAACCCTAAACGGAGTCCTTAACCCCTAAAACTAAGACGCTTGTGTAAAAAAGTTTCCACAAGCGCTTGTGTAAAAAAGTTTCCACAAGCGCTTGTGTATAGAACAATTACCCTTGATATAATAGGATAAAATATTAAATTTCTTAAAATAAGAGATTCAAAATTTTACGTTATAAATAAAGTAAGCCCCTAATTTTAGGGTTTAGTATTTAGGGGTTTTAGTGTAAGGGTTTAAAATTTATGATTTAGGGTTAGAATTTATGGCTTGTGGTTAGAACTTAAGGTTTGTTGTTAGGCTTTAGGTTTTAGGGTAATATGGGTAAGGATTTAGGTTTTAACTCATAAACTTAAATTTTAACCATGAACTCAAAATTCTATTTGCACCCCTAAATTCAAAACTACTACACTTAAACCCCTAAATCCTAAACCCTAAACATAATCTCTAACCCTTAAAACTAAGACGATTGTGTAAACAAAGTTTCCACAAGCGTTTCTATATAGAATAATTACCCATAAATTATATATCAGTTGTTATAAAAAAGGGTAATTACTTGATACACTGGTGGTGGAAACTAAAAGTTTCTACAAGCGCCTAAGATTTAGGGTTTAGGAACTTAGTTTAGGATATATAGTTTATGGGTTTAGGGGTATATATTCTGAATTTAGGGATAGTTATTGAAATTTACAATTTATGGTTATAATTTAAAGTTTATAGATTAAAACTTAAATCATCATCATATTATCGTAAAAATTAAACCCTAAATTATTATAAATTCTTATGCTAAACCCTTAAACCCCTACACTAAACTAAGCTCATAAATCCTAAAATTAAGACGTTTGTGAAATTTTTTAATTTTTAACGCGCGTGAATATGATAATATTCCATAAAAAAAATGGCAGCTATCATGAAATAAGGGTGGTTCGGTAAGTAGCGACATGCTTTTATTGTGATTTGGATTTAAACAATAGTATTATTTATACGTGACTTTAATTCAAATTAAAAATATTAAAAAATCACAATTACCATGTAATAACTCATTAATTGACTTAAATAATTTTTTAGTAAATCTGTCACGTTCGACGAGTAACGATGAGTACCATTAACGACGAGCACCGATGAGTAGCATTAATTCAATTTATAAATATAAAAAATTTAAAAGACTCACCGTATAATCATAAATTATTTAAAAATCAAAAAGTAAATTAATTAAAACATATTATTTTATTTTTAATTTTTTTAAATATAAATCAAAATGCATATCTACCCCTAAATTACAAAACACCAATTTTTATTTATTTAAAATTTAAGCCGCCATCACCGTCACTTTCTTCGGCATCCATCACCATCTACAGTTGCTTTCTACTATAGCAACCTCCTTAGTCATTTCCCTTGTATCAATTAATGATCCAATCATCATCATCATCTATACGTCAAACATGAATCATTTATAAAATTATCCAGAACTAAAAGAGGGAGATCATCGTATAAACCCTAACCCTAAATTTTGCATGAATTTATTGGTCTGTGCGTAAATCTCTTTTGCAGACAAATTGTAAAAAAACCTCAAGTTGTAATTTAAGATTTTTTTGTAATTTAAGGATAGATGAGTATTTTGATATACGTTTAAAAGAAAATTAAAAATAAAATAATATATTTTAATTAATTTACCTTTTGGTTTTTAAATAATTTATAATTATACGGTGAGTCTTTTAGGTTTTTAATCCTTATAAATTAAATTAATGGTACTCATCGGTGCTCGCCGTTAGTGGTGCTCATCGAGCGTAACAGAATTTTCCAAATTTTTTAGGTTTTTATATCTTTAAATTTTTGTTTTTTAACACCGTTTTATGAGTTTTAAAATTTTATGAATTTAATATAAAGTACACTTTTGTTGTCAAAGTATTATTTAACCCGAAATAATTTAAGTAATCTATAAAAAAAAATGTCCAAACATTGAGCCTTCTACCTCGTCGGAAATCCCATTCTTTTCCGTATTGAAATCGTGAATGAATTGTTATGCGGTTAGAATGAAGTCGACTCGATTTAAATTATAACAAATAAATGGAGAGAATTAAGTTGTAAGTGTTATTTTTATATTGAACATTTAAAAATTTGATTAGAATTAGTCGGCCAATGAGTTTTATATCAGTAGTTAAATTATAAATTATAAAAATAAATGGGTTTACTTACTTTTTTATTAAATAAAGAGATATATACAGTCTCTAGATTAATGTTAAAATTCGAACTCATATAAAATAAGACAACACGAGCATCCAACATCCTTAACTATTCAGTCAAATAATAAATCTCAGTTTATTTACTTTTATAATTGGATTTAGAGATACAAAACAAATAAATAAAATACGATTAATGAATCAGTTTTGATACTTACAATAATTAAGCTAAAAGCTAATGTGTTTTGAATTGAATATTAATAACTCGTGCGGAATCTAGAAAATGTTGACGGCAGAATGATAATCCGAAAATACTAAAAAGAAAAAGGGATGATAATCCAGAAAATGGTACGAGCGACTAGGCAGAACTTTAAGTAAAAATGGGTGCGTTGTAATTAAGATTTAAGGTTTAAGAATTATATTTAAGATGTAAAATTTAAGTTGTTACATTTCCTAGATTTTAGTATTAAGGCTTAAAACATGTAGGTTGTGTACAATCTATTTTTAAACTACTTGTATATCAGAGTATTGCTCATAAATATATTATATAATTTTAAATGATGATTGGTTTATTATATAATGCACTCACATTTTGTAAAAAAAAATAGAGTTATATATATATATATATATATATATATATATATATATATATGATTATATAAATAGGTTTAAATTAAAATCAATCATTATCGTATAATTATAAATATTTATAACTTGTTGCGTGATTTAAGTGCTACGTAAATGGTGCAAGTATACACGTCGCAGGTAAATTTAATATTTTAGCTTCTTGCACCGAAAAAAATTAAATTGATGGTAATAGTTAGCGATAATAAACAAGTAAAATAGGATGGACTTTTCTAGCATGTGGCCGCCTAATATAAGGCTAATATACGGCGTTACCGGAAACATCATAAAATTTACCGGAAACATGATAAGATATACCGGAAACATGGATTTCGAAAGTATCGATACTTTTGGATATGTTGATTTCGAAAGTATCCATACTTTTGGATATGTTGATTTCGAAAGTATCCATACTTTCGAAATCCATGTTTCCGGTATATCTTATCATGTTTCCGGTATATCTTATGATGTTTCCGGTATTTCTTAATGATGTTTCCGGTAACGCCGTATATTAGCCTTATATTAGGCTGTCGTACCGCAGAACTACCAAAAATAGGATAAGAGTAAAAGAGAATTGATAAATTGAAAGAGATACCCGATTTGAGGGATTAAATTGAGTTATCGTGGGTGTAATTGCCGAAAGAATTGTCAATTTCAAATAAAATTTAAATAATAAAGTAAAACTAATCACTTTAATATTTTTACTTGATTCGATCAAATACCGGACTCTACTCAATGCGTCTCAACAAGTGAAAATTCAACACATGTTCAAAAAGTAAAAATCATGATTAGTTTACTAGTATTAATCTATTTTGCTTGCTTGTGTCTTCTGATAAAACAAATCCCTGTGGCAATGCAAATAACAGAAAGACAAATCCAAATCAAACAAAATTATAATATAAAACATAAACAAGTGCAGGAGTAGTACAACCAAATTACTAGTAAATTAACAAGAGGGTGATCTTGTGGTGCCAAATTATCTTTTAATTAATAATTTACTTGAGCCCTACAAGTACAACCAGATTTACATCAAAACATGCATCGATCGGTCACCACAAAAACCATGCTCTTAAAACAAATAAAATCCCCATTTCCATGTTCATCTAAGGTGGTGGGGAACATAGCTTTAACATGTCCTTAGATACACAACATCTGGATATCATCACGTGGGTTTTTGTTGTTGTCGTCGTCAACCCCACAATAACATCAAGCCTGAAAACGCGAGGGTTGTGAGGGAAGAAATGGCTTGAAGCCGGAACCCTCCGTGGCTGTAGTCCGTGTTGGTCGTGCTGGTTCCGGATGGGCCTAAGCCGGTGCCAACTCCTCCTAACACTCCGGTCGGTGTTGTCGAGCCGTATGGTGTTGTTGTGCCTGTTGGGGTGTTGGTTCTTGGGTTCATGGTCGTGGGCGTGGTTGATGGATTTGTTGTTGTAACCGGGGTTGTTGGTGTAAAGCCGGTGCCGGTGCCGGTGCCGGTGCCAGTGCCGGTGCTATTTGATCGGAGAAAAGGAAAACACACGAGTCACCATAAAATTTACGAAAGCAATGAACCATATAACAAATTACAATGCAGACATATACAAACATGTAAATAAAAGTTTGATACTCAAAATATATATAAACCAATCACCCTTATTCATGATCAAAAGTATACGAACCAAATCTACCGACCGAACTAAACAGATAACACGATCATTGAACAAATCTACAGACCGGACTAAACAGATAACGCGATCATTGAACAAATCTTACAAATATATGTCTAAATGAATAACCCGAACATTAAACAGAAGTAGTAACTAATAACATATGCCAAAACATTGTGATTTCTTTTGCTATTTACCATGGTTAGAACTTAGAACTTTAAAGCCTGAAAATGGCAGCATAGAGAAGTAACAGTAGGAGGGGTGTCCCATAAAATTAGGGTAAGCAAGTCACCCAAATAAAGTGATGAAAATAAGATAAGACAACAATGTGCACAGCTTTCGAGGCATCACAAATCTCGAAAAAGGAGAGAAAAACAGGGCTCTTATCTCAATGAATGAATGCATTGGTTATAGAGAGAGATTGCCCCACCACCATGAAAACGGTGATAACACTTTTTGTTTGTTTTTTCCTCAAACAAAAAATACATGAAAAATAATAATGCAAAACACGAGGCAAATTTAAAGGAATTTGTGGTTGAATTTTTTTTTTTTTGAAGGAAATGAAGATGGTATGATTTTATTTACATTTCTAGATAGATGTTACTCACTCCGTCCTACTAAATTGTCACATGTTGGTCAAAATTGTTTAACTTTAACTATAATTTATTTAAAAATTTTAATTAATTAAAATTTATAAAATATATATTTAAAAACTACTTGATTCAAGGTTTTTAAAATGTATTTTTTTTATATTTTTCTCAATAATAAATGTTAAATTATAAGAAGTCAAACTTAAAAAAATTTGACTCAAATGTGACAGTTTAGTGAGACAGAGAGAGTATGTTATATATTAAGATAAAGTCATCATCTGATATTGACGATTCAGGATCGTCGACATCTAATAATGACTTTGGAGTAGTACGGAGACATTTAATATGTTTAAACCAATAAATAAACACTAAATGAGAGTTTCAAGTGACAAAATATAGAACAAAATTGATGTTAAAATTTTTTTTGGATAAAAAAAATTGATGTTAAAATTCACACCAATAAAGCATAAATGTGATAACCCTTTACACTGCTCACTCTTTTTACTTTACCACTTGGTTGGCAACAAGAGACAAAATGGCAGATAAAGAGGTTATGAAGATCAAAGGTGAAAGTAAAAAAAGAAATGGAGGCAAAAGTGTTAAGAATTTTGAATTGGAAATAAAGCTCAATGAAAACAGTTGATGAATATTTTCTTTGGGTAAAAAAGAAAAGCTAAAGCCTTTTTGGCTCCTCTCCAACGATAGAAACTTGGATGCCCATTGCACCCAAGAGCAATAAAGATATGCATTTAATACAAATATCTTCAATATTTGAAGTTTTATATTTGAAAAACTATACTTCCCACCATAAATTGGAAGATAATGTGTTTAAGCACATTCGAATCCATGTTCTCATATACCTTAGAAAAATAACAGTACCAACCGATCTAAGATTCAATCAACACTCTATATCCATTTTTAAATTTACAAAAAAAAATCTAATAATAATAATAACTTACTTTTTTTGCTCAACTAGGTGGTCCAACTTTGATAAAACTTTAGACTAAAAACACTTGCATGTGGACCAGCAATGTATAAATAAACATACCATGGCCCATGGCCTTGGTACAATAATTCTTACCACAGTTAAACCTACTAAAAAACTATCAGAAATACATTTAAACCCTAATATTTTGGGAATAGTAGAATCATTAACATTACCCTTTTATTATATATCCTTAAGGAGGGTGCACACATTCTAAATCCAAAATGTTGTTACCTAGAGAAACTTCTTTCTTTTTGGCTAAAAACACTCTAAATAATGCATCTAATGACTTTAAAAATTGGATAATCGAATCGAATACGGAACACGAGCAGTTTAACAGGGGGTAAAAAAGGAAAACATTACAGCATACCTGCCACTGGCGCTGGAGGGGTAAGAACAGCCAGCAGAGCCTGTGAATCACCCAAAACAGAAGGGTAAGTTCGGATTAGTTTTAACTGCCTAGGTAAAAAATAAAACTGAAGTAGAGATTAGAGAAATTACTAGGGTCAGTTGAGGTGATAGCAGCAGTGCCAGAGAAATCACAGGAGCCTTGAGCCTGGCCTTTTCTTTGGAAATAGCTATTGACGGCATAATTGCAATGTGCTTTAACAGTGTTGGGGTTGAAGCAAGGTCCATTTGAATGGGTAGGGTTACAGTCAGCGCCGTTTCCACAAGCATAGTCCAGTGTCTTCTGCAAGTTGGCTTCACCCACACCGTCTTTGCAAACACACCATATGGCACCTGCCAACTCCCCCAAAAAGAAGACAGATTTAAAAGAAAATAGCAAATCTAAAATGGGTTTTCCGGGAAAATGAAAGGAACTTGAAACTATAGCCAGAAGAGCTTACTTGAGTGGCCAGTCATGGCAAGAAAGAGCACCGGAAGCAGTAAAGCAGCAGTCATGGTTGATGAGAACAAAAGGGTGAAAAACTGACGGCGGATGGAGGTGACAATGGCGGTGGCTGGGACAGAGAAGTTTATGCCTGTGGAAAGGTGTGAGCCTGAGAGAGAGAGAGCAAAGAGCAAAGCAAAGGTGGCTCTTTTGTTTGATATTAAGAGAAGAAAAAATAAATAGAAGATGTGAGAGAGGGTGATGATGCGGTAGCGTTTTGGATGGTGGGATGAAGGTATCCTTGTTTTGTGTCGGTTTGTGGTTTTTTTTTTTTTTTCGGTTCAAATTTTTTAACCCTTTAATGATGCTTATTGCTTACACGACGTGCATATATAATGCTTGAACTCGGATCACTTAAAAGAAATACATCATCTTTTATTATTATGATCAGTCTACGAATTCAATTAATTAATAAACATTTTAATAAAATATAATTGATTTTTGTGAAGTAGGGATAAATGTTAAATTTATACATATACGAGAATCTTTGATCACTTGATTAAATAATTCAATGATTATTCTGTAATAATTAATAAATTTAATGATTATTTTATAACAATTAATATATTATTTTAACTATTCGGTCAGCCTATCATTAGGCTGTTAACGATCTAACGATTTTAGAATCCTTTTTAACAAAATTTAAAGCTTAATGTTTATTTTGTAACTTTTAAAATGTAGTGACCAAAACAAACATTTTATAATAGCTTAGTGATCGAGACTATTTGAAGTTTAGTAAAATACAATTAAAAATAAATAATTTTTTTTTAGAAAAAAGTGTCACATGTTTTAGGTATTCAATATCTTTGAATTTATAGGTGCAATATATCATATCAAACCAGTGATGGAACCTCATAGGATCCGTGGGGCCCTGTCCCCTCAAATTTGAAAATTTTATATTTTAGCTCTTTAATTTTTTTAAGAAATATATTTTGACTTCATAAATTTTTAGAAATTCACATTAAACTTTAATTTTTTTAATTTTTAATTAAATTTTTCTCATAATTTTTAGAAGTTCTTATTAAATCTTTTATAATTTAAAAATAATTTAGTTAGACTCCAAAATTTTTGAAAAAATTATAAATTAAGCCCTTCAAAATTTTTAATTTAAACTTTTATTTAAAAAATTTAAGTTGACACCATCAAACTCTTTCACCAAGTTATGTCATTGTATCAATTGTATGTTAACAAATTTTTAAAAATAATTTACTAAGACACTAATTTTTTTAATTCAATAGATTTTATAATAATCTTACTCTATAAAATATACCGAGATTCAATAATTGGTATAGAGACTAATAATGCTCATATTATTATTTTTATGTATGAATTCGAATTTCGACATGAGAATATATTATCTTTATTTAATAATCTTATAAAATATACTAACGCATAATAAATACAATTTAAATATTATAAATATAAAATAATTCAGTAAATATAAGTATATATGAATTTAATACGAATACGTATAAATAAGCTTAAATCTATAATTAGTCTCATTTATTTAAACCAGGTTGGCAACGGTGCCCACATGCTTCTTTCCTTCTTGGCTCGCAATTATGATGTCCTTTGATCAATCATTTTTCATATTTTTAGTAATATTAAGTACGGTAAGGTAGAAATTATAATCGATCGAGTAGTCAAAAATATTCATATTATTTTTTTTATTTTGTATGAATTTGAATTTTAACATTTTTTTTTAAATATAATTATTTTTTATTTATAAAAAATTATGGTATAGCAATATGTCATCGTTGTTAATATTTAAATTTAGATATTCATTAATTGGTCGAATGGACAAAATCTATCTTTTATGAGTTTAAATTCTAATATTTACTTTAAGAATGTAAATATACCTCCACTTAATAAAAAATATAAATATAAAATTAAATATTTAAAAAATGTTATGATGGTAATATTAATTTGCTTGAAAAATATTTAATATTTATTTAATTTAAAATTATGACTAGATTTAAAATTTATTAAAATAAAATAATATTGTCACATTGACACTATTTTAACCGAGCACAAAATATTTGCCGATTGTTTAAGCTTTTAGTGTGTCATCCTATTTAAATTGACAAATGACACGAACCAACTTGACTCAGTGGTTAAGGGAACGGTTGTTGTTCGTAGAGTTTACGGGTTCGAACACCAGCAGTTGCAGCAGAGTGATTAAGTATGCATTGTCAAATGGTTGAGAGTATATTTAGGACTAGGAACAATTTTAAAAGAAAATATCAATGTTAAAAACTTAAAACAAAACTCGAAAAGTTATGTAATTATAATTTTATATTTTAAAATAATATTTTTTTTATAATTGATTATCTTAATTTTATATTTTATTCAATTTAATCTCTTACGACAACTCTTTGCAAATTCTTTCTTTCTATTAATTTATTGTTCATTTATACTTCCATCAATATCTTTTTCCCTCAAATCTCTTATTTAAAAAATAAATTATAAATATATTATATAATTTTATATTATATTTGATTTATTAAATAACATTACAAATCTTACTCACACTTGTCAAAAAAATATAAAGAAGTATATGCATATATTGTATACAATTATAGAAAGTCGTTTAAAGTGGAACCAATCACTACCATAACACAATAAATATTTACAATTAAATTTGAACGAAATCTCGAACAAAAAATTCAAATAAATTTTGAATAATAAAATAAAACTTATCAACTCAACTCTCTCAAAATTGTTCGACTCAACTCGATCGAATACTCAGAATAAGGGTCAAAATGAGTATTTAATAAAAAAATAATTTAAATATAATTACATTCTCAAAATAAATACGAAGATTTGAACCTATATAAGATAAACCAACATAAATATCTTTAACACCCGATCAATTAATAGGTCTCTTACTAACAAAATTTTTAATATCGTTGGCAAAATTAAATTACTCTGCTGTAAAATCAGTGATAATAATTATCTTTCAATGAAAAAAGGGTTGATCAATGATCATTTTCTTCTTGTATTCTCAAGAAATTAACAAAAAGTAAAGATGCTACTATGGCATAAAAGCTACATTTTTTGACCACATATCGGATAACCCTTTGCATTTTTCACACCATCTGATTTTGATCTCAAAACTTTTCCTTCTTTTTGGTTTGATTCATACTCGAAATTTGATTTAATTCGAATTTTTATTTAAAATTTTAGAAATCAAAATGTTCAACTTTCTAGCGTATGGACTATAGTGTGATCTTATATAGGTATCGCAACGGGGAGGGGCGAGTTTTTTTGGCCGCCTGAACTCGGCCTGAAAATTTAAAGTTTTGACCCGACCCAAGTTTAATACATCATTATATCTTACTGACCCGGCATAATAAATGTTTAATCCGACCCGACCCAATCTTTAAATTTTAATAAAAATTCGATTAAACTCGACCCGATCCGAAGAAAATTAATAAAAAATATTAAATATAATATATAACAAACATAAACTTATAAATAAACCGAGACGGAGAATTTCCGGCTTAAACCCGAACCCGACCGACCCGAAAACTGATTTATTAAAAAAATGTGACCCTCTCGGATCGGGTCGGAACCCGTCGGATTATACGAATAATAACATTTCATTTCTCACTAGAATTATTTATACAAATTTATTTATCTTAGAAAACACTACACACATATATATATATATATATATATATATATATATATATATATATATATATATATATATTTTTAAAAAAAACCGAATCAAACCAACCGTACTATCCTATATCTGCACTTTAAAATACACATAGTAGACGTACATTTTCGCATACAGTATAAAAGATTTTTCCAGGGAGTGCGTAAAACAAAAGTTTAAATAGTAGCTACCATTTAAAATATAATGAGAATTTATCAAATACATTTGACCGGCTGGTCAAGTAATTTATCTTTATTCCCTCATATTTTTTTAAAATTAGGTCCATTCTTTTAGAAAGATCAATAGAACAAAAAATGTAAAAAAAACGATTTTCCCATTAATTGTGGTATTGTAAATTGTAATTAGAGAGTACAATATAAGTTGAGCTTGTTAAGCAGCCTGCTTATTTTTAGTCGATCTCTGATTTTCTTGGTTCAATGAACACCACATTATAAAGGTGTTGTTTTAATTTTTTTTTAGGAAACTCGCGTTATTGTTTTGGTACTTTAACTATTATTTTTAATAAAATAGTACTTAAATATTATGTTTGTTAATATTTTGGCATCTCATCCGTTTAAAATTACTGAAAATGTGATGTGATTTGGTTTAATAACAGCCTTAGTAAAAATATATACAATCTATCAATTTATGCTAAAATTCTATCAATTTAACAATATTTAAAAAAATTTAGATTAAAAGTGTAAATTTCTCATATTTCTTTCATTCCTCTCAACTCTTCCTAATCACTGCTCATTTATGCTTTTTTTAATCTCTACCTCCATAACTAAATTACTTGGTCCATAAAAATTTATAGCCAGAATTAGTCCGATTTTTTTAATGTTCAAAATTACTCTTTTAAATTAATATAACGAGTCTACTAACTAGTACCTCATTGGAAGCCCATCCTTGTTTTAAACTTTAAACTAATGTGGCAATGTCATTGAAAGTATTTTGGTTATGGAAAAAGGAATTTTTATCAAACAATGGCACTAAAGAATTGATAAATTTAAGGTCTACTAATGGCACTGAAAAGAAAAAGAAAATGGGTAATCGAAAAGACGAAAAGGAAAAGACAATTTTTTTATAGACTAAGTAAATTGGTTATAGAGGTAGAGATTAGAAAGCAAAACTAGTTGAGGGACGAAGAAGAAAAAAGAGAATTTTATATTTTTATTCAAAAAAATTTAAAATGATGCTTAAATTGATAGATTGTACAAATTTTTAGACTAAAATTATTATTAAAACAAGTCACAACAATTTTTTTTATTATTTTTAAACAACGGGATACCAAAATATTAACAAAACGTAATTAGGTACAATTTTACTAAAAATAATAGTTAGAGTACCTAAACAGTAATGCGAGCATAGTTAAGGTACTAAATAAGTAGTTTTTCCTATTCTATATAGCTGATTTTATTTTATATAAAGTTTAAGTCATATTTTATCTAAAACTTAGAGATTAAACTAGTATTCTATCTAAAATTTAGGGCTCAAGTTAAAATTAATCTCATTTATTAATGTGTCATGTCATCAAAATAACACGAGTTAACGACTCAATGATCAAAATATAACGGATCGATAATATAAGTGACCAAAAATAATAAATTAACAATGTAAGGGCCGAAACATATCTTTTCAAAATTGAGTGACCAAAAGTGAACACTTATGAAACAAAAGTTACCCTTTTGGTAGTTTACCCAGTTAAAATATAAGACTAGGTTTTAAAATTTGATACAGTACAGGACCCCTGTCGTATTTAAACCTATTTGTTTTCCGTTTCCCGATCAGCATGCGGCCAAACGCGAGTGTTCCGCAAGGAAACGCCTATTCTTCCTCCCATTAAGTTTTACACTTCACAAATACAATTAATCCAAATCAAAAACCAAGAGCCAAGGATTTGGGAAACGCACGAATTGTTGCTGCCGCGACAGTGAGAAAAAGAGAAACAAGATGCTGGTTCAGCTTCCTCGGTTGACAAATTCTCTGAGGGAACCGTTCGATGTCGACCAAGCTTATCTCCAGCGCAAGATCATCCTTCAAACCCAGAAAAAAGCAACCAAGTAAAACAAAAAGTTTTTTTCTTCTTTAATTTGTTCTTCCTTTTAATACCCTTTCTTTATTTGCTTAGAAGTGAAATAGGGTATGTTTTGGATTTGTTGTTTGTTTGTTAAAGTGAATTGGATTGAAAAATGCTATTGAATTGGGAATTGCTGTTTGATTGAAATTATGCGGACTAACCAAAAGTAACACTTGGTTGTTGCACTTTTTACTTGTTTCTTTTTTAATTCCAATGCTATTGTATGTATGGGGAGTGATTTGCTTACACTCTTTCATAAATTTCCATACTATATATTTGTTTAATCCAACCTAGTATACTTATTCGTGTAGGTCATTAAAATTGTCTAATTCTTTGTCTAATATGAATATTTCCTCCCTTAAATACATGAAAACATTTTTTGGATATGATAGTGGGATTGGTTTGAATGTTTGTGTGCATGCATATTTGCATACCATGTATGGTTATGTTTTCCAATCTTATGGTGGTTTGTTCAAATGTTAATTTTTTATTAAAGTTCTCAAAAGCTGTTAAGCTAATTAAGTTTACGCAGATACACAGATGTACTCGATTCCTTCTTTCATATATGTGTCTTCAGTTGCAAAAAGTAAATAATATTTTCAAATAATCAGAACAAGGTGCATAGATTTTTTTTATGTAATACAACTGTGTTAGGTTTCATGTTGTTTTATTTATTAATTTTAATGAATTGCTTTGCTTTTACTTTTTTCTCATGCTAAAATACAAATAGAAAAAGCAAATAATATTTTTGAAGAATTAGAACTAGATGCATAGAGTTCTTTTATATAATAAAATTGTGTTAGGTTATTTATTTGTTTTAATGAATTGCTTTTACTTTTTGCTCTTACTAAAATACAAATAGCAAAAGCAACATTAGAGGCACTGAGGCAGTAGAAGAGTTATTTCTTGTCTATTTGAAAATTTTATTAAATTTTCCTATCAACTTCTCATTGCAGATATTTTCATGGGCTTTCTTTGGAACATTAGCTATTAACTTTAAGAAAACCCATTTTCAGTCTAATTTTATGAATGTTTTTCTTTTAATTCTGTAATTTAGTTCCGGAAACCCACTTGATGAGTCAGAGCTTGCAAAGAAGATAGTTCATCGATGGGAAGAAGGTAGACTCCGTGATGTTTTGTTTAATTGCAGTATCATAACTATGCATGCAGAGTTTTCTACTTTATATAGGGTTTAACATTTGCTCATTTTGTTGATGGGAAGCAGCTTCAGTAGAAGTGAGACAAGTATACAAACAGTTCATTGGGGCCGTGGTGGAGCTGATTGATGGAGATGTGCCATCTGAAGAGTTCCGTGAAGTTGCATTGACTGCTTACCGTCTTTTTAGTGGGTCAGTGGAAGATGATGAAGTTGATAAAAACATAAATGAGAAAAAGTAAGGCTTTGGTTTCTCATTCCCTTCTCCGTGTTTTATTTATGGGAGCTAAATTAGTATAAGTAGGGAATCTCTACCAACTCTCTAATTTTGTATGCTTTATTTTACTTAAATAGGTTCTCAGTGTGCATTATGTAAGAAATGGTGGTTAAATCCTGAAAACCATCAAGTAGTAATTAGTAAAGACCCTGAACCCAAACTGTTTTGAGATGGATTTCATTTAGTTTTCTTCAAAACTTATACTGGCAAAGGCTTTTATGGCCCCAGGGTTAGGCCTAATTTTCTTAAGAAGCAGAGTAAGTCATTATAATGGTTCAGTTGGTTGTTGGAGGAAGATGAGTGGACATGGCATTTGGACATACCCTAAGTCTTTGGTAAATGCATCAGATATACTGTAAGATTCTAATATGTAAAATTTCTGACTTCCTGATTTCAGTAAATTTCATTGAAATGTAGGGTAGAATTGCAGAAAGTTATTGGCCATGGAGTTTCATACGCCAATGTGCGGAAAGTGTCCTCTTTGGCAAAAAAACTGTCTCAGTCTCAACCAAGCGACAGTGGGGCCATACTTCGTTCTGAAAAGCATGCAAATGGGACTGATGATTCAGAATTTGGTGCTGACCTTGTCTTTAAAGCACCGGCCCGATTTCTGGTGGATGTTTCTTTGGAGGATGTGGAATTATTGGGTGAGGAAAGCATTGCACCTTCTTCTTCATCTTTTGAAGGATGGCATGATAAAACTGGCCCTATAAATTATCATGACACTGCTGAGGGTAGAAACTTTAATTTGAGTTGGTTAAGAGATTCATGTGAACGAATAGTTAGAGGGAGTACTTCACAACTTTCACGAGATGACCTGGCAATGGCTATCTGTCGAGTACTTGATTCAGACAAACCTGGTGAAGAGGTATGTATCGGTAATCATTCTGATCTGTGCCTATCCATGTTGCTTTTGTATCTCGTGCATAACATTTACAGGATTCTGTAGATAGCCGGAGATTTATTGGACCTTGTCGGGGATAGCGCATTTGAAACTGTTCAAGACCTTTTATCTGTAAGAGGATTGTTTTTTTCCCCTGTGTTATATGTTCTTGTGGAGTAAACTATTCTCTCTTATCTCTCTCACAAGCTCCAAAAAATGCCTGATTTGGCTGTTGTCAAATCTTCTTTTGTTCTGATATTTGATTAACAAATTGGCAGTTTATGTTTCACTGAGATTTTAAAGGGTAATATTTAATTTTGGTTCTCAAATTCACTGGAAGCTAATGTATCTACTCTTGGATTGTGTAGTCAATAATGACCTTGAAGGATAAGAATTGTGGTTGGCCACATTGATATTAACTGGTCAATTTTTAAAAAAGTTCTCTTTGTTAGTTGAATGCCGTTTTTATAATTTTTCTCTCTCAAATAATTTTCCTCTCCCTTTGTTAGTATGAATGTCATTACTTTCATTAATATATTTTTCCACCGAAGCTTAACTATTTGGATACTTCAGATTCAGTCCTTTAGGAAAGTCTCTGATTTTTCTTTTCTTTTCCAGCACCGAAAGGAGCTTGTTGATGCTATTCATCATGGATTATCAGTATTGAAATCTGAAAAAATGACTTCAAGTTCTCAATCACGTATGCCCAGCTATGGGACTCAGGTATTGCTGGATTTATATTAGAAGAAAGTTGTTCTTAAGAATACTGAATGATCGTTAAGATTTCATTTTTCCACTTCTGTTGTAGGTTACTGTGCAAACAGAGTCTGAGAAGCAGATAGATAAACTTCGGCGCAAGGAGGAAAAGCGTAATAGACGCGGAACTGAATATGGAGCTGAGAGTCATATGTCAGCTGCAAGCTTTTCTTCTTTACTTCAAGCGAGTGAGAAGAGAAGTCCATTTGAAGATTTAATTGGATCTGGTCAAACCACTTCTCTGGCAGTAACTGCCCTTCCACAAGGAACCGTAAGGAAGCATTTTAAGGGGTATGAGGAGGTGATTATACCCCCAACACCAACTGCTCAAATGAAACCAGGGGAAAAGCTGGTACTTTGTCTATGCCGATATTTTTTATATATTTTTTTAATCATCATGCTCTATTATCAATATGTTTTGTTGGTTAGCTCAGTGTGTGTGTGTTTCTAATTGCTGAAGATTTTTGGTCAGCAAAGTTCAGGTAAGAAGTTCAAAAAATGGACTCATTATGGAAAAAATGTTGTTATCTAGAATTAAAGTCTGTTCACATATCTGTTCTGATGATTGTTAAAAGATGTAGGTAATTTCAGGAATGATCTCTTAAAAAATGACTTCTACATGGTTGAATCAGTTTCTTGTGTTCTTTTTTAGCCATTGAATATTTAATACCTTGTGTTTCCTCTCCCCTCTACCATTTGTTTGTGTGCATTGATTTATGGGCTTTCATCCATATTGATTGCATCTTTGAGCTTACTCTTTCTAGGACATCTTAGCCCTTATCCTAATTTTTATTGTCTAATTTTCATTAGTTAAACGTGATTTATCAAACTGGAAAAGTTATCTCAATCTATGACACCTTGATTAGAACAAATTGTTACTAGGTCGAGGGACCTAACTTTATATAAGACCACTAGAATCGTAATAATTAACTGATGTGGGATAATACCTCTGAACACTCCCCTTCACGTGTAACTTGTAGGGCTTACATGTGGACTAGTGGTTTAGATGAAACTTAACATCTCATCCTGAATTTATGATTTATAAGTTGTGATCAATTCAGAGTTTTTTTTTGCTGTTCACTGGTTTCTACAGATGGATATTCTATTATTTATTGCCGACTTGTACTTGCGATGCCGATAATTGCTTAATGCATTTCTTTCTTTTTATTGTTTATGGTCAGATTGAGATCAAAGAGTTGGATGACTTTGCTCAAGCTGCTTTCCGGGGTTACAAATCTCTGAATCGTATTCAGAGTCGGATATTTCAAACTGTATATTACACTAATGAGAATATATTAGTGAGTCTTTCATTCTACAAGTATTATTTGACATAGAATACTTTTTTTTGGGTATAAATCACTTTTCGTTAAGTTTAAAGCCATTTTGATGTATGTCAAGGTTTGTGCACCAACTGGAGCAGGCAAGACAAACATAGCCATGGTATCTATTCTACATGAGGTATGTTCTTTAGCTATTTCTCTTTTGATTTTTATATTTCAAAATTTGGCAGGGAATACGGTTTGATCATTGTTTTTCTATGAACTTGATTTGGATGCTATCCTTTGGTAATTTTGGTAGATGGAAAGATAATATGATGTGTCTGAACTGTAACAATTACATTCAGTTTTCTACCTTCTGCTAGATTTTGTTCCATCTTATGTGTGGTAGATACAACACGTTCTTGCACCCGAAGTGGGAGAGGTATAGTTATTGTGAGTTATGTTCAGCAGTGTGCAGATATTAACCTGATTCCTGAGTGACATACCTTTACAACTAGACTGAAAGGAAGATAAATTATGTTGCTCCTATTCAGTGGCTTTTATTCAGTGGCTTTTATTTGCAGATTGGGCAGCACTTCAAGGATGGCTACTTGCATAAAGATGAATTTAAGATAGTTTATGTTGCTCCTATGAAGGTTGAATCCTCCACATATTATCTTTCCTTCTGTTGGGGGGATTTGTGACTGACTATTTGTTGCTGGTTATAATTTTTAGGCATTAGCTGCTGAGGTCACCAGAACATTTAGTCAACGCTTATCTCCATTGAATATGTGTGTGAGAGAACTTACTGGAGACATGCAACTTTCTAAGAATGAACTTGAAGAAACTCAGGTTTGTTTTTGATAAATTCATGTTCTTATTCTTCTTATTTTTTTACTGTGAACACAAACATATTGGACCTAATGGCTTTGCTTTTCTGTTTCACCAATCAGATGATAGTTACAACACCTGAGAAATGGGATGTTATTACTCGCAAAAGTAGTGATATGTCACTCTCAATGCTGGTGAAGCTCTTGATTATTGATGAAGTGCATCTTCTGAATGATGATAGAGGTCCAGTGATAGAAGCTCTAGTAGCTAGAACTCTTCGTCAGGTAACAAAGAGTTATCAAAAGTCTCTGCTGTTCAATTGGTAACATTTTGATTAACACAATGTGAGAAGATGCATATGATTGCAAACTTTGACTATAGCGAGTACTGTAGCGAGTAGAAACAATTTTAGTGGGTTAATAAATTAAAAGAATAAATGTGAGTATGGATAAACACATTGAAATCACAAATAAAAACTTGTAATAGCTCAAGGAAAGCAAGTCAAGTCAATGCTGTTCGGATGTTTTAACGACAACTTGACTTGAATTACCTCTAGCTGTAGTTGGAGAATAAGACTATCAGTTCTCATTTTATCAATTCGAGATAATATATATATATATATATATAATATTATCTTTGTGAGTGTTTATTGAATGGTAATTTTATTTATCTTCGTCTGGGGTGCTTTAAACAATAAAATTATAAGTTGGTTTTAACTGGATTGTTCTAGGTTTTCAGTAGGGTCCTTATCACTTCCAATTTTATGAGCATCAATTTTAAGACTAAATGTTTTTATTATCCTTATTTCATTTTCTCTTTCTGTGGCAGGTGGAGTCAACACAGTCAATGATACGAATCGTTGGCCTTTCAGCTACTCTGCCTAATTACTTAGAGGTTCTTTGAACATATATCGATAGTTGGAACTTTAACAATCATCCTTAAATGCCCAAAGTTCGACCCCTCTTTTACTTTTGAATGATTAATATGCTTAGTATCTTTAATTTTAATGTCCAGGTGGCACAGTTCCTTAGAGTGAATGCAGAGACTGGCCTTTTTTTCTTTGATTCTAGTTATCGCCCAGTTCCGCTTGCTCAACAATATATTGGAATTAGTGAGCAGAACTTTGTTGCCCGCAATGAATTGTTGAATGAGATATGCTATAAGAAGGTCTCTTATTTCCTAGTAGGCTCCCCTTGTATGACTCAGTCTAGAGTGATAGTTTATTAAATTGATTATACTTTTCTGCTAGGTTGTTGATTCCTTAAGGCAAGGTCATCAGGCAATGGTGTTTGTTCACTCGCGGAAGGATACTGTAAAAACAGCTGAGAAGCTGGTATACCCTTCTTATTCTGTCTGTGTATATTGTGGTTGAGCTGTTTTGCTTTTGAAGTTCCCCCGCCTCCCTTATGTTTGTTTATTTCTCTGCATACACGTGCTTTCATGTGTTTGTGTTGTAAAATGACTTCCAAACTTAGTAAAAGCAAAGGATGTTAAGGAAAAGGTATAATCCTTGGAACCACAAATCAAGCTACCAGGAGAAAGAGAATCTCTCAATATTTTTCTACAAATTAATAGTAATCAACAACAGACTAAGCCGCTTAGTTTTATTGAATATATCAAGTAGAGTTGAGCCTGGTATTTCAAGTCAATATGATGGTATGTAAGTTTTGTTGTGTAGTTAATACCACATGTTTATGATTATATGAAGGTGCATGTTACAGGAGGAAGGATGAGGGGAGAGAGAGTTATGAGACTTTTGGTTCTACATTTGCGTGTGTGTATTTGAGAGAGGGGGTAGTATGTGCTGTAAATATTGTGTTAAAGGGGAAGAAAAAAATAGATGGGCAGAGTTGAATAAGTAATTGGAGAAAAACAAGACAGAAGTAATTGGTTTTGAGCCATGCACTTCCGGCTAGATCTTTTGGCAGTCTTCTTGCATTGGTTCTTAAAGACTACTAAGAACATTTTTCTTAGGGTATGATGAGTAGCAGTGAGAACAATTGAGGCTGCACCTAAAATTTTTCCAACCAAGAATCTGTTGCCAAAGAAGAAGAGAAGTACATTAAAACTTAATTTATTGTTAGTTTGGTCAGAGTCTAATAGATAGTTCTCGTAACTGAAAATGCTTTCCCCCCTTCTTTATTGGTGTTTTTTTTTTATTTTGAAAGAGTATTTATCTAAAGACGTGTCCTTTTAAAAAATTTTGAAGTTGAGAATTCAGACAGTGCCTGCTCTTCATATATAAATTATTACTTTTATGAAATGCTCTAATCTATGCGTGCTAACTATATGATAAAGAACTTTTCACTGTTTTTTCTTACTTTATCCGTGCTCTCCTTTTGCTTTAACTTTTAGAACACCTCATGAGCAGGTTGAGCTTGCTCGAAAGTTTGAAGGCCTTGAGCTTTTCAAGAATGATGCCCATCCCCAGTTTTCTTTAGTCAAGGTGAGGAATGAAAACGTTCCTTTGTTTTCTTCACTATGTCATTATGTGGTGCTTATTAAATGAACTTTTATTTCATGCATTTCAGAAGGAGGTTGTTAAGTCAAGGAACAAAGATCTGGTTCAGCTTTTCGACTTTGGACTTGGTGTGCATCATGCTGGTATGTTACGTTCTGATAGAGGGCTTACTGAGAAGCTCTTTTCCGATGGAATCTTGAGGGTAAAGCTGATTCGACTGTCACTTCAAGGTTGGTCCCTTTGAAATGCATCTCACCCGGTTTTCATTTAATGTTTTCATTTTCCGTATTAGGTACTTGTTTGCACAGCTACATTGGCCTGGGGTGTTAATTTGCCTGCTCACACAGTTGTCATCAAGGTTTGTGAATAGCTGCATTAACACATCATTCATTTTCCTCTGCATGGCAGAGTTATAGTTGTTGCTCCATCAGTTCAGTTTCTGTACATTAATATTTATGATGTACCTAGTGAAGAAAGAGTGGTGTATGATTTTGCTAGGGATAGAACATTTTGTCCATTTTGGGCTCTGTCCCTTCCCCACTTGAAGTTTTGACGCAAGTTACTTAAATCAAACAAATTCTGGACATTGATCTTGTTGTGGAAATTAAATACTTTATTGTGGGTCTCTACTCTTTGACTTCTTTAACAGTTAGTTATGTGAGATGTCTGTTTACTTTAGTTTGGATGCTATTACCATAAGGTCACTTTTTCCATGCTTCCAATGAAAACTGAAAGCTAGCTTGCCATCCTTTGAGTCTGCTCACTGCATTAACTTGACCTTGGCAATCTGTCCTCTAGAATTGGTGCATGATTGCCTTTCCTTCCTAGAGGAACATTGTTCTCTGTTAGGTAGATGCTGGTAATTAATCACGTTATTGGCACTGGATTGTAGTAGCATTTGATGTAAGAGTGACTTATGGACACTTACCTTTTTTCCCCTTGGTTAAAAATGAGATCCCATTCTTCTTTTTAATCATTCTATTGTACTTTAGTAGAAGACGGGTGGATATGTTTGATGCAATGTATCTCGGTAAATATAGTTAACTTTTGACTTTTGATGGTGAAATTCATTTCTTCATTCTACTTTTTTTATGTATAGACACTTAAAATTTGGTCACAGAAAATATAATGAAAACATGTTCATTCTTTTTAAGTATGGACACTTAATTCTTCTGTCAAAAAAAGTATGACACTTAATTTAAAAAAAAAAGTATGGGCACTTAATTTGGATGGCCTGGTAGATATAATGTAATTAGTTCTATAGCAATATGCATTTCTTCTTGCTTTATTTTCTTCATTTTCTAAATGTATCTGTTTGTTATCACCCAGGGGACTCAGTTATATGATCCAAAGGCTGGTGGGTGGCGAGACCTGGGAATGCTAGATGTTATGCAGGCAAACCCCATTTCCTCTCAACACATGATTTTACAATGGGTTAATTGTATATTTTGATTTCTGACTGTCTATTGAAGTTTATTTTTTAGATATTTGGAAGGGCTGGTCGACCTCAGTTTGACAAAAGTGGTGAAGGAATCATAATTACATCTCATGACAAATTAGCCTACTATCTGCGATTGCTGACAAGTCAGCTACCTATAGAAAGTCAGGTACTTATATCTACTCTATTGAGCTTGTGGATCCTAGTGAAGAGAAACAGAATTACTGTTCTGTTTTCATTGAATAAAAATCTTAGTTACATCAGTAGATTATATCCTAAATAGGTTAGGACTTTTAGTTTTACAAGGAGACCTAGTTAGGTTTGAACTCTAACTCTATCTGTTAGGTACAAGATAAAGATACACTTTAACTTATTTACAAACTCTAAGATTGCATTATCTAACACTCCCCCTCAAACTGGAATATACACATTGTATAATCCCAGTTTGGTTATAAATCTGTCAAAATAAGCCTTTGGCAGAGGTTTTGTAAGAATATCTGCCACTTGTCCTTCTGATGGTACATAGTGTAAAGATGTCATCTTTGTAGCAAGTTTTTCAGCAATGAAATGTCTATCAATCTCTATGTGCTTAGTCCTGTCATGTTGGACAGGATCCTTAGCTATTTGGATAGTTGATTGATTATCACACAAAACTTCAAAACTTTCACTTTGTGTCACTCCCAAATCCTTGAGTAGTTTTACAATCCAGATTCCTTCGCAAATTCCCAAAGCCAATGCCCTGAACTCTGCCTCGGCACTGCTTCTAGAAACAACTGTTTGCTTTTTACTCCTCCATGTCACCAAGTTACCCCAAACAAAGGAGCAATACCCACTAGTAGACCTCCTGTCCGTAAGCTCACCTGCCCAGCTTGCATCAGTAAATACTCTAATGGTTCTGTCATGACCTTTTTTACAGAATAAGCCATGACCTGGTGTACCTTTCAGATACCTTAGAATCCGTTTTGCTGCCTCCATATGTTCTTGTCTCGGATCAGTCATATGTTGACCGATAATATTCACCGGAAATGAAATATCTGGCCTTGTAAGAGACAAGTAGATCAGTTTTCCAACCAATCTCTGATAAAGCCCTTTATCAACTTCAGGGCCAAGTTTTAACCTGTCAAACTTCAGATCTGCATCCATTGGTGTATCTGCTGGTTTACAACCCAGCAGTCCTGACTCTTCGAGTAAATCAAGAACATATTTACGTTGATTAATTATCAGTCCCTCTTTATTTCTTGCTACCTCCATGCCAAGAAAATACCGAAGAGTTCCTAGATCTTTAACTTCAAATTCTCTGCTCAAAAGACCTTTCGATCTGCTGATCTCGACTTCATCATCCCCTGTCACTATGATGTCATCCACATAAACAATTAGGATAACCCTTTTATTCGAAGAAGTTACCTTGATAAATAAAGTGTGATCTGCTGAAGATTGTTTGAATCCATCCTTCAAGATGACTTTTGTAAATCTTTCAAACCAGGCTCTAGGGGACTGTTTTAGTCCATATAACGACTTCTCTAGCTTGCAAACTTGTCGAGACTGTTCTGTGCCCTTTACTCCTGGAGGAATCTGCATATAAACCTCCTCCTCAAGGTTCCCATTCAAAAAAGCATTCTTCACATCTAGTTGGCGTAGTTTCCATTCGCAATTCACTGCCAAGCTTAAAAGAATCCTAACTGAATTCAATTTAGCAACAGGTGCGAAGGTTTCTTTAAAATCAATCCCATAGGTTTGGGTAAACCCTTTGGCAACTAACCTCGCCTTGTACCTTTGCACACTCCCATCAGAATTATACTTTATAGCGAACACCCATTTACAACCAACAGGTTTTTTACCAGGAGGTAGATCAGTAATTTTCCATGTCCCATTCCTTTGAAGTGCTTCAATCTCCTCCTCAATAGCCATTTTCCACTGCGGATTCTGCACTGCATCTTCAAATCTGTCCGGAATCTCCTCACTATCCAAACATGCTGTAAAAGCTTTGAAAGAGGGCATTAAACTAGAATAAGCAGCATATCTCTGGATAGGGTACTTAGTACATTTTCTCACCCCTTTCCTCTTAGCAATAGGAACATAGTCACATTCAAGAAGTTGAGAAGGAATATGAACAGATTTATTACCTTCACTTCTTTCACAGGCATCTGAACCGAATTCCAATTCTTGACGAGTGCAAGATTGCAGAACAATTTCGGGAATGATTTTGGTTTTCTTTCGAGTATAGACCTGCAACTGTTTAGGAGGCTGTGAAGAAGGTTTAGTAAACTGTTTTGATGTAGAAGATGGAGAAGATAAGGTAATAGGCGATGCATTTGGGTCTTTATGAGGGGAGAAAACTTTAGGTTCAAGCAAAAGAGGACAAAGAGAAGAAGAAGGAACCGAAACCTGTTTCGAAGAAGGCTGAAAATCATTGTTAAAAGTCTGCCCCTGAATTTCAGTCGTGGAAAAATAAGGTTCCTGTTCAAGAAAGGTTAGATCCATAGTGACAAAAAAATTTCGCGAAGGAGGATGGTAACACTTGTAGCCCTTCTTTAGCGAAGAATACCCAACAAACACACACTTAACAGACTTAGGGTCAAGTTTCGATCTAGTCGGACTCAAGTTTTGAACAAAGACAGTGCAACCAAAAACACGCAAGGAAAGAGTCGAACTCAGAGGCTTGAAAGAAGGAAAATAAGAAAGGAAAACATCCTTAGGTGTTTGAAAATTTAACACTCGACTAGGCATACGATTAACAAGATAAGTAGAGGTTAACAAGGCCTCTCCCCATAGATACTTAGGAATATTAGAAGAAAACATAAGGGCTCGGGTAACTTCTAAAAGATGACGGTTTTTGCGCTCTGCTATCCCATTTTGTTGGGGAGTATCAACACATGAACTGATATGAATAATGCCTTTAGTTTGAAAAAACTCTCCTAATGTTCTAGTGAAAAATTCCCCCCATTATCAGACTGGAAAAGCTGAATTTTGGTGTGAAATTGTGTATCAATCATATTATAGAAGTCCATAAACACCCTAGCAACTTCAGATTTTTCTGTAAGCAAATATGTCCATGTAAGCCTACTATGATCGTCGATAAAAGTAACAAACCAACTACCCCCAGTGATATTCTTCACACGAGAAGGACCCCAAACATCACTATGAATACGAGAGAATGGATGAGAAGGTTTGTAAGGTGAAGGCAAAAAAGATTTACGAGTTTGTTTCGCAAGAGGACAAACAGTGCAAGTAAAAGAAGAAGGCTTTTTATTACTAAATAATTGAGGAAACAACTTTGAAAGATACAAGAAATTTGGGTGGCCTAATCTATAATGCCACAACATAACATCATCTTTTCCTAAAGAAGTAAAACAAAGTGCAGAAGGGTGAGGAAATTGAGTGGTGGAAAAAAGGTATAAACCATTCTGCAAACTAGCACTGCCAATCCTCTTCCTCCTGTCCAGTGCCTGCAAAACGCATTCAGAATCAGTAAATGTCAGAACACAGTTGAAATCCTTGGACAATTTACTCACGGACAGCAAATTACACTTCAAATCAGGCACAAACAAAACATCATGAACCAGCAAACCCTCATTAATATAGACAGAACCCTTTCCACGAATCTTATAATAAGAACCATCAGCAATCTTGATAGAACGATTAACAGAGGAAGAATAAAATTCAAAAAATATATCCCTGTTACCAGTCATGTGATCTGAGGCACCCGAATCAATAATCCAAGTCGAAGTACAAGAAGCGGAAAGGAAACAAGGAGAAGGAGAGGAACACTCTATACCTGCAGATTCTATACTGGCCACATTACCTTCACTAGGACCAGTAAACTTACTAAACATCTGTTGTAATTGAGCCATCTGTTGCTTGGTGAACCCACCAGATGCAGAACTGGAAGTATCATCAGAAGATGAACTGAGGGAAGTCTTGGATGTCGAGGATTTCCAATCAGGAGACTTCCCATGTAACTTCCAGCAGGTTTCCTTAGAATGGCCTAGCTTCTTGCAATAGTTACAAACTATACGCCCCTTCCTCGGTTTTGGAGATGAAGAAACTTGAGTAACCAATGCAGAACTATCCGGAGCAGCCACATTCGGAACCATATAAGCACACCTGCTCTCTTCACGTCGAACATCAGAAAATACCCCTCGGATTGAAGGAAGTGGACTAAGACTAAGAACTCGAGACTTAACTGGCTCAAAATCTTGATGCAAGCCACTCAAAAACTGAAAAAGTCTGCGCTGTTCAGTGATCTTTTTGAAGAGACCAGCATCAGTAGGAGTCTCCCATTCGTGTGAATCATAAAGATCAATCTGCTGCCATAAACTATTGAGAGTAGCATAATACTGAGTAACAGTCATCCCATCTTGCTTCAAGGCAGCAGCAGTGCTCTCAATTCCAAACAGCTCAGAATTGTTATTCGTACTGGAATAGGTATCACGAACAGCTTCCCACATCTCTTGTGCAGTCCCATAGAGAACAAACTGAGCACTAACATCAGGAGCCATGGAGTTCAATAAGCAGGACATAACACGACCATTTTCTTGAATCCACTTGTCAAGACCACTCTCGCCAGCAGCAGGTTTAGGAGTTTTACCAGTGATATACCCTAAGGTGCCATGTCCGATGAGAAACAATTTAACGGACTGTGACCACTGGAGATAATTTGTGCCTGTTAATCGAGGACACATGTTGACTGAACCAGAAGGTTCCAAGAAATCTGCCATGGAAGTAGCAGACGAGGAGGAAGGAGAGTGCAGCGCACTCGAAGAGAAATTTTCCACCATCGAAAAAGAAAAAAAATAAAAATAAAATAAAAAATTCGATTGGATCGAATTTAGGCTGATACCATGAAGAGAAACAGAATTACTGTTCTGTTTTCATTGAATAAAAATCTTAGTTACATCAGTAGATTATATCCTAAATAGGTTAGGACTTTTAGTTTTACAAGGAGACCTAGTTAGGTTTGAACTCTAACTCTATCTGTTAGGTACAAGATAAAGATACACTTTAACTTATTTACAAACTCTAAGATTGCATTATCTAACACCTAGAACATTTTATTTGATGCATATTTACTCCTTCCCTTCCTAATGTCAAAAGATCATCCATGCTTCTGAACTTCCTTCAAAGAATTACATAGAATTTGACTGTTATTGATTTGCATGTATAGTGATTATAACATTATACAATGGTGTAAGTTATTCTACAAGATTTGAGGTTGATGATTTATTTCTAGCACTCAGTTTTTCATTTGTTTTCTGATTTTTCTTTTATTGCAGTTTATCAGCTCATTGAAAGATAACTTAAATGCTGAGGTAGCATTGGGTACTGTAACTAATGTCAAGGAGGCTTGTGCATGGCTTGGGTACACCTATCTCTTTATCAGGATGAGGTTGAATCCACTGGCTTATGGCATTGGATGGGATGAGGTACCCAATATTGTTGCTGGTTGTATTTTTTATTGAAATTTATTATCACTGTTCTGGATACTTCCTTATAAATATAAACTTAGATCTTCATATGGTGTTACTGTTCTACCTCAATTTCATTTGATCTTCTGCTCTTAATTAGTTGATTATAACTTGATGGATATTTTTTTTCTCTGGGTTCTGGGTATTTAAGGTTTTTGAGGAGGTAGCTAGAGCCATTTGCTCAGGGTCTGGTGTAGTTACGAGATGAGTTTTCCTATATTCTTGGTGATTGTCATACTGGATATTTTCTGGGGAGTTTAGATTGTGAGGCTGGAGATGAATGACTTTCCTTTCAGGGGGAATGAGGTGAGGGGGTGCATGGAGAGGGATTGTTGTATGACCAACACGATGATGCTTTTTTGCTTGACAATATAACTTAAGTTCCTTCTATTGATATTATCATGTTTCTAAAAGTGCACTTTCAGAGGGTTTCTTTATCGAACCGGTTGTGCTTTTATGTTTGGCAGGTTATTGCGGATCCTTCTTTGAGTTTAAAGCAAAGATCTCTTATAACAGATGCTGCACGTTCACTAGACAAAGCTAAAATGATGCGATTTGATGAGAAAAGTGGGAATTTCTATTGTACAGAGCTTGGTCGTATTGCAAGTCATTTCTATATCCAATACTCTAGTGTTGAAACTTACAATGAAATGCTGAGACGCCATATGAATGACAGTGAGGTAATTTGTTAGACGATTAAGATTTTACATGTTTCCATTAGTTGAATGCATTTTTCATCTCTTTTGCTTTTACTTTAATGTTTTGTTCCTTTTCCTCTGTATGAATTATGATGACACAAGGACTGTTTATTCTGAACTCTTTAGTTTCCTGCCATGGTCCGTGGGTGATCAATCTTTTAATTAGGCATATTGTTCTGTGATGGGGTTTTGACAGTTGCTTAAGATTAAGAGGCTCAATACATAACATTATTTTCATATTCCTGTCATTCTTTTATTGCTATAGGTGATTGAAATGGTTGCCCATTCTTCTGAATTTGAAAACATCGTTGTTCGAGAAGAGGAGCAGAATGAGCTGGAGATGCTGGCACGCACATCATGTCCATTAGAAGTTAGGGGAGGTCCTTCAAACAAACATGGGAAAATTTCAATTCTCATTCAGGTATTTGTTTCTTGTTCAGCAATGAATACTGCTTATTAGTTGCTATGTTAATCATCTTGTCATGACTAATGAGGTTGTTAAATAATTTGTAGCTATACATATCACGAGGCTCCATAGATTCCTTCTCATTGGTATCGGATGCTGCATATATAAGTGCTAGTTTGGCTCGAATCATGCGTGCTTTGTTTGAAATATGCTTGCGCAAAGGCTGGTGTGAGATGACATTATTCATGTTGGAATACTGTAAGGCTGTGGATCGCCAAATTTGGCCTCATCAACATCCGCTCAGACAATTTGATAAGGATCTTTCACTAGAAGTATGTCCAAATACTTTTGTGGATTGATTGCTCAAAAGGATTCATTACTTTTTCTGTTTTTATGATAATGCATCTTTGCTGGTTCAGATATTAAGGAAGCTTGAAGAACGAGGGGCTGACTTGGATCGTCTTCAGGAGATGGAAGAAAAAGACATTGGTGCTCTGATTCGTTATGCACCTGGAGGAAGGGTATCTCTTTCAACTGTGTTTATTGTCTAACTTTTTCGATTGGAATGATATCAAGACTTTTTCTAACCTTTTTCATTCTCTTGGGATTATGGAAGTTGGTTAAGCAATATTTAGGGTATTTCCCTTGGATCCAATTATCAGCCACTGTAAGTCCAATAACTAGGACTGTTTTAAAGGTAATAATCCTTTGAACTATTCTGTTTTCTTTTGCTTAAATTTTGAAGAGAAAAGTTTTAGTTTGTAGTTTGGTTTAATAGGGTTCCTCTATGACAATAATTTCACTTTTCAGGTGGATTTGCTTATATCTGCTGATTTTATATGGAAAGATCGTTTTCATGGTGCTGCGCAACGTTGGTGGATACTTGTTGAGGTGCTAACTTGCTAGCTCTTTTCTAGGTTGTTTTATTTGTAGAGAAATCCGGCATATGTGTCTGATTTGGTTTCAGTGACAATTTATGACTATTTTAATTCATAATCATACGTAGATTTTATTTGACATTGGTCAATGTCCTTGCTTTATAACATCTGAGCATGTCTGCCTTCGAATTACAAACTAGGTTCTGTCATGCTATATGCTGGTGTTTTCGGCTTTGATATCTGTCATAACTTCATTTTTCACATCTTACCTTACTATTGTTTTGAACTAAATGTGTAAAGCTCTGTTGCTTGTTTACATGTCATTATGAACAAGTTATGCCTTTTGCATCTTTATGATACTATGATTATTGATTAACGTGTTTATGGGCATTAAAGTTTTAGAATATCTTATTTTATGGAATATTTTGGATAGGACACTGAGAATGATCACATCTACCACTCCGAGCTATTTACACTGACAAAGAAGATGGCTAGAGCAGAACCTCAGAAGCTTTCCTTTACTGTACCAATATTTGAACCACATCCTCCTCAGTACTACATTCGTGCTGTTTCTGATTCTTGGTTGTATGCCGAAGCTTTCTACACCATATCATTCCAAAATCTAAAACTTCCAGAGGTTTTTATTCGTTCCTGTTAATGCTGTCAGAAACATTTCATTAAGCAGTGCTCATCTATTTTATTACTTGACAAAAATCGTCTAATATAATTGTTACATGCTTCATTCAGGCTCACACGACTCATACAGAGCTTCTTGATTTGAAGCCTCTGCCTGTAACATCACTTGCCAACAGCACTTACGAGTCCTTGTATAGCTTTTCGCATTTTAATCCGATACAAACGCAGGTTTGCTTCAATCAGTTTACTTTAGGTTATTGTTTATTGATGCTTTGTTCTAGATTTATCTATAGTAATCTTTGTTTCTTTTCTCCTATTATGCCAGATCTTTCATATCCTGTATCACACAGATAACAATGTTCTATTAGGAGCTCCAACTGGTAGTGGGAAAACTATATCTGCTGAACTTGCTATGCTGCACCTCTTCAATACTCAGCCTGATATGAAGGTATGGGTGTTGATGTTTTTATTGACATGATAAAACAGATAAGGAAAGGAAAGATAAACTTATTGATAAAAATATAGCATCAAAATGAGGATTTATTGCTAACATACCTGTTGCCACCCAGCAGGCGAATTCTAGAGAAGGTAAATAATCTGTGTTTTAACTTTTAACAGTCTAATACATTGCCAAATGAACAGCAAGTCATTTACTGGATTTGAGTACACCAGTGTGTAAATGCTCTTATATTCACAATAGATTATGTTGACCAATTGAAATAAAAGGCCTTCACAGCTAACTGATTATGTGCTCTCTACTTTTGTTAACAATTTCTATTGTTTTACATATTTTAGTGCTCCGTATCCTGAAACATGGTGAATGACTGCAGGTTATCTACATAGCACCTTTGAAGGCCATTGTACGGGAAAGGATGCATGATTGGAAGAAGCGTCTTGTCTCTCAGCTTGGAAAAGAAATGGTAATGATATTGTTTTGAACTTAGATAGATGAATACATTCTACATTTACATGCATATTTTTTCATTATTCACTTGCATTATGTAAAGCTGATGAGTTGGCTAAAAAAGGGATCGGGTGAAGAGAGCATAGGCTTACTTGAGAGTGGGTGCTACTTTAGTAAGGGGCATAATAGCTGACTGCTTGTAATTTCATGTACTGATTTTTAGTTAAATAAAACTTGAGGCACTCTTTTCCTCCTTCCGCTGCCTGTCTGCCCCTCATCTCTGGGGTGCGGACAGTTAAGAAGGGGGGTTTTAACGAGGCCTTCTATTCTTATCAAAAAAAATATATATACACTTCTTAATCCATTGTTAATGGTTTTTGTTTTTCTGAAAGTTACTGATGTCATCTTGCTATTTTTTAAGGTTGAAATGACTGGAGATTATACTCCAGACTTGATGGCCCTTTTGTCTGCTGATATCATCATATCTACTCCTGAAAAGTGGGATGGTATTAGTCGGAATTGGCACAGTCGAAGCTATGTCACAAAGGTTTGCTAATAGTTTTTTATTCTTCTTATTCACCCTTCTAAAGATCATGCAAATTCCATCTGTATACCATATGATTAGTTCTGGTGGCTGAGGATTAATGTGTTAAATATAATCAACAGGTTGGACTTATGATATTGGATGAGATTCACTTATTGGGAGCTGATCGTGGACCCATCCTTGAGGTATTTATCCTGTATTTTACTTTTCTTATTGGATGTTTGGCCCATGTACGAAGTAACTTTTCTGCATCAAAAACAAAATAAGGTGTGACTTTCAAATTCTAATGATGTGGGAAGCCCATTTAGGCTCTCAGACAAAGCTGTAATAGTATAATTTAAAGCTTTTTAAAAAATTGCTTGATTAATCTTCTGCATTTGGTTTGATTCTTTTTTATTTTTTACTTTTAGTTAACAAATTATATCTTGTTTTATTTATTTCTTCAGCTCTAAATTTATTATGATTTAGCTTGATTAAGATTATTCTTTTTTGTTATTAAATATAAAAATATTCTCAAATAGTTATTTTTTTGGCGTTCTAAAGCACTCTTCACATTAAGTTTGTCAAACGTCATCTTAGCTTCTCTTTACAAACACCTTTAGAACAAGACTTCTTACAGAAGCTTCGGTCAAGCTTTACAGGCCCTTCTTGTTGTTAGATTGTAACCAAATCAATATTCTCAAAACCCAGAGGAAGTACTGATATAAACAGAGAACAGAAAACGTGATAAAAGTTGGTAAGAAAACAGAAAGTTCTGTTTGAGAAATACAACTAATTTTATTGATTGAAAATAGAGTATTTATAGAACAATACTAGCCAACAAGAAGATTCAAAAAACAACAAAAGATAATAACCAACTGACTACTAACAAAATATCCTAATAATTCAAAGCTAAAAGAGTTTCAAAGTCATGTACCGTTAAAATGGCTATGCTGATTCTGGAGTAATCTGAGCTGGGTTTGGTTATGGATATAAATCATACTAAAAATCGTGCTAATGTCATAAATAGGGCACAGTAGCACAATATTCATTTAGCTGATTGCACATGATAGGGAACACTTGGTTATCATTGTTGAACCACAACTGATTATAGGCTAGGTCCCACATCAGGCTCTTTAATCTGTTGCGATCAAATGTAGATGTCTTTATAAATTGCAACTATTTTCTTAACTAATTGATTGGATAGAGTTCTGCTTTTAATTTCGTGTCAACTTGTAGATCATTATGTCAGTAGAAAATTAATTTTCCAGGTTATTGTTTCGAGGATGAGGTACATATCATCGCAAACAGAGCGTCCAGTACGGTTTGTTGGCCTGTCCACGGCTTTGGCAAATGCAGGGTATGCATAATTTTATGATTCCCTCAACTTTTATTGTTCCTTGCTGCATGTGTTGCTCCTCATGTTCTTGTTATATCCTTTTAAATTTAGAATATAGGAATTTTGAAAGCTTGAAGCTACTTAATGCAGCGATGCCAGTTTTAGCTCTTTATGCTTTGTCTACAATGGTCCCATTTCAAGTATTCTTGCTGCACTATTTTTCATCTGGATGTTTGTTCTGTAAAATTTTTAGTTTCTTAAAACAGTTACCAACTGTCATCTAAACATATTTGTCAAAACTCAAAACTTTCTCTATGGAAGTATTATTTCTTGAAACAGCATAAGTGGTGCATACTTATCAATAGCTGTATAAGAAACCTTTTTGTTGTCTCTCAACTTTATGCATATTTTTACTTAAATTATTGTGTACATTTATTTTTTATCGAGTAATTCATTGGTATACATATGAACCAAAAAGCTATTTCAGTTTAGACTGAAACTGAGGAGTAATCAATTTGTGTTTATGAACAAATTGAATTGGCCTGAACATTGGCTGCCCGATTATCTCCTTTACAGTAACAGGCCATAGAGTTCTAATTTTTCAATTACTATTCAAGGAGAATATTTGTTTCATCCACAAGGAACTATAGAGGAGGTATAGGTTTTGAGAAGTCTGCCTAATTAGGTTTATGGCACCCAGTGACTTTAATAAGGGTTAGGATTGAGGTTTACAGGTCAACTAGTTTGGTTAATTATAATTGAATCACAAAAAATTCAAAATTTAGGGGAAATGTTCTGGAGTTCCGGACTGCCACACCAGAATAATGCTAAGGGTTTGACTCATGCAAACACTTATGTCACATAATGCATAACTTAAGTATTACATTTGTAATGCCCAGGCATTTGCCCCATAAATTTGACTACTGACGGATCCTAAAAGTTTTTAGGTTTGGTGTTCTTTTTTCTTTTCTTTGACGCATTTGAGGTACATCATATCTTTTATAACCTATATATTTTATTCTTTTCTTTCAGTGATTTAGCTGACTGGTTAGGTGTTAGTGAAATTGGGCTATTCAACTTTAAACCAAGCGTGAGGCCTGTACCTCTTGAAGTTCATATCCAGGCAAGTTTCAAGCATTCTTTCTTAAAGTTTAGGTTAAGGTTTTGCAAAATCCGCCTGCATGTCTTGAAGTACCATGCATAATTGAATTTTATGAATGTGAAATGGAAAGAATTTCCTATTAAATTTCTTTCCACAAAGAAAAAGAACTGCAAATTTTAAATGTATTTCCTTCCAATGCCCAAGGTATCTGATTATGACTTTAGGTCCTATATGTACCAAAATGAGATGATTTCCTGTTATAAAGGTACATGCAGTAGGCATTAATATGCTGGTGGTGTGAACTATGATAATTTAGCTGTTAAGGTTCGTGGAAAATTCAAGTACCCATTCTACTAGAAAATTAGAGATGCCATGTTACCCAATTTTTAGCAGTCAGAAGGGATTGAGTAGAAGTTTTTTCTTATACAGTTGGTGTTGGGATCCTCAAAAAAATTGCTTGTGCAAATTTGCATTGCATTGGAGCTTCTTAAGCAAAATTTGCTGACTTGATCTAATACTCAAGTGCCAGGTTTTAATGACTCATTTACAGCTTATATCTTGACACACAAATATAGCCTTCTGTCTTTTATGATTTCGACTTGTTCGTTAATCTATTGGATAAGAAATTGATCTGAGCCAAGCTCAAGCTTTTATGAATGCTTTTCAATGAAATGCGGACATGAAATATGAGTTTGAGCGTGAGTTTCAATTTTTTTTACTTTGATCTAATTCTGCATTGCTTAAAGCTAGGCTCACCTTAGCTTGATTCTACCTCTAGACGGATTATGTGCATAACTGACTATGTGTACAACTTGCCGCCGGTGTATTAGGTAGACACATATTTTGACTTCTTGAGAATGTGCATCACCTGCCACTGATGTATTAAATGGACACTTATATTTTGACCTTTTGAGAATTTGTTTGTCCTGAATTTTGTGCAAATATTGGATAGGGTAGTTCTTTCATTACCCTTTTTGGTTGATATGAAAGTGAATCAGAGCCTCACATAAAATTCAGTCAATTTGAGCTATTCCTTATGGAACAGGGATATCCTGGAAAGTACTACTGCCCAAGAATGAATAGCATGAATAAACCAGCATATGCTGCAATCTGCACCCATTCTCCGACGAAACCTGTTCTTATATTTGTTTCATCTCGGCGTCAGACAAGGCTGACTGCTTTGGAAATTATTCAGGTGAGATCTGTATTCCATTTGGATATCCTATAGCAGTAATATGAATGGCTGACACTGTTAAATTTCTATGATTGAACTGAAGTATGCAGCATCAGATGAAAACCCGAGGCAATTTTTGAGTATGCCAGAAGAAGATTTGCAGATGGTACTTTCCCAGGTTACTGATCAGAACCTGAGGCACACCTTACAGTTTGGCATTGGGTTGCATCATGCTGGACTAAATGACAAAGATAGATCTCTTGTTGAGGAGCTTTTTGCAAACAACATGATTCAGGCACTTCTTCATCACCAACTGTTTATTTATTTTTACTTGGAAAAGATGATACTTCTAACACAATTGAATTGTTCTTTCCCAAATGCAGGTTTTGGTTTGTACAAGCACATTAGCATGGGGTGTAAATCTTCCAGCCCATTTGGTTATTATCAAGGTGAGGGAAACAAAAACCAGGTTGTGTCCATGCGCATGCTCTCTTTCATTTTCTTTCATAATGGTTTTACTTGCATAGGAAGTCATGGAAGTATTATCTGGTTTTCAGATTACAGATTTTAAGAACTTTAAAGATAATTGTCATTTTTTTCCGTATGCCTCTGAATTTGAAGTTCTGTTCTGTTTTGAGTTTCCTATGATATTAAAATTTATCTGCATGAAAACACTCTTTTGAATATTGAGTTTGGCTTCAATGTTCAATTTGGTACCTAATTATTCTTTCTGTCCCAATTAAATTCCTATTTTTTTACTAGAACACAAGTGTCAAATGTTCATTGGGCCACATTTACAGAGTTGATGCCGTTTGGTCTGTTTACCAGGTTAAACATTGGTACTTAATTGGGACAAAAAGCCCAGGTACCAGATTGAACATTGAAGTCAAACTCAGTACTAAATGGTATATTAACCCTCAAGTTAATGAGACAAATAGGCTGTGTTACGGCCGCATAGTTTTTGAGTATGCTTAGCATAAAAGCATAGAGGTTGCAAATGTCTTGTAAAAGCATTAGCACGATCAAGTAGCAGCTATAAGGGATGGTAGGGCACTTGTGCTTTGGCAGTGGTTTGTCGAGTCGCCCACACTAGGGGGCTCTTAAGCTTATATGGGGTGATGGTATATTCATTTAATAGTCTAGTTTCTTGGGTTGAGATGAAGGAACAACTGTCGTATAAGGTCACCACTTGCTGGCTGCATGTTGCAAGTGGATCTCAACATGTGGTATAGTAGTCCTGTTGTTGATTTAGAGATTTGACTTTACATGAAATGAGCTGAAGAAAAGCATTTAAATTCTTTGTTTTGAGATATTTCCTTCCTTTTCCTCTGGGATGGTATTATTCTAACAGATGTCAATTTAATGACACAGGGAACAGAGTATTATGATGGGAAAACAAAGAGATATGTTGATTTCCCTATCACTGATATTTTGCAAATGATGGGTCGAGCAGGCCGTCCTCAATATGATCAACATGGGAAAGCGGTTATTCTTGTTCATGAACCAAAAAAGAGCTTCTACAAAAAGGTCAAACAAAATGACTATTTTCCTGCTAATTTGACTGTTCTTTATAGCGAGAGAGTGATTGGCTTAACTGTTTCTTCTTTTAACCATGCAGTTTCTATACGAACCATTTCCGGTTGAGAGTAGCTTGAGGGAGCAGTTACATGAACACATGAATGCAGAGATTGTTTCTGGAACAATTTGCCATAAAGAAGATGCTGTGCATTATCTTACTTGGACCTACTTGTTCCGCAGACTGGTATGCTTTTGGTTATTATCACTAAGAACAGAAAGAAATAGGGTGTGATATTATCATAGTGTTCAGCCCATTTATTAACATGTGCAAATTGTTAAGGGAGTTTGTTGTAATATAGTGGTCTTTATGCCTGTAACTTTTGTCTAGTCCTTGCTTTGACATAAGGTTATTCTAGCTAAGAATTTCTTTTTTTCTTTTTTTATTTCTGACATTTATGATATCTTCCTTCTAATATACTCTGGGTGTTTTATCTGCCATCCAAGTTTTGAGCTTTCAATCCCCGGTCCCCCTTCTTTTAAAAGAAAGGAAAAACTGTTGGAATGCTTCATGCATAGTTTGACAGTTTGTCTTTTTCTTGGCTATCATATGATACACATCAAGAAATGCAGCCTTTTAAAACTTTTTTCATACCACTTCCCTTTAGATGAAAAACCTGAAAACACCCTTAGCTGCTTGGAAAGCAATGTGTTTTAACACTTCTTTCTTGTTTGCAACTGTAATTTTGTATTTCCACTTCTCATATTGCACATGTACTGTATGTACTATATTTATTCCTGTGTGCTTATGCTGTTTGTGTTTTTTAGTATAATTGATGGGAATAGAGCTGGCAAAGTTGACTCAAACTTGGCACAACCTGATTTGACTAAGAAAATCAACAACCCTAAACCTAAACAACTTGAACCTGAATAACCTAAGCCAAAATAATTCAAATCCAAATGAGCTGAAAGACAGTCCAAAATGAAATTGATTTTACTTCAAAACTCAACAAGTTGAACATGAAATTACCTGAACCCGAATTACACAAGTTCAAATCCGAAAACCTGAATCTCATGGGAAGCCTCTTAAGTGGAGAGAAATGCAAAATCTTGTTTTTATCTTTATAGATGACATGATTTATTTTCTAATTTATTTACCTTCACAAGTTCTTATGCATCAATGCATGTGTCAGATGGAAAATCCTGCGTACTACGGCTTGGAGAGTGCAGAAGATGAAACATTAAGTTCTTACTTGTCCAGGTATAGTAGATCCCCCTGCACCTTTCATGCTAGGGTAGATACTTGTCCTTTTAGTGCTTTGTTGAGTAAAATTATCTTTGACAGATTGGTGCAAAGCACCTTTGAGGATCTGGAAGATGGCGGGTGCATCAAGATGACTGAAGACAATGTAGAGCCTATGCTGTTGGGTACAATAGCATCTCAGTATTACCTTAGTTACATGACTGTATCAATGTTTGGGTCAAACATTGGGCCAGATACATCTCTTGAAGTAAGTAAAAAAATGGTGAATTGTGGACATAATTTGGCATATCTGTTGCCTACTCTAATCACTGGTTTTTTTTATATTGAAATATTTATACAATAGGTGTTTTTGCATATTTTGTCGGGTGCTTCTGAATATGACGAACTTCCTGTGCGGCATAATGAGGTAATTTAATGTCTCGTATTAAAATACTTGTGTGGTTAAGCATTTAAGACTTAAAATCTCAGATGATGCTCAGTTGAATACATAATTACTTTGTGATTTTTTTGCCTTATAACATGATTCCCATCACATTTGCTAATGATCTTTAATGAATTTTGCTTTTGCATTTCAGGAAAACTATAATGAAGCATTGTCTAAGAGAGTCCGGTATATGGTGGATCAGAATCGACTTGATGATCCACATGTCAAAGCAAACCTTCTATTCCAGGTCTGAGTTATTTGTGACTGGTTTTTGCGTGATTAGAACCTGAAATTTTATTTGTTCTTGGACATGCATGCTAATGCATCTTATTCATAGGCATATATATATATATACACACATCAATCACATATCTATACCCACTTTTTATCCTTTTTTTTACTCCAATGTTCTTTAGTTTTCCTTAATACCATCTAATTAAGGCACATCTTTGGAGTCCAGGCACATTTTTCCCAGTTAGATTTACCAATCAGCGACTATGTCACCGACTTAAAGTCAGTGTTGGACCAAAGCATACGTATTATTCAAGCCATGATAGATATATGTGCGAACAGTGGATGGCTTACAAGTTCAATTTCTTGCATGCATCTTTTGCAGATGGTTATGCAGGTACTTCTCTTTACTTTACATATCTGATTTTTTTTCTCCCATACGATAAAGAATTTATGTTTGGCTTTGAGATGATGTGATCAACTATAAATGTTTTAAACGTTATATGAGTAATGTTAGTGGAGCTCTAATACCAGGGTGCAGATAACTTGTTCTTCTGGTTTAGAACAAAAAAATGCTTTTCTGTCTTTGTTCTGATGTCTCCTATCATTTCAGGGTTTGTGGTTTGATCAAGATTCGGCCCTTTGGATGTTGCCATCTATGAATAATGAACTTGCTGGCTCATTGAGCAAGAGAGGAATTTCCACCGTGAAGCAACTATTAGATCTTCCTAAGGCAACATTGCAAACTGTGATCGGAAATTTTCCTGCTTCAAAATTATATCAGGTGCGCATTCTTGAGAATATAATGCTAGATATAGTATGTCATGTTGTCCTTGAGTTTCATTTTTTCACTGCTGAGTCTCATTATGGCGGCATTACTTCCTAGGTTCATACATCCATTCCTCTCTTTGTCTCAAGTCTCTGTGTTCTGTGGTTGATATAATTTTTTTTAAATTCCTTTAAATATTCCTGTGACATCTATAGTCATCCAGGTCATCTTCGGCACTCTAATTAATGTCTTTTTAGTTTTGTTCCAGGTGTTGGTAAATATATATAGAAATTTGGATTGTCAAAAAATATATATATAGAAATTTGGTGCTTCAATATTAGCCTCTTAACCAAAAAAAATGTTGTTGCTTGAATTTATTCCTAACTTGTGGTAATACACACTGATTACCTTGTTGGGTCATGTGTTCTATCATTTGCCAGGAGCTGCAGCATTTCCCTTGTATACGAATCAAATTAAAACTGCTGAGGAAGGCCACTGAGAGCGAAAGGTCTCTTCAACTGAACATTCGATTGGAGAAGACAAATTCGAGGCGGAATATGTCAAGGGCATTCACCCCTCGATTCCCTAAGGTAAACTGTTTTTTACTTTGCTAAATAAACTAGAGTGGTTGGACCAGGAACTGGACGTCACACTATTTGACTTCCAGTCCGGCTTTTTAAACCATGGTTTTTCTCTCTTTAGTTTCGTGTTTAGGAACACAAACTTAGTTAGATGTTCTGTTCAGGTTAAAGATGAAGCATGGTGGTTGATTCTTGGTAACACCTCTACTGCCGAACTATATGCGCTGAAGAGAGTTTCTTTCTCCGATCGCTTAGTTACCCATATGGACTTACCAGCAGATGTGACCTCGTTTCAGGTATCAAGACTTTCGAAATCCCTCTCTTGAAAATTGAAATCATGCGCTTTTTTTTTTTGCAGAAAAAAAAATCCATACAATAGTAATTGTTTATACGAATTAGTTAATGATCAAACAATCATCCCTTGTTTGATGTTTGGAGGTTGAGGTGCATATGTGCTACTAATTAGTTGAGGTTTAGTAATATATGTCTGCATGCACACTACACCCACTCTTCATTTTTCTTGAAGTTTTCGTTGTTGGCAGTAATACCCGAGATTTTCATATATATAGTGGGGATACGACTTTCTAAGGACAAGTTCAAAATAATTGAAAGAACTCAGATAAAAATTGAATATATACATGTCAATATCCTACGCACACACAAGTCCGAATAACACGTGTATGTGCGCATTAGTGTTTTAGCTCATGAATCTTATGCAGTCAATGAGAACTTGCTCCGTTTTCTCTTGAAGTGCATGTAACCTTTTTATAAGGTTTGCAAAGACGAAATTTGATCTTTGAATACATAAACCATGGAATGAAGTCTTGGTTAATAACTGGAGATCGTTCTTATTCCTTTTCCAGGGGATGAAACTGATTATGGTTTCAGATTGCTATCTTGGTTTTGAGCAACAACACTCCATTGAAGATCTTGCTGCATAATGCCTTGGAAGTTGGGGCCAAGATTCTTCAAATGCACCATCTCGAGCAACCAACACTACTAGGCAGTGTTGCATCGAACCATGTAACCGGGGAAACTGCGCTGAGCTCCCCTTTCTATGCACAATCGAAGATCTTGCAGCTTGTATTGTTTTTTGCGCGGCAACATCGTATCATGCAAAGCTTAACCATGATGCTGTAATCCTCAATGTTTATGGCCATACTATACTAGATACATGGAAATTGATCTTTAAATACATAATCCTCCATGATAGGTTGTGTTTATGTCTCAAAAAAGGAACATTTTTAAATGATTATTCAAAACTAAACAAACTCAAGATGGTAAGGTTTTCTTATGTATTTTAATTGTGCAGCCTTTACGTGTAATGCATGCTTAGCAAGTCATTTGCAAGTAACACCAATGTTTATTGAAAATTAAATAAATGAGATATATGATGGTTTCTTAGTTTTACACTCCTTGATAATCTTAGAATTACTTTTTATTTTCTTTTTTACTAACTAAACGTAAGAATGTTGCATTTATGATTTTGTCGTGTTAATATGAAAAATTAATAGTAAAATAGTTTCCCGATTTTATTGGATTTTATTGTTAGTATATCAAATGATAATTTTTATCAAAAAAAAAGTTTTACCAAATGTTGCATTAATTGTTTGTTCTGTTATTAAATGTTCTTTTAATATTTTATTAAGAAACTAGATTTTAGACCATAAATACATCCAGGGGGTGGGCCTGCCTAGGTCATCGCCCGTCCCAAGCCCAAAAAATATTTTTTACTTCTCGTGAAACTCAAAAGTGATGCTAGCATTATACATATTGATTTAATTATTTTTCACGTTGTGTTAGTATTGTTTCTACCATTATCAAACCTATACGATTATGCTTGTTAGGGATGGTCAAATAACTCAAATCCGAATCAACCCGATGTGCCCCGATTCAACTCAGTCGGATTTTTAGTTTCAAATTTTGAAGATTGGGGCAAGGCGAGTTCAGGTATATGTTAGAAACTCTCACTCCCGGTATATATTTAAATAAATATATATATATTTATAAAAACACCACTATATTTTAATACTTTTATAGTTGTTAAACTAATTTTTTTGTGTGTGCTTAAAAGTCTTTTGAAACTACATTTTGTGGCCGTAATGATGAATTGATCAGATCTAACTTTTATCGTCGTCAGAGATTAAGATTATTTTTTTCAATTTTTTGGGTCAAGTCGATTTGAAGTCGAGTTTAAGAGTTGGTATATCGGGACAGGACAGGTAAATTAATATTTTAACCCGGGGCGAGGCAGGGTCGGGTTTATGGGCTTTTGGCTGGCCGCCCCTCCCCCCATCCCTAATGCTAGTATTTTAAAGGGGGGTTTTCAGAGTTCAATCCCATCGGCAACATACAAACATTAGGAACGCTCGTATATAAAATTTTCAGAAAGTTATAATAGAGAGTAAAAGACGATAACATTTAAATCTCAAGTTGTGTTTAGTGTTTCCAGCAGGGCTGTATAACTCAAGAAGCAAGCAGCAGAGCTCCATCTTCCTTCTGCCTGCAAAATTACAGGTATCCAATTCATTGTTAGAGGATTCAATTTTTTTTTCCGCGGAAACAGAGTCACGATCATGGTTAGCGATTGAAACGGAATAATTTGAAATTCAGACTAACTATGTTGCAGGAAGAACCACTTAGCAATCACCATACTGGGGAATAGTCGAATAGATATCACAAATGTCAATTTGGTTAATAGATGAAATAAGCAAGAGTCGAAGATCTAGACCGCAGAGACCATGCCTACATTGCAAAGTATGAGCTATTCATCAATATATTATTATTTGAGGGCTAAAAGACCGAAGTTTAGGACAGACAGTGATGCCAAACATTCAAAGAAAAATTGGGGAAGTAATCTTAACTAATCAAAGAGTATTATTATATTATACAATTCGATATTTAAGTAAAACCTATCTATCTGCTGCAGAAGGGAGCTAATGTAAGAGTATAGGACTAAGGCTCTGCTCGGAATGAATGATGGAAAATTGTCGGTCTATGATTAAGTTTCAAAGTATGAAAGTGGTTATGAATCTTAACCATTTGATTTATCATGTGTGTATTGTGTATGAGAGAGAGAGAAGCTTACTGTAGTCTTATAAGTGGCAACTTTCATTCCTCATCACTATCATAAACAACTGCCATGCGACGATGAGTAGGAGCTTTTCTAGGAGGTGAGTCCTCGTCTGACTCGATTCCCTTGCGCTTACTGCCAACAGACTCCTTCACTTTTTGCCTAGGTTCCTGCAAAAATAACCAAGAAAACCAAATTCATTATAATTGGTGGGGAAAATTATTTCCAGGTTTACATGTCATTTCTTGCCATGCTTCTGCATAAAAAGAAGGTAATATTATTTCCTCTAAAGAGACAAAAATAAGGAACAAGGGTGTGGACCAATTGATGCAAATACATACGAAGAATCATTATTACTGACCAAAGAAAGAATCTTAGATTTCTGCTGTGCATATATGTTCCATGTTAAGGACGCTGATAAAATTTAAAAAGTTCATATTTCAATCTTCTCTATTTTCAATACAACCAGACATTCAAACATCATCCAACAAACTTAGATACCCATACATTGCAGTTTAAGATGTCTCAGCAAAGTCCAAACTTGCAGCCATGTTAAATGAACATGCTTACAGAAACTTCAACCTTCCACTCAAGAGTCAAGACGGTAACTGGAATGCTTATAGTGATAGGAAAGGGCAATAGAGACGTCAAATTTTTGTATCTATACAAAGAAGCCTTTTCATGCAGGCACACATGCTTCCTAAAAATTCTAAAGATTTCTGTGATAACATCATATCCGAAAGCCTGAAGAAAAGCCTCATTTTTTAAGGAATATATATCACTCGAGAAGAAGCATAATGCAATCATTTGGATAGATAGCATGTAAAAGCATATATATTCTTTCAATGTTCTAAGTATGATATTACAATCCGTGTCCTTTTTTAGGCCATATAGAATTCAATGCATAGCATATGTGGGTAGAAGAATGATAGATTGTAGCTATCAGAACAATTAGCACATCAAAACATTACTAAATCAGAAAATTGAATAGTGGAACCAACAGTTCACTCAAGTATACGCTATTTGAACTTTACCGGCCATTATTTAGAGAACCTGTCTGATCAGTAACATTTATTCAAGGAATGATGAAATACAGATATCAGATATCACTTGTTTTGCATGTGCAGGAATGAAGAGCAGCATCTGAAATACTTTTCAGATATGATACATGAATTTTATGCTCAAATATAAAAGCATGGAAAACTTGTTGAATAGAAAAGGATAATAAATTATTACCTCAGCTTCCTCTTCCTCCTCCGAGGCTCTGTTAGTGTTAGCATCTGCCTCTTCATAGTGCTCTTCCTCTTCTTCTTCCGATTCTTCATATTCTGGCTCTTCGTCCTCAATCCTATTGTGAGCAGCAGACCTCTCATCTTCCTCCCCTTCAGTTTCATACTCAGACTCCTCTCTGTCACTTTCAGTGAAATTAACAGGCCGCCGAGAAGATTTAACATCTGACATGGATGACTTGCGAGGTACATCCCTGTAACCCTGTGACTGGTAATCACAATTATAAATAAAAACATATTATTAACAAATTGCAACAAGAAATTTTTCCTAGGAATAAGAGTGGAAGTACCTTCTTGGCATTCATAATGCGTTTTTCTGCTCGAGCTTCTACTTCCATGTCTTCCTCAAACCGGCGACGAGAACGACGAGAATCATTATAATCCATTTCATCATCCTGATAAAATATGGTTGAAAATCAACATATGATATTCAGTTTATGTATGATCTGAGGATATGTAAAAGGAACGGTTACACATGTTCACATAATGAAGATTAGTGCAAGTCAAAAGAAAAAAGAAGAGCAGTATATCATACTAATAAGTAGACCTGCCATTGCCAATTGTCAGGTTGGTTTCGGATTGGTCAATTTGGGCTAAAACCTTTTGGGTCATTTTGGGTTCGAGCCCTTTCGGGTACAGGTCATTGAGGTTCGGCAGTTGGTTTTTTCATGTCAGATCATTTCAAGATACTTGTTAGATCATTCGGGTTCAGGTTGTTGTCTTTCCATGGTCGAATCAGGTTGAGGCGATATCCAGGTTTGGGTCGAAACTGACAAGACTACTAATAAGCCATAAAGAAAGATAATTATCAAACATATAAGGCATTCAAAGATGTTTAACAGGAAAGATAAATTCTAGACCTCATCAAGAGCACCCTCCAGATACCCAGTTGAAAGTTGACGCTTTCTTTCTACAGTGTGTGTATACTTTCGGTTCACCTTTTCTCTCTTACGATTCAGAAGTACATTAGCTCGGATTGTTTGATTCTCAGCCTGCAAATCACCCAAAAAAACTTTTAAAATTCTTGTCACCAAGAAATGACCAGATCAGAGATAAGCAATTAGTTACCCACTTACCCTCTCTTTTTCCTCCTTTTCCCTTTCAGGATCAACATCAGTAATGCAGTTCTTAACCTTATAGACCTTTTTATGATGTGAATCAACAAGAGCAGTCAACAGCCGATGAGAATTTGAAGACAATGATGAAGGCATAAATCTCATCTTACTTAAATTCCTTCCTTGAGATTGAAGAATTCCCTGCAATTACCACAATTAAAGCAGTTTACAAATCCAGTTCATATTTATGCATTTTTACAAAAAACACTAATAATAGAAACAGCAACAGCCTCAAAAAATGAGAATATTACATTGATTCATGGTAGACCCAGCCGTAGAAGTAAAACTCAAAACCAAATAACAACACCGTAGATTGCATGGAATGAGCAGATAATAGCCCAAAATCAAGGTTCTGAGGACAAAACCTATTCCTGCCCTACCAAATCAATTCCAAAATCAAACTGCCATAACCCCTTTTCCGCGTTGAATTATTGACACAAAAAACAGATACATATATCATGCTCAAAGAATGCAACTAAAAATACGCATTTCAATCTCAATACAGAAGCCCCTATTGAACTATTAACAATATATATAACAGGTCTTATATACCAATTCACATAACAGGACATTGTCAAAAACAAAGATAACAGGAGCCATAGATTTCATGTCTAAGATAACAGGACATTTGTAAATCACTCCTCATGATCAGTGAACCTTTGATTCTATAGTCTAGGAGGCTTTTCAAACAATTAAGTATTATAGGTCAGCACTCAGCAGCTCTGATGAGAAGCCAGCTCAATTGGAAAATTATGATATTATGAATCACTAGATGCAAAGAAATGACATTCAGATCACTCTCGACCAGCTATGAGGAATTCTCATTTGTTTCCTTTAGTTTCATCCAAAGTTATGACAGAAAAACAGGAGATATAAATAACAGCAAATGAAGTGAATAAAAAAATAATATATGACCTTGAATCTTTAGCTGATCAAATTCACATCTAGGAAGAATTAGCCAGGAAAAAAAAGGAGCTAAAAGAATTGAAGATATTATATACTTTACTAAACCATGTCAAACAGGAGGTAGTAGTCACCTTTCCATGTCTGAGAAAAAGGTGTGATTGATCATGTTGTGCCTCCTGTACAGATATGTCGAGAACTTCATTGCCGATTAGCAACTGTAAACTGCCGTCTGACCACCTCACAAAACGTGCATTGCTTTCGTACTACAAACAACAAGAGAGAAAATAAGAAGCCCTGCTAGGTTAAGAAAATAACAGATTGATAAACACACCATAAAACTAATTTTGATAATGTAATAAAAACAGCAAATATAGTTAAGAATATAACTATAGTGGTGGCTAACGATCACAAAACTAGCAAGGTCTTCAATTAAATTTGTAACCATCCCAAACTTACAGCACATACATGCAATAAATAGGTCTGCATTCTTTTCTAGCATGCTAAAATCAAATCATTGAAAGAAGGCGCTGGTGGAGGAAGTTCACTCACTGATGTTGTGCCATCTTTCTTTCTGACATTCCTCCAACGTACAATATTGTTCTCCAACCGTATACGTTTTTTTGAGCCAGACTCGTCTGTCACAAATGTATCCTCTTCAACATACGTCTTGGGATCAAATGGTTTTGGGTCAATGCCCATTATATTAGAAACTTTGATCATGTTCATCTGCAAAAAAATGACTAAAGTAAAAGTCTGGCCTCAAGTGCTTAAAGTAGTAAATGACTCTCAGAACCTCCAACACACTTCAGCTTGTGCTTCCATTTTCAATAAAAATAGCATAACTAAAAGAATAATGAATAGTGAAACAGCTTCTAAAATATCACTGACTATATGAAGGCATCCTTTAGGTGATGCTACGTTAGATTCTTTTATCAAGACGAGAAAATTGCATAAGAAGAAGATAAACCTTGGTTGAATGAGCAGGAGCTGGACGAAATGGAACCTCTAGCTCCAACGGGGGACCAACTGGCTTCTCTTTCTGTTTCACCTCGACATGCTCGTCGTCTGACTCATAACGAGCATCTTCATCATGCACCATATCTTCAAGTCTTGGACTCTTCCCATAGCTCCCTTCCTCCTCCATAGGAGATCTCTAATGGACAAAAGAATTTTACATCATCCTTCTAATACGACTACAGGCAGCCTCAAATTTCTGTAAAGACAACAAATAAGAAACATATTGCTTTTGACATTTGATACTCACAACTTCCTCTTGCTCCATTTCATGTCGAGCTGCATATTCTGTTTCTTCTTCTTCATCATCAGAAGCACCAAATACATCACGAATTTCAGCAGCTGAATGTGAAAGGTGAGTCGGATCCTTCTCCTCCCCTGGTGATTTGCTGCCATTAAGCCAAGTTTGGCACAACAGTAAGAACAAAAATGCATCCAAGGAATTAATATTATATAAGGCTGTGCATCAATTTTCTTCTCTTTCAGCTTTGCTAAAAAAAAAGCATACTGTTTGCATTTTAGAAAACTTGTAATACAATGCCAAATTAACAAGAATTGAACACAAGGCAAACAAAATATAGGAGAGTAACAGTGGGGTGGGGGTGGGGGGAAGAAAAGGAGACTGACTAAGGGATAGTGCAAGCTACCTCAGACTTCTAGCTTGATCAACCTCTTCATCTTCATTATCATGATAATGGTTTTCCTCGGACCTTTCTGACGCACTCTCAATCACTTCCCTTCTCCGGCTAGTCACTACCCTCTGCCCATAATCTTCTTTTTCATCACTATCTGTGCCTTTTGCCTCACTTTCTTCTCTTTGATCGCCAATATCTACTTCTTGGGAACTTTCTACTCTTTCACCTTCACTCTCTCCAGGATCGGGTTCTAAATCACGTATGTCACCATCACTCTCAACTTCTGCTTCACCATGTCCCTCCACGTCAACTTCAGCTTCACCTTCGCCCTCAGGCTCCACTGCACCCTCAGCTTCATCCTATTACAAAATCATGTTAAACAGGTAGCTTCAAGAAATTCTTCTTCTAATCACACCCAAAAGCATTGAGAATTCCATAATAGCAGAAAATATCTACGCAAACTATGAGCAAATGCCCTAAGGTATATAGGTCTTTCTAGACCCAAAGAATTGAGAAACTCACAACAGGTAGCAGTAAGAACAAAAATTTATCCCTTTCGAGACCTTGATATATATATATATACCAGAGAGCAACTCTCAATTTCTCAATAACAGCAAACATCTAGGCGAACTAGGATCAATATACTGAAACTCGCATTTCTTTTTCATCCAAAAAAAGAGAGAGAGGCATAAAACAGGTACAAAACTATCAATTTATAACATTCGAAACTCTAATTTACTTGGAACGAAATCCCGCCTCCAAGTTAATTGTATTGACCGTACTTGGCCCTTAGTAAGATGATTTCAGAATCACATTCATAATCAACCGTTAAATGATTCAGGTAAAGCTTCGGAGCCAAAACTCGGAAGAAGAAAAAGATTTAAAGAAAACAGCTAATTCACAATTTTCTAAACATTAATTGGCAATTTAAATGAACATGAATCGACCATACAACAATCATCAACTTGTTCGAGCCTAAGCTTGGGAATATCCAAACAAAATCAATCTAAAAGAGATTGCATTAGCAATTAGGCTAAAATCTAAATAAAAAACTCATCGAACCAAACCGACATTTGAAAAACAACAACAACAAATAACTATAAACGAAACGATAACACGAATAAAACCTAAAGAATAAGGAAAGTAAAAAAAATTACAGAAGCGTAATTGGGATGAGGATTTGATTCGTGCTCGGAATCGATCTCTTCTTCCTCCTCCGACTGATCGCCGAAGAGATTTTGCATCATCTCGTGCCGCTTCTCCTCTCCCATCGCTCTTCGTCTCTCCTTCTCTCCCTCCCGTCGATTGGATGAATCCCTTAGCTCTGCCACGCTCGACAGCAAAACTAAAGAGTACTAGTATTTGATTTTTGGAAAAAACTTTGATTTTATTTTTGCGTAAAAGTTAATTTTTGTATTAATTTACATCGGCATTTTATATCCCCTGGGTGTCGGCTTACGTTTACGGCCAACGTCATTCATTTGCTCGTAGGGTGCCATCCGAATCCGATCATGCAGCTCATGAATCGGACCGGACCAGGCCCATTCGGTAGGTACAGACAGATTTTGGTGGTATGACCCGTTGGGCCTTTAAAGTTTGTTTTTTGTTTTCCTTTTTCTAAACACTAAATAATTAAGCTTTTTTATATATATATTTTTTTAAAAAATATAGTATGGTTAAATACGAATATTATTCGAATGTAAACGTGATTTAAATAAAATTATTTTTTAGGTATTCAAATTCATTAAATATTTAAAAGTAAATGGTTAAAGATAAATGAAAATTTTAAAAGTTGAACTCATAAGTAGTCCGAGTCAAAAAGAAAATATTATTGTTTTTAAATTAGTTGAATTCGAGCATTTTGTTTGTTCAGTGTGTGTCTTATTAAAGGATATGACTAATGAACATTTATTTTGTAATCAAAACAAATTTTTAAAGTCAAGGTATGATGACATAATTAGATATTTTACTCTGAGATCAATTACTATGAGTAATTTAAATAATAATTTTATCTATTAAATCACATGTATTTTTTATACGCGACTTTATGGATAAATATAGATATATAACGTATTTTTCGACAGATCATCCACTAATATTGTTTTTGGGGAAAGAAAGTGAAATAAATTTACAGCGGTATGTATAAAATTCAACTTCTAGAAAGAAGGAAAAAAATTCCTATAATATTCAACAAACTAATATACATTTATATTTACTAAGAGAGTAAAGTATGAGCTTCAAATTGTTTAAAATATTACCCATGATTGTTGAAAATTTTCAATTTCATCGATGCAAATTTTTAGACGAAGATCTTTTTTTTGAGAATTAAGAAATAAAAATGACATTGAAATTAAAATTTAAGAAAAATACAAGTTTGTGTGTGTGATGTATATACATCTATTATATATAATCAATGTTATTATTAGTTTTGAAGTTTTTACTTGCACAAAAAAAATATTTTTTAAAAATAAGTTTAAATCACATATTTATTATTTTTTAACAATTTAAATTATATATATAATTTAAATTTATAAACACATATAAACATATATTAATTTGAAATTTTAGCAATTTTAAGAGAAGAAAAGATTTTAAAATGTTTCGAGGGTTCAAGTCAAAACTTTTAAATATTTAAGGGATTAATAACAATTTTCCAAGTTTTTGGGGGCATTTCCTGATCCTTCTTTTAACCTCTCTTTCAGCTTCGACTCCAAACCTCAGATTCGTTCCACCAAAGCTCACCTTCGGTTGCGAACGTCAAATTTGATCATCCGTTAGTTAAAAAAAGAAAAATCAAAATAGTTCTCTCTTTAAAATTCCACTCGAATTCAAACCCTAACTCTTATTTTCTTACAATTCTGATATTCTTAAAGGATCGATTGTTCGAACTCCATTTTAAAGGCTTATCCGCTTAACTGTGAGTTCATTTCTCATGTTTATCTCCGTAGAAACCCTAATACTCTAGGACTATGGTATTCCAGGACTGTGCAGGTGTGTTATTTGTATCGTTTTTCTGTTTTTCGGTGGTAATTTCTTGTTTCCCTTTCGATCATTTCTGGTCTTGGTTAGAAATGTGAGTTTCCGGACATGATTTTTGAAAGACTTTATTTGGTTGTGAATTGTGATACAGCAACTTCCCTTTTATGATGAATTCATAGTAAACTTGTAAGTCAGTGGATTTACTGTCAGCATACTGAGCACTGTTGTATAGGTGCATAATGTGTCCAAGAACAATTTATATCTGCAACATTTTCTTTTTTTCTGCTTTTTTTGGTTGGTTTGAGGTATGGTATAGTATAGTAAGCAATGGGAATGCAGCGAATCATGGCCTGGTGAAAAAGTCCAAACAGAAGTGAAAATATTTGTGAAGTTTATTATTCTGCTTTGGACTTTGGATTGATAGGAAATTGTGATGGTTTTATATGACAAAATTCGTGAGCTTATTTACAGTGGTGTATATTTTTGTGGATAATGTGTGATTATTCATCTTGTTTGGGTGAGCTTCATATTTTACTGGGTTTTTCATGTTCCATACAGGAAACACATTTCTGTCTCCTTTCGTCTGTATAAATGTTTTATGAGACCTTCAGTTTCCCTTCCCTTCTATATCTCTGTGGTGAGGCCTAGAGATTTTGATTGATTTTTTTAGCACAAATAAGACTGTTTGTTTTTTAAATGGTCCAAAAAAGTTGTATTTATGGGAGGTTATGATGCAGTCTTCGCGGAAGCTCCTATTGCTTGCACTAAAGTTTGAAGCATAGTTCTATCTGGATTCCTGGAGTTGTCTAGAAGTTGGATGATCATCTACTCATTGGTAGCTAATGAATTTTTTAGGTTTTGGTCCCTGTATTTAGAAGTTAGATGCAGATATGTACACTAATTATTGCTGTAGCCTGTACTTATGGAATTGTAAATATTACAAGTTTAGGAGGTAATAAAGTTAATGCCCCCCTTCAGTTTTCCTGGGAGAAATTTATGCTTACCTTCGATGATATAGAAGTTTCTTACAAGAAAATCCAAGTTATTGCTTATCTGTAGCACATGATGGTTGCTAACTACTATGTGAAGGAAGGAGATGTACATCTGGAATTTTTGTTTAAGGCAATGGAAAAAAGAATGTTAATAAACTATTGCTTTCTTCTCTAAATTAATAATAATTCTAACATGACACTTTTGGTCCATTCCAAACTGATATTAACATTTGATATAATATAACAATGACTTTGACACATGACGCCTTTAAAATGCTAAGCATGATTTTGTTGCTCAAGATCCAAATAGGTATAAATTTGATAAAAGCATGCCCCCTAAGCTTCTCTTATTGTCGACAAAAAATGGTTGTTTATGGTGTTCGTGTTCCATAGTTATTTTCAATAATCTAAGATTAGAACATACTTGAAATTTAAAATTTAATTTTTAATTCTTATGATCTTAGAAGTATCAGAATTTGTAGTATCCAATACCGTTATGTTTGTTGGATGGTCCTTTTTTACATTTTTATACTTGTCATTGCACCTTCTCTTCAAAATGAAGAAAAAGGTGGAATAATTTTCATTCTGGGATAGTTGCACTTTTGATTCCATATTTCCATGAAGAGATGATGTATTGGTTTTATGCATGCAGGATAAGGTTGAGTTTCGAAACAGGGCAAATGGGGTGAATTTTTTTGAAACTAGAACTGGGGTGAATTTTAAATGTGTACTAGTGGTATGTTTTGATTATAGTTGGATTAAAGAAGGATTCATAACGTTGTCTGCCTTGTAATGGAATTGCAGGCGTGTGAAAAGTTTAACTAAGTTATTGTTTCTGTAGGTAGTAATTTTCTTCTCACAAAATTTTAGCCGCTGAATATTTTTGGCTTGGATTATCTATGCCTGGCAACGAAGTCGGTGACAATATCCATAATTTCCTTGGCCAAGGGAGCTTGTCCCTGGGTCAGCATCACTCACAGCTTGCTGACAGTACCTGGCCTGGCTTAAGTAACTATCTCTGTGTTGGAAGCCAGAGACAAGTTGGACACCCTGTTTCTAGTGTGAAGAATTTCAGTGTAAATCAATTAGGTAAGGCATCTTGTTTGTTTGGTTTCTACTTCTGTTACAACAATTATAGTAATGCAATTTTAGTGCATTGTTGTGATATGCTTGTAAACCACTGTTGGCATAATTATATTTTCTTTTGAGATTAGCTGAGTTTGACAGAGGGCATAGTGGTCAGACTTCAAGCCTGGAGCGTGGGCTGAACTTCACACAATCTGGCATGATCCAGCATTTACCAAGCCAGCAATCTGGGATGACGGACATGCAACTGTTACAGCAACTGTCCATTCTTAAGCAAATGCAGGAATATCAGAGGCAACAACTTCCAAATCGACACTTTCAGCTACCAGAAGCAAGGCAGTTGAGCTCTTTGAATCAGGTTTCCTCTTTTGTTAAACAGGGATCAGATAACCTTTCCCCAGCTCCAATCAATGGTGTTTATGTCCATGATGCTTCAAATTATTCGTGGCAGCCTGAGCTCATGACACCGAATGCAAATTGGATGCAGCATGACGCCTTTTCTGCCACGCAGAGATCCTCTGGTGGATTTATGTTTTCCCCTGAGCAAGGGAAGGAGCGTTTGATGGGTTTGGTTCCACTGCAGGATAATCAATCATTTAATGGGGTCTTTAACAGCGGTGCTAGAGGAAATCCATATCAATATTTATCTGTCCAAATGGATAAGCCTTTATCACAGCAGGTGCCAGCTAGCAGTAACTCCTTTCCAGATAATCAGTTTGCTATGTTTTCAGACCAAGTTGGGTTGGAAGATGGAGCTTTGGTTTCTAGACAGGGTGATCAGGTTAAAAATTTATTTGGTGCTTCAGCTCTTCAAGGTTCAAATAGTGTATTTCCTTCAGAAAACTTGCAACAAATGACTATCCAGCCCAAAAATATAGGGATGGAGTCTCATGGGAGGCAAGAAGAACATCTTTGTCAATCAGAAACATCCCTGGAAAAGTCAGAAGTTCAGGCTATGCACTCTCAGAATGTGGCTTCACTAGATCCAACTGAAGAAAAGATTTTGTTTGGTTCAGATGACAGTGCGTGGGATATCTTTGGAAAGAGCACCAACATGGGTGCAGTGTTGGATGGTGCAGATACTTTTGGGGAATTTCCTTCTCTGCAAAGTGGAAGTTGGAGTGCTCTCATGCAGTCTGCTGTAGCAGAAACATCTAGTAACGATATAGGGGTACAAGAAGAGTGGAGTGGTTTGGCTGTGCAGAGTAGTGAACCTCGTGGTGGAAACATGCAATCATCATTTGCCAATGATGGCAGCAAACAGCAATTGCCTGGAGTTGATAACAATTTGCAGAATGCCTCGACACTGAACACTAAATATTTACCCATGTCTGCTGATGCCAATATTAATCGTGACTTCTGTAGTACTCTTAGGGTTCAGCAATCTGGAGTCCAGACTGCAAATGAACAGGGTGGGAGAATGCATAATGATTCTTCTCAGAGATTTGTACAACAGTTAACAGAAGAAAGAAGCAAATGGTTAGATCACAGTGCTCTACAAAAGCCTGTAGCTGAAAGTGCTCAACTCTTTGGAAATGTTGCTCACTCCCCTGATGTGCAAGCAAGTGCAAAGAGCATTTCAAGCCACCAAAGCATGTCCATATCTAATGCTCATGGTCAGCCTTATAATAAGGCAAATGGTTGGAACTTCATCGAGTCTGCATCACGTAGTGGTGGGGCCATATCAAAAAGTCAGGATATCGAAAGCTCATCGCAGCCTTCTCATCGGGATCACAAGGGTGTCACATTTGAGGAGAGAGGCCATGGTTCTGATCTTGATCGTCCTGTTCATGAAGCAAATATTGGACCATGGAATGTGAATACTGGCTCGGGAAGCTCCCGAGTGAACATGGAAGGTTCTGATCCGGGTAATGTTGATGCAATAACAGATACGAGAACAACAAGGGTCAACAAGGAAAGCAGTCAGCAACTTCCCAAGGGTCATAATATCAATCTCTGGAAAAATATTGATTCTAAAGTAAACTTTGGACTAAGTAGGGGCTCATCAAAATATCAGCAAAATCTGGATAAGAGCCCTCAGTCTTTTGATTCATCTGGAAATAACTGTTTGGACACAGGAATGTCTGAAGCAAATATGGAGGAGAACCCCAATGTCAAGGGATCAGTAGGCCAATTTCAGCATAACAGGCCTTCTACTTCTCAAAGTTTTGGTTTACAGCTAGGTCCCCCATCTCAAAGGTTTACCATTCCAGACTGTCCAATTTTATCTCAAAGTTCACCACGAGTTAATTCTACAAATTCAGTTCACACATCCCCTGAGGTAGGGAGGAAGGGTCATGCCTTGCTGGGTCCAACAGCTTCTGTTCAGTCCTCAACTCATGGAGCATCGCAGGGAGATATCAGGAATAATATTCCAAGTGTCTCTGGTCATACCAACAATAAAGTCTCTCAAGATAACATTTCAGGCAATGTTTCTGCGGGTTTTACCTCTGATTATCCTTATTTAGAAAGTCACCTTCAGTGCCAACTTGCTACAGATGTGGGTAATCAGGTAATACCGAATAATGTTTATGCACATTTTAGTGGGTTGGCATCTCAGTCCAAGCTGATTGATGACTCTTTTGAGAGAGTCCAAATTAGTCAATTGGGAAGGATATCAGCACCTTGCACACCTGAAACTGCTACAGATAATGACCTTGTTTCAGAGAATTCCTGGCCAAGATGTAGCAGCCAAAACAATGCAAGGGATCCAGACCAGCAGTTTCCGGTGTTGGAGGCTATGCCAGCTTCCCAACCTTCTGCTATGGCTGAATCTTCACATCAAGGTGCTTTTACCAAAATGCCTAATGTATGGACCAGTGTTTCAGCTGCACATCTATTAGGAGCTCAGTCTTCTCGGGCCTCACAGAATTTGTTGAAGCGCCATCAACAGTCAAATAGTAACTCTGAAACAGCTCTTCCTGGAGCGAAGAAGCTAGATGATCAAATTGCCCGGGCAGGAGGGAGTGGGCCAACTGAGTTCCCTGTAGGATCTGCTAAACCACAGAACTCTGTTGGAGAAGAACAACCAACCAAAGTTCAGCAGTTATTGCCAAAGACTGATGCTGGCCAAAATCCTGCAAGTGCGCAGAGAGACATTGAAACTTTTGGCCGTTCTTTAAGACCAAATAATATTGTACATGAGAGATATTCATTGTTGCATCAGATGCAGGCCATGAAAAATATAGAGATTGATCCAAGTAATAGGAGTGCCAAAAGATTTAAAGGTCCAACTCCAGAGTCTAGTTTGGATGCTCAACAGGTATCTCAAAGCGCAGATCAGTTGTCTTATGGATCCAGTAACATGGTGAGAGATGCCCTAGTGAATTGTCCTATAGTTCCTTCTGGAGATTCTAAGATGCTAAGCTTGTCATCAACTGCTGGAGATTACCATGAGACACAATTATCTGCTAATGATACGATTCCATTTGCTCAAAATGATTCCCTGCATGCCAGCAATGCTAATAATTCAGCTGGTAGTCTTAGGGGTGAACACTCTCACATCAGACCCCAGATGGCTCCATCCTGGTTTGATCGGTATGGGGCATTTAAACATGGTATTTACGATGCTCAGAAAATTGCCATGATGAAGGGTATGGACAAAGCATTCATCGTTGGTAGGCCTTCTGACAGTTTGCATACTCTTGATTCGAATGAGCAAGTTAATGCTGCTGATGCTAGTCAGCTGGATGATGCCCGGCAAAACTCAAACCTCTTGCCAATAGCAAGTAAACATATCTCCCGTCACTTGCTTCCCCCTGGTATTCCAAATCAGAACCTGATTGTTGTGAGTGCAAAGAAGCGTAAAAGTATGACATTTGAGTTTGTGCCATGGCACAAAGAAGTGACAAAAGGTTGTCGAAGACCCCAGAACATCAGGTGATTACATAAATATCCATTTTGCTTCATCTTTATCGCATATCACATGTCTCTCTGTGTGTGTTATACCAATGACCAAAAGCACTGAAATATTTCCCTATAGCAATCTGCTAAAATTAAAAAATTAGTTGCTTTCTTCTCTCACTATCTTTATTCATTTCCCTCTTTATTGGAATTATATTGAAGTTTTCTGTTGATCACAGTGTGGCTGAAGCTGAATGGGCACATTCAGCAAATCGATTGATTGAGAAGGTGTGTTCAGTGTCAACTGTCATACTATGATCTTATATTATTCCTTATCTGAACTACAACAGTTCTCACTTAAGGACATTGGTCTTGATCACAGGTTGAATATGAACCTGAAATGATTGAAGATTGGTCACCAGTGCTTAGATCAAAAAGAAGGCTTATCTTGACAACACAGCTTATGCAGCAACTACATTGTGCTCCTCCAAGAGCAGTTCTTTCTGCAGATGCTAGAAAAAGTTATGAGACTGTGGTCTATTTTGTTGCCAGAGTAAGCTTAGGAGAAGCATGCAGTACAGCATATATGCCTGAAAGTGATACAGCCGTTCCTTCTGGGAGCGGAAGCACGTAAGAACATGCTAATTATGTTTGTAATCCCAGACTCCTGTCTTTACTGGCTTTCATCTGGAGTCGTCGTTAGTCTACTTTCATACTAATGGTTCTTTTTTATGTTAAATTGTTTTTAGCCTCTCTGAAAAGCTTAAGGAGAGAACACAATCCCTCTTAAAGTCTGCAGAAGAGTTTGTCATCAGAACAAAGAAACTGGAAAATGATTTACAGAGGTAAATCAGATCAAGTTTTTAGTTTTTACCAATATGTTTTAGGCATATTATCTTGTCTTTGGTTTTTTGACATACTTTCTTAAAACAAATGTTTATGTATATATAAACATGTTGGAAGTTGCGGGTACACCAGGCATCTTTTTCTTTGTTTACATTTTAGATATATAATTTATTTAAAAATCCCTTTGGTTATCCAATGCTGCCCCTATCAATGGTTTTACCCTGAGCAGCTCTTTTGATGCTGGTTGTCTGTCTTCTAATATTTCTTTTTGTTATGTAGTCTGGAGAAGAGAGCCTCAATCTTGGACTTAAGATTAGAATGCCATGATCTAGAGAAGGTTTCACTCATCAATCGTTTTGCCAAGTTCTATGGGCGGGGGCAAGCTGACAGGGCTGAGACTTCATCGTCCTCTGAAGCAATTGCAAGTCCTCCCAAATTCTTCCTCCAGAGATATGTTTCTGCGCTACCGATGCCTAGGAATCTTCCTGATAAGGTACAGTGTCTTTCACTTTGATGATTAGCTAATTGGTGTTTCCCGGTTCAAGAGTTGACTGGATACTGGTTAAATTATAGGTGAAATCTTAAAAGATTTCTTAGCTGTAAATACTATGTAATTGTTGTAAATATAGATTGGCAGCTCTAGATTTCTTTTCCTTATTAATGTTCTTTATAGTCTATAAATAGGATATATGTAATAGACTTTGTGGCAATACGAGTCAAAACCCTTTTTGCATCCCTTTTTTATTTTAGCCAAATTGTCATAAAATCTCCTAATGCTTTTTTGTTAGTCCATTTTCTTCATAATCGAACCACACGAATGGAAATGTAGGAGAAGAATGTGTCTCTTTGTTCGTTCCATTGTTGGCCATTGATGTCATATAGACCGAGCAAGTTGTGTTGTAGATCTTATCAATCATGTTATAATTGTGTTAAAGCAATTTTATCTCTCTAAATTTTGGTATGTTTATATTTTCGAACATTTTTGTATTTGTGCTACTTGTTCATGTGTTTTAGTTGTTTCTTCTTCTTGTCGTGTTCAGTATTAACCTATCATTATGCCTTTGTTGAGCAATATATAAAAATCTTGGAAAGAAATCGAGATACGCTTCCCCTGGATTTTTGGGTAAAAACTTGGGAGGAGAAACAGAGGAAGTTCTACTGTAAGACCTTAAAATAAGGTAAATTTAAGGAAAAATTACATAAATGTTATCACCATTCCTAGCTAGTAAATGGTTTTTTTCTTCTCTCCCTTGCCTTCTATCCTATTATCGTTTTTTAATTGTGCATGAGTTGAATCTTTTGATCTGGTAATGGTTAAATTTTATTATCTCTTGCGATTCCGCGACGGCAAAGGTGAATTCGGAGTTTAGTTGGTTCATATAACATTAATTTTTAGAATAGTTGATTTTTTGTTCAATTTTAGCATTGGTAAATCTTCTTTCATGGCCCTATGATCCTGTGTTTTTGTCAATATCATAATCATGTTTAGGGTATTTTAAAAGTGAATTAATTATATTGATTTAGAGGTATTCATGAATTCTAGTGTTCCCCTGTTGTATTTTCTCTTTGTATCTTGTTTTTAATTATTTTTTCTTCATATTATGCTAGTGGAATTTGCGAGTGTAACATGGTTTCGTTCATAATTCACTGCAAATATTTCATTAACCGTGTAAGAGTAACAGCAATATAGAACACCGTAATTTTTTTAACAAATTTGCGACTCAGTCCCCTCCTAATGTAACAATTACCATAAATATTTGATTCGATTTTGATTTAAAATAAAAAAAAATCACTTCAATTTGATGTAGAGGCTCGAAATATATAGCTTAAGACCAATTGAAGTTTATTTCTAAATAAAAAAAAATGAAGCTGTCTGAGTTTTACCTAATATAGAACTTGATTAACTTAATTTTTTTTTTCTCTGAAAAACTATCAACTATTTAATTTGGACATTAAAAAATTGAGTTTTACTGAGGTGATCTGAGTTCGAATAACTTTGTTTATAGGTGTGTGAGTTTATTTACATTTAAAATCAGATACGGATACAATCTTATATTCGAAAAGAGTGATAAAAAACTAAAATTATAATTTAAGCTGCTTAAACCTAATTTTACAATCATTAACCAAATTCAAATTAATTTAGAGTTTTATTTTGGTTTAAACCTAATTGGTTTAGGATTATTGATACCTCGTGTGTGTGTTGACGCGTTGAAATATCATTGGCGAGGGTCATTTAAATAGATCTAGAACTGAACGTAGAGGAAAAACTGTTTAAAGAGGGGGAAGAGAAAGCCTGAGAGATAGAGAGACATGTCGCACAATAACAATACATCGTCGGCAAACGACCCCAGACAACCGTCGTCGGCAAAGCCTTACGTGGCGCAGCCGGTTTCGCAGCAAGACCTCCCCGTCGATTACTCCGGTTTTATCGCCGTGGTCTTCGGCATCGCAGGCGTTATGTTCAGGGTGCTTCCTCCGCCCCATCGACTTGGCTTCTGTTCTTGGAGTCGAATTACGTCGTTTAATTGCTCTGAACTTTAGATCTGAATTTCATCTTATTTATTTTTGCAGTACAAGCTGAGCTCGTGGCTAGCGATCATATTCTGCGCCCAGTCACTGGCGAACATGAAGAACGTCGAGAACGATCTCAAGCAGATCTCTATGGCTATGATGTTAGTTCTCGTTTTCCGCTTTCGTTAATTTATTTTTATTATTTAATCTCCAGTTTCAGCCTAAATATTAACATTAAAAATTATAGTGATATTAGGTTTTGGGTCTCCGATTAGGAATTCTATTGGATCCGAAAATTATTGGATTGTAAGAGTAAATTTTTTTGGAGGCTTTATTTCAACTGAATATATAACCGATAAATTTGACTTTAGTTATTTCTACCTTTAGATTTGCTAAATGCACATATGGTTGAATTAGACAATCCTTGAATTGCTACTGTTTGTTGAGTTCAACGAACATTGTTTGAACCATAAAATTTCCGTTATTGAAGTCTGAGTTGATAGTGCAAGACTTTCGATTAAGAAAAGCATGCTGGGTAACTAAGTGAGATAGGGTGCCAGTTCAAGGATTATGCTCGGTGCCATTCCAAAGCATTTCTGAGAAAAAGGTTTTACTGTCTAGAAAACTAAACAGCGCGGTTGCCATTCGGATCCATGGCAATATCCGCCAAACGCTTATATTCCTTAAACTCAGTTCCTGTTATCGGATGAGTTGCTTTCATTTTGGACTTTCTTCTAGTAATGCTATACTATTTTATTTATGGTCTGGTTTACTTAGTTGAAAAGACCACTTTTGATCTATGCCAATTCCTCGAAACACTGACATTCCTTTAACTGAGTTCTTGTTCTTGGAATGGTTGCTTTTAATATGAACTACTTTATTTATTTTGGGCCATGTTTACTTTGTTCAGCAGATCACTTGAACTGTACTGGTTTTGGTTTTGGTTCATACATTTTCTAATTGAATTGGATGATAGCTCTTTGAACTATTACGAGTATCGTAGGTTCTTAGAGATCTTCTTGACTGAATTTAATCTTAGTAACCCGCCCCTTATTCGATGCTTAGTCTGATGTTTCTATGGAGAACACCAGTTTGCCTTCCATGGTTTCCTTCTCTTGATACCTTATTTCTACTAACTAGCTCAGATATCCTTTAAGAAATTTTCGACTCGTGCTATCTCAATTATCTGCACCCTTTTATTCATGTTTGTGGATTGTGGAGATAGATTTTGTTAATTATGTTTCTCATTCTAGGCAGTGTTTATACTTCTTTCCCTGTTTTGTACGGAATCTTTTTGCAATCTCACTTTAATTCATAGGATGGTTCAACCATATCGTGTATTTGTTACTCATTCGATTTTGTCTTGAAATCAGGTTTGCTATCATGGGATTAGTTACAAACTATTTCGGACCAGCTCGACCAGGAACACAGAGTTAAAGATGACTAGAATCATGTAGTTAAGTTTGTGAATTCTTTTTTGCTCGTTCATATCAGATCAATGTTGAGATATATTGTGATCCTATTCAAGTTCAATTTTGTTGGATGATTATTCTAGATGACGAACTAGTTTATATTTATGATACTGATAATTTTGTAATATGTTGCCATCTCTATTTTTCTTGAAGTTCTTATATCTGACATATGTAGGGGTGTGCAAAATAAACCGTAACCGTTAACCGGTATTATCGTTCATTTTATAGGTTAATTAACCTAACCGTTAAGGTTAAACGGTTTGAACCGCTAAAAAAGATGGTTAATGGTTAACCTATAGGTATTTTATTTTAACTAAGTATAAAGTTTTTGTTTAAAATTTTTCTATTTAAGTTAATTTTTTTAAAAAATTTAATACAATATTTATCGGAGAGATATATTTATTATTCTAAAAAAGAAATAATGAACATTTGAAAAGAAAATCGTATTAGTTTACAGGTTAACCTGTAACCGATCCGTTCCTTAACGGTTAACCGTTTTTTAACCGTTAGTAACAATTAAGTTACGAATAATAACTGCTATAACGGTTAACTAACCGTTTAAGCTAAACGGTACGGTTAACTTACCATGAACATCCCTAGACATATGGATGTGGGATATTATTCTCCGATAATCTTGCAAATATACCGAACAGCTCGGAAAAGTCTAATAATCTCTCTTGGGTACTGTTGCTTTGATGTTTCAAAATCGTTCTTTTGGTATTTTTATGTTCGGTGCTGATTTTGGACATGTGCAATAAGGGTGGTCGCACAAGAGGGTTCTTAAATGGAGGATTTCATTTTAATAACTTAGGCAAGACTTTTTAAATTTTTGAACCGTTATCAGTTTAATAAAGTTTTACATTTAAATTTGGTTATAAGAACGTAGAAATAATTTTAAATATTTCCGGACTTAATTTGGACAAAACAAATACTTTTCCTATTTAATTTGATTTGACCTTATATAAAAATATTATTTTATATTAATATATTTTTTAAAAAAATATAACTAAATTTGAATGAAAAATATTTTTTTATGATAATCCATATTTGATTGAATTTATAGAATCTTTATTCCTGCCGAACAAGTAGTGCCGTCAAACAGACAGGGCCAAAGTACCACGTATTAGTATACATGGGAATATCTAGAAAGTATTTGTATTGAAAATACCGATATGAAAACGCCGTCCGCGTCTCAGTCCATTGTAAAAGACAATACTTATATATATATATATATATCAAATGTACGAAAAAAATTTAATATATACGTATCAAACGTATATATTCATACGCATAGGCAAGCCTGTGCAAGATCATATTCAATGGGGAGGCAACCACATGTTCTTGTTGTGTCATTCCCTGCACAAGGCCATATATCGCCATTAATGAAGCTGTCGATCCAAATCGCTGCTCATGGAGTTAAGGTAACATTCGTTACCACGGAAGTCGAACACGCGAAATTTATGGAGACACTGTCCGAGAACTTCGAAGAGCAAAGCTCGATAACCCTTGTTTCGATCCCCGACGGAGTGGACGAAGATGCTCGATACGATGCTCTCAAGGCTTTAGAGGCGACCGAGACGATACGGAGGGTTATACCGGCTTATTTGGCGGACTTGATCGCGGAAATCAATCAGTCGGATGTCGATGAGAAGATCAGTTGTGTTATTGCTGATATATCAGTTGGAGGGGCACTGGAAGTGGCCAAGAAGATGGGACTCGAAGCAGTCGCAATCTGGCCTGCTGGTGCACCATGCTTGGCCTTGGCAACTCAGCTTCCTCGACTTCTTCAAGATGAAATTATAAACACTGATGGTAAGACTATACATGTATATATATATATAGTCTTAAATCATACAAGCCATTGTTTGGTGGACCTAATTGTAAAACATGAATTTCTAGGGACTATAATGAAAGATGAGCCGATCATGCTATCAGAAGATGTCCCTGCCTGTGCCTGGAGCAGCTCAGATATTGGATGGAAAAGCAGTCATCCAATCATAAGCAAAGCTTTACTTGGATTTTACTCTGTTGTTCCTATGTATGCAGAATTTTATGATCTCATACTCTGCAACTCGGTTCATGAACTAGATTCACCACTCTTCAAATTGATTCCCAAAGCCCTACCCATCGGTCCATTACTTTTCACCAACCATGCAAAAACTTGGCCTAAAGACTCGACATGCTCGGCTTGGCTCGACAAACACCCTGCCGGTTCGGTCGTTTACGTCGCATTCGGAAGCTCAACGATAGCATCCGCGAAACAAGTCGAAGAGCTAGCCCTTGGTCTTGAACTTTCAGGGCAACCGTTTTTATTAGTTGTTAGACCAGACTTCATGGATGGATCGACCGCGAGATTCCCGGACGGGTTCCATGATCGAGTATCCGGACGTGCGAAAATCATCGAATGGGTGCCGCAGGAAACGGTGTTGGCTCACCCTTCGGTGTCGTGTTTCGTGAGCCACTGCGGATGGAATTCGACCATGGAAGGCCTGACCATAGGGGTACCTTTCCTATGTTGGCCATACATAGGTGACCAGTTTAGTAACAAGAATTACATATGTAATGTTTTGAAGACAGGCTTGGAGTTGAGCAAAGATGAGAAGGGAATTACAAGCAGACATGAAATAAGTTCAAAAATAAACACACTGATCTCATCAGATGTAATAAAAGCAAAAGCATTGCATGTAAAGGACATTGTTAGAAAGAGTTCCATTGAAGGTGGATCTTCTTTCAACAACTTTAAGAGCTTTATTGAACATATCAAGAGCCTATAGGCCATCGATATCTATTCGTGTTCGATATGTATTCGCTCGTATAATACACCTTAGGTTTAAGGGTGCTTGAAGTTTTTGAACTAAAAAAATTAATAAATCCCTTGAACCAATAAACTAAATTAATTACGTAATTTGACCAATTTTGACTATCATTTTTTACGGTTTTTCTTAAGATATTTTTTTTTGATTAAATCGTATAATTTTTTTTCTTAATATATTACTATCATGCGACACACTACAATTCTGTCGCGTGACTTTTACAGATTTTTTTAAAAAGATATTTTTTAAATTTTTTATAATTTTTTAAAACTTTAAACCCTAAACCCTAACACTAAACCCTATAATTGAGGCGCTTGTGGAAACAAAAAAATTCCACCGCCAGTGTATAGGATATTAATCCTACTTTTATTAGAGGAAAGTAATGCACTTAGGCTTTGTTTAGTATTACTTTTCAAATCAGTTTTTAATTTTAAAAGCTGGTTTGAGGCCAAAAGCTGTGCTAAATAGTTAACTTTTAGAGAGAAAAAAATATTTTTGAAAAGTAATTTTCAACTCAAATGTAAAAATTAAAATTTTTAACTTTTGTAAAAGTGATTTTGAGAGCCAAATTATAATTTTAACCTTCATTTGCTATTATGTTTATTTATAATTTATAATTCTTTACGAAGTTATAATTATATAATTAGTAATTATTTTTTAATTTTAAATGGTATATATTTATTCATGTCATATTTTTTAAATAAAATGTTTCAAATTTGTTATATTTTCATGGAACACGTATAATTGCTAAAAAATATATTTATTAATAAAAATATTTTTATAGTAATTTAAGATGATATATTTCATATATTATAACATTAGAGAATTTGAATATCATGTATATATACACATACACATATATAACTTACAATATCATGTTCAAAAAGGTCTTTTATCTTCTTAAAAGCACTTTTTGACAGTACTAAAATCTTACAACTAACTTTTTAAAATCTCTTTCTAACAACACTTTTAAAAATCACTTTTCAAAAGCAATGTTAAACTAGCCCTTAATCAAAAACAATCCCGTGCTTGGACGAATGCCACCGAAAAAAGATTCTCAACGAATTGTCAAAAGAAAGTATAAAAATCATCTGCCCCTAACCATGTTCTCTTTTATGCACCACACTAAAAAATACTAGAATTTTAAATTTTAAATTCTAATCTTAAATTCCAATCCTAAACTCTAAACCTTACCCCTAAAAAATACACCATGCCCATAATTTCTTAGATCCTAACAATAAACTCTAACTTTAAACCTTAAATCCTAAATTCAAAGCCCACTATTTTAAAGTGAGGGTATAAAAAAGGCATAGTTCATGAGTAAATGATTTTTATTCAAAAGATAATCGTTAAAAAGAAAAAAAAAAATGATAACTTAGAGAAGAGAATAAGAGAAAAGACCACACAAGAAAGAGAGAAAAAAAAAGAATAAGAAGATTAAGAGTTTTAGTGGCTATCGTTAGGGCCGGCAAATACCCATGGATGGTAGCCCACTCGACTCACCCAATTCAACTAAATGAGTGAAAACCTGATAAAACGTAGGTTAGATCCGTTTGAAGTGTGTGGCGAATGGAGCGGGTGATGGATTCGGGTGAAAAATTTTCAACTCATCATCCGATCTGTCACCCACCCCATCCATCGATATAATATTAATTTTAAAAAATATTTTGAACCTTAGACTTTTTTAAGCTTTTGTTTATTATTGAGAAATGAGAATTTTGTTTATGTAGGTTCTGTTGCATGTAAGATTATTTAGAAATTTAGAACTTAAATAATAGTTGATTTTAATGTATTAAATATTAAATATTTTTAGTAAGATTTTACATGTATTTTTAACTATAATTTTCTAATAATAGAACTCATTTATGATCCGATCCACCCACCTCATCCGCGGTTGATGGGTGGAGCGAATTTGGGTCAATGATCAAGCGGGTGGTGGGTGGGTTGGGTGACGATTTAATATATGGATGATAGGGTGGGTGAAGCTCCAACCCACCCAAATCCGACACGTTGCCAGCCCTAGCTATCGCTTCAAAAATAAAATAATGATGTCACCCAAACAAGTAAAAAAAATTGATAGAAAAAAAAAATTATGTCATGAGTCTTTTCTATCACGTCATCTATGAAACCAACCAATAAAAAGATTTATTTCATTACTTTTTTTCATCTCATCTTTTTACCAAATAAATCTTCACTCATATTTTTTATAAATCAAATTCAAAGATATTTTTTACCAAGTGAATCTTCACTTGAAAAAAACATAAAATAAATAAAATAAATATATTTTATTGGTTGGTATCATAAATAACATAATAAACTCATAATATAATTTCTCGAGGGGAACAGAGTGGGAAGAGAAAATGAGATTAGAAAGAGTTTGCTAAAGTCACGTTCCTTTCATCTTTACGAATAAATAAAACGGGTTAAATGATATTTGAGCCTTTGAAATTATATCTCATTATTATCTTAATACTTGGTAGATAATCAATTTGTTTTATCATTTAAAAATAGGATAAATATTTTATACACAGGCGGCACAAGCGCTTTAGTTTTAGGTATAGAGGTTTAGGTGTAAGGGGTTAGAATTTAAGGATAGTTGTTTTAATTTAAGATTTATGGTTATAATTTAGGCTTTATAGGTTAAAACCTAAATTCTCACCATATTACCCTAAAAATTAAACCCTAATCTATAAACCTTAAATTATAACCATAAACCTTAAATTGAAACAATTATCCTTAAATTCTAAACCCCTACACCTAAACCCCTAACCACTAAACTCTAAACTAACTCCCTATACCCTAAAACTAAGGCGCTTATGAAAACTTTCAGTTTCCACCGCATGTGTATAAGATATTAATCTTTAAAAATATTGAAACATTAATGGGTCATTTTTGTATCAAAATTTATTTACTTTCAAAGTCAGAACAACTTAGAGTTTGAGAGAAGTTGTACCCAATCAGGGACGGAGCCATGACTTTAGGTTAGGGGGGCGAACTTATAGAAGGTTAGGGGGCGAAAATAAATTTTTGATAGAAAATACATAGAAAAAATTTAATTTTTTTAAATCATATATGATTTTCAAAATTTTAAGGGGGCGGTTGCCCCCACCAGCATCCCCTCGGTCCATCCCTGAACCCAATTTTTTAGTATAATGATGTTTTAAGTCATTTTAATTTAAATGTTAGTACTTAGTAGAATAAGACATTAGAGGGAAAATATGATTTATTCATTTTTTAAAAGAAATAAACAATTTTAGAAATCAGAAAGTGTGTAATCTGTTCCTCGTATAAGTCTACCAACGGTCCACTTCTCCTGAAAACGAGGTTAAAAAATTAGAAATGCTTGAATCAATGACTTAAAAAATTAAACACAAATTATTTAAAAATTAATCAGTTCAAGCTCTAGCAATTGTGATGTATTGTTTAATAAATATTTTCTGAAAAAAATATGGGGATATGATAAATGTAATTATAATAGAGAAATAATACTATCAGGAAAAAGTAAGAAAAATGAAATATAATAAATGCTAATACCCTAATGAAAATTAATAAAATTTTCAAATTCCACTCCTAAACGTGGAATTTGAATTAGGAGTGAGTAGTGAAAAAAATTGGGTTAGCTGAGTTGACATGTTTTATTTTATTATTCAATTTCTTTTTTAAATATAGTCGAGTTTAATTTTTTTGAATAGAGTCGAATATATTTGTCTGAGTTAAATTAAAAAATTAAATAGATCAAATTAAAACTTTGTTGATGACATGGACAAATTTCATGTCAAAACACATAAATTAGAGAACATATATAAGGACTTATCTCGAAGGAAAATAAGAAAAAATAATATGATAAACTAGGTTTGATAATTTGCTTGTTTAATGTTTAAACCTATTAAAACCTTAATTAACTCAAGAGTTAATTATTATATAACACAATTTGTTTTGGGAATATTTTGGAATTTTTAATTATCATTTATGGGAATTGTATTTTTTTTAATTTTTATAATTTTTTTTATATTTTCATATATTTACAGAAACATTTTTATTTTTTCTGAAAATTTGAAGATTAATTTGAATTTTCATTTGTGAATTGTATATTTTTAAATTTTATATTTTTTATAAGCTTATGGAATTTTTTATATTTCTATAAAATTATGGAAATATTTTAATATATATTTTTAAATATTTTGACTATTATTTGAATTTTTTGTTGAAAAGACCAATTTGTTTATTTTCAAAATTGACAAGTGAGTATATACACCATTTTGTTAACCATTTTTTCGGATATTAGAATCATAAAAGTTCAATCCGAATATAACTCAAAAAATTATTTGAGTTGATTCGAAAAACTAATAATTCAATTCGATTAACTCAAGATTTGATTTTTTTTTATTTTATCAAAATTTTCTCAACCCTAATTTAAATAGAGAATTAATTAGAGTCATATGCAATTCTTCTTTCAAATTTTAAAAGTTTTGAAAATTCTTTCTTTTAAAATAAAGTTTTGAGAATTCTAAGTTTTTTTTTTTCCAAACAATAAATTTCACTCTAAAACTTCGAAAGTCTATCTACTAATAAATTTTTTTTCTTTAAAATTTCTCATCCATACAGTGAAATTTTTCTTTAATTTTAAAAAAGTTAAGGTAACTTTAACAAAGTTTTTAAGAGAACTTGAACAATTTTTATTGTCATTCCGTTTTATCAGAAAAAAATGTTAGCATTAAAATGAAAATAAATGTTCACAAATCATTTAAAGCACAACCCAATATGAAAAAAAAACTGAACATAACATAAATATAAAGTATAAACTTATTTTAATACTTAAATGAAATTAATTTAAATATATAAATTATCTTTAATATAATTATACTATGATAAAATTATAAATTACAGAAGCACAACACAAATACACTAACATATTTTTGATTAATTGTAGTGAATTTAAAAAAAATAAAAAGAAAGAAAAAGGAAATGTTACCTTAGAATTATGTTGAGTGTAGAATTGAAGTGGTAGTTGATATTCTTGCATCTTCCAATGTGTTTTCTTTGAATTGGAAAAATAAATGAAATGAGTTTTGGTGGCTAATATATTTTCATTTTTGCCTAATATGAGCTCCTCATGAGTTGATTTCCAAAACCCTAATTCATTTGCCTTGTTTTGCAAGCTCTCATCCTTGTAAATAAAGAAGAACCACTCTCTTTCTTCATTACAAAATTGGACTGCGAAATCAAACAACGATAATAATAAATTGTAATATGGTGAGGATTTAAGTTTTAACATATAAAACCTAAATTATAACTCTTAAACTTTAAATTGAAACAACTATCCCTAAATTCTAACCTCCTACACTTAAACCGCTAAACTCTATACCCTAAACTAACTCCATATACCCTAAAACTAAGACGCTCCGCCTGTGTATAGAATATTTATCCATTCAATTTATCAACTTCAATTTTTTAACAAGACCTACATTTTTTTCAAAAAAAAATTAACTAACCATCAATTGGTCTGAGATGTTAGTTCCCATAAACAAATAATTTTTTAAAGCATAAAAATATCGGCTTCATTAGAACATAGTCCAGATAGAGAGAAGAGAAAAATAAAAAAAATGATATAAATTAGATTAAGAAGATTAACCTATAATGAGCCTTTGTAATACTAGGTCTGGATTAGCTAGATATGGATAGTTATAAACAATGATCTAATATGTTTTTTAAAATTTTACAATGATTTCACTTAGAAATTGCCTACTTTTTATTTGATATAAAATTATCCACCCATTTATTCAAATTAACATTAATATTTTTAATGCATTAAAAAAACTAATTAGAAAGAAGGTTTTACGTTAAGTTCTACTTTTAAAAAATATGTCATTTTATAAATAGGGCTGCATTATTTTTTAGGAAGAGAGGGGAGAAAACTTGAGTTAAAACTTTTATTTTGAGGGAATGAATATTTTAAGTAATTTAAAGTAAATAAATAATGAATAAAAAATAAAAAATTCTTATTCATCTACGTTTTCAAATCACGATTATCATTTATCACCGTCAGCAGAATACCCAACCCAGATACAAACTGCCCCAGATCTATTTTTCATTTTTCATACAAAAATACATCACATTCCTTTCGAATTCAAAAATTATTTGTTTGGTTTGAACCAATGTATTCACCGTCTATAACAGTGACTGATCCACACGTCCAAATTTTTATTCCGTTCGTCTAAAACAAATCGAAACAAAAACAAAAACAAAATCTAGGGTTTCATGCTTAAACACAAAAGATCAAAAAAAAAAAAGAGAGAAAAAAAACATACCTAGGCTCATTGGAGGCTTGCCATAAAACTCAGTGGCATTGATTTGTTGGAAAACTGGAGCAAAAAGAGGATTGTAAATCACTTTGTTTATCAAATAATGAATGACCAGTTCTTTGTCTGTGGGCAAAAACCTAAACCCTACTGGAATTTCCATTTCCATAATCTTCTTTTCGATCTCGATCTTCAATTAACCAAACAAATATATATACACACACACATATATATATATATACATATATATATATATATATATAGTTATGTATATAACGAAGAAAGAAGCATTTGAAAATGGTGATAATTGTGGAATCCTACTAGAACTTTGACACGTAAATCTTTATATGGAAACAAAACAGAAAATGACTTTTTCAAGCTACGGATTGTTTTGTTTTTTAAATTCTAGTGTTTTCTTGCTGTCTTTGTGGGATGGTGGACTTTGTAATATATGTCGGGGATAAGAATGTAAATCATGTTTTTAAGGTAATAAAATACTAAGGACTCCTTGTTTTTTTTTATTATCAAACTAAGGACTCCTTGTTTTTTTTATTATCAAACTAAGGACTCCTTGTTTTTTTTTTTATATCAAACTAAGGACTCCGTGTTTGTTTGACTACTACTACTAGTACTTGATCATGGATAGGACTGACTATACTAATAATTGTAGTTTTATTTTCATTCATATTTGAAATATAGTTACCAACAATAAGTGAGTTTAGTTCGATAAAACATTAAACCTTTAAAATAAAATGTGAGATCTGAATCTTCACCAATGAGGGAGTCATATGGCTTTGAAGGGGTGCAATTGTACCCCATTTTTGAGAAAATTTTTTAGTGTTAATTTTTTGTGAAAAAATTTAATTCAGTGTGTAGATAGGGAAAAAATCTGCATCAACATTTTTAAAAAAATATTTTGCACTCCATTTTAAATTTATGGATCTGCCACTAACTTTCACGTTGCGAATAGAATAAATTAAGTTGGAAGGGTTGTCTCATAATGAGTCTCTGCAATACCTGATTTGGTATAGTCAATCAATTTAGGGCCAAATTAATAGATTATGTAAATTAACGTTTTTGTAAACCTATCTATTCTATAGTTTATGAGTTTAATTTAGGATTTAGAATTTATGAGATGTATGTTTTAGGGTTTAAAATATCAAGAATTTAAGCTTTAGTATTTAAAGTTCTAGATTTAGTGATTTAGATTTTAGATTTTGTACTTTAAATAAGAAGAATTGTGTAATTCCTACTCCAAACCTTATATTCTAAACCTTAAAATATACACATTATAAACTCTAAACCCTAAGTTAAATCTCTAAATCTTAAAATAGACAGATTGTGTACAAAAATACACATTTATTAAAGGTTTTTGTTATACACAACCCTGAGGGTTGCATATAAGAATTACTACCATAAATGTATATTTTACTTTTCAATGAAATCTATTAGAATGTAATTAATTACATACTTAAAAAATTAAATATCATTAATTTAGGAAATTTAATGTGATTAAACCCTAAACCTTAAACAATAAACTCTAAACCCTAAACACTAAAAATCATAAAACCATAAATCATAACAACTAGACCCTAAAATTTAAACTATAAAACCATAAACCTTAAAACACATAAAACCATAAACACCTAAAACCTAAAACCATAAACCATAAACCACAAATACTAAAATCCTAAAACCCTAAACACCTAAACCCTAAAACCTTTTAACATGATTATTAATTACATTAAACACATTAAATTAATGATATTTATATTTTAAGAATGTAATTAATTAAATTTTATTAAATTTTATTAAAAATAAAATAAATATTAATAATAGAAATCTAATTATTTTTATATGCAACTCTTAGGATTGTATATAATAAAACTTTTATTTAAAATAGTAATCAAAGATACGTGACGATAAAAAAAATTCCCATTAATAATGTATCAGAGAAATTTATAATATAACTGTGTTCCATATTTTTTTAATAGTTAATATTACTTCTTTTTTAGAAATGTTTGCATATCTAATATTTTTGAAATATATTTTTTAATTTCATAACATATATTAGGAAGATGTTTGTTTATTTATGGGTAAACTACATAACCGGTCACTTATCAATTATCATAGTAAGTGTATATTTTTGTTCACAAATTTTAAAAAACTAACGTTGTGGCCACCTACGTTTTTTGTTTTTTAAACATTTGGTCGCTCATGTATTAATTTTTGTTAGACAATTGACGGTGTGTTAACTTGACACAATAAAAATAAGAATAAATTATATACATAGTCACTAAACTATTACTTCACTCTTATTTTGACCACTGAACTAAAAATAATTTTTGTTTCCGGCTAACTCTCAGACAAAGCTTGTTTATTTGTATGCTTTTACAGATAATGCTTCATCTTCATAACTCTATTAAATATTCCAAAATGTGAGTAAACATAAGTATAACCATTGGCAAAAGCATTGGGAAACAACACAAACTTGATCATTCAAGAGCAAACATATCTACAGTAGGCTAATGACACACGCGCGCACGCACACGCACACGAGGTATAAAAAAGCATTTGCATTCGACTATGTCCTCGCCCGTAAGCTAATGCTATGCCTAGTACAAGAGGGTTCGTGTATTCGATATTAACGTTCTTTGGCTATGTATCAAACGGGATCCAATGCTTGAGTACTTCGTAAGATGTGAGAATCGGATACTATGACGAGGAAGAATTGATAAATCGGAATCCATTCCCCTGGTATTCTTCCACAAAATGAGCTTGAAAGTTTCCGAGAGCCATGTTTTTTTTTCTGCAGGTTCCACAGTTGAAAATCAAAGAAGTTGGATATTGAAGAACATACCACAATGTACTTAAATTAATAGTCCTTTAAAGAACAGGGATTGCCTCACTTCTCAAAAGCTAAAAAGGTCCATTCACAAAGATAGAAAACAGAGGAACAAGAATCTTCCATTCCAAATACTTGCCTTAAATCCACGGATTTCATTGTTGAGTTGCGAGACTAGCTTATGGAAAAGTTTGATCTGGTTTGATGTTCAGAATTTAATATGCGGCAAAATAACCAAAGCGATAATAACATAGACCAAGACAGGAGATAAAGTTTAACGTGGTTCAACCAGTGGCAAATTCAGAAATATATTTAAGAGTAGGCACACATAGAATTTCAAAATTTCAGGCTGGCATAAGTCATAAATATTACAGAAAGTTAAAGATTAATTCATAAAAATTAAGAAAACTGAAGGTAAATGTGTGAACTTTGAAAAGCTCTGGGTGGGCACTGGCCCACCCCACTCTACATATAGATCCGCCATTGGGTTTAGCATAGCCTATTTCCACGGACGAGAGAAACAAACAATCCACTATCAACGTAAAGAACACAAAGATTAGAAATACATGACAACCCATATAATTCCAAAACCCGGCGTACATATCCTAGAACCCAATGGAACCAAAATACTCTTTCCAACCTCCCTACAATACCCATCTTTACAATGTAGTCACAATAGTAGTAGAGAAGTGGTTAAATCTCTCACAGTAATTTTTCTCTCATAATTCAAAAGGTTAAACCTAATTTATATTTATAGACTCAAATACTTAGTTACCAAAAAAATAATATAAATATTTACTTGTTAGAGTAAACCTTAATTACTAAGTAATCTTTAACTACTAAAATTACGACAAAATTTAACTTAATTTTCAATTAAAAATTGAGTCAAAATACAACATTTGTATTATCACTGTCCTACATAAGACATGCATTGTATACATAAATGTAAGAATATAGCTTCAAACCTGTTATACATAATACACCTATACTCTCCCGGATTCACTCACGGTTTATCCCCGTTTTCTCTAAATTCTAGCACTGTAATGTAAACTTTTATTCCACCGTTCACGATTTTTTTAATACTTATAATTAGGGGCCTAATTCTCCATATTTGTTATTAGTGACATTCTCTTAAAATTTAATTTTTAATATTTGTTATTAGGGGTTAAATAGGGACATGATTTTTTTTCAATATTTGTTATGAGGAACATACTTTTAAATTTTTTTTTCCTAATATTTGTTATTAGAAACCTATTTTTTTTCTAATACTTGTTATTAGAAACTTATTTTTTTCTAATACTTTATATTCTGATTAAGCTGCAGTTGCCGAGGGTTTCGGTAGTATCAGCCGCGCAAAAACAAACATCAAGATTTACGTCATAAATTCAAACGATAATTATCGAAACGATAATGATAATCAAAAAATTATTGCAAAAAAACATCAAGATTTACGTCGAAAATCAAGAAGAAAAAAATTATGAGTAAAAAATGAGAGAATTTTACTATATCAAAAGAGATCACAGCTGATATATTAACATAATCCATGGTATCTATTTATAGATTACAATTGAGTTTTTTTATTCTTCACCATATATCCTATTCATCCCCATATATCCAAATGATGAAGTAGAGTTCCACGCGGATTGATTAGTTTCGTAGTGCGGGGGCTTCAACCTGCATCCCCAACTATTGATACTATTTCATTGCGAATATTCGAGGCAACTCAAAATAAAATTTGGGTCATAACTCTAACAGACAGAATTTAAGATAATAAACTGTAATTGGATAGGAACACGAGTTTATATATAACTACAAGTAAATATTATAGTACAACCAAACTAAAATAAATAGTACTATGCAATGCCGTCTCTGAGCATGGGCAGGAGAGGCGCCCGCTCAAGGCCTCATTTTTTATAATATTCAATATTAAGATTTAATTTTTTTTAATATTTATTATTAAGAGTGTAATCTTAAAATTTGTTAAATCAACATTTATTATTAGGACTAAAATTTTCTAATATTTATTATTAGGAGTATACTTTTAAAATTTAATTTTTCTCAATATTTGTTATAAGGGGTCTAATTTTTTTCAATAACTATTATTAAGGGCTATTTTCCCAATATTTATTATTAATGACATACTCTTAATTTTTTTCAATACTTGTTATTAGACCCGATTTTTTCTAATACTTATAATTAGGGGCCCAATTCTCCATATTTGTTATTAGGGACACTCTTAAAATTTATTTTTTTTAATATTTGTTATTAGGGGTCTAATAGGGACATGATTTTTTTCCAATATTTGTGATGAGGAACAAACTTTTAAAATTTATTTATTTTTCTAATATTTGTTATTAGAAACCTATTTTTTTCTAATACTTGTCATTAAGAGCTTACTTTTAAAATTCATTTTTAATATTTATTATTAGGAGTTTAATTTTCTTTTCTAATACTTAATATTAGGGGCTTATTTTTAAAATTTATTTTTAATATTTATTATTAGGTAAGTTATTGGTTTAGGCTTGGGCCACTAAAATCTCAGACCTAAACCAGCACCCAATACTACTATGGAATAGTTTTACCCTAAACCTGAGATCTCCCTCCTTGTTAAAAACCAAAGCACGCAGCCGCCCATGCAAACCCTACAAGATCAACCACGCTGCAAGAACCGGAGGCTTACGTTGGAATCGGTTCTCCGTTTTGAGGGCCAATTGAAGAACCACCGCCGATGGCTTGAATATCGGTTCTCCGTGTTGTCAATCTCTTCCTCGAGGTTTACTGCCACAGGAAGCAATACCCATATTTTCTTTTCCAAAGAATCGCCGGCACCTGCTGCCGTGGCTATAAACCTTGCCGAAGAGATTGGTAAACTGGGTGCTGGGTCCCAATTCAAGTCCATCTTTTGCGGTGGTTCTTCAATCGGCTCTCGAAAGGGAGTATCAAGATTCAAGATTCAACACGCCTGTATTTGCATGTTAATTACTACATTGAATTGAGTCGGAACGAATATTGAAAATTTTATTTTATTTTTCTTTTCCTATATTTTTCATCAACAGTGACATACAAAGATGATTGTATAATCGAAGTTTTCACAACTAAAGAAGAAGTTGATAAAATTGTTTGTCCAGTTTACTAAATTTTAACTAATGAATCTGTATTAATATATATGGTTCTTCTAGGAAATTAATGCATATGTTTATTTTGATTTTCCAGGGAATCTGTAGGGCTAGGTATTTGGGATTATTGTAAGACTGTTTACAAGTCGCTTGGTCCTGAAGTTGGTCCTTTTGGCGTATTCCATTCACACATCAGATATATTTGAATCCTTTGTTAATTCTGATTTGGTTTGGTAATTTGGATAGCGCATTTGAACTTTGAATTTTAGTTATTTGATGACTATATTCGTGAATTTGACCGATTGTTGTTTAGCAGATTTGAGTGACATTTATATTAAGTGGGTTTTATGTGTATTTTAATTACAAACGATGATATGCTTAACGTTTCATGTTCAGTGTGAATTCAGGAAAAAAATTTTTGGGTAGACACCTTTAAAATTTTAAGGTTCGCACAACTTATAAGTAATAAAAAATCTAAGAATCAACTTATAAAAATTGAGAAAATTAAAGTCATTTATCATTGTTTGTGTTAGGTGTGTAATGTGAGTGATCATCATAATATAATGTTCAATTATAAGGTTGTATTTTGATCAGATGCATTGAGCATTCATATTTACATTGATTTAAAGTATTACTACATCTACATCTGAAGCCGCCCTTTGCTTGACTCAATACATTATTTTTTCTCGTTTTTATTTTCAGTTCCACTATGATCAAAATCTGAAAGCTTAACATAATCACATTCATTTTTTAACGAAAAATTTTAACTGAATTTCATTAATTAAAAGGAAGAATTATAAAGAATAACACACTCTAAACATGAATATTCATGGAGATAAAACATTATAAAATTAAAGAGCGTGAAAGATGAATTAAACACAATTTTTCATGAGAATACTTATTCTGTTTTTCAAATAAAAATTTCAGCGTTAAAACAATCAAACATGCATATTTTATAAAATGCAATGTTAATTTGCATGATAAGCAGTTAATTTTTCATAAATCCTTCTAGATTCTAAGAATTTAAACTAGCAAAATCGACCTAAAGAAATTCTGAAATTTAACAAAACTTACAAGCAGTGCAGAATATTTTGGCTAATGTTTTGGGTGGAAAAGATATGTCATCTAAAGTTTGGTCGAATTTGGGGTCAAATAATATTTTATTTTAAATTTCAGGGTCAAAATGACATGTCATCTAAAGTTTAAGGATTAAACTAGTATTCTATATAAAGTTCAGAGGTCAAATTAAAATTTAATCCCTCCTGCTAATGTGCAATGTCATAAAACTAACAGTGTTTTAACTCTCGTGACCAAAACTTAAAAATCGATAACGTAAGTGATCACAATATTATTATTTTTAATTTGGTGAGTAAAAGTGGACCTTTATGAAACATAAGTGACTAACGTTGTAGTTTACCCTTTATTTATTAACATTGTAAATAAGTCTACATGTGTCCTTACTTGAGTCTCTCACACGTGTCCGTACCTGCATTGCTAACATGTCCACCGTGTATAAAGCCACCCACGACCGCTTACACCTGAGGTGGGACCCAATTTCTGTACCACCTACACTCTTTTAATACCACGTGGCATTTATATCAAAGTTTAAAATCTGTGCACTTTGCACACGCCAAGTGCAACCTTCTTCGCTCCAAATTCATAAAAATCATTTTAGTTAAATTTATTTTTCATTAAAAATACAAATAGACTTAATAATGAAACTTGATTTAATTGTATTGCCTTTTGAGTTTAGGATAATTATAACGTCGATTTTTTTCAAAGGGCTTGAAATTTTGGATTTTTCGAATCTCGATTTTCCCACTTTTCATCGAATTCAAATCCTATTGCCGGAGCGTTTTCTGTCTGTGATTTGATCGATCCTCTCTCTCTCATTGGCCGCTTCTGTAAGTCTCTGTTTCCCTTTTTATTTTATTTTTTGAATGGATTTTTTTTCTTATTCTTTCATGTCTGATTGAATTGGTTATGTATATACTGATTCGCTGTTTGGTTGCTAAGAAAAAAAAGGACGAATATCTAGCTTACTTCACTGCGAACGAAGGTTTCTTTAATTTCTTTTTAGTGCGAAACTTTATAATTTTTTCTCCATAGCTCGAACAGTGCATTTTATATATTCTAGAAATCAATATAATTGATGTTCTTCCTCTCTTTTTTTTTTGAACTTTGTCCTTTCTTTTAATAGCTCTGGTATTTATTGTCGAATTTAAGCTGGAAATTTCCTTTTGATTTTATGTATTGTAAGTCGCTTTTTATGAATTTATGACTTTTTTCATATTCTTTAACCCAGGAACTTCAGTTTTGGCATTACTCGTTTTTCGCAATGGCTAGGCATTCTTCAAAGAGTTAGAAATCTACATACTCGGTTTTATTTCTCCGGAAATTATTGTGGAATTTATATTGAGATTTTCCTGTATGATTTTATGTATTAGTCACTTAATTTTGAATTTTTGATATTGCTCCCCCTCCTCAATTGTCAGTTATTTTTCTTAGAAAAAGGGGAATCTAGTATTGCTGTGAGACAAGAGAAGTGAACCTAATGAGATGGTGTAAGAAGTATGAATATGGATTGTTATAGCCACCGGTAGCATCTAGCAAGCTTTTGTTATAAGGAGCTATTTGTTTTGGCATATGTTGATTTGGTGGTGTACTGCTTGTTAGTGACGGTAGAATGCTGCTGTCTAAGTTTTGAAGAATGGACGAAGAAAGTTTGTTGCATCCCAGTTGGACTGACAAGAGCCCGGCTGAAATGCAAGTTGTTTCACATTTCTTCATTCTCTCTTGTGTTATCGCTGGCCTGGCTGGTATATTGACTATAGTTTACACAGCTTTCCAGTGGAGAAGAAATATTAACTTAAGTTGGATGAAAGCTGTAGCGCTGTCGAAGAAAAACCCGAAGGCCAAACATAAGGTTCCTGGAGCTCCTCACACTTGGGAGCTGGAATCTGTTTCCCGTGGGAAGAATATACATTGCTGTGCTTGCTTGAAGCCAATGTCACCTTCCCAAACTCTAGGACCTATGGTAGCTTCAGATAGTTTCATTCACCGTTGTAGTACATGTGGTGCAGTGGCTCATTTGAGCTGCTCTTCACGTGCACAGAAGGATTGCAAGTGTGTATATATGATTGGGTTTGAGCATGTGATGCACCAGTGGGCAGTTCGATGGACAGAGCTTACTGATCAACCTGATGAGGCATCATTCTGTTGGTATTGCGAAGAGCCATGCAGTGGGTCTTTCCTTGGTGGTTCTCCTATTTGGTGTTGCTTGTGGTGCCAACGACTCCTTCACGTGGACTGTCACAGTAGCATGTCTAATAAAACTGATAAAATATGTGATTTAGGACCATTCAGAAGGTTGGTTCTCTCACCTCTTTATGTTAAGAAATTGAGCCCCAGTTCTGGTTTTCTGAGCTCAATCACACATGGTGCAAATGAGTTAGCTTCTTCAGTAAGGGAAACCATTAGGAGTCAGAGCAACAAGCACAAGTATAATAATAAAACCACAGCTGATACGGTTAGTAATGGTAGCCTCTGTGACACATCAACAGAGGGCACTGCTGATACCCCACAAAATGTAAATGGTTCTCATGCTATAGAAAAGAACTGCAATGATACGAAAATAGAGTCAAAGCCTCGTGTAAAAAGAAGTGGATCAATTAATCAGAAGGATGAGTCTCAAGCATTAAGGATGAAGCAAAGATATGAACTGACTGATTTACCATCAGATGCGAGACCATTACTGGTTTTCCTCAATAAGAAGAGTGGTGCCCGGCGTGGATATTCCCTCAGGCAGCGCTTGAACCTTCTTCTGAATCCTGTTCAGGTTTGATTGATTATCTATGCTTTTTTTAAAAGAAAAAATTTATGTGTGTGTACTTTCATTTACTTGATGTGCGAGAAGTAAATTAGTACCCCAATAGATGATAAGGAGTGATGCTAGCTAAACTTGATAAAATTTATCACTTAATACCATATTAATTACAATAGTTAAATTTTAGAATCATCCATCTGTTTCTGGCTATTTGCCCGTTACAAATGACTGGCAGACTCACTTGAAGTTGAAGAGTAACCAACAGAGCCTCTCAAGGTAGGGAGAGTTTTCTGAATTCTTGATTTCCCATATCATACTAGAGTTAATATTCACTGCATCAGATATCAGCTAGTTGGACAGGAATGACGTTCTTCAAAAAAAAAAAAAAAACTACAGAAAAGTGAGTGAGAGAAAAAAAAATTGTAATTGCACATTGTCACTTGCCAGGATTGACTTCCATCAAATTCTTGGAAGATGATACCCGATGCACGCATTTTCTTTTTGGGTTTCTTAATGAATTGATAACCTTATAATTATACCGCAACTGCTGACACCACTATTTGGATTGCCTTTCCTCTTTGTTTTTTGGATAAATGTGATTGCCTTTAGTTTTTATTTATGTTCTAGCTGTTCTGATTTTAGGTTTGGGTCTCGACTTTCATAGTTGTCAATAATGTTTGGAGGGTTTTCTCTTTAAAATCGGTCAGAACTTTTGGTTTCTGTTTTAATGTTTTTGACTTGTTTTCCAGTTTGATGTTTTTGTTTGTGTATTCTCTTGAAAATTGGTCACAGCTATTTGTTGGTTTGTCAATTTCATGTTTTGATGGTTTTGTCCATTCAGGTTTTTGAATTGAGTTCAACACAGGGACCAGAGATGGGTCTCTTTTTATTCAGAAAGGTTCCTCATTTTAGGATACTTGTATGTGGAGGGGATGGTACTGTTGGTTGGGTTCTTAATGCAATAGACAAGCAAAATTTTGTTTCACCACCTCCAGTTGCTATTCTCCCTGCTGGAACTGGAAATGATCTGGCCAGGGTACTATCATGGGGAGGTGGTTTGGGCTCAGTAGAAAGACAAGGGGGGCTCTGCACAGTCTTGCAGGACATAGAGCATGCTGCAGTGACAATTCTTGACCGCTGGAAAGTAACTGTTTTGAACCAACAGGGGAAGCAACTTCAATCTCCAAAGTTTATGAACAATTATCTAGGTATGCACACTAGTTCTTTTAAGTCTTCTAGAATCTGATTAAGTTCAACGTCTAGATTGTCAAGTTGAAATTTGACCATACAGAGGGAGAAGAAAGCAAGTTTAAGGTGGAATTTTATCGTAGATGGTTTTTGTAGTTTGCTTGGATATGGATTTAGTCGCATGTTGCATTATATCTATAAATATCTTCCCTATTCACTTGTTATAACTTGGTAGTCTTCTCATGCTTTATGATTCTCTCACAGGGATTGGTTGTGATGCGAAAGTCGCTTTGGACATTCACAACTTGCGAGAGGAGAATCCTGAGAAGTTCTATAATCAGGTTGTTATCATCTTTTTGCAACATGCTTTTCAAGTACTTTGCAAAATAAATTTGATGATTTATGGGCTAATTATGTAGTTTGTTCAACTGATGATTTTTAATTTCAGCCTACCTGATTATGATAGCTCGAACTTTCTGATCTTCTCCCTTTACATATGTATAGATACGTGGTGTTAGAAATGTAAATATTTAATATAATCGTGTAAGTTGGAAACCTATACTTGTACCTCAGAGCAAACACTTCCTCTCTGAATGTTAATACAATTTAAAGAATGCAGAGATCTTATATTAATCGGTGAAATCTAGTCTTTGCGTACTTTATATGCAAATTTCCACCTCATTACCATTTATCACATAGCGGAAGTATAAACCAGGGAGGCTGTAATGACATATAGCTTTGAAGTACATAAAAACAAAAAAATTGAAATGTTTTCCTTGAAAGATATCTACATGAATTGGATGTATCTTGGTCTATGTTCTTTTTGTATTAACTATTGCATGCCTGATAATTTTGTCTTATTGGTTGTACATTTCCACATTGCTGAAGTTACCTCAATATATCTGCAGTTTATGAATAAAGTGCTTTATGCAAGAGAAGGTGCTAAGAGTATAATGGGTAGGACGTTTGCAGACTTTCCTTGGCAAGTTAGAGTAGAGGTGGATGGTGTTGAGATAGAGGTCCCTGAGGTATGGATGCTATCTTTTATTTAGTTACATTTGTGAAAAGGTGGATACTTTGTGATAATAGAAGAGTTTTTCTTTCTTAACATTTCCAATTATACACACAGACACACATAAATATGTATATGTTTGCATATAATTCAGAAATATTAAAAGATCAGATCAAATACACAGCTGTTGCTTCTAACAAAAAACTTCTTTAAAACTTGGTCCTCCCATTGGCTCTTTTTCCCATCATAAAGCTCTTATTTTGGTTATATTGTTTACACATTGATGCTAAAGCATTCTAATGGTACAAATAACTATTGATTAGCTTACTGTAAATGTTATTATGATGCTATTCTAAATCTGTACAGGATGCTGAAGGGGTACTTGTTGGAAACATTGGAAGCTACATGGGAGGTGTAGACCTTTGGCAAAATGAGGATGAGACATATGAGAATTTTGATCCTCAGTCTATGCATGATAAAATACTAGAGGTTGTGAGCATATCTGGAACTTGGCACCTCGGAACCCTGCAGGTAATCTAGGCCCTTGAGGAATGTTACTGATGCTTCAGTGTTAAAGTTCTATCTTGCATTTATCAAAAGGCATATGAAAACAAGTTCTACCTAAGTTGGTCTAATGCCTAGGGAATTTGGTTTTATCATACAATATCATCTGTGTAGAGTGTAGACTTGCATGCCGCACGCACACGATGGAATAGTGCAGCCTTTGTCCCTTTTTTATGCTGGACAGCGAAACATTAAAATTTCCTGGATCCAACTTTTTAAAGTTTTATGTTTTTGTTCCCTTTTTTTTGTTTAAGTTCTGAAAATTTGACATAAGAGTTTTGGCGTTCAAACTACCTCTGAGCCGCAGCTACTTTGTGCTATTTCAGGTGGGGCTTTCTCGTGCTCGAAGACTTGCACAAGGACAGTCTATTAAAATACAGCTCTTTGCTGCATTGCCCGTTCAAATCGATGGAGAACCTTGGTCTCAGCAGCCATGTACATTGACCATATCACACCATGGACAGGTCCTTTTCCCTCTTTCATGTACAACACACTTGGCATGTGTCTCTGATCTATATTGTTATTCCCTTTTTGTATCACTTGAATCCTCGAGGAGTATTTCGTGCATCTTCTAAAATATTATAAAAGAATCAATCCACGAGTATTTCTTGTCAATTAATTTGACCCAAGTTAGCTTTTATTGGTTTTTGTTCCCTTACCTAATGAGTCAGTGTCCCATAAGAAACCATATATGACTGTCGTTTGTTCTTGTTTTATTTTATCGCTACGACATGGGCAGGCCTTCATGTTGAGGAGGACGGCCGAGGAACGTCTAGGTCATGCAGCTGCCATAATAACCAATGTGCTCGAGAGTGCTGAAACGAACCACGTAATCAACACGTCACAGAAGCGAGCTCTTCTTCATGAAATGGCATTAAGGTTGACTTAAAAGGTTCTTTTTTTTTCTCCCAGAGTACTAAATTCAGCACTCAGCATTATAGTTCTTGGTGCATGAACATTTCTTAAAAATCTTTTGTTTTATATCTTCTCTGTTTCCTCTCTTTACCCAATGTATATGTATGAATTTTCTTAAACCTGAATACGAAAGGAGCCCTTCGAATATAAAGAAGGGTATATTTTTGGAAAAACTATATTGATGTTACTGAGTTCACATTCTGAAATTTTCTTAAAACCTTTGCAGTATAGTTTATGTTAGGAAATTTTAGATTTTGGGCAACAACTTCAAATTTAGGTCTTGTCCAAATAAGAGAGGATTATAGGCATAGGGATTCGAACTTGAGATCTGCTTAATGCCATCATGCAAGGGTACTCGCATGAATCAGCCGAGTTCCAAAGTTTGGTTCATCTTAAGTTTTTCTTCTGCATATTATTATGCCTAAGCAGCCCTTGTTATTTTCTCACAATTTGTTACTTTTTCTCACAATTTGTCTTAATTGAATTCAGTTTTTCGTTAACTTTTTATGGACAACCGTGACCTGGTAAGAGCTGAGCTAGTTTTTTAAGAGTAAAATTTTGATACAATAAAATTTATTTTATATAAACTTATATATTTACACAATAAAATTAAACTTTAAATTCTTAACTCTTACCCTAAAAATTAAACCAAATTTAAATCTCTAAATTTTAAATTCTTAATTAAACTCTTAATCTTTAAAGCTAAACTTCTAATCCTTAAAATTAAACTTTAAAGTTTACGCAAACTTGTATATCAATTTTTTTTTTAATCTTTAAAGTTAAACTTCTAATCCTTAAAATTAAAATTTAAAATTTACGCAAACTTGTATATCAAAGTTTTTTTGTTTTTTTTATCAAAAGCATTTTTTTTTACCACCGAAATATTGAGAAATTGTCCATACGTAAAATCATAATTATTGATATGGGCCTTTTCCACATAAAAAGGGAATCTTTTGTTACAATAGAAGCAGAAGTGATGTGGATTATTTAAGAATCGAAGTCGATTTGCTTTATAAAAAAAAGATATCAATAAATTTCTATGAAATGGTTTCACGGGATTCAGCCAATTGTCTTGATCGTGGGATATATTTGAGAAATAAGAATCCGTGTTATCAAAAGATTTTCTGCTATTATTTCTAGTATGGAATGAGTTAATCATCCACTTTGATATCTTATTGACCAAAAATGGTGATATTGTTCCTCCATTGATCAAGAATTTCGGTTTTTGAGAAGTATTATGATCATCCAATAAGAAAAGTTTCAATTTTTTCAAAGAATGATTTGAAGACCTATTGATTCTAACAACTGATTACAAAGTTGATCATTCGGACCTTTCTTCGTCAGATCAAAATCTTTATTTAAAAAAAATGTTACATTTTCTAATTTCGATTATAAAGTTTTTTTTGTGTGTGCTTAAAAAAGATAGCCATGAACACTGATACTCTAAATTATTTTTTTTCCGTTCAGATCTATTTTTTAAATGTTGATTTGAAGGCATTTTCTCGGGTAATTTGCAAGTGAATACTGCTCAATTTTTTTTCTTAATCTATGTCTCTTTTGAATGCCCCTTTGTTGCTTTTATAAGTATCAATTGCCATGATGAGTAATATAAGTTGGCTTTCATCTCACTCGAAAAATAAATAACAAACAGTTTTATGTGAACAAGTGTAATTCTTTGAACTAATAAGAAATTGCAATTTCCCCCCATTTACAATTAGTAATGAAAAAATAGATGTTAATGAAAACAGGTCAATCTTGTTTTTCATCAGATTAATCAGTTTCAAGTAAAATGACTAAAAAGTTTAGCCCAGAAAATTGTGTGTTATATACCCACAAAATTGTATTTACAGTGGTTGCAGCAGAACTTGTGTCCCAAAACAAGCCACTCTGGACACACCAAGTTGGTTCCTTTTTTCATGCTGATGGAATAACTCTTTAGACCAGACCAGAAGCAGGTGCTTGCTCTGCCGATCGCCCCTGTTTTTTTACCATTTTTTTTGGATCATTGGATGGGTGGAAAGGATGATAAAAGTTTATGTGTAACAATTGCAGCGTCCAAGTAGTCAGCTTCTGATGTTTTTGTGTAGTTGTCGGCTGTCGCGACCGTTTTCAAAAAATCGTTTGTAGAATGCGGCTTGACGATTAAAATTTAGATATTAAAAGTTTCTCATTTTAATTTGATCTTGAAATTAGAGTTTTTTATTTTTATTTTAATTTTCTTTATTTATCCTTTTAAAATATTTTGGAGTCGTCACCGGTCACTTTGGTAGACCAGACATCATAAAAACGTACCAGAGATTCTTTTAGTAAAATTCGGGTTCGGGAGTCGGTTACATTTAAGGAAGGGTTAGCACTCCCACAACACCCGTCATCAGTACCTTATTAATTCCACGTGTCATTTTGTCATTTTGAACATTAATTTGAATATAATTAAAATTTTTAATTATTAAATAGATTTCATTTCGAATAAAAATATTATTTTGTAAGAAAATATATTTCGAACGAATACAATTTTAAAACGTCCAAATACATCATAACACTGAAATTTATATTCATCAATGAAATCATACTTTTTACCGAAAAAAGAAAAGATAAAACTTGACTTAAAAATCATATTTGTGTATTGCATGTCATGATTAAAAACATATAAATTATTATAAAAAAATTAAATTAAATTTGTTCAAAATAAAAATATTGATGTTGATGATTTCACCCAAATTTGATTTATATGGTTTTTATTAAATCAGTAAAATTATAATTAGTAAATTGATTAGAGGCAGATGATGTGAGGATAAATTTGATTTAATGCCAAAATTAAATAGAACAGAATTAACCAAAAACAAAACAATCCACCACCTTTCTAAAAACACAAACGCACAGATATCCCATGCAATGCAAAATTCAATGAAGTTGACGTTGTTTTTTCATCTAAAAAACAAAACTTTCTGGAAATTAACCCAAGCTTGAAATCTTTTGTACTCTCCATTTGTGAATACCATGTCGATCCATCTCTATAATCTCTACTCTTTACCTTTTTCCTCTTCGCAGTTCTTTTCCTGGTTGAATCTTTGAAGGAAAAAAAAGGGGGGAAACAAGGGTAAAGAAAGAAAGATGGGACATTCTGAGAGTAAATTAGCTGATTCCAAAGCTCGGTGGAGATCGACTGGCATTGTTGCCTTACGCGACTCTAAATTGAAGGCAAGCAATCCCTTTTTTTTGTTTATCCGGTATTTTTAATTTTATTTTATAATTTGAGTATTTGAGGATGCAAATTGACATTTTAGATGATGATGGTTTCTGGGTTTTGGTTAATTTGTCTGTTTCTATGGATTTTTGAAGTCCTTATTTGCTTACGGTAGGCCAATTGTGCTCCATTTCTATGCATTTTCTTATGTTTCCCAAAGATTTATATTGGTTTTGCATAAATGTGAAATGTCTATTGTTTATGTGTTGAAGATATTTTCTGGGTTTTGCTTAATTAGTTAATTTGGTTGGTTCTATGTTTTATTTTGGATTTCTTAAGAGACCTTATGCTGCATATGATAGGCCGATTATGCACCATTTATATGAAGCTTCTTATGTTCTTTGAGTTTTAAATTAGTTTTGCACCAATGTCTGTTGTTTATATGTTGAGAATATTCTCAATCCATTTTGTTTTGTATTTTAGTCATTTGTTTATGTTTTTCCAATTATGGTATTGGTTTTTAGCAGTTCTGTTTGCTATATGGCAGCTTGCTGAAAGCCTTAATCTTACAATTAAATAGATGCCAGGTTCATGTTAATTTGTTATTGCAATAGTCTATGCCTTATTATTGAGAAACATGGTAGTTTAAATGACTTCCGATGGGGGTTCTTGCATTTGTTCCTTCTATTTATGATGAAATGGGCACTTTGGTTTTGAACAGGATCATCTATGTGTAGGGTTCATGTTTATTTTTTTGTCTAAGACCCCTGGTATTTGATAGTCGCATTAGGTACCTGACAATGCCGGAATTGAGTTGGTCTAAGACTTTTCCAGTATCGGGCAGTCACATTAGGTCCTGACAATTCTGAATTCGAGCCGAGTCCGAGCTCAAATTACATGCATTATTGATTGAGAAACATGGTAGTTCAAATGACTTCCAATGGGTTTCTTGCATTTGTTCATTGTGTGCGTGATGAGATGTGCACTTTTATATTGAACAGAGTTCATTTATTACAGTTAAATAGCTGCAGGGTTCATGTTTTTTTTTTTTTTGATCAAAGACCCTTAGTATTTGGTTGTCACATTGGGCCCTGATTATTCTGGAATCGAGCCAAGTCAGACATAAGCTTTATACCTTATTGGTTAAGAAACATGGTAGTTCAAATGAGTTCCGATATAGATTCTTGTATTTGTTCCTTGTGTATATGATGAAATGTGCGTTTTGATTTTGAACAGAGATTTCCTGATGAAGTTCTTGATCTGGATACATCTGTGCGAACTCTTGATTTAACGCAAAACAAATTAGGTATGGCCTTTTCCAACCTGTGAATTGGATGAAACAATGGAAACATAGTAGATTTTGCCTACGTTATTTGGACTTGTGTATACGTCCGACATAGGTATAACTAAAACTTTCTAAGAATCACATGTATTTAGAGGATCTTCCGATGTCATATTTTTATATCCATGTGTCGGACAAGAATACCAACTCAAAAATAGGGTGTTTCAAAAAATGAGGAGCTCGAGAACTATAAGATTTTTTGGAAATCAATCAAATATGATGTTGACAATGTAAAAAAATGAGGGTGAAATTGAAAAATCAATGAAGCATTGAGGACTAATTTTGCTATTACACCGAAGTAAATGGAGATTTTTTTTAAAGGCTAAAGGGTCAAATTTGCCCCTGTAGTAATCCGAAATCAGCAATGTTGCCCCTAATTTTTTTTTTTTGTAATTTTGCCCTCAAAGTCAGTCAATTGTAGCAATGTTGCCCTTTGACCGATTTTGACCGTTAAATGCTGACGTGGCAGTTAACGGTGCTGACGGGGCAATTTTACCCTCGAAGTCATTCATGCAATTTTGCCCTCGGAGTCATTAATTGCAGCACTTTTACACTTGGTTTATTTTAATTTTTGAATAAAATTGGATAAATAATTTCGTTTTTTCGAGTTGAACTTTAACAAACAGAATATATGAAAAATCGATTAACAAATTGATGTAAATATCCTTTGAGTCCCTAGTAATTTTAAAAATAAGCAAAATTAGAACTCTCACAAAAAATCAAAATATTATTCATTTTTTTTAAATCTATAAACTTAATAAAAATAAATATGATATTCAAAAAAATTATTGAAAATAAACCAACAAGAAGCGTGTTAATTGAACGGTGAACGCAAACTATTCTATTTGAACGACGTTCGGTTGACACACTTACCGACGATGGGTTGTTAGGAAAAAATGTACGATGATCTCAGAAAACGACATTAGTGGTGTTCGGCGAAAACGACATGGGAGATAAGGGCATGGGAGATAAATACAAGGATATCCAGAAGATAAAGCAGAATTCAACCTGAGCCACATGATTCGAGTTCACCGTACATTTTTTCCTAACAACCCATCGTCGGTAAGTGTGTCAATCGAACTTCGAATAGAATAATTCGCGTTCAACGTTCAATTAACACGCTTCTCGTTGGTTTATTTTCAATAATTTTTTTTTGAATATCGTATTTATTTTTATTAAGTTTATAGATTTTTAAAAAAATTGAATAATATTTTGATTTTTTGTGAGAGTTCTCATTTGCTTATTTTTAAAATTACTAGGGGCTCAAAGGATATTTACATCAATTTGTTAATCGATTTTTCATATATTCTGTTTGTTAAAGTTCAACTCGAAAAAACCAAATTATTTATCCAATTTTATTCAAAAACTAAATAAACCAAGGGTAAAAGTGCTGCAATTAATGACTTCGAGGGCAAAATTGCATGAATGACTTCGAGGGTAAAATTGCCCCGTCAACACCGTTAACTGCCACGTCAGCATTTAACGGTCAAAATCGGTCAAAGGGCAACATTGCTACAATTGACTGACTTTGAGGGCAAAACTACGGAGAAAAAAAATTAGGGGCAACATTGCTGATTTCGGATTACTACAGGGGCAAATTTGACCCTTTAGCCTTTTTTAAATGTCGTGTGTCACTTTATGAGTGGTCCACTCTTGCCACATCTGATTCTGTAGCGGTAGCAGGCAAAGTGGTTGAAGGAATGAAACCGCATATATGAAATTGAAAAAACAGAAAAGCATATGTACCGCATTGAGAAATTGGATATAGTTTATGTACCAACCGGTTATTTAACCCTTTCAAAAAATGAGGAGCCTGAGAACTATAAGATTTTTTAGAAATCAATCAAATATGATTTCCTTAGTGAAGTATCATTTATTTTCGATCTCATAAATAACCTAGTTCCATGGAGCCTTAAGTTTCTTAGTTACCATTCTTAGTCAACTTTTCCTTCCATGCAGTTGAAATTCCTATGGAGATCAGCAAACTAGTCAACATGCAGCGAATGGTAAGATATTTTCAAGTGTTGTTCAAATTTTCTCCAGGTATTTTGTTTCCGACACCTATGTCGGGCACATTTCGGATTTGGGAACAAGGATATGACCCTCCAAAAACCCTCTAAATAGATTAAAGTATTAACATATTAACATATCTACATCGGACACATATCAATATCCAACACTCGCACACGAATCTGAATAAACACAGGCTTACGATTTGCACCATCCTTTTCATATCACTTTCATATTTTGGTCACTGTTTGTGTATTCATTTCTTTTTGGAACACTGGAATGCACTGTCATCTTTTGCTACTGCTTTCTATTAGAATGCATCAGTTTCTAATGAGTATCTGCATGTGTTGCTCTGACTCTTCATTTTGTTTGAGGTACTCGTGTCTGGCACATATTCAAACATAATTATAGTGATATGATCCTTCAAGGAACCATACAAATTCATGCAAGAACTTGGATAAAATTGAACACATGGCCATATCCAACACTCGTATCCGAATCTGAGCAAAATAAATTTGCATATCTCGTTAGCATATTGGGGATATGACAAAAATGTGAAAACTATGTTTTTCCGATTCTTTGTTTTCTTGAAGTATTATCTGTGTCCGACTCTCGTACCATACACATGAATATGGTGGATATGACCTCCAAGATCTTTCAAATACATGGATCAGAAAGTCTGACCATACTGTATCATAAACATATTTGTATCTCACACTTATTCCCATGTCAGAGAAACATAGAGTGAAAATAGTAAAGTAGCTCTTTTTTCTGCCCTTTTCCCTTCCAGATATTAGCCTCTAATCAGATTCAGCGAGTACCAAGTAATCTGGGGGAGCTTCGGTTTCTGAAAGTTATGATACTAGATGGGAACCAAATTACTTCTTTGCCAGATGAATGTAAATACCCTTTTGCTAAATAAGTAAGAAAATCTTAAATGCATTTGTTTGCCTCCATTGTTTGCAGATTTGCTTCAGTGCAATGGCTGCAAACTTTATGGGGTGAATGTACTGTCTCATTGGCTTTTAACTGTATTTCTTTTGTCAGTGGGTGAGCTTGTAAGACTTGAGAAGTTATCGATTTCGGGAAATATGTTAACGTCTTTGCCCGAGACTATTGGCAGCTTGCACAATGTAAGTGACCCGTGTTGCTCCAACTCTACATTTCTATTGATGTATCTGTGTTCAGCACATGGATATGGAGATATGACCTTTAAGGATCCTCGAAATCATACTTGTGTCAGAAACATACCTGTATTCATATAGTTCCCGGATCTAATCTATTTTGTTTGATAATGCAGTTGTCACTGCTTAATGTGTCTAGTAACAAGTTAAAGCATCTTCCTCAATCAGTTGGGATCTGTTTTTCTTTGGAAGAACTGCAAGCAAATGGTATGTTTCTGGATGTATATTTACTTCAGTTGCTCTGATTCTTCATTTTTCTTATAACATGTTTCGGATATGTGTACGAGGATATGACCCTCTAAAGATGATATGAATACATGGAAAACATAAGAAAAAATTGAACCCCTCATCTTCGGACTGAAGTCCTTCATGAATCTGATGGGGAATGATTTATTCTTTATAATGATGGTGCATCAATCGACTATGTTACATGGATTCCAGAGTTTGTGTTGAATGCAATTATGTGTTCAACACATGTATCATGTATGCTCAATATTTTTTAAGTTCTATATAGTCGGAGGATCATACCACCAACCCCATGTTCAAATGTGTACATGAACTTCATGAAAAATGAAGAGTCGGAGTAACAAAATCAATAAGGGCTTATTTATCCAAAGTTCTGTCATATAATATAGACCAGTGAAACTAAAATGCTACGCTTTCATGCATTTAATCCTATTTCTACAACTCACAGCTTTATTATTTTCCTACCTTTTTCAGATAATCTTATCGAAGAACTTCCTGCATCTATTTGTAATCTTGTTCAACTAAAGTCACTTAGCTTAGACAATAACAAAGTCACCCAGGTAATAACTGCATAGTTCCTACATTCCTAAGTTCCTCATGCTTTAAGATAATTGTCACGATTGATCGACCGACAAGGTATCCTCAATTTTCTGGACCGTATTGCATCGTACTTGCTCACAATCTGGTATTGTCCTCTTTGAGGACCATGGTTCCCTCAAGGTTTTGTCTCCCGGGTATCAGAGTTGCAAAAAGGCCTCTTATATGGGGAAGTCCTAGATTCAAACCTGGGGAGGAATACCTTTGGGTGATAAAGCCTTAAGGGACCTTTGAGTGTCCAAAGAGGACAATGTCGGATTGTGGGCACCATGTGATACAATGCTGCCTAGGGAAATGAAAGTACTTTGCTGTCAGCTGGTCGTGACAATAACACTGGTTGATCATTTATTATACCGTGTGTAAGTTGTGCTAGTTTTAGTTTCTATTAGCACGTCCGGTCTCCTTTGATGTTTTTTCCAGGTATAGGTCTCCATTATGGTTTTCTCTAAATTGGGAAACTTCAAGAGGAATCCTTAAAAACTTTAGCTTACAGTTGTTTTATATGAACTCTTGTAGAAGATCAACCATTGGACATAACTGATGAAATGAATAGATATAACTGAATGTGAAGATTTGAGCAGGTTATGTAGATTTAATATTTGTTGCAACTTTCTGATCACAATCTGGTTGAACTAATCTTGAATATCGATGGAAGAGAATTAAATATTTTTTGAACTATGTGAAGAACTTAAATTTTACATTGATGTAAGATACCAATAAACAGTATTCCAAATACATAGAAAAACTTGGAAAAATCTTATCATATCCATACGAAGGACATATCCGTATTCGACACTCACTCGTACTCGAGTTCAAGTAACATAGAACAGAACATGTTTGAGGACAATGTTCTGTATATATACTCTGATATCTCTCGATTGACAGATACCACCTAATATATTGAAAGACTGCAAAGCTCTCCAGAATTTCTCACTTCATGATAACCCTATTTCGATGTCTCAGTTTCAGCAAGTAAGTTTATCCATTCCGCACTATTCGCTGCCAAATTTGGTTAAAGTTTCCCAGAAATATCTCTAAAGTTCATATACTTCTATATACATAGATGGATGGATTCGAAGAATTTGAAGAAAGGAGGAAGAAGAAGTTCGACAAGCAACTTGACTCTAATGTGATGATCGATTCCAAAGGCCTTGACGAGGGTGTTGACCTATAACTCCATTGCATTCAAAGTTCTGGTAAGATCGAGTCTTACAGCAAGCTACTCGGGTTTCATTCCAAAAACAATCTTGAATTCTGTTCAGTCATCGTCCAGTTGAGTTTGAACACTTTAAGCTACCAATTGAATTGAATCGAGCCTATATGTATCATGCTTTGGTTGCAGCATCATGCAGATGCAATATCTGATTGAGTTGTACATGTTTCAGTTATTTCTTATTCGTGAATTCGATCGCGATTTATCTTCTTTTTTTCTTTCTTTTGAACAAGATGGACAAGAGTTGAGCTTGAGCTTGAGCAGTTGAGACGAGCACCAGATCAGTAGCCACTATCTTGACAACATTTGACACCAAGTAGCTTGGGGCTGCCGTTTGGACTCAGATGTACACTTCCAAGACAACTAACAATGTATACTTACACAGTGACGGAGCCAAGTGGAACATAGAGGGCCAATGCCCCCCAAATTTTTTTGGTTTAATTCAATTTTAAGTCCTACAAATTTGAATATTAGTCAAATTAAGTCTTGTCTCAATTTGCTCCCCTCAAGATTCAATCTTAACTTCATCCTTGTACTTACAAATTTATGTTGGATTTCTTTGTAAAACGATAACAACTGTTTTTGTACTTTATATATATATATATATATATGCCTTTAAGGTTATACAATTCATGAATAGTTTGGGTTTTTCAGGTTAAATGAGTGACTGTGAATGTGATTTTGAGGCATGGTTTTAATTTGATTTTTTTTTAATTTAACTTTGACAAATTTATAAGATTCATATTATCTTTCACTGATTCGATTTTTTAAATTAAGATGATAAAATAATTTTTAAACTCAATTAATTTGAAGTTTTTTTTTCACTTGATTCGACCCAACATTCACCTAATTATGACAAAGAAGAGTATAAGACTTGGTTAGCCAATTTATTACTGATAATGACGGAGAAAGCAACCTTCTTAGTTCTTACTTAAGTGCCAATTGAATTTGAAAGCTCTTTTGGAAAAAGGGTAAACTACAACGGAGGTCACTCAATTATAGTCAATGTTACATTTGGGTCACTTAATTATTAAAAGTTACATATGGGTCACTCAATTATGGGCAAGGTTACATTTGAGTCACCCAATTATGGGCAAGGTTACATTTGGGTCACCCAATTATGGGTAAAGTTACATTTGGGTCACCCTTTATATTTAAAAATGTATATAAATTTAGTCATTTTTTTCTAAATCACTTGTATACCATTGTTAACATTAGAGTACTTATCACGGGTTTCAATTTGGTTTCGTGTTTAATGTCACCAGTTAATTTACAGTTCAATTGCTCAGTGTTTATAAAATGCATGTAAATTTAGTTCTCTCCTAATTTCAGCAGTGTACTTGCATTCTTTCCCTGATATAATCATAACCGACTAACTTTTCCATGTCGTGTTCGGACAGAATCGCCTTTCGACGATTAACCCGAGGAAAGATGTAAGTGGTTTGCATGATGAAGGTTCTGGGAATGAAGTTATGGCTATGCCAAATGTCTAACACTGTTTTTCAAGTGATCTGTAAGTATGCAGTAGTTTGTTGTTTGTTGCAGCCGGTTATGCTGCGGCGGTCCGAAGCTTCGGATTTGCATCGACGTTCTTCGTTTTCTTGTACAAATTCCAGCAATGAAAAGTTTCTGTATTGGGATTACATTCAAAGAAAACACACTGCATCCAAATCTGGCACTGAATTTAGGCAAGTTGGTTTGTATTGCAGAGTTGTTGAAAGTTGATTCATCTCCAAACCTTGGGATTTCAATGAAATATATATATATATATATTGATTTATTCAGAATATAATGTTTATAATTATATTTCCAAAGTTACCCTAAAACCATATAAATGCCTTGCAGCACAAGCAAAGTCGCCCTTAAAGATAATGTAAAAACTGCTACAATTTGTCACATTCATAGTTGTTCTTCCTTGAAGTTTCGTTAATTCTGTGTGGTGATGAGATATGTTACTTGATCAGAGTGATTCTTTGGTATCGGTACTGCTCGAACTGTTCCGTACGTGTCTCCAAAAATACTATAAAAAATGAAAGTGCTTATTTAGAACAGTTACTACTTGTTTTAGTGGTTAAAAGAATAATTATTATTTTTAAAGCTCACGGGTTCGAGCACCAACAGCTACAACATGGTACATAATCATTGTCAAATGGTTGAGAACTTTTAATCATTTACTCCAAATTTTTTTGACATGTCATGAGAATTCTTTTTGAATATTAATGATTAAGTTAATTACATCAACCGTCTTTAAAATATAACTCTTATTTTAGATTGATCCTCAAATTATAATTTTCATTCTAAATTGACCCTTAAACTTTTGAATATTATAAATTCATCATCAAATTATCGTTTATGTCACATCAAATTATTACATAATATACATCAATATTTACATGACAGCTAATAATTTTTATAACGATTTTATTAATATGAGATATGATTAGCAAATATTAATAATTTGAGGATGATTAAAATATTTAAAAGTTTGGGAATTATTCATATGATGTTTGTAATTTTAACATCGAGATTTTATCTATTAAGTAATATCACATGTCCCATTAAAATGTCTTATCATAATTTGATATATAAATTATATAAAATTTAGAATATATGATTTTACATATTTCCAATCCTAATTCATAAATTACTAAACTCTAAATTTAAACACAATATTATATGATATAGAATTATAAATTTTAAAACCTAAATAATACACACATAAAAATAAATAAAATTGTGTAATCTAATTTTATTTAATAACCTTAAGGTAATCCTAAGTTAGTATTTATTTATATTTTTTAATCATTCGATAAAATATATATTTTATAATTAAAACTAAGTTGCTCAAACACCAATCGTTGTAAATTTTTTTCACTCTAGATTCATCTAAATTTTATATAATCTATATAAGTGTGGTTTGGTTTTGGTCAAAATGGGAAGCTCTGAGTTGCTTATTATCAAATCCCTTGTTGATTTGTTCAACAAAAACATTTTCTTGCATGGGATATTGAATTATTGACTCATCGAGAGGGAAAGTTTTAATTTTTAAAATAAAAAATAAAATGGAAACATGAAATTAAAATAACACTATTAATTACATTTTGGAATTGGCCACTTTCTTACCACTTTCCATTTTCAAGACTTTCTCTTTGGATTTTCTGACGCGTTCAATTCGTCTCCCTTTCGCTCTCTTTAAAAGCTCTCCATTTCCTGACAATCCATTCAAAGACTCTTCTTTTCTCTTAGAATTTTTTTATTTTTGAACTCCATTTGCTGTTAAATTTAGTTGGATTTTCTCTGCGATTCCATTCCTCAAGGTAGTTCCCAAGGCTCTATCTTTGTTATTTCTTTCTTGCCTTAATTTCTGCATACGGATTGTTTTGAATTTTTCTTTGTTCTTGTCGATACGAAATCGATCTTCTCGGTTAAACAAACAAAACCCAGATTTTCTTTTCCTTTTTTCTTGTAACATATTAATGATTTCGATATTTCTTATATTTTGAATTTTTTTGTTGATGTCTTGAAATATTGATGGAGATGTTTGCTTCATGGGTTTTTAGGAGATGAAAAATCCCAAGTCAACTAAATCTTAATTAGTCTTTGATGAAAACTTTAGAATTTTTAACCTTCCTTTTTATGTTTCTTGGGTGTTCTTGTTTCTGCTCATGCGATATTTCTTATATGATCTGATTCTAATTCTAGTTCCTTTTAGCCTTTTGAATCCCCTTTTTTATCAAGTTTTATGTGGTAAGTTAGTAATCTTTTCCATCCATGCTATTTCCAATATGAAGGAGACTGATTAATCATTTCATCTTTGTTGCCAGAAGTTCGTGTGTGTGTGTGTGTATGTATGTGTATATATATATATATATACGAGTGTATATGTGTTTATTATCTTTGGATATCATCTTCCTGATTATTTCAGCTTTGTTGCTAGAAGTAATGCATTTGTTGGTATGTGTATGTGTGTGTATATATGTATGTACATGTGTGATTGTATATTTGTAATATCCACTTGCCCAAAGTTGTATTTCTGCCTTCTCTATATTTTCCTTTGCTGCCATAGTCTAAAGTGTAAATGCTGATTGCTTTGCAGATTAAATAGACTTCTTTCTTCATATCAACTGCTCGATCGAGTGACAAATTCTTCATTCATTAAAAAGAATGTTTGGTTTAAAGAAATCTCCATTGAAGACTGGTAAGCATAATTCGGTTGATCCTGCGCGTGTTGCTGCTTCTCGTTCCAACCCCTTTGATTCCGATGATGAGATAGATAACAAGCAAACCCTTAAACCTTCTAGAAGGACTTCTTCTGAACCTACTTTGAGTCCTCCGAATTTTGGGGCCAATCCTTTTGATGATGAAGGGAAAGTGAATTCTTCTTCTTCTTCTTCATATTGGCAATCTTCGGCATCACGAAACAAGTATAAGAATGATTTCCGTGACTCTGGTGGACTTGAGAACCAACAGGTGCATGAATTGGAGAACTATGCTGTCTACAAGGCCGAGGAGGCTACGAAATCTGTCGATAACTGTTTGAAGATTGCAGAAGAAATGAGAGAAGGTGCCACCAATACTCTGATCACCTTACATCAACAGGGTGAACAAATTACACGGACTCATAATGTTGCTGCTGGCATCGATCATGACCTTAGTCGGGTATGTCATTTGTTTTAAAAGCAAAACTTTCTGGTACATGATTGAAGAACTGCCATAAAATACAAAACATGAAAAAAAAATTCTTTCTCACTGTTTATGTTTTAATAAACATGATATCCAGCATCCAGGTTTGATCATGTTGCTATTGTAATGAACCTAAGGAGTCGCCTAAAATTAAATCGATAATGAGGTTTGAGTTTACATTTTTATCAGATTTAATGGATTGTATTGCCCCAGAAATCATATGATCATGCTACGAGATATCCATGCCATCCTGTTCTGTAACCTTTGGAACCTGGAAATCCTCCACCTACTCGACACCACACGGATATTCGAGTCCATGACTTTCTGACAGCATAACTTTAGACTTTAGAGCATAAGGGCTGGAAGTAAATATAATTGTTGATTGAATGTTTTATTGCTCGGACTCGTCATTTTCTTTGAAGTACCTGTATGACTATCCAATACTCATTGTCTTGAAAGTGGTACACTGGATCGATAGACTGCTTAACTTCCAATTTGTTCAAAGAATCAATAATCTTTTTACTTTTCCTATAATGAATTGATCTTATGAAATTAAAGGGACACTTTTAAGTTTTAATGGTAGTTATTTCGGATTTCAGGGTGAGAAGCTCTTGGGAAGTCTTGGAGGCATGTTCTCTAGAACCTGGAAGCCGAAGAAGACTCGTCCTATAGTTGGCCCTGTTATAACAAGAGGTCCATTTTCTAACCTTACACCTCCATGAATCATCTCTAATTTTTGCCCTCATTTTAAGCATCTGAATGCATGATTTCTCGTAAATGGAAGTTGGTGATGTTTTTGTGGCCCTTTTTCCTGAACTTTATGTATAAAGTACTTGGTCCGCAGATGATTTGCCAAAGAGTAGTGGTGGCCACTTGGAGCAGAGGGAGAAACTGGGATTGAATGCGGTTCCGAGGGGTCGTTCGAAATCTCGAACACCACCCTCTGAGCCGACGGATGCATATCAGAAAGTCGAGGTGCGAGATGAAGAAATGAAACAACACATTCGTTTGAAATCTGAATCTTTTATGGAATATGCAATTTATTTCTTCTTCTTTTTTTCTGTGGTTGTTTAAACAGTTTGAAAAGGCAAAGCAAGACGATGCACTCTCTGATTTAAGCGATCTACTGGGAGACTTGAAGGTTATGGCCGTTGATATGGGATCCGAAATCGAGAGGTTAGTTTCTTGTTGATTTTCAAAAAATGGTCTTAAACCCTCATGTGGTCTTTCCATTCTCTTCACAAAATGACCTTTCAATTCTGATCGCAAATGAACACTCGAGCTTGCAAGCTACTTGGTATCGGCTTGACGGAAAACTCAACTTCGGTTTGGTCAATGTCTAGTCAAGCTCAAGCAGCTTGCCATATTAATATGAACTGAATTCAAATATCTTACAATTTGACTCAAGCTCAAGTTTTTTATTTTCAAGTAGTATTGAATATCTCAGTTCGAACTCAAGCTGGAGCTCGGGTGTAAATAACCGAGTACGAAAATTGAGCATGTAAATCAAATTCAGTTTTCACTTGGTAAACTGGTTTAATCAAAGCTCATTTTTACCATAAGCCAAGCTTTGAACTTTGAATCTTAAGCTTAAGCTTCGTACAGCTTGAGCTCTACTCGATTACACCACTATTCAAGAATTAACTCGATTGAACCTTGATTTGCAGGCAACCCAAAGCTCTGGATGGAGTCCAAGATGATGTGGATGTTCTAAATATCCGTGTGCAAGGTGCAAATCAACGAGCTCGTCGATTACTTAGGAAGTAGAATGTGCAGTCTCATGATTTTGCTGATGAGATTTTCTTGAGCTTCACATTCTGTTGTTTTGATTCCATTTTCAGACTAATGGGGTTTTATAGTTATCTTTGTCTCCGCCGTATATGTTTTTCTACTTTTTAGGCATATGATTGTTCTTCAATATGCACTTTGGTAATCTGATATGTGTTGTATTTTGTTCGTGTTTTTTAAATGTGTAAATACAAGAAACGTTGTTAAATATGTTGGAATCTCAGAATAATGTTTTTTTTTTCTTCCAGTTTTCCAATTTTTTCTAGGGTCATAAACGAAAGTGTCCGACGAGTTACTCATGAGTCATTCATATATTGTTTATTAAGCTAAATAAATGAGCATGAACAAAAAAATTATATTCATTTAAATAAATGAACGAGCTTGAACAAAGACGTATGTTCGTGGACATTAAACGAATAAATACGAACTGCTATAATTTCAAGTTAATGAATACGAAAACAACTTTGAATTTCTTATAGAACATGAACCGAACAATAAGCATAGAAAACAAACAAACATGAATAGATGTGGTTCATTCATTTACGACCCTAATTTCCCCCTTAACCATACTACCAAAACCCTAAAATTCAGAAGGTAAATTCAAATTCAATGAAACTAGAGAATCATTCAAATAAACATCCGTGATTTTCAGGCAATACCTATATTGCTCTGGTGCAAAAAAAAAAAAATCCATGATCGACACTCATGTTCGGCACTTGGTATAGGAATAAGACCTCCAAAAATCAACCGGACCTGTGCTGGATTACCCTGACTTAAGGTGAGTGTCGATACGAGTACGCTCTTTTCTTTTCTTTTTTCCAAGTTTTCTCATATACTAGGAAGATCATACTTTATATCCATGCTGCAACATGTATCAGATACGGAATATTTACATAAATAGTTGATAATCTAACACTGTCATTGTCTATGGGGTGCCTAAATCTGCTCAGTTTCCCTTTCGTTACCCATTGTCTGTATCAAACACGAAAAAGATCAACCTAGATTGTTCAGTTTCCCTTTCCTTACCCATAGAACCTCATAAGTCCCGATACAAGTTCCACTACAGCAATCCATATCGGTACCAAAGAACTATGACTAGCATTTGTTACTCCAAAAATATTGACAACCTTGGTCAAAAGAATTGTAGAAGGCCATTAATTAAGCTAGGATACACTATTATACATACTTCTCAAAACCTTTAACAATGACAATCTAACCTTTACAGACTTGTGTAACAAGCACACGCTGAGTGCTACAGGTTATTAACAGATCCTCTGATCTCAAAAGAATATCTCTGTCTCGAGAAAACTACTTCGGCGTCGTCCTAAACAAGGGGAAACAAGGCAAAGTACAAAAGAAACTAAATATGCCTGGAAATGAAGTCAAGTTTAACTTAACAGATCATAACCTAGACCTCTAATATCAGTCTCTAACTGAGTTTTCTGAAGGCCATAACTCGAATACTATCGACTTACGGAACTACTTCACCTTTGACCAAAAGGAGGGGAAATAAGACAGTACGAAATACAACATCAAAGATATTTTCTTCTCATAAAAAGAAAATTGCCATTAATTCAATGCCTGCAAATTCAATAAAATTTAACTTAACAATCCATTATCTAAACCTCTAATGCCAGTCTTTGACTAAGTTCTTAAATGGCCACATCTCGAATGTTATCAACTTAACTAACACTTGAAAACATGGCTTTGACATGATCTATATCTTCAAGGATATAAATAAACAATTAACTCAAAAAACACAGGAATAAGTAACACATCAATTATCAAACTAGGGTCTGTTTGTTTCCACTAAAACCACTTCCAGAAAATTATTTCCGCATTTTCTACTTCAACAACTTCATATTTGCAAATCTATTCAAGTTCTACCACACAACTGAAAACCCCAGATTATCATTCACCTCAATAGGACAAAAACACTAATTTAGTAGCCAATAGAATCATAAAATTCAATAAGAAAAACTTTAGAAGAACAAAAATCCCGCGTATAATAAAAAAAACAAACAGAACCCAACATTCCATTCATCCCAAACAATGTATACATAACCAAAATTACTTCATAGAGTGTAAAACTGTATACTTATCTCAATGAATCAAAGTTTTTCATTTTATTTAGCTAAGGGAACAAGTCAAAATGTAATTATAGATATATTCTAAGAAGGATTAATATCCATTATGCTTTTGACCTTTGGAGCATAGAGCGAATAAACCAAAGCCTGCCTTTTGGCGACTTCCAGCTGAGCCTTACCGTCGGAGAAAGCGGCGGCGAGCTGAGAAGGGTCGGTTAAGCTCTTGTTGTCTCGAAACGCGTCACTGGTTCGTACTTTTGTGTACTCCCTTATGTTGTAGTCGCCGAACTGACGCGCCACTCGCAGAAGTGATCGGTAAAGGTGTAAAACCTCTGTTCTCGTCGGCGCTGAGACCCCCGACGCCGCCATCTGCCTTTTTTTCTAAGGTTGTTAAATTTTCCGGGAAAAAAGGAGTGAGATTTTCTTTTCTAGATGAGTCTAGTGGGAAAAGAGAGAATCTTTGCCGTGCCCTTGTTCAATGTTGAGGGTTGATGATTCTACGCGTCGTTTAAGCATCTCAGGATAAGAAAAAGAGTAGGTCAAATCTTTTTTTTAGTCCCTGTACTATACCTAAATTGTAGATTCCATCCTTTTCCTATATCAAATTTTGATCCTGACTTAAATGGTAACCATCAACTTCTGCTACTAGTATTTTTTAACCATGCTTAAATTGTAGATGCAGTTTATATTCTCTAATTTGATCATTTTAAGTCTATAGTGACTTATATTATCATTGTACTGTTTCAAATATTATTAAAATTTCAAAATAGAAAAAGTAAACGAACTAAAATTGAACAAGTTAAATCATAGAGATTAAATATGTAATTACACATAATACAAAGACTAATGACAAAATTTGACGAAAAATAATTGTAAAAAGACCCAAATCGAGTTGAGCAAAATAATTGTAAAATTTGACAAATTAAATTCATTTTGGTCCCTAATGCAAAATACTGGACAAAATCATCTCCTTCCTATGACTTTGCTTTCTTTTTGTTGCATTTAGGGACTAAAAGTGAAAGAAAATGAAATTACTAGACTATAACAGAAATTTTCAAAAAAATTGCCTTTAGATGATCGGTGAGTTTAAGGTTTTAATCACTCAAAAGGGTAATTTCTATTTTTTTTTGTTTTAGTCCTTATAATTTTATTTACTTTTCATTTATTATGTAAATGAAAAAAAATAAAAATTGAGTCATTGGAAAACACAATAAATTTTTATTTGTCACCGGAAAAAGATGACGACTCTTCTCGTCACTATAGAAAGAACCACACACCTTAAATAAATTTGGACAAATCTTTTTTTCTTAATTTTTTTTCAAACAATATTATTTTCTAATTATATTGTTGAGAAGAGTCGTCTCTAACCCAACATTGATGATTAAATGCATAAATTTAAATTTTTTAAGGTGAACTTCACCCAATTTCTTTGAGGATGATTTTGTTATAGCACCATTGTTAATAAATTTTTTCATTTCAGTTGCTCGGAGTTGAAAATTAATTTATAACACATTTTAATAATCACCTTTAAGAAAGAAAAAAAATCATTTTGATCACCTTGCTAAGGTCGTGTGTTGGGGCACCTTTGTTAAGTTCATGGATTTGAACCTCAAGCTTGACAATCAATTTACAACTTTATTTTTTAACTTGAATTTACATTCTATTTTTGTGACCAATAATGTGGTGACTAATTTATTCAAAATTAAAAATGTGGACATGAAATGGTGTGCTGATTCAGACATTGGAAATTTAATGTTTAAATGACCGAAATAAAAGTTTAACTAAAAAACAAATTAATGAAAGTTCTTTTTTAATGAAGGTGATTAAAATAAACGTTTTTATTTGAGTGACCAAAATGAATGTGACCTAAAATTAGATGATTACTGATGTAATTTATTTCGCTATTGCGACAAATAAACCCCCCTCGTCAAATGCCGAAGTGATGCAGGTAGGATCTGTTGAGTACACTATGGAGCAATCAGTTTTCACTCACCCTGCTCTTGCAATGGAGCTGATCAGTCAAATGGTTCTTCCCCACGACTGTGATTCCGTTGCTCAGAAGGATACTTTGGTCATGGCTCAGGAGCTTATGTGCCAAGCAATGGAGGTAAGCCTTGTTCTTCCAATTTTCAGTGGAAAAAATAGCTGAAACACAAACCGATATGAACATGACATGAATGCATGGATTATTAACGTCCCAAAATTTATATTTATGCAAAATAATTTAGCAAAATACATGAATTGCCATGTTTAATTATCGAAACTTGGTGCTGATGGGCATGATTTTGTGCTTATATGTGCTAACTTTATTGTTGCAGAATGCCACCTGGAAAATGGGGGTGTCTCAAAAGTTGATGATGATGCACAACAAGATCAACGAGTTGGAGGAAGAAAAGAGTGCACTAAGAACTGAGCTAGAATCACAGAAGATAGCAGTGGACGAGTTCGAATCGGCTAAAAAAACGACGGTGGAGCTTCAAAGTTTAACCGAGGAGCAGACTCAGAGGTTCGAGAAGGAAATCAAAGGGCTCGAGATCAGATTAAAGAAGACTGAGGAAAGAGCTTGGACATGGGAGGATAAGTTCACTAAGCTCCAGAGGTTCGAGTCTGCCCTCTAGTTTTTGATCTGTATGCAACTGTTTAATGAAGATTTTATTATATAATATATTGACTAACCAAGTCAAATCAGGTATTAATCTATAATTATATAATTTACACCATTAACAACGACAAGATTCAAACTTCCTTCAACTAAATAAACTTATAATTAATAAAGAATTGGCTAAATAGGTCAATCTACCATTAAAATTGAAATATAATTTGGTATAATGGCAAATTTCACACTGACATTTAAATATGTATGATCAATCTACCATCAATTTGGTCTTAATTAAAAATAAATTATCATTGATATTTAAAAATTCGCAATTTGACCACCATACTATTGGAAAAGTCGCGATTTGACCACCTTACTTTTTTCGAAGCAATTAAACCACCATACTATTAAATTGGGTGCAATGTGACCACTAGCCGTTAGAGGTTAACGGTAGGGTGACAACTAATAAAATAAATTAATTAGGTGGTGACACGTGTCAATACCTTATTGGAGGAATTTAATTATTTATATTTGATATAATAAATTATTTTCCTCCTCCAATCAGGTGGTGACACGTGTCACCACCTATTTAGAGGAGAAAAATAAAATTCTCAAACTTGCAATAAAAAGGAGTCAAACTTGGGTGTATCAAGGATAAAAGCAACACTTTAACCATTACATCAAGCACATATTTGTGCTATAAATCACCAATTATATTATATGTTTTATTGTTTGTTACCAAACTATATTCACATAACATTTCTTTAACTTAGATAGGTTAGTGTCACCTTTGTTTCTGCACATGTTTGGATTCTTACATCTTATCTGCAAAAAGAAAAACATGTTAGTTTCTACTACTGTAATAATTAAGAAACAATAAGAAGCAAAAAGTAATACAAACCTTAAAGCAAGCACCACAGCCTACTCCGTTTTTGAAAAGAGGAGAACCACTACCTGCTAAGAACCCACTGCCGAGGTCTAATGCCAAGGATCCATATCCACAAGCTCCAACTGCACACGTCAAATCCACAAAACAAATGTTACCCGCCAAATATTTCAGAAAACTATGATCTGGGTATTAAATATATTAATCGACGTTGAACCGGTAAAGCTAATTACATGAAAGTTTGGAGATTTTGTAACAAAACAATAAGACATATAATATAATTGGTGATCTAAAGCAAAAACATGTGTTTGATGCAGTGGCTAAAGTGTTGCTTTTATCCGTGATACACCCAGGTTCAATTCCCTTTTATTGCAAGTTTGGGAATTTTGCTTTTCTCCTCTAAATAGGTGGTGACACGTGTTACCACCTAATTAGAGAAGAAAAATAATTTATTATATCAAATATAAATAATTAAATTCTTCCAATAAGGTGTTGACACGTGTCACCACCTAATTAATTTATTTTATTAGTTGTCACCCTACCGTTAACCTCTAACGGCCAGTGGTCGCATTGCACCCAATTTAATAGTATGATGGTTTAATTGTTTCGAAAAAAAGTAAGGTGGTCAAATCGCGACTTTTCCAATAGTATGGTGGTCATTTATATAGTTTACCCTTTATTATTTTAAGGGAAAACTACTCCAATGACCACCGAAGTAATTGGAGATACCTATTTGAACCACCGAACTATAAAAAACGTCAATCACACCACCAAACTTATTGAATCAACCTATTTTGACCACCGCCGTTAAAAAGTTAACGAATGAGTGACGGAAGTGCCACGTGACAGTTAACATGACATTTTTAAAATTACATGTTTAGTCCCTATTATTTACTTATTAAATCAATTTGATCCTAATTTTATTTTAATTAAATAAAAATTAATCAACCAATCAAATGATGACACATGTCATCACCCAATTGGATTAATTTAATTTATTTTGTTTAATATTTAATATATTTTTTCCTCTACGTGTCACCACCTGGTTAAAGGAAATTTAAAGAAGAAAATAAAAAAGGCGTTGTGGTGGTTTGAACCTAGGACCAAGGGGATAAATCCCTAAGCTTTAACCATTGAACCAAACTACTCTTAGTACTATTATTTGCACCTTTTATATACATATCTTATAGTGTAGTAAAAGTTAGGAGAAAAAGAAGAAAACAAGAGGGCATTATGGTGGTTCAAACCTGGGACTAAAAGGATTAATCCCCAAGCTTTTACCATTGAGCCAAACTACTCTTAGTGAAATTATTTGCACCTTTCATATACATATCTTATAGTGCAGTAAAAGTTAGGGAAAAAAAAGTAAAAATGGTTGAAATACGACTCGAACATAGATTACTTGGGATGTGTATAATCACACAAACATCCGATTTAATTTAAATCTGAAAACTATTAAATATTCGATTTTAAAAAATATTCGATTTAAATACGATTAAATACGAAAAAGAAAAAATATTCGAATATTTAAATATGAAAAAGAAAAATATTCGAATATTTAAATATGAAAGACAAAAATTACGAAAAAGAAAAATATTCGAATATTTTAAATCAAATTTATTTTTAGATATTGGATTTAAATATGAAAAAAGGAAAAATATTCGAATATTTTAAATCGAATTTCTTTTCTTTTAAATCTAATATTTAATAGTTTTCAGATTTAAATTAAATCGGATGTTTGTGTGATTATACACATCCTAAGTAATCTATGGTCGAGTCGTATTTCAACCATTTTTACTTCTTTTCCCCTAACTTTTACTGCACTATAAGATATGTATATAAAATGTGCAAATAATATCACTAAAAGAAGTTTGGCTCAATGGTAAAAGCTTGGGGATTAACCCCCTTAGTCCCAGGTTTGAACCACCATAATGGCCTCTTGTTCTCTTCTTTTTCCCTAACTTTTACTACACTATAAGATATGTATATAAAAGGTGCAAATAATAGAACTAAGAGCAGTTTGGTTCAATGGTTAAAGCTTGAGGATTTATCCCCTTGGTCCCAGGTTTGAACCACCACAACGCCTTCTTTGTTTTCTTCTTTAAATTTCCTTTAACCAGGTGGTGACACGTGTCACCACCTGATTGGAGGAAAAAATATATTAAATATTAAACAAAATTAATGAAATTAATCTGGGTGATGACACGTGTCATCATTTGATTAGTTGATTAATTTTTATTTAATTAAAATAAAATTAGGATCAAATTGATTTAATAAGTAAATAACAGGGACTAAACATGTAATTTTAAAAACATTCTGTTAACTGTCACGTGGCACTTCCGTCACCCCTCCGTTAACTTTTTAACGGCGGTGGTCAAAATAGGTTGATTTAATAAGTTTGGTGGTGTGATCAGGGGCGTATCTACCATAGGTCAAGGTAGGTCACTTGACCTACCATAAAAAAATGGATAAACTACTTTAGATGTCATTTAATTATTAATAAAGTTACAATTAAGTTATTCAATTATTAAAAATTACAATTGGGTCACTTAATTCAAGTTTTAGTTACGCTCAGATCACTCCTCCGTTAAAATACAAATGAACATCTAACAAGGTTTGGTATAATGATAGTTTCACTCCTCAAAACTTATATATTCTACCAATTTAATTGTAACACCCGGGTTTAGGGGTTAGGCGAAAATAATATTTTAATATTATTTAGGCTCGGTTTTCCTAATTAAAAGGGTTCTTTAAATTTCGGGTTTCGTTTTCAAATTAGTTAATTTAATGTGGACCAAGTTTTGAAATTTAATCCCAAATAGCCATTAATGGTGTGCCCTTGTGAATGTCCCATTTCATTAAGGGCAATGTGGTCTTTTAGCCTTTGAATTTAAAGAAACAATTAAAACACCCATTTCTTCCTATTTTCCCACTATTCATCTTCTTCTCTAACGTGAAAGAAGCCCCCCCTCTTCAATCTACTATTTCATCCAAAAGTTTCTCCATTTCAACTCCGAATTGAAAGGTAATGGTACTTTTGACTTCCCCTCATCATCCCCTTCATAAAAGTACCTTTCATTTTAGTTTCCATGGAAGTTTTAGAAAATGTCATTTTTTGAATATTTTGATTAAAAATGAGATTTTTAAGTTGTTAAGTAAAGTATCTTGATTTAATATGCTTAGTTATGGTATAAGGAAGTCAAATGGTATATCATATATGAATTTCAAGTGATTTTGGGAATTTTCGGAATTTGGCTTTGAGAGGGTTTTTGGAGGGTTTTAAAGTGGGATTTGGGGCTGTTTAATGTTGGATTTTGGGGGCTGTAGGTGGTATGATATATGAGGATCATTTTGGGTGTAATTGATGCTTGTTTGGGTGTTTGAAATGGGAGAATTCAGTAGGTGTTAAGGGCTGCTCGAAAATTCTGTTTTTGGGGTTGATTTTGAGTGTTGGATGCTTGGCAATGTTAATCCGGGTTAGTTTCAATGATAAAATATTGATTGTGGATGTTTTGTTTGTGTTTGGGATTGATTAGAATCAAGTTTGGGCATTGGTGAAGCATCGGAAGTGAATTCGGGAAATTGAAGACGATCGCTTGCTTGGTTTTTGAGCTTGGAAGCTTAGGTGAGTGGTTAAATGTTTTAAATGGATTTAAAATGGTTGGTTCGAGTACATGGACTAGGTTGGGCTTGGTAGACCCACCTAGAGTTAGGATTAGGGTGGTAGCCTAATCCTAAGCTTGATCTAGAGCCTTTGGATGAACTCATTTATGTGGTTGTGTATGTCTCATATGAAATGTGATGTGTGTGCTTATGTATATTGTATTATACATGTAAGATGAGACATGAATTGTGATACTTGAGACATGCATGATGATGGTTGTTGGTGAGTACGTGCTAAGCACGAAATTGTTTGAAATGGGTAAATATTGGCACTAGTATACTTGAATACAAATGATCGATCATTAGGATGTTAGTGTGTACACATGAGTCAAAAGTCGCGCGTGGCCTTGGTGGCGTTGAGTCACCAAGGAGGAGTACGGGTACGCCCGGAAATTGTATTTAAATATAGTCGGTGATGAGTGGAATCCCATCGACGGGGCGTGAGGATGAGTGGAATCCCCTCCGCGAGGCCGGTGATGAGTGTAATCCCACCGTCAGGTAATGGTTGTGTTGTTGGATGTGAGTTCCAACGGTTATCCGCGTATTTGAGTCATAACTAGGTGCCAATGTGGATTGATATGTGCATCAATGTGTTGAGATTAATGATCCTTATGAGGATGGTTGATGTGGCTATTTATGTTGAGAAAGTTAGAGCTTGTTGATCATGACATTTACTTGTATATATTGCTCATGCATCTTATCTTGTGGCTCTTGTGGATCCTTGGTATGTTTGTAAAATGCCTTGGCTAGATCGTGCTCGGACCCTGCAATGTTGAGGTTTGTTTTTAGAGCTTACCCTCACTAAGCATCATTGCTTACGCTCTCTTTGTTCAACATTGCAGATCCTTAGTTCGTGGGTTGCTTGCGCAAGTGGAAGGCTCCAAGTGTGGTTGTTAGCCTTGAATGTTTCAAGTATGGATTTTTTGTAATGTTTGGATATGTAATAGTTTGAGCAATGGGACATGTATGGTTTTGTTGGATAGTTGTTGGTTGTTAGGAGCATGTTTAGACTCCTTGATGCCTTGCTTTTGTTTGGTTTGTATTGCCATGATGAATGTTGACTCATGCCTATTAGCTTATTTTGAATGCTCGCTAAATGCTTTAGAGGCCATCTTTATGTTTGAATGATGTTTGAATGAATGCTTGAATGTGAGGTTTTGCCTTAGTGTTAGACTTGTCTAAATCTTGTTGAAGCATGCTAGTATGGTTGGTATGCCTTAGGTTTAATCAACGTGGTGTCGTGATGTGTTTTGGTGGTGTTTTGGGGCACCTTTGTGCCTTAAAACAGCAAGATCGAGTCTGCAGACAGGGGGCGTTTCGGAACGGGTCCCCCTGTTCCGGAACGGTTCCTTGCAAATGGCCTGCCGTTTCGAAACAGATGGGGGTCGTTTCGGAACACTTTAGCTACTGGAATTTTGAGAAATTGGCGAGATGTAGGCGTTCCGAAACGGGCCTTTGAAGTTTCAAAACGGTCAAATCTCGTTGACCACGAGAAATTGACCGTCTGGGTCGTTCCGATACGGGTCACCCCTATTTCGGAACGGTCACCTTATGGTTGACCCTGGCCTGTTGACTAAGTCAAGGCGTTTCGGAACACCCTATGGGCTTTTCGAAACGGCCTGTTGTAGAACATTAAAATAGGCTGTTTTATGTCTTGTTTGGTCGGAGAATGTTTCATTGTTTGTATCTTCCGCTGTTGTGCTTCACATAGGAATTAAATATACATCTAGACAAGACCAAAGCTAAAAGAAATCTTCTGGGTCGTTAACCGAGGGGAAACCTTAACGGGTTTCGCTTCGGTTTTCCCCGTGTGGCCCACTCGGACCGGTCATCTGACCAGACCGGGACGAGGGGGTTACACTTGTTGGTATCAGAGCCTAAGGTTATCGAGACCTTGGGCAGGTAAGTGAGGTAAGCTTAAGTTTTTGAATTGGATTGTACGGTGTTTGCTTGTTTTGCAAGAATGATTGCTTGTGTGACAAGTATGTTGATTGTTTTATTTTAAAGTATGTGTGTGTGAGTCCCATTGCTACTATTACATTGGAAAAATGATTTTTAAGTGAGGGAACGTACTTGAACACTTGGAAGCCTTGCCTTGCTAACCCGGTTTGTATGTTTTGTTGTTGTGGTTGTAGTTGATATTTGTGAGAGCGATGTCTAGACCGAGAGGTAGACCGAGAGTGGTTCGTCAGGAACCACGGGTTGCGGCTCCTGTTGAGCCGGCTGTTGGTGTGGAGGCTCATCTGGAAGGGCCGGTGGCCGCGGGAGTTGGCGCTCCACCCCCACCTCCACCACCACCACCTCCACCACCTGGAGCTGGAGGTGAAGATGGAGCCGGAGGAGATGGACCTCAAGGTGGCCAAGGTCCAGCTGGAATTGATATGACTCCGCTAGTGCAAGCGATAGCGGGAGCGTTTCAGGCCGCAGTTGCGGGAGCTCAGGCTGCAGCTCAGCCTAGGTGTGATGATGCTAGTCTACCTTTGGAGAGGCTCCGTAGCTTGGGAGCCGAGGAGTTTAGAGGATCTACTCCAGAGAGATCGGAGTTGTGGTTGGAGAAGACAGTTCGTATCTTGGCTCAGATGGGTTGTGCGGGCGCACGTAGATTGGGTTGTGTGATCTCATTGCTTCAGAATGATGCCTACACCTGGTGGGTCACCATTACTACTGGAGTTCCAGAGGCCGAGATAGATTGGGATTTCTTTGAGTTTGCTTTCAGAAAGAGGTACTTGGGACCGAGGTACTTGGATGAGAAGAAGCGAGAGTTTATGGCTCTTACTCAGGGAGATGCTTCTGTGACTGATTATGAGATCCTCTTTGTTCGCTTGAGTCAGTATGCTCCAGAGTTAGTTCCTACTGAAGTGGAACGTTGCAACCGATTCCGCTACGGGTTGAATGAAGAGGTTAAGAGGTACACACTAGCTTCTGACTACTCAGACTTTGATGTGTTGGTCGCGAGGGCCAAGGATTTAGAGCATAGTTTGGGTTCGGCCAAACGAGCTGGTGGTTCTAGTTCTGGCAAGAGGCATAACCACTTTGATGGTAGAGATGCTAAGAGGCACAGAGGTGGCGGACATCAGTTTGATCAGAGACGTGGCGGTGGCCACCATGGTAGAGGCCATCAGGGCCATAGAGGAGGAGGGCGTTTGCCCGAGTGTGCACAGTGTGGGAGACAGCACACTGGGGAGTGCTGGGGTAACTTCCATGCTTGTTGGAACTGTGGTTCGAGGGACCACTTTAGGAGGGACTGTCCGCGTCAGGCAGCTCAGGCACCGAACATTGCTCAGGCTCCTGCGAGAGCGAATGATTTTCAGAGAGGCCGTGGGCGCGGTCGTGGCTACTTCCAGCCTAGGGCTGATGCACCTAGGGGTGATGCTCAGAGGAACCTTGCTCATGTTGTGGCTGTGCAGCCAGAGGCAGGAGGACCAGCGAGAGTTTATGCTCAGTTTGAGGCTGGGAATGACACCGATGTGATAGCAGGTAATTTCGAGTTACAGTCTATGTCTTTGCTTTCCTTGGTTGATTCGGGTTCTACGCATTCCTACATTTTGAGTGAGCATGCACAGAAGTTAGATATCCCTATCGAGATCTTAGATGTAGGTATGCATGTTACTAGTTCCTTTGGTGAGACAGTTGTGGTTAGACGTATGTATAGGAGGTGACAACTGAAGATTCAGGGTCATGTGTTCTCAGTTGATATGATGGAACTTCCTTTCTATGGTTTTGATATTATTCTGGGTATGGACTGGTTGGTTGAACATCGGGCTAGTGTGGATTTCGAGACAAAGAGAATTTCTTTGAAGCTTTCTGATGACTACGAGGTAGTGGTAGTGGGCGAGAACATTAAGTTCTTGTCTAATGTGGTGTCAGCTTTATAGGCTCATAGGTTGATGGACTCTGGATGTGGAGCTTATTTAGCTTATGTTATGAATCCGGATATGAGTGAAGCTAGACCGAAGGATATCAGAACAGTGTGTGACTTTCCAGATGTGTTTCCTGAAGAGTTGCCTGGTTTGCCTCCTGACAGAGATGTTGAGTTTGTGATTGAGACAGTTTCAGGGTCTAATCCAGTTTCGATAGCTCCGTACCGCATGGCTCCGAAGGAGTTGAAAGAATTGAAGAGTCAGTTGCAAGAATTATTAGACCGTGGTTTCATTAGGCCTAGTAGTTCTCCGTGGGGTGCTCCCGTGTTGTTTGTGAAAAAGAAAGATGGTAGTATGCGCATGTGCATTGACTATAGACAGTTGAATCAAATGACTGTGAAGAACAAGTATCCGTTGCCTCGTATAGATGATTTGTTTGATCAGTTGAGAGGTGCTTCAGTATTCTCGAAGATAGATTTGAGATCCGGGTACTATCAGTTGAAGGTGAAAGAGTGTGATGTTCCGAAGACAGCTTTTAGGACTAGATATGGTCACTATGAGTTTCTTGTGATGCCATTTGGGCTCACGAATGCACCGGCAGCATTCATGGACATGATGAACAGAATTTTTAGGGACTATCTAGATCGTTTTGTAGTTGTCTTCATTGATGATATACTTGCGTACTCGAAGACAGAAGAAGAGCATGATGAGCACTTGAGATTTGTTTTACAGAGATTGTTGAGCAATCAGTTGTATGCGAAGCTTAGTAAATGTGAGTTCTGGATTCGAGAGGTTGTATTTCTTGGCCATGTTGTTTCGGCCGAAGGTATCCGTGTTGATCCATCGAAAATTGAGGCTATTGTTGAGTGGAAGCAACCTAAGTCCGTGACCGAGATTAGGAGTTTCCTAGGATTAGCCGGTTACTATAGGAGGTTTGTTGATGGCTTCTCTAGGGTAGCTGCTCCTTTGACTAAATTGTTGCAAAAGGGAGTCAAATTTGAATGGTCAGATGCAAGACAGAAGGCCTTTGAGAAATTGAAAGAAGCTTTGACAAATGCTCCAGTGTTAGTGCAACCTGTTTCAGGTAAGAAGTTTGTGATCTACAGTGACTAAGTCAAGGCGTTTCGGAACACCCTATGGGCGTTTCGAAACGGCCTGTTGTAGAACATTAAAATAGGCTGTTTTATGTCTTGTTTGGTCGGAGAATGTTTTATTGTTTGTATCTTCCGCTGTTGTGCTTCACATAGGAATTAAATATACATCTAGACAAGACCAAAGCTAAAAGAAATCTTCTGGGTCGTTAACCGAGGGGAAACCTTAACGGGTTTCGCTTCGGTTTTCCCCGTGTGGCCCACTCGGACCGGTCATCCGACCAGACCGGGACGAGGGGGTTACATTAATCCTAATTCAAATTAATTCAAAAAATTTAACCATTAATACTTACAAAAGACATCAATTTAGTCATTTTCTTCTCCAAATCACATGTATACATTCGTTAACACTAGAGTACTTCATTTAAAACTATTAATTAATCTAGTACACAAATTTATAAATGTAAATATATTTATAATTATTTTTAATGCTAGATCTATAATTAGTATCTACATTAGAATTAAATTCATTAAAATCTATTTAAAGTTATTTATGAAAACGTTCTACTTTAGTTATTGTTACCCCATAAATTTCTACAAAAATTAAAGTTTTTATATTATTATATAATTTTCTTAGTAATTTCATATATTATTAAATGACTTCATTATTTTCTTTTTATTTTAAAACAAATTAATAATTAAACTTTTTTAAGTTACTGAATTTTTATTATTTAACAGATTTATTAAATTCTTAGCAAGTCTGTGTATTTTTATTAAAAAAATGAAGTTATAAAGATTTGGTGATAGAGATTAGTGATTATTCATATAAAAGTGCGGGAAGTCATTTTAGATGGTTTAAGTTACTTACAAGTAATATAAAATGTTTTGTGTTCAGAGCATTAGTTGTAAAAATGATGTTTTAGAATTATTTGTTTAGGGAGAAAATTTGTATAGACTAATGTGAATTGCTCTATACATGTGGACCCCTTACATATGTATTTATGTGTGATTGAATGGTTCTTTGTCATGTCAGTTATGAACATTTTAAGTAATTTTTGATGACTTATTCAATCTATTCTTATCTTACTTACATATGATTGTATTTATTATCGGTGGGTGAACTACCAAGCTTAAATTTCTAGATCCGCCCCTGGGTGTGATTGACATTTTTTATAGTTCAGTGGTTCAAATAGGTATCTCCAATTACTTCAGTAGTCACTGTAGTAGTTTTCCCTTATTTTAATAGTACTTTGTCAATCCCATAAAATAATCCAGTCCTAATTCCTAGCTCCCACTGTCCTTTTCTTTTCCACTGGTTTTCTTCCTCTTTTCCATTTTCGTTCGTTCGTATTCTTGGGTATTTTTTTCTGGAGAAAATCTCGACGACAGAAACACATTTGCAAAATCAAAGTTAAAATCCGACAAAAGGAATATATTATAGCGAGACCCACCAAAAGTTAAATGGGACAATCAAGAGATACCCACTCGGTAAAATGCTCTCTGCAACCTTGAAACTTTCTATTTCTTGGCTTTTTATTCCCCTTTTTAACACTGTTGGTTTCACTCATGTATTTTTTATTGTTATTATGGTACTATTAGTACTTTAGTAGTAATACGAAGACAACATTGATCATGTTAAAAAAGATTACTTATTGCCATAAAAATGTGATTTTTTTTTCTTCATTTTTTTTAACTCTGTTGCAGTTAACTGTGGGATTATAATTGTTTGGAAGCTATATAAATGTACTTCCTTTATTGAAATAATAAACATTGATGTTACAGTATCTAATGCTTGTGCAGAGGTTTTATGGTTATTTAATTGCATTATATATGTTTGCAATGCAAGTTTTCTTGGTGAAACTTCAGTTTAATTGCAGTTGATTATTATTTGCTTGTTATTAAATGGAAAATGATATTTGGAAATTTTTATAGGGCGTTTCCTTGTTTCAACAGGACAAGTGTTGTGATGTATGCGGTGCTGTTGGTTTTGAGGAGCTTGTTAATACCTGTTCTCGATGCACCATCAGACGCCATTTGTAAGATAGCGATCGGTTAATCTTAAGGCTTTGCTTGCCTGGATGATGGAAATGAATAAGGGAGAAAGCATGTTTTAATCTAATAGTTAAGTGAGAAAGTAGGAAAATTGTTATGAAACCTACTAACTAAAGTAAAATATTTTGCATCCTCCCAAACAAGTGAACCCTTGTATGTTTTTAATGCATCGTTAGATGTCTTTTGTAGGATAACCATGGATTAATCTTAGGGCATTTGTGTGGGTGGGAGGATCAAAACAGATAAGGAAGAAAGAATGTTTTATTCTAATAATTCGGTGATAAAGTACAAAAAATTGCATTGGAACCTACCAATTACAGTATAATATTTTTCATCCTTCCAAATTAGCAAAGCCTTGTATGTGTGATATGCTGTTAATTTCCTTTTGTGTTTTGATGTGAACCTACCAATTGCATTATAATATTTTCCATCCTTCCAAACTAGCAAAGCCTTGCATGTGGGATATGCTGTTATTTCCTTTTGTGTTTTGATGTGAATGTTCATGATTGCGTGATTTCCATTTTCCAATTTTTATCAATTAACTGAAGAATCTGCTGCATCATATTTCTTGCTTGATGCTGAAAGTATTAACAAATATCATCCTTAATTACTTGCTTGAACTAGAATAGTATCTTAACTGATTGTTTCATTCATAGTTATATGTTATGTTTATTCAACCTTCAATTCTGAATACAATATGTTATCTTTTTTGGAAGCTATTGCATGAGGGCCTTAGTGAGAAACAAGCTGGAAGACTGGATATGTGAACTATGTCTTCCAAAGAATGATGTAGATTCTCTAAAATCTGGCCAGACAGAAAATGTTTTGGATTCTTCTAGGAAAGTTTCTTTTGACTTAAGGAGACAGGTTGCATGTAAAAGGCAATATGCTGTTGAAACTGGGAAAGTGAAGTTCCTTCCTACTATAGAAGCCAGTAAGCTATCCTCTGGCTTACCAAAAACTGCATTTCCATCAAATAGCAACTCTGGGTCAAAACCTGTGCCAGCAAACTTCACTCCATCTCCATCCAATAGGCCATTTATGGGATCCAAAAGCAATGGCCCTTGTTTTAACCCGAAAAAGGAGAGAAGAAATCCTACTTTTCTACAGTTAGGATCTCGGAGTGTTCCTAGGTGTCGTGGTGTGCAGATCAGTCCAAGTCGTCAGCATGTGGTCCAAATACCAAACAAGTCAAAAGGTGATAAGTTCTTTGACTTCTCTTTTAATTCTTTTGTTTTTGCATAAATTTGTCTTGAGAATGTTGAAAGGTAAACGAGGTCGGTTTGAAACAGGTGGTTCTATCCGTTCAAATGAAGGGAAAGCTCCACAACCTCGAAATATTTTGAGCCATTGTTTTCGTGATCCCGCTTGTCTTCAGCGATACCATGAAGTGTACGAGGCGAAAAAGATTAGGAAGGAGCGAACCATTGACTTGGATTTTTTGATGTCCCAGGAATATCAATTCAACTTCTGGCCTTTATTTGTGGAATGGGGTTAGATGAGATATCTTGATATTAAACCCCGTGTCTATCAAAACCTCGTCAAGATCTTCTATGCCAATGCTACCCTTCAGCATGATGGAAGAACACAAACCGAGGTTGTAGCTATCGACTCGTATCTAATGGGAGTTGAATTTACAATCACTCCGACAATTATTGCCCAACACCTTGGTGTGGAAGCTACTGGTGAACATCAAGAATTCGAGCGTGTCCCCTTGAAGTTTGCAGATGACAGCCCCACTCGTCTTCATATCCATGAAAGGCTTCTGCATCTTATGACAACTTGGTTCTTTCGGCTCTCCGGTGGACGATGCACTCGCATGCGTCATACCGATTATTGGTGGTTACACCAATTTCGGACTGAAACTAAACCAGATATAGCAACAATCATCTTCAAATCTCTTGTGGAAATCATTAGCAACCCTTCAAGAGGCTCCCTCAATTATGGATGTGTGTTAAGCCACATCTTTGAATGTTTAGGGATCGACACCTCTATGGACCCTGAAATCTCGCTGCCGAGTAAAATTGATGAAACAACAACTAAGAAGACGGGGTGGACGTTCATTCAGGGTGAATGGGTTCATAAAAGATATGAAGATGAAGCAAGAATTGCCGGAGGAAATGATTATGCACTCGATGCTCCACCTCCCGTGACACTTGACTCCTTCTATGACACACTAAAGAACTTGGATGCTTTTATGCGCAGTAGTCAGACAGAGGCTAATTCCCGATTTGAGAAACTAGAAGCTCGTGTTTATTCATTGGAACATGAACGAAATCGACATGTATTTCGACCGACATCGCCTCAGGATGCGACGAAGCCTGAAGATGGTTAGGCTAGTATGCATAGTATATGGAGTTTCTTGTATTACATGAATAAACTTTTGTTGAATTTGTTAGACTACTTCATGAACATTGTTTGACTCATTTGTTAGACTATTGTGTATGTACACCTCCCTTGCATTTCGTGTTGCATTGTGTTTAGTTTTCTTGACAAGTTGGTTGTGTTCGTGCACGTAACATTGGATTTTTGTATACAGAAAATGTCCCAGGTACTTCTGCAGAAGAGCACTTTGATGCATATTTTGCACCAGCAGGGCATTATCAGGCATATGCTCCAACAGAAAATGTCTCAGGTACTTCTGCAAAAGAGTACTATGATGCATATTCTGCACCTGCAGTTCATGATCAGGCATCTGCTCCAGCAGAAGGCCATGATTATGCGCGTGCTTATACGCCTCAAGTGACTCGCACTTACATGTGAAAGAAGCTTCATCGCCATGGCATAACGCCAAGTAATGAAATAGACTCTGAAATTCAGAGACTCAGCCGTCCTCCTCAAATGTATGTCAAGTGGTACAGGAACGTACCACCTACCACGACGAATAAGAAGCTTCTTATTCTTGATTACAATGGCGTGCTTGTCAGTGTTAGGAGAGACGATATTCCTCTTCTGTCTCACTTTTAGTAAAAATGTTTACAAATTAGATTACGAAATTAATTTTTTACGTATGCAGGTGTGGAACTTAGACCTGGTGCTTCTGAGTTTCTGTATTATTGTTTTACTGCCTATGAGGTTGCTATTTGGTCTTCAAGGAGAAGGTAATGTGGACCTCTGCCACTCCTAAATCAATTGAATTACTCGATCCTTTAAGATTATTTGTTTTCTTACTTTATTTGTGCTTGAACTGTGCATCAATGCAGAGAAAACCTAGAGTGGGCGCTTTGGAGAATTAGCGATCTTAAACCAAGCATTGCCTTCATTTGGGTAACTTCAAAATTTATCTTCGTTAAAGCATCTAAAATTTTTTGACAAATTTGATGGACTTTATTTGAATATTGCAGGATCAAAGTCACTGCAAACAACATCCCACCGATCCAAATATATTTACAAAAAATCTGAGGCGCGTGTGGGATACTATGCCTCCGTATAACGAAGGAAACACGCTATTGGTTGACGACTCCGAAGCTAAAATGATTAATAATCTGGTCAGTGAAGAACGCACCTATTTTGCTCTTACTTTCAGCAATATAATCAATGAATCTGTAGAAACTAATTATGTTTTTGATTATGTTCATGTTTCAGGAGAACACCTACATATGTTCTAAATCCTACAAGGTAGAAGATGAGACAACTCATAACTCATTAGGTAAAACTCCCTAAATCAGACATATTTATTATAAAGATGAAGCAATTTCTTAAACTCAAACCTAATTATGTATTTTCTGTACTTGCACTTGATCATAGAAATATGTGGTTCCATTTGGGTATATTTAAAAAACTTGGTCGCAGCAGAAAATGTACAAGAGTACGTGAAGCATCATCCGTTTTTGGATTAAATGCAGCTGAAAGAGTTCGTTAATTGAATTAACATATTGTTCTCTGATAATCTCCTCTGTATTATATGTTTGCTCGTCTTTTGTATTTGTGTAAATACAACATATAATGTTAAATATGTACAAATCTCATAGTAAAAACTTTTGTCCTTATTATATGATAAATTTACAGTTTTGTACACAAACAACACACATATCCAAAAAGTATAAAAACCCTAAAGGACATACAATTTGGGGTATAAAATTGTGTATGTCCACATATCATTTATCTCCTACAAAAGGTATAAACTGTTTAACACAATGTCACACTCGCATCGAAACCCCATAGGTGTGGGTTCGATGCCCCCTGTAGGAAAACAAAACACAGAAACCTCATATGCGTGGGTTCGATGCCCCCTACAAAACATGTACAAAAGTATGCTTTTTTGTATGAAATTGTGTATGTCCACATATTATTTTTCTCGTACAAAAGGTATAAACTTTTTTAACACAATGTCACAGGGGGCACCGAAACCCCATAGGTGTGGGTTCGATGCCCCTGTAGGAAAACAAAGCACCGAAACCCTTAAGCGTGGGTTCGATGCCCCCTACAAAACATGTACAAAAGTATACTTTTTGGTATGAATTTGTGTATGTCCACATATTATTTTTCTCGTACAAAAGGTATAGACTTTTTTAACACAATGTCACACCCGCACCGAAACCCCATAGGTGTGGATTCGATGCCCCCTACATAATATGTACAAAGAGTACGCATTTCGGTATGAAATTGTGTATGTGCACATATCATTTTTTTCTCGATGTCCCCATTTGTGTACATTTGCTACTACTAAGTGTATAAAGTATCGAAACCCTTTAAGATGGTTTCGATCCCAGTAAAAGAAATCTACCTTTTCAGTGTTTTGTCTTTTCACTGTCATCACATAAACAGATTCCTGTTCACCAAAAATAAAGATGGTTTCGATACCCCAAAACGAGTCAGCCTTTTCAGTTCTTGTCTTTTCACTAGAATCACATGAAGGGGTTAATGTTCATGTACCTACTTCAATTAACAGACATGTCATGAGGCATTTTAAACCTTACAAGTACATGAAGGGGCTAATATTTTATGTATATTCGCAAAACCTTATAAAGCTTGTACCAAAAAGGTATAAACTTTTTATGCACTTCAAACAGGCATCGGAACCCCATAGAGCTAGGTTCGATGCCCTCTACTAGAACTAAAGTACCGAAACCCCTTTTAGTTGGTTTCGATGCCCCTCTAAATGATGTATTTTGCATTTGGTTAACAATTTCTTTATGTACACATTTCCTATCAATTAAATGACCCAACTTGAACCTTCGTGAAACTGTGTAATAAATTTATGTATATATCGTTTTCTCTTGTAAACTTGTACCAATTTGTGTACATTATGCTACTACTAAGTGTATATAGTTCTAAAACCCCTTCAGATGGTTTCGATCCCAGTAAAAGGAATCTTTCTTTTCAGTGTTCTGTCTTTTCACTAGAATCACATGAACAGTTTCATCTTCCTCATCGTGTATACAACTGGTTTCGATACCAACCAGAACGAATCAGCCTTTTCAGTTTCCTGTCTTTTCATTAATGAAGGGGTTCATGTTCACGTACCTCGTTCAATGAACAGACACACATTGTGCCTTCATTCTCTCTCAATTTTCCTCCATAGACTTTTCACTTTCCCTCCCAATTGAATTTCCCTATATATTAACAACTCTTCTCTTTACTCTTTACAACATCAAAAACTCACTATACTCAACTCAACCCTTCGCTCTATATTCAGTTCTTCACCAAATCTTTTTAAATTTCTTCAGATAAAATGAGTTCAAGCAGATCTTCGAGTCACAATCCTCACCAATTCGCAAAGAGGAAACTAGAATTTGAATCAGACTCAAACAATGAGGATGATTTATATTTCGATTCTGACGAGGAGGATCAACCAAGCCATGACACACTCAAAAGAAGCAAATGGTTCAACAAGTTTTCCAGACCATCAGTCCCTACTGATGACATTCAGTCTCTACTGACACATGCCAGAACCAAAGGCGGACCAAAGCTCAAACTCCACCGCCAACTTGCTGAGCTATTGGATGAGGAATTGCGTAGAAGGGGTACTTCGGCTATTCCTCAAGGTCAAGCTTTTGGCCAATGGAGTGGTTTGAGAGATGCTCCGAATGATGCTAATATTGCCTGCCCCCTGCCTGCAAACGACGAGGATAATGATCACCAAATACTCTGGCCACCCATGGTGATGATAATGAACGCAAGGCTGAATAAAGATGATGCTAGGAAGGTAGTTATTTAACAAATTTGAATTATGTTTTCAATAATATTACAATTGCTTAACTTCTAATCTTTTGCATTTTCTGATTCAGTGGATTAGTATGGGAAACCAAGAGCTTCGTGACTATTTCAGGTCCTACGATACTATTCTTAGGGCTCGCCAATCTTACAGTCCTCACGGCCATCGTGGAATTAGCCTTTTGATTTTTGAGAGCACGGTAACAGGTTATCTCGACGCTGAGAATCTGCATAATCAGTTTGCTGCCCAAGATTTCGATAGAAATGCTTGGGAACAATGTCAAGGCTTCTTGTATGGTCCAGGCAGAGAGCGCCAACTTTATGGTTACATGTCTGCCAAAGAGGACATAGACGACTTCAACCGCCATTCTCAAGGTTTTCTCTATCATAAGTTTCTTCTTTTATACAAGATAAACTTATGCTCATACTAATGCATACATGTTTTGTTCATTAGAAAACAATAGGGTCAGATATGAGATCCAATCATATGCAGAGATGGTTGGTCAGCACCAACGAGAGGCTGGTTCTAGTGCCATGGGTGGCAGAGGGCATAGAGGTTGTTTCCCAGGACATGGATGAGGATTGACGAGGCGCCATTATGTTACTTTTTTTTCAATATGTATTTGAAAAACTTTGGAATACATTTTATTTCTTTCCTAAATTATTTTATCTTTAGTTTTCATATGATCCTTCTCTCGTAAACCAAATGTTAATTTTCAACTCATAAGGTTGATGACCTTCAAATATTTGTGGATGTATGTAAATTGTATATGTACACAATTCCTTACAACAATATTCATTCTCACCCTAACAAAATTTAACATACGCCCCATTCCTGCTCAACCAGAACCGAAACCCTATATACGCGGTTTCGATGCTACATAAAAGACTTTAACTTTTGCCCATTCTGCAAAACCAGAACCGAAACCACGTTTAGGTGGTTTCGATGCCCTTATCAAAACTTGTACGAAAGTATGTTTTTTGGTAGGAATATTTGTATGTACACATTTCCTTACAAACACATTAGACATTTCAAGGAACCATAGAAAAATTGTGTAATAAAAAAAGTATACACCATTTGCTCTTACAGAGTTGTACCATTTTGTGTATATTTGCTACTAATAATCGTATATACACTCATCCTAATAAAACTTGTACCAAAGTATGCTTTTCGGTAAGATATTGTGTATGTACACATTTCCGTAAAAGTACAAGAGCCATTTCAACCTTCGTGAAACGTGTAATAAAAATTGTATATACCGTTTTCTCATTTAAATTTTTTCAAATTGTGTACATTTGCTATTAATATGCGTATATACCCAAATCTTTACAAAACTTGTACCAAAGTAGGCTTTACGGGTAAGAATTTCTATATGTACACATTTCCTTACAAGTACAAGAGCAATTTTCAACCTTCGTGAAACTTTGTAATAAATAAGGTATATAACATTTTCTCTTACAAATTTGTACCAATTTGTGTACATTGGGTACTATTACGTGTATATACACAAATCCTTACAGAACTTTTACCAAAATATGCTTTACGGGTAAGAAATTGTGTATGTACACATTTCCTACAAGTACATGAGCCATTTTCAACCTTCGTAACAATGTAATATATAAGGTATATACGTTTCCTCTTACAAATTTGTTCCAATTTGTGTACATTTCGTCCTAATAAGTGTATATACACAAATCTTAACAAAACTTGTAACAAAGTATGCTTTTCGGGTAAGAATTTCTGTATGTACACATTTCCTTACAAGTACAAGTCCATTTTCAACCTTCGTGAAACCGTATAATAGAAAAGGTGTATACATTTTCCTCTTACAAATTTGTACCAATTTCTGTATATTTTCTAGTAATATATGTATATACACAGTTCCTTACAAATATTGTACCAAAATATGCTTTTTGGGTAAGAATTTCTGTATGTACACATTTCCTTACAAGTACAAGTTCATTTTCAACCTTCGTGAAACCGTGTAATATAAATGGTATATACCTTTTCCTCTTACAAATTTGTACCAATTTCTGTATATTTGTTAGTAATATATGTATATACACAGTTCCTTACAAATATTGTACCAAAGTATGCTTTTAGGCAAAAAATTTGTGTATGTACACATTTCTTACACGTACAGGATCCATTTTGAAATTTCGTGCATGTGTTATAAAAAGGTATATACATTCTTCTATTACAAAATTGTATTAATTTGTGTACCGCTTCATGTAACAATTTGTGTACCGCTTTTTACCAGTTAAACAATACATCTTTGTAATAAAAAGGTATATACATTCTTCTATTACAAAATTGTACCAATTTGTGTACCGCTTCATGTAACAATTTGTATACCGCTTTTTACTCGATAAATAAGTCTACCGTTTTTTAACCGGTATTTAAAAATTAGGCAAAATGTTGGGGGCATATTTGGGATTTTCCCCAATCTTTTTACATTCTTATGTTGGGATTTTCCCTCTCGTTCACATAAATGTTGACAGCGTTAAAAAAAAGTAAAAAATACGGTGTAAATTTAAAAAAAATGGTGAATTCAGCCGAATTTTCAATTTAATATATAAAAATTATAAGAAAGGATTTATTTTTAGTCTCGTTGGGGTTAGATCTCTCTTTGTTTACCTCAAAAATGGCTTCCTTTTGCTCACTAACATTGATTTTGATTTCCATTTTCGCTTTCTCAATCTCCATTACTCACTCCAAAACTCTCAAGAGAGATGGTAGGTTTTGTTTTGGTTATTTCTACTAGATCTTCTTTTTGCTCTGTTTGGTTTGTGAGAAAATGTGGGAAACAATAATTAAGAAAGGAAAGTTTTTCTTTTTAACTAAACTCAGATTGTTATACTTGTTCCATAGAACTGGGGAAAAAACGAAAACCCATTTTTTCTAGTACCAAGTAAGTTGATTCTTTCATTAATTGTGTTCAAATTCATGAATTAAAGTTGTGATCTTTTTTTCTTCTTTTTAGTTCATTTTCTTTCAATTTTTTAGGAGTCAGATGTCAACTAAGTTCAACTTTTGATCCATTTAGCTTGCTCTTTTGTAGAGCAATTCAGTTGATAAATGTACTTAAGCAGATCTAGGTTAAATGGAACTTTGACACTTTATTTATGGTTAGAACCTAAGAGAATCTGTGTTTCCCAATTGCAAAATAAAAAATTAAAGCTTTTAAATGTAAATAAGCAGCAGCGCAATGGATTAATAGTTGGTATCTTGTTGCAGTAAAAGCCTTGAATGAGATAAAAGCATCACTTGGATGGAGAGTGGTATATGCATGGATTGGAGATGATCCATGTGGAGATGGTGATTTATCACCTTGGTCTGGTGTAACATGTTCTACTCAAGGAGACTATAGAGTTGTTACTGAATTGTAAGTATCGTTGCTGCCTAAGTTACTCGGACATGGTTCTGAAAGTCGGACACATGTATCTGTTTGACATGGATATGTTCATATTATTTTTAAGTCTTTCCTTGTATTTGGAAGGTTATATCTTTGTATCCATTTATGGAATTCATTGTACATACGGGTACTTAAAAGAATTCAGTCAGAGTCATCGATAAAATGCTTAATATGCTTGTTAGTGAAAGGCCAGGATTTTGCTTCATTAATGCAACCTTTGCAAATGTCTTTTTCTTTCAAATTCTAAGTTTTAGTCCAATTCGTCTTTATATCCTATGTTCGGGGTTATCGGAAAGATACTCAAGTGAGTACTTCTCTGTTATGATTGAATTCAAATGCCTTTCCCCTTCTCATTTTTACTCGAACTTGGCCCCGTATCTTATGTTTGGGGCTACTGGAAAGATACTCAAGTGATTACTTCTCTGTGTTGATTCACTATTGTATGATTGTATCTAATTCTATCGTTTTTAACCAACGTTGACATTAGCTTGTTATTGTGACCATTTTCGTTTACAGGGAAGTCTATGCAGTATCAATCGTGGGTCCTTTTCCTATTGCTGTAACTAATTTGTTGGATTTAACAAGGCTGTAAGTTCTCTCTTTCGTGCCTAATAAGCTAAATTATTTGTTTTTCTAAGGTCCGCAAAACCTATTTTTTGTGCTATCCTTCAAAATGGCAATCAAATCCCCTGTAAACCTAACCTTCAAATTACAAGATCAGGTTTTGGTCTCCACAAGTTCTTTTGGAGTCTTTCACGATTTAGAATATTGCAGGTACTCGAGTCCCATTCCTGTTATTGGTCCATAAACCATGCAGATGAAATTGGCATTTTAATGCAGTTAGCATATATGAATGAATACCTGTGCACGTTTGTGTAAAAAATGAAGAAAATATATTGGGCTGATGAGAGCTTGATGCAAGCACGGTTTCTTCCGTTCACCTTTCAGATATTGCGCGAGATCTTTTCACTTGTATCCATTGCCTCACAACGACCTAAATAAGATTTGGACAAGTTCATGTCCATAATATATACATATCTCACTCGCACCGAATGCTTTTAATTCTTTACATAAATTACATTCACCCGAAATAATGTGTCATCTAGTAACTTAATATGCGGTGGGTCATATTTCTCAACAACAAAAAAGTTAGTTTATGTATGAAGTTATCCTAAGCATAGGTTTTACAATTTAGATGTTTTAGCCTCTGGATTTTACTTGAGAGTTCTAACTGGATTTTTTTTCTTCTTGACTTTGCTAATATGACAGGGATCTACATAACAACAAGCTGACGGGCCCAATTCCTCCCCAAATCGGACGCCTGAGACGACTTAGAATGTTGTATGTTTTCTTCTTATAGCACGCCATATGAAATATTCAAATCTAGTCAATTTTACTTGCCAATGTACACCCATCAGTTCATTCAAGCTTCATCATTGGATAATAACCATGTTTCTATATCTAGATTCCGGACCAATATTTAGAAATGCCATTCGTTTTTAGTGAAAGAACAACAGATAAAACTATACGAAAAGAATTTGTTATCTTAAATCTGATAATATGTTTTGATGAACTGTACAGAAATTTGAGGTGGAATAAACTCCAAGATGTCCTTCCTCCCGAGATCGGTGAGCTGAAAAGACTAACCCATCTGTGAGTATCTTTTTATGATCCCTGAAATCTCTCTTTTAAAGTGGAATGTGTCTGTACATGCATGCTGGAAGTTTGGAAATATGTAATTGAAAATTTCTTCAGGTCATTGAGCTTTAACAATTTTAAGGGTGAGATTCCAAGGGAGCTTGCAAATCTACCCGAGCTTCGCTATCTCTACCTTCAAGAAAACCGTTTCACCGGTCGTGTGCCTGCAGAGTTGGCCACCTTACAAAACCTCCGGCACTTGTAATTTTCTGTACCTTTTCAATGTGTGTTATTATTATTGTTATTGTGCTAAATGGTCATTTTTGTTTTGTAGGGATGTTGGTAATAATCATTTGGTTGGTACTATTAGGGAGCTTATTCGTATCGAAGGAGGCTTTCCGGTTCTACGTAATTTGTATGTCATGTTTTAATTGTTAACTCAATACAAAATGATTTATATTTTGCTATATATGATCAAATACGCAGTTTTTCTTAAGGCTTTCATATGCAGGTATCTAAATAACAATTATTTGACTGGAGGAATTCCTGCTCAGCTGGCAAATCTGACAAATTTGGAGATATTGTAAGTGCCAGTAATATAATATATATAGTTCTTTAGATATCTGTTTCCAATATTTGTGTCGAACACATTCGGTGCGGATATGTTCCTCTAAGGACCCTCCGAATGCATGGAAAAACTTGCACAAAACACTGATCATGCTTATGTTAGACACATACCCTATATCCGACATGTAAACCCGAATCCGAGTAACTTAAGTATTATGACTATTCTTCTCTTATGGCTCTAGAATCGCTTAAAAACTATTTTCTATTTGTTACAGGTATCTTTCATACAACAAAATGTCTGGAGCAATACCAACAGCACTTGCCCATATTCCTAAATTGACATATTTGTAAGTTTCTTTTTTCATCACACTCGAGTCGAGTTTCATTGGGAAATCTGTATTACTTTCTTACCAGAAGTATTCTTTTCATGATTACATTGTTGTGATGTTTAACTTCTGCTCTTGGACTTCAACAATTAACAGGTACTTGGATCATAACCAATTCTCAGGCCGGATTCCCGATGCATTCTATAAACACCCTTTCTTGAAAGAACTGTGAGTTCGCCTTCATCGCTTAGTTTACGAGGAAAATAGCCACTTCCGGGTACCATTAATCTAACTTATTATAAATCTAATTTCAGGTATATTGAAGGAAACACATTCCGACCCGGGGTAAACCCCATTGGTGCACACAAGGTCCTCGAACTCTCGGACACAGATTTCTTGGTTTAGTTAAAACAGTCTAGAACATAAGCCTTCTCGCTATCGTATCTCGTGGCCATGGATTTCCAGTTATCCAGAATCTGTAATATTTGTACCGTAGATATGAACTCAGTTCTTTATTGTATCATTATCCGGTGCTTTAGGAAAAACAGCTGAAATCTGGAATTATAGATGAAATGATCAAGTATCAAAATTTAATTTTTGTAGGTATATTTGATACATTTTGTAACCAAGAAAATGAATGGAAAATTTTCATTTTTTATATAAAAATGGAACATAGTCGAATTCGAGTATTTTAATATTTGATTATTCGATACGAATGATACCGGTGTCGGTCGATACATTTCAATTTTAAGATAAAATGATATAGTACTAATATTTTTGACGATTGATACAAAATTTTGATGTTAAAATTACTTTTTCATATGTTTTTTAATAATTTTTATTTTATTACGAAAAACGTAAAACTGGGCTATAATATGTATTATCAGCATAGAAACAATATTTCAACAATAATATAACATATTTCCATAAAATATATTATAATTGTAATATTGAATAAACCAGTGATAATTACAATTGCTCAAAAAACTAATAATTCTGCTATTATCATATTCAACCCTTGATTATTGCTTATCTGGACTCATGGCTGAGTCTTGTATATGTATGTGTCCGATATAGATATGTTCGTATATTTAGAGATCATACCTCGTACTCATGTCTGAATATGTTGGTCATAAATGTAAGAGATACGAATTCATCCGCAAGCCGGAGCTTCGAAGTTGGGGAATACTATGAATGCAATCGACAAAGGCGAGATGGATATCGGAGACTTCACGTTGACACGGACAGGGTTTAGCGAAGGGATGTTTCCGGCACCTGTAACTTCTAAAGGAATGCCATTGAGAACCATAGTTCGGCTTCGAATGTATCCGTTTTTAGGAGTTAAATGATACTCCTCTCGGAGTAGAGCCTCGTCGGAAGCTTTGGTTCCGACCCAGGAAAATGTTTTCTTAAGAGTATGTGTGAAGCCGTCCCGGCTAATGTTCTGTTCATTCACAGCCAACTTCAGGTTGATGCTGTTTTGAACATTCATCACGAACTTCGTCTGATTGCTCAAGTTGATCACAAGTAATGTTACACCAGCCTGCAACACGATGTCGAGAATCAAGATCATAGTAAATGAAACAGTAGATATTTTCATCTTCAAAGAACAGTTTCAAGGGAAAAATGGAGAGAGAGAGAAATCGTCTCGGAACGTTGACGAATTGCAAGCTTTTCAGATTATGCATGAGTCTGAGATGCAGACAAGTTTACGACATGGTTCATTCATGTCAATAAGTTGATGGCACATACCGGTGAATCCATATTATGAAAACGAAGTTTCGGAAATCGGAATTAATGCAAACCAAATCAAAGAATAACCGGTGTAAAGGCGAAATTTCGACTTACTCTTCCTTTTGAACAATGGGCATACGATCGAAGAAACGGTGAAGCATCACTTTCAACAGATAGAACCACTTTTCCCATTAACCGGTGCCATAGAAGCGCACTGTTCCGGACCATCAAAACAAAATGAGTACATGGGCCGGCTCACCATACAAATTCAGCACAGTTGTATATGAGAAAAGCTTTCAATATCCTCCAATTTGATCAAACATATACATGACACAAAAGCAAAACTCGGATAAATAAAATTCAATGCTCTAGCTCTTGCCTGTAATAATCAGGGTTCGGAACAAATGTTGTCGCATTGAGAAGACCGTAGTTCCCACCAATTAGTGTTTGCCTACAATATACTTTAGTATGGTATTTCGACGACATTCCGAGCTGATCTAAATACCTGAGATTGTGTACAATAGAAATGAAACTTGAGTATTCATACATGACAACAATATATTAGTGTTAAAACTCTATGTTTTATGCATATTTAAAGCAGTCGGGTAAGTATAATCACCAGAAGCTGTTGACGAATGTATTCGAGACTCGAGCACCGCCACTGTTATAGGCCCCACCAGACTCTCCAACCCATGCAGAAGACCAAGGACCGTGCGTCCGGATTACGTGTGTAAGATTACTGAATGTATATGCTGCCTTGTTTAAGTGGTCGGGATTCAATATCTTACTAACAAGTTTCGGATCAACACCTGAAATAAAAAACGGGTTTATGCATTAAACGCAGGACGGATCAGATAGTAAGGCATCCCATGCATTTGAACCCATCGGGACTATCCGAACGCACCTGCACCCAAATTGTACATATGATGGCTCATGACATCGAGTACACGTGACCCTGAAGTCTGAAGAAGCTTGACAAACCACTCTTCTTCAAAGAATCCTCCGGGAGCTACGAGTGACGGTTTAGATTGTGAGCCTTTGTATAACTCATTTATCATGCTCTTCAGTTTGATCAAGTCTGTTCCATATTGGTCGGCGAGAACATGTGCACCGATACCATGTCCGCTCAACTCATTACCTAAAACCACAACGGAAAACATTAGAGGCGAGAAGAGAAAAATCATATGTATATAAAACTGTAAAGCACTTCATCTAGGAATCTCTACCGAATTCCCATGAATCTATGTGGTATCCTTTTGAAATGGTGTACTTCATAAAATCTTCGGCATTGCTAGAGTCCCAATCCCCTCCCCAAAGGCTCCTCTTTATTTTATGTCTCCCGTGAAGAGCGTTCAGGCCGAACGTCACCATTACACTGCAAATGTAAGATTCAAGCGATTATCGAATCAGTCGAAAACTTGAAAAGGCTTGCAGCCTTAGTTAAAATACCACTTCAACTGATTAAACAGTGTGAGGAATAATGGTATTTGAAATCCGAGATTCTTACCCGGTTTCTTTGAAGAATCGGATTAGTTCATCCCACCTCTTCATGTGTAAACATCCCTTCGAAAATCCAAACAATCCATCTTTCATCTTCTGGAATGGATGACAAGGAGACTTCAAATTTCCGACATTGTACAAAACTTGATCTTGCAAAGAGCCTCCAACTCTTATCCTCAAATGGTTGAAAGCTAACAGTGTGAGGAACAGAGTAGCATTATGCTTCGGGACATGAAAATTCAACGATGTACGCATAAATATATCGCTTTGACTCGTCGTTTTACTTAAGTCCCCATGTCCGACACATATCTGGATTTGGGTTCGTAGATATGACTGAAAAAACTTAAAAGAAAGATTGAACAAAGCCATGCCGGACACATGCTCGTATCTGACACACATACCCAAGTCTGAGTAACATAACACAATATCTTTCACAAACTGATCTAGAACTACAAACCTTGGACAGCTTTGGCAAGGAAAGGATGAGACAAGTTCTGTTAGAAAAAACAACAGATTGAACAGTTACTACAAGTGTTTTGATTTTGCTAGAAGCTTAACCGAATGAGTTAACAAAATCCAAAGAAAAACCATTTAATCCTATGAAGAAGATAGCTCTTCTTAAGCCTCACCAGATTCGTTACCGATGTATTGTGCCACGGACACTGGTCGTAATCGCACTTATCATGAGGCCACCAATCGATTGTAGCACAGACGAAGTTATCATCGGTTTGAGCAACAGTCATAGTTCCATCGATTACAATCGATCCATGACTAATATCTTGAGCAAAAACCACCGGAATCAATGCCACAAATAAGAACAACCCGAACCGCAGTTCCATTCGGTAAATTGGTTGTAACGGCCTCGCCCTTCCACCTTGGAGTATTATGTTAACCATGAAGTCTAACCCCAAGTATATAAAATTGTATCAGAAACAGAAATTGAACATCTATGGGCTATGGTGGCACTTTAAAGTTTCAGACAGGAAGTTGTCCTAATCTACACAGTTTATCACCTGTCTTTCCATATTACAATAACTTGTAAGAAATCAAGCCTTAAGACCTTGGTCAGCTGATAACAATCTAATTTAGCATTTTCTAAGTAATTTCCTAGAAATGACATATATGAATCTATTTATTCAGTGAACATACATGCATACATACATACATACATACATACATACATACATACATACAAAGCAATTAAAGTTTCAAAATTTAACAATATTAAAAGCAACCCATTGATTAAACTAGCCTAAAATTGCCCAGAAAACAAAGAACGCATTCAACAGACATAAACAATGACAAAGCTCAACTCAAACAGATACATTACAAAAGGAAAAAAGAAACCCAGAAAAGAAACTAACCTCCAAAAGAAAACAAGCTAGAAAACAGGCATTGGAGCAAAAGCAAAAGGAGAAAATGCAGAGAAGTTTACCTTGGAAACAAACAGACCCACCAATAATTTTGAAAAGGCTAGAGTTTTATTTTAGCCAAAACGGAAGGTTTGGCTCCTTTTCCTTGGGGGTGCTGTCCTTTTTCAATGACAAAAACATGTTTGGTGAAACGGGTGGGACTCTTGTCGATTTGGCTAAAATTTCAGATTCTTGTCCAAAAACTCAAAACACTTCAAAGATACAAAAAACAGTAAATTTTTACTTTTTTTAGTTCAGTCACTAGCTTTTTAGCACTGGAAGAAAAATGACGCAACTGCTTCTTTAATGGGGGTAGGTGCAAATTTCGTTAAACCGTATAAATGTTAAAATATATACAAATATAACAAAGTTTATATAATAAAAACACTTTGATATAAAATGAATTTAGAATTTTAGTTTATTATTTAGGATATATGATTTAGGGTTAGAGATTAAAGTTTATAGTTTAGAGTTAAGAATTTAAAATTTAGATTTTATAGTTTAATTAGGAAGAGTTTTGTAAATTCTTATACACATATTATGTATCAAAATATAACTCATAAATAATTAGGCTTAAAGTCCCGCCATTTTTCAGTTAATTTTTTTAGTTAAAATAAGTCTCTAAACTATTTCATGTAATCACTTTAAGTCCCACCATTTTTCATTTAAATTTTTTTTGGCCAATGAGGCATTGACAGGTAACAAAGATTTAAGTATTTGTTCTAACCAAAAATAATATAGATACTTAAAAGTAAAAGATGTGTATAGTTTATATGCTTATTTTGATAATCAAAAGAGAATAATTTACGCACTTAAAGTGGGCACATGTGATTGTTTAAGAACTTATTTAAACAAAATTTACTTAAAACAAAACAAAAACACAATTCAGGGACCGATTTTTAGTTTAAATCGATTAATTATAATTGTAAAAAAACATATATTTGTTCCGTTAACATAATTAGCATTACAATTTATAGTATTCTAGAGGACATGTGCTCAAATAATTTAGATATTATATTAAAATAATCAAAACAGATGAACCCAACAAGTGATGTCAGTTTTAAAGTGGATGGTATTCATCTTAAGATACTCGAGTTCAAATTGCTTTGTTTACAAGATGTATGTTCATTCTCCAGTGGAAAAACGGATGATGTTCATCTATTTTATACACAAATTATTTAAAATATATATTAAAATAAAAAACAGTGTTATAATAATATTAATAATTACTATCATTTAAGAAAATAACATTAATTCAGTAAAAAAAAATATAGATAGATAACATGAACATGGAACAGATCAGCAGTAGGTTTTAAAGTTTATTAACATTCCTACTTTTTCTTAAAGAGGTTGGAGTCGGCTTTAAGTTGAAGCAATGCCTTCACCGAATCTTTACTTAGACTTTGGAAGTTGGAACAATGGTTTTGTTTAGGGTCTTAAATAATTAGGTAATTCACCATATTTGTATCGAATAAAAATCCTCTGCTTTTTTTATATTTTTATTTATGTATCATATTAAAATTTTAATTTAATTTTTAGGATTTAAGATTTAAAAATTAAATTAGACCTTAAAATTCAAATTTTTTAGTGTTAGGCATAAATAAGATACAAAAAAAGACGGATAATTTTTATTCTATTTCCCCAAAATTTGTATTGGGGAACATAGTGTATAGTTCATATTTTTATTGTTTCAGATATTGCAAATAAAGTAGAGTGATTTTGAGATTTGGATATTTTAATTGTAGGCGAACAGAACTCAACTCGAAGAATTTGATTATTTTTTTTTAATTTTGAATTATTTGAGTGGAGTTATTTGAGTCGACTTGAAATTCGTGTGAATTTTGAGTTCGAGCTGATATGGAATTTTACCAACTCAAAAAAATCGATTTAGTCCTTGATTTCTTTTTTTTCTTCTTCAATTCAACTTTCATTTTAAGTTTATTTTGACCAAATTTGAACAACATACTCTTAAACAAATGTTGAATACTTATTTAGCTTCAATTTCTATTTTTGAAAATAAATTTTCTCTTTTTGTAATTTAGTCCTTCGACTTTCTATGGTTTCTCAATTTCTTCAATTACTCCTTCGTTTTAAGCCTATTTTCACCAAGTTTAAACCACATGCTCCAATACCACTATATAATATCTATGTAGCTTCAATTCATATTTTTAACAAAAAGATATTCATTTTTATAATTTAATCTCTTAACTTTTTATTCTATTCAATTTGAACTGTATTTTTTTGTAAATTCCTTTTTTCTCATCATTTTTTAACTATTTTATACTCTCATCAATATTGTGCACTAAAAAATTCATTCTTTAAAAATAAAATTATAAATATATTTTATCGGATGATATTTGTTTTATCAGATAACAGTACAAATCTCACTTACACATATAAAAAAGAATATAAAGAAATATATATATATATATATGTATGTATGTATGTATGTATACCTTATATAATTAGAGAAAGTCATTTAAAATAAAATTTAAGTTATAAAATAAAATTTATCAATCTGAATAACTTAAAACTTTTTTAATCGACTCGGTTGAATAATCACTCATAATTCTAATTATTATTTACATTCGCCTTCAATATCTATGAAGAATAATTTAATTAAATTTGGATTCAAACTTAAAAAATAATATCTGAAGTTAATATGGATAAGAAATGAATTTAGATTCCTAAATATAAATTTTACAAAAACAAAAAATTACAACTGGTTGGCAATTTGTACTTTTTCATCAGCTTGGAAAATGAAATAAAGTAAAAGTTGAAGGTCCAATAAGAAGAAAAGGGGGTCACTTTTACTTTCTTTCTTAGGGATAATTTTAATTCATGCATCGTTATGTATCACTAATTATGTGTATTGATATGTCCTATTAACTATTTTAATTATTTTAAAATCATATAGATCGTAAGCATTATTATCACCTTTTATAATAAAATTAAAAAATAATTTTTATATTATTTTTTCAGAGTTTTTTTATCTTTTTTGGTAAAGTACACAAATAGTACTGAACTTTGGTAAATTTATAAATTTGGCAATCAAATTTTTAATTGTTTCAATGTTACCATTAAACTTTTAATTTTGTTCTAAATTGGTCACTAACCCGTTAACAACAGTTAATAGGTGGCGTGACAGTTAAATATTTTGTATAATAACACATTTAGTCCATCACTATTTACACATTATTTCAATTTAACTTTGTTTTAATTAAAAATAATTTAATCTTAAACCCTAAACCCTAAAACTAAAACCATAAACCCTAAAGTCATGAACCCGTAAACCTCAAGCCCAAAACCACGGATTTTGGTTTGATCAATCGATGGGAAAATGTTGTAAATTATTAAAGATACTTCCATGGCCTGGATCAGTGATCAGTGGTGGATGATATGTCCTAAACCACGAATTGGAACTATTCTAACCTTTGAATTTGAACTTTTCCTTTTTGTTTATATTTTGACATCATTCTTATATATATATAATTTTAAATTCAAGTGTTACATACGAATTGGAACTATTGTTCCAGCTAATTATATTTGTTGTTGCTGATTAGCATTTTCCCTTTATTTTTAAAATACTGGATTTTGTTTCGATTTGATCGGGTTTCTTCTCTAGTTATGTTTTGTCAAAATTAGTTGTTTCCGTAGAATGGAGTTGTTGTTTTTTTTTTGATTGAATGGTGACCTCGTTAAAAACCCCCTTCTTATCGGTCGTTACCTGGGAGGGCAAAGACCAACAGCGGAAGGAAGAAAAGAGTGTCACATGAATTTTATTAACCTGTATTACCGATAAAACACAAAGTCTCTGTATGAAAAACAAATAACCCGGCAGTCCACATAATAAGACCCCCTAAAGAAACTGTAACCACCCTTCAGAATGTGACTGAACTAGCCTATTCCCCTTTTGGCTAAAGAATCAGCTGCCAAATTACAACAGCGGGGAATTTTTCGGAAGATGCACGATCTAGAGACACCAAGCGAAATAATTTCTTTGACCAGCTCCCTGTACATGACCGGGCACAAAGCCAAGTTCTCGATCCAATCCACAGCTAAGCTACTGTCGCTTTCCACGATAATTCTGAAATTTGAACAAATATCGCTATTCATGATCAGTATTAACCCTTCCTTTATCGCAAGGAGTTCGCTAGGACTGGTGGACCAGGTCCCACGTTCCTGGAAAAGGACAGAAGCGACTCTCCTCTATGATCTCGGACGATACCTCCAATGCCGCCCTTAGTTCCCGAACTCACCATGGCCCCGTCCGTATTCATCTTAAGGAAGCCGACTGGGGGAGGGGACCACTGCACTTTCGGCTCCGACACTGTTTTCCCACGGCTAGTATTACTAACAATTGCAGGGCATGCTGGAAAAGGACAAAATGGAGTTGTTGTTGATTGAGGTTTGGGGTTTAGAGTTTAGTGTTTAAGGGTTTAAGGTTTAGGGTTAAATTATTTTTAATTAAAATAGGGTCAAATTGAAATAATGTGTAAATAATGAGAGTTATAATTATTATTTTTTCGAATTAGGACAAAATTGTTTAAATATGCAAACGTGGAGGACTAAATGTATTATTATACAAAAAAATTTAACTGCCTCATCACCCTTTTAACTAAAAAAATTTAATGGTAACATTGAAGCAATTGAAAATTTAATTACCAAATTGAGTAATTTATCAAAGTTCAGTTACCATTTGTGTACTTTACCAAAAAAACTGAAAAAATAATATAAAAATTTTAGATTTTATTCTAAAAGAAATAATAATACTTTTGATCCCTATAATTTTAAAAATAATTAAAATAATTAATATTACATAACAGTAGACATAACTAGTAGTATATAGCGGTGTATGGCGTTTATTATAGAATATTTTTTTAGCACCGAATTACAAGTTGGGGTAATTAAAATGTTATCTAAATAGGAATTGATTTAATCCAACAAGTAAAAAGTTAATAGTGTACGAATTTGATTTAATCCGTCGAATTTGATTTTATAATTTAAATAGGAATTGTTATCTAAATATTTTATATAAATGATATATTAAAATGGATAATTATTTGATACACTGGCGGTAAAAACTAAAAGTTTCTACAAGCGCCTTAATTTTAGGTTTTAGGAATTCAATTTAGAGTGTAGGCTTTAGGGTTTAGGTTTAGTAGTTTCGAATTTAGGTATTATGAATAGAATTTAGGGTTTAGGGTTATAAATTAGGGTTTATAGGTTAAAACCTAAATCGTCAACATATTACACCAAAACCTAAACCTTAATATTTAAACCCTAAATCCCAACTTTAACTCCTAAATTCTAACCATTGCCCTTAAATTATAAACCCCTACACCTAAACCCCTAAACAATATACCCTAAACTAAATCCATAAACCCTAAAACTAATGCGCTTGTGGAAACTAAAAGTTTCCACCGCCATTGTATTGGATACAAATCCTATTAAAATATAACTTATATTACCAACAAGTGTTGGGTGCATTTGTAAGTCACATTGCATTCTCAAGGTGAGGACGCGGTCACGCGAGTTCAAATTTTGGAGACAACATTGTTGAAAAGGTAAACTCGCACCATTAACATAGACTGTAAGACGAACATGTATATTACCAAAAAAATATAACTTTTATTGTAATCCAAACAAAATATAACTTATTCTTTTACTATAAAACATTATTTTAGACCACCCAGTATTGTGAGATGTAATTTTTTTTCCGATAAAAACATATAAAGTAGTAATAGATTTGTTCATGATTTGCTAAAAAGAACCGTATGTGATAGAAAAAACTTTGATACATAAGTCTTTTAATTTTAGAGGTTAGAGGTTTAGTTTAGCGTTTAAAATTTAAGGGTTTATGTTTTAGGGTATATGATTTAGGATTTAGGGCTAAGAATTTAAGATTTAAATTTTATAGTATAAATATGCATGCAGCATGTGTATCAAAATTTTCTTTATCAGAACAAGTCTAAGCTAATTTGAATTTTAATTATTAATCTAAACAATATTTAGAAAAATATTTTTATATTTAATACTTAAAAGAATTTTATTTAGGATGGAATCAAAATTATGAGAGGGATAAAGTTGTTCAATTTCAAAATTGAAAAGGACCTAATAAGTATTCAATGCAAAATTTAGAAGTGACGAAGTTTAATTCGACAAATATTCGAATTGGAAGACACTAAAACAAGCAAATAATTGAAGTTAATTACTAATGTTCTGCATGAAATTGCTTGGAACAAAATTTTGATTAAATTTTTTTCTTTACAACATGATGAATGGAGAAAATCTTTTTACATGAAGATATGTGTGTATTTTGAAATCTGTATTATGTTTTGTGAACTCTTTCACAGACTAACTGCATGAACACTTGAGATTCTGATCATTGCCGCTTGTTATTCGAATCAGCATAGCTAGCACCTCTTTCATGTTCGGTCTAGCCTGTGGAGCTTCTGCCGTGCATCGGACCCCGATCCGGAGCAGCTCACACATCTCCTGTGCACCCTGGGCTAGCCCTGATCCGAGAAGCACGACTGGTATCGCAGCTCGAACTAATCCGTTTCGGCCACTTCCCATCATACGTTTGGCCCATTCCACCAGGCATTCTTCCCCTCCGTCGACTGCTCGCCTCCCGGTTGCCAGTTCCATTGCTAATACCCCGTAACTATATACATCACCTTTTGTGGTAGCCTGCCAAGTCTGCCCGTATTCCGGTGCAACGTAACCGATAGTTCCTGCCACCATTGTGCTCACATGGCTACCGCCGACATCGACAACTCTAGCTAGACCGAAATCGGTGACTCTTGCCCTCCCATCTTTATCTAGCAGGACATTGCTAGCCTTGACATCCCTATGGACAATTGCAGGGTAGCATTCATGATGTAGAAACACTAATGCTCTCGCAATATCGACTGCCACTTCGATCCTTCTCCGCCAGGTGAACCGCAATCGATCCGAAATAAGATCCTCGAGGCTACCACCTCGCATGTATTCATAAACCAATATTTTCTCTAATCCATCAAGGCACCAACCATATAGTGTTACAAGGTTAGGATGTGGCCAACCAAAGCCATTGCCACTAAGGACCTCCATCTCAGCCCGGAACTCCCTTTCGCCTCCAATTCCTTCTCGTTGCAGCTTTTTCACCGCTACTTCTCTTCCATCAGGCAATACGCCTCGGTACACTACTCCGAATCCTCCCTTTCCGATAATCCTATCCTCCGAAAAATTGCCTGTAGCCTTCAAAATATCAGAATGTGTGAAAGCTGTTTTGTCCAAACGGATGACCTTAACAGTATCTGATAACCATGGTGATGACCCTCCGGAGCTCGATGCTAAATCATGTCGATATTTCATATCCTGTAAGAGATATCCGTGCGATTCTTCCGGTCTTTTCACGAATATGTAAACTACAAGTGTTAGAACCACAGAAACAATAATGGCCAGTGTTAAAGATAATAAGATCAAGAACACAGCCCACTTGGTAGATCTTTTATGCATTGCATTGTGGTTTTGCCGGCCAGTTGTTCTGTTTTCGATAAAATCCGGAACGTCAAGTAGCGGATCTCCGAGGTAGGACTCTTTCTCGAACGTTGCCAATTGACCGGTTGATGGTATTACACCAGAAATGAGCGGATTGAATGAAACGTTGAACTTGCTCAGCTCGGTCAAGTAGTTGATGCTTGTTGGGAATATGCCAGAAAAGTTATTGTATGACAAATCTAGATTCTTTAAGCACTTGACATTGCCAATCTCAACTGGAATTTCTCCCGAAAACCTGTTTCGGGTTATATTTAGGACGACAAGCGGCAACTGTCCGATATTCGCAGGCAGTTTACCACTGAAGCCATTGAAACCAAAGTGAAGCATACTGAAATTCTGCATCATACCGATATCCGAAGAGATCTCTCCTGAAAACCGATTGCCACTAAGTTGCAGATAACCCGAGATTTTATATGTCCTCACTGTCGAACCCGAAGCGCACACCGGGAAAAGACCATATCCTTTAAGCAACCGATCCCATAAGCTTCTGCAAGTCTTCCTAGTGAGAACTGAATACACAAAACTAAAAGGAGGGTAGTCTGCTGGTATCCACCTCTTCATTGACAAGCACTCACCCGAACCAGCTATTATCCTGTCATTGCGTAGCCGATTCAACTCGAAAGTTCTAGTAGCATTTATCCCAATCTTTGCCAATTCTGGAGGGATGTTCCCGGAAAGTTGATTGTTTTCAAGGTTTAGCCATAACAAGCTACTACAGCCTCCGAACTCGGGCGGAATCTCGCCCGTAAGAGAGTTGTTTGCAAGCCTCAACCACAAAAGTGAGCTCAGTTTTCCGAGGGCTGGCGGGATCGATCCAGAAAGTTGGTTGAAGGAGAGATCAAGGGCTTGTAACTGAGACAAGTTGCCAAATTCAGGTGGTATACCACCTGTAAACTGGTTGTAGGCCAACATCAAGAAATTCAAGCTCTTCATTTCAGAGATTTCAACGGGTAATGAACCAGAGAAGTTGTTATAACTCAGGTCTAATCGCGAAATCTTCGGTAACTTGAGAATACCGGAAGATGTAATCCCTCCAGTGTATGCATTTCCGTGTAGTACAAGGAACTTCACCTGTGTGAACCTCCCTAAAATCTCTTGTATCTCTCCAGTGAAGTTGTTCTTGCTTAAATCCAAAAAGGCTAAGTTTGTAAGGTTCAACAAGGATTCTGGTATTATTTTTGAAAACCTGTTGCTCCCCAAGAACAAGCCTTCGAGACTCGAAATCATCCCAATCTCCGACGGAATCGGCCCCGTAAAATTGTTTCCCCATATGTTCAGCTCAACCAAATTCTTGCAGTTAGAAATCTCCCCTGGAAATGGACCCTGAAAGTTGTTTCCTGAAAGGTCCAAAACCTGCAAACTACAATTGTTTGTAAACATTGATCCTGAAAGTGTCCCGGAAACGGAGTTTTCGGAAACCGAATACTCGACAAGCCTTGCAAATCCACTCCATATGCCGCCAACAAATTCATTGGCACTCAAATCCAAATACTGCAGATTCAAGCATTCATCAAAGCACTTTTCTATGTTGCCGGTGAAATTATTGGTTGAAAGGTTTGCAACAATCAATCTCTGGCAAATTGTTGGGAAATTAGCTTCAATCTCCCCTTGAATCCTATTCATGGACAAATCAAGCTTCTCTAAACTATTCAAACTTGTCAACACCAGCTCTCCTTCTAGGATATTATGTGACAAGTTAAGGTGTACCAGGCTGCTGCATCGGTTCAAATCGTCCGGAATCGCTCCCCCGATGGTGTTCCTCGAGAGGTCGAGTTCTCGAAGCTCGGTTAAGGCCGAGAAGTGATTGAACATCTCCCCGGATATATTGTTGTCGGAAAGGTTTATACCAATAACTCTTTCACCATCAAAGGAACACCAGACCCCATGCCATTGACACGGTGTCGGTGTCGAGTTCTCGACATCCCACTCCGAGTACCGTCCTCGATTTACCGGGTTCTGTTCTTCCAGGAATGATTTCAAATTCAGAAGAACTTGCCTGTCTGTGTCTAAAGAATCTCCAACAACAACAACAGTGCCTGCAAATTAAGTAAAAAGAGACAATCTTCCTTGAATAAACACAAACATGTGGAGAACAAAACATAACAGCTTAAATAAAAATTGTCATAAAGTCAACAGAATCATCCTTGGAAAACACAAAAATCAACAACAGCAAATAAACATTTTTAAAAAAAAACTACCCATCAAAGATTTTTATTCATACGTAGGGAAAAAATATTAAAATCACATACCTGTAATCAGGATTAAGAACACAAACAAAGTGAAACGCCATGAAAAAGCTTGGTCCGCTGAAACGATCATCTTCTTCTTCATCTTTGTTTTTCACCATAGCAGTGCTGAGTTACTTAAACACCCATCAATGGAAAACATGAGAAAATTAAGAAAGAAAGAAAAGTAGTTGTAAAACGTAATCGAAAAAGTCAGTTGAAACTTGAAAAACACCAGCGCCTGCACATAGGACCATAGACCAAGCTTTGGAGAAACGTTTGCCAACAGTATTATTTTAAAAAATAACATTGTTTAATAACGTTAAATGCGGAATAACCATATTATTAATCCATTTTTTCTTTTTTATTTGTTTTGGGCTGTGGTGTTTGTTTGCTGAGAAAATGAGAGGCAATTTGAGCCGCCCGTGTAGACTGGTTTAGGCCTTGGGGTTTGACCATGGACTCAGAGGATCTCAACAAATCTGCCATATGTATGGAACCTGCAGCACAATTTCACGTCGGTTTTCTTTACGGAATCGAGTTGTTTGTATTTGACAAAAACCTTTTCCTTTCACATAGAAAATTTGGAAAAATTTCACTGCTTTATTAGTTGGTAAGTTTCTAAATTCCATGAAGTTTTCTTTTGGCACGAAAGAGGTAGAGAAGCCTTCAAAGTATCGTAAACAGACAAGCTAATATAAATGAGCATAGTATTCGACGAATTGTTCATATAACATTTGTTTATGTTAATTTATTAAGCTAAATAAATTAGTATGAATAAAAATTTATGTTTGTTTAATAAACGAACACGAACATAAGTGTATTCAGTTCATTTATCTTCACAAACAAGCTCGTTTATCTGGTCTTCATTTTCTTTTTTATATTTTAAATATTGGTGAAGGTAGAGACTAAATTAAGTACAATGTGAATTTTACAACTCAAACTATGAAGCCTGAGGAGCTTAAGTACTAGTGGTGTAATTTTACCATTTTGTTGAATATATAAACAGATATGTTAGCGGCCATTAAACGAACATGTTCGCAAACATATAAACAAACATGTCCACGAACGCTAAACAAACGAACATGAACATCTTCAAAAATAAATAAACGAATATGATATTAAAAACATAAACGAACATAACCAAACATGAACACCTTCAATAATAAATAAACAAACATGAATAGAGTCTTGTTTGTTCAAACTCGGTTTATTTACACTCCTACTCGTACTCTATTAGAGTGTTGAGAATATTTTGTCTCTCACAGTACGTTGGCAAATTTTTATACTTAATAAAATTATATAAAAATTTAAAAATTTTAAAGAATGTGATCGTCTATATGTCCCTACCACCTCTCAATTCATCATCCGGTCTCTTATATTTCATGAGAAATTTAGATATGTTGAGAGGAACTATTAACAAGGATGAACGCACGACTTTAGGTTAGAGAGAACTTATAAATTTTTATAGGGGCGAAAATAAATTTTCAATAAAAAATATATAAATTTTCTATGTCGTATAAAAATATCAAATTTTTAGTGAGCGACTATCTCCGTTAGTCCCCTCAATCCATCCCTGACGACTAACACTCTTTAATAGAGTTTCAAGTGAAAAAGAGACGCGACATTCTTTAAAAGAGAATCAGACATATAATTTTAATATATAAATTGATCATAAACATCCCGAGAATATAATAATTTATATAAATTTATAAATTAATTCATATTTATAAAAAAGAATGCATAACTTTTATATAATAAAGAATGTATTCGTCCTGTTTTACCTTTTTTCTCAGAGAATGATGCATGCGTTGATCATGAATGCATTTATTATGAGAAATTATATATATATATATATATATATATATATATATATATATATATATATATATATATATATTGCCTTGACTTGTGAGCATATGAGGATCAATGGGATTTTGTTCAATTATTTTCAATTGTTATTGTTTTCATGATATTTAATTTAATTCGGTGTTTCAAAAAGATTAATTCAAATTAATAATTTGATATTGAAACGTACATGAAACAAATTAAAGCTTTTAATTCCATGGAGAACATGTTATGAAATCAAAAAAAAAAAAACAATAATAATAATAATAAGGGTAAACTACAACGAATGTCACTCAATTGTGGGTAAGATTACATATGGGTCACTCAATTATTAAAAGTTGCACTTGGGTCACTCAAGTATGAGTAATGTTACATTTGGGTCACCCAATTATTAAACTTTACATTGGGTCACTCAAATATGTGTAAAGTTACATTTGTGTCACCCTTCATACTTAAAAAACATATCAATTTAGTCATTTTTTCCCAAATCACTTGTATATCCTCGTTAATATTAGAATACTTCATTTGAAATCATTAATTAATCTAATAAATAAATTGATATATATTTTTTAAATATGAAGGGTGACCCAAATATAATTTTACCCATAATTGAATGACCCAAGTATTACTTTTAAGAATTGGGTGATCCAAATATAACATTATTCATACTTGATAGAATTAGTTTTAAAACCTAACTTGGTAGAATTAGTTTTCAGTAAACTGCAAGAATTAAACATTCAACTACTTCAATCCTAACTTTATTCTCCCACTGCCTTCATTAACTCCGGGGTCGGAGGTACGTAAAGAGTGCGAGGCTTTTTGTCACGTTGAGAAGTCTCAATGGTAAAAGATGATGTGTTTTATCCATGTGACTTGAGTTCGAGCTGTACGTGTACGCGTCATTAAAAGGCTAAAAAACTGAACAGATACTATTATATAATCACACCAACATATTTAAAAAATGGTCTAATAACATTTTAAGTTTTATTAGCTTAAACATAAATTGAATTGTTATCATTTAATTTTTTTAAATTAAATATTTAATAGGTCTATCATTTTAAACTTAATAATTTGTTCCTCTCAATATTGGATACTAACTCCGTTCATAATTAACTCATTTTCCTTTTATACTTATTCATACGAGTAAATAAATATTATTAGATTAACCTAGCAAAATTTAGTGCCGTTATTAGGTTGATCAAACATATCAACCATTGTGTTTGTGTGAATTTTGTGTTATAATCATATTCAAACCATTTTGATATTTATATATTTTTATGCCAATAATTATTATTATTATATGGATTTGATATATTCGTATATTTGTATCATGTTCGCAATATTTTTATATTGTGATTAATGCCAGTGGCGGATCCAGAAATATATTTGAGGGTGGACACATATAAAATCTCAAAATTTCAGGTGGGCACAAATCACAAATATTACAAAAATTTAAGGACTAATTTAAAAAAAAAATTAAGAAAATTAAAGGCAAATGTATGAACTTTAAAAAGTTCAGGATGGGCACGAGCCCACCCTATGTTATATGTATATCTGCCACTGATTAATGCTACCAGACCTACCCAGTGGACGAACATAGGGGAGGGTTTTGGGGGCGTGGGCCTTTGTCAATTTTTTTTCCAACGTAATAAAATATTTAAAAATAATAATAAAATTAGTTTTATAATCCTTTTAATCTTTAAAATCTTATTATGACCCCCTCAAAATTTTAATTTTATAATGATCTCCCCTTTATAAATTTCTAGTTCTATCCTTGGACATACAGGTGAAAGAGACTCATTATACATAACATTTTCCCCTCAAATCATTCATAAAAAAACAATTTTGTTTGCTTGGTCTAAGCCATCTTATTTTTAAGTAATTAATTGGGATTAATTAATTAATTAATCAGAATGGTCCTACTTAGAAGGTCACCTTCAAAATTATCATTGAAAATATTTTGTTAATTTGGATTTTTATGTATGACATATTTTATAGACTAGTTAATTAGTGATAGTAACATTTTGCATGTCTATTTTGAAAATAACTTTAGAAAACTCTAGAATTGTTTTTTTTTAATTTTATTTTTAAACAATAAAAACCTAGACCATTTGGTATAGAATATTACTTTTCTTTTTATTTGGAAAATTGAGTATATTTTTTTTATATGAATTGGTGACCTCATTAAAAAAATTGAGTATATTTTAGAAATAATGTCAAGTGTATCACTATCGAAATAATGTCAAGTGTGATCAAATAATTGAAAGAAATATTATTGGTGTATAAGTTGTGTAATTTTAGATTAGTCACATCAACGAGTTATTTAAAAAAAACTGGAATGCATAAACTAACAACTAAGTAATAAAATATAATCATTCAAAAAACGAATTAAAATGTCAACTAAACAACTAAAAATGATAGATACAAACAAACACTATTATCTGGCGGCGAAAGATATCAGAACACCAAAACTTATAGTTGTAGTTGCCTAGCTACATTAATTGCAAATTATGTCTCAACTATTTTGTCTATATGATTTTAATAGGTTATAAATAAAAATATATCTATATTGTCAACATCTAATTTGTTTTGGTTCGTTGCGATAGTAAACAAAATTACTTACCCATGAATAAAGATAAAATACATTAATAATTTATAACGTAAATAAAAGTTATCTTTAACAATATCATCAAGCGGTGAGTGCAATACCAAGACATATTATTCTCTTAAGGATAGAATTCGAGTTTGAACATCGGATATGATATTATTAGAAATGAGAGCTACAAATTCCGAACACGGACAATAAAATGGACATGTAAAATAGGTGTCAATTTTGGATTAAAATATTATATTTAAATAAAATAATAGTATCAATAATAACAATAATGGAGTAAGTTATAGTATCAATAATAACAACGGTGGACTAAATTATAAAATTTGAAACAAAAAAAAAACATAGGGTCAATTTTGGATAGAATAAAAATGTAGGGACTAAACTAAACAAAAATAAAATCTAAAAACTCAAAATGCAATTTACCTTTTTTAATTAAAATCATTTTTTTTGTTCAGATGTGTCACATGTTCTAATTGATTTATAAGTTTTTTTTTTAAAGGAAGTTAATATTTGAGGCAACTAAGATAACAACTTAAACTTAAAGACAACAAAACATTTCAAAAAATACTTTTAAAGCTACTTGGTTTCTACAAGCGCCTTAGTTTTAGGGTATAGGGTTTATGAGTTTAGGTGTAGGGTGTTAGAATTTAGGGATAGTTGTTTCAATTTAAAGTTTAGGGTTATAATTTAGAATTTATAGGTTAAAACCTAAATCCTCACCATTTACCCTAAAAACTAAACCCTAACCTATAAACCCTAAATTATAACCCTAAACCTTAAACTGAAGCAACTATCCCTAAATTCTAAACCCCTACACCTAAACCCCTAAACTATATACCTTAAACTAACTCCCTATACCCTAAAGCTAAGGCACTTGTGAAAACTTTTAGTTTCCACCGCCAGTGTATAGGATATTAATCCATATATAGCAAGGGGTATATTCTAATATTAATAATTTATAATGAGATTTAAAACGAGTCAAATTAAATTTAAATTTTAGAATGAGATTTAAAACGAGTCAAATTAAATTTAAATTTTATTTTAATAATTTAAAGGTGATTGAACTCAGGTCTTCAAGGATAAACATCATCCATTTTTTATTTTTAAATTATATAACCCAAAAACAAGTCAAACTCAAATTTAAAATATTATATCCAAACTCAGAATCGTTTAACCAATTAATCAAAATCTCTTATAAGCACACATTTTTAATGAAAAAGACATTAATATACATTATATTGTATTTTCAAATAATAATTATATTTACGTAAAAAATTTAAATCGTATTATCTATATTATATACTATTATATTGATTGAGTTGATGTCACGGATTAATCAATTATAAATTTATATTTTGAAAACGTATAATCTATATTATATAGGTCTAATGACATTTTTTTTCAAACTTAAAAAAAAAACATTTTAACCCTTAAACTTTTTTTTATCTCTTTTGGCCTAGATTTTTTTGTTGTTGTCAAATTAAGCCAACAGACGAAAAAAAATAATTAAGTTAGAGTCAATTATTTTAATTGTTTCAATACTAACATTAATTATTTTTTCGTCAATCGTAATATCTAGAAGATTGTAAATTTGAACTTAGAATCTCTTTTTAGTGTCCCTTTATATGACCCAACATTAAAACGTTAAAAAATTAAATTATAAGCCCTAACTCTAAATTCTAAATCTTAAACCTTATATTATGTACTCTAAAAAATACACCATATCCTAAATTCCATAAACTCTAATCTTAAACCATAAACCTAAATTTTAATATAGAGACATAAATAAAGACACTTAAAAATAACATAGTATTTTGTTCCCAAATAAACACCCCTTCTATGCGATTTAGTCAATATTAGAAATGATTATGGGTTTGATTAAAGTTTGTTTAATTATTTTATTAGTCAACAAACACTAATTATCATTTCACCTTAAAACTCCCATTTGGCATCTTCATAAAGCTTCTGGATTTATAGACCATAAGAGTCCAGCTGACCAGATGCTTCTAAAATTTTCAACACTTTTTTTCAAAATAAAAGATAATAATAATTTAGAAAATTAATAACAGAAACAATGTACTTGGACTTAAAATTAAAAATATATTAGTTATATATTAAATTTCAGTTAATCTGGCTAGTTAACTGCGTTCGAACCGAACTAACCGATAATCGAAATTTATAAAAATTTAATTGTTCACCGACCGAATATGTCAATAATCGATTGTTTAACTGAATAAAATTTTGGTTCGATCGATTGATTCGATTTAAACCCAACAATAAAAACTCCTAAAATGTGTGACAAAATCCAACTTCTGGAACTAATGTAGATAAAGAAAACCCCAATCGATTTTTTTTTCAATATTTAATTTCAATCAGAAATATATTTAGAGACTAAATTAAAAAAATTAAAAATTAGTTCTTACTTGGCAAAATGACAAAAGATGCCCCCAACATTTGCATGTTTTGTCATTTGGCTCCTTTTTTTGGGTCCAAATATGCCCCTAATGTTTGCTTGTTTTGTCATTTGGCCCCCTATTCTTTCTTTTGGTCCAAATATGCCCCCAACGTTTCATTCGTAGTCCAAATAATCCCCCAACGTTTCAATTTGGTCCAAATATGCCCCCGGTAGATGGAAACTGTCAGTCAACTGACGTTCAACAGCTGATGCTGATTGGACTTGCCACGTATTAAGATCTGCTGATGCCACGTCAAAATTTTTTTATAAGTCGTTGACCGTCAGTTGATTGACAGTTTACATCCAACGGGGGTATATTTGGACTATAAATGAAATGTTGGGGGCATATTTGGACCAAAAGAAAGAATAAGAGACCAAATGACAAAACAAGCAAACATTATGGACATATTTGGACCAAAAAAAAAGAATAGAGGGTCAAATGATAAAACATGCAAACGTTGGGCATCTTTTTGTCATTTTGCCTTCTTACTTTTATCTGTACCTATATTTGAAAAAAACAAGATGGAATTTAGGACAATTCTAGTATGCGGCCGCCTAATATACGGCTAAGAAACGGCGTTACCGGAAACATTATAAGATAAATAATGTATCCGGTAAAGCGCTACTGGATATGTTGATATGAGATAATGTATCCGGTAAAAAACATGAAAAAAAAAATAAAAAAATGGTAACCGGCAAATTTAAGTTATCGGTCAAAGATAAAAAAATCGGTAAAATTACCTATTTTGTTGATCCGAATATCAATATATTCAGTAGCGCTTTACCTATTTTGTTATTAAAGTTTAAGCTGATGGGGTCTTCTCAAGTATCTATACTTTTTTTAAAGTATCCATACTTTTTTAAAAAAGATAACAAAATTGGTAAAATTACCTATTTTATTGATCCGAATATCAATATATTCGGTAGCGCTTTACCTATTTTGTTATTAAAGTTTAAGCTGATAGGGCATTCGAAAGTATCTATACTTTTTTAAAAGTATCCATACTTTTTAAAAAAAGTATAGTATAACAAAATAGGTAAAATTTTACTTATTTTGTTGATAAGAGTATCAACATATTCGGTAGTATTAAAGTATCGATACTTTTTGTTGATACTTTTTTAAAAGTATCGATACTTTCGAGCCACATTGCAATCGGTTACATTGCTTTTTAAAAAAGTATCGATACTTTTAAAAAAATATGGATACTTTCGAAGTATCAACAAAATAGTTAATTTTACTTGATATGTTGATACTCTTATCAACAAAATAGGTAATTTTACCGAATATGTTGATACTCTTATTAACAAAATAGGTAATTTTACCGAATATGTTGATACTCTTATCAATAAAATAGATAATTTTACCGAATATATTATGTTTATCGGTCACCTTTTTAACCGATTACACCGTATATTAGCCGTATATTAACCGCCTTACCGCAGAACTACCCTGGAATTTAAGATCCATAGGACGCTTATTTAGGGCTTCCTTTTGCTTCAAGGCAATGGAAAAACCATTGAAATCGTACAAGATTAGTTGAAGAAGTAATGAGACGTTGATTTGTCTATTTGGACCGGACAACTAGAGAAGGCAACGAGGTGAGTCGAAACGAGTTTTTGGCCGCTCGGATTTTGGCCCTAAATTTAAAAATTTTGGCATAACTCTAAATTTACTTGAATGTAATATATTTTATTCTCAACCTGACATAATAAAAGTATAATTTAACCCTTAAACTTTTTATAAAAAATCCGTCTAAGTCTGACCCGCTTTAGAAAATTTTAAATATAATATATAAATATATATGTATAAATAAACTAAATCGGGGCAAAGAAATTTCACTTAAACCAAAATCCGATCCAAACTTAACTTTTCCGACTCGAGTTTATTTTTTTTTTAAAGCATATTTTTATCGGGCCAAAACCTGACGAAACCAAATAATTTTGTCATCCTTATCGACAACACACGCACAAAGTAAAGTTACATTTTCCACAATGTGCCGTATTGAATTATTTGTAGGCGCCCATGTTTCTTTCTCCCCCCAAAACACAAAATTTTTTACCCTCTTTCATTTTTTTACCATTAATTCATATTATATTAGAATCTTTTATATTTATAAACAAATTTTATATTTTGATTTCAGCTCCTAAATAATTGTTTTGTTTTTATCTTGTTTCGATTCTCAAGATATCTACTTGTTTAATGACTAATCGTTTATGTTATGTTGATTCATATAAGAGTAGACGTTGTCACAAGATTTTAAAGTCGTGTCATATTCAATGAGAAGATCAAACTCTCAACCATTAATTAAGGTAGTCAGGTAGATTCTACCTTGATTAATCTTATGTACTCTGTTATCTTTATCTTGATTAGTTTGGATTAGATAGTTTGAATTAGTTTTTCAATTAATTTGAGTTGAACTTATTATTGAATTGATTTGAATAAGTTTAATACTTGTAATAATTAATTCTAATATATAGTAATTGAAAAATTGTAACTAAAATAAATAATTAGTTTGCCAAGAATTTTAGCATGAAGCAATGCAACGGGCTACTATAAAAAGAGCCTGAAGTGTAGCCCAATCTTTAGATGCGGCTCTAACAATTCCAATATTTTCACCAACTATCCGAGTCTATGTTGGATACGAACAAAAATCTTCTGCCCCTTAAGTATGTTATTTTCTATGTTTCATACTAGAAAATACTAAAAAGTAAATTTTAAACTTTAATATTAAATTTTACATCTTAAACCCTAAATTCTTACATCCTAAAAAACAACCTTACTTCTAATTTCTAAAACCCTAAATTTTAAACTCATTTCTTTAGAGTGGAGCACCAAAAAAGACATAATTAAAGAGCAGATCATTTCCATCCGTTGGATACATGAGGTCTACCATTTGGTTAAAAAAATCTACAAAATTCGTGTATTATTTGTATATTTAAAATTTAATTCTTATATCTATTTAAAAACTTTAATTTTTAAATTTTAAGTGTAATACTTTATATTTTGTTCTATAATTTTTTATAATTAATTATACTTTGTCTCACTCCCCTAATTTTAACTCCTGACATTCTTTTTACTAATTGGTTTAGTGATTAAAGATGCTTATATATCTTGTATGAGTTTAAATTTTGGTGTGAGAATATAATATATATCTATTTAATAAAAAATAATGATGCGATGTGTTTGGATTCAGACTCAATACAACATTAAGGTAAAATCTCAAAAAGACTATCGAAGGAAAAAATATTAGATGTACTTAACTCACCACGTCATCTATGATCCTAGCTGATGTGGTGAACCAGATTCATACTTAAACTAAAAACTGTTAGAATATAAATTTAAAATTATTTATTGTTTATTAAATTATTAAAAATATGTGAATTTATTAAACTAAAAATATGTATTTAAATAATTTAATAAAACGTTGAATAAAATGTTATTTGTCTCATTAATTTCAAAAGGACACAATTTTACGACTTAAATGACTAATTTCACTCCATTGTGACTTTTGAGAGCTTAAAACGGCAGAGAATTGAAACTCCAGAGAATCAATAAAAGGATGACTTCTCCGCCGTCGTCTTCTTCTTCGCCTCGTCGTTCTCGCAGTAATAATGGAGAGGAAGATAGGCCAAGATTCTTCGACTCAAAAGCAAAGAGCAAGTGTTGGGCCAATGCTGAAGTAGTTCCCGGCCGCCATCCCGAGAGATGGCGCAAAGACGCCGCCGGCAACATCGTCTGCAAGCGTTTCTGTAATTGCCAAGGTTGCCTCTGTTTCGAGTACGACCACATCGTTCCTTTCTCCAAAGGTCTCTTTCACATTAACCCATTTTTCCAATTCCACTTTTCCAGCAATTGGAGTGGCCCTTTCTTTGTTTCTTGGGATTTAAATTTTTAGCTGATTTAGATCCATGTTGAAATGGGTTTTGTGTGGTTAGTTTAGTTTCAGCTTACTTTACTGAATAATGGGATTTTAGTTTTATTTAACGCTTTATGCTTGATATTGGAGAAATGGTGTTGAAACTGGAAAGTGAGAATTTTGAAAAATTAGTCCTTTTGCCTGAGAAAATAGAAATGAATGCTCAAGTGAAGTGATACTAATATAATAATTTAGTTTAGTGGATTTTAAATTTCACTCTCCTTTTATTTTTGTTGAAAAAACAGTAGATTTGCAGCCCTTTTGTTTATAATTTTGCTTTAAACAGATTCATTCGATTGCAAATAATTATGTGTTTCAAGTGCAGCTATAGGATATCAGTGCGCTTTACAGTTTCTTGTGTTGTGATTATGTGTTGTATAGGTGGAGAGTCCACGGCTGAAAATTGTCAAATTCTTCAGACTAGGGTAAATAGGTATAAATCAGACAAAGAAGATGTTGATGCTACCCGATTGAAAGGTTATTCTTGTGAGGTCCAGTTTACCGGTATGTTTTCCGTAATTCCCGAATTTCCATATTGAAGTTTAAACTAATGATTTTGCAATGTGAATACTTGCATATCCCATTAGATTGTTAGTTAATAGTTTCATGGTTTGCCAAGAGTATTGTGGACTTGTAACTTGCCATTTCAGTTCATTTTGTTAGTCAGAATTCGATCAATTTGAAGTCATAAAGTCCCTGTTAATCTATCAGTTCAGTTGGTATAAGCTTAAAGCTTAAAAATAATCTATTTTCTTATATTTTCAACATCCGAATGATTGATTTTAAACAAAAGATTGACTGTGAAATACAACCATAATATGGGGCAGGGAAAGCCTACGAGCAAGATCATCTTCCGTCCTACTTTTATGAGATAGATATCTATGTTTTGATAGGGGAATTTAAGATTTGAGTCATATCAGCCAGTTGAGAACTTCTTGATCCCACAATTTTAATCTTGGAGATAACCCAAGTAGGGATTTTACGGTTGAAACTTTGGTTCGACCAATTTGTTCTAGGTAAAGTTGAGCAGCATGCTATGAAAGTCTATGTTACTCCGACCTTCATTTTTCTTGGAGTACGCCATTTTAGGGGCATATTCGGACATGGGGTGTGTGGATATGATCTTCCAAGGATCCTCCAAATAAATGGAAAACTTAGAAAAATTGAACATACCCATATCTAGCACTCACGCGTAAATGGTACTTAGTGCTTTCCGACTTTATTTTTACTGGGATCCGACTAGTTAGTTTATTTTGATCCAAACCAACTATGACCTCATTCTCGTTCACCATTAGAAACATCCCATCCTTCGTTCCTATTTTGAATTAACTTTTCAATTGCATAGTGGTTTCCTATCTCTTTGTAAAATTTATGATCTCAGTTATGAAGTATTGGCATGTACTAAAATATAGTTTTTGCAACTTGATAGATAAGGAGCTTGACATTATCGAAATGGCAGTTTACGGGGATGTAATCCGGCCCGGTAATCGGTGTCGTTGCAGGACTGTTGCTGAAATGCTCGGAAAAATCAAGTCAAAAGACAACTTGGAGGCTTGCAAGTTGCCCCTTGATAAAGAATCTATATAGCAAGCAAGGGCTATGCATTGATGTAGTAGGCTTGGGAAGATCAAGCTACATGTTTTCGAATTCTGAGATTTCTGATCATTTGCAGGGTGTTGAAAGCATTTTTCATTTGATAAGAATGTTGACCGAAATTGAGTCCAAAATCATTTGGACCGTTAATCAAACATGTGATTATACTTCAATCTAATGATATGTTATATTAGGTCCCCATTTTTTCGTTCTTTTCAGTAGGTTGGTTCTGTCAAAGATGGGTCGAATAGTTCTTCAACATTTCATGATTTCAAATGAGCAATGGGGCTCGGAAAAAGGAAGAAAGAAGGAATGATTGAGCTCATCAAACTAGTTTTTTCATTGCCTTGATGGTCAAGTTAAACGGCAAACAATGTATGTAGCCGTGATGATGTAGTAAACTCGAACTTGCAGGATATGGCAATGACTTGGACAACAAGCATCCTCTGGTTTTGTCGTTCTAATCTGTTTTGGAGTTTCAGCATTGGGGGGGGGGGGTCTTGAAGAGTTAGGATCTTGTCTCACCAACAAACTATTCCGACTCGAGCCTCTCTTCGGAATCCGTTTCCGACATACAATGTTCATAATAACTAAACTTAAAAGAATAGCATACAATTGCTTTCAAAAGATAAGGACCCCAAAGGCATATTTCTAAACATAGTATTTGACAATGTGTTTTGATACAAAAATAGGGTTTAAGTGCAAATTTACCACCATGCTATGGGTGAAAATCAATCTGATTTTGCCACAAAGTTTGATTTTTTTAAAATTAAATTTCACCATTCACGGCTAGGCCTAGTAAAAACAGTTCAACAATTTATATGTGACAAATTAGTAAAAAAGAAAAACAATTCAAGTGTTTACCAATGACTTCTTAAGAAAAATTTTCATGAAGTATAGGAAACAAATTTAGCTAATTTTCTAAATTTTTATAAAGTAGAGAGGTGAAAACCATAATTAATCTTTTTTTAGGAATAAAATGATACGTTTGTAGATAAGCATAGCCTACATGTACAAAGACAATGTCTTAAAAGTGATTTTAAAAGAAAATACCATAACAAGTTTATTTTTTTTCAAAGAGATACAAGTACAATTATAATCGAGGATTATAAGTAGAACAAAACTTTACAATACACGATCTGACAGTCGGACTGAAAATCAAAATAAACTTGAATATAGTCCACACGAAGATGAACCGAGACCTTGCACATAATTTACTAATGATGGAATTTGAATCTAAAATCTCCACCTTATTATTAAACCAAAGTTTCATTGGCTCACAATAAATATATATATATATATGAGAAAATATTTCATGCATGGCTGTGAAAATATTTTGTTTTCACAAGTGTCTTAATTTTAGGAGCTAGGGATCTAGTTTAAGGGTTTAAGTTTAGGTGTTTAGAATTTAGGGGTTGTGGTTAAGATTTAGAGTTTAGAGGTTATGGTTTAGGTTTTAGGGTAATATGTTGGGATTTAGAGTTTTACCTATAACCCCTAAATTCTAACCCTAAACTATAAATTCAAACCACATTCCCTAAATTCTAAGCACATAAACTTAAACCCCTAAACTATGAGCCATGAACTAAATCCTTAACCCCTAAAAATAAGGCGCTTGTGAAAATAAAATGTCTCAACCGTTAGTGCATGGTATAATTAGCCTATATATATCATAATCACATTTATTAACATATAATAAATTTAAGGGATAAGATATATCTACATAGTGTAAAAATTTTAATTACACATTTTTTTGGATCGTTGGATGAGTGAAACGGATGGCTGGGATTAACAGTAGAATATGTGAAGATTATCACTTAGAGTAAAAAAAGTAAGAAGTTAATCTCAGCCATCCATTTCCCCATCCAACGATCCAAAAGAACGTATAAAACTTAAACCTTTTACACTGTATAAGTGGATCCCAACCGTATTTAATGTATATATCATGATTGTATTTGTATGATTAAAAAATTATGAAAAAACGACACATACAAAATTGTGAATCTAAATATCTCAAAGCATGCAGTTGATGGATTAGATTAGATTAGATTAGATAGAAAGTGTAGGAAATGAAGTGAACCCCAGGGTTTGGAGTTAACTCAGAAACTCATAATCCCACGACAAAACCCTTTGTCTTCTCTTCTTATATTACAGAACCATCCTTGTTTTAGTTTGTTTGGAAGCATTAGTTTTGCACAATGGTTTAAGCTTTCTTAACACTAAATCATACCCCTCCAGGCCTTCGGTCCATCCATAGAGACGGATAGAAATAAACGCATGATTTTATGATATAAGAAGAATTTATAAAATTTTAGGATGCAAACTTATAAAATTTTAAGGGAACGATAATAAATTTTCAATAAAATATATAAACAAATTTATTTCTCTAAATCATATGTGAATTTTAAATTTTTAAAGACGATAGTTAACGCAGCTAGTCCTGGAAAAGGGTCCTCCATGATCAATGCAGTGATAAGAGTGGAAAAGGGGGTGACAAATGGGCCAATGTGTCCCTATAAATTGGGGGAATATGGATGCTTGTTTGCTTTCTTATCTTGTTATTAGTATTTTTTATTATTTATAAAATCTATTTACTTTATTATCAGGGAGGAAAGTGTGGGGAATATTGAAGATTTTATGTTTTATTTTTATGAACTTTGTATAGCTGTATTAAGGTGGGCAATTGTTGCACATGCAACCCTAATATAAATTAAAATATTAAAATTTTAGATTTCTTATAAATGTTTTACAAATTACTATCGGATGTATTTACGGTAAAAATATTTATGATAATGTATAGAATAATAATTTATTTTTTAGTATAGATTAATTCAAATCGAGTTTTGTATAAACTAGATTATAAGATAGATTTTTGGGGGGGGGGAAATAAATTGTTAACTACTACATTTAACCTAATACGATTAACTCCGAAAGTCATATTGATCAGGGGCGGAGCTACATGAGGGTGGACTTATAAAAAAATTGATTTATTTATAAATTTGTTCATCACTTTTAAACATTTATATTTTACTTTTAACTTTAAATTTTGACTCTGTTTCTAGTATTAATACACTTATTGTGGACTTGTAAAAAAAATTAAAAGTGTGGTTGAAATAAAATTGTGCGTCTTTAATTTAATAATATGTTAAAAATAAACTAGACCCATTACGATTTTTAAAATTCGTTTTTGAAGTTAGAAATTTAATTACTAAAATATAAAATAATATTCTTCAACATTATTATATGTAACAGCACTTGCATGAAACCGATCAGTGGCGGATCCATATGGTGCATTGGGTGGGCCTGTGCCCACCCTGAATTTTTCAAACCTTACACATTTGGCTTCAATTTTCATAATTTTTATGAATTAGTCCTTAAATTTTATGACTCGTGCCCACCCTAAAATTTTGAGATTTTTATGATTTGTACTCATCCTAAAAAATGTTTTAATTTGTGCCCACCCTAAAAAAAATTCTGGATCCGCCACTGAAACCGATAGCTATTGTAGTTTGTTGATAGAATATTTCTATTTTTTTATTTTATTTTAGAGAAGCTATCAAATCACGACAATATAAAAGTATATATTTCCATCAAATATATAAATTAATATATAAGTATTATTTTTTAAGTTATAAATAAATAAATAAAAACATTTAACTACTGCATTTAACATGGTACTATTGTAACTAATATATTTTGAAAATATATCTTACATTCATTAAGAAAAAGCTTTAAATAAAGGGGGAAATGATTGAGGTTAACATAATTACTTCACCAAACAAATGAAATGATTAAATCTTGCACGTGGCATGCACGGTGTGGATGCTAAAATTTCCAGTGAGCCATGCTTATCATCATCATCATCCCACCGTCCGTTACATTGACTCTCCGTTCCTCATTAGTTGTCTGATGGGTTCAGGAAGGAACATAAAATTTTATGTTACGGGACGAATTTATAAAAATTTAAGGATACGTGAAACTTAAGGTATGTATATAATTTTTTATAATTTTTGTAAGAAATTCGATATGTACAAAAAAGTCGTAAGAAATTATGTACATACCGAACTTCTTACTATTTTTTAACAAATTCAGTACATGTACAAAATTTCTTACGATTTTTTGTAATAAATTCGGTACATGCCTTTTTTAGCCTGTATTTAAGTTGTCAAATATTCATTCTAGGAGTTATAAGTCCTAAATTTTAAATCATGAACTCTAAACTTTATAATATATGCTTAAACTTTAAAATTTAACCATGAACACTAAAACTATAAATATATATAAAAAAATTAGACACTTGTGAAAAAAAATCACCGCTAGTGCATAGGTTAATAATTCTATAAATATATAACAAAGTTATTATTCCATGAAAAAATGCTCCTCAAACATGTTTTATTTCATTTAAAAGGTTAAAATTCAAATTTTTAACCCTAAAAGACTAAATCCTAAACCATATCCCTTAAATTCTAATCATAAATCTTAGATTTTAAACTTTAAAAATCTAAACTCTTAAATACTAAACCCTAAACAAACCACTAAACCCGTTTGTAGAAAACTTTTTACAGCTGTTAGTGCAGGAAATATTCCTCTATATAACAAGTAGTCGATTGAGTTTCGATCAATTGCATGTTGTATTGTTGTTGATACAATAGACGTGAGGATGTGAAAATAAACATACTTAAGCGTTTAATGTTCTCTTATTTATGGGTATAGAGAGGTCTGAACAATATATACATGGTATCAAATTTTACGTTAAAACTATGTATAGTATAAAATATTTGGATTTTAATTTAATTGTTCTAGACTATCTTAAAGGAAAATTCTACAACGTGCGACGAACATTGATGAACACCACTAATGATGAACACCGATGAACACCATTAAATTAATTAATAAAGATTTAAAATTTCAAGGACCCATCGTACAATTAATAATTATTTTAAAATTTTAATTAAATTATTTTTTATATATATTAAAATTTTATTTTTTTAATAAGGGTAAACTATATATTTAATACCTCACTTATTTCCGTATTTCTATTAAACCCTCATTATTTAAATATTATTTCTATTTGACCCTATTCTTTATAAAAAATAATTTAACCCTCAACCTAAAACCCTAAACTGTTAAACCTTAAACCCTTAAACTCTTAAACATATACCCTAAACCATATACCATTAAAAATAATTTCACCATCATCGATTCAATTCAATTCAATGAATCGTTGAATTCTTCTAAAAAATTTAATTAAATTATTTTTTATATATATCAAAATTAATTCTAGGAGATTCGAGTTTAATTCTAAGAGATTCGAGTTTAATTAATTTACGATCAAACACATATTCGACAAAGTTAAGATGCTGGAGACGATGAAATCTCCCAACGTCAAGCAAGAGCGTCGGCAGCCACTGTAGCATTATCTTATTGTCAAGACGGTACTTTCCCTTTTTGCTAGCAAGCAACCGGAAGTGATTCTTGAATTCTATAATCCAATGCAGTTTCCGGACTCGAGAAACTGGTTCTGTTCATAACTTTGTCGAGTGACTGGAGCCATTTTCTCACAATACTAACATGGAAGTAGAACCATTGTACACTGTACGTGTTCCTGATTTCTGGGGATATGTAAACATGGAAATTCAAATTTCATGAAAGTAGAAGCAAATTTCTTACAAAAAAAATACATATTCGACAGAATACAATACATCTCAAACATTACAGGGTTCCTAATATAATGTTAATAACAATCACTAATTTTCACAACACATTGAGCGCTAATCAAAACGAGCGGTAAACGATAACTATTCTGTCGAAGATGGTGAAATTATTTTTAATGGTATATGATTTAGGGTATATGTTTAAGAGTTTAAAGGTTTAAGGTTTAATAGTTTAGGGTTTTAGGTTGATGGTTAAATTATTTTTTTTATAAAGAATAGGATAAATTGAAATAATATTTAAATAATGAGGGTTAAATAGAAATACGGAAATAAGTGAGGTACTAAATATATAGTTTATCCTTATTAAAAAATAAAATTTTAATATATATAAAAAATAATTTAATTGAATTTTTTAAAAATAATTATTAATTATATGATGGGTCCTTAAAATTTTAAATTTTTATTAATTAATTTAATGGTGTTCATCGGTGTTCATCATTAGTGGTGTTCATCGATATTCGTCGCACGTGGTAGACTCATCCCTATCTTAAATCTAAGAAATTTTAGGTAATAATATTAGGCTTTAGAAATGGACTTGGAAAAATAAATTATGCCTATTTAAATACATGCCGGGATCGAGTTCCAACATTCAAAGTCCAAACCCGTCTCAACTTGTTTCCAAGTTTATATAATATGTTGTGTCATTTTATTATTTATATTAAATAATTTATATCATACAAAAACTATATTTATAATATATTATATTATTTGTATAAATTAAAAATATAGATGAAGTTGTTTATGTATAAAATAAAAAACTAAGTTTAATACAAGAAAATTATTCAAAATTATTATACATCGTATTAAAATATAATAAATACTTGAGATCCACTAATTAACGAGTAATCAAAGATATTTATATTGTATCATCTTGTATGAGTTCGAATCCCAATATTTATCTTGAGAATGTACATATCTTTTTACTTAATCAAAAAATATAATAAATATTAAAAAACGTGTTGACGAAAAAAAACATGGTTGAAGTAACCATTTATAAACATAGATATACTTGACAAAATTTAAAGTTCATATCTTAGACTCGGTCAGTTTTAGACAAGCATAATGTATTTAAAGTTTTAGACTTAATTTAAAATTTTAAAATTTGAGTAAAACTAAAAAAAAATTAAGTAAAACAATACTATTTTTAATGGTTGATATTTACTTTCCATCGAGGTTTCTTTCAAGGATTTAGTTACTTGCTTTAAGAGCAACTTTTATTGTTATTTACTTATTTTTTTGGCCGAAAGGGACATTATTGAGAGTGAAAGATCCACCTTTTAAACAAAAGTTTAGTTACCTAGATTTAGACAAAAAGTTATTAGTTTAATTCTAAAATCTACATAATATTTAAAATTTCAAACAAAAAAATTAATTTATCGGGCGTAATTGAACAAATTGACTAACCAACAACCAATTAATCTAGTAGTATAAAATATTAAATCTTTTAAATAAAATTAGGAATTCGAATATTATCATTATAAATGGAACAAATTGAGTTAAGATAGTCGTTTCTATAACGGACGTAATTGAACAAACTCAAACAATTAAAAAGATTTTCAAAATTTAAAGCTTTTACGTCACGAATTAACTCCGGTAGAATACAAATGTACTCTACATTCCAAATCCAAAGCTTTAAAATGTTTCATTTGTACGTTTATGAAATCCACTTTATCTTCGTCCATTTCCCAACAAATGGACGGTTATTATTCAATGCTCTAACAGTGCCCAAAATTCCAAGAGATTTTCACATGCTTCTCGGTTTCACAGGAAAACAAACGCGGAAGAGCTGAACCGAACATTTAATACTCTATTTATGAAACTTGTCATGATCTAACTGGTTGTAAGCAGAGACATTAAATAAGCTGAGACGCAGCAGATTTTCGTGGGCACGTTTTGACCTAACCAGGCCACGTAAGTACTTATGTTGGCGCCAATAACAACAAACAAAGCCTCCCCTAAAACATAGAGCGCTTAATAATAATAATAATAATAATAAACATTGAGCGCTTAATGGTAAGAAATATCAAAATAAATAATTAATTAAATTCTCATGAAAAAATTACACTCGATTGAATTCTTATAATTAGAAATTTAAACAAGGGTAAAAGTTCACAAATAGTCACTAAATTTTGATCAATTATTAATTTGGTAATCAAATTTTTAATTGCTTCAATGTTATTATTAAACTTTCAATTTTGTTTCAATTTGGTCACTGACTCGTTAAGTGGGTGACGTGACAGTTAACAAAAAATGTATAATAACACATTTAATCATCCACGTTTACACATGTAATCAATTTAGTCCTAATTTAAAAAATCAATAAATTTAAGGGTAAACTACTGCAATTGTCACTTATGTTTTCGCTTAATACAATTTTAGTCACTGGTTTTCAAATTCGATCGATAAGGTCACTTACGTTTTCGATCTGTAAACTTCTCGACGCATGTCATCATTATTATTATTTAAATTTTTTTAATATTAATAATAAATATGAAATATCGTTTAATTTAAAGGTTTAAAAATATAAATACTTTAAAATTCGTACTAAAAACATTAAATTTATTATTAGTATAATCCGTAAAATTTTGTAACTAGTCATTATCCTTAAAAAAAAACTAAAACTCTCTGCATATACAAGTAAAAAATTTAAAGAGGCATACGGTAACACTTCCTTGTATGATTTTCTCAATATAATCATACCCTTTTTACAAAAAAAAAGCAAAAATTGTGAATTTTTTATTACATATATATACTCACAAAAAAAAAAAACAATATTCGTTGGTAAACTTTCATCAACATTGCATAAAAAGAAGCATTTATGTCATTCAAATTAATCAATATATCTATTTTTTTTTTGATTAAGGGGGCATCCACTACACACCTCATTAAAAAACCTCCCTAATCCTAATGGAGGAAAAAGAGTATGTGCAGTGGAGCAAAGAAACCAAGAATCCGAGACATAACTAGAAAATAATATAACTAACAAACATAGCTAATAAGCTAAACCACCCAGCAAGCATCATGCACAAAGGCATGGCCACGGCAGCAGCATCCGCTCCACCAGGCAGAGATCACCCGAACCATCCAAACACAGCAAGTACCAAACCATCAACTGATACCCTCCGCAGCACAGCAACCCAGCAGCTCTTTCTTCAGTTGATCGCGAACAGCCGGGGGTGGTTCAAGGAAACGGTAATACGTCAAAGGTAACTCCTTCGCCAGTTTCGCGAGCGTATCCGCGACCATATTAACCTCGCGCTTCACCCAAGAAAACTGAATTTCCCAATTTCGCTCCACAATTTCCTTGAGATGGACCCGAAGATTCGAAGGAAATTTCAACGGATCACCCAAGAGAAAGCCGTCATACACATCTCTATTGTCCGTTTCCACAATAATCTTCTGAAACCCAAGAGCCCACGCCGTCGAGAACCCATAGCTCGGCATCGAAAACAGAACACACCCCAATTTTCTTTGAGAACCCGAACCGCCACTGTCCCAAGCTATTTCGTCCAACACCTCCACAAAATGAAGCCCCAGTACTCACATTTCTTGCCCCGTCAATGTTCAATTTTACCCAGCCTACCGGGGGTTGCACCCAACAGGCTGCATGAGCAGAACATACCCTCCTAGTAGCGTGGAGGCTCCGTCGCTCCTCCGCCCGCAACACCTCCTCGCAATACCGAAAAGCCCGCTGCAGAAGAGGTTCCTGACAGTCCATCAGCAATCCAAAAACCACAGCATTTCGACGTTCCCACGCAAGCCAAACAACGGTACTAAAAAGAATATCCCAGTTCCCAGCAACCTTAGGATATTTACATATAGGCATAATGTTCAAGTGAATCCATCTCACCATAGGTAACCCGAAAAAATCAGCCACCAAACCTGGTTTGATGAGATCTAACCATACCGATCGAATCACAAAACAATCCCGGAGAATGTGAGAAATATTTTCCACCGCGGCACCACATAGAACACAGCTAGCATCCTCCGCAAAATGCCGTTGCACACGCTCCTCATTTGTCATCACCCGACCTTGACAAACTTTCCACAAAAACATACAAACCCGCGGAAGACCACGAAGTTTAGCTAAACACCCCCAAATCGGATCCAACTCAGTAACAACCGAGTCCTCGCAAAGAGCATAGGCCGACTTCACCGTGAACTTCCGCGAAGCCTCTAGCGCCTACCCAGGGTAGTCAGGGACACCTATATCAATCGGAGGCTTAGTTGCCGCGAGACCCTGCAAAACTGTTTCAGGAAGCCGTCCAGCAAGCTCTCCCCATTTCCACTGTCCACCCTCATCCACCATATCCTTGACCGTGCCACGATCAATATTACCACTACCGGGAGACACATGATGTACAAGAGGACCAAAAGAGCTCACCCAAGCATCGTTCCAGAAGTCGATAAGCTTCCCATCACCAACATTCCAAACAATATTTTGCCTAAGATCCGACCATAATAATCTGATACCCTGCCAAAGACGTGAGCCCCGCACATTCGGTAAAGAAGTCGGTGTTATCTCTTGAATACCATATTTTGCCCTCATAACTTTAACCCAGAGTCTACTCGGATCTGAGACCATTATAAAACCCAACTTCAAGAGAAAAGCTGAATTCTGATGCTCCATCCGTTTAATTCCCAACCCACCTTCAGAAATAGGCGAGCAAACAACAGTCCAGTTTACAGCATGGCTACCTTTACTCTCATTACTGTGCCCCCAAATAAAATTGCGAATTAACCGTTCAATCTCATCACACACATACCGAGGTAGACGAATAGATTGCATAACATACATAGGAATAGACGAAAGCACTGATTTAGCCAGCACAATACATCCGGCGAAGGAAAGTAAACTAACCTTCCAACCCGCTAGTCTATCAGCTACCTTCTGAATCACATACCGATAAGTAGCTTTGGTAACCCGCCCATGAATTAACGGCACACCCAAATATCGTCCAAGATCCGAAACACATTGAAAACCGAAAGCATCACTGATATCCTCCTGCAATGCTATGTGAATGTTAGGGGAGAAAAAAATATTCGTTTTTGAAATACTAACCTTATGCCCCGAGCATTCACAGAATTCACGAAGAACACGGCTAACAACATCAAACTGCTCCAACGAAGCTTCCGCAAACAGAACCAGGTCATCCGCGAAGAATAAGTGAGAAATCAGGGGGCCATTTCTTTTGAACTGAAAAGCCTTCCAGGTACCTTGGTCTACCTCTCGCTGAATAGCTTGTGCTAGCCTTTCCATACATAAGACGAAAAGATAGGGCGAAAGAGGATCACCCTGGTGTATCCCTCTAGTCGGTTTGAAACTATCAGACGTATCGCCATTCCAGAGAATTTGTGTTGATACAGAGGAGACACAACTCATAATAAGGGATCGCAGATGATCCGGAACACCAATATCGGAAAGGGTGTCGTCAATAAAAGACCACTCAAGCCGATCATAAGCCTTCTCAAGGTCGACTTTAATATCAAACCAACCCATTTTCCCCTTTCTGGTACGCATAGAGTGAATAATCTCCTGCGCAATGACGATGTTATCCGTGATCGAACGACCAGGGACAAAGCTCGTCTGATTCTCGGTTATCCAATCCGGCAGAAACGGCTTCAATCTATTCACCACAACTTTACTTAAAATCTTGTACACCACCGTACAAAGACCAATAGGCTGAAACTGAGAAATAGATTCCGGACTATCAACCTTAGGAAGAAGCACCAAAAGGGTCCTATTCAGATCCGGATCCACAACCCCAGAAGAAAACATGCGTTGGATGGTTTTACAAACCACATCCCCAACAATGCTCCAGTTTTTCTGGTAAAAAGATGCATGAAAGCCGTCAATACCCGGCGCTTTCGAAGGAGACATCTGAAATAAAGCTGAGGAAATTTCCTCTCGCGAAACCACCATCTCCAAAGCCGATAAATCCCGTTGATGAAAACCCCTAAAATACCCTCGGCAATTATACGCATAACCGGAAGAACCCTCAGACGAAAAAAGTTTGGTGTAGAAATCCAAAGCCGCACGTTTCAACAACGAGGGGTCCGACACCCAATTCCCCGAATCATCCTTCAGACAAACCACAGTATTATGTTTACGTCTACCACTGGCCATTGCATGATAATACTTCGTGTTGCGATCACCATCATCTATCCAATCGCACCTAGCTTTTTGTCTCCATTCACTCTCCTCCATAGCCAAAATATCATCCAGTTCACCTTTAAGAACCTTTTCAGGTTCACTCAGCGATCTCGAATAGCGATGCCCCAAAGCCTTATCAATTCCCTTTAAACGTGCAAGAATACGCCTCTTACGCTTACCCAAAGACCCAATGCAATCCGCCTGCCAATGTGGTAATTTTTGTTGCAAATTACTAATATTCTCATCAAGCGACAACAACTTGTCCCACGATTTCTCCAAAAAAGGAGTGAACTCCGCAGAGGCTTGCCAAGATTGAACAAATCGGAAGGGTTTCGCCACCTGAGGTAAGCCGTGTAGATCCATGCAAAGAAGAATAGGCCTATGATCCGAACCAATTCTATCAAGATGCCGGACGATGCTATTAGGAAAATACTCCATCCATTTCAAATTCACCATGCAACGATCCAAGCGTTCATATAGATCACCCCGAGCCCAGGTAAAACGAGGCTCCTTAAACTCAACCTCCTGCAAAGCGTTAGAAAAGACAAAACTCTGAAAATCACGACTGATACAAAGACGACGGACCTGACCACCACGACGATCATCAAGGTGCAAGATGGCGTTAAAATCACCCCCAATAAGCCAAAGATGATCAAGCCCAGGATTAATCGTACTTAACTGATCCCACAGGTATCGTCTATATTGCACCTGAGGGCTCGCATACACCACAGTCAAAATCAACGGACACGACAAAGCGATACCCTGTACCTTCATATGAATGAACTGATTAGACACGGACAAAATATGAACATGTACATTACCATTCCACAATAACCAAATTCCACCACTGAACCCCTGAGCTTCCACCCGGAAAGAAGACTGAAAACCCAACCGATTCACAATACGATCCGCACGCATACCACTCATACGCGTCTCCATTAAAGCACCAATCGAAGGATTAGCGGAAGCACTGATCCTACGAAGATGATCACGAAACGAGGAGCTAGCCGCTCCCTGAATATTCCACATAAGAAAATTAATCATGGGAAAATAAAGAGAAACGGAACGGTACCACATCTTAATCCACAACCATGACATTCGACGACCCAGGTGGATTCGCCTCCGTATCATCACCTTTGGCCACCGGAGTTGCGGGTACGTCCACCACAGCTTCGTGCAGAACCGACCCCATATGCTGCGCATTCGCAGCAGTTCCAACCCCCGTGTTGCTGATCCGAACATTAGCCAATTGGAGATCATCAAGACACGCGGAAGCCGACTGCACCCATTCCGACAACAGCGGCATCGTCGGTAATCTATCTGATTTCTTTTTCCCTCGTGCCTGCGGCTTTGCCAAACCCTTACTGCTCTTCTGAACACCTTGTATCTTAACTTTACTACTACCCTTTTGTGACACGTGCACCTTTCGGCCATCATCCACAATAGAAATCGCCTCATGACTCGGCCCTGCCATGCTATCCTTATGTTCCACAACCGTCGGCGAAGCCCCTGGAACTGCTGGAGTAACACTCCACTTCCTCCCCTCACCACCAGATTTATCTAAAGTAATACCAACATTCGATTGCCGCGGAACGGCATCGCTAGGACCATCCATGCGCACACCTAGCGGCTCAGCCCGCACACTCCCAGGGCTATCAGCAGTTGCGATTTGCTTCCCCTTATCAGCACCCACATGGCTAGCCTCATGGCTAGTTTGACCTCCATCACCCTTTTCCGGAGTAAGCTCCCTTCCCTCAAGGCCTTGAAGCACTTGAAACCGAGATGCACCAACACTAACCGGATCCTTCCTATTAAGGTTCCTATTCTCCCCCGTCTTTCGTGGTCTTCGCTTTCGATTTTCCGCCACCATCCAAGGACCGTAGAACTCAGCACTTTCACTCTCCTTCGCGGGAGCCTTTGTAACATCGGAATTCTCCTTGGAGGCCTCTGTAACCTTCTAAGCACAAAACTCCATAGTATGACCATACACAGCACAGTGATAACAGATATGCTGCAAGCCCTCATACTCAATTTTTTGTAAGAAATTGTCAATTCCAATACATGGTAAAAGCGGTTTAGAAAGATCAACCAAAACGGCAAGGCGAGCAAACTTACCTCGCTCACCGGCAACAGTGTTGTAATCCACCTTCACTACCTTACCAATAATCGTGGCAATACGATGGAACAAGCTTTTTGAATAGTATCGAATGGGCAAACCCGGCAGCCGAACCCAGACCACCACATGGGAAGGATGAGCTTGCGACGTCGAAAATTCCCGACTCCATGGTTGGACCGTGAGATAACTACCAAATATAGTCCATGGCCCCGCAGTTAACCCACGAACATAGTCCTCAACGCTCTCAAGTTTAACTAGGAAATAATCATTGGCAAGATCGATCAACTAGAAGCGACCAACCAATTTCCATAACGCCTGAATGCGGTTCCAAAGCACGCGATAGCTAATCGTTCGACCAAGCAACCTAACAACCAAAGCCTTGTCCATACTACGATCAAAGAGTTCATGCACCCGCTCAGAAAACTTGATCACCGGATATGGTCCATCAGTCCGAATTGTAACGTCATCATCGTTAACGACTATCTCCTCAACCGTTTCTCTAGTTCGCTCCGTTCCTTTACCATCAGAACTGCCCGAGACAATGTTGGCATACGTTCTAGTTGCATCAGCGATATTCTCCAAACCGTCCCCTTGCCCCATCACGACATCCGAGTCAACAGCCCCTTCAAAAATAGGGTTTCCAACCACCCTCATCTGATCACCCATGCCCCCGACAGAAGGATCCACCGCAGCAGCCACCATCTTTGGACACAACGTTTGCCTATCCTCCTTCATCGCCTGGCTACCAGCCAACGGGCGTTCCTGCGACAACTCACCCACGCTGCATAGCCCTGCTTCAACTACAATATTCTGCTGCACCGACAAACCAGTTTTGGGCACCGTCCGCGAATCATCCAGAAGTGTAGGCCCTTGCCGTCCCACCACGGTGGCACCGCCACCCAGCCCTAATGCCCCGGCCGACGCACCCACGCCGACATTAGGGTTTTGATTTTCCGTGTTTTCCTGAATACCCGGAGAAGATACCATCCCATACGATTCTCTTTAAAAGCTATAGTTTGTTGTATCGAATAGTTATCCAATAATCAATATATAAGACAGTGTTTTACGCATTTTTTTCCAAATATATAAGATTGATTTTTTATCTAAAAGATTAAATTTTTATAATATATCAAAATAAAATAAAATAAAATTTAACTAATAAACTCAAATATAAATATTTTTAAAATAAAAAATGTCTAAAAAACAAATTCCAGCGGCTCTTACATTCACTCGGACATGTACAATCGCTGTCTTCGTTCCCGTCGTTTCTTTTTCTCAAATTTTCCTTTTGTTAACTAAACCTAGTAAAAATTAATTCACCCCGCCATTAAAATCTTTAATCACCCGCAGTAATTAAAGATATAACTACTTAAAGAGATAAAATAATTTTTTACTCCTTGAACTTAAAACTTTTATCAATCGAGTTCCTGAACTTTATTATGATCCACATTAATCCTTGAAATTGATAACGTGACCTTCGGACATTAGGTCACATCCAGGGGTTAATTTGGGTCAATTTTTTTTTGAGTTAGTCGTGTTTACGAGTCCTATTTTATAATTTAAATTTATTTGAATGTTTTTCGGGTTAAGTTGAGTTTATGAATTTGAGTCGAACACAGTCGAGTTGTTCTAGTTTATGTTCAAATTTAATTATAGATATTTATAATGTTATGGTAGTAATTGGTTTCAATTTAAATGATTTTCTATAACTATATACGATATACATATATATTTCTTCATATTTTTATATATGCGATATACATATACCAGAAAAAGTTGTGGGAATTGACTCGAAGTTGGAAACTAATCCGCTAATTTCTAAAATTTTGAGTTATTTGAATTCTTATTTTATAACTCAAATTTTATTTAAAATTTTTTCGAGTCGAGTTTATAAAATTACGATTCGAGTTAAGTTGAGTTTGTTCCCGTCAAGCCGAGTCAAAAATTCAGTCTTTTCAAGTCAAGTCGAGTTTTGCTCATCCCCTAATCACATTATCAAAAGGACTAAAATAGCAAAAAGTCCAAGTTAAGGACTAATTTGAAAAAAGAACTAACAAGCTCAATGACTAAAAATTACTTTATCCCTATTTTAAATAAGGCCCTGTCCCACGTGGCGTACAAGTAAGTAATAAAAAATCGGGGTCCAACTGTCTAATCGTACAAGTGTTAAGTGCATTTGTAAGATATATTGTATTCTCAAAGAAAAACACGAATTTAAATTTTGAAGACGATATCATATGGAAAAATAATCTTGCATCCCGAACATAGAATTTTATTATTACCTCTCCCGATTGATTCTGTAATCTGAAAAATATTATTTTCTTTAAATATTTTTTCCATCATAATGATAATCCCCACCTTCTTTGATCATCTTCTACTGTTACTTCTCTCATACTTTTTTTTTTCTCTTTAATTTTTTTAATATTTTTTAATCTGCACCAAACTTTCCCTTATTTTCCCTCAAAGTTTCATTTCTTATTCTCGTCTCTCTAATATTTACTCTAATTTAGCTTTTCTCTTTTTCGGAAAGTAACTCGATTTTTGTTTGTATGATTCTTTGATAGCAGAGCTTTATTTTCCTTTTTGGAAATAATTTCTTGGGCTTTTGACGGATAATTGTGCTGCTTTTACGTCGGAGTTGGCTCAATTATTGATGAGTAACGGAAGTTGTGATTGAATTTGAGAATCTGAATCGAGGATCTGTGGCGATTTTGTTGAAATGGAGGAGGATCAAATAGAAATGACAGCTGATTGGCGGTGATTGAAAGAAAAAAAAGAGTTTTGGACTCGATCGGGGGAGTAACAGCGCCATCAGATGGCGCTGTTCAGACGATTGTTTTACCGGAAGCCGCCGGATCGGCTTCTAGAGATCTCAGAACGAGTCTACGGTAGCATTTTTGTACTTGTCATTCTTTTTCGTCTTAATTTGTTATTGTTCGATTAAGCTTTAAATTGTGGCAACCATCTTCGTTCTACCCGAGAAATGCAAATGTTGAGGATTCTTTTACTTCTCTGATTCTGTTCAGGAATGTTTGTGTTCAAAATTCTTAGCTCGATTTCTTTTTCGTTGAAGTTGATTTATGTGGACAATGCACTGCTAAATTCCCTGATTTTAGGGATTTGTTGGTTTATTTTGGGTTAATTTATTACAATTAAGAAACTCTGCTGATTTTTAGCTTGTTTGTTTTCATGTTTGTTGGGGGCGATGAGCTGAAATTGGGCGGCGTAGTTGCCATAAAGTAGAATTCGTAGTTTATTTGCTTTTGAAGTTTGTTACAAAATCACTTGGAGCTTAGAAACTGATATACTCTCTCTCTCTCATCTATGCGTTAAATTTGCGTACTTTTTTTTTTGGTATGGATGTTTTTATTTGGAACTCTAATTTGCTTTTATCTTCTTGTGAGCATTTGGAAGGAACTCTACAGTGTACACCGAATAACTTAATAAACTATGGTTTGCTTTTTGAAGGCATACGGTTAGTAATTTCTTATTTGATTCAACTTCCGGGTTGGTTGTTTTGCAGTATTTGACTGTTGCTTCTCCACGGATGTGCTGGCAGAAGATGAGTACAAGGTGTACATGGGTGGCATTGTGGCGCAGCTACAAGACCATTTTCCTGATGCTTCTTTCATGGTGTTTAATTTCAGAGAAGGGGAGAAGCGTAGCCAAATATCAGACATTTTAACTCAATACGATATGACTGTTATGGATTACCCACGGCAATATGAGGGATGTCCGCTGCTGCCGCTTGAAATGATTCATCACTTCCTTCGATCGAGTGAAAGCTGGTTGTCATTGGAAGGACAGCAGAATGTGCTTTTGATGCACTGTGAAAGAGGGGGATGGCCTATACTTGCTTTCATGCTTGCTGGTCTTCTGTTATATCGCAAACAGTACACTGGTGAGCAGAAGACTCTTGAAATGATCTACAAGCAAGCTCCTCGGGACCTTCTCCAGCTTCTTTCTTCTTTGAACCCTCAGCCTTCCCAATTGAGATATCTTCAGTATATTTCTAGAAGAAATTTGGGCTCTGATTGGCCTCCCTCAGATACACCGCTATTTTTGGATTGCCTAATTCTTAGAGTTCTTCCACTCTTTGAAGGGGGGAAAGGGTGCAGGCCTGTTGTACGTGTTTATGGCCAGGACCCCAAGACACCAGCCAATAGAAGTTCCAAGCTTCTGTTTACAACTTCGAAGACGAAAAAACAAATTCGTCACTTCCTAAAGGTGATGCCTTACTCTCACAATTGAAACTAAAAGTTAAAATGCCCAAAATTCAGGATGTTCTAATAAGGTTTATCTGCAGGAAGAGTGTGCATTGGTGAAAATAGATATTCATTGCCGTATTCAGGGGGATATTGTGCTTGAGTGCATTCATTTGGATGAAGATTTGGTACGGGAAGAGATGATCTTCAGAGTTATGTTCCACACAGCATTTGTTCGTGCAAATATTTTGATGTTATACCGTGATGAGATTGATGTATTGTGGGATGCCAAGGATCAGTTTCCAAAGGATTTCAGAGCAGAGGTAGGCTGAAAATATTTATTCTGTGATTTTTCTTTTCTGAAGATTTAGGAGTTGAATCATATACTTATATCTTTATCAGGTACTTTTTACGGATCCTGATGCTGTTGTACCTGGTCTCACCAGAGTAGTAGCAAGTGAAGATGGGAATGAGATAGAAAGTGCTTCACCGGAGGAATTTTTTGAGGTTGAAGAGATCTTCAGCAATGCCGTCGATGCAGTGGACGGAAAGGTGAATGACAGCATTTTGATAGTTTCTCACAACAAACCAGATCAGAAAGATGTCTGGAGGGAGGATGTGGATCCTCCTACATTTCAAGATTGTGCGTCAGATGATGGGATTCACAAACAGGATGCAACACTGTATTCTAGTATAGATGCAGTGAAGGACATAGCAGTGGATGATGTGAACTACAAATTAGATAAGATTAGTTCTGACATTAATACAGTGAAAGATATAGCAATTGACGATGGAGATATGAAGTTCGATTCAGTGGTGTTTGCTGCTGATGTGCCGAGAGCTAGAGAAACCAGGGAAGTTATAGAAGATGTGCTTGACAAATTAGAAGAGATAGAAGATAAGGGAAATAAAGACAATACTATTCCACCGAAGAAGTCATGGTCAAAGATATTTGAGCAAAGCTTGAAAACTGACGTTTCCCAACCTAAACCTGAGGAACTATTGCCTGCTTCAAAGAAACAGGCTGCACCGGACCCAGAACCAGCTTTAGATTATGTTCTGGTGAAACCAACGAGTGATCAACTAGAACCTCAGACCCCTCCTGCAAGACAAGCAAAGTCAAATATCATATCTAGGTGGATCCCTCCTAACAATGGCTCTCATGTTAAGCCTATGCATGTATCATACCCACCATCAAGATATAATAGTGCACCACCTGTACTTTCCAGTATCACATCTTTGACGGAATCTGATTTAGGTTCCAATGTAGAAGGCTCTACTGGAGCTTTGGGATTAAAGGATGTTTCATCTGAGCAAAACGGTAAGAAGTTTGAGCCTTTGAAGGGTACGGACTCTCCAAATGAAATGTCCACAACTCCAATAATTCCAGCATCGACTACTGGTCTGCAGCAATCAATGTCTATTCCACCTAGCTCTCCACCTACACACTTACCATCCCGACCACCACCGCCTCCTCCCCTTCCACCAACTACACCCAGATCTTCTTCGTTGGTTTTGCAATCTTTTCAGGAAAATGCAACACCTATACCACCCTCCCTATCTTCTCCCCTGCCAGCGATTGGAGATGCAATTTCTAGAATGTCTCTTGCAGCATCCCCTTGTCCTCCCCCTCCCCCTCCCCCTCCAGCTCTCCATCCACCTTACAAAGCAGCAAATATACTGAATGTTGGGATGGTTTCAGAAACTGCATTTGCAGCTCCTCCTCCCCCGCCTCCACCTCCCCCATTTTCTAGCAAGCAGACTGCCGAACTGGTTTTGCCTCCTCTAGCTTCGCCACCATGGAAATCTGGGTATTTTTCAGATGTCCCTAGTGTAGCATGTTCACCTCATCATACTCCTGCTGTCAGATCAAACACATCAAGACTTGGTAATGTTCCTCCTCTTCCTCCACCACCACCACCATTTCCAGGTGCTATGACTCCATCCTTCACGAGCGGAGTGCCATCAGCCCCTCCTCCACCCCCACCCCCTCCATTGCCTCCTCGTCATGGGGCTTCACCACCGCCTCCTCTGTTGAGAGGAACTCAACCGTCACCTCCACCACCTGCATTGAAGTCAACTGCCCCACCTCCACCTCCACCACCCCCATTAAAATCTGGTGCCCTACCTCCTCCCCCTCCCCCTCCACCTCCACCACCCCCATCGAAGTTTGGTGCCCCACCTCCACCTCCACCACCCCCATCGATGTCTGGTGCCCCACCTCCTCCACCTCCACCACCCCCATCGAAGTTTGGTGCCCCACCTCCACCTCCACCACCCCCATCGAAGTTTGGTGCCCCACCTCCACCTCCACCACCCCCATCGATGTCTGGTGCCCCACCTCCTCCTCCACCACCCCCATTGATGTCTGGTGCCCCACCTCCTCCACCACCGCCATCGATATCTGGTGTACCTCCAAAATTTGGGGTCCCTCCTCCACCCCCTCCACCTTCACGTGGAGTGCCACCTCCACCACCCCAATTGATGTCGGGTGCCCCACCTCCTCCACCTCTACCACCGCCATCGATGTCTAGTGCCCCTCCAAAATTTGGGGTCCCTCCTCCACCCCCTCCCCCTTCGCGTGGAGTGCCTCCTCCCCCTCCTCCCCCACATAGAGCACCACCACCCCCTCCTCCTCCCCCATGTGGAGCACCACCCCCACCACCTCCACCTTCTCGTGGAGCACCTGCACCGCCCCCACCTCCTATGCGTGGTGCTCCTCCACCTCCTCCAGGTGGAGCACCACCTCCACCGCCACCTCCTGGAGGTCGAGCTCCTGGCCCTCCAGCTCCACCTGGAGCTCCTCGTGGTGCACCTCCGCCTCCACCAGGAGCTCCTCGTGGTGCACCTCCGCCTCCACCAGTGGGTGCTAGAGCAGCCGATGTGAGAGGAAGAGGGCGTGGGCTATCGCGTCCTGGTGCAACTGCAACACCTCGAAGATCTTCTTTAAAACCATTGCACTGGAGCAAGGTTACAAGGGCAGTACAAGGAAGCTTATGGGAAGAATTTCAAAGATATGGAGAGCCTCAAATGTATTATATCTTCTTATACTGATTTTTACTCGTTTTTGTATGGTTCTTCTACAAGTGATAAATTCTGACTAAATATTTATGCTAAGTTTCCATGGGATAATATATTTCAAATTTGTATTTGTTGACATTGTCTTCTTTCGCCAGTGCACCTGAATTTGATGTGTCAGAGATTGAGACTCTTTTCTCTGCTGTTGTTCCCAAACCTGCTGATTCTGGGGGTAAATCTGGAGGGCAACGCAAATCAGCTGGATCAAAGCCTGACAAAGTGCACTTGGTAATCTGAAGTTTATTTATTTATTTAATTTTGAATAAACCATGTACATGTTTCTTTGTCTGTGATTGTAGTACTGTTACCAAGCCACCTTAGACTGAATAAAACAAGATTTGCACTATAGAAATAAAAATAATACGTAATTTTAAACATATAGTGCAGGATTCTATGTTTTCATGAGAGAAAATGGTTTCTTAGCTTTGTCTTCTGGTTCGATTTACTGATATATACTTCTCTTTTTGATTCCATAAAAAAAGAGCTACATGTTGAAGATATTAATGAAGCTTTATTCTATATAATCTTTTGGGGACATAAGTATTTTGACTATGCAAGGGGAGGTGATCCTCTTGATCCCATAAATCTCATTCCCACCCATTCTGAATCCAAGCCCTAACCACTAGGAGGTCCTCTTGGGACTAGATACATTCTTTGTGATTTCTATCCCTGATGTTCATATGTTTTGCTGTATTCTTGGGAATTGGGTCATAATATTGATGTAAAAATACCTTTCTGGAAATGCCAAAATGTATAAAGGGTTGTGTTTATTACATCCATGGAACTTTATGGGACCATCATTGTGATTCCTATTTAAACCTTCTTTGATGTCATCACTGAATTTTTTCTATTGCATTGTAGATTGACTTGAGGAGGGCCAACAACACTGAAATTATGCTCACTAAAGTTAAGATGCCACTCTCTGATATGATGGTAAGCTGGATATGGTCATGTTCTTGCATTTATTTGTGTTTTAAACACAAATAAAGGAAGTGTATGATATGCTCATCAATGTAGATGTGAACTTGGAATATGGCAGTTTTACTTTTCCCCATAATATATATGAACAGGAAAAAAGTTTACTTGATTCATGTTATTTTCTAGTGGTTTTACACTTGCACTAAGTGCCCAGAGAGGTGGTGTCCTTAGGACCATTGGCTTCTTCAGCAGATTATATCTTGGTGTATACTAATTCTTAGGATTCTTATGCTATATCTGACTAAATTAGTGGATGCATGGGAGAAAATGGGATTTTCTTTGAACTGCTCTCCTCTTTCTTCCTTGTTTTCCATTTTCTTCTTAATTTTAATCGAATGTTTTCAATTTATTTGTTTATTAGCCATTTACAGCTGCATCTATTTTCTCAGGCTGCAGTACTAGCAATGGATGATACAGTATTAGATGTTGATCAAGTGGAAAATCTGATAAAATTTTGCCCAACTAAAGAGGAAATGGAACTTCTAAAGGTGAAGCTTTAGCATATATATACATAGATTCAGTATAGATTTTTAAGCTATTTGGACTGCTTTTATACCCGGGGTAGGAATACGTTTATCATTTTGAATTTTATCTTCTTTGCTTGTGATTTACTTTCTCTGTGATTTTTTAGGGCTACACTGGTGACAAGGAGAGTCTAGGGAAGTGCGAACAGGTCTGCAAAATTTCCTCTAACCATATCTTGTAACTTTTGTCAAATTGTTTGACTTGGGTGTTTTATATTGGTAGAGTGCTAGATGATTGCATAGCAATTGACCTGTTGCAAATGCAGTCTTCTGACATTTGATTTCCCTTTGTCTTCTTCTAAATTATGACCATCTAATATTTTTGCACCCATGCATTTGGCTCAAAGTTGGTGCATGCTTCTCAGCTTCTCCATGATTGGAGAGTCAATAAAGAAAAAACTATAAGTCATCCAGTTTTAAGAATTTCCTTTTAAATTTGTGATCCTTTTGGTATGATTATGAAATCCAATATCTTGTCTTATTTTAAGTGTTTGAATGATTCAAATTTTACCATTTTTATTTGAAGTTCTTTCAGTATGTGAAGGGAAAACATTTAGAAACTCCCTCAACCCCTCCAAGTTCTTTTCATTTTCATCTCTTCCCTCTTGTGCTGAAAGGAGACTATAATTTTGTGCATTTTTATATGCATTCATACCAGAAAATACATCCCCCATTCCTGTTTTAGTGTTTGGCTTTTTGTTTCTATATGCATCTAATTAAGTGTTTGCTTTCAGTAACCCAGAAATATTTGTTCTTAACTTCACAAATTTTTGCTTTATAATACCCTTTGGCATTAGCCTTAATGAGACAATTTAGCCATGCGGATTTCTTTTCAAATTATAGGTTAAAGACAATAGTTGATGTCTACGCTTTGATTTTCTTTTTATCTGCTTGCAGTTTTCATAAGAGCATGTAAACTAAAATGAAGTTTGTACTTGTCATACTCATGGCTGCTATTTTTCCAGCTATTATTGTTTCCTACTACTATTTTTGGAACAATATATGCCTGATAACAACTTAATGAAGATAGTAGTGCCAGTGAAATTTGTATTGCTAGCTAATAAAGAGCCTAACCAAGGAAGATTCACAAGCAATAACAGAAACACGTGTAAGAAACTCAATGTTTTAGCTTCAACTTTGAGTACAATGGTAGGTTTGTCTTGATGAGAATGTGGAGTTGGCGTCTTGTCATTTTTTTTTGTCAATGTGTACTTTAGTCTCTAACATCCTGTCTTTTTCCTCATGTGTTTGTGTGGGTGTTTATAAAATAAATTTGTTAGGATATGTTGTCATCATTAAGGGCTTAATTGACAAAGTGCAGAATCATTCATGAATCATGAGTATGGATATAGTTAAAATTGTTTTCTGAAAGTTTTTTTTGATATGGATCATTGTTTTCAAACAGAAGGAGCATTAGTTATGTTGTTCTGTGAAATCTTCTCATATTCTGAGAGGCCATAAGCTAGTTCACCGACTGAAATAGATATTCGGAAAGTCCATATTTGCCTTTGGAAAGGAATGAGGTCTTAGAAGGGTTGTATATGGTTGTATGGTTAGGAGACTGGTAGATTTATCCCTCTTGATTTTGTGGCTTTTTGGAGGAAGAGAAATATAGGGATGTTCCAGGGAAAAATTACCTTTGACAAAGCTCCTGTGCTTCTATGCTCCTAATTTTTATTAAGTAGGTATCAGTGAATGGAAGCAAGAGGCTATTGGTTGATCTGACATTAAGAAGATAAAAAATAAATCACTAGAGAACAATGAGCATTGTAGAAAATACCTGATAATGACTTATTTTTTTTATGAAGAAACTCTGACTAACACAATTAGTTCCTGGATGCTTTTCCAGTCACGTCTTTCATTGGATCCGTCTTGCAAAATCTTATAAATACTAACTGGCTTTGAATTTTTTTATGTTCAGTACTTTTTGGAGCTAATGAAAGTGCCACGAGTGGAGTCAAAATTAAGAGTATTTTCCTTCAAGATTCAGTTCGGTTCTCAGGTTTGGTGGTATCTCCTTAGTTAATCTGATTTGATATCTTTTGCTTTATTGAATCCCGTGTTTGAGATGTGTCCTCACACTTTTTACCACCTGCAGATTTCTGAATTTAGAAAGAGCTTAAACACTGTAAATTCTGCATGTAATGAGGTACATCATTAATATCTCTGAAGAGACTTGACTGCACTTTTTTATATATTCTGGCTTACTACTTCTATATTGTTTATTTAGAAGTATTGTTTATTCAGGTACGGAATTCCCTTAAATTAAAAGAGATCATGAAGAAAATTCTCTATTTGGGAAATACATTGAACCAAGGAACTGCAAGGGGTACGTGTTATGTTTAATTTTCCTTTTGGCTTCTATCTTTGATGCTAGAACTACAGCTGATGAAAACATTGTGTAGAGAAGAGAGCTACTAGCTAAATCACATGTGTAGTGAAGTACTTTGATGTTTGTCTATACTCATTCATGTGAATAATACGTGCTTTGGTGTTTACATGCTTTGTTTCAATTGAGGTTCAGTTACATTATTTTACAGCATTCCCGCATCTTAAACCGGTAATCTTATTGATCTGAATAGTCCTGGTGCATAGTACACGTTCTTTAAAGTATGCTTATCATTTCTGATAGTTGATGCTGTTAAAGTTTAGTTTATAATCCCATATGCTAACTTCCTCTGCTTTAGAAGAAATGCCAACTGTTATTTGGATGTAAGAAGAAAGTTAAATATGGTTTTCTAAACTTCTCATATTAATTCCTAGTTTGTGTCTTAATCTTTGAAGTTGTTTGACGTCTTAGAGTTTTGGTGTTTATGTTGTTTCTAACTTTCGAATAGATGTGTACTAACTCAGTACTTTTTATAGTGGTTCTGCAATGTGATTCCTAAGGCATGTATTTAAATCTAAATCAAAGGAAGATTGCTTCACTGGTGCACTCATCAATGCATCATCGTCTATAGCTAGAAATTCAATTGGGTTATGCATATATGTCCTTCTATGTCCAGTTTCCAAAATTATGTCTTCTATTTTGAACTTTTACATGATGCTGGGCATCATCAATACTTTATTCCTTGTTATGCTACAAGTTCCAGTTTTGTTTTCTGTTTTTTGTTTCTAGCCAAAGCTGCTAGTTCAAAGTGTTGCATGTTACTTTAATATGAAGAAATATTTTAATTGTTGCATGTTACTTTAATATGAAGTTCCAAATCATTGACAATTATACAGGTTCTGCTATTGGATTTAAGTTGGACAGTCTTCTAAAGCTCACTGATACACGCGCTTCTACCAGCAAGATGACGCTTATGCATTATCTTTGCAAGGTTTTACTAATTTTCTTTTACTCTGTTGTGATATTGAGGTCATTCTGCGCCTTGTAATATTTTCCTGAATTATGTTTTACACCCAGTATATATGTTATGTAATGTTACTACCGGAAGACTTGTTTCTGATGCAACCGACAACTGTCAGTTTGAATTGAGTCTCAACTCTGTTTTATTGTTGCTCAGGTCCTAGCTGCCAAGGCACCCACACTTCTGGATTTTCACCTTGAATTTGTTAGCCTTGAGGCTGCAACTAAGGTTTCCATCAGTCTTTAAGCATTTTAGGTTTGCAGTTTGACGATACTATATTTAGTTTGAAGCCTTGCCTCCTGTGTACAGATCCAATTAAAATCTTTAGCAGAAGAAATGCAAGCTATAATTAAGGGATTAGAAAAGGTTAAGCAGGAGCTGGTTGCCTCTGAAAATGATGGTCCTGTATCTGAAGTTTTCCGGAAGGTACATAGTTTTTTCATTGCTTTTTATTCTTCCACGTAGCTATACAAGGTTTGTTGCATTGTCTTCACTTTCAACTATTGTATTCAATCACATTCTATTTGTTGACTATCAATGAAGTTCCTGATTGGCTACTAGCTTTCCTCTCTTTTTTTTCACCCTTTACATGTGCCTATTTTATAGAAAGCTATAAGAGAAATTGTATGTAAACATGAAAAGCCCCTAAAAGTTGGTTAGTAAAAAAAGAACCAGAGTAATACAAGTTTAAAATGCAAAGGCGTTAGCTTTGTAGCACAAGTGATTATTGTAATTATAGTGGAATGTCAGAATTATACGGATAGAAATCATACTCTGTTTTGAAAGTTCCTTCAGATAATGTTCTCTGATCTTACATGGTATTCCATTCCATTTGAACTCCATCGGGTTTTATATCGTTTTTTGGGTGCATTGGAGTGATCACCTGTTATGTAGCCTTGTCACCTACATCTAACACTATCAATTGCTTTTTTCATTTATCTAGGGAATGCTTTCATTGTTCTAAACATTTCTTTTTCTTGTTTTAATTTAGACGTTAAAGGAATTTATTTCTGTTGCTGAGACAGAGGTGGTGTCCTTAACAAATCTATATTCTATGGTGGTAAATTTCCGACTGTCGACATCCTCATTGATACATCATGCATTGTTGTTCTACTCTTGATTATGTTCAATCATTTAGATTTTTTATTTGGTGAACAGGGTAGAAATGCAGATGCACTTGCGCTCTATTTTGGTGAGGATCCTGCACGGTGCCCATTTGAGCAAGGTATATTTTAGAGTAATACCTTCTATACTTATTATGCCTCTTTATCTTTCTTGAAATACTTAGATCTAACACCTTCCGGTGCATATACAGACAGGTATGGGATAGACCTGTCCACGAGCCAGATGGCTCCCCCGGGCCGACTCAAACTTTATTTAAATATTTTGAAAATATTTATACTTAAATTTAGTTATAAAAACATATAAGTATTAGCATAAAATTATATTTTAAAAATTCTCTTGAACATTAAGATGGGTTATTTGGGTGGGTCAGGTCGAGCCTGGAAAGTTCTAAAAACTGGATTGTGGTCCGGTCTGGCCCATGGAAACCTCTAGTATGGGGTTATGAACCTCCATATATATGAAAAAAATTGAAAATACCCATGTTCAATAGTCGATTCTCACACTCGAGTCTGAGCAATTTAACTTATTTAAAGTTGAACTGGTCGAATCTGTTGTTGTATACTAGTTTTATATGGTGATTTGAAGTTGGTCGAATCTGATGCTGTATCGATTAATGCAGTTACTGCAACGCTCTTAAATTTCGTGAGGTTGTTTCGGAAGGCACATGAAGAGAATGTTAAACAGGCTGAACTGGACAGGAAGAAAGCCGAGAAGGAGGCTGAAATGGAGAAAGCCAAGGAAACCAACCTTAAAAGGAAGAGTGCAAAATAGTTGGAAACCAGTTTCTGTATTCCTACAAGGTATCACAGTCCTTCCAAATAGCAGATATCCGCGCCGATGAGTATGACTGAATTACAGGAACCGCTGCTTTCGAGGACTTTTGAGGTGCCTCCTATTTCATGCCTTCAGAGATGTCGTAAACGAGGCTTTTAGTCCCCTTGAATTATGCTCAAGGCTTCAGGAGACATTTTCCATGGGAACATCACATTACTACGAATGATTCAATGAAATTTTTTGTAGTCAGATGGACGGAACTTCAATGCACAGAGTGGGCTATGAGTAGCAGAGGTTTAAAATGCAAGTTATGAAGGTAACTGCTATGACCCTTGTAGCATTATTTTCTTAACCGTAATTCGGGTGTACCGGCAGGTCTCGATGATCAATGATTTCTTCTCAGCTTCCACCATGTTTGTTTCAGCATCTAAATGGATGCCTGTGGAATCGAAAAAACCGGTGAGACCCACTGTACCATGAAAACATTGTAGTGTACAAAGCTCTAACCATCCGCTTACCGTAGAATTCAATTCTTTAGCTTGTATTCCTGTAACATAATCTTTTTGTATTTTTTCATCCATGAGAAAAGCCCAGCATAGGAAGAGGTTGTATAGGCTGTTAGGTTTTAGACAAAGAGAAACTAGAAGAGGGGGCTTTCTTTAATATTAAGTGTAATATAGCACCCAGAATATATAGCCTGCCTATTTGTAAAACCCTCTTTTGGTTTCTCTTTCATTTCATTGGGTATGATTCGATTTCATTCCTCAACCAATAAGCAATTCATGGGATTGTCTTTTTGTTTCTCCTTTAGTATTTTAACTATTTCTCGAGGTGAGTGCTCGAGTTTAAGTTCGATTCGAGAATGTTGAATTCTGAGTTGGTTTTTTAGTTTTCTTGTCAACCTCGGGTGAGTGTTTTTGACTTTTGTGTCCGACCATGGTGTCTTTATTTCGTTTCAAGCGTATAAATATGCACCAACACATTACTAAATGTATCAATATAAACACTAATATGATACCGTGATAAACACTGTTTAAAAGTGTCCAAATTTACAAAGGCCGTTGGGGTGTAAATGTAAATGAGCTGGATTTGAACGAACAATGTTTATTTTTTATGATGCTCATGTTTGTTTAAAATTTTAATAGTGTTTGCATTCGTTTATTTTGGAAGTTGTTTGTGTTCGGTTCGTTTAATGTTTGTAAATATGTTCATTTATATGTTTGTTAATGTTATTTTAGTGTTTGCGAACATGATGAATTATGCTACCGGTCCTTAAGCTCTTCAAATTATACAGTTTAAACTTCAAAGTTCACTATATGTTCAGTTTAGTCACTATATTCACTAATATTTAAAAAATAAAAACTGAATAAAGGAGTCGATAAACAAGCTTTTAAATGAGTCAATATACAAGTCATAAATGTTCATATTCATTTGTTTATTAAATGAACATAAAATTTTTGTTTGTACTCATTTACTTAATTTAATGAATGAACATATATAAACGTTATACAAACCATTCATGGAAATCCCTATTCATTTATACCTTTAACAAAGGCATGCTGCCTATTCAAGGTTTTCTCAGAAAATGAATCTTGTTTGTTTGTATGAATTTACATATTTAAAAATCCAACACTTGATGATGCTTTTTATCTACGGAAATTCTTCAATGTTCTTCAACTTCACATAGGCATTTCCATCTTCCTCTGCAACAATCTCAATCCGGTAACAACATCTCCCTTCAGATTTGCAGCTCTTGAAGAACATGGAGCTCACCACAGTATCAACAACAACAAAAATGGAGTACAAGTAAGCAATTAAAACCCCTTCCAAACCCATCGAAAACCCACAAAAATCATCACCACGGCCATAACCATAAGCTCTCGAAACAACACGGTAATGAAACAGAGCTTCAATGGCAGCCAACACCAGATTCCCAGGCACCGCCAATGCCAAAGCACTCAAAGTCCTCCCCTTTATCAAAACACAAGCCTTCAGAATCGCCATATACCCACCGGATTTCTCCATTCCAGAACAAACCAAAGCCAAGTTACAAACTATAATGGCATTGGCAAGAATCATTGAATATACAACAGCTCCGGCCGCCGACATAAAGGTGAGCCAATTGGGAGATGATAAGAACCCGAACCCATTTATAAAATGGAACCCAAAGAACAGAATCGAGAAAGCTGTTGAATTTGCAGCTAAAAGTAGGAAGAAATTGCATACGAAAGTGGAAAATAGAGGCTTGTAAAGAGAGAAAATTGAAGAGAAATCTGGGTTATTGTGTTTGAGGAGGTGAAAAACAGAGGCTTTTGATAAGAGAAAGAAAGAAAGGGTGAAAGGGAGAGCAAAGATGGATGAAGAAACAGTCTGGGAAATCTTGAAACTGAGGAGGGTGAACAAGTTCGACGATGGCGGGAACTCGGCCGCCATGAAAATGGATTTGAGTTGGCCGTGGATGGCTGGTAACAGAGGAGAATGGGGGACGGAGAACTGTGAAACGAGGATCGAAAGTGAGTAAGGGAAAGCGAGGATCGCAGCGGTTGTGGTGAAATAATGATAGTTTTGAAGGAAACTGAAGATTGATCTTCTCATGATGGTGTTGGTTTGAGTTCTTGAGCTGTCTTCCATGGCCGATTCACAGAGATACCAACCAATAAACTCAGAAAAGCATGGGAATTCTGTGTGTTTCACTCAAAAACTGGGACTCTGTTTAGTGTTATATAAACTATGCAAATGCATTGATGTCTCCTCCCCTTTTAAAGTTGTCTTGAAATTGTGGGGATTTTTTGTTGTTTTATTTTATGGGGTAATGAAAATGAAGAAGATTGGCCAACTAAACACTAACAAATTTGCAGAGGCAGAGTTGTATGGGGATTGCTTATATTACCATGATGGTGTCTTATTAGGGTTTCTTCCATTTTTCTACTAATCACCCATGTTAGGTGGCCAATATAAGAACTCGTGGAGAAATTTTTTCTAAATAAAAACACCCTTTTCTTGATTAAAAAAATGAATTTTTATAATTTTACTGAGCGGTCCCGATAAAAAGAAAGAGTGTTATTTTTACACTATGTAAAATTTGAAAGTTTTATACTTTTTTAGGTCATTGGATGAATGTAAATGGATGAATGAGATTAACACTTAACAATAGAAAATGTAAAGATTATTACTTGCAATAAAAGTTATAATTTTATATGTTTTTTGAACCGTTGGATGGGTGAAATAGTTGACTGAAATTTTAATTGACACGAGTTTTTGGGTTTGAACAATAAATAATTATTTTCTTATTTTATTAAAAAATTAAAAGTATCCCATATATAATATATATATAAATTAATAATTTTAAACATCTATATTATCTTGTTTAGGGCTTATTTTGTACTTTCTTGCTATTGCAAAGAGTTGTTTGTTTTTACATAATCTACAAGAAACTCATTATTATATTATGTCTTAACGCTAGCATTCTTCTCATGTGTACTTAATGGATCTTCAAATCATATTATATTTCAAATAAACTAATGAATTAAACAATGGACATTTAAATTAAAATCAAAATCAAATCTCCTATCCAAAAAAACATTTGTTAATAATTTATTACTTTATCAGATCTAACAATATTAAACATAACATAATTATACGATAAACATAATACGAAAAAAGAAGAAAATATAATGTACATGAAATATCAATATGATAGATGAAAATGTCTTAAATACGATTATAAGAATAGAAAATATAATAATTTATTACTAAAATTACTTTTACTATGGTGGTCTAGTAATATATATTGAGTAGGTCCAAGCCTCTTATATTTAGTTATGTTTCACATGGTAAAGGGTTTCATTCTTTGCTTTCAAGAAAACAAATAATAATAACCCCACAAAAGAAAATGAAAACTTAAGCAACAAGATGACTTTAATCTTTTTATTATTATTATTTTCACTGAGCAACTAAAATAAAATTCCAAATAGGGTAATCATTTAACTCATTATTTTCTACAACTATTTGAAAACAAGTTGTAATTAATTAAGAAGTTAAACAAATATTATTTAATTAATGCAAAATTAACCTAATCAACCCAAGCCAAAGCCAGGTTAAGGTAGGTTTGGAATGGCTTGGCAATGACCCATCATATGAGATAAGGTAGTGTGAAGCTGGTGGGCAGTCGTTTGACCTTGCTTTTTATAATATTATTAATAAGATGTCATTATCTGATTTTCTATAGAATATATTCGAATATGAATTAAAAAGTTATCGAAAAAATCATACATAAAGAAATTTAAATTAATATAAACTCAGACTGATAATTCACACATGACAGACTCATACCCTAAATATTTAAGAATCCAGAAGTTCAATCTTTCTCAAATCAACTATACCAAGTTCTTATTAGCTTCTTTATTGGTTTGATCATGGTGGAATTAAATTATAATTTTGACTTTGTTTTTATGGATTTATAACTATGAATAGAATTAAAAGTGTTTTACTCAAAATATTGAAGATTATTTTATGTGTGTGTGAGAGAGAATAATCTTTGCAAGTGGAAAAATAGTATGATTTAGTCAATGACCATGAACAATTTTCATATGGTCAAATTTCATTATAAATTAATGTATATAAAATATATTAGTGGAAATTAAAATAGATTTTTATATTATAATTTTCAATTGAATTCATTTTTTAAAAAATTGATTCATTTAATTTTAGTTTTTATTCATTATAGAGTTATATGATCTAAGAAAAGTATTATTATTGTTAAATATATGGATTAATATCCTATACACAGGATGTGAAAACTTTTAGTTTCCACAAGCGCCTTAGTTTTAGGGTATAAGGAGATAGTTTAGGGTTTAGGGGTTTAAGCGTAGGGGTTTAGAATTTAGGGATAGATGTTTCAATTTAAGGTTTAGAGTTATAATTTAGAGTTTATAGGTTATGGTTTAGTTTTTAGGGTAATATGGTGAGGATTTAGGTTTTAACCTATAAACTCTAAATTCTAACCCTAAACCTTAAATTGAAACAACTTTCCCTAAATTCTAACCCTCTACACTTAAACCCCTAAACCTTATACCCTAAACTAACTCCATATACCTTAAAACTAAGGCGCTTGTGAAAACTTTTAGTTTCCACCGCCTGTGTATAGAATATTTATCCTAAATATATAGAGTCCTAAGTCTCAAGATAAGATAAAAATTACAGATATTGGAATTTGACTCGAATTTGTTACAAAATGGTTAATCAAGATTTTGACTAAGGAAAGAAAATGGCAAAATCATGGATTTTAATAATTAATATGAGTTTGCATAATATATCTTTGAAGTGGTTTATTGCCATGGTTGAATTTTTCTTGAAGAACAATAATTTATGTTTTAATTCTACTTGTGTTGTTGTTTAACTAATAATAATTCTACTTGTTTTTGTTGCTTTAACTAGCAACAACTAGACCTCATTTCATTGTCTTTAATTTATTGCATCCTAATAAGAAATTCACTTATTGCAATATTTTTCAAAAATATAAAATATTTGTTTAGCCACGGTTTATTTAATACATAAAAATTGCATACTAATTGTCTATCAAATATACGTACATTAGAAAAATAAATAAGTATCAAATACAATGATAAAAATTACATCATTTGGAAGAATAGCAAGAATATCAAATATAAACAATAAAATAAAAGATAAAAAAATATTTCGACTTTTTATTTATTTTATTTTGAAAAAAATTAAACTATTTTAAAAATATATTTTAAAAGGGACTGGTTAGATTAGTTAGAACTTGGTGGTCAATTGATTAACTATGTCCCAAAAGACAAATAATACTTTAAAAAAAAACTTTTTAATGATTTTTATTAACTAAAAAAATTAGTTTATTTTTTGAAAGAGCTAAGGTAATTACAAGTAGTATCTATTTTGAATATACTCTCAACCATTCGATAATACATGCTCAATCACCCTGCTGCAGCTGCTAGTGTTCGAACCCGTGACCTCTAAGAACAACAACTGTTCCCTTAACCATTAAATAATAAAATAGGATCATACAACAAAAGAGTTAAAAAAAACACTATCAAACAACTTAAAAAATAATAGATACAAATAATCGTCACTGTCGAAAAAAAGAAAATAGCTCAATAATTAATTTAGCAAAAAAAAGAGTAAGGTTTAATCAAACTGCTCTTACTTGACTTTTCCCTTAATTTTCCAATGATTATTTTTAAAAATAATTATTATATTTTTGTACTTATCCTCCTACTTTTGATTTTCCAAATCAGAATTTAAGCACGGAATTGATGTTTTACTTAAAATTTTTAGCAAATAGTTGGAAGAGGAAATTAAAAAAAGAAAATATATAATTAAATTTCAGATTTGGAATACCCTAACATGCAAGAGAGGACTGCCTAGGCTTCTATTTCATTTTGGGGAAATTGTATTGAAATTTTAAACATTATATTTTGTATCAATATATAATAATCGAAATTATCCAGTTCCAAAAAATGAATTTAGAGTAAAAATTAAATAATCATAATAAATTATACGAAATATGAGATGAAGACATCATATGAAACAACATAAAAAAATAATTAAAACCTTGCGTAATATAAAAATACATAAATATATTAAATTTTACATTTAACGTGTTACTAACATTTAAAAATAAATAGAACCCGATTGCGCTTAGCTCGGTTGACATTGTCAAGCACTCAATAAGTCAATTTTTTTCGATTTATCGGTTGACATTTTCCGGTTATTAATCCAATTCTAGTTCCATTACTATATAGTAAAATGAAAGCAGTCGGCTATCTCAATAATTCAATCAAAGAGAAATACTTAAATAAATAATTAGGCCATTGAAAAGGGAATCTTAAGTCGTTAAAATCCATAAGACTCCAACTTTTTTTTAAATTTTTTTGTGGCTTTCGATTTTTTTAATTTTTATTTTTCTTAAGCAAATTTAATTAAAACCATTCAAATGAAATGGGTGAAGCACCGACAATTAATTAGGTTGTTAGCACATTCCTTGCTTCATTTGGAAATTATTAACGGTTGCTTAATGGTCTAATTTTTATAGCTTAAGGTTCGATAAGTCCTTAAATTTTTACAAAAAATCAATTAAGCCCTTAAATTTTTTTACGCTCAATTAAGCCCTCAAACTCAAGAAAAAAACCAATTTGGCCCTTTGACCAACGTTGGCCGTTAACTTTAACGATTTATTTTTTTGAAAAAATTCTTTGGACACGTGTTGCAAAAGGATAATGCCACTTGTCATTTCTATGAATTTTTAAATTTTAATTTTTAAAATATCTAAAAATAGAAAAAATCTATTTTTTTAAATTCTGGAAAATTATAAAAAGCATTTTAAAAATATAAAAAATTAAATTTCGATTTTTTTATTTATAAATAAAAATTTTCTATATATTAAAAAAAATTATTATACAAGTAAAAACAAATAATTTGAAAAAAAAAATAAAAACAATAAAATTTATTTTGATTTTTAAAATATATTTAAAACTATATTTTAACAAATATTAACAATTTTTAAAAAAATATAAAACAATAAAATTTATTTTGTATTTTTTATAATAATAGTTTTTAAAAATTTAACTTTTTATTTTGTTAAAAACATTTTAATATTTTGAAAAATTATTATTCATTATTGTTAAATAAATTTCCTAATTAATCTTTTTTATATAATTTTAAAATAATTTTTAAAATTTTCAGAATTTTTAATTTTTTTCTTTTTTTTTTCTAAATATTTAAAAAAAATAAAATTCAAAATTCCTAGAAACGATAAGTGGCATTATCATGTTGCGACATATGTCAAATTTTTAAAAAAAATGTTAAAGTTAACAGTCAAGGTTGGTCAAAGGGCCAAATTTTTTTTCTTCTTGAGTTTAAGGGCTTAATTGAATGCAAAATAAGTTTAGAGGCTTAATTGATTTTTTTACAAAAGTTTAAGGGCTTATTGAACCCTTAAGCCAATTTTTATTTATATCTTTCAATTTTTTTAGGTTTCGATATATGTTTTTTTGAATGGTCTAAAGGTGATTATAATGTAGTATCTGTTCAAGATTTCGTTATATGTATATCTTATTCAAATTCATTTAGTTTATATCTAGATATATTCGATTATCATTTTATTTTTCTTTTTCATTGTAACTATTGCTTTAGTTTATAATTATATATAAGGGTGGTCAAAACTCAACTCGAAAAAATTATTTTTTTCGAATTTCGAGTTATTCGAGTCTGAAAATATAAAACTAGGTCGTTTAGTTTTGAAAGTTCGAATAACCGAAAGACCGAATAGTTTGAAAATATAAAACTAGGTCCTTTAGTTTTAAGCCTTAGTTAATGTTATAACTTCTCCAATCTCTTACTTTCCTTCTTCAACCATTCATATCTCACGTAAATTTAAATGAAAAACCCCAATTCCCTTAACCTAAATCTCAAAGGCCTTAAAATTCTAGTAACAACGGTTTCACATGCAGTGCTGAATTTGTGATCAACATTGTTGTTGACTTGTTGGAGCTCTAGCTTTGACATCATTGAGTGTAACATATATGTATATTATGATTATAAATATATTATATAATATAATATTTAATTTATTTAATAACATCAAAAATCTTATTTACACACTTGGAAAAGAACATGAAGAAATATTTATATGGTTGGTTAGAGAAAATCATTTAAATTGGAATCAATCCATAGTATAACATTATAAATAATTACAATTAAATTTGTATAGAAACTCGAAACTCGATTCGACTCGAATTTTATAAACTTGACTCGACTAAAAAGAATTCAAATAAAATTTGAATGATAAAATTAGACGCGTTAACTCAAATAACTCGAATTTTTTTACTCAACTCGATCGAATGCCTAACCCTAATTATATAAATATGTTAATTATAATTGTAATTTTATTTGTGCTTTGTACTGATTAATCATAACTGCAATCATACACGTATTTTTCGACTCAAAGTTCATGTTTTTGTACCTTTTCAAATATATAATCATATTGAATCTTGGTTTATAAAAATGTATACATTCGATCTTATAACTTGTATCATAAATGAAATATAAATCTACATTATTTTTTTTAATATGCTGGTGTGATGCAAGAGTAGCATCTGTTCAACTTTTTTAGTTTTTTCAAAAACGGTACACACAACATACATTATTGGTGCTCGAACCCGGGTCCCAAGAGATGATGAACATCAACCTTTACCACCAGGACACAAGCAAATCTACATTATTTCTTAGTTCTCGTTATAAATGTATTTGTATAATGTTCATATACTTTCATCTTAAATTGTGTTTAAAATATTATATACATTAATGATTCATATTCTATATTATGTAAAAAAAAATTTAACATTAAGTGTATAATAGTTATATTATCCATTATATATATATATATATATATATATATATATATTGAAAGATATTAAACATTTTATTTTTTAACATACTTAATTTCACGTTCTCATATATATTATATCAACAATAATATAAAACAAACTATACCCAATCCACGTATTATATAAGTTTTAACCTATTCAATATTCAATATTGTGTTTGTCACATTTTAATTATTTGATATCATATAATATATATTGTGTCCAATATCATGATTGCAATGCCATTGGTTGGTTTGTACGGACGTTGATTTTTTTTTTTTTTTTACTTATAAATAATTGAAGTGAGGCTTAAGCAATAATAAGCGGTCGACATATCTTGTCTTCTTATTAAAATATTTTTTAATTATTTCTTAAATTAGCATAAAAATCATTTATGAATATATATTATTTTAATATGATATAAGTCACAAATATTGTGTCAATTACGTTTTTTGACCGGTTAATTAAGTTGTTCATCTTTATTCTCTCATATTTTTTTAAATTGTGAGTTATAGACTCACTAACAATTACACTTTTTTGAAAGCGCATCAACATAATAACAAAAAATAAGCAACTGTAATTACCATAAATGGATCTGTATTGTTACCATCCAAATCAATTAAATACAATATACAAACGAAATTAAACTTATATAACAAATTGATCATTGTATTAGGCGATAATTAAATAATTTATTTCGAAAAATTTTATAATCAAATTTCAAAAACTTATTAGATCCCAGATTTTCAAATAAAGTTTAAAAATACAAAAATTCGAATTTCAAAAGGTCCGAATATGAAAAATTCTGAACTCAAAATACCTAAATTCGAAAAAAGACTGAACCCATAAAACCTAAACTCAAGTTAACTTGAGCCAAACCTGCTCGATTGTCGCTTTTGATCACAGCTGACGCACGACTAAAATATCAACAAAATGTATCATACAATTTTTTTTTTTGAAAAATATTGTATCATACACATTAGCTCCTTCTAAAATATTTCCTCATATAAAATGGACAAAAATATTGTCTCTTTTTCGACACCTTTTTATGCTTTAACACTAAAAAAATATTAAAAAAATTAAATTTTTAAATATCAACCTTAAATTTTAAACCTTAAATCCTACACCCTCACCCTAAAAACACACCCTACCCTAAATTTTTTAAAAACTAACCATAAACTCGAAACCTAATTTTAATATGGGGCATAAATAGGGGCACCAAAAGGGTCATGGCCGAACTAAAGGGGGTTTAAGGGGTTTGGTCCCGCCATTTTTTTCAATAGTAAAAGTATAGATTTTTTTAGAAAAAGTTAAAATTACCTCTATAATCCCTTCAAAGTTTGTAAAATCTTAGTATGACCCCCTCAAAATTTTTAATTTCGCCCCCTTTAAAATTTTCATTTTTTAATTTCATTTTGGTCCCCCTTATAAATTTCTAGTTCCGCCCCTGAAAAGGGCAGAGAACTTCTATTCATATAAAATACTCAATTTGTAAAACTTTGAATATTTTGGTGTGATTTCATGGTAGTATCTGTTCTTTATTTTTAGCCTTTTGAAAACACACATTGTGTAGACAAATTAACCGAACTCAAATCTCATAGAATAACAACGCTCTCTTTTCAACTAAAATAACAACACCCTCTTTTACACAATTATAAACGTCCAGGGGAACAAAATATTAAAGGTGTTTTCATGGATACTAAGATAATAATATGATGAGAAAACTATGGTGGAGAAACTTGCTTGTTTCATGCTCGAAAGGAAGAGAAGCAATCAACAAATTTAGGCCCATCCTCCCATGCTAGGATCCCACCACATTCCCATATTAGGCCCGACTCATGGGGAATTACATTAGTTTTAATTTAGGGTCTTACTTTTTATCATTCAATATAAATTTTTGTTTATAGTCTCGAAATATCCGAGATGATCTTAATGTCAATTGTAACAGTCGAAAGAAAGTTTTTAAAAATAAAGTTATACAAATCTTACTTCTGTAGTTCTGTCAAAAAAATTTAATGAACTAGTTATGATATCAATCAAGAATGAGATTTTGGATAAAATTGTTTATGAAAATTTGATTGATGAATTTGTTTCAAAAAATCTCAGAAGACGAGATTTTTTAAGTGATAATCTTTTAAGGTAGTGGATAACTGGTTATCCCTTATTGTTTTAGTTGTATTTAAGTTGTTTTTTTATATAAATCATAATTTTAATTTTAATCCTAATCCTACCTAAAGGAGATGGGAAGAGAGAACTCTAAGGGAAGGAAGGGGGTGTTCCTAGTGGGTCTAGAACCTATGGACCTAAAAGAATATGATAGAATAAAAAATAAGCAGTTTGGTCAACCAGACAATTGTACTTGCTCATTTAAGTTGTTTTTTTAACAAAATAATAAAAATAATGCACATGACAATATTTAATCATCTTTTAAGGTAGTGAAAGTCTTAATAATTTATTAATAATCCAACGAGATTGAGCGAAGAAACTCAAGGAACAAAGAAACGTAATCAAAACACCTGAAACGAAGTTGGTTTCTGCGTTGAGAATAGTAAAGGATAAAATAGTAAATTACAATTCTAAAAAAACTATTTAGATTTTTAATTTTTTTATAATGACTACTAAATTTTTGTTAAAAACTATAAAAATATCCTAAATACAAGCATTTAGAAGGTGTAATTGAGTTTTACATATCTCATAAGTTTTACACATCTTCATAAGTTTTTTAAAATTAATATTTTAACCATTCAACCGTTGAATTTATTAATACATTGTTCCATGTAAATTTTAGAGTCAATTCGATATCTATATCATGTTGATCTAAAATAATATTCTTAGTAATATGTATTTAACATTTGAAAAGTTTTTACTTAAAATAAATTGTTAGATATTTTGAATTTACTCAAAACTTTACATGCACAAATCACAATCTATATGAATAGAACATAAAATTTAACGGTTAAATTATTAAAATATCAAAAGAAGTTTGTGGAAATGTATAAACAGTTTTTACACTAGTATAAGCGCATCTTCTCCATTATTTTCTTTTGGTAAAATATGTCTATTTTATGGTTCATGTTTGAGATTTGTGGTTTTTACTCTTAACAATATTTTTTCTAAAGTTCGAACCCAATTTTTTTTTTTAAAAGAGCAAAATTTTTAGGAGAGCAATTTGCTTTACCATTATTAATTTATGGATTTATATCTAATACACTAACAGTGGAAATTGAAAGTTTTCACAAACGTCTTAATTTTAATGTTTAGGATTTTAGTTTAGGGTGTGAGGTGTAGGGATTTATACTTTAGGGATAGTAGTTAGAATTTAGGGTTTATGTTTAGAATTTAGGGTTTAGAGGTTAGGGTGTTGTTTTCAGGATAATATGGTTAGGATTTAGGTTTTAACTTATAAACCTAAACCCTAAAAATTGACAACTATCCATAAATTTTAAACCCTTACACTTAAACCTCTAAATCCTACACCCTAAATTAAGGCTCTAAACCTTAAAATTAAGACGCTTGTAGTAACTTTCAGTTTTTACAATCAATGTATAAAATAATAATCATTAATTTATATGTATATTGTTTTTCATTATAGTTGAACCTTTCGGGTCACAAACTCACAATGAGCCCAAACGAAATCAAATACTGCATTGGTCGTTAAACCTATAGTTTGGTTTCTAAACCTAAGGCTAACCTTCAAGCTTTGGCAAGTGTTAGATAACTCTAGTCTAGTGGCAAGTGATCACAAATATTTATATGATTCGAATATTTTTTTAAAAAATATATAAAATATATTATTATAAAAATCATAATTTAATTTTTAAAATATTTAAATTTTTTTGAAGATATAGTTCGAATACAATATTTATACTATTTAGACATTTCCCTACATATAGATCAGAAATATCAAATACTTAAACATACTTGTACATATTGTAACATCGACATGTAAACCGAACTAAATTTAATATATATTTTCTAATATGTTTCTAAAGGTGGGTAACATAAACTGTTATTACAGCTAAGATGTTGACACAACACAGTTTGATTGTTGAATGGCCCAACGCAAACCTCGCGATTTGTTTTTTTATAATCTAATCTCCTTTAACCTACTCTTCTTCTTCCCTTCGATTTTCAATACGCAATAACCCTAAAAAAACATCTCGTTAACATAGACATTACAGCTTAGCACGTCTATGTTCTTGTTTTATTACATGTTTCAAACCAACGACACCCCTTTTGTCTGTCTTTATTGTTAACGGTTTTCTTAATAATATTTTTTGTCTTGTACAAATTCATTCTTTTTATTGAATTTGTTTTTATTCACACCCCTTCCCCCTATCCCCACCACCACCACCACCATCGTCATCGCCGGCAGATTGTTATTATACGGCGGCTTGCGGCCACTGGTTTTGAGAAATGGGGGGAGGTCATCATAGGCCAACAAGGGCTGTTTATGTCTCCTCCCTTTTGTTATGTCTTCTTTTGGTAAATCTTGAAGAAAGGTTTGTTTCGGCTAATCGTAGCCATTCCAATCCTCCTGCGACGGCCCCCGCGGTTTCTCCCGTTGCTTCTTCTCCGACGAGTTCGTTTCAGCCTTCCGATAGTTATCTCATCAACTGCGGTTCGAGCGAGGTGAAGCTCGACGACGGGCGGATATTCAAGTCGGATACCGAAACGAGTAGCTATTTGTCCACCAATGAAGATATTCAAACGACAGCCGATTCGATCCCCGACACCGCCTTCACGAATTCGACGCCTTCATCGTTAATGGATGTTTATAAAGCCGCGAGGATTTTCACCTCGGATTCCAAGTATTTGTTGTACATTGCCGAGCCCGGGAAACATTGGATTCGTCTCTACTTCTACCCGCTTCATCACGACAAATATGATCTCAAGACGGCGGTTTTCACCGTTCAAACGGACAAGTACGTCCTGTTGCATGATTTCTCCATGGATGATTCCAAGGTGGTTCTCAAGGAGTATCTTGTTAATGCTACTCAACGTTTATCCATCGTGTTCAAGCCGAAAAAGGGTTCTTTCGCGTTTATTAATGCATTGGAGATCGAAGGGGTCCCCGACGAACTTCTCTCCGATTCGGCCTCATCGGTGCCGGAAGGTAGCACCGTCAATGGCTTATCGGATTTTGCTTTGGAAGTCTCCTATCGGTTGAATATGGGAGGGCCGACGATAACTCCGAAAAACGACAAATTGGCACGTATATGGGTTCCGGATGTACCATACAACATGTTTCCCCAAGGAACCGAGGTTGCCACGGGTAAAAACATCAAATATCGACCGGAGAATAAGATGACTCGGTTGGTTGCGCCGGAAATGATTTACGAGACGGCGGATCGGATGATGTCCGAGGAGCAAGCGCAAACCACATTGCCGAATTTCAATCTCTCTTGGTCGATGAGTGTCGACCCAACCTTCTCGTATCTCATCAGGTTGCACTTCTGCGACATTGTAAGCAATGCCATTCATGAATTAGTATTCAATGTGTATATAAACGGGTTAATAGGGATTTCGGGTCTTGATATAAGTGACAAAGCTGGCGGTTTGGCCACCGCGTATTACACCGATTTCGTGCTCGATTCATCGGCGATAACAAACGATTCGGTCATGGTTCAAGTCGGTCCGATCACAAACACCAACGGCGGCACGCCTAATGCTATCCTCAATGGCTTGGAAGTGATGAAGATGAGCAACATAGCCGATAGCTTGGATGATTTATATGGCGTGGATGGTTTATATAAAGGGCCTAAATCGAACAAGCTTAAAATCGTGGCGATTACGGGGCTGGTATTGGCGGCCGTGGCAATGCTGTTCCTCGTGTTCGTTTGTGTCCGGTGGAAAAACCGACCCCAAGATTGGCAAAAGGGGAAAAGCTTCTCGCGGTGGCTGTTACCGATCCCCGGCGGCAAAACTAATTACAGCTCGAGAAAATCAAGCGTCTTTGGGTCTAGAAAGAGCAAGAGTGGAATAAATGTTTACACTAATGGCCTTGGAAAGTTATTCACTTTAAACGAGCTACAAAAAGCCACCCAAAATTTCAACGAGGAAACGGTCATCGGCGTCGGAGGCTTCGGGAAAGTGTTCGTCGGGACATTAGACGACGGCACAAAGGTCGCGATAAAACGAGGCAACCATGGATCCGAACAAGGCATAAACGAGTTCGAAACCGAAATCCAAATGCTTTCGAAACTCCGGCACCGGCATCTCGTGTCGCTGATTGGGTTCTGTGACGAGGATTCGGAGATGATCCTGGTTTATGAATACATGGCGAATGGCCCGCTTCGGGACCATCTTTACGGTCCGGCGAATAAACCAACATTGACATGGAAACAACGGCTTGAAATCTGCATCGGCGCGGCGAGAGGGTTGCATTATCTTCACACCGGTGCCGCACAAGGAATCATCCACCGCGACGTCAAGACGACGAACATTCTTCTAGACGAGAACTTCGTCGCCAAAGTGGCCGATTTCGGGCTCTCGAAAGCGGCTGCGATGGACCAAGGCTATGTTAGCACCGCCGTGAAAGGAAGCTTCGGGTATCTCGACCCTGAATACTACCGTCGACAGCAACTCACCGAGAAATCCGATGTTTACTCCTTCGGTGTGGTTCTTTTCGAGGTTTTATGCGCGAGGGCCGTGATTTGCCCGGGGCTGCCGAGGGATCAAGTTTGCTTGGCCGATTGGGCAATGCAGTGGTATGAAAAGGGTATGATCGAGCAAATCGTCGACCCCAAAATCGCCGGCACGATCTGCGAAGGATCGTTGAAGAAATTCACGGAAGCGGCGGAGAAATGCCTGGCCGAATACGGCGTCGATCGGCCGAGCATGGGGGATGTATTGTGGAACTTGGAATATTCATTACAGCTTCAAGAAGCTTCTTTACAAATCGATCAATCGGAAGATCACACTAACTTTATCGGTTTGGAAAAAGTAAATGAAACCGGCGAGTTGGCCAACTCCGATCCCAACCTCGCCGTGGCGGTTGCCGCCGAAAGTGATGATTCTAATGTAACAGTCGGTTCTCAGGCAAATGCAGCAAATGTCCAGGGAAGGTAAATACCGGAAAAATCAAATGAGAATTGGAAACCCATTTTCAGATTTTAGCTTTTATAGAGGTTTATTTTTCTAACTTTGATTTTAATCTTCAAATTCATCGGCACTTGTTTTCCAGATTCTTACATGGATTTGCTTTGTGTTTGAGCAGATCTCTTCATGTTTTCTTCTTTACGTGTATATAGGTGTAAATTTGTATCATGTTTATATATATTTTTTCTATCACCATTCTGTTTAAATTGTTCTATGTGTTCATTATCACTTTTTTATTGATTTTTTTACACAAGATTGTCTATTTAAGCTCCGCATTATAAAATTTAAATCTCTAATCCTAAACTATAAAATTTAAAACCTTAAAATATAAATTCTTAAAGCCTAAACTTTAATTTAAATTTATAAACTCTAAATCAAAATTCATTTGTAAAATATAAAATTATCAACTAGATATAATTGTATAACAACATATTAGGCTATTATTAAATTAAAATACATCAAATCACAAGGGATTTAAATTATAATTTTATGTAAAATCGAGGTTTAAAGTTCGAATTAAATTTATTAAAGTTTAATTTTAGAAAAAATTGCAAGCTTACAAAATTTAAAACATAACAATATAAATATTTTATTTTAAATATCAATTGTTTGAATTTAAATCTTTTATAAAGTCGATTTTTAATATAGTTTTTATACTTTATAAATCATTATAAATTTTACATTTTTAATAATTTACAATACATCATACTATAGGTTTTGATATTTTAAGTTTTCATTTTTTTTAAAAATTAATAATATTTTTAATTCCTTATTAATTTAAAATTTAATTTTCTCAAAATTATTGAAAAAATAATTAATTGTGCAAATGATAGATGAGTAAAAACATGAAACGCATAAGCATGTCTAGCAATTCGTGAATCTGGAACAGAATTTCCCCCAATTTCACAATCATTCCTTCTTTTTAGGGTTTTTAACTCTCATTACTTTTTAATCTTCAACGAAAAATAGAGTAAAAATAACAAAGAATTTAAGCCTTAATGCCAATGCTAATTCTCATTTAAGGATATATCTCTTCAGCTTAGCGATTAACCCGAATGGGTCAAGATAATTTCACCCGCCAAAAGAGATTTTTAACTGGCGGCGGCGGAGGCTTACCGATAAATAACTACGATGCGGCCGGTGGTGGAAGGAACCGTGGGTTTCCCGGAATGCCTCGTGGGAGGCAGATGCACAAGAGGTTCAACAACATGAAAATCACAATCCTATGCGGCTTCGTTACGATCCTCGTCTTGCGCGGTACAATCGGCGTCGGGAATTTGGGGAGTTCAGAAGAGGAAGCCGTCAACCAACATCTGATCGAAGAAACCAACCGGATCCTTGCTGAGATCCGCTCCGACTCCGACCCTACCGATCCGGATGGAGCTGCTGAAACTGAGCTTAATCCTAACGTTACATACACTCTCGGGCCCAAAATTTCGGACTGGGATCAGCAGCGAAAGGTTTGGCTTTCTGAGAACCCCGGATTCCCTAATTTTGCTAATGGGAAAGCTCTAATCTTGCTCGTCACTGGGTCACCCCCAAAACCTTGTGATAATCCTATAGGGGACCATTATTTGTTGAAAGCAATAAAGAATAAGATTGATTATTGTAGGCTTCATGGGATTGAAATTGTTTATAACATGGCTCATTTAGATAAGGAATTGGCCGGTTATTGGGCGAAATTGCCATTGATTAGGATGCTAATGTTGTCTCATCCCGAACTCGAGTGGATTTGGTGGATGGATAGTGATGCTTTTTTTACTGATATGGTGTTTGAGATTCCATTGTCCAAGTATGATAATTATAATTTGGTTATTCATGGCTACCCAGATTTACTGTTTCAGCAGAAGTCTTGGATTGCATTGAATACAGGGAGTTTTCTGTTTAGAAATTGTCAGTGGTCATTAGATTTGCTCGATGCTTGGGCGCCGATGGGACCTAAGGGTCCGATTCGTGACGAGGCTGGGAAGGTTTTGACTGCGAATTTGAAAGGGAGGCCGGCATTCGAAGCCGATGATCAGTCGGCTTTGATTTACTTGTTGCTTTCTCAAAAGGATCAATGGATGGATAAAGTTTTCGTTGAGAATCAATATTATTTGCATGGTTACTGGGCAGGGTTGGTCGATAGGTACGAAGAGATGATGGAGAAATATCATCCGGGATTGGGAGACGAGAGGTGGCCGTTTGTGACTCATTTCGTCGGCTGCAAGCCCTGTGGGAGTTATGGAGATTACTCTGTTGACAGGTGCCTGCGCAGCATGCAAAGGGCTTTCAATTTTGCCGATAACCAGGTGCTTAAGCTTTACGGGTATAGACACAGGGGATTGTTAGGCCCCAACATTAAGAGGATCAGGGACGATACAACGACTCCTTTGGAGATTGTTGATCAGCTCGACATCCGTCGTTCAGTGAATGGAAAAACAGAATCAAAGAGCTAGTGATCGAAACAGGTATTAAACATGTCATATAGGTAATGTAATTCCTCAGGTGTAAAGCCAGTTTCATTGCCATACATTTCAACTTGTTTGATATAATCATATTGAATTCAATGAAAAGTTATTGTTTCCTGTTTTATTCGTCGAGCAGCGAAAAGAGGGGAAATAACGAAGAGGGAAGCTTAAACTTCCGGTAAATGGTCGTTTAGAATGTTTAGTTCGCTATCATCGTTTACTCTGATCAAATCATGAACAGTTCAAGTTTTGGAGTTCTACCATGGAGTGAGGATTTAGTGTCTTTTTAATACTGCCTCACTATGTTGGGATGAACCGCGCATTCCCGGCTCTGGTATGCATTTGCTATATTCTTGCAAAGTTTGTTTTTTTTTTCTTTCAGTTCATAGCTTCTATATACTGAAATTGTGTCATAGTGTGAACTGTAATACTAGAGGTATTCGGTTCAGTTTTGAAATATGAAATACTGTTCATTTGAACTTATAATTTAATCGATTCGAATCGAAAAATTCTTGTCCAGTTTTGATTCAATTTGCCATCCAATTTTTGAATCTGGAACCGTATGCAATCAGCTGAAAGCTTTGAGATTTTAAGTTCGTGACTAGCTCGTTAATTTTTTTATATATATTATGTTAATTTGGTGTATTTGTGGATTATTACTTTGGAGTTTAAATTTTAGAATTCCTTCACACTATTTCGAACATTTTTTTGTTAAATTTATTAATTTATGTTTATGTTAAGTTCTATATTGTATTAGAACCTTTTACATGTATTAAAGTAAAACAAGGTAAAAATTTCGGCAAGCTTAATGAGTTGAGTCGAGCAACGAATTTTTTTAACTCATGAATTGCTATGTTTAATTGATACAAATATTTAATTAAATTATTTAATCCTACGGTAATTATATGACTGATTGGATTTTAACTCAATTAACATTAACTTCGAACACACTTTAATACACTACTTTTTACCGGGTAATTTCTGCTGTGGTAAATTACAATTTCATAAATTTACAGCAGTGAATATCAATCGATCTTTGTGTATTTCTTCTTTTGGTACAAATCTATGAATGCGAGAAATCAATTCATATCTATGAGTTAGAATTATACATAAACAATGCTATTACATGTCTGTAAACAATCTGGAAATGGATTAATCTTTGCCTTTCAACTCCACTAATCCGAATGTATAACTAGCTTTTTCGCCACCAGTCGGATGCCTGCCGTCCCCTGATAATCATATGTATCCAAGCTGAAGAATGCATCCACAAAGATCCCAGCTCTGAATAAGTTACCAAGCTCTGCAGCATCAAATTTGCTGAATACGAGCTTTTGCACGGTACTGGAGCTGTCCTTCTGATGAATCTCCACAGCATATTGGGCGATATTGCCGTTGACTACTGTTGGTATGCTGCCAGAAAGGAATCAATAAAATTATTACAATATTCAAGTGCATGTCTTAAACTGTCTAATTCTATTTTCGGAACGCTATGAGAGCTTACTTCAGTCTCACGGTCGGATTGTTGATGTACTGGTAATTCCTGCCCACGATAGGCTTCCACTCGGAACTGCTTCCGCAATCTTCGAAGATTGTTTTTGCAGCATTGTCACAAGCATCCAAAATCTCGCATAAACTTGGAGAAGCATCAACTACGAAGTTCAAACGTGGCCGGCCAGCTTGATCAAGGAACTTTCCACCGACTCCAAATCGCACTCTCAAACAACGACAAAACAGTTGCAGAGCAAAGTTTTTATGCAACAGTCTTATTCGACGGGTGCCATGGTAATACGGGATCAGAGATGCACTGATAGAACTTAGAGAAACTTCATTAGGTTCTAAGAACTCTGCACAACTGCTACTACCTTCAGCAATATCTATTTCCTGAGACTCTAGCTGAGGTTTTTCTTCCATGGTGACATCTGATTGAAGGGCCTCGGTTTTCATTTCGTTTCTGAGTACTCCCATGTTGAAAGGATCCGGTTGAACCAGATTAGACACATCTGCATTTGCCGTCAGAAGAGAGATTATAGGACTGTGTTCACTGTTTCCTGGAGATGGATTTGGAACATTTTCAGGAGTTAAACTTGAAGAAAAGTTATTCATGTTCGGGCTAGGCTGCTCGGGAGACGAGTTGATATTACTGCTACTTCTCGTTGATATTGGGGAACCTGTTCCATTCGCCATCAGTATATCCGGGAGACTTGATTCCTGTAGATAAATATAAGCCACAAGACATTCAAAGACCATTCAAAATCACATTGATTCAAAGAAAATGCAAGTACTTTTACATCCATAGATCAATTATGGTACGTTTTCCGTATCATAAGAACACAGCAAACATGCATTTGAGCTTGAAGTTCGGTTATCGTTTTCCCTAACTCCGACATATGAATGGTAATTGAAGGAACTTGCACTATATGGATATTGAAGTAGTTTGCTTATACCGATAGGAGATTATCTACTCGATTAAAGGACTATGCAATCAGCAGTGATGACAATATAAGCAAATCGGAAGCAAACTTCGGGTAGACCAGTATTTAGAGAAGTAGCAGGCAGTGGTATAAAGCAAGAGCTGGGGTATATGCAGGGGATGATCTAACAAGTTTGAAGTTAAGGTAAGTCGAATATGGCGATTAAATTTGCGACTTTAAAACTCAGAACTCTACCAACAAACCGTATTTGGAGCTCGGAAACTACCATACCAGGAACAAAACTGTAGCACAGTACTTGACAACTTCGAGGTTCATCCGAACATCATCCAAGCTCCTGAATAATAGCAGAAGGATTATTACAAAGATATAAAAACTCCACCCAAAGGTGAAAAAGAGTTTATATTCATTTGCCTGTGTGCCTGCACTCCGATCCCGAAATAGTTTGCTAGAGTTGCCATCTGCATTCAAGATTCAAGACATAGACATGTTATCAACCAAGACTTCATATTAGTCCCAAACTTGCAAAATGTTTAAAAAAAGGACCCGAGGTCAAGCCGGCCGGACCTCGGATCATCAGTTCAATAACTTGCCGGTCCGGTTACCATTCCTTGCTTACAATGCCTTTCTTAGGGAAGAAATCAAATAATTAAGCAAAGGTTTGTAATATGAATTAAAAAGTATACCTTCATATTACCGGCTCTCCTTCCGAACCTCTGAGTCAACAACACCAATGAATCAATAATTCCCTTAGGCTCCGGCGCCGGCCTACCGATCTTCTCGAACGCTTCCCTTATTCTCACGCAATCAAACCTCACTATATTATGCCCCGCCCAAACCCTTCCTGCAAAATCCATTTAAAAACTTAATTAAGAAAGAAGGGGGGAAAGGACGGGGAAAAAAGGAACCTTGACTGTGAGATGTGCACCGTGGAGAAGGTCGTGGACTTTGCCGGCGATTTCGGAGAAGGAAGGTGCCGAAGCGACGTCGTTCCGAGTGATGCCGTTGCAGCGCACGGAGGCAGGGGAAACGGAAGAGAGGTCGTGGGGTCGGACCAGGGAGGAGTAGCTGTCCAGCTCAACGAGCCTTCTGGGGCAAACTAAAATGGCACCGAATTCGAGAATGGCGTAGCCTTGGCCACGCCGTTGAGGGACGGTGGTTTCCAAATCGAAGAAGCAGATTTCGGGCCGGTCATCGGACGTCGGGGTGGGATCCATTTCCGGAGGAGAGAAACAAATTGTTTTGGTGGAGGGTGGAGGCGCCAATTGCAATTTGCATGCACTAACCGACACTTTATACGACAAGGATTTTGTTGCTTCTCAGCGGTTCCTTGGACAGGCGGGTTTCCTGTTGGCATATATCACACAAGGTATCATTCTTTGCACAAACATTCGATTACCATGTCTGCAACTGCAAGCCACCCCTGTTAATGTCGGTTCTACTTTGATAACTGAAATCGGAATATTTTCGTTTTTAATTCGCTTTTGTTACTGTTAATGTCGTTTAAAAATACTGACGTGACACATTTGACTAAAAGGTTAATATACATGAAGAAAAGCATCGCGGATAAATCCCAACAATAAGAATGACTCATTTGGTCAAAAGGTTAATATAATTTAGTTTTAAATTGATCTGACGGTTAACAATGACAGATTAAAAAGCTTTGGATAGGTCTGGCTTGTAGCCTTCCTGTTTTGCCTGTCTAGTGACTTGCCACAGGATATCGTAGATTGAAGATGCGTGTTTGTCGCTGCTGCCGCCGGCCTGGAAATCATGAATAACTCCATCAATTTGAACCCAACTCCGACCTGCCGGCTTTTTCACGCCCGACTCGATCATTCTTTGTCTCACGTTAGCAACATCCTGCCACCTCTTGGCCGTAGCATACATGTTTGACAACAGAGTGAGATGCCCCGCAGCATTGTTGAGATCAAGCTCAGCGTCGAACTTTTGAGCTATTCGAGAAGCAAGATCAACGTTCTTGTGAATCCTACAACCGCCAAGTAGGGCATTCCATACTGCATCGTTTGGTTTTACGGGCATGGTTTCGATGAGATTCATTGCTTCATCCAAGAAACCAGCGCGGCTGAGAAGATCAACCATGCAGCAATAGTGATCGATCCTGGGCTTAATACCCCAATGTCTAGTCATTTGAGTAAAATAATGCCGGCCCTCCTTGACAAATCCGGCATGACTACAAGCAAAGAGAACTCCGATGTAGGTTATTTCATCAGGTTTGACTCCTCTCTCCCCCGAGCTGATCATACATTCAAATACAGAAATAGCTTCTTGTGCAAAACCGTGTTTCGCTAAGCCCATGATCATATTTGTCCAAGAAACCGTACTTCTCTCCGGCATGTATTGAAGTACTTCATAAGCTTCCTCAATCAAGCCACAACTAGCATACATGTGTATAAGTGAATTGTTCAAAGACACCAACAATGGCTGGTTCCGAAACCGAGCCGTCTCTTCGATGTACGAGTGAATCCATTTCCCCAATTCCAAATCACACAATTCAGCACAGGCTGATAATGCCGCCACCAACGCTACCTGATCCGGTTCCACTCGAGCTCTCCTCATCTGATAAAAGAAAGACAAAGCTTGCCTACACTTCCCGTTCCTAGCAAACCCAGCAATCATTGTCGTCCACGATACCACATTCTTCTCCGGCATCTCATCGAAAACTCTCCTCGCCATATCAACATTTCCACACCTAATATAGCCAGCCAACAACGAATTCCAACTCACCATATTTCTCTCGCCCATTTCATCAAACACTTTACGTGCATTACCAATGTCGTCTTCACCACCGCCAGCCATTGCATACAAATTAATCAAATTTGTTCTCACAAACACATTGGAGCAATACCCACCAACCAAAACTCTCCCATGAATCTGCTCCCCTTCTCTCAACATCCCCGACCTCGCGCAAGCACTCAAAGCATACGAATAAGTAAACCCATCAGGAATCACCCCCGTCACAACCATCTGCTTGTACAACTCAACTGATCTTTCAGGGAACGAAGTCCCAGAACACCCTCTGATGATCTGGTTCCAGATTGTAGTACTTGGTTTTTCGATAGTTCCAAATAATTTAAACGCCTGCTGGAGATTACTTGAAGTTACATAGAATGCAAGAAGGAGAGCCAAGATGTAATTTTTCTGGGAAAACCCATTAGTGATGATCTGGGTGTGGACTTGGGCAAGCTTTTTGACGATCTTACGGTTCTGAAGAAGGGAAATGAGGCGTTGGCATCGAGCTCTGGTGTTCGATGGATTGGCGGGAATGGCTTCTTTAACTAGCATTTGAGAGACCTGGAACTAGTGGCGGAAAAAGCAATTTAATTTCAATTCCGAATTAAAGGTTTAACCTTTAATGTATTTTTGATGATGGAAGTCCTAAAGAGGGTTCCTTTAATCCGAACAAAACTGTTCAAGTGTTGTTTTGCAAGAACATACATCCACACAAACCTTAAACCACCCAAAGCAAACCAAACCCTTCAAAGATATCTCAACTCCAATTGCAACACCAAAGCCATCATCTTCTTTAGAGAATTACTAAGGCAGAATCCTTCATCTATTGACAGTTTCTCTTTCCTTTTTGTCTTAAAAGCCTGCACCAGAAAGCCTTTCTCGCTTGAAGGCAAAGAGTTACATGCGCAACTAATAAAATCTGGGTTTCACTCCATCATTCACCTACAGGCAGTACTTGTTAGCTTCTACTCGGCATCAGGTAATCTTCTCGATGCACGCCGCGTGTTTGATGAAATACCCAAGAAGAATGTTGTTTCCTGTACCACCTTGATTTCGGCTTATGTTGTCAACCAGAAGCCCCAAAAGGCTGTAGAGTTGTTCAGGGAGATGCAAATGCTTAATGTAGAAGCTGACCAAGTGATGCTGACCGTTGCTTTCTCCGCGTGTGCTGATCTCGGTGCCTTAGAAATGGGAGAGTGGATCCATGCATACGTTCGGCGAAAACCGGAGCTCGAGGCAGACTTGAGCCTTAACAACGCTTTGATTAACATGTATGCGAAATGTGGCGAGATACAAACTGCAAGGAAACTGTTTGATAGCTTGGGGGAGAAGGATGTGACAACCTGGACTTCCATGATTGTGGGGCATGCATTGCATGGACAAGCAAGTGAAGCTCTTGAGCTTTTTGCTGAAATGGAAGAAATAAAACAGAAGAATAGCAAGAACAGGGAAGGGGGTAATTGTGGAAGCACGATAATTCTTCCCAACGATGTTACTTTCATTGGGGTTTTGATGGCTTGTAGCCATGGAGGAATGGTTGAGAAAGGAAAGAATTGTTATCAAAGTATGATTGAAGATTATGGTTTGAAGCCCCGAGACGTTCATTTCGGTTGCATGGTTGATCTTTTTTGCCGAGCCGGACTGCTGAAAGAAGCTTACAATTTTGTTATTGAGATGCCTGGCCGGGCTAATGCAGTGATGTGGAGGACACTGTTAGGAGCTTGTAACGTCAACGGAGAAATAGAGCTTGGTGAAAAAGTTAAGCTGCAATTGCTGGAGCTGGAGCCTGGGTATGTTGGGGACAGTGTTGCAATGTCCAATATCTATGCTGCCAAAGGGATGTGGGATAAGAAAGTGAAAGTTAGAGATCAGATAAAGCAGCTGAGAAGGGCTCCTGGGTGTAGTTTGATCGAGGTGGCTAGTGAAATCAGTGAATTCGTCTCTGGGGATGATGATCATCCTTTAAAGGTCGAGATATACGAAGCCCTCGAATATTTGACCGTCAGCATGAAAACATTCGACCACTCTCTCTGAATATCAAGCCTGCCTGAGTTTTGACCAAAAAATTGTTTCAAACTGTAAGTCTATCGCTTAACCCGTGCTACATTATCATGGATGTAACAGGTGTTGCGGGTGACAAATTATGTTCCATTATTTAAATTTTCGATTCCAGTTATCCTTAATGAATCTGCATTTCTGTTCTGCATCATGTATAGCAGGATTCATGCAATCCAACAAGCATATACAACATTCAGTTATACATTCGAGCAAAATTCTATGAAGTTAAGAGGGGTAACATACATGGAAATGTAAAATACAGATATCATACATTGAGCCAATCTTCAGCAGTATAATCACACTGCCACTGCTTCTGGCCTTTTGCTGGTTTTGATTCCTCTAATAGCTGTTTCAATTTTTCGACCATAAAACTCCATTAAAATGCATTGATTATTCGAATGAAAAATAATAAAGAATACCCTTTCTTTACCTTCAGCGTAATCTTTGGCACCAAATACAGCTGAACCAGCCACTAGAGCATTTGCTCCTGCTTCAATAACCTGGCAGCAAAAGGGGGAGAGTTATAGCAGAGAGACCACCTTTTTTGAAATATCTGTCTGATAATTGGAAGGTCGATGGTAAGCAATTCTAGGGCTATGACTCAACAAATGGTATCGAATAGAATTCTAGGACACAGGTTATGCATGGAGTGTACAGATGAATGTTGTCCTAAATAAGCACATGATTCTAATAGGGTACCTTGTACGCATTTTTCGGACCAACTCCACCATCAACTTCAATCCATGGATTAACACCCTGGAAGGTATATATATGAAGAAAATGTCACAAGTTACTACAGCATAAATATATAAAAGATGAACATATAGATAGAAGCAATTTATACTTTCTCTGCGCACAATCGTCTCAAGTCGGAGATTTTCTTCACTTGACTTTCGATAAAGCTCTGCCCACCAAAGCCGGGGTTGACTGACATAATCAACACTAGATCAACCACTGTTCAAATGCAAAACAGAGGATATCATGTCAGTTTTACATTGAATTTAGCCAAATGAACTCAAAACATCTGTACCGTAAACATTAAGATCACACTTCAATTTTTGTAAGAAAAAACAGACCATTCTTGAAACATTCTTTTAACTATATCTTCATCCTTTATTCCTGAGTTATTATCAATAAGCAAGCACTAGCATTGATCTACCAATCGGCTCTGGTACGCAATAAGCTGCGTATGGAATTGACTTTTGACAGAGAGACAATAAATCAGAAAAGAAATTGAAAATAAAAACTCACCATCGAGTACATATTCTATTGTAGTAAGTGGGGTTGCAGGGTTTAAGACGACTCCAGCTTTAGCACCCAGACTTTTTATCTACACAACAACAACAAAAATTGTGAATAAAAAAAAATTGTGACAGTATCAGAAGCATCTTCATGGTCATAAAAACTACAACCTGTGAAAGGCAACTTTTGGATATGCTGACCACAAAATTGTAAGAAGCAATGATGCATGATACGAGGTACGAGTGAGGACAAATAAGTTCAAGACACAGAGCTAGCATGGATAGGATGAATTCTGCAGAATTGTATAGGCTCCTACGAATTCCGAACATTCCCTTCCTATCATTACATCATGGGGTATGAACTATGAAGCTCGATACAGGGTAAACAATTCGACATGTATAAATTTCTCTGTACGTAATTTTTAACCAAAAGTCGGAACCCATGTAGCAAAAAACTAAAACAAGATGATACCTTCCATTCCAATACCATATGTAAAGTGCTAGTTTATCATGGAAAGCAAGTAAGAACAGCTTGGAGAAAGAAAAAGTCTTACTTGATTAACCGTACGATGCAAATGGATGGTTGACGATTGCTCACAATGGACACTGACAATGTCTGCTCCAGCCTTAATAAAATCCGGAACTCGCTGCTCTGGTTCCACAATCATCTGCAGTGCATTGATCTCAGGGTGAGCAAAAATATATCTCTTATTGATACTGGTTGATTAGTTATGCAAAAATAAGCATACCAAATGCACATCTAGTGGAAGATCTGTCACAGGTCGTAAGGCATCAACCACAAGAGGTCCAATCGTGATGTTTGGAACGAATCGGCCATCCATTACATCAACATGGATCCAATCACAACCTGCCACTTCTACTGCTTTCACCTAGAAAATCATGACATTCAAACTTCAACGACAATATTCAATTTGAGTTCAATACCAATGCAAAAGTGCAGATCATAGTCCATTATTTACAGGAAAAGTCAAAAAATAGTTGCATAGTGCAAGAAAAAGAGAGCAATATAAAACCTGCTCTCCCAACTTTGAGAAATTAGCGGAGAGAATAGATGGAGAAACAATGATATCGTTTTTCGAGAATTTATCTACTCGAGAGGCCTTCACTACTGTAGTGATTCTCCTCCTGACAGTTTAAGAAAACAAAGTGACAAAAGCATATTAGAATATTGTACGAGACCTGGAAGAAGAAAACTCAAACCTGATTGAAATCATACATCTGTTCCGTATCTTTTCAAGCAATGTATAGCCGTACTTTGTACCAAGAACATAAACAAACACATATTATAGCATGAAAGCTACAAAGGATAACAGCTTGAAACAAATGAATCTGATATTTCGAATTATTGGCCTAAATAAGACCCTTCTAAACACTCTCCTCATTCAGAACAATGATTAGTACCTAATTATGGACTTTGATTGCAGCAGTCAAAACTTGTGTGGAAAATTAGGGGGGCGAATAGAAAATAAAGTTCCTCAAAATAATGGAAAATTGAAAAGGTAATCTGATAATGGAAATAAAAGCTGCTCAGTGCCAATGATCTTCCTCGAACTCGGAACAAAATGAGGGAAGGTCACAAAAAACATTGTGAAACAGACTATAGGAAGAGGCATAAATATTAAAAACATACTCAGATGTTCAATGTGATTCGCAAGTGCAATATTATAATAGATAATTTCTACTGAAGACCGTTGTCCAAAGGGATTTAAACACTGAATGCAATGCAAGATTGCAGACTCTATTTTGCAGTTTCGGCTATCTTGACCGCCAATATTCACCATAATTGGCTGCGATATTCGCACCCACAAAGCAAATGTCCGAGATAGCAATCTTGCGCCTAGGCAAGCACCAACCATACACAACTATAAATTCATAAACTAATCAATAATTACACTGTAAACAAATGCTCTAAGGTTTTTCATTACAATTTAGCTACCAAAGATTCTTGATATATATATTGTACAAGTCAATTACTTTCATCACAAACCACCTTCATTTGTAAAGAAAAGAAAGAAACTTTCAACTGTAAAGAGAAAAAAAGGCTAAATTATAAAATTTCAAACAAAATCGAGGTTCTTTACAAGGAAGTTTCAACATTTCTGGACTGGGTTTTTTCCAATACCCCATAAATTTGAATCTTTACCATCTAAAACTGAAACAATACACGCACACAAATCAGAAAGACCAAAAAAGAACATCAACCCAGTAAAGGGATTCAAAATTGAAAAAGAATACCTTGTAAAACTAAGGGTCTTGGGTTGAGAAAGATGGGTTCTTGGAAGCCTAAACACCCCTCCAACGCCATTAACTTGAGTTGACGAACACAAAGAAGAAGCTGTTGACATCTTTAACTTCCTTTTTCCCTCTCCTTTTGATGAACAGTTTGGAAATTAGAGCCTTATTTTGCCTGTTAAAATCTCAAGCGGCGAGATTTGGGAGAAATTGTCAAAACACAGACAATAATACTAAATTATCCAATAAAATCTAGGAGAAATTAAATAAGGAAATTACGTAATGACGACACGTGTTGCTTTGCTTATCTTTAATGGTTGGCGCTGCATGCTGCTGACATGTACAAATTAATGGATACAGTTTGACCATAATTAATGCCATGGATGTAGGATATTTTTGTAGGGTTTAACTTTTAAGATTTATAGTTTAAGGTTCGGATTTAAAGTAACGGATGATTTTTTTCCTGGAATAAGAATTAGCTTCATTCAACGATGTTATAATTTAAATTCTAATGTTACAAATGGAGCAAATTGAATTGAGAGTATCGTTCTCGCAACAGATTTTTAAATTTATTTTCAAGTTCGCAAATTACGGTTCACAATCAACAAGATTAAATATATCATCCCAATAGTCCTTGTTCTCATCATCATTACGATCTTCACTTTCACAACCACTAAAAGTTAGATTTGAGAACCCTTCGATCAATTTCAAATCATTATCCCCGATCATACTGCTGCAAGCTCCCATGTTCCATGGCTGGTCCATATCCAAGCAATTGGTGAACAACCCTTCATTACTATCATTCACTTCATTCGACCGAAACAATGCGACGTGATCGTTGTCGTTGCCGTTGCTGTTGTCGTCGATTACTATTGCTTCGAGCTGCAGTCTTTGCCATGCTTTTAATATATCAAGGCAATGTGGTAACTTGTCGACTCGTTGAGTCGGGCGCCGCCGCCATTGTAGGCCTGCAGGTTGGTTGTTTTGGTGTTGTTTCGATGACTCTTTAACTAACCTAGCCTCGGCCTCGAGTCGAGCACTCTCCCATTGAGCCATGTGAGTTAGGTTCGACACCTTTTTCGGGTCACCATTGGCTGCACCAATTGGTGCAGCCAATGGTCTATGAGTCGAAGGATCGAGCCCCATCATGGCTAACTTTTTCTTTATATGTGTGTTCCAATAATTCTTGATTTCGTTATCTGTTCTTTGTGGCAGATAAGAAGCAATTGCAGACCACCTGAAAAACAATTTGCCAAAAGAAATGAAAATCAAGATCGATTCTCGATCCGGTTTAAGACGAAAAAAATCCGAATCCGAAACCGAACCTGTTGCCTAGGAGAGCATGGAGTTGGATGATGGTCTTTTGTTCTTGTAAACTGAACTGTCCTCTCTTGATATCAGGTCTGAGATAATTAATCCATCTCAGTCTGCAACTTTTCCCGCATCTTCGAAGACCTATTTCGAATCGAAAACATAATTAGAACTGAAAATGGTGAAAATAAATTGCAAACTCTGATGAGAAACTTGACCAGCTTTCTCCGGCAAACAACGCCAGCTTCCATGGCCGTGTTTTTGAACATAAGCCACTAGCTTTTGGTCTTCTTCGGGTGTCCAGGGGCCTCGTTTCAGGCCACCGGCATCGATGCAGCAAGGAGACCTTCCCATTTTTGAAGGGGAAAATACAATTATTATGAACTGTTTAAGCAATGTAGAGAAGCTGGGGAAATTTGATCACTATTTATGGATACAGGCAATGAATTTTTGCTTTCAATTTCTGAATTTGAATTTAATAGACATCAGTGGCTTAATTATACAACAATTGTTGTGTGGAGTCCAGCTTTATTGTTTGATTTTTCTTCCTTTGGAGTGGTGAATATATATTTGATTTTTTTACTTTAAACCAATGTAGTAACGAATAATGGTGTAAATGAACATAGAGTTCGATGAATTATTTATAAATTGTTCGTAACATTTGTTTATTAAGTTAAATAAATGAGTGTGAACAAAATTTTTATGTTCATTTAATAAACGAACGAACACGAACAAATGTGTGTTTGATTCGTTTATGTTCAAGAACAAGCTCGTTTACCGGATTCCCCTTTCCTTTTTTTAATTTTAAATATTAGTGAAAGTATGAACTAAATTGAACATAGAGTGAACTTTGGAGTTAAAACTATGAAGCCTTAGGAACTTCAAGGAATAATGGCGTAATTTCACTATTTCAACAAACATATTGATGGACATATAAACGAACATGTTTACGAACGTTAAATGAACATGTTCGTAATTTTTGAAAATTACTACATGTATAAAATTTTGATATATAGGAGGCTGTTCCAATATATTTGGAAATTATCCTTACCTGAAATGTTTTAAGATTTTTGGTCGGAAAGCATCTCATGATATTCTTCCGAGTTCCGACAATAGTTGATATTGCTCAACAGTTCCCCCCTTTACTTTTCATCAATTTTTTTGTCCAAATGGGTTTGTTCTATTGGAGATTTAAATAACGAATTCAACGCTTATGCAGTATGCACTCTGGGTAAAAGAAAATAATTTCTTAAATACTACTCAGATGTGTTTTTATATATTTAAAAATTAAATAAAAGAATATTTTATAATATCTCAATACCTTTTGAGGAATTCTTTTCCAATTTACAATGTGTCAGATAATAATTTATAGGGTAAACTATATAAATAACCATCATATTATTGGAAAGGTCGCGATTTGACCACTTTACTTTTTTAAGCAATTAAATCATCATACTATTAAATTGGATATAACTTGACCACCAGTCGTTAGAGGTTAACGAGAGGGTGATGTGGCAGTTAAAAAATAAGGATATAATTACATATTTAGTCTTCGTTACTTATATATCCTATCAATTTGGTCCTAATTTTAATTTAATAAAATAATTTAATTTAATAATTTTATTTCTCTCCTCCAATCATCTGGTGACATATGTCACTATATTAGAGGAAGAAAATTAAAGCAAGAAGTATCTTACCTCCAGCAGGATTCAAACCCAAGACGTTTGGGTTAAAGGTGATGTGCGCAAACCACCAAACCAACACCATCCTTGTAATACAATGTACAAAATATAATATATATCTTAGTTTGTTGCTCATGCCATGAAAAAAAGAAATAAATATGGATTAAGAAGACTCGAACATGACACTTTTGAGATGCATAAAAATATTTAAACCATTGAAATAGATCTAATAATTAAATTATTAATCATTTTATTTTATTTTATTAATTTTTAACTAAATTATTATATTAAAAATCAAAATTTTAAAATTATATTTAACGAATCTAAACTCACGAATATAATTTTTAAAATTAATAAAAATTTAAATTATGTTCGTGAGTTTAGATTCGTTAAATAAATTTTTAAGATAATTTTAAATTTTTGATTTTTAATATAATAATTTAATTAAAAATTAATTAAAAAATAAAATGATTAATAATTTAATTATTAGATCTATTTCAATGGTTTTAAATATTTTTATGCATTCCAAAAGTGTCACGTTCGAGTCTTCTTAATCTATATTTATTTTTTATGGCATGAGCAACAAATTGAGATATATATTAGATTTTGTACATTGAATCACAAGGATGATGTTGGCTTGGTGGTTTGCGTGCATCACCTTTAACCAAGATGTTTTGGGTTTGAATCCGGCTAGAGGTAAGATGATTCTTGCTTTTATTTTCTTCATCCAATCTGGTGACATGTGTCACCAGATGATTGGAGGAGAGAAATAAAATTATTAAATCAAATATAAATAACTAAAACCCTCCAAATGGGTGGTGACATGTGTAACCATCTAATTAAATAATTAAATTATTTTATTAAATTAAAATTAGGACCAAATTGATAGAGTCTATAAGTAACGAGGACTAAATGTGTAATTATCTAAAATTTTAATAACTGTCACGTCACTCTCTCTGTTAGATTTTAACAGTTGGTGGCCACATTGAGTCTAATTTAATAATAAGATGATTTAATTGCTTTTAAAAAAAGTAAGATGGTCAAATCGCGACCTAGCTCATAGTATGGTGGTCATTTATGTAGTTTACCCTAATTTATATAATTATTATAAAGGTAATTATATCATGCACTGGCGGTGGTAACATTTTATTTATACAAGCGTCATAATTTAAGGGTTAGGGATTCAGTTTATGGTTTTATACTTTAGGGGTTTATGTTTATGTGCTTAGAATTTAAGGATTGTGGTATGAATTTAGAGTTTAGGGTTAGAATTTAAGGGTTATAGGTAAAATCTTAAATCTCTAATATATTACCCTAAAACCTAAACCATAACATCTAAACCCTAAAATATATCTCTAAACCCTAAATTCTAACCATGAGCCCTAAAATCTAAATCATAAACTATAAACCATAAATTAAATCCATAACCCCTAAAATTAGTGCGCTTGTGGAAACAAAATGTATTCACCCGGTGCATCATGTATTTTCCCTTATTATCAGGGACAGACACAGAACTTTAAGTTAGAGAGCGAACCTATAAATTTTTAGGGAGCGACCGTCCTGCTAGCCCCTCAGTGCATCCCTTCTTATTATAATTTATTTAATTATTGTTATTTATATTCATATGCGTTGCATTGAAACACAAATCGAATATATATTAGAATTTGTGACTTTTCAGTCTCCAAAAAAAAAATCGGTTGGTTCAAATTCAAATAAGATCTAACTCCATCCGATCAATTGAAAAATAATCCACACCCAATGAGTGCCGTGTTGTGAATTATGATCAAAACCTAAAATCATCTAAATAAAAATATTCAAGCAGACCTAAATTCGAAATGACATAAAAAAATCTAAAAGTAAAATTGGCTTAACCCATTTTGATTTGATTGACTTGATTTGACCCGTTCAATTGAAAAATCGAATATATATTTGTTTATAATTTATGAATAATATATTAATAAAAAACATAACAAGCCATATATATTTATACTGAAAAATTAATGTATACAAATACTATTTTTCTCTCCCATGTATACAATTAATACTATATTTTAGGGTAAACTACAATGAAGGTCACTCAATTATGAGTAATGTTACATTTTGGTCACTCAATTATTAAAAGTTATATTTAGGTCACTCAATTATAGGTAAGGTTACATTTGGGTCACTCAATTATTAAAAGTTACACTTGAGTCACTCAATTATGGGCAAGGTTACATTTGGGTCACCCAAACGTTAATTAATGATTTCAAATGAAGTATTCTAATGTTAATAAGGGTATACAAGTGATTTTGAAAAAAATGACTAAATTAATGTACTTTTTTAAATATAAAGGGTGACCCAAACGTAACCTACACATAATTGAGTGGCCAAAATGTAACCTTTAATAATTGGATGAGCCAAATGTAATCTTACCCATAATTGAGTAACCCAAATATAATTTTTAATAATTAGGTGACTCAAATATAACCTTACCCATAATTAAGTGACCTCCGTTGTAGTTTACCCTATATTTTAAAGGGTAAACTACGCATCAGATCACTTAATTATGATTTTGGTTATAAATACAGTACTTTTCCTTAAACATGTAACTTAATTAAAAATTATTACAAATAGGTTACTATTATTAATATATTAAACAAAAATAGAGACGTGACCTGATATAATAATAATTTTTGTAACACCCGTGTTTTGGGGCTAGGAGTTAGTCGGGTTTGTGGTTCGAGTCAATAAAATTTAATAAAAATCTATTCAACCTAAATAGAGATCCAATTGGGCTTTAGTAAAAAGAGGAGGGACTAAAGGGGTAATTTTACCCAAATGTTTTAAAGGCAAGACAACTTTTTAAAAGTTGTCATCTTCTCTTCCCCTCCCCCATTTTACCAACGTGAAACCCCTTTTCCCATCTTCAAAACTCTCCCAAAAACACAAGTCACTATTCCATTGATTTGCAACTCAATTTCAAGACCATTTTAAGAGGTAAAATCATTTTCTTACTCTCCTCTTCATTTCCTATCTATCTATGGTTATAGTTTTTAAAACCATGAACTTTTGAAAATTAAGGTTTGATTTAAAGTTTGGGTTTTTAAGGGGTTTTTCATCTTGTTTTGATAAATTGAGTTGGAGTTTTGTTTATTCATGTTAAAAGGGGCAACATATATTAATTTGGTTGAATTTTGATGAAAATCCGTAGTAGGGTCTTAGGGCAAATTTTAAGGTGTCAAAACTTAGGTTTTTGAGAAGTTCAAGGTTGAAATTGAAGGGCTGTTGGTTTAGGTATATTAGAAAGGTGATTTGGGGCCTTTTTTACGTCATTTGGGTGTTTGAAAATGGAATTTTTTGCTGGGTAAACTATGAGTACGAAAATGGAGTTTTGAAGGGTTTTGGGTGAGTTGTGGGGGTTGTTTTAGGTGGAAATTGATAGTCCAATGGTAGTACTACGGTTAGGGATTGATTTGGGATCATTTGTGGGTGCAATAAATGTTGGAAACATGGTTTTTGGAAGAGGTATTGGGGCTGTCCGAAATTGCTAAGTATGGGGTTTGGTCATGACTTGAAATGTTGGGTTTGATATTTAAATTTGTATTCCGGGTTGATATTTTGATGTTGGGCTGATTTGAGGATTATTTGAATTGTATTGAGGTTGTTTAGAAGCGAGAGCTTGCGTTGGAGAAGCTTCGGGAAGAAATCCGGAAACTTGAAGGTGATGCTTGCTTGGTAGTTGAGCTTGGAGTAGAGGTGAGTGATTATTGTTTTTAAATGGTTTTAAACATTGGTTCAAGCATGTGGACCTAGGTTGGACTTGGTAAACCCACCTAGAGTTGAGGTTAGGGTGGTAGCCTAATCTCAAGCTTAAGTTTAGGAAACTTTGGTTGAACTTCTAATTGTTTGTTATGCCTCTTAATTATATGTGTTTACGGTAGTTATGTATATTGTGTTATACATGTTGTTGAGGCATGGTTTGATGCATTGCTATGCATGTGGTTTGGATTGTAAATTGTGCATGATGATGATCATGGTGGGTACATGCTAGGCATGGTATTGGGTTGTGAAATACATGTATGTGAGACATGATATTTGATGCATTGTTATATGCATGTAGCTATGAAAAATGGATTGCGTTTAATGTTGGCACTAGTATGCTTGGGTACAATGATCGATCATTAGGATGAGTGTGCACACAAATTGACTCAAAACGTACGTGGCCTTGGTGGCGTTAAGGCACCAAGGAGGAGTACGGTGATGTAATATTCCACTGGAAGCTTTTATATATTTCTACGTGATGATGAGTGGAATCCCATCCGTAGAGCATGTGGTGATGAGTGGAATCCCGCCCATGCAAGGACCGGTGATGAGTGGAATCCCACCGAGGTAATGTTGTTGTTGGAAATGCGTTCCAACGAGTTATCCGCGTATTCGAGTCATAGCTAGGTGCCAATATGAGGTTGTACGTGTATGCCAATATGAGATTGTATGTACATATCAATATAAGTTTATATGCGCTTTTATGAATTGAGATGTGTTGCCATTATGATATGAGATGTGATTTCCCCATGCTATGAGATATGTTGTTACTAATACATTGCTATATGTATCTTGGTAAGTTGAACTTATGAGTTGTAGAGCATGGCATAATGTTGACTATATGTTCATGCATCATGTTCATTTTGGCTTGGCGGACCGGAGGTAAGACCATGCATTTCATCATAGAAATAACTCGTGTTTGGACCCTGCATTGTCGAAAGTTTGTTTTACGAGCTTACCCTCACTAAGCTTTTATGCTTACGCTCTCTTTTGTTCGACAATACAGATAAATAGCTTGTGGGTGGCAAAGGCAAGGAAAGGTCTCCAAGTGTTGTTGTTGGTGAGCTCAATGTATGAATTTCAAGTAATAGAATGTAATAGTTAAGCAATGGGATAGGTGTTATTGATTTGAGTTTTGATGCATGTCGTTGTTGGCTTGGTTCGTGGATGCCTGGTTTGATTGTAAATATTGCTTATGTTACATGCCATGAATGTCTACATGTTTTGGTTTCTAAAGCATGAAATCTTAAGTGCTTGTATGTCCATATATGCATGAATTGCTCTTTAATTGGAATGCTATGTATGAATGCTTTAATCCATGTTTGAATGACTCCCTTGGCTTAAATATGTGTGCTTGCATGTTCGTATATGCTTAGGTGAGTCGAGAAATGCATTTAGAGTCTTTTTGGGGTCGTTTAAGTTGAATTTGAGGAATTGCAGTGCATGGGGTATCGATACCCCTAGCTAGGGTATCGATACTGTCTTGCCCAAAGGCCTCAGATTTTGCCTGGGGTATCGATACCCTTAGGGTATCGATACCCTCCAAAGTTACTGGAATTTGGAGTTTTGAGTGAGAGTAGAGCGTATCGATACGGGATTCCCGAGTATCGATACGGGTCTACTCTGTTGACCAAGGAGGGTTGACCGAAAAAGGGGGTATCGATACGGTCTTCTCGTGGTTGACTTCTTGGGTTGACCTAGAAAGGGGGTATCGATACCCCTGTCAAGGGTATCGATACTGTCTGCCTTGTAAGCTTAAAAATGGACTGTTTATGCATGGCCGTGGTTCGAATGTGTTTTCTTTTGAATGTTTTCCGCTGTTGTGAATCACATAGGACTTAATATACATCTAGGCAAGATTAATATAAAAAGAAAAAAAAATAGGGTTGCTAACCGAGGGAGAATCCTTTGGGTTTCGCTTCGGTTTTCCCCGTGTGGCTCGCTCGGACCGGTCATCCGGCCAGACCGGGACGAGGGGGTTACAATTTTTGTTCTTAAAATCTATACAATCTATTAATTTGATCTTATTTCAAAATAATTCAATAAATTTAATCTTTCATATTTAAGAATTTCATCATTTAAGTCTTTATTCTTCTCCTAAATTGTTTGTTATTCCTCTAGAAATGTTATATTGTTTTTCTCATATAATGACAATTTCACGCAAAAAATACTAAATGATGCATTTTTTAAACATGAAAGGTTAAATTTAGGCTTAACAGTCAAATAAGTACTCAAACTATATTCTCTCTCTTTTTTCTCAATATGTGTCTGAACTATATTCTGGACCAAATAAGTGTTTAATGTTTCATTCCTTGACACATTTAAGTTTTTTCTATCAGCGTTCGATGAAAACATTTCGTCATCCAATCAGAGCATGACATGTGACTTGTTTATTATATTTTTAATTTCTAATTTTTTAAACCCCAAAGTTCCAATTTCTTTCAATCAAACCCCGATGAAGATAAGAGTGGTTGGCGGTGGTTAAATCAGTGGTCGAAGTTGAGGAATTTAGGGATTTAAGGTTAGGTTTTGGAGGTTTTAGAGAAATTAAATATTGTTGGGTTACTTAATATATTTCATTTTTTATTCTTCTCATTTTCGGATTTTAATTTTAAAAAAATGAGAAATCATGCCATGTGTTCAAATTTTATTAGACAACAGAAAAATAACACCAGTCACGAAAAAACCGTGTCATGAAATGAAACATTAAACACCTATTTGGTCCAAAAATATAATTCAAACACTTATTTTTTAAAATATATATAGTTTAAACATTTATTTAACTATTAAGTCTTAAATTTATTGAATTGTTTAAATTAGGACAAAATTTATTTCAATACGACTTATTCCCAACGTCCAAGAACATTTCAACCCTTCATACTTTTATTATTTACTTCTTTGTTTGCTTTCCTGCATTCTTTCTGACAAGATAACATAATTTATGTCATTAAAAGAAAGCTGCAATGCTTTATATATGATCATTAACTTTTGCATTTCTTTTTGTGCAAATTTTGGTGAGATTCTTTATTAATTCTGAAAGAAAAAGAAAGGACGACATTAATTATAAAATTTTTGTCGGGCAAAATGATTCTTTTCTAGCTCAATTCATCACTTTAATTGAAGTATGTATAACTATTGGATTGTTAAAGTCAAAATGACAAAAAATACCTTTAATATTTTGCATGTTTTGTCATTTAACTATTGATTTATTTTTTAGCAAATAATCTAAACGTTTTAATTTTGTTTAAATATGTCTCTATTAGATGGAATTTGTCAATTAACTGACAATCAACGGCTGATGTTGACTGGACTTGTCACGTGTTACGTGTTAGCGTCATATTCACCGTGTGTCAACATTATATTCATCACGTATCACCATCCGGTTCGATCACGTGTCAGCATGATAGTCAACTACGTGTCACCATAAAAAAAGATATAACAAAATATTTTTTTTTAAAAAGTCTAACGTGTCATATGCCACATCAGCTGATCTTAACGCGTGACAAGTCCAGTCAAAATCAATCGTTGACCGTCAGTTGACTGGTAGTTTTATTCAACAAAGGCATTTTTAGACTAAATTAAAACATTGAGAGTTATTTGCTCAAAAAATAAAAAATAAAAGTCAAATAACAAAACATGCAAACGTAAGGAACATCTTTTATTATTTTACCATTATTAAAACATATTAACCTTTAATTTTAGCACATGTTAAAGGAGGAAAGGACAATAAAACTCCTGATGGACTGCAAAAGTATTGATTTTGTCATGCATGTCTGAATTCAAAATGGACCACGTTTTCTGCAACAAATTTAATGGTCCACCCTTCGAAAATGTATTGCCTCCGTTATTGCAAACAGACGTCTAATCGAACTGAGTTCAAATAATTCGATTTTTTTTAATCCCAACTTAAATTTAAAAAAATAAAATCCAATTGGATATTGTTGAATTAGATAGTCTTGAAGCAGTAAGACAACTACAATCAAAGGCTATGGGTAAAAAAACCTTTTGCAATTCTTTCTCACATTCGACTTCTCCTACAACGACATTGAGAGGTTTTATTCGAACATGTGTATCGAGAAAGTAATAAACTTGCAAATAGCGTGACAAAATTAACAATAGTAAACCACTTCGAGTATCGATTCTTTCATACTTCACCGGAAGACGTGTTAGCTATTCTTCATGTGGATTGTAATATTTAAGGCTCGTCTAGATCTTTAAATACATATTAATTCTATTCTATTTTCATCAAATAAAATCCAATCGAATTAAAATCAAGTTTTGAACACACCTAAAATAGATTAAGAGGGTCGTATCTACAATAATTTTTTCAGTATTCAATTTATAAGTTTAATGCCGACAAACTATAGTTATAAAAAATAAACAAATCGCTTTAACAGTAACGTTTTCTTTATGCAGCTAGAAGAACACACCTAGAATAAATGGATTCGTTGCATCAAATGAATGGAGGATCATAATTATTCAACCCAACAAAAAGAAAAGCCGACGAAGATACATAAATGGTAAATAAATGAGTACATGTTTTTCACCGCCGGTTAATTTGTTTCTATCTTTTTACCAATAAATAGACATAAATGGCAGTAGCAGCTTCATATGGAAAATTAAAAATTACAGACGATTGCTCCTTTTCCAGAATGTTTTAAATGTAGGGGTAAAGATAAAAAAGGTACAAAGAAAACAGTCCTTCACCAACACAATTTTTTTTTAACAATTTCTACCTAGGGGTAAGTTCAGTTCGTATTAATTGAATGAATATTTTGTTTAGATAATTGATGTTTTATTAAAAAATAGCAAATTGCTACAATAGAACATAAGTGTCAGATTGGTGATTAAGCTAATCCTATTATATATATTTTTTAACGAGGTATGTAGTTGGTGCTCTTCCTTTTTAAATCAAAAAAAAATTAAATGAATATTGTGACTGAGAAATGTTAATAATATATGTTTTGTAAATATGGATCGATATAGTTTGGAATATTATTTGATAAGAAGTACTTTAAAGCTAATGTAATCATGAAATATATATTTTAATATTTCATTATCATTATTATTGTGTTAACTGCACCGTACATCCCGAACTATAGTCCTTGTTATAAATTGATTTCTAAACTTTTAAATATTTCAATTTCATCATCAAACAATGATTCTCGTTCTAAATTAGTCCCTATACTTTTAAATATTTCAATTTCATTCTCAAACTATGACCCTCATTCTAAATTTGTTTCTCAAACTTTTGAACATCCCAATTTCACCCCCAAATTATCGTTTATTCACACCATATTATTACATAATACAATGTATACACATAAGTGGTTTTATCGCAGTTAACAATTTTATGATGATATTATTAACATGAGACATGATTAGCGTATATCAATAATTTGGTGATGAAATTAGAACATTGAAAAGTTTTGGGGACTAATTTAAAATAAGGGACATAGTTTGAGTATGAAATTAAAATGTTTAAAAGTTTGGAGACCAATTTAGAATGAAAACTATAGCTTGAGAATGAACTTGAAATATTTAAAAATTTAAAGACTAATTTAAAATAAATGTCATCATTTGAGCACTTGTGATGCAATTAACACCTATTATTATTTTGAAATCAAAATATTTTGGGCCGAGCCTGAAAGGATTTAAAAAAAATGGGGCCACGGCTACCCAACATGTCGACTACCTAAAAGCCTTAAGGCACACTATTGACAATTGGGCTGTTGGGTACCCAAACATTTCTCCATATTTTAGAATATATTAATAATATAATACAATAATGATGTGTCATTCTGATGAAACCTTCATTTGTACTAGCACGGTATTTACCTGTCATCATCGTTGTGGTAAGACAATGGGCGATAACAATTAATGTGAAAATATATAACGACTACACATAATTTAATGGCTTTGTTAGTCAATAGCAGTCAAATGACGCTATTAATGTAATTCAGAAGTATGGGGGACAAAATTGATGAAATTAAAAATGAGATGAAACATTGTTAATTTTATAAGACTATAAGGACTAAATTAATAAAATTAAACATGAATGAAAAATGAATTATTTGAATTTACTAGCACAAACCTAAATTATATGATATAATTCCTTAAAACATTAATTATCAATTATCTATTATTGATATGAACGAATACTAAAGATTAATATTACGCAATTACTCAAATTATAAATTTTAATATTACACAACTATTCAAATTACTATTTTTTAAATTGTATATATGAAACCAAATTTCTAAATTAGAAATAATTTTTAGCCAAATTTAGTAGTGACATTTAAAAAGTGTAGGGGTCACTTTCAAAAGGTTAGCTATGAGGCGGCCATTGTGAAAAAGGCAAATAAATGGGGCCAGGTGGGCCTTTGTTACGTAGCCCTCCCTCCTCATGTATTTTCCATGCTTGGTTTTTTTGGAATCTATTGGAAATTAATAATTGAAAAATTAAAATTAAAATCAAGTGAAAATTGATTTTTTAAAGATCGACAGCTAGCCTAGCTCTGGAATTTTATTATATATCATATTCATGAATGCTTCTAAATAATTATCACCTAAAAGTCACGGGTTTAAATCACTTTCTCTATGAAGTATATGTACACTTTTAAAGGATTAAAAATATCTGTAAATATCTGTTATTTTATAATCGCCTTTAGACTATTCAAAACAAAATATTACTTTTTTCCGATGCTGATTCATCATATATTCCTAATAATCAAATTTATAAAACTAATTTTTCGGGTTATTAGATCTATGAAATATCTTCACATCTGTATACTTTTTTCTTTCTTTCATTTCATTGATACATAGAGATAGAATCGACATCAAATGCCAAAAAATAGTTTGATTATCTAATTTTAGAAAATAGAAACATATAAAGTATTTAAATTCAAAATTTAAGAACATATACTACTTTGTAATTAACTTTAGACTATTTAAAACAAAATATTACTCTTTTCTGATGTTGATTTATCATATATTCCTACATAATCAAATTCATAAAACTAATTTTTCGGGTTTTTAGATCTATGAAATATCTTTACATCTGTATATTTTTTTTTTCATTTCATTGATATCTCAGAATCAATATCAAAGTATTTAAACTCAAAATTTAAGAAGAAACAATACATAATTTATCTAGGCTTAATTTTTCATTTCGGTCATTTTATGTGTCTGACTGTTTAAAAAACCGTTAGCCAATTAAAATGTGACACATGGCATGTTTTTATTTTTAATTAATTTAATTAATTTTTAAATAAAATTCAAAATTCAAAATTCAAACAAAATATCAATTTTAATTTTTTACAAAAGTCCCAAAATTCCCAAATTGCCACCGTTTTCGCCGTTGATTGCCTCGCCGAAGACCACCACCACCTACGCCGGACCACCACGACCATTTTCCCCAACCACCCATCACCGGTAACCGACAGTAGGTGTGCCGATCGACTTTTTTTTTCTCGCGAGTTTAGCTTCCTACGACGTTAGGAAGCCTATCGGCACACCTATCGTCGATTACCGACGATGGGTGGTTGGGGGAAATGGTCATGGTGGTCCGGCGGTGTGAACATCAGCGGCATAATCAGTTTGGGAAGTTAGGGATTTCGAATTTGGGGCCATTTTGTGATTTTTTTGATATTTTAGGTTTTTTTAATAAGTTAAAGAGAAATAAAATTTAAAAAAGAAATAAAATAAAAATAAAAATTTATTTAAAAAAATTAACAGTAGTTAACGGCTAGGCATCTAAAATAACCGAAATAAAAATTTAGACACCAATTAAGAGCTAAAAATAGTTTAGACAACAAAAGTGAGCCACAAGTATAATTTGGACACCTATTTGGCTATTAAGCCATTTATCTACTACTTTACATTTATAAGTCGTTTATAACGGGGGGAAATTAGAGGATAGTACTCCTCCAAGTTTTTTTTTAGTTTCGTTCCTCTCAATTTTGGGCAGAAAATTAATGGGTATGGTGGGCGAAAGATGTGAGATGATGGCAAACGGGCAGGGCGAGTACGGATAGCACTTCTCCCATTCCTATACTCACCTAAAATTTTCATATTCATCACTTACCTAGTACCCATTGCGGGTACGATTTTTAAATCCACACCCGCCCACACGGGTATATTCTCAAATTTATTCCCACACCCACCACTCAATTGGATACCCATTACACATCTCGTACCTGCCTATACTCGCCTATTAACCCGTCTGGCAATAACCATACACATAAAACATAAATTCAAGAACAACCACAAAACATAAATTACAAGCAATATCCTATAAAATTTTAGGATTTATAGAATAGTTTGTGAAATTACATCTAAATTCATAATGATCCAAATTTATATGGCGAGTAGGATGCAGGGCGGGTAAAGTCTTAAATCCACCACCTACCCACTACCTGCGGCGGGTACAACTTTTTACATCCACACCCGTCTACTACCCACCAAACTTATACCCATCCTCACCTCAATTGAGGCGAGTGCGGTGCAGAATCTACGAAATTGTACATGTTTGCCATCCCTAAGTAAAAGAGTGTAATATGGGAAACAAAATTTGTTTGCTTCTTTGTTGTGCTTTTTTATGTCATATTAATAATTTTATGTCAAGTGTATTAATGATTTTATTTTTATTGACCGTTTTTATTTTATTAATAATACACGTGACATAAAATTATCGTTAGGACACATAAAGAGTATAGAAAATGTACAGACGAATTGTATTCGTGAAAATAAGTTTGATCTTCTTCTATACTTTGTTTTATGATATTTTAAGACGTCATGTGACAAATGTTGATAAGTAAGTTAAAGGAGAGTGAATCGCTAGAATTGATCCAAGTTACATATATCCAAATGTATTATAATCAAAATTAATCATTACAAAGCACAATTAGACTAATAATCAAAATATCTAAGATGAATACAACATATATGATGAGATTTGAATTAGAATAAAATTTAAAGACAATCCACACATGATTTACACAATGTGAGAGTCAGAGTCTCAACCTTTATCGATTCTGCTAATATCTGATTGACAATTATTTGAGAAAACTCTAATTCAATAAAAAATTTATTTTGTAAAAACAATGAATAATTCAAAAAGGTCTCCATCTTATCCCAACTAGGCATATACCCCCAATTTAGCAAAGGTCAAATAGAGATCGAATTATCAAAGTGCAAAAGGTCATGGGAAGATACTAAGGATTGAAAGCAACTACAAAATATACATCCATTCACGTCTTCATGCATTGAAGATTTGAGTTGATTTCTTTGCTTGAAATAGACATCTTCCAATGATTTTTAAATACATAACAATTTAGACAAAATCTAATGAAGATTTAATCAAAGTCATACTTGTATTGTTTGGTTTCAATTTTAATTATTATATTCGATTTGTAGTGATAAAATAATTAACAATCATGTATTGATCTGTTCATGAATCAAATCAATTTGAATTTACATCAAATTTACACTTCACGAGAAAAATTCTCTTAAATCCATCGTTTTAAAATTATATAAAAATAAATTATTTGAACGAATAGTTAAACCCTTTGACAAGTCTGTGATAAATGTCTTCATTAATTTTGAATGTAATTTCGAAAATTACATTATTTTTCAACGTGACAAAGCCAATTTCCTCTTATTGTTTGACTTTGTATAGTGGGGGAAAAGGGTGGGAAAGTGAAAGAAAAAGAAATGACAAGTGAAATTCAGTCAAAGCATGATAGGTGATAGAGTTAAGGGTAAAGTGTAGAAATGAACATAAAATTAAGTAAAAATAATTTTTTGGTCATTAAAGTTTTAGAAATTATAAAATAGTCATTAAACTTATCAAACATTTACAAATTGGTCACTACACGTTATAAAATAGTGATAAGTTTAAGGACCATTTTGTTATAGTTCGACAAGTTTAATGATCGTTTTTATAACAGCTCGAAAAGTTTAATTATCATTTTGTAATACTTTGATAAGTTTATAACATTTTGCTTTGTTTAATGACCATGTTGTTTTAAGTCTAGTTTGAAATTTTGTTACTTAAATATAATTAAATAAAATATTTAATACATTATCAAATAGAATTTTAGACTAGTCTGAAATTATTTGAACTCGAATTTCAGAAGATTTTTTTTGGTTAAATTGTGGTTCATCCAAACCCACCAACCCATAAATATCTTTACTAATTTTAGTTGCCCTCCAAACTCTTATTCCAAATTTCGCCATTGCCTAGTGATTATAGATGTTCATCCGCTTTACTTTTTGTGTGGCTTCAAACATATAAACATATATTATTATTCCAAATTCTCATTGAAACCTTTTCCACGAATCAAACAAAAGGGAAAATCGTTCTCATGAATATCGATTGTGGCCAACAACGCAATTGGAAAATGATTATGGAACCGTTCATGTTATTGTCCACCTTTGCCAGCAACAAAGACAATCAACAAAAGCAACGTTATACATACATACACACACATACATACATACATCGTTTCTGTTAGAAAAATCTATGACATTGTATGTTAGAAAAATTAGACTATTCGATCGTTTAGTCTGATCCTTCTAATATAAACACATTTAATTTACGCTAAAATAATGTTATCTTGCTTGAGTTAAATCTTAAATTATCTACGATCATAAACATTTAAGATGACCTCCCCGCTTATTATTTATCAATTAATTTCGGTAGGTTGTTTAATAGGGTAGAAAACCCTAGGTTGTGTTCCATTGTAATTCTATGTTACTTTATCTTGTTATTATTTTTTTAGTTTGTCACGTGTACTTTAGTCTACATTCATCATTAATTGATATTTAAGTTTAACATTGAAAATTATTTTCACAAAAGAACCCTAGTTTCCGAATCTAAAGTTTAACACGATTGACTAATGTAGTAATATTTAAGAATTACTCAACATCTGTAATCTTTTCTCTTATCTCAGCCGATCGACTGTTTATTTTTTGAAATCATTGGTGTGATTACTTAATAGTATTTGTTCATACTTTTTCTTATAATGCTTTGACAAGCGCACACATATGTACTCAAAGCCTCAAACCCGAGCCACTTAGGATGAACATCATCCCCCTTTCTATTAAAATCACTTGTTAGGTTCACCGATCGACTATCTTTAAACAAAAAAACTAACTTTTCTCGTAATTTTCTTTCTCCTCTCCTTTTTTGCTGCTGATGATCAGCATTGTCAAACAAAGCAAAGTCCAAAAATTCAGTCTCTCTATTCATATTAGGCATATATCCTTGTATGGTAAACATGCATGAATCTAAACTGAACATGGGAAAACAATTATTTACATTTCATCTTATTTTTGGAAGATTTTCACATCCCACATTTCATAGAACTTAGCTTTTCATAGACAAGTTTTGTCGGGATCAAACTTCTCTCTTGATTAATTCATTCATGCGCGAATATTCTTTAAGAAAATGCGTAAACTACGAGATAAGATTATATAAACTCGAAATAATATAAAAATTAAAAAGGCTAAAATAACAGAGAATAACCATCTAAAAGCACTACTTACGAGGAAAATCGTGTAGGAAAATCATTCAAAAATCATTTTTCTTGTACAAGTAAAATGATAATATGGCAATAATCTCCATCTTTACAATCGTATGGAGGTTTAGAACAAATCAATGGACTTTATATAAGTAGTAAATGAAGATAAGCTTCACCCTCCACCATACCTTATCCTAAAGTAAGCTATATTTGGCTATAAATTCATTATATATATATATATATATATATATATATATATATATATATATATATATATATATATATTAGAGAATTTGTTGAATAATTTTAGGGCCATGATTTAATAATTATTTAATATTTGTATATCATTTCTTTTAATATACCATGCTTGATTATTAAACAATTTCTCTTTTAAACTAAACAAAGTTTTCACACGTTGGCTAGACTTTTATTTATTTATTTTTAAACAATTTCTACCTAGTAAAAGGGGGATTTACACTAATGAATAATAAACCCACAACTTAAGAGAGAGGACAGAATGTCAACTAAGAACTTTTAATCACCGGCTCAATTTAACATGTTCTCGTGTATATATTTATATGGTTCAACTCAATTTAATTTTAAGCATTTTTTAAGAGATAAAGGGGTTGTTTGTTTTTAATTTAATGATGAAATTGGGAATTTAGGATTCGTGTTCTCTGAATTTGGTTTAGGATTGAAAGACGAAATGAAGGGAGAGAGTAAGAGAGCACGTGCAAAATAAGCTTCTATTTTATTTATCTTGAATTAATTATACAAGGGAAAAAGAATTTATATTTATACAACTAAAAAAAACTTAAAGAAAGAATAAAAGAAATACAACTAACTAAATAACAACCTTAGCTGTCAACCAGCTAATTTAACAAACTCAATACCCCCTCAAGTTGGAGCATAAAGATTCTGCATGCCCAACTTGAGAACCATGGTCTTGAAAGAAGGAGTATGTAAAGCTTTAGTAAAGCAATCTGCAAGTTGGTGTTGAGTGGAGATAGGCAGCAATGTAATAACTCCTTTTTGAACCTTCTCTCGTATCAAATGGTAATCTATGTCAATGTGCTTTGTCCTCTCATGACTGACAGGGTTTTCTGCAATTTTAATGGCAGACAGATTGTCACAAAATAAGTTTGCAGATGAAGAAAAAATGTTTAAATCATTCAAAAGATAAATCAACCACTGAATTTCACAGGTGGCAGAAGCCATGGCCCTGTATTTTGCTTCACTGGAAGATCTGGAAACAATAGCATGTTTCTTTGACTTCCATGAAACTAAAGATTTGCCAAAAAAGTTACAATACCCTGTAACAGACCTCCTAGAGTCAGGACATGTAGCCCAATCAGAATCAGAAAATCCATTAAGTTTTAAGTCATTATGAACTGGAAAAAATAAGCCCTGACCAATAGACCCTTTTAGATATCTTAAAACCCTATGTGCAGCAGCAAGATGTATGTCAGTAGGAGAAGATAAAAACTGGGATAACTGTTGTACAGCAAAAGTAATATCAGGTCTGGTATTGGTTAAGTATAAAAGCTTACCTATAAGCCTTCTATATCCAGTTATGTCAACCAGAGGAGTTCCTTCTTCCTTAGACAAATTATGTTTAGCTAAAAGAGGTGTAGACACAGGTTTAGATTCAAGAAAACTTGTTTCTTTGAGAAGTTCTAATGTGTACTTCTTTGACATAAATTGATTCCATCTTTAGATCTAGCTACTTCTAATCCTAGGAAATACTTTAAGTCTCCTAGATCTTTGATTTTAAAAGTGTCATGCAAAAAATCCTTCACAGCTTGTATTTGATCTTTACTAGGACTGGCAATTATAACATCATCCACATAAACAGCAAGAACAATAAAATCAGATGCAATACCTTTAATAAAAATAGAATTATCAGAAACTAACTGTTTATAACCTTGAGACAACAAAGACTCAGTTAACCTAGCATTCCATTGCCTACTAGCTTGTTTGAGACCATAAAAGCTCTTATTAAGCTTACAAACAAGTTTAGAAGACTGAGGTAAAAAATTAGGTGGAGGTTTCATATAGACCTCTTCATCTAAAAATCAATGTAGGAAAGTATTGTTAACATCAAGTTGCTGCAGAAACCAACCTTTTGCAGCAGCAACAACAAGGATAGTTATAATACTAGTCAACTTAGCTACAGGACTAAAGGTATGCAAATAGTCTAAACCAGGTTGCTGAGTGTAACCCTTAGCAACTAGTCTAGCTTTATATCTATCAAGGGACCCATCTGACTTTAATTTAGTTCTATAGACCCATTTACAACCAATTGCAACCTTATCAGGTGGTAAAGAAACTAATTCCCATGTATTATTGTTTTGTAAATCTTGTATTTCTTCATTCATTGTTGTTTTCCAGCAATCATGAAGAATGGCATCTTTATAAGATTTTGGCTCACTTAAAATTGTAGTGTTTAAAACATAAGAATAATGAGCAGAGGATAGAGAATCATAAGATAGCACCTGAGAGACATTATGTGGAGATGTGTGTGCACCAGGTAATGTAACCTAATAACCCCTGAACTTTTGTGGAAGATTAACAGCTCTAGAAGGTCTTTTGGAAGGAAACTTCTGCAAGTTTTGCATTGAAGAAGATCCTGTGTCATTATCATCAGGAATAAAGTCAGAACTATTATTTGAACATGGATTAGTATTAGAAGAAGAATTAGAACTCACAACCTGAGGAGCCAAGGAAGAAGGGGCAGTGTCTGAAACTGTTGAAGGATCATCAAACAAAGAATTTTCATGTAAAGGAAGAACTAGACCAGAATCAGTTGTTTTTCCTTTTTGAAAAGGAAAAGAGTTTTCAAGAAAAGAAACATCTCTGAAAACAAAGATTTCTTTTGTTTCTAAGTTATATAAACGAAACCCTTTTACATTTTTCGGATACCCAAGAAAAATGACTTTAACAGATTTAGAATGCAGCTTGATTTGAGGCTTAGGCAAAATTTTAGCAAAAGCAAGACATCCAAATGTTTTTAAATGAGAAAGTTGAGGTTTCTTGATAAACAAGGTTTCATAAGGAGTAGAATTATTCAAAACAGAGGTTGGAGTCAAATTAATTAAGTAAGCTGCATGCAGAACACAATCTAACCAGAAAAATAAAGGAAGATTAGATTGAATTCTTAAGGAACGAGCAACAGAAAGTAAATGCTGATGTTTTCGTTCAACTATAGCATTCTGTTGAGGAGTATAATTACATGAAGTTTGATGTATCACTCCTTTTTGTTTAAAAAAATCTGCCATATTTAATTCCTTAGCATTATCACTTCTGAAAATTTTAATCTTTTTAGAAAATTGAGTTTCAACCATACTGTAGAATTCCTGAATAGCATTCTTAACATTAGATTTGAGTTTAAAAGGGTATATCCAGGTGTATCTACTGTAGTCATCCACAACAGTTAAAAAATACCTAAAACCATACATGCTAGTCACAGGAAAAGGTCCCCATATGTCTAAATGTATAAGATCAAAACATGACTCAGTCTTAGAAGTACTAATAGGAAAGGGAAGCCTTTTTTGCTTAGCAAGATGACAAGTATGACAATTAAGATCAGAATATTCAGATGAACTAGCAGGAACATTTTTATTCAATTCAGCAAAAGACCTCATTCTAACATGTGAAGGATGGCCAAGCCTATTGTGCCAAAGTTTAAAACTAACAGAGTTACAATGAGATTCAACAGAAGTAAAAGGCTTAACAGAAGTGGATTTAAAAGAAAAGGAATCAGAAGTGTCTAACTGGTATAAGCCACCCTGCTGCTTAGCTATACCAATCATCCTCCAGGCTAGAACATCCTGTAAAATGCAAACATCTGCATTAAAAACCAATGAAATATTGGCTATTGCTAATTTAGATACTGAAACTAAGTTAAAGACAAAATTTGGAATGTAGAAAACATTATCTAAAACCAGCATAGAATTAAATTGCACAGTTCCAATAAAAGGAACTTGAATTAACTGCCCATTAGGAAGTTTAACAAATTTATTAGAAATAACATGCTTATTAGTAAAATAATCAAGATTATTTATTATATGGTCTGTTGCACCAGAATCCAAAATCCAAGATGAAGAATTAAGATTAACAGATGAATTGAAATTATTAAAGACCATACCTGTTTCTTGAGAAGGAATGTCAAAAGCAGCAGTCAAGGCATTAACCTTTGACTCTGGAACAGATGACTGGTTTCTTTCTTGTAAAAGAGATAAGAGGGCCTCATACTGGTCCTTAGTAAACCCGGTAGATGCCAAGGTACTACACTGATTGTCAGGATTAACAAAAGAATCCCCAGAACAATGAACACTATTTGCTTTTGAAACAACATTCCTATTTTTATACCCAGGAGGAAAGTCATGTTTCTTGTAACACCTATCAACAGTATGCCCATATAAACCACAGAAGACACAAAGAGGACGTTTGCTATTAGCAAGATTTGCAGGAAACCTCTTATTATACCTAGACTCAGATCGACCAGAAGACTCAGAATTCTTGGAATTAGACTCAAATTTACCGGCAAGCAAAATGCTAGAATCAACAGAAGAGGTTAAAAAACGTTCATGTTGTAAGACAATGGCAAAAGCCTCATTTACAGTAGGGATAGGTTTCATCATCAATAACTGAGATTTAGGAACTGAAAAGTTTTCCCCTAACCCTCTAAGAAACCGAAGCAAGAAATCTTACTTTCGGTATTTAATAGCAGAACATTCACAAGACAAAAGAGGACGAAGATTGGAAATCTCATCCCAAATCATTTTTAACTGAGTGTAATATAAGGTAACGGAGAGATTACCTTGACTCAAAGAGTAAAACTCATGGAGCATATCTGAAACCCTAACAAGATCGCCCTGGTTGAACCGATCGAACATATCTTTCCACAGTTCAGACATCGTGTCAATCCAAAGGACGCTTTGGGCGATATCCGGGCTCAAAACTCTCTGCAACCACGAAAGCACTAGGTTATTACACTTAACCCAGGAAGTAAATCGAGAATCAGATTCGACTGGTTCTTTGATTGAACCGTCAACAAAGCCAAACTTGTTCTTTGATATCAACGACATGTGCATCGATCTAGCCCACGCGTGGTAATTGCTGCCGTTGAGAAGAGAGGAAGACAAAATCAGCGCGAGATTTTCATTGGGGTGAATATAAAATTCACTAGCAGGATCATCGGCCTTGAAAGGACGGCCGGACTCAGCGAAATCGGAAGGAAAATCAACTGATACCAGATGAAATTGGTAAGATGAAATTGGGAATTTAGGGTTCGTGTTCTCTGAATTTGGTTTAGGATTGAAAGACGAAATGAAGGGAGAGAGTAAGAGAGCACGTGCAAAATAAGCTTCTATTTTATTTATCTTGAATTAATTATACAAGGGAAAAAGAGTTTATATTTATACAACTAAAAAAAACTTAAAGAAAGAATAAAAGAAATATAACTAATTAAATAACAACCTTAGCTGTCAACCAGCTAATTTAACAAACTCAATATTTAAAGAATAATTACTTGGTATATATATATATATATATATAAGCATGATTAAGAAGTCGCATGCAGGGATGTTAATTTTACTCAACACCAACGGATCTTGATCAGACCTGACCCTATCGGGGTTGGATTTTAAAAACAAAATTAAAGATCAGGGCGGGGCGGGTTTTGTTGAAAATTTTGAGGGCAGGTCTATATGATATTCGCCTCGACATATTTACTAAAATACCTTATTATTATTCTACAATTAATTTTATATATTATATTTAATATTTTTATTAATTATTTTTTCGGGTTATGCATGTTTAATTGGGTTTTTTGTTGAAATTTTGAGGACGGGTCAAGTTATGCTTTTTGTGTCGAGTTGGGGTCGGGCCGGGTTAGGTTAAGCTATAATAAAATCATGATTGGATCGGGGTCATATTAGGATGACTAATTTTCGGATCGAAGCGACTAAAAATCAAAAGTAAAAAAAATTTACGGCCTCATTTTTAAAATATAAAAATCAAATTTTTATAGTTTTTCAAAAAATTATAATAGGTTTTTTTAAATAAAATACATAGAACTCAAAATGGAAGGGAAAAATCATTTTTTCAAAAAAATGAGATTTTTTATGATTCTTGTTTTCTTTATATTATTTTAATTATGACATTATATATAATCAATAAAATAGAAGATTTTTATAAAATTCTCAATTTCAATAATAATATTGCAACGGAAATCAAAAGTGAAGGGCAAAAACGAGTTGTCTCTTAAAGCGCGGGAATAGGTAAAAGAGAGGGGTGGGACCCACTTGATTACGTTCGACCGTTAAAAAGACCTAACTCTTTAAATCTCTTCCTGAATGTCTTAACTCATTTCTCCGGCGTTATTATATAAAAACCCGTGTAATTAGTTATTTACGTAAATAACCCCTAACTAATGTTATTTTTAAAAAATATCATCAAATTGTCTACGTAAAGCGAACTCGCATTCTATAAAAAGCGAGTTTTTATATATAATTTTTTTCTCTTTTTTATCAACTTACTCAACATGAAATTCGCGTTTTGTAAAAGTGAGTTCACCTACAAGAACGATTTGAGGTCATTTTTCTAAATAACATTGTCTAGGGGTTATGTACATAAATAAATATTTAAAATGGTTTTATATATAATAATGACCATTTCTCCTTTTGTGGGCCATCCCAACCTAAACTTTGTTAGTCTCTTCTCGGCAATTATTTGATACACTAGAGGTGAAAACTAAAATTTTTCACAAGCGCTTTAGTTTAAGGTTTAGAGACTTAGTTTAGGGTGTATAGTTTAAGGGTATGGATTTTAAATTTAGGGATAGTGGTTGAAATTTACAGTTGAGGGTTATAATTTAGCGTTTATAGATTAAAACCTAAATTCACACTATATTACCCTAAAAACTAAACAGTAGCATCTAAACCCGAAATTATTACCTTAAACCTTAAATTCTAACTATTATTCTTAAATTGTAAATTTTTATACCTAAATTCTGTAACACCCGGGTTCGGGGGTCGGGTGAAAATAATAATTTAATAATGGTTCGGGTTTCAGATTCAATTTTTTTTAAAATAATAAAACAATGGTTTGGGCCTCGGGTTTTAAGACAACAAAATGTAGTTGGACCATTTCTAAAATAAACTCAAATGGCCATGGGTGTCATCCATTGTAGTTATTTTAATTCATTAAGGGCATTTAGGTCTTTGGACCTTTGATTTTAAACTAACCTAAAATAATACTATTGAGTCATCTTCTTCCCTCTCCCTACTCTTCCCTTTCCAACGACAACATAAACCCCACCCCTCCTAAATACTATTCCATTCAATATCTTGCTCATCTTTGAAGGTTTTGCAAAGGTAACTTCGTTTTTGACTTACCCACGTTATTCTCTACACGTTGACACCTTTTGTTTTCATTTTTATGCATGTTTTTGAGATTTGGAAATTTAAGGATTTTGGATAAAAATGTTGCCTTTATGGCCTTTGACTAAAGCTTTTGGTTTATTGTTGGTGTGGGGGTTGTTTGTAGTCCATGGGACTCAATATATGTGATTTTTAAAGAATTTTATGCTAATTCCCGAAATAGGGTTTTGGGGAGGTTTTTGGGAGGTTTTGAGTGGAGATATGGGGGTGTTCTATGTAGAAATGAGAGGGCTAATGGTTAGGGTATATGTAAGCATTGTTTTGAAGGCTTTAGGGAGTAATTTGAAGGTTGAAATCAATGGTTTTAAGGGGTGCTTGAGGGCTGCCCGGGGTTTTTGGAGTTTTGAGCTAGTTTTCCATGGAAAAATTGATGTCTTGAGATTGGTATTTAACCCGGGTTGATTATGTTAGAACATGGACTGATTTGGGGTTATTTTCTTGTGTTGGAATGTTTAGAAACGAGAAATTTGGTTGGTGAAGCTTCGGGGACAAATCCGGGGATTTCGGAGTCTTGAGCTTGGTCTTCGATCTTCTCTTAGGTAACAACGGTGAGTAGATTTATCGGTCTTTACACTGTGCTCGATATGGATCCCTTTGGGGTTTGGGTGGAACCTTGAGAGGTCACCTAAACCCGTGTGTAAGCCTCTCTACTCTCATGTGTTGTGATATATTGATTGTGGATGCGTTGTGGTTATTTGAATGCATTTTAAGTTGTTAATGTTGTAGTCGTGTTGAGTTCGTGCCTCACGTGATGGTGGTCTAACTACGGTGATGTGTAGTCCCACCGATAGTGACTAGTAGGGTAGTACTTTGATGTGTAGTCTCATTGGAAATCCACTAGTCGAAACGGTGATGTGTAGTCCCACCGTAGGTGTATGTTGGTTGTGCTTGTGCAAACCAAATGTTGTGGTCGAGATAGACCCTTGTGCATCCATTGCTTTCTTGCATATAAATCATGTTTTGGAAAACTGCATGTTGTGAATTGTAGAGCCTCTCTCACTAAGCTAGATTGCTTATGCTCTTTTGTTTCCAACGTGCAGATCGCTAGAGTTCGGGAGGCGAGCGGGCGAGGGAGGAGTTTTTGGAGTTCGTTAGGAGTTGGGGTCAAACTCCTTAGGAGGTTATGTTTGAAATTGCTAAACTCATGTTGTGTTATGCTTTTGCTTCTTGGATTATGTCCTATGTCTCTTATGTGGTTTATTTGCATGTGCCTAAACTTGTATGATGTTGGCCCATGTATGCCTTATGCTTGACTACATTGTGAATGATGCCTTGTGCTTGCTAAACATGCTTCTTTGTGGAATGGTATGGAGTCTTGTTTGTATGTTTTCGTTAGATTAAATGCATCTCATGCTAAGTCTCAATTGTGGTTTGATGCATGTATGTTTGTTTACGCTTAGGAGTGTCTAAAAGTGCATCTAGAATCGTATGTGAAGTTACCAAGTAGTGAAGTGAGGAGTTGCAGAGCAGGGGTATCGATACGGTTAGATCCGTATCGATATGGACTTCTTAGTCCAGGCCTTTCGTTTCGATACGCGGGGAGACGTATCGATACCATTTTGGACACTGGAGCTACTGACCAACTTGGTATCGATACCGGTCTCAGGCGTATCGATACCATTTTGGTCACTGAAGTCACTGTCCAACTTGGTATCGATACCGGTCTTTGGCGTATCGGTACGGTCATCTTAGCGTTGACTGTGAGAAGTCAACCTTTGGGAGGGTATCGATACACTCCTTGGGTGTATCGATACGGTCTCCACAGGCTGACATTGACTTTATGACCTAGTCAAGGTGTATCGATACACCACTTAGGTGTATCGATACCGCCTGCAGTTAAGTTAAAATTTGGCTGTTAAAAAGTTGTTTGGGTTCGTTTGATTGTCTCATGTGTGTTGCTCCGCATGTTTGATCACTTAGGACTTTAATACTCCTCTAGACAAGATTAATTGTAAAAGAAAAAAAAATAGGGTTGCTAACCGAAGGGGAGCCTTAACGGGTTTCACTTCGGTTTTCCCCGTGTAGCCCACTTGGACCGGTCATCCGGCCAGACCGGGACGAGGGGGTTACAAATTCCTAAACCCTACACCCTAAATTAAGTCCCTGAATCCTAAAATTAAGGCGCTTATGAAAACTTTTAGTATCCACCGTCAGTGTATAAGATAATAATCATATTATTATTATTATTATTAGTAGTAGTTAAAAAACAAACCCCTAGTTTTTTCTCACACCCTAAATAAAGTTTAGTTTTTTTTTTTTTGAAATCATATGGTTTTATTGTTTAAACATAGTTTTGTGTGCTTCGCTTGTTTCTCTGTATGATAATCTCGGTTGATATTTCATTATTAATGAAAGTTATTTTGACTAAAAATATATATCCAAAATGAGAATTCGCATATAATATTTTCATCAAAAAATTCACATATAACATTTACATACAATAAAATTTGAAATTAGATGTTCAAAGGCCTTTAATATCAGTGTTTGCTCAGTTTGTCAAAGACCTCATTAGTTGGAATTAAGGTATAAAACATGGCAATAATACATATAATATTTTTTTTCTACAATTAAGCAATTTGTTTAACAAATGTTAGGCCTAGATTGATATTTCATCATTATATACTCTAACATAGGGTAAATAGCTTTAGGTAAGACCTACGTATGGTGAAACTTTAAACTATAATATATCTAAACTTAGAAATCCATATACGATATTTACCCATGGTGAAATTCGAGCATGTGCATTCAAAGATCAAGGATATATATGAGATCCTTTAGTTAATCGAGTGATCAATAATACTCATGGGCGGAGCCACTAAGGGGATTGGGGTGTCTGATGATACCCCAAAATTTTTTGGAAATTGTATTTTTCTATATAATTTGTATATGAAAAAATTAAAAATTATATAATTGGCACCCATTTATAAATAAAATGACACCCTTAATAAATAAAATGACATCTCTTTATAAAGAATTAACCCCTCTTAAATACCGTTCAAAAAAATGACACCCCTTAAAAAAATTTCTGGCTCCGCCCCTGATAATACTCGTTCACTTTCACCGTGTGTGGATTTAATTATCGACATTTACATTAAAATAAAGACCTAAAGTACCAAATATGAGTCTTGCCAACCCTATAAAGACCTAAAGTACTAAATATGGCAATAATACACATCACAATTCTTTGTTTAACAAATTTTAGGCGGGATTGATAAATCATCAATACATACTCGAAAAAATAACTATAGATAAGATCTACATATAATGAGACTTAAATCATAATAAATTTATACTGAAAATTCACATATAATATTTACATACGATGAGATTCGAATATGAGTGCTCAAAGACCAAACATGGCAGTAATACACATCACAATTTTTTTACAATTAAATACATTGATATAATAACATCTATCTTTTATCCATATTTTGAACTGAATTGTTATTTTACCAAATATAATAACTATTTTTTCGATACAATGTTTAAACTATCCAAATCATTCATAAACTTTTAAATCATATGATATTACGTACTTAAACATGTTTCAACCCACGTCTTTCTGTTTGTTGTAATAATAATTATGTCAACCAGACTACGACAATCAATTTATAAAAACCGTATACTTCATTTTATCTTAAAATAATAAAATTATGTACATTGTTTTAGTAAAAATTATGTGTGGGACAAGATTTTGCAAAGACAAAAATATCACTGCACTTGAATATTGTTATGGATAATGTCGTGTAGGGCTCGAATTTGATTTGATTTGCATGGGGTCGGGTTTAGAACGTTCTGTCATGTGCCTAAAACTAAAATTCCACATGCTTCTTTAACAATATAATAATAATTATTATTGTTAATATTTTACATTTTTAATGTATAAAAAAATAAAAAAATATCAATAACAGAAGCATATTCTTACATCATGAAAAATGTTTGCTAACCCAAAAATATATAGATAGAAAAGGAACATATGGATCTTGAAATGAATGAATCCTATAAAAGTGAACGTTTTATGAATGAGCGATAAAATCAATTAAACGATGAATTATTTTGGGGGAAAGTCCATTCTTCACATGCATTTTTTCTTTCGATTCTTCAGGACTTTGCTCTAACTAATATGAACTGACCCACATTGTACACCTAGTTTTAGTAGGTAAATCTTCCAACAGATAATTTTTGAGTACGCAAGGCCTCAAATTCGAGACCTGCTTAAGATTTTTTGGGTTTTTACTTTTTTATGCATTTTTGGGTATTTTTTATTTGATAAATAAATTTAAAGACACCTCGTAATATTTTTTTGATTAAGTAGAGATATTACATTCCCATACGAGATTTGAACCCATATAAAATAGAGGCAATATGAATATTTTTAGCCACTAGACTAATTAGTGGATCACACGTCGTAATATTTTAATTCTGTTTATAGAGTTAAAATTTTACACATATTTAACAATAATCTACAATATATGACTTTTTAAGAATCAAATGTTGTGAATAAAATAACAAGAACAACGAACAAGAATAAAAGAACAAAGAGATGAGAGAAAGAAGGAAATTTGTATTATTCTCGAATATAGACTTGTGTGCAATGCCTTCAGTAAATCATCTATTTATAGGCATCAGAAGTACATAATACATTAAACGCTAATTAATGTAGATAATATTCCTAATGATAAAGTAAGTCAAATCTCATTGATAAAGTTCTTATCATGCTAGACATCCACATAGATAAATATTCATAACACTCCCCTTTGGATGTCAATGAAGATAATGTGCCTCGTTAAAACCTTACTAAGATAAAAATCCAATGGGAAAAAAATCTTTAGTGAAGGAAAAAGAGTACACAAATCTTTGATACGCATAATACGTTGCCTCATTAAAAATCTTACCAGGAAAACTTATTGGGACAAAACATCGGTTAAGGGAAAGAGAGTGCAACACGTATTTACTCCCCCTCATGAAAACATCACATAAGATATTTGAATCTTCATAATTCAATCTTAAATACTATTTTTCTAAAGATCGCGAGGGATGGAACTTTGGGGTAATATGTTCCATGATGTATCCACCTTTCGATTGAGATATACATTTTGCATTATCTCGTGCACAACAATTATTTCTACAAGATTTGAGGAGACATCGACGAATGTTTGAAGATCTAAAGGTAATGATCTTTGTATATCCATGGATATTTTTTGACCAACTGATACATGGTGCTTCAAGACGTTTGATTGCTTTGATTGTAATTACTTTCATGTGTACTCTTTTTCTTCCATTTAAGTTTAGAGAAGTTTTTTAACGAGGCATATGGAAGCAATCTCCTTTTTATCAAAAAAAAAATAATAATAAATCTCATTGAGATCAAATGATTTTTTTGAACTGTGATCTAATTAAAATTTAAAAAATATTATATTTGAAGGAGAGGACGCGAGTTCAGATATTAAAGATGACATTGTTGAAATGAGCAGTCTCGCACTCCAAACATAATCTGTAAAACAAACATACATATTACAAAAAAAAAAATTATATTTCAGATTTGCTCATAATTTTTATATACATACTTTCAAGATTGTAAGAAACTAACCGATGATTGAATCGGTTAGATAACTGGCTCTAAGTTCAACGGATTTAACCAATTTGATCAGTTGAACCATTAATTAAATAAAAAATTCAAACAAATATAAATATTAAAAAAATAGTTTAATGATTGAACCGTTTATTTATTGTCTTTGTAATTGTCAATTAGTATGTTTATATTGGATTTAAAAAAACTAAATTAAAATAAAAATCAAATTTTAAAAAGAGAATTCGAACCAAACAAAACTGATATCAGAATATCACTTTGAAAACATAACTATATGAACCAATTCAATTATATCACAGGTGGAATATAAAATTAGATGATCATATTTTGATTAAAGAAAAGAATAATATTAATGAAACTAATACCAGCATTGATGTAAGCATTAACATCTTACAGGCTAAATTAAGAATTTTTTAATCATAATTAATTAAGAAAATAAATAAATGGTCAATTAGCTACCAACTGAATCTCATATCTACACAAATTGACAATCATGATAATAACAATACAACATCAGCTTAATAATTCAAAACCAAAACCCAGAAACAAGAACAAATTTTAAAACTTTTCTTATAAATTTATATAATACATGGTTTTTTATGCTTCGATTTGTTTCAAAGTTTTTGATTTCCAGACTTGAAATGAAGATCTTATACAGACAGATAGACAGACAATTCAAACCAATAAAAGTAAAACTCTGGATTTTTCAGACAATAATAATGGGATCTTTTTTTGTTTTTTTAGTAATGCCAGAAGCAATCGAAATCCACCGGTGCAGCTGAAGGGTGTTGTTGTTGGTCGTGGTGGTGACGGCGGTGGTGGTGATTCGATACGACGGAGGAGATTTCGTTGTTGATATCGGTGGTTAAACCGGTTTCCTGTGAAACACTAACCATTGCTTCCCTCTCCGGTTTCATGTTCGAACCGTGGTTTTCTAGTAAATCCCTGAGGATCGATTGTTCTTGCATTAAAACGGAGCCTGGGAACTGGAGATTCGACGGGAAAGCGACGGGTTGAGCCGGGAAGAAGGTGTTCGGAGCTGGGATTCTCGGGAAAACGTTTTCCGGGTTCGATGAAACAGGGAGGAGAGAATTCGGATTGTCGGGGAAATCGATCGGATTGGAGAAGCAGGGCACGTAAACGGATTCGGAAACAGGGTTTTTCTTAGCATTGAAAGCCGATGAAGAATCCATTAATGGCGGAAGAGCAGAAGGACTGGAAATTTCATTTCCAAATGAACCAATGTTGAGCAGACCTGAAATATGGGTTTTCTTCCCACCGGAATTCTTTTGAAACACCCTGCAAATAACCCATTCATTCTGCCAAAAAAACACAGGAAAATCCATAAAAAAAAAAGAACTTCATGGATTTATCTTTAAAAACAGAGGAAAAAGCAAGCAGATTCGTGTTGTTACCTTTGCAGTTTTAGGGAGATTGTGGACTGAATATTTGCCCTCCAGTCTATATTCATGCATCACCCAGTTGGTTTTCTCACCTTTCGGGGCTCTCCCTTTGTAAAACACCAGTGTTTTCTTCATTCCAACCAATGATTTCCCTCTGTAAATCTCCTTGTCTTTGCCTGTAGCCTTCCAATACCCGGAATCGGTTGCCCTGTTCGTCCTCAAACCAGTCGGGTATTTCCTATCCCTCACGCAGAAAAAATACCATTCTTTCTCACCCATTTTCGCTTTCCCTTCAACCAAACAAACCATAAGAAAAAAGAAACATTCAACAAAACAAAAGGGTGACATGAAAAAAGAAACTCAAACTCTTACATGGCAATTCCCATGGCTCAGACTTGTTCAAATCCACCTCTCCAATGGCTTTGGCACCGAAGTTGATGTCCAGAACTTTCATGTACAAGTAGTGAGAAATAAGCTCTTCATCCGTCGGGTGAAACCTGAAACCCGGTGGCAAATCCATTTGATCATCTTCTCCACCAATTACACCAGCGTTTGCCATTTCCTTGAACAGCTTTAAACCCTAAATCTGCAAAAACACCCAGAAATCTTCAGCTGAAAATCCCTACAAAAAGAAACACTCTTTTAATAACCACTTTGTCTATGTGTGTGTGAACTGACCGGACAGCTGAAGTTCTTATTGTCCAAAGAAACAAAAATAAGAAATGGAAATGGAAAGTGGTGAAGAAAAGAGAAGGGGAGAAAGGTTATATAAAGGAAAGGGAAAAGAAAAGAAAGTTAAGGATGGAGAGAAGAAAAGGGAGAAGCCATGGAAGTAAAAAGGAGTAAAGCTGAAAGGGAAGATGTTTAAGAGAGAAAAAGGCAGCATGAGACACTGAAGACCCCTAAATACTGGTGTATGGAGAGAAAGAAACGTGGTTTGTAAGGCAACTTGGTTGTTTGTTTTAGAATATCCAATTATATCATACACTATATCAATATGATACAATAAATACATATACAATATATAAAGTATAAAAGTAAAACACAAATACGGTATGAATATTTTTTTTTTGAATAATATCTCCTTGCGAGAGGAGAGAAAAAATTTGCTCAAAATAAGTATTGTCACAACTTATGAGAGATAGAAGTGCGTCAGCTGATAGCTTTTAAGTACTTGTTTGCGAATTGCTGGTACCGTATGAATATTTTAAAAAAAATATTCATTTAGACCCTATTTTCTCTTCTCTCAACCCTAAATTTTATTTATCAATCAAAATTAATAATTTTAGTTCACAGTCGAAGGGCCGATTTTCGTTTTCTTTCATCTCTCCGTATTTCTTTCTCAACCCTTTCTTTATCTCTTTTGTTTAATAAGTATCTCTCTTACGAAAATGAAAAGATTTCTTTGTTTGATCTCGCATCACGTTTTAGTCTTGCTTTTACAAGTCTTTTAAGAGTTGAATTTGTCGTCACCTGTCTAATTGGTGACTATTTGATTATCTTGCTAATCTATCATTACTTTAGATTCTGAGACTGGTTCTCTTATTTTAATAGTTGCTCACACTCACCTCAGATAAGTTTTTGCTAGAGTTGTGATTAAATCAATTGTCAATATGGTGTCGTGTTTTATTATAATGATAATATTAATAGTGTTTATTCTTAATTGTTGACAGTTGTATTTGTTTGTATATTTCATTTACTTAAGTTATTTGAGTGAATTTTGAACTTTCTCATTTTTATCCTGTTTTATAGAATAAATTATATTTTAGAAATGGCATAATATCAAAAATGATTCTAACGTTTCACTGAAACGTCATTTCGATTTATATTTATTTTTTGTCCACTTTTATCACTAATATTTTAATTTGAGTCAAAATAATCCATCGTAAATAGAAAACGTTAATTGACTAACGGTCAACGCGAGACACTGATGTGGCATGCTGAGTTGGCTTGGACGATGACGCTGCACTTTGCCACGTCAGCATTTTAAAAAATATTTTTTAAAATATTAAAAAATAACAAATAATAATTTATTTAATTTATTATTTTTAAAAATAAAATTTAAAATTTAAAATTTAAAAATAATAAATAATTTTTTATTTTATTTTATTTATAAAAATAGTGAATTAAATAAATTTTTATTTATTATTTTTAAAAATTAAAGTAATAAATTAAATAACTTATTATTAATTTTTTGAAAAATATATTTTCAAAAAAATATAGATATGGCAAAGTGCCACGTCAACATCCTAATCCAAATAAATAAGAGTAATTTTAACTCAAAATAAAACATTAAAAGTAAAGGTAGACCAAAATAAAATAATAAATAAGGGCTAAATGACTATTCTGTAAAACGGCAGCCCTATTCTTGCATCATGCCTTTAAAAAATGAAATAATAACAAAATTATAACATGTTTGTTAGTAAATTATTTATTATTTAAAAGTAATAATTTAGTAATTCAATTAGAATTTTGTGATAAGCAGTTCATTCGGACGTTAAAATTAAAAAATATATATTGATATAATTACGATTTTAATCTTTAAAACTTATGCATTTTATCAATTAGTCCTAATTCATAAATAATTTAATAAATTTAACTCTTCATATTTAAATTTTTAACATTATACCCTCCTGGCACACTCTCCAATCACTTGTTGCACTTCATGTTATTATCTTTCCGCTCAATAATTGAAAGATGTGATAGCTTGACATATACAATCACCTTACTACCGGACAACTGACAAACTATTGGAAGAAACTTATTATGACGTTAACAAAATCTGCTAGTAGACATAATCATTTCACTAATGAAAATTTAAATACGAAGGATTAAATTTATTAAATTATTTTGATTTAAGATCAATTAATAGAATGTATAAGTTTTAAGGACTAAAACTATTATTATACCAATTCACCCATTTTAATTTTACGACAACTTTGTCATGTTTGTTACAAAATTTTAATTGAATGACTAAATTATTAGTTTTAGAAGAAAAATAACGTGTATGTACCAAACTTATAATTAAATAACATACGGTGTATTTCACCCTTGATTTTATTGGTTGCTTCATCTTCAATCCAAAAACACCCAATATTCAATCACAGATTAAAAATAAATAAACCAGTGAGAACAAATTTTAAAATTATTCTATTTTTCAATGTGAAAGCTTTTCAGTTCAAATTGTTTTTATTCTAATTTGTAATAATTGCGGTGTGAATGCACGGAAATATAACAGAAACTGTAATTTTCAACTTCCATAAATCAGATAAAATTGATTATTCACCTTAAATTGACTAATTTAATTACAATACGAGAACGTTTAATAAATAATAAAAAATATATTTTTTGAATAGAAATAATGATGTATATTTAAACATAATAATTAACATATATAATTAGAATATGATAGTATTCTTGTTTAAAAATTTGATATCTGAGAAAATAATGATGGTCGGGTGGTCAGAGCTTTCTCACATGCTTCCTCCCTTCCACTAGGTGTTGTCTAAACACAACATGAGCATTCTCTTCTCCCTCTCCCTTAGGTCCTGAGATTAATTCTCAACAAGAGCAGTTTCTTTTTTTGTTCAAAAAAATTTTGACATCTACGCTATCATTAAATGTTGGTTAAGTTACACAGGAGGTCATTTGGTTATAGGTTTAGCAATAAATATTTCACTATTATTATAAAAGTAACACTTCAACGGCTCAATTACGGCTCAAAAAATTCTTCTCCACTTCTCCACTTCTTCATTTTCTCTGAGGCGGTTATAAAACTTCTCTCTTTCTTCTTCTTCTTCATCGTTTTTCTTTACCGGCGGCGGCCTTTGGCCGTTCTGCTAGTTCTGTATATAAATAAAATTAATCTTTTTCGATGAATATTTCGTTTTTCAACTTTGTTTCTTGTTTTTCTTCTACTTTGTCGGATTCTTATTCAAATCTGCTTTTATGACAGTTCTTTTGTCTGCTTGGTGGCAGTTCTTTCGTCTGCTTTTTAGCAGTTTTTGTCTCTCTTCATGACAGTAGTCTGTCTTTTGACAGTTACGCGTTCGAGTGACGAGTATCAATGAGCGTTTTTCAACGAAGGAGGCCGTTCTATACATGCTATGATTCCCTTTTGTGGTTGTGCCGACATGCCAAGAACAAGTAACAAAAGAATTTTTGCTATATTCAAAGAGCACTCAAGGCAAAATTATAGTTTTTCTGAATTTTTATCCGAAGATTTCTTCTGACAGTGTTAGGTATGGTATTTTAACGTTTTTCACACCTTTAGAATTTTATTATTTTGTTCTGCATTGTATTTATCTTGTAAAAGGTGTGATTCCTTTGTATTCCTTTCGCTGTTGAATATAATCCAGATTCAAAAAAAATAAACATACCATTATTCTTTAAAAAATAACAATTAAGTCACTCAAATATAGATTTAAGAACAAATATATCACTCAATTAATTTTTTTGCTACAAACAAGTCAATATGTCATTAACATTAAAATAAGGGCTTCATATAATAATAATAATTTTAGTCCCCGAAACATATTCATTCTATTAATTTGGTCATAATTTGAAATATTTCAATAAAGTAAATCCTTCATAGTTTAAAATTTTATTTGTGAAGTGAATGTGTTTACTAGCTGTCATCACCATGTGTAAAAATAGCCTATCGATCAATCTTTGAAAAATAATGAATTTTTATCATTTTAATTTGATATTGAAAACTTAGATTTTTCATATTAAATCGAATTTTCTTTTATTTATTTTTGAAAACAATTTGGAGTCGCCATTGGTCACTTTGATAGACCGGACACCATAAAAACAACCAAGATTTTTTCTCTTAAAATTCGAGTTCGTTACCTTTTAATTTTACGTGGCATTTTAACATTTCGAATAATAATTTGAATTTAATTTAACCATAATTATAAATTGAATTTTAATTCCAAATGGAGATATCCTTTTATAAGAAAATATATTTTCATTCGAGTATGAGATTAGAAGTACCCAATTGCTTTAGGATACTTCGATTCATATTCAAAAATATATTTTCGATATAAAAGGTTTTCATGCATGACCAATTATTGTCTTATTGATTTTAAAGTTCTAACTTAGATGGCTCTAATAAAATTAGTTATTTAAACTATGAATATTATTAAATTTAGGGTATTTATGTAATAACACCCAATTGCTTAGGTACTATCCATATTTAACCCTAAATCGAATAATATTTCTAATTTATTTTATAAATCTAATTATTAAAGTTCTAACCTTAAGTAAGGCTTTAATTTAACTAACTAAGTCAATTTGTCATTTTCTAAGTTTAAATGAATATCAAATGTTCTACTTAAAAGTTCACTTGAATAACATCTCATTGCAATGAGACACTATTCAACTTAGAACTTCAAAGCTTCCCTTTTAATACTAATTTATTTTCTATAATTATCTCTCCTAATTTAATTATTGAATTTAATTAGAGAACTTAAATACTAAAGGCTCTAAACATTTGATATTTAATCTAGGTGATTAATTTGTCTAACAAATAAAATGATATGCTAATTTTAAAATATGCAGCATTCATATAAATTAATTACATTTTTTTTAATCGGCAACATGTATGTATTATTAATCCAACATACATGACCAACACGCTCACAAGCCTCGTTAAAAACCTCTCTAAATCCTACAGAGGAAAAGAGTACTCGTGAGCGTGTAACCAGTACAAACACCATTGGTAAAAAATACCTCATGCTAGGCACCTTTCTTATACCAACTCGGTCTATCAACACCCGTTTTAGCCAAGACATCCGCTAGTCTATTACCCTCTCTAAAAACGTGTTGGAAACATACATCATTTAGTGCCGCACACGCTTCGTCAATTCGCCGGAACCAGCGCCAAAATCTCCACGGTCGCTTCTCCAAATGCATGACCCAAGCCACGGCCGTAGTGGAGTCCGATTCCACCACCAACGGGCGTTGTTCCCATCCCGATCCAACCATCATCTCCAATGCGTGACAAATAGCTTGCAATTCAGCTTCATTTGAATCCGCAACCCCTATCGGACCTGAAAATAATGCAAAAATACGGCTGAATTCGTCTCTTAACACACCCCCACAACCAGCTTTACCCGGTTTTCCTCGCGCCGAGCCATCAACATTAAATTTAAAAACCCCCATCGGTGGCCTCTCCCATTGAATATTCCCCCGCGTGACATTGTTCGGACCATGCACCAAGCATTTAAATTAAACAATTAAAACTGAAACAAGGATTAAATTGAATGAAATTGAAATCTTTAACTAATTTTTATTGAGAATGATGACCATATTGTTAAACACTACAAAACTTCAAGGACTAAAATTGACAAAATCCATTAAAGCGCGCGGATCTCTTTCCAGACCTGAATTTAAGTACGCGGATCTCCTAGTAACCCGGTGCCAAAACGACACCGTTTCGGTCCAGCTATAAAAGGCCCCTACTGAGCCAACTCGCTCATTTTACGCAACTCTATCTCTCTCTCTCTAACTCCCATAATCTCTTCATTCTCTCTACACAAACAAACCTGTTGAGATTTGAGGTGCTCGATTCGTTCAACCGATGTTGCTCACCAAGTGGTGGAGAGATGGATTTTTGGGTGAAAGGGTTGAGGAAGCTAAAATAAAGATTGACACAATGATTTATAGTGGTTCAACCTTCTAACCAAGGTCTACATCCACTACCTTAGCTCTCCACTAAGGATTTCACAATCAATCCACTATTGATTCGTCCCCTTTTCTAGGCTTAGGAGGAAACCCTTACAACCAATCAAGCTTTCTACCCAAAGCCTTGATTGAAACCCTCTTTACAAAGAGATAAACAAAGCAAACTTAAAACCATCTAATAGGTGTTTGTTTGCACAATTAAGCACTCACCCAAAACCTAAAACACTTGAGCAAATTTGACAATTTTGGCTCACTAGTGTTTGTCTATACAATAAATGACAATTTAAGCTCTAAGACAATCTTTGATCATTTGATGTTTGACAATATGAGCATTAGCCTTCTCTTGATGCTTGGAGGTCCCTTTTATACTCCCAATTGAGTTTGTAGCCGTTACTAGCCGTTGGGGATGAATTGGAGCCGTTGAGGACTTTATTTCCCTTCATTAATGATGTTCTGCAGCTATCCGTATCGATACGCGTGGAACCGTATCGGTACGGCCTTCATCAGAAACTAGCCGTTGGGCTCTTGCCAGCCTAGGCGTATCGATACGCTTGAGGGCGTATCGGTACTGGTTCACATTTAAATGGCCGTTGGGAAATAGCCGTTGAGGTTGGTTGAAAGGGGATCGGTACGCTGACTAGGCGTTCGAAACGATCCCGACCCGTATCGGTACGGCAAAGGCCTGTATCGATACGAGTTTTGACAGTGGCCAAACTGGGGCAAAAAGGTATCGATACGGGTAAGACCGTATCGGTACGGGTACTTTGAAAACACAAGTTTGGCTATTAAAAAACATAAAAAATCTTTGCCAAAAACCTCTTAAAATACCTCAAACATAATTTCAAGTTGTTTGGACTTAAAAACAAGTTTTAAATTCTTTTCAAATTAGTCCAAAACATTTTTCAATTGTTATATCAAAACATTAGTTCTACAATCTCCCCCTTTTTGATATAATAAAACTAACTTGAAAAATTGTTTGGGATTCTCCCCCTTTATCTTTAAAAATGTGAATAAGAGATTAAGGATATGAAATCAAATAAAGCTCCCCCTTATTCATTTGAAAATTCAATTTTTCAAACCATTTCTCCCCCTTTTTGTTATATAAAAAAGAATTTAAAATGACATTTAGCTCAAAATAACATAGGAGGCAAAAAAAATGACATACTTAAAAATTTTGGTTTAAAATTGGCTCCCCTTACTCAAAGCATCATTAAAAATGTTAGTCCAACATTTATGATCATCTAGTTGAATAAACTAAAAATAAAACAAATTAATGCTAAAACAACTAGTTTTTTACCAACACTTGAACCCAAGGGAGGATGTGAAGCCTTCCTTCTTCAAGTGTTCTTTCTTGTGTGCATGGAGCTCCCCCTCAATGTTTGAATTGTTGAACATCTCCATCACACCTAGCAATAGACAATCAAGTAATTTTTGGTATCCAAATTGCTTTGGATCCATGAACGTTAGTAGCACAAATTTTAGTCCCCTTTGGAATCCATTTTTCAATGTCATCCTTTTTAATTGAAGTACTAAGTCCTTTTGGGACCCAAATACTTCTAAAACATTTTCCTTTAATAAATCTAGGGGCACTAGATTGTCTAACATAAAAATTTGATTTTCCAAAATTGTTTTTCTTTTCAAGCTCTTTGTAAATCAAATATTTTTCTTCTTGAACATTTTGAAGCAATTTTTGTAAATCAAAGCATTTTAATTCAAACTCTTCAAGTTTTGCTTCAAGTTCAAGTTTGGTTTTAGAAAGCAAATCATTTTGAATTTTTAACTTTGAAATCAATTTATTGTTTTTCAAAATGTGGCTTTTAAAATCTAAAACCAAATCATCATAGGCTTCTTGTAATTCATCAAAGGAATAAGAACATGAAGTAGATGAATTAGAAGTTACCCTTGAATCTTCTTCGATGGCCATAAGGCAAAGGTTGGCTTGTTCATCATCGGTGGAGTCCTCATCACTCCAAGTAGCCACATGTGCCTTCTTCTTATGGCTTGAAGTGCTTGCTCTCTCATTTCTTTTAGGTTCTCGTTCAAGCTCTCTCAAGGCTTTCTTCATGAACGGGGCACACTTCTTGAAGAGATGAACTATCTCTTCATCTTCATCCTCCTCTTCACTTGAGTAGACATGATGGCAAGTGGATGATTTGAGAGCCATGGCACTTGCATTGATGCCAAGCCCTTTGATTTTCTTCTCTCCCATAGCTCTAATTTCTTCCCTTTTCTTCTCATCCTCTTTGTTCTTCTTCATGATTTGATGAGTAAGAAGTGACCCCATGAGTTCATCAAGCTTCAAGGTCTTTAAATTTTTGGCTTCGATGATGGCGGTCCTCTTTGAGTCCCAAGACTCGGGAAGTGAGTAGATGAGCTTTCGAACAAGCTTCTCCTCCGGGATGGCTTCTCCATAGCCTTTGAGACCATTGGTGATGGTAGAGAACCTATCAAACATCTTCTCGATGTTCTCTTCCGGATTCATTTTGAAGTTCTCATACTCTAAGGTTAGGAGCCCAATCTTGATCTCCTTGACTTCATTTGTTCCCTCGTATGTGACTTCAAGCTTGTCCCATACCTCCTTGGCACTCTCACAAGAAGACATCTTCTCATAGATGGATGGACCAAATGCACAAAATAGAATGTGCAAGGCTTTGCAATTTAGCTCCATCTTCTTGCGATCGTCGGCACTCCACTCCGCTTTACTTCTTTGAGGCACGAACGGACCATCTTCAACTACATCCCATAGCTTGTAATCTCTTGATTTGATGAAGAACTTCATCTTTATCTTCCAATGGGCATAGTGAGTTCCGTCAAAGAAAGGCGGTTTGTCAATAGAATGTGTCATTGAGCCGGTTGATGAAAAAGTGATCGAGCTTACCGGATCTTCTCAATAGGATGTGAATCCCCTTCGATTGAGCCAAGCTTTGATACCAATTGTTGAGATTTGAGGTGCTCGATTCGTTCAACCGATGTTGCTCACCAAGTGGTGGAAAGATGGATTTTTGGGTGGAAGGGTTGAGGAAGCTAAAATAAAGATTGACACAATGATTTATAGTGGTTCAACCTTCTAACCAAGGTCTACATCCACTACCTTAGCTTCCCACTAAGGATTTCACAATCAATCCACTATTGATTCGTCCCCTTTTCTAGGCTTAGGAGGAAACCCTTACAACCAATCAAGCTTTCTACCCAAAGCCTTGATTGAAACCCTCTTTACATAGACATAAACAAAGCAAACTTAAAACCCTCTAATAGGTATTTGTTTGCACAATTAAGCACTCACCCAAAACCTAAAACACTTGAGCAAATTTGACAATTTTGGCTCACTAGTGTTTGTCTATACAATAAATGACAATTTAAGCTCTAAGACAATCTTTGATCATTTGATGTTTGACAACATGAGCATTAGCCTTCTCTTGATGCTTGGAGGTCCCTTTTATACTCCCAATTGAGTTTGTAGCCGTTACTAGCCGTTGGGGATGAATTGGAGCCGTTGAGGACTTTATTTCCCTTCATTAATGCTGTTCTGCAGCTATCCGTATCGATACGCGTGGAACCGTATCGGTACGGCCTTCATCAGAAACTAGCCGTTGGGCTCTTGCCAGCCTAAGCGTATCGATACGCTTGAGGGCGTATCGGTACGGGTTCACATTTAAATGGCCGTTGGGAAATAGCCGTTGAGGTTGGTTGAAAGGGGATCGGTACGCTGACTAGGCATATCGAAACGATCCCGATCCGTATCGGTACGGCAAAGGCCTGTATCGATACGGGTTTTGACAGTGGCCAAACTGGGGCAAAAAGGTATCGATACGGGTAAGACCGTATCGGTACGGGTACTTTGAAAACACAAGTTTGGCTATTAAAAAACATGAAAAATCTTTGCCAAAAACCTCTTAAAATACCTCAAACATAATTTCAAGTTGTTTGGACTTGAAAACAAGTTTTAAATTCTTTTCAAATTAGTTCAAAACATTTTTCAATTATTATATCAAAACATTAGTTCTACAAAACCCTACCAAGAAAATTTGAATGAAATGGATCAAACTCCATTATTTTGCCCTTGTTCATTTCATGTTCTTCGTTTATTCTTCAAGTGATCCTTAACCACCATTCATTGGCCACTATATGTTGTTAACCGGCCATCATCCCAGACAATGTGCCACCACTCTGACCACTTCTTACCTCCGGCCAGCTGTCGTGAGGCAATTCTCAGCCGCCGGCAGGAACTATAAACCTAAAAAAATTTAAATTTCAACCCCAAATTTTAATATAAGTCAAGATTCAATTGAATCTACCTGTCGCTAAGCCTAGTCTACCCGTTCCGATCACTCGTCGCTCATTTTCAATACCGACACGCTAAAACCTCTCCGGTCGCCGCTCTCACATTTTCTTTATGCTTTTTTACTATTATTGCTTCGATCTAACCTTTTTTATGTTTTAACGCAGGAAATTGAAAGATGAGATGAAAATATACGTTCCGACGGTTAAAATTGCGATTCCGATAGTTTTTACGTTGATCGATGAGCTTCCCGACAACCGACGAACTTTCCAGCAGCGACAACCGTCGAGCTTCTGGCGGCCGTTCGCATCTCGATCGTTTAGTTACTAATAAAGATAACCTTTCTCCCGTTATTGCTCTAATTATTATTATTATTATTTAATGGTTATGATTATTTTAACGATTGTTATTAATGAATCCCACTTTTCTTTCTCTGCAAGGTTTTTATAGTAACTGACGAGGATGACATCAACGACGGACCTAAATCGCGTGAAGGACATATAGACATATAGGGGACCGCCACGTGGCTTAACTTGGGCGGGAATCTGAGAAAATCGTTGAGTTTTGTGCTTCTTTGACTGAAATTGGCGAAAATCCGAATAAAAGAGTTTTGGGCTTTGTAATGGGCTTGGGGATTGTAAAAAGGATTTATATGTAAATGGACATTGGATTATTTTTTGGATATTCTAGGGCCTTTTATTTATTTATTTATTTAATATATCTATATGTACTCATACCCAGGTAAAATTAAGGGTATTACACTAGCAGACGGTGCTAAGACCATAAAGAGTCTATTTCATTAGTCTATCAACTATCCAATCGTGAAACGATTGTGTATGTACGATTGTAAGTATTTATTTTAAAAAGAGAAAAAATCAATTGTTTTGAGGACTTTTCATGCAATAAGCTAAGGATGGCAACGAGGCGGGGTGAGTTTTTTGTCGCCCCGAACCTACTGGCGGAACTTGGAGTAAAAGTTTGAGGGGGCCAACTTAAAATTTTAAATAATTTTGAGGATCAAACGAAAAGTTTCAGAAAAAAAATAATGGTTTAACTAAAATTATTAATAATTTTATGCGATTTAACAAAAATAAATAAATTTGAGAGGGAATTTAGTTAAAAATATTCAAAATTTTGAAACTTAATATGAATTTTTTAAAATCTTAAGGGAGCAAATTAAATTTTTCAAAAAATTTAGGGGTAGAATTCGAGTTTTTTAAAATTGGGGGCGTGCCCCCCACTAGTCCCTCAAAGCATTTGCCCATGCCCGAACTCGACCAAAAAATTTAGAGTTTGAATTTGACCTGACCCGACCGAGTTTAATATCTTTTTATCTCTGACCCGACTCGATATAATCAAAGTGTAACCCGACTCCGACCCGGCCCCGAAAGTTTAATAAAAACCCTGATTAAACACGCCTCGCCCTGAAAAAAATTAATAAAAATATTAAATATAATATATAAAATACAATAAAATTATATATATATATAAACTGGGTCAGACGGAAAATTTCCACCCTAAACCAGACCCCAACTAGACCCGACTAGGGTTGGAAATCGGGCGGTGCGGGGACGGTTTTGCATTACCCACTCCGTCCCCAACACTTGCAGGGGCAGTTTCGGGGAATCCTCATTACATGCTTCAGGGATATTTTCGTCCTCGTCCTCATACCCATCTAATTCCTACGGTTTTCGGGGAATCTCCGTCCCCCACAAAATTAAACAAAATTTACTATTTTACTAACCAAAATATATTGTCAATTTTAATGTACAAATTAAATATTTAATACACTTTAAAAAATGTGATCAAAGGGGAATAAGGTAAATTGAGAGATAAATAGATTATATACTCTTAGTTAACAAAAATAGGTAAATTATTAGAGAGATTACCCAAACTTAATAAGGCTTAAACAAAATGCACAAATATCTTGATGGATTGAAACATTGATCATAAGATAGAAAAATATACATATATACAGATAAATGAGAGTTAATTATATATATATATATATATATATATATATTTATATATTTAAAAATCTTGTAAAATATCAAGATCCTTGCAGATATTTTTCGAGAATCCCCACGGTTATTTATACGGTTATGGTTCGGTTATTCCCATGGTTCGGATATGGCAAGCCTTGTCCCCATCCCCATTTGAACTTCGGTGACAAAGCTTCCCCACCCCTGCCCCCGTGGGTGAAGATTTCGGTTATTCCTCATCCCGTCGGTTCGGATCCCCACAATTTTCGGATATTCCCACCCCCTAGACCCGACTCAAACATCTTAAAACCCCAACCAGACCCAACTTAAAAATAAAAAATTCAAACAAAGAAATCCGACCCTACTAGATCGGATCGGGTCAAAATCCGCCGATTTTTTTTTTTTTTTTTTGCCTTCGCTACGATAAGCATTAAAGAAAATCAGACACTTTACAGCATAAAACCAAAAACAGGTGAGCAAGTTGTCCATTTTCAGGTTGATTAAATCATCAGAAATACACAGATTATGGAAGAAGAAAATATCACTTGCGACCTCTCCAAACTCCAAAAGCTTCTTCTTTTATTTATTAGAGAGAGAAAGTTGATAACAGTTTTATTGCAAGGTGTCATTATATGCGTGAAAAAATATAAAGTAAATTTAAAAAGGGATAAAACAACTTTTAATCATGAATTTATTTATTTTTTCTAATTTGATTCTTAAATCTTTTGTCATGTTAAAACTTAAATTTGATAAAAAAAAATATTTTAGTTCTTTTGATGATATATGACATACTCTCAGAGTATCACATCTGACAAAAAATCCAAGTTAAACGGTTGTTCTTGTGGACAAAAAAATATCATGGACCAAATAGGGAAAATTACTAAATCCGAGGAGTAAAAAGATACTTTACCCCATTTTAGAATAAGGAGGTTTAAAGTTTCATATGAATAATAATTAAGATATTAAAAAAAACAATTAAAATGGTTTCTTGAATGTAAGAGCTAATTGCACACTAAGTCTTTAAACTTTGACCCTCATTTTAAATTAGTTCCTAAATTTTTGAATAATTTAATTGCATCCTCTAACTATGATCCTCATTCTAAATTGAACCTTAAATTTTAAACACTCCAATTTCATCATCAAATTATCGGTGCATGCTAATCATATCTCACGTTAATAAAACCGTTACAAAAAATGTTAATTGACATGTAAATATTGATGTGTATTATGTAATAATATAATGAGTCATAAACGATAATTTGAGGATAGAGTTGGAGCATTTAAAAGTTTAAGAATCAATTTAGAATGGAATACATAATTTGGGGATAGAGTTGGAGCATTTAAAAGTTTAAGAATCAATTTAGAATGGAATACATAATTTGGGGATGAAATTGAAACTTTTAAAAGTTTAAAGACTAATTTAAAATGAAGATTATAATTTAGGGACAAAAGATACAATAACTCTAAATGTAAAAGTAAGAATAATAATTTTAGTATTCACATCCACTTTGGATAATATAAAGAGTTGTGAATATTAAAATTCGAATTGAAATCTGTCAAGCTGTCATTTTTAAAGAATAATGACTCAAACTTCATGTTAATTTAAACAAATGTCAATAATATTTTATTAATTAAATTTTTTTAAATATTTTGTGAATAATTAGGCCATCTAATCAAATGGGACAAAATGGAATTGCTTATCTAGTACTAGTAGTATATTTTTAAATTATTTTGTAATTATTATAAGAATATATACATTCCATTTATGTGCTATAGTAGGGACATTAACATTCCATTTCAAAGAAGAAACCAATAATCAGAAGGCACGTGTAAAGTTTGGCCTCTTTTAAGGAATTTATATTTTCAATTCTCTTTGGCACAAAAGTCAAAGGTCAATAGTAGCCCACGTATGCCACAACTAATTTTTTTTGGGAAATTGACTTGTCCATGCCCCAGCAACTGCCACGTGGCGTATTGTTATTGATTTTGTTAAACCAAATTTTAATTAAATGTTTATTAATTTTTATTAAAAAAATATTATTTCATACATTACCTCTACAAAAAAAAAAAAATAAGAGGGTGTCACTTGGTAATTATTATAATTTTTATAAGATATGTGGTAATATTTAAATAGAATTTGAAATTAAAACTTTTCGACGGTATATTAAATATTAATTATTTTATAAATAATATTTACGAGTAATTTTTTAATAATTATCAACGATTATAAAATTACAAACAAACTTAAAATACCATGGCTCTGTTTGGCAATTAGCGGATAGCGGATTGCATTAGCTGATTTGACTAGCGGATTGTATTAGCTGATTGTATAAAAGTGTTTGGTAAAATTAACTGATAGCTGATAGCTGTTAGATTATTTAAACAAGCAAAATGACATATAAGGACATGATTATATTCAATACTTGTTTGAATAGTTTATTAGTTATCAATATTTTGTATTTAATTATTATTAATTAGATCTATAAAATTATTTTTAATATAACTTTTCTAAACATATTCAACAAATTTATATATTAATTTATTATTTATATGTTTATTTTAATATAAATAGATTAATTAATAAATTTAAATACACATATAAATATGTGATAATAAAAAAATAAATAGGATTGGCTTATAAATAGGGTGAGAAAATATTTAATTTAGGTTATTTTGAGATTTTTGGTAACTGGTAAGGGTAAAATAGTCTTTACAACTCTAATATCAAACCTCTAATCTCAAAAAACTCATATTATGAGCTTTTTCAAAATTAGCGGTTTCACTCCAATCCGCTCTTTCAATCCGTTGTTTACCAAACAACAATATTAGCGGATTTGACTAGTCAAACCTCTAATTATGCCTCAAACCTCTAATTTTTGCCCAAACCTCTCTTTACCAAACATGGCCTATATATAATTTGTGAAAGTTTTTTATACCACTCATGTATATTACCTACCATATAGAACTCAACAAGTGGTTTCAGTAGAAATTAACATATATTACCTTATAATCACTTTATTCGTAAAGTGTGTGCATTATCAAAGAGTTAAGAATATGAATAAACATATATTACCTTGTAATTTCCTTTAGACTATTTAAAAAAATATTATCTAACATATAATGAATGTTATACATAAATATATACTATTTTAAATAGTATTTATATCGGTCACAACATTGAGAAATTAACATTTGGAGGTTTATTTTTTATGATCATCGGTATTTAATTCAATAGTTGGTTAATCCAGATCAAGTAATATAGATATTCATTATGGGGCGACCCTCTAACTCAACACTACAAGAAAATATATTTTTAGTGACATCAAAAATAGTCACTAAAAGTATTAAATTTAGTCACTGAAATTTACAGTGACTATTTTTCTGAGTCGTCACCTGTTGTCACTAATAACTCCGTCACTATTATATTAGTGACAACTTTTATGCATTTTGTCACAATAAGTTGTATTTTTTATGACTATTTTTTGACACAAAAGATTAATAACAGTGACTAAAATTTAGACACTAATGTTATTCTTATTAGTGACAAACATTTTATCACAAATACATATTAAAATAGTGTCTAAAATACATTGTCACTTTCAATAATAATAAAATAATAATATTATTTTAGTTGCAACCATCGTATTCAGGCAAACACGCACACTGAATATTCTCTCCCGCGGGGTGTAGCGTATGTGCTAGATACCAACCCTTGACTTCTGCGATGAGCGCGATATGAGGCCCTCTGCCCCTCAAACTGGTCCCTAGAAGGTCATCCACTTGGTCCCAATGACCCGTACACCTAGGGCCCACATTAGCTTAGGAGAAGGTCACTTACACCAAGGTTAACTCGGTTGCTAGCCCATGGCGAGGGGGTTAATTATAGATGATGTGGCATATTCATATATCAATTTTTAATAAATAAATACAATGCATGGTTTCGTAGGGTATCGAACCTGGAACCTTTAGGGGGAGAGTGCAATGTCTATCCACTAGGCTAGACAATAATTTTAATATTATTTTGAAAGTAAAATATTATTTAGGTTAAATTGTAATTGAAATTAATTTTATTTATTTTAAAAGTATGTATTAATTATAAAAATAATTAATATAACAATAATTTAATTAATTTTATATGGTTTCCTATACGAAATACGTTTGTTGAAGAAAATATATAAAAATAATTGAGTTGGTTTTAAAATATAAACATATGAATATTAAGATTTACACCTAAATTATTGATAGAATTATCCTTTATGTGATAATTATTTACTATACTGACAATTCAAATTTTACCTCCACAAGAAAAGTTAAAACAAACATCAAGTGTAAAATTGTTCACAAGGTAAAATTTCTCTATCACATATTATGCCAAGATTACATATTAGTCTTTTTACTTTAATTTGTTTACTTTAAGTTTATGTACTTTCTATTCAAAAATATTTACTTTTTAAATTTTGAAATTTCGATCTTGACATGAATGATAGTCTTTAAATATGTTAAGTAAACTTTTGATTTTTATTCTTTTGTTCAATCATTTTTAGTCATTGCAATTTAATCATATTGTCGTTGTCTCGTTTGGATTAGGATTGAACTTTTAAAATTTCAAAAATATAAGGACTAAAATTGATCAAAATAGAATGACTAAAACAACAATTTACACATAGTGTAGAGACTAATAGAATTATTTTACCTTTTGATAAACTAGTTTATGCCTTTATGGTAACTCAATTTTTTAAAATTGTTATTATTACTATAATTATAAAAATAAATTTATTATTGTGACAATATATAACTTGTCATTAAGTTTATTTTTTTTATTGGTGACAAAATTTATCACAACAAAAGTAAAATTTTAAGTGACAAACAATTGCATTGTCACAACAAATATCAAATTATAGTGACCACTTTATATATTGTCACTATCATGTGTCAAAGTTTTAGTGGCAATGAAATTTATGTCACAGTTATAGACTTATAGTGAGAATTTAATTGTGAAAAATGTAATCGTCACAATTACTACTATAATAGTGACCAAATAAAAATACATCACAATTATTTATGCTAATAGTGTCGCACAAAAAATCTGTCACAAACGTTTAATATTTGTGACAAAATTACTGCTAGTCACTGCCAATTTGTCACTAAAAGTCTATATTCTTGTAGTGCAATTGTTCCATTCACAATGTCAATATTCGAACACTTAATTTTATTTAAGGGATCCAGCAAATGTAGATTTTAGAATTCAAATCCTGAATTGATTAAATGTTACTCCATAGAAAGAACAGAATGAAAAAATGAAGAGTTTTTTTTTAATTGTTTGGGATTTGATTTAGGGTTTACATTGCATACTTTTGGACACGGTGACATGTTACGTCCGATCTTGGCTTGAAAAAAGAAGAAAGCATAATCCATTATATTAGCATAATAAATACAAAGATTAAGAAATCAATGGACCCATTATCTAGCAAATTTCGATAATTACAATTTACTAGTTTCAATATTTAAATTTTACAAATCAGCATTTGATTTGATAATAAGATTAAATATTCAATTGAAATTATAATATGTTACAAGGGACAGATTAACAAGATTTGGTAATCTTTGTTTCCCATATTTTGCAAATATATTGATTTAAGCCTCGATGATATATTTGATAATCCATAATTTCATACATACATGTCTTATTTAATCAATCATATAAATATATAATATACAAATAAATACAATAAAATTATTTTTTAATAAAAAATTTAAACATGTCACATTTTGATAAAAATGAAATGCATGAATTAACTGAATTATTTTAACTACGTTTTACAAATAATATTTAAATTTATTTTTAAAGTTACAATCAATACATATGATTATAATCAAAATTAATCGATCTAAAACACAAACGGAATTATACTAACGATTAAGAGCCAGTTTTGTATTGCTTTTGGAAAGCGCTTTTAAAAATATTTGATATTACTGTTTGATATTAAAAAATTAATCAAAATTTATTTTTAAAAGTGATTTTAAAAAATTAATTATAAGATTTTAATGTTTGATATTACTGTCAAAAAGTACTTTTGAAAAGATAAAATGTCCATTTTAGACATGATATTGTAAAATAAAGATAAATAAATGAAGGTGATCTTTTTATTATTTATTTTTATTTAAAATATTACTTTCTATTATTATTTTAATATTAGTACTTAATATATTATTATTCTAATATTAATTAATTTATAACATTTGTTATATTAATTTAATATAATAATTCAATATATTTCATATTTACTATTGATATTATTTAAGTACATTAGTGTTATTTTTATAGATTGTTTTAATATATGAATAAAATTAGGGGTAAAAAAATATTTTGCATCCTAACGCATTTCCAACCTTCAAAAGCTGGATTTTCCAGCTTAGAGCTTTTGTCTATAATGATCATATAAGCAATTTTGAAATGAGTGTTTGACAATTATTTTCAATATAAAACATTTATTTAAGCAAAATCTAATATTTAAACAATGCCAAAAAGGCCTTAAAATTATCAAATAATATTTATTTATGATAAGACTCGAACTTTAACTCTCAAAACCCTAAAAATTTAATATTGTTAACAGAGTCAATGCCTAATTAGTATAATATACAGAATTATTAAATCTATATAATAAAAGTAAGCTCTTCTATTCGAACCTTCAAGAAAGAATGAAAACAATAATAAAGATGATAAATTTGCTTGGGACGTGTCTCGGAATGCTTGAAGATATGAAACAAAAAGAAAGGCATTTTCTTCCTTCCCAAATACATATGTCATTTTTTTAAAAATATTATATACATTTAAATAAATTAAAGGGTGTATTTTAATTGTCTAATATTTGCTATTATTTTAACTCCCTATATGATGATATGGACAAATCACAATCTGTACGTAAATGTTATATGTGATTTTTGGTTCAGGTTTTAGCTTAAATTTTAATATATGTGGACTTCTTTCAAAATTATTTTAGCTCAAATATCATTTATTTATACATTATAATAATTGATATCAATTATAATCATACAAATATAGCTTAAAACTTTGTATGATAACTAGTCATGGACAATTATAATTATTTCAAATTACTTATTTTTTGTGATAATATAAATAATTATCAAACGATGGAAATTGTTAAAATTTTAGAATAATAATTATTATAATTATATTACAACCACTATTTAAATCTTTTGAGTGATCGAAATTACATATTTAAAGAGTTAAAATAAAATCAGTTCCAGAATTTCTAATCAATAATATTAATTTTATTCAACTTTAATTATAAAATATAATAATGGGAATACCGTACCGACTTGGATCCAAATTAATTCGGGCTTAGGAAAAAAGTTTTAAATTTTTTCTGTCTTTGCCGAGCCCGAGGGACACCTGATTGTCCAAATAATGAAAATTTATTGTTTATATTACAAATCAGTAACTAAAGTATATTAATTTTTTTCCCATCAAAACAAGTACTAAAAATATTTTTAACTAATGTTACATGTCAACTTTTAAGAATTATGATGGATAAAAAAATATACTTCAGATGCCCATTTGAGTACCTATTTTAACCAAAATATATACTTTAGGTACTTATTTCGACCGAATAATACTTTAGTGACTTAGACGAAAAATATAATACAAATTTATGTATTTAGTTGTGATATACGCCAAAATTTATCAAGTGTATTAAATTTATCTAAAAATTTGGCTCAGTTGGATTTTTAGGCCAAATGGAAGTAAATATTTAGAATAAAGTGGATGTTGAAAAATATTTGAGGATATAGTCATTTTCTACATTACATGAGGACCTCGCCACCTGCACATGGCGAGGTTTGAAAAAAAATATTAAAAAATTGGACCACGCCACCTGCACATGGCGAGGGCCCCTCATGTACTTTAAAAAATGACTTATATCCTCAAATATTCTTCAACATTCCAAATATTTTTTTATTTGGATTATTCTCCAAATTTCTCCTAAAAATTTCCCTCCAAAAGTATAACGTGTATTACGATTTATTCACCCAAATTTTTTTACCACATCAAAGTAATTAACTTTGTTACCAACAAGTGTTGGGTACATTGGTAAGATACATATTGCACTCTTAAGGTGAAGATGTGAGTTCAAACCTTAGATATAACAGTGTTGGAAGGAACAACTTCGCACCCGGAATATGAACCATAAGATGAGCATGCATGTTACCCAAAAGGAAGAATGAGCCATGCCCTTCGGTTTAGGTCCTTGTAAGTTTGAATATTAGAAAATTAAACATTTTCCCTGAATTTTGAGTTTAAATTTTTAATAAACCCTTGTATTTTTTAATTTTAATATTTTGATCATTCTCAATGTTTGATCTTGGCTCAATCCTATTAAATATTTTTTTAAAAAAAAGATTGGAGCTAGAGGTAAATAACATGAAAGAGATGGGAATAAATGCATGGTGATTGGTGATGTATTATATAAATGAGGTGGTAACCCTAATCACCATCAACTTTGAATCCCACAAACCTAACCATGATGTATGCCATTCCCACTGTATTTGTTTAATCCAATTTCGAAGCATTTTGATGACATTGGTGCTGACTGTTGAAGCTTGAAGGTGGCTTCATTGCCTTCAAATGCGCACCAAACTCGACTGGTTTAATGCCCATTGCTGTATCTTTTGTTGATCTTCTAGTACAGCAAATGAGTTTTAAGGGTTTTTTTTAGGGTTGAATTTTGTTGATGATGATGGAAGCTGGTGCCTTGTATAACTGGCTAACTGCTTGTGTGATTCATGTAATCTAGAAAAATCTATGTAATTGACATGTAATCTCCTCTCCTCTCTAATTAGACATGTGATAGAGTTTTTTTTTAACTAATGGTTTTTGATCCACTAGCCCATAAATTCAGACCGAACTTTAGAAAGGTTTATTAGGGGCGTCCTACCTAGTTCAATTTTCTCCATTCACAACGTTAAAATTTAAACTTCAGACCCTGCTTAAAAGATCTAGTACTTCATCTACTAGACTAACTAGTTGTTTGTTGTCACAGAGGTTTCTTTGACAAATCTTGAAATTTGTTTTTTTTGAGAATGATGTATAAAGGTTGGAGGTGAGCAAAACTCGACTCAATTAGAAAAAAATGATTTTTTGATTCGATTCGACTCGACGTGAAAAGTACTCAATTTCATTTGACTTGAATAATGATGTTATAAAACTCGTCTCGAGAAAATTTCAAATAAAATCTAAATTATAAAATAAGACTCAAATAACGCAAAATTTCAGTAGTAGATCGGTTTTTAAGTTCGAGACGAGTCTCTTAACTCTGTCCGATATATTTGTATCACATATGAAAAAATATGAAGAAATACATAAGTATAGTGTATACGGTTGTAGAAAGTCGTTTAAATTAAAATCAATTAGTACAATAGCATTACAAACACTTATAATTAAATTTGAACATAAACTCAAACAACTCGAGTTGACTTAAAAAATTCTAAATAAAATTTAAGTTATAAAATAAAATTCATCAGTTTGAATAAATTAAAAAAAATTAACCTGATTCGACTCGATTGAATACTCAACCCTCTGAAAAGCAATGAGGCTGATGAGGTAACATTGATAATCTTGGGCTGGTCCATTCAGAAAAGACAATAGGCAATATATATTCCCAGAAAATTAACATCTCCAAATCCGTGGGCTATGTGTTTTAAGCATATAATTCATGGAAATATCTGGAAATAAGTAACGATCCATATGCAATCACTTTTGCATTAAAGGCATGGACCCAACGAATGGGTTTTAGAATCAGTGTATATCTGTTTATCCAGCATGGACAACTTTATCTGCTTTCAGAAACATAACCTCACCTTGTTTTGTCTTTCTATTCTTCTTCAAGTCTTCAACATTTATCATTGAATATTATATATATATATATATATATATATATATGGAAAATATCGTATGCACGGTTGTAGAAATGAAAAGTTTTTACAAGCGCTTTTAATTTTAGAGTTTAGAGATTTGATTTTTAGGATTTAAGGGTTAAGTGTAGGTGTTTTGAATTAAGGGTTTATGGTTAGTATGGTTTAGGGTTAGAGGTTAATGTTTAGGTTTAGAGTAATATGGTTAGAAATTTAAGTTTTAACCTATAAACTATAAATTTTAACCATAAACTATAAATTCTAATCACACCCCTAAATTCAAAATTCCTACATTTAGACCCCTAAACATTAAATCATAAACAAAATCCATAAACCCTAAAATTGAGGCACTTGTGTAAACCTCTTGTTTCCAGCGCTTGTGCATAAAATAATTACCATGTATATATATATAGGATTTATATCCAATACACTGGTGGTAGAAACTTTTAGTTTCTACAAGCGGCTTAGTTTTAGGGTTTAAGGACTTAGTTTAGGATGTAGGGTTTAGGAGTTCAGGTATATGGGTTTAGAATTTAGGGGCAATGATTAGAATTTAGGGGTTATGAATTATGGTTTAGAGGTTAGAGTTTAGGTTTTAGTGTAATATGTTGAGGATTTATGTTTTAACCTATAAACCCTAAATTCTAACCCTAAACTTTAAATTTTATTCACAGTCCTCAAGTTCTAAATTACTAAACATAAACCTCTAAACTCTACACTCAAAATTGAGTTTCTAAACCTTAAAATTAAGGCGCTTGTGGAAACTTTCAGTTTATATTTTGTTTAAAAACATAATTACAAATACGAAATATCTAATTATTATTCACTACACCAAGTTTGGTATATAGCGGCGCTATTCGCGGCGTTTTTTGACAAAACGCCACTAAATTTGTACTTATCGCGGCGTTTAGAAGGGAAACGCCACAAAATGACAAAAATAGTGGCGTTTATGGGACAAACGCCGCAAAAACGAGTATTTTAGCGGCGTTTATCCAAAAAACACCACAATAGGTGCTGTTTTAATGGCGTTTACATAAAAGCGCCGCAATAGAATGATATAGGGAAATTCTTTAATGGCGTTTATTTTTGAAAACGCAGCCAAATCTTATATTTTACAGGCGTTTCAATTATAAAACGCCAGTGAAGGAATTTGTTTAACCCCTTATATTTTATCAAAAGTTTTTTAACCCTAATTTTCTAAATATTTCCTGATCCCTCGTGCCCTCCTCCTCTCCGCCTCTGTTGCTGCATCGCCAATTCGCCATTGCCTCTGCTACAACGTCCGACGTTTCCATTCGAGCAGCTTCCTCGATTCTGTTCGTCGCCGGACTCTCTTCCATCTCTGATTTTTTACTTTATTTAAGGTACGTCTCCATTCGTTCAATCATGTTTTGTAAAAATTTTAATTTTTGAAATATTGATTTCTTGGCAGAGACATCTATTGATGAGAACGAGATTCGCATTACCAGTCAAGGCAGGATGCGCAATTATATCACTTATTCCATGACTTTGCTTCAGGTTTTTCTCTTCGTTTTGTTTAATTTCTTCGTATTTGGATCTAAATATGAGTTGGGTGTTCGCTTAATTTGAGCAGTATGCACCAGATTTTATATTTGTTAAGTGTTCGTAGTTTTTTTCTGTTAATCTGATGTTTGCTTCGTTTATTATTTTGAAGTATGTACAATTGCTGCTATGCTTTCTAAACTTATAATTGTTTCTTAGGGAGCTTACAAGGTTTAATCACTTGTGAGTTCAAGCATTCTGCTTGCCTGGCAGATTACTTTTTCTTTTCCCTCTTCTTATTTTTTAGTTTTATTCACCCTTGTTATATAGGAGTATTTCTCATGATTTTAGTCTGCAGTTTCTACGAATACATAGATGATCAAACCTCCTGCAGCTTAGAATTTAGAAAGTGGAAAATGAATCAAAGGAATCATCGTCATCTGCTACTCTGGATAAACCTCCTGCAGCTTCATCTCTTCTTTCTCCAACATTATACATTGCATACAAGGAACCTGAAAGTTTGCCATGACAAATCTAGAGTGTGTTTGTGTTTTGTCCTTTCAGGGAGAAAGGAGAAGGGTGTAAAATGTCATAGCTTCATGCACCGGTAGAAGATTGATGAGAGGTATCAAATTTTGTACAACTTTGTTTTGATTAAGCTTGCATAGTTGTGTGTGAATTTTATTCTTCTTATCATAGGGTCTTTAATTTCAAATTCAAATTCTTCTTATCCTATGTACATAGTTTTCATGGTATTAATTTGTATATATAAACTTGCATAGTTGTGTGTGAATTTTATTCTTTGATTATTGTTTGTCGTTGCAAATTGAAAATTGATAGAAGAGGAGAACGGAAATTATGCAGGCCGTGAATAGCTTTGTGGCAGCTTATTTGAAGAAGAAAGGATTCAAAGAAGCGGAGCAATAGCTGGAGGATCTTCAGAACAAGGACTCTGCTTCGATCGATTTCCACGACCCTGATCTCACCAACTTCAATCACCGCTTCTCCCAGTGAGTTCAATGCAAAACCCCAACCCTCCAGTTCCAACATTATCTTCTTTAGCTTCATTTTGAAATGTTGATAAAAATGTGTGAAATTTCGACTCTTTATATCTTAAGGAATATCCAATGTCATTATAATGTCCAATGTCATGATATTTTGGTTTGGAATTATCAGTTTAGGCAACGTGGTCATATGAAGCGGTTGAAGTACATTTCTTTAGATATGTTAAGACTTGATGTTTTTCTTTTCTGACCGAAGGGCTAGAGATAGTGGCATTCCCATGCAATCAGTTTCTGAAGCAAGAACCTGGTACCAGCTAAGAGGAAGAACAATTTGTTTGTACAAAATACAAGGCTGAATATTCTATTTTTCACAAGGTAATATACTATACTTAGTATTGATTAAGAATCCGTTTTCTTAGTAGTTGTATAATATACTTTAATTGATGAGAAACAGAGCATGGTTCATGTATCATAAGTAACTTTGATTTTAAACAAAATGAAATAATAAAATAGTAACATAAATTTTGTTTTTCTTCTCATTTATTAAATTTTGGTTTTTAATTGACAGATTTTGGGGTACATGAAGAAAAACCCACAATCATTGATGCTGGTGACTGTGGTAAAGAGTCTTCAAAGGCTTGGACTTTAATGTAATGCATTTTAAATTATTATATTATATGTATGCTTTATTTGATTTTTTTTTATATTTTTCTCTTTTAGTTTAAGGGTGGACTTTAATGTAATGCATTTTAAATTATTATATTATATGTATGCTTTATTTGATTTTTTTTTTGAAACATGGTGTTATTCGCGGCGTTTGTACAAAAATGCCACTATAGAACATGTTTTCGCGGCGTTTGAGTTTACAAACGCCACTAAAGACCACTTATTTGCGGCGTTTGTATTTAAAAATGCCACTATAGAACATGTTCTCGCGGCGTTTGTACACACAAACGCCACTAAAGAACACTTATTCGCCACTATAGATCTTGACTTTTCGCGGCGTTTTTTACTTGCGGCGCTACTTTAGGCGGCGCTTCTTGCGGCGCTTTCTTAAGTGCCGGGAAAGTTTTTAGCGGCGCTAAAAAACGCCGTTATAGGGTTAAAAAAAACGCCGCTAAAGAACTATTTTGTTGTAGTGATTACAAAAACTAATACATTTTTTGAACAACAAAAATTAATAATTAGATTACAAAGAACAATTAAATTGATGTTAAAATACATTTGAATAATAATTTATTTAAATGTATCAAAGTTTTTATATCTTCCAACCGTTTATTTTGTTCGTTTATTTTCTTTTAACGCCAACAATGACATTTGGTTGTTCTGCAGATTTTTTATATAAATAAAATTTATTTTTAGTATTTTCTGTCTATTTCTATAGCAGTTTTACTATCCTCGTCACCTTGTGATAGTGTTGCCTATTTTTTTTTTAGTAATTTAATGTTCATGTGACGAGTATTAACGAGCGTTCTTAGCAGCGAAGATAAATGGTTTGTGATGCTTATGATCCCCTTTTGTAGTTCTGTCGATATGCCAAGAACTAGCAGCGAAAATATCTAATTTTTTCTTAAAGCGTTCTGTTCAAAGTAGTTGGTTTATGGATTTCATTCTCTGCAAGTTACATGAAGAGTGATGGGTTTTGATTTTTATGTCTTTCACACTCTTTGAAATATATTGTATTTATTTTATTCACATTAAATTTTCAATATTTGAGGTGTGACTTTTGTAGTCCTATTCACTTTTTTTTATTAAATAAAGAAGTAATATATTCTCACACTAAAATTTAAACACATATAAGATAAGACAATATGACTATCCTTAGCTACTAATCAATTAATAGATCTCATAATTTTTTACTTTTTAATATAATCCATTATATTTTTTTCTTGTTAAAAAAATTATCAAAGTTTCAATAAATCTATTTTCTGGATAGTTTTAATTAAAGCCAGAAATAATTAATGTTTCCGATTCTTTTAAAATCTTTTCATTATACACAAAAAATCACAATTATTTGATTCTCAGACAATAATGAAGTTTGGTGGCACTTTTCCGAAATATTGTCTCAAATTCAATCCAAAGAAAAACAGATTGGATAACCTTAAATCCAAATCATCTTGGCCCCACTTTGCTCTCTTTCTTTTTATACTCCCAACAACAATAAGCCCTTCTCGTTCTTCTCCTTTGCAGCTTTGAATCTCTCTCTCTCTATCACTCAAAAAGAACACATTCTTTTGTTCAAAATCTCCACTTTTGATCGATTTCGAAACTGGGTAATGGCCTGTTCGTTGAAGTGTGGTTCATATTTTTCTGGGTTCAACGAGACCATCTGGAGCTCAAATTCCAAGGCTTCAACATACAAAAAGTTCCCTCCTTTAAGCTCTGATGTTCTGGGGAAACCACTAGTTTTCCCAGATCAGAAGAAATGCTCAAGAAACTGCAGCAGCAAAACTGGAAACAGATTCTCTGTTCAAGTATGTCAAAAATCTTGCCTTTTTTCATTTGGATTTTCAAAGAGCTTTCTTTGTTTAATCTTTAAAACCGATGTTTTTTCCAGGCTGAAACAGCATGTGTGAGTCGGAGTATGAGATGGTGGGAAAAGAATCTTAAACCCAACATGGTTAAGATCCACTCCGCTGAAGAACTTGTCCGTTCCTTACAAAATTCCGGCGACCGATTGGTCATTATTGACTTCTATTCACCTGGTTGCGGCGGCTGCAAAGCTCTCCATCCTAAGGTATATTTCGCCATTACAATATGTATGTATGTATATATGTATGTATGCATGTGTGTATGAACAGGCCATGACCCAATTTCCAAAATCAACCAAAACTGAGGATTTTGAACAAAAAATGTGTTCTTGATTTCAGTCAACTTGTTTGTAAGATTTATTGATGCTGGCTTTTATGTTCAAAAAAATGTGTTCTTGATTTCAATGAAATGGTGAAGAATATGAGAATGATCTATTTCAATTTCTTGATTTGTAGTGACTTGTTGTGTGTAAGATTTGTTTTGATCGTAGAGTTATGTTTTGTAACAGATCTGTCAACTGGCCGAACAGAATCCGAATGCGATTTTCCTCGAAGTTAACTATGAGGAATTGAAGAACATGTGCCATTGTCTTAATATTCATGTCTTGCCGTTCTTTAGGTTCTATAGAGGTGCGGAAGGCCGACTGTGCAGCTTCAGCTGCACCAATGCTACCGTAAGTTTTTCGTGGTTCGGGGAAGTTATTCGTCGATTTCTCGATAGTAAGTACTGATATATGGATAATGCAGATCAAGAAATTCAAAGATGCATTGGCAAAGCACGGATCGAATCGATGCAGCCTTGGCCCTGTGAAAGGTTTGGATGAGTCGGAGCTGATGAAATTAGTGTCAGCCGGGGAGTTATCATCTAGTTGTCTACAATTACCTTCCTTAAAAGAAGAAACAATGGAGGATTTGGTGATCATGAGAAGCATGGAACTCTCTGGTTTGTTACACAATGCCGATAGCAATCGGACGAAGCTCGAAAAAGACGGTGCTCTGCTGTAGGTCGACGTGTATACCCGAGCTCGAGTAACATAGTTGAAATATTGTTATTGCAAGGGGGATAATGTGGCTCCACCCTCCATTTCTGATGTTGGAAGTTCTCCATTTTCCATTTTTTGTACATAATTGTCATTAGCTAGGTTTTAGATAATAGTCCTGCAAATGTTATTATCAAGGAATTGCTATAGATTTATCTATAATTTTGTTATATAATTTGTTTTCTTACCATTCAAGTTTACAAAGGGTAAATCATGTAAATTATCACTGAACTTTATTTTCAAATTTATTATGGTTATTAGAATTTTAAAACGTTTAATTCACTCACTGAAGTTTAGGTTTTGAATGTTTTTTTTGTCATTTATCCGTTAACTTTTTGACAACGTTCGTTTACCGGCGAACAAAATTCAAATTTTTAAAATTTGAATGGTGAAAAATTTCAGCGTGAGAAATAACATATTAAAAGACGGGCTCCATCCGATGACAAAGGAGGAAGACTAACGAGAAAGAAACTAAATCAAAAATTGGTCGATTTATGAACTTCGAAGCACTTTTCAGTAAAATGGAGGTCGAATTCAGACTCAGAGACTGAAACAAAATGACTGATGAAATTTAAGACCGTACGACCACCATCTACTACCATTATTTGAAATTTAAAAGTGACAAATATATTAAGATGACATCAGGGACGGAGCCACAGCTCCCATGGGAGGGGCTGTGGCCCCCCCGGTAGGGGAAATTTTTTTTTTTACTCTTTAATTACTTATATTTTTCCTGAAAAAATTGGGATAATTGTGAATTTGCCCCCCCCCCACCTTTTAAAATTTATGTTTTACCCCCCTTAACTTCAAATCCTGGCTCCGTCCCTGGATGACATGGATCGGGATCCTACATGATTCCAAATTTTCTATGTGCTATGGACATATCAATGGTAGTTGTGGCCAAGCTGGACAATTATTGTGATGTTCCATCTAGAAGAGAAAATTAAACCAATTATAGCTTTCTAATCATTGAAATGCCAGCCCACACGAATTTACTATTTTTGTTAGTTGTGGAGGCGAATTTGGATGAAATCAGTTTATTTTAATATTAGTTTTAAAATAAATTAGATGAATTTGGATGAAATTACAGAAACGTACACGTTTGTGGTTAAAATGTTTTTGTATTCGAATGAATTTTAATATATTAATAATACGAGATTTTGTTAAATTCAAGTTGTGAGCGAAAGATACACATATATTTCAATATATTGACAATATTGTTTTTTTATATTATATTTAATTTTTTTAATAAAATTATGTTTTATAAAAGTGTGAGATGAATAACAACCGATCGAAAAAAGTGAATAAGTTTTTTCTTTCATTATTAAAATCAGATTCAAATGTTAAAATAATTATTGTTAAAATTACTATTCAAAAAAATTATTGTTATTATTTTACATGAATATCACTTTCGGTTCAAATAAAATTAGGGTAAATTATAAAAACCATCACTAAACTTTACTCTCAAACATATTTTGGTCATTAAAATTTTAAAGCGTTCAGTTTACTCACTGAAGTTTAGACATTGAACCTTTTTTTGTCACCGAAGTTTAGACATTGAACTTTTTTGTCACTGAAGTTTAGACATTGAACGCTTTTTGTCATTCTACTATTCACCGTCGTTAGACGCGTACCGTAGATGGTGGTCGTTCAGTACCAAATTTTGAAGTCATTTTCGTCTCGCTCCCTGAATTTGAATTCGACTTTCATTTCTCCATAAAATGCCTCGAGCTCCACGAATTCGGCAAAAAAATCAATTTTTTCTTATCGATCTCCCTCTTCCGCCAATGAATGGAGCATATTTTTCGGTATATTGCTTCCCTCGTGCCGATGAAGTTTTTTATCATTCAGATCTTAGAGAAGTTTCTCTGTTCGCAGATAAATAGATGTCGTCAAAAAGTTAATAAAAAGTGACAAAAAAACATTCTATATCTAAATTTCAATAAATAAATTGAACGCTTATAAACTTTAATGACCTAAAAAGATTTAAGATTAAAATTCTGTAATAACGAGGTAATTTACTCCTAAATTACTCAGACAATAGAAATTTCCTTGTTAATTTGCAACTTATGGCTGATCTTTGTATTTGACAAGTTTGTAGAATAGCCTCTCAAACTAAAAACACGGAAAAGAAAAATGAACGCGCCTCACGCGCTCCCCAAAACCTTGGCTTTACCTAACCCCGCGTCCCTCAGGTGGCGCTGTGACCGATCCGTGACGGTCTTCGCGATCGGCCCCTTCGTGGGTCGACGGTTACCGGTGCAACGGACGGCGACGTCGGCTGGTGGTTTGGACCAACGGAACGGTGGGTGGCCGGGATGGTCAGCGCAGGAGGAAGCCGTTCCCGAGCTTAGCTTTGGTTTGGTGTCGTTGTTAGGTCCGTCGTGGCTGTTGCCGGATTTTATTGCTGGAACCATATGGATGACGGGTGCGAAGGTCAGTTCCGGCACCGGTTACAACCCTCCTCCGGTGTCCCTTAGGACCTCGTTTGCGGCAGGGAGCTTTGCGGCTGGTACGACGGCCGTTGAGCAAGGTAGATGGTCCTCTCCGTCATATGCTTGTTTCGACCCAGGCGGAACGAATTGTGGGCGGCATGCTGGCCCTGGAGGCTTAGCTTCGAATCTATTGAAGCCTGTAGTGCTGGTTGCCGGAAACTTCTGGATTTCTTCATCCTTGGAGCTGCTGGGCTTACAAAGCCAAAGGTTGGGGGAGGGTTCAGTTCAAGGCGTTCGCACCCCAAACGGTCGTCGGATTGCCGGAGCACGGTCAGCGGAAAAACTGTACGGACTAACACTTGCGAAGGGAACAAAAGCAGGGGCAACTTGGACTTTTTCCTACCTGCCAACTTTTATCACTGAAGGGGCCCTTATTTCCAATTTTGGAAACTTATCAGACAACATCTCCGGTTTTAGGGGATCTGGGATCAGTCTATCCCTTTTAAAGTCCAACAAATCCACTTCTTTTGGGATTTGGCAGGTTGAAGATCATGGGAGATTTGGTGGCCCCAACCGGTTTTTGTGTCTGGCTCTTAACAAGCCCCGATTGACTTTGGTTTGTAATTTTGCATGGGACCCGGGAGGATCCAACGCCACAGTTAAATTACGAATGTTATGGCATCTTTTTCGGGTCTGCCATGGTTTTGATAAGCCTGGGCTGAGGGATAACTCGATGGAATCCCATCTTTCGAATTGGGTGACAATGGATGGTGTCTTGATAAGGATCGACGGCTCATCGTCGGAAGCCTGCCTCTGGGAAGAGCTCTCAGATACGGCCGTTGTCGATAACTCTAAGAAGGATCTGTGGTTTCTATTTTTTAGTTGTTCCAGGATTCGTCCAGGCTCGAAGCTTGTTTTCGGATGTTTTAGGCGTCTAGGTGGTTTTGCTGACTGTGTTGCTGGTTTTCTTAGGTCTGTTTCTAGCTTTTCTTATACTAGGATCGTGTGTTTGGTTGGGGTTCATGAAGAGCAACGAATGCCCTGGTCTTCTTTTCGGTGTTTGGATGTTTATCACCGTTGCAATTGCCGTGACAAGGACCGTGACCTATGGAACGGAAGCCTGCCTCTGGACAGAGCTCTCCGGCGAAGGAATGGTGATGTCGTTCGTCCTTACTCGATTGAAGATTCGTTTTGGCTTCGAAGTAAGTCTCTCGAGCTCCGTTCGTTTTGCCGCAAGATCATCACTGAAGTGGATGGTGTCGGCCTGTGCTCCATTTGCAGCGCAAGTGGGTTTGGACTTGGCCTGTTATGGCCCTCGTTGTTTGTCTTTTCCCTTTTGAAGTTGTGTCAACTGTGTTTATTTGGTGCTTTACCTGACCAGTGGTTGTGTAAGCTGGGTTCAGGTGGGAACCAGTTTACCTTTATCGAGTCTGTTCTTGCCTTTTTTTAAGTAATGAAAGTCTCTTTTGATAAAAAAAAAATACTCCTAAATTACTCTGAATCATAAAACTTGTATGAATACCTATAACTAAAAAGAGAAACTGTGGGATCAGATAAAAGCAGCCATCCACCAAGCAATCACTTTCCAGAAGGAGCAAATGAGTGATTATCGTACAGACATATACTCGTGGCACTGACGTGGATTCCTATTCGAGTTTTGACCCCACTTGCATTCGAAAAATTATTAGATAGACCCGATTCATCACGTCATTTATAGTCCTAGCCAATAAGATCAATTCATCTTAAAATAACTTTTAAATAAGTGTTCACTCCTTATTTATATGTAAAAAAGGTAAAAAAAATTACCTTAAAAATGCAATTAATTGATCATATTCACTGAACTACGAATACCGTGGTGAGCTGAATAGATCTAATAATTTCTTTATGCATTCATAATAACGCGATGCGAGAATCCGCAACTTGACATTGCCCCCCCCCCCCTCCCCAATCTTTTTTCTTTTCGGATAAAATCTAATAAAGTGTGTTTGGATTTTGTCTCTTTTGAGAAATTATGTGAATAATTAAAGAAATACTACATTCCGATAATTATTTAGGGAAATGAGATATTTTATATTATATCAAGTAAAGTCGTCGACAATTACTGATGAATTTGTTTTGATTTTGTATTTTTAGAGTAAAATGTATAAAAATAAAAAATGAAATGAAAGAAATCAACATGAACCAGAAATTGACCTATTAAAAAAACTATGTTGACATGAAACTCATGCAAAAATAAAACTTAAATTAAAAGGTGTAAAGAAAAGTAACTATTCTTTTAATATTGACGTATATAGTTAAAGAAACTAAAACTTTTTAAGAATCTTTTTGTTTTTATCCAAATGAGACATTCTACGAGGTGAAAAATAAGTGATAAGTGAACTAAAATACTATGTAGATTGTTTCACAACATAAATCTGATTACATCGACAAACCACCAAAGGAGATCAAACTTTCCATAATCACCGACAACTTAAATCAGAAAATAAGTGTTATGAAAATCTATGTACGAGCACCAAACGACCGCTACAGTTTATAAAAACCGTGTTAAACGATAAAAAAACATAACACAAAAGCAAAAAAAAAAATCACAAAAGTAGATGAAAAGCTACCACAAAAACATAAATTTTTATTAAAATTAAAAAAATTAATTAATATCGTTGTCGACCAAGGAAAAAAAATAAAAAGAACCCTACAACTAAATTATTGAGAGAAAACTAGGTTTTACAAGTCTACGAATTATAAAGTAAAAAAAATCTCTGCAAAAATATATATATATATGTCAATATCAAGTTTTTTGAATATATGTCAATATCAAGTTAAATAAATACATGAGATAATATAATACTAACTAGTTTTTTCTCAAGACTTAAAAATCCTTTTTTTGGGACCAAAATATCAATTTATTGGCTGTTGGCGACTACGGCTTGAGATCTACTGTCTCTTTTTATCTCTTAATATTTTTTATGCTTTTTTCTCATATCTTTAAAATTTGTTTTTGTAAATATGAAAATTTTACCCTCTTCTATTTAATGAATCGGTTAATTTTTATTTCTTTTGTTTTCTTTATGGTTAATCTTATATTTGCTAGTTTTTTAGTTTGGATTAGTCGTCGTTTCTTAAATTAATAATTATTTAATCATCTTGATACTTGATAGCATAAATGAAGGGACGGAAATCGTCTGCCTCAAATTATGTTCCTTTCGGTGTTTCTACTTAAAAAATGAGTTTAGAATTTAGAGTTTATAATTAGAGTTTATGATCAGGGCTTAGGGTAGGGGTGTGAAAAACTGACCCGACCTGGTAACCTGCCTGAAACCCGATCGAGTCAGAACCTGGTTTAACCCGAGAATTCAAAGACCGAACCCGACCTGCACCCGACCGAAACGAACCCGAACCCGAATTTGACCTGTAACTGTAGAAACCGAACCCGAACTGCACCCGACCGAAGTGAACCCGAACCCGAAATTGACCTGTTACTGTAGTAACCGAACCCGACCTGCACCCGACCGAAACGAACCCGAACCCGAGACTAACCTGCCAGATAACCGATTTAACCCGACCTGTTTGGACCCGACCTGAAATGAACCCGACCTGAAATGAACCCGACCTGTTTTGAACCCGACCTGTTTTGAACCCGACCTGTTTTGAACCTGAACTGTTATTGACCTGAACTGTTCTTGACCTGAACTGTTCTTGACCTGAACTGATATTGACCTGAACTGTTATTGACCTGAACTGATATTGACCTGAACTGATATTAACCTGAACTAATACTATTATTTGATTTGCTAATAATGATAATTATCTGACATTTAAAGAAGTTATATTTAATGAATATAAAATAATGTCAGAAAAATTTGAAAATTAATAATAATTTCAAGTATTAATAAATTAATTAACTTAACTTCAATTAAAAGATAAATTGAATTAATAATAATTTTAAGTATTAATAAATTGTATTTCTAACTAACTTGTCTATTATTTTAAAATAACTTCAAAGATAAACTATTATACTTAATTAACTTAAGTGGAATGAATAACCATTATTAATTTAAAATTTCATACTTAATAAAATTAAGTTAAATGAGTAAAAATTATTAAATTAAATATATATTCTTAATTAAAATAAGATGACTTAAATTTTTTATTATAGGAATAAATTAATGCTAAATAATTAACTTGCATTCATTTTAATTGAAGTTAAGTTAGCTATTAAATTAACTTAAAATTAAAAATGAATTTAATTAACTTAAAGTTATTTTAAGTTAAGTTAGTTATTAAATTAACTTGCATTATGATAAACTACGTAATCTATTTAAGTTGAATGAATAAGCATTCTAAAATTATTTTTTTATACTTAACTAATATTAGTTTAAAGTTATTAAACTAAATCTGTATACTAAATTAATAAAAGCTAACGAAATTTTTTAATTAACATTACATACTTTACTGACTTTGTAAAAAACTGATTAACTTAAATGACTTAATTAAGTTAACATGTTTAAATATATTAAAACGTTCACATTGGATGGAATAGGGGACACTTCCAACTTTTTTTATAAGTAAAAAAAAGAATAAGGTAAAACTTAAGAAGATTAAAACATTAAATGACTTGAATTCAATAATTTAAGTTGTTAAACTTACAAACGTTACTCAATATTACAAAAAGTTTAAACTTACAAACTGAAACTTACAACAAACTGAAACTTACAAACTAAATAATCTTTACAAACTGAAACTTTAACTTTCACAGTACAAAATTTACATACAAAAGTTTAAACTTAAAGCTCTCAGATCTTATAACAAAGTTTTACAAACTTTGCTACCAGAATTATCATCATCGAGCTTTGAAGGGCAACCAAGTTTAAATTATGGGCAACTTAACTTTAAAAGCTAAGTCACCAACATAATTAAAACTAGGAAAACCAGCTACCACCAACAAACTGCAACAAGCAATTAAAATCATTAGTAACATTAACAGACTGAAATAATGCAAACCAAGCATATATAACTAAACAGAAACATACATACATACATTCATATATAACCCAACATAAAACAGAAGCATACATAGACATTACATAGTTAACAACTAAACAGAAACATACATACATTCATATATAACCAAACATAAAACAGAAGCATACATACACAATACAGAGTGAACAACTAAACATAAACATACATTCATACATACATATATAACCAAACATAAAATAGAAGCAGACATACAGATTACATAGTGAACAACTAAACAGAAACATACATGCATATATAACCAAACATAAAACAGAAGCATACATACACATTACATACTGAGCAACTAAACAGAAACAAACATTCATGCATATATAACCAAACATAAAACAGAAGCAGACATACACATTACATAGTGAACAACTAAACAGAAACATACAAACATACATGCATATAGAACCAAACATAAAACAGAAGCATACATACACATTACATAGTGAGCAACTAAACAGAAACATACATACATGCATATATAAGCAAACATAAAACAGAATCAATGAGAAATATAAAACTAAAAAAAGACAGTGAATAAAAACAACTTACCAAACGTCTCCAGCTTTCAACAAATCAGAAACATACGTACCAGACCTTATGCTTCCTTGTTCTCAGAGGTCCCTACAAAAAAAAAGAACAAATCAGTCCAGAATTCAAAACAAATAAAAAAAATACAAGTTAAACAAATCAGAAACTTACTCTGCACTAGGATCTTCATCCACTGCACAATCTTTCATAACAGAAAGATATTCCTCATCCTCTTCCTCAGGCTCAAACCCATACAACCAATTACGGGTTGTCACAAATATCTCAACATTTTTAGGAAGGAGTTTAGCCCTCAACTTATTTAAAATCCGACCACCAGTGCTAAAAGATGATTCAGAAGCAACTGAAGTGATGGGAATGGCTAAGATATCTCTAGCCATGAGAGAAAGAACAGGGAAAGACACAGATTGGGCTTTCCAGTAATCCAAAATATCAAAGTCTGAATCATCAGCATGAGGGAGAAGGGGCAAACTAATAAAAGAGTCAACATCTGACTTCCCACTCCTTGAAGCAGCTAGATTAGCATCAAAGTTCTAGAAAAAAAAACAAGTCAGTAATTGAAACTGAAATAATAAAATAAAGGAAACTGAAATAACAAAAATAAAAACTAACCTGAAAAAGGTTAGACTTCTTAAATGTTCGAGGCCGACCAGTGGAGGACTCGGTTGTACTTTGAGAGGAGTTACTTCGAACAGAAGATCCAGAATTGCAAAGGACAGATTTTGAATAATAAACATACATGTTTACAAATTCATTGTAAACAATACTTACCCTTCTCTCAACCTCATCCTCAACATATAGGACAGAATACAACTCTTTCAGGAGTTGTAATTTATACCTTGGATCAAGCAAAACAGCAAAGGACAAAATGGTCGAGTGCTCAGACCAATACTTCTCATACAATTCAAGCATAGGTCCAGCCATTGCAGAGATGGCCTCACAAGGATCATTGTGAGCATCATACAACAGCTTCTCAATGGCAACCACATTAGCCAAATAAAGATTAGAAGTAGGATACTTAGAACCAGAAAACAGTGTAGTAATTTCAAAAAAAAGGCTCCAGAAAATCACAGATTAATTGGGAAGTTTCCCACTCAGAATCAGCAATTACATCTAAATCATTTTCCCTATTAACAAACAAGTTTATGGCAAATTTAGCATCAATGGCCCTACGAAGCATTAGATAAGTAGAATTCCATCTAGTAGGGACATCTAGGACTAATTTACCAGAAAAAGAAGAACCACCGTCTTTAACAGCAGAGTCAAAGTTAGAAAGTCTAGCATCAGAAGAATCAATGAACTTAACAATTTCACGCAACTTAAGAACAGAAGAGTCAATTACCTTCAAACCTCTTTGAACAATTAAGTTCAAAATATGAGCAGCACACCTTACATGAAAGAACTTACCACTGCATGGTAGGGGAGAAATAGCATGCAAGTCATCCTTAAGCCTCTTCACCATTCGATCATTGGCATAAGCATTATCAACAGTCATGGTAAAGGCTTTTTTCTCAAGGCCCCATTCACATAACATTTTTTTCACAAACTTATATATAGACTCACCATCATGTGGAGGGGGGAAACGCCTAAAATTCAGTATTTTAGACTGAAGTTTCCAGTTATTATCAACATAATTAGCAGTCAAAGCAAAATAAGAACGTGATGTGCAAGCAGACCATCCATCACATGTAAAGCAGATACGACTAGGAATAGAACTCATAGAATCAATGAGCAATTTTTTATGTTTTTCATGCTTTAACATGCAATGTTTAGTAATGGTATACCTAGAAATATGCTTAACATTAGGATTCAAATACTGATGCAGAACCCTAAGTTTTTCATGCTCAACAATACTTAAAGCATAACCATGACAGAGAACAGCTTCAGCAAACAGTTCACAATATTTTTTTTGATCAAAAACAGATGCAGAACTACTAGTAACATTTTTAGCAAGAAAATCTTTATAGGCTTGGCATTTATCAGTATGTCTTTTAGGTGTAGAAGTACCAACATAAGAATCAGCTTTATAGCTAGCAGTTTTGCAATACTTACACTGAGCAATGACACCATCAGCAGTCTTAATAAATGTATAGTGATCCCACACAGGAAAAGTTCTTCTCCCAATGTCAGTTGAAGCCCTCCTCCTAGAGGTAGGAGCAACTATTGACACTTGATCATTAGCTTCCCCTTCAAAAAAACAATTACAGAGTTAGTAACTTTAACACTGAAAACAAGTAAAGAATAAAGAAAATAAAAAGAAAGAAAGAACCTTACCAGTTTCACCAGGATAGTTCATCTCAAAAGAATCAGATTCCATTGCAGAACACAGAAATGTACCTGAGATCAAGAGGAACCACAGTTAGTAAAAAAATTAAAACAACTAGCATGCATACTAAATCAACAACACAGAAACCCTAGCATGCATACTAAACAAACAATACAGAAACAGAGGGTGGTTTCAGTTTAATCCTTGTACGTGGCGTTGTTTACACCGAACCCCAGGGTCCTTTAAAAACCCCCTTTGGCACCAGTAGCCCCGCAGGTCTGGTATTTCAGCCTATATACTCGGATTAAACCAAGGAAACCCTAGCATGCATACTAAATCAACAACAGAAACAGAAACCCCAAAAAAACCAAACAAAGTAGACATGCAAACATATAACAAGACTCCAACATGCAAACATATATACAAATCAAAAACATGCAAACATATATCAAAACTCGAACATGCAAACATATATCAAAACTCTAACATGCAAACATATAAACAAACCAGGAAAACAGAAGCATAAATCGAGACTGTAACATGCAAACATATATACAAAGCAGAAAAAATACATGCAAACATAAATACAAATCAGAAAGAGAAGAAACATTCAAACATATAAATGAAAACATATATACAAATCAAGACAGAAACATGCAAACAGAAACATGCAAACAAAAATCAAGATAGAAACATTTAAAAAATAAATAAAAGAGGAAGAGCCTAAACCCTAAACCCAAACGCAGATGTGGAAGAAGACTCTTGAAGAACCCAGAAACGATCCTGAGATCAAAGGACAAGAGAGTTAGTAAAATGAAATTTAAAAAACTAAATAATTAAATGAAATATGAAAGGGTTTTGTACTTACCGAGAGAGAGAGAAGAAGACAACGAACAGTCTGGACAGTGGAATGAGAAGGGTCAGAGTGGATCTGAAGAGGTTTAGGGTTTGCAGATTAGGGTTTAGGGTTACAGGATTAGGGAATAAGGTTTGTGGTTTGAGGATCAGGGGTAAGAGTTTATGGTTTCAGAATTGGGGTATAAGGTTTGGGGTTTGTAGATCAGGGGTAAGGGTTTAGGGTTTCTGGATAAGAGGTAAGGGTTTAGGGTTTCTGGATAAGGGTTTAGGGTAAAACAGAATTGAATTGGGGATTAGGGTTTGAAGGATTGAAAAGATAGAAATGGAAGAACATAGGGTTGTTCTTGAGAAAAAATTAGGTTTTGATCGAGAACAAACAGATGGAGAGTGGGCTAAGGTGTTTGTATAAGATCTGGAGAGGGGAAATTGGATGAACAAGGAAGAACTTTGAAAAAAAAGATGTTTTGATCGAGAATAAACAGGTTTTTGGTGGGCTAAGGTGTTTGTATAGGATCTGGAGAGGGGAAAGTGGAAGAACAGGGAAGAACTTGGTAAAAAACCAAGAGTTTGATCGAAAAAGAATGAAACTTTCTGGGAATTTTGTGTTTTTAGAGGAGAGAGAAGATGAGAGGATATTTTGGCAGAGTAACGGTAGGGAAAAAAGTGTAAAATGAAGGGGGGGGGTGAAGGTCTATTTATAGAGTGAGTCCGGGTCAAAAGATCCGCGCGTCATTATACGGGTCACGCGGGTCTTGCTCCGCAAGGACTCTTAGTTTCAATTCTTTCATTTTAATCCTTTTTTATTTGAAATTGAGCTAATAATTTTGTTTTCATTTCAATTTCGTCATTAATGCAGTTTTAAGCTTTAGTGTATGGATTTAATTTAGGGTTTGGGGTTATAGTTTAGGGTTTTTCTTTATATATTATTAAATTTTATATTTTAGTTTTAGGGTTTAGATTTGTGTAATTATTTTTAGGTTTAGGGTTAGTCTTTGAATTAAGATTTGGGGTTTATGTTTAGGGTTTTAGGTTTATTTTAATTAATTTTTAGGTTTAATATTTCATTTAATTAATTTAGGGTTTTTGGTTTACCTTAATTAATTTAAGGTTTAGGGTTTAATAAACCCTATACCTAAACCCTAATTCTTAAACCCTAAAATACTAAAAACCATAAACCCTAAGCCCTAAGCATGAATCCCTAAAAATAAAAACCCTAAACATGTAAGTTGTGGTTTAGGGTTTATTTTAATTAATTTAGGGTTTATGATTTAATAAACCCTAGATCCTAAACCCTAAATCTTAAACCCTAATCATAAACCCTAAACAATAACCACTACCCTTTAAACCATAAAACCCTAGATCGAGGGTTTAGTGGTTAGGGTTAATTACTTATGCTTTAGGGTTTAATGCTTAGGGTTTAGAATTAGACATTAGGGGTTTAAACCATAAACCCTAATCTTTAATCAATGAACCATAGTCCCTAATCCTAAACCCTAAACAATAACTACTACCCTCTAAACCATAAAACCCTAATATTTAATCTATAGCATATAGCATAAAACCCTAGATCGAGTGTTTAGTGGTTAGGGTTAATTACTCATGCTTTAGGGTTTAATGCTTAGGGTTTAGAATTAGACATTAGGGGTTTAAACCTTAAACCCTAATATTTAATCAATGAACCATAGCCCCTAACCCTAAACCCTAAACAATAACCTCTACCCTCTAAACCATAAAACCCTAATATTTAATCTATAGCTCATAGGTTTAGGGTAATCCTAGATCGAGGGTTTAGTGGTTAGGGTTAATTACTCATGCTTTAGGGTTTAATGCTTAGGGTTTAGAATTAGATATTAGGGGTTTAAACCTTAAACCCTAATATTTAATCAATGAACCATAGACCCTAACCCTAAACCCTAAACAATAACCACTACCCTCTAAACCATAAAACCCTAATATTTAATCTATAGCATATAGCATAAAACCCTAGATCGAGGGTTTAGTGGTTAGGGTTAATTACTCATGCTTTAGGGTTTAATGCTTAGGGTTTAGAATTAGACATTAGGGGTTTAAACCTTAAACCCTAATATTTAATCAATGAACCATAGCCCCTAACCCTAAACCCTAAACAATAACCTATACCCTAATAATCATAAAACTAATAATAATAATAAGCATAGTAAATATATAATAATAATAATAATAATAATAATAATAATAATAATAATTGTATTTAAGTATATAATAATAATAATAATAATAATAATAATAATAATAATAATAATAATAATAATAATATTACTAATCATAGTAATAATAATAATAATAATAATAATAATAATAATAATAATAATAATAATTGTATTTAAGTATATAATAATAATAATAATAATAATAATAATAATAATAATAATAATAAACCCTAAACCCTAATCACTTAACCCTAAAACCTAAACGCTAAAACCTAAATGCTAAAAACAAAAACCATTAATCCATCAATATATATATATATATATATTACATGTACGTATGTACGTATCATTTTTGTATTAATTTAAGATTAGTAAACCCTAAACCCTAAACCCTAAACCCTAAAAACCATAATCCATCGATATATATAATTAATGTGGCCATGTGGGCATGTTTGTATTAATTTAAGATTACTAAACCCTAAACCCTAAACCCTAAACACTAAACCCTAAACCCTAAAAACCATAATCCATCAATATATCTATAATTAATGTAGGCATGTTTGTATTAATTTAAGATCACTAAACAATAAACACTAAACCCTTAAACCCTTAAACCCTAAACCCTAAACCCTAAACCCTAAACCCTAAACCCTAAACCATCAAAATATATAATTAATGTGGGCATGTTTGTATTAATTTAAGATTACTAAACCCTAAACCCTTAACCCTAAACCCTAAAAACCATAATCCATCAATATATCTATAATTAATGTAGGCATGTTTGTATTAATTTAAGATCACTAAACCATAAACACTAAACCCTTAAACCCTAAACCCTAAACCCTAAACACTAAACCATAAACCCTAAACCCTAAACCATAAACCATCAATATATATAATTAATATGGGCATGTTTGTATTAATTTAAGATTACTAAACCCTAAACCTTAAACCCTAAACCCATAATCCATCAATATATATATATATATATATATAATTAATGTAGGCATGTTTGTATTAATTTAAGATTACTAAACCCTAAACCCTAAACTCAAACCCTAAACTCCAAACCCCAAACCCCAAACCCTAAACCCTAAAAATTAATCCAATAGTACCAAATATATATATATATATATATATATATATCACATATACGTAATCCCCTAACCCTAAACCCTACACCATAAACCCTAAAAATAAAAATCATAATCCGTCAATATATATAATACACATAACACAATAAACCATAAACCCGAAGGAACCCGACCTGAAATAAACCCGACCTGAAACGAAACCGACCTGAAATGAACCCGACCTGAAACAAAACCGACCTGAAAAGAACCCGACCTGAAACGAAACCGACCTGAAACGAACCCGACCTGAAACGAAACCGACCTGAAATGAACCCGACCTGAAACGAAACCGACCTGAAATGAACCCGACCTGAAACGAAACCGACCTGAAATCAGCCTGTCAATTAACCGTTTTGACCCGACCTGAAATGAACCGACCTGAAATGAATCCGACCTGAAATGAACCCGACCCGAAATGAACCCGACCTGAATTGAACCCGACCTGAATTGAACCCGACCCGAAATGAACCCGAACCCGAACCGAATCGAGTCAAAACAAAAAATGACCCGAAATGACCTGTAACCGATTTGACCCGACCTGACAGAGCCCGACCTGAAACCCAACTGTTGACCTGTTTTTACATCCCTAGCTTAGGGTATGTTTTTTAAGGTGTAAAGTTTATGGTGTAGGATGTGAAATTTAAAATTAAAATTTATTTTTTAGTGTCTTTTAATTTGGAGCATAGAAATAAGCATGATTTGGGGCAAATAATTTTTAGTTTAGATAGGATGAAAGACATAAAACCAGAAACTCTTAATTAATATGTCAAAATTTTAAATGTTAGTGTTAAATTTAAGTTCCGGTGTCAAAATGTTAGTGTTAAATTTCCTACTTCCTAGTATAATCTAAATGAATTATAACTCGAAAATACATTTAAAAATGTAGACGTAAGGCTCATCCCCTTGTGTCCTGGTGGCAAAGGTTGATGTTCATCATCCCTTGGGACCCGGGATCGAGCACCAGTATTGCATGATGTGTGTGCCTTCGTTGAAAAAAAGCTAAAAGAAAATTGAACAGATGCTACCCTTGCATCACACCAGCATATTCTAAAAAAAATGTAGACGTAAGATATTAAATACAAAATTTTAAATCTTGAAATAGGCTTAACAACTGCTGTAATGGCAAGTAAAAGCCGAGGACAAAATTCGAAGCCACACAAAGTGTCTGTCACGTGAGATTGTCTTGGAGCCCAATCCACCAACAAAATCTCTCAACTAAGATCCAACATAATTAGTCAACAGGGATTGACTGAATTGTTAATATCAATTTTTTTTAGGAAATCAAAATTTTATTATTGAGCAGGGAGATAATTATATTTATAAGATAAATATTAAATTTGAACTCATATAAGATGTGACAACATGAGCATAGACAATTAGTGGATCTTAAAATTTTAAGAATTTAGTTGAGTTGTGAACTTAGGGTTTAGGGTTTCAAATTTATGGAACTCTAGAGCATTATATATCAGTTATATTTTGATGCACAAGTTGTGTAAAAAAAATACACAATCATTCTCATTTAAATTATAAAATCTAAAATCTAAATCCTAAAATTGACAAGCTTATGTAAACTTTAACTAAACACATGAACCCTAAAATTTACAAATTTGAATAAACCTTGAGTATCAAAGTATTTTTCTTATATATATTATGGGTGATTATTATACACAAGCGGTGGAATAAAAATGCTTCCATAAGTACATTAATTTTAAAGTTTAGATATTTAGTTTAGGGGTTTAGAATTTAGGGTGTAAATGTTAGAGTTTACGAGTTATAGTTAGAATTTAAGGTTTATAAATTAAAACTTAAATCCCTAACCATATTGCCCTAAACACTAAACTCTAACATTTACAGCCTAAATTTTAACCACGACTCCTAAACTATAAACACTAAATTGGATCCCTACACCATAAACTAAAGGGCTTGTAGATTTTTTTTTCTACCGTCAGTATATCAAATATAAATCCACATTTTATATAATACAACCACAAGCAAAAAAAAAAGAGACTAAAATCAAATGCAAGTTAGGGTTTTAAAAGATTTGCAGGAACATGAAGTTTTGGCGGAAGATGTCGGATAGGGGATTTAGGGTTCATTGGGTTGTTTATATACAGGTGAGAGAATAGAGGGTACCATTTTTAGGGTTTTATGTTTAGGGCGTGCATAATGAATCAGCCCATGCATTTTGGACACTTGTTTGAGCCCATTGGCTTGAGAAAAAATATTTCATTTTTGTCATAAAAATTTAATATAAAAAATTTCAAAATTCATCATCATCATATATATATATATATATATTACAATTATTTCAAAAGAAAATTAAAAATTAAATTTAATAAACTTTTTATATTTTTATAGTATTTCTAATTGATATATTAGAATCAAATATACTAAAATTTCCTTAATATCAAAAACCCTAAACCTAACTCATTTATTTTTCTTTTGCTACCGGGGTTAATACCACCTAAAACTGAATCATCGTCTTCATCATCCAATTCACCGGTCCCTTCCCACCCAGTTTATGTGAGAAAGGGAAATGGAGGAGATGCTAATGATATACAATTAAATTTGGGGTCGAATACCGTAGAGTTTAGCGCAATGCCAATACCAAAGTCTCAATTGGACCCGTCTCGATTACAACAAATTATCTGACGAAATACCAACCGAATTTTGGGGCCTCCCTCATGTTTATTTACTTAAGTTTGCTGATAACTCGTTCTCCGGGCACATAAGAAAATCAATTGAAAATGCTAAGAATTTGTCACTTTTGATTATATCTAAGAACCAATTTAATGGATCATTACCGGAAGAAATTGGTTTAGTTGGTAACTTAGCTAAGTTTTCTTATGAGCTTGGCGATGAAGACGATGATGCATTTTTAGGCCGATTAAGGATATTTTAGTATATTTGATTTTAATATATCAATTAAAAATATTATAAAAATATAAAAAAATTATTAAATCTATTTTTTAATTTTCTTTTGAAATAATTTTAATTATAAGTCTAGTCTTTAGAATTTTTAATATTTATTAATCAATTTAATGGTGTTTAGCGGTGTTCATCGCTAGTGGTGTTTAGCATCGCACGTGGTAAACTCATCCTATATATATATATTGAAAACATGTTAATTTAAAGAGATAGGAATCATAAGATCCTCTTACATTCAGTAAAACTTGAAAGTTTTACAATTTTTTGGACCGTTGGATGAAGGTAAATGTATGAATGAGATTAACAGTAGAAAATGTGAAGATTATCACTTGAAAAAAATAAAGAAATAATCTTAACCATTCATTACCATCATCTAATAGTCCAAAAAAAGTGTAAAAATAATTGAGTTTTACCCAATATAAATAGATAATAACCCTAAATTAAACTCAATATAAATTGAATAAATAAATTTAAAAGATTTGAACTCAAAATAATTTGAAATTGAATATTTAGCTGGTTGAACAAGTTGTTCATCTTTATTCTTTTGTATTCTATTAGGTCATGAATTCTAAACTCACTAAAAATACTTTCATTCTTTTTCCTTTTAGAAGACCATTCTTCTCTCTATTAGGTAAGATTAAGATTAAATTTAAAATTTATAAAAAAATAATTTGAAATTAAATATTAGGTTTAATTTCTGAGCCATCTAATATAATTTTGTAGAAGCTGAAATGACAATAGCATTGTTTGTACGAATATGAGGAAATGGCAAGTGGATGATGGAGTACTCGCCAACAAAACAAAGCCTAATAAATGACACATTGAGTTCAACCAAAACCAAACTCACACTTTCCTATCTTTCCTTATAGCATCAATCATCTAATCCGTTTTTCAGAACTTTATCTTGACTAATTTAGACCGACTCATATCATATGTATGATTTTAATAGGTGTAACGCCCGAGTTTAGGGGTTAGGTAAAAATAATATTTTAATATTATTTGGGCTCGGTTTTATACTCTAAATAATATTTCGAGTTGTTTTCAAAATCGATTAATTTTGGGCGGGCCATGTTTTAAGATTAAAACTCCATTTAACCATGGATTACCCCTCCTTGTGAATAGCCAAATTCATTAAGGGTAAATGAGTCTTTTGATCTCTAAAGGAATAAAACAAAACAATTAAAAACCCAAAATTTCACTCATCTTCTCCCTCTCTCCACAAAACCCACGACAAACTCTCCCCTCCATTGTAGTGCACTGTTCCATCACCTTTCCTCCTCATTTCAACTCCGTTTTGAAAGGTAATAGCATTTTTGACTTCCCCTCACCTCCCTCTCCATGGAAGTATCATTTATTTTCGTTTTCATGAAGTTTTTAGAAAATGGAAGTTTTGAATATTTTGATTAAAAATGAGATCTTTATGTTGATAAATGAAATGTTTTGATTTGATATGCTTAGTTATGGTGTATAGAGGTCAAATGGTATATTATATGTGAATTTCAAATGATTTTGGGAAATTTTCGGAATTGGGTTTCCAAGGGGTTTTTGGAGGGTTTTAAAGTGGTTTTTGGGGTTGGTTAATGTTGGATTTTGGGGGCTGTTGGTAGTATGATATATGAGGGTCACTTTGGGTGAATTTGAAGGTTGTTTGGATGCTTGAAATGGAAGATTTCAGTGGGTTTTAGGGGCTGCTCGGAAATTCTGTTTTGGGGTTGATTTTGAGTGTTGAATGCTTGCTAATGTTAATCCGGGTTGGTTTCGATGATGAGTTATTGATTTCGAATGTTTTGTTTGTGTTTGAGATGATTAGAATCGGGTTTGGACATCGGTGAAGCATCGGAAGTGAATCCGGGAAATTGAAGGTGGTTGCTTGCTTGGTCTTTGAGCTTGGAAGCTTAGGTGAGTGGTTAAATGTTTTACTTGGTTTTAAAATAGTTGGTTCGAGTATATGGACTAGGTTGGGCTTGGTAGACCCACCTAGAGTTAGGATTGGGGTGGTAGCCTAATCCTAAACTTGATCTAGAGCCTTTGGATGAACTCATGTATATGGTTGTGTATGTCTCGTATGAAATGTGATATGGATGCTTATGTATATTGTGTTATACATGTGAGATGGGACATGAATTGTGATGCTTGAGACATGCATGATGATGGTTGTTGGTGAGTACGTGCTAAGCACGGAATTGATTGAAATGAGTAATGTGAAATGAGTAAATATTGGCACTAGTATACTTGAATACAAATGATCGATCATTAGGATGTTAGTGTGTACACACGAGTCAAAAGTCGCGCGTGGCCTTGGTGGCGTTGAGTCACCAAGGAGGAGTACGGGTTCGCCCGGAAATTGTATTTAAATATAGTCGGTGATGAGTGGAATCCCATCGACGGGGCGTGAGGATGAGTGGAATCCCCTCCGCGAGACCGGTGATGAGTGTAATCCCACCGTGAGGTAATGTGGTTGTTGGATGTGAGTTTCCAACATGTTTATCCGCGTATTCGGGTCATAGCTAGGTGCCAATGTTGATTGATATGTGTATCAATGTGTTGAGATATATGAGCTTTAATTGGATGCTTAAATGTGATTACATGTATTGTGGATTTGAGCTTATGATCATGGCATTTATATTGTCTATTGCTCACGCATCTTTATCTTGTGGACCCTTGGTATTTTGTGTAATGCCTTGGCTAGATCGTGCTCGGACCCTGCAATATTGAGGTTTGTTTTTAGAGTTTGCCCTCACTAAGCATTATTGCTTACGCTCTCTTTGTTCAACATTGCAGATCCTTAGTTCGCGGGTTGCTCGAGCAAGTGGAGGGCCTCCAAGTGTGGTTGTTGACTTGAGTACATCAAGTATGACTTTTAAATGTTAAACATATAATAGTTTGAGCAATGGGACATGTGTTGTTTTAATGGTTTGTTCTAGTTGTTTAGGAGCTTGTTTAGACTCCTTGATATCTTGCTTTTGTATGGTTTGTATTGCCATGTTGAATTGTAACCCATGCCCGAATTGCTTAGTTTGAATGTTAGCCATATGCCTAAGAGGTTATCTTTGTGTTGAATGATGTCATATGAATGCATGCCTTATGATGTCTTACCTTAGTGTTTGGACTTGTTTTAATCTTGTTGAAGCATGCTAGAATAGCTGGGTTGCCTTAAGTTTAAATGTGATGGTGTTGTAGTGTGTTTTGGTTGTGTTTTAGGGCACCCTAGTGCCTTAAAATAGCCAAAACGAGTCTGCAGACATGGGGCGTTTCGGAACGGGCCATCCTGTTTCGAAACGGTCCCTTTGCATTTGGCCTGCCGTTTCGAAACGGATGGGGGTCGTTTCGGAACATTTTTGCTACTAGAATTTTGAGAAATTGGCGAGATGAAGGCGTTCCGAAACGGGCCTTTGATGTTTCGAAACGGTCAAATCTCGTTGACCACGAGAAGTTGACCGTTAGGGCCGTTCCGATACGGGTCACCCCTGTTTCGAAACGGTCACCCTAAGGTTGACCCTGGCCTGTTGACTAAGTCAAGGCGTTTCGAAACACCCTAAGGGCGTTTCGAAACGGCCTGCTGTAAAGGATTAAAATGAGCTGTTTAATGTTATGGTTGGTCGGAGTATGTTGCATTGTTTGTATCTTCTACTGTTGTACTTCACATAGGGTTTAATTATGCCTATAGACAAGATAAAATAAAAAAAAAATTCTGGGTCGTTAACCGAGGGGAAGCCTTAACGGGTTTCGCTTCGGTTTTCCCCCGTGTGGCCCACTCGGATCGGTCATCCGACCAGACCGGGACGAGGGGGTTACAATAAGTAAATCTTCATACGTAAATTTTCAGCATACACAAAACCTCGAACTCGATAACTATTTAAGCGACCCGGAATACTTAAAGCACAACACTATTTATAAAAGTTAAATTTGAGCGATCAGCAGTAGGAACCTAAAGCCCACCACTATCTAATCTTTACTCAAAAGTAAGCAAACCAAGGGAAAAAGCTTAATTAAATGCACATGGATAAAGATGATTGTTCATGTTCATGTTCATGCTCATGCAAGGTTATCTTCTTCTCTATTTACGGCTACAACTTGCAAAAAGACATTGATCCCTTTATCATCTATGTTGGAGGAAAAACAAAACAAATTCGCCACCACAATCAAAAGGAAAGCTTCAACTATTTGATCTCATCCCGTTTAATTCATTTTTTGGGTCTAATATTTTTGTCTAAATTCGAATAACTTTATCAAAAAGGCCCATGTACGTCAGAAAAGAATGGGAAATGAGCAAATGTGTGGATGCTTTTCAAAGTGAAATCTTAAATTTCATATTTCAATCTTAGTCTTAAAGATATGGTGAGAATGACAAGAAATCATGGAAGAAACAACGGATGTTATGCTTTGGCTTCTCACTCACGGCACTGTCTTATTCATTTCACTGAACTACTCGTACAAAGCATCATAAATAATGTTTTTTTTTGTATAATTTTATTTTTATCTATTAATAAAATATATTTGTTGATGCCGGAAATATCAGGTATCGAACAAGGTCGCTGAGATGGGTGCAAAGGAGAATGTTGGTGGTTCACCTATTTTGATATGAGCGGAGAGTCAGAGACGGTGATCGGAGTAAAACTTGATGGGGGAGTGAGATGAGGTGATGAATGTTACCTCTCTTTGGTCTCTTCAATACTGTGGGTATTTATAGTCGAGTGGTACTTAGAAATTTAATCATATTGATTTTTTTTTTAAAAAAAATTACTTGTATTTTTGTATGTATGGTGAGGTAGTGACTATAGGTGGATAAAATTCGACTTGACTTGAACAAATCGAATTATTCAACTCAACTCATAAATTTATAAATTTGATTCGAATTGGAAAAAAATTAAATAAAGTTTGAGTTATAAAATGTATAAAATAAAATTTCAAACAACTCGAATTTTATTTTTGTAATTAATAGATTAGTTTTCAAGTTTGAGTCCAGTCCCTCAATTATGTGCAAGGGCGGAGGCATGATTTGGGTTTATGGGGTAAACTATACATGTTTGAAAGTGGGAGGCAAATTCATAAATAAACTATTTTAAAAAAATTAAATAGGGAGACATAGTTCTGTCCCTCTGTGTGTATTGGATATTGTTATAGTAAGCCGTTTAAATTTGAACTAATTAGTAATATAACATTCTAAATGTTTACAATTAAATTTAAACAGAATATTAAACAATTCGACTTAACTCAAAGTTTATAAACTCAACTCAACTCAACTCAAAAAAGTTCAAATAAAATTTAAGTTATAAAATAAAACTCATCAACTTAATTATCTAAAAAAAAATTGACTCAACTCGATCGAATACTCACACCCGATGACTTCAGTTTTTCCTGATTAAAACCAGTCAAAGATAGATGGGGACAAAAGGCTTTTGGCCACATCATGACAGCCTTCCATCTTTTTCATCAACCCAAAGCTGCTAAATTGGTAATGATTATGATAATCAAAACAAGATTGGATGATGATGATAATAATAATAATAATAATAATAATAATAATAATAATAATAATAAAACATAGGATGAATTGAACAGAGAATAAAAAACCAATGAAGTCCTGAATTTTGCAGCAGGAAAATGATCTGGGCTGCATTTATTCAAATTCATTGAACCTTTCTGAGCTAGTGGCATGCCTAAAATGAAATAATTACTCTATAGTCCCTTACGAAGTCATGGTATTATAAACGAGTCTAACAAAAAGTTATAATTTCACTCTAATTACAAAAAAGTCCTCTCTTTGCCTCATTACACTTAAGGATGTTTAAAAATACCCGACCCGAGTGACCCAACCATAAATAATTGGGTATTTATCCGGAATTTTTTTACCCAGGTCAGGTACCCGGCCCGCCATTTTCTGGGTCGGGCTTGGGTCACATATTTTTATATTGCACTAATAAATATATATTTTTATATTAAACTAATAAAATATTTTTATATTTAAAAAATACATATTTTTATATTCGGGTAACTAAGTACCTGATTTTTTAGGTACCGGCAACTTCTGGGTACCAGACTAACAGGTACCCGCAACACCCAAGCTGAGACACGAGCCAACCATAGAACTACTCGACGATCCGAGTACTCGGTACCCAGATTTGAACACCTCTAATTACAGTAGAATGGAACGGTTACTTGTCTATTAATATATCATTTGAGATATGGGTGCCAACCAAGCTGTTATGAATGCTGGTAAGTAATTCAATTTTTGAAGACTAAAAGAAAACTTTTCTAAACTAAAGGGTGTCAAAGAATAATTTCAACTTTTAATTTACTAACGTTTTATGAACTTAGAGACTGAAAGAGTGATTTTACCAAATCATGGGCCAAGGCCACTGCCACCCCGGAACCGCCCCTGTCTGTAGGTTTTGGTCCGTCCAACCCTTATAGGCTTTGTTAGAATTAAATGAAGAGAATTGTCTTGCTTTGTTAAATGTTTATTTTATTACCAAAATATTTCTGATAAATGTTTATTTTGTTTTTATCATTATTTAACTTTAAAACATTTTGTAGTTCTTATTTATTTTTATATTTTACATACATATACTAAAAGTATACAATTGTATAAAAAATGGTTTATATATCATATTAGTACCTAAAGTATACCAAATTTTTTATTTTGGTACCTAAAGTATTTTTTGGTCAAAATAAGTACCTAAAGTATACTTTTTGGTTAAAATATGTACTTAAAGTATAATTTTTGGTCAAAATAAGTACCTTAAGTAGTTTTTCGTCAAAGTAAGTATCTCAAGTATATTTTTTTGGTCAAAATAGATATCTAAAGTATTTTTTAGGTCAAAATAAGTACTTAAAGTATACATATTTTTTATATAAGTTCCTAAAAATTGTCATGTGACATTAGTTAATTGGATTATTATCCTATACACTGGCGGTGGAAACTTTTTTGTTTCCACAAGCGTCTTAATTATAGGGTTTATGATTTTAGTTTAGACTTTAGAGTTTAAGGGTTTAGAATTTAGGGTTTATAGTTAGAATTTAAGATTTAGGTTAAGAATTTAAGGTTAGGGTTTAGGTTTTAGGGTAATATGGGTAGGAATTTAGTTTTTAACCTATAAACTTTAAATTTTAACCCTAAACCCAAAATTATATCAACAACCTCTAAATTCAAAACTACTACACTTAAACCCTTAAACTTTAAACCCTAAATGGAGTCTCTAACCCCTAAAACTAAGGCATTTATATAAAAAAGTTTCCACAAGCGATTGTGTATAGAATAATTACCCTAATTAAAAAATACATTATGTGCATCTTTTAACAAAAAAAATATACTTTAGATGCTTATTTTGACCAAAAAAAATATACTTTAGATACTTATTTTGACAAAAAAATACTTTAGGTACCTAATTTGACCAAAAAGTATACTTTAGGTACCTAATTTAACCAAAAAGTATACTTTAAGTACTTATTTTGACTAAAAAATACTTTAAGTACCAAAATAAAAAATTGAAATACTTTAAGTACTAATATGATATATAAGCCTAAAAAAATTTATATGTACTTATAGTATACTCTTTGAATTTGAGTGATATCTTAGTAGGGATGATACAAAGATTTGTAATTGACAAGTTTTGACTGAACTGACTTGACTAGTTGATTTTTTTTTTTGAAATTTGAGATCAGATAAAATTTTATAATTTTTTGGATTATATTCTGATCGAGAGAGGACTCACCCCATTCTAACTTGGGATTATAAAAATATTTTTTATATAAAAAATATTTAGTTAAGTATTAAATATTTTGTTTTCTATTTTGAATCAAATTTTACTTTAGCATATAAATTCTATTAAATTATTTTTGTGTTTTGAAGAAAATTAAATAAGATAAAATTATATTAATAAGTGGGGTTGGAAAGGAACAAAAATAGCAAGGCAAGACAAGATTTGCCCTGAGCGTGATCAAAACCCCACATATGAAACATGTAGCATCATTCGACATGTGTCGACGCAGTCAATACGCATTTGTCAAGAGTCTATCCTCGGCAGCCAACCACCACCAAAAAGGCCCTTACCTGTTCAATACTCCGGAACATGAGGCCAATTGCCCTTGCGGGGAGTTGAACCTCTTAGGGATGGTAAAATTATACGGTTTCTTCGGGTTTCGACCTGACCTGACCCGGTACGAGCAAAACTTTTTTTTTCCTTCAAAAAAAAAAGGTTAATTTCAAGATGAGACATTTTTAAAGAAAGATTGAATCGAATGGGATGAATTTAGGTTTAGAATAAAAATTTCTCAACATGATCTAATATATATATATATATATGTTTGTTTTTTTTATGAGAGGGCTTGTTTTTGTAGGATTTCTTATTAAAATTTTGGGATTGGATCAAGATCTAATTATGATAAAATATATTAAATTCAGGACATAGTATGATTAGATTAAAATTTTTAAATTTTAACTCGGGTTGGGATGACAAAAAATCTGCCCATGTTGCTCATCCCCTTGTGTCCTGGTGGCAAAGGTAGATATTTATCATCCCTTAAGACCCGAGTTCGAGCACCAATAATGCATGCAATGTGTGCCATTTTTAAAAAAAATAAAAAAGTTAAACATATAATACTCTTGTATCACACCAGCATATTCAAAAAAAAATCTGCCCATGTTGCCATCCCTAGAACCTCTACCCTTTAAAAGGCTTGATGAAGGAACTGCCGTATCAAATGAGAACAAAATTTTTATGTCATTTTTGGTGTTCGAACATTAAAAAATTAAATTCTAAGCATCGACCCTCAATTCTAAATTATAAACCACAAACCCTAAATTATATGTCCTAACCTTATGTTCCAACCTTAAACTCTAAACCTAAAATTTTAATGATGAGACATAATTTTTTAAAATTTTATTAATATTTTAATACTGCTCTTAATTTTTTTTTTGAAATATGTTTTAAATTTTTATTGGTTTCAATAATTTTTTAAAATTTTCAAATAATTTTAAAAATACTTTATTATCTTTAATTATTTACTAAACTGTGTATCTTTTTATGATTCTTTATAATTTGTTGGTAAAGAATTAAATGAGCGCTCGATTTTTTTTTATTAAAAAATTAAATCTCTATGTTATATCACCATTCCATGCCAATTGTCATGTTAACAAGTTGACTGTCGCACTAGCAAGATTAACGACCATGTTAGTATAATAACGGTTAATATTGATAAAAAAAATACATATTTGATTCATTGTACTAATTCGAATATCGAAATGAACCCAACAAGTATTTCAGTGGTAAAATGGATGATGTTCATCCCATGAGACACGAATTCAAATTATTTTGTCTACAAAGTGTATAAGTATTGTTAAAATGTTAAAATTATGTATGAACAATCCTATATTGTAATCACCTTTAAACTAATTTGAAACTATTTTGGATACTTCTCTATGCACTCTGCACATGCCCTATAATTTTCTTCTTAATAAAAAGCTCTGTATATATTTTTTAAATGTGGTTAATATACTATTTGTATAAAACATGATAACTTATAATTTTTATTTTTTTATTATTGTATAAAATTAAAATATTATATTATAGTAATTAAAAAACTTACATAATATATTTATTTAATATAGATTAAATTGATAGATATGAATACTATTATGAGAATTTTGGGAAGAGGAGGTGATGAGGTTTCCACATATATTCTAAATCTTTATGCTGTTGAAAATGTAATATTAACACTTTAAAGGCAAGGAAATTTCTACAACGGGCGACGAACATTGCTGAACACCACTAACAATAAATACCGTTGAATAGCATTAATTTTTTTTTAAATTTAAAGGACTAAAATTATAATTAAAACTATCTTTTTAAAAAATAAAAATCAAATTTAATAGTTACTTTATAATATTTTTTAATAGGTTAGAATGAAATATACCCAATTCTCCTAAACCCTAACAAAATCAATCTTAAAAAAAATAGAAATCAGTTTATAATTTTTTAATAGATTAGAATCAAATATACCCAACTCTCCTAAACCTAAACCCTCCTAACAAATTCAAGGTTTAATATGAGGGGTTTAATTTGTTAGGGTTTATGTTTAGGAGAGTTTGGTATATTTGATTCTAATCTATTAAAAAATTATAAATTGGTTTCTATTTTTTAAGAGATTAATTTTGTTAGGGTTTAGGAGAATTAGGTATATTTGATTATAACCTATTAAAAAATATTATAAAGTAACTATTAAATTTGATTTTTATTTTTTAAGTGATAATTTTAATTATAATTTTAGTCCTTTAGATTTTTAAATTTTTTTTAAAAAAAATTAATGATGTTCAACGATGTTCATCGTTAGTGGTGTTCAGCAATGTTCGTCGCACATGGTAGACTCATCCTAAAGACAATTTTTATAACCATAGTACCTAATTCATTAATTGACTAATATTGATTGAGCGTCGTAAAAGTGTATTATAAAAATAACGTTTTCAATTTAACTTACTTTAATCATAACGATAAATATTTAAATTTCTAACATTATTTAAAGAATTCAATGTTTCATTATAACAGACTAAATAATTGATAGTAATAGCATAAGATAATTTTTACGAACCAAAACACACAATTATTATTCCAAAATGTAAGATTATACTAGGAAACATAAAGAACAAAAACTCTATGCTTTTTAGTGGCTATGTATACTCTAATACTAAAAAATTAAATTGTAAGCTTTAATCTTAGATTATAAATTATGAATCTTAAAAATTAAACCATACAGTATAGAGTCTAAACCTCAAACTCTGATTTTAAACCTTAACTTTAAATTTTAAATCTATTTTTTTTAAAGCGTTGAAACATATATAGAGACACTAAAAATATTGAAGATTTCTGTTCAAAAATATGAGTCGAACCGAAGTCTGTAAAAGACAAGGAAAGTAGAAAGGGACGTGGTTTGAATGGAAAGCAGTGTTAGCCTTAGGGTCCACAGGGCGGAAGAAACAAGTTGCAGCTGGCGGTTTGAGAGGTCCTACCGCCACTGCCCCATTCCAATCAGCCGAGATGGCCTGACGTCCCTTAATGCAACGAGTCCTGTCCCTTCTTCTATATATCCCCCACCTCCTGCTGCTTCTCTCATCACCCAAAACAAAAGCTTTTCTCCCTTTTTATTACACGACCACCACCCCCTAAGCTACCTGAAAAGTATCACCATTTTCAGCTCCAAAAGATGACACTTCTTCTCCTTCTTCTCATGGCTTTTCTCAAGTCTTTCTTGCATGTTTATGGCTACGGTGGGGGCTGGACTGACGCTCATGCCACTTTCTACGGCGGCGGTGACGCCTCCGGCACGATGGGTATGTATCCGATTTCGATCCTTTTTCGGATTCATTATTTTCATATTGGATAGATTATAGATATAATATTTAGTGTTTTGTTTTTTGAATGATTATGAAGGTGGAGCATGTGGATATGGGAACTTATACACACAAGGGTATGGGACTAATACGGCGGCTCTAAGCACTGCGCTGTTTAATAATGGGCTGAGCTGTGGAGCTTGTTTCGAGATCAAGTGCGTGAATGACCGGCGCTGGTGCTTGCCCGGCTCGATTCTGGTCACCGCCACCAACTTCTGCCCGCCCAACAATGCCCTCCCGAACAATGCCGGCGGCTGGTGCAACCCTCCTTTGCATCATTTTGATCTCTCCCAGCCTGTTTTCCAACATATTGCACAGTACAAAGCTGGGATTGTTCCCGTAGCTTATAGAAGGTATTGATTTAAATATTTGAATTTTTAACCGATTCGATCTCCGACTCGGTTCTTTTAATTTTTATGGTTTAATTCGGACCGATAAAAGTTGGTATTGTGTGGTATTTTTTATAGGGTACCTTGCAGGAAGAGAGGTGGAATAAGATTCACAATCAATGGTCATTCATACTTCAACCTAGTCCTCATCACCAACGTTGGCGGTGCCGGCGATGTTCGATCGGTTTCCATTAAAGGGCCGCGAACCGGTTGGCAGCCGATGTCGAGGAACTGGGGCCAAAACTGGCAAAGCAACACTTACCTTAACGGACAGAGCCTGTCTTTTAAGGTCACCACCAGTGATGGTCGCACTCTTGTCTCTAACAATGTCGTTCCCCCTAATTGGTCCTTTGGCCAAACCTTTACCGGCTCACAATTCACCTAAATCCTAAAAATAACAATCCTAGTATCACATTAGTACTATTATTTAAATTTGAGTCTATAAATTAAATCCGTAAAATAATGTCACGGTGGTTTATTATTTAAACTCGTAAAATAATAAACCTTAAAATATCGTGTTACAATCGTTATTTAAATACGTAGGGTCTTAGAAATGGTGAGAAGGGTTTTTAATTTTAAGATGGCCCTTGTCATTGAAGTTAGAATTTAGGGGGTGTGGGGGTGTTCAATTCCTGTCCTGCTCTCTTTTGATAAAGGCGGAGACGGAGAAAATGGCAGCAGTGGCGGTGGAGATTCGGCATGACCACCCGCCGGCGGCCACTTCTTTTTCGGTTTTAGATAATTAGATTGGAATATTTTGTAAGGTTCACTATTATTAGTTGGCTTCATTTCCTGTAGTTTTTTTGCTTTTATGTTAAGCAATTCGAGGTCTATAAGATTGTAATGGCTTTTGGGAGAATAAATTTTTATAATATTTAATTTATATTATAATATTGTTTGATATATTAGTATGAATTAAATATTGATTATAATTGTGTAATTTGATTGAATATTAAATCTTGAAACTTATTTATTTTATATTTTTTAATTAAAAAGAGTATTGTCATGAGTCTCATTAAAAAACTTCTCTAAATTTAGACGAAAAAAAAAAAGAATATTTATAGTAATATTACATCGCACTAATATAAAAAAAACACACACCTACGACGTCATACTATCATGTTGTTAGAAATCCAAAACATAAATTCAATAATTTAAGTCAATTAAATATTAGTTTGGTTGGTATTATTGATATTATTATTGTAACACCCTAAAAAGTACCCTAGTTCGAACGATAGAAAAACGATATCGATAACGTAAAAGATCACAACTTAGCTAAGATTGAAAGTATTTAAAATGTATAATCATGTATAAGTACACATACTTGGTAGAAATAAAATTTAATCAATGTAAAATAATGTATATATATAAGTGTATATATATACATTCGATGGAATTAAATTAAGTTGAAGAATTGATACTTAAATATATATATAACATGATATGTGGATGATTATAAGAATTATATATATATAATTATGTTAGTGGGATTAGTTGGAGGATTAGTTGGGACATGACCCCTTTGGTCTTATCTCATTTAATTTGTCCCCTTTTTTCTCTTCCTTATCCGGTTACTTAACCCACCAAATTAAGCAACATTTTGTTCATTCACACACACACTTACAAACACAAAATTGAGAGGAAAACCAGAGAGCTTTCGGTGAAGAAGACAAGGGTTGCATAGCATAGAAATTGAGTTAGAAAATTCAAGGAAAAATCGAAAGTAAGTAGCTCTCTCTCTATAGTTTTCGAATATGTTAAAATCTTTAATAGATCAATGGTTTTAATGCCTTTAGAAAATCATGAAAGTGATGATACTAAAGGTTATGCTGCTGGAAAATTTTAAGAACACAAGAAACCTCAAGAAATTTTGAAGGATAAAAGCTTATGAACATGCAAGAGTAAATATGGACAGATTTAGTAGTTATAAGAACATTCAACTTTAGAAAATTGTAGAAAATTAATTAGTGGGAATTTCGTGATGAATTTTTGATATGTTCTACTTTGACATGTCTAAAGTGGTAGAAAAATTATAAATCTGAGTTTTGATCATTGTAGTGAAATCTGGAAGCTTAATACGAACATCATGTAAAACTGTCCTGCACTGTTCTTAGATGGACAGTGAACTTTAGAAAATTGTATAAAATTCACTAGTAAGAGTTTAGTGATGAAATTTTAATATGTTCTACCTTGACATGTCTAAAATGGTAGAAAAATTGTAAAAGGGATTTTTGATGACTGTGGTAAAATCTGGAAACCCATTTCGAATAGCATGCAAAACTGTCCAGTAATGTTCCTAGCTGGACAGTGAACTTTGTAAAATTGTATAAAATAATATACTAAGAGTTTCGACCTGAATTTTTGATATGTTAAAATTGGGTATGTTAATTGAATTTAGGAACAAACGGTGTTCGATTTGGAGTTGTGTACAGTAAATAAGAAATTAATTAAATTAGGTGGTCAGAAATGTGTATAAATGAAAAGAAGAAAAAAATTAAGAATTTGTGAATTATTAAAGATGTAAAAATTGGATTAAATGAAGTGTTAATAAATTTATTAACAACCTGTAGGATGTGAAATCCACCAATTTTAGGGATCAATTTGAAAGTTTAAGTGATTAATTGAAGAAATTAGGAAATTTGGGAACTAGTCGAATTGGACCAAATAATTCAGGGACTGTTTTGAATAAAGTGAAAAAAATTCAGTCTCTAATTGCATGAATTGCATTCTGAAAATTTGTTATTTGTTTGGCTTGAATGCCTTAGATTTTAGAAGCGAAAGGGTAGAAGAAGAGGTTACTCCGGGATCGGCTACGGATCGGGCGAAAGGCATACGGATTCCGAATTAGCTCGGTGAACAGTGAGTGAAACGATTTTTAGAGTTGGGATTAGAGTCCCAACTGCCTTAATTTGATTTTTAAGTTATGATAAGCATGCAATTTGGACTAACTAATTATTCGATTTTAGTAAGGGAAGAAGGAATAATGGAATTCGGATTTTATGCTTGTGTTATGCGATTTTGTTGCATATGTGATTGAAATTAAATTGATGATTGATATGTTTGATTCCGAATCTAATTTTTGGTTAATCTTACTGTTTTGGATGAATTAATCATGCTGATTATTGGAAAATTATTGTGATATTGATTTCTTATGGAAACAATGAAGTTGTGATATAGTATGTGAGTATGCAATGCTCTTACATGTTATAATTATGTTTGACAAGTTCAATTGAGTATTGAACTATGAAATGTGATTCTGATTTATATGATATGGATTTGGATTTGTATGAAAGTTGATCTGAAAAATGCGAATTGAGCATGTAAATTATTATATGACCATGTGTGATAACATGTTATTGGAATTGGAATTATAAGCAATTAATCGAAAGGAATAATTAAGGATTTCTGAAAATTTGATTGATTAAGTATCTGATTAAATTAAAGATTTAAATGTAAAGCCCTTGGTGTGTACAGTCTGTTTAGGTAGTACGGCTAGCCTAGAGTCTGAGCTCAATAAGAAAATCGGTACGTTAGTGTACTCGATATTGTGGTACGTAAGTGTACCTTCTTGCTTAATGTCTGCGGACATTATGATATGTTATACGTGATACGATTTGGTACGTGGTACCTATTACATGGTGAATTTTGATTCACAACCTCTTTTATACGTGACTTGATTACCTAGCATACTCTACTATCCAAGGCATTGCTAAATGAATTAAATGAACGATTAAAGTAATGAAATCTGAAATTTGAAGTAAATTTGTGAAATTGGTTATGGAAGCATTCGAATGAAATGTTGAATTTTATGATTTTGCCATTCTTGATATGCTATGAAACTTTAATTGTGATAATTTGATATTTGAAAGTTAATTTAGGTTTCATGGCTTGTAAGTGAAATTTTAATATGAATGATGTGAAATTAATTGCATGTATTCGAATAGAATTACATGATTCCTTAGTGCATATATTCGAATGAATTTTACGGTGCATTATAAATTTTGGATTGATTATATTGCTTGATTCATTCGAACGAACTAATGTGCAAAGTGAAACAAATTTTGTTTGATCACAATGTTTAATTTGGAAACCGAATAGAATAGGGTTTCCTCACTAAGTACGAGAAGTACTTACCACTCGAACCTTCCTTCCTTCCCCTAAATTTCAGGTTCTAGCATCGTTGACCTCTATCCGTATTCTTCTCGTACGAAGCTTAAGTATGATCTTCACTGTCTTTGTCGTACTCATGATGGGTGGCCTAGTGTTCAGCATGTTAGATAAATTTGGCATAATGGTTATGTTCATGAACTATTTCTTTAGTATTGTATAAACTTATAAGAAGTTACCTTACATCTTGATATGTAATTAAGGGAAACTAAAACATTATGGATGATATTATAGGATATGATATATATATATATGTATATGATGAAGTATGTCCATGGGATAATCGAATGTGATAAGAAATTAAAATAGATTATGTTATATACATCATAAGATAAGTGATTGGATTACATGTGCCCACCAAGCCTTGATCGAAACATTGATATGAAATGTGTATAATTTATATGTGACATGAATGATTGTAAATTAGTGCAATTTGAATAGATGTATTCAAAAAAAAAAATATCACACGAAAAAAAAAAATTGTTAACCCACTTCCGCTGCCTAATACGATTCTGTCACATGTTAACATAACACTCCTTGCCGCTAATCCGGGGTGAGGGGTGTTATATAAAGTGGTAATCAGAGCTTTTTAGGTTAAGTCCTAAAAATTTAATCGAGTCTGCATACATCTGCATTGTTTAGGTTTGCCACCCATGTATTGTATGACAAGATATCTGTATTGAGCTTTCTGATCTTTTGTTGTTTGACTGAATGATAGAATATGACGAACCCAAAAGACCCAAAGAATAGGAGCTCGCACGAATCTTCAAGCGAAGGTGAAAGTGTGAGTTTGGGTGATAATTCTCCTGCTCAAACTGAAACTCCGAGAAAGGAGAGAAACAAAGAGCATGCTCAGACTTCCGAGCAAATTCCCAAAAAGTCTGTTCAAGTCACTGAACGGATCCCTACAGAGCATGTTCAGAACACAGAACAACTTCCACCTGAAAATCCTATGGTTCAGTCTGCCCAAAGGGAATGTCTCCTTAGCATGAAGGAGATGTTCAATCAACTTCTAACAAATCTGAAACAAGAGCAACCTACTGTTTCTGTCCCTACTGCACCTAGCAGAGCTCCGATAGATAAGCTTTCTCAGCATCGAGCCTACACTTTTACTGGTGCTAATGAAGAAAGACCAGAAGATGCAGAGTACTGGCTTGAAAACACCACCAAGGTGGTAACCCGACAATTACAATGCTCCGATGACCACAAATTGGAGTGTGCTGTAGCTCTGTTAGCTGATGAAGCTATGAATTGGTGGGAAACCACTACTCTTACTGTTCCGAATGAAATGGTGACATGGGAATTCTTCCTTGAAGAGTTCAAAAAGAAGTACATCAGTGAACAATACTTAGCTGAGAGAAGAAAGAGATTCTTGCACCTTAAACAAGCCAACCATCCTATTGAGCAGTACGTTGCAGACTTTTGCAAGTATTGCAAATATGGTGCAGAATACATCAAAACTGAAGCTGATAAATGCCGAATGTTCATTGAAGGCATGAATGATGAACTGAGTCCAATCTTCACTGCTTTGGGAATCAATGATTTCCAGAATCTTGTTAATCGGGCTATTGCAACCGAAGCTAGAATGAAAGCTGCGGAAAAGCGAAAAGGGGGCAATAAGCCTGACAAAAAGCAGAAACGAGATGATAAGTCTCAATGGCAGTTCAAGAAGCCTAAATTTCAGAAAGAATGGTCTTCTAATTTCACTTCTGCTCCGAGGAGCAATTACACTTCTAAACCAGCTACAGTGATCAGATCCTCGGTACCGACTATGTCTGTTAATAGTTCGGGAAATTCTGAAAAGATTTCTCCTTGCAAGTTCTGTCAGAAACCACATCGAGGTCAGTGCATACTTCAGGCAAATCTCTGTTATGCTTGTGGTGGTGATGATCACTACATCAAAGACTGTCCTCAGAAGCATGAATCTATGCTAGCTCGTAACACTGTAGTTCCTAGTCCGACATTCTCTAATCGGAATAAGAATGCCAAGTCAGCCCAGCCGAGTTATCAGAAGAAAGGCAAGGGTACTCATTCCAATGCTACTACTCATCAGGAATCTCGAGCACCTGCTAGAGTTTACCACATTCGTGGTAGAGATGATGAAGAGTCTCTTGAAGTGATTGCAGGTACTGTTGAGCTAAACTCACATCCTGTTTATGCTTTAATAGATTCGGGATCCACTCATTCATTCACATGTCTATATGTTGTAAAAAGGTTAAAATTAGAACCTGAAAATGTGAAAACAAGTCTGATAGTCTCAAACCCTTTAGGAGGAACTTCGAATATAAACCTAATATGTAGAAATTGTTCATTGCATATTAGTAATTTGCCATTCCTTATTGATCTCTACATATTACCCTCCTGTGAGTTCGATCTAATTCTGGGTTTAGATTGGTTAAGTAAACATGAAGCTTGGGTAGATTGTCAAAATAAAAGACTGTATCTTCAGGGTTTAGGAAAGGAATCCATACTCCTAATTGATAAAAAGCCCACTTCCATTTTTGCATCCATGGTCTTACGAGATCAAATTGAATTTGGAATGTCTGAAATGCCTGTTGTTTCTGAATTCATTGATGTGTTTCCCGAGGAACTACCTGGTCTCCCTCCGACTAGAGAAGTTGAATTCGGGATTGAAGTACAGCCTGGCTCAAATCCGGTGTCTATCACTCCGTACCGGATGGCACCTCTTGAGTTAAAAGAATTGCAAAAACAACTTCAAGAACTTCAGGATAAGGGTTTTATTCGACCCAGCACTTCTCCCTGGGGTGCACCTGTTCTATTTGTGAAGAAGAAGGATGGAGCAATGCGTCTTTGCATTGACTACCGTCAATTGAACAAGATCACAATCAAGAACCGATATCCGCTCCCAAGAATAGAAGATCTGTTTGATCAACTTAGGGATGCTTCAGTATTCTCAAAGATCGACCTGCGATCTGGATACTATCAAATGAGAGTCAAAGAGGAGGATGTATCAAAAACAGCCTTCCGAACTCGTTATGGCCACTATGAATTTCTGGTAATGCCTTTCGGATTGACAAATGCTCCGGCGGCATTCATGGATCTCATGAATAGAGTATTCAAGCCATATCTTGATAAATTTGTCGTCGTCTTCATTGATGACATTTTGATCTATTCTCACAACAAAGAAGAACATGCTGATTATCTTCGCATTGTCTTGCAAACTCTCCGGGAACGCCAGTTATTCGCAAAATTTTCCAAGTGTGAGTTCTGGTTATCGGAAGTCTCTTTCCTTGGACATGTAATTTCTGCAGAAGGAATTAAAGTTGATCCGAAGAAAATTCAGTCAATCATGGATTGGCGACCTCCCAGAAATGTCAGTGAAATACGAAGTTTCCTTGGTCTTGCTGGTTATTACAGAAGGTTTGTCAAAGGGTTTTCCTCTATAGCCTTACCTTTGACTAAACTTCTTCGTAAAGATCAACCGTTTGAATGGTCTGACAAGCAACAAAGAAGCTTTGACCAACTCAAAGCAGCCTTGACTCATGCCCCAGTTTTGATCCAACCAAAACCTGGCAAGGATTATACTGTGTATAGTGATGCTTCACATGCGGGTCTTGGATGTGTTTTAATGCAAGGTGATAATGTGATAGCTTATGCTTCACGCCAACTGAAATCTCATGAATTGAACTATCCAACGCATGATCTCGAACTTGCTGCAATCGTGTTTGCTCTCAAAATATGGAGACACTACTTGTACGGTGAGAAATGTTATCTGTTCACCGATCACAAGAGCCTAAAGTATCTCCTAACTCAGAAAGATCTGAATTTGAGACAACGCAGATGGATGGAGTTATTGAAAGACTATGATTTAGTCATTGACTATCATCCAGGAAAAGCCAATGTGGTTGCAGACGCCTTGAGTCGTAAACCGACATTGGGTAAAAATCTCTAATCCCTGAACCTTAAGAAATAAAATATAAAATGTTTATAATGAAAGTTTTGATTTTAAAGTGGTATTTATTCTTGTAGCTCCAACTGCTATCAATGCTCATCTTCGAGTATATCAGAAGCAAGGATTTCTGTCCGAACTTCAAATTCAATCCAGTCTAATCTCAAGGATTGAAAATCTTCAGAAAGCTGATCCAGAACTTCAGGATATCATTTCCAAACTGGATACAAAGCCTGGTGAAGGATTCCGTATTCATACAAACGGTCTCCTTTACTTCAAAGATAGAATCTGTGTTCTAAATGATGAAAGTTTGAAAAGGGATCTTCTGGAAGAAGCACACCAAAGTTCTTTTTCGGTCCACCCTGGATCGGTTAAGATGTATAGAGATCTCAAATCTTTGTATTGGTGGTCTGGTATGAAAGCGACTATCAATGATTTTGTATCTAAATGTCTCAACTGTCAAAGAGTCAAAGCTGAACATAGAGTTCCCACCGGACTACTCCAACCACTTGTACTACCACAGTGGAAATGGGAACGAATTACTATGGATTTCGTGACTGGTCTTCCTTGTTCTCCCAGAAAATATGATGCTATTTGGGTGATTGTTGACCGATTCACCAAATCGGCACATTTTATTCCTATTCGTATCAATTACAGTTTGGAGACCTTGGCCAATCTGTATATTCAAGAAATAATCCGGCTACATGGAATTCCTATCTCCATTGTCTCTGATCGTGATCCGAGATTTACTTCTAGATTTTGGAAAACATTACAGAGAGCTATGGGAACGAAATTGAATCTAAGCACAGCTTTCCATCCGCAAACTGATGGTCAGTCTGAACGAGTAATTCAGATTCTCGAAGACATGCTTAGAGCTTGCATAATTGACTTTGGGAAGAATTGGGAGAAATCCCTACCCTTAGTTGAATTTGCCTACAACAATAGCTATCAGTCGTCTATTCAGATGGCTCCTTTTGAAGCATTGTATGGCAGAAAATGCAGAACACCTCTGTGTTGGTCCGAACTTGGTGAAAATAAGGTTTTGGGACCACAACTGCTCAGAGAAACAGAAGAGAAAGTTCAAATCATCCATTCTCGTTTAAAACAAGCCTTCGATAGACAGAAAGCATATGCTGATCTGAAACGAAGAGATATCCAGCATAACGTGGGAGACAAAGTTTTTCTCAAGGTCTCTCCATGGAAGAAAGTATTTCGGTTCGGAAAGAGGGGAAAGCTCAGTCCTCGCTTTATTGGACCTTTTGAAATTACTGAAAGAATTGGCCCAGTGGCTTATCGACTTGCACTTCCTAGTGAGTTCGATAAAATCCACAATGTCTTTCATGTGTCAATGCTCAGAAAGTATAGATCCGATCCTTCTCACATCTTAGAGCCGGAAGAAGTAGAACTGAATCCTGATTTGTCCTATGAAGAGGAACCAGTTCAGATTCTGGATAGAGAAATCAAAAGACTCAGAAACAAAAATGTTGCATTGGTTAAAGTCTTGTGGAGAAATCACGAGATGGAAGAGGCAACATGGGAACCTGAGGACACGATGAAAAAGCAATATCCTCATCTGTTCGATTCAGGTAAAATTCGAGGACGAATTTTCTTTAAGGGGGGAGGAATTGTAACACCCTAAAAAGTACCCTAGTTCGAACGATAGAAAAACGATATCGATAACGTAAAAGATCACAACTTAGCTAAGATTGAAAGTATTTAAAATGTATAATCATGTATAAGTACACATACTTGGTAGAAATAAAATTTAATCAATGTAAAATAATGTATATATATAAGTGTATATATATACATTCGATGGAATTAAATTAAGTTGAAGAATTGATACTTAAATATATATATAACATGATATGTGGATGATTATAAGAATTATATATATATAATTATGTTAGTGGGATTAGTTGGAGGATTAGTTGGGACATGACCCCTTTGGTCTTATCTCATTTAATTTGTCCCCTTTTTTCTCTTCCTTATCCGGTTACTTAACCCACCAAATTAAGCAACATTTTGTTCATTCACACACACACTTACAAACACAAAATTGAGAGGAAAACCAGAGAGCTTTCGGTGAAGAAGACAAGGGTTGCATAGCATAGAAATTGAGTTAGAAAATTCAAGGAAAAATCGAAAGTAAGTAGCTCTCTCTCTATAGTTTTCGAATATGTTAAAATCTTTAATAGATCAATGGTTTTAATGCCTTTAGAAAATCATGAAAGTGATGATACTAAAGGTTATGCTGCTGGAAAATTTTAAGAACACAAGAAACCTCAAGAAATTTTGAAGGATAAAAGCTTATGAACATGCAAGAGTAAATATGGACAGATTTAGTAGTTATAAGAACATTCAACTTTAGAAAATTGTAGAAAATTAATTAGTGGGAATTTCGTGATGAATTTTTGATATGTTCTACTTTGACATGTCTAAAGTGGTAGAAAAATTATAAATCTGAGTTTTGATCATTGTAGTGAAATCTGGAAGCTTAATACGAACATCATGTAAAACTGTCCTGCACTGTTCTTAGATGGACAGTGAACTTTAGAAAATTGTATAAAATTCACTAGTAAGAGTTTAGTGATGAAATTTTAATATGTTCTACCTTGACATGTCTAAAATGGTAGAAAAATTGTAAAAGGGATTTTTGATGACTGTGGTAAAATCTGGAAACCCATTTCGAATAGCATGCAAAACTGTCCAGTAATGTTCCTAGCTGGACAGTGAACTTTGTAAAATTGTATAAAATAATATACTAAGAGTTTCGACCTGAATTTTTGATATGTTAAAATTGGGTATGTTAATTGAATTTAGGAACAAACGGTGTTCGATTTGGAGTTGTGTACAGTAAATAAGAAATTAATTAAATTAGGTGGTCAGAAATGTGTATAAATGAAAAGAAGAAAAAAATTAAGAATTTGTGAATTATTAAAGATGTAAAAATTGGATTAAATGAAGTGTTAATAAATTTATTAACAACCTGTAGGATGTGAAATCCACCAATTTTAGGGATCAATTTGAAAGTTTAAGTGATTAATTGAAGAAATTAGGAAATTTGGGAACTAGTCGAATTGGACCAAATAATTCAGGGACTGTTTTGAATAAAGTGAAAAAAATTCAGTCTCTAATTGCATGAATTGCATTCTGAAAATTTGTTATTTGTTTGGCTTGAATGCCTTAGATTTTAGAAGCGAAAGGGTAGAAGAAGAGGTTACTCCGGGATCGGCTACGGATCGGGCGAAAGGCATACGGATTCCGAATTAGCTCGGTGAACAGTGAGTGAAACGATTTTTAGAGTTGGGATTAGAGTCCCAACTGCCTTAATTTGATTTTTAAGTTATGATAAGCATGCAATTTGGACTAACTAATTATTCGATTTTAGTAAGGGAAGAAGGAATAATGGAATTCGGATTTTATGCTTGTGTTATGCGATTTTGTTGCATATGTGATTGAAATTAAATTGATGATTGATATGTTTGATTCCGAATCTAATTTTTGGTTAATCTTACTGTTTTGGATGAATTAATCATGCTGATTATTGGAAAATTATTGTGATATTGATTTCTTATGGAAACAATGAAGTTGTGATATAGTATGTGAGTATGCAATGCTCTTACATGTTATAATTATGTTTGACAAGTTCAATTGAGTATTGAACTATGAAATGTGATTCTGATTTATATGATATGGATTTGGATTTGTATGAAAGTTGATCTGAAAAATGCGAATTGAGCATGTAAATTATTATATGACCATGTGTGATAACATGTTATTGGAATTGGAATTATAAGCAATTAATCGAAAGGAATAATTAAGGATTTCTGAAAATTTGATTGATTAAGTATCTGATTAAATTAAAGATTTAAATGTAAAGCCCTTGGTGTGTACAGTCTGTTTAGGTAGTACGGCTAGCCTAGAGTCTGAGCTCAATAAGAAAATCGGTACGTTAGTGTACTCGATATTGTGGTACGTAAGTGTACCTTCTTGCTTAATGTCTGCGGACATTATGATATGTTATACGTGATACGATTTGGTACGTGGTACCTATTACATGGTGAATTTTGATTCACAACCTCTTTTATACGTGACTTGATTACCTAGCATACTCTACTATCCAAGGCATTGCTAAATGAATTAAATGAACGATTAAAGTAATGAAATCTGAAATTTGAAGTAAATTTGTGAAATTGGTTATGGAAGCATTCGAATGAAATGTTGAATTTTATGATTTTGCCATTCTTGATATGCTATGAAACTTTAATTGTGATAATTTGATATTTGAAAGTTAATTTAGGTTTCATGGCTTGTAAGTGAAATTTTAATATGAATGATGTGAAATTAATTGCATGTATTCGAATAGAATTACATGATTCCTTAGTGCATATATTCGAATGAATTTTACGGTGCATTATAAATTTTGGATTGATTATATTGCTTGATTCATTCGAACGAACTAATGTGCAAAGTGAAACAAATTTTGTTTGATCACAATGTTTAATTTGGAAACCGAATAGAATAGGGTTTCCTCACTAAGTACGAGAAGTACTTACCACTCGAACCTTCCTTCCTTCCCCTAAATTTCAGGTTCTAGCATCGTTGACCTCTATCCGTATTCTTCTCGTACGAAGCTTAAGTATGATCTTCACTGTCTTTGTCGTACTCATGATGGGTGGCCTAGTGTTCAGCATGTTAGATAAATTTGGCATAATGGTTATGTTCATGAACTATTTCTTTAGTATTGTATAAACTTATAAGAAGTTACCTTACATCTTGATATGTAATTAAGGGAAACTAAAACATTATGGATGATATTATAGGATATGATATATATATATATGTATATGATGAAGTATGTCCATGGGATAATAGAATGTGATAAGAAATTAAAATAGATTATGTTATATACATCATAAGATAAGTGATTGGATTACATGTGCCCACCAAGCCTTGATCGAAACATTGATATGAAATGTGTATAATTTATATGTGACATGAATGATTGTAAATTAGTGCAATTTGAATAGATGTATTCAAAAAAAAAAATATCACACGAAAAAAAAAAATTGTTAACCCACTTCCGCTGCCTAATACGATTCTGTCACATGTTAACATAACGCTCCTTGCCCCTAATCTGGGGTGAGGGGTGTTATAATTATATATAAGAGAACACGAATTTGAGCATGTTTAAGTGTGTACTATCATTATAGATAGAAAGGCCGGGATAGTTTAAGCATTGTATCAAATTTGATTAATAATTTGAATGTTTCATGTTGATAAAAATAAAAGGATAATTTATTTCAAATATAATTTTTTGAAAAATAAATCAATTTAATATTTCAATATTAAGTACTAATAAACTAGCCTGTCTAGTGTCTACTAAATGTTTTCAGCAATTTTTTTTTATAAAATTATATTTTAAATAAGAATTCAATATGATTATCAAATAAATTAAAAATTAAATACTGTTTTTAATAAAATAAAATTTTCAAATGACTTATTTAAATAAATGATAATAATGGTTTTAAATATTTTCAAAGTAAAATGTCCAACGTATGCTAAAATCAAAATTATTGGATAACAAACATTGATAGATTCGTTAAATATAGTTATTTAAAATTTTGGTTTTGAATTATCAAAAATTAAGGTACATTTGGGGAGTAATTCAGTAATCGAACTTAGTTATATTTATATAATCGAAATAATTTGTGAATTCCGTTTAATTACATTTTAAAATATTTAGTAGAAAATATAATCGAAATAATTATGCAGTTAAGTACACATTCTTATAAAAACTATCATTCTCTCTTGTCATGGTATTAACAAATTTACATATTTATTTTTATTATTATTATTATTATTATTATTATTATTATAATATTATTATATTATTATCCATTTATTATATCATAAATCATAATCATGATTAATATTAATGGTCATGATTTTCATTAAAAACATGAAAATGAAGCGCGCATAATTTTAAAGCTCAATTCGGATGGGGCTAGGGTTCAGGAGGATGTTCGGACTGGAGGTGTGATTCGAAATGATAGGGGTGAGTGGTTATTGGGTTACTCCACGTTCGTTAAAATTTGTTCGGTTCTTGATTCTGAGCTTTGGGGTGTGTTGGAAGGTTTCAAACATGTTTGGGAAAGAGGTTATCGACGTGTTATCGTGAAAATTAATAATAAGAAAGCCGTTCGGCTTTTAAATATGTCGGCTAGGGACGTTGGAGATTATTCGATGGTTTATCATATTAAAATGATGTTGTTGAATGATTGGGATGTTCGGTTCCATTGCGTATCACGTAAGGTTAATGGTGTGGGTGATAGCTTAACGAAACATGGGTTGAATTTTACGAGTGGGGTGACTGTATTTTGTCAACCTCCGAATTTTGTGTTAGATGTTTTCCACTCGGACATTAGTGATGACGTTATTGATGTTTGATTTTATGTAGGTTATCAGGTGCACTATTTTCCCTCCAATTTAAGTTAGGAAGGTTTTTTAACGAGGTGCCCGGATAACCAACCTTCTTTTTCAATCATTTTTTTTATAATTTTAAATATTTTATTCAATTCATTATAATATATATATTATTTTAAAAATATTTATCGAATTAAAAAATCTGACCCGGCCCAAGGTATGCAATCATCTGGTTTAGATTTTCTTGGACATTTTGTCGAACATTTCACCGTCTCTAAGCTCTCCTCTTCTTCGTGAAGAAACGTAATTTCAGCGTGCTTTTATCCACCGAAATCATAGCCTGGCCCCTCCTCCTTTCTAAATTGTAAGCTCTGGATTTTTCTTTAATTTTCCCAGCTTCACTGTTTGATTGATTTCTTTATTATTATTTTTAAATATCAATGAATTCATCAAAACTACTGTTATTCTCTTATTCCTCAATGGTTTTCTCTTCTGTGTATACTCCATTTCTGTAAATTGGATTTTCTTTAGGGGCAAAGAGAAAAATCTTAATCATATTCAACTTTAAAACTTATTTTTTGCTTGATAATATATGCTCTGTTTCCGTGGAAAATAGAACGTGGTGATCGGTGTCAACAAATGCTTTTTCTTTTAAAATTTCTTCTAATTTTTCAATTTTGAGTATTTGCGTTTGAAATTCTATTGAAGATCACATGGTTGTTTAATGTTGGTGCATGGACGAGAGCTCCACTTGTACAGCTTTATTTTGCTTAATTAATGTGAGTAATTGTGGAGATTTTTGGATTTAAAATGAAAATACGGTTCAAGAAATTGACATGATTTTCCCTGTGAATTTGCAGAATGGGTAGGGTTAAACTAAAAATTAAAAGGTTAGAGAGCTATAGCAACAGGCAAGTTACATACTCGAAACGAAGAACCGGAATCTTGAAAAAAGCCAAGGAATTATCCATATTATGCGACATTCATATTATCCTTCTCATGTTTTCTCCAGCCGGAAAACCTACATTGTTCCATGGAGAGCGCAGGTATTGGAAGGATGGAATCATCATTTAATTTCTTGGAGGGCTTCAGTTTATGTTTCACTAGAGATTAATGAATTCCTTGTTACTTCTTCAATTCTTTGAAACATCTAAAATCCTGTTTGTTTGCAAATGATAGCCGCATTCGACCTTTGGATATCTTTCTGTTTTCTTTTGATAGAGAAATCAATTTCATATCAATACACTGTATAACAATAGTATAAGAAGTAGAATATATATACTGATAATTTGTGTATGTTTTATATTAAATGCAGATAAAGATACAAATTCTTGTGCAAGTGCCCCTTGCAGCACTCTTGTTCTTAGGCAATTTTGATGATTAGTTGGATTAATTAGTAAGCATGGTGGACTAGGATTTTATTATTTAAATGTATACCTATATTAAAATCTATTTTACCGTGATTCTTCGCTTTCCTCATAACACTGTGTCAGGCACATGACAAGCAATTCCGAAATAGCCATAGGCATATGATTGTCTAAATAATCAATGGGGTTCATTTTTTGTGCTTGTTTGCCTCTTTTTTTCAGCTCTATCGAAGAGGTTATTGCGAAGTTTGCACAATTAACCCCACAAGAAAGGGCAAAAAGGTGTGCACTTTGAATCTTGACTTGTTTAGTAATCTGTGGTATTCAAATGACATTTTAGCTAACTGGTTTTTGTTGGTCTACAACTGTACAACAGGAAGCTGGAGAGCCTTGAAGTAAGACTCTTTAACATTTCATATTCTTCAATATATTCTGCTTCAAGTGAAGAGTGAAGCCTTATTACTCTTCTATCGCTCTAATTTTTGAGTCTTGTTATTTTGAATATAGGCACTGAAGAAAACCTTCAAGAAATTGGACCATGATTTAAACATACAAGACTTTCTAGGTGCAACGTATGTGACTTTTATTTTCATTTTCTTCCAGATAATATGTTTCTCTTTAAGTAAGAGATTGAGAAGAATCTAATCTCTCTCCTTTTTTCCCCTTCTTTTCTTTATTTACCGTTGCAGCAGTCAATCTGTTGAGGTATGAAGTTTGCTTGCAACCTATGTCCCATCTGATCTCAGATTTTCTAGTGGTTCTTATTTTTTATGCTTATTGGGTATTGCTATTTTCAGGAAATGGCTAATGAAGTATCAATGTTGCAAGCTCGGCTTAACGAAGTACATAAGAGACTGAGGTGCACCTTTGGAGCTTTTGGTTGTTAAAGTATTGCTTTTTCTTTTTGTTCTTGCTTAAAAAAATGTTTGCATGAGATTAGAAACAGACTCACCATTTATCGTGTAATTGTAAATTATATTCTTAACTCTAATGTTCTGCAAGACATGCAATCTTTGCCTGTTAGAACATCCTGTAAACTAATACGTAGACAAGATGTGTTTTGAGGCCGTTATGGAAGTTCTAGCATTTGCTGCTTAAATTAGGATTTTATGTGGCAAGTTTATTGCCAATTTGATTACACCTAAGATATGGTGGGTTTGGGGGTGGGAACAAACTTGATTCATAGGTTTAAGGGTGCTATATATTATCGTAGGGATATTATAATGAGAAAATTATAATTTAAGGGATTGACTTGTCGGTTAATGCTAGATCACCCAGAAAATTAAAAGGCTACGTTTAAAACATTTTTATTATAACAGCATGAAAGGGATAGTGCTTCTAGCGCTAAACTCATTCAGCTTAAGTTTCTGCCATAACTCAAACTCTGTTAATAGCTCGCCTCTACCCTTTGGATGATAGCCATTAATGTTGTTGTTTTGGTTGTTCTGCATTCTATCTCTTTATTTTGGTCGTGTTCATGATTATTTGCTTTATGGAGTAATTTGAGTAATTCTTATTTTATCATGTGATGATTTCAGCTACTGGAGTAATCCAGATAAAATTGACAACATAGACCATCTTAGCCAGATGGAAGATTCACTAAGAGAATCCATTGAGCGTATCCGGATACACAAGGTATGTTGTTTTCTTTCAAATCCAGAGACAAAAACAAATATGCATATATATGTTTATTAGGTAAATGGTACACATATAAAGTATAATCAAGTATCAACATATTGTGTGTATTTACTTGGTTCAAATGATAGTGTTGTTTAACTCTATGTTGCTCCGACTCTTCATTTTTCTTGAAGTATCCGTGTCTAATACTCATGCCCGGCATATAGATATGGGGATATGACCTCCAAGGATCCTCGAAATACATGGAAAAACATAGAAAATCTGACCTTACCTGTGTCTGACACATACTCATATCCAACACTCACACCCGAGTTTGAGTGACATAGGTTAAACTACAATAAAGGTTAGCCATGCCAGATCCTGATGAAAACTGCTTGGTTCTTTAGCCTCCTGGTGCTGATAAAGTTACCAATTTAATCTGAGCCATAGTTACGTATAAATTACTTATGCATGCTACTATCTTGGCAGGAGAACTATGGAAAGCACCATCTTCTGCCGCTAGAATCCAGTAGCCAGGTAGCAAAAGCATTTACTCTCTTCCATATCTCTTCCGTCTGGGGGGAATATCTTACAAATTATCTGGCTTACAGTTTCAGAATGCGATGTCTTTGCCAGTGATGATGGGTGGGGTGCAAGAGGGCCAACCTGTTACATGGCTTCCGAACAATGACAATCAGCAAATGTTATTGCAAAATGATCCAAACTTTCTCCCTAACCTGTAAGACCTTTATGGATATGTACCTCAAATTCAATTCCTATTAGCGTGCTTGCACATTCAACTTAATGAATATAAAATTTCTCTCGAGGCCAACCAGCAGAGATATGGTTTTTTTTAATCTCAAATGATTTGTTGCAAAGTGGCCTATAAATAACATTTTTATTTTTTTGGTGTTTCTTTGATCCAGAGATACGGAGTGCCCTACAGATGGCTCCCTTGCAGGTTATTCTGGTTTCTTTGCCTCTGGTAAACAGACCGATATCGGCAATTCAGTACAAGTTGATAATAATACAGTACAGGAAAGTAATGACCTGAATGAGTTAGGGAGAAATGCATACTTAAATTCCCAACTTGGTAAGCAATTCTTGTACCCGCAATATAGTGCTGCAAATTTGCAAGAGGATGAGAAGTTGAAGTCCGAGATGGCGGGGAACTTACAAGGAAATCCTGGAGTTTACCAAGTAATTACTGACTTTGAAGCCCCGAGACCCATGTCTAATAATGGTCATCAAGCTTGGATATCTTCTTCTGGTCCTTGTGGCATTGCCACGTTTGATGGGAATTCTTACCATCAGGTGAGGAAACATTATTTGTCTTGTTCTACTTATTTCCTAACTCTAGGATATAAGTTAGTGGATTATTTGTAATCTGTTTTGTATAGTCGAATTTGTTATTGATATGGATCGTTGTTTATTGCAGCAAACGAAATCGACTTTCATGAATCAAACGACTCCATCTGGTCAATGCCATAATTTGTAGCTGAAGTGACTCACAGATATGCATCTGAATCCCAAACAATTTCCTGTTTATGACCTTTTCTTGTGATAGAATTGATCCAACAATAGAGGTTTATGATGGAATCTGATATCTGGCTTCTGTATATGAACTCCCTTTTCTTTTCTTTGTTTTTTTAATTTGTTTAAGCACAGTTTTAATGGGGGTGGGTTTGAAAAATACTTCCCTAATCCCCCAAATTGTACACTAAAAATACTCTTCTGTAGAAAATTAAGATGATTAGTTTGAAAATATGAATAAGATTAGACATGCAATCTGAAGCATCTTTGTTTGCAATAGAATATGCTTAAATCTTGACTCGAAAAACAGAAGGAAACTCAAACTGCTAGTGCTAGATTGATTTTAGTAACCTCTGAATGTGTTGATGATGGTGTTGTGCCATGGATCTGAGAGGTGCTGCAACAGGTTATCAAATGGTCCTTTCCCTGTCACATTGTGTTGAATTATGAATCCCAAGAACGCCAACATTGCCAATCTCCCTGCATGTTCGAACAATAGTAAGTCCGACATATCCGACAAACGCTCGAATCTGATTGGCATAGTTTTTATACATACCATTGGCGAGCTCCTTTTCCTTGGCCTCGAGTGAAGGAGCAAAGCTGAGGGGGTTGAAAATTCCACCGGGGTATCCACATTCATTTGGGGGCAAGCTGTATTGCTTGAAGATAGGGTCTTGGTTCACACATCCCGGGTTCTTGATGTCTTGCCACCGTCTGATCTCCACGTAGTGGAACAAGATGAACTCGATCACGAAAAGGGTTGACGACGATGCGAAGTATTCGGATTTTCCTGCATCGTACCACTGGGGAGCATTGATCACCCCAATCTTAGTGAAAACCTCAGGTAAAAGCATCCCGGCAACACCCAACATCGCCCAACGCCCATTCACCAGCTCAGCTTGCACGAACCATCTCAAGTTCTCCGGGTCCTCGGCCAATCCAAGAGGATCGAAGCCATTGTCGCCCGGAAGACTGCGATTCGATAATCGTTAAATACCAAATCATTAAAATTCAGTTAACAAATAATATGATTGAAAAATGTACCTCCCATTGAGGTAAGCTGGAGACGGTAGACCCGGCAACCACTCTCCTTTCTTGGCTTCAACTTTGAATGAGCTGTTTGATGAAGTCGCCATTGGTTTAAAGCAAACTTGTCGGTTTAACTTACCAGAATACCCGGTGAGAAACCTAGTATTCGATGTGCATGGCCGGAACACAGCGGCCGAGGCTTGTGTCGTTACGGTGGCCATGGTTTCCGGTAGAAAGAAAAAGATAGGTTCAGGGGAAAGGGAAAGTAAATGTTGTGCATGGCTTAAGGCTTACCTTTGTACTTGGACTTTGCCATGCATGTGTGGTTGAAATTGAAGGTTGGATCCGACGGTTGAGATGAACTCAGACTTATCACCTTTCATATCTTATAGGAGTAAATCTCTTTGCTTTATCTATTTTCCATATCCATAAATCTCTTCCTTTGTTGTTATTGGCTGAGAAATGATCAGCTGGACCCATCTTTTCATTTACATCACATGTGTTTACCGATTACATCCCGTATTCCATTAAGTTGAGTCGAGTTAGGTGAATATCATTTTATAACTCAAATCTTATTTAAAAAATTCTCAACTTGAATTCATAAAATCACAATTTAAATTAAATCAAATTTAAAAATTTAATTTTATAGATAGAGTCGAATATTATTTACTCGTAAAACGTATAAGAAAGTAGTGGTTATGTGACAGATTTTGACATAGTCGACTATAAAATTATAAAATAATAATGATTTAAAGAGAAAATTTTAAAAATTTTAAGAGTTAAAAGTATAATAAATTTTTGGGTAAACTACAACGGAAGTCACTCAATTGTAGGTAAAATTATATTTGGGTCACTCAATTATGGGTAAAGTTACATTTGTGTCACTTAATTATTAAAAGTTACATTTGGGTCACTCAATTATGGGTAAGGTTACATTTGGGTTACCCAATTATTAAAGGTTACATCTAGGTCACTCAATTATGGGTAAGGTTACGTTTGGGTCACCGTCATATTTAAAAAAGTACATCAATTTAGTCATTTTTATTCCAAATCACTTGTATATCATCGTTAACATTAGAGTACTTCATTTGAAATCATTAATTAATCTAATACACGAATTGATATACTTTTTTTAAAAAATGAAAGGTGGCCCAAATATAACATTACCCATAATTGAGTGACTTCTATTATAGTTTACCCTAAATTTTCTAACTTTATAGATAATAAAGATAAATCAGTACATTTACTTTTAATGCGTCTTACAATGTTAAGATATTAGTTGGTTTCAATTTAAACGATTTTTTATAATTTTATTAGACATATATATTTTTTATATGTAATATATTAAGCAGAATTGAGAAACTTGATTATAACATAAAATCGAATAAAAAATTAATTTTTCAAGTGTGAGTCGAATTTTGCTCGCCAATAATAATAAAGATGTGCACATAATATTTAGATAATCTGAAATTTAACAAATACATACAATAGAGTGTGGAAAATGAAATCAAGAGCAGAAGCTTGTCTCCAGAACTTTAACAAATTCATTGAAATCAATTCGTCCATCGAAATTCTCATCAAACCCTTTGATCATCTTTTCACACTCATCTTCTTCAGCTTCCTTAACGAAACCTAACGACACCAATGCGTTCCTCAACTCCTCTGCATCGATGAACCCATCCTTCTTTTCATCGAACACGTCGAATGCATCTTTTGCCTCCATTAAACTCGGCTCTTCTTCCTCGAACAGCCCCCCGATTCCGGCCGCCCCCACCGTTTTCAGTCCCCAAACCGGCAGGTTCCGGTGACCGTCGGTTTCCCTCTGATCTTCGGCGGCTGCAGAGGAAGAAACGGGGGTGCAGGAAATGATTCCCGGGAAAGATTTGAGTATGCTGAGAATGAAACGGAAGCTGGAAGAGAAATCGTTCGGTATGATTGCGGAGATAAGGAAAACAAGAGACACCATGATTCCACGCAGCGGAACCAGCTCGTTTGATGATTTCTGCATTTAGTATTGAAATGGGTGGAGTTGGAGTGTGGATGCCACACTGCTCTTACATATATTTGAAGAGTCGGAGAAGAAGAAAAGCCCAGGAAAAACAATGCACTCATACGCAATTTCCACGTATTGACGTTGATTATTTAGCTTACACAATGGAGGGTTGAAGTTTTTAGTAATTAGTGGGTCGATTTTTAAGTTCGAGTTCAGTCTATTAAATATGCATGATATATGTATATTACATTACATATGAAAAAATATGGTAATATATATATATATATATATATATATATATATATATATCGTATATGGTTATAGATAATTGTTTAAATTAGAACTAATTAGTATCATAACATTATAAATATTTATAAATAAATTTGAACAGAAACTCAAACAGCTTGACTAGACTCAAATATCATAAATTCAATTCGAAAAGATTTTAAATAAAATTTGAGTTATAAAATAAAACTCGTCAATTAGACTAACTCAATTTTTTTTACACGAGTCGATAAATTATGCTAGTAGCCGTACATTATATTTCCTTTAAAGGCCAATGGGTGGGGTTTTGCAACTTCTTAGCAGTTTCTTGGTCGTTGAGAATAAATGTATATGGAAACTGTGGTTGGTTTTATAGAATAAGTTCATGGAAATTTCTATGAAGAAATACTACTATTCACCCCCTGCAGGATATTTGTTTTTTTTTTTTTTATGGTACAAGTCTTTGATAGCCAATAGTTACGTCCAACTTTGATTATTTTAGAGTAGAATTGGGTTAAATCTAAAAAAAAATAAAATTTTTGTAATATTTATTTTCTTTATTTACAAAAACTGATATATTTTTTTATAAATGATTATTATCTCATACACAAGTAGTGGAAACTTTTTGTTTTCACAAGCACTTTAATTTTGGGATTAAGGTTTTTGTTTGGAGTTTAAAGTTTAGGAGTTTTAATGTAGGAGTTTAGAATTTAATGTTCATGGTTAGAATTTAGAGTTTAAGATTATAACTTAAGGTTTAAGGTTATGGTTTAGGTTTTAAGGTAATATGGTTAGAGATTTAGGTTTTAACTTATAAACCCTAAAATTTAACCCTAAACCCGAAATTCAATCAACGGCCCCTAAGTTCAAAACTACTATAGTTAAACGCCTAAACCCTAAATTATAAACAAAATCTCTATGTAACACCCGGGTTTAGGGTTAGGCGAAAATAATATTAAAATATTATTTTGGGCTCGGTTTTATACTCTAAATAATATTTCGAGTTTGTTTTCAAAATTTATTAATTTTGAGTTGACCATGTTTTAAGATTAAACTCCATTTAACCATGAATTTACCTCCCTTGTAAATGCCCCATTTCATTAAGGGCAAACAAGTCTTTTGAGCTTTAAAATTTATCACATGTCAAATAAAACACCCACCCTTCTCATCTTCTTCCCTTCACTCTTTCAAAAACCACCGTTACCTTCTTCTCTCCTTGGGGGTTCACTGTTCCATCACCTCTACTCCTCATTTCAACTCCGTTTTGAAAGGTAATGGTATTTTTGACTTCCCCTCATCTTCCCCTTTATAAAAGTACCTTTCATTTTAGTTTCCATGGAAGTTTTAGAAAATGTCATTTTTGAATATTTTGATTAAAAATGTGATTTTTAAGTTGTTAAGTGAAGTATTTTGATTTAATATACTTAGTTGTGGTATAAGGAAGTCAAATGGTATATCATATATGAATTTCAAGTGATTTTGGGAATTTTCGGAATTTGGCTTTGAGAGGGTTTTTGGAGGGTTTTAAAGTAGGATTTGGGGCTGTTTAATGTTGGATTTTGGGGGCTGTAGGTAGTATGATATATGAGGATCATTTTGGGTGTAATTGATGCTTGTTTGGGTGTTTGAAATGGGAGAATTCAGTGGGTGTTAAGGGCTGCTCGAAAATTCTATTTTTGGACTTGTTTTGAGTGTTGGATGCTTGGTAATGTTAATCCGGGTTAGTTTCAATGACAAGATATTGATTGTGGATGTTTTGTTTGTGTTTGGGATTGATTAGAGTCAAGTTTGGGCATCGGTGAAGCATCGGAAGTGAATTCGGGAAGTTGAAGGTTGTTGCTTGCTTGGTCTTTGGGCTTGGAAGCTTAGGTGAGTGGTTAATTGTTTTACTTGGTTCTAAAATGGTTGGTTCGAGTATACGGACTAGGTTGGGCTTGGTAGACCCACCTAGAGTTAGGATTAGGGTGGTAGCCTAATCCTAAACTTGATCTAGAGCCTTTGGATGAACTTAAATGTATGAATGTATATGCCTCGTATGTCTTGTGATATGAATGCTTATGTATATTGTATTATACATGTGAGTTGAGGCATGATTTGTATTGCTTAAAGCATGCATGGTGATGGTTCATGATTGTGTTCATGGTGAGTACGTGCTAAGCACGGAAATGATTGAAATGAGTAATGTGGAATGAGTAAAATATTGGCACTAGTATACTTAAATACAAATGATCGATCATTAGGATGTTAGTGTGTACACATGAGTCAAAAGTCGCGCGTGGCCTTGGTGGCGTTGAGTCACCAAGGAGGAGTACGGGTACGCCCGGAAATTGTATTTAAATATAGTCGGTGATGAGTGGAATCCCATCGACGGGGCGTGAGGATGAGTGGAATCCCCTCCGCGAGACCGGTGATGAGTGTAATCCCACCGTCAGGTAATGGTTGTGTTGTTGGATGTGAGTTCCAACGGTTATCCGCGTATTTGAGTCATAACTAGGTGCCAATGTTGATTGATATGTGTATCAATGTATTGAGCTTAATGATCCTTATGTGGATGTTTGATGTGGCTACTTATGTTGAGGAAGTTAGAGCTTGTTGATCATGACATTTACTTGTATATATTGCTCATGCATCTTATCTTATGGCTCTTGTGGATCCTTGGTATGTTTGTGTAATGCCTTGGCTAGATCGTGCTCGGACCCTGCAATGTTGAGGTTTGTTTTTAGAGCTTACCCTCACTAAGCATCATTGCTTACGCTCTCTCCTTGTTCAACATTGCAGATCCTTAGTTCGTGGGTTGCTTGCGCAAGTAGAAGGCTCCAAGTGTGGTTTTTGGCTTGAGTTCATCAAGTATGGATTTTTAAATGTTAGACATGTAATAGTTTGAGCAATGGGACATGTATGGTTTTGTTGGATAGTTGTTGGTTGTCAGGAGCATGTTTAGACTCCTTGATGCCTTGTTTGTGTGTGGCTTATGTTGCCTTGATGAATGATAACTCATGCCTAATTGCTTATTTTGAATACTAGCTAAATGCCTTAGAGGTCATCTTTATGTTTGAATGATGTTTGAATGAATGCATGTTTGTGAAGTCTTATCTTAGTGTTTAGACTTACCTTAATCTTGTTGAAGCATGCTAGTATGGTTGGTATGCCTTAAGTTTAATCAACGTGGTGTTGTGATGTGTTTTGGTGGTGTTTTGGGGCACCTTTGTGCCTTAAAACAGCAAAATCGAGTCCGCAGACAGGGGGCGTTTCGGAACGGGTCCCCCTGTTCCGGAACGGTTCCTTTGCAAATGGCCTGCCGTTTCGAAACGGATGGGGGTCGTTTCGGAACACTTTTGCTACTGGAATTTTGAGAAGTTGGCGAGATGTAGGCGTTCCGAAACGGGCCTTTGAGGTTTCGAAACGGTCAAATCTCGTTGACCACGAGAAATTGACCGTCAAGGTCGTTCCGATACGGGTCACCCCTGTTTCGGAACGGTCACCTTATGGTTGACCCTGGCCTGTTGACTAAGTCAAGGCGTTTCGGAACACCCTATGGGCGTTTCGAAACGGCCTGTTGTAGAACATTAAAATGGGTTGTTTTATGTCTTGTTGGGTCGGAGAATGTTTCATTGTTCGTATCTTCCGCTGTTGTGCTTCACATAGGAACTTAATATGCATCTAGACAAGACTAAGGCTAAAAGAAATCTTCTGGGTCGTTAACCGAAGGGAAACCTTAACGGGTTTCGCTTCGGTTTTCCCCGTGTGGCCCACTCGGACCGGTCATCCGACCAGACCGGGACAAAGGGGTTACACTCTAAACAGTAAAACTAAGGCGTTTATGCAAAGAAAATTTTTACAAGCGCTTGTACATAGAATAATTACTATTTTATAAAAATATAAAAAAATGACATTATTTAAGAGATATCGAACACAATGAACCTTACTTTATGTGGAGGTTGAAAATCTAATGTGAACATATATATCCACACGGAAAGGGCATTTAAGTTATTTATATCAAGTTTATTGGACTATATGAAACAAATAGTTTGAAAATTTTAATTTATTTAAAACTAAACATGTTCTTTTAACAACAACGGTTAGTGAACTCAACAAGTGTTTCAGTGGAAAAGCATATAATAATTATTTTAAGAGACGCGAGTTTAAATCGACTTGTCTACAATGTGTATACACATTGTCAATGAGTTTAAAATATGTATGAACATATGCTATCTTCTAATCACCTTTAGACCATTCAAAAAAACAAGAGCGTTTAGTTTTATTAAAAAAGAACAAAAAAAAAGATACGAACAACACCATTAATCAACAATGAATGATAAAAAACCATCAACGCTAACATAAAGATGCGTATAAACCACAAATAAAGAATGGTGATTATAAACACGCATTTAAATCCAGTTTGAAGGTCTAAAGTAAGAAAGGCCGTCAGGATAATCAAATAAGCTTCATTTTGATCAGTCGAGACGACGTCAAATTTAACTTTGAGAAGGAGAAAAAAGAACGACCAAACGACCGAAAAAAGAGACAAAAAATGTCAAAAGATAAAAAAAATGTATTATGAGACAGAAAAAACGTTTTACACAATGATATTCTTGATAAAAATTAGACATAGAAAAAAGAGATATGTTAGATACGCATAAATAGACGATGAAATATAATTTGATGAAACAAATACATATAAATCATGAAATAACATGCGAAAGTGAAAATGTGCACGAAGATATAGTTGAATATTCATTTTATTTAATACAATAATCATGTTTACAAACATGTTAAAATAACATGTTTAACAAACGTGATAAATGATCATGATTCATGACCACCATGTGCATGAAGATATAGTTGGATATGTCCGCAAATAACTAAAAACATGTTCATGAATAATGAACAAATCATAAATGAATATGTTTTTTTAGATATAAAACTATCAAATATAAATATTAATAATTATATTATAAATGAATAAATAAACACAAATATTTAAGTATTTTTTTTATAAGAAAAATATCAACTTTAGACACAAGAACTTATAAATGAGTTTATAAACAATGTGATAAACATTCTTACAACCAACCGAACATAATCAAATTGAATACATTTATTTAAATTTGTTCATTTAATAAATGGACATAAAATGTTTGTTCATACTTATTTAGCTTAATAAATAAATAATTCACAAGTAATTTGTAGTTTGTCGAAGTTCTGTTTATTTATTTACAACTCTAAGTATAATCATCCAATAATTGGCCTAATGGTTGACTAATTTAAATTTGAATATGACATAGGCCCACCATGGGACAATCTTTCTTAACTCAGTTTACTCAATTCACGACGTTATGATTTGAACTTAGACCTTATTTGTAAAAACTCAACTTGTACTTGATAAATTATATATAAATAACAAGTAAACATTTGTTTACATAAGCTTGTTAGATTTAGGGCCTATAGTTTAGAGGTTTAGAATTTAGGATTAAGGTATAAGATTTAAATTTTAGGGTTTTAGGTTTAGTCATTTAGACTTTAGGTGTTAAAGAAAAGTTAAATAATATTTTTTACACAACTTATGTATCAAAATATAACTCATAAACATTAATTATTTGTTAATTCAACTATTTCCCCTTAATTAACGATTTTATTATTAAATTAAAAATTGACTAATGTTTTATTTATTCATATATTTTACGTAGAAGTCTTTTATTATTGAAGTAAACTTTCTTTAATTTTTTTATTTTTTGTGAATTAAATTATTTGACTAATGGTTGTCTTTTTTAATTTGTTTAGTGACCCAAGATTTTTAAATATGGAATCCAAATGGATTTTTCATTTTGTATCCGATTAATTGCTTGAAGTCGAATCAAAGACTTTTTTCTTTAAAAACATATTATTCTATCCGTCCTACTAAACTCTCACATGTTAGTTAAAATTGTTCAACTTTGACTATACTTTATTTAAAATTTTTAATTAATTAAAATTTATAAAATATATATTTAAAAACTATTTGATTCAAAGTTTTTAAAATATATTTTTTTTATATTTTTATCAATAATAAATTTTAAATTATAAGAAATTTAAAAACTATTTGATTCAAATTTATAAAATATATAATAAATTTTATCAAATATGACAGTTTAGTGGGACAGATGGAGTATTTGTTTAGCAATTAACATAATATTTTTAGAGGCAATGAATGGAAAACAAATGCAAATAGTATTTATTGAAATAAAACAATCCATATACCCATCTTAAAAGCTATCTCCCAAGCCATTGTAAAGCTCCAATGGCAAAATTCTACTCAATAATCGATTCACACATATGTACGAGGGTGAATGAATCGGGATCGAATGAATAATATTGTGTTCATGTTCGTTTGTTTATTTTTTATGGTGCTCATGTTCAGTTCATGTTTGTTTAAATTTTTAATATCATGCTCATTTGTTTATTTTTGAAGGTATTTGTGTTTGATTCGTTTAGCGTTTGCGAACATGTTCGTTTAACATTCGCTAACATAGTTGTTTATATGTTCGTAAATATAATAAATTACACCACTAGTCCTTAAGCTCCCCAGTCTTCATAGTTTGAACTCCAAAATTCATATTGTGTTCAATTTAGTCCCTACCTTTGTCAATATTAAAAAATTCGTTACCAAATTTATTTAGTTCGTCGAATAATATATATTCACAACGTGTTCATGTTGTGTTTCAATTCATAAGATGACTATTCTAAATCCTTTTTCATACAATATTGTGTCCAATATGTGTTATATATCGTGATGTTCTAGACCCTTTTCCATACAAATTTAGATTTCATTTTCATTTTAATTACCAAACTTAGATTTCGTTTTCATTTTAATTACTCTTAGTTAATTTCATATAGTCACATGTACTATTATTGTGTCAGGTTGATGAATTAGGAAAAAAAACTTTGGGCGTAGGACTTGGAGTTTAGATTAACATTAATTGTGCATAAACATTATTTTTTAGCAACATGTTTTTAAATTATGTATAATTTATTATTTTTATCTCTGAATGTTCTAATTTATTAGTTTAATTACATGAGATTACATTTTGAGTATTATTAAAAGTTAATGAACTCTTGTTTCAAACAAATGATATGAAGAAAATATTTTGAAATGTGTACACTTCGAGTTATTAGACAGATTTAGAAGAAAAAAATAGATGATTTTTTCGTATTTTGTTTTTAGGATGAGTTTGCCACGCTCGACGAGCACCAATGAGCATCATTAATTTAATTTATAAAGATTAAAAATCTAAAAGGCTCACCATATAATTATAAATTATGTAAAAACAAAAGATAAATTAATTAAAATACATTATTTTATTTTTAATTTTCTTTTAAACATATATCAAAATACATATCTTACCCCTAAATTACAAAACCGTAATTTTTTGTTCATTTGAAATTCAAGTCGTCGCCACCACCACTCCCTGCCGCCACTGTTGAGACTTCAATTTTAAAACATACGACAACATTAAAAATTATCGTCGTTCAAATTCCAAAAGAAAATTATTTTCTAGACTAACGAATTCAAATGTCCAGTTTAATATTAATGTTTATAAACAAAAAAAATTATGTTTTAAAATTCAGATTAAAATCCAAACTTTAATCGATATTTGTTAAAATATTTTTGTTCTTTTTCACTGTAAATCTCCTACTTAGAAACTAGAAAGTACCAAGATATTACAAACAAAAGACGAATATTGTTTCAGTTTCTTTCTTTTTCATTTATCGTAATTTTTGTTCAAATTGAAGTCTTAACGGTGGCAGCAGGTAGCGGCTGCGAGCGGTTTGAATTTCAAATAAATAAAAGTTAGAGTTTTGTATTTTAAGGGTAGGATAAATATTTTGATTTGTGTTTGAAAAAATTAAAAATAAAATAATATATTTTAATTAATTTACCTTTTAATTTTTAAATAATTTATAATTATACGGTAAGTCCTTTAAATTTTTAATCTTTATAAATTAAATTAATGGTACTCATCGGTGCTTACGTTAGTGGTGCTCATCGGTGCTCGTCGAGCGTGGCAGAATTTTCTTTATCTATATTAATTATAACCAACATTCACTTGATTAATATCAACTCAATTAAAAAACATAAAATGACAAAACATTAATCTGTATGTATATTTTTTAACTATATAAAAGAGAGTTATATTTTGGTACAAAACATGTGTAAATTTTATTTACACAATCCTTTTCTAAACTCTAAAACAATAACCCTATCGTCCTAAACTCTAAACTCTAAATCATACTCTAGCATTAAATCTTAAATTCTAAGCCTTATAATCTAAACCCCTAAACTTTAAACCCTAAACTAAATATATAACCCCTAAATTTGACAAGCACGTATATATTTTAATTTTCACAAATTATATATAGAAGTTTTTCTCTTAAAATAAATACCGAACCTAATTTTGGCGACTTGTTGCAATTTTTTATCTTTGGTGACCGAATTAAAATATTGATAGTTGGGTCACTAATTATGTTGTTTACCCTATATACTAATCCCATATTAAATTAGAGGCTTGATTGTTAAACAAGTGTCTAAACTATATTTTTTTATATAAGTGCTCAAACTATTTTTCGGGCCAAGTAGATGTCTAATGTTTTTAATGTTACTTGTTTAGGTGCCCTGTCGTTAATTTACGTTTAGAAAAATTCATATATTTTTTTAAAATTCACAAAATAACTCAAAAAATTTAGACCCCCAAATCTGGCCACTGTTGTCGCCGTTCATCACACCATCGGTGAGAAAATAAAGCCTCTTTCTCTTGTCGCAAGACCCAAACGACGTTCGTCGGTCGTCGTTGATCATTTTTTTGCGAGTTTGATTTTATTTTACTATCGGCGACGGGAGGATGGAGAAATAATATTGGGGTCCAGTGAAAGAAGTGGTGGGTGCACCGTCGACGATTGACTATAACAACGGCTGAAATCGAGATTTGAGACTTAAAAATTTAAAGATTTAGACTATATTGGAAATTTTTGAGGATTTTAGGATATTTTTTAAAAATAAAACATGCCACATGTTATGTTTTTATTAGATGACAATTTTTTTTAATAACTATTAATGATAAAACACCTTAATGAAAACATTAGACACATATTTAACAATATATATATATATATTAAGTACCTATTTAGAACAAAATCTATAGTTTAGACATTTATTTGTATTTATTTACCTAGCCTAAATTAGATGACCAAGATTCCAAGACCAACACCAATCAAATCCATAGAGGAAAAAAAATGATAACAGATGGCAAAGATTCCAAGACCAAGAGACAATCAAAGTCCCGCCCCTCTCCGCCACGTCGTTCCCGCTCATCAAAGCTCACTCCACCGTCTGCCACGTTGCTCGACGGTGAACTGGCGGTGACGGAGCGAGAAGGAAGCTCCCCGATTTCCGGTCTCTTTGAAGATCTCCAAATTTCACAAGATTCAAGCCCCAATCCCCGGAGCTTTCCATTCAGCGTCAAGCAACAATGCTGGGAAAAGGCCGAGAAGGTCAAGGGACGAGACCCAGATCGGTGGCGGCGTGACGCCGTTGGTAACATTGTTTACAGGAAGCTCGTTGGTTGTCCTGGTTGCTTGTGCCATGACTATGACCATATCATCCCTTACTCCAAGGTAGCTTTTTTTTTTGCCCCTTAAATTGAATAATTCTTCTTTATTTATGAACATGAATTTGAAGATTTGGGTTTAGTTTTAATTATGGATAATTGTTTGAAAGTGCCCCTGCTGAGTGTTATTTCTAGTATGATTTTAGGTCATGCACCTTAGAAGAAAAATGTTTTCTTGCTCCTTTATAGTCAGAAGCAGATATTAGCAAAACAGAGACAAAACAAGATTGGAGATTTTAAAGTGGATTTGTTGCTCCATTTCTTATGTGAAGACTACAATGGCATTTGTGAATGTCGTTACTAAGTTGTGAAGAATTCGATTGCTATATTCTGTATAGACTAAGATGGTTAGACTTTGAATCCACAAGGACCTAGACCAATTGGATCCCTTAGTGAAGGACATAATTCTAGTTCAGCACTCGCCGCGACTTTTCCACTATTGAATGGAATTTTTTCATAGAACTATAGAAAAATTTCTTTCGAGCTGAATATTTCATTCTTATTAATTCTAAATGAAGCAAAGCTATAAGTGCTAGTGTTACATTATGGGAGGCGAAGAAATTTAATCACTTTTGGCCTTTGGGTGAGAATCATTTGGCCGAAGAATCTGGCTGTCGTGATAAGTAGCAGTTTTAATAAAACTCTAAAAGGAAATAATAAGTGAAGATCAAAAGTTGTTGATAAGGTGGTGGTAGAAGCCATGGTAGTTGATGGGTCTGGAGGTAGCATGTGAAATGTTCCCTGTTAAGCTGGACTGGTCTGTTATATTGATGTTCAAATGCAATGTTTTTCACATACAAGACGATATAAGTTGCAACGGAGGACCGGCTAAGCCCTGGGAACTTGAGGCTAATCTCAGGTTGTTAGGTCAAATTCTCAAAAGGTTTAATATTTGGATAGGGTCAAAGCATCATGTATTCACGGGACACCTTCTAATTACTATAGACAAAGTTGTTATATTTTCCTACCTTTATTTCTATTATGTTCTCAGATATTCAATTAATGCATACTTAACAGATAAGTTGTTTTCGCTTTCTAATGATACTCTCTCTGATATTCAAGCTCTTAAAAACCGTCCCTGAACTTTCCAATTTCCATGTCTTTTGACTTTCTTGTGAAGTATTGTAATCTGCATGAAATCCATGTTTCTTTACAGAACCTGGCTCTTGATTTGAATTCTTCTCATAAATTTCAGGGAGGAAAAAGCACGCTAGAGAACTGTCAGGTTTTACAGGTACGAGAGTTTCCCTCTTATGGCATCTTCAGCTTTCATCTATCTTTCTGTTTTTCTAAACCTCCTAATGTCCTTTTAAAAAATAAATATGAATGTGCTTCTGTTTTCAAAGTTTTACACAACTTGCCAAAATAGGAATTTTATTTATTTTTGCAATGCAATAAAGCATGTCCGGCCAGGACAGACAGTGATACCAGTCTACTAAAAGTTGATGATGTTTTCATGTATTTTGCCAGCCAACATGATTGGCAGTTACTTGCCTCTTGAGTCTTCAATACACTTTGTTGACACGAATCGTATTAATGTTGCAATTTGCGGCCCGAGAATCATCTCTGGGCTACCCATTTTCCTTCATTAAACTGAGTGCAAAGGTCCACCTTGATTTGCCTTACCGTCGTAAAGCCTTTATATATCATCCATAAGAAAAAGGATAGAAAATGAGAAGAACCAAGTATTAACCATGGTAATGGAACCTTTTTAACTAAGTGCATTTAGTGTCCTTATCATTTTTAGGTATTTTGAAATTATGTACATAATATGGTCTTGAATATGCTTAATACTTGAGTGCTTAATCGAAACATGCTAGTCAGTATTTGAGTGCGTAATCTAAACATGCTTAGTCCGTATTTGAGTGCTTAATCTTTCACTATTAAGTCTTATTTGATTCCCATTTACGAGGATCTGAGCTTCTCTTTTCCAGAACAATCGGATGCAGACAAAGTTGATCTAATGCTTTATGTATTAGTACCTGTACCATTGAGTTCCTGAATAATTTTGCATCATTCGGAGTATTTTTCTTTTCTCGACTAATTACTCTTGTTTCGATAACTTCAGGCAACCGTTAATCGATCAAAGGGAAACCGGACTGAGTTGTCCAGAGCTGAACTTATTCTGAAAAGCTCTTATTGTCGGGTTTCAGGTATTGTTAATGATGTACCATATATGTATATATATTTCCTTTTCCTGATAAGATGATGACCAACGAATTTGCTGGTCCGTGACTTTCGATTGTTTCATGGAAGTTTAGGTCGCGATATGGATTTGATTGAACTTTCAGCTTATGGCAATGTTCATCACGGGGATGATTCAGGTGGGTGTAGAATTCAATAATTACTGATTTTCTGTAGGGAACTAGTCATAGTGGTGATTCCAAGATATATCTATTGAAATGATGTTTGAGGTCAAAGATGAAATCCTGAAACAACATTTTCTCAGTATTTTGGAGGGTAAACGTCAGTCATGACCCCAAACTCTTGTATGTTTTTCAGATTTGCCATGTTAAAGCATGACATGCAAGCAGATGTTAAGTGAATTGTTCTTATATGTGAAGATTATCGCTTGAAAAAAAAGAGTAAGGAGTTAATCTGAGCCATCCATTCTACCCATCTAACGATCCAGAAAACGTGTAAAACTTAAAGAATTTTACATTGTGTAAGTTGATCCTAATTCACATATATATATATATATTATTTGATACACTGGCTGCGGATTTTTTTTTATGAATGACCATACTGCTAGGATTAGATACATATTTTTATTAATTACCATATTTATTACTTAAAATGTTTCATTACCTCCACCTGGATGGTGAATTGAACATCTTATTGATTCAACTTGGTTGCCATGGAAATTAAAAGCACAACTCAAACTTGGAGCCCGGTGCAAGCAAACATGATTACCTTAACATTGGAATTGTAATAATAAAACCCCATGTCTCAAAAGCAGTATGCTCTAATAAATTCAACTAAACAGATATGAATATTATCACAAATAATATAAATATATGGGTTATATTTTGATACATAGTCCATGATTTACACGACTCTTCTTTAAAATCTAAATTCTTAATCTTAACCTCCTAAACCCTAAACTTTAACACTAAATCTTAAATTTTAAACCAACAACTTAAAACCTTAACTCCTACAATTGACACGAGTTATGTATCTAATGTTCTCTAAACATATACTAACTTAATATAAAAAAGTATCAAGTAGTAAGCAATGTAGTATCACTTAAGTATGTTTCGAGTTCGAGCCTTCAAGGCCTTGTGTATGCAAAAAAATCCCCGTTGAGAGATTCACCCACCAAAATTATGTGTACAAAACGATCAGTCCGAATTAGTCAAGATAAAATCTTAAGAGTCATTAATAAAGAATGTTCTTTTCTTTTTGTTCTTTTGTTATTTATTATTTTTTGGAAGTGATAGCTTCTCATCAACATCTTTTTTAATGATTTTTTTTCGTTTTTAGCTTAATCTATTTATATAGAATTTAACAATTTTTATGTTATATAAAAAACTTTAACATGTTTTACTATCTAATGTTCTAATTTCTTTTTACTTAGGTCATTCCTTAATGGATCCCCAATGTAGTGCCCTACACGTGTCCCACAAAACTCATAGTTATGGAGAAAATGATTTTGCATTTCTTGGTTGAAAAGAAAGTAGCTTAGAATTTCATATAGAAAATTACTTTATTGTTAATATAATAATAAAAAAGGGGTTAGCTTTTTGACTTTATAGAATCCCTCAAAGTGTGACAAACTTGCTTTTAATTGCACCAATCAAACACACTTTTATGTCATCTTTTCTAGTTCAACTCCAAATTAAAGCTCTACTTTTTTTTGACCTTTTAGGGTTGGGTTTTCTTTCTTTTAATCATTAATTATTTTTTAGATTATTTGTTTAATTTTCAAAAAAAAAGAGTTTGAATAAAATATTAGGTTTTATAAATAAATTTATTTTTATTTATACATATTATGTCTAAAACTTGATTTGTTAGGAATTCAAACAAATATTAAATATTTTATTCGATCCAACTTAACTCGAATCTAAATGTATTTTTTCAATCATACTTTGGACTGCATGTCTCCACTTAAAAGTTTAAACAACAATAAAAGTCACTAGGTTTAAGAGATAAGTTGTAGTGGGGGTTGACTTTTTTTAGTGCCAATTATTTTTATGTTTTACTTTTCCAATTTAAAGTCGATATTAAATCAATTGGTCATTTATACACTTATGTGTGTGTTCATGCCAAAAAAGCACCAATGCAAAGATTAACATTGGCTTAGCACTAAGAAGTGGATAAATACCGATTAAAAGTCAAAAGTCGTTAATTTAATGCACTCTACAAAATAAATCATTTTTATCTAATTCTAAACATGATAATATCAGACATGACGTAAAATATTATACGAATATATGAATGTTTTGAAATTCAAATAACATGTTACATGAATATAAAATATGTTACATATGATTAATTATAATATAACAAAATACATATACATAATACGAATAGTCTGGCGTGATCGAAATCAGGTGGATTCAAGTTCTGTAACAATATAATAGATTTGAATATTCGAATCCGTTATCGGAAGAAAGAAAGTATATCGAATCGTAAAACAATTACGCATATACAAATAACTATAAAAATTGATTAAGGGCTTCGCCTGCATGAAAAATGAGGACCACAGTTTTAATAGCATGAACATGGTATTTAAGGGTTTCAGATATGTGGGGGTGGAAGCTGTACTTTGCCCAGACTAACACGATTTCTTCTTCATTTAGGTAAACAGTTAGGGGTGACATTAATGTTGCTTTGATTCTTTGTTTTTATTAAAATATATGTTTAAATTTGGTCGTACACATATTTAGTTATTAATATCAGACATCGATCGAGTCTTAGTTTAACTGGTACTTTCTAAAAGTCATAAATAAGAGTAATTCAACATCAGAGAAAGAGTTTAGATCATTAGAGAAAGATTGTCGATGATAAAGGATGACAATCAACATAATAAGTAATCATCGTTTTTTATTTTTTTTTAAGTTTTATGTTTGAGAGATGAAACAGTTAAATTAAAATTTATTTTATTTAAATGTATATTTAATTTAAAAAAATCACACTAGTTTTATGTTTTATAATCATATTTTTATGGGATATTAACATGTCTAAATATGTTTAAAATTTAATCTGTACATTTTAAATATGTTTTACGTCAAATTCGAGTTACATTTACTACTTAAGTATATTGTTAGATTAATAAAAAAAAGTTAAGACTGAAACAATATAAAATTTTAATTAAAATATTTTGAGACGTCGGGCGTAATTAACTCATAAATAAAAACAAAGTTTAATTCAATTAGATTCTGATATATATTCAATCAAACGGGCAGAATAGCCATGAATGAAACTGTGGTCAACTTCTTTCAACAGAAACTGCAATTAGGCAAATGGAGGAAAAACAATGGGGTGATTGTTTCCCCAGAAAAAGTAAAAAAGAAAGAAGAAAGAAAAGACAAAATGATTTGATGTTATAGTATTAGATTCGGGGTCCAAAATCCAAACTTAAACTCCCATCTAATTCCTCAAACATGTGGTCTCTATTCCCTGCTTTCCATCAAAATATCTATACGTTTTCTTTTCCTTTTCCCCTGACCCTACTCATGAATGGACATGTTTTTGTTTGGACGGACGCATGATTTTATGTAAAGAGTACGAATTATTAGAAATGTAAGCGTGCGAAATTATATTATCAACAGAAAACATATAGGAAATATATAAAATATAAGGGAACTTACAATTGTTAGGGCCTAGGGGTGCGGCTGCCACTAGCACCATTGTGTTCGTCCCTGTATTCTTGATATATCCATGCTATCCGTTTTTTGACCGAACCCGAGTTTCGAATACACGGGTTTAGTCTACTTTGTTCATGTAGTCACTCGTAAGAAATGAGATTTAATACTTGATTTTGCTTCTCAGTGCAGCAAAGTGAAACATACTGCATTTTGCAGGACTTTTAAGATTCATGAATGATATAAATAAAGGTAGGTTTTATTATTCTCAACACTGCACAAAGTATATAAAAAAAGGATTTTGAAAAGGAAAAGGAAATGCAATATGATATACATATACCAGGGAACCCTCAGCTAAGCAATTTGCCTTTTCTCTGCAACTTGTTTGGATTCCATTGGAGAAAAGGAAAGCTATTTTGCCTGTTTGTTGAATAAAATATTCAAGCTTATCTTCAACAAAAAGGTGGTCCTTCAAATGAAATTCCATCTTTTTTTGCTTCCATGATAGCACTGTTTCTTCCATGTTTGTTAGAACTTCCTCGGCTTTTTCCGGTATCTGATTCGGGTATATTCATATCGATATCGAACGTGAATACTTTAGAGAAAAACGAAATGGAGAAGATGAAAGTATAGAAAGCTGCAAGTGAAATGAGGAAAAAGACTTCCACTACTTCAGTATGAAAATTTAGTTCAATACATACTGTCATGGTATTTTACATATATATATAGAGATATATACATGAATACAAACTGAGCAAACTAAGTAAAAATCAAAAGGCATATGTTGACTGTTTATTGTACTGTTACAAGAAGAGAATTAGTTTTCCCTAAGCTTTTCTTATCCTACTGAGGAGAAAGAAAAGGGATCAAACCCCCCCCTTTTCTCCTTTTCCCTATCCTTGCCGGTCTTCGGTCTTGTTCTCAGGCAGCTGTCTAACTCCTGAACTGATCCTACGAGACGATGCCGGTAAGTGGTTCGTAAGTATTTAAGGCCTATACCGAGCACCTAGCTTCAAGAGCTCTCATGGAAGTTGAGGGATCTTGACAAGGCTGCTGGGTTTGCTCTCAATACTGGTGATGCTTCAGCTACATGATTCTTTTCATCACTCTTTGAATGGAAGGCCTTGAAAAGCCCTCCCCCGCCAAGTGATTCGTTCTTGATCCCGAGTGTCGCCCATATCGAACTTTTTGCTGCTTCACTTGGATCATCGATCCTTAAAGTTTTCGGGACCAAAACACATCCGTTCTTCTGTTTAGTTGGCTTTTGTTTTTCTGAATCATCTAATTTAGCTGTTGTGTCCCCTTCCCTTGAATGTTTCCCTAAGGTCGGACAATTTGGACCGGAAGCTGGAGCCTTCCTGTTCGAAGCAGAGGAGGATGACTGAGGAGACATCAAAGGAACGTTCCAAGTCCCGGGAATCCCGCAGTTCCAATAAGCTGCAGCAGGATAGAACGGCATGGGAAATCCAGATGGGCAAAATGCCGGTGGAGGCACCACAGAATTCCATGGATAAGGCCAAGGAACACCATGTAAACAAGGAATTTGTGAAGGAAAGCCGTTAATGTTCCCCATCATGTTTTCTTGAATACAATTTCTGCCTCCTTCGTCCATCGAGTTTGAAACCGTGATAGAAGATCCACTCGAGCAATCGTCACCGTTTTCCCTTCTGTTTGCAACAGAAACCCTTTGTCCTTCGAGGCCATGGAATCCATTTCGGGTACCATTCACAACCTTTTTCTCCCCAAGGTTTAAGACAGAAGCCATGGAATCACAAATGGGTGCATCTAGGCCGAAGCTAAGGACCCTGCCATTGCTTTTCAACGAAGGGTGATGTGCTGCAGTAGGAGCATCCATTCGAGCCGCTTGAAGAACCTCCGATATGGAGATGTGTCGGTATTGCGAAGCAGAGTTCTTGTTCTTACGACGACCAGCTCCCACCGGTACATTCCTCATCGTACCGCCCGCGGTCCAGTATCTTTGACAGGCTTTGCAGAAATGACGAGGCTGATTAATATTGTAATTATTGTAGTAGCAAAACTTTGTATCCATGCTATTGCAGCGGGGGCAAGGAAGTATCTGATCCGGCTTTTTAAGTGTTTTCTCCTGTGACTTGGTACCATCACTTCGATCTTTATCCGTCTTTCCGGTCTTCGATTTTCCGCTTTCTTCATCGATAGACGGAGTTTTCGGGTTTACATTAGGCTCCGGCGAGTCCTCTCTATTTGAAGGATGCACCTCATCTTCTCCTCCAGTATCAGCAATCTTCTCTGCTAAAGAATCCTGAAATTCAATAAGGTTTCCATTAAGAAACTTGAACAAAACCTTGTAAACCAAGAGATTCTCAGAAAGAATCAAGAAAAATCAGTCAAAATTCTCGAGAAACAAACAAGTAAAAAAATGACCCCAACCACTCCTTTTATATGAAAATTGTTTTAAGGCTTAATTGATATGATCAGATATTTATCAAAAACAAAGCTAACAAAGAATTTACAAGTTAAATGATCAATAGATTGTAGAATCTGGGGGGAAAATTGATTGGCTAAAAACCAATAAGTAAAAAATAGACATTTGGCACAAGGAGGACTTCAGAATTTCAAGTCTGATTCCCCAGAACAAATTATTTTCTAGTTCAATAATCAAAACCCCAGATAAGTAAAAACATCAAGTTCAATAAATATTTTACAATTTGATTTCTTTTCTTCTGAATATTATATAGTTTCCAAAAGAAAATTGCTAGTTCAAGCAAAACAAGTCGGAAAACCAAAAATGGAAAAAAAATCAAGAAAAAAAAAAAGTAAAATTGACCCATTAGTATTTTCACCATTTCAAGAAATGGGCAATCCTTAAAATCTCCAAAAGCTTGATAATTTAATCGAATTTCACCAACCTGCTCTGTTTCATCTTCTAGTTCTACTTCTTCTTGTTCATCATCATCAAATTCATCGCCCTCTTCATCTTCTAATACTGCCTTGTCGAATTCATCAACGGAGATGGTCGAAACCTCTGCCCCATCAGCAGGAAAATGAATCTTCTTACCGAACAACGTGATCCCGGGGTCTTTATTTTCTTGCATTTTCTCGACAACCAAACAAGAAACTACAGAAAACCAAAAAAAAATCTTAAAAAAAGAGCAGCTAAGAGGATTCGTAGGTGGTGAAATTTTGTTCTTTCGGGGTTTTGGTAAATTGGTTTCAAGTGTGTAGAGGTTTTTTTTTCTGGATGGGTATAAATGAGAGGCGGATGCCACGACATCACCATGGTTTGATTCTCAGCCACAAGTTCTTGTGGCCTTGAGATTTTCTTTTTCCTTGGCTTTTTCTTTTGATTCGGTTGTAGGGTTGCATGGAGTTTTTGTGCTACTTGGGTACTGTTCTTGGCTCCCTTTATGACGTGGGGTCTTCTCATTGGCTCAATCCAAGATAAAAAGTGTCTCCCTCTGATTTGATGCTACTAAATAACTCTTTTTAAATTTATTTTCATGACTTTTAGGTACTGCTTGTAGGAGGAGGAGATTTTTTTTTAGAAATTATCTTTATAATTTTGGATATATTTATAAATTTTAAAAATATAAATAAAGGAAATTGAATTAACAAACCAAGTTCACGTACTAAATTGAATTAATAAGTCAAGTTAAATACTTAATTGGATCCAAAAAAATTAAGGACCAAATTAAACATTGAACTATACGTAGGTACCAAATTATATATTTAGCTTTTTAAAAAATAGATATTTCCAGCGAATGGGAACATTTTCTCTCAACCAATAAAGGAAATTGACAATTTTAGGTATACGACGAAATTAAAGAGCATAGCATTTGCAATGAAATTATCCATTTAAAACATACTATTTTTCTAACAAAGAAAATGTCAGAAAATTACTCTTTAAAGTTATTTATCATTTTATCCGAGTACTAGATAATATATGTATTCGAATTTAAATCTAATTAATCGAAAAACATAGCATTAATTGATAAAAACATGTTAGATTTCACAATTAATGTTGACGAAAAAGAATGAATTAATAAAATTTCAGAACACGAGATTTGATTATGTAAAAAAAAACAATAGCTTTAAGTATTATTTTCTTTTCAAAAGTTTAGTGACTTAAGGCGCCTTAAGCGTTTTACTTAATCGATAATTAAAATTCTCTTAATAGTCATTTCTATTAGCTACTTAAAGAATTCTGATGACCTATTGATAAATTGAAAATATTCGGTTTGATGGGGTAAATCAATTTTGATCTTATTATTATTATTATTTATACAATACTTAAAATATCTATAATCTTCTAAACTTTTAAATCAAAAACAATTACCTTTAAACATTTTTAAAATCTCAATAAAAAAATATCAAACAAACCAAAATTCAATTTATGATTATCCCTTTTATTTAGCACCCATCGTTGCAAGATTTAATTATGTAGTGATGGTTGATATGTATGTGAAATTAAAAACATTCTATATAAAGTGACTGAAATATGAACAATATACTAAAGTAAATTATATATATAAATATAATGCTTATATGCTTAAATGAATGAGATACGATTAAATCATGATAATGAATAAACCTTAAAATAATTTGATTGTAGATTAAATATGCTTACTTTGACTTATGACTTGAATGGTACGGGTATATGATAAATTATATTGTCATTGTGCTTAAATGTATATATAGAGTATTCAAAAAACTAAAAATATAAAATACTTTTATGGCGATGAGAGATAGTTGAAGACTTTTTCACGAAATATTTTATAATTTTAATTTTTTGAGTATGATAATATTTTTATATTTAAATTATAAAATATTTTTAGATTTTCTAAAGAATTAAATAAGCCATCAGATTTTATAAGAAAATAAGTAAGCCCTTCAACTTTTTTAAAAATCCAATATAGCCCATATGTAGGGATGGAGCTAGCTAGGAATCAAGATCATGGACAATGTATAATTAACCATACAAATGATAGAGGCAAATTTCAAATGAGTTGAAAATTGTAGGTCTAAATAGGTACAAATCTCTATTATATTTTCTTACTAAAAAAAGTTGTCCCCCAAGGGACCATGTACCTCCGCCTTTGTCCATATGTCATGTTAGTCTTGTAATCGTCAACGTCGGTTTCGTTAATAAAAGGGTCAAATTAATTTTTTTTCTCAATTTAAGGATTGCATTGAGTGTAAAATAAATTCAACGGTCACATTAAACTTTTTTCAAAAGTTTGAGGGCCTTAAGTACTATTAAACCTATAAAAAAACCAAAGTCACCTTAGATTTTTTTTATTGGTGGTTAGACGACTACGATACAATTATATTATATTGACTGGAACTCTGAAATAAAATATATTAAAAATAAACAAAAAAGAATAAAAACAGTGCAAGAGCTGATTAGGTTTTTAGTCCAGACATTTACTTACGTGGCATTTTCCTAGTGGAGTAAAATCTTTCGACAAGTTGCAGTCGTTCCACCTCAGCGTCACAAAATCGCAATTTTAACTCAAAACGCGTCGTCTAGCCACGTCAGCTCCATACAAAATTCAAAGTGGGTCCCATCCGCCCACTTAAAAAGTGTTTTTTCCTTTGTTTTTGACAAAGGTGAAAACAATGCAAATGGGTTCGGGACACGTGTAAATCACTCATGAGTTGACACTTGTCCTATCCAGTTTCGGCATTTTATGACCTCTTTTCAGATCAAGCCACGTGTCCTTATAGTGGAGGAATACTTCCTTTTCCAAATTTTAATTTTTTTAATATCTATTTTGTATTTTTTAGTGAAGTTTTTAATATTTGGACACGTATACATACATGAAAAGGTAGCATATGCACCTTTTGTGTCTTTCGGTGCGGAAAAGAGTCGTGATTAGTGATTACAGCAGTAGTATTAATTTAATCCGATGCTTATTGGGTTTTAAAAATTGATAATTCTCAAATTCGTCCTTATCTTCAATTTTTTTAATTCCCTAAAGGAGATTAGTATTTTAACCAACGGTAATTGGACTTTAATTTAATTACATCTAATTTTTTTTACCTCCGCATATATCGGAAGTACCCTCAGTATTTTTATATTTAACAAATTATGATGGTAGGCGTAGCTCACAACAACGACCTTTTCGGAGACAAATTTTTCCGGAAATTGATATTATTGGAGCCTCTAAGTTATCTTGAAAGTAGACAGTCGCTAAATAACAAATAGATTTATAGTAAAAATGATAATTTTATAAATAAAAAATTAATATATACAACTTTCATATATTGTAGAACTAATGTTTTGATATAATAATTGAAAAATATTTTGAACTAATTTAAAAAGAATTTAAAACTTGTTTTTAAGTCCAAACAACTTGAAATTATGTTTGAGGTATTTTAAGAGGTTTTTGACAAAGAATTTTCATGTTTTTAATAGCCAAACTCGTGATTTCAAAGTACCAGTATCGATACCGTTGTACCAGTATCGATACCATTTTGCCCTGGTTTGGCCACTGTCAAAACCCGTATCGATACGAGGGTTTAGTGTATCGATACGGAGGGGGTCGTTTCGATACGCCACGTCAGCGTACCGATCCCAGTTTAACTACCCCAACGGCTATTTCCCAACGACCATTTAAATGTCAAAGGGTACCGATACGCCCTCAAGCGTATCGATACGCCTATGCAGGCAAAAGCACAACGGCTAGTTCCTATGAAGGCCGTATCGATACCGTTCCAGGTGTATCGATACCGTTAACTGCAGAACAGCATTTATGAAGGGAAATTAAGTCCTCAACGGCTCCAATTCATCCCCAACGGCTATTAACGGCTACAAACTCATTTGAGAGTATAAAAGGGACCTCCAAGCATCAAGATAAGACTAATGCTTATATTGTCAAACATCAAATGATCAAGAAATTGTCTTAGTGCTTTATTTGTCAATTCTTGTATAGACAAACACTAGTGAGCCAAAATTGTCAAATTTGCTCAAGTGTTTTAGGATTTGGGTGAGAGCTTAATTGTGCAAACAAACACCTATTAGAGGGTTTTAAGTTTGCTTTGTTTATCTCTTTGTAAAGAGGCTTTTGATCAAGGCTTTGGGTAGAAGCTTGATCGGTTGTAAGGGTTTCCTCCTAATCCTAGAAAAGGGGACGAATCAATTAGTGTATTGATTGTGAAATCCTTAGTGGGGAGCTAAGGTAGTGGATGTAGGTGCTTGTTAGAAGACCGAACCACTATAAATCTTTGTGTCACATTTCTTTTTAGCTTCCTTTACCCTTCCACCCAAAAATCCACCTCTCCACCACTTGGTGAGCATAATCGGTTGAACGAATCGAGCACCACACAACCCAACATATATGCTAAGCAATGTTATATTAAAAAAAATAAGGCTTAAAGGTTCAATAAGCCCTTAAATTTTTACAAAAAAAATTAATTAAGCCTCTAATTTTTGTTTGCACTCAATTAAGTCCTCAAACTCAAGAAAAAAAATTAATTTGGCCCTTTGACAAACGTTGACCGTTAATTTTAATAATTTATTTTTTGTAAAAAATTTCTTTTGACACGTGTCGCAATAGGATAATGACACTTGTCATTTCTATAAATTTTTAAATTTTTTAAAATATCTAAAAACAAGAAAAATATATATATTTTTTAAAATTCTGGAAAATTATAAAAAATTAAATTTCGAAATGTATTTTAAAATAATAATTTTCGGAATGTTAAAATATTTTAAAAAATAAAAAATTAAATATTATTATACAAGTATAAAAAATAATTTGGAAAAATAAGACAATAAAATTTATTTTGATTTTTAAAATATATTTAAAACTATATTTTAAAAAATATTTTTTTAAAAAAATAAACCAATAAAAGTTATTTTGATTTTTTTTATAATTGTATAATAATAGTTTTTAATATTTTTAATTTTTATTTTGTAAAAAATATTTTAATATTTTGGAAAATTAAAACTTATTGTTTTTAAAATAATTTTTAAAAATTTTCAGAAAATTTTAATTTTTTAGAATTTTTTTCTATTTTATATATTTTTTAAAAATTCATAAAAATAACAAGTGGCATTATCATGTTGCGGAATATGTAAAAAACACACACAAAAAAACCGTTAAAATTAACGGTTAAGGTTAGTCAAATGGCCAAATTGGTTTTTTTTCTTGAGTTTGAATGCTTAATTGAGTGCAAAATAAGTTTAGGAGTTTAATTGATTTTTTTACAAAAATTTAGGGGCTTATTAAACCTTTAAGTCAAAATTAATTTTCAGAATATAATTAATATTAATAGATACAAAATATTGATAACTAATAAATTATTCAAATAATCAAACAACTATAAGCTATTAGTTAATTTTACCAAGCAATTTTATATAATTAATTATTGCAATCCGCTATCAGGTATTCATTTATTGTTAAATATAACCTATATTTCTTTTTGCGATAAGTGTTTAAAGTTTTTTTCTTTACAAAAAGTGTTTATATTTTTTAAGTGTAGTGAACATTGACGAAACTATATAGGCACATGACTTCCCAACATATTAAAAAATTAAAAAATATATATGGTAAAATTGCTCTTAGACCTCTTTAAAAATATATAATTCATCGTTGACTTTTCTAATTTTAAAAGAAAATTAATGAACCTCACAATAAAGAATATTTAGTTCTGGCATTAAATGTGTGTCTAACGTTTCAATTTGTTATTATTTTAAACTCTAACGGTCAATATCCATAAAAAATACATGTTTGATTTTTTTATTATAAAAAATTCTTCATTTTATAAAAAACACATAAAATCTCGAATTCCTTGCTAAATCTCTATTATATGCATAAACACATTAAAATGTAAAATTTTCAGATAAATGGTCGATCAGTGAGTTTTCAATAATAGAGGGTGAACAGCAGTAGTCGACGACGATAATACATTTTATGAGGTAGGACGACTACAAGAGCTAAGAGAACGACTGACAAATGAAGTCTAACACAGAAAGATAAACGGTGATAGACAATGACAATGTTCATTAAGATAAGAGATTTAAGACTTTAGCAAGAGGACGATTAATCAACGAGAATTTAGTTTAGCCTCTAAAGAGATATACGGCGGTGGTTGATGATGACAATAAAATTAAGAGATTATAGATTTAGAGATGTTAGGTTTTTTTGGAATTTAGATATTTTGAGTTTTTAAAAGAAAATTTTTAAAAATTTAAAAATTCATCGTCATGTACATAGACAATCTATGTGGATGGTGGGAGGGGTGTATGTCCCTCCCCACAACTTTTTTACCTATAAGTATATTTAAAAATAAATTAATTATGAATTTGTTCTCACTTTTCGAACTTTATATTTTTTCATCCCTCTAGTCTAACTTTGTCCTTGGTCATATGTCACATTTTAATTAGATACCATAATTTTTATAACATTTGACTCATAAAAAATTTAAAATTGTTATAGAATGAAACATGATATACCTGCTTTAACATATAAAAAAAGTTAATCACTTAAAAGTGATATAGTTTAAGCCTTATTTTGTATTTAAATTTTTTCTAAAACGTTAAGGTTTTTTTTAGTCTTATTATATTTAAATAGCATGCGTAAATTCTCTGCTCATATTTTACTACGATTTAAATTTATTATACGTAGGTTGTGTTATGATATATTTTAATTATTGTGAAAATTACGATATGATCTATATTCAAAAAAATTACGATAAGATCTATAATACGTAGATTTAAATTTTATTATACGTAGGTTGTGTTATGATATATTTTAATCATATTTATAAAAAATATTTTGATACACAAATTTGTGTAAATTAACACTTAATTTATACAAGCCTTTCAATTTTAGGGTTTAGAGATTTAAATTGTGATTTAGGAGTTTAGGTTGTAGGGTGTCGAATTTAAGGGTTATGGTTAGAATTTAGAGTTTAGGTTTTAGCGTGTTAGGCTAGGGATTTAGGTTTTAAATTTTATAACTTAGATATGAAGAGTTGTGTAATTTTTTTACACAACTTGTGTATCAAAATATAACACTTCATAAAATAATTTAGGTAAATAGTAAAAGAGGTAGAATTCACCTCCCCATTATAAAACTCTTTAATTTTACATTTTTTAATTAAGTAAAGATATATTATGTCCGAATTCAAACACATATAAGATGAGACAACATGAGCATTTTTGGTCACTTGATACCGAATGAATCTCTTTAATTTTACATTCTTAGACTATTAGACTGATGAAAATGGATGGTTCAGATTAAAACTACGTGCATTAATATTATCCATTCTTTTATAGGTATAAATTTTTCGATTTTAACTTTTAATTTCGGTAATCCATCTACATCTATCAAATAATCTAAAAATATACAAATCAAAAAAAAATTACGATATATAACTGGATCTTATTTTATAACCAAAATAAATGACAATTTTAATTTTATTGGTTTGAAAATTATATTGCCAAGTTTTTTCTAATAACATGTCAGATTCAGTAACAAATTTTATTGATTAAAGTTGGATTAGAATAATTAAGGACGGCCGCGTGGTCGGTGTAGCAGTGTTACAGCCATGCTTTTTCTTTATATATATATATATATATATATATATATATATATATGTTAATTATTATTAAGACCAAGTCAAACTATGCTTTTGATCATTTGGATATTTGTACAAATTGTTTGGCTATGACAATACCAAAGAGTATACTTTCTCTCTTTATGAAAACAACTTTCCGTGGAAAATATAAGTTGAAACAGTTATGAAATTAAAAGTTATATTTATAATAAAATAAAAGTACGAGGATCACATTAAAATAATAATGAACGAAGTTAGAACGGTGCAATTTAATTGCTATATGGATATTGAAAATATTCATGTTCATAAATATCGAACAGATTTATATCCAAAAAACATCATTTTTGTTTTGTCATAATTGTTCTCTCTCTTCTTTTTAGCTTTCATTTTTGCATACCTAAGTTGTGTGGTTTGATTTAATAATTATTTTATTTTTTAACAAAAATTATTAATATTGTTTACTCTCGTAACACGTTGTATCAATTTTTTTTTCGTTTTTAAGATGCGGCTTTACGTTGACTCCCCAATTGGTGATTTTTTATTATTATTATACTCTTTTATCCCTAGTTTCGACCCTCGAATTGGTTTTATTGTATTTTGGGGACAGAGCCAGGATTGAATCATGACTCATGAGGGAGACAAGATGTTTAACTTTGGAATGAACAAGATTTAAAAAAAAGTAACTAAAGCATAAAAAAATTAAAGGAGATATGATTTAATTTCACTAATTTTAAAATTAAAAGGTCTTAAAAGCAATTAAACCATAAAAATTTGGGGTCAATGTTTAATTTAATTAATTTTAAAATTGTTAAGGTCCTAAAAACAAATTATACCAGTTAATTTTGGGAGGGGCAAGGACTTAATTGAAATAGTTCCAAAATTATCAATAGCCTAAAATATAATTAGACCATCAAAGTTGAGGGGGGCAATTGCCTCTCCCACCCTCAACATAGATCCGTTACTGATTGTATTAATAGATGTTTGCAATTACCAAAGATAGTTCGTGATTGAGTTGTGATAAAATTAGTAACACATTATAATTGTTATATGCATTTTTATGTTAGTGTTACTGGCGTTTTTCATTTACCGACAATAACGCTATTTTTGTTTATCTATCAATTTTCTTAGTTATTTGGCTAAGTTTTAACCATTTTCTTGTATAAGCCTATTTTATGCTTTCAAGGTTGATTTATCCACTTTATTAATTTTTGGGGAAATGAACCTGTGATTAATTTACTCAATTTTATAAACTCTTCTTGTAACTTTATTAACGATATGTAAAACAAGAAGCTATTATTTGTAAAAAAAACAAAATCACTAATTTAGATTTTAAATATTCATTTATAAGTAAATGTATATTTTGATCATGAATTTGCCTTTAGGTTTCAATTTGATATTTATTTATTTTTGTTTTAATTAGCTACACGAGCTCAATTTTTTAAACATATAATATAATTCAATGTTTATATTAAACAGACTTTTCTCACCCCACAAATTGAAGATATTTCAAACGACCCTAATGTTGTTTTAAGATATTTCATTTGGGCTCAAAAATAACCGGGCCTTAAAATTAGTACATTCAATATGACCAATGTCACATTAATGGTTACATATGAGCATTCAACTCAGTTCATGGTGACGGCCGACGGAAAAGAGTCGGACAAACCCCTACAGTGATGAACGCCGGTAATTAAATCCAAATCACTAACAAGACCGCCGTCAAAACCACCACAATCGGCGGAAGATTGCGACTGAGAAGCCGTCGACACGAGTCTTCTCTTCTTGTAATTAGCCTTGAAACAGGCTTGCCTGAGTCTTTTGGTGCCATATTCCATATCCATGTCCGGCATCTCCTCCAACATCTTCCTCTCCCTTTCCAATACCTCCACCGCTTCCCTCACTTTCCCTTCTCCTGCCTCCGTTTGCAACTCCTGCATTGTTTCCACACATACATAGCTAAATATTATTAATTCATAATTCGAATTATACGTAACGGATGCTATTGATGTCACTGGTACCTGAATGTTGTTGATCAGAGTACGGAGACTCATAAGTTTCCGGTGAGGCCACCGTCGGATTCCGAGCTCCCTACACCTTTTCTTCAACAATGTCAACCCAACGTTAAGCTCTTTCGCTGCTTGTGATATAGGCATGTAAAAATACTGTGAGATCACTTTCCGGGACAGCAAATTTGCCCTAATTTTACATTGTTCATCTCTACACTTTTTACTACCAGAATCTCTCTCCTTCTTCGCCGTCTGTTCTTCACCATTCTCGAGCTCCGGCAATTCGTGTTTCCGGGGCTCGAACAAGAAACCAAGTTCATCCCAGAATCCATTGTCATTTTCACCGCCATCTGCAACAGAAACATGTAGGTTAATTCAAAATGGAGGATTGAACATATACAGTGAAAATGATTCACCTTGAGAAACACCGGAACTGTGTGGTTCAATGTCTAATGAAGCATACAAAGGATCTGATTCTGAGTAGAATGTGTTGGTCAACAAAGGAAGTTCATCGTACAAGCTTTGCTGCATGCAGAACTCGTGATATTCCCATTCCATCGTATCGCAGTACGCACTAGTTTCACTGCAAAAAGCATTTCAAGCAGAAAAACCATGAGAAAAACAAAAGAATGTTAGGGGAGCGGAAAGAAGCAAATATATGAAACAGAACTGATGTTGTGGTGGGAAAGGGGAGGATTGCTCTTCTTCCTTGGCAATGGAGCAGCAAGCATGAAACGAGCAGTGATTGGCCATGTTCTTTTTCAGAGATGGAGATTAGGTTAAGATGGAAAAGTGAAGAGGCGTTAATGGTGGTATATATAGGGAAGAAAAGAAGCAATAATTTGCATTGGAAGATGGTGCGCCGTCAATGGATGCATGAGGCATGATGAGGATGATTTATTACTTGTGGAGTGTGAGATTCACTAGGTTTTGCTTCTGCAATTAATGGCGTATTTAAGAGAGAAACAAGCAGTTAAGTTTGGAATGTATGTAACTGCTAATTTAAGAGCAAATTAAGAGAAGTCACTTATTTTTGATACGTTAACAAAATATGATTATTAAGTTGGATATATATAATCCGATTACCGAGAGCAGTAATGATGATTAAGGAGAATCGACATGAATCATTGAACAAGTGTTTTGTGGGGATTTGGATAGCTTTACGAAATCTAAAAGACTTGCAGGTCGAGATGGATGAGACGGCATCCAATCAGCAGTTCCCAGGTGCAATTATGAGTGATTTTGGGGATTAGGATTAAGGATAAATAAACAGATTTAACACCCCACGCTTGCAATCTTCATCCCACCATGCATGCAAAGCTGCGCACTCTCCATAAGCTTTTTTGCCTTCACACTTTTATCATAATTGCAAATATAAATATGGTAATTTTGTAATTTGATACAATGTTTATTTGTGTCGTTTGTACTTTTAAAATGTCATGTACATTTAAAATATGTAATGTGATACTTATACTTTAACTAAATGTCCAATATGGTGTATGTAGACAAAACATATAATGTAATGCTTGAAATATCATTTTGTGTATTATTATTATAGTACCTATTAATTTTGGTTGATTGATTTCACACTTACCAACAGTGTTAAATCAAGTATCATAACAATACAAGAAATAATAGTTCATAAATATAAGAGAAAGCTACGTATTTAATACTCCAGCTATGCTCGTGTTATAGTTTTAATATCTCAACTATTATATTTTAGTAAAACGGTACCTAATGTTATGTTTTAGTATCTCAGCCGTTAAAACCTTATAATTACTGAACATAATAGCCATCAGTCACGTGCCCCAAAACCCTTTCGTTTTATTTTCGTCTCGGTAATTGCTTCGTGAGTTAATTCTTTGATTGGTTCAATTAATGAATACTTGAACACCCTTTACAGAATTTAATTACTACTATTATAATGGATTCTTGTTTGGATAAAGGACAAGGAAAATAGCATAATATTTTAACGAAAGATACTTGATTGAAAATTTAACAAATCCTTGTATTTTTATTTTAATAAGCAAATTACTATCAGACCAAAATTTGCAACAATTACAAGCACATGATTACTAAATCAATATGAAAGTAATGCAACAATTACAAACACTAAAACTTCAAATACACGGCACAACATGTTTGATAACATGCTATTTATACAATTTGATAAAAACACACGCACAACAGCACAGCACAAACTAACAAACCCTTGCAGTGCCTGAAAGCCATAAATGAACACAAAACGGGGCTTCCTGGTGCACACTACAATATGAATTGAGATCTTAAGTAAAGCCTTTGCTTATCTATATCACCAAAAAAAAAGCATGCATTGTTAAATGAAGCCATTCATGCTAATACTACGGGTGAGGGCTGAGGCTGTGCATATTAAAAACCAAGAACATGAAATTTCTTCATCTTCATACCATAAATCCCTTCGATTCGATATCAATATTCAGCATGTATTTACAAAGAAAGAAAAACCTAGCAATCAATCCATGCATGTCAGATAAACCAATCAAACATCCCAATCATGCCCCCATACCACACTCCAATAGTTAAAATGACAAGCAGAGGAACCAAAGAACAGTTTGGTTTCAATAATATTTCACAAAAAAAAAAAAACAAAGGCACGAACCAGAAGCAAACAAACCAACTCTCAAAATACCAAGAGCGCTGATGCTAGGAACCAAAAGAAAAGGATCGAAACACTAGAACTCAGTACACAAACAAGGCAAAGAAGAATGGCAATCTGCACCCAGAGCAAAAGATTACAGGCTCATGGGAAGGAACAATGGCGGTTGATTAACTCATCAAAGAGCTTCCAAACAACCTCCCATGGGTTTTAGTGGAAGGGGACCTCTTCCAAAAGTGCACCATGAACAACATGGGGTGTGCTTATATATTCAATTAGTACGCAGATCCCTTGTCACGCCCCAAAAGTACTCGCAATGTTTAAAGTTTATAGAACCATTTCCAAATAGCAACAAAGAAACCCAATCAAGTATCCATAAAGGGCACAAAGTACAAGCCAAGCATCCTGCCAAAAGGTCAACAGCATTAATACTGCACAAGCCATTTACTTGAATGAATAGAAGAAAGACAACTACCACAGAGCAAAGCAACATGTAAGAAAAATAAATTACCCGCTTGACTCCTGTTTATATAATAAGATACTGAAAAACAGGGCTAGCAAAAATGGGCATTTACTTCTGAACGAAGATTCTACTCCTCAAGTGTGAAGAAGAAAAACCCAAATGGCAGACCCCTCCCCACCATTCTTCCTTATAACCAACTACAGACCAAACCATCTTCCGCATAGGGCATTAAAAAAACTCAATGAGACCTCAAAGGCCCGGACAGAAGCAATGGCAATTTCTGTTGATAATGCATGAATAACAAATATGCAGGCATTCAGAGACCAAAAGACCATATTTGAAAGAGCATGTCAAGAAAGCACGAGACTCCATCGAACCATATTTCGAACACAGCATTTTAGGAACACAAAAATAGTTGCAGATTTGTGCCAAGTTTCACACTTCAAGGTTAAAGGACTGAACTACAATATTGTTCCACCCAACAAAACAACAAAGAGAGAACATCCTATAAAAAAGGAAAAAAAAAGAAAACTTCATGGCATGCTTCACCATAAAAGCAGCAACCCTTGTTCATCAGCTGCAATCAAAGTATGCTTCCATTAGAAAAATGATAATTAGAAATAGACTATGAAAGTGGAAAGAAGAAATAAGCAAGCAAAAGGGACGAGAGAAGTGGATCAGCATACAACAAAAGGTCATCTTATCCAGAACGGGGACCTCCAGTTCCACGACGCTCATACGGTCCAGAACGATCACGATTATGTCTGTCACTACCAGACCCCCCTCGACTACCTGAATCTCTGCTACGCCCACCAAACCGATCTCCATTTCGATCAGGACCGTAACGACCACCATCACTGCCACCACCATAGCGATCCCCCTTACCACCATACTTGCCCCCCCTAGCCCCATCACTAGGACACTCCCTAGCAAAATGTCCAGGTTTCCCACACTTAAAACACTCACCACCATTGGATCCACGACTGCCATCATATCCCCGGTTACGATCGTGGTCACGATCACGTCCACGATCACGGCTACGGTCACCATCATAATCTCTCCCTGACCCTTGTTGAGGCTTAGCTCTATCAACCGTTATATTCCGCCCATCCAAATCCATTCCATTCATTGCTTCAATAGCTTCTTCCATTGCTACTTTCTCATCAAAAGTGACAAATCCAAATCCACGAGAACGGCCAGAAAACTTGTCAACAGCTACCTGAATCAAACAAAAGTTCTCAGTCAAATCAAGCTGATGATTGACTAAAACATCTAAAAATAATGAAAAGTGCAAGCCAAACAAAAAAGGAATAGTACCAAAATGTGTTCAAAACATAAAAAGTACATGACAGTTTACAATTTATCATGCTTTAAACAAAAAATGCTATTATGATTACTAGTTTGTTCCATAGAACATATTACCGTCACCTAGAGTACTTAAGTCTTTCAGCTGTTGAATTGCCTTCAATCTTAATTGGAGGTAGAAAGAATAGTTTTCACTTTTCATAAGGGAGATGGGATCAAGATTAAGCAAAGGAAGGTGGAAGCCTGGAAGTGCAAACAAGGGCACTGAAAAAGCTTATGAATTAATGAAACCTACTAACTTGTGCAATTGCAACGATGAATAAAAATCAATGTTTGACCAGGATCAGATTTGATGGTGATAATCAGTAGCTCAAGAATTTCATTTCATGTATTTTTTAAAAGAATAATAGAAAAAGAGATGTCCTGAAGAGAGTTTCATGATTCATTACCTTAGCCTCAAGAAGATTTCCGTACTTTTCAAATGCATCTTTTAGGGCTCTATCGGATGTTGACCATGAAAGGTTACCAATAAAACAGCGGTACTCGTCTTCTGGCATACTGTGTCTGTAAGCTGCATACCAAAAAATTATCCAACAGCACGTGCTTGTGAAATTAGTTTGAAATATCTTCTTGGGAAAAACATGCCATCCCCATATCAGTGTTGAGAAATGGAAGAGACATGTCCAATAAATGGAATGATTGAGCACAAGGATTTCAGTGTGAGCAACAAAAACAACAAAAAAGTTAACTTACAACTGTCAAACCTTATATGACACGAGCAATCAAATAGTAAACCAAAATGGTAAGGGAACCAAAGGTATAAAAAAAATGAATCACATGGAACAAAATCAGTTCATTGCATTCACTTAAACAACTTCTATATAGAAAAGGGTAGACACTCATTAGCAAACCCTTAAAAGTAAAAATCACGCCTTTAAGAAGTTTTAGAAATTTGTTTCCACTTTTCAACTATTAAAAAATATTTTTCCCCTCTATCGGCAAACAAATCTGAAATCTCCACAGTAATCATGGTAATTAGCATTCCACAAGCACATTCTTTACTTAAAAAAAAAACCTTTCTCAACCATCAACACTGCCAATGTGCACCGTCTCAACTAAACCCTAAGTTAGAAAAAAATACACATTTAAATTCAAAATTTTCCTCTGTAGCTCGGCTTTCTGACAAAACCCTAGTAACAGTCCACATTAAATAAGTTCATACAGCGCATAAACAATCAAATATAATTCCAGGAATTTCCTGAAAATCCAATAACCCATTAAGTACAACAGATTGCATTTAAAATCATTGCAAAACAAAATCGATTATTCATAGCAGAAGACAAGAAACAAACAAGTAATCAAAAGCTAATCGACAGAAAACACAATTATAATATTGCAGAAAACAAGCAGATTTAATGGAAAAAATTAGGGATTAATAGCAGAGAGAGAGAGAGAGAGAGAGAGAGAGAGAGAGTACCAAAAAACTGCAGAGGCGAAACAGAAGTAAAATCGAAAAGAATTGTTAATTTTGCTCTGTTTCGAAGAAAACTTTAAAAATATATAATAAAAAAGTAAGTGTAAACTAACCCGTTAGTCACTGACTTTAGTTTCTATATTGATTTTGTCACTGTACTTTAAATTATTTCAATTATACCACTGAATTTTCAATATTGATTTTTTTTGTCACTGACGTGTTAGTTGGATGACGTGGTGTTTTTTTTGTTAATGTGTGATTCTGTGGAAGTCAAAACTTATTCTTTTATTTCACATCATCATCTCGATCGAAATTAGGTTTTTTTCGCTCATTTTAGATTGTTATCAAAAATTAAATTTTATATTATTCTAGACACTAACAAACTTGTTTCACCATCTTTTACTATTAAATCGATTTTAGATTTCTACATAATCTCTTTGAAACTCAATAAATTAAATACAAAAAATCTACATTTTTGATGTTTGTGTTGTTATTTCAAAAATTTAAATGCTAAGAAGTATTATTTTAAGAAGTTAAATAACATACCTTGAAAGTAACGCTATCGACAATCATTAGAGGTGTTAAAATTTTTCTATTAAAAAAAGAAAATAAATGCCATGTTGTTAATGATTTAACAGTCCAGTGACAAAAAAAAATTAATGGAAATTAAAACTTATTTAATTTAGTGGTAATATTGATATAAATATTAAAATTCAATAATTAATAATTATATAAAGAAAGAGAATCAACCGTGGAAGCGTAAGTGTTAGTTGTAAGTTTTGTAACCAATTTAACCATTGAAATCCATTAAAAATGAATCAATTAGGTAATGATTTATTAAAAATAATTTATTTGATTAATTAATTGAAATCTTGATTTAGTTAAAAAAATTAACAATAAAATAACATCACTATATTTTTTGTATATTTTTCTAACAATCTTAATGGTCACTTTTTTATACCGTGTATACAAGGCATATGGAAAGGGAAGAAATACACAAAAGGAGAAACAAAAATAAAAATGTTATAAATTATAGTGTTAAATAATATTTTAATCTCATAAGTTATTTTTTATTATCACTTTAATATTTTTAGAAAATTTTATTTAGTTTAAATTTTAATATTACTTTCATAAAGCATTATTATTTCATATCGTTTCTTCTGTGTTACAAAGCGTCATGTGACATCTTAGAAACATGTGAACATAACACTTAATATAGTATTAAATTTAAAAAATTATATAATATTTTTAAAAATACAAAATATCTCAATGTCTTCTTATATGCTTTTGGAATTTTAAAAAATGAGATTTATTTTTGATTTTTTTCATTGGAATTTTAAATATTTTTTATAAAATTTTGAAGGCTTTTCGAATTTAATTTTAATTTTGTGTCACAGAACACGTTCTTAAATTTCTTCATGACTTTTTAACTGAAAAAACGGAATGGAATACCATACTATATAAAAAGGGAAATTTAATGAGTTAAAATAATTTTTCATGTACTAAAACAGAACCCAACAAGTGATCTCAATAAAATAGTAGATAATGTTCATCCTATGAGATTCGGGTTCAATTGCTTTGTCTATGACGTATTATAGATATAATGGTGGAATGACCAAAATAGATCAATGTTTAAAGTTCAGTGCTAAAATTAAGTTTTTTAAAAGTTGAATGACTAAAATAGGTCATAGAGCAAAGTTGAGTGATGATTTAAGTAATTTGCCCTAATAAATATGTTGTTTTTTTGTTTCAAAAAGTTATAAACATGTTACTCTATTAAAATATTTTTACGGAAAAGTGGTGGAAAGGTTGCTCAGTCATCCCTGTTGAGTTCTATTCGTTGCTTTCTATCGAGATTTAGTAACTGCGAGTTTCGTCATGTAGTTAGAGAAGCTAACCGGGTTGCGGATGTTCTTGCTAAGTTGGGACCTTGACAGGGTTATGAAGCGACATATTACTGTTATCCGCCGGATACGGTGCTGGGTTTATTGCATGATGAGTTGCCTAGACCTGGCTAGTCTTATTTGTTTATGTTTTATGGATTTCTCGTTTTGCTGTAATACTATGGTGGGTACTCTTTTCCTCCATTTAAGTCAGTGAGGTTTTTAACGAGGCCCACTATAATACCCCCTTCATTAATAAAAAAAATATTGTTACAAATAAATAACTGTTAAATATTAGAAGGGTATAGTGATGTGCTTTAATATAATAACCATTTTAGTCCTTAAAACTTATACAATATATTAATTTGGTCCCAATTTAAAATAATTCAATAACTTTAACCATTTAAATTTTATCATTTTAATCTTTGTTCTTCTCCTAAATCCAGGGGCGTGTCCTTTAAGGGACTAGTGGAAGCCACAACACCCAAAATTTTGGAAAATTCAAATTTTGCCCCTAACATTTAAAAAAAATTAATTTGCCCCCTCAAAATTTTTAAAAATTCACATTAAACTTTAAAATTTTGAATATTTTAATTAAATTCCCTCTTAACTTTTTTAAAAATCTCTCAAAAAATTAAAAATATTAGTTAAAAAAAATTAAGTTACCCCACAAACTTTTACTTCAAGTTTCGCCATTCCTAAATTATTTGTTACTCTCGCATAAATATATTACTTTCCTAGTATATTAATAATTTAACAACAAATTTATTACTCTCTTCAAAAAAACACAATAAACTTTTGTCAAAAAAAAAACAATAAACTACTTTATTTGGCGTGAAAGGAATCATAGATTGTACAGGGGTACGGTTAGTATATAAGATATAGTTAGCTCTATTAAAAGGAAAATTTTATAGCGCTTGACGAGCTTTGACGAGCATCGATGAATACCGATAAATTAATTTATAAATTTTTTAAATTTAAAGTACTTAATACGTAATTATATTTTTTAAAAAAAAAATTAAAAGTGTAATTTAATTAAAATATATATTTTTAATTTTAATTTTATTCTAAACATTATTAATTAAAATATTTTATCCCCAAATCAAAGAACCCTAGGTATTTTTCTTTGAAATTAACCTAATTGTCGCCGTCGACAACCGCCGCCGCCGTTCTCCTTCCTAGGGTGGCGGTGGGCGGCGGCGGCGGCGGTCGCCGGTGATTGGCGGCGGTGGTCGTCGGTGGTCGGTGACGGCGGCGACGACGACAATTGCGTTAATTTCAAAGAAAAATAAATAGGGTTCTTTGATTTGGGGATAAATTATTTTAATTAATAATGTTTAAAATAAAATAAAATTAAAAAATGTATTTTAATTAATAATGTTTAAAATAAAATTAAAATTAAAAAATGTATTTTAATTAAATTACACTTTTAATTTTTTTTAAAATTATAATTACGCATTAAGTACTTTAGATTTAAAAAACTTTATAAATTAGTTTATCGGTGCTCGTCAATAGTAGTGCTCATCAAAGCTCGTTGAGTGTAGAAGAACTATCTTTATTAAAAATATAGTTTGTATTAAGTTTAGTGACAAATGTATAGACACTGATGAACCTGTGAATACACAACTATATAATGCATGGGGATACTCTAGCTAGAGGTCTCTGGAAAAGATTATATTTTTTGAATAATAAAGAATCACACAGTTTATCCAAAAAAACAATAAACTTATTATTTTATGGTAAAATATTGTTATCCAACTATTATTTTGATCTAATAAACTCGTTTGCTTTAATAGTATCTCGAAAAAAGAGAGTAATGTATCCCTATCATTTCAATATACTTAACAATATATTAAATGTCATAAATAAGCGATGTAATAGATGGCTCGTTTACTTTAGGTACCTAGATGTCTTATATATTATTAAAAAAGTTTTAGATTCCACCAACAATCAATTGGTCTAGCGAGATAAGACGTTATACTTTTTTATGTAAAATTAAAGGTTCAAATCTTAACGTTATAAAGAAAGAAAACTGAATTGAGAGAGTTGTTCTATAATGAACCTTTGTAAAAGTCGATTCGATTACTCAATCAATAAATCAAATATAGATAGTTCAAAAAATATTTTAAATTCCAATTAAAATGTCGAATATATCGGTAAAACACAATGTAGTTTTAAGGAGAAATATTAGTTTAAACTTTAAAGGTAAATTTATTAAACAAAACCTAAATCATAATATTTTAATATTTTCAAACTCATTGATCATAACTTGGTCAAAAACCATGAATCATTAAATTAAATTATTTTTTTCTACACATGGCCAAGTAGTATCTTATCTATTTCTATTAAAAAGGTAAATTTTCGAAAGTCCCTTATAAAATTTAATATTCTCGATATATACAATTATAATACTCTTCGATGAAATTTGAATGAAATCAGAAACAAAGTTAAAAATTAAAATTAAGGGTAAAGTATAATGTCACGAGGCTAGATTTTCGAACTAGCAAACCGCGCGGCCTTAAGCGAATTTCACCACACAAACGCCTAAGTAAGCCTGAATTCCAACTCCGGAAGATCAAAACTTCCAAGGCACTCAAGAACGCAAGATCGTTCTAAGCGGAAGCAAACTATAATGAATGACCTTTGAATCTGAAAGAAGAAAACCAAGAACACGAATAACAACACAGAGGATATAGAGTGAATGCCTTGATTACTCTGAAGATAGAAAATTGAGTGATTTACAAATGAGGCGGGGAGTCTCTATTTATAGTTGGACTCCCCCAAATCTGACGGTCAAAACTGATTTACATCGACGGACGAGATTTACATAATATCTTTACAAAATCTCTAAATATCACAACACTATCTAAATAAAATCAATTCAAATGGATAATGTTGGACTAAATCTTCCAGGATCTTCCAGAACATTCCGAAACCTTCCAGAATCTCTCACGGACCGGGCTATGTCTGGTGGTCTTTTCGAGGTCAAAGTCTGTGTCTGAACCTCTTCTATCGGCAAATACGCATATGGCACGGGCTCGAACTAGCGGCCCGTGACAATCTCCCCCACCAAACTTGGCGACGCCCTCGTCGCGCCTTCATGATGAAGCTTGACTCGGTAATCCTGGATTCAATTCCGCACCTTGGCTTGCCTCCTACTCAGAATCGGGCTTGGTTGTCCCCCCATAAGGACCGCTCTCCCCATAAAGAGCACTCGACTCTGACTCGGTCGTCCCCCATAAGGATTGCTCACTTCGACACTCTCCGCCATGTAACATCATTCGTCGACCCTCCACGTACATCTTGATCGTAGGAACTCTTTCCTACCAGTTGCAACTTGCCTTTACTCGGATCCCCTCGATCCTTGCTCGAGTACTCGGACCCCATCACATTGAACACCGAACGGACCCTCAAAACTCTAAAAGGTCGCTTGGGTTCTCGCTAACTCTTGGCAACTCCATCTGTTGGGGTTAGGTTTTCCACTTCCTACACCCATCAAACCAGGCAAATCAAACTGTAAAACACCATAACCGTGTTCGAGATATACCTCTTTCGGACTACTCCGGTTGGCATTCACTCTAACTAGCATCAACACTTCCTTCCTCACGATGTCTGATGCACCATCGTCTATCGGCAACTCGTCGCTCATTGACAATATCGACACTTCTTCAATCTGGAAGCCCGACACCTCAGCTCGCACTGACGCTTCATTGTCCACGAAGCTCAATGCCCCATTCACCTTACACACTGGTGGACACTCGACGGATCCCATGTCTTCCAAAGACTTCGGCTCCACTAGCCCTTCCAAGGTCGTTTCCTCAGTGACAGCAACCAAGTCAGCATCCTTGGTTAGCTCAACAGCATTCAGAACCCTGTTCTTAGTCCTCACAACCCGACGAATCGGTACGACACATTGTTTGCGAGGCTCCAAAATGCAAACACAATCGACAAAAGTGGCAAGAAGTGCATTAACCCGGTCAAGGAAACTTAAACCAATGACAAAATCATAGTCATTCAAGTGAATTACCTCAAAATTTTCCTTGCCTTTCCACTCTCCAATTTCCAACTCCACGCCTCGTGCCATTCCCACTGTCGGAACACCTTTGGAATTGGCGATCTTGATCACCCTGGTTGAATCTTCAACCTTCAAACCAATCTCGTCGGCAGCTTTCTTTGACACAAACAAATGAGATGCTCCTGTGTCTACAAGAACACTTCTCTTTTGACCCGCCATGTTGATGTCTACATACATGAACCCTTTCTATTTTCGGTTCTTGCTCGCCTTGGCAGAACTCAACAACATCAAACCAAGCTTTAAAGCCTCACTGTCTTCGGGCTTGTCATCCCCCTTGGACGGCTTGACTCGATCCGGACACTCTTTCACAGTATGAGTCCCCTTGCACCGGTAACATTTCACCTGCTTCCCTTCTACACTTGGTTTGATTACTTTGACACTGGCAATCGCACCAAGTCGACATTCCTCTTTTTTTGTTTCGTCGTCCTCATTGATGATGGCATCGAGGTGGCTCTTCTTGTGACAGTCTCTCACTACGTGCGGACCACCACAACGGTAGCACCTTACGGGTCTTCGTTCCTTCTTCTCCAATGGTTTCACGAACTTGTTGGGATTTTCGTCACCATCACTGCCACAATGATCATCCTCGTCTCCCCCACCATTGTCTTTGCCTCGGGGCCTATCAGACTTGGATTTCCCAACTTCATACCGTGTTATAGATTCGGCTACGATCAATGCCTTGGAGAGTTCTTCGACTCCCCTCCGCTCCAACTCCATTTGAGCCCATCGCTGGAGTCCATTCATGAAGGTAAAGAATCCTTCATCTTCGCTCAAGTTTGGAATCTGAAGCTTGAGCTCAATAAACTCTCTAACATACTCCGGGATGGAACCCTCATGTCTAAGTTGCTGCAACTTCGCTCGAGCATCGTGTTGAGCGTTGGTCGGATAGAACTGACCCTTGAACTCAACCTGAAACTCTTCCCATGTCTCAACAGGAATGTCTTTGCCCTTTTCCTCAGAGCACCTGCGTCGCCACCACAGCAGAGCGATATCAGTCAAATACATCGAAGTAACAGTTACCTTTTTCGCATCATCCTTGATGCTCATCACCCGGAAATACTGCTCCATTCCCCACACGAAGTTCTCGACATCTTGGGCCGACCTGTTACCCTTGAACTCCTTCGGCTTTGGGACGTCCTTCCTGTGCTTGGACGCAGTGGGTGCTGCTCCATTTTTCAAGGCAACTTTCAACAAAGCCATGTCTACCTTCATCTCTTCAATCTCAAACTTCGCAGCCTCTAACTCGGCCTCAAGCGCATCACCTCTATTGCCCAACTTCTTGAACAAATCCGTCAGAAGTTTCTCCATCTCACCCTTGAGATGGTTTCTATTGTTGTCTTGCTCCTCGAAGCATGAATCAACCACGTCGAGTCGCTCACGCGAGTCCTTCACCAAACCCTTGAGCCTGGTCACCTTTTCCTCCAAGGTCTCGGGGTTCGAACTCGCCGTCTTTCCCTCAGCAGCCTGGGACTCCGCACCCTTTTGCGCTGCAACATTATCTCCTTTCTTCGGTGCCATCTCAATCAGTGCCTTCCTCGAACACTCGCTCTGATACCAACTGTCACGAGGCTAGATTTTCGAACTAGCAAACCGCGCGACCTTAGGCAAATTTCACCACACAAACGCCTAAGTAAGCCTGAATTCCAACTCCGAAAGATCGTTCTAAGCGGAAGCAAACTATAACGAATGACCTTTGAATCTGAAAGAAGAAAACCAATAACACGAAGAACAACACAGAGGATATAGGGTGAATGCCTTGATTACTCTGAAGATAGAAAATTGAGTGATTTACAAATGAGGTATGGAGTCTCTATTTATAGTTGGACTCCCCCAGATCTGACGGTCAAAACTGATTTACATCGACGGACGAGATTTACATAATATCTTTACAAAATCTCTAAATATCACAACATTATCTAAATAAAATCAATTCAAATGGATAATGTTGGACTAAATTTTCCAGGATCTTTCAGAACATTCTGGAACCTTCCAGAATCTCTCACGGATCGAGTTATGTCTGGTGGTCTTTTCGAGGTCAAAGTCTGTGTCTGAACCCCTTCTATCGGCAAATGCGCATATGACACGAGCTCGAACTGGCGACCCATGACAATAATTAATTATAAAATTTGAGGAGACAAAGTTTAAATAAACTAAAAAATAGAAGTTTAAATAGATAAAAATCTTATTATATTTTTAATATATATATTTTTGTGAAGACCACAATTCAAAGGATGTTGTAATTTCGTCCCTAAATAAAACCACTAAAGGTAAAATTGTCTAATATATATAAGAATATACGATAATTAGCTTTGTGTTCTTTTCGCAACTTATTATTATTTTTATTATGAACTTGATTTTTTAAATATTTTATTTAATATAAATCAGGAGATATGATAATTAGGTTAAATTTTGAATGAAAACATGTTAAATTGTTAATATTTTAAATGACCGACAATCAATTGGCTCAATAACATGAAACGCTAGATTTTTTAAACAAGATTAAGAGTCACTCATATATTAAATATTAACAAAATTTAATATTAATTAGTCGACTAATAAGTCAAATATAAATAATTAATAAAAAAATACTAAAATCTAGTAAAAAATATTTAAATAAGAATAGAGATTAAAATTTAAATTATTTGATTTTAAAATTAGGGTAAACTATCTGTTTGACCACCAATCTATTGAGAAAGTTTTAAAATGACCACCATAGAAAAAAATGCGTCATTTGACTACCCAAACTATTAAAATGGGATCAATTTGGCCACCTGCCGTTAAGAGGCTAACGGAAGGTGACGTGGCAGTTAAAAAATTAAAGGTATAATTACACATTTCGTCCTTACTATTTACACATTCTTTCAATTTAGTCCTAATTTTAATCTAATAAAATAAATTAATTAGGTGGTGACACGTGTCAACACCTTATTGGAGGAATTTAATTATTTATATTTGATTAATAAATTATTTTCCTCCTCCAATCAGGTGGTGACACGTGTCACCACCTAATTAAAGGAGAAAAACAAAGTTAAGCACAAATGCCATCCAGGGGAATTGAACCTGGGTGGTGTAGGTGCAAAAGCAGTGGCTAAGCCACTGCACCAAGCACAATTTTGTGCTTTAAAACACCAAATTTAATATATATCTTTTTCCCTGGGTTCTGGGAACTTCAGCTCCACTAGTTCCCACCATTTTTCTCTGTGCTTGATTTTTCTGTTTGGTTCCTATGATTTAATGTCACCAAAGCATGCATTTATGAGTGTACCAAATGAAGTTCAACAGGGAAGTTTGTTTAACATCAGAATGGCTAGAAACCAACCACGTCGAAACCGATAATAACAAGATTGTTAGCTGCCAAGTCCCATGTCGGATTGTTGCAGTAATAGTTCGTAGCTTTATTCATGTAAAAGTTACAAGTTTCGTGGAATAATTTGAATGTAGAACATCATACATTGATAACCATCATCTGTTCTGCAACTCTCAAGTTCTTTGGCTGCATTGATCTTATGTACACCAATTTTCACAGCTTGAAATGTGGAAGTCCACCGCTACCATCGAGCTCTTTCGAGTAGAATGCTAACAAGTAGTCCTTTATCAAGATATCTCCGTAGATCGGGGGATTGTTTTCAGATAACAATTCCTTGATCGGTCCGTAAAGTCTCGATCTATTTTCCGGTATCCTCAAGAAACATGCCACCGATATCTTGGGAAAAAGTTAATGAGAACCAGAACCCAGGGAAAAAGATATATATTGAATTTGGTGTTTTAAAGCACAAAAGTGTGCTTGGTGCAGTGGCTTAGCCACTGCTTTTGCACCTACACCACCCAGGTTCGATTCCCTTGGATGGCATTTGTGCTTAACTTTGTTTTTCTCCTCTAAATAGGTGGTGACACGTGTCACCACCTGATTGGAGGAGGAAAATAATTTATTAATCAAATATAAATAATTAAATTTCTCCAATAAGGTGTTGACACGTGTCACCACCTAATTAATTTATTTTATTAGTTTAAAATTAGGACTAAATTGAAAAAATGTGTAAATAGTAAGGACCAAATGTGTAATTATACCTTTAATTTTTTAACTGCAACGTCACCTTCCGTTAGCCAATTAACGGCTGGTGGTCACTTTGATCCCATTTTAATAATTTGGGTAGTCAAATGACGCATTTTTTTCTATGGTGGTCATTTTAAAATTTTCCCAATAGATTGGTGGTCAAACAGATAGTTTACCCTTAAAATTAATAGGACGTAAAACACAAATCAGAAAAAAATAGAGATAATCCATTCGTGGTTTTGCCGACATATTAATTGTTTTTGTCCGAAATACAAATAAGGGAATTTCCGATCATAACCTTTGACGTCCGTTACCGGGAAAGGTTAAAATACCAAACGGCGACAAAGTTCTAGAAATTACGCGGTGGTCCTTGTCGTTGGACGGACGTTAACTAGCCTATTCCACAGTCCACAAAGCTTCCGGTTTTTGTCTTGGTCAATAAGCCAAGTCACCAAACTACAAAATCTTCGTTGAGAAACCGAGACCCTCATCAATGCTTATATTAAAGTTCTAATCTTTATTTTTAATTTCAGTTTCACCAAAATTATATATTGTCAATTTTGTTTTCATTTCCGAGCAAAGGGAAAGAAAAAACTTTTAGACTTTTCATTAAAGCTTTATAAAGAATACAAGCGAAAACAGCATCTCCGACTCCAAGTTCAAAGCGCCATTTACGGGTAATTTGTTTATGCTGTTATGTGTTTTGGTTTTAGTTGATGGATTTGTTCAATTCTGATCATGATTCTGGTATTTATCTCTTTTTTTTTGGTTTTGATTTGATTTTGAATTTGGGAATTTCGGTATGGGTTCGGTTGTATTGGATTGTTTGGTTGCCCAGAAAATGGAGATGATTTGTTTTCTTTTCCTTTTTCATTCTCGGTGGAAATTTGAAAAAAAAAATGATTTTTTTTAGCAGAAGCTGGAAAATCCCCCCCCCCCCCCCCCCCCCCGATAACTAAAGCTGAAACCTTTGGGTTAGTCTGTTTATTTTTATAAAAAATATTTATTTGGATAGTAATTGTGGGGTATTAAGAAATAAATAAAGAGAAAATTTGAATTCTATATGAAAATAAATAATAAAACAAGAGAGTTAATGAGAAAGGGAATTTCACATCTGATGTTCATATCCAAGGGGTTTCGGACTCAGTAATTACACAAAAAGGAAAAAAGAAAAGATTTTGATTTCTTATATCTTGCTTAGTTTTGTTATATTACTAACAGTTAAATCTAGCGCTAAGTTTTAAAGTCGAACCCTTGTGTGTTAATTTTGGAAGTACATTTCGCATTTAAAGGCTCAACTTTTATTCTGACTAACTGAAACTTTTGATCCATTGTTGTGTGTTGTAAGGACCTTTTCATTTCGGATAAAAAAATGGGTGATCATCTGGTTTTATGCGTGGATCGTCTTATAACACCTGAAAGTTTGCAATCGATGCAAGAAACTGAGGTTGCGGGATCTTCTGGTGAAGGCTCTTCCCAAGCCTCTGAGCCGGATGCTTGTGCTATTGGTGTTAAGGAAGTGGAAGAACATGGTTCCTGCGGCGAAGAAGAACCACTTATTCAGACAGCTGAATGCCGAATCTGCCAGGAGGAGGACGGCATTAAGAATTTGGAGACACCTTGTGCATGCAGCGGTAGCTTGAAGGTATTCATTGTTTTGGGGTATTTTGAAACTTCCTACTTCAATTTATTTGGTAAAAAGAGTCTCGTCTGCCGCAATGATGGATTTCTGTTAGCTCTAAAAGTATTGATTACCATTAGCTCTAAGTTGTGTAAAAAGATATACGTGAGCTAATGTTTGAATGTCATCATGATGTGGAGAAAGAGCTTGATTGTTGTCCTTCTAACTTTGAAGTACTTCAGTTTTAATTAAGATATAAATAGCAGTAGCTGACATATTTCTATTATCCAGTTTGCTCACAGGAAATGTGTTCAGCATTGGTGCAACGAGAAAGGTGATATAATTTGCGAGATCTGTCATCAGGTAAACCTCTGCTCTCATAATGGTTCCATCTTCATTAGTTCACCTAGGAGGAAGAAATCTGCTCCCTTTTGTATTTGCATTCACCCACTTCAATTTGCATATTCGTGAAAATAAATATCTGGTTCTAGAGGGTGACAATTTTAATTTAGTTTCGTTTTTTGATGAATCGATTTAATAACGATGGTGAAAAGTTGCACATCTACCAGGTTGACTGATGCTTTTTCTCATGCACTTAAAAGGGAAGAGACCTTTATATTCTGGCAAATTTTAATTTCAGATGAGACAAGACTGACTAGTCATATGGTTATGGTCGCATTTACCTTTTGTTCCCTGTTCGTTTAAGTTGATTTTTTAGGTTTTGAATTGTTCATTGTATGTAATCTTTAGGCTAACAACATCTTATATGCTACATTTCTCTTTTCTTTGGTATCCTAGGGTAATGTTTTTAGTGGATTTTATTTCCCTTTTTGAAAACAAGGTCCTTTGAGCTTGTTGCCTATACGTCCCCTCTTTGTTGTTTAAAGTAATTTGTTTCTGCGAGTGGGAATTGAGATGGACATCAGCAGCTAGCTTTTGAGCTATGAGCTTCTGGAAATTGTGATTTGATCTAACGTTACTTAACCGATTGCAACGTTGCTTGTGTGCAAGAATATTTTATTTATAAATATCTTGTTTTATCACTTTTTTGGGCGTGTACTTCATGCCCAAGGTTGGCTGTTGTTGATCTACCTCTTTGTTCATCGTGATATAAGTTTTGCTTTTTCTGCCGGGAACAATTTGTCGGGTTTATATGGAGTTTTACCATGGTCCTATGCTCCAGCTCCTAGTAAATTTCTTTTTTTGGGTGTCGCTTGTTTTCAAATGACAGTGTATGTGAGCCATAATCCTGTTTTCACAAGGTGGATGTTGCTCATAGACTTCTTATATTTTCAGCATGAAATAGGTTTCGCATTTTTGTGTTGGCGACTTAAAATTAAGTGTCTAACTCAAGGTGAAGTTTTGCCTGCCGAAGAATATGGTCTTATGTATCAACCTTTTGATAAAACTGCTTATTTTTTTCTGTTGCATGTGTTTAAATGACAGAAAACTGTTTTTTCAAGTATTTGAGCCACAGTTTTCTGGTACAAGTTATGCATTTGATAGTTCTTTGCCACTAGCTGCTATGTGGTGGTTTTTGCTATTCCGTCATACATGTGCGGTAATGTGTATATTAATGGAATATTCAAATGATAACTATGTTACGTTAACATTTTTTGCTTTGGACAGCAAACATAGTCATCTAATGTCCCATTAACTGAAACAAGTTTAGTTTTGAGTTGAATTATTGGGCTAATTTACTAACTTTTTCCTGCTAAATATATTTAATTTGCAGCCTTACCAACCGGGATATACTGCACCACCTCCGCCCCCTCAGTCTGAGGATGCTACAATTGATATCAGGTAAGTCTCACAAGTGCAGTTACATTTCCAGAAGATAGACATGATAAAGCTCAGTGTCGCTCTAACATTAATCTTTTTTTTCTTTCTTTCTCGGTTTTCGTTATCGATATTGGTCTTGTAACCAATAGCCTTTTCTGTTTGTGAGGATCTATCTATAAGTTCAGTAATCTGTAGGATGGTTTGCTACTGCATGCTCATAACCTTTGATCCGTTATTTTCCAATTTTTTTATGTTGATACAGTGAGGGTTGGACAATCTCTGGTGCACCTTTGGATTTGCGTGACCCTCGAATTATAGCTGTGGCAGCTGCAGAACGCCATCTTTTGGAGGCAGATTATGATGAATATGCTGATACCAATGCTAGTGGAGCTGCATTTTGCCGGTCTGCGGTCCTAATTGTAAGCTTTATTTTCTCCATAGTACTTGTTGGCATATGTTAATAATAAAATCTTCATGGTTCCTTCCGTTTATAGTTTCATGAAATATTTTTATTACTTATTGTCCGTATCCGAGAAATAAAATGAATTGCTGTTAATTTTCTTCTTCTGTATCTGTTTGTATCTTATTTTCTCTGTTTATTTGCAGCTAATGGCTCTTCTACTCTTAAGGCATGCTCTGTACCTAAAAGATGGAGATGGAGAGGGAGATGATGATGCATCTGCATTTTTCTCTGTAAGCATGGGATGAATTTTCAGTAATCATTTAGTAATTCACATTGTTTTATGATATAATCGAAGCTGTTTTTTTCCGCTATGTAGCTTTTCCTGCTTCGTGCTGCTGGCTTTCTTCTCCCATGTTACATCATGGCCTGGGCCATCAGCATATTGCAGCGCCGAAGGCAGAGACAGGTAATGTCTCTTTCGTTTCTTAAAAAAAATGAAAGACCGTTATTTTCCTTGGGCATTTTGAGTTTGATCTATTTGTGACTGCCTTTTGCCGGTTTAGGACTTACGAAGAAAATATCACATAAAAACTGTTTAGGACTCTTATTAGTTATCGTTATCGTGTTCATGCCGTTGAATTAGACAAAAGATAAGTTGCATTGGTAAATAAATGTATATTTTTTCCTTATTGAAACAGGAAGCAGCGGCTCTTGCAGCAGCGGAAGTCGCATTCATGATACAAGCCGGACAACGTCGTGGTCTACAGTTCACTATAGCACCAGGACCTGCAGCAACTCCTCATCAGGAGCCACTTCAATAATGTGACAGCCCTTTTCTCCGGTAAGTGGCTGGCTGGCGATGGTACTTTAGAAATGAAACTATCGGTAGATCGTTGCACTCATTCTACTAGGATCGAAAGAAAACGAGGTGATTCGTGTTTATTATGTTGTACTTCAATTGTTATTCAGAAAACCCTGAAGACATATTCTTCCTTTTTCTCCCTTGAAAATTTACAATTCCAAAGACATGTTGGGAACCGAACCTCATAATATGAGACACAATTACAACATAAAACATTTACTAGATTAAATAATATTTAAACATAGAATAAAAAAATATGTTTGTATTGGGCAAAACCAAAGGAAACAAAAGCATAAAGGGAAAGTAAGAATTTTTGTTGAATGGAATTCTAAAGTTTGATTTATTATTAAATAAAGCAATCTGTTCTTCAGTCTTCCCTCAACATCTCTACTTTTAATGGGGCTTTCTTTCTTGTTACTGTACCATTATCACTTTAGTTATTAAAGCTAACATCAACCCTACATACTAAATATTTGTTTTCTCTAAATGCTTCGTGTTTGATGTCGTTACTTTTTCGACATTCATTCGAATCCGAATAACGTAGATGTAGTTCTATGAATTTAAGTGATTGTTCAAATATGAACATATCTAAGCACCTAGCTAAGAATTTGTTTATATCAAATGCTGCAATCATGTATACGTTTAGAACATGCATTGCTTTGTATATGGTTTAAACTAACCAAGGAAAAATGGAACGGAGCAGCCAGGGGATATATGCCGAGCATAATTTCAGACAAGGAGCAACCTCATTTCTGCATGGTCGGATGATGTGGCAAGTGGGCTGAGATTTGGTCTTTGTTTGGTAAAAAAGAGCAAGGCAAATGATTTGGAGATTTTAAAGTTTAAGGGTTTAGATGTAGGATAATATGTTAGGGATTTAAGTTTTAGCATATAAACCCTACATTTTAACTATAATCTCTAAGTTTTAAGCACATAAATCTAAACTACTAACCCTGAATTGTATTTTTCACCCCTGCGCTTGTAGAAACAAAAAGTTTCTACCGCCATTGATATAATTGCCCTTTATATAATAGGTTAAGAGTTCGAATTCTGATCGAGAAAAAGATACTTGTCTTCCCAAGGATAGTGTTCAAACCAAAACTTTTTGTTCAAACCTGACAGAGTCTTGTAATGCAAACCTTTTATATTGCTTCCATGGCAGGCTAATGATTGAAGTGAATCTGAAACTTCCCTACAATGGGACCGACATTGCTTTATAGGCTTCGGAATCCCATAAAAAGGATTAATCACAGGCTTCGTTGCTGCAGATCATATAAGGCCGTTGCTTGTCTCAGTTTCAGACAGACAGATATACCTCTTGTCTTCTGTCTCTCCATTTCTTTGAACATTAAAAAAAACATGGGGTTTTCAGTTAACACAAGAGGGTTCTTTCTCTTTTCTTGTATTGCTCTCTTGGTGTTTCAATCCGAGACCGTTTCCGCCATTAGAGGCATCGATCTTGCTCTCAAATGGGATAAAGGGTCGTTTCCGTTTGTTGAACATTCACGCATTCTCGAGGCCGTTGATTCGATGGATTCTCTGCAAACACGGCCGAGTTTGGCGCCGGCACCTTCGACAATGTTTGATCTGAATCAATCTAACAAAAGAAGTGTTGACAAAGGATCCGACCCTATTCACAACAGATGTTAAGACATCTGAATCTGGTTTTTTGTTTTTGTTTGTCATTTTACAGATAGAAGAAGTGAGAATGTTTGTTAGCAAAAGGTTGCTTATGATTCTATTTTTTTTCTTTTTTTTTTTCTATTATACACATAGTGTAGCAAGCTTTCTCTATAATTAGTACGTTTTGTTTCATCGTCTGTTCCGTTATATTATAAGAGTATAGTTTTGAAATTCAATGTCACCTTTGCAGATGTTACATATACCTATCCGACTCATTGGTCGATTAATTTGAATCGGGTTTTACAGAGTTCTATATGAAAATGTTCTTCCAACCCAGTTTTCTTCGTTTATAATGCCAAGATTTGAACATCTTATTTAATTTGAAAAATCTAATGTCTCATCCTACTAAATCAAATGATTGTCGGTAAAAGCAAATATATATTTTAATCTTGTCTGAAAATAGGCTAACATGCTGATGGATTGTTGTCAACAATCCAATTCTAGATGTCCTCGTCTACGAAAAAGCTTTTGACGTGGTTCGAAATTGTGTAAAAATAGATCTTAATAATTGTTAAAATAATAAAATAGAAACCGTCCGCCAAGGCTTGTTGATGTATCATGTATCTGCTAGTCGTTTGTAGCTTTTGCTTTGTTTATGGGCCTTGTTGGCCAATTTAATTTTTCTTTTTTTTTTAATTATCGGTATCTGGTTTATTAGTCGATTAATTAAGATTAAATTTTACAGAGATCTAATATGAGAGCAATTCTTTCAACTTAACTTTTTTCATTCACACATTTGAACCTCTAACTTTATTTAAGGACCTAATGTCGCATCTCGCAGATCAACTGGTTGTTAGTTAATTTCTTTTATGCATGAATGAAATTTTATATTCCCAATAAAAAAATAAAAAATTCGATTATCTCTTTAAATTATAGTAGTATTAGCTTGGGTAAACTACTGCAGAAGTCACCTATGTTTATACTAAGTACAAAGTTAGTCCTCAAATTTGAAAAATGACCAGTAAGCTAGGTCCCAGACGTTTTCGGAGTGTAAAGAGTTGGTCACTTTTCCGTTTAGACCCGTTAACTTTTAACGGGTAGCTGACATGGCTCTTATAATAATTATAGTTAATTCCACGTGTATTTTCACGTGGACCCTAAATCCCTGCACCCCCATTAATCGTGGTCCAAAAATTCAAGAGGAGAAGGTATCTAAAAAATTCTAAATTTTTCCAAACCCATCTCTTTTCTCATCATCCTGTTCAACTCCGGTGAACCTCTCTATGATCGTCCGTGGCGTGCACCGCCACCATCAGTGTGACCACCTCGCCCTTGCGGTAAAAAATTTGGCCACCATTTATCCTCATCAATCGTCGTTCGTGAAAAATCAATGACAAACCGCTTGATTCGCTATGTCTCCGATCTCCTCCACCGTCGGTCCGTGGCCGTCACCGCCACCACCATCTGATGCGTCGTTGCACCCAAACCCATGAACCAGTTACCGTGAAATCTCATCATCTACCGTAGAGATCGCCTGAAAGCTTCCGCAAAAGAGGCTTAGTTTTTTCGATCTGTTTATGATTAATTTCTACATGTATTTCTCAAGCGGCGCTTCGAGACAAGGCTAAGAATCGCGAAATAGTTAAGAGAAAGAAGCAGAGCATGCTTGGTGAGCAAGCCGCCAAGGATAAAATGGTTGCTAATTTCATGCTCTTCATTGAAACAATAGAGAAAAACGACACGGAGACGACCATAAAATTTGACGAGAAGATAATGAAGAGTACTATTCTCTCCACGATGAAAGATGGCGGAGGTCACAATAGAGGATTTGCCGCTGATAACGGTAGAAAGGAAGCATGAAAACTAACTTTACAATTGATTTCCTGGAATGAAAAACTAACGGGTTATGTTTTATGCTTTCAATCGTGTTTTGTTTTGTTTTTCCTTCTTGTCCTTGATGTCGTCAAGTGTCACCTCTCTCCTGCGTTGACTCTTCCCCTGTTCTTGTATTTGTCGGGATGGTAGTGGTGGCCTTTTTTGTTTTCATAGAGCTTTGTCTGATGCTCTGATTAAGTATGGGTCGCCTTGCTGCCCCTGTTGGTTCTGTTGTTTAGGCCGGTTGGCCAGTTTCGATGTGATATAGATTTGTATCCCTTCAGTTTAATGAAATCCCTTGTTGTTTTCAATTTATATATAGTTTTGAATTTGATTAGATATGTAAGGACCTATGCCTAATGAGTTGATATGGACTGAGATATTTAATAAGATCAGAGCTAACAATTATCCACAGAAGAGAGGTTGCCGTTGGAAGAGAGGTTGGTGACTGCTTTAATAGCGAATGAGCTTGAGGTGACAGAGGTGGAGGTTGCCGTCGAAAGAGAGGTTGGTGGCTGCTTTAATGGCTGACCAATGTGGATCCCATTTGCGGTGGTGGAGGGGTGTGATATTGGTGGTGGTGGTGGTGGTGGAAGAGGAAATGGCGGACCAACGTGGATCCTATTTGTGTTTTTTATGCTTTATGCGCGTGGAAATACACGTGGTATTAGCCTTAATTTTTACAAGAGCCACATCAGCTACCCGTTAAGAGTTAACGGCTCTAAACGGCAAAGTGACTAAATCTTTACACCCCGATAACGTTTGGGACCTTACTGGTCATTTTTCAAATTTGGTGACTAACTTTGTACTTAGTATAAACATAGGTGACTTCTGCAATAATTTATCCTATTAGTTTTGATTTAAGAGTTCAAGGTTGAGCCCAACTCAAAAGGTTTGGTTAGGCCTGCATATGCAAAGGGCCGAATTTAGGCACCTCTGGGTTAGCTTCTCGAGCCATATGCCTCAATTCATGTGCCTGTTCTACAAGGAGATGTTTTTTGCGATATTGCACGTAAAGTTTTATATAAAATTTAACATATTTATTGTATTGATGAATATTAATATATATTTAAAGCTTAATTTTTTATATCAAAAAATTAATTAGACATTTTTATTACTTAAATCCAATGTGAATCCTCTATGTAAATTGTATATGAAGTATTGTGTTTGAATTATTGAAATAATAACCATTCAAAAAACGTTTAAGGAGTAATTTTGTCTTATAGTAATCTCAAATCAACAATGTTGTCTTTCCTTTTTAATCGCATTAATTTAGCACTCAAACTCATGAATTGTATCAATCTCACCCTTTGAATGTTCGTTGATTGACAAAGCCGTTAAATTATGTGCATGTGGTTCTATCTGCTTCAACATCAGTTGTTATCGTCAACTGTCTTACTAATTACTATGTCGATAATGACGGATCAATTCTAATTACTCGTCATCATCTTATTGGACGACATTAATTTATTAAAGCAAACGACATATGAATAGAAAATAAGTAATTATATATATATATATATATATAAATAAGTTTTAAATTATTTCTTTTAGTCATTCAGAATTTGCTATAATGTTTGACCAAATCTTACACATAAAAGAATCCAACTCTTTTTTAAGGTCATGTAATTAATAGGAAATGAGTATTATATATATATATATATATATATATATATATATATATATATATATATATATATAAGTTTTATAAAAGAAAATTTGCACAAATTTTTTATTTAAATTAAAAAAATATAAAATATAAATCTTTAATCTTAAAACCCTAACCATTAAACACTTAACTAAATCATAAATTAATCGTACTTGTATAAAACATTCTTGCATATTGAATAATTTTTTAAAGAAAATAATAGAAAACAGACCCTATAGAAACATGAAACACAATAAATTTGTGACATATTGGGGACCAATTAGCTTTTCTTATTGATTAGTCAAAATATGTTTGCAAAAAAAAAAAAAGAGTATTGTGTAAATGCACATGCTTTGTCTGGAGAATAAATATATGATAGAGATTTAGAGATATTGTGACATATTTACATTTTTTTATTATATCTAAATCTTGTATTATAGTAAGATATTTAAATCGGTTAAATATTTGTATTTGATTGGTCAACAATTAGGAGCAGTCATACGCCACTCAGTTGATATTATTTATTTATTTTAGGTTGTGGGTTGAATTTCTATTAGTAGCCTATTTTCACTTCCTCTAAGTAAGAAATGTTCGAAACTTGTCAGCAATGATTTCAAATAAAAATTAAAAACATTAAAACATATTTAGATAATGAAAATTGATGAATAATTATTTTGATTTTCTTACAATAGTAATAATTACAATATTTAGATTTAAATATCATATCAATGGTAGTTGTATGATTATATCTAGTTTTAAATTGGATGGAAATCGTCTACCACTTAATTATGTCTCCATTGGCGCCTCCACTTTAAAATAGCGAGTTTAGTGTTTAAGGCTGAGGCTTAAGGTTAGGGTGTAGGGAATTAGGGTAGGGTGTATTTTTTAGGGTTTAAGGTTTAGAGTTTATGATATGAAATTTAGGGTTAGGGCTTAAAATTTAATTTTTAGGTATTTTTTAGGAAGCAGAAGGCATGGTTAGGGGCAAGAGATTTTTACTCATTTAAATTAGGCTGTTTTTTAAACTCGAACTCAAAACTTATTTAAAAGTCAAATTATTTATCAATTGTCACAACAGATAAATATAATATTTATAAATATTAATATATTGTAATTCACATTATCCTCAATTAGAAGAAAGATGGGTATTGGCTAGCTGTTTGTCACTATGAGAAGGAAATATGGGCTTTCATGACATGTTTATGAAGCAGGCCAGCTTTCACATACGTATATTCATCCAAAGCTGTAGGTGTAGGATACGGGTCAGTTCAAGAGGTTAGAAACTCTGGAGAATCGAGAGGGCAATCAAGATTTATTTTCATCAAATCAACTCGATTGAATTAAAAAATAATCGTTCTTTCTATTGGATTTATTTTTTAAAACTTTTTATATTATCTAAGTTTTATTTTGTAAAATTAAGAGTTTAATATTTCATCAACAGATCACATGATTATTTTAGTTTCTCAAAATGTCCACTAAAACCGGCACAACTAATAATTTATGCTAATTATTATAAAAATATAACATTTGTTAAAGAAACAACAGAACATAAATTCACTAATTGGTTGAGTAGGTAAGAATATTCATATTGCTCTACTTTATATGGGTTTGAATCTTTATATTTATTTGGAGAATATAAATACCTCTATTTAATAAAAAAAATAACAAATAAAATATTGTTTATGCCGATTATCAAGTATATTTAATATTTTTAAATTAAATTAATATCCGAACATTTTTAAAAAGTTATTAATTAAAATTCAAGAAGTGAGAAAATTATACTTATGTCTGCGTGTAATAAATATTCATGTGGGATATGGGGTTATCTTCTGCTATTTTACAGTCTTACATATGGAATTATTGATATCTAAATAGAAAAAAAAAAATAAGTCAAAGTCTTCACGTGTATTGCATTAAAGGGGTTTCAATATCATGATTGAGGATGGTTTTTTTTTCAATGAAATTATAGAGTAAAATAAATTTATTATGTAATTGTACTTGTCACATACATAAAATTTTCAATCAATTTAATACATCTATCATATTAATTTAGAGTACTAACTTTATTGATATATATTTGATTGTTAAAATATTTGCATCGAACAACTAGTATATATATTATACAAAAGTATGAAAAAGATAAAAACGTCGCTTTATAAGTAAGCACATTTGATCGGTTGGCTAAGTTGTTAATCTTTGTTCTCTTATTTTTTTTAGATCATGAATTATCGACCTAGTAAGAATATTTATTTTCTTTTCCTTAAAGTTCTTCTTTCTCCTCCTCTCTATATAGGATTATAATTTGTCAAAAAAAACTCGTCATTTTATGATTTCTCTCGCCCTGAATCTTTTACCATCAAAATTAATAAAATTTTCTGGTCGTCGATAATAATGATATGGAGATAAGTCGTTAATCCATTCCTCCACCTTCTCTTTTCCCATCTCTATAGAATTTGTTTTTGTAAATATGAGTTTTTTGGGTGAGTATATTACACCAATCTAATTTAGAGCTAAAAAGCGGAAATTTCAAAACCTTTTTTAGATTGTTTTTTTAACAAGTTTTGAAACTTGTTTTTTTTAAGTAGGTGGTTTTTTGACAAGTTTTAAAACTTGAAAAAAAAAACGAAAATCAACTTAAAATATTATTAAAAATATAACATTTTAGGTTGCTTGGACAAGTTCAAAACTTATCATTTTTAGTCCTAAATTATGTTGTTGTCTTAAATAAAGTATAACATTTTAGTCTTAGTTTTGTAAGCAAATCCAGGATGATGTTTGTTTATATTTTTTTAATTATTTAATTGGGTTTATAATATTCGTTTAAATTGAAATCAGAATATCACCCCTATAACAATAACATATTCCCTCGTATAAATTTATGCTTCAACTAAAATATAGGTTCACCATTTATAAACTAATTTTTTTAACAATTTGACAACGTTACTATTAAAACTTGCACAAACTCGTATAAATGAAGGATCGACCCAGAAAAAAGTTGATATTTTTCTAAAAATATTGGGATTCGAAGGTCTCTCAATAGATGGTCTGTAAATGAAAAAAAATCCACGTCAGTATTTGAAGTTTAAATTGTATCACGTGTCGATTTACTATTAACCGAAGGCGTCATGTCATGCCTTTTAGGACCAATTTGAGAATCAGAGTATAGTTGAGGGCTGATTTGTACATAAAATCTATTAGTAAACATGTATAAAGATGGATTTGCTTTTGACCAAATACAATTTTCGGATACCAAATATTGATATTTATATCCAAATGATATTCATAAAAGATTTAAATTTAGATTTTTTTGTATAACTACTCGTACCTAATTGTAAATATTCATTATAGGACGATTAATTTGCTCAATTCAAAACATTAAAATTTGAACTATTAATCTTGCTTAAAAAATTTAATAGCTCAACTCACTAAACATGCTGGTCATGCCCAAATTTTGTGTGATGCAGACTCATTAGGCATCTCCTTGTTGCAGATTGGATAAAAATATTGACTATATTATGTTTCTGTTATTCGAATAATATGATATATGAATACTCTTTTCCTCCTTCTAATGTTCGAAATTGGCACCAATGGAGCGACAAGGGGAGTGGAAGAGACAAGGGGAGTGGAAGCGAAAAGGTGAAAGGAAACGTCCGTCGACCGATGGCCGGATCTCCGATGAAGATTGCTGGACGGTGTTTGTAGACAACCTCAGCCGTAGGGTCTCAAGAGGCGCGTTATGGGAATTGTTCAGTCACTACGGTAAGATTCGGAAGGTCTTCATACCAGCTGTTAACAGGAAACCTAGATACAAGGACAACACCTTCGCCTTTGTTCATTTTTTCACCAATGAAGACATGCGCAGAGCTATAAAGGTGTTTGATAATACTATGATCGACGACAGAAAGGTGTTGGTTTCGAAGGCAAAATTCCCCGCTAGGCAACATCTACCTCGTCCAAATCTCAACAAAACGTCGAGTCAGGTTAATGTGAGGGCTCCTAGGCAACAAGAAGTCTTCCAAGGTCCTTCTACAGGTAACATTCATGGAAGTCACAAAGATCAGCGAACATACAAAGAGGTTCTTCAAAAGAATCCTGGGGAAGCACAAGTCCCTAAAGTTTCGAGATGGGCGATGGAAGAAGATAGGGACAACAGATCCTCTGAAAGCAATCCAGTGGAATTTATCATCCCTGCTGAAGATACAGCCTGGATTTCAAATTCGGTCGTTGGTATAATCAAAAAAGATTATGACAGATCATTTTTGCAAAAAGCTCTTATCAGCGATGGCATTACTACCAAAATCGCCAAATGGGGTAATCTACCCAACTCATGTATTATCACTTTTCAATCTAAAGACGACAAGGAATCTGTTTGGAACTCCAAGATGGAGGAATTGGCCTTCTGGTTCGATTACATAGACAACGAGGTTATGGAGGAAGGTATACCCCTCACTTTTTGCCCTATTTCTCTCTCTGGTATTCCCATTCACTGCTGGAGTGAAAGTTTCTTCACCAAATTAGCTAATCGATGGGGCAAGGTAATCAAGATCCATGAAGCAACTATCAAAAAAGATGACCTCACTACGGCTCGCCTCATTCTAAGAGTTGGTAGTCATTTGGATATCCCAAACTCTGTCAGGGTTCGTATCAATGGCAGAACATTCTGTATAGGCATCAAAACAGATGAAATCTTTCCGGATCCTCCTGATGAAGATTTTTTAGAAAAAGTTGTGCAAGAAGATAATATTTGGACGGAATTCCATCCTGGAACCGAATTGAATGAAGAAGCAGTGGTGGCACCAGGTTTTGGGGTGGCTGCACAGCCGGTGCATTCGAAATCGAGTTCTCCGCCGGATTCCAACCCTCCGGCCGGTGTTCCTGAAGGGTCATCAGAATCCTCCTCCCAATCTGTCCCCTCGTTACCTACGTTTGGAATCATTAATGCCAATTTGCATGTTCCCGACATTCCTGGAGAGTTAGTTGGGAACGAGAATATTCCCAAGACGGCGCCTCGATCCGCGGACTTAACAAATTTAGCAATTCCATCTGATAAGGACCGTTTGGATAATAATCTTAATATATCTAAGCTGAGTCATAACGGGCTGAAATTAACCCAAAGTATATCTTTGGGCTGTTCTGGCTTTGGGCCGGCTATGACCCCATTTATGGTGCAACTCTCCAACAGGCCATTAGATATCCATCAAGCCCCCTCCTCTTCTAACAAATCCATTGCCTCTCCACCGATTGTCAGATCAGATGGTTCCCTCATCAACCTCTCTTCTGCCATTGTACCAGATAGCTGTGATTTCTCTTCAGCACCTCGCCTCGAAAATCGTCTGATCATTCCCGGTAATTCTCTTGGCTCACAGGACAATAATTTCTTCAATGCAAGAGTTAGAAGGAAAATTAGAAGCATTATTAGGGATTCACTGGAAGAATCGGCAGAAAATCCCCCCTCTGATTCACGCTATTCTGCTCAAGACTCAATCCACCTTAACAACATCGATGAGGCCTTAGCCGTCTGGGGAGTCAGCAATATCTTGGGCATCTCGTTTGTAGGAGGCAAGCAAGCACTGATCGATAAGGTCACGGCTTTGGAGAATGGGTGTTGATCTGCTCATCTATACTGGTTTTGCAGGTTTCTTATTATTATTCTTATGAATTTCTCCGTAATTATTTGGAATATCAGAGGATTGGGTAAAGCGGAAAAAGTCAGAATGGTCAGGAAACTATTGAAGGATAAGAATCCAATGCTAATTATGCTCCAAGAAACGAAACTTAAAGAATTTGGGCCGTCTATTATCAGAAGCTTGGGATGTGGATCCCCATTTGAATCTATTTTCTCCCCAGCATTAGGCTCGGCCGGTGGCTTATTTAGCGCATGGAATCCGAATTGTTTTGAAGTTTCAGATAAACTCATTTTTCCCAGATTCACGGCAATTCTCGGTAAATTCAAGTCCAATCAGTTCGTGTGTGGTTTTGTAAATATTTATGGCCCTTCGGTTGACAGTGAAAAGGAAGCTTTCTACGCCGAACTTGCCCTCTTTTTGAAGGAACATCGCATTCCCTGGTGTGTGGGAGGCGATTTCAACGCATATCTTAGTAGAGATGAAAAAAAAGGCCTGGCTTTCAATCCGACTTCCATGTTGGTGTTTCGGAATTTTTTACAGGATGTAGGTCTGGTTGACATTCCATTATCGGGTGGCTCTTACACTTGGTCTAATAACAGGGATCCGGCTACCTTTGTAAGGCTGGATAGATTCCTAATTGACCCTGAGTTCCTATTAAGGTTCAAGAATATCTCCCAGATTCTTCTTCCTAGATCTCTATCAGATCATAATGCTGTTCAACTCTCGGAGGAAGCTATAAACTGGGGGCCTCGTCCTTTTAAGTTATATAACTATTTGCTAGATGATGATGATCTGGTGAAGACAATCAAGAACAAGTTCGCTTATCAGAAAAACACCAACAAAAGATCAGGTATCTTAAGCATTCTCAAAGGTTCCAAAGAAGCTATCAAGTCCTGGGCTTCGGCGAATTTAACTCTCCCTCGAGATCGAATTCCGGTAATTGAAAATGAAATTCATCAAATTGAATTGGATCTCCAGCAAGGTAATAATTCGGATGAAGACTGGAATCATCTCCTTGCCCTTAGAAAAGAGCTCTCAGATTGCTTTCGAAATGAAGAACGAATATGGCTCCAAAATTCTAGACTTAAGTGGTTCAAGGACGGCGACCGAAACACGAGATTTTTTCACATCTCAGCCTCTTACCGGAAGAAAAATAACCAGATGCTAGCAGTTGCCCTTGGAGACAAAGTTATCTCAAATCCAGAAGACATTAAAAAGACGGTTCATGATTTCTTCTCCGCCGCATATAACAGATCATCTACGCTGGAAGTGGACAATATAAATTTGGATTTTTCACATCTCTCGCAAGATCAGAGAATCAGACTTGAGAGACCGTTTTCAGAGGAGGAAGTCTGGGAAGCTTTAGCTAACACAGATAGTTCTCGCGCTCCCGGCCCTGACGGTTTTAATATGGGTTTTTTTAAAAAGTTTTGGCCAGAATTGAAGGATGATTTAATGAAATTCTTTGTTAATTTCTTCCATGAAAAAGAATGGGAATCGGGGATAAATCATTCCTTCATTGCCTTAATTCCAAAGAAAGCGGGTTCCATCTCCCTTGAAGATTATCGCCCCATTAGTTTGGTGGGCGGTATATACAAGATTCTCTCCAAGGTTCTATCACGTCGTCTTAGAGAATGCATCGCTTCTGTTATTAGTAATTCCCAATACGCTTTCATTCCGGGGAGGAACATTCTGGACTGTGCTTTTATCGCCAATGAGGGTATCAATTACATCCAAAAGCAAGGCCTCAAGGGAGTGGCATTCAAAATTGATTTTCAACGTGCCTTCGATTCAATTGACTGGAACTTCCTACTCCAAGTGCTTAAAGAAATGGGTTTTGGTAAAAGATGGTGTTCATGGATATTCAAGTGTATCTCGTCAGCAACTATTTCGGTATTGGTCAATGGGGTCCCTACTCCTCACTTCTCTTTAGCGAGAGGCCTTCGACAAGGCTGCTCCCTTTCGCCACTTCTTTTTAACATAGTGGGGGAGGCTTTCCATCTCATGCTAGACAAGGGTGTCAGTAAAGGACTTTTCTCTGGGTTTCAAATTGGTAAGGAGAATCCGCTTTATCTTTCGCACCTTCAATTCGCGGATGACTTGATCATCCTATGTGGGGCCTCGATCGGTGAGATTAGAAATGTGAAAAGAACACTCAGAGTCTTTGAAATTGCTTCTGGTCTGCATCTGAATCTGTCTAAAAGCCATCTTTTTGGTATTAATATTAACTCGGTCTTGATCGAAAATTGGGCTTCATCTATCGGATGTTCAGCAGGTAATCTCCCTACTATGTATCTTGGCTTACCGTTAGGCAATAATAGAAATTCTACTGCTCTTTGGGATCCGGTGGTCAGTAAATTCGATGCCTCTTTAGCTAATTGGAAGGCCAATAATCTCTCAATCAGTGGCAGGCTTGTCCTAATAAAGTCGGTCTTGTCCGCGCTTCCAATTTACTATATGTCCCTCTTCAAAATGCCAGCTTCTATTGTTCAAAAGTTAAACAGCAGAATGGCCAATTTCCTTTGGGGCGAAACTGGTTCCTCTAAGAAAATTCATTGGCTAAATTGGCAGCAAGTGTGCAAACCTTTATCGAGCGGGGGTCTTGGAATTCGAAACTTGGCTACTCAAAACCGGGTACTCCTTAGCAAATGGGCATGGAAGTTCGCTTATGAGCGTGAGAGCCTCTGGAAGCGAACTATTTGCTGCACTAACAACTTGAGCACCTTGGACATTATTCCAAATCCAATCTGCGGCAGATTTTCCAATTGGATTTGGAAGGATGTGGTAAAAAATTTTTTCATGAATGATGATATTGGTTGTAAATTGAGAAATAACTTGAAGATACATATGGGAGATGGTCACTCGATTGCGTTCTGGCACGATACGTGGATCGGTGAAGCACCTCTCCAGGTGAACTTCCCGAGAATCTACGCCTTATCTTCCAATAAGCCCGGCAAGGTCGCTGAATTTGGCTCGAAAACTACTTCAGGTTGGGTATGGAATATCAGTCTGCGCCGTAGGATCTTCGATTGGGAACTTGAGCAGTGGAATTCCCTCTTGAATCTTCTTAACAGTTACAAATCTGCCGGTGCCGATTTTGATTGCCTCATTTGGGGAGACTCCATCGACGGCACTTTCTCGGTAAGGGAAGGTTATAAATTAATAGCTGAAAATTCTCCTTCGGATTCTTTTTGGGCAAAGCACGTTTGGCTGGGTCTTTCCCCGCCTAAAGTGGAATGTTTTATCTGGCAAGCTCTTTGGTGTCGGATTCCTGTGAGAGACGAACTGCGAAAGCGAGGCCTGTCTATTATCCAAGACTCGCTTTGCCCACTGTGCCGAAAGTCCACCGAATCGACCTCTCACCTGCTTCTGCACTGTAATGTCACGTGGTTGATTTGGATGCGTTTTGCAAAGTTTTGGAACATTCACCTGGTTATTCCGGGGGATCTGGCATCAGCTCTTATTCTTTGGCAGTCGGCCTGCCCTGTCTCGGATGTCAATTCAATTTGGCGCTTCATTCCGGCGGTAATTCTGTGGTCTATATGGTTAATGCGCAATGATCTCATTTTCAGGCAAGGTAATCTAGATTTCACCCACTTGTTCTTTATCTCGAAAGTCAGATTGACCACTTGGTACAAAGCTAAATTTCCAGGCAGTGGGGCTTCCTTTGATGACCTTATCTCGAATCCGGCTCTCGCTGATGTTGCTTATAACTCAAGAAGCAAACCTTCGACCCCTACCAAGTGGTCCCCTCCTCCCTTTGGATTTGTCAAAATAAATGTTGACGGGGCGATGACGAGAAACGGCAATGCTGGGGGCATTGGAGGACTCTTTCGCAACTCGGACGGTAAAACTATATTCTCTTTCTCGGAATCGATTGGCCCGGGTCCTCCTATCCTCGCGGAACTTTCTGCTATCAAGTTCGGCCTTCACCTTCAGCAAGCGTTGGTCGAGTGCTGCAATCTTAGACCAATAGTGGAGTGCGACTGTCAGCTGGCTCTCAATTGGATTGCAAATCCAACCTCTTGCCCCCCTTTTTTCAGTAAGCTGGTTCACGATATCTTTGATCTGGGTCAATTTAGTTCATGTTCCTTCAGATTTGTCCCTAGGGTGCTAAATATAGAGGCTGATCGGTTGGCTAAGGCCGGAATTGGCTAAATACTTAAGGTAGCCAATTCTTTTCTTTGTATTTCGCTTTTGATCAATAAAACTTGTGGTACTCTTTTCCTCCTTCCGCTTTCGACTCCCGTCCTTCCGGATGTGATTCGATATGAAGGGGGTTTTTAACGAGACCGCCAATTTTTATAAAAAAAAAATGTTCGAAATTGAACTTGTTTTTCAAAGCTAATTATGAATTGTTTCACCTCTTCCAAAGGAATTTTTTCTGGCCCAACTTTACCAAAAACAATTAAGCCGATTGATACTAACTCTTGTAACCTGCCGACACTACCAAGTTTTTAGGCCTTAATGCTGCATTATTTTCATATTAAACACCGTCATGCATTAAACATGTTCAAGGATCCAACTATTCATTCTATTTAATAGACTCAATCTGACTAAATTTAGCCTTGGACAAGTTATTTAGTGGCTTAAATATATATTTGATATCTGAACTATATATATTTTTTTAATTTAGTACTTAAAAAAATTATTTTTAAGTTGGTATCTGAACTAGACACTTTCTCTTAAGTTAACACTTAAAGAATTTTTGCTCCCATTTTAGTACTCGGACTTTAAATCCATCCACCATTTCGATACCTTTATCTACATATTTAGTCCTAAAACTTATATATTCTATCAATTTGGCTATAATTCGAAATAATTTAACAAATTTTACCCTTTATTTAAAAGATCCATCAATTTTGTATTTTTTACGATATGTGAAATCCAGCAAGACTAATGGGTCAAAATAACATTGGGATAACTGCATTCTACTATAAAAACAACAAGTTTTTAAAATGTTTAAAACCAGGAAAGTGAAATAACATTTTTAGGAGAATAAAAAACAATTTAGGAGAAGAGCGAGGAGTAAATTGACAGGATTTTTAAATATAGAGGATCAAAATTTTAAGACCAAATTGATAGGATGTATAAGTTTTGGTATCAACTTAGGAGAAGGTGTCTAGTTCAAGTACCAACTTAGGAGCGAAATTTTTTAAGTACCAACTTGAGAGAAGATGCCTAATTCTAGTATTAATTTAAAAATAAAATATCTTTAATTGCCAACATGAAAGAATATAGACAGTTCATATATCAAATGTATATTTAAGCCTTATTTTGTAATTTGGATCAGTTTAGCATAATTGAAAAATCTTCATATTGAAGTTATGATTACAATCATGATTAGTATCTACATAGTACTATAATTAGAATTAAACCAATACAAGGCTCAAACAGAATTGGAATCAATTTATACGTATAAGTTATAACAACGACCATAATCAATCATAAACGAATGGACTAGGAAAAATTGGGTGGGACAGAAACGGTTTTACATTCTTTATTTTATCCTCAATATTTGAGGTTACAGTTTCGGAGAATTCTCATTAAATGTTTCGAGGATTATTTTGTCCTCATACTTTCCTTATACGAATCCTCGCAATTTACAGTGAATTCCCATCTCCACAAAAATTAAACAAAATTACTATTTTACTAATCAAAATAAATGGCAAATTCAGTTTAAAATATAAAGTTTGGATACTTCGATTGAAAACGGTTACGAGATGATGAAGAGTGGAAGGGTGTTGCGTTGGGGAATATTTAGACGATGATTTTAGCTTATATCTAAAAACTAAGATAGAAACATGTTGAGAAACTTAAGTACGACCAAGTTTGAGATAAAGTTAAAGCGATAATAGTATAGTTAAGATTTTTTTATTAAGATATATATTAGGGGTATATAGATAATAAGTATATTTTTTTTAAAAGAATCTTGTAAAATATCAGGATCCTTGTGATATTTTTTGGGATCACCACGATTATTTATACAGTTACGTTTCGATTATTCACACGGTTCGGATATAACAATCTCCGTCCTCATTCCCATTTGAGCTTCAGTGATAAAACTTCCTTGTCCCCGTTCCGTGGGTGAAGATTTCGGTTATTTCCTATCCCCGTCGGTTCAGATCCCCGCGATTTTCGAATATTCGCCACACAATTCCCACCTCTAGAATGGACTGCTAACCATAATGTATCCGAACCTAAACTAGAAAAGGGATGGACCTAGAGGGGGCGACAGTTAAGAATTTTTTATGTAATTTTTATCGAAAATCTGTTTTTGCCCTCCTAAAATTTTATGAGTTCACCACCCTTAGAATTTTATAGGTTCGTTTCCTAACATAAAATCTTATGTTTGTCCAGAACTAGAATAACCCTGAACAAGAAGACACACAAGGTTGGACACTTAAAATCTCAAGACCTCGACTAAAACTTCGTAGGTAAAAAATATAATATTAATTAAATAGTACTTTTAGACTTCTGAGTTTAGATATATAAAAACAAGTTTGAAAATAAGATTCATTGATTGACCTAGTGACTGAGGATGTTTATATTGTCCCATTTTGTATGGATTCGAATCTTGATATAATGTAATTTCTATTTGATAAAAAAAAAACAAGTTCGATAAATAGAATCTAAAAAAATTCGGACTGCGATATAACCGATGGATGTGTCTAATTCGCATCTACAAGTTTAAGGCTTTAACTATTTCCAAATTAAATTTCATCCACATGGTACTATATAAGAATCACAAGTAATCATGTTGGTTAATCACATTATTGCTGTGGCACTAATTATAAATTACAATAACTAAAACAAATTCCATGTTATTTAGTATATAAGCATTTCTAATTTATTATGACCGGTTCATATATATATAATATATTATAATTTACACTTCATGGTTCTTGCTTCTTCTGAAAGAGGGCGTTGTCTTTCTTCTAATACACTATAGAAAACAAGATTTAATCAGGGATTCAAATAGCAGTCTGCAATGACTACAATAACATTCGTTATGTTCACAATCACGATAAAATACCGTGATTGAAAATACGACCACAACTGCCTTTTGAATCCTTGATCTAATTAAGAAAAGCAAACAAAAGAAACCCTAATTAAAACTGTTATGCCTTGTTTTGTTTTGTTTTTTTCAAAACAAACCAGCACTATCTTCTAAAGACATGCTGATTAGGTCTTCTTCATCATGAGCCTGAGCCGAACCATCATCCAACAGCCACTTTTCTATCATTAGCAGCGGCACTTGATCCCCCAAATCGGGCTTGCTTTCGTCCTGAAACATGCTGTTCTCCGGTGTCAAGTTCGCGTTACTCACCGACACGGACTCGTGAGAACCGTTGTCCGAGTTAGACGAGTTGAAGCTGAAGAACGAATCGAAGCCCCCGGGCGTCGCTTCGCTGAACGATGCTGCTCCATCGGTGCTAGAACTGGAATTCTGGGTCATGGTTTCGACGGAATTCGCTCGGTGAGCTGCCGGCTTGGGTGGATTTTTCATCCAGTTCTGGAGCAGCCGTGATATGTTCTCGGCACTCGAGGCGTAAGTGGATGACTGAGATTGAGATTGTACTGGCCTTGAGTAAGGATGAGACAACTTGAACACGACGGAGTCCGTCGAGTTCGGTTTGTCTAGAGATAAGGCCTCTGAAAGGGCCTGTTTAGCCTTCTTGATATCTGTTTGAAGCCTTCTCTCCCACTGCCCCTTTGAGACTGATTGTGGAGAAGAAACCCCGTCATGGTTTTGGCCATCAACGCCCGTTTGAAGCTTTTTCAGCTTCTTTTTCAAGTGGGTGTTCCAATAGTTCTTTATATCATTATCTGTTCTCTGAGGAAGGTAGGAAGCTATGGCAGCCCATCTGCACCCAAACAAACCCGAAACTTTTCATTATTAACTCAAATAAACTCATCGTAATTGCGAACATAACAGATATTACATCAATCAGCAAATCCTTACCTGTTTCCTAAAAGAGCTTGGAGATGGATGATCATCTTCTCTTCCTGTTCAGTGAAGTTACCACGTTTGATACCAGGACGAAGATAGTTAGTCCACCGAAGCCTGCAACTCTTACTGCATCTAAGCAAACCTGAAAAACCAACAACAAAACCAAGATCAAAAGTTGAAAAACCTCACAAATCTGAAAGGAGAGAAATGAAATTTAATGTTCCTTTTTTAGAGACGCTTGTATATTTATTGCACCTATTTAATGATACCAGCTAACAAAACACACCAAACAGAAAAGAAAGAGAAATATGAATATAGTACCAGTATTAGTAGGAACTGATCTCCAGTTCCCAGGACCATGTTCTTGAATATAAGAGACCAATATGATGTCTTCTTCAGGTGTCCAGGGTCCCTTTTTCACACCGATTTTGTCACAGCAAGGAGGTCTACCCATATCTCACAGTTTAACACAGCTTGAAGAAGAAGAAGAAGAAGAAGAAGAAGAAGAACTAGGGTTTTGATTGCCTATATAAAGCTTGAAATCTGGGTTTTTTTTTGTGATGGCCTGAGGGAAATGGTGAGACAGACAAGGGTGAAAGGGTAGGGGTTTGGTTAGTTTATATAGAAAGAGAAGGGCGTTTACGCTGACCTTAGGGATGATGTAAAAGGAGGGATTTTGCATAGCAGCCCAAAAAAAGAGTCAAAACGGACAGCAAGCAACATTTACTCTTTGCTTGCCAAAAGTCAGCCTATGCTTTTAGACTCTTTCTTTGCCCCCCTTTGCCTCTCAAAAACCGTGTGGCATTCATTGTGGGGTCTGCTTACACATGGAGGCATAAGTGAGTATTCGATCGAGTAAAGTTAAATAGAATGTAAAAATAGAGTTAGTTGAGTCGAATCAAATACTTGTACATATACATACACAGTTAGAGATAGTCGATGGAATACTTAGACATGTAGAAAGGAATATACATATGCATTTTTCATATTCGTTTTTACATGTCTAACTAAGATTTATAATGTTATTTAATAAATCAAATATCTTTTAAAATTATACGATATATTCATAGCGTTATTTTTTAAAAGAAGATGTTTATGACAAATTATTGTTAAGAGTATAAAGGATTATTGTCAAAAATAAGAATTAAAGTTACATAAATATTTGAGAAATATGTTGTTTAAATTTAGTAAAAATGAATTGAGAAAACCGGAAATCCAGAGATCAAATCACAATACAACTAAATTGATAGCTAAAGACAAAAAAAACGTAGTTTTAATATTTGATTTTTTTGTTTATTTGAACTTTTAAAATTTTAATTTAACTCGAATTTTAAATTTATAAATTGACTCAGACACCCAGCTAATGTAACCCTCATCTCACTCCCTTATTTATAATGTTATTATACTGTGTACCTATTTGAGCCAAAAAAATTATGTACCTAAGGAAATATTATTATTAATTTATTGGGTTCAAAATTTATGAATGAAAAAGTAATAATAGAACTAGGGTGATGACGAGCCGAGCTGAAATAGTATTAGTGGGCTCAATTTGAGATCGAAGCTCGTTGAGCTCGAAGTAGATAGTTTAAGCTCAGCTTGTTGTTTTTTCCAAATTGCTTTTAAATATTTTTATTAAAGTTTTAAAAAATAACATGTGAAAATCTATTTGGGATAATATAATATTTATTTTTAAAGCAAGTAACCATAATACATTTTTTTTAAATTATACAAGTCCGCAAAGAGAAGGGGATTTAAAATGTTTAACCATGATAACAAGTTAACAACACTGAAATATACAAGTGTTTATAGAGTATATATGTGTGTGTGTGTTTTATTCCCTTATTAAGATCTGAGTCGAACTCACTCGAGCTAAACTTTAATCGAGCTGAACTCAAATAGCTTGCAAGCCGATCAGGCTCATTATCACCATAAGTGTAGCCTTAATTTCTATTTAAGAATTTTATCTAATAGGAACTTAGGTATAAACAAATTAAATACATTTATCGGATACTAGAAGATCTCAAATGAAAAGAAAAAAAAATCATAAAATATTTGAATTTAATCCCTTATATATCTATCTTCATTAATAAGGCCTCCATATTTGTTGAGTTTGTAAGGTGGCTTACTTTTCTATGATTACTTATTTTTGGCAATTTGCAATTGCAATAAAGTAATTGGTTTCTCAGGGAAAAAATAGTTATTAATTTTTCCAACAACACTTTGGTTCAATAGTAAGTTTGAGGTATTGGGATTTTTGATGTTCCATATATGAGTCTTATCATGCGTAAATATCATGTGTAACTATTCAAGTTAAAATTTATTTTAATTTAAGTTCCAACATGTTAGAACACTATTTCGGATATGTCTTTGTAATAATTACTTGTGATAATATTTGGATACCAGGATATGTATTATTAGTATTTATAATTGAACATATACTTGTAATTTAAAAAATCACATGATTATAAAATACGAATACAATATAAAAAATAACTAAATATGATAGAAAGTTAAACAAATGTCTAATTTATATAAATAAATTAGTTTACATACAATAATATTACAAAAATATGAATAATTAATATGAACATACAAAATTCTATGTCTACCTTTTATGTTTAAGCGGCATTTATAATTTGCATATGCATTAAAGTTCAATTGTAATTATCAAATTAAATTATGCATGTTACCAAGTAGAAAAGCGGATGATGTTCATTCTAAGAGACATAAATTCAAATCGCTTTGTTTACAAAGTGTATACGCATTGTCAAAACCTTTAGACCATTCAAAAAAAGAAAATAGCTATAATAAAAGGAAAAATATAATTGCTAAAATTTAACAAGTTAAGAGTGGAAAAGAACAATATGCTCATAACAGTTTTTTTAATATGCATGTTCATCTTATGATTTATGTTCGGAGTGCGAGGTTGTCCCTCTAAATAATGCCGTTTTTAAGGTTCAAACTCACTTCTCCGCCTTGAGAGTACAACGTATCCTACCAATGCACCCAACACTTGTTAGTATGCTCATAACAATTTAGGTTAAAAGAATTATTTTCGCTTTATCAATTAAATAATTATTGTGTGAATATAATGAAAAATGAATGTGGAAAATGACACACGTTTTTTTTAGATAAAATATTAAAAACAATATAATAATTTTTTTTGCAAATGTAAATCATACGTGAAGTTTAAAAGTTTCAGTGTATTGATATTGATAATAGATATCATTTTAATTTTAGTTGACATTAGTTTCGAGATAGAATTCCGAACAACCATTCTCTTTCTCCCTATAAAAAATTGTGAATTGAAAAATTAAATATAAGGCAATCAATTCAAAACACTTTAATGTAATTAAGGGATATTTAATAATCCCATAACAGATTTTTAATGGATTTAATTTAAAAACTTAATTTGCATGCCCTACTCATTTATTAAAATTAAGTCTTGTGTGGTGAATGTGATGTGTTAAGTCCTTTCATTAAGGTTAAATATTTGCATACTAACATTGTGAATAAAGCAAACTGAATAATGAAGGTCAGTTTTTTAATAAACGTTTGCAATACTCGATCTGAATTAATCGACCAACAAATTAAATGTCGATGAGTGTAAAAAATGAACAGAGGAGTAAAAGTACATTTTCCAAGTTCCAATAGTTTACTCACAATGTATAGAATTGCATTGTACATAAAAACATGTTATTACATTCTCATGCTAAAATTTGAACTCATACAAAATATGATAATATAAATATTTTTAATAACTAAGCTAATTAGTAAATCTTTATTTCGCACTTTGGCTGCTTATTTTATAGTCGTTCTCAAGCAATCAACATCAAAATTATGAAAATCCATATCATTAACTAATGGCCAAAAAAGTTGTTAGTAGCCAATTATGAACCACATGTATAGTATTTGAGGAGAAAAAAGTTTAATTTTGAAGCTACCCCCAAGTTAATTAATTGGTGGAATTTAAAAAAAAGAAAAAAGAAATGATTATGAGTCAAATTTATACTTTTAAATAATCAAAATCAATAGTATCAATACTCAATCTTATTATATCAATTAAAATTTGTTGTGAACTATCATAAAATATATTTCATTTCTCTTAAATCTATTTCAGGCTTAGGGCAATGGCGGATCCATATGTTATATGTATAGTTGGGTGGGTCTGTATCCACCTTGAACTTTTTAAAGTTTATAAAATTGACTTTAATATTTTTAATTTTAATGAATTAGTCCTTCAATTTTATGATTGTGTCTACCTGAAATTTGGAATTTTTTATGATTTATGTCCACCCTCAAAAACAATTTAACTTGTGCGCACCCTAAAAAAATTATAAATCCACCACTGGCTTAGGGTTTAGATTTTTCGATTCAAATCAAATCGAGCACAGTTACATATTAGTCACTGATTTTGACTTAAAATTAATCAAATGGGACCTCACTTATTCCAATAATTTAAAAACAACCCAAGTTGGGCAATATGTTAATAGTAGACATAAAGAAAATTCAAAAGAATGAAATAAATTCAGTCCCATGTATCGTATGGACACATGTAATATATGTATCCTAATGGCTTATAAATACTCTTTGGGAGGCGATTGGGTAAGATAAAGCAATTTGTGAAATTGATAAGACTAAAACCCTACTTGACAAGTAGCAATATACACATCATTTTATTTAATTCTGTCACATTAATGCCGTTTTTATTTGACAAACACCTTGGATTTCATCGAAATCTTGTTAACCTAGGACCTCCCACATGCTTTTCATAAACAAAAATTTTGTAGTAATATGTGTATAATGCTGGTTTGAGGTGCCACGTCATAATTGGATCGAATTTAATTATTTTATTTAAGTTGATTCGATTCGATTTCGAGGATGAAAGGAGGGTACAGCCTTGACATACATAGGGTGTTGGCCCTTTCATTGAATACATGGAAAATGATTTGAAAAGGAGAGCTTAGCGTTTGCCTTCAAAGGGAAACCAGCAATTTATGACCCTTCTCGATATTTTATCTGCCAGGCATGTATTTGCAGATTTCCCTTTTCCTTTTTCTACGGAAACAAACAAAATAATAGTAATTGTTGTACCTCCGATCTTCGAGTCTTATAATATCGTTCTTTATTGTGCAAACCTCGATAGTATTTAGAGTTTTCCTGAGATGTCTCAAGAGTCATTTAGAAAAAATCTAGTTATATCCACCGTTTAGCTACAATTCCTCGATGTGACCGGTTGATCGCTGTCACGATAGTTTAATTACAAATTTATTTGGTGACTTTCAAACACATTATGAATTTCGAATTCTGTAAATATTTTCTAGTTTAATTTCATATATATTCCAATTACTTAATCCAACAATACTTTTGTAAATAATGATTTTTTTATTATAATCACAAGCTTATAGCTATATAGAGGATATGACCCACTTTGGGTCTAATTGTTTTTAGGCCTTTGAAATTACATAGATTAAGACTTGGTTTTTTTTTTCAATTTTGTTGATTCAATTGCTTTTTAGGTCCTTTTAGTTTTGAAAGTAGAATAATTAAATCCTAGTCCTCCAAGTTTTGGGGTTCAATTACTTTTTAGGTTTCTCTTAGTTTTGAAAACTATACAAATTAAGCTCCGGCCTACCATTCTTTTCAGTTTAAATACTTCTTAGGTCCTTATTAATTTCAAAATTAAACCCCCGGCCCCTAATTTTAAATCTTAAATTGACTGTTTAACAATTGGATTCCGACACATATTTATTATTATTTATATTCCCCCTAAAGTTGTATCTATAATTTCAAACAAAGAAAAAACATATAAACTTTTTGAACATCCCATGTAAAACCATAATATGAACTCATGTGACATTCAAGAGACTTACTTCACCTACAATTCAATTTACATGAATAATGCAATTATAATGGCATTTAAAATTTATACGAAAGTCCACCATTTATACGTATGAACCCATATGAATCTCGTATCTACCGACCGCCTTTTGAAACTATCTCCCACAGACATTCGAACATGTCTTGATATGAACCCTTAGCCCTTAGGGTTTTGGCTGAAGTGATAAGATTAGGTGACTTGTGACAGGAACATAACTTTGGCTTTTGGTGCCACGTCTTGTAATAATAGTAACCGGACAAGTTATTATTTTCAAAATAAATGTGAACAAAAAGAAAATAACATAAAACCCCAACTGAAATTTAACTTTTAGTGCCCATACACACATGCAAGGGGATAAGTAGTTGAATACTGCTTTAGAAGATTGCGATTAGGGTCACGGCCCCAAAAAAATTAGGAAAAAATTAAGATTGAGTAATGGAAAATTATATTTTAGTCTCCTAAAAACATATAATTTATATTGTTAGTCCCTCCAAACTTTAAACATGTTTAAATGATCCATTTAATAAATAACCTTAAGTTGCTATTGATTGCGAAGAACAAAATCCATCTCATGACATCATAATTTCCACAATTTGTATATAGGAATAGAACGATAAATACAAATTTGATTCAACAACATAGACGGAGCTAGGATTGTATTTTAAGAGGGTAAATTATATAAAAAAAACTAAAATGTATTTAAATTAAAAAATAAGACTTAATTCGACTAATATACAAATTTGTAGGACCTGAATTGTATTAAACCAAAAACTTTTGGGGGCATGAACCTTTCCTATATTCCACTTATGGGACATTAATTATGTGCGTGAATCTGTTTGAGAAATAGGGTGATTTACATCGTTAAATAATTTAACGAAAAATCGAAAATTGACATTTTATTTAACATATTTTACATATATCATCAAATAATATTTAATTGTTAATTTAAATATTTTCCTTTTAAATTCATTTAAATGAAATGTTTGAGAAATTAAATACATAGTATATCTAGATTGTTTGATAAATGTAAATCTTAAAAAGGATAATATACTTAAAAGAAATGAAAAAAAGAGTAAAATACAGTATATTGGAAGCAATCTCCATTAAGTCACAAATAATTCTTTATCTACTTATCAATTTTCATTGAAAAATTCTAACACATAATTTTTATTTTGGATTATTAAACGCGTTTAAAATAAATTATTAAAAATATTAATATCCAGTTTATTATTATTTTTCAACAAATTATCAAATAACGTCAAGTTTGATATCATATTATCTGATAACACTACAATAACATCTTTTATTATAGTTTAGATATAAAATAAAAATAGTTCAGTTGATTTATTTATTGACCTCGCGACTTTTTAGGATTATGTCCTGATTAATTCAAGCTGATTTGTGTTGTACTTTTAATTATGGGCGAAACCACCTATTAATATGGGTGGTTAAATGGGATGGAAATTAATCCTTTGCCCCTTTTCAGTGCCCCTATATATGCCCCTACGCTCAAAATTAACTTTAGGGTTTAGGGTTTTATGTTAGGGGTTATGGTTAGGGTTTAAGGAATTTAGGGCAGGGTGTATTTTTTAGGGTGTAGGGTTTAAGATTTAGAATTTAGGGTTAGGGCTTAGATTTTAATTTTGTAGTGTTTTTTAGTGTTGGGGCATAAGTAGGGGCACCGAAAAGGGGCAGACGAATTTTATCCGGTTAAATGATACCCAACAAAATTTTAGACCATTTTTTTATGATTTATATACAAATTAAAAATGTAAATGACACTCATTTATAAATAATTGAAACCTTAAATATAATTCAAGAACAATGACATCTCTTAAATAATTTTCTGGCTCCGCTCTTACTCCTGACTGTGGTAAATGAGTCTTTAGGTATAAATTTTTTATATACACAATATTTTAAACTCAAATTTATTTAAATAATATCAAATTACTTACCACTCGACCAAGCAGATCGATATTTTGGTTGATTGATTGTGTAACAAAGGGCAATAATGATGAAAACAAAAGCAAAACGATGTGGAGACTTTATGCCAATATGCCACGACTCTTAAACAAACATTTTGACTATTTCTTACTTAAAGGAGTGAGCATTTATTGGGCGGGGTGGCTGAAGTCGACGCTCCCCATTTCACATTTATATTCGAATAATTCTTTTAATTTATTCTATTCTATTTACGATAGTAAAAAAATCTGAAAATATGACTTTATTTAAAATATTATTTTCTTAATCTTTTAATTATATTGATAATTGATATAAATATTTTCTTAATCAAATATTTTTGGAATCTTAAACGAAAATTAAAAAAATATCCTTTATGTTTTGTTACTTTAAACAATTCATTTAATATTTCATTAATAAACAATATAAATATAATTAAAATTTACCAAACACATCATTTTCATTATTTTGTTAAGAAAAAACTATAAATATATCTTTAAAAAATAGAGGACAACCACTAACTTATCAGTTTGTCACTTAAAAAGTCTATGAAATTATACTTTAAAAAAAATCTATAAAACTATAAACGTAGAAGGTGAGAACACTGAGCGGTCGTTCTTATTGTCCCCTTTCAGATGCCATTGATATTTGTTTTAAGGGCAATCTTCAACAACTAAATGACCAAAATAAAAACGATTCTAAATGTAAGTGACCAGAATAATCTTTTTTAAATTTTAGTAACTAAAATAAAACACACCCTAAACAAAAGAGACCAGTGGTGAAGATTACCTTTGTTTTAATAGTTTTTTTCAATCATATATTGATATCACTAGATGACAAAGAACAAGTACAACAAATGGGATTTCTAGAAATCAGTAATTTGTCCCATTTTCCTATTTTGGCAGCCCTCGCCATCTGTCCTTTTACTTTCTTTTTCTAGCTCTTTCACATTTGTGAAATATGCATTACCTTCAAGTTCATGCATAATAATAATAATAATAATAGTCACAGCCCATACATCTCAATAGAGAAATATTTATTGCTTTGCTGGCCATAATACACATTAATTTGTAAATTTTATATTCATATTTTTTCATAATTGTATTTATGTTCCATAGTAGCAACTTCCATTAATCCATTGTAAGTAGTAACAAAAATAGAATATGAAAATGAATTTAATATTAGTTTCAAATCAAGAGTGATGGCGATTCAACATCCAATCTAGAAAAATCAGTTTTGAAATAATCGTTCTCAATTAGTTATGCACCAAAAGCAAAGCAATAAATTATACTTAAATTGCAATTGAAAAACTTTGTACCAAATGTCAAGCATGGAGATGGCACATATGGCATTGTACACACTAAATTCCCATCCATGCTAGTTTGGCATCCCATTGACGTGGCCCTAAATGACACTTGTAAAGTGGCTAGTGGAGCAACGTGTGATTGTTTTCATTTAAGGAAGAGTAATTACAAGCAATAATTTTGGAGGAGGCTTTTTTTTATACTCTCAAGATTAAATCTGAATTTTTTACGATAAACATTATCCTTTTCATGGTATTACTCGTTAAATTTAATTTTGAAAGAGATTTAATTCATAAGAAAAGAGATAATGATGATGGGTGTTGATGTGGTAGCCTTTGCTTGGATATTGAAATTGATAGTTGCCTCTTTTTATTTATTCATATTTTTATGGCTTAACTATAAAATAAGTGTTAAATTATACTTTTTTTTATAATAGGTGCCTGGAGTTTTTTTGGTTGGAATAGATGTCTCAAACTTTTTTTTTTTTGCCAAAGTAAGTGCCTCAGTTGACTTTAAAACAAGCAACAAAATGAAACTTTAAGCCCTATTTTAACCAAAAATAAAACTTAAGGTACACATTCCAGTCAAAATATACTTTAGGCACTTATTTTATAGTTAAGCTTATTTTTATTTGTATTGAATTTGATTATGTATCGATTTGGTATTGAGTTGCTTTTTTGTTATTTAATTAATCTTTTTATGTATCAAGGGGCTGAGTGAGTTTATAGAAATCTTTATATTATATATTTTTCAATTGTATGAATGTTCTTTGTACTTGATTAAATTTGTTAATATGATGTATTTAATTGTTGAATGTTTTGAATTTTGTTTTTGTATTCTATTTTATTTACGAGTCTAATATAATCAACTGCTGAAGATTTAACGCTAAATTTAATCATAGAAAAAAAAAACATAATATAAAGTAAAGAAAACACACTTTCATCATTTTCATTAGAAAATGGAAGGCTTATTAAACAAAATTACGCAAAAACTTAAATATACAAAAACTAAAACTAAAAAATTAAAAAGAAAAACTAAAAGACGAAGAGATTAAAGAGTACAATAAGAATTGGGATAAAACTTTAGGTGACAAATGTTTAACTAAAAGTCAGGCAGCGCCACTGGATTCGGGTTATTTTGGGTCTAATATCATTCGGTTCAAATTCAGTTTTAGTTTTGGTTCGGTCCGGTTCGGTTCGATTGTATTTCAAGCCTGTTGTAATTCGGGTCTTTTGTGTCAGTTAATATCAGTTCTGTTGATTTTGGTTCGGGTCAATTTCGGATCAATGAGAGATCGGTCGGTTTTAATCGAGTTTTTAGGCCAATCAGCTTTTTATACCATATATATGGCTTTATAAAGCCAATATATTTGACTTTTTGGTGGGTTGTGCAGTTGTTCATATATCATCTTTCTTTATTTATATTCATATTTTTTCTTTATTTTGGGTAGTCTTCGGTTCGGGTCCATTCGGTTCAACTAAATTTCGTGTCGAGTTTGGTTCGGTTTATTTCGAGTTTCGAATCAAATTTATGATCATCGTATTCAGGTCGATTTCAAATTTCGGTTCGGGTCTCGGGTCAAGTTTGCCAAGAATAAAGCTTCCATTGTAGGTTGTGCTAAGTGATCGTTGGCTAAAAACTAAAATTTTCAACTGTTACTAAACACTTGTTTGGGCATTAAAAATAATGGACAAACGCCTATTAGAGACTAAATCGATAAGCATTTGGCGAAAAAAGAGGGCAAACGGGTGTTAAGGATCCTAGCAACAACTAAAAACGGGGCCTTAAACATCCAACGAGGAAAACCTATAAATAAGAAGAAAACTCTAAACGGTACAAGTTAACTAAACAATAATTTAAATTTAGATGAAATTTGTATAAACATAAATAAAAAGTCAGTTTAACTACTATATTCTTATTATTTATCCCTTCAACAAAATTGAATTTTTGAAAAATCTATAATATATTGGTGGGATGAATAATTAAAAGTATTTTAAAAGATGGCGATCTTCATCTAAAAAAATCTCAGATTTTAGAATTTTTGTTTATAAGGTGTATATTATTAAAAGACTAAAAAAATATAAACATATATTATCTTATAATCAATCATCTTAATACTGTTAAAAAAGTAATAATTTTTTAAATTTCATAAACATGATTAAGAAATGACCATACGCCTTAACTTTTATAGTCGTAAACACTTATTGTAATTTTAGATATTTACTCTTTTTAATAAAATTAATGGATTCTATGGAAAAAAATTTATCCAGATATACAGGGGAGAAAATGAAAATTTACATGAGGACGACAGCTGTCCTATGACTGGGCTTTGTTAGGTAAAAGTTGGAGCCCACAATGGAATATGGGCGAGGCCCCACTTATCATTAGTTTCTTTCAGTTCTGGGTGGCCCAGAGCCTAGTGTAGTCGGGGATTATTATAGTTTTCCTTTTTCTTAAGGTTAATGTATAAATATTAAAATTACAATTCAATTTTAATTAAATGTATATTGATGCCGGTTAAAAATGTTTAATATTATATACAAATTTTAATTTTGTGTGATTATGCATATAAAGTTGTTTTTATTGAGTTGTACCCATTTAAAATAAATAAACATATTATTTTTTTTAAAATACTCTTAAAGTGACTATAAAGTAGTATTTGTTTATATATTTTTTTTTTAATTTTTTGATGTGTCACACACTTTGTAGATAAAACAGATCGAATCTGAATCTCTTAGGATAAATATCATCATATTTTCTCGTTGTGTTCATATTCATTTATTTTTATATTTGTAATAGATATAATTATTTGTTTATACAATATACAAACGTGGAGTGATGGTATGTCAATAACAATTTTAATAGTTTATAAAAATCAAATAAAATCAATATTTAATACGCACAGTTACACAAATTTTAAAATTTATATATAATATTACACCTTTAATTATATTTATTTGTAAGTGAGGGGCACTTGTCAAACACTGAAAATATCTTATTTTTATATATTAACAAGACAATCAATTTTCTCGTCCAAACCCACGTTAATGATCGACACGTGTTGATCTAATAACGGGTCCCATTTAGCCGACAAATAATTCAATGCGGTTTAATCTAGGGGAGAGAGTGTGAGGTGTTGACGCAGCACTGTCATGATCTGATCATCATTACTTTTAGTTGGCTTTTGTATTACAAAAGTCAAACCTTCGAGATAGAAAGTTTCACGTTAAACGCGAAACATTAAAAAATAAAATATTGTTTGTTCGAAAAAACAAATATTATATTTGCAATTAAAATTTTAATGTATTCAACTATGAATTATTATCCTATACACTGACGGCGAAAACTAAATTTTTTTACAAGCGCCTTGGTTCGGGTTTAGGGGTTTAATTTTAGGGTTTATGGATCTAAAAATTAGGGACAGTGGTTAGAATTTAAGGTTTAAAGGTTATGATTTAGTTTTTAGGGTAATATGATAAACCCTAAATTATAACTCTAAACTGTAAATTTCAACCATTATCCCTAAATTCAAAACTCATACACTTAAAACCCCTAAACTATACACCCTAAACTAAGTTCTCAAACCCTAAAAACTAAGGCACTTGTAACAATTTTAGTTTCCATCGCCAGTGTATCAAATAATTACCCTTTAACTATTTATGTTGTATTTATATTTATACATATAAATACATATATTTGGTAAAAAAATTGTACATATAAGTTGATATATTACTATAGCCGGATCTTAACAAAACAAATTAGAAAAATATACTTAAAATTTTTGAAATCTAAACTAGAAGTTTTAAAAGATTTAATTTAAGATTATGATGGTTTAACTAAAAAAATTTAGACGTAAGAAGATATTTTAAAATAAAAATAAAAATGACTTAATTAAAATATTTAAAATTTAATGAGAACTTAATTTTTGTTGGAACAGGTCAAATTAAAAAATAAAAACTAAAGGGCCAAATGTAAATTGTCCATAAAATTTGAAGGGGAGAATAGAGTCCTTCTGGCTCCCACCAATGTCCACATATATAATGTTTATAGTATTTAAACTTTTTTTCACTTATAAATAAAATGATATTAAGCAGTTAAGTATGTTTTACTTTATGTCTTTTAGTTTAGTGTACCATACTAGAGGTGCTAATAAAGTTGAGCACTTTCCAAGCAACTTAAACTCGACTAAACATCTTGACTTGAGTTGACTCAATTCAACGATCAAGAAAGCAGTCTTGTACATGATTTAGAAAAATTTAAAAAGTTTATACATACAATAATTTATGTAAGTTTTATTTTTTGACACAACAAAATTTAAAATATATATATTTAGAAAAAGAAATTAATATATCCCCACCCACCCAATTCTCACCGGAATCAATTCCACCGCCCATCCAAATAACCTCAATCCTAACGGAAGGGAACAACAATCTATGTGCTGACGTTATAGTGAAAACGTTCTCCAATGGCAGCTTGACATGTCTACCCAAACACCAGGAGCGCTGCCGCTGACTTGGTAAGAAATAAAGACATGATTTGTTCTTTTAGGCTTAGTTAAGTTCCACGCTTGATCACTATTTGCGGTAAAAAAGTTACGACGGTAGAGAAACTGAATAAATTAACGGTAAAAAAAATCAATTTTTAAGCGTAAAATTCAGCAAAATCGACGACAACATTATTTTGGAAGAGCCGTTGAGCACAATTTCACTGTTTGCGTGCAAAACGCCCGTTCTTACAGCAATACTGAACGAGCCCTTATTTCTATTACTCAAAGCATGATTAATTCAAAGCTGTATTAATATTTAAGCAAAGCTGTTAACAAACATTAATGATGTTTAATTATACCTTGATTGAATGCTTAATAATATTCCAAAATAATCAAATAATGCCTCAATGTACTATATTAATAATAGCACCAACCAAATTAAAATTCAGTAAAAAAAATGGCTGAAAAGCAATTACAATGACATAAATTATTTACTTTTTATGTATGCATATATGTCGCCACGATAATTTAATAAAAAGATTATATCAATAAGAACATATTTTATAACATTATTATTTATTTGATATACATAATCTCATAATCTTTAAATCAATAATAACTATACTTAAATACATTCATAACTATAACCTCTAAAAGCATAAATTGAAAAGGTTGGTTAACATTAAAAAGTTTTGGTTAATTATTCAACCAGCCTTCAATTCCCATGTCAAATATTACTTAATTATGGTCCACTTAATAAGTATTCATTGACATTAGTTATGGACTATTTATTTACTATTTCAGATAATAATAAAAAATACAGTAATTATACTGTTTTTCTTTATTTCTAGAGATACCACCGTAGAGAAACAAGTTCCCTAAATTAATAGAATAATAATTATTTTTTTGTTAGTCTTAACGTGATTACAAGATAATATATATATAATCATTATGGTAAGACACACATTCTTTGTACACAAACATGGTTGAACTCGTCAAGTCTTTTAAAATAAATATCATTATTTTTTCTACCATAACCACTGGTTAAGTTCAATTAATAGAAGAATTACACATATACACTAAAATGTCAAAAATCATGAAATCTCATTTATTGCAAGAGCTAGAGCTTGTCATGTTACATCCTAAGATGGCTAGCAAGGTTGCAAATTGCATTCCTAGTCACATGTGTATGTTCATGAATGATGCAAACTTTGTCTTATATGTAAAAGCTAGCAAAAAGGTAGATATATATTAGTGCATGATTTTGAACTTAATATTTGATTTGGTACTTAAACTTATTTTAATTCAATTAGATGTCTGAAAGTAATTTTTATATTTAAATTGATATTTAAATCTGACTTCATGGTTTAAACTAGTTCAAACAAGTCATTTTACCATAAGTATCAATTTAGACCGAAAAATAAAACTCAGGTACTAATTTGATCTAATAAGTCAAGTTCAGGTACCTAATCGAATAAAAAATCTTTAGGTTAGCAATTTTACTTATGAAGCTATTGACTATCCTCCGTGGGATCTTTTTCCTCTTAACAATATCTTGGTCATTAATTTTATTTTCTAAGGGTAAACCCGAATTAGGGAAATTTCAAGATCTAACGGGTAAAATTATATGGATCTCAAGCTTGAGTTAGGCCCAACCCAAAGAAAATATGTAATTTTGGACAAATTTAATATAATTTCGTAAAAATGAAAGAAATCAATAATAAAGTAGTTAAAGATAAACAAATCTCAACCGTTAAAAATAAAGATAGAATAGCCGTCAGATTTAGGGCACCATTTGTCATTCGATCCCAAAGCTTTAATTTACCATCTTCAGTCTTCACTGTAAACAAAAACCTTCCGGTCTCCGCCTCCATCTACAGAGAGAGTACCGAAGCGGGCGAGGAAAAAATGGTTCAGCGGCTGACATACCGGACGCGCCATAGCTACGCCACCAAGTCCAACCAGCACCGGATCGTCAAAACTCCTGGTAAATCGATACTCATTCAATGGTTTATTTATATAGCGATGAATTCAGTTCTTTTTTTTGTTGACATTGGTTGAATTTTGAAAGGTGGGAAACTTGTTTACCAGACAACTAAGAAGAGAGCTAGCGGACCCAAATGCCCTGTTACTGGCAAACGAATCCAAGGGGTATGTTCTTTTTTATCAACTTTTAGCTTTTGTTATATAATCTTGATTCTTGAATATACCTGTATGGATGTTGGAAAATGGTAGAGAAAGAAAATGAAAAAAAAAATCAGTCTTAGACTTTTAATAGGATTTTAATTGATGGGTTGTTATCTTTTGGAGGAATTGCTCAGAATGCTGATAATTTGTGTATCCATGTCGTGTTATTTTTGTGCTATGCCATATTTTATTTTATTATTGTGTCTAATATTAACAAGATTACTGATGATATACCATGCTATTATGCTATTTAGTTGTTAATTGTTTTTCTAACCAAAGTAAAAATTTAGTGCTGCAAACAGTTGGCTAAATTTGTAGCTTATTTCTCATATATGCAATAATCTTGTTCTAAGTTCTTGTTTGTGAACTTAACATTTTGTTTGATTCTGATGTACTGTCTTACTGTAAAAATATACTGCATTACCGCTTCAATTTTATGTGCGTGTTTTGTTATGAGATGAAGTTTGGTGTGGGATTAAAACTTGTTTTTTTTTTCATTTCCGAACTTAACTATTGCTTGTAATATGTGCTCTGATTATGGCTGCTTGACCGACTATTTCATGTTGTAAGAAATCTTCCCGATGTATTCGATACTGCTTATTGTGCAGATTCCTCACTTGAGACCTGCGGAATACAAGAGGTCTAGGCTACCTAGGAACAGGAGGACTGTGAACCGTCCCTATGGTGGTGTGTTATCCGGCAGTGCAGTCAGGGAAAGGTGTGCTTTCGTTTATTTATTAATTTGATATCCGATTTTCAGCCAAAGTAAATTTTCTTTTGTGCTGATGAATAATTAGTAGACATTCCAATGTTTGTTTAGGATCATTAGGGCCTTTCTGGTTGAAGAACAGAAGATAGTGAAGAAGGTTTTGAAGATTCAGAAATCCAAGGAAAAGCAGTCATCAAAGAGCTAAAATATGAGATAATGGAAGCTTTACTTTCAACTCTACTTTGTTTTAATTAAATTTTGACTTTTAAGGGATTATGAATTGGTGAACATTATTGTTGGTGAGTTGTTTGTTTTAAACATGAATGAGCATTTAGCTGCTAGCAAGAATCCTTTTATCTCTAGCCTCTGGATATGTTTCACTCATTCAAGATGCATGCTATCTAGTAGTTTTCCTCAATGCTCATTTTCTAGGTCTTGGTTGTTTCGGTCGGTGATGAAAAAATCGATCCGGATCGGGATTCGTTACATCCATAATCGATCAATATATAAAAGAACGCCAAATATTTGTTACTACTTTTTACCTCTTATTGAATGAAATTTGCCTAGAATCGAACTTTTAGCTCTCTCAAATGGATGATGAGGCAAAAGCCTAGGAGGGTTCTTCAAGGTTTTGTCGATGTATCCTAAGATGACAAGGGGGTCGACAACAGGTTTTTGATTGTGAACAAGAAATGGGATCTTCTTGTACATTGGATTGTAGTTGAGGATCGAGTTGCTCTTTTTGTTCATAACTTCTTTTGTATATTCATAGGTATGCCGTATGTCTTAAATTCTAGCCCTAAAATTTTAAATCTTGACTCCTAAAACCTAAATTCTAATAATAAATTATAAATTTTAAACTATACAATTTAAACTCCTAAAATCTAAACCTTAAATTAAATCCACAAACCCTTAATTAAACTTGCTTATAGAAAACAAAATTTCGATTGCTCGTGTATAAAATAATTTTCCTTGATTAAATTTGTATGGTTTGATTTTAGGCATAGTGTCAAAAAAATACTTCTAACGTTTCAAATGACTATTTTGACCTCTATTTTTTTTTTGTCACTTTCAACTCTAACGAAGCAAAGTGTCACATCAACGTCCCAAGCCAAGTTAGTATGTTACATTAACATCTCACGTTGATCGTTAGTCAACTAACGGTTTCTATTCATAAGGGCTATTTTGACCTAAAATGAAATGTTATGAGTAAAAGTGGACAAAAAAATATAAATTAAAATGACTATATAGTAAAATGTTAGGAGTATTTTTTGACATTATGCTTGATTTTAAGCGGACGATGTTGACTGGCTACTCACTAAGCTTGGCCTATTTGACTTTCTTGGGGAATTGAACAAACACGTGGTGTGCACTGCAAGTTATGGACGATAGCTTGGAATCCATACCATATATATATCGGCAAAGATAGAACTTGAAGATCACATTCACGGGAATGGAAGAAACAAATAAAGACAAAGTAAGGCTTCATGGAACATGGCGCAGTCCATATGCTAAGAGGGTAGAATTGGCTCTCAACCTCAAAGCCATAGCTTTCGACTATGTTGAAGAAGATCTAAACAACAAAAGCCCTTCGCTGATTAAATTCAACCCCGTCTACAAGAAAGTCCCGGTTCTCGTTCACAACGGAAAACCCATTGCTGAATCGCTTTGCATAATCGAGTACATCGATGAAACCTGGAAGATTGGCCCTCAGCTCTTGCCTCAGGATCCTTACAGAAAGGCCAAAGTTAGATTCTGGGCCAGCTTCATTCATCAACAGGTAAAGGGAAAACCCCCAAAGCTAATTTGTGTTTTTTTTACTGAATTTTCTGGATGTTTTTTATGCATTTCATTCAGTAGAAGCTGATATCTTTGAATTGTTAAGTAGCTGTTAAAGAGATAGCTTTTGTATTGCCATTTTCTATGAATAGAATGCCCTTGCCGTTGGAAATGAGCTGCGTATGGAACAGTGTTAGGGTACTAAACTAAAAATCAACGTCCAATTAGTCTAATGGGATGAGACACTAGATCCTTTAAGCAAGGTCAAAGGTTCGAATATTAGGGTCGGGAGGGTCGCCCAAAATGGACCTTGGCGGTACCCGATTCGGATTAGTCAATCAATGGGTTGATACATGTGGTTAAGAAGAAAAAAAAAAACTAAACTAAAAGCTTTTGGTCATATTTTGATATCAGTCTACGTACTATGTATAAATTATAGGTTTAAGTCCATGTATTCTAATTTGGTCAATTTCAGTTTCTGAACTTTTCGAATTTTGAAATATCTGTCATGATTCAAACAAGAAAGGATAGTTATCAAAACTTTTGGTTCAGGATTGAAATTCCAAACATAGACTAAAAGTTATCAAATTAGAGTACAAAAACTTATATATAGGGTAGGGACTAATAAAAAAATTGCCCAAATCTTTCTAACATATTAGTATAGATAGATTAAGGACCTTGAATTTAACCTTATTTGGTTAATACTAGTATCAGAAAATTATTATTCTCCTCAAAAGTTGCATTGTACCTACTTATATGTTTAATACTATTTCGCATTGCTTTTGTGAAGCTATACGAGACTATGCTTACAGTGATGAAAACTGCTGGAGAGGCACAGGAGAAAGCGATGAATGAATTGTCGGAGAAACTACAAGTGCTCGAAGAGGGAATGCAGGAGTTTTATCCTGATGGAATTCCTTCAATCAGTACTCAGAACATGGGAATTCTGGAAATCCTGATTTGTTGTTTGCTTGGACCTTACAAACTTCAAGAACAAGTTCTTGGCATAAAGATTATAAAACCAGAAAGAACTCCGCTGATATTCTCCTGGTTGACAGCCATAAACCAAGTGCCTCTGGTGAAAGAGTTAGCCCCTGCCGAAGAAAAGACCTTAGCACTTCTCAAATTTGTTAGAGACATTGCCCTTAAATCTTCTCCAGCTTGAATTCTTGAACCAATAGTGCAAAAATGAAAACTATTAAACTCTTATTTATCTTTCGGAGTTCGAAGATGGATATGAATAGTATTGATTTTTTTGCTCATGATGAAAATTTGCGTATACATGTTAGTTTTGCATACCATAATCGTTTATATAGTTATAACGTTACCAGGTTTATCCAATAAGTAATCTTGAGATTTCATGCAAACGTTACTGTAGATACTAGATAGGGAGAGTGATCAGAGAGCCTTTGATCTAGGGATGAAAAATTGAAAGCTTTCGCCTGTAACTTCATGGAATACTATGATCTCTGGGTTTAATTACAACAGGTTGTTTGAGAGTTCTTGGTTATGGTTTGTAAAATGCAGGTTTCAGGTTTATTCAGTTACGATGAAAAATGGGTTCGTTTCGAATGGATATATTCGTACTGGAATGGTTGATTTCTTTGCAAAATGTTGTGCCTTTTGGAATGCTTTGAGGGTGCCATTATATCGAAAATTGGGTTGCTTGGATCTTGTTCAAATGAGAAAACAGCTTTACCTTCTCAAGTGTTTTGACAGCTTGTGCTGCACTTAAAAGGTTGAGACTGGAAATGAAGTTCAGCGACGGATCGTTAAATGTGGCGCGGAAGATGTCTTGATTGACTTGTATGTCAAGTGCGGAGACATGGATGATGCTGTGAAGACATTCTCATGGATGCCTACTCGGAATGTTGTTTCTTGTACTGCTATAATTTCTGGATTTGTGCAGAAGGATGATTGTGTCAATGCCCTCAAGTTTTTTGAAGAGATGTGGTAGTTTAGAACACTCATTAGATGTATTTCAGAGCATGCCTGTCCATGACAATGTTTCATGGGCTTACAGAACATGGCTATGCAGAACAAGCTGTTCAAAGATATGCCTGTCCACCTGCAATTCTTTCTGCATGGCCAGAGTTGGTCTAAAGCGCCAGGTTAAGGTTCTGGTATGAAAGTCTCCCAGCGGGGATTTTCTGCATACACAAGACCGCAAGTTCAAGATATGTTTAAGCGATTTTAAGCTGTTTACCACTTTAATCAATCCCGTCGGTAATTCAATCATTTTCTTTATGGGTGTTTTGCTAAAAAAAACTGTGTGTTCTATATGTGTATCAGAACTAATCATACATGTACTTTGATTCTGTTTCACTTTCTATATTATGAGAATATGATTACCGGAATGTAAGAATACAAGATTGCAGTGTTTGGTTAAAGAAATATAAGATTAATTGGAAGAAAAATTTACCAACTTGTCCTTATGATATGTCTTTTTTAACAAGTTAATAATTATTAAATTAAAAATAATTGCATACAAATTTATAGAACTATTTTCGTTACATCATCTTTTTTTTCAAAGAATCGTTACCTCATCTAAATTTTGCAAAAAATTTATACTTATAGTATAATTAATATATTAAATTATTTTTTAATAATATTAATGTTTTATATTTATATACCCATGTTCCCTTTTAGTTTTTTGTGAATCGTAAAATACTAAGCGTTTAATAAAAAAAAAGTGTTTAATATGTTCTGATTTTTAATTTTATATTACTTTTGACCATTTATCAAATAAATAAAGTAAATAATAAAATAAATCTAAAAGTAATAAAAATGATAAAAATATATTAACCTACTAATTTTTTAAGATAAAAATATCTTATAAATCAAATAATAAAATTACTAACATTAACTTTTAACGCATTCACTCTCCAGCAACATACAGTCTTATCCTATATCCCTAGAAATATCATAAATACAATATTAATAAAATATATTAAATATTACAATATTATTTAAATATATGCAACACCAATTATATATTAAATAAAAATATTTAATAAATTTACACCATAAATAACTAATCACCTAATTAAAAATGCAATAAATGATACATGGAATAATTTTTTTCACGGACTAAAATGAATAATTGAATAATTTGGGAAGGCCAAACGCAATTTACCCCCTAGATTCGCCTCAGCACGTATAAAATAATTTCCATATCATGTATATGTAGAGAGAAAAAGGTGATGAATTGTCAATTCAAAGCCTCCGGAAAGTAGGATCCCATGATTTAAATTTTCACCTTTTGCTTCTTAAGAACCCAACTGATCTCCACTTCTTCTCCAGAATCACTTCTGCTATGTTTTCTAGCTTTCCCCAAACCTAAATCTCCTCGAAACTTGAAACACCAATCCTTAATCTACTCGAATCCCGGTTGTTCTTCCACCTGCATGTTCGAAACAATGGATGGTGAGAAGAGCAGAAACACCGGTCTCGGTGAGGTCTCGTTTTCTTCTTACCTCAGCACCACTGCCGAAGAGGTCTTCGTGCACAAGTTTGCAGAACCTCGGTTACAAAGAAACATGAGCCCGGAGGGTGAAATCGGTGTCTTTGGAGCTGAAAAATACTTCGATACGAAACTCGACGACGACGGTGATCGGCTGCGACAGATGGGTCCTCGGCGGTGGCCCGGGACACCGAGTGCGAGTTCCATGAGGGATCGATCCGTAAACAAGCAGAAAAGGGTTGATGGGAGGAGTTTTTTATTTAATCTTAGCTGCAGTGGGTCTTGTTCTGATGGGAAATCTGTTTATGTCAATCAAAATTTTGATCGAGGAAGAGTTCATGCGAAAGAAGTGACAAGGAATTCGGTTTCGAAACTCGAAACACAGTTGGATGATCCACGGAAATCACTAGAAGTGTTCGGATCCGCGGCGACGAAGAAAGGGGACGTAACCAAGAATCTCGAGAGGAAACTGTCGATGTTAACTTGGGATGCCATCCCGAATGCTCCGATAGTTTCATCGATTTCGAGAAGTAGTCGGGCGGATGACGATGTCGAGAGTGATTGTAGTTCGGATCTCTTCGAGATCAATAACATATACGGCGATGGTCCGTATGCACCTAGCGAGACCAGCATCGAATGGAGCGTCGTCACTGCCGGAGCAGCGGACTGCTCGCTTGTTTCGGATTATGACGAAAAGAAACCGAAGACAGTCTCTAGAGTGGCCAACGCAGCCAAAGAAACACAAAAAACCCGATCGGGTGGGATATTGGGGTGCAGGAGTCACAAAGCAGTCAAGATCGCCGAGACTGCATACACGAGAGATAGAAAAATGAAGAGTTCGAACATCATAAATAACTGAAATCGATATCGAAACCTCATAAATTCTGTTTTTTTAATTATGTAATTTGTCTTTTGAAGAATATTTTGCATGGATATTGCCTTTTGAAGTACTGATTGTCTCTCTGGAAAGTTTAGCAACAACGGTCCATATATGATATATATATTCTCGTGTCACAAAAATACACAACAGCATGGAAACATGAGAGGAGAATCTGAATTTTCCTAGGCAAATTGGACCCAAAAAAGAGGGTTTAATAGACCACACTTTGTCCAATCAAATTAGCTTTTTTTTCATCACTCCAACCTTCCATTGTTCTCTTGATTTTCAACCATGGGGACATTCATGTTTTGAGAGCTTTATCTTCTTCCTACTCTTAAAAAGCATAGACCTTTGCATTTGGGGATAGAATGGATGGGTGTTGGGCGACAGTCTCATCTCTTGAAAATTTTAAATTCTCCTATAATTTAAATATTTTTATATTTTATAATGATCTGATTCTGTACCTCTAAAATTTGAATAGAGATCTTTCGCCCCTATTTATGTCCTCATATTAAAAAATAAGTTTAGGGCTTGAGATTTAGAATTTAAGATCATGGTTTACAATTTAAGTTTTTTTAGTTGCTATGGGTAAAAAAACCTTTTGCAATTCTTTCTCAAATCAAATACAATATTATAGTTGAATGTGAGAAAGAATTGCAAAAAGTTTTGTACCTTAAAAACACACCCTACCTCTAATTCCCTAAACCCTAACTATAAATTTAATTTTTTTTAGTATGAGACATAAATAAAGACGCCAAAAAAAGATGAATTCTTTTTATTCATGACCTACAATCATATATCCGTCTTGTCATATCATGTCTACATTGACACTTTATTCCTGTATTTGTGAACTCAAAGATCCAAAAACAAGAGGACACAAGCATAGGAGAAAGTGGGCATTTATTTTATGTTCTAAAACCCTATAAGTCCCACCTCCCCGCTTTAGCCATGTCGTGTTGTTTGATGAATTATATAAATTACGATGCAATGTCCTTCAATTACATATGTTACAATAATTTAACCATTCAGCTTCCGATTTTTGACAACTGCTTTACATTTAGCTGAATGTCTTGTTGTTTTCAAACATTGCTTTGCTGTTCTAATTTTTCTTTTTCCTTTTATTTTTGCATTTCACACATTTTTCTTACTTATGTGTAGGCAGCCGACAACTATAGTGACAAATGATAAGTGTTGGTTTAAAAAAAAAGTTTGTGTACAGGTAACTAGGTAAGTGAACAGTTTTATTTAGATCATTAGAAATGATAATCTGATTTAACATCATATGTGTCATATAAGATCTCAAACACAAGATCTTATCCGAGAATTTTAATTGTTCGAACGATGAATAATCTGACTTTGAATATTGAACAAGTATGGTGCATATTGAATTTGCAAACAATAGGACGAAAAGTCGCTACAAGTTCAAAAAATATAGCATATCGTCGTAGTCGTCGTCGTCAAGTTCCTCTACTACTTGACCATTTTGTGGATTCAATGGAAAGCTGGAAGTTTCAAATGGCGTTATCAAATTTAATGATCAAAACTACCGAGATGTTGCCCACAATGGCATGTTTCAAATCGATAAACATGCAATCATTCATGCATACATATACATATACATATTGTCGTCCTGAAAAAAGACAAAGACATTAATTATACAACGGAAAAGAAATAAAGATCTTGAGATATATGTGTGTGTGTGGGTGGTACCATAAATTCCATGGCCATTTTAGGGTTAACATGCAAGTAGATTTGTCTTCGGTCGAGCTACCCAGGGATGGAGCTATTAAAGGGTGGGAAGGGGCAATTCCCCCCCTCACCCTTGAAAAAATTATTTATTTATTTTTATTTTTTTCCTATTTAAATTGTTTTAAAATTTTGTTCGCTTTTTGAATTTGCCCCCTTCAAACATTCATGTTTTGTCCCCTAACCCCAAATTTTGACTCCGTCCCTGAAGCTACCCAATTTAAATCAGATCCTTTCGGTCTAGTTCAAACTGAAATTGAAAAAATAAAAAATATATATAATTTACTAGAAACATTATTTAAAAAACATATAATTAAAATGATAAACAAAATAATGGTTTGTGAATAAAACAAATTAGAATTAAACTGATATTAAAGTAGGTTTTCCTAATATATATTAAAGATATAATTATGAATATATATTCGATCATTTGAATATATAAATAAAATTTTATTATACGTGTATCGAATATATATCCAATTACAGGTCATGAATCGACGTGAATATGAAGAGGGGATGCTGCACCATAAATGCACATGAAATTAGAGGGACATCCCATCCATTCTTGAAATATCAACATTATCACCATAAATTTGTAATATAAATTTAATATATTAAGCAAAATGGTGCCAATGGAATGTTGGGATGGGACCAGTATAATTCAATAATAATAGCATTAACATTGAAATTGTTGGAAGCTGAATTGCAAATAGTTGTCATTGGACCACTTAGAATAGTGCAGCCATATACTCCAAAATTAAAAAAAAAAAAACATCCACCTATTTAATACATTTTTAATTAGTCGCGGATGCATGCAGCTCCCTAGAGTACTATCTGTATTTTTAATAAAAAAAGTACTATATATATTCTTATTTTTTGAAAACAATATTAAGTTTATGTGAATTTCTTCTTTATTTTTTTAAATCTAATGTGTAAAGGTAAAAAAAAAAACATTTGCATACCCTTTTTTAATTATTTTTGTTTACATTCTTAATTTCTAGATCCACCACTGTTTCTTAATTATATAAGTTTCCATACCTCAATTTGGCAATAATGGAAAAAATAATCTCTCTAATGGATAAGAATTTGATCATCAAACTTTATTAAAGTTGACAAGTTAATTCAATCGACAATACTATTAAACCTTGTTATAAAATTGCTTACTTGAAAATCTATAATCGAACAACTTGTTCATAAAGAATTAATAAAGAATTAATGATTTAATAATTTATATGGAACAAGTTTTTTTTAATAGATATGCAACAAGTTAACACAAAACAACAATTACCAGCTGCAGCTAGAATAACTTCTTAATTTTCGTGTAAAGTACAAAGACGATGTCCACAAATTTAAATAGAGAGGTTAATTTCTTATTTTTCATAAAATATAGGGTGAAATTCGCAATTAAACCTAATTTAAATATATTGAGACATTATATATGAGAGTAAGGTTTTCGGTTTAACTGGTTTGATAACTCCTTCATTTTTAACACAACATTGGATTTAAATATAGTCAATAATTATAAACAAAAAAATCAATTTACTTAAAAGTATTCTTCTTAATTAAACTACGATCCATGTCCTGGGTGCGGCTCGGTTTACCTTCGGGCATGGTGATGGAATCCACACGGTGGAAATGCCCTTGGCTTTGTGATTTTCAGTCACATATAGTCTCGCGGAGGGAAACCGTTACTTGGGAGATGCCGCCTACGAGCGTGTTGAAATTCAACGTCGATGGGTCTGCAAGGGGGAAACCTAGTAAAGTTGGTTGTGGAGGCGTATTGCGCAATACATTTGGTCATATTTTAGCCATGTTTTCTGGTCCGATTGAAATGGCGAATTCAAATGAAGCGGAGTTACATGCCATTTGTTTTGCTCTAGAGGTGATGCGTGGGTCTAGTTGGGGATTGACGTTGCCATTGGTGATTGAATCGGACTCAGCTACGACAGTTGCGTGGGTGTTATATCATGAGAAACGGCCGTGGAAATTTGGACAGTGATTTCGACGGATTGATGAGGCATGTGCTGCGATATCTGATGTTTGCTTTCATCATGTGTACCAGAAGGCGAATCAATTGGCGGGTGCTCTTGTTAAGAGCGGTGTCGATCGGCCTTCATGGTTCCAACGGATTGGATGATGTTATTTGTTTGATTTGCGTTTTGGTGTTTTTCTGTTTAGGTTGTATCCGAGTATCTTTTGGGTGTTTATCCGTTACTTTTATACACTATCATGAGTATTCTTTTCCTCCGCATAGGCTTTAAAGAGATTTTTAACGAGGTTTATGGTAGTGTGACTATGTATAATATCCCTTAATAAATCATGCATTTTTGCCGAGCAAAAAAAACAAACAAAATGATTAACAGAAATCATGTCAATCATAAATAAAATTTTGATATATAAAATATTACATCTATTAATTATTTGAGTTAATTTTTTATCATTCAAATCATCTGATTCTTTTATAAAACACCATATAATTAAGCTATCAATTTTCGATTTTTTCCATCCGGTTCGATATTCCGAACTCTTCAGCCAATAAAAAAACAGAACATATGAGTTGAGAAACATGTCACTATTGTTCTCTAGTTCTAACATCAGCGTAAACTGAGAAAAACAAAACACACACAAGGGTATCGTCGGAGAAGCACAACATTACAAAACAGTTCAAAGGCCCATAACATACTTAATCAATGTGTTCAAGACTTCAAAGGTCCACTAGAACCGGCTAAATGTGTTGGTTCTCCTCTTAAAAGCTAACAATAATTTCGAATGTCATACCGATCCATAACATCATATACGGAGTTAGGATCGAAGGTTAAAAGTGATCAAATTATTAAATTAAAAAAAATATAAAAATTTATTAAATATTTAAACTTAAAATTTAAAAATAATACTAAATTTGTTTAATATTTAAATTTATTGGCACTTCAATTATTATTAGACTAAAAATTTGAGGACACTTATTGGCACTTCAAGTATTTATTTGTAGTCCACTTACCGATGCCTTTTTTCTTAGAAGAAAAACCATATTCCTTATCATAATTATCTTTTTTATTTTTGTGGCTTAATTTTCAGAAAACTTTTCATCTTTTTCGGAAGCTGAGGTGGAAGCAGTACAAGAAGATGTACGGTTACAGTGTTCCAGGTCTTTCAAAATCTCTATTTCAATTTTATATCCTTTCACGATCATATTTCTTTTGTTGGGTTAATGTGAAATATATATATATATATATATTCTGCAGGTTTGGTACTTCGAAGATAGCTGTGTTCTTATTACTTTTTTTTCTTTGGGCGATTTAAAAAATGAGAAATGCTTTGGTTTTTGAAAGGAGGAAAAATTTCTCTTAGAAAGTGTAGTTGCGAGCTGAACGCGACTTTAAAGAATTCTCCCAAGCTACTGAGGCTGCCCCCCAGAGAAAACTCAGCTTTCTAAGGAACCGAGTGTATGATCCCCTCCTCCTCTCAACAAGGTTAAGATCAATTGTGATGCCGCGTTTGACTGTCAAACTGGTAAGGCTACGGTGGTGGCTATTGCACGTGATTGTTCGAGATCCTTCATTCAAGGATTATCTGCACCAGCTTTAGCTCCATGTGCAGCGGTGGCAGAAGCTATTGCTATCAGACTAGGTATTTCTCTTGCTTCCATTAATGGTTTCTCGGACATCATCATTGAAGCATATTGCCAAGCCGTCACTCGAAAGCTCTGTTCGGGGTCCCATTCAGATTGGGTATCTTCTGTTGTGGAAGAAAATATTAGAGCTCAAACGAAGTCTTTTGGCTCTTGTTCTTTCTCTTTTGTCCCTCGATCCTGTAATCAGGCTGCGGACTGTCTAGCTAAATTTGCTAAAAATTTTCAAAGTCAAACTTTCTAGGAATCTAACTTGCCCCTTCTTGTGCGGTTGTATCTGTAACTTTACAATTAATGAAATCTCATTTTTTAATAAAAAAAACCCAAAGGCCTTCAATCCCTGTACAACATGAACATAATATAATTGTTTTTAAGTAAATTCATCGAATGAGAAAAACTCGATAGTGTAAAGTATACTAACTTTTATTGTAAATTAGTTTTTTTTCCTCTCTCAAACAAAATCTTTTAGCCACTCTCTAAAAAACCTTAATCCTACCTCTTTAGCCTCCTTGGGATGGGGAGGGGTATCCGCCCCCGCCCCCACCCGTTTGCTATTTTTAGGTGTGATTACAATGTAATATTTGTTTAATTTTTTTAACTCTTTAATAATGCATACACATCGTACACACATAATGCTCAAACCGAAATCACCTAAATAAAATACAATTTTTTTTTTACTACTGAAATGGCTCCACGAGTTCGAAGATTCAGTTCTCTATCCAAACATCAAAGACAAAGTATGGAGAATCTGTCCTTTAATTTCCTATACCACCCCTAATATTCGTCATTCAAATGACTATAATAGCATCGATTTCCAGCTGTCAGATTCTTATTGACCCATCGTATATCCCAATATATTCCCCAATGTAGCAGATATAAGCTCCCAAAACCCTAGCATTTTGTCCCCTCGCTTTCTCACTGTTCTCCCTCATCGACATCGAAGGAGAGGAAAAAAACATTAGGGTTTTAGAGAAAACAGAGAGAAATAGGCAATTTTGTAGGCTAGGGTTTTGATTTTTCATTGTTTGGTTGTGAGAAAGAAACAAAACAATGGTGGCAGACAAAGGAAAGAAGATGAAGGTAGCAGAGAAGGGAGAAGACGAGAACTCTGAACAAATCGACGGAGACCTCGTTCTTTCCATTGAGAAACTTCAAGAGATCCAAGACGAGCTTGAGAAGGTCCATTTTTCTTATTCACATTTCATTCTCAGTTATATTCCCGTTCATGTCTTTCCCTCCTTTTTTGTGCTTGTTTACGGTTTATGAGGAAATCTACTGGAAAATTTTGGAGTTCCTCATGTTTCTTTGGGCTGATTTTAAGTGTCCTAGTATTGAATTTGCTGTAATTACAATTGCCCGTAGGATCAATGGTTATAATGTTGTTTCTTTGATTGTTAATTACTGTATCTTATCAAATTTGTATGTGGTTTACATGTTGGGTCTATCTGAATTACTGTGGACGAGCTTAATTGTTTCCTTCTTCGTGTTTAAGTGTCAATTTGCTTTCTTAAGCACGTTTTTTGAGGTCCCTTTTGGGTATTATTTCTTATTGCGGAGGTGTTAATGTGGATTGTTAATTTCTGCATCTGTTCCCACCATGTTTTTATGTTCTGCATTTTTTGTAGCAAGCTCGATACCCCTGATTATTCTCTTCCATGCGTTAAGTCGTAAACGGTCATATGTGGTGTTTCTATATTTATTTTTTTGTTGTTCCTGTTTTGGTATTTTGTAGATCAATGAGGACGCAAGTGAGAAAGTTTTGGAAGTGGAGCAGAAGTACAATGAAATACGCAAGCCAATATACGATAAGCGGAATGAGAAGATTAAGTCCATTCCTGATTTCTGGTTAACAGCTGTAAGCGATTCTATTCTTTCCTGTCAATTTAGGGATTTTCCCCCCTTAAAGCTGTCTCCATGTTGAGAAGAAGGTTTTGAGCTGACATGTTCTTTATGTACAGTTCTTGAGTCATCCTGCTCTTGGTGAACTTTTGAATGAAGAGGATCAGAAGGTTTAATCTCATTTCATTCTTTCCCAAACTGAAACTGGTTCTGCACTTATATTTGCAAATTTTATTTAATTTATTAATAAGTGTTTTGGATTTGCCTGATATGTAATTCTAGGTAACCGCTTTCTTATTTATTCATTCTTCTTATTTTCAACCTTTTGTTGCTTGATAGATATTCAAGTATGTTAGCTCTCTTGAGGTGGAGGATTTTAAAGATCTGAAATCTGGCTACTCCATTACATTTGTAAGTTAATATATTTTCCTTATCTTATTCTGTAGGAAATTGAAGTTGCACTTGGTTTCTTTTTATTGCACTCAACATCTTGTAGAAGAAACATTTAATCATTGTCTTATCAGTCATCACGATTTGTTGACTGACTTTTATTATATCTCTTCAGAACTTCGATCCCAATCCATACTTTGAAGACACGAAGCTTACGAAGACCTTTACCTTCCTTGATGAAGGAACCAAGATTACTGCCACCAAAATCAAGTGGAAAGAAGGCATGGTGAGGGTTTCTTCTCTTATCATGTCTACTCATCTTCGTGTTATTTGTTTCCCTTGGTTATTACGTTAAATTAGTTTTCTAAATGTCAAGGGCTTGCCAAATGGAGTTGACCATGAGAAGAAAGGAAACAAGCGGCAGTTTGCTGAAGAAAGGTTTGTTTATCGTATCTGTAGTCACTTCATTTTATATTTTCAATAATTTTATTGAACTTCAGCCTAGCATCTTATAGGAATCTTAGTTTTTTCAGTCATCTTCCTTTTGTTATATGTCAAACCTTGGCAGATTGAGTTTCCTTTTTTAGTGCAGACAAATTAAGATTTCACATGCATTCCATATTATTGTGTATTGTGATTATCAATAGTATGTATTTTTACATTCTTTTTAGTTTCTTATAAGTTGCATTATAACATCTAACGTGCTAGTAATTTGTTGTTCTTTAAAGTTTGGGCCACTTATGCCACTGTCTTGTATTTGATTTTGCCACTTTCACTTAATCACAGTGCTAATCATTTCTATATTATAATAAAATTATTACACATGAATGCAGCTTCTTTACCTGGTTTACTGATGCTCAGCAGAAAGATGACATGGATGAAATTCATGATGAGGTACTCTACACGCATGTAGTTTTTCCTCCTGTTTTTCTCATTTTGTTGAAAAGCTGGCCTAAGCTTTCAGTTGATAAACACTACAGGTTGCGGAGATCATCAAGGAGGATTTATGGCCCAATCCCCTCACATATTTCAACAATGTAACTTCCTTTCCTCTGGCTTCTTCCCCTGGTTTTGTTTTATACCATTTACTTAAAGATCATCTTTTGCTTCCTTTGTTAATTTTTTTCGTAACTTGATGCAGGATGCTGATGAAGAAGATTTTGATGGTGATGAAGAGGTACACCATCTTTTCCTTTTTTTTTAATTTTATTTCAAAAACTTAATTCATACTCTTCCTGTAGCATTTGTTCTAGGATGTTTTCATTTCAGGATAATGGCATGCTGTAGGTTTTGTGGGTCTGTTTTAACATTTTTGGTTTATTTTTCAACAAAGATAGAGTAGTTTGTTCTATTTTCATTGTAGACATGTTTGGAGAACATGCTTACTGGAGTTTTGCTTGTAGTTTAAATGGAAATTCATAGATTGAGTCGTAAATTGCCAATAACAAAAAAATGTGAATATAGACCTCAATTACTAGGGTTTTAAGGGTATATCAAATGATTGGAAAGGATGAATCCTTTTTCTTCTAAGTATATGCCGACTTAATTGCTCATTTTCTTTTGCTGGAGTGGCTGTGAAGTATGTTGACATTTGTGTGAGATATTCTTGCTTAGAGCTTGCAGCATGAATTTGCTTTGTTGTACTTGTACCTGCATTTGGACTTTAAATTTGCATGTGTGGTTAAGTCCGGCAAGTACTTGTCACGGAAGAGGTTGAAATAGCCGTAGCGGAATTTGTGGTGATTTCAAAGTATCTGGTGTATTTTTTTCTTGTTATTTGAGTGAACAGTGTATTTTGGCCACAAGCTTTCCTGATGTCTGCAGCAAGCCTTAAACAGTAGAATTACCAGTGAACCTTACTCACGGGCCAAATTTGTTTGTCATCTATCTTGTTTCCATTGACAGGGAAAAGATGACTCCGATGATGACGACGACCAAGATGATGATGAAGATGATGATGGTGAGGATGATAACTGAAGTCATACCTGGCCTTTAGTTATATAGTAGGTTCTTGCTTTGCAATTAAGGACTTGTGCAAAGTTAGTAAGTAAGGTTATGGTGAGGATGATAGCTCTCTGCTGGATAAGCAACTGGCATTATTGCCAGCATAGGTCCGACTCTTTTCTTTTTGGGTTCCATCTCTCTTTTACTTTTTTTTATTTAAAAAATCATTTTGTATGTTCCCCATGGTGACATGAACCGATCTGCCTTATAATCATCTATAGTTTGCTTTATATATATCGGTAATTTGAGTATTTGTGTGATCGAGCTGCTTTGTCGTGTCGAGTCCGAAAGGATTAGAAGTTTTATGAGCTTTGTTCCAAAAAATTAGTTTTACACACAGGCCGTTGATTTACCTTAGAAGTGCTTCACTGTTCCCCCACTATTGAAATGCCTCCATTCAGATGGCCGATCCTCTGAATCTGATATCATGGCTTTCTTAGTCATGGAGATCCTTACTAAGTTGAGCTCAAGTTAGTTGTAAGAGATTCAATACAGGGTTTGAAGTTCGATTCGTATTTATTCAGTTAAGAGAGCATGCCTAGTTGAGTGTCTTTAATTGAAATGTCGTGATCAATTCCCGAACCCAAAGCAAAACTCATAAAATGCACCCAACTAGACATAGTGTTCCTATACATGTTGGAATTTTTAAAAGAAATTTTAAAAAAAGAGAGACAAAGACAATGACAAGAAACCGACGTTGACTGGTATGGCTTCTGACGGCGATCTTTGGTGTTGAATCTTGATACTCCCTTTTGAGAGCCGATTGAAAAATCACCGCAAAAGATGGACTTGAATTGGGACCCAGCACACAGTTTACCAATCTCTTCGGCAAGGTTTATAGCCACGGAAGCAGGTGCCGGCGAATCTTTGGAAAAGAAAATATGGGTATTGCTTGCTGTGGCAGTAAACCTCGAGGAAGAGATTGACAACCGTGCCTGTATTGAAGCCATCGGCGGTGGTTCTTCAATTGGCCCTCAAAACGGAGAACCGATTCCAACGTAAGCATCCAGCGTGGTTGAAGTGGACATGGAATAAGCGCCTGATCTTGTAGGGTTTGCATGTGCGGCTGCGTGCTTTGGTTTTTAACAAGGAGATCTCAGGTTTAGGGTAAACTAAACATTACCCAATATTTTGCTGGTTTAGGTCGAGGACTATTCCATAGTAGTACTGGGTGCTGGTTTAGGTATGAGATTTTAGTGGCCCAAGGGTAAACTAAAAACTTAGGCCTTAATAATAAATATTAAAAAATCAATTTTAAAAGTAAGTCTCCAATATCAAGTATTAAAAAAATTAGGCCCCTAATAATAAATATTAAAAATGAATTTTAAAAATAGCCCCTAATAACAAGTATTAGAAAAAATAGGTTTTTAATAACAAATATAAGAAAAAAAATTAAATTTTAAAAGTATGTTCTCATAACAAATATTGGAAAAAAATTATGTCCCTATTAGAACCCTAATAACAGTCGATTGAGACAAAGGGTACAATTGAGGATTCCTATTTTGACCATCGAACTAACGAACTCGTCAATCAGACCACCGAACTTATAAAATCAACATAGTTTGACCACCGCCGTTTAAAACCTAACGGTGGAATGACGGAACTGCCATGTGGCAATTAACGGGAAAATTTTAAAATTACACATTAGGTGGTAACACGTGTTAACACCTATTTAGAGGAGACAAATATATTCATGCATACATGCTATCAAGAGGAATCAAACTTGGGCGGTGTAAGTGCAAAGGCGGTGGCTTAGCCATTGCACCAAACACAACTTTGTGCTTTAAATCACCAAATTTAATATATATCTCTTATTGGTTTCTACATTTATAAGCCAAAAGCTCAAACCCTAAACACTAATTTCACATATATAACCTTAAACCTTAAATCCTAAATATTTTAAATTAATTTCACATATATAAACCCTAAATCCAAACCCTAACCCTAAATATTTCAAATTAATTTCATATATATATAACCCTAAACCTTAAACCCTAAATATTTCAAATTAATTTTACACTAAACATTTCAAATTAATTTCACATATATAAACCCTAAACCTAAACCATAACCCTAAATATTTCAAATTAATTTCACGCTAAATATTTCAAATTAGTTTCACATTCTAAACCTTAAACCCTAAACCCTAAATATTTCAAATTGATTTCACACTAAATATTTCAAATTAGGGTTTAGGGTTATATATGTGAATTAATTTGAAATGTTTAGAGTAAAATTAATTTGAAATACTTATGGTTTAAGGTTTAGGGTTATATATGTGAAATTAGTGTTTAGGGTTTGAACTTTTGACTTATAAATGTAGAAACAAATAAGTAATATATATTAATTTTGATGATTTAAAGCACAAAGTTGTGCTTGGTGCAGTGGCTTGATTCCCCTACATCGCCCAAGTTTGATTCCCCTTGATAGCATGTTTGCTTGAATTTATTTTTCTCCTCTAAACAGGTGTGGTCACCACCTGATTGGAGGAGGAAAATAAATTAATAAAATCAAATATAAATAATTAAAGTCTTCCAATAAGGCGTTGACACATGTCACCACCTAATTAAATAGTTTATTAATTTAAAATTAGGACTAAATTGAACGATTGTGTAAATAACAGGGACCAAAATATAATTTTAAAATTTTCCCGTTAACTGCCACGCACGTGGCAGTTCCGTCACTCCACCGTTAAGTTTTTAACGGCGATGGTCAAAATAGGTTGATTTTATAAGTTCGGTAGTCTGATTGACGAGTTCGTTAGTATGATGGTCAAAGTAGGAATCTACAATTGCACCCTTTGTCTCCGAACTATGTCATGCATTTAAAATCGGTTCTTAAACTATAAAATTTTTAAACGTTTTAATTTTATCTATAAGTTATGATATCTATAAGTTATGACTATGTTCCAAGTCCCTAAGTCAGTTTTGCAAAGGATTAATAAATTAAGAAGACAGTTTTTGTGGGGTAGTTTGTCTGGAGATAAAAAACTAGCCAAGGTAAATTGGGGGAGAATTTGTCTACCAAAGAAAAAAGGAGGTGCAGGAGTTTGCAACATCGCACTCAAGAATAAGGCTTTGTTAGCAAAATAGGGGTGGAGATTTATCTTAAAAAAAGATGATTTGTGGCGCAAAATAGCTTGTAGTAAATATGGCGAGACAATACATAGAACAATCTCACCCCAAGGCAGATTGAAAAATGCTTCTTTAGTGTGGAGAAGGATTGTGAGAAACATGTTCGACAGTGAAGTAGAACCTTGGATGAGTCATTCGGCGTTTAGATGGAAGTTAGGGGATGGAAAAACAGCTCTCTTTTGGGAAGATCATTGGTGTGGAGAGAAGCCACTTTGTATTTCATTCCCAAGACTCTATAGACTAGCCATTCGTAAAGGGTGTGTTGTAGCGTCATGTGTTCAAAGTAACAGTTTAAAGGACATCGAGTGAATTTCCATGTTCTCAAGATCACTGCTAGACAGAGAAAAGAATTTACTTTCCTTGGTGAAAGCTATTGTTGAAGGGGAGCAGATTAACACCGACATAGAGGATAGAATAATCTGGGTGTATGATAATGCTGGGACATTTTCAGTGGCAAAACTCTCTGAATTGCTGGCGAGTAACAACATTGTAGACCCTTGTTCAATTTTGATAACATATGAAAATTAAAGGTTCCACCAAAAGTAAGAAGTTTCCTATGGTTTTTGAAAATTGGAAGGCTACCAACTATTGAATTCCTGATGAGGAGGGGGGGTAAATATTGATTTAGCAGCAACTGGTTGCCCTTGGTGCGAGCAAGGAGTAAAAAACGCGCTGCATTTGATGTTGGTTTGTAGATTCGCAAAATGTTTCTGGAGGAAAATTTGCGATTGGTGAGAAATTTGTTGGCCAAACTTGGTAAGCATGGATGACTTTTTTTGTTTCTGTTTTAACGCCAAATGGACAGGGAAAGCAAGATTGTTGTGGCTCATTTCGGTTGCTTCAGCTCTTTGGAGTCTTTGGATGGCAAGAAATGTAAAGAAATTTGAGGAGAAAATAATCAAGATGAAGGACTTAATCTTTTTCACAAAAATGAGAGCGTACATTTGGATCAAAGCTGTGAACGAAGACCTTTTGCTTAATGAACAAGACTGGTGGAATAATCCTGCAGAGTGTCTAATACTCAAGGAAGAATTAGAATGGTGCCCCCTGTGGAAGATGAAATCAAATTCAACACCGATGGTACTTTTAAAGACCAATACGCGGGGTGTGGGGGGGTGTTGAGAACTGATTCAGGAGATATAAGAGCCTTATTTTCTGGACCTGTTCAACCCATCAGTGCAAACTTTGCAGAGTTGGTAGCATTAAGAACAGCCCTGGAAATTTTTATCGAAGCAGGATGGTTGGAGAGAGCAAAATTGGTAGTTGAATCTGACTCTCAAACGATGCTAAACTGGGTAGCGAATAGAAAGCTTCGACCTTGGCTATGGTGGTCCGTGTTCGAAGAAATAGATATTTTGCGCAGCCAAATCAAACACTACACTTTTGTTCATGTCTCAAGAAACTTGAACTAGCTTGCTGATCACCTTGCAAAGGAGGGTATGCACAGACCAATGATTTTTAAAGCATGGTGGTAAAATTAGTTTTGTACTGCGTAGTGTAATGCTTTGTGTAATGGGGAGATTTGATTGAATTGTAAAACCTTCTGGTTCAGCCTATGTAATCTCTAATCCAGTCGATGAGTACTCTTTTCCTCCGTTTAGGATTAGGGAGGTTTTTAACAAGGCTCTCGACTTGGAAAAAAATCAATAAAATTGATGCTTTATCAAAAAAAAAAATATTTCAACTTCATTCTTAAATTATGTCTCTTATTTTAAATTGGTCCTCTAATTTCTGAACGATGTAATTTGTTCCAAACTATTAGCATAGGTTAATCACATTCCCCGTAAATAAAACCTTTACAAATAATATTCATTTAACACCGATGTAAGTTATGTGGTTATTATTGTTGGTTGGGAGAAAAAAGAAAAGCTGCTGGGTTTGAGTAGTTTACCTTAATCTTAAAGTTTTTTTTTTGTCGCACTCACTCTACAAGTAAATGATAATATTTTTTAACGAGTAAGATTTAATAGATTAATATATGTGTTAGATTTTGTCGCACTCACACTATAAGTAAATGATAATGGTCATGTTTGAGGTTTGAGCAGAAATTAGAAGTTTGAGGTATAATTAGAGGTTTGCCCAGTCAAATTCGCTAATATTATTGTTTGGTGAATAGCGGATTGAAAGTGAGGATTGAGGTAAAACTGCTAATCTTGAAAAAGCTCACAATAGGAGCCTTTTGAGATTTGAGGTTTGATATTAGACTTGTAAAAACTCTTTTTACCCTTACTGGTTATCAAAAATCTCAAAATAACCTAAATTAAATATTTTCTCACCCTATTTATAAACTAATCCTATTTATTTTTTTCTTTTTATTATCACATATTTATATGTGTATTTAATAATTAAATTATATTATATTAAAATGATTATATAAATAATAAATGAATATATAAATCATTTCGAATATGTTTAGAAAAGTTATATTAAAAATAATTACATAGACCTAATTAATATTAATTAAATACAAAATATTGATAGCTAATAAGCTATTCAAACAAGTATGGAATATAAGCATGTCCTTATATGTCATTTTTTTGTTTAAATAATATAACATCTATCAACTATCAGTTAATTTTACCAAACATTTTTATACAATCAGCTAATACAAACCGCTAGTCAAATCAGCTTATGCAACCAGCTATCAGCTAATGTAATCCACTATCAGATATCAGCTATCCGCTAATTGCCAAACATGACCAATATTTTATAATTGACTACTTTCATTTTTTCTCTGAGGTCATTATTCTAAAAATCTCCTTGAATTCATCTTCTTCATCATCACTTTTTTCGGTGACGATTTTCTCGTCATCTGCTGGTTTATAGTATTTACGCTAATTGTATATAAGTAAGGCTCTTCTTCTTTTTACGAGAAATCATTTGCTTCTTTTTAGTTTCTTTTTTCTTTGCTTTACCAAAAATCATTTTACATATGTTTTTTTGTCTTTTTTTTCTGCTTGTACGACAGTTTGTTTGTCTGCTTTTTGCAGGATTTGTCTATCTTTGTGACAGTATAGTGATCTGATGTTATGGCAATCTAACATTCAGATAACAAGTATTGTCGAGCGTTTCAAGTCACAAGACGATCTTTTTAAATTCTCTTGTGGTTGTTTGCCGATGTGCCAAGAACTCGCAGCGAATAGAATGCTTGAAATTATTTTTTAAGTTCATCTTTGCTGAAATTTCATTTGGAAAACAAAATAAATTTTCTCAAGAAGAATTGTGTTTAATTTATCTTTCACGCTCTTTAGTTTTATGATGTTTTTATCTCCATAAATGTTCATGTTTAGAGTGTGTTATTCTTTATAACCCTTCCTTTTAATTTATAAAATTCAGTTAAAATTTTTCGTTAAAAAAATAAACATTTTATATAAAAATATATATTTTTAAAAATGTTTAAGAGTGACTCTACGTTTGTGTCAAAGAATTAGTAATTAAATTATATAGAACATAATTTTAATCCTTATATAAATGATTGATTCCGTCTGTGATTATGTTAAGCTTTCAGATTTTGATCATAGTTGAACTGAAAATAGAAAAGAGAGAAAAGAGTGTATTGAGCTTCAGAGGTAGACAATATTTTAAATCAATGCAAACATGGATGCTCAATGCATCTGATCAAAATATAACCTAATAATTAAACATTACATTGTGATGGATCACTCACATTACACACCTAACACGAACAGCAGCGAATGACTTTAATTTTCTCAATTTTTATGAGTTAGTTCTTAGATTTTTTATTACTTATAAGTTGTACGAACTTTGAAATTTCATATGTCTACCCTAAAAAATATTTCTGAATTCACACTTAAAATACACATAAAATCCATTTAATATATATGTCACTCAAATCTGCTAGACAACAATCAGTCAAATTCACAAATAACTAAAATCCAAAGTACAAATGCCCTATGCAAATTACCAAACCAAATCAGAAAATTCAAATATAACCAACTTCTGGACCAAGCGACTTGTAAACAGTCCTACAATAATCCCAAGTACCTAGCTCTACAGATTCAACTTCATCAAGCCCTGGAAAAACAAAATAAACATATGCATTAATTTCCTAGAAGAACCATATATATTAATACAGATTCATTAGTTAAAATTTAGTAAACTGGACAAGCAATTTTATCAACTTCTTCCTTAGTTGTGAAAACTTCGATTATACAGTCATCTTTGTATGTCACTGTTGATGAAAAATATAGGAAAAGAAAAATAAAATAAAATTTTCAATATTCGTTCCGACTCAATTCAATGTAGTAATTAACATGCAAATACAGGCGTGTTGAATCTTGAATCTTGATACTCCCTTTCGAGAGCCGATTGAAGAACCACCGCAAAAGATGGACTTGAATTGGGACCCAGCACCCAGTTTACCAATCTCTTCGGCAAGGTTTATAGCCACGGCAGCAGGTGCCGGCGATTCTTTGGAAAAGAAAATATGGGTATTGCTTCCTGTGGCAGTAAACCTCGAGGAAGAGATTGACAACACGGAGAACCGATATTCAAGCCATCGCCGGTGGTTCTTCAATTGGCCCTCAAAACGGAGAACCGATTCCAACGTAAGCATCCGGTTCTTGCAGCGTGGTTGAAGTGGAAATAGAATAAGCGCCTGATCTTCTAGGGTTTGCATGCGCGGCTGCGTGCTTCTGTTTTTAACAAGAAGATCTCAGGTTTAGGGTAAACTAAACATTACCCAATATTTTGCTGGTTTAGGTATGAGATTTTGTGGCCCAAGGGCAAACCAAAAAATTAGGCCCTGATAATAAATATTAAAAAAATAAAATTTAAAACTAGGCCCCTAATAACAAGTATTAGAAAAAAAATTAGGTCCTCAATAATAAATATTAAAAATGAATCTTAAAAGTATGCCCCTAATAACAAGTATTAGAAAAAAATAGGTTTCTAATAACAAATATTAGAAAAAAAAATTAAATTTTAAAAGTATGTTCATCATAACAAATATTAGAAAAAAATCATGTCCCTATTGGACCCTGCAACACTTAAAAATGAAGATTTTCACGACTTGGAGCTCATGAACCTGTTCATGAGACCTCTCCGAAATAGAAAAAAGGAAGCCTTGGCACATGTGGAAGCAAGTTTGGTGGGTCAAAGAGTGAAGAAGGAGGCCCCAGACAAAGTTATTTGGGTTCATGACCAAGCAAGGGATATTTCGGTCCGAAAACTCACTGAATTGTTAGTGAATGCAGACATAGAAGAGCTTGATATCAACTTTGACTTAATTTGGAAGATGAAGGTTCCTCCAAAGGTTAAAAACTTTGTATGGATGCTGAAGATTAAAAGGATACCAACAAAAGCATTTCTACTGGATATAAGCATGACTCTTAAAGATCAGAACTATAATTGCCCTTGGTGTGGAGAAAAAATAGAGAACATTTCCCACCTTTTCGTGGAATGCATTTTTGCTATAAAAAAAAATTGGAGATCCTTCCGTAGCTGGTGGTCTGTGGTGTGGACTAATGCCACAACTATTGATGAGCTTTTCATGTTTTGTTTCTCAGTTTCTTTGATAGGTTCAACCTAGAACTCTTTGGTTTATTACAATCGCCTCAACCCTTTGGAGTCTATGGCTTGCAAGGAACGAGAAGATATTTAGGGGTAAACTCCTATCCCTTAAGGACCTCTTGTTTTACACAAAAATGCGAGCTTGAATTTGCATTAAAGTTGTGAACGAGACAATGCTACTAGATGACGCAAACTGGTGAAAAAATCCAGCCTTCAGTCTTGAAGTAAAATTAACAGAAGCCAATATGGATTGGATTCCTCCAAAATCAGGGGCGGTTAAATTCAACGTGGATGGATCTTCCAATAAAACCGCAGCTGGGTGTGGAGGAGTGCTAAGATCGAATGCAGGAGATGTGAGAGCCTTATTTTCTGGGCATGTTGAAAACTTTGGTCCTGAACTTGCAGAACTAATGGCGATAAGGACTACTCTCTTGGTGTTCACATGTAATGCCCGGGTTTGGGGGCCAGGAGAAAATAATACTTAAATAATATTTGAGTCTCGGGTTTCTAATTTAATAAATAAAATAATGCCTCGGGTTTCTAATTGAAGATGTGATCACCTTGAGCTCTGAGCTATGCTGTTTTGGTTGACTAGTGTGTTAGTTACCCTTATAGAGATGTTGAGCAGAGTATTTTCTGAGTTCCTTGATCTGTTGTAGTAGTCCTCATAGATAATACATGAGTATAATCAAGTACCAAAGAAGACCATGACAAGTGGTATAGTTAGTGTTGTAGATTCTATTAAAGAATTAATTGTATACCAAGTTGTGCAACGTGAACTTCGAGTTAATGAAGGATGTTCTCCTAAGACATGTAGATTAGTCGAGTGTATTAGGGCAAATCCTTAGTAGGCAGAAGAAGATGTGAGTTGGAAGAAATTAAAGACTGTGACAGGTATCTATAGTTCCTAGGTCTAGCATTGTTACTTCCAGAGAATTGTAAATAGTCTTTTGAAGATAGCTGCTCCTTTGACAAGTTGATACAGAAGAATGTTCAGTTTGTGTGGTTAGATGCGAGGCAGTGAGCCCTTGAGAAACCGAAAGAAACTTTGATGAAAGCTTCGACCTTGATCCAGCCAATGTCAGAGAAAGAATTTGTGAATCATAGTGATGTGTTACATGTAGAGTTAGGTTGTGTGCTTATGCAAGACAGAAGATTGTGGCTTGTTCATCAAGATAGTTGAAAGACTGTGAGAAGAGTTATCCGATATGAGACATAAAGTTAACTACAGTGGTAATTGCTTTGAAGACTTGGAGACAAAGCTTGTATAGTAAGAAATGCACAGTGTGTATGTACATATCATCAGAACTTGAATTGTTAGACAACTTAGGAAGGGTTGGAACTTGAACAACATGAGTTGTTAGAATTGCTTGAAGATTGTGGTCCCAAGATTGAGTACCATCCGAAGATAGTCAACGTAGTAACCGATGTTCCGAGTTGTAATTGTTGTTAGACTAGTAGTTGAGTTGCGAGTGTAATTGCTGAATTCGGTTACCGAATGACAGAATTCTTGTGGTCGAGTTTCATGTTGAACCTACATTGAGTCAGAATGCTTGAAGAGAAACAGTTGCAAGACAGATTCTTGGCACCTCACGTGCAAGACTTTGTGAAAGGAAGACCGTCAGAATATAGTTTCAGAGATGATAGAGTTTGCATTTTTAGAGGCATAATAGTTGTACCTATGGACATAGTGTTTGAGACGTATTGTGATGGCCGAAGCATACGGCAGTTCATTTGTATTGCATCTGAGTTGTATGAAGATGTATTGTGGGTTGAAGACGAGTACTTCCGAAATGAGTGGGTGAATAATGTGGTTCAATAGGAGAGTAAGTGTGTAAATTGCCAGCGTGTCAAGACCGAGCTTCAGTTTTCTTCTAGTTTATTACATCCGTGGAAGGTTCATAATGAAAGTGAGTAATAGAGAATCGAGATTTCAATTAGATTATTTTTGAAGACGTTTGTATATTGTTTGGTTACCTGTTGAAGTCAGATGGTCAGTTAGAGAAAGTTATGAGTCATGTGTTCAAACAGTGTTGTATGCGGTTGTGAATCGGGCTAGTTCAGTTGTTTATTTGTTGCGGTTACCACCAGAGTTAGAAAGAGGTCTGTAAAGGGTTCTGTGTATCTATGATTCGGAAGTGCGAGTCAGATCTGTTCTATGCTATGTCTATAGAAGAGATTGAGTTGAGTCTAGAATTGGCATGCCTTGAAAGAACCGTTGAGATCTTAGCATCAGATATCTATTGTTGCGTGATAAGTCTATCGGTTGGTTAGTATGTTGTGGTGAGAAGGAAAGTGGGTAAGAGCGGATTTTGTGGAAACTTCTGTCCGATAAATTTCGGGGACGAAATTTCCTTAAGTGGGGGAGAGTTGTAATGCCCGGGTTTGGGGGCCAGGAGAAAATAATACTTAAATAATATTTGAGTCTCGGGTTTCTAATTTAATAAATAAAAAAATGCCTCGGTTTTGTTTAGCAAAATTTAATTGAAGAGTTGGACCCAAATTTGGATGACAAGGCCCAATAGCCATTTTAATGGCATTTTTGTAAATGGGAAATCTTTTACAAATAAGCCATTCCCTTTTATTATATTTCAAACAAAAAAAAATGCCATCTTCTTTCCCTTTATTCCTTTGAACGTGAAATGCTCATTTTCTCTCCAAGTTTCTATTTCATCATCTCCTATGATTGTGTTGGTGATTTTTACAAGGTAATGACATTTTTGACTTGGTCTTGTCTTCCTCTTCATGTTGGTACCAATATTTCTCATTTTCATTCATGATTTTGAAATGTGAAGTTTTAGGGTTTTGTTTAAAAATGAGAGCCTTATGGTCTTTAACTTAAGCTATTGATTTATTATTGTTAGCTAAGTTGTTTGCAACTCTTAAGGTCCAACATAAGTGAATTTTAAAGTGTTTTAGCATGATTCCCGAATTTGGGTATAAATGGGGTTTTTGGAGGGTTTTGGGTGAGTTTTGGGGGTTGTTTTAGGTGGGAACTGATGGTCCAATGTTAGTACTATGGATAGGGGTTGATTTGGGATTATTTGTGGGTGCAATGGATGTTGGAAACAAGGTTTTTGGAAGAGGTATTGGGGCTGTCCGAAATTGCAAAGTATGGGGTTTGGTCATGGCTTGCAACATTTTAAATTGTGATTGAATTGTATTCCGGGTTGGTCTTTTGATGTTGGGCTGATTTGGAATTGTTTGAAATGTGTTTGAGATTGTTTAGAAGCGGGAATTTGTGTTGGAGAAGCCTCGGGAAGAAATCCGGAAATTTGAGGGAGGTTGCTTGCTTGGCTTGGAGCTTGGAAGCTTAAGTGAGTGGTTAAATGTTTTTGAAATGGTTTTGAGTATTTGGTTCAAGCATGTGAACCTAGGATGGGCTTGGTAAACCCACCTAGAGTTGGGATTAGAGTGGTAGCCTAATCCCAAGCTTTGATTAGAGACTTTGGTTGCACTCCTTAATGATTGTATATGCCTCGTGTTAAATTGTGATAGTGTTGGTTATGTATATGTTGTATACATGTATGTTGAGGCATGTTGGATGCATTGTTATATGCATGTTAATGATAGATATGATATGTTTATACACATGTGCAAAATATGATGTGATATGGTTGTTAATGATGTACATGTGGTGTTGTCATGTGAAATGAGATTATGAGGTGATTGCTTGATCCGAGGATCACGGTGAGTACATGCTAGGCATGGAAATGTGGGTTGTGCATAACGGTGAGTCATGGTGAGTACGTGCTAAGCACGGAAGCTATTATAAAATGATATTGTGAAAGATTATTGAAATGTGTAGTATTGGCACTAGTATACTTGGGTACAAATGATCGATCATTAGGATGTTAGTGTGCACACATGAGTCTAAATTCGCGCGTGGCCTTGGTGGCGTTGAGTCACCAAGGAGGAGTACGGGTACGCCCGAAAATTGTATTTATATTAGTCGATGATGAGTGGAATCTCATCGACGGGGCGTGAGGATGAGTGGAATCCCCTCCGCGTGAGATGAGGCGTGAGGATGAGTGGAATCCCCTCCGCGTGAACGGTGATGAGTGTAATCCCACCGTCAGGTAATGGTTGTGTCGTTGGATGTGAGTTCCAACGGTTATCCGCGTATTCGAGTCATAGCTAGGTGCCAATACGGATAGTAGTTACGTTCCCAATATGTGGTTAATCGTGAACCAAAGTGATTTAGGATGTGTTGCTAACATGGTTTTATATGTGATTTCATATGTTGTGGATTCAAACATGTTGAGCATGACATGATATTGAATATGTGTTCATGCATCATCTATATTTATGGCTCGCATGGATCGGAGGTAAGATCATGCATTTTATCTTGGTTGTAGCTCGTGCTTGGACCCTGCATTGTCGAAGGTTTGATTTACGAGCTTACCCTCACTAAGCTTTTATGCTTACGCTCCTTTTTGTTCGACAATGCAGATCAATAGCTTGTGGGTGGCAAAGGCAAGGGGAGGTCACCAAGTGATGCTTTTGGTTAGCTCAAGTATGAACTTTAATTTGTAGATCGTAATAGTCAAGCAATGGGATAGGTGTTGTTGATGTGAATGTTTGTTGTATGTTGATGTTAGTTTGGCCTATGGATGCTTCGTTTGGGTTGTTAACCTTGATTTTGTTGTGTGCCTCGAATGCTTATGTATATGTTGGTCTTGTGCCTTTTGTGGATGTGCTTATGAATGTTTGCCTATGCATGCTATCTTTAATGCCTAGAATGATCTTGTGAATGGAGGTCTTATCATGCCAAACGCTAGTATGATGGATGTCTTATGGATGCTTAAGTTGCCTGAATGGCATGTAAACTTATTTGAGATGCATGATGCCTATTGGTTCCTTTTAATGTCTTCAAGCATGTTTGTATGTGTTTGAGTATGTTAAATCTAAGATGTATGCCTCTAGACTTTGTTTGATGGTTTGTGTGCCTTTAAGGGTCCTATGGGACCTTCATACTTGTTGAAATACCCTTAAATCTGAATTTCAAAAGGCTGCAGACAGCCCGCGTTTCGAAACGAGCTGGGTCGTTTCGGAACGGGTAAGGCTTCAGGGACCCCGTATTGGAACGCGTTTCGATACGGTATGGCCTTTGAAACCCCTGTTCCGATACGCGTTTCGGAACGTTTTGGCTACTGGAATTTTGAGAAATTCACGAGATGAAGGTGTATCGAAACGGGTATAAGGGTTTCGAAACGGTCAAAATCTCGTTGACCACGAGAAGTTGACCTTTGAGGGCGTTTCGGAACGGTTGACCATCGTTTCGATACGGCCCCTTGTAGAGGCTCTGGGACAGTTGACCTGGTCAAGGCGTTTCGATACGCCTCAAGGGTGTTTCGAAACGGCCTGTTTAAAAGATTAAAAGTGGGCTGTTCATTGCTGTTTTGGGTTCGAATGTTTGTTTCATGTATTTTATTCCGCTGTTTGGTCACATAGGACTTAAATGAACTTTTAGAGAAGATTAAGTAAAAGAAAAAAAATAGGGTTGCTAACCGAGGGGGAACCTTAACGGGTTTCACTTCGGTTTTCCCCGTGTGGCCCACTCGGACCGGTCATCCGGCTAGACCGGGACGAGGGGGTTACATCACAGAAGCGGGATGGATAGGTAAAGAAAATTTGATTGTGGAATCAGATTCACAAGTGGTGTTGAACTGGATCGTGAACCCCCTGATTAGACAGTGGAGATGGTGAGTATGTTCCAAGAGCAAAAAACAGATTAGCAGATAATTTAGCAAAAATAGGAGTGGACGGGAGTGTATTGTTTAAAGCATGGTGGTAGATTGCTCTGGATTAGTAGGATTACTATTGTATCTTGTTTTTGTAAGATAGAGACGTGTATGCCACGTTGGGATGTACTCTTTTCCTCTAATAGGTCTAGGGAGGATTTTAACGAGGCACTCAGTGTTGGTTCAAATATAATATAAATAAAATACTTTGCTTAGCAAAAAAAACAAATATTAAAAAAAAATTAAGAAAATGTCCCTAATAACAAATATGGGGAATGAGCCCTAATTATAAGTATTAGAAAAAATCGGGTCTAATAACAAGTATTAAAAAAATTAAGAGTATGTCACTAATAATAAATGTTTGGGAAAATAGCCCCTTAATAATAATTATTGAAAAAAATAGACCCCTTATAACAAATATTGAGAAAAATTAAATTTTAAGAGTAAGCCCCTAATAATAAATGTTGGGAAATTTTAGTCCTAATATTTAATTAACAAAATTTAAGATTGCACTTCTAATAATAAATATTAAAAAAATAAATCTTAATGTCGAATATTATAAAAAATGAGGCCTTGGACGAGCGCCACTACTGCCCATGCCAGGGACGACATTGCATAGTACTGTTTATTTTAGTTTGGTTGTGCTATAATATTTACTTGTAGTTATATATAAACTCGGGTTCCTATCCAATTACGGTTTATTATCTTAAATTTTGTCTGTTAGAGTTATGACCTAAATTTCATTTTGAGTTGTCTCGAATATTCGTAAAAAAAATAGTGTCAAAAGTTGGGGATGCAGGTCGAAGCCCCCGCACTAGAAACAAATCAATTCGTGTAGAATTCTACTTCATCATTTGGATATATGGGGATGAATAGGATATACGGTGAAGAATAAAAAACTCAATTGTAATCTATAAATAGATATCAGGGATTATGTTAATATATCAGTTGTGGTCGCCGCCACCGCCATGGGAACCAGCACTATCGCGGCCAATTTCACTTCCCTCAATATCTCCCTCTGTAGCTCGGGTTCGAGTATGTCGGTTCCTTCTCAGTTTCGATCTTCAGGTTTCAACTCCGGCTACTCGATGCAACAAGTGCAACGTCGGAGTTGAATCCCTCTGTAGCCGGATTGAATCCCTATCGGCAAGTGTTGGGCAGCGGCGTATCGGAGTCACAAGCTAGCGGGTCACATTCGCACCACGGAGGAGTTGATGGCGGCGATGATCGACATGATACAACTAGTCATCACTCATAGAGCTAACCATCATCATCCCTTTGCTTCTTTAGATTAGTTGTGTAATTTGATGTGTATGTAACACACGTGAGGTTTGATTGCTCCTTGAAAAAAAAGTTTTATTTTTTAATATTCCAAAACAGGGAAGAATTTTGGTGTGTGTGATTAAAATGGGTTCTTTTAGGGTTTGATGGAGGAGGAGAAGACACTGTTTTATATTGGTTTTTATTACAATTAATTTTCTAATTTTATTTGATCTTTAGTTTTTACGATTTTATTTTTTGTAGGCGAGAAATATAAATGCCTTTTTTTGTGTAATCTCAAAATGTTAGCGAATGTGCGATTTTATTTTCAGGTAATTACTAATTAGGTTAATTTAGTTAATTAACGATTTCAAACTGAATTAACATATAAATGAATTTTAAATCTTTTTTTACTATTCTCCGACAAGCAAACTTCGATGGTCGTCCGCAGAACTAATTTGATACTTTTAATTATAATTATTTTATAACTACTTTTAATTTATTACATAATTATTTCTTCTTCTTCCTATTATTAATTATTATATCATCATTAAAATAAAGTACATAAAGATACTTTTGGAAAGACACGATTTATACCAAATACATGCTGAAACAATTAATACACATATTATTTTAACATCATACATATATTTTATTTTAAATATCTAGTGTGAATATAAGATAGGAAAATTCTACAACGTGCGGCGAACACCGATGAACACCACTAATGATGAACACCGATGAACACCATTAAATTAATTAATAAAGATTTAAAATTTTAAGGACCCATAATACAATTAAGAATTATTTTTAAAAATTCAATTAAATTATTTTTTATATATATTAAAATTTTATTTTTTAATAAGGGTAAACTATATATTTAGTACCTCGCCTATTTTCGTATTTCTATTGAACCCTCATTATTTAAATATTATTTTAATTTGACCCTATTTTTTATAAAAAAAATAATTTAACTCTTAACCATCAACCTAAAACTCTAAACTATTAAACCTTAAACCCTTAAACTCTTAAACCTATACCCTAAATCATATACCATTAAAAATAATTTCACCATCATCGATTCAATTCAATTCAATGAATTGTTGAATTCTCCTAAAAAATTTAATTAAATTATTTTATAAATATCTCATCTCCCACTTCATAATTTTACAGCACTGACCTTCACTCAAAATCCTTACCTTTCCCCTTGCAATCTTCTCATCCGCCTGACCCTTCCGATCATGGGCTGACTTGAGAGCTCCCGGACACAAGGAACAAAACGTGCATACTTCACCGCTTTCCCGATCCCCGAATCACCGTGGAGGTGGTTGAAGATTTTTTGAAGTATTTTTTTTAAAAGTTAAAGGTGATTACCGTCAAATATATTAAAAAAAATAAAAACAAAAATTTAACACTCGTAGTACATATTAATATCCCAATGCGCTCAACCTAAGTTTTTATGACATTTTTTGAAGCAATAGGACCCTTAACCCGAAACAATCTTAGACATGTAAAACAAAGAACTCAGTAAGCATACTGTCAATTTACTCCTCTAGAGTTCAGAGTTGTATTATTTAGACATAAGACCAGCCACCACAGCACCGATTATAGCTGTAGGGTCACCAAGAATGGCGGAGACAATAAGGCGAACATCACTAATTGTAGTTTACGGTGGATTCGTTTGTTTGATCGTGAAACGAGACGTGATTTGAATTTTGGAGTTTCTGTGATCTCCGATCTGCTGGTTTTTTTAGAAATCGCAGTTCAAAGAGATTCAAGTTTAATTAATTTTGATATATAAAAAAATAATTTAATTGAATTTTTTAAGAGAATTTAACAATTCATTGAATTGAATTGAATTGAATCGATGATGGTGAAATTATTTTTAATGGTATATGATTTAGGGTATATGTTTAAGAGTTTAAGGGTTTAAGGTTTAATAGTTTAGAGTTTTAGGTTGATGATTAAGAGTTAAATTATTTTTTTTATAAAAAATAAGGTCAAATTATGGGTGAGGTACTAAATATATATAAAAAATAATTCTTAATACGAAAATAGGTGAGGTACTAAATATATAGTTTACCCTTATTAAAAAATAAAATTTTAATATATATAAAAAATATTTTAATTGAATTTTTAAAAATAATTCTTAATTGTATTATGGGTCCTTAAAATTTTAAATCTTTATTAATTAATTTAATGGTGTTCATCGGTGTTCATCATTAGTGGTGTTCATCGGTGTTCGTCGCACGTGGTAAACTCATCCTATAAGATAATATTAGTTCATTAATAATAATCTTCACGGAATTAGTTGCAATCAATGTATCTTTGGAAGTTTTTGTTGAAGCAGGGTGGATAGGGAAAGCATTTTTAATAGTTGAATCTGACTCACGTACAATCTTAAATTGGATTGGCGATAAAACTCTCAGACCCTGGCGTTGGTGGCTTATTTTTGACAGTATTGATGAGCTTTCAACGAAAATTGCAACAATAAAGTTTCATTATGCACTGAGAGAAACGAATCAGTTAGAGGATCACCTAACGAAGGAAGGTTTGAATCGATCAGAGATCTTTAAAGCTTGGTGGTAATGCTTTGCTTTTGCTTGAACTCTTGTTGGTTTGATTTGAGGTCCATGTTGAGGATAAGAGGATGGGGCAGTTTCACTATTATGCTTTATTCTGCTTTTGCTTGTATAATCAAGGCACCAAGTTGGGATGTACTCTTTTCCTCCACCTAAGTGTAGGGAGATTTTTAACGATGCTCCCAACTTGGTCTTTCTCTTTCCCAAATAAAAGTTATTTCTTGCTGAGAAAAAAAATAATAACACACACCATGCTAACAAAGGTACTCGAACTCGGCCCACATAGACTAAGAAATAATATTTACTTTTCCAATGGACTACTTAATGAGTTCATTTTAACACCATATATATTTTTGAATGATATACATTTTAATGAGTTAGTACATACAATTATTTAGAGTTGAATTTAATTTTATATCTAACTCATTTATGAGTTATTTATATAATAAATGATGTATTTTAAAATAAATGGAGACATTTCCAAAATTACCTATAAACCTCTTGAACTCGTAATGAACTGGATTTTAAAATAATTAATAAAAATGTCATCTAAATTAGTAGTCGGTCAACAAATTGATCTTTATATGAACCTACAAACTAAGGGTGAGGAATCAGTCCACCGATTAATATATTTCGAAAACCAATTTTAAAATAGTTGACATTTAACTTCCGGACTTTAGTTAATCAATTTGGTCAGTTTATATTCATATTATGATTTATGTTTAAAATTCGTGAACGGTGGAATCAAAATTTACATTACAGTGCTAGAATTTAGAGAAAATGGGATAAACCATGAGTGAATCCGGGAGAGTATAGGTGTATAACAGGTTTGAAGCTATATTCTTACATTTATGTATATAATGCACGTCTTATGTAGGACACTGATAATACAAATGTTATATTTTGACTCAATTTTTAATTAAAAGTTAAGTTGTTTTATTATAATTTTAGTAGTTGAAGATTACTTAATAATTAGGGTTACTCTAACAAGTAAATATTTATATTAGTTTTTTGGTAACCAAATATTTGAATCTATAAATATAAATTATGTTTAACATTTTGAATTATGAGAGAAAAAATTAGAGAGATTTAACCACTTCTCTATAACTATTGTGATCACATTGTAGAGATGGTATTGTAGGGAGGTTGGAAAGAGTGTTTTGGTTCCACTGGGTTCTGGGATATATATGTCGGGTTTTGGGATTACACGAGTTGTCATGTATTTATAGTCTTCGTGTTCTCTACTTTGATAGTGGATTGATTGTTTCTCTCGTCTCTGGAGATAGGCTATGCTAAACCCAATGGCGGATCTATATGTAGAGTGGGGTGGGCCCGTGCCCACCCTGAGCTTTTCAAAGTTCACACATTTACCTTCAGTTTTCTTAATTTTTATGAATTAATTTTTAACTTTCTGTAATATTTATGACTTGTGTCAGCCTGAAATTTTGAGATTCTATGTGTGCCACCCTTAAATATATTTCTGGATTTGTCACTGGTTGAACCACGTTAAACTTTATCTCCTGTCTTGGTCTATATTACTATCGCTTTGGTTATTTTGCCGCATATTAAATTCTGAACATCAAACCAGATCAAACTTTTCCATAAGCTAGTCTCGTAACTCAACAATGAAATCTGTGGATTTAAGGCAAGTATTTGGAATGGAAGATTCTTGTTCCTCTGTTTTCTACCTTTGTGAATGGACCTTTTTAGCTTTTGAGAAGTGAGGCACAATCCCTGTTCTTTAAAGGACTATTAATTTAAGTACATTGTGGTATGTTCTTCAATATCCAACTTCTTTGATGTTCAACTGTGGAACCTGCAGAAAAAACATGGCTCTCGGAAACTTTCAAGCTCATTTTGTGGAAGAATACCAAGGGAATGGATTCCGATTTATCAATTCTTCCTCGTCAATACTAGGCATAGCATTAGCCTACGGGCGAGGACATGATCGAATGCAAATGCTTTCTTATCCCTCGTGTGCGTGTGTGCGTGCGCGTGTGTCATTAGCCTATGTAGATATGTTTGCTCTTGAATGATCAAGTTTGTGTTGCTTGTAGATACAAACATTTGTAGCTCTAACACCATCCCTAGATATATATTTTTTCCTTTTCTGGGAACCCGAGTTCGTTTTTTCCCCTTTCGCCGGAAAAACGGACGGTCGGCTAATGTGTTCGATTACAAAATTGTCATTCTAGTTGGCCAACTCAAGAAAAAATGGATATTTATTTGGTTGTATTGATTCACAAAGGCTAATTTAGCTCTTGGATTAGTGTTTTCAGATGCTTTGCTATCCTTGGCCTGCAATGTGACAGACAGAGGATTGGGTTTAGCATTGTTAATGACATTGAACCTAGCAACCCAGATGCAACACGTAGTGAATATTTCGTACATTCGACGGATTATGTCGAATGTACAAATATTTCAGGAAAAATGAAAAGTCGATCGAATATAACCATCAATTTCAGAATCTAGCTTGATAGTGTTTGATATCCAAATGCAGATGCATATTCAGATGGAATATGTGAAAACGGTTGAGATTTACAACTGAATCAGTTATTTTCCAGAGCAGGTATAATAGCAATAGACAGAAAAGGGCAAAATCTAAGTGGATGAATCCCCCCTAACCCACTTTTGTTGTGGATTTAATACAAAATTTTGCCACATTTGTCAAACTCACAACTTAGCTTTATGTTTCCAAAAAAGTCATATCACCAACAACCATGTCTCTCCAAAAGAATAACTTTTGCTCATTTGTTATCCTTAGAAAATATGGATTCGAGCCGTTTATCTATAAGGTGTGTATACTTATCAAAATACTAATAAAAAATAAACAGATATTATTATGAAATCACGCCAGATACTCAAAAAAGAAAACCCTATCGAACAAGAGGGAAAACAAGAATTTGGCTTTTGTTTTTGGTATAAAAGATGGAAGAATTTTAAATCTCAAATTTTAAGAACAGAAGCATGAACCAATGGAATTAAACAACAGCAGATTTGTAAAATTCATGTATTGTCTGTTGTTGGAATATTCTATTGGTTTTTTTTAATTATATTACTAATTTGACGTTTAAAAGTGTCATTTAAAAAAACAATTCTTTAGATGATGACGATAATTTTAGGAAGAAATTCTTATATGATTATAATTTTTAGATAATTTATAATAATTATTATTTTACATTGAAAATCATATATGATTAAACTTGAATAATTAATTTCTTTAGAACTAATTCTTAGAAAAACTCTTTAGATAAAATTAAATTGATTAACATGAATATTTTTATGTATGAAAAAGTATATAATAACATGTAATATTCTAGATTGATTATTAGTTACATTGTTACAGTTAGATGCCAATTAAAATTAATATTTAATAATATAAATAGAATCTATCAATTTTATATTTTCAATCAAATACTATAAAAAAGAAATAGAGATATTCTAAAGACAATAGCACCTCAGAGTGATGAAATATCATTTCAGTTAAAGATGATGTAATATAATATTATGATATTAGTTTATTCTATACAATAATATTTTCAAATTATTTTAAATATTAATAATTATGAATATTAAAAATAAATAAGAGAAAACTACGTATTTAGTACCCTAACTATGCTCGTGTTATTGTTTTGGTACATCAACTATTATGTTTGGCAAAATGGTATTTAACGTTACGTTTTTATTCTATTTTGGTATCTCCGCCGTTTAAAATTAACGAAAATGGTGACATGACTTGGGTTAATGACAATTTTAGTCCAAAGACTTGTACAATCTATCGATTTAGTCTAAAATTCTATCAATTTAAACATTATTTTAATTTTTGGATTAAAATTGTAAATCCCTCATTTTTTTTCTTCCAGTCAAACACATTTTTGGGTTTTGGAGTTTAAAAAACACGCTAGGGACAATAAAAAAATTAGAATTTGCGGATCAATGGGGGGCTAATGCAAGATCCATTGGGGGACCCAAACTCCACAATCGAGATACCGATGAGAATACGAAGGGGGTGAGAAAGGATGAGACAAAATTCAATCAAAAGTAAGACGATGCTTTAAATTGATAGATTTTGGACTAAATTGATAATATATATAAGTGTTGGGTACCAAAATAGAACAAAAAAGTAACATTAGGTACCATTTTGCTAAAGATAATAGTTGGGGTACCAAAATAAAAACATAGGCATAGTTGGAATACTAAATATATAGTTTTTCCTAACTACAATATGAATATTTTTTCTTTATTTTTTTAATTTTTTGAATAAAATATTAATTTATATTTGATTTATATTATTAAAGTTTGAATATAAGAAACTTCAACTTTTAATATGTCCGTCTCTTAAAAATTATAAACATATTAAACTATATCATTTTGTGGCATTTTTTTTCTTAAATGCAGCTATCTATACAAAAAATTAGCGGTGTTATCTAAAAACGGCGTGAGAAATGCCGTTATATATCAAATTTAGTGTAGTAATATTATGCAATTAATCATTACGATCTTAATATGTTCATCGGTATTCGATTCATTGAGATATTAAGTCTCTTAAGTAAGACCGGGGTTTGAAATCGAAAACATTAGGTTGAGAGGATTGTTCTCATAATAATTTTCTATGGTACCCTATCTAGATTAGTTGATCGGGGGATCAAATACTAATGGTTATATATAAAAAAATAAACATGGGTTCAACACACAAAAATTTAACCAACGAGGGCTAGGTGCAGTGGCAAGTCACATTACTCTCCCAATGAGAGAACCTAAGTTCGAACCTTGTTGGGAGGAAGAGCCATGAATCTCGAACATAGACCATATAATGAACATGTAATTTATAAAAAAAAATAAATTAAGAAGACAAACAGACAAGAATGAGATGAGATGGGACATATACAATGAAAGTTGGAAAATACATAACTTATTCTCTCCAATCAAACTCGGATATATAAACCAAGCAACAATGAAACATGACAGTTTACACAATAATAAAAAAAAACACATATATTTGTCTGTCGTTGAAACTTCAGACAAATTGAGAAAGAAAAGAGGACAAGCCTTTACTGCTGAAGCAGATTGGTAAGAAATTCAACATCAGAGCTACTTATATCCATGGAATCTAGACATTGAGCTAGCCTCTCGCTCAAATCATCCACTTCTTTCTGTAACCTTCTGATATAACTGCTTGTTTCCTTCAAAACCTTCGTTGTTGATGATGATACCTACGCACATAAATAATCATACAAAAATTAGGGTTAATCAGCATTGAAAAAACTTTAAGATTATTAACATCAAATCATATATATAGCTTGTCCTCAAATACGTAAAATAATGATCGTTACCGATACGTGGCGAGTGTTATTTAATATCGGATGAAGACGGAGCATCGACAAAATGAAACAAGAAAAGTAAGGGAAAAAATGAAGGGTCTACCCTGCCATGGCGGCCATGATTGAGCTGAGGGAGCAATGTTCGAAGTTTTAAGACAAGGGCATTGAGCTCGTCGTCGGTGATTTTGTTCGAAGCTCTTGATCCTTGGCTAGACATGAAGAACCCTAGCTTCTTTTGTTCTTCTTTCAGCACTAATTACTGGTAATGGTGTGGGGGAGTTTGGAATTGGAGGAGATAGGCAGCTTATAAAGAGAGTTCAAGGGTGAGATTGTAACATATGGTAGTTGATAAAAACATACAAAAAAACAATTAAAATAGGACATTGTTGGTTTTGGCATACATGTAATAATCAAACAGGAGGCCCCTTCTGTCATATATTTCTGCATTACATTGGCCCACAACTATGTAGGTCATGCTTTTTCAGTTTGCACAAATATATTTTTATGAATATTTTAATTGATTATGATTTATTAAATGATGTTCTGTAATTGAACGGGTAGTTAAATTAAATTTTTGGTATCTTTCAGTATGCTTTATAATTATGTTTAGAGCTTGTGGTTATTCATCTCAACAATGTCGTCTTTAATATTTAAATATGTAATTTTTTGTATTTTTGATAATACAATGTATGTTACCAATACACTCAAAAATTGTTAGTTAATTGAATTATATTTTGAATTCAAATGCACTTAATGTTTTTAAAAATTAATATTTGATGCATCAACGGTATATAATTCTATGCACTCTCGGTGAATCAAGTGATGACATATTATCATAAAATTTTAAAATCAAATTATTTTGTATTTATTCTTGATGTTGTGTTATCATCTATTTCATTGATGGTGTATAATCGAATACTATTTTTAATGCATAACTTTTGCTTATTTAAACCAACCATCGACAATTTTTGGAGTGTTTGTATATATAAGTAAAGAGAATTTTACGATCAATTTGGACATGACCATGGATGTATCGAGGGAGCTGGCGACCGCTCCCCCCTAAAATTTTAAAAAAAATTATATGAGTTAGATTTTTTTTTAATTCTGCTATGCATTTTTTATTAAAAAACTATTTTTTCATCTTAAATTTTTATAAGTTTGACCCCTAATTTAAAGTCTTGCGCTCGTTCTTGGGCATAACATAATCTATAAAAATATATGTTCTGATATTAAAGGATCACACTAGAAAATTATAAATATGCATACATATTAAAATTATTGAAAGCCAATGATTGATATGTCAAAATTTATATAAAATTAAGAACACTAGTTTTAACATTATTGTTAGGGTCAAGTTATACAAAGGTCTTTGTATGATGTGTTTTTTATTTAATTATTTTTTCTCGGCAAAAACTACACAAATAGTGTTTGCATAAAACTAGAAGCTCGCCCAGCCAAAAAAAAAAAAACAATCCAAAATAATATTATGTATTTTTTATTTTTCTAAAAAGTATAAAAAAATGTGCAATATTATATATCGCATCATCACAGTATTATTTTTAAGTCAAATTATTTGATAGAATTAAAAAATGGTACGGAACCCAAGTAACAAAGAATAAAATATTCTGAAAATTATCAAATACAGGGAAAATTTAAGAAAATACTTAATAGATATGTTGTGTAAAATGTATTTTACATAACTCTAACAATTTCAATATCACCTACAATATTTGAGTATTTTTTATACACGTATGTAAAAAATACACAAATTTATTTATTTATTCTTTAAAAATTAAAATATAAATTTATAATTCTAAAACCCAAAACATAAACCCTAAACTTTAAATTTTAACCCTAAAATCTAAACTAAATCTTTAGCCTCTTAAACAAAAAGATTTTATATTACACAACATTTTTACATTATTTAAGGTTTAAGATTTATAATTTAAATAGACAAAAATATATATGTAACATTTATTCTACACATCTTGTATATCGAATAATTACCTAAAAAGTAAGACCACATAAAACAAATCATACATAAAACTTGTATAACTTAACAAAAAAATGAAATTTCACCGACGGGTTAGTCCAAGTGGTAAGCAGTTTGGTATCGCTTAAGCAAATTTCGAGACCTTGTAAATGTAGAAAATCCCCATCGAGAGACTCGCTCACCAAAATCATATATATGATGCGAGTCAATTTGAATTAATTAGAGCAAAACTTAAAAAACTGAGAGAGCAACAAAAAAAACATGAAACTTTTATAAAATAAAATTTTAACCTATTATTAAAATGACAGAAAATAATACAGACATGGTAAAGTACAGGAATTATTGAATATGGTTTTTAAATAGAGTGTAAAGAAAATATTTATTAAGTATCGATGTTTACCTCTTACCAAACTGATACCTTTGTCGCTTGTGATATACATAGTGTCATATTTAAAGTTTAAGGTTTAAATATAAAATTTATATATATTAAATAATTATTTTTTAATTTAACCACTTATTTTTAACTTATTAATCGACAAATTTAAATTAAATTTTACAGATATTTATTATAAGGCGATCATCCCAACTTAAAATTTTTTCATTCATAATGCCGCATGTGATATTTCTTAAGGTATTTGTGCAATGTTGGTTATCAAATAAATGTCTTATTTAATTTAAACTTTAAAATTTTTGGGTTTTTTAAAAGGTTAAATCTCAACAGCTTGGCCCATCGAAATCTAATATAGATATTGTAGGACTTAGACGACTTTAGAGATTGAAACACTTGCTCTTTGCTTAAGACTAATTAAAATTTGATTTTTTTCGCCCAAAAAATCGAGAATATAATAAAAATGAGCTAATAGCACGTTTTATTTATTGGGATATAATAAAAATGTAATAATTATTCGACAAGAATGAAAATAGATGGATACTAGATAGGATGAGTCTACCACGTGCGACGAATATTGATGAACACCACTAACGATGAACACCGATGAACACCATTAATTTTTTTAAAAAATTTAAAAATTTAAAGGACTAAAATTATAATTAAAATTATCTCTTAAAAAATAAAAATCAAATTTAATAGTTACTTTATAATATTTTTAATAGGTTAGAATCAAATATACTCAATTCTCCTAAACCCTAACAAAATCAATCTCTTAAAAAAACAGAAATCAGTTTATAATTTTTTAATAGATTAGAATTTGTTAGGGTTTAGTTTTAAGAGAGTTGGGTATATTTGATTCTAATCTATTAAAAAATTATAAATTGATTTCTATTTTTTTAAGAGGTTAATTTTGTTAGGGTTTAGAAGAATTGAGTATATTTGATTCTAACCTATTAAAAAATATTATAAAGTAACTATTAAATTTGATTTTTATTTTTTTAAGAGATAATTTTAATTATAATTTTAGTCCTTTAGATTTTTAAAATTTTAAAAATAAATTAATGGTGCTCATCGGTGTTTATTGTTAGTGGTGTTCATCAATATTCGTCACCCGTGGTAGAATTTTCCTACTAGATATTATCTAGAATGGATAAATGATAGTATTACATTATTTGATTGAAATATTGAATCAAGGAATGTAAAATGAGTAGGTATGCAAAATACTATTTCATCCTTGGATTAAAGACTAGCGTTTAATTAACTAACAATAAGTTATTTTATTGGGATGAAACACTAAATCTTTTAAATAATGTCAGTGATTCAAATTTTGATATAATGAATGAAACAAATTGAGTTGGAAATGTCGTCCATATAATAGATTTCTGCAATATTTGATCTCAATTAATTAATTAATTAATACATTAAATATCATTGGTTATAATAAAATAATTAATGTTTAATTTATTAAAATCATATTTAACTTATTTGTTATGTAATACTATTAATATATTCAAGAGTATATTTAAAAATATGATGGGTCTGTCACGCTCAACGAGTACCGATGAGCACAAGTAACGATAAGCACCATTAACTTATTTTATAAAGATTAAAAATTTAAAAGACTCACGGTATAATTATAAATTATTTAAAAATCAAAAAATAAATTAATTAAAATATATTATTTTATTTTTAATTTTTTTAACTATAATTAGATCAAAATATCTACCCTAAATTATAAAATAAAATAATATATTTTAATTAATTTACCTTTTAATTTTTAAATAATTTACAATTAAACAGTGAGTCTTTTAAAATTTTAATTAATGGTTCTTATCGATGTTCGTCGTTTATAGTGTTCATCAATGCTAGTCGAATATTGTAAAATTTTTCTTAAAAATATTATAAATATAATTTTCAGTGTAATAAAGGAAATCAAATGAATAAAAAACAAAACTAGAAATAGTAGGACCGAGTCACATGAATAGGAGAAATTATATCATGGGTAATTCCCACCACGTCATTCATGGGACCAACCACTAAAAACCACCCACTTCATCATTTTTTTCCATGTCATTAATTTAATAATAGAATAACTTCCAAAAACAGTTTTTAAAATGACATGAAAAATCTTTAGTGAAGATTCATTGGTTGGAAAAAATGACATGGAAAAATCATGGTGAAGTGGGTGGTTTCCATTGGTTGGTCCCATGAATGACGTGGTGGTGAGAATTACCCATAATATAATTTTTCCATGAATAGGCTTATACTTTCTAGACAGCCTTTCCCATGTAGGAAGCAGTGTTGGTTTGTCTTGATATACCGACTTTCATAATTTAGCCCTAGATTTCCGGTTGCCTTGACCCTACTGTTCCTCTTAAATACACACCATCTGATGTGAGCATCAGAATAGAGATTACAAATTTAACTCTAAATCTTTAAATTTAATTTTTTTTATAAAAAAATCACCATTAGTACTTGAAATACTACGTAATTTTTTGTTTTGTGGAATACTACGTACCGAAAAAGGTATAATTTAGCGCAAAGTTATCGAGATGGAACAATTAGAGTAGTGTTATCATGTTTCATGTACCAAACACGAATACATAATCACGAATACATAATATAACATGATAATTTTGCGCTAAATTATACCTTATTCAGTACATAATCTTTACACTCAGTAAACGAAAACCGAACATAATAATATTGCGCTAAATTATACCTTCTTCAGTACATAGTATAATATATAAATTTTTGAACAACATGAGCTATTTGTTCCCTCTCGATGCATAATTTTTTATTTAAATATTTTTTAAATAAATTGATTATAAATTTAAACACTCTCAATATTTATATTTGTTACTTAATTCTTAATTCTGACTCCATCTTTTATTGTCCTGTATTCGTAATATATATATATATATATATATATATATATATATATATATATATATATATATATATATTTGTGCTATATATATCATGCTTAATTGTTTATAGTTATATGTTATTTTTTCTAAACTTCAAAACAAAGCCCCTATAGACTATAGTTGTCCATATTTAGACCTCTAGGCTCCACTCTTGCCTTTTTTCCCCTCCTAAAAGTTCTGGCAAAGATTGAGACGGTTGGATAGGATGGAAATCTTCTACTCCTTTTCGGTGCCCTACTTATGCCCCCACACTCAAAATTAGGTTTAGGGTTTTAGGTTAGGGTTTAGGGAATTTAGGGTAGGGTGTATTTTTTAGGGTATAGGGTGTAGGGTTTAGGATTTAGAATTTAGGGTTAGGGCTTGGAATTTAATTTTGTTGTGTTTTTTAGTGTTGGGGCATATGTAGGGGCACCGAAAAGGGGCAGACGAATTTTATCCGGTTGGATAACTATTTTAACGGTTTTAACCGTAAAACTAGTATGCTGTTAAAAACTAGATTTTTCTCTCATCATTCACGAATAATTATTTTTTATGTTTAGACTAACTCTAAAAATATTTAAGGAGATAGACCAAAAGCAATGGCAACAGTAAAGTCGTCATCACTTAATATTGATTTTGGACAAAATTATTGTGTATTGTGATAATCGGATTTTTTTGGAATGTCAAAATCGTGATCAACTATCCAGGACTATATCAAAAGTCGTCATTTACTACCGACGATTTTGGTACCTAAATTAACTAACAACGTCTTTGAGGATTAAGTTGATAAAAAAAATTAAAATATGTTATACTCGATATTTTTTTTCGTAGAATTATGAAAATAACTCTTTGTATCTCTATATTCAACACTCCGAAACTATCCCATTGAACGAAAAAATTGTTGCATGTTCGTCTAACAATCGGTATACACTAATTCATGTTTAAATTGGCACCAGTAAATTGTAGTATGTTCGTCTAACAATCGGTATACACTAATTATTTTTCGAGTTGAATTGAGTTAAGTCGAGTAATATATATTTTTACATCGAGCTGAATTAAATAAGTTATTTTTTTTCGAGTCAAGTCGAGTTTTATTCACCCCTAAGCATAATATCAATCTTGTGGTTTGAAGTTTTGAACCCTCAACCTTGTCACTTGGTAAAACTTTCTATAATTTAGACAACATATCTATGTGAGTTTTAGGACAGGCTCATCCCCACACGATAATATTATTTTTGAATCTTTGTTTTTTATATATTTTTTAAAAGTAGATTAATTATAAAATGTCTGTTACATTTTTTGATATTTATATTTTATCTTCTAATTTTTAATTCTGATTCGTCTTGGTTCGATGGTCGACTTATTTGGATAATGTTCAAAGTGTGGACTCTTCGAATACTGCATGCGCCATGCATCCCATGGCAGGCAGTGCCATGTTTTTCAATGGTCAAGCTTTTAAGGTTCGTGAAATTATTGAATTCAAAGATTGCTCCCTTTTCTCTTTTGATATCTTATCTTTTACTGATTTGGTTGGACTTTTGGGGTTGAATTGTCAATAACTTTACTCCATTATTTAAATATTTTTGGCACCGTCGCCAACTGTTTTAGGCTTGACATTGCATATAACCTACATGTTTGAGATCGAATTTAAAATCTAATGTATTTTGAATTTATGTTATAACGATAAAAGATTATAGTTCAAATGAAATGTTAAATGGAGTCCAATAATTGGAAGAAATGCAACAAAAAAAAAACGGTTGCCAACTGCGATTAACAAAATTTTATAATTATGTGATTTGTAATTTTAAAATTAAATTTCCACTTGTTTTCACTATTACTGAAGTTTTTAATGAAGGGAAAATATTACATGTACTGGCGATGGAAACGAAATGTTTTTACAAGCACCTTAGTTTTAGAGTTTATGGACTTGGATTAAAGTTTAGGGGTTCAGAATTTAATGTTTGGTGTTAGAATTTAGCGTTTAGAGTTAGAATTTAAAATTTAGAAATCAAAGTTTAATTTTTAGGATAATATGATTAAGAATTTATGTTTTAACCTATAAATCCGAAATTTTAACTCTAAACGTTAAATTTTAACCGTACCCCTTTTAATCTTAAATTTACTTTTTTTTATGAGAAAATTTCAATTATACTTTTCAAAATTCTGAATAAAATTTAGTATATTTGTCTCCGTCTCTTTCATGACAGTTTACAAATGACAAATATAATTTTTTTTTTCAGATTTTTCCTTTCTCTTCTAAACCATTACAATCAATTTCGAGAATGATAATATAATAAGAGTAAACTTTATCGAAGGTCCTTTATGTTTAGGGTTTGTTATATTTTGGTCACTCATTTTGAAAGAAAAAAAAAGTTATTCTTGCACTTACGTTTTCGTCTGTTACTGTTTTGGTCACCCAACCGTTAACATAAATTAATACAATGACGCGACACGTTAATAAAAAAATTTAATTTTTATTTTAACCCTTAAATTTTCAAAACTTTATTTTTACCATTTTTTCGTTAAGTCCATCATCTTCGTCCTCCTTTTCTTCTTGTTGTTAAAGATAAGCTGCTAGTTGTTGGAGCATGCCAGGGTGGACTGATATACAAGGTAAGTAGTGTATTGACCCAAAATTAAAAAAAAAAGATATTGAAGTTGAATGTTGAATTCTTAACTGTTCTATTTCAGTCCATTGTTAGACATATTAGTCATATTATTGGTAGAATCTATGATCTTTATTTTCTTGTTCATTCTATTTCAAGATTTTTCAACTTATTTAAATTGTTTATTGCTTAAAACTTTAAGAACAGATAAAAAGCCAAACTTTATCTTCTTTTTTGAAGAGGCTACATGTTTGTTCTTTTGGCCGAGTTCTTATTTGTAGTCCTTGAGAATTGATGGATTATCAAGATAAGAGCCTCTATAACTTACAATCTGCATTAGAAATTAATAGAAATGATGTTGAAAAAGGAACAAAACAATTTCCATTATTTATTGGTTTTCCTGAAACAAATGGTTTTTAATCAAATACAAACACACAACTCACCTCTCTATTTTTACTCCTCTGTGTGTCTCTAATTCAGCTACAAGCATAGAAAGAAACCAAAATTCAAAAGCCTCTTTACTTTGTATATACTCTGTTTTTCCCAATCTTTTCCACCTCAGCTGCACTCAAATGTCTGATTCCATTCTCCTTCATCCATTTCCTCCCCCCTTTCGGGCCGTCTTGAAGTTGCTTCTTTTCCATCTTCAACAACTTCAAGCCGTCGCTCACTTTGGGGAAGAAACCTTCGGGCCTCAAACACCATGCCCTGAAAACCCCGAATAGAACCTCTATGTCATACCCGAATCTCTCCACTCCGTCGTCATGGAACTTCACATTGCTAATAAGAATGCCGTTAAAAACCAACTGATCCACCCCAGCTGCTAGGCTCCTCCAGATTCCGGCGAAGTCTAGCCTGTTTAAATTTTCTTCTATTACCGACATTTTCACCTGCAAATAATCCAGCGCCCCTACCAATGTTTTCGATACAGTCCAACCTTCTTTGCTCGTTTGCTGCCATTGTTTTCTGTTCTTTATGTAATCTCTGCACAGAGATTCAAACCCTCTTAAAATAACTACAGTTATCTTCTCAACCCACTGTGTTCTGAAAACCTCGAATGAAACAATCTCTTCATGGAAAATACCATTTCCATACTCTTCAATTGGAACCTCACTACCACCACATTCGACAACAGACTCTCCATGATGATCACCTTGATCCAATCCCATCTCAAGGAAAAAGACATCCTCACACCATTCTTTTAAAACAGATTCAGAATAGTGAGCTGCATTAACGGAGTTCGAAACTTTGATTAGAGCATCATCCTCTGTTAAGGCAGTCAATCCTTCAGCTTCTTGGCATCTGAGAAGTAAGCAATCAAAAAATAATTTTACGACTGGTATACCAGTTAATCTCAAAAACCTTGATCTCAAAGAAACTGTAGGCAATGTTCGACATCGATCAATCAAAGATGATAAACACTTAAAAGTGATGCTGGAAACTGTAGGGGATTTATAATCATCAGAATTAGAGAGATCTGCCCCCTGAACTTTCTTAGTCCAGTTTCTTTCGTCATCTATCTCTGGTTTTAGTTTTTCCATTGCGTCATCAAACTCTATTTTTGCCCATATATCAAGCCAGTCAGGCCGATCACAGAAGACAGATAGAGATGAAATCTTACGCGGCGTACCATCTTCCAGAAGGGAAAGCAAGATCCCGGATTGTTCTACGAGAGACTTTATTCGTTTGTCAAAAGAGACCATCAAGTCAATAAGATGGAGCCAAGATGTCCTAGCCTGTGACCTTATACCAGTCCCACTCTCTTCCTCCAGTTGACCAATATAAATAGGGAAAATCTCTTTTGCTAAGTATGTTGATAAGGATGTTACCATTGATGAAATCCATTCTTCTCTACAACTGTACCCAGTCAGCATTGCCTCGTCAACCAATGGTTGCAATAACTCGTCCATTGAATCAACATAATCCCGTGTAATTTTATATACCAGAGCAAAAATGAATTCTGGTTTATCAATCCACTTTGTAAAGTGGCGTTGGCATGCAACAGATACAGGATTGACAAGCTCTTCAATGGCCCAAAGTGGTTGGTGAAGAGCAACCTCTCGGTTATAGCCCTCGAGTTGCCGGGATTTTCTCTGTCTCTGCAACTCCTGCAGGCGGCACAGGGCAAGAAAGTTTTCACAATACCGGTGTTTGAGATCACCATACATTGTAAAAAGAGGATTTGAGACTTCACTTGATTTCCTTGTATCCATACTTGAGGAAGTCAAATTGGAAAGTGACGGTGGCCACCCAAAGGATGTGAGAAGGGCTCGATGATCAGCGATTGCCTGGGGTCTTAATATTGCTAGTGCTCGATCTACTCTGTGATCAACAGCTGAGATTAGACGTACCCATTGAGGCCGTGTCTTTGTCACTGATGTTAACAAGTCTTCTGTCCGTTTGAGTGTTTCAATAGCAACCAGACGGGTTTCCTGCAACATCAAGAAAGAAACAGGTTTATGCAAGGAAAAAAAACAGCTTCCAATAGAGAGTGTGTCTCTGTGTATGTTTCTAATGCTTACTTCTGGGTTTCGTGCTGAAGAATCCTTTCTCAAATTTTTGTTCATTGTAGAAGAGACAGCATCTTCAATATCACCAATTAAATTATCCAGCTTTGACGCTACCTCTGGTAGGAAAGATAGTTTTCAAGGAAAAAAAAGATGGCTGAGAGCATTAGATCATAAATGTAGGGAAAAACAAACTAAAATTAAAAATACAAGAAAGTGTAATCGAAACATCCTTTATCCATCTTAAAGAATTTACACTCTTGTCTTGAGCATAAGAATATGCCAAATTGATCTCTACAAGCAAGAGAAGAATCTAGCAGGAAGAAAAATCTAAATAGGAAGTAAGAACAATGAAGATATTAGCTTCACTGGGCCAAACATAATGTGCCACCTCACAATAATAATTAGCCTCGTGGTTCTCAAATCTCGAAAGGGTCTGTATTTTGACAATTCTTGAATGAACCAAATCATATAGCATAGAAACATCAACCGAGAAGGGACAAGACATGCATGTTACATATGTGTACTCCACAATTGATGCCTAATACACTGTTAATCAACCACCAAACTGCCAAATCAAAATACAGGTGGATGTGGCCCATAGAAGCACCTTTATATAATCAATTTGAAACTTGAACAATATTAAGAAATAGTTTACTGGTTCCCAAAAACAAAATCACTGAAATAAAGCTAAAAAAGGGATCAGTATATCCCAATTAGCGGCTACAATAATGATATCAGTATTACTAATACTATACCAACCAACTTTTTCATGATCTCTCTAATCAGATAACTTTTTCTTCTTTTTTTCCTAACGAAGAAACAAGTATGAACAGAAATTACAATTTTACAATTATAAAACAAATAAATATTAACATGCATCTAGTAGAAGAAACCAATAACAAGCCAGAAAATTATCAATAAACCAATATAAGTTGGGTGAGACCCGCAGATGGTAGGAGTTGAACTAGGAAATGGAGGCATTACCTCCGCGTCATTGAGAAAATCCGACAATGGCTATTACTATCTTCTTACTAATAAGAGAAGTATGAATTAGATTAATAATTAGGAGGCTGTGTTTGACTGATACTTTTGCTAATTTCGCCTTCTTAAAAAACCGAAAAACAACAATTAGCAAAAGCATCGATCAAGCAGAGTGTAAGCCCTAATATGAACAAATTTTGCCTCAACTTCAACCCGATTGAATAGTAAAACCACCCTTCTTTGCAAATGGAAATCCCAGAAGAATATAAAGAACAATTCTTCCTAACTCATGTAAACAAAAACTTAGTGCAATTGTTTAGATTCAATGAGAATTTTAGAACTCTAATAACCATGAACTTCTAGAAGCCTCACCTGCGTATGCTCGGACCGCTTCCACTCTGGCCACCTCCTTGGCCAGCGACGGCAACTCCTCTCCCAACCCTTTTCCATCTATAGCACAGAAATTTCCATAAAAAAGGAGCCTTCCAACAAAAAGTAGAGAAAATCAACATCAAAATTAAAACTTTGCATTGATGGGAACCTGAAACGGAGCTCCTAGAACAAACGGAGGATCCGAGATCGGTCAATTTCAAATTTACACGGGTAAAGAGGTCGCCGATGCGATTGGAGAAGGAAGCGTACGATGCGAGGCTTGACTCGAGGGTGCTGTTGAGGTGAACTAGATTTCGTTCCAGATCATCATACTGAGTCAGAAACTCGGCGACGATACCTGGTGCTTGAGTTAGGTCCTCGTCGGTGCCGAGCTGAGCGTTGAGGGCGGAGGCAAGTGAGGTGGATAGAGTCGATAGTGGAGGGAGACTTTGCAGAGAGTCCATCTGAGTCGGATTTTCCGGGTCAAGCCATGGAAGATACGAGCGAAGAGGGAAATTTGATAGGGCGATGAGGGTAAATGGGGAATTTCGATGCTCAGGATTGGATTGAGATGGGAGACAAAGTGGATCAGCTCGGCTGATTCGATGCTTCCATGGAGGAGATACTGACTGAGTCGATTCTTGCAAAAAAAAACGAGTCGAATTCGGTTGTTATCGGGTCAACCCAAATCTCGAATAAAAATTTAAAGCGGGCTTGGGATTGGACCTAATGGGTCCATCACTATCTAACTTAATTAGACTTCTTCAACATATAAATGGTTAAAAAAAATCGACCCCTACTCGTTAAAAAAATCGTTGCTTTGACTTGGACTCGTTTTTTCGTTAAGTTCACCAAAATTTTTAACTTATTTTTTAATATATGTAAAATTTAGTAATATTATATAAAGCTTGATATAAACATATATTAAGAAATTTAAAAATATCAAAATAGTGTGTAAAGTAATTTAAAAGTTAAAGTCCAATGTAACAATACACAAATACACCAAACAAACATATTATAAAAAAATAAACGGACTGCTGATAAATTTAACGAGTCAAATTAAACATTGCTCAACTTAACTCGTTAAGATCTTAAGTCAAACTCAAATTCAAATCAAATTAAACATTGACCAAATTTTAATCGAGTCTAGCTCAAACTGGTTACGTGCGCAACTTAATTGGGCCTACATGGCCCATATGTTCGATATCTCATCCTAACCGTTTTAAAAACCGGTTCATTTTTTTCATCTTTTTAAAATTTGAAATTCGAATGGCGTGACCGTTCGATGTTTCTCACTCTCCCCTCTTTTTCAGGTGTGGCGCGTGGAGCCTAATACCAGCTCCCCTCTACCGTTTTTTCATCTCACTCTCCTTCATACAATCGACACGTGTATTACTGCAAGCGGTGTTATACGAGGAGGAGCGTTGTGAGGGGACAGCTGGCGGAGAAATAAAGCGAGTGGGTAACAAACAAATAATGGCGAGTAGCTATTGAACTTATGATTTCCGATCATTTTAGGTTTTCTTTTTGTTGTGGTTTAATTTTCCCGCCCACGAGACTGAGTCAAAAGTAAAGCAGTGAATCATCTGAAGTTTAAAACGAAAGGGCGAAAATTCCTTATAAAATTCAGATACAAAATTCTGTGTTCGTTCGTGCCTTGAAAGCAAACAAGAAAGTCGAAGAACAATCATGGAGGAGGCTGTCAAAGAACAACAATCTGCTGCTCCAATTTCTGGTTCATTCTCTAATCTCAATCTCTTTATATTTCTTCTTAATTTTAAGAATATTTATTGATTTTCTACAAGAAATAATCAGTACTGTTTCAATTGCTCATCTGTTGTTTCTGTGATGTTTTCAGGGAGCGCAGCGAAGTCGAAGCTCCGTTATCCACTTCGATCCTCGATTAAACCGACGGAGGAGAAGCCACCGGCGGTTGATTCATCCAATTCTTCTTCATCTAGAAGGTATTCAAAATTGTATAGCTTGTAGTTCAGTTGAATGTCTCTGTAGAATTAATCATCCATCTAAACAGTCTTCCCTCTCTTTTTTATGATTTTCCTAGATTTGAATGATCATATCTATTTGTGCATGTGTTTGATGAGATATATTAGAAAAAAAATGAAAAGCTCAAACCAAGGGCATGTAACTGCAATAGCGGTTGTTATATAGTGGTTTTGTCACCATTCGAAACTACAATACCTACAATTGTTGTGTTCGTAATAGCATATATTCATTGAAAAATTCATGACCTGATAACTGTAAAGATCAGAATAGTATTTGTTATGTCCGCAGCTGTGATATAGTGGCATAATGGTTGTGCAGCTAGCAATTTCCTAGTTTGTTTTTTTATTTGTGTTACATTTGAATTGTTATAAATGAATTTTGGTTTTATTTGATTTGGTCTTCCTAGGAGGGCAACACCATGTGTGAGCAAGAGTGTAGGTGTTCTTGATCTTTCCAAGGAGAAATCTGGCAAGCCACCCAGGAGACTCTCCATCCCAACCAAATCAACTGCGACTCCATCTCCAAAATTTGTTGGGACAACGCCTCCTATATATGAGGGTAGAGCCAAGAAATCTACAAATGGTCAGGGCAAAAGTGACACTCCTCTTTCTTATGCTTCTAGATCATCGGCTACAAGGAGGTTCGATATGCTGTCATCGGCTTCGTACTGGCTGTCGCAGATTAGGCTCTCTGAATCAGCTTCTAAGCACTCAGTCTCACTTGGGTTTTTCAAGCTTGCCTTAAAAGCTGGATGTGAGGTATATGCTTCATTCGTTTCTGCATTTCACTTTGCATTATTTTACATTTCTTCTCCTGTGGTACACATGATCACTGGTTTATGCAATTCAGTACAGTTAGTATATCAGATTTGTTATTTATTTCTGCATATTCGGATATTCAATACAAGTTTTTGCATTGGGTTTTAACTTATCTTTGCTTTTGGTCTAATCTTCACTATAACACCAAATCCAGCCTCTTCAGAAAATGCGTGACCAGCTTAAATTGTATGTACGTCGCCATAATCTTGATGAAAATGAGGAAGCTATAAAGGAGCTATTTGAACTGTACAATGTTTCGGAAAATTCCGATCAACCACAGGTGTCTGAAACCTGTTCGCAGGTGCCTGAGGAGGGGACTCGGTCATCCGACGACGAGGTTCACAAGGTTTCTCCTTCAGCAGGAGCTAGGAGATTGAAACCCAAATCCTTAAACACTGATGTTGCTCAGGTTTCATCTGTGGCTAAATCCGGAAAAGAGGCTACTCCAAAGCATAATGCTGCAACCAGGAATAATAGGTCTTCGAATAAGACCAGTTCAAATCCGAAGCCCGTTTCGGACACCGGGAGTCGTATGCCACAGACCAAAACTCAGAAGACAACAACCAAGCCAGAGCCTGTTAAAGGGAAGGAAAAGAACAAGATTGAGGGAGCCAAATCAGATAATAAAGAAGGCAAGGGTGTAGATATATTTTAGGTTCAGCATATGAATATTCCCTTACCTTGGGTGCATGACTAATGCATTTTCAGTTCTGTTTACAGATCAAGTTAGCCTTTCAGCTGCAGCAGAGACAGAGACAGTTGAAGAGGAGAACAAAGAAAATATGGTAAAAAGTTCTACATATCCTGCAATAACTAATGATGTTCCTCCTTTGACAGAAGAAAGCAGCCTGTCTGGAGTTGATGTAGGTGGTGTTCTGCACTAAATAATGCCGAAGAACCATGGTTAAATTCCATCTATTGGGTTGTTTTTATTCCTTCGTCTTTAATTGATTGATGTTTGCATTATGAGTGTTCGCGGTTAACCAAAATACTATAACGGTTTACCTATAAGTTATGTTCCTAATGCAAAAGTTACATGTTTTTAATGTAATTAGAGGGAAAAATGCATAGAAAATGTACCTGATCTGTTTTTGTCTGGTATTCTATAATTATTTACCTTGTTTTGTTATGAATTGCGACTGAAAATATTGTTTTGTTATGAATTGCGACTGAAAATATTGTTGGATCCGCCACTGAACACAAAACTTTCCCTGATCGAACCAAACAAGTAATTAACCTAAAAAAGAAACCCAATTTATGCTTCAAAGAGATTCACGTATTCGGCACAAATTCAATCCAAAATTTACACGAGATGAATATCTTCATAAATTTCAAGAATTACATGGGAAAACGATAGAGAAAAAAAAAGAGGAAGAAGACGAAGGGTGGGTAATCAATCAATCGGGGCGCGAGGCATCATCTTCGTCGGCGTCGTCCTCGTCGTCATCGGAGAGAGGGTGATGATCGGGAGGATTAAAGCAATGGCAGAGCCAGAAAGAGTCGGCGAGGCGGCCAATGTGAGTGCAGGGGAGGCAAAAGATGAGGTACAATACTTGATCGGTTTCTAACCTCTCCGGGTTACAGGCTATGTATTGGCATAGATTGGCTGATAAATTGGCGACCGCCACCACCACCGAGCTATTTACCACCATCACTTCTTCTTCTTCTTCTCTCTTTTTTTTTTTCTTTCTTTTATTGTTTCCCTATCTGTATTTCCTGTCTTGTCGTTTTGAACGTGCTTGGTCTTATATTGTGTTTGGGTTTGATTTTGTCTCGACTTAAGAGATGTGAAACGGTGTCGTTTCGCTCTTACGTGTGGCAGGTTTAAAACTAAGGACTGAATGGGCCCAAGCCCAACATTTCACATCATTCACTGCCTGACATTTGTTAGACCCGTAGTTGGTTTACACTCGTAGAAACAACTAACAAGACTCATTATAAGAGATTATATTACACACTTTATAATTTAAGGGTTAGCGTTAAGAAATCAAGGTTTTAGGTCTAAAGTTTTAGGGTGATGGAGTTGGTTGAGTGGTTAAGCATGCGTACCACCATCCCAACTCATTTTATGTTCGTGGTGCAAGGTTGCCTCTCTTAATAAGTAAGTTAACTGTACCGTTTAGCATAAACGGTTATTAATCATTATAACGGTTATTAAACTGTAACCTAACCATTAAATTTAAAAAAGGTTAACTGTTATAGCGGTTAACTGCACTTAACGGTTCGGTTACAGGTTAATATGTAACTTATTACAATTTTTTTTTCAAATGTTTACTAATTCTTTTTTAGAATAATGAAATTATCTTTTCGATAAATATTGTATTAAAATTTTTAATGGTTGGTTAATTGAAATCGTTTAAACTTTAACAGTATGTTAATTAACCGGTAAAATTTAACGGTTATACCGATTAATGGTTACAGTTTATTTTGCACACCCCTACCAACAATGTCATGTTCAATGTTTGAACTCGTGTTCTCTCTTTAGAAGTACAATGTGTCTTATCAATACACCCAACACTCGTAGGTAAAATAATTAATTTTTTAATATAACGTTACTATTTATATTTGGGGAATACGGCAGTTGGAACTTGGAAGCAAATTTTAAGGAAAAGGGAATGTTGGGAAAAAGTCCCTCAAAGTACCTTGTATTAAATAGGTTATTTTTAGTTGCTACTCTCTTTTTCTTTCCTTTCAAAAATGGATCTAAAATCGAACTATCATCAAATCTTACCAATATGAAATGATTTATCAATCCAATAATTAATCTAAAAAGGAAGCACCCAATTCATGCATCAAAGATTCACATTTTTAACACAAATTCAACCCAAAATTTACAAGAGATGAGGAATTACCCAAAAAACAAGCAGGAAAAAAAAGATTTGGGTATACCTAAAACTTGACAAATTTCAAGAATTACAAGAGAAAAACGATAGAGAAAAAAAAACAAGAAGAAGAAGACGACGACGGTGGGTAGGTGTATCTGAAATAAACAATCGATCGGGGTGGGAGGCATGATCATCTGCGCCGCCGTGTGTCGGTGTGATGGGAGAGAGGGCGATCGGGAGGACTAAAGCAGAAGATGAGGTACAAAACTTGATCGCTGCCCAACCTCTGTGGATTACAGGCAATGTATTGGCAGAGATTGGCGGAGAGATTGGCGATCGCCACCACCACCGAGCTGTTTAACACCATCGCCTCTTCCCCATCTCCATTTATTTTCCAACCTGCCCGCCCTTATATATTGTGCATGGGTTTGTTTTTTAATCCACATAAGAGGAGGTAAACGCTGCCGTTTCGCTCTTGAATCCTTTTCAACCTGTGGCAGGTTAAAAATGGAGTAATAATTTTGAATAAGAATAAATTTTTCTGACATTCACAATTGAATTTTATTAAAAGACTTTGGAAGATATTATAAATACGATATTTTTTAAGAGAGAGAATAATGTGGACTAATACACTAAAATTTTATTTAAATATTTAAAAGTGTGAAGAAAAGTAAATATTTTTATAGAGATTAATATACCATCAAAATTCAGAAGCTTTCATGAATTTCTTTGTCTCTATTTAAATGAGACGTATTACGGGGGTGAAAAACGAGTGGTGAGCGAGCTAAATTATCAAACAAATTGCTCCACTACCCAGGACTGATTACATCGACACACAATTATCAACTGAGTGGGGATTTATCTTTCTATGACCACCGACAGAATCATAATCACAAATTAGCGCCATGAAGATCTTTGTACGAGGACCAAACGACCACTAAGGAATGCTGAAATCGAGCCAAAATAATAGATGAAACGAAACCACAAAAACAAAGAAAAAGCGTGCCACAAAGGCAGAGAAAAAAGCATGCCACAAAGGCTGATATTCTTATTAAAAATATAAAAAAAAACAAGAAAATAATAGATCTAATGATCAACGACCAATACTAAAACTAATTACCGAGTAAGGAAACAAAAGAAAAGAAGTTGCGGCGCTAAAAATGGTGCAGAAAAAAAAATCTTTTTTATGTTTCTTCATATGTCCTATCAATAACTTGATGTCACATATATTAATAATTTTTTTACTATTGTATTAAATTATTTATATTTTATTAATATAATCTCACTAAAACTATTGTGACATAAAACTATTGTGTAACGTACAAATAAATTTTAATTTAATATAATCTCACTAAAAATATTTTTTAATATAATTATAATCAAAACATTATACAATTATGTGAATTCTATAATACACATGCGGCATCAATTTCGGTAATTGGCTAGGTGTTTGGCGCTACACTGTTTGTGGCTAGTTTGGCTCGTTGTTGTGCGTCTTTAAGAGGAGTGTATACAAATTTATTAATCATGTGTTTGGTTCTCAATTTAGTTATTTTATTTAAAGATTAATGTATATTTTGTCCCCTTTATTTTGTCTTAGGTATCGAATCGATCCTAAACTTTTGGGTGGCTCATTTGAGTTTTGAATATTTTAGGTACTTAGTTGGTACCTGAATTTGGCCTTGGATATTTAGTTGACGGTTGACTCGTGAATTTTTTGGAGTCATTTAGTTATTAGTTTTAGTACTTGAAATCCGTCACATACATTAATTTAAAAATCTAATTTCATTAAAATTTTATTGATGTGTAATTATTATCCTATCAATTAATTGGTTGAAGGTTACATATCAACAAAAAATTAATAATTAGGATTCACTTTTTAAATTAATGGATGTTAATGTTTCTAAGTTCAAGTATCTACGCCTCAATTATATATTTGTGTATCTTTAAATCTATTTTTATTTTAGATAACATTTTCTATTACTTACAATTTAAGGAAAATTTTGTCACGCTCTACGAGTACAGATGAGCACCATTAACGACGAGTACCGATGAGTACTATTAATTCAATTTATAAAGATTAAAAATTTAAAGGACTCACCGTATAATTATAAATTATTTAAAAAATAAAAATTAAATTAATTAAAATATATTATTTTATTTTAAATTTTATTTTAAACATAGATTAAAATACCTATCTACCCTTAAATTAAAAAAACACTAATTTTTGTTCATCTGAAATTCAAGCCGTCGGCTCGCCGTTTCCTTCTGCGGTCGTTGTAGTCGCCCCAGACCAGTTCAGCCACGGCGGGCTTCACCTCTATCATGTACTCAATGTTGGCCAGGGTGTTGTAAATAGCCCTTATCTCATAAGGGTCCTTGTCCGATAAGCGTTGCAGATTCTTGACCAACAGCTTTAACACATTGTTCTAAATGAGGGAATCCACCAGAATCTTGGCGGGCTCATCGTTGTCCTCCAAAACATCATCGTCTTTCAAGTCCTCTAACAAATGCACAACGTCGATGGCAATATGTCGGTGTTGTCGTGGGACAAGAGGTTGAGAATGGAAGGGATGGCGTTGAAATTGACCAGCTCAGAGTACAAATTAACACTACACCAAACTTGTTCTACAGCGGCGCTTCTCGTGTCGTTTTCTTAACAAACGCCGCTAATATTTAACTAATGTCGGCGTTTTAGTGTCAAACGCCACTATAGGTCATGATCTATTGCGGCGTTTGTAACAACAAACGCAAAAAAATCCATAACATTCTCGGCGTTTTAATATCCAAACGCCGCTATAGGTCAGAGTTTTTCGTGGCATTTTTTTTCACAAAACGTCGATATCTTTTGCGGCGCCGCTTACACCGGCACTTTTTGCGACGCTTTTACTAGTTCCACCAATGTTTTTCGCGACGCTTACAAACGCCGCTAAAAACTCGGTCTGGTGTAGTGTAGGGCTCCAGCTCCTCGTGAAGCTCCACTTTCGAGTCGGCGGACCGCTCTAGTTGGTCCAGGTACTTGAGGCGGGCCTCGATGTTCTCCTTTAAGTGGCACTCGAAGGAAAGGACTAGCTTCTTGAGGGCGCGGAGGTCGAGTAAATCGGCCGCGCTTTGAGATTTCTCGAGGACTTCGAGGTGGGAAAGGTCGACCTCCGCCTCCATCTGATTGTCACCGTCGTACCGCCTTCATTTAAGACCGTTGGAAACTTCCATGGTAGAATTCCACCGCCTGCTTGCTTGTACTAGTAGGTGGGATTCGAAAATCTGTCGAGTTTCAGTTACGCCATGAAGCGTTTTTTTGTTCTCTCCAGGGGCCGGCCTCACTTCATCTCCTTGGGCAGTTGGGCTGCCAAATTAATCGATTTCTGTAAAAAAATTTAAATTTGATTCGAATTAATCGATTTTTGGACCATGCAAATGTTGTTCATCGGTGGGGAATATTTTGATCTATGTTTAAAAAAATTAAAAAAAAAATAATATAGTTTAATTAATTTATCATTTGATTTTTAAATAATTTATAATTATATAGTGAGTCCTTTAGATTTTTAATTTTTATAAATTAAATTAATGATGCTTATCGGTACTTATCGTTAGTGGTACTCATCGGTGCCTTCGAGCGTGACAGACTCATCCATCCCTCTGTAAATTATTAGATAGATCTGGTTTACTACGTCATCTATGGTTCATCTAATAAGATACAATTATCTTAAAATAATTTTTGAGTAACTTACTCACTCTTTATTTATACGTAGAAAAAATGTAAAGATTCACTTTTAAAAAAATAAGATAAATGAATTTTATTGGCTGAAATCACATATACAATGTTGGTGAGCAGCTGAATCTGTCTAATAATTTTTTCCTTCATCTGTCTTCTGGAGGAAAATTTCTTCAAACTTGATATTAATACATTCCAATTAAGGCTAAATTAATAAACACATGTCCTTAATTACAGATCAATAGCTGTGATTTCCAGTATCAGTAGGAGACGTGGAAGCATTCTTGGGTGTTGAAAATGGCAAAACATTAGGAGGTAGAAATATCGAACTCCCTGGCTGCGAACCACCGGAAGGAGATTTGTTGAAGAAGCTTGACCCACATCCAATATTTCCATTCACTGCAAATGTCTGCTCTCCCCGTTTCAACTTTTGTCCCAAACTTTCCCCACCACCGCCGCCGCCGCCGCTATTGCCTGCTCCGATGATCGACGTGAGAGCCGCTGCTAATGCAGATTGGAATTTGGGGTCTGTTGTGATCGCTTTGGTTGCAGCCGCGATAGTGTCCGGTAATGGCTGCTGAGGATGACGTTGGTGATTCTTTTGCATGAAAGATTGATATATGCTATTCTCGATCGTCGACTGCGGTACACTTCCGTTAATGTTGAGAGCTCCGATGTGGGATTTCGTGTAGGGTTGTTGTTGAGTACTTCTGCCCCAAGGCACGGTGTTCGGTTCAGAAGAACCGAAGCTGAGACTCGTCGAAGTGTTGTATCTCGTATTCGATGTGGCGGGATAAGCTGAAGAGAATCTATTGAACGGAAACGATGGGGATGGTGTTGAAGTGAGGTCGAGAGTGATCGTCGGGTGCGACAAGGCGGTCGATAGTGACGTGTTGGGCAAGTAAAACTTCGATTTCGAGTTATCGGATAGGTAGACGTTGAGTCCACGGAGGGTGGGGTGGGAAGAAGTTGATAATGGAATGTTGGAACCGGCCACCGACGATGTCGAACCGGACAATAGCATCGAAGCTGCCGCGCAGGTGGTGGAAGCCATGTTGGTAAAATGGACTGCAAAATTGGCTGTTAGCACTGACTGCAAAATTGGCTGTTAGCACTGACTGCAAAATATCAAACACAACGTTAAAGAGAAGATGATGAACCGTGTCGTGGTATGATGGCCACTGCCTTAGAAACAAAACTGCCCCGAACAGTGTAGTCGCTTCACAGGCAGAATGTCCCCTGAGGTGCACACGGACGCTCCTGAAATCGTACACTCGACTCCGGAGTGAACAACAGTGGTACTGCTCGAATAACAGAGGAAAAAACAGAGAGAAGGTTTGATATGTTTTCGGATGATCACAAATGGTGTATGAACACCTCTATTTATAGGCCGAATGTCACTGTGCAACGGCCGTTTTACTGTGCAACGGTCGTTTCACTGTGCAACGGCCGTTTCACTGTTCAACGGTCGTTTCACTGTGCAACGGCCGTTTCACTGTTCAACGGTCGGATATCATCAACGTCCGGATTTTCCTCCAACGGTCGGATTCCGTCTAACGTTCGGATCCAATAAACCGTTCGAATGAAAGCCTATAAACAAGAAAAATTCTTTCACATGTATTCTTTTGTTCATAAGAAAATTCCTACGAATTTTCTCCAAAAAGAATATTTACGCGCGCGTACGTGTCGAAGACACGTGTTAACACGAACACGAACACGAACCGAACCGAACACGAACCGAACCGAACCGAACCGAACCGAACCGAACCGAACCGAGCCGAGCCGGCCGGACGGCGGCGGCGGCGCGCGAGGACGTCCCTTGTTCTTTCCCACTCAACAAGGGATGGAGGAAGCATGGGTATAAATACCCTTCCCTAGCTATTTTCCCAACCAATGTGGGATATAGCTTTGGTAATATTCTGAAGCATTACCAACATTCCCCCACTAATGCGAAAGAATTCATCTGTATCTCAAACACAATCCTCCTCAGACGAGCAGTAGCGGAATTAGTTGCTTAAGCACTAGTGAACGTATCTTGAACTAGTACATAGTGATAATGAGCGATCCTTCTCTTAGATAAGTGAAACTAGTCTTGAACTTTCTAAGATAGGGGTAAACTCATAACACACAACTAACTCCTTCATCCACTGAAGTTCTCGATGTGTAAGATATATATACACAAGTGTATATTTGGCCATCTTACCCTCAGGATTCTAGTAAGTGTTTTAGAAAAACGGCCCAACGTTTTTCATAGAAGGTGGCTAATTCTTCTCACTTACATAGGTTATTTCATCAAGTTTATCTCAATATAACCCACCCTGAATCTGGGCTATGAAATAATTAAGAACCATTTGTAATGGCTCAACCTCTTATAGACTTATGGTGATTTCTTCAAGTCCATTTAAAATGAACCACCCAGTCTTGGGATAAGAAATCATTAAGAATAAATATTCAACTTCATTGTCGGTGAATTCAAAATGTCCTTCTCAATAGGATCATTTTAAATTTCATTAAGAGTTTCTTGAAACTCAACCTTTCTGGCGGTAAGTTCATCTTGTCCTTCTCAATAGGACAACACATTCATACTTGTGTTATGAACTTATTAAGAATAAGTATTCAACCATGATTCGGTAAATTCATCAAGTCTTTCTCACAAAGACCACCCAAAACATGGGCTTTGAATTTATTAAGAGTAATAGTACTCAACCTGGACATGTACATTATTCGTCATAGGGATAGGCAGTGAGAAATGTACACTATGAGTCTTTCCATGGTTTCGTTTGACCACATTGAACTTAGATAACTAAGTTGGGTATCCACCATGAATTCCTCAACCAATGGGCTTTAATCCCATCCCCCTCGACGAATCTAGGACCAGTTTCCGACTTAACCCTTTGGTAAGCGGATCTGCTAGGTTTCTTTCCGACTTCACATACTCTAAAGAGAGTACTCCATTCCTTATTAAGTGTCTAACAGATTCATGCCTTATGCGAATGTGTCTCTTTTTACCATTGTAAACTTGACTCTTGGCAACACAAATCGCGGCTTGTGAATCACACAATAAGGAAACAGGAGGAGTCGGGCTTCCCCACAACGGAATATCAGCTAACAAACTCCTTAGCCACTCAGCTTCTTGCCCAGCTAAGTCAAGAGCTATAAACTCTGACTCCATAGTAGAGCGAGCAATACAAGTCTGTTTTGAAGACTTCCAGGAAATTGCTGCTCCTCCCAAAGTAAATACATACCCACTCGTAGAGCTTACTTCATCACTATCGGAGACCCAGTTGGCGTCACAATATCCTTCTAATGTAGCAGGAAAGCCAACAAACTCAAGTCTCCAGTCCATAGTACCCTTAAGGTACTTAAGTAAGCGTCTAAGAGCAACCCAGTGCTCATTACTAGGGTTATTAGTATATCTACTGAGTCTGCTAACAGCATAGGCAATATCTGGCCGAGTATAGTTCATTAAGAACATTAGACTGCCAATTATTTTGGCATATTCCATTTGAGAAACGCTACTTCCTTCATTCTTAAAGAGATGTATGCTAGAGTCATAAGGAGTTCGAACAGGGACGACATCAAAACTGTCAAATTTCTTTAACACTTTCTCAATATAGTGTGCCTGGCTTAAAGAAAATCCCTTTTCAGATTTGATTACTTTGACTCCTAAGATTACATCGACTTCTCCCAAGTCAGTCATCTCAAACTTAGTGGACAAGAAACTTTTAGTTTTGTTAATGGACTCAATGTTAGTACTGAAAATCAACATGTCATCAACATATAAACTTATGATGACACAATCAGTACCAAACATCCTCGAATACACGCATGCATCCGAACCATTCACAACAAAACCAAAACTAAGAATAGTTTTGTGAAATTTCTCATACCACTGTTTAGGAGCTTGCTTCAGGCCATAAAGTGACTTTTTAAGTCTACATACTTTGCCTTCCATACCAGGCGCCTCGAAGCCAAGAGGTTGCTCCATATAGATCTCTTCATCTAGATCCCCATTCAAAAATGCAGTCTTTACATCCATTTGATGTACTTGCAACTTGTGAATGGAGGCTAGTGCAAACAATGCACGGATCGTTGAGATTTTTGTGACGGGAGAGTAAGTATCAAAGAAGTCTTGACCAAATCTTTGAGTGAACCCTTTGACTACTAGCCTTGCCTTATACTTTTGGATAGAACCATCTGGTCTAAGTTTCTTTCGAAAGACCCATTTACTGTTAATGGTTTTAAATCCTCTAGGCAAGTCAACTAATTCCCAAGTATGATTAGACATTATTGATTCTAGTTCATCTTTTATAGCGCTTTTCCAGAAACTAGCATCAATAGATCGTATAGCTTCTTCATAAGTTTTAGGATCCTCATCTAACAGATATGCTTGAGCTATAGGATCAGAAAGAGTGTCTAAATCATTTATCTCAGAAATAAAGGAAGTTATGAAGTCTGGTCCAAAAGAGGTTTCAACTCTTTGTCTCTTACTTCTTCTAGGCTCAAATTCAATCTCTTGAGTAGACCTAGCAGGCACACTAGAAGAAGTGGATGGCAAGCTTTCTATTTGTGTTTCAACATTTAATCTAGGTTTCTTTAGAGGAAAGATATCTTCAAAGAAAACTGCATCCCTAGATTCACAAATGGAGAAGTCTTGCAGAGTCATGAATCTATATGCGGCACTGTTAGAAGCATAGCCTATAAACACTGCATCAACGGTCTTAGGTCCAATGGTGGACTTCTTAAAGTCTGGTAACCCCACTTTGGCCAGACACCCCCACACTTTCAGGTATTGTAAATTTGGGGCATACCCTTTCCATAATTCGTATGGGGTAGAATCAATTTTCTTATGAGGTACTCGGTTAAGAATATGATTAGCCGATAGAATGGCTTCCCCCCACATGTTGTCAGACAACCCAGAACTTATCAACAATGAGTTCATCATCTCTTTTAAAGTTCTGTTTTTCCTCTCGGCTATGCCGTTCTGTTGAGGAAAATAAGGGGCTGAAGTTTCATGTATTATGCCATTCGTCTCACAAACCTCTTTTAGAAAATTAGATCCATATTCACCACCTCTATCAGACCTAACACGTTTTATTCTCCTATCTAACTGATTTTCAACTTCTGTCTTATAAATAAGAAAGAAGTTTTCAGCTTCATCTTTAGTTCTTAGGAGATAAACTTTTGTATACCTAGAAAAGTCATCTACAAAAGTTATGTAGTAGTGTTTTCCTCCTTTACTTTCAGTGTTTCTAAAGTCTGCTAGATCAGTATGAATAAGTTCTAACAGTTCAGTCTTTCTTTTAGAAACACTTTTAAAGGTAGGTTTTGCATGCTTGGCTTCTACACAAACTTCACATTTATTATAGTTTGTTGTGTCTAGTTTAGGCAAAATATTCATATTCATCATTTTCTTTAAGGATTGAATATTTACGTGTCCTAATCTAGCATGCCACATATCAACAGATTCAACAATATAAGCAGAAGTGGTGGCTTTATTATTTTCATTAAGTTGAGTTTCTATGACAAATAAACCTTCGCTTAAAAAACCTTTCCCAACATAATCACCGTTACGGGAAAGTACAAGTTTATCTGCCTCAAAAACTAACTTAATGCCTGCCTTATTTAAGAGGCCACCACTAATCAAATTTCTACGCAGGGCAGGCACATATAGGACATTATTAAGGGCCAAAGTTTTACCGGAAGTCAGCTTGAGTAAAACCTTGCCTTTGCCCATCACTTGAGAGCTGCTGGAGTTCCCCATGTACACGCGTTCACCATTTTTCGCGTCCTCGAACTCGGTGAATAGCTCCTTCTTTGCACAGAAATGTCGAGAAGCTCCAGTGTCTACGACCCACTCGGTGTTATTCTCTACGAAGTTGACCTCCGAAACCACCGCAGCTATGACTTCATCATCCATGTCCTCCGCGACATGCATGCGTGGTCTAGTCTCGTTTTGGCGGTCCAAGCGATGCTGACATTGGTACGCCTTGTGACCGGCTTGCCCACACACGTAGCACTTCATGGTTTTCATGTCGTGCTTAGCCTTGTTGGGCTTCTTGAAATTTGTAGTCTGCTGTGGTTTGGGCCTTTTGAACCCTGAAGCACCACCAGACTCAACTATGTTAGATTTAAAAGAATATTTACGCGCGCGTACGTGTCGAAGACACGTGTTAAACCGAACCGAACCGAACCGAACCGAACCGAACCGAACCGAGCCGAGCCGAGCCGGCCGGACGGCGGCGGCGGCGCGCGAGGACGTCCCTTGTTCTTTCCCACTCAACAAGGGATGGAGGAAGCATGGGTATAAATACCCTTCCCTAGCTATTTTCCCAACCAATGTGGGATATAGCTTTGGTAATATTCTGAAGCATTACCAACAAGCCATTGCAGTGGCCGACACCGGAAGTGGATGATTGTGAGTTCCTTCGTATGTTGTGATTAAGATCGACATGTCTTGGGCATATCTTTGAACCTGTTTTCTAACAGGACAGGCTGGTGCAACCGTGCAACGATAATATGCTCGAGGACAAGGATTTCCTTTAGCAATCTTCTGTCCATATTTCCTCCATTGGCATCCATCATTCATCTGTAATTATAACGTAATTTTGTTATAACCATGAATAATATATGCAATAAAGGCTATAAACGCGACGCGATCTAAAACGAGACATTAATGCAAGTACCGTGGGAGTATCACATCTGGTTCTGACACAAACCCTAACTTTCTTGGCAGGATTTTGTTGCAAGACTTCATCTTCCTTGTGTTCTTCAGAACCGTTCACCGGACTCGAATTTTGCAGAGGTTCATTGTCTAGCTCGGACTTGGAAGCCTCGAGTTTGTAATCCAAGGCGAGAGATAAACCTTGATTGCCTCTCTTCTCCTCTTTTTCATGGCTGGTGCTAGATCCTTTGTCCTTATCATCCCTTTCCGAATCACCTGAAAATCTTCCGAGTGTAAGGGAAACCAGCTCGGGTTCTTCTTCGGCTTGTTGTTCTTGGTGGTCGGATTTATTTGAATCTTGTCCGACAGTGTCGTAGAATTGCATTTGTAGCTTCTGATAATCCTTAATTATCCGGTCTAAATGCATTTTTAGCCTTTGATTTTCTTCTCTAACCTCTCCCATCTTGGCTTTGGCAGATTCAAGTTGTTCGTCCTATTTCCATACACACAAAACTCAGATTAACCTAATATTCTTCGGATGAAAATCGTATGCCGCTTTATCATGCCTCCTTTTATACTCCCACTTTAAAATAGTGGGTTTAGAGTTTAGAGTTTTGGGTTTAATATTAATACAATCTTAAAACATTTTAATTAAAAGGACCGATTCGACGAATTCAACGACAACAATCATGTGATCTGTTGGTAGAATACGTAGAATCTTAGTTAAAAGATCAAGATCATCAAACCTTGGTAACATCAAGATTCCATAAAAGAAAACCATACATGCAAATATATATAGTTAAATAATCTAATTAAATTCTAACCTGTTCCTTTCGACTTGAAGAAGATGCCATGGAGTGCTCAGCTTCTGTTATTCCGGTATCAGATTTTACAGACACCTGTTTAGTTTTGGACAATATGTTGAGTTAGCATAAATGTCTAAAATGTTTCCTATTTATGCATTAAAAATCAAAGCTTGAAGTCTAGACGAGAAAAATGAAATAGAAAAGTAAAGGATGGGTGATGACTTTGAAATCTTTGCTCATTTTCGGCGTATTTATTTATGTCTCCGCACTAAAAATTAGGTTTAGGGTAGAATTTATAAAATTTAAAGTAGGGTGCATTTTTTAGGGTATAAGGTATAGAGTATCAGATTTAAAATTTATTTTTAAGTGTTTTTTAATGTTGAATTATAAAAAAGAGCACCGTAGAAGGACAGAGAATTTTTCATCCGATGAATTTAAGTCCAGCATCTGGACAAAGAACAAATATAAGTTGTAGTCAAGATCTTAGTGATCAATGGATTAAAGAAAAATTAAAATGTTGAAAAATCTATTAAAACATAACAGGCTTGATTAGTTGTTAATGTAATAATGTCTGTAGGAAAGGGGAAAAAAGTCTGTCAAATTTGTCTTCTCGTTACCAACTTGGAATATTGCCCTTATTTCTTTCACAACCAGTTGTTGTAATATTAGTCCAACTCCAACATGTCTTTTTCTTGTACAATTAATGGAATACTTTATAAACCCAAATATACATACATACGTACATACGTATCGAAAAAAATTATTTTTTATCTTTGTCCTTTTATTTAATTTAAAAAAAAATTGGTCAAGGAAATTATTGATTTTAAAGACGAGAACTTTCAAATGTTATAACTTGCCGTCATTTCGTATAGAAAAATTTCGCTATGTTCTTTATTTTTTATTTTGGTCATGTTTGGTAAATAGCGGTTTGGTCAAAAATTAGAGGTTTGAGGTATAATTAAAGGTTTGACTAGTCAAATCCGCTAATATTGATGTTTGGTAAATAACGGATTGAACGAGCGGATTGAGGTGAAAAAGCTAATTTTGAAAAAACTCCTAATAGGAGCTTTTTGAGATTAGATTTAGAGGTTTGATATTAGAGTTGTAATGACTCTTTTATCCTTAACAATTACCAAAAATCTCCAAATAACTTAAATTAAATAATAATATTTTTAATATAAATAATAACATATTAAATATTGGACTTATTTGTTGCTACTACTAATTTATATGGTGACATTTGTAAGTTAATTCTATTTTTTTATTATCACATATTTATATGTGCATATAAAAAAAATTAATAATTATATAAATAATAAATTAATATATAAATCTTTCAAATATGTTTAGGAAATTTATATTAAAAATAATTTTTACAAATCTAATTAATATTTATTAGATACAAAATATTAATAACTGATAAATTATTCAAACAAGTATTAAATATAATCATGTCCTTATATGTCATTTTGCTTGTTTAAATAATCAAACAACTATCAGTTATCAGTTAATTTTACCAAACACTTTTATACAATCAGCTAATACAATCCACTAGTCAAATCAGCTATCAGCTAATATAATCCGCTATCAACTATCAGCTATTCGCTAGTCAAATCTTCGATTGCATTCTTTTTAACTCCTTAGACATAATTTTTTTACTAAAAAGTATCATTATTTACAAGAATTTGGTACATATAATTTTAATGCAAAATTTATGAAAGTTTTATTTTGGTCCCTATAATTTTAATTTCCTTTTAGTTTGATCATTGTGGTTCATATAAGCACTGCAACAAAACAAATGTCATTAAAAGCTGTCATGAAGTCAAAAATTTAAAATTACTAATAAATATTCAAAATTAAACATACAATTTCAAACCTTTTGATTTTTCATTTTCTTCCCTTTTAAATATATTTTTCTTTCAAAGTTTCGTAATATATTTATAGCTCAAACACCAATACGATTTAATTTCATTATAATCAGTATTGGATAATGTTTTAAAAAAACATTTTACTCCCTTTACTTTCATTTTCATACAATCTAATCCCAAAATTGTAAATAAACATATTTAGCCGGTTCATCAAGCTGTTTATTTTTATTCTCTCATATTGTCTTAGGTCATGAGCTCTAGACCTACTACTAGTAGCACCCCTTTTATTCCCTTCTAAGTAGAATAAAGATTAGAATTAAGATTTGTTAAAAAAAACTTTTTACCACAATTTTCTCCTAAATTAGACATGCCTTTTATTACTATTCATATATTTAATAGTTGTTAGTGAAAAAATATTTTATATAAAACATATATTTATCAAAACTTAATCAGCAAATAATTTTTGGTGCAGCGGTACATAATTTGTATTTAAATCCACTAATTTCATGTTCAATCATGAAATACTGGGCTCAATTTGATCGAAAAATAAATGATTTAAAAAAAAGTTAGAGCGCCAACAAATAATTTTTCACCTTGTTGTTGCTGCTGCTTAAATCTTTTTTTGCTGGGGAAGATGGCTTCATATCATCATTCTCGCAGTATGGTGTTTCATCTCCAACCTGATGAAAATTAATAAACATGGAAATAAATTAAGAAAACAAAATCTAAATATCCGCCATTAAAACCTAGGAAAAGCTGTGTTCATATTTTTCACCTTGGGAAGAACAACAGCAGCAGATTCTTCATCAGCTGTCTTCTCTTTCTTCACTGCAACTCCACCGACATCATCGTCATCACGTGATCTCTTCATCTTCATCAAACTCTCCTCCATTTCAGTTTCTCTTCGCTTTGCTTTCTGAAACCAGGCGAGTACCCTTTTCTTTTTATAGAGAGAGGCTGCTGTATTTGACTCTGTTTAGCTTTTAAAATGAAACCTACTTATTTCATTTAATTATCACTTCGTAAACCCTATTACGTACTAAAATAAGGAAAATGTCAACAAAACCAGATCCTCTTGCATCAAGAAAAAAGACAAGTTCAAGTCAACTCTTTTTGAGAACATGTTAGGGAAATTGTTCATGAAAATAATTTCACAAACGGATTAAATTCATGCGTTAAAGATTTGGTTTAGGATTAGAATTTAGTGATTTAGTTTTATAGGGTTTAGAATTTAGAGTTTATGAAACTATATAGGTTTTTATATTATAATCTTAAATTCTAAACTTTAAACCCTAACTTTTAACTATGAATAAACCTCTAAATATGAATCCCAGACTTTAAACCCTAAACTAAATCTATGATCTCCAAATTTAATTCGTTTATAGAAAAAATGGGTATTGAATAATTATTCAACGTGTTTAAGGCAAAGAGAATGAAGGATGAGAAAGATTATTAGATGGATCTCACTTACCAAATCATTTGTGGTTCTAGAGGTGGCAAACGGGTCATTCGAATCGGGTTCGGTCGGGGTCATTTTGGATTGAGTCAGGTTCGATTTCGGTTCAGTTCGGGTTGGGTATTAGTTCGGATCGGGTCACATCGGTTCGGTTGGTTTTCGGGTTGGTTGATTTCGAGTCGGGTATTTTCGGGTCGGGTCAAAATCGGTTTAATGGGAGATCAATATATTTCAGTCGGGTTTTTAGGCTGAATCAATTTTTTAAACCCATATATAGCTTTATAAAGCTATTATATATATTTGACTTTTTTGTGAGTTGTGTGACGATTCACACCAAATCTTTCATTATTTCTTTTAATATCTTTTATTTATTTCGGGTTGCCTTCTGTTCGGGTTACCTTCGGTTCGAATGAAATCGGTTTGGGTCCATTCGGTTCGATTGAAAATCAGTTCGGGTCTGTTCTGTTCGGTTGAAAAATTAGATCGGGTGCATATCGGTTCAACTAAAAATCGAGTCAGTTTCAATTTGATTTGGTTTGTTTCGAATTTCGGATCAAGTTCGGATTATCTTGTTCGGGTCGATATCGAATCTCGAATCGGGTAAAATCAGTTCGGATCTCGGGTCAGTTTGACATCTCTATGTGGTTCCAACTAATAAAGTCCATCCGTCTCATTATTCTTCAAGATAAATCTTTCTTTCTTTTTTACATATAAAAAAAACAAATAGTTATTTAGAAGTTAAAATGACGTGAATCTACCTTATTGGCTAGGATTAGATGATGTGGTTGACTTGTAATACACGGAGGGTCCCCCATCTAATGTCAAATAAAGCTACCATTGGTCACATAATATTACAACCGTCACATGGCAATTGGATTTGTTCATGGTCAAAGTTTTTATCCCCAAGACTCTCACCCCCTCCTTTTCTTTTTCGTTACCTACGGTGACCGGAATTCTTTTTTATTATTATTTAAGACCCTTTATCCTAGTTTTATTATGTTTTGATTACACTTTTTATTAAGTAGAAATATTTATATTTTTAAAATAAATATTGAGATTAAAATCCATATAGAATAAAACATTATGAACAAATAACTATAAAATGATTCTTTGTACGTATTTGTTTATGTCGTATTTCTCCGTCCTTTCATTGGTTCATTTGGAAGAAGTATGAAGATAGCCGGTCGGTCGAATCTTCAATATTTGATATCATATTATCGAGGTGTTTGTAGAACAAAAATCCTATGTTTTTTTGTTCGTTTTTGTGTTCTAACACTAAAAAATCAAATCATAGACTCTAATTCTAATTCTAAATTTTAAATCATAAACTCTACACCCTAAAAATACAATATACTCCTAAAAAAATTTAAATCATAACCCTAAATTTAACTTTTTTTAATAATTAGAGCATAAATAAAGTCACCGTAAAATAGTAGACGGTTTCTACTCCGCGTTTGTACTTTATTTTAGCATCATATGTTTAAAAAGGATGCTAAGAGTTTGATTTTAAAACAATAAGCATAAACCTTTAATTTTAAGTCTTAAAACATAAATACTAAGCCTTCAATAAATTATAAAATCCCTACCCCTGAAATTAACATTTAACATTTACAGGTAATTGAAATTTTAACCAAATAAAAAAAGTGCATACAAATTTTTAAAATATATAAATTCTGCAATAATTTAAAGGAAAACATCCATTAGAAAATGCTATATACTTGTTTCATATTTTGCATATATTTTAAATAATTAATCGAGTAAATCGGTTAAGTCAATTAAGCCGGTTTTAACGAAGTTATGCTCTCCCGATTAGCAGCCTTTCGCAATGCAAATAAAGACAGGAAAAGGATGAAATTTGGATATAAATTGAGTCAGTCCCGCGTCTGCAATATTTTTCAAGTTTTCAACGTTTTTGTCAAATTCAAACACTACCCACTTGCTTGAATACTATAGTTACATTAAAATCCCAATAAAAAACTAAAAGAATTGACCTTTAGCACTTTACATTATATACATGCATGCCCTTAAATACATACATGCATGCATATATATGGATGGACTGAAGGGTATTAGAGATGCAGTCGCACTCCAGTAATTTTCATATTCTCGTATAGTTTAGACATTTTTTATTGATTATATAGTTTCACACCTCTAAAAATTAGTAATTTTACACCCCTAAATGTCTAATATAAATTTCTAAAATTTTGCACCATTAATGTAAAATTTTGCGTATGTCCCTGCATGCAGGTACATGTATAATGTATGTGCATATGAAAGCAACTAACGAGGGTTGGTTCAAGTGGTACGTAGCTTCGTATCATTTAAGTAAGTCTCAAGTTTGAGGCCTTGTGTATGCAGAAAATTCCCGCATGGAGATTCACTCACCAAAATTAGATGTACGACGCGAGTCGATCCAGACTAGTCAAGGCAAAGTTCTGAAGAAGCATGAGGGCAACTAAAAAATTACATATAAAAATGGGTTAATATCCTGTACACAGGCGGTGGAAACTGAAAGTTTCCACAAGCGCCTTAGTTTTAGGGTATAGAGAATTAGTTTAGGGTATATGGTTTAGGGGTTTAGGTGTAGGGGTTTAGAATTTAGGGATAGTTGTTTCAATTTAAGGTTTAGGGTTATAATCTAGGGTTTATAGGTTAGAGTTTAGTTTCTAGGGTAATATGGTGAGGATTTAGGTTTTAACCTATAAACCCTAAATTATAACATTAAACCTTAAATTGAAACAACTATCCCTAAATTCTAACCCCCTACACCTAAACCTCTAAACTCTATACCCTAAACTAACTCCCTATACCCTAAAATTAAGGCGCTTGTAGAAACTTTCAATTTCCACCGCCTGTGTATATAATATTTATCCATAAAAAAAATTACCCATAATTAGCCCACATAGAATATGGATGTTAATGCAATACCTTGATTTAGGTGAAAGTTTAAACAAATCTTAGGTCAATGCTTTGTTCTTTATTCTTCCTTGTGATAGTTTATAAGCGTTACTTTATTCCTAACAAATAGATTTTTTTATTTTTCTAAACATCAAATTGCTTAAGATTATATTATATTTAGGGGACTTACTTGTAATATAATACAATACGGTTACCGTTGGGGACTTGATTTCCAAACAGTCATACAAGCAATTTTAAACTATTGAAGCATTGGAAAGTTGAATAATATAAGAATCCAAGTTCTTCACATTGAGCTATGTGTACGGCGGACCAGTTCAACTACGTATTTAAAAGGGATGAGTATCAAACTTATACATAAACTTTCATTAAATATACAATATGATAGATTAACTTTGTTTTTTTAATTGTATACATAAAATTTTGATTTAGTAATTATATCCATTAAATATGAAATAAACGGATGTATTTGTTTTTCGAATAGTGTAAAACTCAATCAAAGTCAAAGTTTTGTGTGTACGATTGAACTGAAATCAAACTTCGTTGTGTATAATTACAACAAATCAAAGTTCATATATCATAACCAACAATCGGTTTGTCTAGTGGGATAAGATATTAGATCACTAAAGCAAGGTCAAGTGTTCGGATCTTGACATTGTGAATTGAGTAAATAGGGTTGGGAGAATCGCTCTTAAAATGAATCTCTGTAGTACTTAATCCGAATTAGTCAGCCAATAAACTGGATACCGAAGATTAAATTAAAAATGCTTAGGTATCACATTGTGCATATCGAATCAAAATCGACATGTGTTTTTTTTTTACATTTATCCCTATTTAAAAAACTCGTACAATGAAACTAGGTCAGCTTAATTTCTCTCTATTTTATCATATATTATAGTTGTATTTCATTTGAAATGGAAACATATAGAATAATTTGAAGGCTAAATAAGTATAATATAATGTCAGCTTAATTTATCTCTAATTTTCTGTTTAGTTTTCTTAATTTACCTGCCAATTTATGGGCAAACAACAATTATGACTTTTCCCTCTATATATAAAAGGAAAATTCTACAACGAGCGACGAACATTGATGAACACCACTAAAGATGAACACCGATGAACACCATTAATTTTTTTAAAATTTTAAAAATTTGAAGGATTAAAATTATAATTAAAATTATCTCTTAAAAAATTAAAAATCAAATTTAATAGTTACTTTATAATATTTTTTTAATAGGTTAGAATCAAATATACTCAATTCTCCTAAACCCTAACAAAATCAATCTCTTAAAAAAATAGAAAGCAGTCTATAATTTTTTAATAGATTATAATCAAATATATTCGCATGTTCACATGATTGTCGCGTCTATTAAATTTGGGTTTAAACTGATTTCTATCAAATAGATTTAAAAAACTGATTTCTATTTTTTTTAGAGATTGATTTTGTTAGGGTTTAGGAGAATTGAGTATATTTGATTCTAACCTATTAAAAATATTATAAAGTAACTATTAAATTTGATTTTTATTTTTTAAGAGATAATTTTAATTATAATTTTTTTTGGATAATTTGAGTTTATTATCCAAAGAAAACAGTCAAAAAAACTGGAACAAGAAACCTGTAGAACTAATGTTTTGATATAATAATTGAAAAATGTTTTGGACTAATTTGAAAAGAATTTAAAATTTGTTTTTAAGTCCAAACAACTTGAAATTATGTTTGAGGTATTTTAAGAGGTTTTTGACAAAGAATTTTCATGTTTTTAATAGCCAAACTCGTGATTTCAAAGTACCAGTATCGATACCGTTGTACCAGTATCGATACCATTTTGCCCTAGTTTGGCCACTGTCAAAACCCGTATCGATACGAGGGTTTAGTGTATCGATACGGAGGGGGTCGTTTCGATACGCCACGTCAGCGTACCGATCCCAGTTTAACTACCCCAACGGCTATTTCCCAACGGCCATTTAAATGTCAAAGGGTACCGATACGCCCTCAAGCGTATCGATACGCCTATGCAGGCAAAAGCACAACGGCTAGTTCCTATGAATTCCGTATCGATACCGTTCCACGTGTATCGATACCGTTAGCTGCAGAACAGCATTTATGAAGGGAAATTAAGTCCTCAACGGCTCCAATTCATCCCCAACGGCTATTAACGGCTACAAACTCATTTGAGAGTATAAAAGGGACCTCCAAGCATCAAGAGAAGGCAAATGCTCATATTGTCAAACATCAAATGATCAAGAAATTGTCTTAGTGCTTTATTTGTCATTTCTTGTATAGACAAACACTAGTGAGCCAAAATTGTCAAATTTGCTCAAGTGTTTTAGGATTTGGGTGAGAGCTTAATTGTGCAAACAAACACCTATTAGAGGGTTTAAGTTTGCTTTGTTTTTCTCTTTGTAAAGAGAGTGTTCCTTCAAGCTTTGGGTAGAAAGCTTTGAGGGTTGTAAGGGTTTCCTCCTAATCCTAGAAAAGGGGACGAATCAATAGTGGATTGATTGAGAAATCCTTAGTGGGAAGCTAAGGTAGTGGATGTAGACCTTGGTTAGAAGGTTGAACCACTATAAATCATTGTGTCTTTATTCTTTCTAGCTTCCTAAACCCTTCCACCTAAAAATCCACCTCTCCACCACTTGGTGAGCATAATCGGTTGAACGAATCAAGCACCACGAAACCCAACAATTGGTATCAAAGCTTGGCTCAATCGAAGAGGATTAACATCCTATTGAGGAGATCCGGCAAGCTCGATCACTAGTTCTTCAACCGGCTCAAAATGGCGCAATCCATCGACAAACCGCCCTTCTTCGACGGAAATCACTATGCCCATTGGAAGATAAAGATGAAATACTTCTTGAAGTCAAGAGATTACAAGCTATGAGACATAGTTGAAGATGGTCCGTTCGTGCCTCAAGGAAGCAAAGCGGAATGGAGTGCCGACGATCGCAAGAAGATGGAGCTTAATTGTAAAGCCTTGCACATGCTCTTTTGTGCATTTGGCCCAACCATCTATGAGAAGATGTCTTCTTGTGAGAGTGCCAAGGAGGTATGGGACAAGCTTGAAGTCACATACGAGGGGACAAATGAAGTCAAGGAGACCAAGATTGGGCTCCTAACCTTGGAGTATGAGAACTTCAAAATGGATCCGGAAGAGAACATCGAGAAGATGTTTGATAGGTTCTCCACTATCACCAATGGTCTTAAAGGTTATGGAGAAGCCATCCCGGAGGAAAAGCTTGTTCGAAAGCTCATCTACTCACTTCCCGAGTCTTGGGACTCAAAGAGGACCGCCATCATCGAAGCCAAAAATTTGAAGACTTTGAAGCTTGATGAACTCATGGGGTCACTCCTTACTCATCAAATCATGAAGAAGAATAAAGAGGATGAGAAGAAGAGGGAAGAAATTAGAGCTATGGGAGAGAAGAAAATCAAAGGGCTTGGCATCAATGCAAGTGCCATGGCTCTCAAGTCCTCCACATGTCATCATGAAGATTCAAGTGAGGAGGATAGTGAAGATGAAGAGATGGCCTATCTCTTCAACAAATTCACCCGGTTCATGAAGAGCAAAATGGAAAAATCCAAGCATGAATCGATGAAGAAGATGAAGGATTCCCACAAATCCAAAAAGAAGGGATCATCTTCTAAACAAGCATATGCGGCCACATGGAGCGATGAAGACTCCACCGATGATGAAGTAGCCCACCTATGCTTGATGGCCCTCAATGAGGGGGAGGTAACTTCTAACTCATCTATTTCAAATTCTTATACATTTGATGAGTTACAAGATGCCTATGATGATTTGCTTTTGGAATTCAAGGCATCATTTTCTAAAAACAAAAAATTGATTTCAAAAATAAAAATTGAAAATGATTTGCTTTCCAAAACAAATCTTGAACTTGAAGCAAGATTAAAAGATTTTGAACAAAAATGTTTTGATTTACAAAATTTGCTTCTCAAAGTTCAAAAAGAAAAAGATTTGATTTCCAATGAACTTGAAAAGAAAAATAGTTTTGGAAAATCAAACTTTTATGTAAGACAATCTAGTGTCCCTAGATTCAAAAATGGTAAATGTTTTAGAAGTGTTTGGGTCCCAAAAGGACTAACCACTTCAATTAAAAAGGATGACATTGAAAAATGGATTCCTAAGGGGTCAAAAATTTGTGCCACTAACGTTCATGGATCCAAAGCAATTTGGATACAAAAAGTTACTTGGTTGTCTTTTGCTAGGTGTGATGGAGATGTTCAACAAGTCAAACATTGAGGGGGAGCTCCATGCACACAAGGATGAACACTTGAAAAAGGAAGGCTTCACATCCTCCCTTGAGTTCAAGTGTGGTAAAAATCTAGTTGTTTTAGTGTCTATTTGTTTTATTTTTATTTCATTCAACTAGATGATCATATATGATGGACTAACAATTTCAATGGTGCTTTGAGTAAGGGGGAGCCAATTTTAAACCAAAAATTTTTAAGTGTGTCAAAATGTTTTCGCCTCCTATGTTATCTTGAACTTAAATGTCTTAAATTCTTTTTGATATAACAAAAAGGGGGAGAAATGGTTTGAAAAATTGAATTTTCAAATGAATAAGTGGGAGCTAAATTTGATTTCATATCTTTAATCTCTTATTCACATTTTTAAAGTTGAAGGGGGATAATCCCAAACAATTTTTCAAGTTAGTTTTATTATATCAAAAAGGGGGAGATTGTAGAACTAATGTTTTGATATAATAATTGAAAAATGTTTTGGACTAATTTGAAAAGAATTTAAAACTTGTTTTTAAGTCCAAACAACTTGAAATTATGTTTGAGGTATTTTAAGAGGTTTTTGACAAAGAATTTTCATGTTTTTAATAGCCAAACTCGTGATTTCAAAGTACCAGTATCGATACCGTTGTACCAGTATCGATACCATTTTGCCCTGGTTTGGCCACTGTCAAAACCCGTATCGATACAAGGGTTTAGTGTATCGATACGAAGGGGGTCGTTTCGATACGCCACGTCAGCGTACCGATCCCAGTTTAACTACCCCAACGGCTATTTCCCAACGGCCATTTAAATGTCAAAGGGTACCGATACGCCCTCAAGCGTATCGATACGCCTATGCAGGCAAAAGCACAACGGCTAGTTCCTATGAAGGCCGTATCGATACCGTTCCACGTGTATCGATACCGTTAGCTGCAGAACATCATTTATGAAGGGAAATTAAGTCCTCAACGGCTCCAATTCATCCCCAACGGCTATTAACGACAACAAACTCATTTGGGAGTATAAAAGGGACCTCCAAGCATCAAGAGAAGGCAAATGCTCATATTGTCAAACATCAAATGATCAAGAAATTGTCTTAGTGCTTTATTTGTCATTTCTTGTATAGACAAACACTAGTGAGCCAAAATTGTCAAATTTGCTCAAGTGTTTTAGGATTTGGGTGAGAGCTTAATTGTGCAAACAAACACCTATTAGAGGGTTTAAGTTTGCTTTGTTTTTCTCTTTGTAAAGAGAGTGTTCCTTCAAGCTTTGGGTAGAAAGCTTTGAGGGTTGTAAGGGTTTCCTCCTAATCCTAGAAAAGGGGACGAATCAATAGTGGATTGATTGAGAAATCCTTAGTGGGAAGCCAAGGTAGTGGATGTAGACCTTGGTTAGAAGGTTGAACCACTATAAATCATTGTGTCTTTATTCTTTCTAGCTTCCTAAACCCTTCCACCTAAAAATCCACCTCTCCACCACTTGGTGAGCATAATCGGTTGAACGAATCGAGCACCACGAAACCCAACAAAACCTAAAAGACCCTGGGCAGCCATCCCCTTAGGGAATTCCCCAAGCATCCTTAATCGTGCTACTTACAAATGCTCCTCGTATATCTGTACCTTGTATACGTATACTCACAGTATCCCTAATGTTTTGTACCAAGCTATTACAATCACGACTACTACTTCTAAATCTCCTATAATTGCGTTCCTCCCAAATATGGTAAACAAACGAACACCATGCAATCTTGCAAACAAGCACCGGCAATTTCTTCCCCTTTAAGTTCATAGAAAGCCAAGACAATTTTGCTTCCCATCCCAAACTATCCCTGTTGAGACCGCACAATCCCAGCACAGCTTGCCAAATTTGTTTAGAGTAGGGACAATCAGAAAAGATGTGATCCCTAGTCTTTTGCCCATTAGCACACAAGCAACACAAACTATCAACAGGTAAACCTATACGTTGAAGTCTATCCATTGTTGGCAAACGGTTTAGTATAGCCATCCAAACTATAACAAAATGCTTTAGAATACGTGCTCCAAACCAGATCAGCTTTTCCCAAATAATCTTCGAGCCAGGCTCCCTGACTTCATTCCAGATGAGCCTCAAATTTAAAGGACCCTGGGGAAGGGCCTGCACCACAGTTTTCAACTTTAGCATTTTTTGAATACTCCAACTGAACCAAGGTTTGGAAACCACAGTCCAATAGCTATGGTCCTTAAAGATATAGGCTCGAACCCAAGCAATCCACAATGATCCCTCAGCAGATAAAAGTTTTTGGATGAGCCGAATGATACAGGTCTTGTTCCAGAAATGTAGGTCCTTGACACCAAGACCACCTTCCCCCCTTAGGCTTACAGATACACTTCCATCCCACACGAGCACCGTGTGCAGAAGAGTCCTTGCCGTGCCAAAAAAAAAGCATACATAGTTGTTCTATCCTTCTAATGACACATTTGGGAAGAATAACCTGCTGGCACCAGTAATTAACAATGCTGAAGATGACAACATTGATGAGCTATAACCTTCTAGTATAACTAAGATGTCTGCTATTCCAGGCCTCCAAACGCTTTTTCACCTTCTCCACAAGGACAACACAATCTCTTTAAAGCCTGTAATAGCACCCCATCTAGCTTGCTGGTCAACAGAAATTCCAGCAATGAAAAGTTCAGACTTAGCTATGTTCAATTTGAGCCCAGAAAGAGAGTAGAACTCATCTAATACACATTGAACACCAAGTATAGAATCAAGGTTCCCCTTACAAAATATAAGCAGGTCGTCAACAAAGCACAAGTGAGTCAGCTTAATTTTCTGGCACTTTGGGTGAATTTGAAAAATACCATTTTCAGCAGCAAGGTCCAGTAGGTGCGAAAGGACATTCATTGCTAGAACAAACAAATAGGGGGAGAGAGGGTCCCCCTGTCGAACCCCTCTTCTTCCCTTAAAAAAACCAACAAGGCTTCCATTGAGAGAAATGGAGAATCGACTACCAGTAAAACAGACTTCAATCCACTTTCTAAATTTGTCTGGTAGCTCAATAGCCTTCAGCACAATGGAAAGAAAGCACCAACTCAGTGAATCGAAGGCTTTCTGCAAGTCTATCTTCAATGCACAGCGGGGAGAAATTGACTTTCTACCATAACCCTTTACAAGTTCCTGAGCCAGTAGGGTATTGTCAATAATACTCCGCCCCTTAATAAACGCAGACTGATTCAAAGAGATTAGCCCAGGCAAGGATCCAGTCAACCTCTCAACCAAAATTTTAGTAATGGCTTTGTATACCATAGAACAACAAGAGATGGGTCTAAAATCTCTAGGGGAACAAGCATTCGGAGTCTTCAGGACCAAAGTGATAGCAGTTGCATTAAACGCAGGTAAAAGGGTAGAGGAATTAAAAAAATATCTTATTGCGGCACAGAAATCACTTCCCACAGTGCCCTAAGCCATTCGGAAAAACCACAACGTGTACCCATCTAGACCAAGTGATTTATCTTTGCCCTGAGAGCATATAGCATTCTTGATCTCTGCGTTAGTGATAGCCCGAGTCATGTTGTCTTTTACATCAGGAGGAATGGAAGCCCGCAAAAAACACCTCATTGTATCCACATTACATCCCCTGACTCCATCATCAACAGAGCCGATCTGGCCAGTGAAGAAACGAAGAAATTCCTCTGACATACCCTCAAAAGATTCAATTTTGTTTCCCCTGTCATCCTGCACAAAACGAATGGTGTTTCTCTTGCGCTTTTCAGAAACAGCATAGTGGAAAAAACGAGTCCCTTTATCCCCTTGTTGTAGCCAATCCACCTTAGCCTTCTGTTTATAGAACTGAACTTCTGCTTGCTCAAGAGTATAAAGTTCCTCCTTTAAACGCTTCTCATCAGCAACAGTGGTACTCGAACCATCTCCAGACAGATTCGAAAGTTACAGAAATTCAAGGGCCTTCCTCTTCTCCTCCACCCGCTTAGAAATATTAGCAAAGTGCCCCACATTAAGAGCCCTCAAACAAGGCTTTAATCGTTTCAATTTTGCAAATAGAATTTGTAAAGGGTTACCTGCAACAGGCTCAGCCCAAGAAGAAGCAACAAGTTGACCAAAGTCCGGATGATGGGCCCAGAAATTGAAAAACTTAAACGGTTTAGGCCTATTCATAGGTGGCCTGTCGTGGAGCCTCACAAATCCAGGGCAATGATCCAAAACTCCTGGAGCCAAATAATCCACACAAGACTAGCAAATTTCCACAAACCACTGAGGGTTAACGAGGACACAGTCAAGCTTCTGGGCTAAAAAAGCCCCATTCTTGCTTATTCGACCAGGTAAAGATAGGTCCAGAAAAAGGATGATCTTGAAGGCCCACATCACCTAAGCAGCTCTGAAACTCAGCCATATCAGGGGAAGTATGAGGCCCCATCTGCTTAAAGTCAGAGCTCTCCTCTGCACTAAAGGTCACGTTAAAGTCCCCCCCCACAATCCAGGGACAATCACCCACCAAAGGTTCGATCTACCTTAATTGGTCCCATAATCCCCTTCGATCAACACTGCCATTACTACCATAAACAGCATAAACAAAAAATGTCTTCCCCTCAAGTTCCCCCTTAAGAGTAATAGATTGAGAGTCAGACAAAATCAAACTGAAATTAAGATCCTTTCGACAAAAATCTAGATCTTACCTAGTCCAATTGAACTATAGTTATGAAATATAACCCACTCATCAGAAAATCGAGAAAAGATTTCCCTCGATTTTGGCTCTTTTACCCGTGTTTCAAGCAAGCAAAGTATATCAACATAAAGCTCATTCATACGTTTTAACACAACTCTCTGTTTCTTGGGATCATTAAATCCCCTTATGTTCCAAAAAACCATACTTATTGGGAAACAAGAGCAGGACCACTACCCAAACCATCAACAACTCAAGGAACTTTGGTCTTGAGTTTATCCTTTTTCGTTTTCATCTCCAGAAGTAAATTTGCAACACCTTGAGCAGCAGCTCTCGGCATTCTAAGTTCCTTCAATCCATCAGGATCAATACCAGCCAAGGCTTCAAACTTATTCTTCGAAACAATATTTGTGGCATTCTTCTTCAAAGCCCCTTTCTTCTTGACATCAGAACTTTGTAAAGGGGGATAATCCTCCGCCAGCTGCGGGGAGATAAAAATACCTTCAACCACCATAGTAGACATCATAGAATCAACAACAGGAATCCCATTCTCAACAGACTTATCAACCATCACAGAGTTTTGACCAGGATCAACATTGACTTTTCCACCACTGACAAGGGCAGTGTCTCCCTTCTCAGCACTTGTACCAGCATCAGCACAAGCCCCATTCAAAGAAGGCCCAGCAGCTATGTCAGCCGCAACAGCCGGATCAGAATCCTTCACCTTAATTCTCCATTCAGCAGGTCATGCCTCATTACCCATCATTGTGCACGTTTTATCAGAATGGCCAAACACCTTACAGTAAGAGCAACAAGGAGGCATCCAAGGAACCTTAACATGAACCTGTACAATGGAATGATCCTGCATACGGACAGAGATGATCCGAGGAATCTTTTGCCCAGCTTCAACTTCAATGCATACCTTTGCAAACTCAAGCCGCTCCCTTGAAGCAGTAATGGAGTCCATGTACATTGGCATACCCACATCACTGGCAATATAGCTAAGACTCTTCTTCGAGAACAATTCGAGCGGAACATTATAGAGCTGGACCCAAATTTGCATGCGCCCTAAATCAAAATCCAGACGTTGCAGGTTTGGCTCCCATTTTCGCAAAACAAGCGGCTTGTGATGAATGTGCCAAGGGCCATTCTCCAGAACCCAATCCCTTTCAGCAATAGTCGCAAATGTGAAGACATAGAGATTTGATCCAGCGAGGCTCACCTTCGAGATAGATTTCCCCCAGAGTGTATCAACAATCTTCTTGAGCGCCACAAAATTCGGAGCAGCACCGATGAACTGTCCAACCAGTGCACATCTCCAATCGGAAACTCCAGCATCAAAGATCTCCACCGGAGGCTCAATCACAACAGAGCCATCATCAATTCTTGGGGCAAAGAATTCCAAAGCTTGGCTATCGCTACCCCCAAATAGAAAACTCTTCCAATCCACCGAAGTCATACAAAAGGATATCAGATCCGTATCAGAAATCAGAAAACCCACCGAAAACCGAAAAGAAAGCACCAAAAACCCTCAAGATCGATCGGAAAAGAAGAAAAAATCCCCCAGGCCGTTATGCCTGCTAACATGCGCCCACATAGCATTTTCTCTCTAATTAATTTTAATTATAATTTTAGTCTTTTAGATTTTTAAAATTTTAAAAAAATTAATGGCGTTCATCGGTGTTCATCGTTAGTGGTGTATATCAATGTTCGTCGCACGTGGTAGACTCATCCTATATAAAATCGTGTTTAATTATCCATAAGTTGACAAAAAATATTGTAAATTACAAAGTTCAACTTATCTATAGTTTATCGTGCTTCAAAAAGGTTATTATCTATAGTTTATTATTATTTGATATATTGGCATTACAATTTTGATTTGTTTATAGAGAAAAAAAAATTCATCGCATATCAAATAATTATCGTTCGATTAATTAATAATGTTTGATTAAGGGTTTAGTTTATAGCATACATGAGTTACTTGTTCGGAATTGAAAAGTTGAGATTCTAAATGTACTACGACAAGAAAATAAGCTAGTCGATGAGATCACAAAATTAGCGCATGCTTATGCTTTAGAATGTTATATATCTTTTATAGTGATTAATAAAATACATATGTCATTATTCAAAAAAGGATGTCGGATATTTATTTTCGCCAAATGCAATAGTAGCTACTATTACATGATTGTTTTTTTTTTTTTTGCTCAATAATGTATGATGTTATTAAATAAGAATTATACAAGACAAATATCACCGGTGGCCTCGTTAAAAACCTCCCTAAGCCTATATGGAGGAAAAGAGTGCCCCCGGAGATGTGGAGATGAACGAACACCAATAAACCTATCAACCAAATAAGCGAATCCAAGACGGGCGGTCAACACCACTTTTCGCTAACGCATCAGCCATACTATTCGCCTCTCGGAACACATGATGGAAACAAACATCCTCCAAGACACAACAAGCTTCATCGATCCGGCGAAACCACTGCGATAACAACCATGGCCGTTTCTCCCGATGTAACACCCACGCAATAGCAACCGCGGAGTCGGACTCAATCACAATCGCACGCGACTCACGCCACGCCGATCCGCAAAGCAATTTCAAAGCAGCACAAATAGCCTGAAGCTCGGCTTCGTTCGAATCCACCACCCAATCGGACCCGAGAACATAGCTAGGATCCGCCCACAATAATCGCGCAACACCCCCCACAACCCGCCTTGCCCGGCTTACCCCTCGATGAACCATCAACATTAAATTTTAGCGCACCCGATGGCGGTTTTTCCCAAACAACATTCACCCGACTACACCTCGGAACGGTTCGGACCTCACATAGCCAAGGGCAGTCCCACCACACCTGTTCCGAAATAGCCTCGGATGCACCAATCCGAGCCCAATACATCGAGTGCAGTTTAATAAGAAAAAGCATCTCACTCACCGGCATTCTTCTTTCACGGAAAATGAACCCATTTCGGCCCAACCACATCGACCACAACACCGCTGCACATCCCGCTAGCCACCATTCACGTACAACACCGGTAAAGAAGCTATTAAACGCAATCCTCAAAAACTCCAACAACGTCCGCGGCTGTACAAAATCCACCCTCCACCATTGGAAAAACAACAACCACACTTCCCACATGGCCGGACACTAAAAAAGAACGTGATTCGCTGTTTCTTCCACCTCGCGACACCAACAGCAGCCCCATCTCGAGGCTTCCACCGGGACACCGCGAGTGCGCAAATGATCCATCGTTGGCAACCTACCCAGCATAAAAAACCAAACAAAATACTGGATTTTTGGGGGCACTTGCAACCTCCAAATTGCACTTAATTCCTCCATCGATTCTAATCCAAATGTCACCATCAAACCATACAAAGAACTCACCGTGAAAACCCCTGCGTGCTGGTTTGAACCGTCTTTTTATTTATAAAAAATAAAAATTAAATAAAAAGTGAACTGAACATTATTATTCAAAATTTTATTTACTAGGCTAAAAACTGAGACTTTTTTATCTATCTATCTATATATATATATATATATATATATATATATATATATATATATATATATATATATATATATATATATATCAATTTTTAAATTTAATTATTGAAATAAAGCTTTTTCTCAATTATTTATTAAAGTGACACTCATTTCTGATATATAAGATAAAGACGTATCCTAGACTTCCTAATCCTACATGGTAGTCACTAGGGGTGGGAGAAAATACCCGACCCGATTGACCCGACCCGAAAACCCGACTACCCGAAACAAAAATACCGGGTAATTCCCGAAAAAAAATTACCCGACCGGGCCGGGTACCCGACCCGGCAAATTTCCCGGGACACGGGCCGAGAGTTTTCCCTTACCGGGTACCCGACCCGACCCGATAAAATTTAATATATATTTTTTATATTTAAAATTATATTTTTATTTTATGTTTCTTAATATTTTCACTCTAAAATTAAGTTTAAATCCCTATATTTTTCTATGTTTGTATTATATTTTTTTAAGTTTTAAGTTTAATTTTTTTTTAAACTTTTTGTGTTTAACATATGATTTTTTTAATTTTAAAATAAAAAAAATAAAAAAAAAATAAAAAAATATATGAACCGGGTACCCGGTACCCGATTACCCGGGTACCCGAATTTTACGGGTACTCGAATCCCGGGTACCCGGATTTAATGGGCCGGGACACGGGCCGTTTAAAGAGGTACCCGGACGAACCGGGTACCCGGATTTAATGGGCCGAGACACGGGCCGTTTAAAGAGGTACCCGAACGAACCGGGTACCCGAATCCTGGGTACCCGACAATTCCCACCCCTAGTAGTCACCCAATCGATAGATTCTAAGAAAATTATCGACTTACGTAAAATGACTCTACCACATTCCATCTTTCAAAAGTTTGAAGAAAATAAATTTATTTTGGTACAAAAATTAAAATTTTAAAAAATATGTTAAATTTTAAAAATATTTAAATGTCTGACTAACATTATTTAAAGAAATTAAAAGTACTTTAAAAATATCTAATTTATTTTAAAGTATAAATTAATTTTTTAAATAATTTCAATTAATTAATTTATTATTTTAACTATTTTTTACAAGAATAAATACTATTATTATTTTTGAATAGAATAGATACTATTATTTTTAAACACTAATAAAATGTCAAATATAATTAAGAGTATATATAGATAATTATTTTATGTACCGAGAATATATATATATATATATATATATTTAGGCTTAAACGTCAGATAGGTGCCCAAACTATACCCTTTTTTCCAGTTAGGTGCCTAACGTTTGTTTCGGGCCACTTAGGTGCCTAACGTTTCATTTCGTAACCCATTTAAGGTTTTAGCCGTGACGGACGTTAAAATTTTCTGTTAAGGGACACGTGGCACATTTTTAGTGCTTCTGATATTAAAAATAATAAAATTAATTAATTAAAAATAAAATTAACCCTTAACCCATCTTCTTCCCCATCACCATCCACCAGTAAACCCTGGCTGCAATCTGCTCGCTTGGATGCCATTGAATGGATTTTCAACGTATGTTTCTCTCCCCCACTTATATTTAAATCCTTGCTTTTCTTCTCTATGTGAATAAATCTTCTGTCTTTTTTTTCAGACGAGAGAAACTTTCGGATTCCAAGTTCACACAGCTTATTTGTCTGTAACATACTTTGATCGGTTCATTTCAATAAGATCTATTGATGTGAGTGTGTTTTTTCCTTAATTTTTTAAACAGTGATCAATGGGGTTTGTTGTTTTTGTTTGAAACAAGTGTTTTCGATGTTATTCATGTGTAGGAAGGGAAGGTGTGGGTCGTTCGATTGTTGTCGATAGCATGTTTATCATTGGTAGCAAAAATAGAAGAATGTAAAGTCCCAGTTTTATCAGAGTTTGAGACAAAAAATTACCAATTCGAGAACAAAGTGATTCAAAGAATGGAGTTATTGGTACTCAGCACATTGGAATGGAAGATGAATTCCGTCACACCATTCTCTTATCTGCAATTTTTCATCACAAAGTTCCATGCCGAATCCAATCCCAAAGGACTAATCTCCAAAGCCATTGAACTAATAATATCCATCATCAAAGGTAATCAAAACAAAGCTTCAATCTTCAATGAAATCAACAACTCAAACTCTGTGTTTTCAATGCAGCAATCAATTTGGTGGATTATCGACGTCGATCATTGCTGCAGCTGCAGTGTTAGCTGCTTCAAACAGTGGATTAACAAGAGAAGCAATGGAGGCCAAGGTCGATTCCATTTCATTGTGGGGATGTTTACAAAGTGTGAGCTTTCGTTTTCCTTGTGTTTTCTGAACAATGCTTTGATGTGTAATTGTAGTGATATGAACGTTGTGCTGGATGAAACAGGAAGAGATGTATATTTGCTATGGTATGATGCAGATGGGTAAAGCTTGCCTCTGTTCCGAGTGGTGGTGGTGGTGCTGTTGCAGCTGCTGCACCAGGAGCCGCCACCGCCGCTGCTCCTGCTGCAGCTGAGAGTAAGAAGGAAGAGAAAGTTGAGGAGAAAGAGGGGGATGGTGATGGGGAAGAAGATGGGTTAAGGGTTAATTTTATTTTTAATTAATTTAATTAATTAATTTTATTATTTTTAATATCAGAAGCACTAAAAATGTGCCACGTGTCCCTTAACGGAAAATTTTAACGTCCGTCACGGCTAAAACCTTAAATGGGTTACAGAATGAAACGTTAGGCACCTAAGTGGCCCAAAACAAACGTTAGGCACCTAACTGCAAAAAATGGTATAGTTTGGGCACCTATCTGACGTTTAAGCCTTTTTTTTACTTTGCAAGTTTGTTAATAAACTTGCATCTATACTTAATATATTTAAAAAAGGGTAAAGTACACCAATGGTCACCGAACTTTTAGGGTGCGTTCATTTTGGTCACCAAACTTTTAAAAATTTCATTGGGGTCACTCAACTTTTATTTCACTTTCATTTTGGTCCCTCAACTTTTACTTCGCTTTCATTTTGGTCCCTCTCGTTACCTTCCATTAGTAAATGCTGACACAACTCGTTAGTTTTCATTTTCTTCAAGGGTAAACTATATAAATGGTCACCGAACTTTTAAAATGCTTTCATTTTGGTCATCGAAATTTTAAAACATTCATTGGAGTCACCCAACTTTTGTTTTACTTTAAAGCAACCCCATTGATTTAAGAAAAAACTCTTTCGATGTATTAAAAAACAAAAGTAAGAAGTAAATTTTACCTTATGATTATTAGGGGCGTTAAAAAATATCCGACCCGGTTGACCCGGCCCGCTGACCCGAACCTTTAAAAACCGGGTAATTCTTTTAAAAAATGCACCGACCCGAGATTATTTTTCCGGGTAGTTAGGTCGGGTCTGGGCCAAAAATTTTGTGTAGCCGGGTACCCGACCCGACCCGTTACTTTTAATATATTTATTTTTTAGTTTTAAATTATATTTTTATTTTAGGTTCTTAATATTTTTACCCTCAAACTAAATTTAAATCTCTATTTTTTTTCTAAGTTTGAATTATGTATTTTGAACTTTTTAAATTTTTGTGTTTGGTAGTTGGTTTAGAAATATAATAAATCAAGTTGATGTAAGAAAATATAATTAAAATTATTGAATAATAAGGATGGCGTTTTATGGTCCAAGTGGTAAGCATCTTGGTTCCGCTTAAGCAGGTTTTAAGTTTGAGGCGTTGTATATGCAAAAAGTTATCGCTGGGAGACTCACCCACCAAAATCAGGTGTGCAACACGGGACAATCCGGATTAGTCAATGTGAAACCTAGAAACCCAAAGGACAACAAAAAAAAAACATTTAAATCCACTTGTGCATGAAACAAAAATTAAAGCAAATCAATTAGAAAACTAGTTATATTTTTTTTTCAAAAATGTGAATCTAAGCATTAATTTACGTACCAGGTAAAATTTTAGAGAATTTAAATTTAGTTTGAGGGTAAAAATATAAGGAACCTAAAATAAAAATATAATTTAAAATTAAAAAATTTAAATATATTAAAAGTATCGGGTCGGGAACCCGGCTACACAAAATTTTCGGCCCAGACCCGACCCAACTACCCGAAAAAAATCGGGTAAAGGCATTTTTTTAAAGAATTACTCAGTTTTTAAAGGTTCGGGTCGGTGGGCCAGGTTAACCGGGACGAGTATTTTTTAACGCCCCTAATAATCATAAGGTAAAACCTACTTCTTACTTTTTTTTAATACATTGAAAGAGTTTTTTCTTAAACCAATGGGGTTGCTTTAAAGTAAAACAAAAGTTGGGTGACTCCAATGAAAGTTTTAAAATTTCGATGACCAAAATCAAAGCATTTTAAAAGTTTGGTGACCATTTATATAGTTTACCCTTGAACAAAATGAAAACTAACGAGTTGCATCAACATTTACTAATGGAAGGTAACGAGAGGGACCAAAATGAAAGCGAAATAAAAGTTGAGGGACCAAAATGAAAGAGAAATAAAAATTAAGTGACCTTAATGAAAATTTTAAAAATTCAATGACCAAAATGAACGCGCTCTAAAAGTTTGGTGACCATTGGTATACTTTACCCTTAAAAAAATAAACATGAAACATCTTAATTTTTTAATTATACTTTTATTGTCAACTACATTTATTTAATTCGAAGTGTTGAATGGCGTGTTTTGATTGATATTTTTTAAAATTAAATTAACTATCTGATATAAAATAAATAACATTAGTAAGTTTTAAGGTATTAATGATAGGAAAAATTTACGTATTAAGATGAGAAAATAGATAAACGAGGTGATTACAAGTAATATTTGTTCTAAATATATTTACTCTCAATAATTTAAGAATGTATATTCAACCACCCTGTTAGGGCTGCTAATGCTCGAACTTGTAACCTTTAGGAACAATAACCGTTCTTTTAACCAATGTGGCAAATTGGTTTGTGCAATTTGAACTCTAAATTAACATTTCATTCCACTATACTAACAAATAGTTAGTATACTTATTATAAGTTTTTATCACTTTTGATTCTGATTAGTTAATAATGACTTAAATATGAATAATTATATAAAAATAATAATTTTTAGTCCTAACTCAACCATTCAAATTTCTGAATCGATTTCTAAATTAACTAGCTTCGTCCCCTTCCCTCGTCGCTCAGCTGTTTTTCTCCCCCAACTATAATTTCGAAAACCCTAGAATTTCTCATTCTCAGACAAAATTATTTTACTCCAAAATCATGGATCAATACTATAATCATCATCAACCTTATAATCAATGGCGGCAACCGCCGCCACCGCAGCAACCCAGCTTATGCCCGGTTTGCTCGATTCCTCACTTCCCATTCTGCCCTCCCTACCCTCCTCCTTACCATCATCAAAATCCTAATTACTCTCAGCATCACAATTACGCCCGACCCGGATTCGACCCCTATCAACCTCCGCCCCCACCAGACCCGGCACCGCCACCTCCTCCTCCGCCTCCTTACACCAATGGGTTTGCGGATCCTAGATCGTGGCATCCAAACCCTAATTCCGGCCATGACTATGCTACGGCTGCTGCTGGTGAATTCGATCGGACTTACAAAAGGCCTAGGGTTGAAGAGATTGGTTCGGGTCCAACTCGGATGTTGACGGAGGATGAGAGAAGATTGAAGTTGATTCGTGATCATGGGGCTGCTTCATTTAGTGGATTTAACCAAGAGAATAAGTCTCTCCATAATAATAGTAATCAAAATAACAATGTCAACCTATTGCCGCCCAGGAGTTCAGAGATGTATAACATCGAAGATTCAATTAATAATTGTACTGGTTATTATGTCAACCTATTGCCGCCCAGGAGTTCAGAGATGTATAGCCAGCCGCAGCAGATTCAGCATAAAGATTCAGTGCCCACGGCAGTCAATCATTGGCAAGGTTATGAACAGGGAATTGGAGGTCATTTGCCACACCCCGGTGGCAATCACATGGCTCAGCCGCCGCCACCTCCTCTTCCAGCTTCTCCACCCCCACCTCTGCCCGTAGAGGCGTATTCTTCATCACCCAGTTCATCATTTTCTTTATTTCCTGTAGGCGCTAGTTCATCAGTCACAGCACATTCCAGTTATCCGGTGGCTACTGAGCCTTATTATCAGAACAAGCCACCACCGCATGCTTCTGGTGGATTCCGTAGGGAGGTAATGAGTTCTTTTTAATTGGTTTTTTCAGCATTGGTATTTGAACTTTGAAATTGTATTTTCCTTGGATGAATAGTATCGTTATGCTTATTTTATTTATTAGAATCCTCAAGTTATCCATAGGAGTTCCTCCGTGATTCCTCCAAAGCAATTATCTTCTGATAAGCCTAAAGTTGTTGATGCTTCCGAGTTGTTTAAGATGCCTCATAGAGCTTCTCGGCCTGATCATATTGTGATAATTCTTCGAGGGCTTCCAGGTAAATTATATCAGATTCTTGCAATTCAGTTGATGCATTTACAGCTTTTTTCTTTTCAATTCTGGAATGCAGACAATAATTGGCTAATGTTTGCTAAATAAAAGAAGTAAGGTGAATTTATTCTCAATGAGTATATAACTATATATTGACATTTCAGAATTAAATGTTTCACCTTTAGTGGCTTTTAGCAGGTAAAAATGTAACTTTGCTGATAGAGAGTTCAGACATTTTTTAACTGATTGGTTTAAGTTTAAAACATGGTTAGTTTTCAGAGAAAAAAAGAAATACACCTGTTCTTGGTGCACCACGCGCTAAATGAGAAACTAGATCCAGATCATAACTTATTTATAAATCATCCTTTCTACTTTTCTTTCCTTCAAGTGGTTAGTTTTCTTTTCTTCCTGTTACATTGAAAGATGTAGTGATATAATTAATATGTATTTCTCACTTGGGAGGTAACGAAGCTCATCATTGTTATGAGTTTCCAGAAACAGAATTTTGAAGTTGCATCAATGGTGACATAAGATGATGCTTTCACCTTTCATCGTGAGCGTATGCTTGATAACCTCATTTTTTTATGAGCATCTGCTGGTCATCCTCTATTTCCTAGGAAAATGCTATGGGTGTTTCTTATGGTCGTAGTGCATGATAATAATCTTTATGACCTTATATGGAGATAAAGGAGATAGGCTGGAGTTGTCATTAACTTTATTACCAGGTTTGGCATATTTAATTGCTCCATTTCTTTTATGTTTAGGTAGCGGAAAGAGCTACTTAGCAAAGATGTTAAGAGATCTTGAGGTTGAAAATGGTGGTGATGCTCCTCGAATCCATTCCATGGATGATTATTTTATGACTGAAGTTGAAAAGGTCTGCTAGTTTGTATTATATCTCTGCAAGTTTGATAATCATGGACAGTTGAAAAATTAGATGTTGTGGAAAATTGTAATATGTTACATGTCATTATTTGAAGGATGAGGAGACAGAAGTTTCAAAATCATCAAGTTCAGTTCGAAGTAAGAAAAGAGTGAAGAAGACGGTTATGGAGTACTGTTATGAACCTGAAATGGAGGAGGTAAGCTAGTAATTTATTTACAATAGGCAGTCTCTTTATGTGCTCGAGTTGAAATGTGGGTTTATGTACATTTTTAATTGTTGGGTTTTGTGTTGCTGCTGAAATAATCGATTCATGGATTATTCTGGCAGATTGGACAAAGTCTCCAATCAGGGAATGTGTATAGTCTCTTGTCAATTCATGCTGAGTGATTTAACTTGAACTTCATCTAAGTTAACATTATTGTCTGCTAAACTGGTTTCTGATATTTGCTTGCCATACCTTGTATAAAAGAAGGCTCAACAATACATTTGACATTTAAAGATCAAAACAGTTACCGAACACAATTCTTTTTAAGATTTATCCTCATATTCCATGCTTATGAAATGGGGACCCCCCCCCCCCCCCCCCCCCCAACTTTAGAAATGTGTGTCCAACTAAAAGTATCTCCAAAATTTTAGTTTTGTTATTGCTAAATAATAATGAGCTTGCTGGATTATTCTTTTGCATTCAAATATGAATAGATGCATGCATGGCACCTGGCCTTTGTATTCCTAATGGCAGTATTTCCTTACTAATGCATGATACCAGCCCATATCATTTTCTACGAATTTGATGTCATGTCATATGCTACAGGCATATCGAGAAAGCATGTTGAAAGCATTTAAGAGAACCCTTGAAGATGGGATCTTCAGTTTTGTAATTGGTATGGCTCTTCAAATGAAATTTTAGACTACTGAAGACTGTCAATTTTTATCTTTGCTCTATTATTATGGCCATTCTGTTCTTAAGGTGGATTATATGATGTTTGTTGTCAAAAATAAATTTATATTGATATGATTACATGTTTCCTTTTGGTCTGATGATTTTGTGGTGATGCCTATTTTTGTCAAGTTCTTCTGTTCATAGCGGTAGGCGGTAGCATAAAGATCTTTCCTTCAGATTGTGGGTTCATGTGCCTGCCTTACTTCAACATGGTTTAGAAAACTGAGGGTGTCTTTAACTCTTTTCCCATTATTCTTTCACGAGGAGAGAGGAAAAAAGGGGACAAGGGAATTAATAGGCTTCATTAGATGAAACAATTAAACATTCTTCCAGTTATGCTGGCTTGTTACAGCATTTAATCACATAAGTGATCTAGCTTCATTAGCATCTAAGTGGTCATGCAGTGCCAATGCACTGCTTACATTTTCTACTAACTACAGATGCAGTTTTGTTCGGCAATTGACCCTTTTCTTGCTGGTATGTGTGCTTCGTCTTAGTGGATGACCGCAATCTGCGGGTAGCTGATTTTGCTCAGTTTTGGGCAATTGGAAAGGTATACTCTCAATTCTCACACCCCTCTCTGCAAGTATATTCTCTGGGAGTACTTTAAAGGTGTGCGGGCCTTCATTTACATAACATTGGTCTTATTGCAATTTAGGGGCAAAAACATTAATATGCTGTATTTTTAGTTTTCTTCCTTGTCTTTTGACTTGATTATTTATTTATTTATTTGTTTTACTTGTGATTTCTTCTCTATTTTTCTGTCCCAATCTTTAATCTAATCTCTTCTACTGCATGGTAGAAATAGTTTTACCCTTCTAAGAAAGAACTATACATATTATATAATCCTTTTGGACAGGAACCTGGAAGTCTTTGTCTCTGCCATTCATTCATACTTTTTATCTTTAATGTTATTTTCTTGTCCCCTAACTTGAGGTTCTGGTTTTGCCGTTTGGGTTTGAAAATGTAAAGGGGTTGATGTTCTCATGAAAACTGTATTGCTTAGTACCAAAAAATCATCTTTATAACTTTCATTTTCTCTGGTTATGGGGTAATTCAAGTAAAAAAATTAAAACAAAAAAGGGAAAATTAGGAAGCTATCGATCATGCTTGTAATACTTGTAGTTCAAGGCCAATGGTGTTATCTTCAGAAGGTGCAAACCTGCTCTGCAATGTCGATCACAAGTCTTTCTTTTAAGTTATAATAATCTGCCTTTCTGCTATTAGTTTCCAATATATTCTTTTGCTTTTACATAAGCTGTTTCCATATTGCACCTTGTACCAAAATGAATATGTTGATTCATGCTAGATTATCATTATAATATCATCTAGAATTTCAATTTAAGCATACTGAATCGTTATTGATATTCTGTATACCATGTGTTGCCCTTTCGAACTTGGGGTGTGGAAAAACCTATATTGTGGTCTTAGTATTTTTCTTGTCCGTGCTATTAGTTTTCAGGTCTAGTTTAAGTTAAGGCATTCCTTATTTTCTCAGTATGAGCATGGAATGTATGTGCTTATGCAAGTTTTATGTCTCAATGGTTTATTATTGATGGGATTTTTCATTTATGGTCTAATGATATGAAGACATTTCAAATGCTTACTTTACATTTTGTACGTGCCTTTTGTTTTCTGTATACGAGTGTTTTTGACAGTACAGTGAAGTTCGTTAAGAGCCATCTTTTATGTTGGTGGGGTTGACCAATTATTTTTGCATTTATCATAAGAATATGAACAACTTTAGTATTCTAAAATGTAATTTTGAATCAGTTGTCCCAATTGAATTGAATCTCTGTTGAAACTTTTCATGGAATTTCTATTTATCCTGTAGAAAAAGTTCTTCAGGAATTCAGATCCTAATCTGACTCTTTGCATATATAATTTTGAGCTTGAACCTTTAGGGTGAAGCATGATAAAACTACTAACAGGAACCTTGTTTGCGTGTAATGTAACTGATGTGCTATGCTATGGTTTAAGCTTTTAATGATGATGACTGTTGAGTTACAGTAGTTCTTTTCTTTTTAGCTGCTTTTTCTTATTGTTCCTTTCTTTTCAGAGATCGGGTTATGAAGTTTACGTGTTAGAAGCTACGTACAAGGATCCTGCGGTGAGTGTGTGCATAATGTTATTCCTTAATAAGATTTTTGTAACATTGGCTGATATATGTGCATTGTTTCTTCTCTAATGTTGACTTGATAAGTTGCTCTGATGTTTTTTGTATAAACTGAACAATAGTTCTTCCTCACTCAATTTTTCCAAAAAGCTGATAATAATGTTGAATTTCAGGGCTGCGCAGCTAGGAATGTGCATGGTTTTACCCTAGATGGTATCCAACAGATGGCAGAACAATGGGAAGAAGCTCCGTCATTATACATACAACTCAATACGAAGGTCTGCTGTTACTAAGCTTTCAATTCTAGATACTGTTAAAACTTTGGGAATTCTAGGAGAAAGCAAATATCATAGTTTAGAAATTTTGAGGAATTTGGAAATCACAGTTACTTTGACATAATACAACCAAAAAATATTGTAACTTCTGAATGGTGTATTTTGCTGTTGTGACAGTCATTATTCCATGGAGATGACCTGAAGGAAAGTGGTATTCAGGAGGTAATTGAATTTCATATCATGCTAGTCCGGTTGAAATCTTAATTCTGATCGTGCCTTCTACTTACAACATGAAAAAAGTTTTGAGTTTGTTTATAACATATATGTATGAGTAATTATTTTTTCCCGTTTATTAGTATTTCCCTTCATCACTTCTAGTCCAGATGTTTCTTTGCAAGTAGTATTTGTTACTGCATCTGAATAGAAATGTATGTTTTAAGTTCTTTATCTGATAAGGAAGATTGGGTTGTAGTTAGAAAGTCACTTGAACATACATGGGCATGGAATTCTAAATAGTTTAACTTGGTTTCCTTTTTGTATCTGCCAGGTTGACATGGACATGGAAGATGAAAATAGTGAAGAAGGATTATCAAGACAGCAAGAACAAAAAACTGAGAAATTGATCTTACAAGCTGTTAGAGATCATGTGCCTGAAGGTATTTTTTTCTCTTCGTTTACGTATTTTCTGCATCATTTTGCACTCAATTTCACTTGTTAGTCATCACTTCACCCTCCATTATTACGACACATGGACATATTGTACATGAAGATAAACTAGGAGGTAAATACTGGAGAGAAGCATAAGGGCAGGGGATAATTAAATTAAAATTAGGTACATAGTGTACGCTACTAGCAATTTTTCGTGCATTACTATTATTGATGTAATGCTAGAGGCAGGTGTTCATTTTCTTCTTTTAGCTTCCTGAGGAGGATAGAGGTTCTTAAGACTAAAGTTCTTTGTACGGCTTTATAGGATACTTAGAGAAAAATTGAATATAGCATTTATATAGGATACTTTGAAAGTGGTTCAAGTTCATTTAATAATAAGTTATTAAGGATTATTAATGTTGTTTCACCTTTTAAAAAGTTTAAAACATCTTAATTTTCATTTAATAAATCAACATTGATGCATCAGAAAGAAAAAAATAAAGCTGACTGGTGCAACTAAATTATTACTTTACTCGAAGAAAATTCAACCAACGTTAACTCTTATAGCAAAATTTTATTAGAAGTAATGAGGGCATTTTTCCTTCAAGAAAGGTCCAACAGCACATTTTTATGGTATTGATATTCAATATTTTCTGTTTGACATGCTATTGAATCATCCAATTTTCCTATGATTTGGAGCGATAGATTCTTCAAAGGATGAAAAGAGATGGGATGCTGAGGAGGACAATCCTGCGGAGGTAAAAGAATTAAGTAGGAGTAAATGGTCAAATAATTTGGACGAAGATGAAACTGAAGGATCGAAAGCTGTTAAGGGAAACTTGAATGCTCTCTCTGGATTGATCCAAGCATATGGGAACAAAGGAAAATCTGTGCGTTGGAGTGATCAGGTATTCCTTATATAGCAAAACTTATCTTTTTAGTATTGCAATGTCCATGTTTTATTTACTGAGGAAACAATTGCTGGCCATGCTTTTATGTGTGGTATACGTGAACATAGTTCTGCTTGTGCATGTATATGTGTATATAGATGAATGTGGATGCTGCGAACATTTCAACCATTTAGGTACACTGTGGCTTAGAGAGCCACATAGTGCATCCTTCACTACTTAGCACTGATACAGACGATAGGGGTACATCATGATAAGAAAGTCATGTTAACAAATTAGGATATACATGGCAGTAAAAAATACTTTTCAAGTAGTTAGCTATGTGTATTGTAAATTTAAAAATATATGGGAAAAAAGAAGAAGAGAAAAGATAGTGTCAAAAATGTAAAGCCCACTCCTAGGCAGAAAAAGGAGCAAAGATTTTATTAATTTTTATTTTGTTGCTCGGACTCAGCAAAAGGGGTGTCATACCTGTGTCGACGCAGACCTAGACACGTATATCTGAGTCAGACACCTAGACTTGTCTTGCACTGATATCCCATGTTTGTGTCATTGCTTTAGAGGTTTTCTGGCTTTATGTCATCCTGGGGGGTTTTAGCTCTGTCCAGTGTCTGTGTTGTACTCATATCCCGTGTCTGTGTCATTGCTTCTGAGGTTTTCTGGTGGATTTTAACCATGTGATTTGTTTGCTTATTTGTCAGGGTGGTGACACTGGGTTCTTAATCGGTGCGGCCAAGAAGGCAAAGATGCTGTCTCTAGTGATTGGACCGGGAGCTGGTTATAACTTGGTCAGTTACGCAACTTTCACATATATTCTTTCAGTTCTGCCCAGTTCGGTTTAAATGGGAAAAAAGAAATTACATTGAATATCATCATGTTAGTTGACAGTTAGCTCTCTGTAACATTTTCATAAAATTCATAAAAGGAAATTGCTTCGCACCGGGAAGCCAGTGAATGCCAGGATTAACTTCTGGTTTTATATTCAACTTCATGAGTTCAATAGTTCTTACAGAAGCTAACTATGAACTTTCTTGTTACTCGTGCTTTCATCACTTCCAGAAGTCCAACGCATTACCTAAAGAGGAGAGCCGTACATCCAATAGCATTGGCAATTCAACGAAGCAAAGTTCATTCCAAGAGCAACTACGAGCAGAGCACGAATCCTTTAAAGCCGTTTTTGATAGGAAGAAGAGGATCAGTGGGCTTGATCTCGACGAAGATCAGTAAACTGAAAAGGCTGCGTAAAATATTGCCAAGAGATGTTTGGCAACTGCATTCTCTATTCTCCCCCATTTTTCCGGGCATTCGAAAGGTAGACATAGTCGTCCGTATTTGAAGAATATAATGGGAGAGCGAGGTGGTTCGGCTTTTGCATTTCAGAAAGAAAGCTCCACAGTTGATATCCGTATGGTAGAAAAAAAGAAAGATTTCCTACCATCTGTAATCATTTTCTTTTCTGGGTTCTAAAGTCTGAGTTTAGTGATGTATTCCGTGAGGTTCCCAGAAATGTCATATTCGTGTTACTAATATCTATTAAATATAAAAATGTTTGATCTGATTTAGATAATATACATTCAAGGTATTTAAATATTGCCGAGTTGAATAATTATTTCCCATAAAAGAATTACATATTTTTTTCAACATAACAATATATAATTTACTAATTTGTTAAGCAAACATTGCCCGTCAATATGTAAACGATATAATTAGGGGAGAACAATACTCTACTTAAAAAAATTACAAAATGGGTCTTGAATAATTGGAATATTTTTAGTAATTAGTAGATTAATTTTTAGGTTTGAGTCAAATCTCTCAACCATGCATGATATATGTAATCACATATAAAATATATATGTATGTTATATATGGTTATAGAAAGTCATTTAAGTTGAAATCAAACCAATTAGTATCGTAACATTATAAATATTTATAATTAAATTGAACAAAAACACTAACAATTCAACTTGACTTAACTCGATTAACTTGGAATTTTGATTCGACTTGTTTGGATATTCACCCCAATATAACCAAAAAAAAAACTAGAATTGAAATTAGAATGACAATTTTATTTATACTGAAGCTAACTAACGTGGAGTTGCATAGTTTTTGACATAAAAATAGAAATAGACCACCGTTGAGTGCTGAAATTCATGTATCAGCATTCAGCAGCAGCATTTAGACGGTGGGAGTTTTTTTTTCTTCTTCTTTTTCTCTCCTATACACATTTTATTATTATTATTATATAATATAATCCTTGAGGTTGCCAAAACTTCAACTTCTGTTCTCTTATTTCTTTGTTTTATCTTCAACAAAGTGATGGCTGCTGCTTTAGCAAGGCATTGCCTAACTCGTTTCTTCGACTCAGACACCCCCAAATGCAGCAATCATTCTTATTCCCTCCACACCGTAATTCTTTGCTCCTCTACTTTTTCATTATATTTACCACACTTTTTGTTTTTGTTTTTTTTTTATTACTAAAACCATGGTACGGAAACGGAGCAGAAATATCAGGTATTCACGCTGTCGATGAACGGGTGCGGAGGAGACCCCAAAGTCCCGATAGGCGCCATCGAGACACGCACGTTACCGGCGGTTCCGTCTCCATCGACGGCCATGGACCGCCTGACCTCCGCCGTCAGAGAGTTGAAATGCAACCCCCCTGCTTTTACCTCCGGCATTATCCGGCTCCAGGTAATTTGCGTCCTTTCTTTTTCTTTGAATATATAATATATACACACCTGTAATGTAAGGAAAATTGAAGGGAAAAGATTGGTAGAAGCTTTTGTTTCTTATCTGAAATATAATCTCCATGAGGACGGGGAAATGGGATGTTGCCACGTGGTGGGGTTATGCCCCCAAGATGTGGTTCTTAAACATTGCACTCTGCCCTATTCCTTATCCCTCAATTTTCTTGCCTCAACTTGAAATGCAAATTGTACGAGAGAAAAATAATTTAAAAAAATTTAGATAAATATAGCCCTTAAAATAATTATTTAGATGAATATTCTTTGGATAAGCTCGCGTTCAGAGACGGACGAAACTATGTCGAGGGTGAGAGAGGCAATTGTTCTCCTCAACTTTGATAGTTTATTTACATTTTAGGCTATTGATAGTTTTGAAACTATTTTAATTAAGTCTTTGTTCCTCCTAAAATTGTCTGATATAATTTATTTTTAAGACTTTATTAATTTTTAAATAAATTAAATTAAGCATTGACCTCAAATTTTTATTGTTTAATTACTTTTGAGACTTTTTAATTTTAAAATTAGTACAATTAAATTATGTCTCTTTTAATTTTTATGGTTAATTACTTTTTAAGATCCGATCATTCTAAAGTGAAACATTTTGCCCCCCTCACGATTCAATCCTAGCTTCAAACTTGCGCTTCACTAAAAACAAGTTTCGTGTTGAGTGGGTAGGTAAGAAGAACTTTTTTTAATTTATCACGTTTATTTTACATAAAACTCGTTTTTATTTAAATAATCTTGGATGATGATTATTTATCTAATTAATTATTTTAAAGGATATATTTGAATGATTTTGTTGTCATACTCAAACACTCACGATAGGTGAAAATATTATATAAAAAATTATTCAAATAATGGTTATAGGTAAAGTGATAAATAATTTATATATTTTTTTTATTAAATGTGGGTTAATATTTAGATATGTGGTGTTAAATTGTTTTATTTAAAAATTATATAAAAATAAAAGTATCATAATAATAATATCTAGGATAAATTGTATCACATGTCACGATATTACGAGTAAGTTTACAATAGATCATTGTATTTTAAAAAATGTTATAATTAGATTATTTTATTTATCGATTATAAAATTAAACTGCTCGAACACGAGTCACTTAGGTAGAACAAACACCCTTTATCACCTCGACTACTCCTTGAATTTTTTGTCTTTTAACTTGGAAAAGGTGTGTGTTTTTCATTTAGAAATTATTAAAAAAGATTAAAGTGGAAATTTATAAATAAATCAAAAAAATCAAAATCAAAAGTAAATATTAAAAAATAATAAGTATATGTATTTTATGAAAAAATTATAATTAACGGTTTCTTAAAATTGTGGAAATTTTCAAAAGAATAAAGTATTAAAATTAAAAATTACAAGAAAGAAAATTAAAATTAATGCATTCACAAGTTTGAGAAAATTTGAAATACACATATTGACTTAGTGGCTAAAGATGCTCATATTGAGCCATCTTGTATCGGTTCTAATTCCTCGAATGAACATCATATGCTTTTCTACTAGGACCACTTGTTGGGTTCATTGACAACATATGATGTCAGGTATAGTTTTGAATTTAAGGGTTGTTGATAGAATTTTGGGTTTAGGGTTAAAATTTAGGGTTTATATATTAAAACTTAAATCTCTAACCATATTACCTTAAAACCTAAACTCTAACCATAAACCTTAAATTCTAACCCTAAACCTTAAAATCTAACCATGAACCCTAAATTATAAACCCTTAAACTTTAAACCCTAACATTGAAACACTTGTGGAAACAAAAAAATTTAGATAATAATCCTTATATTTGATATGTGTTATAAGTTAATTAAACATCAATTCTATTGATAATTAACAATATAATCTAATTTCTTATAAATTATTAAATAACATTTAAAATTAATTTTTAAGAGAATTTTAAAATCCGTTGGAGGAATCTTTCTTCCCGCGCAAATAACAGACGAAGACCAGGTTGAAATTGGTAATCTGTTAATTTAAGGTACCCATCCAGCAGCAAATCGAAGCAATCGAGTGGCTCCATGCTCAAGACCAGGTTCTTCCACGTTGCTTCTTCTCCGGTAGAAGAAGCAGAGCCCATGGAAACGGTTCCAATCTCTTGATGGACATCACCAATGGAAATGGCCACACTTCTTCTACCCATAATCTTGTCGGTGTAGCCGGTGTCGGCTCCGCGGTCTTCTTCCAACAACTTCATCCTTTCTCATATCACGATTGGAGGTCTATCAAGAGGTAAATTATTAAAGCTCAAATTCTGCCATTAATCTTTGTAGTAGATTAATAGTAGAATTTGATTTAATAGATTTAACGGCTACTGTTTAGGTCAGGACTGCAATTTCGATTTTTGGAAGTACAAATTTAAAAATGGCCAAATTACAGTACAGACTTAATCCACAGGTTAGGAAGAAGAATTTGACCATTAGTAACTATATATGTAGGAACATAATTTCAGATTTTCTGGTCAAAGCAAAATTTGGGATTTAGTTGTATTGTTATTGTGGAATTCTGAAATCTTCGTTTTCGTTGGGTTGAAGGTTTCTGTCTTCAAAATGCCCTTTGATTCGTGCGTATGGAGCGATTCGTTTTGATGCAAGGGCCGAGATATCACCTGAGTGGAAGGCATTTGGTTCATTTTACTTTATGGTTCCTCAGGTAGAGAGCTTTGTTTTTGTTGATCAAGTAGTTTTTTGAGGAATGATTCAGTTACCTTTTCTCTCTCTTTTAGTATTTAAACAACCTGCTGCTAGATACCAAATGACAGGTTGAGTTTGATGAGCTTGAAGGAAGTTCGATGCTTGCCATAACGATTGCATGGGACGATGCCCTTTCGTGGACATGGGATGAAGCCATTGATTCACTTGAAGCCACAATGCAACAGGTGCATCAAGTTCTTAACATATTCTGCTCATCATATATAACTATAATAGCCTCTTGATTTGTTTAGTAGTTAGCACTATACAATTAACTAAAATTTTCATTTATGAAGATTGCTTTAGTTGTTGTAAAGTTGAAGAAAGAAGCTTCTGGGGAATTCATCCTCGGTAATAATCATATTCCGAATAAGACACATTGGGATCTTGCTGTAAAGAGAGCTTTGCAGAAAATAAACACAAGCAGCTCACCACTCGTTAAGGTATTTTTAATCCCTAAACCATAGTCATACTCTTCTTCTCTATTCATCAGGTTGTCAATTAATCATTCTAATATGAGAAATTAGGTTGTGCTTGCCCGTAGCAGCAGGGTGTTAACTGCTACAAATATCGATCCTATAGCTTGGTTGGCTTGTCTGCAGGTACTCTTTTCTTCCCTTCTCTTCTGTAAAGTGTAACAAGTTAAGATAATTATCATTGAGCTATATTCTTACTGCAGGTTGAAGGAGAAAATGCTTATCAGTTTTGTCTTCAGCCACCTAATGGACCAGCATTTGTAGGAAATACGGTGAGTGTGACAGCAGATTTCGTTGTGCAACATACAACTATTTTTCTACTCTGCTGCCATTTTCTTTATTTCTATCATCACTTTTCTTTTCCCCTGTGAAACAAAATGTGTGGCCAATATCTTTCCTGCTTATATGAATTGTGCTTGGTATTTGATTGGTATAGTTTTGAGACCATGACTGAAGTTTAAGCATGGGTGAAGAAAGCTTGTAAGATGTAAAATATTTAAAAGCTCTTTTCCACTTCTACTCAAGTGCAGTTGATAATAGATCGGATGCTTAATTTTTATTTAAAATAGGCATACTCTTCTTGATTTCACTTTGAAATGATACTTGTTATTCATGGTATCAGATAGATTGTTTATACCCTCTGCAAAGTGATAAGTGATCATAATTTACAATGTCCTCATATCCCATGCTATTGTTTGGCACCAGTTTTGAAGTTCTTGGACCCGATGCCACTGCCATTCAGAATTTTTATTCCTTGCCGTCTGTATTTGATCAGAAGTTTATTGTTGTAAAGCTTTCTTGTAGATGAAAAAACTGGAAAATTAGGTTGTATCGAATTGCTTTGAGCATCAAAATGTGTCTCAACTCTCAAGATGCAACTTTCATTAAGGCTTCTTCTTGCTTTGACTTATACAAACGTTTGTGAATAGCCAGAGCAACTATTTCACCGAAAATGTCTAAGCATTAGTAGCGAGGCACTGGCAGGAACCCGTGCTAGAGGTGGATCCAGAACTCTTGATCTTCAAATAGAGCATGATCTACTTTCCAGGTTCTTTTTCTTACTCTAAACTATTTACCTAAAAAATCCTGTTAGTTCAATGTTATATTACTAAAATTCTTTCGACTGACAACCACTAAAACTAATAATCTGTTTTTGTTTTCGAATCATGTAGCCGCAAGGACCACCTGGAGTTTACTATAGTACGAGACTGCATACAAAACAAACTAGAGGCAAGTTTTGTTCAGATATCTTAAATTGTCTATTTGACGTGCTTGGAAGTGAAAATACTTTCATACACTTTGGATTTTTATGTAGTTAAAATTATTTCCTAAGATCATTCAGGTTGATGCACTCTCCAAATCTTTCGTGCATCCTTTCTGCTGCATTTAAACATGTCAGCTAATGTCAAAGATGAATGCATGCAGTTCACTCAATATTGTTTAGAGCACCAGGGATACATTTAGCAATGAATGTTTGATGATATCAAATGCATTTTTTGTCCTATAATGCTGGCTATGTTCCGATCTTTTGTGTGAAAATCTTTAAATATGTAATTTTAGTGTCATGTTTCCCGAAAAGCTTTAAATTAAATGGTTTTTCATATGTAATTTTTAAATATGTTTATAAAATATAAAGAATATCAAGTTTTAACCTCGTAGAGTTTGAATGAAAGCATATGCTTTTGCCTGAAAATTAAAAAAGTGATTATTTTACTCTTTTCTGCTTTGTAGTCTGTATGTGATAGAGTTGTCGTCGAGCCAAAGAAAACAGTACGAAAGCTTCGAAGAATTCAACATTTATTTGCCCAGTTGGCTGGTAACCTGAGAAGGGAAGATGATGAGGTAATATTATTATATATTTCATATGTCATATAATGAAAACTCCATCAGAGTACTTATAAGATAAATTTTAGGTGCATGATCTACTATATCAATAAGATGTTTGTTAAAGTTCTATACTTGAACTGTTCTTGCTTTTCAATGAGCAGTTAACCGGAGTAGTCTCAAGAATAGACTTTAAATTTGCCAAAGATTTGGGTAGTAGTTTCTCTATAGCTTTGCTATTGAGATATATTTCCTGTTCTTATGTTCCTTCGCAGTTTGAAATTTTGTCTTTTCTCCCCCCAACTCCAGCAGTGTGTGGATTTCCAACAGAAGCTGCACGCCTCTTCATTTCAGAAACTGGTATCCTTACATATTATAAGTTTTTGATTTTTCTTCTACAGCTTTGTTACTTGGGATGAGTGTCGGATATGGTATGAATCCGACACGGAGATACTGAACTTTTATAAGTTTTTCATATATTTGGAGGATTGTAACCTCATGTCCATGTGTCAGATATGCAAATACTTTAGAGAGAATGAAAAGTCCGATGACACAAGTCTCAGTATACGAGGAGACATTGCACATAGGCTGCCAATTAGCATTCTTTTACTAAACTAAACCATTATGTGGCTGCTATTCTGATTTCTTAAACTCTGCTTCCTTCAGAAATGTTTGACCGAGGGATGTATGCCGGACCGGTTGGTTGGTTCGGAGGAGGAGAAAGTGAGTTTGCAGTTGGTATAAGGTCAGCATTAGTGGAAAAGGTGAGCTAATAATTTTAACAATAACCTATATCAGAACATACTTCACTTTTGAGTGAGCATACTATTCCACATCAAAGCTCTCTTGTCCCAATGATCTCCAACAAAATTATCAGTTTATTATACTCGTAGTGACTCAGATTAATCATTTTAAATTGCTAGGATTTCGGAGCATTGATATACGCTGGAACAGGGATAGTAGAAGGCAGCGATCCCTCTTTAGAATGGGATGAACTAGAACTCAAGACATCTCAGGTAAGTGTAAACAGATTTTTGTTCCCACAAATTTTATACATGCATGCATCATCGAATGCTCGTACATCTGATTTGCATATCGAGAGTGAGTATCCGAGTTGGGTATATTCAGTTCTTCCCAAGTGTATATCATACTTTCATACTCGTATCTGAATATAGAAATGAAGAGTCAGAGCAACATAGTATTCAACCTTTTTTCCATAGTGTATGTCTTGTAGGTGATTGTGGGAAGTGGGAACAGGTCCTTAATGCTTTTTTATTATGCAGTTCACCAAGTTGCTTCAACTTGAGGTTCCTTGGCAATCAAAAGTTGAGAATTTGGAAACTATCAATTAATTAACAAGGTTAGTGTTTCTTTCTTGTTTATCAAGGAACAAGTTACCAAAATTTTCATGTAAATAATTTAACTAAAGCTCTTAACCTTATTTATGATCTAATTCATAATCTTCAAGTATTATTTTATGTAGTGTTTAAATGCAGCTTTAACAGAGATTGAGTTTAACGCAGTTGAGATCGCGAGAGCGGTGAGGCTGACTGCAAGTCCCAGGTTTTGGCATTGGTCTCCCAGATTGAAACAAAGAAAGCACCATTTATCAGATCATTCTCAGACCAACAGTTCCAATGTTTTTCTTTAAATACATATCTATATATAATATTTAATATTTATTATATATTTTTTATGTCATATTATTATTATTATTATATGTGATTGGGGTGGAAAACTTTTAAGATTTCTTATATCTATGAATAGGATTGGAATAAATGTAGTTTTCTTAGTTTGACAGACGTGGATTCAAACGCTTAATTCTCAAGTATTATATATATTTTTATGTCATATGATGTTATTGTAATATATAAGAAGGCGTGAATTCGAACGTTTAAATCTTTTAAAGGAATTTGAATAATTTAGACTTATTATTTATAAAAAAACATATTTCAAAACAATATGTTTACATATCTTGTTGGATAGTGCAAGAATATCATATGTAGGAAGCTAAGGTAGCTAATGCCTAATGCAATGAAAGAGGAGACAAGTCAAGATTTATAGCCAGGTGAAGCTAGGAATAAAGACGCGTATAGATTCACAAGAAATAAGAGCTACTTAACATAGACATACATACATACATACATACATACATACATACATACATACATACATACATACATACATACATACCGTATGCCGGTTTAAAACCGGCCAAAGCTTTCCATTGCCTGAGAATTCGGATAACGATCGGTGGCACAATGGCAACCTCGATGAAGCCACCAAAGGAGAGATGGCCGGCAAGGAAGCTAGCCAAGTTGCGAGCTTTCCCAAAGAAATGGGAAGGAGATGAAGGTCCATTAGAAATGGCATTCAACTTTCTTAAGAAAAATAAAGTGGCCGCTGTTTCGGTTGTTATTGCATTTTCGGTTGCGGTTTTCATTTGTCGAACTTTTGATTGAATCGAGTGGAAAGAAATGGTCGGAATTTGTATGTATGTATGTATGTATGTACGTACGTACGTACGTACTTTAACGTGTCCCCTTTGACATCCCTTGGCAAGTTACCCCATTGAAAAAACTTGAACCACAGTAAAAGAATAAACTCTTTGTTATCCTGCACAGGAAACCAAGACAACAAGGTCCAAAAATGTGCCAAGTTTGGAATAAAGATGCAATAACTTCACATTCACAAGAAAAAAGTTGAATGAAAAACATGCACACTATATGCTTATCATTTAGACTTCTGGTTCATCAATAATGGGTGGTGATGTTCATGGAACAAGAACAGCTCAAGAGTTGGTTCCCGATTCGAATTGGATGGAAGACTCCATGGCACATTATCTATTACTTCATCTTCCCGGTACAAAATCGAAACCTTTAACATATTTCTCATTGTATGCATAAAAGGACTAATTCATTTTCATTACTCTACAGGTTTCGAAATGGAGGACATTATGGTTGGACTTGCTTACCCAGGCTATGTAACAATCAGTGGAGAAACAACAGTGAATGATGAGAAATCCATGTATTTCGGGCAAGCTTTGAAATTACCAGACAATTTGGACATGGATAAGATTGATCAATCTTTTGAGGATGAAACGCTCTGCCTCACTTTCCCCAAGAGAATGGAAAAACATGAAAATGACAACCACCTTTGCACTACTGCAGACAAGCATTCACAGGAAGGAGAAACCGATAACGGAGAAGATCAAAGAGAACACGAAGGAGATTGCCATGCTCGGGCTACGAATGAAGAACAAAGCAAGCAGAGTGATGATCATGATCATGTTATCCATGCACACGATGAGGTGAGAATGTTGGAGAGGGCTATCAATTTGCTTAAGAACAGGATTGTTGTAACGTTTGTTTCGGCATTCTCTTTGGGGGTTCTTGTGTCTAAATGGTTTGAAATTTGAATCAAATGGTTGGTAAACCAGCAATTTGATCTGCAATTGAATCTGTTCATAAATTTATGATCCTCTAATGTGTTGTTAATGCAACTTGCAATAACTTCAGTTGTATCAACTCTGCATATATGTCAAAATCGATCGAAACTCACCTCAAATCCGAGTAATATAGTTAACAAATCTATTACTATATGTTGAAAAGGATCATATACATATATTCATATCCGAATATAATCCGAATATATGTACATTAAGCTGCCAGTGAATTTGGAACAAAAGTAAAGGCAAATCATTGGTTCCTGGAAATTTCGTTATATACAGGGATCTTTTGTTTGTTTGTCACTACTTTGGAAGCTTCCCTTTTGGCACATTCTTCTCATTCTCAATATATTTTTCCTGGAACATGAAAATAAATATTTTAATGTATTAAACCAGGTTAATAAATAAGTTCAAATCCGGTGTTTAAAAGCTTGAGCACCATATTTTATCATGAATCCTGGTTTATACTTTGCCATAGGAAGAAAAGCTAGAGGTTAGGATATAACATTGTTTAATGCAGATTCAGAATTGTTTGATATTCTTCATTTAGACTTACCATTCTGAATCTTTTGTTAGATGTTCTGTACAAGGATTATGGTCAAGCTCCACAACACCAACCGCTACACGGTCGCTACCAGAGTTACGATTGGAGTTTCAATTTCTCATGTCAAAGTAATCCTTCTCACCCCTAATCTCTTTCATGTATTATGTCTCTGAGATTCTGCTTGTGGCCAGTTTATATATCTAGTTGAATTGAGTTCATCATAATTGAACACACCTGCATAGTCCAGTTTCTGTCACCATGGAGATGGTGTGGAACACTTATACTAGCATCTATCGGTGTCGGGGATTGAAAAGGTGTCGTAATGTGATGTTATGATTGTTATTTAACATAACTCGGGGGTCGTCGAGTTGGTTCATGCAGTACTTACAGTTGAGAGATAGGCAACATTCAGTAGATTGGAGTTCGAATTCTAGCATTTGTAACTATTTTCCTTACCCAAGCTGTGGTCTCCTTTGGACCGAAAAAAGAAACAGTCTTTTCACTCATTCTGTGAAAGATTTATGCAGCATATGTTGTTGTTTGTAGGAAATTCATTTTCCTGACATTACAAAGTTGAATTGGTTTTTCAGTTGAAGAGGTTTTGCCTGGACTGAACACAGTTTTTAGTGTTTTTTTCCCGGATTCCGGAAAGGTACGTACTTGATATGTTTCGACTTTACTTGCCTACATAATGCACGGTTAACTTGGACAAACTCTCGAAATGGTGATTGCACTAACAGGCAGAACTGCAATACTTGCGTGATTATGTGGGGTTTAGTGCTGGATTAGGACTGAAGGCAAACTCTCAAAACGGATTCGATCCGAGTGCAAACATCTCTGGTGCAATAGGAAGCACTTTTTTCTCGCTCGGAGCCGACGTAGGCATCGACATAACAACAAGGGCACTCAACCAATTCAGTGCCGGTTTTAGCTTGAAAAGTGCCTTCCTTGTTGCTTCCTTGACCCTGTGAGCATTTAGTACAAAATCTAGAGAACAAAATAGAACCAATGCTGTTAATACATGTACTGAAAACCATACCATTTGTGGGACAATGCAGGAGTGATGGTTTCGACTGCGTAAATGCATCGCTCTACCATCCGCTGAATCCCCCAACGAGGACCGCAATCGCAGCCGAGTTGAACCATAGGATGTCAGACGAGGCGACCACGCTTACACTCGGAGTGCAGCATGCGCTGTTGCCATTCACAATGGTGAAGGGCCGAATGAACACCGATGGCAAAGTCAGTGCCGTTCTCCGGCAAGAAATTTGGCAGAAGCTCTATGTCTCCATTTCAGGGGAGCTGGATTTAAGGGACCATAACAGTATTCCTAGAATTGGAGTTTCAATGGCTGTGAAGCACTAGAAGAATATCCAATCCCATCATACTTGGTTGATTTTGTTGCCAAAAAAAACACAATATTTACTATTATGCAAAGGGTGGAAATATGCATAGAGGTTCCTTGTATTAGTGTTAAATAATGTGAAAGGAGAATTAAAGTTGGAGGGTGTTTTCAAGACAGGATGCAGCTGCTAATGTTGTGGAAACAATTGCAGTTGCAGATGAGAAGAGACAAGATTTGCAGTAAGAGGAACACATGAACTGAATGACTAAAACCAGGCAATTGGTTTTATATATTTTGTTTATATATTTTGTTGGTTTTATATCAATTTTTTTAATCATATTTTTTAAACATATATCATGTTCTTATGCTCATGGATGACAAAGCAAATGAACCCACTAATGCTTGTCTTAAGCAAAAAGACTTGCATACACACGAGGGCTTGAAAAAAAAGCTACAAAGTTGCAATCTTGAAGAAATAAATAAATTAAATAAGGAATGGAGAAGAAAAATAACATAGTGGAGATGCGGGGTATCGATCCCCGTACCTCTCACATGCTAAGCGAGCGCTCTACCATCTGAGCTACATCCCCATTTGCTTAATTGACTTATGATAGGTATATAAATTTATTAATATCAAAACACTGTGCTGATTGTGGAATTCGGGCTGTTACTTGTTTTTTCAAATGTCGAACAAAAAATCCTCTATTTTTTTTGGTGTCGCTTCTTAACACTAAAATGTTGAATTTTAAGTTAATAGGGATATAAATTACCGGGTCGGGTCGGGTCGGGTACTCGGTTATAAAAAAAATTCAGCCCTGACTCGGCCCGACTACCCGGGAAAAATACGGGTCGGTACCCGGCCCGAAAAGTTCAGTTATCTTCAAATAAATACCCGGTAATTTTCAATCGAGTAAGCGGGTCGACGAGTCAGGTAATTTGGGCCATATATTTTTGAACATCCCTACATGCAAGTGTTGATGTTTCAATTAATGATGAACTGTTTAGTTGCCTAGAATGCAAGGAAAAACGACTTGTAATTAACCAGGGAAGTACATGAATATGCAGGACCACTACCAAATTTATTACTCTTATTTGACATTCCAATACTTTCCCAATTTCAGATACTCAACATAGCTTCTTAAGATCGATCAAACAGGGTATGGCCTGAGATTTCCCTTTTGTTTCTATGTTTTAATTACAAAGAACATAATAATTTCCACGAGGAAAGTTAAATGCAAATATGTGTCTGACACGAGTATACTTAATCTTTTTCTTTCAAAAAAATTCGATATAATTAAAGGATTATATCTCGTACTATGATTGTATTTATCGGACACGAGTTTCGTACACGGATGCTTCTTTTTTGTTTGGAGGATTAAGTTGTTTTCTTGGATGGTGTTGCTCTAGCATGTTGAGCATGCAAGATATGTGTGATGACAAATTATTTACTAGTTTATAAGCTAATTGATCTGTATGTAATTTCCATGTCCTTCTAATGGCCATATGATATGGATTGTACAGCTGATGGATTTGGTTGACTACAACTAGTAGGCCTATTGACATTTTCGAAGTTCGAATCTTCGATCAATCGGCATAGCTTCATGTTCTGTACTTGTAACGGTTTGCCCAGAAGAGGTAATGGAAGAAATTTAGACCGCTGAGTACGCACATCAACCAGTAGAACCTCTCTAGGTGGTAGTGATTCAAGTTGCTACCGGAAAGCCACGGTGTGTGTCGAAAGATGCTGGTGATATTGTTGACTACTGATATAAGCACTGAACTGAAATAGTATCCCATGGAAAGTGAAGCCCAAGAGAGGGAAGTGGCCAAAGATCTCATGCTTGTCGGGGCCTCGGTGAAGAAGAATTCCATCATTCCAGCTAAGGTGAAAAGATCAGCTGATCCGAGAAACAAGTATTGGAGAGCTATCCAAAGGAATGTGATCGGTAGAGGCTCGGTAGAATCAAGTAGCCCCGACTCGACTGCTACTTGTTTTCTCTTTATTTCCACTAGAGCTGCCACTGCCATTGCAATGATAGATAGAATCAGCCCTGTTCCTATTCTCTGGAGATGAGTGATTCCCATTTCAGTATTGGTTACTTTTCTGGCGAATGGAATGATGACATGGTTATAGGTCAGTGCAATGATCATCACGAAGACGACGGGGAAGACCGGTAGAGAAGCCGGTGGAACTTGTAAGGCACCGATCTTGGTGTTCATAGTGGCTGCTTGTTGGACAGAAAAGGTAGAGAGCTGAGCAAGGCAGCAGTTCAGCATTATAGTGCACATAAAAACTGGGATTATCCTTAGCACTACCTTCACCTCTTCTACTTGCTTTACTGTACATTGTAACATCGGGCTAACCGGTTTTGCTGCGATCGCTATGTTTAGGAACTTGAGGTCTTCTGTAAGAGCCTGACTTGGGGTCTTCACTTTGGTATCACTCTCTTCTTCTCTGGCTTCGGTACTGTGCGATGACGGGCTCGTCTCCATGCCCATGACCGCATTACTTGGATTCTTATACTTGCAATTGTTGTACACTGCTGCAACTAAAACCTGTTGGACATGAATGAGAAAGGACCACTTGGTCAAGTTCTAGCTTTTTTGAACTTGAAGTGCTTTCATAGTCTTAATCATTCGTTCGAGTTCGAGTTCGAGTTCTACCTTAAACATTGTGGTAATGGGGCTTCCTGCTGGTACTTTTGTTCTGTAAATAGGAGAGCCAAGTAGAAAAACCGGGATGGAAATCAGTATCGCTGCAGTAGCAACACCAAAACCCCATTGCCAGCCTTTGTTGTCTTCAATCCATACCACAAATGTCACTGCAATTAAACCTCCACAAGAAAGGCAGAAAACGAAGTAATTGAAGAACGACGACCTTTGCTTCCTCCCTTGTAGGGTGGTATCATCAAATTGCTCAGCTCCATGAGGAGGAAGTGAACCTTTTATTCCACCAACACCTAGTGCCACCAGATAAAGGCCAGTAAACAACATGACTTCTTTATGGCCATCGACTTTCTCGCACGGAATTTCAGTGCTTGCTAAAGCACAAACCGGCGGTTCCAACGAAGGTATGCGAGCTTGCACTGTGAGTATTAACAAGCCCTGTTAAAGTCGAGTAAATAATATCAGAGAAAAAAGAAAACACAAAAAAGTCCCTGCAATCTGATTACTAAAAACAATGGTAAATGGAGCTTTCATGGGCAGCATGTTCTTTTGGTCACACTACAGTTATTTTTTGAAGATAGGATGCTTGTATGGTGCCTAAATTATTATTATTTTCATTAGTTGCATTAATAATACCTGGTTTTATTCAAGTTATCACATGGTTATGCATTGAATTGAAGTGGACTCAGATGGGGAATTTTTCTCTTCCACCAATCAGATTTCTCTAAGGGAAAGGCAGATTCTTTGGTGGGACCAAGCCTGGTTTTTCCATGGAATATAAGTGCACAATGCTAGTGCAGGCCAAATTAACACTTTCAATCTTTTCCCCCCTTCCCCACCCCATTTTTCATGCATCATTATTGGTTAGGCTTGCCATGTCTAAGTGATGGAGCCATATTGTTCTGAGCCAATTGATAAATGTGTTAATTGCAGGTAGGGACATCATCAGGTGGGAGAGTAGTACCATACCCCGAGAAGGCGAGAACTATGTTACTTGGACTCGAGTGTGCATTTCGGATACGAATAACATAAAGTTAATAGTTTGACTTCACTGTTAGATTCTTACCATGAATTCTATTGCAGCACTAGTCAAATAGAGGCTATAGGTGGTGAGGAAAGCATCTGATAAAAAGCCACCAAGGAGAGCAAGGAGGAAGGCTGTTCCCATGAAGTTGGTAACAATGTTTGCAGAGCTCGACGGAGAGTAGTGCATGAACTTCGAAAGGTACAGCACGAGGTTGCTTGCATTGGCCAGGAATGCTAGATTCTCCAGTATCTCCACCACTAAGGAATAACAAGATCAGACAAGTTGTCTATTGAATTTACAATATCTAAACTGTTTTTTAGCAGCAACCAAGTTGTTTATCTTTGTATGACCTTGGAAGCATATAAAAAGCATAACAGATAATGTACTGACCTAACACAAAGGAGGCCGCGAGCATGCCACCGTGCTGGTCTCTCAAGGCAGGTCTATTCCTCCAATTCACATACCCTTCCCATGTGTTCAACTGCCGTCCTTCTTCCTGCAACGACGAACCAAGAACCGAATTAGAAACATGTGGCAAAGACCGGAGATAAATCAAGAAACAGAATCAGAACGTAAGATCACACCATGGCAACTTTTATTACTATATCTTAGTGTTTTAAAGTCAGGTGGGGATTAGGAATTTCTTGAATAGAAGGTAGTAGAGGTTTGAGTCACTTATATAGACAAAGAAAATATGTGGTCCAAGCCTTGGAGAAAGGTCTAGGCTCTATGATAAAGACTCCTCATTCCTTCCGACATTTTCAGTGTCGATAGTTTGTATAACAAGGAACTAGTGGAGGTGTGTTCTTATCCAAGATCACTTGGTTATAGTGAATAATGGAATTAGGAACCAATAAGAAGATCATTCGAACTTCTTAATTACGACTACCATTATGATTATGAGCTTCTTAGTTGTCCGGTTCGATTAGAGCATGTCTATACATGTGTAAGGAGATGATTTTGTAGTTGATATTAGTTTGTGAATTGGAAGGGTGTCTGAGATTGAAAAATAAATGAGAACAAAAGAAACAAGTGGACTAGATTAAATGAAGTTGTGGTAATATACTAATATGATGTTGATGAAGAAGGTAAAGCTAAGGTGATTTGCTTTTGTTGTACATGCCCCACACCCCACATGCACCCACCCTTCCTAGTGGTAATGCCACTGTGTCTTTTCTACCTCCACTATCTCTGTATTGTACTGTATTTTGACTTCCCCAACATAGATAAAAACTTGCTTTTTCTTATATATATATTTATATATATACACTTGTACAGAATAAGTTGTTCCATATGAGTTGGGGTTAGGCTGCTTGAGTTTCTAATGTGGCAAAAACCCAAACTTGTGTCATGTTGTATCACTGTCTGATACATGTGAATTTTCTGTCTGTTTTTCATGTTTCCCACTTGTGTTTTCAGCTTCAATATGTCTCACAGGGCCATCCGAGGTGTGTACTGCTTTGATTCCAATGGTGTTGCCTTTTCCACCGGTTTCCTTTGTAGACCACCTGAATACTTTTCGGAAATCTCCAAATTGGGTGGCTGAGGCTCATAGCCTTTGGAATTGGGACCATATACTTCGTGGCATTTGTTTCCATGCATACATTGGAAAAAAAAAAAAACTCATTACGAGAAATATTTAAAAGATTTAAATTTATATTTGTGAGACGTCTTCTATGAGATGAAATTAAAGGGTGACAAAGGCGAAAATGATATATTTTAAGTGGTAAGCAGTTTGGTATCGTTTAAGTAGGTTTTGAGTTATTTTATATACGCAGAAAATTTCTACGAAAAAACTCACTCACCAAAGTCAGGTGTGCGCCCCCCTAGTCGATCTGGATTAGTCAAGATAAAACTACGTGAAACTCGAAAGGCAATAAAAAATAGAGATATTGGGCATAGTAGGTTGTTGATTGTAGTGGAGTAGTTGGCCAATGTCACTATAAGCAGGACCCCGTCGTGCGTAACCCCAATGGCAGTGAGTTTCCTTGCCTATGGCTGAAGGAAGGCACAGCTAGTCGTACCGGGAGGTAGGCTGATGTTCCATCGGATACCACCGCCCAGTGACAGGCCTAGCTAAGCCACCATTTGCACGTTTCGAAAGATTTGTATTTATCGATTTCTATTGACCGTATCTATTTTATGATTTATGTTCAAAATTTATGACTAATACATATAACGTTATCATTTTTAAGATACATATCTTCTTGAAAGTACAATGTGTATGTATTATTTTTAAAAAAAATAAATGAGTAATAAAGAGAGATATATAATTTCGTTTTAATGTCTAAGTGGTGGGTATAGCGTTTTCGTGTCTTTGTTCTTGTGTGTAAATTAGAGTTTATTTCAGTGGTATAAATGAATAATTAGACTTTCTTTTCCTACTGATATTTCGACTTAGCTTCCGACTGAATCAAATTATGTAGGGATTTTTAACAAGACACTTTTTTCTTCAAAAAAAAAATGATCTGGTTTAAAAAGTTTTCACTTTTTATTTATTGGATTACAAATTTTCTGCCCTTTTTAATGTTTTTAGTTATGTTCCACGCTCAAAATTAGGTTTAGGGTTTAAGGTTTTAAGTTAGAGATTGTGGGTAGTGTTTAGGGAATTTAGAGTAAGGTGTATTTTTGTGGTATAAGATCGGTGTAGGGTTTAAGATTTAAAATTTAGAGTTATGGCTTGAAATTAAATTTTGTACTGTTTTTTAATGTTGGAGTATAAATAGATGCACCAAAAAAACAAAAGAATTCTTTCCTTAATTATTTAGATTTTGATTCTTCTAAAATTGGTTGGTTGTTCATTTGTTGTTTCGTCCTATTAACAAAGTACATTTAATCTTGATTCTTGCGTCCTATTAACAAAGTACATTTAATCTTGATTCTTGATACACTGAAGTTTTGAATAATTAATATAATAAGAATCTTCATTTAAAATATTATTTTAATGGTTTAAAGACGATTACAAAGTAATACATGTTTATATATATTTTTAATTTTTTGACAATGAACATAAAATTTGTAGACAAAACGATTTAGAATCATGTTCTCTCTATTCGTATATCAATATATTAAAATTAGAATCAATTAATATGATGTACAAATGAAATTATAATTACAGTCAATATATTCAGATAACTATGATTAAAATCAAACATTATAATACACAAACAAATAGAGGGAGGTCAACATATTATAAAACTTAATCCAAAATAAATATGGTTGAAAACTTACACGTAATAATATAAAAACTCAAATATCGAAAGTCTCAAGACCTTAACCTTGCCAACACAACCAAGAATGCATTTGCTAGACATAGATATATTATTTTTATAATTTTAAAGAATTTAACATATTTACACGTTTTTATTTATTAGTTTAATGATCTTTTTCATTTCTTCATTATATGGTCATTAATTTGATTTTATATATATCATTGATTTTAATCTCAATATTATTATGTAAAATATTAGTAAAATTATTTCTTTTCTTCTGAATAAAACTAATTTCACTTCCTATTCAAGAGTTTGCAATATTGTGCACAATAAATTATAACGTATGGAATAAAAACTAAAAAACATAATATGAAACACGAACATGTCAAAATATATACAACAAAATTCAGCTCATCCCCTTGTGTCCTGGAGGCAAAGGTAGATATTTATCATCCCTTGAGACTCGGGTTCAAGCACCAATAATGTCATGATGTGTGTGCCGTCTTTGAAAAGACTAAGAAAGAGAATCTCGAATATACGCCCTAAAATGACATATAATATACCAAAAAATAAAATAGAAAAATATATAAAATAGGGGGTAAGAAAACCGGCAAATAGTTGCCAATGTTAGCCCAACATAATAATAAAGACTGAAGAAGAAATGGCAATAGTTGCGTTTAAGCAAAGTCTTCCACGTACCGTTGTGGCCACATATGGTGGGAATGCACATAAAATATTTTCTTTAAATAAAAAAAAAACTTTACTTCTTATCTGTTATATTTTAAATATTTTAATTATTAATTTTCTTACTTTTAAATAATTTAAAATTTTCACATACTTCTAGCTTCTATAATATTTATATATTTTTATGTACCATATTGTGTTTAAAATGTTAAAAAATCATATTATATAAAAATTCATGCATATTTAATTTTTTATTCATATTATATTAAAAATCATTTGTTACACGTGTGTAAAATTCATATTTTTATGCATATTGTGTTTTTGGCCGCCCGAACCCGCCCCGACCTATAAGATACTATATCCGACCCCGCTCCAAATTAAAATATTAATTTACCCGCACCGCCCGCCCCGATACAATAACCATTAAACCCGACCCCGCCCCGACCCGCCCCGAAAAAAAAAAAATAATAATCTTCGTCGAAGGTAAATGTTAGATTCGACCAATCTTCCACCACAATCACAAATTATGGTTTCAAGGGACTTCAAACTTATATAAAAAAAAAAAAAAAAAAAACAATTTTAAATTATCCACTTGTTAAACTACATATTTAAAAGAATAAACTTGAATCATTGACCGTTAGAATCGAATATATTAAAACTTGAACAACATCTAACAAAATTTTACAAAATGTACGAACCAAAATAAAAACAAAAAATAGATTAAAACACATAAAAATGTTTAAATATAATGCTATTTTTTTATAAATATAATAATATATATATATATATATATATATATAAATATACAGGGGCAGGGAGTTTCTAGCAAATACCCGAACCCGCCCCGCCCCGATCCCCGAAATTTTAGAAAAAATACTCGGTCGGGTCGAGTCGGGGCACCTCGAGTCGGGTCGGGCGGGTATTTTTGCCATCCCTAGGTATCCGACATAGTTCCTCTGGAAAGAGTGGAGAGTGCAACATATATTAACCTTGTTTGGTAATTAGCGGATACAGAATTACATTAGCTGATAACTGATTTAACTAGCGGATTGTATTAGCTGATTGTATAAAAGTGTTTGGTAAAATTAACTGATAGTTGATAGCTGTTAAGATTATTTAAACAAACAAAATGACATATAAGGACGTGATTATATTCAATACTTGTTTGAATAGTTTATTAGTTATCAATATTTTGTATCTAATTAATATTAATTAAATCTATAAAATTATTTTAAATGATTTATATATTAATTTATTATTTATATAATTATTTTAATATAATTAATTAATTAATAATTTTAAATAGACATATAAATATGTGATAATAAAAAGAAAAAAAGTGAATAGGATTAGCTTATAAATAGGGTGAGAAAATATTCAATTTAAATTATTTTGAGATATTTGGTAACTGGTGAGAGTAAAAGAGTCTTTACAACTCTAATATCAAACTTCTAATCTCAAAAAGCTCATATTATGAGCTTTTTCAAAATTAGCGGTTTCACCCCAATCCGCTCTTTCAATCCGATGTTCACCAAACAACAATATTAGCAGATTTGACTGGTCAAACCTCTAATTATACCTCAAACCTCTAAATTTTGTCCAAATCTCTCTTTGCCAAACATGGCTACATAATATGAAAAATCAAGGGATGTATTTATTTTTAAAACGTGTATAATTGATTTCAAATCAAAGTTTTATGTATAAATTGTATTAAATTATCATGTACTTAATTACGCCAAATCAATATTTATGTATCAAATTATACAATTCATCAAAGTTCATGTATATTTTTTACATTTATCCTTCTATTAATTTATTGTGGAAAAAGACTTCTTAATGTTTGGTCTAAAATATATCTGCTTCTCTAACATATGAAACAAGGTACAGAAAATATATATGTGTGTGAAATGTCTTGTTTATATAAATTTATGAGTAATAAGATATATTTTTATATTTTTACATATTTATTTATTTTCCTTGTGTTTTTATTGCATTTTAAAACTTTGTAGTCTGTAAATGTTGTATTTGTGTCATGTAGCTATTTATTTAATGTAATAAAATATTGAAATAGTATTTACTTACAAAATACTAAAAAGATTATTTTAGATTCCAAACCTAGAATAAACAAGGAAGTGCATACATCCCAAATCTTATATAAAAAGAAAATGACAATTTCGCATTTCCATCCCATTCGTTTCATAATCGATACAGAATTTTCGAGGGCTGGTGGAAAATTCTAGCTTTGATGAAATATTGCTTTCTCGAGAAACAAACAAACTAGAGAAAGAAACCAAAAATTTAGAGCGAATAGTTTTCGTTTCTTGAAATGTTAAAAAGTATAAGGTTACAGCTGAATATTTAAATTGGAGGTTTGGTTTAGTAATTGATTAACAAAATGATTAATCACTTTTAATTACTTACATAGAGACAGGTGACATGGAGAGTCATAGTGTTTTGTCATCCAAATTTTTTGGTTTAATACTATTTTAAGTCCTTATTAGTTTAAATTTAAATCAAATTAGACTTCTGTCCCTTCAAATTTTAAAATTAAATGCTTAATGAATTCCTATTATTTTGAATTTAGACAATTTATCTCTTTTAATATTTAATCCTAATTTTGCTCTGATTACAACATTTTTATATATAGTAATAGAATACAGTAGCCCGTCAACAAAGCAAATTATTACCGTATATTTATACACTATATATGAACAAGTTTTGGCTCGACCCACAATATGAGTAGTGAGGTGAACACCCTTAACCAATACTTCGCAATTCAGTTTAATTTAAACTTTTTAATAGTTCAACGATTTTTAGTTCGATTAATTTCAGTTTTCAACTTTTTCATATTAATTTTAAATTTTAAAATTTTATATTTTATTGCATGAATCAACTTGTCTCAGTGGTTAAAAGAATGATTATTGTTCTTAGAGATTAAAGGTTCGAGCGCCAACAGTTATAACAAGGTGATTGAGCATGTATTGTCAAATAGAAATTTTATTTTAACAAAGTAATTTTGTCAAGTTTTCGCTTATTATTGACAGTATAATATTTGTATACAAAGCTATTAATCAAATAATTGTTGTTATTTATATGAAAAGGTACGCAAAATGACTTTTATAGTCCTCATCTTTATTAATTTAGTTATTTTAGCCCTTAAAATTTTACCGTATCTTTTTTAGTTCTAAAACTTTTTCTTTGTCAAAATGACATAAAATGCGAAGAAAAAAATAAAGACTTCCTTAAATAATGTTAACCATTTTGTCCTTTCCTGACACATCATCAAAAATTTAAAATAACTATTTTACTTTTATTGGAAAATTGAATCAACTATTTTATTTTACGATTTTTAATATTTTTTTATAACGTAGTAGAAAAAAGATAAAATAGTTGACATATACATTTTAATAAGAATAAAATAACTGGTGTCAGTTTAATGGTTCATTATTGTTTTATCACATTTACGTCGATCTGAGTTTAGGAGTTAAAATGACTAAACTGATAAAGTTATAGGGCGAAAAATAACTATTCCACCATGAAAATAATAATTTCTTGAGAAATGTTTTTTTTAATAGAATGGTCTATAATATATATATATTTTTTTAATTTACCGGTCAATGTCTACTTTAAACCCAAATTGGTTTAAAGGTCCAAAAGCACCCAAATTGGTTTGAAGGTCCAAAAGCTTATAAGGTTAGACTCATCACCAGAAGTTTGAGTAAGGACTAGGGGCCATCTTTACTGTCTTGAATTGTGTACTAAAGTTGTAAAGTCTCTTATACTTTTAATAATTAAAAAATTCCAAATTAACATATGCTTCCAATATTATTTAAATTTAATAATTAATTAAATTATATTAAAAATAATTATATAAAAATTAAAATAATATATAGATACTTCAAATATGCTTAGTAATTTATATTAAAAATTTGTTTTTTATAATATAATTAATATTAACATATACTACAAAATATTGATAATTAATAAACTATTTAAACAATTATTGAATATAATCATGTCCTTATATGTTATTTTGTTTGTTAAAATAATCAAACAACTATCAATTATCCGTTAATTTTACCAAACACTTTTATACAAACTGCTAATCAAATAAACTAATGCAATCAACTATCCACTATCAGTTTATACAATTCATTATCAGTTATCAATTATTCGTTAATTATCAAACAGAACTGATACAAAAATAGTCGAAAACTCCTCGATTTTATTAATCATTTTGATGTGCACCTTTGAACTAAATAATAACCTCTTTAAAAAAAAAAACTAAACAATAGCCCAAGTTTGACTTTTATCAGCCACCCAATAATACATAATAAATCGTGTGGGCTGAATTTAACCTAGTTACAATCAACGGGGAACAAGTCAACAATCAAATTATTAATTCATGTTGTGTTTCCAACGTACTCTTATTGTTGCATACATAATCATTTTTTAAACTTAAAAGTTTAAACTTACTCAAATAACAAAAAATTTATCATGCAATAATAGCGGTAATACTTTCTGTTTCTATAGGTACTTTATTTTTTTGACATAAAAGTCAAAAGTTGACCCCAACGTTTGATTTTTTGGTCACTTTACTACCTTTTTTTTTGTCTAGATAACCTCTTAATGTTTCAATTTTGTGTAATTTCCACCCTGGTTGGATGGAAACCGTTAGTCAACAGACATTGACCGTCTGTGGCTGACGTGGTCTGCACACATGACATACCGGGATGACGTGACACTGCCACGTGCCATATGATGTGGCATTGATGCCACATAAAAAAATATTATTTTTTAAATTTATTTTTAAAAATGACGGCCACTCAGAAGATGACACATGACACCCTCACAATGACTTGATTTTGAGCAAATGAAAATAAAGTTGCTTGGGGGACTCAAACCTGAGTTGTAAGGAATGAAGGGCATTATACAATTGACACATAATATAGATACTAACAACATGATGTAATTTAACAGATGTCACGATTATTGTATGGATGTAATCAAAATTTTAAAATTTAAAAAGTACATAAATTAAAAATAATTAAATTAAAGTGCATGGATTAAATCCATACCTTGTGCAAACTACATGTATTAATCATGGAATTTAGCATTAATGGTAATATTTACATTTTTTATATAAAAATATTCATTACTTATTCAACCTTAGAAATTGCGTGAAAGTAAGATACTTTAAATTCAAAGTTTAGTGGTCTTGATCATGAAGTTGTTCTAGTAGATGGATTTTTAATTTTTTATAATAAAAGTCTTTAAATCGTAAAATAATCAATAAATTTTTTCAACGACTCTTGATAAGATCAGGAAAATAAAATCTCGAAAATAAATAATTCTAAATATGTTTAATTTTTCACTACTTTAAATATTATTCAAATTTTATATAAAAAATAAATTTTAAAAACCTTTTTCATTGCATTATCCGTTCTCATACAGTCATACGCGGGGAATCCCGGAGGGCAAAAGAAGACAAAGAGGTGACATAGAGGTGGGGCATGGAAGGAGCATGGGTGGTGGTTGTGGGTGAGATTCAATTGAATTGAGTTGAAAAAATTAAATTAATTGAGTTGTATTGTCATGTTTTTAACTTAAATTTTATTTAAATATTTTTAGTTGAGTCAAGTTGAGTTGTTCGAGTTTCTATTCAAATTTAATTGTAAATATTTATAATGTTATAATATTAATTAGTTCCAATTTAAACGGTTTTTTATAACCATATACAAAACACATATATTTCTTCATGTTTTCTCATATGATATATATATTATCAGACAGAATTAAGAGACTTTACTCAAAATTGACTAATTCACTAGTTACTAAAATTTTTGAGGTATTCAAAATTTTATTTTATAACTTAAATTTTATTTAAATTTGTTCGAAACGAGTTAAATATTTTTTATTAATTGAAATAATTTAATTTTTTCGAGTTAAATTTTATACTTTAAACCGTGCAATCTTTAGTCGGCCATTCCAATTTAGAGCTCAGCCAGCCACTACGCTTTTGAAAGCGACTTTCATTGATCGGACAGGACAGGTTCCTTTTGTTTTCCTCTTTCTTGGCCTGGTTGCTGCTTTAAGATTTAATTAAATAAAATTTAAGTTAATTTAATGGATGAATCTATCACGTTTGTCGAATACCGTTGAACACTACTAACGCTAAATACTGCTGAACACCATTAAATTGATTAATAAAAATTAAAAATTTTAAGAACTCAACATACAATTAATAATTATTTAAAATAAAATTTTAAATAAATTATTTTTTATATATATTATATTTTTTAATCATTATTTTCAATTAATAATGTGTTGAGTAAATTGATGATGGATGAACAGAGTGATTCTGTTTTCAAACTAAACCATTATTCTTCATTCTCAAATGTTCTTCAATCTCTGAACAGCAATGTAATTAGATTCGGTGAACACATTGACCCACAGATCATCTCGGTTTTAAGATCCAACAACACTTCTAGCCTTCAAATCTCTCTTAAAAACGGCTCCTGAATTTCAGTCCCACCCGACCACCACTCATTTTTCATCAACGTCGGCGATTCCTTACAAGTAAGAAAAAACACACTTTCTCTGTTGAATTAAAATCTACAATTGTTGGATTAAAATTCGCAATTGTAGACACTTAAATGAAATATATGTTGCTATTATAAAGTATGACACAAAATTAAGTGACCAATTATATTAGGCGTGTCAGGTATTAAAGTGTCATGGAAATAAAAGTGTAGATATCATAAGATATATTTATAATTTAATGAGGATCATAGTTATAAATATTTAATAGTTAGTTTAATAAGAGGTAGTGGTTCCCAAGAAATAAGTTAACTTGTTTTTCTCTCTTTCCCGTTAGAGGGTTTTACTTCAAGAAATAACATATCTTCTTGGAATATCAATACCAAAAATTTGGGATTTCAACATCAAAATTCAAGATTTTCAATCTATCAATGAATTCAGGTACGCTTTCGCACTCGGTTTATTAAATTTATTATTCTTGATGTGTAATATATTTCTTTAAGATTTTACTTTAAGTCAAAATTTTAAAAAGTATGTTAAATTTTTAATGATGTTACAGTCTATGCATATTTCATGTATTTTATTTTTTGTAATGTAACGCATAATACTAATAACATCATATTAACATGAAGTACATATAAACCATCACATACACTATCACGTTAAAATTATATATAAAAAAAATTGTCGTGTTTATTAACGTTTTCATAAGATAGTTTGATTATTTGAAAGGTTGGGTCAAATTCAAATTTAACTCTAAAAAGGAATCCAAATCAAATTAAATTTAAATATAAATGTTTGAAGATTAAATTTTCCATTATATTAATAAATTCCAAATATATAAAATTCATATTTGAAAAAATATATTCAAAACTTAATTTATACCAATGAAACAAATAATCCAACTCTTGAGAAATTACGCTCATAATAAAGCAGAATAAATCTGAAACTATACAATATTTAATATAATATCTTAGCTAACAACTTAAATTAGTACTCGAAATTTAATGAATTTTAATTAGAAACTACTTCTTTCTCATCTATATTTCAAAAACAATATTACTACAATAATTTATAAAATTCCTTATCATTTTAAAGATTTCTTTTGGAAAATCAATTTAAAAATGTTTTTTGAATTTATCCTTAGTTGTTGTCGGTGATTTTGTTTTTGGGAAAATATCTCCTGCACTGACGGTGGTGGAAACGAGAAGTTTTCATAAGTGCATTAGTTCTAGGGTTTACATAGTTAAGCCTAAGGGTTTAAAATTTAAGGTTTATGGTTAGAATTTAAGGTTTAGATGTTATGGGTTATGGGTTAGTGTAATATGGTTAAGAATTTAGGTCTTAACCTATAAACCATAAATGTTAACACTAAAACTTAAATTCTAACTATACCCTCTAAATTCAAAAGTAGTAAACTTAAACCCCTAAATACTAGACCCTAAACAAAATTTTTAAAACCTAAATTCAAAAGTTTCTGTAAGCGCTTGCACATGGAACAATTACCCATTATTTTTATGGTATCAAATTTGAATTGCCCTTCATTTTCATCACACGTGTTTAATAAAACCAAGTTTCTCACCTTAAAAAAAAAACCAAGTTTCTTTTTCCAATCCCAACTGCTTTTACTATGTTACATGTGAAACCCATGTGTTATTTCAATTTAAAAGCAAACGGGCAATGCCAAGCCAAAAAAGCTATGCAAGTTGCTATCTATCCCAAAGGTTTGTAGGAGGGGACGAAGGAACTAAGGAATTGAGATGTATTTTTAGTTCAAATATTATTTAAATAAGGAGGGATGGTAATTTTTTCGACCCTGACAAGTTCAGATTCGACTCGATTAGAGTCGGATTTTTTTAATAGGTGATTGGGGTGATTTTTTTTGTTAATTTTTGAGGTCAAATTTAAATGAAATATGTCTTGTCTCTCTTATATATTTATTAAAATGTTAGTTTCTCATTTTATAATTATTTTCATACAATATTTTTATTAATTTTTTGGGTCATATTTAGTTGTGATTTTTATTAAAATTTTAGATAAATTATGTTTTTATTATGTTGGGTAGGAATGACAACAGTACGAGGCGGGTTTTTGGCTACCCAGAATCCAACCTAATTGTTGATGTGAAAATCCAACTCTAACCCTCCCGGAATTAATTTTATTTTTCAAATTTTCTCTCGATCTCAAATTTCTTAGATACCAAACAATCACCAATAAAAATTTGATTTTTTTTTATAAAAAAAACAAACTTAATACTTTAAAATCACAAAAACTACAGTCAATCGTTTGAAGAATTGTATACACCCTTCAAAATCTGTTTTTTTTAAAAGAAAAACACTACAAAATTTATTCATGCATGCAACTTAAATCATTTATGATAAACTCAAAATCCAAAAAGAGAGAGAAAATTAAGCCTGAACGAGTTTATGCAGAAAATGAATTTAGTAGGGACGGACGCAGAACTTTAAGTTAGGGGGCGAACTTATAAATTTTTAGGAGGGGTGAACTTATAAAAATTTAAGGGGCGAAAATATATTTTCAATAGAAAATACATAAATAAATTCTAATTTTTGTTAACTTGTATATGAATTTTAAAATTTTAGGGGATGCGACCGCCCCCTCAATCCATCCCTAAATTCAGATGTCAAATAAAAAACAAACTCATTTCAAAATCAAACAAAAAATGATCTGAGAACAACTTTTGTATGAAGAAAACAAATATCAAAAAAGACTTTTCTGTTTGAACTTCAAATCGTCAAACAAAAAAATTAAAATTCAAAAATTTTATGTTGAAACTTGAAAGATGGAAGAAAGAATTGAGAGAAAGTAAATGAGAAATAAGAAAATAGGTGAGACAGTGAAAATGGATGTAGGAATGAAGTGGGAAGCAAAAATAGAAACCCTAAGTTTATATATATATTAATATTTTTAATATATTATAATTTTTCCGGATCAAGTCAGAGATTTGTTTTACCTTAAACTCGAATCTATCTTGACCCCGACTATAAATTTCAAAAATACATATCGCCCAACCTGAACCGAATTTTATTTAAAAAGATTCATCCCTATAAAATAGGGTCGAGATACATCAGATCTAGGTCAAATTGTCATCCCTAATGTCGACTCGGGTCAATTTGAGATTTCTATGTAACAGGTTAGAGTCGAGGCGAACAAAAACCCACCCCCATCCTATAATCATCCCTTTAAATGAGATATTGTCTTTCTTAGTTTTTAAATTTAAATATTTAAATTATATAATAATAATAATTTACTTTTCCTAATGTTTGATATTACCTCCGTTATTGGTTTGTAATAATAATAATAATAATAATAATAATAATAATAATAATAATAATAATAATAATAAGATTAAAGGATGAGTCTACACGTGCGATGAACACCATTAATTTTTTTAATTTTAAAATTCTAAAGGACTAAAATTATAATTAAAATTATCTATTTAAAAAATAAAAATCAAATTTAATAGTTACTTTATAATATTTACTCTTAGGGTTTAGGAGAATTGAGTATATTTGATTCTAACCTATTAAAAAAATATTATAAAATAACTATTAAATTTGATTTTTATTTTTTAAGAGATAATTTTAATTATAATTTTAGTCCTTTAGATTTTTAATTTTTTTTTAAAAATAATGGTGTTCATCGTTAGTATTGTTCATCAATGTTCGTCGCCCGTTGTAGAATTTTACTAAGAGTAAATCTTCGACTAAGGGAGTAAAAACTCGTACTATCTCCATTAAATATTGTTATATCTGAATTTAATTTTTCAATTTTAAGACATAAAAATAGGAAAAAGAGGATTCTATTCATCGAACTTGACTCCTATTGTATTACTTATTTATTTAATTTTATCCCTTTGCCACGCCACTACTTCATCTTCCCCAATCTTTCCTCTGCCAAAAAAGATCGAGAAAATTTCAACTTGCTCTGAGTGATGATGGGTGTGAGGTGCCGCTGTTCCCACACTTCCCATATCACAGAAATCATCATAACCAGCTTCTTCCGCCACAAGTGAAGAATTTCATTTTCTGTTTTTTTTTTTCCTGTTTTTTGTCCTTAAATTTTGGGATCTTCTTCGATAAAGATGATATCTTGAAGAAAAAAAAAACAAAAAGATCGATCCTTTAGCTTGAAAGTTTTCATGGCGGGTAGGAGGATTTATCCTAGTAATACCAGTACTGTTGCCGATTCTAATAATCTCTCTGTTTTAATTCAAAGTCAAAGGGTTCCTTCCTCTTCAGAGCCGCTTTTCCCACACATTCAAGGCTCTTTTCCTTCATCTTTTCTCGGTATTCTCGAATTCTTTTAAGTTTTCTTTTTCTCACTTTGTGATCTGAATTCTGAAAAAAAAAACCCTTGCTTTAGTTTCAGGTACAAGATCGATGGTAAGCTTCGACGGTGTTGATCGGAACAGATCATTTTTCAGGGCGTTTGAGGAAGAAGACAACGGAGATGACGACATATTGGATGAGTATTTCCATCGAACTGAAAAGAAGAGGCGGCTTTCTGTTGAGCAAGTCCAGTTTCTGGAGAAAAGTTTCGAGGCCGAGAACAAGCTCGAACCCGAACGGAAAATCCAGCTAGCTAAAGACCTCGGCCTGCAATCCCGGCAGGTTGCTATATGGTTCCAGAACCGCCGTGCTCGGTGTAAGAGCAAGCAGCTAGAGAAAGACTACGACAGTTTGCAAGCCGACTATAACAGCCTCAAGGCCGACTATGACAATCTCCTCAAGGAGAAAGATAAACTAAAACAAGAGGTAATAATTTGTACTAATTCAGTAATTCTCAACTCTTGAATTTGTCTGCAGTGTTTAAATTTTCAATTTCCATGTTTATATTTCAGGTTCTTGAGCTCACAGATAAGTTATCCATGAAAGGGAAAGAGAAGGCTTCCGATGGCGAAGAGTCTAAGGCCGAAAGCGATATACTCGACTCGGACAGCCCGCATTACACCGATGTTGTTCAGTTTGAACTAGACCAGTCTGATTTATCACAAGACGAGGAAGATAACTTGAGTAAGGCCATGTTACATCTTCCGGCATACGTCTTCCCTAAACTCGAAGACGACAACAACAACGATTACTCCGACCCGCCTGCAAGTTCCTGCAGTTTCGGATTCCCTGCCGATGACCATGCCTTGTGGTCTTGGGATTACTAAGTTATATGCAGAAGCAGAATCCAATCCTGATATACATATGTATGAATATGATCTGCCTTGTAGTACTAGTAGCAACTATAAGATAAGCAATAATAACCCAATTAATGGCATTAAAATCCGAATGTATTGGTGTGAAAGTTTATGGAATTTGATTTTACATTTTGTGTATAAATTCTTCCTCTGCAGTTTCATGGTGGGGCTACAACAACAATTTGTTGCTTTACCTCGGTTGACATTTCCTTGGAATTGGCTTCACAGAAATAGGATTTGGAAATATGTAAATTATTCTGTATTATTGCTATTGGGATGAACTATTAAGTGGGGACCACCCCATGTGTCATGTGTTACTATCTCTTTAAATTTCGACATTATTATATAAAAAATTATTTTCAAATAGTTATTTACGTAAATGATTTTCAGTTAATGTTATTTTAAAAAATGACTCTCAAATTGTTCACGTAACCCTTAAATTTTAGTTATTACTCATAAATTTTTAAGTATTTTTAGTGTTACCATACTTAGAGATTTCATAAGTGATGTCATAACAGCAACTCCTTCAAAGACAAGCATTTTCGAAAATTAGAATATCAAAGATCTAAATGACCTCGAAAACAAACTCTATAAGATGTTACAACGTTTTATTCACTTGATAGACCGTAAAGTCTAGTACTTAAAAGTTAAGTCTATTTTTGTCAACTCGTTCATAGACTATCACCAGACCTGACACAATCCCATCACCACAGTGTCAAGAGTTTAAATACTCAGACAACTAAAGAGAACAAGGAGAAAAGAAGAATGAGAAGGGGATAGCCATCTCTTCTCCCATCTTTTTCTTATTTTTTATTTTGACCACTACAATGTTTGCGGCTCTCTGTCCAAATCAGAAGGGGTGAATCGCCTGAAATCATTATTAATTATTGTGGTCTTCTCTTTCACCTCCTTCATTTTGTGGCTACTCATTTTAAGCATTAACATATATATATACTCTAATTTAATTAATTTTAGTTTATATTTTTTAAAATTTAAAATTTCAATGACTCAAACAAAACAATACATATACACTAAGACTATTTTTTTGTCATTACCCAAATAATAGTTGTTAAATCTACTAAGTCGAGTTACATTCTTCGGTATTATCAGTGAGTTGTAAATTTAGTTCTTTGTCCTCCAAAGTGATTATTTTAAGTTCATATAGTTTAATCGTTTTGTCCTTATACCATTTGGATTAGATCGATATTTTAAAAATTCGAAAAGTGCATGACGAATTTTGTTGAATTAGAATATTAAGATTAATATGCAATTTATGCATAGAACATGGGCTAATAGTAAATTTGACCGAACATTTAAATTATGGAAGGCGCAAATTGGCTTAAAATGCATTCCATCTTTTAAATTTTTTGTCAAATTTTCCTTTGATCCTTGAATCATGCACAAGTTCGGACTTAGTCATGAAACTCTACTTTATCAAATTTAATCATGCACTATTTAAATTTTACAATTCTGACTTAATTTAAACAATACAACAACAACATGACCAAATTAAAGAAACTTAATTTGAAGAATGAGAACTAAATTTACAACTTACTGAAATACCAAAAAAATATAACTCGATTTAACCTATTCAACTATTATTGTTTGGGTCATGATAAAATTTAGTCACATTATTCATGTACCGTTTGAGTTCAAAATTAAATTTTTAAAATTCAAAAAGTATTAAAAATTAAAATTGACCAAATTAAAATATATAGAATAAATACATAAAACACAGAAAGTATTAACATAATTAAACTAGAAATAAAAATAGACAATAAAAAATCGAAAGTCTAATACAGGGGAAGGCAACAAACACGCTTTCCCCTGTTTTTCGTGGAAGGCGCTCTTATCCAATAATACCTTTGAAAGATGTCGATTGTCATATTCGTATTGTAAAACTAAGTGTTTTGATATAATATTTGAAAAATGTTTTGGACTAAATTGAAAAGAATTTAAAATGTGTTTTTAGTCAAAACAACTTGAAAATATGTTTAAGGGTTTTACAAGGCTTTGAAACAATTTAAAGTACATTTAAAGTAGTCAAAACCAAGAACTTTAAGTGTCCGTACCGATACGGTCTTGGACCGTACCGATACGTCTTAGGGTTTCAACTACATGATTTTTCCAGTAGCCAAAACCCGTACCGATACGCTTAGCCGTATCGATACGGTGTGCTTTGTAACAGCCCAACGGCTAGTCGCGTACCGATACGAGTGTATCGCGTACCGATACGCCTAACTACCCCAACGATTATTTTTCCAACGGTCTTTTAATTTGCAGGATCGTACCGATATGCTAGGTAAGCGTATCGATACGCATCAGCTGAAGAAGCCCAACGACTAATTCCTTATCGGGACCGTATCGATACGATTTGAAGGGTATCGATACGCCAAGCTGCAGAATTGCATTTATGGTGGGAAATAAAGGCTCCAACGGTTCCAATCCAATCCCAACGGCTAGTAACGTCCACAAACTCACCAAGGAGTATAAAAGGGACCTCCAAGCATCTTGTAATGGTTAATGCTTTAATTTGTTACAACATTATGATGTCAAAATTTGTCTAGAGCTTAAATTGTACATTTCTTGCTTAGACAACACTTGTGAGCTTAACATTGTTAAATTTGCTCAAGTGTTTAGGTTTTGGGTGAGTGCTTAGTATTGCAAACACATACCTATTAGAGGAATTTCTAGTTTGCTAAGTATTTCTCTTGTAAGAGAGTGTTTGATCAAGCTTTGGGTAGAAAGCTTGATCGTTGTAACGGTTTCCTCCTAATCCGAGAAAAGGGGACGAAATTCTTAGTGAATTTGTTTGGAAATTCTTAGTGTGAAGCTAAGGTAGTGGATGTAGACCTTGGTTAGAAGGTTGAACCACTATAAATTCTTGTGTAAATTGTCTTATTTTTCCTTCTCACATTTATACCCAAATTATCCAACTTCTCCACACTTGACGAGTAAGAACGGTTGAAGTAATCGAGCCCCAAAATCTCAACACGTATTCAATCTCAGAAACAACAAAATAGAATTAAAATTCAAAAGGAATTGGCTACAAAAGTGAAATTAGTGATTTTGATTATTATATCTCCAATCAACATTTTCTTTAAGTTCCCCATTAATGAAAATTGGAAAAGATCATAATGGATGGTTCATATTCATCATGATACTTTCACTTATACTTAAGAAACACTCCATTCAAACTATATTGAATTTCATTTTTAAAATTCAAGTTTATATGAGATATTGTATCTTCGTTATTAATTCCTTCGTACAAAGGGTTTATAAATCTTCAAAAAATTTCAGATATAATCGTTGTCAAATATTACAATAACTCGATACAATAATTGTCAAACACATTTGACGCATCAACTGACTCTACTACTTAACGACATGATCTACATTGTTTAACTAACAATACCTATCAACTCTAGATCTGACATCACCCACCCGTCGCCAGTCTAGGGTGACAAAAGAGAAAGGGACTTTTCGAGTCTATCTACTTCTATTCACTACCTTCTTCAACACATCTTTCTTTTGAACCTCCATCGACTGCAGTCTTCTGTCTAAATTAAAAGAAGTGAATCGTTGAAAACCACCATCATCTCACTTTACCTATCAACATAGATAAAAACTAAATTATTAGAATTTGTTGAACTGTTCCATTTATTTAATTAGAAGAAAGTATGGTTTCTTATTTGATTTCAAATGCAATAATTTATTTTTTATGAATAAAAACATACATCTCCTGTAGAAAGAAAAAAATGCATAACTTCCGTTTCGGCGACTTTTGTAAGTTTTGTTAAACTATCTGTCGCTTTATTACCATTTAGCAGCACATGTTAGAAGTAAATTACTCAATTATAAGTGCACAATTTCTGAATATGATGCAACAAAGACAATGATCTTTGTCAAATAGATCCATGCTGGAGTAGACATATAGCACCTAAGTTATCAACTTCAACCACAACACGTTGGACGTTTCAATTACATACTAAGAGTGCGTTTGGTTTTGGAGAATACAAGTCACTTTTATTTTTTTAGAAAATAGAAAATGTTGAATAAAATATTTTGGTTGCAAAGTTTGAAACTAATTTTTAAAAATAAAAATGAGTGAAATTTTGAAAACATAAAAAAAATGTTTTCACTATTTTTATTGAAAATGTTTTAGAAAAGTGGAAAACATGAAAATAAGGGTTTTTAAATTTTAACTTTATTTAAGCCGGGTTCGAATCCTTTTAATGCCAATTTTAGAACTTTGGTTAATTTAATTATATTTTATTCTTATTATAATAATATTTTTAATAATTGTACTTTAATTTAATTATTTAATGAGTAATTATTTGTTTATTTTTGTTTGACTTAAAGATCAAACTAGTCCTCAACGAAAAATAAAAAGAATCAATTAATCCGAAACACACTTAATTTATGCCAAAAAAAACCAATAATGGATTAATTGACATTAGAATGATTTGAACCTATATGCCGAAACACACTCAGTTTAGTCTTTTCGTAATGTTTGACCAAATTTTGACCATTAGCTCTATGAAAACCAATAAATTGATAATGTGTGGCACACTCAAAAAATATTACGTCATTAAACCGTAAAAAATTAAAATTTTAAAAATATTTTCTAATTTGATCATTTATTGATTTTTTATTTCAAAACAATCACAGTTTTAATTTTTTTCAATTTGGTCTTTATTGATTTTATTAATTAAAATCCCAAACGCCATTTACTATCGTTAATGTGAGAACTACCATAATTGTTGTAGATCCCTGTTGAATCTTCCTCAAATCCAAGCGAATCAATTTTTTTACTGAAATTTTACTAATTTCTTAAGAAACAAACAGTTTTTAACAAACAAATCACATGTTCTAAAAAGAAAATAGATGTTGAAACCCGGAGATATTAGATTTAACTCCAAGCCATGCAAACTCTACAACGTTTCAATGGATCCAAGTGAAGGCAGTAGTTGTGGAGGGGAACTAATTAACAAACTATTTTAAGGTGGGTAGTTGTGGAATAGTTAATTTTAATTATATTTTTAAATATTTTCAGGTGTACCACGTGTCACTATCTTAATGATTGTTTGTGAGTTAACAGTCAACTATAACGATCAACGTTATGGGAGGGCTAAATTGATCGCAATTTGAATTATGAGAGTCTAGTTTATTGTAATTTGAATTATGAGGGCTAATTTAGGTGAAAAATTGATTATTTTACTTTTCGTTGAGAGTTAATTTGACATTTAAGCGTTTTTTTTTTATTTTGAAAAACTAAATAGTAGATACTAAACATATTTCTACTGTTTTTATTTTAAAAATATATTTTTATTTTTAATAATTAAATGTGTTTTTTAATTTTTACAAAACAAAAAATAAAAATCATTTTTAAAAAAATAAAAAACAAAAATAATTTTAGAACCAAACGGAGCCTAAGCTTTTCTATTACAAATATTATTATCCGGAATCGGCTTATTTCATTCAACAGTTCAAGTTATTTAAGCTTGATTTCAGTTGAAAAGTAGCTCAACCAATTGTTAAAAAGAGAAACTCAACTAAATTCGATATTATTAATTGAACTTAATATTTAACTTATTAGTTCATATATGTTGTTTACACCCCTTTTCAAGTTGGTGTAAAATAGTCATTTGATTTGAGAAAGTTGTAAAGGGTTAATGATTTTTTTCTTTAATTTAAAAAAAATATTTTTTAGTTCATAAATATTTTTTTTTCTCAAATTATTATTTTTGTCAAATTAAATCAACTGACAAAAAATGTAACAAACTTATTAAAATGATGTAAGTTATTTTATTTTTTGTCAATTTTATAATTTTGACAGTTTTTAATGATTTACATATATTATTATATATTTTATATTTTAAATGATTTTTAAATTAATTTGAAAAAAAAGGTCAAAAGAGACAAAAAAAAATTAATGACTAATATAATATTCTTTTAAAAATTTGAGGACAAAAAATTTCATTAGATCATATGCAAAGGTGGTGAGCCGTCTACAAGGAATAAGCTATTTTAGTTTTAAAATTTATAAATTTATTAAAAAATACAAATATATTTTATAGTAAAATATGTACATATACAGATATACTTCATTCCTATACATTTTTTTTTGTTGACAAAAATACTTTAACTAGTTCTCAAACTAGACAAAAGGAATAAAGAATTTGGGCCGTAACAGATCCATCAGGGCCGTAATATGATGTATAGGAATCAATTGACACCTACATAAGTGATGTTTTTATTTTGACTTATTTTTTAAGCATATATATATATATATTAAAATTGATTTAATACATTAGTTGTATATGCATTTTTCTATTTTTTCATTCGAGTGTTATTTTATAACTCAAATTTTATTTAAAGTTTTTTAGTCGAATCGACTTTATAAAATCACGATTTGAGTTAAGTTGAGTTCATTTTTTATAGCGATTCGAATATTCTGACTTTTTGAATTAAATCAAATTTTACTCACCCCTAATTATATATATTGAGTTCGAATATTCGTTTATTTTTAATTAAAATCAGTGATTTTTTATGTTAAAATAATTTTATTATGGTTATGCATACATCTTAGCTATATTAAAATATTATAAAACATAGAGTTAAAGGTTCTTGAAGCCCTTGAATTTTTGAAAAATATTTAATGTCTTTAAACTTTATTTGTACTCAATTAATGCTTCCAAACTAATAAATTGAACCAATTAAGTCCTTTAACTAGTTTTGACCATCAAATTTTGACATTTGTTCTTGAAACATTATAGTCACGTGACATATTATAGTTATATCATGTGACATTTACATATTTTAAAAATAATAATTTTTTATAAGTTCTTTTAAAATTTTCAATTGTTTTAAAGAATTTTTTAAATAAAATAAAAAAATCTAAAAATACCAAGTGGAAACACTGTAACACGATATGTTGTATCAATTGGTGTAAAAAAAGGTTAAATTTAACAGTTAACGTTGGTCAAAGGAGTGAATTGATGAAATTTTGAAGTATAAAAACTTAATTGGGTAAAAAAATCCAGAAGCTTATTTTTTTAATTTCAAGTACTTATAATAGCCTTAAGCCTAAAATGTAATTAAAAATAAATGTTATAATCTCATAATTTATGTGCGAGTAATTTCTTTTACCATCGATATGATTGATATTTTTTATGATTATTAATATTTAATTTATATAAATATTCAAAAAATATTTAATTTATTTATCAACTAACTCGAATTAAATAGTACAAAATTCATTACAAAAATATTCTAATTTTATTTAGAATATTAAGATTCGAAACTATAATATTAGTTAACGAAGTAACCATCAACTTTTGTATTCCAAACCTGCGATAAAAGGTAAAGAGATAACAATGGATTTATGGGATAAGAATTAAGATAAGCACAGCCACTGTTCAGCAAGTGGACCACTTTCCTTTCAAATAATAACACCGCACATTCTACCATTAAATCTTTTGGTTACGGTAGGTACAAAGCCAACCGCACATATGGCCATATCTGCCAATCACTCTCCAAAAACATGTTCACTATATTATTACTACAAAATATCTTATCTATAGTTAAAATAGTTTCTAGATTCTTTTTTTACCTCCTAGCTCTTCGGAACTTTTTCATGATGAATTTAGATCGATCTTCGTCACACATTTTGTTTTATGTGTAACTCTTTTAACATGAATTTTTTTTGCACACACAAGGCCTCGAACTTGAGACTTACTTAAGCCATACCAAACTACTTACTACTTAGATCAACCCTTGTTAGTTTAGATTTTATTTTTTTAATTATATATAAGGGTTAGATTTGATGTACATGTAGTGATTTTTTTTCACAAGCATACGTATTTAAATCTTAAAACCTAAAATATAAGCTCCGTTTGGTTGTGGAAAATATTATCTATTTTTGTTTTCTGTTTTCATTTTTAAAAAATATTTTTTATTTTTTAAAAACTAGAAAATATGTTTGGTTAATAAAAATGAAAAGTTATTTTCAAAAATGAAAATAGTGAGAATGCGTTTGGCATATAACTTTTTAAAATAGAAATGAAAAAAAAAACAATTATTAAATAATTGAAATAAAATATAGTTATAAAATATAATAATAATAATAATAGATAAATAAAATATGAAAATAAACTAAAGTTTAAAAAATGGCATTAGAAGGATTCGAACCCGGGTTAAAATTTAAAATCTATTGTTTTCATATTTCTAATTTTTCCTAAAACATTTTCAATGAAAACATCTTTTTTATGTTTTCAAATTTTTCACTTATTTTTATTTTATTTTTTAAAAATTATTTTCTATTTTCACAACCAAATGCGTTTTCTTCAACGTTTTTCATTTTCTAAAAAAATGAAAACGGACTTCATTCTCTAGAACCAAACACACCCTAAATTTCTAACTAAAAAATACTAAAAACTAAATTCTATCCTAACCCTTAAATTTAAACACTAAAATTTAAATTAAATCTCTAACCTCTAAATTAAACTCACTTGTAAAAGAAATTTACTCTCTAATAATTTTTTGGTCAATTCTATCAATTTTCATTCTTTAAGTTCTTATTAAATATTTTGATATGACAATCTGTATAACAATTCATCACTATTTGACATTAAACTGTAAAAATATTTAAATATTTTAAAAAAATTAAAAAAATGAAATACAAATAAGTTATCATGCAAGATACCACGCCAATACTCTTAAATAGTCATTGTTTTAGTTGGCATACAAAACATACAAAAACATTAAAACAAAATTTATTAGTATACCTTAAAAACAAGACAATTTAGGCATTTTAGTCACGACATGGATACGTAATTCTTAGTTTAGAGTTCAAATCATGGATTGCTTCCATCCTCTCTCTCTTATAAAGAAAACATAAAATTAATAAGGGTAAACTACAACAGAGGTCACTCAATTATGGATAAGATTATGTTTGGGTCACTTAATTATTAAAAGTTGCATTTGGGTCACTCAATTATGGGTAAGGTTACATTTGAGTTACCAAATTATTAAATGTTACATTCGGGTCACTCAATTATGGGTAAGGTTACGTTTGGGTCACCCTTCATATTTAAAAAAGTATATTAATTTAATCATTTTTTCTTCCAAATCACTTGTATACCCTTGTTAACATTAGAATACTTCATTTGAAATCATTAATTAATCTAATACACAAATTAATGTAATTTTTTTTAATATGAAGGGTGACCCAAATGTAACATTGCCCATAATTGAGTGATCTGAATGTAACATTTAATAATTGGGTGACCCAAATGTAACTTTTAATAATTAAATTACCCAAATATAACTTTTAATAATTGAGTGACACAAATATAATCTTACCCATAATTGAGTGACATTCGATGTAGTTTACCCAATTAATTATAATAGTTTTGCTAGAGTTTTCTATGTAAAACAAAATTACTAAATTTGATGGGTTGAAACATATCGAAAACTTATGGATTATTGCATTTAATGTAGAACGTTATTATAAAATAAATAAATTAAGAAATTTTAAGAAATTTCCTATCTCCACTCGTTAAATAAGATAATTTCTATGTCGAATGATTTATTTACTTTATTACTAATTAGTTCGAATCCCAAATTAAAAATTTGATTGATATTTTTAGGGTAAACTACAATAGTGGTCACTCAATTATGGGTAAGATTATATTTGGGTCATTCAATTATTAAAAGTTACATTTGGGCCACTCGGTTATGGGTAAGGTTACATTCGGATCACCCAATTATTAAAAGTTACACTTGGGTCACTCAATTATGGGTAAAGTTATATTTTGGTCACCCTTTATATTTAAAAAATGTATATCAATTTATGTATTAGATTAATTAATTATTTCAAATGAAGTACTCTAGTGTTAACAAGTGATTGAGAAGAAAAAAATGATGAAATTGATGTATTCTTTTTAAATATAAAGGGTGACCCAAATGTAACTTTACCCATAATAATGTGACATAAATGTAACTTTTAATAATTGGGTGACCCAAATGTAACATTATCAATAATTAAGTTACCTAAGTGTAACTTTTAATAATTAAGTAACTCAAATATAACCTTACCCATAACTTCTGTTATAATTTACCTTATTTTTATAGTTCCTTTTTGGTATAAGCACTTGTTTTTATATGGAAATCATTCGACCCCATTGTCTTTTTATTATGTCCCGCCCTAAAAAAAATTAGTGTTTAGTGTTATAATTTAAGGTTAAAGTTTATGATTATTGTTTAGAGAATTTGAGTTAATGTGTATTTTTTAGAGTTTAGGGTTTGAGATTTAAAATCTAGAATTTAGGATTGGAGTTTAGAATTTAATTTTTTACTGTTAAAGCATGAAAGGGTACAAAAAAAGGGCAGAAGATTTATTGTTTGAATTGTCTAAAGTACAAGGTAGTATCTATCCATACATATTTTTAACTCGTTGACAATACACACACCTTGTAAACTAAGCGATTGAACATGAGACTTTCGTTCTTGTTTTCTTAACTGATAAGATTAAATATTATAAAAATTTATTACAAAAATAATTTTTTAATCTAATTTATTTTATTCACACCGTTAAAAATTCGAAACAAATATCTTACAAACAATTTTGATAACTCTTAATAGCCGAATCCTTCCAATCATTCATATTTCAATAAAAGAACAAAAGTAAAATTCAATGTTGTTATCATTTCAATTATTAATGCGATCTCAACCACTCGAGAACAACAATTTGGTTTAGACTTTGTGAGTCGGAAAAAGGCCGTGTAAAACAGAGCAGAGCAGAGCTGTCATTCTCTCTCAAGGGCCACACGGTAAACAATAATACAAAAGTCAGCAAAAACTTCCAATTTAATTGACATTAATCAGATTTGGATTTTTTTTGAAGTAATCAGATTTGGATTCTAAATTCGAGTATCTACTAAGACTTGAACAATTAAGAAATTATTCTAATGTGTCACGAAATTAATGTTCATTGTCTCTTTAGAAAGACAGTGTGACCGGTTGACTGGTAAAGTTCGGTAGGCCACGAGTTGTTTGTCCCCTTAATCATTTAGAGGAGTTATGTTCACATTAGAATGTTGGGGACATGCAATTAGTATATAAACAAGGCTGTGGAGTATGAGTAAGTAAACAGGGCAAAAAAAATGGGTGACACAACGGAGAAGAAGGAGAAAATTGCAGATGTTGAGCCTGAAATCAACTACAGAGGATGGAAAGCCATGCCATTTATTATAGGTAACTTTGGGAGAACAAGACTTGTGTTCTGTTTTTTTGTTTTGTTTTGGTCTTTGGGTTGTTAATGGAAATGGAATCATTTTCATGGCAGGGAATGAAACTTTCGAGAAACTTGGAGCCATTGGTACCTTAGCCAACTTGTTGATCTATCTCACCACTGTCTTCAACCTGAAGAGCATTACGGCTGCAACCATGATTAATGTCTTCAATGGAACCGCGAACTTCGGGACCCTGGTCGGAGCTTTCCTCTGTGACACTTACTTCGGTCGTTACAAGACCTTGGGATTTGCTACTTCTGCTTCTTTCTTGGTAATAATTAATAAACAATAAACATGCCCCGACAATGGAAATTTGACCCATTTTTACTACAGATTCCGATATGTTTCTGTTCTTTTTTGGTTTCATGAAGGGGTTGCTAGCAATTCAACTAACAGCAGCCATCCCGGGGCTGCATCCGCACCGGTGTGCGGCGAAAGGGAGTGGCGAATGCAAAGGGCCAACAACGGGACAATTGGCATTTCTGCTCATGGGTTTGGGGCTGATGGTCGTGGGAGCCGGGGGTGTTCGGCCGTGTAACTTGGCATTCGGGGTGGATCAATTCAACCCCAAAACAGATTCGGGAAAGAGAGGAATCGATAGCTTCTTCAATTGGTACTTCTTCACCTTCACTTTTGCTCAGATGGTATCATTAACCCTCATCGTCTACATTCAATCGAACGTGAGCTGGGCTATCGGCCTCGGGATTCCGGCATGTCTCATGTTTATAGCTTGTGTTTTGTTTTTCGTCGGTTCCAAAATATATGTCAAAGTTGAAGCTAGTGGTAGTCCAATGACGAGTGTGGCACAAGTGATAGCGGTAGCCATCAAGAAAAGGAAATTGAAACAATTGGAGCAACCTTGGCTCTCCCTTTTCAAGTATATTCCTCCCAAGTCTATCAACTCGAATCTTCCCTATACCGACCAATTCCGGTAACTAGACTGCGATTCGTGTTCGACAACCGTGTCCGATTCATGCTTGTATTCGATAACGAGTTGGTATTTTTTTTTTCTTTATCAGATTCCTGGACAAGGCAGCGATTGTTACACCCGAAGACGAAATAAACGGTGACGGATCGCCAGCGGATCCGTGGAGATTGTGCAGCTTGCAGCAAGTGGAAGAAGTGAAATGCCTGTTTAGAGTACTTCCTATATGGGCTTCACAAATCTTGTATTGTGTTACCCTTGTTCAATTGCATACCTATGCTGTTTTCCAAGCCGTTCAGTCCGATAGACGCCTCGGAAACACCGGTTTCAAGATCCCGGCCGCGTCATATGTTGTGTTCATGATGCTTAGCCTAACCTTTTTCATACCCGTATACGACCGGCTCATCGTCCCGTTTCTTCGAAGAATCAGAGGGAAGCAAGGGGGCATCACAATGCTCCAGAGGATCGGCATTGGGATATTCGTCTCCGTATTAACAATGCTCATATCCGCAATGGTCGAACAACATCGGAGAAGCATAGCTCTCACGAAACCGACCCTCGGAGTCGTGCCACGAAAAGGCGCCGTTTCGTCAATGTCGGCCTCGATTTTGATCCCTCAATTCATCCTCGGTGGACTGGCGGAAGCGTTTGCATCCATCGGCCTAATCGAATTCTACTACAAGCAGTTCCCCGAGAACATGAAAAGCATCGGAGGGTCACTATTCTACTGTGGCATGGCGGCTTCGAATTATTTCAGTACCTTGTTGATCTTAGTAGTTCATCGAACGACAGACGGCACGGCCACCGGAAATTGGATACCGGAGGATCTCAACAAGGGAAGATTGGATTACTACTATTACATGATTGCTGGCTTAGGAATCGTAAACATGGGCTACTTTTTGTTATGCGCGAAATGGTACAAGTACAGAGGTAATAGTGACGGCGACACACTTGAGCTTGAGCTTCATGTTAATGGCGAGAAACAGCAATCCGACAGACCTTAAGTCAGATGAATAGATTTACAGCGTGTTTAGATGAAATTGAAAACCTTTTTTCTTTTCTTTAGCGTTTGATTATAATATCCAGCAAGAATATTCGGTTTGGGAATCTGATGTTGCATTTAATTCACGTTCCACTACGAAACAAAGAAATAAAAGACGAAAAAGGTGGAACCAAGATTCATGTATATTTTATTTTAGCGTAAATATATTTTTTAGTACCTAATTTTAATATTTATGTTGAACGTGGCATCTAATGTTTTTTTTATTTATGTGTATGGATTTATATTCAATATACTAGCATTTGGAAACTAAATTTTTTTACAAACGTCTTAATTTTAAGGTTTAAGGTGTATAAGTTTAAAATTTAGGGTTTAGAGGTTATGATTTAGTTTTTATAGTAATATGGTGAGGGTTTAGGTTCTAACCTATAAACCTTAACTTGTAACCCTAAATTCTAAACTCTTAAGGGTGCGTTTGGATCGTGGAAAAGAAGATTACCATGGGGAATAAATTTTTTCAGAATCTTAAACCCGCATTTGGTTTCCAAATATTTCCACTAAGGAGTAATACAACATTACCAACAGTTCCACTTTTTGGGCTTTATACCGGGAATCCTATTCCCTCCAATTTCTTTGGTATTTGACAATTCCTTCCCTTTAGGACAAATTTACCCTCATAAAATATGAAAATTTCAGTCTAGTATTTCCTTACAATATGAAAATATGAACCCTAAACCCTAAAAATTAAAATGTATAATTTTTCATTGTATTTTTTAAACTTCTTTTTAAAAACTAATATCGTTTGATACGTAAACCCTAAACCCCAAACCTTAAACCCTAAAAATTAAAAAATGTAATTTTTCATCGTATTTTTTAAACTTCTTTTTAAAAACTAATATCGTTTGATACGTAAACCCTAAACCTTAAAATTTTAACTCTTATATAATAATCTCAACATATTTACACCATTGTAAATAAGTTATATTTTCTTAAACTTAATTACAATTTACACCGGTGTAAATCTATTATTTTGCCAATATATATCACAAGGATAATTTGGTAAAATATACATTTAAATAATATTATATTCCTCCTACCAAACATTGTCATCTTACATTCCTGCCAAATAAACCAAACAAGGGATAATAACATTCTGAGTAATATGTCAGGTAATGTTACATTCCAGTAATCTTATTCCCAGAGGTAATCATCTTTTCCGTGAACCAAACGCACCTTAAATCATATACCCTAACTAAGTTATTAAACTTAAAACTAAAACGTTTGTGGAAACTTTTAGTTTCCAACACTAATATATGAAAATAATTACCTTATGTGTATTTATTTAGGTACCCAATTTTTATTTGACGGAGCGATTAGATACCTATGTAATTGACTCATACTAACATTGTTTAGTTAAAGTGGTAATATAATATGTATTGCAAATTTAAAAAAAAATGTATTAAAATTCTAAATAACAACACATGTAATTTTTCAATATAAAAATAACTTTATTTGCGACTTAGCTTTTACATTAAACTTAATTTTCACACTTTATTATTATTTTCGTCGGATTTAAACTACCATTCTAGATCAGTTCGTCTTAAAAAAGTTAAACCAAAGAAAAAGAGATTGTCTTTCTATTTATTTATATCAATTAATAATATCATTTGTTTACATTTTACGTTCTTATTATTGATAATATTGATTTTTTCGATAAAGGCAGAGAGGGTAGACTTGGGAGACTTTGACCGGCAAACAAGTATTCCAAGTTTCCAACCTTTTTGGTCACTGTTGTCGACATGTGGTCTTTCAAAAAAAAAAAGGTTTGACTAAAAAGTGTAATGAAATTTTTAGGATAGTATTCACCCATGGTTTTTATTTATTTATTTGGAGTTTGTTTTATTTTAGTTAACTGAATTAAAAAAAAGATTATTTTTGTCACTTACGTTTTGAATCGTGTTTATTTTGGTCTCTTGGTACATTAATTTCAGTTAATAAAAAATAATAAAGTTTTGAAAGTTTGAGGGTTAACTTAGAAATTATTATTTTTTATTAACGGAGATTAACGGCTAAGGGACCAAAATAGACACGATTCAAAACATAAGTGGCAATAATGATTTTTTTTTAATTCGGGTGATCAAAATAGAACAAACCCAAAACAAAAGGAACCACGGGTGAAGATTACCCAAATTTTTATTATTTAATTCATAACTTTCAATTTTTTTTATTTTCATGATTAATTATATTGTTTTTTATCTTGATTCTTGACTCCATGATAATTGTGAACTGCCTCGTCAAATAGTAATAGAACTTTTTTAGGCATTTAATTTGCAGCTAACTAGACAAAATATCGATCTAGACATAAGAGTTGTTAGGAATATAACTTAAGAAAATGCGTAAATATTTGAGGAATTTTATTATTAATTTTAGCGAGTACTGCAAAGTTTTATTATGATAAAGAAATTTAATTTAGTTGTACTATTTACATCATCAAAATATAAATTTTGATTTCGTTTAATAAATTTTATATCATCTCGTCAATCTATCTAAATGTTAATTAATTTTTATTATTTTTAATGTAGTGAAGATATAAAAGACAATTAACAATTTCAAGAACACATGGTTAAAAGCTTTCAGGTAACATTTTCTCTCTTAGATTGTGATTTCAATGCACATTAGGAGCGAATTTTTCTTCTCTTTTCTTAAGTAGAAATTGTTAAAAAATTTAGGTAGTAAAAAAATTTAATTTCCACAAACATATTGTTTTAAGGTATAAGGTTTACGCCTTAGTTTACACACTTAAACCCTACACCCTATCGCCATCAGTATATTAAATATTATTCAAAAATTAATAGATAAGAACAATATGTTTTGCCTTTTCTTTTAGACCAAATACATTGAACTTTGGAATTTGGGTAGGACTTATGATGCCAGCAATGAAGGCCACTTTCTTTTTCATGAAGAAATATCCAACCCACCTTTTTAATAAAATAAACTTTATTGGATTTCAGTTATATTAATATGTTATTGTGTAATATGTGGATGAATTAAAAAGTAATTAATTAAAATTTAATTTATCTAATATTATTATTATTAGATTATAAAGATGTGAGTTTAATCGAACCCAACAAATATCCCGATAAAAAAGGATAATGTTAACTTGTATGTGCATTGTCAAACAGTTAAAAATATCTATAACAGATATAGTCCAAACTTGGTCAAAAGGATGTTTGACATCTCCATTCATGGCACACAATTCTAAGCCTGACAATCCCGTGTGCATTCATGGCGCAATCACTTTACGAGGTTCAAATCGCACCTAAAATTATGTTCATATCATGATTTTGTAATTGCAACTTGCAAATAAAGTGGCCAACATCTTAGTCTGGGTTGATTAGTTCCAACAGTATGAAAACTCTTGTTATTTGTTTGTTTCTGATTCGACAAAACAAGAGGCTTAAATAAATATAAACATGAAATGCCGGCAGCATTCCTGTCACTACAGTTATAAAAACACAAATTCATAGAAGCTAAACTGCAGCACTCTGTCCGCCACAAAATGCAATGTTTCCGTCTCTGATTATGAAGCTCAACACGCTGTTTTTAGTTCCTTACTGCTTGCTCGTTTACGTATACAAAGAGTATGCCTTTCCATGATCCGTCTTTAGACCGTGTAAGCTTGCTGGATTGTGTCGATGTCGAGGTTCTTCAATCTAACCACCGATTCTACGTGACCTTTCAGCGTGTGCAGTTCTCTCAACCTGGAAATAGGGAAAAAATGGAATATAAACGTGCGTCTAAACTTGTCTCGAAATAGAATACTTCATGCATGTAGTGTGTCTAAACAAGCCGGGCGTATTTACCTAGCGATTTCAGCTCTCCTTTTGGCCTCCTCGGCCATTTGGTTGAGCTCCGTGAAATGGGTCCGCTCAGTGAACATCTTGGTATCGGGTGCCTGCAAACCATGCAATGTCCTCTGTGCATGAGCCCATTGAAGCTCGCGTTGTTCTTTTCCGAAATCTTTTTGCCTTGTAAATGCGATCTACATAAAAACCGAAACCCATTAGCACACACAAGATAACAATGAGGAGAAAAGGCAAGCATCTAACACATCGGTGGGAAGCATACCCTCTGCTCGATAACAAGATCCCAGGCTCGGCCACTCAAAGCATAGCGAATGAAGAACTTGATGAAATCGAGCGGGAAATAGAAGATTATGTTATAGAGCCAGATCACACCGGCCCAACCCCATCCGATCCCTTCGATTGCAGCAAAGCTCCAATTTGCATAGACGGCAATAAGAGTAGCAATCTATATATAATCAAACGGAATGATCAGTTTTCCCGCTACTTAGCAGAAGGATCAGCAATTCAAATAGACGGAAAACCGACTCACCAGCTGAGCCACCACAAAAGCTGCCACTAGTAGTAAACCCGGACGTTCAACAAAAGACCAGCTTCTTGATCGTGTTACAAATATTAGGGCCTGACTTATAATGCTCACTTGCAAATACACAGCCGAAGCAAGTTTTCTATAGTCGTCGTGAGCTGTTTTCTCAAGAGTCGACACACCAAAAATGCGCTGGCAAGTAAAAACAATTCAATCATCTCTGTAAGTCATCGAAAGATCATGACCAATGCTAATATACACAAATGGTTTTACGAACAACCGAACATATAGTTCAAACTAAAAACAAATCTTCCAAAACTAAGGCGGATCAACATACCGGGAAGAAGTCTGTTTTGTATGCAGCCCAAAAGAATATAACCGTCATCACTGCCAAGTAACCCCCAAGAATAACTCCAGTGGCAAAAATTTCCGCCAGTTTCCAGCTGTCCGGTAGAGGCGATGGTTTGACCCTGTCCTTAGATATCGTCATAATGGTACCTGAAATTTGATGAAACTAGTTGGTTTACAAGAGTCGTGCAAAGCTGACAACATAGTATAATGCATACGGAAAGAGAGAGACATCACCAACAACAATGGACACTAAGGTTTACGAATGCTTGCGGAAAATATTGCACTTTATAAAACATGTGCAACTTGAGATGGGTATAAATGAACTAGAGGTAACATAGAATACATTAAGGTTTAGAAGTGCTTATGGAACATATTGCACTTTGTAAAACCTCGAGCAACTTAGAACGGGAATAAACGAACTGGATGAAACATGTAACACTAAAATCTTCCAAGTGGTTTATAAAACCGAATTATCGAACAAACTGAAAATATAAAACCGAAGAAAATTTCCAAGGTTTAGCATGCACACTTAGTAGATACAAAAGAGACGAAGATATGTCTGAGCGAGAATGAGAGAACAGACCATCATTGAGGATTGCAATGATAAGCACCATGAATGGCGGAAAGTCAAATTTCCAGATGAGAGCCAGAAGCATGAATCCCAACTGTGACATCAGCAGGCAAAGCATTCAGAAAATTTGGACATTTAATAATACTTGTCTCGACACCGTTAGCAGAGGAAACAAGAGATGAGAGATAAGAAAAAACTAGGGGGAAAACTCCTACTTACCACAATACGGATTGTGATGGATACTGCATAAATCTGCCAGGAAAAAAAACAAGAATAAGTACACTCGCAAGAAGTAACCACATTCTGCCGGTTAAGGACTCGAAGACAACACGACATTTATGATATCACTGTCAAGATCACCAATAGGTGACAATGGCATTTGTGACATCAGAGGAAAATCTATATCGATCAGGGTTCGTGAGAACATACAGTGTAATTTTTCATCCTTTGGAAAATGGCACGACTGGTCAAGACAGCACTGATGATGACACTAAGTCCGGGTTCAGTGAGGACAATGTCCGAAGCACTACGTGCTGCATCAGTTGCATCAGCAACAGCTATCCCGATGTCAGCTTTCTTAAGGGCTGGGGCATCATTAACTCCATCGCCAGTCATGCCACAGATGTGTTTCCTGGCTTGCAAGCGCTTTACTATTTCATATTTGTGTTCTGCACCAACACAAATTAGGGGAAACCAAAGAACAAACTTAGGGAACACAGGAAAGAATTTACAACGTTGTCAAGAAAACATCAAACTAAAACAATAAATACCCGGGAAAACCCCAGCAAAGCCATCAGCTTTTTCTATTAGTTCATCAACAGGCAAGGCGGCTATAGATTCATCCTTGTCCTGTCCCAACAAAGCAGATGATGGATACATGTTGGTCCCCATGCCCAAACGGCGACCAGTCTCCTTTCCTATTGCCAGTTGATCTCCTGAGAGAAGTCACAAGGCTCAGCAACAATGAGTACTAAGAAATTCTAGATACCTCACAATAAGGGTCCAAAAAGTTCGATACAACATATATATATATAATCCCAACGGAGGAGGATGGTAAGCTGCTTTAGAAACTGGAAAACACTTTCTCAACTAAATATGCAATAACCACATCCGAAGATCAAGCTTGTGTTTGACTGCAAGAAAAAACCCACCCGTAATCATTTTGACATTTACTCCAAGGTTTAAAGCCCTCCTAATTGTCTCCGCACTGTCGTGCCGAGGGGGATCAAAGAGAGGCATGAGACCAATGAACTGCCATGGACCACCAGAACTCTCCTTCCTTCCATCAGGAACCTCCTGCAGAGTGACAAAAATGCCACATTTTGATTAGTTCTAATTTGACTACGAAAGACTGAAAGAGAGACGGAAGCTTAGCACTAGAGAAATAATGCTACTATCAAACTTACCTGGTATGCCACTGCAAGAGATCGTAAACCTCGCTCTGCAAACTTATCAATGACTGCATGAACTCTTCGCTCGATATCTGACTTATTGTGTGCAAGATTTAGAATCTACAAAGCATTTAGAAGGCAAGGATTAGGATGCTATATAAATACATACATATATAGGCATTGGAATGAAGATGCTAAGACAAGCTACCTGCTCAGGTGCACCTTTACTGACTCTGTGCATTTCACCATCACCGTCAATATAAGTTAGAGCTGTTCTCTTATCAGTAGGATTGAAAGGTAGGAAGTGTACTTCTCGAATTCCAGCACGCGCCTGTCAGAACCAAAAAAAGATCAGAAAGAGAAAGTGCAGGAAAGATATTCAGGGGAAAACTAGTAACAACCAAAAGGTTGGCTCATAAGAACCAACAATGGATTGGACCAATTACCTCCTTCGGATCAGCCAGCATCCCAACTATTGCAGAATCTATTGCATCTTGGTTCTCTGTTCTAGATGCACGAGCCGCCATTAGAACCACACTGTCTGGATCTACTCCTTTGGCAAAGACCTGATACAATCATTCAGACACAATTGTAAATAAAAAAACACCTTCTCCCCAAGAAGGTTCAAGCTGTAACCAATAGGTAAAATTATCCACCAGACCTCAATAAGATTCTTATCAACTGTAAGTTTGTTCAGTGTCAGCGTTCCGGTCTTATCACTGCAAAGAACATCCATGCCTGCCATCTCCTCAATTGCAGTCATTCTCTTTGTGATAGCTCCCTGTAGCAATTATAAACAAACCTTTAATGCACACGAATATCTTGAACCGAGGCCAATTGAAAATTTCCGAATGAATCCAACAAACCTGCTGAGATAGCCTATGAGAACCAATAGCCATAGTAACCGACAAAACTGTAGGCATGGCAATTGGGATTCCACCAATGAGCAGGACGAGAAGATTGTCAATTCCAGGACGGTACTTCCGGTGTTGAATTGGATACATGACAACTATCTCTATTAGCATCCCCACTGCAATAGAGCATATGCAGAAATTCCCTATCGCCGTCAAGACCTAAAAGATGTAAAAGAAAGTGTTAATATATACATAATAGTCAAAAGCACAAAGTTCCAATATAGTAAAACAAAAAAAAGATGATGAATCAATATACTTACCTTCTGAAAATGACCAACTTGATTAGTGGTATCAACAAGGTGAGCGGCCTTCCCAAAGAAAGTATGAACACCGGTGGCAATAACCACTGCTTCGATCTCTCCTTGTTTGCAAGTAGAACCGGAGTAAACACCATCACCAGGTCCTTTTGTTACAGGGAGGGACTCTCCGGTTAGTGCAGACTGAAAACACAACCAAAACGATTAAGGTTTCGAGAAATCAACTTGAACAAGTAAACCAAGCAACAGTCATACTAGACCTACCTGATCGATTTTAAGCGGATCACCCTCGAGTAATCGGGCATCAGCAGGAACAATATCACCTAGTTTGATACTTATTATGTCTCCAGGCACCAGAATAGCAGCATCCTGCTCGCCCCACCTTCCATCTCGAAGAACCTTTAATTAAAGATTTCATTAGTGATTAACAACATGAGATAATAAAAGAAACCATATGGGAACTACAAATTCATAAACATAAACACGAACAAAACCTTTGCTTTAGGAGCAAGGCGAGCCATTAGAGCAGCTGCTGCATTGCCAGCATTGTTTTCCTCAATAAAACTGATGGTGGAGTTGATGATAAGCAGAGTAATGATACCAACAAAGTCTTGCCAATCTGGCGGCTTCCCCTGCAAAACAGATAGAAGATAAAGTTCATGAAAAAAAGCCTAAAAAGACAAAGATCTTCCAATGGATTTTGATAAAAATAAAAACCCCATAAATCCATTAAAAAATAAGCACCCCTCCATTTGCAAGAGCAATGGCCATGATAGCAGCAGCTTCCATAACCCATGAGAGAGGATTCCACATAAAACCCAAAAACTTCAAGAATTTGCTCTCCTGAATACAACAACACAAGTTGATAAATTGTTGGAAATCAAAATTGAGAAGAACAAGAGGAAAAGAATTTGAATTTTCAAGATAAAAAAAGACTACTTTTTTCTCTTCTAGCTTGTTGTGTCCAAAAATTGTCAGCCTTTCCTCAGCAGCCTCAGTAGTGAGACCTTCTCTGCTACATCTCAGATTCTCAAAAACTTCTTCAATGGGTATATTTTCCTGCTCAAAACAGAGAAACCGACCAAAACACAAATCAAAAACGAAACATAACGTAGTTCACAGACAAAATGCTTCAGCTTTTGCTCAGATCTGTTTACCAAATCCACGGTTTCCTTCACAACAGCCTCCAAGACTTCATTTTTGTCCCCCATCTTTTCTCCCTCCAAATCTGAAAACACCCACCAAGAGAAATTTCAGGTTGCTGAAAAGAAAAACAGGAAATATCCATTACAGGACAACAAAAACAAAACATAACCACCAAAACTAGAAAATAAATTTTCCTTGAATAATCAAATGAAACAAGTTATACCCAGTTTCAAAGACTTGAACTTTGATTATAGTTCAGCAACCAAAGTGAGAACAAACAACCCAACAACTTCAAATCTACAACCCAAAAGAAAAACAAAAGCAGACCCAAAAGAAATAGAAACTGCTACAAGAGCAGTGGCAGTGTTGGTATTGATATATATGTCTAGTAAGTAGTAACAGTCATTTTTCTAAACTAGTTTTTTTTTAAAATAATTTTATGTCCAAAAACCCATGCTCCCCCGCTTCTCACAGATTGTATTTGTACCCGAGGTTCATGAGGTCTTGTACCTTTGGGGTTTTTCTGAATTTTTAACCTTTTTCAAGGGATTAGATGGGGAATTCAAGATATCAGCATTTATTACATCTTTTAGATTTTTTTCTTTCTTTTTCTTTTTCTTTTTTTTTTGTTCAAAATTCTTTCTTTCTTTTTCTTCGGTTTGGCTTTTTACGAAGACGAAAAATAATACCAACCGGCGATGGCCATACATTATGTTAAATAATAAAAAATCCACATGCACAAATGTATATAGTGGTCCACTGGATTAAGAGGGAGTTTAGTTCTAATGTTAACTTTTATAATAAAATTTTGATAAAAAAACTTTTATAATAAAATTGAATTGGTTGCATGGTCTGTCTTTAAGATTTTGGAGGTTTTAGGCAAATAAAAAATTTGACCTCTAATAATAAGTGTATATCTCTAATACTAAATATTAAAAAATAATAAAATTTAAAAGTACGCACATAATAACAAATATTTAAGAAAATTTAATTTTTAAAAATAAACTCCTAATAACAAATATTGAAAAAATTAAGTCTATAATAGTAAATATTAAAAAAAATTGTCTCCCAATAAAAAAAATATTAAAAAATGAATTTAAGAGTATGTCTTTAAAAATAAATATTTAAAAAAATGAGTCTTTAATGACAAGTATTAAAAATTTTGAACCTCAAATAACAAGTATTAAAAAATTGAACCATAAATAACAAGTATTGAACAATTTAGACCCTTAATAACAAATATTGGAAAATTGAATTTTATGAGTAAGTCCTAATAACAAATATCAGAAAAATGAGTCTCTAATAACAAGTATTTAAAAATAGTCCTCAAATAATAAGTATTGAAAAAATTTGGACCTGTAATAATAAATATTAAAAAAAATTAAAAATAGACCCCTAATAACAAATATTGAAAAAAAATTGAGTCTCCAATAAAAAGTATTGAAAAAAATTAACCCCTAATAGCAAATATTAGGGGAAAATTAATGTAACCCCCTCGTCCCGGTCTGGCCGGATGACCGGTCCGAGTGGGCCACACGGGGAAAACCGAAGCGAAACCCGTTAAGGTCCCACCTCGGTTAGCAACCCTAGAAAATTTCTTTTATTTATCTTGTCTAAATGCATTACCATATCCTATGTGAAACACGTCAGCGGAAACAAGAGTACTACAAAAACGATCATTCAAGACATCACCTTTAAAACAGCCCATTTTCTGTAATTAAACAGGCCGTATCGATACACCTGTCAAGGGTATCGATACGCCTTGACCAAAGTCAACACCCAACAGCCAACACAGGAATACCGTATCGATACAGTCCTTGAGCGTATCGATACGCCCTTCCCAGTCAACATCTCGCGGTCAACGAGAAGAACTCGTACCGATACGCTAAGACACCGTACCGACACGGTAATAACTCGCCAAAATCTCAGAATTCCAGTGAGCATTTACCGTATCGATACGCCCAGCCGAAATAGAGTCCTGAAGGCAAGACCGTATCGATACGGCCCTTAGGCGTATCGATACGCCCTGCAGTGCAAGTCTCCTAATTTCAGCAAAAACATACAAGACTCAAACCTAGATGCGATTCAAGACCTCCCTAGACCCAATCAAGCATACATACAACATCTATTAACCATGATCTAGCCATACATGACACCCAACATGAGCATACCTCAATCAACCAAGGAATTCATGCATTCATTCAAAAGGAGGCAAACAAGCACTTAAGGTCTCATGCTTCAACATCCATACACTTAGGCATTCTCACGAGGCACATGGCCAACACACATGGTAAGCAATTTAGACATGATTTACAATCCAAACATGGCATCAACAAGCCAATCAAAAACAACATAATTAAGGAGTCTAAACATGCTCCTAAACAACCAACAATAGCACAAATCAACAACACCTATCTCATTGCTTGACTATTACAATCTACAATTTAAAGACCATACTTGAGCTAACCATATGCAACACTTGGAGGCCTTTCCTTGCCCTAGCCACCCACAAGCTACTGATCTGCATTGTCGAACAAAAAGGAGCGTAAGCATAAAAGCTTAGTGAGAGTAAGCTCATAAAACAAACCTTTGACAATGCAGGGTCCAAGCACGGGCAATAAACAAGATAGAATGCATGTTCATACCTTTGATCCACGTAGCCAATCTACACATGATTCATGAACATATATCCAATATTATGTCATGCTCAACATGATTAAATCCACAACATATGTAATCATATATATATATATATAATCATGTTAGCAACACATCTCAAATCACATTGGCTCACAAATAAACACATATTGGCAACATAAATCACAATCCGTATTGGCACCTAGCTATGACTCGAATACGCGGATAACCGTTGGAACTCACATCCAACAACACAACCATTACCTGACGGTGGGATTACACTCATCACCGTTCACGCGGAGGGGATTCCACTCATCCTCACGCCTCGTTTCACGCGGAGGGGATTCCACTCATCCTCACGTCCGTCGATGGGATTCCACTCATCCTCACGTCCGTCGATGGGATTCCACTCATCACCGACTATTATATATAAGAAGATTTCCGGGCGAACCCGTACTCCATCTTGATGACTACCATCATCAAGACCACGCGCGCATTTTGACTCACGTGTGCACACTAAACATCCTAATGATCGATCATTTGTACCCAAGCGTACTAGTGCCAATACTACACATTTCATTAATCTTTCACAATATCATTCCATAACAACTTCGGTGCTTAGCACATACTCACCATGACTCACCGTCATGCTCAAACCATATTTCCATGCCTAGCATGTACTCACCATGATCCTCGGATCATACAATCACCTCATAATATCATTTCACATGTCAACACCACATGTATATCATTAACACAATATCACATTATATTTCATGCATATGTATATCTCCAACAAGTTTATCATCAACATGCATATAACAATGCATCAAACATGCCTCAACATACATGCATACAACATATACATAACCAACACCATCACAATATAACACGAGGCATAAACAACCATTAAAAAGTGCAACCAAAGTCTCTAATCAAAGCTTGGGATTAGGCTACCACTCTAATCCCAATTCTAGGTGAGTTTACCAAGCTCATCCTAGGTTCACATGCTTGAACCAAATACTCAAAACCATTTTAAAAATATTTAACCACTCACCTTTACCTCCAAGCTCAACTACCAAGCAAGCACCACCTTCAAGTTTTCGGATTTCTTCTCGAAGCTTCTCCAACGCAAGTTCTCGCTTCTAAACAACCTCAATACAATTCAAATAACCTCAAATCAGCCCACGCATAAAAATACTAACCCGGAACACAATTCGAACACAAATTACAATGTTTCAAGCCATGAACAAATCCCACATTTAGCAAACTCGGGCAGCCCCTAAACCACATCCAAAATTCATGTTTCCAACACCTTTTACGCCCACAAATGATCCCAAATCAACCCCTAACCATAGTACTACCATTGGGCTATCAATTCCCACCTAAAACAACCCTCAAAATTCACACAAAACCCTCCAAAAACCCCATTTATACCCAAATTCGGGAATCTCAATAAAACACTTTAAAAATTATATATGTTGGACCATTTGATTCATAAACATCATATCTAACAATAACAAATCAAAAGCTTGAGTAAAAATCCATAAAGCTCTCATATTTAAACAAAACCCTAAAACTTCAAATTTCAAAATCATGAATAATAATGGGAAATATTGGTACCAACATGAAGAGGAAGACAAGACCAAGTCAAAAATGTCATTACCTTGCAAAAATCACCAACAAAATCAAAGGAGATGATGAAATAGAAATTTGGAGAGAAAAGGGGCATTTCACGTTAGTTTTGGTTTTGAAGAAGAGAATGAATAGTGTAGTTGGGTGTTTTTAATTGTTTTGTTTTAATTTAAAGGCCAAAGACCATTTTACCCTTAATGAAATGAGATATTCACAAGAGCATGTAATCCATGGCTATTTGGGGTTTAATTTCAAAATATGGCCAACACAACTAATTAATTTGAAAACAAAAACCCGGAACATTATTTTAATTATAAAACCGAATACGAAATAATATTAAAATATTATTTTCTCCCGGCCCCTAAACTCGGGTGTTACAATTAAACTATCATTAAATTTTCAATTATGACACTAAAACTCGTTAATATTTAGTCTAAATAAATTTTTTAATTAGAGATGTGGATTCCATTAATAAATATTTAAATTTTAAAAAACTATATATAATTAAAATATATATAAATAATGGGCCCTGTGTGAGCGCCCTTCATGCCTACTTTCAGGGTCTACCCTGATTGGTTAGGTATTCTCGTTGGTAAAGGATGACGTTGTTCGAACTTAATAATATAATATTATTAATTTACACAGTGTATGTTATTCTATTTAATTTATCTTGTTGTAATATAAGATTATGTTATTTTGTTGGCAAAATATAAAGTTACCCAAAAAGTATATTTTAGTAAAATGTTTTGTGAAATCTATTTTCATTTTATTGTTTATCAAGTAAAATTTGAAGTTTATCATTGGCCTGTTTAAATTTTTAAAATTTTGGTGAAATTTTATCACTCAAAGCTCCCTTTGTTAATGAAATATTGAGTATATGTGTAAATGAGTTGAATCGAGTGTTGATCGAGCTTTGATTGAGTTAGACTTGAGTAACTCACGATTTGTCTCGTCTAATTTATAGCCCTATTCATAATTATTATTATTATTATTAAATAATATATTATATTTTCGAGTAGCTCGAGAGTTTTTCGAGTCAGGTATCGAGTAGCTCGGCTAATTAAGAACTCAAGCTGAGATTAAGCTTCAAGAAATGAATATTGACCGAACTTTAATCAAATCAAACTCGAATAACTCGTGATTAGTCTCATCTCATCTATGGTCCTAATTGTGAGTACCTCTTTTTAATATTTTGGTGAACTTGTAATCTACTTTTTCTTCTTAAAAATTATCTCGTAAATTTAGAAAGAGAAAAAGGAACATGCTTTGATGAAGTGGAAAGTCATACTTTATGGTGAACGAGCGAATTCTTTTTAACTTTTGTGTTTGTTGTACATTCTAAGTGGAAATATGAATTTAAGCAAATCTTTTTGAAAAGGGAAAGGTAGAGAAACGTCACACGTATTGAAATTTAAAGGTCAATTTTCGTTATCAGTCCTTATATTATATATAAGTTCTGTATTCGATTTATATATTTAAATTTGATCAATTATAATCTCAATATTTTTTTGAAGTTTTGAAATTATGGTTGTAATCCATTAAAACGGGATAATATAGCTAGCCTAATTTATAGATAGTTGAAATTAAATCTGTAACTTATGAAATTTTATAGTCTCTAGTTGGATTAGGATCGAAATTTTCAGAAATAAAAATAATCAAATTAAAGTACATTATCAAATTCACAACCTACACATATTAAGGGACTGATAAAAGATTTAACCAATTTTAAACATAATAGAGACTTTAAAGATAAATTTAGTGCCTCGCAATATTTTCTTCTTCTTTTTTCATTTAATAGCTTGTTTTCAACTTTTTTAAAATACATAATACTTAATTTTATTATTATTATTGGTACATGTACTTAATTTTATTATTATATTAAAAGCAATAGAAAAGAAAAAGTAGGTATACATTCATTGTTTTCCACGTAAGCATCAACTAATAAATTAAGGAAAGATGATTTTGTTTGATTTCATAACCACATATTGAATCAAACACTCAGGTAACGTTTGCGATACCATTTTTTAGTGCATTTATTTATGTCAATATGGTGAAAAATTATTTAAATTTAAGGTTTAAAGTCAGAGTTTATAGAATCGAGAGTATAGTATATCTTTTAAGGTTTATAATTTAAGATTAGGCTTAGAATTTAATTTTTTAAATATAAAAAAAAAGCATCGACAAAGGGTAAAGAATTTTTGTTCAACATTTGCTTATCCGATTGTTCATAGTTTGAACAATTTTTTATTAACGTTTCAAATTTCAAAAAAAAAAATTATCGACAAATGAAAAGATATACATTTAATGGGCAATATTACATTCACCTATCGAGTCATTTATCTGGCTAACGTGGCACATAATATGACAACTGAGATCAACATGAATAAAGAGCCAACTTAAAAAAAGACTTTTCAAAATTTGACCGAATAATCAAAGCAATTAATATATCTTTAACCAATAAATATTTTTTAAATTCTCAACCATAACAGTAAATGTCATTGATTTCATGAATTAATGTGTAGTTTACATGGGCGGAGCCACCTATTGAACTTGGGTATCATATGAGTTATGACACCTCAAAAAAAAATTCTGAATTTTTTTTCTTATAATTTAATATAAAATAATATTGAAAATAAAATTAATACAACTTTAAATGAATATTGACACCTCTTAAGAGAAAATTGACACTCATTATTTCTTCCAGCCTAATTAAAAATATCATTCATAAAAATTTTAAATTATGACACCTCAAACTAAAATTTCTTGCTCTGTCCCTAAGTATACCAATTATCAAGTGCCCAAGATGACCATAATTTGGAGGATCCTAAAAATAAGAAAACACTGCAGTGGCGTGCAAAAACTAAACCAGGGACAGGATCAGCCGAGGGGACTGGAACGAGCGATCATCCTTCTAAAAATTTAAAATTCGTATATAATTTATAAATTTTTAAAATAATTTATATATTTTTATTAAAAATATATTTTTGTCTCTTACATAAAATCATGCGTTTATCTGTTGTTCAAACTTTCGTTTAATAATTCATGATAAAAACAAATTTTGATTTTTATATAAAAAGTTACATATATTATAAATCGGTGAAATTATGTATGGTCATTTTTAAAATGAAATCAATTGAGATAATTATATGGTTAATGACTATTTTTTATGGTTTCAATAACTTTTATATAAATTTGTCAAGAAACTTCCGCCTAAACTATCATGTAAGCGGGGTAAATTACTAACGCTTAAGCATGTTTTGAGTATGAAGTTTTTTATATGTAAAAAGTTTTTTTGAAAGACTCACCCATTAAAATTAGGTGTGCAACGCAGGTTCATTCGAATTAGTCAGGATAAAACTTTGAGATCCGAGAAGGCAACAATAAAAGTCATAAAAATATTTAGGGATTAAAGTGAAATTTTAAAGGGAGTAAATTACATTTTTATTGTCTTAAAAGGATCAAAGTGAAATTTTATCATGTTTTAAGCGTTGATTTTTATCAATGTTAATATTGATCTATTAAGGAAGATCATGATCTATTTTTATCTAATTTTTTAATCACAAGTATGACTTAGCGGTCGATTAAGTCAGATCAGGTTTTGTATAGGCCTAATAAGAAGCGATAGTCCTAATATAGTTTTTTCCATGCACAACAGCAGGATTCGAACCTCTAACCTTAGTTAAAGAACTTAATGCCTTATCATGTTAGACCAACTAATTGCTGATACTTACCTTTTTATCTTTTTAGCCTGGCTACTTATTCGTATCTTTTTTCAATGTTACAATAATAAAGGAATTTAGATTTAATAAACTAGTTTAAGCTATTTTTAACATTTTCCATTCAAAAACCATTTAATAATTTAAAATTTTGATAAAATAATATATTTATGTTTGTATGATAACATGAGTTATTGTTTTTTATATTTATTTTTTATTTCATATTTTTATATTTTTTATATTAAAAACTGAAAAATAATATATTTGTGCGTGTTGAATTTAATTAAGTAACGTTTTCACTTGAAATTTAAAGTTTTTTTTATATAAATATATATGTATGTATTTCTCTTTTATGTTATTTTCTTGTGATATACAAATGCATATTTGTTGTATGCATTCCTTTTTTCTATGTTATTTTATAGTAATAATCATCCATAAGAATTATTATTTTAAAAAGTTAGGACGGTTAGGGAAAATAAACTGAGGTAGCCAATACTTTGCTAGGTTTTATTCAGCCGTAAAACTTTGCTTCTTCTTTTGCTTTGGCCGCCGGCGGCGGCACAAACTTCAACGTTGGTTGTCGATTATTAGTAATTTTTTATTTTTATGTTTTTATAATTTATTTTTATTTTTAAAATTTTTTTAGTAAGAATAAATTTATTCTTGTGGCATGTATTCTTCTGTCTTGTGACATGTATTTTTATTTTTTTGACACGTTTTTTGTCTTTCAGTTATTATTCTCAGGGTTAGATTTGACATCGCCTCGACTGATCAAGATGACGCTTATTTGGTTATGCTGTTGATCGTCCCTATTTGGAGCCTCAGATTGAATTTAAATACATGATTTGCGTTCGTTGATGGTTTTGTCACGACGCTCGGCTCTGATTTGCAGTTGTCGGTGGTCTTTCCGTAATTGGATCTCTTTTGTAGTTCGTTTACCAATGCAGTCAGATCTATTCGTATATATCTTTTGTTCGAGCCTTTTGATTAGGTTTTTAACCTTTTCTTTGTATGATCTCAAGTGGCTAATTCCTTATTATGTCAATGGTTCTAGAAAAATACTCAAATTGTGTATTTAGTTTATGTTACTAGTTGTAAATTCTTATTATAATTCGAATATTTTTCTATTTTTAATAAAACTAACCGCTTTTATATAAAAAAAACTTAGTAATTTAGTCCAAAATCAGACAACAATAACATGTTTTGTAATAATAAAATCTCTAATGATTTATTTGATGACACCAAAGCATAAAGCATCATTAAGATGCCTTTAGACATAAGAATCTCCCTAATTGGGGTTGATTAGCACTTTAATAATGACGACGGTCTAAAAAGAAGAAAACCCACAATCCTCTTCAATATTTTCCCTTTGGCTCTTTTATATGGTAAAAAAAAACCCCATTATTGGCTGTTTTTTCAACTTGTTTTAGGTTGTTCTTGAATTTTTTTAGTAGTCACATATATCTATTTTTTTTTGGGAAAAGAAATTTATCATGCATAGCAATTATTATGTGCCTCGTTAATTTTTTTTTAAACTTAATGGAGGAAAAAGAGTACACATAGTTAATGCCGAGTTTGATATGATAGAAGTTTTTTTATGGAGTAACCCTCTCAATTCAATTTGCCCTAGTCAGAATTCGATCTTCTAGTCTCGATTAAAATATTTAATTTATCATCTCACTAAATCAACCGATTGTTGGTACAACTTACATTTTTTTCCAAAAGAAAAAATGGAGTTAAAAAGTAATATAAAATTAGTCTAAGGGTGTAAGAAGTCCTTGAACTGTTGGGTGAAACGATTAACCCCATTAACTTTTTTACACCTAATTAAGCCCGTCAACCAATAAATTAAATCAATTAAGTCTTTTGACCAACATGACTATTGAATCTAATGAGTTTTTGGATCAGTTGATGTGCATCATGTCACAATGTTGCCACTTGAAATTTTCAGAATATTTTATTTATTTAATTTTTTTTTATAAAAACCCTAAGGATTTAAAAAATCTTATATAAATATAAAAAACATATTTTATAAGAAAATTTATAAAATGTCACATAAGAATTATAGTATATAAATTTATAAATTGCATACAATTCAAAAATTAAAATAAAATAGTAAACTAATAAATGAAATTAATACATAAAATAAATATAACGAGGCACTACTTCCGTTACATTTTTATACTTTCTCCGTATATATAAAGATTAGTCCGCCAATCCTCCTATAACTTGGCTTGCTTTTTTTTTAATTGAAATTTATAGTTATTTTTTTTCATTTGTGTAAAATTATTCATTTCCCCCATTTATATTGTAATTCTTTTATATTTGCAAAAATAATATCTAATATATATGTATATATTATCCACTTCAAAAATTTTGACATTAATTCCGAACACAATTTCAAATCAAATAATCTAAAATCATTTTTAAAAAAAATATTTTTTTATCTATTTTCCAAAAGTAATGTTAAACCGGAGTCATTGGAAATTACCCATAAAACACACACACACACATATAGTTAGAATCAACTTACACAATGTAAAACTCTTTAAGTTTTACACATTTTTTAGATCGTTAGATGAAAGAAATGGATGACTGAGATTAACTCCTTACTTTTATTCCCAAGCGATAATCCTCACATATTCTACTGTTAATCTCAGCCATCCGTTTCACTCATCCAACGATCCAAAAAACGTGTAAAATTTAGAGAGATTTACACTGTGTAACTGGATCATATATATATATATATATATATATATATATATATGAGTTAGGATCAACTTACACAATGTAAAACTCTTTAAGTCTTACACGTTTTTTAGATCGTTAGATGGGGGGAATGGATGGCTCATATTAACTTCTTACTCTTTTTTTCGAAGTGATAATCTTCACATATTTACTGTTAATCTCATCCATTCATTTCACTCATCCAATGGTTCAAAAAACGTGTAAAACTTAAAGAGCTTTACACTGTGTAAACGAATCATATCCCTATATATATATATGGGTTAGGATCAACTTACACAGTGTAAAGCTCTTTAAGTTTTACATGTTTTTTGGATCGTTGGATGAGAGAAACGGATGGTTGAGATTAACTCTTTACTTTTTCCCCCAAGTGATAATCTTCACATATTCTATTGTTAATCTCATCCATCCGTTTCACTCATCCAACGATCCATAAAATGTGTAAAACTTAAAAAGTTTTACACTATGTAACTAAATCTTATCTATCTATATATATATAAATATAATGATAATACCACTTCTATTATATAATAGTAAAATTATCAATAGATGTCTATTTACATGGATTCAATAAAGTAATATTTAGAATTGAAGTAAAAAAAAATGTTAAAACGATCAAACAAAAAATAATTAACGGTCGAGAGAAAATATGATTAAGTTATAAACTTCTATAATATAAAAATATTCAATATTTTTTAAATTTATAAGTATAAGAAACAATCATAATTATAAATAATATATATTTAGTCGGTCCTTTGAGTATTTTTTTTGATATAATCATTGATATTCGATTTATTAACTGGTTAATATAGATATAGTATCTTAGAAATTCATTATAATAACTTCTGTTATATCTGTACAAATATATTCTTAATCATTTGACAATATACACACTTTGCAGATACAACGATTGAACTCGAGACTCCTAAAATAAACATCATCCGTTTTTTCACTAAAATACTAGTTAGATTCGGTAATATAATATTTTAATATATATTAATTTTTGTGTGATAATTATAGAAGGTGCGTAGGTTTCGCTTTCAATTGCATGTGGAGAGTTTGGCCCACGACCCATGTGGCACATGTCCTATTGGTTGTACATTGGTGTTCACTCCACTCGTTGTCTTTGGCCATTTCCCTTTTTTCCTTTCTCATTTTCAATAAAATAAGCCAAAAGTGGGCCCCTTTTGGAAACGTACAAATCCGTACCCATCCACTTTTTATGGTCAGAACGCCAAAGATTAATAGTAATAAGTAATAACAATAACGCTCGGTTGATGATGTAACGGGGTAATCGGTAAGACCGTACATTCTTTATCTCAGGATTTCTATCTTCCCCGCTTTTTTTTTTTTTTCTCGAGAAGATTATTTTTTAAAAATTCTCTTTAAGTTTTTATTGAAGTTGTATTTGAGGACGATTTTCATATCATCAATTAAATTTTAATTTTTATGTTGATTATATATAAATAATATATTTTTTAAATTTTTTGTATTTTTTCTATGTTTTGATTTTTTTATAGTTATTCTACGTCTGTTTTTTTGGTTATTTCTCGTTTGCTTGTTTGTATTTTTGTAGGTTTGTATTTTTTGTGATAATATTATTTGTTGTTATGGCAATTTAGCATTCAGATAACGAGTATTATCGAGCGTTTCTAGTCACAAGACGATAGACAGTCTGCTATTTTTTTATTCCTTTGTAGTAGTTTGCCGATGTGCCAAGAACTTATAGCGGAAAATGCTTGATTCATTGAGCATTTTGGTCAAAGTTTATCGTTGCTGGATTTCATTTAGAAGACTGCAAATTTTTCTATAAAGTGTAAGAGTTATATTTCTCATGTCTCCCACACCCTTTAAAATTTATTGTATTTATCTTTTCGCATTGTGTTCTTAATGTTTGTGGTGTAATTACTTTGTAATCATTTTTTACTTTAAATACAATCCACTATATTTTTCTTGTTTCAAAAAAAATATTAACGTTATAAATAAAGTAAAATATATTAAAAATTTTGTCTTCGTAATTAATCTGTGTAGCATTCGATATAAATTAGTAGATCAATAAATAAATATGAGTGGTTATAAAAAATAGTAACATAATTATATTTTTACAGACATAATCAAATTAAAAAATCAACTGACCAACTATCAGTTGGTGTGAGGCGTGTTCATGATTAACTATTGGCTTAATAGTTAGAAAAATGTTCAACCTATTTCGTAATTCAGATTGAGTTTTTCCGTAACGGATGTTGAAATTTTTAGTTATCCAATAAAAAATGACACGTGGCATATTCTAGTATTTTTTTAATTTTAATTTTTCTAAAAATCAGAAAATTTTTAATTTTATACAAAACCTCAAAATCTTTAATTTCTCTAAAACATCCAGATACAAACCCTAGATCCTTAAATTCCTCCCTCTCACCACCTATTCAACCACCATCGGCCACCCTTGCTTTCGTCGGCCCCTACGGCCGAAAGCCCCATGATTTCATCGTCAAAAACCAGCGAATGAACATTCAATTGCTTCGTCGACGAACATAAAAAATAAAGAAAAAGAGACCAGTTGGGCTTCTAATCGACGACTAGAGGGTGGGAGATGTTGAACGGTGAGGTACCTGATGCTTGGGTGGTGAACAGTCAACCACCAATGTGGGGGGACGCCGAAAGGTGATGGAGATGTGATTTGAAGGTTTGTTTGAAAGAAATTAAAACTTTGGGGTTTTTTTAAGAAGTATATAATTTTTAAGTAATTCAGAAATTAAATAAATATATAAAATAGGGCACGTGTCATGTTATGATTGGTTAACGGAAAATTTTTAACGGTCATTGACAGAAAATCCAATCTAAGTTACGAGATAAAATATTAGGCACTAAACTGAAACAAAGAATATAGGTTGGACACTTGTTTTACTATTAAGCCTTAACTATTACACTACAATGGTTAAATTGTATGTTTTATTCCTAATGCAATTAGATGATAATGTCTAAAGATGACGTGTATTCATTTCATTATAGTTAATTAAAATATTATAACGATTAACCATAAACACCCGTATAACAGGAGGAAACACATTTTTAAACAAAATTCAACTTGACATTATGAATGGAACAGATAAAGATAATTGTTCCGTAATAAAACTTTATTATTTATGTTTATAAAAAATAATTTTTATAGTTTAGAATTAAAAAATTTATTTATTAAATAATGATTCAAAGTCCAAGTCAAAGTCTATGCACATGCATCAGTTCTCCAACAATACTTGGGGGTCTTCTTTTGCGACTCTCTGTTGTTTGAAATGGGAGCAACTGCTCACCTTTGATTCTACGCAGGTGAAAGTTTGAAATGTCAATTAATTTTTTCTTATTTTTTTTTTAATTTTGAATGTTTTAAATTTATTGAGTAATCTCGGTCGTTAATAATAGTGTTTTATTATGTTTTAAATTTCTACATACATACATACATACATACATACATACATACATACATACATACATACATACATACATACATACATACATACATACATACATACATACATACATACATACATACATACATACATACATACATACATAGTAGTCACTCACGTACACGGAATGCTTGGGTTCCACCATTGATATATAGAGTATGGTAACATGAAGCTTTTAAATTCATGCTTGTGCCAATAATGGAAATCTGATTTGGAAACAAAAGTGATTAAGGTTTCCAACTAAAAACATGGGGAAATAGAGATTTGAAGTCATTGTAATAACATGTCAATTCACTTATGCATGTTGTGTTTTTATTGAAAATTCAATAAAAATATTTTAAAAGTTCTAGCTGTAAATTTCAACAATATTAAAGTATAGTTTCAACATACAAATTTATCCCTAATCTCAAAGTACAACAACAAATATCGATCAAAATAAAAATATAAATAATCACTTATAGTATGATACCATATTTGCATTTCAACCGAATAAAAATAACATTGAAACATTCTCCTTTTTATAGATTAGAAAAAAAATCCTATTGATCACGACTTTCTTTACATTATTAAAAAAATATAAAAAAATTGAAATGGTACGATTCTTTCATCAACTCAAAATAAAAGGGTTAATCTCGTAGCTCTTGGTCTATATAGTGTTAGGCTCTCTATTTTATCTTTTCATTAAGATTGAATCTAAACTTGTGTTTGAGAAAATAATTGTTCATGCATTAATAAGAGATATATGGATTAGTAAGAAGAGATTAGTCCCGGTAGTTCTCTGAATTCTACCTAGATCCATTAATGAATGACGATCGAATTTGTAATGAGTCTCACCTAATTGAGTGAAAATAAATGTATGAAAATTTAACCTATTGTCATCAAATAAGAATGTGTGATTATTTAAGTTTAAAGAAGTTTTTTTCTTCTCTTTTTGAGAGTATTTAGATGTAGGATGAGTATTCCATCGAGTCAGGTAAAATAAATTTAAATTGACGAATCCTATTTTATAGCTCTAATTTTATTTAAAAAAAAATTGAATCGATACGAGTTGTTCGAGTTTCTATTAGAATTTAATTATAAATATTTATAATGTTATGGTAATAATTGTCTGGTTCTAATTTAAACGGCTTTCTATAATCATATGATTTATATTTTGATACACAAGCTATGTGAATTTTTTTTACATAACCCTTTATATTAAAACCATAAAATCTAAAATCTCTAGCCCTAAAATCCTAAAACCTAAAAATTAAACCCTAAACTCTAAATTCTAACCATAAACCTTAAATTCTACACCCTACAGTGTAAACCCTTAAACTCTAAACCACAACTTAAATCTCTAAACCCTAAAATTAAAAGGCTTGTGTAAACTAAAGTTTAGTTTACACAAGCTTGTGTATCAAAGTATTTTCCTAACCATATAGGATATACATATATAATTCCTCATATTTTTGCGCATGTGATATACATATGTCAGGTAAATTTGAGAGACTCGACTCTAACTTAAAAATTAATCCACTAATCACTAAAAATTTTGAGTTATTCGAGTCTCATTTTATAACTCAAACAGTGCCTAATTTTTTTTCGAATTAAGCTAAATTAAACTTTTTATATTGACTTAAATAAAAAATTAATTTTTTCGAATCGAGTTGAACTTTATTTACAGCTATTTAGATGTATGGATGGATGGCTACTTTGAATAAAACGATAAAGCAAATTAAGCACCCAAATCTCATAGTACAAAAAGCAAAGCCCTAATGATTGGATGCAATGCTACGTGGCAATACCATTGTAAATAAAGCCCTAATAATTGTTATGCACTTTCCAAATAGTATATATTGTCAAATTATCAAAACACTATCATTTATGGTCGGGTGATAAACTTGTCTGTGTGGTGCTATTTCTTCCGCGAGAAAATTCCAAATTATAAGCTGGTAGAAAATATAAATTTTGAGGGGAAAAGGACACATTTTTAATCTCTTTTGTTTTATTTTTAGAACGATGATTACTTTTGAAAGAAAAAAAGTTTGTTTTTTGAAAATTTCTTCATCTCATAGGTTATATTTCGATACACAAACCGTGTAAAAACTTACAAAATTATCCTTATTAAATTATAAAAATTTTAACTTAAAATCTCAAATCTTAAACTCTTAAATTTTAAACCTTAAAATTTAACCCTAAATTCTTAAGCCCTGAACTAAACCCTCAAATTCTAAAATTAGATAAGTTTGTGTAAATTAAAGTTTACACCAATTTGTGTATAAAAATATTTTTCATTAAATAATTTTCCCAAAATAAATTCTCCTCTTCAATGAATTTAAATTTAAACACCAAGTGGGCATTAGTGAGACACATTGCATTCCCAATGAAAGGACGCGAGTTCAAACCTTAAAATGACATTGTTGGGCGGGACAGCTACGCACCCGGAATATAGACAATGAGACGAACATGCATATTACTAAAAAAAAATCTATGTTTAACACAAAGCATCAAATCCATTGTCCCACCTGGCTAGTATGGGCACTTTTATAAGCAGAATCTTTGCATTCAGTTTAATGGGAAACATCATTTGGATATCCAAGAATCGGTTTCTTGGTTTTATTTAACAAGAACATGCGAGGTTCGTAGAGTGTTTTTTTTCTTCATTCAAATGGAAATACTAACAAGGAAGACCGACCTTAGATATGATCCCCATGGTCGAGCTGAGGTTTCGATCGAAATCTTTCGACGGGCAATAACGCCGTGCAGAATTGCAGACATAATAGCTTTAGAAGCAATCATCTAGCTATGCTAGCAGAGTCATAGAACTCTGGTGTTATATGAACCACAGGTTGAGCATTTGTGGTACTTCCAATGGAATGGAGCTGTTCCTTTTTTCTCACAGTCATTGCATAGTATTACCTGGAATATTAAATATAAGTTCTATTCAGTCAAAACACAGGTTCTATAACATTAGGAGAAGAGTGCATATGATAAACCAAGAGAAATTAAGAACTCGATGAACCTGAGTTCGGCCATGATAGTCGTCTGGAATTTTCTCTTCGGCCAAAAATGCATCCAACATCTTAAAATAGACCTGCAAAACGTCCTTTGCTAGAGATAGTTCTGATGCACTTGATATAATCAAATTAAACAAGATGGTAATCCAAATTTCTATGTATAAAGGAAACAAACAAAAGTTGAAGTCAAGTATATTGGCGGCTAGAATGTTCATCTCTGCTAATGCTACTAACGTATAGAGTCACAGGTTGAAGACTAAATCAAATTCAAACATGGATCAAACAGATACATATGAGAGTCGGCGTTTAATCTAGCTATTCTATTACTTAATTTTCCGTTTGTAGACTTTAGATCTCTTCAAGGTTCCTGATTACATATCTTGAAGCATTAATTACATGATAAAACTCCGAAAAGAACAGGAAAAAAACTTTAAGATGGTATTAATTTTCCAATCATCCCAAGTAATTGATACTAAAAGGAGGGTAGTGACTAGTGATTACAGGACACAAAATTTGTTATTACAGATGTTTTAACCCTAAACAATTTGTTATTACAGGACATTGTATAGATGATTTTGATTCACAAGGTTCACTTCATATATTAATCAATTGGTGTAGGAGATCACAAACAAGTACATTTTAGGGAAGAATCGCCATATGTAAGAATCCTCTCCGAAAATTGTATTAAATGCAATAGGCAATTTCAGATATAAGGATTGATTTGTGCTGACATGATTATCAGTGAAGTCAACTTAGCACTATTACGGTAACATTCATTGAGAGATAAGGAGAAACAAACCTGCATGTCCCCAAGTGACTTGCTACAGATTGGGCAGGTGTAGTGCATACAAGTATACTCCTAGAAACAACATGATAAGAAGATAAATTCAGCTCCATTTAGGTGAAAGTTGTGGGGAGAAAGAGAGAACTTCAAACTCGAGTACCTGAAAACAAGCTGAGTGCATCATATGTCCACATGGAAGTGATTTTACTGGAACTGTGGAGCTGAAGAAGTCTTCATGGCAAATAGGACAATTGTCCTCAAAAGACTTTTCTCGGCATGTATGCACCGACAGAGATCGTGACATGCAGGCATTGCAATTCATGCAGTGAAAGTAGTCCACACCCAATCCCTTTCCCACTCGGCAGAGGTTACAGTAGGGGCAGTGATAAATTTTCCTGTTGTAAAAATTTCCATGTTAAATCATTCATAAATGTAGATTCAAGAAGTTAACAACCCTCTATATTACATGGTAGGTAGTTCACAATAGCTTTAAAATTGGCCTAGATTAATGTTATGCTTGGAAACATATTTGAAATTTTGGATTTGGATTTTTCATTTGCTGTATAAATTGAGAATGAAACCAGAAATCCATACATTATGCAATCAAGTTTGAAGAGAACCAGAGCTTAGTTGCACCAAGTAAGGTGTCCAGAAATGTCCAAAATCAATCTCCAACACAGTAAAGAAATTATATGAGAACATTTAAAAAATACATCACCTCTCGTCATCGAATAACTTGCAGATTTTGCAATAATATTTTCCCATTGATAGATTATGGCAGGAAACCGTTGAGCATGTCAATGCAATTGGCTGAATTACCAAACATTTCATGCACATCATTTTTGTGACAGATTTTCTGCATATTTGTTGGAAACAGCAGGAAAATGTGAGGAAGATAAACAAAATTTAGAACTTTTAAAGGGTAAAGGAAACTTTTATGTAAAGTGTTATGACCTATCCAATTTATGATCAGCCACTTCATTATGGCAATGAATGCATGTATGAAGCTGGTTGCAACATGGGGCAAAAAGTTTACAGTTCCTCTTGTAGTGTTTACAACCCAAAGCTAGTTCCAGAGGGTCTCGATAAGATGGATGATGACCTGGAATTCCGTCTCCATTATTTGATTTGTTTACTTCCAGATTGGACATCTGTTGGGTAAGAATCCAACGACTGTACCAGGGTAAACTAACATTAAAATTCTATGAACATATGGAAAATATATAAGCACAGCAAAATAAATAAATAGATAAACTAATAAAACCTCGGGTATTAATTATATTTTCTAGTAGCACATTGGCTCATTTGAGACTAATGTATTAGCATTTAGCTCGTTGGTTCTTGCAGATGGGATTTTCTACCTGCCAAGCCAATTATAAACATGTGCAATAAGTGTTTAGTGTTTAGATGATCCTAAAAGCAGCCTAAAAGGACCTCAAATCTTCTCCTAAAGTTTAAAAGATATCATTTTAACGGAAAAGTAATTCTTATTACCAACCTCATTAGCAAGTTCTGCATCACATATGATTTCCTTTTAGGATCTAAGGATGTGTCAGAGGACACCCTTCTTATGGCAGCCTCTAGATCTTCTTGACTCATAGTCTCTAGTTGCTTGCATTGCCCAGTATGCTGAGTCACTTGAAACTTTTGATCTGGTTCATTAGTCCTGCCCATCAGATCAGCTGCTTCATTGCATTCCTTGTCACTATTCCCACTAAACAGTCCTGAACATTCAGAACAGTTTTCACCGCCTTTACAAGGCTTTACTTTATCACAAATGCCTTCTTGTTTGTCAAGGACTTCTGGATAATATGTTGAGATAATCTCCAATGGATCTGCACTCCGTGAAGGAATAGTTGACTTCTCCGTTTCCTTGGCTATTTTATGTCCTTCCCACCATTCTCCTAACCATTCATCAAACATTGTATTTCTGGTGGCATTGTGCCATAAGGACATAACGGTTTGCTGCTCATCCGGAGTCAAAGATGCCATAAGCCAGGGTATCATATCTTGTAATATTTCTGCTCCTGTTCTTCCAAGCATGCTTCCTATGATCCTTTCTTGCTCCTTGAGGGTGAAGCATTCTCCAAATAAGGGCCAAAGTTCAACTTCTTCACGGTGCACATGATCTGAGAGCAACTTATGCATCGATTTGCATGCATCTTGAAGGTCAGTACACAGCTTCTGGCGCTTTACCACCCTGTCCAGTGTGATTGGTTCACCACTAGAATATACAAGTTGTAGTTCATATACCTCATCCAAAATGAGGGATATTTTGCTGAAGTTTTCAGCTTCTATTTTATGGTCCAGCGAGTAAGAGTGGCTGATGTTTCTGTGTTTTCCCTTTGCTTCCAAAGCTGGAAAAGCTACCTCATCCTCTGCATCACTGTGGATCTGATACAAGAAGTGTATCAAATGAAAGCGTTGGCGGAACTCAGGGAGAAACCCTGCATTTTCAGCCAGAAGAGCTGAACCAAGGACAAGGTAATCTAAATCTTTCTTTAAAGCCTTATGAAAGAAGAAAATCAAATCCACCGGTACCGGTTCACCGATAGCATAATCAACACAATTCTTTTCAACAGAAAAGTCTGAAGAAGAATATAAATCCTTCGTCATTTTCGGGAAAAATATATGCAGATTGATTGCGCTGCAGTATGATGTCTCCATGTGCTTAATGCCATGGGAGCTGGCTGAAGAAAAAGGGAAATCCTTCTTTCCTTTGATAACAAAGACTGATTTAATCAGCTTAGATTTAGATTCTTTACCAAGGGACATATCGGAAAGAAAGGAACAAGATTCAGCATCCTCCTCAATTGACACAGGAAGAAAAGAGCACCTGCTGCCGAACAATTTCTCCAAGTCCCTCTTAAAATTTTCAACTGAGGTTTTTCCTGAATAACCTATATGGAACCACTCCAATAGAAGGGACGCAAAAGATTTATCGGTCAAAGAATTTCCCTGCTTTGTAATCTGCAGAATGAACCTAGATTCGTCCTCAGATAAATGAGAAGCAAACCAGGTGATCACACATTTTAACAACCCAAGTGGCACCACCTGGAGACTTAAGCACAGAAGCTGCTGCTGCATTTCTTTACTGCAGTTCTTGCTAAGGACAGAGAATACCTGAAAGAAACTGACAAAGTGTCAAAGGACAATGTAGCAAACGTTTTTAATAATCGGTTAATGGCAGTCATCCGGGCAAAACTTCAGTTAGTTATTATTGGGCATGTAGTGGGTTTGTAATTACAAAGAGATAAAATCATATCATGACTGAAAATCGAAGCTTCAATAGAGCCCATCTTATCCTACTTTCCCGTTTAAGAATGGAAAATAAATAAATAATTTTATACCTCATTTTCTTGTAAACTAAACTTTTTGCCAATGTTCATCACCAAGGACTCTAGTTTCTGGCACAGCTTCCCCACAAACTCGTTTTCCGGTATCCTCTTCTGATTATTACGATGCAGCAAATACAGTAAATGTTCAATATGACTCACGATATAGAGATCTTGGGTGGCCAGGGTGGGCTGAGACAGCTGAATGTTGGAAACATCAACCAAGACAGGGTAAAAGAACTTCTCCAAGGCATTGCTGCAAATAACAAAACAACTTCTGAAAGTCTGGACATGATGATAAAGAAATAATAGCGTAAGGAATGATGATAGAGGTATTTCCTGGCACAGACAAAAATATTGAAGTAGAAATTATTCAAATAAATTCTAATTAGTCTACAAAAATGTTTCAGGAAACATATTTACCTGTACAAGATTAAGACATCAACAAGGAATTTCAGTCGGAGTATAATAAAATCAAGATTTTGAAAGCAGCTTGATTCTTTTATTTGATACATCTCTGCTAGAATTTCTTTCAAATCTCTTTGAATGGCTCCTTGCCAGGGAAGAAGACAATCAATTGGATTATTCCCAACATTTGTTTGAAAACAATGCGCTTTCATCCATCCAAGAGGCTTCTTAATCAAATGGAATTTGGATTTGCTTTTGATAAAGATGGGTCCATCAATAGGTCCAACTCCTTTTGCAAGCTCAGTGTGAAAATCAAAAACCTCCTGGTGTTTCTTATCTAGCCAGGATATTACCACCTTCAAAAATTGTTAAATGTTACCATCAGGAAGATTACTCAAATTTTGGTAAGAATATAACAAGGGGTCTACCTCTTGCAGTGACTTTTCCTTTGGTACAACATCTTTTACAAAAATTTTAATTTCTTCTTGCTCCTCTGGAGGAAAAAAGGAGATCATCCATGGTAGAAAATTCTGCAGCAGAATTACAGGGATGCTACCAAGGAACTGCCACACCAGAGAAGCTTGTTCTTGGAAAGAAAATTGTTTAACCAGCAAAGGGAAAACCTGCAATTAGCGCATAAGATTGTAACAAATTGATTAGCCAGGTATGTATTGACATGTCCAACATAAGGAACACAAATATATCAAAAAAGTAATTGTTGTAATTGCAGTCATTAAAGAAATAAACTATCCTTACTTTAATATTTTGAGTGTCATCTTTAAAGAGTTTATTGTGCTAAAAATTGAAAGGTAAACAATTGAGAAGGCGACACAGAGACATAAAAAGAGAAGTTTGCAATTTATCTCTTCCTATTTTAAATATCTGTCAATTGCCTTGGCCCTTGAAGCCATACTAAATTATACAAAAAGGTCCTTTAATCTATCAATATATGCCATGGTTTTCCAGGCTAAAAATTGTTGATAAGGTGTTGCTTATTCATAGCATAGTGATTATCTCCTTTTGTATGCTAGCTTTGATGAGGGCATCTAATTAGAAATATTGCTAAGGCATTAGAGTAGAAAAATATTGGTGTTGAATTGATAGACTAACAGAAAAGAAAACAGATGTGATTTAGGACATCACAATTGTCCTGACTTAATGTAACTTGTTTTGACTTATTTATAGTTTGATAGACATCTAACAAACTTTTTTAGAACAATTAGTGGAGTTATTGAACACAAAAAGTATTATAGAATAATAAATTCATTACAACCTCAAGGACACGCTCACAGCAGGCATATAAACCTAATGATGGAGTTCTAAAACCTCCAGTAGCTGTGTATAGGATAACCCTCTATCTAATTATATCTCCTCTGAGAATGTTTTTGATAAATTTAAATGTAGCAATAGTAAAGTTCTCTCATCTAAAACAGTTTCACAGTATAAACATAAAATAGATGGAGGTATATTTATAGTTCTATCATAATAATTTATGCTTCCAAATACCTCTTAGAAAATAACTTTTGTGCCCACCCCCCACAAACAAATCCCATCTTCATCCTTGATTATGGCTAAAGCTATAAACAAAAGGGCAAGCTAATGGGGAAAAGGCTACACAATTCATGTAATGGGGAAAAATAAAAGAAAAAATGCAATAACTAATAACAAAATGTAAGAGAGTTACCTGTTTTTCTTCTTTCAACATATGCTTGCAAATTGAAGACTGAACGGTGCCAATGCAAAATACAAGTTCTTGCAGTGATTGAGAGGTATTTTCACTTCCCTCCAATGCGTTTAAACAATGGAAAACAGAATCGAAGTTATGGTCTATACTTTCATGCTCCAACGAGTATGTGCAAGCCACGTTTTTAATACGTGCATCCAGAGCTAGAAAGACGACCTGTCAGCAAATTATGTTTATACTCATTGAACTGTTGATATCAATAGGAAAGTTAAACATGCTAAACACATACTATAATGGAGGTTTAAGTACCTAGGCAATCTCTGTATGTAAAAAATGCAATCTAGTCTCTATTCTTAAAACAAGGTTATTAAATTTTTGTACATTTGATATTGATGCAAACAAGTGAAATTGATAACTATGTTAAATGAAAAACCTTCTAAATACTAATCTAGACTTCTGAAATCTGACAAAACATATGTGTGCTTAACAGAAGAAATTCTTTTGCTACCAATATCAAATTTACAAGGATCAAGTTAATCGTTATTCTGTAGGACTAAATTGCATTTTCAACTGTTAGTACATGGGATGTCTGAATACTTTTAACCCTATGTTGCAAAAAGATCAATTCTTTATTAGCAACTTGAATAAGCTTTGTTCAATGTTCTTTGACATATTACTAATAGAATTATCATCCATTTCTCGTTTTCATTAATTCTTCAACTTATAAAATCGAAAGCCACATAACATGCCGAAATTGATTAATTTATTAAGCTGATGGCGAAACATATATAATTATTCAGTGTAAAAAGTCAACTTATGTTTTGGTTACACCAAAAGTCTTTTGTTTATGGTTGATAATTAAACAACTACAAAATAATGCTTATTTCGTACATAATACTCGGTTTATTTCTTGATAATCTTATATTCATAAAATTAGTTAAATCAATAATAAAGATTTTAACTGAAACCCAAAGCCGGTTCAATTTAATTGCAGAGAAATGAAGGAGGAAATTTTTTTCATAGATTTTAACTAAAGAGGACGGAGGAACATCATTCCTTCGTTTTTATCGGAAGAGCGTGTTTACTTTATTTTCATTTTCTAGGCAGCCAAACAGAGCAAAAATACAGTCAGATCGGCTCACCTCATCTTCAGCAGCGCTGTGATATTTACAAACTAGCTTAAGAAACTCGAACCTTCTAAGCAGCTCAACCTCGAATTCACGCGAGTGTGAGCCACTCTTCCCATCCTCAGCGGCGGCAACCGCCAGACGCCGGAGCTCAGCAAGCTCCGCGCGTATAGCCGTATGGAAGTAAATCAGGAAGTGTATAGGAGCATCCCGGAGCCGCACACCAGCCACCGCAGGAAGCGGCGACCGCCTCTCCTCCTCCTCCTCCTTTTCCGGCGGGTCCAAGTGAGTCTGACCACCGCCCATGCACTGCTAAACCACGGTCAAAAGTAGGCAACATGAAGAAAAGAGAGCGGGAAGGGCTCTGCATTTGGGAACGAGTTTGGATTTTAAGCTTGTTTGAGAACTCAGATTTCTGTTATGATTTGAACCATGGCAGTTTGAATTGGATTTTAAATTATTTTTTTGTTCCTATGTATGTATTTAAAATATCGCCACGTGGCGGTGATGGGGATGTTTTACCGAATAACGTTAGCCAAACTACAAGCGCGCGCGGGGGGGTGCGGTAATGGGAAGTGGAAACGGGTTTCTCATTCGGATCGGGTCCTGCCTTATAGAAATATAAGCAGATTGTATATTCTCAAATTCATAACTTTTTGTTATTTAAATTTATTATTTAAAAAGTATTTATTTTTTTCTTCTTTTCACTTTACAATAATTAATATTCCTTTACTATATTAATTTATATTCTTGTAAGTTATCCTTCAAAAAAATTATATTCTTGTAAGTTAATATAAATTTACAAATTATGAATATTTGATACACCCATTTTCAAAAATGAAATAAAGAAAAATGCAAAAAATTATTAGTTAATAAGTTCATTACTCTAATTTAATTTACATTGTTATTTATAAAGAAAAATTGAGATATAAAACATATTAATATTTGATTAAAATCGAACCCAACAAGTGGTTACAATGGAAAAGAGAATGATGTTAATCATATGAAGCTTGAATTCAATTCTCTTTGTCTGCAAGGTGTGTGCATTATCAAATGGTTAAGAATTTGTATGAACATATATTATCTTGTAATCACCTTTAGACTATTAAAAAATATTTAATTAAAGTTGACTGTGTTTGAGTACAATTTATTTTAATTTAAAAGTTTAAGAAATATTTCGAATAACTTAGTTGTAGTATAAAAAAATTTAAAATAATAAAATAAATGAAATAAAACTAATATATATATATAACATTACAATGACCAAAATAATAATAATTTATATAATTTTGATCATAAAATGTAAAATTATTGAGTAGCTTACATAAATAATATAATATTATGTAATCATATATTGTATTCAAACAATATTACTTTGAAATGGTAATATAATATTTTCAAAAATGTTAAGGTTCGAATATGATAATATTTTCAAAAATTAATATTATTTGACTTCATAATCTAAATAAATTATAAACAATATATATTGATTTGGACAAAAATAAATTCATGTATTAAATTAAACAATCAAACCCAAGTTTAGATAATCCAAGGGGGACTCTCCTGGGGAAGGTGATACTTACGCGCCAAGGGAGAGAGTGAAGGCATATGATTATTTAAAATTAAAAAGTGATTAATTAAAGCGAAGGCGGGGGCCACTGGCCAGGAGGGGTTAAGTCCTAAATCATGCCGTCCGCACTTTGTCATCACGTGAGGGGTCATCCATTGAGTTTTCAGTTACTTAAATTAAGCTCTAATGTCGTTACTCGCGCGCGTGTGTAGCTTTCGCTGGGCACGTGCCCTCCACATGCAACCACGTTTCTTGCCTTTTGGTCTGAATACTGAACATACGGCTTTTTGCTGACACCACGTATCGTATCGGTGTTACAAAACTAAATACATCACATTATATTTAATTATAAGTTTAATGATAAATAAATATTTTTTTTAGAATTGATAAATTTAGTCATTCAATTATAAATTAGATAATAATTATGACATTTTTTTTAAAGTAATAATTTTATCACTAAATCAAAATTTCATGATGCGAGTTACTTAACTATATGTTTGATAACAAACATGTTAGTTTTAGTAACAATTTTGTCATTCAATTAAAATTTTGTGACAGTCAAATTATTATGTCATTAAAAATTGAAAAAAAATAATTTAGTATAATAATAATTTTAGTCCTCAAAACATATACATTGTATTAATTTGATCATAATTCAAAATAATTTATTAAATTTAACTATTTGTATTTAAACATTCCATTAATAAAGTGTTGATGTCTACTAACAAGCAACATTAAGGTCATAAATGATATGTTTTATTAGTTTGTTAGTTGTCCAATAGTGAAGTGGTTGTGTCTGTCGATTGTCGATTATCAAGCTGGAAGACAATAGCATGGATTGCGGCAAAGTAGTCGAAAGTGTGTCAAAAGGGTGCAATGTCAAAATTTTTAAATATGAAATGTTATATTTATTGAATTTTTCTAATTATGATCAAATTGATAGAATATATGAATTTTGAAAACTAAAACGACTATTATATGAAGCCATGTTTCAATATTAACCACAAAATAACATGTTTGTCACAAAATTTTTAATTAAGTGACTAAATTGTTACTTTAAAAGAAAATAACCTATTTGTCACAAACCTATAATTGAGTTACTCAATTGATACATTTAAAATAAAATGACATGTTTATTACTAAACCTATAATCAAATGACTTCAGTGACGAAGCTATAGCTCTTATGGGAGGGGTTGTGACCCCCTAGTAGGGCAATTTTTTTACCCTTTAATTTTTTATATTTCTTTGAAAAAAATTAAGATAATTCTGAATTTGCCCTCCACCTTTTAAAAGTTATGTTTTGCCCCTCAACTCCAAATCCTAAGTCTGTCCCTAAATAACTTGGGCTGTAATTTACTCTAATAATATATATAATAATAAGGCTAACAATGTTTGGTTAGGTTAAATAATTATCAGGGAAAAGTACACAAACTCCTTAGGTTTAATGGAAATTTCATATATTTATGGTTTCAAAAAAATATTCAATATACATAATGTGTATTTAAGCTATATAATCCTTTTTGTTTAAGAGATGATACAGTAAGTTTATGTTTATAATTTAAGAGTTTAGTTTATTGGATTTAAAATTGATGGTTTAGAGATAAAATTTACGATTTAGGATTTTAAGAATTGAGGGTTTAAGAAAATATACACATGTTAGCTCAAGCACGAGCACAAATCAAGTTAGATGACGGTTGATCTTCTTTGTTGGAGAGATATATGTGTATTGTATATGGTTTATATAAAATTATTTAAATTGAAATTAATTAGTAATATAACGTTATAAATGTTTACGATTAAATTTGAACAGAAACTCGAACAACCCGACTTGAAATTTTTTTAAGTAAAGTTTGAGTTATAAAATAGGACTTGTCAACTGAACTAACTCAAATTTTTTTGACTTGAATCCTTCGAATGCCCTCCCAATAAAAATAAAGAAAAACATGTTGAGGGATCAAATTGAATAAAAATAAAATATGGAAAGATCAAATAGTAAGTAATTATGCGAAATTAAACTATAATCAAAATAGAAAGGACCAAGATAACAATTAACTCCAATATAATAAAATACATTTTTCTTCTAATTTTAGTATAATCCAAAACTTAAATATTTTGATTTGTATATGATATGATAATTCAATTTTTTTTTAAATATCTGATTCGAATTATTTAAAATAAAAAAATGAATAATCAAATTTTTTTATCGGATTATCGAATACACGAAATGAATTTCACTATACGACTCTAATTGTTTGCAAAGAGGAAAAACTATAATAATTCGAAAAATAAACAAATATAAAAGAAAAAAAAATTTACGTCATCAATTTTTTTTTCTAAAGATGACACCAGAGATTTAAATTATGATTACAATTGTGTTTTTGATCGTTATATTTTATTGCAGTTGTAGATATAATAAAAATTATTATAGACCATTATTTTTCATAATCATAATTTTAGATAATAGCGGACCGCTATTTGAATGGACGGTCGAAAAACAGTGTAATTACAAGTGTCCCAAACCAACAACATATCAGACAGAAGAGAACAACAGAAATACTAATACACGATGATGAGCAGAATCCGAAAGCAATCAAAAGCATACAGAGAATGGAGAGGGTGAATCTGGTACACAAGTTCGATAACAAATGGACATCAACGGTAGCCAGCATATGGATCCAGTGCACCAGCGGTTCACTCTATACCTTCTCCGTCTATTCCCCGATTCTCAAATCCACCCAACGCTACGATCAGTCAACTCTCGACGCCGTTTCCGTCTTCAAAGACATCGGCGCCAACTGCGGCGTCCTTTCCGGTCTCCTCTACACTTCCGCCACCCCATCTCACCGACACCGCCGCCGTAACGCTTGTCTCGGTGGACCATGGTTGGTCCACTTGGCGGGTGCCATCCAATGCTTTCTGGGTTACTTCCTCATCTGGGCGTCTGTCGTCGGGTTGATCCCTCGGCCTCCGGTTGCGGCGATGTGCTTGTTCATGCTTATGGCAGCGCACGGTATGAGTTTCTTTAACACTGCCAATGTGGTCACCGCTGTACGGAACTTCCCTAATTACAGTGGCACTGCTGTTGGTATTATGAAGGTATGATCACGAAATTTTCAATTTTTGAAGTTCCAGATTCGAAGTCCTTATTTCACCCCTTTTGTTAGGGTTTTCTGGGTTTGAGTGGAGCAATTTTAATTCAAGTTTACGAGACTCTATTCAGCAACAATCCCACTTCATATATTTTACTATTGACACTGTTGCCCACCATTAATCCATTGTTGCTTATGTGGTTTGTGAGAATTTACGACACAAATGAACCAGGCGAGAAGAAGCTTCTGGACTCTGTTTCATGTGTTGCTCTGCTCGTGGCTGCTTATCTTATGTCTGTAATTATATTGGACCACCTATTTACTTTCCGATTTCTTGTTCGAATCCTTACTTTTGTGGTGCTTCTGCTGTTACTTTCATTGCCATTGTGTATTGTACTGAGAACAGGGGAAAGAGACTCTCATTCGATTCATCGGAGTTTGATTTCCGAGGAACAAAGGTTTGATGATGGAATGGATGTTCATGATACAAGGGATTTCCAGGAGGAAGAAGACAAAGACAACCTTAATCTTTTACAAGCCATGTGCAGTGTGAACTTCTGGATTTTGTTCTTTGCCATGGCATGTGGCATGGGCTCAGGGCTTGCTACGGTGAATAACCTCGGCCAGATCGGAGAATCTCTCGGTTACTCGAGCTTCGAGACCAACACTTTAGTTTCCTTGTGGAGCATATGGAATTTTCTAGGCCGGTTCGGGGCTGGCTATGTATCGGATCATTTCCTGCATGTTAAAGGATGGGCGAGACCATTGTTCATGGTCCTTACTCTAGCAACCATGAGCGTCGGTCATGCAGTGATCGCATCCGGTTGGCCCGGTGCCCTCTACGCCGGTTCGATACTGGTGGGCGTTTGTTACGGGTCACAATGGTCTCTAATGCCCACAATTGCTTCGGAGATATTCGGTGTGAGACATATGGGAACCATATTCAACGCCATCACGGTAGCTAGTCCGGTTGGATCATATATCTTCTCGGTGAGAGTCGTTGGCTACATCTACGACGCGGAGGCATCAAGGTCAAGTTGCAAAGGAACTCATTGCTTCATGTTATCATTCCTTATCATGGCATCTGCCACCTTATTAGGTTCTGTTGCTGCTTTAGCCTTGTTTTTCCGTACCAAAAGCTTTTACAATCAGGTTATACTGAGAAGGCTGCTGCATTCTTCGACGGAGTAAGTCATGAATCGGGGCTTTCGGTTCGGAGATAGCCTATGTGATCTGGTTGAATGCTTGTGAATCGTGGCATGTTTCTGGATTGCTCTTTATAAACAATGAGTATTTCTGGGTAGCAATATGAAACCAATAATTCCACATCAAATTTGCGAGGAAATGATGATGGGAAAAGAAGGGTATCATTGAGATCCTTTAATTACCGAGCGACGAGGATGTTTATGTGCTTCCACTTTATGTGAGTTCGAATCCCGACATTTATATTAGGAAATTTAAATATCGTTCGATTATAAAAAAAGTATATTTACTAATTTCGTTTGAAATTGGAGAAGACATAAAAACTCACCTATACGAAGAACCCTGGCTAGGTTCCTCCAAGTCCACATAAGAAGACCAGCCCAAAAAAATTATCTATATTTATTACACAATCCACCACTTCAATTACACCGTCTAAAACTCTTTAAATTTTACACCTTTTTTGAATTGTTGGATGGAAGAAATGGATGGTTGAAATTAACTCCGTGATTTTAATTCCCAAGTGATAATCTTCACATGTTTTACTGTTAATCTCATCCATCCGTTTCACTCATCCAACGATCCAAAAAAGGTGTAAAACTTAAAGAGTTTTATACAGTGTAATTTGATCCTATCCATATATATATATACATATTTGCCTTCAAAATCCTGATTAATTCGAATTATGCGAAAATTTTCTGCATACATAAAATCTTAAACTCGACATCTGATTAAATGATATTTAATTATTTATCATTTGAACTAATCTCATTAATAATATTTTGAACATATTTAAACTTACAATGTTTATTACATTCAAAAATTTGAAATTATTTCTCCACTTTTCCATTTTCTCTGAGGCGGTTATCAAACTATTTCAAGTTCTTCTTTTTCTTCTTCATTGTTTTTCTTTACCGGCGGCGGCCTTTGGCCGTTATGCTGGATCTGTACATAAATAAATTCATCTTTTCAGATGAATGTTTCCTTTTTTCAAGTTTTTTTGTTTTTCATCTACTTTGTCGAATTTTTATTCAAATCTGCTTTTATGGCAGTTCTTTTGTCTGCTTGGTGGCAGTTCTTTCGTCTGCTTTTTAGCAGTTTTTGTCTGTCTTCATGACAGTAGTCTGTCTTTTGACAGTTACGCGTTCGAGTGACGAGTATCAACGAGCGCTTTTCAACGAAGGAGGTCGTTCTATACATGTTATGATTCCCTTTGGTGGTTGTGCCGACATACCAAGATCAAGTAGCGAAAGAATTTTTGCTATATTCAAAGAGCACTCAAGGCAAAGTATAGTTTTTCTGGATTTTTATTTCAGAAGATTTCTTCTGACAGTGTTAGGTTTGGTATGTTCAACGTCTTTCACACCTTTATATTTTTGTTGTTTTGTTCAGCACTGTATTTCTATTGTAAAAGGTGTGAATCCTTTGTATTCCTTTCGCTGTTAAATATAATCCAGATTCTAAAAAAAATTTGAAATTATAAATATTTTAAAAATTATATAGAAAAAGGTGTGTATAATAATTTAAAAACTCAAATTCGAAAACAAATAATTTCCCCAAGGTTAAGAGAAACCCCCCAAAACTCCTTTCCAAATTTCCAGGCTTTGTTCTTCTACCTTTCTATTTCTCTCCGGGCTTCCGATTTTCTGTCCAACCAAACAGAAAGTCCCCAAATTCCCAGGCTTTTTAGTAAATTTATATAGGATGAAAAATACAAGCGATTGAATGAAGGATGGTTTGGAGCTTCGGTTCTCCTTTCCTCTTTACTCCTCTTAACCCAAACAAACCTCCATCAATCGAATCATCCTAAATTCCTAATTCGTTTTCCCCCCTTTTTCTTATTTTTTTGGGTATTTGTTTATTATTTTTTTATAATACATAATAATAGTAATACTAATAATTTTCTCTATCTCGTTTTCTTCATAATGGAAATCTCCTACACTTAATCCTACCGTAACTACCCTAAAACCCTCGTTCCGATCTGTCTCTTTTTCCACCATGTCCCTCGATTCTTCCCCTTCCCTTCCGATCCCTCCCGACCCACCTCAAAACGACACCCTTTCTGCCCAAAACGACACTCCTTCAACCCAAGCCCCGGAAACCACCACGGCGGACGGAAACGGTACGCCGACGCCGATCCCGCCCTTAACGAGGAGCAATCGTCCCTCCCGGGCTTGTACAATCCGAGCCTCCCAAAGGCTTCACGCTCAGCAACAGCAGGCCGCGAACGAGCGCCGGCAGAAGCAGGTGAAGAAGGTGCAGCAACACAGCCAGCAGCAGCAGAAGCAAACCGAGGACGAGAATGATGGTTCTTCGTCGCCGCAGGAGCAATGTTGCGCTAATAGCAAGATCATTACTCCATTAGCGCCGCCGCCGGAGCCGTCGCAGTTGCCTAGGTGGACCATTCGGTCAATGTGGGAGTTAGCTTCAGTACTTAATTTCTTGCATGTGAGTTTCCAATTCGTGGTATTGTTTTGTTTCTATTAGTTCATTATGAGGCTTCACCTTTTTTAGGGAACTTACGAGCTTTGAGTGCAACAGGTTTTCAGGCCGCTTTTGAATGTAGCTGTTGAGTTCTCGGCCGAAGAGTTTGAGACAGCTCTGATTACTCCTAATGATACTTTGGCAGATATTCATATGCCTTTGATGAAGGTTTGTTCTTTTTCTCTTCATCTTTTGAAATGTATGGTTTTATTGTTGGGTGCTTCAAAAGGTACCCTTTTTTGTATAAATTGTTCTTTTTCATGTTTGTTGCCTTGTTGGCACTGCCTTAGTTCTTATTGAGGCAATTTGTTCTTTGTAGAGTCAGACTTTTCTCTTCAGTCATACGTATTTGCCTATATATTTCTGCCAAGTTTTTTGAACATGATAGAGTGATAGTTGGATGGTTATAGAATCTACTTCTTGAATTATGGCGTTCGTCAGTTGAGAACTTAATTTCTTTATGAAGCTTTTGTATGCAAGTCTTTTATGGGGTGAAGTTGTATGAGCTATTTTACTTTACAATCAAGGAGTGTTTTTACTTTTATATTCAAGTGCTAGGGTTGGCTCTTTTTGAGAGCTGTAGCTGTTTATGAGTCCCAGGAAATCATTGTATAACACTCGAATCAACTTTTTTTTCTTCTTTAGGGTGATCTTCCTCTTCTTAGGTCGCTGACTTGCAATATACTTTCTCCATTGCAGGCAATCCCTCCAGTTACTCGGATGCCCCTTACACGTGATACCTGGATTACTGTTCTTTGCAGAAAATTAAGAGATTGGTGGCATTGGGTATCTACTATCTCGTGCTCTCTAGTCCTTTTATTTATGCTTAATAATATGCAGCATGTATGCTTACAGTTACATTTATACATTGTTTTGGACATTTGCAGGTTGCAGATGGGGATCTTCCCATTGTTGCTTCACATGGGTGAGTTGCTATACATTTTTGGAATATTCTCAACATATAATCCTAACTGTTTCTAATGAATACTAATTTGTTAGGGCGGAGATTGAAGTATACAAGTCACTTGATCCTGGAGTTCGTGTTGTGATCTTGAAAGCTCTATGTGACATTCGTGTTGAGGTATGATCGTCATCAATAAAGTGTCTTTTTACTCTCTATTGTAAATGTTTGATGTTTCTCTCATCTTGATCATTACTTTGATTTCCGTTAATAGTATATTATAATTTTGAGGCAGCATTTAGGGGCACTCAAATTTAAGTTTGCAGTTATTACAAATAAGTCCTGAATGACTGGATTCCTGTAGCTGAGGTTTGGGTGATAGGACACTCACACGTGATACAGTTGGATTTTGTCAAACTCAAATATTGATGCAGTGACATGCTTGCCTATACAGCTTTAGCTGTAAGAATCCAAAATCATTGTCATGAAATTTGAAGGCTTCCTTATCTTTTGGTTCGTTATTGCAATGAAGGAATTTTGATATCACCTAAGAAAACAACTCCCTGACAATTACTTTTAGATCTAAATGCCTGCTTTGATCTTCTATGTTATTGTAATATGCTCCCTATAGTTAAGTTATGCAGCTCTTACTGAATGGTTCATTACTTGGAGAGTTTTCTTTCCTTTCTAATTCTATGCAATCATAGGTCACAATTTCAAATCAATTTAATGTTTTTTTGAGTTACTGAGAGATGCTGTATCTGTTATCCTTTGTGTGTGTTTCTTCTGTAAATCTACTGTTTCTATTAGCAAGGAATTTTAATCCAAGTTACCTTTTTGCAGCAAGAAGACATCCGGAACTACATTGACAATTCACTTAAACATGGTGTTCAACTTTCAGCCTTTCGTAAACAACGTGTCGGAGGTGATTCTCAGGGAATTAATTACTGGTAATGTCCTGGGCTTGTCAAAAAGCTTCTATGTGCTACCCACTTGAAGCTTGCTTGGTTTGAGTGTTGCACTTGATAGATTATTTATGGTACTTTTTTTCTTCTGAATATTTCTCCATTGGCATTGTTGTGTAAGTTATTTGGTTGTTGCTTGCACAGGTATGAAGATGATCCTGTTGTAGGTCATCGATTATACCGGGAAATAAGGAAAGTTGAGTTGAAGAAAGCAAAGATGAAAGGTTCCCATGTCCCTAGTAGTGCAACATATCTGTGGGAAACAGTTGCAACAAATTTGGAAGAATTCCAAGATGTTTCTGTAAGTTGTGTGTGTAAAAAATTCTTTGTGTTGTGGGTTTATTGTGCTGCTCATAAGATGTACCAAATGGATTCATGCACCATAATGTCTATCTCAAGGCAGAGTTGACTGCAGCATTGACTAGACCATATTTTTGTGATTTTATTTTATTTATTTATTTTTTCACATGGCAAAAAAAGACCGAGTCTGAGGCTAGTACTTGTCTTTTAGCAAACGAAACCTCAGAGTAGGCAGGTGCTCTGTAGGAAAATTTCTCTAGTTGTTCATTTAAGGTAGGTGTAGGCAAATAATCATCCTCTAGAATGGTGCATGCTAACCCTATCATCTAGCAAAATCCGAACTTTTCATTACAGTGGCAACCTGCAAGTAAGTTGTTCATTGAATTTGAAGATCATTACAGTGAAAATATCACCCTCCACCTTAATGCATGCTAAACCTATAGTCTAGCAAAATCCAAGTTTTCTATACTCAGTAGCAACCTCCTTGAGCTAGGTTTCTGGGGTTCTGATTTTGGGGGTAACATTGCAATGGCGATTTGTGGAAGAAATAGCCACCAGAGATGGATAATGGTTTAAACCATGACATTGACTATATGGAGCAGGGCACTGGGTGTTTGGTTGATATCATGGGATTCATAGGAGTATTCAGTGGTTCTGCTTACTTCCAAAGTTTGATCTAAGGTAGGAAGCAGGCCACTGTTCGTTTTACTGGATGCTGTTTTCAGGCATGCCTTTTATGACTCATTATCCAGTAATCTGTTGGTGCCTTATTTGAAGGCCACAACGAACATAATGATCAGTGTTACATAAATTCTGGTTGACGTGTTCCATAACCACCTTGTGGTCCTTGCGTACTTGTATAAAATTTCTGAGAAGTTCCATTGTTTATGTACTAGGTGAGGATTATTGTTAGGGTATATGTTCTATGATTATAGATGTCATTATCAGCTTTGATCCTTGCATGTCATTGGCACCAAAGTTCCCAGAGTTGTACCCTTGCATTTCTTTGTGGGGTGGAAGCTGGGATCATAATTCATGACCAAGATAATTCTGATTAAGACACTAAACTTCATTTTCTGAATTTCTTGCATTGCCTGTTTCTTTTTCAAGAGACCTTCAAGCTATAATGTTAAATTGTTGTCATTGGAAAAAAAACCCTTTAGTGGCGTTTGGAAGTAGTCATATATATCGTCATGTGGGCATAGAAGCGAATTTCTTGTCATACGGAAGTTTCAATGAGGAGGCTATTCCTTCTTTTACTGTTGAAGAACAGATTGAGTTTTGTGTGTATGATATGTTTTTATTTGCTTGAAAATGCAAAGTTTTTATAGCTTTTATTTGATCCTATTATTGATATTATCTGTTTCATCTGCTGCTGCAGGAGAAACTTTTTGCCAGTAAAAATAGGACTGAAGCATCGCTAGGGAAGAAGTTAAAGAATGACATGCTTCCTGAGATTGAAAAGGAACACAAGGTACTCAAAAATTTGCTTCCAGTCATTGAGCAGCATCACAAAAACTGTCATCCTTCTTTCGAGGTACAAATTGTTTCTTAATCCAATTCTTTCTTTTGCTCAGAGGAAGGAGAAGTTACTGAAAAAACAACATAGACAAGCTCTTCTTCTTGATAACTTCTTGGTTGTTGATGGGCTTGGTCCAGGACGCTCCCTTCGTGACAGAAAACCTGTCACTTACACATTTGGTAAGGAACTTTAAAGTCCAACACACCATTTTTTACTGGATTTCTGCATTTTTAATGAAGCAATCCATTTTTTTCGGTGGTTTTTTGGTTCCTAGCCATAAATACTGGCAGTGTTGAGCTGGCTTATCTGGGCTTGTTGAAGTTCAGATTCTGGGTAAATGTTTTATCTGAGCTGATATAGTTTCTCTTATAATTTTGCAGATGATTATGATCGGTCGATAAATGAGGCTATTAAGATTACTAAGTATGTAATTTATAACCTAGACATATTCTGGAACACACTGATATATTTCCTTTCGATCATATGTACTTGTTTTTCTGCCTTAAAAATGGTTTCACTGTTAACCGTGTGTCAGGCAGAAAGCACCATCACTGGATCCTCTCAGTGGAAGAGATGTTGCGAAACCTGAACATTCTGCAAATGGTAAATTGAGTGGTCCTTCACATGGCTCTGAACAGGACAATTACAATCTACCTTCCCCCAAATCATCTGAATATGATGATTCTGATGATAATAAATCTGGGGAATTGGATCGTAGGTATGATAAACTTCATCGCTGAATTGCTCCTATTGTTGTTATGAACTTTATCTAATTTTTATATCATCCCTTGTAGCAATCGACGGAGGCAGAGACCTCAACGATATTCAGTGAAGGAGTTTGTCGAAGCCGTTTCAGACAATGAGGCAGACTTTGACAGTGATGATGATATAGTTGGAGAAGCGGTATATGATGAGGAATACCTAAGAAAAAGAAAACAGAGAAGGCAATCCAGCAGTTCAGAGGGAGATGAGGAGTACCACTGGGATGAGGAAAATGCTGAAGAGGAGGAAGAAGAAGAGGAATCACTAAGTATCAGTGAGGACAGTGACGAGGCCCCGAAAGTCAAGAAGTTGCCAGGCCGTACTCGGAGAGATGCTAAGCTAAGGTCAGTTGATGAGCTTCAGTCAGGTCTAAGGCGTAGTAAAAGAGCGACCAGAAATCGTATTAATTATAAACAGTATGAGCTATCAGAATCTGAAACAGAGTTGAAACCTGAAAAGTCCAATCCATCAGATGAACGCTCAGATGAACAGTCAGATGCAAGTGAGAATGAGGAGTTCTCAGAAGCAAGTAAAGATTCCAATGACAGTGATGATGAGCAGGAAATGGAAGTTGATCCACCTATGGAAGCTATGGAAGGTAACTCGGAGAGGGTGGAGAAAGAGCAAACACAGCCACCTGAGCAATCAAGCGGCAGTGGGCAAGATGAAGTGGATGGTGAACGACAACCACGCTTCCTTGACCTAAATGAACTTGCTCCCGGTTCTGGTTGTGACGACGGTCCGAATACAATAATGAAAGATGGCGATAGAAAAGATTTCTAGATCTTGTCTGGTGGAGAGCAAATGTTGTAATTTTCTGCTGGAGGAAGCAAAGTGTATGTTAGTAAAATTTATAAATTTTGCGATTAGCCTATCGAGGAAGTTGTGGTCGGCATTCGTACGAGGCTTCACTCGACCTGGATGCAATCTGTCGAGGGTTTGCAGCAGGGAAGCAACATGATGAGAGAGATGTGTAGATTAGGTAGAGTCATTTTTTAGCATGTTTACATGGAAACAAACCTATGGCAGTCTTGGTTGATGGGAAATCAGCAGTTTTAGCATGTCCACTTGAATGTACAATAACCCTTTTTTAACAAATATTTAGAGTTTCCTTATTCAAATTCCTTTTTTCTTTTCCCAACTGGGAACCACTCTTAATTATTTAAACTTACAAGGATAAATGAACCGAGTTCGAACGAACATGTTAATGTTTATTTGATTCGTGTTCGTTAAGAAAGTCGAAAACTTTGATTAATTGGCTTAAAGATCTCACATCAAACAAATGAATGGGTAGGAATTGCAAAAATAAACATTTTTTTGTCAAGAGTGCATGTTAATGTTGGAGCCTAGAGGCAAAGGAATGAAATCAGAGTGTGCCGACCAAACTTTGAAACTCCAATTGCCATTCTGAAGGGCCCACTGCCCAATATCAAAGCATTTTCCATGGAGTCAATGGTCAACATAATCACCCACCCTTCCCCTCCCCTGCCGCAATGTTGGAACACATTAAACATACACGTGCGAGGTGTTCCAACATTGCACTTTTCTAAAAGTCCCACCCCATTTTTCTTTCTATCTAAAATTTATAGTTCAATTTTTTTTTGCGAGTTTAGAGTGCGGTGTTTTAATTTAAAATTAAAAATAGTATAGTTGAAGTATTAGAAAATATAGAACTTAAAAATATTATCACACAACCGAAATGTTATAAATAATATAATATTTTAGGTTTTACGGCAAATTTTGAAACTTGTTATGAAACTACAAACCAAATTTCGAACCTTGTCGAAAAATCACTAACCTAAAATATTATACTTTTGATAACATTTCAGTTGTGTATTAACATTTTAAGTTCAGTGTTTTTTAACCTTTGAGTTGTGTTGTTTTTAGCCTTAAATTAAGGCGTTGCACACTTACTCAATTTTTTTCTCCGTTTTTTAAGTCCTTTTTAGTTTCTTTAATTTTTTTAGAGTGCCGTTTTCCATAGGTGATTTTAGTGTTACTATCTAACTTTTCTTTTTTGTTATTTCTCTTTGTATTTTAGTTTTAAATAAGTATATTTTTTTTGATAATACTAATTTTTTCGATCTCTACTCATACATCAATATCACCTCTAAGTTAGAAGAGACATAGAGATTTTAATAATGGTTACCGGATTTTCTATAAAAAATGAACGAGGGAATATTCAATCTTTTATTTTCACTTCCTTTAAGTTACATGTTTTAATTTTCTTTAGGTCCTCTTTATAATTTGGTGTGTTGTATTTATTGAATTTCTTTTTTAATAAAATTCTCTTATTAGTAAAATAATAGGTTTCAATGTGGATTTAGTTTATGTACTAGAATTTAATTATTTTTTTGAATTCTTTACATTTTAAAATTCCAATCTTGATCTAAAAGGATAGTGGATAAATTTATTAAGTCGAACTTTACTATTAATTTTTATATTATGCGTAAATGACATATTTAATTCTTATTCTCTAATTTAATAATTCTAAGTCTTACAATTTAATCATTTATTTAAGCACCACTTACATTTGATTTAAAACTAAAAAATTACTGGACTAAAATTGATTATATTAAAGTATAAATACTAAATTTATAACTTATATATAACAGAGGGACTAATGATAAAGTTAGACCAATTTAGGTTCCGGGTTCGATTCTTGACACGTGTCACCACCTAATTAAATAATTATTTTATTTTATTAAATTAAAATTAAGACCATATTGATATATTATATAAATATAGTGGTCAAATCGACACCAATCTTATAATTAGGTGATCACTAGTGTAGTTTACCCAAAAGAAAATCAATCAATCAATCAGAATTTTTGCAACAGTACCCACCGCAATGCACAAGCCCCCACCCGCCCCTTAAAAAACAACCTTACTCAACGGCCCCCCATCTCTTTTTCTTTTCTCCAATTCCAACACCACCGGCGATTCGATAAACATGGCGCACCGCCCCAACCAACGCCGCAGCTCGGCCGTGCCGGGACCGAACTCGTCTCCCCATCCCTTAGATCCTACCCAAAAAACGTCGCCCAAACCTACCATAACCACTCATCCAATAACCCAAACCTCAGATCCTTTAATGGCTTCCAAGAAGCCATTTTTCATGTCCGGCCACTTCTCCAGATTGAACCTTAATCACAAAACCCGCGCGCCCCCAAAACCCACCAACAACCTGCACAGTAGAGACATTCGTTTACAAGCCAAAGCTTTGACGGTCTCAGCTGATGCCGATTCTTCCAGGCTTTCGCTTATCAAAGCAAGCCACCGGCTAACCCATGAGAAGGCCAAAGAATCGTTGAAAGATACGGTCAGTAAATCATCGAAGGATTTGGGTGGAAAGAAACAACAACTTCAACAAAGATCAGTGCTTGATAGCAAGAAATTAGCTTTGACCACGGTGAAGGAGAAACAGTTGAAGAATCTACATGAAGGGAAGTATAATGATGGTGATATGAACAAGGCTCCAGCTTCAGTGAGCTGGAGAAGATCCTTAAGCGGTTCACAAGTAGAGTTGGGTGGCATTCTTGCAAATTGTGGTGTCAAAATTGTTTCAGTTGATATGCCACCGTTTATGCAGATCCATGCGGTTGATTGTGCTAGGAAGACTCATGATAGCCTTGAAAAGTTCACTTCTAAGGCCCTTGCACTCACTCTCAAGAAGGTAAAGGTTCTTAATTTGGATTAAAAAGTGAAGATTTTCCCCTTGATTCTCTCTGTTTATGTTGGTTTTTTTGTGTTGATTATATGAACTATGATATGGGGATTTCAGTTGTTTATGAGTGACATGATTGAGCAACTTACATTTGGGTATGCAATGCAGGAGTTTGATGGAGTGTATGGACCGGCATGGCATTGTATTGTGGGGACGAGTTTTGGGTCTTTTGTAACACATTCAGTTGGTGGGTTTCTCTATTTCTCAATGGATCAAAAGTTATATGTTCTCTTGTTTAAGACAAGTGTACAAAGAGCTGATTGAAGTTTGGTGACAAACATAGAACGATTTCCAAGCTAAAGTATAGCAAAAGTGTTTTCCCCCATTTGTAGATTGTACATTGCTTTCCATAACAAAAGAAGAGTAGGATATTTCAAGTCCCTTTTGCAGCAATGCTTCTGGGCGTTAGAGTGCCAAACGGAGAAACAATGCCGAACAGGCATCCCGTGCGCACTGAACGGGCCTTTTTCCGCCTGATTTAGGGCCCAAAGGAGTGTTCAAACAGTTGGTTTTTCCAGTTTCTTTGTAAATTTGCATTCAAAAATCCCTGCTGAACAGGCCCTTAAGCATGTATGAACATTCTTCTTCTAAATGTAGCGGTACCTTTGTATTTGGTTTAGAAAATACAGAATCCACAGCACCCTCAGTTCTCCATATATTGTTTAATTTGATCTTACATTTTGGCTCATCTCACTGCTAGACAATGGAAGATGCTTTGATTTCAGTTGCTTAAACGTGGCAGACTCTGGTTGGTCCCCGCAGTAATAGGTTTCCCTCTGCAAAGCTATATTCTCAGGTTTTATCATTTCCATTTTTTTTACTGCTGATTCTGAGCACATATGGTGTCATGTCCTGTGAGTGGGCATTGACAATGGTTGTCCCAGTAGAGGGTCCATAAGCATAGGCAGATGGAGTCATAGGTGTGTTGTTATGAATCTAAACTTGCAAGACATGTAAAAGATTGATGTCAGCTACTGGTTAACTTGTGTAGAGGATCGAGGATTACTTGTTTCAGTGTTGAAATGAGTGTGTGGTGATGAAGCACTTTTGACTGCTTCTCTCGAATAATTTTGTGAGGTGTCGGAGGACTGGGGCCTAGTGTTGACTGTTGCCCGAGAACATAGGGGGGCATTCGGCTTGTTGGTGGGGCTTCTCGGCAGCTTGTTGAGTTGAGAATCGTCCCAAATAGGGGTGTGTATTCGAGTCAAAAAAATTTAAGTTAGTCGAGTTGAACTGTCATATGTTACAATTCAAACTTTATTTGAAAATTTTCGAATTCAGTTGTTCGAGTTTCTGTTTAAATTTAATTGTAAACATTTATAATGTTATGGTATTAATCGGTTCGAATTTAAACAGTATTCTATAATCATATACCCTGCGCATATGTTTCTTCGTATTTTTCGTATGTGATATATATATACACACACATACATACCAAGCACGATTGAGAGACTCAACTTGATATTGAATATTAATCCACTAATTATTAAAATTTTGAGTTATTCGAATTTTTATTTTATAATTCAAAAATTTTTGAAATTTTTTGAGTTGAATTTATGAAACTACGAATCGAGTATTTTTGCATCAACTCGAGAGTCAAATAATTTGATTTTATAAATAATAGTAACTAATATTATTTAGGGTAAATTACATTGGTCAATAACTACTTCATCTGTCCCACTGAATATGTCTAGTATAGACTTTTTTGGTCAATTTTTTAACTTTAACTTCTTATTGCTTTAAATTTAATTTTAATAAAAATATAAAAAAATATTTTATAAACCTTCAATCAAGTACTTCAAAAAATATATATTTTATAAAATCTAATTAATTAGAATACTTAAAATAATTACGGTTAAATTTTAAAAATTTAAACTTTCAAAAAATTAATACTAGATAAATTTAGTGGGACAAAGAGCTATTATTATTTTCCAACAAAATTATTAAATACATTTTGTTTTTGAAATAATCATTCATTCATTGACAACGAAAAGTAACAACAAAGCACTAAAACATATACAAAAGAAAACATTAGACATATCCCGTTAAAAAGAGTAAGCAAATATGTAATTATAAGCTGCTTACCACTTGGATTATCTCTTATTAGTTAATTTATTAATAGGTAGATGTATGTAATTGGAGTATTCCAAATGTAAAAATCTCATAATTTTTAAGCAAAAACCTAATCTAACAATACAAAATTGAGAAAGGTAAAACTTGAATCTTTGAAAAATGGGTTAATCAAAGAAAGGGACGCAATGCATAAATAAATGGAAAACCAGGGATCGTAAACGCAAATTCCAGAAATTATCTGTTAACAAAAATAATGCTAGCTTAGCTTCTTCAAGGAAAAAAAGCCAGATTTGAGGACCAAATCCAATCTCCCCAAACCCTAACAATGTCCTGATCGCTAAAATCCTCAAACCTCAAGCTTCGTTCGATCAAAACCCCCAGTACAAAATAAAATAGTTGCAAAAGAACACCGAGAAGCTCAATTACTAAACGATGCCGTCTCACGGCGATCTAGACCGTCAGATCGAGCACTTAATGCAGTGCAAGCCGCTGCCGGAGGCGGAGGTGAGGACTCTGTGCGAGCAGGCGCGTGCGATCCTCGTGGAGGAGTGGAATGTTCAGCCGGTGAAGTGTCCCGTCACTGTCTGCGGTGATATTCACGGCCAATTCCACGATCTCGTCGAGCTGTTTCGCATCGGCGGCAAAGCTCCCGATACTAATTATCTCTTTATGGGCGATTACGTGGGTAGGTCCACTTTTCCTTGCATTTAATTGCCGTTGCTTACTTTTCATTTGAAATAAATTTTTAGTACGATAATTTATAGGTTTTTAGATCATAATTATCATTGATTGAAAAAAGGAAATTTTAGAAAAGGAAATGTAACGCGCGTAAACTTTAAATTTCTTGGCAGTTGGAAATTGATTTAGCTTGTCTGTACAAAGCAAAGATGAACTTTTAATAGGGGAGTTTTTTGAGAATAAACTTGTGTTAAAAATCTAACCAGTGGAATTAGTAGAACTGTTGATAAGATCGATAGAGCTGTTGGAGTAGAGATTTACTTTAAGAGTATTTCATATTGAACTGAGCCTGAACATTTTTTATTTGTTAATTTTCAACCAATCCAACCATTTTCTGAGAGATGAAGGAATCTGGTTGATTGTAGGTAGGCAACAAAAAATCATCTCCGTGTTAAAAAAAAAGAAAGAAAGAAAACTGTGTTAAAAAAAATAAAGATTTTAAGTATATGCAAAATCGGTTTCGGTTAACCAAAACTGTTAGTAAATTATTTCGGTTAACCGATAAATTTGAGTTATTCAATTCTCGATTATAAATCGTACCAACTAAATCAATTAACCGGTTAACCGAAATATTCAGTTCGGTTCGGGTAATGATTTTTTGTTTTGTTTTACTTTGTTTATTAAAATATCAAATTTAATAATTGTTCAGTAGTTGCGGTAAAAGGGCAAAAAAACGACTGAAAAGTAAAAAAGAAAAAATGAAAGTTCACACTTTCTAGCAATCATACTCTGGCTGGACCAAAAAGTCTTCTCATCAAAATCATTAGACTATAGGATTTTGGCCAAAACTGTGAACCGTTGTCGAACCGAATGTTTTTAAAAAAAGTACTAAAACCAAAATTTTCGGTTTGGATAACTGAATTTTCGGATCGTTTTTTCGGGTTTCGGTTTATTGGATTTTTTGCAGAGCGCAATAGCTACTTAGCCTTTAGGACAGGAATTTGTAGAAAGATAACGGAGTGTCTTGGTACTAAGTGTTGTTCACAGCCTAGTGGCATTTGTGCAATGTTTGGTTTTCTCTGGTATCGTTTATGCTGGCTTTTTTCTTGTCTAGTGTTGCACTAAATTGTACATATCGATGTGTCTTTAGTATGTGTGCTTTGTATACATGCAGCTGATTATTTTTTCCCTTGGTGTATGCAGATCGAGGATATTACTCTGTTGAGACTGTCACACTTTTAGTTGCTCTGAAAGTTCGTTATAGAGATAGAATAACTATTTTAAGGGGAAACCATGAGAGCCGCCAGATAACTCAAGTGTGAGATATACATATTTAGTGATTTTTTCTCCTTTTCATTCTGTAATGCACCTGCTGTCTTTTTTTCATTGACTAAATAAATTTCTGCACCCTGGAGCGAAGTACTCTTGATTGTTCTTTGGAGTACTTACAATTTTCTTAGACGTCAAATGTAAATGAGAATATGTGATGGTAAATCTGTAAATGTTTGTTTTTGAGAAGTTTACTTGATTAGTTCATAGAAAAGTTTTGTTCTTTAATGTTGCTTGTGAGAAAATTGGGAAAATGGAGTGGAAGTTATTGAGTGATATTGCTGGATCAGTATGTAATCAACTGCCTCTCTTTTCAGGTATGGCTTCTATGATGAATGCTTGAGAAAATATGGAAATGCTAATGTATGGAAGTATTTCACTGACCTCTTTGATTATTTACCTCTCACTGCACTGATTGAAAGTCAGGTTTGAATTCTTAGACCCGGTCGACGGTCGTATCTCGAGTATTTCCAAGATCTTAGCTGATAACTTTTTGTATTCCTTGCAGATTTTCTGCTTGCATGGTGGACTCTCTCCATCTTTGGATACATTAGATAATATCCGTTCTCTTGACCGTATACAAGAGGTAAAACTGCAGTTCATTATCCTTTGCACTTGAAAGTTAAATAGTCTTACAGGAGATGGCCTTGTTACAAGTAATAGTATGTGCCGAATCGAAAACCTTTTCAAAGCTTAGTAGAGCATATAAACTATAAAGTATTAAAGTACATCATTGAGTATTATCTTTTGAAAATAAGAGGTAGGTTGGAGTAAAACTTAATGATTTTCCTGACTCAGTAACTGAGAAAGATGTCCATTTTTATCTGGGGAGATCATAACAACGTCTCAGTTACCGTCATTGTCACCGTTTTTGTAGAAGCCTAACTGGGGCCTTCCCTACCATTACTGCATTTTGAATTTTACTAGCATCTTTGTATTTATTTGTTGGTTGTATAGGTTCCTCATGAGGGTCCAATGTGTGATCTCCTATGGTCTGATCCCGATGACCGATGTGGGTGGGGAATATCTCCTCGAGGAGCGGGGTATACCTTTGGGCAGGATATTTCTGGGCAGTTCAACCACAATAATGGACTCACCCTGATATCTAGAGCTCACCAGCTTGTTATGGAAGGATACAATTGGTCACAGGTTTGTGGAACCCTAATCAAAGGAGAAACAATGTTGAGTACTCTATTCTCACAGATTGCTATTTATACTAATCTCTGTAATATTGTAGGACAAGAATGTGGTAACAGTGTTCAGTGCCCCGAATTACTGCTATCGCTGTGGAAACATGGCTGCAATACTTGAGATTGGAGAGAACATGGAGCAAAGTTTTCTTCAGTTCGACCCAGCTCCACGTCAGATAGAGCCCGAGGCCGCACGGAGGACGCCCGACTATTTTTTGTAATTTCCTTAACTTACCTCCTACTGAAAAATGTCCATATTTCCTGTTGTGTTTTTTGTAGATGTGTCTTACGAAGTTGCTGAGTTATCGTATCTAGTTTGAAAGAGGGACAAAACAAACCATTGTTTTTGTCATTCGGGTGCGCATTCATTCGTACCTATAGGGCTAATTGGTAGAAGGTTTTTTTTGTCTTTGTATTCTGAAAGGTGAAGTAGAATAAACAAGGGATTTTTTTAGTATTACCATAAAAATGCGTGTTCCATAATGTTCTGACCATTTTCTCAAGAACTTCTTTTTCTAAGTAAGGATTTGGAGTTGAAGGGGCAAAACATTAATATTTGAAATTGGGGGAAAATTCAAAAATAAATCAATCTGTAAAGAAATTTATATAGGAGGACAAAGCTGAAAAAAAATCTTCGGGATTGGGGGGCAATTGCCTCTCCCCACCCCATTTAACTTTATCACTGTATAAAAGGTTATATTTTAATATATAAGTTGTGTAATTTTAAAATCTAAATCCCTAACCCTGACACTTTAAATCTTTAATCCTAAACTCAAACTATAAATCTTGCATTCTAAATCCCATAACATAAACTAAACTCCTGAACCAAAAATTTGACAAAAACTTGTGTATCAAAGTTGTTCTCATATATTAATATAGAGAAATTGTAAAAATGAAGTAAACAAAATTATTTAATTAAATTACATTGAAACTGTAGCAAAACAAAGAATAATTCTAGCATATAATATTTTGAATCATTAAAAGGAATAATTAACAAAAAATGTAATTAATTTCAATTATAATTTAACCTAAATACTAATTGATTATAAATATATAATAATAGTAATAGTATAGCCTAGTTGAGTGGCTAAACATTTATAACTTATGAGGAGTCCTAAGTTCAATTCCCCCATCAAATTATCTTATCGGCGACATCAATCTATTCAAAATAACACATGGACTGCTTATATAATAGTTTGGTAACGAATATTGTACTTTATCTTTTTCTTTTTAAACGATCCAAACTCCGAGCAAGTACATTTGATCCGTTGGCAAATACTTAATACACACATACGAGTAAGTAGAGTGTGCCCATAACTTAAGCAAAATCTGCTTTGATTATTCCTTTAAATAACAAATCTCCTCCAAAATGTATAATTTTAGTCGAGCACTACATTTCAAGCTCCTGTAAATTCAATTCTTCAATCTTTTTCCTAAAATACAAAACATAAACCAAAATCCAATAATTAAACATTCTAACCACTCAGATCAGCACAAGAAAAAAACTAATAATTATGCAATATATCATGGTTGAGTAATTACAAGGGCTAAGAGGATCTAAAGAGGCCTTGAATGGATTGGTTAAAAGGACATTCGAACTAGAAACTAAGGAAGGCATGGACTTCGATGAAATGGGCATAAAAGAAAATCCAAGACTGGCCTACCTGCTCTAGGCTTCAGCAAGAAGATTGATGATTTAGGTTGAGCATTTTTTTTAATCTTTGGGTCAACAACAATGTAAAAGAACTTGATAAACGTTTAAGCAACGCCAACAAACGAAACAAAATCAGATGGTGATTAGCAAAAAAAGAATGGAACAACAATCATGGATAGAACTTGAATTAAACCAAAGACTAATGCCAAATGACATTGAAACCCCTAAATCGGAATTAAGAAGAAAAGGATTCTTAACCTATTGTCTACAATCAAAGGCAAAACCAGGATAGCCAAGAGAAACCTTGACCCTATGTCTAGGTTTAATAAAAAATCAAGAACCTCAATTCTTGACGCATGGACACCCAAAACCGGTCCAAGAGTCCAAATCCCAAGCCCTACTAAGCCTTAAGCCATGACTAGCAAGCCCTAAGCCTTACTCTTTGATCCTCGAACCCTAACCTAAGACCTAATTACAAAATCAATCCTGAAACCTGAACCCACAACCTTGGGCCTTGGGCCCTGGCATTTTAGCACAAAACCCTACGCCTTAAGTCCTAAACCCTAAATAAAACATAAACCCTATAGAATGAATAGTGAACATCAAAACTTGAATTGATCCTACAAATCCTAAACCCCAAACTTTGAACCTTGAAACTAAACACTGAATCCCAAACTTAGAGATTTGAAATCTAAAAATGTGGAAATTAAAATCTTGAAGCTCTTAAGGCTAAGACATTAGATCAAAAAGCCTTCAAACCAGGGACTTGCAACCCCAAGATATTGGACAACTGAACCAAATCACAAAACCTACAAACCTTTGATTACCAAAATAAAGGACACCTAAACCAAACCCGAAAAAAAACTCAAAAGTCTTAGACAACTTGAAACTCAAGAGCTCGAACAAACCCTAGAATACATAGATCAAATCACCAATATGGTATATTGGTCTCAGTACTTGGGATCTCATAACCTGAGACTCAAACCCTTAACCAAACTTATTCACTGAACCATTGAAGTGAACCTTAAATCCCAACCCCCAAATCCCAAATTCGGTCCAACCTAGCCTAATCCACAAGCTTGAAGCACTAGGCATAAACCCTTTTAATTAGACCTTATACAATGCAATCTTATTTTGGTAAATTACAAAAGGGATTTGACAATAAAAGATTTGAAGAGCTAAGTTTAGGTAGGCGAGGAGAGAAGAGGAGAGGGTAGTGAGAAAAAAAAGTTAGGATGTGTTACAAATCAATGTAACCATTAGTTATCGTATATATGTGTAATTATGCTATTAGGATGTAGAAATCACAAGTTACTGATTCTTACTACATTATCTCAGTGCCCACAGGATCAACAGAAAAATGAATGGCTAATGTTTTCTTGGCTATTGGTTGGAGTTTAGATTCCCACACCTGTTTTCCAAAAATACAAGATATTATCACTGTAGATGAAAATAAGATTAGCCTATCAAGAGATGAAGGTCGCATTTGGTTTTAGAAAACAAAGGCCATTACGAAGAAAACATATTTGGTTGAATTTTTAAAAAACGATTTTTGATAAATGAAAATAAAAATATGTAAAATTTGGAAAACCATAAAAAGTTTATTGTCAAATTGAACTTTTTTCATCTCTTTTAGCCCCCAATCTTCTTTTTTTTTTTGTCAAATTGAGCCAATCGACGAAAAAAGTAACAAACTTATTAAGCTGACATCAATTATTTTGTTTTTTAGTCAATGCTAACGTCAGTTTCTGTCGTTTTGCAAACTTTTTTAAAAAGTTAAAATTGTTTATAAACTATAAAATATTAAAAAGGGGAAATTAAATGCAAAATTTTGTAAAACAGTTTAAAAATTATTAATATCCGTTTCTTTTTTGTTAGATGGTTCGATTTGACAAAAAAAAGGAGTTCAAGGGCCAAAAGATATGGGAAAAATTTTAAGAACTAAAATGATTTTGTAAAAAAAGTTCGAGGGCCAAAAATGTCAATAGACCATTATATACCTGTTAAAACCTGAAACCAAGATAAAAGTCACAAGTGTTGTATCAAATTAAAAATTTTGAAATCCACAGCATAAGGTTTCTTACGTCTTTGTATCTTGAGCTGCTCAAAAATATCTCCAAGGCATCAACTGCAAGCATGTTGGTAAATAGCAGTCAAATGTAGAAAAGTGTTAAATAATCGGATACTGAATCAACATGAAAAGGGACACACGTGATCGAAATCGTATCACCACTCCATGTGTATATTCCTCACTTGAATTGCTATTGAAGTTTGAGCCTGCAATATTACAAATGAAAATAGTTCAATAATTATATATAATGTGAAAACTAAAGACCCTATATGTGATTGTAATTTGTATCATTCCTATTAATGTTAAACCCTGAAAGACTATTGGAGTGGGTTTCAATAATTCAAAATCAAATTGTGAAATCTGTTAGATCAAAACTTTACTGATGAGAATAATTGAAGAATTTATTTTATTCTTAAAAACTTTCAAAGATTGTAACTTTGATAAATCAATATTATTTGTCTAGAAATTTTTTCAATCATATTTACGTCATGAAATTTGTGTGTAAATCTGTACTGCTAAGGAATCAAACATGATAAGTAACTCATAATTACCATATTGTTACATGATATGAAAAAATGGCTTGATGGCTGCAGCAAGGATAAGCTATAGATCTAATGTACAACTATATGACAGCCTAAGTAGACTTTCCAATTTAAAATGTCAAATACCAGGGAGGATCCTTAGACAGAATAGTGAATCAAAATTGTTCATTCATTGCACTTACCTTGAGTGCATTGAAGAATTAAGGATGGATGTTCAATAGTTAGCTCTTGAAGAGAAATTAATGCATCTCTCACAGGTCCACCAATGGAAGCCTCAACAAACGCAATAAGAAGCACAAATTCTACACCATAGTTGTACTCCTGTCACCAAAAGCATACTAATCTATTGAAACCAAACTCTGACATCAATGGAAAGCAAAGGGTATGTTGCATCTAACCTCTCCTTTACGAAATATATGAAGCACATCGTCTTCCACTTCAGATTCGTAATCCACATTTATTAGCCCCTACAAAGATATATATGAAAGAAAAAATTGAACTCTGTTAACAGAACAATTTGAGTTATATATGCATTGTTGCTCAGATTATTTCAAAATAAACTGAGGAAAAAGTAATTTAGAGCAATCGTGTTTGGTGTTTACATGTCAGGGCATACATGGCAGTAAGGAAGTACATGCTCCTTCATAAGTTGCAGGTAGAGAGGGCTCTCATAGAACTTTGCTAGGATTTCCTTGCTTTGGAATCGCATGAAGACAGCATGAGTATAATCTTCTTTAGTTTGAGCAGATATTTGGCCTAATGAAGTAGAACATGTGTAAGCTGGCTTATCTTATGAAGAAGAATATAATGTGCTAGATTTATCGATTTTATGTGCATATATCAATAGTAAACCCACATTCAGTGTGGTGCTTTTATAGAGTTGAGTCCGATGTTCCATCCTTGACGAAATCTTAAGCCTATATCAAATATCATATAGGGATATTTATACAGATCACATAATTAGCAAAAATAAAAATTATACGGATCACATGCGAAAGAAATTTGATTTCTGTTGTACTTGATCAAACAAAAAAATCTACTCAAGAAGCATGGAGTGTTAGTCTATCTCCTATCCATAGTAACCACAATTTAACATAATTTATATTAATAAATTCTACCAGGATTTTCACTGTAAATTTGTATTAGTCCATCTCCATCCTTGTTGTAACTTATATTAAATTACTATCAAGGGAAAAAGGCACGCATAGGAAACTAGTTACAGCCAAATAGAAAGTGTTCCAACCCAAAGATATTGCAACAATTCCACGCAACTGATATTGAGAAGTGTAAAGATAATCCAACATATCCTTCTCCTCATCATCAGACAAACCCTTGTTTCCTTTGAGCAGACATATGTGTTCCACCACCTCCCTGAAACAAATAATTAAGCACTCAAGAACCAAATTGTGGATGCTTAAACAAGACGAGAAATTAACTGGCCTGCCAATGTTGAATGAAAGGTTAAGTGAAACAAAATACTAAGGTTGTAAAATGCTTAGATTAGGGTCCATTCCAGAGAGAGAGGGGAAATAATCCAGAATTATCACCACCATCATCATCATCATAACAGTTCGAATCTAATTTGCATTCGAGCCTAACCAATGCATGAATTCAAATACAACCTAATTGAAGAAATATGACATTGGGGATTCATAAAGTACACAGGAAAATAACCTTCTGCGAAGGGGGTTTCTCTCCCTCTGCCCATTCCCATTAGCACAAGAAAATACAGTGAACTGTTTCCTCCCCGTTATTCCATTTCCATGTCGACCATAAACTTGGGGAAATTGTTGGGAAAAAAGCAAAATATTGTTAGCTTTAGAGACAAATTGGACATGTTCGTATCGACAAATTCTAAAAGACTCACCATTAGAGTAAACAGGGAAGGAGCGGAAGGTAAGGGCTTGAGGCATTGGGTGAGAAAGAGGCAGAACCACCATTTTTAATTCCCTCTCTCAGTTTTCTGTGTGCTCTAAGCTTTTTTCATCTGATATGTGGAGAGTTGTGGCATGGAGATTGAGAAAATGTGTGGATCACCGCCCTTAGATATGTTGAGGTTCTCCTTCACCCTCTTTTTTATGTTCTTCATTCAATTTTTTATTTTAATCGTCTTCTAATTTTTCCTTATTTTTAAAATGATATATATTATATTTTTTTTTATAACTTGAATCGAATAGGCATAAACAAACAATATTTTCAATTCAATTTTTCATTGTCGATTAATTCAGATCAAGTTTTACAGAAATCTAATATGAGAATGGTTCTTCTAGTCTATTTTTTTTCATTTATAATGTTAGGATTCAAATCTCTAAAAAGGATCTAGCAATCAATTCAATTTGTTTTCACCACAATAACATAATTCTAACTTCCAATATTCCTTCCTTAAATGATCTAACATCTAATTTGATTATAATAAATGATAGTTAATATATTTTATCAATCTATTTTAATTAAATCTTGTATTAGATCTCCATTTTTTTTAATAAAAGGCTAATCTTCAACAAAATACACCGAAAGAAGGAATAAAACATGAAATAGCAAAGGATATGAAAGAAAAAATAAAAGTTTTCTTAACTGTCTTTCATCATTCATATAAATCAAACAAATAAATCTTTAATACAACAAATAAATTTGTGTCATTATCTAACTATACGTTTAAAGTTGTGTGTGCAAAAAATCAAAAACTGATGAAATTTTTATTAAAAACAAAAATAAATAAAAAATATAAAAAATTATCGAGCGATCGACAATCAACACAAAGCCGTCAACAATAATATAAAAGAAGAATGGTGAAAAGAGAGAAAATAATGATTAACCCTTCAATTCGTTGATTTTTAAAGTATATATGGCTGAGCAGAGGAAATCTTTCATATAATATACCCACACTTTAAGTGGGGCGCTTTGCCTCGCTTGCAAGATTTGTTTAACCCCACTCGTGACAGTTGATGCACCAGTTTCACTAGTTGCCACTATAACTTAAACGATTTACTTAATTCAACAAGTATTTCAGTAAAAAATGAATGATGTTTATCATATGGAACACGAGTTCAAATTATTTTGTCTATAAGTTATATATGTATTGTCAAAATGTTAAGAATATGTATAAACAAATACTACCTTGTAATCGCCTGGACTTAATAGTTACTTGGGGCATTTAGTATGAAATTAGTCTCTTGTTTCGTTTTTATATTCCTATTAAATTTGTATAATCTATTTATTCATTCTGTATTTTACATTTTTGATATAATAACCGATATTTAACCTACTATTAAACTAAACTAAATTGGATAATGTAGAAATTTATTATGTAACAATCCGACTCAATTTGCTAAAAATAAACTCAATTTATTTCATTCACAATGTCATCCCGCTACACCAGATTAAATTATTTGTTTTTACCATCTTAAAACTTAAGTTTAGCCAATCATATTTGATTTATTCACTATTGCTTTAATGCTCATTTTGAAGATTGAACTATACTCATTTCTCACTTTTAGAACTTATTTTTTTCTGTTTTATTTTTGTCTCATATTATCAAACAAAAATCGATGTGCGATAAGAATGCATCACATGTCACGTTTTTATTGACAACTTCTTCATTTTTTTTTTGAATTGAAAGAAGCTTAGGCCAAAAAGCTAGATAGGAACAATTCGTAGGAAGGGTTGGCCTGCTATGTCACGATGAAGAAACTGTTGGATGTCGTCATAGAGAGTTTTCATCTATCAAATAGCTAGTAATTCAGTTGAAAAGGCAGTCTCGACATACCATCAACGGTCATATTGCCTTTTTAGGGGTCCAAATTAAGTTAGTGGAAGACAACAATCGCACGCACAAGAGGTGAGGTGACGAGTCGTGGCCAGCAGCCGGAGCCGAGAGCAGCTTGACTGCTTGGGCATTGTTTGTGAAAAAGTAAACCGATGGAGATGATACATCAAATATCAAAGTGAAAAAGTTTAGATACTAAAATGAGAAGAAGAGTATAATTTAAGGGCCAAAATGATCATTAAGCCTTTTATTATTTTGCATTTTACGGCTAAAAGTGTAATATCCCGTAAAATTGTGAAAGGAAAAACACGGAAGTGAAATTGAAATAGCAATGCGACGAGACGAGACGAGATGAGAATAGGGTCAGCCTGTTAGGACTCGAGAGAGCGGGGAAATGAAAGAGATAAAACGACACTTCTTATTTCCGGATTTGAGACTGATATTGACTCCTGTTTTTGTCGTGCGTCCGTGCTCATCTCCCCTGCTCTCTATGCCTCAACTTGCGTAGCCGTGGGTTCAGCCTTCTCCATCAGATCTCTTGTTTTTCCGTAGCTAATCGATCCGTTGTCTTTAGGTATTCTTCCCCTCCCCTCTCATTAACCAGAGCGCGGTGTTTTTGTTTCAGATCTGCAGAATTGACATTGCATTTTGGCTGATTCCTAATTCTGAAGATTAATTTCTCTATGTAAAATGCAGATTCTGGTGTAATGGATAGCAATGCTGCTAGCAATGGCAACGGGAGCGGCGGGTATCGCTTTCGGAGAATACCTCGACATTCGTTAGCTCATCTCAAGCTGGATCCTCTGGTCTCTCATTCTCTCTCCGTCTCTTACATATTGCATTTCTTTATATATGTTTAACTTTGCACTTACCTGAACAAATTATTCAAAACTAGGAAGGTGAAAAACAATATATCTTATTTATTAAATAGTAGCATTCGGTCAAACCCTCATATTGTCTGTTTGCACTTTGTAATATGTTAGATTGGATAGTGTAAATTATATTTTATGTATGCATATTAAAAGAGGTGAGTTTCTTGTGCTGTTTTCTTGCACTCAGCTTGATGATAATTTGGAGCAGTGGCCACATCTAACTGAACTCATTCAGTGCTATAGAAGCGATTGGATTAAAGATGATAACAAATATGGTCACTACGAAAGTATCAGTCCTGATTCATTCCAGAATCAGATTTTTGAAGGGCCAGATACTGATATTGAGACCGGTAAGATTTTCGGGTTACTGGGGTGCTTTTTCTTGAAGAAAATATTCATTTACTAGTTTGCATCTTGTTTGCTCTGGATTTGCTATATTTTTTTGCAGAATTGCAGCTTGCGAGTGCTAGACAAATTAAGGCTGAAGATGCTACTGATGATGACTTGCCAAGTTTCTCAGGAAGGCAATTTCCCAACTCTAATGCTACAAAGGTTGCTCTGCTTGAACATTTATCTTGCTATTTTCTTCTCTCCTACTTTGTTAGCTTATGCAGAATCTTTTCCCATCAGTGGTAATTTTCTTTCAAACTTGATGATATGTTTGTAGCATTTCGGTCAGTCTCCCCTCCCAGCTTATGAACCCGCATTTGACTGGGGAAATGAAAGGTCAATGATATTTGGCCAAAGGATCCCAGAAACCCCTGCCACACACTATGGCAGGTTCGTTTCTTATTGCTACCATAAAAAAAATTGATTGGGAATTATTGGTTTCTTTAGATTAATTTCTCATTGAATAACCCATTCTCTCTTAGGATGGTTGACTCTAGTGGATTGAAGATCTCTGTCAAAGTTCTTTCCCTTTCCTTTCAAGCTGGAATTGTTGGTTAGCTTTCCATCCCAATATTTGAAGGACTCATTATCATGTTCTTACTTTACTTTAATTTTTTTTTTACCATTTCCTGGTTTCCGACTTAGTAACTCTCTTAATCTCACAGAGCCATTCTATGGAACCATTTGCATATATAATAGGGAGAGAAGAGAAAAATTATCAGAAGATTTTTATTTTTCTGTGCTACCCAGTGAAATGCAAGATGTAAGCACTGATCACATTTATGCCCTTTTGTTTTATCTAGTAGTGAGATGATTCTCAATAAATGACTGATAAGTTTTCCTTTTTGTTTCTCTTATGACAGGATAAAGTGACTTTAGAACCTCGTGGAGTATTCTATTTAGATGCTCCTTCAGCATCAATCTGTCTGCTAATCCAGTTAGAGAAACCTGCAACAGAAGAAGGCGGTGTAACCCCTTCGGTTTATTCACGTAAAGAACCGGTATTTGCATGGACACCTTTCATTCTGTCTGTCCTTTTATTTTAGCTTCCTGAATTCAAGATTTTATTTCTTTACTTTTTTATGTGTTTATTGAGAATGCTTGTGATCCTCCTTATCTCTTCCTCATTTTGGACTAGATTCTTTGGACCTTAAGAAATCAAAGTCTTTATGTGTGTTATTTGGGTTTCTCTGCGTTTCTTGCTGCTCGATCTAAGTTTGTAGTCTGTTTGGCTCAGTTGATGGTTTAAGAGAAGTGGCATATAAGTACAGCGGTTCGAGAAGTGCTATGGAGGAAAGTGGAAATAGTATTTGAAAAACTCGAGTTAGAACCATTATAGGATGTAGAAAGCTGTTATGCAATAATTCTGGAAGAAGTAAAATGGGGAAAGCAAAAGCTTCATTGAAGTTTAAATTTTAGTATCCATCTGTTTTTTAAAGTTCACTACAAATGACGGTTCAATTTGTAATGGTGAAATTTGTAATGGTGAAATTTGTCATGAGCTTCCTGTGTAAGTTTTTCAAAAGTTCCATTATCCTTCAGGTTCTTTTATTAGAGAGGGTCTTTCAAAATGCTGGGCCAAATACCTGCTTATTCTAAACAGACTACAAATGACGGTTCAATTTGTAATGGTGAAATTTGTCATGAGCTTCCTGTGTAAGTTTTTCAAAAGTTCCATTATCCTTCAGGTTCTTTTATTAGAGAGGGTCTTTCAAAATGCTGGGCCAAATACCTGCTTATTCTAAAGAGAATGAATTTATTCTGTAATTTTATTCATGCATAATTTATCGTTACAAAAACTGATTTAAAGACTCTAAGTGTAGGACTTTTAGTTACATTAGGAGTCCTAGTTACATTTAACTACTAACTCTGATCCTTTAAGTAGTAGACATTAATATAACTACTAAACTAGAGTTTATTTACAAAACTAACTCTTTTATTCGGATAAACTAACACTTCTAAAATGAGCTTCATCTGAGGAAATAAATCTGGCTTGTATACTGAATGGTGCATGTAGATTAGTCATTTGGCTGCCTGCTATGTTATAGTAAAAAGGCAGCTTGTTGATTGTTCTCACTGCACAAAGAACACCCCCCCCCCCCCACACACACACATCATTGGCAGTTGAAAAGCTATCAGCTTGATTGCCTGGAAAGGAATACTTATAATCCTGGTCTAGGGTTTAATTTATGGGAGAAAGGTGCTTTATTTATACTCAGAGAAATCGGGATTGCTTAAATTAAACACTTATAGCATATGTTTTCTTTTCCTCTGTTAAAACAGGTGCACTTGACTGAGAGAGAGAGGCAGAAGTTGCAGGTGTGGTCTCGTATAATGCCTTACAGAGAGTCTTTTGCCTGGGCCATTGTTCCTTTATTTGATAGCAGCATTGGTGCAGCTTCTGGTGGATCTGCTTCTCCTAGTAGCCCTCTTGCTCCCAGCATGTCTGGTTCAAGTTCTCATGAGGGTGCCTTTGAGTCCATTGCTAAGGTCACATCAGATGGGAAGCTGGGTTGCCCAACCAGTAATTCTGTTATTGTTGAAATATCTAATCTAAAAAAAGTAAAAGAAAGCTATACCGAAGAGTCACTTCAGGTATTGTTTAGTTGCTTTTTGCCTTTTTTGTGGTTTGTTCTGAATAACTTGGGTAGTTTTCTAATGGAAAGGGTTGTCAAATCATTTAGCATGAAATTCCTTAAATTGGTGATATACATACACACTTTTAATCTATGTGAAGATTGAGAAAAGTGTCGAGCTACATAATTGGTTAATACTGAAAGTTCTCATAAGGTGCAATAACGCAAATTATTATTTTTATTATGTTAGCTATATAATTTTCTTTTGGGAAGAATATTTTCTAACTGGTTAATTGTGGAAGTTCTGGTAAGGTGCAATAACAAAAAATAATTTTTATTATGTTAAGAATATCATTTTCTTTTGGGGAGAATATTTTCCTTCAACAAGGCATTTTTTTGTAAAACAAATAGAGCCTAACTGAAGGTTCTAGAGATACTCATTATAGGCCACGATGCCTCCTAGCCTGTCCATGCAAGCTGTGCCTAACAAGCCTTATTATTCCTTTTGCTCCACATTAACCATTCCAAGCACAGTGGGACTGCTTTCTAGACAGTTAGATGACCCAAGAAAATTGAAGTCCTTTATGCTTGTTTCACTGTGAGTAGTCTCAAGGTTTGTTAAGCCGATCATACAATATAAATGTGATTTACATGGTTTTAGCTGTTTTTAGGCCACAAAGCATAGTACAACTGTATATTGCTGATCAATCAAGTGGGCTGTTTCTCTAATTTGCCAAAGGCAATTGTGCACAGTTCAATTTTAGGGCCTTTGTGGTGTATGAGCTATTAATTGTGTACTGAATGATTCTACAATCATATCTATAGCATCTATAACTTGTTCACTAGTCGATTAATCTTTGTATTCTGTCAAAATTTGTGTAGATATTATGTTATTCTATATCTGCTATGTACATAATTCTCTTCTAATTCTGTTTCTTTTTCCATTCCTTCTGATATGATAGGATCCTAAACGAAAGGTACATAATCCTGTAAAAGGTGTTTTGAAGTTGGAAATTGAGAAGCACCAGACTGCTCTTGCTGAGATGGATAACATATCAGAAGGTGGCAGTGTAGCAAATGATTCCCTGGATGCTGGGGATCCTATTGCTGATATAATGTTTTCAAAGAGTCCTGGAAACGGTCTGGATGGACCTCAGACTAGCAGCTCCAAGTGGATTGCACTTGATGGGAAAGATGTTTCTGGAAACGGATCTAATACCCATGGAAATCTTGATATCTGTGCAGATGATGTAAGCAGTTAACCTTTATCTTTGCTTTGTCTTTGGGTTTACTATGGCATATCAAGTAACCGTTACATCTTTAACAGTTTATAGGAAGATATTGATGAACACTACTTATCTTTAAGAATATGATTTCTCTGTTTGTCATCTTTAACAGCTCATAGGAAGATATTAGTCTTTATTTTGTTTATTTTTCTTATATTTCATAGTACTACTAAGTGCAGGGTCTGCTGTTAGGTTATTTTGGATAAATTTTAGCATGCTGTCGGTCATCCTTACAGTCCCTTGTTGATCTTATTGCTATCTTGCAAACTACATGCTCCTTGTAATGTTATGATTGCAATATAGCTACTTCTTATTTGTGCATTGAGAATCTTATCATTAGGAGTGACGTATTATGCCCCATTTTATTTTATATCTGTTATTGCTATTTGTGTAGAACTCATTTAATTTAAGGTACCATGTTAATTCATCTGACAGTTCCAAGCTTTTGACTTCCGGACAACAATGAGAAATGAGCCATTCTTGCAGCTTTTTCATTGTCTATATGTGTATCCCTTAACTGTGAATTTAAGCCGGAAAAGGAATCTATTCATACAAGTGGAGCTAAGAAAGGATGACGCTGATGTTCGTAGGCAGCCCTTAGAGGTAAATGTGTTGATTGATATTTAGCATTCAGTTTTCTAGATTTCATCTCACTTGTTTCTTTGGTCCGATTAATACAACCAGGCAATGCATCCAAGGGAGCGTGGTTCATCACTCCAGAAATATGCTCACACACAAGTTGCTGTTGGTGCTAGGGTTGCCTGCTATCATGATGAGATAAAAGTTTCACTTCCTGCCGTCTGGACACCCTCGCATCACCTGTTATTTACTTTCTTCCATGTTGATCTTCAAACTAAACTTGAAGCTCCAAAACCGGTAAGTTCTACATGAATTTATCTTTGGGAAGTAATGATAGCTTGGACTTCGTTTTCATTTTAGTGTTTAATTGCCTTAAAATTCTATATTAACAGGAGCTATTCTTGAGCTTCCAGTTCCTTCCCTTTCTATTTTTCGTATTAAGTTTGTAGGAAGAGTCATTCAATTTGTTCGCTTGGCAGGTAGTTATCGGATATGCATCACTTCCATTATCCACACATGCCCAGTATGTATATGCTCAATTTCAGCTTCTTCCTTTTTTTTAACTGTCATGAAATCGGAAATAGGAATCACGGTAATCAGCTGTGAAATGGGACCACTAATTTAGTTTTCTAGTTTTTAGTTTAGCATTAAATGTTGGGTATTGTTATTTTTTAGGTCATTAATCAATCATTATCATTTATTTTGGATAAATCATGACTGCTTCATCTTCGGTGAAAATCAAATGGTTAGGTGACTGATTTTTATTTTATCTAGGGGCAAGGGTTTGTTTATTTATTTATTTTGGAATGTATGTTTTATTCACATCAGTTTCATCATTGCTCAACGGCTTCATTAAATCCACAATTTGATATATATTTTTTTAAATTCAGATTGCGATCTGAAATTTCTTTACCAATAATGAGAGAACTGGTTCAACATTATCTCCTGGATTCTAGCAAGGTATGTTTTGCAAGATCAAGTATTCAATACTATAACCACTCTTATCTTTTATACGGTGCAGTTTGATGAGATATTCTCATTGTGTTTATAATCAACCTATTTGTTGTACTTTTGTTTTGGATTTCTTCTGTCCTTCCGTTGTGAATCAAATAGCTGCAGTTTCTTGATTGTATGTGTGATACTGGTTTTTTCAGTTGCTTCAGTTTGCTTTTATTTCATTCTTGTATATTTGGTTAATGTAAATTGGGAATTTCCTGCTTGTGTTAGATGACAAGTTTGCTGCTTTATTTTATTCTGGTATTGTTGGTATTGGATGCTTTAGTTGGTGGAAGTTTTGTTCCTTTTAATTGCGATAATTTCTTCAGTTACTATTGTGGGTGTGTTTTCTGATTGGATTCTTGGCATTGGAACCTGGCATTACAAATTCATATTTACTTTTCCTTTTCTTCATAGGAGAGGTTGGATTATTTGGAAGATGGAAAAAATGTTTTCAAATTGCGCTTAAGACTTTGTTCGTCTATGTACCCCATTAATGAGCGCATCAGAGATTTCTTTCTTGAGTATGATAGACACACTCTTCGAACAAGCGCACCTTGGGGTTCTGAACTTTTGGAGGTACTTTTGTTTTATGCTCTTATTGGTTCACCACAGTGTTTGCCTATTTTTTAATCCATTTGTTTCTAGCCTAATTATCTCATAACTTGGTTTTTAATAATTCGAATACTACTTTGTTGTAAGGTGAACCTTGTTGACTGAGATGCATAACTATTATTTGATTTGATATGCTAAAATTTTAGTTTATTGATTTTGGATCTATTTCTGAAATTTTTGTCAATTTATTTTGTTATATTTATTGATAAATAAATTGTATTTTATTAGCATTTTGCATAATCAATATCTATCTAGTTTACTGGAAATATTGCTTTTGGAAATTCTAATTTCTAAGGTCAAGTAAAATGTAAAGTTTTTTTTTGATAGGAAGTAAAATGTAAAGTTAATGACTGGTTTATTAATATTTTTTCTGAAGTCTCAATAATATGCAATTGTCTATGGTGGCAACCAATTAAGAACTATATATTAATTTCTAAAGCAAGTGCTTCTGTGTATTTGATTGAATGATTGGTTCATGTATTGTGTTCTTAGAGAGCTCAGTGCGAATCCTCCCTTCCTAGGTGAAAATAGAAGTAAAAACTCTGAAACTAACTAGAAAGAAAAATGCCTTGGTGAAAATTGTTACTATGTTCCTTGCACATGCAGCCATAATGAGTAGTCTATGTTAGTTTCCAGGTTAATACAACGACAAATAGAGGTTGTAATGGTAACTGTTGTAATCATAAAGTAGAATAACCCCATTGAAGTTGGACTGGGCCGGAAAATAAAGATGAACATATCTATATGTATACCTACTCATACATCTGTCCCATAACTACTGCCCCATCCTCACTCAAAAAGAGAGTTCTGAAGTTAAAGGTTTTTCAAGCTTCGAAATCAGGCAGATACTGTTTCTCATTTTGCATTTCATGTAACAATGGCAAATATCCTGAGTAGCGAATATTCTCAAAATTGCATTGCATAGTTATGTACCCATGACTTGAAATGATTAATGTGTTGCAGGCAATTAACAGCTTAAAGAATGTTGATTCCACTGCTTTGCTTCAGTTTCTTCATCCGATTCTGAATATGCTTCTCCATCTTATTGGCAATGGTGGAGAAACCCTTCAGGTTTCAGCTTCCATCTTTTATCTATCCTCACATAAAACATTTGTGCCCCGTCTCCCTCGAAGCTTTTTCTCTAGCCTATGATCATTTAGCTTCTCCATGTTATACCAGTTTACTTACATATTTGCTGCTATTTCTTCTTAATTCTTCGCTTCAGGTTGCTGCATTCAGAGCCATGGTTAATATCCTGACCAGGTATTCTCTTTTATCTGATTTACTGATGGTTAGGTTATATATTATTACATTTAACAATTTTAAAACAAAAATTACCACCGTCATATTATTTACGTGCCAAGTCTCTAGTATATTTTTGAAGGTATATATCTTCACTAACTCAATAAACTTCTAATCATTACCATGCCAAAGGAAAAACATTATTTGTTCCAGCCTTTTTATTGATTTTTTTAGCATGTGTAATATTTTGTTTATGTATTTGCTTGCAGGGTGCAGCAAGAGTCAGTTGATGATGCTGAACGAAATCGCTCTCTAGTTAACTATGTAGATTATGCTTTTGATGACTTTGGTGGTCGTCAGCCCCCAGTTTATCCGGGTTTGTCTACTGTGTGGGGTAGCTTAGCTCGTAGTAAGGTAATGCCTACTAACCTACAAACCTTGACATCCTCTTGTGTTGGTAAACTTCAATAACATGTATGTTTCCTCATTTTACTTAGATTCTTAACCAGAATTTCTCGTTGCATAATTTCTGAATTCCTAAATCACCCAAGCTATTCACTATACTCCGATACCCAGGTTCTCTATGCGGGCGCTTAGTAGTTGTTTGGTAGGACTCTCTGGAGAAGAGACCTATGGAATAATAAAAGTTAAGTAGAATATTGATCAAAATCCTATATAGAGATATGGGTCTCTCTTTAACGAGTCCTAAGGTTTTAGTTTCCCTTTGATGAGTTGAACTATCAATCCCAAAGATATGATTGTAACAATTTGGTATTCACAGCCAACGATTCTCCACAATGGTAGAACAACGGTCGGCAGAGTGGTGAGCAGCAGAAATACACAAGAAACTTGAGCATATGCAGACAAAGATAGAAACTTCTTAAAAACTCAACATGTGCAACATGGTTGAACTGGAGAGAAAACTCATAACCTCCTTTAGAATTATATTGAAACTTAGAAAAGTAGTAATGATTGATTTCTAAACGCCCCTTACCACAAGAAAGAATGAAATGAATGATCATTAATAGATTATGACAAACCTACTTATGAAATCTCTTGTGTATTGAAATTAAAGAAATCAACATTAATATTAAAATTTTAAGTGTTGAACAGTTAAGATATGGACCTTTGGAGAATTACATTCCAAAAGCTAGATGTCGAGGCTGGAGAGCATAGTTCCATGTAATCCCCACAAAGAAATCCCATACTTCCCTATGTGGAATCCAATTCTAATACTTGCAATTAGGCACATCAATTCGCCGTAGTCAACATTCCTGCCCATGCAGGTTGGCTTTGGTTTTTCGGCAGCTTAATATAACCTCAGGTGAACACTGTAATATTGGTGTCCCATCTCAGCTACAAGTTGGCTTTGCCCTATTTTTCTTTTCAAGTGTCAGGCTAACACTTTAATACCGATGTTTCCACTCGCATTACTTGGTCTGGTTTTGCACTAGAAAAATCTGTCCTTGGGTGAACACTATAATACCAACATCACCACTAATGCCGCATCGGCATTATTGCAATTGAGAGGTATGGTGGCTGGCTTTGATATAGAACTTTGGAGAACCCTACCCCATAAGCTAGCAAAGGTCCATATCAAATTAATAATTTCAATGTTGAAAAATAAAGTACCTGATAAGCTTTTGTTTGAATACTATTGTAAAAGAGAGATGCTATATTGTAGTCATATGACATTCAGAAAGATTTTTTTTTAAAATGATATAAAAGAGTTCAACTTGTTCAGTGTTTTTCATTGATAAATTCGTTAAAAAATCTATAAATTCTTAGAAGTTAAAATTTTCACTGATTTGAGAACTTTTTATATTAATCTTGAGTCATTTCTATTTTTAATTCTCCGATGGCCTTGTCTTAGAAACTGTGACATTTTTGTATTTTTTTCCTTCAATAGTTTGTAATTAGATGTTGTTCTGCAGGCTAAGGGTTATCGTGTTGGACCAGTATATGATGATGTGTTGGCAATGGCTTGGTTTTTCCTTGAGCTAATTGTTAAGTCAATGGCATTGGAGCAAGCACGTCTTTTCTATCATAACCTTCCATTAGGTAGGTTTATTTTACATTAAGTATTTAAATGCGCACACACATTGATGTATGCATATCAACATATGTGTAGGTATATGTGGGCATGTGTTTATAATCTCTCTATATGTTATAGCAATTGCCTACTGCTACATCTTTCTGTCATTTCCAATATAATTGATGGTTTAACAAGCCGATGTTGGATCTAAATTATGTTCATACCTTCCATGCATTAAATATTGAATCAGTAAGATATCTATAGTGTACACTTATGATTTAACATTTTATTCATACTGTTACATTCCATTCTATCGACTCGTCATCATGTAAATTTTAAGCCAATGTTGGTGTTAACATTATATTCATACTATTGCATTCTTAGAACACATGTATTAATGCTTGAAACTCTTATGATGTCAAAAGTTAACTATGTATTTTTAATTACATGAAATTTTGGTCTGCATGATTACATGAATAAAGCATGAAATTTAATATTGGATTAAGGTATATAAGATTACATTGGCATAAGTTAGTCCCTCACATTCAAAAACACCCTCATACATGTATGCTCTCTGATACTTGTACAGGATTCTGTTAAATGCTAATTCTTCAACGAGTTCAGTTGGAGAAAATTGAAAACATCTTATGTATTCTATCGTCAATTTTAATCAGCTTTTGCTTTCTTTTAATATAGATGAAGATGTTCCCCCGATGCAATTGAAAGAGGGTGTGTTCAGATGTATCATTCAGCTGTATGATTGCCTTCTAACTGAAGTTCACGAGCGTTGTAAGAAAGGGCTAAGCTTGGCAAAACGGTTGAACAGCAGTCTAGCATTCTTTTGTTATGATCTTTTGTCTATCATTGAGCCTCGGCAAGTTTTTGAATTGGTAAGTTTTTATTTGATTCAATAGTCTATGTTTGTGCTTGGGTTCAAATGGTACTAACTCGGACATAATTTTTTTTATAAGAAAGGAAAGGAGGCCTCGTTAAAAACCCCTTCATACCCAACGAGCTACAAAGGTAACCCATCAGGCATTGGAAGGGGGAAAGAGTGCCTCATAGTTTATTGCTCTTAAGAACTTATATCAAACATTACAAAACCCAATACTCAACCACACATCCTTAAAACATACAATAAACCTTTGTTTAGACTAGCAGCCTACACTGCTTACACCAAATTCAGTATGTTAGCTAAATCCTAACTACATAATTACCCTATTCCTCGGACATAATGCTTTATACACTTATTAGTTTCAGAGTCTAGTATGTCCCTAAACCATTGCATGTTAAGAAAACCTATTTGATTTGAAATTTAACCGTTTTAATTCTCTATTTAGATCCTACAGTTGTCACTTTTTCAGAAACAACCGAAGTTTTCACATGATTTAAAATTTTAATTTAAAAAACTCTAAAGCTCCATACTCCTGTTCTAGAAATCATGGATTACTGCTATTTCTTTTTATACTTGAGATTGTTAAGTTTTGACCTCTGATTAGTAAAACTAAGAGTTCAAACTCTACCAACAGCTCTCATGCCTGTTGGTGATTACTATTATTTATATCTGAATAAAGCCTATCCTTCTTATTTGATGAACTGTAAAAATATTAATCACAGTTAACTTAAAAATTGAATCTATCTGAAAGATCAAAAACACAGGAATAGGAGAATATGTTTTCCAAGTTCACATAGATTATTTATAGATTTGTGATAAAAGGTTGACAGAAGCTGTTCCTAAGGTACTTAACATCCTTAAGAAAAAGGTGAATTATCTATTTATCAAACAATCTACAAACAAATTGGAAAAAAACCATAACAAAGGTGATTATTAATTTATTATCACTTCTGGCAGTCATCATCATGTCATTTCTAGTATCAGAATTTTTATCCGTAGATTACCTTTGTTTGCATTTGAATCAGTCAAATCAGCACTATGACAACCACGATATGGAGTATGATAAACAAGAAAGTTTTAAGAAGCTAAGAAATGGTTTAATTCTATGTTAGTTAAATGTTTGTCCAAATGCCATAACCCTCAATGAATGCCCAAAGATAAAAATCTATCTGCCTAATGTTGAACAGTGTGCACCAATCCTCCGACATTGCAAACCCAAGCTTCAACAGAGAAAGAACTGAAAGCACTCTAAGTCTTGCTTTGCCAATACCTCATAAGCACAAATGAAAACCTATTTTAGATATAGGATGAGTAAGGCAATAACTAAAAGTTTCATTACCAAACAACATAAATAGTCAATGTTAATGAATTCCTTCATAGTGTGACAAAAAGGAATTATATAGGTGGATGTTTCAGAAATTATTGATCTAGAAAAATGTCTACATAAAAATAAAAACTGTGAAATATAAAAAGAGTAACACATTTCAAATTAAAGAAAGTGGTACCTTCTAATTGTCAATCACAATTTTGTTATCAATGAATCCCTCTCTTCATATGATAAAAAACATGTCAAAGCCTACAGACTCTAGTGTTGATCTTCTAATTGTATGAAGCAAATCTTGATCAAGTGAAACATGTAAAAGCTGAAGGCTACACCTAGGCAACACAAGTCTAGTGACATGGGAAGAACTGAGAAAGAATGAGGGTTGCCAATAATTAGAAAGCTGAGAAGACAAGGAGCAAGATGAAAATAAGTATTACTATTAAAATAGAACCAGCACTAGCAAATCCTATTCCTAGTAAAAAAGCTTTATAATAAAAGTTCAACTAAATATCAAACTAAAGCACAATTAAGTGTAGATAGGACCTGTGATCGGGCACAAAAGATCGAATGCAATAACCTAAACCTCTATAAGCACCCCACTCAAAACATCAATGAGTGACACTATTAATACTTCAGGGAGCTGAAAATAGATGTGTTACACAATTTAGGAATCTCGGGTGTCTACAAGCTATTATGGAACTTATCACTAGTGTGATGAACATTCTTTTATTAATGTAGTTCTGATTGCTCTGTTTTAGAATGGACAAAAGTAATTTAGGTTGGTGCTTGTGTGCAATTAGTCAGTATCTCTAAAAGTCCATTTGTCAGCAATTTAGAATTGAAAAAAGTAATTTAGGTTGTTGAACTTGGATTTGGCATGGCTGCTTCATGTGTGCAATGAATCAAGCATGGCTCCTTCATCTGCCTTTTAATGAGTTATGCCACTGGTTGGAAGCATGTCTTATGCTTTTTTCATTTTTAGTCCAACTTATATTTACTCTATCTGATATTTGCATTTTTTTGGTACGACTCATGAGCAGTTGTTTTGCTTTATGTATGAGGAGAGAGGAAAGGGAAAATAATTTTTCCAATGTTTTGGTGTACATGACACTGAAAATCTTAAATCATGTTCCTGTTTTGATGATCACTTTCCATATGTGTTGCAGGTGTCCTTGTACCTGGACAAGTTTTCTGGGGTATGTCAATCAGTTCTGCATGATTGCAAGCTAATATTTCTGCAGATAATATGTGATCATGATCTTTTTGTGGAAATGCCTGGGAGAGACCCCTCAGATAGGTACTTTTTTCTTCCTCTGTTATTATTTTCACTACTTTCATGATGTAAATAAGATAATTTCTGCTTTATGTCATGTCTTAATGGAGAACACCCCTCTTTATAGAGGGAGAACTTATATAACTGGGGTGTATTTTATGGTAACATTGTTTTCTTGTTGCTCTGGTACTATCATCAATTGTAACAAAAATTCCTTCCTGTTATAAAGCTGGCATAAAGGCTTCAACGTCTAATTGGATGATACATACGTGCATGAAGGAATTTTATGGTGTGTTCCAAGTTAATTAGAGTACGGTGTTTAAGGATATTTTTTTAATCACAAATACTCCTGCATAGGAGACACCGTTGATGGAGGGGGTGGGATTGGGGTGTACTAAATCATGAGAAGTAATTCTACATGTCTAATTCTTCATTTAATGCAAGATTTTACATGATTGCTTGTACAGTTCTAGCATTCCTATCTTTCATCTACTTGAGATCCAAAATAAGTTCCAAGATTGACTTAAAACAACGCCTAAAATCTAAAAAGTAAATCAAAGTAAAATAAACTCAGAGACTTATATATGCTAGAAATCTGGAAATTATCATTAGATCTGACTAAACTCAAGAAAATAAAGCCAACAAATTTTTATACTTGAGAAACATAAAATGACTTGATGGCATTGCTTCAGCTTAAATAAGGTCCAAAAAATAGCAAATAAAGACCATAATGGCAGTTAACCTTGGCTTGCTTTCATGTGATTCTCATCCATGCCACCTGTGTGTATGGTCAAAACTTTCATGGAATCAAGTTTTATTTTTTGGTATTGTGTTTTTCCAACAAAACCTTAAGTAATTAGCAGCTGAAATGCTAGGATCACTCATTTGACTAAGTGAATATTGTGATTCAGGAACTATCTTTCATCTGTCTTGATTCAAGAGCTTTTCCTTACTTGGGATCATGATGATTTATCTCAGCGTGCTAAGGTGAGTTGGGATAAAATAGGGTCAACTGTTTGATGGTTGTTTTGTGCATATAACTTTTTTCTTCTTCTGAAAATAACTTTTGCTTTGTGTGATTAGGCAGCTAGAATTTTGGTGGTTGTTTTATGCAAGCATGAGTTTGATGCTCGGTATCAAAAACCTGAAGACAAGTTGTATATCGCTCAACTATATTTTCCTCTCATTGGCCAGGTAAGTTGTAATTTAGTAATTTTATGGCCTGGCGATAATTAAGGATTAGGCATAGATTATAACATTGCTGATTTTGCATCTTAATGATAGCGTAAATAGTATTATAATTGTCTACACCTAAATGAGCTTGAATTATAGACAAACTAATGGCAAGTGTCAAATTACATGGCTGTTTGGCGTCATATTTGTATCATCCAAAAAAATTCTACATATATGCTACTATTTTCTGCTTCTTGAATTTATAGCATCTTTCTTAAAATGTAATTTAGCATGAATGGATAACAATATTATTCATTGAATTTCAGAGCTGACAAAAATAAGGTGTTTAGAAAGAAATTTAAGTGCATGTATGTTTTTAGAATTTTAGCCTAAGGCTAAACTGAATAGGAGAATAGGACTTTGACATAAATCTTTGCTCAAATCTTCTTTATTAGAAATAGGACATGGGATATGATTTTGTAGTCTAAAATTTGAAAGGGTATTTTGTTAAAGATGACCCTCATTATAAGGCTGCATTTATTTCAACCAGTATGCATAAACTACGGATGCATAAATTTCTTGCAAGTGAATTTATCCTCTCTGCAGATTCTAGATGAAATGCCCGTATTTTACAACTTAAATGCTGCGGAAAAGCGTGAAGTTCTGATTGTTATCTTGCAAATTGTGCGGAATCTGGATGATGCATCAGTTGTCAAGGCTTGGCAGCAGAGCATTGCTCGGACTAGATTATTTTTCAAACTTATGGAGGAATGCCTGGTTCATTTTGAGGTTGCTATTACAGCTAAACATTCAATTTCCTTTTTCTCTTTGTGCAAAATTTTATGTTGGTTCAGTTATTTTATTAGATTAGGTAGCTTCATGTTGCTATTAAGGTTTTATCTGTTTGTGTTTAGTGTGTCTTTTTTTATGGTGCAAAATCTTAGCCTCTGTTGGTGTCTTGATATTGAACTCCATTATTATTGGGCTTAAGTTTTGTCGGGAAACTTTGAGTAGCTTAACACATTTTGCAGAACAAAATGGGTTAGTGGAATCATTTTCCAAGGGATCATTCCATGATCTCTATGATACTGGATTGCCACCAACTAGCCTCTCTTGCATGTGTGTAACGGATAAATGAGCATCTGTATGCTTATATATATATGTGTGTGTGTGTGTATATATATATGACTGCTTACCTCTACTCAAATTATTGGAAATCCTTTTACTAAACCAAAAGAATAAATAAATTTCAAGAATAATTGGATACTTCAATTGTGTGTATGTATTCATACAATAATATATAGACTACCATGTGTATAAGAAAGTACATAATGATTTGCAATTTTTTCCTGCTACTTGAACTGCTATATGCTGGTAAGTTAATCAAAAGAGGGAAAAAATACTGAAACAAACTGACTAATTTACACAGTTGGGTTTTGAAGATTGCATGCTGAAATGGACATTTAGAGTTGTATATGCACATCCTTGTATATGTTTCAAAATTCTGCTTGCCTAGCCTTGCTAGACTCTTCTATTCCGGTCAATAGACTTAATACTTTTGAACGGTATGAGCTTTTCAGATGTGATATGGAAATTGGTCTGCAGCAGGGTCTTTTTTACTTCTTAACCTTCTAATTATGCTAAATTTGCATATGCTTACAGCACAGAAAGCCTGCTGATGGTATGCTTATAGGCAGTAGTTCTCTCAATCCCGTGGGTGATGGACCTACATCCCCAAAATATTCTGATAAGCTTTCTCCTGCAATCAATACTTATTTATCTGAGGCATCAAGACAAGAAGTTAGAGTGAGTTGTATTATTGTCCTTTCATCTATTGCTCGTAAATCTAGAAGTTCATTTGTTTGCTAATTATTTTGTACACTGTTTGATTGCTCTATTGCAGCCTCAGGGAACTCCTGAAGATGGTTACTTGTGGCAGAGGGTGAATTCTCAGTTGAGCTCCCCAAGCCAGCCATATTCCTTGAGAGAAGCTCTGGCCCAGGCCCAATCTTCTAGGATAGGAGCTTCAGCCCAAGCACTTAGAGAATCTTTGCATCCAATTTTGCGACAAAAACTGGTACAGTTGTATCAGAATGTCATGTTTTTCTCCAAAAAATAAAAAAAGAAGATACTCCCATTACCTATTTGGTCTCGGTCTGGATTTGGCCTTGGTAGCTCATGGTTTTCTTTCTTGTTTCAGGAGCTTTGGGAAGAAAACCTGAGTGCTGCTGTTAGTCTTCAGGTTTTGGAAATAAGTGAGAAATTTTCTGCAATGGCAGCATCCCATAGCATTGCTACTGATTACGGAAAACTTGATTGTTTATCATCTATAATTATGAGCTTCTTTTCCCGGAATCAGCCACTGGTTTTCTGGACAGCTTTCTTACCTGTCTTCAATCATGTACTTGATCTTCATGGGGCAACACTAATGGCTAGGGAGAATGACCGTTTCTTAAAACAAGTTGCCTTTCATCTTCTTCGGCTTGCTGTCTTTCGAAATGATAATATTAGAAAAAGAGCTGTTATTGGGCTTCAGATACTCGTGAGGGTAGGCCCTTCGGCATTCTGAGGACTTATGTCCTTTGGCCTGCTTTTACAGTTCAATCTGACATTGATTATTTCTTCATTCTTGCAGAGTTCATTCTACTTCATGCAGACTGCAAGGTTAAGGGTAATGCTGACTATCACCTTGTCCGAGCTAATGTCTGACATGCAGGTGACTCAGATGAAGTCTGATGGGACACTAGAAGAAAGTGGTGAAGCAAGGCGGCTTCGAAAATCCTTAGAGGAAATGTCAGATGAAGCCAAGAGCTCTGGCCGTTTGAAGGAATGCGGACTTCTTGAGAATGCTCTATTGGCTACTCCGGAAAGTTTTAAAGAGAATCGGTGGTCCTGGTCAGAAGTAAAATCTCTCTCTGGCAGCCTTCTTCTGGCCCTTGATGCTAGTCTGGAACATGCACTGTTGGTAAGTCTAAAAGATGTTAGTTTCTTCTGGGGATCATGATGAGACTGATATTTGAAGAACTTGTTGTTGATAAATATTATTGTGACGTACAGAGGAGAGTTTATTGTGGTTCACATCTTATATGAGCCTTCAGTTTCTAGTGTGATCTTCATGCAATCTATGTTAGATCAGCAAATTGTTACTAAAACGTACAGTTCAACTAAGACGAGCTGTATCCTAACACAGAAAAAAGGCGGAATTGTTAAATTATAAAGTTAAGCATCATGACAGGACCGTGCCCTATCTGAAGTTGATGATGGTGTTTTAGTGTGAAATCATGCACAGATGGGCTTTGGCTCACCAAAAGCAAACAGCCCCTTTAAATGATTAAGCTAGTATAATTTAAAATCAATGAAAACTATGTTGTTTTCACGGCTTAAAATTTTGAGTTTGATAGTAGGAACTGTTAACTGTTTTGTCTTCTGTTTCTGCTTGCCATCTGGAGGGAAAAAAGGGTTGCATTAACATCTAAATATTGTTCCATTTGCAGTCCTCGGTAATGTCTATGGATAGATATGCTGCGGCTGAAAGCTTTTATAAGCTTGCAATGGCATTTGCCCCTGTCCCTGATCTTCACATAATGTGGTTGCTGCATTTGTGTGATGCACATCAAGAAATGCAGTCTTCGGCTGAAGCTGCACAGTGTGCTGTGGGTGTTGCTGGTGTTGTAATGCAGGTTAGAAAGTTATAGACGCTTGTTTGTGTGCAGCCATTATAGATTTCTAAGCAACATGACTATCTAATGTAGTAACTTTGCCATTCTCTCACTTGGGATCATTTAATGTTGGGAAATCATGAAGTTACATTTTATAGAAATGAAATTTCACGAGTGAAAAGCATGAACTGTCTGTATTTTCTATTAATTTCAAAAAATGGGAGGAATACCTTCGGAAGTACATAAAGGCCTTGCTCCAGAAGTAAACAGATAGAAGGGGAAAAGGCTGTCAATAAATTAGAATTTAAAAATGAAGTTAAACTTAAGATTTCTATTTATTGCAAATTTGTTCATATTTTGCTATTTTCTACGAATCTGTGTTGTAGGCCCTTGTTGCTAGAAACGATGGTGTTTGGAGCAAGGATCATGTCACAGCCTTGCGTAAAATTTGTCCTATGGTCAGCAGTGAAATCACGTCTGAGGCATCAGCAGCAGAGGTTGAGGGATACGGTGCTTCGAAGCTCACTGTCGACTCTGCTGTTAAGTACTTACAACTTGCAAATAAGCTTTTCTCTCAAGCTGAACTCCATCATTTCTGTGCAAGCATTTTGGAACTAGTTATTCCAGTTTACAAGAGCAGAAGGGCATATGGACAACTGGCTAAATGTCATACATTGCTCACAAATATCTATGAATCAATCCTTGAGCAGGAGTCAAGCCCTATTCCTTTCACCGATGCTACTTACTATAGGGTTGGATTTTATGGTGAGAGATTCGGCAAGCTGGACCGGCAGGAATATGTTTACAGAGAACCTCGTGATGTGCGCTTGGGTGATATAATGGAAAAACTCAGTCATATATATGAATCTAAGATGGATGGTAATCATACTTTGCATATTATTCCTGATTCCAGACAGGTGAAGGCAGAAGAGTTGCAGCTGGGAGTCTGTTACCTGCAAATAACGGCTGTTGATCCAGTCATGGAAGATGAAGATTTGGGAAGCAGAAGGGAGAGGATCTTTTCACTTTCTACTGGAACTGTCCGTGCACGTGTCTTTGACCGTTTCTTATTTGACACTCCGTTCACAAAAAATGGCAAGACCCAAGGTGGATTGGAAGACCAATGGAAAAGGAGGACTGTTCTTCAGACTGAGGGCTCATTCCCTGCACTTGTCAATAGGCTCTTGGTGATAAAATCTGAATCACTTGAATTTTCCCCAGTTGAGAATGCAATTGGAATGATTGAAACTCGAACAGCAGCCTTACGAAATGAACTAGAAGAGCCTCGTAGTTCTGAAGGAGACCAACTGCCACGTCTCCAGAGTCTGCAGAGAATACTTCAAGGCAGTGTTGCAGTTCAAGTGAGCTCAACATTTTTTTCTTCAGTTTCCCGTTTATTTTTGTTTTCCCTTTGAAGTAATTATCTAGGTAGGAGTAATTTCCATACTTAGAAAGACACTTGACACATGCAGGTGAATAGTGGCGTTCTGAGCGTGTGCACAGCCTTCTTGTCTGGTGAACCTGCCACCAGGTTGCGTTCTCAGGAGCTACAGCAACTTATTGCTGCACTCCTTGAATTTATGGCCGTTTGCAAGCGCGCAATTCGTGTACACTTCAGACTAATCGGAGAAGAAGACCAGGATTTCCACACACAACTAGTGAATGGATTTCAGTCCCTCACAGCAGAGCTATCTCATTACATCCCCGCGATTCTATCAGAGCTCTGACGATGTTGTAAGCATTACTTGCTCCCGTAGTTTCTTTCTGGTGCAAGCTGTTCATATAGATTGTGTCACATTCTTTTGTAGATCTGTGCGCTCAAATGATGATTGCTGATGTATGTAATAACCAATTTGTTTGTGTGTAATGGTAGATTAATTACTTGTTGAAGCTATCCCTCCTGCCTAAGCAAATTGGGCAAGGCGTTTTTGGTCCCAATCTGATGCTCAGATGAGAATCAGGTCAGCTCATCTGCCTAAACAAGTGTTGTATGAACAGAATGGGTTACACTTCATTACATTTACATACACGAACTCGAAAGCGCCAATTTTGACTTCGATTTTTAATTTTGTTTAGGTTTAATCCTCCATTTTCATTAAATCTGGTAGCTTATCTGTATGATAGTATCTCTTTTCCTCGTAAAACTGTGGTTTTAGTTTGCTTTTGTGATTGGTTGAAAGTTTGTACTTAATACTCAGTGCATGTATTTTTTATATGATTCATGATGCACATATTATAATTAGAAGTAATTGATAATATAATAGTAAATTTCATGCAGACGAGCAAATTAATTAATGAAAGTTCAATGTCCACAAAGAACTTAATCAATGGCAATGAATGATGTAATAGATGTTTATAAAATAAAGGGATAAACATTAAAACCATGATGGTTTGAATTTGACTTGAGATAAGCGAATTGAAATTCACTCGAATTTTAGTTAAACTAAAATAAATTTAAACTGATTTTCAATTAAACCGAATAGACCTAAACTAATTTTATCAAACCAAAAGCAACCTGAATCGAAGACGGCCCGAAATAAAGAAAGAAAGATGAGATGTGAACTGTTGTACGACTCACCAAGAATCACATACTATATAAAGTGATATATAGGGTGTAAAAACTTAACTCGGCCCGAAAATTCGACTGAAACCGATTGATCTCCTATTAACTCGATATTGACTCGACCTGAAATCAACCGACCCAAAAATCAACCGACTTGACCTGAAACTTGAACCAAAATCACTATAAACTCGAATTAAAATTGAACGTCCAGACTGACTCAAACTGAAATTAAACAGTATGTAATCGACCCGAAATAACTTGAACTAAACCCGAACCGTATGACTCGTTTGCCCATCTTTACTTTTAACAAGAACTTCAATTAAACAAGAGAATGTTGTAATTTTATTAAAAAGTTTGAGTAATTAATTTTATAAATTATGAAGGTTAGTAATTTGAAATACTAGGAGTAGACTTTTAAATTTGAAATAATACAAGGACGGTCATATTTAAACCAAAATTTAAGTCATTGTTTGATTATGCAATTAATAAGGTTACATATAATTTGACACTTAACTTTAGCATTTTATGTCTAACGTGGCACCCAATTTTTTTAAATGGTGCAATTAGATACTAACTTTTATTTTCATGAGCAATTTAGCTATCCAACTTTTCTCAAATTAAAAATATTCAATTATTATTGGTTCATATTTATAATTTTAAAACCGTTTAGTTAAAACAATAATATAGGTTACAAATTAAAAAAAAATAAACATTAAAATTTTATATATAAACACGTGTAATTTTATGAAAATAAATACTTAATTACATAAAAATAAAATTCGAATATCAACTATACATGAATAATAAAGTTAAGTACTAAAAAAATATATTTTCCAAACCGGATATATGGAGAGGGTGAAGGGATTTTGGGTGAACAATGTGGGGTATTTCCCCTCCACACAGATGAAGGACTCCAACCAAAACCAACAAATATGAATTATCCTCCTCTGCTTCTGTTCTTCGCCACACGATAATTCCTTTTCCACAATCCGATAAGTCTCTTCACTTTTGTGTTTAATCCCCAATCTTGTTTCAGCCCCAGGAATCGGAGCCATGCTCATTAGCTTCTCTTCTGTTTCTTCTTCTTCTTTTTCTTCCTCCTCCGCCACTTATTTCCCCAGCAGATTATCCACTTCCAGACCACCGTGCTTGGAGTTCCCATTAAAACCCAGAACCCACTTCGGTAAATCTCCTTCTCCTTCCGTTCTTTACTCAACCAAGACCAAGTTGTTGTGTCCTTCTACCAATAGGATCGGTTTCAGGCCATGTGCTCTTCCCGGACTCGATTTCGGGAACGTTGAGTCCGTCTTGGAAGCCGCCGGCGTCTTGACTGCTATCATTGTTGTTCACGAGACCGGTCATTTCCTCGCTGCTTATCTCCAGGGAATCCGTGTAAGTAAATTCGCTGTTGGTTTCGGTCCAATTTTAGCAAAGTTCAATGCCAACGATGTAGAGTATTCTCTTAGAGCTTTCCCGTTGGGTGGATTTGTGGGGTTTCCCGACAATGATCCGGACAGTGATATTCCTGAAGACGATGAGAATTTGCTTAAGAACAGACCTATATTAGACAGGGTCATCGTTATTTCCGCCGGTGTCGTCGCCAATATAATTTTTGCCTACGCAATCATCTTTACTCAGGTCGTGTCTGTTGGATTACCAGTGCAGGAGCCATTCTCCGGAGTGCTTGTCCCGGATGTTATACCCTTTTCGGCAGCTTCCCGCGACGGTCTTCTTCCAGGTGATGTTATCCTTGCTGTTAATGGTGTTGAATTGCCGAAAACTGGGCCTAGCGTAGTTTCTCAAGTTGTTGACGTTATAAAAAAGAATCCCAAAAGAAATGTGTTCCTGAAGGTGGAGAGGGCGAAGCAGGATTTCGAAATTCGGGTTGTTCCGGATGAGAGTTTTGATGGAACTGGGAAAATTGGAGTCCAGTTATCACCAAACATTAAGATAACTAAATTGAGACCTAATAATATCTTTGAGGCCTTCAATTATACTGGAAAGGAATTCTGGGGTCTCACTTATAATGTTTTGGATAGCTTGAAGCAGACTTTCATGAATTTCTCGCAAACAGCGAGCAAAGTCTCCGGCCCTGTAGCTATTATTGCTGTGGGTGCCGAAGTTGCAAGGTCCACCGTGGATGGCCTGTATGAGTTTGCAGCTCTTCTGAATCTTAATCTTGCAGTCATTAATCTTCTCCCTTTACCTGCTTTGGACGGCGGTTCACTGGCCCTGGTACTTCTAGAAGCCGTTAGAGGCGGTCGGAAGCTTCCTCTAGAGCTGGAGCAGCGGATTATGTCATCTGGTATCATGTTTGTTTTACTCCTTGGGTTGTTTCTTATTGTCAAAGACACACTAAGCCTTGAGTTTGTTAAAGATTTATTATGATTATCGAATTGCCTTTTGAAGTTCAAATGCCACTTGTGTTGAAAACACTTTTATGGAGATAGAATCAGATGAATCCGTTCCATGCATACGGTGTTTCGTAAAGAAGATGAATTCGTGATTCTTGGTTCTGCAAAAGATGCTGTATTGCAGGTACTTTTAGCTTATTGGTCTCCTTTGATTCCATCTATATTCCCCATACTGTTGTAAACTAAGATTACTTTGAAGATAGTAATGTAGAGGAACGACGGGTAATGGTTATGGACTTCAAGAGCTTGTTTCCGTTGCATGATAATGTCATTGACAATTACATTCTGATTAATATAATTTCATGTTTAGAGTAGGAATTGTGCTTTGAACTGATGATATAGGCACCTTGTATGTGATGTGCTGATGAAGTGATGATGCCTATAAGCTCATGTTTTCACCAAACTTCCTCTTTTATGCTCTTCTTTTCTTAGAAGTTTTATGTTCATCGAATACTTTCAGTTCGTATATAAGTCCGACTTGGTGGGATTAAGAAAACATTTTCGGGTTCTTGTCAGAGTCGGATGCCATTGTATTGAATAGTATTAGGATGTTTATGAAGGAGAGTTGGGTTGGGCAAAAAATTGCCCTGCCCTGCCCAACTCTGTCCTATTGCCATCTCTAATATAAGCGCTTAGATGAAAAGCATTGGGATGATTTTCGGCCTTGGCCGTTGTCAACGGCTGGTTAGTTTGTTATCATCTTTGGTTTCAGCTTAGACTTAGATTCCAGCTCATATTGGGGAAAAAATGAACCTAGGACAACTTCACGTACTGTTAAGTTCACAACTTGAAACTCGAATGAAATCATCTCTCGTCTCAAAAATATGGACCCGTAGCCTTGAACGGGATCATCCTCCGTACCATATGGCAGCTCGTGGTATATGAAACCCCAGAATGCGTGCAGCAAATTGCTGTAAGCTTGAAAGCACGGCTTCTGGTTGGAGCATTCGTGTTTTCGAACAGTTGTGCTTCTTTGGCATTGGCAACAAGCTCTCATCTCTTGTTGCGGTATTCTTTAATTTTGAATGAAGAGGAAGAAAACTTCAGATCCAAAGACTAGTATCAGTTGATCTCCTCAATATCATATTCGGTTCTGACCAAGTTCTTTCAACTTGCAATTTGCAGTCGTAAGAGAGTAACGGGTTTCCGCTAGCAGTAATGTTTTAGTGGTGAGATATAAAGAAGTTGAGAATTTGTTTTAACTTGTTGGTTTTCATTATGATTGTTGGTCTGAAATCTATCATGTGATGGCGTAAATGAAAATAAACTTCACCGACAACCGGTTGGTATAGCGGGATGAAATGTGGTATGTAGAGGGAAAAAAATTAGAATACGGACATTGTGAATGAAAAAAATTAGATTGAGATGATTATCTCGTAGTGGGCTTGTGTAGAATCAGATCTAAATTAATCGGTCAATAAATTAGATACCATTGATTAAGTAAAAGAACTTCAAGTTTCCTATGAAATATTTACTCCTATAAATTTTGTTGCTAATTTGTTTGACCAATAAGTCAATAACTTCAAGTCTATAGGGCTTTGGAGGGGTACAATGGGGAAAATATTTTTTAATTTTAATTTATTTCTAAAAAATAATGTGGTATGTAGAGGGAAAAGGTATAAAAATTTGTATACTCATTTAAAAAAATATATTTTAAACCTCCATTGTTAAATTTCTGAATCCATGACTGCACTTATTTGTACAATTGTTAATTTAAGTGTAAATAAGTTTCATCCAATTGTTGAGGGATATTTAGAAGGAGGTAATTCATCTCACGGAAGGTTTAGATGTAATTGATATTCATCGGGTATAAAGAAGTAAGTGTTTTTAGATGTTAATTTTATTTTTAAAATTTTCTTAAAATTATAATTTAAAAATAAATTGTAAATTTTGTGTGTAAAATAAAGGTAATTATGTAATTTAATAATTTAAAATATTTAAAATATGTATAAATGAAAAGATTGAAAAGGCTTGCTAATGTTCGAGCCATATACATGGGCGGATGTAGTATAGAGAGTGAGGGTGTAATTAACTCCACTTGATTTATTAGGTATAGAATTTTCAATGTGGTAATATAGAATTTTTTATAAGAAGTATTAGATTTGACCCCACTTAATTTGCCGGGGGTATGGGGCCAACAATACTTATTGTAGTGATATGAGAATCTACGGGTGTAAATAAACCGAGCTTGAACAAACGAGATTATGTTCGTTGTTTATTTTTAAAGGTGTTCATGTTCGTTTAAATTTTTAATATTGTGTTCGTGTTCGTTTATTTATTTTTGAAGGTGTTCGTTTGTTTAGTGTTTGCGAGCGTGTTCTTTTAAGTGTTCACGAACATGTGCGCGAACCAACTTGCCTCAATGGTTAAGGGAACGGTTGTTGTTCCTAGAGGTCACGGGTTCGAGCACCAGCAACTGTAGCAAGGTGATTTAGCATGCATTGTCAAATGGTTGAGAGTATATTTAGAACAGATACTACTTGTATTCACCTTAGCTTTCAAAAAAAATGTTCGCAAATGTGTTCATTTATTAGTTCACGAACGTATTCGTTTATTTGTTTGTTTATATGTTAAAAAATGTTAACTAAATTAACAATAAATAAATAAATCAAAAACAATAAAATATAACTCACATTTCAACAAGAACTTATATAACATCCTTAGCAACAACAAAAAGTAGTATTTAGATACATTCACAAGCATTTTCATCATATAAACGAGTTTGTTCGTTCGTTTATTAAACGAACAAAAAAAATTGTTCATACTCGTTTGTTTAGCTTAATAAACGAACGTTATACGAACAGTTTTGTTGAACACTCTGTTCATTTACACCCCATATAAGAATCTTTCATATCTTATACTTTACTCCTGATCCCACTAGATAAAAGTGATGGCTCTGCCACTGGCTATATATTATGGTGTTAAGATTAAACTTGACCGATAGCTTGGGCTATTCGAACTCGGATTCGATTTGATTATTACTGAATCGAATTTAATTTTTTTAAAATCAAACTCGAATAACTTACAAATACTAGCGTGTAATTTACACCCGTATTGCTACTCAGTAATCAAGCTATGAAAGGAATAAGTTATAATACAAGTTAGAATTAAAAAGAAAAACAGATAGATCATAGATGTAGAAATTGAAGGAGGCGTGTGAACATATTAATTTGGTCAAATTTTATCAAATGTAAAACTATTTATTTTGAAAAAATATTTGGCTTAATATTCACTTTAGTCCCTGTATTTTAGTGAATTTTTCATTGTCCCTTTTATTTTATTTTATTTTTTTGGAAGGTTTCCGTTAAAAAATGATGGATGGCCCAATCAGATTTCCTCACGTATAAAAAGATTATTCAAAAAATCTTTAAAATACTGAATATAGTAAAAAATAACACAAATTTTTAGAAAATTCTAATTTAGGGAGTTTTGTTTTTTTAACGTTTTAATGAATTTTTAATTTTTACAACCTTTTTACGTTTTTTTAGGATTTTATTAATTTTTAATTTTTAACAAAAATATTACATGGTAAAATCTGATGGATCACGTTTTTTTTCTTGGGTAAAGTACACAAATGGTCACTAAATTATTCCAAAAAATATAAAATGATCACCAAACTTCCAAAAGTTACATAATGAGCATTAAACTTTAGTTTTTGTTACAAAATAGTCATTGAGCCGTTAATTGTCGTAAAGCAAATGACATAACAATTACAAAATTTTGAATAATAACACATTTAATCCCCCATATTAAGGATTAAATGTATTGTTATACAAATTTCTGTAATTGTTATGTCACCTAGTTAACAATAAGTAACGGCTCAATGATCATTTTGTAATAAAAACTAAAGTTTAATGATCATTATGTAACTTTTAAAAGTTTGGTGACTATTTTGTATTTTTAGGGATAATTTAGTGACCATTTGTATACTTTACCCTTTTTTCTTATATGAAAAACATTAGCAAATTAGATGAAATAAAAATTGAGGGATTAAATTGACAAAAAAATAGTAAAAGAATCAGAATAAAAAAATTCCCTAAAAGTATATGGGATATTTTTTTTATAATCACTTGTATTTGACTCATTTAACCGATGAATTTAAATCGGGTGCTACAAAAATTTATTATGGAGTCGATTCTCTAAATTCAATTTGTTAAAAGATTTAGTGTCTTATCTCCAAAAATCTCGATTAAAACTTCTAACATTGATTTTGGTTAAAAGATTCAATGTCTTATCTCATTAAACTAACTGATAGTTTTTTTGTATAGTCTAAAGGTGGATTACAAGATAGTATTTGTTCATACATATTCTTAACCCTTTGACAATGCACACACTCCTTGTAGACAAAATGATTGAACTCGTTTCTTAGGATGAATATCATCAGTGATGGACGCAAGACTTTAGGTTAGGGGGGAATCTATAAATTTTTAGGAGGGGCAAACTTATAAAAATTTAGGGGGCGAAAATAAATTTTCAATAGAAAATACATAAAAAAAATTCTAAAAAATTTCTAAGGAATTTTAAATTTTTAGGGGGTGACCGCCGCCGCCAGCCCCCTCCGTCCATCCCTAAATATTATTTTCTTTTCCATTGAAATTACTTGTTGGGTTCTAAATTAACTAATAGTTAAAATATACGAGTCATTTACTCATTTTAAGCCAAAATGTTATAATATCCACAATAATGGTGTCTTAAATGACACATGCAAACGTGAAAATTCAGCAACAAATTAACGGTTGAATTTCACGGGTTAGCTATAAGATCCAGATTAGATTAAATTCGATTATAGTCGATTATATAATTTTTTCTTTAAAAAAAGGAGTATTTATTTATTTGTCAGAATCAAACACAAGTTGCTCACTTTTGCTCCAGTCCTCACAAATCACAATTCACGTTTTCTTTTTACGGAAATCACCATTCACAGTTCACCATTCTGTTTTTTATTTTAAGTAACTAAACCTTTTTTTGTTTTTGTTTTTTAGGCGTCTAAATTATTATTTTTATTTGTTAAAATAAGTGTCTCAATAATTTTAAATGGACAAAAAAATAATAGTTTAGGTGCAGGAGCAAAAAAAGTTTAGGCATCTAAATAGAAAAGCGGAATAGTTTAGACACTTATTTTGATATTAAGTCTAAATATTATCATATATTTAAATATAATTAGGCTATAAATAATCATATTATTAATATTCGTATTAATGAATCATATTATTCCGGATAATAACATATTAATGAGTATCATAATATTTATTCATATAAGGGAACTCCAAATATTTTGATTTAACTCGAATCGATCGGATACTCACCCCTAATAAGGACAAACCAAAAACATATAATAGGGTAGAATTGAGTTTTTGTATAAAGTGCAGGACTAAAAATATATTAAGCCTTTGAAAATGATACTAAAATTTGGACATTACTTAATTAAGTATTATTACATCAGTATTAAAACACGGATTCTAAGCAGCAAACGTGAGCGAGCCGACAAATTTACTGGGAATGAAGGATTAATTTATACTAATATCGGAGAGAGTTTTCAGACCATAACAACATTTGTTTAAGCTGCAAATCGATGAGGATTTCGTCGCTAATAAAAACTTTTGATTGCTAATTTGTTATTATTATTATTATCATAATCAGACTTATTTGTATTAGCAGTATTGATTTTGAATATCATCCCAATAATCAATCGTCGTGTTTGTAGTTACTGTTAAATCAGATTAATCACGTAGCAACCAATAAGATAAGATTGTTCTTGTTTTCCATCTTACGATTTGTGTTCGCGACCCCACAATCCGTGTACTGGGCACCGGCATGGAGATCAACGCTTGTTCATACAAGTAGAAGAGGTAAGGGTTTGGTATTTGCATTTCCTCTGCTTTTGGTTTGCTGAATTTTCTGGGTTCTGGGTTTTGCTTCGTGAAGTGAGTGAGTGTTGATCTGGGTTTATAAGTTGAGCTGGCTGTGTCATTTCATCAACAGTTGGATATGGGGAGTTTTCTCATTTCTGTGTTTTGAAGCAAGTGTTGTGTTTGTTTGGTAAAGTTTGGTGATTGGGTTAAAAGTTGGGGGTTTGGAATTTTCAATTTGATTGAATTATTGTTTTGAATGAATCATGTGAAGCTTTGTTTAGAGGAATTTTGTTTCTTTAATGAGACTGTGCATTGTTGGTTCATGTGAATTTATAGGTTTTTGTAGTGTACAATTTGAGTTGGTAACTGAATTGATGGCAACCCCATCACCACCGCCACAATCTTATCCTCTGGCGCCGTTACCACCTTCTATCACCAGTCCACCGCCTCCTTCCGTGAGTACTCCTCCTCCCACTAATGCTAATCCACCACTCTCTCAATCTCAATCTCCTCCTCCAGATGTTTCCAGTGCTCCACCTCCACTCACCTTGTCACCTCCACCATCCCCGGTGGCCCCCGCATCACCCCCTGCTACTCCACCCACTTCCCCTCCTCCCAGTTCCACCTCTCCACTGCCGCCAGCGCCGCCACGACGATCAACACCTCCATTTAGTCCTCCACCGTCTGCACCCAGGCCATCACCTCCACCTACACAAATTTCATCGCCTCCACCAACACCGTCTACTCAACCGCCTGCTGCTTCACCACCACCGCCTCAGAGACCGCCACCATCATCACCACCTATTAATTCACCGCCAACAACACAACCTCCCCTTTCAACGCCTCCACCACCAGCATCACCTTCACCATCTCCACCAGCAGTACCACCAAATTCCCCGCCACCGCCATCACAAACTCCCCCAATAGAACCACCAAATTCACCTCCTCCGCCATCTTCAATATCTCCTGCTCCAACATCTCCTCCTTCTAGGCTTACACCACCCATTTCTCAACCATCACCTTCTCCCCCGAATTCTACTTCAAGCTCATCTCCACCACCATCCATATCAAGACTATCACCACCTCCTCGAGCTTCGACTCCACCTCCGACTGTAAATGCTTCCGGTCCTAGTGCACCAGAAAGTTCAGACTCCCCTAATGGTGGCATTGGTGTAGGAGGTACAGTTGCTATAGGAGTAGCTGTAGGGATCATAATGCTTGGCCTTATTGGGATGGCTGTCTGGTGGTGCTTGAGGAAGCAGAGGAAAAAGAGCCATACTCGGCTTAACGGCGGTTATTTTATGCCATCCCCACTAGGCTCTTCACCAAGATCAGGTAGATTTTTTAATCTCTGCTTTGTTGATTTGGATGTATAGCTGCTTGTTTGTTTATTCAGTTTCTTTTAGGAATTGTTGATAATTTCGAATTTACATGTAATTGGATTTAATGTTTTGATCATTGTCACATGCTTATAGATTCATCCTATACAAAGACACACTCTTCAGCTCCTCTCATCGGAAGTACTACTGGAACCGGAAGCGATTTTGTTCATTCACCACCGGCGATGGCAGAACCTGGCGGTTTAGGCAATTCAAAGTCATTATTTTCATATGAAGAATTAACCGAGGCTACAAATGGATTTTCAGACCAAAATCTTTTGGGTGAAGGTGGATTTGGGGCTGTTTACAAAGGGTGCTTACCAGATGGAAGAGAGGTGGCTGTAAAGCAGCTAAAAATCGGCGGGGGACAGGGCGAACGAGAATTTAAAGCTGAGATTGCAATTATTAGTCGTATACACCATCGCCATTTGGTTTCACTTGTCGGTTACTGCATCTCTAAGAATCGGAGACTGCTCGTGTATGATTACGTCCCGAATAATAACCTTTATTTCCATCTTCATGGTAAGGCCATAAATAAGCTTTGATTTGAAGAATTAACCAGCTGCATTGGACTACTGATCTGATATGTCTTACTCCTTGGCCCTCGCTTTTGTCAGGAGAAGGTATACCTGTTCTGGATTGGGCAAAACGTGTTAAAATTGCTGCTGGTGCGGCTCGTGGGATAGCTTATCTCCATGAAGACTGTAAGTATGTCCATCCATATATCAATGGCCAAGGAATAAACAATTTGGTTTATCAAATTGTCAAGTTTATTATTTATATTGTTTTGATTGTTCGATAACCATATTTCAGGTGATCCTCGTATTGTTCATAGAGATATCAAGTCGTCAAACATTCTTTTAGATAACAATTTCGAAGCTCGGGTATGCATGTTTCTCTTTTCCGTGTCATCTCAAACAACATTCAACTGTTGTTCCCTTAATGAGGGGTCTCCCAATTTCTATTTTCCAATCTATGCTACAGGTTTCGGATTTTGGCCTTGCCAAGCTAGCTCTGGATGCAAATACACATATAACAACACGCATTATGGGAACTTTTGGGTAGGCTTTTTTACCAAAGGCTCATAAGTTATTTCTACTAGATTTTAAGTATAGTAGCCTAAGGTATATAGACTTTCTTATTAACAACAAATATCGACCACATTTACGTTTGTTGTTCAGATACATGGCCCCTGAATATGCATCAAGTGGTAAATTGACTGAAAAATCCGATGTGTTTTCTTTCGGAGTCGTGCTTTTGGAGCTAATTACTGGACGGAAGCCTGTAGATGGTTCTCAACCTCTCGGCGATGAAAGTCTGGTTGAATGGGTAAATTACTGATTTAACCATTCATGAATGTCTTGTTCCAATTTCTAAAGTTCATCTTATGCACAAGTATTAATCCATATGAATCAAACTGTAATATTTTGGCGAATGAAGCCACAGACGTGAGAACAAGGAAAATATTGATAGACATCTGAGGATGGAAAGTGAAGAAATAACTGAAACTTTGCTCATAAAATTCCTCTTTATGCTTCAGGCCCGGCCTTTACTGAGTCATGCACTGGATAGTGAGGAGTTCAAAGGTTTAGCAGATCCAAAGCTTGGTGGAGACTATGTTGAAAGTGAAATGTTTCGGATGATCGAGGCTGCCACAGCTTGCGTGCGGCATTCAGCTGCAAAACGACCACGGATGGGACAGGTAGTAAAAGTTTGTTATAGCATGTCTTTTTCTCGTTCCCCGTATCCTAGTCTGAGACCGACTCTGAATATTGGAACCATATGGAGTTGCTGTCACCGTTACTGTAACGCCTTTCTTACTCGAGTGATTTTCCTCAGGTTGTGAGAGCTTTCGAAAGTTTGGCCACCTCGGATCTAACAAACGGAATGAAAGTAGGTGAAAGTGAGGTATTTAACTCTGCACAGCAATCTGAAGAAATCAGATGGTTTCGGAGGATGGCTTTTGGCAGTCAAAATTACAGTACAGATTATTTTAGCGAAAATGGCAACAGCAGGGGTAGCTGAAGAAGAACATGACAAACACGTATTGGCCGGGGCTGCACGGGATGCGGGATGCGAATTCGCGGCTGGACGTTTGGTTTTCAGCTGAAAAACATACAAAGTTGCCCGTTTCTGGAATCAGACAACACCATGATGTGGAGTCGGAGACAGTTTTAGACCCTCCAATATTGTAAGGTGTAAGTAGGAAGGTTCTGTTTTAGTTTACATAAAAAGTAGGAGTATCATTTATGTATATTATTAATATTTTTGGCTCTCCCCATTCAGCCATTTAACTGCAATTCTTTTGTGTTTGAAATAGTTGATGCCAATTTTGTTCCATCTGAATTTAAAGCTTTTAATAAAGCTTGTATGCAAATTTGCTAGAAAGAGCAGCAGGCAGCATTGTAAAGAATAAAGGAAAAAGATGCATCAAAATCAGAGATTGCTTTGTATCAGAAATCAAGCAAGGTGCCGTGCCGCCTTCTCTATAAAACAAGCTTTTAGGACACCTAATCTAACCTCACCTAAGCAATACCCTGGAACTGTGAATAACCATGGTCATTAGGGAGGAGCAAACTTGACTCGAAAAACTCGATTTTTTTCATTTCAAGTTATTCAAGTCAAGTCGAACTAATAAGTCAAACTCGAATTTTGTCAACTTGAAAAAACAAAAGGTTGAATTTTATTATTTTGCATCATTTCCCCTCCCAAGCACAAATGCTTCTATTATTCTCATTTGTTTTATTCACGCTTTATTCGTCAAATAAAATTATTAAAAAATAACATGTGAACTATTAACAAGGAGAGAGAAAAAATACGTGAAAAAAATCATGTTTATTGATTATTTTTTTAGAAAAAATTAATTCAGTAGTTCAGTGACTATTGGTGTAGTTAGGGATGGACATTTTACCCGGACCCGACGGGTTTCGATCCGACCCGGCCTGATCAGGTCGGATTTTTTGATAAAAAAATCGGGTTCGAGTTGGATCAGGTTTTTGTTAAGGGTAAACTCGGGTCGGGTTCCGGTTTAGGGTGAAAATATCCGACCCAACCCGTCCGGGACTAATTGTGTAATTTCCCCCTAAATTTTTAGGAATATTTATAATAATACCCTCTTTATATATATATATTATAATTAAGTCCTTAAAATTGAATTTTTATTTATAATTTAGTCCTTTAAATTATAATTTTTACAATTAAGTCCCTTAAATTATTATTTTTTACAATTATGTCCCTAAAATTAATTTATTTTATATAGGTCGGGTCGGATCGGAGTAGAATTTAATATATTTATTTTCGGGTCGGATCGAGTTTTTTAAAGAATAATGTCGAGTCGGGTACGAGTTTCAAGTGTTTATTTTCGGGTCGGGTCTTGGTGGGCCAAAAACTCGACCCTACCCGACCCGTGACCATCCCTAGGTGTAGTTTATCCTTGAATATATTATAGTTTTCTTAGCGTAGAGTATATTTGTTGTACAAATAAATGGACAATGCCTGGCGGGTACACTTTAGTTTGTGGTTGTGGTAATGCTATACGTAATGTTGAAGACATGAGTTGAGCAACGCCAATTGCTTCCCCACCTGCCGCATATACAAATCTATGCCTTGCCTTTGGTAATAACCTAGCCTCCCCTCCCAACAGGACAAGGAACTGATTCCTTAACAGCAAGAACATGACTTGTGCTTTGATAAAAAAAAAAAAGAACATGACTTGTGCAACTACAAGTACAATCATTTTTATCTCCTTCCCACCTTCGACAACCACATCGATACCGCGATGGAAGACTGCAACACGCTCGTCGCCGATTGCCTAGTCATATGTTGTTGTAGCCAATGCCTAATTCTCCAGATCATCGTCTTCGTCTTCCTCGAACTTCCTCGCAAATTGATTCGGAAAACCAAGAGGTATGCCAAGAAGAAACTACTAATTGGTCATCGACGGAGAGGGCGACGAAGAACCGAAGAAGGGAAGGTCATGATTGAGCTTGAGATGGTAAAGGGTGGAGTATTCGGAGACGATGTACGAGTGGTCGCGAACAGTTGCAATTGCATGAGCATGAATCTTGATTTAGCACAAGCTGGTGCAGCCCAATATGGGGTTCGATATTGTTGTATGCAAGAAGTAGAGAAGGTGTTGGAGGAGCTGTCTCGTAAAGGAGAGTTCGCATTCGGAAGCTTTTGGGGCAGAACATCACACGAATCAGACACAACATTATCGTCAACGGCATTGGTGCCGTCGTCATCGGCGGCGTCGGCGTTTCTTCTAGCCAATTATGAGAGATTTGATTTTTTACGCTACGAGTTAGTTGACATGTCTTCTTTGATTTCAGCAGCTAGCTGCTACTAGCTCTCTTCCTCATTTTTATCACATCAATAATTTAGGGCAAAATGACAAAAGGTGCCCCCAACGTTTGTATGTTTTATCATTTGGGCCCCTATTTTTTTGGTCCAAATATGCCTCCAACGTTTGTTTGTTTTGTCATTTGGCCCTCAAATCTTTCTTTTGGTCCAAATATGCCCCCAACATTTCATTCGTAGTCCAAATATGCCTCCCAACGTTTCAATTTGGTCCAAATATGTCCCCGTTAGATGAAAATTGTTCGTCAACTGATGTTCAACAGCTGATGCTGACTGGACTTGCCACGTATTAAGATCCGCTGATGTCACGCTAAAATTTTTTATAAGCCGTTGACCGTAAGTTGATTGACAATTTACATCCAACAGGAGCATATTTGGACTATGAATGAAACGTTGGGGGCATATTTGAACCAAAAGAAAGAATATGTGGCCAAATGACAAAACAAGCAAACATTGAGGTATATTTGGACAAAAAAGAAGAATAAGGGGCCAAATGACAAAACATGCAAACGTTGGGGCATCTTTTATCATTTTATCATAATTTAGTCCCTGAAACTAGTCATTCTACTATTACATCAATAATTTAGTCCCCTATTATAGTGATTGATTCAAATTAGTCCATCCAAATGGATCAATTTAGTCAATGTATTAATAAAAAAGAAATAAATGGATTTTTTTTAAATGTCATTTATCGTATAACAGTGTTGATGTTTCTAAAGTTTTTATGATTCTGTAAATGAAATATTTTATTTGTATTTGAACTGGAAATGTAAAAATGATTCCCATGTCGTTTTATATCAGTAAATTTTAATTATATTATTAAATTTGTCTTATTTGACCTTGATTCTTTTAATAGTAGAGTGACTAATTTAAAAAATTTAATCCATTTAATACTGAAAGGATTAATTTGAGCATATTCTTAAAATGGAGGAACCTATCAGTTATTTTCACCAATAATATATATATATATATATATATATATACCACATGGGAGAGATCCACCTACACCTATGTAAAATTATAATTAACATTGAATATCGTAAAGATTTATTATGTGGATAATTTTTTTAACTTAATTTGTTTCATTCATCATATTAAAATTCAAATTACTAATTTTATTTAAAATATTTAATATATTATTCCATAGAGCAAGGGTTATTTTTCTAATAAAATATTATTGATGATTTATATTTGAATTTATAAAGGTAGCATCCTCTTAAATAATATTAAATAGCTCAACCCCTTGTGTCCCAATGGTAAAAGATGATGTTCATCACATTGGTGACCCAGGTTTGAGCATCAGTGTTGCTATACTGTGTGTGCCTTCTTAAAGAAAGACTAAGAAAGTTTGAACAGATACTACCTTGCATCACACTAACATATTAAAAAAAATATTAAATAATTTATTTTGACAAAAAGATACACATATTATAACATAATTGTATAATGTGATAAAGACAAACTAATCCCTCACATCACCAGATATACTCTTGTCTACTTTTGTCGTTATATATAGGTGAATTGCACCGACGTCTACAAATTGTAGGTTAAATTATCAATTGATCTTTAAACTTTAAAAGATTCAAATTAAGCCCCTCAACTATTAACCTCATTTCAATAAGAATTATATTTTGATACAAAAAATGTGTAAAAAATTTACATAATCCTTCTTATTTAGACTATAAAAATTTAAATTCTAAATCTCTAACCTTGAAATCTTAAACCATACGACCTAAATCCTTAAACTCTAAAGTACAAACTAAAAACTCTTAAACCTTAAATTTTACAAGCTTGTGTATTAAGATTTTTCTCGCTAAATATTATCTTCCCAACAGTCATTCTGCTATTTTATATCTTTCTTTTTATAAATAAAAATAATTTAGGTTATAGTTGAAGTATTTTAAATCTACAGTTCATTATAAAATCATTTATTTGTATCAATTTTATAAAAAAATAATTTTAATTTTCCCATCATACAATAAATACAAAAATGATAATTTATGATCTACTTTAAATTGTTTTTAATAAATAATTTATTTTATATGTTCATTTAAAGTAAGTTTATAAAGTTAAACTCATCGAGTTATCTTTAGTAGAAAGGATGATGACGTTCATCCTAAGAGAAAAGAGACTTGTATTCAAATAATTTTATCTATAAATTGTGTGCGTTATCAAGAACTATCAAAAAATAATTTTATAAAGTTAATTTTCCTTTTTCTTCTTTCTTTTTCCCCTCTTTACTAATAAAACTAATTCTGCAAAAGCAATATTTTATTTTCTTATTTAAGAATAATATCTTATTTTATATAATTAAATTAGTGCAAAAAAATATACTAAAAAATAGTTTCAAATATTACCCAATTTCCTATGTATTTACTCATAAACAAATACAAAAAGAACTACGACACCAGAAAAATAAGTATATTATTTTTTTGAACATAAAAAAAATTAACGAATGAGAAAAGAACAAATGCTAAAAATATTTGATTATAACAATAATGATAATGATAATTTGAGGATTCAATTAAAACATTTTAAAACTTTGTAGGTCAAGCTAAAATTTTGATTCATAATTTAAGGAGATCTTTCGCAATTAACCCTAATATTAGTCAAACGACAAAACACGGTTTTCTACTTTTTTTTTTTTTATTGTTCGAAGAATCCATATGGAACTGACATGGAAAACCCCGCGCGTCTTTAAAGAATCTCTCAACTCCAACTCCAACTCATTTTAATTGAATTTATTGAACAATCTCAATCTTGTACATCTTCATCATCTTCTCCGACATGGCGATGAAGACCGGCGGCGTCCAATCCGGAGACCAACTGAAGCAGCTGAGAGACATATTCACGCGCTTCGACATGGATTCCGACGGCAGCCTCACCCAGCTCGAGCTGGCGGCGCTCTTGCGCTCCTTGGGTCTCAAGCCCAGCGGTGACCAGATCCACATTTTGCTATCCGACATGGATGCTAACGGCAATGGTATGGTGGAGTTCGATGAATTGGTCGGCGTCATTATGCCGGATCTCACTCACCAGATCTTGATCAACCAGGCCCAGTTGTCGGAGGTTTTCCGAGCGTTTGATCGGGATGGGAATGGGTTTATTACGGCAGCGGAGCTTGCCGGCACCATGGCTAAGTTGGGTCATCCGTTGACCTTCCGGGAACTTTCCGAGATGATGAGAGAGGCGGATTCGAACGGAGACGGCGTCTTGAGTTTCAACGAGTTCGCAAATATCATGGCCAGGTCGGCTGCCGATTTTCTTGGTCTTAAACTCGAGCATTCAGTTAAGTAATTCAGTTAATTACTATGTCCATTGTTGGATAATAAATATGATTCCAATTCAATCACTTCATTTCTTCTGGATTTATGTATCTTTAATTTGAGTGAAATTATGTTTAATTAATTATTCATTGAAAGAAACATGATCCGACATCTTCAACGTACTTACAAGTAACAACATTAATTACTCAACATGTACAGAATTTTTCTTAAACCCAGAAATTTTGCAGATTAAAAATTATAATTTAAAGAACAGACAAGTTGGTCTGAGTGATAAGCAATTTGATATTGCTTAAGCAAACCTCGAATTCGATGCCTTATGTATACAAAAAATTCTTGTTGGAAGACTTTTTCACCACAACCAGATGTACGACGCCAATCAGTTCAAATTAATTAAGACAAAGTCTTAAAGAATTACAGCTTGAAGAAGATGCATCCTTCCAACTTGTAATCCGACCCGAGCCTTAATCTTTTTTGAGAGAGGATAACAATCTTTCTGTGTTGGTCTTCTAGAAACTAGAGGAGTCGAAGCGTAATTTTTCAAATTTTGATACCTGTTAGAGACTAATAAGAAAGTATTTATTGTTTTTTTATGTACGAGTATGATTACATGATAATATTTGTTCATATTTTTTTTTCTTAAATCTTTAATCAGATACATGCGCTCAAACATAAATCTTCTAGAATAAACATCATTTTTTTTTACAGAAGAAAGTCACTAGTTGCATTTAAAAAGTAATTATTGTTTGAAAAGTAAATATCGAGTCATATTTTATTGATAATATCATTTAAAAGAGAGAGAAAAAATCATTATGAGATGTAATATAATATTACCTTTGTTTAGTTTATTTTATTTTATATAGTACTTTATTAATATTTTTAATGTTAAAGTTGTGTATCATTTTAATAAAATATTAAAAAGACTAACTTGTATTAGAATAACCCTAGAAATTTCAAATACCAAATCATATTATCAAATTATTCAATGTGAAAGCTTCACTTTTACAATGACTTGTTATCATTAAATTTAATTTTAAGTTACTAATAAATAATAATTATACTTTTATAGAGAAAAGGTTTTACTTTATGATAAGTTATTATTATTATTATGAATTTAAAATTATTTAAAAAAATTAAAATATTTACATTTTTTTTTACAATGACAACTGAATTTCATTAATAAAAACAATAGAATGAATTAGAATTACAACGCACTCAGGCATAGAAAGATAAATAGGGGTAATAGTCACCAAAAAACTCATACATAAAATAAAAATATTACACTAAAAATACGGAGAAAAACGAAATATTCCTTTAAAATGATGTCTAATATCAAAAGAAGCTAATAACCTTCATAAAACTTATTGTCTCTGTCAAACGAAACGCTTTACGAAGTGATAAAGGAGTGGTGAACGAACTAAACCAAATTAAAAAACAAATATCGTGAAAGTTTTTGTGCGAGCACCACAACAACCACAAAAATATGCGAAAAAAAAGTACTAAAAGCCATAAAAGATATGCCACAAAAACAGAAAAGATATATATATACCACAACAACTATTTTACTCAAACAACAATTGCGCATGATCTAGATTGTGTGACCAAATAACAATAAAAATCACCGTTTTAATTGAGATTATTATTTCATACACTAGTAGCATTGAAAAAAAGTTTTTACAAGTAAATTTAATTTTATTTTAAAAACTAAAATTCATATCCATAATCTTAAAATTCAAAAAAGCCTACGATACGACCCAGTTGCCCTTGCCCCTATCATCTCGCATAACTCCACCAGCTGCTAATAATAAAACCATAATGTAAAACATAATGAGACTTAATTAATATGCATAAATACTATTTTATTCGATTCTATTCAAAAATAATATTTTTTATATATTTAATCTAATATCATTAAGTGTAATTTCCTTTCTCATGATATAATTCACCCAACTGCAACCCTTAATTTTAATACCTCCATTATAAATCTCAGCACTACAATAATAATAAATCTCTATTTCTAATCTCATCTCAAATGTTGTGTTGGAACTATTAGTACGAGAAATCCTCTTTATTTTACAGAGATATATCTTCAGACATATACAAGTATTATGATAATACAAATAACTTCTCTGTCGGCCAATGGATCGGACATCGGTAATCGTAAGAAAAATACAAATAAAAAAACAAAAAATATATATTGAACGTATAAAACTTTAAAAAAAAAGCTGAAACAGCTGCAATGTGTGTAAATGTATACCCTATAACACTATTCTCACATCTGCACTACTTACAAATCTCCTGGAAGATAGAGTTATTTAAAAGAATAAAGATTTACAATATCCGGATGCTCGCCTCTCTGTAAATTTCTGCCATGAAAATACTGTACATGATCGTCTCCGAGCTGTGATGTGATGCTTATAGTGCAGGCAGATTTTGGCCATAATGTCGCCTCATCCAGTTTCTGCATGGTTCTCAATTTCGTCTTTGGCTTGCTTCTCGCCGGCTTGCTGCTCGTCGTGCTGTGAAGCCAACAGTTGTTGGTCGGATGGATCTTTGGCGCACCATTTCGACGTAGGCCGGATCATCCGACAGCCCTTCATGTCTTATCCACTGTATCATTCCATGGTACATTGGAAAGAAGCGCATCTGAATTGCATTGTATAAGAAGTATGGGGTAAGGGTGGCGATGACGACAAAGAGTGTAATGAACCAGTACGAAGGAGCCGGGGCAAGAGCTTCGATGAAAACTCTGTAGGCATCGGTGGAGAAACTGGGAGGCAAGAGACCATACAGCACTTGAAACAGGTACCAGAATCCAATGGAACCCCAGATGACAATATGTTGTATCAAGGTGAAGTAACTAATTGAAAGAGCCAGCTGCAGGTTCACAACCCAGACAATGCATGTGTACATTGTTCCCGTAAAAATTTCTCTACTAGCAGTTTTCCCGTCATCGTTGAAGGCTGGCTTCTCTAGTGCTCGAGCGCAGAAGAAAAATACGATTATGGCACTGTAAAATCCATTGAACATCCAGCTCACAATGCGCCGCCAGCTGAAGAGAACGTTCTGCACTCCTTCTTGGTACAACAGAGGAAACTGCCACAAGTTAAACGCATAGCAGAAGTGGTTAATTACTAAAAACATCCGTCTGTCGCAATATATAGGTATAACTGAAAACTCGAAAAGCCACCTACCTTGAGACAAAACCGTGGAGATACGTCTTGGTCAAAAACTCCCATAGCAATTACGGGAAGTGATGAGAAGAAGACGTTGTAGAGTGACAAATACCAATCGTTGTAGGCAGGTTGTGCTGAAAACGACGTGTACACCTCATATAGAAAGATTGTGAAACCGAATGCAATGTTCTTGTAGAAAAAGTAGCATATCTGTCACCACAACATAAAAAGGCAATTAGGCTTGCAAGTCAAATTGATAACTTCTTCAAATTCAAATGTTTTATTAACTTCATGAATCACAGTGACTTGAGCAACAGAATGAATGTATTACCATTGACGAAATTCTCCTGTAACACCAATGTCCATGCACAAGTAGCAAACGTTCCAAGTATCGAAACTGAGCGATTGCAATATCACTTGACATCACTGCCTGCATTAGACAATAATAACAAAAATCAGAAAATTGCGGAGAATTTAACTTCCGTCAGCATTACCATACTCCCTTCGCTCAACATGTAAATAAAGCCATAAAGGACTGTATATTAGTATTTACTTAATTTTTTAGAGTTCTTTAAACTTGAGACGCTAGAGTCGGTGCATTGTCAATTAAATACCTGCATTCCTTCCACACCACTGATTCCGATTCCAATATCTGCTTCTTGAAGCATTCCCACATCATTAGCACCATCTCCGATAGCTAACGTTGTTTTCCCGGTTCCAGTTTTTACTAGTCTTGTAACCTAAGAATTTAAAGAGATAATTATTTACTTGAAGCAAGGACTAAGTATGACAAAGGGGAACTGGAATCAAGAACCAACTCAAAACTTAGTAACATCACCGGAAAGACGTGAACGTACCAATGCCTTCTGTTTTGGTGAAGAACGGCAGCAAATTACAGATGCACAACCAATGGCAAGAGCTAGAAAATTTTGCTTCATATCATCCTCTAGAGCATAAGCAAGTGATTTTCCATCAATAATTAAGGCAAATGCCTCAGCCATTGCACTTAATGCGGAGACCTGAGCCTTTCCTGAAGCTATCTGTTCAAGGACACTTTTTCTCGATGCCTAAAAGAACAATAGTTCCATCAATACCGATACAAATAAACTACACACAACATATAAATTACACATGCAGACACTCATGAAGCACAAAATCCATATAAAATAATCCTTTTACCTTGATGATAGCATCCTTGTCTCCGGTTTTCTCCAATGACTGGATTTCTGGAGCATCTAAAGTAATTATAATTTGCTTCATTCCTTGTCTAAGCAAACTACAAGCGAAACTGCAAATTTATAAACTTTGGTTAGAGATCAAAGCGAGTTAATTAAAGTAGGTTTTATTTTAAGCAGTAACAGAAAAGGTGAAACTCGGGAACCATACCCAATATTGATGGCTGTCTCCATCTTGTCTCCGGTCAACACCCATAGCTTAATACCAGCTTGAGCAAGCTTGTCAATGCAGTCAGGGACCTGTAAGGTAAAAATAAAAGAAAAATCATTAGCCCCCCACTCTGCCTCCTAAAAAAAGATTAAACTATACTTGCATATTCCAGCATACCCCATTTTGGAGTTTGTCCTCAACAGCTGTAGCCCCTAAGAGAATTAGATCCCTCTCAATGGTGTCTGCAACTTCATCAATTAAGGTTTCGCGATCTGCACTAACTGAGTTTTTTGCCTCGGAGAATTTCTCGTTAAACACATTGTATTCATTTTCTGAAAGTTCACGATATGCTAGAACTAGGGTCCTCAGGCCTGCATCAGCATACTCATTCATGTGCTCCCTAGTATCCTCTTCGAACTCACGACCACTCTTGGCCAGCATTTCAAACATGACACTGCATAGGAAAAAACATTATGATGATATGTGGTGCAATCAAAAAGGAAACAAGTGTTATTGGTGCCTGCCGAGAATTCGATTTAGTGTATAGATACTAACCTGTCGGCACCTTTGGAAAGTAGAAGAATTTTTCCCTCTTCGTCTCTCACAATTACAGACATCCGTTTTCTGGTGCTGTTAAACTCTATAACATTCAAAAGTTTATATGACCTGCAAAATGAAAATTAGTTAAACATCAAGATATGTTCCTATTATGCTTATAAAAGGTTCATGTGCCAGGTGAACATGATGTCAAGATGATCCTACAATGCTAGTTATGTGCAGAAAATAACATAAGATGATAACATAGTGACACAATGTCTACTTGGTTAACTGGTTAAGGCATGCGGAGATCCTTACCTGTCAACTGTCCGTCCAGAGACGGGATCCAACTCATGTAGGGAGATGCTTGTCTGTGTCCTGTTGTGGAATTCAAAACCAATCACTCTTGCTGCAATCACAAATGCTGCTTCATCAGGTGATTCAGCCTCATATGAAATTTTCCCCGACTCTTCGTCCACTTCGGGTATTGCAGTATGACAGATAGCTAACAGACGGAAAAACTTCTGGATAACATCCGCATGAGGCTCATTAACCCAGTTTCCATTCATGATCCTTTCATCCTTAAAGTTAAAACCTTTAATGGCTGGGATATCAGCCGAATCTTCAACATGGTTTGGGCCATTTAGTTCACGGACAGGTGAACCTTTCTTTCTATCCATTGCCCTCTCAACTTCTGTAACACCGCGACCATAAGCCGTACCAGCCACGGAACACTTAATGAACTCCATTGAATTACAGGTTAGTGTTCCTGTCTTATCAGATAGTATCGTGTCAACTTGGCCAAGCTCTTCATTCAAATTAGAGGTACGGGCATGTGCTGGTTTGTCGGCCTCCTCGTAATACATGTGAATATCTTGATTGATGAAGATGCTCTGAAGAACTTTAACAATTTCTATCGACACATATAAGGAGATAGGAATGAAGTAGCTATACAGAAGAAGAGCTGTCAGGAAATGATAAATTGCTGCAACCGGAGCTCTTCTAGGATCAAATAAAATTTCGGAACTATCAGGTCTAAGATACCATCTCCTTCTAATCCTTCCATTTTCAAGGTCATTGTCAGTTTCAATCCCAAAGAAAATAGAACCAATAAATCCCATTACAGATACAACACCAAACATTAAGTAGATAATAAGATCCATCTGCTTCTCGATTTTGCTTCTCTTGGAAGGAGGGTCAGTAGCATTCTGCATGACTTTGGTGTCATGACCAGTGAACACAACAGCCCCATATATGTAATCTGTATTCCGGAGTTTCGAGTCTCGAAGAAGAAGTTGTTGAGGAGAAAGGGGATATTGTTGCTCTTCAAACTCCATAGTTCCAACAAAAGAGTACAAATTCGCATTCGGATCCTCACATTTAATCACAGCCTTAAAGTCCCGAAAATTATAGTCATCATGTAAGGATGAAGTTACCTCTAACGCTTGTTTCAGCTTCAAATTTGTTTCTCCATCGAGGTTCATCGTCTCAACGTAGCAAACCGCATCCTCGTAACTGGATGCGAGTAAGATGAGGTCCGTCGGAAAGAATTCATCTTTCTCCACCTTTACAATATCTCCCACTCTAAGATTCTTCCATTCAGTATGATCAAAGTTACCACCACCTCGATGAACTTTCGTCTTTCTGTTGTTCACCTCATTATCCTGAAGAAATCACAGATTGTACCACAAAATTTAGAACAAAAGAAAAAAACAACAACCAGGCTATAGAAAAACTTTACTTACAAGCTAATTCAGGGGGACAAAAGTATAAAACAGATATCAGACATGTTTTATGAACAAGCAGCAACAACAACAACAACAACAAAGACAGTAATAAAGTGAAAGGATAGAAACCTGCTGTTTTCGGCGCCAATCCTCGACACCTTCTTTGATCATGGTAGCTCCAATAACGATAATGAGAGGGATGATAGCACTAACAGCTGAATAAGGGGCAAGAGCAGTGAAGGAAAGTATACCAGTAACCAAGAAGTAGAAGTTAGCAACCCTCCTGAATTGCTCGAACAAGGACTTGGGCAAGAATGTAGCAACGTTGTACTTGGTCGTACTGACATAATTGTCCGAGTAACGGTGGATTCCCGCCTCCAAGGAACTTGGTTCATTGCAATGAACAACCCTGGAGAATCCCGGGCCCCCAATCTGCGAATGGTCTTCCTTGAATGATGCTTTACCACATCCAAGTCCATAGATCTTGCTCATCAACACCTTCCTCCTCTTGCCACCACCCATTTCCCCCTTCTTTTTCTCTCTTTTAACAACAATAATCAATTTACTAAAATTAATATATGCACCTCTAATTCCTTCCTGTATATCCTCCTCCTGGTCTTATTTTCACCCAAAAACTGTATGTGTACAGTATATATGTACGTATATATTCAGCTGGAAGAAAAGGAGGAAAATTTATAAAAATAAGAAGATGAATACAAGTTTACAGATAAAAAAGAAAGTTTGGGTTTCTGTTGGTTGAGCTCAAAGCCCCAGAAAATGAATAAAAAAATGAACTTTTTTTAGAACTAAAAGTTGAAACTGGAAAAAGGTTTAGACTTTAGACAAAGCGAGAGAGAGGAAGAAGAGAAGATAAATAGATTTGGACAAGGGATAACGGAGTATTAAAGACATAAATGGAGGATGTAAGAATTAGTCTTGAAAGAGAAAGATGAACAGGAAGAGAAGGTTCAGAGAAAGAGAGGGTGATTTTAACACGGGTTTTTTCAACCAAAATACTGGGAAGGAGATGATTCGATGTCATACTTTTGATTATGAAAATTAAAATTAATATGAAGAATTAAGGAGCCGAGATGGATTCATGTTCTTTGTTTCTAGTAGGAAACTCTTTCTTTAATCTTCTTCACCAGAAAACTTTGATTTGAACGACGACTTTGGACTTTTTATTTTTTATTTTTATTTTTCAGTTTTGGAGGCCGAGGAAAATAAATTTCAAATCTTGGGTATATCGATATGGACCGTTTTGTGGAGAAATTTTACAATATTATTTTATTTGCTTTTGGAGGTTGCGTGGGGATCTAGAAAAATAAATTTCAAGCAATTGAAATTGCCAATCATGACCGTTGGTTTCTGATTTCTTGGTCTTTTTAAGAAGTTTCTTCTAATTTTCTAATTCTAATTTTATAATACGGGCGAAAATTAATATGTGAGAAGACTTTTCGATATAAAAATCCATACTTTTTTATCTTATAATTAGATAAATTATTCTATTAAGCACTAAATTACTTAAGTAATGTTAAGTATTCAAATTATAATATTGTGAAGATTATAAATTAAGTTTGAAGTATCATCTTATAATAAATCTATGCATACTACAATATACGATTTGAAATAATTAATTAATAAATTAAGAATAAATATTTTATATACAGGCGGTGGAAATTGAAAGTTTCCACAAGTAACTTAGTTTTAGGGTATAGGATTTAGGGGTTTAGGTGTAGGGGATTAGAATTTAGGGATAGTTGTTTCAATTTAAAGTTTAGGGTTATAATTTAGGGTTTATAGGTTAAAACCTAAATCCTCACCATATTACCATAAAAACTAAATCTTAACATATAAACCCTAAATTATAACCCGAAACATTAAATTGAAACAACTATCTCTAAATTCTAATCCCTACTCATAAACCCCTAAACCCTATACCTTAAATTAACTCCATATACTCTAAAACTAAGGCGCTTGTGGAAACTTTCAGTTTTCACCGCCAGTGTATAGGATATTAATCCATAAATTAAATACCAATAATTATAAAAAAATAACCCAACAAAAAAAATCAACACCTTTTTTTCCTTAATATTTTGGTTTAACTCAGATAACCTTCACCTTAACTTTAATTACATTACATGTGTCGTACTCGTACCTCAATCTCCAATCGAGCAATCCCATCCAAGGGGATTGGTTTTAATTATAGTATATGAGTTGACTAACTAAAGTTTTTAATTACAGTAATAAATAAGTTATTTTTTCAAAATATTTTTCACGACTGTTTTAAGATTATATTTAAATTTTGGAGTTGTTCTTTCTAATTAATTAAAAAAACAATTAAACAGGACGAAAGTAAATTGTGAATGATCATGAACGTACCTATATAGCGGGTGGAGGGAAAATTGCTCTCATCTGAATTTGATAGTTTAATTGTATTTTTCTATTATTAATTATTTTTTAGACCTGTTAATTTTAAAAATTGTTAAAATTAAACCTTACCTCTTTTATTTTTGTGGTGCAATTACTTTTTAAGATTTTATTTAATTTAAAATTAATCAATTTATTTCTCTCATAGTTTATTCTTGATTTCGGCCCCGAATCCTGAAAAGATAAGGGTGTTTAATCGGTCGATTCGGTTAAACGACCGGACCGAACTACCAAAAATTTATTAACCGAAATTTTTTTCCTATTAACTGTTAATCAAACTGATTTTTTTCAAAAACTTTTAACTGAACTGAAAAAAGTTTGGTTAATTCGGTCAGTTTTCTAATTAACCGAACTTTTGTATACAATTTTGGGTAAATTACACAAATTGCCACTAAACTATGTTAAAATAATCTTTTTAGTCATTGAACTTTCAAAAGTTATAAAATAACCATTAAACTTACCGAACTATTACAAAATGGTCATTGATTCATAGCACGCTATAAATTATTGATAAATATTGAATATTTTAATGCTCATTTTTTTAACAATTCAATAAATTTAATGATCATTTTATGCTAATTTGATAAAGTTTAATAACCATTTTATAATATATCAAAAAAATTTAATGACCATTTTATAATTTTAAAAGTTCAATGACAAAAAATAAATATTTGTAATATATATAATATATAAAAAATTTGATTAATTAATCAATAATTAAAATTAAAAAAATCATTAATCATTAATCGATTAAACTTAAAATTAATCAATAAAAAATTAGTTGAATTGGTTAATTCGGTTAAAACCGAAATTTTGAACATTGGAAAGAACGCTGGAGCGAGGTGTAGAGACAAATAGAGTTGCGGTGCGGTCCGAGAAAAGTGAGAGAGGAAACGGGGGTGAGGCCTGAGGGTGTGTATGTAGTCGTAGAATGGAGTGGGTCAACGGCCTTCCAGAAGTAACGTTTGTTAAAGCCGTCACCTCATATGTCATACATAGTATATTTTAATTTAATTAACAACTTTCATCATTCATGTCCATGTCATCCACCTATGTTCTTTCTTTTTCCTTTTCCCTTTTGCTGTTTCCTCTAATAATTCACCATGTTGATGGCTGCCTCCACATAAGCACGAGAAATGCATGTATTAAAATGGATAATTTATGTGTGCTCGAGATTAAGGACGGATGGATGATTTTATGTTAGATGATGTGAATTTTTATGTTTAGTAAAATTATTATGAGAATTTGAAAATACGAGAGTGCGAGATTATATTATCAATATAAAATGTAAAGAAAAGAATTAAAATATATGAAAAATTGAAATTTTTAGAGATGCAACTGTCCTTCGATCCATCCTTGTTTAGAATAAGAGCGAAGTTGGAATTTTGGACGAATTAAATCATAAAATTCAATTTGCGATCAAAACAAAAAAAATTTTAACAAGATTTTAATTTGTTTTTTAAGAAAAAAACAAGTGTCTTATAAAAAATTACTCGTAATCAAATCTCACCTAAGATGGATGTTCATTGTACACTATTTCTCTACCAAAATATACTATCCCTATCCCACTAAATTTACCCAATATTGATTTTTTAAAAGTTAAAAATTTTAAATTTTGACCACAATTGTTTTAAATATTTAAATTATTTATATTTTATAAAATGTATATTTTTAAACTATTTGATTGAAGGTTTTTAAAACGTATTTTTTATATTTTTATCAATAATAAATTTAAAACAATAAGGCGTCAAAGTTAAAAATTTTGACTAAAAAAGTTAATATTGGACATATTCAGTGGGACGAAGTGAGTAATTCTTTTTGTTGTCATTCCAGTTTCGCAGAGCTTCGTCCTGACTAATTCGAACTAACTCGTGTCCCGTACCTGACTTTGGTGGGTGAGTATCTCAACAGAGATTTACTATATACACAAGACCTTGAACTCAAGATTTGCTTAAGCAATACCAAACAACTTGTCACTAAAATTGATCTAAAATACAATTTTTAAGACGAGAGAAAATACAATTTTTTTGTTAATTTAGATGGATGTGCATTGTGAAATATTTCCATTTAATCAAAGAGGCCAAACGCCCTTAGCTTTCATCGTGGTTTAGAATTCAAGTGGAAGATGGATGTGCGTTGTGCACCATGGTTAACCCAGAAATATTTTTAAAACAAGCACATATAAAATCTAAAAAATTTAGGATAGACATAATTTATAAAAATTAAAAATAAAATAAAATTAATTTTATAAAACTAAAATCAAATGGGTAAAGCATAAAAAATTGAAGGCCAACATCTATGGCAAAATTGGTTGGATATTGTATCCAAAATAATATTTTTAAATTTATAGCAATCTCTAAATTATTTTCGAATCTATGATATTTTTACAGTGCATTTTAAGGTAGGGTTGCTTAAATCCGTCTTCAAGAAAAATTAATAAAAAAACATGAAAGTATCTTGCTTTCAATCCGTCTTCAACAAAAAAAATCCTAAAATCTACCTGCTTACCTTTCATCTTTTTTTTTTTTGAAAATAAGATGCTTTCATGTTTCTTTTTATTAATTTTCCTTAAAAATAGATTCCAAGCAATCCAACCTCAAAATACACCGTAAAAAGTGCTATAAATTCGAAAATAATTTAAGGGTTACTATAAATATATATTTTTTCTTCTAAATACAATATCTAACTAATTTAGCGAATATCTATCTACTCTAAGATATACATAGATCCACCACTCATGCAATATTTCCATACCAAACCTATATGTTAGTAGCCATGCAGCAAATCAATTATGTGTCATATCACGTCACAATTACATTTTAGGCAGCAATTAATTAATTAGTTAGTAAGTGTATGAAGGCATGTACTTTAATATCAAAATTAATACACTGGATAATCACTTTTTGGTTTGCAATTACAGCACGTGTTTATTTATAACCAACCTATATGTCCTCATCTACCTACCTTTACGTACCTACTACCCTTTATGATACATATACTCAATAAATTAACTAACTTAATTATTGCAATTACTTACTTGATTTGCAAACACTTTATATCTATATCCCTATAACCGGTTCTAGCTTGGTTGTTATTAATTCATCATTTATATCCGTAGAAATGTGTATAATAAAAATAATAATTTAAAAACTTTTATAATAAGAGCAAGAAAATGAATTTTACTAAAATAAGGAATCATAAAAAGAATCATGTGACAAGTCCACCACGAATATTAAAAAAAAAAAAATTAAAATATCAACCAAAGTGCGTGAGTAAAAAAGATTGAATCCTCCTTTAGATACATGTTCATCTTCTATGAAAAACTTAATAACCACAAAATTTTTAAAAATTATTGTTTTGACCCTTTAAAAATTTTAAAATGAACATTTGACCCTCGTTAGAATTTTGAAAAATTATCATTTGTCCCTTTAAATTTTTATAAAAAAATGATCACTAAGTCCTCTTAAATGTTGAAATTTTTTAATTAATTTATTAAAAAATTAAAATTTTATTATTACTATGTTTTTATATAGTGAAAAAAGCACCATGACAAAGCTTACTATCAAAACTTTGTGTTATATAATATAATTAAAAGACCCCTTCAAAACAAATCTTTAATTGAGCTCTAAAGTCGAGTGTCAAGATCTGTTCCTGATAAAAATCTCTATATCTCTCTAAACTAAACGCTATATTAATGTAATGAAGAACGAGAAAAATAAATCTTGCACATTGCTTCACTAGCGATTTTGATTTCATCAAAAAACTGCCATAAAAAGGACATCTAATCATATTGGACTGTTAATTGTTATGATTAGAGAGCGTGATGGCTGCTACACGAACGTCAAACTACCATAAAGATAGGTAAAAGTCGCGTCACAAGGCAAACGAAAATCGTGCCACATAGGCAAACAAACACAATAATACGTGCGGAAAATGAATAAAAAATACAAAGATACATATTTGAGAATAGAAACAAAAAAACGCAAAAAAAGTCAGACAACAACACTCTTAAAGAAAAAAAAATAGAGAAAATTTGAGAGAAAACCTAACGGCTAGGGTTTTATTAATTTAATAAAATTGAAACTTAATTTAATATATCTTTATTATAAGTATGCATTCGAACGTTTTAAATGCGCATTAATATCCATTTTAACATTTAAAAATTATAAATAATTTAGATATTATTTTAAGAATATTAACTTGAGAGATCCACTAATTGGTTTAGTAGCCAAGGATACTTATCTTGTATGAGTTTAAAATTCGAACCGGGAATATAATATCTCCATTTAATTAAAAAAGAATATTAACCTGAAAGTTAATATACTATTCTTTTTACTTTTTAAGTATCATAATCTATATTTTTTAGATGCCGTTCCGGTTTTCAAGGTTTTGCCCTGACTAATCATGATCGATCCACGTCGCACACCTAGTTTTTGTGGGTGAGTCTCCTTAAGAAAATTTTCTGCGTACACAATGACTCGAACTCAAAACTTACTTAAGCAATACCAAATTTCTTACTACTTAGACCAACCTCTTTGGTATCATAATCTATATTTTTATTCAATTTAAAGCTTACAATTTTTTGGACCAAAAATATGTTCATAAAAAAAACATTATCTTTATAATACCAAAATAAAAAACCACCAATATACAAGTTGGGTAGAACATCGTGCAGCAGTATGAATATAACTAACATCCACGAGTATAGATACTCCATCTGTCCCACTAAATATGTTTAGTATTAACTTTTTAAAACTTAAAATTTTTAAAATTTGACCATAATTATTTTAATTACTTAACTTTTATAAAATATATATTTTTAAATTTTTTTATCAATAATAAATTTAAAATAATAATAAGTTAAAAGTTTAAAAAATTAACAAAAATATTAATATTAAACATATTGGATAAGACGAATGTAATAATATTCATATAAACATGAAATAAATGTGAATGATACAATCCATATTCTCGTACCCACTCCATTATCGTCCTTAATCAAAATCTTTTACATGTTCAAGAATAAAGTTGTTTATGTAGGATATTTTTTATATTTTAATCAAATACATTAACTTTTATATAAGGATATTATCTACAAGGCAAAAGATTATTTTTGCGAACAAGATATAAATTGGCGATTCATTAAATTACTCGTCCGGATATTTTTTTATACTAATTACGATAAGATTGTAAATAATTGTTACAATGTTACTGATGTAAGGATTAGATCGTAATAAAACCCGACTCTGAAAATTTAAATTTTTTTGAATCGATTCGAAAATATTTCAAATAAAATTTGAATGATAAAATAAGACTTGGATAACTTGAATACCTATGTACTTTCAATTTTTTTTCTAAAAATATTTTTTTTTTGCAATTTAATCACTCAACTTTGTATTTTATTTATTTTAGTTTAATGACTGCAACTCTTTGCAAATTCTTTCTTTCCACAAAATCCCCTATACTCTCGGTAACATTTATGATTTTTCCACAAAATCTATCTAACATTATAAATCTTACTCATACTTATGACAAAAGAAGATATATATATTGTATATGGTTAATTGGTTATAGAAAGTCGTTTAAATTGAAATTAATTAATATCATAACATTATAAATATTTACAATTAAATTTGAATAGAAACTCGAACAATTTGACTCGAATTTCATAAACTCGACTCGAATTTTTTTTAAATAAAATAGAATTCGTCAACTATACTAACTCAATTGAATATTCACCCTAAACATGAAATCTAGAAAACTTTTTCAACGGATCATAACTAAAATATAAAATTCTAGAGGAATTAAAATACACTTTTTACGAAAACTTCCTACAATTTCTCAGATCATAGAAAATTGTACTTTTTAACTATGCACGAATTTACATCTTTTAAATTACAATAACAATAACTATGTCAATTGAACTAAGATTAAGTTAAATTAACTTTTGAAACAAGACAAATTTGGTACTTATATCAGTATATGTGTCAACTCCAGTGTAAGAAAGGAGATTGGAAAAGGTAAAAGTCAAAAAGCTATTTCAGCCCAAAGGGATTCAACATAGATTCTAACAACGTTTGTACTTACAGAGCGTCCAAGATAAAAATAACGGCAAAGGCATGATTTTATGTTAGGAGACGAACTTATAAAACTTTATTAAAATGAATTTTATAATTTTAAAACAGTTGAAAATAAATTTTTGATAAGAAATACATAATTTTAAAAAAGTTAAATTATATACAAAATTTAAATTTTAGAAGAGACGACCTCCCCTTCCTGTCCCTTACGGTCCATCCCAGATGGCTGCCTTTCAAGACCAAACCAAGCCAAACCCGGTATTATATTTGTTCAATGTCAAACTATACATATGTTAATTTTTCAGGATGTGATTAATATATTAATATAATAGTGTATTAGTAAGTAGTAACTAATAGAGAGTTGCATTAATTGACTTCCCTGCGCTGTCCAAGTCTAAGACCAACAATAATTGCGATCTGGTCTTTTCTCCACCGTGCTTTGATTTGGCCTAGAACCATAATTTAATAATATTGTGAATAAATAATTGAGTATTCTATAGATCTTATGTAGCATCATTTTGTGGGACTTGGTTGATTGATTTGCACAAGTATTAGAGGATTAAAATAAATATTTGGTGCAATGTTGACAATTTTAGGACGAAATCATGACAATCGCTTTTTATAAATTATCGTATAAAAATGGTGTTTATTTTCCTTGCTTAACACTTATTTCTTGCTGCACACTTTTATTTAGTATAAATACCTATTGGAATAATGATATTTGGTAGTATCTGTTCTAAATATAATCTTAGTCATTTGAAAATACATACTCAATCACCATGCTACAGCGGCTGGTGTTCGAATTGTTTCGTGCTATAATTGCTCTTTTAATCCCTAAAAATATATAGTTCTCGTTTTCACTCCATTTCAAATTTTTTAAATAAAAAGAATTCAAATATCTAATGTATAATATGTATTAGAATTAAAAAAAAAACCTTCAAATTCAAATTCGGAAATTGGCCTCCTCTAAATTATTTTTTTAAATGGCCCTCTCAATAACAATTAGTATAGTTGAGTTTTGCTATTAATGCTTCTAATATTATTCCTTTTATTTTTCATCAAAACTTTAAATCTCTTTCGATTAACAAATTGTATATTAATAAATTTGTTGTAGTGTAGCTGTTTGAGGGGTTTTTTTAATAGCCTAAACGTGATTAAAATGTAGTATATATTTATAAATATTTTTAACCTTTTAATAATGCAGACATTACGATTGAACTTAAATCTCTTAAGATGAACTTTATCCGCTTATCCAGTGAGACCACTTGTTGGGTTCAATTGTTTGAGGTATTTATTTTCTTAAAGTTGGGTGACTAAACATCAGATACAACCGATAAACATTGAAATTGTATAATTATAATGTTGTAAATTTGCAGTAAAAACTTACACCGAAACCATTGCTGTAATGTTACGATAATTAGGAAATTATTTCCAATGTACTGAAATCCATAAATTAATTATTGCATATAATGTGGAATATTATAATAAATTTTACCAAGTGTTGTACAAGCTGACAAAAACATTTAATCTTTGAATGCAAAGAATTATTGTTAATATTGTATAAGAGTAGAGGTTATATTATATTAGTATAATTGATTAATTTATCCTTCTCTAGCTGCCAGCGAAAAGCATCGTTTTGAACTTTAATTTGCACGTGAAAACGACAACTGACAGACTCGTTTTTGATGAGCAGACAAATAGGAGCATGCACGGAACACGAACTGGAATATTCGGAATAAGAAAATCTAAAATCCTGGGGTGGGTGGATATTCCATGTTCCAAACAAGCCCTGATCCTGGCCCATTTAAAGGTTTTGGAGTGTGAGAAAGAACAAATATGCTAAGGCCATTAGCATTAGAGCCCACTATGGGCCTCACTGCAGTTGCCAACCAGAACCAGAACCGGGTTCAGATTAAGATACAACCAGCCCATAGAGACAAAGAGTAATTTTACACTTTAAAAAATAAGGTCTAATTCCGGTTTTAGTCCCTTTATTATGTTGAAATTTGGGAATTTAACCCTTCCAGTTTTGGCATAATTTAGATCTATACATATATATATTTACAGTAAAACCTCTATAAATTAATAAATTCTATTAAATAATAAATTTTTCCGGTCCAACTTGTGACAATGTAAAAAATCATCAAATTCGATAAGATAATAATATAATAATTTTTTAGAGATCCCCTTTATAAATTAGATCTAATCAAAACTATAAATTAATAATTCATAAATATTACAATTACTACTTTGGTAACTTGCTAAAATATGAATTTATTGTAATCTGTTTCTTTTTAAAATTAAAATCTAATTCAATTTCATCTCTAGCTTTTCTAATTGCACCCACAAGTTCCGGCGTTGAGATCTCCAACTGCAATAAAAAGTTGTGAAGAGTTTTTGCCGCATTCAATGCTTCCTTTCGCGTGACTAGTTCAAGTGGTGTTGAATCATCTTCAGCTTTATCATTAGTAGAACTTTCAACAATATTAGCCACAATTTCCTCTAAACTTTGAACTTGTAAACATTCCTCATTTTCGCCTGGATAATCCAACAAGTTATTGACGTCTATTTTATTGCGATAGTCAATATCGTTGATCATATTCTCAAGTTCATGTAAGCCTTCATCATTTGAGCGAATTTTGCAGTGTCAAAAACAATTTGCTGAATTGAGAAAATTTCTTTTAATTAATAAATTATTAATTTATCGATATATTAATATCTCTCTAAATTAATAAAATTTCATGATCCCAGAGTATTAATTTAGAGATTTTACTATATTTATAAAATTAAAATTTCATTTATTGTAAAAACCAACGGCATAACAATTAGAATTTCAAAGGATCGTTAATCCCATCCTAACTAACAGACATGTAAAAACAAATTATATATTTGTAAAAGAGACGCAAAATATAAATTATTGGTGAAAGAAGAGAAAAGAAAAAAAATGAAGCAATAAGTCAAATAAAGAAAATGTGATAAAAGAAAGAGAAAAATATAAGAAGAAAGAGAGTGATATGGAACGGTTGACGATGATCTTATGCCGCCAATAATCACAATCGACTGGAATTATTGTTCAAAGATTTGAGAGAAAAAAAATGATCTACAATTATATTTATAATTTCATTAGTAGGTTTAAATTGATAAATTGCAGAAGTTAAAATAATTATGTAAAGGTGATTATAAGATAATATATGTTCATATATATTTTTAACTTTTTAATAATGTACAAATATTTTACAGACATTGCAATTGAACCCATGTCTTTTACGATGAATATCATCCACTTTCTATTGAGACCATTTATTGGGTTTAAAATTTTAATTTTATAATTCATATAGGATGAATTATATATGTAATTTTTTACATAGCTTATGTATAAAAATAACCATAAATTATAAACACTAAATCTTAAATTCTAACCACAATTCTTACCTTCTAAATCATTAAACATAAATACCTAAATTTTAAAATTTAACCCGAACATAATTACTCGTTATTACAAACAAAGGCACCCATTTATATCAAATTGAAGGGATTAAATCCCATATTTTAGTATAGTAGACGGGCAATTATTACAGTTACAATGCAGAACTCAACCGAGTTTTGGCAACACAAATGCGTCAACTCAACGATTTTGCTCCTTTTTAACTCTACCTTCTTCATCCATCAATCTTTTTAATCCAAAAAAGTGCCCCTTTTTTTTCATATTTTATAAGCGAACGAGGAGAATCTAATCTACACATGCCTGAAATGGATGCAGATTTAGTCCGAGTTCCAGCAGATCCAAACAATCTCCCACTTCCTTCAAAGTAAAAACTTCAAACTTCAAAGCCTAACCTTGATATCGAACAAGCATGTACAACTCTTGCAGCATTAGTTCAAATGCATTCTCACTTAGGAGTAATGGGTCTTTTTCATTTTCATTCAACGATTGTTCTTCCAACGTTTTCAATTCATCACCATGTTTTTCTTCATGCTGCTCTTCTTGTGCTTGTTGCTGTGCCACATTTGCCACTCCCACCCATAGGCTGCCCATTTCCCCTTGCTTCTTGTATGGAATTAGGCAATCTTCCCTTGTTCATCCGAGCTGCGATCTTGATCGAGCTGCTTTCGAGGTTTCTAATGGTAGTATGTTTGCTAGGAAAAGTAAAAGGAGGTTTAGATGTATGGTTTCTGAGGATAATACAGGTAGCTATAGGTATTTGTTAGGCGGAGTAGATGCCGCCGAGGCCATGATCAGCTTATTGAGTGAGGAAGTGGATGTGGAGTGTTTAGGTACTAGAGAAATAAATAGGAGTTCATATAAGATAGTGGAAGTGAACAAATCAAAGGGTTATGATAGTAAGTGCTATAGCCTGAAGAAGAGAAGTAAACAAGTGGACAACAAAACAAGCTATGGTAACACTGATGAATGCAATGATGAAGCGAAGCAAGAATTGCAATTGGATGAGAGAGGGAGCCGTGCCAATGAACGTTATGGACAGGAGACTAGAACCGTTGGGTCGGGTTTGTTGGAGAGTGATTCTAAGGATGAATATGAGTCCATTGTTGTTGAGTCAAGGGAAGAGAGTAGAAGGAAGGCAGAGAGCGAGTCGTCCTTGAGAGCCGAGCATCGTAGGGGAAGGACAAGGAGTTCTAGTTGTTCATCTTATTACTCATTGTCATCTTCAGGGGAGTTGGAGAGTGATGCTGAACTCTCAGACCAAGAGCAATTTGTGACGGAATCGATAAGAGACGAGACTAGCAGAAGTGAGGGACTAGTGACAGAAAGCTTGAAGAGGGACAATGCAAGGGGGATTAGTGTTGATTGGGATTTGAGAAAAAAATCGGAGAAGAAGCTTGTTGAAGTGTCTGCTGACGAAATACAATCTGGGGCAAAATCCTCACAAGAATATGCAAGAAGGGTGGCGGATGATCAAAGTGACTATGTGAAAAGATCTAGTTCTCAGCATACTCATACAGATAATCAAGTTATTAGGCAGTCTGAATCTAGAAGGAAAAACCAGGACGTTAGAGAAATGTCAAAGATTCATGTTAGTGATGTCGGCACAACTTCCCAAGAGAAGCAATTCACAGGCAGGGAAGCAAATGTCAGTGTGTCAGAAATCCGAGACAGTGCTGAAAGAATTTCAACTTTGCTGTTGCAGTCTGATTCTAGAATGAAGATTGAGGGAGGAGATAAGAACCTAGTTCAGAGCCGATCAGGATCGAAAATGAAGATCTGGGAAGAAGATACAACCGTGGATCAGAGTTCACTTCAGCAGACAAGAAAGCAACAACAGCAAAGAGGTGAAAGGATCACGGGACAACTGGAAATGAGAAGAAAATCAGAATGCTCAAGTGAAATTAATGAAGCCAAGAACAAGAAGACCTCAATATTACAGTCTAGAACACAAAAGATGAAACAGGATGACACTTCAAGTTTAAATTTCACTTCTGATCAGAAACTACAGCAGAGAGTTGAGTCCGGTAAAGGAATGCAAGCTATTGCAAATATATCTGCTGTTCATGTTGACAACACTAAGATAGTTACCAATACTCAAACAAGTTCTGGAGAAAGATTGATTGAACATGAAAGTAACACTTCAGGTTTGAGTCGGATTAATGAGAGAAGTGAAATACATAATGAAGCCAATGGTAGAGTTCAGCAAAAGAAATCAAGAAAAGAAAACTTGAAACCTACTAGTGTGTCAAGTTCTTGCGGAAAAGCTGAGAGCTCTAGTTTTCAAGCATCTTTGAGTTTGGTTTCAGAAACACGAGAACAACAGTCACATGTTGATTTAGAGGAATCAGAAAAGAGGTACAGAGAGGATGTTTTAATGCTTCCTCATCCTCAAGCGATAGCTGGAGGTTTCCAGCATGATGACTCAATGACTAGGATTTTCACTGAGGAGATTTCTGGTAGAACTTCACAAAGTGGCTCTGTCACCTCACACATGCATTCAAGAGGAAGGACTACATTTGCACACCACGAACCATATGGGAGAAAACAGAGTGAGACTTATGGGGAGTCTTTAAGCTTGACTACCCATGAAGATTCTCTGGGTTCTGCTCAACGATTAGAGGAATCATCCTCGCAGTTTGTTGGGGAGTTTGTTGAGAAGGCAAGGCATGATATCTTAACTTCTGGAGTCCAACAGGGTAATATAAGTTCTGACTTCAGTTCAGCATATGAAGGTGCTAAGCATGGGCCAAACCCTTCTAGTCAATATGGCAAGGAAGAACCGAAAATGAAAAGGCATGACTCGAGGCAGTCATCGAAGGGCTCTGGAGGAAAGGGACCCTCTGATGAAATGTGGGATGTAACTGACCCATCTGTTCAGGAACTGCTTGAAGCAGAAACTCCTCAGGAAATTTCTACACCAGGGAATGCTGCCATAAAGAAAAGTGGCAGGTCCTTATGGACCCTTATGGGAGATATAGTTCGATTACGATGGAGTTCTCGTACTCAGACCCCTAGCTCAAGTTCAACTGCAAGATCCGGAGGAAGGATTTCACCTAATGAGTCTGTTCGCAGTGAGACTTGGTTTTCTGGTCATGAAACAAATGAAAACAATGAAGAGCTTCTGAGAAGGGAAAGAAGCAACCTGGCTTCGGAGGTTGTATCTCATCAGTTGGGACAAGGGACACAAGCTGAAGGAGATTTCTCTGACACAACAAGGACAACTGAAAAAGTAGGACACCTTGAAGGCAACGTTTCGACATCTTCAAATATATTAGAAACTGCGCCTGCATCAGAAGTTATTTCGTTGACCGCACATAAGGAAAAACATGGCATTAGTAGCTTTGAGGTAGCCCCTTCAGGCAAGGAGGTAGTACAGTCATCTTTACGATCACCAGCTGGAAGCACAAGAACATCTCTTGTAGCAGAAGAGATTTCAGAAACTGATAAAATTAATATCCAGGGAAGTGGTTCAATAAGGACAATGGAACAACCTTTTGGTGCAAGAGTAGCTGAAGCATCAGGGTCTCAGGATAAGGAGGGGGAATTAAGACAAAGAAAGCTTCAACGGACCAAACAAGTTCCAAGTGATAGATTTGACGAATGGGAAGAAGCATATAGACTTGAGCTTGAGCAGCGAAAAATTGATGAAATGTTTATGAGAGAAGCATTGCTTGAAGCCGAGAAAGCCGCTGATTCTTGGGAGGTGCCTGTTGGGGCAGTACTAGTGCAGCACGGGAAGATAATTGCTCGTGGATGCAACTTGTGAGTTCAATAAACTGACATGCTTGTCGTTTGATTGTTGATTATTATTTCTTAAGATTTTTTATTGATGATTTAATTTCAGGGTAGAGGAGTTACGGGATTCAACTGCGCATGCAGAAATGATCTGTATACGGGAAGCTTCGAGCATACTAAATTCATGGAGGCTTGCGGTACTATTTCTTCTTTGCTGTTGGCTGTTCTGAAGTGTATTAACTTTTTGATGGAGAGGGATGTCAAAGCATCTAAAGATGCAGTTCCTCAATAATTCTACTTTCACTGTTAACCAGGCAGTTTGCTGAGAAAACATGTAAAGGATATGTACACCTAAATTTCTCTGATAATATGGATTATATGTTCAAATATGGTTCATTAACAAATGAGAAATTCCCCCGGCAAAATGATTGGTCCTTCTCATTGGTCTTGAATAACAGTACCTAGCAATGCCATTTTCTAACTTGCAATGGACTTATTTGTCTAAAGGTTTTTAGCTTTGTAGTTATTGCTGGGAGTTTGATGAACTTGGTAATCTACCTGCTACCATATCATAAATATGCACTCAATTTAATATCCAAATGATGATGATGATGTATCATGCCTGATAAGGGAATATAATTTTCCTAAAAATTATAGCATTCTTTCTGTTTGATAACAAAATTCATGCTTTTGCTGCAATTGTTGTAATATCAGAACACATATTTTCTTCCCCCCCTTTTAATAGTTCTATAGTCATCCATTTAGTAACTTTTTTTGTGACTGAATCTTTGCTCCCGTAGGATACAACACTTTATGTTACACTTGAACCATGTCCTATGTGTGCTGGAGCAATACTTCAGGCAAGAATTGACACTGTTGTGTGGGGAGCTCCCAATAAGCTTCTAGGAGCAGATGGCAGCTGGATAAGGTATGAGTTATGACAGTAAAATTCTTTACGCACCACGGTCCCGGTGAATTTTGTAGTACTGTGAGATTTAACTGTTATATAGCTTGAATTTATGGCATAACATTCTTGCCAAAACAAAAATATTGTTGATTATAGCATGTGGTTTTGGTCTTTATATTCGGGCTACTAAAGAAATAGAATAGAAACTTTTTTTTTCTGAGGGAATTACCCTATATTTTGTAGACTTTTCCCTGATGGAAGAGGAGGAAATGGGTCAGAAGTGACAGACGGGGGATATTGGCATCGGAGTGTGCCGACATGATGCAACACTTTTTCCAGCTTAGGAGAAAGAACAAGGGAAAGAATGCAGAGCAGCCCCAATCACCACCTCATCTTCCTATAACAACAAGTCATGTTTCAAAATTCTTCACCAAGATGCACGATATCTTGCATTTGATGTTCTGTTTGTGACAGACTGTAGGAAACCAACATACTGTTTTTTTAGGTTCTATAATGTATTTTATGAACACAATGCTAATTTTCTTCAAATCATAGAGTGATAGTGTGGTAGATTTGGCACTCTTTGCTATATGAACAACTGAATGGCCAAGGTTTTTTCTTGCCAGGTCTACCAATGCATTTGAGGTAGGTAGGTTACTGCAGCTTTGTTAACATTGCCTATTTCTTAGCAAACCCTTTCTTCTTAATCGTCCCCATATATATATATATATATATATATATATATATATGATCTGTCTTCACATTTCATCCCTTAAGTCGTACTCAACAACAAGGACAAGATTGTAAGCTAATCTGTGGTATCGGAGACACCCTGCACACTGATAAGAAGCACTTTCTTTTGGTCAGCATTGTGTTTAATGCTTTGTCTGACAAGCAAAACTCGACTCGATTCGAAAAAGCCTTTCTAGAGGCACTTCCTTTTCCAATGTGGGATTTATATGCACACATTCTTTGCATTACCAACAAGCAAAACTTGACTGGATTCAAAAAGTCAAAATTTTCCACTCGACTCAAATTGTAATTTCATAAACTCGAGTCTACTCGGAAAGAATTCCAATAAAGTTTGAGTTATAAAATAAGATTCGAATAACTCAAAATTTTTAGTAATTACTTGTCCAATTTTTTTTGACTCGATTCGACTCTCACCATAACGCTTTATACTACTATAGGAAGGCCTGTCTTCTACACTACTTATGCTGAAAACATTGACAGTTGCAATCTAAATTATTTAAGCCCATTTCATTATCAAGAAACATATAATAAGAAACCTCCCTGATATTAAAAAGAGAAACAACATCATTCTTTACCACTGGATCACTCAATGAATTCTGAAGCTGAAGTTGTTATTACTTATTATTATTTTTTATGTATTTCATGTCGTTTTAATATTATATTCGAGTTCTGTAACTATTTCGTTCAACACGATATCAGATAACATAAAGGGCAAACTACAAGAGCCACCATAATTCCATAAGTCATTTTTCAATGTAAGAAACTGCTGCCAAATTGATTACAAGAAACAGAAATGGACTTGCATCAATTTTCTATTGCTTGTTGAAGAATTTTTCTACAAGTATAAACTGTTCTCAGATTTCTTCGGAACAAAAGCAACTACAACAATAATGACAAGGCGACAACAATAACATGGCTCCACCTGGAAAATTCTGCTGATAAAAGAATTATGCGAGTTGACCCGAATCGAATTCCGAGACCAACCTTTTGCCAATGGGCATCACTCTTCCTCATCTACTTCATGAAAGGGAAGTGGCACTGTCTTGACCGCCCTGAACTTGCCAGCATTATTCAGATGCTCATTCTCCAACCTGGACCATTAGAAGATTTTGTTCATTATAACTTCTCGAACAAGCAACAAGTGTGCATGTTGATGGGAACAAATACCTAGAACCAGGTACACTTGCAAAGATTCAGGAAATATTAAACAAGCAATCGGTTTTTTACCTGAAGAAATTCCACAGTCCTCTTCTAATCACCTCGAGTGCTGCCAAAAACAGTCCGGTTACCCTGTAGTCAACATTTTGAAAACTCGAATGGACAACTGTTTGCAGCCATGCCAGCCTGAGGATAAGGTTCAATCCCTGCAGGTCATGCAAAGTTTTGTTCAGAACAGGCACCAGTTTTTTGTTTCTTAGATGATCTATACTTGTGCTCCTAATGCGTATTTTATGACACTATCCGTTACATCGATCAAACAACTGCAATACCTATTTCTTCGTTTTCATGTTTTCTACCGAATAGGACCGAGAATCTTACTTTTGTTTGTGGAATGACATTAACAGTATTTATTTTAAGAGGATGTTTATTCTCCTCTGATTGACTTATCTTGAATTCTATCTCATCCAAGATGGACAAGCTGGCTGTTAGCTTGTATTAGCTCGTATGCATTGCCAATGGCCGATATATTCTAAGGGCTATTACATTTTTTTTTCTAGCAGGCAGGGGAAGTGATAGGAGGGTGTAACATATACCATGGAGATGTAGTAAATGAACTTTCGACGAAGCATTAGTTCATTTCTTAGCCAAGGATTCTTCGAATTCAACTGAAGCAAACCCCAGTCCTTTACAAAGTCCCAATACAATTGGTACACTGTTGCAGCACTCGACATGACGACTACAAGACATAGCCATCCGATACTTCTTTCTTTCTCGTAGGCCACTTTAGCCCCCGCTGCTAACATTGCTGATACATATTTACCTAGATTGACAAGGTGATTTGTCTGTCCTTCGTCAAACCACCGCCGAGCACACTGGGAGCCAATCAAAATACAATTTCTGTCAGATGAGATTAATTAATCTCAACCATCCAAGTTCTTTGGAAAAAAGTATACCTGCATAGCTCTCCAGTAATAGGGTAGAAAGGACACTGCATAAGCAAGATCTCTGTAATGCTTGGCTCTCATGCAATATCCATAGTCTTGAGTTTTGTAGCTTCCAGTTATGTAATAACAAGCCACATACTCGAGGTTCCTAAGCATCGGCACCTGCGGTTGAAGAATACGTGATAGTTTCAGATTTTATGAATCTGATGAGCTATGATTCTCTGCCCTTTCAAGTACTTAATTAGCAGTTAAACCAACCTGACTACAAAGTTGATCAGCCATGAAAAAATCCAACATGACAACCTGCACAGAAATAGTTGAAATTAATCAGGAAAATGGTTGTCCAGACAATAAGTGTTGGATTTTCATTTTTTGCCAACTTGTAAGGAGTTAAGTACCTTATAGAGAGGTGATAAAATTATATTCCGTATCACACCAAGGAAGCGATAACGACTTGAATGGTAGAAGATATTGAATGGGAAAACTAGCAATAATACGAAGACCTGCACACGGTGGAGAAAGTTAAAACTTCTGCAACATGACTAACCCACACATTGGCATCCAAAAATGTGCATTACGGATGGGAATTTACCAATAACAGGAGACCGGGGATTGCTTGAACCTGGGCGTATGAATACCCTTTTGTAACCAGTGACAAGTGAACAAACATGATTCCAACAACAGCAGTCATTGAAGCAGTACAGATTAAGAACACATCTCTGTACTTAAGCTCCTTGGTGGGAGCTAACTCAAAGATGAAGCTGTAATTGATACGAGTTTTTCTCCACATGAAAATGTTGCAACCATACAAAAAGAAGTGTAGGAACAATAGACTGAACATGCTGCAGAAAGAGAGTGTTGATCAGACGGGATGACACCGAGGATGTTATTAGAGAATAATAACTCTATAATCTTAAAACATGTTGAAGCTCACTACTTGCCTAAGTACAGGGTAGGCTGTTTCCATATAGATCGAATCCGGTTGTCTTCTGTACATCCCGGTGAGATGAGCCATAATGATGTATCCCGCGAGAAGGGCCACGAAACACCCAGTAAAGAGTCCTGAGCATGTTTAAAACTTTAAACCAATTAGTTAAATTCAAATTCTACCTAGGTAGTCTAGGAAAACAAGTCTGATATGATATGGTGGACATAAGACACTTGTTAATGTTGGATGTTCGAGGACTCTCCGATGTGTATAACATGATGATAGAGATGAGTCCCGGAACAAGATGTGATACGGCAAACCGAACAGTGGTTGCTGCTGTGTTAATGGGCTGCTCTTTTAAAGGTCGAATCCACGTACGGTCAAATTTGTCTGAAGCATGAAACTATGCTTTTTGGTCCACCCAAAAAGTGAACCTCACACTGCCCTTCATTTTAAATCTAGTGCCCTGATGGGTCCATGCTTTTAGTTCTTTTAAAAAACCTATTATTTAGCAAAGTGATCATGCTGGAATGCTTTCCACCAAAAGAATTGGTTGATTAAAAATACCATTCCTAAAGTTTTACTTTCCTAGAGAGAAAAAAAAAACTTTACTGGATGTTGCTAAATGCCAAGGAACTAACCAATGAAGAAGGTTACGGCGTGCGACTCTTTACGCTGTTGTGGTCTGAGATATTTCATAGCCTTCCTGCGATCTTCATCAGCAAAATGCATGATAAACAGATCTTCAACTTCATCTGATAAGTTCACAACCTGTCATTTCTAAGACTAATAAGCAGGTGTACAAAGTTGTACCGATACATAATCAGACAAGCATATCTATGCTAGATTTTTACATAAATCTTAAGACATGCTTTTGCTGATCTATAGCCACTTAACATTGTCGGCAACTAATGGGAACCATGGAAAAAAAAACTCATACTAGGTAGTTTATTTAGCTTCAGTTTCTCTTACCTTATCCGAGCTGTTGAAATAGGAACTCTCAACAACTTTAAGATAAATGGGCAGAACTTGTTTTCCAGTAACCTGAAGAGGTCCATACAAGAGAAAATCATGTTTAGTTATTTAGGTAAATGGAAATGGAATAATCACTTTAAAGACACCAAACTATTTTACTTACTTTGTCAAACTTCTTGAGAATTTTTATAAAAGCAAGCATGTTCAAGTTCCTGTAAGTTTTGAGGTAACCCAATCCTTTATATAGCTCTATGAAAGCTCCTTTGATCATCTTTTCGGCATGATGCAGCTTCGACTTGTTGATGTGCACCTTACCCCCTTCAGGTCCACATTTCTTCGAAGACTGGTTAACTAAATCGTCCCAAACTAGGTAACTGATAGCCGAGAAGGTACGAGCAGGCGTGGTGAGAGGGATGTTTATTCTCAAGTTCTTTCCATGGAAACTGAAAACACGACCGGAGAGGGATCTTAATTTCCCTTTCTCTCTTCTCATATCGATATTTGTCGACTTCACCATATCGTCTGATCTCGGAGAGTCTGTAAAGGCCACTTCATCGGTGCAGCCGTCTTGCTGCAGCTGTTCTTGTTCTGTTCTGTCCTTGACAGAGTCCTCCTCTGCATGAAAACAGAGTCACTTATTATGTTTTAATTATATCTTTGTCCTTTCATTACATTACAATCTAGCTAACCTTACTCCTTACATAATATATATATATATATATATGTATGTATGTAAGGTGTATAAATATAATGCATGACTGTGATAGTGAAACCAATATATATGCATGTATTAGTACTACGAGACGCGGATGAAAAATAAACAAATAAATACCACATGAGATAGTGCAGGAGATGGAAGAGTCCTCGTCTTCGTCCGGGGCGGAACCGCCTCGGCGGCGTTGCTTGATGATAGTTTTGAGCTCGGTTAGAATCTGCATTTGTTTCTTCAAACACTCTCCTCTTTCCAAAAACTCCTTCTCCTTTGTTTTATAAAATTGGTTCACTTTGTTAAGTTGCATGTCCAAGCATGCAAAGAACTCTTTGGCAGCATCAGTATCAGCAAACTGCTCTAGCAATTCTGTCTCATACAATAAATCTCTGCTAGCCGAAGCAGCCAGTCTCTTGTGCACCTATTAGCATTGAATCAAATCAAATTAAATTAAAAACACTGAGTTCGAGAATCGAGATAGGGAGCCGAAGAGTACTTGAATGACACCGTGGTCTCGACGTCGTCGGGGACCGAACAAAGAGAACTTCCCGATCCAAGACAATAGCTTGTCGGGGAAAGAAGTGGTGTTATGTTGAGCATTGGTAGCAGCAGCAGTGTTAAGGATGTGTATTTTCTTGAGGTTTTTCTTGAGTTGCCGGTAGTCGACGAAGGCTTCTTTCCACTCAGGAACAAGCTGGCCTTCGAACTGCTTCGAGAACTTAACCATGTCGGTATCTTGCGAGAGGAGAGAGTGGCGGTAGCCGAGTGAGTGTTCACCGGAAGACATGATTGTTATATATAAATGGAGGAATGGAATATGGTACGAAAGAGAACACAGCACATTCCAAAATATCCTTTGCACTTATTGTTATCCAACATATGCTCCCTCCACTTGAGAGTGGCCACTGGCCAAGGTTCGCCGGAGAATGATCAAACCGCTACCAGATGTTTGTTTTTACTTGATGAAATGGACAGCGAGTTCTCATGAAGATTTTGACGGGGTGGGGGAAGGAATTTAAAGTGGATGGCAGTGGGACCATACGCAATTCAAAACTATTCCATTAACAATGTTCGTGTTGTATGAGTGGTTCTTAACATGTACAATAAGAAAGATTACATACGATCTTTAATACAAGTTAGAAAAATTAAATACTTACAAGTGAAAAATAAATAGTTCATGACTAATGGTAAAGAACATTAGGGAAGCAAAATACCATTGAACTTCACGAGTTTGAGTTATGTCAGACTTATTTTTTAAAAAAACCAGCATGTCACACAAGTCAACAAACATTTTTTTTTCTTTTTTAAATTTGAGGACCCTACTTTATTTTTATTAAATAGTACATTCCCATATCGAGATTCGAACTCATACAAGATAGGACAATATGAACATCCTTAATCACTAGGCTAATTATTGAATCTCAGAAACACACTTTATTAAATTGCATAAAACCCATTCAATCATTGATCTGTCACCAAATACAATTATTATAATTATCGGAACGATAATGGCCAAATAACAAGCAACCACAAATGCAGAAAATAAAATAAATACTAAGATTTACGTAAAAAAAAACTCAAGGCGAAAAGAATTATGAGAAAAGTATGAGAAATTTTCATTACGTCGAAAAAGAGATTACATGTATCTAACTCTTAATCTTTAGTATCTATTTGTAGGGATAAGTTACTTGATTACAAAGGAAACTTGAAAAGAAAATAATTCGTCTATCCGAGCAGACCCTCACTTTTTACCCCTACTTCTTTATAAATATTCGGGACAACCCAAATTAAAATTTGGGTTATAACTTCAACAACAATCATAATAATATGGTTATTTTTCATTTAGATTTAGGAGACAGTAATACTCATGTGTGCTTAATGGCTCTTTGGCAAGTCAAGAGCTGCTGGGTTGTGTGAGAAATATTTGAAGCTTAATTGGCTAATTGACTTACAATTACACAGAGGAAGTCTCCCATTAGACCACCCTGATTTCCACTAATTCAGGATAACTAAAAGCTTCAATTATTTGCAAGCATCACTTAATTTGATAAGAAGTTTATTATTTTATTTTATTAAATTATATATATATATATATATATATATATATATATATATATATGATACAATTTTAAGTGCTACATCAATTGATATTCGTCACGTATAATATTTTTTTTTTCTGTTTAAGAATGTAGATTAGAACATATTAAGTACTACATCAACGATATGGTTCAACGGATTGAATTATATCGTTGATATAGTACTTCTGACCAACAAATGGCTTCACCACATAAGTTTGTTTCGACCGGTGAAACTAATGTCATGATCCGCCACTGCATATGGTAGTTAATCAGGTAGAAGATTATATAATTAACATTATTTTTAGTAGTAGTAATTTCGAGATGGAATACATTTGGAGGAGGATGCTATTCCAAGTTCCAACAGTAGCATTAGGAAGAAAGGTTCCATTGTTCTATTCCTATTCTGGTATCCCTCAAATTGTGAAAATGAGAGCTACCAATATCCCCACAGAAACTACAAATTAAAATTCAAAAAATCCCAATTACAAATAAAAAATATAATAAATAAGTCTGACTCACCACGTTATTTATAGTCCTATCTAATAAAACGACGGTCTTCACTGAACCGGCAACCATTCAGTCGAGGAGGTGAACCAAGCAGAACATCTGCATGGGGCACAAAATATTTCTTCTCATTTTTTTTGAAGGTGGTCTCCACCCTCGCCATGGGCTAGCGGCCGAGCGGCCATGGTGTAAGTGACCCTCTCCTAGGCTCGAGTGAGGCCTAGGTGTGAGGGCATCGGGGCCAAGCGGATGGCACGATGTCTCCCTCGGGTGCTGCTCGAGGGACGGTTTGGGGCCAAAGGGCCCCATATCGCGCCTTGTCCAGAACCCGGGGGTTGGCTCCTAGCATTTGCTAGGCCCTGCGGGATTCCATAGTGGATTGGCGTGTGGCCAGATGAGACGATGAGACGACGCTTCCGTGTAAAGACCGTGAGAATTGGATCGAGTAAGGCTGACTCGAATAGGATGTGTTCCTTTTCAAGTGCCGCTCGACATGTCGATCGGGCTGGGACGGCATGACCGTGGCAGGTTACATAACGCGAAATAAATTGATATCAATAAATAAAATATAAATAACATGAGTCGAATCTATCTAATAATTTCTTCCATTGCATACACGGACTGCAAAATCAACACGACAGTTGTGGAAAATTGACAGCGTGCCTTCAAAGGTGGCTGACTCAAAGATACGCTGCTCTCCTATCTCTTCCCATATACATACATGTCTTTTCCAACTTTTTTGCTTTTGTTTTTTACCATCATTGATATTCGATCTATTAATTGATTTATTCGAATTAAGTATTGTATATGTCCCATTATATAAAAGGCTTTTACAATTTAATTTACTTCATTCATAATATTAATATTCGAACCAATAAACAAACAGTGAATAGTTTTGTTGGGGGAAACAAAAGTAGGGAGGAAATCTAAGGCTTGAAAAGGTCAACTGAGCCAATGACAAGCCATGGAAATGAAGGTCTGAATCGGATTAGCATAACTGGGTGCGCCCTTGCAGCTACCCAACTCACCTCCCTAACTTTCCTCTGCATATTAATTACATTATCATCTCATATATATTGTAGACAATCCTTTTTGACCCCACAATTTATTTTGATCAAGGGCGGATGCAGAATTTTCTGCTAGAGTAGCGCACTTATAAAATTTTAGAAGGAGCAAAATTAAATTTTAAATGAAAATACATAAAAAAAATTTATAATTTTTTTAAATCATATATAAATTTCAAAATTTTAGGGGACGACTGTCCCCTCTGACTCCCCTCGATTAATCTATGATCATATCAAGTTCCATAGGGGTCAATGATACATTGAACAGAAATTCTGTTCTTTTTACCTTAATTTCCTCCCTTTCCCACTTTTTCTTCTTCTTATTTTTGTTTAAATTGTGTTTGTTTTCAATTTTGCTTACATACCATCATTTGGTAAAGAACACTTACTTGGCATGCAACTTTGGGCAATTTCACGGGAAACTCTTATTTATCCACTAGACTTTCGTCTAATCTTTGTATAATGAAATTTTATATTTATTTCTTAATATTTGTATTAATGGAGAATGCTACATTTATACAAAAGAATATAGTTTAAAGTCTATTTTTATGTATTACATATTTATATAGAAAAAGACTAAAATTATACATTACCCTATAATCCTAAAGAATTTTATATTTGTCTTATATGATAAATTAATCACATTTTGTTATGAATATTTATCTATGTGGATGTCTATCATGATTAGAACTTTATCTAAGGAGTTTAATTTATTTATTATTAGGAATATTATCTCTATTAATTAGAGTTTAATGTATTATGTACTTCTTATGCCTATAAATAGATGATTCATTGAAGGCATTGTATACAATTCTATTTTTGAGAATAATACAAATCTCCCTCTTTCTCTCATCTCTTTGTTCTTCTTGTTCTTCTTTATTTTATTCACAACACGTTATCAGCACGATCTGCTTACAATATTTTTTCAAGAATATTTTGGAGACAAATTAAACATTGTGCAAAAGTCGACCAATAATTACATTATTCAAGTACACCAACCAAATCTTGGTTTATCCAAATTCTAAAGCGTCTAATTCTTTTGCCTAAGCGCCTTGATACTCGAAGGTATGGAAATAAATAGACTAGGTACATTTTTGCTTACTTTTAACATGATTTTATATTTTATTCTCTAGTAAGTTTCGAATGAATTTTTAAACTTTCTCATATATTTTAATCTTTAAAATATATTGTGGTTCTCATCTATTTATCAAGTTATACATATCATGTATAGATACGATCCCTCATTGTTTATCTACTAAGTATTGTATATATCGAAAATAAAAATATTTGTTTATGCTATTTCTTTTCCTTTGAGTATTTGAATATGTAAGGCATATTATGTGCAAATATTTTTTAAATCTATCGAAAAATTTTAGATATGGCCTTTCGTTGTTATATTTACATCAACATTTGTTTATGATATTTTATTCGATGATATTGGTATTTTTAACCATGTTTTGAGTTTTACATATCTTTGAATGACTTGGAAAGAGACATGACGTAAAAAGATTATGAGAATATGACTTGGTTCATTTGTTATGTCTCCATCATCCTCGAGAGGAAAACTAATATCGGTAAATTCTGATTTTATTTTTATTCTTTAAATTATGATCTTAATGTGCGATAAATCATGGTGAATTTCAATCTATAAAAAGATTGTTATAAAGTCTATATTTGCTCGAAAGCAATTTTTCTTCTTTGTCGAAAAACTCGACCATAGACTTCTCCCAATTTCAAGTTACGAAAATTCTTCTTGATCCAAAAAGTTTTATGGGAGGCATTCCTTGAAGTGAATGCAAAGCATGATGTTTATTCCATGCGATTATCAATGATGGGGCATTCCCTGAAGTGAATGCAAGCATGATGTTTATTCCATGCAATTATCAATGATGGGGCATTCCCTTAAGTGAATGCAAGCATGATGTTTATTCCATGCGATTATTGGATCTGTTTCATTCCCTGAAGTGAATGCAAACATGGTAAATCATTATTCAATTAGAGACATAATTTCGATATAATCCAAGTATAATTGGCTGGACATCCCGTTCTGCGAGGCTACTGGTCTCAAAGGAGGTTTTTAAAGGACCTTGTGGACATGTTTAACAATGCCGCGTACGAGGATTAAATCTTTGTTCTCTGTGATAAGGATATGTGAAAAATGTTTTAAAGGCCCACTGGCTCTACTCCATTCCCTGAAGTGAATGTGAGATTATATTATGGAAGGAATAAAAAATCACATTAAAAGTTGTGGTCGTGGTCGAGGCTATGAATATACACATAAAAAATATAGTTGTTTTAAGAATACTTCTACCCGCTGGTAGCAAAGTTATAAGGATGACAAGAGTGATAAAGATCATTCTAAGGAAGTGAAATCCTTTTTCCAATGTGATGTTATAAACCATTGGTTTCGTACTTGTTAAACGCCAAAGTATTATGGACTTTATCCATAATCATGAATGATAAATGAAATAAAATATAAACAAAATTTGTTTATGGCGAAAATAATTATGGCGTTATTGGTCCAACTCAATTGGATATTGTTAATTTTCTCATAACCCTTGAAGGGAATAATTTACCATTTATTTTATTTTCCCTTGTAACCTCTAACAGGAATAATTGAGTTTTTTATTTTATTTTTATTTATTTTATGTTAATTCGTTTTATTTATTATTTATTTATGTTAGTTTGCTTTATGTTTATTTATTTCACATATTATTTATTTACGCTTTATGTTAATTTATTATTTGAAGAATATGATTACTTCCGGAATAAAATATACAATGAATTGTGGCTATTTATGCCTAGCAGATAATGCAAGTACTCATATTGTACTTAATCATAAGAAATATTTTTCCCATTTAAATGCAAGGGGAAATATGAGTAGTATTTCTCAAAGTACTAAAATATCAATACTTCGGAAGAAGCACTTGAAAGTTTATCTCTGATAGATAATCGACTTGATATGATGTGCTATATTTTATATTTTTCATTCCTCGAAGTGAATGATACAAAGTACATATTTTCATTACCTGAAGTAAATGAAACAAAGCACATTTTGAAAGGTGCACAATTATGCATTTCTCGATTAAAATGCAAGGGAATAATGTGAGTACTATATCCGGAAGTACTAATATCACAAAAGGCTCTGGTTGAGCAAATATGTTATTGTCAAATGGAACTTTATTCCATATTCACAGTGCGTTATACTCGTCAAAGTCATAAAGAGAGCAATATGAGTTCGCAAACTATCCCTTTGGGAATTATAGATAACATATGTTATCAATTGGCATTTGAAATAAGTCAATATGGATATAAGTTCTGGTAGCCAAAAAGTCAGTTGAAAGCTCTAGGAGAGCTATATATTGCTACCAAAAGATAATTTCAATTGAAAACTCCGAAAGAGCTAAATATATTCCTATTTAAAGGAATAATTTTGATGGTCGTACTAGACATGTACGAGTAAGATTGAATTACATGTTATGGTAAACAAGAAGTTTACAAATTCAGAGATATATACACACATATATATAGTTGGCATGATCGGTTAGACCATCCTGATCAATAATGGTGCAGAAATTATTGAGATTTACATGCACATGTATTAAAAGAACCTGTAGTTCTTGTGGTGCTTATTCTCAAAGGAATGGATTAAATTCCACTTATTAAAGAACGTGAAGTTCTTGTGTTGCTTAAAGGAATTGATTAAATTCCACTTACTAAAAGAACATGAGGTTCTTGTGTTGTTTGTTCTCAAATGATATAGATGATCCCACTTACCAAAAGAATTAGAACTTAAAGTTCTTGTACTGAAGTTAAGACTGTATGTCTTACATATCTGAACGAAATATGAGCCCATATATCCACAAATGTGGAAAGTTTTATATGATTTTAGTAGATGCATCTACATTGTTTTATTGACTTACAACCAGAAGTTTGTGAGATTGATTCTAAAAAGATTCAGATTATGCAGTTAGACTATTCGTCTTGAAAAGCTAGTGGGTTTATATTTTAGGCTATATCAGTTGTTACAAAGCCTATTGATTATGAAAAATATAGTTTAGCAAAATTTCAATTGGATGCCTCCTATTTAATAGCTAAACTATGAGAACAAAAGAGTTATTATTTATATGGTGTTTCCATATAGCAACACTTATACGCATCAAGCCAACGAGTTATAATAAACTCCCCGTTATGATTGGTTTTTGGTCAGAAACCATACATTTCCCATTTTATGATTTTTGAATGTGCGATATGAATTGCTCCACCACAACGCACAAAATGGGTAAATAAAAAGGGTTGAGAATATATATTGAGTACGAGTCTCCTTTTATGTTTAAATTCTTAAACATTAATTGGAGAATCATTTATGACATGATTTTTCTCAACATCAGGGGGAGATAATAATCAGCTGGATAGAGGAAAATGAATTATCATTATCTAGATCCTCGTATATGAACTAGAAGTTCATAAGATAATTCATGTTATTACATGTCAATTGCCAGACATATTTACTGACCCAATAAGAGTAATTAAGTCTCATATACCAGCTGAAACGCTCTAAGTTTAAATTACATGTTAGAGCGAGAGAATGTAAATCATGCCTGAAGCATGATAGTTGAAATGGTTCCAATGATCAAAATTCTCGTAAATAGAAAGTAATATGAGATGGTCATATATTGGAGGCGGGTGCTCCTGAAGAGACCCAAGACATAACAAATAATAAAACTCTATAAGAGTTTCAGGTACCTGAAATAAAGATTGAAATCTTGAAGAGATCTCGATGAGTTATGTCATTACGAGAATGGAACCAGAAAATTGAAAAGTTGTCGACAACGATTTTACAAACAATTTTACATAAAATACTTCTATAGAAGTAAAGAAAGAAATCGAGGATCTTGTATAAAATCTATCCAGAAGTATAGATATTGAATTGGTCTATGTTGAAAGACGCTTTGAACTTCTAAAATAGAAGTATTTGGACCAGCAGTCCAAACACCTAAAGGTGTAATGCAAGTGAGGCACAAATAAGTAGTCGTAAATACGACTTGAACTATGATTTATGAAAAGTTTTAATTACTTCATGGTGGATGCAATTACTTTGGCAGTTATGAAAAATTTTGCATGCGTCTAATTATTTGTGGATTCATATTTATCCTTGAAGGATTTAAAATGCTAGAAGCATTTGGAAATTTCCGAGGAAATTTATTTAGACATGTCTCATGAATATTTTGGCGCATTTGGTATAATCGCCTTAGTGAATACTAATTGAGCAAATACTATAAGAATGATCAGATTTCTTGATGTATTTTATAAAGGAGTTTGGATCAAGATCCATTATGATAATTTTAGAACTCCTAAAGAGCTTCAAATTGGAAACTCGTGAAGTACTTTCAATACAAGTACTTGAATCTTGACATCAAGTTTATCTCGACCTGAAGATCGAGCATTTTTATATATTTCCTTTTGTCTATGAATAGACATAAGCTGAAAGAATCTTAAAGAATATTCAATATGAATAGAGCATATCTATTGAGTATCCCAATAGTTGTAAGATTGTTGGATGTGAATAAAGATAATTATATCTTTTCTTGGTTTTGAAGCACTATATATTAGTTGGTCAAGCAATATCCATGGATATACAAAGATCATTACATTTAGATCTTCAAACATTCGTCGATGCCTCCTCAAATCTTGTAGAAATAATTGATATGCACAAGGCAAGCCAAAAATGTGTTTGGCTAAAATCATTGACCCAACATATCCAGAAGATGTGTAGATTTACTTTCACAAGATATGATATGAAGCTATTTTGTGTAGAGATAATGCAAGATGTATATCTCAATTGAAAGGTGGATACATCGTGAAACATATTACTCTAATGTTTCATTCCTCAAGATCTTTAGAAAAATAATATTCAAGATTGAATTATGAAGATTCAAAGATCTTCTGTGATGTTTTCATGAGGGGGAGTAAATACGCGTTGCACTCTTTTTCCCTTAACCGAGGTTTTGTCCCAATGGGTTTTCCTGGTAAGGTTTTTAATGAGGCAACATGTTATGCGTATTAAAGATGTGTGTACTTTTTTTCCTTCACTAATGAATTTTTTTTTTCCACTGGGTTTTTATCTTAGTAAGGTTTTAACGAGGCACATTATCTTCATAGACATCCAAGGGGGAGTGTTATGAATATTTATCTATGTGGATGTCTATCATGATTAGAACTTTATCTAAGGAGTTTGATTTATTTATTATTAGGAATATTATCTCTATTAATTAGAGTTTAATGTATTATGTACTTCTTATGCCTATAAATAGATGATTCATTGAAGGCATTGTATACAATTCTATTTTTGAGAATAATACAAATCTCCCTCTTTCTCTCATCTCTTTGTTCTTCTTGTTCTTCTTTATTTTATTCACAACACATTTTTAATTATATACTAATTTTCTTCGAGGAAGCATCCGATAGCAGACTAAAAATAGTATGTTAAATATTGTAATATTTTAACTTTTTCCACTTTTTACGAGAGCGTAAAATGAAAACTATTAACAAAATAAATAATGATTTTTTTGGATAAATAATTTGTTATTATTCATCTAAAGAACCATCTTTGTACATGATAAAAAAATTTTCTTCCTTTTCGGTGTCCCTATTTATGCCTTCAAGACTTTATTTTTTCTTAAATTTTCTCTTTCTACCATAATTGATTACGACTTTCATCTAAATCAGAAGAAGTAAATTGTTATAAGCTCAAAATTCGCTTTATCGTCTCAACAATTACCGTCATAATCCTCCTTCTACAACCCTTGTTCGGTGTCATTCGAACATTGACATCAACAATAACAATTTGGCATATTAAAGAGGAATAGGATGTTTTGAGAGTGACATGTATGGTTGATCATAGTTTATTTGGATCAATTGTTCTAATAGATTGAAGCGTTTAGTCTTTAAAGTAAAGTCAAAAGTTCGAATACTGACGCTGTAAATGAAGTAAACTTAGTTAGGATGACCATCTCTATAATGAATCTCTAACGTACTTAATCTGAATTAATCAACCAATAAATCAAACATCAAAAAGTTATAACTTATACCAAAAAAAATTCTTTAGCGATTAAATGAAATGTGTACAAAATTTGAAGGAATCTCTATCTACCCGACAAAATACGAAGGCTCGCGCATCTCAAATGGAGAATTTATTCTTGCAGAAAACTAAGAATGTGTTAATTGGTTTCTTTCTCGGTCTTTTAACGACCATGTGTTTCACTTGGTCATAAATTAGGCGTTGAATGGGAAATTATGTCAAATTAATATGACACTAATTTATAATATTAACTCAAAAAATTTATTATATATTGATAATTAAAAGAGTGAGGGTATTTGCTCAAAATTTGTGTGTGCATTTGTTGGCATGCATATTATTCAATTGCATTTGGGAATGAGATGCTTCATCTCTTCAGTTATACACTAGTACGTGTAACCTAACGCACGTCAATCATTTCACATATATGTGCTTTTATTTGTATTTTTCGTGCCCCTTTTTAGTGTATTTTGTTCGACCTTTCATGTCGTAGCATGTGCTAGAGATGATTCTAAGCATATGATTCTGGATCACTTACGATTAGAGGTATTTATGAGTCGGAATGAGTGAAATTAAATTTTAATTTTATATTTTTTTTAGTCTAACTTTAGCCTGATTCAATATGTTTTAATATTTTTTTACAATATAATAGAATTTTAAAAATATAATTATAAATTAATATTTGTATATTTTCTAATTAAATTTAAATAAAAATATTTTTTAAAATTATTTAAATAATATACGGGTTGATCTCCACGGGCTGGAAATCTCTACCTATATACTTCTCTGACTGGGTGGGCTAGTTCAACTTACAATTGTTACACCAAAAATCAAACCACAAATGATGCACGCTTAGAAGAGACCATTTTTTTTACAATGTAAATTGAATTTTATTAAAATGACATGGAAGATATCATAAATACAATGTACTTAAAAAAGAAAATAATGTGATTAGTTCACTAAAATATCATACAAAAATCTAAAATACAAAGAAAGGTAAATACTTTCATAGAGATTAACATATCATCAAAATTCAAGAGTCTTCTTGAATCTCCTTGTCGCTATCCAAACAAGATGCATTACGGGGTAAAAAAGGATGGTGAACGACCCAAACTATCAGGCAAATTGTTCCGCTACCCAGGACTGATTACATCGGCAAACAACCATCAACCGAGTGGGGATCTAACTTTCTATAACCACGACACAATCATAATCAGAAACTAACGCCGAGAAGATCTTTGTGTGAGCATCAAACGACTGCTAATGTATACTAAAATTATGCCAAAACGACCGATGAAGCGAAACCACCAAAAAAAAAAAAAATTTGCCACAAAGGTAGAGAAAAAACGTACTACAAAGATAAATATTCTTATTAAAAATATAAAAAAAATAAGAAAATAATGCACCCGATTATAACCCCTCGTCCCGGTCTGGCCGGATGACCGGTCCGAGTGGGCCACACGGGGAAAACCGAAGCGAAACCCGTTAAGGTTCCCCCTCAGTTAGCAACCCTATTTTTTTTTCATTTTAATCTTGTCACATTCGAACCCCAAACCACATTCAAACAGCCCAATTTTTAATCTTGACTAAAGGCATCTTAGTTCCTATGTGTTTTTCTCTTTAAAAGGCCAACAAGTCAAAACAGTGCAGTCTTAAGCAAAGGTTTCGAAACCTCCCCAAAAGGTTTCGAAACTTAGACTGGCAGTAAGGTCTGGAACCCGAATTTCTGCAAAGGTTTCGAAACCTGACCCATGGTTTCGAAACCCTCTTCCATGGTTTCGAAACCTCCCTCAAAGGTTTCGAAACTTAGGCCGGCAGTGAGGTCTGGAATCCCAGATTTTGCAAAGGTTTCGAAACCTTCCCTAAAGGTTTCGAAACTTAGGCTGGCAGTAAGGTCTGGAAGCCCAGATTTCTGCAAAGGTTTCGAAACCTTACCCATGGTTTCGAAACCATTGTGCAGGGGATCACTTACTGCTCAACTCTAAGACTTTCTAGGGAGAAAGAACAATAAGATCATGCATAGACATATATAAAAGCTTAAAAAGGACCAAAGGCATGAATTAACACTCATCAGACTTGCACATCCTAACATTTAAGCAATCATACATGAGCCATAGGTAGCAATCAACATGAGTCAAGGCATTCGAACATGACATTCCAACAAAAGAGCAAATCAGCATTTAAGGTCATACATGGAAGCTCAAGAGCCCAAATGGCACAATTCAACACAAGAGGTTTGCACTCATACACAAGGCAACCTAAGCATCTAAAGCATGCCATCACACGCCATCATTCATCATAGTATTACATGCTTTACAATTCAAAACATCAATCCAAACAACATCATTTGAAAGAGTCATACAAGGCTCATACAAACACACCCTATTGCCACATTGCTTAACTACTACAAAATTAACCATACTTGAGCAACAACTTGGAAAGCCCTTCTTGCCTTGCCTCGAACTAACACCACGCTAATGATCTGCATTGTTGAACATAGAGAGCGTAAGCTATAAGCTTAGTGAGGGTGCTCTAAAACGAAAAAAATCAACAATGCAGGGTTCAAGCATGTTAAACCTAGTCTTACATATATCAAGCATAGGCATAAAATCAAGTAGACCTAGCTAGTCTTTCAAGTGGCATATATGGTTTCTCGATCCTACCAAGCTCAATTATCAATATCAACATCATATAGCAACACCATATATCACCAATATATATCATCATCACATATTACAATGTATGAACAAGTTAATTGGCCACTTTAATTACACCGATTGTGCGGATTTAAACCTCAACAACACTTTACCTCGGTGGGATTACACTCATCACCGGACCTTGCATGTGCGGGATTCCACTCATCGCCACATGCCCTACGGATGGGATTCCACTCATCATCCCGTAGAAATGTAATAAAAGCTTCCGGTGGAATGTTACATCACCGTACTCCTCCTTGATGACTTAACGCCATCAAGGCCACGTACGTTTTGACTCAATTTGTGTGCACACTATCCTAATGATCGATCATTTACAACCGGTAATTATTTTAGTGCCAATTATCATAACCACATCATATATATATCATCAACCACATTCATGCTCAATCTCATAGATGCATATCAAGATAAACTTACATCCATCAACCACAATCATAATAGCATAGTTAAACAAGCATAAATGCATTCATGGATATCAATGGTTAAATCAACAACTTGAATTAACTATGAGTGGCCTACCAAGCACACTTCACACACACTCCCACTACACATACTCGAACCAAACTTAAAACAAGTTGAAACCACTCACCGCCCTTCCTTAGCAATTCGAAACAATCCTCCTACGAACCCGGATTTGGTCCCAAAGCCTCTTCCGCGCTTCCTCTTGCTTCTAGCCAAACAAAACATATACATTACTTCCCAATTCAATGCTAAACTCAACCATCAATTTACTTTGCAAACACAACCCAAATTCCACAAATTCCCAAACCACATAATCTCCTAAAATCCCAATTTTCGTGCTCCCCTAAAGCCTTGCTGAAAACTCAATTTCCAAACATCCAAATGACTTCCAAAACATCCCAAATCACCCTCCTAACATAGGTAGACCATCAGCCCTTCAATTTCAACATTAAACCCACCAAAAACCCAAATTTTACTACCTTAAAATTTACCTCAAGAACATGCTACGAATTTTCACCCAAATTCAACCAATTTGATATATGTTACACATTATAACATGGTTAACTAAAACCTCAGCTCAATTTATCAAAACAAATTGAAAAACCCCTTAAAAACCCAAACTTTAATATAAACCCTAATTTTCAAAATCTCATATTTTTGAAATCTAAAACTATAGATAAGTAGAGGATAGAGAGGAGGTTAAGAAAACATATTTACCTCTTAATTTGGTGTTGAAATCGAATGGCAAAATCAATGGAATAGTAGCTAAGGTTTTGGGAGAGTTTGAAAATGGGGGAGAGGGGTTTGACGTGGGGTAAGGGAGGATGATAAAGAAGATGACAACTTTTTCTTTAAAGTTGTCTTGCTTTATTTAAAATTTGGGTAAATTACAACATTGGTCCCTCCCTTCTTATTAAAGCTCAATTAGGCCATTATTTGAAGTTAGATTGTTTTAATTAAATTTTATTTGACTCGAACTATAACCCGGTTAACTCCTAGGCCCAAAACACGGGTGTTACAAATCTCTCCCACTTAAGGAATTTCGTCCCCGAAATTACCTGACTGAAAGAGATACGGAAACTGCTTTTCCATATCCTCCTTCCTCTCCCAAGTGGCCTCGTCCACACCTCTACGTCGCCACCGCACCTTTACTAACTCAATCGATCTACCCCTCAACATTTTACTGTCAGAAGCTAAGATCTCCACTGGTTCTTCCTCGTAAGTCAAATCTGGATTCAATTCAATTTCTTCTACGGGCATAGCATGTGATGGATCGGACCTATACTTGCGAAGCATCGACACATGGAACACATCATGTATCTTCTCAAGCTCGGATGGCAAACGCAACTGATAAGCAACGGGACCAACTCTCTTCACAATCTCATATGGCCCTATGTACCTCGGACTCAACTTCCCTTTTCGGCCAAATCTCATCACTTTCTTCCACGGAGATACCTTCAAGAATACCTTCTCACCCACTGAGAACTCAACTTCCTTCCTCTTCAAATCGGCATAGGACTTCTGCCTATCTGAAGCAGCCTTCAAGCGATCACAAATCAGTTTTACCTTGTCGGTTGTCCCCTTGAGCAAATCCGGCATAGGTAACAATTTCTGCCCTACTTCGGCCCAACACACTGGAGTTCTACACTTTCGGCCATACAAGGCCTCATACGGAGCCATCTGGATGCTCGACTGAAAACTGTTATTGTACGCAAACTCTACTAGAGGCAAATGCTTCTCCCAAGTACCCTGAAAGTCAATGATACAACATCGCAACATGTCCTCTAAGATCTGAATAACTCTCTCTGACTGACCATCTGACTGAGGATGGTAAGAAGTGTTGAAGTTCAAACGGGTACCCAAAGCTGTATGCAGACACTCCCAAAATCTAGAAGTAAACCGTGGATCTCTATCTGACACAATGGATTTCGGCACACCATGCAGTCTAACAATCTCACCAATGTACAAGTCGGCCAATCTATCTAAAGTGTAAGTAGTGTTGACTGCCAAGAAGTGAGCACACTTCGTAAATCGATCCACTATCACCCAAACTGAGTTCTTCTTCGTAGGAGTCAAAGGCAAACCCGAAATAAAATCCATAGTGATGTTCTCCCACTTCCATTCCGGAATTCTCAACGGTTGTAACAAACCTGAGGGAACCTGATGTTCCGCCTTCACTCTCTGACACACTAAGCACTTACTCACAAAGTCGACTACATCTCTCTTCAAGCCAACCCAAAAGTACTAATTCTTCAAATCACGGTACATCTTCGTACTTCTAGGATGCATAGCAAACGGACTACTGTGGGCTTCAATCAAGATCGTACGTCTCAAGTCACTATCTTCTGGCACAACTATTCTATCATTGAAACACAAAACTCCATCAGTGCTGAAATTGTAATCTGAAGATCTACCCTCGGCTATATCTTGCACGTGAGGTGCCAAAGATCTATCTAAGAGCTGTTTCTCTCGAATCAACTGACCTAGAGTAGGTCGAACCTGAAGCTCGGCTATCAAGCCACCATCTCCGGACAAACTCAATCTAGCAAACATAGCTCTCAAGTCCACGGCCATCTTCCTACTCAATGCATCGGCCACTACATTGGCCTTACCCGGATGGTACTCAATAGTAAGATCATAGTCTTTTAGCAGCTCTAACCACCTACGCTGTCTGAGATTCAAATCTCGCTGAGTCATAATGTACTTCAAACTCTTGTGGTCGGTGTATACTGTGCATTTCTCACCATACAAATAATGTCTCCAAATCTTCAGAGCAAACACAACTGCAGCTAACTCTATGTCATGGGTCGGATAGTTGCGTTCATGGGTCTTCAACTGTCTTGAGGCATAAGCCACTACTCTTTTGTCTTGCATCAGAACACATCCTAGCCCTACATAAGAAGCATCACTGTAGACTACATAGTCCTTCCCGGACTCAGGTTGAATCAAAATCGGAGCTTGGGTCAAAGCTTCTTTCAATTTCTCAAAGGCTCTCAGTCTTGCATCTGTCCACTCAAACTGAACACTCTTCTGAAGTAACTGTGTCAATGGAGCGGCTAATTTAGAGAAACCCTCTACAAACCTCCTATAGTATCCGGCTAAGCCTAGGAAGCTACGTACCTCTGTCACAGACTTCGGTTGCTTCCACTCAACAATGGCTTCAATCTTCTTCGGATCAACTCTAATGCCTTCAGCTGACACTACATGTCCTAAGAAGACTACCTCTCGGATCCAAAACTCACACTTGCTGAGCTTCGCATACAACTGATGATCTAGAAAAGTCTTCAAGACTAGTCTCAAGTGTCGGTCATGGTCTTCTTCAGTTCGCGAGTACACCAAAATGTCATCAATAAATACAACCACAAACTGATCTAGATACTGATGAAAAATCCTATTCATCATGTCCATGAAAGCTGCCGGTGCATTAGTCAACCCAAATGGCATGACTAGAAACTCATAGTGACCGTATCTAGTCCTAAAGGCTGTCTTCGGTACATCAACCTCTCTCACCTTCAGCTGGTAGTAACCCGATCTCAAATCAATCTTCGAAAAGACAGATGCTCCCCTCAACTGATCAAACAAGTCATCAATTCTAGGCAACGGATATTTGTTCTTCACTGTCAACTGATTTAACTGTCTATAATCTATACACATTCTCATGCTTCTATCTTTCTTCTTTACAAACAAAACTGGTGCACCCCAAGGTGAAGAACTAGGCCTAATAAAACCTCTATCTGTCAATTCTTGCAACTGAGTCTTCAACTCTTTCAGTTTTTTCGGTGCCATACGATACGGAGCAATCGAAACAGGAGCTGAATCAGAATAAGTCTCAATGCTGAATTCTACCTCTCTGTCCGGTGGTAACCATGGCAACTCTTCCGGAAACACACTAGGAAAATCACATACTGTCCGGATGTCCTGAGGTCTAACCTCACTCATGTTAGGGTTCATCACGTACGCTAAGTATGCTTCACACCCCAACTCAACCAATCTCTTAGCCTCTAATACTGAAACCACATTGGACAAGAACTTCACGTTCTCACCCACCACTACAATCACATAGTCATCGGTGAGCTTCAAAGAAATCCGCTTAGTTTCAAAATCTATCCTAGCTCTATGCTCCGTGAGCCAATCCATACCCAGAATCACATCAAAACCATAGAAAGGAAGCTTCATCATATCCACTGGAAACACATGCCCCTGAACCATCAACGGACACCTTCGGTACATCATCCTAACTACTACCGTGTCCCCAAAGGAACTAGTAACACTAACTCCTACCTCTAACATCTCACAAGGCAAATTCAAAGACTGTGCATGCTCACTCAATATGTAGGAATGTGTAGACCCAGAGTCAATCAAAGAAAGCAAACCCAAAGACTGTATCGAGAAGTTACCTGCGATCACATCGGTGTCATGCTGCTCCCTGCGCTGAGCGTAAACCCTGGCCTGTCCTCCGCCCTCCGGCTGGACTGCGACTACATGAGCTAAATTTCTCTGACCATCGTTCCTCGGCTGGAAATTACCTCTGACGCGCCCGTGGCCTCTCTGAAAGTCGTTGGCTCTAGCAGGAGCCTGAGCTGGTGCCTGTCCCACCTGATGTGGACAGTCACGTCTAATGTGGTCTCTAGCACCACAACTCCAACAAGAATGATAATTTCCCCAACACTCCCCGGTGTGGTTCCTCCCGCAAGTAGCACATGTGGGCAACTTCCCACCAGCTCTCTGGCCCTGGTGGCCCCTACCGTGGTTACCGCCACCACGCCTATGATCATACTGATACCTGTTGTCCCGATGCCTCTTGGCATCACCTCTATCAAAGTTGCTGGACCTCTTACCCGAACTAGATCCACCTGACCGCCTGGTCAAACTCAAACTGTGCTCCAAGTCCTTGGCCTTCGAGACCAAGACATCAAAATCAGTGTAATCTGAAGCTAGAGTATAAGTCTTGATCTCCTCACTCATCCCATATCGGAAGCGGTTACAACGCTCCACCTCAGTAGGTACAAGCTCAGGTGCATACTGACTCAATCTGACAAACCGAATCTCATAATCAGTCACGGACATACTCCCCTGAAGCAATGCCATAAACTCCCTCTTCCTCTCATCGAGGTATCGCGGACCCAAATACTTCTTCCGGAAAGCTGTCTCAAAGAACTCCCAAGTGATCTCGGTCTCATCCATCCCCGAAGTAACGGTGACCCACCAAGTGTAGGCATCTCCCTGAAGCAGAGACTCAACACACCCCAACTTGCGCTCACCAGTACATCCCATCTGAGCAAGAATACGGACGGTCTTCTCAAACCACAACTCTGACCTCTCCGGAGTAGCACCTCTAAACTCTTCGGCCCCAAGGCCCCGAAGTCTCTCTAATGGCAATCCGGTGCCCTCACCCTGATGATGAGCTGCCTGGCCTCCAGCTACTGCAGCCTGAAATGCCCTGGCTATTGCCTGAACCAACGGAGCTAAATCAATTCCGGCCGGTCCTTGGCCACCTTGTGGTCCCTCTCCTTCGGCCCCGGCCTCACCTCCCACTCCCGGTGGAGGAGGTGGTGGTGGTGGAGGTGGTGGAGGAGCTCCAACTCCAACCACATGCTCTCCCACTTGAGCCCCAACCCTAACTTCTTGCTCAACTCTTGGAGCCTCTGCCCGTGGTTCCGGTCGAACCATCCTAGGCCTCCCACGTGGTCTCATGCTTTAGCTAGCAAGGTTTAAACTACAACAACAAACAAATAGGATTACGTTAGCCAAAGCAAGGGTCCAATAGTGCTCAAGTATTCCTCTTTCCAAAAATCTTTTTAAATTAAGTAATAGTAGCAATGGGCACACACTCTACACCAGACACCACAATTCACGCATTCAAAACATCATACGATCAATCAAGCATCAAGGATTCATGGCAAAACATGCATTAAACAACACAATCAATTAACACATTAAGCTTACCTCACTTACCTGCCCGAGGTCTCGGTAACCTCAGGCTCTGATACTAACAAATGTAACCCCCTCGTCCCGGTCTGGCCGGATGACCGGTCCGAGTGGGCCACACGGGGAAAACTGAAGCGAAACCCGTTAAGGTTCCCCCTCGGTTAGCAACCCTATTTTCTTTTCATTTTAATCTTGTCACATTCGAACCCCAAACCACATTCAAACAGCCCAATTTTTAATCTTGACTAAAGGCATCTTAGTTCCTATGTGTTTTTCTCTTTAAAAGGCCAACAAGTCAAAATAGTGCAGTCTTAAGCAAAGGTTTCGAAACCTCCCCAAAAGGTTTCGAAACTTAGACTGGCAGTAAGGTCTGGAACCCGAATTTCTGCAAAGGTTTCGAAACCTGACCCATGGTTTCGAAACCCTCTTCCATGGTTTCGAAACCTCCCTCAAAGGTTTCGAAACTTAGGCCGGCAGTGAGGTCTGGAATCCCAGATTTTGCAAAGGTTTCGAAACCTTTCCTAAAGGTTTCGAAACTTAGGCTGGCAGTAAGGTCTGGAAGCCCAGATTTCTGCAAAGGTTTCGAAACCTTACCCATGGTTTCGAAACCATTGTGCAGGGGATCACTTACTGCTCAACTCTAAGACTTTCTAGGGAGAAAGAACAATAAAATCATGCATAGACATATATAAAAGCTTAAAAAGGACCAAAGGCATGAATTAACACTCATCAGACTTGCACATCCTAACATTTAAGCAATCATACATGAGCCATAGGTAGCAATCAACATGAGTCAAGGCATTCGAACATGACATTCCAACAAAAGAGCAAATCAGCATTTAAGGTCATACATGGAAGCTCAAGAGCCCAAATGGCACAATTCAACACAAGAGGTTTGCACTCATACACAAGGCAACCTAAGCATCTAAAGCATGCCATCACACACCATCATTCATCATAGTATTACATGCTTTACAATTCAAAACATCAATCCAAACAACATCATTTGAAAGAGTCATACAAGGCTCATACAAACACACCCTATTGCCACATTGCTTAACTACTACAAAATTAACCATACTTGAGCAACAACTTGGAAAGCCCTTCTTGCCTTGCCTCGAACTAACACCACGCTAATGATCTGCATTGTTGAACATAGAGAGCGTAAGCTATAAGCTTAGTGAGGGTGCTCTAAAACGAAAAACATCAACAATGCAGGGTTCAAGCATGTTAAACCTAGTCTTACATACATCAAGCATAGGCATAAAATCAAGTAGACCTAGCTAGTCTTTCAAGTGGCATATATGGTTTCTCGATCCTACCAAGCTCAATTATCAATATCAACATCATATAACAACACCATATATCACCAATATATATCATCATCACATATTACAATGTATGAACAAGTTAATTGGCCACTTTAATTACCCCGATTGTGCGGATTTAAACCTCAACAACACTTTACCTCGGTGGGATTACACTCATCACCGGACCTTGCATGTGCGGGATTCCACTCATCGCCACACGCCCTACGGATGGGATTCCACTCATCATCCCGTAGAAATGTAATAAAAGCTTCCGGTGGAATGTTACATCACCGTACTCCTCCTTGATGACTTAACGCCATCAAGGCCACGTACGTTTTGACTCAATTTGTGTGCACACTATCCTAATGATCGATCATTTACAACCGGTAATTATTTTAGTGTCAATTATCATAACCACATCATATATATATCATCAACCACATTCATGCTCAATCTCATAGATGCATATCAAAATAAACTTACATCCATCAACCACAATCATAATAGCATAGTTAAACAAGCATAAATGCATTCATGGATATCAATGGTTAAATCAACAACTTGAATTAACTATGAGTGGCCTACCAAGCACACTTCACACACACTCCCACTACACATACTCGAACCAAACTTAAAACAAGTTGAAACCACTCACCGCCCTTCCTTAGCAATTCGAAACAATCCTCCTACGAACCCGGATTTGGTCCCAAAGCCTCTTCCGCGCTTCCTCTTGCTTCTAGCCAAACAAAACATATACATTACTTCCCAATTCAATGCTAAACTCAACCATTAATTTACTTTGCAAACACAACCCAAATTCCACAAATTCCCAAACCACATAATCTCCAAAAATCCCAATTTTCGTGCTCCCCTAAAGCCTTGCTGAAAACTCAATTTCCAAACATCCAAATGACTTCCAAAACATCCCAAATCACCCTCCTAACATAGGTAGACCATCAGCCCTTCAATTTCAACATTAAACCCACCAAAAACCCAAATTTTACTACCTTAAAATTTACCTCAAGAACATGCTACGAATTTTCACCCAAATTCAACCAATTTGATATATGTTACACATTATAACATGGTTAACTAAAACCCCAACTCAATTTATCAAAACAAATTGAAAAACCCCTTAAAAACCCAAACTTTAATATAAACCCTAATTTTCAAAACCCCATATTTTTGAAATCTAAAACTATAGATAAGTAGAGGATAGAGAGGAGGTTAAGAAAACATATTTACCTCTTAATTTGGTGTTGAAATCGAATGGCAAAATCAATGGAATAGTAGCTAAGGTTTTGGGAGAGTTTGAAAATGGGGGAGAGGGGTTTGACGTGGGGTAAGGGAGGATGATAAAGAAGATGACAACTTTTTCCTTAAATTACAACATTGGTCCCTCCCTTCTTATTAAAGCTCAATTAGGTCATTATTTGAAGTTAGATTGTTTTAATTAAATTTTATTTGACTCGAACTATAACCCGGTTAACTCCTAGGCCTAAAACACGGGTGTTACACCGATGGTCAACAACCAATACTAAAATTAATTGCTGATCACCAATTAAAAAGAAGAAGAAAAAAGAAGTTGCGACACTAGAAATAAGGCATAAAAAAATTAGGTTAAGAAATGGCTGCAACGCTTGGTTTTGTTTTTCTATAGAAGAGAGAAATTCAATTAATTAATCTTTTATGTGCATTATTTTTTCTTGAATAGTCCAAAAGTGATTATAAGGTAATATTTGTTCACACATATTCTTAACTATTTGGCAATGCGCATACATCTTGTAGACGTAGCGATTTAAACATGTGTCTCTCCTAAGATAAATATCATCCGCTTTTCCACTATGACTATTGTTGAATTCTCTATAGACGTTATTTTGTAAGCATGGGACATCAACAAACATGACATATTTTTGGATGAGATTTAAATATTGTTTTAGTTGAAATATATTTTTATAGATAAATTATATCATAAGCTCGGCTCACCACGTCATTCATAGTCCAACTAATAAAAACCATCTATTTCATTCAATTTTTTTCATAAGTTTTATTTTAATTTTTCAACGCATCTTATATAGAAGCAATGTGCATGTTTCTAGTGTGTAGTAGGTTTTGGGCTTTTTTGGATTTTGTTCTGATAGCCGGAAGGATTAGTAGAGAGTCTATATGTTGTGTTATCTATGGTTTTGCCCCTTCATTTTTTTTATGATTAATTATACTATGTCCTCGTAATTTTGATTAATGATTTCGTCACTGCCTAATATATTATTTACTTTTCCTTTGATATAGAATCGATATTTGAGTTTTAATAAATTTTGGTTATGATCACCTGCTTCAAAGTTGAGTGATTAACTTGTTTATTTTGCTATCCGTGTTATTAGGTTATAGGTTTAGGAATTTAAGTTTAATTGTTTAAAGAGGAGTTGTGCAACATTTTTTACACAGTTCGTGTATCAAAATATAACCTTAATAATAATTAAATTAAACGATTAAAGAAAACTAGTTAAATTAAATGCCAAAGATCGAATACAAGATTATCAAAAATTATGTACAAATCCTTTATGACTTCACCTATAATCATTTGTTGAATTAGTAAAAATTAATAATGAAAAATAAAAGAATTAAACCGGTGGAAAATTAGAAGGTTTTTGGCTCTATTCAAAATAATATTTCAATTTAATTTTTTTAGTATAAATTTTTTGACTCTAACCTCTTAATTTAACATGTTATCAGAACTACTGTTGACGGCAATATGATAATTGAAATCTTTCATTTTTGTTTTAATTTTTCCCTTTGTTTTTTTTTTTTTTTTGTGCTCACTCAAGAAACCGTCGATTTCAATAATCCCCTTTATTTACATCCGTCTGATACACTGTGCAATGTTAGTTTTACATCAATTCCAAAGATTCGAGAACCAAAACATCTAGAGTCTTTCGATGCGCATTGTTCTTTTGGCTTAGAATAAACTTGGGTTTATTAATGATACCTGCTCTAAATATTCTTTCCTCCTAATTAAACTTCACCTTAGATTGAAAGGAATCCAATCCTCTTCTTTCAACATACATTAAAATTGATATATCTATATTTTATATCCTATTCAAATGTGGGTAGCTAGATGATTCATAAGCATATACTTAAAGAGAATATATATACTTGTATTTGTTAATGATATATGGATATATTGGTCATGTTGGTACTAATTAGATAAAGATAGCCAACTCGGATATTATTATTCTTTTATTTAGCATATTCTTTCACATGCGTGCATCATCCTTTGTTTCGAAATGACCGGTACTTGATATATGTAAAAATACATGTATTCCCCATATTCTTATTCTAGTAAGCATACGCACTGTTGGGATGGGAACCAAATTGTCGTTTAATATGCATGGTGGAATTAATTTGGGAATCGGAGGAAAAGACTGGTGTTGCGGGTGAGTCTATGGTGTGGTGCTTTAATTTAAGATTTAAAAGAGTGTAACTTAAAATGTTAGAAAACACGCAACCTAAATATTATTACACAATGTATTTTCATGACGAGTTTCGATATTTGTCATAAGACCATAAATTAAGTTTTGAAACTTGTTGTTAAAAAAGCACCAACCTAAAATGTTATCGAAAAGTATAACATTTTAGGTTGTGTGTTTTCTGACATGTCGGTTGTGCTGTTTTTAGCCTTAAATTAGGTTGTTGTACACTGGACTATAATAGAAATTATCTACACCTTTTCGGTGCTCCTATTTATGCCCCGCACTAAAAATTAGATTTATGGTTAAGATTTAGTGAATTTGGCGCAGGGTGTATTTTTTTAAGGTACACGGCTTAAGATTTAAAATTTAAGGTTATGACTTAGAATTTAATTTTTAGTGTTGGACATAAAAAGAAAACTAAAAAAAGTAACATAGAATTTTTATCCCCTAGACTTACCCCTGAAATGATGCATGGATTAATGAATTAATAACTCTGTATATATGTTGTCCGTCGATAATTAATTAGAAAAATATATTCTATCCAATCTGGGGTCTAGATTTCTCTACTGTTTAAGCATCATCATATTGGAAAAATGTAATTAATTAATTGAATTTAGTACCATGTGCTGCCTACATGATTCCTTTTTGCATGTATTTGTGTTTCTCGTGACGTGAATGTGTGATATTCGATCCATTGTGCTCCCAAGAATTTGAAGGGGAAAAAAGAGAGCCTTTGATTATATCATATAAATTTACAAAGACTGTGATGAAAAATTATGAGAAGTTAAATCTATTATACGTATATTGATATTTTTGGTCTTTGAACTTTTAAAATAAAGTATTTGAATCTCTGGAATATTTTTTTATTTTTATTCCAGTACAAGATAATATTTATATCCAATTTTAAATATAAATAAATTCGTATATACCTACAAATTACTAAGCTACTCGAGATAGAATCACTTAAATAAAACATGTCACCTTTTATTACTGAAACCACTCTTTAGATTCAATATAAAATTCACAATTACGGTTATAATAATTTTATTAATTTAAAAATATTTATAAAATTTGATGTATGGTCAAATTTTCAATATGACTATTTCAGTTCACTTTGATTATTGTTTTATATATAGAATAATGTGCTAACTGTTTCGGTGTTCGATTCAGCAACATTTCTTGCGGCGCTCTTTCTAGAGCTGAGAGAGTTTTTAGCGACGCTTAAAAAGCACCGTTATAGGGCTAAAAAATGCCGTTAAAAATTAGTTTTGTTGTTGTGAATCCAAGTTTGAATACACCAAATTCAAGTCTAATTCGAATAGAAAATTCGTAATCTGAATCAAAGTCTGAAAGTCCGAATTCAATTAACTTTTTTTCCTTTTAAAAGTGGGACCTCAAATAAGATTTAAAGTATAGAAACCATCTTGATTAATGAACACAACCGGACAATATACCAAGGACCGATACATTGAGGGGGAAACTATAAGATTTTAAAAAAATCTCCTACCGGGGGCCACAACCCCTCTCATTCAACATGTAGCACCGTCCCTGTCCCCCAATGAAATAAGCTAATATAGTTACAAACAATATATTATTCCAGGACTCTCAAATAACATCATATGCAAGCTGCGGTAACTGGTAAGTTCAACAAGCAAATCAAACTTGTGAACATGTCAGGTTAAAATAAAAATGACTTTCAAAATAAGAAAACAATAAAAGAAGTCCGTACCTAATTTCTAGTAACGAATCAGGACAAGTAATTCGAATGGGCTACATTCATTAATAAAATTTTACATTCAAAAACCAGAGTCCATTTTCACCATAAATTAGCAATTCAAGTTGTTTCTGAGCCGAGAACCTATATGTAATTTAGGTACCAATTTTAAATGTTGTAGGGTTGATTTAATATTTACCACACATAATTGACTTTCGAACCCGATCATGACTCTAATTTAGACGCAAATTACCAAACCTTAGTAGAATACGCATTTATGTATATAAGCATGCATTTTACATCTATGTATTTATATTATTTTTGTTATTATTTCCTTACGTGACACTAATAATACGTTTTATTTGTTTCTGTTTTTTCCCTTTCATGTACACATGCATTCTTTATATTATTGGTTTTTAAATTAATCTTATAGAAGCTTATCCTCTTGTGTCTTGGTGGTAAAGGTAGATGTTCATCATTCCTTGAGACCCGAGTTCAAGCACCAATAATGCATGTTGTGTGTGCTATCTTTGAAATAATTGTATAACCCTTCCTTCAATCTTTATAAAATTTTATTTTAACCCCCTCAAATTTTTTAATCTCGTTTTGATCCCTCCTTTACAAATTTTTAGTTCTACCCCTATATAAGAGATTTTATAATTGTGTCATAGCCCGCATCAACCCCTTGTCTACATGTACCCGTAACAGGTAGGTTATGCCACCATATACATCGTATAACATTTTTTTCTGTTAGCACTACACTGATTCTAGAGGCCGAATTAAAAAATTAACTGTGCATATGTGAGCTTTGTATCGTGGTTTATCGTGGTTGTGGGCTAGACCTTGTTGTATATTCTTCGGTTAATTTAATAAAATTGGGTACTCTTTTCTCCTATCTAAATTTAGAGAGGATTTTTAATGAGGCCCTTTCTCCGTTGCAATGTTTTGCATATCATTTTAATAAAAATTTTCTATTTCAAAAAAAAAGCCCTTTCCTTTAAAGAAGGGTAAACTACAAAGATGACCACTAAACTATGGTCATGTTTGACAATTAGCGGATAGCAGATAGCTGATAGCGGATTACATTAGCTGATAACGGATAGTTGATTGCATTAGCTGATTTGACTAGCGGATTGTATTAGCTGATTGTATAAAAGTGTTTGGTAAAATTAACTGATAGCTGGTAGTTGTTTGATTATTTAAACAAGCAAAATGACATATAAGGACATGATTATATTTAATACTTGTTTGAATAATTTATCAGTTATTAATATTTTGTATCTAATAAATATTAATTAGATTTGTAAAAATTATTTTTTAATATAAATTTCCTAAACATATTTAAAAAATTTATATATTAATTTATTATTTATATAATTATTAAATTTTTTATATGCACATATAAATATGTGATAATAAAAAAATAGAATTAACTTACGAATGTCACCATATAAATTAGTAGTAACAACAAATAAGTCTAATATTTAATATGTTATTATTTATATTAAAAAATATTATTATTTAATTTTAGGTTATTTGGATATTTTTGGTAATTGTTAAGGGTAAAAGAGTCATTACAACTCTAATATCAAACCTCTAATCACAAAAGGCTCATATTAGGAACTTTTTCAAAATTAGTTTTTTCACCCCAATCCGCTCTTTTAATCCGCTATTTACCAAACATTAATATTAGCGGATTTGACTAGTCAAACCTCTAATTATACTTCAAACCTCTAATTTTTGCTCAAACCGCTATTTACCAAACAGGGCCTATGAGTTTGGTGTTAAAATGACCACTATATTATTTTTTCGGCAAATGCACCACACAACTATTTAAATGGTTCCATTTTAGCCACACGTCGTTACAAAAAACGAAAAAGTTGACGGAACTGTTAAATTTTTTTTGTATAATTACACATTTGGTCCTCTATATTTATACAATATATCAATTTAGTCCTAATTTTAATCTAATAAAATAAATTAATTATTCATAAGATGGTGACACGTGTCACCACCTTATTGGAAGTCTTTAATTATTTTTATTTAATTAATTTTCCACCTCCAATCAGGTGGTGACCTTGGAATGCAAGGGACGGGTGCTTGCCATTAAGCCAATCACTTTTTTGTGCTACGAAATACAATCTTTGATATAAAACGGATTCTCAGTATTTGAATTTCCTTTTAGAGTTAATGAAGAAATCGATAATGGAAGAGGAAGATTTAAGGAGATTTGGATTACTGTTCGATTTGAGATACAATCTTTTATATCAAAGATTGTATCTCATAGCACAAAAAAGTACTTGGCTTAATGGCAAGCACCCGCCCCTTGCATTCCAAGGTCCCATGTTTGATTCCCCTTCGAAGCAATCTCCATGTTAACATTTTTCCACCTCCAATAAGGTGGTGACACGTGTCACCATCTTATTGAATAATTAATTTATTTTATTAGATTAAAATTAGGACTAAATTGATATATTGTATAAATATAGAGGACCAAATGTGTAATTATACCAATTTTTTTAACAGTTCCGTCAACTTTTTTGTTTTTTGTAACGGCGTGTGGCTAAAATGAAACCATTTAAATAGTTGTGTGGTGCATTTGTCGAAAAAAAAATAATATAGTGGTCATTTTGACACCAAACCCATAGTTCAGTGGTCATCTGTGTAGTTTACCCTTAAAAAAATAATTAAACGTAGAACCTAATTAAAAGGATTCTAAATCCAAAGGCTGCATTTTAATTAATCTAATCTAATTTAGGACTAAAGTGAATAAAACTAAAACCTAAAGGTGAAAAGGGATTCTATACATGGAATGACTAAAGAGTGATTTACCCAAAACCTAAAAATGTGCGGGAACTCTGCCTTGACTCCCTCCCATATGCGCCGTTTCACATGTGCATTAAAGGGATTTTTTGGAACATTTTTTTATTCTCAAAAACCTATCAGCTTTTTTTGGATTCACACAATCCACATTGTTACAATAATTTGTTTATTAAACAATCAAATTATTGGATTTGATTTATCAATATTTCAAAAATATTTAATCCTTTAATTTTGGCTCAAAATTCAGTTCACTTAATCCTTTAATTTTGACTCAAAACCCAGTTTACCAAACAGACCAAGGTACATTAAACTACAATAATTCTGGGAAAATAAAGGAAGGCTTGTAGAATACCATTAATCTCTCCTACATCAGATCCTCGTTAATACCCAAATTGTCTCTAAGGGGCGGTTCAAAGATTTTGAGGCCCTATACAATTTATTAAAATAGGATTTTTAATTTATAATCGGTAAGAGATATAATTGTTTTTTTTTAATACTTTAATACAAAAAATATTATTAAATTGCCCTCTTGAGCAACAAAAAATTAACTTATAAACATCTAAAAATCAAACATTTTCACTTCAAAATTATATTTTTTTTCATGCTTCAAATTTTAGATAATTTTTTATATACACATAATTATATATATAATTATATATTTTTTACAAATATTTAATTTAATTTAAGTTCCTTATTTTTGGGGCTCCTCTCTCTTAGGGGCTCTGTGCGGTCGCTCCTGTCGCGCCTGTCCAAAACCCCACGGTTAATGTCTCTCCTCTCATGAAATGGATGTGTTTTATGCATGCAATATTGCTGGAATAAGTTGGTGAAAGATGGAAGTTCCTTATGCATGCAATTTCAACCAAAATCGAAACTGAATATCAGAATTTAGAAGAGATGTTTTTACTTTCTGGATTATGGATCAATGATTTCGCAAACGATTTCTTTTATATATTATATATATATATCAACACCCTTGCAATGATAATTACATAATCCTGTCTTATTTAATTAGTGCAATATCATTGTGAAAACAACTTACAAGAAAACCCTAATTAGTTAAGTTTCCCTGATCATAACACAAACATACATATATATATATATATATATATATATCCTGTAAGCTTTAGATATTCAGGATCTTAAGTCATAAAAACCTGCTCCTGCATTGGGGCCGGTAACTACTGCTTGCTCGCTGCTTTCCCACCTTTTCCCTGCAGTGCAGAGAAATCCATCACAAATTAGAACGTGAATGCATCATCATTCCTTACAATCATAATACATGTATTATAAAAAAAATAACGAGTTGCTCGCAAACTTCTAAAATAAAGTTGAACCATGCTCGACTAATTAACGTCTCGAATTGAGTCAATTCGAGTCTAACGTTAACCAAATCGAACTCGAGCCGTTTGCAAGCTTCTCAACTAAGTTAGCACCACCCCTGATAGTTACCTTCTTGGCGGCGGGCTTTTTTGGTTCCTGAGGCTTTTGAGCAGCCTTTTTGGCGGCGGGCTTGGAAGCAGCAGCTTTGGAGGAAGCATCGGTGGCCTTTGAAGTTGAAGCTTCCTTCTTGACCTGCCCAAAGAGCTGAGTCCCAACCGGTTTCTCAGCCTTCATTGACGCCATTGCTAGCTCTTGGGAAAAAGCAAATGAAACTAATTAAGAACCTTGGCAAGGCACACAACTATATCTGAACTGGTGTGTTTCTGCATGTATATATAGGAGGGTTATACAGCAGAGCCGAGTGGCCAGTGGGTTAAGGAATTAGAATCGGTGGGTTAAAAGATAAGGGGATGGTGGAAGTTAAAAGAGAATATGGAATAACTGACATCAAGCCATGGGAGATGACTTTAACTACTCTTAGTTATTATTTCAGTATCGGATTCAGATACTTTGCTTAGAATTTTTTTGGATCATGTTTTAACTACTTTATATTATATATATTTCCAGCATCCTCCTATCTGTATCTAGGAAAGAATATATATTTTATTCGAAAGGGTATTTTTTTTCTCTCGGCACTAAAAAATCAAATCTTAAGTCCTAACATTAAAATTTAAATTTTAAACCTTAAACTCTACACCTCACACTCAATATATACTCTAAACATTAATACTAAGCCCTAAACATTTATTATAATCTTAAACACTAAACTTATTTTTTTAAATGATGAGGCATAAGTAGGGATACAGAAAAGGAGCAGACGATTTTTACTCCTATTTGTATCTAGGAAAGAATATATATTATTTTTCAAAGGGTTGACAATATATTATAAATATAAATAATGGTCATGTTTGGCAATCAGCGGATAGCTGATAGCTAACGGATTACATTAGCTGATTGTATAAAATTGTTTAGTAAAATTAACTAATAGCTGATAGTTGTTTGATTATTTAAACAAGCAAAATGACATATAAGGACATGATTATATTCGATATTTATTTAAATAGTTTATTAGTTATCAATATTTTGTATCTATTAATATTTATTAGATTATGAAAAATAATTTTTAATATAACATTACTAAGCATATTTGAAGGATCTATATGTTAATTTATTGTTTATATCATTATTTTCCAATTAATTATTAAATTTAAATACAAATATAAATGTATGAGAATAAAAAGAAAAAATACAAAAAAATATTAGTTTACAAATGTCACAATGTAAATACGTGAGGTTGAAGAATTAAAAATAGAAATGGTTACATTTAGGTTATTTAGAGATTTTTTATAATTGTTAAGGGTAAAAGGGTCTTTATAACTATAATGTCAAAACCTCTAATTTTAAAACGCTCATATTAGCAGATTTTTTAAAATCTGAGGTTTCACCCTAATCTGCTATTTCAATCCGCTCTTTACCAAACATCCAAATTTGCAAGTTTGATCAGTCAAACCTCTAATTTTAGCTCAAACATCTCTTTACTAAACATGACCAAAATAAAAAAATTAAAGTAGTAAAAGATTTTTGGTTAAAGGGGTACTTTTGCCCCTGAGTTCGACCCAAAAATGTAATTTCGCCCCTCGTCGAAAAGTGCACTCAATGTGGCCGTCCAGTCCATGAAATCGATCAAATTGACCCTATGACCGACGTTGACTGTTACGGTGATGACGTGGCAATTAACGGTGATGACGTGGCAATCCATGATGCTGACGTTGTGGTCAACAGTGCTGACGTGGCAGTACACGCGGGATGATGACGTGGCAGGAGGGGCTGAATTGATTATTTTAACCGAATTCGGGGGCATAATTGATTTGTTCCTGAGTTTAGGGGCATAATTGATTTTAATTAAAAGTTCGATAACTTATTTAATATTTAAGTTGAAAAATAAGAATTTATGAAATTATTAAAATTTTAAAATATTAAAACTAGATAAATAATTTTATTAAGTGAGGATCTCACAGAATATCAAAATATTCTTCAATTTATTTTATAAAAATCCATAAAGATAATAAAAATAAATAAAATATTCTAAAAGTTACTGAAAATAAAAATTATATAAAAAATTAAAATATATTATAAATTAAAGATGATAAAATTTAATGTAAAAACTTAATAGATTTTTTTTATAAAGTTAAAAATTAAACACTTTTATAGAGAAAAAAAAATCGACTCCGTCATTTTGAGCATTACTATTCGTTAAAAAAGTTTTTAGTGGAATCAACATTGTACTAGAGTAACAATATAATTCAAATTTTTCCTGTTTTTTTACATCAAATTGATGCTCATTAATATTTGATGTAGAGAAATGAAAGAGAATTTTGGTTTTATTAATACTTTAATACAAGGATGTCTCAATTGAAAATATGTTCAAGGAACATTAGTACCCGTAGCATAACGAGAAACAATCGAAAGATTCTTCAATGGTTTATAAATATTTTTAAATTTTTTATATTTATAACTTTAATGTTTCTACTTATATTTAATTTATTATGGTGTTTTTATATTTTTTTTAATATTTTATGAATATTTAAATATTAATAGTTTTTATTTTTTTAGCTTAAAGATTAAATAAGTTATTGAACTTTTAATTACGCTTCTAAACTCGGGAAAAAAATCAATTTTGCCCTCGAATTCGGTTTAAATAATCAATTCAGCCCCTCCTGCCACATCATCATCCCACGTGTACTACCACGTCAGCACCATTGACCATCACGTTAGCATCATAGACTGCCACGTCATCACCGTTAACTGCCACGTCAGCACCGTAACGGTCAAGTCGGTCAAAGGGTCAATTTGATTAATTTCATAGACTGAAGGGCCACATTAAGTGCACTTTTCGATGAGGGACGAAATTACATTTTTGGGTCAAATTTAGGAGCAAAAGTACCCCTTTAGCCAAGATTTTTTTATATAAAAATTACATAACGAAATTTATGATCAACTTCCCAACACTTTTTCTTGATTAAAAATGTAATGAATATTATGATATGAAAGGATATATAACTCGATTGAACTGTCGATTGATGAATATATCTTAAAATTTTAATAAAAATAGTTGCAAACCGAACCAAATTGAAGATATATCATATAATATTTATAAATAACTATCAGATTTTTTAATTTTTTTTTTACTTTTTAGCACTAAAGGGCCACGTGCTCATGTTTTTAGTAAAACATTTACGAGAAAACCTTAATTCTTCTTAATGAAGCAACATACTTCTTATGTTTGTAGAGTTAGAGTTCCTTTATTATCTTCATTGTTTTTGTCACGACCCATCATCATTCGATCGGTCTAGATTATGTCGTGCAAGTATAGTGAACACAATTCAATATTATTTTTTCTAGGCCTATATAAGTCTCGAAAGATTTTATCACCTTAAAATGTGTCTTTTTTTTGTCACAATCCATCACCATTCAAACGGTTTATATGTACAAATGTTGTGAATAGTGGCGAAGTCAGGATTATCATATTGTGAAGTCAGAATAGATTTTGGGGTATGAGTATTCTCATACTACTACAATATAAATATAGTTGACCCCATACCCAAATAAATTAAGTGGGGTCAATTCTAATATTTCTATGAAAAATAATACACTAACTCTTTATGAACTCCTTTTAATCCTTTAAAAATTTCATATCACAATAAATTAAATGGGGTCAATTGACCCCTAAACTACATGTGGCTATGCGACTAGTTGTGAACACAATCTGATGTTTTTTTTTTGGGCCCCATATATCTCACAAGATTTAATCACCCTAAGCCTCCCCAAGTCCCTATAAAGAAGTCCTTTTAACAATTTTAGTACCATTTGATCTAAGTATACCATATAGTCGATGAGTAAGAGAATTCAATACATATCCACCACAAATGTACACATCCACTTGACGTTTGCTTTTTTCTTTTATAGTTGATTAGAATATGTAGATTCTTCTTCTTATAATAGGCAAGCCCCTACCAATTACATAAAAATATGTAATGTGGCTAACAAAAACGTTATATTGTGCAATTGGTCTCATTGCATCTATCCAACTTGTCATATTTTGATTTTGAATATGAACTTTCACATTTTAGTTTATTTATAGTCTCTATGATTGTAGGAAATTATTGTGAAAGTATTAAGATTATTAAAAAATAGTAAATTATAAATTTCATCAATCAACTTTTTTCTCACTCCTATTTTGCTCACTCAAAATTAAAAAAAAATCAATTTAATTACTGAACTTTTGATTTATTCCTATTTTGGCCACTCGGACGTTAAATCATAAATGGAAAGGTGACACGACAACCACATGTACTGACATGAACTACTATGATCTACAATATCTACCTTTCGATTAGTGTGGAATCCGGATATACTGCTCGCTTCCTCATTTTCCACCTCCCCAAAGTTGAGATTTGGAAGAAAATGCTTCATTGTTGAGAAATCAAAAGAAATCAGAAACCAGAGAGTTTTTCACAAAAATAAAGAAAGTTTGGGGGCATTTCATAATTTTTAAAAGACAAATGTCCATTCATAACATCGTAAAGTATTTAACAACAAAGTGCCCTATATTGGAACAAACCGAAAGTTCAATTATTAAAATAAAAAACTTTAAACTTGAGTAACCAAAATAGGAGTGAAAAAAAGATAAGTATGGAATTTGTAATTTACCCTTAAAATAGAAGAGAATAAGTATTGAAAATTTTAAGGTATGATAAACATTTTCCTTAAGACTTTTACAATGCCTTCAAGATACAACAAAACTATAAGCTTTCGATCGGAAAAGTGAAAATAGCAAAGGAGGAATGTTCTTAATATAGGAAAAGTTACAATTTTAAGTAGGGTAAACTACACCATGGGTCACCCAACTATGGGTAAAATTATTTTTTAGTCACCCAATTTTGAAATGTTACAAACGGGTTATTCAATTAATTGATATTGTTGGTAATATTTCAGAATCGAGCGACCAAAAATGAAACTTACCCATAGTTAAGTGACCTGCCATGTGGTTTACCACAAAAGTTATGTTATTTCCTATCAAACTTGTGTTCCTTCAACACAACAATTCCCGATTCAACTCTTGGACGAAAAAGTAAATTACTCAACATGTCACTGTATTATGAGTAAGTTTAATTGGGCTATTGTATTTCAAAATGTCACAATCGAGTCACTCTATTTATCGATTGTAATAATCAAGTCACTTACTGTGTAATGGATGTTAACTTTCTATTTTTACAATTAGGTCATTTTATTATCAATAGTAAATATCAGGTCACTCAATTTATCGATTGTAGCAATTAGGTTACTCAAATGCAACTTAACAGTTAACCTCCGTTACACACTTAACAACAAAATGATTTGATTGCGACTTTTGAAATATAATGACTCATTTATAAATTGACTCATAATACAATGATATGTGGTGTAATTAAACAAATAGTTATTATTACAACTAATTTGAAATAAAATAAATATGAATATAAAAAAAGTATAATAAATATACAAATAAATAAAATAGCTAAACAGATTGTAGTACCACAAACTTAAAGCCCAACAAGTGCCTATCTTTGACGATATAATATAAGTACAATAGCTAAGTTAAATACTCAATGGGCTTGAAACTTGATTGCCCAAATTATCATATTTATATATTTTTAATCTTCTATTTTTCAAAGCAATGTGAGATTTGAATAAAATAACATTACATAATACTAATATTAATTGTATATTATTGCTTGGAAATAATCAACAAGATTAAATAATTTTATGATCTAATCTTAATTGGTTAATACTATCTAATAGTTTATTTTCAAACACTGAATTATTAAAATGTTGCATATTAAGTGTTTTTTAACCAGGATTTTATTATAAGCATAGTTTAGAACTAAGATTAAACCATTAAGAAAAATAATTGAGTAATAATTATTTGTAGTATATCTCGTTAGTTCAAAGCTTAATTTTATTTCTTCTTCGAAAGTACATTCCTTTAACCAATTTGATTTAAATTTTAGCGTGTATAATTTTTTAATAAGAAAGCTGATTTCATTAAAATACGAAAATGTACAATAAAACACATTTCAAAACATGAAAAAAAGAGTAAGATATTTTATAATTTTTCTAAATAGGGATTGTAAAATAATCCAGTCTAACTTCATATATAGGTTGGATTTTGTTTTAAGAAAATCAGTTTTTAGGAGTGAAGCGGGAGGGTTTAAAATTAAAAATTCATGGTCAGGTTCGGATCAAACCCAACTCGTCCAACCTCGAAGAAAATTATCAAATCTTCTTATTTTATAATTAATTTTATATATTTATTTATAATATTTTAAACTTTTATAAGACATTATAACATTTGAAACATTTCTATATATTTTAATTGGATTTTCATTTTTATAATACATTTTATTTAATTTTATGAAAAATAATAGAATATAAATACTCGACTAGAAAAAACTGAATTTTTTGACTTTACTCGAGACAAAAAAGTTCGACTCGTCTTGACTCGACTCGAAAAATTTTCAAATAAAGTTTGAGTTGTAAAATGAAAATTTGAATAACTCGATTTTTTTTGTAATTAGTGGATTTTTAAGTTTGAGTTCAATCCCTCAATTTTTCCTTATATATATACTGATATAAAAAACATGAAGAAATAGACGTCACATATAAAAAAGTATGAAGAAATATATATTCATATCCTATATGATTAGAGAAAGTCGTTTAAATTGGAATCAAATTGTACTATAACATGATAAATAAATAATTATAATTAAATTTGTATAGTAACTCGAAAACTCAACTCGAATTTCATAAACTCGACTCCAATCGAAAAAATTGCAAATAAAGTTTGAGTTGTAAAATATGACGCGTCAACTTGAATAACTCGAAAATTTTTTACTCGACTCGATCGAATGCTCACCTGTATCTCTAGCCTTAAGTCTCATAGTCATATACTGTGAACTCAAGAAGTGGTCCTAGTGAAAAAATAGATAATAATATTTATTTTAGGTTACTCAAGTTTAGTCGTTTTGTCTGCAAGGTATATGTGCATTGTTAAAGAATTAAGAATATATATTAACAGATACTATCTTATAATCACGTTTAGACTATTTAAAAAAATCTCATACACCGTATTTTCTATATCAATTATTTATTCATACTTGTTGTTAAGTATAAAGTGTCAATTTAATTGAAAAATAATTGAAATCTTATTTGTTTTATATAATATTTAATATCATAAAAATATATTTAGTCTTTATATATATTTAAATATAGACATAATGTCAAAAAATGCCCCTTACATTTGATTGAATAGTCATTTTGGCCTCTATTCTTTTTTGAACCAATTTAATCTCAAACGTTTCATTTTAGGTCAAAATGGTCTCTCTACGGATGAAAATTGTCAGCAATTGACGATAAACAACTTAAAATAACGTGACAAACCTACATGACAGTGTACGCCGCGATAGCAATGTCATATAGACAAATATGTTGACTTTACATAGTGACACATTATTCAAAAAAACATTTTTATAAAATTGTACGAAATATAATATATTTTTTCTGACGTGTCATTATGTCAAGTCATTTCAAGTTGTTTATCGTCAATTTTTTACAAACAGTTTTCGTCCGCAGAGGATCATTTTGACCTAAAAGAAAACGTTGAGGGTTAAATTAGTTGGAAAAAAAAATATGAGCTAAAATAACTATTCAGTCAAACATGTGGAGCATATTTTAGCTTTATGCCTTTAATATATTTACATGCACTTATTATTGAATCTTGACTCAACCATCAAATAAGTGTTTTATTTCGCAATCCTTTCAAAATTTTCTATCAATGACCGTTAAAAAATTCAGTATTCAATCATTACATGACACATGGCCTATTTGTTCATTTTTATTTAATTTTTGTTTTAAAAATCATTACATTTTTCAAATAAAATCTCAAAACTTCAATATTTTTAAAAAATTTAATTCTCCACTCTATCACCGTCAAACACCACGTTGTTGCACTGAGGTCTCCTCCTCTCGTCACACGAGTCTCAAAGCTCATTTCATTGTTCGTTGTTCGATTACAGATTTCACGTTCGACGCTCGATGTACGTTTGGTCACTCGTTTGTTAATTTCAGAATGATGTAAGGTTAGGGTTATCAACTGTGGGGGATCGACGAAGAAAATGGCATTGGTAGTGGCTGAATCGACATAAAGATAAGAGGAATTTGTGGTTTGAAAAGTTAGGGTTAGAGATTGAGTTTTTAGAAATTAAATAATTTAAGTTTTTTTTAAATAAGAATATTTTATGATTTTTAAAAAATAAAAATTAAAGAAAATTTTATGGCATTGGATAGCGAAAAAATTTTAACGTATGTCACAGAAAAACTTTTAAAAAGTTACAAAATGAAACATTCGGTACATATTTGAGTCCCAAAATACTTTAAACACCTGTCATGAAAAATATATATAGTTTGAACAATTTTTTATGGTTAAACCTTAAATCTTTAACTGAGTCGGTGTGACAATTTTTTTGAACAATTCCTTTCTAGGAGAGGGGAGAAATTTACTCTTAATAATATTAGGGTAATTATTCCATACACAAGCGCTTGTGGAAACTTTGTTTATATAAGCGTCTTAGTTTTAGGGTTAGGGATTCCATTTAGAGTTTAGGGGTTTAATTTTAGTACTTTTGAATTTAGGGGTTATTATTAGAATTTCAAGTTTAGGGTTATAATTTAGGGTTTATAGGTTAAAATCTAAACCTCTAACCATATTACCCTAAAACATAAACCCTAGCCTTAAACCCCTAAATTTTAATCTTAAACCTTAAATTCTAATCATGAACCCTAAATTCCAAACCCATAAACTATAAACCCTAAACTAAAATCCTAGACTCTAAAATTAAGACACTTGTAGAAATAAAAAGTTTTCACTGTCTTTGTATAGGATAATAATCCATAGTATTACACCTAGAACCTAAGATGAGAAAAAGATGTAAATTGAGAGCTTTTTAACCACGTGCATTAAAAATGGTTGAAAATTATTAAAAATGTCATACACTAATATGAATATCCATCTTATAAACAAATAATTAGAGCCCAATAAAGGGAAAGGGCATTCTTATAACTAACCCGCAACACCACCATTCACAATCATTGCACAACAAATCCAATTTAATTAATTAGCACGATGATCAGCTGGCTAATAATTAATTAGGAGATGTATACAGATTGATTAATTCTGTACGCGACATGAACCCGATCACGATGGAGCAGGAGACCATAATCATTCATCATCAATTTCCCTACGAACCTGTACCTTTAACAAGTTAGCTATGTCGAGCGAGGTTTCCCATATATTCTCAGACCCACATAAGCCATTACCCTGTACCCCGCCAGCATTACCGTCAAAGCAACAACATCCCACCACATGTTGCCGTAATCAAGACCCAGATTCTTGATCGCCGGAAAATCCGAGACCTTGCAACGCGTACCGGTCTCGCATTCGTACACATCGTTCGCCGAGTACTGCACCCCGACCAGAAGCTTGTAGCAGTAGTGACTGAAGGAGATGTATTTCAACCAAGCTATGAAGGTTGGCATGTGGTGAATGTAGTATCCGCCCACTAATAGGAACACTAGCATGGTCACGGAAGCCAGGGTTGTGGCCTGTTTTACGTCCATTAGAACGGCTCCCATTGCCAGTCCTAGCCCTTGAGAGACCAGCACGTTTAGGAGTACGATTAAGACGGTCAGCACGAATGTTATGAGTGAAGGCTTGAGTCCCCCTATCCAATATGTGACGGTCACGAATATCGTGGGAAGAACGAGCTCCATCGTCAAGTCACCGGCTGTTCGGGCGATGTAATACGAGGACAATCGGTACATACCCGAGGATCCTTCTCTGATTAACATTGGCCGCTCTTGTGGGAATGCGAATATGGCATTGAACAGAGGGAAAAAACCCCAGAATATTGAGAAGAAAAACAAAAGTCCTACCTGCAAACAAATATGTCAATTTATGTACATGCTCAGGTTTTGAATTAAGATGCATGATATCGGTATGGTACCTGGTCTTGTATGTGGGAAGTATCAGAATGCCACCAGAGGAGGCCCGAAAGAACCGAAACCGACATGACTTGAAATATTCTTAGGCCGGAATACGACTCGTGCTTCCGCTCTTGTACACCCCTTCTCAACAAGACCTTGAATTGTTCCCACCAGCTGCTGTTCCATTGAACCTCACCACAACCTGCAAGCGTTTATAGGAACTAAGAAGACGTATTTCCGACACAACCTGTCGGATATGAGCAAAAATGTAATGAACTTAACTTACTTGATTTTGATGATTTAGCAGTTGAAACAGACGAATCCTGCAGGTTTTGGTTAATATCGGCCTTCAATGTTGGGTGTATGTTCTTCTTGTAAGACGATATTAGGTACTGTTTAGTAGAATTTTGATCATCAGTGTGGTCTACTCTGCCATGAAACTCTACTTGCTCTTCTGGTTTTACATCAGGGGCCATTCCTGCTTGCAGAAAAACATTATTAAAAAATGTGCATATTTTCAACTGCTTAGACCATTCAATTAATGAACCATAATGTTCATCTTAAGAGACTCGAATTCAATCAGCTTTGACTGCAAAGTATGTATGAACAGATACCGGACATGTGGGGAAGGGCCAAAAAGATGATGAAATCATTAGAATTTAGAAATCAAGAGGATGGTGGAGGCACCATTTATGAACAAACAAATCCAGTCAAAAGGATAAACAACAAAAGATTTAAAAGATAAAGAAACAAAAATATAAGAAACCCAGAGTTTGCGTTATGCTTACCATTAGCCAGATCAAGGAGAAAATCAGCAGGGTTCAAGAAATTGAAACTGGGAGCGAAACCAATGGAGCTGAAATAATCCATGGCCTGATCCGCTTGCCCGCAATAAATCGGACACCCGTCGGAAAGCACCAGCACCTTATCGAACATCCTGTACAACCCACTCGAAGGCTGGTGAATGGTGGTGACGACAGTCCGGCCACAGCGTGCTAAGCCGCGTAAGGTGACCATAATTCGGTGCGCGGTGGTCGAGTCGAGTCCGGAAGTGGGCTCGTCAAGCAACAACAAACTCGGGTTCACTAACATCTCCAAACCAACACTGACCCGTTTACGTTCCCCACCCGACAGGCCCCGAAGAAGAGGCCCACCCACAACATTGTTCCTGCATCGTGCTAACCCGAGTTCCACCATGATCAACTCAGCTTGCTCAATCTTTTCTTGCCTGGTCAGCTTTTTCGGCAACTTCAACAAAGCCGCATAGCTCAGCGTTTCGAACACGGTGAGGTGCGGATACAGCACATCGTCTTGAGCCACGAATCCTATTCTGCGCTTCACGAAGCTGGAGAATGGCCGCCCATTGTACGTAACGGTGCCGGAAAACTTCCCGGTTAAACGACCTCCGAGAGCTGTGAGGAGGGTAGTTTTACCACTACCAGAGGGGCCAAGCATTGCCAGCAGCTCACCGGGTCGAACCACGCCGCTAACGCCATACAGTACAGTTGTTCTCGGCTTGGGTTTATGCGTGGAGAAACAACTTGTGGTTGTGCCGCCATTGGAATGGATGCTGTAGGCCACTTCTTCAAACTGCAACCAATACACGTAACGTACCATTATCATTCATGTACTTAATAAAGAATTAGCCAAACTAATCAGGCACGGACGGATTTTATATCAAAAGTGCGAACTGTGATATTAGAATTTAAGGGTATAAAATTATAAAATTTTAGGTGATGCAAACTTAAATCATTTATAAAAATTTAAAATTTTTAGTGTTAAACTGATTATTAACGTGCAAGACATGTAGTGGAGAATAAAGAACCTTAAGAGTTACAGGACGTAGAGATTGGGACAAAACCGAGAATGGAAGTGGAGTTAGTGGCTGCTGTCGGGATGGAGACGGGTGTTGAGAACACGGGACAACGTCGACGGCGGGAGAAGGTGGTTCGGCATGAACAGTAACGTAATTCTCCGTCGTCCGGCTGGTTGTGAGCATGGTGCTGGCCGAACTATTCTGGGTGGTGATATTGCTACTTTCTTGCTGAGGGGGCATCATTTTTGTTTGATTTGAGCCAAAATTGTGGTAACTAAACTAGTAAACTAGACGATGATCGGAGGAGAGGAGGAGAATTCATAAGGAATGAGAATTGGAACTTGGAATGGATGATGATTTACGATATACTTATAAAAGATTCCAGGGACTTGTATGTAATTTTCCTTAAAAGTCCTTTTCAACTGTCTACGTGTTTGGACAGCATTAATTAGTTAATTGTTACAAATTATGTCATAATCAAATTAATAAAAACTCAACAATCATTAAATAAAAACTTTGCCACGTAATTGGCTTCTCCGGGATTCGTCTTAGCTGCAACATCCATTTACGTTTACGGATTTTACGTTAAAAGTGTAAATTTTTAATAAATTATATAAAAAAAAGTGTGAAATTGGACAATTAATAAACATTATAAAAAAATATTTAAATTATATGAGAATTAAAAAATTGGGTAAACTACAACATATGTCACTCAATTATAGGTAAGGTTACATTTGAGTCACTCAATGATTAAAAGTTACATATAGATCACTCAGTTATGGACAAGGTTACATTTGGGTCACCCAATGATTAAAGGTTACATTTAGATCACTCAATTATGGGTAAGGTTACATTTGGGTAACCCTTCATATTTAAAAAAAAATATATCAATTTAGGTAAACTTTTAATAATTGAATGACACAAATGTAACTTTACTCATAATTGAGTGACCTCTATTGTAGTTTACCCTAAAAAATTTAAGGGTGTAACTGCAATTTCTTAATCTTAAATCAAACGATAACCTGCTAACTCAAATTTTGTTATTAATTTCTATGTTACGTTTAATTTGTAGATTTAACTTTGTTTATATTTTTTGTTCATGTAATTTAATTCTATTAAATCGGAACTGCAATTTCAGAATTCAATAAATACAAAGATTAAAATTGGCCAACTTAAAATATAAAAATTAAATATATATCTTAGAATTAATGACAGAACTCCATGAATAATCTTTTTAATAAATGTCTATCATTGAATTGAAGTCTTATACAAAACGTAAATTTTTAATTTAATTTTGTAGCTTCTTTTTTTTCTGCACAAATACGTTTGTAGTTTTAGATTATTTGTTAACCGATCCAACCCATCAAATAAAAACATAAATAAATAAATACACTGTTGATAAAATTCTCATTTAAAAAGCAATATATATTCCTACATAAATCTTTTGTGCAGAATATATGTAACATATATACGAGATTTTTAATGATCTTGGTAGAATCAAGAATCATTTTAAGAAAACTTTACAGCAACTAAGATAGATGTTAAATTTTTATTGATTGTGATTTTTTATTTTTAAAATTGACATATATTGAATTTTATCGAACTAAAATTTCATTATTTTTTGGAAATTATTTGATATATCGATTGTGTAGAATTAGACTTCACAATCTTATCTATTTAAATTTTAAATTTAAAATCTTAAATCTTAAACCTTAAATAAAACATATATATTCAAAGAGAGAAAATGTAGAATCTAGGCCTTTTTAATTTTTATTTTCTTGGGAAATAAAAAATATAGGTCAATTTTATTTTTATTTTCTTGGAAAATAGAAAATATTGAAGAAAATGTATAAGACTGTAAAATTTGAAAATTATTTTTTTAAATAAAAACACAAATAAATGAAATTTTGGAAACATGATAAAAATGTTCTTACTATATCTTCATTGAAAATATTTTAGAAAACCGATGAAGATGAAAATAAATAATTTTAAATTTTAACTTTATCTAACTCGAGTTTAAATCCTTCTAATAATTTTTCTTTTTAATGGCATTTTTATAACTTTGGTTTATCTAACCATTTTTTTATTTTTTATTTTAATATTATTTTTTAATAATAATTTAATGAGTAATTATTTATTTATTTATTTTTAATTGAAAAGTTAGATACCAAACATATTTTTACTATTTTTATTTTTGAAAATAAGTTCTCATTTCTATTAACCAATTGCGTTTTCTAGTTTTTGGAAAATTGTAAATAGAAATCATTTTCAAAAAATAAAAAAATTAAATTATTCGTATATTAAAAATTTTTAGATAATAAATATTTTGGATGAATCTTTGAAATTATATATTTAAATTGTTGTTGTTTTTTTTAATATGCTGGTGCGATACAAGGGTAGCATCTGTTTAACTTTCTTAGTCTTTTCAAAGACGGCACACACAGCATGATATTTCTAGTGCTCGAACTCGGGTCCTAAGGGATGATAAACATCTACCTTTGTCACCAAAACACAAGGGGATAAGCATATTTAAATTGTTGTTGGTCAAAAAGAATAAGAAATGTTGGTTTATAGAAGTAATAAAATAAAATTCTCTTTAGAATAGAATAATGTATAGTTTTGATTGGAAGAATCATCTTTTAAAAATTTGACAAGTTAAAAGGAAATAATATTTATATCTTTTTTTTATTATATAAAGACAAATGTGTATGTGGTGTTTGAAGACTGGAGCGAATGAACCAACCCACCTTTTCTATGTTTTCTTTTGGATTTCGTGGACATAAATTAAATTAAAAAAATTCCCTTAAAAGATTTTTTATTTTTATTATAATAAAAGGTTACTTATTTATATTTTTAATTTTTAAATATAAATTAAAGATAATTAAGTCATTTAAAAAAACCCAACATTAATATTATACATAGGGTAATTTTTTTTGGTTTAATCATTTATATCCGACTCATTAATTGACTAATTCGAATTGGGTAATGAAGAGGCTCATTATAGAGGCGACCCTCTCAACTTAATTGTTCCATTCACAACGGCAGAATTCGAAGAACAAATTGATTCTAAACCCCTACACCTAAACCCCTAAACTCTATACCCTAAACTAACTCCATGTTCCATAAAATTAAGGCGCTTGTGGAAACTTTCAGTTTCTACCGCCCGTGTATAAGATATTAATCATATATATATATATTCACTTTCTTTCTTTAATTTCTTTTTGGGATGGGGTGTATGGTTAAAGTGCTGGTTACTTCCTCTTCCTAATGACAATCCCTTTACTTTATTTTTAGCTGTCACCCTCCCATTCGAAGATCAGAAATGTCCTCAATCATATCTCTTTATATATATAATTAGATGAGATCATAATTACAGTCAAATTGTTTAATTTCAAGACGTATAACGAATTTAAGAAGTATTTTAATAAAAAATATAAGTATTAAAGTCAAATTTATCTAATTTTCAAATAGACATAGATCTACGAAGTAATTAAATCAAAAGAAAATTAAAGTTTAAGTTTGATTTTAAAATTATTAAGTACTTGAAGATAATTGAATTGAAAAAGTTAAAAGACAACGACTTAATTTCATTGATTTCAAGAACTATTAAAGACTTAAAAGAATAAGAGGTCTATTACTAGACTAATAATATTTATGTTGTCATGTTTTATATGATTTCAATTACACATTTTCTCAAATATTTCTATACTTAACAGAAAAACTTAAAAATAATTTGACTAGAAAAAGAATTTGTGGGAGTTTATGTATTTTAGGCATTTGTTGTTGTTATAGTTTAAGCATGTCTCGAGTTTGAGACATTGTGTATGCAAAAAATTCATGCTGAAAAGATTCACCAACCAAAACTATATGTGCGATGCCGATCAATCTGAATTAATCAGAACAAAGCCATAAGAAACCGAAGTGACGACTAAAAAAATAATTTCCATTCATTCAACCAATTATGCGTGTCGAATGATATATAGAATTCTCTCATAATTGAAGGTTTTATGCTTTTTGCATTCTAACAAATGCATGAATGTAGATAGCTACTTGCTTAGATCATTATGTTTTTCACTTGCAAATTACAACACAAAAACTAAAACCTAATATCAACCGTAATAAAATCCAACGGTCTCAAATATATGCATCTGAACTAAGAATCGAATCCCGGAATATTTTGGTAATGGATGAAATCAGCATCCATATAATTTTCCGATGGAAAGTTGTGATATTTGCATGTGAAAAAACATATATTCATCCTCACAAATATTTTCTTTTATTTAGGAAATCATATTAAATTATTGTTTTATATACTTTATTACTGTCAAAATCGTTTTTATGTTTGAAAAATATTTTAGCTCGAAAATACGTATATTTTGAAAAGACCAAATTGTCATAGGTCGTTTCGGACTGGGTATGACTAGATTGGTGACAATAAAATTAGAGAATGCGCATTCGATCGAGTTAAATTGAGTTGGTCAAGTTTACAAGTCCTGTTTTATGAATCAAACTTTATTTTGGAATTTTTCCAATTCGAGTTTGAGTCAAGTTTTCTAGTTTCTGTACAAATTTAATTGTAATTGTTTATAATTTTATAGTGCACATTGATTCCAATTAAAACGTTCTTTTTATATCCATATACAATATATATATATATATATATATATATATATATATATATTTCATCATATATTTTTATATGTGGCATATATATATATATATATATATATATCATGTAAAATTAAGGGGCTTGACTAGAGCTTGAAAATTGATATACTAATTATTAAAATTTTTGAGTTACTCGACTTTTTATTTTATAATTCAAACTTTATTTAAAAAAATTTAAGTCGAATCGAACCGAAAAATGTATTTTTTTTTTTGGAGTAAAGACTGTAGAGGTAAGCAGGTAGAACAGTAAATTTGATTCTGTGGGGTTTGAACATTTGCCAAGTGTCTTTGCCTTAGGTTTGCAGCATCCCTTCTTTTGTTTTGCCATCAGTCGAATTCGAGAGAGATAGAGAAAGCCGAAAGGGGCCTTGCAAACGCAATGTGACTTTTACACCTCAATGCTTTCATTTTTAAAGTTGATTTGATTTTTCATTATTATATTTTCTGAATCATTTGATTGGCTTGGTCTTTCTATGAGTCTATCTACTCCTAGCCTTACACCCCGATTCTTAATTCAGACCAGTTTTTGAACCATGTGTAAGTTAGTGCTAATTTCTTAAATTCCATAACTAATTAATTAAAGCTATTACTATATTGGTAATTTGGTATAAATTATTATAAGTTCAATACTTTTTAAAAGTAAATATATTTTTTGGTATTTAAATTTTGTTTTGAAGTACATTTCGATACTTAATATTTTGGTTTAGTTAAGTATTTGTATTTGACTTTCAAGTTTAAATTGATATTTGAATATCGACTAAAGAATTTAAATATTAATCTAACCTTAAAATCAAGTATTTAATTGGACAAAAAAATTAAATATCATAATATATATATGTACTTTTTTAATTTCAAAAGACAAAAAGTGAGATTAAATCATTTATCACTTCTTTAATATATATATATATATGATAGGCTTTAATTTTTAACCTTTAAAATATAAAAACTCCATTGTTAATATATTGCACAATTATTATTAGTACTACTAGTAGTAGAGTGAAAAAAAAAGGATACTGTAGTGTAGATTCGGTGCACATGTTGCATTGAAATTTCAACAATGGAAATTTCAATGGTAGGTGCAGCAAATGGAGAAAAATGATGCAGCCAAAGTAGAAAATGTGAAATGAGCAAATTATTTTTTGGTCCCTAAACTTTAGGTTATTTATAAGTTAGTCCCTAAAACTCAACTATAAATAGCCTAGCCATTTGCCATTCTAACATATCCCAAATCATTCTAACCTCCTCCCAATACTAGAGAAATTAGAGAGTTTTCATAGAGTTGTTTTCTCCTTTTTATCAAGAGAGAATTGTCATTGTTTTCTCCTTGTTAGATTGAGAGAAGTTGTAATTCCTATTTTCTCATAGTGAAATTCTTCTACCTTGTCCGTGGTTTTTACCCTATATTATTTAGGGGTTTTCCACGTAAAATCTGTGTCTCTTTTATCTTCATTATTATTTTCTCAAATTATCAGTTGCGTTTTTGCTCTATCCGACGATCGTATTCCGCAACAATTGGTATCAGAGCCAGATTTGGGTGCGTATATCTACTTACCGTATTCTCTGTTGGTTGCCACTGAAAAGTGGATCCTCCATCATAAGAAAGTAAGTTAGATATTACTCATTCATTGAAGGTGGTGGGCACTATTCACGTCAAAAAGGTGAAATAGTGGGATCTATCTGAAATAGAAGCTATGGCAACGAAATTTGATATTGAAAAGTTCAATGGGAGAAATTTCTCACTGTGGAAATTGAAGATAAAGGCCATCCTAAGAAAAAACGGATGTCTAGCGGCTATCAGCGAAAGGCCGGCAGATTTTACGGATAACAAGAAATGGAATGAGATGGACGAGAATGCTATTGCAGACCTTCATTTAGCATTAGCAGATGAAGTATTATCAAGCATTGAGGAGAAGAAGACAGCCAAGGAGATTTGGGATCACCTCGCAAAATTATACGAGGTCAAATCGTTGCACAATAAAATTTTCCTTAAGAGGAAATTATACACTCTTCGAATGTCAGAATCTACTTCAGTGACAGAGCACTTAAACACGTTGAATACTCTATTTTCTCAGCTTACATCCCTAAGCTATAAAATAGAGTCACAAGAACGTGCTGAACTTCTACTTCAAAGTCTACCTGATTCGTATGATCAACTCATCATCAACTTGACAAACAACAACCTTACAAGTGATCTAGTCTTCGATGACGTTGCAGCTGCTGTTCTGGAAGAAGAAAATCGGCGCAAGAACAAGGAAGACAGACAAGGAAATCTGCAACAAGCAGAGGCCTTAATGGTGATGAGAGGAAGATCAACAGAACGTGGCCAAAGTAGCAATCACAATCATGGTAGATCAAAGTCAAGGAGTAAGAAGAATTTAAAGTGCTACAACTGCGGAAAGAAGGGTCACATGAAGAAGGATTGTTGGAGTTTACCTAAAAACTCCAATCCTCAAGGAAATATGGCAAACACTTCAGATGATGGAGATGCTCTCTGTTGTGAAGCAGCAACAGCCATGGAAGGCAGAAAAAGATTTGCAGACATATGGCTTATTGACTCGGGAGCCACATATCACATGACCTCAAGAAGAGAATGGTTCTATAATTATGAACCTATCTCAGGAGGATCTGTGTACAGCTGCAATAATCATGCCTTGGAAATTGTTGGCGTTGGAACCATCAAATTGAAGATGTATGACGGGACAACCAAAGTTGTTCGAGATGTGCGACACGTGAAAGGCTTGAAGAAAAACTTATTATCCTACGGATTGTTGGATAATAATGCAAGCAAGATTGAAACACGGAAAGGAATCATGAAGGTGTTCCATGGAGCGCTTGTGGTGATGAAAGGTGAAAAGATAGCTGCAAATTTGTACATGCTGAAGGGAGAGACCTTGCTAGAAGCTGAAGCCTCTGTTGCCTCATGTAGTTCAGATTCTACCATGTTATGGCATCGGAAACTTGGACACATGTCAGAACAGGGAATGAAAGTCCTTGTGGAGCAAAAGCTACTTCCGGGTTTAACAAAGGTATCACTTCCTTTGTGTGAACATTGTATTAGAAGTAAGCAGCATCGATTAAAATTCAACACATCAAATTCTAGAGGCAAGGCTGTTCTAGAATTGGTTCATTCTGATGTATGGCAAGCACCGGTTACATCCCTAGGCGGAGCAAAGTATTTTGTCTCCTTCATTGATGACTACTCTAGGAGATGTTGGGTGTATCCTATCAAGAGGAAGGCAGATGTGTTTTCAACCTTCAAAGTTTTCAAAGCGCGGGTTATTTATAAGTTAGTCCCTAAAACTCAACTATAAATAGCCTAGCCATTTGCCATTCTAACATATCCCAAATCATTCTAACCTCCTCCCAATACTAGAGAAATTAGAGAGTTTTCATAGAGTTGTTTTCTCCTTTTTATCAAGAGAGAATTGTCATTGTTTTCTCCTTGTTAGATTGAGAGAAGTTGTAATTCCTATTTTCTCATAGTGAAATTCTTCTACCTTGTCCGTGGTTTTTACCCTATATTATTTAGGGGTTTTCCACGTAAAATCTGTGTCTCTTTTATCTTCATTATTATTTTCTCAAATTATCAGTTGCGTTTTTGCTCTATCCGACGATCGTATTCCGCAACATGTAGTTGGTACCAAAACTGTGCTCGTACGCTTTAGATTCTAGGAATGATATTTATGTATAAAATCTAAAGTAGCAACCACTAGTATTTTTTAACTTAGCTTTTTCTATGAGAATGTTATTTTTTTTAACCACTAGTATTCAATTTATTAATTAAGATAAAGTGCCGCAAAGACTTATTATAGAGATGATCTTTCAACCTAATTACTTCATTCATAATTTCAAAATTCAAATCCTTGACATTGCTTAAGAGATCCATCGTCACATCCACTCAACCAATTGGTTATTAGTGAAAATATTTATCTTTTAAACTCTACAGACTAGCCTTCAATCGACGGTGACATAAGAGATTATATCTTTCGAAAATCTTAATTTATTATATAATGTATATATATTTTTTATTGATAATGTAGTTTGGCTTCTTTAAAATCTTATAATTTTACATCTCATAAAACTTTAAGGATTTAAATCCTATACACCGACTGTGGAAAGTTTCCACAAGCGCCTTAGTTTTAGGGTTTAGGGACTCAATTTAGGGTAGGGTGTAGGGGTTTAGGTATATGAGTTTAGAATTTAGGGGTTATGGTTATGATTTAGGGTTTATAAGATAGGGTTTAGGTTTTATGTAATATGTTGAGGATTTAGATTTTAACCTACAAACCCTAAATTCGAACCCCGGACCTTAAATTCTATTCACAATCACTAAATTCTAAACTACTAAACATAAATCCCTAAACCCTACACTCTAAACTGTGTTCCTAAACCTTAAAAATAAAACACTTGTAAAAACTAAAAATTTTCACCGTCGGTGTATTAAATAATTATCCAAACTTTAATATAATGTTAGGTGCGTACCCTATGGAGAAGTCAGATGTGGATGGGAAGCATGTGAAATTTTACATGGTTGGATGGTTAATTCGGCGAACCCCCGCAGGATGAAACTGTGTTTCAAATCACTTGAAATGCTAGAGTTTACCTTCATGGGTTGATACACAGGTCTAATAAACAAGTCATTATTTTTTTAAAATTAATAATTAAGTGACTTAATTATAAGTTTAAAATTATAAATATATATATTTTTTAAAAGTAACAATTGAGTTATATACTTATAAGTTTAAGATCAAATAGGTCACTCAATTAAAATTTTGTGACAAAGAAGTTATATTGTCATTAAAATTAAAACAAGAGTTTGGTACAATCACAATTTTAGTTTTTGAAATTTACACATTCTATTTTGAAAGGTGAATTTTATGTATTCCGTGTGTATAATTTACACATTCTTGGTCATAATTCGAAATAATTCAGTAAACTTAACCCTTTATTTTTTTAAAAATTTAACACTGCATCATCCTGACACACCCTTCAACTACTTACCATACTCCATGATATTGTCCATTAGTTTGGTAATCAACAGATGTGATAGCTCGATAGGCACAATCACTTCGACAGGCACAGTCACTTCGACAGGCACAATCATTATGATCTTAACATCGCCTACTAGTAGACACAATCACTTCACTACTGTAATGTTAAAGATGAAGGGTTAAGTTTATGGAATTATTTCGAATTAGGACCAAATTAATAGAATATGTAAATTTTAGGATTAGATTTGTTATTATACCAACCCTTGTTTCAATTTTAATGACAGAGAGACTTGTTTATCACAACATTTTAATTGAGTGACATTTTTGTTTCTAAACCTACAATTTAATGACTCAATTGTTACTTTCAAAAGAAAAGTGACTTGTTTGTTCATAAACTTGTAATTAAGTGACTCAATTGTTACTTTTAGCACAAGAGTGTCATGTTTGTTACTAAACTTATAACTAAGTAACATGTGGTGTAATTTACTCTTAATTTATATACACAAATTTAAAAAAATTATAAGGTAATTACAAATTCTCTCTAAATTTGTTATTAGTGCTATTAAAGAAATTGTTATTAGTGTTGTAGTTATTAATACAACATTAATGTTTGACCGAATATTCACGTTAGCCCATATTTTTTTATAAGCAATTTAATCCTTAATGATTCATTTTGGGTCAAAATGACCCTTCTGTGGATGAAAGTTGTTAGTCAACTAACAGTAAACAACTTAAAATGACTTGACATAATAACACGTCAAAAGAAAAAATAATTTTATATTTTATATAATTTTATAAAATTATTTTTTTGACTAATGTGATATTTTTTCAAGTAAAAACATTTATTGATATGATATTACCATGTCAACGTGCATTGTCATTTATGTTTGTCACGTCATTTCAAGTCAGTTACCGTTAGTTGACTAATAGTTTTCATAGTAAAGAAGTTATTTTTGAACTAAAATTAAACATTAAAGATTAAATTACTTAAAAAATATAGGTTAAAGTGACTAATCAACCAAATGTTAGGAACATATTTTAGCTTTAAGCCAAATAGATATATCAAAGGTTTGTACTGTGACAAGTTTTAAAGATATAAAGTTGAATATGTAACAAAAGGAAAAGAAAAAGGGACGAGAAAGTTGCGCATAAAGAAAAAGATGGGATAAAAATTGAAGGCGAGAAAGATGTATTGTGGGATAAAATTAAGAAAATCGTAAAGTACACAAGTAGTCACTCAATAATGAAAAATGATGTCTTGATCATTGACTTTTTAAATTTTACAAAATTATCATTAATTATATCAAACTGTTACAAACTGTTGATCAAAATGTTACAAAATGATATTTAAATTTTATCAAATTATTACAAAATGCTCATCAGATTCATCAAATTGTTATAAACTTATCATTAAATTTATCAAATTGTTACAGAATGAGCAACAAATTTTATCTAATTGTTAGAAAACGTTCAAATTGATACAGAATAATCATTAAATTTTATCGAGTTGATACAAAATTGTCATTCAATTTAAATTGTTATAAAATGATTATTAAATTTTATCGAACTATTACAAAATAGTTATTAAATTAATTAAATTGTTACACTATTTTATAGTATCCATTGATCACTTTATAACTTTTAAAAGGCCAGTGACCAAAACAATTATTTTTCGTATTTTAGTGAGTAATGGTGTACTTTACCCATGAAGAAAAGGTACAAATCCATAAAGATCTAAGGTTTGGTTTGTGGCATCATATGAAGCATGGCAAAGCAAAGAAAAGCAAAGGCCAGGAATAATCTATCAATGCATCAATCAGAATGAGAAATTGCCGCCGTTGCCCGAAAAAGAAAAAAAAAAGGAGTAATTTCTGGTTAAAAGAGGGATGGATTATGGATATGTATACAGATTCTTCAATATATTATGTTAATGTTTATCTACAAATATCGAAAGGTCTGACCTCATACGTGTCTATCTCGATAGTTCTAGAGTGCGACAATTTAGAGTACTGTTAATTTAAAGCGGTTTTCAACCTAAAATATTACTTAGTTTGTAAGAATTTAAGTTCTAATTTAAAATGTTACATGAGGTAGCATACAACCTAAAATGTTACTCAATTAGTAAGAATTTGAGTTCTTACTAAAAATTGTCGCTTTTTTTACCTTACCCTAAGCTGTCGCACCCTAGGCTTACCCGGCCTCTATCCAGTCATTTTCATTGAGCCGACATCATCTGCCCAGCTCAATCTCAATCTATTTGTCCACCAAAAACTGGAAACACTCAGGTTTGACAATTATATACGCCATTGTAGGACCTGCAGGGTTCATATATTATGTATGCAAATTACAAATTAAAGGAAACAGGTAGGGAATCGCCTTAGAAAAAGCAAAAGCTAGTAATATTTAACATATAGTAGACAATATAGTACAAGTGCAAAGCAAAATCTCACTTTCTTTTTTCCATTTCATTAGCAGCCAGCTTTGCCTACTTTAACTTGTGTGTCGGATTGTTTCCTTGCTAGAACAAAGTCTGCAGCTTTCTGTGAAAGCCATTCACAGTAACATAACAGCATATTAGCTTAGTTTGGTAAATTTTCATCTATTTCTTATGGGATTTTGGGGGAGACAAGGCAACAGTTGTGTGCTTTTGTCGCTTTATTTTGTTTGTGATCAACCTAATTGAGATACGACCGACCTGGGCACAGGGCTTATCCTTTTCATCTCAATATAGTAATGTCTATGCTCATATGCCTTAATAATCCATGAAAACCTGGCGCGTATATATATATATATACATTTTGCAACTATATTTTAGTAATATTCTAAAGGGTTAACTACTGGAATAGTCATTTATGTTTCCCCTTAGTACAAAGTTAGTCACCGATTTTGAAAAACAACCAGTAAGGTCATTTACGTTTTCGGGGCGTAAACTTTTGGTCACTCGGCCGTTTGTTGCCGTTAAACATTAAAAATAAGGGTAAACTACTGCAATGGCCACTAAAGTTTATCTCATGTACATTTATGCTCCCCAATTTTAAAAAATAAACATTATGGTCACTACTGAAAAGATTTCTTTATAATTTCACACTTGAATTTTTAAAAATTCATTTTTCAACCCTAAAACTTTACAATCAATTAATACAATAATATTATAAAGGCTTAAATGAAAAATGGGTGCCCAAAGTATATTTTTTAAAATTTTAGTGTTGAGGCATAAGTAGGGACACCAAAAAAGGCAGATAATTTTTATCCATCAACTAATGAACATATCCAAAAAACGCAGCAATATCATAAGAATCAAATTGTATAATTTACATTAACAACATAACAGTCAGATCTGGAGAATAAGAAACAAACATGAACTTAAAATAAAAAATAAACATGACCTAAAAATAAAAAAATAGAAAGTGTCTTGAACTGGAAGTAAAAATAAACTTGGAAAAAATTTGAACCGAAAATAAAATGAAAAAGTAAAACCCAAAAATAAGCACAACAAATCAGTGGAAATAAATCGATAAAAATAAATACAAACTGAAAATCAAAAGATACGACATGAACAAATAGATCTAGTGAAACCCATAAAATAAAATGGAAAAGAATGATAATAATAAATTTTGAAACAAAAAACTAAAAAATAGTAAAAATAAACGTCGATTTCGTGTTCGACGTTCAGCTGAACGTCGTTGGGCGTTTTCAGCGACGTCGTGTTAGGAGAAATGGTCGTCTTGATCCGGCGACCAAGTGAGTGTGGTCAGCGACGACGACCGGCGGCGGAATCGGCGACAGTCGACAGCGAAAGTTTGGGAATTTTTAGGGATTTAGGGATTGTTTTGTGAAGCTTGTAAAATTTTGAGATTTTATAAAAGTTTAAAAATTTTGAGTATTTTCCATTACAAAATTTTTTAAAAAATAAAATTAATGCAACGTGTCAAGCACCGATGGGTTGACATTTTTTTTAACACCCATTTAACAGTCGGGCACCTAAATTGTAACTATCGAAACTTTGGACACCTATTTTTACAAAAAAAATACTTTAGACACCTAATTTATATTAAGAAGTAATATGTTTTTTAAATATTTTAAATTTAATAATAATAAAAATGGTTTTGTTTTATTTTTAAATTATTTTTTATTTAACAATAATAATAAAATGACATGTCATGTTATAATAATAATAATAATAAAATAATGCATAGTGAAAAAATAGAAGCAATTTGAAATTTTAGTTATTAAATAGGAGCAATTTAGGCATCTAAAATTTAAAAATGGTATACTTTGAGCATCTATTTTTCATTTAAGCCTTTATAATATTGTTGTACTAATTGATTGTAAAGTTTTAGGGTTGAAAAATGATTTTTTAAAAATTTAAGGGTGAAATTATAAAGAAATTTTTTTCAGTAGTGACCATAATGTTTATATTTTAAAATTGGGGAGCAGAAATGTACATGGGAAAAACTTTAGTGACCATTGCAGTAGTTTACCCTTATTTTTTCGATGTCAGGTCAGCGAGCTGCCAATGTTTAACGACAACAAACGATTGAGTGACCAAAAGTTTACGCCTCGAAAACGTAAGTGACTTTACTGGTCGTTTTTCAAAATCGGTGATCAACTCTGTACTGGGGAGAAACATAAGTGACTATTCCAGTAGTTAACCCTATTCTAAAATATAAAAGGGTTATATTTTTTGATAAAAAAGATGGAGTTAACTAGGTGCCTCATTAAAAACCTCTCTAAGCCTAAACGGAGGAAAGAGTACACCTAGCAACTTAAATAACAAGAAAAAACATAAAAAATAAAAAAGATAAATGAGAACAATCCAACTGAAACGTCTGACATGCAATAACCGGCGGTGCCGCAAACCATATCTCACCACCATCGAGGCCTAAGCCATATTTCGCCAAAGCATCATCTACCAAATTCGCCTCCCTACCAATATGAGTCAAGCGAATCTCTCAATCCAAGCGTAATAACCGCCCAATATGATGCACAATCGACCAATACTGGTGTCGCCTATCATTGTCCTTCAAAATCCTAACCACATCGGCATTATCAACTTCAATCCACACTTGTCGCAAACCTAAAGACCATGCTCGTTAAAGCAAAAAGGGTTATATTTTAATACACAAGTTGTGTAAAAAAAGTTATACAATCCTTCATATTTAAGCTATAAAATTTAAAATCTAAATCTCTAGCCCTAACACCTAAACTCTAAATTTTAACTATAAACTTTTAATTCTACACCCTACGACCTCAAATCCTAAACCCTAAACTAAATCTCTAAACCCTAAAATTGAAAGGCTTGTGTATCAAATTATTTTCCAAATATAAAAGCTTACCACTATGAATAGATTCTTCCGTCCTAACTTAGGTATAGTAAGTACATCAACATGGGGATCAATATTAGACATTTACAAACTCAAGTGCAACAAACTAACATAGTTTCATATGATTCAAGTTTCAACTTCCATGGACAATAAAAGAAGAAAGAGAAAATGGTCAATTGCATCTCTGCATGCCATGCACTATTTGCTGAGAGCAATACTTTAACATTGGAAAAAACATAGTGGTAATAGCCATAACTAAGAATCTCTTACATAAAATGTTTATATTCAACACCATTTTTTCTTTGCTAAATCCAAAAGCATTCGTGTATTTAATCGATAAGATTTTAATTTCATGGTTCGGGCTATTTAGAGGCATGTTGCAGTGATGAGTGCAATACAAGATATGCTGCGGCCATAATGTTGCGACCATAATGTTGTGCCAATACTAAAACATTATGATGCGACCATAATGTTGCGTTGCGACCACAATCTTTTTTTATTGTAAGATCGTTGTCATCCGTTGTTATACTGTACCAGATAGTTGGGTCAAAATACTTTTCAAGGACGAACAATTCTAAAGAGGGTGTCAATTATATCCTCCCAGCCTGCCTCCACCGAACTCCCAAAGCAACTGGCCGATCTAAAATGACCATGATAATTGATGGGTGTTGCACTAAAGTGAAGCACCACTAATTTCATGTTTTGAGTATGAGATTCTCTACATGAATCTTTAGTAGTACCACAATATCTCGAAGAAAATATTTTACTCTTTTTCGGTGTCATTTTCTGTCTCAATACCAAAAATTAAATTTTAAGTCATAACCTTAAATTTCAGAGCTTAAAAGATACAACATACCCTTAATTCCCTAAACTCTAAACTTAAACCTAATTTTTTGTGAAAATATAAATATGGACACCGAAAAAAGGCAGAAATTTCTATTCATCTAACCCTCCTGTCCCCGAGAACAAACAAGGTAACACTATACAACTCAAACACCCCACAGCCTATCCATCCATCAATCTATCTATCTAACTTGGTAATAATGCGCACTGCAACAACAACAAACTCAATGAAATGCACATTCTCCAAACCCAACCACTCTATGTTTTGTCTTATTGGCATCCATCTCTTTCGAACAAAACTTAAAACATTGTTTTAGCTGCTACCTTAGTGTTTGACAATTGTTGCTAATCAAGGATGGTGGTATTAGGAGACGTGGGTTATGGTTTGCTTCTGGTTGCAGAGTTATTGTGAATTGCACGCACGCCTTCCCACTTAAAGCTAGGAATGAAATGGAAAATTGTTTGTTGGAATCCAACTATATGTACGTACATATATACCTGCCATGCCGATATGCCAAATTAGGGATTTTATCCGAACTGCTTAAACAAATTTCTATCTTTGTTGTTTACATTTTTCATTTAATTGTGTTTCCTCAAATTAGGGACGGACATTCGGTTGAGTCGAGTGAGACAAAAAAAAATTGAGTTAGTCGAGTTGAATAGTCATATTTTATAACTCAAACTTTATTTGAAATATTTTTGAATCGAGTCTAATTGTTCGAGTTTCTGTTCAAATTTAATTGTAAACATTTAAATGTTATGATACTAATCAATTACAATTTAAACGGTTTCTACAATGACAAAACTTGGGGTAAAAGTTTGGGGGGTCAACTTAATTTTTTCTTAAATGAAGACTTAAACTAAAATTTTCAAAAATTTTGAGGGCTTAACTAAATTTTTTAATTATTTTGAGAGATTTAATAAGAACTTTTAAAAATTATAAGAAGGGAATTTAATTAAAAATATTCACAATTTTGAAGCTTAATATGAATTTTTAAAAATCTTGAGAGGCCAATTCTAATTTCTCAAATTTGGGGGGGGGGGCATGGACCCTCCTAGTCCATTAAAGCTTTTGTCACTGGTTTTCTATAACCATATACAATACACATAAGTATTGCTTCATATTTTCTCATATGTAATATATATATCCAGTAGAATTGAGTGACTCGACTCAGACTTAAAATTTGATCCATTAATTACTGAAATTTTTGTGCCATTTGAATTTTCATTTTATAAGTCAAACTTTATTTAAAAAATTTTGAGTAAAGAAGAGTCAAGTCTTTTTACATTGTATCGAATAATTTAATTTTTTTTAGTCGAATTGAATTTTGTATAGTGTCCACTGTACCAAACACACCTTGACAAAACTACTCTAACAAAACTGATGTCAGCATAGAAAACATGTACTCCATAAATATCCATAAGCCTACATCATGTTTATGCAGAGAAAGTAGATTAGTGGATTGATTAGCACCATGCAATTCAAACGTTGTGATTAATAGCATCCAAGTGGGGAACTGAAGCTACCAATGTATAAGAGTAGAGATGGAACGAAACCTATCTGGTAGCCTAATTTGTAAAATATATATATATGGGTTAGGATCAACTTACACAGTGTAAATTTTTTTAAGTTTTACACGTTTTTTGGATCGTTGAATGGGTAAAATGGATGACTGAGATTAACTCCTTACTTTTTTTTCAAGTGATAATCTTCACATATTTTACTGTTAATCTCATCCATCTGTTTCACCCATCCAACGATTCAAAAAGTGTAAAACTTAGAGAGTTTTGTGTAACTAGATCCTGTCCCTATACGGATGGATGAGATTAACAGTAGAATATGTGAAAATTATCAGTGAGGGTTTTGGACAGGCGCGATAGGAGCGACCGCACATGACCCCCAATAGAGAGGGGCCCCAAAATAGAGAACTTAAATTAAATATTTGTAAAAAAAATTATAGATTTATATATAATTATGTGTATATATATAATTATGTGTGTATATAAGTTAATTTTTTGTAGGAAAATACTTTGATGCACAAGCTTGTGTAAACTTTAGTTTACACAAGTCCTTTAATTTTAGGGTTTAGGGTTTAGGGTTTTATGTTAGGGTTTAGGGGTTTAGTATGTAGGGTATATAATTTAAGGTTTATGATTAGAATTTAGAGTTTAGGGTTTAGGGCTTAGGGTTTAGGGTTTACGTTGCTAGGGTTTGTGATTTAGATTTTAAATTTTATAAAAGCATTGTGTAAAAAAAATTTACACAGCTTGTGCATCAAAATAAAACCCTTTTTTGTATTAAGTTTTTTTTGAAAAAAATAATTTATATCTCTTATTGATTATAAATTAAGGGCCCCATTTTAATATATTGCACAGGGCCCCCAAAATTTTTGAACCGCCCCTGAAGATTATCACTTGAAAAAAGAGTAAGGAGTTAATCAGAGCCATCTATTTCCCTCATCCAACGATCCAAAAAACGTGTAAAACTTAAAGAGTTTTACATTGTGTAAGTTAATCATAACCCTATATATATATATAGCATCCAAGGGGAACTGAAACTACTATAAACCCTAAATTCTAAACACTTACACTCTTAAACTTTAAACTGATCCTTAAATTCTAAAATATAGAGCGCTTGTAGAAACTTTTCGTTTTTACCGTCAATGCCTGATATTTTTTCTATATATATTAGTAATAAATTAGGCAATGGTTACTTGAATTACACATACATGCACGAATATGATGAGTGGATGTAGAGAAAGAGGGATTTTTTAATGGATGTCAAAATCAAAGAAAAGAAAAGAAAGGAGGTGACTCTCCCACTCAAAACATACACTTACAAGGCTGGCCGAGTGTAGTACAAATGTAGAATACAACCAAGCTTAGCTTTTGCTTGTGTATTTGAGTGAGATGTTTTGGATGAGTAGCGGCAGAAGCACTAGTAAAAACATTGAACCAAACCCTATCTATTCAAACCTTAAAGCATGATATGCAGGGGCGTATCCAATGAGAGTAAGCAGGGGGGGGGTTGCCTCTCACAATAAAAATCCATTTAGTCCCTTGAAAACTTGTAAACTTATAAATTGATACAACGATAAAATTATAATTGAACTCTCTAAAAATTTATAATTAAATTTTGGCCACTCAAAAATGTATATTGCAGGCAGGGCGATGCAGTTGATTGAACCTGCTTCCACTACTCCCTACTTCTCCATTAGCGCTGGGATGGGACGGTATCCACTTTAAACTGGTGAAACTAAAAGCTGCCTACGGAGGGCAACACTAGAACACAAAATGCCCAACACACACTATATATCCTCCCAAAAGAAATGTAGCAAGTTGCATAAAAAGCCTGCATTGCCATTTGGATGTAATTCATTCATTATCGCTAATAAACATAACCGGTGGTCAGAAATATTCTTGAGGGTGACACACGTATATTAATAGGATTATATTTTTAGTATAGTTTATGTCCGAAATTTGTGGCTCTTTCTCCCAATAGTGTCATTTTCAAGATTCAAACTTAAATTCTAGGAGTGCAATGTGTCTTGCTATTGTACCAACCGCCGATTATTTTCATCCATATTAATAACAAAACTTTTTGGATGGGAGTGGGAACAAATAAAAATTTTGATTCGAAGCATCGTTTGCCTGTCATTTCCAATGCGTTTCTACTGCTGAATAGAGATTAAAATTTCAAACTCAAACTCAAAGGTGAAATAGCTTTCACCCTTGCTTGCATTGCACTTACAAAACTCCACTCCAAAGACCTTTAGTAGTCTATCTGATTTTTCTTTTAGTTTTCACAGAATTTGTCCCAAGTACAGTTATTAATTCGGCTACCAAATGGTAGCATTATAGACGACAAATATATAAAATGATGATGCATAGATAGATAGAACCTTCTAATCCAACTTAACCGGTGTTCCTCATCCCGGCAGCGATTCCGTTTATTGTAATTAGCAATGCATCTCTGAGTTTGTTGTTATCTTCGTCACGTCGAAGCCTCTTCAGAACCTCCACCTGCAACATATTCATGGGATTCAGATATGAGAGCCTGCTCTCGATCAACCTTCTCAAGCTCATATTGTTCTCTGACAACTTCCCATGTCCACTAACTACCAATACTTGCTTTTCTGTCAACATCAGTTCCCTCCTAAGTTCCGCTCCGAGTTCCCGTCTGCTCTCCGACACTAGCACTTCATCGTAATGCTTGGCGATTGGAATATCCGCCTTCCCCAGAACCATCTCTATCAGGTCAACCGTGGATTGGAAAAAAGGCCACTCTTTGTACATTGCTCTCAAGTCTTCTGTATGACCCTTCTCGCATACACCCTTTAAACCTGCTCCTACCCCAAGCCATGCTGGGAGTACAAATCTGGTCTGTGTCCATGCAAATACCCACGGAATGGCTCTAAGATGTCCTATTCCTATCGTTGCTTTTCTTCTTGTGGGGCGGCTTCCTATGTTGAGAAACCCCAGTTCAGCCTGTGGTGTAGCCTCATGGAAGTAGGCCAGGAACTCCGGGTTTTCATAGACCGTGCTTCGGTATTTCTGGCAACTAATTTTCGAGATCTCCTCCATCAGATTACACCATTTTTCTTCTCGTGGTGGTTGAGGGGGGCGCAGAGTTGCAAGGAGTACGGCTGTTGTGTATATTTCTAGCTGTCTAATGGCAGTCTGTGGCAAACCAAATTTCGCCTGCACCATCTCCCCTTGCTCTGTTGACCGAAGTGTGCCCTGCCAATTCAACATTCTTTTCAACCACATACACCACGCTAAATATTCCATAATCATACAAATTTTACCTTTAGGCCAAGTTGGGATTTCAGCTATTGAATTTTCCACATTAGTAAAAAAGAAAAATGGACCGACAAGGGTAAGTTTATCACAAGGAAAGACAGACCAAATAAGATATTACTCGAGAAACAATTGATCCCCCAAAATATGGAGTATTGAGTTAATGATTGAATAACAATACCAAATTTATGTAAAAATTGCAGTGGCAACTCACCATTACAGAACCTGGTGGTTGGGATTGAATGGCCAGATATGTTGGGCCACCACCTCGTCCGATACTCCCTCCTCGACCATGGAAAAGAGTAACTTTGATTCCAAACTCATTGCATGCAGCAACAACATCCCCTTGCGCTTTGTAAAGCTCCCACGCAGCAGTGAAGCGCCCGGCATCTTTACCAGAATCAGAATATCCGACCATCACCTGTTTTAAGTAACTTTGTAAACACAAGATTAATGAAATATAAAAAAAGATAATGAAAATGACCATAAAATCAACGTACTTCTTGATGCCCATTATGGTTCTTTATAATGTGCTCCCGGTACCAATCAATTGACAACAGTTTTCTGATAACCGAACCTGCTTCTCTGAGGTCTTTCACAGTTTCAAACAGGGGAACCACACGCAACCTACTCAAAAGATTAAGATATATATTGATAACTTGGAAGTAACAGTGCCATAGTTATGCTGAATTATTTTAACCATAACTGAACATATTGCGTCGGAGCTCTTATTTCCCCCCTTCAATACTTTATTTTTGCTCTATTATTATTCATTCCCCAGTGAACTGACTTAATAGGTTCTCAGTTTTACTCAATCCAAACTTGTCTTGGGCAACAAAAATAGCTTGCAATTGGAACCCTTCCCATTCCAAAAACCCTCTTTTCTCAATCAACAACAAAAAGGATGTGAAGGAGAAACCTCAAGCTATGTAATACTAACTAGTTCACTCCTGATACTATGTAACTAGTAAAATGCATAATCGGTAATTTCTGCAACTCATCTACTAGTGCATTTAAGATCGTCCATGTCCAAAAAGTATCCCAGAACTATGAATAAACACATTAAAAGGACCTGCAATTAATATCAACCTAAAGGTAGTGGATGCAGAAAACAGAACCAAATCAAGATAAAAGAACTTTAAATTCCAGGGGAAATCACTGTTAGAGACATTCAGACAAACAAAAACGAAACAGTGTTTTCCTCATTAGTATTGCATACTTAAAAATAAATGATAAGATTTAATGCATCTAATAGAATGGTATCAACTAGTCTGGGTGCAAACTTACGTTCCACCAGGACAAGGTTTCCCTAATTCCCCACCTACAGCAAGTCGAGCATCTTTCTGCAAGAGCTCCACAGCAAGGACATCACTTGCCTGCAAATCAACAAGGATGGGTAGCATTGTTTCTATTTATCCCATATAAGAATATTGTAAAAGTTCTTCAAGATAATTTAAGAGAAAAGCGGCGGGGAGGGGGGGGTGAATTCAGTTATGAACTTCATAGCTAAAAAATGGTGTAAACATAATATGGTTTTAGTAAATCATACATTGGATGCCATAGATATCACATATGCTCCAAGAGAATCACTTCCTAGCTCAGCAGCTACAGAAAAGGTGTCCAAGACTTCTTTAACATCAGGAGCAACCTGAAATAAATCCAGTTGAGATAAGAGCTACATATTAACTAAAGCAATAATTGAATATTGAAAATAAACGACAGGAAAGACTTCGAATAGCACAAAAGAGAACCACATTCTTAACTTAAATAATGCATAACTACATGAGCAAATTGAAGGGCCAAAACACGTAGCCTCCATACATGCAAAGCAACAATGCTATCAAGTCCAAAACACAACCAATCTGAGGCCTTGATAGCATTATTGCCAAATTGAAGGAACCGCTTTCTTAACTTAAATAATGCATAACTACATGAGCAAACCGAATGGCCAAAACACCTAGCCTCCGTACATGCAAGGCAATAATGCTATCAAGTCCAAAGCACAACCAATCATAGGCCTCAAGTTATAAACATCACAATCTTTTAATCTCAACCATCTATGGATCCCTATCATACAAGAGCTGTTTATGTAACTTTTGACTCCCCAAGTAGTTAGAAACAGAATGGACCTCTTTGCTAAATCTGAATAAGAGACGGAAAAAGAAGAAAAGCTTAGTGATTATATGGCTACAGTCCCACTGCATGACATTCTCTGCTTTAAAGCACTTTGGGTGTGCTCTGATATCACCCACGAACCAGCTCATGAAAAAACCATAAAGGCATTAACAATAGGTGGTACATGATAGTTGTAATTTGTATGTATTCATCAGCGTTCTACCTTCACATTCTCATCAATTAAGGTCTATAATGACTACCTCACTTCATAGGCAACTTATATTTCCTTGACATATTGTGTTACCAAGAAAAATGAGAATCAAAACCCATGGCTTGTCATGCCTCACTTCATAGGGAACCTCAAAGTAGTTCAATTTCATTGTGTTCTGTCTCCAGATCTGATTTCCGTTTTACTAATGAGAATCTGACTTTTCTAACAAATGAGAATTGAAGGCCCATGCCTTGCCGTACCACCTTAAGGGCTTGACAATCAAAACCACTCAACCAACCATTTTTAATTTTGAGGCATTATTGTAATATATTCTGATTTCAATGCTTAATTAGGCATAGTCAAGTTCTCTTCAATTTGTTATTGTTTCCGATGATTGCATATGAAGGAACTAAGGAAGTAGCGGTGGCTTAAGGTGCTATGGTGTTTCAAGTTGAGTACGTTTGTGTTTTGACTGTTTCAACAACCAGATTGCTCGATTTAAGGCAACCTCAAGTTCAAATAAATCTACATATCCATGAATTTGAATCAGGCAGGTTTTGGGTTGCCTCAACTACTGAGTGACAGGGAAGCATGGATCATGTGACTCATGTCCAATTTAGAATCTTTACACCTAAGAGCAACTTATGTGAAACAATAGTTCATGCTATAAGATTTTTCATGAAAAGTGTATGTATGTATGCAATTGAAAATTCATAGCAAGCCTCCGTTCGCTCAAGGATACTTTTGGAACATCTTTACCTCTATAGTAGGAGGAACCAGTGGCCGCTTCCCCTTGAGCTCTTTTGTTAAAAATTCAAGTTTCTTTTCTTCCTCCCACTCGCTATATGTACCCATATCCAAATATCTGGTAATTGCGTCAAGTGTTTCAGCATGCCTACCAGATTCCTGTACATTGATAAAACATTAGCTTAAACATAAAGCACAAGCAAGTACCTGAATGTAACTGAAAATAAAATGTACCTGACGCAAATCAAGCTTCATTAACACCATCCCAAATGTGGAAACTCTCCTAATCAGGTCAGCAAGCCGACCATCAGCTAGAATCCCAGCCCCACATGATTGCTGTAAATTATAATTATAGCACATTATATACAGATTAACGGCAGCCTGAACATTCATTCTCCAGCAGGATATTGGAAACTGAGTTATTACCAGAGACTCATAACATATAAGCAGAGGTTCTAGAAATTGATCTTTCGTCTCATAGTAATCCCAAGGATCATATTCACAGGGAAGATCCTCCAGAAGAAGTTCCAGACGTCTTCGAGTTTTCATGAGCTGAAATTATAGGTCATCAAAAACACAAAATACACATCTTACTGGATATTAGAAACAGATTTACTGAAAAAATTCCATATGCTGGGGTTCAATAACTTCAACTGATTGTTCACAAAATTTCACAAGTTATACATGCAAAATTAGCACTGTAGAATAAGTATGACACTTAATGATAATTTGTTCCTTACTCAAAATAATCTTGAAATTTCAGATAAGTTTTTTCCTTAATTGTGCCACTCGGGGCAATTGTCCCAACATCTAGAAATGAACTGGATTTAAAGTAAAAATTTTAAAATGCCTTTCCTTTTTGGTCAATATCATTCTCAAATGAAGCCTAGGGAGCTTGAATTCTTTTATGATATTAAGCTAATACTGTAAAGGATCTAGCATATAAGGTTTTCATATATCAATTCCACAAAATAATCAAATTTTGCAACCTAACCTACATACCAGGCAAAAGGAATGTTTATATGTCTATTGCTTGCAATAACAAATTCTCATGACAGATGTAACCCTGTAGTTTAATTAATGTAAAAGTCCAAAATTTTAAAATTATTTTTAAATCATCAAGTCATAACTATCAGCACATTTTACCAAATGAATTTATATGAGATTTTCCATTTCCTTAAAACTAAAATCGACACTTTCAAAAACATTTTATATCTTACAGGAATTTTGAATTTTATATTTAACCATTTCCTATATAGATAGAATGGGTAATATCAATATTTATCCATCTTGTTTTTTTTTTCTTTAGCTTAATTCTAAAAGCGAGACCATGAGCTGGATAAAAATAAAATTCTAAATATACTCTAGAACTAAATTGACATTTCTAAAACAGAAAGAAGTACATATTCTCTTCCAGCAAGCCATAAATAAACCTGGTTTATCTCCAAGAACAAGCATTTTACACAAGCTATTACATAATTTAACTGAAGAGAAACAATACCTTTTCCTTCACGTCTCCAAGAATGATTCGATAAGGAGCAATTCCAGGACGTAGAGATGAGCTTGACTCAAGAAGCTTATGGAAGCTGGACCTTCCTATCGTAGATTCGGCAAATAGTTTCCTCTGAGCTAGAAGCTGACTAGAGGAGAAAGAACCTCGTGGCGTGGCACCTGTTGTTGATCCATTGGAGTTAGTAGAACTCCCATTTTCTGGTACTTTGGGTATTTTGATACCTAAACCTTTAGATGAATTTTCTGAGCTAGATTTGCCCCGACCATCCTAAAGTAGACACGAACTAGTGTTAGCTGTGGTGATGACAATAAAAAGGAAGAAACCATTGAACAGCCAAAACCGCAAGAGAATGAACTAACCTCACGAGCCAACGGCATGTAATCAGTCCCTGGGAGTTCTAGTTTTGGATACTGAGATCCACCACCATCATTGTAAACTACATGAATAAACAAATCAGATGAAATTATCCAATGAAACAGTATCAGTTAGAAATTAAAGTCATGATTAATTCTACTACCAAAGAAAAAGAAACAATTACATATCACAGCTGTGATGGACTTGCCAGCGGGAAAGATATAGCAGAAATTTTACAGACAAAATTATAGTTACTATTTTGCTTATCATCATTAAAATCATCTAATAGCTCTTCAAAAGTATATGCACAAATAAGAAAACCATGCAAAAGCTTTTTGTTATGAGTGTGAGTGTCTGCGTGCACATACCAGTGCAGGCAGGTAAATCTGCCCTATCTGGAAGTTGGGTAGGAAGGGATGGAGCTTGTTGGCCATGATGCTTGAATAGACTTCGGCTTAAAGGTTGGTTCCGACTATCATGCAGGTTCTCTGATAATGTTTCTGAAGATAAAGTAAACAAACTATTAAGACTTCAGAAACAATGAGATAATTGAGATTAAGACAATTAAAACAGATTATAACACAAATTAATATGGCAGACTTGGACGAAAATCATCAGATATAAGAATATAACTCTCTGATCCATCGTGAGCAAGTTTTAATATATTGCAAAGAACAGAATCATCAATGTGTGTCTGACTTTAGCATAAGATGATATCAAACAGATATACTAACCAAAAAGTTCTAGGATAGGTGTTTTAAGGTTACAGAGAGCATAAAAATGTCAAACAGACACAACCTTTTTCTAGAATTTCCTGAGCCAATCTGGATAACCTATCATTGCATCGGTTCATGGATAGTTCAAATCTAAGGCTATCAATTTCCCTGATGTAAAGATCAATGGCCATCCACCTAGATAAAAGTGAGACATCCCTTGTTACCTGAAACAATGAGAAGAAAAACAATAAAGGTATTAGGCGCTTGGTAAAAGTAGAGGAAAATTACCATTTCTTTATGAAATTATGTGATAGGTACTTGCAGAGAATGCTAATTATTACTAATCGTAACATATACAAGTGGAAAAAGGTTCATGAAGTTTCAAGAAAAAGAACAAAAATCAATCTAGAAATTCCAAAACTAAGGTTCCAAACAGCATTTCCAAAATGAACCAATTGTTCAATGTTAGAGTATAAGCCAATTTTAAAGCAGCCATGAAAGAGCTACAAAGTAAAAGAATGCCAGGGGCCTCACCTTTGCTGTGACATTAGGATTTCCATCTCTATCACCCCCCATCCAGGAGCCAAACTTTATTGGGGTACATGTTAGTGGAAGCGGCTTTCCCGTATGCTGAAAAGGAATGGCAAATTAAAAGAAAAAACAACAATGAGACTGAGAAGGTCAACAAATACTGTGTATCCATTCAAAGAGCCTAGTAGCTTCAGAACAGAAATTAATATCCCACTTTCTTAAGGGCATTGCTGACACGACGTAAATAATGAGGGACAGCTTTCCAAAGGGATTGTTCCACTATGTTCAGACCTAATAAAAAATAGTATTATTGTCAAATAGAAGCATTTACAAGATAAAATGTTAATATGTCTAAACTCTAAAGTGAAATACCAGCCCTGGCCTCATCCACCGGAGTAGGTTTGTGGCGTCTAAGCTCGTCAGTCTGCCAAATAGATGTTATTTCTCTCACCTACAAAGCAAAACGAAACTCTGATAAAAACCAAAAAAAATGGGAGACGTTTTCCCCACGATCACCACAACAGTAAGAAAACCATGCCCAACCCCTTTCCCTTTATTTTCCTGGAGAGGAACCAGGACATATTGCATTGGGGAACAGTACCAGATCTTCAATTAGCATTTCTCGATCTTCATGAGCAAGATCAGGTCGGTCATTGTATTCTAGCAGATGCTGCAAGGAGACAGGCAGACATTCAGAAAAATAGCCTCAAGACGCGAGTTGACAATTTTCTGCACAGCCCGTAAGGAGCTTACAGCAATTCTTATATGTTTGTATTGTAAGGTACGGCGGTTAATTTGTGTGGGATGTGCAGTGAGAACAATCTCAACCTCCTGAAAAAAGGAAAAAGAAAGGATTTTACAATTAATTAGATCACAAAAATAAAGAATTGAACAGCTCGTTTGCATGACTAAACTAATTGTTGCAATTATGTTGCTCTCCATTAGTTGAGACTTCACGAGCAGCTCATATTTGTCTGGCTTCACTGAAGTGGGTCTCACACTTTTCAGGAACAAAATGAGAAGTTGGATTATGCACATTTGACTGAACAAGGCACTGAAGAAAACTATATCTAAAACTAAAAGCAATATAAGAAACATACCTGCTTGCAAACAGTGTCATAAAGCTCATTCGGGGTAACGCCACCCTGAATCAACTGACTGAAAATGTCATCACAAGACTTTGCTAAATGTGTAACGCTTCCCCCCTTACGAACCCTACACAAATTAGTTTACTTAAATTTTGAGTTTTCAATTAAAAACTAACATAAAATTGTTTTGCACAAAGAAATTTTGAAAATGGTAATAATATTTAGCAGGATAGTTATTGTATATCTTCATATTGTTTTGCATTTTCTTAACTTTTATAAGGAAATCCATAATGCAATGAATGCATTCGCACGTAGCACTTGGACATTAACATGGCCTAGTTTACCCACCGTCTACAGAATAAATGAGACAGGCAAAGGAAAATGCTTGAGAAAGGAACCATTTTCCAGAGTTTCAATTTTTTCCATTTTACCAAATCAATAACCGAAACAGCTTTATTCCAACATGTTTTTCTGTTAATAATAATATTTAAAATAAAAACATAAACTAACAAAAAAGTTTGCAGCACTCGGAATCATTGGAAAAAACCAAATGAAAAATTAAATCTACCTGAAGTCATATATGGGAAATTTTAAAATAACCTAATTGCAATGTAGGATCTACGGTTTTAGATACAATATTCCCTATAGACTAAAAAGAGAAAATTGAACTCATGAAATTTGAGGAATGATAAACTAAATCCCACTACCTGTGATAGGTCTCAGCAATTCCCATCAAAGCGAGATAATGGCTGAAAGCACGAGCTAGTTTCAAAGCTTCCTCTAATGTCATCTCTGATATTTCAGATGCTAGCTGCTTCTCTAGCAACTCCGCCATATCCTCTATCCCGGACAAACGCATATTAGAAGCACTCTACAACATTTAAATAAAAAAAAATGAAAAATCATTCTCAATAAAGCTTTTCCCCTTCTGCTTGTGGGAAATCGTAGGCAAGAAAAAGTGAAGTCAAATTCCAGCATTCACTTGGAAATTACAATACACGCATTTTCCACTCCTGTTAATATAATTTCCGAGCAACCAAACAGACTCATCGGATAATATAGTTATTTATATATAGTTGTAACGGATTTGTTTAACGAATAAAAACAATAAACGATTGTCTGTGTTGATTTTCAGATTTTGATCTCGAGCAAAATGAAAATCAAAGTAAAACGTAAACATTCGCACACCAGCCTTCCCCGCATTCGTTTCTTTTCTACTACTTTGTAAGGAACCAAAGAGAAGCATCAGAAAAAAGTAATCAGTAAAATAACGTGGAAATGAGAACTCAAAGGAAACCAGTATAAATAAAAAAAGCAAGCAAGCATGCAAATAAACACAATATATTCGTATTTTGATTTTCTTTTCCATTTTGAAGATTATATATGTTCTCTGTCACAGATTCACAGTGTGCATCTCTGTTTTACAAATAAACAGGAAAAATAGAAAAAAAAATCAAATTCGTGAACGGATCAGACGGGAAAAGGAAAATGAGTGACCTGAGCGAGGAGTCGAATCCTCTCGATCTTGGCCATGAATTGGGAGCCAACTTCTCTGTGCAACACATCGTGGAGCAGATTCCCCAGCAGCTTGCAGTCATCGTCGAAGCACTGGAAAGAGATTTCCTCCGCTATATCGTCCGTGGTGTCCGTCATAGCTGTCTCACCAAACAGAAACCAATACAAACAGAGAGTGTCGTGCTATATGAAAAGGAAACGAGTGTACGTTGGAGAGAGAGGAAGAGTCAGCAGCAGCGGAAGCACAGCACTGATCCGATAAAATCGTAACTGAACCAAAATATTCTGTTGAATTGAGTGTGGGGCCAACAGGTTTACCGCTTTTGATGCCGAGCGGATCCTTCCACGTGGCGATCTCTACGGTGATGCCGGGCAGTTTGTTTTCTCAGGTCTTCCTCTTGTTATGAATATGATTTCCCTGCCTGACGGGCCCCAATACCACCGGTCCACCTCCCGCAGGTGAGTGACTCACTCACTCATTTGTATGGGCCCCCTAACCTTTTCTGTTTGATAAAACACAGCCCAAAAAGTTATATTATGGGTAAAATTTTTATATACAGGTTGTGTAAAACTAATTTTACACGAGTATATATATTTACACCATAAAATTTAAATTTTAAATTTCTAACTCTAATTCTAAAATACTAAACTCTAAACCTTAAACTATATGTCCTAAATTTTAAACACTAAACTTAAATTATAAACCTTACAACCTAAACCTCTGAACTTAAAACCTAACCCCTAAAACTAAAAGACACGTGTAAACTTTAGTTTACACGGTCTGTGTATTAAAGTTTTTTTCATATATCAAATAGGTTTTTTAATAATATAAATGTATAATATTTATTCATAAATATTCTTAACACTTTAACAATATACATATACCTTGTAGATAAAATAATTAAATTTGAATTTTTTAGTATAAATATTATTAATTTTTTACTGAAACTATTTGTTAGGTTTATCTATCGTAACGAATAATGATTCCTTCCATTTTCTTTGCAACAAGATTCCACCCTGACTATGAGTTTATTTATTTATATGAACAGTAGATTTTCTTGTTTACCTGTTTAAATTTGTCAAGACTTCTTAAACGTAAATAACACACGCCTATTAATTCAATTGTTGGTTCAATAGCAAGTCACATTGTACTTTAAGAAAAAATATATAAATTTAAATTATAAAAATAATATTATTAAAAAAAGTTATAAATCTCGAATATAAATTATAAAATGGACATATATTATACTAAAAAAATGTTTTTAGATTAAATTTTCACAACTGTTAACTCATGTAATATATAATGTTATTATAAAATATTATATAAAATTAGGTGACCAATTATATTACACATTTTATAACTATTAAATTATAAAAGAAATAAAATGTATATATTATAAATTATATTTATAATTGATGAGTAACAGAATTATAAATACTTAAAATTTGATTCATTAATCCATAAAGAAGTAGTGGTCTTTATATCTTGTTATAGAATTTTACGCAAGAAAACATATCCTGGTGGTTTAACATAACTTATTCTGGGTTGGATTTCATATAAGTTGTGGTTTGATTCTATCTCAAAAAAGTTTTCTTCCACTTCTGCAAGCAATGCAAAACGAGAAAATACAATTGAGATTTTTCAAAGATTTTATCGATTCTATGCAATTTATTAAAATTAGACTTATAAATTAAAAATTTTAAGTATTTTTTGATTTGTATGAGTGGTTGACTGTTTTTAAATAAAAAAATGAGTATAACATGTATCGAAATCTATAAATTACAATTTTTTTGTTTTTTTCTTGTACTTTACCGATAGTTCATAATTATTTTTTTATTATTTTTTCTTTACAAATATTTAATTTAACTCATTTTGGGATCTTTCTGTTTTCGAGAGTTCTGTGCAGTCACACCTATTGCATATGTTCAAAACTACCCCAAATAAAATTGAATTGATGTTGTAGTGATGGCTTGCGCCCACATCCGTCTCGGGTGTTTTCGGAGCACTGAGCGGAAACTCAAAATGGACCCCGATATAACAAAAGTATATGCCATTATTTTAAACAATTAATAATGTACAACCACTAAAAAATTTAAATATAACAAAAATAATAAGCTACAACTACTAACTTACAAGATTGTCACTTGAAAAATTAATGAAACTGTGAAAAGACACTACTTGTTCCCCTCAAAAATTTAATATTTTACTTAAAAAGTGGTAATAAATCATTTTGATTCTTAATTTATATAATTTGATATTTTTTACTATGATTATGTTTTGGTAGATAATATGTGTAAAAAAAATTACACAATCTTTCATATTTAAAGCATAAAATTTAGATTGGGATTGGAACCAAGAATGTCAAACCAGGAATTGAGATTGGAATAAAATCAATTTATTATTACCAATTTCAATTGCTTGGAAAATTGCGGCTGTCAAACCTCTAAATCAAGAATTAGGTGGTGATTTACCGATATGGTGCTGGGAAAAAGACCATCGATTTACTGTTAAGTCAGCTTATAAGGCGTTAGGTGACAGGGATAATGAAATGGCCAATGGTATTTGGGAGCTTGCTTGGTCCTTAAAGGTTCCACAACGGATTCGGATTTTTATTTGGCTTGTCTTACATGGTTCTTTGTTAATAAATTGTGAGGGCAAGCGACGTCATCTCTCTGTAACAGATGAATGTGCTATATGTTATGCTGGGCCAGAGACAATTTCCCACGTTTTTCGCGAATGTACTATGGCGAAACAGGTGTAGGATAGTTTGGTTCAACCATGTAAATGACAAAGTTTTGACTCGTTACCATTACAGGAATGGTTGTCGCAGGATTTATCTGGAAAGGGTAATTTTGTTACTCAACCAAAGGAGTGGATTGGGTTATACGTGGTGATTTTTTGGATGTTGTGGAAGTATCGATGTAGTACGGTGATGGATCCGAACTATTCTTTCCGAGGAAATTTTCTACGATGTTGTCGCAACCTTGCGGCTGAGTTTGCCGGCGATATTAGGATTCACGCAAATGTTGCAGCCGGCGCTCAAATGCAGGTCATAAAGTGGAAGAAACCGCTAACGAGCTGGGTGAAGGCTAATTTGGACGGGGTTGTTCGACCAGTTGACGGAGTAGCCGCTGCTTGAGGCATTTTACGAGATGAAAATGAAAATTGGATCTATGATTTCTCTCGAAGCATCGGTATTTGTTCTGTCCTTATGGTCGAGTTATGGGCGGCTCATGATGTTTTGCAAATGGCTTTGCATTTAGGCTATAGATTGGTTATATTAGAACTTGATAGCATGACGGCTATTCGTATTATGAATTATCAATCGGAAGCTTTACCTGGGTGCTCCATCGTGGCAGCGATAAGGGCTTTGTTGCAGCGAGATTAGTATGTGAGGGTGGGGCATATTTCACGAGTGAGTAACTTGATTGCAGATAAGTTAGCCGCGATAGAAAGAGGAATGCAGCTGGGGACGACAGGCTACTGGACCGCACCTGCTGCTGTTGTGAAAATCGTAGAGAGTGATGCGGCAAATGGTTGACAGATTTTTTGGCTCTTTGGTTGACAACCTTTGTGGCTATTTGATTTGTGTTTGTGTCGTTTTGGTGGTCGTAGGTATTTGTCCTTGGCTTTCAAGGCTTGTGTGGCTTGTGATTTTTGGGCATGGTTTTTTATGGCTTGTTTGTGTATAACTATCCTCATTTGCACTCTTTTTCCTCCATTAAAGTTAGAGAGATTTTTTAATGAGGTAAATGGGGATAGTTAGGTTGTTTTCACCTTCAATAAAAAAACATAAAAGTTAGATCTTTAATCTTAAAATCTAAAATTATACCTTTAAACTCTAACTTTACCATCTAAATCCTTAAATTAAAAAAAAATCAAATATGTTATGAATATTTATCTATGTGGATGTCTATCATGATTAGAACTTTATCAAAGGAGTTTGATTTATTTATTATTAGGAATATTATCTCTATGAATTAGAGTTTAATGTATTATGTACTTCTTATGCCTATAAATAGATGATTCATTGAAGGCATTGTATATAAGTCTATATTTAAGAATAATACAAACCTCCCTCTTTCTCTCATCTCTTTGTTCTTCTTGTTCGTTGTTCTTCGTTATTTTATTCACAATAAAATATCATTTTTTATTGTCTTAAATAAAATTCATAGCTTCATGCTTGCTATGACGTGGGATAGAAGAGGAAAATGTCTTCTTTCTTTTTTTTGACAAATTAGAAGAGGGAAATCTCGGGACAGCAGACTTGTGTCCATCTTATTCTAGTCCACGCAATGAGACAACTACAGTACGTTATCACATAGTTTGGCCATTTTTCAGTGTCAGGTTGATCACGCATTTTGCTTTTATGCGGTTTATTTATTATTTCAAAATTTTACCCAAAAAACATAATAATTAGCTTAATTAATACTTATCTATCTTAAGCTTTCTTTGTCATTCGAACCCAATTTTTCCAGCTGCTACTAATTAAAAAAGAATCAAGTTCCCTCGAATCTGGGGATTGAGCAGATGCAGATGCAGTAAAAAAGCTCTTTTGATTAGTGTTCGACTCCTTACGGTATTGCTTCTCTACCCAACTTTTTGAAAAAGTTACGCCGAAAATTCAGCTTTTATCCCTTATCACCCAATTTTTACACTGATTTTAGTCTTAAACGCGACTTTTAGAGAAATTTGAAATTCTAACTTCTCTTCAAACGCTACTTCTCAACTTGAACTAAGATTTTACTAGCAACGCCGAACGAAAGCATTAAAAACGCTAATTACATGTGGCTCCCCTATCTTTCAGTTTCTCGTCTATCGCCTTCAAATATTCACTACTCCTTAAAATTCTGACTCCAAAATATTTGGATGTATATACTAGAATTCTGATTATTGATACATTCAACCATCAACATAGATTCATCCTATTTCATTATACAACACAAATTCTCCTATTAAGGTTGATGTGTTCGGGATACAAAATTCTCCTGAGAACTTCGATATAATTGCTAGACGTTGCCGGACGGCGGTGGCAAAAGAATAAATGTAAGCGGCGGTCGTTATGAAAACTAGAGTTAGAGTTTTAAGCTTTAACAAAATGCAAAGTAAAAGGGAAACAGATTTTACTAGCTGAAATGGATTACAATAGTTGGTTTCCTTAGCCCATTATATCTGGGTTTTATGAAAAAATTTGCTATGTTCGACGAGTATCGATGAGCACCACTAATGATGAACACTGACGAGCACCATTAATTTAATTTATAAAGATTAAAATTTAAAGGATTTATCGTATAATTATAAATTATTTAAAAATTAAAAAGTAAATTAATTAAAGTATATTATTTTATTTTTAATTTTCTTTTAAAGATAAATCAAAATACATATCTACTCCTAAATTACAAAACCCTAATTTTTGTTCATTTGAAATTTAAGCCGTTGTCTCCTGCTGTCGCCATCGCTACCTCCTACATGGCCGTTGTTCCCCACTGATGAACAACACTTGAATAGCGTAAATGAGATTTAAAACCCTAATCGGTTAAGATTCAATATGTTTTAAATTGTGTTACTGTCAGTTAGGATTTGCTTTAGTGGACCAAAAATTTCGACCTATGCCATCCTGCTTTTATTAATTATTGGCCGGACATGGATTTGTCGTCACTGGAATTCATTCACTGAAACAGCGGCGGCGACAGCTTGAATTTTTAAATGAACAAAAATTAAGATTTTGTAATTTAGGGGTAGATAGGTATTTTGATATATGTTTAAAAGAAAATTAAAAATAAAATAATATATTTTAATTAATCTACATTTTTATTTTTAAATGATTTATAACTATACAACGAGTCTTTTAAGTTTTTAATCTTTATAAATTGAATTAATGGTGCTCATCGGTGCTCGTCGTTAGTGGTGTTCATCGGTGCTCGTCGTTAATAGTACTCATCGGTGCTCGTCGAATGTGATAAACACATCCTGTTAATATTTATGTCTTCAGGATGCAAAATGAGTTATTTCTACATTTTTCTTTATGTGAACCAAACTTATTCATACATTGCACGAGTTTAGGGGCTCTTCTCAAGATGGATGATGTTGCAAGAATACTATTTTTATTGTCAAGCAGGTTGTCACGGACGAAATTACTAAAGGTGGGAAGGACAATCGCCTCTTCAATTTTTTTTATCTTTGTTTTTATATATGAAAAAAAATTAAAATTAATTTATTTATAAATTTATCTTTCAATTTTTAATTATTTATATTTTGTCCCAGACCTCAAATTATGGCTTCATCCTTAGATAGGAGTGAGAGTTCCTCGAGTCGAATCGGGTCAAAATTTTTTTAGTTATTCGAATTGACGAGTCATATTTTATAACTCAAACTTTATTTGAAATTCGAGTTGAGTTTTCGAGTTCCTATACAAATTTAATTGTAAATATTATCATGGCATATATTTTTTCATATTATTTTCACACGTATAAATAAGATTTGTAATGTTATTTAATAAAAAATATTATCTAAACTTTTAAAATATATTTATATGTTATTTTTAAATAATTAACTTTTGAGGAAACGTATTGATGAGAGTATAAAGGAGTCAATGAATTGACGCAAAGAAAAATTTTACAAAAAAAATCAGTTGAATGATCAAATTCTATAAAATAAAAAGTTAAAAGACTAAATTGAAAAAGAATATATTTTGTTAAAAAATGAATTGAAGTTACATAGAATACTATTATATAGTGTAAGTGAATCACGTGGTTTAATTTTGGTGAAAACGGACTTCAAATAAAAGGAATTTACTATTTTGTAACAATTAAGTAGTTCAATGACAATTTTGTTATAATTAAATAGTTCAATGATCATTTTGTACTAATTAAATAGTGAATTTATCATTGCGTAACAACTAAATAGTTCAATGAACATTATGTAACATTTACAAAGTTCAATGACAATTTTGTAATAATTAAATAGTGAATTTATCATTGTTATAATTAAACAGACTCTTCGTTGCCCGATCAACCACTATTAGATTGTTAACAACATCTAACAACTCAGTGCCTATTTTGTAACAAAATCCAAAGTTTAATGTACTTTTGTAACTTTTGAAAGTTAAGTGACCAAAATAAATATTTTATGATAGTTTAGTGACCATTTATGAACTTTATCTCTAAAATAATATATATCGATTAAATTTTTATTTAGATAATAAAAAATTAACCTCCAAAGCGAAATAATCAAGAAAAAACTGAGAAAATTGCTTGAACTAATTAAACCGAATCTATTTAAACTAAAAAAATTTCTCGAACAGCGAAAGCGCAAGGGCATTCCTATCTTTTGTGTGTGTATATGTATATTTTGAATATACTAGTGCAATTATTTTTTATATTTTTTCTTAATTCTTTTAAAGTAAACATCATTTTCGTTTTTATTGAAGTCACTCGTTAAGTTTCTCTCTATATTAGGCTTAAATAAAAAATCACCCTTAAATTAAGTCTTTTGTTTGTTTTTGGCACTTAAAATGTTTTTTGTCAAAATAAGTCCATAAACTATCATTTCTAGTCACTTTAAGTTTCTAAACTATCGGTCAAAATAAGTACTTAAATTATGTCATTTTTTCTTTTTAGTCTCTAATCTATCTATTGGTAAAAAAATTGTGATGTGTCAATATTTTATTGGTCAAAATATTTTTTTACTTAGATAACTACTGAACTTAAAATGACTAAAACTAATAATTTAGATACTTATTTTGACCAAACAATAATTTAAGGGTTTAAAATAAACATAAGGGTTGATTTTTCATTTAAGCCCTCTCTATATTATATTATATGGGGGCGCTGAAGGTTTTGCGTATCTTTTTGGTCAGTGGAGATATGCTCCTTTTCAGTGGGATTTGATTAATAAACTTTTGCCAACGCCGAACAGCTTTTTGGTTGGTTATCTATCTGTGCATCAGTCACGCCCCAATTCTGCACCACCCAAGACCTATCTTTTTTAGGCCTCTATTTTCAATTGTATTTTATAATTATTTTAATGCATTGCTGTTTGCTTAATCTTTACTTAATAAGTTTCATGTCCTCCTTTAACTACCAAAGTAAAATTATTCTAAATAACACAGGTGGTTGGAGTGGTACAGGAAAAACATATATACTTTAGTTGTATTTTTAGGTCAACTTCAACTCAGCATTTCAGCATGGGATCTTGGTTAGTTGATCCGTGAGTTAGGTCGGTCCCATAAATTTGAAGAAAAAAGGGGTTAAACAGGCCATTTTTCTAACAATTTATCATGTGGATGAGACTTAATCACGGTGAACTAAAGTCTAGTTAATTAGAAATCAAGTAATCAATCCAAATGATAAGCAGCTTGGTATTGCTTGAGCAGGTCTCGAGTTCGAGGTCTTGTGTATGCAGAAAATTTCTGTTGGAAGACTCACATACCATAACTAAATGTGTGACGCAGGTTGATTCGAATTAGTTAAGACAAAGCCCTAAGTAAAAGACAATAAAAAAAACTTAAGTATGATTGTGGACAGATATTAGTTAATTAAAATTTACTTGAGAAAAAATGTTATGACATAAAATTTAAAAGGTGTTGTTTTATTAATTTTTTACTATGGTTTCCCCTATATTGTCTGGTCATTGTCTAAAACTATGTGTACTAAAAAATTATAGTGAGTACGTGAGACAAAATCTTCGATTAATCTTTGTTTAAACTCAAAATTTCAACCATATGTACCAAAAGTGATGTTGCATTTGTTGTAGCCTTTCTTAGCTCATTTCTTTTTGCATGAAATCTATTGGCTCAATGGTTACAATAGTCACTATGAGTAGGTACTAACTTTTTGACATTGATACTCCAGTATGTACACAACACATTATAGGAGGTCCCTTTCTTTTGTTTTCTCGAGACTTGGTACTAAATTGTTAGAGGATGGTGGTTTGGTGGATAGAAATTGTGTGCCCCAAACTATGTCCTTTTTCTGTTCTCACTTTAAAATATGTGTTTAGGGTTATAGTTAGGGTTTAGAAAATTAGAGGTATGGTGTATTTTAGGGTGTATGGTTTAGAGTTTAAGATGTGAAATTTAGGGTTGGAGTTTTAAATTTAATTTTTAGTATTTTTTTTACTGTGAAGCATAAAAAAAAGTCACGATTAGAGGTAAAAGATTTTTGTTCTGGTTTGGTAGCATCGCATCAAGTTCCATAATTCACATTTTCTATATTTTCATATTAATCAATAAAATTGAAATTTAATATTCGCATTAGTTCTATAGAGTATTATATACATTACTTTTTTGTAAAAATTTGTACACTCAAACTTGAGCATTTAAGTATGTCCGATCTCACGTCCTCATATATATTGTATCAACGATAATGTCAATCAAGTTATACAATTATGTTTGAATAGTAATGTCACCAAAAACACATCATTTGAGCTTGTATTTCACGTGGTATTGGAAAATTGAAATGAAGGAAAAGAAGGAAGATAACTGTAAGGATGTGTTAGAGTTGGCTTTTTATCCACACAGACTATGCTGAATCGATAAACCCAGCTGCTTTATTGGAACTTGGAAGCAGTCAGATTAATCAATAATCACCATTTTCTCAATTTCAGAAGGAAAAAAAAGACATTATGGTTGCAAAACACGGGGAATTTAGATGAATATTTTTTTGGGGATGGGACAAACACCCCTTTTGAAATTATTTAGAAAAATATTTTTTTATTACACGTAAGGTAAATTCGCGTTTGGCCAAAAACGAATTTTATATTGAGTGGGTAAATAAAATATTAAAAAATTAATTTACTAAGTTTTTTTCACAGAACTCGCATTTGGCCAAACGCGAGTTTAAAACTCGCTTTTGATCAAACGCGAATTTACTTTACGTGTATTAAATGAAGATATTTTTTCAAATGATTTTTAGAAATATTTCTCCCAATAATTTCTCAAAAGAGAATCTCCATCTAAATTCCTACATCAGATAACTCATCACATGCAGTAACTTGGGGGCTACGGTGATGGAAATGGTTTGCCTTTAATTATGTTTTTTTTGTACCCGTATTATTTTAAAAGATAGATTTAAGATTTAAAATTCAAGGTTTATGATTAAAGTTGAATTAAAGATAAGATATATTTTTAAAGAGTAAGATTTAGGACGTAAAATTTATAATAATATTTTTAAATTTAATTTTTTAATATTTTTTAGTATAAAATATAAAAAGATACATATTTAGGGGAGAGGATTTTTGTTGGGGCTAAGGTGAGTAGGCTACTATTGTAAATTGTAATGCAAAGCAAAGGAGTTGAAAGAACACAAGGGCGGAACAGGGGGATGGCACTTATGGACTATGGTGGGTAAAGTTGGTGTGGTTTTACCTGTCCCTAACAGTTTCCAATGCGAGTCAGATTCGACAGTCAATTCTATCCCCACACTCCCCTTGTTTTCAGCCTGTTGTGTCCCACATGACAAAGAAATCACGCTCAGGCTCAGCTATTGTCCCCTCCGATTCCCACTTTTCTCCTACACTTCTCTTCTACTCCCTTTCGCTCTCACTTCTATTGTCCATTTGTTTACTCCTGTTATCAGTTAGGTGAGGCTGCTCAACTTCCCTTCTCTCAGGGTTTTCTTACAAATCCCTGACCAAAAAAAAAAGCATTTAATAGATTGGCACACTCTTTGTTTATTTATATACACTTCCTTCTCTCTTCACTTATATAACTTGTTTTCTAGTTCTTTCTCGGTTCTTGTCTTTCCCGTATGAGGAAAATCACAGCTAAAAGCCCCCACGATTCTTCTTTCTCCTTCTCCAGGAGATATTTCAACTGGAAAAAGAAGGTTGAAGAAGATGATGACGACAACGAGGAAGAAGTCCTAACCTTCAGTTCCACGTCTCATTTTTGTGATGAAGCGGAGGAGCTTCGAATCCCGGTTCCCGGTCAGGTTTCTTTAGTTCCACCGCCGAGAAAGAAGGGGTCGATTGTGTCGGTTTCCAGGCTTCGGTCAGCTCTCAGTGTGTTCGGTAAGAACCGGTCTGTATATCGTTCGGGTTTAGGCACCAAAGTCGTGGGAACCCTGTTCGGATACCGGCGTGGTCACGTCCAGTTTGCGTTTCAAGAGGAAGCAAAACTGAAACCAGCTTTTTTGATCCAACTCGCAACGCCAACCAGTGTTTTGGTCAAGGAAATGGCTTCTGGGTTGGTTAGAATTGCGTTGGAGTGTGAGAAGAAGATCGGGAAGAAGGGGGTGAAGTTGCTGGAGGAGCCTGTTTGGAGGACTTACTGCAATGGCAAGAAGTGTGGGTTCGCAATGAGGCGGGAGTGCGGACCCGAGGAATGGCGAGTGCTGAAATCGGTGGAGCCGATTTCGATGGGCGCCGGTGTGTTACCGGGAAACTACGACGGGAATGGAGATGGGTCCGAAGGTGAGCTGATGTACATGAGAGCCAGGTTCGAGAGGGTCGTGGGGTCTAAAGACTCGGAAGCCTTTTACATGATGAATCCGGATGGCTCCGGCGGACCTGAACTCAGTGTTTATCTTATTAGAGTTTAGGTTCGGTTGTTAAGCAATGAAAGATGTACGTACAGCGGAGGTTTGGCTTCTCCTTCTCCATGTAGTTTGCCTTACTCGTAATAATGGAAATAGTGAACTATTTATTTGGTACTTTATATGTCCTCCAATTTCTAAGTATGGACATTTTATCCGGATCTGATCTTATAGTGTCAGATTTTTTATTTTGAAATTCGGGTTTGGATCGAGTCTTATGAAAAAAAATACAAGTCAATTTTGAGTTTTTGGTAAAAAAAATTGATCCGATCCAACCTGATTCAAAATAATAATATAAATTTATATATACTGGGATAATTGCTATAATGCTCATTTCTCTTTCTGTATATTTTTCAATTATCTCTTTATTTCGCCTAATAAAAATAAATTTATATTTGTGTTGGAGTTAGAGTTAGAGTCTGATTTTTATCCCAATATTTAATTTGGGTGATACAATAAGATACATTGTTGACTGTCGTTTCTAGTGGAGGCTTTCGATTTTCCGAACAGCTAAAAATTAGACCCGTGTTTATCTTTACATATTTTTATTTTTTAACCGCCCAACAAATTTTTTAATGAAATAATACCCAATATTAAGTTTCTATATGTTACCACCGGGTTAGTTAAGTAAAATCAAAAAGAAAATAGAAACATATTTTTTATGTTGGTGGTATGTGATCGCAGGGTCCAAAACCTAACCATCATATCTAGGCGACCAAGTTTTATAGAATTCAACATTATTTATATTTAAGTTATATTAGATCGCCACCTCATATTAATATTAAAATTAAAAACATGATTAAAATTGAAAGCGAACAAGGATTATTTTTAATTAAAATAATATGTAATTTAAAAACATTATAAAAAAATACATATTTAAAATTTTATTTTATATCTTATTTTTAATTAATTATTATTTTAAATTTATATTTTACGAATTAAAATAATAAATTCCATAGAAATGTTGCATATACAAGCTGCAATAGAGCAATAGTTAACCAACTTCTGTTTAATTGAAGCAATTTTAACTCTGAGTATATTAAGATACTGTCCTAGTCAGACCCGTTTCTGAGATTTTGGTGGCCCATGGGCAAACTTAAAAATAGGCCCCTAATTAAGGGTGAGCGTTCGATCGAGTAAAAAAAAATCAAGTTATGCGAGTTTACGAGTATTTACGACTCGAACTTAAAAATTTATCTACTAAATACTAAAATTTTGAGTTATTAGAATTTTTAATTTACAACTCAAACTTTTTTTGAAATTTTTTTCGAGTCAAGTGGAGTTTTGATCACCCTTTCCCCTAAAAACGAGTATTGGAAAAAAATAAAATTTGAAATTAGACCCTTAGTAACAAGTGATATATAAAAAAAAGGTCTCTATTAACAAATTTTGAAAAAAAATGAATTTTAAGAGTATTCTTGTAATAACAAATATAGGGGAAAATAGAACCCTAATAACAAGTATTGAAAAATTAAAATTTAAGAGTATGCATGTAATAACAAATATTAGGGAAAATAGATCATAAATAACAAGTATTGGAAAAAAATGGACTCGTAATAACAAGTATCGGAAAAAATAAAATTTAAGAGTAGAGCCCTAATAACAAATATTAGAAAAAATAGGCCACTAGTAACAAGTATTGAAAAATTAGCCTCATAATAACAAGTATTGAAAAATTTGTACCCAAATAACAAGTATTAAAATAACAATAAAAAATAAAAAATGGGCCCCTAATTACAAGTATTCAAAAAAATGAGCATATAAAAACAAGTATTGAAAAAAAAATTATACCCCTAATAAAAATATCGGAAAAAATAAATTTTAAGAATAGAACTCTAATAAAAATTATTAAAAATTAAATTTTAAACAATAAATATTAAAAAACATTAAACCTTAACTATAAATATTCGAAAAAAATAGGCCCTGGGCAGGGTAGGGGCCCTGGGCGGGCGCCCCTGTTGCCCATGCCCCAGGGACGGCTCTGGTCCTAGTAAAACGGTTTCTTTGATTATGTAGTTGCATTTTTTTTTCGATCGCTGTCATATTGTTATCATGAATCTTCTTATGGATGGTCATCGTTTGTCTCCTTAGCATGCTTCTATTCATGCGCCCACACTGAAATTAGGGTTCAAAGTTTAGGATATAAGGTTATGATTTAGGGATAGGGTATAGAAAATTTAGGATAATATGATTTTTTAAGGTATAGAGTGTAAGATTTAAGATTTAAAATTTAGAGTTAGAGTTCATAATTTAATTTTTAAGTGTTTTTCTAACATGATACGTAAAAAAGTGCATGCTTAGGGGTAGAAAATTTTTGTTCTTATATCAATTTCTATCCTTTCTAAACAAATTATAATTTGACAATTATGACTTTATGAGTCACCATTCCAAGTGATATGTTTCTTAAAAGTCATGTATTTTGGTCCAAGGAACCCAATTTAACCATAATCCCTTGTAATAGCTATGTTGGTATGTGTCAATAGCATATTTTTGGACAAAAAACCTCAAATTTTTTTTATGGTGATTATTTCATGCCTCGACACCTAAAAAAATAATTTAAATTTTAAATTTTAGACCCCATTAGAAGTGAAAAAGAAGAGATCCACTAATTGATCGAGTACCAAAAAATATTTATATTACTTTATTTTTTATAGATTCAAATCCTGACATATGTTTTGAGAATAATAAAAGATAGCAACCCGAGTATTTATGGTAGAATAACTAGTTTTAATAGCTGCACAATTTATTTCATATAGCTTGGTTCAGCCTTCATTCCAGCACTCACATTGATGATTTTATGCTTTACCCTCTTGCTAGGGCAGCATTCATTTGATAACAGTAACATCTAGACTTGTTTCCCCTACAGTATGTAAATACTGCTACCTGCATTTATCACTGGCTGCCGGCTGGCAATTTCTATGAAATTTATTATTTTATTTCGTACAATGTAATTTTAAAATAATAAATATTTAGAAAATTAAAATATAAATATGCATTTTCCAATAAATACTATTTTAATCATGTTTTCATTTTTGATATTATTTTTGAGGTGGTGATCTAGTATAACTTAAATATGAACAGTGTTGAATTCTATCAAACTTGGCCGCCTAGTGTTTATGGTTAGGCGTTGGACCCCTTTGTAAGGGGTCGTGGAATCAAATCCCACCAATGCGGCAATGCCAAAAGCGTAAGTTTAATTTTCTATTTAATTAATAATCAAATTCTTGAATTTAAACGCTAAATAAGAAATAGCAGAAAAATCAATATAAAAAAGAGAGATACCAAAAATTGTAAACAGATAAAAGTCCAATACATATTATATATTGGCTTAAAAAATACCCCTCAAATTATACCCTTTTTCTGTTTTAAGACCCTAAACTATGGTTTGCGCAAAATAAGCCCTAAACCATTATTTTTAGTCACTTTAAGTCTTTAAACTATTATTTTTGGTCACTTTAAGTCTCTAAATTATATTTTAGTCAAAATAAGTACCTAAACTATGTCGTTTTTTCCTTTTATTCCCTAAACTATCCATTTGTCACAAAGATTGAAAAAATCTTTGTGACGTGTCAACATCTTATTAGTCAAAATAATTTTCTTTTGACTTAAATAATTATCGGACTTATAATGACCCGATCTGATAGGGTTAGATTTTTTTTTGAATTTTTGGGTTTAGGGTCGGGTCGGGTTTGAGAGGTGTAGAAACAGTTGCCCAACCGGTCGGGGCGGGTTCTTGGCCGCTCCAAACCCGAACCGAAAATTTAAAATTAAAACCGATCCGAGTTTAATATATTTTTATCCCCAACCTAACCCGACATAATAAAAAGTATAACCCGGCCTGACCTAACCCCGAAAATTTAATAAAAAACCCGATTAAACTCGACCCAACCCGAAGAAAATTAATAAAAATGTTAAATATAATATATTTAAATATATATTTATATATAAATCAGGTCGAGGAATTTCCACCCGTCCCGACTTAAACTTATTTAAAGCCCGACTTAAACCTATTTAAAACCCGTCTCGACCTGAAACCCGAAAATTCAAAAAAAATCTGACCCTATCGGATTGGGTCATTATAAGTCCGATAGTTATTTAAGTCAAAAGAAAATTATTTTGACTAATAAGATGTTGACATGTCACAAAGATTTTTTGACAAATAGATAGTTTAAGGATTAAAAGAAAAAAATGGCATAGTTTAGGTACTTATTTTGATCAAAAAATAATTTAGAGACTTAAAGTGACAAAAATAATAGTTTAAGGACTTAAAGTGACCAAAAATGATAATTTAGAGGTTTATTTTGCCAAACCATAATTTATATTATACTAATGTAGGCATGCGTGTTAATTGCATTTCAGATTTAAAACCAAGACTTGTTGATTAAAACCGGCTAAAGCCGAGCAGAGCCAAAAACCCATCGGGATTCTCAAATGGTCAAATTACGACGGTGTCATACAGCGTTCTCGATTGAGTCGGTGTTTTCATACACAACGAAACAATCATGTTTTATTTTTAAATCACAGATATACAATCATGTTTTTTGCTATATTCTCCGATTTATGTAGGCAACACTGTTGGGTTATCCAATAATAATGGGCACATATGTATAATGTATGTTGCTATTATAAAGTTTAACACGAAAAATAAGTGACCAATTATGTTACACGTGTTATAGGTATTAAATTGTCATGGAGTTAAAAGTGTAGATACCATAAGTTAAATTTATAACTCAATGAGGGGCAGAGTTGTAAATATTAATAAACTGATTTTAATTCAGTTTATATAAAGGGTAGTGGTCCCCGAGATCTAGGTTAACTTGCATATCTCTCCTTCCCCGTCAGAGAGTTGTGTGGCAAGAGGTAACCTATCATCTTGGAAGATCAAACCCTCTCAGGAAAATCTCAGTCAATGGATTCAGGTACGCTTCCGCAAATCTAATCTTTATTCTTAATGATTTGGCATGTATGGATCTTGGGTTTAATATTCGTATAAATATATTTATTTTTGGTTCTAACAAGTGGCATCGAGCCAGGTTTTGTCGAATCATTAAGATCGTAATCGAAATTTTGATTATGTATTAGGGTTTGATCTCTCGCATATCGTAAAATTTCCCGATTTCTTTTATGCGATATATGTTCTCTGCAATCGTGCTTTTATAATCGAGTATTTTTGTTTTCGATATTGCTGTGCGATTACAAGATTTGCCAATTTCATTGGATTCAAATTGATTTCATGTTTGCCGATTTCAATTTGTATAATTATGGTTTTTTGTTTGCTTCTGTTTCTATCGACATTTGTTTTGGGCGGTAACAATTCACGGCAATCATGATTTAGGTTAATGTTGTTTTTTATTTTAATTTAATTTACATTGTTATTAACCTATGGAATATATATTTTATTTAAAATATGTATTTAATTTTGGTTGGATCAAAATTTTAGTTTTGATCATCAGGTATAAAGATAAATTTTTTTTTAGAAACGAATAAAATTCATGTTTTGGCTATGTCTAATATTTTAGTGGGTTAATTGAAACACAATGTCACCAAAGTGACCGCTTCTGCGTAGATTAACTTATTTAAAATATCAAGATGTTTGTGTTTTTGTAATTCATGCGTTTATTAATTGGCCCAAAGGAAAATTAATATTTGGCCGAATTTCAACGACACCTGTGGTAATAAACGTGTGACAATTATAAGGTTTTTTTTATGTGTGCAATACATTAGTCCAAAGATTAATCTGTTGTTCGACATAATTTATTGTCAATGTTTGATTACTACAACAAGAGTACCGCTTACTGTTAATATTACTGTCCAAAGACTTGATATTAATGTTGTGTTTGGTATCTTGAGGGGAATTAGTCACTTCTTTGAATTTATTTGTTTACTTATGGAATATTGATGTGAGTCTGTTTATTTTTTATTTTGTTCTATATTCAGCTAGTTCTTCTGCTGCCACAATATCTGCTAATATCAGTTCTATACCCATGCTTAATGGGACAAATTTCAAGGAATGGAAAAGACACGTACTTATAGTACTTGGCTGTATGGACATAGACCTTGCATTAAGGCAAGAACAACCTGCACCTCTCACTGCGGATAGCACCCCTGATGCCAAAAGGGATTTTGAGAGGTGGGATCGTTCTAATCGCATGAGTCTGATGATCATGAAACACAGCATTCCGGAAGCCTTTAGGGGCACTGAATCTGAAGAGATTACTCAGGCTAAGTCTTTCCTTGACGATCTTGAGCAACGTTTTGCTAAAAACGATAAGGTTGAAATGACATCACTTCTGAATTCTTTGATGTCTATGAAGTATAAGGGTCAAGGAAATATAAGGGAGTACATTATGGAGATGTTCCATATCGCTTCAAAACTTAAGGCACTTAAGATCGAGCTTTCTGAAGACTTGCTCGTTCTTATGGTTTTGGTATCGCTTCCTGCACAGTTTAGCCAATTTAAAATTAGTTATAACTGTCAAAAGGAGAAATGGACTCTAAATGAGCTCATTTCTCATTGTGTACAAGAGGAAGATAGGTTGAAGCGTGATAAAACTGAAAGTGCTCATTTGACCAGTGCCTCTAAGGATAAGGGCAAGAAAAGAATATATCAGAATGAAGCTGCTAAGGGTCCAGCTCAAAAGAAACAAGAGCGAGTTCCAATTAATTGTTACTTTTGTGAGAAGCCTGGACACTTGAAGAAAGATTGTACCAAATATCACGCATGGCGTGCTAAGAAAGGTATGAATCTTACTTTGGTCTGTTCTGAGGTTAATTTAGCTTCAGTACCTAGAAACACTTGGTGGTTAGATTCTGGTGCTACTACTCACATAAGTGTTTCTATGCAGGGTTGCCTGAGCTACCGAAAGCCAAGTGACGGTGAAAGAAACATCTTTGTGGGCGATGGAAAATCGGTAGAAGTTGAAGCAATTGGGCATTTTAGGTTGTTATTAGGAACTGGTTTTTATTTGGATTTGAAAGACACTTTTGTTGTTTCGTCTTTTAGGCGGAATTTAGTTTCAGTTTCTTTATTGGACAAATTTGGATATTCTTGTTCATTTGGAAACAATCAGTTTACTTTGTCTTTAAATTCAAGTATTGTCGGAACTGGTTATTTAAATGCTTATGACAACCTTTATTTGCTAGATACAGTTGCATCATATAATGAAACCTTGCACGTGGAATCACGTGGTACTAAACGCAAATTAAATAAGGAAAATTCGGCATCATTATGGCATAAGCGCTTAGGTCATATCTCAAAAGGTAGGATTGAGCGACTTATATCTAATGGTATTTTGGAGTCCCTTGATTTTTCAGACTTTAATGTTTGTGTTGACTGTATCAAGGGAAAACAGACCAAAACTAAGAGATTAGGTGCCAACAAATCTACAGACGTCTTAGAATTAATTCACACTGATATTTGTGGGCCATTCCGTACGGCATCTTGGAATGGTCAACAATATTTCATAACATTCATAGACGATTACTCACGTTATGGGTACCTATATCTCATTCATGAGAAATCTCAGTCTTTGGACGTGTTCAAATCTTATAAGGCTGAAGTTGAGAATCAACTCAACAAAAGAATTAAGAAAGTTAGATCTGATCGTGGTGGTGAGTACTACGGTAGATATGATGGCTCAGGTGAACAACGTCCAGGACCATTTGCGAAATTCCTAGAGGAATGTGGTATTGTCCCACAGTACACCATGCCAGGATCACCTAGTATGAATGGTGTAGCTGAGAGACGTAATAGGACTCTTAAGGATATGGTAAGGAGTATGATTGCTCATTCTACCTTACCCGAGTCCCTCTGGGGAGAAGCATTAAAGACAGCAGCGTACATTCTGAATAGAGTACCAACTAAAGGAGCTGAAAAGACACCTTATGAGCTTTGGATGGGTCAAAAACCTAGTCTAAAGCACTTTCACATTTGGGGATGTCCAGCTGAGGCAAGGCCTTATAGGCCACATGAAAAGAAATTGGACTCCAAAACGGTGAGCAGCTACTTTATTGGATATTCTGAGCGATCTAGGGGCTATAAATTTTATGATCCCACAATTAAGAATATTTTTGAGACGGGAACTGCAACATTTTTTGAGGATGTTGAATTTGGAGGGAGAAATAAGGTTAGAGACATTACTTTTGAGGAGGAATTGAGTTCCAACTCAATTCCTACTATCACTTTTGATAATGTTCAGGTTTCCATACCTGTCATTAATCAAGAAGTGAATCCGGAACCTCAACAAGATAATGTTGAACAACTTCCTCCTATTCAGGATGAGGTAATTGTTCCAGAAGAACAAATTCAACAACCTCAACAACAAGTGCCATTAAGGAGATCCACGAGAGAAAGGAGAAATGCTATTCCGGATGATTATATTGTATTTCTCCTTGAAAATGAGGATGATAATGGAATGATGGAAGATGACCCAATCAACTTTCATCATGCCATGCAAAGTGTTAACTCTCAAAAGTGGATTGATGCCATGCAGGAAGAGTATAAATCCATGCAAGACAATAAAGTTTGGGAACTTGTCCCATTGCCTGAAGGTGCAAAACCAATTGGTTGTAAATGGATATTTAAAACCAAGAGGGATGCAAATGGTAATGTGGAGAGGTATAAGGCACGTCTTGTAGCTAAAGGATATACTCAAAAAGAAGGCATTGACTTTACAGAGACTTTCTCTCCGGTTTCATCGAAAGACTCTTTTAGGATAATCATGGCACTTGTAGCTCATTTTGATCTTGAGTTACATCAGATGGATGTTAAGACTGCGTTTCTCAATGGAGACATTGAAGAAACAATTTATATGGTGCAACTAGAAAACTTTGAGTCGGGAGACCTAAAGCGTATAGTTTGCAAATTAACAAATCCATCTATGGACTCAAGCAAGCTTCTCGTCAATGGTACCATAAGTTTCATCAAGTAATTGTCTCATTCGGTTTTGAGATGAATATCGTTGATGATTGTGTGTATCACAAGTTCAGTGGGAGTAAGCATATATTTTTGGTTTTATATGTCGATGACATTTTGCTTGCCACAAATGATATAGGCTTATTGCACGAAACCAAGAGATTTCTATCTAAGCATTTTGAAATGAAAGATCTTGGGGACGCTTCTTTTGTCTTAGGAATTCAGATACATCGAGATCGATCTCGAGGTATTATTGGATTATCACAAAAGAACTATATCGATAAAGTACTTAAAAGGTTTGGCATGCAAAATAGTAAACCAATGGACACCCCTGTCGCTAAAGGAGACAAGTTTTGTCTTGCCCAATGCCCTAAAAGTAACCTTGAAATTCAAGAAATGCAGAAAATTCCCTATAGATCAGCTATTGGGAGTTTAATGTATTCTCAGGTTTGTACGCGTCCAGATATTGCGTACATTGTTGGGATGTTAGGCAGATATTCAAGCAACCCTGGTATGGACCACTGGGTAGCAGCCAAGAGGGTTATGAGGTATCTTTAGAGAACAAAAGATTACATGCTCACTTATAGGAAATCAGATCATTTGGAGGTCGTAGGGTATTCGGATTTTGATTTTGCTGGGTGCCAAGATAGCAGAAAGTCTACATCAGGCTATATTTATCTATTAGCTGGAGGAGCTATATCCTGGAAAAGTGCTAAACAAACACTTGTAGCTTCTTCCACTATGGCAGCAGAGTTTGTAGCATGCTATGAGGCATCTAATCATGGAATATGGTTGCGGAATTTTGTCACTGGGCTGCGTATTTTGGAGAACATAGAAAGACCGCTTAAATTATTTTGTGACAATAAGTCAGCAGTACTATATTCCAACAACAATAGGAGCGCGTCTAAGTCAAAGCACATAGACATAAAGTTCCTAGTTGTAAAAGAAAGAGTGCAAAGTGGACAAATATCCATAGAACACATTGGGACAAACTCTATGATAGCGGATCCGCTCACAAAAGGTTTACCACCCAAGGTCTTTCATGAGCACACTGCTCATATGGGTGTTGTATCATTTGAGGACATTATTATTTGAGTGGGAGTTTGTTATTTGTTTGCTTTATATTTGTTTTTGGACATTTATGTATTCGGTTATTTTTCTGATCAGAAATTAAGTATTTAGTTTATTCACTTTTTCTTATTTTTTGATAAGGACCTCACTTAAGTTTAAAGAGGACCAGTTGGAAATAGGCATGTTCGGTTCACATTTACATGTAATTTCCATGCTACGCATCTATGATTGATCTATGTCATTTGATTGTGTTTGTATACATGACCATTGATGGGTCCAGTCATGATTGATATGGCGAAGACCGCTTTGATCCTATATAGATATAGTTGATGGACGAGATTGTTAAAGAATACCTATTGTATGATAGAAAATTTTGAGCTCATAAGGTTATACATTTGTCAGGAAACATATGTTGCCCAAGTGGGAGATTGTTGGGTTATCCAATAATAATGGGCACATATGTATAATGTATGTTGCTATTATAAAGTTTAACACGAAAAATAAGTGACCAATTATGTTACACGTGTTATAGGTATTAAATTGTCATGGAGTTAAAAGTGTAGATACCATAAGTTAAATTTATAACTCAATGAGGGGCAGAGTTGTAAATATTAATAAACTGATTTTAATTCAGTTTATATAAAGGGTAGTGGTCCCCGAGATCTAGGTTAACTTGCATATCTCTCCTTCCCCGTCAGAGAGTTGTGTGGCAAGAGGTAACCTATCATCTTGGAAGATCAAACCCTCTCAGGAAAATCTCAGTCAATGGATTCAGGTACGCTTCCGCAAATCTAATCTTTATTCTTAATAATTTGGCATGTATGGATCTTGGGTTTAATATTCGTATGAATATATTTATTTTTGGTTCTAACAAACACTGCATGGAGATTGGTGCATTAATTTGTTCTATTTATATAATGGTGGCAATGTGGAACCATTTTGGTTCACATGTTGAGAATGTGTTCTCCCAACCACATTGTATAAATGCAAAAATGCTTCTTCCAAGACATAAGGGTTTTATGCTTTTGCCTTTTACATATATTGAACTCTATTTAAATTTAAAATCAAATTTCTTTCTCTTTGCGAACTTAACAAGTGTCCTAATAAAAAAACGGATAATATTTATCTTAGAAGACACGAGTTTAAATTATTATGTCTCCAATGCAAGTGAGATGAATACTATGGGCTCCTAGTAAGTTGATGAGCCCAACGTAATGAAATCTGCTGCAATGTTTCAAATCAGGGTTGTTGTTAAGTGGAGCAAGCCCCATCTTTTAATCCCGTCCAACCTAACCTAACCTAAGTGGAGCATGCCCATCTTCTTCTTCTTCTTCTCGGTTCGTGACTTGTTTCGCTTAGGGTTTTTCACATAAAACCCACATGTCTTTATCATGTGATTGTTTATTTATTATTACCATTTTAGTATATTCTTAACATAAAAAAATTAATCTTTTGAATTTAACAAGTGTCTTAGTAGAAAAACGGATGATATTCATCTCAAGAGACACGAGTTCAATCATAATGTCTGCAAAGTGCATGTACTTTGTCAAATAGTTAAAATTATTTATAAACATATACTACCTTGTAATCACTTTAGACTATTTAAAAAATAAAAAATAATTTTCATATATAATAATAAACTAAAGTACATGTCAATCAAACATTTTACGTCCTAACAAAAAATATTACTTTAGCCCTAATTAACATTAGAATTGGGCTTAAAGCCCAAAAAACTCCCCCTTCCTTTCCCATCATCATAAAAAAAATCTCATAGTACCAACCGAAAAGAATGGATAGTATGTATGTTTCTTTATCCCAAACTTTTTAAGTCTATTGAGGCCCAAATAGTTCTCAAAATACAGTCCATGTCCGATATTTGTTTCAATTTTCCCACCATCTCAGTATGAAACTTGATAGTTTTACTCTATGTTGCACAAATACAAATACGGGTACAGGAACGAATACGGGGACGAGAAATTATAATTTTTAAAATTACAAGGTACATGTACGATAGAGGTACAACAAATGTAAAAAAAATATTCAATACATATAGTCATAAAAAATATTAAAATTCATACTAAATTAGAAACTCTAATGATTTCAATGGATTAAAATGAAGTCAAAGTTAAATTCTCATTTCTTGTTGTGGCCTACCCTTCAATTAAAATCCAATGATTTTGTAATTCCTTTAAAAAGATATAACAAGAAATTATAAATTTTTTTATTTATTTTTTTTAAATACAGTCTTGTTGCACTTAATATTTTTTTCTCAAAATTTTTATTAAAATATAATCTTGTATTTTAGCTGTTATAATTGAAAATGCCTTTTTGTTATTTTCAAACTAAGGATTTATTGCGAATTCAGTTTGAGCAACTTCACAAAATTTAGATCTGATTTAAATCTCAGTTGCAGTTGCGCTTTTGGTCGTGTCGAGGTATTCACGATTGCGGACATAACGGAGGTTATAGCGGTCATAAAAATTTTAGAGTGTTTTCCAACACATATTATAAAGCATAATAATTATATTATAATCATAAAAAGTTATTTTTAATGATTTTTAAAGTGTTTTCCAACATTTATGAACTTAGATTACTAGAATTAAAGGAATAGATTGAACAAAAAATAAAGTTTACACTCTAAATTAGGAAAAATTCAAGGATTGAAATAATAAAAATAAAAAGTGGCATGGCTGGAATGAAAATTAACCTATACCCTTATAAACATGCTGGCATCTCATAATTTAGAATAAAAATCATCTGCCCTTTTTCGGTGCTCATATGTATACGCTCACACTAAAATTTATGTTTAGGGTTTGTGGTTGTGGTTAGAGTTTAGAAAATTTAGGGTAAGATGTATTTTTAAGGTATATGGGGTAAGCTTTAAGATTTAGAATTTAGGGTTATGAATTAGAATTTAATTTTGTTGTGTTTTTTTAGTGTTGAGACATACAAAAAGACACCAAAAAATGACAACAAATTTTTATCCCATAATCTTACCTTTTATTTTTGAAGTTAAACCCTAATCATCCATTTTAATTAAAAATCTTTAATGAGCTCTTAATTTTATCAAATTAATGGGCTCTCATAATACATTTTTTTAATTGGATTCTCATAACCCAATAATTTTTTAATGATAATAAAAATAAAATGATAATATTAATAACAAAACCTAAATCACTCTTTATTCTTCGTTTTCTCTTTGGCTTTAAAACCTAAAAGGGTTGTTTTCATGCCGTCGTCATCAGACCAGCATCTAGAGCCGCGCGATTTCACCTCTTGTCGTCGGCACGCCGTCAATCCCCTCTCCTCAACGTCGACCAATCCTCTCCCTGTAAGTCTCATCAGCTCTCCTCCCTTAACACTCTCACGCTCACCCTTATCGCCCGCCCATGGATTTTTTAGATTTTACAGTAACGGGAGAAAACAGGGATAGCGGCCCGTTACTACCGTTATTTACCGCTACCTGTTAAATTGCGATCGCAATCCACCGCTACTAGTGTGATTCAGCGTCCCACCGTTGTTTTCGCCGATAGCGGTTTCGGCCGACGGCGTTACCGCTAAATAGCGGTCCTTGGCCGTTTTTTTGAAACCCTGATCCTACCTTCAATCCAAACTAACATTACTCAATCAACGTTTCCTCTAGATCAATGGCGGTGCATCCCGAATGGCTTCAGCAAGGGTTTCAGCAAGCTATTCAGCAAATTTTTTCGGAGCTTAAGCAATATCTTTACGCATTCCCTGTTCAGAAACAACAGGTGATTCCTTTTTGCTTGATATCTGATTTCAATACATATTTAATCTTCAATGAATGCATTGTTGTTCAATCAAGATATCTGATTACTTTTTGCTTGATATCTGATCCCTTTAGCTTGTGTGTACAAGCTAAGTATGTACCAAATGGTCGTGGCTTCGAAATCATATTCTTTTTCAATTCACCTCTCCGTTGTGTACAAGATATCTCGCCCTCTATTTGTACTCGCAAGCCATCAATCAAAACCCTAAACAAGCCAAGCTCCACGCTGACCGCGCTCAAACAAACATCAAACTCAATAATTTTCCTGGTATTATATCAAATTTTATGTATATTTTAAGATTTAATTGTTAATCTTTTTGTTGATTTGCGGTTTTGTTCTCGCAGAGGCAGTGGTGGATGCAAACAAAGCAATTGAGTTGGATCCTTCCATGTCTAAAGCCCATTTGCGCAAAGCGTCAGTTGATTTTCCATTGCCTACTTTATTTTCCTCCATTTATTTTATAATTTTGGTCGATTTTGGTGCTTTCTGCAGTAAAATCAATTGTTTCTACGTTTTAATTATTAAATGGATTCTTAGAGTTGTTTTCCTGAAGATTATTGTGGAAATAGTTCTAATAGTTGACTCTGAGGCCCACAATTCGTAAAATATGTCTGTAGTATTGCATGTATGAAGCTTGAGGAGTATCAAACTGCTAAGGCTGCATTGGAGGCTGGTGCTGCTTTGACACCGGGAGAGTCCAGATTTTCTAAGATGATTAAAGAATGCGAAGAGCGCATTGCAGGTATATAGTCCTAAAGAATTGATTTTTTAGTGCGTCTTCTGGTAAGATGATCTTCGCATCATGTCATCTTTATTATTAGCGATTATAGAAAACTTATGATGTTTTGCATTTTCTATATAATGACTGCCGGTGCATCCCAAAGGGCTTCCGCCGGTGCCTCAACAAGTATTTCCGCCGGTGCATCAGTATGTGCTTCAGCGAGTGCTTCCGCCAGCGCTGAAGCGATTGTTTCTGCCAGCGGCGAAGCATGTGTTTCATCGAGAGTTTATGCCGTTGTTGAAGCAAGCGACTCAGCAAGGGCATCAAGGACGGGGGCTTCACCAAATGATTCGGCAAAAGCTTCCGCCGATGCAAAAGCCAGTGATTCAGCTAATGCTGAATCATGTGTTTCCGCAGCTGCGTCAGCAGGTGCTTCAGCAAATGCTTCCGCCGGTGCTTCAACAAGTGCTTCCTCCTTTTGAGGATGGGGGCTATAACTAGTAAATAACGACGTCCCTCTTTTCTTTTATGTCCAGTTACATATGCACTTGTTTTACTCAAGCTTTGGTTATAATTATGTCCTTTGCTGAATTCCTTTATTTTATGTTTCTTTTGAATCTCATACCTATAGTTTTAACCTTTTTAATCCCTTCAATGTTGGATTTGTGGATTTGTGGATTTGTTTGTACATTTTTTTGCAAAGTGAATTGATTTATTGTGGTACCTGGTTTACAGCACAATGATGGAAGTCTTCAATAAGGCTGCTGAATACATGGAGATTCCAGTTCGTGGGACTGATGATGAAACTCTCCAGAAGCTTTTTATGTCAGTTAGTAGTGAGTTGAATCTGGACCTTAAGAACATTAAGCAAGAGCAAGCTAAATTTTGGAAGCAGCATCCAGCTATAGTGAAGGTACTTGTATGCTGACTGCTGAGATTTATCTGTAATGATAAAATAGAATTAGTTATTATGATTCCTGACAGGGTTTCTTTTGATTGTTTTTGTCATTTTCTATCCAGACTGAGTTGTTGATTCAAGCACAATTAACCCGCGAATCAGCTGCCTTATCTCCAGCTCTGCTTAGTGATTTCAAGCGCATGCTAGAACTTGCACCACAATTGCTAGAAGAGTTACTGAAGGTCAGATTACACCTGCCTATCATTTCTATCTGAGTAGACTTCTAGGACCGATCATGATACATTATCACGTCTCTATACTCAAGTAATTTCTGCAAACCAATTGTCAAGTGCAAATATAAAGATGCATTTTGTGCTTCATCTGATTGCTATGTAGCCAAAACCAACTTCATGTCTGGATGCAATGGAAACCCTTAATTTCCAGGATAAGAGAGTGTAAGATCACTGTTAATAGTATTTGGCTTATAGAAACTACTGTCTGTTTAAATAATTCCAAATACATATGAAATTAATGAGGTTGAAATCATGTGTGATTTTGTGCATGACAGTGTTATTTGAAAGGTCAAAACAACAGCCTTGCATTGTCTTGGGGTTTTAGATATTTAGGACCTATGATTAAATTTGAGAAAGTTAACTGAAATAGTGAGTTAGATGAGTGAACAGATTCTGGATCGAGGGATATACAAATGTATAAAGAAGCTACAAGAAAAACTGCTGCAAAAATTTAGTATTACAAGAATTAAAATCCAAGAATGAGTTTGTCTGAAAGATAAAAATGGGCATGCTTACTCATGGTACTAAGTTGTTGTGCTATAGCCTGCTAGCTTGTATTCTTGTATCCTTATGCCATTTTCGTTCTTCAGATTGATCTCAATTATATGTAGCTTTAATGTGGGATTTCTGTTATTCTCTATTGCAGATGGCACTTACACCTCGTACTGCCCAGGGTCATGGATGGCTGAGGCCAGCAGTAGGAGTTGTGGAGCTTTCTCAATGTATTATTCAGGTGCTTATTTTGGGAAATTTTGCAGCTTCTTATCTTTAGTCATATCTAAGTTTCGGTTCATGCATAAGCCAGAACTTTTGAAATGATCAAGGTTGGTCTATGTATGCCCTTCTCCGTCTTTCTTGGTGATAGAAATCAATAAGCTGCAATTCCTTCTTTTTTTGTCCATATTAATGCTTGGTGTTATTTATTTTGATTGATGCAACACAGGCTGTTCCACTCAGTGCAAGAAAGGCAACTGGAGGATCCTCTGAAGTCATTGCATCTTTCTTGCAGCTGCCACATTTTAGTGAGGCTGTTGTAAAAAAGATTGCTCACAAGGTTAGTGATAAAGTTTTTGCAAGATTTCACCTTCTAGCTGTGAATGAAGGAGCTAGATCTCCGTAGTATTCTATGTTGGAAATTTAATGTAATCAGCTTCAGTGCCGTCTTTTTCTCTATAGTTGAGATACTGTAAAAAGATGTTGAAATTGGTCTCGGGTAATATACCCAAAACTTCGATATAATTTGTGCTCTAGATTTTCCATGTGCCATATATTCCTTGGATCTGTCTTTGATTTATGGTACAAACTACAAGGGAAATATTTTTACTTGTTAAGAGATGTTTATTCTCTGTTGCAGGTGAGAACGTTGCAAGACCTTCGAGACATGACTGTGGAGGATCGTGCTCAACTTCTAACACAAACAGCTGGGTTTTCTCTTCCCGAAGTACAGGATTTTGAGAAGGTAATGGAAATGATGCCTTCCCTGACAGTTGACATTACATGCGAAACCGAGGGTGAAGAAGGTATACATGAGGGGGATGTTGTGACGGTTCAAGCTTGGATAAAACTCGAGCGTGGCAATGGCCTGATTGGTGCTCTTCCCCATGCTCCTTATTTCCCCTTCCACAAGGAAGAAAATTTCTGGTTTTTGCTTGCAGACACTGTCCAAAACGAAGTGTGGTTTTCCCATAAGGTGAGCTTCATGGATGAAGCGGCAGCGGTAACCGCTGCCTCAAAAACAATTCAGGAGACTATGGATGTTTCAGGAGCAAGTGCTAAGGAGACTAGTGATGCTGTTGAAAGAAGTATAGAGAAGGTTCGAGGTGGTTCCCGATTGGCGACGGGCAAATTCCCTGCCCCAACTGAAGGGAACTACAATTTGACTTGTTACTGCTTGTGCGATTCCTGGATAGGTTGCGATAAAAAGACAAACTTGAAGGTTAAAATTTTGAAAAGAAGTCGAACCGGCACCCGTGGTGGTCATGTATCAGAAGGACCTCTTTTGGAGGATGGAATCGAAGAGGAAGAAGATCGTCCGAAGAGGAAGAGGACTATGTAATTGTTGAAGACAACTACTCCGACGATTACGAGAGAAGACGAGGAAGATGATAAAAAGAAATGGTATGCTGCTAATGGCAAAGTGCAGATTAAGAATAATAAAGGCTCAAGCTCTGAAGGGTCAGGCTCAGATGAATGAAAGATAATCCCACTTTTCGTTTTTCCTAAAAGATAAGTCAATATCAAATATATTATTTTATCCAAGAAAATTCGTAAGTTCAAATTTTGTAAAGATGAATAAAAAGGCTTATATAAAAGGAATGTTGTAAATATTCTGAAAAAGTTGCATTTGTTAAAATTTGATATCGTTTGAATTTTTATGTAAAAGATTTATAGATGGAGTTAATAATTTGGATAATATATCCAAATGTGATTCAAAGGAATTGCTATAATAACAAATGATTATTTTAATTATCATATTTTATTTAAATCATTTCGAATTTTGGTAGAATAAATCCAAATTATCCACATTTGGGTTAAAACAAAAAACGACTTTGGAATGTGAGTTAATTAAATGGGACCTCTCATCATTAGTTGTTAATTAAAACATGCCCTAATATATAAATGGTCACCAAGAATTTTTTTAGAAAAATAATTTGCCCACTATAGTGTGTTGATAACTAAAAACATGTGCATTTGTGTGTCCTTTAGCAAACTTTACTGCTTCATCCTGTCTTTGGAAATGTAGCCCATACTTCTGTTCTAGAATATGAGCAACAAGAGCCAAGTCAAGCAAAAAGGACAATAAGAAAAAAGAGAAAGAATGCTTTCGAATAAAAAAAAATTGGTTAAAGTGTCAAATTTGCCCCTGTAGTAATCCGAAATCAGCAATGTTGCCCCTAACTTTTTTTTTCGTAATTTTGCCCGCAAAGTCAGTCAATTGTAGCAATGTTGCCCTTTGACCAATTTTGACCGTTAAATGCTGATGTGGCAGTTAACGGTGCTGACGGGGCAATTTTACCCTCGAAGTCATTCATGCAATTTTGCCCTCGAAGTCATTAATTGCAGCACTTTTACCCTTAGTTTATTTAGTTTTTGAATAAAATTGGATAAATAATTTAGTTTTTTCGAGTTGAACTTTAACAAACAGAATATATGAAAAACCGATTGACAAATTGATGTAAATATCCTTTGAGTCCATAGTAATTTTAAAAATAAGCAAAATGGGAACTCTCACAAAAAATCAAAATATTATTCATTTTTTTAAATCTATAAACTTAATAAAAATAAATACGATATTTAAAAAAAATTATTGAAAATAAACCAACGAGAAGCGTGTTAATTGAGCGGTGAACGTGAAATAAACCACTAATGTCGTTTTCTGAGATCATCGTACATTTTTTCCTAACAACTCATCGTCGGTAAGTGTGTCAATCGAACGTCGTTCGAATAGAATAGTTCGCGTTCACCGTTTAATTAACACGCTTCTCGTTGGTTTATTTTCAATAATTTTTTTTGAATATCGTATTTAGTTTTATTAAGTTTATAGATTTTTTTAAAAAAATTGAATAATATTTTGATTTTTTGTGAGAGTTCTCATTTTGCTTATTTTTAAAATTACTAGGGACTCAAAGGATATTTACATCAATTTGTTAATCGATTTTTCATATATTCTGTTTGTTAAAGTTCAACTCGAAAAAACCAAATTATTTATCCAATTTTATTCAAAAACTAAATAAACCAAGGGTAAAAGTGTTGCAATTAATGACTTCGAGGGCAAAATTGCATGAATGACTTCGAGGGTAAAATTGCCCCGTCAGCACCGTTAACTGCCACGTCAGCATTTAACGGTTAAAATCGGTCAAAGGACAACATTGCTACAATTGACTGACTTTGAGGGCAAAATTACGGAAAAAAAAAGTTAGGGACAACATTGCTGATTTCGGATTACTACAGGAGCAAATTTGGCCCTTTAGCCAAAAAAATTGATCTAATAGAATCCAAGAAGTCTTGAAATGGAGTCAGACAACTACCTTAATTTTGATTTATCTTGTTCACTGAGATCAATGCGAATTTCACTCAACAAGTGCAACAAACTCAATGGTCTTTTTAGAGGAATGCCATGTGGAGACCTATAAAATATAACTGGTGAGAATTGTTTCCCACGGCTAAATTTTCCAGGCTTAACTGTTGTTGAAGCAGACTAGAGGAAACATAAAGTTAAGTCAATTTCTGCATTACCATAGCCAAGAAACAATGAATTGGTGACAAACAAGTTAAAGAGTCTAAATTACAGGATTCTGTTATTAACAAAAGGTGTCCCAATAAGCTATAAGCATAAATAAAACAAAAGCAATTTAAGTCGAATACCTTTTCGCCAGAGAGTTGCAGTTTCCTTTCTTTGTTCCGATAGGGAAGGCGAACAAGGTGACACAGAGATCTTTCTTGTAGAATCTTCTCGATTCAGCTTGCTTTTACTTCTTTTTCTTTCCCTCACAGCAGATTCTGGGGGGATCAAGACTCTCTATCATTCCATCTTTTTTTTTCCCTTTAATTTGTACAACACGTTAAATTCACATAAATCTGAAGTGGATTAGAATCTTATAGACTAATTTGATTTGCAACTGATGAAGATTTCAAAAACATAAATATAGTGCCCTAATTGAAACTTTTTTTACAAATAAAGTTGGATTTTCAGTGAAAGTTGTAATGAATCTCTCATAAACTATTTGAAGAAGTATCACACTCCACGATTATCATCATTTCACTACTCGATTTCAAAGTAATTTTGCAGTGTAATTCACTTAACAACAACAAATGGATTGAGAAAAAGGGGAGAAGAGCTTACGAGGAGGAGAGATGCCACATTTGAAGCATTCCAGCAATCGATCGACGTCGTCCATTGTGCTTTTATTTTCTTTTCTTCACCTATTTTCCTTTAAAAACTTAAAAACTTTTTTTTTTCTAATTTCTTCTCCAATGCATATGGAAGGAAACTCACAATATTTGAAGCTTAAAATTATTTAGTTTCAGTAGGAGCAATTCTCTCTTTCCTTAGTTAAAATTGTTAAAAAGTTGTTGTAATTCAGTTTTACTAAATTAAATATAATTAGAGCACTAATTACGCTCGTGCATGATTAGTTTTAATTATTTCACTATAACAAATTAAATATAATAACATTTCTATTTCTAAGTTTAGGTTAACATTTCTATTTGTAAGTTACGAATTAGGATAGCAATTTATTTCATTTATATAATTTGATAAAGAAAATAATAAATCGCAATTGATATAAAAATACATAATTTTATATACGGTTAATAAATATAATAACATCAATGATTAGGATTTGGTGCAATAGCAAATCACATTGCTCTTTTAACGAGAGAATTCGAGTTTAAAGTTAGATATAACATTATTTTTTTTGATTTAAATGCCGCCCGTTACTTTATTGAATGAAGGGAAAATAAACAAAACCGATGTGCACGCTAATCAAAGCGTCCATCACTCGGTAACCCAAACACATAGATGAGAAAAGAAAGTAAATGAGTACAAAACGAGAGAAAACCCACACGAAACAGAAAAGGAAAAAATTGGGGGCGACAGAGCTTCCGGCGGTGGAGATGTGTTCTCAGATCGACGAACCGCCTCAAGAAAGCAAGGAGATGAAAATCGTAAGGGGCAGATTCTATATTCCAACTCCGGAGAAAACAAGAAGATGAAACAAACTATGAGGGATCCGACCACCGTCTGTCGGAATCTACCACTGAACGGACCTCGTGGGGAACCTCATCCACCCAGAACTCTTCAACTAGCTCCGATTTATACACTGATGCTAATACATGCGCTGCTCGATTCCCCTCCCGTGGAGTAAAACGAAACTCACAAACACTGAATTTCCTTGCCTTCATCTTAGCATCCCAGGTAATGGCTCCGAACTTAGATATGTCTATATCGGCGGATTTTAAGCTTTTAACCACCGCTAACGAATCACTTTCAACTTGGACTGAGGTACAACCAATGTCTTGAGCAAAGAGAAGACCATGGAGCACAGCCCAAGCCTCGGCCGTAAAAACCGAGGGAATTGCCTGGCAGATTCGACGGGAAGCACCGAGAACTAAACCCTCATGGTCACAGATAACCGCTGCCGTGACGGCCCGTCGTTCAGAGCAAAAAAAAACTCGCGTCTACATTCACTTTAACCAGAGACGACGGAGGAGCAATCCAACGAACAGTCCGAGATGGTGTCGGCATCTGAAGGCTTGCTGTGGCTTGTGACCACTCTGCACAGTAACCACACACAAAAATAACGACATCGTAAGTGCTTTGCTTCACTCCCTCATGAAATTGTCGATTCCTTGCTGCCCAGAGAGCCCATATTAGTACTAATAATTCTGCATCTCTTTGTTTTGAGTTGTTGATAATTAGCCACTCAAACCACTCATACAATGAACAAGTAGAATACTGTATAGGCCACGAAAAATTCAGAGCATGCCAACAAGATGAAGCTAAAACACAGTCCCGGGCCACATGAGCAATATCTTCCACCACCAAACTGTAATTTTGACAATATGGATCTGTAGTGATGCGTTTTGTAATGGAGATAATGAACACCCTTGTCTCAGCCCTCGAGCCATATTAAATGCTTTAGTCGGCACCTCATTAACCAGTACGGAAATGGAGCCGAGGAAATGCACTGAAACATCCATCTACACCATCTCTCCGGGAAGCCACACGCCTTGAGGACAACTAGCAAAAACTCTCAACTGACCGAATCGTAGGCTTTTTGAAAATCGATTTTAAAGGCAACTCCTGTCTTGCCCGATTTCTTCACAAAATCTAGAGCTTCGTTCGCCACCAACGAACAGTCTAAAATCTGCCTACCCGGAATGAAGGCGAATTGAGTATCCCCCACTATCAAATCCATTACCATACTTAGTCTTTTAGCTAGGACTTTCGAGAGTAATTTGTACATGTTGCCAACCAAACTAATTGACCGAAACTCGTCAAGGGAGGATGGATTCTTAGTCTTCGAGATCAAAGTGATAAAAGAATGATTAATCTCGGCTTCAAAACTGCTCCCTCCATGAAATTCCTCGAAAAATCTCATTATGTCTCCTTTAAGAGGACCCCAGAATTTCCTGAAGAAATTCAAATTAAACCCATCTGGACCCGGGGCCTTGTTGCCGTCGGCACAAGAAAGGACTGCCCAAACTTCCTCTTCAGTAAAATTCCAGTGAGAGACTTTCCCTGATCAGCGCTGATCTTTCAGAAATTAAGATTCAATTCCGACACTTCTAAAGTTTTGCTGCAATTGTAACTATTATAGAAAAATTCTCGCACCGCCTCTTTAATTTTCTTCGGATCAGTAAGGGACTCCCCATTAATTTCAATATTGTGAATATCATTCGATCGCCTCCTACCCGAAGTCACAAGGTGAAAAAAACGAGTGTTTCTATCACCTTGAAGGTGCTAATTCAATCTTGATTTTTGAAGCCACTGAAGTTCCTCCTTCCTGTACTTCACCCATAACTCACTCCTTAATGAACATAGTGTTTTATAAAGATTAGGGTTACCTTTTCCAGATTGGAAGATCACTTCTATTGCCGCGATTTGCTTCTCCAAGACTTCAATAGATGACTTCGAGCAATTGCCATGCTTCCCACTCCACTCCTTTACCACCAATTTTGTCCCCTTGATGATACTCCCAATTCTTCTCTTCCTATTTTTCTTCTTCAAATTCTTAATAGTTTCCGAAACTACGGCATCAAATCCCTCTTCAAGAAACCACGAGTTAAAACATTTAAACGGTTTAGCCCAAGTTTTCAGAATCCACTGTAAGTAAAATAGAATTGTGATCCGAAAGCGATTTCGGCATCAATTTCTGGATGAGCGTAGGAAATTCCAGACTGAAACTTGCAGACACTAGAAACCTGATGAAAGTCGATTCCTCTCTGTGATTGCTCCAGGTAAACTTCCCTCCTATTAACGGTAAATCCACCAAACTTGCATTACCCACAAACCAATAATGAGAACCTTAAATTACCTGATGTAATTCTCTATCCATCTCGCACACTCTGTCGATCACCGCCTTTTTACCCCCTTTAAAAGAGATTTCAAGAATATTTCTAATTTCCCAAACGGATTCCGCCTCGAGCCCAATTGTCGATGACTCACTCCATAACTACGAATCATATTTTATAATTCAAACTTTATTTAAAAATGCTACAAGTTGATTTTTTTTTGTGTCAAATAAAATTAAAAAAATCAATTTTTTTTCAGATGGAGTTTCTACTCAAACTCAACCCAAACCAGACCAAACCTATTTCCCATCTTTATCTTACTTATAATTCTTAAACGGTTTATACTATACGACTTTTCTATTATTATTATTTTTTGAGAAAACGACTTTTCTAATTAATTGAACGTTAAATCGATTGATTTTTTTATAATTAAATGAAAAAAAATTAACCAATCATTTACCAAATTAAAATTAAGTTAGGAATATGTTTTTATTTCTTGGATTCATAGGGAGTTGTTGAAAATGTCTCCAAAATCCAAGCAAATGCGTGGCATGATCCAGGTTCACATCTTACCTGTTCCCATAAATTATGGTCGATGTGGCATTCTGTACTTTTATTATTATTTTAATTATTAAAATATGAAAGTTTGTTAAGCAATTTTAAAAGCATATGTTAGAAGGTCAAACGTGACAAATATGAACAGCGAAATTCGTAGTTGCATGGGTTTCACGGTTTGGTTTAAAATATTATTCAAATTAAAAAAAAATGAGTTAGTTGAGTTGACGAATTTTATTTTATAGTTTAAATTTTATTTGAAATTTGTTTGAGTCAGGTTGTTTGAGTTTCTGTTAAAATTTAAATGTTAATATTTATAATATTATGGTACAAATTGATTTAAATGTCTTTTTATAACTATATATGATATACATATATTAGACATAATTGAGAGACCCGATTCAAACTTAAAAATATATCCACTAATTATTAAAAATTTCGAGTTATTTGAGTCTTATTTTATAATTCAAACTTTATTCGAAAAGTTCTATAGTGAAGTTTATGAAGTTATGATTTGAGTAGAAAAATTTGACTTTTTCGAATCGAGTCAAATATTTTTTGCTCATACCCTAAATTATTATTTATGAAAATAACATCATTTGAATGAAACTTAGGGAAAACACGATTAACTAAGCAGGCCTTTGCCCACAGTACACGTTACTAAATTTTTCAAAGCTCACACATTTAGCTTTAATTTTTATGAATTAATCCTTAAATTTTATGACTTGTGCCTACTCTGGAGTTCTAAAATTTTTATGACTTGTACCCGTCCTAAAAAGTGTTTTGATTTGTGCCCACCCTCAAACAAATTATGGATTCGCCACTGCATGTACGCATGTTATTCTTCTTTTTAGACAAAATTCATATTTATTTTCATTTTGGTCCTTCAAAACTTTTTTTTAAAATTTTGACTTTTCATGCCACGTTTGATAAATAACTAAAAATATAAGTATATATTAAAGTAAAAAGCCCCCAACTCTAGTCTATTCCAAAACCAAATGCATGATTGGATTTGAATGGCAGCCATTGGAGTTTCCTCGCCTACTGCATTGAAAGCCGATGTAAATGCCGGCTTTTATTGAAATTTGATCCATATAATTCATCACAAAATTGAATTCATTTCAACCAAGTGTACAAACATCTGCATCTTTTTCAATATCGAAACGAAGACCAGTAGAAAATTTCAACAAACAAATCTTAAATTCTATACAGTATCATGTATATCTAAGAATCCCAAAATTCCTAAAAGAAACAAGCTCTGTTTTTTACCACAACAAACCCTTTCTGCAGACACTGGCATTTAAATAACGGTCCGTAACCGTAATAGCGGTTTAGAAACTGTCTGAAACTGGGATACCCACAAATCTGTTATTAACAAAATTCACGACCGCGATACCTGCAGTTATGTCTACAGAAAGAAGGGACAGTTTACTCAGTTTTGAGTAGAATCGACGACAGAGTTGTGCCTTTTAGATGGAGCTGAAGGTGGTATAGGGATCCCTTTGGGGAAGAAGTTGAACATCTGTCCTTGGTATCGAAAACCCGTCTCGTACTTTCTGGTGAGCGTGGCCATTGAAACTCCATCGCCGACGATCATGGTTTTGCCAGGCCTGGTGGCAAAACCAGAACCGGCGAGAAGTATAATTAGAAACACGACATATATGGTATTCGAAAGCAGCCTGGTGCATGAACTTTGCTTGGGTAGCAAGGAAGGAGCCATTTGAAGATGAAGAGAAAACAAACTGGCAGTAGGGTTTTAGAAGAAGGGGAGACAAGTTAGCATATAAGAGGTGAAGATTTTGTTTATTTATATAATGATTATAAGGAGTCAAAGAGAGAATCAAAGGTGGCAAATGGGGAAGCAAAGAGTAGGAAACTTAGAAGAGAGTGAAACGCACGCTAAAGACTGTAGAAAATTTGATCTTAGATTTGTCAACGCTTTGGAAAATCTCTGGTTTTCTTGCTGGTGCGAGTTTAAGCAAGGGGCGGGTTGGTTTTTCCTGGAAAATTTGGTCACTCTGGCGTGGCAAATTGAAAAGTAAACAAGTGGAACCCTTTTCTTATATATAATTTATTTCTAACAATAAAAAATGTACACCTAACAATTCTGTTTGTTTGGCAGAGAAGAAATTCTTACATGAATTTTCTTCTTTCTTTTTCCCATTGTTGCTTGTATGGATTTTGTTGACGAAAGATAAGCTGGTTGCACACGCTGATGCAGAAACCAGAGGGGTTTTCATGGACGTCAAGCTTATGCATGTATCATGCCGAATAGAAATCGTGCCGAATAAAAATTAGGTTTAGAGTTAAAGTCAGGGGTCTAGGATTCAAAGTTTAAGACTTAGAATTGAACTTTTTGTGCGTAGCCTGTGTGTATGTAGACGAATTTTAACACATTTATGAATCTATGTATACTTCACACCTTTGACTTCAATTTTTAGATTCACAATTGTTTTAACACATACATGATCAGAAAAATAATCTTTATGTTTTATTTGTTGTTGTAAGTAAATGTTTTGATGAGTTCATTTGAAATTAAAAGTTTCTGATTTGATTTGATTTAGAAAGTTAGCGGTCGTGCCAACTCTTTTGAAGACTATGTTTATGGCTGCTCTGAAAATGATTTGCCTTGTGCTTTGCCACTTCCTTGTGAAAACGAAAGGAAAAAAAACAGTGGCATTTTCGACCCATTAATTTCAAAGAATTTTGTCAATGAATGTGGCATATCGATTGACAAATTGATATTAATCGAATTGAATTATCATTATTCGAAATTTTAAAATGTTTAGTCATTACATGTGAAAGAAAAGTGAACATAACAAAGAGGAAAGCTCATTCCCTTGTGTCCCGTGTCCCGGTGGCAAAGGTAGATGTTCATATCCCTTGAGACTCGGGTTCGAGCACTAGTAATGCATGCTCTGTGTGTGCATGCTACTCTTACATCACACAAGCATATTAAAAATAACATAACAAAAAAGGAATCAATCATGGAAACTTGAGTGGAAAATTTGATGCAGTGGGAGATCTTTTGCGTAGGAAGGTCTTATAAGAAAGAAATCAAAGCTACAATATTGAAGCTGACATTGATGGACATTTGTATTTGGACATGCAATTCCCTGTAGAAAAATGATGGAATTTGTTTAAACGATACTAAATTGATTACTATTTGGACCAATCTCGTCGATTATAGGCTGCAATTTTTGTCAACATAACTTGGCTACATTTGATTACCAAAGGCAATAAAACTATTAAAAAAGTCCATGTCAAGACTTTGAACAAGTCTTGCGCCATGGGGCATTGAACATGTTGCAAAGTGGGTAGGTAGTCGGTACCCATTTCAAGATGTGTCAATCGTCAAATGTCAACGTGGTTTGCAATGGGATTAATCCGGAAGCACGAAATTTAGGCAAAACCATTAGGATATGTGAGATCATGGAAATAGTTGATGAATAGTGAAAGAAAATTATTTGATATTTTAATTGTTCATATCAATTAAATCTTAATTCGATCAATATGTTTGTTAAGTTATTTTTTTTGAAAAGATTAAGCTATCTAAAATAAATATAAAAACTATCATGTAATACTTAAATATGCGTAATAAGAATCATATCAGTTTGTGCTATTTACTATCTAAAATAAACCCAACAAGTGGTTTTAGTGAAAAACGAATGATGTTTATTTTAAGAGATTTGAAATTAATCGTTTTATTTGTAATGAGTATGTATATTATCAAAGTGTTAAGAATTTGTATGAACAAATACTACTTTATAATCACAAAACTATTGTTGAATAAGTAACAATCTTCCACAATATCTCAAATGTCAGGCTGCCTAAGAAAAAAACATTCCTTTAATTTTCTTAAGTAATGGGCAATTATCCTTCTCTCTCAATTTTCTTATAACAAGAAGAACATTTAAATATCTCACAAGAAGAATATCAATCTTGAACCCAGTCATACTTTTAATCACCTCCGCATTATCATTATTAATATCAGAACAAGACTTTAACTTAAGACTTAATATTTTTCAAAAAATTTCAGGGACAAATTAAACTCTAATGACCGACTTCAAAAGACAAAGATAATATGATAAAATTACCGGGCTTAAAATATCAATAAGAAGCATTGACTAAATCTACAACTTACATATAATACAAACACTAACGGCGAATTTGACTTAACATCATAAACCCATAATTATTGTTTAGATCACGACTGAAATTCTAAACTTTGAATAGTATAGAGAGTAAAAAATGATCCGATTAGAGTATAGGGACTGAATTCACAACTTTGTAGAAATGTTATAGCCTTTTCCAACAACAACAACAACAAATGTTTAACCTTGCTTGATCTAGCCAATTGCTTTCATACTAGCTTTGGGAGCAACCAAAATATTCCATCTAACAAACATATTTTAGGAATTGGTAGTCACAAATGTCAAAGTTTAGATGTGGGAGCAGCTCAATAATAGCTTGGTGTTGATGTAAGCTTGAATTGATGCTATTCTAAATTATACAAGTCTTCAAATCATCTTCCTTCCTGTAGAACTAAATGTTATCGAGTCCTACAATTCCCTTCAAGAAATTGTTATTTAAACTCACTAACCTGATGTGATAGCATTTGAAAATGGGTGCATGTTGCATAAGGGCTTAATAGTTAAAAAGTGACTAATTTATACTCTCTTTTCTTTCAGTTTGGTGTCTAACATTTTTTGGGCTACTTTGGTGACTAACGTTTCATTCCGTAATTTAGATTGTGTTTTTCCGTCAACGTCCGTTAAAAATTTCTATTATCCAATAAAAACACGACATGTGGCATATTATGGTATTTTCTATCATTTTTAATTTTTTAAAATTATAAAGAGTTATGCTATTGACAGCCCTAAGGACTGTTAATAAGAACTACATAATTTCTATTATTTATGTTTATTTAACTTTTTAATAAAATCTAGTAGAATGCGATTAATTACGTTCTTAAAATTTTGTGTTCTATTAATTTAAACTTTTTCATATAATTAAACATTAAAACCTTAAACCCTAAACACTAAACCATAATCATAAACCTAAAACATGCACCTTAAACCCCAAAACTTTAAACCCTAAACCTTAGACCATAAACCCTAAAATATAAAGTCTGAAACTTAAAACCCTAAACCTTAAAACAACCTTTTAGATGAGTATTAATTACATTAAACACCATAAATTAATTAAACACGACTTTTTAAGAATGTAATTAATTACATTCTACTAGATTCTATTAAAAAAATAAAACAAACATCAATTATAAGAATCTATGGAGTTCTTATTGACAGCGCTAAGAGCTATTAATAGCAAAATCCAATTATAAAATATTTAATTTTATAAAAAAATTCAAAATCTTTAATTTTTCTAAAACCCCCCACACCTAAACCTTAGATCCCTAAATTTCTCCCCTTCTACCACCGATTTAACCACCACTGACCACCCTTGCTTTTGTCGCCCCCACTACTGGAGCCCCCATTATCCCGCCATCGAAAACCGGCAAATGAACCTGATTGGGCTTCTGATCGACGATTAGAGGGTGTGGGATGTTGAATGGTGAGGTACCCGACGCTTGGGGTGGTGAATGGTGAACCGCCAGCGTGTGGGAGGATACCAGACAACGAGGAAGATGTGATTTGAGGGTTTGATTGAAAGAAATTAAAACTTTGAAACTTTTAAGAAGTTTATATTTTTAAAAAAATTCAGAAATTAAATAAATAGATAAAATAGACCACGTGGCATGTTTTTATTAGATAATGAAAAAAATTTAACAGCCGTTCACGAAAAAACTCAATCTGAGTTGCATAATGAAACGTTAGGCACCAAACTGAAAAAAAAAAACGTTAGACACTATAAACTCGTATCTTAAACTACTAAATCTAAATACTAAAAAAAAAAATTTAAACTCTAAATCTTAAATACTAACTTTAAATTTTAAGCATTAAAACATATAGCCCTAAACATCTAAAAATAAAAAAACTTGTGTAAACTACTTTACGTGTATTTAAGTTTTTCTCTTGTTTTCTACTCGCGTGTACTGTAATGAGAGAGTAGAATAAGCATATGCCTATGAATGGAAACACTTGAAGCCCAAGCTCAGTCCATCATGTGCTGTAATGGATGAGCTTTGATGCATTATTGGGCTTCAGTCTTATCCATACAAGTTGAAAATCCATATTCCATCACCTCTTGCGAAAATGTTTTGGTCAAATTTAACACTATCAAAATTTGGTGTTTTAATCGATGTTTTCATTATAAAAAAATGTTTTGATTATTTGAAAGATTGATCGTTAAATGTAACTTAAATAATAAACAGTAGAAATCAACAAGCGTTTTAATAAAAAATCTTAATTATTTTTTCGTTTTTTCTCAAACTATAACTGCTTGTTTTTCTCTTTGTTTCTTTGTTTAATCGACGGCGACATCAGTCTTTGTATTAATTTTTGACCGCCGGTGATTCATATTTTATTTGTTTTTATTTATTTGTCTTGTTTTTTTTTCTGCACATTTTGTTGCGCTTTCTTCTGTCTCTGTGGCACGTTTTCTCTACCTTTATGGCACGCTTCTATAGTTATTTTTGCAGATTTTTGGTGTTCGTATGGTGACCTTATGATTCGTGTTTGTCGGTGGCTATGTAGAGTTTGATCCATTTTTGAATAGTTTGCTGATGTAATCTATATAGCAAATCGGCTTTTTTAAAATTAGCATGAAAGGTTGTTGCCGATTTTGAGAATTTTTTATAGTTCGTGTTTTGACAAATTCCTCATGGACCCATTCTACAATGAACCGTAGAAATTTTCTTTGGTGCAAAAAGGAAGTGTCTGATCTAATTGGTGCGGTGCTTATTATTATTATTTTTTTAGATTTATGGTTTTCTTTTTTATTGTTCTTTTAGATGTTCTAAAACCTCTATTATGTTTATGTTCTAGTTTTATACCTAGAAGACATTCATATCGTTTTGTTTACAAATTACATACACATTGTCAAGGTGTATACACAAACTTGTGTATCAAAATATTATGGCCCTGTTTGGCAATTAGCGGATAGCTGATAGCGGATTACATTAGCTGATAGCTGATTGCATTAGCTGATTTGACTAGCGGATTGTATTAGCTGATTGTATAAAAGTGTTTGGTAAAATTAACTGATAGCTGATAGCTGTTTGATTATTTAAACAAACAAAATGGCATATAAGGACATTATTATATTTAATACTTGTTTGAATAATTTATGAGTTATTAATATTTTGTATCTAATAAATATTAATTAGATTTGTAAAAAAAAAATTTAATATAAATTTCCTAAACATATTTGAAAGATTTATATATTATTTATATAATTATTAAATTTTTTATATGCACATATAAATATGTGATAATAAAAAATAGAATTAACTTACAAATGTCACCATATAAATTAGTAGTAACAACAAATAAGTCCAATATTTAATATGTTATTATTTATATTAAAAAATATTATTATTTAATTTAGGTTATTTGGAGATTTTTGGTAATTGTTAAGGGTAAAAGAGTCATTACAACTCTAATATCAAACCTTTAATCTCAAAAAGCTCATATTAGGAACTTTTTCAAAATTAGTTTTTTCACCCCAATCTACTCTTTCAATCCGCTATTTACCAAACATCAATATTAGCGAATTTGACTAGTCAAACCTCTAATTTTTGTCCAAACCGCTAATTACCAAACATGGCCTATATATATATATATATATGATTTCATATTGATACAAGACAAATATTCCTAGATGTGATCAATAGGAAAAGAAAAAGGATCAACTTTGTAAAATGTAGAAATGAAGATAACAAACTAAACCCAGAACAAAACTATGATTCCTTTCTCAAAACAAAAAAATCTCTGATTCCCATCAAAAGAAAGTTGAAAAGTTACAAAACTCTGATGAAAATCTGTCCGTGGAACTATACAGGTGAAGGAACATTCAATTGGGGTCAGATCTCCAATGAACAGCTAATGGTCTCAGGCTCAGCTGCCAGAGCCTCTCCATTATGTCTATCCTTTTTAGAGTATTAAAGTCTTGTTTTAACTTTTAACCCCTAGCCTGGTCCCAACTCTCATATCACCACCCTACAACACTAGCCTTGCAGCTCACAAGCCTCCACTTTCCCCCCACTTTCAATCTATTAAAAACTCACCCTTTGCCTTGGAAATCCAATTAAAAACTCCAAAAAATGAATCCCAGATCCAAGGCATGGACAATCACAAAGCTGTGCATGCATGTAAATGTAATTAAGGGAAGTTTAGCAGTACAGACAATGGAAGATTTTGTGTTTCATAAACGATATTAGCTTTGGTTTTTTTTAGATTACAAAGATCCCAAGAAGAAACAAAAGACAGCACAACTTTCTGCATGTGAAAAGGTGAATTATCAGGCCTAGGGTCTATAGGAAAAGATGCAATAATAGTAGTACTGTTATGAATATATCTACCAAGATTAACTGCCGTGGCCTATGAGTGCCATAGCTTGGGAATCCCGATGAAGCAATGAAATGGGAATTGGTGTTGTTTTTCAAGTTCCCATCATCCCCCAACTTGGCCGTGGAATTTGGCTCGAGCAAAGTGACACCTCGTTGGCATGGTTTTACTCCATAAGGAGCATTAGTTGTCGTCATTGACCCAACTGGATAGCAGAGATTTGGGTTGTTCCAGGCCCCAAAACGCTTTCCCATTTTCCCATAAAAGACCTGAGAGAATTGGAGCACTCCTGTCAGATTGTTCCCGTTTAGATAAAGTGCATTAAGATCAGGCAGAGATGCAAGCTTTGGTGGGAGATTGCCTGTGAGGTTGTTGTTGCCAAGGCTCAGATACCTCAGTCTCTTCAATTCAGATAGTGATTCTGGAATTTCACCTATCAAGCCTGTGCTTGTGAGATCCAAAACCACAAGATTTTGTAGACTTTGCCAATCCAGGCTCATAATATCCCCACCTAGAGGGTTGCTAGACAACATCAACTCCTCCAAAGAAAACATGTCCAGAACATGCTGGCTCAATCCGCCTGAAAACTTGTTGTGTCTCAAGTCCAATAGGGTCAAGTTCTTCAGACATGCAACGTCTGCAAACAGCTTCCCCTTCAACCTGTTGTTACTCAAATCAAGCTTCAATAACGATGTCAGACCACCAACACCTAGAGGTAAATGGCCAGAGAGTGAATTTCTACTTAAATCCAAGATTAACAGCTCCTTTAACATTCCAAAACTATCTGGGATTTTACCAGTAAACCTGTTTCCAGCTAGGACTAGTCGATTCAAGTTAGTTAAGTTGCCAATACTGGTTGGTATTTCTCCTGTTAAACCATTCTCTAGTAAAACCAAAGATTGGAGCTTTTTCAGGTAACCGAAGCTTGTAGGAATTTGGCCTATGAGACCAGGATTGGACCGAAACTCTAATGACACCAAATTTCCAGCAAGTTTTTCCCAGTTATCTCCGGGGATGGTAAATTGATGTCTCCTAGAAGAAGATATGAAACAACTGAAAAAGCTGAGAGATTTCAAGTGCTTAAGCTGGAAGAGTTGTGGCCTAAACTCCACATTTGTGTCACAAGCAAGAGAGTTGTCATGAACAGGACCAATGCTTAAAGCTGTGATATACCATAGGCCACCTATGATATCACAGGAGACCCCCTGTAAAAAAAAATTACCACTTAATCAAATGATTAATGTGAATAAAACAAGGTTATATCATTAAATACAAGCCAACATTAATTATACTACTTTTCTCTGAAATATCCAACAGTGAGATAGTAAATGCAATTCCACAAAGGTTAGTACTTAGTATTATGCACTCAACTCCTGCTTCATAGCCAAATATTAAATCACACTGCTTAAAACCGAAAGGTATAAACCATACCTGTATAGGAGTCCAACCACAAGGATCCGGATAGAGATCCGAGCCATTCCACCAATTACCTACAAACCCTTGTATGGCAGAGTACAAAGCAGCTTGCTCAGCCTTCTCCATGGGAGCTGCTGCTGATGCTGATGCTGATGCTTCAGTATTGTCTGCTTGGCCACAGCACCAAACACCCAAGCATAAAATGCAAACCGCCAAAACAAAATGATTGCCACTGATAATCATCCTCCTTATCAGATAATTCAAGACTCAGAAAGAGAAAAACAAAGTGCAGCTTGGCTCAAACCACCCCAAACCTGGCCTTTGAAAAACAACCAAGGGAAAATGAATGAAAATGTATGATATAGAGATTAGAAGAAGAAAGTTGAAAGCCAGAAAGTGTTGGGGAATGTAAGTATAGGACAGCTTTGAAAACCAGAAAGTGTTTCTGAGAAAGCTTAGAATAGTATGGGAGATTTTGAGAGTGAAAGATACAAAAAGATGGTTAAGTGAGAAAGAAAAGGGAAAGGGAGAAGAAGAATTTGCTTCTATGTGGGTAAATAGGAAAGCTAAGATAAGAAAATATAGCAGAAAGAAACACAAAGTTCCATATAAAGCACGGTTGTCCGAACCAAGAAAGTAAGGGCAGTAATAACAAGATTAAAGGCAGTAGAAAAAATAGAAACTGGAGGAGCTTTGGCATTGAATGCTGAAAATCTGAAGCTGAAAGCTACAGGAAGGGTGACCCTTTGTGTGTTATTATTATACGGCTCCACTTTGATATATGCATTTTGCAGCTCCTTGTGAATCTTTCCGCAGGCTACTTATGTACACTAATTACAACTAATAATTACTGATAATTGTTATCACTTTTTTGATTCAATTAATGTAGTGCCAGAGATGAGATGTTTAAAGCTAAAGAGGATGGTGGTTGTGTGATTTATTGGTGGAGAAGACTGAGACCAGAAAAGGGTTAAGCTCGTAGGTAGATATGGTAAATTTGATTCGAGATTTGAATTGATTTATTTGATTCGAGACCTGATATCAACTCGAATATGATGAGTTGAATTTGATCTGAAACTCAAAAAAATTTAGTTGAACCGATTTTCAACCAAACTGATTTTACTAGAACCGAAATCAGCGAAGGTAACCAAAATAAAGAAAAGGTATTACAATTCATCAAAAAGCCAAATATATTGGCTTCATAAAGTTATATATAAGATGTAAAAAGTTGATCCGACCTAAAAACCCAACTGACCGACTGATCTCTTATTGACCCGACCAGAATCACTATAGACCTGAACTAAAATCAAATTAGACTAGAACCGAATGTAATCAGAACTAAAACGAACCAAACCAAAACGAAACCGATTGCCACCTCTACTCGTAGGATTAGATAGGGAGATGGGGTTAGTTTTAACTTTATCTTGTTTAGGGATTGAGGATGGGACCATTTCCATTTTCCATATGTCCCTCTCAAGGGGAAATGAAAAGGATCTGTAATGGTAAATGCAATGGCAACAAGACAAAGTTGGGTTTTTTTATCTGCTTTGCCTTTTCTGTTGTTCTTTGCTTTTGGGTGGGGTTTTTCAAACAGTACTTTTTCTGTTGCTGCTTAGACTCAGAAGTCCAGAACCAGAGGGAAATGTGATGCCATTGCAAGGACAAAACAGCATTTGACTTGGTTGTAAAACTTGGGATTCATGGCAAATGTATGTGTTCTGAGCTTGCTTGAGTTGCATCTTAGTTTTATTGTTATACCAGATTTCTTGTTTGTTTAGAAATATTTGAACCAAGCTGGAAATAGACCTTGCTTTCATTGAATTTATTTGCATGAAAGTGACACGAGAGCAAGAGAGGACGTGTTCGTATATTAAAATATTGAATGGCATGTCATAATCAAACTTTGACTGAGTTGGGACATCTGCGGCTTCTCTTGACCTGCACTCTATACTAATGTCATGCTTCATTATTACCCTCCTCCAAAAATAATGTTAAAAATCAATATATTTAGATAAAAATAGCCTAACAATTTTAGTCTCTGGAAGTTTGAATACTTATCGAATTAAATTTTAGTTCACACAAATTTTGACGAGTCGACTCTTATCATGGTCTAATACTGACCAAGCATGCTTTTCTTTTGTGTTGTTCCTTGAAAAGACACAGGGATGGACCGAGGGGTGCTGGTGGGGCAACCGCCCCCCCTAAAATTTTGAAAATCATATATAATTTAGAAAAAATTTAAAATTTTTCTATGTATTTTCTATTAAAAATCTATTTTCGCCACCCCTAAACTTTTATAAGTTCGCCCCCCTAAAAATTTATAGGTTCGCCCCCCTAACCTAAAGTCCTAAGTCCGTCCCTGAAATGGCACACATGCATCCAACTAAACCTAATCAATTAAGCAAACATGCATGACTAAACCTGACCAATCAAACAGGCACGCATCCATACTCCTGCATTGCAATCCAATATGATTTCCAGCAACAGGGAAGAAGGTAAAATTCGGCTCCGCGGTAATTTTGCAACATGGGATGTGATAAAAATGAGGTGAAACTTACTTTCAACTAAAGAATCTAGTGTACAAAATGAACTAGAAATTAATTGTTGTTACCAATTCCACATCACTTTCCTTTGGGGAATCCAGACAGGAAACATTCCTACATAAGCCATACACAAAGATACAATGCTAAGCTAAGAAGCTGGCTGAAGCACATTCTAGTTACACACCTTATTGTGTCAAAGTCTAGCATAGGAACCGAGTAATCCGTCTCCAGTCTCGAAAGATGAAAAACAAAGACAAAATAGGAGCCTTTTTTCATGAGGTAAAAAATGTCCAGATTTTCTTTCCAATTGAGACCTCACCTGGATGTTCTATCTCATCATCATCCTCATACTCTTCATCATCCTCATTGATTTTGCCCCCACTCTCATCTTCATCACTATTTTCAGCTGTAAGATCTACTTCTTCAATCAAATCCACATTCTCAACTGACTTTGCTCCTGCGTTGTCATCGACATCCACACTTGTTTTGATCTGCATAACAAGGTTTGAGGTAGAGTAAGAAGAAAACCAATGATGGAAATTAGTTCATCCCAACACAAATGGTTCAGGATTTACCTTAACTGCCTTGCTTTCTATATTCTCCACATTTTTCAATGTCGTGACCTGCGCTAAATTAGATCTTCTGTTCCCAGTATCCACTTCTCCCTCCAACCTACCCTCATCAGGCTCCTTCCTATTTCTTCTGTTCTCAGTATCCCCGTCTCCCTCCAACCCATCATTACCAGGCTCCTTCCTAGTCTTTGAGACATCAGATGAGGCTCGTGCTGCTGTGGCTGCGACTGTAACTGTACTGTAAAAATATTTAGAAAAATTCTCTTAGAAGAATCAAGTGCTTTCACCACTTGTGAAGCTTTAATCATATCCAATACAATCATGTAAGAACACACAAATATGATCCAATTATAGGGGGGAAAAATGGTTAAATAGAAATATGGTTTCCACTGCAAAAGAAACTTTCTATTTTACACAATTAAATAGAATAAAGGACCGCAAAATCCTGCAGAAAAGTTCCTTTCTATGGAACATAATTAAAAATGCATAAATGGTTCCCTTTTATGCAATTAGGCATTCCAGTATTGCAAACATTCACCATCACATGAAAACACAGATCTTAACATTCAATGTAATGAATAAAAAACCGGAGACTTGAAAGTTTCAGTAACCTTCTATGTTGTGGAGGATTTTTTTTTTTCATATTCATCTTGGCAAGTACTATTGTATTCAAATCTGAACAATAAAATCGTGCTTGCACCTTAATTCAACACAGACAAATAAGAAATGACCCCCAAACTTGAGCATAAATGGCCATTTAAACAGAAATTAACAAGTTCAAAACATCCTTTTTTTAAAAAAAAATAAGCAATAACAATCTTTTAAAAATAATGTAACCAAAAAGTTTCTTTTCTTTTTATCACTCTTAACCCACTAATTCCACTTCTAACACTATTATATGAAGCTAAATAGCATGACTGACAGTCGTTTTATTTGAATCCTAAACAATGTACTGATATATAGTTCTTTAGAGAGGGTCGGAAAGTGCAGATGAGAGAATTAACTAAATTTTTTTGTAGTTATATATTTATAACATATTAGAAGTTATAGTATACTATCATACAATATCACTTTTTCCCCTCAAAAATGAAAGAAATAAGCTCAGCAAATCAATTTAACAGATAATGTTTGTCTCGAGACACTTTTCATTCCAAACATATATTTTCTGGTCCAAGAAAAAAGAGTGGTAGGCTGGTAGCTGAACCATCTGATCTGTGCAGAAGATCCTCAAAAGAGCTGATAAACCCATTTTCATTTCAATATTAACAGTCAATCCAGTTACAGGCTCGACACAAGCAAGCTCAACGGTCAAAGGCAGACTTGGCACTTAAAACAGCTCAGAATAAAATTCTTTTGAAAGAGAATTCTATAAAACAACAAATCAGCATCTTTTCCCTTTCAATAGATTAAAAGGGAAACTTATGTAAATCTAGTCAAAGCAACATTGTACAATGTTTTACTAGAAGTTATTGAGAAAATTACATATACAATAAAATGGAACTTACGTCTTGGGTCGCCTGAGATTGTATCGGTTTTCTCCTGGGGTTTGAAGGCCTGGAGCAACTGTTTGTTGCCTCTTCCTTCTGCCACCAGTCGTGACACTCTCAGAGTGTCCTTCACTATCTGCAGCATCCAACTCACTGTCTCTAACTTTGGAATTTTGTGGGTGTTGCCGCTTTCTTGCATTACCGCGTGCTCCTACCCCCTTGGCAGTATGACTAGAAACACCAGCACTTTCTTCACTGACATGGCTGGTTTCATGTGGCTGCATCCTCTTACTAGGCTTCGGTCCTTCAGGGCTTTTGCCAAGGAATAGTTTTGCATCTTCAACTACAGCTTTCACAGAGCGTGTTCGACTCAGTCCAGATTTAGGTTTCCTTCTAGGTTTGCGGCGATCACTCTTCTGCTCTGACTGCAGAGAATCTTCAGGAATTTCTTGCACCTTGCTCTCACTAAAGCTATGATCAGAAGATGGGACAGATCCATCACCCACCTCTCTAACCGTATTAGATTGAAGCAATTGGTTACGGATAGAGTCACCTGGAATCCCTAAATACGGCTCTCCTGCCTCTTCTTGAATACCAGCTCCTGCTTCTGTAGCGGTAAGTATACTAGGCCCTACATCTTTACTTTCATTTCTCTTAGTCGGCGAAATGCTAAAAATCTTTGTAGTGCATTTGCGAAGCCAGGACATGCTCCCAGCAGATTCTGGATACGCGGCATCAGCTTCAGGTGATATCTTGACATTCGTAATGCCAGAACCACTTATATAATCTTGATGACAGCTTAAGATTTCATTAACTACTCGAGGAAGAGGAGGGATTTCCCTATCCTGCAAATCAGGAATTTGGAAGTTAGAGAGTACGAAGTCCCTTGTTACTTCTCCGCAGTTCTTGCATGACTTGTACTTCTCAACAAATTCAAGGAAGCTATGTCTTTCACGGACAAACAGTTGCCGCTGGTCTTTGAGCCTGCTGCTAAGGATACCAAGTTCATCAATATCCTTCTGCATTTCTAGCTGCTGCTCTTTCAGCTTATTCCTGTTAACTGCAACTTCATTTTTTTCCCTTTCTACAGCACGCCTCGCAGACTTTAGTTCTTCCACTTCCCTCTCAGCATCTTCTTTTGAGCATCTCATACTAGCAAGTTCTCTCTCCTTCACCTCCTCAAATGTGTCAATCCTTTCTTGCAGATCTTTCTGCATTTGATCAAATCTATTCTGCATATCAGTTTCAAGATTCATTTTCTGCACCTCAAAATCCTGAAGCATTTTAATTCGCTCATTCTGAGCTTCTTCAAGTAAAATTGATTTCTCATGCTTCATTGTGGCTTCAAATGATTCTTTCTGCAGCCTGATTGATTCCATCTCCCTAGAAATATAATCTTGCATAGCGGATTCTTCTTGCTTCAATTTTTCTTCCTCAGAATGTTGGAACTTCTCAAACTTTTCCTTTTCTTTGTCAATTTGCTTTTGCAGCATAATGATTTCAGCTCTTTTTTCATCCAAAACCTCCCACTCTTTCTCAAAATTTTCCGTTTGCTGTTTGAGGTCTTCATGTTCCTTCAAAAGTAACTCCTCCTGGCGTCTGCAATTGATTATCTGCTGCTTCAATTCAGACTGCAGACGGATATGTTCAGCTCTCTCATGTTCAGTAATTTTAAGCTTTTCAGACTCTTCTCGAGTTCGTAACTCTTGTTGACTAGTTTCAGAACCTATCTTATCAATCTCATCTTTGAGAGCCTGTAAGTTCTCTCTAGCAGTATACAACTGTTGCTTTTCCGACTCCAACCTTTTCTCCTCAGTTTTCATAGATTTCTCTTTGTCCTTGACTGTTTTCAACCTCACCTCAAGGTCCTTTTCTTTCTCCTTCATTCTCTCCAGCTTCTTATCCAGTGCCTGTTCCTGCTTCCTCGACTTTTCTTCCTTGTGATTAACTTCAGCTTCCTGCTGCTTTACTCCATGTATCTTGCTTTCTAGTTCTTCATCAACAGACTTCCTCTTTTCTTCCAATTCCAATTCAAACTCCTGCCTTTTAGCATCTAGAATAACCCTTTGCTCATCGATAAGTGTTTGAATCTCCACCTATAAAGACCCAAGGAGTATTAGAACTTGAGGCTGTGAAATAAAATATATATTAAATAATAACCAGCCGATTCTCAGCAAAAGAAAGAGATTATTCTCACCCAATTTTAAAGAAATCAAACGTCTATTTCCATATGCACAGATTTATACCAACCAAACAAACCAAAAGGGGGCATAGACGGGAGAGGAGGCATAAAATCATGCACATGCATACAATAAAAGATTAATAGATTCAATGTAGCCGTATACAAGAAAAAAAAGAAGTAAGCATCTCTGCTTTAGAGACACTTGGCTTTTTTTCGGACTCTGTTGCTTGCCTCAAAAAATAGGAAAATTGCAACTTGCAACTATAATAAAGCACTTGTGTTGTGAATATACAATCATTTATCAAATTTATAGCGCCTAATTGCAGTTCTTCGCATTTATCAGGAAAAAAAGTGACCTACAACATTATGGCAACTTTTAAACTTGACTGAACTGAAGTGTGAAGAAAGCATCATCATCATTTTCAAGAATGCAGATAGGACACCACAAAGTTAATGTGTCACCAATTCCTCATTGTCCAATTAATAGCATGCTGATTCTCACAAAGGATGCTTACCTTAAAAAACAATCTCACAACCAGCAAAGACTTATACATGCTTAGTGTGTTTCTTATGCATGGAAAGTGCAGAACACAATACAAGGTGCCAAAAGAAATGGTAAAATGCCACAGATATTGAAGCCCGAAAGAAATGACAAGAGAAGAAGCCAAAAAAAGAGTATCAAGGAAATATGGCATTTTTGCATTATTTATGAGCCAAAATAAAATGACAAGTATTTTATCTCACCCTTTCTCTAGCAGTCAGCATTTCTTCCAATGCAACTAGATCCTTCTCTTTTGACTCTAAGGTACTTCTCATGGACTCAGCTTCCTACAATATTTAACAAAATGTAATAATCAGAATTCAGGAACAAAATCAGAATAAAAGAGTCACTAAACTAGGCACAAAACCACCTTCTCTTTTGAAACCAAGTCTGCAAAACGTTTGCCTATATCATCTTCCCTCTCCTTTAACTTCAATGTGGATAAATCAATATTGTTTTGCAGCTCTTCAAGGCTCTTCTCTTTCTGCTTGAAAAGGCTTTCACTCTCATTTGCCTTTTCCTCCCTTTGGTTCAGCATTCTACGAAGTTCAGTCAACCTCTCTTCTCCCTTTTTTAGTCTCTTCTCCCACTCATTCAAGTCTTCCCTCTGTTTGTAAAAAGTTGCCTGATGTGCTTCTCGTCTAGAAGTAGTTCCAAATGCATCATGAGAGAAATTCTCATGAGAAGTGAGCATAATAAAAGAAAGTTCAAACCAAAACAACCATCTGAACATGTATTAAAAAGTTGATTAAGAGGATTACTCTGCAACTAAGGAGAGACGCTCTCTTTGAAGCACACTTTCATGAGCCTCTATCTCTTGCAATTGCATTTCCAATTCCGAACTTTTTCTATTCGCCTCTGCAAGCCTACTATCAGCATCACGCAGCTTTTCTTCCACCTCTAAAGATTTTCCTTCAATACCCGAAATCAATGCATTTGCATTAGCCAACTTTGTATCAGAACTAAGCTTAACCTGGACATGTTCTTCTTGCATATCACGCAATGCCTTTTCAAGCTGCAACAAGAGATATGGCCATAATATCAATTTCAATAGGTTAGAAAGAGGGTTAGACAGGTAAACAAATAATCATTAAGTATGCTTCTAAACAGAAATATTATATTCAATTGTATAACTACAAAAATGGAAGAAAGAGCATACATCTACCACACACTGCTTTTCAGCAGCTAAGGCTTTTGCCAAGTTCTCCTCTCGTTTTTCAACTTCAGATAATGCAATCATTTTTGCTGCCTGCTCACGTCTGAAGATCTCCTCAACTTCAGCGAGTTCTTGCTTTAATTCTTCACACTTTGAAGTCCATTCTTTTTTCTCAATGAGAAGCAGCCCCATGTTGTACTGGTAATTAAAAAGCTACAAAGAAATATACTATCAAGCAATGAAAAATTATTTAGCAGACTTTATATGTGCAGTTTCAATCAGGAACTCAACATAATCCCACAACAGATAAAGAATAAAACTCTCAACCATACAAAGTCAACTGCAAGATTAATGTTTCACCAGTACTGCAATGATGCAGTGTCGCTTAAATAATCTATTCAAATCACTAAGGAGGGCAGCCTATTGATGGGCATTAGACTCCTGCAATGCGAAGTCTGGGAATGTTCAATATGCATGCCCCCGAACCTGAGTTTACAGATAAAATGATCCCACGTCATGAACACATACACCCCAGGGTCTCAATGAAGCAACCTAAATGTTGCACCAAGGCTTTCCAAAAACACTAAATACTTTTTTATATGTAGTCTGAAAGAAGAAACAAAAATATTCAAAATGCACATAAAATGGTTAGCACCTAATACAAGGCCACTTGAGTTGTGATCAAATGTCCTTAAAGTCCTTCTATCTCACATATACACCACTAACTAGCACATAGCAGCAAAGGATGGCAAAGTGAACACGATCAAATACGAGCAGACAACGAAGGCCAAAACAAATAAACCCGGTACAAACTCAGTGTTGTACTTAACTTAAAAAGGTTAAAAAGCAAAATAGAAAGAAAAAAATTACAGAATTTTCCTCTAAGTAGCAGTTAAGCTCGAATATGGATATGGACATACACATACCACGCAGATATGGATTGTTTTTGCCCCAAATCTTCAGTTTATTTTGAATAAAAGGAACTCTAAACTTAAATTTCTAAACTTGGTAATTCAGCTGATGATTCCATCAAAGACATTTGAACTAAAAGCAAAAGTTATAAAAATTAAGAACAACTTACCTCTCCTTCGAGTTTGGAGAGCCTTTCGACAAGGGCCTCATGGTCCCGCCTTTCCAAAGCGGCTTCATCCAACAACCCAGCTTCCTTGAACCGCCTCCAGTCCTCCATGTCCTCGTCTTCCGCCCCAACGTTCAGAGGGGCCTTGACGCTAAGAGAAGCAACAGGAGGCGGTGGCAATTTCTTAGTATCATGGACAAAAGCAACAGCTTTTCCCTTACCGCGATTGCCACCACTGCTAGTGTTCGGAACCCCCGCCGATTGCGGCTCAGTGGGCGGAGTTAGAGTTAATGCAGGCCAAGCCTTCCTTCTCGGCGTGAGCATATCACCGAGAATCAGAGGGGAAAAACAAATGAATTGAAAGGCAATTACCCCGTTTAAAACCCTAGAGATGTGAAGATGATACTCTGAAGTGTGGGCAGATTTCGATCTGATTGCTTGGATTTTTGGTTTTCTTCCTAAAAGAGAAATATTTATCGAATTCTCTTGCCTGGTCGGGCTGAGTCAGTTCCCGTACCAATTACCATACATATTCAATGAATTATTTTCTGGTAAACTACCCAATAGTCAACCAACTTTTAATAAGTTATCAATTTAGTCACTCAATAAAAAATCCGTCCCATTGGTTATAGATAGGCACCTTAGAGGGTTATATGTAAATCAATCGACGCACACATTTATTAAAGGCAAAGATGTTAGAATGAAGGTTTTCAAGAAATTATATCATAAGCACTTTTAAGTTTTATCATGTTATTTACGGTTCATTTAGTAAAAGAATGACATAAAAAAAATTAATGAAACGAGTGATTTTTATTGGTTGGACTATATATAACGTGACAAGGAGGGTATATGATATAATTTCTCGACAATATTCATTCTAAGATCTTTGCCTTAAATAAATGTGTGCTTCGATTGATTCACATCTAGCCCTCTAAGGTACCCATTTATAAGTAGGGGTAGGAATTGTCGGGTACCCGGGATTCGGGTACCCGGAAAACCGGGTACCTCATTAAACGGCCCGTGTCCTGGCCCATTATATTCGGGTACCCGGGTAATCGGGTGTCGGGTACCCGGTTCCCCGAGTACCCGGTTCCTATTTTGTTTTAGTGACTAAATTGATAACTTATTAAACAAATTCAAAAACTTTCAATCATCTTCTTTTTCTTCAATTACCCCACCAACAATCATCATAATCACGTAATATCTAAAATGCAAAAGGGTAATTTGATTTGACTATAAAAATTTTAAAAATAGGGTTCGGATCTGGACGGGGCGAGTTTGGGCGTGGATGCAAATTTCTTACCTAACCAATAAAACTTAGTAGAGGCGTGTAAAAAATTTGGATCTGATCCGTTTATCCGATCTATTTTTTTGAATAATTCGGATCGGATATACAAAAATTTCTGATCGAATACGGATAATTATTTCACATTTGTAACAGATATCCGATTATTTGAAAATTCAAATTTTTTATGTATACGAATGTTGTTACATTCGATATTTGTACCTGTTATATATGGAAATTTGAAAATTCCATGGAAACAAATGTGTTATATTCAATAATTTGTTGCTTGTTATATTCCAAAATCTAAAATTTTGATATATACTACCTTCAAATTAAAAATAAAACTTAGATAAAGTTATAAGTTCGGATATTCGGATATCCGATCTGCATATTTGATACCCTTTCGGATTAGATACAAAACGCTAATTTACTGATCCGAAAATTTTAGATATCTGAAATTTCAAATTCGATCCCAAAATTCAAAATGCACACCCCTAATACTTAGGTTAAATTTTTAACACATTTACAAAAAAAAATCTCTCTATATAGTCTAGTTTTATTCTCTTCATTTCTTTTGCTATTTATTATTAAGATTTCATGTCAAAAATACATATTATTTGGAGTATTCTAGTACTAACAAAAATTTGATCGAGTTTATATATACTCATTTGAAGGAGAAATTATATCATAGACCCTCATCGTTACGTCATACATATTCAAAGTAATAAAAATTTTAATTCATCTCGTTCGATTATATTGATAAAAAAATGTCTGAGAAAAATTAATGAAATGAGTGATTTTTATTGGTTGAAACCATATATGACAGTGACGAGAAAAACCTATAATATGATTTTTCTCAAACTCATTCCGTCCGACTATGTATTTTTCTCCAAAATTCGATCTGATCCCATTTTCAAAAAGAAAACCTTATTCTTGTAGAGTTAGGTTAGATCTGGATCAAATTCCCTTTTAATTTTAGATAACATGTGGTTATGACGATTGTTGGTGGAATAATTGAAAAAAAAAAAGATATTGAAATTTTTTGAACTTGTTTAATTCGAAATTTCAGGGGGGAAATAATGGGATATAAATGATGAAAATGACCTATTTGAAATTTTTTGAAATAATGAAGTTGATAATGCAAAAAATAAGAGTGAAATTGAAAGATCAATGAAACATTAATGACTAATTTTGTTATTATATCCTAGAAAATAGAAATATAAAGAATAAAAAACAAATCGAGTTTTATTCAGGTGACCTATACCCCAAAAAATCAGAGTTTATCATAAACTATCGAACAGAGAGAAAGGGGGTCGCCCACTTCACTATCTTGAAAACCTAAGAAATCCCTGATTCCGGAGAAGAGAAGAGATCGGGCAATGGCGGCGGAGAATTCAAGTTCGAAACCGGCTTCAACGGCCGATTCCTACGTAGGGAGCTTAATAAGCTTGACTTCCAAGAGTGAGATCAGATACGAGGGCGTTCTCTACAACATCAACCCCGACGAGTCCAGTATCGGATTAAGAAACGGTACTTTCCTCTTCTCTCCTTATATACCTTCGCTTCCTCTATTATGTATGATTTCGTGCTTCTTATGTATAAAACATGGCTTCGGTTCAAGCACTTGGCTTTTCCGGGATGAGATTTGTAGGTTTTACCGTCAAATTCGATTTAATGGTTGGGCATGACTCGTATTTGCTAAATTCGACTGTTTATTGGTCTAATTTGTTTATTATGCGCTATTCTGGATTGTTACTTTGAATTCGTAGTAGGTGCTTATTCTTTATTGTGTTTGTACGGGCAGTACGATCGTTTGGAACTGAAGGAAGGAAAAAGGATGGTCCCCAAGTACCCCCAAGTGATAAAGTTTATGAGTACATATTGTTCCGTGGAAGTGACATTAAGGTATTGAACTTTTTATGCTTAAAGATTTGTTTCTTCACTTACACGGTTGTTAGGTTCACCAAAATGTTTATATATTTGCTGTAACTCATGAAATGTGCTTTTGCTTGCTTTTGCAGGATTTACAGGTTAAATCTTCACCACCTGCACAGCCTACACCACCTATAAACAATGATCCCGCTATTATCCAGGTTAAGAATTAAAAAAAATGAAATATTAACTCAAAGTTTGACATATCAAATCCTGAAGCTTTTTGTATCCTTGCAGTCTCACTTTCCACACCCAGTTTCCACAACTGCAAGCATGCCATCTGCTGCTACTGGACCTTTGACTGATCTTGCTGCACACAGTACTCAAATGGGATTAGCGGGGTCAAATTTCCAAGCGACACTACCTCTATATCAACCTGGAGGGAACATGGGTTCATGGGGGGCATTGCCTCCACCTCCAGCTGTTAATGGCGGTGGACTTGCTATGCCAATGTATTGGCAAGGATACTATGCCCCTCCGAATGGGCTTCCACATTTGCACCAGCAATCTTTGCTTCGGCCATCTCCAGGACTCTCAGTGCCTCCTTCCATGCAGCAACCAATGCAATATCCTAATTTTAATGCTCCCTTGCTTGCTGGCCCTGCTAACTTACCTAGTTCAAGCTTGCCTGAAATTCCTCCTTCTTTACTTCCTGCTAGTGCAAGTTCCCTTCCTTTAAATTCTTCTTTATCATCCTTGCCATCTGCTCCGCCTCCTGCACCCTCTGCTCCACTGGCATCAGAACCCTTGCCTGCTTCATTGCCAAACAAAGCTTTAAGTCCTGCACTTCCTCCAGCTACACTTGGTGTTAGCTTGCCAGCACTTTCTCCTTTGACGAGTTCTGGTCCAGAATTAAATTCCATCGTACCACCAATTGCCAACAAACAAAGTGAAATCCCTACTTTGCCTTATCAAAGTGCCTCTCAAGCTGCATCCTCTGTTATTGGGGTATCAAATTCTATTCGTGCGGAAACATCCATACCATCACTGGTAACCCCTGGTCAGCTCTTGCAGTCAGGATCTACTGTTGTTCCTTCATCTCAGCCTGCCGCAACTGCACATAAAGATGTGGAAGTGGTTCAAATGTCCTCATCATTATTGCCTGAACCATCGGCACCTGTTGTCTCAGAATCTCAGCCTCCACTATTGCCATTACCAGTTTCTTCCCAAAAGGTACTTGAAAGTTTCTATTTTTAACAAAGCTCGATATTAAGTAAACATTGATTTTTGGGACACATTACCTAATGTTATGAAACTAACTCTTAAGTTAGTTTTATTTTAGAAATTAGCATGTTTGCTTCGACCAGCATTTTCTTTACCCTTTCTGCCTTTTGTGATGCAAGGTTCTAGTGCCCAAAATGCATGGCACACTGGTTGCCAAGGATGTGTAATAAGTTTTATGGGCATTAACATTCTGCATCTGCCTTTGGCAACATTGGTGGCAGTGAAATGATAAGAATAGCGAGGGTGTTACATTTGCCATTATTTCCTTTTTATCTATCAAGAAATTTGATTGTCAAGATACTTGTTTAGGATGCAGCCCTTACTGTACAAACAGTGTTTCTGGTGCCCTGACTTATGTTTCGCAGAATTTTGAGCTTTATTTGAAATTTCAAAATACTCATGTATTAGTGGTTTATGTTTTCAATAGTTTTCTTATCGGTTGTTGACCGTGGGCTACTGGAGAAGGTTTTTACGTGATTATGAATTGCAAAAATGGGAAATTAGAACAGATATGGAAAGTTAAACCAAGCAGGGATTCTTGGGGGGTATATCTGGGTGATTTAAGGGTTACCCTTGTGGTTTCTCCCGGAAGTATGTGTTTCCTTTGCAAGGATTTTTTTGTAGATACTAACTAGTTAGTACATACATGGCGGGCATTTTTAATGCACAAGGACAATATTTTGCAGATTTCTTCTCTTCTTTTTCCCTCGAGTAATTCCAGCCCCTCAAAAGATAAAACAACATGATGAGCATGAGCTATACTTCAGTTCTAGCGTTTGCTGTGTTTTGTTTTAACATGTTGGTTAGCTACAAGTGCATATTGAATGAAGAATATTGTAGTATAGAATTTGCTTTGGTGATCTATATGATATTTGATAAAAACCTTTCATGAGCATTAAGTTTATATACGACTTTCATTGACAATAATTTGCTTAACTGAATGTTGTAAAGAGTCTGACAAGTGTCTTTTTCAATATTTTCCCCAGCCAAATGGAGCTTCCTTTCAACCTCGCCATGGTTATAGAGGACATGAAAGAGGAAGAGGAAGAGGAAGGGGAAGGGGAAGAGGAGCTGGGGTAAACTTTATTTACATTTTTGTAGTCTAAAGTTTAATTTTTACAAATTTGAAAAGATGCTGCAAGCTGAATATTGTTGTCGTCTTGTTGATGCTTATGTGATTAAAGGCTAAACTTTTTTATTTGAGTAGGTAATTTATTGGGTAGATATCACTAAATGGGTTAATTTGTAGATGTTTTAGCATTTTTTTTGGCATATTAAGTTTCTTATAGAAAATTTTGGAATGAATTTTATTGGTGCGTATAATCATTCATCAAGACTGACTATATCATTGGTGGTTATGATATGATTTGGTAGAGTTCACGTCCAGTGACAAAATTTACTGAAGACTTTGATTTCGAGGCAATGAATGAGAAATTTAAGAAAGATGAAGTGTGGGGTCATCTTGGTAACAGTAGCAAATCTCATTCTAAGGATAACGAAGGGGATGCTAGTGACGAAGATGGTTATCAAGATGAAGATGAAGCTGAAATATCAAAGATTCAAGTCAAGGTTGTATTGCTACCTTGTATTTAACTCTTGTAATAATTTGATTACCTTAAAGGCTCCCTACTCACTCTATCAGTTTGGTGTCGCTGTACAGCCTGTCTACAATAAGGATGACTTTTTTGATACCCTCTCCTCTAATACACGTGCAAATGACTCACAAAACGGAAGGCCGAGATTCTCTGAGCAAATGAAATTAGACACAGAGGTAATGATGTGTTTCTTGTTTATTCTTCCCATTAGCTCTCTGAAATACGTGGACCTTTTTTTATGTTGTGGTTTTGGTGGTGTAGACTTTTGGTGAGTTTTCGAGACATCGAGGTGGTCGTGGACGCGGACGTGGTGGTCGTTTTCGTGGTGGTTCTTATGGAAGAGGGTATGGATATATGGGGAGGGGTCGTGGGTGAGCCATGTCCATCCTCCATAGTAGTGTCTGATGTTTCAAAATCTTTAATTGTTCTCGTTTATTAGAAATGTTACAATGCACAGTAAAACACATCCGGCCTGGCAAACACATTTGTTCTCTTATTATATCTCCAGAAATAAAAGTAGGCAGTATTTTTACTATGTTCTATATAAATTTCTCGTTGTCCATGGATGAATCTAATCTCTCGAAGACACTGTTGTTTTGCCACTTAATTATGTCTTCCGTATCGAGATTGATTTGTTATATGCATTCTGGGGAGTTGTATCCCCACAATTAATCCTAAACTTGTATCGTAGTGCCCCATCATTCAGGTACTTGAACTACTTTACATGCAGGAGTTGGGCATTATCTAATCCATTAATCACATGGTTATGAATTGTTCAATTCCAAGTAGTTGTAAACAGAGGAATATCTTTCCAAACAAGAGTCTGGTATCAGAAAACTCACTTTTTATTTTATGTTTGAACTTGCCATAAGTAGCAGAAGTGACAGTATTTTATGCTATATTGCTAGATTGAAAATGTTCACAATAGGTTGTTTTATTATTTCTTTATATTGTGAACATTCCATGGTACAGTGTTTTCTTATTCAAAGTAGTAATGGTGTCTGTATGATACCAGAACTAAGCAAAAGAAGAGAATTGTATGTCTTTGGATGATAGAGTCCCCAAAACTTCCCATATCAGGCAAAGGGGAGTCTACTTGCAAGTGGCAACGAGGACTCGTCTGGGTGGCAGAGAAGGCCTGCGTCCATGGAGCAAAGCCATGTTGTCGAAGAAGAGCACATCTCCCTTCTCCCACTTGAATTGAATGCTTTCTTCCTCTATGATCTCTTCACATCTCTTCACTACTTTCTCCGATATCTCTGCTCCATCCGCCATGGTGGCCGAGCTCAACTCTTTCCCGTGCATGCCAACCAACGTGTTAAACCACATTCTCCTCCCCTTTCTTCCCTCAAACACCCTTGTTAATGCTCGAGGTCCCAATACAGTCTTCACCCCTCCATTTGGCAGCCACTCCAAGCCCATTCCCAGCGCTTTTGCTCTGTATCATAAGCATATATGTATGTGCTTCAATTTTGGTAAATAATAAACATATATTAACTTGTAAAATGTTCCATCAAAGTCGAACCTTCTCTCGGCCTCGGCTCGATCAGATGTTCCCAAAGCATCCTCCCAGCCTCTACCCCTCATCGAGGATGTATCGTTCTTGCTGAGGGCTGTGAATGAGTATTGTAACCCCTTGGCATCCATCTCCTCCACAGCTTCTGGGAATTCCTCCAGCATCCGCTCCGTCACCCGAAAGCTAGGAACAAAGGGTGTCTCTCCACCCTCCGGTGGTGGCACCTCACAGTATAGTAGTAATGTCTTTGGAGATTCCTTAATCTGGTAAAACAATGACATTTTAAGATCTAGTTAAGCACCCATTTCGTATCTGACCAGTGGACCTAAAGTGAGTAGACATACCAGAACCATTTCATGGTGGTAATAAATGAACTCGGAGAGAGGTCCTTCGTTAGCTGTCCAGACGCGTCCGTATATGTGTGTCCGAGGTGCTGGTCCAACATAACGAATATCATCCCAACCAAAGGCTTCGACGATGTCATTGAAGTCTTGCGCATTCTTGACATCGAAACCTCGGAGGAGGACAGCACTGTTCTTGATGATCAACTGCTCAAACCAATCCTTGTTCGTCTTTAAAACCGAGAGAAGCGAGTCTATATCGGCCTTGTCGGCCTCGGGGGGTTGCAGAACCAATGGCATGGTTTCACCATCCACCAGCTTCTGGCCTTGGCATTTCCCAACCGTGAAATCCTTGCAAGAAAACTCCATATCTTCCTTTGCTGCTGCTTAACTTGTATTTACGCTGATGTTTTCACTGAAACGAAGGGAGGGAGGGTTTAAATAGCAGCAAATGGAATATATGTATTCACGCCATTGGCATTTCCTAGGCAAGGTGTAAGGAATTTGAATGTCGGATTGTGGGAACCTCAGATACAATACATACACACAGGATAAGATTGATGACAGCAAAAATGTCTGTTTATTTCAACAGATACCAACTGCAGTAGATTCTTTGGAGGTTGAGGTTAGCAGTAAAGATTCCACACTCATGTCCAGACCTTGTTCTAGCGATCATCGACTTCAAGGGTTCTGCAGTGCTTTCCACTTCAACTCGGAAACTTGCAGAAATAAAATAAAAATGGAGGTCAGGTCGGCAACATGGCGTAAGAAATACACCATATACAATTTTTCTTGAATCAGGGTGCTCCATTTGTAAATCCCATTTAGATAAACAACAAAATAGAATATCCAAAATGTGTGATTTGTATCGTAGTTGCCGTCCCCGCACCCACAGTTTCAGTAGGAAGAACAAGAGACTTGTGGAGCATAAGAGTGGGTGCTTTGAGTTGAGATTCTCATATGTTTTTATTCCAAAGTAAAAACAAAATAAAGGAGAATTTTTCTTGTTTTTTACACCAACAACACTGAGTTTTTTTTTTTATAATAAGTTTGTATGATTATAATATGGTATATGTTCAATATTTTTAGCCCTTAATAACGTACACATACCGTATATATTTAGTACTCGAACCCGAATTACCTGAATAAAATACATCATCCTTTAACAACAATAAGTTGATTACGTCTATTCTACGACCTTTGATCCAAATAGAAATCAACATAACAAATTAACAATTATACCCAATGCAAAAATAAAGTAAGTTGTGATCGCCATTTGCATGTATAATATTAGGGATGAAGTCATAATTTTTAAGGGTCAAAGTTAATTTTTTTTAAAAGGTCAATAAATGATTTCACCATTTTTAGTATAGAATTGTATAATAATTTTAATAAGATTAGGTTAAAATCTATCATTTTGGGCAAAAGGAAGTTTCATATTTTTCTTAACTTTAAAACATACAATTCTAAAGGGACTAAACAAGAAATTGTACCATTAAGGCGTCATGGCTCCTTTTAGCTTCCTATTTCGTCTCTGAGTTCAAACTTCAAATTATTAGGATTATTCTAGAAAATTACTTTTCTACCCTCAATAATATGCATCACCATAAAAGTTCGACCAATTAAGAGTGCATTCAGGGTCGGATACAAAATTTTATGTTAGAAGTACATATTTTTAAGATACATGATAATGTTAGAGGTCTGCTTATAGAAAAAAAATTATTGTCAATACATAGAATAATTTACCATAAAGGATGGGGTTATTCCTTGCAGTGGTAGTGAAAATTTGCCTTTACAAACTGGCCTTTAATGTTGTCATGTGTACTATTTAATTAAACTCTAACTTTTAAAATTTAAATTCTAAACTTTAAATTAAGATCTTAAACTTTTTTTTTAATTTTTTATAAAAGATCTTAAACCTTAAAACATAAACAAAATACATGACAACATTAAAAACTGGAAAAAAAATTGTCCACTTAGTACATAAAGTAGTTTCTCATAAATCAATATTTATTTATTTATTTTATTTATTTACTTTTATGTTTGGTCATTTTATAATATTTAGTTCAGTAGTTCACTATCTTAATTTAAAACACATGGTATGATCCGTAGACCAGAATCCAAATAGTCACATTCATTTTTTTTTTAATATTATGATTATGTTTTTAGTTTATTATTGGCATGCATGCACCAGATAGAAATTGTTTGCTCTCAAATTATGGCCATGTTTAGTAAATAGTGGTTTGGGCAAAAATTAGAAGTTTGACTAGTCAAATCTGTTAATATTAATGTTTGGTAAAGAGCGGATTGAGGTGAAAAAGCTAATTTTGAAAAAGCTCCTAATATGAGCTTTTTGAGATTAGAGGTTTGATATTAGAGTTGTAATGACTCTTTTACCCTTAACAATTACCAAAATTCTCCAAATAACTTAAATTAAATATGGTGATATTTGTAAGTTAATTCTATTTTTTATTATCACATATTTATATGTGCATATAATTTTTTTAATAATTATATAAATAATAAATTAATATATAAATCTTTCAAATATATATAGGAAATTTATATTAAAAATAATTTTTACAAATCTAATTAATATTTATTAGATACAAAATATTAATAACTGATAAATTATTCAAACAAGTATTAAATATAATCATGTCCTTATATGTCATTTTGCTTGTTTAAATAATCAAACAGCTATCAGCTATCAGTTAATTTTACCAAACACTTTTATACAATCAGCTAATACAATCCGCTAGTCAAATCAGCTAATGCAATAAGCTATCAGCTAATGTAATCCGCTATCAGCTATCCGCTAATTGCCAAACAATGCCTATGTCTTTTTTTAGTGTTTTCACATTAAAAAAGTAGGTTTATGTTTATTGTTAGGATTTAGAGAATTATAAATATAGTATATTTTTTAAGGTGTATAGTTTAGAGTTTAGGATGTAAAACTTAAAATTAAGTAACCCTAATGAATGTTTTAAAAGTTCAATGACCAAAATAAACACATCCTAAAAATTTGGTGACTATTAGTGTACACCCCTAATTATAAATTTGGAAATCGCCTAAAAAAATAAAGGCATCGCATTAAATGATAAACTCAAAGGCCAATCTAATTGTCAAAGATGATTTCAGCAGGGGTTGAAAATAAAACACTATATTATATATATTACACGTGTCAATGGTGATCATACTTTTTTTTTAAAATAAAACACTATATTATATATAGGGAAAACTACACCGGTGGTCCCCTAACTATCACTGTTCTCCTGTTTTGGTCTCAAAACTATGTTTTTCGGCAAACTCGTCCCTTCTGTTACATAGTTCTCCTGTTTTGGTCCCGACGTTAAATAACTAACGGTTTTGCTGACGTGGCATTTTTTAATATTTTTTAAGGCTGACGTGGCATTTTTTAAATTTTTTTTAATCATTTCTCTCTCCTCTTATATATTATTTTTATTTAATTTTATTCACCCAATCATGTTGTGACACGTGTCACAACACTATTAGGTGAACCCCCCCCCCCCAAAATCCTTAAAATTGGACTTGGTGCCGCTGGGATTCAAACCCAGGACCACCAGCGCACCAAGCATGCGCTTGAACCAATTAGGCTAGGCTGGATACTTGATTCAAAGCTACTAACAATTATATTTAAGCTGTACAAATTAACCCAAAAAAACCTAAAAACATAATTGGTACCGCTGAGAATGGAACCCAGGACCACCAGCGCATAAGGCATGCGCGTAAACCAACTATGCTAGGCTGGTTACCTGATTCAAATTTACTAACATTTATAGTTAAGCTGTACAAAAAAACCTAAAAACACAATTGGTGCCACCAAGATTCGAACCGAGGTAACTAGCATGAAAGGCGACCGTGTAAACCAATTATACTAAGCCAACTATTTGGTTTAAATTTTCTAACATTTATATTTAACCTATACAAATTAGAAACAACACATTCGAACGCAATACCTTATTGAATTTTTTTAAATATTTAACCACCAAGTTAAACTAGTAAATTGTGCTATTTTTAAATTAAATATATTTAACTAAATTATGTTTAAAATTAAAAAATCAAACTAATTTTTTTACTTTGATTGATAATAACAAAACTAATTAAATATTTATTTATTATTATAAAATTATTATAAATTAATATTTATTTATTATAAAATTAATATTTATTAATAATATAAGAGGAGAGAAATAATCAAAAAAATATTAAACTAATAATATTTATTAATATTATATTTAATATAATAAATAAATATTAATTTATAATAATTTTATAATAATAAATAAATATTTAATTAGTTTTGTTATTATCAATCAAAGTAAAAAAAATTAGTTTGATTTTTTAATTTTAAACATAATTTAGTTAAATATATTTAATTTAAAAATAACACAATTTATTAGTTTAACTTGGTGGTTAAATACTTTTAAAAAAAATCAATAAGGTATTGTGTTCGAATGTGTTGTTTCTAATTTAAAAATATTTTTTTGGGTTAATTTGTACAGCTTTAATATAAATGTTAGTAGATTTGAATCAGGTAACCAGCCTAGCATAGTTGGTTCACGCGCATGCCTTATGCACTAGTGGTCCTAGGTTCGATTCCCAGTGGCACCAGTTATGTTTTTAGGTTTTTTTGGGTTAATTTGTACAGCTTAAATATAAGTGTTAGTAGATTAGAATCAAGTATCCAGCCTAGCCTAGTTGGTTCAAGTGCATACTTGGTGTGTTGGTGGTCCTGGGTTCGAATCCCAGCGTCACTAAGTCTGATTTTAATGATTTTTTGGGGGGTTTCACCTAATAGTGTAGTGACACGTGTCACAACATGATTGAGTGAATAAAATTAAATAAAAATAATATATAAGAGGAGAGAGAAATGATTAAAAAAATTAAAAAATGCCACGTCAGCCTTAAAAAATATTAAAAAATGCCACGTCAGCAAAACCGTTAGTTATTTAACGTCGGGAACCAAAACAGGAGAACTATGTAACAGAAGGGACGAGTTTGCCGAAAAACATAATTTTGGGACCAAAACAGGAGAACGGTGATAGTTAGGGGACCACCGGTGTAGTTTTCCCTTATATATATTACACATGTCAGTACACCCCGTTACAGTTGAGGCGGCAGTAGCTCGTGACCGGTGGTGGGTTGATCCACCTGATTAATCCTTCTATGGAGTAATTCATTTTCGGAGAATCTCTTTATCTTCGTGGCCCTCTCATCTTCTTTTTTTTATCTCTTTTAGTTTTATTTATGTGTACTTTTGCTTTTTACTGGTTGTTCCGGTAACCAGTTTCTATTTTGTTATTTTTGTGTTCCTTTCATAAATATGAGAGCAGCATTTCTTTCAAAAAAAAAATGAGGTAAATGTTAAGTAATTGATTTTTTATGCAATCGCGTATTTGATATTTTCTTTTTTCTTAGAGACTAAAATATAGCATTCGTATTTAAAATTTTAACGTGTAATTCTTAAACCATAACACAATAATTCGTTAACTAAACGAATATGTGTGATTTAAAAAATATTAAATATCTAATAGCATTAAAAAAGATAGATACCTAATAGTACCATTAAAAAGTTTAGTACCCAATTGGAAGAAAAAAAATTAAATATCGAATTGCACGTCAATGTAAAATTTAGGTACCAGAAAATATTTTTTTGGTAAGAACCAATTGAGATTTTTTTATACATGTGTTGCGTAAAAATACACAAGTTTACATGTTTACTCTTTAGAAAATAAGATTTAAATTTCTAACTCTAAAATCGTAAATATTTAATTTTAATTAGAATCCCTACATTTAGGGGCGGATCTAGAGATTTAAATTTGATAGTTCACCGCTTAGTGTAATAATTTAGAACCAGTGTACACCGTTGTAATAATGTACTAATAAGTGATAATTGTTATAGAATGATAGTTTGAATACTTGTTTTGACTATAAATAATTTAGGAGCTCAAAACAAAAATTAAAATAATTTATGACTGGTTTTTCGTTAAAACAAAAAAAATATTCAATATTTTTAGGGTAAATTAAGGTGGTATTTATTGAACTTTTAAAGTACTTTCACTTTGGTCATTGTAATCGAATTTTTTTCATTATAGTCATTAAATTTTTAATTCAATTTCATTATAGCCACTGTTGTTAAAAAATGTTGACGTGACACGTTAAAGTATTCTTAAAAAAACCATAATTTTTTAAGTTTACAACCGTCACCAAGGCTAAAATTTTGATGACCGGAGACATGGCTGATCAATCACAATGGTGGGAATGATTCATTTGGCCAAGAAATTAATATAATTTAGTTTGAAGTTGATCTGACGATTAACAACGAACGTTCCATGGTGCATCCGCCCCGCCCACATTCTAAATCTTACAAACTAAACCTCTAACTCTACAATATTTGTGTTGAATTACCCAAAATTTTATTAACCCAAAAGTGTTTGTATGTATGTATACAGTGTCGTCCCTTGGCATGGGCAGGAGGGGCGCCCGCCCAGGCCCTCATTTTTTTTATAATATTCGAGGTTTAGATTTAATTTTAAATATTTATTATTATGAGTGTATTCTTAAAATGTATTTATTTAACATTTATTATTATGATTCAAATTTTTCTAACATTTGTTATTAGGGGTCTACTCTTAAAATTTAGCTTTTCTCAATATTTGTTATAAAGGGTCCAATTTTTTCAATAATTATTATTAAGGGCCTATTTTTTCCCAATATTTATTTTTAGTGACATACTCTTAATTTTTTCAATACTTGTTATTAGACTCGATTTTTTCTAATACTTATAATTAGGGGCCCAATTCCCCATATTTGTTATTAGGACATTCTCTTAAAATTTAATTTTTTAGTATTTGTTATTAGGGGTCCAATAGGGACATGATTTTTTTTTTCAATATTTGTTATTAGGAACATACTTTTAAAATTTAATTTTTTTCTAATATTTGTTATTAGAAACCTATTTTTTTTTCTAACACTTGTTATTAGGGGCCTACTTCTAAAATTCATTTTTAATATTTATTATTAGTGACCTAATTTTTTTTAATAATTGTTATTAGGGGTATACTGTTAAAATTTATTTTTTTAATATATATTATTAAGGGCCTAATTTTTTTAATATGTATGCATGGGCTGTTGGAACTTAGATTTTGTTTGTGTATGTAAACTTGTCCCTTGAACTTTTCTTGAAGCTAGCAATCTACGAAACGGTGCAAAGTCGTCGATGATGTCTAGAACAAGTATAATCCTCAACAATTACGACATTGTTGTAAGGAGAGAGAGTCAGATTTGGGCATCATTTCATGACACTGTCTTCTTCTCCATCCAATTTGGTGTTATCTCAAACCCAAAGAATCAACGGTCGGTACATGTTAAAATAAATCCCAAATTCTTCATTTAGCCCCTATACTATCTATAAATCATGGATTTACTCACTGTACTCTATATTTACTCTCTATGTGTAAGTTGTTGATTTACTCCAATCTATAGACTATAGTTTAGGGATGTTATTCTTGTACTGTTTGGGTTAGGACTAAAATGTAAAAATTGTAGGGGGGGTTAAATAAAAATGACCTAAAGTAAACATACATACTTCACTATTTACATAGGAAAAAATGAACTTTCATTCCAAATTCATTCTTGTTGTCATCGATCTTACATTGCCTAGGAAATGCCAATGGCGTGAATACATATATTCTATTTACTACTATTTAACCCCCCTCCCCTCCATCTCAGTGAAATCATCAGCATTCGAACAACAGGAAGATATGGAATTTTCTTGCAAGGATTTCACGGTTGGGAAATGCCAAGGCCAGAAGCTGGTGGATGGTGAAACCATGCCATTGGTTCTGCAACCCCCCGAGGCCGACAAGGCCGATATAGATTCGCTTCTCTCGGTTTTAAAGACGAACAAGGATTGGTTTGAGCAGTTGATCATCAAGAACAGTGCTGTCCTCCTCCGAGGTTTCGATGTCAAGAATGCGCAAGACTTCAATGACATCGTCGAAGCCTTTGGTTGGGATGATATCCGTTATGTCGGACCAGCACCTCGGACACACATATACGGACGTGTCTGGACAGCAAACGAAGGACCTCTCTCCGAGTTCATTTATTACCACCATGAAATGGTTCTGGTATGTCTACTCAGTACTCACTTTAGGATACGAAATATGGCCATATGGGTGCTTAACTAGATCTTAAAATGTCATTGTTTTACCAGATTAAGGAATCTCCAAAGACATTGCTACTATACTGTGAGGTGCCACCACCGGAGGGTGGAGAGACACCCTTTGTTCCTAGCTTTCGGGTGACGGAGCGGATGCTAGAGGAATTCCCAGAAGCTGTGGAGGAGATGGACGCCAAGGGGTTACAATACTCATTCACAGCCCTCAGCAAGAACGATACATCCTCGATGAGGGGTAGAGGCTGGGAGGATGCTTTGGGAACATCTGATCGAGCCGAGGCCGAGAGAAGGTTCGAATTTGATGGAACATTTTATAAGTTAATAAATGTTTATTATTAACACATACATATATGCTTATGATACAGAGCAAAAGCGCTGGGAATGGACTTGGAGTGGCTACCAAATGGAGGGGTGAAGACTGTATTGGGACCTCGAGCTCTAACAAGGGTGTTTGATGGAAGAAAGGGGAGGAGAATGTGGTTTAACACGTTGGTTGGCATGCACGGGAAAGAGTTGAGCTCGGCCACCATGGCGGATGGAGCAGAGATACCGGAGAAAGTAGTGAAGAGATGTGGAGAGATCATTGAGGAAGAAAGCATTCAATTCAAGTGGGAGAAGGGAGATGTGCTCTTCTTTGACAACATGGCTTTGCTCCATGGACGCAGGCCTTCTCTGCCCCCCAGACGAGTCCTCGTTGCCACTTGCAAGTAGACTTCGCAGTACTACTTTGAATAAGGAAACATTGTACCATGGAATGTTTACAATATAATATCATACATTTTCATTATGGCACAAATCAATAAAGGTTTAATACACAAATGGACTTCAATTTTCTGGGTTAAATTGGATGGATTTGAATGCAAGATTTCGTTTTAATGCCGTAGTAAAGAAGCCCGACTACTATTCAAGAAAAGGGAGCCCAAGTGCCCAACAATATGGAGATGTCACTATAGAGTAGTAGAGGTTAAAGGTCCAGTCATGATGCAGTAGCCTATGCCCCACTATTGGCTCATACTTTACGCATAAAGTAGGGTAATCTTCACTCGTAGTTCATTTTATTTGGGGTTTGTTTTATTTTGGTCATCCGGATTTAAAAAAATTATTCTGGTTACTTATGTTCGAAACCGTTTCTGTTTTGGTCACTGGACCGTTAACCTCCGTTAATAAAAAAATTAATTGTTAATTTAACCCTCAAACTTTTATTTTTTATCATCTTCCCCAAAGTAACATATCTGGCACGTATCCAGACAAGTTGAAGCTCCATTTTTCTGGCACGTATTCAGACAAGTCGAAGATCCCTTTTTGGAACGACCAATACAATCATTAAATGGCGACTGATCCGTTATCGTTTTGTCTCCGAAAATCTCAATCAATCTTTCCAGCAACCAAGAAATGATCTCTACCCCACATCCTGTTTCATTTAGGCTTCTCTAATAACCACTTAACAAGAGCGATGCAGAATCTCTCACAGTAATGTTGAAGCCCCGTAGATACAAGCTCATATCAAGACCAGCATAAAGCGACACGAAAACAGCCGATGCAATGGAAGAATCGTTGGTTAAACATTCATTCCTTTTCATCTTGTTGTGAAAAATGACTTCCAATAAGAACTGATTCGTCAAAAACCAACTATTGTTCATCAAAACATCTTAAGGGTTGTCAGTTTCAGGACCGAAACCAAAGTTGTCCAAGTACGAACACATGTTTTAATCAATACCCTAATAAGCAACCAACAATTGTTTACCAAATCTTTATTAAATCGACTAGGAAGATCATGAACAAATATATATCTGGCCAAACAAGAATTAATCTGAGTTCTCACTTTTAGCTCTTCTTCTTTATTCGCCATTTTCATAGATTCATCAGTTTCAGTGAAATCACAGGGTAAAAGAAATTTTAGTGTCGACTAGATTTCCATGACTATAATCCAAAACAGTGAAGATCCTAAATTTTTTAGCAGTGAAATCAGAGTAATCAAAGCGAAGCATTTTAATACAGAAAACAAAAAAGACGAGTAAGACAAACTAAGGCCGGTTGATGCAACATTTTGCAGTTATAAGATTTTCCATCTTTTCCAGTTAAGTGGGGAGAACGAATTGAGGAGTATTTTGAGAAGGAGATATTTTTTAACATTAACTTTGGATGGAACCGTTAGTCTATATAAATATTGACGCGTGAATTTCTAGAAGAAAAGAGATATTTAGTGATCCTGGATGATGTATGGAGCATGAAAGTTTGAGATTGTTGGTGAAAAATAAAATTTTGAAAGTTTAGTGGTTAAATTAAAAATTATTATTTTTAACTAACGAAGGTTAACGGTCTAGTGACCAAAATAGAAACAATTTCGAACGTAAGTGATCAAAATAATCTTTTTTCAAATTTGAGTGATTAAAATAAAACAAACTCCAAATAAAAGGTACTACGGGTGAAAAATTACCCTATAAAGTATTCTTAAAAATGTACTGCCTTTGCTATTTTACTCTTTGCAGCCTGCTAGATCTACGGCAGTGTGTCGGTGGCTTCACTCTTCAGCTCAACTACTGTCTGTCTCCCACTCAAACTGAACCCAGCATGTCTCTGAACAACCCCATGGCTGCAATTTCTCCTTCTCTGGTTCCATCTCTTCTTTTTGCTCGAATATCTGGCATAGCAGTTGCAGCTTTGGTCCTGTCTTGGGCTCTTCTTTTCAAGCCTAGCTTCCTTCCCCACTCTTCCCTTTCCTCCCAAGAAAACCCCATCTTTGCAGTGAGTATATCTCACCCATTCTCGAGTTCAATCAGTTTACATTTCCTTCTGCAGTTTTTGAAAGCTATCTCTCTCTGCTGACAGGTTCTTCACCCTTTGTTGATGGTCATCGGCTTCATTCTCATAAGTGGTGAAGGTATAATAAGTTCAGATTATATGCTTTGCTGAAAACAATGGTGTGTGTTCGAGTGGTGACTTTTTTCTTTGTTTTCAGCTATATTGGTACACAGATGGTTGCCTGGTTCAAGGAATTTGAAGAAATGTGTGCATTTGTGGCTTCAAGGGGTGGCTCTAGGCTGTGGGGTTTTTGGGATTTGGACAAAGTTCCATGGACAACAAGGCATTGTGGCTAATTTCTTTAGCCTGCATTCTTGGATGGGTTTGATCTGTATCAGCTTGTTTGGAGCTCAGGTTCTATTCTTCAATCCCTTCAATTATTGCAATTTACCCATTATGTTGTTTATTTCTGTGGTTGTGTACTCATTTGGGTCATTTCTATGACCCCACTAACAAGTTTCTGAAAACGTATTTTATGCTCAAATAGTGCGTTCTAGCGTTACACGTTATAAGCCAGGACGAGCATTCGAGTCATATTTTATAACTCAGACTTTTGAGTCGAGTTTTGCTCATCCTGTTTTTACAATGACAAAGAGACTAGAGTTTCCTTTTACATAACATGGTCTTTCTTATCCGGCACGGATGTGTATCTCAATGCAGTGGTTGGTAGGTTTTCTAAGCTTTTGGCACCGAGGCGAAGTGCGGTCGACAAGAGCGAAGGTGTTGCCATGGCATATCTTCCTCGGTCTATACACGTATGGCTTAGCAGTGATCACGGCAGAAACCGGGCTGTTGGAGAAATTGACGTTCTTGCAGAGCAGGAGGAATGGATCGAAACACTGTCCGGAGTCTATGGTTGTTAATGGTCTTGGTCTGGGGCTGGTTCTCCTCGGCGGCATCGTCATATTGACGGCAGTTTCGCCCAAATACCATGCTGTTCAAAGCAAACTTGTGTATTCATCCGACACCAAGTGCTTGTCGTCCTGACCAGAGAGTAAAAGGGGAATTAGTGATCCAAAGAAAGAATAAGCCATTCCTATTTTGTATGTTATTGTATATAATATGTAGAGTGTAAGATATTTGTGCTGTATGGGATTTGGGGAGAAACTCATTGTGATTTCTGAAATGAAAAAGGCCTTTTTTAAGGGTAACAATGTCACATGTTCCTGATATGAAAATGTACAAAAAATAGTTTAGGGGTATAAAGTGATAAAAAAGTGTATACTTTGAGAGAAGTAGTGAATTAAGTCCTTTCAAAACAAACAAGTGGTGACACATGTCGCCATTGTATGATGAAAACATGTTACTGACAGAAATTAACCATGAGAGACTAAAATGATAATGGAACCCAAGTTTGGTGACTTGTTTACAGATTTTTTATTTTTGGTGACCAAAATGTAAGGTTTGAGAGTTGGGTAACCAAATGTGTAGTTTACCCTTCCATAATAAAAAAGTTTAACTATAAAATAACTGCTCAAACTATAGTATTTTTTTGAGATAGACGCGTAAAGTTTTTTTTGGCTGAAATATATGCTTAATTTTTTTTTTTGCCAAAGTAAGTACCTTAATTGACTTTAGAACAAGTCAAAAAATGAAACTTTAAGTATATATTTCGGTCAAAATGAAATTTTAAACACTTATTTCAGTAAAAAATTACTTTAAGTACCTATTGTAAAAAAAATTATTTGAACACTTATTTTATAATTAAGAAAAAAAACTCTGGCGATAAAAAAAAAACTGTCGAGTCGAGATAAGATAAAAAATAATAATTTAAGAGGTAAACTATGAAAATATAATTTGAGCCTTTGAGGGTATAAAGTGATTAAAAAAATACACTTTGAGGAGAAACTTTGATTTAATTTTTTTCAATTGATCAGGTCCTATTGTACGACGAAACGTGCTACTAACATAATTTAAAGACGAGTAACTAAAATGGAAATAGAACCTAAGTTTGGTGACTTGTTTAGAAAATGTGTTATCTTATTCTTTGGTGACCAAAATGAATGGTTTTGCGATTTGGGTGATCAAATGTGTAGTTTACCCTTTCGTAGGAAAAAGAAAGGAAAACCCTGGCGGTTGCAAAGAGAACAGTCGAGACAAGTGGTGCAGGGCTGCAGCAGCTGAGCCTGAGAGCAAAACGTAGATTCCAAAGCTCACATCGCATTTATTCCAATCCCAATTCAATCCGATGCTTGCTGTTGTTGTTGATTCCACTTGCTTCATCGTCCCTTTCTTCATTTCAGTCCCCCAATTTTGTTAATCGAAGAAGGATGGGCTCAACCACCGCATTTCCACCGTCTCTCTTCATCGCATCCGGAACCCCATCCTTTCTTCCGCGCCGTGGCAGCAGCCTCTCCTTCTTCACATCTCCAACTTCATTTGTATGTTACCCAAGATCCCCCAACTCCCGAATTCTGCGCATCTCTGCTTCTCTTCTGCACCCAGACGTGGACATTTCTTGGTTCCCTCCCGACCCTAATTCTCTACCCGATGACTTTGGGGGTTGGGCCGTTGTTCAAGCGCCTCCAACTCCCAAAACAAAGAAAAAAGGTTTCTTTCTTTCTTTCTTGAAGAATTCTTCTTTGTATAAGAATTGGGTCGAATCAGAAATGGGTTTTTGCTGTTCTGCAGGATTTTCTTCTATTTTAGTTGGGAGTGTTGTTGGGTCTTCACTTGCTATTGCAATTTCCATTGCATACTTCTTATTCTACAGAAAAGGTGGGTTCTTTCTGATTTTCAAGAATGAACACAATGGGTGTGTTTGAACTCATGTTTAGTGCATTTTCATTGAGATTTGCAGGGTTTAAGTTTGAGTTTAGGAGTCCATTGAATACTTTTCACGGGGTATTTAGCTGTAGGGAGCCAAAAAGTAACCATACCGAAGCTAGGGACTACCTTGAACCTGATGAACAGGCTGCTGAGGCAATACCCGACCATGTACCTCTTGCTGTTACCGAAACTGTTCCTTCAGGTGCGGCAGTCAATTATATAGATCCTTTTATTTCTCTGTTTTTCAACCAAAGCTTATAACTTTAATGTGTTCTTGAGGCCATAGTTTCAAATTATAGTCTAATCTATTTGATTTGTACACCAAGTTCTTTAGAAAGTTTGATTGTTCTTCCTTGACACTTTCAGCACCTACTCATAAGCTTGAGCGCATCGTTGTACCTGTTGCTGTGGATTCCACTCAGCAGGAAGCTTTGTGGGTTCTAAAGAAGCTGAAGGTTTGTTTCTTGAAGTTTCTTTTATGTAAAATCATCTCTGGTCCTTTTCAAATGAACTGCATATGATTGTATCAAGTAATTAAGGCTTGCAGATCATTGAAGATGATGTTAGACCGGATGAATTATGTACAAGAAGGGAATATGCTAGATGGCTTGTTCGTACGAGTTCATTATTGGAAAGGTAGTAGTTATCCTGTACATATCTTTTGGGAATGGTTGAAAATGAAAGTAGGAAGCTCTAAGCATATTCTTTTGCATGATCTGATCTGATTTGGAAACCTATTTTCTTGTAGGAATCCTAGGCACAGGATTGTTCCCTCCATTGCACTCTCTGGGTCAGAAACTGCAGCCTTTGATGATGTTGGTGCTGATGACCCAGATTTTGAGTCCATTCAAGGTAAAGCTCAATTTGACATTTCCATGTAAAAAAGAAAGAAAAAGGGATTGACAATTAAGAGTTGTTCTCCTTGGAACTTTGGATTTAGCTTTGGCAGAGGCAGGCATCATTCCCAGCAAGCTTTCAGGTAGAAACACTGCTTCTGATGGTTCAAAAGGAGGAATCAACTTCTTTCCTGACCGGTAAAGCTGCAGTCATTCACAAATTTGATCAATTCTTGAAAAGTACTTTTTGACTCAGCGAAGTATACCTGGTGTTCTAGATTTATTTCTCGAGAGGATCTTATAAACTGGAAAGCCTTGGTAGAGTATGACTTCGAGCCAGGAGTAATGGAGCAGGTACAATAAATCTCCCCGACCATCTGTTAGAATTTCTTTTATTTGTTTCTAAACTGCTAGACTGATGCTACAGCAGTCTTTTCATAGCTCTTAAAACCTAACTTGTGTACAGTCCAGATATCAAGGACAAAGGTAGATTTTATGGATTTGAAGGAGATCAGTCCAGATTCGTCACCTGGACTTTTTATAGACATGTTGGCTGGGGAAAAGAGCATACTCAGAAAAGTTTTTGGTACTATTCTTATCTTGGTTTGTTACTCACATTCATACACAATGTCCCCTTCCACTTTTCTTCTTCCCTCTGCTTTATTTCCCTTCCTTTAAAGCTAGTGTTTAATATGCAAATGGTAAGAATACTCTTGACTAGTATCATTTTTCTAGATAGCACTGAAAACTGGTTACCATTTCATATATTAGAAGATAAAATTAGGAATCGTGAGTGGTTTTCGCCAAGAAAGTGCAAACAGCTAATGCTAAACTAAAGCAAATATACAAATGGGCAGAATGTGCGGAGTTATTCTTGTGATACTGTCATTAATAGAAATAAGATGCCGTGCTAAGTTGCTTATTTTTTATGGATTAAAAAAACTTTGTGCTATTCTTCCGTCTAAGATGGCAAATCAAGCACTGCATTCGCTTACTGTGCTTCATACAAATCTATATCTAAATTTTGTAGGACAAAGTAAGCGTTTTCAATCGAATAAACCTTCATCAACAGCACAAGCAGCAGTGGCTTTGACAAGTGGCAGAATGGCAGAAGCAATTTCTAATGAGTTGTTGAAGCTGGAAATGGAGAGATCTTCAAAAAGAGCCGAAATGAAAGAAATCAAGTCTGAGTTGCTTGAAAGGGGAGAAATACAGAGTTTTTGGAATGCAAAGCTGGATGAAGAAAGAGCCAGAGGTTCTGAGGTGGAGAAGCTTTACTTTTCGGCAGTTCAGGACCTGGAACAGGAGAAGATTGTCCAGGAGAAATGTGCTGCTGAGTCTTTGAAGGAAAAGGCGGCAATGGACTGCCAGAGGCAACTGGTTTCTAGTCTGAAAGAAGAGGTTGCTGAGATGTCAGAAAGGCTTGCATCTGAGAGGACTATGTATGTTACTGAGCAGAATAAGTTGCAAGATATGTTCAGTGGTTTACAGTCTAAACTAGAAGGAATACTTGATGCAAAATCCGTACTGGAATCTGAGATCGAAGCTATCAAGATTCTCAAGTAAGTGCTGAATTTGCTTACCCCCTCCACTCTTTTCCATATGTTAATGCTTGTGTCGCAAAAGCTGGTTTACACGAGTCAGCAGGCTTATCCTATAGTAATGTAAAATCGGTACTTGGAAGGACTCATTGGGTCCTGAGTCCTGACCTATCTCACTACCTTGCATTTTAGAATGTAGTGATACACAGTCGTAATTAAGAAAAAAACTGAATTCAATTGCAGATCCTGGGTGGAGGATGAAGCAAGAAAAAACCAAGCCCGAGCTAAGGTCCTTGCGGAGGTGGGACGAAGATGGAAATGGGATGACCAAGCTTGATTGTCAAAAGTAGATTCGACACTGACAGCTTGAAAATGTTAAAACATATAGGAAGACTAGGAAACTCCATGGAGATGAAATGCAATATGAGAAAATCTTTATTGTTTTGGTGTGCAGTGGTCAGAGTGTTGATATTTGGATTTTATCATCTTCTCATCAATTTTCATGTTCTTACTTCTTACCTTTTTATATCGGTTAACTGTTGAAGAACTAAATGGGATGAAGGAATTCGGGAATCAAAATCTTTCTTTTTTTCGATGAATCGGAATCGACATCTTTCATGTGTGCATTCATATCATATCCTGTTACTTTTTTTTTTTGATCAGAAAGACAACAATATTCATTAAAAAACAAGGTTACAGGTACAAACGCAAAGGTGAGGGCAAATCAGGTTCCCAGAAAGTTTGACATTGCAAATTTCTAGCAAGTTTGGCAAGACAGTCCGCAGCTTGGTTACAGCCTACAGGATCGAGGGACAAAAGAGATCGAACACGAGCCAAAGGACTTGGCTTGAGCTCTAATATCTTCCTCCACGGCAGAGGATACCCAATCTGAGAGGGTCCCCGAGCAGAGTGTGAATAACGGCTTGGCAATCTGCCTCAATGATGATATCTGAAAATCCACTCATGAAAGCGAGAGAAATGCCTAGTCTGATGGCGAACGCTTCTGCCACCGCCGCAGAAGGAGCTAAAGCAGGCGTAGATAAACCTTGAAGGAAAGATCCCGAGCAATCATATCCTGTTACTTGCAAGAACAAATACAATTACAATCCATTATCACATAAATATTGTCAAAGAACAATACTTTTTTGAACCATCTTTATTTTATGTTGTAATCCATATATGGTGGAACATTTTTTCTTTTAAAAAAAGTAAAAAAGATTGATTCGTACTTTGGGAGAGTGCTCAAAAAGTAAATCCCGCCCAACCATTGGGCAGCGTACGAACTTTCCCTTCTTCATTGAACACTTTCTATTCCTCTCCAAGCTTAAGCTATTATGTTCATCGCTTGTTTGTTCAGTAACAGTAACAGCTTGGAACCAGGTATGTTATATTTTAGTTGCTGTTTTTATGTCTTTACTGTTCTATGTCCTTCAACTACGAGTCTGCTGTAAAACCCTGGGTTTATTTATATGCATATCAAATTCCCACAGTAATGAAAAGAACAAAACAAAACCAATGCCAAGGCCTAGAAAATTTCAATCCACCAAAGTTGAGAGCCGTGAGGAGTCACAAGAGAGTTATGAACCACCGGCTGTTTTGGATAATATATTGTCTGCTTTTGCCCACTTGATCCCACTCAATTTTCACCATGAAAATGACTTCCTTCAGCGTTTTGTTCCTCTAAAATTTCCCCCTTTCTTTCTTTAACCCCCGGGAAATTAGGCATTGATTAGTTAACACCAAAAATTCCTCGCTCAGGGAAAAAAGGAATCTTCTGGGTTATGTTTATCATTCCCATATATAAAGTTGTCTGCTTTTCATTCCTCATTATCACCATATTAACAGAACTCAAATTGCTTATTTCCCTTATTTTTCTCGCACCAATAGAGCTAATTGCACTGGTTTGACAAAATTTTGGAAAAATTTAAGGATATTTACTATATTTACTATAATTACAGCCGCAGATGATTGTATTCTTGTGGCCAGTCTTTCATTTCATCAAATGAAACCTACCAAAATCTAAAGAAAAAGCCAAAAAGTCCACCCATGTCAATCGTCAAAAGTTGAGTTATATTGGTTTTTGCTTGGATGCACCTCTGCGTTCGCTTCGGTCCATCAAGCAAACGATTGGGAATTAAGTTTCAACCTCTACCATGGCTTGGGTCCATAAAGTTCCATGCTTTCCCTTTAAATCTTCAAAAGCTTGATTATTAGAGACAAAACACCTAAAAATTAGTTGGGACAGAAACATTGAATTGAATGCATTAGAGACAAGAGTTCCTCTTATCTTACTTGCTAATAAAACAGATAACAAAAAAGGCAAGATTTTTTCAGCAAGCTTGCCTTTTTGTTCAAATTTACAGTTTCTGGTGTCTTTTGCAGCTTTGGTGTCGGTCGTGTTTTTCACTGTACATAATTTCCCTCAAGAACAACCGTGAGGTTTTAGTCCTACCCTTAGAGTAAATTTTCATTCTTTTCGGAAACAAAGCCAGGCCACTTGTTATTGGTGGTTGCTGATGCTCTTAGCATGACAGGTGTTTTGGATTCTACTTAGCAAAGGAATTTGTGTGTACTAGAAAAAGATTTTCATTGAAAGGTCTACAAATCTGATAACAGGATAGTGCTAATGGTTTAGAAACGTTTCTATCTGGATATGGCTATTATAGTTCAACCATATTTTCAACTCTCAAACTAGGGTTCTGCTCCTTGAACTTGCAACAGGATAGCATTTTCAGACGTTGCTGACAAGGTCTTGCATTTAAAGGGTCATAATGGTTTAAGATAATAATGATGGGAGATGAGGAGGAGTGGACTAGGGATGTCTATTGGGTGTTTTTTTACTGCAGATGAGTGGAGGAAGAGGGTTTTTCTATTCACAAATCCTACATGCTAGTCAGAGTCCTTCTTGCTGCTTCAATTGCAGCTCTTGCAGTTAAGCGGCTCAATGCCAAAAACTCGAAGTCATCGAAACCTTCAGGTACCCAACTTTTAAATTTCTTAGTTTTTCAATTTGTAGAATCCCAGGGCATATTGAAATAAGGAAAAAAGGTGAAGGATTGCATGTTTTTTCATTGATTGATAGTTTCCCATTATAGAAATCTACATTTTCATGGTTTATTTTAATTGCTAACCTATGGTATTTGAGCTTCATTATGTTTTGTTAACTTCTTCTCTGATGACACTGAAACTCAGAAAATGAGAACAACAAGAAGCAGTTTACATATCCGAATGATGGCCTCAAAGGGAAGGATGTGAGTATATATGTAACTTCTTCGATCGAAATTATTGTCTATAAGAAATATTAGCTGGTCTTTGTTAGTTATTTTCTACTAATAATTGGGATGTAATGCATTTACAGGGTGAGGAAGAAGAGGAGGAGGAGGAAGAGGTTAAGTTGATTAGCAGCATATTTAATCGAGCTAGCGAGAACCGATCAGATATTGGCGATGAAGATTTTCTACCTGAATTTGAAGACCTTCTCTCTGGGGAAATTGAATACCCGTTACCTACTGACAAATATGACAGGGCAGAGAATGAAAAAATATATGAAACTGAGATGGCAAACAATGCGAGTGAACTGGAAAGGTTGCGCAATTTAGTAAAGGAGCTGGAGGAGAGGGAAGTAAAGCTCGAGGGTGAATTGCTTGAGTACTATGGCTTAAAGGAGCAGGAATCAGATATTACTGAATTACAAAGGCAGCTGAAGATCAAGACAGTTGAAATCAACATGCTGAATATCACCATAAACTCTTTGCAGGCTGAGAGGAAGAAGCTTCAAGAGGAGATTGCTCGTGGAGCTTCTGTAAAGAAGGAACTGGAGGTGGCAAGGAACAAAATCAAGGAGCTGCAAAGGCAAATTCAGCTTGATGCTAACCAAACAAAAGCTCAGTTATTGTTTCTCAAGCAACAAGTTTCTTCTCTTCAAGCCAAAGAGCAAGAAGCCATCAACAGTGATGCTGAGATTGAGAAGAAATTGAAAGCTTTGAAGGAGTTAGAAATTGAAGTTGTGGAGCTTAGGAGAAAGAATAAAGAGCTTCAACATGAAAAGCGTGAGTTAACTGTTAAACTGGATGCTGCTGAAGCCAAAATAGCCTCCCTTTCCAACATGACAGAGGTAAGTCCCACAGAAATATGCTATGTATTGTATTCTGAACTCATGCAAATGGTTAGAAGCCTTTTAGTCTTAACTGTGTAAGAATTTGCGGAGTAGGAGCAACATAAGAAAATTGCAGACTCCTGAAAACTTACATTGTTGATGACATTCCCTTTACAATTCAGAAGCATGAACCCTTCACAAAAGAAAAGGTAGACAAGCTAGCAACATGGTTTAGAAGATTTTCAGGGAATGCTATGATACAGATTTTGGAAAATGATTTCATAAGCTAAACAAATCAGTCCTAGGCTGTATGACCAGTAATAACATGCATGTTCTAGTTTGTAGTTTGTTCTTATATTTGATTATTTTTTTCTCTGTCTTATGATATCAGACTGAAATTGCAGCCATAGCAAGAGAAGAGGTCAATGCTTTAAAACATGCAAATGAAGATCTGCTAAAGCAAGTGGAAGGACTTCAGATGAACAGATTTAGTGAAGTTGAAGAGCTAGTGTACCTTCGTTGGGTCAATGCATGCTTGAGATATGAACTCCGCAATTACCAGACACCTGGAGGAAAAATATCCGCTCGTGATCTCAATAAAAATCTGAGCCCCAAGTCCCAAGAGAAGGCTAAAAGGTTACTGTTAGAATATGCAGGGTCAGAGCGTGGGCAAGGCGACACAGATCTTGAAAGCAACTACTCTCATCCATCCTCTCCTGGAAGTGAGGATTTTGATAATGCTTCCATTGACAGTTCCAACAGTAGATATAGCAGTCTCAGTAAGAGACCCAGCTTAATCCAAAAGCTGAAGAAATGGGGCAAGAGCAGAGATGATTTAAGTGCTCTTTCATCACCAGCCAGATCCTTCTCTGGTGGCTCTCCAAGCAGGACTAGCTTGAGCTTCCGCAATCGGGGTCCATTAGAATCACTTATGCTAAGGAATGCAGGTGATGGTGTTGCAATCACAACTTTCGGTAAAATGGAGCAGGAATCCACTGATTCTCCGGATGCTTCCACTCTTCCCAACATTAGAACACAACCTTCTGGTGACTCTTTGAATTCTGTTGCAACATCATTCCACTTGATGTCTAAATCAGTAGATGGAACTCTAGAGGAAAAATATCCTGTTTATAAGGACCGCCATAAGTTGGCCACGGAGAGGGAGAAACAAATTAAGCGAAAAGCAGAACAAGCAAGGGCAGAGAGGTTTGGCGAGAAGTCGAACTTTGAGTCTAGAGCAAAGGCACCTGTATCTTTACCACCAAAACTTGCTCAAATAAAGGAGAAGACCGTTGTTTCTGGTGACACAAGTGAGCAATCCAATGACGATAAGACTGTAGACTCCCAAACCATAAGCAAGATGAAACTTGCTCACATTGAAAAGAGGACCCCTAGGGTTCCCAGACCACCACCAAAGCCATCCAGTGGTGGTTCTGCTGGCACAGATACTACTACAACAGGACAACTTCCTGCTCCACCTCCACTACCCGGTGCACCGCCGCCGCCACCTCCACCTCCTGGTGGACGACCACCTCCGCCTCCTCCTCCAGGCAGCCTACCTAGAGGGGCAGGCAGTGGTGATAAAGTTCACCGAGCTCCTGAACTTGTTGAATTTTATCAGACATTGATGAAACGCGAGTCAAAGAAGGAAACTTCAAGTTTGATTTCTACGACATCTAATACATCAGATGCTAGGAGCAACATGATCGGAGAGATTGAGAATAGATCGTCATTCCTGTTAGCTGTATGTTAAAGTTTTCCTTTCCTTCCCTTTTTCTGCTTATCTTCAGATCAAGTGTAGGTGTTCTTTGACCAAACTTAACAACATGAGATCGTATGAAATCATACAGGTAAAAGCTGATGTGGAAATGCAAGGTGACTTCGTTCAGTCCTTGGCCACTGAAGTTCGAGCAGCTTCCTTCACCAACATAGAAGACCTGGTGGCTTTTGTAAATTGGCTAGATGAGGAACTTTCCTTCTTGGTATGGAATAAAATATTCATGATTTTAAATGTGTATTTCTGTCAGAAGTATTGGTAATTTGAATTGGAAAGATCTTATTGCACAAAAGAGGCATGGCAGAAGATGCATCTGGGAACTAAACCGTGGGTCTAAGACACTCGATTTTGCTCTCCATTGTCAGCTCTATTATTTACCAGTCATTATGAAAGACTTAATGTCATTGCTTTAACTCATATTGTGGCAAGATGTACTATAATATATGAGCCCCATTATTCATTTTGTCCAACAGATTCACTAGAAATAGTCATTCGATTGTCTACTATGTTTGCTGAATTATCTTTCTGCGCTGTCTAGGTTGATGAACGAGCAGTTCTCAAGCACTTTGATTGGCCTGAAGGAAAGGCTGATGCATTAAGAGAGGCAGCTTTTGAATACCAGGACCTAGTGAAGCTGGAGAAGCAGGCCTCTTCCTTTGTTGATGATCCCAACCTTCCGTGTGAAGCTGCTCTGAAGAAGATGTACAAATTGCTTGAAAAGTAAGTCAATTCAGATTCATTTAGTTTAATTTCTTAACCTAAATATGATTATTCTTCTAGTTTTCCTTCAGGGTCTCATCAGCATTAATTAACAATCTTGTAGGATGGTAGAGATGCACTTTCTCTTGTTATATTCTGATTTGCTATTTCATTTTTTGTTGTTGTTTAGAGTGGAACAAAGCGTATATGCACTCTTACGTACAAGAGACATGGCTGTTTCACGATACAGAGAGTTTGGAATTCCAGTTAATTGGTTATTAGATTCTGGGATTGTTGGCAAGGTATGAACCATAACAATAAATTAAAAGGTTTGGTTTGGCAATTCATGCAATTGTAGTTTCATACACGGAACTTCCACTTTGATAAACATTATGGTACATGGAACATAGCTCAATAAGTGGCTTGCTGTTATGATGAATTGACGATGTAATCTTTTTCCTGCTATAAATGTAATGCAGATCAAGCTTTCTTCTGTTCAACTGGCAAGGAAATATATGAAACGCGTAGCATCAGAACTTGATGCATTGAGTGGACCGGAGAAAGAACCAAACCGAGAGTTTATACTTCTGCAGGGGGTCCGTTTTGCTTTCCGTGTTCATCAGGTATTTAGCTTTGCACTTGGTTCCCTTGTTCAAGATGTCTAGACAAATTCTGATCGCATTGTAACCCAACAAACTACTTGTACTGGCTTCAAGTAATGCTGTTTGAAATGTTAAAACAAATGAGTTGACTATATTTCTTTTCTCCGCCAGTTTGCGGGTGGTTTTGACGCGGAAAGCATGAAGGCTTTCGAAGAACTTAGGAGCCGTGTGCATACACAAACGGGAGAAGAAAATAAGACACAAATGGGAGAAGAAGATAAGCCGGAGGCATGATAAATATACACTACTTTTGGCCTTATTCTTTTCCTTGTTGCTTCACTGCTCTGTTGTATATTGCTTTTATAGTACTACTCGACAATATTGCATTAGGAAATTACTCAATATAGATTGAATATTGTTCAATGAATTGCCAGAGTTACAGAGAAAGGAAAGATTAATATTACTACCAGAGTATTCATTTTAGGCTGGTGATGCAAGTCTCAAACACAAACAAAAAACTCGAATAAATATTGATCAATCGGACAATACTCTAAGACCTGTATCGAATCACTGTCTTTAAGGTTCTATTCGCCCCGACTTTATGTCGGTAGGTAAAGGTGTTACCGGCAAACAAACATCGAGAATACGATGAAGCACAACGATTGTCTGCAGTCATAAACCGAACCAGAGATGTATTCAAAATTGATCTTAAAATTCATAATTAAGCACATAAAGACTAAACAATAAAATTAACACTTATTATTAGTTAAAAAAAATAATGACCTCAAACATCCCAAACTATAAAATTTAATTTAATTTATAAAAAGAAAAAAAATAAAGTAACTATAAGATCTATGCAACTATATTTAATAAATTATAATGACCGATTTAAAGTAACTATAAGAATATCTATGAACATATACTATCTTGTAATCATTCAAAATAAATAAATTATTTGTTAAATTTTAATTTTAAAATTAGTATAAAAATGACCTGATTGGAATGATGTTGATAGTTTGCGGAGATAATTAAAATATTCTAAAATATACAGACCGATTTGAAATTTTATCTGTAGTTTAAGGATGTCTCACGAAATTAGACCAAAATAAATTAAGAAAACAAAACAATATATATCAATAAAGAGCAGATAATAAGGTTAGGCAAAATCACAATTCCCGGAATCCAATTCAGAAGAGAAGAAGAAGAAGAAGCCAAAAACGAGAAGAAATTATGGTAAGCAAATAATTTCTCTCTAACTTCAAATTAGGGTTTTGTGTTATTGAACGGTTCGTTGTAGATCTTACAATCCCTAGATAGTGATAATGGTTTGGCTATATCGTTATGATTAATTTTATAATTAATTTTCTTGATTTCATTAGTTACGTCTCCCAATTTCCGATTTATATTGCAGAATTGATCCGGTTATGTTGAGTTCATGATTTTAATGTGGTTTAATTTCATATAGCTGAATAGAATTTATACAATTCCTCAAAAAAAAATTGTCTTTTAGAGGTATGTTTCTAGGGAAATATGTTTTAGGCTGATTGTTAACCTAAGTTGTTGTATTAACAAGTTATTTTATGGTGGCTTTGGATTAATGTCGTTAAGTTTTTCTGCTGTTCAATATTTGTCTAAACCTTTTTTCCCCTCCCTCCATTGGCAAGTATTTAAAAAGGGTTAACCCACTTTCTTTGTGCTTCTGCAGTCTTCACTTGCAGCTGCTAGAGCAGATAACTTTTACTATCCTCCAGAATGGGATCCAAGTCAGGTATGCATAGTTTAAAATCATTTGGTTTCTTCATTTTTTGGTGGGTTTTAAGGAAATCTTCTCCCAAAGTTGGTTGTGATTTATGGCATTTCTATCTTTTAAATTTTGACACTGCTCTTTTTTTCAGGGTTCTTTGAACAAGTTTCATGGTCAACATGCTCTGCGAGAGAGGGCGAGGAAAATAGATCAAGGCATTTTGATTATAAGGTGAGATCGCGTTACTTTTGGAATTCTTATACTATCTCTTTTGTGAGTTCGTCTCAAATTTTGGCATCTTCTGAATAGTTATATTAATGGGCTTCAATGTGGCTAATGATGATATAATAGGCTGAAGTTAAGTTTGTTCGGATTTCTTCACCGAATTCTGATAAGATTGGTTGGCAACCAGGCGCTGGCTTGCCATTTTTGTTGACCCTAATTCTTTAATTATTTGCTTTACTTAAGAAAGAAATATTTCTCTATTCTTTTTCTTTCGTTTTATTTTGGCAAAAAGAAACAAAAAGTTCCATACACCTCTTAGACTTATAGCTGAGATGATCTAGGCTTAAGGTGTGGCTTTATAGATTTATCTTAATGTTCAATGGTTCTAGCATGGAATTCGTATCTAGGAGATAGTCTATAAGCCTTATGACTTATAAGTGGTAGCAGAGTTGTTTTGGTTTACATTATCCATGCGGACCATGCCAAGTTTACTTTTGGTGTGGAAAGTTTATTTCTAAATGGTATATGATTTTCATTCTTGTTTTGCTCTAAGGTTCGAAATGCCTTTCAATATATGGTGCGGTGGATGCAATTCTATGATTGCGAAAGGTGTACGGTTCAATGCTGAGAAAAAGCAAGTGGGAAATTATTATTCTACAAAGGTATCTTGTTTTTACCAATTTCATAAGCTCCTCTTTGATTTTCTGTGATTTGGTTTTTGTTAATGGGGATATATTCTGTTAATTAATTTTTGCTCATCGCTGATTTGGTATTCCTAACAATTACTTGTTTCTTTTAGATATGGAGCTTTACCATGAAGTCTGCGTGCTGCAAACATGAGATTGTCATTCAGACGGACCCAAAAAATTGCGAGTATGTGATCATTAGTGGGGCTCAGCGGAAAACTGAAGTGTTTGATGTTGAGGATGCTGAGACATTAGAACTCCCTGCTGATGAAGGTATGTAGGAAGTTGCATGGATTTATTGATTCTTATAGGATAACTACTTTCCGCTATAGGGTTGCCTTTGCTTGAAAACATAGTATTCTGGAACAATTTGCCCCAATGGCAATGAACAAACTTCTTTGGATGTTGGAATAAAATTCAATTATCAAAATAAATAAATAACTTGACATAATGTGAATCTGTATAACTTCCAATCAGAAGCACGGGTTGACTCACAGCCATAAGTCTGAATGAGGGTTAAGCCTATAGACCTGTGCATCTTGCTTACTGGGAATCAACTGTGTGTGTGTGTGTTGGTTTTTATGGTTAAATTTGTTCTGCAGAAAGAGGCAAGCTTGCAGATCCATTTTATCGTCTTGAACATCAGGAAGAAGATTTGCAGAAGAAGAAAGAAGCTGAGCCAGTGCTAGTTCGTCTTCAGCGTGTATCTGACGCCAGACATTCAGATGACTATGCCCTCAACAAATCTCTACGTGCCAAACTGAGAGTATGTTACTAAGCTTAGATTGGTTTGTCAGTTACATATTGTTGTGAACTTGCTCTCTAATTTTACTTCTTTTCGTTCTCAGAGTCAAAAGAAGAGGGTTCTTGAAGAAGAATCTGCTTCAAGGAAAATGGGCCTAAGCATTCGACTCCTTCCAGCAAGTGAAGAAGATGGTGCCGCTGCTGCTGGAGTCAAATTTTCTTCCAAGTTTGAGAGGAACAGGAAAGATAAAAGAGCATTGATTAAATCTGCTTCAATCTTCCCCGGATCATCTGGGTCGTCCTCATCTAATAAGAAGAGGTTGGAGCTGGAGTCCAAGAGAAGAAAAATCTGTGCAGCTGCAGCTTCCAACTTGCTGACAGGGGGATTCAAGCCATCGTCATGGTCACAAGATGCTGTGAAGAAGAGTGCTTCTTCCAATGCACGGAAATTTTAGCTCGAGTTTTGATGCTGCTGTTTCAATTCACATATAAGATATCCGGGATGGATGGATTCCAATCTCCGGTGTCTCTTGTGCAAGATTGTGGTGGATCATGTATATAAGTATACATCTACTGCTAGTTAACTATGATCTTTGGTCAATAACAAATCAGTTGGATGTCTTATAGATGTTGTATGTGACCTGATCATGTTGAGAAATTGGAATGAATTGAATATTTTTGCTCCCACTTACACTTGTATCATTTGAGTTTATATAAACATCATTCCACTTAATTCACTGGGCAACACTCCTGAACCAGTTGTTTACTCTTTATATTTGGCAATCGGCCAAACTTTGCTTTCCAATTCACTTGAACCATCTGATTCTCTCTGCAAATGGCAATAAATCTCCACGACAGCACATGGCTCTGTATGTATAAAATACAGAAAGAGATCAATTATGCAATACACTAGTGAAAGTGGATGGATTATACGGTAAATCCCAAAGTGGAAAAAGTACATATACTGGGGATGTGTTGTTAAAGTGAAATGAAATGGATTATATGTTAATCCCAAAGAAGAAAAAGATGAACATTGCAGTCGCAGTAGTGCTATTGCAGCTGCTGCTGCTGATGATCAGTAGTGCAGCAGCAGCAGCAGAGACTGATCATCAAGAGGCTTAAATTCCGGCTCAGAATACACCTTAACTATTACTATAACTATATATATATATACACATATACATATACATATACATATACATATACATATACATATACATACATGCCACTCTTAACTGTACTTGTAAAAGTATATGCAGCAGTATAAGTTGTAAGATCTTCATATCTCACCAGTCTCAGTTATGTTCTGTTTCATTGTTTTTATAGCCTTCCACTTTCCAAATTCACTTTTTCTTTCTGCAGTGTCAAGGGGATTCATTTGATGATGAGCATTGAGAAACTAGTTTATATATATATATGTGTGTGTGTGTATATATACCGTACTTGGCTTTAACTTGTAGGCCATGGTTTATGTTCATCTTTTTTGCAGTCTATAACACCTAACACTGCCATAAGATCACGCAAAACTGAATAAAAAACCACCAAATCCAAGGTAACTAATCCCTTATAAAATAATACTAGTAATACACATGCATCAAACATAAAATTTTCCACTGTCTCTGCCTGCCATATGTTTCAAATCTACCATCATTTTTTCCCCTTTTAATAACATTATATATAAGATTTCACTGTCAGTACAAATACCATATCTCATATATAACCCTATCCTCTGCCATTTCTTTAATTTCTTTCTCTTGCTTTCCACCCTCCTATACATATTGTCTACATTATTATACTCGTTAAGAAGTGTTTCTCATTGCAGGAGTCTCTTTTCCGGGTTTGTCGCTAATATGGAGCGATGAAGAAACCAGTGGGTCTTGTTAGACCAAGCATTTTCAGGTCAGTTCATCTTCTTTGATTGTTGTCTCTTCTGCCTCTGTAAGTTTGTTTTCGAGCACGCATTTACATGTTGTGGTTGGAGATAGATCCAACACAGAGAGAAATGGTGTCATAAAGTGAGTGCTGCTGGTTTATTATTCAAGCAAACATATCTGGCCACTGCCACCCCATATCTTTGCTTTTGCATTCTTTTCTTTTTACACGATTTGCATGAAAACGTTAGCTCTCGGATTCAGACAATCGTGTTGCTGGTATTGCTGCATGCATGGGCCATGGACAGTTGAAACATCGACTGTCGTACCCACCACATCTCCACACCCCATTAGGGTCCACAGTAGATGATGCATCCATTGCATAGGATCCCACATTCAAAACAATGGATCGATGCATGCAAATTAGGGGTGTAAATCAATAGAGCATTTAATTAATCGTTTGTATACCGTTTGTTTATTAAGTCAAATAAATGAGTATGAAAAAAAATGTTCTTTTAATAAACGAATGAACATAAACATAAATGTGTTTGGTTCATTTATGTTCACGAACAAGCTCGTTTATCCAGTTTTCCTTTTTCTTTTATTTTTTGTACATTTTAAATATCGGTGAAAGTATAAATTAAATTGAACATTGGGTGAACTTTGGGGTTCTAATTGTGAATCCTAAGTAGCTTAAGAACTACTAGTGTAATTTCACCATTTTGACGGACATAAACTAGCATGTTCTAAATGTTAAACGAATATGTTCGTGAATTCTAAACAAACAAACACGAACACTTTAAAAAATAAACAAATGGGTACGAATAGAACCTTGTTCGTCCAGATCGGTTAATTTACACCTCTACATGCAATTGAACATTTCTTTCTCATTGGGTTGTTCTAGCTAGGCTAAGCTAAGCTACTTCAGCTTGTTTAAAGATGGAGATGAATGAAATTCTAAAAAGTACTTAGTAGGGAAGAGAAGATGAAGAAGAATGGTCTACTTTACGTACAGTTAGAAGTCGGAATCCATTAAAAGAAGCAAACAAACTAAAGTTGTTGACTTTTGGTACAGTTCTACTTTTAACGATTAACTGCTGATGAACTACAGTTGCTTTCATTACTGCCCCTCTACTTCTACATTAATTAATTCATTTCCCTTAAACCTTTGTTTTATCCTTAATAAAAACACACATTAAATCAGTGTCTTAAATATATATAGTGTGATCAGCATTGTTATATACCCTTTTTATATGTAAAGTTATTGGATAAAAATCTTTTGTCCCTCTTTGGTACATCTTCTATGTCACAATACTAAAAAACACTAAAAAAATTAAATTTCAATTCCTAATCTTAAATTCTAAATCCTAAACCTTACATCTTATAGTCTAAAAAATATCTCTACCCTAAATTTTCTAAATCTTAATCACAAACCTTAACTTTAAACTCTAAACCTAATTTTTAATGTGGGGCATAAATAGGGGCACCGAAAAGGGGCAGAAGATTTCTATTCAAAGTTATTGGCTTATAAGTAGCAATTCAATTATGTTGAACTCTGAGCAAACACATTTTGCCGGTTGGTCAAACTATTCATCTTTGTTCTCTCATTTTCCTTAGGTCATGGGTTCTAGACCTACTAGGAGCATTCCCCTTCCTTCCCCTAGAGTCCCCATTCCCCTCTCCTCTAGGTAGGATTATGATTAGATTTAGGATTTGTCAAAAAAAAGTGTTGGACTCCTCACAAAGTAATCATTAGGGTTCCAATCTTAAACAAACATCATTTGCATCTTTTCGGTATTTCTATATATGACCCAACAATAAAAAATTAAATCATACATTTTAATCTTAAATCCTACAAATTAAATCTTGAACCTTAAATCCTAAATTATAAACATTAATTTTAAATTTAAACTGTAAACCTAAATTTTTTAATATAGGAGCATGCATAGAAACACCGAAAAAATACGGATGATTATTCTTCAACCTTACCCGTAATCCAAGCACAAATATGATTTATTTGATATGATTTTCTCTTATTATATTTATAAAAAATAATATTTAATATGATTTATTTTTCACATACGACATTTTAAATATTTATTAAATTTTGTACACATTCAATTACCAATTTTCCTCACAAGTAGACCCTAAAAAGATATAGCTCTATTATGATTGTACGCTGGTGAAATTATACAGTTAGACCTCGTAGTTAATGAAACTTGAGATTTAGTTCTTGTATTTACAAAGTTAATAAAATTATATTTTATATTTTAAACTCATGATTTAATTGTTGACAATGTTAATATAATTTTCTACCAAAATTTGTCACAGATTCACCCATGCAATCATACTGATTTCAAAAGCAAATCATTATGATCTCAATTAATCATACTAATCCGAATAGAATATTGTATATGTTGTTATAGAGACAATCTGACAATCATCTCAACCCAGTTTATTCCATTCACAATGTTTAGTATTCGAATCCTTGATCCCACTAGACCAACTAACCTTTAGTGAATATTGTTTGTTTTCTGTTCCTGTTTTCTCTAGTCTTTAACCATCACAAGGAGCTTGATATTGAAAAACAGAAGCACAGTATTGCATGGTGAGACTAATGCATTTGAGATCACATTAAAAAATATGATGTCATAGCTAAGAAATGTTCATGAAAACAAGCTGGAAAGCCATCTAACTTGACATAAAAGCACAGAGAAGCTGAGCTTCATTAAAAAGATGAAGCAGTTGGTCTGCGGACCAAAGAAATAAAGTTGGGCAGAAGGACCATTAAGGTAAGGAAACAAGACTTTACTGATTAACTGTATTCATAATATTTGGGTTAAAAAAAAGAGAAAGAATCTGCAGTTGATATTGCATGCAATGATAAGAATGTCTATCAAAATATAGACCAGCAACATAAGTCACCTCGGGGTATTCTAACTTATTAAAGAGTTCAGATTCTTCAGAATAAATGTAAGGAAATCTGGAGTTTCATAGAAGCATGTCATGACTAGCAAACAAATTTACTGTTCTATAGTTTTCTGTTTTCCTGATTTGTTCATGTGTTATTGCTACTGTAAAATCACATTTATAATTATTACAGGTTTACCATCTAATTTACCTCTGTTGTTTCTATACCTAAATGAATAGGTCTAGTCAAAATCTCAGCATTAATATGTTGAATTCTTGTTTCTATACCTTGTGCCGCACGGAATCTCCAAGAACTTTTGGTGATATCAATGTCTTGGCAATAGTTAATTTTGAGTGTGGGTCATAAGTAGAGGCACCGAAGAGGAGCATATGATTTCCATCTCAGATTAAGTCGCTTCTAGCTAGCTAATGCAAAACACACCAAAAACATAATCACTCCTTCCCATCAATGATTATTTATATTTATTTTCCTTCCCATTTTCACCCTAAATCATATACATAAACATATAATATTAACATTAATTTATCTTCCTCGCCAGTCAGAAATACTAGAATGACAAACCACAAAGTCAAATTCTGATAGATTTGATAGAAGAAATACAACAACATTCAATCCATTCCACCATTTACTTAGCAGAGAGGATTCATTCACACAGAAATCAAACTGAATTAGATAGATGGAGGAACATTTTTTTGTTTAACAGGATTAGGAAATATAGGAAGGGTTTATCAAACAATCTTGATTAGTAAAAATTGTGGAATTTGCTGGCAAGAGCAGGATTTTCTTGGTAATCTGAATGCAACCCAATGTCTGAGGTGGGGGTGAGAAATGAAGTAGGGTTTCTTCCTTCATGGGCATTTGAGGGGCTTACCAAGTCTGAATTATGGTTCATTATTTTTGAATATGAATTGGGGTCCGTCATGAAAATTATACTAGGGTTTTGTTCTTGGGTATTACCTGTTGAGTTCTTGATGCTTGTCATTGCACAGTAACTCTCACTGCTCATGCTCCAATTCCCTGAAAAATTTTGACAGGTTTCCGACCCTGTGATTCCCAGAAATCTCTCGATGGTGCTTACATAATCCATTTGATGTTCTTCCTCGGCCACCAGCTTCAGACTATTGTTTGTTTCAGTAGAGGGACCCGACTGCAATTGTTTCAATTCATTAGGGTTCGTCTCATCTGAACAAAAGTTTGTTTTCTCAAGCCCTTTCATCTTCATTTTCTCTCTAGTTCTCTCCCTTGCTCTTGCCCTCGCCTTGTCCCTGGATTCTCTCGGGACACGATTCAATGAAGCTTTACGTGGTTTTCTTTCCTTGGTCACTCTAGCTGTAGCCGTACTTCTCATAGATTCACCTCCTGCTACGACACCTTGCTGGTCTTGACACTTGGCTGCTGATACCACTTCGCTTTCAGAGGTGGAAGACACGCTCTTTCTACCACCAGTACTGCAACCGTTCCTCGGTGCTACTGGGGGATTCTCCGTGAGTTCCTTGATAGCAGCCTTGGATTCCGAAAAGAGCCATTCGATAGTTTTGCTCGCCTTGTCGAACCCCAACATGTCTTGAAGATCAAAAAACTTACGGGCAATTTGAAGTGACAACCTCATGCGCCGATCTCTCGGACCATGAGCGGTATAGATCTTGCTGTGCCTGTCTTTCTTCCCAGTTCTCTTCCGAGGAATCCCTTTCTTTGCACCACTACCGGTGCTTCTCTTCCGGTTGGTCGGCACCTTTTTGGTTTCCTTAGTCGGAATGATCTCGGAATCCGGCGGTGCCATGTTGCTAGTAGAAGACCCCAAGATCTGTTGCTGTGATTGGGACAGAAGATGACTCATAAACAACACATCATCCTCATCATCATTATCAAAAAAGGGTGCATGAAACTGTAAGAAAGGAGGGGTATGAATATGATCCTCCAGTGAAGAACCTGCAGGGTGTTTATCGCCTGAAAAAGAGCTTCCAGGCATGACATGGGGGTTGTAAGTACCGTTGCTTGAAGGAAACATGGGCGCAAACTGAAATACTTCCGCAAGTAGAAGGTATTTATTTGGGACAAAAGGAAAGGGAATAAGAGGGGAAGCTTGAAAAAGAAAATAAGGGGAACAGTGGAAGTGAGTGGAGACAGAGAGAAGCTGTGAAAGTGAGGGGATGAGTTGATAAATGTTAAATTGAATATGAAGTTAGTAGGAACTAGGAAGCCCCAAGCTCCGGCATTGTGACACTTCACCTGGGTGTGGGTTAGTTGCTTGATAGCAACACCTCATATTTCTCTCTTATCTTTCATCATTTCAGAATCAGATAGAAAGGTTGAAGATGCTGAGTGGAAAGAGTATCAGAACTAACACGAGAGAAAGAGAGTGAACATGGCCTCCTCTAGTAAAACCTAGGTTAGCTAGCTAGGGCTACGGGAGAGAAAGATTAAGATAAAGCAAAGCAAGAAAAAGAAGAGGCATAATGCTAAAGATATGTCCGTATAGTTTGATTGTATAGTTATTTTTGTCTCTATATTTTTATTTTCAATTATTATAATCTTCAACATTTCATTTTAAGCTAAAATGATCTCTCTATGAATGGAAATTATTAGTCAACTAACAATAAATATCTTAAAATAATTTGACATTGCTATGTTAGCGCTCACTGACATGCATGTTTATCATTAGCTTACTAACGATTTTCACCCATAGAGAAGTCATTTTAACTTAGAATAAAATTAACAATAAGTATTAAAATGTTAAAAAAATAACCAAAATAATACGATTTTTTTGACATTATCCCACAAGAAAAAAAAACAAGGACAATAATTAATTATAGTGAGGGCATATGATATGATATGAATGTACAATATGTAGAGAGGGGGTAGAGTCTGCTTTTACACACCATGAATGTGCATTTGTAAAGGGCACTTTGTTTGACTGGAAGACCGAATGTCGCTTTCAATGTTTCATTTCTCTTTGACTAGTGTCCACGCCCTTCGTTGATCATTGGGATCCTTTCCTTTTATTTTTCTCTCCCCTTAATCTACTTCCTAATTATTTCCAAATCAAGTCACTTTATTCCACTGATGGAAATCGTCTACCCTTAATTATGTCTTTATTGGTGCCTTCATTTTAAAATAATGAGTTTAGGATTTAAGGTTTGAGTTTAAGGTTGGAGCTTAAGATTAGGGTGTAGGGAATTAGGAGTATGGTGTATTTTTAGGGTTTATGGTTTAAGATATGGAAATTAGGGTTAGGGCTTAGAATTTAATTTTTAGGTATTTTTTAGTAGGGGCATATAAGTAGGCATGGTTAGGGGCATAAAATTTTTACTCCTATTCCATGACCTAATTTTTATAATTATGTCCAAATATGCATGAAACTCATAACCTATCTGTTTGGGCTGAATTGAAGTATCTGTAGCAGTAATGAAATCTGGTCCATTTTATATATTTATAGATGCAGAAACATATATAGTCATGTGGCAAGTGGCAATTAAGTTGCCGTGCTAATTTTTCTTGCAAACTATTTGCAGTTGCAGCTTTGGCTGCAGGTTTCAGTGAGGAAAAAGAAGAAGAAGAGAGTTTGATTATTTAATTTCCACCAAATACATACATATAAAATGTCTGCATGGCTAGCTAGTAGTAGAAGTAGTACAAGCCTCAAGCCTGTATCGCATATCAGAAAGAGAGTTTCTGAAAACCCTAATGCACGTGGGCTGGTATTTAAGCATATATATATATTTCCATCTGAACAGCCTCCTGATCTGCTGTACACTTTCTTATGTGTAAACTTAACATCTTAATTCATTTTAAGAAGATTAGTGTGAAAATAAAACATTTCAATGTTCATCAGATACTGTCCAGCGAAGCAATCATTTAGAACTTGATAATTATTTTCTTGTAAACCATCGGGTGAAAGCGTTGCCACTTGTCTGGACTGCAGATGCTCTCAAATAATGGGACAGCGGCTTGGTTACTCATAACAAGAGATGAGTAATTAAGTGCCAGGGAATTAGTTTGTCAACAAAAGAAAATCTACAGTTTTGAAATTCGGATACTTAACCTAATCATTGTGGACCGTTATTTTCTACAATAACAATTTTGGACGGTACTGCTATCACTATACAGCGGACCGCTATTTGAATCTTGGTATATATAGTAGTAGTTTTATCCTTTTATCACGGTTAAGAAGTGGTATTACTTGTCTTGATAAATTAACAAGAAAAGAAGAAAGAGAGAGAACAGGCAAGTTGACCATGTCTTTGATTCTGTCGTTTGTTTTAGTTTTATTTAGCCTGGTTTCTGTCCTTTTTACCCCACCATGACAGGGAAGTGGCCCTGCTGGCCTTATATTGTGGAATGCGACGGTAATTGAATGAGACTGAACAGAAGATGAAGATATCACCTGATCAAAATATTACTGCCCGGCCGGCCTTTTTCGACGATTGCAATAACTCATCAGTTCGTGCTCCTGTTATTTCCCCATCATCAGATGTCTGGTTGCCATTGCGCATGAACACTTGCTTGTAGCTTTCTACGCGCACTTCTACCAATGATAAGCCAAGCAGCAAACCATTTTGTTTGGCTTATTGAATGACAAAAACAACACACATATAAGTTTCACAATCAAGGCAATCTTCCATTGATACATGACCGGTCACCGCGAGTCCTTTACGAGGAGCTCATCTTCCACCGTCTACCGTGTTTCCCGCCGACGTACTACACAGCTGCAGAACCTAATTCATTGTATACGTATAGAGATTATACACTAGTCTTTGCTGATATAGTACGTATAGAGAGATTCTCTTTCAAAAAGGAATAGGCTAGGCTTCAATTTGCAGCAATTTATTCTCAGATTATCTACAATTAGTAAAAAGGAAAATGGTACATAATGCTATGCTGTTCATGCTAGCTAGCTTTAATGGGAATATAATTCTTCTCCAATTTCCCAGGGCATAGGTAGCAAGTATTCTAAATGGCCTGCACTGCTCAGTATAATTTTCATGTATGGGACTGTATCTTTAGAAATCTGTGGGAGGAGTGTCATCATCCAACAAAAATCCTCCGCCCTTCTCGGTGCCCCTAAAAAATACAGTTTACCCTATAATTTCCTAAACTATGACTCTAAATATTCAATTCACATTCAACGTAAAAAGCACATCCAACATCCCATTCACATTCAATTTACATTGTAACAAACTCCTAAAATCAACGCAGAGAGCTTCAAGAAGCTTGGTGAGATCATGTAGCTAGGAAACCTAATTTCTAATAGATCAATATTTTATTAAAAGTGAATAGAATTAACATCCTTAAAATTGTTGAAACCCTAATAGCGCCGCGCAACATCTTCTTCTTTAATTTGATAGCCGCTTCTTTCTCTTTTGTTTCTTAGCCGGTGATCGGCAACCAATTTTAATACTGGTTGTCTATCATCGGATTCATTATTTTCATGTTTTTTTTTTGTTTTTTATATTTTTTAATAAAAATCTTTGTCATTGTGGCATTGTTTCTCTGTCGTTGTGACACGCTTTTTTTGTTATTTTTGTTGTTCGTTTCATCTGTCGTTTTTTGCATGATTTCAGCATACCTTAGCGTTCGTTTGGTGCTCTAATTACAGAGATCTTCGCGGCGCTAGTTTCTGATTTTGATTCTGTTTGTGTTCATAGAAAGATAGATCTTCTCTCGGTTGATGGTTGTTTACCGATGTAATCAGACCTGGGTAGCAGAGCAATCTGCCTGATAGTTTGGTTCGCTCACCACTCCTTTTTCACATCGTAAAGCGTCTCGTTTGGATAGAGACAAGGAGATTCAGGAAGACTTCTGGATTTTGTCGGTATGCTAATATCTATGAAAATATTTATTTTCTTTGCATCTTTGGGTTGTTTGAAATTTGAGTGTACTTAAACTCATCATTCTCCATTTTAGATGCTTTGTATTTGAAATATTTTTCATGGTTATTAATAAAATTCAGTTGTCATTGTCAAAAAAAATGGATAGAATTAAATAATGGATGTCAATTTCTTTTAAAAAAATAATTATTTTTAAACCGGTGTCAATTTTATTTTAAAATTGTATCAAATATATATATATATATATATATATATAGTAAAAATAAAAAAAAATTAGGTGTCAACTGACACTCCATTGTGCCAGCTAGCTCCGCCCATGGTCATCGACAACACCAAAATCAATAAAAATACAAGTATAACCATGACAAATTGATATCAAAACATATGAAATCATGGAGATACAAGTCATATCATTTATGTATATATTAACAAGTATTGAATAAAATAGATCTCTAATAGAAAGTATTGAGAAAAATTAAATTTTAACAATAGACTCGTAATAACAAGTACTGAAAAAATTGGACCGTAATAATAAATATTAGGAAAAAATTAAACTATCACTAAAATTAGACACTTATAATTATGAGCGGTGGGCCCTGGGCCGTCGCCCTTATGGCCCACCCTCATGGACATGAATATAAATCATGTACACAAGTGTTATAAACCCCTATGACATGTCAATTATACTCGATACTAACTAAGCTTAATTTGTTAGTATTTAGTTATTAATAACAGTTGGTGTTTGAATGTATAAATACCTTTGATGTACAAACATTTCAATTCAATAATTTTGGGCCTTACGGAGCGGCGACAAAGATTTTTCACTACCATGGATTGAATGGCTACGATCGAACGGGCAAAGGCCAGGCATGGCCCAGCAATGCTCAACCTTTACAAGTACCCAAAGTTCGAATAATCAACCCAGGCCTCAATCTCAACTTTCAATGTTATCGACTTATTTCCTAATGGTAAGATGGATTCTCTTGTCTTATATAATTGATTTTATCAGGCCATATACTTTTTTTAACCACATGTATCAAACCAATTATTGATTAATTCGAATCGAATATTACAGAGACTAGTTACGAGGGTGACCTCTCAACCCAATTTGTTCTATTCATAACGTCAGTATTTGAACTCTTGACCTTCCTTAGCAGATCTACTGCATCATCCCATTAGACCAATTGATTGTTGGTATCAGACCACTATACTTTCATACAACAACAACAACAACTAGGGGTGTTCAAAATTACCCGACCCGACTACCCGAACATAAATAACCGGGTATTTACCCGAATTTTTTTTTTACCTGGGTCGGGTACCCGGCCCGTCATTTCCCGGGTCGGGCCCGGGTCAAAAAATATGATTTTTTCAGGTACCTAGTTCCTATTTTTTATTTTTATTTTATTAGATTACTTAATATTTTTACTTTAGAACTATATTTAAATCTCTAAATTCATTCTATATTTGTATTATATGCTTTCATGTTTTAAATTTTTTTTAAAATATATTAATTTGTGAATATGTAAGATTCGATATAAAACAACAAGGTGCATTAGTAGGTTTCTTTAAAAACTATGAGATTTGAAAAAAATCACGATCGAGATTAATATTTTTAATGTCTTTCTTACAGTTATAAAGTTCAAATCATTATTTTTTTTGTTTGGATCATGTGTTATGAGCTTTTAAAGTTTTTTTTTTTTAATTTTAAAACAAAAAATAAATAAATAAAATAAAAATTGGGTACCGATTACCGAGTACCCGGTATTCACGGGTCAAAACACGAACCAAAAAACTTAATACCCAAAGATCCGGGTACCCGGTTTTTCGAATACCCGAAAACTCGGGTACCCGAATTTGAACATCCCTAACAACAACTAACACCAATCATGAAGTCTTGATAGGCAAGGGTTATCACTTCTCTTATTTTTATTATTTATGTCTGTCTGGCATGTTATTTATGTATCATATTAACAACTTTAAAGCGTGCTGTCATTTATCCAAGTGTTGGTTTTTTTAAACTAAGAATTTGATCAAAATTATTATTATTACTATTACAAATGACAATGATGAATATGCATGTGATGGGTTTAACATGGAACCTAGCGTTTTGTTCAAGCATAGATATCATGCATGCATGCATTCATTCACTTCTATCTTAATTATGACTATTGCACATTATTAAAATTATATATAATAATTAAAAGTAATACATTTCATCTTTTAATTTAACTATAAATTCAGGCTGGTAATTAGTATTCCCAGATGTGGTTGTTTTTCTAAATTCGATCGTGCCAGATTTAGTATTTATAGTTACGACAATTGATCTCTGTGATTAAAATCAACCTATTATATTATTATTTTTCAGATCAATTCTGATTAGTTTATTTTATTTTTTCTAACGTATTTATATATAGCGGAACCGTGTTGTTTAACTATACATACATGATTCGAGCCAGAAAATCTATATTACGGAGTCGATTATTATTATAGTGATGTCAATATTTTTTCCCAATGGATGTCAGTTTTATTTTTAATATTTTTGCATTAAATTTTATTAAAAATGTTTTATATAAATTTTTTAGGTGTTAATTGACACCCCTGCTTTTTGAGGTGGCTTCGGCCCGTAGACAGAGACTTGATTAATCTAACCTAAACACTTCAAACCCTAACTAATTAACTCATTCGAATAGCACACTGCTTAGGCTCTGTTCAACAATGCTTCTCAAATGGGCGTTGGAGCGGCAAACAGAGAAGCAATGCTGAACAGACACAGAGTGCACGTTGAATAATCGTTTTTCCACCTAAATTAGCGTCCAAACGGGCATTCCGCCACAACTGAAAATTTAACTTCTTTAAAAACGAACGTTGACAGTGAACATGCATTCAAAAATCCCTACTGAACGGGCTCTTACTCAAAATCCACATAAGTTTTGCCCCCACCTAATTTTTTTAATTAAATATGAATTATGTCCATTTTAATTTTTTAAGTTATGAAACATTTATTCCACCTATCGTTTAATCATAATTTCGTCCTTGTGAATAGTACATCTTAAACATAAGTTAATTGGACAAGGTTTGAAGCCCCTCAAATTGAAAAAAAAAAAATTTGAGGCCCCATTATGTAATTGTAAATGCTAAATCACATTAGAAAGGGAACAACAATGAAAGGATTGTAATGATAAAATAGTTTTAGATCATAATTGGCTGCTAACAATGGTTTGATAGTTTGAGATTATGTGATTTAGAGACAAAATTAAAAAGAAAGCTAGTTATAGACTTATAGTGGGACTCACTTTCGGTTTAGGGAAGAGATTAATAAATGAACAGACAGATAGAAAAGAAGAAAAAAAAATGTTACTTAAAGAGACGTATTGATGAGGGTGGGAAAATGCAGAAAGCCCACTGTCCCACTTTGAGGACACATTCCATGGGAATTTGGGGTATTGCTTTTGACTCTATTCCTCTACTTACAAGCAAAAAAATACCCCAAAAGAACTGCCTCCAGGCTCCAGCGGCAGCCAGACACAGGCAATTAATACAATTTCTTAATGCATATCATGAAACCATGCCCCATTTCTTCATTGAATGGGACAACTCGGCCATTCAAGACATAATAATAATCCCATATCCCCCGGTCAAGCAAGCACCAAGGACGGCTTTACTAAGAGCTAGGAGAAATTCGACTAAGTTGAGTAAAAAAAAAAATAATTAGTGTAGTTGAAGAGTCATATTTTATAACTCTAATTTTATTTAAAAAAAATCGAGTTAGGTTAACGTTGTTCGAGTTTCTGTTCAAATTTAATTGTAAACATTTATAATGGTATGATACTAATTGGTTCGAATTTAAACGGTTTTCTATAACCATATACAATACGGACACAAAATCTTATGCCCCTTTTTGGTGTTCCTTTCTATACCCTACACTAAAAAAATTAAATTTTAAGTGTTAACCCTAAATAATAAATCCTGAATCCTAAACTATAAACCCTAAAAATAGGCTCTACCCAGTGGCATGTCTACATTAAGGCTGGGTAGGCCCTGCCCACCCTGAACTTTTCAAAGCTCACATATTTCGCTTTAATTTTCTTAATTTTATGAATTGATCCTTAATTTTTTATGACTTGTGCCCACCCTAAAATTTTGAATTTTTTATTATTTGTGCCTACCTCATGAATATTTTAGCTTTTGTCCATTCTAAAAAAAACTTTTGGATCCGCCACCGGCTCTATCCCTACTTCCCTAAACCCTATCACTATAACCCTAAACATAACTTTTTACTATGAGGCATAAGTAAGGACACCTAAAAGGGGCAAATAATTTCTATTCATACAATACACATATATATTTCTTCATATTTTTATATATATGGCAGAATTAAGAGACTCGGCTCGAACTTAAAAAATTGATCCACTAATTACTAAATTTTTTGAATTAACCAATTTTTATTTTAGAATTCAAACTTTATATAACTTTTTTCAAGTCGAGTCAAGAAGAAAAGAGTCGTAATTATACCGAAAGCAGTTGAACAACGTTGTGGATTTCGGGTTAAAAAGATGAGATTCTATTCGGACCCCACCAACAGATCTCCTCTCACCTTTGATTGGATTGTTTCTGACCGTCCAAACCCCTTGCTTATTGTCTTAATTCATGTGCCGTTTTAAGATTTAGATTAATCACTCGGCTGGTTTCTAGGCAAAGTAACTAAATCAGGCCCTTCTTGGAACCAGCAGAATCCATTCTTACACAGAAAAAACCGGTTTCTGCAGGTGCTGCTTTCTGTCCTGTTTAAGCACGTAGTAGGGTTCTCATTCCCAGCATAAACATATATGAATAGTTCAAGTCTTGACTCTAATAATTAACAGCATGCAAGTGTGGGTTGAAGGTAATCATTTGGTTTTTTCTCTTGTTTTGTAAACAATATTATAAAGGGGGTTTTAATTCTTAACGTGACCAATATGTAGCTATGTGTATATAATTATCCGTGTCGACTTTTGCTTTTTTATGCATTCATGATCTTATTAATATATTTTAGAAGAGATGTGTATGTTCATTTAAAACTTGTGGTCTATTATTATTTTAATGACATATATATAATATAAGGAGCAAACAAGGGGAATTAATTATTTAATTCACTCAAAATCTGATCGGCATGATTCTCTAGCTAGTTACTTGACCGAGACTTGGGCACCCACTAAAAGGATGTTGTAGTGAAAATTAATATATATATATATATATATAAAGAGAGAGAGTAGTAAAATATGTTTACACAATATAAAACTATACAATTTTACATTGATTTAAGATCCTTGTATGAATGAAACGGATGGTTTAGATTAAAAGACGAAAATAATAAATTTGTTATGAAAAAATAGATTATCTCAATTTAAAACTTTTAATCTTATTTATTAAACTCAATTAATTTAGTTATTTTTGTAAAGCTCATTTAATTTTACACAATAAACATTAGATTACAAAATCAATGACTAAAATTATGGGTAAATAAAGGAAATTTAAATATAATATCAACCATTAATTTTTACATTGTCTAAGCGGATCATACTCTTTTATATATATACGACAATAATATAGAAATTTGGTATACATATATATTTATATGTAATTTTGGAATTATATATATAATTACTAACTAGTTGATATCTCATCAAATGAGTAGAAATCGTCTACCTTTTTCGGTGCCTTATTTATACTCATCGTTAAAAAAATATTTAAGGTTTATGATTAGGGTCTAAGGTTATGACTTAGAGTTAGGGTTTAAAATACTCGGTGTAGGGTGTATTTTTATGATGTATGTTTAGGGAAATGATTTAAAATTTAAAATTAAAATTTATTATTTGATTTTTTAGTATTAGGGCATAAAAAGACACCAAAATAACAGAGGATATATGTCCCTCATCGACTAGCATAAAATTTACGAGTGAGGAAAAATGCTAAGAAAAACAAATTGATTATACATATATAATCCATATACATCTATATACTATTAGTACATACAATTAAGGTAGAATGACCTTTTCAGCTTCCGGTTTTATTGTTTTGGTTATTTTATTTCATAAAATTTTATTACGTGTCTTATGCACTTAAGCATTCAGTCATTTTATTTTTATTAAAATATTGACATAAATTTTTAAAAAGAAAATATGACATGACCAAAATCATAAAACAGTTGACGTAAGCTTAGTGCCTGTTTTTGGTTGCGTTTAGCAATTTAGAAGTACTTTTTTAAGTGCTTTTAGTTAAAATATGTTGTTTTTGGTTGCTTTTAAAACTAGCTTTTTCACCCAAACTAAGAAGCTAGATTTTATAGCTTCTTGGTTGGAAAAGCTAGTTTGAAAATAAAATTACTTTTTTACCCTTGTTATTTAATTATAATTTATTATTAAAATAATGTTTATGCATACATAATTGTAAAATAATATATATTTTATAATATTTATATTGAGAATAAAATTGTTTTAATTGTAATTTATTTTATATTTATTATTAATTTGTAAGTGGTATATCCGTATATAATTTATAATGTAGTTTATATTTTCAAATTAAATTTTATAAAAAAATAATTTTTTTATTATAATTGATGTTGATTTATTTCATATATCATAACATTAACTAATTTGAACATCACCTAAGTTTACTTTTACTTTTCAATATCATGTCTAAAATAGACATTTTATGTCCTCAAAATCACTTTTTGACATCAATGACAAACACTAACCAGTTTTTCAAAACTACTTTTCAACCGCTATTTTGAAAATCACTTTTTTCACCACACTTTTTAAAAGCAACCGCAAACTAAGCCTTAAAGTCCATTATTCCTTCGTCACGTTTAAGGTCAACTGACAAATAATAAAAATTTGAGGACCAAAAATGACATAATAAAAATTTAAGGGCTAAAATAACTAAACTAATAAAGTTTGAGGGTCAACAAGGTTATTTTACCTAAAATCAAATATACTTTAATTTCATTTTTGATACTGTGCAGTATCAGTACATTAAATATAAATATATAATCAATTTGTTCATCTCAATGCTCATCCCCTTGTGTCCTGGTGGTAAAAGTAGATGTTTATCATTTCTTGGGATCCGGATTCGAGCACCAGTAATGTCATGCTGTGTGTGCCGTCTTTGAAAAGACTAAGAAAATTGAACATATGCTACCCTTGCATCGCACCGCCTATTCAAAAAAAAAAATTTGTTCATCTCAATATTTCTCCACTCGCTCTAAATTTAATACTATTAGATAAGAGGGTGAAAATCCTACTAATCATGCCCTCTTTTATGCTCCACACTAAAAATTACTTAAAATTAATTTTTAAACTCTAATCTTAATTTTTACACCCTAAATCCTACACCTAAAAATACAGCTTGCCCTTAATTTCTTAAACACTAATCACAACCCCTAATCTTAAACCCTAAACTCATTATTTTAAAGTGGGGTCATAAAGGGGGCATGATAAGGGGACAGACGATTTCGATCCTCGATAAGATATCATCTCATTTTTTGTAGTACATATTTTTATGGTTTATGTTCAAGATTTGTAATCTTGGGTTTTCTCTTTGGAAGTGCAGCGTTGGTAGATATCATCTCATTAATAATTAAGTATTTAATTTCAAAATTCCATACATATATATAAATATATAAAAAAAAAATTATAGTCTAAAATGATTACAAAATAATATATATAATCTGTATGCAATGAAAATTGCTTGTGGAAGATCAAGAGGTGGGGATAAGCAGCCACCTACCTACCTTCGATCAAGGTCGGCTTGGTTGGGGAAGAATATATATATATATATATATAAAACAGGCCAGCTAAGTGTTTCATCACCTTGATCTGGATCGCACTGCGCTATATATGTATTTTCATTTTAGTTAAACATATGATTAGTGCTTAACTTAAAAAGCAAGATGTACTTGTGAGATTTTCTGGTAACAATAGTTCTAACAACGACGTGATGTGAACTTCTCTCATTCGCTTCAGCTTTCGACAACGTTGTAACATGTTTTTTTTAGCTTAGGGGTTACTCCTACATGACACAGTTTCAGCTTTTTTCTTCTTCTTAAATGCAGTTTAATAAAACCATAATCCGACAGAGCACATTTCAGTTCCGTGCTTGTATGTATTTAGACCATACGTGTTGCCTTTACGTAGCTACTATATATTCATTTGTGGTTACTATGCATTGCCAGATGCCAACAGGACCATACGCTGGAGCTAGGCAGCTAGGTAGCACAACCTAGGAGTGTAAACGAAACGTTATACGAACTGTTCACAAATAATTTATCGAATGATCTAGGGCAAACTCAAGAGAATTAAGAAGAAACCCTAATTAAGTAATGAAGGGGGTTAAGACTAGTTGATAGCAATTGGGGAGAAGTTGGTTTGACGTCATGACAGGGTGGGATTGATGTCATAAAATAACCCACGACAATTGGGGGGGGGGGGGGGGGACTTCTCGTGGGTTAAGATAGTGGTGGTGCAGCTATCATAAAATGTTTGAATATTTTGTCTTAAAAAAAAACTTAAAGAAAGCTGCAGAAAAAGGATGAAAAGATAAAACATTGGGGGACCAAAGCAGCCAAGCGTGTAACCACAAAAAGGGGTTCCTGGGAATATATAAATCATCCCTTTCTTCTCTAACCTTCCCCAAAGGAAATAGTATGCCTCGGTCTCACTCGGAATAAAAATCTCTAATCTCTTTTCGGTGTCCCTTTCTATATCCTATACTAAAAAATAAGTTTAGAGTTTAGGGTTATCATTTATGGTTAGGGTTTAGAGAATTTTGGGTAGGGTTAGTAGTTTAGAATTTAAGATTATGACTTAGAATTTAATTTTTTTATTGTTAGGACATAAAAAGAGACACCGAAAATAGGCAAAAGATTTTTATTCGTCCCACTCTACACCACACAATCTACTACCTCTTTCACCCACTAAAGCCTGCTACACCCATATTACAAAAAAATTACTAAGTATTTTTCTATTTCGAATCGTTTTCATCGCCGATATTTATTCTGATTAATCGTGATAATATTCATTAGGTTCCGTAACAATTTTGAAAAAAAAAACAATACAGGACATAACATGGGGTTTGGCCTCTTGGAACAATTATGGAGTTGGTTGAATGATATTTGTTTAGCTTTTGCTGGCAAGGTTGAATAACCGTGTAATTACGCATAGTTTGCTGGTCATAAAGGATTTAACAAGGTTTGTGTAATGATTTTTGTTTAACTTTTACCATAAAAACATTACAGTGGGATATCCTCTTTAGGCCAACCAGGCAGCAAAGCTTAGCCGGTAAAGGCTAGCCAATGAAACATAGAACCTATGTGTCTGCCTGCCATTTGTCCGAAGCTAATGGAAACATCTATAATTCCCTTTTAGAGTCTTGGTCTATAAGTTTTTGTATACTCAACTCCATCAGTTTCACCAAGCAAGCAAGATATAATCATGTTTACTTCCCAATAACGTGTCAAAACTATATTGGATTGAAGAAGAAGAAAAAATCCCATCTTCATTTTGTTTTTTGGTTCATTCTTAATATTATATGTATACATTTCATGTTAAGTAGATTGGAAAAGTAGAAAGATGAAAATGTGAGTTAGAAAAGGAAATAGAACTTACATGTGCTTGGTAAAAAAGAAAAATGAATAAAAAGAAAATAGAAAAGATGACCATGTTCTATACTATGAATAAAAATAAATTATTTCAATTGGAAATGATAAGCGGAGAGTACGGCCTCTGCCCTTCTTCAGTGTTCTTATGTATGCCCTTACCTTAAAAACTAGGTTTAGAGATTATAATTAAGGTTAGGTTTTAAGTTATAGTTTAGGAAATTACGTGTATGATGTATTTTTAAGGTTTAAAGTTTATGATTTAAGATTTAAAATTTAATTTTTTAGTGTTTGGCATAAAAGTAGGCGAAAAAAATGATTTTTGTCCAAATGTAAATTAAGCGTGCAAAATTATGCATTTTTAAATAAAAATTATCATTTTCTTTCTATCAATTTTCAACACTGCCAAATATTGAATAGAGCTCATTTTCCATCGTTTCAACACTATCATTTTCTTTCTATTGGTAAATTAAATGTTTATTTTATGATTTATGTTCGAAATTTATGATTTTTCCTTTCAATAATGTTTTTTCAAAGTTCGAACATGAGTCTTCTCCTTTGAGAGAATAATGTGGCTTATCATCGCACCAAACATTTATTGGTTGTATCTTTCTATTTATTTGTTCCTCTTATTTTCCATATTTCCAACTTACTAATATACCATATATGCTATATATTTTAACTATCACACACACAAATATATATATATATATATACACCAACCATTTATTTTAAGAATTTTATCTAGTATACTAGAGGTGGAAAAAAATCACAAGTAGGATTTAAATGGTAGTAAGTGTTTCATTCTTTTACTTTTTTAATTCTTAAATTTTCTACAAGGACACTTGTCATAATTCCATCAACTACTTGTGAAAATTTCTCCACTAACACTGTACCAAATAATTGTCTTTATTTGGAATACTATCACACACAAATATGTATATGTAAATATATAAAAGATTTTATCATGATTGTGAGTTTAACAGAAAATATATAAAAGATATATTTATAAAAATATAGTCAATAAATATTAGGTGGACTGCTAACTGATTTGTATTTGAATTCTCTAGTAATGTATACAACACTTAAGTAATGGTTGTAAATGTATTTTATTTAAAAATATATAAAATAAAAAAGAGACATAAACATAATTATAGTAATATCCATGTTAATATTGAAAAATAATAATATTTCGGTATTTTACGAACTATATTGATATTTGATTAATATATAACATCAATTCAGTAGTTATACGAACAGTGGCATAACACAATGGAGACGGGTGGGGGCCACGGCCCCTCTTAAAATTTGTAAAACTATAGTTTTGACCCTTATAATTTTCACAAAATTTAATTTGGCCCCTACAAAATGTTTAGAAATTTAGATCAAGCTTCGATATTTATGATTTTTTATTTAAACCCCTCTCATAATTCTTAAAAGTTCTCGTTAATTAAGCCTCTCAAATTTTAAATTTTTTTAGTTAAACCCTAATTTTTCGAAAGAAGGAAATAAATTTAAGCCTTCAATTTTTTTTAAATTTTTTAATTAAATCTCTATATTTTTTAAAATTTAAATTTGGCCCCAAACTCTACCACCAAGTTCCGACACTGTATACGAATTTTTTTCACATGAGAACATGCATGATTGTGCATTGTGGAAACACCTTTCTCAAGTTTTCAAACAAGACTTCATTGCTTCAAGTACTACCATTTCACCAATTTAGTAATTTGATCAAACAAATATGTGATTCAAAAAGACAATTATAAAATCAAACTTTAATAGCATAGTTTCAATAATTAATAATGATAATATTTTGTATAATTAAATATAGTTTATTTTAACTTTGTGACAAGCAAATGTAAAACAGTAAAAGTTATAAATATATAGTATGATATTATATAATCACTATTTTGTATCATTCAACATAACATGTTTTGTGATATTGAGGATAAGTAAATGTGAAGTCAAAGAAAAGCTAAATAAAATGATTATAAATTTTGATTATCAAATTATGTAATCATGTGTAATTACTTCACGTAAAAGGTTAAAAGAGAAAAAGGAAATAAATTTATTAGAATTTATTTTCTCTTTATGATCATATTAGTAACATATTAAGGGAGAAATAGTTAATATCGTTTGTTGACTGTTGATATTCTAATTACCAATTTTGAATTTTATTTTTAAATTTTCCCAGTTTGCAAGTTGAATTAAAAAACACCCCAAGAATATGTAGTCCTGACAGCATCAATTATTACATTTCCTTATCATTGTATAAAAAGATGCTATAGATAACAAAAATACATAATAAAAATCATAGTAATTTATTATTTAAAAGGTTTAAATGAAAAATCAGTTCTTAAACTATGTTAATTTTTTGTTTTTAGTCTTTAAATTATTTTTGGTCAAAGTAAATATTTAAATTATATTTTTGTCTCTTTAAGTATTTAATTTTTTTGGTGAAAATAAGTACCTAAACTATATATTTTTAATTTTAGTCCCCAAACTAACATCTGTAAAAAAATCTTTATAACATGTCAACATCTTATGGGTCAAAATATTTTTTTAACTTAGATAACTATCAGACTTAAAGTAAAAATAAATAAAAATTTAAATATTTATTTTGATCAAAATATAGTTTAAATGTTAAAAAGCAAAAGCTATATAGTTTAAGGGCTAAATTTTCATTGAGATCTATTTTAAAGTATAGATTTAACAAATATAATTTTTCCAAATTGTCTTAGCATATGCTAATTGTTCGTTTAAAAAAACACATGTAAATTGATAAGATAGATAAATAATTCTCTAATGGGATTAGGTGAGAATATACGTAATGTTATAAGAATTTAACGAGTGATTACAATAGAGAAGACGATGTTTATTTTAGGTCTAAGTTTCAGCGTGGAATGTATATGCATTAGTGGTTCAAAATTTAAGGGACTAGCCGCCTATTTTTTTCCAATTGTCTTAGCATATGCAAATTGTCATGTTAAAAAAACAATGTTATAATTAATGGGATTGATTCAAGTGGTGAAAAGTTTAGTATCACTTAAGCAAGGTCTCAGGTTCGAAGCGTTGTGTATGCAAAAAAAAATTCGTTGGGAGAATCACCCACCAAAGTTAAGTGTGCGGCACGAATCGATCCGGATTAGTCAAGGCGTAGCCCTGAAAACCGGAATGGCAACAAAAAAAGTTATAAGAATTCAACGAGTGATCACATTGAAAAAAATATATGATGTTTATCTTAGAAGATTTAGTGGCGGAAGCTTTAAGGGACTAGCCTAAAAAAATTGGGAAAACTAGAATTTCTCAAAAAAAATTTAAAAAATTAATTCCCCCCCCCCCACAAGATTTTTAAAATTTTACACTAAGCTTTAAATATTTTAATTAAATTTCCTCTTATAATTTTTTAAAAGTTCTTATTAAATCTCTCAAAATTATTAAAAAAAATTGTTAAGTTCTCAATTTTTAAAAAAAATTTAAGTTGGTAGCACAAACTGTTACCTTAAGTTTTGTCACCGGTGTACATTATCAAAAGGGTTTAGAAACAATATCAACATATACTATCTTATAATCACCTTAAAAATATTAAAAATAAAATAAAGCGTATAAATCATATTCATATATATTTATTTTGAATTCATAGTAACTATATAAGAGGTGTCTGATTCATGAAACATGATATTATTTGTGAAACTATGATTTATTATGATTTATTTTTTAAATATACTAGTGTGATTATATGATAATATATGTTTTATATTTTTTTAATTTATTGATGTAATTACATGATGTAAAATCATATCGCCTATTAATCGATTTAAGACATTACATTGTTTAATAGTACATTTGGTCATACTATTTTAGTAAGTTTAACTTTAACATTAAATTAGACTTTACCAAAATTTAACATTTAACATATTATTAGTAAATTTAAGGCATTAAATAATGTATAAAAAGAGAACCACACATACCATTAAACAATCCTTTAATATACAACATTCAATTGGCTTAATTGAAGAGGCATTAGATTTCTTAATTAATTTTAAAGTTTCGAATTTTGTGAATGAAACAATTTGTTTGGAAAGGTCACCGTATAATAAACCTTTGTAATACTCAACCGGATTAATCAATCAATAAATTAGATATTAGTAGTATAAAAAAAACAATGCTATTTTATTTTTATTTCTTATTTATTTCTCTGCATTTTTTTAATTCTATAGACATACAAGTAAGGGACAAAAATTCTATGTCCCTTTCTATACCTAACACTAAAACTATCAAATTTCAAGGCATAGCCTTAAATTTTAAACCTTAAACCTTAAAAATACATTATACCCTTAAATTTCTAAACTCTAACTCTAACTCTAAACTCTAAACCCTAACTTTAAACTTAAATTTTTTAGTATGCGGGCATGAAAATGGACACAGAAAATGGGTATTTACAAGCAAAGTACATTGAATCATTCCATATCCCAAAAGACTTAACCGTTTCGTCCTTTAACCAGTTAGTTTCTTCCTCTATGATTGTACTGTGTTGGGAGCTTATTTGAAGGGAGCTAATGGAAGAAGGTCCCGTCCCGTGCCTTGATAATTTTGATGATGCTTTGGCAACAAGTTTCCCATGCCGATGCAACCTTTACATGTGCATGTGAAAATGAAGTATATATATATATATATATATTATAAGACAAGGAAGGCAAGGCATGGATAAATACATACATGTAACCGAAAACCCAGAGGGGGTGATGAAATTGAAGAGAGAGAGAGAGAGAGAGAGGGGCCGGGAAGGTGGAGTGTGTTCCAAGACACAATGATTACATGGTCTTGGGGAAGCAGAAAGGGTGGCGTGGAAATAGCCAAGAGTGTTAAAGAACGTGGGGGCTTGACCGAGGTAGGAAAAGGACGAGGCGATGCCAATATGTATTGGAATAAACTAAAAGATGAAGAAAAAGAAAGAAATGAGTTTAGCTAAGCCCTTTTATCATCATGAATCCCTCAGCCTTTTTGGTCTTTGGTTTGTCGACAGTCTATGTGTTGTGTGTTCACTCTGTTTTGTTTTTGTTTTTGTGTTTCCCATCTCACTCTCAGACACACATTGTAATTATACACTTTGAACCAATCACAAAAGCAATCCTATTTTATTAAGAGAGAGAAATTTAATATTAATACTTTCATTTCATGTATAAACTATGAACTAGTACAAGAATGGATAGGGGAAATGCCTTAGGAAGAAAGCAAAGGAGACTAACAGTACTTGCAGACTCTATAAATTTAGACTGGTGGTGGAGAAGAGAGCAAAAAGACACCAACAAAGCATATAGGAAAAGGAAACCTTGTTTTTAAGCTAAGGATAAAAAAGGGGGACCTGCTACAAACTTAACCTACCCCTCCATACACCCAAACCCATTTCCTTTTTGCCTTTTTTTTACCACTCACCACCACCTCCAAAGATATCATATACAAGAAGAATTCTTACACCTATGTAAACAACAGACATCATAGGAAGGTTTGTCTGGTTTTATATTCTCTCTTGTTTTTTTCCAGGGATGCGTGGGAAGAAGGAAGAAGATCAAGGGGAGTGTTCTCAAGCAATCCATAACATTCAAGGTTACCAAGAACACTTATTTCTGCAACAACAGATGCACCAGCAACAGCAGGGGAATGATTTATTCGGGGGGACACGGGGAGGGTTGATATTCCCTGAAGTTTCTCCTATCCTGCCATGGTCTCTCCCTCCGATTCACAATTTCAATCCGGCTCACTTTGCTGGGAACCCGGTTCGAGACGATGACCCTTTTCTAGTCCCTCCTCCCCCGTCCTCCTACGGTGGTTTATTCAACAGAAGAGCTCACGGCCTACAGTTTGCATACGATGGGACGATCTTATCCGACACTCTAGGGCCGGTGGTTCAACCCGGCTCGGCTCCTTTCGGGCTACAAGCCGAGTTGGGGAAGATGACTGCTCAAGAAATCATGGATGCTAAGGCTCTAGCCGCCTCTAAAAGTCACAGCGAAGCTGAAAGGAGGAGAAGAGAACGAATCAACAATCACCTGGCCAAGCTACGCAGCTTACTCCCGAGCACAACGAAAGTAAGTTGTAGTCATCTCACATAATAGTAATGAAAAAGAAATTGAAATGTTTATAAAATTATAAATCATCACGCGTACATGGTATATTATAATTATATAAATATTGGAACCATGGAAGTGTCACTCGACTCACCTTTTTCTCTTTTTGTTTTGTATTATATTGAAAACCTTTTCCCACCTTCAAAGATATATCTATAGATTTTTCTAAGATTCTACTTAGATGTTCTGATATTATGCTCTCAAAACCTACCCATTGAGATGTGAAAGGTCGGTCTTTTTTTGAAAAAAGCTCGACTTTGGGTTTACTCTTAACAGTCTTGTGGTAGTTCCGAGGAGGAAAAGGCACTACGAAAAGGGAATGAGCGTTAATGTCGCTCGGTTGATATGATAAAGAGAAACCAAGTAGCAGTTGAAAAGCTTCCACAGAGTTTTCTTGCCGGATCATCAGTCAAATTTAGTAGGGAAATGAAAAGATATAAAGAAAGACAAACAAACGAGCATACTGTCAGTTCACACTATTCCACCATTAACACCCTATTCTTCTGTCTACTTTCAAGTTTTAATTCTTCAAAGCAAGGAGAAAACAGCAAAATCCATCTATTCTTTTCACTCACTTAACCCACTTTTTAGTTTTTAACCTAATCACTTTGTTGTGTGGTGTAGACGGACAAGGCTTCATTGCTTGCGGAAGTGATCCAACATGTTAAGGAGCTGAAACGACAGACCTCTTTGATAGCGGAAACCAGTCCGGTGCCGACCGAAATCGACGAACTATCAGTTGATACAGCGGAAGAAGACGGTAAGTTCGTGATCAAAGCTTCACTTTGCTGTGAAGATAGGTCCGACCTCTTGCCTGACCTAATCAAGACATTAAAAGCTTTACGTCTAAAAACACTGAAAGCCGAGATCACAACGCTCGGCGGGCGTGTAAAGAACGTTCTGTTTATCACCGGAGAGGAGGAAGAGTCCAGCAGTAGCGGTGAGCAGCAGCTGCAGTATTGTATCAGTTCAATACAGGAAGCATTGAAAGCGGTGATGGAGAAGACTTCAGTCGATGAGTCATCTTCAGGGAATGTTAAGAGACAAAGAACCAACATCAGCATTCTTGAACACAGGTCTCTTTAATCTATGATGGGGTGTGTTCAATTTTCTCTCTTTTTTTTTCTGGGAGTGTTTTAATTTGTGTATTTTCTGTCAGTGGACAACATATATAATGATGGTGTGGTTGGTTTGTATACATAAACAATGGGTTTAAACTTTAAATTATAAACAAGAATTCCAAGGGAAGAACTAGGGCTGAATGCTGATGCATCATGCATGTCGATGGTGATGGCAGCATGACCAATTGATGATGTTGTTGGTTTTTGGTATGATCATTGAAGGGGGTGAAAATGAAATAGTCCAAAAAAAGAGTGGGGGATCTTTTTCGTGGGAAGAGAAACCTTATATTAAAACCCAACATAGAAAACGTGAAGGTGATTGCTCTGGTGGTGAGTGGAACCAGCTTAGGTTGGAGTTGGGACAAAAACACATGAAACTCTATGCTCTGGTTTGGTCTGGGGTTTTGTTTTTGTTTGTTTTGTAGCAGAACTACTCTCTCTCCTCAGATTTGGTGGGGGATTTATGATCATATCATATGATGCATTAATATATTAAGAATGGCGACGACGTACTTCTCTTTTTTTTTTCCTTCTTCTTATGCTTGTTCTACTCATGATGTTACACTTCTACTACCATCATCATTCATCACCAACGTTGTCATCTCAGCTTCTGATTAATTTTCTTTCTGAACCCTTTTCTTTATTTTTTTAAACGAGTGGAGTAATGGTGAAAGTGGGGGAAGAGCGACATTAGAAAGGAAAACCCTAACAATGGAATGAAAGTTATATGCTACTTTTCGGTACTCATTTATGTCTCAACACTAAAAAATACTATAAAATTAAATTTCAAGCCCTAACCCTAAATTCTAAATCTTAAAACCTACACCTTATACCCTAAATTGTCTAAGCCCTAACTTAAAACCTTAAACTTTAAACCTAATTTTGAGCGTAGGAGCATAAGTAGGGGCACAGAAAAGGGGCAGAGGATTTTCATCCCTAACAAGGCTGGCATGTTCTATGCATTAGAAAAATAGACTATTTTTCTAACCACTTATATTTAATCTGTTGGTTAACTAATTTGATTCGGGTATTATAAAAATTAGTATGGAAATGACTTTTCAGTCTAGCTTGCTAAATTTACAACGTAATAATTCAAACATCTAACATTGCTTAAGGGATCTATTGCCTCATCTCACAAACCAACTCATTGTTGGTAAAATGGGTTGTTTTAATTTTAATTTCAAGTACATATAATATTTACTCTCTGTGACACTAAATTTGTCTCTTTTGTAATTTAAAACTGTCCCACTAAATTTGTCCTATTTAAAAAAAATTACAATTTCTACAACACACATTTTTCTTTTTACCATTTCTTTAGTTTTGCAACAAAATAGAATTTAACTTTTAAAGGATAAAATTGTCATTCTAGTTATTTTACATTACATTTTACAATTTTTTTCTTCTTAAAACTACGTGAAAAAATGAACTAGAGATATTTTGTAAGATAAAAGGAGTATAATTTATAAAAATAAAAGTTATAAAATAAAATAAAAATAAAATCCACTTATTTTTGTATGTTATATTGATAATATACAGAACCGCACACCATTTTTTATAAAGAGAGAGCTGGAAGCTAAAACATTAGGACGTAGGTAGTCTTGTACAATCATGTAAAAGAGCGATCACAATCCACAACATCTGAAGGTGAGGAAAATTAATGACACCGATCATAGCCTACTTGGATCATTTTCGCTAAACCATCGGCAACTCTATTCGTCTCCCGACAAACATGTCGGAGAAAAACCACTCAATTCTAACTAATTAAGTCAAAAATGTATTGCAAAATATGGCATGGATTTTCAATATTACTTGACTGGTTTAGTTGCAGATATAGAAATCTAGATAATTGATATGTGTGTGTGGACTTCTTTATTTATATAGGTTCTGACTGTAATTGGTAAATGAATTGCCCCTTTACATTTTCTATTTAAATTTTATTTTTAAAGAAATTAAAAATTTAAAAGCATTTACCAAATATAAGTGCAAATTGAGTGCAACATGAAAGTTATAAAAAGTTGAAGAGTTAATTTCCAATAGTAGAAGACATTGTCAAGTTATACGTATACGTATGTATGCATAACAGAATAGTGGTCGGTCTTTTTTGCTCCCCAATAGTACATTATCTGCAAGCTATAATAATCAAATGTATCTTTAGCAAGTAAAGTTTTAAATTTAGAATTTGTGGATAGAAAAAATATTATCGTAAAATTTGTTCTTAATATAGATTTATTCGGTTCGATTTTAGACTCAACTGAGATTTTGTAGAATGAAAGCGGATGAAGCCAGAGACAAAAAAGTCTCAATAAACATAAAAATAAGGGTAAAGTTCACAAACGGTCACTGAACTTTGTTAAAAAAATAAAATGATAATCAAACTTTCAAATGTTATAAAATGACAATTAAACTTTATGTTTTGTAACAAAATGATAACTCGGCCGTTAAATACTTAATGTGACTGTTATGAAACTTTGTATAATAGCACATTTAGTCCTTTATATTTAAACATTCAATCAATTTAGTCATACTTCAAAAAAATTCAATAAATTTAACTCTCATTATTTACATATTTTTTTCAATTTGATCCTAGTTAAAAAAAATTAAGCCAAACCAATTACTTTCTCCATTAACAAGCAAAACAAGTAGCTTAAAAGGGTATAATGCAGCTGCTATTGTTGCTTAATTGTAACAGTTGTTTACAAAGGACCAAATATGCTATTATACAAAGTTTTATAACAGTCACGTCAAGCATTTAACGGTCGAGTTACCATTTTGTTACAAAACATAAAGTTTAATTGACATTTTGTAACATTTGAAAGTTTGATTACCATTTTTTTAACAAATTTTAGTGATCGTTTGTGAACTTTACCCTAAAAATAATATTATTTATGGGAGAAGAACAAACAATTTAGGAAAAGAACAAAGAATTAGATAATAAAAGTATTGCGTGTTTAAGGAGATCAATGGTGTATTTTTTTATAATATTTTTAACTATGAAAGATAAACTTATTGAATTGTTTTGAATTAAGACAAAAATAATAGATTGTATAAATTTTAAGAACTAAAACTTTATTATATCAGACTACATCATTATTCTCGTTTAATATTTAACGACCAATGACATATTTGTAATAATGTTTTAATAGTGATTAGAAGAAAAACGACACATTTATTATTAAACTCATAACCTAGTGACCTAGAGGGTAGTTTACCCTAAAAAAGTCAAGTTGCTATTATGCTAGCAGGTCAAATTCTCTACACAAGAACAAGTGGATCAACCCGGCCGGAGCTTGCAGTGAGTTAACTCCAATTAAAGTCAGATGAATTGATTCACAATAACCCTAAACCCATGCTGAGTCGAGACACGTACGATATGAGGCTAGCTTTTCAAAAAGAAAGGTGGCATGATCTGATATACCATACCTTCCAAGTGATCCAACATCAAATTTTCTGGGTAAAAAATGATGAAGAATAGATTTAAATAGCAGTCCGTAACCGCAACAATAACGCCTTATAAATTTGTAATACACATAATTATTATGTCTGCAATAGCATCTGTTATTAAAAAAATTCACGACCACAATACCTGTAGGTCACAGTGACCACAATAGCATCTACTATGTCTGCAATTGCGATATTAAAGACAACTGTCGCAACCGTAACTACAATTTAAATCTCTTGACGATGAGATTTGTGATATAATAAGAAAGATTAGCAGAAGGATTGCATAGCCTATATAGGGTAGTAGAGAAAGGTAAGGTTGAAGAATCTAAGAAAGCCCTATTTCAAGTTTGGAGATGGAAGATGCAGGTAGGGGAATCAAACAGCTTTTTCTCATGCTAGGCTGATAAAAGGAGACTGTTGTGGTCAACTAAAATTAAGACAGAGGTGTTTTAAGTGTAATGAACCGGAGCTGCAATATTGCTGCGTAAATTGAAGACAGCCGCTGATGAACATGTACTATAAACCACTGTTTGCACCGTCTCATTATATATAATATATTATAATGCATCTGTCTTGAATCCTGGGTCTAACTAAAACACCAGGCGGCCAGGATTGATTTGCAACTTCAAAGTCAGGCAGAGAGTATTTTGAGTTAAGAACGGAAACAAATGTTTTATGAAATACTCATCTTCAGTTTGAATAAATTAGGCTAAGTTCAGCTAAGCTAACTAATTAACTTCTGAAACACAAATGATTTTAGTAGGAAAGCGGACGATATTCATCCTTTGAGACCCGAGTTCAAATCGTTTTGTTTGCAAGTATTTACTTTGTCAATGGGTTAAGAATATATATGAACATATACTATCTTATAATCACCTTAAGACTATTCTAACTACTGGAACGCAGAGCCGTCTCGGACATTTTCGAGGGTCTTGAGCGAAAAACTAAAAAAATGGCTTCTATAGAAAAATATGTTCCATTACTTTGATTAAATTAAATATTTCATTGTAAGTCATAGAAATATTATTAAAATTTATCAAACACATTATTTTTGTTGTTATGTTAATAAAACATCTTAAATATAAAACAATAAGAGACAACTACTAACTTACTAAATTATTACTTGAAAAATTATAAAATTATAAAAATAAAATATGTGAGCCATAAGCGAACGTTCATGCTGCTCTCCCTTTTCATACGCTACTATTGGGACGAAAGCAGAAAATTAATTTTAAATTACAAAACATATATATATATATATTTCATTGTAAATCATAAAAATATTATTAAAATTTATCAAACACATTAATTTTTGATGTTTTGTTAATAAAACATCTTAAATACAAAACAATAAGAGACAACCACTAACTTACTAAATTATCACTTGAAAAAATTATAAAATTATAAAAATAAAAGATTTGAGCTATGAGCGAACGTTCATGTTGCTCTCCCTTTTCATACGCTACTATTATTACGGAACCGAAAAAGTAATTTAAAATTACAAAACATATATATATATATATATATATATATATATATATATATATATATATATATATATTTTTTAAATTCTCCGACTTACCAAGATCAATATTATCCTTGAATGTAGTCGCAAATTTATGTGGAATAATGTGCAAAAGAAAATGAATAAATGAGTTGTTGAAATTTCCAGGTGTTAAAAGATGAGTGGAAGAGAGAATTAGAAAGTGGATTTGTCAATTATGAATTGTGAGTGGGTTGTATATACATATACTAACAGAGTTAGTTCGTTCTGTCCTATATTTTTTTAATCATTTTATTTAAACACAAGATAATATTCAATTACAACAGAACAAAAATTCTCGGCCCTAATTATGTCTTACACTAAAAAATACTTAAAAATTAAATTTTAAACCTTAACTTTAGTTTTCACATCTTAAACCCTAAACTCTACACTCTAAAAAATACAATCTACTCCTAACTTTAAACTCTAAACTCTAAACTCATTTTTTTAAAATGAGGCATCAAAAGAGGTATAGTTTGGGGCAGAGGATTTCCACTTTTTTATGATACATATTCAGGGTGCAAAGCTACTTCTTTCAACAATGTCGTCTTCAAGATTTAAACTCATGTCTTCTTTCTAAAAATTAAATATATTTTACTAATGCATCCAACGTATATTGCTTTATTCACAATATCTTTTAAATACAAATAAATCTTTTATTTTATGTGGAAAATTTAGTAGTACAATCGGTGGGTAAGATTATAGATAGCTAGCGTATAGTGTCGGTGGACATATCTTTCTTATTATTAGATTTTGTTAGTCATTTTAATGAAAATATTATATATAGATATGGGTATTTAAAATAATGAAATAGAAAATTATTATAAATGATTTTATATACAAATTCATTAGGCACACGTTTCATTTATCAAGTAATGACTTTCGCTAGTTTTATTTAAAAATTATTTGGCATAATGTTAAAAAAAATTCTTAATGTTTGATTAAATAATTATTTTGATTCATATTTTTTAAAATAATTTAATTCTTAATGTTTCATTTTAGGTTAAAATGACCTCTCTACGGATGAAAATTATTAGTCAACTAACAGTAAATGACTTGAAATGACGTGACAAAACTACATGACAGTGCACGTCGCGATAACAGTGTCATATAAACAAATATGGTAACTTTACAGAATGACACATTAATCAAAAAACAATTTTATAAAATTTATAAAATATAAAATATTTTTTTCTTTTAACGTGTCATTCTGTCGACCATAAAATAGACATGTATTATTAAAAAAAGCGCCCATTCCAACTATATATGCAAACCCGTCCATAACATTCTACTAGGGAGAAAAGGACGATCTTGGATTGGTAAATGGGCCTGAAAGCCCATTGAAGCCTAAAAGTCCAATTGATTTCAGGAACTGCAAAACAACAGAAAAACTTCATTGCTTTGCTGAAGAGGAAGGCCAACTCTCCGACTCAATCAAGCTACAACCCGGTACTTTCCATACATTCTTCCCCTTCATCACCTCCCTTACTTTCTCAGCTTCATCAAACTTACTTGCAGCAGCATATATGTTCGACAACAACACGTAATAACCAGGTTTCTCCGGCTCTAGACCAATGAGTTTCTTTGCAATCCGTTCGCCTACTTCGACATTGTTATGAACTCGACATCCAGCTAGAATAGCTCCTAGTATGGCCGCATCAGGTTCAATCGGCATTCCTTTTATAAATTCCTCTGCCTGCTCCAAATGCCCTGCTCTCGCCAAACAATCGACCATGCTAGCATAGTGTTTCAACTCTGGTGTCACCCCATAGTCTCCCATCAGCTCGAAACATGAACTTGCCTTTTCTGCTAGTCCACCATGGGCGCATGCTGATAATATACCAAGAAATGTAACTCCATTGGGTTTAACCCCTTTGGCAATCATATTGTCGAAAAGTTCGAACACGGTACTAACATCGCCACTCAACCCGTATCCCAATATGAGAGAGCTCCAGGAAATGACATCTTTTTGGTTCATCAGATTGAAAACCCTGTGAGCATAAGTTAATACAGCAAACTTTAAGTACATATCGACAATTGCATTTCCTAAATTCAATTCCATCCCCAATGACCTTCTCACACACCACCCATGGACACTCTTCCCATGCTTTAACCACCCCAATTGTCCACATATTAAAAGCAAGCTTAACATGACAACCCAATCAGGCGAAACCCCAGCATCGACCATTTCTCTATACAATGCCAAACCCAACGTCGGTTCCTCATGCTTTGCATATCCATCCAACATTGCCGTCCACATGACTGCGTCTCTCTTTGGCATTCCATCGAACAGGAGGCGCGCATCAAAAATCTTCCCAAAACTAACGTACAAGAAAACCAAAGCAGAAGCAACAAATAGACTCCTTACGAAACCCAATTTCAAGCACAACCCATGAAAGGAAACAGCTAGTTTCACCGTCCCAGAACTCACGCATGCCCTTAGAACAAGCGGGAGAGTGAAGTCGTCGGGTCTGACATCAGAACTCTGCCACATGTGAAGAAACAAATGTATGGCTTTAAGAGGGGAGTTTGAGCGGGAGAACTCCCCGATTATGATGTTCCAAGAATAGATATTCCTTTGGGGCATATGAAAGAAGACGGAAAGAGAGTAAGGGACGAGGTGGTGGTGCTGGGAATAAGCCAAAACAAGCCTAGAACTGAGAACAACATTGTCGTAAAGCGAGGTCCTTAGCAAGCGACCGTGAAGGTGGCGTAAATGGTTGCAGTTCGGCGATGAGTTAATGACGGAGAAGTAGTAGGAGATGAGGTTGGAATTGATTGGACCTGAACAACCCGATGTTGAATACAGCTTCTTGAACAGGGTCTTCATGTTTGCTCTTACATTACATCTGTATTATTTATACTTGTATTAATATCAATACAACCCATTCTGAAGATTCTAAATTCGAGTCAAATAAATATTATTATGAGAATTCAACGAATGATTTTAATGAAAAAAATGTTATTATCTTAAAAAATTCAGTTTTGAGTAAAAGTGTGAATTTTATTTAAGAGTTACGAAAAAATATAAATAATTACATTATGACTATTCAAAATAAGGATTTATATTTTATACACTGTCGGTAGAAATTAAAAATTTCTACAAGCGCCTTAGTTTTAAGGTTTAAGGTCTTAATTTAAGGTGTGGGGTTTATGGTTTAGGTGTAGGAAGTTAGAATTTAGGGGTTGTGATTAATATTTAGGGTTTAAGTTTAGAATATAGGATTTATAGGTTGGTGTTTTGTTTTTAGGGTAACGTGGTCATGATTTAGGGTTTTAAACCCTAAATTATAACCCTAAACTCTACATTCTTAATATTATCCTTAAATTCTAAACCCCTACATTAAACCCATAAATCCAACACCCTAAACCCTAAAACTAAAGCGTTTATGGAAAGTTTCATTTTCCACTGCCATTGTATAGGATAATAACCCTCAAAATAAACATATGATTAAAAACAAGTATCTCTTTACAAAAATTTTTCTCATCTTTCTCTGATTTTAGGGTTTTTTGTCTTTGGGTGTCGTTGTTGTCTGGTTTAGACAATAGCCACCCTTCCGCTCCTCCTCTCTTCTCTCTTTGTTCTTCTTTTTTTTACGTTATTTCAGTTCACTCTAGGTCAGTTTATTGTAGAGGTTTCTTTATTGGTGTCTTTAGCTCTATTAAGGCTTTCTTTAGTGAGGGGGTGATTTTTGAATCATGGAAGAGAAGTGTTCTGACCCGTGTCTTTTACTCCCAGTGTACCTTTAATAATGGTCGAGACTTTCGTTTCTTGCTTCGATGGACGACTAAGAGCAAGTTTTTTGATTTCATCTCCCTCGTTGTTTTTCTTCAGTCATCAGTGAACAAAAAATTTGACACAATAAAAATCAAGTATATATTTAATAAAATATAGATAAAGTCTACCAATAAGGTGGCGACATGAATAATCAAATTATTTTATTAAATAAAATAAAGACTAAATTGAAAAAAAATGTGTATATAGCGGGGACCAAATATGAAATTATATCAATTTTGACTAACGGCCACGTCACTCCCTCCGTTGGCTTTTAATGGTTGGTGGTCACATTAAATCTAAATTAATAGTTCAGTGGTTTAATTGCTGCAATTAGAAGTATAGCGTTCAAATCAAATTCATAGTATAGTGGTCATTTATGTAGTTTACTCTAAAAATAAATCATGAGTATTAAACACGAAAAAGATACACATAAAATATTATTTTTTTGTTTTGGGGAATAAATCACCAAATTTATTACTAAATGCAGGAAAGTCAAATGACAAAACAGCCAAGCTGGTGGTTTTCTTTCTCCTTTTCCACCTTGAACAGATTTGTACTAATTAGATCCTTAAACTAAACATTCAATCATCTTATTCTAATACAATTTCCATATCACATAATAAATAAATGAAAATCAAGAACAATACACACCAAGAGTTGATAGCCCTTCATAGTTTGTGTTGATTTTGACGTCAAGCACATGTTGCTGTTATGGCCAAGGCTTCAACCACCGGCTTCGGGGCCGGGATTTCGTTGCTTTGCTTCGTATTTTCACCCTTCATCTTCACTAGGAAGTCGTTGAAGCATTCATCCAATGTTCGAAACGGCTCGTTCGGGTACAGGCTGCTCACTTCGGTTTCGTTCGGCCCCTCGATCGAAAAATTCACTTGGCAACCTTTTATGAAGATGTCATGGGTAAATGACGCAACAATACTCTGTGGGATACGCTTCTCTGCAAATCCAACCTATTAGTTAAGTCAAGCAATGTAGGGGGAGATTCATATTGAACAGGAGTGGTGTATGGACCTGCCGCGACCGAGAGAAGGTCGTCTTCGGTCACGGTAACTCGAGGGAGGGTTCGTCGGATTTTCCTTTCCCACAAAGCTGCAAGCTCGTTCATGTTGTAGAAATTGCAGGCTGGCCTAAAATGAACCGACTTGTTCACGGTCCTAATGTCATCGACAGTTTTCATGGTGAATTTGCCTATATCGGTGCCTGCAACAAAGTAAGCTGCACCGGGAGGCATAAACAAAGAATTCAACCATTTGAAATTTCACACAGAATTCAATTAAAATTCTAAATTATATACGAAATTCAAATTTTCAGGGGAACGGCTACCCCCTTCAACCCTTCTCGGTCTACTAAATCATATCACATGTGGTAGAAGACAAGAGAACGGTTATATTATTAATGTATTTATCTGGGAAGGACCAGACCCTACGGTTCTTAGCCTCCCAAGAATTTAGAAATTTATAATAATTAAAAAATAAAAAAATTTAATTTGACCCTTTCAAATTTTTAAAAATTCACATTAAATGTCAATTTTTTTAATATTTGTAATTAAACCCTCTAAGAATTAATTTGGCCCCTTTAATTTTTGGTTTAATGTCAACTTAGGTCCATATAGTTGTGTTTAAATACTCGATAAACACCTGTATTTTTAAAGTTCACTAGTTTAGCCGTTTATGATATTCGATCTTGGCTCTATCTCAATTACTTATTACCTTTGACATTGTCATCTAAAATTAGAAGGGACAAAAATTTTATTTAACTAATGTATAAACTAAAAATATCTAAATTATTGCTATATCAAAAATTTTGAAAAATATAAGAACCCATCGTATCCATAAATAACTCACGTCGCTGCTTGACATACTGGACCACAGAATCTTACGAGGACGAAGCATAAGTAGAGCCCAATATCTTAGTCTCCCAAGAATTTTAGAAAAATTAATAATAAGTCCTTTACTCTAACTCTTTAAATTTTTTAGAAAATCATATTAAACGTTATTTTTAAATATTTGTAATTAGATCCTTTAGAAAAATAATCTCCCCTTTTTAATTTTTTGTCTAATGATAATTTAAGTTCCTGTAGTTTAAATATTAGATAAATTAAAGTTTTCTCTCAAATTTAAAATTTAAATACTTAATAAGTCCTTGTATTTTTAAAGTTTTATAATTTAACCACACTCAATGTTCGATCCTGACTCCGTCTCGAGTATTTATTACCTTTGACACTGCCATCGCCGTAGATTTGAAACTGATCCAACGGAGGAATGACCTCTGAAGGATGCCTGTTGTCGTAGTAGGGCCAAGAAGCAATGGAATTACAACAAATGTAGGTGAAGGGGATGTCCAGCTTCTCAACCAAACGTCGGACTTGCCGCTTTTCTTTGTACATTTGGATCCCCGGCTCCACCGGGTCCGCCCTATCCACATCGTGTCCGAACTCAGACGGCAAGAACCTCTGCAACAACAATAAAAACAACTCAAAAAGTTTTTTTTTCTTCTTCGAAGTTCAACAAGAATTCAAATAGCGGTCCGCTGTCGTAATAGCAGTAGCGATACTGTTCAAAATTGTTAATGCGAAAATAACAATTTATAATAACAGTAATATTTCTGTTATTATCCGCAACTACGATAAAACAACTCAACCCGCTCAGTGAAAGTACAAGTTTTAAATGAACACCTTAACAGTGCCGGCAGAGCTAATTGGCTCAACTAAAGACAGCTGATCCAGTATTTTGTCACCGCCCACGGCTGATATCACGGTCTCAATGCGGTGCTCTTTCAGCAGCTTCACCATCAACTCCTTGTCATTTGCCACTCCCTGGAAACAAAATCCAACCATCAGAAAAAGAAAAGAACAAGAACCCATCTTTCTCTTACAAAACAACAATATTCAATATATGAACTACATTCAACAGTACGGCGCCTCTGTCTTGAAGGGCTTTGTGTACTTTGTTCTTTGAATGGTTTTCCGAGCTCGGCCTGACCAGAACATAAGTTGGTCGACCAGCATCCAAGCTGGCTTCAGCCACAAACCGACCAATGAAGCCGGTTGCTCCGACTATAAGGACGCAGCCATTAGATGTTGAGACAGTCATTTTCTCCCCCCGAAAGAAAGGCTGTTTTGGTTTTTGCGTTATTGCAAGATATAACAACAGAGAAGAGTGGTTGGTCTATATATATACAGAGGCGGCGGCTGGTCCAACTACCATTCCGGGATTCAACAACTTCAGCCCTTATCAAACTCTCCAATTCCATTACAATTTGCTTAAAAACATTCCATTCCGATTGTAAAATAAACTAAATTAACGTCAACCGCGTTGTAGATTCCTTTTTACGTCTCAGACATGGAACATTCTTGTGAAATGGGCTGCAAGGAATCCTACTGAACTCAGTTTTATTACAGGGAGATCAAGGCTTTTTTTTAAATATAAATTTTCAGAATTATTTTAGAATTTAAACATGTTTGACTGATAGCTAAGAAACTCGTGAGTAGTGATAACGATGACGATGAGATGAATTGGCCTTTCAACAATCCTGGGGTTTAATTTTCTATAGGTTTCATATCTTCATCTAACTATGAAAGTAAAAGGTTATATTCCATGATTGGTACTTATACTATGCATAAGTTGTAGGTTTAGTCCTTGTACTTTTATTTGGTCACTTTTAGACTTGTACTTTCAGGTAGGGGTGAGCATTCGATCAAGTCGAGTCAAAAAATTTCGAGTTATTCGAGTTGACGAATCATATTTTACAACTCAAACTTTATTTGAAATTTTTTCGATTCGAGTCGAGTCAAGTTTTCGAGTTCCTATAAAAATTTAATTGTAATTATTTATTATGTTATAGTACGTTTTGATTCTAATTTAAACGGCTTTCTCTAATCATATAAGATATGCATATATATATTTCTTCATATTTTTTATATGTAGCAATATTTCTTCATATTTTTATATATCAGTATATATATATCATTAAAAATTGAGGGACTCGTCTTGAACTTAAAAATAAATTTACTAATTACTAAAAAAATTCGAGTTATTCGAATTTTCATTTTACAACTCAAACTTTATTTGAAATTTTTACGAGTCGAGTCAATGAAATTTCGAGTCGAGTCGAGTTTTGCTCACCCTACTTTTAGGTTTTTAAAATTTGGGTCCAGATCCAAACAATAACGGTGAAATTTTTTAAAGTAAATTATGTCATCAGTCTTTGTATTATACATTAGTTGTAGATATAATTCTTGTAAATTTAGTTATATTGTCTTTGTCCATGTCAATACAAGTTTATAATGATCGGAATTTAAAAAATCGAAATTTGATTTTTTTTTAGTTTGAAAAGATTACAAACAAAAATAGTTCGAATGTAATACCAGTCCGAGTTTGAGTCCGAGGTAAATCCGACCAAAACTCGAAAAATATGAACTTTTAACTAAGCAAACATTAGCATAATAAATCTTTTTGTTAAATTAGAAAGTAAAATATTAAAAAAATTAATTAGGAATATAAAATAACCATAGTACAAGCATTACATATGTATAATAAATATACAAATTTAATAAACATTTAAATTCAAAGAATTTAAATTAATGATTATATAAAATATACTGATACAATTTGTTAATTTAATAATATAATAATTCAAATATTATAAATTAGTTTTATAATTCTCACAAACGAGTAACCTGACTCATTGTGTAACATTAATAATAAAATTAATAAATTACTTTTACGATTTTTAATGTGATTGGTGAGAGTATATGGTGTGTTTTTAACTTTTTGATAAAATTCAATATTACACTTCTGTTGATAAAACTTTTCAAACTCTAGTCTTCTAGGAAAATAATATGATTTATTTTTTATTGGGATTATTCCTTAGGTTCAATTAACAAATTAATTTTAAATAATATTTCCTCGATATAGACATTAGTTATGACAATTTATAAGGTATAATGTCAAAAATTGTTAACATTTGACTGAATAGTTACTTTGACATTTTTTTAGTACTTTGACCCTCAAAGGTTATTTTGGGTCAAAATAACCCTTCATTGATGAAAATCGTTAGTTAAATAACGGTAAACACATTGAAATGACATGATAATCCAACATGACATCATACATTGAGTAATTGAGAAGTGAGCTATCCCAATAAAAGTTTTGGTTTGTTCCCTCTCAAGGTCAAATTGCAGAATTGTTGCAAATGTGGCGCTGCTATGTTAGCGTGTGATGTTGTGTAGCATTGTCACACCATAGAAAGGTATTTATTGTTAGTAAGCTATTTTGACTCAAAATAAAACGTTGAAGGTCAAAATACTCTAAAAAAATAAGAGTTAAAATGACTATTCAATTAAACATTAAAGTCATTCTTTAACATTATCCCAATTAAAAACTAAAAGGTAAAATACAATATCTAAATAAAACAAAAAAAAATACCCCTTTAAATTGATATTCTGACTCTGCCCTCGTAGAAAAAGCTGTTAAGGCAGCATATATGTGATTCCAGGTTGCCTTACCTAACGTATAATTATTATGTTGGTGAATGGTGAATTGGTGCTCACCTAACTGTATTATCCAACTTTCTATATTATATCTATTATTGTAGCATGTGCACATTTATAATAACTAAAAATTTTGACTCCTTTTTTTATATAAATTTTAGATTCGATACATAACAGTTTACACTTTCTTTCTATTTGAAAAAAAAAATAGTGACAAAATATTCTATTTGCGTAAAATTATCCAAAGAAAAATTTTATTTATGTAGTGTAGGTGATTCATGCAATAATATATATATATATGTAAAATTATCCAAACAAAAATTCTATTTATGTAAAATTATCCAAAGAAAAATTCTCACTTTCTATATTATATTTGACTTTGTGACACGTTTTTACTCTACCTTGTGGTATGCTAATGTTTTATGGCATGTTATTCATCCACCTTTGTGGTAGATTTGTGTTCGTGTAGAGTTTCTCACGATGTTCGGTTTTGATGTGCAATTGTCGATAGGGGTGTTGAAAAATACCTGAAACGGTTGACACGACCCGCCGACCGAGCCTTAAAAATTGGGTAGTTCTTAAAAAATTACCCGCCCGGGTCAGGTACCTGACCCGAGATTTTTTCGGATAATTGGGTCGGGTCTGGACTGAAATTTTTTGGTAATCGTCTAACCGGGTACCCAACTCGACCCGGTACTTTTAGTATATTTATCTTTTTATTTTTAAATTATAATTTTATTTTAGTTTCTTAATATTTTAACCTAAAACTAAATTTAAATTTATAAATTATTTCTATGTTTGTATTATGTACTTTAAAGTTTTAAAAATTTTAAATATATTTTTATTAATTTGTTAATACAGGATTCGAAAAAAAAGATTAATATTTTAATGTCTTTTTTTATAAACTTTAATTAATATATATATCCAAGTATTTCTATCTTAAAACTAACTTCAAATTATTAATTTTTGCGTTTAGAGTATGTATTATGAAATTTTAAATTTTATGTGTTTAATATGTGTTTTTTAAATAAATTTAAAAATAAATAAATAAAAATGTGAACCGAGTATATAGTACCCGATTAGCGGGCACCCGATAATTACGAGCCAGGATGGGGCCGAAAAATTCAATACCCAAAAGATCGGGTACCTGAAAAGCCAAGTACCCGGGAATGAACACCTTGAATTGTCGGAGATCGTTCAATAGTTTGATCTCTTCTTGTGGTTGTTTGTCGATGCACTTAGATCTATTCAGCGAAGTAACCTGCAAGATTGTTCGTTTCACTCGACACTCCTTCATCACTTATCAAGCGTCTAGTTGGATTGAGTTAATGAGTTCTGTTTATGGTTGTTGTGTTTTAGTTGTTGATGTTTTTTTAGAGGATTCACTTTATCTCTTGTGTGTTGACAATTCTTCTAGCCTCTTACTATTCAATTGAGGTTATGCTTATCCATATAAGTAATGGTAAGCGTATTTTTTACTGGTGTGACTGAGTTTTTCCTCTTTTAGAAAGAATGAGAGTTTTTTTTACAAATTTTTTCAAGTTTTTTTATTGTTCACTATTTGAACCTCTTTATAAGACTCTCTTTTTAAGTAATAAAAATTATTGAGTATATATATATACACACACGTAGGCCTAGCTAATTAATTAAGCCAGGTTGTTTCTGCTGCAATATAGCTAATTAATTAAGCCAGGTTGTTTCTGCTGCAATAAATTTGATGATAGGTTGGATACAGTCATTCAGATTGAGTTTTAGAAAAATTATTAATGTTTGATGTGATTTGTTAGTTCGAAATATGAAGAGTATTTCATAACTAAATCCAACTTAAATTTAAAACAAAAAATCACGGGTCTATGTTTTTTTAATCTATCGCTTTAAAATTCATTTAGTTAAATATTATTATTTGATAATAGAAAGTTTATTTTGCTTAGTAAAGAGTAGGAGTGAGTGTTTGATAGAGTTAAAGGAAAAGTTTTCTTGTTAGTCTAGTTGATGAGTCTTATTTTATAATTTAATTTTATTTGAAATTTTTTCGAGTCAAGTTGTTTGAGTTTCCGTTTAAATTTGTTTGTAAATATTTATAATATTATTATACTATTTTTTCTAATTTAAACTACTTTCTATAACCATATACGATATTCATATATATATATATATATATATATATATTTCTTTATATTTTCTCACATGTGATATACATATAACAAACATAGTCAATGACTCGACTCGAACTTGGAAATTGATATACTAATTACTAAAAATTTCAAATAATTTGAGTCTCATTTTGTAACTCAAACTTTATTTTGAATTTTTTCGAATCAAATTTTATGAAATTACGATTCGAGACAAGTTTTTTCGCATCGAATTGATACAAAAAGTTCAATTTTTTCGAATTAAATCGAGTCAAGTTTTGATCATCCCTACAAAGAGTGATTTTATTCAACCACCCAAAACACCTTACTATCGAGATGAAAATCTTTTAGAAAAACACCCTCAACATTTTAGTGATGTTCCTACTCCCTAACGACCATTTAGATGCGGATGGTAATAGGGTCTATGGGAGTCCTAGCACCCTCAAAATTTTAAAAATTTATAATTTAATCCTTTAAATTTTAAAAAATTCTAATATGAACCTTTAAAAATTTTAAAACATTCTTAATATATTTCAAAAAATTTAAACATTTCAAATTAAGCACCCTCCTTAAAAGTTTTAAAAGTTCTCATGAAATAAATTTTTTTAAAAAAATTAATTAGACCACAAATATTTAAAGTATTTTAAGTAAACTTCTTCAAACTCCGTTATCAAGACCCGCCTGCGACTATCTCTTGGTTACCAACAATTTTCAATCATATTAGTTTTTAGGGTAAACTACACCATATACCACTAAACTATGGTCCCCGAGTCGAAAATACCACTGAATTTTAAAACTATTCAAAACTAGCACTAAACTTTAATATTTGAGTCGAAAATGTCACTCTGCCGTTAACCGTAAATTCCCCCGTTAAGTCAAAATGACACCGTTTTGGTGCGACTGTTTTAAAGCTTAATTTAGCTCAAAACGACGTCGTTTTGCTGGAGGACCTTTAAGGGGTAAAGCTAAGCCTTAACCATTGAACCAACATAACATTATGTAGTATTTTACCACAAATATTATATATCTTAAACTACTTCAGATTAATTCAAATTATTTTATGAAATAAATAATACTATAAATAATATTAACATATAAAAATATAAATATGTATTATTTGCACATATATATATATATATATATATATATATATATAAATAAAACAATATTATTTTTATATATTATTAATAATATAAATATATTATTTTTAAAAAACATCAAAATATTTATAAAAATAATATTGTTTTATTTATATTATCAATAATATATAAAAACCCTAAATCCTAAATTGTTAACCCACAAATCTCAACCATCAAACTTAAATTCTAAACTTTAGAGTTTAGGATTGAAGGTTTAAGAATTTTTTATATTTAAATTTTATATTTTTTAAAATAATATATTTATATTATAAATAATATAAAATAAAATATTTTTATTTAAATTATATAAACTTATCTATTTAGTTCAACCAAATTATTTTAAAAATAATAATTCTATAAATAATATAAAATATATTATTTTTACATATATTAATAAAAATATTATTTTTTAAAATAAAAAATATTCATAAAACAATGTATTTATATTATAAATAATATATAAAAACTATAAATTCCAAACCTTAAATCATAAAGTTTAGGGTTTGAGGTTTGAGCTTTGTAGTTTAAAGTTTATGATTTAGAGTTTAGAGTTTTTATATAATATTTATAATGTAAATATATTATTTATGTATAATATTTATATTATATGCAAAATAAAAACAATACACTTTTATTTATATATATTATATATATAATTAATATATTTGAATATTATTTATAATATTATTTATTTCATAAATAATTTGAATTAATCTGATGTAGTTTGAGATATATAATATTTGTGGTAAAATATTATATAATGTTATGTTGGTTTAGCAGTCTTTACCTCTTAAAGGTCTTAGGTTTAAACCTAGGGTTGGCAACGTGTCGGATTTGGGTGGGTTGGAGCTTCACCCACCCCATTATCCGTATCCCAAATCGTCACCCAACCCACCCACCACCCGCTTGATCATTGACCTAAATTCGCCCCACCCATCAACCACGGATGAGGCGGGTGGATCGAATCATAAATGGGTTCTATTATTAGAAAATTATAGTTAAAAATACATGTAAAATTTTACTAAAACATTTAATATTTAATACATTAAAGTTCTAATTTTCCAAATAATCTTACATACAACTGAACATGCATAAACAAATTTTTCATTTCTCAATAATAAACAAAAGCTTAAAAAAGTTTAAGGTTCAAAATAATTTTTAAAACTAATATTATATCGATGGATAGATCGGGTGACGGATCAGATGGTGGGTTGAAAATTTTTCACCCGAACCCATCACCCGCTCCATTCGCCACCCACTTCAAACGGATCAAACCCATGTTTCATCAAATTTTCGTCCATTTAGTTGGATCGGGTGGGTCGGGTGGGCCACTATCCATGGATAATTGCCGGCCCTATTTGAACCACCCCAAGTGCATGGTTCTAATTTTTTTCCTCAAGCAAAGCGACGTCGTTTTGGGCTAAATTAGGCTTCAAAACAGCCGCACCAAAACGACGTCGTTTTGACTTAACATAGAAGTTAACGGTTAACAGCAGAGTGACATTTTCGATTCAAATATTAAAGTTCAGTGCTAGTTTTGAAGAATTTTAAAGTTCGGTGATATTTTTAACTCAGTGGCCACAGTTTAGTGATATACAATGTAATTTACCGTAATTTGTATTCTTGAAGTTCGACTCCGATAGTGACCCATTTACAATTGGGTCATCCACTTGCTAATTTTTCCTTGAATGGTCTCTTTCTTTTTAGGATTTTGCTCCTCCACCGTACGTATTCGGATCTGGAACAAGATACTCAACTCATTTTCTGAATTAACCCTTACTTTTATATCCTCATTATAATTTAACACTTTTGAATATGAAGGCTGTATCTGTCATTTCTCCACAATGTTTCCATGGTACGCCAGTTTTCTATTAATAATTTGATCATTTCCATAAAGATTCCCTCTCTTCAATTACATCATTTTTAACTATTCTAACTATTAAAACTATAGTGGTTAAGTTTTTCTTGAATTTTTTTTCTAGTTTTTTAAGTGTGCTGTCGAAAGTGAAGGTCTTAGTGTTGTTGTCTGACTTTTTCTTCTTCTTTTATTTGTTGTATTTTTTTTTTATTTTTGAGTCTCAAATAAGTATTTATTTGTTTTGATTCTTTCTTCTACCACTCTTTGTTGCGTTTGTTCAAGTGTTTTTGTGACACGATTTTCGTATGTAACAGAAAAAATATAAAAAAAAATAAAAATAAAAATAAAAAACGAAACATCATACCAACAAAACACGTCTAGTGAACTAGACGTTACAACTGTGTTTAGAGACAAAACAAAATTCAGAGTTGAAGAACAAAACAAAAATATTAAAAAGATGGAAAATTGATAATTTATCATTTTTTTTTCAAATATATCAAACAAAGGGGAAAAAATTTCCCAAAGAAGAAAACATAAATCTTTGTTTGTGTTGGTTTGATTTTAAAATTTTATACAAAATAACAATTAAAATTCATTCAACTCTACTCGCTCTCCACTGTCAAAATTCTTTTAACCCTAGTTGCTCTTTATTTTGATCAATTCCTTTGATCAATTTTAGTATTGGTTGTCGATCACTGGATCTATTAGTTTTCTTGTGTGTTTTTTTAATAAGAATCTTTTTCTTTGTTATTGTGACACGTTTTATCTCTGTCCTTGTGACATGTCTTTGTTTTTGTTTTGTGGTTTGGTTCATCTGTCTTTGTGGCATATTTCAGCATACCCTAGCGATCGATTGTTGTTCGCACAGAGACTCAATCGACGCTAGTTTCTGATTTATGTTTTTGTTGGTGGTCACTTGGAAAGTTATATCCTCACTCGATTGATGGTTGTTTGCCGATGAAATTAGTCCTCAGTATCAGTACTTTTTGCTTGACCGTTTGGATCGCGCACAATTTCTTCTTTCTTTATGCGTCTCGTTTGAACAGGTGTAACACCCCTTTCCCGGCCTGGTAGAGAACCGGGTCGGAGAGCGCTACCGGAAACGATGCGGAGATCGGAGACATAAATCCAAAAAAATTATTTCGGATTATTTTATTAATCTCTTTTAAGACTTAACACTTATCTTATTAACAACTTACTCAATTGGGGTCAATTTTAAATTTTTTTTTTTCAAACTTAGGGACTAAATTGTAATTTTCACAAATTAAAGGTCTTTATCTGAAATTCGTAAAAATATACTGAAATTAAACTTACTAGTTATTAGCCTGTAAAACCTCATTACTATCGGAGATTATTTATCTACCTGATTAGACGATGCAATATTTAGTGACTATTTTGTAAAATATTCAAATCTATTTCTTTTTATTATCTTACTAAAATTCTTTACATATTTAAATGAGCCTAACAACTCACAAAAATCTTAGATTCCTTTCTAATCATTTTTATTAGAAAATTTTTCGTATCTATCATTATTATTGTTCTAACATTTATTTAATAGGACTTTTCTAGATTACTAAAATAAAACCACATTATTAAATTACACAACACAATTTATACAAAAGTTGGATCATATGCCACTTTACTAGGAGTTCATGAAAGATATCATACATATATGGTAGAGATGTGACTTGCAACTGCACCACACGATCAAAGGTTGGAAATCTATCAGGGTCCTGAAAATGCATGAGACACGTATGTTAGGCTTACATAGCCTAGTGAGGTAGTCATGATAGTGAATTAACAATAATATGAGTGTCATGATTAAATATAAATTAATCTAACTCATTTGCATGCTTCTATAACAGTATAGGCATAACATGATCAGATATCCATATCACTGACATAACATAATATAATCATATATCTTATCATAAACATGTCATAGTATAACATATCGAACACATATTATATTGGTACCATTGGATACGCGGATTCCCTGTACACCATATCATAAATCATAAATGAGCCGTAGCCCTGAGCCGTAGCTCCATATATCCCTTACACTTCCATTCTTTTATCTCCCACATATAGGCCGTAGCCCTGGACCGTAGTCCTCCCTTACATGGTGAGCTCGAATATTCCTATGGCATGCCAATTGTATCCAACGTCCATAAATACACATAATTTCACATAGTCCATGATTTTCAGATCATATCATATCAAATAGCAAGATGAGCCGTAGCTCCATATCAGATAATATTTCATATTATTTTCATATACATGTAGCATATTATAATCATTTTTAAGCATATCAAAATAATGCAGTGTACTTACCAGATGCAGATAAATTCATAATTAATGCAACGGGGCAGCACCGAGCCTACCCCTGACACGACTATACTTACATATCAAGACATAAAAATATCGGAATGACACCGTGTCACCCGAGACAAATGCATCTACACTCACCTTGACAGACCGGTGCTTTATTTTTATTTATTGGGCTTGAAAGTTGATCTGAATTGACCTCGTGTACTACGATAAAAATTAATTAAAATAATAAGACAATATCGAATATATATAAAAATATTAATCAAACTCGATACCGAAACTTAAACTAACTAGAGATTTGAGCTTACCCCGTTGTCGGTAGAAATTCGATATTACTATATCGAAAATATCGGACTACCAATCAAATACTGAACCCACCTATTAAAAACTCTTCAATTTGCTGTGCATTTCCAACATTTCTCTTCCCCTATTTATACAAGTTTGGCGTCAGACATCTCCCCCCCACCTCCATTTTTTTTATTCATTTATCTTTATTTTAGTGGCCAATTATCTATAAAAAAATAAACAAGTGGCAATTGCCATATGGCCTAGTGGATAATTGATTGGTTTTGGCCACCTACTGCACCACTTGCTTTCCTTTTTTTTTATTCAATTAATCCTAATGGTTTTGACACTTTCTATTGAATTTGCTTTACCTAACTAAAACTAATTTAGGTGGAAATGGAATAGCCGTGTAAGGCATTTGAGTGGAGTATGGGCGGCATTTTTATAATGCATAATTGCCAAATTGAATTGCCCTTTGAATTGTACAATTCATACAATAATGGCAAGTGGGCGGCTAGATAAAATGGGCAGCATGGTTTCTATCCACGTGGGTTTCTTTTTAATAATAATAATAATAATAATAATAATAATAAACTAAATAAATAGGTTTCGAACCTAATTTCTATTAGACCCGAATAATCTAATAATAATAAACCCGAATAATTAATAAGACCAAACAATTTATAGAACCGATATAAAATATTCGGTTATCGGAACCTAATTCCGACTAGACCGGTTTTTGGGATGTGACAACTCACCCTCCCTTAAAAAAATTCGTCCTCGAATTTTTACCTGAATCGAATAGATGAGGATATTGCTTTTTCATCGTGTCCTCAGGTTCCCATGTTGCCTCTTCCCTTCTGTGATTTCTCCACAAAACTTTAACCAATGCAACATTTTTGTTTCTGAGTCTTTTGATTTCTCTATCCAGAATCTGAATTGGTTCCTCTTCGTAAGATAAGTTAGGATTCAGCTCCAATTCTTCCGGCTCTAAGATATGAGATGGATCGGATCTGTACTTTCTGAGCATTGACACGTGGAAGACATTGTGGATTTTATCGAACTCGCTAGGAAGTGCAAGTCGATAAGCTACTGGGCCAATTCTTTCAGTAATTTCAAAAGGTCCAATGAAGCGAGGACTGAGCTTTCCCCTCTTTCCAAACCGAAATACTTTCTTCCATGGAGAGACTTTAAGAAAGACTTTGTCTCCCACATTATGCTGAATGTCTCTTCGTTTCAGATCAGCGTAAGCTTTCTGCCTATCAAAAGCTTGTTTCAATCGAGAGTGAATGATTTGAACCTTCTCTTCTGTTTCTCTGAGCAATTGTGGTCCCAACACCTTGTTTTCACCAAGTTCGGACCAGCACAGAGGAGTTCTACATTTTCTGCCATACAATGCTTCAAAAGGAGCCATCTGAATAGACGACTGATAGCTATTGTTGTAGGAAAATTCTACTAAGGGTAGGGATTTCTCCCAATTTTTCCCAAAATCAATAATGCAGGCTCGGAGCATATCTTCCAGAATCTACAAGGAAGATCGTAATTGATATAGGATACCTAGCTTATGTTTAAAGAAAGAAACTAACGAGGTTACCTGAATAACCCTTTCAGATTGGCCATCGGTTTGGGGATGGAATGCAGTACTGAGATGTACTCTAGTTCCCAATGCCTCATGTAAGGTTCTCCAAAATCGGGATGCAAACCGTGGGTCTCGATCAGAAATTATTGATGTTGGAACTCCGTGCAAGCGTATGACTTCGTTGATATACAACTCTGCTAGCTTGGATAAGGTGAAGTCCATTCTTACAGGAAGAAAGTGAGCTGACTTGGTAAATCGATCTACGATGACCCAGATTGCGTTGTTTTTCTTTGGAGTCGGAGGTAATCCGCTTACAAAGTCCATAGTGATACGTTCCCACTTCCATTGTGGCAGCTCAATGGGTTGAAGAAGTCCCGTTGGTACTTTATGTTCGGCTTTAACCCGTTGACAAGTCAAACAACTTGCTACGAAATCTGTGATTTTACTTTTCATACCGGACCACCAGTAGATCTCTTTTAGATCCTTATACATCTTAACAGCTCCGGGGTGAATAGAAAAAGGGCTAGCATGTGCTTCACGCAGGATCTGGTTCCGAAGATCATCGTTGTTTGGAACACATATACGATTACGAAAGCATAACAAGCCTTCAGAGTTTATGGCAAAATCAGGGTCCGGTTCATCCTTGATTCGGGCTAAGATAGGTTGCAACTCCTCATCATCTTCTTGAAGTGCTTTAATCAGGGACACAATGGTCGATTGTACCCTGAGCTCGGCTAATAACTTGCCACGCTTCATGAGCCGAAAGTGAGCGTTTAAACATCTAGGAGAAGAAGTGGGCTTCCGGCTAAGAGCGTCAGCCACCACATTTGCTTTGCCGGGATGGTAATCAATTACCAGATCATAATCTTTCAAAAGCTCCATCCAACGACGCTGACGAAGGTTTAATTCTTTTTGGGTCAAAAGGTATTTCAGGCTTTTGTGGTCAGTAAAAAGATAACACTTTTCACCATAGAGGTAATGTCGCCAGATCTTTAGTGCGAACACAACCGCAGCTAGCTCAAGGTCATGAGTTGGATAATTAAGCTCATGCGGTTTGAGTTGACGTGAGGCATAGGCTATAACTTTACCTTCTTGCATCAAGACACAGCCCAGTCCTTGATGGGATGCATCGCTGTATACTGTGAAATCTTTTCCTGGTTCTGGTTGTACTAGGACAGGAGCGTGGGTGAGGATTTGTTTAAGCTGGTCAAAACTCCGTTGTTGGTCCACTGTCCACATGAAAGGAATGTCTTTGCGGAGAAGCTTCGTTAGGGGTGAAGCAATCAAGGAGAACCCCTTAACGAACCTACGATAGTATCCTGCAAGACCCAGGAAACTACGAATTTCTCCCACGTTTTTCGGGGGTATCCATTCGAGAATGGCTTGAATCTTCTTTGGGTCCACTTGAATTCCCGCGGAAGATATCACATGACCGAGAAAAGATACTTCGGTCAGCCAAAACTCGCATTTATTAAATTTGGCATAGAGCTGTTTTTCACGGAGGGTTTGGAGTACAATCCGAAGATGTTCTTTGTGAGTAACAGAATCTTTCGAATAGATCAAAATGTCGTCTATGAAGACAACGACAAATTTATCAAGATAAGGTCGAAATATTCGGTTCATCAGATCCATAAAGGCTGCAGGAGCATTGGTGAGCCCAAAAGGCATCACCAAGAATTCGTAATGACCATATCTGGTTCGAAAGGCTGTTTTTGAAACATCTGGTTCCTTCACGAGCATTTGATAGTAACCAGATCGGAGGTCTATCTTAGAAAAGACAGAAGCACCCTTTAGTTGATCAAATAGGTCGTCTATTCTAGGAAGTGGGTACTTATTTTTTATTGTTACTTTATTTAGTTGTCGATAGTCGATGCATAAGCGCATCGATCCATCTTTCTTCTTCACAAATAAAACCGGTGCTCCCCAGGGTGAGGAACTCGGTCGAATAAACCCCTTACTTTCAAGGTCTTGGATTTGGGCCTTCAATTCTTTTAACTCCATTGGAGCCATTCTGTATGGAGCGATAGAAATTGGAGTAGTTCCAGGTTGAACTTCTATCCCAAACTCAACTTCACGTATAGGAGGGAGTCCCGGAAGTTCTTCAGGGAATACGTCAGGAAAATCTCTTATTATGGGTATATCTTCAGGCTTTAGTTCCTTCGTAGATTCTAAGGCACACATGAGACTACTCTGACATTTAGATTTCATTAAGGTGATGCTTTCTCTACCTAGTCCACGGAGATATAATTTCTTTTTAGAACAATCTACCCATGCTTGATGTTCAGCTAGCCAATCTAGGCCAAGGATAAGGTCGAACTCATTAAAGGGTAAGACCATCAAATTGGCCGGAAAAGGAATTCCTTGGATTTTTAGGGGACAAGATCTACAGATCTTTTGGATTGCTACACTATCTCCTAATGGGTTTGACACAAGTATTTCGGAAGCAACATGATCACATTTTAAGGCGTATTTTTCAATCAAAGGTTCACTAATAAAGGAATGCGTGGAGCCTGGATCTATCAAAGCATAAACAAATTCAGAACCTAACTCCACCATACCTGCAATAACATCAGGGTCGTCTTCTTGTTCGCGGCCTCGAACGTGGTACATTTGGGCTGAGGTCTTTGGATTTCGGCTTCCTGAAGGAGCATTATTGTTGTGGGGCCTTCCGGAAGAACCAGACGGTGCTTGATTTATTCCCCTCCCTTTTACTGGAACGTTCTGGGAGGCTATAGAGGTAGGGGCTTGTGGATTTTGGGGGCATTGTCGGATGAAATGACCAGATTCTCCGCACAGGTAACAAGAACCTGACTGTTTACGACACTGTCCCAAATGTCTCTTTTGACAAAAATTACACAGAGGGATCTGAGAACTTTTGGCAGAGCCTCCTGTACTGTTTATTGAGGTCGTACGCGTAACAGTGGTCCCACCAGATGGAAATTGAGAGACATAATTAGAGTTAGGTAGCTGTTGATTGGCAGATGACCTTTGGTCCCATTGTCTTCCTCTTTTTTGAGATAGAGGAGGTTTAGAATCTTCTCGGAATCTTTTATCAGGCCGAGCTTGGTTTCCCTTCCTTCTTTCCGAGGCTCTTTGAGAAGCTTCAGTTGCAATGGCTCGATTCACCAGTATTTGAAAATCCTCGATTTCCAGAGCAACAAAAAGAGGACGTAATTCATCGCAGAGGCCATCTATGAACATTCTACATTTTTCTTTTTCAGTGTGGATGATATCAGTACCATATCTAGCGTATTTGCAGAAATCATGAATGTACTGCTCTACTGGCCTTCCTCCTTGCTTCAAATGGAGGAACTTTTTACGTCTTTCAGCGAGGTAATGCTCACTAATATACTTTTTACGAAACTCCTGGAGGAAAAATTCCCAGGTTACTTTATGTTCGGGTACAGTGAGAGTTACAGTGTGCCACCAGCTTTGTGCTTCATCTGCAATCAGGGCTAAGGCACACTCCAACTTATGCTCCTCGGGGCACTTTAGTTGCTTGTTGATTACTTTCAAAGTATTTTCTAGCCAATATTCTGCGATTTCAGGATTATCCAGATCTTGGCCAGTAAATGTATAAACTTGATAACGTTTTAGCTTATCTATTGGAGCTCGAGAGATCTGCTGAGCAGCTTCAGCAGATGAGGAAGGTGCTTCTTGTCGAAGAGACACCACTACTTGTTTTATCATGTCGGCCATAGACATCAAATAGTCTTGTTGAGCCGACAACATAGGTGGAAGATGAGGTGGATCATTCTGAGCCACTTGTTCGGTACTTGGTTCTGGCCTCACATTTTCCCCTCGAGTGGAAGAGGAATCATGATCGGGCTCATTTGTTTCTTTCCTAATAGTAGGAGCAGTCATTTTGGGTCTAGACACACATAAGAATTAAATCGTGTAAGTTGCAAGTCACAAAATACATATTTAATCAACTCCTAAGTGGCATATGAGACATAGACTCGTTAACGAATGCCTGGTTAGTCCTAGAATCGACTAAACTCTAGCTCTGATACCACAAATGTAACACCCCTTTCCCGGCCTGGTAGAGAACCGGGTCGGAGAGCGCTACCGGAAATGATGCGGAGATCGGAGACATAAATCCAAAAAAATTATTTCGGATTATTTTATTAATCTCTTTTAAGACTTAACACTTATCTTATTAACAACTTACTCAATTGGGGTCAATTTTAAATTTTTTTTTTTCAAACTTAGGGACTAAATTGTAATTTTCACAAATTAAAGGTCTTTATCTGAAATTCGTAAAAATATACTGAAATTAAACTTACTAGTTATTAGCCTGTAAAACCTCATTACTATCGGAGATTATTTATCTACCTGATTAGACGATGCAATATTTAGTGACTATTTTGTAAAATATTCAAATCTATTTCTTTTTATTATCTTACTAAAATTCTTTACATATTTAAATGAGCTTAACAACTCACAAAAATCTTAGATTCCTTTCTAATCATTTTTATTAGAAAATTTTTCGTATCTATCATTATTATTGTTCTAACATTTATTTAATAGGACTTTTCTAGATTACTAAAATAAAACCACATTATTAAATTACACAACACAATTTATACAAAAGTTGGATCATATGCCACTTTACTAGGAGTTCATGAAAGATATCATACATATATGGTAGAGATGTGACTTGCAACTGCACCACACGATCAAAGGTTGGAAATCTATCAGGGTCCTGAAAATGCATGAGACACGTATGTTAGGCTTACATAGCCTAGTGAGGTAGTCATGATAGTGAATTAACAATAATATGAGTGTCATGATTAAATATAAATTAATCTAACTCATTTGCATGCTTCTATAACAGTATAGGCATAACATGATCAGATATCCATATCACTGACATAACATAATATAATCATATATCTTATCATAAACATGTCATAGTATAACATATCGAACACATATTATATTGGTACCATTGGATACGCGGATTCCCTGTACACCATATCATAAATCATAAATGAGCCGTAGCCCTGAGCCGTAGCTCCATATATCCCTTACACTTCCATCCTTTTATCTCCCACATATAGGCCGTAGCCCTGGACCGTAGTCCTCCCTTACATGGTGAGCTCGAATATTCCTATGGCATGCCAATTGTATCCAACGTCCATAAATACACATAATTTCACATAGTCCATGATTTTCAGATCATATCATATCAAATAGCAAGATGAGCCGTAGCTCCATATCAGATAATATTTCATATTATTTTCATATACATGTAGCATATTATAATCATTTTTAAGCATATCAAAATAATGCAGTGTACTTACCAGATGCAGATAAATTCATAATTAATGCAACGGGGCAGCACCGAGCCTACCCCTGACACGACTATACTTACATATCAAGACATAAAAATATCGGAATGACACCGTGTCACCCAAGACAAATGCATCTACACTCACCTTGACAGACCGGTGCTTTATTTTTATTTATTGGGCTTGAAAGTTGATCTGAATTGACCTCGTGTACTACGATAAAAATTAATTAAAATAATAAGACAATATCGAATATATATAAAAATATTAATCAAACTCGATACCGAAACTTAAACTAACTAGAGATTTGAGCTTACCCCGTTGTCGGTAGAAATTCGATATTACTATATCGAAAATATCGGACTACCAATCAAATACTGAACCCACCTATTAAAAACTCTTCAATTTGCTGTGCATTTCCAACATTTCTCTTCCCCTATTTATACAAGTTTGGCGTCAGACATCTCCCCCCCACCTCCATTTTTTTTATTCATTTATCTTTATTTTAGTGGCCAATTATCTATAAAAAAATAAACAAGTGGCAATTGCCATATGGCCTAGTGGATAATTGATTGATTTTGGCCACCTACTGCACCACTTGCTTTCCTTTTTTTTTATTCAATTAATCCTAATGGTTTTGACACTTTCTATTGAATTTGCTTTACCTAACTAAAACTAATTTAGGTGGAAATGGAATAGCCGTGTAAGGCATTTGAGTGGAGTATGGGCGGCATTTTTATAATGCATAATTGCCAAATTGAATTGCCCTTTGAATTGTACAATTCATACAATAATGGCAAGTGGGCGGCTAGATAAAATGGGCAGCATGGTTTCTATCCACGTGGGTTTCTTTTTAATAATAATAATAATAATAATAATAACAATAAACTAAATAAATAGGTTTCGAACCTAATTTCTATTAGACCCGAATAATCTAATAATAATAAACCCGAATAATTAATAAGACCAAACAATTTATAGAACCGATATAAAATATTCGGTTATCGGAACCTAATTCCGACTAGACCGGTTTTTGGGATGTGACAACAGGACAAGAAAATTCAGGAGGCTACTAAATTTTGTTGGTATGCTTATCTCCATAGAAATTTTATTTTACTTTGTTGGGGATAAATTAGTCCTGATTACTGTGTGACCGCCGTTTTTCAATTCCGCCGTGAATCTTCACCGTCGGCGGCTTCGTTGGGGCTCTCGTACTCTCAGATCACTTTTGGAAGCACCCCAATTTTTTTATCTCTGCCGTGCTCCTCCATGACTTCTTCCTCTCCGGCAGGGTTTTGTTAGATTTGCACACTGTTTAATTTTTTTCTAAATTGGTTTTCCCTTATTTTGTGTCTCTTTTGTTTTCAAAACTCTTTGTTTTGCTCTGTGTGTGTTAAGAAACCGAGGGGTTTCTCTGCCTTGTATTTAATTTTTATATTTCCAATAAAGGTGCAATCTGACGTTTTATGTCAAAAAAAATTTTAAATTGTTTAATTCAAATATTTTTCTTCTTAAATGTATTGTAATTGTGTTTTTTTCTTATAGATTTTTTTTGCTAATACAGTAGGGTAAAAAAAAACTCAAGCTCAGGCTAGCCTAGCCTAGCCTAGCCTAGCCGGATCAGCATCCATCGGTTTCATGTTTTTTTAATCCCTATTTCCAACTAATTTCCCATTTAAAACCGCCCCAATTATTGTAATGTTGACTCAGCAAAGCAATCATATTCGTAATTACCAAATTCTGATAATTATTTGGGACTTGTAAATGTAATCCATATAAAGAAAAATTCCAAACCCAGTTATGTTGTACGTTCCTATGGATTAGTTTCATTATTAATTTGAAATTATTGCACATTACAACTCCCTTATTTCTTTTAGACTAATGTATTTTAACTACTGCATTAATTATTAATAATTAATTATTTTGACATAATGGTAAAAAAAAATCTTTAACATTTGTCTTTTTTACTTGTGTTTATGAATGATAAAAATTTGACTTAACTTTTAAAAATTGGACTCTTTTATTTGATTTGAATTTTATAAATTTAATTCTACTAATTTTTTTTAAATAAACTCTGAATGATAAAAATAGGACTAAAATACCTATCCAACTTCAATTCTATTTTTTTTTAGAAAAAAAACATTTTTTCTCTTAGTTTTTTTATATTTTATTCAATTTAATTTTTTAAGTGCAATTCTTTCGTCAATTTTTTCCCGTCAATTATTGATGTGATGGGATCAAGGATGCAACGGAAAAAAATAAAACATTGAATTTGGAAGATTTACCCAAATATTACTTTGGGATTTTTCTTATTCTAAAAATAGGACCCCTCTCATTATGGACGAAAATAGGGATGATTACTGTTGAAAGTCCGAACACATGTAGTGCACATCCCGAGTTTGAACAGTGTTCTTGGGGTTGTTTCACTGTTCAAAAACGGGGTACTTTCCTCTCTTTTTTTGTTTTGCGCGACGCCGCGTGGCACGCAGTGAGCAGCCCAAGCACCATTATTCCGTGCACTCTTCAAAGACGGGGTGGGCAGTCCGACTTTGAACAGTGGTCGGAACGCCCACATCGCGCCACGTGGCAGTGTAGCATTTTAAAAGGGTGTGGTTCACCATTCAATTTTGCACAGTGATACCCCTTGAAAATTGTTGTTCAAACTCGGGTTGTAGTCCATGGGTTTTCTGATTTTGAACAGTAATCATCCCTATATCCGGAAATAATCTGTGAGGATCCCTATTTTTACAATAAAAAATCCCAAAATAATATTTGGGTCAATATTCCCATTGAATTTTTATGCTATTATGACTTTTTTCGCTCTTGATTTATAATTTCATTTTAAATGTCTTGAGTTATTTTTACAGTATTACTTATGTAAAACAATGTTATTTTACAGGTTATGAAATATGAAAAATGTAATGAAACAAAAATCACAGTAAAAAAAGTATGGGATCATAACTAAGAAATTATAAATCGTATTCCAATATTTTTCAATTTTTTTATTATATTTTTTATAAGTATTTATATTCAATTTATTGGTTAACTAATTTGGATCGATAATTATAGAGGTCCATTATGAGGACAGCTTTTTTAACTCAGTTACTCCATACACAACAATAAAATTCAAATTTCTGTCATTGTTTGAACGATCTAACGTCCATTATGAGTAAAACTAATAAATACTCGATTTAATTGCACATAAAATGTGAGTGAAAAATATTTTATGTAAAGATATAATTATAGAAAATTATTCAATCAATGATGACAAGTTGAGTGATAAAGGATTTGTACGTAGATATATTGATCTTATATCCGATCAATCAATAAGTAGTGGTTATTAGTTTTTTTTGTGTGAATATTTAATCGTTTTTAATAGGATTTTTAGTTTTTCTGAATAAGAGTGATTTTTAGTTATTTTATTTAAAGATGAGATAAAACTTTAAATTAAGAGTGGAAAGGTCAAAAAAATAAAAATAAAAAAAAGTCCTCAATATTTACTTTATTTGTCAACTATATTATCTTTAACCGATTCAGCTAACCAAGTAGTGGAGAAGTTAGATTTTGGGTGATTTTGTGGGAGGTAAAAATTAGACAATGGACACAAAGATTTATAGTGGTTCGGTCTTCTAACAAGCACCCACATCTACTACCTTAGCTTCCCACTAAGGATTTCACCAAATTCACTCTTGAATTTCTTCCTTTTTTTCTATGCTAAGGAGGCAACCTTTACACACTCAAAGCTTCCTAACCCAAAGATTGTGTAAACCCTCTTTACAAGAGAAATTTGAGCAAACTTGAAATCCTTCACTAGGTAGATAGTTTGCACTCTTAAGCTCACTCACCCAAGCATAAGCACTTAGGCAAACTTGACAATTTTGGCTCACAAATGTTGTCTATACAAAGAATTAACAATTAAAGCCCTAAGACAAATTTCTCATCATATAGTTGTTGACAATTGAAGCATTAGCCTTTCCTTGATGCTTGAATGTCCCTTTTATACTCTCAATTGAATTTGTAGCCATTGAGGATCGTTGAGATTGAATTGGAGCCGTTAGAGACTTTATTTCCCACCATAAATGCAGTTATGCAACTGCCCGTATCAAAACGGTACCTGCATGTTTCAGAACACGACTGAAATAGAAAGAGCCGTTATGCGCACTAAAGAGGCCGTATCAAAACACCTTGGGTCGTATCAAAACGCCCGTATCAAAACACCTAGTGGCGTATCGAAACACCCTGCAATTCAAATAGTTGTTGGAAAATAGCCGTTAGGGTGTATGCCTCGTAGGCGTATCAAAACACCAAAAGGGTGTTTCGAAACAACCCATGTCCGTATCGAAACGAGTAAGCACTGTATCGAAACAAATTATGACAGTTTTAAAACGTATCGATCAAATTATGCATGTATCGAAACGAGTACATTAAAAGCACTGGTTTGGCTACTTAAAAACATTTCAAACATTGTCAAAACCTTTTTAAACAACCTCAAACTTTTTTCAACTTGTTTTTGACTTAGAAAGTATTATAAATTATTTTTAATTAAGTCCAAAATATTTTTTAATTATTATATCAAAACATATATTTCTACGTATACCCTTATTGTTGCCACGTCACATCAATGAAAATGTTGATCATTAATTGATTGTGAAACGTTATGGTTTAAAATACAAAAAAAAATATTGAGGGCACAAATGAAAAAATTTTATTGGCATGATTGAAAAAAGTTCTAAACGTTGAGGGTTTTTTTTGTTGTCATTATGCTATTATTTTTATCTTACTAGAATATAGGGTAAACTACATCAGTGACCACCGAACTATTAGGGCGTACCTATTTTGATCATTGAACTATCGAATTCGTCAATCAGAACATCAAACTTATTAAATTGACCTATTTTGACTGCCGCCGTTAAAAAACTAACGGATGGGTGACGTGACAGTTAACGAAAATTTGTAAAATTACACATTTTGTCTATGTTATTTATCTATTAAATCAAATTGGTCCTAATTTTAATTTAATTAAATAAAATTAACTAACCAACCAGATGACGACACGTGTTAGTCACTACATGATTGGGTGGTGACACATGTCGTTATCTGGTTGGTTGGTTAATTTTATTTAATTAAAATTAGGACCAAATTGATTTAATAGATGAATAGCAAGGACCAAATGTATAATTTTACAAATTTTCGTTAACTGCCACATCACCCATCCATTAGTTTTTAACGGTGGTGGTCAAAACAGGTCAATTTAATAAGTTTGGTGGTCTAATTGACGAGTTCAATAATTCGGTGGTCAAAATAAATATGCCATAATAATTTAGTGGTCGCTGGTGTAGTTTACCCTAAATTATATATGTACCTTGTAATATGGTTCTTAATAATAACCTATAAGAAAAATATTACATGTTTTGGCGGTAGAAAAATATAAGTAGGTCCAACTTAAGGGTTGATTTAGGATAAAGAATTTTAAAAGTTTAGAGTTTATAGTTAGAATTTAGGCTTTAAAGTTTAGTGGATAGGGTTTTAAGTTTAAGATTTTGAAATTAAAGATTTGAATTTTAAATTTTAAAGTAAAGATATGCATGCTTGTGGAATTTTTCCCCACTACCAGTAAATTAAAAATATACCTTAATATTAATGTATGAATTTATATCCAATACAACGGCGGTAGAAACTTTTAGTTTTCACATGTGCCTTAATCTAAAGGTTTAGGGACTCAATTTAAAATATAGAGTTTATGGGATTTTTTTTTCCAGTTGATTAATTCAATTTTAACATAATAATAAACCTCCTAAAAACCAATATACTAGTACCAAACTAACTAAAGGCCCCTTTGACATTGTTTAAAAAAGAGCTTTTACTTAAAAAAGTGGCTTTTCACCCATAAGCAATGCCAAACACTTTCTTTTTAGAGTAAAAAATCACTTAAAAAAGTAATTTTTCACCCAACCTCAAAAGCTAAGATTTCTAACTTTTGGGATGGAAAATCACGTTTAGGTGTGCAGTTACTTTTTTACCCTTAATTATTAACAATAATATTAATTTTTATATTTAATTTAAATTTTTTATATTAAAAAAACTAATGAATTTTTAGTTTTTATATTTTTATTATTTAAATTGATTTTTCACATATAATAATATTAATAAATTTTGTAATAACGAAGCTAAACATCATTTTCGTTTATTTAATTTTACTTTACAATATCATGTCTAAAATAGACATTTTTTAATTTTAAAAATATTTTTTGACAACAATGCCAAACACTAAAAATCTTACAATTAAAATTTTAAAATTACTTTTAAAATTACTTTCTGACAATATTTTTAAAAAAGTAATGTCAAACTGGCCCTAACTAAGAATTAAATTATAGTGAGGGAGAAATTAGCTACTCCTTCCGTCTCACTAAAATAATTTCATATTGATTTATTTTTAAACTTTTTAAACTTTAATTATAATTATTTTAAATAAATTCATTGTATAAAATATATATTTAAAATACTTGGTTAAATATTTTTATAATATATATTTATATCTTTTTTAACAATAATTTTTTAATAATAAAAATTAAAAATACCAATAGAAATCTTTAATATTTCACAGTAAATAAGCCAAAATAAATTTAAAAAAGGTAGCTTTTCAAGCAACAATGGGCGTTGATCAAAACTGAGTCAACGGAAGTTCTTTTAAGGCATCACAAAGAATCCTACCCTACACGGCTACACCAACCACTTCAGAACTTTGATTTCATTTTTCTTTTCTTTTTTTAGTTAAGTGCTTATTCATTGTAATTTAACACTTAAAAACTGGGTTTTCATATTCCTTTTCGTACAGATCAACAGTTGCAGTAATCCCACTAATCCGGTTTCAAATTTCAAAACCTTACAAATAAATTGAGAACCAAAGATTTAATTTTTCTGTAGAATATTCAAAAAAATCCCCTTTTCACGGGAACCCAAAGCTGAGAGAGAAAAGAAAAATAGATGCTTTGATCCATTTGTTATGGCTGGGTAAGTTGACTACCTTCCGTTTCTCTTGCCTTGACATTTACTTTGTTGTGAAGAAAAATGATTACTTTGGGTACTTCGACCAGTTTCTGATATTTCTGTTCCTTGTATTAATATTGTGGAGAAAAATGATTACTTTGGGTACTTTGGGATTCAGGTTGTTTGTTTATGATTAGGGTTTTTGTTGTATTCGATTAATGTAACATATATAGATGATGTTGGATTTTCTGGGTTTTTGATTCACTGACCAGAATAGAGAACATAACTACTTGTTGTGATGATTTTTTTCTCTCATTTTTGAGTGCCTTATGCAGAACATGGTTGGTGGATGGTAATAGAATTGCAACAAAAATCAGGAGTGCATCTGATCCTAAAAGGGCGACATGGAAAAGCAACCCAACCAGATCTTGTCCTAATTGCCTTCATGTTATTGACAACAGTGATGTATAAGTTTCTATCTTTTTCCATTGCTTAATGTTATATGCTTTTGGTACCTAAAAGAGTTTCGTTGAGCAAGCTTATTCCGGTCCGTGCCGATCATCATTATGCATCTCGAGTTCTTATTGCTACTTTATAGAAGCGAAGATTGTACGCATGGTATCCGAAGTAGGTCATCTGCATATCTCTTCCATCAGTCAGGCTAGGGTACTCTGTATTGCAAATACTTGCTCTACTTTATCTTGGAAAATCCTAATCTCAGCTGAGCTAAATTTTGTCTTACAACTATCGATATAGCTATTTACTCTCAATGTGGTTGATGTCTAGTATTAGATGTCTAGATTTGTTATTAATATACCAATTATATTCAATGAAATTTGGAGATATTGTGGATTATAACTGCTTTGACAATCATAAGTCCAAGTACTAGTGTTTTCATGGACATGTAGCAAAACTCGTGATGATCTGATTTCACTGTTATGGTGATCAATTTTCTTGCTTGACTTTCTAATAACCATAAATATAATGGCATCGGTTAGTGTTCATAGCCATGAACATTAGGGCATTGGTACATGTAATGTTCGCATCAACTAAAGGTGTGTATTTCTAGGTGAATCAAGAATGGCCAGGGTTACCGCGAGGGGTCAAATTTGATCCATCTGATCAAGAGATCATATGGCATTTACTTACAAAAGTTGGTGTGGAAGATTCAAAACCCCATCCATTCATTAACGAATTCATTCCAACCATTGAAAATGATGATGGTATCTGTTATACACATCCCCAAAAATTACCAGGTTGGTAAGGATTAAGGGTGTTCTCTACTCTTTTCTTTAAGCACTTTTTTACTAACATTAATTCGAAATTTTGAAACTTTAGGGGTCAAGGAAGATGGAAGTGTGTCTCACTTCTTTCATCGAGCTATCAAAGCTTACAATACTGGAACTCGGAAACGCCGAAAGATCCATGGTGATGATTTTGGTGATGTCCGCTGGCATAAGACTGGTCGGACAAAACCAGTGTTGTTGGATGGTGTTCAAAGAGGATGCAAGAAGATTATGGTTCTCTATATGACCATGGCCAAGGGTGGAAAAGCGGAGAAGACTAATTGGGTGATGCACCAATATCATCTAGGAACTGAGGAGGATGAAAAAGACGGGGAGTATGTTATTTCTAAAATATTTCATCAGCAGCAACAGCAACAGCAACAAACTAAACAGGCTGATAAAACTGAGCAGGATGTACCTGAAACGACTGATAGAATGATTGTTAAAGTAGATCCTGTGACTCCCAAGTCCGTGACACCTGACCCTCCACGAACAGGGCGGCAATGCCATGAATATGACCAAGTACAGGACTATACCGTTTCTTGCATCAACCCCCCTGCTCAGGTAATATCTTGTTCTTGTTTTCCTAGCTACAGGCCTTGGAATCATCTATGGATTGCATTTTATCTACTTGAAGCAGTAGGATTATATTTGAGTCCATATTCTCTGCAGTTACCTTTCCTCATCCAAGAAGCTTGTGTCAGTGCTTTTGGATTTTTTTTCAATTTCCCTATAAAATACAAAAAAAAAATGTGTTTTTAGGAGATTGTCATGTGATGGATTGTGATTATTAACCAGTAGAGGCAATGCATTCATGTGCTCTGTGATGTAAGTGGCCATATAGAAAGAGGTCCTGATGTTCTCTTTCTCTCAGGATTTTTCGGAAAAGCATCCTCCAATGCAGTATGTTGAAGATGAAGTTCAAGCTGAATGTGAAAATTCCAGTCACGATGATCTACCTGCTCAAGAAAATCATGTTAACCAGATGTTAGATAACGATGATAATAATGACAATGATGATCATGCTGAGGAAGATTCAAAGTGGTGGGATGGTGAATCACAGTTTTTGTTGGATTCACAACAGCTAGTGGAAGGGCTGTCTCTTTGTGACGAGCTCCTTCAGAGCCAGTCACCACAGAGGGATGCTAATGGTAATGATGGAATGCTGGACGGCAAACCCCGTCTGTCTGATTATGCTCAGTTAGGAGCAGAACATCTCAAGAAGGATCTAGAGGAGTGTCAAAACCTTGAAGGTGATGATCCAACAAACATAGAACTCGATACACCACCAGAGTTCCGCCTGAGTCAGCTTGTATGTCACATCATTTCCTTAACTTGTTTTACCATTCGGTTAATATATCCTTGTTATAATGAACTTGTTAACTGTTATTGTAGGACTTTGCATCCCAAGATAGCTATATTGCTTGGGGTTGGAGCAAAGGTAACTGACTAAATACATTTGTCATGGATCGTGGAGAAGCACGTGGTAGAATATTTTGCGAAAACATTACCTTATCAATCTTCATTATTTTGGGGCTATGTCAACTGTAAATTTTGGTGGGAAGCTTGAACCATGTTTAATGATATGGTGGAGATACTGTTGACATTTTGCCTGTGGAGGTTGCTCTTCCTAGAACTTGAATGCAACCCTTCTGTTTCAGCTACGGATCGAAGGCATCGTTATTAGCTTTGAACATGGGAAACTAATGACCCCGTAATCTGTATTTTTAATCGTAACGACAAAGCTTTGTGTTGGTTTGGTTTATAAATCTAGCTATAACAAGTTTGCTTCTGGTAACCATTATACATGCAGATTCCATTGCTTTATACATGTAGAACATGCAGCTGACTTATTGTTGGCCGAATGAACTATTTCGAACATCACCAGTAAAACCAGAGGACTATTTAGCAGACTAGATGATAAACATAGGGCATGCATACATACATACATACATACAAATACATACATACATACATACATACATACATACTTGTGCAACAGAGGAATTTCATCATCTCTTGATTGTTTGGTGGAAGATTGTCTTGGCAATTTGAATTCAAAGCCGTGTGGACCGCATTTCATCAATAGGGGAAGTCACGATCTGTCAGCATCAAGTAAACGTTAAACGGATGATTGTACAAACCAACCAAGAAAACTCAGATTCATGAACCTGTCGAGCTTTACAGATCATATACAAAGCTGGATTGAAAATGGATTTGGGAAGAGACCACTATATCTGCCTACAAAAACTTATCAAAAAGGTCCCCAAGAAAACTTGCTTCATCGTTCTTTAGGGAGCATGACCCCTGCAACAATCCCATGTTGGCTACTTGGCTGCCAGCTTGTCCTAAGGAACCGCAGACTGTAGGGCACTTAACCTATAAAATTTTAGGGGAGGTGAACTTATAAATTGAAAAGGGGCGAAACACAACAACCTGGCTAGTATCTGTTCATATATATTATTAATCCTTTGACAATATCCATACACTTTGTAGACGGAGCGAATTGAACCCGTGTCTCCTAAGATCAATATCATCCGCTTTTCTACTAGAACACTTGTTGGTTGGGTTCGGATATCAAAATTTTGAATTAAATATTTAGGTATAGAATATAAAATACAAGCTCGTACTTATATATAATTTGTAATAATTCAATGTCTATAAAATGAATATATGTATAATATAATCATAAATATTACATATAATTTAATGTTCACTATCATATCGCAATGAAATAAATAATTTCTTGTAAAATATTGTTTACAAGATAAATCATAATAATTCATGTGTAAAACGTATGATTTGATTCAAATAATTTTAATGGTCAAATAAAAAATATACAAATAAAAATTACAAATAATTTTAAATTTAAGTATCTAACTCAAATAATTCATACCTTAAATTCAACTTGAATGAGTAATCACGCGGATAAATATTTAACATACCATTTTTTTTCTTTTATTTAGTAATTAATTTGTATTACTAATCTACAAAGGCTGAAGTAGGCAGGGGGTTTTGGAGACCTGGCCCTGCATTTTTTTTTTCGATAGTAATAGAATAATTTTTTTAAAATAAAATAAAATTAATTTTATAATCTTTTCAATCCCTTAAAATCTTATTTTGGCAATCCTCAGAATTTTTTAATTTTATTATGGTCCCATTTATAAATTTTTAGTTCCGATCATGCTAATTATTGCATATTTGTTAGCATACATACACAGAGACGGAGCTAGGATCGAACATTAGAAGGAGCAAAGGTCTATTAAGCCTTTAAATCTAAAAATTGGGAGGGCCAAAAGAACTTATTTGACTACTATTTAAAAAAAGACCTCAAATGCTATTATACCAAAAAAATTGGGAGGGGCAAGAGTCCCTCCCAAACTATTCATATCTCCGTCCCTGTACATACATACATACATACATACATACATACATTTTTCCGACATTTTCTCTAAATATTATCTATTTATTTTTTAGCATTTTTATTCAATTAGATGATAATAACTTAGTACAATTTTAAATTTGGATAAACCACAGACACATGTAGATTATTTTACTCGAACCCGGATTACATAAAAGGAAAAAAAATATTCTTTATTATTGAAACCACTCAATGAATTGATCTACTCAATTATTTGAAAAGAATGATCATTTATATAAATGAATTTTTGTAATATATTGTATTGATCAAATATTATGAACACATGAAAAGAAAGCCACTTCAAAGTCATTATTGAATCTTAGTTTCAACATTGGGATCAAATTGATAAGATGTTTAGGAAACTTTTTTGAACGTTGTACAAAAGGCAAAACCTTTTAAAATAATTCAAACCAATGCCCCAACTTTGCAAAACATGACTCTCTTGCATCAAACTCTCACCTTTATCATTTTCATTAGAGCTTTCAAGACTTTTGGTCCATGCATCATGCATGCATATCATCATACATACATATGCATTGCACATGCTGCTCCATATACAAAACCCTTTTCCTTCTAGATTTATATATGTGCTGGGACAAAAAAAATTCTTTTTCTGATACAAAGATTTGGTTGCGGTAGGAACAAAATGCAACGATTTTTTATAATGAGAATATTTCTATATAAGGACCAGGTATTGATTAATTAAATATGTGAATATAAAAATGAGATATGATCGGTTGATATTATGTAAAATTATTTGATTTTATATTTTGTTAGGATCGGTGGATGAGTAGAAATGGATTGTTGAGATTATCAGTAGAAAATGAGAAGATTTTTACAAAAAAAATTGATTATCCTTAATTTAAATTTTTAATCTCATCCATTAAACTTAATTAATCCAACGATCCTAAATCGTATAAAACTATGTAAATGAAATCTAATCATATATATTATACTGATTAAGTCAATTTCAAAGTTAATATGTATAGCTGTTTGGCCCACTTCGAAGTTAATATTGTAGTTATGCAGTCGGGTGTTACGGTGGGTTTCTTTTTTACAAATGAAATTCTTTAATTTTATTAAACGAGAATATATCTAAAATTACAATGAAAGTTCACAACTTAGTAAACAAAACACTTAAATTCAGACATAATTCTAATAAACAAAATTAGCGTCTCGAGATCAAAGGAGAACCATATAAAGAAAAGGTAAGAACTTAACCTAAATACTCGAAATAAAAGAAGGGTACAAACATCACCAAAATCGACGATAATAGATAAAACCATTAACAAACAACATAAAAATGCATATTACAATGAAAGTACATCGACGTCGTCAGGTCCAACCCTAATAAAAAATTAAAAAGAAAAAGTGTGCCAAAAGACAGAGAAAAACGTACCAAAAAATAGAGTAAAATCGTGCCACAAGAGCAGAATAATTTATTGAAAACTGAAAAACAAAACAAACGAAACGATAGATCTCGACGGTCGACGATCAATATTAAAACTGATGTCACCGCCGATGTTTAAAAGAAAAGAGAAACAAGAGTGAGCGGCTCTATAGTTAAGCGAAAAAAATTAATGAACTGCTAGGGTTTTGATAGTTATAACCAATTACCATTTAAGGTGGGTTTTCTAAACAATGTCATAGAAGGGTTGCGTATTGTAATATCTTCACCAACAGTAATACGTTCCACTCTTTTTTCTCTAATTAAATTTAAATAAATTATTTAATAAGGCTCGTATAACTATCCCATGTTGTCTAAACCTTTTGTTAACAACCATACAAATCTTCTTTGCAAAAAAACAGACGAAATCAAGCAAAAGATATGATTATGCATTTCAAATTCTCATGTCAATCAAGCCAACTTCAATGTGACAATTATAATTTATATGTAATATTTTATTATTAAATTTTTATATTATACATAGAATGTAAACTTAATTATTGTATTTCAATTAATAATTTTTATTCATTGTATTTTTTATTTCTGAAATTTCGGCCATTATTCAAACAATAACCGTTAAATTCTATTATTTATAAAATCTTACACGAAAAAACATATTATTACATGTGTGATATCATACGAGCTAATGCTATATTCGTGAATACTTATAAAAAATCATGTTTTAATAAATATAGCGACTATAATTTTTCACTCAAGATTAAAATTTTTAATTTTAAAAAATATAGACAAAAACAATAATTAAATTTACAACTTATGTTTTACTTAACCAGAACTTAACATTACTTATTTAGAGTCATTTACAAATTTATAATTTTTGAGAGATTAAAGAGAAATTTTATCTGAGAAATTTTTAAAAAAATTAATATTTGTGTGGGATCATGGTCCCCACTAGTTCTCATTTAGTTCTGCCATTGAACCTAACCAATTTAACTGCTATCATTTGAGATAAGACTGAAATTTTAAAAATTCAAAAAGCAAGAAAATAATGACCAAATTAATATAGAAACTAAATCTTTAACTTACCCATGATAGAAGGACTGATAACATGATTTAACCTAATTTATAGGACTTTTGAGTTATAAACAAAAAAAAAAGGGTGATGAGCAAAGGATAGTTCTTTTACACTCGACGAGCAACGACGAACACCACTATCGACGAGCAACGACGAGCATCACTATCGACGAGCATCTATCAGTACTCATTGGTACTCGTCAATAATGGTGCTCATCGTTGCTTGACAAGCGCCGTAAAATTTTCCGATGAGCAAAACAATAATGAAGGGGGTGGAGAAATTGTTTCAATGAAAGATTGAAAGACATGGATGGATGTGTAGTGGTGGGGTTTGGAGGATAAGGAGGCGCACGTGGGCTATGTCTTTTGACCCTATTTTCACCCCATCCCATCCCATTCGGCGTTTGTCTTGTCTCTTTCCCCCTTACCCTATATCTACTCTGCACAAAATTTGACTCGATTTGAAAAATAAATAAATTATTTTATTTGAATTAATATAAAAATTTTGATTTATTTTGACTCGATTGAATTCGAAACGTTTTTAAATAAAGTTTGAATTATAAAATAAAAATTAGTGATTAATGGATCAATTTTTAAATTCGAGTTGAGTCTCTCAATTCTAGCTTATATATCTCCATATATAGAGGATTTACCCAAATATAATTCCCAGTTTTTTTTTCTTAAACTACAACACTCCTCATTTTATTTCCCAAAGTATGGTTGTTCACTGTAGTAAATTAAAAGTCGAATTGTGTTCATTCCGTCTTTGAACAGTGTTTTTCTCATGTTAATATTAAACTATTAAAGTCAGTCTGCTTGTAATTCGGACAGTGTCTTTGAACAGTAAAAGTATTGAACATTGTTCAAAGTCAGACAGTCCTTAAATCGTTTTCAAGCTAAATCACTGGCTTTGGGTGTATTTTTTAGATAAACATTGTTCAAAGTCAGATTATGTTCCTTCCGACTTCTGGTTGCTACAGTAAACAACCATACTTTGGGGAATAAAGTGGTGAGTGGCGTACTTTGAGGGAAAAAAATTGAAGAACCATATTTGGGTAAATCCTCTTATATATATGTAACACATAAAAAATATGAAAAAATATATATGTGTATTGTATATGATTATAGAAAACCGTTTAAATTTGAACTAATTAATACTATAATATTATAAATGTTTACAATTAAAACTGAACAAAAACTTGAAGAACTCAACTCAAATTTCATAGATTCGACTCAATTCGAAAAAAAATCGAATAAAATTTAAGTTATAAAATATAATCTTCAACTCGACTAACTCATTTTTTTACTCGTCTTCATCGAATGTCCACCCCTACCTACACCTCACCTATCCGTTCCTCCTATCTATCATCTCAACCGGAGACTGAGTGGTAGTTGAGTTTGAAAAACATTATGGCTCCCTTCACCTTCCCAATCCTATTCCTATCCCTATTTAGGGATGGACACGTATAGGGTACGATTTTTGGTTAACCCGAACCTGACTTAAAATAGGAAAATTCTAAAAGAAGATAGATTAAAAAGAGGCTGTACATAAATCTTTATACAAATTGTAAAGATTTATGTATCGATTTTTGTGTACAAACACAAATTCAGTATATTACAGAGATTTTAAAATTGAAATTAACCCGCCTTAAAATTAATTCGAACACGAATTCCGTAACTTGTCATACATCCCGTCACTCCCTCAGTCATGATGGGCATAGCACACGTTTGTAAAAAAGACAAAAGGGAGAGGGAGGGCCATGCACGTGAACGTGGGTTGTGAGTTGTGGTCCAATAATTCAACTTCCCCAACTCATTTTCATGTAATTTTGACCCACAAACGCCTCAATTTTACCCCCTCTTTATTTAAATACGGACATCAATGAATGGTGTTATTACCCAAATATGATTTTTAGATTTTTTATTTCCAACAATGTAATTCTTATCACTTTATTTTCTAATTTTGGTTGTTTACTGTAGAGATCAGAAGTCATATTGTTCACACTCTGACTTTGAACAGTGTTTTATCAAGAAATTAATAAAATAATGAAGTCGGGTTGCTCACACTCCGACTTTGAACAGTGTTTTACACTGAAGTTGGATTCCTCTTCTACCGTCTTCAATATTTTAATTTGAAAGAAGAACAAAAACTCAAAAAAGTAGATGAACAGTAAAGTCGGATAGTATTCCATCAAATTCTGATTTTAAACAGTAAACAATCTTTGGAAATAAAGTGATGAGGACCACATTGTTAGAAATAAAAAATCCAAGAACTATATTTGGGTAATAACCCCTGAATGAATGAAACCTCGGGGAGTGGATAAAAGTCGGAGGTTTTTGTTCAGTTTTATCTTAAGTGTTGTGGTCAGGCAGGGAATCATTAGTGAAATTGGATTAATTATAAATTTATTTTTTCCAATTTCAAATATTTAGTTATATATTCTAATTGTAATTGTAATTATATTTTTATGATCTGTTATACGCTGAAAAATATATTTTTTATAAATAAATTTAATTTAGAGTTGAAGATTAAGATTTATGGGTTAGAATTAAATACACATATTTATGTGAAATAAATTTTGCACTAACAGTGCATCCAATATTTACTTTATTTGTGATTCTAACTTAAAAGGAAAACTTGCCAAGTGTTTTCCCCCTCAACACTTGCCATTAGGTATGTTTATTTGATTTTATGAAACCCGAGTTCAAATCGTTTTATCTACAATGAGTGTGTGTATTATCAAATTGTTAAAAATATGTATGAACAAATACTACGTTATAATCATTTCAAAACCGTTAAAAAAATTATTAAAATTCAACAAGAAATAAAAGAATTTCATATAACATGGGGTAATGCTGTTTGGTCCAGGACAACAAAATTAAACAAGGGTTTATGATGGAGACCTTTCAACAAATTTAATTACTTTATAGGATAGTTTTGCCTTTGATGACCCCCACTAAGCTTGATCTAGGTTTCTTTTAGGGCATTGCCTAGTTTGTCTAATACTAGCACTAATAAAATAGGGTCAAATTGTGAACCTGGTTTTTGGGAAAAGGGAGTGGAAAATAATTGGAGAATTAAACTAGTTTGCAATGTGCATTCTACCATCATTGCCATGTTCTTGTATAGTTATAGCCTTATAGGATAAAAGGTACAAGATGATAAAACAAAACATTTTTTTTATTTTTCTTTCTGAACGGTGAGATTAGTTCCGGTGAGATTAAAAATTAGCAGTGACGATGAGATTAATTATTGTAAAGGTGAGTTTAAAGTCGTTAAAGATATATGTGTTGAGATATACATATGTTATTATCTGCAACCACGATAAATACGGATGAAAATCTTCTGCTCCTTTTCGGTGTCCGTACTTACTCAAAATTAGGTTTAAGGTTTAGGATTTAGGGAATTTAGGGTATAATGTATTTTTAGGGCATATGGTGTAGGGTTTAGAATTTAGAATTTAGGGTTAGGGCTTTAAAAAAATTTTAGTGTTGGGACATAAGTAGGAGCACCGAAAAGGGGCAGAGAATTTTTATCAATAAAACACGGATGGAAATCATCTGCCCCTAAGCATGCCCCCATTTGTGCCTCCACTTTAAAATAGTGGGTTTAGGGTTTAGAATTTAGGGTTTAAGGTTGGGGGTTAGGGTGAAGGGAATTAGGGGTAGTGTGTATTTTTTAGGGTTTAGAGTTTAAGATATAAAAATTAGGGTTACGAGGCAAGATTTAATTTTTAATTATTTTTTAAGTAGGGGCATAGAAGGAGGCATTATTAGGGAGCAGAAAATTTTTACCCATAAAACACTGCCACTGAAAATGCGGCCATGACCGCGATTTAAATCCTGGATGAAATCATAATTTTTAAGGGTTAAATTAAAGTATAGTTTTTTTAGTATTAAAGTATGGTTTTATAGTTGGATTAAAGTGTAATTGAAGTATAGTTTTTTTGGGGGCAAAGCCACTGTTAATCTCTTGGTTTATCTTGTCACTTACTCTTTTGAAAACACATCATTCAGATTACGCTGCTTGAACCTGCATGTTCTAGGAAGAATAATAACATCTTTTAGTACCATTTAGACCATTTAATGAGTTCAACTCGTTCCATTCAAATCCGAGATTTAATTTAAAAAAGTATAAAACTTTATGTTTGTTTGAAAATTAAAGTGAGTAAAGTTACAGCAATAATCTTGCTTTAAGTTGTTTCCTTGGCCCTATGGGCATTTCCATTTGTATGCATCATCAACTTGCGCAACTAACCCCAGCCCCAGGGTCAACAACTTCAAGCAGCTCCCCAAAAAATCTATGATTTTAGTTTGAATTCCAGTTTTGAAATCCTTGGAACCTCATGAATAAGCTAACAGAAGTCAGAAACCAGCAGATGTATAAACTGTTATTAAAGAGTTTGATTCAAGCTATATCTAATTACATCTAGGCCCCCAAGGCCAATGCATACAAAATTTGTTCCACTTTAAGTTTAACTCTCCGATAACAACCGCCGACCGCCGCCAGTATTTACACTTACACCAGAACCAGAACCAGAACCAGAAGAAGAAAGAAAGAAAGAAGAGACCCCAAAATCCTCCATGGCTAGTAGGGGTTCAATCATGCCAACAAAGGAGCATGACAACGCATCTTCGTATAATATAAAGCTTAGCCCTTTGCTCTCGGAGAACACCGCCAAGGCCTCTGTTTGATAGCCTTCTCTTGGAGGATCCCACGGTGGCACTGGCGCTGCGAATCTTCATCTTTGTACCTCGTACAAGCTGGCTGTGCTGACTGGTTTTGATTGTTTGTATGAATGAATTGAAGAGAGTGAAGTGAAGGAGACGATGTGGGAGTGGGGGGGTTCTTATAGGGGGTGGAGGGTGTGGTCCGGTCCGGTCTAGTAAAGACCCAACGATGGGCATGAAAGGGCAACGTGCACTGCCCTCTAACCCACCCGACAACCCCTCTTGGACCCCACCGGTCCCCCCTCTCACTTTGGGAAGCCATACCATTCTCCATTTTATATTCTCAATTATCAACATGTAAATTTCTTGTTCAATTGCTAATCTTATTAATCAACTTGACATCAATACTATTCGGGAAGCAAACACAAAAACAATGCACATACATCTTGTAAACAGAGCAATTAAACTCATATCTTTTACGATCAATGTCATCCGTTTTTTTACTGAACATTCGTTAGATTAAAAAAATGTTATTTTGAATCTTTAAAAATGATCATTTAGTGCCCTTTAAAATTTTTAAAAAATTATCATTGGTCCCTTTTTTTTGAAAATAATCATTAAGTAGCCTTAAATATTGAAAACTTTTAATTAATTCATTAAAAATAAAAAATATTGCTATGTATATATATAGTGAAAAAACACCATGACAAAACTTATTACAAAAACATTTGATAGAACTTACCATCAAAATTTTGTGTTATCAAAAATCTCTAATTGGCCCCCAAAAGTCGAGTGTCAAGATCCACCCTGGTTAGTGTGTAGTTAAGCCTAGATATCAACTAAGTTTGGCATTTTAATTTAATAATATAGTAATTCTTTTGGGTAAGCTACATTATTAGTCACCAAACTATTGCTGTTTTTTATTATTTAGGTTACCAAATTATTTTTATGCAATATAGTCCGTTAACACTTAACAGAAATGGTTTTGACACGGTACAATAATAATTTTAATCCTTAAAATTTGTACATTTGATAAATTTAGTTCTAATTTGAAATAACCATTGAGCCAATGGTTACTTTCTGAAAATCCCGCTCGCTCAAAACCATTGTCGACGGCCTTCTTTGGTTATCAAGTCCTGTTGTTGCCAACCGTTCTTTCCATGTCGGTCAACTCCCTCTCACACCGGTCACCGTTCGAGAAACCAAAAAACCTTTAGCCGCTCAGCTCTTATATCAGAACCCCCAACCTTATATCTTGCATCTATAAATCGAACCCAACTCATTCCACGAGCCTCTGTTGTTGTCGATCCACGACTATCGTTCTTAACAGAAAAATTAATAAATTTTTTTAAATATTGAAGGTTTATTTAATTATTCTGAATTAAGATTAAATTGTACGAATGTATAAATTTTGGGACTAAAATTAATAAAATTTTTAAATTTGAAGCTTATCGACATCATGTACAAAGTTGTAATTTAATCTTATGTGAAAACCCTTCCAATAATGGTCAAGTTTACATTTTTATTTCGATATATTATGAAACAACATTAAGGAAAATGATATTGATGTCCCCGTCTCTCTCATTTCCCATTGCCATGTCATGGTCTATGTCTTTGCTTTCATAGGTATGAGCCACCAGCACAATGGGTCGGCCATAATTTTCAATAAGCTAGCAAATTTGTCTTTGTTCATAATTATTTATGGTCTTATGCTCTCCCTCCTCTCAGTTCGTGGATGACGAGGAGATTGTCAATGTCGGATGAGGAGACCATATTGCTGTCTTTCTTATTTCCTGTTGGAACCAACTAGTTGTTTTAAATTAAAAAAAAAAGGAAAAATAAAGGTAGTTGAATCCTACAATTATCATATTGTTAATCAACATCCACTCACTTGTTTAATAGTAATGACTTGACGTTTGATATTTGATAAATGAGCAGACCTTAGCTTATCTTCTTTCTTTCGACTCTAATTTAAGATCATATGTATATGTAGGTACTAGAGTTTTAAATCGCAGTTGCGGCATTATATCGCGGATTTGGACAAAAGGGGTTGAATTGTAGCGATCGCAGATCGTTTTTTACTCCAATCGCAATTTCGGAGGACGGTGCAACTAGGGATGGGCACGGGTCGGGTTGAGTTTTTGGCCCATCTGAACACGACCCGAAACTAATTATCCTAAAACCGAACCCGACCCGATCTAATTCTTTAAAAAACCTGACCCGACCCGAAAATAAATATTCTAAACCCGACCCCGACCCGACCTATAGGAAAAAAATTAATTTTAGGGACCTAATTGTAAAAAAATAATTTTAAGAGGCATAATTATAAAAAATAATAAATTTAAGGACTAAAATATAAATAAAAAATTAATTTTAAGGACCTAATTATAAAAAAATATATAAAGATGGGGTATTATTACAAATATCCCTAAAAATTAGGGAAAATTACACTATTAGTCTCGGACCGGGTCAGATCAGATTTTTTCACCCTAAAACCCGAACCCGACCCGACCCGATCTCACCACACACAAAAATCTGACCCGACCCGACCCGAACCCGATTTCTTTCATAAAAATATCCGACCCTATCGGATCGGGACGGAACCTGTCGGGTCTGGGTGAAATGCCCATCCCTAAGCGCAACCGCTATATCGTGTCCGCAATTCGCTTTTTAAATCACTGGTAGGGACATGGCCAGATGCCATTTGTCATGGAGGATTAGTTAATAAACTAATTATATATTATTATTTTTTAATGCTGGTGAGACAAGAACCATAGTTTTGGTCCTTTTGGAGACACAGTTAACATAATTATTTGATTATTAGGAATTTAGGGTTGTCATTATAGTAGCATAATATCTTGATACACAAAGCATAAGGCTTCAAAAAAAATTTGTTTTAAAAAAGAGAAAAACTTCCAGGTTTTAAATGAATATATATAAATTGATTAGATTGTGTTATATATAATATATGATGTAAATATGTTAAGTTGGCAGCCGACCAAATAAGAATAAAGATCCCACTGCACCCATACTAATGTAATTCTTTAGAGATTTGCTAGGAGAATTGGATTTCATGAGGTTGAAATCCTGTTATAAACTGTTTAGCAGCTGGGAATATCGATCAGAAACCAGAAGTTTTGCTCTGCATGTGTTTAAACTTTGAAGCTACTTGCTAAATTCCAAGCAAGGATGGACCGAAGGGGTGGAACAGGCAGTCGCCCACTGAAAATTTAAAATTCGTATATACACTTTCTAAAAATTTATAAGTTTATTTCCTAGAATTTTATACATTTACCCCCTAACATAAAGTTTTGCGTCCGTTTCTGATTCTATAAAAAAAAAAAAGAAACTCAAGGCTCGATGGTTATATATGAGCATAGATTCCATTGTGCATAGTAAAATAATAAGATTGATAAAAGCAAGGTAAGAGCTTGATTTAATGCACCACTTGCTTGGTCTCGTGTTCCTCCCATTTCATATCAAGACGTCAACTTCCATTAACCCCTTGCTAACTCATCTCCTAATTAACAATTGCTAATCTTTAATTAATTTCCTTTTCTATCTTTGAAAGATATTTTTAGGCTGTCATTATCGGTTTAAGAGCTCTCACCCTTCTTTTTATGTAAAAAAATCTTCGGTTTTTTTTCGGTATTTTTATGTTCCAACACTAAAAAATTAAACCATAAGCCCTAACCCTAAATTTTGAACCTTAAACATTAAAAAAACCCTACAAACTACACTCGATAGCCTTTGTGGGGGGTGTATGGTCAAGTTTCATACTATATGATTTACTGGTGTTCAAAGCTGCAGTTGGTTCCAATAAAGGGTTGTTTTCTGTGTCCCTGCAGATTATCAAAATGGTTAATTATATTAATATGGAGTGTTTAGACACCCAAAGCTTTGGGGAATTAAACTAAGATTAGAGACAAGGTTGCATAAATTAATGAGTGAAAAGCACAGTGATCAAAGTTTTTACAGTGGCTCTCCGTCGGCATTGACAGCATGAATTCACAATTATAAAAATGGCTTTGGTTGTGTTGTACTGAACAAGGAGGTCAGATTTGCACGTGAAGTTATCGTGATTTGCAAATGCCATTGCCTCTATTTGCATCAACATTATTGATATTATTAATTTCCCCTTCCATTATGTTTTGTATATGGTTTTGAATGATGAATGAAGCACCCATCAAATAGATTGTTTAGTCCCATCATGGCATGCTTCTTTATTGTTTGGTCCTACCGAAGATGGACGCATGATTTTATGTTAGGGGTGCGAATTTTTACGTTTAATAAGATTATATGATAATTTAAAATTTTCAAGGGCGCGACTGCCCCTAACACCCCTCGATCCATCCTCGGATCTTACCATCTCCTTCCCTCTACCTTTGATTCAAAAGGAATGGCTAATGGCTTCCCAATGCCCCATTAGCCACATTTTGCTTAATTAGGAAGAAGCTTGCACGAGAGTTCATTTAATAATGAACTAATCATGTACGGATGGGGTTTCTTATTAAGCAATCAAATCTCCATGGCCAACAAGCTAGGTTTTAGCACTTGAGTTAATTTCCTGCCTCTTATTTCTTGAATAATAAGTTAGAGCAGGATGTTTGACTGACAGCTTCAAATAACAATATGTGAAAAAATTGCAGCTGGCTCTGGAACCTAGAAGGAAAAGGGCATGGAGTTGTTTATTATCTTTAAAACGGAACAGTTCAAAGATTTAAGAGACCTTTTACAAATTATTAAACCGGGATTTTTAATTTTAAAAAATAAATAATTCATGACTTGCTGCGTACGTAATAAAACTATAATTTATACAGACTCTGAGCTAATGAAATTGTGCATCTGTTAAACATATCTAAGAAAAACAGAAAAAATTGAATCCCTAAAAAAATCATATGGAATTAGATGCTATTTTCTAAAGTATCAATAAAATGTCAATTTAAAGAGTGGGTTGTAACCTTTCAAAAAAAAAAAAGAGTGGGTTATAAAGAACAGCAATGAATGATCCGATTCATATACATAAAAATTTTAAATTTTCGGATAATCGGAAATCCGATTTGAATGTAAAATTATCATCCGTATCTTATTTGAAATTTTTAAATATCCGATATGAATTATCCAAAAAAACAAAAAAAAACGGATAGAATATCTAAATTTTCAAATCGTATCAACGGATAAACGGTTCGGAAAGGTTATTGAGATAAATGTCATCGATGTTGGTCGATCTTTCTAGAATTTTTTTTTGGATATGAGTACGTCAGTTTTATTAAGAAAGAAAAAAATCAAGATGAAAGTTTACAAAACAGGTAAACAAACATGATCCATACATATTCCTAAAAACGCAAAAACTAACGTCTTTATATCATAAACAGTACCAAATTGATTAATTGATCAAAGTTTAGTGACCATTCGTGAATTTTACCTTTAAATTAAAGTGAATATAAGAATTATTATAGTAATAGAAGTTTAATTATTTTTTGAATTAAAAATAAAAGAAAATCTAAAACATAATATAAAAATTATTTTTTTAATATTTTATTTTAAAAGGAGATAATAACACATTCAGTCTCTAAGATTTTAAAACTAATTAAAATAATTAATGATACATTGCGGTACATATGAATAGTGGTAAATTGCGGTACATGTCATTTATTGTAGAATTATCTCATATTCTTAACCCTATGACAATGCACATACACCTTGTAGACAAAACGACTTGAATCCGTGTCTCCTAAGATAAATAGCATCCACAATTTTCCACTGGAACACTTGCTGGGTTCTAAAAGACAGACATTCAGATGGACACATATTCATAGCATAAATTTTTTTTTATCACTATACTGTCATTCTATTACTAATATTATCACTGTTGATGGGCTGCAACATGGGCTTTTCTAACCCATCAGAACGACTTAAGTCATGGGCCAAAACAGAAGTTCAAATATTTAATACATTCGGATATATATGTCCAAATCCTAAAGGACCTCATTTACCAGAAGCATATGTGCCTAGACATGTTATATGCTGGTTGGTTGCAGGAAATGAGCCTGCATTTTAACTTGGAAGTTCATTATTACACAGTACATGCATTCAACATCTTTGTTCACCTGGCAAGTTTTTTCCCGGAGTGATTCATTGCAATCCGATCTGCAGTTTCATAACTCGAAACCATAACGGAATATTGCCATCACTTCGCAATCCTTTTGCGAATCGAAAGGCAGAGTTTCGATACGATTCTGATAGTTGTGCCACTAACCACCATGAGGGGACCATGGATCATGCAATCATGGAAACCTAATCAATTGCTTCATAAACAGAGAAAGTCGCCTTCTCTGTTAAAATGCAGTGTATCTCTCTTTTTTGACATTGATTAACAAATGGATAAGATGAGCCCATTCTGTCACATTTGGTGAGCCTAGACCATAAAAACCATGTCCTATTAATCATGTTAAATGACACCACTCATGTGTACCAAGAGCCAATAGGTCCCAGGTTTTGATACCGCTGCCTCACCAACTTTTACCTGATTCTCCATTGGAAAGACATGTTAATTACAGCTCAGTTAATGAGGTCCATGGTTTAAAGAAATCCGTTGGCGCCGGTCATCGCGTTCGATACGACAGATAGATTAACATACAGGGAAGGTAACAGAGAAGATAGAGAATCTGTGATGGATTCTCAGCCAAAAATGTCAAACAAAAACCAAGAATTCAAGCAACGACTTTGAATATTATTACCATTATTATTGCTGTTATATGTAAATGATCCATGACCCAACATGGTCGTCCGTTTATTGACTTAGTCTCTCTGATAATTTTATATAGTTTAGTTTAGGTAAATCATCACTAAACTTTACTCTCAAACTTATTTTGGTCACTGAACTTTTAAAACGTTCAATTTACTCACTGAAGTTTAGACATTGAACGTTTTAGTTACTCTTCTGTTAGCTTTTTGATGATGTCTATTTACTGACAAACGAAAGAATTTATCTAAGATTCGAATGGTGGAAAACTTCATCAAACCAACATGCTGAGAAATGAGATTCATCTGACGACGATAAGAGAGAAATCATAAAATTTTCGGCCAATTCGTGAACTTCAGAGAACATTCCAGCAAAATGAAGGTTGAATTCAGACTCGAGGGCTGAGACGAAGTGACTGGTAAAGTTTGGGACCGAACGACTATTATCTACGACTGTTTAGGGTTTAAGAGTGATAAAATAACATTCAATGTCTAAAATTTAATGAAAAATATATAGTGTCTAAACTTCAGTGAATAAATCGAACGTTTTAAAACTTCATACAAAATAAATAAAAGTCGAAGCATAGACTTCACCATCACAACCCCAACATACAAAACCATCAACTCCCACAAAGTTTTAATTTCGTTGTTATTGTAAAATTATTATTTCGATTTAATGCTTCATTTACAAAAATAATAATATAAGTTGGACTTCTTTGTTTCTGGTCTTAGATTTCTGCTTTCCAATCAAACTTCATGCATGGCAATGACCATTTTTAAGGTGAAATAAGAACAAACTTAGTAAAAGTCACATGGAAGAAACAAAGCCACGTTGTCTGCCCGAAATGAATATTGAAGTATTATTCTCTGGAAACCAATTAACTTCATAGTTGACGTATGATAATAATAATAAGGCTTAATAGTCAAAGGAGGCCTAATTTATATATTTTTTTTAGTTTGGTGTCTAATTTTTTTGGGTTATTTTAGGTCTAACGTTTATTTCGTAATTCAGTTTGGATTTTTCTGTCAACGGCCGTTAAAATTTTTTCGTTATCCAATAAAAACATGTCATGTGACCTATTTTATCTATTTATTTAATTTTTGAATTTCTTTAAAAATATAAACTTCTTAAAAAACCACAGAGTTTTAATTTCTTTCAATCAAACTCTCAAATCACATCTCCTTCGTCGTCTGACATTCCACACACGCTGGCGGTTCACCGTTCACCCCCAAGCGTCAGTTACCTCACCGTTCAACATCTCCCACCCTCTAGCCATCGATTAGAAGCCCAATCGATCTCTTTTTCTTCATTTTTAGATGTTCGTCGACAAAGTAATCACCGGTTCATTCGCCCGTTTTCGACGGCGGGATGATGAGAATTTTGGTAGTGAGGGGTCGATGAAGGCAAGGGTGGCCGGTGGTGGAAGGGGAAATTTTAGGGATTTAGGGTTTCGATTTGGAGTTTTTAGAGAAATTAAATATTTTAAGTTTTTTTTATAAAATTAAAGATTTTTTAATTTTTAGAAAAATAAAAATTAAAGAAATTATCAGAATATGCCACGTGTCAAGTTTTTAATGGATAACAAAAAATTTAACGGCCGTTGACGAAAAAACTGAAAATGAGTTACGGAATGAAACGTTAGGCACCAAACTAAAAAAACGGGTATAGGTTGATCATTTTTTACTATTAAACCTAATATTATTATTACTGTTGTTGTTTCAAGTAATTAAAAAACTGTTTTGTTTTTCTTAAATTTGAAAACTTAATTATTAATATTATTGTTGGTTTCTGCAGAAAAAATGGGTTGCAAACAGATATTAGGTAGCACATGTTTTTCGAAATTAATTTTGGAGTTATTTGACCATTAATACAGGTTTTAGAGAAGAGGACTGAGGGGAGCTGTCCTGAATAGCAGGACACTTGAGCACAGAGCCAATAAAATACAAAATTATTTAGGTTTCAATCTTTTCTTTTTAAAAGCATCAATTTGCACACACACAAGTGGCTCACCCCAATGAATGCCAAGTTGCCAACCCTCAACACTTTCCTCCCCTTCTTCTTTTGTCCTTTTTATTATTTTTTATAATATGTTAGGACAAATTCTATGGTTACTATCATACTATTGGACCGTGTATTAAATAAAGTAAACATCGTTGTTGTACTCGTCTTAATAAAAAAATTAATGATATTCATCTAATAACACAAAGTTTAATTATTTTACCTATAAAATATATGTATATTGTTAAAAGATTAATAATATGTATAAACAGATATTAATTTATAATCAACTTTAAATTATTCAAGAAAGTTAACATTGTTATTATTATAATAATTCTTGATTTAAACATGTTAAAACGTATAATATCATATTCTTTTATTAGTTTAAGAATTATATGAGAAAATATTTTTGAGGTTTTAACGGTGAATTTTTTTTTGAACAAATACGTCTATTTTAGAGTTTATATATTTAATTTAGAGTTTTATGTTTTATATTTAGAATTTATGATTTAAAGTTCATGTGTTAGGATTTAGATTATAGGTTACTGTTAAAAAATTATATTTTAAATGTTAAATATACATATTTATGTATTTTTTTACACCGATAAATACATCAAATAACAAACTCTTGTATGTAACGCAAAGAATAGTTCTAATAACTGCACTAAAACTTTTGCTTGATATTTTAGAGTCCAATCAAGTATTTTTTTTTCTATAAAGAGAAGGATATAATCAAGGACAGAAGTACGATTTTATGTCAGATGTCAACTGTTAGAGAGTTATATTAGAAATTTAGAGGTGCAAAATTATAAGATTTTAGGGGATGTGGACTTAGATTATTGATAGAAAATATAAAAAAAATATATAAACTATATGTGAGTTATATCACGTCTCTTTCCAAATCATTTAAATACATGTAAAACTCAAAACAATGTTAAAAATATTAGCTTTCACCAATAGAATAACGTAAATAAAAATTGATCTCAATATAAACATATTGAAGAAACGTACCTCTTTTAATTTTATCTTGATTCAAGCCATACCAAAATACATTAACCAATTTATAAACCTCTTATGTAGATGTACGCACATCACCTTAAAGCGGTGTTAAAGAGCAATGCTACACCAATGACATCAAAATGGTTAAACGTTGTTTGATCAAATTCACATCAAAATGGAGAGCACCATAACCAAGTGCATTGATACTCGAGATTGAATCGTCACCTATTCAAGTACATTCCCTGAAAGTTTCGCTGAAGGTTAAATATATAAACTTGGTCCAATAAACATCATATAATATTAGATCGAAATAATAATTTAATAATATATTAAAATATACCAACCTTAATTTGTGAGTGATTAATCAATCACTATATCTATATGTAAATAAGTAAAACATACCAGACTTTCCAAGCTAAATTGAATATATTGAATATATGGTACATGTGATCGCCAATATCAAATTGAAATCTTTTCGAGAATCACCAACAAGAACCAGGGTAATTGGGCGAGATTCCATGATTCGCTCAAGCCTTCAAAACATGTTACCATACTTTTTCAAAAATAAAGACCAAGTTAAAATATAGAGAGAGAAAAATAATCAGTAATTTAAAAGAAATTGAGGGGAAAAAATTTATCTTCGATTTAACGTAGGAGCAAACTTGTTTCTGTAACTTCTTTGGGATTAGAACAAAGAGCACCAAAATCTTTCGAGCAAACTCGTGCTGATAACGTGTTGTGAATAAAATAAAGAAGAACAAGAATAAGAACAAGAAGAACAAAGAGATGAGAGAAAGAGAGAGATTTGTATTATTCTCAAATATATAATTGTGTACAATGCCTTCAATGAATCATCTATTTATAGGCATAAGAAATACATAATACATTAAACTCTAATTCATAGAGATAATATTCCTAGTAATAAATAAATCAAACTCCTTAGATAAAGTTCTAATCATGATAGACATCCACATAGATAAATATTCATAACAAATAGATATAAAATATTGATAATTAATAAACTATTTAAATAAATATTAAATATAATAATATCCTTGTATGTCATTTTATTTGTTTAAATAATCAAACAGCTATCATCTATCAGTTAATTTTACCACACTTTTATACAATCAACTAATACAACTTGTTAATCAAATTAACTAATACAATCAGTTATAAGCTATCAGCTAATGTATTCCGCTATTCGCTAATTACCAAACAACGAAATTGTATTCCGTTTATTGATGTAGAGTTATGCCCTCTGTTCTTTTCACACCCTCCCGTTTTAACTTAGAAAAATTAAGGGTTACATTTAAATTATAAATTTATTTGATAATTTGTTTAAAATTAATTAGCGTATGTAATTAGATTTTTTATAAATGTAAATTTTAAAGAATAATATAATTAAAAGAAATAAAAAAGTGTCATTTAGTTGATCAGAGATTGACACATATTGAGAATCAATTTACTAGTTTTTCGATTGAGAAAAAAATAATAGGTGTATTAATGACACAAATAACCCTATAGATTTTCAAATCTCCCAATTGCGTACTCTTGTCACTCCAGTCCTCACATCGACATTGTCGACAACCTTCTCAAGCCAAGTATTTAATACCAAAATAAAGTTCTCATATCTTTCTATTTTTGCACTTAGTTTGTTCAAAAACTATAAAATTTTCGGGAGTTCACTTTACCACTCGATTTCCTATGTTCCGATCCGCGTTCATTAATCGTTCTTGTCGAATGGAACTCCTCCGTTCAAGAATCGAAGATTAGCTAGTTGAACGGAGGTGTGGCTTGAATTGTGATGAGGTAACGAGTTTTATTAATGGGACATGATTCGTTAATGTCTGATTTCTTGAAGAATTTTGTTGTTAACAGAGATAACAGTGAGGACCTAAAATGTTTATAGAATTATAGTTTAAGTACCTGGTTTGAACAATAAACAGTTCAAGTAGCTAACTCGAAGAGAGATAAAATTCAGGGACTTGCTGTTGAATTAAGCCTAATATCAATTTCAACTTCGATGGTAATAATTTAATATTCCCGGTCCCAAATACAGTGATTTGATTTTTGGCGTACTAAATACAAAACAAGTTCCGAAATATTCTATATTATTTACAAATCGTTGACTTGGTTGACCTTGAATTTTGCACCAACTCTTCGCTATAAATATAATGCCAAGCAAAAATACTACACGTAAAATCCTCAATGTTCTTGTAATTAAATGCAATTAAAGGATAAAAACGTAAATGAACAAAAAATCATTGTTTAAATTTTTTTAATATAGCCACCTAAATATGACTTTTTTTTAATGAATCAATAAAAATTATATGATCGGATTTTTTTTGAATAGTCTAAAGGTAATTATAATTGTATTTGAACATAAATATTCTTCACCATTTGACAATGTACATACAATGCAGAGAACTCAAGTCTACTAGGATAAATATCATTCGTTTTTACATTGAAATCACTTGTTGAGTTTAACCAGATTCTTTTTGTTTTTTCCTTTCTTCATATATAAAACTATAATATAATGTAAATTGAGCGGTATTGACTTGTTAGAGTTTATGAGCAAATTCTATTTTAATTTGGTTTGAATTCTATATTATTTAGATCTCTTTCGGTTTATTAATCGAATAATATTTAGGCCCTATTTGATAATTATCAGATAGTTGATAACGAATTACATTAGCTGATTTGACTAGTGGATTGCATTAGTTGATTGTATAGAAGTGCTTGGTAAAATTAACTAATAACCGATAACTATTTGATTGTTTGAACAAGTAAAATGACATATACATACATTATTATTTTAATACTTGTTTGAATAATTTATTAGTTATTAATATTTTGTGTCTATTAGTATTAATTGGATTATGAAAATTAATTTTTTTAATATCATTACTAAGCATATGTGAATGATGTATATATTATTTTTTATTTAATGAATTCTCTTTTTAGTATGATTTTAATAATTATTAAATTTAAATATATATATTAATTCGTTATTTTCAATAAAATCATACTTGTCGATAAAAAATTAATTTCTTATTTATAAAATTATTTTTTTAATTTTATTGGTTATTCAAATTTATGTTATTTAGAAAAAAATTATAATTATCAAGGACAAAAGAGTCTTTACAAGTATTTTATTCAAACCTCTAACTCAAAAAATTCCAAAAAGAAACTTTTTCAAAATGAGAGGTTTCAACTGATCAGTCCGCTATTACAATCCGTTATTTACCAAATATCTAAATTAGCAAATCTAACTAGTCAAACATCTAATTTTAGCTCAAAAAATTATTTAGCAAATAAGACCTTAATATTTAAATATAATCTACCTCATATTTTTATTGTATATTATATTAATGACATGTTAATCGAATTAATGAACTAATCCAGTGACGTTTGAGTGCTTATCCGCAACAGATATTAATACACAAATGGACATAAAACAACAAAAAGATTAATTTCAAAATGGGAAATTGGGATCCAGCCAAGCATGCTGTCCCCACCCGGAGTGGCCCTCCTTTGAGTTTAAGCAGTGCCATGTCGGCAACATAATTTCATTTCAATCTCTTTACTCTTACGCAGCCTGCTTCAATTTTTCTCCTTTCCACAAACCCAAATCAACCACGTGACTTAATGTTAACCAATTTTCTATTTTTCCTTTTCGCCACCAATAACATTCCATTTCTCCATGACTTATATTGCCATATGACGTGAATTATTAATACATAAACTATGTCGACAATTATTTATATGATATGTTAATAGAATATTTAAATCATTGGTTTTAGATAAATTAGCCAATAATTTTAGTGTGATTTTTTTAATTGTCTAAATATGTTTACAAAATAATATATGTTCATGATATTTTTAATCTTTTGACAATGTACATAAATCATATAGACTAAGCGAATTAAACTCGTTCCTCCTACTGTAAAATTAAATGGAGTATTCTAGAAAAAGAAAATCAAAGAGGGCAGGTAATTTTGTGTACATTGACCTATTATTTTGTTTATTTGGTAAGTCAATGTGAATGAGACTCAATTGATCACCGACAGTCTAGAAGGTCGTTAAACTCTAGTGTAAATTCTAGAACACTCGCAGTAATTTCTAGAATCAGTACATCAACTAGTAGTATAGTATACAAAATACAACTATTTTTAGTCTCAAATTCCCAATTGGGGTTGTGGAAATATGAAGAGAGAGGACAAAGACAAGTGTACTACACCTTATCTTCAGGGGCGCGGACCTTGACCCTCTAAAGTTTAATAATTTCACATTTGATCCTTTAGAAAATTATAAGAATTTAATTTGATCTTTTCAAAAAATTTAAAATTCTTTGAAAAATTTAATTTATATTTTTAAATTTTTTTTACTTAAATTCACTTAAACTGGATTGTCAAGACCCGCGCTTCTTACCTTAGCCGGTTCTCTCTGCTCTTTAGGTCTTAAGTTGTGAGGCAATGAGATGAGTTTCCCTGGAAAAAACGAATGGCATACAGCCTACTTGCTCGGCGGGACCCCTATCCAAAACCTCTGATTCGTTTCTAAACAGTCAACAAAAGCAACTTCAATTGTTCATGAAACAGTGGCCTACTTTTATATTAGGCTCGGGATGAACCGGGATGGGTTGCCGAACGGTCGAAAATTTTAAATTTTTATATACTTTAGAATATTTTTATTTTATATTAATTATTTAATTTTGTATTTTTAAAATTTTTAAATTCGCATAAAATTTTATTAAATATAAAAATTTATATTTTTTAACATAAAATCTTGCATACGTCCCCAATTGAACTCTTTATCTCCTTATTTTGATTTAATTTGTTGCATGTTCTCACGCAATAGTATATTGGTATAGTTGGCAAGTACTACTATATATATATATTTGATAAAAAAAAAAACTATTACTATATATGTATGGGAAGAGCTGGATTTTGACCAAGTTTTCCCATCCAAAGTTAGGCAACACTGGGTTCGGTTCCATTACCCCTTAACCTAAGCTTGTTTACTTAACAACATATAGATTTTATTTCGGTCCTATTAATGCCACGCACTACAAAGTTAAATTTATGATTAAGAGTTAATGTTAGGGTTTAAGGAATTAGATGTATGTTATATGTTTAGGATGTATGGTTTAGAATTTAAAATTTAAGGTTATAGCTTAAAATTTAGTTTTTTAGTATGAGAACATAAAAAGAGGCACTGAAAAGGACAGAAAATTTTTATCCCTTACTAACCAGCCCTGCATTCCTCTAAACTTACCAAAATCGTAATCATGTATGCATGCTTATTCCAATTTGTCATCTCAAATTGAATTATAAATTGCGATTGAGGGCTTGGTATAGTTGGGAAATGTTAAGATGCCGATAAAAGGTCGTCTCTTTCTCTCTTTTAAGAAGCGACAAGTATAACGTATGAGATTCGAATTCAGGGTGTGCTTTTAGTGGATCTAAAATTTAGGATCTAAAATATTTTAGAGAATAAAGATGAGCAGCTTGACCAAGCGACAAAATATACTTGCTCAGATTTCATTTAAAACTCTTTTTAAATAGTCTTAAAGTGATTACAAGACAGTATATGTTCATACATATTTTTAACCCTGACAATACACGCACCTTGCAAACAAAGTGATTAAACCCGACACTCTTAAATTAAACATCACCATTTTTTTTTTATTGGGACCACTTGTTGAGTTCAGATTTCATTTAATACTTAAAAACATAGAAATAAAGAAGAAAATATAACGTTTACTGTATGTCTGTATGAGTAATATACGTCCAAATCTTTCCAAACAACAAATAATTAGATTTTACACTCCAAAATCTCGATTTATATATAGTACTGTAAATAAAATGGAATTATAATTGGATTTTAAAATTTTAAATTTCATAATGTTAAATTTTATAAAATAAATATTCAAAATACATATTTCTAACAAAAATAAATCAGTATCATACATTCGTATATAACAAATAAATCATGCGACTTACACTCAACAATGTTAATGTGTATTTAATAATTCATTAATCAAATATAATTAAGGGAAAACTACACCGGTGGTCCCCTAACTATGCCTGTCTTCCTACTTTGGTCCCAAAACTATGTTTTTCGGCAAAAGAGTCCCTTCCGTTACATAGTTCTCCTGTTTTGGTCCCCGACGTTAAATAACTAACGGTTTTGCTGACGTGGCATTTTTAAATATTTTTTTAAGGCTGACGTGGCATTTTTTAATATTTTTTTAATCATTTCTCTCTCCTCTTATATATTATTTTTATTTAATTTTATTCACCCAATCATATTGTGACACGTGTCACTACACTATTAGGTGAAAAAAAAACCCCAAAAATCCTCAAAATTGAACTTGGTGCCGCTGGGATTCAAACCCAGGACCACCAGCGCACCAAGCATGCGCTTGAACCAACTAGGCTAGGCTGAATACATGATCCAAATCTACTAACACTTATATTTAAGCTGTACAAATTAACTCAAAAAAACCTAAAAACATAATTGGTGCCCCTGGGAATCGAACCCAAGACCCTATGTGCATAAGGCATTCGTGTGAACCAACTATGCTAAGCTGGTTACCTGATTCAAATCTACTAACATTTATATTTAAGTTGTACAAGTTAACTAAATTGTGTTATTTTTAAATTAAATATATTTAACTAAATTATGTTTAAAATTAAAAAATCAAACTAATTTTTTTACTTTGATTGATAATAACAAAACTAATTAAATATTTATTTATTATTATAAAATTATTATAAATTAATATTTATTTATTATATTAAATATAATATTAATAAATATTATTAGTTTAATATTTTTTGATTATTTCTCTCCTCTTATATTATTAATAAATATTAATTTTATAATAAATAAATATTAATTTATAATAATTTTATAATAATAAATAAATATTTAATTAGTTTTGTTATTATCAATCAAAGTAAAAAAAATAGTTTGATTTTTTAATTTTAAACATAATTTAGTTAAATATATTTAATTTAAAAATAGCACAATTTACTAGTTTAACTTGGTGGTTAAATATTTTAAAAAAAATTCAATAAGGTATTGCGTTCGAATGTGTTGTTTCTAATTTAAAAATATTTTTTTGGGGTTAATTTGTACAACTTAAATATAAATGTTAGTAGATTTGAATCAGGTAACCAGTCTAGCATAGTTGGTTCACGCGCATGCCTTATGTGCTGGTGGTCCTGGGTTCGATTCCCAGCGGCACCAATTATGTTTTTAGGTTTTTTTGGGTTAATTTGTACAGCTTAAATATAATTGTTAGTAGATTGGAATCAAGTATATAGCCTAGCCTAGTTGGTTCAAGCGCATACTTGGTGTGTTGGTGGTCCTGGGTTCGAATCCCAGCGGCACCAAGTCCAATTTTAAGGATTTTTAGGGGTTTTTTTCACCTAATAGTGTAGTGACACGTGTCACAACATGATTGGGTGAATAAAATTAAATAAAAATAATATATTAGAGGAGAGAGAAATGATTAAAAAAATATTAAAAAATGCCACGCCAGCCTTAAAAAATACCACGTCAGCAAAACCGTTAGTTATTTAACGTCGAGGACCAAAACAGGAGAACTATGTAACAGAAGGGACTCTTTTGCCGAAAAACATAGTTTTGAGACCAAAATAGGAAGACATGCATAGTTAGGGGACCACCGGTGTAGTTTTCCCTATAATTAAACAGAGTTAATTGAGTTGTAGAAATGATACTATCACGTGGGTTGACCCAAAGAGTTGGGTCGTCGGTTTATGATGGAGCAACAGTCAACGGTTTCATTATTATCACTCGGTTTTATTTTGTATTAAACTAAGACATAATTAGAGATTTACAAATCTATTTATATGAGTTTAAATCTCGACATTTACTTTAAAAATAATATTATATATATAAAAGGTTTCTAAATTGATATTTTTCTTAATCAAAAAATTAAGACAAAATTTAATTACACTCTGAAATTTCGAAAACGGTTGCGTGTGTGAACAGTGTGAAAGTTGGGACAAGGATAAGAAAAAAACCAAACCAAACGAAAGTGGCATGGAAGCATGCGTGTAGTTGACGAGGCAGAAAGTTCCACAAATCCCGTATCAATATTTTTCATTTTCTACATGTCTTTTTTTTTTTATTAATCAAAGAAATAAAATACTATGGCGAGCCTCGTTAAAAACCTCCCTAACCTAAATGGAGGAAAAGAGTACTCACCATAGTATTACAACAATATGAACCGATCAAACAAAAAACAAAGCTAAATAGGCAAATCATCATGTAACAATCCCAACACCGCATCAGGCGGATAGTCAAGATAGATCGCCTCATAATCCTGCCATGGTCCTAACTTCGCCAAAGCATCCGCAACTCTATTTGCCTCGCGGTGCACATGTCTTTCTTTTTCTCGTAAAAGAAAAAAATAGTTTTATATAAAATATTTAAATTATGGAAATTATTTGATACAACAATGCGAAATTTAGACTTCAAAATCATCGGGGGCAAATTTGGTGTGATAGATTGTGGTGGTTTAATCAAAAAAATTCAATTTTTTATGTCTAAATAAATTTTTTGAAAAAAATGAGGGACTAAATGAAAATTTTAACAACTTTGGGGAGCTTAATTAAGAATATTTTAACAAATATAAGATTTAATTTTTTTAAAACTAATTTGAGGGTGCTTAATTAATTTTTTTAAAATTTGAGTGGTGCAATTTAAATTTCTTCAAATTTTGAGAGTGTCAAGGCTCCCACAGACTACAATAAATATCCGCCTCTGGGGTCTTGAAATAGCGAATCTTGGACTAACAAATAGTGCACTGCTCGGGAAGTGGGTGTGGCGTTTCGGCAACGAGCAAGAAAGCCTTTGGAGGCGTGTCATTTGGAGTTTGGTTCGCAATGATACTTCGGAGATGTTAGTGCCTAATCCCTCGTCCAAGACAACCTCATGGATATGGAGGGGCATTGCCAACGCATTCTACAGTGAAGATAATGAGGGGAGGTGTCTAAGAGATAATTGTGTGCTCCAAGTAGGGGATGGAAAATTGATAAAATTCTGAAGCGAGTCTTGGTTAGGCAACGTCACGCTGAAGGTTCGTTTTCCTCGCATTTATGCCTTAGCATGTAATAAGTGTGGGTGCATAGCTGAGTATGGGTCAAGAAGAGACTCGAGGTGGGTCTGGAACATACAGTTGCGAAGACAAGTCTTCGATTGGGAGAGGTCCCAATGGCAGGAGATGTTGGATCTGTTGAACAACTTCGTTCCGAGTATGGTAGCTAGGGATTGGTTAAGATGGAGTGGGAACAGTGATGGGGAATATAAAGTAAGTTCCATGAAAGCAGCGGCAAGAGAGCCTACATCTAACCATGCAGGCTATTTCAACAAAATCTGGCTAGGAGTGGCCCCGCCAAAGGTCGAGGTGCTGGTTTGGCGGGTAGTGTTGGGTCGTGTCCCCGTAATAAAGGAATTATTGAAGCGTGGTGTAGTTGTGAATGGCGATGACAAATGCCCAATGTGTAGGAAGGTTGAGGAAACGGTTTTTCACTTGTTCTTTGGTTGCAATATTGTTTGGAAAATCTGGATGCATTTCTGCAGGTTTCATGGTTCGTACTTGGTATTGCCTGGCTCGTCGTTGAGCTTCTTGGAAGCTTGGAGTGGACTTGTAGAGCCACGAGACAAAGCATGGTGGGAGGTGGTTCCTTTTGCAGTAATATGGACAATTTGGCTAGGTAGGAACGAAGTAGTTTTTCATGGTAAGAAGATGGAGCTTCTGCAACTCATTTTCCTAGTTAAATGTCGTTTGGCATCGTGGCTAAAGGCTAAGTTCCCTGGAGGCTCAGTTTCGCTAGAAAATATGGTTATTATTCCTTCGTTGGCTCGATCTCTGTCGGGCGGTAGCACAAGGCCTTCCTTAATTCTTAACTGGGAGCCCCCCCTCCCCCCCGTCTGGGTTCATGAAGCTTAACGTGGATGGAGCAGTGTCCAGAGCAGACGGGAGATGCGGTATAGGTGGGGCATATTGAGGGACTGTCATGGGGAGAGGCTTCTACATTTTGCTTGCTCGAGCAATTTGGGCCCGCCCACGCTGGTCGAGTTCCAGGCAGCAACCGAGGGTATTAGCAGGTTTCTAAGTTCTAGCTAGTGTAATAACCACAGACTCATAGTGAAGACAGACTGCAGGACTCTGGTAGACTGATTATCAGGAGGTGCAGAACCCCCGATTTTTATTTCACCCCAAGTTGCAGTCTTGAGAAGCTTATTTCAGGAACGTGGTTGGTTGGTACGGTGGGTCTCGAGAACATGCAACATTGAGGCCGGCATATTGGCAAAGGAGGGGATTGGCTAAGCAGGCTGACGGGGGTATTACATCACGGGTAGCCTATTTACAGTTCTCTCTTATATGGATGTAACCTAAAGTAGTATGAATCCTGGATTGAACTATGTTTTTGGTGATTAATAAAATTTAGGGCACTCTTTTCCCCTAATAGGTTTAGTAAGGGTTTTTAATGAGGCCTGAAACTTTTCAAAAAAAAATATATCCGCCTCTAATAATTATATCTATTTAAATATCATATTTCCCAACTCTTAAGATACACTTAAATCATAATCTTTAAATTTTATACAACATAATCTCAAAACATAATAGAAGACATTCGAAAATATGTAATTGTGGACTCTAAATTTTAAATAACACGTATATTTAAAATGTTTCTTTACAATATTTATAATCTTTCAAACTATTAAATCAGATATAATTACATTGGAATCTATAACCTTCAAAAGCTACAGCTAGATTAATATTTATTTGATAAATAAACAAAATCAAAATTTAATTTTATATTCACTTAGGTTATGCGGTGACAAAGAGATAAAAAGATAAAAATATTTTTTTGGTAAGGTAGTTACCAACCTTTTTATGATAATATTAATAATTACAATTAGTTGATATGACGTAAATTTAAATTGGAAAAGTAAACTTAAGATTGAGTTACTTTTAGTCGCCATTGATTTGGCATTATTCACCCAATATTCTTAGAATAAAGTTACGATATTTTTGGTGTTTTTTTAATATAGTTGTGCCTATCTTCTCTTTCTTCCATTAATAATATAAAAATCGATGGATGAATTACCAAATCTCACGTAAAATAATTTTCTATTAGATTGTTAAATTAATCAAAAACTAATCTGCTTTCACAGTCATACTATTAAATGAAATTATAAATATTTTTAATTTTAATATCGACTTCCGAAATTTATATGGCAAATTGTTGAAGATTGAAGTTATAATTGTCTTAATAATTATATAATAATTAGTAGGTATAATAGAATAAAGCATTAGATTTTTTAAGCAATATATTATCGTTAGTTTGAACATTTGTAATTTGAATGAGATAAATTGAGTTTGGGGATTACATTCATAATGGGTCTTTGTAGTATTTGAATCGGATTAATAAGTCATTGAAATAGATATCGCTAATTATATAAAAAAGTAATCTTAAAAATTATTATCGATTAAGAATGTATTGTATTAACAAGAGACATTATTTTAGTCTTTGTTGATATTAGATATGGGATTCATTACAGACAATTCATCTCCTTTATGTTCTCTTATATTTTTATTTCGTTTATTTTAACCCTCTACCTTTTATTTTTCAGATTGATCAAAATGTGACGGGATAGTAATGACACCTTCAAGTTTGACGTTAACTATTTTATTATTCTCCAAAACACCATCAAATAATTTGAAAATTAACTAATTTGCCTTTACTGAAATGTTGGTGTAAGTTTTTTTCTTATAATTTCAAATATTTTTAAAAAAATTACGTCGTGATAGAAAACGATAAAATAATTGACTTCACCATTTCAACAAGGGCAACATGTTTAGTTTAATGTGACAAAAATTAAAAGTTTAAGGGTAAAAAAAGTGTACAGGCTAAAATAACTAAACTAGTCAAGTTAAGAGGCATAAAAATTATTCTACGAAAAAAATAATAGTAAAAGTTATTGGAATTTAGGCAAAACAATAGATTTAGCAACTATATATAAATTATATACTTGTATATACCTATCTATAAATTTAATAATTATGAGAACTAAATTATCATATCATAAAATTTGTAGAAACCATGAAATCATAAAAAAATACCAAATAAGGCATATATATATATACGTAGTCAAGTTGTTTGTTTTAGGTTCTAAATTGTTAGTATTTTGTATGATTGATTTTGTCATGTACTAATTTGGGTGTTAGCTTTGGGATGAAGCATGCTTAACCAAAATTATCCTAAACCATACTTAAAATTCAAGATTCCCCCGCCTTAACATATAATTATGATTTCGTACGTCACAAAATGGATATTTCTTTTACTATTTTCTTCTCCGAGGCTGACGTGGCTCAGGCAGCCGCCTTGAGTCATCTGCAACCGAAAATGCCTAACCGGTGGGAGAGTGGGATCATAGTAGAAACATACATCTAATTATTTGTTTTGAGATAATCACAGGGGATTTTATTTTTGATGCAAAAGTTAAAAGAGTATATTAGCACGTGGTTTTGCTTTTTTGAAGATACTTATATGCACTCAAATAAAATAAAATTGGAAATTTCGAAATCGATGACATGTGATCTCTATATATTCACAATTCATATATACATTTATAATATATAGTTTTGCGAATTTTATTTTTTATGGTTATAATTTTAAATGGTTCACCCTTTTTGATTTGAGTAAAAAAATTATAATTGATGATTGATCTAAAGGAATTATGTAAAATATAGAGAAATAAACTAAAGAAAACGATGAACAATAATCTAGAAGTTCCAAAGCCGCTCTTAATCTGCCCCTATGAGTTTTATATGTCATGATCGGTGGTTGATGTCAATCCTGATTCCTGAGTTTGATATAGGAAATAATGAATTGGAGGAAACGATAGATTCGACTGTCGGCTAATAGAGTCAGTTGGTAGACCCAATAAACTATGACAACGATTTAACTACCGATAGTGGTTATGTTAGAAAATTCTTCGAAGATTCTAAATCAACATGCGAAACATTGTAGCAGAGAAATCCTAACAAAGGATTTGAAGATGAAGATACAATATTTTAAATTTTTTTTGAAAAACAATAAATTATATTGATGTAGTGAATATAATTTAAAAGTATTATAATTATTCATGTGAGAAATAAACATAATGGAAGAAAACCATTAAACCAGTTAAGTGAATGCCTAGTGAAACCAAATATACATATAGGCAGGAAGATAATATAGATTAGTCCTTAAAAACCAAAATAATTATTAGGTTTAGGTAAGTAAAACGTTTGTGGTAGATAATATCGTAAATTAATTAAATTAGGCAAAAGGAAGAATTTCATCGTCATATATGGGATGAAATTCGACGTATGGAGTTAAATTTATTACGTTAGAAATTAAAACATATGAGGACGTGGCCCCTACCATTTGGTTGGACTCTCAGACAACAGCCGACCTAAACGTGGAAAGCTGATTAAACGATAATGTAAGAGAATCGTTATCAACAACATACAAAATCAATCTGGATTTCTTTCTTTATTTTTTAGACAAGTGAGCTTAATTTAATTACAGTGTTAATCCATCTTGTTCTAAGTGAATGCACCTCGTGGAATTGATGAATATTTAAATATAAATAAACCACGTAGTTTATTTTAAAGTTAATTAACACCACTTGTTTTAAATTATGATCTTTAAAATTTTGAATGTTTCAATTTTATCTAAAAACTCTAACCCTCATTCTAATTAGTCCCCCAACTTTTGAATGTTTTAAGTTCATCCTAAAATTATGACTCATTCTAATTCGGTTTGGACTTTTGAATGTTCTAACTTCATCTCTCAAATTATCAGTGCATGCTAATTATATCATATTTAATAAAACCATTATAAAAATTGTTGATTATCATGTAAACACTAAAATGTGTATTATGTAATAATATGATGTTGCATAAATGGTGATTTAAGAATAAAATTGAAAAATTCAAAAGTTTGAGGACCAATTTAAAATGAGACTCGTAGTTTGGAGTTGAAATTAAAATATTCAAAAGTTTAAGGATCAATTAGAATGAGAGTCATATTTTGTGATGAAAAATTAATCATTTAAAAATTTAGAGATTAATTTGAAATGAGAAACATAATTTGGGAATTGTGGTGTAATTAACTATTTATTTTATGTTTAAATTTTTTAAATATGATTAATTAACTACTAAGTTGATTATAAGGTAGTACTAGTGACGGATCTAGAAATTAAAAAATAGGGTCCAAAATATTTTTTTCTTTTAAAATGGGTTTGTAAAAATACTTTTTTTACCTTTACACGTTGAATTAAATTATTTGTAAGGAAGAAATTCACTCTAATTTAAGCGTGTTTTCGAAAAAATTAGAATGCAGTTGCATGCATCCGTCACTGGGTAATACATTGTTCATATTTTTTATTAACTCTCTGACAAGACACACATATTACAAATAAAGATGTTCAAACTCAAATATCTAAAAATGACTATCATCTTTTTGACCGAAACCACTAGTTAAATTCTGTACATTTAGATTTCTTCGTATGTATTCTTGTGTAATTGAAGTTTTTATCCTTTTAACTTGTCCGTATCATTATACAAAGAATACCGTACAAATACTGTTTTTGTTTTATTTTAGAAAATTCTTCCCCTCCTCTCATTCAAATAATCAAATCCCTCACAAATTCATATTACAAAAACCAAACAAGAATCTCAAAGGTAGGACCTATACCCTAAACCATAAGCCGAAACCAAACAAGACCCACCCACCGTCTCCAACCGCTGCTGTTTTTTTTTCTTTTTGTGTGGCTGTAAGTTCTTCCTCTCTCTCAGGACGACTGAACCGTACAAGTTACAACCCCAAAGTACCATCTCCATTTCCCCAACAACAACAACAACAACAACATGATTAGTCCTAATTACTACATTCTCGGTTTCATTAATGGCTAATGCCCATCAGAAACATAAACAAATCCCCATCTTCTTACAGCACCATAACCATTAATCATAATAGCCTGTTTAGATAATTACAAGGTTGTTCTGGTTTTTGCATTATTGCAGTGCATGAACGAGAAGCATGAAAGATATATGCTGTAAGGTGAAGAACCTAGCCGATAAAGACAAAACCCAAGCCATTGGTCGAAAAACCAGATTGTAAAGCTTTATGGGAATTTTCCTGTTGGATGAGCCCTTTCTATCCTTCCAAATCTGCAGGCCCCACTGCCCATCCTAGTGGAACTCTCGAAAACTCGATGTTTATCTTCTTCCCCATTGGTTGTAATAAAAAGCCAACGCCCTTATTAATAATACAACGCAAGTTTTATGAAAACCGCTGCAGCATCAGATAAGATCACTGTTATACAAAGAAGGTCTAATTCTGGTTTCAGTCCCTGTACTCTTGAAATCAAACCATGTTGATCCCTGGTCAGCACCCAAAGCTTCAGGGGGGATGAACTTGAACTAATACACGGTCCACAGTCATGTGAACCCCATCAACTTGCTCAGTGTGGGGCCCCACCTCACCATACACAGCCCACAACATCTGCATACTGTTATCTTCCTCCCACAACTATGTTTATCATATTCATTTATGTTTTGTAAGAAAAAAAAAGAAAAAAGATGTCTTTTTTCCCTTTCTGTCCCCGCCCTCCATGAATGAATGAATCTTCCTAGTTCCTTACCATATCCCTTCCCCGGGTTGACCCAGCACACACCCCACATCTCCATAAATATATATATATATATATATGTATGAAATTAGTGTATTTTAAAAAAATACAACTAGTTTAATCATTTTGATTTACAACACTTATATATCCCCCTATATATACACAACACATCACACCATAAACCTTCAAACAAATTCACATCTCTCTTTGTTGGCAACTTTTTCCTTTATTTTCCCAGTCAAAACAACAAATTTACATACTTTTTTCTGCTGCTACTACATCATCATCATCTTTGTTTGTATAAACTGAAAAGGAAAAAAAATGGATGGAAGCAGCGTAGATGAAAGCACAACGAGTGATTCCATATCGGTTTCGCCGTCCAATGTTTCACCTTTGCCTCAGCTAACGAAATCCCCTGACTCGCTCTACCGACACGGGAGTGGGACCAGCGTGGTCGTGGATTCCGAGTCCGGGGTCGAAGCCGAGTCGAGGAAGCTTCCCTCTTCCAAATACAAAGGCGTTGTTCCTCAACCCAACGGCCGATGGGGTGCTCAGATATACGAGAAACACCAACGCGTTTGGCTTGGGACTTTCAATGAAGAAGACGAGGCCGCTAGAGCTTATGATATAGCGGTCCAGAGGTTCAGGGGACGTGATGCCGTCACCAACTTCAAACACCTCCGTGAAACGGAGGAAGACGACGACATCCAAATCGCCTTCCTCAGTTCGCATTCCAAGGCTGAAATCGTCGACATGTTGCGTAAACACACGTACAATGACGAGCTTGAGCAGAGCCGGAGAAGCTACGGCTTCGACGGGAATGGGAAACGTATCGTTAAAAAAGACGGTGGTTTCGGCTCATTCGGGTCCGACCACAGAGCGCGTGAACAGCTCTTCGAAAAAACTGTGACCCCGAGCGATGTGGGAAAGTTGAACCGGCTGGTAATACCAAAGCAACATGCAGAAAAACACTTCCCTTTGCAAAGCGGAACCGCTTCTTCCAAAGGAGTGCTTTTGAACTTCGAAGACGTGACCGGAAAAGTATGGAGGTTTAGGTATTCGTACTGGAACAGCAGCCAAAGCTACGTTTTGACAAAAGGGTGGAGCCGGTTCGTTAAGGAGAAGAGCCTCAAAGCCGGTGACATTGTCAGCTTCCAGAGATCAACCGGGACGGAGAAGCAGCTGTACATTGACTGGAAGGCGAGGACAGAGTCGGGTTCGGGGTTGGAGAACCCGGTCCAAATGGTCCGGCTCTTTGGGGTCAACATATTTAAAATGCCCGACAGTGAAACTGTAGCCGTAGGTGGTTGCAATGGGAAAAGGACCATAGAAATTGAGCTTTTAGGGTTAGATTGTAGCAAGAAACAAAGGGTAATTGATGCTTTGTAACATTTACCTAATTAATATGCCCTTTTTTCTTTTTTGGGTTGATTTTGGAACTTTGTGAATGTGGGGGGCTCTAGTTTGCAAGTTGTACAAGTTGAATTGTATATTACAAGACAAAAAGGCTGAAGAAAGCTGAAAGTTAGGTGTAATACATTTCTTTTCCAAGAAAACAATATGTATACATATATATTGAAATAACTGTCAATTTGCTATGTGTTTATAGGTATATATTTATGTATATGTACATGTACATGTATATGTATATGTATTTGATTCCATGTTTAGGTCTTTAGAGTTTAGACCAATGTAGCCTTTCTGTGGTGGTGTTGCTTTCCCCAAAATATCTCAAATGTTGATGGCTTCATTTGAGTAAGGGGGATAAGGATATGGAAAGTGAGTAAATTAGGTATGCAAATAAACAACCTAATTGCTTACCATTACTTGATTTGTCCAATAAGTAAGAGATGCGGTTGGTCCATTTCATAACTTTTTCTACATATTTGAATTGGTTTAATTATTCGAGTTTTAATATTCTGATTTGATAAGGGTTGAGATTTGAATTTCGCCAATCATTTCATAGGTGAATGATCCGTGAAAATTATGTTTAATTAACCTTTTATGATATCGATTATATATTGAAGAATGGAGTCAAGATACTGATTCAAGAGGGTAAAATATAATTCACTTGAAAAGTGAGAGGGGCAATTCATAATTATTTCACAAAATTATTAAATTTGTTATAAAAAGAAAAGGGAAAATAAAAGATGAGGTGAGGGTGGGGTGGGGTGGGGTAGAGCCCCTCCCACATATATATAGTAGATCCGTCTCTAGACATATGCTAACCTTAAACGATGATAATAATCTTTAACTTTCTTTTAGTATAATATTGATGTCAAAATTCATTAATTGACCGATCTGGATTGAGTATTACAAATGCTATTATGGGGTAAACTCCAATAACCCAATTTACTCTATTCACAATTTTAAAATTCAAACATTTAAACTTACTTAAAGGATAATGTGTCTCATCTCATTAGACTAACTGATTGTTAGTATTGATATTCGAAGATTTGCATGGTGTAAACCAACAATTAGGTTAGAAGATATTGAGGCAGATATCATTTGTTTTCCCAATGAATTTGTGCTGATGGGGAGGGGGAGATTAACCCTTAATTTATTAAGGTTTGGTTTGTTTCTCTTGGCAAACAACTTGGAAAAAGTAGATAAAATGGAGGAGGGAACAAGAACATCCAGCCAGCCTGCAGGGGCATCAGAAACCATGAATATGTCCAAGTCCCAAGAACATGGTAATGGGCACACATGCTTCTCATCTGCTGCACATGAGAATTAGGTCATTTTGGAACATGTTTTCAAATGAATCGGTTCCTTGGTAATGTATTACTTAAAACCACTAATCCACATATCTTCGCCTTAATTACTTGACCTGGAAATTCAAAAGCTTATAAAGATTTGATTCCGTATGACTCAGAATTTTCCGTGAATGTTCCTTTAAGTTCCACGGAAGTTGCCGCCCGCACATGATTCTGGGCTTTTCTCTTTCTTTGGAGTTCATGAAGCTTTTTTAGGCTTAACTATACCATTAGTCGTTGAATTATATTCGATTTTCTGTTTCGATCATCAAATTATTTTCGGTAAAACCGTCACTAAGATTATGTTTCCCCCCTTAATTTAGTCACCCTTGTTAAGTTTGACTGTTGACTTAATAAAGATGGTGACATAACATGGTACAATATCAATTTTAGTATAAAACTTATATATTCTTTCATTTGATAATAATTTAATAAATTTTTAATATTTAAAAATCATATTAATTTGGTCCCCATTTTAATTTGAAATAATTTAATAAATTTTACCCTCCAACAAGATGATGATACGTTTTAAAAGCTAAGTGAATTCAATACTAACGAAAAGTTTTAATTATTTTTTAAATGAGGGATTAAATTTGAAAAGATGGAAAGTTTGAGGGTAAATTATGTAAAAACTAAAATTTTGTAAGGACTTATACTGAAAAATTTCCTTCTTCCAAAACCCTAACCGCTCGTATTCACTACTTTCTTTCGAAAATCCACCGTCGATCGCCCATCCTCGTTGGTCGTTCAACACCCCAAAATGTCGTTTGTTGCAAACCCCTTTTGTGGATTGAGGACTTGACCCCGACGCCATCTCACCCTCCCTTTATTAATTATTGTTCAATTTTTTTGGGTTTTCCTTTCCGTTTTCATGGTTCGTCCTGATTAATTCAGACTGACTCGCATAGTACACTTAATTTTGCTGGGTGAGTCTCTCAACGAAAATATTTTATATGCGTAACGCTTCGAACTCGAGACATGCTTAAGCGATACCAAACTGCTTACAACTTGGATCAACCCTGTTGGTAATTACTGTTCAAATTTTTAATTAGTGGCTACACAAATATAGTGAAATTTAAAGAAATATATTTGGCCCATTGATCAAGCTTCTCATCTTTGTTTCCTCGTATTCTTTTGGGTCACAAGTTTTGGACCCATTAAGAGCACTTTTCTTTATTCGCCTAAAATCTCCTTATTCTCTCCCCTCTAAGTAAAATTGAGATTAAATTTAAGAATTGTCATAAAAATATAGTGAAATTTATTATAATAATTGTGCGGGTTAAAGTCTACTATAAATACTTTTACTATATTAAAAGTTTAATTTGATCCTTCAATTATAAAAAGGAACATTTTAATCTTTATATTTATGAAAAATAAGTTATATTTAGGACTTTATGTGCTGGTTGAGAAATTTCCTAATGGGATGGAAGCATTCATAGGTGTATTTGTTTCAGATTTTTCTGTCTGAATTTTTGAATAAATAAAATTGAACCATTTATCAAAAAAAAAAAGTTATATTTAGGTCCAAATGTTAAAGCTGCAGTTAGTAGAGTTAAATATTTTAGTTTGAATATTCTTTAGGTCTCTATCAACTACCGATTTTAAAATCGAGCAAATCATTCCTCTAAAAAAGAATAATTTAATCCATGCACATTTAGAGAGCTAGGAAATAAGAACAAACTATGATAATGTTGACTTTTTCTATTAAGAAATGATCCATGTCCAACTGTGTTTAGATTTTTTTTTAAAAATAGAAATTAAAACAATATATATATATATATATATATATATATATCTTTTTATAAATTTTTAAAAAGTGAGTTATTATTTTTTATTATTTACATAGGTTTTATTTGGTAATTAGCGGATAGTTGATAGCGAATTACATTAGTTGATTTGACTAGTGAATTGTATTAGCTGGTAGTATAAAAGTGTTAAGTAAAATTAACAGATAGCTGATAGTTGTTTGATTATTTAAATAAACAAAATGACATATAAGGAAATGATTATATTCAATACTTGTTTGAATAGTTTATTAATTATTAATACTTGATAGCTATTAATATTAATTAGATTATGAAACTAATTTTTAATATAACATTACTATGCATATTTGAATGATCTATATATTAATTTATTATTTATATAATTATTTTTAATACAATTTAATTAATTATTAAATATAAATATAAATATAACTGTACAAGAACAAGAGAAAAAATATTAATTTACAAATGTCACAATGTAAATACTAGAGGATGAATAATTAAAATAGAAAAAAGTTAAATTTAGTTATTTGAAGATTTTTGATAATCGTTAATGGTAAAGGGTCTTTATAACTCTTATGTCAAAATCTCTAATTTCAAAAAATCTTATTAGCTGATTTTTCAAAATTAACAAATTTAACCAGTTAAATCTTTAATTTTAACCCAAACCTCTATTTACCAAATAATGCCGTAACTTTTTCGATTAAAACCTTACTCTAAAATTCTAACCATTTGCTTATAATTCTAACACCACATTGAAAATTTTACTAAAGTGCATGGACAACAAAGACATGATAAAAATGAAAACTTTACTCTTGTAATTATAATAAAGCATATTGGACTTTTAATACTGTTTTCTGTGGAAAGCCTTGCACCCACCAAGTAACCATGGCGGAGACAGTCAGTCCAGAAAGGATAAAGGCCTTCCTTTCCCATTCTATGTTTGCTTCCCAGCCCATTAACCAAAAAAATATGGAAAAACCCGAGGCATAAACCCTTTCTCCCGAGTTGTGTGAGTGATTGTGAAGCATTATCTTGAAATGGGTTTCTGTGTTTCAGTCTCTCATGGCTATGGCCTCTCTTCTTCCTTGTTACACGCCCAACACCCGTGTTCACCATCCTCAAAGTCAACTCTTTTAATGGGGTTCCCACTCACTTCCCATGCTTCTGCTCTCAACAGTTTGTTTCTCCTCAATCTCTGTTTACTCAATTCATTTAGCACTGCAGAAAATGATGGTGTTCTGTTCTTTCTGCATTATCTTAATGTTTCTAATCATTCAGGGAAAGGTTTCCGTCCTCAAAAAAAGCTGGTTGTTTATGCCAAGAGGATTTCGGGCTTAGAGGAGGCCTTGAGAATAAGGAGGTTTGGTATTCCTCTTTTGATGCTTTGTAAAAATTGTTGCTTTTTTCTACAATTTCATTTTCTTGTGGTTGCTTTTAATTCTATGAAGTATGAACTGTGTTCAGTTGTTAATTTTGGATTGAAGTTATAATTTTTAATGAAAGTTATGCCTTTTGCTGTAACTTACTGTATGAGAATCTTATGTTTTTGTGTAAGTTGAAATTAACGAAGGGGCTGTTGAGTGTTGAATGGCTTCATTTTAGTTTGATGCTTTGCTTCTATAAAGCATTTGAGTGGCTAACAATTACCGAGTGAAATTAGTTTATTGCTAATTCGTGTGCTAAAACGGGAGGACAAAATTACACACCTACCAAATGTAGCATTAGTACATAAGTTTGCAGGATTCATTTTGCTTAGTCATTTGGCAATGAGATTGTTCAATCTTATGCAGAGAGCGTGAGCTACGGGGTACGGAAAAGTTTAGAAGGCCGCCACCTTTAAGACGAGGGAAGGTGTCACCACGTCTTCCTGTGCCTGATCACATACCAAGGCCTCCTTATTTGGATTCGAATATATTGCCTGAAATCTCTAGTGAATATCAGATTCATGATGCTGAAGGCATTGCTCAAATGAGAGCTGCCGGTGAGCTTGCTGCTCGTGTCTTAAACTATGCAGGGACATTAGTTAGGGTGAGAAATTACATTTTTTTTGTCAAACTTTACAGCTTACCTGCAGTTGTTAGCATTCTTGATTGCTTTTAGTATTAGATTTTGCTACTAACGAATATGCTAAATCATCACTGTGGTTCATCCCTTTTTAAGACTATATTCTTTAAAATCATTCAACTGTCAACTCGGTTTAAATAAATGTTCTCATCAACATTTTTGTTTTAAAAAATCTTATCAGCCATCAGTGACAACAGATGAAATTGACAAAGCTGTGCACCAGATGATAATAGAGGCGGGTGCTTATCCTTCACCTCTTGGATATGGAGGATTTCCTAAGAGCGTATGTACTTCGGTTAATGAGTGCATGTGCCACGGAATACCTGATTCTCGCCAGCTACAGGTTTGGTATATGGGACTTCGTGTTTGTACGACATTGCTGGTATATTTTATCACTAACGCTCATCTTTGAATCTTTTCTGCAGAATGGAGACATAATAAACATAGATGTGACAGTGTACCTGAATGTATGTCCTCGATTTAAACCATATGGTTAATTCTATTAGGAATCGTTCTCACCGTTTGTTTATTTACTTACAAAGTTTATTTAAATACAATTACACAACTGCTTGGCATATCCTTTCGTTCTTAGGGTTATCACGGAGACACGTCAAGGACATTTTTCTGTGGAGATGTCAGTGGTCCAGTACAGCGCCTTGTAAAAGTAAGTTTTACTATGATTTGTATGGACATAAAGAATCCTAATTGTCACCAACTTCACTATTATTTGAAGTGTTTGTAATCGACTCGTTGGATTCACTCTTACTGCTTTTGAAGGTAACCGAGGAGTGCTTGGAGAAAGGCATAGCTGTTTGCAAAGATGGTGCTAGTTTCAAAAAAATCGGCAAAAGAATAAGGTTCTCTCTCTACCTTCCTTCTTTATTGTTTAGGGTTTGAAAGGGATAAAGATATTTGCACATAAGATTATATGATAATCTTTTCTGGCGTATAGATAATGCACAGTTGCTTGGTTAAACTGTGAGAACCGGTCAAGAGTCATTTGTTAGTGTTGGAATTTATTCAACTACATGGAAAGCTTGAACTCGTTAGAACTTCATAATTTCAAGCAACTTAATAGAAGCAAAAGTTTTCAAATAATTAGCACTTATTGTCGTTAATTGTTCGTTATCTAGCCCCAACTGTATAATGACTCAGTGTAAGGAACAAGCTTTGCCCTGATATAGCATTATAGCTTAGGCATGTTTCTTTTCCTGTGGTTTGGATAAAGTGACATGATAGTTAACAATGTCATAGCTTCATTTCTATGGTTGTTTGCGACATATTGAACGGTTTCCTCAACCCCTGTCCATTTTAACTTTGTATTCTTAATATCATCTCAGTGAGCATGCCGAAAAATATGGTTATGGAGTGGTGGAGCGTTTTGTTGGGCACGGTGTTGGGACTGTTTTTCATTCTGAGCCAATTATATATCATCATCGTAAGTATTCATCGGATAATAGATGACCTAGTCCCCCGAGTGGGAGGGGTGGCATTTTGTATAATATCTGATATTTTTCCTTTCTGAATGTAATTATCAATTATTTGACAGGCAATGAAGGTCCTGGTACCATGGTTGAAGGTCAAACATTTACCATCGGTGAGCACGATCCTATCTTTATTTGCATGCGCGTTACGTAGTCAAGGGCTCTAATTCTAAGTGTGCATGCCTATACATGTCTTGAAGTTGACATTTAGATTACATGCTTCAATGGTTTTTTCTTTCGTTATTGATTGCACCTAGAACATCAATGGCTGTCCTGTTCTTTCGTTTATATTAGAAATTCAAGTATGTATATCGACACATATCCCGCATTTATGCTGCAGAACCAATCCTTACACTGGGAGGCATCGAGTGCACCACATGGCCCGACAATTGGACAACTTTGACTTCTGATGGCAGCCCTGCTGCGCAGTTCGAACATACCATCCTAATCACCAGAACCGGTGCGGAAATTCTGACTAAATGCGAAGACTCGAATCTTTAATCGATTATATATTCGGCACATGTAGGCAAGAGGTGGTGCATATTGGCTTCCTTCATAAGGTCCCCTGTAAAGTAACATAATGTAAGCTCCATTAGAAAATGTGGTATGTTAGACGAAAGCAATTCAGATGTTTCCCTCAGCATTTTAACTATCATCGGTTTTACATGGATAACAAGTAAAACCGGGTTGTTCTTACTGGATACGGTCCATTAATATTCGGACCCGAGTCCCAAGAGATGATAAACATCTACCTTTGCCACCAGGACACAAGGGGATGAGCAATATGTTCGGAAAATTACACTTTACACTCGTATTATATTTATATTTAAATATAGTTTTTTCCCCATGTGATATATAAACCACGTTGCTGACATCAAATATTCCATTTAGTTCCTTAAGCCGCCCAACAACAATTATTCCACATAATGAATGTGTTCGGTTTTGATTAGTTTATAAAATATAAATCCGAGATCCTACGGTACAACAATTATTTATTTATTGTCAGTGTATTGAATATAAATTCATGCAAAAAAAAAAAAAACATCTTCCTAGTCTTTGGATTTGATCATCCTCTGTCTTCAATGGCACTGTCCACCTCTCTGAAACCGATCTCCTCCGTCAAGTTGGCCGAACACCGCAGTTCACCTCCGCAATCTCACCGAGTTTTAAGCTCCGATCTTTCTTATTCAAAACCTTTTCAGTTCCATGGCCTCAACGTCTCATCAGCCAACAAAACCACATCTTTCTTCATTTCATCAAGATCCTCTAAGCGCTTCAGAACCACAGCCTTCTTCTTCAACAAGAACAAGCAGGCCGAACCAGCCACTCCCAAAACCAGTAAGTATAACTCCACCATATTCCTTTAATCCTTTTTACTATTAATTTTCAAACTTTTGATTGATTTTGACGTTTGGGTTTTCAGCCCGAGTTCAAGAACTCCACGTTTATGAACTCAACGAGAGAGATAGAAGCAGCCCTGCAGTTTTGAAACTGAGTCAGAAACCTGTAAACTCACTAGGTGATCTCGTTCCTTTCACCAACAAGCTCTACTCCGGAGACTTGCAGAAAAGGATCGGCATCACTGCCGGACTCTGTGTGCTGATCCAGCACGTCCCGGAGAAAAAAGGCGATCGGTACGAAGCCATATACAGCTTCTACTTCGGTGACTACGGTCATTTAGCTGTCCAGGGACCGTATTTAACGTACGAGGATACGTTCTTGGCCGTGACCGGAGGATCTGGGATTTTTGAGGGAGCATACGGCCAAGTCAAGTTGCATCAGATTGTTTTCCCGATGAAGCTTTTTTATACTTTCTACTTGAAAGGAATACCGGACTTGCCAGCCGAGCTTCTAGGGAATCCGGTGCCACCTTCCCCCGCCGTCGAGCCCTCGGCGGCTGCTAAAGCGACCGAACCTCATGGTACTATCCCTAAATTTACCAAGTGACATGATCAATCAGTGAGCGAGCTAGTTTTTTCCATTATTCATTTTCATTACTGCATGAGAGATTTACCAGTTTTCCAGAGTATTATTGTGAAGCATGTGATTTAGATCTAAACTTGTGTTGTAAATTGTAATGTCACATGTGAGCTAACTAAGCAGACAAATCTGTTTAGGTTAATGTTTGTTTTTTTTAATTATATTGCTTCTCTCGATAATATTATTTCTAAAATTAAACCATAAACTTTAAAAATACATCATATCACTAATTTCATAAACTCTAACCTTAAACATTAATTTTAAATCTATTTTTTAGTGTGGGGCACCGAGAAAGGAAAATGATTTGTATTCTAGTGTTTAGGTTAATGTTTGAACATGACTTGCCATATGAATGTTGTGTTGTGTTAGAACATAAGAACAATAGTAAATTGTTTTCCCCAAGCAATAGAATACACGTGTGGTGGAATATCTTTATTGACTCTTCAACATGATTTGTTCTGCCTACCTAAGTTGACTGCTGTAATGTAATTAACTCGTTTTAGGCAATAAACAATTTATACCAAGAAACGGTTTTTAGAACTGTTAATTTTAGAATTTTTAGGGTTAGTTTAGCATTACTTCTGAAAAGTAATTTTTAAAAGTGATGTTAGAAAATGATTTTTAAAAAAAATTAAAAAGTAGGTTGTAAAATTTTAGTGTTCAGCATTGCTGTCAAAAAGTATTTTTAAAAAGATAAATGACTATTTTAGACATGATATTGTAAGTTATATATATATATATATATAATATTCAATTTCTATAATGTTATAGTATATGAAATATATCAACTTAAATTATTATAAAAATATTTTTATTAATAAATATATTTTTAACAATTGTACATGTTCCGTAAAAATATAACAAATTTAAAGTATTTTATTTAAAAAATTTAACATGAATAAATATATATCATTTTAAAATTAAAAAATAATTATTAATTATATAATTATATATTCGTAAAGAATTATAAATTTATAAATTATAAATAAATACAATAGCAAATGAAGGTTAAAATTGTAATTTGACTCTCAAAATCACTTTTACAATCGCAAAAGCGCGTTTAAGTTGAAAATCACTTTTCAAAAGCAGTTTTTTCTCTAAAAACTAGCTGTTTAGTTGGCCACAAATCAACTTTTAGAGCCAAAAACTAGTTCAAAAAATAATGTTAAATAAATTCTAAATTTACATAATTCTGCTTTTAAAATCTGAATACCTTTGAAATAATGTTTGACAAGTAAGTTAGTGAATCTTATAAAGTTGATAAAGATTGAGGTCCTACATTTACAAGGTTTTAGGTCAAATCTTATATTATTGTTATTATTGAAGTTAAAAGGTGTAATTTTGAAGGGAAAAAAAATTAGGTTTTAGGTTCAAATCTTATAGTGATGTGATGTCAATAGTATAAAATTTATCCCGGACCAATTTAAGTTCATTTGATATATGAATATATATACACTTACTTATCATTTTAGAAAAAAAGTTAAATAAAAAATTAACTCTTAAACTATATTTTTATTGTTTATAGTTCTTTAATTATTTTTCGATTAAAATAGGTATTTAAATTATTATATTTGACTATTTTAAGTTTGATCATTATCTAAGTTTTAAAAAAAATACTTCTGCCAATGAGATGTTGACACGTTATAAAGATTTAAATACTTGTTTTTTTTACCAAATTAGATAATTTAAAGGCTAAAAAGAAAAGAAAAAATGCATAGTTCATGTACTTTACTTGACAACAAATAGTTTAGGGACTAAAAAGTAAAAAAAGAGTTTGAAGGGCTGTTTTTTTTATTTAAGCCTTTTTAAAAAGATAAATATTTATTAGTATTTAACCTGATTTCAATGTGCAATATGGTACCTAAACTATTTTTTATCCAATTAAACTTGGGGCTTGCTTTCATCAAGAAGGTCCAATGGCATACGAAGTTAAGCAAACTTATAAACAACTTTAATTAGTCTAATCCACATTATTTAGGCCTAAAACTCCCTTCTTCTTCAAAAGAAGAGACCCAACAATTTCAAAGTAGAAACGAAAAGGAAAAAGTCCACCTCAGGAACGCATTCATTTTCCCGTCCTGCTCTAAAAATGGAAACTTTTATTTTGTTTTTCTACACTTTGAACCCAGCATCCTATGTAAGAAGATACTTGACGTGTCAAAATTGAGGAATTTCAAATGAAAAAAAAGAGTCGAAATGAAACAACTGACGAAGAGAAATCGAGAATTGTTTGAGTTTGATGAATGGAGGGATTAATCTAGGGAAAAAAAGGTTTTTATGGGGACTGTGGAATCCAAATCGTTCAAGTAAAATTTCAGAACTTATCAAAGAAAAAATGGTAAATTGTACATATCATCACTCAACAATCTTCTCACTCTTATTTTAGTCACTCAAATTTCAATTTATTTTATTTAATAACTAAACTTTATACATTAAATGTTTTTATCACTCACGAATATTTTATTATTATTTAAATATGATATGACATTTATTATTATTATTACATAATATAAAAATAATTTTAAAAAAAATCAAATTGTCCGCTGACCACCATTTGCCGCCACCGCTGACAGTCGTAGATGGTGGCCGTTTGGTCCCATATTTTATCGGTTACTTCGTCTCACTCTCCTGAGTCCGAATTCGACTTCTATTTTACCGAAAAGTACTCTGAAATTCAGAAAAAGGAGATTAAAAGTGAGAAAACCGAAACGTTTATATCGAAATTTGCGAGTTTCAAAACATTTTTCGGTGAAACAACTATCGGGTCCACTCAGCGTGTCAAAACAAGTCGCATAGTGCAATTTAGGGTCTCCACGGCATTCAATTCGTATTACTAAATGCTTAGCTGTCAAACTGCCAGCTAGGAAAATAAACACAAGACGTGGGCCCTCTACTGCCAGCAAGGAAACCAGGGTAAGATAGATAGAAATAAACAATCAAACCACAAAATGGCCCTTCGACGCATTGAAAGGCCATCACAATATCAACCCCACGTAATATAATAGAGAAAAAATATTTTATTAACGGTCGGTAAAAAAAATTCCACAACAAACAGGTTGTCACGTATGATCATAGATTATGATTAGAATTTAATATTTAAGGAGAAATATAACACATAATAATCTTAAAATTGTAGTTGTGATTTTTTTTGAAAGCTAAAGTGATTACAAGTAGTATATGTTCTGAGTATATTTTTAATTATTTTACAATGTATGCTCAATCACCCTACTGCAGCTGTTGGTGCTCGAACCCATAACCTCTAGGAATAATAATCGTTCCCTTAACTACTGAGGTAAGTTGATTCGTGCAAAAAAAATATTATCGGTGTATTAAATAATTAATTTATATATAGTACTTCCTCCGTCCCACTAAAACTGTCACATGTTGATATTTTTCTGGTCAAATTTTTTTAACTTTGACTATAATTTATTTAAATATTTTAATTAATTAAAAATTATAAAAAATATATTTTAAAACTAGTTGATTCAAGGCTTTTAAAATATATTTTTTTCATATTTTTATCAATAATAAATTTTAAATTATAAGAGGTCAAAGTTAAAAAAGTTTGACCCAAAAAAAGTCAACATGTGACAGTTTTAGTGGGATAGAGGGAGTATGTTTTTATTGTTAATAGTTTAAGATATTAGTTGAGTTGTGAAAGGATATGATAAATGACATATTCTTATATATTTACAATTTTCTTTTAATAACTAAAAACAACACTCAGAGTCGCACCCCATTGCATAAATACTAACACCCAATCTGCACTAACTCAAAATATATCTGAAAAAACCGAGCTAAACAAACATCATTTTCATTGTTTTTCTTATTCCGAGGATATTCGGCAGGCTCAACTAGACATATTCACTTGTCTGGAAAAAAAACCCGACCGGATATTCCATTGTCCAAGTAGGACAACCAAACAAACAATGCCGTGGCCTACGTGGCAACCATTCGCCCTTACCCTAAACCCCCATAAAAAAATAATATTTAGGTTTAGTTTGTGGTTGCTTTTAAAAAATGTGGTGAAAAAAGTGATTTTCAAACTAGCTGTTGAAAAGTAGTTTTGAAAAACTGGTTAGTGTTTGTCATTGAAGTCGAAAAGTGATTTTCATGAGATAAAAAGTCTATTTTAAACATGATATTAAAAAGTAAAAGTAAATTTAGGTGATTGTTCAATTTAATTAATGTTATGATTTATGAAATAAATCAATTTCAATTATAATAAAAAAATATTTTTTATAAAATTTAATTTAAAAATATAAATTACATTCTAGATTATATACGTACATATCACTTACACATTAATAATAAATATAAAATAAAGTACAAATAAAACAATTTTATTCTCAATATAAATATTATAAAATATATATTATTTTACAATTATGTATGCATAAACATTATTTTAACAATAAATTATAATTAAATAATAAGGGTAAAAAAGTAATTTTATTTTCAAACTAGTTTTTCCACCCAAGAAGCTATAAAATCCAGCTTCTTGGTTTGGGTGGAAAAGCTAGTTTTAAAAGTAACCAAAAACAGCCTGTTTTAACTAAAAGCACTTAAAAAAGTGATTTTTAGTTGCAAAACGCAACCAAAAACAGGCCCTTAGTCCTTGACCTCAACAACTTTTTTACAATTTGATCTTTAAACTTTTCTTTATCTCAATAATAGTCCTTAAATTTAAACTTTAAATATTTTGATGATGCGTTATTATGAAATTTGAAGTAATAATTTTTTTAATTTTAGAAAATTTGTTTCATGTAACTTGATAGAGAGATTTCGAAACATGAGTACATAATCCTTTACATGTAAGATTGATTGTTCATTCAATTTGAGATTTTTATTCTGGTTAACGAATTGACGAAGCCTTTATTAAAGGAGACGCCCTTGGCCTAGTGAATATCGTTTATTCTTGTGCTTATCAGCGAAGGTATACGATTAGACAATTTAAAGTGTTATGTTATCAAAATATTAAAAATAGTTGAAGATCAATGTGTATAAAAGGATTTTTTTAAAATTAACTGTGATGCTGCCTTTGATCGACGTACAGGAAAAGTTACGAAATCGGCTATTGTGCGTGATTACCTGGGAGCTGTTGTGCAAGGTGTCTCGGCCCCTTTTCTCGCTCCGTCTGCAGAAGCGACTGAAGCCATGGCTATTAGACTCGGCTTATCGATAGCCTCGTCAAACAATCTTGCCTATGTCATTGTCGAGTCAGATTGCTTATCCATGATCAATAGCATCCGTTCGGAATCCTAATCAAACTGGATTTTTTTCGCTGTCGAAGAGGATATCAGGAATGGTGTCAAATCTTTCATTTCTTGTTCTTTCTCTTTTATTCCTAGGTCTTGTAACCAAACAGCCGACCGTCTTACTTTCTTTGCTAATGACTTGCCTGTTATGACTCTTTGGGGACCCTCTCTCCCCTCTTGCCTTCTTATGTATCTGTAACGGTTTTTTGGAAATAGAATTTCTTCTGGATCAAAAAAAAAAGAAATCTGGACCAAATTAGATAGAATCACAAATTTAGGGACTAAAAGTGTTTCATCCCAAAGGGGCAAAGAGAAAAGACAAGTCATTGATCTGATCCAAAAGAGGGGGTAAAATTAAAGTGTGTGGAAGAAAGAGGTGACGTCATCGTCATCCCCAATCCAGAAACGACGAAAACCGAATCACTAAATGGAATATTCAACTCAGTCCATCTCTTTCCCCCATTTTCTCTCTCATCTCCCCCCTTTATATATAACTAAATGCAAGCTTCAAGCTTTCTCTCTAACCCCAAAAAAACACCAAAGATTCAATTTTTTTGTTACGCGACGGCCCGACTTTGTTGTGTTTTCCCTTTCCTTGTTGTCTTCCATTTTCTCTCCTAATTTCCTTTTTAAGTCCCGATTCATAAATATAAAGCCTTTGATTTTGATGTTTATTTCTTTCTTGGTACCCAAAGTTTATTCCTTTTCTGATTCTGTCTAGATCCCTTTGTTTATTTATTTTCATAACTGTTCATCTTTGCCTCTCTCTCATCTTCTTCGGATCTATCTATGCTATTTGGTCTGGAAACCAACCCTTTCCCCCATAAATTCATCCTCCTCCACTGTTTCTGTAATCTGGGTGTTGAGAAACGAGGGAGAAGGAAAAAGTTTAAGTGAAAAAAGAGAGTTTTTTTTTCAAGGGTGAATGATAGAGATGGATTTTGCTCAGAAAATGCGCAGATGCCATGAATATGTTGAGGCTTTAGAAGAAGAACGACGTAAAATTCAAGTCTTTCAACGCGAACTTCCTTTGTGTTTGGAGCTTGTCACCCAAGGTTGCATTTTTTTTTTTACCTTTTTGTTTTGTTTTTGTTGTTTTGGGGTGCTGAAATTTGTTTTGTTTTGTTGTTCTTAATAGCGATTGAGGCATGTAAGAAGGAGATGTCGGGGGGTTCGGCCACGACGGAGTACATGCAAGGGCAATCGGATTGTTCGGAGCAGACGACTAGTGATGTTCCGGTTTTGGAAGAATTTATTCCGATGAAAAAAGGCTCCGATTGCTCCGAGGAAGACGATGAACAAGAATCGCATAAATCCAAAGAGATGAATGACCCTGCCGATCATAAAAGGAAATCCGATTGGCTTAGATCCGTTCAGCTGTGGAACAACAACAACAACAATCAATCCCCAGATCTACCCTTGAATGAGGTACCCTTTTTATAATTCTCCAAACAAAGAGAGAAAAAGAAGAAAAAAGTTAACAATTTCTGGGATTTTCTTTCCCTTTTCTAGGATGCTGGTAATAATGGAAGTGGTGTGGAAGTGAAGAAAAACAGTGGAGCATTCCAGCCGTTCCAGAGAGAAAAAACAGTGGAAAAAAGTGTTAAATCATCTGCTGCAGGAAAAGCAAATGCCTCAGCTACAAGTACTTCCACAACAGAAAGTGGGAGTAGAGTTGGAGGAGGAGAAGCCAATAATGGAAACTCTAGTAATAAAGATGAAAAGGAAGCTCAGGCTCAGCGAAAGACAAGGCGGTGTTGGTCGCCGGAGTTGCATCGGCGCTTCCTGCACGCTCTCCAGCAACTCGGCGGTTCACACGGTGAGTTTTATCATCGTCGCCGTCGTCGTTATTTCGATGTAATTCAATTCGTTTCGATTGTAAATATGGATTATGTTCGCAGCTGCCACACCAAAGCAGATTAGGGAGCTGATGAAGGTTGATGGACTTACAAATGATGAAGTCAAGAGTCATTTACAGGTGATCATTTTGATCTTATGAAATCATTGTAATGTTTGCAAATTGAACAATTAGACTAGTGTGTGTCCACTATATTTGATTTATCTGTAGAATTATATACATTTTAAGTTCCAGCATAGCCTAAATCTTTCATTTCATGTGTTTTTATCTGTTTCAGAAATATAGATTGCACACTAGGAGACCGAGTCCGTCCGTCCAACACACCGCCAATCCGCAAGCGCCTCAATTCGTGGTGGTCGGAGGCATTTGGATGCCTCCACCAGAATATGCAACAATGACCACAACAACAACAACATCGACGAAAACAGCCACGGTAACACCAACTAGCGGAATCTACACCCCGGTAGCCACTCCATTGCCTACACTTCCTCAACCATTAGGAACAGAAGAAAGGGGTAGCCATAGTGAAGGGAGAGTTCATTCGAATTCGCCGTCGACATCTTCCTCCACCCACACCACTACCGATTCACCCGCGTATTAGCTCTCATGACATTGAGAACATGGTGTACAATTTTTGTAAGAAAAATCTCGTTAGAAAGTTCTATATATATGATATATAGAGACAACAGTCACGGGTTCTTTCTTTTTCTTTTTTCCTCCATTCTTTTGCTACTTTGATCTCCTGTTGTTTGTGTTGTTCTTTGAGTGTAAACATGGATAGTGACAGACAGTCAGCCTTGAATAAATCCATCCTTGTTGTTAAACGAAAAAACCTCGAATTCGAATCTAACGGTACCCTACCAATGATTTTATGTCTTCTGATACAATGGATGCATGAAATGGTTTGCAATTCATTGTCTGATTAATCCGGATTCCAGATAGTTCGAGCGGATAAGTCTTATTCGAAATGTTCCAGACAAAACTAGTGTTTGGTAACTAGGAAAAGGGAAGGTCAATTTGTAGTTGGAGAACATTATGTTGTGGGCACCGTCTTAACTTGGCAAGGAAGGTATCCGATGAAAATCCCAATGATCCTTTTTTTATCCCTCCCGTTCCTATAGTTTCGTCCTGACGTATCGTACACCTAGTTTTGGCAGGTGAGTTTCGCCTCAAATTCGAAACCTACTTAAACAATACCACGTTGCTACCACTTGGACCAACCCTTGTTGGCCCCGATGATCCTTCTTTGTTGTCTCTAACAAGTATAAAAACGTTAACAATGATAAAATGAAAAAGAAAATACAAGAAATCCTGCAATTCCGTAGACTTTTGAAAAAAAAAGAACAAATGAAACTAAAATCGTAACAAGGGTTTCATTCAACATTTATCTGCGTACGAAATGATAATCCTAATTACTTTGTTGTTCATGTTTCGTTCATATCTGATTAATGTAATAATCAAAGATTAGTTAAACAGATAATTATCCCTTGTTATCAATGGAACTATGATTTGAATTCATCAAAGTGCATGTTTAACATGCATCATGTAATAATTTCATGGGAAGATAATAAGATGGCATTAGGTTTACTATTCTTCTGCAATAAACAACAAATAAACACATGCATGCATATAAGAGATAAGTTAAGGTAACGATTATTGTTCCTAGAAGTCACGGGTTCGAACACCAGCAACTGCAGCAGAGTGATTGAACATGTATTGTCAAATGGTTGAGAGTATATTCAGAACATATACTACTTGTAATCATTTTAGCTTAAGAAAATGTTGAAACAATCGCATTCATGTTTAGTGTAAGGATTAGTGTCTTAATTAAGACATTGCCCCCACACCAAAAACAACAAGACTTGGATGTTTTTGCATGTCTGGTCTGATTTGCTGTCTTATTAATTTATAAACGTGTCTCTTTGTGTGAAGAATCTAACTCAAACGATGCTCATTGGCTCCAACACTCGGAGCCAATGTAAATACTCAAACCCACGTTTGGATTGTTGAGAGGGTCCACTTCCATTCTTGGAGAATAATATTTTGTTATTTGTTGAGATTATGAATCCAATAGGAAATGTTATCATCTAATTGTCCAAAAGTATATTCTCTATTTGTTTATCTTATCTCTTTATAGGAAATGGCCATTCAATTATTTAACCAATTTCTTTTCCATTCCGTTCCTAAGAAATTAAAGAATCTTACATTGTCCAAGATTCTCAATTATCACCTCTACATTTCTGTATTTAATTTATTGGTTGATTAATTCAAATCGAGTGCCGTAGAAATTAAATATGAAAGCAACTTTTTAGCTCAATTTACTTTATTCGCATCGCTACAATTTAAACTCTTGACTTTATTTAAGAAAATTTAATATTTTATCTCACCAGACTAACTGATTATTTCCATGTTCACATTTTTAATTAAATTAAAATCAATATCAATAGGCATATGGATCCATGGAGTAGAGGATTATTTGTCAGATTTTATTTATTTATTCTATTGTGTTTATTTGGTATTGAGGGGAAAAGCGTCCTTTGGGTGAATCTAAGGCCAAATGACTCTTCACATCTTTATAAAAACACAAGAAATAAATTTGTAATAAAATGATGGCTTAATAGGTAACTAAGTGCTCAAACTACCATTTTTTCAGTTAGATGTCTAAATTTTTTTAGGTCAAATAAATGTCTAATGTTTCATTTCGTGACCCATTTAAGATTTGTCGTTAATTTTTACCGTTAAAGGAACGTGTAATCTCATGAAAATTCCAAAATTATATTAAAAATAAATAAAATTAATAAAACAAAATAAAAATAAAAATATATCCTGAAATTTTTAAATATTCTCAAAATAGTCCCCAAATCCCTAAACTCCCAAATCCGACCACTCCCACCGGCGTTGGTCGCGTTGCCATCGATGGAATGAAGTGCCCTCCCCTCGCCGAACAACCCGCACGCCGTTCGTCGTCTGTCTTGTCATCGTTCGTCGCGAATCGTTCGAATGAACCATTCGACAAATTCGACATTTCGCACGACATTAGTCGATTTCTGGTGACGGGGTGGTGGGGAAAACGATCGTGATGGTCCGAGACCGAAGTGGTAGGCAGCGACGTGGCAATCGGCGGTGAAATTAACGTTAATCGAGATTTAGGTTTTGGGGAGTTAGGGTTTGGAATTTGAGGGATGTTTTGTGAAATCTAAAAAACTTAGAGATTTTATTTATTTTTAATATAATTTTAGAATTTTCAGGAGATGACACATGTCCTTTAATGGTGAGAATTAGCGGAGGGTCACAGAATGAAACGTTAGGCACCTATTTGGCCCAAAAAATAGTTTGGGCACCTAACTCGAAAAAATAGCATAGTTTAGGCACTTATTTGACGGTTAAGCCTAAAATAATTTTAAAACTAAGGGTAAACTACATAAATGGTCACCGAACTTTTAGGGTAGATTCATTTTGGTCATCGTACTTTTAAAATATTCGATAAGGTCACCCAACTTTTAGTTCGAATTCGATACGGTCCCTCCAGTTAGAAGTTGACGTTTGTTTTCATTTTTCCTTAATAAAAAATAGGTAAACTACACCAACCATCACTCAACTTTCTTATCACACCTATTTTGGTCAATAGAGTTTAACAGTTTTTAATTTAATAACTTAACTTTTGAATTGTTCATATTTTAGTCACTTTCAAATGACATAGTTATACAAATATAAAAATTTAATTAATCCTTAAAAAAAATTTAGGCAATGATTTTTTACTTTGCTTATTAAATTTACCATACTACCATATTTGTTTTTTAATAAGCAAAGTAAAAAAAAATATTACTTGAATCAAATATTTCAATTAACCGATCAATCTATTATCTCGTTTAATTGGTACAATATAAGATCGTTAATTAAATAATCTGAATTTAGCAATTAACCAAAATAATTTTTTAAGGATTAATCGAACCCGATTTCGATACAAATTTTTAAAATAAATTATTTCGTTTCGGTTACGGCTCACAGTTTTAAGAAAAATTGATTAACCGGCCTGATCTATTATATACAATATTTCTAATTTTTATGCATTACAATATCTTATAGTCTAGTGATTTTGATACCCTTTTTGATTTTTTTTAAAAATGGCTTTGGGTATGATTAATAGGTTTGAACTTTCAATTTTTGACTTTCTAGTACACTTTTATCACAACCGAATAATTATTAAATTTACCATATTATCATATTTGATATTTTAATAAATAAAGTAAAAAATCATTTCCAGAATCAAATATTTCGGTTAACAAGTTAATCGATTATCTGATTTAATTGGTACAATATAAGATCGAGAATTGAATAATCTACATTTACCAATTAACCAAAATGTTTCTTAAGGATTAATCGAATTATTCTATTTGTATAAACATGTCATTTGAGAGTGGCCAAAATATGAACAATTCGAAGGTTAAGTTATTAAATTGAAAAATTTTAAACTCTAGTGACCAAAATAGGAGTGAGAAGAAAGTTGAGTGATGATTAGTGTAGTTTACCCATTTTTTATTAAAGAAAATCGAAAACTAACTTAAGCTTCTAACGGAAGGTTCACGGGAAGGACTATATTGAAAGCGAACTAAAAGTTCGGCGACTATATTAAAATTAAACTAAAGTTAAGTAACCTTATCGTATTTTATAAGTACAATGGCCAAAATGAACATGTCCTAAAAATTCGGTGACCATTTATGTAATTTACCCTAAAACTAATAGTAAATCAAGCAGAAGAGTACACAATATAACACAAAGTCATTTCTTGGTTTATCCTTTGGATTTTGAGAACATTCGACTGATTGTTCAAAAAAAAAGGGGCGGGGGGGGGGGGGGGGGGGAGTTTATGCTTATCTGTCAGGTCAACCTCTCTTGCAATATATATTTCTGAAAAATGATAGGCTTATTTTAGGAAATAATAAGAAAATTAAAAATACGAATACTCGATTTAGTTTATATGACAATCGTTAATAACTTCTAAATCAAAATTAATAATCCAGATTTAAACCATTATATAGAGATTTTAACAAAATCGTAATCATTTGAAGACGACTTTACGTAACATAATTCTTTATGTCCTATTTCTTAAATATTTGTCTAACACTTTTAATTTTTAATTTTTTAAAATTTTCCTTACTACCTCCTAAAAAGCCAAAAATGAAATACGTGAAAATTGTCATACACCAATCCCATTTATTTATTTTTGTGCGATTACAGCTCACACCACCTTCCGATTAATTTGAACGAATTGAGACTTATTTTACCACCTCCAGATATATTATAAAAAATTATAATTAATTAATTTTGGTATAGTACATGTTCATTTTATGGTTTCATTTTCGGAATTCGTGACTCTCACTTCTAACAAAATCGTCTTTAATATTTGAACTAGAATTGTCTTCTTGAAATAGCAATATGCTTTGATATTTCACCCAACCTTTGTTGGTTAAATTATAACTTTTATTATTTTTTTAATGATTGAATATTATCTAATTAAGATCACCAACGTAATTTTCGTTAAAAAAATTGAAATCTCTATTTTAACAACGTGGTAAATAATGAATACAATAATAACAAGTGTGATTACACCAAAAATCAGCTAGAAAGTCAACACCGATTTAAATAAAATTTTGATCAAAGTAGGACAGTAAATGAGAGGAGAGAGATCATGATTTTTAGAGTTCAATTTAGTTAAAATTTGCTCAATATTTAACTCGAGTTTAAATATGATCAAAATTCTTAAAGAGTCAAGATAAATTACTTAAAACTTGACACAAAAAGTTCACGAGTAACTCGAAAAAATAATATATTAAAATTTTAGAGTGGGCTTTCATGTTTTTTCGGAACCTTTTTTAAATTGCAATATAGGATTTTCACGCACTTTTTTCAGATTCGAACTTGAATCGAGCTTTTGGATAAGTCTGAAAATGTTTTAAGTTAGAGTTTTTTCAAGCTCGAGTCAAGCATCAATTTTTGATTTCAAAATTAATTCGAACTTGACAATTTTAAACTTGCGTGTCTTCAAGTCGAACTCAGCTTTGAGCTTCGAGTTCAAATTGAGCTCAGCAACACTCAAACTCAACTCGTCTCATTTACAGCCCAAGCCCCAATACAACCACAGAACGAAATGATCAACGAAGTTTGATTAATATTAAAAGGATAATTAAAAACCAGATAATTTTGCTTAGACACAGATGATATAGCATAATCCCAAGTTTTTAAATGCTTTTAAACATGACATGATACATCCTAATCTTCATTTAACAGGCTTTGAAAACTATTTAAAGAACATGCCCAGTTCATGCAGGCCGGGGACTTGATACTAATACATGAACTGTTATATACACAGTTTTACTAGCAATTTGTAAAGTAAGAGATTTTAAGGGGGAGGAATCTGCAACGGTTCGCCGGGGGTAGGCTCTAATACCTTTGCATCCGGTAGCTCCTTCGACAAAAGCTCCTGTATTTCAAAAGGAAAATACATCTCTCATGCAGATGAACACCACAAATCAGACTCATTCCAGAGTTAGAGATCAATTTCCACACAGTTTGTCAATATCCCGGCATGCAAGAGATTCAAATACGTTTTCGGAGTTTATGAGTTATAATCAACATGAGGTGGATGCCCGAGTTTACGTCCGTAATAGGAGAAAAGTGTCTGCTAAATGCTGATGACCCTAAAATTGCACTCAGAATAGACATGAATCATGATGACTATATCATATGAGCTCCAATGGCTCAATGCAGATACTAAAGTAGGGCCTAACTCTTTATCATGGTTTGGTTGGTAATCTGATGAAAATATATGATATATTTGGCATTATTTGCAGTCTGATCCATCTTCTTCTAACCCAAAATGCATATGCCATAGTACCTTACTCGCCTTAAGCATAATACTAGACCGCGCTTTTCGCATCGTGCAAATGCACCGATAGTGTTCAAAGTCTTCAAACAAATTTTAAGTTTACCATATAAATAAGGAGGTCCATTTATCTTTCAAGGAGAAAGGAATCTGACCTTGAATGATTCAATCGTTCCTTCGCCCCGAACTATGCTAGCAAGAAAACCTTTGCTGTCTAGATCTCCATTCTTCATTGGCACAATGAACCTAAAAGAAAGAAAGGAAATGACATATGCATGAGAATTGTAAAATGTTGGTGATCAGGTTTAGCTTCAAGGAATAGTTCAGGTAATGTACTTGGCATCCAGCAGTTTAGCTAACTGCACTGCATCTTCTTGTCCAGAAACCAAAGTAAAACTCGGAAGAAGCTGCTTGATGACTGGGGTGATAACAATGTCAGCACGCTCCTTCTCGAGAAAATCTTGGTTGTATACGCAATGAGGTTCATAATAAAGAGTCAATTGGCCCTGTGGAGAAACGACTAGGTACCTGAAACACATAATTCCAAGACGCCGTGGCAAAAAACTTACATGTAAGTTCATTACGGTACCAATGATTAGTAATGGAGGATGCAAGCATTATACTAAAGCCACATTCACAAGTTGAAGCTTGGAAAGCTTTACCCATTCTCAGGTCGTTGCCATGGAGGACCTAGAACTGGCCCAGCAGTAGCTTGAATTCTAACTTTGGAACCATTGCTTGATTCAACTTTAGACTCCTGGCCAGGTTCTAGATATGTGACCTGAAAGATTCTAATGCTTAATGCATGAATATATCGAATAGTAGCAAATGCGGTCGAGAATTAGTTTCAGAACCAGGTGCACTACTACTAAATAGCTTAATGAAATGACATGTTTTGTCCTGAATTTTTTACATTTAGCACTAGCATCAATTTATGATGATATATTCCATGAATCAAACCACCAAAATGCTATTGAAAGTGAACTGCAAAGTGCAAACAATAACAGATGCCTAGTAGAAGAATCTCTGAAAACTAAATTAAACAATTTAACTCACATTTCTGAAAAGAGGATCCAGCAAAGGCTTGGCATTCGGAGTAGCGACGACTCTAAGATTTGGGGACATTTCCGAGAGCGGTTTTAAGGTTTTTAAATGGCAGTGATCATCAAGGCTTTGTGTAATCAGTAAGCAATCAAGTTGAGGAAGATCAGAAAGCTGCACAAATGAAGTTACATCCCAATTACAACAAACACACTAATTCAACACCAAAACTAAAAAAATGTGCTTGAAAGATCAGCAACATTGGATACAAAAAAGAAACCTTGAAATTCTTTATAAATTTCTTGGCAGCATCATAGAGCCATGGAATGCCAAAGTCCAAGTTACCCACCAAAATTGGATCAACCAAAATTCTCACCCCACTTACATCCCACAGCCAACTATTCCCCTAAAAACCAAAAACCAAAACCATGTCAACAACAAAAAAGAGGGTGAAATTGCAAATTAACTGAAATTATTAAATTAAAAAGAAAAAGAAAAAGAACCCACCTCTAGGTAAGTGAGGTTGAATACATCAGTCCCAGAAGAGCTGGACCCAACAGCACTTTCTTCAGAAACAACAGCAGAAACCCCCTTATCACACCTGTAAAACCAACCCAAAACGAAAACATATACATACAAAGACTAAAAAGTAAAGCACGCACTTGAGCAAACAGAAAAAATTGTAGTATTTGGTTTTAAAGTTAATCCATACCTGCAAGTTGAGAGCTTTAATCTATCTGAATGGAAGCTGAATGGGGTTTGAGGAAGTGAGGAAAGACAGGCGGGTAAGAGCTTGGATACGGGTCTGGGGCCTCTGTTTCTCCATGGTTTGCATGACAAAGGAGCAGAATTGCAATGAACTGCCATGCCGCTTTGCTTTGCTTTGCTTGTTCGAAAAGAAAGTTTAGTGCTTTGGTTGGCCAAAAAAAGAAAGTTTAATGCTTTGGAAAGCTCCCAGCGCGCGAACTGGGTGTGGCAGCCATTTGTTGTGTACTCAATTGTCCAGCCGCTTCTTTAACCAACACAGAAAAATGGCCATTAAAGGCAATCATTTTCTCTACTGGTTTTGATACCGCCACTTGGCACACTCTTAACCCTTATTTTGCTTCAATTAGTCTTCAGAATTTATCTAGTCATTTACTACTTCAGAATTTGATTATTAGCAGTGAAATTAAAAAAAATAGTATTTTTATTTAAATGAATGTAACCACCCAACTAAATCATTACATACTATTTTAGATGAATATCACACGGCTTAATCGTTAATGGTTATTGTCACGTCAGAGAAGAGTCAGGGTCATTAATTCTACATCGGAAAAAAAAGGAAGTTTTAGGATATATAAACGGTGGCGCTAGCTTCGTACAAGTGGTATCGGAGCGACCCTTTGATTGCTCGATTTCACGTCGAGCGCTTATGAGTGGGCTAGACAAGGTGTATAACCGTGACAATTGGCCAATCACGAGAGCGAAAGCTCGTGACGAGGTTGAGTGGGTGAGAATCTCACGTTTGGGAAGAGAGTAATGGCCCCGTGACATTATCAACATCTTGAACTTTAAAATAAAATCAATACAGTTTTTGAATTCATCAAAAAATCATTTAATGTAGCTCTTTGACCGACCATCGTTAATCATTATGGTACTAAGTGACATTACGGTCTACATGTAAATGGCGATATGATAAAAAAAAGGACTTAATGGCGATATGAACAAAAAAGGATTTAATTGATTTTTTTTGAAAAATAAATCAAGGGCTTAATTGATTAGGTAAAGTCCAGAACTTTAAAATTTTAAAACTAACTGAAAATGATCAAATTAGATAACAAAAATTAAATCTATAGTTTAGAGTTTAGACTATACAAAAACTAATAGAAGAATTTGACGATGTATTGTCTACCAAATTGTTACAAAAACCTTGAAAACTACAAATTAAAGACAGTAAAAACCTTAACCTTTACCATTCCAACACACCGTAAATCTCTTGTCTGCATGGACTATTTTTAAAACATGGTAAATTCACAAACAATATAACTCTCCTGCACATTAAGAAGGTGAGGAAGCTTCTGAGCATTTCCTCCCTCAAAGTCAAAACCAAGAAAAGATTTTACTACACAAGAACTTATGTACATTTATAGCTTCAAACTAAGCTCTCTCTCCCACCTTTTGGGATTATACGGTATAGCATTGACAATCTTGTTACCTTGTAGGCGCGGCAACTCATCTCCGGTGGGGATCTTCTCATGCCAAACAAATTCGTTCTCGTGTTCAAATTTCCGTAGCATGTCAGTAGCAGCATCAATTTCTCTTCCGAAGATGGATCTCCAGGATTCTTCTCCTGGAACTTCCTTTTTTGCGTTGATTAGTGAATGACGAAGAACTCCAATGGCAACTCCAAGTTGCTCAGCCATCTTTAGACTTTCTGCAAGGTATTTCAGACTTCTTAACTCGTGTAGAGCTTTGCAAGATGATATAAATTCCTGCACAGTTCACGGATAACGATATAGTGTCAGTTCCTTCACAGAGGATATGTTTTAACACAACAATAAACAAGGAGTTTCTCTAAAAGCAGTCTATTTGCAGTAACTTCACTCTACTATTAGGAATAACAAAATGCCGCAAGGTATTCGGAGAAGACAGAATATAGACTTTTTGGTGAATGGAGATCACCAATGAAAAAGTGTAAAGAAAATCACTATATGTTGGCAAGTGGCAAGCTAATCATATCATGTCGAGGTTAATGCTATTGATTACAATTAACTAAAGTAGGCAAATTTAAAGTGATAAAATTGATTAAGCTTGCTTAATCACGGGATAGGACACGCCAACAATTTTTTGGATAGAAAAAAGAGTGTAAATACCAAAAAGCTCGACGAAATATCTTTGCACTCTCTAGTATTTGAATATAGAATAGCAGTGGCTTCACCAAGTAACTCTATAACACCATAGTGCAGCTTTGCCAAAAGACCAACGGTTGTTCCTTTTTCTTCAGCCTTCCTTATGGTTACGGCCTGTTTCATAATACAATAACCATCAGAGACAAAGGAAGTACTAAAGAAGCCGATAAAAGCAAATCTTTGTATATTAAAAGATTTTGAATTAAATTTCAGACGAGATGCAAGAAACATGGGGTAGATATCCTATGAATTGAAATGCGAAGGCCTTAACACTAACCTGGGCTTCAGCCAAGCAAATTAGGCTCATAACAGTGCAAATGGACGGAGTTGCTTCCGGTGGCCTTTCTACAGGCTGTGAAGATTGTAAAGAGGGAAAAACCTCATTAGCAAGATGCTGAAAAACACCAGCCGCTTCCCTGAAAAGAGTGGCCGATTGCACCAAATCTGGCAAAAATGCAAAGTAAATAGCAATGTTACGAACACAAGACTTGTGTAATTAATAAAACTATGATGTGAGAATGTCAATGCTTACCTGTTGGAAGAATTTCTATAGCCCTCTCTCGCAGCAATGCGGCATAAAGGTAAAGGGTCATACCAAGCTCATAACGCAAATTATCAATTTGAAAAAACTTTGGACCCCTAAGGTTAAAGAAAGATGATGAGCTAAGAGCGCTACTCCAACGGATCTTAAGTTCTGAAATCCAACGAACAACATGGTGGTTGCTGCAGACCAAATCAACATGAAAAATCAGGTTTTCCAACAGTGGCAGGTATTGCTCCAGTTTCTGAAGGTCCTGATGCATTTCAAACCGAAAAAAAGGGGGGAAACAATCAGAATAACCTGTTGAAACCTCGTGCGTATAGTTTAAACTAGCCAGAGGCAATCAAAAGCAAGTTTCTGTCCATAACGATTTATGCATTACAGAAATTGAGATATGCAACAGCAAATGTTTGTACAGATTACAGAAGCAAAAATGCGAATTAAGCAACATCAAGAAATTACATTTACCCTTAGACAATGAGAAGTCAAACCTCCGGACATTTCTCTTGCAATAGCCTCAGTAATGAAGCTGCTCTGATTAATGGACTCCTCAATTACTCTACGCCTCGAGCTCAACTCCTTCAAATGCTCAAGTGTGGCAGAATCACGCGCAGAGAACACATCCTCAAAAATAATCTGCCAGTAATAGCAAACACATCAATAACAGCCCTAAAAGTAATCCAAGTTGGAAAACCTGAATTCATAAAGATATTACATTTGGTAGACTAAGTAAAGGCAGCCTTTTTACTAGATAAATGAGCACCCTTTATAAAAATCACATCATCTTGCCCACAACTACCATTCATTCTACATCATTTTTCTTTATTGCGATCAAACCATCAAAATAAAGCTAAAAACAAAGACTATGCCATGGAAATGGGCAATCAAATCAGGCACCCCGGTCAAATTTAGCTTCTTTATAAACATAGTAATTGCTAACTGTATTATAAAAAAGGGGCATCCTTTCCTTAACCCAAGTAAAAGGGTCAAATTCTAGATCACTAACACCGACAATTTCCAATCAAAATCCGTTCTTTTATTACAAACTTAGAGCAGAATCAAGAGAACGTGAGGAGAAAAGAGGGGGGCTAAGAGTAACGCTACCTTCTTGGATTGGAGCTTTCCGGGCAGAAGACAATGCAACATCATCCTTCTCGAATACGAAAAACAAAACCCAAAGGTCAAACCCAGACAAAAGTCCCAGAAAATGGGATAAAGAAAGAATGGGTAAACAAAATTCCAACACAGAAGGAGAAAAGGGGTGTTTTTGGTTTGTCGTAGTTGTTAGTTGTAAGTAGTGATCGGAAAGTTATAAGGCATTTATGGTCCGGGTCGTTATCAAGATGTTTTCTTCTCGGCTAAGATTACAATTTTACAACGAAACGAAGAGAACGAAGCGAGGCGGGAGTCTTCGGGTCTTGCCCCCCTGGCTTCTCGTGGAATGACGGAATCTAGGCCTTTGTTGCTTTGCGGGTCGGGTTTGCTCAATCATAAAAGGCGTCATATATCAATGACTTAATAATAATTAAAAAACGTCTTAACAATAAAAAACTGCATAACTTATATTTTTTCAGTTTGGTGTTTAGTGTGTATTTAGTTTTGTGTAGAATTGATTTTAGATCATCTTGATTTTATATAATTGATTTTAAAGCACCGTGATTTATATTTGAGAGTTTTTTTTAAAAAATCACGATTGTGTAAAAATATAGTGTAAAAATCACAACGAAAACAAAAGCTACTTCTACCTTGCTTTCCCCAAAATTATGTTTGAGGTCTAAAATTAATTTTGGATTTTTGGATCTAAACATGTGAGCACGGCGTTCGAGACACATTTTCCTGTTGAACCACGTTGGTGCCTAACGTTTCATTTCATAACTCAATTCATGTTTTTCGTCAACAATCATTAAAAAAATTTCGTTATCCAATTATAGCATGACATGTGACATGCTTTTATTTATTTATTTAATTTCTAAATTTCTTTAAAAATGTGAATTTCTTAAAAACCCAAAATTTTAATTTCTTTCAATCATATCTTCAAATTACATCTCTCTCATCGTCCGACGTCTCTCACACGTCGATTGTTCATCGTTCAACATTCAAGCGTCGGGTACCTCACCTTTCAGCATCCCTCACCCTCTAGACGTCGGTTAGAAGCCCAATCGTTCTATTTTTTCTTTATTTTTAGATGTCTGTCGATGAAACAATCGACAGTTCATTCATCGATTTTCGATGATGAGATGATAGGGCTTTCAGTCGAAGGGGGTCGAAGAAGGCAAGGGTGACTGGTGGTGGTTGAATCGATGGTGGGAGGGGAGGAATTTAAGGATTTAGAGTTTGGATTTAGGGTTTTAAAGAAATTAAAGATTTTGAGTTTTTTATTATAAATTTATAGATTTTTTTATTTTTTAAAAAATAAAAATTAAAGAAAATATCATAAATATGTCACGTGTAGTGTTTTTATTAGATAAAAATTTTAAATTTTGTCACGGAAGAATTTGATTTGACTTACGAAATGAAACGTTAAGCATTAAAATGGCCTAAAAAAATGTTAGGCACCAAATTGAAAAAAGTATAAGTTTGACACTTTTTTAACTATTAAGCCATTAATAAAAAAACTCAAATTATAGCCTTTTACAAGTGTCTAAAGTATTTTTAAATTTAAATAGGCATTTAACGTTTTTACCATTATCATTTTAAGTGTTTTTTTATTAAAGACTGTTTAAAAGTTTTGTTAGCCAATAAAAATATGACACATGACATGTTTTGTTTTATTTTCTATTTAAAAGAAATAAAAAAAATTAAACATATCTTAAAATTATCAAAAAAAATCTTTAAAAAGCCTTCAATCCCTAAGTCTCAAATCTTAATTTCAGTCGTCAATCGCCAACGACGTGTCCACCACTTTCGCTATCAGATCTCATAACTACTTTATTTATTTTATTTTCTCGTCGTCAAAAGTCGACGACACGTCTAACATCGAAGCAAAGTTGAGTGACAAAAAGAAAACACAATAAGCAACAAACGATGATCGATCATCGACGAGAAGAGAAAGCTTCATTCTGTCGTTGGTAACATGATCACGACAAAGACACCAGTTTTATTAGTTTTGAATTTTTATTAATTTTGTGTGTATATATTAATTATATCCTATCAGTTTTGAAAATTTTATTTGTAGAAAAAAATAATATTTTAAAAATAAATTTAAATTTATGTTTTCTTAAATTTTTTAATATAAATCTAAATTGTATATATAAAATTTATATTTTGAAAATATCGATTTAATTTAATTTTATTAATATAAATAATATGTGATTTTTGTTTGGCCTACGAGGCTACGACTACACGGCCACCAGTTTATTTTATTTCCTTTTTATTCCTAATAAAAAAACAAAACATTTCACCCAAATATTTGATTTTTAATTGAAAAAGAAAACAGTGGCTCAAAAACATTTTCCATTAGAGAGACAGACAGAACAGAGAGACATTGTGTGTGTGTTGACAGAGAGATAGAGAAGGAGCCATGGAGACTGCGATACGTGGGGGATTATCTCTCTCACCCAACACTGTCTTTAATCCCAAACCAGGTTCTTTTAATTTCTTGGTTTTAATTTTGGGTTTTTAGTAAAGTTTGTAACTTTACTTGATTGATGAATGAATACTCTGATATTACCATCATAAACTCATCTGGGTTTCGTATAAACTTTGGGTTTTAAAGGGTGGATTTCGTCTTTCTGTGGATTTCCTATTTATGTGCGTTGCTTTGTTTATGAATACTGCTTATGAATTGGGAGTTAATTCAGGTTTTTAGATTAGAAGCTTCTCAGTTAGGTTTATCTGAAAAGCTTGGACTTCCGACCTTGTAAGTTCTTACAGATTGATGAGTGCAGGCCTTTGAGTTACACTGTTGTGTTTACTACTTTTTGGAGGATGGAATTTGAACTTTTGCACGCCAGGCAAAAGCAAAAAATTGGTGCTTTTCTGGACATGGTTGGAAATCATTATAAATAACTCGCCTTTATTCGAGTTACCGAGTGTATGGTTGTGAAGGGGTAACAGTCGTGCGATATGGTTATGGTTTTTGTTGTTTGTTTGGTGAAAAATACGAATCTTTATGTCTAGTGAGGCATTAGCTCATCGAAACGTAGCCAGAGGTTATCTCTTCCGAAAAAAATGAAGAGAAGATATAGAAACTTGGTATGTTCAACCTAACGAGTACTCCGTCTCTGAATAATCAGAAAACTGGATATTTGTGATGGCAACATTATGTTGTTTGATTGATCTTATTTATTTTCCTAGTGGATTGAGTTCTTTTGATTGTTGTATTGACTGGATTTGAGGAACCTTCTTGCCTCTCAGCTGCTCAAACAAATAATTGTATTAGATATCTGGCAGAGCAAAAGCTATAGCCGTGATGGTCTCTTCTATTCAGTTTCAATTTCTGTAAACTGTCTTCCATTTCTTGTAGGTTTTTATCGGTAGGGTGTGTGTATTGATGGCTTCATGTTTTGCAGTAATGGTTTTAAATCAATACTATGTAAACAGGGGAGAAACAGTCGCGTTGCAGGGGGGCATGCACCAACCGTGGTGTTCTCATGGCTATTTCGACCACTGGATCAGGTAAAGGAGCAGGAATTTTGGAGAAGCCAGTTATCGAGAGAACCACTCCCGGTCGCGAATCTGAGTTTGATCTGAAGTGAGTGCCCAAATTCAAAGTTTCTTATCGTTGATGCGAAATATTGAGTGTTAAATTGTGTTATGAGCATTCTTTCTCATAAATTTGCTGGCACATATCCCATTCTTGGACCATTTTTGTACAGCATCTACTTGACACGCGATTATTTTAATTGCTTGTATGAAATCATTTTGCTGGTGTGCAATTAGCAGGTGCAATGTCTGTGTATGCTACCCTGATCCAATAAATTTTTTCCTTCTCCTTTAACATCTTTGTGGTTATGATTTGCTTAGGAAATCGAGAAAAATCGCTCCACCTTATCGAGTCATACTGCACAACGACAATTTCAATAAACGGGAATACGTTGTGCAAGTACTGATGAAAGTCATCCCTGGAATGACACTTGACAATGCTGTTAACATCATGCAAGAAGCACACTACAATGGTTTGGCAGTGGTGATTATTTGTGCTCAGGCTGATGCTGAAGAACACTGCACGCAGCTACGTGGGAATGGGCTTTTAAGTTCGATTGAACCAGCAAGTGGCGGTTGCTAAAGAGTCGGAGACAACCGAGCCAACCATTTGGTTATAATATCACTGTTAAATATACCCTTTTTAGAGAGCTTTTAGATGGTGTATATCTCAATAGTGCTCTTACTGTATGATCCCTAAACAATACATCGCCTATGGTCAATGATTTTGAATAAGGATCGATCCCATTTACTATTTCCTTTCTCTCGGACTTTTTTGCTTACTCTTATTGATTTTGAATGAGTTGACAAACTTTTAAAAATCTGGAAATAATAACAAAATCTGAAAATGAACCTGAATACCTGATCATGGTTGTGACAATAAATGTGACCAAATATTGTGAAAATAAGGAAGTCCACAAAGAACAGTCATGAGAACCAAAATAAATAAATAAACATAGAGACTTTGGCATGTCCAAAGATGATATCAATATCAAACAGCTCTTCTGCACTATCATTCTCCATGACTTGGAACTTGGAAGATCGACAGAGTTCCGAATTTCGACGTTTAAAGTTTGCGGCATCTGTGACTGCACAAAACAAAGCAGCCATCAGAGACTTATGCTGGGAAGCATTCCTCCAGTTATGAACACACCGAAATCTGCACCAACCATTCGTAAGCCATCAAGACTCTACTGGGGAGAGGAAGGATTGAACTCCAAAAATAATGAAAAGAACTCCACCAGAGAGTAAAACCTGCATCAAAGTGATGGGAACTTGGTTTCACAAGTTGATCAAGATGTTAACATGCAGATCACAACTGTGGTGTGAGGGTAAAAGGAAAAGAGTGGGTCTGTATTACAATTTTCTCGGATATCCGAGATGCCAAGCTCTTCCCTCCAAGGACAGCAGCAACGGTGCACAATGCTTGTCCTCTAGGAAAACAAGGGAGTAGCATTACTAATCAGCATATACAAGAGAAACCTAATATGAAGTTTATACCTACAGAGCGGTTAAAACAGGAAGGAAATAGCATTGCTTCTGTAAATACACAGAGGGACATCACAAGGTAAAACTTACAGAATTCCACCAAGAACCACACCGAACGGGTCCTCGTCAGCAGCCAAACCAATGGTAGCAATCTGAAAAGACAGTAAAATAATGAATATACAATAGTGGCTTGTTACAGAAGACACAGAAATATGCAGTTCATTTGCTGAAGTTCACCTGGCTCTTGTCGCCCCATTCACCGAAAAATGTGATGGAAAATGCCTGGAAAAACAGCCACAGTCAGATTGTTTCACTACATGCACGCTTAACTAATAGGTTATGTAAAGTTTTAACCTTCAGAAATATGGGAGAGAAGAACTGCGTGAGAAACGGCCGCCTCTTCTTTTTCAGTTCATCACCATCCTGTTGAACACACAGTTGAATGGCTTCAGAAGATGAACAATGTTACTTGGAACATACCAAATAAAAAGCAGGCCATGAATTCAGAAGCACATGACAAATAGAACCATCACCATGATCATGAACACATACCGACTTTTATCTTCAAACAAACATTATTTATTTTCCAAATCAGATACTTATGATTGTTGTTTTTGTACCTTACTTCCCTCTTTGACTGTTTTTGTGTTGTCCTGGTCAGCATCCTAATCACACCAATACAGTAACATAAACAATGTCTTCTTTCTTTCATTGAAAAGAAAATGTACACTTAAACTTCAGGAAATATATTGAAGAAAAACTTACCAGTTTTGCTTCAACTTCTGCTAATTCATCATCATCCCTATTGTCGAAACATAGTTAGATCACACCAAAATCCATTTATATTTAAACAAAAGCTTACTCTACCTAAGCATTACCCATCCTCCATAAATCCATCCCATAAAGACCAAAGACCAAATCCGAAAAACAGCACTGTCGTTATGTGATGAGTCCATGTCCTAGAGATCTGCATAATCGAAATTAAAACCGATCCAAACGCAGAAGAGTCTTTCTCAAACAGCAATCAGACCACTTACAAGATTCGGAGTGGCCCAGCCAACAGCAGCAGAAAGAATAGTCATCACCTACAGATGAAAATGTTTCAGATAACTAAGATGCTTGAGGAAACAAAGAAGTTTACAAAGTTAACATGAATAAAAATGATGTTTAGAAAAAGGAAAAACACTTACAATTAAAGACGCCAGGCATCCTGACAAGACGAGCCCCCTCGGATGACGCATTGCTAAGATCTTAAAACAAGTGCAAGATTTTAAGAAACATCAGTGTTCAAGCTATTGCTGGAAAAGATGCAATCAAAGTGGTGATGTTCAGAGCAGCAGAGTATTACAACATTCAAACGATTGCAAGTGAGATAATTTAGTTTCCTAATCAATCTCTAACATTGATTAAGATTGTCCTAGAACAAGCTTAATATGTCGACCTATGAGGCTATGACAATGAGATGTTGCTTGAGTTGAACAACATGATCATCACCTATAATGGCAATATTATACACATACATAGCTAAATAGATGCACTTACCATGATTGGTATGCCGGTAAACGACTGAATGATCTACTTCACTTCTGTTTATGCCAAATTGGCGATCGACATACTAATCCATACTCTCCTTGAGAAAGAAACCTCGGCATTGCTCCGTATAAACTTCTTTGGTCAATTTACTATGAAGAAATGTATTCTTAATATCTAATTGGTACTAGACGTTCCTTTAAATGATCGATCATGTAAAACTTCTATATTATAAACTAAAAGTGTTCTTGGTCAGAGCTAGGTTGGGTTTAAACAGATGAAATGCAAATGCAGCACCAATACATACATGCATGCATATATGAATTTAAAAGCTCCGACTAACCGCAGCAGCGAAGAACGTATTGTCGCCAATCTCCGATAGTACAGTCATGGCTAGAGACTTGGAAAAACCCTTTCAAGAAAACGAATAAAAGCCATGAATAATGAACCAAAATCATCAAAACCAAAAAAGGAAAAAAGGCATGAATAAGAAAACTTTACTTGCATAAGTGAGCTCATGATTGCAGTTGCAGGGATTGCTGAGAAGTAAACCCCCAATCCAAACTTTCGCACAAAATGCAGATCTTTTCTTTTGCCTTGCCTGTTAAAAGTTAGAATATTAACTTTCTTCTCTGTCTGAGTGAATCAACTACTACTAGGGGAAGCGACTACAATATAAAAAGATCAAATAAACTAAAACAAACAAATTTACGTACCCAGGGGAGGTGACTACGATATAGAAACATCAATTAAACTAAAATAAACAAACTTACGTACCCAGGGGAGGTGAAAGATCAAATAAACAAAATTAAAGAAGCTTATGTACCCAAGGAAGACGAACAAAGATTTACATTACGGTAGTGGCTGCGTTTTCGGTCACATTGTATTTTTCGTAGTTGCAGACATAACGGATATTATTGTGGTAAATGCTGGTATTGCGATCGTTAATTTGTATGAGGTTTCGAACGGTACTTATACGGTTATTACAATTGCGGGCCACTATTTAAATTTCTGGGGACTATAATATAGAAGGACAAACTACAAAGGAACAATAATTAACGAGGGAATAGTGAAAAGATTGGAGGCGTTAGGGTCACGTGGCTTCTCTACCTCGTACCCAAATATTCGGGTTCGTTTTACTTGTCTTTTTTTGTTTGACCTGCCATTGTCAATTTCATTATTGCATGATAGAAAGAGACCATGAAATCCCAACAAGATTGTTTTTTTGTGATCGACATGTAAGAAATCTTGATTCCGTCATTAAAAAAAGAAAAACTTTGATACAGAGGCCGTCTTTCTTTTCCGATAATCATTTCATTGACGAAGCATAATTACAACAAAGTCTCAGTAGGACACAAAACAATCCAATTATCAGGACAGGGACAATTAAGATTCGTGAGAAAAATCGCTCCACCTTACCGGGTCGTACTGCAATGGTGATCCTTTTGTGCTCGGACCGATGCCGAAGAACACTGCATGCAGCTATTACGAGGGAATCGGCATTTAAATTCAATTGAACCAGCAAGTGGTGGTTGCCAAATAGTCGGAGACAACCGAGCCAACCATTTGGTTATATATCACTGTTAAACTTAAATATACCCGTTTACGATTTTCTCTCTCAGGCTTTTTTGCCAACTCTTATTGATTTTAAATGAGTTGACCAACTTTAAAAAATCAAGAAAAAATTAACAAAAATCTGAAAATGAACCTGATCATGGAAGTCAAGTACACGAGAAACCACTCGCAATAGGCAGAATGTGAAATGCACACACAGTTGGTGACAAGAACTAAATTACTTATAGTTGAGTTTGTCCCTTTTCGTTTCTGTATGTCTAAATATTGTTAAAACAAACAATTGAAAAAGAATAGTCATGAGAGTCAAAATAGAACATAGAGACCCTGGAAATTCCCAGGATGATATCAGTATCAAATAGCATCGTTCTCCATCACTTGGAAGATGACAAGAGTTCTGAATTTCAATGTGTAGTTTACGATATCTGTGACTGCACAAAACAAAGTAACCGTTAGGAACGAATATTGGCAAGCATCCGGGAACAACATATACAGTGATAAAAACTAACCATTAGTAAGTCATCAAGACTCAAAAGGGGTGAGGAATGATTGGATTCCAAAAACAATGAAAAGAACTCCGCCTGAGAGTGCAACCTGCATCAAAGTGATAAAAATTGGTTTCAGAAGTTGCTCAAAATTAATATGCAGATTGCAGACCACAACTGTCAACTGTGGCGTGAGGGTAAAAGGAAAAGCGTGGATCAGTATTACAATTTTCTCAGATATCTGAGATGCCAAGCTCTTTCCTCCAAGGACAGCAGCAGTTGTGCACAATGCTTGTCCTCTACAAAAGGGAAAAAAAAGGAGTAACATTATTGATTAGCATATAAAAAAAAAAAACTAATATGAAGAATATATATATATATATACAGTGGATAAAATAGGAAGTGAATAGCATTGCTTCTGTAAATACAAAGAAATATCACAAGGTAAAACTTACACGATGCCACCAAGAACCACACCAAATGGGTCCTCATCAGCAGCCAGACCAATGGTCGCAAGCTAAAAAGACAGAAATAATACTTAATCCAAAATAATGAGGATGCCATAGTGGCTTGTTACAGAAGACACGGAAATATGCAGTTCATTTGCTGAAGTTCACCTGGCTCTTGTCCCCCCATTCACCAAAAAATGTGATGGAAAATGCCTGAAAAATAGGCACGGTCAAATTGTTTGACTACATGCAGGCTTATCAATATTCAACTAATAGGTTAAGTAAAGTTTTAACCTTTAGTAATATGGGAGAGAAGAACTGTGAGAGAAATGGCCGGCTCTTCTTTTTCAATTCATCATCATCCTGTGAACATACAGTTGAATGCCATCAGAAGATTAACAATGTTACTGAAAAGTATTAACTTGAAAATATCAAGTATTGAGCAGTCCTTCAATTCAGAAACACGTGACAGATAGAACTCACTATTATCATGAACACTTGCCGACTTTTATCTTCAAACAAACTTTATTGCCAAATCAGATACACCAATGCATGAAATTAAACCAGTGAAGTATACCATTGGTAAAGAAATTTGTTTCAGGCAATTAACAAGAATTCAATAAAAGAAAGAAAGGGAAAAAAGTATATGATTTCATGGAACAATTAACATTTTCCTCAAGTATGTAGGTTAAATTGTTTTGCATCTAGGAAATAGAAATAGCTAGTCCATTAAAGAAACAAAGGAAAGCAATTAACGTTGAATGTAGATGTGGAAATTAAGCCAACTGGATTAAGTATTTATGTTCGTGAAATCTTGGGTTCCAATCACTTTGGGTTTCAAAATAGACTGGTTCGGGCCATTGACTATTACAAATTATTTCCACTCAAGTTGAGTTTAGGCCATTTCTAAATTTAAAAAATATATTAAACTGCAATTCTGAAAGAATAAAATAATGTATATTGTGCTTAGTTTGAGTTATTGGGTTATTTCAAGTTTGAATCTGGGTCAACTCAAGTCAACTGAATTTACAATCACCTAGGTTTCGGTTGATACACATGCAAGGAACTTAGTAACAAAATTTAATGTCGTATCGGTAAATCAAATGTGTTTTGGTATGGTTGTTGTTTTTGTACCTTACTTCCCTCCTTGACTGTTTTTGTGTTGTCCTTCCAGTCAGCATCCTGGTCACAACAATAAAGTAACACAAACAATGCCAATTTTTTTCATTGAAAAGAAAATGTCCACTTAAACATCAGGAAGTTTATTTTAAAAAAGTTACCAGTTTTGCTTCAACTTCAGCTAATTCTTCATCGCCCCTATTGTGGAAACATAGTTAGATCACATCACAATCAATTTATAGTTAAACAAAAGATTACTATACCTAAGCATGACAAATACAATCACGCCCATGAAAATGATAAAGAACAATGAAAATGACTAAAGAGGAAACAGAAAAGGCATTACCCACTCTCCATAAATCCGTCCCATAAAGACCACAGACCAAATCCGAAAAACAGCACTGTTGTTATGTGATGAGTCCATTTCCTAGAGATCTGCAAAATAGAAATCATACAAGAAGAGAATGAGAGCATTTTTCATAAAAGTTTTAAGTTATGAACCTGTGGTTTAAAATGAAATGAAATTAAATTAATTATCCAAGCCAGCTGCGTTTTGATGCTATGTTGCTCAGACTCTTCATTTTTCATGAAGTACCCATGTTCGACACTCATGTCCGACACTTAGATATGGGGATATGACCTTCAAGAATCCTCCAAAAGTATAGAACTTAGAAAAATCTACCAATACCCGTGTTGGATACATACCAGTGCCCAACACCGAGTCCGAGTAACATAGCTTTGATGTATGTTCAGAACAAAGGTCATCACACTGATTTTCATATGTAAAATGATAAAGAAAAATAACAGTTACTAATAAAAGTATAGGCTAAAGTGGCTGTAACAGTTTCATTTAGAATCCAATTATTCATACTAAGTGTACATCTGATCTGAATAGGTTTAATCCACATTTGTAAAGCATACGGAGAAATGTAACAGGTCAGACAGTCTTTCCCAACAACCACAGTGGTTCTAAATTTTCATATATTTGATAGATAACAGTTAACCTGGAATCAAAATTTTCATATGTAACACTCAAGCAAGAAGCTGAACAATTATTTAACAAAACCAGAATATCAGATAAAAGCTTAAAATCTAATACTTGAAGCATCGTAGTTCCATTGCATTTAGCCATGAAAATGTTCTAAATTAGAGAGAGAGAGAGAGAGGACTATAATAGCAATCCTAGTTAAGAACAAAGGACACCATCTATATATCACTAAAAAAATACCTCCCTAAACTAAGGGTTTTAACTGCCAGCATTATAAACCTCATCAGAAAATGCTACAAGATGTTGCCCTTTTAATTTATTTTTTCTTTTGGATACTTGTTGCAAGAACTATGGATGATAAGAGGGAAAAAAACAGCACAGATAACGGCAAAAAAAGTATTAAGGTATTTTACATAACTATGGTCTATGAGTGGGCAAAGTTATAGCCACACAAAAGTATCTCCAGTGCATTTCATAACCCGTAACTTGACAAAATAGGGATAAATAAACTTGAATTCAATACAGCTCTTTTCCTAACTCATAGCTTCCCTCTTTTCATCCTATTTGGCAAAATTTCCAGGCAATTATGACCAAGAATAACTTTGTTCACTATATATAGATTGAAATTCCACTAAAACATGCTTTAGTGTGATTGTTCAGGTCCTTTAAAAGGGAATTAAAACCTATCCAAATGCAGAAGGGTCTTTCTCAATCAGCAATCAGAACACTTACAAGATTTGGAGCAGCCCAGCCAACAACAGCAGAAAGAATAGTCATCACCTACAGAAGAAATATTTCAAATAACTTGAATGAAAATGATGCTGGAGAAAACAAAGAAGTTTACAAAGTTAACTTGAATGAAAATGATGTCCAGAAAAAGGGAGGGGGGGGGGGGAGGGGGAGAAAAACACTTACAATTAAAGCTGCCAGGCATCCGGACAACACAAGTCTCCTTGGATGACGCATTGCCAAGATCTTGAAACAAGTACAAGAGTTTAAAAAAACATCAGCGTTCAAGCTATTTCTGGGAAAGATACAATCAAAGTGGTGATGTTCGGAGAAGCAGAGTATCAAAATTTTGAAATAATATTTAAGTAAAAATATGAAACTGGTATATCCTAAAAATGAAGAATGGAAACATCATTAAATTACAGCTACAAAATTCCAGGTGTTTTCTAACAATTTACATATATGTGTCTCCAAAATAAATATGTATCAGTGAAAAAATTAATAGTCTCATACATCAAGCATTGAAACTAAATAGCTGTCTGCTCCAAGAACCAGAAGACATTAGCTTGTTACAGCTTAAAGCATTAGACCATGTAATAAAATGACATTTTCAAAACAATCTATGATCCATTTTCTTCACTCAAATACAACAAGGCTTAAGAATGTAACTTTGAGTTACTATAATAAATACATGACTAATCACCACAAAGAAAGTAAATGTTCAAAGTTCAAACATTAAATTTTCCCATAAGTTAATTCCAGTAAATGTTTCAAAATGTTAACATTTTCAAGTATAATAGCCAATGGAATGTAAAACTAAGGCCATTAACTCATTATTCACTATTCACACCATCTACAAGTCAACTCTATCAAGTCGTTTCAAAATCAATGAAATCGCAAAGGCAATAAACAATTTGAATAGAATTAAGCCAACCAAAAAGAAATATCAAAGTTTAAGCTTTGACTAACCGCGGCAGCGAAGAACGTCTTGTCACCAATCTCCGATAGCACAGTCATGGCTAGAGACTTGGAAAAGCCCTTTCGAAATCAAAACAACAAAATCGATGATTAATTAACGATAAAACAAAACTAAATCATAACAAAAAGAAAAAGTGAAAGACTTCAATTGGAGTTTTTAAAAAAATTTACTTGCACAAGTGTGCTCATGATTGCAGCTGCAAGGATAGCTGAAAAGGAATCCCCCAAACTTTCCCGGAAAATAAAGATATTTTCTTTCCTTCTCTGTCCGAGTGAATCCGAGCTCTGAGTTAGTAACTCGGGCTGTGTCGTTGGGAGTTCCAAAACAGTATTAGATACCCAACGGCGGCGACTACAATAAAAACAGATCTAATAAATAATATTTTAAAAATAAATTTAAATTTGCATACTTTTTTAATATAAATCTAAATTGTATATATATAGTTTATATTTTGAAAATATCGATTTAATTTTTATTTTATTAATATAAATAATATGTGATTTTTGTTTGGTCTACGAGGCTACGACTACACGGCCACCAGTTTATTTTATTTCCTTTTTTTTCTAATAGTAAAAAACAAAACTTTTCCCACAAAGATTTGATTTTTAATTGAAAAAGAAAACAGTGGCTCAAAAACATTTTCCATTAGAGAGACGGACAGAACAGAAGGAGCCATGGAGACTGCTATACGTGGGAGATTATCTCTCTCACCCAACACTGTCTTTAATCCCAAACCAGGTTCTTTTGATTTTTTGGTTTTTAATTTTGGGTTTTTAGTAAAGTTTGCAACTTTACTTGATTGATGAATGAATACTCTGATATTACCATCATAAACTCATCTGGGTTTCCTATTAGCTTCGGGTTTTAAAGGGTGGAATTGGTCTTTCTGTGGATTTATTTGCTGAGATTGGTATTTTTGAAATCTGTTCTATTTATATGAGTTGCTTTGTTTATGAATAATGCTTATGAATTGGGAGTTAATGCAGGTGTTTAGATTAGAAGCTTCTCGGTTAGGTTTATCTGAAAAGCTTTGAGTTCTGACCTTGTAGGGTCTTACAGATTGATAAGTGCGGGCCTTTGAGTTGCACTGTTGTGTTTACTGCTTTTTGGAGGATGGGAATTTAAACTTTTGCAGGCTAGGCAAAAGCAAAAATTGGTGCTTTAGAGTGGACATGGCTGGAATTCATTATAAAATAACTCGCCTTTATTCAAGTTACCGAGTGTATGGTCATGAAGGGGTAACAGTCGATATGGTTATGGTTTTTGTTGTTTGGTTGGTGAAAAATGGGAATCTTTATGTCTAGTGAGGAATTAGATCATCGAATCGTTGGCCGAGGTTATCTCTTCTGGAAAAATGAAGGGAAGAAGTTCAACCTAACGATTACTCCGTCTCGGAATAATCTGAAACGGTTTCTTGAATTTAGTAGTTGTTTCAAATTAAATTGAAGGTATGGAAAATATAGCTTTCCATCATCAATAATCAGAAAACTGGGGAACATTATGTTGTTTGATTGGTCTTATTTATTTTCCTAATGGATTGAGTTCTTTTGATTGTTTTATTGACTGCATTTGATGAACCTTCTTGCCTCTCAGCTGCTCAAACAAATAATTGTATTAGATATCTGACAGAGCAAAAGCTATAGCCGTGATGGTCTCTTCTATTCGGTTTAAATTTCTGTAAACTGTCTTCCATTTCTTGTTGGTTTATCAGCAGAGTGCATGTATTGATGGCTTCGCGTTTTGCAGTAACGGTTTTAAATCAATACTATGTAAACAGGAGAGAAACAGTGGCGTTGCAGGGGGGCATGCACCAACCGTGGCGTTCTCATGGCTATTTCGACCACTGGATCAGGTAAAGGAGCAGGAATTTTGGAGAAACCAGTTATCGAGAGAACCACTCCCGGTCGTGAATCTGAGTTTGATCTGAAGTGAGTGCCCAAATTCCAAGTTTCTTATTGTTGATGTGAAATATTGAGTGTTAAATTGTGTTATGAGCATTCTTCTCATAAATTTGCTGGTGTGATTGCAAAGCGAGGGGATTTCGAAATGCATTGGCACAATTTGTTTACCAGTGGATTTTTTCCTTCTCCTTTAACATCTTTGTGGTTATGATTTGCTTAGGAAATCGAGAAAAATCGCTCCACCTTATCGAGTCATGCTGCACAACGACAATTTCAATAAACGGGAATACGTTGTGCAAGTACTGATGAAAGTCATCCCTGGAATGACACTTGACAATGCTGTTAACATCATGCAAGAAGCACACTACAATGGTTTGGCAGTGGTGATTATTTGTGCTCAGGCCGATGCCGAAGAACACTGCACGCAGCTACGGGGGAATGGGCTTTTAAGTTCAATTGAACCAGCAAGTGGCGGTTGCTAAAGAGTCGGAGACAACCGAGCCAACCATTTGGCTATAATATCACTGTTAAATATAAGATCTTTTAGATGGTGTATATCTCAGTAGTGCTTTTACTGTATGATCCCTATGGTCAAAGTGATTTTGAACAAGGATCAGTCCCAATTTACTACTTTCTTACTCTCAGGCTTTTTTTGCTTACTCTTATTGATTTCGAATGAGTTGAACAACAACTAAAAAAATTTGAGAAATAATAACACAAATCTGAAAATGAACCTGATCATGGAAACCATAAGTAAACAAGAGAAAAACACTAGCAATAGGCAGAATGGCATAAAAACACACAGTTGGTGACAATAACTGAATTACTTATTGTTGAGTTTGTCCTTTTTCGTTTCGGTATGTGTAAATATTGTGAAAATAAACAATAGAAAAAGAAACAGTCATGAGAGTAAAAATAGAACATTGAGACCCTGGCAGTTCCCAGGATGATATCAGTATCAAATAGCTCTTGTGCACTATTGTTCTCCATCACTTGGAAGATTACAAGAGTTCTGAATTTCAATGTGTAAAGTTTACGATATCTGTGACTGCACAAAGCAAAGTAACCATTAGGAACGAATGTTGGGAAGCATCCGGGAACAATATAGACAGTGTGTGTGTGTGTGTGTGTGAGCCAGCAGGAATTTTGGGTAGGCAAAACACTCCTGTTCTGAGACAACACTGTTCATTCTTACTTGGCTCCCGAACTCTTCTTTCAACATTGGTGCATTTTTAGTGTGGAAAAAGAAAAGGGGGATAATTGAAGCCTGATGTACAAAGCTATCATCTACCTAATACCATAACAGTGGATCAATTTGGATTTCATGATATTCACTTGGTGTATGTGAAAAATCAACACATCCATCGCAAACAATTTCTATACCCCTCCAGCTCTAATGAACAGTTCTCAAAATATCAAAATCTGTACTAACCATTAGTAAGTCCTTAAGACTCGAAAGGGGTGAGGAATGATTGGATTCCAAAAACAATGAAAAGAACTCCACCTGAGAGTGCAACCTGCATCAAAGTGATAAAAATTGGTTTCAGAAGTTGCTCAAAATTAATATGCAGACCACAACTGTGTCATGAGGGTAAAAGGAAAAATTGTGGATCTGTATTACAATTTTCTCAGATATCTGAGATGCCAAGCTCTTTCCTCCAAGGACAGCAGCAGTGGTGCACAATGCTTGTCCTCTAGAAAAAAAAAAGAGTAACATTATAGATTCACATAAAAAAAAGAAACCTAATATGAAGAATATGTATATACACAGTGGATAAAATAGGAAGTGAATAGCATTGCTTCTGTAAATACAAAGAAATATCACAAGGTAAAACTTACATAATGCCACCAAGAACCACACCAAATGGGTCCTCATCAGCAGCCAGACCAATGGTGGCAAGCTGAAAAGATATTAAAATAATACTTAATCCAAAATAATGAAGATGCCATAGTGGCTTGTTACAGAAGACACGGAATATAAAGTTCATTTGCTGATGTTCACCTGGCTCTTGTCCCCCCATTCACCGAAAAATGTGATGGAAAATGCCTGCAAAATAGGCACGGTCAAATTGTTTGACTACTGCAGGCTTATCAATATTCAACTAATAGGTTATGTAAAGTTTTAACCTTTAGAAATATGGGAGAAAAGAACTGTGTGAGAAATGGCCGACTTTTCTTTTTCAATTCATCATCATCCTGTGAACATATAGTTGAATGTCGTCGGAATATTAACAATGATACTGAAAACTATTAACTTGAAAATATCAAAAATAGTGCACACCATGAATTCAGAACCGCGTGACAAATAGAACTCACTATTATAATGAACACTTACAGACTTCAATCTTCAAACGAACTATATATATATCCCAAATCAGATACACCAATGCATGAAAATAAAACCAATAAAGTATACCGTTGGCAAAGAAATTTGTTTCAGAAAATCAAAAAGAATTCAATTAAAGAAAAAAAAGGAAAATGTGTTATATGATTTCATGGAACAATCAACATTTTCCTCAAGTATGCAGGTTAAATTGTTTTGCATCTAGGAAGCAGAAATAGCTTGTTCATTAAAGAAACAAAGGAAAGAAATTCATGTTGTCTGTAGATGCGGAAATTAAGCCAACTAGATTAAGTATTTTAGGTTTGTTAAATTTCGGGTTCCAATCACTTTGTGTTTCAAAATAGACTGGTTCAGGCCATTGACTATTACAAATTATTTCCACTCAAGTTGAGTTTAGGCCATTTCTAAATTTAAAAATATATTAAACTGCATTTTCTAAAATAAGAAAATAATATATATTTTCCTTGGTTCAAGTTCCTGGCCATGGGTTATTTCAAGTTGAGTTGAATCCGGGTCAACCCAAGTCAACTGAATTTACAATCACCTAGGTTTCAGTTCATTTACTTGCAAGGAATTTAGTAACAAAAATTTATGTCCTATCGGTAAATCAAATGTGTTTTAGTATGGTTGTTGTTTTGGTACCTTACTTCCCTCCTTGACTGTTTTTGCGTTGTCCTTCCAGTCAGCATCCTGGTCACAACAATAGAGTAGCATAAACAATGTCATTTTTTTCATTGAAATGAACATGTCCACTTAAACATTAAGAAATTTATTTTAAAAAATTACCAGCTTTGCTTCCACTTCAGCTAATTCTTCATCATCCCTATTGTGGAAACATAGATCATATCACAATCAATTTATTGTTGAACAAAAGATTACTCTACCTAAGCATGACAAATAGAATCACGCCCATGAAAATGATAAAGAACAATGAAAATGACTAAAGAGATAACAGAGAAGGTATTTACCCACTCTCCATAAATCCGTCCCATAAAGACCACAGACCAAATCCAAAAAACAGCACTGTTGTTATGTGATGAGTCCATTTCCTAGAGATCTGCAAAATAGAAATCATACAAGAAAAGAATGAGAGCATTTTTCATAAAAGTTTTAAGTTATGAATCTGTGGTTCAAAATGAAATTCAATTAAATTAATTATCCAAGCCGACTGTGTTTTGATGCTATGTTGCTCAGACTTCATTTTTCATAAAGTACCCATGTCCAACACTTAGATATATGACCTTCAAGAATCCTCCAAATATATAGAAAATTTTAGAAAAATCTAGCCATACCCGTATTGGATAAATACCAGTGCCCAACACCGAGTCCGAGTAACATAGCTTTGATGCTATGTTCAGAACAAAGGTCGTCACACTGACTCTAGAGTTCAGAAAAATAACAGTTACTAATAACAGTATAGATACTATAGACTAAAGCGGCTGTGACAGTTTCATTTAGAATCCAAATATCCATACTAAGTGTACATCTGAATAGGTTTAATCCACATTTGTAAAGCATGCGAAGAAATGTAACAGGTCAGACAGTCTTTCCCAACAACCACAGTACAGTAGTCTAAATTTTTATATATTTGATAGATAAGACAGTTAACATGGAATCAAAATTTTCATATGTAACAACCAAGCAAGAAGCTGAAAATCCAATCGAAATTATCCAAAATTTCAATAATCAGAATCATATTGAAAATCCATGTCACTAGCACCAAAGCCTCCTAGCAACTAATATCATAATTATTTAACAAAACCAAAATATCAGATAAAAGCTTAAAATCTAATACTTGAAGCATCATAATTCCATTGCACTTATCCATGAAAATGTTCTAAATTAGAGAGAGAGAGAGAGAGAAAGAGAGAGAGAACTATAATAGCAATCCTAGTTAAGAACAAAGGACACCATCTATATATCACTAAAAAACATATCTCCCTAAACTAAGGGTTTTAACTGCCAGGAATATAAACCTCATCAGAAAATGCTACAAGATGTTGCCCTTCTAATTTATTTTTTCTTTTGGATAATTGATGTTTCTAGAACTATGGATGTTAAGGTATTTTACATAGCTATATGTGGGAAAAGTTATAGCCATGCAAAAGTGTCTCCAGTGCATTTCATAACCTGTAACTTGAATTCAATACAGCTCTTTTCCTAACACAAAGCTTCCCTCTTTTCATCCTATTTGGCAAAATTTCCAGGCAAATATGACCAAGAATAACTTTGTTCACTAGATATAGCTTTAAATTCCACTAAAACAAGCTTTAGTGTGATTGTTCAGGTCCTTTAAAAGGAAATTGAAACCTATCCAAATGCAGAAGAGTCTTTCTCAAACAGCAATCAGACCACTTACAAGATTTGGAGCAGCCCAACCAACAACAGCAGAAAGAATAGTCATCACCTACAGAAGACATATTTCAAATAACTATGATGCTGGAGAAAACAAAGAAGTTTACAAATTTAACTTGAATGAAAATGATGTCCAGAAAAAGGGCGGAAGAAAAACACTTACAATTAAAGCTGCCAGGCATCCGGACAAGACAAGTCTCCTTGGATGACGCATTGCCAAGATCTTGAAACAAGTACAAGAGTTTAAAAACATCAGCTTTCAAGCTATTGCTGGGAAAGATGCAATCAAAGTGATGTTCGGAGAAGCAGAGTATCAAGGGATTTGAAATAATATTTAAGTAAAAATATGAAACTGGTATATCCTAAAAATGAAGAATGGAAACATCATTAAATTACAGCTACAAAATGCCGGGCGTTTTCTAACAAGTAAGTTACATATGTGTCTCCAAAATAAAGATGTATCAGTGAAAAATTAATAGTCTTGTACATGAAGCATTTGAACTAAATAGTTGTCTGCTCCTAGAACCATAAGACATTAGCTTGTTACAGCTTAAAGCATTAGACGACGTAATGAGTTTTCATTTTCAAAACAATCTATGCTCCATTTCTTCACTCAAATACAACAAGGCTTAAGAATGTAACTTTGAGTTACTACAATAACTACACGACTTATCACCACAAAAGAAAGTAAATGTTCAAACAATAAAGATTTTAACCTCATGAATGACATGTAATGGTATTATTGCTTTCCTGAGAATTTTGCCCATAAGTTAATTCCAGTAACACTATAGGTTACCAGAATCCATAAATTGAACACTAGCAGGAGAAAGGCATTTTTCAAAATGTTAACATTTTTCAAGAATACTAGCCAATGAAATTTAATATGAAATGCCTTTCTGAAGGATGGATTGAGAAATTGAATGATTAAACAAGCTAAATGGATGTAAAACTAAGGTCATTAACTCATTATTTACTATTCACACCATCTACAATTCAACTCTAGCTTCAACTTTCAAGTCGTTTCAAAATCAATGAAATATTGAAATCGCAAGGAAATAAATAATTTGAATGGAACTAAACCAACCAAAAAGAGGAAAAAAGAAATATCGAAGATTAAGCTTTGACTGACCGCGGCAGCGAAGAACGTCTTGTCACCGATCTCCGATAGCACAGTCATGGCTAGAGACTTGGAAAAACCCTTTCGAAATCAAAACAACAAAATCGATGATTAATTAACGAAAAACAAAACTAAATCATAACAAAAAGAAAAACTGAAAGACTTCAATTGGAGTTTTAAAAAAATTACTTGCACAAGTGTGCTCATGATTGCAGCTGCAAGGATAGCCAAAAAGGAATCCCCAAACTTTCGCGGAAAATGAAGATATTTTCTTTCCTCCTCTCTGAGTTAGAAAATTGACTTTCTTCTCTGCCCGAGTGAATCCGAGCTCTGAGTTAGTAACTCGGGCTGTGTCGTTGGGAGTTCCAAATCAGTATTAGGTACCCAGCGGCGGCGACTACTATAGAATAGATCTAATAAATAATTAATTAAAAGAGGAAAAAAGGAAGTTTCGTAAAAAGTTCAAAGAGTGTGTTTTCTGGCGCGTGTTTTTCACTTGCTCTAATGAGGGAGTGTAGTACAAAGGAAAAATACAAGATTCAGTTGGATTGGAATGGTCGGATTTAGCGGCAAATTTCAATGGCGTTAGGGTCACGCCGATTATTTTATTCGAATTTATTATGGGAATAAATGTCAACGGGATGACGTTAAATAATATTTTAATTTAAAATTATATATTTATTTACCTTTCGATCTTTTGAAAAAATATTTAATCTAAATGATTATTAATTGAAATGATAAATAATATGTATATAGTTTTATTATTTTCATGTTATAGTAAATTTTAGTTTTTATTTAAAATATAGAAAAGTATGATAAAACAAAAACATTCTTATAGAATTATAGTAAAATTATCATTTTAAAGATGAATCTTCAGTTATTTTTTAACTGAGTTTATGAGGTTAATTCTAACACTAACTTAGTTAAAAAAAACGTTTAGTTATTAAATAGATGAGTATTATATTTTAAGGCAAATGTCGAAATTTAAAAATTAAACTCATACAAAATAAAATAATATAAATATATTTAGTCATTCGACCAATTAGTGGATCTTAACTTAATTTATATCTTATTATATAGAATAGTTTAGTTTTAAGTCTTTTAAAAATAATTTGTTTTCTTTAAATAAATTATTTTTAAATTTTTATTAAAAGTATTTAGTGTCAAAATCATTTGAGTGTTACAATTTTATGGAATTAATAATTTCCAATAATAATTATTTATTGGTATAAATATATTTGAAGTCTACCAACAACCAGTTGATCTAACGAGACATTAAATCTTTTAAGTAGAGTCAAAGTTTTGAATCATGACATTGTGAATGTAGCAAATTGCGTCGGGAGGATAATCACCATAATGGGTCTCAACAGTACTCGATCCAAATTAACAAACTAATATACTAAATATCGATAGTCAAACAAAAAATATTTAAAATCTCTATCATTTTCGATAATGAGTAAACCAAAATGAGTGAATCTGCGGATAGCTGATAGCAGATTACATTAGCTGATAGCTTATTGCATTAGCTGATTTAACTAGCGAATTGTATTAGCTGATTGTATAAAAGTGTTTGGTAAAATTAACTAATAGCTGATAGATGTTACATTATTTAAAATTTTAAACAAACAAAATGACATATAAGGACATGATTATATTCAACACTTGTTTGAATAGTTTATTAGTTATCAATATTTTGTATCTAATTAATATTAATTAGATTTATAAAAAAATATTTTTAATATAATTTTTCTAAACATATTCTGATGATTTATATATTTATTTATTATTTATATAATTATAGCTTATAAATATGGTGAGAAAATATTTAATTTAGGTTATTTAGAAAATTTTGGTAACTGGTAAGGGTGAAAGAGTCTTTACGACTCTAATATCAAACCTCTAATCTGAAAAAGCTCATATTATTAGTTTTTTTTTCAAAATTAGCGGTTTCACCTCAATCCATTCTTTCAATCCGTTGTTCACCAAACAACAATATTAGCGAATTTGACTAGTCAAACCTCTAACTATGTCTAAAATCTCTAATTTTTGCCCAAACAGAGCTGTTGTGTTCCACATTGAGCGTAGCGTCGAAATGTCTATATTGATATACTTTTATTGATTTCTTCTATTGAGATATATTTATTTATACAGTGCGAGCTGCCTTGTATATTTCAATGTTAAACATTAGTGATGAACTGATTTCGTTAATATGTCTCAATTAAGATATCACCGCTCACATAATGTGAGATGTCTCATTGGTGAACTATTTATGTTGAGACGGTCATTGTTCACACAACATGAGATGTCGTATTGAGTAGTGTTGTGTTAGGCAAATCGTCAAAGATATAATGATATTTAGGGATGGGCACGGGTCGGGTAGGGTCGGGTTTTTGGCCCACTCGAACCCGACCCGAAAATAGGTACCTTAAACCCGTATCCGACCTGACTCGATTTTTTTTCTTCAAAAAATCTGACCCAACCTGACCCTAAAATAAATATATTAAAACTGACTCCGACCTGACCCGACCCGAACTATATAAAATAAATTAATTTTAGAGACTTAATTGTAAAAAAATAATTTTAAGGGACTTAATTGTAAAAAAATTATAATTTAAAAGACTAAATTATAAATAAAAATTCAATTTTAAAGACTTAATTATAAAATCTATATATAAAGAGGGGTATTATTATAAATAGCCCAAAAAAATTAGAAAAAAATTACACTATTAGTCATGGGTCGGGTCGGGTCGAATATTTTCCACCCTAAACCCGAACTCGATTTTTTCATTACAAAATCCGACCTGATCGGACCGGGTCGGATCGGAACCCGTCAGATCCGGATATAATGCCTATCACTAATGATATTCCTTCTAACTTAGGTTCATTTATTGATTACGACGTCACTTGGTTGCATAATAATTATTCTAAAACTGTTTAGAAAAGGATGCGAAAACACAAGATTAATTCGATGATAATTTAAAATAAGTGTGTACATTGATAATTGAAACTATAGTAGATATAAATGCTATAAGTGACTGATTTGACAAATAGCGTAATATAGGGGTAAGCGTTTGAGCGAGTCGAGTCAAAAAATTTCAAGTTATTTGAGTTGATGCGTCATATTTTACGACTTGAACTTAATTTGAATTTTTTCGATTTGAGTCGAGTTTATGAAATTCGAGTTCCTATACAAATTTAATTGTAATTATTTACCATGTTATAGTACGATTTGATTTAAATTTAAACGATTTTCTCTAATCATATAAGATATGCATATATATATATACATATATTCATATTATTTTTCACATGCATAAGTAAGATTTGTAATGTTATTTAATAAAAAATATCATCTAAAGTTCTAAAATATATTTATAATATTATTTTTAAATAAGAAACTTTTGACAAAGTATTGATGGGTATAAAAAAAGTCAATGAATTGATGTAAAGAAAAAAATTACAAAAAAATCAGTTGAATGATCAAATTGAATAAAATATAAAGTTAAAGGGTTAAATTGAAAAAACATATATCTGTTAAAAATATGAATCGAAGTTATATAGATATTATATAGTGTTAGTGAATCATGTGGTTTAATTTTGATCAAAAATAGACTTAAAACGAAAGAGGAATTGAAGAAATGGAAAACATTAAAAGTTGAGGGGTTAAATTACAAAAGTAAAAAATTTAATTTAAAAATAAGAATTGAAGCTAAATAATTATTCTAGTTTCTACATTGGTTTAGGTGCATGCGGTTCAAATTTGGTCAAAATTGACTTAAAACAAGGAGATATTGAAGAAATGAGGAAATCATACAAAGTTAAGGGGTTGAATTGAAAAAATATAAAGTTTATTTTCAAAAAATATAAATTGAAGATTAATACGTATTCTACGCTAGTTTTAAGAATACGTGGTTCAAATTTGGTCAAAAATGGACTTAAAATGAATGAGGAATTGAAGAAAAATGAAACCAGTGACTAAATTACAAAACTGTAAAATTCGGTTTTTTCGGTTTTTCGAGTTGGGCAAATTTCAAACCGACTCAAAATCAAAAAAATTTCGAGTTAATCGATTTGACTCGAATAACTCAACTCAAATAACTCAAAATTAAAAAAAAAATATCAATTTTTTCAAGTCGAGTTGAGTTTTGCTCACTCCTAGCGTATCATTTAGAAATACAAGTATACAACTAACTAGTAGTTGCAAGTTGCAACTCTAGCGATAAACTAAGGTGTATTGAGACTAGCCTCTTTCTCCACCACCCCATTTCTGGGATTTGGAAGAAAATGTTCCACGATCGAAAAAATATATATATGAAATTAGAGTTTATTCACAAAATAAAAAATCTAATTATAACATAATTAAACACTTAGCGGTGAAGTGTCAAAATATGAATAATTTAATTAAAAGTTTAATGACAAATGAAAACTTTAAAACTTCACATAACAGAATAATAATGAAATATGGCATTTACCCTTTGATTCTAAATGAAAAAGTTTCTGAACCTGTATTAGATAATAGATGTTGGTTAAAATAGTAAGTATCTTGGTTTTATTTAAGTATATCTCAAGTTTGAGACGTTGTGTATGCATAAAATTTATACTGAAAAATTCACTCACTAAAATTAAATGTCTGATATAAATCGGTCTAAATTAGTTAAAATAAAAATCTAAAAACAGAAAGATAACAAAAAAAAGAAGAAAAAAGAGAGCCATTTGGCCATTTGCAAATTTCACGTGACCTTCCGTCCCCACCTCTAATTACCCGATCGGAAGGGAGCAAACGAGAGTGGTCCATTGGTTCTCTTTTAACAAAAGCTTCATATCAAAAAGGAGAAAGTTACTCGGACCAAATGATGCATACGTACCATAGTCCATAATCATTAACATGAAATGCACGGGAAAATCATCACTATTCATAACTTAAAAACAAAATGATGAATACGCATTTTTTACTTTAAATAAACGTTGAGAAAAAAAAGTAGTATTAAGTACAATACAAGATCCCAACATTAGAAAATTAATCAAACTTATTATTGTATACCTCGTCTTTTTTCCATATAAATATCAATATTCAATTTACCGACTGATTAATTCTAATTGAGTACTTCAAAGATTTATTATAAAACGATCTTTTTAATTTTAATTCTGAACTTACTTAAAAAATCCAATATCGTCTCTTACTAGACCAACGGGTCGAAAAACTTTTTTTTCCTTTCCGTTTTTGCTTTAGCTATCAATTTATCACGGGAATGGAAGTGTGGTCCAACAGATCACCGTGGACTCCACAAATGGTCAAAAGACGAGACATGGGCAAACAAAGGGGATGGGTTATTGGATTCCCCAGCGGAGCAAAATACGGCTCAAAATCCTGCATGTTAAGCGGGTGATTTTGGATAAAAATCAACATTGCCACGCAAAGACAATGACCCCTCGGCCAATCTCAATAAAATTTACCATCTGTGAAAACAAATCCAAAGCTTTTGCTTTGGTTGGATAAATACTAATTCACACCCTTTCTCTTTAGTTCCAACTTGTTCTATTAAAACCCACCATTGGTTCATTAGTCCACACCCACAGCTAACCTCGTACTTCCCTTTCTTGCTTACCCAAAATGGCTCTTCTTTTTTGCATTGTCTTTGCTGCTTCTTTCTTCTTTGCTGCTCCATTTGTCGGCTGCTCTAGAAGCTTGCTGCAAATTCACCGCCCGACGACGGTTCTCGACGTTGCTGAAGCTCTTGAGAACACCAGAAATGTCCTCTCTTTTACTCCAATAGGCCAAAGCCTCTCGGCGTCGGCTTCGCCTTCGCCGACGTCTTTTCTCTCCCTTCAGATTCATCCCAGAGCTTCTGTTCGAAAAAGTTCCCACCTTGATTACAAATCATTGACTTTATCCAGACTCGAGCGTGACTCAGCTCGAGTCACCTCCCTCGCCACTCGGTTGGATCTGGCTGTCAACGGCATTTCAAAGTCAGATCTCAGACCGCTTGATAAAGGGTCTGAATTTGGAGCGGAGGATCTAGAGAGTCCGATTGTGTCCGGTTCGAGTCAAGGAAGCGGTGAGTACTTCTCCCGGGTTGGAATCGGGAAACCACCGAGTCAAGTTTACGTGGTACTCGACACGGGGAGTGACATCAATTGGGTGCAATGCGCACCCTGCGCCGATTGCTACCAACAATCCGACCCGATTTTCGAGCCATCTTTGTCGTCTTCCTACTCGCCGCTGAATTGCGAAACAAAACAATGCAAGTACCTTGACGATTCCGAATGTCGAAACGACCGCACCTGTGTCTACGAGGTTTCCTACGGCGACGGCTCTTACACGGTGGGTGACTTTATCACTGAAACCATCACCCTCGGCTCGGATTCCGTCAACAATGTAGCCATCGGTTGTGGTCATAACAACGAAGGCTTGTTTGTCGGGGCGGGTGGCTTGCTTGGTCTCGGCGGCGGGCCGCTTTCCTTTTCGTCCCAGCTTAACGCCAGTACTTTCTCCTATTGTCTAGTGGATCGTGACTCTGACTCAGCTTCCACTCTTGAGTTCGACTCGGCTCTCCCTCCTAACGCCATTACAGCTCCATTGCTCCGTAACAACCAGCTTGACACGTTTTACTACCTCGGTTTAACCGGTATCAGTGTGGGTGGCGAGTTGCTTCCGATTCCCGAGTCAGCGTTCCAAATAGACGAGTCAGGAAACGGCGGGATCATCATTGACTCAGGGACCGCCGTGACTCGGTTACAGACGGACACATACAATGTTCTCCGCGACGCATTCACTAAAGGGACGAAGAACTTACCGTCAGCTGACACCGTGGCATTGTTCGACACGTGTTACAATTTGTCTTCCAAGGGTAGCGTGGATGTTCCAACGCTGTCGTTTCACTTCCCCGAAGGTAAAGTTCTACCGTTACCGGCTAAGAATTACATGATACCGGTTGATTCCGTTGGTACCTTCTGTTTCGCGTTTGCGCCGACGTCCTCGTCGTTGTCAATCATTGGGAACGTGCAGCAGCAGGGGACACGTGTCGGTTTCGATCTCGGCAACTCCCGCATAGGATTCGTGCCCAACAAATGTTAGAAGAAATTAGTTTTTTTATTACTATTTGTAATTTATTTACAGTTTTTCACGTTGGTGGAAAAAAAACCGCGCCGGCGGTGTTCCCAATAACTGTTAAGATTAGCGACGTGACGGGGGACGCAAGCGGCGAGGTTATCAATGCCGGCAGCAGTGGCATGTATAGTAAATTAATTGAATGGGTGAGGAGAAGAGTGGCAAAACTTAGGGACTTATTAGATCGTTGATGTGAGTATGACCGTTACAGAGTTGTTTTATTAAAAGAAAGATCCGCTTCGGTGTATCAAACAATTTAGGGGTGTTCAAATCCGGGTACCCGGGTAGTCGGGTACCCGAAGTACCAGGTACCCGGATCGTCGGGTATTTATATATTCGGCCCGTGTCCCGAATTTTTACTATTTTTAAATAATTAAATTAAAAAAAAACATAACACAAATTTAAAAGTTCGAAATACATAATCTAACGTTACCATATCATTGTGAAATCTTTATTTTCTCTTGTTTGCAATTAATTTGGAACTAATTAATTTTTATCTAATAAATTTACTTATTCACGTAACAGTTGAAAAAAAATAAAATCTTTAAAAAAGAGCAGTATAAAATCCTAAAACATATTCGAAAGGAATCTTTTGACTCAAGCATAAACATAAAAAAAAACCTTTAATTGAACCTCACTTTTCCTTTCCAATTTCCATGGTTCACGTAACAGTAGGCACTAGGCAGTAGCAAATTTTTGCTTTTCAATTTCCATGTTTTTCAATTTTCATGGTTCACAGTTCACACTTCACATAACAGTTTCAATTTCCATGCTTTTTAATTGCACCTCACTTTTCCTTTCCAATTTCCATGGTTTACGTATGACGTAACAGTAGGCAGTAGCAAATTTTTGCTTTTCAATTTCCATGTTTTTCAATTTTTATGCGGGTAGTCGGGTATCCGGGTACCCGGATTTTTTTGATTTTGTGACCCGGGCCCGACCCGAAAAATGACGGGCCGGGTACCCGACCGGGACATAATTTTTTTTTGAAAAATTACCCGAATTTTTATGGTCGGGTCGGCGGGTCGGGTCATTCGGGTCGAGTAGTTTTGAACACCCCTATCAAACATGGCTATCGGACAACTATTTGATTGGTGTTTAAATTATAAATTAAAAGATATTAAACGTTTAAATATATTTAATTATATTTTTTATATATTATATTAATAATAATATCAATCAAATTAAATTTAACGTTCAGTTAAGAACTTAAAGAAAGGATACACATTGGACCCAACTTAAAGAATAATTATCAAGTAAATTATTCGTCAATATGTATATATATAAGATGTGTGATTAAATTATTGTCATCTAATACGATCTTGCTTGAAATGACCAACTTTTGAATTTGATTTAGCTCAACTCATTAAGATGTTTTCCATTTTTAACCATGTGTAAAATCTGTCGATGTAGGTTACAAGACTTGAAGTGCTTAGGTTTGAATCTCATTTTAAGTAATTATTATATGGATTCATAGTATAAATTTATTTTGATTTAAATCTTTTTATATGTTAGTTCTGACTATACATGGCGTAGGTCGTGATACATTTCAATTATGGTTCTATCTGCTTGGTTTAAGTCTCACTATTATTCTTATATGTAATTTTGGGTAGAGTTGTTATGATTTAAGTTCAAATCTATTTTGACTAGATATTAATTGCATGTTGGTTAGAGCTGTTCATCTGCTCTATTCTCCTTTCCTTTAAGTTTTAGGTTCAAGACCCAACAAAAATATTTTTTCCTCTAGAGTTTTTTCTCCCATCTCTAAAGTAAAAGTAGAACTAGTATTTGTCTAAAAAAAGTTCAAATCTATTTTGATTATTACTATGGTCGTTTGGTGAAGGGGTGTGAATGAGGTGGGGCGGAGACGGTTTTGTATTATTCACTTTGCCTCCAATACTTGCGGTTACGGTTTCGTCTTATCCCATCAAATGCTCCGGAGATATTTTCATCCTCATACCCTCCATGAACGGATCCCCGTGATTTTCGAGAAATTTTTATCCCAAAAAAACTTAAACAAAATTATTATTTTATGAACTAAAATAAATGACGAATTCAGTTTAAAATATAAAATTTAGATACTTTAATTATGAGTAGTTACAAAATAAACTCCTTTGTAGATACCCATATAAAGTAGTAATCTTCCTTTGTAGCCAATCTCTCATATAAAGCGATCCATACTATTGCGGCATGTTTAGTTTAGGTATATGAAGGGGAACCGAACTAGTTTGCGTCCCTGACGCTAGGATTGAATTGTGAGAGGGGCAAGTTGTTTAGTTTTAGAATAATCGATATCTTAAAAATTGATTAGAATATAAAAATTAAAGGAGTTAGAATTTCATTACACTAATTTTAAAATTAAAGAGTCTTAAAAAGTAATTAAACCTGAAAATTTGAGGTCAATGCTTAAATTAATTAATTTTAAAATTAATAAGATCCTAAAAATAAATTATACAGATAATTTCAAGAGTGACAAAAATTTAATTGAAATAATTTCAAAATTATCAAGGGGCCGAGATCATTTACATTAACAAAGAGTGGTGCAGTAATACTCCACGGCTTAAACAAACTTTTCGAGCTCCAACTCATATCAGCTTCGCAACATCTGGTCTGATGATGATGATGATCCAGCAACAAAGGTAAAACTTCTAAGTTATTAGACCATTAAAATGGCTAGAAAGAGATAAAAAGATATTGTTTTATCCAACAAAGATAAGCGTTTTCTCTATTTTCTTGCATTCTCATTAATTCTCAAACTGTATAATCACCATCAATATCACGAGACTGCATTTATATTTTTGGATGAGCAGAGTTCTTGTTGTATGGTTTGATGTTCTGAATCCAATAGTTCTCGAAAAAAGCTAACACTTTTGTCGATGAGCTGAATAAGATGATGGTCATGGTGGTGGGTTTTCATATGGTTCACCCCAAAGTGATTTAGATAAAAAAAAATACGGTCCGTAACGAGCCGAGCCCGAGTCTGGCCAGATAAATTTGAACTCATTCAAACATAATTCCAAACATAAACCTGGTCTCCCACCATGAAAAGATGTTACTCTTCCAACTTTGTAGATAAACAGATGCATCATCATAAACCAAGGCACCTCATAAATTCACAAAGTTTTGTTTTTCACTCTTTATCTCTGCAACTGCCACAATGTCAGAGAACCCCAGAAATCACATTGATAATATATCAGTTAATAACAACATCATTATGTTTTCTCCTCCCCTGCTGATGAACTTAAAGAAAAAACCCCAATAAATATAAGCTTGTTCTTCTGGCCATGGTTACTTTCAATCCAAGCAAAACCCCTTGTTTTAAATGAGTCGAAACTGAATTCAATCCCATCCCCATGTTCATTAAATTTTCTCCATTCCAGAAAGCAAAGACGAAGAAGAAGAGGGTGGGGAATTAAATTATTGGATGACATGTCATCACCGTCACATCATTAAGCCGCGCAGGCACTCTTCCCCAGGGAGCTATTAAGAGCAGAGAGAGTAGGGGAATATTATAGTAGAAAAAAAGGAATCCAAACCCTAAGCTCCTAGTTAGTAAAACAGCCAGTAGCACTGTAGCAGTGTACATATGCTGCATCTCAGCTCAGAAGCACAGAGAGAGATAGGAGAAAAACAAAGGGTTTTTGGCATTTGGGAGGGAGGGGGGGTTTTGTCTTGGGCTGTGGGGTTCTTTACTATTCACTCGTATGTTCAGAGCGTGCAAATGTGGAAAAAAAATTCTTGAAACCACCCTCAAATGCATTACTATTGATGTTTATTGGAGTGTAAATGAATTAAGTTCGAACGAATAATATTGTTTATTTATGTTTGAAGGTATTTGTATTCATTCCTTTAGCACTCACCAATATATTTATGAATGTATTCGTTTACATGTCTGTTTATATGCTCATCAAAATGGTAAAATTATCCATTAATCCTAAAGTTCATCAGGCTTTATAGTTCCAAAGTTCACCGTATGTTCAACTTAATCCTTACTTTCACCAATATTCAAGATGCAAAAAAAAGAGAAGAAAAGGGAACATGATAACCGAGTTTGTTCACAAATATAAATAAAACGAACATACATCTATATTCGTGTTCATTAATTTATTAATACAAGAATATAAATAAATATTATACAAACTGTTAACGAATATATCAACCGAGTGACTTATCACTAGGGGTGAGCAAAACTCGACTCGACTCGAAAAAATTGATATTTTTTTCAATTTTGAGTTATTCGAGTCGAGTTATTCAAGTTGTTCGAGTTATTCGAGTCAACTCGATTAACTCAAAAAAATTTCGATTTCGAGTCGGTTTGTAATTTGCCCAACTCGAAAAATCGAAAAACCGAATTTTACAGTTTTGCAATTTAGTCACTGATTTCATTTTTCTTCAATTCCTCCTTCATTTTAAGTCCATTTTTGACCAAATTTGAACCACGTATTCCTAAACCAGCGTAGAATACATATTTATCTTCAATTTATATTTTTGAAAATAAATTTAATATTTTTTCAATTCAACCCCTTAATTTTGTATGATTTCCTCATTTCTTCAATATCTCCTTCGTTTTAAGTCAATTTTGACCAAAATTGAACCACATGCTCCTAAACCAATGTAGAAACTAGAATACCTATTTAGCTTCAATTCATATTTTTAAATTAAATTTCCTACTTTTTGTAATTTAGCCCCTCAACTTTGAATGTTTCCCATTTCTTTAATTTCTCTTTCGTTTAAGTCTATTTTTTACCAAAATTAAACCACATGATTCACTAACACTATATAATATCTATATAACTTCAATTCATATTTTTAACAAATTTATTCTTTTTTTAATTTGGCCCTTTAACTTTATATTTTATTCAATTTGATTATTCAACTGAATTTTTTTGTAATTTTTTCTTTACATCAAATCATTGACTCATTTATACCCCCATCAGTACTTTATCCTCAAAAGTTCCTTATTTAAAAATAATATTATAAATATATTTTAGAAGTTTAGATGATATTTTTTTATTAAATAACATTACAAATCTTACTTATGCATGTGAAAAATAATATGAAGAAATATATATATATATATTATATGAATAGAGAAAGTCGTTTAAATTGGAATCAAATCGTACTATAACATGGTAAACAATTACAATTAAATTTGTATAGAAACTCGAAAACTCGACTCGACTCGAACTCGACTCGAATTTCATAAACTCGACTCGAATCGAAAAAAATTCAAATTAAGTTCAAGTCGTAAAATATGACGCGTCAACTCGAATAACTCGAAATTTTTTGACTCGACTCGACTCGACTCGCTCGAACGCTCACCCCTACTTATCACTAAACCAAAACCAAAACTTTGTTGATAATAAAAGAGAGAAGGGAGAGTGGAACAAACGCTCAGCAAGCAGAGAATGAGGAAATGAAGCAGGAAAAAAAAACAGTAGGGGGGTTATTGGGAAGCTAAAATCCCTACTCTGAAGACGCAATAATAAAAAAGCCTGTCGTGTTTCTTAAAACTGATACGATATCCCTTCCTTTACTCCATTAAAGATCCTTCCCTAAGGATCTTCACTCCCTCTTTTTTGTCTTTCTCTCTCAACCTTCCTTTCTTAGGAACTCAACAGACTCTAACTTCATAGTAAAAGAGGAAAAAAGAAAAGAGAAAATGCAGAGCTTCAAAGCTGCAGCAGCAACAACAACTAACACGGACATGTTTTGCAACTCTTCTTATTTTCTCAGGTATATTTACTTTCACTTAAAGTCATGGTTTTGGGTTCTTTTTTGCGGTTTTGGAACTGCATGCCTTTGATTACAAGTCATGGTTTTAGTTCAAAGGTGGCTGCTTTTTTTAATCTTCTGTTGGAGTACAAAGAAAGGAACATGCTTTGTTGTTCTTACGGTTTCTGTGTCTGTTTCAAATTGTAATAGCCGCCACCAGACGCGTTTCCCGGATCTTGGGGAGCTTGATCATCCCGCTGTTGCTTTTCATCACGACGATGCTGTTGATTTAAGCCCAAGTATTTCTTGTTCTCTTTCTTACATCTTAGTAAAAACATGTTTTTTAACCTCTTTTCCTAAACAACTCTCTGTTTATATGATCCCTTGTAGGCTCCTTTTTTAGTTTAAAATCCAGCAATGTTGGCGTTGTTGCTAATAACTTGCACTATGGCGCCTTGAACACGGTACTCAACCCTTCTACCAACCTTACTCTTTCAATGTAAGTCATAGTCTTTGCTTATATTTCGTATAGTTTTGATGTTGTTTTGCAAATGTTTTTTCCTCTCCCTGCAGACCATTGGTGCAGCCGAGATAGTTTCCAGTGGAACCGGGTGTTTGGATACAGGGCAGTTCATGTACCAGAAGGGAACAACATTTGGTTCCTCGTTGGGGAATGGACATATTGAAAACTGGGCCGACTCTGGTCTTGCTGATAATAGCCAACAAACTGACACTTCTACTGATGTTGACACTGACCATAAAAACCAGGTTTTGTCTCTTTTTTTCTTCTGTTCATGTAATGTTGCAATGGGAGCATCTTGTTATGGTTGTTGATTCTTAATGGTGTTTATAGCTTCATGGAGTTCAACATGGACCTATAATGGTGGATTCGGTTGATCAGTCCAAGTTGAAATGTGGTGACCAAAAGGTTGTTAAACATTGCTGAATTGTTGTGTGGTCCATTTTAATGTTTGACATCATTGTGAGTTCTTACTTGTTCCGTTGTTCGTCCCTTCAGACGCTTCGCAGGCTTGCTCAGAACCGAGAAGCGGCAAGGAAGAGTAGATTGAGGAAAAAAGTAATCTGTGGTTTGCTTGTTTATTGTTTCTTACCTTTGCTGGATGAATGAAGCATGCTCTGATCGTTTATCGGTTTTGTTGTTTCGACAGGCGTATGTACAGCAGCTCGAGAGTAGTCGACATAGGCTTACGGAGCTAGAACAAGAGCTTCAAAGGGCACGACAGCAGGTATGAATCCAATGGCACAGGTTCAAAGGTCATTGTATTTTTGTTCCTAATTACCTTTCATTATAATGCAGGGCACTTTTATCATGACCGGTCTTTCCGGGGACCATGGTCATTCGGTCATGGGAAATGGTGAGATTCATACCTCTAAAATCATAACATCACTAGAGGCATATGGTTGAATTCTGGTTCACCTACTACTGTAGATGGTTCTTACTCATTTTTATGCTTCCAGCGGCTCTGGCGTTTGACATGGAATATGGTCGCTGGCTCGATGAACATCAACGGCTGATAAATGACCTACGATCAGCTGTAAATTCTCATATGGGAGATAATGAGTTATGCATTCTTGTTGCGGCTGTCATGGCACATTATGATGAAGTTTTCAGGTTAAAAAGCGTTGGGACCAAGGCAGATGTATTCCACATGCTCTCTGGTATGTGGAAATCGCCTGCAGAGAGGTGTTTTATGTGGTTGGGAGGATTCCGTTCGTCCGAACTTCTCAAGGTGATTTACTACCGGATAATTTCGGTACTATTAACGTGACGACTGTTTGCGAAATATCTGTTTTGGTTTATGACATTTTGATCTTGGAACTTAGATCCTCGGAAACCACCTTGAGCCTTTGACAGACCAGCAGTTAATGGGCATATGTAATCTTCAGCAGTCTTCTCAACAGGCTGAAGATGCCTTATCACAAGGAATGGAAGCTTTGCAACAATCTCTGGTAGACACCCTTTCATCTGCATGTTTAGGTCCTACGGCTTCCGGAAACGTTGCGGATTACATGGGCCAGATGGCAATTGCAATGGGAAAACTTGCCACATTGGAGAACTTCCTTCACCAGGTAAACAACACTTTATCTCGAAATTCAGCTCTTATCACAGTTATTTACTGTTGTTGTTGCAATGTCCAGGCTGACCTCTTGAGACAGCAAACTTTACAGCAAATGCATCGAATCTTAACCACTCGACAAGCAGCTCGAGCACTTCTAGTTATTAGTGATTACACTTCTCGGCTTCGAGCACTTAGCTCTTTATGGTTAGCCCGACCTAGGAACTGATATTCTTTCATTCCATGAAAGCTCATCTCCATTTCATTAATGCTTAAGCATGTACAATGTGAAATGTCCAATGATAGCTTACATTTTGGTACCTCTGGTTGAAACTTTGCCCCAACAAAATTTACACTCACCGGCCTATAGAAAAGGCAGTAATTTAGAGGATTGCTGTATATTAAGTAGGATCTGAGCAATTTGTTGTGATTGTAGGTAGTGTAATCTCACATGTGAGGCAGTATTCCGAATACTTCGATAATGTTGTAATCACCTTAAGTTCAATGCAAACTTAGTTAAATGCTTGTATTCGATCCCTTCGTGTTCGTAAATGGACTCGACTTTGTTCATGTCCATGGTGATAAGAGAATGAGAATCTGGGGACTGGTGAAGCTTGGTTGGTTTACCATTTCCATAGTTCTGGAGAAATTTAAAAGTAGAGTGTGGAGGATAAACTACATTCTTAATGGTCATTATTGCTTAAAATAAGAGGTAAACAATGTTTTGTCACTTTTACAAATGTGTACCTGTGTTTTCTTTTTTACCTATTTGGTATGTCATTTTGTGTAATATTTAGCAAATGCAAGTATCAAATGTGTAATGTCTAAAAAAAATCTTAGGTATCAAATTGTAAATGAATGAAAACACAAGGTTGTCATGTGAGATTCTATATGAACTATGAGTCTATGATATATCGTTAGAAGTTGTGATTTAAATTTTGTTCAATTCCGACCTAGTTGAGGGGTTTTGAACCCGAAACCTAATGGGAAGAGAGTGGAGCTGGTGAGCGTGCTTTGACTATCAGGTCGTCATCTCATAGAGCAGGTGAGCGTGCATTGACCACCAACCCGTCATCGCATGCTAATATTTATATCTTTTTAAAAGGTTAATGATTAAATTTTGTTAAAATATAAAATTTAATTAACAAAATATACGAATATTAAGAGCTAAATTTACAGGTTTCATGCAACAAAACAAAGTATTCAAATGGAAAGATTAAAAAAACTACTTTCATTATAAACTTACATAAATGGCTAGCTGCATAGCATTACACATACACATACTCTTAATTATTTTAAAATAATGACATTTTGATTTTTTTTTTGATAAATTCACTAATTTATATGTCATTTGATTTATGATATTAATTTAATAAGTCATTTTAACATGCGTGGTACCACAATCGGAGGAGTCACACCATCTTTCGTCCACTTATCCAAATTGCCCTCCCAACCTATTAAAATTAAATTGTAAAATAATTAATTAGGATTTGGGATGAAATTATAAGAAAGTTGTCTTAAATTCTAAATAAATATATTAATTTAGATCGAATATAACATATGAATTTTTTTTAAGGGAAGGTAATGTGGTATTGCCATTTGCCATTAGTTACCTAAAGACGGGTCGGCTCCGCGAGTTTGGAGTTCCCGGTGTTCTTGACAAAGAGTGCACCACATGCACAAAAGATGAGCGGCCCAATCCGGTAACGGTGTCTCCGGCAACGAGAAGTGTTCCCTCAGCTTCGTCCGGTTTTTCGCCCCGAATATCCATCCGAATAGCACGACCCCTGTGGCAAGGTGAAGGAGGCTGGCCGATCTGCAGGCTGCTCATGCAACTTATAATAAGGAAAATCATCGCATATTAGATTTTATCACATCAACGACTCGAATTCCAACTCAACGTGTGTTAATTACCGGTCGTAAAATTTTTCGAGACCGAAGCTTGATCGGAAAACGAAAGAGTTCGCTTACCTATTTCTCCTCTATTGATAATCTCGGAATTTTGTCCCATGGTGATGCAAGGACATATGCACGTAAAAAAACCTTCGAAAAAAACACGACATTAAAACGAAGAACATGAAATAAAACAAAGTGTAAAGAAATTTTATGGAATTTTCTGTGCTTACAATTATAAACATCCCCGTAACACTCGCAAATACCGGTTGTCCACAATCCTTCGGGCAAGGGCTTCATGTATGCTTGATAGTTGATATTCCGATGTTTCGGGGTCCGGTCTGAAAACTGGGGTTTCAGCTTCGGTTCTGTGATGAAACATTTCAGTTTTCTGCTCCCGACATAAAAATCGAAGCCAAAATGGGGATTTTAATGCATTATTGCAATGCTTTCTTCCCTTCCGGAATCTCGGATTTTGTTTTCGAGTCTCGATAGCCCGGTTTTCTTCGAACCCTGACCAAGTTTTCAATCAAGGAACTGAATAATCGATTATTCCATCGAAATGGTAATGCAGTGCGTCGGAAGACCGACATTTTATAGATAGATAGATAGATAGATATGTCGAATAGAGCGTAATAAACTATATAAAATTAATATCCGTACCTTTAAATTTTTATTTTATATTTTACATCGACCTAAAAACCATCGTTTGAGATGCTTCAACGCCCTGGTTTTTATTCCTTTTCATCAGATTAAAACAGACTCGATTCGACTCGAACCTTCAAATTGTTTTGAAACTACTAAACTGATTAATAGGTTGTAGGAAAGCTTCCCTGATCATTAGAGTTTTCTGTTGAAATTTGAAGGATTTAAGGTTCGAGTTCGGGACAAATGTGACGTGAAGGAAAAACAATTCCTTAGGAATGATGTTTTGGAATATGGATGGAATTAAAGGGTTTGCTCAATAAACAGAAGAATCTTTAGAGATAACGCGAAGAATTTGCATGACCCCATATGCAAACCTTAGGACATCTATAATAAGTAACCTTCCTACCCCATGTGAATGATTAAGGTGTTCGTCTTTGAATTGGTTCGAATTCAAATTAATTAAATTATGTGTTACGTATTCAAAAGTGTTCGTCTTTGAATCGATTCGAATTCAAATTAAATTATGTGTTATGTATTCAAAAGAATAACTTGGTCTTTTTTATTGGTCATTGACTTGAGCCATGTAAATAGGTAAATATTGCAGTCAATGTCTCCAACCCGATTGAATATATCTCGGCTGGTATTATCGTTAATACAATTTATATTTATAATTAGGGGTATTCAAATTTGGGTACCCGGGTTTTCGGGTACTCGAAAAACCGGGTACCCAGACTTTCGGGTATTAAGATTGTCGGCCCGTGTCCCGACCCGTAAATACCGGGTACCCGTAAAATCGGGTAACGGGTATCCGGTTCTCATTTTTTTTTTATTTTAAAATTAAAAAAGACCCTTTAAAGTTCATAACACATGATCCAAACAAAAAAATACTAATGATTTGAAGTTTATAACCATAAGAAAGACATTAAAAATATTAATCTCGATCGTGATTTTTTTCGAATCTCATATTTTTTAAAGAAACCTACTAATGCATAAATGCAATAGAGAAACCTTGTTGTTTGTTTCATATCGAATCTTACATATTCACAAATTAATATATATTTTTTGAAAAATTTAAAACATGAAAGCATATAATACAAATATAGAATGAATTTAGGGATTTAAATATAGTTCTAAAGTAAAAATATTAAGTAATCTAATAAAATAAAAAATAAAAAATAGGAACTGAGTACCCGAAAAAATCATATTTTTTGACCCGGGTAAAAAAAATTCTGGGTAAATACCCGGTTATTTATGTTCGGGTAGTCGGGTAGTTCAGGTCGGGTAATTTTGAACACTCCTATTTATAATTGTATAATTTTTTTTTATTAAGGCCCTGTTTGGTAAAGAGAGGTTCGGGCAAAAAAGAGAGGTTTGAGGCATAATTAGAGGTTTGACCAGTCAAATCCGCTAATATTGTTGTTTGGTAAACAACGGATTAAAAGAGCTGATTGGGGTGAAACCGCTAATTTTAAAAAAGCTCATAATAGGAGCTTTTTGAGATTAGAGGTTTGGTATTAGAGTTGTAAAGATTCTTTTACCCTTACCGGTTACCAAAAATCTCAAAATAACCTAAATTAAATATTTTCTCACCCTATTTATAAGCTAATCCTATTTACTTTTTTATTATCACATATTTATATGTGTATTTAAATTTATTAATTAATTAAATTATATTAAAATAATTATATAAATAATAAATTAATATATAAATAATTTGAATATGTTTAGAAAAGTTATATTAAAAATAATTTTATAGATTTAATTAATAAAAATTAGATACAAAATATTGATAACTAATAAACTATTCAAACAAGTATTGAATATAATCATGTCCTTATATGTCATTTTGCTTGTTTAAATAATCTAACAGCTATCAGCTATCAGTTAATTTTACCAAACACTTTTATACAATCAGCTAATACAATCCGCTAGTCAAATCAGCTAATGCAATCAGTTATCAACTATCAGCTAATATAATCCGTTATCCGCTATCCGCTAATTGCCAAATAGGGCCTAAGTTTTTTATTTTTTAATAATTTTAAGGTGATTACAAGATAGCATATACTCTAACGACGTATATTTTTCTCTTAACTCTATGTTAATCCACACTTTACAAACAAACTTACTTAAACTGAATCTTCTAAAATAAACATCATCATATTGTCACGGGGCTAGGCTTATATGGCTAGTCTCGTGCGGCACTTGGTCGGGAAAGGACTTCGAAAGGGACCAAGTAAGCCTTAAAGTCAAGTCTTGGCTTGGCTAGGTTGCGGAAGCGTTGCGAAGAGAAAGGAAAAGAGATGACTCGAGTAATTGCAAAACGAAGAGCCTCGTTAAAAACCCCCTCTAAACCTAGTTAGGGGGAAAAGAGTACTCGACGTTGCTAAGCTTTTATTAATGAAAGAAAATAGAAAACAAAGGGAATTCAGGATGATTACAAGTGAGGGGGTGATGCTCTATTTATAGCCTGACACCTCCCGATCTAACGGTTGTTATCGATTACAATGGATGGCCAAGATTGGCCTAAGCTATCTAATAAAGGCAAGGGATTACAAGTGAGGGGATTACTATTCATGATTCCTTCCATCTTGGTAGGTCTTCTTTCCTTGTGAAAGGGATTTGATTCTCCATGAATCGAGGGATGAATGGATGCTTGATCCTTGCCTTGAATACCATGGTCAAAGGGGTAGATATTCCCCAAGGAATGGGCTTGAATGGCCATGGATGGTGGAAACTCGGACAGGCACATAGGTGTGGCTGGACGGGCTGCTCGGTGCTGCTCGGACAGGCCTATGGGTGCTGATGGCCGGGCTGCTCGGTGCTGCTCGGTCAGGCCCTCGGGTGCTGCGCGGACAGGCCCTCGGGTGCTGCTGGGCGGCCTGCTCGGTGCTGCTCGGACAGGCCCATGGTGCTTGGCACGACTGGTTTGTAGCCCCATGGGTGCGGCAGAGTGGGCTGGATGGATTGGGGCCCCGTGGGTGCTGGAAATGGCCCCTAGGTGTGCGGCAGATTGGGCCCTAGGGTGCGTCACGGTAACATTCTCCTCCACCGAATTGAGCAACGCCCTCGTCGCTCGTTGGGCTTCAAAATCGGCAATCTTGTCTTCAAATTGCCACAAGTCTTTGTCTAGCTCCCAACTACCCTCGGCTTCGGTTAGACCCTTCCAAAGCACAAAGTATTCGTGCCTTGGTTGGTAGCCTTTGCGTCGAATGACTCGATCGACTTTGATGGCTTCGACTTCTCTCTCGAACGAGGCCCTAACTCCAACGGGTGCTCGCTTGGAAATGTTCCTCTCCGGATCTTCCTCGTCCTTGTGATATGGCTTAAGGACACTAACATGGAAGACGGGATGGACTTGGATGTTGGGCGACAAGTCTAGCTTGTAGGCCACCTTGCCTACTCTCTTGATCACACGGAATGGGCCTTCGTACTTCCTCACAAGAGCCCTGTGAACAGAAGAATTTCGAAGTGTTAGATGAAGTTTAGCCAAAACTAAATCATTTACCTGAAATTCGACGTCGCGTCGCTTCTTGTCGGCCCACTTCTTCATGCGTTTGCTTGCTTTGTGGAGGCAAGCGTTGGCTAGGTCTCTTTGCTCTTGCAAGTCCTTCACTACATGGAAGGCGGCTGGATTTGGACCTTGGTACTTGGTCACGATGGCATCGAGTGTGAGCGGTTGTTGGCCCATCACTATCTCAAACGGACTTTGGTTCGTGGCTTCACTCCTATGCAAGTTGTAGGAGAATTGGGCCACGTCTAGCAAGTCGGGCCAATTCCTTTGAGATGCGCTAACAAAGTGTCTCAAATAGATCTCCAATAACGCGTTGGCCCTCTCGGTTTGCCCATCGGATTGTGGATGAAAACTTGTTGAAAGGTTCAAGGAGGAACCCAACAACTTGAACAACTCGGTCCAAAACTTACCCGTGAACCGAGCGTCTCGATCACTTACTATTGATTTTGGGATTTCCCAAAGCTTCACGACATGCTTTAAGAAAAGACGAGCGGCTTCGTCGGCGGGGCATGTCTTGTTGGCGGGAATAAAAGTAGCATACTTCGAAAACCCGTCTACTACAACCATAATACTCGAAAAGTTATTAACACAAGGAAAACTAATAATAAAGTCAAGAGAAATACTTTCCCATGGTCTTTCCGATATTGGCAAAGGTTGAAGTAGTCCCATCGGCTTGTTTGCTTCGATCTTGTCTTGTTGGCAAACAAGACAAGTCTTCACGTATGCTTCTACATCTTCATTCATACGAGGCCAATAATAACGCTCATTAAGTAAAGCTAAGGTTCGATGCATACCTGGGTGTCCGGCCCACTTCGAATCGTGACATTCCTTCATCAATGTCTTTCTCAAATTGTTGAAGTAGGGGACGAATATGCGTTGGCCTCTTGTGAAGAGAAGATCGTCTTCGACCCAAAATCGGCGTGACTTACCCTCTTTGGCAAAGGTGATTAGATTCTTTGCGGTGGGATCATGCGTCAAGCCTTCCTTGATGGATTCAAGCAACTCACCACTTGGTTGGATAATGGAGGCAAAGGTGGCTTTTCGGCTAAGCGCATCGGCCACGGTGTTGGTCTTTTCGGGCTTGTGCTCCATTGTAAAGTCGAATTCCGCCAAGAAATCTTGCCACCTAGCTTGCTTAGGAGACAATTTCTTTTGGGTTAGAAAATAAGAAATGGCAGAATTATCGGTAAAGACGACAAACCTGGAACCCAAGATATAATGTCGCCATGTGCGAAGGCAGTAAATGAAGGCGGTCATCTCCTTCTCTTGAACGGTGTATCGCCTTTCGGTGTCGTTCAACTTTCGGCTTTCGAAGGCAATGGGATGGCCTTCTTGCATCAACACTCCACCAATGGCATAATCGGATGCATCAGTGTGGATGACAAATTGCTTGGAATGATCGGGCAAGGCTAGAACGGGCTCACTTACCATGGCTTGCTTAAGCCTTTCGAACGCTTGTTGACAACTTAGACTCCATTCCCAAGCTTTGTCCTTCTTCAAGAGTTCGGTCAAAGGCGTAGCTATGGCGGAGTAACCTTGCACAAACTTACAATAATAGTTAGCTAAACCAAGAAAAGAACGAAGTTCGGTTACCTTAGTTGGCGGTTCCCAATCGTCTATGGCTCGAACTTTGATTGGATCCATTCGGATCTTACCACCTCCAATGATGTGGCCTAAGAACGGAACTTCTTGTTGAGCGAAACTACACTTTTCGCGTTTGATATAAAGCTCGTTCTCACGAAGAACCTGCAAAACCTTCCTCAAGTGCATTAAGTGTTCATGGAAAGTCTTACTATAGATGACAATGTCATCTAAGTAGACAACAACAAAGCGATCAAGAAAAGGTGAAAGTACCTTATTCATTAAAGTGCAAAATGTTGCGGGAGCGTTTGTAAGGCCAAATGGCATTACAAGAAACTCAAAAGAACCATACCTTGTGATGCACGCGGTTTTGGGCTCGTCACCTTCGGCTATGCGAACTTGGTAATACCCCGAACGTAGATCTAACTTTGTGAAGAATCTAGCACTTCCAAGTTGATCAAATAAATCGGTAATTAAAGGAATGGGGTATTTATTCTTTACCGTGAGTTTGTTTAGAGCGCGGTAGTCGACACACATGCGCAAGCTACCATCTTTCTTCTTTTGAAAGATGATGGGTGCTCCAAACGGACCCTTGGATGGGCGAATGTACTCGGCATCCAAGAGCTCTCCAAGTTGCTTTCGGAGCTCTTCTAACTCCGATGGCGCCATTCGGTAAGGTGCTTTGCTCGGCGGCTCGGCATTTGGCACCAACTCAATGCGATGATCCACCTCACGCTTGGGTGGTAAGGCCTTCGGCAATTCGGAAGGCATGGTGTCCTCGAACTCTACGAGAACACGTTCCACTTCTTCGGGAACTTCTTCGGCTTTTATCGCCTCGTCTTCCTTGAGCACGGCAAGGAAAGACTCTTCCTCCTTTCGCATACCATTGCGGAACTGGATGGAAGACAACATCTTGGATTGGATACCTACATCTCGACTCACGGGCACCAAACATTGTTGGGCGCGGTCGAGCACAACCAATACATCGGCAAAGGGCAAGAGAAGTGCATTAATCTTGTCCAAAAAAGATAAACCAATCACAAGATCATAATCATCAAGAGGAATTACCTTAATATCCTCGCGGCCTTTCCAACTACCAAGTTGGATCTCGACCCTCCTTGCAACTCCGGCAATGGGCGCTTCTTTCGAGTTGACCGTCTTAATCCACCCACTCGTCTTCAACACGTTGAGATTGAGTTTTTGGGCGGCTCCTTTGGAAATGAACAGCTCGGAAGCTCTGGTGTCCACAAGTGCACGCAATTGCTTTCCGGCAATTGTGACTTCTACAAACATAAGACCACTTTTGGGCTTGTTAGATAAAGAATTTACTTGGAGATTACTTACAATTGCTCCAAGTTGGGCGGTGGGCTCGTCGTTGACTTTGACGGTATAAAGACTTGTCTTTTGTGGGCAATTTCGGATATGATGAGGTCCTTTGCAATGGAAACATTCCAAACCTCGTCTCTCATGTGGCTTAGTTGATCGGCCTTGTCGATTGTTGTTGGAAGTCTTGTCGTGGTTAAATCTCTCACCTCCGGCTTTGGCATTCTTGTCTCCCCAAACTTTGGATTTTGGCTTTGGTTTGGGCGAGTCTCGCTTTTCGAACTTGGCTATCGCCTCGGCTTCATCAAGGGCATGTGAAAGATCTTTGACACCACGTCTTTCCAACTCCATGTTAGCCCATCGGTTCAACCCATCCATGAAAATTGAGAAGCCTTCATCTTCTCCTAAGTTGGTGATTTGAAGCTTTAACTCGGTGAACTTCCTCACGTACTCATGGATGTTGTTGTCGTGCTTGAGTTGGCGTAGCTTTGAGCGCAACTCTCTTTGAGCATTCTTGGGATAGAACGCTTCATGGATCTCATCTTGAAGCTCTTCCCAAGTTTCTACGGGGACGTCTCTATCGGACTCCTCGGCACACCCGCGTCTCCACCATAAAAGAGCGTTGTGAGTAAAATAACTTGAAGCAATATTTACCTTAGTGGATTCATCCACGATGTTAGTGTTGCGGAAATATTGGTTCATGCTCCACAAGAATGTGTCGGTTTCTTGAGCATCTCTCGATCCTTTGAATTCCTTTGGTTTCGGCACATCGGCTAGCACTCTACTCGGGCTTGAAACAACTCCATTGGCTACGGCGGATTTATAGATGTTGAGCTCGGCCTTTAGCACGTTCATCGCCTTCTCTAGTTCGGTTAGCCCATCTTTAAGAGATCTATTCTCCAACTCCACGGTCTCGAGTCTATCTTCGAGATCTTGGGAATCATCCTTGTCGTGACCATCACCCCGAGATTCCAACGTAAGTAGTCAGTCCTCAACAACATCGAGCCTATCTCTCGACTCATTCGTGTTGTTCTCCAAACGGGTAACTTTGTCTTGCAAGGTAGAGATGGCATCTCTCGAACTAGCCCTCTTGGCTTTTCCACCACGAGTTTCCATAGGCTTTGAGGTGCCGTCGACGGGAACATCACTTGGATTCGTCATCTCGAACAATTCTTCGCTTAAAACGTGGCTCTGATACCACTTGTCACGGGGCTAGGCTTATATGGCTAGTCTCGTGCGGCACTTGGTCGGGAAAGGACTTCGAAAGGGACCAAGTAAGCCTTAAAGTCAAGTCTTGGCTTGGCTAGGTTGCGGAAGCGTTGCGAAGAGAAAGGAAAAAAGATGACTCGAGTAATTACAAAACGAAGAGCCTCGTTAAAAACCCCCTCTAAGCCTAGTTAGGGGGAAAAGAGTACTCGACATTGCTAAGCTTTTATTAATGAAAGAAAGTAGAAAACAAAGGGAATTCAAGATGATTACAAGTGAGGGGGTGAGGCTCTATTTATAGCCTGACACCTCCCGATCTAACGGTTGTTATCGATTACAATGGATGGCCAAGATTGGCCTAAGCTATCTAATAAAGGCAAGGGATTACTATTCATGATTCCTTCCATCTTGGTAGGTCTTCTTTCCTTGTGAAAGGGATTTGATTCTCCATGAATCGAGGGATGAATGGATGCTTGATCCTTGCCTTGAATACCATGGTCAAAGGGGTAGATATTCCCCAAGGAATGGGCTTGAATGGCCATGGATGGTGGAAACTCGGACAGGCCCATAGGTGTGGCTGGACGGGCTGCTCGGTGCTGCTCGGACAGGCCTATGGGTGCTGATGGCCGGGCTGCTCGGTGCTGCTCGGTCAGGCCCTCGGGTGCTGTGCGGACAGGCCCTCGGGTGCTGCTGGGCGGCCTGCTCGGACAGGCCCATGGTGCTTGGCACGGCTGGTTTGTAGCCCCATGGGTGCGGCAGAGTGGGCTGGACGGATTGGGGCCCCGTAGGTGCTGGAAATAGCCCCTAGGTGTGCGGCAGATTGGGCCCTAGGGTGCGCCACGGTAACAATATGTTATTGCTTTTTCTCAAATTTAATATTTTTTAGTCAAATGTTTCATTTATATTTATAAGAATCTTCGAATCTTCGGATATTTTCTAATGACAATTGGTGGATGGTTATATTCGTTTGTCCATGTGAAGGTCACGTGGGTTTCTTTTCTTCTTCTTTTTTTATATTAATATCCAAATTTTGTGTACAATGTAATTGGTCTACAAGGAATAAAAGAGAATGTTTGATATGGAGAATAAAGGTAGCTGCCCATTTGCATGTAGTTAGAAGCTTTCATATTCTCACCCTATCTCCTTCCGCATTCTTTATTTTGTGTTTTGCTCACTTTATATAAAAAAATTAAATGAACGGACACTAACAAAGGACTCGTTCGTTCATTTACGATCGTGAACGTTTGATAATTCGTTCATTTATGTTCGTTCGTTCATGTTCATTTAAATTTATTCACATATATTCATTTATATTTATTATTTTTCATAACAAAAATATTATATTTTAAAAAGATTAAATTTATTCACATATGTTCGTTCATTTATGTTCGTTTAAATGTTATTCACATATGTCTTTTTTTGTTCGTTTGCGTTCGTTTGTCATTTTAACGAACGAACACGAACAAGATACATTCCTTAACAAACGAACACGAAGAAAAAATTATGTTCATTTAATTGTTCATATTCGTTTATTTGTTTAATTAAAATTAAACGAACGAATATGAACATATATTCATTCATGTTCGTTCAGTTCGTTTACATGCCTAGAAATAATTGATCCCTTGAAATTTTGTTATACTTTTAAACCTATATAAACTATTTTACATAATTCATTTATTGTGCCTTCAATTAAAGAGGTAAATTTGGCTTGAAAAGATGTTATTGGGAGGCAAGCTACAAAAGTTTGGTGAATGGTGTTGTTGACTCCACCAAATTAGTCAACAAAAAGAGGCCACATTTTCTAAAGTAGACCTCCCTCTACATATTGCCCACCTATACACTTACATCACACTATCCATCCATAATGCTTCAATGTCTATCCCCTTCTTTTCACCCATCCCTTCACCCAAACTTCCCTACTCCTCTTTGATTGTGCCTTCAAGATTCCTACTTTTTATTTGCACAATTATCCTTCACTCTTATGTCGGGTTTTTTTAGAAGTTGTCGAAAAGTGTAGACGACTTTGGGATAGATGTCGCAAAGTGCTGGTGATTTTAAGTAAAATGATGTCAATAGTGAAGCGCAGACGAGAAAAAAGATGAACTAAAAATACACTAAGATCGTCACGACTTTCAAACCATCTCTACTTCATGAAGTAAAAACAAACTCACCCCAGATTATGAAATCTTTATCCCAACATTGTTATCTGAGTTAGGCCAATACTATTAGTAAATTATAAATTTAGTTTCAATATTTTAATTTGATTAATTTTAGTTTTAATATATTTTTTAATCTTGAATTTTCAATCTTGACTTAAGTGAGACAAAAAGAACATGATCCATGCAATAATTTTATTACATGGGTTCGAATACGAGTAAAAATCTTCTGCCTCCTAATCATGCCTCCTTATATGTCCCTACTAAAAAACACCTAAAAGTTAAATTCTAAGTCCTAACCCTAATTTTCATATCCTAAACACTAAACTCTAAACCTTAAAAAATACACCATACCACTAATTCTCTACACCCTAACCCTAAGCCCCAACCTTAAATCCTAAACCATAAACCCTAAACCCGCTATTTTAAAGTGGAGGAACCAATTGAGGCATAATTAAGAGATAGACGATTTCCATCCTTCGAATACTTGATAAAAACACACACTCCAATTTGAGTTTTGAAATTAAGTTTAGGTTCCAAATAGGATATTAAGTTATTAACCCTATATCAAAACTAGAGAAAAATAAAACATCCTAAAATATAAAGGAGCTTAGACTTTAAGACCCACCTCAAGTCACCGGCAATATGATTATGTATTGCAGACCTAGAATTTGTGACATAGAGTTCAATGTATGTCATTATTTTAGTGGGTATTGCCGATGCTAGTGGAATGATTAATATATTTATTTATAGCCATGGAATTTGAGAAACAAACATCATAAAAGAAGAAGAGAAGTCAGACTTAACGTGTTTCTCTTTTCATTCGATTTTTCACGACTTTGCTCTGATTAATACAGACTGATCTGTATAACACACTTGATTTTAATAAGTGAATTTTTAAGCGTAAATTTTCTGTATATACAAGACTTCGAACTTAAAACTTACTTAAAGAATATCAAGCTACTTACCACTTCGACTTACTTTATCGGTAAACTTAACATGTTTTTAACATGCAATTAAGCCGACCAAAACATGGTCAACAACATGTTACTTAAGGTTATATATTGCACATTATAATAATATCTTCTAATCTTGAAAAGTGAGGCGGCCCCAAACAAGATTGTAAGTGGTTTACAGAGGAATGGGGTTTTGGACATGTGCGAGGTGAGCGACCGCACAAGGCCCTCAAGAAAAGAGTGGCCCCAAATGAGTTGAATATCTTTGAAAAAAATCTTATATACCTTTATAATTATAAATTAAAGGGTCTCGTTTCCCGTAAACCTTTGAACCATCCCTGAAGATGAGTCAAAGCATCATCCCTCAAGGTTCACTCGACCCCTACACGCTTTGGTTCCACGTGAAGACACGTGGCTTGTACCCAATTTCCCACTTGGCACCAATTTATGGTACATTTTCTATCTTGTTTCTCCTATATAAGCTTGTCCAAATGAACAATGAATCCCAAAATAACTTCACCTTTTTTTATAGTACATAAAAGAAGAAGGATGGTTAGTGCCATTGCTGTGGATCCAAGTTTAAGCTTTGAAATCGGGAGAGCCTCAAATCAACACGGCGCTGTGGTTGAAGAAATTCAAGGGTTGATTAAAGTGTACAAGGATGGACATGTGGAGAGACCACAGATTGTACCATATGTTAGCCCGACATTGCCACCGGAGTCCGGTGTGACAACGAGAGACGTTATCGTCGACCCGTTCGCTAATGTTTGGGCACGTTTTTATGTCCCGAAACCGAACCGGAACCAGAAGCTGCCTTTGGTCGTATACTTCCATGGTGGAGGCTTCTGTGTTGGCTCGGCTGCTTGGAGTTGCTACCATGAGTTCCTAGCAAAACTAGCAGCCAATGCCGGTTGCTTGATCGTATCGGTTAACTACCGGTTAGCCCCCGAAAACCGACTCCCGGCTGCTTACGAAGATGGGGTCAAGTGTGTCATGTGGCTGAAACAGGAAGCACTGAAAGGGTCAAGTGAATGGTGGTCTAAGCAGTGCGATTTGTGTAGCGTATTCTTAGCCGGTGATAGTGCTGGTGCCAACATTGCACATAATGTGGCCACTAGACTCGGCTCGGATAATCCTTACCCTTTGATCCTCAAAGGTACTATCTTAATACAACCGTTCTTCGGAGGCGAAACACGCACCGATTCGGAGAAAAACACGGTCCAATCGCCTCGTTCTGCCCTCAGCCTGCCGGCTTCGGATACGTATTGGCGATTGGCATTGCCGTGTGGTACCAACCGTGACCATGCATGGTGCAATCCGTTGGGGAAAGGGTCGGCAATAACGGCGGAGACGAGGCTTTTGCCGACCTTAGTGTGCATATCGGAGATGGATATATTGAGAGACAGGAACCTGGAGTTTTGTGTTGCTTTGGGTAAAGCAGGGAAGAAAGTGGAGCATGTTGTATATAAAGGTGTTGGCCATGCATTTCAGGTTATTAGTAAGTCTCAAATCTCACAGACTCGAACCAATCAAATGATAACACATGTCAAGTCCTTCATTTATCGCTAGTTATTGTCTTTTCTTTTGTAAATTATTTTGAAACCCTTCTGTTTATAGTTTGTGTGTAATTGTCACAAAGCACATAGCTTTGAATACTATGTATAGAGACAACTCTTATACAATTTAAATTTTCTTATATATATTATTTTAGTTGATAATCTAATTTTTCACCTTAAAATTTTATTATTTTATGACCTAAAATTTTAATATAGTAACTTGTTAAAATTTCGTACTCCTAATAAAAACGGCAAAGAAAGGCGGAATGGTGTGGTGGATTTAATTATTAATTTTTCATGAATTACGTTAATGGATTTTTCCTTCATAAATTTGTTTTTGTTGTGAGTTTGAGGGTAGTCTTGGGTTGATAATAGTACCAAAAGTAACAAAATTAATAAGATTGCGGTTAATAATTACCAAATAATTGATCAAATAATTTTTTATTTCACAATTTATCAAGGTAAAAAAAGCAATTCATCCAATCAAAAGAGATTTTTTTTTTACATTCTATTTTATTGGATGCAAATGAATTAAGAAATACTAAATCGTCCTATATCGAATTGGAGCTTTTGTTTGTATTTTCCTTCAAAATTCATGTGGCTATATAATACGAATAAAAAAAAATGGATCATACAAATAAAATTATTTCTTTTAAAATTTAATGAAGTGAGAACATTAATAAAAAAAATGAACCCTTACGGCATCGAACGATTTTTTTTTATCGAATTGGATATTTGAAATTAATAAGAAAAAAATAGACTAAAAGAATCTTACATAAGATGCACAAAAATAAGGAAAATTTAAATGTATTCTCTCAGACGATGTTAAAAATATAAAAATAAACTAATAAAAATAAAAGAGTAACTAATAGAAACACCTAAAAAGAAACAAAAGCTATCGATAGCTTTAAGGTTTAAGATTTACGGTTTAAAGTTTAAGGTTTGCGGTTGTGGCTAGAGTTTAGGAAATTTAGGGTAAGATGTATTTTTAAGGTATATGATGTAGGTTTTAAGATTTAGAATTTAGGGTTATGAATTAAAATTTAATTTTGTAGTGTTTTTAGTGTTTGAGACATAAAAAAGACAAGCTCGGATGAATGAAAGATAATCCCGCTTTTCGTTTTTCCTAAAAGATAAGTCAATATTAAATATATTATTTATCCAAGAAAAATCTTTTTATGTAAAGATGAATAAAAAGGCTTATATAAAAGGAATGCTGTAAATATTTCAAAGAAAATGCATTTGTTAAAAATTGATACGAATCATCAAAATCATTTGAATTTTTATGTAAAAGATTTATAGATGGAGTTAATAATTTGAATAATATATCCAAATGCATTCTTTTTTATTCCAAGGAATTGCTATAATAACAAATAATTACTCCCTCTGTCCCACTAAAACTGTCACATGTTGACTTTTTTTTTTGTCAAACTTTGACCTCTTATAATTTAAAATTTATTATTTGATAAAAATATAAAAAAATATATTTTAAAAACTTTGAATCAACTAGTTTTTAAATATATTTTTTATAATTTTTAATTAATTAAAATATTTAAATAAATTATAGTCAAAGTTGAAAAAATTTGACCAAAAAAATATCAACATATGACAGTTTTAGTGGGACGGAAGGAGTATTTTAATTATCATATTTTATTTAATTTTAGTAGAATAAATCCGAATTATCCACATTTGGGTTAAAACAAAAAACGAGTTTGGAATGTTTAGTCAAACAATCATTGATTTTTTTAGTTAAATTGATCTCAGGTCTTAACAAGTTGGTAAGGTTAACCCTTAATTTTGATTATATTGATCCCTAAAGTTGATAAATTCTTACAAACAAGTGTTGACAAAATTTCATCCGTACTGCGTGGATGGAGTAACAATCAAAATATGTACAATTACAATCGCGATTCCATATATAATATTACACATGCACATTCAATTGGGGAAATATGTCTAGAGGTTTCTACCTCCTGAATCACTTCATAGTGTTGGCAAAGTTTCGATTCCATAAGTTTGTACCTGGAATGGCTGGATTGCAAAAAACAACGAGTTTAAAAGGAAAATTTCTCATGAACTAATCAAATGATTCAAATCTGAACAAGCAAAAAACAACAGTGAAGACCTCTTCCAGAATTCCTCAAATCTGACGGTCCAGATTGTCCCGGATGAAAACCCTAAGTCCTGCCCGTTTCGAACCGCGCGCCGCATCATCTGGAACCGTTGGATTAGGAGGACCGACATCAACGGCTCAGGATTGCACCAAAAGGGGAAGCCCCAGAGACCCCATCTTCGGTCTGGCGCCGCATCGCCTCTACCGTTAGATCGAAGGGCGATCTAACGGCCCAGATCGATGAAGAAACATTCCAGATCCCATACAAGCCCTTCACGCGCCACGGTTGGCGCTCTCACGCGTGCGTGCCAGACACGGCCGTCCCTTCTGCATCCACCCCACGCGTATGCCGTTTCAGATTCCCAGGCTCTCCACGCCATCCTGCCGCCCGTACGACCAGTCCACCACGCTTCATCCCCGAACGAAACAACACGACATTAAACCCAAAAATGACACAGAGCATCAGAGACCCAAAGATAGCAAAAAAGCAAGAAAAAAACAATAAATGAAAGCAAACATCGCAAGAAAAAAAGATCAGAAAGCATCAGAGGGATATTTTTCATTTTTCTTTCTTTTGAAATCATTTTGTAACTCGGTTATAAAAACTGGAAACAAAAAATGTAACAAAACCATTCGGATTTCACAAGAAAAATAGAATACAAAGCCAAAAGAAGTTCAAGGTATTGACGACTCCATTTTTTTCACCACATATGCATGTAAACAAAATGAATGGAGAGCAAGAGTTTTAGGGTTCGATCTTTCACCTTCCAATCGTTTCGCTTTCCCTCATAGCGGCTCGATTTCTCAACCGTCTGGCCGCTTCTTATCCTGCCGACGATAAGCCGTCGATCTCTTCGAGGTCGTACACGGTGAGTTGGTGGAAGAAACGGCGAAACAAAACGAAAAGGTTTTTGGGTTCTCTGTCTAGGGTTTCAAAATGGAGACCTTTGTTTTCGTTTTCGGTTCAAAAAAGAAAAGGGGGAGTTGTTTTCTTGAAGACGAGGTGTTAAAATAAAAGGGGTGTCCGGCCGGCAGAGAATGGGAGAACCCTTTTCCCTTTTTCGGCAAACACTGAGAAATTTTTTCTAAATATTTTTATACTCGTTTTGGAAATTAGTTTATTCACTGAAATGTCCCTCCGTGTTTTGGAAATTTCACACGGAGGGTTTCCGTTTTTAAAATCTCGGCCGCCGTCCCTGAAGTTTTTCAAGATTCTTCAATTTCATCCTATTTTAGGTTTGATTTGATTTCCAAATAGTCTAATTCTCCTTTCAGTTCTCGAAATCCTTTAAAAGATTACAATTTCGTTCCTGAATCAGTGGCAAATCTTTGATTAGCCCCACTAACTTAGGCATGTTTAAATTTCAATCTTTAATTTAAATTTCTTAGATTTCAGTTTTTATTTTATTTTATTTTATGTTTAGATTTTAGTCTTTTATTTTCCTTTTTTTATCCATGCCATGTTGATTCGTAATAAATATATATATATATATATATATAAATGTGTATGTTAGTATATTGATATGTATGTGTTGCCATGTCGTGTATATTTTGGGAAGCCACGTACATTTTTTTTGACTATTTTGTAACCAAATTTTTTTTCCAACTGTCAGCAGGATTAAAATGGCTCAGAATTACATGTATAATTTTACTGTTCCCCCTGGCGCCGTTGTTGAAATTTTTATCGACGGTCAACCTTTCCATCCTCCAGTGTTTCGACGCAACTGGCGTCGTTTCAACGCTCCCCCTGGCTCCATGGTGGAGATATATGTCAATCATCATCTCTTTCACCAAAATGGCCAGCATCCGCCTCCACCGCCTCCTCCGCCGCCGCCGCCTCTGCCGCCTCCTCCGCCATCTCAGTAGTTTATATATATGATTTGCTATGTACCATCTGTTAAATTTAGCTTAAATATCTGTAGTTTATGTATACGTTACCGGTGGTGCTCTTTTCCTCCACGAGGTTTTTAATGAGGCCAACGGTAACGTTTCTCCTTCTATGTTAAAGTTTCAAAATTTGTTGGGCAAATCACACGAGTAATCCTTGAACTAAGTAAAAATATCATTGTAGTCATTAAAGTGGATTCAATGAGGTGGGTGGTGGCCATGATTTCTGATTTTCTAGACGGTTCTCCACGTCTCTACCATGTTCATTAGTGTTAGTAAAATTTAATAGAATGTTATAAGAAAACAAGTGATGTAATCTTGTTTCTGATTGGTTTTCTTGACGTTGTTGTTTTGAGTTGGTGGGCCAGGACATTGTAACACGTGTTTACGTTGAAGACCATAAGCTCATTATATATTACATATGTGTGTATATACGAATAATCCATTTTTAAAGAGCTCTGTGAGTTACTTTACAAGTATAGTTCGAGAAATTTATTTTGTATGTGTGTTGTGAGATGAGTCCTATTGATATGGGGATGTATTTGCTTATATGGTGACATTTGTAAGTTAATTTTATTTTTTTTATTATCACATATTTATATGTGCATATAAAAAATTTAATAATTATATAAATAATAAATTAATATCTAAATCTTTCAAATATGTTTAAAAAATTTATATTAAAAAATAATTTTTACAAATCTAATTAATATTTATTAGATACAAAATATTAATAACTGATAAATTATTCAAATAAGTATTAAATATAATTATGTCCTTATATGTTATTTTGTTTGTTTAAATAATCAAACAGTTATCAGCTATCAGTTAATTTTACCAAACACTTTTATACAATCAGCTAATACAATTCGCTAGTCAAATCAGCTAATACAATCAGCTATCAACTAATGTAATCCGCTATCAACTATCAGCTATCCACTAATTACCAAACAATATCTATGTCTTCACTCCCAAAATAACAATATTTTGTTCAATATTACAAAAATGGAAGTTGCATATAAATAAAAAATTAAATTATTTTTTGATTGAGAAGGGGAATACAGAATATTACCTGGCCTTGTTGTTTGTGTTAACGTACATTCATCTTTTTAAAAACCCCACGACCTCGCGTCATGTAGAACGCGATATCAAACCTCGCGTCCTACACAACACGAGGTTCACCGACGTGGCAAGTTTGGGGTCATTTTGCCAAATAATATTTTTTGGGAGCCATTTTTTCAAATAATAATTTAAAAGAAATTATTCTTTAAAAATTGCCTCGCAAAAGCATCGACTACTTTATTCCCATCACGTGATATCGACAACAACTTTGACTTCACAAATATTTTGTCTAATATTATGTACAGTGGGGGTTCTGGACAGGCGCGATAGGAGCGATCGCACAGGGCCCCCATGAGAGAAGGGGCCCAAAAATTATAAATATATATATATATATATATATATATAATTAGGAAAATACTTTGATGCACAAGCTGTGTAAACTTTAGTTTACACAAGCCCTTTAATTTTAGGGTTTAGGGTTTAGGGTTTTATGTTAGGGTTTAGGGGTTTAGTATGTAGGGTATATAATTTAAGGTTTATGGTTAGAATTTAGAGTTTAGAGTTTAGGGCTTAGGGTTTAGGGTTTAGGTTGCTAGGGTTTGTGATTTAGATTTTAAATTTTATAAAAGGATTGTGTAAAAAAAAATTACACAGCTTGTGCATCAAAATAAAACCCATATAATTATGTGTATATATGTAACAGTAATCTAAAAGTTAAAGCATGCAAAAAAATGACATTTTTTAAATGAAAATATTTGGTTTTTAGATGTTTGTAGTTTAATTTTTTATTGTTCAAGAGGATAATCTAATAATACTTTTTATATTAAAGTAATTTTTTTGGGAAACTTATATCTCTTACTGAGTATAAATTAAGAGCCTTATTTTAATAAATTGCACAGGGCCCCCAAAATCTTTGAACCGCCCCTGATTATGTATAATATTAATATATATACTTTCGCCCAATGTTTGGTTAATAAAAATAAAACTAGGGATTATTCATGGGACCAAAAATATACATACAAAGCACCACGACTCTAGACCTGGTTTAATTAAGATCTGAGGACGAGGTTTTGGACAAACCTCGTTGTTGGTACCTTCACGTTGTGGCCCATGCCTTCATTTTCTTGCTCAAATGAATGTTCCACGCACACACCTAACATCTCATTTCCTGCAAAAAAAAAAAAAAAAAAAATGCAACAAAGCTGTCTGTATACTTATTTGTTTGCTTGTCTGGAAAAGATGAAGAGTTTACGTCTGAAATTATTAACAAAATCTTATTTTTAAGTGACCCAAATTCGAATAGCATGTACGTATAGTGTGTATACGTTATTAAAAAGTTAAAATTAACTAACATATATTATCTTGTAATTCCACTAGAATGTAAAAAAGAAAATACTAACCTAAATGATATCATAAAATCTCATGGTGGACACATTCTATAAAGATGATATCAAAATGGTCAAATATGTGAAGTATAGAAACTTTAGGGTGGATACTTGTCTACCCTGATTTAAGGGTGAATCCGCCATTGATCGATAAAATGTTTGAACTCTTTGTTTCATATATAAATGGTCAAATTCCGATATTATCAAAAAAATCTAAACTCTAAACTCTAAATCTATTCGAACTATCTAATAAAGATTATCGTAAGGGCCAAATGAGCTATACCCAAGTTGGATCAATGGTTGCATCGTTTGAGTTTGATGATTTAGAGAAGGTAAGAAATGAATATAAAAGTTATTCAATGTGTGTGTATACCTGTTGAGATTCGGAACGAGTAATGTTTAGGGTTTGTGTTTTTGGTCGGAGGGTTGCTTCCATACATCTTTCACCAAGACGACCACAAGGTTCGATATATGGGTATACATATATATATATATATATATATATATATATATATATATATATATATATATATATATATGTATGTATACACAAGGATAATTTGGTTGTTGGATTGAATGGGGTTGAGCCACCGGTCCTTAGTGACAATGCTTCAACCACCAAATTAGATCTTGACATAGTACTAAAAATGCCCATAACATTTAACTAAACAGTTATTTTAGTTCTTTTTTTTTAAGTAATTCAGACATCAATAATTTATTTTGGGTCAAAATAATTTTTCTGCAGATGAAAACTGTTTATCAACAAACGATAAATAACTTGAAATGACACGATAAACCTACATGACAGTGTCATGTAGACAAAAGTGATGACTTGAAATAATGTCACACCAGTCAAAAATTATTTTATAAAATTATATAAAATATAATTTTTTTCTATGTATGCAGTGTCATTCTATCAAGTCATTTCAAATTTTTTTATAAATAGTTGACAAACAGATTCTATTCATAAAAAGGTCATTTAGATTCGAAATAGAACATTGAGAATTATATTATTTTAAAAAAATATGTACCAAAACGACTAAATGCATTGCCAATTTTCTGTCTTAACGTTTACTCCAACAGTACTTGAATAAGAAACCACTGTTAATTTGATGTCTTTACGAAATTTGTTATATTTGGAATTTCACGTGGTGCTGGGCAGCTGTACCCTCCCATCTTCATTTTCTTTTCTTACCAACTAAGATATCCATCATGTTATATTTGAACAGAAAATAAAAGGAATAGAGAAACTGCGATGGCAGAAGGGTAGGTGATGGAGATAAATAGGGATGGTAAACGGGCGAGGTGGGTGTGGATACAATTTTTCTAATCCCGTATTTTAAATTAAAATTTTCATATTCATCACCTACCTATTACTCATGGCGAGTACAATTTTTAAATTCACACTCCTCACGTGAGTATATTCTCAAATTTATTTTCACACCTACGGTCTACCATTCAACTCGTATTCGTCTACAAACTACCGCTAATATCGAATTATATAAAAATAACTATATACTTTCGTAAAGAAGAGTACAATTTTGCATACTTTATTGATTGATCAAGTGTGTATATATAATATATATTTGCACCGGTATAAATTTAACTACAACTAACTAACGATCGCTAACTTAACTAAAGTATATTTTCACTGGTATAACTTTTACTTAACTACAACTAACTAATTAACTATAGCTAACTTAACTAAAACATATTTACACTTGTATAAATTCTACTTAACCATACAAATTACAAAAACCTGATTAATTCAAACTTTATTATAAATCATCATTTTTTCAAATTAAAATATTAACATAGATTTTAAAACAAACCAATATGGTGGGTAGTTAGTGGGCGAGCGCATGTGGTGCAGGTAACGTCTAAAACTCATCACCTACCCGCTACTCACGACGGGCAAGACCTTTTACATCCACACCCGCTAACTATCCAATAAACTTATACCCATCCTCACCCCAACTAGGGCAAATGCGGTGCGAAATCCACGAAACTATATCCGTCTGCCATCGATAGAGATAAATGCTTTACTTTGAAAATGCTTAGTATATCGATTGGTTCTATATTTAGTAATTTTTTTCAATTTAATATCTAAACTTTTAGCTCGATCATTTCGATATTTGAACTTATAAATATTTTTTGAATTAAAGATACATGCATTAATTATAATTATTTATCGAACTTTATAAGAAAAATTTTATATATTTTTTGAGTTAACGTGTCATATTTTACAACTCAAACTTTGTTTGAATTTTTTTTGATTTGAGTCGAGTTTATAAATTTAGAGTTGAGTCGAATTTTCGAATTCTTATACAAATTTAATTGTAATTATTTATCATGTTATAGTACGATTTAATTCCAATTCTTTATATTATTTTTCACATGTATAAATAAAATTTATAATGTTATTTAATAATAAAAATATCATGTAAACTTCTAAAAATATATTTATAATGTTATTTTTAAATAATGAACTTTTGAGGATAAAGTATTGATGAGAGTATAGAGGAGTCGATGAATTGATGTGAAGAAAATTTTACAAAAAATTTCAATTGAATGATCAAATTGAATAAAATGCAAAGATAAATGACTATATTGTAAAAAAATATTTTTAAAAAATATGAATTGAAATTACATAGATATCATATGGTGTTACTGAATTATGTGATTTAATTTTAGTCAAAAATAAACTTAAAACGAAAGAGAAAGTGATGAAATAGAGAATCATACAAAGTTGAGTGACTGAATTGTAAAAATAAAAAAACTTATTTAAAATATGAATTTAAATTAAATAAATATTTTACAGTGATTTATGAGTATGTAGCTCAAAAGATGAAATTTTAGTAAAGAGAAAATCATGTAAAGTTGACGGGTTAAATTACAAAAGGAAGAAATTTATTTTCAAAATTATGAATTGAAACTAAATAAGCATTTTACGTTAGGTTAAGAACACGTGGTTCAAACTTAGTCAAAAATAAACTTAAAATAAAAGAAAAAATGAAGAAAAATGAAACTAGAGACTAGAACACAACTGCAAAATTCGATTTTTCGAGTTAGACAAACTTCAACTCGACTCGAAATTAAAATTAAATCAATCAATTTTTCAAGTCAATTCAATTTTGTTCACCCTTATCATCAAATATTAAATTAGTACATATTAAAAGAAAAATATAATTAAAAAACAGTCTAGAAATAGCAAGCATAAACGCTTAACAAGATTAGGCTAATCAATAACCAAAATTAACATCCAAATATTAAATTCTGACAAATTCAGTTAAATCAGTTAATTTCGTTAACATAACCGAACCGTTTTTTTAATGATTTGCCAATTAACTTTCCGTCAAATAATACGGATTAAACCGAAAAAACACCCCTAGCCATGCGAGCAAAATACACATTAATCAGAAATCAGAAAGATTAATTAGGGATATGAGTCTCAAAAAGTATAGCTTTCTACAAGCCGGATAAAAAGAAGCAACAATAATTCAATAAACATTGGGGAAAAGCAAATGCCAAAGCCAACCTAACTAGCAAAATATCTAAAGCGCACCTGGCAACAAAGTGGTCTTCGACAGTGAAATCTTGGAAACAAGTTTGGCTTAGGGTTACCTCGACATCGTTTAATGGTTGATCGACTGAAGTCCTTGGGTAGCAAAATAACGAACGTCCACGTCAGGGTCCTCACTCAGCTCAACCAAGCATGGTCGAATCGTTGCCTCCACCACCTATTTGCAACAAGCATTAGGCCGACGAAAACAAAAGGAAAATGCGATCAAGAGGGGAGAAATAGAACGAATGGAAAGAGGAGGTCAAGCTTGTTCAAAATTGGAATACTAACAGACTTATCGACGATGGGGACGAAAGACTGCAAAACCTTTGCCACATTGAACTTAATGTTGGCGACTCTGCAGAAAGCAAAACACAGGCCATCAGATAAAGATCACTTGAATGGATTGCTGTATACACCTTCCGTATTGATTTTTTTGCTTACAAACCTGTCTTTTGAAGCATTTACGACAACTGGAAGCAGTTTAGTACTTGTTATTTCTGACCCCATAACAGGAGCAAGTAAAGAAATGGAACGGAGAATGGTCATCCGATACAGATAGTGCGAAGTAGTAGCCATCTCTAATACCTGCTCACATAACATTAAACTTCCATGTTAAAGAAAACTATAAACTTCCATTTTTGATGGTCAAAAGAAACTCAAAATTAATTAAACTAAATTGACATGAGAGAAGATGAAGGTGTCAGTTTTGTATTATATATTTACAGGATTATTCATCATATTTAGATTTTATGTTTAAATTTTAAATTCACAAAGACTATAATAGGACAATAATATCATTTTCAACTTTACGAAGTTTTCCATCTTTTCCATTTTCTCATTGTTTATATCCCCTCTACCAAGTAAAGCCAATGAGACCTGGCACCAAATTCCTGTAAAACCATGACATACCACAGAAAGTTTTATGTTGTCACTGGGGGTTCTCATAGTACGAGCAAAAACTGAAGGATTGGAACAGGTATCTGTTTAAATTTCAGAAAATACTTCCTACTTGCTTGGGCAAGGATCAATTGTCAATATTATTGTACAGACCTGTGGAATAATGTGCTCCATTGCCCAATCTCGGCCAAATTCTTCAGCAAGACGCTTTAAATTGTTAGCCGCTGCATCTCGAATAGAGTAGACCTGTAACAATATCCATGCAAAAACGTGCTTAGTTTAGAAATAATATCATTGTTTCTCAATCAGTAAATAAAATATTAATAAAACAGTGGATGAAACATTCACTTATTTTTACTTCCCCTAGAAGCCAAAAGTCTGTTCTTGGTCAATATACAACAAGCCTTACTATGCCTATCGCAGACTTCTAACTAATAGCACTAATTACAAGCCAATAGTATCGTTACTTCCTGATATCGTTAAGGTACATGTGGTACTAAGCAAAACATAAAATGTTGATGCATAACATCCATTTTACTTGAACTTGTACAATATCAAACTAGACAAATTTTGGAGAAGAGAATATATTGCAAACCAATCAACAACCTCAGGAATTACATTGGTTAATTATTTGAATTATTTGAATTTCTTTTCTCGTCATGAAACCTTAGATGGTAATATAACTACAAATTTTCATCTCAGGTCTTCAGTCAATGCTCCCTCAAAGGTATCAGTCTACTCACGAGAGATTAGATATACATGAAAGGTTCTAAGACAACAATGAAAAAGGAGAAAAAATATAACAAAACCATAAGGGTACAGAAATATGGCAAAGAAAGAAAGAAGGCCTAATACATTAAAGTAACAACTGCTTTAACCTTATAGCTATTACACATGCAAGATAAGAAGACAAACCTTATCCTGCAACCATTGCATGCAAAGAGCGCCGAGTTTATCATCAAAAAATCCAACACCTAACTGGCTAGCCAATAATGGTATATACTCTATTATTGCAAGCCGAACCCTCCAATGTCTATCCTCAGCAAGCTCAACAATGGCAGGTAACAAGGATTGGGACAATAGATCAATTCCAATAACCTGTGAGAAAGAGTTAAATAACTCGAGAAGTTTTTGAGAGAATGCTGTTAACTTCAATGTAAGGTTTACAAGTAGAATGCACTAATAGCATGTACACCAATTAACAATTTGCAATTACAATTGAATTTACTCAGTATTAATAGCCACTTGGAAGACACTGGTGCCATTGTGCTTCAACTGCGTTAAGTTTGAAAAGGTTGAAATCTCGAGCAAAAGACAAACAACCAAGGATGAAAACATAAGCAGATCACACGCAGAAACAGTAGTGAAGCTTCAAACTGAGCCAAACCTGATTCACTTGATCAAGCTTGCTGATAATGTTAAGACGCACATCAGGAAATTCATCCTTCAAAAGAGAAAGAAATATTGGGAGAAGCTGCTCAATAGTTGCATCCTGCAAGGTCCATCAAATGAAGTTCAATAATCCCATAAAAGCAATTCAAACAAGTATTTTGGTACATCCAGTATGAACATTGAGAAAACAACCAAAAATCAATGAAAAGGCCTTATATCAGCCCAATCCCACTTGTTAGAATAAAATATATATCGGTAAAATCAATCACCTCTAGCTTGTATTCATTGTCCTACATTACCAGCATAAAACAAACACTGAAATTTTCTGGGTACTTCCCAATCGACGAATTCTATGTTCTTACCTTTCCAAGGACAGGAGCCATTCCCATGATAACTGAAGCCAAAGCAGAGCGGACATGTTGTGAAGAATCTGATGACAGTTCCTATGAAATGTATTTGCAATAAATTGAGCTGAGAAGACGATCAAATATTTAACACAACATGAAACAAACAATAGTTTGTTCTCTAACAAGAAATTTCATAGAGGAACAGAAGCTTCTGATCATAAACATCAGTACCTTAACAGAAGGAAGAATGTGTTGGGTCACGAGCTCTGGACTCAAAATTTGAGAAAACTTTGTTACTTTTCCTGCAGCTGCAATGCGAACTTCAGCCTCATTATCACGAAGCAACCGCACATATGCAGGCACCAAGTCAGTCCTGAAAACATGATTAACATATATAAAAGTCAAAAACAAAACAAAGTTAGGTTAGTGTGACAAATAATCAAGTAAAAAATTAATGGCCAAAGCACATTAATAATCCTCCCCAACAATTGATCATGTGACCGTGTAAGATAGTGATACATACAGTTACATCCTAGTTTCGGTAAAAGAGAAACATTCCATTCATATGGCATTATCATGTGTTATCAGCAGATTTGCAGTACACAAATACCTAGTAGGCTCCGGTCCCACAGCTTCACAAAGTTCATATAATTGATTTGCAACCATATAACGCACACGCCAAGATTTATCCTGTTAATTACATGAAATAGAACAAATATAAGTGCATGTAGTGTTTTGGAGAAAAAAATGTCTTCATGTTAAAGATGCCAGAAATCAGTATAGAATATTTTTATATGCAACGAAATAATCAGGACCCTAAACAGCACTCCCAGTCCACACCTTTTTAAAAGACTAAATTACAGCATGAAATAGACAAAATCAGCAGTATCACTACATGATAAATATTGCTAATGCAACCAAATAAAGTCTTCCCGTCAATATTTAGGGACCGACTTTTAAACTTCAACCTCCAGTCCACACTGTGACACTTAACTTTATGTGGTCTGAACATGATACCCCATGAATCATGAAACATTACAAAAGTTAATCAATTCTTACAAGAAAGATTACCAATAACCTGCTACAAAGCATTGATGATACATGCCAACAATTAACATAAGGTTATGAATAGTTTAAGTTTCCCATAAGACATGCCTTAGAAGACTATCAAAAACAAAGATGAGACAAATCGTAAAACTTGCACAGTATTATATGTAGACAGGAAAAATACACATCATCGATATACCTGGGAGAAACTGACAATTACAGGGAGAATGTGAGCTATGCAATCCTGGGGTTCTAACAACTTTCCAAGAGCAGCACATCCCTCAACAGCCAATAACCGAACCGTATCTTGATCTGATATACAAATTTTAAAAAAAAATCTTGTGTTAAACCCATAACAAATTCATGTAAGATGTGTGAAAAATAATAATTATAAACAGTTCAGCTACTAATGCTTTTACTAAAACCATAAAACAAAACCAGTTACGTTTCCAAGCTCGGCATAAAAAATGCTTGACGAAATGTATGAACAGGCCATAAAATTCAAAACATGGAGGAGAGCAGTGGGGATGCCAGTAGAGTAGAAGAAGCAAATGAGCAGTATACATGTGTTGAAAGATAAAAATAATGTAACCTAACAAGTATAGAGATTTTCGGCAATCAAGCATGTCTCTATCCTTCAACTTACCATCATGTGTAAGATTATCAAATATTTGCATGATCTCAGACTTCAAATGAGCATATTCAACTGTTGCAGCAAATTTCCCCAGATTTGATGCAGCAGACCTTCTTACCATCGGCATGTCATCTTGACACAATTGACCGTATATTGACCGTAATTCTGTTTTCAACATCTCAGAGGCACTTGGATAAGCAATATGAAATAGCCCACAGGCTGAAACTCGAGTAGTAAACCATTCACCAGAAGCCAGCCTCTGAAGAATTAAAAATAGACAAATAAAACATTAAAAAGAAAAAGGAAACAGAGAATATGACTACCAAGAGTAGTGCACATAAACCATATTATCCTAACTATAACTTAAATTCCTTTCTGTTATGTTTACATTGTCCTTTCAAAGTTGAAGGACTCCTAAAATTAATTGCAGTTACCATAGCTAGATTAACTAAATTCAGAACCTCAATTTCAGATCTATACCAGAAGCTAAGTATCAGAAAACAATATGAAAAAACAGCTTTAATTTAAGTAATATCAAATTAAGAAACAAAACATCTAACCTTAACTAGAGGAACAAACCAGTCAACCAAATCATTCTCCCTCATCTGAGATCCAATTTTGCATAAAGAATTGACAGCTTTGTCCCTTACACAGGTTTCCTCAACAGTGCAAAGGGTTTCCAAAGGTGGCAGCAAAACACGGGCATGTTCAACACCCCCGACATAAGGAATAAACACTCCCAGCTCCTCAGCCATTGCAAGAAGAACCTCATCATCATCGTCATTGTTTTCACTCAGAAATGGAATCAATTCCTTCCTGGTCCGCTCCTCACCAAGAGCACGAGCAATCGTTGAAAGCCTACGGATTGAGTTTAAACGAAGCTGGATGTCATCATTTTTTAGCTCATCTATCAGGACAGCAATTGGATACAAAGGTTCCTCAACCATTGACATCTTATCTCAATGTCTGCAGCTTCAATTAACTAGTTATACCTGAAAAAGTAAACCAAACCAAAACAAAACACGTCCTTACCTGTCATTAATTACAAATCATTTAAAATATACACTAAAAGTGATCCATCTTTTGATCATTAAATCTCACGATTCAATAATGCTTTTAGTGAGATAATAATCGTAGATCTTACAAGCACTTAAAGCAGATAAAATTTGATAAACAGATCGATCCCAAAGAACATGATCCAAAACAAACACTGGCAAATTCAATACCAGAAAGTGAACAAATCTAACAAAAAAAGGCGACGAGAAATGCAGAAAAAAAAAAGATTAAAAATCCACGGCCTTGTTCGGATGTAAAAGAAAACAAACGGCAAAGAGAACGGAATTTGAAATTTGAAAATACCTGCCTCCTAAGATCCGGCGATAACAACACTAACTAACGGAGGTTGACAAAACTCCAGATTAATAACTAATAAAAGCAATATTTATGTATTGAACAAAATGAAAACGTTAGCGGTTGCCGATAAAACTAAGAAACGGAGAGAGGTAACCTTACCGATCTCGACGCCTTCCCGCCGGCTGTTTCTCAATAAACAGAATGAAAGAGAAACCGAAATATCTTGTATCTTTGGTTTTGTATTTATTTTTGTTTAGTAAATATTTGTATTTTATTTTGAATTTTTAAGGCCGACGATGATGGTCATCGGCATTATTTTCGTGAACGATGGGCTAATTGATTAATTGCCCATCAACTATCTGCATTTACAAAAACGTCCGAAGCCCTAAATCTCACTTCTTTTATGGCAGAATGACCTTTTTAGGACCTCAACTTACCAGTTAGTCATTTTAATCCTTAAATTTTTATTGCGTTACTTTTTCCCCTCAACCATTTGTTTATTGTCAAATTAACTCAGTCAAAAAAAATAACTAATTTATCCTTTCAAATGTTGGCATCAATTTTTATTTTAAAAATTTTTAATTTTATTTAAATTTTGTGGACGTGACAAAAATAACAAAATATCTAATATCAACATTTCAGTAAACACATAATAGAGTTCTTATTTTGTCATGTTTGGGTTATTTGGACAAAAAAAATTCACAAGTGGTATTATTTTAGGGTTTAGATGTTAGGAATTTAAGTTTAAAATTTAAAGTGTATGATTAGAATTTAAGATTTATGGTTTGGGCTTTTAGATTAGTGATTTAATTTTTTTACATGACTATACAAATCATATTATATGTTTCAATTATATTGTAGTTGAAATAAAATATATTATATATTTTTAAAAATTTAGTTTTAGAATTTAGATTTGAAATTTAAAGTGTATAATTAAAAATTAAGGTTTATGATTTAAGTCTGTCTTTAAAATTTAAAGTGTATATTAGAATTTAAGGTTTATGGTTTCAGTTTTTAGATTAGTGATTTAATTTTTTTACATGACTATACAAATCATATTATATGTTTCAATTATATTGTAGTTGAAATAAAATATATTATATATTTTTTAAATTTTAGTTTTAGAATTTAGATTTGAATTTAAAGTGTATAATTAAAAATTAAGGTTTATGATTTAGGTCTGTCTATTAATTTCTTTCCTTTCTTCATATTTCTTCTTACGCTTTCTTTCTCTTTTCATCTCACTAAATTTTATTTTCTAAATATTTTTACGTAATCGAGATTTTGTAAATTTTTATTAATAATTTTTATTTGTTCTTATGAAAATGGTGGACATTCTTATATGCTCTTGTAATATGTGTTTGATATTTTATATTTTTTTTTCTTTTTTAGGATACCATTTTCTTATATGTTTATCTTATACTGTCGACAATGATATTATTTATATATTTTTTAGTTTTTAAGTTATTTTGTTGGATTTTTGAAAATTTACCTTTGAATTTAATGAGATGTTCTAGTAGAAAAGATGATGATGTTCGTCTTAAGAGATCGAAATTCGAACAGTGTATACAAAATAAGTCTTGCATAATGTATTTGAATCCATTTGGTTCCAAATGGTTAAACCCCAATGTAATGTATGGTCCAAAACCCCTTTTTTATTCCTTTTTAATCCAGAATTTAGTTCAGCTACTGAAAACAACTTGTTAATCTGTTCCACAATCCAGTGGCCTCATGTTCAACTGTTTTATCCTTGAAGTTTGCTTTCTCACTAAGCTCTTGAAATGCATCCACCAGATTCTGTAACCTTGCAACGAACTCGATCAATAGCCATGCGAATGTTGCCAAGGATAAAGAGCTAGCACTTTCATATATTTTGGACTCCTGCCGGTGCAGCAACGATTCCGCGGTGAACGAGAGACGAGGCCATGGTGATTTCCCGAGACCGCTCTCCGTGGTTATTAAATCCGGATGGGCGCGACACTCCATCGAATTCTGCACTTCGCACACATCGCTCATGGATGTGAACACTTTACGTTGGTCATCATCTTTACCCTCAACCATGCTTATGGATTCTTCTAATTCCTTATGTTGTGGTGTTGGCCGGCCTGCCCAGCTTTCCGTATTGACTAGAAGGTACGATTTTCGGTCTATCTTCGTCTGCAAATCCTCCCCTGCCTCATGAACTTCCCTCAGTATGTCCCCGGGGCCTAACTTCTCCATCTTTTCGACTTTCTCCCCGAGCTCACGCAGCACTTTAGCACCCGCATTGCAGGCCCTATGAAGCTCGAGAGCAAACGCGAGCCGCTTATCCGCCGGTGCCTGCATAAGCAGAAACATACATACATGCATACATACATCCATACATACATACATTATGCAAAGAGATGTTCTGACCTGAATTTCAGAAAGTATACATCCATGCATGGCCATGACCATAAATGCACAATGCCTCAGTGCACCACTCACTTTGACATAGTTCCTCCATGGGTAATTAAATGACCTATAAGGTCCATGTGGAGGCTCCCACATGGCAAAATCTAGCAGTGTATCCTCTTGGCTTGAAGATTGCACAACTGCTCTATAGGCACTGTACAATGGAATATCATCAGATGCTTGGTATGTTAGAATCTTGGATGGGACCCTCTCGTATTCGACACATTGCAGATATCCGTTAACGCACCCTACAAAAAAGGGACAGACGAATTCTATTTAAAAAAAAAACGAATGTTATTTCTATAGGACAAAAACTGCTCAGAATCAGTGCTTGAAAAGTGAAGCTAACCTTCCAAGGAAGAAGCAACTCTCTTGAAATTCTTAACCACCAATTTGTGCAAGTCCTCTCCTGACCATATGGGGTATATGCATATATTTATAACCAGACACATGCCGGCGCCGAGGAAGATGAGCAGCAGTCGATAAAGAGCGGTGTGGTAGAAGGTTCTCGACTCTTTTCCGGATATCAGTACGATGCAAAACGTCAACAGGAATACCCGGAAGCCGTATTCGTACGGCTTCATCCGAGGGAACAATTTGCAATAGCTTGCAACGAATCCTAAAACAGAATGAGATTTCATGGGTTATAAAGTTGAATGGTACATGAATTCACATGTATTAACTGCTAGAACTCCAACCTGCTATGAAAATGCTTATCAAAATGATAACTTCTTCGTACTTTCCGGACATTATCGCTAGCTCCGCGATGCCTAAAGCAATGGCTCCGGCAGAGAAAGTCCCTATAGCTCGATTGAACCCTTTGCTAAGCGTTGCGCCTACATTCAGATATTGTTACAATGAACTCAAATGGTGGTAGTAGGCAATGTGGCTTGCATTATGAATGTGTGTGTATATATATATACCTACGCTGAATTCGAAAACGACGACGACGGTGAGAATGGCCCAGATAGAATATTGGCTAGCATCCTTTAGAGGCTCTTTGAAAAGCATAAGCAATGAGGCCGTTGTTAGCGAAAGCCCGACTTTCATGGCGAAAACGACCTTACGAGGATCCGATCGGCCCATCTTATACAGCTTAACGGAGACATCTTGCATGCCATTCCAAAACTTATCTATGGAATCGAGACATGATCGAAAACACCCGCGTTTAACTCGATCCTTGGCGGCATTCGGGTTGCTGTAACTTAATTCCGAAGCCCATTTCGTCGGAAGCAACCTTTCTTTACTGTCTGTACCCCTCCAAAAAGACCTACCTGCCATTTCTGCAACAACAAAAAGATCAAACATAAAGCAAAACCATTTTCTTTTATCATAAATTGAACTTTCTGGTGATTAACAGATCATACGAAGTAGGAAAGGGAGATGTAAAACAACTATCCAAAATAAGAAAATTATGAAACAGTCACTCAAAAACTCACCTAGCTCCACGCGTCACCAGCCACTTGGTTTTTAATCAAACAGAAACAGCTTTGCTTTGACAGTTAATTGACTGTAACCACTCTCCCCTGTTTCATGTTTCTTTCATCTGTCTGAAAAAAGAATGGTTTCCTGCTTCATGCTTTGCCTCATTGAAGAAAGTGGCCTCGTGTTTTACTTTCGGACAACGACTTGTTCTTGCCGGTCCACATTCAACTTTCCGCCTAACACCACCGGTCCACCGCGTCACATGTCCACAACCACCGTTGATGACTGCTAGTTGGTGCCATGACCCATGTGGTACAATAAGGTCACATTAATCATAGTTCTGTATGATAAGGAGGAGTTATTCGGAAACAAAGAATAGGACAGAATAAACATGGTTTATACAGGAAACTGATTTAATATCACATTTATGGTTACCATATAAGAGGGATTTTTGTTAGGTGCATGATAATAAAGTGTGTTACCAACTATATATACATATATATATATATATAATGACGGACCTCCACACTTTTATCGAGCGGTCCGTGTCGACTAATCAAAGATTAAACTGTGATTACATATAACAAATGACATTCTTCTGGGATGGTTTTCGATTCGAAAGCGGATGATAACTCATTACGAGCGTAGTTCGACGATCCATGCGTTAACAATTACATAAGATTTTAGAATTTTACAGGCCATATGGACTATGGTAGTTTACAGAAAATGTAAAAAAGACAGGCAGACAGACAGACTTAATTAGTAACTAAACAACCCAAGTAGCGGTTCCTTTTTTACAAGGTTCAGGGGACATGTTCATGATTGGAGGATCTTTGAAGTTAGCTTTCATACTTAGTTCTTCAAAAGAATCAACCACATTGCCTAATCTCGCCACGAATTCGATCAAATGTGAAGCGAATGTCGCCAAGGACAAAGCACTAGCACTTTCGTACGTCTTGAGATCATCTCCCTTGGGAAATGATCTAGCATTAGCCGAAACATTCGATGGCCATTTTATGAACATGTTTCTGGCATCATCGTCGCACTGCTGTGGTAACGAGGTTGTGTCAACAGGGACCGACCTCAAATCCAGCACTGCTTCACTCAACGACTTGGACCCCAATGTCATGTTTTCGTCTTCGACATCGATCAGGTCTTCGAATTCCTTCGGCCTTCCCCCGATCTCCCAGCTCTCGGAATTCACTAAAAGGTACGACTTGTGGTCTATCTTCTTCTGCAACTCCGCGGCTGCATCGTGAACATTTTTAAGTATGTCACCGGCACTCAGTTTCTCCATCTTCTCTAATTTGTTCCCGAGCTCATGCAACACTTTTGCGCCTTCCGCCCCGACCTTCTGAAGCTCGCTGGAAAAGACTTTCCTTCGTTCCGGAGGGGCCTAGTTGTACAACATTATGAAAAATCGAGCAAAACGAGTCATAATTAAAAGTAATGACCTACTAGACAATGCAGAGTACTAGGAATGAACCTGTATTTCCGAAAGGATGCAACCGTGCAGTGCCATAACCATGAAAGCACAATGCTTCACTGCTCCACTTACTTTGACAAAGTTTTCCCAAGGATAATTATACCTGTAACGTCCATGAGGTGGTTCCCAAGTCGCAAAACCGAGCTGCGAAAGAAACAGATTCGATTAAAACCAGTTCGATCCCCGGAATGATTCTGTTAAAATGCAATTTGCATATACCAATGTATCTTCTTGGCTTGTAGACTGAATCACTGATCGATAACAATTATAAAGCGGATCATCTGCAGCTTGGTACGTGAGTATTTTCGACGGAATTCTCTTGTATTCGACGCATTTCAAGTACCCGTTAACGCAACCTGGATAACGGAATCGAATCGGTGAACAAGGGATGTAAAAAAAGATATTGAAACAACTTTTTGAATGTGAATGAAATGGCAACCTTCCAGGGAAGTGGCAAGGTCCTTAAAATTTTTCACCACCAATTTATGCAGAGATTCACCAGCCCAAATCGGGAAAAAACATATGTTCACAACCAAACAAACACCAGCTCCAGCTGCAATAAGGACCAGTCGAGTTAAAATCGCCTCGGTGTATTCCCTGGTCCGGTTACCGGCTATCATAAGGATACAATACGTCAATACGAATACACGGAATCCGTATTCGTAAGGCTTCATTGTCGGATACAGCTTCAAATAGGATGCACAGAATCCTATCCACAGCAAAGAAATATGTTAGTGTTACATACACTAACACACAATATGGCAATTTCTAAGAACTTAAAGGCCTTCCAAAGACTGACCTATTATGAAAATGCTTATTACAATGACAACTTCCTCGAACTTGCCGGCCACCACGGATAGCTCGGCGAAGCAGAATGCGAGTATTCCGGCACAAATCGTCCCCAACCCGCGATTAAATCCTTTGATAAAGGTTGCTCCTGTATAAAAGAGAATCAAACAGTCTAAACCATTAATGAAACTTCCATGGAATTCAGAAAAAACAGAGAAAAAATGATGAGAAAAGTACCTATGCTGAATTCGAACATGACTATGACTGTAAGTATTGCCCAGATTGAGTACTGAGCAATATCTTCGTGTGATCCTTTCCAGAATATGAGCAACGATGTAAGTGACAATGCCAGCCCCATTTTGATTGCGAATATAACTTTCCTGGGATCCAAACGTCCCATTTCCACAGCTTTCCTGGAAAAATCCTTCATTTCAACCCATGTTTTCTTGATTTTTTCTCTCACAACTTTCCATCGACTCCCTCCATCTTCATTTCCCCTGAAGCTGACCAAAAGAGGCTGCTTTGCTCCACTGTTATCCGCCCAATGACAATTCAAAGACCCCATTTTTGCCACCTTTTTCATCACTTTCTTCACCGCACAACAAATCTGCATGACCCCAGAATTTAGAAGAACAGAAAAAAGATAAACAAAACTGGGAATAATGCAACCAAATCAGCATTAACAAAGCATATTTAAATAATGTTTTAAAGACTAGTACTTTAGAAGCCATGTTGATTCAGAAACCGACATACTAACAGAGAAAGAAACGATTACTTAATGGGTAAATATATCAAAGATGGAAGCTTCCGTCTATGCCGTGCAGAAAAAGCTTTGTTCGTTCATGCCAGAGTTTTATCACTTTAACTAGCCAAATAAAACATCAGCAGCAGCAGCAGCAACAATGGTGATGTGAAAATCTAGTTTATCCAGTTCAAGAGTGAGAGTGTGTAATCGTTACCACATGCAGTTTCAGCCAAGAATGTCAGTTTCAGGACTTTACTTATGCACTAAGAGTATTATTAAAACAAGCAATAATCATCAAATTTCAAATAGATTATAATAATATGATTTAGATTTTAAAGTATTAAAATAACAATGATGTCGACCGAACTAAAACTTTTTCGACCGGAGATATTTAAAATAAGGATGTTTTAGCAGGGTCGCCATCTTTGAATTGAGGTGATTGTAATACTTGAAACCGATTGCCATTTGTTTTAGAGTAGGAGTGAACAATTGACAGGTGAATGGCGATGTTATATGAACCTTATCAGGATTTACAAGTGGGTGGTGCCTACTGCCTAGTGGAGAGGTGGCAACATTAGATGGCACAGGATCTATTTTCCATCGAAATTTAGTCAGGGACGGAAGCGTGATTTAAAGTTAGAGGGGCAAAACATATATTTTAAAAGGTGGAGAGGCAAATTCACAAATATCTCAATTTTTTCAAAAAAAAAAATTCCCTGCCGGGAGGCCACAGCCTCCCCCATTAAAGCTGTAGCTTCGTCACTGATTATTTACTTGACTAGACAATTTGGTTGTAGTGTGACCTGTCAAAGGAATTACTTTTTCAGTGATTTTTCCTTTTTTTTTTTCTTTTTTTCATTTTGAATTAAAGCAAGTAATGTAAGAAAAATATGTAGGGGGTAAGCCAGGAAGGTTCCTACTACTTCCTATAAGAAAGCCTGTTGTTAAGCTTGGATGTTAACTAGTAACTTCTTCCCCTGCAAGTTCGAACAGTTTTATCTGTTCTATTAAAGAGTTAAAAAAAATATAAACATACATGGATGATATGCTTAAAAGGGCAAAGAAGTGGGCATCAATCATATGAATACCAACTACTCTATCAAATTCATGTTCGTTTGTTTATTTTTTTAATTTATTTATATTCGATTTATGTTTGTTAAGAATTTCAAAATATTGTGTGTTTGTTCATTTAGATTCATGTTTGTTCATTAGGCCACTCTTTTGTCGATTGCAAAACCTCTATTAATATTGGGCTTTCTTTTTTAAAAAAAATTGGGTGAGGCATTTGTTCAAACAGAATACTAGGCTTGTTTCCCCTTTGAGCTTTGCAGCGCAGGTAGAGCCTAGGGATTGCAGTCATTCGAGAGTTTGATAGTGTTACCCAGCATTAGGCCCAATCCATACAATATCACCTGAATACTTTAGATAAATAATTTAAAGAAAAATATTCGGTATATATATTGTGTAGTTTTTACTTTTTAAATTAATATTCTATACACTGGCGGTGAAAACTGAAAGTTTTTACATGTGACTTAGTTTTAGGGTATAGGGAGTTAGTTTAGGGCATAGAGTTTAGGAGTTTTGGTGTAGGGGTTTAGAATTAAGGGATAGTTGATTAAATGTTCATGGTTTTAATTTAGGGTTTATAGGTTAAGTTTTAGTTTTTAGGGTAATATAGTGAGAATTTAGGTTTTAACCTATAAACCCTAAACTTTAAATTGAAACAACTATCCCTAAATTTTAACCCCTACCCCTACCCCTACCCCTAAACCCCTAAACCATATACTCTAAACTAACTTCCTATACCCTAAAACTAATGCGCTTATAGAAACTTTCAGTTTCCATTGTCTGTGTATAAAATATTTATCCTTACTTTTTACTACATAATCCTTTTTTGTTTTAAGAATTAGATATTTATTTTATATTTTATGAATTTAGATCGTAAAGCTTAAGATTTTAACAAATATCATCTGCTCCTGAGTATACTCATTTCTATGTCTCACATTAAAAAATATTAAAAAATTAAATTCTGAATTCTAATCTTAAATTTCACATCCTAAACCCCACACCCTAAAAATACTTCCTAAGGATTCCTTAAATCTTAACTATAAATTCTAACTTTAAACTCTAAGCTCTAAACCCACTTTTTGAGGTGGGACACCAAAAAGGACATAGTTAAGGGGTGGATGATTATCATCCTTTAGGATTTAGTGTTTAAGACGAGAGATTTAGATTTTATTTTTTAAGAGTATATATATAGGCTTGTGTGTTTTTTTACAAAATATGTGTGTTAAAAAAATGTTCAGTACAAAACTACACCGCCCTTTCTGAGTTTCTGTTGTAAGGGTTAGTAATTTAGTTTAGGATTTACGAGTTTAGTTGTAAGGATTAGATGGTAGGGTTTAAGGATTTGGATTCTAGTTTTTTATGAAATCAATATGTAAATTAGTATAAAAAAGTTTTACAGAAATATGTCTATCTTGTCGGTAGTCATGTTTGTCGGACGATAAGTTTAACTAGTGGGTCAGTAAATTTAATGTCTATTTTACCGAGGTTAGTATAACTTTGAGATAAGGTTACTCCAGAAGTTTTTAGTACGTCCTACTCCGAAGGACCCTTGACTGGTGTCCTTTGGGTATGGCGAAATGAATAGTTTCGGAGGATTACTCCATATATGAAAGAATTATTAACAGAAATCATAATATGTATAACAAGATATGATTTAACCTCTAAATTATATTGTGTTTTCACTTTGATATCTAAAAGAACAGTAAGAAAGTGTCATGTTCTTATTGGACGACGTCAACGCGAAACATGTTTAAGTACCAAAGCAAGAAAACGGATAAAATTTACAGATTAGTTAAATTATGTTAAAGCTTTAAAATTAAGCAGTGAAATGAGAGGGAAAAAATGGTGACATTGTTCTCTAATAAGAACACCATGTGTTTGATTTTGGAATCTGATTCTCTCAGCAAAAGGTGTATTCCATTTGGTTAACTCAACCATGACTTGAATATCAAGTAATTAAGTGAAGAACACCATGACTTGAAGTATCCTTTTCTTACTCAAAAAGCTCACCTTTTGCATTAAATTTAAGCATCAGTTAGCTTTGATTTTAGTTTTCCTGAAAGTCAAGAAAAATAATAGAGAAAGTAACATTCGAAACAGGTTTACCCCGATTCGGGTTTCTCGAGGCCATTCCCATCGTATTCATATCTAAATATGTGTTAAACTCGAATACTCGAAGAAAATGCATAGCAAAAGATCAAGAATTTGTCTGATAACCTCAAACACATCCAACAAGTGTAGATATGACCAAAAGGTATATATAGGAACAAGCAAATCGTAATACAAAGTTGTTCGACCGGCGAAAATCATCGTCGGGAAGATCGGAAGAACTTCTTGATGATGGACATTGTGCTGACAGGCTTCCTGTAAGCAACAGGAACTTGAGTTGAAGCCAAGTTGGGGTATGTGCAAGTGAGTGTCACCTTATTCTCCAACAGATTTACCAAAACAGAATCTGTGTCTGCTAAGAAGCAATGCAGGAATCTAAGATTAACACAGCCAAATCTTATGCAATTTTTAAGATAATGATGAAAAACATATACCATTCATTCTAGAGATTATGTCTGCAATTTTCTTTTGACACACTGCACACCCAATATCTGCTGAAACAACAACTTCCTGGACCTGTTCTTCCAGCAGACAGAAACAAAAACAGACCAGAAACTGTTAAAGAACACTTCACTCAACAGGCAGAAAAATGACACACAAAGAGAGAAAGAGAGTACAAACAAGAGGCATGGATAAGGATTCAACAGAGGCAAGGCTGGTTCCGGGAAGCAAAAAGCTCTTTGGGTTGTTGAGTTTGGGTCTGCCGGCCACTTTCTTAAGAACAACCATGGCTTCTTTACCCGTTGAAGGACTGATCTATTTGAAGAAGAAGAAGAAACCCATTTTTTTGAGGATGGAGAAAGAGCATCTTAAGCTGGTAAACAGGGGATTTGAGAACTAGAAGGGTCATTTTCATGCTTAGTTGAAAGATGCCTTCAGGTCACAGATGGTGGTAGGGATGGGCACGGGTAGGGTAGGGTCGGGTTTTTGGCCCACCCGCACCCGACCCGAAAATAAACACTCTAAACCCGCACCCGACCTGACAATATTCTTAAAAAAATTCGACCCGACCCGAAAATAAATATACTAATTCCGACCCCAACCCGACCCGAACTATATAAAATAAATTAATTTTAGGGACCTAATTGTAAAAAAAATTAAGAGACTTAATTGTAAAAAATTATAATTTAAAGGACTAAATTGTAAATAAAAATTCAATTTTAAGGACTTAATTATAAAAAATATATATAAAGAGGGGTATTATTATTATAAATATCCTTAAAAATTTTAGGGAAAATTACACTATTAGTCTCGATTCGGGTCGGGTCGGATATTTTTCACCCGAACCCGACCCGAATATACATTTAACAAAAATCTGATCCGACCCGAACCCGATTTTTTCATTAAAAAGTTCGACCCGATCGAACCGGGTCGGGACGAAACCCGTCGAATTCGGATAAAATGTCCATCCCTAGATGGTGGTGCCCCCACATCTCCTTTTTTTTCAGTGAAAGATTGCGACTTACAATAATTATGTCTTAAACAAGTTGCTTATGGGACCAAACTCAAGTCCATGTCCGAGTTTTTAGTTCAGTTAATCAATCATGTCATGGTTACATTAGGTACGATCCTATATAAAGAAACCATTAAGGAGGTAGGATTTTGAATAAGACAGAAACTCTTCAAATTTTAGGATGATGTTCTTGTTCCCCTAAACGCTCAAAATCTCTTTTCTCCTATAAAGAAAAGGCCTGATTAATATTGGGGTGAAAAAAGATTCCACTTTATCTAAAAAGTACCACTGGAGATAGGTTAATTCGGTTAATTGAATATTAGGGTTAAAACTGTAATGAATATTAAGATTTGAATAATTATATTTAATAGATAAGATAGGATCCAATTACACTTATATAAAACTCATTTAGTTTTACACTAATCCATGGCCATTTAATGAGTGAAATGAATTGATGAGATTAATAGTAAAAAATATGAAGATTATTACTTGAAAAAAAAAATAAAAAAATAATCTTAGTCATTAATTACCATCATCCAACAGTCCAAAAAATATAAAAATAATTGAATTTTAAACAATATAAGTTAATCATAACCCTTAATAAATAATCTATAAATGTTGTTTTCAGTTTCTTATCCGAATCCCTTGTACGAAGCAGGCTGATAGTTGCGGTTGCCCTCCCGATTTTCCAAAATTTTCTCCTTATTACATCTCACATCTAGCTTTGAAGTAGGAGTCTTTCAGCGAGAACTTCTGTATACACAAAGCCTTAAACTAAAGAAATGCTTAAACGATATCAAGTTGTTCTGTCTCACGCCTGAATTTGGTGTACAAGTATCTCTCAGCAAGAACTTTCTGCATACACAGCCTCAAACTAAACACATGTTTAAACGATATCAAGTTGTTCTGTCATGTACTAATAACAAACTAGGTTGTTAAGGACCTACCATGGTTATGCCAACTATGTTGTTTGGGGACCGCAGCCAATTTTCTGTCATGGTGTAATAATTGAACCAAACAATGGACTAGAAACAAACAGTGCTGTGAAGAGCTCAGAGTTTGAATCATGGAACCCAAAGAAAAAGTAACAAAGAGCTTTTATTACCAGAAACAAATAAACAGAATACAAAACAAGCAGAAATTCTTCCTGCAAACATTCTAAATAAATGAGGCCTACTAAGTTAGAGATCTAGCAGGTTATTATATTCCAATCCTAAACTGAACCTGAATTTTGCAACACTCTTTAGGTTTAGAGCCCCCTCCATAGGTTAAAAGCTACATACAAGAAGATAGAGGAGATGGATGCCTTGGACTTCTCAAAATGAAGACTTCACACAAGAATGCAACAACTCCACATCAACGACAACAATCAATCACCTAGTCATAACCATGCTTGTTAGAGGCGGCACTACCGAAGAACTGAATAAGGGATCACCTATGTACTTGCAGTTATCGTTGTCGACTTTCAATGATGCAGGGATCAAATTGCGTTCCGAAGAAACTGACCGTGCAGTGCTTTTGATGAGATTCCTACTGCAATTCAGTTTCCGTACATGAGTCGAAGTCACGCGTTTTCTCTTCCCAGATGACTTCCATTTCAGCTGGGAGAGCCAATCATCCTTTGAAAGATCTGGAACAAGGCTCCCATCTTTTGCACAAACATTTCCTGGTTCGCTAGGTGAATCATTACAATCAGTCGCATCCTTACCACTAGGTCCACCATCACATATGGTGTTTTTGTCAAAACTGCAATCATAGGAGTTGCTTGCATCTTGCTTTCCAACCCGCAGCACGGTACTCACAAGATCACACCTTTCCTTCATATTTGTCCACCGATTTCCTAACCACTCCTGAGATTGTCTTATATCACCAATGTCAAATACTGATTCCCGCTTTTCTCCTGCAAAAAGTATATGCCAGAATTGGAAAAACATCAAAAACAACAAAACATACCTCACCATTCATGACCATGAAAAATCAAACATATACATTTAGATTTAAAGGACTTACAAACCTGGGAAATGAACATGAAACTTGTCTTCCGAATCCTTCTGAACAACAAGGCCTTCCCACCACCCATCATGCCACCAGACATCAACAACAGACCCAACCCCAATACATGAAGCCCTGCCTTTAGTATACTGTGAAGGCGGTCGAATAGTTGTCCGACAAGAAATACGAACACCCACTTCATCAGGAGCGGCAACCTTATATGCCAAAATCCATTCCTATAACATAAAACCATTAATGAGAGTTAAACAACTCCAAAAGAAAAGCCTGTGAATATGTGTTCCATTATTAATGCATGCTTTCAGTTCCACAAATTAATAGAACATATAAATACCTCTAATTTGTTAGCTTCATCAGCTGCATCTTGAATGTCCTGGTATTGCACCTTCACTTTGTTTTTGTGCTTCTTGATTATCTGAGCTCTAAACCAACACCCTCTCATGCCACTATCCTGAGCTAACACTTCTACCTGGGAACCTACCGTTAAATGCAGAGAAGAATATTGCTTAACCTCATCAACCTGGAAGCTGAATGACCCGTTTCCTTTTCTACAGTTCTGAAGATCTTGCAGATCTGCACGGGATGTTTCCATCGACTCTCTACTGCCACTAAAATGTAAGTGCAAATCATCATCATCTTTTGATTGACGATATCTCTTTCTGGGCCTGATCCCAACACCATTATCAACATCCCAAACTGTCTTCTGGTCATCAGCACGGTGCTGATGACCAGCACAACCATTCAAAGGAGAGAGACTATACATATTTCTAATAATATCTTGTTTCCAATACCCCTTTAGTTGAGTCACATCAAAAGGTTTGATATCATCATTTTCAAATTGCTTACAGCAGACAAATGGCTCCAGCATAGTTTGCTTTGCCTCATTCAAAAATTTCTTATAATGCACAGGACTAAACACTGTAGCCAATCCATCAATGCATTCAATACTGATATCTTGAAGACAAGGAGAGAAGAAAATTTCTCTGCAATTATAATTGTGATCCAAGTCAATATCAACCTCATCAATTTTGTGAAACCATCGAACAACAACCATCTTGATGCCTCTAGAGTCCTCATATAAATCTTCCAAATAGGCAACAAGCCGTTTATCCTCTTCAGCTAAGACATAAACAAAGTTGTGAACCTGAGAAGATTTTAGGGCAATGTGACGCGAAAGGCCAAAAAAATGAGCAAGATAATAAAGTTGTACGCTGCACAGAACCATAAACGCCAAAGCACAATTTGGAGGGTTGGTAAAGACAATTATACTCACCGAAATTGTTACGCCATTCCTACAGAAAGAACGATAGTGTTTCCTTTTTCTCTTGCATGTCCATGAAAGACCTAACCATAGAACTTCTTTAGAGAATTGGAAGAGCTTCTGAGAATGAAGATCCTGTAGAAAGAAATTTTCTGAATATCAATAAATGAAAAACCAACAGAGAGAAAGAAGCCCAAATACTCAAAAATACCATTCATACCTTGACGGCTCCAAAATCCATTGTTTTCACATTTTTTCCATTCCAAATGCCATCAACCGAAGAGTATGACCCAACAGAGTATGAATCTGCACAAATATTCCATTCCGTTAGAATGCCTCAAATGAGAAAAGCGACTCAGGGGTGAAAAGCAATAACACAGACATGGTGACAACATGTATACCGGAGAAAGGGTAAAATGAAAATCAGATGCACTCAATAATAAAAGCTTATATATTTTTTTCATATCCACTAGGAATAAACAGCTGATTTCTGTGGATATGAAACTTGTTTATAAAAATCAAAAATGTTTGGTCATGAAAGATGTTAACCTAGATATCTGAGGGCGCAAGAACCGTGATGCTCTCAATCGGCTCTTAAAATTTTGAATTAGCAATCCTGCAGCCCATATTATAGACAGTTAATGTTTACAATGGTGAGAGGAACCAAACGGAACCCACGCCAATCACAGAAATCAAAACCCTAGCCAAAATAAGGAGCGGAGAAGAAAAGACCCAAATTACTTTTGAGCAAAAAGAAACCGGATTACGTGTATAATCATTCTAGGGCAAGGCATAATTGTCAAATAGAAAACTGCAATATATATAGAAAAAAAAGAAAACCTAACTAAAAAATTCCCAGGCCGGCACATTCATTGCATCAGGCAAAATATCTAGCCAGATTTGGGATGAAAAAGAAGAATTGAAAATAAAAATATTGTTCCGGGAAAGGCCATAAAAGGCTTGAAAATATTAAAATTTAATTAATCAGAAAGTTCAAAATAGCAGAGATGAAAACCGATTTTTTTAGAAAAAGAGGGGAAAACTAATAAAAATCAAATCAAATCTTATCAATATTCACCATAAACGCTCAGATCTAACACAAACCCTGAGAAAAATTGAGATCCCAGCGCACTCCCTAACAAACAACTAAATCTACAAAAGCTCTCAAAATTCAATATACGAACAGAGAGAATTTTCGAAGCAATAATTACCGGAAACGACGGAATTAAGCCAATAGACAACCTCCCGGCGAGACTTAAGCTTGTAAAAAGAAGTCGAAGAGAAGAAAAGGGAGCGATTCTTAATAGCGAAATGATAAGATATGTGTCTCAAGCTCCTCTCCCTCCCAATCACAGCCAGATCTGATGCGCCATCTCTTCTCTTCAGATAATAATGAACCTCCCTCCTTCCTTTATCGCTTGAAACATTCACCTCCTCCCAGCTCACGTACGCCGTCGTACTCGAAGACGGCGAAGCCGTCGACGCCACCGTTAATCCGTCCATCGGAAGTACCGAGAAAGAAAGAAAAAACGAAGTTTCGAAGGTAAAGATGGGAAATTTTAGAAACAGGGTTTCAAAATTCGAGAGAAAAATAATGGTGAGCTTGGGAGGGAATTTGAAATTTATATGAGGTAGGTTTTTTTAGGAGATTAAGGATCGACGGTCAGGATTGCGTATATAAGGATGACACCGATGAAATCAATAAGAAATCTCCCGGTTACTAAAATACCCTTGTTAAGATTTTGGATTTACGAGGCGTTTATTTATTTTTCACTTAATACTCAATCTTACCCTATCTTACCCTCAAAGTATATATGTTTTATTTGCTTAATTATAGAATAAGTGTTTAAATTATTTTTTTGACATATGCATAATTGTTTTTAATATTTAGTTGAATAGTTATTTTGACTCGTTTTAAATTAATTTAACTCTTAACGTATTATTTTTAATCAAAATAGCCTATATGCGAATAAAAATTATGAGTGAACTGTTGATAAACAGCATAAAATGGCGTGACAAATCTACATGTCAGTGCACGCCACATTTGCAGCGTCATATAAATAAATATGCTGACTTTCTATAATGACACATCTGTCAAAAAATATTTTTGTAAAATTGTATAAAATATAAAATATTTGTTTCTTCCGACGCATCATTTTGTCAAACTATTTCAAGTTGTTTTATCGTCGGTTGACTAACAGTTTTTATCCACTGAGGGGCCATTTTGACCCAAAATAAAACGTTGGGGTTAAATTGGGTAAAAAAATATGAGCCAAAATGATTATTCAATCAAATGTTAGGAGCATGTTTTGGTTTTATGCTTTTTTTTACTTTAATTGTTTAAATTTTTTTATTAAAATAAGTCTTTAAAGTTTACTGTATTATGGTTCTTAGGTGACGGAACAACTTTAGGTACCTACAACAAAAAGCGGCATAGTTAAGTACTTATTTTAAAAATAGACACTTAAATTTTCTTTAAAAAAACTATAGTTTAAACATTTATTTTTTCATTCTTTCCTTTTTTAATAATTGTTACTGAAAATGGTCGTTGAGTAAAAATTAGACACATATTTTGACAAAAATACTTTAGACACCTAATATATGTATGGGTAAACTACAACGGAGTTCACTCAATTATGGGTAAGATTACATTTGGGTCACCTAATTATTAAAAGTTATATTTAGGTCACTCAATTATGGGTAAGGTTACATTTGGGTCACCCAATTATTAAAGGTTACATTTAGGTCACTCAATTATATGTAAGTTATGTTTGGGTCACCCTTCATATTTAAAAAAGTACATTAATTTAGTCATGTTTTCTTCCAAATCACTTGTATACCATTGTTAACATTAGACTACTTCATTTGAAATCATTAATTAATCTAATGCACAAATTGATATACTTTTTTTAATATGAAGGGTGACCCAAATGTAACTTTGGCCATAATTGAGTGATCCAAACGTAACCTTTAATAATTGGGTGACCCAAGTGTAACATTACTCATAATTGAATGACCTAAATGTAACATTATCTATAATTGAGTGAATTTCGTTGTAGTTTACCATATATATATATATAATTTGGACATATATTTTATAATTAAGCTTTTTATTTAATATCTAAATTTTATCCAATTTAATTCTTGAATTATATTTTTTCCTAGTTACCAAAATGAGAAATTGCTATAACACCACCTATATCCCTTCAGAAATATTATTTTGTACTATTCATTTTGTCTTTAAAAAAATGTATTTTAGCGTCAACAAATATTAAAACAACTTTCCCCTCCCATAAATTAGGCGTTTTAGGGTGAAAAACCCCTTTTTAAATAATATTTGGGAAAATGGCTCCCAAAAATTATTATTTGGCAAAATGGCCCCCAAACTTGCCAGGTCGGCAGACCTCGCGTTGTGCAGTACGCGAGGTACAACCTCGCGTTCTGTACAACGCGATTTTAGTCTACGTGGCATCGCTGTCCGTGTTAACGGTTTCACAGTACCTCGCGTTCTGCACAACGCGAGGTCCACGAGAAATTGAAAAGGCGGCTGGAATATATCTCACAGACCTCGCGTTCTGTAGAACGCGAGGTCTGTGCATTTCCAGTGATGCATTTCCAGTGAACAACAAGGAAAAACCGATGGTCCGAGGTGTTTCTCAATTTCACCGATGGTCCCAGAATGGTTGTCAAACTTGATACGGTTCTTGCATACGAAAATGATCGTGTCGTCCGAGGTGTTTCTCAATTTCACCGGTTATTTTGGACTTTCCCCCAGTGCATCAACGCATTCAAGCACTGCAAACCGATGGTCCAAATCGATGGCACATGGTTGTACGGAAAATATACACAGATCCTACTTCTGGGAATAGCACAGGACGGCAATCGCAAATGCGTTCCTGTTGCATTCGCAATCATCCCGAAGGAGGATTTGGAGTCTTGGACGTTCTTCCTTCAGAACCTACGAAAATATGTCCTTGATCATGTAATACGAAGAAGAAGGGATGAAGGGGTGTGTGTTATTTCTGACAGAGGCACTGCGCTGTTGTGGGCGATAGAAAATTTGGGTGACTATTGGAAACCTCCATACATTCACCACCGTTTTTGCTTGCGACACATAGCCGCAAACTACCTTCTGCAATACAAGAACCGTGATGAACGTCAAATGGTGCTCGATATGGGTACGTCATTTATGTCATTTTCTTTTAATATATTATTTCTTACTCCCTTTTATTATTTCTTACTCCCATAACTATTCAACTGTCATCCCGTAGGCAACTCACACTACAAACAAGAGGTGTCTGACCTGCTGGAGGAACTGAGAGCGAGAAACAAAAAAGGCGCAGAATACCTTGAAAAAATCCCAAAGGAAAAATGGCTTCGATCGTATGACGAGGGTAAACGTTATGGTCACATGACAACGAACTTGGCTGAGGCAGTGAACTCATCACTGAAGGGAGTTCGGCAGTTGCCTATCACTTCCATTGTCAAAGCGACCTATTATCGTTTAGCTACCCTTTTTGCAACCTTGGGCAGGCAAGCAACTGAGTACATGGCAGGTGGACACAAAGTCCATCCAGATTTCCGCACAAGATTGCATATTCAATTGGGCCAATCAAGACAGATGCAAGCAACTCTCTTCTCGCGAGAAGGACACTTGTTTCGTGTTGCAGAATTTTCCAGGCGGTTGGAAGGCATTCAGCACAACGCTTACGTGGTAGATCTGAGGGAAAAAACCTGCGAGTGCGGAATTTTCCAAACTTTCAAATACCCGTGCGCACACGCCATTGCTGCTTGCACTAACCAACGAATAGAATACATGCATATGGTTGATCCAGTATACTTACTCAAAACGGTGCTTAAGGTTTACGAAAAAGAGTTTCCTCCAATCGGAAATGAGGTTGATCCGAATGCTGTGGACACTGAACCGATCATACGCCCAGATCCAGCACTACTTCGAGCCAAAGGACGTCCACCTTCTACAAGAATATACTGTGCCGAGGATTTGGTCGAACATCGAGAGAAAACCGGACAAAAGAAGCATTGTTCTATATGTCGAAATCTTGGGCACACAGCTCCTAAGTGTCCTAATCGCTCAGCCCCTCGTATTAATTAATTATTTTTAATTTGTATATGCACGTTCAACCATGACAATCGAATAAATAAAGTCAGTCTACTTCGATTTATACAGTACGCCGTCATATATTTTCAATCATTCAAAAAAATATGTTATGAAAGTGTTTTCGAAGCAACTTTAAATCAGCGTACAATGGACGAAATTTGACCGTGTCAATGTCATACGATAGAGAATTTCCAGTACTACAACCCCAAACTCGATGTTAGCTAAACATTTAAGATTTTTACGTATGCAATTCTGCTCGAACATGCCTATCGACATTAGTTGAAATGCAACTTCAATCAAAAAAACTATGATGGCATAGCGTTTTCGAAGCCATTTTAAATCATTGTATAATTGACGGAAATTAACTATGTTGGTGTCATACGATAGACAATTTTCAGTACTACATCCCCAAACTCGATGATCGCTAAAAATTTATCATTTACACGCTCGAAATTGGGTTCGAACATGGCTACTTACACTTGTTTTTCCTTGTTGTTCACTGGAAATGCATCACTGGAAATGCACAGACCTCGCGTTCTACAGAACGCGAGGTCTGTGAGATATATTCCAGCCGCCTTTTCAATTTCTCGTGGACCTCGCGTTGTGCAGAACGCGAGGTACTGTGAAACCGTTAACACGGACAGCGATGCCACGTAGACTAAAATCGCGTTGTACAGAACGCGAGGTTGTACCTCGCGTACTGCACAACGCGAGGTCTGCCGACCTGGCAAGTTTGGGGGCCATTTTGCCAAATAATAATTTTTGGGAGCCATTTTCCCAAATATTATTTTAAAAGGGGTTTTTCACCCTAAAACGCCCATAAATTATAAGTACTGTTCAAAACAGTTGTTTTAGATCGTACTATCATGTGAAGCATGCATATAAAGTCGCATTATGATTCTATTGCACACGTCTTAGCATCCCAATTCCACACTACTGACTCCACAAATTTGGTAAGTAATAAATAAACAAGACGATTTCTTTGTCAGAATTTACTAAAATCGACTTAAATCAGAACTATTTATAATTCGAGGAAAAATTTATTTTTGTCTTAAGAGAAACTGTTCCTCTTTATCATGTCTCGATTGTCTGATTCTTCACTATTTTTTAAAGAATAAATTAATCTAAATTTTACTTATAATCATCATGTTTCTAAAATCTTTCTATCTATACTAGAAGAGGTGAATAGTTAATAAACTTCACAAAATCGTCTTTATTATTTTATATCAACAAAACAACATTAAACACATAGACGAAGTCACTTGAAGGATGGGAGAGCAAATTTGGACGGTTTAATTGTTTTTAGGTAACTAATAGAGTTAAAATCATTGCAATTAAGTTTTTACCCCTCTTAAAATATTTTAATGTATTCTTTTTTAACACACAGTTAAAATTAATGCAATTAAGCCTTAACCTCTCATTTTCCTTATATAATTACTTTTTAAGACCGTTCGGTTTTTAAAACTAATAAAATTAAACTTTATTTTTTAATTTTTATGATTTAATTATTTTTTAAAACCTTATTTATTCAAAAAATAATCAACTTGTTCACTCAATTCAATCCTAGAAAATAGAAATGAATAATGTTATAATGTACAAATAATAGATTAAGTAGAAACGTGATAAGTTATTATAAACTGATATTATTAGTTATTTTTTAACAATATTATTATTATTAAGTAAATAATGACAAAATAATAATTAAGTGTTAAAATAAAAACGGATATAATTCGAACTAAATAACGACTGATTTAATTTTCCTTTTTGACATTTATCCATCACATGTGGAATTGATTTGGAAGAAGAGGACAAGACACAAGTTGAGAGAAAGTAGAGAAGTGGACCCCCTATTTAGTGCTCAATTAAAGCTAGACTCCGACTCCACCTCAGTTCCATTGCCAGTTGTCAGATTTGACTAATTTTTCTATTTTCGAATTTTGTATATTAGTTGAATTCTTGTATTTGTTTACATGATTCTGCAAAAAAAACAAAAACAATTACTATTCAATACATATAACAAAATTTCAAACAATAAATATGTAAAGTTGTGTCTTTTCTTTTGGATTACTATTTGATTTTTTTTTTACAAAAATATGTTTATTTTTAAGTTTAAATCTAAAAACTAAAATTTTAACTTCAAAATCTTGAAAATTTAACCATAAACCCTAAATGCAAACCTTTAATCTTAAATTTTAAATCTTACAACCTAAACCATTATTTCCAAACCCACAAATCCCTCAATAACTCCGCTTGTGAAAACTTTATTTTTCCTTTTCTTTTTACCCAACATATATAATACTAAAAATAAATGGATTATTATCATATACACTGGCGGGGAAAAATAAAAGTTTTCACAAGCGATTTAGTTTTAAGGTTTAGGGTCTTGGTGTATGATTTAGGGATTTAGATGTAGAGATTTAGAATTTAGGGACAATGGTTAGAATTTAAAGGGTAGATTTAGAATTTAGGGTTTACAGGTTAGATTTTTTTTAGAGTAATATGGTTAGAATTTATGGTTTAATCTATAAACCCTAAATTATAAATTTCAACCACTATCTCTAAATTCAAAACATATATACCCTAAAATAAATCTCTACTCTAAAACTAAATATCTAAATTCAAATAATTACCCCAAATAAATCTCAAAACTCCTTAAACTCTTTATTCCAAATATTTTTTTTTGAAAGTAGAAGTTTAAATTAGCCTTGGTGTAAAAATTTTATACAAAATATTGTCTTGTGCGGTGGAATTAATCATTAGATTTTTAAAATTACCTCTCTAAGTATATTCAAATATTAATATTAAATAACTTTGAGTATAAAATCGAAGCAACTAAATGATTTTGAGAGTAAAACTAATGCAATTAAAAGATAGAGACAGAATTATTGATTTGGATTATTTACTTCAAAAATAAACTTACTCTTTAAGCCAAATATAAATTCTGGTATTATTAATAGAACAAATTGAATTAGATTATAACAATGAATTTATAAGCAAAATTCCAATATCAGCTGAGACGAATCTTGCACTGTCATCAACAATTGAAACGTGATCCTTCCTCCTTATATTCTCGGAAACCAGAGAAGAATCGGTTTCCAAAACCTTGTTCACAAGCTTTAGCGTCTGCCATTACCAGAAAAGATTCCAACACCAGTAAATAAAATAAAATTTTAATTGATTTAAATTATAATATTATAAAATCGACTTTAAAAATTCAAATAAAATCCTATCAGGCACGTCGAGCTCATCTTTTTTTCTAACGTTCCCTCCGCTTTAAATTTTAATTCAAAATCCGTTTAATTTTTTTAAAAACGAAAGAAATATCTAATACGCGTAGACGCTACTTCTCCCACTGTGGAATTTGTGTGACGTGGCAAACCAGATAGTTGCCACGATGCCTACATCAACGTCACGATGCGCCGCCTCAATAATGCTGTGACCAATATTGAATTAATTATTAATTCGCGGCCAAGGAGATGAATCCAAAGTAATTGACAGATTGGCCGGTCTCGCCACCACGCACCACAATTTTTGGTTTTATTTTATTTTAAAAATATCTTATTATTGTCTTTTTATTTAGATTATTTAAATCATTTTTAATAATATTAAATATTTCTCTTAATTTTGTTGCTATAGACAATAGCTCATTATATTTTATTCAAAACCATCAAAATCATTTATCTGCTTGCTGTATATGATCATCTTTTGGGGGTAGTTGTTGTAATTAATATCAATCGGGTAACAGCATTCAATTCAACATGAATATTTATTTTCAAAATTCCAAATAGTATTTTAATTCAGCATAAGTAAAAGAAACGTTTGCAAATTACTAAAATACTTGGAGTGTACTTCAATGAGGTATTTTGAACAGTTCTATCAAAAATTTGAAAAATAAATTTATAATATCGCATACATTATATACTTACTTTTAGTATCATTTTCTGCTTTAATAATTATTTTAAAAAAAAACTAATGAAATTCAAATAGCCTAAATCTGAACAAACAAAAGATTGCATGCAAAATGGGTTCTAAAATATACACGAACAATAGAAAGACACTTGGTATATAACGTTTATCATATTTTGGTCCTTAAAAAAAGAACATCTTAGACATATAGATCCCTTGTGTCTGCACCAAACACTTCACATCACTTGATTAAGAAAATTAAAACGAAGTCGGAAGGGGTCGGAAGGGAGGGAGGGAACATGAATAACAAAAGCGAAGAGAGAAAAAAATGTACTTCCCCTAGCCATTTTTACCAAATTAATCCTCAAAATCGTGCGAATGATCCAAAAGGTAGTTGGCTGCTAGTTCCTCGTTCTTGTTGCAGGCAAAGAAGACTTGGAGCACAATTGCTCGATCAAACCCCATCGCTTCCAGCTGTAAATAAACAAGCGCACGTCATTGACGGCAAAACACGTGGCTTGCGGAGGTTAAAGGCAAATATTGAATAACTACAGGTACAGACTAATGCACACATCCAAGTCAGACTTTTACACAAGGCCTTACCCGTTCTATGGCTTCACGTTCCTCGGGAGTGACTTGTACAGCTTGTGGCATTGCGTCGGCCAATTGCCCCAAGATGTTCCTATGATACGGTAGTCCAGAAAATAAGCATCAATATATAAATGCACAACTAGGTTCAAGAACTTAGCTACGAAGTGATAGGGACTCACCCCTCTCCACCTTCTGCAGGTTCATTGATCATGCGAAGAAAATCAGCCTGATGCTCTTGAATAAGTCTCATTAGATGAGGGTTTTGCTTCCCCAACTCTTGAAGCATAGGCTGCCAAAACCCCATCAAACAAAACCATTCAGAAAAGGTAGGGGGAAAAGGGAAAATGAACGCACATGACTAGCAGAAAAAAGAAATAGATGAGAGAACAACCTGCAATATCTGGGGGTTGGCCTGCACCATTGCTCGTAAAGCTTGGAACTGAGAAAGGGAGGGAAAATGAGTGCAGTTCTAGGTAGGAGTTTACATGAAGAGAGAAAGAGAAAGAGAAAGAGAAAGAGAGACCTGTTGACTGTTGCGTAAGAAATCAAGAGTGCCTGCCTCTGCACCACCAGCACCCATGTTGGGAAGGCCCTGTATCAAGAAAGGGCCATCGAGTTAATGGTTTCCTCGTCATCTACTTTAATAAATATTAACTGCATATAACTATACCTGGGGAAACAGGTCTAATGGATTTGCATTGGGTCCACTCGTGGGAACAGCTGCTGCTTGAGCAGGCTGTTGAGGCTGTGCTTCAGGGTTATTCGTTTGCCCAACTACAGGGGCACGAGCCACGGGTGGAGCTTCGGCTTGCTCTGGGATACCCTAAAATTTGCAATGATTGTATAATGAAATGAGCAGCAGCAGCTAAAAGGTAGGAAATGAAATGAAAGCTTCTCTCCAACAAAAGGGAGACAGTTTCTAGGTCATTAAAATATAGGGTAAATGAAATTAAAAAAATCAAAAAGCGAAAATAACACCATACCAGAGGACAAGAAATGCCATATAGTGCAGAATGAAAAGGCATTAAAACCCACCATATCATACAAATCCAAATTTCCCGTTAATCATAATTCCTAGACAGCATATCTTTTGCTCCAATTCCAAAAGCACACTTATCCCCCAGTCAAAAAGGACTATGAAAATGGATGTGTATTTCGGCACATTGAAGTTTAATCATAGTCTACCAAGAAAAGAAAAGGAAGTTGCACATACAATTATTATAAATGATCAAACTGCATAATCATCATTCCCACAGAACCGCCCAATAAGAGTTCAGTCTATCAGGAATTACAGCATCTAAACTAAGAAGAAGAAGAAGAAAAGAATGGTGGTAACAGCACGTCAATAAGCATATGCAAAGTTGGTAACATGATGCACCCAAGAAAGCACTAGCTTCACTATCTTCAAGTAAGATACGAGGCATACTTACAGAATACAAATATTCAACAGCTCTCTCTGGGTTGTTATAAGCTGCCCGAAGGGCGCGGACAACAGTATCCCTATCCCAGGTTCCTCCACCCATGTCCAGGATTTGTTGGATTGTTCCCTCCAAGTTGTTTCCAGCAACCAGATTAGATGCTGCTTGGCCATAAACATCAGATTCTGACCTGTTCCCAAAGATGTAACAGAAGATATTACAAAAATTCATGGCAAAAAAGAGGAAAACAAGGAGCTTCCGCATTGGAAAGCCCTTGAAGACGGACTAAAGGAAAAGAATAGAATTACAATCTGAGAAAAGGTTACTCACGCAGTTGTGTTTGGTGCAACAGGTGCAGATTCAGACACAGGTGCAGCCCTGGAAAACACATAACAAGCAAATTAATCAGTTACATATTTTAATGTCTCAACAAAAGTATGGAGTAGGACTTACACAGCTGAAGTTGCAACAGGTGTAGAAGTAACTGTTGCTGGAGCCGGAGACGGAGCTGCTGCTGGTGTTGGTGCTGGTGCTGGAGACGGAGCTGGTGAACTTGCCTGGGGAGCCTGTAAAGATGACATTTAGTCAACGATGAGAAAACAGCAATAAATTTTTTTATCCAAGATCACCACTCGATAACCTTTGTACAATGTGCACAGTTCCCAAAAGTAATTAACCTAAATACTGTCTAGTGCCTACCAGGAAGAACAAACAATTACAATCATGCTCAAAATGAAATTTTAATGCCAAAATCCATATAATGATTTTGTGCGAGTCGATAGCTAGCATTATGCACATTCACAACATGATAATAATTACTATTATTATTGGCCAGTACATTGAAAACATTCCTGATGGATTAAATAAATCGAAAAGAAAAATTGTTTCTGTTCTTGATAGATTCAATGAGGAGCAAATTGGATAGTAACCATTAACTTTCTTGTTGATTTGCTATTAGAGAAGCATGAAAGAGAGAATGAATGAATGAGAAACTTGACTAAGTGGTTTTGTAACTAATAAATGTTTAAAAGAAGGAACAAGTTGATAATCAAACCAACTCAAACTCCAACATCAATATTCATACTCGAAAAGAAATTAGAAGACCAAAATTCTCATAATGATTTTGAGTGAGTTGCTGGCTAAGTTTGTGCACATTCCCACATCATCATCATCATTAATATTATTATTATTTGGCCGGTACATTCACACATTCTTGAAGATTAAAATAAACAAAAAAGAAAATTTCTACTGTTCAAGAAGATTGAATGAGGAGAGGATTGGATAGTGGCCATTAGCTTTCTTGTTGACTTGCTATTGGAAAGGAACGAAAGAGGGAACAATTGAAATAACTGAGAAACTTAAATATGAGGTTGTGTGACCAATAAATGTTTAAAAGACAAAGACTAAGTCAGTAAACAAATCAACTCAAGCTCCAAGATTATGCATTATATATGTCACTCCACAGTTAGACTAAGATAGTATGAATTTGGGCACAAAACAACTCAAATTTGTCTCACATCTGAAAAAACAAGTCATGTTAATAGCTCATCCAATGATTTAAACATAAAAATGTTTTTTTTTCAAGGTAGTTGCTTGCTTGTCAGTCATCATAGCATTTACTGGAAAAAATAATTTTTCCACTAGGAGAAAACAGAATCCTAAGTCATGTCATACCAAATGCAAATGTCTTTTCAGAAATATAGCTGAAAAAGGCACAGTGGCAATAACTGCTTACAATCAATTATGCATGCAAGTAATATTCAGAAAAAGGGTGGCAAACGCATAAAAGGACGACAAAACTAAATCTTACTTTAGCCGTAGAAGCTGTTGAAGCAGTTGCACCCCCACCAGATGAACTCTTATTCTAGCATTGGTTTAAGCCAAAAAGAAGCATGATTAGTACCAAATGGAACTAGTGAAAAATAAATAAGAAAAAACGTAGATAAAAGGACAAGAGATAACACAAATAGTTCATGCTTAGGGTTTAGCAAAAAAATAGCATATCATAAGATGTAGCTAAAGCAAGCAAACAACCAGTTTTCAATGAACATGATAACAACACACTCTGCCATAGGATAACTTTGATTTCAAAAGCCTAAAGAAAAAAAAATCATGACCGATTATGCATTTATCAGGACGCAGTAAGCATGCTTTGGTCAGAAAAGTTTGTAGGATACGGATATCATAAGTTGTAACCAATCTCACCTTAGTCAACATGATGACAATAAAGCTATTTTCAGCAACACTGTTCTCAGCCAATGTCGTGTCATCTTTAAGAACCTTCCCCTTGTGGATGAGCATTTGTTGTGAAGCAGGATAAACATCTGCTCCTTGAACTGTTTCTATATTCTTCTTTACATCAGCTACCTGGAAGAAATTCAGGAGCAGTAACAACAGAATTATATTACACCACAATGAGGAATTATAAAGCATCTGCACCATGCAGTTCATCCTGAAGTCATCAATCACCCTAATGGGGAAGCAAAAGAATGAGGAAATTAATTGAAATAAAAATATTACGTTAAATAATTAGAATATCCACATCCTTCGAACAAAACAACCCTTGATCAGCAGTAACGGCAGAATGCAGAATTTCATTCTCAGTCGGTCTCACAATGTTGACCTATTTATGGAAAACTTTACGAAAAACAACCTCTATACCCTCAATCTGGTGTCAATACTCATACTGATTGAAGAACGTTCAGTGACTTCAGTCTAAAATGAAAGAGCATTTTTTAATGAAATAATACATTAGCATATTTCAATGTTCAAAGCCTGTTTGTTCTCTGGCCAAACCTTAGATCTTGTACACAGCAAATAACATTGACAATTGACATAGCAACAGATACAATCTATACATTTGTATTGAAGAGCACAAATTAATCAGATTGAGCAAATCCTTTTCTTCACTAAACATATTAACTCCTCATCCTGCTTGCAACCCAGAACTTAAAAAGTCATACGCAATTGTTAATTCCCCCAAGAAGTAATAACACCACAATTAACTATACGAATTATCAGCCACTTAACCCTAATTAAAGTAACAATCCCACTCAACAAGGTCAACGTAATCAATCAAATACACTAAAAATTGAACAAATCATACAAAGACTAAGATCTCCAAAATTCAATCCCAAGGACGCTAATACAAACAAGTGCACACCAATCATAACATATATAAGCGGATTCTAATCGTATTAACCCTAATTGATATTCAAAATTGGGGGAAAACGTAAATTGAAAAGGAAAAAGGAAAGGAAACAAACCGAATCTTCGGGTTTGACTTCAATATCGAAGTGGGTGCCTTTGAGAGTCTTGACGAAAACCTTCATCTTCTGCTAATTGGATCTCTCTCGCACACTCTGTTACCTTTTTCCTTTTTTTTTCTTAATAAATAATCCGCCGATCTTATTTATATATGAAGATATAATCAGAACCGTTGGCAAGTAAGGAATATCTAGTAGAGCACTCCAACCCTGAAATCAGTATGAGCACGATGGGTTATCATCTGACACGTGGATTAAAGTAAATCAAACGGTGAATAGTAATTTAACATTCTTGGTTTTTGGGTTATTTTGTTTTTGTTTTATTGGTGTTATCTTATCAGAACGCATAAATAATTATGCTTATTATCAAGCAATATAATATGACTTATTTTTTTTTTTTTGAATAAGGTCTGGTTTTATTTGATTAGAAAATAAGAGAAGTACAAAATGAATAATTGTTAGATTAAATTGCACCACACGTCTTTAAATTATTACCTTTATTTTAAATTGGTGTCTATATTTTTTAATATTTTAATTCCATCCTTAAACTATAATTCTCATTCTGAATTGGTCCCTGAACTTTCAAATGTTATAGCTTCATTTCCAAACTAATATCATCATTCTAAATTGGTCTTTAAACTTTTGAAAATTTATAGTTCATCCTCAAATTAACATTTTATAACGATTTTATTAACATGTGAAGTGAATAGCATATATCGATAATCTGATGATGAAATTAAAATGTTTAAAAATTTTAGGAATCGATTTAGAATGAGAGTCATAGTTTAATGATAAAATATTTGGTGACTAATTTAAAAATAAGAGTTATAGTTTGAGACATATGTAATACAATTAACTCTAATTTTTAATATTAGGTTTGACTTCAATTATTAGACAACTCGTTTCTTTAAACCGTACTTAAGTGAGAGGTAAAATTTATTTTCAAAGAAAATTTTTAAAATTTAAATGTGAATTCTTACTTTTCAATAAAAATAAATTTTAAAATATTATTATTTGTTTTTTATTTATTGAAACGGTAAAATTTCTAAGAATTTAAATAATGATGTTGGTCCAAGTGGTAAGCAGCTTAGTATCGCTGAACCATGTATCGAATTTAAGGTTTTTTGTACGTAGAAAATTCATACTGAAAAACTCACCCACCAAAATCAAATATACGTCGTGAATTAGTTCAGATGTACATGTGTACGGATGTGTAAGGTGTGGCATGGCTAATAGTTCCATCCCATTGCTATTTTAAAAGAAATTTCCAAGTAGTTGGTACTTGGAAGGAGTAGTTTGGTGTTAGCCCCAATCAAGGTCATAAACCATGCAAATGTATTGGAGGGAATACCGTGCTACAACAATAGTTATTTGTGGTTAGTGGGGGTTGAGTTAAAGATAAAAAAAAAAGTAAATTGCATTTAGATATTTAAACTCTAACATGTTTAAATCTTAGGCCGTCAAACTATATACTCTTTCTGTCTCATAAAATGTTCCTTTTGTGTTTTAAAATTGTTCCATTTAAATTGTCTCATTGAAAAAATTAAACACTTTTATCAAACACATTTACTTTTCAACTCTCCTTTTAGTTTTCCAACAAAATAAACTTTAACGTTTTTAAGGATGAAATTGTCATTTTAATTATTTTACAACACATCTCTTACACAATTTTTCCCCCTAAAATAGTTTAAATTTCAAAATGTTTATCACCGAACTTTTGAACTGTGTTTGTTTAAGTCACTCGAATATTAAGTCTTTAACGTCAACACCAAAATAATGTGTTTTGGGGGCATCTATTTTTTAAATTAACTTGAAATATTAGCTTTCTTCTTCTCTATAACTAACATCTTTCTTCATTGTCGTGTGATAATTTTCGACCATCATTTGTAACGTAACTTGTACAAAAACATTTTGTTTTCTCCCATTTTTCTTATTCTTAGGTTTGTTTTCTATGAAAACGATAAAACTCAAATCAAAGATTCGGCTATATCTTGGTCCAATTGACCATCTTCATTGTATGGTCATCGAGGAATCGATATATATTGCTTTTCCCTTACTTCTCGACCTTCCTTCTATTTGGATTTAGAAAGAAAATACTTTTACGCTAGTAATTTAAAAGGAGAAAAATATCGGATTTGAGAGGAAAATTTCGAAGGTCGCATAAATTTACTAAAAATAACAGTCGACGTTAGAAAATTAACGGTCAAGTAATTTAAACGAACGAAATCTTAAAGTTTAATGATAAAACTAAGAATTGTGTAACTAACCATGTAGTTTACCTGAAATCCAAGTCTTAAATTTTTTTGAAATCCCACCTTTGGAGATATAGTTGGTGTAAAACATGCGGGAATATTTTTTTATTTTATTATGATCTAAATACCATCACAGGGAAGGTGGCCTAGCTACAGGTGGTAAATGGATGGTTTGGTTCGGGTCGAGTTGAGTCATTTTGGTTTGGGTATGGTAATATTGGACCAGTTAACTTTTTGGGTCGGGTCAATATTAGATCAGTTGACTTTTCGGGTCAAGACAATATTGAATTGATTGACTTTTCGAACCGGGTCAATATAGGATCGGTCGACTTTCAATTTGAGTCAGTTTATGAAAATGATCATTTAAAGGATACAAAAATAATATTAAACTATTACTAAAGATAGCTGTTAATTAGTAATATAATACAAAATGAGAATAAAATGTACATATTTGAGGTAATTAAATTTGGGTTGCTTTCAGTTCGGCTTAATTTTCGGTTCAGGTTACTTTCGATTATTTTCGATTCGATTAGTTTTCGATTTAACAAAATTCTAATCGATTTTGGTTCAGTTCAATTTTATTTCAGATTTCGGTCAAGTTGAGACCATCATATTCGAGTTTATATCAAATTTTAATTCGAGTAAATCAGTTCGAGTTTCGAGTCAAGTTGGTCATGTATAGATGTGGGTCTATATTTATGTTGATTTATATGGGATACGGACTATGGAAAACATTATAACATTGGGTAGCAAGTTTTGGACTCTATGTACTTAAAAGCTCAAAATATCAGACAGGGGCCAATCTATTTTAGCCCACATGGAACTCTACCAAAAAAAAAGAGCCTATAAGCACGTAATTGGATCTCACAATCCTGTTCAAACCTGTGTTGGATCTTAATAAAATACTAAAATGACTTAAAAGTATTTTTTTAATAAAAAAAACTAAGGGTTTAATTAAAAGTTTCCAAATTTTAGAAACGACTTAGGACATTTTTAAAAAATTTAAATCATTTAATTAAAGATATAGAAAAAGTAAATATTTATGAGAATTTTTAAAAATATTTGACTAACAAAATATTTTGAAAAATCTTGATATTAATTTTTCAGTTTTGTTTGTAGGATGGTCCACCTATGTCTAAGACTGTAATAACCAAGACCAAAATGTGAGGGAACAAAGATTAACAGCTTCACTAACCAACCAAATATGTTTGTCGAGAATTTAAAGTTTGTAATTTAACATGATACAATTTTAATTTTAATTTTATTTTATATTTATTATTATTTTTTAATTATTTTGTCTGACTAAATATAATGCATACCAAATTGTTCAAATATGATTCGTCTATTATTTGTTAAACTCATAAAAAAACTATTCAAATCTGAATTATTTAAAAAATAATATCATTCTATATTTTAGGAGGGCCACATGATTAATTCTGATTCATATTTATTATGCATTTGAATTGTTTAGATACTTGGCAACACCGAGAAAAATATCAAGTTCAAGTTCAAATTTCACTTTAACAACAAATACTGATAATTAATTACTAATAATTTTCTTTGTTAAGCCTACGGATCTTTCATTTCAATTTTCTAAACCAAAGTGTATGTTGTCAACATATTTTAATAAAAAAATCAAAGACAAACGCCCGAGATCAATTTACAGATCGGCTAAGCCGTGTATTTCTATTCTTTCGATTTTTATTCAGATTCTTACTCCGCCGACAGAGTTTCCGGCCGCCACAACTGACCAGAAATATCAGAGTCGTAATACATATCGGAATACTCGAACAATCCGTCATAAGCAAAGTGGTCAACATTGTAATTATCAACGGTTCCAAACTCGAAGGAATCGTAATTCAGATTCTGCTCCTCGAACCCCCACAAATCACCGAATCCGGACGAGTGCGAGTCGACACGCTCCAAATCAGTCGATTCCGGTCCTTCCTCGCCGCCTGTAGTGGAAGCCGTTGGAGGAGGCAGACCGAGCTCGTCGTCGGAAGCCTCAAGAAGGTAACCGAGATCCGGCTGTGACTCACCGGAATCCGAAGTCAAATCAACAACCGGCACCGATTCCGACGAAGTAGACGGCGCAGCAGCAATCTCCTCTTCGAAACTCTTCATTACCGATGCGAGGTCTTGATTAACAGGCAAAGAATCCGACTCGTCGAGAAAATCCAACAAATCATCTCTGAGTCTCTTCACCTCGGTCGAGTCCAGATCCGACTCGTTCGAGTCATCTCTACCTCGCTTCTTACTGTTTAACACATCCATGAGAATCGATTCTTCTCTTTGTAATCGTAGAAGGCTTGAGAAAATAAACAAACGCGAATCAGTGAGTTTGTCGTGGAGAGAGAAGGCCGGGGGACACGAGTTTATATAATAAGACCGGAAAGAGCGAGAAGGTAGAGAGAGAGTGGGTAACGATGGAGACGCAGGCGCGTGGGGAAGCAAAATCTTAGGTCATCACGGGGTTCTTGCTTTTTTAAATTTATTAATTATAAAAAAAAAAGTGGGCGTCCCGAGACAAGTTTCTGATTTGGAGTTTATTAAATGGGTTTGAAGTCCGTGCTTCAGGTCCGGTCAGATGGGACCCACAATCCTAGTCAATCACGGCCCGTTGGGACTTTTCCTTTTGTTTTTGTTTTGCTTAATAGGTTAGCTTTCTTTCGGTTGGCGTGGCTCGGGTGTGGATTTTGTGGTTTGGTGGGAAAGTGGCGAACAATGTGGATGAGGGTATTTTAGTCAACTTGATAGGACGTTTAAAAATTGGATTTTTAAATAGAAAAATAGGGTTATAAATAGAATTTTTTAAATATTTGTGGTTATATTTTAAAATTTGAGAATAAATATTAAAATTTAAAAATTATGATTTAGGGTTTTTAAAAAATATGTGATAACTTTAGAAGTTAGTTTGTGAAAAAATTTACTAACGATACATTAAATAATTACATTATGAAATAAACCCTTGAAGATTATGAAAATTTAAAATAATAATTCATATAATATTTTTCAATTTTATAAATAATTAATAGATATGACATTCCATTCCAAAAAGTTATTCGATTATCATCGAATTCGCCAAAAAAAATTGTGATATAAGCAAAAGCCCTAATATCTTTCTGAAATAATATTATATTGAATCACTAATTTTTTTTTTATGAAAAAAAACATTAATCATTCAAGAGTCCAATAGTATGTTTATAATATTAGTCATTTTGGTCTATATTTATTTTTGAAGCAATTTAACCCTCAAACGTTTCATTTTGAGTCAAAATGACCTATCTGCAGATACAAATTGTCCGTCAACTAACGATAAATAACTTGAAATAACATGACAAACTTACATGGCAGTGCACGCAGCGATAATAGTGTCATATAGACAAATATGTTGACTTTACAGAATGACACAATAGTCAAAAAATAATTTTATAAAATTATATAAATTATAAATTATTTTTTTATGTTAATATGTCATTCTGTCAAGTTATTTTAAGTTGTTTAACGTCAATTAACTAACATTTTTCATTCGCAAATGAGACATTTTGAATCAAAATGAAACGTTAGAGGAATTTTTTGACATTATACATTTTTATATTTTTTAGATATATCTCTAATGGTTGTTTAGAATACCTATGTTAATCTTAAATTCTTAGCTAATTATACTTGACTACAAAGTTCATTCATCTCTAACCCTTGATTTTAAATTTTTTATTACGAGTATACAAATATGTATTGATGCCGAATCTTCAAAACAATTAAAATAAAATAGATATTAAAATCGGTTATCTTCAAAACAATTAAGCAAGGTTCTGCTTTAAAAATATTTTACTTTTAAATTTTGTCACACTTATAATATTGGTAAATGAAAAAAAGATTATTTATAAAAGATTTGTAAATATTTCATCAAATTATTATAGGTGGAGTTATAAAAGATTTGTATATGAATTTATTAGATATGTTACATAGTGTTTTTAGTTGGTTCATTTAAAGACGATAGAAAATATAAACATTTTAATCCTTCCCAACCAAAATTTAATTCTTTTAATTCATGACATAATTCAATTAAATGTTTTATAATTAATTAGAGTTATATCACACTTGATGATTGATGTGAGTGTTTTTTTAATTAATTAAATGTATTAAAATAGTTATATTTTAAAAATAATATAAGTTTAGAGTAAACGTCATGTATTGATAAATATAAATATACATATATATCACTAATAATATGTACTTATATGTACCAATAATTATTTTAATAAATTTTAAAAATATGAAGACCTAAAATGTAATTACTCCTCTTTAAAAATAAAATATGTTGAAAACATTTTGTGCTACTTTTTCAGAGTTTTTTTTAATTTAAAAACAATAGAATTTTATTAATAAATTAAAAGTGTGTGTTTTCATAATCATAATTCATAAGTGTGTTTTGCTTAACGATTTTTTTGCCTGGGGGATGCTTGATTTGGGAGTTTTTAAAAAGAATTTTGTCATTTTTTTTTTAATAGGCAACAAAGAGTTAGGCCATACACACTTATGAAAACACCTTACGAAAACATACACACTTTTAATTTATTTAAATTCTTTTAGAATTTAATTAAAAAGTTCAATAATAATTATTTAAATAATTTTTTTATTATTTTAATTAAAAAAATAAATTCTGAAAAAAATAGTGCAAAGAGTTTCAGCATATTTTATTTTTTTTAAAAATACAGTTTAGGTCTCCATAATTTTAAAAGATTAAAATAGTTAATGATGCATATGATTTGGGGTACATACCGGTGCATATAATGCTTAACAATACAGTGTTTAGTTACCAACAAGTGTTGGGTGTATTGGAAAGGCACATTGCACTCCCAAGATGAGAACGTGAGTTTGAACCTTAGAGACAATATTGGTGGGAGAGACAGCCTTGCATCTCGAACATAGACTATAAGATGAGCATGCATATTACCAAAAAAATATTGCGTCTAGTTGAAAGAGACAACGGAAATTTTTTAATAGTTGTTGAATTTATAAGTTTTAACTTTTTTTTCTTCAAATATTTTCTTAATGAACTTAGTCCTTAAATTTTTTATGGTTTGATTGTGTTTTATTTGTTGTGTTTTTTATTATAAAATCTATTTTTTATTCTTGTTAAAAAACATACATAAAGTTGTACATTTATTAAAATCAATAAAAAAAGCACCACATCATTTTCCCTATTTCTTTAACAAGCAAACAAATATTGAAACCACAACTAATTCTTTCACGTTTCCATGAAACTAACAATCACTGAAAGATTGGTGAAACCTAATAGTCCACTTCGTTTGCCGCAAGGCACTCCAAAAAAAAAATTCAATCCAAAATTAGGTTAAATTGAAAACCGAATTAACTTCTAATTTTTTATTTTATTTTATTTACATAGTTTATTCCGTTAGACAGTTTATTTTATTTTAAAATTTAAGTTGAGTCTCTTAATTTACTTTATATATATATCACATATAAAAATATAAAGAAATATATATGTGTTGTATATAGTTATCGAAAATCGTTTAAATTTCAACTATTTAATACCACAACATAATAAATATTTACAATTAAATTTAAGTAAAAATTTGAACCATTCGACTTGACTCGAATTCCAAACAAAACGTTAGCGCAAAACATAGTGCCCAACTTCGGCGACAATTAAGATAATTTCGGTGGACCTTCTCAACTCTCATCCGTCAAAAAAAGAAAATTAAAAAAATTAAATTATTTTTTTCAAATATTTAATTGTGTGGATCCCACCCTATTTATCTACGGTCCACTCTATAAGCCGGATTAAGCCGGCTTTCGTTTTCGGCGAGGGTCAGCCGACACGTTTCCAGAAGCAGCTAAGCAAAAACAAATGAGGACAGGACATCCCACGGAGAAACGTCAGCTTTTGCCGCTGGATTCACGGTCAACATGGCTGCCGTGTCTCGGCTGTTGCTTGGTCCGTCTTGAAGCCGCTTCCTCGAAAAATCAAACCTTTTCCCTCTCTCCAAACTTGCCCATCCTTGCACGTTTTCCCACGTGTCACTTTCTGAATATTTATATTTTAGGTTTATTTATTATTAATAAATAATTAATTAATTATCACTTAAACAGATCTTGTGTTTAAAATTTTGTGTGTGAAAAAAAAATTTACGGAAGAATTACCTACCAAAATATGGTGTGTGACGCAAATTAACCCAAAATAACTAAAAAAATAATTGTTTTAAAATAAATAGAAATTAAAAAAAGGTATGGCCGGATGCGTAACGAGAAAGATTGATAGGATTTTGAAAAGTGGGGGCCACGTGTTTTGGTGGTGGTGGGTTTTATTTTAAAGAAGGAGAAGAAATCACATGTTACAAAAAGGATGGGTCAGCGTGTTCTGTCCTTGTCCTGATTTTGCAATAATCAATCATACGGTGGATAGCCATTCTTTATTTGGGGTATACTGTACACTCATCAATAGTAAACAAAACTCGATTCAACTCGAAAATTAAAATATTTCAATTCGATTTAATGTGAAAAAATTGAATTATCTCTAATCATAATTTATAAACTCCGCTTAATTTATCTATATTACATATGAAAAAATGTATGTATATATTACATATGATTATAAAATTTTGTTTAAATTAAAATTAATTGATGTTATAATATTATTAATATTTACAATTAAATTTAAGTAAAAATTTGAATAATTTGACTCGATTTAAAGAAATTAAATAAATTTTGTATCATAAAATATGATTTATTAACTCCAACAATTTAATTTTTTTTCTCATTTGGGCTGGATCTAATACTCAATACTGACTCTGGCTCCACTCTGAAACCCGCAATTGGTGCAAACCGTACGGCCAAGATCTTTCGCATCCGGATAAGAATATAGTGCTTTGGAAATCACGACAATCCCGTCGTATATTTTGGATGCTGTTGGATGGAATTAATGAGGAATCTACTGTTGATATCTAGATGAAAGTTATGAACGGTGGAGATGATAAGGTACGGCGGTTTGATCGAACCTTACCGTTTTATTCTGTTTTAAAAAATATGTGTTTAAGAATTTATTCAGCGATCTCAATAGGAAAAAAATAGGCTCCGTTTTGTTTTAAAAAATAATTTTATTGTTATTTTTAGAAGATAATTTTTATTTTTAGTTTTTGTTAAAAATCAGAAAACATATTGGTTAGTAGGAATGAAAATTTATTTTAAAAAGGTATTCGGTATTTAGCTTTTCAAAATATAACTAAAAAATAATTATTAAATAATTAAAATAAAATATAGTTAAAATATTAATATAATAAATAGATAAACAACTAAAATATGGGTAAATAAACTAAAGTTTTTTAAAATTACATTAGAAGGATTCGAACATGAATTAAATTAAAGTTAAAATAAAGAAACCATTGTTTTTATATTTTTCACTTTCCTCAAACATCTTCAATGAAAACATTTTTTTATGTTTTCAAATTTTCACTTTTTTTATTTTCTAAAACTTAATTTTTAATTTTACAACTAAATACGTTTTCTTCATTGTTTTTTATTTTTCAAGAAAAAAATGAGAACGACTCTATTCTCTAGAAGCAAACATACCTTTGTGTTGTTATTTCTTGAAAAAATTGAGTTCACACAAGTTATCTACGTAATTTATTTATCATGTAATCATACCAAATTATTTAAAAATATATCCAAAATTTATTTTTTAAGTTTTTATAAATTAAATGCTTAATTTTTTAATAAAATAAGTGTTTTTTATAGGGAAGAATAATATACTAACACCGTAACACGTGCCTCGTTAAAAAAATATCTAATCTTAATTAAAAGAAAAAGAGTGCATCTAATAATATTTACAGTAATCAACAAGACAAACTCGACACAAAAACATTAATAAAACAAGATAAAACTAACCCATTCCCAAATCTCAACCCCCTATCCTTCTGCACTAACACGACAATACTATCAAGATTCAAGAGGTTCTTCAAACAGGTGTAGAGTCAGAAATTTATTCAAGGGATATCAATTCTTTCAACAATATTTAAAAAGATTAATTATTTATAAAAAATATCATTTTATTTTTTATATATACAAATTATATAAGATAAAATAAATTTTAAGCCCATGTCTTCAAAGAATTGGGAACCCAAAGGTAGACGGTAGACCACGCATCAACGCCGCTAGTAGATCGGCCACAACAATACTTTATTCTATAATCGTTCAAGTTAGGAAAAACTACACCACTGACCACCAAATAAATTGGGGATACCTATTTAAACCACCGAACTATAAAAAACGTCAATCACACCACCGAACTTATAAAATCAACCTATTTTGACCACCGCCGTTAAAAACCTAACGGTAGAGTGACGGAACTGCCACGTGGCAATTGATGGGTATATTTAAAAATTACACATTTGGTCTCTGTTATTTACACATTCTTTCAATTTAGTCATAATTTTCAATTAATAAAATAATAAACTATTTAATTCAGTGGTGACACGTGTCAAGACCTTATTGGAGGATTTTAATTATTTATATTTAATTTTATTAATTTATTTTTCCCCTCCAATCAGGTGGTGACACATGTCACCACCAATTTAGAGGAGAAAAACATTTTTTAACTCAATGCACACTAGGGGATTCGAGCCTGGGTCTCCCAGTTGTAAAGGCAACAACTCTGCCACTGCACCAAGCACATCTATGTGCTATAACTCTCCAGATATAATATATATCTCTTATTAGTTTCTACATTTATAAACCAAAAGCTCAAACCCTAAACACTAATTTCACATATATAAATCTTAAACCCTAAACTCTAACCCTGAATATTTCAAATTAATTTCACACTAAATATTTCAAATTAAACCTCAAACCCTAAAATTTTCAAATTAATTCCACGCTAAGTATTTTAAATTAAACCCTAAACTCAAACCCTAAAAATTTCAAATTAATTCCACGTTAAATATTTCAAATTAAGCCTTAAACCCTAAACCCTAAACCCTAAATATTTAAAATTAAACATCAAACCCTAAACCCTAAATATTTCAAATTAATTTCATGCTAAATATTTCAAATTAAACCCTAAATATTTAGCATGTAATTAATTTGAATTTTAGGGTTTAAGGTTTAATTTGAAATATTTAGGGTTTAGGGTTTAAGGCTTAATTTGAAATACTTAACGTGTAATTAATTTGAAATTTTAGGGTTTGGGTTTAGGGTTTAATTTAAAATATTTAGCGTGGAATTAATTTTAAAATTTTAGGGTTTGAGGTTTAATTTGAAGTATTTAGTGTGAAATTAATTTGAAATATTTAGGGTTAGAGTTTAGGGTTTAGGATTTATATATGTGAAATTAGTGTTTAGGGTTTGAGCTTTTGGTTTATAAATGTAGAAACTAATAAGAGATATATATTATATCTGGAGGATTGTAGCACAAAGATGTGCTTGGTGCAGTGGCAGAGCTATTGCCTTTACACCTGGGAGACTCGGGTTCGAATCCCCTAGCGTGTCACTCCACCGTTAAGTTTTTAACGGCGGTTGTCAAAATAGGTTGATTTTATAAATTCGGTGGTGTGATTGACGTTTTTTATAGTTCGGTGGTTCAAATAGGTATCCCTAATTTATTTGGTGGTCAGTGGTGTAGTTTTCCCTTCAAGTTATAAGCGAGTTTAATTTTTTATTTTATTTACTTTTATATTAAAAAAACTCTTTCAATCCTATAGTTTGACCTAAGTTTTTTGTCATCAACCACGCGCTAAGGTAGTTTTTTTTTAATTAATAGTCATTTTAATTTTAATTTTTAAGTATTTTAACTCTCGACGTTTTATTGTGAGTTAAAATGACCCATCTATGAATAAAAACTGTCAGACAAGTGAGGATAAACAACTTGAAATAACACGTCATCAGAAAATAATTTCAACTTTTATATAATTTTATAAAATTATTTTTTAACTGATATGTTATTCTGTAAAATCAACAACTGTGTATATAACAACTATCTATAAAATAAAATATTGATAGTTAAAATGCATAAAAAATATAACAAAACCAAAATAATTATTCATTTAAATATTAAAAAGCATTTTTGACATTATACCTTTTGTATAGGAGTATTATTTTCATCAAAAATGTCTCAAACTTTACCAATCTAATATAAAATCATTGACAGTCTCTTCTTGTCTATTCAAATCCAATGTGGAACATAGTGATTTCAAACTATGTTATTCCACTTTCCAACTTTCTTCAATTTACCGTGAACTATTTGGTGAACTTTTGAAATATACAATAAATAACGACACATCAACGTGAAATACATATAGATTACCATACTAAAATTGTTTTAAAAATAACATTTTAGTAAGTGTATTTTATAAAAAAAATTGATTCTTTTTGAATTATTGGTAATACTAAAATGACGATTATTTTATATAAATATGGTAAATTATTTTTTATACAAGCGAAATTTTATAGTTGTCATATGTTTTTTTTAATTATTAACAAATTAAAAAATAACACAAAAACAACTAGAGGCCGAAACTATAAGGGACCTAAAGGGGTCATGCCCCCAAAATTTGGGAGATTCTCAAGATTTTTTAAATTTTATAAAAATCTTCAAAATTTTAAATATTTTTAAATTATTTTTTTAAAAAATTAATTAAATCACTTCTTATAATTTTTAAAATTTCTTATTAAACCTTCAAAACCATTAGAAATTTTATTTAAACTCTATTTTTTTGAAAATTTTAGTTTGTTTCTAATTTTCTAAAAAAAAAAAATTAGGTCGCTCCTAAACTCTTACCCCAGTTCCGCCGTGGATGTAAACCAAGATTTGATATTAAATTGTTTTATAAATCTTTTCATACTTTTATTATTCTGAATATTTATTCCATTTTTATTTTCAAAAATGTTATCTTCACTAATGAACCCAAAAGAAAAGTTAGAATCAATAATTTAAAGTATTAATATTATTTTATAATGAAGAACAACGTTAGTAAATAATTATAATAATAAATATTCAAAACTCAACTCGATGACCCACCTGAAATGAATGTGGTTGATTCAACAATATAGAAAAGAAGCAAATATTAAATAATAACAAAGTTCCAAATAAATAATTAAATTTAGTTGATGAGTTCGTCGTTTTTATTTTATTTATAGTTAATTGATATTATATTCAAAACATTGAATAATTATTAGGAAACTTAATATTGGGGGTTAATGACTAGGAATTATTTTGTTTGAAGCATACTTGTTCCAGCCGATTAAAAAAGAATTTAATTGTTCGAATATTCGTCTTTTCTGCAGATAGAAAAATATTACAAAAATTAAGCATTTTGTTAATATTTTATGTTTTAAATATTTTAGAATTTGAAGGGTAAATTACATTTTCAGCATTCAACTTTTCACATGTTTCTGTTTAGGTCACTCTAGCTTTAAAAACTTCCAATTTCATCACTAAACTTTTGATTGTTTTTTGTTTTAGTCACTCTGCCATTAATTATTTAATGGTATTTACGACATGACATTTTTTTTTAATTGTGAACAAACCCCAAAAACTGATCTCATTTTTTGTGAACCCATAACCCCACTAAAATATTCATTTTCAAAGCTTTCCATTTTAGTTTTTGACGCTACATCATCTTCTTCCAAATTCGAACGATATGGAGGTGGAGAATGTAAAAAATGAGATGTATATATTGATTTTACGTTGATTGGATGATGAATATTGTAGAACAGAGTCATTTTTTGTTTAATTTTGAGTTTTACAAATTTTAAAGAAATTAAAAAAAAAATCTAAATTGATATAGTAGTAGGAGATAATTAAACAAGTTTGCCAGTATTTTAAGTAGTCAAAAAAGATGTCATCAAACGACAATTCTAACGCCAGCGTGACATAAGGATGAAACTTTTAAAGTATCATCTTTGTGTGGAAGATGATAAAATCGGAAAAATAGGTGGACAATATATGGCTTATACCTCAGCAAAAACACTCTACATCAACATAAAACAATCCATATCACTCAATTACTTTTTTTTATATTTAAATCGAATTGAAAACTTTTAAAGTTAAGTGATCAAAATGGAAATACAAACAAAATTGAGTGACCAAAAAATAACTTACCCTGAAATAATTTTGAGCATTTGTTTTGTCTTATTTTTAATTGTTTTCATGTTAATCATACCACGTTATCACTAATGCAAGTACCAAACAAATCTTAATTAAAAATTATGATTTAAAATAAAGGTTTCCAACTAGCTTTGATTTAATCTACAAGCCATCTCTTTTAAACAGCACTCAAAGTTAATGGGGGGGAATTATTTTATAGAGACGTGTCTCGTGATTGGTTTACACAATTAAGGTTTTCATCATTAACCCAATTCTTACAAATCTTTCTATTATATTATGTTAAATGTTTATGGTATGTAACTTTTCTTGAAATTTATATTCAATTTATAAAAAGCGTAAATAAACGAATAATATCTTTTCATAACACTATACAGGATATTGCACAAATTATTCATTTTTTTTGAAAGAGAGTTTATTATTAAGAAATGGCGGTTGTACTGGCCTCGTTAAAAAACTTCCCTAAGCCTACGTGGAGGAAAAAGAGCGCACAGTATAACAGCATCAGAGTACAACCAGTCACAATAAGCACATAATTCGTATGAACTTTACAATAAAAACTAGTACATAATACACGAAGCTGGGATTCGCTTGCTACAACAGAAACCTACGGGCAGGCGTTGTTGACGATCAGTAGGGGAGCACTTCTTCCAACTCCTTTCTTCGCGAGTTTGTCAGCGAAGGTGTTGCATTCTCTCGGGGCAAAGCTGAAGCTACAATTGAGGGTTACACTTTCCGCTAGACAGAAATCTACTATTTCTTTGTGACAAGTTGGAGCAGTAAGAGGATTGTTTAGCCATTGGATGGCCAATTGGCTGTCGCTTTCGAAGGTGACGTGGTAGTCATTTCGCCAACTTGTTTTTCCGTACATCCTGATAGCTTCTAGAATGGCTAATAATCCGGCTGTAACAACATCACAAACACCAGCATCTTTCGAAAAGTAAGCAATAAGATTCGACGATGCATTGCGAAGCACACCGCCGATACCCGCCTTACCAAAACTTCCATGGACAGCCCCATCAGTATTAAATTTCAGTGATCCGGGAACAGGTTTGTTCCAAGAAGTCGGCATTGTTCGGGGGGGATGGGTTCGGATTAAATTGAACTGGGAAGGGTCTGCTAGAAGTTCGTTGACCTTACAAGGGGTATCCGGCCATTTGGCTTTACACCACCAAGACAATCTCAAAATGCATATATCAAGAAGGTGATTTAGATCCAACCTACGGCCTTTAAAGACTAGATCGTTTCTGCATTTCTAGATAGACCACAAAAAACTAAAGAAGCTGAGTTTCCATACCTGAGTGGAATGGAGGATGGTATAGAGCTGAACCATTGAATTAGTAGGTTGCTAACGCTTGCTGGCATGACAATATGAACGCCCCATAGGTTGCACCATTTGTTCCAAAGAACCCTGTAAAACCTATGTTTGATTTTGATATAACTAGATCTTTAAGGATCAAATTGAAGAACTTAAAATTGTTTGTACAAATCCCTTAACAAGTTTTTGAAACCCCAAAGACTTTAAATTAATTTATTAGAACTCAAACTCAAATATTTTCTAAGTGTTCCAAGGCAAAAATAGTGAAAAACGTCAACCAGTATCGATACCCATCAAGGAGTATCGATACCTTTTTTAGCAAAAGTTTGCCTCTGTCGGAACAAGTATCGAAACGGCAAACCCTAGTATCGATACGCTATGAAATCAGTATCGATACGGATGAACCAGTATCGATACCATTTTATAATTATTAATTTCAAAGTCAGTTTAAAAATATAACCGTTGAGATTTTTAAACGGTCACTAAACCGGTATCGATACCCCTAACCCTAGTATCGATACCCGATTTGACAGTGAGCTATGTCGAGAAAAAGGTATCGATACAGCCTGTGCTGTTTCGATACCCAGTACCGATACGCCAAGAACGCGTATCGATACCCCTTTATTATTTGTACACAACGGCTATTTTCTTATGAGACAGGTATCGATACCCCACTATAGAGTACCGATACTCATAGCTGGAAAAGTGCAAGAAAGTGGAGAAAAAGCATCCCAACGGCTATAATCTTAAAGTCAACACTCACAACGGTTGGAAATCATCAAGAGGCTATAAAAAGACCCCAAGAAGCTCCAGCAACATATTATTGAACCTCAAGAAGATATCAAAACATCAAATCCAAGCATTTGTGCAAAAATCCTACTTTGTCTAGAAATCCCAATTGTATCCTTCATTTCTATTTTGTTCGATTGGGTTGAGTGCTTGATATTGGGCTATCATTTGTATTGAGAGATACCTTATTAGCCACCAAATTTCTTTGTTCTATTGTGTGAGGATTGGGTTAATTTTTGGGTAAAAAAATTAACCGAAATTGTAAAGGTTGCCTCCTTGTCCTGGGAAAAGGGGACGAACAATTTAGTGGAAATTGTTGGAAATCCTTGGTGAGACTAAGGTAGTGGATGTAGAGTTCGGTTGGTGAACTTGAACCACTCTAAATTCCCGTGTCAATATTTTTAAGTTGCAATTTCCGTTACAACATCGTTAAAATTCCAATTCACCCCCCCTCTTGGTTATTATCATTCGTGTGATCCACTCAACAATTGGTATCAGAGCTTAACTCTTTGAGGATTAACAACTGCAAGAGGAGATCCTTGGAAGAAGTGTGATCATCATCAAAATATCAAGAGATGGCATCAACCTCCGCTCCCGGCATGTACGACTCACAATCCACCACAAAGCCTCCTTTCTTCAATGGTGAGAACTACTCATTTTGGAAAAATAAAATGCGTCTATTTATTAAATCAAGTGACTACCTTGTGTGGGATGTCATTGAGGATGGACCATATATTCCATTGAAGCAAGATGTTGATGGCAAGATGGTGCTTAAAAGAAGAACGGAAATGAGTGAAGAGGAAAGGAAAAAGATCCAAGTAAATGATAAAGCTCTTCACATGCTATTTTGTGCTTTCGGTCCGGACATCTACTCAAAGGTCTCATCAATTGAAAGTGCCAAAGAAGTGTGGGACACTCTTGAAACCACCTATGAAGGCACCAACGATGTCAAAGAAACTAAGATTGGAATTCTCAATCTTAGTTATGAAAATTTCAAGATGGAATTTGATGAGACGGTGTCAAAGATGTTTGATCGATTCTCCACAATTGTGAATGGTCTAAAGGGCTATGGAGAAATTATACCGGAAGACAAGCTTGTCCGAAAGCTACTCTATTCACTTCCCGAATCTTGGGATGGGAAGAGAACCGCTATCATCGAAGCAAAGAATTTAAAAACTCTAAAGCTTGATGAACTTGTAGGTTCTCTCCTTACTCACGAAATCATGAAGCAAGGAAGGGAAGATGAGAAAAAGAAAGAAGAAAAAAGAATGGAGAAGCTTGAAGGGGAGAAAAAGAAGAAAATAGGAATAGCTCTCAAAGCTAAAACTTCCCAACTTGATGAAAGTTCATCTAGTGATGAGGATGAACTTGAAGAATTGGCTATGATAGCCAAACGATTCTCACGCCTTATGAGGTCCAACCGAGGAAGAAGAATCCAAAGGAAAATGGACTTTAAAGGCAAGAACAAAGAAGAAGGAAGGGATCCAATCACTTGCTTCGAGTGCGGACAACCCGGCCACATACGTTCGGAGTGCCCTCAACTCAAGAAGAAGGGCTTTGAGAAGAAGAAAAAGCTCAAAGCTAAGCTTGCTACTTGGAGTGATGAGGAGTCATCGGAGGATGACGAACAAGAAGTGGCAAACCTCTGCCTCATGGCACTTGAGGAAGATTCCTCCTTGGTAACCTCTAACTCATCTACTTTAGATTTTTCATATGAAGAATTAAATAATGCTTATGATGAGTTACAAGAGGTATATGATGAATTAGTTGAGAAGTATAGGGAGTCGGTTATTAGGAATAGAAAAACTATTATAGAATTAAAAGAGAAAAATGACTCACTTACTCAAACTAATTCTAAAATAGAGAAAAAGATATTAGGATTAGAAGATGAACTTAAATTCTTTCAAAAAGAAAATATTGATCTTAATAATCTTTTATCTCAAAAATAATTGTGAACACCAAAAGGTGTTAAGTGAGCTAAATGAGCTCAAAAAGTCTTTAAAAATTAATGGTAGTGTTAAACATGACATAGGAAAATCCTCTAGAACACACCAATATAAGAAAAAGACTAACTACTACAAACAAGATAACTATCCTAGACATAGTAAAGTTAAGAGAATTAGAAATGTATGGGTTCCTAAGGAACTTGTTAAATCTAATGATATTATTGCTATGTCACCTTGGATTCCTAAGGGAACCAAAGTTTTAGGAACTAACACACATGGACCCAAAATGATTTGGGTACCAAAAACAAAAGTTTAAATATCTTTGTTTGTAGGGAGAGCATTGCTACAAGGCCAAAGCACAAAGTCAAAACTCATGGTACCTTGATAGTGGATGCTCGAGACACATGACCGGAGACAAGAGTCGACTCATGGATCTAAAACCAAAAAGTGGAGGAGTAGTAACATTTGGTGACAACTCCAAAGGCCACATTGAAGGTATTGGCTCCATTGGTAATCACTCTACTACTCTCATTGAAAATGTTTTATATGTCAATGGTCTTAAACATAATTTATTGAGCATAAGTCAATTATGTGATAAAGGTTTTAATGTTATATTTGATAAAACCGGTTGTAAAATTGTAGACATTAAAACTAATAATATTATGCTCATAGGTCATCGCATAGGGAATATATACATGGTGCATCTAGATGACATTCATACATCTCATGCATGCTTAGTTGCTCAAAACGAAAATGATGCATGGTTGTGGCATAGGAAGCTAGGACATGCTAGCACAAGTGTTTTAGAAAAACTAGTCTCTCTAAACCTAGTTAAAGGTTTACCCAAGATAAAATTTTCAAACAATAAAATTTGTGATGCATGCTCAAAGGGTAAACAACATAGATCTTCCTTTAAATCCATTAATGACATTTCTACTAGTAGATGTTTACAACTAATCCATATGGATTTATTTGGGCCAATTAGGACTATGAGCTTGGGTGGCAAATCATATGCTTTTGTATTAGTTGATGATTTTTCTAGATTCACTTGGGTTCTCTTTTTAAGTACTAAGGATGAGGCTTTGGAAAAATTCATCACATTTTCAAAATTAATTCAAAATGATCTTGAACTTAAAATTTCACATATTAGAAGTGATCATGGAACCGAATTTCAAAATTTAGGATTTGAAGATTTTTTAAATGAAAATGGTATTAGCCATAATTTTTCAGCCCCTCGAACTCCTCAACAAAATGGGGTAGTTGAGAGGAAAAATAGAACTTTACAAGAAATGGCTAGAACTATGCTTTGCGAAAATAATTTACCAAAATATTTTTGGGCGGAAGCAACAAACACGGCTTGTTATATTATAAATCGTGTAACCATTAGGCCGATTTTAAAGAAAACACCTTATGAGATTTTAAAATCTAAAAAGCCTAATATTAGCTACTTCCACCCTTTTGGATGTAAATGTTTTGTTTTAAATAATGGAAAAGATAATTTAGGTAAATTTGATGCAAAAAGTGATGAAGCTATTTTTATAGGTTACTCTTTAACCTCTAAAGCCTATCGAGTATTTAACAAAAGAACTTTAGTTGTAGAAGAATCTATTCATGTTGTATTCGATGATAATCCCCTTCCTAGGAAGGATTCTTGTGATGATGATAATGTAGGAATCATAAATACCTTTGATGGAGGTCAAACTTCAAAGAAGGATGAGATTCAACCAAAAGAAGAAGACACACAAGATCCACCTCTTGAAGCCTTGAAGGACTTGGCTATTGAGGAAAAGGAAGTTAGCTATCCAAGGGAGTTAAACTATGTCAAAGATGGTGAAATCTTGGGTGATCCATCCAAGGGGGTAACCACTCGTTCTTCTCTTAGATTAATGAATCATATTGCATTTATCTCATGCATAGAGCCTAAAAATATCAAAGAAGCTTTAAAAGATGATTTTTGGATTATGGCTATGCAAGAAGAGTTAAATCAATTTGAGAGAAGCAATGTTTGGACATTAGTTGATAGGCCTAGTAATCAATCTACAATAGGAACTAAATAGGTCTTTAGGAACAAACTAGATGAGAGTGGTAACATTGTGAGAAATAAAGCTAGACTTGTAGCACAAGGTTACACTCAAGAAGAGGGAATAGATTTTGATGAAACCTATGCACCCGTAGCTAGAATGGAAGCCATTAGGATGTTGCTTGCATATGCATGTTATCATAATTTCAAGCTTTTTCAAATGGACGTTAAAAGCGCATTTTTAAATGGTTTTATAAATGAAGAAGTGTATGTAGAACAACCACCGGGTTTTGAAGACTCAAAATTTCCAAATCATGTTTTCAAACTTACAAAAGCACTTTATGGTTTAAAACAAGCTCCAAGAGCTTGGTATGAAAGGCTTTCAAATTTTTTGATTGAAAAAGGATTTGAAAAAGGTAAGGTGGACACTACACTCTTTATAAAAATGTATAAAAATGACATTTTAGTAGTTCAAATTTATGTTGATGATATTATATTTGGATCTACTAATGAATGTTATTGTCAAGAGTTTACTAAGCTAATGCAAGGTGAATTTGAGATGAGCATGATGGGGGAGCTCTCATTCTTTTTGGGACTCCAAATCAAACAAATGAAGGATGGCACCTTCATAAATCAAGCAAAATACATAAAGGATATGCTCAACAAGTTTGGCTTGGAGAACACAAAGCCTCAAGCCACTCCTATGAGCTCATCTACGAAGCTTGACAAAGATGAAGGAGGTAAGTGTGTTGACTCTAAGCTTTATCGTTCTATGATTGGATCGTTGCTTTACCTTACCGCAAGTAGACCGGATATACTGTTTAGTGTTTGCTTGTGTGCTAGGTTTCAAGCTAGTCCTAGAGAGTCTCACCTTATAGCTGTTAAGAGAATCTTTAGATACCTTAGAGACACTCCTTGTTTAGGTCTTTGGTATCCTAGAGTCTAAACCTTCAACCTTCATGCTTACTCGGATGCGGATTATGGGGGTTGCAAAATCGATAGGAAAAGTACATCGGGAACTTGTCAATTCTTAGGTAGTATGCTCATATCTTGGTTCTCTAAGAAACAAAATAGTGTAGCTTTATCTACCACCGAAGCCGAGTACATATCCTTAGGAAGTTGTTGTGCTCAAGTTCTTTGGATGAAGCAACAACTCTTAGATTATGGTGTAAAAATAGAAACCATACCCCTTAAATGTGATAATACAAGTGCAATATGTTTAACGAAAAATCCCATCCAACACTCTAGAACCAAACATATAGAAATAAGGCATCATTTCATTAGAGATCATGTCCTTAAGAAAGATGTGGCTATAGAGTATGTAGACACCTTAAATCAATTAGCGGACATTTTCATGTTTATGTGTTTAATCTCCCAATTTCTTCCATGCATATAGTTAGGGGGAGTATGTTTCTGTTAAAATATGCTTAGACCTGTTCATTCATCATTTACATACTTTTAAGAGATGTTAAGTTCATGTCTTTGGTTATTTTTAACCAAATAGGCAAAATTCTGGGCATAAGGTATCGATACTGCCCAATGGGTATCGATACTCGTTCTTCATTTAAATCTCCCAGAATTTCTCATCGCTTCACGCGTATCGATACCGCCTCATGCGTATCGATACCCTCTTCAAACGGTCAAAATTTGAGAAAAGACAAGTCTATCCCTGTATCGATACCGTCTAATGAGTATCGATACCTCTTTCAACGGTTATATTTGTGGAAAGACAATTCTATCCTTGTATCGATACCGTCTAATGAGTATCGATACCTCCTTAAACGGTCAAATTTGAGGAAAGACAATTCTATCCCCGTATCGATACCCCCTGAGGAGTATCGATACCCTTTCGCGCTGATGGCATTAAATAGGCTTTTAATGAGATCTAGTTTTACCAAAATTAAAACTCTCTTATATCCTATTAACCCTAAACGTTTTTGGCTATATAAAGGCCTCCTCTCCTTCATATTCTTCACCAAAAATTCAAAAGAAACCCTTGAATCAAAGCTTTTGCTCTCTCTCAAAATTCTCTCTTCAAAAGTTTCTATTATCTATGGCACCAAAAGAGCATTCAAGGAAACGTCAAAGAGTTCTTCTTGCCGGAGACTCTTCAACTCCCGGATCGGTTGCTCGTCCGGATTATGCTACTATCTACAACCAATCCTTTGAAGATTCCGAGGGCCTTCCTTATTTCCGCCAATTCGAAAATTACAAAATTCGTGCGGAGAGAATCGTATCCATCCCCTTCCTCGACTCCGAGCGCTTCAAGTTTGAATATCTTCCGCTTCTTCGTCTTTGGAACTTCATGCATTTTCTCACTATTCCGGGTATTTATTATCGACTTTTGGTTTTGATTTTCTTCTCTAATGCTAAATGCATTTATCGTAATGGAGAAGTCGTTGCCATTCGATCGTATCTTATGGGGAAACAAATAGTTCTTGATGTCAAGTCTATTTGTGAAGTTTTTAAATTGGAGGATGAAGGTGAAGATAATGAGAATGCCTTAGGGCATGTTCTTAGCGGTTCCGTAACCGTCCTCAATGCTCATGATCGAATCCTACATTTGATGGTATCATGGTGGCTTCGTCCCTCCGGAGGCAAATATTCCACCATCCGTCTATTGGATGATTTTTGGATTCGAAGTTTCCGACAACGAAAACGCCCAAATCTTGCTCGCATCATGTTCAATGAGATTGCTTATCATGTTCAACAACGTGAAACTCCTCTCATTACATCCTTTATCTACGGTACGGCCTTAAGCTATTACTTTGTTCAAAAGGATATTGATTGTTCGTTTGATCTTGCTTCTACTCTTACCGATCCTATCGACGAACATTCTCTTGCTCGAAGCAAATTTCATTATTTTAATGGAAATTGGCTACGTCTTACCGAGCTTCCACCCGAGGCCGCCGCCGCCTTAGAACAACAAGCTCCTCAAGCTCCTCAAGCTCCTCAAGTCCCACAACCCAATATGGATAATCTCATGACATATCTCAATGAACAATTCACCGGGTTGAATACTCGTCTTACCTCTATGGAAACTACATTTGATACGAGGATGACGGGTATGGAGAATCGCCTTACATCCCTCGAAAGCAAGCAAAATTCCTCGAATATTTCCATTGCCGCTTTCCACGATGAATGGCGTAATAGCATGAGGAACAATGACCCTTTAGGAGATGAAGATGACGATGATGAAGACGATGAAGATAATGCCTAGACTTCTATCTTTGCATATCATATCATATCATTTAGGATTTTTTTTTTTTTTTTTTTTTTTTTTGCACCTATGTTTTATGTTCTTAGGATTAAGATTATTACCTATGCTTTGATTTTTTAGGATTTAGGTTTGCTTATGTTTTGGATTTCTCGTTTTATGATATAATAAGATTATGTTGCTTATCTTTATACTCTTGATATTTGATGCACATTATGCTCTCACAATTCTTTTTGATCTAACAAAAAGGGGGAGAAGATATAGCTCACAAACAAACTTTCAAAATTTTTTTTGGTTTTATCAAACTTACATCAAGGGGGAGTTAAGAATTTTGATTTTGAGAAATTTCTTTGGTCTTAACTAAATTGAAATATCAAGCTTATATTAAGGGGGAGTTAATTTTCAAAAGTTGTCAAAAATTTTAAGTTTTGTTATATCAAAAAGGGGGAGATTGTAAAACCTATGTTTGATTTTGATATAACTAGATCTTTAAGGATCAAATTGAAGAACTTAAAATTGTTTGTACAAATCCCTTAACAAGTTTTTGAAACCCCAAAGACTTTAAATTAATTTATTAGAACTCAAACTCAAATATTTTCTAAGTGTTCCAAGGCAAAAATAGTGAAAAACGTCAACCAGTATCGATACCCATCAAGGAGTATCGATACCTTTTTTAGCAAAAGTTTGCCTCTGTCGGAACAAGTATCGAAACGGCAAACCCTAGTATCGATACGCTATGAAATCAGTATCGATACGGATGAACCAGTATCGATACCATTTTATAATTATTAATTTCAAAGTCAGTTTAAAAATATAACCGTTGAGATTTTTAAACGGTCACTAAACCGGTATCGATACCCCTAACCCTAGTATCGATACCCGATTTGACAGTGAGCTATGTCGAGAAAAAGGTATCGATACAGCCTGTGCTGTTTCGATACCCAGTACCGATACGCCAAGAACGCGTATCGATACCCCTTTATTATTTGTACACAACGGCTATTTTCTTATGAGACAGGTATCGATACCCCACTATAGAGTACCGATACTCATAGCTGGAAAAGTGCAAGAAAGTGGAGAAAAAGCATCCCAACGGCTATAATCTTAAAGTCAACACTCACAACGGTTGGAAATCATCAAGAGGCTATAAAAAGACCCCAAGAAGCTCCAGCAACATATTATTGAACCTCAAGAAGATATCAAAACATCAAATCCAAGCATTTGTGCAAAAATCCTACTTTGTCTAGAAATCCCAATTGTATCCTTCATTTCTATTTTGTTCGATTGGGTTGAGTGCTTGATATTGGGCTATCATTTGTATTGAGAGATACCTTATTAGCCACCAAATTTCTTTGTTCTATTGTGTGAGGATTGGGTTAATTTTTGGGTAAAAAAATTAACCGAAATTGTAAAGGTTGCCTCCTTGTCCTGGGAAAAGGGGACGAACAATTTAGTGGAAATTGTTGGAAATCCTTGGTGAGACTAAGGTAGTGGATGTAGAGTTCGGTTGGTGAACTTGAACCACTCTAAATTCCCGTGTCAATATTTTTAAGTTGCAATTTCCGTTACAACATCGTTAAAATTCCAATTCACCCCCCCTCTTGGTTATTATCATTCGTGTGATCCACTCAACAAACCCATATAGCATAGCAATGGCAGAATAGGTGCGAAACAGATTTGCTAGAGCCCTGACAGAAGGAGCAACATGCTGCAGATTGCTCTATTATTCCCCGACTCGCAAGACAAAGTTTCGTTGGGATTTTACCATGTGCCACTTTCCAGGTGAATGCTTCGACGTTAGGGGGGGCGAGACCACACCAAACCAGCCTCCAAACTGTCTCATTCGACTCCCTCGATATAGTCTGCAAGTTGCAATATGATTTGACACTAAACATCCCATTTGAATCTGCTAGCCAAACGAGACTGTCTGAAACAAAGGGGTTAAGCTTGAATCTCCTAATAAGAGAAAGCAACCCCTTCCATTCTGGTAATTCTTCCTCTGATATTATTCTGCACAGCGCAACTTCCCATTGCCATAGCTCAGATTGATAATAACCATACTCGCTTAAAGTCCCTTTCTTCTTGACAGCGAGAGAAAATATACGAGGAAAAGCTTCTTTTAGAGCGAAATCTCCTGCCCATTTATCCGTCCAGAACTGGATAAGTTTGCCGTTGCCAACTTTGATTCTGGTATTGGCCATGAAGGTGTTGTTGGTTTTTGACAGCTGTCCGGATATATTCCTCCACATCCAAGACATAGTAGAAGATTTCCTGGTGCTAGGCAACATCGAATTCGATTTGGGAGAATAGATTGCGGCGATAGTTTTGCGCCAAAGACTGTTAGGCTCGGATGCATATCTCCACACCCACTTATTCCTGAGTGCCTCATTACGAACTTTGAAGTACAGGATATAGTTCGCATTCGTTTTTTGAAGAAAGATATAAATAGGAATGACAACTCTAAACACCTAAATAACTCTGTTTGTGGAAACTTTATTTTCTACCGCCGTATATAAAATAATAATTCTTAATAATGATGTATCATTAAATATTAAATGATTCTTAAAACTATATGATATTATCTATTTCATTTTCAATATAATATTATAGACCATCATTGTATTAAATATTAAATAGAAATTTTCTTACTACTTAAGAATCAAAGTTAGTCCCTATCCACTAAAAATATGCGACATCATTTCATTTTTTTATGTCACTAATTCATTCATAATCAACTTTTATGTAACGGGTTGATAAATAAAACAGACTTCCTCTGCTCTTGTAGCACGTTTTCCTCTGCTCTTGTAGCACGTATTTGCTCTTGTCTAGTCTTTTCTACGTCTTTGTGTTTCTTCTTCTTTGTCTTGCTTCGATACCATGGGTGATGTTGAGCATGATCTGGCTGCTTTATCAATTGATGATGGGGAAGATGAGGGCTTGCAGATCGATCTGGAGGGGGTTGACAGTTACACGTCGTTCGATCTTTGCTTTGTGGGTTCATTTCTCACTTCCAGTATCATCAACTTTCCGTCGATGAAATCCACGTTAGCTACAGTGTGGCATCCTCCGGGGGGTATTTCTATTTCAGATTTAGGGGAAGGCCGATTTCTGTTTCGCCTGTACCATATTATCGATGTTGAACGAATTGAGAATGGAGGTCCTTGGTCTTTCAACAGCCACTTACTGGTGTTACACCGATTATGTACGGGAGAGGATCCGTTATTGGTTCCATTGCACTTCGTGGATTACTGGGTTCTTGTCCATGAGGTTCCGCTGGGTTTCCTATCGGAGAAAGTTGCTAAGGTTTTGGGAAATTTCATTGGTTCCTATCTAATGTATGACTCAAAAGCCACTGCTCTGGGCTATAAGCGGATTATGAAGATTCGAGTGAGGGTGGATATTAGGAAACCATTAAAAAGGAAAAAGAAAATTCTCCTTGCAAATGGGGCCTCTCATTATGTTCGATTTGAGTACGAAAAGTTAACACTTTTCTGTTTTCTTTGTGGTATATTGGGCCATGGAGAGAGCTTTTGTCCTCTCCGATTTACTGAAGGAGGAATGGACCTTATTCCGGGATGGGACATATCGCTGCGGGCACCACCCAGACGCTCTGCTCCGGCACCATGCCGTTGGTTAATTGAGGAAGGCATGGATCGTGGTAACTTTCCGGGCGTGATTTCAGCATCGATTAATTTAAGGGAGCCTCATCCGCATGATTTGCGCCATCCAGCTCAGGAGATTACAAATAGATCTGTTCTGGGAGAATTAAATTCGGGGCTTGATTTAGGCAATCGACCGTTGACATCTCAAGGAGCCAATTTGGCCGTTACACAATCTGGTTTCGACCAAAATAAGGAAAATACACCCCCGCTAATTGCTCCGGGTGTTCCGTCAGTGGACCCAAGGGGTCCGAATCCAAATTCTAGGTTTGATACGGTGATGGATTCTCCTGACGAGGATAGCCCAACTGAGTTTATCGAGTCCGCGAAAAGGGCAAGAGTTCAACAGGCTAATCCTGAAGTTTCAGATAAAGTTGATTCTTCAGGTGCTCTTTCTAATTTATCGGCAGGTCCCTCCTATGGGGCCAGCCGTTTGCAATGAAAATCATTTGTTGGAACGTTCAGGGATTGGGGATGCCCCGAACTGTTCGTCGTTTTCGCGCTACTCTGCGTGAACTTCGTCCCTCAGTGGTGTTTTTGATTGAGACAAAGCTCCAGGCTTCTAAAATGGAGCGCATTCGTAAATTATGTGGTTTTTCGAACGGTGTTGATATTAGTTCGAATGGCAGGAGTGGAGGACTTTCAATTGGCTGGATAGAGGATGTCAATATTTCTATTCGGTCTTTTTCAGTTCACCATGTTGATTTACTGGTTTATGATACTTTCCCCTCTTGTACTTGGCGGATGACTGGCTTTTACGGGGCACCGGAGGTCAGTAATCGAGTTCATTCTTGGCAATTGCTTCGACAGTTGGATGATTGTCCCCATGTTCCTTGGTGTGTGATGGGAGACTTCAACGAAATTCTCAATCTAGACGAGAAACAAGGAGGTCTTCTGCGAAATGAGTGGCAGATGCGTAACTTCAGAGAGGCCCTTGAGGACTGTTCTCTTTATGATCTGGGCTATAACGGTAACTGGTACACTTGGGAATGGGGGAGGACATCGGCGAATAACATCAGGGCCCGTTTAGACCGTGCAGTTGGCAACCAGGCCTGGGAGGACTCCTTCCCCAATTTCCGAATTGATCATCTTGCCCACTCTTTTTCGGACCATTGTCCAATTCTGGTTGATACCCAATGTGTATTGGGGAGGGACAAACCGATTTGGCACTTCCGTTTTGAGGCTTCCTGGCTGTTGGAAGCTTCGTGTGAAGAGGAGGTACGTCAGCTTTAGGCCTCATCGAGTGGGCTGGTTCCAGAGCACTTGTCTTTTGTTAGCAGTGGGCTTGACCGTTGGTTTCGGAGGATAAGGAAAGAAAAAAGGGTGAGCATTGCAGAGCTGAAAGAACGTATTGCCTATCTGGGAAGGCAACAAGTTTCAAATGATGTTCTTGGGGAACTTGTTGAATCTAAACTGGAACTAAATCTTCAGTTAGACAAAGAAGAGATATATTGGGAGAAACGAGCTCGTGCGAATTGGCTCAAGAATGGGGACCGCAACACGAGTTTCTTTCACCGATATGCTAGTCAAAGAAGAAGGCGTAATCGTATTGAAGGACTTGAATCGGATGACGGAAATTTTCATGAAGATATGGATGAAGTTCGACAGATCACGGTGGATTACTTTCAATCTCTGTTCGCTTCGTCTACTACAGCCGACCCCTCTGACATCCTCAATGGAATTGATAGGTGTATTGACCCTTCAATGAATGAGATGTTAATGGCAGACTTCACTAGAGATGATGTTTTTGTGGCCTTGAATTCCATGGGCCCTTTAAAGGCTTCAGGAGCTGATGGGCTTGGAGCTGTATTTTACCAAAGATTTTGGGAGATTATTGGGCCGGAAGTTGCAGATTTTTGCATCAACACCTTGCAAGGTAATTTATCTGTGGCCCAAATTAATATTACCCACATAGTGTTGATCCCAAAGGTAACTACAGCCCGATCCATGTCTCAATTTCGGCCTATTTCTTTATGCAATGTCCTATTTAAAATTATTTCTAAGATGATTGCAAACAGATTTAAATTGGTCCTAGGCCTATGTATAGATGAGGCCCAAAGTGCCTTCATTCCAGGACGGCTCATAACGGATAATATCCTTACTGCCTATGAGATCCTTCACTCGTACAAACGACAAAGAACGGGCCGTAAAGGATCTTTTGCCCTGAAGTTGGACATGAGCAAGGCCTACGACAGAGTTGAGTGGAGCTTCATTCGCCGTGTTCTCCACAAAATGGGCTTCTGCGAGGCCTGGATTGATTTGGTAATGGGGCTGGTTGAGACGGTTACTTATTCGGTGGTGGTTAATGGGCTGTCTAGTGATACTTTTGAACCATCTAGAGGATTAAGGCAAGGAGATCCCCTTAGCCCGTACCTCTTTCTCATTTGTGCTGAGGGCCTCTCTTCACTCCTACGGTCTGCTATGGAGTCTAATAATTTTCAGAGTTCTCGCATCGTCCGTGGTGCTCCGTTGATCAATCACTTGTTCTTTGCGGACGATTGTATGATCTTCGGGGGAGCTTCTGGATCTAATGCTACTTATCTCAGACAAATACTTCATTACTATGGTGAGTGTTCCGGCCAGATTATTAATTATGACAAGTCGAGTATTTATTTTAGCTCAAACGTCTCTTTGAATATTCGTGAGGAGATTCGGCAAACCCTAGGGGTCCAAGAAGTGGATAATCCGGAGAAATATTTGGGTCTACCAGCAATTGTGGGCTGAAATAAGGGTCAGGCATTTCGGTATCTTAAAGACAGGCTCAATACGCAGGCTTCCAATCTGGGCTCAAAGTGTTTATCCAAAGGTGGAAAGGAGGTGTTTATTAAGTCTATTCTACAGGCTATACCTATTTTCGCTATGACTTGTTTTCTCCTACCTAATACTTTCTGTAAGGATCTTCAGGCCATTGTTGCTCGCTATTGGTGGCAGAGTTCCAACTCTAAGAAGGGGATTCATTGGTGCACTTGGTCAGAGTTAAGCAGAGCCAAGGATGAAGGGGGTCTGGGGTTTAGGGATTTCGGCAAATTCAACATTGCCTTGCTGGCCAAACAAGGTTGGCGTCTTATCCAAAATCCAAGCTCTCTTCTTGCACGACTCCTCAGGGCCAAGTATTACCCAACTGGGACCTTCTTGCAGGCTTCTCTTGGTACGAACCCTTCTCTCACATGGCGGAGTATTTGGAGCTCACGGGGGCTTCTAGAACTTGGGCTAGGTTGGATTATAGGGGACGGTAACACGGTCTCCATCTGGAACGACTATTGGTTGCCCTCGTTACCTTCACGAAAGGTGTCGTCGCCCCGAATTGCAGGCCTTAATCTGGTTTCTTCTCTACTGGTTTCGGGGGAACAGAGATGGAATGAAGAACTCATTAACATGAGTTTCTCGAGTGAAGAAGCGGAATTGATACTAAAAATTCCGCTGCCTATCTTCCATCAACAGGATGTACTACGATGGAAAGGGGAAGGTTCAGGTGTCTATTCAGTAAGGAGTGGGTACAGGTTGCTTCTTGGTGAACTTAATTCTGGTAATTCTCAACCTAACGTCTACAGTTACATTTGGAAAGCTCAATGCCCCTCGAAAATGAGAATCTCATGTTGGCGAATGATCCGCAACTACGTTCCTACAATGCAAAACCTAATGTTCAAGAGAGTTTTACAAGACCCCAGATGTCCTCGTTGCCATCTGGTTGCGGAAACAACTATTCATGTATCGAGAGATTGTTTTTTCGCTGCAGCAGTATGGAATCACATGGGTTTTTCTATTTCAGTAACACAATCACAAGCAAGTATTGAAGAATGGGTTTTATTTCTTTTTCAATCACACAATCAGAGCCTCCATCGAAAGATTATTTTAATTTTGTGGGTCTTATGGAACTCCAGAAACAAGCTAATATATGAAGGTATTGTCCAAACCATTGAGGAGATTACCTCTTTTGTTATCAGTTACTGTCGAGACCTGGACATAGTGGCGTCTTCCCTTAACCATCCCGTCCGGCACGGCGGTGATAGATGGAGTGCTCCGGCGACGCCGACCTACAAAATAAACACGGACGCGAGTTATAAAGATTCAGAAAACGTATCCTGTTCGGGTCTTATTATCAGAAACTACCAAGGTCTAATAATGGGTACGGCATACAGGAATAATTTGCACATCACCTCCGTGTTTCAAGCAGAGGCTATGGCGGTGTTCCAAGGTCTTTAGTTTGCCCTCGATCTAGGGTTCCGGGACGTCGTGGTTGAGACGGACAACAAAACAGTTATCACCAAGCTCAACTCGCAAGCACAAGACTTATCTGAAGTCGGAACGGTCATCAGAGATACTAAAGCTTTGGCGTCGAGCTTCAACAGGTGCCTTTTTTCCTTCGTAGGCCGGAGCGGTAACAGACCAGCACATGCAATAGCCTCTGAAGGCTTGCGCCGCCGAGATGAACGGTCGTGGGTGGAGGACGCGCCCGCCGCCGTGCTTTCTCTGGCCGACCAAGACCGTCGCTTACTGGATCCGCCCTAATCTGATAGGGTTTGTCTTCTTTTTTTGGGGTTTCTCGTCTATCTACATCTGGTTATCCCCAATCTTGCATCTTCCACACAAAACCTTCATCGCCGACGTTTCACCTTTGTGGATAAAGAAAATTCCTAATTTGAATAAAGAGAAAAACCGAGTTTAAATCTGGCACGACTTGTCTAAACTCTAAACCCATCTCCGTAAGGCTTGTTTTACTGTTCAAAATATTAAAAATTGATTTTTTATATTAAAATTGAAATAAAACATTTAAATTTTGTTTAATTTAAATTCAAGCCGACATGAGGATGAAAAAAAATGTTTCTTTTAAAAATAATAAAATATTATTTTTATATTAATTAATTATTTTTAATTAATTTTTAATATGCGAAATAATAAAAATTGTATTCGTTAAGTGCTACGCCAAAGACGTGTTTTGGCATATAGGAACATGTTCTTTTTTCACTTTTTTTAATACGTAAAATATTAAAAGGGGATTTTTTATATAAAAAATGAATGTTTAAAAACAAATCTTGTTTTTTAACCCATTTAGTGCCCTAGTGATAAAATTGTGTGATGTTGTGTTTAGGTGACTCGGGTTCAAGCAGCATAGTTTACACGTGTGCGTGAATTTATTTATATATGAAATTGGAATAAGATACTATCTTGTAATGAGATTAAAATGTAAAAAACAAATCTTGATTTTATTACATTAATCCATTTTTCTTCATGTGCGTGAATATATCCAGATATAAAATCGAACTAAAATGCTATCTTGTAATTAGATTAAAGTATAAAAAATAAATCTTGATTTTATTACATTAATCCATTTTTTTCACTCGCGGCGAGATTGAAGATGGATATAAATATGGATAGAATCCACCCATAATAAACATGAAGTAAATGGAAAATGTTGGGAGAGCCGAAATTGAATTGTAAATTTTTAAGGGGTCAAAGGGTAATTTAATCATATTATTAACTAAAAAATATAATTTTTGGGACTACCATAAATTCATTCCAAACTAGGGGACTGAAGTGGAATTTTATCATTTTATTTATTAAAATTTATGATTTTAAGGACCGAAAAAGTAAATTTTCCAAACCAAAGGAGCCATCGCCCTTATTAGTCCATGATGCCGCCCTTGACAATAAAAGTCGAATATATATGCCGAAAGTCCCAAGACTTTTACATTCATTTAACTAATAGCAGATTGACCTATAGTTTTTCCAAGTCTGGGGGGGGGGGGGGGGGAAGCCAACTCGAATTAAATTATTCAATTAAATAAAATAATTCTTTTCTGAATAAAAAATAATGATTTGTTCGACTCAAACACAATAATGATGCATAACGATACTCGAATTTAAATTTTCAAAATCTTCACCAACTATCAATTGGTCTAATGAGATGATGCATTACATACATCCCTTAAGTAAGGTTAAATGTTAAAATAATAACATTGTAAATAGAACAAACTGAGTCGGAGTAGTCACGCTATAATAAATTTCTATAATATCATATTTGAATTAGTCTGTCAATAAATCAAATACACATAATTATAAAAAAAATTCAAAACATCAACCTTATTATCAAATCGAATTCTCTTTTAACTCTCGTTTTATATGTTTTTAAGTTTCTCCTAATAATCCTAAGTTCACACACACATTAGAGTATGAATTAGGAAATGTGTACTATTGACTTAAAAGTGAAGAAAATATAATCAAGAGGCAAAAAAATGTTTTAATTCTCTCCCTTTTTGTCTTATGAGCTAGGTATGGTAACGGGGCAGGGCAGATTTTTGGTTGTTCTAAAATTCATTCGAAAATTTAAAGTTTCAATATGTCGCGATCTGATATAATAAAATTATAACTCGACTCTGACCTAATCCCGAAGAAAAAATTAGTAAAATATTAAATATAATATATATATTTATAAATAAATCGGGTCGAAAAATTTCCATCCTAAATTTGAATCCGATTTAATTAAGCTTCTTAAAAAAACTCAACTTAATCCAAAAAATAAAAAATTCTGAAAAAAAAAAACGATCATACTAAATCAGGTCAAATCAAAACCCGTCGATTTTTTTTTTTTTTTGGCGTCCCTACTCTTATCTTTCAATTTTCTTTTTCGCGTAGAAAACGTGTAAAATAGACAGATGCCTCAACGAAATTCAAAGGCACTTTGCGATAAGAATGAATAAACAAATGTGAAAAACAGAAGGTTTTAGACAGAAAAAAGAGGCAGATGGCCTAACACTCTCAATCAACTGCACCCGATGGCTACGGCCACCACCACAAGTCCACACCCCCACAGTAATAATTACAATTTATCATGTTTTGGTCTGATCTTATGAAAAATATTATTTTTCTATTCAAAACTAAATTTAACATTGAACAGATTTTTTTATGCTTTTAGATATCTGTAATAAAAGCGATCGTATAATATCTTAAAAAAATGTCTCAAAATGAATTAAGTTAAATGAAAAGATTAATTATAAATTAATAGTAAAATATATAAATAAAATAAAAATATTGTTGTACGATTTATTTTTGTTTTAAAAAATAAGCCTTTTTAATAAATTACACTTGGCACACTAAATCTTTAAACTACCTCCCGACAATATTAGATTTTTTATTAAGATTTTGGGGGTTAGATTGAAGATGGGTTTCAATAAAATTCATTTAAGTCCGTCATTGAAATATTATCCTTTCACCATCTATTTTTGTTTTGCATAATTATTTCAGGATTAATATTTAGTATAGTGCTAGTGTCAGTGGCGGATACACCCAGCTCCGGTGAGGTGCATTTGCATTCATATTTTTAAGTTTTTAAAAAATATGTTTAATTTAGAGTTATTTTTGAGAAAAAAAATAATTTTGTTTAGTTTGTAAAGGAAAATTTTATTTTTCATTCCTATTTGAGAAAAAATATTTTAAACCCCATTCTTGAATTTCTAGATCCTCCACTTGCCAGTGTAACTTTTTTTTTTTACACAATCATGCATATTTTCAAGCTTAAATTTAAAATTTTAATTTCTAACCTTAAAACCCTAAAACCCTAACCACAAACACTAAATTATAATCATGAATCCTAAATTCTAAACCCTACAACTTAAATCTCTAATATCTAACCCCTAAACTAAAACTCTAAACCCCTAAATATCTCTCTTGTGAAAACTTTATTTTCCACCGTCAGTATATAGGATAATAATTTATTATTTTATGGATATGGATATATATATATATATATATATATGCTACCATTTTCTTACGGAAAATAATAAAAAACACCATCTCATATAAATTTTGGTCTTATAATTTGAATATATTTTTTAAAAAATAAACTATTTATCTACATACTTATATCAATCGACACTTTTTTGTTATTTTTTCTATTAAATAAAAGATTCATATAATTTTAATACATTAAAAAGAGCTGTCTTAATTTGGTTCAAGGAAATTATATGTGATTATTGTTTTTATTCTTAGAAACGAAAAAATAGCTAAAATATTTTTTTAAATATGTTTGGTTGAAAATTTTAAAAATGCTTTTTGAAAGAAAAAAAAAGAAATGAGAATATATAAAAATTAAAAATATATATTTTTACTGTTTCACAAGAAAATATAAACAAAACTTTTTTTTGTTTATAATCAAAGTGATTCATATGAAAATAATATATAAGGAGGGACATTGTTTGAAGAAGACACTACCCTTCTATAGGCAATTCCCATTTGTCTCTTACGTGACTCATTAAAAAATCTTCTTAAACTTAAATAATAAAAAAAGAATGCACACGATAATAATAAAATAAAGTCCAACCGAGACTTACCCGGCAAAATACAACCAACCAGTCATTAACCTAATACCAACATTAAAACTAAAACAAAACACGACCACAAACGGCCGAACCAATAAACCAGGGGAACCAGCTAGCCACTATCGCCCGTATCTTGGCCGCTCTTGCAGCAACATGGGCAGCACCTCTGCCGGTGTATTTAACACACTAAAAATAAACTCGCTATATTTTAAACTTTAAATTAAACCCCTTAGCTCCTAAGGTAAACATATTTGTTTAAATTAAAGTTTACACCGATAGTGTATTAAATATTTTTTTATAATAATATATATGAATTGATATTAATCGAAATAAAATTTTAAATTATTTGGTATTGATTTAGATTCGATATAGCAATTATCCAATATTTTTTGACATCGATATATTATCGATAACCATAGACAAAAATATTAAATAATTATATATAACACAAAAATTAATTTGTGATAAGGATAAGAAAATACTACCGGCTCTTGTTCGTTGTCACCTGTTATCCTACCTACTGGTTTTGCATTACAAATAAACCTCAAAGCTCGTACCTGTTTTATTTTTTTTATTTATTTTATGAAAGGATAAGCATGATGCCTGCCACGACTACAGAGCAACAAATCTTCAGCCACTTGTGATTCAGACAAAAAGTTAGACAGCTTATGGCTTTGTCCTAAACCAAAGTTTAGTTGTGACTTTAACTTCAACTTTGTCGGTAAAGTTTAATTAATAATTAACAATAATTATTGTTGCCGGATAAACTGTTGGTTATGCTTAGCGATCCAGATTTTAATGCGTTAATAATACCCTTAGGGTTCTTCATGCTTTAATAGTTGGCCTGCTGGGAACTGGCTAGTGGCTATGCTGAATTATTAACAAAATTTATTTATATATTTATAAATGTAAATTGTGTTTTTAATTTATAAAAAAAATGTGTTTGGACCAAACGGAAAGGTGTTTATGTCAAAGGTGCTTAGTCAAAAGTTAGTGACTAGTATTTTTTGAATATTTTTTGTTCGCAGTTTATTAGTTGATCTTTTTATTGCCTGGCGGCCAAAAGAAAAAGAAAGTCATAGCACATTTGCAAATTGGAATAAACCACTAAATCAGCGTTTTAGGGTTTTCACTTTGTCTTCACAATTTTTAGAAACTCTTTATTTTGTAATATTTTTTAGATGAGCCGGTTTCGACTATCATAGTTTATATGTTGTGTGTATTTTCAAAAGACTAAGAGAAAAATAAACTATTATATAAGGATTAATATCCTATACACTGGCGGTGGAAACTAGAAGTTTTCACAATCGCCTTAGTTTTAGGGTATAGAGAGTTAGTTTAGGGTATATGATTTAGGGGTTTAGGTGTATGAGTTTAGAATTTAGGGATAGTTATTTTAATTTAAGGTTTATGGTTATAATCTAGGGTTTAGTTTTTAGGGTAATATGGTGAGGATTTAGGTTTTAACCTATAAACCCTAAATTATAACCCTAAACCTTAAATTGAAACAACTATCCCTAAATTCTAATCCCATACATCCAAACCCCTAAACCCTAAACTAACTCCCTATACCTAAAACTAAGGCGCTTGTGAAAACTTTCAATTTCCACCGCCTGTGTATAGAATATTTATCTATTATATATTTACATCAGATTTTCTTTAAATAACAACTATAAGTTAGTTTAACGAGATTAGATGTTATGTCCTTTAAATGAAAAAAAATGGGTTTAAAGCCTCGTAACAAGAGAAATTATTAAATGGATTCAACTCACCATGTCATCTGTACTCCCGGCCAATAAAGCCCATCCACCTCTTTTTAATTTCCAAATAATTACTCACTTTTTTTACATAAAGGAAAGAGGTGAAGATTCACCTCGAAAAAGAAATGACATAAAAAAATGTTATTGGATAAAACTATAGATAACGTGGTGAGCCAGACCATCTAATAATTTTTACGATACCAATCATGGATGACATGAAAAATACTCTTTAACCCCTTAAAAATATACAATTCTTTATTGACCTCCCAATTTTTTTTTTGAAAGGTATAGGCCTCATTAAAAACCCCTTTCCTAGTGAAAGGGGAAAAGAGTGCCCCACTAAAGCTTTATTAAAATATCCAAAATAAGTTACAAAAATTCCATAGTCCAGCAACAAAAACAAAAATCCTAGTGTACCACGACACAGGAACCCCGAAATAAACAAAATAGCTAAGAGTTAACCAATGCCCCTCTTTGCTAAAACATCTGCGCTCGTATTAATAGACCTATGAATGAGTTTGAGATTCACCCCCATGTTTTTGATAGAGTCCCTCAAAGCAGTAACCTCCCGAGACGCAGCAATGAGCGGAGCAGCAGCACCAGTCAACCATTCAAACACTGTTTTACAGTCGGTTTCTAGAATAAGCCTATAATGGCCTCTCCACGTGGATGCAGAAAACCGGGCAAGACCTTCTTTGACTGCGGCTAGCTCTGTGAGTGCCGGAGGGCCCGAGTGACAGTGAGTAGAGAATTGCATAAGGACAAAACCATAGGAGTCCCTGAGGACTCCACCAATGCCACCCATTCCGACTTGTTCGCTCCATGCACCATCAACATTGAGTTTTAAATAGCCCATCGGAGGGGGGGACCAACACTGGTTTGGCGCGCAGGGGTTCCTCTTAATCCGGGATTGCCCAGCAATATTAGGATCTAACAATAGGCAGTCCAGGGCCACATTGCAATTTGGATTAGCCGCTTTGTACCAGTATGCCCACCGAAATCTTACCAAGAAAGACAGTTGAAGCCAATCCGTTTTTTACCTTGAAATAAAATTTCATTTCTCATCAACCAAACCGACCAAATAAGAGCGAAAGGAAGGGAGGATAACCATTTCGATCCAGTCACCTCCAGCATAGTACTCCATGCGACCAAGAACTGATCAGGGTTCCTAGGCCATACTGTGTGAAAACCAATACCATTACAATAACTCATCCATATAGACCAAATACCATGACATTCGAAAAAGAGATGAGCAGAAGATTCCTCAAAAGAGTAACAGAAACGGCAACGAGAATCCACAATGTCTTTGATCCCTCTTTTCATGAGAGCCACCATCGAGGAAATTCTATCAAGAATAAGTCTCCACACAAAGATTTCGACTTTGGGCGGAGCCACCCCCAACCAGATAATATCCTGCCAATTGAAACTATGCCTAAGGTCCTCACTAGTAGAGCCTGTATTTAAACTTTTTCTAAGGGATTGAACCGAATAGACCCCATCACTAGCACCTTTCCATTTGATCCAATCATTTAGAAGAAAGGAAGAATTAAAATTGCATAAAGTCGACATAAGTTCCTCCCACTGTGATCTTTCCCAATCCCTCAAGGGACGACGCAACTCAATATTCCAAGACCATCCATTGCCAAATTTCTGGCCAAAATCACTAATGGGGCCCGATTTCTGACAGGCCAAGATAAAGATTCGAGGAAATTTTTGTTTTAAAGCATAAGGTCCCAACCAAAAATCAATCAAGAAGAAAATGCTAGTACCATCTCCTACTTGCAACACCAAATTATTTCTAAGGTAGGAGCCAACATTGTCATTAGAGAAGAATGTACCTGAAATACCTTTCCAGATCCATGATGAATGTCTCGATGAAGTAGGTACGGGAAGAAGGCTCGAGGAGTCACCCGGAAGACGAGCCGAAATCACTCTCCTCCAAAGGGAAATAGGCTCATTACCGAACCGCCAGATCCATTTTCCAAGGAGTGCTTTATTAAGCAATTCCAAATCGGCCACCCCTAAACCACCAACCTCTTTATTGGAACAGATTTGCTTCCACCCAATCCAGTGGATTTTGGACTGTTCATTCGAGCCACCCCACAAGAATTTGGACATCATACTATTCAGTTTGTGTAACACCTTCATTGGAATTTTAAAAAGCGAAAGGAAGTAGATAGGAAGGCTTGAGAGAACTGACTTGATCATAACTAATCTTCCAGCAATAGAGAGAAAACCAGAGTTCCAACCTTCGAGTCTTTTAGAGAAATTCTTGATCACCGGATCCCACAAAGAGCACGAATTCCTACGGGAACCCAGAGGTAAACCCAGGTAAGATGTCGGTAGCTTCTCGCATAAACAACCAATAGAATCCGCCCATTCAAGAACTATATCCTCCTGCACATTCACACCCAAAAGTTTGCTTTTCCTAAGATTTAATTTTAGCCCCGCCGCCAATTCAAAGATCCGCAGAATTCTTTTAACATTTCTGATCTGTCTGCCTTCTCCTCCACAGAATATAAGGAGATCATCGGCAAACTGCAGATGAGAGATTACAAGTTCAGACCCCAATTTACCCACAGAGATGCCCTCGAACAAGCCAACACGCCTAGCTTTTATTAACATAAGGCTAAGCGCCTCACCCACAATATTAAACAGCAGTGGGGACAAGGAGCAACCCTGTCTAAGGCCACGCGAGATACCAATCGGAGATGTCGGGGAACCATTGACCAAGACTGAAATAGTAACTGAGGAGACGCATTTATAAATCCAACTACACCAAGTGTCATTGAACCCAAATTCTTTAAGGCATCGGATGAGAAAAGACCAACTTACTGTGTCATAGGCCTTTTGAAAATCAACTTTGAATGCAACGCCACTTCTACCCGATTTAGTCATCAAATCCAACACTTCATTAGCAACTAGCGAGCAATCTAGTATTTGCCTCCCTTGTATGAAAGCATATTGAGTTTCGCCACTGATATCACCCATTACCTCCCTTAATCTCCTTGCTAACACTTTCGAAAGAAGCTTGTATACCCCACCAATGAGACTTATGGGTCTGTATTCATCAAGATGTTCCGGATTTGTAGATTTCGGAATGAGGGTTATAAATGAGTGATTTGTACCTTGTTCCCAAGATCGACCATGAAAAAAATCATCAAAAAAAAAACCATAATACTGTTCTTCAATTGTGGCCAATATCGTTTGAAGAAGCCCATGTTGAATCCATCCGGGCCCGGCGCTCTATTACTGTCAGTAGAAGCTAAAGCCGACTAGATTTCGGCTTCAGAGAAAGGGCTAGTAAGGTTGGCAGCTTTGTTAGGATCAATTTTCTGAAAATCCAGATTTAGATCCACAACTTCCAGAGTATGATCTTCATTATAAATCTTGTTGAAATGGTCACGAATGATCTGTTTAACCATAGGAGGATCCGAGAAAGAGCCCGAATCAGTGCGAATGATATTAATTGAATTAAGTCTCCTCCTAGACGAAGCAACCGAATGAAAGAAGTGTGTATTGCGATCACCCTCAGAATACCATCGCAATCGGGATAGTTGCAGCCATTTACTCTCCTCTTTCCTATAAAGTGACCATAAATTACCCCGCAATCTGCCTGGGGACCTAAAATCCTCTGCCGAACCAGTCCCGTGCTGGAACTTCTCATCCAACTTTGCAATTTCAGATTCCACTTGTTGCACAGAAACTTCAAAGGACGTAGCTCTCTTTCCCGCCCATGATTTTAAAGCACCTTTAGTTCTTCTTAAAATCGAGCCAATCCTGGGCCGATTTCTATTCGAGTTCATACTAGAGAGTGTCGACTTCATCACCTGTTCAAAACCATCTTCGTCAATCCAGTAGTTAAAAAACTTGAAGGGCTTGGGGCCCCAATTCATGTTCTCTTCCTCCAGTGAAATTGCCGAATGATCTGATAAAGATTTGCTTAATAGCTTCTGAGTGATTAGAGGAAAGGCAGTCCCAAATTCTGAGTTAATCAAGAAACGATCCAAACGCACATAAGTTGGATTGTCCCTATTATTGCTCCAAGTGAATCTACCCCCTGACAACGGCAAATCCGACAACCGAACGTTGAATAAGAAGTCCCTGAACATGTCCATCGAATTAATATTATAATTCCGACCCAACTTCTCATCCTTATCCAGGATAAGATTGAAATCACCTGCAATACACCAAGGGATCTGACGGTGCAAGATAATATTAGAGAGTTCCTCCAAAAAGAGAGCTTTATCTTCCTCAACAGAGGGGCCATATACATTCACTAGTTCACATTTCAGTTTCTTTGGAATTATGACAGCCATAAGACAAATAAAACGAGAGTGTATAATAACATCTTCCACCTGAAAATATTCAGAATCCCACAAGGATAGAACACCCCCAGCCGACCCCACTGCCGGAGAGTATACAAATTTGACATTTTTTGAATTCCAAATCTTCTTAATCACCGATAATTCAATACTTTGCATCTTAGTTTCTTGGATAAAAACCAACCTAGCCTTAACTTTGCGAATGACCCTGTTCACTGCCCTTAGTTTTTCCAACCTTCTAAGGCCTCTAATATTCCAGGACACAGCTTTAAAGTCTGAATTCATAATGGGATAATAGAAAGTACCTTATGGTTGACTAAAATCGGAAATCTAGACCCAATTGTTCTCAAGTTCCATAACTCGGGACACAACCTTGTCCTTTCCCCCCTTGAAAGATACCTCCAGCATCTGGCAAATTTCCCAAACTGACTCAGCTTCAAGACCCACCGTTTCGTCGGCACTGTTCTTCAGATTCCCCAGAGACCCTCCATCGTCCAAATTGTCCTGATCTTCGACAGAATCACGGACCAGTCTTCGAAAAATCCTCCTTGATTTGGCGCGGAAGAAGCCTTTCTGAACACATGGCGCCGGAACAACTACTGGATTATTCCATCTCATCAGATTAGAGAGATTCGAGGAATCTGGAAAACTGATTCCCTCAAAACTGTCGGGAACAAAATTCGTGGAGTTGTCCCTATCGCAGAGAGATGAAACTTGAAAATTATTCAGACCAGAATTAACTAAATTGAGGTTGGACGAAGAGGGCCCAACAAAATAATTAATTCCAATAAAAGGCTCATAATATTTGTCTCCGCAAGCCCAACCGGATTACAGCCCACATCATTTGAACAAGGGTCTTTATTAGACTTTTCAGATTCACTGGAGTCCAACCAAGGGTCCACCTCTGCAGCTTCTTTAATATTGTTTGACCCACACGAGTTTCCCAAAATATTGGGACCCTCAAAATCTGGAACATTCTCTGAACCTGGGTTCTGACAACCCAACGGTTCCTCCGATGGCCTGGCACCATCACGATCCCCCTGGGCGTTCACCGGAGGTACATAATTTCCAGGATAATTCCGGGCATTAGCCCCACCTTTCGAAGAAAGCGATTCGGACTCAGCCCATTCATCCGCAAATCTGCCATTCGACTCAAAATGATCAATTCCAGTACTTTCCGTTTTAAGCATTCCCATTTTTACCTTGATGACATATTCATGATCCATGGATTCAACTTTGATGAATTCCGGAATATTCGATATGCTTGCAGTCCTAATGGTCAACTGCGCAATATCGAAACGATTCTTTGCAATCGTGTCTTCATGAATCCCTACCAACGATCCCCATATACTCCCAATTTTCTGAAAGAACATCTCATGCCAGCAGAAAAGTGGCACACCCAGCAAAAGAACAGAGCAAAAATATTTTGGAATGCTGTCAACCAAAAGAACATCAAGCTGCTCGAACCAATAGCAAAGTTCCGACTTTTTCGAAGCAAAGATGTTTTCCATTTCAGCCACCGAGTTAAATAGGATAACATGGGAATCAAAATTTATCCCCCATTGCATGATCTTGACCTCAATCCCATCGTGCGATAGGGCTCGTTGAACAAAGTCTCTATCGAAAATAGGTTTAAGCACCCCCACCATGCATCTGTTAAGCCATTCAACATCCGTAACCCTAGCAGTGAAAGTGGTTTGTGCCATTGTGGGAGGAGTGCCCTGAGTCTTATCAGGATTGTCGGATTGAGGGATAGGATTATCCTCAAATAAAACTTCCTTATACGTTCTCGGCCCCGAAAACTTCCTGATGATAATCGGCGGAGACTTATCCCGGTGAGAGACCCCAGCACCAGAATGCTGGTTACGATAAGTAGGTCTACTACTGGTCATCTGGGGAGTGACGGATTTCTTAGGATACTTTGCTTTTGATATCATCACCCTTTGGCCGTCAATCCTTGAACCGTCCAGCTTCTCGATCACCCTCAACATCTCACTCTCAGAAGCCAACGAAACAAAGGCGAACGTAGATTGCTTGTATTTGGCTTTGATATTTTTCAACGGAATAAAGACCCGTAAAACCTTACCATGATGGCTTACGAACTCCTTCAGCGCTGCATTAGAAACCCTACGACTCAAGTTATCAATGAACACCGTCCATTCAAAGGACACAAAACCTCTTCCCCTCTGCTCTGACAAAGCCGCTCTCTTCTCCCCATTTTTTGTAGCAGCATCTTTCGCTGGAAGCCCATCAACCACCGTCCGCTCTCCAGACTGTGCCGCTCCGAAAGTTTCTCCTTGAAACGCCATGTCCGGTCACCTCCCAAAATTTTTAAAAATTAAATAAATTCTCAATAAACAATGTTTAGTTCTGTCCTTGAATAAAAATAATTATAAAAAAACTATTTATTATGAAAGTACTAAAGTTTTCAAACTCTTTTCGGAATATGAATTTTAGTATAAATATAACTCAATTGATATAAGTGTGATATTCGATTTTCACCTATTTAAATTATTTCAAAACACAAGAGAGTCGTACGACACAATAAAATTAAGGTCTAATTTTGGTTTTAGTCTATATACTATGTTGGAATTTTATGTTAAATAATTTATTTTATGACATGATTTTGATATGTTTACTTTGATAAAGTAATTAGTAAGACCCAAATCGATAACATCAGTAACTATTGTCAATAAAGTGATCAAATAAAATTATATTTTTATTCGGCCGCACAATCAGAATCATATAGAAATGTTGTTAATTATGTGCAATTATTAATACATTTTTAAAGAATAATTCATGTCATCTCTTTCACAACAACTAGCAGCGTCATCAATTTAGGTTTACTCATAATATTATAAAAGTAGATTAAATTATGTCAAATTAAAGCAAATACGATAAATCTCAAAATTTGGTATAGTAGAGGGACTAAGACCAGAATTAGACTTAAAGTCGATAACAAATATACCCTCGCGTATCTTTCAATTATTCAATATATCGGTGTGCACCGAAATGGTCAAATTACTGCATAACCCCTTTAGGAATTATAAGATATAAGTTAATGCAATGGTAAAATTGCATAACAACTCCTCCAAGAATTTTGAAATTTAATTCTAAATAAAAAATTTCTAGATTCGTCCAACTGCTGAAGTATCATGTATGATTTATAAGTGATTGCACGGAACACCTCCATCTTAATTTCTATCTCTTCCGAATCTCCGCCGCTTATGTCCGCCCATGCATCTCGCCAACACTCACAAGCTTCTTAATTCTCCGATTCCATTACAAGTGAAACGTCGACGTACTTAGGTGGACAATCATAAATCAAGAAGATGATAAATAATATCAGCTTTCGCATATATTACTTGTAGACAAAAGTTGAACTCTTTCTTTGTTTGGGAGGCGTTTCAATGATTTTGCTTGGTGGAATTGCCTATATATATGGCGTTAGAAAAATGGCTAAATTACACCACAAGTCATCTAATTATTAGAAAGTTTATAAATAGGTCACCGTTTTTCAAAAAGTCACAATTGAGTCACACAATTATTCTTCTAAGATAAAAAGGTCTGTGTCGTTAAATCTCAAATGGATGTTAAAAGGGGTCGTTAGAAAACATTTTAATTATTTTTATTTGATAAATTACACCACATGTCACTCTATTGTTAGTAAGTTTACAAACGAGTCATCATATTTTAAAAAGTTACAATCGAGTCATTGATTTTTTTTCAAATGGTGATTTGGACTTCTTGAAGATCAAAGGCTCAATTCAATAATCTGAAGGGACTGTTGTTGGTGAGAAGAATAACATATATCTACAGAGGTCTTTTGATGTAGGTTGATGTAGATCAGGGTTCAAGAATTTTTAACATTTTGGGAGTGATTTTGAGGCTTTTGAGAATAATGAAATATGAGGTTCATCGGCCACCATAGGCAACTATGTTTTATATTGCACATTATATGATTATTACAATATATAATTGAGTGACTCAATTGAAACTTTACGAAATGTGTGGATTTTTCATTATTAAAATATTGCACGTCAGGTTGTCATTTGGAATTAATGGTACAATCACTTGATTGTTACAATCGATTAATAAAATGACTCGATTGTGACTTTTTGAAATTCAGTGATCCATTTGTAAACTTACTAATAATTGATTGTCAGGTTTGTTTAGAGAATACAGATTGATTTGGATGCCATGGAGGTGGTTGTACTTGTAGCCTTTAATTTTCATTACACCACCCCTAACCGTCTTTCCATTAGAAAACTTCTAAATTTAGCAATGAAATTAGTACTCGGATGTTGAAGTAAACCTAATTAATTGTTTACACTTTAGTTAAGAAATTGAGAATCTGTCCTTGAAGCCTTGAAGGTGTACCAAACTCTTTTTTGCTAGGAAAATACAATATCTCTTTACATTATATCACTCAACTTTCAAAAAGTAAGAAGAATATTCGATTGAAGTTCTATGGTATTTCAATAGATCAAGTTAAGATAAATGTTAAACTTTGTACATATTTAGGGACCTAATTGTAAAAAATAATTTTAAGGGACTTAATTGTAAAAAAATTATAATTCAAAGGACTAAATTATAAATAAAAAAATTCAATTTTAAGGACTTAATTATAAAATTTATATATAGAGAGGGTATTATTATAAATATCCCTAAAAAATTTAAGGAAAAAATACACTATTAATCTCGGGTCAGGTCGAATATTTTCCACCCTAAAACCGAACCCGACCCGAGTCTACCCTTAACAAAAACCCGACTTGACCCAAACCCGATTTCTTTATCAAAAAATCCAACCCGGTCGGGTCGGGCCGGTCAGAACCCGTCAGGTCCGGGTAAAATGCCCATCCCTAATAACAACTCATATGCTTTTTTGGGTAAACAAACAAAATTATTAAAAAAAAGTTAAAAAGTTAATTAAAATATTATAAATTATTATTTTTGAATAGTAAGGTGTTTATAAGTAAGTATTTGTTTATATTTTTTGTAATCCTTTAATAAATTAAACAAATTTTAAAGATAAAATTATTCGAGTTTAAATCTCATAATATAAACATTAATTTTTTACTGAGACTACTCGTTAAATTCTAAAATATTATAAATTTAGACGCTATAATTACTTGCTTCACGGTTACCTATCTTCTTTTGGAAAATTGGGTAGGTAAAAACGTTCAATGTGACATTTATCTTACAATTCATTAAGTAGGTAAAGTAGGTAATGCAAATCACACATATGTATATAATGTCATAAATAATATGGTTGCTCGTGCAATGACGGAGTTACGTTAGAGGCCCATCAAAACATTTTGGTTTAATTATTTTCATGTCCCCTACCAGTGTTAGAGTTTTGCAAATTAACCCTTGATCCCTCATATAGTTTGGTTTTAAATAATTTTTAAGGCTTTATCAATTTTATAATTATATAAATTAGGTTTCGACTACCTTTCTTAGGTTCATCATCTGTGTACAAAATATTCAGTCTTGGTATTTATTTTTAATAAAGGTCAATAAATATCTATATATTCCTCTTCAAAATTTAATCCTTATTTTGTAGGTGCGTGTGTAAGTAACATAATATACTGTATGGTTATAAGGTAGTATATGTTTAATTTTTTTAGCCTTTAACAACGCACATACACGTGTACACATGGTGCTCGAACCCGGATTACTTGGATGAAATATACCATCTTTTACCACTGGGTTCACTCCACGGGTTCTATTATAGTGTAAAGTTAAAAATGCTCATTATTGGGTAATCCAATTTTTAAATGTTACAAAATAAATATTAAATTTTAGATTTAGTTATAAAATGAACACCGCATTGTCGACAATCAATAGAGCAAGTGGTTAAAGCTTTTGATTGACACCCTTCTCTCTCCCATGGGCTATGCGTTCGAAACTCATTATTAGTAAAGGTCTCCTTCCCCCATTAAGTAGAAATTATTAAAAAAAAAGACATCACATTATTAGCTTGTGATTTTTAAAAAATATAATAATTTTTAATGATTTTGAATTATAATTTTGTGATTTAAAAAAAATATAGTTTCGTCTCTTTATATAGCTTGTGGTATTATTTAAGGCGCTTAGCAGTTTTATTTGCTTCTCTTGGATAATACAAATTGAAAAAATTTCCAATTTTTTTTCGTAATAGAATTTTTGTTTGTTTTCAAAGAATTTATTTTAAAATTCGATTCCTTTTTAACACAATATTTTTTTGCATATATCATACCAATACCAAACATAGTTCAAAACATTTCAATATTTATCCTTAGTTTTAGCCGAAAACGGACATAGAGGGGGACTGGAGGGGGCAGTCGCCCTCATTAAATTTTAAAATTCTTATATGATTTTAAAAAAATAATTTTTTATATATTTCTTATTTAAAATCTAATTTCGCCCCTTTATAATTATATAGCTTCACCCCTAACATAAAATCACGCGTTTCTCTTATCAACATCTAATGGTGCGTTGTTCATTTTGTAGCAATATCTAAAGTCTAAGCCCATTTTCTATATTTGAAAGTTGGGTGACCCAAAAGATATTTTAGAATTGTTTGAGTCCGAAAGTTTGCAAATGCAGATTTGATCCGTAACAATTTGAGTTAAAAAAATACAAGTACGATAAACTCTCAAGACTAATAAATCTGAGACTAACTATGCATATTCTTATTAACTCCACTTTAATATGAAACCTGATGGAGCTTAAATTTCTTATTAACTCCACTTAATTGCACCATAATCATCATTTTACTGTAATTGTAATTCTTTCTTGTTCATTCTTCATAAATTAGTAAGTTTCTACGAATCCTCGCTGTTTCAGAAACAAAATATGGTATATAGCTATTCTGCTAGCCTAACATTTAGAAGAGGAACCGGGTCTGAATCGTATCCGGATCAGCATTCAAATCCAAACCCACATTCTCCTCCATGTCTTCCGCCTTCTTCTTCTCGCCGCCGTTTGCTTCGCCGTTCCCTACCGTATTCAACGACTCCACCTTTCGCAAATCCGTTAAGTCTCGTAAATGGCCGTTACCCTTCATGAAATAATCCACCGCCACGTGTATCCGGCTAAGGATCGCGAAGAATTCCTCCACCTCCTCCTCCGTCACGGTCGTCTCCTCCTCCGCTCTCGCCCTCTTCTGAGATCCTCCCGGGACGGCGTCTTTCAACTCCGACTTCCTCTTCTCCCTCTCCATCTCTCGCCGCCGTCCTCAGCCTAATATTCCGGTGGCAGTAGTGATTCTATCTATATATAAGCATACAGGGGGACAAGATTTAGGGAATAAAGGCGCGATGAGGTGATAGAATATTCGAAAGGGAGAGGAGAGGAGAGGACAATGGTTCCATTGGCATTGACATAGAGATGACAACGGGTCGGGTTTTTTGGCCCGAAATTTAAACTATTCCGACTCGTCCCAATTTTAATATATTCTATCCTCGTCTGACATAATAAAAAATATAACCCGATTCTACTCGTGTCTGATATTTTAATAAAAATTGTTCAAAAAATATGTTTAAAAATCATTTTTAATAAAAACAAAAGCGCTCACGTGTACTGACTTTTTTGGTTAAATATGGAGATATTACCGTAATTATCGAGATTTAAATTCACAAGTATAACATAAATATTTTTAACTATTTAATTAATTAATGGATCTCATATATAAGAACTTTTGAAATTGAGAGTATGACTTTAGACAGTAGAATATATGCCAAAGTGTAAAGAACTGCTACATATAACAAAAGGGTTTCAAAAGTATAAATATTGTCGGTGGAAAAGAAAGTAAGGTAGAACATTTACTAGGAATATTGAAGCTTTCCAGGGCAAGAAATCCGAGTACTTTTAAACATATATGCACAAATTCGTCTAAATATGAAATATTTTAATTAAAAGTAATAGCAGATGAGAATACATAAAAACTTTAGGGTTAACTACTTTTTTTTTTTTATTTTGGTCATATAACTTTAAAATTTTCAAATCACTTAACTTTTAAATTTTATTTTTTGGTCACTCAGTCGTCTAGTGTCCAATGTCGTTTAAATTTTTGGTGTAATTTTTTGCAAAAAACCCTTTGACATGTTCCTCTAAGATCCATATTTTCGGACTTCCCTTGATTCACCGACATCAAAGTATTTTCTTTAAAATCCAAATGAGGGGAAAGTCAAGAACGAAATAAATGATTTATCTCAATTTTACATTGATTAGATGGTAGAAATTACATATCAAACCATGATAAGATCAAAGTTTTGATTTGAGTCTTGTTAATTTTGCGAAAATTCAAATTGAGAATAAGAGAAATGAGAGAAAAGAGAATACTTTGGCACTAATTACATCACAAATGATAGCCGACAACGGTTGAACTTCAATTATCGTCACTCAATTAATAGTTGGATGACAAAAATAAAAATTCAAAAGTTGAATGATAAAATCATAAAAAAAAATAAGGTGACCAAAACAAACGTAAAGTTAAGTGACTAAATATGTAGTTTGCCCAAAATTTTATTTAAGAATATTAATATTGGAAAATTTTGTCTTCATAGGTAGGGTTAAAAACTATGATGTGTTCTATTTACTTATTTATTTATATTTCTAAATATTGATTTCTCGATGTGTATGTATTTCTAATCTCCTAAGGTGTTAAAAATGTACATAAGTTCCTCTAAAAATTATAAAATATAAGTTATTACATGATAAAATTATATCATTTTAGGATATTGAAAATATAATTTGGGTTTAGTCCTTCTAACGATTAAAAGATTAAAATAAATATAGTGATAAATTTATATTTTGATTTTTTAAAATAGTAATTCAAATTCAAATCGCATAAAAAAATTTCCGAATTCCTAAAAGATGTAATAAATGCTTAATTATCAAATTTATTTTAAGGTTGGGTTTTCTTCATTTTCATCCTATTAATCATTCAAATTTTTTTTTGACAAACAATAGTAACTAGTTTTATTAGATGGAGAGAATATAAAATAAAATTACAAAAAAACCCTACAAAAATAGAGTAGACTAACATAAAAATACATATAACAATGATAACATGTTGAGAAAATTGACTTTACCACAATCCAACCATGAACTATCTCTGGTGATTGTAAATGTCACATCCCAAAAACCGGTCTAGTCGGAATTAAATTCCGGTAACCGAATATTTTTATTGATTGAATAATTTATTCGATCTTATCTGAACCAATAAATATTATTCGGGGTAGTTTATAATAGTTTATTATTATTATTAAAAAAAAGACATAAGTGGAGTGGTCGGCTAACCACTCCACAAACATACCAATTGGATTGAAAATTTGAAGATAAGAAAGCAAGTAGCATCTGCCACTATATGTGGCAAGGATAAAAAAACAACAAAACATAAAATGGTGGATTGTCGTGGCAACCACTACACCACCACAATTCAATCAATTTGAAGATAGAAAGCAAAGGCCACTACTTGTGGCTAGGAATGAAATTGAAAGCTGGACAATCAGCTATAAATAGGGGGAGGAAGATGAACCAAAGCATGAGGAAAAATAAGAAAAATAGTAAGGAAAAATTAGGTGAGAAATAATTATACGATCCTTGATTGGTGGTCCGATATTTTTGATATAGTAATATCGAATCTCTGCCAACGTCGGAGTAAGCTCAAATCTCTAGTAAGTTTAAGTTTCGGTATCGAGTTTGATGAATATTTTTATATATATTCGATACTGTTTATTTGATTAGTTTTTATTAATTATCATGGTATACAAGGTAGATTCGGAACAACCGTCAAGCCCAAGAAATAAAAATAAAGTACCGGTCTATCAAGGTGAGTGGAATAAATTAGAGTTGAGATTAGAGTCTCAACTATCTTTAATTTGATGTTAGTATATATATTAAGCATGAAATTAGATTAATTAAAGGTTGGTAAAAGATAAGGGTAGAAAGAATAAAGAAATTCGGATTTGTAAACTGTCCTGTAGAAAACTGCATTTTTGAGCATGTTAGAGTCATTTCTGGAAAACGGGTTCTTCTACAAAGTTGTAGAGGACAAAATTTTACATGAAATAGAGGTATGATTTGCTCAAAAATGTTAAGTATAGGTCTCGGAATTGTTGTTATAAGTTACTGGACTAAAACTGAATAAATCTAGAATCTGCTATACTAAATTGTGAAATTCGAAATGTTTAGGGGGTCAAATGATGTTAATAAATTCTGAAAATTTATGATTAGAACAGGGGATTCATGAAATAAATTAAATTAAATGACCAAGCTTGAATTAAATCTCAATTGGTAGGTTAAAACCATTTAGATCACATATAGAAAATTAAAATGGACTAGTTTGTAAGAATTGATAATTTGAGGACTTATATGCCCTGTTTTCATGGTTTCTGGAACATAATTATTATGTTAATATGTTAAGGTAAATATGGTTAAAATATCAAGATTTATGGTGTAGTGAAACATAATTTATAAATGCACTAAAGTCATAAATTAAGAATAGGCAGATTAGGTTTCTGAAAATGCCTTATGTTCAAGTAATAAACTGTATTGATGAAGAAATGATAAAATTATGTGCCATACATAGTTATAAAGGTGTGTTTATAAGCTTTCCAGAATGGTAAAGAACTCTTTATTTGGAGTTGTGAGTAAAAAGATATGAATTTTTAAGTAAGTAAAGGTCATAAAAACAGGGTAACAGTTTACCCCTAAATCTGCATCAACATTGACTTTAAAAATTCATTATAAATTGTATAAGAGGAATTAAAAGCTATAATTTATATGGTTTAAAAGGTTATTCAGTCTAGTTTCGTTTGAAACAAACGAAATCAGATTTTGAGTTATAGAACATTTTATATAAATATTTCTTTAAGGACAATGCAAGCTGCCTAATGTAATAAATGATATGTTTCTTTAATGTTTGGTTAGAAAAGATGTAGAAATGAAGGAAACCACAAAGTTGGAGAATAAAGAAAATGTCTCTAAGCTTGGATTGAGGTGAGTGTAGATGCATTTGTCTCGGGTGACGCGGTGTCATTCCGATCATTGTTTTTATGTTCTGATATGTGAGTGTGGATGCATTTGTCTCGGGTGACGCGGTGTCATTCCGATCATTGTTTTTTATATGTGAGTGTGGATGCATTTGTCTCGGGTGACGCGGTGTCATTCCGATCATTGTTTTTATGTTCTGATATGTGAGTGTGAATGCATTTGTCTCGGGTGACGCGGTGTCATTCCGATCATTGTTTTTATGTTCTGATATGTGAGTGTGGATGCATTTGTCTCGGGTGACGCGGTGTCATTCCGATCATTGTTTTTATGTTCTGATATGTGAGTGTAGATGCATTTGTCTCGGGTGACACGGTGTCATTCCGATATTTATTTTATGTTATGATATATGAGTGTAGTTGTGTCAAGGGATAGGCTCGGTGCCGTTCCGTTGCAATATTTATGATTATAATTGCATATGTTAAGGGCTCACGTAGAGCAACTATGTTCGAATGGCAAATTTTGTAAGTGCCTTGCATTACTTTAATATGTTTGAATATGACTATGATATGCTACATGTATGTGAAAATAATATGAAATGCTACCTGATAGGGAGCTACGGCTCATCTTGTTATTTAATATGATATAATCTGAAAATCATGGAACATGTAATGAATTTAATAATGATTGGTAAAATTTAAAATGATAAGGAAGAAGGATTAAAGGCAAGAATATTGACCTAAATGTGTATTGCTTGTTAGATAAGCATGCTTAGCATAAATATGATTAGTTGCTATGATGTGTTGATTACTTGAGCTATGTGAAATGTGACTAAATGATAAACTTTGCTACTGGTTTTTGATGATCATAAAATGAAAATGATCTCATGTACTTGCTGGAATTTTATATTACCATGATGCTTGATTGATTATATGTATATGCCTATTGAAATGGTTAAATGCCTTTGAAATTATGAATGATTGACAAGTGAATGATCTTGTTAATAAAGAAAGAATAAGTAAAGTCCTTGGTATGATTAGTGTCTATAGGTAGAAGGGCATGCCTTAGAGTCGTTGAGCTCCCCTGATCTTTGTTACAGGATGGTGGTTAGTCACCTATAAACCTGATAAGGTGGTTAGTCACCTTGATAATTGAATGGTGGTAAGTCACCATTGATGCCTATGCATCCCCTGTTATATGTTGAAATGAGAAATGGATACTTTGAGTATCTAATGTTACATGTTACATGAAGACTTGATTACCTATTTCATTAATCATCCAAGGCAAAACATTTAAAAGTTACATGACTTGAAAGATAAGTACTTAAATGATAAGTACCAATGAAATGAGATTGATATGCCTACTTGTCTTGTATATGCTAATGCTTTTAAATGATACTTGTTGTTGTATATGATAATGTTTGATCGATACTTGTTGTATAAATGAATATAAAAGTATGATGTTTATGTTGCATCAATGGTTACTTGAAATGGTTACAAGATTAGCATGACCCCTGCGCATGGATGACACGCACAAATCAAGAAATGGTACCAATATATTATGTGTTTGATACATTATGATATGTTATGCTCATGATATGATATTATGTTTTGTTATGAATATGAAGTATGCCATGTTATTGCATAATTATCATGACATTCATTTTTGGAGCATGTTACATGACATAATATGATCATTCATTGTCATTGGCTACCTCACTTAGACTATGTAAGTCTAATGCATTCATTGCATAACATTTCAGGTTAAGGAAAGTAACAGATCGAGATCGAGATTAGTTGGAAGGTTGACAAGTCACTACAATTAAAGAGTAATGTGTTTTGTCCTTATGAACTCCTAGTATGGTGGCAAAGTAGTTAAAGTAGTTATACTAATCTTGTGGGCCTACTATTGTGAAATTTGCCTATGTTTTATATAAGGTTTTAAAGCTATATAGTCTATTGAGTTAGTAATAAAATTGACATAATTGGTAGTAAAACATTGATTAAAGGACTCTATGATTTTTGTGAGTTGTTAGGCTCATTTAAATATGTAAAGAATTTTAGTAAGATAATTCAAAAAGAAATAGATTTGAATACTTTACAAAATAGTCACTGAACATTACCTAGCCTAATCAGATAGGTAAATGACCTCCGTTAGTAATAAGATTTTTACAGGCTAATAACTAGTAAGTTTAATTTCAGTATAATATCACGAATTTCAGATAAGGACCCCTAATTTGTAAAAATTACAAATTAGTCCCTGAGTTTGAAAAAAATTTAAAATTGACCCCAATTCAAGTAAGTTGTTAATAAGTTAAGTGTTAAGTCTTAAAAGAGATTAATAAAATATGCTGAAATTATTTTTTTTGAACTTTGGAATAAGTTCTAATCTCTAATATGTTATGTCACTAAAAGATTTATGTCTCTGATCTCCGTTATGTTTTCCGGTAGCGCTCTCCGACCCGGTTCTCTACCAGGCCGGGAAGGGGGTGTTACAGTAAATGCCTATTAATATGGGAAAACTAGTTCAAAGGTCTAAACCAGAGGTAGATCAGCATGATAATCAAATAACCGCCAGCTAAAGAGCGATGCCAAATTCAACCATGAAAAAAAAAACATATTATGAGAACATAAAAATCGTTTCTAAAAGTAGAGGAAGCGCTCTCCAATAACAAAAAAAAAATCTATAATTTTCACTAGAAAAGAGAGATTTATTAAATCAAAACACACAAAAATTGAAATATGCAAAATAATATTAACAAGATGAAAAAAAAGGAAAGGATAAAGAAAGGTAGATGGAGGAAAACACAACAACAACAGTTATGGCAAAGTATGAGTGGCAACCGTTTGCCCAAAATACTAAATTCAAATATATTTTAGGTACCTATTAGGGGTGTTCAAAATCAATCTAATGAGTATTCAGTGGCCCAATAAGCTCATAATGCAAGTTAAAAATTTGGAAGAGATGATGCAACATAGTAATAATATAGTAGTGATATTAAACTTATTGAGCCGTTGGGTATCCATCGGGCCGGTTTTGAACACCCCTAAATTACCTAATTTAACGTAAAAAAATACTTTAAGTACATATTTTAACAAAAAATACTTCAAGTACACATTGTAACAAAAATTACTTTAGCACCTAAATGAAAAAATTGGTATACTTTAAGTATTTATTTGTGATATAAACCGAATATTAATTCAAAAACAATATTCACCAAATTTCTTAAATTTAATATTAGATCAAATAATGTAAAAAAATTTAGTTTTTCATGTGTAGGTTGGGAAGTAGAGCAGGCTCCATTCCCCAACCTAGTTCTATGCACCCTTCCAAAACACGCATGCATGCTTGCGCCTATCATATCGTTGGGTTTTTTTTTTCACTTTTCAGAGGCGTGGGGGGAGGATGCCACCACCTTCGTGCCAACAGATAATGGAGATGAACACGGGAATTAATGGATCTCAACGTTATTTATTGAGAGATTATTTAAAAATATATAAATTTAATGAGGATAACAATATAAATTATATGTTTTTGGAAGACTAAAATGTAATTTTACTACTATCCCAACTTAAATTATTTTAAGGGAGACGTGACCCACCGATCTCTATTACGTACCATCCCTGAACCCAAAACATATGAGACAAAGGCAAAGACAAAATATAATTATGTGACCTTCGGTCGAAAACCTATTAATGAAATTGTAATTAAAGAAAATATATATAAGCATTTTTGACCATTCAATTGATTAATGAATCTCTAATTGTCCTCTTATATTCCCTTAGATCATATGTTCTAGACTAATATCGCCTTCCTTCCCTTAAAACCCCTCATTCCCTGCTTCTTTAGGTAAGATTAGGATTTGTAAAAAAAAAAAACAATGAATCTCTAATTGTCCTCTTATATTCCCTTAGATCATATGTTCTAGACTAATATCGCCTTCCTTCCCTTAAAACTCCTCATTCCCTGCTTCTTTAGGTAAGATTAGGATTTGTAAAAAAAAAAACAATGAATCTCTAATTGTCCTCTTATATTCCCTTAGATCATATGTTATAGACTAATATCGTCTTCCTTCCCTTAAAACCCCTCATTCCCTGCTTCTTTAGGTAAGATTAGGATTTGTAAAAAAAAAAACAATGAATCTCTAATTGTTATGTTTTGTTATAATATTGAACAGTACATTTGGTATTGTTTTTGTATTAAAATTGTTCTCAAACTGTGGTATTTTTTGGTTTCCCTCTTTTTATATAGTATTTTTTAAATAAAAATATATAAAACCATGTGGTGGGAAAACCAAATTTTCATGTTCTTCTAACTTTTAAAATTGCTGATTTTTTTATTTTATTTTATTTTATTTTTCAACAATCTTAATAGTATTTTGACAGTTATAGGCAAATTTTTTTAATTATAAATAGAGACAAACCAGTTGGCCTCAAAGTCTGAGTATTAAAATCTATCGTTGTTTAGGAGGTTGCGGATAGTTTAGAAGATGGATTTTCAAATGTTTTCAACACATTAAGCTTTCAATAATATAATAACTCAATTTATGTTCGAACCTTAGAGATTATTTTATCGGAAAAAAAAACACAAATCCTAATCATAGATTACATAACATGCACAAAAAATAAAAAAATATATATCAGTAATAAATATTATTTACGATAAATTTCTACTCATATAAACATTTATTTCATTAATAAATCCACAATATTCAATAAAAATCTAAAATAAAAAATAGCAGTAATTAAACTTATTGTCAATACGGTTGAACCAGATTCGAAGGAATCCATTGAAGATCTGTGGAAAGAAAAAATGTAGTAGTAATATTTAGCGGCTTGAGACAACGGGCTTTTAAGTCACCGACACGACTTTTCCTCCTAAAGAGTGGCCATCTGTCTTCAAAGTTTAAAACAATTAAAAAATTTATAAAAAATTTATTAATTACACAAATATTAGTAATAATTAATAATTTATATTAATTACACATATACGTAATAATCAATAATTTTTAAATTTTATTATCGATTTTTCGATTAACTATTTAGGAAAAAATCATAATCGTTATCGTCATGCTTAATCGCTTATTATACCGGTATAGTTACTGTACCGTATTGGCCAATTTTTATCAATACTTTTACCTACCGTTTAGTTGATTTTTCAGTATGATATTTTGGTTCGAATTTTTATAAACACCCCTAATGTGAATAATAAAACCCACACTTAACCTAATTATATTTAATAAATTTAAAATCTGATTAAGCTTCTTTGGTTTATCTTTAAGTTACAAATTTCCCTTTTTCTATAAAATAATTTTATAATTATTCATCCAGTTGGTTAAGTACTCTAAGTTGCGACAATATTGACAGACCCTAAGTTACAAGGCAAAGAAACAGCCCGGTCCGAAGATTCTATATAATATAAAATGATTGAGTGTGCAACTGTATATCCCATATCTAATTATCTTATTAATACATGATTATTGCAGACGATTAACTTCGAACTTTGCGCAAGAAATAATGGGTCCACGTAATTGCAATAAAATAATAATGCATCTTATCTTATATTATTGTTTATTATATACTGACATCAGGGTATTAAATTATGAGTAGTATTATCTAATTAATCGGATTTTTATTAAATCAGGGTATTATATTGTCTGATATCAATCAATACCATTATATGCAAAATGTCTATTATTTAATTAAAAGAATTCCAAAACAAGCACCCAAATCGGATGCCAATTTGATCAGTTTTCAAGTATTCATTCAACCTTTGTCGCATAGTAATAGTTAGAAACACATGAACATGAGTTTTCTGTTTTCTTTTTCTTTTATTTATGCCCTACGTTACAAGCTTGTGCTTAAAATTTAAAGTTAAAATTTAAAAATTAATATTAAAAAAATTATTTTTTAATATTAAAACATAAATAAAACACTAAAAAATATAGAATTTTTATTCGAAACACATGCTCGTCCATTAAAAAGATAAAGTTGCGATAATATTTAATTATGATAATGTAGCATAAATAATGTGGAGTTGTGGACTTACTTTAAGGTCAGACAAATGACATAAATTCAGGGTCACGAGCCCTTATCGGTTACTAAAATGCCATAGGCCCATACCTTCGCTTGCTTACTTCCCACTCATTGTCCTTTTTCTTCTCCTTCATCAAAGTAAAATGAAATGTAATACCAAGAAAAGGAGCAACAATATCAATGAATTTCTTTTGGTATTAAGGTATTCATTAGAGCTATTCAAATAACTAATTTTTTGTGTTCTGTTGGTTCATATAAAGGTAGACATTGGCTACAAGTTTTATAATTACTTCATACCTAAGACGAAGATCAAACGCTCGACTATCGATTAATATGTAATAATTTAAATGATCCACTCACTTACATTGATGTAAGAATAGCGGTATTTGTAACAATATCAATGAATTATTTTATTCGAGATTAAAAAGAGAGGTTATTGTGCTCATCCCCTTGTGTTCTGGTGGCAAAAGTAAATGTTTATCATCCCTTAGGACCCGAATTTAAACATTAGTAATGCATGTTGTGTGTGCCGAAAATAATGTTGTTTTACATACGTTCACAACTTTTTGTAGGTTAATAAAGATATTACTATATTAGTCAAGAAAATGTACATGCATGGCAAACGAGGACGGATGTATGTTATAGGTGGGGACGATCCCCCAATTTTTATTAATATGAATATTATTAATATTAATTGAGATAAAAACCTATTTAGACTTTTAATTTTAATTCATTTATATTTTATTTTTTATTAAACTTTGTCTTTTTGAAGTGTATTTTGACTCAATTTTCAATAACAAAAATACAATCACGTTAATAAAATTGTTCGAATTCAAATCACACTAGTGAAACAATTCTTCCCTTTACATCGACACATTGACGCATAACTTCTTAGCCATTAGGAGATCAAGAGTTGTGGGGTTTCATTTATTTTTCCTAAGGATAAATATTTTATACACAGTTGGTGGAAACTGAAAGTTTTCACAAGCGCTTTAATTTTAGGGTATAAGAATTTAGTTCAAAGTACAAGGTTTAGGATTTAGGTGTAGGGGTTTAGAATTTAGGGTTGGTTGTTTAAATTTAAGGTGCAGAGTTATAATTTAGGGTTTATAGGTTAAAACCGAAATCATCACCATATTACCCTAAAAACTAAACCCCTAACCTATAATTTATCAGCTCATATAATTTATCTTTTTCTAATAGTATTTTGATTTGATTGGCACATATAACTGAATACTGATATCAACTCATATAATTTATCTCTAAAACCATATAGAATTCACACTCGATTCAAATCTCTAACTTCCGTTTTCCCTTCAACAACAAGATGCTTAATATGTTTGATAAAACAAAAAACAAAAAAAAAAAACAAGATGCTTAATATGAAAACATGGTTTATCAGCTTAGAAAGTTGCTTTCCCCTTCATTTGATAAAAAGTAAAACTTTCTGTTTGTACAGCGTGTTGGAACTTGTTGAAGCCCCCGAGAATCATGCCTTTTAATGTCCGAGATCTTTATATATATATATGATCTCTCAGGATTTTCAGAAAAACTGAACAAAAGCTTGGGTTGCATCGGATTCTACTAATAATCTGATATATGCTAATTGTAGCAGATGATAATTTTGCAAAAGCCATTCACTGGGGAGTTATTGATACCAGAAAAGCAGAATATACCAAAGATATTTGTATGAATCATATCAACCAAAGTTTCCACCATAATCAAAGCCATTGATAAGGTATGGGACCATCCTTTGTTGAAAAATATATCAATGAACAAACGAGAAAGCGACACGTGGCACACATACCATCATAATCACATGCCAAAGATCACCCCATTCATGGATCAAACGGCAGAGTCCAGTCTTAAATAGTCCTTTTAACTCGCCTTGCTACTCACTCTGCTCAGTGCTCACTAGTCTCTGCTTTGTACAAGCAATGTTCTCTCCAAGTTCATTACTTTCTTTTAGCTCCCTCTATGTTCTTCTGGTTTTAGCATTGTTTTTCAATGGAGGGTATTCATCTTCATCTTCTTCTTCTTCTTCCTCTGCTCCGACTAAGATTGGCAAAGGGTATCGTTTGATCTTTGCTGAAGAAACCACCGACGGTGGATTCATAGGTCACCTTCAGGTCAAGAAAAAGAACAACATTTATGGCCGTGATATTCCTCTTTTACAGCTCTATGTAAAGTGAGTGAAATTTAACTCTAAAGTTACAATCTTTGCTTGTTTTGAATCTACATTTCCATTGAATCGAAATATGTTCTCTTTTTTTACAGGCACGAGACTGAAGATCGTTTGAGGGTACACATAACTGATGCCGAGAAGCAAAGATGGGAAGTTCCGTACAATCTTTTACCAAGGGAACAGGCGCCGGCATTAAAGCAAACGATTGGGAGGTCGAGGAAGAACCCCATTACAGAGTCGGAGATTGCAGGGTCCGAGCTCATATTCAGCTACACGGCCGACCCTTTTAGTTTTGCTGTGAAAAGGAAATCAAACGGGCAGACCCTTTTCAATTCCAGCTCTTATGGGTCGGATTCGTTTGGAGAAATGGTGTTTAAAGACCAGTACTTGGAGATTTCGACTCAGTTGCCTAAAGATGCTTCACTCTATGGACTCGGAGAGAACACTCAGCCCCATGGCATCAAGCTGTACCCAAATGACCCTTACACATTGTACACAACCGATGTGTCGGCTATTAATCTGAACACTGATTTATACGGTTCCCACCCTGTTTATATGGACTTGAGGAATGTGGGTGGTGAGCCGTTTGCACATGCTGTTCTCTTGTTGAACAGCAATGGCATGGATGTGTTTTACAGAGGGAATTCCTTGACTTATAAGATTATCGGTGGTGTTTTCGACTTCTATTTCTTCTCCGGTCCGACTCCCCTCGGCGTTGTTGATCAATATACCTCCTTCATAGGCAGGCCTGCTCCAATGCCTTACTGGTCTCTAGGTATGCTTTTATTTCCTCATTAACATCACCTTTAATATTTGAGTTTTAAGTGGAAAAAAGGTTAGGTATTGATGATTAATGTTGCATTAAAGAAACGATTTGCTGCATATAATCTACAGGAAACTTGGACCACCTGATTTATATCTTGTTAGCTAGTGTTAGATTGCTAATGGACATGGTTATATCTGCTATTTGTCTAAAGTATTAAGATGGAGATTTTTTTATTCCCATTTTTTAATATGGTTAGGTGTATTGGTCCCATATCTGATTTCCTTGAAGTCTCCATCTCTATATGTCTTGGTCTAATAATTCTCTCCAAAGCAACTCAACCTTTTTAGATCTAATGGATCTTTTTTCTTTGATTAATGATGAAATGACTTCTGGAATTGTTGGTCTTATGGAGATTGATAACATCAATGATTGAAGTTCATGGTTCTTATTTTATTTTACTGTTGGATCCACCATTTAGTAATAAAAAGGGGCAACTTTTGGAATCTCCAAAAATTACATCTTTTTTCCACATGAGTTGGATATGGAATGTGATAATTAACTAGTAGGCCCTAACTTGATGGTAACCATAGGTGTGCCCTCGTAAATTTTGTGTCGACAGTGGCCCGAAGCTCGGTCTAGAGTCCTTAGCCTGTGGGGTATTCAAAGTAAACTAGTGTTTGCTAGTTGCTACCTTCATGCTATAGCACCTTTTGTGTCGGTAGATGTATGAACAAGGTTAAAAACTAGTACTTTTTGTGCCTTCCATCCCTCAAAAAGGCACCATTTAGTGTGACTTTGAGTCTTGTTATTTTAACAATGGTTGGGCAAACACAGCTTACATATGTGTTGGATGTTGTCCCATGATCTTGACTAATGTGTTTGTATTTCGGCAAGTAATTTGGTTGTTGCTACAACTTTCCGGGGGGTTTCGGTACCATTGGTCATCAGATTTTCGTGAAGATTGTGTTAGAATCTTACTATGAACGATTGATATGAATAAAATATATTCATTCTTTTTTCCCCTATAAATTTGAATTGCAGGGTTTCACCAATGTCGATGGGGTTACCATAACCTCTCTGTTGTTGAAGATGTGGTTGAGAGTTACAGGAAGGCTGAGATCCCACTTGATGTGATCTGGAATGATGATGATCATATGGATGGCCATAAGGACTTCACCCTCAACCCCGTAAACTACCCTCGTCCGAAGCTTCTTGCATTCCTGGACAAAATACACAGCAGGGGCATGAAATACATTGTCATTATTGATCCCGGAATCGGTGTTAATTCCAGTTATGGTGTATACCAAAGAGGGCTTGCCAACGATGTGTTTATCAAGTATGACGGCGAGCCTTACTTGGCTCAAGTGTGGCCTGGGGCTGTTAATTTCCCGGACTTCCTCAACCCAAAAACCGTTGCATGGTGGGGTGACGAAATCCGTCGTTTTCATGAACTTGTACCGGTTGATGGGCTCTGGATAGACATGAATGAAGCTTCGAACTTCTGTTCCGGGAAGTGCAAGATTCCGAAAGGCAAGCAGTGCCCAAGTGGAACTGGCCCTGGTTGGATCTGTTGCTTGGACTGCAAGAACATAACAAAGACAAGATGGGACGATCCACCATACAAGATAAATGCTTCAGGGTTGCAGGTACCAATTGGGTTCAAAACTATAGCCACTAGTGCAGTTCATTACAACGGTGTTCTAGAGTACGATGCTCATAGTCTTTACGGCTTTTCTCAATCCATAGCAACTCACAAAGGACTCCAAGGGCTCGAGGGAAAACGGCCATTTATATTGTCACGATCTACGTATGTTGGTTCGGGAAGATATGCTGCTCATTGGACAGGTGACAATAAGGGCACTTGGGAAGATTTGAAGTATTCTATAACTACCGTGTTGAACTTCGGTATATTTGGGGTTCCAATGGTTGGTGCAGACATATGTGGGTTCTATCCTGCTCCAACCGAAGAGTTGTGTAACCGGTGGATCGAAGTCGGTGCATTTTACCCATTCTCTCGTGATCATGCAAATTACTACTCTCCAAGGCAGGAGCTGTACCAATGGAAAACTGTCACCAAATCTGCTCAAAATGCTCTAGGTATGAGGTATAAACTTCTTCCATACCTCTACACACTCAACTACATGGCTCATACAAGTGGAGCACCAATAGCCAGGCCACTTTTCTTCTCATTCCCTGCTTACAAGGAGTGTTACGGCCTGAGCACCCAGTTCTTACTCGGAAGCAGCCTCATGGTGTCTCCGGTGCTTGAACAAGGGAAAACATCGGTTAAAGCACTCTTCCCGCCCGGTTCTTGGTACAGTGTCTTCGATATGACACAAACTATTGTATCAAAGGGGCAGTACTTTACGCTCGATGCACCGTTGAATGTGGTTAATGTACATTTGTATCAGAACACCATACTACCAATGCAGCAAGGTGGATTGATCTCCAAGGAAGCTAGAATGACACCTTTCACAATTATAGTAACCTTCCCCGCCGGGTCTAGCGAAGCACAAGCTAAAGGCAACCTTTATCTAGACAACGATGAGCTCCCCGAAATGAAACTTGGGAACGGGTATTCGACATACGTCGATCTATACGCTACGGTGAAGGGGGGATCGGTGAAGATCTGGTCAGAAGTTCAGGAGGGTAAGTTTGCTTTAGCACAAGGTTGGAAAATCGAGAAAGTAACCGTGTTGGGATTGAGTGGAAGTGTAGGCACATCTGGTCTCGAAATCAATGGAAGTCCTGTGGCTAATGGTGCTTCCGACATAGGGTTGAGCGCGGTCGAACAAATGCATTTGCAAGATGATGATGAAGGCAAGAAGAAGTCTATGATGGTGGAAATTTCCGGCATGAACTTGTACGTTGGAAAGAACTTTGAAATATCAATGAAAATGGGGACACAAGGTTGATTAGGATGTTGTCTAAATTGTGTACTATTTTCCCCTTACGTGGAATTTTATTTTCCATTTTCATTGTTTGTGGTTTCCTGTTGTTCTTCATGGTGAAGCGATGATGGTTTCATGTAAATCCTTTTCCATGCAACCAAACAAAAAAAAGGGTTTAAATCTTGATTGTATGCTTTTTAGGCTGTTGATGGATGTTATTATTTAAAATGCAGTAATGCAAATTTGAGGTCTTCTATGTTATTATTCACTAATCGGTACTTGTGTACAAACACTTACAATTTTGTAAAGGATTTGTGTATATACACAAATTTTTTACAAAATTGTAAGAATTTGTGTTTGTACACAAAAGTCGATATACAAATTCTTACAATTTTTGTAAGTATTTATGTACAGCTTCTTTTTAGCCTTTTTTTAACATGACTTCTTTTAGAATTTCCCCTCGAGTTCAAAATTTTATATATGAAAAAAAATGTTAGAGGACAATCAGGTGTGCGAGGATCAATACATATTAATTAAAACAAAGCCTTAAAAAAATGAAAGTACAAAAAAAAAATTAACAATTAAAAAGATTTAATCAAATTTGTCTAAAACTTTGAGATTAAAATCAAACTAAAATTATTTTTAAAATTCGGAAAATAAAGAAATATTTAATTTTAACAATTAAAAAATCAAGTTCAAACCCAAAACAAATTATCAGCGAGACTCAAAGTACAAACTTGTACACGTAATCTATCAACAACATTTTTTTTTATTATACATCAATACAATTCTCTAGTAAAATATTAACAGTTTAGTAGACAAACTTAAAATTCAAAGATTACTCAACTTATTATAAATAAATTTACAAAAAAAAATTGATTCTAAGCAGATGAATCTGCAAAGTAAACTGTGAAAAGGGTAACCCCGCGGTATAAAATATCGCACTGTTCGCACATTTTTTTTATTAAATAGAGAAATAATTATGTTTTTAAAGTTAATATTAATATTTAAATTCATACACACAATGAACAATATAAACATCTTTAAGTCGATTAATAAATCTTTAATACCGCGCATTTTAGTGAACATAAGCCAGTTTCCTTTCTTAATGTTTCCTCTTTTTTTATTTTCATTTCAATAGTAATCCAATAACATCAACGGAGAGAAAATCCTTTAAAACAAAGAGCAAAAATGGGGCAGGAGACGGCAAACAAAACCAATCTCCAACCCAAACGAAAAGGGAAAAGGGCCAAGCTTTGAGCCCAAGATTTTGTAAGATACAAAGGATTGAAAAATCAAATTTTAAATCTTAACTCTAAATTTTAAATCTTAAACACTGAATTCTAAACTCTAAAAATACATTCGACCTTAAAATTTTTAAACTTTAATCTTAAACTCTAAACTTTCATTTTTTTCAGCAATGCAAATTATTAATATGGGGCATAAATACATGAACCTAAGCTGAGAACCTCGTTAAAAACCTCTCGAAACTTAAGTGGAGAAAAAGAATACTCTCAACTAGATAAGAAACTGTTAAAACTAAATAAGAAACCGTTAAAAACCTAAACCAACATTTTTAGTAATATAATAAAGAACTTGCACTTACATTATAGGAGTGAACTCCCTCTTTTACATTTTCATAGTGGACTCAATATCCAATAGAAAAATAGAAAAATTAATCGGAATCTGATAAAAAAAAACGAAATTTTGTATGTGTAATTGAATAAAAAAATAATATTGCCTCCTTATAACACGTTAGATTAATTTCACAAATGATAGCACTTCATGCCAAGATTTCAAAGTTTCATATCTTTCTTTTAAAAAGTCAAGTCAAGATCTCGTTGCTCAAATTTGTAATTATATATGTTTACTATTAATTTTCCCTATAAAGTGTATCAAGTGAGTCTTTTTTTCTTCTTTTTGCACGAAGGTTAGTTAAGAAGTTTAATTTCACCTATTTTTTAATAAATACTAATTCTAATCTTAATATTACCTGAAAAAGGAGGGAAGAGGACTCTAAAAAAATAAAATGGATGTTCTGTGCTCCTAACAGGTCTACTCAGCATCGGAGCCAAGATTTTTTTATAGTGGAGTCAGAGTAAGGTATGAGATATGAAGGATTTCTATACCACTACAATAAGTATTGTTAACCACATATCTCAACAAATCAAGTGGGGTCAATTCTAATATATTTTTATAAAAAATAATATGATACAATTCTAATATTTCTACATGGTGAGTATTTTTTAGTGAGGTCAATTGCACCCCTAGTTTACCATGTACATTCGCACATAAATCTAGTACCCATGACCTATGGAAATATGAAAAAACAAATATAAACAGCTTGACTAAGCAGCTAACTGTACTTGTACATAATAATAGTCACTTAATTCAAAAATAACAAAAAAAAACATAATAATAGTATTAACGTGCTTGTACATAGTATATTAGAACTATTATATAAATATAGTATATTCCCACCAACCTTGTCCCTGATTAATAACAGAAGAAAAAATAAAACAAGATAAATATCTTATACTATATTAATTAAAAGAAAGTAAAAAGTACTCCCTCTGTCTCACTAAAATTGTCGCATGTTATCTTTTTTTGGGTCAAACTTTTTCAACTTTGACCTTTTATAATTTAAAATTTATTATTGATAAAAATATGAAAAAAAATATATTTTAAAAACCTTGAATCAACTAGTTTTTAAATATATTTTTTATAATTTTTAATTAATTAAAATATTTAAATAAATTATAGTCAAAATTAAAAAAAATTGACTAGAAAAATGTCAACATGTGACAGTTTTAGTGGGACGGAGGGAGTAGTTGTTTATTAAAAGAGAGGGAGCTTTGTCACGTGACCATGTTCGCATCGAAATCTGCAGCCGTGTAAAATATAATAAAAAAATAAAAATAATAAATGAATAAAAGAAAATACAAAGAACACTGAGATCTTGTCCCCTGTTGTAACGCTCGCCCAAAACTACAAATATAGAATTTAAAAATAAATTAAAAAAGTCCCACTTGCTGTCCATTGGCATTTGTCGTCACGAGTCACGTGACATTGCATGACAATGGTTATTATGTCGATGATAACAAAAAAAAACATCATAATGCATGCCTACATACATACATACATGAATGCATGCATGTTGACTAAAAGTAATAAAAAAAAAACTAAAAAAAGGAAATGGCGGGGCTCAGCTAAAGGCCAAGTCGGGTACGCAAGTGAAGATGAGTGGACCAAGGGGAGGTAGCTTCGTTTTCCCGCCAAAGGAGCTGACATGGAGCCCACCGCCTATCCATTCCCGCCCAAAAAAAGCTTAACCCGTTACAAAGTCCAACATCGATCGACACGTGGGACATGGGTAACAAGTGTCGGAAATCTGTATGGGTTGGTGTACTTGCTCGATGATGACGAGGATTATTACTAATGAGGACAGAGCCTCCTTTTTTATTTTGTAAATTTTAATTTTGGTTGGATCGTTTGGGTGGTTGCTCGGATGCCGATATTGATGACGTGGCCCCTTTAGATGTTTCCTTTACTGACAACTCGGCCTTCGTAATTCTCTGTGGAAGCTACCATTGCCATTTGGCAATCGTTTAAGATTTCGGCCTCCTTAAATTCTACTAGTAATTTTTAAAAGAAAAAAATGTTTTGTGCAGAGGGGTGAAAATTTTATTTTTCATAAGCTTTAGTTTTTAAAGTTTGGAGGTTAAATTTTAAGATTTAAAAATAAATATTATAATTTGATGTTTAGAGTTTAAGATTAGTTAAAAAGAACACGTGGCAGTTTTAAAACTATTTGTGATTTTTTTTTATCAAATGTCATATTCAATTCTTCATCACAAAGTTATTTATTTCATTAATTTTTTTCTATGTCATCTTCACTTAGTAAAAATTGTTTTTAATTTAATTTACTGTAAATATGTAATTTTTTTTTCAAAAATAAGTGCCTAACAAGATTTAAAACGGCCAAAAAATGAAATGTTATATACTTATCTCAGAGAATGATATATTTTGGACATTTATTTTGGTATTAAGATTAATTTAATTTAAGATTAGTCCAATAAATTTGTATGATATATTTAATGATTTTTTATATAATTGCCATTTTGGACTTTTTTTTAAATCTATTTAACATTCGATGTTTCATTTTAGATCAAAATGACCCCTCTGTATATAAAAATTGTTAGTTAATTGATGATAAACAACTTGAAATTACTTGACAGAATAACATGTCTGAAGAAAAAATATTTTTTATTTTATAGAATTTTATAAAAAAAATTGAATGATGTTTTATCATGTAAAGTCATCATATTTGTCTATATGACACTGCTATCACGACGTAGATTTGTCACGTTATTTCAAGTTGTTTATGGTTAGTTGGTTAACAGTTTTGTTCTCAGAGGGCTATTTTGACCCAAAATAAAATATTGAGTTAAATTAATTCGAAAAAATTAAAATTAAAATAACTATTCAATCAAACGTTAGAGGCGGTTTTTGACATTACACCCAAAAAAACTATATATCAGTTGGAAATATTAAATCACATTAATCGTTTCAACCTGGATCCAGTCCTAAAATCAAACCATTGGCAGGCTTGTATTAAAAAAAACTATAATTAATCAGTAATTATCTAATTAATAATAATTTTAGAAAAAATTGTTTAATACATTACTTGGAAAAACCAATTAATTGGATTTATGGTGGCTGTAATTACTGCAGTTGTTGATCTATTAACTAAGGTTAAATGTGTTAGTAATAATTCTTAAATGAGTGGTTAAATGTAAAAGTAAATATTGCGTGCTGGATTTCCACAACATTGACCCTATGTTTTGGCTTCAGTCTCTTACATTGTACTCCATTTGTCAATGCTGTTAAATGAAACCCTAAAAAAATAAATGGAGAAACATTGGTGGCTGCAGCTTTTAAATTTTCTTTTGAAGTGAAAAAAAACGTGTTGTAATAAGTATAATATAACTACATAGAAAACATTAAATATTTATAACGTTTTATTTTTATTTAAAAGTATCAATTGTGTATTTAAAAAGTAGTTCTGTAATTATATTCAAGTGTATTTAGTTATTCTTAAAACATAAGTGTAATGAACCAACATTCGAATCTTAACGTTGTAAAATGGGGAGATTAGAGTTGAGAGTATCGTCTCCTTAACGAGCCTCTGTAAAATCCGATATAGATTAATCGACCAATGAGTCAAAACCAAGTGGTTAAACTGAAAAAGTAAGTCTAATGAAATATAATTAAACAATTTGTGACATGTTTGGATAACTATAGTAATTTTTAAATTTGGTTGAATTAGGTGTAATTGAAGATCTCCCATTCCCATTTCAGTTCTTATGAAATAATAAAAATTTGTACAATCACACCCTTCATTATTATAATTTTTACAATCACACGAGAAATTATTATATTTTTATGCAATATTGTAGATATTGTATGTACATGATTATATAAATTGAAACGATCTATGGACTGACAGTACAATTTAATATTATATAATACTTTTTCTACGATCTACAATTTGTATTATTAGTCAAATATATCTAAAGATTTTCGTGTAACTATTAGGATTATAATTATATTTTTATGTAGTTATACAATGTGTTCAAACTAGGAGTGCTTATCGAGTGAGTCGATCGCGAGTTGGGTAGTACTCGACTCGTGCTCGTTAAAAATTTTTGTTGCTCGACTCAACTCGTTGCTAATTAAAATTGTGCTCGACTCGCGCTCATTAAAAAAATTTGTTGTTCAACTCGACTCATTGCTCGCTAAGCTCACTAAAAAATTTACCTTATTTTTTTAACTAAAAGTAAATTTTAATAATACTATATGAGGCTTAATACTAACATAAATTAACAAATTTAACAAAAACATATCAAAAGATTGTATAAAACACTTTTAAAGTCTAAATCCAAACTAACAATTCACAAATACACCAAACTAGCGTTTTAAAACTAAAATAATAATCCAAAATTTGACAAAACTATCATATTAAGACTAAATTAACAATCCACAAGTACATCAAACTAATAATTACTAAAAAAATATTTTGAAAAATTAACGAGCTGCTCGAGAACTTATCGAGTCGAGTTAGACTTTGCTCGACTCAACTAGTTAAGGTCTCGAGTCGAGTTCGAATTCGAGTTGAGACAACTCGAATCGAGCATTTACCAAATTTTGACCGAGTCGAGTTCGAGCAGCTCACGAACTACTCAACTCGTTAAGCACCCCTAGTTTAAACACATCTCAAGTATGAATTTTACAATATATAAAAAAACAATAAAACAACAACTATTTTCGTATCATGTCACAATAAAATCAATAAGCCTCAAAAACTAACGATACGCGCGAGAATATTACAATTAACATACACCAAGAACGAATATATTTATTAACTTTTAGTAAAAAAATCCCATAATTTATGATCTATATTATAATAAAACATTTATTTGAGATAACGCCATATCAATTCAATTGAAAAATAACTACAAATATTTTAATAAAAATAATATTATTTTATAATTTTAAATTAAATAATTTAAAATCACAAATTGATAACTAAATATAAGATAAAAGATTTCAATACAAATCTTTTATCTTCACATTATTTCGTCAATAAATTCTTTTAAATATATATATTTAAAATAAAATATTCTTTTCACGGTCACAAAATCTTAATATAATAAAATAAAAAAGAACCGATGTTTTCTGTAAAAATCTAAATAAAGGGAAAGGTGGAGGAATCGTAGACCGTGGAAGAATTTGTGGGTGAAACGAATACTGGTCACTTCTTCACTGGCAGTATTGTAATTAGCTAGAGTTCCAAACCCGAATGCTACGGGAATCCGGTGGTAAACGCCAAGAAAAGCCCTTCCCTGATACGTTGCCAAATCGCGGCGCTTCGTTTATACCAAAATAAAGCTTGCGGACATCAGAATCTCCATCCCCACTCCAAACAATCCACGCGTGTACTCAACACGCCACCAGACTAACCATTCCCGAGGCGCCAAAGTGAAACCGATCGCCGATGCAAGCGTGTGGATGACACTCGCGAGTGGCAAGTGTTAGTTAAGAAAACCTCGTGCAAATAAAAATAAAATAAAAATTAGGGCAGTGAAAACATGATACGCATGACATGGTAAGATTGGTAATAGACTTGTCATGCATTGATGGGATATTGCATGACAGCTCATATTTCGTTTTTTATTTCCAAAAATAAATTCGATTTTAACTTTTTCCCTTTTTAATTTCTTTAATAAAACATTATATAAATTCTCTTTAAACCCCGTTTTTAGACTGCTCTGTGTGGTAAAAAGGTAAATGGCCTTAGAAGAGAGGCAGAGCAGCAGAAGAAAAAGAGAAAGCGACGTCCAGATTTGAATAAAATTAGAAGAAAATCCAGATTCAGTCTACACAGGGAGAAGGTAATGGAAATTAATAATAATAATATTATTATTATTTTATTAAATATTGAATTTATTACTACATTTTTAATTGTTTTTTTATAATGTTTTCTCCCATTGAGATTTGTGTCCTGTGTTAAGCTCGTTGGTCTGTCATATTTTTTTACACTGTTTTTCACTCTGCTGTTGTCTCTTCCCTTGTGGTCTATATTACTGTTCGTAGCAAAGCGATAAGGGCTTGATTTTGCTGGATTTTGTTAGCTTATAGATTTCCAGAGAGAAATATCATAGCCATAGATTTCTAATCCCTTTTTTCTACTAGATCTAGTAGAATCTAAAACCCTTTTTTGTTTTTGGTTTTTGAGAAGGTGAAGAGGCAGAGTTTGGGGAATTTATTGCGACCGTTTCTGTCTTCTCTTCGGTGGTGGTTTCCGTTTCGCTTGCGAAGAGCAGTAAAGGGAGGCTGATTCGTGGATTTATGTCGGCTGAGTTTGATCTGGCTTTGATTGGGGCTCAGTTGCAGCTCTGCTTTTCTTCTTCTACAATTTCTATATTGTTCTTCACCGCTTTGTTGGCTGTTTCTTGCATGATTCTCTGCTTCTTCGGGCAGAGACTGAATCTCGTGTTACCGGCTGTTTCGATGCGTTTGAGGCCAAAAAAGTATGTTAAAACTTAAACCCATGTGTTGGATTTTTCATCTGAATCTGTTTTGATGTCGGGTTGTTTTGTTTTTCGTCTGCAGGACTTGTTCTGGAGTTGTGTGTTTTGGAGGATTCCATATAAAACAACGAGTTTTCTACCTTTTCTTGTTTCTAAGAGGGGCTCATACTTGATACTAATACTGGTTTGAGAGTCTGTGAGATTTTGTTCATCCTTTTTTTGTCCCGTGATTTTGTTTTTCTACTTTGTTTACAGTTTTCCGGGTATTTTGAGGGGGGTTTAGCTGAGTTTTTACCCAGAAAATGTTAAACCATCGAAAACAAACCATGAAACCAAGTAAATCCTGCAAAAAGACGAAGAAAACCGAATCCGCCATGGCTGAAGAAGAAGCCTTGATGAGTAGGAAAGTTCGAGTCATCTTTCATGATCCTTATGCTACTGATTCGTCTTCGAGTGAAGACGAATCCGATGAAACTGTTGCTCGGAATGTCCCGAAAGGAAGGCGAATTGTTCGTGAAATCAGAGTTCCTGTTTTGGGTTTGGCTCCACAGGCAAAACCCCTTGAATCTGAGACTTCTTCTCAGGACAGTAACTCTAAAACCCCGACCACCCGGAAAAGGGTTTTGAGCAAAACCCTCGAAGACCGAAAATCTCCGGCGGCTAAAACAAAGAAACCAGTTGGTGTTCGTCAAAGGAAGTGGGGCAAATGGGCTGCTGAAATCCGGCATCCACTGAAGAAAACCAGGATTTGGTTGGGTACTTACGACACTCTCGAAGAAGCAGCCAAGGCTTACGATGCTAAAAAGCTCGAATTCGAGTCTCTGGCCATTGCTGCTGCCGCTGCCTCTGCTTCCGCTTCTGTTTCGTCTGAGAAAACAAATGACCTTTCATGCTGCGCTGCCGCCTCCGAGGAGTCCGAGAGCCCTTTGTCGCATACCTCTCCATTAGCTCTCGAGGCGGATACTTCCGCCTCGGCATCTGTTTCACTCTCGAACAACAATGATGATTGTGCTGATGCCAACAAAGAGGTTTTTGATGCAAACTTCGCTGATATACCGATACCTGATCTCTGTTTCATCGACGATCCATTGCTTTCCAGTTCAGTTGGCCAAGAACTCAACATAGACACCGAAGCTGGTGATTACCTGTTTGTCAACGATTTCGGAATGATGCTGGAGGACTATTGCAGCATCGAAGACCTCAGTATTTGCGGGATTGAAGCCGATGAACCTAGCGAGCTACCCGATTGTGATTTCAGCACCGATGACTTTCTTTTCGATGAAGTTGCCGCCCCCCTCAACATAGCTTGCCCATAAGTTTTGCAGTTAGAAGTTTAGTATTATAAGCGTCATTAGTTATAACTTTTTAAGCTGTTAATCTATCTCAGGGAACTCTCCAAGATGGGTTCTTACTGATATGCCTTTTTGTGAGTTCGTCCGTTCGTGTCGAAACCGAAATGAGCCCGAGTCATCATCCCCTTAGGTTTTCTTGTGCTGTAGAGCCGTCCTAAGGGAAGCAAAAACTACCTGGTAAAGTGCTTGATCTTTCAAGCACCATTGAAACTGTGTTTTTGTGTGCTCATTCTCCCATGTTTTAAGATACTATATTTATGGAACTAAGTTTTGTTATTTGGTATGATTTTGCTTGATTTGCCTTATAATTTGATATGATAATTGTTGTTCCATGAATCTGCCTGTTGAAATAAAGGTTGAAGAATAGTATTTATTCTGCGGACCATTTCATTATTGTGGAAAGGGGGGGGTAGGGGATCTTGTAGTTTTGGTTGAAAATTACATATACCTAATGCTTTGATTCTAAGGAAACGGCTGCTTTTGATTTCTCTTTATTCCTCTTTAGAGTGTGGAGTGGGATGCAAAGTTGTGGACTAATTCTATAAATAGACCACCGGGATGTTCATTTTTCTCCCATGTACACTAGTTGATTGTGCTAGTATGTCTAGATACATATGTATCACGATGAATGGTCTTTGTATGTAAATTTGAAAAATTTAACTCGAATTATAATACTTGAAGTCAACTCAACTCAGAAAATTCGACAAAAATGTCACATTTCGGTCATGAGTTGCCAATAAATTTTCGAACTATAAGATTAAAAAATCAATTAGAGCAGGTGACCTAAATCTTGTGTAGACATCTTAAGATTTAAGACCATGCTTTTTAAGCCTTGGCAATATCTAGGGATGAGCATTTTACCCGGACTCGATAGGTTTCGACCCTATCTGGCCCGATCGGGTCAAATTTCTTCATGAAAAAATTAAGTCGAGTCGGACTGGATTTCTGTTGATGATAAACTAGGGTTGGGTTTAGATTTAGGGTGGAAAATATCCGACCCGATCTAGGACTAATAGTGTAATTTTTCTTTAAAAAATTTAGGGATATTTATAATAATACATATATATTTTATAATTAAGTCCTTAAATTAAATTTTTATTTATAATTTAGTCTTTTAAATTAAAATTTTTAACAATTAAGTCCCTTAAAATTATTTTTTTACAATTAGATCTCTAAAATTAATTTATTTTATATAAATCGGGTCAAATTTAGTATATTTATTTTCGAGTTTAGAGTGTGTATTTTCGAGTCAGGTCCGAATGGGCCAAAAACTCGACCCATGACCATCCATAGCAATATCATTCTTTTTGGAATGTTTAAGATATTAATATCTTTCAGATCATGCTTAAGGTTTAAACCTTGGTAATGCATTATTTTCTTCTAACGGTAAATTATTAAACTATATGTTAGATGTAAAAATTTAAGATTATTATCCTATACACTGGCAGTGGAAACTGAAAGTTTCCACGAGCGCTTTAGTTTTAAAGTATAAGGTCTTAGTTTAGGGTCTAGCGTTTATGGTTTTAGGTGTAGGTGTTTTTTTTTTTGAATATGCTGGTGTGATGCAAGGGTAGCATCTGTTCAACTTTCTTGGTCTTTTCAAAGACGGCACACACAGCATGTATTACTGGTGCTCGAACCCGGGTCCCAAGGGATGATAAACATCTACCTTTGCCACCAGGACACAAGGGGATGAGCTTAGGTGTAGGTGTTTAGAATGTAAGAATAGTGGTTAGAATTTAGAGTTTAGGGTTAGAAATTATAGTTTATAAGTTAAAGTTTAAATTCTAACCATGTCCTAAACTCTAAATTCTAAACATAAACCCTAAATTTAACAACTATCCCTAAATTCTAAACACCTACACCTAAACCTTTAAACCCTACACCCTAAATTAAAACCTTAAATCCTAAAACTAAAACGTTTAAACTAAAACGTTTGTAGAAAACTTTTTAGTTTTCTACAGCTAGTGTATAGGATATAAATCTAAAATTAAATACAAATAATATTACATTTCGTATTTGTATTTTAATAAAATATTTAGCATAACATATGTTTTTAAAATGTTTAGATTGGTACATGTCATTCGACAAAATATCAAATACGATATTCACACTTTAACAAAGTGTTTATTATGATATATGTATCTAAACTATTATTCCGTGTATTGTTATGATACTTAAGTTATGACATTTGTAAGTTTTATAATTGAACTATTATTTCATGTATGGTAATAGTATATAAAATAATAATTCAAGTCCTACATTGAAGATTTTGTCAAAATACAGATATTGCATTGGACATTTTAAAAATACCAATACTGCATTAAACATCTGGTGAAAGTTCATGTACCAAATGTGATATTATTCCTATATTAATTGATATTCTTTTGAACTTTAAATTAAATATTGAATGATGGTTGTGAGTTTGGTAGACATCACTTTAATGTTCCCTTTCCTATTAGTTATTCGGGTTTTGCCTTTGGAAATATCCATTTGATGGTAACCTTTAATGTTGTTTTTTTGAATGACTTTTCTTCTTTAAATTGGGGATTGGGATAAACATAAATTTAAATTTTATTGGATTTTATTATATTCATCTTTTTTATATATCCAGGCTAACTCAATTTTATATAATTACTTTTTATTTTATAAAAATTTCAAAACTTAATTTTGTCATTTTAATTTATTATTAATCCTAGTTATCGAAAACTTTGTCCACATATAGTCTCGAACTATACATATAAATTATTGAAATGTTGATTTATGTGAGTTGTAAAATATAAAAATTAAATTTTTTAAAGTAAATATCAATTTTTTGATATACCGTGTAATCTCGAGATAATATTTATTTATTTTTTAGCTCTTTTAATAACGTGTGCCGGTGTGCGTACTTTTGTAGACAAATTACTCGAACCTTAATTTTCTAAAAGTAATAACAATTTCTTTTTCAATAAGAACACATGACACTGGCGGATGAAAATGACATTCTTGAATTTTTTGGAAAAACTTTAATTAAGTGTTAAATTTAAAAAAAAATTAATTTAGTGTGTTTATTGAATAAAAATCTACATACCTATATGTGAAAAAAATTAATTCAAACCCCATTCTTGAACTTTTATATATGAGAGTTCAAATTAAATATGAAAATTAATTTCTCAATTTTTCACATTAACTTTGTAAAATATCTATCTCAAAGTATAAAATATGCAATTTGTAGTTAATAATACCCTCAAGAGAGTCACAAAGAATATCGTTGATAAATAAAGGCGAATCTTGCAATCACATTACGTGTTTCCATTTAAATATTAAATATCTAAATGATTTTATCAATTTTGCACAAAGATCAAACTTAAAAAACAAACAAAATAAAATTGGATTGTCCGTCAGAATGAATATATAAAATGCTAGTTTTGATGTTTTATTTTGTTGCCCGTTGCATGTTTTGTAGTGAAACCAGAATCTGATTAGGATGTAAACTTATGCAAATATTTTTAAGAGATAACTATATATTTAGTATCCCATTTATTCATGTGTTATTATTTTAGTATCTATTTATTTTTTTAGTAAAATGACACTTAACGTTACGTTTTGTTTCTAATTTAGTATTATGCCATTAAAAAATTAATGACATGCTGACTAGGAGAGAGAAAAAACCACGTGTGGCGTGCTGACTAAGAGAGAGAAAAAAGCACGCGTGGCGTGCTGACTAGGAGAGAGAAAATCACACATGACAATATGGCTACCATATCATTTTCTCTCTCATTGTCAGCATGCCACGTGTTTTTTTAAATAATTTTAGTCGATGTGGCATGTTGATTAGGAGAGATAAAATGGTATGGCAACCTGCCACGTGTGCTTTTTCTCTCCTACTCAGTATGTCGTTAATTTTTTAACGGCAAGATACTAAAATAGAAACAAAACGTAATTTTAAGTACCGTTTTACTAAAAGAAATAGGTGAGGCACTAAAACAATAATGAAAGAATAGACAGAGTAGTAAATGTGTAGTTATCCTTATTTTTAATTAATTAGTGGAAATGATTTGATTTTGTTTTGTTTTTTTCCCGGATCGCAGCCCCTTGCCTGGCGGGGTCTGGCAGAAAATGAAAGGGCGGATCCCACCAAAGCATGCAATGGCGAATGGTGGATTGGTCGTGCGCGCAAATTGCTCCACTCTCCATCTTTCAAGTCAATGCCTCCCCATTTTATTATAAAAGCAATACAAATCATACTTTGAATTTTCTTTCAATCTCCAATTATTGCTCAGAGTTCGTAATTTTTCTTTTATCTTTTTTTTTTTAAATATATACTTTTTAGTATAATATTATTCATATATATATTCTCATCGGTAGATAAAAATTATTGAGTGTTTAAGAATCGGCGGATCTTGACAACCTAGTTTGAGGAGGCTTATTTGATTTTTTTTTTTAAAAAAATTGAAACTTAAATTAAATTTTTCTAAGATTTGAGGGGTTTAATTTAAATTTTTCATAAAATGTAAGGCTTTAACTAAAAATTTTAAAAATTGAGACTTATCAAGACTTATAAAAATTTTAGGAGTGGATTTAATAAAAAAATTGAAAATTTTGAAAGAATAATAATATTTTAACAAAAAAATTTAAAGTGTTAAACTAAAATTTTTAAAGGACTAAATGTGAAAATTTTAAACTTTAGGGGCCGTGACCCCACTGACTTCCATATGGACCCCGTCTATATGTTTAAGTATGTTTGATCTCATATTTTTTAAAGTGTCTGATTCTTAGGGTTTAAGGCTAGATACTAGAGTTATTAGTTTAGTGTTCGTGGTTAAATTTTAAGGTTTGGGAATAGATTTGATGATTTAAAGTTTAGATCTTAGAGTTTAGAATTTATGGGTTAAAGTTTAAGGCCCTAAAAGGGATATGTGGCAACTGTAAAAACTCGCTTTTGAAAAAAAAAATACTGACGGTGCATCAAATAATTATCTTTAGTTTTAACAAAATTATATGTGCACGAATACAAATTATTTATTATGAACAAATAAAATTTATTTTTTTTAACAATTTACCAAATTGTTTTTCCATACTTTTCTGTGAGTTTTTTCCCCTCATTTTAATTGCCAACTCCACCTTCCAAAAGCATCAACTTCTCTTATGAAGTCATATTTTGTGATTTATCTTCTTCTAATTCTGATGTCCATTATAGTTATTTAAATACTAAAAGTAGTGGAACGCATCTAATTTTAATACAATGCATGTTGATATCTCATTCAAATAAACCTGCCACTTCTTACAAAGATAAACATGCCACATCTGATTAGATTTTGTCGAGGTGTAATATTACGTGTGAGCGTGTCACGGAATTATTATTTTCTTTCTAAGAAATATGTTTGAAAGAATGTGTGACATTATCATTTCTATTTCATAATTTTTATTTTATTTTTTTACGTAAAATTAATATTATATTTCTTTCTAAGGTGTAATATTAACCTTTACATTCTGTTCCTAGTATAAGAACACGTTATCTTTAAACAATATCATCTAATTGTATTAAGAACAAAACCTACACATTTATAGTTATGGTACTCAAATTAACCATAAACATTCCTAGACTAATATGTGCACGCAAATTAGACGAGACATTATCAAAATCTGTAAAAATTGAGATTTTAAGTTATTCAACATCTTATACTTTCTTCAAATAGACGTATTATTTGTAGTTGTGCATGATTGAACCATTTGTAACTCTTATTTATTAATGAGTGCAATTTTTATAGCGATAAGTATCGATATCGATACTTGTTAAAATACATGAAAAAATCAACATAATATGTTATTAAAATGTTTTAACATTTTAATTTTTAAAAAAATATTAAAAATTATCGTCTTTTAACCGCACCCTAGACCTATTATATGTTAACTTGCCCGCTAAACATGGGATGCCACCCGTTCTCTTTGTTTTTTCAGGTCAAAGTGTGTATTTCTATAACTTTTTCCTTTTTGAATTTTCCATAAAAATTTACTTAATTTTTAACTTTATTTCTAATAACATTTGATATTGATTGTTTATAAAATTATACACGATCAATATTTAAAATAGTATTGCATCCAAAAGCGGATCCTTTTGGAAAATTATAAGCTAACTCTTAAAATTTTAGAAAAATTAATTTGGCCCCTCAAGATTTAAAATTATCATATTAAACTTTAAATATGTAAATACTTTTAATTAAATATTCTCTCATAATTTTTAAAAGTTTTAATTAAATATCACAAAATTATTAAAATGATAAGTTAAACCATCAAAATTTTTGAAAAATTTATTAAAGTCTCTAACTTTTTAAAAAATTAAAATTAACCCCAAACTCTTCCACCATATTTCGCCCCCGCTCACATCAATATTTTTAACCTTGATATTGTCTTGTTGATCAATCAGTATTCTTCGCTAGAGAAGTTGGCAATGATAAGATTAGGATGTAATTATTGACGGCTGTTTTCTTCAATGAAAGTTTATTTTATTAAAAGATAAATTTATTTCGATACGGTCCATAAAAATATTTAATAATTGTGTTTGTTGTCTTTAGAAAAGGGGGAAAATATGTGTCGTGTTTAACGGGGCTAGAAACAGATGGAATAACTTAGAAATAAAGGCTTAATTGACTGTTTTTTGTCCTATTATTTCTACCTAATTTCCACCACAACTCAGTTTCCCTTAATTAATAGCATAATATTTATACTCAAAGACCGACGCAAAATTTTATAATAGAGAAATAAACTTATGAATTTATCAAATTTTAAGGAGCGCAAAAATAAACTTCAATACAAAAACACATAGATAAATTTTATTTTTTTTAAATCATATACGAATTTTAAATTTTTATAAGGATGAATGCTTCCGTCCCCTCGATCCATACCTGTTTATAATATGTAGAGTTAGGTTAGTGTGATTAAACAATTAGATGGAAATTAAAGCAGTTGAGATTGCCTGATTATATCTGTTAATAACCCAAACCCAATAATCATTTCTATAAGGGCAATTAAAATTTGGTTGAGTAGCTTGTAAGCAACGGCACTTAGGCAGGATTAGGTTACTTTTAACTCAGTTGACTCAAGACTCAACTTATCATGAGTACAGTTTTTTTTTCCCTTTTAAAAGAATTCTTTAAAAATAGAGATAACACAACGAAAATTAAAATAAAATTTATATTCACCACATTTGGATGTTGTATCTACTATTTTTGAATTTTAAAGTACTTTTATAACATTTTATTTATGATTTATATTTGACGTATTATCGGTATATTTTTTTGTGACACCAATAAAATAAACAATGAGGCTTCGTCAGAATGTCTTAAAATTAAATCCACTTAATTTATTTTTAAATCGGGTGAAATCAAATTCAAACACAATACATAAAATATGACTACTTATTTTAGTATAGTTATCGGGTTACACGGACAGAGTCAGAATTTTGGGATCGGAGCAAAACATAAATATTTAAAAGTAGGGAAGACAAGTTCATAAATAAACCAATTTAAAAAATTATATAGGAAGATAGAGGTGAAATAATTTTTTTTGGGACGGTGGGGGACGACAATTACCCCTCCCCACCCCTTAATAGCTCTGTCATTGTCGAGTTTCAATCTATTAATTGATTAATTCGGATGACCCTTTCAACTCAATTTATTTCATTCATACTATCAAGATTTGAAATCGTGAACTTGTTCAAGAGATCTAGTGTCTCATCCTACTAGATCAAATATAAAATAAAAAAAATATTCCATGCACTTGCGGTAGAAACAAAAGTTTCCACAAGTGTCTTAATTTTAGGGTTTAGAGATTTAGTTTATGGTTTGAGGCTTATGGGTTTAAAATTTAGGGTTAGAAGTTAGAGATTAGAGATTGGGGCAATATGTTAAGCATTCTGTTTTAACCTATAAACACTAACTTCTAACTACAAACCCTAAATTCTATACCCATAAACCCTAAACAGAATCTCTAAACCTTAAAAATAAGACACGTGTGGATCTTTTTTTTGTTTCCCCCGCATGATATAATTACGCATATAAAAATATGGAAATATGCTTAAGGGTGAAGCCCAATCTGAAATGACGAAGTTAGACCTAATTGCTTTGGGCCTGTGAACGTGTTCATACCCAAACAGAATTGAAGGGTCAAACAATTTAAAAGCCCAACACATATGACTATATTACATTGGAGAAGGAAAGCCCAAACTTGAATTCACCTTTTTCTCTCCATTTTATGGAATATTTAAAATTAAGATAATTATTTCTTACTCTAACAATGTGAATTTTTAATTTTATAATTGATAAATATTTTCCATGTCGATGTATTAAATATTGATCTTTAAATTTAAAGCATAAAAACTTTGAGATTCCATGTTTGAGTCTGATTATATGTAAATATTGTGTGTGCATTCAACTCTAAATTTATTCTGATTTAAATATTTTTTTTCAAATTTGTTTTGATATATGTAAAGATATATTTCGGTTATTAGTTCAACTACATATTGTAATAATTAATTTTAGTACTAGTTTTTTTAGTATTGTATGGTAGATGCATTTATTATTGTGCATGAAATTCTTATCTACCTACACACTTAAGGATTGAAGTACGAGTGGTGAGCGAAATCAATAATTTTACAGGTTGCTTCGCAAAACAAACATGATTGTATCGATAAACGAACTATATAAAAAGATCAAACCACTGAAATACTACCGACAACTATAAATCAAAGTCGAGCATATTAACTATATTAACATGTTTATAAACACCCGTTAACAGAATTTTGTATTTGAAAAGAAAAGTTCTGGGGGAGTTAGTAAGGTAAGGTTCATGCATTCCTTATTTGGTCGGTTCTCTTTAAATTGTTCTTTGGATAAAGTTGTTTAGTGGAAAAAGGGAAAAGTTTGATTCTTTGGAGAAGAATCCCAGTGTGAAACTTCAATTTTGCCAATGTCATTTTGCTTTCTGCTCCAACTATTTCAACCTTTAAAAGGATTGCATGAATACAACTTTTGACTTTTGCCCTAATTAGGGATTTTAACTATTCAACTATAGATAACTGCAAAGTGCAAGCCTCGAAAAGATGCATCAACCATCGATAAAAGATGGTTATGAAAATGTGCAATAAGAATGACCGCACATGATATAAAAATTAAGAATTTAAAATAAATTAATTAAATGTTTTCAAGTAAAAAACACTGGAGAAAAAGCAAAATAATACAATGCCTTGTATTTATTGGTTTGTAACTGTTTTGTACTTTTTAATGTAACAATTGTACATTACCCTAAAAATCTTTAAGTCACTCCTACAATTGGTATTATATTTGAGAACTATTGTTATCATGAGTCAGATTAATTTGTTCTGATATTTTTTTAAGGGTAAACTACACTACATATACCTCAACTATGGCCCATAAGTCGAAAATGTCACCGAACTTTAAAATTGTTCGAAACTATCACTGAATTTTAATATGTGAGTCGAAAATACTACTCCGCCGTTAACTCATAACGCCCCCGTTAAGTCAAAACGACGTTGTTTTGGTGCGGTTAAATTAGGCTTCAAAACAACAGCACTAAAACGACGTTGTTTTAACTTAACGGAGGCGTTATGAGTTGACGTCAGAGTGATATTTCTGACTCATATATTAATTTCAATGATAGTTTTGAACAATTTTAAAGTTTGATGGCATTTTCGACTCAATGACCATAGTTGAGTGGCATGTGGTGTAGTTTATTTATTTTTTAATGTAACAACCAATTCTCTGACAAAAAAAAAATTCTCACCCATTGTCGATTTAAACCCATTTCACAAGCAATAACAAACATAAAATTTTATGTCAAGTATGCGACCCACAATGTTCTACTTTTTTCACTCTAAATTTTATATTTTTAATGGCTCTAAATTTTTATATTTATTTTCACTTTATTTTATTACACTTATTAATGTATTTCTAAATTTCATTATAATATTATTTTTGTGTCATAGTTTCAATTGATTAAATATTTAAATTGTTTGTTATTGTTGTTTAATTTTGATTCCAAATCTTTTTAGGTAAGAATCGGTAACAATACAAAACATACATTAATATAACAACAATTCCACGTACGTATAGCAAATATATCAAACCTTTTGTTATAAAAAAAACGTTGTGTCGATATCACTATATCGTAGATTTAACAAATATTGTCCCATAAAATTATTCAAAATATTAATAACAAGTTCTATTAAAAAAATATATCAATAACAAGTGTTAATGATGAATAGGATCAAACTATAAAATCATATCAATTAAATTAGGATTTTATGTACTATACACTGGCTGTGGAAATTGAAAGTTTCCGCAATCGTTTTAGTTTTAGGGTTTAGGGTCTTAACTTAGGGTGTAGGGTTTAGAATTTTTGGATAATAGTTAAAATTTAGGGTTTAGATGTTGGGATCTTGTTTTTAAGGTAATATGGTTAGGATTTAGGTTTTAACTTATAAACCCTGAATTATAACCCTAAATTCTAATCATTGTTCCTAATTTCTAAACCCTAAACATTACACCCTAAACCCTAAAATTAAGACACTTGTGGAAAGTCAGTGTATACGATAATAATCCATTAAATTATGAGTAATTATTCCATGCACAAGCGCTTGTGTAAATAAAGTTTCTACATGCACTTTAGTTTTAGAGTTTATGGACTCCATTTAGGTTTTAGGGTTTAGAGGTTTAAGTGCATTAGTTTTGAGTTTAGGGGCTAATGATGGAATTTTAGATTTAAAGTTTATAGGTTAAAACCTAAATCTATAATCATATTACCCTAAACCTTATCTCTAATCTCTAAATTCTAACCATAAACCCTAAATCTTATCTATAATCTCTAAATTCTAACCATAAACCTTAATTCTAACCATGAACCATAAATTCTAAACCCCTCCACTAAAACACATAAACTCTAAACCCTAAACCCTAAACCTTAGAATTAAGGCATTTGAGAAAACAAAAAAATTTCACCGACCGTGTATGAGATAATAATTCTTAGATTATTGGTATAGTTATAAAAAATCAATAGTACTTGCAGGCCTTGAAATTGATATTAATTTAAAATTCAAATTTAAACAATTTCTTATATTTTTTCATAATACTTTAATTGAGCGGTGTCGTTTTACTATCTTCTGACGCGCATTTGGAGTTGGGTATCAATCGCCCTCACGCGTAAAATTAGTAAAATTACTATATTTTATCTCGTCGTTTTCTTTTGATGTTCATTCAAAGGCCAAAGCCAATATTTTTTATTAACAAACGATGAATGTTGTAGTAAAGTTAGATTTGATCTTTTGAAAACGATATTATTATAAGAAATAAATATAAATTTTTAATTAAAATAATAAAATGGATATAAAATAAAAATAAAATAATATTTTTTTAAATTTTACGTCATATTTTTTGAATAGAATTTCACGCCATATTTTATGCATATAGAAATCTAATGAATTATATAAACAATTAATTAAATATATAATTTTGCTGCTCTATATAAGAAAAAATTATATTATGGATCATTCTCACAACGTCATCCATGAGACCAACTAATAAAATAGATTAATTTTATTAATTTTTTATCTTATCTTTTTACTAAGTGAATCTTTACTCATATTTACTGTAAATCAAATTTAAAAACAGTTTTTACCAAGTGAATTTTCACTTGGTAAAAAGATAACATAAAAAATTTAATAAAATAAATACATTTTAATAGTTGGTCTCATAAATAACGTGATATTTTTCCTATATAAGGTGGCTCCCTCCACTTTCTTTTGCCAAAAATATCTCTTCCCACTTTCCATTAATGTGATGTATATATGATCTTCATTATTAATAGATAATGCAATCGTCATCTTTTATTTATTAGTAAAATTGGTTTTTTAGTTTAAAATATATTTTTAAAAAATATAAGCACTTTGGTTCCGTTACAGTAGATCTCGAGTTTGAGACATCGTATATGCAGAAAATTCTCGCTATGAAACTCACTTATCAAAGTCAGATGTACGACCCGAATCGGTCTGGATTAGTTATGGCAAAGCCCTGAAAATCGAAAGAATAATTTGCGCAAAAAAAAATATAAGGGAAAATATAATTAATTCTGATTAAAAATCAATTATCAATTAGTCTACGGTAGGGCTGAGCATGTTAAATCTAAAAATCGAAAATCAATTTAAACTGAAGTGTTTAAACATATTTTGTTCATAAGTTTAAAATTAATAATTTTCGAAAGGTAGTGTTTAAACAATTTATGATTTATAAAATTAAAAATTATGGATAATTAACAAAGTTTTGTATACGTGTAAATGTGCAAGTGCTGTTAGTGATTATATGCCAAATTATACGCACCAAGGTTGAAAATACGCCACGTTGCGATGATGATAATTCATCTGACCTTTCACAAAATACTAAAAAATTCAACAAATTTGTGGTCATCAACTTATCATCGACATAAAATAATAACGTTTACTTTCGAAAACTGAATTCTAAGAATTGCGTTTACTTTTTTTTTTTGAAAGAGAATGAATTGTTGGAGAAATTTGGAGAATAATCCAAATAAAAATAAATATTTGGAATGTAGGGATGTTGAAGGATATTTGGGGATATATACTATTTTCTACCGTACACGAGGGGATCTCGCCATGTACAGGTGACGAGGTCCAATTTTTTAATATTTTTTTCTCAAATCTCGCCATGTGCAGATGACAAGGTCTCTGTGTACTGTAAAAAATGACCCATATCCTCAAATATTTTTCAACATCCCCTATATTCAAAAATATTATTTACTTCCATTTAGCCTAAAAATTTAACAGAGCCGGAGTTGTATGCTATAAAAATTACGTTTACTTTTAAATGTAATATTAATTCTCAGCCTAGTTTTGGTTTAATAGATATTAAAATTTTGAGATTTTTAAGATTTAAGGTTAAAATTTTATTGTTTATTTTATGTCGATATCAATATGATTATTTAGACCATATTAAAAATCGATACATTATAGATTTGTCCGGATATACCTCAATTATACGGATAAATTTCGTTTGCCCCTTTTCGGTGCCCCTACATATGCCCCGACACTAAAAAACACTATAAAATTAAATTCTAGGCCCTAACCCTAACTCTAAATTCTAAATCCTAAACCCTACACCCTAAAAATACACCCTAACTCTAAATTCTAAATTCTAAACCCTAAACCCTAAAAAATACACCCTACCCTAAATTCTCTAAACCCTAACCATAACCCCTAACTTAAAACCCTAAAACCCTAAAATTAATTTTGAGCGTGGTGGCATATGTAGGGGCACCGAAAAGGGTAGATAATTTTCATCCTAATTATACCTTCTATTTCGAAGGTACTATTTTAAAACAAGTCACTTTTACCCCAAACACAACCTCACTAATATGCACTTTCAACATTACATTCTCAACCCACTTCCAACAGCTCACCAACTTTCTGTTACTATCTATCAACTCGATAACCGATGAATTGAACATTTCGACAAATATAATTATTATACTATTAAATAACTAACAGTCTAACATACTAATAAAATAAAATTATTATGATCTTAACGTCGTCTACTAGTGAACATGTTTCCTCCCATTTCACACCGTCACAAATAACAACAATCGCATTCATAATGACAATGGAAAACATTGTTCGAAAAACACAATTTCATTGGTGTTCATAACATTGTCTTTCACAAAAACAGTGACCTTCGGGCGTCATGCTCATAAGGTGTCATCCTCTGATTGGATACAAGTTGAACAACATTAAAACAGTACGTGGCAAGCTTTAATTGGAGGGATTAAGGTGTTGAAAAAAACAAGAGGAATTTTTGTGGAAAACCATGATTTTTTTTGGAACCAAAGTTTGTGTGATCATGTTAGAATTACTGGTTCGTGGCGGTCTCAAAGTCCTGTCATAATCTGATGGGAAATGTGTGAACGTTCTTGTATGATGCCTTGTTAAATTATCTGCAACTTGCTTTCTCTTGCTGGTTTTTAGTGAATCTTTCATGTTTTGTGTGGTGATCGATGAAATGCTTATTTTGTTGTCAGTGAAGGTTCTGAACAAACGCGATAAGAACGACCGTACAAGGCCCCTAATGGATGCTTTGGTTTCGCCATATGCTTTTCGATCAAGTTGTTTATGACACTTGAAACCACCATGGCGTTGTGGTTGAACTTCAAAACAAATGTGCTTGGAAGTTGGAACCCATGGCAAGAAAAAGCAACATTGGCTCAGTTAGGTACGTAGTCACGGTTGAATACTGGAAGAGGCCGAAATATTAAATTAAAAAAATGCAATGGACTACTCAAAATTCAAGGGATATTCCTAGTTTATATGATATTTAAATTTATAAGGACCTAAATTATTATCAAACTTTAGTTTAGCACTTCTTTAATTAACTATTTAATAAATGTTTGTCTTTTTTATTTAAATATTTGTTTTTTATAAGGGTCAATTTATTTAATATTTAAACTTATAGGGGCCTAAATTATTATCAGAACTTTAGTTCATCTCTTACTTAATTAATTATTTAATAAATGTTTCTTTTTTAATTTAAATATTCATTTTTTATAAGGCCAAAATTTATTGAGTATTTAAAATTTTCAATAGGGGTATAAACCCCTTTAGTCCCTAATATAGCTCCGTCTCTGTGCTCAAGGGACTTCTTTTTAACAAGGTAGTGGTAAATATAGTGGTGACTGGTGACACTCAATGTTATTTATTAGGGGAGTTAATTAAAAAATTTATATTTAAGAGACTAATAATAAATTATATATTTTTAAGGGGATAAAGACATAAAATTGTTCAAATAGGGATGCATATTTTTATTTTCCCCAATCTACCCCTTAAATTAAAAAAATTAAAACAAACTTAACACTAAAATCTCCCTAAATAACGGGAATGCAAATGCTCCCCTTGTGAGCCATGTGGCTCCGCTACTGATTTTAGGACGATCAATTATACATTATATTTAAAGGAGAAAGGAAGGGTTCACATAATTTGATCCCGTATAAAGTTATTATTATTTTTTAATATTATGATGTGATTATAAGATAAAATTCGTCTATTAATATAAGCCCTTTAATAACACGTTTTACTATGTAAAAAAAATTGATCGAACTCGAATCATTAATATATAATAACATTAGATTTTACATTGAAATTACTTGATGGGTTCAAAATATTAATTTATTATTATTGAATCAACAAAAATCCATCGTCTATATCTGTTTCAATGTATAAATTTCAATGGTTAGGTACCATATCTATTGGCTCAAGCAATTATTAGGATTGGAGAAGGAAATTTGGGTTGTTAAGATAAATTATCAAGGTAATATCTAGAAGGTTTACTTTTGAACAACCTAATTCACAAGTCAGAGTCATAAAAAATTAAATACAATTTAATTTAATTGATTTATATAATTATTTTTAAAAATTAAATTTCAATCAATTTAATTAAATATTAAAACGTGATGGATCATCATAATCTTGAAACATAAATGAAAAATATTGACATTAAAATTTCAGTTCGAATATACGTTTTAAATATATTTTATAATTTAATTGAATTAGATATTGAGTTGACCTTTTTTTTATCATGTATTATTCATGGCTAGTGATGATGATTATTGCACCAATTAGCGACAAAATCTATCATGCCAAGCAGTTATTAAGTGTATAATTAGCTTTTAACCTTTCCGACTCCAGCCAAAGAATTAGATCTTCTTTCAAAGTTATCTTATTATATACACGATAATTACGTCAAGCGAATTTGAATTTTATGGGTATAATTGTTACGGAAAATATTCTATACGCTAACGGTAAAAAAATTATATTTTACACGTGCTTAGTTTAGAGTTTAATGTTAGATTTTTAGAGTTTGTGGTTAGATTTTAAGATTTAAAAATAAATTTTATGATTCAAAGTTTAAGAATTATGGTTTAAAATTTAGGGTTAGAGTTTAGGGCCCTTAAAAGGGACACGTGGCAGCGTTGAAAGCCAACTTGTGCAACAAAAATAACCCTTTCACTGACAGACGACAGTGCATCAAATAATTACCTTCATTATTATTTTTTAAAATAGAAAGATTTTATTGAAATGATATGCAAAGCATTGCAACGGGCCTTGTTAAAAAATCTCCTTAATCCTAGGTAGAGGAAAAAAAATGTACCGTTCCAAGCTAGAAAAAGCCGTATCCGAAATCAATTACAACCATTACCAGGGATGGAAATCATCTGCCCCCAAAGTATGCCCTCATTTGTGCCCCCACTTTAAAATAGTGGGTTTAGGGTTTAGGGTTTAGGGTTTAAGGTTGGAGCTTAGGGTTAGGGTGTAGGGAATTAGGGGTAGGGTGTATTTTTTTAGGGTTTAGGGTTTAGGATATGAAAATTAGGGTTATGGGACAAGATTTAATTTTTAAGTATTTTTAGGCAGGGGCATAGAAGGAGGCATGGTTAGGGGGCAGGAAATTTTTACCCCATTACCAGCACAATCTGAGATAATCTAAGTGAGTCCCCATACACAGTAAAGGACTCGACAAGGTCAGCTTGTCTAGCTACACCCTTTTTGGCCAACGGATCAGCTATCTCGTTGTGTTCTCTGTGAACATGCACAAACTTAAAATTTTCACCAGCACAAATTTTCAAACATAAGGCGATATATGGTTTAAAAATGTTGGGAGTCATAGCCGGAGAATTCAGCAAGTCCACGACCAGTTTAACATCTGTTTCAATTACCAAATTCGCTTTAAGCCACCATCGAGATGCTTTGAAATAAATTAACTCGCCTTATAATAGATTTTTATAATATTTGATACAGAATAACCGATTAATAGAGTGAATATCGATCATTTTAAAAAAAATACTATTACGTATAAACCAAATAATAATTCATTAATTCTGATAAGACCGGCATCAATGGTCGTACCACTAACCAGGTTAAGTGAACGAATAATGGTGGGTATGTCCTAAAAAAAAACTATACTTTGACTCACTTTACAATCCCCCCCGTCTTCATTCCTCATAGTTTGGTCAAGATTTTCACAAAATTGGATTTAAAATTAAATCACGCTTAAATAAAATAAATCCATATTAAACCTACCAAGATCCCATTCATTAGTGTAAATTTTTTATTTTGGGAGAAAATAGTAATCTTATCAAATTAATCCGACGGCCAGAAATGTATCCGTATAAAAAGCTGCTGTACATGTACATGTTACCATCATCCAACGAGATAAAATTCCTGAATTGATAAGGGGTAAGCTTAAAGGATCACGTTGAAACACGTATACAGGAATTAAAAGAATAAATTCCTTGATCTTAATTAATATTTTAATAAACAACATACAATATAGAATTAATATATTTGGTAGTGGTACTAGAAACATGGAAAATAATAAAAAAATCCCAAACAAAGATTAAATTAGATTTGATACCTTTTAACCTGCTATTTTGCGAAAGCAAACATACTATAATTAGGAGGGTGAGGCGATTATCAATTTTAGAATTATTAATAATATAAATTAATCATACAAATTATTAATTAGTTCATCATTAGTCTTTAAACAATGTCAAATGTTCAAATTTTAATTTTGTAATGGAATAAGCTGTGTTAAAAGAACTGTTTTTATAATAAACTTGTAAAACATAATATTTAAATTAATCGGACAATAAAATGAATACCGATGATTACATAAAAGTATAATATTATTGTATTATAAAATACACTAAATATGTGGCCATGTTGAGAGTCAAAGGCTAAATGTGTGCCATATTCTTCTATCATTCCTTTTGGGTAGGAGGTTTTGAGATCATTATCTCTACAAATCTTCCTCTTCTTTTTTTGGTATATATAGAATATAGATAGATACATTTATTTTTTAATATTTTATTTTATTTTATTACTCCATATTCGGGTAGATTGAATAAATCAAAATAAGATATTTATTAAGGATAAGTTTTCAAAAGCGCCTTAGTTTTAGGGTATATAGAGTTAGTTTAGGGTATAGGGTTTAGGGGTTTAGATGTAGGGGTAGAATTTAGGGACAATTGTTTCAATCTAAGGTTTATGGTTATAATTTAGGGTTTATAGGTTAAAACCTAAATCCTCACCATATTACCCTGAAAACTAAACCATAATCTATAAACCCTAAACTTTAAATTGAAACAACTATCCCTAAATTCTAAACCACACCTAAATCCCTAAACCATATACCCTAAACTAACTCCCTATACTCTAAAACTAAGGTGTTTGTGGAAACTTTCAGTTTCCACTGGTAGTGTATTAGATATTAATCCATTCATTAAATGTATAATAAAAATAAAAAAACTTTTATAGACTTAATTTTATTCAAATCAAACTCATAAAATTCAATAAAATCAACATAAAATCCTTTGTAATTGTACCCATAGCTTCATTGACTACACGTGGAATCTTTGTTAATAAAAGAAAGAAACTAACATAATCTTAATCAATAGTTTCTTGACCTAGTAGTAAGATTCTTATGTTGTCTGGCCTATGATCTTGGATGTATTTCAAGTGCTCTTGCTCTTTCCCATAATTATTAAAAATAATTTTAAAAAATTTAAATAAAAATTGAAATATTGAGTGAATGGATTTTTAATTTAATGATAAAATTAAAATCAGTTTAGACTAAATTTTACTGTATATATTTTTTATTGTCCTCCCCGTTTCTCAGGGCTTTGCTCTGACTAATTTAGACCGACCCACGTCGTACACCTATATGATAGTGAGTTTTTTAGCGGGAATTTTCTACATACACAAGACCTCGAACTCAAAACCAGCTTGATATTAACTCATATCACGGTTATAATAACATACCGACATCATATTATTATTGTGATGGGTGTTATAATTTAAAGTAAAAAAAAAAGAATATTGGGAATAAAATCATCTGAGTTAAAATAACATAAATTCCATAAGGGGGATGGATCAAAGTCATTTTCTAAAGCGTCTACACAGTTCTCTCCTCCAAAGTTGAAAGTTTTCCTCTTCCCCCACTCTTTAAATACATCCCACCCGGCTTTTCTAACCAAACTGCTTTTTCTCCTCTCTCAAACTTAACCAAACTCCAAATTTTAAGAGAGAGAGAAAAACAACAACAATGGTGGGTTCCCCTTTTTATGTTATATTCTCCTCTCATCCTTTTTTTTTCCCCTAATAACCCTTTTTATCTTTGACCTTTTTACAACAGGAAGATATTGGAGTGAACCAGGAAACCAAATGGGAAGGCTATGCCGATTGGAGGAACCGACCAGCTTTCAAGGGCAGACATGGTGGCATTTCTGCTGCATCTTTTGTGTTGGGTAATTAGCTTAGTTCACCGGCTTACTCTCAGGGATTTAAAAAGCGTTAACAGCATCATATGAAACTGTTATTATGAAAAATAACAGTTTATAATTATCATAATAGCATCTGTTATGTCTGAAAATACGCGTGTGTGCGCGTTTATGATTAGATTTTGGTGGTGTTTTCAGTTGTGGAAGTGCTGGAGAACTTGGCGTACTTGGCGAATGCAAGCAACCTGGTGATGTATTTGTCGAAATACATGCACTTATCGCCGTCCAAATCGGCGAACAATGTCACCAATTTCATGGGGACAGCTTTCCTTCTGGCTCTGCTCGGAGGCTTCTTGTCGGATACTTTCATATCCACTTATCATATCTACTTGATAAGCGCGTTCATCGAGTTTCTGGTACTACTTCGCAACTAAATTTGGTTTTCTGGGTTTCATTTTTTTGCATTTGGTCTGCATTCTGAAGGGGGTTTCTTTTCTGTATTGAGAAAGCAATTAGTTAGAGGGTTTTTGCATGGAAAGATGAGAAAACAACAAAATAGGCACAGAAATAAAAGTAAAAGACAATGGCCAACCATCTGATTGTGCAAAGCATTAAAGGTTTGAGGGCCGCCATAGGCTCAAGCAACCGTCTCTTTAGGTTCATCTATCGAGGTCATGCGATAAATCTACATAAATTTCTTGAATTTATTACGTTTGCACAGCTTTTAGAGATTCTTTTCACATTTTTTTTAAAAAAAATCTTAAATATATGAATTAGGCACTGTTTCTTAAGTTGATATTTAAAAAGAAAACTGTTCACAAGTTGGTATACAAGCTTTGATTCAATCTATTGTTTTGAAATTTTTATTGACATTTTTAGTCTAAAAACTTATACATATATTAATTTGGTCATAATTCATAATAATTCAATAAATTTAATCTTTCATGTTTAAAATTTCTATCAATTTAGTCATTTTTACGATACTGCCAAACCAAACAAGTCTATCGGGTCAAAACAACAGTTGAATAACTGCATTATACAATAAAAATAATAAGTTATTGTTAAACTTTTATTATACCAGTAATATTGAGATAAGATGTCTGGCTCAAATACCAATTTGGAAACAAAAATTCTCTAAGTTTCGACTTAGAAAAAAATGGATAAAATTCGTTTGTCCTTTTTCGGTGCCCCTACATATGCCCCAACACTAAAAACACTACAAAATTAAATTCTAAGCCTTAACCCTAAATTCTAAATCTTAAACCATACACCCTATACCCTAAAAAATACATCATACCATAAATTCCCTAAACCCTAACCACAACTCCTAACCTAAAACTCTAAACCCTAAAGTTAATTTTGAGCATGATGGCATATGTAATGACACCGAAAAGGGGTAGAGGATTTTCATCCGAAAAAATACTATTTATTCGAGAGTAGATTTTTTTTAGATAATAACTTGGACTAAATGTATATTTGAGCCTAAAAAGGAGGGGGCATTGAGTTTTATTTGATGTCCAATGATATCATGAAACGCCACATTGGAGTGATAAGTTTAAGACGTGGGGGGTCCGAGTAAATGGTCGGGTCCCTCGTGAAAACGGAAACGTATCCAATGAAACGCAACGCCTTGGGGGATGGGGCTGGGAAGGTGGCGGGGACCCGTTTGTTTTTAAACAATTTCTGTCGCCACTCGCCACATGAGAGAAGCTTCCTTTTTTCTCGGTTTCGGCAAAGATAGTAAAACACCTATATCTATCTTTGTCTTTATTGCTTTGAAATCTTGTCCCTGCTCAACATGGGACACCTGGTAACTGTCTTGGTTCGACACCTGTTGCCAAGAATGTCCAAATCCTCGCAGCTTTGGGTTCTGCCGCAGGCCACGTTTGTCCCACGACAGCTCGTGCTGTCTACGTCTAGGATACGGTAATTTGTTCCACCAATGAACCTGTAGTAAGTGGGACGAAATTGGGAGAAGTAGAGAATGTAGGGGAGATCAATTTTATACACAGTTTTCACAAGCGCCTTAGTTTTAATATATAATGAGTTAGTTTAGGGTATAGGGTTTAGGGGTTTAGGCGTATGGATTAGAATTTAAAGATAGTTGTTTCAATTTAAGGTTATAATTTAGGATTTATAGGTTAAAAACCTAAATCCTTACCATATTACCCTAAAAATTAAACCTTAACCTATAAACCCTAAATTATAACCTTAAACCTTAAATTGAAACAACTATCCCTAAATTTTAACCCCCAACACCTAAACCCCTAAACCCTATACCCTAAACTAAATCCTCTGCCTCTTTTCGGTGCCCCTACTTATGCCCTACGCTCAAAATTAGATTTAGGGCTTAGAGTTTAGGGTTTGATATTAGGGTTTATGGTTAGAGTTTAAGGAATTTAGGATGGTGTATTTTTTAGGGCGTAGGGTTTAGAATTTAAAATTTAGGGTTAGAGCTTGAAATTTAATTCTGTAGTATTTTTTAGTGTTGGAGCATAAGTAGGAGCACCAAAAAGGGGCAGATGAATTTTATCTATATATATATATATACACACACGAATAGTTACTTTTTTTGGGTAGGTTCATGAACCACGTGTGTGGCTACCGGTTACTGTGGTATACCCAAAGTGAGAATCAAACCCACATGCACTATTTTTGTGAAGCCAAGTAGAAAACAGCACCTGGTTCATTACAACGACATTTCATTGACTGTCGTATTCCAAATTCTTGTGTGGATAATACAAGAGAAGAGAATACTTTTATTAATATTATCGGAATTCGAATTTTTGATCTTTAATGTTAATAATTTTATCCTTTCAACTGTGACCTTTCATTAGGGTTTGATCATTCTTACCATACAAGCTCGGACACCTTCTCTAAAGCCGCCCGCATGCGGTCCGTCAACATCGTCGATTCCGTGCGAGGAAGTTGGTGGAGCGACAGCGGCTATGCTGTTCATTGGACTCTATCTCGTGGCACTCGGCATTGGAGGGATAAAGGGTTCGTTGCCGACTCACGGGGCCGAGCAGTTCGACGAGACTACCCCGAAGGGACGGAAGCAAAGATCGACCTTCTTCAATTACTTTGTCTTCAGTCTCTCGTGTGGTGCACTTATTGCGGTCACATTCGTCGTGTGGATCGAAGATAACAAAGGCTGGGAATGGGGTTTCGCCATCTCCACGATTTCGATCTTGTTATCGATCCCGATCTTCCTCGCCGGCTCGACGTTTTATAGGAACAAAATACCCTTCGGCAGCCCTTTGACAACCATTTGCAAGGTAACATTAAGATGCTAAAAGAAACTTGAACGTGTTTTGGTTGATTGAATTGCTCAAATTAAGAAACGAATGTATGTGTTTGTACAGGTTTTGGTTGCTGCTATGCTGAATAGTTGCGTAAGCCGAAGTCCGAGCAATGCCATTGCGAACCTTGCCGCGAGCCCATCGTATCAAACCGTAACCAGCAAGGGAGATGAAGAAAATGGTAAACAAAATCAAATCCCAACAAATAGTCTCAAATTTATCAATAGGGCAGTGGTGAACAAGCCGGCGTACCCGGCACTCGAATGCTCGGTCCAGCAAGTAGAGGAAGTAAAGGTTGTGCTTAAAATCCTTCCTATATTCGCTTGCACCATTGTTCTCAACTGCTGCCTAGCTCAGCTATCCACATTCTCGGTCGAACAAGCCGCCACCATGAACACGAAGCTCGGTTCATTGAAAATCCCACCGGCTTCCCTACCGGTTTTTCCGGTTGTATTCATCATGATCCTAGCCCCGGTTTACGATCACTTCATCATCCCATTCGCTCGGAGGTTAACAAAAACAGAGACCGGCATCTCTCAATTGCAACGAATCGGAATCGGTTTATTTCTCTCAATAATAGCCATGGCAGTGGCAGCTCTAGTCGAAATGAAGCGAAAGAGAGTGGCAATCAACTCGGGGCTACTCGATTCGAACAGTCCATTGCCCATTACATTTTTCTGGATTGCTCTGCAGTATTTGTTTCTAGGATCGGCAGATCTTTTCACCTTGGCAGGCTTACTTGAATTTTTCTTCACCGAGGCACCATCAAGCATGAGGTCCTTGGCCACATCTCTCTGTTGGGCTTCTTTGGCCATGGGGTACTACTTGAGCTCGGTGATCGTATCGATAGTAAACAATGTGACGGAAAACACCGGAAACAAGCCGTGGCTCGCCGGTCATACGATAAACGGGTATCGTCTCGATCGGTTCTACTGGCTTATGTGTGTGCTTAGCGTGTTGAATTTCATGCATTACCTTTTCTGGGCCATGCGCTACAAATACAGATCAGTAGGATCTTAGAAGTGAAACAAAACAACCAGTGGCAAAGCTTGAACTCATTGAAAAAAGTCTACTCTCAACTCTCAACTCTCAACTCTCAAGCAGCAAGTCTTTGGATTACTCGAGTAATTGGCTGGATGAACTCGGTGAAATTCAAAAACTCAGCTCAGTCCGATGTTATCTAATTGACATGAAAGCCAAACTCAGTGCTCATCTGATATTGGTGAAAAGCTTGTAAATAGGCAACTATGTCAATACTGGGGACCATTGTTGCTCTTTATTTAACATGTGACTTCTAAATTATGGGATTTTATTTTTCTTGGTTAATGTTATTTATATGAATTCAATGTTGTATGGAGGAGAGGTTACTTAGAATTGGACTCATGACCTAATATGAACCAAAATTAAATTATTGTAATTATCTAATTACTTTAAACACGACATTAAAAAAAAATTATGATGCAAATTTTAACGTACACAAGATCTTTTTAGGTTCAAACTTTGATTTTTTATTAAAAAATTGAAACTATTCCTTAGATTTAAAAGAAAACATAATAGAATCTAACAAATTTCCCAATGAAAAAGCGGATAATATTTATTTTAAAAGACATAAATTTAAATCGCCATGTCTTCAAAGTGTATGCGCATTGTCAAAAGATTAAGAAAATAAATAAATTAATTTATCAGTTTTCATAAAAATACAAAAATTAAATTTTAACGAATTAAATTTTAACGAATTAATTTATCAATTTATTTAGCATAGCATGCGATGATGGCCTGGTGGTCAGAGCACGCTCACCTGCTCCACTCCCTTCCCTTTAGGTCCCGGGTTCAAGACCCCTCAGGAGCATTGCCTTCACCTAGATTGTAATCTTGGTCTGAATAACATTTTAGATTGTAATCTAAAACCCTAAAAACAAACAATCTAAAATATTACTCACACAATCTAAAATATTATTTATAAAAAACAGTTTGGATTACGTATTTTTTAACGGTTTTTTAAGTCGTCTTTCTTTATCTTCTCCTTAATAATTTAGACCCAAAGGAAAAGGGGAAAAAGGGGGAAATTACAAAGATTAGGCTATAAACGTCATCGTTTTATTGGAAAGGGCTAAAGGAAACTGGTATCAAGCTATCTTAAAAGAAAAGGGCTATAGCAGATTTAAACGTAAACTCAAATCGATCGAACAACCGAAGGTCGTATGGTTAAAATGTCCCATCAGGAAATTAGATCTCCATTTTCCCTGGCACCAAACAGTTAAAAAGAGTGAAAAAGAAAAGCTCATCAGCATTTGATCTCCGATCAGGTAATCGCTTCACGATATTCCATTTTCCGATCAGGTAATCGTTCAATCGCATTTTTGTTATTGAATTTCATTTTTCGTTTTTTGAATTATCTAGCTTGGTTTTGCCTGGTTGTAAATATTAATGGTTTCACTTAATCCAGTTTCCGATCAGGAATTGTAAGAGTTCACAGCTTTATCCAGTTTACTAGATTTTACTTCTGTGATTCCACTTAGTTGGAATTATTATTTTTATTATATTTTACTTGAACTTTATTGTAAACTTAAAAGGTTAGGGCAAGGATTTTTCGGTGAAGGAAAGTTGGTCTAGTTTAGGTTATTGTAGGAAGAGTGGTTTTATTCATTTGGTTTGGTTGCATTTAAAGTTAATTTTTCTTGAGAGTCTGGAGCCTGAGTGAGAAACTTGATTGATTCTAAAAGAGAAATAACCATTAGTTGTCCGTGGTATGATGTCATTCTTGTTTTTATAGTAAAACTTGTTTCTCGAGTTCTTGAGTTGTAAAGTATCGTTGCAGAAGCTGATTTTGGTGGAAACAATGAACTTTCTTCTGCCGCGGTCCAATCAACAGGGAACACCCGAACCAATTCCAGTACAAGAAGATATGTCTGAGTCATCTTATGTTCCTAAATCTGTGACAAGTTTGGAAAGGCTTATAGCAGAAGATACATTTCCCGAGTATCCCAAGGCTGAAAGTCATGGACAAGGCAATGGATTTTTAGGCAAGAATGCTGATGTTGCTAGTGATAAGAATGCTTCTGTCATCCCGAGCGTCATCCCGAGCCACGCTGATGTTACTGAGGAAGAAGGATGGATCATTATACCATATAGTAAGTGGAAAGAACAAACTATCCACTAAAGCTAACAAATCTGCACATTTTTGTTTGGTAATTCTTGATTTGTGGTAGTTTTTCCCATCTCTTCTTATGGTTTTATTGATTGTTTTTTACTTATTTCCGTTGCTTTTTTTTTTTCTATTCTCCTTATTCCTTTAAAAAAAGCAAATTTTGTAAAATAGTAATTTATTTCGAAATATAGATCTTTGCTTCGAGTGTATGACCCCATGGTGTGCATTGATTCAATCTGATTTTAACATGCAAATTCCAAATAATCGAGGTTGTGTAGAAAGCCAATAGCCTGATGTTTGTTTTGATTGCTTATTTATGACGTCTGGAAATTAGACTGAGAATGCAGTAATCACTGAAATATGAAAGTTAAATGTATCGAATTTTGATGGTAGAAGTTGTTTATGATGATCTGGCTGGTTGATAAATATATTTTGGTAGACTGTGGTTTTAACTTGATAGTAATTTCCTGATATTTTGTGCGTGTGATGGCTTGTTAGATTCTTAAGGTTTACAACATTGGTGGAATTATTTTGAGAATATTTCAACTTGATAGTAATTTCCTTTGTTATATACTAATCTTGATATGCTTCTCTAGAGGCTCTCCCTGATGATTGGAATCATGCACCAGACGTACGCTCATTTCGTTCCCTGGATCGTTCTTTTGTTTTTCCTGGTACCTTTTAACTTCTCAACCTCTTATTTCTTTAAGATTTAGTATGCAGTTGATTTGCATTCACTTGGGAGATATTCTGTTGGAAACTTGAAATCTTTCCTGTTTTCTTTCTCCAGGTGAACAAGTACATGTTCTAGCATGCTTATCAGCGTCTAATCAGGAAACAGAAATTATTACCCCTTTTAAAGTTGCTGCAATGATGAGTAAAAATGGCATGCGAAAAGGTGCTGAGAGACAAAAAGGAAACATGGAGGGTGGGAAAAAATCAGTGGCAGGAGGAGAGGAAGTGAGTCAAGGTGGTGGTGTAATGGATCAGAATGATGAGAACTTGGAGAAAGAGAAGATTGATCCAGCAAAACATGTCTATGATAGTGAATCATTTCTTAGAATGGAAGACCAGAGAAGACAGACTGAAACACTATTAAAAAGGTTTAACAACTCTCATTTCTTTGTTAGGATTGCTGAGTGGAGTGAGCCTTTGTGGTCGAAAAAAAGTGCTTCTCAGATAGCTTCTGATTCGTCTGAAATGGATAGTCAATGGTCTAATGGAAATGAAACCAAAAACACTGCCAAGAGCGTATCTAGTCTGACTGCAGTTATTGATAGAGGAAACTTTGATGCCAATGTTTCTGGTGGAGTAGCTAGAGGTACTGCCAAGTGTTGCTCTCTTTCCAATGGAGATATAGTGGTAAGCACCACTGAAGAACTATATTGTTAATGATATTGTTTTCCTATTTGCTTTGACTTTGGATAAACGCGGGAGGCATTTGTACTTATTTTTTTTAGCTGATAGTAATATGTTAATTGTGTCAGTTTTGCATGCAATGTTATTGTAAAAGCTGCTTGATAGTTCTGTCCGATTATGTTGAATGTGTGTTATTGTCAACCTGGTAAACATTCAGCTAGGTGTGGTAACTGCAGTGCGCTTAAAACCCAGACTTACCTAGGGATGAGAGTGGCAAGGGGCAGGGTCAGTGACATATAAAAGTAATGCACTCTCTGCAACTGTCTCTGCCTCTTTCTTGAACCATCCTTTCTGTCTTGCCTCCAATTAGAGGCTAAAGCTGTTTCCAATCAACCTTGCTAGTGAGAGTGTGAAACCTTGCTGCTTGATATCAAGATTGGCTGATGTTTCCTGTAGTCACAGATTTGAGTTCTTGTATGCTATTGTGAGAAAGGGTTGATAACTTGGAGAAATATAAAAAGTAATTACAGGTAGGATATTCCTACCTTGTCATTTGGAGGCTTGCTCATGAGGGCTCCTTCTAGCCAACCTAAATGACATTGCTAGTCATGTAAACTGAATTTGATGGAATCATGCTTTGTATGCTACCTTTTACAAGCTGGCCGCTGGCATGTTCATCTTCCTAGTCTCTCCCCCCTAAAAAATGTACTGGAGGAAATTTATTCAAGTTTTTAATTGCTTTCAATTAACTATTATCTTGCTCTTGTTCTGCAATCGATTGCAGAAGCTTTTGGATGCAATACTTCTGTTTTGTTTTGTGATCAATTGTTCTAGTTGGCATTTTTTGGGGGGAAGGTTCTAGTTGGCATATTGAATCAACTATTTTCTTTGCTAGGTGACTTGTTGATTCAGACTAATGATTCTCATTCTATTTGTCTGTTTGGAAGGATGCAGGTACTTTTACAAGTAAATGTTAGCATTGGTTTTCTCGGAGATCCTGTCATTGAAATTCTTCAATTTGAGAAATTTCAGGACAGAAACCTGTCTGAGAATCAGAACAACTTAGTTTCTGCAAATCACGACCCATTTGGAGAACTTTTGAAATGGTTGCTTCCCCTGGATGACACACTTCCTCAACCTCGTGCTTTATCTTCTCCTCATTTAGGTCCTGCTCCTGGTATTGGTACCCCATCTCATAGAGCTAGCCTTTTTGCCTCCTCTGGTTCTCAGCTCTTTTCTTTTAGTAATTTAAGAAGTTACTCCATGTCATCACTTCCTCAAAGTGTTCCTTCCCCTCGTGGACCTATTAAAGCCCCAAGTTCTAGACCGTCATTTGACCTTGATGAGGTGGATCATTACTCTTCTGAAAAGATTTTGAAGAGTCAAAGAACAGGGATTGAAGATCTTTTATCTTTTCGGGGTGTGTCATTAGAGCGGGAAAGATTTTCTGTCCGTTGTGGGTTAAGAGGGATCCATATCCCAGGAAGAAGATGGAGGAAGAAACTTGAAATAATTCAACCTATTGAGATCCATTCTTATGCTGCTAACTGCAATACAGATGACCTTCTTTGCATTCAGATAAAGGTAAACCCTAGTGCTTACTATACCTGACATATCGTGAACTCTTCGTCTCCACTCTCTGTGGACATGGTCACTTGGTTCTTTTATTCACTTGTGATGCTATTTTGCAGAATGTTTCTCCCGCACACATACCAGATATTGTTGTATATGTAGATGCTATAACAATTGTTGTAGAAGAGGCTTCAGAAGTTGGACCACCTGCTTCCTTACCAATTGCATGTATTGAAGCTGGAGACGATCATAGTTTGCCAAATCTAGCTCTCAGGTTGTTTTCACTCTAGGTACCTTAATTTACTTCAAAGTATTCTTTGACATTTAGTAGTTCAGCATGATGATTAAGGTGTAAACCCCCAAAACGAAAAATGTATCCATCTTTTGTTGCTGTATTTAATCACGCTTTCTTAGAATATGTGGCATAATGTGCTGATCATTTTATGAGCAACAAGACCAAATGGTTGCAGAATATTAAATAGGAATTTCACAACAAATAGTTGCATGCCCGAGGACTGACTTTGAAGGTTATACATATATTTTGCAGTTATCTATATCTTGGTGTGTGTTTGGAATTAAGGTTTACAATAGCTGTATCTACCATCTCATGGGTGTATAAGTGGGAAGAGCTGTCCATTCCCATGAGCTTATTGATGGTTTCTGTTGCAGGAGGGGCGAAGAGCATTCTTTTATTTTAAAACCAGCTTCTTCTATGTGGAAGAACCCTATAACTTATGGAGAAAAGTCCAAGTCATCCGGTTTGAAGCCCCTTTTGAAGACATTCAACCAAAAGGGGAGTAGTTTGACTGGTAACCAGTATGCAATTATGGTATCATGCCGTTGCAACTACAGTGGTATGTACTTCCATTTCTCTTAGTTCACACCATCATCTGGAAAGCTTTGCATTAATTAATTGTTCTAACTATTAGCATATCGGTTTTTTACGTTAAATATAGAGTCTAGGTTGTTTTTCAAGAAGCCAATTAATTGGAGACCACGTATTTCAAGGGATCTTATGATCTCTGTCGCATGCGAAATGTCAGAACAATATTCTGGATCAAGTGAAAGATCCACCCAGCTTCCAGTTCAGGTTTTATTCTATCTGATTCTCACTCTCTCTCGTCCTCGCCTGCTATTTATATATTAATCTAACCATGACAATTCTTATTCCACTGTTGTGATTGTCAGGTCTTAACTCTTCAGGCTTCAAATTTGACACCTGAGGATCTAACTATGACAGTTCTTGCTCCAGCCTCCTTTACCTCACCTCCATCTGTGGTATCCTTGAATGCTTATCCGGCAACCCCAAGGAGCCCATTTCATGGTTTTCCTTCCTTTTCAATGATATCAAGTAGTGAGAGGCATGGTGGTGCAATGCAGAGACTTGGCTCAATGCCCACTGTATCAGAGAATCAGAAACAGAATGGTGATGCTAGGACTAGGTTTACTTCTTTCGATGAACAGTTGACTCCGGTCGCTGATATCATTCCGACTTCTGGTTTGGGATGTTCTCATCTCTGGCTGCAGAGTAGAGTACCACTAGGGTAATGTATCAAACTTTGAATAATCATTGATATCAATTCAAACTTTGAATACATAAATGATATCAATTCAATCTATTTCTTCAGACGTGTTCCTGCTCAATCTACGGCTACCATTAAGATGGAGCTACTTCCGTTGACTGATGGCATAATAACTCTGGACAGTTTACGGATTGATGTCAAGGAGAAAGGTATCCATCTGCTTTATTTTATTTTATTTATGATCTTCCTTACTAGTGGCATAATGAAAAATGTTAAGAGTTTGTGTTGTGGGATCTATTTATGGTTTAATATTTAGCCATGCACTGATCTCTATGCATCATATATCCATGTTTGACATTAAAATAGAACTCCGGTGAGTGGCACTAGCCACTAAGATGCTTGCCAGTTCCGGATCAAATTGTATTTAGTAGTTTCTCCTCTGTTCAACCATAAGGTAGTTTTACATTTTCTCGAACACATTTTGCAGATCTCGTTCATTTCGTTATAGTTTCTTCATTCTGTAAAACATCACATATTTTTTACACGATATCGTCTAATGTTTATCCCAAAAGCTAAAATCTTCATGGTGATTCCTTTTATGATGCAACAGGTCGTACATATATCCCGGAGCGTTCACTGATGATAAATGCGACGTCTAGCATCTCCACGGGGATTATTTAGGATGGATTGCATATCGTGTTTCTAATTTTACTTAATATTTAACCATCAAGGACTTCAAAGCATGATTCATTTTGTTACCCGGTATTCGGCTTCTACTGTCATATTATGTAGGAGAGCATGTGTATCATTCACCTCCGCACAGTGGCTGATGTATATGTAGTTCAAGGTTGGTATATGTTTTCACCATGAACTTTCTAAAGTTCACACATTTGAAGTCAATTTTTTTTTTATGAATTAGTCTTTAATTTTTTAATCTTTATGAATTGTGTCTATCCTAAGACTTCAAGATTTTATGTGTCCACTTTAGAAAAAATATTTTTGGATCTGCCACTTTCAGTTGTTCTTTGACCTACTGTTTTGTATGATCGGGAAAAAGAGTGAGGACACCAATGATGATCATAAATGAAAGGGGAATTAGGTTGGTGTGAACATTGGCGGAGCCATATGCACCAGATATAGTTTACCCAGAAAAGTATTAAAATAAGTTAATTTAATATCATTTTAAATAATATTTAGGGCAAACTATATAAATGACCATATTATTGGAAAAGTCGCGATTTGATTATCTTACTTTTTTTCGAAACAATTAAACCATAATATTATTAAATTGGGTACAATTTATCCACCAGCTGTTAGAGGTTGACGGCAAGGTGATGTGGTAGTTAAAAAAATAAGGGTATAATTACACATTTGGTCCTTAATATTTACACATTTTTTTAATTTAGTCATACTTTTAATTTAATTTAATAAAATAAATTAATTATTTAATTAGGTAGTGACACGTGTTACTAATAATTTAATAGAGGGTAACGAGGTTATGTAAATATAAATAAAACTTTTAAATAGTTAATATAATAATTATATTAATAATATGTTATATATATAGTTATTGCAAATTAAAGATATTGTAACAAAAATAATTCAATTACTTTTGTGCATATACTTTTAATTCAATATTGAAAGTTTAACATGTTAAAAAGAAAATATAACACATGACCAATTTAGTAAATTTTACTTCTAGATAATCTTATATAGCTCTAACTAAATATATCAATCTTACATTCCTATCAAATAAATCAAACAAGGTAATGTAATATTCCCGGTAATATATCAAGTAATGTTACATTCCAGAAATCTTATTCGTAGAGGTAATTTTATATTCCGTGAACCAAACATAACATAATAATTTAGCCCAAAGGAAAAAAGAAGAAGGAAATTACAAAGATTAGGCTATAAACGCCATCGTTTTATTGGAAAGGGCTAAAGGAAACTGCTATCAAGCTAGCTTAAAAGAAAAGGGCTATAGCAGACTTAAACGTAAACTCAAATCGAACGAATCAGGAAATTAGATCTCCATTTTCCCAGGCACCAAACTGCTAAAAAGAGTGAAAAAGGAAAGCACATCAGCATTTGATCTCCGATCAGGTAATGGCTTCACGATATTCCATTTTCCGATCATCTTATTCATTTTCTATTTCTTACAAAATGCAAATCGTTCAATCGCACTTTTGTTATTGAATTTCATTTTTCCTTTTTGAATTATCTAGCTTGGTTTTGCCTGGTTGTAAATATTAATAATTTCACTTAATCCAGTTTCCGATCAGGAATTGTAAGAGTTCACAGCTTTATCCAGTTTACTAGATTTTACTTCTGTGATTTCACTTAGTTGGAATTATTATTTTTATTATATTTTACTTGAACTGTATTGTAAACTTAAAAGGTTAAATTCCAATATAAATTGAAGACTTAAAGGGAAAGGATTTTTCGGTGAAGGAAAGTTGATCTAGTTTAGGTTATTGTAGGAAGAGTTGTTTTGTTCATTTGGTTTGGTTGCATTTAAAGTTAATTTTGCTTGAGAGTCTGGAGCCTGAGTGAGAAACTTGATTGATTCTGAAAGAGAAACAACCATTAGTTGTCCCTGGTATGATGACATTCTTGTTTTTATAGTAAAACTTGTTTCTCGAGTACTTGAGTTGTAAAGTCTGTTGCAGGAGCTGATTTTGGTGGAAACAATGAACTTTCTTCTGCCGCGCTCCAATCAACAGGGAACACACGAACCAATTCCAGTACAGGAAGATATGTCTGAGTCATCTCATGTTCCTGAATCTGTGACAAGTTTGGAAAAGCTTATAGCAGAAGATCCATTTCCCGAGTATCCCAAGGCTGAAAGTCATGGACAAGGCAATGGATTTTTAGGCAAGAATGCTGATGTTGCTACTGATAAGAATGCTTCTGTCATCCCGAGCCACACCGATGTTACTGAGGAAGATGGATGGATCATTATACCACATAGTAAGTGGAAAGAACAAACTATCCACTAAAGCCAACTAATCCACACATTTTTGTTTGGTAATTCTTGATTTGTGGTAGTTTTTCCCATCTCTTCTTATGGTTTTATTGATTTTTTTACTTATTTCCGTTCCTTTTTCTCTTCTCCTTATTCCTTTTTAAGAAGCTAATTTTCTAAAATAGTGATTTATTTCGAAATAGAGATCTTTGCTTCGAGTGTATGACCCCATGGTGTGCATTGAGTCAATCTGATTTTAACATCCAAATTCCAAATAATTGAGGTTGTGTAGAAAGCCAATGGCCTGATGTTTGTTTTAATTGCTTATTTATGACGTCTGGAAATTAGACTGAGAATGCAGTAATCACTGAAATATGAAAGTTAAATGTCCTGAATTTTGAAGGTAGAAGAAGTTGTTTTTGATGATCTGGCTGGTTAATAAATATATTTTGGTAGACTGTGGTTTTAAGTATAGAGTCATTGGTATGACATAGAACTGTGCGTGTGATGGCTTGTTAGATTCTTAAGGTTTACAATATTGGTGGAATTATTTTGAGCATATTTCAACTTGATAGTAATTTCCTGATATTTTGTATCTCCCTGAAGTTTGTATTGGTCTGTGCAATTATTTGGTATTTCTTTGTTATATACTAATCTTGGTATGCTTCTTTAGAAGCTCTCCCTGATGATTGGAATCATGCACCAGACGTACGCTCATTACGTTCCCTGGATCGTTCTTTTGTTTTTCCTGGTACCTTTTTACTTCTCAACCTCTTATTTCTTTAAGATTTAGTATGCAGTTGATTTGCATTCACTTGGGAGATATTCTGTTGGAAACTTGAAATCTGTCCTGTTTTCTTTCTCCAGGTGAACAAGTACATGTTCTAGCATGCTTATCAGCGTCTAATCAGGAAACAGTAATTATTACCCCTTTTAAAGTTGCTGCAGCGATGAGTAAAAATGGCATGCGAAAAGGTGCTGAGAGACAAAAAGGAAACATGGAGGGTGAGAAAAAATCAGTGGCAGGAGGAGATGAAGTGAGTCAAGGTGGTGCTGTAATGGATCAGAATGATGAGAACTTGGAGAAAGAGAAGATTGATCCAGCAAAACATGCCTATGATAGTGAATCATTTCTTAGAATGGAAGACCAGAGAAGACAGACTGAAACACTATTAAAAAGGTTTAGTAACTCTCATTTCTTTGTTAGGATTGCAGAGTGGAGTGAGCCTCTGTGGTCGAAAAAAAGTGCTTCTCAGACAACTTCTGATTCATCTGAAATGGATAGTCAATGGTCTATTGGAAATGAAACCAAAAACACTGCCAAGAGCGTATCTAGTCCGACTGCAGTTATTGATAGAGGAAACTTTGATGCCGATGTTTCTGGTGGAGTAGCTAGAGGTACTGTCAAGTGTTGCCCTCTTTCCAATGGAGATATAGTGGTAAGCACCACTGAAGAACTATATTGTTAATGATATTGTTTTCCTATTTGCTTTGACTTTGGATAAATGCCGGAGGCATTTGTACTTCAATTTTTTAGCTGATAGTAATAAGTTAATTGTGTCTGTTTTGCATGCAATGTTATTGTAAAAGCTGCTTGATAGGTCTGTCCGATTATGCTGGATGTGTGTTATTGTCAACATGGTAAACATTCAGCTAAGTGTAGTAACTGCAGTGCGCATAAAACCCAGACTTACCTAGGGATGAGAATGGCAAGGGGCAGTGTCAGTGACATATAAAAGTAATGCACTCTCTGCAACCGTCTCTGCCTCTTTCTTGAACCAACTTTTCCGTCTTGCCTCCAATTAGAGGCTAAAACAGTTTCCAATCAACCATTGTAAAAAACTGGAAAGAATCTACCTCCATATCCCCACAACTGTCTCCTTTTTCTGACAAGAAATATTTTAATTACAATGCTACAGTCAATTGAATTTCCTATTGGAAAAAGAAAATGGAGGTGTTGGTTATGTCATGTAGAGCTCCTAAACTCTTCTTCAATAGACCTTTGCTAGAGAGATTGTGAAACTTTGCTTTTTGATATCAAGATTTGCTGATGTTACCTGTAGTTACAGATTTGAGTTCTTGGATGCTATTGTGAGAAAGGGTTGATAACTTGGAGAAAGATAAAAAGTAATTACAGGTAGGATATTCCTACCTTGTCATTTGGAGGCTTGCTCATGAGAGCTCCTTCTAGCCAACCTAAATGGCAATGCTAGTCATGTAAACTGAATTTGATGGAATCATACTTTGTATGCTACCTTTTGCAAGCTGGCCGCTGGCATGTTCATCTTCCTAGGCTCTCCCCCCCTAAAAAATGTACTGGAGGAAATTTATTCAAGTTTTTAATTGCTTTCAATTAACTATTATCTTGCTCTTGTTCTGCAATCGATTGCAGAAGCTTTTGGATGCAATACTTCTGTTTTGTTTTGTGATCAATTGTTCTAGTTGGCAACTTTTGGGGGAAGGTTCTAGTTGGCACATTGGATCAACTATTTCCTTTACTAGGTGACTTGTTGATTCAAACTAATGGTTCACATTCTATTTGTCTGTTTTGAATGATGCAGGTACTTTTACAAGTAAACGTTGGAATTGGTTTTCTCGAAGATCCTGTCATTGAAATTCTTCAATTTGAGAAATTTCAGGACAGAAACCTGTCTGAGAATCAGAACAGCTTAGTTTATGCAAATCACGACCCATGTGGAGAACTGTTGAAATGGTTGCTTCCCGTGGATAACATACTTCCTCCACCGTCTGCTTTATCTTCTCCTCATTTAGGTCCTGCTCCTGGTATTGGTACCCCATCTCATAAAACTACCCCTTCTGCCTCCTCTGGTTCTCAGCTCTTTTCTTTTAGTAATTTAAGAAGTTACTCCATGTCATCACTTCCTCAAAGTGTTCCTTCCCCTCGTGGACCTATTAAAGCCCCAAGTTCTAGACCGTCATTTGACCTTGATGAGGTGGATCATTACTCTTCTCAAAAGACTTTGAAGAGTCAAAGGACAGTGATTGAAGATCTTTTATCTTTTCGGGGTGTATCACTAGAGCTGGAAAGATTTTCTGTCCGTTGTGGGTTACAAGGGATCCATATCCCAGGAAGAAGATGGAGGAAGAAACTTGAAATAATTCAACCTATTGAGATCCGTTCTTATGCTGCCAACTGCAATACAGATGACCTTCTTTGCATTCAGATAAAGGTAAATCCTAGTGCTTACTATACTTGATATATCATGAACTGTTTGTATCAACTCTCTGTGGACATGGTCACTTGGTTCTTTTATTCACTTCTGATGCTATTTTGCAGAATGTTTCTCCAGCACATATACCAGATATTGTTGTATACGTAGATGCTATAACAATTGTTTTAGAAGAGGCTTCAAAAGTTGGACCACCTGCTTCCTTACCAATTGCATGTATTGAAGCTGGAGACGATCATAGTTTGCCAAATCTAGCTCTCAGGTTGTTTTCACTCTAGGTACCTTAATTTACTTCAAAGTGTTCTTTGACATTTAGTAGTTTAGCAAGATGATTAAGGTGTAAACCCCAAAAAGGAAAAATTTTCCATCTTTTGCTGCTGTATTTAGTCATGCTTTCCTAGAATATATGGCATAATGTGCTGATCATTTGATGAGCAACCAGATCAAATTGTTGCGAATATTAAATATGAATTTCGCAACAAATGGTTGCATGCTCGCCTTTGAAGGGTATACATATATTTGTCAGCTATCTATATCTTGGTGTGTGTTTGGAATTAAGGTTTAGAATACCTGTTTCTACCGTCTCATGGGTGTATAAGTGGGAAGAGCTGTCCATTCCCATGAGCTTATTGATGGTTTCTGTTGCAGGAGGGGTGAAGAACATTCTTTTATTTTAAAACCAGCTTCTTCTATGTGGAAGAATCTTATAACTTATGGAGAAAAGTCCAAGTCATCCGGTTTGAAACCCCTTTTGAAGACATTCAACCGAAAGGGGAGTACTTTGACTGGTAACCAGTATGCAATTATGGTATCATGCCGTTGCAACTACAGTGGTATCTACTTCCATTTCTCTTAGTTCACAGCATCATCTGGAAAGCTTTGCATTAATTACATGTTCTAACTATTAGTATATCATTTTTTTTACGTTAAATATAGAGTCAAGGTTGTTTTTCAAGAAGCCAATTAATTGGAGACCGCGTATTTCAAGGGATCTTATGATCTCTGTCGCATGCGAAATGTCAGGACAATATTCTGGATCAAGTGAAACATCCACCCAGCTTCCAGTTCAGGTTTTATTCTTTCTGATTCGCACTCTCTCTCGTCCTCGTCTGCTATTTATATATTAATCTAACCATGACAATTCTTATTCCACTGATGTGATTGTCAGGTCTTAACTCTTCAGGCTTCAAATTTGACACCTGAGGATCTAACTATGACAGTTCTTGCTCCCGCCTCCTTTACCTCACCTCCATCTGTGGTATCCTTGAATTCTTATCCGGCAACCCCAAGGAGCCCATTTCATGGTTTTCCTTCCTTTGCAATGATATCAAGTAGTGAGAGGCATGGTAGTTCAATGCAGAGACTTGGCTCAATGCCCACTATATCAGAGAATCAGAAACAGAATGGTGATGCTAGGACTAGGTTTACTTCTTTCGATGAACAGTTGACTCCGGTAGCTGATTTCATTCCGACTTCTGGTTTGGGATGTACTCATATCTGGCTGCAGAGTAGAGTACCGCTAGGGTAATGTATCAAACTTTGAATAAATCATTGATCTCAATTCAAACTTTGAATACATAAATGATATGAATTCAATCGAATGCTTCAGACGTGTTCCTGCTCAATCTACGGCTACCATTAAGATGGAGCTACTTCCGTTGACTGATGGTATAATAACTCTGGACAGTTTACGGATTGATGTCAAGGAGAAAGGTATCCATCTGTTCTATTTTATTTTATTTATGATCTTCCTTACTAGTGGCATAATGAAAAATGTGATAATGTGTTGTGGGATCTATTTATGATTTAATACTTAGCCATGCACTGATCTCGATGCATCATATATCCATGTTTGACATTAAAATAAAACTCCGGTGAGCGGCACTAGCCACTAAGATGCTTGCCAGTTCCGGATCAAATTGTATTTAGACTTCAGTAGTCTCCTCTTCAACCATAATGTAGTTTTACATTTTTTGTTTAAATTTTCTCGAGCACATTTTGCAGATCTTGTTCAATTTCATTCTAGTTTCTTCATTTTGTAAAGCATCACATCTTTTATCGTCAAATGTTTATGGTTTATCCCAAAAGCTAAAATTTTCATGGTGAATCCTTTTGTGATGCAACAGGTTGTACATATATCCCGGAGCGGTCACTGATGATAAATGCGACTTCTAGCATCTCCACAGGGATTATTTAAGGATGGATTCCATATCGTGTTTCTACTTTTACTTTATATTTAACCGTCAAGGACTTCAAAGCAGGATTCATTTTGTTACCCGGTATTCGGCTTCTACTGCCATATTGTGCAGAATCCTTGGAACCAAGGTGGATATCTTTCCTCGTTGAGCAGAAAACGAAGTTGCGTTGCCAACTCGTCCGAAATATACAACCGCAAATGATTTCTTGTAAGCTGCAATCTTGAGAATATCATTTTTTTTATTTACCTTCTTTGACAGGAAAGAAACGTTCTTTGTATCTAGAGGTGTGAAAGTGTTATCAGTTGGAAGGATACCAGAAGATCAGAGTGCTTTATAGATAATGAAGCCATACAAAATACTTTATTAGGATTCTAAGACACAACTGCTGTAACTCACTGAGTTCATTCGTTAGCTCAAATGACTTGACGTTTGCAGATCTCCTGATATGCAAATTGTTTCATATAACATAAGAGGACCGACTCTGCAAAATTCAATTCGAATTAATTGGTCAATAGATTAGATAATTAGATATCGGTGATTATAAAAAAAAGTGTAGTTCTTTGACCTATTGTTTTGTATGATTGAAAAAAAAGAGTCAAGGCACCAATAATAATGATCATAAATGAAAGGGGAACTAAGTAGGTATGATGGGATAGCCATCGTTCAAAAACGGAATCCATCTAAATGTGAACCGAACTTCATTGTTGGGACCATTGGAAAAGTCCATAACAATGACCCAAAAACAACCATCGAATTATGACCCGAATATCAAGAGAAAATACTCGCTCATCACGCCATTTATGGTCTCGATCAATAAAATTCATCTACTTAGTTTTAACTTTTAAATAATTGTTCACTTTTTATTGACATGTAAAAAAAAAGAGAAAATTCATCTTAAAAAAATTAGGTGAATGAACCTTATTGGTTGAGACCACTGAGCTGGTGAGCAGAATTCATCTAATAATTTTTCGAATTCCGAATTGGGAATAATGAGAGAGTCTCCAATAATCCAAAAACCGGATGCTGCCTGCGAATCTCAGGCTCTAAGAGTCCATAGACAGGCCACTAATATTATTTATTACATTAGGATAAGATTATGATATTTCTTGTTTCATATTGTTATGCCACTCTTTATAGATAATCTTGTCTAATAAAATTCGAGTTACAAATAAATATCTCATAATATAAAAAGATAAAATCAATTAATTGTTAATACAATTCAACGACTGAACAAGTAAGGATTCTTAAAAGACTTTTTGTATGATAACATAAATATAACAATTCATAATTCTTTGAGCACTAAATTAAAAATAATATTATACTAAAGATATATCAACAACGAAATAAAGAACATCAAGATTTATGTGAAAAATTCAAACAGAAAAAATTACGAACATAATGAGAAAAATCACAAGCATGTGATGAGAATTTTCACAATAACAAAAAAAATTACAAGTAGTTTGTGATTTAACGCTATGTAAAAATTTTGATTTACTTATTGTGTCTTGTGTCGTGGCTAAAACCTTAAATAGGGTTAAATTACTTATTTATAAAGGAAATTTTCACAAAAAAAATTTACTCAACATATGTTTGTTACTTTTAATTAGTTTAAAGTAAAAAATCTAATAAAGGTAAACAAAATTAATCCTAAACCAAATCTTAAAAGAATCAGAGTCATAACTCTAACGAATAATTATGCTCGAGTATATCCATAAATTATAGTAAGAATCTTAACTAAACTAAGAATCATTCAAACACTAAACATATTATTGTAGCATTTATTTGGGTTTTGCTATTCACATTCCTAATAAGAATTACATAGATTTCAATCATTAATGTTTATTTTACTTTTCAATAGAACTAATTTAGGGTATTTAATGTAATTAAACCCCACAACTCTAAAACTATAAAACTATAAATCCTAAGTCACTAAATACTAAACTATAAAACACTAAACCCTAAGACATAGATCATAAACACTAAACCATAAGCTATAAAACCCTAAAACACTAAACTTTAAACCCTTTTAAGTAAATATTAATTACATTAAACATGTTAAACTAATAGAACACAGCTTTTTAAAAATATAATTAATGGATAAAAATTCTATACACATGAGGTGGAAACTGAAAGTTTCCACAAGCGCCTTAGTTTTAGGCTATATGGAGTTAGTTTAGGGTTTAGGGTTTTAAGTGTAGGGGTTAGAATTTAGGGATAGTTGTTTCAATTTAAGGTTTAAGATTATAATTTAGGGTTTATAGGTTAAAATCTAAATCCTTACCATATTACCCTAAAAACTAAACCCTAACATATAAACCCTAAGTTATATCCCTAAACCTTAAATTGAAACAACTATCCCTAAATTCTAAACCCCTACACTTAAACTCTATACCCTAAACTAACTCCTTATACCCTAAAACTAAAACGTTTGTGGAAACTTTCAGTTTCTACCGCCAGTGTATAGGATATTAATCCATAATTAATTACATTCGATTAGATTCTATTGAAAAATAAAATACACATTAATAATTAGAATCTATGTAATCCTATTTATTTAATTCCATAATCACATAGAAAATGTTGTTATGCATAAAGTTGAAACGGACACACAAAACACGAGAAAAGAGTCCATAGACTTTTTACACTTCCAATTCCCAAAAGTTTCCTCGCAGATTCTCCTTATACGTCGTCGTCCCTTCTTGGAAATTCCTTAAAAAATCTTTACCAATTTACCCTATAAATTGAATATCTTTTGCCAGCAAAATAACATCACACCTTATTCTATACAAAAATTTCTGTACTCTTCAATTTCTTTTCAGGTATGGCAAAGAAATTCCTTTTTATTCTTAATCTTGTTTTTTTTTTCTTTCGTTAATGCAATTCTTGTAACGATACCTGCAATTCTTGTTTTCTTGCTTTTGATTTCCTCTGTGATTTCGCTGGCTTCGCTGTTTGTTTTGCTTATAGAATTACAAATTCATGAAACAGTGACGGAAATTAGGGCTTAAAATCTCATTATTTCCCCTCAGGATTTCTGTCTCTGATTTTTGGACGAAATTTAAACTGAATCCTGATTTACTTGTTTCGATCTGGACTTTTTTGTTTTTGTCTTACTCGGAATAGTTTAATTTCTAGTAGCTCTCAGTCAAACGATATTTTAATGGAATTATCTTCTTTAATGTTTTTGAAAGTTCAGCCGGAGTTGTCCATGCCGTATCTGTCAAGCTTTCTTAGTTTCTAAGCAACACAACTATGGCTGACGATTTTTCGCATTTGAAAGAGAATTATAAATATATATATTTTGGTAGTTTGTCTGTATCTTGAAATTAAAATAATATTCGAATTGGTTAGGTCAATGATAGCGCTGAATTGTATTTGCTTCATAATTGTTATTGTCAATTCTTAATGGTCGTCACGATCAATGTAGAAAATTTCTTCTTTTTTTGTACTTATCTTTTCAACTTTATCTTTTGGGTGTATTGGTGTTGTTTATATTCTGAAAACCTAGACTGTAATTGGTAACAATTGTCTTCTTGTATCATGTCTTTGTTGCCTTAGTTAAAGGATTAAAGGACTTATTGGATCTCTTGTTCAGTTTTCTACAAACCAGGCGTGAAAGGGAAAGAACTTTTTTTATATATTTGGATGTGAATTTATCTATTGATTGAAGGCTGTGTATACATATTGATATTGGAATATTTATTTTGATCAGAAAATGGGGCAAGTTCTTGGGTGCATTCAAGTGGAGCAATCGACTGTAGCTATAACTGAAACCTTTGGGAAGTTTGATGATGTGCTTGAGCCTGGTTGTCATTGTCTGCCGTGGTGTTTTGGAAAGCAAGCAGCCGGTATTCTCTCCTTGCGTGTGCAGCAATTGGATGTTCGATGTGAAACAAAAACCAAGGTTTGTTGCATAATTGATATCTGCGTGACAAGTGCAACTTTTTATCCAAATGAAATCAAACCCAAAGAGCTGTTATTTTGAGATGAGAACGCTGTATTTCTTGTCGGATGTCTCATAACAGGAAAGGGGGATAAGTCATTAGTAATGGAAGTTTGAGTTTGATACTGGAATTCAGACCACTGAATTGTTTGTGTTGATGCTGGTCATGTGTGCGTTTAAGTTTAGAATCATGGGTTTTTTGGTTTATTCCCAGCATTTTTTGTAGCTGATTATGATATTTTATTATTTCCTCAGGATAACGTGTTTGTTAACGTGGTTGCTTCAATCCAATATCGAGCCTTATCTGAAAAGGCACAAGATGCTTTCTATAAGCTCAGCAATACTAGAGCCCAGATCCAATCATATGTCTTTGATGGTATGTATACTTTAGATTTCCTTAAATTGTGTAAAAACTTGAATGACAGTTGCTCTGCTTATTTTCTAGAATGTCAAGTATGTGCTATGCGCTTATTTCAAGTTTATCAACACTTGTTTCGCGGGATGTTATTTTGGTTTGTTTGCACATTTGGGTGTTGGTATGAGATATGGAGTGTGGGTCTTAAATACTTATCTGGTGTGCTTCTGCGGGCTCTTCCTTTTCAAAGTTTGCATTTGAACTAAACTAACATGTTTTTATTTCTCTCCATTATCATATTGTCTTAGATGAAAGTGGCTTTTCTTAAGGATATGTACAAATTATGATTTTGTTTCATGGATTTTGAATATCTAAACAGTCTTACCACTAACTTCATCATCATTCATCCTCTATTATCTAGTATCTACAGAACCTTTTTTCACTCCTGTTGAAAAAAAGGGACATCTGTGACTGTTCCGTAGGATTGGCTTTGGGCTTTTCCTGCACTGCATAGGTTACAGTCTTGGGTTATAGCATTGGATGATTACTAGGAATCCCGTTGCCAATTTTAGCTTACGGAATTTTTCAATAAGGATTTCCTTACATTTTTTTTTGAACTTTTTAAATGATAATTCTCTTTTACTGATTCATGACTAATCTAGACTTCATTTTATCCTCATCTTGTGTAGAGGATGTGAATCTTTGATATACAGTGTTGTCACAATTTTCAGTTTTTCAGTCTTGAGGATTTTGAAGAGTTATCCTGTGCTCTGAACCATTAGCAATGTGTTTTTGTTTTATCATGTCATCTCATTCTTTGTCGAAATTAAGTCAATATGGTTGTAGATCACTGTTCTGACTTCTGACTGACTAATGAAATTTACTATACTTCAGTTATTAGAGCAAGTGTTCCTAAGCTGGAGCTGGATGCAGTATTTGAACAGAAGAATGATATAGCGAGAGCTGTGGAAGATGAACTTGAAAAGGTATTGCTCGACCTACTTTGTTGTTTTAGGTTTGGATTAAGCAAGTTTGTGCAAGCTAAAACTTGCCCATTGTTTTGAATCTTTAGGCAATGTCACATTATGGATTTGAGATAGTTCAGACTCTTATTGTGGATATCGAACCAGATGAGCATGTGAAGAGAGCAATGAATGAGATAAATGCAGGTATGATACATGAATAATATGTATTTATTCACCGTTTATTTGCCCCTCGTTCCCTTAATTTATCGAAAATATACCTTGTTTGCTAATGTTTGGTGTCTTAGCTTGCTTTAAAATCTTTAGAAAGAACTACATATGCCCCACATGAAGAAATTGTTTTCGAAAATTTTAACTGTCTTAACATAGATGTTGTAAATAAGTTTGATATACATTGTCTTTTTATAAATAGCTGCTAGACTGAGGGTGGCTGCGAATGAGAAGGCTGAAGCAGAGAAGATACTGCAAATCAAGCGAGCAGAAGGAGATGCCGAGTCAAAATATCTGGCCGGGCTTGGTATAGCTCGGCAGCGCCAGGCTATCGTAGATGGACTTAGGGACAGTGTTCTGGCCTTCTCTGTGAATGTTCCTGGGACAACATCGAAGGATGTCATGGACATGGTTCTCGTGACACAATACTTTGATACAATGAAGGAGATTGGTGCGTCGTCAAAATCCAACTCCGTTTTCATCCCACACGGGCCAGGTGCCGTAAGAGACATCGCTTCTCAAATCAGGGATGGCCTTCTTCAAGCTGGCCAGAACAACTGAATATCTTAAGTATTGCGCGGCGGTTTGGGGAACCAAGCAGAGTATGCTTTAATCGTTCCACTTTAGGAGCAAGATTGATAATCAAAGCTTCGCATTTCCTTTTCAAGTCTATGGAGTTGTTTTCTTTGTACAAGAAGAATGATAGTAGTATTAGGGTATATGGTTGTTTATCAATCAGTTCTTGGAATTTTATGAAGTTGTACCTAAAACTGCCACAGTTTATGAATTTGTACAGAAGTTTATATGGCGTTTTACCTAAAGTTGGGAGACAATATATATAAATGTGCGCATTGACTAACCGAAAAATATAAGCAAGTGTTTAATTTATTTTGATTGGATAAAAAAATCATGTTTAATAAAAGGATTAATATCCTATACACTGGCGGCACAAACGCTTTAGTTTTATGGTATAAGGAGTTAGTTTAGGGTATATGGTTCATAGATTTAGAATTTAGAGATAATTGTTTCAATTTAAGATTTAGGGTTATAGGTTAGGGTTTAGTTTTTAAGGATTTAAGTTTTAACCTATAAACTCTAAATTATATCCATAAACCTTAAATTAAAACAACTATCCCTAAATTCTAACCCCTATACCTAAACCCTATACCTTAAACTAACTCCTTATACCGCTTGTGGAAACTTTCAGTTTCTACCGCTTGTGTATTAAATATTTATCCTTAATAAAAAATGGTTCAACTGAAATCCTTTTTCGATATTCTTATCAATTCTCCAACACTAAAAAAAATAAATTCTAAGCTTTAACCCTACATCTTAAACTCTAAACCTTAAAATGTATTTTATCTCCAATTTCCTAAACCTTAACCCTTTAACATGAAAGCATAAATACGAGTACTAAAAAGGTAGAGGATTTATAGTCCAAGATTAGTGACTGAAATGAGTAAACAAGTGCACTAATCAAATTTAAGCAACACTTGGTTTCCCAGATGAATAGACAACGTGAAACTTGTTCAACAAAACGAATCGCTAATTTCAGTTTGCCGATCACAATTATTAGTATCCACGGAAGGACGTAGTTTTTTCTCCGAGTCCCAACCAATCAAAATCAAGGCCTGCCTTCCTTACATTTGACGCAACAATAATAGCTTTGCCTAGGTCTTGAGTGCCAAGGCCAACCCAACTTTAGCACTCTTTTCAATTGCTGTGGTGTCGACCTCTCCAGATATTGTGATGAGCGATTTCGGGCGCCATTCGTGCTGGATCAGTGCACTTGCTCTGCCAAAGTTATTCACACGAGCCTTCACTGCGGTCAACGGGTCAAGAGCATGCTGCGTACCGATTGTGAGAGTGTTCTCGTTACTTGAAAAGCTATGGGTCAGCTCCGCGCCGACTGCCGTGTTAGTCAATGGGCTAACTATGTGGTAGTATGAAGCACTAAGAGTGTCGCCTTTGTCAATCCTGAAGTTAATCAACAAAAACACCTCATCAAAACCAGAAGCACAAGCAGAAATAATAGAATCCACTCAGGCAGATATTTCTAGGTAGAAGAGAAATATGAGTGCACATGAAAATATATAAACCTAAAGGCTATCCCCAGCTCCGCTAAAAGAACTACTTACAAAGCCAATGAAGCAATGAGGTCGGAATGGGTGAAATTCAATCCGGCATTCAGTTTTGTTAAGTTCCCACTGGCAGTGTCAAATGCGAGATCGGTCCCAACAGTGACAATGTTGTTTCCAACCACACCAGAGAAGTTAACAAGGGGATTTGGAGTCAACCCAATGCTGGTGCTTATGCCAGCATATTCATGTTGGTATTGCAGTTCCACCTGTTACAACAACAATAAAAATCTCGCCATGTACTCATGAAACCAAATAAGTTTACAGAAGGGAAGGGCAAAACGAAGCAACAACACATTCGCTAAACCACGATGCTGAAAATGTTGGTATAAAGAACATAAAGCTTAAGTACAAGAAAAAAGGAAATCCCCATTACCTTGCCAGACCTTTGATCAGGGACAATGCAACTAAAGATTGCCTTCAAACCCGGCGCAGGCTCATCAACAGTAATAGTGGTAAAAAGCTAAAAAAATACAAGATTAGATACGATTTAAGGGTTAAATTCACCATTGACAAAAGAGTAAAAACTGTACAAGACAAAAACATTCCTTAACTTTGTATTCATCATAATGAGATGGCATTCGACCATTTGTACGAATACGGCATTCAAAATTAAAGGCTTAAAATTGTGAGAAAAAATTACAACTTACATTAGAATTAGAGTCAACTTTGACATTGGTTGTGATGTTCTTGTTCTTCAGCTCGGTGCTTATATCACCCAACAACAATTCACCTTTCTTAATTCCAGTTGAAGTGATTGCCTAAATATTCATCAAATTAAAGAATAAGGATATCAATTATTTAAGTACCATATAAAATGGAAACAATGGCCCTAAACCATGAATCTCTAGATCAATCACAAAATCATGCAGAAACAACCATTTCTGCAAACAAATTCAAACAACTTATATGAATCTTTATAACTAGAGTACTACCCCCAACAAAACATAATAAGTAAATAACATGCTGAAATTGCCACAGATTTTTCAACAAACATCTTAAACTAATAATCGATATAAGAGGGATCAATAATGAGAAAGTTCACATATACGAGTTCATTCGTACTAAGAAAATAAATCAAAATAATAGCACAAGCTTCACTAAATCAGCTGAAAATGGATACAATATTTAAATGTCCAAAAACTTAAAAAAAAAGAAACTCACAACTCCATTGGAAGTGTAAGTAGTGACAGTGAACTTGTGGTCGGCCTGGTAATCCTTGTAAAGAAGATCTAAATTAAATTGAAAAAAAAATCAGTAAAAATGAAAAAAGAAATGAAGATAAACTAAGAAACAAGTGATTTTAATCTCACCTCTGGCCTTTTTGCCGATATCGGTGTAGAGACCGGGGCCTTTTCCCATGCTTCTTGTTTTTTTTTCCCCGAGAAAATGGAGAGGAAAATGAGAGAAACGAGAGCTGGTTGCGTGTTACTGACTCTTCGTTGTTTACGAAACACACGGAAGAAAAACAAAGGAAAAGAAATTAATAAATGTTTGGTGATTATGGAGCGTTGATCTTGCGTGGGGGAAAATATTCGCTGTTCTTGACCGTTGATTTAAACAGCACGGCGGGTAGTTGAGGCCTCGGGTGTGGAGGAATCTAGATTGGGCATATTCGTCTACATAATAATATCACGTTTTCCATTCCGGATCTTTTGATTATTAATATGGGTTTTGTTAAGGCCCTGTTTGGTTCTATAAAACTATCTTCCTTCAGCCCAATCTTACGAGCTTGTTGAAGTTAGGCTAAACGAGGTTTTGGGTTGGGTTAGACAAACATGTCAAAAGGCTGCCTTTTTCCGATTAGAGGTAAGCATTTGATCGAGTTGAATAAAAAAATTCAAGTTAGTCAGGTTGACGAGTCTTACTTTATAACTCAAACTTCATTTGAAATTTTTCTGAGTTGAGCGAAGTTGACACGAATTTTAATTCGAATGACATTTTTATTATCATAATAACTAAAAAAAGTATTAAGTTTTAATGTAATAAACATAAGATAGTCATTATTTATTAAGATAACAATATTCTTTTTCTTACTAAACTTATTGATCTAAAATAGCGTTTATTTTCGTTACTCTGAAGGCGTGTACATTAATAAATAAGGTGTAGATTCGTCGAAGGTTAGGTCGGACGGACGGTGAGTGATCAGAGGTTGGTGTTAAACGAAAATAAATATTTAAGTAACCAGAATTTTACACAACGAAAATGTAAGTGATTAAAACGTTCAGTTTTTAAAATTTGTGACACTAACTAAATGTAAGTGACTATTTACCCTTTAAAAAAAGGTAAAATGACAAAAGATGACCCCAACGTTTGCATGTTTTGTCATTTGACCTTCTATTCTTTTTTTGGTCCAAATATGCACCCAACGTTTGATTGTTTTGTCATTTGGCCCCCTATTCTTTCTTTTGGTTTAAATATGCCCCCCAACGTTTCATTCATAGTCAAAATATGTCCTTGTTGGATGTAAACTGTCAATCAACTGACGGTCAACGGCTTATAAAAAAATTTGACGTGGCATCAGCATATCTTAATACGTGGCAAGTCTAGTCAGCATCAGCTGTTGAACGTCAGTTGACTGACAATTTCCATCTAACATTGCATATTTGGACCAAATTGAAATGTTGAGGGCTTATTTGGACTACAAATGAAACGTTGGAGGCATATTTGGACCAAAAGAAAGAATAGGGGACCAAATGACAAAACAAACAAATGTTGGGGGCATATTTTGACAAAAAAAAAGAATAGGGGGCAAAATAACAAAATATGCAAACATTGGGGACATCTTTGGTCATTTTGCCTTAAAAAATTTGTTTAAGCTGTTTAACGTGCTCGATTCGAATCTCTCAAAAGCCAAAAATCGAGGCATTTATGATTTTACTCCACTTAAAAGAGGGATAGCTTTGCGTCATTTACAAAATTACGAAATTGCTGGGAATCTCGATGATATTTTCATTTCGTTTGGTGCCAAAAACGGTTCAATAATTACAATAATAATCCATTATCACTTCCTGAACTCCCTCTTCTACGAGATTCCGCAAAAAAAAAAAAAAAATCTAATTCTACGTCTTTCCACTTCCTTTGCCGACCGACCATGGCGGCGGTCACCGTGGATTCTCTTCTCCAGAATCCTACCTTATTGTTTCGTCCCAAATCTAAGGTGTTGCTGAAACCGTCTCGCTCATTGGATTGTTCTCGAAATCGGAAGCTTCTCCTCTCTCGGAGCTCTTGCTTTTGTAGCTTCAAGCCTCGCCGGACGAGTCTTGTTGTCAGAGCCAGCTCATCGGAGACAGCTCTTATCGACAACTTCGACACCTCTTCTTCCGATGACGTATTGTACAAAGAGACTTTTACCGTCAATCGAATTGAAAAGGTTTTTCTAATATTCTGCTTTACTATTTGTTAGTGCTTTGGAATGGCGTTGCTTGGTATGTAGGGAAATTTTGAAAAGTTTGATGTTAGTTTTGTAAGTTCTGTTGATCAATGAAGCTTAATTCAATACACTGTAATAATTCCTGGGGAAAGTACCGTTTTCAAGTCGAACAGATCTGACTAATCTATTCTAGCATCAGTGTAACTTTGGAGAAAAAAGATAAGTGATAATTTGAACAGAGATCTGGATTTGGTTTCGGTTTGATGATGTTTTCTCTCTTTTTTTTAGTGGCTACTAATTTCTTTGATTTGAGATGTTAGGTGGAGGGTAAAATTTTCATCAGGTTGGATCAATCAAAGAATCAGCAGGATTGGCAGCTTACAGTAGGATGCAGTCTTCCAGGAAAGTGGATTCTTCATTGGGGAGTTTCTTATCTTGGTGATAGTGGCAGGTTAGCCTTGATTCAAAGTGTTCCTCGGATGTTTTTGTGGGTTAAGAAATTGAATTATATTCGTGAACAGAAAGATGCTACTTTACTGTTGGGGTGTTCAGTTAGCAAAGAAAAGGGTATTTAGTTCGTCTTTTTCTGTGTATTAATAGATTGCCTTTGCATTTTTCAGTGAATGGGATCAACCACCCAAAAACATGAGACCTCCTGGCTCAATTCCCGTTAGAGTACGCGTTGAGTTCTAATTTTTATATAGAAGACTGCCTTTTCATTATGAACATAAATGTATTGAGTAAGTGGAATCTTTTCAGGACTATGCAATTGACACTCCCTTGAATAAACCATCGAAAGGAGATATGTTTCATGAAGTAAAGATCGATTTTAATCTCATCAGTGAAATTGCTGCTATACATTTTGTCTTGAAGGTTTGTATATCCAAAATGAAGTTATCGAGAAAATGCTTTTACTTTAGAGATGCTAATCATTAGTCAATCTTATTATTTGCGGGATAACATGATACAGGATGAAGAAACTGGAGCATGGTATCAGCACAGAGCTAGCGATTTTAAGGTGCCTCTTGTGGATTACCTTGAGGGTGATGGTAGTACGGTTGGAGCGAAAAGAGGGTTTGGAGTAATGTCAGGTGGCTGGAAGTGTTATATTTTGTTTCCTTTCATGACTCTCAACTTATATAAGAAATCAGTTTCTGCTATTAGTTTAAATTTATCAAGGATAACTTCAATAATAAACAAGACAAAATTCTGGTGTGATAGTCCATACTGGTCAGAAATCACTCCTGATACAGTACATATTATAGATCATGAAATTCAGTGGTTTTGAACTGATAATGAACTTTTATTGCTTAATTGACTGAAACAATTGGTAGGATTAACATCACTAAAATGACTTTATTGTTATCTTCCTTTTCTTCCATGTGATCTGCGCCCTGTGCAATCACGCCTCACAGTTAGTGTATCTGAGATTGAATTCTGCCTTGTTCCCTGAAGCCTCTTAGGTGCACTTACATATTGATATATAATAATGAGTCAAGTGGCCTACTTGCTGATAATTTATAGGATCCCCATCTGAGCCTAGTTAATTGGATGTGGGTCAGGATGTGAACACAGTGGACCATTTTCCCACCATTTATCCGTTCCTTGTTCAGTGATATACTGACATGTTTCCTTGGCTTCTCCTGATCCTAGGTGCACTGCAGCAGTTCTCTAATGTGCTACTTAAAGCAGAAACTTCACCTGATAGTCCAAACAACAACAACAATGAGTCCAAGGACTCTAAAAATAAGAATAGGCACCTTGAAGGGTTCTATGAGGAGCAGTCCATTGTAAAAGAAGTTTCTGTTGGTAACTTAGTGACTGTCGCTGTTAGGAAGTCTCTTGAAACAGCAAAACTTGTGTTGTATTTGGAAACTGATATACCTGGAGATGTTGTAGTTCACTGGGGCATTTGCAGAGATGATGCTAAAAGATGGGAAATTCCTGCTGCCCCATATCCACCGGAAACAACTCTATTCAAGAACAAGGCTTTACGCACTATATTGCAGGTGCGAATTGTGATTATATTTTCTCAGTGAGAACTTAATTGTAGGCTAAGTTCTTACTACAAATAAATAGTTCCATTCTTGCTAAAACATGTTAAGTAAGCTTATACATTCCTATTGGCATGTCAGCAAATATTTTTTTACCAATTTCACACTGTTGTGCTGTTTTCCTTCATTACTTCTTGTGATAAAACAAAGAATATAATTGTTTGGGGGTACAGACGTAAAGATTTTTGTTAGATTGTGCTGGAACACCTCTCTGTAGAAACTAAAGGATGAAAATATCATAAGATATCTCTAAGCATAGGAAATGAATGGTATAATCTTATTCTTTCTGCACCACAATTCATTTTTCTTCTTTCTAGTTTAGTAGCTGTATGTTCAAATAATAGGAAGTTTTTGACAAATGAATTGATTGTCTGATGCTCTCAGATAATTTTGAAATGAAGTTTAGGTCTATGATTAACATCAATTAATGTTTTGTACTGGAGTTAGTTCATACAGCAAGAAGAAAGGATATTTGAGTTTGCAAACTTGCTATTTATCAAGTGTGAATGTCTAAAAGCATCTATTTGTTGTAATTTTGTTCTAGGGATTTTGACCCTCTTGATTTAGAAATTTTATTTTATTCATTTATTGTTCTTGCGTCAAACCCTTCCTTTTGCAGCCAAACGCTAAAGGAAACAGATCAGGAGCATTATTCACTTTAGAAGAAGATGTTTTTGGATTTCTTTTTGTCCTCAAGCTGGAGAATAACACTTGGTTGAAATTTGGAGAAAATGACTTCTATGGAGAAAATGACTTCTATGTTCCTCTCTCTGGTGCAAGTAGTGTTTTGGGTCAACATGGCCAATCTGAGAGTACAAGTGAAGAAATTTCTAGTGATTCGTATACTGATGGTATCATCAATGACATCCGAAACTTGGTTAGTGGCCTTAGCTCTGAGAAGAGTCAGAAGACACAAACAAAGGAAGCACAAGAAAGCATTCTTCAAGAAATTGAACAGCTAGCTGCAGAAGCTTATAGCATCTTCCGGAGCTCCATTACAACTTTTCCGGAGGAAGATGTTTCAGAAACTGATACTGATACAACAAAACCCACTGTTAAAATATCCTCTGGAACAGGCTCGGGTTTTGAAATATTGTGCCAAGGTTTCAATTGGGAATCCCATAAGTCTGGACGATGGTATATGGAACTCCAAGAAAAAGCTTCAGAAATATCTTCACTTGGGTTTACTGTGATTTGGCTACCACCACCAACAGAGTCTGTCTCACCTGAAGGATACATGCCAAAGGACTTGTATAATCTTAATTCCAGGTACACATTACAAGCTTGTACATAACCAATCTTTCAGGTCTATCTTTTAGTGCTTGGATTAGGTCATATATTATAGGGTTATTATATCATGCACTGGCAGTGGAAAATAACTTTTCCACAAGCATGCCTAAATTCTCCTTAAAAACTAAAATTCAAATCTCTAACCTTAAAACCTAAACCCTATCCGCTAAACTCTAAAATCTAAATTCTAACCATAAATCCTAAATTCTAACCATTAAAACCTAAACCCCTAAACTAACAACCTAAACCCTAAATTGAACCTGCTTGTGGAAAAGTTTTTTTTCCACTGCCAGTGCATGAAATATTTTCCCACATATATATAATAGTTATAACTAGGAATCTTTTTTCAGGAAAAGAAGTGATGAAATTGCATTTTTTATGTTTGCTCCAGTAGCTCATATAATGTTGGTTCCGAGTATCAGATTTTGACCTTCTCTTCTGCAGTTAGTTGTTTACTTAATTTAATCGTCTGTAATGGTAAAACTAAATTGAGACTTATGTTACTCTTATTAGTCTAAAATGTAGGTTGCAAATACCTATTGGACATCCAGAGATGTATCAAATCAGTAGCTATTTCTTGCATATGAAAGAAATCTTGTGTTCAATGCTCCTCAAAGGGTCTAAAGCAAAACATTGTGTAAATTTTCTTGATTTATCAGATATGGGTCTATTGATGAGCTGAAACAACTTGTGAAGAGCCTCCATGAAGTGGGTGTGAAAGTTCTCGGTGATGTTGTATTGAATCACCGTTGTGCACACTCTAAAAATCAGAATGGTATATGGAATATTTTTGGTGGTCGCTTGAATTGGGATGATCGTGCAGTGGTTGGCGATGATCCTCATTTTCAGGTATTTCTGTTTTCTTTGTTCCGTAAGCGTTGAGAAACATAGGGCATTTAAGAGGTTCATGGATAGCACATCTTAAATTCCTTAGTTGATATACAACTGAGTTGTTGCACAAGTTCCTAATCGGGCACTTATTATTTTGATTGTTATAGGCTGAAAATTGTTCAGCTAGCGTCATTCCCGTGTTTATGCTTGTTCTCCAAACTTTCAATCCGGACCTGAAGAATATTGCTTATTTCATGCTTGATTTGGTGCAATCTTTCGGTTGAACTTTATGCATCTGTAATATTGATGTTCTAGAATGTATGAACTTGTATTTTTTCATACAGGGGCGGGGCAACAAAAGTAGTGGAGATAATTTCCATGCTGCTCCAAACATTGATCATTCCCAAGAGTTTGTAAGGAAGGATATCAAAGAATGGCTTGGTTGGCTGAGGTTAACACTTGAGTTTCATTTCTTTCCACTATCAAACACTTGAAAATTTCTACCTTTTCCTCTCACAAAAGAAAAAAAGAAGAAAAATAAACTTTTCTTTGTGCTGGCTATATGGCCTAATTTTGAAAATAAATAATATCTTACTCTGATGATGGATTCTCTTGGCATAGCTATTAATAGTTGCCTTGCATCAAAATGGCATTCCATTGAAATATTTGATTGTTTCAATTGCATAAAATCTTAGGTTCTATTTTTTGGTTATACTCCCCAATATATTTTACCAACTATTTCAATTTTCCCCCTTTATTGAACAAGTTTTTCTTTTTGTTTCTTTCAAGAAGATTTCTTCATGCTTCTCCATAATACATACTTCTACTGCATGGTTTTGTTGATGTGATATTTAACTGGCATTTTGTGACATGCAGAGAAGAAATTGGTTATGATGGGTGGAGGCTAGATTTTGTCAGAGGATTTTGGGGTGGTTATGTCAAGGACTACTTGGATGCAAGTGAACCTTACTTTGCTGTGGGTGAATATTGGGATTCTCTTAGTTACACATACGGTGAAATGGACCACAATCAAGATGCCCATCGGCAGAGAATTATTGACTGGATCAATGCTACAAATGGAACTGCTGGTGCATTTGATGTCACAACCAAGGGAATTCTTCATTCGGTAAGCTTTCTTTCAAATTTCTTCTGCAGATTTTTATTTAAAGGAAAATACAACCTTGTTTCTATTGGTTGGTGTCGCTTGTTCTGCCCAAAAATTGAGAACCACTATTTGGTGTTTCCAGGTGTATTGCATTTGCACCTAGCTTTTATGGCATGCGTGATATTCTGTTATCTTTTGCATCGTTTAAAGTTTAAACATATAAGAGGCTGAGAAACTCATAGAAAGATGATTTTTTATTTTCCCCAACTGACCGTCCTCTTTGTCGTTTGTCCTTAGCAATTATTTCTAATCCTTTATTTTCTAAAGTAGCAAGGCACAGGTAATATTAACGGATAATTGTTTCACCCAGGCTCTGGAAAGATGTGAATATCAGAGATTATCGGATCAGAAAGGGAAGCCTCCTGGGGTTGTTGGATGGTGGCCATCTCGTGCTGTTACCTTTATAGAGAATCATGATACCGGTTCCACACAGGTTCTAATCTCTCTCAAGTCTCTTTTTCATTTTTTTTCCAAACTGAAGTACTCCGAAGAATATATGATACATGCAAAAACAAGTGCATGTTATAATAATACTTTCCCTGAAACCGAGGCTTTATGAAATTGTTGTTTTTCTTTCTTCCTCTTTTCTCATATACGAGAATTAACTTTCTTCCTCGATTCAAACATTTTATAGACGAGAGCAGTGTTCGTATGTAGAGTCCTATGGATTTAAGCAAGTTATTGTTAATTCTTTAAGTTTTCAAGGTAAGTTCACTTGTAATAGAAGTCAGGCTGCAGAAGTATTTGTCTTAATAGATGGTTGATTCGTGATATATAATGTTCACCTATATTCACTGCAATTTTACTTTGAAGGAGAAAGAACCTTGAAGTTCATCGAGGAGAGAGAATGATTCCCCCCTATTTTAATCCTTTTTTTTGCACCACTCTTGAAGGGTCATTGGAGGTTTCCGGGCGGAAAAGAAATGCAAGGATATGCTTATATCTTGACTCACCCAGGAACGCCAGCTGTGTTCTACGATCACATATTCTCTCATTATCGATCTGAAATTGCTGCCCTTATCTCTATCAGAAACAGAAACCAAATCCATTGCCGGAGTACGGTGAGTATCAAATACTTAGCTTCATATTATGGGACTAAATAATTTTCAGTTCTTTTATACTTGCGAACTAGCACAACCAAGATTCCAATCTACTTTATAAAGAGAAAAAATTGGGAAGTAAACATTAACATTGTTTATTAGAATTCCAATGTATGGTTTGTGAAAAACCGGAAACCTTTGCTGGACTGATCCGATTGCATGAATCTAATTTAGGTTTTTCTAACATATCTGCGCCGTATATTTGCTACCTCATTTGCCCTTCCTAGGGAGAGTTCAGGCAGTTATTTTTGTTGGTAAATCACCAACCAGGTTAAATATTGACAACCAAAGGAAAATACCAACTTCATATTGTGAATTATATATGGCAGGTTAAAATCGTCAAGGCGGAGAGGGATGTGTATGCAGCCATCATGGACGAAAAAGTCGCGATGAAGATCGGACCAGGTTATTTTGAGCCTCCAAGTGGTCCCCAAAGATGGTCTGTAGCCCTTGAAGGGAAAGATTACAAGGTTTGGGAAACATCTTAAATGTAAATCATTGGCATTGTTTATTTGTCCAAGTGTATATATCCTACACGGACGTCGACCATCAAGTCGAAGAATGTCGAACCTGTATTGTGGGGACGAACCTGTATTGTGGGGAGGGTGTCGCTCTCGCCGATATTATTTGGCATTGTTGTACCATTTTACTCGGAAATACGTGGGGGGTGGGGGGTTGATTAAAGGCTTGGCTAAACCAGGTGATTATTGAAGCCAGTTAGCTAATGTCGAAGGAAACAGTATCCTTTATGTACTATAGTATAAATAGGATATATGTATATATATAATAATAATAATTTAAAAAAAACTCTATTGATATTAAATAAAATACTATTTATTCATTAGTAAATTATAGTTGCATTGTAAAATAGAAAATATTTATAATTAAGAGAGAATATTCAAGGTTCTCTTTCTTAATATAGTAATAACCGCCCTGAACCTCAAGAGCTCCGTGGTGAACTTAAACAGTATTCTTTTGTTTGTTTTTGTCACAAAGGAAACTTGTTTGATTGCCTCCTTCCAAAACATTACCTTTTTTTTTATATAATTATTAATATTTGACTCTTAATCTATCGGTTTGAGATTCACTAATTAGTTGAGTAGTCAGGGATGCTCGTATTGCCCCATATTATATGTGTTTGAATTTCGATATTTGTCTTGAGAACGTAATATCTATCTACTTGATTGTTACTACACGCGAACCTTGAGTAAGTAGGTCCTCAAACAAGGGAACATAACCTACGGACGATTAACAATGATCACGTGCCTGTCACCTATAATATCGCAAACACAACATGCGAACGATCATCGGTGACCATGTGTTAACACATGTGTTGTCATCTGATAACAAACCAGTCTAGGTCGTCACTTCTTAAGATGTACAATCAATACTAATACCACGATAACTCTCTTTTGATATCCGTCCAACCATTATAAATAAACATATAACGGAAATTAAAGATATGAAGACTTTTTTTTCACTAAGAGATCAAATCGAAAACACCTCATAATCACTTTTAGTCACCATCAAAATTACCATTTTTTATGATTTACAGTTGTTGTTCACTTCATCGGTCAACATTAATAACAAAAGATAAATTTAGAAGGCCAATGGTAATAAAATATTGAAACTGTTATTTAGATTACTATATTAATCACAGCGGTTCTTTTGTGGGGGGAAGACTACGTGTATAAGACCAAGCACTTATCCACTATCTAGTTTAAAACATAATCATTTACCTAGAAAAAAATATCCCAAAGTCGTCTAAAACCTTGTAAATATCATTAGTTTTAACTTTTGTTTAGGTATTCGTATATAATCCAAGTATTTGATACATATTTCAACTAGATATTATTAACGAGTTATTATTTGATATATTGTCGATGAACAAAACTATTTTACAATCAATATTTTTGAAATATATTTTATTAACCATTGAATTATTTTTAAAATGTTAAGGGTCAAATTTTATTTTTTTTAGTTCAATTAACTGAAAAGGATAAACGTCAAAATGACAACTTATAAACCTTTAAGTTTATGTATTCATTAATTTTACGATTTTGGCCTTCATCCTTTTTTATACAAAAAAAAAAAAAATAAATATGACTACTAACGTTTCGTTCATGTATATTTCATGCAGAAAACTTTATGGTTTTTTAAAAAAAATTAATTTTTTTTAAAGTTTTGTATAGTTATTTTTTAAAATTTGAATTATATTTAAAATTCAACAGTGAAAGGAATACAAAGGACTCGCACCTTTTACAATAAAAATACGGTGCAGAACAAAACAACAAAACTATAAAGGTGTGAAAGACGTTGAACATATCAAACCTAACACTGTCAGAAGAAATTTTCTGAAATAAAAATTCAGAAAAACTATTACTTTGCCTTGAGTGCTTTTTGAATATAGCAAAAATTCTTCCGCTACTTGATCTTGACATGTCGGTGCAAATACCAAAGGGAATCATAATATGTATAGAACGGTTTCCTTCGTTGAAAAGCGCTCGTTGATACTCGTCACTCGAACGCGTAACTGTCAAAAGACAGACTATTGTCATGAAAACAGACAAGAACTATTAAAAAGCAGACGAAAAAAAACTGCCATCAAGCAGATAAAAGAACTGTCACAAAAGTAAATTTGAGTAAGAATCCGAGAAAGTAGAAGAAAAACAAGAAACAAACTTGAAAAACGAAAAATTCATCGAAAAAGATAAATTTTATTTATGTACAGAACCAGTAAAATAATATTATTTATTTTAAAATTTAGTGATTGATTTAAAATTTAAAGGTTAAAATATAAGATTTAATGCGTAGAATACATTTTATATTTTTGGGTTAAAATAAATAAAGTTGTACCAGGATTAAAAATCGGACACATTCCTGCTCGGCTGACAAAGGCAGAATACAAACACTTCATTTTTGTCTTTGGCTGATGTTGTGAGCATCGACAGGTTTTGTCCGGAACAAAATTCGACAATCTCAACAGCAAAAGGAGCAGATTTAAGTGAAAAACACCAAGTTGCGCCGCCTGTGGCTGTGTATATAATCTAAAACACCACTTTTCAGTTTCTGCACCCTTGACATTTTGAGATTTTATAACCATGGAACTTGTCACCACAAAATCCGAATCAATCCCCCGGAGAACTCGTTCGTTCGCCGTCAAAGGCGACGCGATCGACACGAAGTGTATCAAACGACGCCGCAGAGATCATTCGAATGGCGTTGCACCGGGCTGCAACGATCAACAACAACAGCACCAACAGCTACAAGGTGATCAACCTAATGCAACAACAGTGAAGAGAAGTTCAAGATTCAGGGGAGTCAGCAGGTTCTTAGAATGCACCTTTTTTTTCCACTCTCCTTTGTTAAAATGCTTTGAACATCTAACGTTGCGGCTGATTATTACGTGCCGGTAACAGACATCGATGGACCGGAAGGTTCGAAGCTCATTTATGGGATAAAGCTTCATGGAATCCAACACAAAGGAAGAAAGGAAAACAAGGTATTTTTTCGAGTTTTCGACTCGTAAAATCCGGTTTATTGTCAAATACATGCACATATTTGCTAATGCTATGATTGTTTAATGTGTCATCTGGTTGAACCTTGGATGAATTTGCTGGATGGAATGGAACAGTTTATCTTGGTGAGTCCTTAATTTTGGACCTCCATTTTTTTTTTTTTTTTTTTTTTTGGGAGAAAGTGAATTAAATGGAAAATTTTGGTATTTGATTAGGGGCTTATGATGAAGAAGAAGCTGCAGCTAGAGCCTATGATTTGGCTGCAATTAAGTACTGGGGAACATCTACTTTCATAAATTTTCCTGTAAAATTACTGTTTTGCTGATCTGAGAAAGTTTTTCTTTTTAGGGTAAATTACGTAAATCAACACTGAACTTTAATCGTAAACTTATTTTGATCACTAAAGTTTCAAAACGTTCAATTTACTCACTGAAGTTTAGACACTTGTCACTCCTCCGTTAACTTTTTGACCATGTCACTTTATCGGCGAACGAAGGAACTTATCCAAAATTCGAACGGTGAAAAAATTCATTGGCATAAGAGAAACAACATACTAAAAATAAGTTTAACAGTAAAGTTCAGTGATGATTAACGTAATTTACCCTTATTTTTATTTCCTTGGTGCCAAGAAATATCTAATATTTGGTCAAATACACATATAATATATTTCCCAGGTATCTGATTATCAAAACGAGATTGAAATAATGAGAAATGTGACAAAAGAGGAATACTTAGCCTCTTTAAGAAGGTGATTTCCCTTTTCAATATATCAAAATATCACATTATATTGTTCAGACTCGAATATGAAATCGCGAAAATAAAAAGTCGGTCGCATATGATCGATTTTTTTTTTTTTGTATTTAATCATCAGTTTTATAGGAGAAGCAGTGGTTTCTCAAGGGGTGTTTCCAGGTACAGAGGAGTAGCAAGGTAAACATATAAGGAGACAGAATTTAACCATTTTTTTTATTATCAAATGTTCAAAAAATAATTAAACGTTAATTAATATATTTTATTAAATGCATTTCAGGCATCATCATAATGGGAGATGGGAGGCAAGAATAGGCAGGGTTTTTGGAAATAAATATCTTTATCTTGGAACATACAGTGAGTTTTTTTTTTTTTTTTTTTACTTCGGACACTAAATTCCGTCCCGGATCGATCCAGAGTCGATTAAGTCCGACGGCACGGTCTCTTATTGCAGGTACACAAGAGGAGGCTGCACATGCTTATGATATTGCAGCAATTGAATATAGAGGGATCAATGCAGTAACCAACTTTGATTTAAGCACATACATCAGATGGCTAAAACCAGCAGCCAATGATCCCCTTGTTTCGGAACAAATTAAGACAACGACGACATCGATGCCGCCACTGCCGCCGCCGACATCGAAAATTTTCCCAATTGAACAATCAAATAGCTTACATCTCTTTAACTCCGATGCCTTAATAGCAGACGAACCCACAGATATCCGAAAGAAGTCCGTCGTTAGTCGTTGTCCGAATTCATCATCGTCTCCCTCGACCGCACTGAGTCTCCTCCTTAGGTCGTCGATGTTTAACAAACTAGTGGAGCAGAATTTGAATGCGAATTACGACGAAAACGAAGACGACTTGACCGAGGTAGAAGTTGATAATGTCCCTTTTATGTGCTCCAACAACAACAGAAGTGCACTGTCTGGCTTAGAATCTGAAGAGAGTAAGCTTTCATTATATAATAAAACAGGGCAGTCCATGTGGAATGGTGCCTTAAATCTTTTAAGGTAACCGAATATGTACCGAAAATCGAAAGAATAAAAAAAAACATAATAAGACTAAACTGAAAGTGGTTAATAAGTATGGTTTACAAACAGTTAAATAAACAATATGGAATTAATTCTGTGTCATTCAGCTAACTAAATCTTTTATAGTTGAAAAATGTTATTTTATTTATGTGTATACATAACCTAAAGTTTTCATGTTCAGGGACGGACACAAGATTTTATGTTAAAAAGGGCGAACTTATCAAATTTTAAGAGGAGTCGAAAATATATTTTTAATAGAAAATACATAGAAAATTCTAAAAAATTTTTAAATTATATATAAACTTTAAATTTTTAGGGAGGTAACTACCCTCTCCAGTCCCTCTCTGAGTCCATTCATATTTATGTTAACACCTAACCATTGGACTAAAGCTAATCTTTGTTTCAAAATTACAACAATATACTAAATTGTAGTTAATTGTATGATTTAAAATATATTTTAAATTATTAATAAAATATATTTTATTTATGTATCGATTTGGTCATTTAGTCACTAAATTTTGAAACTTTCTAACTTTAACAATGACTTGAGTCACCGTTGGAAACCATAATTCTCCAACATATGTGGTGGTCTACTTAGTAACCAATGAAATCGTCTCATTGTTCTACCACGTTAATAGTCTAGATTTTTTTTTCAAAATGTCTTTAAAAATTAAGAAATTAAAGATAAAATACTATTTTTGGGTTCATGAGTTTCTCATATTTGAGGGATTTTGGGTATTTTGTTTAAAAATCTGAATGGGTAAGAAACATTATGTTTAAAAGATAAACAATATATCTCAAAATTAGCCTTATCAAATAATTGTTGTAGGAGATCGAAGCACTAGAAGTCAAACATTTATATGAATTTTTTTTCGATTTTAAGTAAGTTTCGTGAAAAGTCAATCTGGGAAAAAGAAAAAGAAGTGAAATGTAAATGTTTTGGTATTAATATTGTTGTGAATGGTGATGAGTTGCGATTGATCAGAGCAATGACGAGAGGTTTTCTGGGGGAGTTCTAGGGAACAACCTTTAAATACAGGCTAAAAAACGGCAGATCTGTTTACCGGGTAAAAAGCGGTACACAAATTATACATGAAGCGGTACACAAATTGATACAATTTTGTAATAGAATAATGTATATACCTTTTTATTACAAAGATGCACTGTTTACCGGGTAAAAAGAGGTACATATTTATTACAAATCATGTACATAAATCCTTACAAGTTTGTAACACAAAAATGTATATACACAAAATGTTACATGGTAAGAAATTGTGTACATACACAATTTCGTACAAGGAAACATAATTTGGTACAATAATAATAAAGATTTGTGTATATATACTAATTAGTACAAAATGTACACAAATTGTTACAATTTTGTAAGAGAAAAAGATATATACCTTTTTTAATACGCTATTTCACCAAGGGGCATCCATACCACCTTTAGGTGGTATCGATGCCGGTTTGGCAGACAAGAAAAAATTGGTACATTTATACAAAATGTGTATGTACACAACAACTTGTTACAAGGAAACACAATTTGGTACAATAATAATAAGGTTTTGTGTACATACACTAATTAGTACGAAATATACACAAATTGTTACAACTTTGTAAGAAAAAACGGTATATACCTGTAAAACCTATGTTTGATTTTGATATAATTAGATCTTTAAGGATCAATTTGTAAAACTTAAAATTGTCTTTATAAGTCCCTTAATAAGTTTCAAAACACCAACACCTTAAAACTGATTTATAAAACTCAAACTCAAAATATTTTCTAAGTGTTCCAAGGCAAAACCATTGAAAATCGTTCAGGTGTATCGATACACTCCCAAGCGTATCGATACCATTTTGCCAAACTTGGTTACTGTCGGAACGCGTACCGATACGGCAAACCCTCGTATCGATACGCCACTGTGTTAAAATTCAAAGAGTTTTAAATAGCGTACCGATACGGAAAACCCTCGTATCGATACGGGCTTTATAATTTTTAAATATTGAGTCGGTTTAAAAATATGACCGTTGGTGTCAGTTGGTTGGTAACCAAAACTTTAAAATGTCGTTAACCCGTATCGATACGTCTAACCCCCGTACCGATACGAGTATCGACAGTGAGCTAAGTTGAGAAAATGGTATCGATACGGACTTTACCGTTTCGATACCCTGTACCGATACGCTTACGCGCGTATCGATACGCCCTATTTATTGCACACAACGACTCTTTCTTTTCTGAGACAGGTATCGATACCCCTTCCCGCGTACCGATACGCTTAGCTGCAGAAGTGCATTTATGGTGGTAAGAGAGGGTTCCAACGGCTCCATTGATGTTCCCAACCACCCAAACGGCTAGAAATCAATGAGGAGGTATAAAAGACACATCTAAAAGCATCAACAACTACTATTGATCTTCAAGAAAACGTCTATTCATCAAATCCAAGCAATTGTGTCAAAATTCCTATTTGTCTAGAAACCCCAATTATAATTTTCATTCATATCTTGTTTAATTGGGTTGAGTGCTTGTAATTGGGCTATCATTTGTATTAGAGATACCTTATTAGCCAACAAATTTCTTTGTTCACTTGTGTGAGGATTGGGTTGATTTTTGGGTAGAAAAATCAACCGAAATTGTAAGGGTTGCCTCTTTAGCCTAGAAAAGGGGAAGAACAATTAGTGGAATTGTTGCAAATCCTTAGTGAAGCTAAGGTAGTGGATGTAGAGTTCATATGGAACTTGAACCACTCTAAATCCCTTGTCTATTATTTTTAATTTGCAATTTCCACCACAAAACCTTTAAATTTCCAATTCACCCCCCTCTTGGTTTATATCGATCTTGCTATCCACTCAACAATACCTTTTTTAGTACGAGATTTTACCAAGGGTCAAAATGGCTCATATGGTTGTAAGGATTTGTGTACATACACAATTTGGTACAATAATAATAAAGATTTGTGTATATACACTAATTAGTACAAAATGTACACAAATTGTTACAATTTTGTAAGAGAAAAAGGTATATACCTTTTTAATACGCTATTTCAGCAAGGGGGCATCCATACCACCTTTAGGTGGTATCGATGCCGGTTTGGCAGACAAGAAAAAATTGGTACATTTATACAAAATGTGTATGTACACAACTTGTTACAAGGAAACACAATTTGGTACAATAATAACAAGGGGGCATCGATACCACCTAAAGTTGGTATCGATGCTGGTTTGGCAGACATGAAAAAATTGGTACATTTGTTATACAAAATGTGTATGTACACAAAATATTACACAATGTGCATATACACAAATGAGTACAAAATGTACACAAATTGTTACAATTTTGTAAGAGAAAATGGTATATACCTTTTTTAATACGCCATTTCAGGGGGCATTCATACCACCTTTAGGTGGTATCGATACCGGTTTGACAGACAAGAAAAAATTGGTACATTTATACAAAATGTGTATGTACACATCTTGTTACAAGGAAACACAATTTGGTACGATAATAACAAGGGGGCATCGGTACCACCTAAAGGTGGTATCGATGCTAGTTTGGCAGACAAAAAAAATTGGTACATTTGTTATACAAAATGTGTATGTACACAAAATATTACACAATGTGCATATACACAAATGAGTACAAAATGTACACAAATTGTAATAATTTTGTAAGAGAAAAATGTATATACCTTTTTTAATATGCTATTTCACCAAGGGGCGTCCATACCACCTTTAGGTGGTATTGATGCTGGTTTGACAGACATGAAAAAATATGCTATTTCACCAAGGGGTATCGATACCACCTTTAGGTGGTATCGATGTTGGTATGGCAAACATGAAAAAATTGGTACATTTCTGTTCTTCGATTTTCCTTTTATCTACGGATCCTTTTTTTTCGAGGATTTTTCTTGGGCTATTTCTATTCTTCTGCAGACTTCCAATGATGGGTTTTTTTTCTTTTTTTTAATTAACTTAAAAAAATCTCTGCAATTTCTTTAGGTCGTGCTCAAGAAGAATGGACAGACGCGTCAATGGCGGGAGGGGTTTTTTGTTTTCTTTAGCAGCACAATCTGCTCGTCCAGGTTCCCATGCGAGTTAGAATTCATCGAAGACCCAATCGTTTTTTCTCTTATAACCTTAAATTCTGAAATTTTTCCCTCAAAATGAGAATTATTCAAGAGATTTCTGGAAAGAGAAGTAGAAAAGGGTAAAGGAAAAAGAAATAAAGCGTTGGTGAAGAGCCAATGCTTTTGTGAAAGTTAGAGACGAAAACATAAAGGTTACCGGTTTACCGGATAACCTTTTATTTATTTATTTTTAATCCAACGGCTACTATAAAAGTGGCTTCATCCAATGACCTAAATTAAAGGCCGATATTTAGTTGGTATTTAAGCCGCCTGTTTTTAGAATACCTCGATTTTCCGCATAAAAACGAGAAAGAAAAGACTACACCATCACACTATTAACGACTTAGTGATCTAGTACTTATATTGAACAGAACAAAAATTCAGTCATAAATTTAAAATATTTTAAAATAATTTATCTTATTAATTGTTAAATTAAAAGAATCACTCTTATAATAAATCTTTGTAATACTCGATTTGAATTAATTAGTGAATAAATCGAAAACGGATGATTAGAAAAATTGGCAAATACTAAATATATAAAGCTGGCACTTAAGTGGAGCTAATCCTTGGTGCCCTTTCTACTGTAAATTATGGTAATGGTAACTAGAGATTAGATAAGGTTTTTTTTTTCATCTCTGAAATTTTAAAAAAGGTAAAATATTAAATCATCACTCAACTTTTCTCTGTAACCTATTTTGGTCACTCAATTTTTAAAATGTTCAATTTTATCACTAAATTTTAAAGATTAGCCTATTTTGATCATTTTACCGTTAAATCTCTAACACTGTTATAATGTGGAAATAAAAAATAATAAAATATATATTTTTAATAATATTTTGGTCACTCCATCGATTCTCTCACCTCACACTCCTTCACCATACATCTTTCTCCCCTTCACTATTTCTTTTCTTCATCCCAGTAACACCGCTCCGGTGAGTTTTTCGGTGAACCAAAACCACTGCCCGACTCCTCTCCTTCTCCCCTTTCTTTCTACCGATTCACTTTTCTAAAAATCACCATCAAATGACCTAAAACGAGTCCAAACTCTTGCGTTTTGGGAGGGTGATTCGCCACCGTCCACCTTCGGATCAACCTGAAACTGAGGTATGTTGATTTCCTTACCAAGGCACTTCGAACGACCGTTGAAATTCACCGTCCGACGCTCCAATCGCCAAAACCGAAATGAGAAGGTAAAACTTTCTCCTTTTGAAATTTCAGTTCGATTTCCCCCTTTTTTTTCTCTGATTTGTTCCAATTTCTTTTGTTTTTTTTTTCGGATTTTTGGTTATCAATTTGTTCCTTTTCTTTTCTTTTGTTATCTATTTGTATGTTTATATTTCATTTATTAAAACTATGATGAATTGATTGAAACTTCATTCTTAATTCTCGATGCCATGAGACAATGATGGATGTAAAAATATTAATGGAGGATTTAACTTCTAACTATCTGCTAATTGTGTTGTTTCTTTGTAAATTATCATATGTAGAGAGCATGTCTCTTCTGCTGTATTTTAAAACTTGTAACAGGCTATTTCTTGTTAACATTCAACAATCACGCAGTGCAGCTGCTACAAAAACTAAGTATAACTTGTAACAGGCTATTTCTTCTGTATTTTAAAACATCTTAGTTTATGTTTTTTACTCTAGTTACTTGTACCTTAATATTTTTCTTCACCTATATAGATTGGGGCAATATAATTTGCTGAAGTTATGAAGAAGAGTAGACTGATTTTGGTTCGCCGAAAATTTACCGAAGCGACGTTACCGGATGAAGAAAAGGGTTGTCAGTAAATGTTAGAGAAGGGTGAGATGGAGGTGAAAGAGGGTGAAGTGAGGGAGGGTTTAATTTTTTATTTAATTAAGTGTATTAAAATATTATTAAAAAATATATTTTTTATTTCCAGTCATAACAATGTTAGAGACTTAACGACAAAATGACCAAAACATGTCAATGTTTAAAATTCAGTGCTAAAATTAAACATTTTAAAAATTATGTGACTAAAATAGGTCACATAACAAAATTATGTGATGATTTAAGTATTTTATCCTTTTAAAAACTACAAATCAATTACTAATATTATTGATTTACTATTTGTTAACAACGTTTTTTAATAACAACGATTTGATGTGATATAATATGACACATAGAAATAATTGACGTGGCATGTCAATTTTAAATTTTAAGCAATGAAAAAATAGCTTATTTTACGGGCAATCCTACGAAACGTCAAGTTACGGTGTGACACCAATTAAAAATGTTATAAGATTAAAATATGAAACTAAAAATGTACATTGTTTGATAACATTTTTGGTACTTATAAAAACTTAAATGTTATCAGAAACGATAAAAATTTCGATACTCGAAATTAAAATTTCGATACTTATCACCAAATAAAAAATATTATCAAATATTATAACATTTTCAATTCCGTATTCTAAATCTTATAACATTTTCAGTTGGGGTTGCAGCGACTAACATAAGGTTAGACATGCCCCTTATTTATTTTCACCCTTCTTTTTAAATAATTTCTTTTTGGATCAATTTGTTTATATAATTATTTGAGAAGAAAGGAATTTAAAAAAAATGGTTCTCTGATAAAAATTTCGTTTGTTTCCTGAGCAAATCTCGGGAAGGAAAACTTACTTTTTCTTTTTTTCCTGTTGTTAACTCGTGATTGTGAAGCTTTCTTTTAGAGAATCCGAGTTAACTCGCCGCGTTTAGTCTGTATGAACGTCTTTTTGTTCCCTTTTATTGCTCTTTGATTTCAATTTCTAGAATTAGATTTTTTTTGCTTGTTTTTCTTTAATTTTGCTTAGATTTGTGTACGGTAATTACATATCTAAGGGAAATTCTAGGTTTGATTGCTAAGATATGTTGAAGCTTCTTTTATCGTTGTTGTTATAGCTATGGATCGTGAGTTTGGATTTATTTTTCTTGGCTGTTAATTAGGTTTGTGTTTTTAGCTTATTTTCATGGCGGATTTAACTTTCTATGCGTAGATTCTCCGGAGGGGGGGTGCTAACTGCTAGGTGTCAATTTGTTCTAATAATTATAGAAATTATTGAATTATAATCTTACTTTCGTGTTTAATGGTTGTGATTTGCTGAATCAGTGTCCTGAACAAAATTTAAAAGCAAAAGTGTACTTTAATTCTGTCATCTTTGGTTCCTCTCTCTCAATTGGATCTGTAAGCAGTTTCCCCTTATATATATATGATTAGTATGCAAATTGATGTTTCCCAGCCATTGGTGCTTGAGATTCTAACTTGTAAATGTTTAATTAGAACCGTGGGGTGTTAACTAGAGTTTATGGGATTGGAATGAGTTACTTCTTGTTGTGTGTACTGTGTGGCCCTTGATTTACGGGTCTATGTGTGCTTCTCGAAGTAAATATTGAGGTTTGAATGTCAATCTGCATATAAAGTTACAGAACTGATGTTCAAAACTTGGTTTACTTGTAGAAGTCTGATTTTAGTCCGATTTGTTTTCTGTGTATGTTAAAGAATTTTGGCTTTTATCATTCATTTTTTTGCATCTTTATATTGATTTTGGATTGGCTTCCTTTAAATCGACAGGAGGAGGCGAGGATGTCGACTCCTGCAAGGAAGAGACTGATGAGGGATTTTAAGAGGTTGCAGCATGATCCTCCTGCTGGAATTAGTGGCGCTCCTCAAGATAACAACATTATGCTCTGGAATGCTGTTATATTTGGGTATATGATAAAATAAGAATGTAGTATCTTTATCTTTTATATTGAGTTTCAATAACATGTGCTAATGTCTTTACTTGATGGATTTGCAGGCCTGATGACACCCCGTGGGATGGAGGTAAAGTAAATTCTGGTGCATATTTTGGTTTGAAGTATCAATTTGTCTATGGTTCTTTGGTTTATTTGTTTGATTGTCTCTTTAAAAATTGCTGTGCACGCTATACGTTGTAATAATCTATCTATCTAAACGGAGACAATTCCTCAATAATTCTGTAGTCCTATAATGATGTTATCAATTTTCCATATATGAATTGGTTACATGCTTCCTCTGACCTGGCTTCTTTTATTTAATCTAGATTTTCTGAATGGTTTTTTTGAATGATAAATTTGTTTTGTTTTGGACCAAAGATAGAATTAGAGATTCGGTGAATTGTATGAGCTGGTACTTAATGCAAAAGGCTGAAGGTTGGATTTGTTCAATGGGGAGTGACATTTTTAATTGTCCTGTAGACTTCTTTTTCATGTGAATAAGTGAAGCAGAAGTGGAACAATCTTTTCATGGACTAGAGCCTTAGGCAATCCTTAAATTCAACGACCCTGCGATTTTGTTAAGGATGTTCTTCGGAAGATGGCCATAAGACCTCTGCATTTTGGATGGAAACTTGTCATGCTTATTTCTGATGCGGATTTTAGTTTGAATAGTAGAATTTTAGGATTATATAAGCTATAGATTTGGATATTTTTTCCCAATGTAATGCGGGTAAACTGCTAACAACTATAAATTAATAATATCTGTTTTGATAATTTTGAGTCTTTTTAGGTACGTTTAAGTTGACACTTCAGTTTACGGAGGATTATCCAAACAAGCCACCAACGGTTCGTTTTGTATCACGAATGTTCCATCCAAATAGTAAGCTTCTAGACAAATCCTCTTCTTTTTTAGTTGGATCCACATTTCTATCTTACATTTTCATTGATTGTTGCATGCCATGCTGCTTTTAAGCTTTTTATTACAAGCTTCAACTTTTTACACATCTGTGCAAAATAAATTTATCCTTTCTTGCATTTTAGGTGTAATACGTAGGGTGCAACTATAACGTTTGTGCTTCTGTCACTCATCATGCCATTATTTTTATCAACTATACTTCTGAATGAGAAGATCTAATACTCGGAAAGTGATTGATACTTGTGATTTCTGATTAAGTAGACCCCTACTTTGAAAGTGTGTGCTCAAGTAGGATACAAATAGCATTTGTTTATGAATCTCCAAACATGAGCTAATTAATGTTTAGGAAACACAAGGCCGTCGTTTGTGACATAAGAACCCAGCCGTCATTACAACCAAAGCTTTAAAGCTGATATTACTTGGCAAATTTACATGTTTGGCTTCAATTTTTGGTTCTCAGCATTTTATTACTGTATTATATTTTATTTGTTATTACGATATAAGTATTATCTCTGTGATCTTGTATATTTTGGTAATCAGCAGTTTTAGCCATTCTTGATCTGATCCGTATGTGTCTTGCTAATTGTCAGTTTACGCTGACGGAAGCATCTGTTTGGACATTCTACAAAATCAATGGAGTCCAATTTATGATGTAGCTGCAATACTGACATCCATTCAGGTACAATATAGTTTCTTCAGGTTTTCATTTGCAGCTATCTAAGGTCCATGGAATAAAATATTATTAAGGATAAACTACACCAGATACCATTGAATTTTAAGTTTAGTATCAATTATGCCACTGAACTAAAAATCGATACTATTTCAGCACTGAACTTTAGTTTAGGTTTTAATTATACCACTGGGCTGTTAAATCCCTCCACGTCATCAAATGCGAACCGTTAAGATTCGTCCACGTTATCGATTTTAATGGCCCAATGGTATAATTGAAGCCTAAACTAAAGTTCATTGCTAAAATAATATCGATTTTTAGTTCAGTGATATAATCGATACTAAACTTAAAGTTTAGTGGTATCTGGTGTAGTTTACCCTATTAGTATTTCCAAATCTCCCTGTCATGGTATAAATTAAGAATCCTTGGTTTATATCCAGATAGGTTGTTAACTTGTTATACGACTGTGGTATTATTGCATTTAACATTTATGCCACTTATGGTCATCTCTCTCTCTTAGATCTGTTTTAAGCCACTCTTATTTTGTGTATGCAGTCACTGCTTTGCGACCCGAATCCAAACTCCCCTGCAAATTCAGAAGCTGCTCGGATGTTTAGTGAGAACAAGCGTGAATACAATAGGAGAGTACGTGAGATCGTCGAGCAGAGTTGGACTGCTGATTGATATCCCATGTTGGACTCCATGGTAAGAACAAAGCATGAATACAATAGGAGAGTATGCGAGCCTGTCGAGCAGAGTGAAGGACTGCTGATTGATAGCTCGAGGTTTGGTTTCTATGGAACGTCGAAAACAATCCAATGGCCTTCTAAATAACATTGAACACTAGAAAATGTGTTTCAAACTGTTTCGACTTTATTAGTTGTTTGTGTTATGAAAATGAGTGTTGCTCCTTGGGCAGCATTTTCATCGAATACTCGAAGCATAAATAAACCCGTAAGTCGGTAAATCGAACTCTGAAACTTACATTTGGGAACTTCTTGATGACGATTGTCGATTTGTGTAAATACAAGTGGAACTATTAAGTTTACTTTTGCTAAAAAAATGAAAAGAGTTGCACAAATGTTGCATTTTGCTTTTATATCCACATGCAAACAAAATGAGACTTGAACGGTTGCATACCATAAGAGAAAAGAACGATTAACATTTAGAATTTGCTTTAGGTTTTTGAATTGTATCTTAATTTCTTTGGGTAGGTCTGCGGTACGACAGGTTACGGTGCGGCACCAACTGAAAATGTAAAATATGACACTAAAAATATTATTTTTTATAACATTTTCGGTTCTTACAAAAAAATCTTATTAAAAGTGATGAAATTTTCGAAACTCGAAAGTAAAGTTTTGATATTTATCACAACTGGAAACGTTATTAAAAAGTTTAACATTTTCAATGCCATGTTTTACGCTTTCAGTTGGTGCTGCACCATAGTCGTACCGTAACCTGCCGTATATTAGACAAACTCAATTTCTTTATTCCAAGGCTAAATTATTTTTTGTAGTCTCGTGTTTTTTGTTTAGGTCACGTAATTTTATTAAATTCTATCCCTAAACTTTTTAAATTTCACGTGTTTTGGTTATTCGATAATTAAGTATCGAAAGTCAACACCAAAACACTGTTTTGGGACTTTTTCCTGACTTTAGCCTTTTTTTGGTTGGAATTCTTCCGTTCTTTGCCATCGTCATTGCCTATCATTTGTGATATAATTAGTACTAAAACATTTTTTCGTCTCAGTTTATTTTTTATTTTCAGTTTTTTTATGCTTATCTTTTTCTGTAATGTTCATGTTTGATTATCATAAAATCGTGACATGTTATTTTTCTCCTTATTCTTGACTTTTTCACTGTTCAAATTTTCGTGGGAAAAAATAATACCAGTGAACTTAAAGAAACCAAAAATATGAGTTTCATGTAAAGTTTTAGTTTTCTTTTTCTTTTTCTTTTTGCGTAAATTTACCCATAAAAAATAAATTTACGTGAAACACTCAAACGACTGACTGACTAAAATGAATGGAATTCAAAAGTTCAATGATGGTTGGGGTTGAAATTTTGAGTGGCCAAACAGAAACACAAACAAAGTTGAGTGACTAAAAAGTGATTTACCCTTATTATAAACCTAGAAGTTCCACGGAACTGTTGGAGAAGAGGAACCAAGTTTATATGATTTGGTTCTCAAACAAAGTAAATTAATTATCCAAATATTTCAATAAAAATTCCACCTAAAGTTATTGGGCCACGTGTCAGTAGAAAATGGCACATAGTAAAAAATATTAACTGAAAAGGGTTTGAATAACTTGTATAACAGAAGTCAAATTTAGATATGAAATTGGACTTTAAAATTAAGTTGAAGTACCAAAACGTATATTTACCCTTTGTTAAAAAATCTGAGGAGGGAGGAGTCCTTGGGCCCACAGTGAGAGTTAGGTACATAAACTTAAATAGCATACAGCTCAGTTAAAAGCCCACTCTTTAATTACTTGGTAATGTGTGGGGTCGGTCCAACATGATAACTTCCCTCAATTTAAAATCCCTACTATTATCTGTCTATTTCTTTCTTATCTGTTCTCCACTTAATTTAATTTTGTTCTGTTACTTAATAATATTCTGTTCTTATCTGTTTTTTCAAATAAATAATTAGAATCCAACAAGTAGCGTTAATAGAAAATGTGGATAATATTTATCTTAAAAAATTTAAGTTTAAATCGTGTTGTCTGTAAGGTATGTGTATATCGTAGAGTTAAGAATATTTATGAACAGATACTACCTTTTATCAACTTTAAACTATTCAAAAAGTATGGTTATTTTTTTTCTCAAATTAAAAATAATATTAGATGACATTTTTATAATTAATTAGGTTATGACATAATATTTTAATGACGTTGATATTTTGATTGGTTAATAACTGATTAATTGTTGAAATAAAACATGAACGCATATATTGTTTTAAGGCAGGGACATAAGCTACATATAAATTAATTACATATAAATTAATTACACAATCTGATATCAATCAAGGTTTTAATTTAATAAAAAAATCATTTTTATCATCTTCTTCTTTTGAATCACAATTTTTATCACTGCATCATTAAATTGGCAAATTGTCTAGAGATTGAACTCATTACTTAATAAATTCTTTTTAACAAAAGTCGCTTTGTCATTTCACCCTAACTTTAGTTTTTTAATACTTTTAGTTACTTTAATGAAAAAATAAAATAATAATTATCTTACTTTTATTCCTTTAAATATTTGAATTTAAAGGAATTTATTGGAGAATTTATATCATGAGCATGACTTACCACATCAGTTATGGTCCTAACCAATGAAAACCAGCTACTACACTATTTTTTATTCATGCTTTTTTTTTAAAAAAATTGCTTTTTGAATGACATGTAAACAAATATTGGTGAAGATTCACTAGTTTAAAATATTGCTTTTTGAGTAATTTATATTGGTTGGGACTATGACTAATGTGGTAAGTCAGACTCATGATATAATTTTTGAATTTATTGTGTGGTTAGAGCATGGACGTTTTCTTTAAGTGATCCAGATTCAAATAGCGAAATTTATAAATATACATAAGTTTCAGAGACGGAAGTACGAGGGGATTTCCCCTTTGTTCTTATATATAATTTTTTTAAAAATATATATTATTTATCAATTTGTCCCTCACTTTCAAATATTTATATTTTACCCTAACCTCAAATCTTGGCTCCGTCCATGACAAGTTTATCTAAATATAAAATTAAACTAAAATACTACTTTATAATCAGATTAGAATATTAGAATTTAAAAAAAAAAAACTTAAGGAAGTGAGAAAGTAGATGCTATTTTTTAAGAGGTTTGTATTCTAGTAGTCTTATTTGTAAATATAATATTTTTTTAACAATGACATATAAATTTTATTAATTATCATGAAAGATACTATAAATACAATGCCTCAAAAAAAGAGAAAAACTAGTCTATTAAAAATATCATATAAACGGTGCACTGAAAAGATTTATCAATTCATGAATTTCTTTGTCTCTAGCAAACGAGATGCTTTACATGATAAAAAAAAGAGTGGTAAGTGAATCAAACTATCAGGCAGATTGTTCCGCTTTATAATTCTGATTAGATCAACTAACAAACCATCAAACGAATAGGGATCAATCTTTTATATGACCACCGACAAAATCAAATCAGAAAACTATAGTCGTGAGGATCTTCATACCATCACAAACTATCGCTACGGTATGTTGAAATCGTGTTAAGCGACAGATAAAACGAACCACATAAGCGAACGTACTACAAAAATAGAAGAAACATGTAAATTTTTTATTAAAATTAAAAAAAAAACAAAATAGCAAGAAAAATAATAAACATTGATAGTCGACAACCAATACTAAAATTAGTTGGCCTAACTGGTTAAACAAAAAAAATTGTTGTGGCTACGAAGAGAAAAATTAAGTTTTTTCCGTTTCAATTAATATTTCATTTGTAAATATAGTTGAATTTTATCAAAAACTAAAAACATAATTACCATAAGTGCTAGAAAAACAATATACATTTGTTTCTATAGCTTTTATTTTACTGATAACAGTTTATCTTGTTCGAGGAAACATATGCTCAGTATTTATTGATCTTCAGAGGTACGTTCTCTTCATTCCTAACATTACATTTTCTTCTTACCGTCTTCTTCATAAGCTTGAAAATTTAAGTTTTATATAAAAATATATTAAAATGAAAATTCCTCCTTCAGATCTCTGAATGTTCACTTTTGCCCTTTTCCTTCTGTTTAATGGTTATTTGAACTTCTTCTTTTTTCAGCAATGGCAACTTATTAGTGCTTCAAATTTGATGCATTTTCAGGTACAACCCTTTTTATCTCCTGCTTTACCATTATCATTGTTTGCCGCCATGCTTGCTTCTTGTACGGACAAGAAGTCTGCTTCTTGTTTCGTTTTGTTGTCGGTTAACTGGCTTTAGCTATATTGTTTTACTGTTGGGACTATGCAGGAATTTGAAAAGGACAGTAAAAATTTGAACTTTGTTTTTATTTTGGGTGTGGGTTTTTCAGTTTAAGACTTTCAGTTGTTGTCTTGTTCATGTTTTGTATTTTCTTTGAAGAAAGGATTTAGTGTTTCATCTTTTATGGTGCCTGAAAGCTAACAAGCTATTGGTCATGCAATAAAATTTTACTGTCATTAATTGCAAACTGTGCTAAGAAATTTAGAACATTGGGGTCATTTCAAATGCAATAAAATTTCACAGATTTCCAGGTTTAGCATTAAGGGATATGGGAAAATCCCCTGCAAAATGGATCAAGACCTTGCTTCTTGGGAAGAAACCTTCGAACTCGGATTTGTTAAAAGGAAAAGAGAAGCTGGTAAGAAAGTACTTGTTTTGTTCGAATACTTCAATGGTATTTGAAGATTGAAAATGCTAAATATTCAAAATTTGTGTTTGATTATTATGTGCAGAATTCTCCGAATAAAGGAGAGGTATTGGTTTCTTCCAAGGTAACTCTTTCTGAACTATTCGCCAATCCTCCATCGATTTCGGCACCTATTCCGGTGAACAGTGCTAGTGACTTTGTGGACTCCAAGAAGGGTATACCAAAATTGCCAAATAATGGAACAAATATTCCGTCTTCACAAGCGGATGGAAATGATAATGCAATTAATATCTTCGGCAAACCGGAAGATCCTGAGAGGATTAGGCTTGACCGAGCTGCTGCAAAGGCACAGGCTGCTATTAGGGGTTATCTGGTAGCTTACTCTCTCTTAAAAGGTTACTCTGTAATACTTTAAAATCTTGGGAAGTAATCTGATTATGTTGCACTTGGCATTTGGGTGGAAACTTTGGCTTTTTTGGCTCTGCATGGTGCCTTATGTTGTTAACTGTTGTTCGTATATAAAGGTAAAATCTATGTGAGGTTAGAATGAGACATTGTTCCTTCGTTGATGGTATGATCTAGACTTGTTTTTTTATTGGCCAGTAACATATTCAATCGGTTTTCGGTTTAAATGCTTGTGTGTGTCGACTGTTCAAATGGTTGCTGCCTCTATAGTTTATAATTATTCCATACTTTTGTTTGTGTTTGTACCTGTGTGCGTATAATTTTATGGTACTCGTATGAATGCAAATCTTCTGTCACCTGACCTTATATTAGGGTTGTTATAGTTCTAAAATCATGTAATTTTATTGATGAAAATGTTCTTTGTTGGAAGGCTCGCCGGGCATTTCGTACCCTTAAGGGCATTATAAGGCTGCAAGCACTTGTTCGTGGTCACTTGGTTAGACGACAAGCCGTGGCTACCTTATACTGTATATGGGGAGTTGTTAAGTTCCAGGCATTGGCTCGTGGTCAAAAGGTTAGATGTTCGGATATTGACATTGAACTGCAGGAAAAACATCTACGACTGACTCGGGTGTTTTTTTTCTTCTTCTTATAAACCAGTGTGTAATGACTTGTCATGCAATTCTGACAAAAACTGTAAACACAAGTTGTTTAATGCCCTAGTTATGTTCAATTGATCATTGCTTATGTGGTGCTTTCGGACTTGCTAATCATGCATACCATGCTTCTAAGCTGATTACAATTAATTTATTTAAGCAGGGTTTGAAAAGCTTAGATCCTTTCAGAGTTGGTGCATTTTCTCAAGGTTCTAAAAATAAAACAAACAATGTATTTGTTCAAAAGGTATGTCCTTTTTTCTTTCTTTTGCTTTCTGATACAACAATTGGATTCGGCTTACTATCTAAATGAGATTTTCGATGCTGATAGAAACTCCATAATGTTTAGCCTTTAGGACAGTTTTGTGCTCCTAAAAATTGCTACTTGTGCTTATGCATTCCATCGCTTGCAGCTTCTAGCTTCATTACCTGACGTGTTACCTCTACGACTTCAATATGGTCCGGAGGAACCTAACTCGTTATGGCAGTGGCTTCGACGCTGGTCAAGTTTACGTTTTTGGGAATCCCCTCTGCAAGTAATGAGGAGTCTGGCCCTGAAGTCTCGATCAAAGCAAAGTGTTTGGGAACTGTCCACAGCAAAAGTTGAAAATGGATCTTGTTTTACTTTGGAGCATGAAAAAACAAAATGTGTTGTGAGGAAAGTTTCTGGTAACACAACAGCAGATACAGTTCTGGAGCATCCGCAAAATGAACTCGAGAAAGTTAAACGCACTTTAAAACAACTTACTGCGAAGGAGGTTTCTAAAAAGTCTGAGGTTGTTAATGATAAAACAACACAGACTCCGAAAAGAACTACTTCTGATGCTCCTGATGTTTCAGAACAGAAGTCCGATGAGAAGATGATGAGGGAGGTGAGTGCAACACTATCAACGCCGTCAAATCTCGAGGCAGATCTGAGATTGTCCCAAGAAGACGCTTCTCTCGATGAGCCTAATGTCTCTCCTGCAGTTGACTTGGCACCTGCTGAAAACAATGATAAAATTGAAAACATACTAGTACCGGATGAGTTAAGCTCTAAGTATAAGCAAATCAGTGATGTGAGCTCAAAAAAGGCAAACCAAAGAAGAGCTTCTTTCCCTGCGAAAACCGGTAATGTAGAAAACGGGCTAAAGAACACGCTGAAAGTGCCCAGTTATATGTCACCAACTGAATCGGTGAAAGCTAGGCTTAGGAGTCAAGGCTCCCCAAGGTCTGCTCGTGAAGTGGTTGAGAAATACGGGTTAAACAGGCGATATTCTCTGCCATCTCCGTCAACCGATAGCAATCTAAGTCCACTGTCATCAGGTGCTCAAAGACCAGCTCAAGTAGCTAGTAAAGGTGGTAAGCATGAGTTAACATAGATGTTTTATGCCTTACCATTTGTGTTACCGTATCAGTATTATCTCGGTATGCTACTTACTTTACCTCGTTCTTTCGGTAAGACGCTGATCGTTCGAATCGTTGTACTTACATTCATGTCTAGTTAAGCATGCTCACGTTGATTGTTCTATGTGATAGTTAGCATTCAAATTTCACCTTCACATGGCATGCTCATATCGGTTTTTATTATCTGAACTTTCAGATAAGACGATCAGAGCCGAGTGGAGGAGGTAATTTTCACACAAGGAAGCGTTTCATGTTCTCTTGCGGTTCGAGTTTCATCACACGTGGTCACTTTCGATGTCTGGTTGTCGAACCAGGATTGTTAACAATCTAATCATTTTGTTTTTCGGCTGCATTCTTAAGTTCATTAGTATTTGCAGGTGTGTAAATTGGCAAGTAGTTGTACATGTTTAAGCTGGTTAATTTGGTTTTTGTATTTGTCCTTCTGTATCAGAGTTCAAACATGATAATATCCTGACGACCAAGTGTGTTTATCACAATGCTTTGGCTTTCGTAGGTGTCGATGTTTCTGCGAGAATAAGTTTTATCAAAATGATTTATATTAAAAATCTGTTTCTTGGTTAGTTGGTTATCAAATATTTGTCTTTAATTATTAAAAAAATATTCATCTTTAATATAAGATTTATTTTAGGATTGGCTTAACTATAAAATAAGTGCCCAAACTATTATTTTTTTTCAATAGGTGCTTAAAGTATTTTTTGGCTGAAATAGGTGCTTAAAATTTTATTTTTGGCTAAAATTAGTGCCGAAGTAGGTGCCTCAGTTAACTTTAAAACAAGCTAAAAATAAACTTTAGGCATTTATTTCAGCCAAAAAAGTACTTTAAATAAGGACGAAGCCAGAATTTGAGATTGGGGGCAAAACATAAATGTTTGTAAGTGTAACCCCCTAGACCCGCCTATGCATTAATACGGATCCTAGGAAGTCACATTAGGGTCACTGGAGCGACCCACGATAAAATTTCAAATAAACAAATTTGCTGAACCATTTGAAATTCATAAATCAAGTTTTGAATTAAAATACAAATTCAGGAAAACATTTAGACAATGAAACAAAACTCTGATACAAATTATTAATATAAGTTTCAAACTCGAATATAAATCAAAACATGACATACATGCCCCCTAATTATACAGATACCATACTCCGCAAGCAAGCCGAAGAAACTCTCATACCGACGTTGACAGCTGCGACAAAGTCGATCCTCTGACCTGTGATGGTAAAAATAACGTGAGCTTCGGAAAGCTCAGTAATACGAACTACCAAGAGATGCTAAAAGCACAAGTAGGTATATGGCAAGCTTTACATTATCATGAAGAACTGAGCAACAGTAAGCTCAAATTACGATCCGAAATTTCAGAGGAGCATTATGTCAGAAGGTAACGGAGTTGTTCTTTATTTGATCACCCGAACCTTAAGAGATGAGTCTAAAGCCGGAGATTTAAAGAGATTCAGATTTCAAAAGTTGAATCAAGGAGTTCACAGTGGTTCGTTAAGCGCGAATTGTAAGTTTACGGGGAGTCCAACTTTGATATATTAATTTAGTAAGGTATTTTCAGAAGAGGCCAGAAAGTTTTATTAATTTACTTAACTACCCTCCAAAATACAATTCCCCCTGAGCTGCATACATAAGGTCTTACCCTAGGCCTGAGGCGTAGAAGCCTACCTAAGGGAATGTCTTAGGTCCAGAAAGACTTACCCTAGGCCCGTGAGCATAGGAGCTTAGGTCCAGAAGGACTTACCAGCGCTGAGCCTACAGATCTTCATTCATATCCCAAATAATATACCCAATATGATTTCAGTTTATATTCAGAAGACAGTATTAGAGAAAATAGATGTTAGATATATTTTTATACCAGAAGACAGATGTCAAATTATTTTTATTACTATTATTTCCTATTCAATGTCATATATCAGATATATTTTTCATATCAGAGGTTAGAAACCAGGGAATTGCTTCCCTTTCGAATAACAGAGTTGTACTTTTAATTTTTAGCAGATGGTCTTGGTTTAGAACAAAGAGTATTTACGGATACATAGTACGTGCCTTACGACTCAATTTATTTTTCAGAAGCACTCGATAAGTATCAGAAAGAGGCATTCGGCAATCTTTGGACAGATTTGTAAAACCGAAATTGATTTTGATATAACACATAATCTTAAGGACCAATTTGCAAAACAATAAATTTTTAAGTACTCTTTAAAGTCTCTCAATTGACAAGTGTTTTTAAAACAAAATAATAATTAAAGACCTGCTCTTAAATCATATATATTTTTCAAAGTCCTTTTCTATGTTTTCCAAGCACAAGTATGCAAAAACGCCCAGGAGTATCGATACCCTTAGCGTATCGATACCCTATTTTGTCACTGTAATTTTATTGAACATACCGTACCGATACGCCCTGAAACCGTATCGATACGATATGCGTCTGGGCAATTGTTTTCATGAACACGTACCGATACGCATGGTAACCGTATCGATACGCTAAGCATATCTTTGAAAAATCCGAGCATTTAATTATTTGACCGTTACTTGTCAGTTGGTTGGTTTCCCAATTTTCAAAAGGTAGTTGTACCGTACCGATACGCTTGGTATGCGTATCGATACACTTTTCATACAAACATAACTTGGGATTCCAGTAACTTTGGACCGTATCGATACTGCCCTCGTATCGATACGCCCCTTAAAAACCGTACCGGTACGCCTTATATGGGTATCGATACGCCCTGCTTTCAGGCACAACGACTCTTTCCTCTTTGATGCAGGTATCGATACGCCCTTCCCGAGTACCGATACGGTAGGCTGCAGAGCTGCATTTAATGCGGGAAAAATGTCCACAACGGCTCTATTGATGATCCCAACTACCCAAACGGCTAGAAATCAATGCAAGGGTATAAAAACAAGCTTCATTTGACCAAACAACCATTATTGAACCTTCAAGCATCATCAAAGCAAAAATCCAAACCCTTGAGCTATTAAAAGTCAAATCTTGTACCCAACTCTAGTGTTTTTCAAATTGTCAATTTGTATTGTGAGTTTGGGATTGTTTAAATTGTATTTGGGTAGACAATCATCCTTTGAGAGGAAACATTTGAGTTTACCAAAATCTTTCTTTGTATTTGAGTGGATTAAACTTTGGGTAGAAAGCTTAATCGAAATTGTAAGGTTTCCTCCTCATCCAAGAAAAGGGGACGAATTCAATTAGTGAATTGTTTGAAAATCCTTAGTGGGAGCTAAGGTAGTGGATGTAGAGTTCATTTGGAGAACTTGAACCACTATAACCCCTTGTGTCATTTTTATTTTCAATTTCTCTTCACCAAAGTTTTAATTGCCAATTCACCCCCTCTTGGCCATTTGCAAGTGTTCGATCAACTCAACAATTGGTATCAGAGCTACACTCATTGGAAGGATTACAACCCTCTTGAGTCGATTCTTGGAGAGTTTGATCAACAACAAGTCAAGCAATGGCATCCACCTCCAACTATGAGTCTCAATCCACCACCAAGCCACCATTCTTCAATGGGGATAACTATCTTTATTGGAAGAATAGGATGAGGCTCTTCATCAAGTCTACCGACTACATGGTGTGGGATGTGGTTGAAGAAGGTCCATACATTCCCATGAGGAGAGATGGAGAAAGGCTCATCCCAAAGATCAAAGCCGAAATGACCGATGATGAAAGAAGAAGGATGCAAGTGAATGACAAAGCTCTTCATGTTATATTTTGTGCACTTGGTCCGGATATCTACTCCAAGGTGTCTTCAATCGAAAATGCCAAGGAGGTTTGGGACACCCTCGAGACAACATACGAGGGAACTAGTGATGTCAAGGAGACAAAGATTGGGCTACTCAATCTAAGCTATGAGAACTTCAAGATGGATCCCGAAGAAAGTGTCTCTAAGATGTTTGATCGGTTCTCGGTCATTGTCAACGGGTTGAAGGGTTTCGGTGAAATCATTCCCGAAGACAAGCTAGTGAGAAAGTTGTTGTACTCTCTTCCGGAGTCATGGGATGGCAAGAGAACGGCCATTATTGAAGCTCGAGATTTGAAGACTCTCAAGCTAGATGCTCTTGTTGGATCCCTACTCACACATGAGATTATGAGGAAGGGAAGAGAACAAGAGAAGAAGATAGTGGAGAAGAAGGAAGTTGAGAAGAAGAAAGTTGGAATCGCACTAAAGGCTTCACAACAAGAAAGCGATTCTAGTGAGGATGAAGATGAGGAGATGGCTATGTTGGCCAAACGTTTTACTCGGTTTATGAAGTCAAATCGTGGAAGAAAATTCATTAGAAAGGGAGACTTCAAGAGTAAGAGCAAGGAAGAGGAGAAGGACCAACTTACTTGCTATGAATGCAAGAAACCGGGTCACATCCGTTCCGAGTGTCCTCAATTGAAAAAGAAAAGCTTTGGGAAGAAAAACAAGCTCAAAGCACAAATTGCTACTTGGAGTGACGATGAGTCTTCCGAGGAAGAGGAGGAAGTGGCCAACCTATGTCTCATGGCCATCGATGATGAACCTAAGGTAAACTCTCACTCATCTAATTTCGATTTTACAATTGAGGAACTTCAAGATGCTTATGATGAATTGCAAGAAGTGTATGATGAGTTGGTAGGAAAATACAAAGAGTCCATTTTGAAAAACAAGAAAACAATTTCCGATTTAAAAAATCAAAATGAGACATTTTCAAAAACTAACTCCGAATTGGAAAAGAATGTATTGTTTTTAGTTAATCTTTCTAATGATCTTAAAACTAAAAATATTGAACTTGAAAAACTTCTTTCCGATTTTCAAGATTATCACACAAAGGAAGTGGATAATCTTAAAACGTCTATTGCTATTGGGAAAAATAATTTTGAAAAAGGAAATCACGTTAAAACCCAATATGTAAAAAGAAAACCTTTTGTACCTAAACAAAGAAATTTTAATAAGCAAGCTAGAGGTCATAGAGTTAGGAGTGTTTGGGTTCCTAAAGAACTCATTATTTCTAATGATTTGAATGCTATTGCTTCTTGGATTCCTAAGGGAACCAAATTGTTGAAGGCTAACACTCATGGACCCAAAATGATTTGGGTACCAAAAACCAAGGCCTAATTTCTTTGTTTGTAGGGGGAGCATTGCTACAAGGCTAAAGCTTCAAGCAAAAATTCTTGGTACCTTGATAGTGGATGCTTAAGACACATGACCGGTGACAAGAGTCGATTTGTGGAACTAAAGCCTAAAAGTGGTGGAGTGGTAACATTTGGTGACAACTCCAAAGGCCATATTGAAGGAATAGGCTCCATTGGTAATCACTCTTCTATTTTCATTGAAAATGTTTTGTATGTCAACGGTCTTAAGCATAATTTGTTGAGTATTAGTCAATTGTGTGACAAGGGTTTTAATGTTCTATTTGATAAAAGTGGTTGCAAAATTGTTAACATTAAAACAAATCAACTAATGCTCATAGGACATAGAATAGGCAATATTTACATGGTGCATTTAGATGACATTCAATCATCCCATACATGCTTAGTTGCACATGATGAACATGACTCATGGCTTTGGCATAGAAAATTAGGACATGCTAGCATGAGTGTCTTAGAGAAATTAATTTCCCTTAACCTAGTTAGAGGTTTACCCAAACTTAAATTTTCCAAAGGTAAAATTTGTGACGCATGTTCAAAAGGTAAACAACATAGAAATTCTTTTAAATCCATAAATGATGTCTCTACGAGTAGATGTTTACAATTGATCCATATGGATCTCTTTGGGCCAATTAGAACAATGAGCTTGGGTGGAAAATCATATGCTTTTGTACTTGTAGATGACTTCTCTAGGTATACTTGGGTTCTATTCTTAAGTACAAAGGATGAGGCTTTAGAAAAATTCATCACATTTTCTAAAATAACTCAAAATGATCTTGAACTTAAAATTTCTCACATTAGAAGTGATCATGGAACCGAATTTCAAAATCTAGGTTTCGATGAGTTCCTAAATGAAAATGGGATTAGCCACAATTTTTCCGCACCTCGCACTCCTCAACAAAATGGGGTAGTTGAGAGGAAAAATTGAACTTTAGAAGAAATGGCTAGAACCATGCTTTGTGAAAATAATTTACCTAAATATTTTTGGGCGGAAGCCACAAATACCGCTTGCTATATTATAAATCGAGTAATGATTAGGCCAATTTTGAAGAAAACACCTTATGAGATTTTAAAATCCAAAAAGCCTAACATTAGCTATTTTCACCCTTTTGGTTGCAAGTGTTTTGTTTTGAATAATGGTAAAGAAAACTTAGGTAAATTTGATGCTAAAAGTGATGAAGCTATTTTCTTAGGGTATTCTTTAAACTCTAAAGCCTATCGTGTATTTAATAAAAGAACTCTAGTTGTTGAAGAGTCTATACATGTTGTTTTCGATGATAACCTCCTTCCGAGGAAGGAATCTTGTGATGATGATGATGTAGGAATCATTGATGCCATTGATGGAGGACAAACGTCAAAGGTGGATGAGATTCCAACCAAAGAAGAGGATTCACAAGATCCACCTCTTGAAGCCTTGAAGGACTTGGCTCTTGAGGAAAGGGAGGTGTCTTACCCAAGGGAGTTAAACTATGTCAAAGGTGGTGAAATCTTGGGTGATCCATCCAAGGGGGTAACTACTAGATCCTCTCTCAAATTAATGAATCATGTTGCATTTATTTCATGCATTGAGCCTAAAAATATTAAAGAAGCTTTAAAAGATGATTTTTGGATTTTGGCCATGCAAGAGGAATTAAATCAATTTGAGAGGAGTAAAGTTTGGACATTAGTTGAAAGGCCTAATGATCAATCTACTATAGGAACAAAATGGGTTTTTAGGAATAAATTAGATGAAAGTGGTAATATAGTGAGAAACAAGGCTAGGCTTGTTGCTCAAGGCTATACACAAGAAGAGGGAATTGATTTTGATGAGACTTATGCACCCGTAGCTAGGATGGAAGCTATTAGGATGTTACTTGCATTTGCATGTTATCATGATTTCAAGCTTTTTCAAATGGATGTGAAAAGTGCCTTTTTAAATGGTTTCATAAATGAAGAGGTGTATGTTGAACAACCACCGGGTTTTGAGGATTCAAAATTTCCAAACCATGTGTTTAAACTTACAAAAGCTCTCTATGGTTTAAAACAAGCTCCTAGAGCTTGGTATGAGAGACTTTCAAATTTCTTAATTGAAAAGGGTTTTGAAAAGGGAAAGGTGGATACAACACTCTTCATAAAAAGATATAACAATGACATCTTAGTAGTTCAAATTTATGTTGATGATATTATTTTTGGTTCTACTAATGAGTGTTATTGTAAGGAATTTTCTAAGCTAATGCAAGGTGAGTTCGAGATGAGCATGATGGGGGAGCTCTCATTCTTTTTGGGACTCCAAATCAAGCAAAGGAAGGATGGCACCATCATAAATCAAGCTAAGTACGTGAATGATATGCTCAAGAAGTTTGGCTTGGAGAATGCAAAACCTCAAGCCACTCCTATGAGTTCTTCCATAAAGCTTGACAAAGATGAAGGAGGTAAGTGTGTTGATTCTAAGCTTTATAGATCTATGATAGGTTCTTTGCTTTACCTTACCGCAAGTAGACCGGATATTATGTTTAGTGTTTGCTTGTGTGCTAGGTTTCAAGCTAGTCCTAGAGAATCACACTTAGTTGCCATTAAGAGAATTTTTAGATACCTTAGAGACACACCTACTTTAGGTCTTTGGTATCCTAAGGATTCTTCCTTTAGCCTTCATGCTTTTTCGGATGCGGATTATGGGGGATGTAAGATAGATAGGAAAAGTACTTCCGGGACATGTCAATTCTTAGGTAGTATGCTCGTATCTTGGTTCTCTAAGAAACAAAATAGTGTAGCCTTATCTACCACCGAAGCGGAGTACATATCCTTAGGGAGTTGTTGTGCTCAAGTCCTTTGGATGAAGCAACAACTCTTAGATTATGGTGTTAAAATAGAAACCATACCCCTTAGGTATGACAACACTAGTGCCATTTGTCTCACTAAGAATCCCATCCAACACTCTAGAACTAAACACATAGAAATTAGACATCATTTCATTAGAGATCATGTTTTGAAAAATGATGTTGTTATAGAGTTTGTTGACACCTTGAACCAATTAGCGGATATATTTACAAAACCTTTAGATAAAGAGCGCTTTTGGACCCTTAGGAGAGAGTTAGGTTTAACTAGCCTTTCTTGACACCTTTTTGGTCCCAAAATGTCAAAATTTGCTTGAAATTGTTTGTGATTCATGCTTGTGTTAATTTTGTCCTTCTTGCTTATATGCATGTTGCTAGGGGGAGTATATATTCAGTTTAGCCTTTAAAACTTGTTCATATGACATGTACATGCATTTAGGGACGTTTCAAATTGGTTTTTTGCACTTAAATCTGTCAAATTTGCACAAACTGGCAAAGGTGTATCGATACGGCTAAAGCGTATCGATACGGTATGCTTTCTGGGAATTCTTGAGGATGAACAAGTATCGATACGACCCCTCGTATCGATACGAAGCAAGTCAAGGGAAATAGTCAAAGTCAAGCGTACCGATACGTCCCCGCGTATTGATACGGTAGTATTGACGAATATAAAATTAGGGTTAATGGGTATCGATACGCGTGTATAGCGTATCGATACGGCCTCGACGGAGAGGCTATTTAGGGCTGCTTTTGTTAAAACTCTTTAAAACTCAAAACCCCTCTTTTCTCTCCACAAACCCTAGCCGCGAAACCCTATATAAACCCCCTCAATCCATCAAATTTTACCATCAATCTTCAAAATTTCTTGAGGGTTTTTACTCTACACATCAAGGCAAACCTTGGGCATCAAATCTTGTGCATTCACATCCCCTCTTTCATCCATTCTAAGATTCAAGGTATAAAATTTTTCTTTTTCTTTTTTTTATTTTCGTTTGCTTTTAATTGTTGTTTCAACTGAATTTTTGTACAAACCTTGTTTAATTGTTGTGGGTTTCACCTTTTTCACAAAATTTTTTCAAAAGTTAAAATTTTGTTTTTTTATTCAAATATATTTTATATTCGATATATTTTTAAAACTGTTTTTTTTGTTTTGTGAATATTTTTTTAAAATTCTTTTTAACAAATTACCTTGAATTATCAGAATTTATTGGATCAAATAGGATGTTAATTGCATACATATTCGAATCCTTTTTGATGTATTTTCAGGATTATGGCACCGAAAAAGGAGACTAAGCGTCATCGCTCTACTTCCAATCCTACCGAGGATGTCAAGGGTAATCCTACACCTAACCTTCCTTATATCATCCAATCAAGTTTTCTCGAACCTCTTGATAGGGAACGATATAAACTTTTTCTAGGAATAAACCTTAGGGAAGAGCGAGTTGTGTCCATTCCTTTTTTAAGTTCTGCCCGTTTCAAATTCAAATACCTACCTTTGATTAAGCAATGGAAATTCTTGACCTTTTTTAATATTCCTCCTATCCTATATAGGAACCTAGTCATTGTGTTCTTTTCTAATGTCGTATGTATACATGATGAACCTAGAGAGCATGTTATTGCCATTGAATCTTCCATTATGGGCAAACGTTTTCAAATTGATCAAAAAGTTTTATGCAATGTCTTTGGTTTTGAAGATGTTGGTATTGATGATGAACATTCCTTGGGTACGGGTTATCTAGGTCCCGCAAAAGTTTTAGATGCTCATGACCGTATCCTTCACCTTCTTGTTTCTTGGTTTCTTCGTCCATCGGGTGGGAAATATTCAACTGTTCGTCAAACGGATGATTTTTGGCTTAAGTGTTTTAGAGAAGGTAAACGTCCAAATTTGTGTCAAATCATGTTTGCCGACCTTGTCTTTTTAGTTCAATACGCCCATACCAAACAAGTCTCATCCTTTTACTACTCAACGGCCTTGAGTTTTCTATTTCATTCCATTGGCATTGATTGTTCACATGATTTTCCCGAAACCCTTGGCCTACCTATTGATGAGCGTTCCCTAGCTCGCTCTGGTTTCACTTATGTTGATAATGAGTGGGTTCGCAATCCTCAAGATCCTCCGCCCGTTGCTCCGGTCGATGCCTCTCGTGCTTCTTCGAGTTCTCATCGTGCTTCCTTTGATTCCTCCTCCATGGATACTCTCATGACCTTCCTCAATGAGAAGTTCACCGCGATGGATACTCGTTTCACATCCTTAGAGGATCGCATTCAAGGCATGGACAAGAAGATAGATACCATGGTCGCTCGCCAAAACTCCATGGATATCTCTCTTACCGCCTTCCATGGTGCTTGGATCAATCAAACCCGAAGGAATCAACCCTCTCAAGAAGATGAAGAAGAAGATGATGAGGATGATCATGATGACGAAGGGGACGAGTAGATCATGCATCTCATCTTAGGCCATTTAGTCTTTCATTATTATTATTGCATTTTTGTTTTTAGGATTTGAGGTTTATGCCTATTATCTATGTTTTTAGGATTTTAAGAGTTTGGATTATGATGGTTGCTTTGACATTTATGCATTTGAACCTTTATGCTTATTTTGGAGTTTATGAATTTGGACTCTTTGCTTGCCTTTAGTTTAATGAATTATTGTTGCTTTATATTCTTATTATCCTTGTATTCTATTTTGATCTAACAAAAAGGGGGAGAAGGATCATAGAGTCAAAATATTTTTGTTTTGAAAATCTATCTTAAAGTAAGGGGGAGAAAGCTTTTCAAAGTTTCAAAAACTTAAAAATTTATTTATGGTTTTGTTATATCAAAAAGGGGGAGATTGTAAAACCGAAATTGATTTTGATATAACACATAATCTTAAGGACCAATTTGCAAAACAATAAATTTTTAAGTACTCTTTAAAGTCTCTCAATTGACAAGTGTTTTTAAAACAAAATAATAATTAAAGACCTGCTCTTAAATCATATATATTTTTCAAAGTCCTTTTCTATGTTTTCCAAGCACAAGTATGCAAAAACGCCCAGGAGTATCGATACCCTTAGCGTATCGATACCCTATTTTGTCTCTGTAATTTTATTGAACATACCTACCGATACGCCCTAAAACCGTATCGATACGATATGCGTCTGGGCAATTGTTTTCATGAACACGTACCGATACGCATGGTAACCGTATCGATACGCTAAGCATATCTTTGAAAAATCCGAGCATTTAATTATTTGACCGTTACTTGTCAGTTGGTTGGTTTCCCAATTTTCAAAAGGTAGTTGTACCGTACCGATACGCTTGGTATGCGTATCGATACACTTTTCATACAAACATAACTTGGGATTCCAGTAACTTTAGACCGTATCGATACTGCCCTCGTATCGATACGCCCCTTAAAAACCGTACCGATACGCCTTATATGGGTATCGATACGCCCTGCTTTCAGGCACAACGACTCTTTCCTCTTTGATGCAGGTATCGATACGCCCTTCCCGAGTATCGATACGGTAGGCTGCAGAGCTGCATTTAATGCGGGAAAAATGTCCACAACGGCTCTATTGATGATCCCAACTACCCAAACGGCTAGAAATCAATGCAAGGGTATAAAAACAAGCTTCATTTGACCAAGCAACCATTATTGAACCTTCAAGCATCATCAAAGCAAAAATCCAAACCCTTAAGCTATTAAAAGTCAAATCTTGTACCCAACTCTAGTGTTTTTCAAATTGTCAATTTGTATTGTGAGTTTGGGATTATTTAAATTGTATTTGGGTAGACAATCATCCTTTGAGAGGAAACATTTGAGTTTACCAAAATCTTTCTTTGTATTTGAGTGGATTAAGCTTTGGGTAGAAAGCTTAATCGAAATTGTAAGGTTTCCTCCTCATCCAAGAAAAGGGGACGAATTCAATTAGTGAATTGTTTGAAAATCCTTAGTGGGAGCTAAGGTAGTGGATGTAGAGTTCATTTGGAGAACTTGAACCACTATAACCCCTTGTGTCATTTTTATTTTCAATTTCTCTTCACCAAAGTTTTAATTGCCAATTCACCCCACTCTTGGCCATTTGCATGTGTTCGATCAACTCAACAAGATTTCAGAACGAGATACCTACGAATAGGGGAGTTTGATAAAACGAATCGGACCAAACATCGGAAGTTGATGCATCAAGATTATCGAGATTTCAGATATATCGTGAGCAAATCAAACATTACAACTTACGAGGGTATTATGGTCATTTTGACCTTCATGGGTAATTTAATAATTTAGACAAACCAAGCATAAGTAACGATACACAGAATTCAAGAATTCGAGTTGCTCTTCAAGTTTCCGAGTCCCTTGAACTGGTCAGAACCCAACAATACAATGTTTATTATTTAACCGGATAGGTAAGCCTTAAACATTTGTTTCGCAAAACTGACCACAACGTACAACCAAAAGTAGTTCGTCTTTCACTAATCGCCCACTAAACTTATTACCAGGAATCGAGCATATATTCGAACGGTATTTTTCAAGTATTCGAACATGTGCATTACACTTGGACTCATTCCAAAACATCGAATGTGCCTTAAGAGAACAGATCTCTCTTACTATTAACTATGTATTTTCTCCCAATAAATTGTACGCCTTCATATGGTATTCCTCCAATATCATATTAGTATTAGAAACGACCAACAGACACGGGTCGTATATTACCACTTTTTATTTGAGCCATTACATGGTTGGCTTTATTTGGAGTTCTCAATTCCATGTCTTAGAAATATTCTCAATCACTATAATATCTAAGGGTATTTTAGACAATTCGATGCTCGAAGGTGCTACGATTGTTCAGAGTCTTCCGGTCCTTCCAACTATTCATTCATTTAGGTTCTCGGGGGTAAACCATCATTTTGATTAATTTGGCAACTAGTGCCGAGGATAGATTATTCTTTTTGTTCATTATGGATATTTTGATCAGTTCAACATCATCAGTATTTTCAAACATTTTTTTCATTTTAATCAATTCAGCAATTTACGCAATTTTGACTAATTCAACATACAAATATTTTCTCGCAAACGTGTTCAGAAATTTATTCAGTTTCAAAAAGAATTTGAGCAATTTACAATCTCAAAGGTGAAGCCTCGTTATTATAACCTCCCAAGCCAGTTTTAAGATTTTCAGAGGAATTAGTTGATATACCGTATCTAGTGTAGATTCTTAGACCACTTTCAATTATAGGGGTATTTTAGTCATTTTCATACATCAAGGGCATTTTCGTAATTCATTAGCCAACATAATCAGATTTGGAGATCAACCGTTATTAGTAATCGCTTACTGAACTCAAAAGCCCTTTCGATTTATCAAACCTCTTATTCGAGTATTTGTATTGGCCATTATTATTTTTATCTCATAAATGATCGACATAAGCGGAAGTAATCACATGGTCATGCAAGCGTTAACCAATTACCAACATATTACAAAAGCATGCTGAAGGTAGTGATGTATTACCTTGAATTCTTGTTGTATCGGTTGACCCTCAAACGACATTTGAACACCCTTGAACCCGGATTTGACGTCCCTCCACCATTCGTATTCAAGGAATTGTGAGTACCTTCAATCACACAATATCCCATTTTAGTCCTTATTCATAGAACACTTAACTGAATAGATAAATACATAAACAAGTTCGGGTTCAAGGTCAGATTTGGAGGCTTTCGGGTCAGAATTTTACGAAACGGGCTTCAAAACGGATTCAGGACGTCGAAAAACATAAAACGAAAGTTTTCGGAAAAGTTGACTTTTTGGTCAACGGTCAAAGTCAACGCTGATGCCAGCAGTTAAGTCAACGCTGACATCAGCATGACGTCATCGGTCAAGGTCAACTAAGTTGACTCGACGAGTTAACTCAGGCGAGTTGACTCACTAAGTTGACTCAGCCGGGTCGGATGCGGGTTAGGTCTGACACGGGTCTGGGTCATGGGCCGACCGGTTTAACCGGTTCAGCCGGTTCACTTACCCAAAAATCTCAGGTCGCCGGAGATCTCGACGGACACGATTCTGCAATAAAAATATAGATCGATCAACCACGATTTCAACCCATACAAATATAACGCGAAACAAGCCAGAAATATATCAGAAATTACCTATCACGCACTCGAACGGCCAAAAAAACGACGAGACTCTAATGAGGAGCTTGCCGGCGTCGGACGGGCAAGTGGTCGGCTGGGTTTTACTCGCCGTCACGTCAGGGGCCCAAATCTGGTGCCCGTTTCACAAACGGCCGGCAACCGAGGCCGGAAAAAGCAAGAAACATCTGCGACGATTGGGTTTCTCGCAGCCGCTTCAAACGGGGTTTGTCGGCGAAAGGCGGCTCGACTACGCGCGTGGTGGTTATGGCTGGGATCGTGGCGACACGACGCCTTCGGCGATGTAGGCGGTGACCACCACCACCCGGCGGTGACGGAGATGGACGGCGGCCGATCGGGAAGGTGAAAGGTCGCTTTTAAAAAAAACTAAGCAATTTGATATTTTTTTTGATCTAGAATGTGCATTGGTTTCGGGTAGGTGAGGAGTCTCACTTTTATTCCATTTTGAATTAGACAATTAAACCATAGTTAAATAAAAACAGGAGTAAACATAAGTCATGAATTGCCTTAGTTTAGACGGTTAAAGCTTGAGTTTACCAAGCATAGGTTATAGGTTCAAGCCTTTATATCCACACTTACCAAATATTTTTTTTACTTGCTTTTCACTTTTATGCCTCTATTTTTTTATTTTAGGGTGTTACAGTAAGTGAAGACAAATTTAAAAATAAATCAACTTGTATAAAAACTTATAAAGAAGAACAAAGCTGGAAAAATCATTCTTAGGGTACATTAAATTCCATGTATGCAAAAAAACAGTGAATTTCATATATTTGTCATGTCAGCACATGACGTGTGTTAAGTATTGTATTCAAAATTTTATTTGAAGACTTAATTAATTGTAAGTTTTTAAATAAAAGATTAATTAATAAATCTTTCTCTTCAACCCTATTTTTCTCTCTTAACCTAAGTGCAGCCCCGCAACCAATTTTGCTTGTCCTCCTAACCCGCGGTCCATTATCAATTTTAAAATTAGTTGTTGAATATCGGATTTATTACGTTTTATGTTTGTTTTGTTTTAATAAAAATCTCTAGCATACTTTGACGATCGGTTGGTATTCGTATAGAGATTTTCACGACGCTAAATTTTTATTTTGATTCAGTCCATGATCTTAGAAAAATAAATCTTCACTCGGTTGATGGTTGGTTGCCGTTGTAATCAGACCTTGGTAGCGAAGTAAAATTTGCCTAATAGCTTAGTCCACTCACCAGTCACCACTCCTTTTACACCATTTTAAAGCGTCTCGTTTAGATAGAGACAATGATATTCATGAAGGTTTCTAAATTTTGGTATGCTAACCTCGATAGAAGTGTCTGTTTTTCATTGCACCATTGTAAGAAATTTTTAGTAAATTTATCTTTTTTTTTTCTTTTGTTGATACATTGGATTGTACTATCATTTATAGTGATTAATAAAATTTGAATGTCATTGTAAAAGAAAAGCTTAATTGAGGCGTTGTTTACTTTAAAGATTTATTTTATTGTCACTTAATTTACCAAGGGTCAAATTATTATATAGGCTATAATTCTAGTAATGGATCATAAGTCAATAGATCTTTGTCCAATTGATAAATAATTTGGTATTGTTTAAGTAGATTTTGAGTTGAAAGTCTTGTGTATGTAAAAAAAATTCGTTAAAAAAATTACCTACTAAAATTAAATGTGCGACGTTAATCGTTTTGGATTAGTCAAAATCAAACTCTGAAACCAAGAGTACAACCAAAACAAAAGTCAATAGATCTTTATTGGTGGTATTAGCTTTAAGACGAAGAGACGGGCGATCTAGAGTTGGAGAACCGGCAAAAGGCCGAGTTGCGTTTCAATAACAACCAATCGAAGAAGAGTCGTGAAGTCATCAGTCCAATAAAATGAATACACGTGGAGTATCCACGTAGCTTGGCGCTACTTCATTATGATCAACGGGTTGGTCGTTACAGGATCTCTTTTTCTGTTAGAATTATGATCCAAATATTTATAAAAAAACGAATATACGTGAGTAGAATTTCTTTCTATATATATATATATATATATATATATTTTAAATCAAAAAAATATATCCTATAAATAGATCTAGGTTAACATCATTGTAATCTCTTTCGACTGTGAAATTTTTTCTCCTCTGCCCTGGATTTTCCACTTGGTGTCTAATTCTTTGTATGTTCGTCCTCATCACCTGGATAATTATAACAGTTTCCTCATTCGATTATTTATTTATTTGTTTATTTTTCAGATAAAAGCAGAGGAAGAAGAAGGGAGAAGCAGTTATTTAACGGCGTTGTAATGGAAGCTCCCGGCGCCGGACTATGGCGAGCTTTAGTGTTGGCGTTTTGCGTGGCCGGGATTTGGTCTGCCTATATTTACCAAGGCGTTCTTCAGGAAACTCTGTATGATTTTTTTTCTTCTTTTTTTTTGAATTTTTGTGTTCATTTTTTCTTTTTTATTCAAATCGTTCTCTATTTATTTATTTGATTCTTCCTGACTTTTCCGATTAACTGCTGTTGATAGTTTCCGAGGTATGCAGTTTTAAATATGCAACAAATTATTCGAAATTTCTTAGTTAATTTGGGAGTGGATTTAGATGCAGGGATAGAAAAAGGGGAAATGGATCTTAGTGAATATTTCGCTTTAGAAGTTAGTTCTAAAATCAGGCGAGTAAAATGGCTATTCTTTAGGTTGAATTATAATGATTTGCAGCGATCCTTCCATTTTATTGTAACGCAACAGTCTTTTTTTTGCTGAATCTTTGATTTGAAAATTTTACTTGAATGGAGATTGAAGTGTGAGCATATCGTAGTAAGTTATTTTATTGTTTCATAATCAGAATTTTATCTTCTTTTTTGTTCTTTTTAGATCCACCAAGCGATTTGGCCCTGATGGGCAGAGGTTCGAGCATCTTGCATTCCTTAACTTGGCACAAAATGTGATCTGTTTAGTTTGGTCATACATAAGTAAGTTTCGCCATCCCTTTTACCATACTATTGTGTTTTGATGAAGTTTACTCTTCCTGTACCATTGACTGGTGAGGAGTAGAGATAACAATTTGTTTGTTCGTGTGACTCATATACAGTGATCAAGCTATGGTCCAGTGGCAGCAGTGGTGGTGCACCATGGTGGACTTATTGGAGTGCCGGAATCACGAATACAATTGGTCCGGCCATGGGAATTGAAGCATTGAAATACATCAGTTACCCTGCTCAGGCATGGTCTTAGATTCTCCATAGCTGTTAGCCTGTTGGACTTTTTCTCGTTTTATCTCTCATGTTTTCGTGCCCCTCTAGTCCGACAAACCGATTCTTAGAGTCTTAATTAATTATACCTTTGCTAGTCTAGTTCTCGTAATTGGCAAAATGTTTTTATCGTTTACAAAGTTAAACTATCAATGCTTGTTATTTTAGTGCCATGACTGATCATTGATTATAGTCGAATCCAAATGTTTTCTGGTTAGTGATGGGGGGGTTAGTCCTTGGTATTATGGTTGCTGTTGATTTCTCCTTGGACAGCTAGATTGGTTTAACTTCTAAATTTGATGCTGTTCGCCTTACTTGCAGGTGCTGGCAAAATCCTCAAAAATGATTCCAGGTAAGATATACATTACTTTCTCTGAACTAAGTTTTCTCATGATTCTTCATTGATTGTTTATGATGAATGTGTCATTTATTCCAAAATTTGCTTTAGTTTAAGGAAACATGTATCATGATGTTTCTGAATGATCTAATTACGTATTTTTCCCTTATGCAGTCATGCTGATGGGTACTCTAGTCTATGGTATTCGATATTCTTTCCCCGAGTATATCTGCTCACTCCTTGTGGCTGGAGGGGTATCCATGTTTGCACTTATGAAGGTGAGAGATGTGCTATTTGTTGGACTGTAATAACAATGTCACCATTCTTTTTAGTGCTAATTGGCCTCTTGCTTCTTCACAAGTCATATTGATGACTAAATGTCTGCAAGGCCTCCCATGAATCTCAGTTCCGATTCGTATGCTTTGTTCATATGTCTGCTTTGATCTTATTCCAGACTAGCTCAAAAACAATTAGCAAGTTGGCACATCCTAATGCACCCCTTGGATATGGGCTCTGTTTTCTGAACCTTGCATTTGATGGCTTTACTAACGCCACTCAGGATTCGATAAATACAAGGTACGTTTGTCGAAATCTTTCTTTCTTTAGCTATGGTGCTTTGCTATTTTGTTAGACACTTAATCATGCATTGCTGTTTTACCAAAGAAATTAGTTTTCCAAGTAAATTTAGGAGCAAAAGCTCTTACTGTTTTTTTTTTCCAATGGAGAACTTTGGTTCATTCATTTTTTTTCTCTTTGCTTAGGTATCCAAAGACAAGTGCTTGGGATATAATGTTGGGAATGAACTTATGGGGTACCATATACAACATGATCTACATGTTCGGTTGGCCGCAAGCTAGTGGTTTCGAGGCAGTCCAGTTCTGCAAGCAGCATCCAGAAGCAGCTTGGGACATTTTTCTCTACTGCCTCTCCGGCGCCGTTGGCCAGAATTTCATTTTCTTGACCATAAGTCGATTCGGCTCCTTGGCCAACACAACCATTACCACGACGCGCAAATTTGTCAGCATCGTGGTGTCTTCTCTACTGAGTGGAAACCCACTGTCCACAAAGCAATGGAGTTGCGTACTCATGGTTTTCGCCGGCTTGTCTTACCAAATCTTCCTCAAGTGGAAGAAGTTGCAGAAGCTGCAGAAGAAGAGAAAGGCCTGAACGATGCCTTTAACAGGTTTTGAGCTTCTTCTTTTTTCATTTTGTAATTTTTTGACCGTCCCATGTCATACCATCATTGCGACCCCAAGGTTGAATGATCCCAGAATTTAAAACAAAACTTAGGATTTGGTAATGTAGTTAATAGATCTCATTTGAGAAGATAGACGTATCTGTTTCAACAAAGGAAGTTCTTAATCCTAAGTTTAGTAGGAGTAATATTTTTCCTCATGCCTTAGTATTTGAATTTAGCAATAAACTGGTAATTTTTAGCTTCTCACATGTCAACCTTGCTTGTGTTTCAAACACTTCACATTGACACATTAATCGTGTGAGCGTTTGATCGAGTCGAGTAAAAAATTTCTAGTTATTCGAGTTGACGCGTCATATTTTACAACTTAAACTTTATTTGAATTTTTTTTTCGATTCGAGTTTTATAGTATAATTTAATTCTAATTTAAATGACTTTATTTAATCATATAAGATATGCATGTACATTTCTTTATATTTTTTCATATGTGGCCTATATTTTTCTATATTGGTATACATATACCAAGAAAAATTGAAGGTCTCAAGTTATTCAAATTTTCATTTTACAATTTAAATTTTTTTCAAGTCGAGACAGTTTAAGAAATTTCCAGTCGAGTTTTTTTGCCTCAAGTGGAGCTAAAATTTTCGGTTTTTTCAAATCCTGTTTTACTCACCCTTAATTAATTTGATATATTTAGATTTGAAGTTATTGACATGAATATGAATGTGTATTTGTCCAAATAAATGATTCCTTTAAAAATATTATGCAGACCCGAGTCAAAAACATATCCGTATTCAAAATTCAAACACTACTTCAAACATCGTGTCATAATTACAAATATCTACTGTGGATCATCGTGGCATGTACATTCGTTTCAATATAATAGTGGGCAATTTGCCTACTCAACCTATAAGAGGAATGAATGGGTTTAGATATGCAATTCGCATATCTTTTTTGTAAGAAAAATTATAGCCCTCCTCTGAAACCAAATGACAGCATTTCCATGGATGCCAAGGCCATTTCGAACCTTAACCGAAATGAAAACCTGATGACTTGAAGGAACTTGATAAGTCAGGCAGCCTGAGAGCTGCGATAATCCCTGCAGCCAGAGCGCAAAAGGAAGCCAAAATAAAGGCTGGTATGTTTCCTCCACCAAATAGAGCATCCCATGGACCGGCACCGAGAGATACAATCATCTAAAGAAACAAATAATATGTTAAAAACCGGTTATAACTAAATAGAACTTAACTGAAAATGCACAAAAGATACAGGTTTTTCATTCAGTTGAACACCGAAATAAACTTTTATTTTATATGACCCTTTGTAAACAAAATACAAACTTTTGGAGCTAAAATAGGTAGACCTTTGAGCTCTGAAAGGAAAAACCAATGTAGAATGTCAAATTAAATATCACAATGTAAAAATTTAGTACCTGTGGAATAACAATTGCAAGGTTCAAAACTCCAATTGCCAATCCTGCATAAACATATAAATTGTTTAATTTTTCCAAAGTCGGCAACATTATAAAGCAGAAGCACAGGCCAGAGAAGATGGAGATATAAACCTTGGCCGCCGCCAGATTCAGCAGTTAACTCTGCTGTAACGGAAAATGGAACACTATATGTTATCTGCAAGAACAAAAAAAATGTGCAAAAATACATTAATTTTTAAAGAAAAAACAGAAGGATATAAAATTTACTGCAGCTCACTTTATACGTACAGCTAGAGGAAAGCCTAAAAGGGTGAATACAACCAAGGCAGCAATCCTGATCGCTGCACTCCCTCCAATTACATGTTCAATCCCTTGAGAATATTCTCGGACTGATACCAAACTAATTATAGCTGTGAAAGCCATACAGGCAAACACAATATAGTTGCTCATTGCCCAAACATGTCTTGACCCCATCCGTTTACACATCGGTTCAATAAGGAAAGAACTAACGCCCAGAACGACCTACATTGAAATGCATAAAATTAAAAATAAAAGGGACCACTAACAGCCCTCAATGAATAATATAATTAACTTAAAATGATGGAGAGAAAAGAAATCTAAGAAAGACTAACAAATGGTGACCAACTTTGAATTCTTACAGAATTTAATAGCAAACCAAATGCACCTTCTCTGACACCTTGATCATACAATTTTATTTCAAAATCATTTGCTTTCGGATCTCCATGATATACTTCTCTTCCCATCCAATCCGTGTCAAATAGAAAGAAGGGGAACCAGGAAAGCTGCAAATAAGATCCAAAATACACAAAAAAACAATAATAATCAATGATTGCTTGGTTCTCCTACTTCCCTTGTTTTTCTAAGTGGGGAGAGAAAGAGTCTGAAATTGTAGCAAGCAGTCAGATCAAAATGATAACAATCCCTTAGTGTCTACAATCAATCAACAGAAAATTGACCCAAGGTCAAGGCCAATTTCAAATAATCGGAGTGTAGAGATCAAAATGTTGAGACTTACCCAACTTAGAGCCATAACAATAAGCACTGAGTGCATTGCAGGCGGTAAATGCCTTAAACTGGTCAACAAGTTGACCAGAACAGCTCCGGGCCCATCACTGAAAACTTCATTTTGAGCATTTGTATCTTTTGAACTAGCATGCTCAGATTTTGAGACTCGTTCATATCCATTTGCAGCATGGCTCCTCTTAGCATTGGTAACAACAGACACTTCAGCTTTTGATTTTGAATGTTGGAAGCCATTTTGTATGGAATCATCCAACAAAGGAAAAGAATCTGATAAACGAGCTGGCTGGTTCGCTGGCGATGAAAGTGGAACCTCCTTAGCAAAGCATAGAGTCATAACAGTACAAAATAAGAGAAAGACCTGAAAAAATACCAAACAATTTTTTGAGCATATGTAGGATGGCATCAGATAAAGTGTTAGAAAACATGTGCAACCACAAAATGGCATCCAAACGCGGGAACTGCCTACTGAAAAGTCATCAAAGTTCACAGAAGCTATACTGCATGTCTGCATTGTTAATCTTAGACAGTAGCAGAAATAACTATTTCAAGGTCAACTCGTGAGAATATTTGGCCCAACAACAAAGAAAATGAATTTCATTAGCTCATGGAATCAGCAGGACAACGATAACTACAACTGAGATCCACAATTTCGATAATAGAAAACATCATGCTCATATTTAATATCTTTATCTAATCAATAAGCAAGTTAAAGTGACATACCATAATTCAGATCATAAATTGACAATTTAAATGTACGGAAGTAACATTTAGAAGAATTTCAGTTTTCACATATCCCAGAAAGCTTTATAAGTGTGAAAGTTCAATGGACAATGCTACTTACCACAGCAACAAGAAACGCTGCTTTAAGATTGGCACAGGCTTCACAGCAAGCTCTACTTTCCAAGAAAGGAAACCATCTGTGTGAAGATAATTTGTAGAATCAGAACAATACCTAAATGCACTAAACAATGAAACAAAGCACAGCATGTGCCCATAATTGTTTGTTTCATCACATAAAACATACAAAAAAATTCACCTGTGCCAACTCCCACTAGCACCAGCTGAAAATCCCAAGATGTTCCCAACAGCCATCCATAAGCAAAATATAGCATTTGCAGAATTATGTTGATCAGGACCTGAAACATAGACATCCAACATCTTGTCATGCACAGTATACAAAACATGTGGTATTATAGGACCTTCTATATCAGAGGCGTCGAACCAAAACATCTCAATGTTACTATGTCTAGGCTAGAAAACTTTCCATTTTTCTTAAGAAAGAAGATAGTTCACCTGATAGATCAGCCAGAAGGGCACGAGCCGGTCCCTAGAAAATAAAAGTTCTACTATTAGCTCATGTGGAAATACAAGGGCGAACTCGAATGAAGAAATAATTGTCATGGAAGGAAGGGTTACCTGCACTGTATTGTTAGCAAGATCCAACATCCAGAACCCAATAACAAAGACAAAAGCTGCTCTTGTCCGTGTACCCTTAAATGTACTGCATTGCAAATATTATTTCATCAATTCCATTTTTGTTGTTGTTGTTGTGTGTGTGTGTTTTGGGAGGGGGTGACGAAAAGGAAACCTGCAATGCTCCTTTGTGTCACCTAATATGTATCCAATGTCTGCAGAAAACCCTATAATTATCACCTATATTACCAAACTTAGTTTAGCAGATATACAACACAGAAAATGTAAGAATGTTTATTCAATAAGTAGAACAATCTTCTTTAACACTTACAGCAAGAGAGATCATGAGTGATCCAACGAGGATAAAAGGCCGTCTCCTTCCATATTTTGAAGTGCATTTATCACTCCAAATGCCAACACAAGGTTGAACCTAACATCAAATGTAAGCCAACTCAATAAAACACAAATACAGATAGGCATATTTCTCCCAACTTCTTTTTAACTGTAGTCATTTACATCCATCACTGCACACCAGTATGAAGGAACACAATGAAAGTTTGAATAAACAAGGTGATTCACTAATATGCATGCAGACTAATAAAGGGTCTCAATTATCTACACCCGTAAGGATTCCATGATAATGAAGATGGGAATAGTATAAAAATAGAATTATAAGTAATACGGTTCCAATCACCTACCACAAGACCAGTTATTGGACCGCAGAGCCAAATAAATGAAGAAAAAGCATGCTCTATTCCAAGTGTCTGCATGAATCAAAAGTAAAAAAAAAAGGAAACCATCATAAGCTCAAGAGAAGCTCAAAGCAGCGGTTAAAAAATCACGGCTGAAGCTAACAAAAAATAAATGAAGAGATACTATTACATGAGCTTTGACAATAAATTTTGAGAATTTTATTATTTTCACTCACATACCAATAATCAACATGCAAAAAGTATCAGCTATAAAGATGATAGTAAAAATGCCTATTTGAATCATCATTCTTCTTTTAACTTCTGGCCATCCTATATGATACTGTCAATGATGATAAGTATTTCTACAAATTATTAGAAGAATTTCCAGAAAATGTAACAAAGAAAAATTGTTCCTCAACTCCATAATTTCTCTTTTCTAACTTGAAATTACACCCAAAATTATTTCTAAATACGACGGAAATAAGTAAGTTATAGATTAAACGGTAATGAAAAAGCAATGCTGCCATTGCAGTGTCTAGTGTCTACTTCCCCGATTCTAACTGATTCAATTACAGAATGTATAAAAAAAAGTATGCATGATTTTCTCCCAACTGATCATAATTTATACACATTACATCTAATTCAAAATTCACATGCAATCACTATTTTCCCCTTAAATTTCACATAAAAAATTGCAGAGACCTGAATGTAAGGAGTCAAGAGCGACAGTTGCAAAGCCCAACCAAACTGAACCCCAGCGGCGACCGTACAACTAAGAACCAGAATCATCAAGCTACAATCCTTAGATCTGACGTGGATCGGCGACGACGAGTTAAAGTTTCCGTTGGGAGTCCTCGACGACGGAGACGAGGAAGAAACTGAAGGGGAGCTGGGAGACGAATTCAGATCGACCTGATGCTGAGGATCGTCAGTCATTTCAACCTCCAATTCATTCTTTAAGTTCCTGTACGGAACCCTGATGGACACCGAGTCACTCGTTCCCGCCATAATCTATTTGACTCAGTCTCCGATTCAAGGAGCAAACTAAATCCAACCTTCACATTGAAAATCCAGAACATAAAATCGAAATGAAAAAATTGAAAACAATTACTTTTCCTTTACTTTGTTTTTTCTCCGATTTGGATCTGAATAAAAGTTCACGTCAAAGCGAGGTCAAATCTGGGCGGATGTGGAGGAGAGACGAATGGTTTTGGAAGAAACGTTAGAAAGAATTGACGGCCTTCCGCTCGCGTTTAGGGGTCTTGTGTTTGGGTACGTCACGTGTACATCGAGCGTAATGCGGACTCGTTTCAAGATCTTTACGCGTAAGGTCCATGTTCATGTTTTTATTCTTACTGATGGCCACGTGTTAATCGTGGGAGAACGTAAGTTGAAAGGGGAGTGTTGAATCAGGGGCGTTGGTTGAGAGGGAAGGAAATGGATCATGACCGTTGGTTTAAATGACTTTGTGATGTAGGAGAAAAACCCCGAGTTCACCGAGCGACAAGGGATTGCCCGAGTTAAGTGCACAGACAAAAAATAGCGAGTCAATGAATGACTCAGTCCTGGGGATTGCTGTTTTTTTGTTCGATCCTACGGATGCTTTTACTTTGGAGTTGGAACAAACCACGTGGAATTCGTACTGCGATTCTCGAAGAGCAAAAATATGGAGAAGTAGATATTAAATGTAGAAAAGTTTCGACCGTTACAATTTTAACTGCGTTATCAATTATTGAAACTTTAAACTTTTGATTTTTAAAAAAATTTTAAAATCTCGAAAATCTTCAAATCAATTATAATCCTAAAAAAACCCCTAAAATCCACAAATCTTCATGGATGTAGTCACTAATTGTAGTTATCAACTTCACTCTTTCGGTCGATGGATTCAGTCGGTCATTTTTCTTAACATGTCGTCGTCAAAAAATTGTAAATGGTATGCCAATCGAACGACTGCTTTACATTTGTCGTTCAATGTACGGCTAAAACATCGTTCGCTGATTTTCGACGACGACATGTTGGAGGAAATTATCGGCTGAGTTCAGCAACTGAAAGGGTACGATCGACGACGATGACCAGTAGCAGCAACGGTGAAGATTAATGGGTTTATAATTTAGGGATTTAAAAACTATTTTAAAAATTTTCAGAATTCCAAGATTTTTTGAAAGATTTTAAATTATTAAAAACGAAAAATTAATTAAAAAATAAAAATGACACGTGACGAATTTTTATTGATTAACATATATTTTTTAACGGCAGTTAACTATCATGCACCTAAAATTATAACAATTGAAACTTTAGGCACATATTTTTAACAAAAAAATACTTTAAGCACCTAAAATTTTAAAAAATAATTTGGGTAATTATTTTTCATTTAAACCTATTTTTAAATCTACATTTTTTTCTTTACTTGTATTTGGCTTCAAATTTTAATTTGGTATTTAAGTTATTTTTTAATCAAGTACTTGAACTTGGTCTCAGTGTTTAACTTGGATCCTAAATTCCTTTTTGTTCATTTAATACATAAATTTGGTTTTTATTTTTGAAATTAATTCGAATAAATCATTTACTGTAATTGTCAATTTAGACCTTAAATCTAAGTTTGTATATCTAAATGGATCAAAAAAATGGATACCATATTGAACTTTAAAACTAAATTCAAGTAAAAAAATATCAAATTGAACCTTGAAACAAAATTCAGGTAACAAAATGTATATTTACCCTTATAAAAAAAATAACCACAATACAAAGCATGTGCGATCTCACTTCCTCATGTAGAATTTCATTTTTAAAATAATAAAAAATAAATGGTTCGAATCTTGACATTGTAAACGAATTAAGTTGAATTAAAAGGATCGTCTTTATAATAAATTTTTGTAGTATTCAATTTTGGATTAATCGATCAATAAATTAAATATGGATAATTATACTAAAGAAAGGGAATATACGTATCAATCAAGAGGGTCAACAAAATCATGTAATTGGAAGAAAAGAAGGGGAAATAAATGTGCATTGAATTATTCTTTTTCCCCTTTCATTTTTCACGACCTTACGATTTAAAAAAACGAGTATCACGAATTTGCCGAATTAATTGTATACACATTTCGAATAGAGACCAATAAAGAATGTTGGATGGACCCAAAAGTGAAATTGGTGTGCAGTGATATATATATATATAGGAACGGAGTCAGGATTTGAGATTAGGGGAGCAAATTATAAATGTTTGAAAGTAGGAGAGCAAATTCATAAATAAACCAATTTTTAAAGAAATTTAAATAAGGGGGCAAAGGTGAAAAAAAAAATTAAACGGGGGTGGGAAGAGGTAATGTAAACCCATCCCTATATATATATATGAACGGAGCCAGAATTTAAAATGTGTGTAACAATATTTAAATCTTATGGTTGACATTATTTAAATCATGTTCGTAAAAAAATTCATTGATAGTAATTTCGAGAAATAATATATGTTAATCATGGCAAACCATAGGTCCATATCTGTAAGGATATGTGTGAGTATTTAATCTTATTTGTGGAAATTTTCATTGATAATACTCACACATATATTATCATATCTAAATTTAAATATTTATATTTTGCCCCTAACTATGTAAATTAGCTCGTAATTTATTATTATTTTAGAAATATATAAGGACAATTTTTTTGAATATGTTAGTGTGATGCAAGGGTACGTAGCATCTGTTTAAATTTTTTTAGTCTTTTTTTAAGAAGGCACACACAACATGACAACACTGGTGTTCAAATCCAGGTCACCAAGATGATGAACATCATCCTTTGCCACTGGGACATAAGGAGTTGAGCAAATATACGAGAATAAATTAGATAAGTATACAAGTGAAGTCTCTGAATGACAAGGGTTAATAACATGATTAAACTATATACCCATATTGTTCAACCCTTGTTCTGCATTACTACAAGTGATTACAAACAAACCCTAGATATATGGAAAAAGCTACCTACCGGCAGCCTGATTATTCCATAAGTAAATTCCTGATAATGGCTGCTTGGTCGCTATCGGTGTCCGCCGAAGCTAACAGCCGAGACAACCAGTCGCTTAAGCCGTCGACTTCTCGGTGTAAGTTCCTGATATAGTTGCAGGTTTCCTGTAGGACCTTGGAAGCTGATACCTGAAAGCCAAAGACTCGCCGGAGAAAACACATCAGTGAACGACGGCAACACGAAAGAAAGAGATAAATGTAATAAAAAAAACACATTGATTTGGTACCTTGTCGGAGCGTCTTCCCCGAAGCTCGGGGATAAGCTGTTGTAACTTGGAAACAAGGTCGATAATCTGATCATCAGTGATCCTGGAACCACTTGATTGTCTAGAACGTGATCTTCTGCTCGACATTGTTTCGTAAGAAAGATATAAACCAACAAAATGAAAGTTTAAGGATTATATATATATATATATATATATATAGAGAGAGAGAGAGAGAGAGAGTTTTGTCAGAGAAGGGGGAAAACTAGGGTTATGGGATGAGAAGATGAAAGAAACAAAGTGGAGTAGTAAAAAACAAGAAGAAAGAGAGATATGCTTTGGTAGTGCGATTATAACAGACAAATGCATGGAAGAAAGTAGTGGGCTAGGCTTGTTAATAAATAGGTTTTCTTGGTGTATATATAGAGAGAGATATAAAAAAAAATTTATGTAATTTTTGTGCTTCTTTTTATACTTCAACGGTAAAATATTAAATTTTAATTCATAATATTAAATTTTAAATTATAAACCATAAATTTTAAACTCTAAAAATACGCCATAAATTTTAAACTTACTTTTTTTTAAAATGTGGGCATAAATAAGAGTACCAAAAGGGACAAATGATTTTTATTATATATAGACTTAAGGGTACCAAATGCCCCTGAACTTTTTAAAAAAAATCAATTAAGCCCTTAATGTTTTTTTGCACTCAATGTCACCCTCAAACCTCAAAATTTAACCAATCCAACCCTTTGACCGACGGAATCTGTCATTGACCGACGGAATCTGTTAAATTCTTAAACATGGGCCGTTTATATGCCACATCACCTGCCAAATATTGAACATTTATTTATAAACTAATGACGTGGATTAAAAAATATTAAAAAAAAACAAAACACTTATTAAATCCTAACCCTAACATACAGATTTAACTTTCTGGAAGATGTTGATTTTATTTTTTCTCTCTCAGCTTACAGATGTTGTAACGGATGAAATTAGCGGTATGGGTCGATGGATTTTGGCTGAAAATCAGGAGAAATATAGGGGGAGCGGAGGGAAACAACAAGTTATCTTGATAAGCTTCTTGCATCATTATCATCATCATCATCTATTTTGCAGAAACGTTTCAAAGTTTTAGATGAATTAATTGAATAGTGAGCTTTTGTTTTTAGCTTTTTGTTTTGTATTGTGTGGAGAATATATTTTTTTTCTTGAATTACGGAAGTGAGAGGGGAAGAAGATGATATTAAGACGCCGGTTCGAGATGGGAATCATAACGGTGCTGTTGTTCTCAATTGCACGCAAACCCTAGACTATGTTAATCGTCCGGAGAAGCAACAATAATCGCTCGCCCTTACCGGGAGATCTCCGTACCCGGATCGAGTCGCCAGTTCGAACACGAAGGCTATAAATAAGCGTTTTATTTACTAAACAATCAACACTGTTTTACACCGGTGTAAATCAGTTCTTTAATTTACTAAACAATCAACACTATCTTACACCGGTGTAAATCAGTTCTTTAATTTACTAAACAATCAACACTATCTTACACCGGTGTAAATCAGTTCATAAACAATTACTTTTGTGTTTAAGCAATATTGTTCATGTTCCATTAAACAAGATTGTTCACAATCCTTAATCCATTCATAAAAATGTATATTGAACATCCAAACCCTAAAACCATAAACAATTACTTTTGTGTTTAACCATAAACAATCCTTAATCCATACACTAAACAAGATTGTTCACAAACCTTAATTCATTCATTAAACCACAAAATACATAGAAACTTCTACAAAAATTACTAAATGCCAACATTCAACATCTTTATCTTTTGTGTTTAACCAATATTGTTCATGTTCTAGTAGCAATCCTTAATCCTTACACTAAACAAGAAAATGCATATTGAACATCCAAATGTTACAGTTCATAAAAATACCAAGATTGTTCACAAACCTTAATCCATTCATTAAATCACAAAATACATAGGAATTTCTACAAAAACAACTAAATGCCAACATTCAACATCTTTGTTCACAAAGAGCAAGGTTTTGCATTAAACCAAACTCCTTACAACTCATAATTCATAGGCTAACCTAAGACATAAACACTAATACAACTACTATAGATATTATTCAACCAAATATCATCCCTACAAAATATAAATTTTTTTCTTCCTAAATGTATGAGCATGTTCGATAGCTAAAACCAGTTGTTTCTGCATCAATTCCAATTTCAGCTTCATATGTTGAACTTCCTCATTAGTCGACTCACTTAAAAAAATGTATGAGCATGTTCTATCAGACATATCTTCATCACACCACCTAAAAAAATTACAGTAAGAATTTTTATAATTTAGATAACCGAAGAACTTTCTTCCAGCATTTTTCCTTTTTCATGTTGTCCACATACGACATTTTAGACCGCAATCACAAAACACAGCTTCTCCTTAGTTTGATGAACTAGACGAGATCGTCATCTTCAAAGCCTGTATTTTCTAATAATGGCGATAGACACGAGATGTGAGAGAGAGATAACTGATTAGGAAAAAATGAAATTTGAATACTCACCTATTAAGATCTTGCAATCAAGCCAGGAGAATTTCACGATATGCAAGAGAGAAAAAAAATCAAAAGGGGTGTTCCCTAAACCTGCAGCTTTCACTTTCTGGATTTCAAGTTTTGGAAGGATATAATGTTAGGGTTAGGATTTAATAAGCGTTTTGTTTTTTTAATATTTTTTAATCCACGTCAGCGTTTTTAATCCACGTCATTAGTTTATAAATAAATGTTTAATATTTGGTAGGTGATGTGGCATATAAACGGCCCATGTTTAAGAATTTAACAGATTCCGTCGGTCAATGACGGATTCCGTTGGTCAAAGGGTTGGATTGGTTAAAGTTTAAGGTTTGAGGGTGACATTTAGTGCAAAAAAACATTAAGGGCTTAATTGATTTTTTTTTAAAGTTCAGGGGCCTTTGGTACCCTTAAGCCTTATATATATGTGTGTGTATGGGATATGATCCAATAACACAGTGTAAGAACTTTTAGTTCTTACACGTTTTTTAAATCGTTAGATGAGTGAAATGAATGACTGATATTAACAGTAGGCTATATGAAAATTTTCACTTAGAAAAAAAATAAAAAGTTAATCTTAACCATCTACTTTACCAATCCAACGATACAGAAAACGTGTGAAATTATAAGTTTTATATTTTGCGATATATATATATATATATATATATATAGAGAGAGAGAGAGAGAGAGAGAGAGAAAAGCAAGAAGAAACATAATTTCAGAAACGAATCTATGTATAGTGAAGAGTGAGCACTCTCCACTTTGAAATTTGAACTTCATTCGATTGATTATATTGTATTCATTTTGAAATTTAAATATTTTTATTTGATTGATTGTGTTCGTCTTAAAATTTCTGAGTTTACATATAATATGTGTATTTATTTTTAAAAATATTTTTAAATCCGTCGCTATTAATTTCGAATAGAAAAAGAGGGAGAGAGATAAGCCATAGTGTCCTGATCGGAGTGTCTGGGAACTGGGGTAAGAAGGCAAGTGGGGTTAAGGGGAAAATGTAGTGAATAATCACCCATGCATGCGGCCCTCCCGTCTGTCAGTTTAGCACGCAAGTCCACGTTCTCTTATTACTTCCTGTCTTTTGAATTATATGTACTAACTTTGTCACTCTATTAAATAAGGTAATTTAAACAAGTTTTAAATATAAAAAACTATTTAAGTACATATCTAAACAATAATTTAAATTGTCGACTGCGTTGATTTTATGAGTTAACCGAAATTAAAAGAAAATCGAAATATTCTTTTTCAAATGATATTAGATGTTATTCTGATCATGTTTTTATATTTTTCATGGCTTTATATAATTTATAAATAAATTAAAAAGTTAAAAATAAAACACATAATTGGTATATTTGTATATAAATTCTTTATCATTCTATTAATGATCATTGATTATGTTTTATAAATATACTTTATTATATAAAATATTTTCAACCCTATTGCGAAAACGTGATAAAATTTAATAATAATTATACTTTCAAATAAAGAATATATTTTGATTTATTTTCAATATGTAGGTTTTTTAAAATTAATTTATACTATATTTTCTTGAACAATGGCAATTGGATATTTTATTAAACCTCGATGAAAGATATTACAAATATAATGCATCAAAAATAGAGAAAAAAAAAGGAGTGGTGAGCAAACCAAACTATCAGGCAAATTGTTTCGCTACACAGTTCTAATTACATCGGCTAACAAACAATCAAATGAGTGGGAATTAAACTTTTCTATGACCACCGACAAAATCAAATCAGAAAACTAAAGCTGTGAGTATCTCTATACGAGCACCAAACGACCATTAAGGTATGATGAAATCGTACCAAATGACAGATAAAACGAACTACAAAAGCAATAAAAAACGTGTCACAAAGATAGAAAAAATGCGTGTTACAAAAGCGGAGATTCTTATCAAAATTAAAAAACAAAACACGAGAACAAAAAAATAACGAAAAAAGATGAATATTGACGATCAGTGACCAACACTAAAACTAATATTACCGCCGATAAAAGTCAAAGATTAAAAAAAATTCCTGTGGGAGAGAAAGTAAACAATTTATACCATAAATTTAATCATGAACAATCATTACATCATCATATTACTATTCTCTATTGGTATGGATGATGGGGAAAGTAACGGGTAAAAAATGTTAATCTAATAATATAATTCTTTTGAATTGAGAAAAAATCTAATTAAGTTTTAAATTTAAATTAATCATGTCATTAATAAATTTAAACCTTTAATTATATAATTTAAACCCTAAATTCTAATCATAAATCTTATATAATTTTTTTAACCTTAAACTAAAACTACTATACAACATGTGTATTGAATATTTTTCTTAAATATATATAATTTATTTAGTATCAATAAATTAGATAAGCATGAGTTCATTAAAGCAGTTTTTGGTAGTTACTAGTTAGAACACACTTTTTAGGACATAATCTTACTTAACTCCTTGGAAAAACAATTTCTTTCTACACTAATTTTGTTTAAATATATACGCAATAGTAAACATGTACTAATATTTATAATATCATACTCTAAATTATTTAATAAGAGTCATGTCTCAACACGTGATATGTCACATGTTCCACCTTTTTCTCAGCTAGATTTAAAAGTGACCATATGCTCAAGTCTACGATTCGATATTTTAACTTAATTTAATCAAACTTAGATTCTTATGCAGATAAGATGGAGTTAACACCAACTTAAGAATTAAAAATGGAATTGATTATCACCATGTTGTTTGCATCATACGTATTATTTTATAATTAAAATCTTCGATAAGATCGTTAATCAATTGCTATTAATCGCAATTTCCTCGTAATATTAGGGATGGCACGGGTCGGGTTTCTAGCCCACCCGCACCTGACCCGAAAATAAATACCTTAAACTCGCACCCGACCTGATCCGAACATATTCTTTAAAAAATCCAATCAACCCGACCCGAAAATAAATATACTAAACCGACCCGACATGAACTATAGAAAATAAATTAATTTTAGGGATATAATTGTAAAAATGATTTTAGGAGACTTAATTGTAAAAAATTATAATTTAAAGGACTAAATTGTAAATAAAAATTCAATTTTAAGGACCTAATTATACAAAATATATAAAGATGATGTATTATTATAAATATCCCTAAAAATTTAGGAGGAAATTACACAATCAGTCTCGGGTTAGGTTGGATATTTTTTACCCAAAACCTGAACCCGACCCGACCCGAATTTATCCTTAATAAAAACTCAACCCGACCCGACATGAACCCAATTTTTTTATTAAAAATTCAACCGAATTGAGTAAAATGCCATTCCCTACATGGTCAATTTTTTGTTGCTACGGTACGCTGAACTGATTGAAAGGATTGTACGTAAAAAAGATGGTGAGGGCTTCTTCTTTTTTCCGGTGAAAATGCAATGAACTTTTACGTTGCCATGGGCCATGTGTCATGTGACCTCCATGTTACGACTGACGACACATTCCAAGGTCTCGGTTAGGAAAACCTAACTCCATACCTACACGACGAAGATCACATGTTTCCAATTTCGTAATTATTTTGTATAATCTACCTCCATCGTTCCCTTTATGTCGGAGAGTGTTGGTTAATTGTCTTTCAGGATACGACAACAGAATAAGCACAATAATAATATACTTGCAATGATAGTAAACTGTAACGTATGTTTACTACGTTTAAATAGAAGATTCACACAGAAAACTTATTTGAAATTAAATATTCAGAAATTAAGGAGTCATCAATATCATATATTCTCGTGTGTGAATTAACGTAGCAGTTACCCAGAATAATTGTGTAGATCAAAATTTCCATAGGCCCCAAGAGGGTGCCAATTTGGACTTTACACGTCACGAACAATGTACAAGTGCATGCACCAACAACATGGACAGGTTTGAATTTGTACTCTCTGCTCACAGGAGAGAACTTCACATAAATACTTTCAGTAACTGTTAAGTTGGTTCATGTAACCGCTGTGAGATATAAGCTTTCTATTCTCCTCAACATAATTCGAAATTAATTTATTTTGAGCATCAATTTCTCATTCATCACTCAATCATTTTGAGCATATGATAAAGATCTTATAAAGCTTTACATAAAATTATAATTTTATGATTCGAATTTTTATCTTTACCAATTAAAATATATACTTAAACGTTTCAAAAAAAGTATTTTTTTCTAATAATTTTTAAGTAATTTTCCATGCTAGTAATAACTAAAAATGACATGTTGTCCATTACCTAACTTTAAGGCTTTTACATTTCACTCGGAATATTATTTTATAACAAATTTTATCATTACTTTTTTTATTATTATTTTGTTGAAATTTGACCTTAATAAATAACAAATTTCAGTATTTTTATTTATTTCTTTTCTCCGTCACTTTGATCAAAACAAAAGAGAGACGCTAGAAATATGCAATTGATTTATTAAAAAATACTTTGAGATATAAGTTTGTGTAAATTTTTACACGAGCTTTTTAATTTTAGGGTTTAGATATTAAGCTTGTGGTTTAGGGTTTAAGAGTTCATATTGTAGGGGGTAAAATTTAAAGCTTATGATTAGAATTTAGTGTTTAGAGTTTAAGTTTTAAATTTTAAGGTGTTAGGGTTAGAGATTTAGGTTTTAAATTTTATAGCTTAAATATGAAAGATTGTGTAAATTATTTTACACAACTTGTATATCAAAATATAACCCTTAAAAAAATACATTCTTTTATTGATAAAATAATATACTATAAACTTCAACCTTTATATAATAAAGAAGAAAAAAAACTCCGAGACCAGTTAATAAAATGTGCTTTTAAATGGGTTCTACTTAGGTAACAGTCCCATCTATAAGAAATGATATACATTAAAATAAATGTTTTATATCTTATATACTAGCGGTGGAAACTAAAAGTTTTCACAAATGTCTTAATTTTAGAGTTTAGGGTCTTAGTTTAGGGTGTAGAGTTTAAGGGTTTAGGTGTAAAGGTTTAGAATTTAGGGATGATGGTTGGAATTTAGGGTTTAGGTTTAGAGGTTGGAGTTTTATTTTTAGGGTAATGTGGTTGTGTTTTAGGTTTTAACTTATAAACCATCATCCCTAAATGTTAAACCCCTAAACCCTAAAACTACCACACCACATTTCATGGTTATAATTTAGGGTTTAGGTTTAGAGGTTGGAATTTAGGGTTTAGGTTTAGGTTTTAACTCTAAATTCCAACCACCATCCCTAAATGTTAAACCCCTAAACCCTACACTATAAACTAAAACCCTAAACCCTAAAACTAAGACACTTATGGAAACTTTTAATTTCCACCGCCAGTGTATAGGATAACAATCTTAAAATAAATACCTTTTCATAAAATATATGCTTATTTTATTATCGATATATATATATATATATATAAATCTTAAATATAAATAAAAAAACTTTAAATATGTTATTTAAATATTAAATTATAACCATGAAATGTGGTGTGGTAGTTGCTCACCTCATCCCTTAACTATGAGGTCGGGAGTTTGATTCTTACCAGTGAAAATAGAATACATTTTATGTCAATCGTTTACCTCTTAATAAGAACACTCGCGGCGAAAAGATTAGTGGCTAATTTAAAAAACTCATTAAATCTCGTTTCATATCCAAAATAAAATTTCAATCTTTAGGTTAATGGTTCATTCATGGACATGTGACAATGCGATGTGCATGTTTTTTTTATTAGTGTAACTGTTTGCTTTATTGCCTGATCTTATCGGGTGATGTTAGAGGTAATATTACAACACGGAAGGAGAAATAATGTAAATACCATACTAATATATACATAAAATACTTTTGATTTATAAGTTTACATAAATTTTAATTTATACAAGTTTGTCAAATTTAAATTTATAATTTAGATTTTATGTTGTTTAACCTTTAGAGTTTATAACGTTATGGTTAGGAATTTAATTTTTTTTGTATAATCACCGGTATTCAATTTATTGCGGACTAATCCATATCAGGCAATGTAGAGACACATTATGAGGGAGACCCTTCAACCCAATTGCTACATTCACAACATCAAGATTCGAACCTCTAGCCTTACTTAAGGGATCTAATGTATCTTTCAACTAGACCAACAAATTGTTGGTAGGAATTTAATTTTTTAAATTTTATAGTTTAAATATAAAAGGTTCCGTAAAAAATTGATATATAAATATCTCAAAATTTATAATTAAAAATTATTTAAAATACAAGGCTCAAATATACATTTGATATTTGAACTAGACGACACTTTTGTCAAAGTTGGTATTTAAAAAAAAAATGTCGTAAGTTGATACTTGAACTAGACACCTTCTTTCAAATTGGATTTTAAAGATTTTTTGGTACCCAGATTTTAATTTCATATACTATTTTGATACTTTTATTAACAGTTTTAGTCTCAAAACTCATATATTTTTTCGACTTGATCCTAATTCGAAACAATTCAATAAATATAACCATTCATATTTAAAAATTCTACAAATTTAATTATCTTTGTGATATTATCCAACTAAATGAGTCTATCATATCAAAATAATAGTTGAATAATTGTATTCTACCATAATGCAACAAAAAGTTTTGTTAAATCTTTATTATAATAGGATAGTAATATAAAATTTATGGGAAAATAACAAACAATTTGAGAGAATAACAAAGAGTAAATTAATAGAATTTTTAAATAAAGAAGTAAAATTGATTGAATTGTTTCGAATTAGGATCAAAGTTTTGTTATTAACTTGGGAGAAGATGTCAAGTTCAGATATCAACTTGAAAGTAAAAATTCTTTAGATACTAACTTAAGAGAATGTGACTAGTTCAGATCTCAATATAGGAGTAAAATTTTTTTAAGTATCAACTTTAGAAAAAAAAGACGGATTGAAATGCTAAATGTGTTTTTAAGCCTAAATAAACTTGTAACATAAAATTACATAAATATAAGATGAATACATGAATTATGACCCAAACCAAGAGGAAGGAAACTAAAATAAACTCAAATCGAACGAGAAGGAAATTAGAAAATCTAGTCATTGACCGAGTGATTAAAAATGTTTATATTTTATTTTATTTTATATAAGTTCGAATCATAATATTTTTTTTTAAGAATATAATACATTTGCTTAACAAAGAAAAGAGAGAGAAGGGAACTATATATGTGGTCCAGAATTAATCTTCGGATCTCAAACCTTTGTGCCACTGTCTTTGCAATTCAACCATGTGGGATGTTTTCCCTTTGCCTTGTTTCAGACATGTTATCTTGAAGCTTTAAAATGATGCATCCTAAAACTCCAGCAACCCGAAGGTCGGCAACTCTTTTTTAATAGTTAAAAAAGTCTACTACAGTATGTCGGATTATTTCATAATTTTCATTCAACAATGCCATTTCTAAAATTCAAATACTATAATAATTTGAAGGTCTATAACATGATTTTAATATTATCTACAATTAAGATATTTTTTATGTCCGGTTTAGAGTTGATATTGTTTTAAATATTGACATTGTTTGGTAAAGAGATGTTTGAGCTAAAAGTAGAAGTTTGACCGGTCAAATTCGCTAATTTGAATGTTTGGTAAAGAGCGGATTGAAATAGCGGATAGGGGTGAAAATTATAATTTTGAAAAAGTTGCTAATAGGAGCCTTTTGAAATTAGAAGTTTTACATAAGAGTTATGAAGACCTTTTTACCCTTAACACTTACCAAATAACCTAAATTTAACCTTTTCGATTTTAATTTTTTAACCTCACGTATTTACATTGTGACAATTATAAACTAATAATATTTTTTTTATTCTCACACATTTATATTTGTATTTAAATTTAATAATCAATTAAATTGTATTAAAAATAATTATTATCTTATATAGACATCCTTCAAATATGCTTAGTAATGTTATATTAAAAAATATTTTTCATAATTCAATTAATATTAATAGATACAAAATATTGATAACTAATAAACTATTTAAACAAGTATCGAATATAATTATGTCCTTATCTGTCATTTTGTTTGTTTAAATAATCAAACAGCTATTAGCTATCAATTAATTTTACCAAACACTTTTATACAATCAGCTAATACAATTCGCTAGTCAAATCCGCTATCAGCTATCGACTAATGTAATTCGCTATCAGCTATCGACTAATGTAATTCGCTATCAGCTATCCACTAATTGCCAAACATTATCGTTATCTTTAAGGGAAAATATCTTATGATCATTTCTGATACTCATTTTTATGCCAACACTAAAAAATTAAATTATAAATTTTAAACCCTGAAAATACGCACTACCCATAATTCTTTAAACCCTAAACTTTAACCTTAAACCTAAACTCTAAACCTAATATTTAATATGAGACTCAAAAGGAAACACCGAAAAGGAACTGGAATTTCTATTTACCATTTAAGGTTTGAAAACTGCAACAATCCAAAAGTTAGCAACCAATTTTTTTATAATAAAAGTATATTATATGTCGGGTTTACAATTGTTACTCCCCAACAATATTATCTTCACAATTCGAACTTAATTTTTTAAGGAACGTAACGTGTCTTATTCCTACACTTAACACTATTTTTTTTTAGCAGTCGGCCGCTCGCAACAAAACCGGCATCATGTGGAACTAGCCACGTGATTCATTAGCCTCTTGCAGCTAGCTCAGTCGTTTTCCTACGACAAGAACAACAAACTGAACCCTGTTTTTCGCCATATGTCTGATTTGGATATTGTAAACCCTTTTCTGCTTCAGCAGAGTTCGTTTTCTGACAACAATGTTCATCATGTATAAAAACCAGATAACTACAAACCTTAAGATTTAAGAAGGATGGATTAGTAATGGGAATGGGTGCATGTTGTAGATGGGGCCAAGAAAATCCAAACTGAAAGTTTGGTTTCTCAAAACATCAAAAGACAGCACATGTAATGTTTTATTTTCTTCTATATATATTTTTCCTGTTAATTAGTTGAAAGCTTACAAAGAAAATGAAGTGTTTTTTTTTATAATTGTATATGTATTTTAATGTTATATTACAAGAGAAAATATCTCATGCACAAGCGATTGAGAATATTTTGTTTTCACAAACGCCCTAATTTTAGGGGTTAGAGATCTAGCTTATGGTTCATGGTTTAGGTTTAGGAGTTTAGAATTTAGGGTTTATGATTATAATTTAAGGTTTAGGGTAATATGTTAAGGATTTAAAATTTAACTTATAAACCCTAAATTCAAATCAGTCCTTAAATTCTAAGCACACAAACCTAAATTATGAACCCTATACTAGATCTATAACCCCTAAACTTAGGGCACTTATGGAAACAACAAGTTTCCACCATTAGTGCATGGTATAATTACCCTAAATTATATCCATTTCTTCAAATTAAATAACTTTTTATAATTTTATTTTATGATTTAAATTTATGTTATCACGTTAAAAAAGAAAATGTTAGATTTTGAATTCACTTGTCTTTCGATTTTATGTTCATCCCCTTGTGTCCGGGTGGCAAAGGTAGATGTTCATCATCCATTGCCCTTGGGACCCGGGTTCGAGCACCAGTAATCCATGATGTGTGTGTCAATTTTCAAAAGATTAAAAAAGTTTAACAGATGTTAACCTCGCATCACACCAACATATTCAAAAAAAAAGAGTTTTAACGGAAGATGCAGAAGCCTTGGCATCTAAAATAATTAGAACAACAATGTTTTTACAATGTGCAGGGCCTTGGATCCCCTTGTTTAATGGTATAATTGTAGTTTTTATCCATTGAAAAGTTTATCATTCAACCTAGTCCTTTTAACACTTGAGAATCTTCATTTCTGTCCCTAAAAAAAATTAATAATTCAGTTTAACCCTTCTATCTTTTAAATTTTATATCAACCCTTCTAACCAGAATTTCTGACTTCACCTCTAACAATGTGAAATGCATATCCAATAACCAATATAAAAGATTTTTCATACGTTCATTCGGCAGCGGTCCAAAACGAGCCCAACTTTCCTACTACTCCAGTCCTATGTATTTCCATATGCTTTAACTAATACGGCCCAGCAAGGCCCAACCATATGAGTCCATACAATAACAATACATTTATACAACTAGGGGTGGTAACATGGTGAGGAATAACCGAAAACTATGGAGATCCTAATCGGTGGAGATGGACAATAACCGAAATTTTTACCTACGAGGATAGGAATGGGAAAATTTTATTCTCGAAGCTCAAACAGGGATGAAGACTGAGATTGGTATATTTGCACCGTGTGGATCCACAAATTATACTGTAAATACCGTGAGAATACCCGAATATATCCACATCAATACCCGGTATATTAGATTTTTTTTAAAATATACTTACCTCCCATTTACTTATATATTGTTTTAATGTATTAACATTTGAATATTTTTAACTGTAACAAATATGTGACTTGTAAACTGAAGTCGACAATAAATTTTGACCAATAAAGTAAAAATTGTTGTTTTTATTTTGGATGAAATTCTTCGAAACCCACAAGAATCCGTGTGGGGAGAATATGAGGACGAAAAGTACTTAAAGTTTAATATTTAGATTTTAAGATTTAAATCAGTAGAATTATATAAAATTACACTCTTTATATATCAAATAATTACCCGAATTTTATTACATTAGCATTAACGTTTATAAGAGATAATTAATGATGTCTCTAAAACTCTTAATTGCCTTATTGACTTTTAACTACGAAAGGGCTATAGGCTTTTAAATTTTGCTAACCGGTATTTAAAGATGTATTTAAAATCATTATAAGCAATTACTTTCTCATCGAATCTATGAGATGGTGAAAAATATTAATAATAGCATTTACATTATAATAATTTGAGTTTAAATTATTATGTGTAGATTTTCAGTTTAAATTTATTTTAATTTACGTTTAATTATTATTCACTCCATTTTTACATTATAATAATTAATTATAACGATAATCGTTCAGGTGTAATGATAATAATAAAAGCTAATAATTATATTTCTAACTTGGAACAAAATTTTGAGTACAATCATTAACAAGAACTCTAGTACTTAGACCAGATAGTCGCGGCCCATGACTGGAGTAGCATTTTTGGGACCATATTATATAAATAAATTACTAGACCATTAAACATTCATTTATATTGAAACATGGCCTATTAAGTTTAGTTCGGTTAGTATTAATACAAGATACACAACACGATATGAAATCAAATACGTTTAAAATTTTAATAACCTTTGATTTGTCTTTATGACACACTTTTTTCTACCGTTTAGTACATTTTTCTGTTTTTTAGTATGTTTTTTATCTATTGGCATGTTTTTCTATTATTTGTTTTCTATTAGGGTTGATTTGACGCCGCCGCAACTGATCAAGATGGCGATTATTTCTAATCATGTTTTGGATACGTGATTTGCGCTTGTGAAGAGTTTCTCAGGTGCTCGGCTCTGATTTGCGTTTTCTCGGTGGTCTATCAATAGCTTCATCCCCTTTTGTGATTCGTTTTGCCAATGCAGTCAGGTTTCGTATCTATTTTCGAACGAGTATTTGGATGGGTTATTTAGTATCTAGAGTGGTTAGTTTTAGGAGGAAGTCCAAATTATGTATTTAGTTTACAATGATAGTTTGTAAACCTTTATTGTAATTTTGGGTACTTTCTCATTAATAAAACTAGTGGCTTATTTAAAAAAAAAAAAAAACCCTTCGATTTATAGGTGCAGTGTCAGATGCAAGTACGGGCCCATCCTGAATTTTCTAAAATTCACACATTTAACTTTAATTTTCTTAAATTTTACGAGTTAGTCCTTAAATTTTTTTAATATTCATAAATTGTGCTCACCCTGAAATTTTTAAATTTCACGTGTGTCCACCCTCAAAAATATTTTTGAATAATGAGAAAGATTTGAGCATAATCAAAACTCAATAATATTTATTGAAGAGATCGTTTTAAAAATTATAATTTCAGAAGAAATAGCAATGAATTGTATATTTTTAAGAGGTTAAATGATAATTTTAACAAAATATTTTAACTTTTTTTATATTTTAGTGACGGTCGTGGCTTCATTAGTCTCTATTGTGTTCTGTCTCTGCTTTTGAATAATATGAATATTGTATCAAATTTACATTAAAACGCAGTGGTCCAATTCGATACGATTAAAAAATGTTATAAACCAAAGTGCAAGGCTTGGAATAGGGGTGAGCATTGAAGAATTAAGAAAGGGGGGGACACATACACCAACTACTGGCTAAATCCACCATTATTAATAGAGTTGTGGAAACAAAGAGTTCCTCAACTAGTTATAAAATGTTGGTTACGCTCAGTTGCTCTGCGGCTATATATATATATATATGATTATTTATTTATTACCAACCTTCCACTTTTCAATTAAATCTCCTAATTGTTGTTATAAATATTGGATCAGACTGCCACCTCAAGCAAACGCTGATATAATAAATATATATCATACAATTATTATTATTATTATTATTATTATTATTATTATTATTATTATTATTATTATATTGGCTGAGATTCTACCAATAACAAAAGCTACTACATTCACGAAACTATGCTTCTCAACAAAAGTAAATATTTATTCCATTCTCATTGGAATCGCTCAAAATCAAACAGCGAATGAAAACATACATGCGTGCGTCTATGTAGAGATGGTCATGAATCGGATCGGATCGGATCGAATTTTTAGTCGATTCATACTTGTTCAAAAACTGAAAGTCTTCATTTGAACCCGATCTAATATTTTGAAGTGAGATAAAAAATCACTTTGATCCGACCAAAATAAAAACTTATTTTATTACGTAGAATAGATAGATAATTGGGAAAACTATCTAGGGAGAGACTGTAGTTAGGGACAGACGTAAGATTTTATGTCAGGGGTTCCGAACTTAAGTCGTCGATAGAAAATATAAGAAAAATACAAAGAAAATAAATAAACTATATGAGAGTTTGAAATTTTAAGGAGTGTGACTGCTAGTAGGGGTGTTCAAAAATATCTGATCCGATTATCCGTTGATCCGATCCGAAAATTCGGATATCCAATCTGATTTTTATTTTCGGATCGGATACGGATCACAATATTTCAAGTTTCGGATTATCCAAAAACCCGAAAATCTATTTTTTTAATATTAATCTTGTTATATTTAACAATTTGATGCTTGTTATATCTGAAAATTTAAAAAATCTAATTTTTCATAGATGTGAATCTTGTTATATTTAGCAATTTGTTGTTTTTTATATTTGAAATTCCGAAATTTTCGTAAATACGACATTCAAATTCGAAAAAATAATTGAATCAAATTATATTTTCGGATAATCAGATATCTGAATATTCGATCCGATTATCCGATATCCGAAAAATCGGATATCCGATTTTTCTAAATCGGATACGGATCACTATATTGCCGATCCAAAAAAACCGGATATCCGAAAAAACCGGATCCAATCCGATCCGATATCCGACAATAAACACCCATAACTACTAGTGCCTTTTCCAACACTCCCTTTGTCCATCCTTGATGTTTGTAGCAATTATCATTAAATATAGAGAGGTAAATTTAGATTAATATTTTGAGTAAAAATTTAATCCTAAATCTAAATCCAACTCAAACCATTTTTAAAAAAAAACATTTAATCTTATAAAATCGAACATGATCAGAATCTATCGAACTCAGATAATATGAGCATTCTACATGCACCCAATTCGATGTGGATCAAATCTTAAAGGCATTTCTTTTACCCAGAACCTGATTCTTGAAAGAGAGATGATGTAAATTAATGGTATTCATTTCATTTCATTTATGATCGTGTATGAATAGTGTGGACCTAACTATGGGTTATTGTTTAGCCTCATCATTGTGTCACATTGTTTTTCATTTGTTGAGATATCAACATCTCAAGCCGGCTTAATAAGAGAAAACTGTTCATTTTAAAATTAAAATTTTCATATGAGATAAAAAAGAAAATTAGAAATTTTATTTTTAAAATAAAAGGATTAAAGATTTTGTAATGTAATATCTATTCGATATGTTTCTTTATGTTTAATTATATCAATATGTGACATGCTTCTTCATGTTAATTGTAACGAGTTAATCTCAACTATCTATTTTTCATATCTAACGATCTAAAAACGTATAAAAATTAAATAAAAATTACAATGTAAGTGGATCTTAACCATGTATATTCTAAAAAGGGAATATAGTAATGTCAAACTTTTTAGAGGATTGTTTTGAAAATGTTTAAACTTTGTCTCATGATGTTTTCTAATCATTTAAGTCTTTTAATAGTAATAAATAATTAACTACCCATTTAAAATTTTACTTTTATATTTTAAAAAATATTTTGATACACGATACGGTGCAACAAAAATTTACGTAATAATTATTATTTAAACTGTACAATCTTAATATCTAAATTTATAACCCTAAACCATAAATTCTAAGCCATAAATCATAAATTATAATCCTAAATACTAAATACTACAACTTAACTTGAACCATGAACTTTAAAATTTATAAGTTTATGTAAATTTTAATTTAGTTTACCATACTTATGTACCAAAGTTTTACTCTTAAAAAACACTCCATATTTGTTTCTTATAAATTATATCACTATTAATATTTATTAGTCTTTTTCAAAAATAATTATTAGTTTAGATTTTATATTCACATTATATTTTTTCATCACATAGTATGTATACCGTAAGATTAGTGAAAACTTTGAACATGTGTACACAATCCTTTATATTTTATGGATTAAGTTTATGTTTTAGAGTTTATAGGTTTGGTTTGTAAAGTTTATAATTTAAGGTCATATTTTAGGATTTTAGGATAACAAGTTTAGATTTTAATTTTTAATAAATAAATAAGCATACATGTGTAATTTTTTCACAAAACATTTCTATTGAAAAATTATTCATATATTATTTGTTGTGTGGTATAATTTTTTTAATAGTCTTAAAGTAATTACAAAATAATATATATTTATTCTTTTTCTTAACACTTCAATGAGATATCAAATTCAAAAATATTGAAAAACTCAAATACATTACTAATTGTATAGCCATTGTTTTATTTATATTCATTAAATTTATTTCAAAATATAATAATAATTACCGTCTAGTGGGATGAGACATTAGATTCTTTAAACAATATTAGTGGTTCAAATTCTGACGTTATGAATAGAGTAAATTGAGTTGAGAGAGCCATCCCAATAATGAGCCTCTGCAGTACTTAATCCGGATTAATCAGCCGATAAGTTGAATATCAATGATTAATTTTTTCAACAATTTCATTTTTAAAACAAATATATATTTGAAAAATTAATTGTAAATTTCACAATCACAAACATTTTCTCTGCTAATGATGAAACTTTTGCTTGATAGCATAAAATCCTCCACTAAAAACAAATGACTTTCCAATTAACAAGTGCACCCCTATAGCTAGAAATTTTATTCTCTCTCCATATAACCAACAATGGAATATATAGCTTTAAAATATTTATTTAGGACGTTTTTTAATATTGCTATATTACTATATATTAAAAACCATAATCTAGTTATAAGAACATGGGTTATATATGTATTTATAGCTTCGGTCATTCATTTATACTCATCTAACTGTTTAAAAAATATATAAAATTAAATAAATTTTACATAATGTAAATGGATTTTAATATCGAACTAATGATCGAATAAAATCAAAGTACATTGGGAAATATCATTCAACTTGAATCAAATCGGGCATTGTTGAGAACTAAATATTCTTTTGAACCCACTACTAAAAGCAAATGTGATGCATGATAAGGAGAGATCACTCATTTCAGGCTGCAAATTTGGAATAATCAATTCCTCTTCTTTTATAGTTATGATTTGATTTAACCAAAGTTCCAAGTCACGTGTCATAAAATAGGAAGAAAAGCATCTAATCCTTTGGATTTCTAGAAGATAAGATTAAATTGAGCATTAGTTCGATTGACACTGAATTCGTGTTTTTAATTTAAAGGTTGAAGGTATAAATAATTTAGACATTGAAATCTATGTCAATGTAGTAAAGTGGTAGGATTGAAATCTTTGAGAACTTCAAGGTTTTAGATTGAGTTTCACCCTATGCAAAAATGATCCTCTTTAGATTTTATCTTGTAGGGATTTCTTTAAAAAGAAGTAGGGATGATTCCATAAACATTTTTTAAAAGGGTAAAAATTAAATTATGATTGTTTCGAAAATCAAAATATAAATTTACCATTACTAGTTTGTAATTTTATAAATTTTTGAAGGGATTAAGTTAAAGTTTTACTATTTTGGGGACTACAACATAGTTTTACCATTACATAAACGTGTAAATTTGAGATTTAAAGGACTTAAATTGTATATATTTTCTCATTTGTGGGGTCTAGCGCCGCATTTTACCATCTAATCTTGATAGTAACTTTTTCATATATAAAAAAAATATTTTTTATAATAATAATTTCCTTTGGTTCGGAAGGCGAAATTCACGGATTTCTTGTTCCCTCTTTATTATTATTATTATTTTGAGGGAAGACGACATAAAGGCAACATAACAACCGGTAGATGATGAGAGAATCAAAATAAATTTTCCCTAGTGGAAAAATTTGCATATTGGTGTTAAAATTTTCAACTTTGTTTGCTACAATCATATTGAAGATATATTTCGGACGGATGCCGAACTTTAGATTAAGAGGAGCGAACTTATAAATTTTTAGGGGGCGAACTTATAAAAATTTAGGGGGTGACCGCCCTAGCCCCCTGGTCCATCCCTGCCGGTATAATCATCGATATCGAATTATTAGATGATTAATCTTGATTGAGTATTGCATAGGCTTATTATGAGACGGTCTCTGAATCTAATTTATTCAATTTAAACACTATGATTTGAATCTTGACCTTGCCAAATAATTTAGTGTCTCACCTCATTAGATCAAATGGTTGTTGGTATAGTAAAAATATATTAATAATTAATATTATATGTTAATTATTTGATATGTTGACAATAAAACTTTACAATGAAGATTAAGATGTCATCAAATGTTTCAAGTAACAATCGATCTAACATGATGACAATAGCGGAACTTGGGGTAAAATTTTTGGGAGAATTTAATTTAATTTTAAAATAGAGGTTTAAATTAAATATTTTATTAATTTTAAGAGATTTAATAAGAACTTTTAAATATTACGAAAGATGAATGAATTAAAAATATTTAAAATTTTAAAACTTAACGTGATTTTTTTTTAAAAAAAGTTGAGGGAGTCAAATTAATTTTTTTAAAAATTATACAGGTCAAGTTCTAATTTCTTAAAATTTGGAGGGCTTGGCCCCTAGTAGATGAGACGTTGGGTTGTTCAAACAACATCTTAATTCAAGTTTAGACATTATGAATATATTTAATTAAGTTGAGAGATTTCTGTCATAATGAATCAATGCGATATTTAATTTACGATTGGTCAATTAATAAAAAATAAAAATAGATGGGTTATAATATTTCAAATTCGTCTGGGTAACCTTTTTCTTTATTATTATCATGTAATAATTTATATTTTAAATGCATATTTTTATGTATTGTGTTTAATATTGTCATGATAACTTTGAAGGTGACGTCTGCCTAACGATGTGTTTTATATTTTGGGATAATATATTTCTTGTGGAAATGGGAATAGAGAAGTGGACGACATAAGATATACGTCTCTCCTTTTAATCCTTTTTTCATTTGGGTGAATTTTTACTTTTTTTTTTATTAAGAGTTGGGAATTTAAGTTTATTCCCGTTATTATTATAAAGGGTAAATAACATAAATGGTCGCTGAACTTTTAGGGTAGATTCATTTTGGTCACTATACTTTTAAAATATTTGATAAGGCCATCCAACTTTTAGTTCGAATTTAATACGGTCCCTCCCGCTAGAAGTTGACGTTTGTTTTCGTTTTTTCTTAATAAAAAATAGGTAAACTACACCAAACATCACTCAACTTTCTTCTCACACCTATTTTGGTCACTAAAGTTTAACAATGTTTAATTTAATAACTTAACTTTCGAATTGTTCATATTTTGGCCCCTCTCAAATGACATGGTTATACAAATAAAAAATCGATTAATCCTTAAAAAAATCGGGTTGTGAGTTTTTTTACTTTGCTTATTAAATTTACCATATTATCATATTTTATATTTTAATAAGCAAAGTAAAAAAATTATTACTCGAATTAAATATTTCCATTAATCGGTTAATCGATTATCCAATTTAATCGATACAATGTAAGATCGAGAATTGAATAATCTGAATTTAGCAATTAACCAAAATACTTTTTTAAGGATTAGTCGAACCCGATTTCGGTACAAATTTTTTAAATAAATTATTTCGATTTGGTTACGGTTCACAATTTTAAGCAAAATTGATTAACCGATCTGATCTATTATATACAATATTTCTAAATTTTATGCATTACAATGTCTTATAGTCTAGTGGTTTTGATATCCTTCTGATTTTTTTTTAAACGTTTTGGCTCTAGATAGGATTAATAGGTGTGAACTTTCAATTTTTTACTTTCTATTTCTTTTACACTTTTATTACAACCGGACAATTATTAAATTTACCATATTTGATATTTTAATAAATAAATTCAAAAAATCATTTCCAGAATCAAATATTTCGGTTAACTGATTAATCGTTTATTTGATTTAATTGGTAAAATATAAGATCGAGAATTAAAAAAATCTGAATTTATCAATTAACCAAAATATTTTTTAAGGATTGATCGAATTTTTCTATTTGTATAAACATGTCATTTGAGAGTGGCCAAAATTTGAACAATTCGAAAGTTAAGTTATTAAATTAAAAAAAAATTAAACTCTAATGACCAAATAAGAGTGAGAAGAAAGTTGAGTGATGATTGGTGCATTTTACCAATTTTTTATTATGAAAAAACAAAAACTAACGTGAGCTTCTAACGGCATGTAACGAGAGGGACCATATTGAAAGCGAACTAAAAGTTCGGTGTCTATATTGAAATCAAACTAAAAGTTGGGTGACCTTATCGAATATTTTAAAAGTAAAGTGACCAAAATAAATCCGCCCTAAAAGTTCGGTGACCATTTATGTAGTTTACCCTATTATAAAATATTTGTGTGTTATAATCATATTTAAAATATTATATATAATTTTCAAACAATAAATGATAATTTGAATATATATATATATATATAATTTAATTTTCATGTATTATATAATCTATCGAATGATGAATCCACTAAGAGTCCAAAGTAAGCAATTCCTCTGAAAATTTGAATTTCTTTTATTAAATATTCATTTTATGTGTGTCCACTTTGATATTTTATTTGTATCCATCCACATATAAAAATTTTATATGTTGTTAATATACAAGTACCCACCTGATATTTTTTTTAATCCACCACCGAATCTACCAATATAATTTTCTATATGTGTAGATTTAACGATTTTCTCTCTATTTTTTTTTCGATATTCAAACTCACAAGTTATCCATTTTAGGTGGAGTTGTGACCTTAATTTAATTGGTTTTTCTTTTGATGGATGAAACTCAAAAATCCTATTGAGATTGCATTTATAATTAATATTAAAAATATCATTCTTTTTTAATTAATTATAAAAAATATAGCTATTAATAAAAAATTCAGTAAGAAAATAAGTTATTAGATTGATTCGAATCCAACTCGACCAAATCTAAATAAAAAATTTAAAAAATCAGCAAGGCAAACATTCTTTTTGATAGAAAGGAGTTGGGTATACCTATAGGCCTCGTTAAAAACCCCCTAAATCTAAATGGGAAAAAAGTACATATCAAAATACCAATACAAAGGACAACGCGAGCAAAACCTCGTCTACATAAGCCTAATCACAAAACTATTATAGTCATGGCTCTAAACACCATGGAACAAGCGACACAAGCAAACCCCTTCAACCACCAGGATCAACATACTACCGAGCTTCAGCACCATAAGACAAACACTATTTTTATGGTGATGGAATGGGCCCTTTGCCAGATAAACACCAAACTAAATATGCATGTAAACCACCATACATGTCACATGGGTCCTTTCCCCCCTCAAATTTCATTTCTCTTACACACTAAAACAAGGTACAAAACCACCTAACAATTGCCAAAGTGGAAGAGAGAAAAAATTTAAAAGACAAACAAGAAAAGGAAAACACAATGTGGTTGTACTAATTAAGACACATATTGCTTCATTTACATTGTTTAAACTAATCATCCCCTTTCCCACCAATTGTGTCATTTGTTCATCCCCCAATAGTCCCTTCCCTTTCAACAATTATTATCCCTTGCTTGCCTTTGCTTTTCTCCCCATATCCCTCTCTCATGTCCCAACAACCCTACACTACAAGTAAGTTAAAGCTTTGTTAGAGAGGTTTATTATTTATTAAGTCGGATGATGAAAATTTTGATGTCTTGTGTGTCGAGTTTTGTGGGTGAAGGAATATCGTTAATGATATCACATACTATTTTACATTTATTTATTATATACAACGTTGTTTAACATGTTTGAACTCAAGAAGTGATTCTAGTGGAAAAACAAATTATATTCATCGTAGGAGATACTTTGTCTACAATATATGTATGTGCATTGTCAAATGATTAAGAATATATCTATAATTAGATAAAGGATTATCATCTGGTATACTGTCAACCCGAAAAAAATTTCATAAACTACCTTGAAATGATAACAAACATTATTTTCATACATTTAAAAAAATTATATGCGACTAAAATGAGGCATTTGTCACCTTTTATGATTGTTTGTGACAATTTTTTTCTCCAATATTGTGAAAATAATAATACAATTAAATTTATAATTATTATCATGTGCACTAACAATTGAGTTTTGCACAAACGATATTAAAAACGGTGACAAATTATTTATCTCATTTATTTACTTTTTTAATTATTAAATTTATCACAAAACACTTATCATAACTTAACCCCTAAAAATGAGCCATGTCCATGAAGGGATGGACTTCGCTCCCTCCAATTTTTTTTGGTTTATTTACTATTTAAGGTTCATATTTTTAAAAACTAGGTAGTCTACCTAATTTTTGGGATTTATTTACTTTTATAGACCTGTAAGTTTTAATTTTTAAAACGAGGTAAATTAAACATCGCCTCCAACTTTTTAGGTAAATTTACATTTTAGATCATACTAATTTTGAAATTAGATAAATTAAGTCATGGCCTTTTATTTTTTGGTTTAAGTATTTTTTAAGCCCTTGTCAACTTTGAAACTAGACAATTTAAACCCTGACCACCATTTTTACTTATTTAAATACTTCTTATGTTCCTATTAATTTCAAAAGAATTCATTTTGAAAATTTTAAATTTTAAATTTGTTCTTTTGCTCAATTGTCTGTGCTGCTTTTCTTTTCGATATCAACATCTTTGTGATCGTGGTTGCTTAGGGATTATGATATGTTTTGTTCCGTCTTTCAATTAATATCGTGTTTGTATGATAAGGACTGAGAGATATTAATAAAATTTGGGCATTCTTTTTCCTTTTACCGAATTTGATTTCGACTTCGGTTGAATCAAGTTTTGACTTTACCTTTTAGAAAATAAACAATTCGACCATAACCTACATTTTAGTATTGTTTACAATCTACCCTCTAATGTCTTATCTTACTTCCGTCCATGTGTACCGCTACTTATCGAACATAACTTCCACTACTACTGCAGTCCTTGAATTTATTTGTGTTATCTGTTTTTTTTTTTACTTTTTTCAAATAAAATTACAAAACATTAATAAACAATATATATATATATATATATCATACGCCCTTTTATCTCTTTCTGTATCTCAATATTAAAAAAGTTAAAATTTTAAGTCTTAACCTTAAATTTTAAATTTTAAACCCTAAAAATACACCATAACTTAATTTTATAAATATTAACTCTGAACCCAAACCTTAAATGGGTATGGTGTCTATGATTTTCGCAAATTGGAATTTAGTCCATTTTAACACTGTGAATGTGATAATGCCACACACGAGTTCACGTCTTTACACGAGTCAACAACACGTGGCAATGGCGTATTGGATGAATGGGCTTTCTCGGTTCATGAAAAGTAGTTAGTGCACTGCACGCCAGAATCTTTTCCTTTTTGGGTATAGTGGAGTGGACTCGCTTAGTTTTGAAGTCTATTCCTATTATTAGGGTAAATTGCTATTTTTAATTCAACTTTGTTGGTGTTTCTGCTTTGGTCACTCAATCTCAAAAAATTCCAGTTCCAAGCAACTAAGCTGTTATCGAGTTAACGACCTAATTGTATAATTAAAGTCAAAACTAAAATTTAGTGTTATAATTGAACAAATTAAAAGTTTCATGATATAAACGATACAATGCCTAAAACTTACTGTTATTTGGTGCAGTTTAACCTTTTTTTAATTATACTGTTTAATAATTATCAAGATAATAATTACAGTCCCTTGTAATCGCAAGTTATAGAGAGAATCAGAAACCAATCTTAAAATAATAATAGTAACTACTTTTATTAAATAAATAAATAGGAAATACAACAAAAGTTTGTAATTTTAAGAAAAATGTGTTTACACTATTATCGTTCAAAAATAAACAGTATCAACACTAATATATTAATAGAACATCTCACTACGTTAACAATTAGATTTATAATAACTCATGTAGGACATATTTTAGATTATTACGAGCAGGGGTGGAGTTAAAAATTTATCTAAAAAGTGTCATTTTTTCAAATAATATTTAAGAGAAATTAATTATTTATAAAGGGGTTAAGAATATAAAGAGATAAAAGATATTGTCGACGAGTTCTCGTACCGAAAACATTTGTAGGCAACTAAATTTATTAGTTTTAACCTCTAAAACTCCAGCAATCGAAGAGTGTAATATATTTCCACTTACACTCAATTCATTGAGATCGAAAAATATTATTTTAAGTTCATTAACATTTAACAATGTTTTAAGTAGCTCATTCCATTGTGTCTTGATGGTAAAAGTAGATGATTATCATCCTTTGGGACTCAGGTTCGAGCACCAGTAATGCAGGTTGTGTGTATCGTTTTTGAAAAGACAAAAAAGTTGAACAGATGCTACCCTTGCATCACACCAGTATATTAAAAAAAATAATGTTTTAAGTTGGAAACAAAAGCCGGCACACACGGACATTCTCCCTCCAATTTCCATGACTATGTCCACTTTATTTTCAAAAATTGTATATTAATTACAAACGGGTTAATCGAAGTGATAAGTAATTTGGTATCGCTTAAGCAAGTTTTGAGTTTTAGGTCTTGTGTATGTAGAAAATTTATGCTGGGAGACTCACTCACCAAAACCAGTTGATATGCAATGCGGATAGAGATGGGCATGGGTCGGGTCTGGTCGAGTTTTTTGGCTCACCCGAAAATAAATACCCTATACCTGCACCCGACACGAACATTTTTTTTAAAAAAATCCGGCTCGACCCAACCAGAAAATAAATACACTAAACCCGACCCGACTTATAAAAAAAATTAATTTTAGGGACTTAATTGTAAAAAATAATTTTAGGGGATATAATCATAAAAAATATAAATTTAAGGACTAAATTATAAATTCAAATTTAATGACCTAATTATAAAAAATATATAAAAAGGGAGTATTATTATAAATACTCCTTAAAAATAGGGGGAAATCACACAATTAGTCCCAGGTCGGGTAGGGTATTTTTCACCTTAAACTCGACCCGACTTCACCATTAATAAAACCCGACCCGAACTCATTTTTTCATTAAAAAAATCTGACCCGATTGGGCCTGGTCTGGTCAGTACCCGACCGGGTCGGGTAAAATGCTCATCCCTAAACGCGGATTGATTTGGATTAGTCAGGGCAAAGTCCTCGGGAACTAGGAGGACAACCAAAAAATATTATATTAATTAATAATTATAAAGATAATAATTTTGATTTATTATAAATAAATAATCATTAATTTATTATAAAGAACAAATAGAACATAATTTACTTGAAAAAATACTCACATATGAAAAGATTTTATCCAAAATAAAGTGCACATAATAAAATTCAAAATCCAACTATTAAAGCCGTAAAGCCTCGATTTTATTTAATATAACATTGTTATTTCAAAACGATATATATAGCATTATTTAATATCTAACATATTAGTTGATTAATCAGAATTCGAACATAATAAAAATTTATCATGCGAACAAATCACACGACTCAATTTATTTTATTTATAATATTAAGATCATTTTTAATAACCACTTGATTTTCCTCTAATTAATCAACTAATATGGATTCAGGTATTTACAATGTTAAATAGATATAATGAAAAAGTAGTCTCAATGTATATTTATTTTGTCAGTTTGATCTTTATTTTCTTTTTAAATTGATTCATCTTTTAATCTTTAAAAAGGGAAGAATCAATATTTTAAAGAAAAAATATTTATTAAAACATTAAAACTTTAATGTCGTTGACATGATATTGTTTAAAATTTTAAACATTAAATTTTACTAATTGTAAATTTTATTTGATAAACTGAAATTTTGAGTGTTATGGAATTAATAATTAAAAAATAGTGTTAACTTTGAATTATAAATATGTTTGATATTCTGTTTAAAATTTAATATTGAATATAATTAGATTGTTTGATAAATATAATTTTTAAAAGATAATATAATTAAAATAGATTGAAATAAAATAAAAGTGTTGAAAATATTATCCATTGATACTTATCATTTTCAACATTTTTTATTAAAAGTTACAAGAAATAATTCAAACTATTATCAAATATGTTTAAAATATTTTGTTTGTCCATTCGGTTTTCATTGCTTCGCCTTGGCTAGTCTGAACTGACCCGCGTCGCACACCTGATTTTGGTGAGTGGGTCTCCCAACATGGATTTTTTTGTATACACAAAACCTCGAACTCTAGACATGCTTAAACGATTCTAAGTTGCTTACCACTTGGACCAATTTCGTTGATAAATATGTTTAAGATATTAACCACTGAAATTATTTATTTTCAAGTAAATTAATTTTTTAAACTTGCCCTTAATTAGAAAAGGAATAAATAGTAATTTAATTGAAAAAGGTATAAAAGTTAAGTTAAATTTAAACATTATACCTTTATATAGAATATATTATCTTCTTAGAAATGCTTTTTTTTAATATCAAAATTTGTGACATTGGTGGATGATTTTGGGCCGTGTGATGTGAATATCGAGAGACGTATGGGATATTAAAAAAATAGAAAGAAGAAAGTCGGTGGGACCACTCAAACCCAGCCTTGACGGTTTAGAATCTCATCCACTGAAGAAGCTGACTCGGAAACTAATACAGCTAGATTTTGCTCATTCCATTTTTCCCAATAAAAAATCAAAATAAAAAATCAACACTTTAACAAAAACATTCTAATAGAATATATTAAAAGGAATAATCCGATATCTATCCCTCAAAAAAATCCGATATATACATTTATTTTCAAAAAAAACTTATTAATTTATATAAAAAAAATTGATACACATGTTCCATAATTTTAGTTTGTATAAATTTATCTATTTTAGGGTAAGTATTTTAGGTTTTATGGTTTATATTTAAAACTTATTGTTTAAGGTTAGACTTTTAAAATCTATAGTTCAAATAAAATGAATTTTATAATTTTTTTTACATATCTTGTATATAAGAATAACTCTTAAATACGAGCTATATTTTGCTATACAATGCGTCTGAAAGAAATTTCACAAACATTCCTATTTAAAATATTCAATCTATCAATTCAAAAAAAAATTAATCTAAAATCTAAAACTCTAATCCTAAAATTATAAATTTTAAATTTTAAATCTTACATTCTAAATCATGCGACTTAAACCCTAAATTTAACAGGCTTGCGTAAAACTTTAATTTTACACAACTTGTGTATCAAAGTTTTTTTCTTCATATATAACACAAGCAAAGGATGCTCTATTATTATAAATTCGAAGGTGTTCATTCTACTAAGTCTTGTCGTACAATTTACAGTTTTATTATCATACAATATATCCTTTAAGATTACAGGACTCGAATTCTATAGAGAGTTAGTTAGAATAATATTTCTGTTATAAAGATTAGTTTGTTTGTTATATGTAGATTAGTTAGACTATTTGTATAAATAGTTGTATACCTTAATTGTAAATATATGTGAATACAATAATATTCCCAATTTACAAATTTTGCATGGTATCAGTTAGCCACTTTCTTGGGCCTCTCGTTTTTGGGTTTGTTTGTTAACCCATTTCACAATTTTTTTTCATTCGGGTTCTCTTTTTCCCGTACCCTTTGGGTTTTGTTTCTTTTTTCCCTTTTTCATTCCTCTGCTAGGATTTCATTTTCCCTTTTCTTGTCGACATGCCGCCGTCCGATTCCATTGATTTCAGTCACGCCTTGTATTTGCACCCTTTCGATACGCCCGACGCGGTCATGGTCTCCCACCAGCTGATCAGTTTTGAGAATTATAGCGTCTGGAGCCGCTCTATGCGCATCTCTCTTCTCGCCGAGAACAAACTTGGTTTCATTGACGGTTCTTGCACTCGTGATACATATCCGGCGATGCAGTCTCAGTGGGACAGATGTAACGCCATTGCTTTGTCGTGGATCCTTAACACAGTCAGTAAGGATCTCTCCGCCGACATCGTTTTTGCGTCCAGTGCGGCTCTCGTCTGGAAAGACTTGAAGGAGCGGTTCGATAAGGTCGATGGCGCTCGGATTTATTATCTTCATCATGCGATTGCTACTTCCGTTCAAGGTGATGTCTCTGTTTCCACTTATTTCACTCGTCTCAAACTTCTTTGGGACGAATATGCGATTTTGGTTCCTTTGTCATCTTGTGATTGTGATCAGTCTACTGATATTGTTGATCATGCTCTTCAACAACGACTGTTCCAATTTCTTATGGGCCTGAATGAGTTCTATGCGGCGGTTCGTAGTCAGATTCTTCTGATGAAACCCTTGCTCTCTGTGAACCAAGCTTATTTCATGGTGGTCCAGAAGGAGTCGCAGCGTCTGTTGATGTCCAGTTCATCCTTGGAGCCGTCTGCGTTCTACTCTAATGCTGTCACTGGTGGTTCTACTCGTCGTCGATTCAATGGCGTCTGTGATCACTTTAAGGTCTGTGGTCATAAGAAAGAAAATTGCTACAGATTAATCGGGTTTCCACCTGATTTTAAGTTTGGTAAGAAAAGGGATGTTAATGCTGCTTTAACTGTTCAACCGGAGAATTCTATTACCTCCGATTCAATCTATGTCTCTTCTGTTGATCGGGTCCCTTCTACCTCTGTTCTTGTTTTCACTAATGCTCAGTATAATCAGATTTTGGATCTTCTTAGTAAGACCTCTGTTGAACATGTGGTTAATATGGCAGGTAACATTTCTTTTAATTCCTCTGCTAGTTGCAATTGGATACTTGAAACCGGCGCTACTGATCATATTACTTTTAATTTTCATAGCTTGATTGATCCTATTGCATGTTCATCTGCTCATCAATTTGTTCACTTACCTAATGGAAAAAAGCCTTAATTACACACACTGGATCTGTTGCCTTAACCCCTACCTTGACCTTGACTCATGTTTTATTTGTTCCCAATTTTACAAATAATTTGATTTCTGTTTCTAAGTTTACTTCTGTTCTCCAGTGTGGTATTCTTTTTTATCCTGACTTTTGTCTATTGCATGATCTATCAAGTAGGAAGATCAAGGGGATTGGTAGAGCATTTGGTGGTCTGTATTTTTTCGAGTCATCTTTTTCAACTTCTGGTGTGTGTTCATCTTCAGGTTCCTCCATTTTCCCTTCTTCTGTTTGTAATAGTCTTACAAAATGCATGTCTTCTATTTTGTCTCCTACTGTACTTTGTCACTCTCGTTTAGGGCATGCCACTCTTACTAAAATGAATAAAATGCCAGCTTTGCACTCTGTTTCATTTCATAAAGATTCTGTTCATAATTGTACTGTTTGTCCTTTAGCAAAACAGTCTAGGGTGCCCTTTCCTGTTAGTAGTTCTAGGGCTTCTTCTCCTTTTGAGTTGATACATGCTGATCTATGGGGACCTTATAGAGTTTCCACTCATGGTGGACATAGGTATTTTTTGACTCTAGTAGATGACTTTAGTAGAATGACTAAGGTGTTCCTGTTGAGACTTAAATCTGATGTGGTTATGTTCCTTCGAACCTTTTTTTCTCTCATCAAAACTCAATTCTCAGCCATTATCAAAAATTTTTGTTCTGATAATGGGTCTGAATTTTTTAATTCAGAATGTGGTTCTCTTTTTTAATCCTTAGGCATTATCCATCAAAGTAGTTGTGTTCATACACCTCAACAGAATGGGGTGGCTGAACGTAAATATATGCACCTTTTAGAGGTTGCTCGTGCTCTTCAATTTCATTCCCATGTTCCTCTTAAGTTTTGGGGTGAATGTCTCTTAACTGCTTGTTACTTGATTAACATGCTTCCTTCCTCTGTTTTAAATTGGCAGACACCATTCGAATTACTTTTTCACAAATCACCTTCTTTGTCTCATTTGCGTGTCTTTGGTTGCCTTGCGTATGCTACTCAACCTAATTTCCGTGATAAATTTTTTGCCAAAGTTATTCCATCAGTCTTTATGGGCTACTCCATTACTCAAAAAGGTTATGTTCTTTTTAACCTTAAATTCAAAACATTCTTTGTTAATAGGGATGTTGTTTTTCATGAGTCCATATTTCCATTTCATAACTTGTCTCCCACGTCTTCTCCCAGTTTTTATCTCCTTCTCATATTCTTGATGAGAATTTTTTAAATCTTTCAGTTTCTAATACTTCACCTCCTACTACTTCAGATCCTCATACATCACCTACTGCTTCAGTTCCTCATACTTCACCTACTGCTTTTGACTCATCTTCAATTCCATCTTTAGTTCCTCCTTCTGCCATACCTCCTGCATTACTTCCAGTCTCAACAGGGGTTCCTGGTCCTAGTCTTGTTTCTTCTCGTTACTCTTCTCGTGTCACTAAAACACCTTCTTGGTTAAGTGATTATGTTTGTAACACCATTTGCTCTTGCCCATCTCCATCTTCTTCTTCTTGTTATCATATTTCTAACTATATCACCTATTCTCTTTTACCATCTTATACCCAATCTTTTTTAATTTCCACTTCCCATATCCGTGAACCTACATCCTATTCTGAAGCCCGTGAACATTCTGTTTGAGTTAATGCCATTGTAGAACTAAGGTTTTGATATAATATTTGAAAAATGTTTTAGACTAAATTGAAAAGAATTTAAAATATGTTTTTAGTCAAAAACAACTTGAAAATATGTTTAAGGGTTTTAAAGGCTTTGGAATGGTTTTAAAATACATTTAAAGTAATCAAAACCATGATTTTCAAGTAACCGTACCGATACGGTATTGGACCGTACCGATACGCCTTAGGGTTTTCAAACTACCAAAATTCCAGTAGCCAAAACCCGTACCGATACGCCTAGCCGTATCGATACGGTGTGTTTTGAAATAGCCCAACGGCCATAAATGGTACTATTCCCAACGGCCATAAATGGTACTATTTCCAACGACTATAAATGGTACTATTTCCAACGGCTATAAATGGTACTATTTCCAACGGCTATAAATGGCACTATTCCAACGGCTATAAACGGCTCTATTCCCAACGGCTATAAACGGCTATATTCCCAACGGCTATAAACGGCTACAAACTCATTTGGGACTATAAATTGAAGGCTAGAACACTTGAAGAAAGGAAGAGACAACATCCAAGCAATATGGTCAAGAGAATTAGAGTTTAAATCTTTATTTTACTATTCTCTTGTACATAGTCTGTAAAGAGTGTTTTTATTGTTTTTATCCTTCACTCTTTCTTGTGAGCTTAATTTTTGTAAACACCCACCTTGTGAGGTTTATTTGTTTACATTTTTTTTACCCTTGTAAAAGGAGAGGTTCTAGTTTAGCCTTGAGAGAAAAACTAGAGTTGGTTCTATCTTAGCCAAGTTGAAAAGATAGGGTTGTAACGGTTTCCTCCTGAGCCTGGAAAAGGGGACGAATTCATTGTTGAGTGAATTGGGAAATCCTTAGTGGTGTGCTAAGGTAGTGGATGTAGACTCGGTTGAGTAGTCGAACCATTCTAAAATCATCGTGCAAATTGTCTACATTTCTTTCGGTTTTAGCCAGTTCAACCACCAAACATTTACAACCCTCCTTGACGGTTTCGGTGATCGATTCGAGCGTGCAAAAAACCCAACAATTGGTATCAGAGCCTCGTCTCCATCGAAGGACTAACATCCGAGAGTAAAGATCTATTGCTCGAAGTCCAACCGTTCAAGAAAGTGGCAAGATTTGAAGAAGGCCGCTCTATCTCGTGTCCTCCACTCTTCGAAGAAGAATCATACTTCCAATGGGCAAATATCATGAAACTCTTCATCAAGTCTCAAGACTATGAGGTTTGGGACATCATTGAAGATGGGTATTTGGAAGCTCCAAAGAAGAAGAAAAAGCAAAGGAGTGCCAACGACACGAAGGCAAAGCTAAACACCAAGGCGATGCACATTCTCTATTGTGGCCTCAACGAAGAAGTTTCCAAGAAGATCTCCGCATGCAAAAGTGCCAAAGAATTGTGGGAGAAACTTGAGAAGCTTTATGGCAACAAGAAGGGAGAAAAGAAAGATGATGATCAATCATGTGCAAACCCTCTCTCCAATCCAAAGGTGGATGGTGTTTTGGCTCTCGAGGAGCCTAAGGTATCTTCTAACTCAAATGAATTAAATTCATATTCTTTTGATGAGTTACAAGATGCTTTTGATGAATTATTTTTGGAATTTGAGACCATGAATTCCAAATTTAAGAAAATGATTTCAAAACTTGAAATTGAAAATGATTTTCTTTTAAAAACAAAAGTGGATTTTGAAAACCAAAATGAAATTTTGAAAAATGATTTAGAGTTTTCAAAAACAAGTAAAGATGTTTTAGAAAAAGAAAATCTTGATTTGAAAGTTAAGCTTGAAAGCTTAACAAAAGAAAAAGAAATTGTTTTCAATAATTCATCTTGTCACATAATGGCAAAATGCTCACATTGCCATTATCATGGTCATTCCTTACATACTTGTCCTATTAGGAATAGAAAGTCTTATAGGATCAGACAAGTATGGGTTCCCAAGGGAACTAAAGACATTATGACTAACGTAAATGGATCCAAAGCAATTTGGATACCAAAAATCAAGTGAATGTCTTTTTGTAGGTGTGTTGGAGCAATGGCAAGCAAAGCAAAATCAAAGAATGCTCAAATCACACATGAGAAGAAGATTGGGTAACCTCTAAGCTTAATTACTTCATTTTATACATTTGGTTATCTAATTTTTGTTTAAAGTCTTGGATTATCTGTTAAGCCTAATATGATGCAATGAGTAAGGGGGAGCCAGTTTTTTTTAAACCAAAATTTTAAGTGTGTCAAAATTTTTTTTTGCCTCCTATGTTATCTTGAACTTAAATGTCATTTTAAATTCTTTTTAATATAACAAAAAGGGGGAGAAATGGTTTGAAAAATTGAATTTTCAAATGAATAAGGGGGAGCTTTATTTGATTTCATATCTTAATCTCTTATTCACAATTTTAAAGTTAAAGGGGGAAAATCTCAAACAATTTTTCAAGTTGGTTTTATTATATCAAAAAGGGGGAGATTGTAGAACTAAGGTTTTGATATAATATTTGAAAAATGTTTTGGACTAAATTGAAAAGAATTTAAAATATGTTTTTAGTCAAAAACAACTTGAAAATATGTTTAAGGGTTTTAAAGGCTTTGGAATGGTTTTAAAATACATTTAAAGTAATCAAAACCATGATTTTCAAGTAACCGTACCGATACGGTATTGGACCGTACCGATACGCCTTAGGGTTTTCAAACTACCAAAATTCCAGTAGCCAAAACCCGTACCGATACGCCTAGCCGTATCGATACGGTGTGTTTTGAAATAGCCCAACGGCCATAAATGGTACTATTCCCAACGGCCATAAATGGTACTATTTCCAACGACTATAAATGGTACTATTTCCAACGGCTATAAATGGTACTATTTCCAACGGCTATAAATGGCACTATTCCAACGGCTATAAACGCCTCTATTCCCAACGGCTATAAACGGCTATATTCCCAACGGCTACAAACTCATTTGGGACTATAAATTGAAGGCTAGAACACTTGAAGAAAGGAAGAGACAACATCCAAGCAATATGGTCAAGAGAATTAGAGTTTAAATCTTTATTTTACTATTCTCTTGTACATAGTCTGTAAAGAGTGTTTTTATTGTTTTTATCCTTCACTCTTTCTTGTGAGCTTAATTTTTGTAAACACCCACCTTGTGAGGTTTATTTGTTTACATTTTTTTTACCCTTGTAAAAGGAGAGGTTCTAGTTTAGCCTTGAGAGAAAAACTAGAGTTGGTTCTATCTTAGCCAAGTTGAAAAGATAGGGTTGTAACGGTTTCCTCCTGAGCCTGGAAAAGGGGACGAATTCATTGTTGAGTGAATTGGGAAATCCTTAGTGGTGTGCTAAGGTAGTGGATGTAGACTCGGTTGAGTAGTCGAACCACTCTAAAATCATCGTGCAAATTGTCTACCTTTCTTTCGGTTTTAGCCAGTTCAACCACCAAACATTTACAACCCTCCTTGACGGTTTCGGTGATCGATTCGAGCGTGCAAAAAACCCAACAGCCATGCATGAGGAGATTCAGGCTTTTGAAACAAATGGTACATGGTCTGTTGTGCCCTTACCTCATGGCAAAGTTCCCATTGGTTGCAAATGGGTTTACAAGGTTAAGTACAAGGCTGATGGTACTGTTGAGCGTTTCAAAGCCCGCCTTGTTGTCAAAGGCTACAATCAAAGGGATGGGATAGATTATGTTGATAGATTCTCTCCTGTAGCAAAACTTGTTACTGTTCGTATTCTTCTTGCCCTTGCTGCTTTTTTCAACTGGCCTCTCTACCAAATGGATGTTCACAATGCCTTTCTTTAAGGTGATCTTTTTGAAGAGGTCTACATGATTTTACCTGAGGGTGTTTGTAGCCAGGGGGAGAACATGGTGTGTAGGCTACAAAAATCCCTTTATGGATTGAAGCAAGCCTCTAGGCAATGAAATGTTAAACTGACAGATTCATTGATAGCAGCTAGGTATAGACAGAGCAAGTTTGATTATTCTATGTTTACCAAGAGAGTAAATGATAAATTGGTAGTGTTGCTCATCTATGTTGATGATTTGCTCTTGACTGGAAATGATAGTGCATTAATAGATGAATTGAAGAGAATCCTGAATCAGAATTTCAAGATGAAGGACCTAGGAAACTTGAAATACTTCTTAGGTTTAGAAATCTTGAGATCAGAGGAGGGAATATTGCTTAATCAGAGGAAGTATGCACTGGAGCTTATAGAAGACAGTGGTTTAGGTGGTTCTAAACCAGTTAGTACTCCCTTTGAGCAAAATGTAAAGCTGACTACGGTAAAGTTTGATGAACATTTGCAGAAGGATACTGAGTCAGATGGCTTGCTTGAAGATAAATCAAGTTTTCAAAGATTAATAGGGAGACTTATTTATCTGACACACACGACCTGATATTACATTCGCAGTACAACATTTGAGTCAATTTATGCAGCAGCCTAAGAGGACTCATCTTGAGGCAGCATTAAGGATTATTAAGTATCTCAAAAATGATCCAGGAAAGGGGATATTACTTAAGAGTGGATGCAGATGTCAACTTGTGGCTTATTGTGATGCTGGCTGGGCATCATGTCCCATGTCAAGAAAGTTAGTAACATGGTTTTGCATTAAGATTGAAGAGTAAGTTGTCTCATGGAAAGCAAAGAAACAGAGTACTATTGCCAGATCTTCAGCCGAGGTCGAATACCGGAGTATGGCTATCACTGCAGCAGAAATAGTATGGATAAAAAGGGTTTTGCAAGAGCTTGAAGTAAAATGGGAACAACCAGCAATATTGTTTAGTGACAGCAAAGCAGCTCTTCAGATTGCAGCAAATCCTGTGTTTCATGAGAGAACGAAACACATTGAAATAGACTGCCACTATAACCCCCTCGTCTCGGTCTGGTCGGATGACCGATCCGAGTGGGCCACACGGGGAAAACCGAAGCGAAACCCGTTAAGGCTTCCCCTCGGTTAACGACCCAGAAAAATTTCTTTTTATTTTATCTTGTCTATAGGCATAATTAAACCCTATGTGAAGCACAACAGCGGAAGATACAAACATGGTAACATACTCCGACCAACCAAAACATTAAACAGCTCATTTTAGTCCTTTACAGCAGGCCGTTTCGGAACGCCCTTAGGGTGTTCCGAAACGCCTTGACTTAGTCAACATGCCAGGGTCAACCATAGGGTGACCGTTTCGAAACAGGGGTGACCCGTATCGAAATGGCCCTAACGGTCAACTTCTCGTGGTCAGCGAGATTTGACCGTTTCGAAACATCAAAGGCCCGTTTCGGAACGCCTTCATCTCGCCAATTTCTCAAAATTCCAGTAGCAAAAATGTTCCGAAACGACCCCCATCCGTTTCGAAACGGCAGGCCAAAAGCAAAGGGACCGTTCCGAAACAGGATGGCCCATTCCGAAACGCCCCCTGTCTGCAGACTCATTTTGGCTGTTTTAAGGCACTAGGGTGCCCCAAAACACCACCAAAACACACTTCAACAATAAAACACTTAAACCTAAGGCAACCCAACTATAATAGCATGCTTTAACAAGATTAAGACGAGTCTAACACAAAGGCAAGACATCACAAATCATGCATTCATACAACATCATTCAAACATAAAGGCAACCCCTAAGGCACGAGGCTAACATTCATGATAAGCAATTTAGGTATGGTTTACAATTCAACATGGCAATACAAACCATACAAAAGCAAGATATCAAGGAGTCTAAACAAGCTCCTAAACGACTAACAACCATCCATCAAAATAACACATGTCCCATTGCTCAAACTATTACATGTTCAACATTTAAAAGTCATATTTGATGTACTCAAGTCAACAACCACACTTGGAGGCCCTCCACTTGCTCGAGCAACCCGCGAACTATGGATCTGCAATGTTGAACAAGGAGAGCGTAAGCAATGATGCTTAGTGAGGGTAAGCTCTAAAAACAAACCTCAACATTGCAGGGTCCGAGCACGATCTAGCCAAGGTAAAACACAATTTACCAAGGATCCACAAAAGCTACAAAGTAAGGATGCATGAGCAATAGACAATATAAATGCCATGATCATAAGCTCAAATCCACAATACATGTATTCACATTCAAGTATCCCACTAAGAATCATAAACCTCAACACATTGATGCACATATCCAACAACATTGGCACCTAGCTATGACTCGAATACGCGGATAGACATGTTGGAACTCACATCCAACAACCACATTACCTCACGGTGGGATTACACTCATCACCGGTCTTGCGGAGGGGATTCCACTCATCCTCACGCCCCGTCGATGGGATTCCACTCATCACCGACTATATTTAAATACAATTTCTGGGCGAACCCGTACTCCTCCTTGGTGACTCAACGCCACCAAGGCCACGCGCGACTTTTGACTCATGTGTACACACTAACATCCTAATGATCGATCATTTGTATTCAAGTATACTAGTGCCAACATTTACTTATTTCACATTACTCATTCCAATCATTTCCGTGCTTAGCACGTACTCACCTACAACCATCATCATGCATGTCTCAAGCATCACAAGTCATATCTCACCTCACATGTATAATACAATATACATAAGCATTAATATCACATTTCATACGAGACATACACAACCACATAAATGAGTTCATCCAAAGGCTCTAGATCAAGCTTAGGATTAGGCTACCACCCTAATCCTAACTCTAGGTGGGTCTACCAAGCCCAACCTAGTCTATATACTCGAACCAACTATTTTAAAACCATTTAAAAACAATTAACCACTCACCTAAGCTTCCAAGCTCAAAGGCCAAGCACACAACCACCTTCAATTTCCCGGATTTACTTCCGATGCTTCACCAATGTCCAAACCCGATTCTAGTCATTCCCAAACACAAACAAAACATTCACAATCAATATCTCATCATCGAAACTAACCCGGATCAACATTTTCAAACATCCAACACTCAAAAACAAGCCCAAAACAGAATTTCCGAGTAGCCCCTAAAACTCACTGAAATCTTCCATTTCAAGCATCCAAACCACCATCTAATACACCCAAAGTAACCCTCATATATCATACTAGCACCAGCCCTCAAAAACAACACAAAACCACCCCAAAAACCACTTTAAAACCCTCCAAAAACCCCCTTGAAACCCAATTCCGAAAATTGCCCAAAATCATTTGAAATTCACATATGCTATACCATTTGACCTATATATACCATAACTAAGCATATCAAATCAAAACATTTCATTTATCAACATAAAGATCTCATTTTTAATCAAAATATTCAAAACTTCCATTTTCTAAAAACTTCATGAAAACGAAAATAAAAGGTACTTTCATGGAGAGGGAGGTGAGGGGAAGTAAAAAATACCATTACCTTTCAAAACGGAGTTGAAATGAGGAGGAAATGTGATGGAATAGTGCACTACAATGGAGGGGAGAGTTTGTCGTGGGTTTTTGTTGAGAGAGGGAGAAGATGAGTGAAATTTTGGTATTTTAATTGTTTTGTTTTATTCCTTTAAAGATCAAAAGACTCATTTACCCTTAATGAATTTGGCTATTCACAATGAGGGGTAATCCATGTTTAATTGGAGTTTTAATCTTAAAACATGGCCCACCCAAAATTAATTAATTTTGAAAACAAACTCGAAATATTATTTAGAGTATAAAACCGAGCCCAAATAATATTAAAATATTATTTTCACCTAACCCCTAAACTCGGATGTTACAACTCTCCCCCTCTTAAGGAATTTCGTCCCCGAAATTACCTGGTGGAAACAAATACGGAAACTGCTCAACCATATCCGCTTTTCTCTCCCACGTGGTCTTTTCCACACCTCTATGTCTCCATAACACCTTGACCAACTCTATGGTCTTGCCACGCAACACCTTGCTATCAGAAGCAAGTATCTCAACGGGCTCTTCATTATAGGACAAATCCGGATTTAACTCTATCTCCTCAACGGGCATCACATGAGAAGGATCCGATCTATATCTCCTAAGCATCGACACATGAAAGACATCATGGATCTTCTCTAACTCAGGAGGTAACCTCAAACGATAAGCTACAGGCCCAATCCATTCAACTATCTCATACGGACCAATGAACCTCGGACTCAACTTGCCCTTTCGGCCAAATCTCATTACCTTCTTCCACGGAGATACTTTTAGAAACACCTTCTCACCCACTGAGTACTCAATCTCTTTCCTTTTCAAATCCGCATAAGACTTCTGACGATCGGAAGCTGCTTTCAAACGATCACAAATCAACTGCACTTTCTCGGTAGTCCCTTTAAGCAAGTCTGGCATAGGTAACAATCTCTGACCTGTCTCGGCCCAACAAATCGGAGTCCTACATCGTCTACCATATAAAGCCTCATAAGGTGCCATCTGAATACTAGACTGATAACTGTTGTTGTAAGCAAACTCAACCAACGGTAGGTGCTTCTCCAAAGAACCCTGGAAGTCAATCACACAACAACGAAACATATCCTCTAGAATCTGTATCACTCGCTCTGACTGTCCATCGGACTGAGGATGGTAAGATGTGCTGAAATGCAAACGGCTACCTAAAGCACTATGCAAGCAACCCCGAAATCTCGAAGTAAATCTAGGATCCCTATCTGAAACAATAGACTTCGGAACTCCATGAAGTCTCACAATCTCACGGATGTACAAGTTTGCCAACTTGTCTAAGGAATCCGTAGTGTTCACTGCTAAGAAGTGAGCACACTTAGTGAACCTATCAACAATCACCCAAACAGAGTTCTTCTTCGAATGAGACAAAGGCAACCCCGACACAAAATCCATGGTGATCCTCTCCCATTTCCATTCCGGAATCTTCAAAGGCTGTAGCAAACCTGAAGGAACCTGATGTTCCGCCTTCACTCTCTGACAAACCATACAACGGCTCACATACTCGGCTACATCTCTCTTCAAACCAACCCAGAAGTAATCATTTTTCAAATCTCTGTACATTTTGGTACTACCCGGATGCATAGAAAATGGACTCGAATGTGCTTCACTCAGTATCTGACGTCTCAGCTCAACATCTTCTGGTACAACAATTCTATCTCTAAAGCACAACAAGCTCTCACCACTGAAACTATACTCGGTTGGTCTTCCTTCGGCTACGTCCTGAACATGAGGAACTAAACTCGTATCTTGCAACTGCTTCTCTCTAATCAACTGAATTAAAGAAGGCTTCACTTGCAACTCGGTGATCAAACCACCATCATCGGACACACTCAATCTAGCAAACATAGCTCTCAACTCAACTACCACTTTTCTACTCAAAGCGTCGGCTACTACATTTGCTCTACCCGGATGGTACTCAATGGTCAAATCATAATCTTTTAGCAACTCTAACCATCTCCTCTATCTCAAATTCAACTCTTTCTGTGTCATCAAGTACTTCAAGCTCTTGTGATCGGTGTAAACAATACACTTCTCACCATACAAATGATGACGCCAAATCTTCAATGCAAACACAACTGCGGCTAGCTCTATATCATGAGTAGGATAGTTCTTCTCATGAACCTTCAATTGTCTAGAAGCATAAGCAACAACTCTCCTTTCTTGCATCAAAACACATCCTAAGCCTACGTAGGAAGCATCACTGTAAATCACAAACTCTTTACCTAAAACAGGTTGCACTAACACTGGAGCATTCGTCAAAGCTTCTTTCAATTTCTCAAAGGCCTTCTGTCTTGCATCTGACCATTCGAACTTGACTCCTTTTTGCAACAATTTGGTCAAAGGAGTAGCTACCCTAGAGAAACCATCAACAAATCTCCTATAGTAACCGGCTAATCCTAGGAAACTCCTAATCTCGGTCACGGACTTAGGTTGTTTCCACTCAACAATAGCCTCAATCTTCGATGGATCAACACGGATACCTTCGGCCGAAACAACATGGCCAAGAAACACAACCTCTCGAATCCAGAACTCACATTTACTAAGCTTCGCATACAACTGATTGCTCAACAATCTCTGTAAAACAAATCTCAAGTGCTCATCATGTTCTTCTTCTGTCTTCGAGTACACAAGTATATCATCAATGAAAACAACTACAAACCGATCTAGATAGTCTCTAAAAATTCTGTTAATCATGTCCATGAATGCTGCAGGTACATTCGTGAGCCCAAACGGCATCACAAGAAACTCATAGTGACCATATCTAGTCATAAAAACTGTCTTCGGGACATCACACTCTTTTACCTTCAACTGATAATACCCGGATCTCAAATCTATCTTCGAGAACACTGAAGCACCTCTCAAATGATCAAACAAATCATCTATACGTGGCAACGGATACTTGTTCTTCACAGTCAACTGATTCAACTGTCTATAGTCAATACACATGCGCATGCTACCATCTTTTTTTTTCACAAACAACACGGGAGCACCCCACGGAGAACTACTAGGCCTAATGAAACCACGGTCTAATAATTCTTGCAACTGACTCTTCAATTCTTTCAACTCTTTCGGAGCCATACGATACGGAGCTATCGAAACTGGATTAGACCCTAAAACTGTCTCAATCACAAACTCAACATCTCTGTCAGGAGGCAAACCCGGCAACTCTTCAGGAAACACATCCGGAAAGTCACACACTGTTCTGATATCTTTCGGTCTAGCTTCACTCATATCCGGATTCATAACATAAGCTAAATAAGCCCCACATCCAGAGTCCATCAACCTATGAGCCTCTAATGCTGACACCACATTAGACAAGAACTTGATGTTCTCGCCTACTACTACTACCTCGTAGTCATCAGAAAGCTTCAAAGAAATTCTCTTTGTCTCAAAATCCACACTAGCCCGATGCTCAACCAACCAGTCCATACCCAGAATAATATCAAAACCATAAAAAGGAAGTTCCATCATATCAACTGAGAACACATGACCCTGAATCTTCAGGGGACATCTCCTATACATACGTCTAACCACAATTGTCTCACCAAAAGAACTAGTAACATGCATACCTACATCTAAGATCTCAACAGGGATATCTAACTTTTGTGCATGCTCACTCAAAATGTAGGAATGCGTAGAACCCGAATCAACCAAAGAAATCAAAGACATAGACTGTAACTCGAAATTACCTGCTATCACATCTGTGTCGTTCCCGGCCTCTCTCTGAGCATAGACTCTCGCTGGTCCTCCCGCCTCTGGCTGCACAGCCACAACATGGGCAAGGTTCCTCTGAGTATCTACTCTAGGTGCATCAGCCCTAGGCTGGAAGTAACCACGACCGCGCCCACGGCCTCTCTGAAAATCATTCGCCCTCGCAGGAGCCTGAGCCGCCTGATGCGAACAATCCCTCCTAAAGTGGTCCCTCGAACCACAGTTCCAACAAGCATGGAAGTTACCCCAACACTCACCAGTGTGCTGTCTCCCACATCGTGTACACTCGGGCAAGCGCCCTCCTCCTCTATGGCCCTGATGGCCTCTACCATGGTGGCCACCGCCACGTCTCTGATCAAACTGATGTCCGCCACCCCTATGCCTCTTGGCATCTCTACCATCAAAGTGGTTATGCCTCTTGCCAGAACTAGAACCACCAGATCGTTTGGCCGAACCCAAACTATGTTCCAAATCCTTGGCCCTCGCGACCAATACATCAAAGTCCGAGTAGTCAGAAGCTAGCGTGTACCTCTTAACCTCTTCATTCAATCCGTAGCGGAATCGGTTACAACGTTCCACTTCAGTAGGAACTAACTCTGGAGCATACTGACTCAAGCGAACAAAACGAATCTCATAATCAGTCACAGAAGTATCTCCCTGAGTAAGAGCCATAAACTCTCGCTTCTTCTCATCCAAGTACCTCGGTCCCAAATACCTCTTCCTGAAAGCAAACTCAAAGAAATCCCAATCTATCTCGGCCTCTGGAACCCCGGTAGTAATGGTGACCCACCAGGTGTAGGCATCACCCTGAAGCAACGAGGTCACACAACCCAACCTACGTGCGCCCGCACAACCCATTTGAGCCAAGATACGAACTGTCTTCTCGAACCATAACTCCGATCTCTCCGGAGTAGATCCTCTAAACTCCTCGGCTCCCAAGCTACGGAGCCTCTCCTAAGGTAGACTAGCATTGTCACACCTAGTCTGAGCTGCAGCCTGGGATCCCGCAACTGCGGCCTGGAATGCTCCCGCTATCGCTTGCACTAGCGGAGTCATATCGATTCCAGCTGGACCTTGGCCACCTTGAGGTCCATCTCCTCCGGCTCCATCCTCGCCCCCAGCTCCAGGTGGAGGAGGTGGTGGTGGTGAAGCGCCAACTCCCGCGGCCACCGGCCCTTTTATGTGAGCCTCCACACCAACTGCCGGCTCAACAGGAGCCGCAACCCGTGGTTCCTGACGAACCACTCTCGGCCTACCTCTCGGTCTAGACATCGCTCTCACAGATATCAACTACAACCACAACAACAAAACACACAAAGCTGGGTTACAAAGGCAAGGCTTCCAAGTGTTCAAGTACGTTCCCTCACTTAAAAATCATTTTTCCAATGTAATAGTAGCAATGGGACTCACACACATATACTTTTGAATAAACAATCATTCATACTTGTCAAACAAGCAACCATTCTTACAAGGCAAGCAAACACCGTGCATATAAATCAAAAACCTGAACTTACCTCACTTACCTGCCCAAGGTCTCGGTAACCTTAGGCTCTGATACCAACAAGTGTAACCCCCTTGTCCCGGTCTGGTCGGATGACCGATCCGAGTGGGCCACACGGGGAAAACCGAAGCGAAACCCGTTAAGGCTTCCCCTCGGTTAACGACCCAGAAAAATTTCTTTTTATTTTATCTTGTCTATAGGCATAATTAAACCCTATGTGAAGCACAGCAGCGGAAGATACAAACATGGTAACATACTCCGACCAACCAAAACATTAAACAGCTCATTTTAGTCCTTTACAACAGGCCGTTTCGAAACGCCCTTAGGGTGTTCCGAAACGCCTTGACTTAGTCAACAGGCCATGGTCAACCATAGGGTGATCGTTTCGAAACAGGGGTGACCCGTATCGAAACGGCCCTAACGGTCAACTTCTCGTGGTCAGCGAGATTTGACCGTTTCGAAACATCAAAGACCCGTTTCGGAACGCCTTCATCTCGCCAATTTCTCAAAATTCCAGTAGCAAAAATGTTCCGAAACGACCCCCATCCGTTTCGAAACGGCAGGCCAAAAGCAAAGGGACCGTTCCGAAACAGGATGGCCCGTTCCGAAACGCCCCCTGTCTGCAGACTCATTTTGGCTGTTTTAAGGCACTAGGGTGCCCCAAAACACCACCAAAACACACTTCAACAATAAAACACTTAAACCTAAGGCAACCCAACTATAATAGCATGCTTTAACAAGATTAAGACGAGTCTAACACAAAGGCAAGACATCACAAATCATGCATTCATACAACATCATTCAAACATAAAGGAAACCCCTAAGGCACGAGGCTAACATTCATGATAAGCAATTTAGGCATGGTTTACAATTCAACATGGCAATACAAACCATACAAAAGCAAGATATCAAGGAGTCTAAACAAGCTCCTAAATGACTAACAACCATCCATCAAAATAACACATGTCCCATTGCTCAAACTATTACATGTTCAACATTTAAAAGTCATACTTGATGTACTCAAGTCAACAACCACACTTGGAGGCCCTCCACTTGCTCGAGCAACCCGCGAACTATGGATCTGCAATGTTGAACAAGGAGAGCGTAAGCAACGATGCTTAGTGAGGGTAAGCTCTAAAAACAAACCTCAACATTACAGGGTCCGAGCACGATCTAGCCAAGGTAAAACACAATTTACCAAGGATCCACAAAAGCCACAAAGTAAGGATGCATGAGCAATAGACAATATAAATGCCATGATCATAAGCTCAAATCCACAATACATGTATTCACATTCAAGTATCCCACTAAGAATCATAAACCTCAACACATTGATGCACATATCCAACAACATTGGCACCTAGCTATGACTCGAATACGCGGATAGACATGTTGGAACTCACATCCAACAACCACATTACCTCACGGTGGGATTACACTCATCACCGGTCTCGCGGAGGGGATTCCACTCATCCTCACGCCCCGTCGATGGGATTTCACTCATCACCGACTATATTTAAATACAATTTCCGGGCGAACCCGTACTCCTCCTTGGTGACTCAACGCCACCAAGGCCACGCACGACTTTTGACTCATGTGTACACACTAACATCCTAATGATCGATCATTTGTATTCAAGTATACTAGTGCCAACATTTACTCATTTCACATTACGCATTCCAATCATTTCCGTGCTTAGCACGTACTCACCTACAACCATCATCATGCATGTCTCAAGCATCACAAGTCATATCTCACCTCACATGTATAATACAATATACATAAGCATTCATATCACATTTCATACGAGACATACACAACCACATAAATGAGTTCATCCAAAGGCTCTAGATCAAGCTTAGGATTAGGCTACCACCCTAATCCTAACTCTAGGTGGGTCTACCAAGCCCAACCTAGTCTATATACTCGAACCAACTATTTTAAAACCATTTAAAAACAATTAACCACTCACCTAAGCTTCCAAGCTCAAAGGCCAAGCACGCAACCACCTTCAATTTCCCGGATTTACTTCCGATGCTTCACCAATGTCCAAACCCGATTCTAGTCATTCCCAAACACAAACAAAACATTCACAATCAATATCTCATCATCGAAACTAACCCGGATCAACATTTTCAAACATCCAACACTCAAAAACAAGCCCAAAACAGAATTTCCGAGTAGCCCCTAAAACCCACTGAAATCTTCCATTTCAAGCATCCAAACCACCATCTAATACACCCAAAGTAACCCTCATATATCATACTAGCACCAGCCCTCAAAAACCAACACTAAACCACCCCAAAAACCACTTTAAAACCCTTCAAAAACCCCCTTGAAACCCAATTCCGAAAATTGCCCAAAATCATTTGAAATTCACATATGCTATACCATTTGACCTCTATATACCATAACTAAGCATATCAAATCAAAACATTTCATTTATCAACATAAAGATCTCATTTTTAATCAAAATATTCAAAACTTCCATTTTCTAAAAACTTCATGAAAACGAAAATAAAAGGTACTTTCATGGAGAGGGAGGTGAGGAGAAGTCAAAAATACCATTACCTTTCAAAACGGAGTTGAAATGAGGAGGAAATGTGATGGAATAGTGCACTACAATGGAGGGGAGAGTTTGTCGTGGGTTTTTGTTGAGAGAGGGAGAAGATGAGTGAAATTTTGGTATTTTAATTGTTTTGTTTTATTCCTTTAAAGATCAAAAGACTCATTTACCCTTAATGAATTTAGCTATTTACAAGGAGGGGTAATCCATGTTTAATTGGAGTTTTAATCTTAAAACATGGCCCACCCAAAATTAATTAATTTTGAAAACAAACTCGAAATATTATTTAGAGTATAAAACCGAGCCCAAATAATATTAAAATATTATTTTCACCTAACCCCTAAACTCGGGTGTTACAGCCACTTCATCAGGAAAAAAATTCAAGAAGGTCTAATTGTAACTGGACATGTGAAGTCAGCAGAGCAGCTTGCAGATATCCTCACGAAGCCTCTTGGAGCACTACAACATGAGTATATTTCTTCCAAGTTGGGGATGAAAAGTGTGTTTCAACCGCCAACTTGAGGGGGAGTGTAGAGAGTTAGTTAGAATAATATTTCTGTTATAAAGATTAGTTTGTTTGTTATATGAGTTGTAAATTAGTTAGATTATTTGTATAAATAGTTGTATACCTTCATTGTAAATATATGTGAATACAATAATATTCCCAATTTACAAATTTTACAAATTCTGACGTTATTAAAAAAATTGAGTTGAAAAGATCGCTCTCATATTGAACACTGTCAAAACTTTATCTGAGCTAGTCAATCAAAGAATTGAATATCGGTGATTAAACTAAAAAATAAATTATTTAATTATATTTTTATTTAATTAAGAAATGAGATAGTGGTCACCTTCCATTATCTAAGAAATTGATTGAAATGTGATTTAAGAATTTAACGTTGACTTGGTCCGATTTCATAATTTAAAAGTTATTGATTTTTAAGATGAATTATTTTAATCGCCAGCTGGGCCGTCTTCTAAAACGCGGCGGTCCACAATTTCTAATAAATCGCGTTCTTGCGCGATTAAAACTGTCGGGATGCTTTGATTTGACAACAGGTTGTTTGGGTAGGCGAAAGTGCTTTGTTTTCTTCCCTAATAAATAAATAACAGCGTTACCAAACCATTTATTTGTTTTCGTATTTATGTTTATTTATTAAAGAAAAGAAAACTATTTATGTATCATTTAAAATTATTAAATGCATACACGTTGAATTTGTTAGTATTTTTTCAACCGATTAAATAAAAAAATTCGTGATATTTCAAATTTATTATCTTTCATTTTCCCTCTATCCAAACAAGAGTGAAATTATCCGTTTGAATCTGTCATGAAACCGCCATCCGAAAGGTATTGGAATGAAGGAGGTAGGTTTAGAACAATATATTCGGCTGACAATGAATATGTTTCTTCCACGTAATTGATTATTGGGATTTCTTTGTGTGTTAAATTCTTATATTTAATTAAAAAACTTTTAACTGTTTTCAGTTTTAAGTAAATTTTTAAAATTTTACATATTCAAACAATTTATATTTAATAAAAATGTAAAAATATATCTTCGAATATGTACCGTAAGACGGACATACATATTATCAAAAAAATATGTTATACAAAAACGCTACTACATGCTAAAATACATGGCAGATCTTGTTAAAACAATTTGAAGAAGATTTTTATTTTGGCAAAATGACAAAAGATGTCCCAACGTTTGCATGTTTTGTCATTTTGCTCTATTTTTTTTTTGGAGCAAATAACACTCAACGTTTGAATTTGGTCCAAATATGCTCATGTTGGATGAAAACTGAAGGTCAACTGCTGATGTTGACTGGACTTGCCATTTGTTAAGATTTGTTGACGTGGCAACATCATATTCACCATGTGCCGACATCATATTCGCACGCATCACCATCTGGTTCAGACACATGTCAGTATGATAGTCAGCCAAGTGTCACCATAAATTTTTAAAAAATTTGACGTGGCATATGCCACGTCAGTCGATCCTAACGCGTGACAAGTCTAGTCAGAATCAGTTGTTGATCGTCAGTTGACTGACAGTTTCCATTCAACAATGGGCATATTTGGACCAAATTAAAACGTTGAGGGTTGTTTGCTCCAAAAAAAGATATGAGGTTAAATGACAAAACATGCAAATATCGTGGGACATCTTTTGTCATTTTTCCTTTTATTTTTAAATAGAAGTTCAGATTATTTTTTTAAAAAAATAAGATTTGGCGAGAACTTTTTAAACAATTAAAAAGCATACTTAAATAGAAAAATCAGAACAATTAAAACTTAATAAGATTTTTTTTTAAAGAGTCAATTTTTTTAAAAATCATGGGGGTCAAATGTTAACTTTTAAAAATCACGGGGAGCCAGGACCACTTCTGACTCCAATCTAGGTACGTCTCTACTTAAATTATGACATGTGAGGGTATAACATTTTCAAATATGTCCAGTTAAGGGTCTAGCCTTTCAAAAAGGTTGAGCAAAAACCTATTTTTTTAGTATCACCAAATAAGAATTAAACATTTTTGGATTGCTCAAAATAAGATCCTTTATTTGATTTTTTTTCTTCAAAAAAGCATGTCTTTATTTGAGCAAATTCGAAAAATGTTAGGATATTATTTGATCATTTTGAAACGTTTGGTCTTTATTTGAGCAAGTATGAAAATGTTAGATCATTATTCAATCGTTTTGGTAGGTTATGTCCATTTGTGAGCAACCCTTAAAATATTAGGTCCTTATCCGAGTATTTAACCTAAAAAAAATCTAAATTCTTTTGTGTTTTAATTTAATATTATACATTCATAACAAAACTAAATAAGTAACGAAATAAAGCGTACAAACTATAAAACGATGATAGATTTAATAATGTTTTTTTATAACTCCTTTATTATTTGATTCTTCTAATTTGTATGCTGATAACAATTATGAAAAGATTAAGTTCAAGAAATTGAAAATTCTATAAAAAAAAATTTGATTTAGTTTTGTATGTTATTATTATTTTTTGTTTCCAAATTTTGGGAGCACGTTGGTTTTCTAATTATTCTTTTGCTCTTTTGGGGGGGAAACATTATATATATATATATACACGTTACAAAGAATTATTAGAAATAAAACAATAAAACGGACCAATGAGCATTGCTGTTAACATGGAGTTTGCCACCTAAAACGTTGTTTTGACCACTGTAATTGACCAACCAATCAAACCAATAATAATTTAAGGAAAATATTTTGATACACAAGTTTGTGTAAACTTTAGTTTATATAAGCCTTTTAATTTTAGGGTTTATGAATTTAGGTTAGGGTTTATGCTTTAGAAATTTAGTATGCAATGTGTGTAATTTAAAGTTTATGGTTGGAATTTAGAGTTTGGTTTAGGTTTTAGGATGCTTGGGGTAAGGATTTAGATTTCAGATTTTATAGCTTAAATATAAAAGGTTGTGTATAATTTTTACACAGTTTTTGTATCAAAATATAACCATTAATTTAATCATCCATTTGTTTCGAGTTTTTTAGTCATAGCTTAAGTTATTTAACACTTAAGAATATGTATGAACACATACTGCATTGTAATTTTTGATTAAAAAAACTACCTTATAATCACTTTAAGACTATTTAAAAAATAAAATAAAATTTGTCGTTGTTTTTTTTAATTTTAATTTTTTCCATATTAAAGTTTTCAAATTTATGGGTGTAAACGAGCAGAGTCAAGTTCGAGTTGTGTTGAGCTCGACTTGACTCGTTAAATACTAGAGTCGAGTCTAGTAGTATTGAGATAGACTCGTTAAAAACTTGAACTGAGTTCGAGCTCGAGTCGAATATTGACTGGATCGTACTCGAGTAGCTCGCGATCCATCTCATATAATAATAACAATAATAATAATAATAATAATAATTGAGTGAATTTATTAACAACAACGACAACAATAATATTATTATCATTATTATTATAATTATTATCCAACAACACCTTTTGGTTCATTTTAATTTTAAAAAACTAAAAATATCATATTTTCGAGTATCGAGAAGTTCAGCTCGGCTCGTTAAGAACACAAGTTGAGTTTGAGTCCAATCGAATTTGAACTTTGACCGAAACAGATCGTGAATCAGACTCGAATAACTCGCGTTCTGTTTATTTTTTTTACGGGCATAATTAAATTGATTCGTAACATTAATTCGTTCTAACACTTAAAATAAATTTATATAGATTAATAAACATAAAAAATTAAAGTGTAATAATCCTGCAAGTTAATTGAGAAATTGACCAGTAACTGTTTACTGCGAACAACTGAGTCATTAATTGGATTAAGTACTTAATTAAACTTAAGCTTAATTTTTTTTAATAATCAAAGCCCATAGTTACCGTACCGCAGAAAATTGACCAGCCGTAGCCGATAAATTAGAACCGTAAAAGACGTAAGGGTAACGGACTCCACTTTTCTATCACACGTTTTAAAAAATAATTAAACACGTGTTCAAACAGGCGCTCACCGGTTATCGGTTGTTTTACTCCTCTTTCTTTTTCCCAGCCACCGCCGCCGTCATCATCACCTTCACCGCATCCCGCCTCCCCCTTCTCCTCTTCCCCGCGAATCCACCGCCCATAAAAGGGGAAAAGTATTTAATAACACCTCAATTCATTTATTTATATTTTTCATGTAAATTATCTACATTTTTTTACTTAATAAATCAAAATTCAATTAGCATTTTCTTATTTGTTGTTTGGGGAGAGAGAAAATAGAGAGAAAAACTTTTAAGAGAGAGATAGGGGACCTCTTAAAGATTTTGCTCGCGAAGCCAAAGCTCTCCATTGCTCGCTCTGGTTTGCAGACAAAATCCAGAGAACAAACAATCGACCTATAGAGAAACAGAAAAGGAAAATTAAACGAAGAAGCAACAGGAACAGCAAAAAGAGAAAGCAAAGTGAAGGAAACAAAAAGAAAAACGAAGTTCGTGGCTTAATTTTTGACGTAGAAAGGAAAAATTCAATTCGATTTCTTCTTATCCAATCAGTAAGTTCCTCGCAACATTGTTGTTATTATCATTCATTCTCTCTTTTTTTCTTCTGTAATTTCTATGTTATTAGTTTTTAATCGCTTTGTTTTTGTCCTGATTCGTTAAAAGAGATTAAGGAAATTGTAAACAGATCTATTTCGCGCTCTTATTCTTCTTTTGTTCTTTTCAATCTAGCAGTTCTATTTGCATATACCTGTATTTATATGTTCTGTTTGTTTTGTTTATGAAATACTGAGATCTGGTACTTTTTTTCTTGCTTCAGCTCGTTTGATCGTGAGTTTTCTTTTTCTTGTTTTATAAATTTGTTTCTGTTTAATCTCCTTTGACTTCTTTTTCATTTTCCATAACCAGTTCACACGCAAAAAAATCCTCTGTAAATGATTTTTCCTTTATAAATCTCAATTGGATCGTTCTTTTATTGGCTTCAAATCTCTGTTTGATTTATTGTATCCTTACGAATTTCAATCGAAACTTTTCGTTAGTTTTTTCTTCTTCTGTTCTGAATAGGTTGAATTTGTTAATCTTGACACCGTATTCTTTTATTTTTCCTGGGGACTAAAACTAAAAACTTGTTCTTCTTACAGTGATTTAAAATCTCCCATATTTTTATTTCGGGGAAAGTTTTCCCCGTTGAAGTTGGGGAAGGGGGCAGGAAGAGTCATGTTGGAGGACCGGTCCTGTGAGTCGTGTTTGTTGTTTGCAAGCTCTCGTCAACAAGGAACCGAGTGGGCTTACATGTACAATGGGAAGCGTTCACTGGAATTCGCCGATTCAGACGGTACTTGTCGGGATACCAAGTTGGCTAAGCGCTCCTCCGATGATTCTTCCAGCGACGATAACAATGATAATACCAATACTAATACTACTTCTTCCCCACAAGACTCAGGTGACCTCCTCTTGCCTGATTCAGGTGACCAATCCAACGATAACAGTAAGCAATCTGATTCTTCTTCGGATTTGGATGCTTCACTTAACCAATTAGACGAGGACAGCTTGTTGGGTTCTGTGGAGGACTCACCGAAGGAACAGTATGAGGAAGATGATGATAGGGGTTTTCCGGATTCTCCTGAGGTGGAGGATGGTTATAGGGAACATGTTGGGGAATTGTCGTCTGATTTGGATGCCTTAATCCAACCAATTGGGAGAGACAACTCCATCAGTTGTCTGATAAGGTGTTCAAGGTCTGATTATGGTTCCATTGCCTCGTTGAATCAGAGTTTTCGTTCCTTAATTAGGAGCGGAGAGATTTACAAGCTGAGGAGGTTGAATGGAGTGATTGAGCATTGGGTATACTTTTCTTGTCAACTCCTTCAATGGGAGGCATTTGATCCGATTCGACACAGGTGGATGCATTTGCCGAGGATGCCTCACAATGAATGTTTCATTTTTTCAGATAAGGAATCCTTGGCTGTGGGAACCGAGTTGCTTGTTTTTGGGAAAGAGGTGACTTCTCAGGTTATATATAGATACAGTATTTTGACAAATTCATGGACCTCTGGCACCAGCATGAATGCTCCGAGGTGCTTGTTTGGGTCTGCTAGTCTTGGAGAGAGAGCGGTTTTAGCTGGTGGTTGTGATTCTCATGGTAATATCTTGAGCTCTGCGGAAATGTACAATTCCGAGACACAGAAGTGGGAGACTCTCCCTAGCATGAATAAGCCGAGGAAGATGTGTAGTGGGGTATTTATGGATAGAAAGTTTTATGTAATTGGGGGAGTCAGTGGGGTTGGGAAAGATACAAGGGTACTCACTTCAGGTGAGGAGTATGATTTAGAGACTAAAAGATGGACTGAAATTCCTAACATGTCTCCCGGAAGGAGTGGAGCAGCTGGTGAGGCTGAGATGTCTGCAGCAGCTGGAGCACCCCCTCTGGTTGCAGTTGTAAATGATGAACTGTATGCTGCTGATTATGCTGACATGGAAGTAAAGAAGTATGATAAGGAGAGAAACTCATGGTCGACTATTGGAAGATTGCCTGAAAGGGCTGTCTCAATGAATGGTTGGGGTCTTGCATTCAGAGCATGTGGAGATCGCCTTATTGTGATCGGTGGACGTAGGACTTCAGGGGAAGGTTTTATAGAGCTGAACTCATGGGTTCCAAGTGAAGGGCCACCAGAATGGAACTTGCTTGCGAGAAAGCAATCAGGTGGCTTTGTTTATAATTGTGCTGTCATGGGATGCTAGTAAACGGTGCCTCACTGCTACTGGGGTTTACATCATCGATTTCTCCTCCTATACAGAATTCTGAATTCTTGCTAATGGTAATTTCCCCCTTCTTTCTTTTTTATATATTTTCCCTTTTGGATGGGAGATAATGGGGAAGAGCTTCAGATTTTACTCAAGATTCGATAGAATGATTTACTGATAGCATGTCTTGACTCTTGAGTTTTTGTTTCTTTTTTCAACTTCATTCAAAATTTCTTCCATTAAGTTCGTGTCTTCCCCCCGTTTTCAGTGACACAACATGAGAACTTGCAAAGGTTGGTGTCATGTAGCACAGGAATAGGTTTTAATAATTTGAAGTACCAACATATTGGTAGGTCACCATTAGAGATTGTTGAAGCTTTGTTAAGAACACAGAACTAGGGTTTCTTTATCCTTAATTTTCTTGGAATGGTCTTTAAGGGAGGAAATAAGTTCTGGGGGTTGTAATCTTGGATGTTGGCTGATGTACTGATTACATTGATCATTACAATTGACGGGGGTATATATTCCCAGAATTTTTCTTATGTACACTTTGGAATCTTTTGTTGGTTTTAAATTTCTTTTGTTCTGCTGTTGCTGTTGGTTCTTATTCCTTTCAATTATTCCATAAACACGAATATATATATTTTCTCTCTACCTGCACAATCTTGACAATTCGGAGTTCGGAACTTCGGAATGTGCTCTGCGATTAGTAGAATCTTAGTTTTCATGGTTGTAAGAGTCGAAGAATATTCGGTAAAACGAATATCATTATGACATCCTTGCCATGACATTCTTTTAGAAGCTAGGTGCCTTTGTGAAGTATCACGAATCGTCCCGGCTTACAGGATGACATACTAAACCTCTTCATGCATATCTGGTTTCATTTTTCGTCTACTCTATATTTCGAATGGATTCATATCTATATATATATACCGTGTTTGTATGTATGATTGTGTTTGGAAACCAGAAAACTTGAGAAATCTTGCAGAAAATTGTCTCTGTCTATCCCATTTGGCTTGTACATACCTTTTACCACTTCCCTCTGGTGCTATATTTAAGCCAATTCAGCAGGAAAATTGTATTAGGCTTTTGGTTCTCTTGTAGCTACTTTGGGTATGCCGACACCTTACTAAAATCAGAAGGTGGCCCTATTTCCCCAAGTTTTAATTATTTTCCTTCTTCTATGCAATCAATTCTATGGTGCAATTTTGTCATCTTTTATTATTGAGGGGGCGTTTGGTGCATTGTTTTCTCTCTTTATTAGCTGGGTAGCATTAAAAATGATATTATACTTCATGTTACCCTGTTATTAAGAGTGTGATTTAGAGGTGTAATGAACATAATGTTCGATTAACTGTTTGTGAACCGTTCATTTGTTACGCCAAATAATCTAGTTTGAACAAGTTTTTTATGTACCTTTAATAAATGGAAGAACAAGCTTGTTTGTTGACTCGTTTACTTACTGATGTATTTTCTTATCAAAATATTAAAATAATATCTTCCTTTATTTTTATATATTTGAATTTCAACTCGTTATTTTGTAATATATATACATATATTATATGTATAAATATTCTATACACAAGCGGTAGAAACTGAAAGTTTTCAAAAGCACCTTAGTTTTAGGGTATAGGAAATTAGTTTAGGGTTTAGGGGGTTAGAATTTAGGGATAGTTGTTTCAATTTAAGGTTTAGGGTTTATAGGTTAAAACTTAAATTGTCACCATATTACCTAAAAACTAAAGCCTAATGTATAAACCTTAAATTATAACTCTAAGCCTTAAATTGAAACAACTATCCCTAAATTCTAACCCCCTACACCTAAACCCCTAAACCTTATACCCTAAACTAACTCTCTCTACCCTAAAACTAAGGCACTTGTGGAAACTTTTAGTTTTCACCGCCTGTGTATAGGATATTAATCCATGTAATCACTATCGATAATTCGACAAAACTAATTATTGACTTTAATATTTAATAAATTATACCGTTATACATAATAAAAAGACATAAACAAACCAATTATGTACTGAATAATAATAAACCAAAAATGTTGGGGAAATAAAAAGACATAATGATGAAAACATAGAAAAAAGAAAGGCACTTTGTGATGAAAAGCTGGCACAAGACTAACTAAATATTCTTTTCGTACTCTGCAAACTTGAGATTTCTGTCTTCCATGTAATATTCTAGACATTGATTATGCATTTATTTTGCAATTCACCCCCATCTCTGTAAACTGCAGGTGTGGGTTTTTTAAAATATGAATTTTTAAAAATCTTGAACATGGTAGTTTTTTTTTTTTTAAATAAGGGGAAAATTTAGATTTCCAAAAATTTTGGGGACCATGGCTTTAGGGATGGTAAAATAATCCGTTTCGACCCGACTCGATAGGTGTAGGTTTTTTAAATTAAAAATCAGGTTCGGGATTGGGCAGGTTATGAAAAAAATAAAGTTGGGTGGGACAAGTTCGGGTTTAGGGTGAAAATTTCCCGACCGACTCGATATATCTATATATATTGATTATATTTTTACATATTATACTTAATATTTTTATAAATTGTTTTTCGAGATGAGTCGGGGTTTATCGGAATTTTTATTAAAATATCAAAGTCGGGTTATACTTTTATTATGTCGTGATGGGTCGAGTCAGTATGCAATATATTTGGTTCGGGCGGCCAAAAACCCGCCCCGTTGCAATCCCTACGGGTTTAAGTAAAACTTTGAAATAAGGGTAAAGTTCAAAATTAAAACGTTGATTCTGCTTGTGTTTATGTCTGTGGGTGGAGGGTGCGGTGGTGGTGATGTGCTGTGGGAAAGAAGGGGGCGAAATGCAAACGAGGGGAGTGAGCATGGTAATGGAGGACATGGAAGGGAAATGGTTGACTGAGAATGACAGTTTAGTAATTTTGGAAGGAGAGGAGGAAGGAAGGGAAAGAAAATATGATGATTTAGGGTTTAGGGGTTTAGTGTTTAGGGTCAAATTATTTTTAACTAAAAATAAGACCAAATTGAAATAATGTGTAAATATTGAGGGTTAAATTTATTATTATTTGTCGATTTATGATTAAATTGTTTGAATGTGCAAATATGAAGTATTAAATGTACTATTATACAAAATCTGTTTAAAAGAAAAAAAAAATGCATTTTAATCAATTTACCTTTTGATTTTTAACTAAAAATATAATTATACGGTGAGTCTTTTAGATTTTAATTTTTTATCAATTAAATTAATAGTGCTCATCGGTGCTCGTTGTTATCGGTGCTCGTTAAGCGTGACAGGCTCATCCATAGAAAATGAGCTTTAAATTTTAAATCAATCGTCAAATATCTTAATATGTGAATGATCAAGGTTCAAATCTCTTCAAAAGAAAATGCATTCTTCATTTTGTAATTTAGAATTGAGTTCGGGTATCGTAATTTTAAATCTTAATTTGTCTATTCGTATCCTCTTCAAATAGTAACAAATTATAATTTTGAATATGTAATTTTTAAATAAAAATAAATATATGCGGTTCAAATTATCATCCTTAAATTTCTTTTCCAACTACAAAAATCAAATTCAAAACGAACAAGCATACTTTTATTCTTGTTTGTGTTTAATATTTTTTAATTTTGAGAAAAGTAAAAGAAGAAGATAATTTTTTTTAAGAAAATGTAAACATTAAATAAACACTTCAACAAATTTTTTTTAGACAAAATATAAAGTCTATAGAAGAATTCACGTTCTTTTGTACAACGTAATTTTATATTTTTATCATTTAGTAATTGTATATGAATAAAAGTAATATGGTTATTTTATACGGTGAAAATTAGGTGAGATAAACAATTATCATAATCGTATTGAGTAGAAATTTATGTCCCTTTATAGTACCTTTATTTATGTCTCAACTAAAAAAATAAGTTTAGAATTTATAATTAATATTTTTTTTTTTGAAAATGTCGTTTTGGGTATTTTATTTAATGAAAAAAACCAAAAGCCCAAAGTCAGGCCGGTAACCAAATATACACAATACTGACCCGACTCAGACAAAGCTAAAAGACAAAAGAAAACCCAAAAGACACAAAACCCCTTCAGACAAACCAGGGGAAACTTGGGGGATCCATTCTTTCGATCTCATATGAAATTAAGCCCCAAAAAACGGCAATCAACACCGTTATCGACTGTGATTCACCGGCCGGTCCTCATCGAGTGCTTGCATGGCCAGATCAGGTGCTTCATCGACCCAGAAGCCCTCCGTTCCCATCTTTCCGAGCGACGCCATCATGTGAGCCGCTTTGTTTCCAGATCTTGGAGTGAAGACGAAGCGGCTGTGTGGTAAGCTTCTCACCAAACTTTTGATATCGGCAATTGCTGTTCGTATCTCAGAAGCATCATCATGTTTCGATTCCAGTTTTTCGATTAAAGCTCTTGAGTCACTTTCTATGATCAGGTTTTCAAAACCCAGATGCAGGGCATGCTTGATTCCATCCTTCAAAGCATTTGCTTCAGATAAGAACACTGAGACAAACCCTTCTTGTTCTTTAGTTCCCGAACCCAGAACATCCCCTTGAGTGTTTCGTAGTATAAATCCTGAAAAAGCTCTCCTTGTTGCAGGAATACAACATGCATCAGATAATATTATACGAATAAATAAATAACCTATTTATTTATTTATTTGCGAAGTAAATTCCGCCGTGACAAAAAAAAGTGATGTAAAAGAGAAGTCTTGTCTTATAGTGGAACAAACATATACAACAAAGATTCAGGGTAATTTTATATAAAAAAAAACTCATTTTTAATATTTATTGAGAGGAATGACCTCTTTCAAGTTTATTTTAAAAAATGACACTAAATCGTGGCGACCTCGCGTTTTTACAAAAAACGAGTTTGATATAAATTTAGTGTAATCATAATAAGTATATTAAACATTGATTTTCGACTCCGCCCTGTCGGCTGTCGGTCAAGAGCAAGCCTTTGTAAATATGAAAATAGTAACACGGTAAAAATAAGGATGACAAAATAACTCATTTCTTGTCCGGTGAAAATTCTTCGATCAGACCCAATATATATATATATATATATATATATATATATATATATATATATATATATATATATATAATGCTTTTATTAATTTTTTCAGGACAATTCGGGTCGAATTTAATATTTTATTAAAATTTTAAAATCAGATAATATTTTTATTATATCGGATCAAATTGATGATAAAATGTATTAAATCAATTGGAATCATAAATGTTCTAATTTCAGGTCGAAATCGAGCTGCAAAAAAACTCCATCCCGTTGTCCTCCCTAGATTTGGCCCGACTCGTGCAACCCTTACCTTGGGCCCGATTCGTACAAAGTACTTTGTACCCACAATGCCATTTAAGAAAAATCTAAGATACAGCCTGGTTTTCATTGTTATTTTGTCTTTTTATTTATTTATTTTATTATAGTCTGCTTTTCTACCACATCAAGTTGTTGTATGCACATGCTCAATCTAAAAGAGAAAGTACCATCGAAGTTCTTATATTATAATGTTTTTAATCTTTCAATAAATAAATAAATAAAGAGAAAGTTGTTTGTTGCAAGCTTAACCTCGATTCGAAATCTATTTTAGTGGAGAACTCAAAGCATAGGCTGGATTCATGGATCTGGAGGGGCATTAATAATTCTTTTCAGATACAGGACGATTTTGGCTTTGAATTTCAGAAAAATTGTCGCCTTCAACTTGGGGACGGAAGCTCATTGTTATTCTGGTCAGATTCTTGGTTGGGTGATGAACCGTTACAAATTCGTTTTCCGAGAATTTTCGCACTTGCCTGTAATAAAAATGGAAGAGTCAGTGAGTTTGGGAAAGTGATAAATGGTAAGTGGGAGTGGGAAATTCCTTTACGAAGGAATATTTTTGATTGGCAGTGGTCTTCATTTTTATAAGAATTATCTTTGGTGAAATCAGATGGATATTCACATGATTGTATGATTTGGAAAGGCACGGGTGATGGAATATACACTATTGTTTTAATTTGATATATATATATATTTGTGTCGTATGGCACGTTCCCAATGCACAATGTCACTTCTTTGCAACAGAATTTCGGAGTACATTAATGTGATTGACGACTGTAGTTATAAGTATCAAACTGAATAAAAATTTTCTTTAATAATTAAACATTACTATAGAAACAAAAATAGTAAGGGAAGATTGATGTTGTGAACGAAAAAAATTAGGTTGGAAAAATTACTTTCATATTAGGCTTTTAAAAAATTAATTTGAATTAGTTTGTCAATGAACTTAATACCAGTGATTAAAACAAAAAGTAAGGGAAGGTTTGAAATCCATTTTTTACACTCGATAGATGTAAATGGTTGTCTGAGATTAAAATTTAGAAGAAGAAAAAAAAGTTTCTATGGGTTAAAAAGTGGATAATGTATGTTCTTTACCTTTATACTTTTGAAATGGCACATACACTGTGCAAGTTATGCACTTATGCTGCTCGATAGGGTGTAAAATAATTAACAAATTAATCATAAATGTCTTAAACTCATGACCTATGTAATTTTTTTTTTGAAAATTAAGGTGATTACAAGTAATATCTGTTCTAAATATATTCTAAATCATTTGACAATGCATACTCAATCACCCTGCTCGAACCCGTGACTTTTAGGAACAACAACCATTCCCTTAATCACTAATAAAAGTAAGTGGAAAAATAAAGCATGATCAAGCCATAAACTTGTAATTTGCTGTAAAGGGCATACACTAGCTAGTTGAATCATGCTTATGTTCTTCACTGTGGTAGTGTGGTGTGCTACTTGATGCGATCCAGGCCGGAGATTCCGAAAAGTTAGTTCCGGAAATCGGCCTATAAGCGTTCAGTGCTGTGAGCATGCCTAGATGAGTGTTCTCGTGACCGATTCTCGAACCCAAAGCGAAATTTATAAAATGCACCCCGCTAGAGACATGGTGTTCCTGTACATATTGGTATTATTAGTTAAAGGCAATGTCCACAAAGGATCAGCAGAGCCACTCCCGCTGATGACTTGGTCGCTAGAATTTGCCACCGTCCAAAACGCGGTCAAGATCGGATCTTGACTCGCCGGAATCAAACTCGTTGTGGTTGTATCAGTAGTATTAAATTGTAGTTGTGGATGCAGTTGCAACCCGCGGTTGCGGCCATTGCAGTGTGATTTTTCTCTAAAAACTAACTATAATTTTAGATGCAGCTGCAGTTTACAGTGTCTCAGGAACCTCCAAAACCGTTACGTTGCGATAATTCCTGGCGTTCTCGTTCGGACTCGATCAATTTTTCAAAAGAAATTGAAAAGAGAGAGAGAGAGAGCGAGAGAGAGACAAAGACAAGGACAACAAACCGACGTTAACTGGTTTGGTTTCTGACGGCGATCTTTGGTGTTGAATCTTGATACTCCCCTTCGAGAGCCAATTGAAGAACCGCTGCAAAAGATGGACTTGAATTCGGACCCAGTTTACCGATCTCTCCGGCAAGGTTTACGGCCACGGCAGCAGGTGCGGATACTTGCCGACGATTCTTTGTCTTGTGATAGAAAATATGGGTATTGCTGTGGCAGTAAACCTCGAGGAAGAGATTGGACAACCGTGCCTGGATTGAAGCCATCGGCGGTGGTTCTTCAATTGGCCCTCAAAACGGAGAACCGATTCGAATGTAAGCATCCAGTTTCTTGCTGCGTGGTTGAGGCGGAAATGGAATAAATGCCTAGCTAGGGTTTGCATGCGTCGCTCGGTTTTTAACAAGGAGATGTTAGGTTTAGGGTAAACTACCCATTACCCAATATTTTACCGGTTTAGGTCCAGGACTATTCCTTACTATTTATTTTTGTTTGGTTTACTACCTGTAATTCTGTTCGTTACAGCTATGATCTAAATTCTATTTCGAAGTAATTCGAATACTCATAAAAAGGTAGTATCAAAAGTTGGATGTGCGTGGTCGAAGGCCCCAACCAGTAACGAATTCAAAAATATTTTCGAAAGTGGGCACAAGTTAAAAAAATAAAAATTAAGGACCAACTTTAAAAAAATTAAAAATTTTAACCCAATCTTATACATAGATATGCTACCCGCACTCACAATACAGAAGTAATCAATCCATGTGGAACTCTACTTCACTATTTGGATATAGTTATAATAATCTCAAAATTTCAGGTTAATACTATCGGTGGTAACGTCTTTCGACATAGTGAATTTTCTCCTTCTTTACTTATAATTTTTTTATTCTTCAGTTTCGACGTAAATTTTGATGTTTTTTTTGTGATCGTTTTGATAATTATAACCCTACTTTTAAAGATCGATCAAACTTGACTTCGTAATTATATGTGCTTTTTCCCTAAAAAATTTACTTGTGTAATTATGGGCGGAGCCACTTTTAGAAACTTATTTTTTTATATAATTTGTTTATAAAAAATTAAAAATATAGAAAAATGACACTCATTTTATGAATAAAATGACACCCTTTTTACGAATGAAATGACACAATTTATAAATAAAACGACACCACTTTATAAATAATTAATCCTCCTTAAATATCGTTAAAAATGACAGCCCTTAAATAAATTTTTGACTCCGGCCCTGTATGTGATAAGACATTCTTGATTGATAAAACATTCTCAATTTAGATTTAATTGTACGATATAAGAGGAAATAAATCTGTATGTTATAACACATTTTCTCATCGCTTTTTCCTTTAATGTTTATCTTTGATTATCAAAGTTTTAAAAAAGTTTTTTTTTATGTATATATTTTCTTCATTTTAGATGAACATGTTGAACAAATGCTTTTGATCAAATCAAGACATGTCTTCTCTCATCACAATTTCATCCGACAAAAACCTTAGAAAGTCGGAATAAAAAAAAAAACACTTTCGAAAAAATTATTATTAAGGTAGGTTTTAAGTCTTAACGGTGGTGGACATGAGTTACGGGAACTTGAAGACGAAGTTGTTTATTATTATACTTTTGTAGCGGTCTTATACATTCATTATTTGAATAATAATACAAAAAATATAAATTCGAATATACTTAAACATAAAATAATAATAAGTTTTTGCAAGCATGAAAATAACAACACAACTAAAATGTTACAATGAAAGAATGGGTGAATCGGCAACATCGACTCAACTCGACTCGTACAACCCTTAGTTTGGGCCCAGCAAAGCAACCCATAGAATAAAGGATAAAAACAGAGGAAAGAAAGTAGTCCCAAAAATCCAAAGGATACTGAAAACAACCAAAAGTATTTTGTATTATAAAAATTCTCATAAATTTTGAATTTCTTTAATCTTTTAGAAAATAAATAAAACTTGAAAAAAATGTAAAGAAACATTAAATTCCGGGGGGAAATTCAATGTTATGGATTTTGAAGTTATTTGAAAAAAAATTGCTCCGCAAATGAAATTTTATTTATAATAAAATAAAGCTAAAACTTATATTGTATGTCTCATTAAAAAACTCCCTAAGCTTAAATGGAAGAGAAGAGTACACACAGTGAACATACACTAGCTAGTTGAATCATGCTTATGTTCTTCACTATGGCGTACTACTTGAATTGATCCGGTGGCCAAAGATTCCGAATCATTTGTTCCGGTAATCGGCCTATACACGTTCAGTGCTGCGAGCATGCCTAAATTAGTGTCGGTAACTGAACTGTCGTGACCGATTCCCGAACCCGAACCGAAATTCATAAAATGCACCCCGCTAGACATGGTGTTCCTATACATATTGGCATTATTAGTTGAAGGCAATGTCCAAAAAGGATCAGCTGCGCCACTCCCGCCTATGACTTGGTTGCTAGAATTTGCCACCGTCCAAAATGTCGTTGAGATCGGATTTTGACTCGCCGGAATCAAACCCGTTGTCGGTTGTATCAAGTAGTTCCCGACTAGATTTTGTGACAACTCTCGGTGTTCGGGCCTGTTCTTCTTCCTCGAACTAGTATCCTCCGCCGCGGCAGCGTCACTCGACTCTTGTTTCCCTTCCAAGAAAGCGTTCACATTCGGGAAGTTCAACGAATCCTCCGACGACAAAGCGACGCCCGGAAACAAAATCCGCCGTTGTTGCTGAAAAGACGGGTAGTCAACCCCATTTTGTTGTTGTTGTGCGGTGAAATTCGGGTTTAAATAAGCGGACAGACTGGAGCCTGAACTTCTGAGAGAGACATTAAGGGACGTAAAATTTGCAGGAATAGTACCTGTTCCGGTGGCGGCAATAACAGCAGGCTCAGCCTGTTGAAGCAACCATTGAATGGTTTCGCCATCAGATTTGTGGCCGAGCTCTCTCGTCAACTGGAAAACCCTGGCGGCACACGCCGCGGGCATCCGGATGCGACGCCCTCGGCCCTCCACCTTGGTGTGGCGGTCCTTGGTAGAGCTCCGCTTAGGTGGAGCTTTCTTGGGCGGCAGCTCCTGGTTGGAACAAGGTGGTTGTTGTTGTTCTTCCTTTTCCAGAAGCTGTAGACGGAATTTTGACGTTGGGATCCCGTTTTCACCTTCCATGATCGTGTGTTTCGGATCCCAAAACACTTTTATTCCGCCATGATCGACCTGTTCTTGTTTTCTCTCTGCGAAGAGAGGTTGAAGAAGATAAGGGAAGAGGCCAATCTTTTTAAGCTGCGGATTCATACAACAATTGTTTGATTCTTCAAGGACGTCTTTGTAATTAGACTAATTTCCCTATTTTGTGGCTTCTTCATAAATAAGTTCAGAAGTTTAAATTATGGTGTTATAAATAGAGCAAATTCAATTGCCATTGTCATATCAATAATAAACTTTTGTAGTATATGATCTGAATTAATTAATTAATAAATCGAATATAAATAATTGTAAAAAAATGAGATAAACAACTTTTGGTCATTTAACTTGGTAACTTTTTCCATCATGGATCTTGAATATTTTTCTATCCACGTTAATATCTAAAATTGTGTTTTGATAATTTTAATAATGTGATCCTCTATATAATACTATAGTTTGACATCATTAGAAAAAATAAATTAATCGAATCCATGAACTAATATAAAAAAATAAAGATAGTTTATTAAATTCGAGAATTAAAATTTACTAAATCATTATATATTTTTATATAATTAGGGGTGTAAATGAATCGAGCTTGAACGAACAAGACTATGTTCGTGTTCGTTTGTTTATTTTTAAAAGTGTTCATGTTCGGTTCGTGTTCGTTTAAATTTTTTATATTGTGCTCGTATTCGTTTATTTATTTTTGAAGGTGTTTGTGTTTATTTGTTTAGTGTTCACGAACATGTTCATTTAAGCGTACGTGAATATGTTCATTTATACATTTGAGAACATTTTTGTCTATATGTTTAGAAATGTTAACTAAATTAACAATAAATAAATTAATAAAACAAAAACAACAAAATAAAACTTGCATTTCAACATGAACTTATATAACGTCCTTAGCAACAAAGAAAAAGTAGTATTTGGATACATACACAAGCATTTTCATCCTATAAACGAGCTTGTTCGCGAACATAAACGAACCGAACACACTCATATTCGTGTTCGTTTGTTTATTAAACGAACATAATAATTTTGTTTATATTATCTTATTTAGCTTAATAAATGAATATAAACTAACGATATATAAACATATCACGTACGGATGGTCGAACGATTTGTTTATTTACACCCTATATATAATTAAATCTAAATTTAATCAGAATTTTTGTGACCGAATTCAGAGAATGTTGCAAATAGAAAAAGGGAAAAGATGGAAATATAGTGGCCCTCCCTTGATTCAGACTCCACGTGTGGCGCTGTTTACCGTTCAGTCCAACTAAAAGCTAACGCAATCATTGCATTTTACCTTTGTTCTTAATTTAAAAATAAAGACGAAACATAACAAGAAGGAATTAGTTTAACGGAATGAAATGTTAAATTATTTAAGTAAGGTTAAAGATTTAAATTATAGTGTTGTGAAATGAGAAAATTAAGTTGAGAGGGTCATTTCATACTGAGTCTTTGCGAAACTCGATTCGAATTAGTTAACTAATAAATTAATTACCTATGATTAAAAATGACGAAACACGAATTTATATTAGAGATGTGGAGTTTTATATTTAACAAAATTATTTAACAATTTAAATAAATTCATAGATGTAAAATTAAGTCATTAATGTAAAATATATTTTTTAAAAAATAAAAATTTAAAGATTTCAAGAGATACGGCTTCTCTGTCCATTCATATTTAAAAATATTTTCCAACTTAACAAACCTAATTTCCCACAAATAAATACTCCATTGCGAATGAGATCATGAAAAGCATATTCTTGATTTCATCCGACTAAATAATAAACCCATTTCCAAGTCATTGTAATCATTAATCAAACATGTTAAATCAACATTTTTAATTCATTTGATTTAATCTAATTATCGATTTTATATTTATTGAATGAAAATCAGAAAAGTAATAAAATTTTCAAATTTTGATACTATCGGTTGAATCTTGGATTTTTTTCCCGTTTAATCAAAAGACCCAAAGGAGCTTAATTGAATTATAGTATTTTGGGAGGGACTAAAAGGATAACTTTCACTTAATTAAAGGAGGTCAAAGCCCCTCCATACTTATGGCTACATTCATGTACATAATGTGGTTGATGAGAATCAAAGGTGATTCGCATGGCAGTATTTAAGATTATTATCGAAGCAGTCAGATTTATACAGTTATCGATAATTTTAGATAATTTTATTTTTTTCACGAAAATAAAAAAGTTTAAAAATAACAAAAATCTACTATAGTTGTATAGTTATACTGCATTATAAAATATTTCATTTTGAACTTGTGGAATAGATTGAATTTTTTTTCTCACAACAATATTCAATTAATTTCTCCCGTTTCTTTGACTGAGAAAATGAGAAATGGTATAAATGTTTGGAAAAATCACGTCACGTGGCTTTCCAATCTTTGACTGTGACGCTGATGACTTACCCTCCATTTCTGCTACATTGTAATTATTCATAGAAATGTGTAGTTCTACGTGAGGCATAACTTGCGGTACGGCTACGGTGTGACACAGACAAAAAATGTTACAAATTATAAAATATGAAATTGAAAATATTATATTTTTATAATATTTTTGAAGTATGTAGCATAATATCGATACTTAGAAAACTTAAAATGTTATTAAAAGCGATAAAATCATTTATATTCGAATCTAAATTTCGATACTTATTACCTGACCAAAAATGTTATCAAACAGTATAACATTTTCAGTTTCATATTTTATATCTTGTAACATTTTCAGTTGGTGCCGCACAATAATCTTATTGCACCATACCTTACGTTAAATACGCAATTTGTTGGACGTTACCGCGCTGAAAAAAAAAACAGCCTTCTCTTTTACTTTTTACTTTTGGTCTCTTTCATACTTACAAATTCCGATCCAACATTTCATCCAGTAAGCAATCCTTCTAAGCTTATTCCAAGTATGAACGAATTCGAGTGTTAAATATTTAAACTCGATACATTTTTACGAATAAATTAAATTAATTATTTGATACGAAGTCAATAATATAAATACTCCTTTAACTTACTTTTTAATAAGACAATGGTTATTTAAGTTTAAGTTGACTTGAAAGTCAACTTAATGCAATCAAATAAAATTAATTAACTCAATTTAAAAGGTCGGTCCAACCCGAGAAAAATATACAAGTGTGACATGAATTTCATTGGACGTGATTGAAAGAATTCAGCATTTGGTGTCAATTTCTTTGACTGTGGCATTATTGAAGAAATAAAAGTTCACCCATTTCATATTACTATGTCGGTATCTTTTCCTGCCTTTAAGTTGTTTGTTTGTTATTTTTCTTTCATAAGGTTTGAAATCATTAAATCTTACTTGTTAAGTATATAAATAGTCACAGTACTTTTAGGGCATATTTATTTTAGTCACCGTATTTTTAAAATATTTGATAAAATCATCTAACTTTTAGTTCGATTTTGATACGGTCCTTCTCGTTAGTTTTCGTTTTTCATTAATAAAGAATAGGTAAACTACACCAATTATCACCCAATTTTTTTCTCACACCTATTTTGGTCACTAGAGTTTAACAATTTTCAATTTAATAACTTAATTTTCTAATTGTTTATATTTTGACAACTCTCAGATGTTGACGTTAGTTTTCGTTTTTCCTTAATAAAAAATGGGTAAACTACACCAATCATCACCTAACTCTCAGATGACATGATTATACAAATAGAAAATTTTGATTAATCCTTAAAAAACTGGGTAATAATTTTTTTTACTTTGCTTATTAAATTTGTCATATTACCATATTTGATATTTTAATAAGCAAAGTAAAAAAAATATTACTCGAATCAAATATTTCAATTAACCGGTCAATCGATTATTCGACTTAATTGGTACAATATAAGATCGAGAATTAAATAATCTGAATTTAGCATTTAACAAAAATAATTTTTAAGGATTAATTGAACCCGATTTCGGTACAAGTTTTTAAAATAAATTATTTTGAATCGGTTACGATTCACAGTTTTAAGCAAAAATGATTAAACAATTCGATATATTATATACAATATTTTTAAATTTTATGCATTGCAATATCTTATAATCTAGTGATTTTCATACTATTCTGATTTTTTTTTATAAAAAATGAATCTGCCCTAAAAATTTGGTGACCATTTATGTAGTTTACCATAAAATAAAAGGTACCACATTGAAAAAAAAAGCGGCCATGTTTTCCAAGCTTGTTGAGTGAGTTTTGACTATTTTGAAGAAAATTATAAAGTATAGTCGATCCGCGATATTTAAATTTCCAATAGCTATTTAAATTTTTTATACAAATAATGAGATTCAAACGCACACAAAATGAAAAAAGAGATAAAGATTTTTAACCATTTGTCCAAATAAAAATCACTAAAAATAATTCTTTAATAAGTATCATTTAATACTAATTTCAGTTAATTGGCCAGTTAATTAGATGATCAATTGACTAACGATAGAAGATTTTTTTTAATTAATATTAAATATTTAATAATTTATATATATTACAGATATATTTTAAGGCTACACCCGTTAAAATTTCAATAGACCAAACTAATTTTTCATCCTAAACTTATTAAGATTTCAAGTCCAACTAATTTGTAACCCAAAAAGGAAAATAAATTTCAAATTAATCTAATACTATAACTAAACAAAAATATAAAACATATAATAAAATTTGATTAATTCAAAAACTGGTCAAATTTAATTAAATTGTGATTGATTCAATTAATAATTTTTAAATAATTTTAATTGACTGACGATAAAAAAATTAATTAATTTAGTTCGATCGGCGACCAAATTAATAGAATCAACAACACTAGCCTATATAGGAAGGTCCTTCTCCGGTCTCACCGGCAAAGTTGGTGGGTGGGCTGACATTGCCGCGTCACTCACGATTGTTGGAAATTGGAATCTTCTGACAATCAAGGATGACGTCATATACATTCAACTGCTGCTACGTGGCAGTGTTAAGGTGGTTGTCCCTCCCCTATCCTAGTTTTCCCTCCAAAATGCGGTTAAAACGTTAAGTTTTAAAATTTGTCAAAAAATTTAAAATGATGGACTTTTTAATAATATTTTAGGTTTATTTTTTGTGATTTTCAACAATAGTTTGTATTTGTTTTTATAACATTTTAAGTTTTGAGACAAAGTATCAAAATTTATAAAAAAAAAATCATGAAAAATAAACCTAAAATGTTATCAAAAAGTGTAACATAAAAATATTTTAGGACAAAATTTAAAACTTAAATTTTTTAGCCGCACTCCAGACTCACCAGTCAAATTATGAATTTTACTTTTACAAAGTTTATTTTTTTTCAGAATTTTATCTTTATTCGGAAGAAAACTGAAAAGATAACCCAATTTAAATCCATATATTTACCGAGAACAAAATTATATTCTCAATTTTTCATAAAGTACAAGGACTAAATACTGCAAAATTGAAACAAAGAGACTAATCAATTTTCATAGAGTGGCATTCACATCAAATAAAAATGTTTATTTATCTTAGGGTGAAAACACACTTCATTGGGGCTGAACTTATTTTTGACAGCATGCGACACATTGTATAGATTCGATTAAACAAAAAATACATATAAAAATAATTGTATTAATGTACAACTTTGTATTGATTGGGGATTTTAGGCTAATGTTATTGAAACTTGTTTCTAGGGTTTTGGTGTTCGATGATTTGGGGAAAAAGGAGTTTCGGTTAAACAAAGGAAGAAAGAAAAACAAAAGAGCTTTTATTCAAAGTGATACAAAAGTATAAAACGCACCGTTTCTCAATACAATCTAAAATACACTATTAGCATGTCTTATATACTAAACAAGACTCTAATCAATAAAAGCACAACTAATCAAGAACTTTACAACTCAGCTTCCAACTAAAAATTGGATATTCTGTTAGCCCCCCTCAAGTTGGAGCGTATAAGTTGTGTACGCCCAACTTGGAATTTAAAGCATGAAAAGAAGGACTAGGTAAGGCCTTTGTTAGACAATCTGCCAGTTGATGTTGAGTTGCTACTGGTAAAAGAGTGATCAATTCTTGTTAAATCTTTTCCCTTATTAAGTGGCAATCTATCTCGATATGCTTCGTCCTCTCATGATGAACATAATTTTCAGCAGTCTGGATAGCAGACAAATTATCACAGAATAAGTTTGCAGGTTCAAAAGGTATATGAAATTCATTAAGTAAATAAAATATCCATTGCAGCTCACAAGTAGTAGAAGCTAAAGCACGATACTCAGCTTCACTGGAAGACCGAGAAACAGTTTGCTGTTTTTTTTTTATTTCTAAGAAATAAGAGATGACCCCAAAAATATACAAAAATCAGTTATAGATTTTTTAGAATCTGGACATGATGCCCAGTCAGAGTCAGAAAAAGCATGCAATTTTAAATCACTATCAGCAGAGAAGAAGAGACCTTGGCCAGGGGTACCCTTTAAATATCTTAATATTCTGTGAGCAGCAGCTAAGTGAATTGTAGTAGGACAAGAAAAAAATTGTGAAAGTTGCTGGACAGAGAAAGCAATATCAGGCCTAGTATTAGTAAGGTATAAAAGCTTACCAATTAATTTTCTATAAGATTTAATGTCCTCCAAAGGAGTACCACCAGTTTTAGACAATCTTTTTACTCCTCTAGTAACTTCAATAGGAGTAGAAATAGGCTTAGACTCTAAGAAATCAGTTTCAGTCAGAAGCTCTAAGGTATATTTTCTTTGAGAAATGTTTATGCCAGATGATGTTCGAGCAATTTCAAGGCCCAAAAAATATTTTAAGTCTCCTAGGTCTTTGATTCTAAAAGCATTATGCAGAAAAGCTTTAATAGAATTTATTTGATCTAAATTTGGACTAGTTAAGACTATGTCATCAACATACACTGCTAAAGCAATAAAATCTGCATTAATTCCTTTAGTAAACAAACTAGAATCAGCTGTAGACTGTTTAAAATCTTGATCAAACAAAGCTATTTTTAATTTTTCATTCCATTGCCTACTTGCTTGCTTTAATCCATAGAGACTTTTATTCAATTTACATACAAGACCAGATTCATTATGAAAACCAGGAGGCATATCCATGTAGACCTCTTCATGCAGAGAACCATGAAGAAAAGCATTATTTATGTCTAATTGTTTCAAAAATCAGTTCTTAGAAGCAGCAAGACTAATGAGAACCCTAATGGTGGTCATTTTTGCAACATGGCTAAAGGTATTTAAGAAGTCAACCCCAGATTGTTGGGTGTAACCCTTAGCAACCAACCTAGCCTTATACCTATCTAAACTACCATCAGACTTTAGCTTTGTTCTAAAAACCCACTTACAACCAATGGTTTTCTTATTAGGAGGTAAGGGAACTAAGGTCTAGGTATTATTGTTTTCTAATGCTAATATCTCTTCTTTCATACCATTCTGCCAACATTCTTGCTTAACAGCTTGTTTATAGGTTTTAGGAGCAGTAAAAATGTCAACACTGTTAATATAAGAAAGATGCTGAGCAGAGATATTAACATAAGATAAAACATTAGAAATAGAATGAGAAGAGGTTCTAGGTTTAGGTAAAGTTACCTGGTAGTCTTGAAACTTTGAAGGAAGTTTAACTTGTCTTGTTGGTCTAACAGAGACATTTTTAAAAGAAGATTTTGAATGAGCAGTAGAATCAGAAATGACATGATCAGTAGAATGAATATGATTCTGATTATCAAAAATAATTTGATCATTATCAGAATGATTCTGATTATCAGAATGATTCTGATTATCAGAATGATTAAGTGAAGGAACTTGATCATGATTTTGATTTGATAAAGTACAATCAGAATGAGTCTGATCAGGAAAGCTATGATGTTCAAAGTTAGAAATGGAATTTGGTTCATCATATTGAGGTAGAAAATCATGATTTGGTAAAACAAAACCAAAATTTGTTTGAGAAAAAGGATAAATGTTTTCATTGAAAGTTACATCCCTAGAAACAAAAACTGTTTTTGTTTCTAAGTTATATAACTTGTAACCCTTAGTATTTCTAGGAAAACCAAGAAAAATGCATTTAATAGCTTTTGGATGCATTTTTGTAATAGATTTTGGCAAGTGTGAAGCATAAGAAAGGCAGCCAAACACTTTAAGATTATCTAAAACAGGTAGTCTGTTATAAAGAACTTCATAAGGAGTTCTATTTTCCAAAACAGGTGTAGGAGTAATATTTATGAGAAAAGAAGCATGTAGGATACAATCAATCCAAAAAGATAAAGGTAAAAAAGCATGAATTCTCAAAGCTCTAGCTACAACTAACAAATGTTGATGTTTACGCTCCACAACACTATTTTGTTGTGGAGTGTATACACATGAGGTTTGATGGATAACACCTTTACTTTTGAAAAAATCATCCATAGCAAATTCTTTTGCATTATCAGATCGAAAACATTTGATTTTCTTTAAAAACTGAGTTTCAACAAAATTATAAAAATCAATTATTAATTTTCTGACTTCAGATTTTGCAACCATGAGAAAGACCCAGATAAATTTACTTTTGTCTTCAACAACAGTTAAAAAATAATAATGACCATACTGACTTTGAACAGGGAAAGGTCCCCAAACATATAAATGAACAATGTCAAAACAAGAATCAGAAACAGAGTTGCTAACTGGGAAAGGCAAACGCTTGTGTTTAGCAAGCTGACAGACATCACAATGATTAATACATTCAGATGGTATAGATTTATTTAACTTTGAAAAATATATCAATCTCTTACTAGATGGGTGTCCTAGTCTAGCATGCCAAGTACGCAAAGAAACATTAGATGCAACAGAATTAACAAAGGAAGTAGAAGAACCAGGAAGAGCAGAATCAAGAAGCTGATAAAGGCCTCTCTGGATGCTAGCTAAACCAATCATCTTCAGAGAAAGGGCATCCTGCAAAATACATTTATTGTTAGAAAAGGTAACTAAGATATTAGGACTCAAAGTTAATTTGCTAACAGATATTAAATTGAAACCAAAAGATGGAATATGCAAAACATCTTTTAGAAGCAACCCATTCTTAAGCATTATATTTCCAATATGCATAACTTGGATAAGATTACCATTTGGTAGCTTAACATATTTATCAGAAATATCAGAATAGTGAGTAAAAACAGACAAATCATTTGAAATATGATCTGTAGCTCCTGAATCAATGATCCAGAAGGCACTAATAGATGCAGAAGAAACAGAGCAGGTTAGAACCATACCTGAGTCATCTGCAGAAACAAAATTAGATGAAAGTACATTCACAGCAGACTGAGAAGCAGAATTCTGAGCAAAAATATTCTTCTCTTGAAGCAAAGAGATAAGACCCTCATATTGCTCTTTAGTAAAGGAAGTAGGAACAACTTCCGATTTGAGATCATTCTTAACAAAAGAATCATGCACAGATTGAGATTCAATAGAAGTAGGATGACCTACAAAATTGGCCCTACTGACAGAAGACCTAGTTCTATAACCAGGTGGATAACCGTGCTTTTTATAGCACTTATCAACACTATGCCCAAGAATCCCACAGAATGTGCAAAGAGGTCGACGAGAAGCATTACCAGAAGTAAAAGGCTTTTTCTGAAATTTATTAACAGACCTATCGACTGCAAGAACATTAGACTCACAAGGCACCAGAGGAATGGAGCGTTCATGCTGAACAAGTATGGAAAAAATTTCATGGATTTCAGGGAAGGGTTTGATCATTAGGATTTGGGACTTAGGTACAGCAAACGAATCATTGAGACCCCTAAGGAATCTAAGAGCAAAATTTTGCTTGCGGTATTTAGAGGCATCACATGAACACGCAGGTAATGGACGCAACATACAAAGCTCATTCCAGACAACTTTTAATTGAGTATAGAAATTGGTAACCGAATTAATACCTTGGGTTAAAGAAAATAATTCTTGCTGAAGATCCGAGACTCTCATAAGATCTCTCTGACTAAAACGGTTGCGAAGATCTGCCCAGAGCTCGTAAGCCGTATCAAACCAAAGCACAGATTGCGCGATTTCAGAACTGATTGCCCTCTGAAGCCATGAGAGCACTAAATTGTTACACTTCACCCAAGCGGAGTAACTGGCATCGTCTTCGCTGGGCTCCTTCAGCACACCATTGACGAACTGGAACTTGTTCTTGGAGATTAAAGCCATACGCATGGAGCGAGCCCAAGAATGGTAATTTCCTCCTGTGAGAAGAACAGAAGTGAGGATTAACGAAGGGTTTTCGTTAGGATGGATATAAAATTCGTCCGTCGGCTCAAGATTTCGAAAACGATAAGAAGCAGAGGTAGATTGAGAATCAGAGGAATCGATGTCAACTGATACCATATTGAAACTTGTTTCTAGGGCTTTGATGTTCGATGATTTGGGGAAAAAGGAGTTTCAGTTAAACAAAGGAAGAAAGGAAAACAAAAAAGCTTTTATTCAAAGTGATACAAAAGTATAAAACACACCGTTTCTCAATACAATCTAAAATACACTATTAGCATGTCTTATATACTAAACAAGACTCTAATCAAGAAAAGCACAACTAATCAAGAACTTTACAACTCAGCTTCCAACTAGAAATTGGATATTCTGTTAAATGTCCTTTTGAAATATTTTCTTCGAGGAAAGATTTTAGCATTAGACGCAAAATAAAAATTCTATCACTTTTTCGTGCACTTATATATACTTTACACTAAAAAAATAGATTTCAAGTTTAAAGAATTAGAGATATAGTATATTTTTAGGGTTTATAGTTTAGGATTTAAAATTTTTGGTTAAAGCTTAGAATTTATTTTTTTAATGTTTTATTAAAAAAAATTTAATGTTAAGGCATAAAAAGAAGTATCGAAAAATGGCAAAAGATTTGTGTCCATTAAACACGTAAATATATTTAGTTTGTGACGTTGACTTCACCCGACTCGATTGATGAATTATTTTTAAGAATAATAAGATTGAATTATATATAGTTTTTTTTGTCTATTTAATATATATATATATAATAGTTTACACAAACCTTTTAATTTTAAGGTACATGAATTTAGATTAAAGTTTAAGGTATATATGTTTAAGTTTTAGGGTATAAGATTTAGGGTTTAAGGTTAAAATTTAAAGTTCAAGGCATAGGGTTTAGAGTTTAGGGTGTTAGGATTAGGAATTTAGAGTTTAAATATGAAGAATTATGTAAATTTTTTATACGGTTTGTGTATCAAAATATAACTCATATATATAAGATATGATCCGTTTACACAATGTAAAACTCTTTAAGTTTTACACGTTTTTTTGGACCGTTGGATGAGTGAAACGAATGAATGAGATTAACAGTAAATATGTGAAGATTATCACTTGAAAAAAAGAGAGTAAAGAGTTAATCTGAGCCATCCATTACCCTTATCTAACGATCCGGAAAATGTGTAAAATTTAATGAGCTATATATATATATAGTTTTTGTTGGTAAGGGGGTTAAAAGAAACCTTTACATTACAAGTCATTATCAAATGAATTATTGTTATCATCATCATCTAGTCTAGATTTTGGGTATCATTTGATGGGAACTGTCCACCTAACATAACTCTACATTCACCATCATATGTTTGAAAACCTCTTACAATTAAGGGTGAGTAAAACTCGACTCGACTCGCGGTAAAAATACTCGACTCGTCTTGACTCGAATCAAAATTTCATAAACTTAAATAACTCGAAAAAATTTCAAATAAAGTTTGAGTTGTGAAATGGAAATTCGAATAACTCAAATAACTCGAAATTTTTAGTAATTAGTGGATTTATTTTTAAGTTCGAGACGAGTCCCTATATTTTTTATGATATATACATACTGATATATAAAAATATGAAGAAATATTGTCACATGTAAAAAAAATATATATATATATATATATGTGCATATCTTATATGATTAGAGAAAAGAGTTTAAATTAGAATCAAACCCTCCTATAACATGATAAATAATTACAATTAAATTTTTATAGAAACTCAAAAACTCGACTCGACTCGAATTTCTTAAACTCGACTCGAATCGAAAAAATTTCAAATAAAGTTTGAGTTGTAAAATATGACTCGTCAACTCGAATAACTCAAATTTTTTTGACTCGACTCGATCGAATGCTCACCCCTACTTACAATCATATATTATACCTAATTATATATACAAAACAATAATATTAATAATGCAATGGCTCCCACTAAATATCAAATATTGGGGATTTTATGGGATGAGTCCTTTCATAGACATGATCATATTCATATACTTAGGCAAATCAGTTCAATTATTTGGGTTTTTGGAAGATGGTTCCGATGATCAGAATCCGAGTCCTGCGTCACTCGTCCCCTAAAAAATAATGATGCAAAAGCTCGAATCGAATTATCAGTATTCGACGCATTAAGGAAAAAGAACATTCGAGTGATATAGGCATCTATTAAGAGCAGAAATGTCTATTTCAGTTAAACAAGCAAATAGTTTTGTTATCTGAACATGGTTTTCACCTCTTCCATCTGCATTTTTATTGTTAACATCTCAACAAAATTTTGATGTGCTCAACAACTATGAATCCAAGACCTAAAACTTTATTTTCCGTACGATACCTGAAACATTAGAAGCTATGAATCCGAGATGAGTATAGACTTCTGTATCTCCGCGAATGTCTTTACATCTTTCCCCCACAACCTGCTCGTTAAAGATAAAAGGTCGGTGTCATCTACATAATCCTAACTGACATGTAAGAAGAAAGTAGAATACCCATTGGCTCGACTAAATACATATAGGAATAATGAAACAAATGAGTGAATGTTTTTACCCAATTCTTTCGACGGAAAATACATATAGGAAGAAAGTACTTTGGTGCAATGGAAGTTTGTTGTTTGGATTTCGATGGCAATCTTAAAGAACATCATGCATCTAAACACGTAGAAAGAACGTATTTATACTAGTAGAAAGTAAACTTACCAGCAGTCAATGCCAACAGCATTAGCTCCCACCTTATCTGCCTTTAGATCATCCCCCACATGTACCACCTTGTCAGCCTCCATATCAATTTGATCTACAACAATTCCGAATATCTTTTGAGGAATGGTTCGATGAGTGTTTCATCTTCTTTTTTGGTGGCTTTGGATTATTGTAAAAAAAAAAAAATCCTATATGGTTATTACTTCAAATACTCCGAAATCGTAGATCTTTGCTCATGAAAAAGTATAAAACAGTGAATGCGTCCTTAATTCCGCATCACATGGAACATGCAATATTGATAGTGGAAGTACATATTGCATCTAGTTATTTAAGCAGAAGGCAGCAGAACAACACAATATACAACAGCCGTCGTTCTCGTTTTTTAAGCAAAGACAATATGTTACACAAATTGATAACCAAACAGTTAAACGGATTATGTACTAATGAGTAAGATGATATACACTGGTACTTAATACAAACCTAAAGCAGCTTTAAATATCCTTGCATCAGGTTTTTCATAACCTACCTCCGAAGATATAATTACGGCATCAAACCTGAAAGTAAACTAAAAACGGGTTACAAGTCAAAAGTAAAGATGACTATATGAATGGTTTGAATGGTTGAAACACATGCCATTTTTCTCCTTTCAGGCATCAAACACGAAAGTAGAAGTGAAAAAAAAAATAGAGGTATGGAACGGGATGTTTGTATGAGCCATCACAAGCTCAGAATAGAGGAAGTAAACAAGAGAAACAATGAATCCATGTGAAGCATAACAAAAGATGCATCCCAAGTTTTAAGAGTACAAAGAAATTATCACAGTTAGTTAAGGGGGAAAACAGCAAAAAAATGTAAGCAGCCTCATGAATAGTCGATACATTAACAAAGAACTTGGTACTTACAAATCTATGACATTAAGTTCCTTCAATACCTTCCTCAATCGGGTGTCAAAATTGGACACAACAGCCACTTTAACTGTACCATCACTCACCACATGAGAAATAAATTGGTGGGGAAAATATCTATTCCGACCAATTTGTATTACCACTATTAGTTGCAAAATAAAAAGAAGAGGAATACTTGATGTATACGACCTCCAGCATTTTTCAGAAGGAATATTGTTTCTGAAGCTCCATCCGGAAGACGCCATGCATAACCATTGCCATAATGCTGAAAAAAAACTGTCACTAATTACTTCGGACTTAACATAAAACGATCTGCTGGTCTAATTACTTGCATTTGAGACGGTCACTAAATAGCAGCCACTTAAGTTCTTGAAATTCTATTCATTACTGCAGTAGTACTTCAGGAACATGAAATCAAAATGGAAAAGGCAGAAGTCCCTAAAGATTACCTCATAGACTTCCTCAAAGTAATCATCATCGGAACAACCAGTGGCTTCAGAGACAACAAGTTTCCAAAATGGTTTTCCATCCCCCTATCAATAAGAGCAAAGGGAAACTACAACTAGTAAAAGAAAACAGTTCACTAAATCAAATTGTATGTGGAACAGTACAACGATTCAGTCTCCTATACAGGATGAACCGAGGGCGGTGCTAGGGGGCAGTCGCACCCCTAAAAATTTCAAATTCTCATATGTTTTAGAAAATTTCTTTGTATTTTACATTGCTGATCGAATTTCACACCAACCCCTGGAATTTTTCAAATTCTCATATAGTTTTACTAAGTATAAAAGTTTGTACCCCTAACATAAAATCCTACATCCGCCCCTGCACCTATATATAATGCCACATCCAGTCCCCCAACATTCATCACAATAAAATAGAGCAACAAAGAAAACAAGGAACCTCATAACGGAGCTTATCAGGCCAGGGTGCAGCGAAAGCCCTCTTAAACCCTTGCTTTATTTCAGTTGAATTCAATTTCAGACCTGAAAAGAGGGGAAATTTTGTCAAATTGAATAAAACTAAACACTAGAATACCATAATTTCATGAGTAAAATCAAGAAACAAGGAAAAACCCAGATTGAAAAGTCTCTAAAATCTTGAAATAATAACGATAAACGGATAGATAAAAAAAAGTGACCGTATTTAGCTCCAACGGAGGCGTAAGTCTCGTGTACAGGCTTGGACAATTGCAAGAGCGTGCCGGCGGCGTCCAACAGCAGTCCATCGTATGCTCTTTTACCCGAATTTCTAACTGCAAATGAGTCAAAAACTAAGAAATTTAAAGGAAAAAAGAGTTTTATTTCATGGTTTTGGATTGTTTAAGAAGAAAAGGAAAGGGAATATAAGAAAACCAGAGTGAGTGAACATGGTGGAGCGGCGAAGGGAGTTGAGTGGTGGGAAAAGACCCTTGCTATGCCAACATTTCAACAGGCAAGCTTCCATTTTCAGAACTCGATTGCTCTGCTTTCTTAGGCGATCAATTCTAGGCCTTGCCTCCAATTGTTTTCTTTAACGCCAAAAAGGAGACAGGGGTCAAAATGCATATCAAGTACAAAGGCAGGGGGCCAAAATGCACATTAACCCTAGTATAAATATAGATAATTATATATGGACTAAAATCTCGAACGAAGTCGTTTTGAGTCATCTTCAAGTTCTACTCTATTTTTACTTTATCAGCAAAACTAAGCTAAAGAATTCATTTTTGGGTCATTTCATTTCCACACAACAAAATCCCAATTAAATCCAAATGTTTAAAAAAATATTAATTACTTTTTATAAATATAACTTAGCCTAATGTTTAAAAAAATCACAATTTAATTATAAGCAAATGATATATATATGATTAAGTAAAAATTAGTATCTAATTGGTCGAGAGAGATGAGACACTATATTTTTTAAGTAAATTAATAGTTTGAACTTGTGTGTTCTGAATGGAGTAATTGGGTTTGAAGGGTCATTCTTTAGTAGATTTCTGCAGTTTTCGATCTAAATTAATCAACTAATGAATTATACAGATGATTATATAAAAATTCAAGTAGATTGAAAAAATATCAGTTAACTTAAATCAAGTCAGGCATTGTTGAGAACTAAATATTCTTTGAACCCACTGCTAAAAGCAAATGTCTTGCATGATAAGGAGAGATCACTCATTTTAGGCTGCGAAATTGGAATAAACAATTCTTTTTATAGTTATGATTTGATTTAACTAAAGTTCCAAGTCACGTGTCATAAATAGGAAGAAAAAGCATTTAATCCTTTGGATTTCTAGAGGTCAAATTAGAGGTAAACCCATGATAATTGGATTTTATTAAAAAAAATAATGAAATGTATCACAAATATACATAGACAGAGTTAAGATGTAAAAGTGGAGAGCAAAACATAAATATTAAAAGGTGGTAGGCAAATTCATAATTATTTTAAATTATTCAAAAAAAAAACTAAAAAAAATCAAAGGTTAAAAAAATTCACATGCTGGGGCAACAACCTTTCTCACTCATGATGTACATTCGTCCTTGCAAATACATACGTAAAAAAAGAGAAAAAATGAAGACTGTCCACCAGAAAATTCATACAAAAACAAAACATAAAATTCAAAGGTGCAAGGGAAAACAATTATTCCCTTGAATTTAGCGTACATTTTTAAAGAACCTAGAAACCTTTAAGATTTTTCTTTGTCTCTATTCAAACGAGACATTTTACGATGTGTAAAAGGAGTGATGAATAAGCCAAACTATCATGCATATTGTTCCGTTACACAATTTTGATTACATCAACAAACAATCATCAAAGGGGATTAAACTTTCTATGACTATCTACAAACTCAAATAAAAAAAAACATGCGCTATGAGGATCTATGTAAGAACACCAAACGACCGTTAAGGCATGCGAAAATTATGTCAAACGACAGAAGAAACATATCACAAAAGCAAAAGAAAATGAGCCACGGGAAAAATGTGTCACAAAACAAATATTTTATTAAAATTAAGAGAATTTAAGAAAAAAAATAATATATGAGGAAACAATGGAAATGATAAAAGTTAAAGTGTGGCAACCAACAATAAAATTGATGCCACCGTCAACCAAACATTAAAAAAAAAAAACTAGGTTAAACGGCTAACACCAGTAAGGGGTATTTAAAAGACTTGCATATAATTATTTTTGAATGAACATTTTTAAGATGTTTTATTTATGATAATCTTTCACCTTTCATTGATCATGCCTCGTTGTAGACTTGTAATGGTAAGATTGGCAGGCACAAAGCTATATGATCTTGCTCCCTACGAAGAGAAAATTTATATTTTTAGCTTTTATGTACGTATGCATGCATGCATGCATGCATGTAGGGTTAGAATCTTTAAGAGCTTCAAAGTTTTATATTGAGTTTCACCCTGTGCAAGATGATCGTTTTTTTGATTTTATCTTGTAGGGGTGATTTTAGAAAGTGTAAAGTACATAAATGGCCACTAAAACTATCTCCAAAAATATAAAACATTCATCAAACTTTTAAAAGTTACATAATAGGTATTAAACTGTAGTTTTGGTAACAAAATGATCATTGAGCTGTTAACTGTCGTTAATTGGTTGATGTGATAGTTACAGAGGTTTGAATAATATAACATTTAATCCTCCATATTGACACATTCGATCAATTTATTCCTAATTTAACTCTCGTTATTGATGTCTAAATTGATTGAATGTGTAAATATTGAAGATTAAATATGTTATTATACAAAAGTTCGTAACTACCACATTTTCTAGTTAACTGCAGTTAACGGCTCAATGACCATTATATAATAAAAACTAAAGTTTAATGCCTATTGTGTAAGTTTTGAAAGTTCAGTGACCATTTTATATTTTAGAGATAATTTAGTGACCATTTGTGTATTTTACTATTTTAGATGGTTTGAAAGTAGATTATACATGTTTTAAAAATCAAAATGAAATTTTCCTAATAATGGTTTAAAGTTTTATGATTTTTGGTAACTACAACATAATTTTGCCATTAAGTTTTTTTAAATAAGTCCCACCATACATAGATCTATCAAAATATTTTGTTAATTTCAAATTATATTTATTGATTATATTATTTGGGATTATATTTATTATTTTACTTGTAATTCTTTCATAACATAAACTATAATATCTAATTCAAATTATATTTATTGATTATATTAGAATTATATTTATTATTTTACTTGTAATTCTTTCCTAACATAAAAATTTATATTCACTCTTACTTGTAATTCTTTCCTAACATAAAAATTTATATTCATTATTTTTTAACATAAAAATTATTTTTCTACTAACATGTCATTATGTCAAGTCATTTCAAGTTGTTTATCGTTAGTTGACTGACGAATTTTATTCACGGATAGAATCATTTTAACTCAAGATAAACGATACGAGTTAAAATACTTTAAAAAATAAAAACCAAAATAATTATTCGATCAAATGTTATGCAATTTTTTTGAAATTATGACTAAATACAAATTAAAGTGTGTTTGTTAGCAAATTGGAATTTAATCCATTTTAACACTGCGATAGTGCCTCACACGAGTTAGCAACACGTGGCAATGACGTATTGGATGAATGGGTTTTCTCGGTTCATGTAAAGTAGTTAGTGCACTGCACGCCAGAATCTTTTCCTTTTTCGGGTATAGTGGAGTGGACTCGCTTGGTTTTGAAGTCTATTACCATTTTAGGGTAAATTCTTATTTTTAACTCAACTTTGATGGTGTTTCTGCTTTGGTCCCTCAGTTCTAAAAAATTCCTTAAAACCATTAAAGAACAAAAATTAGTCCATGACTAATGAAAATACGATGATACATGAAAATGGTTAAAAGATACAATTTAACCACACGAAGAAAATAATAAATACAAACAAACACCACTATCGACGTCGAAAGATAAACATCATCAACACTAACATAATAATAGATCATGACAGCTAGCTTCACCACAACTCAAGCACAACATATTTTGAATTATTATGAATACCTACTACTATCAGAAAACCTACTTGGGATCCAAAACAGAGGTAAACCAACAAGATAACTAAATAATCGTTAATTAGAGAGACAACGACAAATCTAAGCCTAAAAATAAAGAAAACTTGCAAATTAAGAAAATATACTATACAAGAATAAACAAAATTCATCATTTTTCATACGAAAATGATAAGATTTAATAAACAAAATAAAACAATAAAACTTAGATCTGTGAAATAAAACTCAGAGAGATGAGGAATGGGAAAAATGAAAGAAGATAAAGTGGAGGAAGAAATATGAAGAGATGGAGGGATTGATGGCTTGTTTTCAAGCCATCAAAATTTGTACCCGACTAATTTAATATATTAGGATTTGTTTATACATAATGCAAAATTATGAGTTTTACATATTTTTTGATCGTTTGATGGGTAAATGGATAGCTGAAATTAACTCTTTATTTTTTTCTTCGAGTGATGATCTTCATATATTATGTTGTTAATATCAATCATTCATTTCACTCATCTAATAATTTAAAAAATTTATAAAACTTAAAAACTCTTACATGTGCAAACGAGTCGTATCCATATATATGTATATTAAAAATAATTTAAGCCAATTAAAAATAAGAAAATAATCATGACTTTTTTTTAAAGCTAAGTTAATTACAAGTAGTATATGTTTTAAATATACACTCAACCATTTGACAATACATGTTCAATCACCCTGCTGCAGCTGTTGGTGCTCAAACTCGTGACCTTTAAGAACAACAATTGTTCCCTTATCCACTAAGGCAAATTAGTTCGTACAATAATTATGACATCCTAACCCATATATATATATATATATATATATATATATATATATATATATCATAAAAAGTAATTATTTTAATGAAATACTCTATCTCCCCTTTTATGTCCTATTAAAAATTCACTCTTGTTTATAAACTCAGAACATAATGAAAGCCAACAACCCTTGTAGAGTTATGATTAAAAATAATAATTAATATTTAACAATGTTTTAAGTTGGAAACAAAAGCCGGCACACACGGACATTTCTATGACTATGTCCACTTTCTTTTCAAAATATTTTATGCTCTATTAAAATAAAATAATCATTAATTTGTTACAGAGCACAAATATAACCTAATTTATATTAGAATTACTTTGAAAAATACTCACATTTGAAAAAATATCCTAAATAAATTGTACATAATAAAATTTGAATTTCAAAACTTAAAGTCTCAAAATTTTCAATTTTTTAATAGACTTAAATAAGAAACTAGTGTTAATTTTTTTTAGGTGTTTAACTTTTTTTTCGTCTAAATAGATGCCTAATATTTATATCGTTATCATTTTAGGTACATAATATTTTTTCTGTGACTATTTTAAGGTCGGTTCATTAAAAATTCGTCAACCAATTATTGCTTAATACCATGGGCGGTTTAAAGGTTTACGAGGCCCTGTGCAGTTTATTAAAACGAAACACTTAATTTATAATTTCAAAGATATATAAGTTCTTTTTAAAATATATATATTTATATTATTAAAAATATATTGTGAGCCCTCTTTAAAGTCATGTTTTCTTTTATTTTTTCTTGCAATTTATTAAACTAAAATCTTTTGTTTTCCTTATAAATATTTGACTCAACTCATTTGGAGCTCCTCTTTTTTTAGGGGCCCTGTGCGATCGCTCCTGTCACGCTTGTCCAAAACCCCCACTGCTTAATACGTGGTTAGATTTTTATTTTATTTTATAAAAATTAAAAGTCTAATTTATAAAAAGTAAAAATTTCACTCTCATTTTTTTAAATAACCCAAAATCCCTAAACTCAAATTCTCCCAATCCTCCATTATCAGGAGCATGCCATCGTTGCAACAATGAAATCTTTTCATCTCGTCGAAAAAGTTGCAAAGCCCAACCGCCGTCCGTCGCATTCGTTTTTTTTACTTTATTTTATCTTTTTAATTTTATTAATAATAACTCTGACTTTGTGCTACATTTTTTGTCATATTTTTTCTTTCAGACGCTGGCCGCTTTTTTTAATATTTTTTAATATTGATTGTTTTATAAACGTGCCTCATCGTCTTTATGTTAATGTTGATGGTGTTGTATCCTTTATCGTTGATCAATAGTATTGTTCGTATCTCTCTTTAGTTCAAGTCTTTTTAGTTAAGATTTTACTATTTTCCTTGTATGTTCTTTTCATGATCTTAATGGCTAATTTTTTTCCCATGATTATAGAAAAATTATTTAAATTATATGTTTAGTTTATTCTCATGTAATTGTGTTATTTTAGATATTTATTTTTTAAATAAAACTAGACGTTTCTATTTAAAAATAATAATCGATGGACCACTCAAACCCAAAGAAGCTGACTCATACATTACAAGTTTTGCTCATTTCATTTTCCCTAAAAAATAAAATAAAATAACATATCAACACTTTAAATAAAATATTCTCATGAATTATATTAAAAATAATAGACTAATATATACATTTGTTTTTTAAAAAAATTATTAATTTATGAAACAAATATTTAATACAGAAATTATGTAAAATTTAGTTGACACAAACCTGATTATTTTAAGGTTAGAGATTTGAGTTTTAAGGTTTAGATTTAAAATTTAGGGTTAAAGATTTATAATTCAAGTTTTATAGTTTAAATAGAAAAGTTGTGTAATTTTGCGCATCTTTTGTATAAAAAATTACTCTTAATATATATAGGGTAATTATCTAATGCACCATTAGTATAATTTTTTTTATCCCTTTCAGGGGTGTTAAACTTTAACCCCTAAATCTAAACCATAAACTTTAAACTATAAAATATATTCTCAAACATTAAAAACTAACTACAAGCCTTAAAACCTAACACTAAACTATAAATTTTAAAATTCAGGCGCTTGTGAAGAATAAAATTTTCACCGCTAGAGCGTAATATAATTTTTCTTACATACAATATAAGCAGATTAATGAAATAAATTATGGGACCTTCCCCGAGAAGCCTTAGCTTCGGTTGGTTTATGTTTTTTCGACGTTATGGTGCTGTGTTTTGTTGTTTTGGCTTTTGCTCTTCTGTGTTTCGGTCCTGGAAGGATGTTCATCCTAGTACCGTATTCTCAAGCTTTCCGTCAAAGTTCGTGTTTACTATCGCCGTGACAAGGGTCACAACCTATGGTGTGAAAGCCTGCCTCTGGATAGAGCTCTCCGGCGGAGATAGATATGTTCTTGGTGGCCCAGAAATGCGTTGGCTGGTTTTAGAGTTTTCATCCTGTCCGTTGGACGATACTATTTTTTTGATGCTCCCCAGGACTTTGCCGCTGGAAGTATGGTCTCATTTCGCTTTAAGCGCGGATGGTGTGTCGCTCTCTTTTGCGTTGTATGTTTTCCTGTTTGGGTGTGGGTATGGTTTCCCATGCCTTTTGTTGTGTTTTTATGTTTTTTCATGTAAACATCGCAGCTGGTTTCTAGCTAGCAGATGGTCGGTTTGCTTCTCGATCGTTGTTGTTGATTTTCAGGCCTTGCATGGCCAGTCTTTTGCTCTTTCGGTTGTTTGCTCGCCCCTGTCGTGAGCGGGTCCTTTTGTTAACCTCTTTGCTGTTTTATTTTTCTTTTGATGGAATGAAAGTTATTTTATGAACAAAAAAATTATGATCGACATAAATTTCAAGTTCAATCACATTTTAGTTATTTTTTAATAAAAAAACAAGAGTAAGTTAAGTAAATTATCACTAATTTTTATTTTGGTCACAAAAATTTCAAAACATCAAATTTATTTAATAAAAGTTAAACATTGAACGTTTTTTATTACCTTATCATTAACCTTTGACGACGACCATTTATCGACAAACGATTTTTTTTCAAAATTTAAGTAAAAGTGAAAGATCGACAAAAGAAAAATTGAAAGAATTTTACTAATTTGTGGACCTCAAGATACTTTTTGACGGAATAAAATATCAAATTCAGACTTGTGGTGTTGAGACAAAGTGACTAATGAAATTGAGACTGAATGACCATTATCTATTTTTAATGTCTAAATTTTGATGATCAAAATAAATTCGAAAGCAATATTTAATGACAAAAAAATTCAATGTCAAAATTTTAATAAGTGAATTAAATATTTTAAAACTTAGGTGATAAAATAGATTTAAAGATAAAGTTTTTTTTTGTTGATTAACGTAATTTATCCTAAAAATAAATGAATTATTTAATTGTATTTATAAATTGAGTTTTATTTTGATGCACAAGCTGTGTAATTTTTTTTTACATAACTCTTTTATAAAATTTAAAATTTAAATCACAAACCCTAACAACCTAAAACCTAAACCCTAAGCCCTAAACCTTAAACTCTAAATTCTAACCATAAACCTTAAATTATATACTCTACATACTAAACTCCTAAACCCTAACCTAAAATCTTAAATCCTAAACCTTAAAATTAAAGTTTATACAAGTTTGTGCATCAAAGTATTTTCAATAATTTTAGTTCTCTTTCTTTTTTGTTGTTTGGGGGGAGAGAGAAGACTTTTAAGAGAAAAGGGGATCTCTTAAAGATTTTGCTCGCGAAGCCAAAGCTCTGGTTTGCAGAGAAAATCCAGAGGACGAACAACCCAACTATACACAAAAACAAAAACAAAATTACACGAAGAAACAACAGAAACGGCGAAGCTAAAGGAACAGCAAAAAAAGAAAAAGAAAAAGTGAAGGAAACATAAAGAAAAACTGACTTAATTTTTGACATAGAAAGGAAAATTTCAATTCGATTTCTTCTTATCCAATCAGTAAGTTCCTCTCAACATTGTTGTTATTATCATCATTCCTTATCTTCTTCTTTTTTCTGTCATTTCTATGTTATTAGTTTTTAATTGTTTTGTTTTTGTCCTGATTCGTTAAATGAGATTAATGAAATTATAAGCAGATCTAATTCGCTCTCTTATTCTTTTAAATCTAGCAGTTCTATTTGCATATATGTATGGATATATGTATATAATGTTTTGTTTATGAAATACTGAGATCTGGTACTTTTTTGCATCAGCTTGTTTGATCGTGAGTTTTCTTGTTCTTGTTTCATAAATTTGTTTCTGTTTAATCTCCTTTTTCTTTTTCCGTAACCTGCACACGCACACACGCAAGAAAGAGCTTCTGTAAATGATTTTTCCTTTATAACCTCAATCGGATCGTTCTTTTATTGGATTCAAATCTCTGTTTGATTTATTTCATCCGTCGAATTTCAATCGAAACTTTTCGTTAGTTTTTTTTTCGTATTTTGTGAATAGGTTTGAATTTGTTAATCTTGACAGCGTTTTCTTGTGCTTCTTACAGTGATTTGAAATCTCCCGGGGGGCAGGAAGAGTCATGTTGGAGGACCGGTCCTGCGAGTCGTGTTTGTTGTTTGCAAGCTCTTGTCAACAAGGAACCGAGTGGGCTTACATGTACAAAGGGAAGCGTTCACTGGAATTCGTCGAATCAGATGGTACTTGTCGGGAAACCAAGTTGGCTAAGCTCTCTTCCGATGATTCGAGCGATGATAACAATGATAATACCAATACTAATACTACTTCTTCCCCACAAGACTCTGATTCACCTGACCAATCCGACGATGATAATAAGCAATCTGATTCTTCTTCGGTCTTGGATGCTTCACTTATCCACCATCAGTCCATTGGACTAGACAAACCCGTTTTCATTAACCAATTAGACGAGGACGGCTTGTTAGGTTCTCTGGAGGACTCACCAGAGGAACAGTCTGAGGAAGATGTTGGGGAATTGTCGTCAGATTTCGATGCCTTAATCCAGCCAATTGGGAAAGACAACTCCATCAGTTGTTTGATAAGGTGTTCAAGGTCTGATTATGGTTCCATTGCCTCGTTGAATCAGAGTTTTCGTTCCTTAATCAGGAGTGGAGAGATCTACAAGTTGAGGAGGTTGAATGGAGTGATTGAGCATTGGGTATACTTTTCTTGTCAACTCCTTCAATGGGAGGCATTTGATCCAGTTCGGCACAGGTGGATGCATTTGCCAAGGATGCCTCACAATGAATGTTTCATTTTTTCAGATAAGGAATCCTTGGCTGTGGGAACCGAGTTGCTTGTTTTTGGGAAAGAGGTGACTTCTCAGGTTATATATAGATACAGTATTTTGACAAATTCATGGACTTCTGGCACCAGCATGAATGCACCTAGGTGCTTGTTTGGGTCAGCTAGTCTTGGAGAGAAAGCGGTTTTAGCTGGTGGTTGTGATTCTCAGGGTAATATCTTGAGCTCTGCGGAAATGTACAATTCCGAGACACAGAAGTGGGAGACTCTCCCTAGCATGAATAAGCCGAGGAAGATGTGTAGTGGGGTATTTATGGATAGAAAGTTTTATGTAATTGGGGGAGTCAGTGGGGTTGGGAAAGATGCAAGGGTTCTCACTTCTGGTGAAGAGTATGATTTAGAGACTAGAAGATGGACTGAAATTCCAAACATGTCTCCTGGAAAGAGTGGAGCAGCTGGTGAGGCTGAGATGACTGCAGCAGCTGGAGCACCCCCTCTGGTTGCAGTTGTAAACGATGAACTGTATGCTGCTGATTATGCTGACATGGAAGTAAAGAAGTATGATAAGGAGAGAAACTCATGGTTGACTATTGGAAGATTGCCTGAAAGGGCTATCTCAATGAATGGTTGGGGTCTTGCATTCAGAGCATGTGGAGATCGCCTTATTGTGATCGGTGGACCTAGTACTTTAGGGGAAGGTTTTATAGAGCTGAACTCATGGGTTCCAAGTGAAGGGCCGCCACAATGGAACTTGCTTGCGAGAAAGCAATCAGGTGGCTTTGTTTATAATTGTGCTGTCATGGGATGCTAGTAGATGGATTCTGGCAACATCCTGCGCAGTGAAATGGTGCCACACTGCTACTGAGGTTTACATCATCTATTTCTCTTCCTATACAGAATTCTGAATTCTTGCTAATGGTAATTTCCCCCTTCTTTCTTTTTTATATATTTTTCCTTTTGGATGGGAGATAACGGGGAAGAGCTTCAGATTTTACTCGAGATTCAATAGAATGATTTACTGATAGCATGTCTTGACTCTTGTGTTTTTGTTTCTTTTTTCAACTTCATTCAAAATTTCTTCCATTAAGTTCGTGTCTTCCCCCCGATTTCAGTGACACAACACGAGAACTTGCAAAGGTTGGTGTCATGTAGCACAGGAATAGGTTTTAATAATTTGAAGTACCAACATATTGGTAGGTCACCATTAGAGATTGTTGAAGCTTTGTTAAGAACACAGAACTAGGGTTTCTTTATCCTTAATTTTCTTGGAATGGTCCTTAAGGGAGGAAATAAGTTCTGGGGGTTGTAATCTTGGATGTTGGCTGATGTACTGATTACATTGATCATTACAATTGATGGGGGTATATATTCCCAGAATTTTTCTTATGTACACTTTGGAATCTTTTGTTGGTTTTAAATTTCTTTTGTTCAGTTGTTGCTATTGGTTCTTATTCCTTTAAATTAGTCCACAAACATGAATATGGATTTTTTTTTCTACCTGGACAATCTTGACAAGTAGAACTATATTCGTTTTTAGCCGAATTCTGCTTATTGGATAAATTAAAAGCCAATTTATCCCCCATGATTAGGACATATCATAGTATAACTTCTGATAGTAAACTTGTGTATGATTTAGCATCCTTTGCTGTTTATATATTTCGTAAGGCATTTATCGAATAGGTGGACGGTTCTTCTAGTTTCTTAAACTTTTTAGAAGCTAGGCTCTCAACTACACACATGCCCGCACGCGCACACACACGTAAAGCATCTTGCGAATCGTCTCGGCATACAGGATGACATGCTAAATCTCTCTATATCTGTTTATGCATGTCTGGTTTCATTTGACCTGTGTCCGAACATCGGTTTCGTTTTACCCCTATCGTTTGCTGCTATATTTAAGCCAATTCACACACCGAGTTTCAATCAGTTCCAGGAAAATTCCATTAGGATTTTGGTTCTCGTATTGCTACTTTGGGTATTCCGACACCTTACCAAAACCAGAAGGTGGTCCTATTTGCCCAAGTTTTAATTATTTTCCTTCTTCTGTGCAATCAATTCTGTAGTGCTTTTGTCATCTTTTGTTATTGAGGGCCGTTTGTTTTCTTTCTTTATTAGCTGGGAAGCATTAAGAAAAGAACAATTTGATATTATACTGTTGAAATAGATTGCCAATTGGAATATAGGAACTGTATAAACTTTGAATCTTTTAATTAATTATTAATAGGGTGAGTCCATGTTAATCATAGGGGCCGAGGTTTATTGGTCAACTCTAAAACGAATAGAAATATCTTCCTCCTTTTCGTTGCCTCTTCTTATGCCCTACACTAAAAAAATAAAATTTAGAGTTAAGGTTTAAGGAATTATGGGTAGAGTGTGTTTTTAGGGTTTAGAATTTTAATTTTTTAGTGTTGAGCATAGAAATTGACACCGAAAACGGGCAAAGAAATTTTGTCTTTATTAATATAAAGGGTAAATTACATCACATGCCACTAGTAACAAACAAGTCTCATTTCTTTTACAAGTAATAATTTAACTACTTAATTTAAAAATAACGGGTTTTGTAACAAATGAATAGAAACATGGTATGATACAATAACGATTTTAGTCTCTAAAAGTTATACATTATATCAATGTTGTCTTAATTTAAAAATTATTTAATAACTTTTTATGTTTAAAAATTGACAACGTACACTCCTAACATGTTTTTTGGTCACTTGTCACACTCCATGTTATTGTCTCTCAGTTCGATAATCGACAGATGGGATAGTTCGATAGACACAACCACTTCCCTACTGAAAAATTGACAAACTAATGTAACATACCCATTATGACCTAATGTTTCTGGTAGTAGTCATATCTATTTCACTTATGAAGATTTTAAATATGAATGATTGAATTTATTGAATTGAGACTAAAATAATAGTTTGTTTATGTTTTGAGAACTAAAATTATTGTTATATTAAGTCATTTGTTTTAATTTTAACAGTAGAATGACTCGATTGTTACAAAATTTTAATTCAATGATTTGGTTGTTACTTTTAGAAGAAAAATATCAAACATGTCATTTTTTAAAAAGTAATAATTTTATCATTGAACTAAAATTTCATGGCAAAATATGTCACTCAATTTTAATTTAGTAACATGTTCCGAAACAAAAAGGACACTACCAATAAACAATTGGTCTAGTTATAAGACACTAAATTTTTTAAGTAATGTTAAGGGTTCGTGTTTAGTGTAGTAAATGGAGAAAAGTAAATTGAGATAATCGTTTCTATAATAAATTTTTGTAATATCTGGTGGTTAAAAAAACACAAAGGACACTGAAGACAACCAAAGTACTTTGTACAGACAAAGCCATTTAAGAACAAATCTAAGATACAGCCTGGTTTTGTTTGTTAATTTGTCTTCTATTTATTTATTGGAATTTGGTGTTCTACAACATCAAGTTGTTGTGTGCACATGCTCAATCTAAAAGAGAGTATCATGAAAGGTTCTTATGTCATATTTGGAAGAATATTTTACTTCTTCTACCGAGAAGTAAATAAACTAGTTCATAGACTTTTCAAAAATTGAAATATCATTATTTTTGGAAAAAAATGATTTTGATCTATAAAAAAAAGAAATTTTGAAAAAAAAAAACCGTAAAGAAACTCCAAACTCTGGTATTTTTAAATGTTTCGGATTTTGAAGTTATTTTCATATATCTGTGCCATATGGTATGTTCCCAATGCGCCATGTAACTTCATTTCGGGTTCAATCGTTTTGTCTACAATGTGTGTATTGTTATTGGGTTAAAAATATGTATGAACCGATACTACCTTATAATTACCTTTAAACTATTCAAAAAATTAAGTCAAATAAAAAAAATAAATTATATAAATGGTCATCGAACTTTTAGGGAACTTTCATTTTGGCCACCAAACTTTTAAAATTTATATTATAATCACCCGACTTTTATTTCGTTTTCAGTTTGAATCCTCCCGTTAGAAACTTCTAACGTGACATGTTAATTTTCATTTTACTGATTAAAGTTATATCATTTTCAGCTGATTAAAAATAATACCTTTGTAAAATAAATTAAAACCCTAAAAATCTAATGTTTATCTTTTCTTCTTTGTTTTTACTTATAAACATCTCAAAGAAAGAAGTGGGGAGGAAAATGTTATTAGATCCCAAAGCATGGCTTGTTAAAGCAGATTCTTAGACAGTTTGATTCGTATTGTCCGTTGAGAGAAAAAGGTGTTAGCATAAAGCAACAAAACGCACCGGAAAGATCGTAAATATAAATATCTTTTATTATTATATAAATCGTATGCCGATTCGAGAAATATTTTTGTCCCACAAAAAAACGGAGCTGTGTACAGGGGAGGGGGCAACTGACCCCAATTTTTTATATTTAAAAATATGGAGAAATTTTATTGATTTTAATTGGGTTAGATATCTATCTGGAGCCTTAATTTTAATTCATTTGAACTTTATTTTTTCCCACGGAAATCGTATATAATTTCTTCAAAGTTGTAATAAAAAATCCATCGGTTGAAATTTGAAGGGTCGGGATTTTTTTGTCATCAAAATTAGAGTAGGGAAATCATGTCATTGCTGATATGGCATTCATGTATTATTTTTTCCTTACCAATAAAAAAAATGAAAAATTAGAAGTGTTGAAATTGATTATTATAATTTATTAAATTGATTGAAAATTAATCATCACAATTCAATGATCTATTTTAATAATTGTAAACATGTTATAAAAGCAGATAAATAGAATGTGTCATAAGAGAATAAAATAAAATAAAACGTAGAGAGCAAAAAATGTGTCAATTTTTTCGTACGAAAACGATAAAATTAATAAAATACTAATTTATCTCAAAATAAAATAACATAAAACCGAGAGAGAAAATAAAGAGAAAAAATGAAAAGAAAAACCACGCAATTGTCGTCTCTAATATCTTTTGGTCGTTAAAATTTTAAATGTTCTAATTTCATCCTTAAATTATGACTCTTATTCTAAGTTAGCTCCCAAAATTCTAATCTAATTTCATCTCAAACTATACGTTTTATTTTAAACTGGTCCCCAAACTTTTGGACATTCTAATTTCATCTCTAAATTATCAACATATGTTAATCATAACCCATGTTAATAAAATTGTTATAAAGTTTGTTAATTGCCATGTAAACACTAATGTGTTTTATGTAATAATATACTAATATAAAGTGACATAAACAATAATTTGATGATGAAATTAGAACGTTTAAAAGTTTGAGAACTATTTTAAAATGAGAGTTATAGTGTGAGGATGAAACTAAAATATTTAAAAATTTGAGGATCAATTTAAAATGAGAATTATAATTTGTGATGAAAAGCAAAGCATTTAAACGGTTAGAGTTTAATTTAAACGGACATTAATATATATTTTCTTTAATCGAAGATAACATAAATTAAATATCACTAGATCAAATTATTTCTTATTTGATTCCAACTTAAAATTAATAAACTAAATTAAATCAATACTTAAACATTTAATTACGTGTCATTCAGTAGGCCTCATTCAATTGGAAACTACTAGTAGGTATAAATTCGCTGGGGCCCGTCAAGCTATAAAAAAGATTCTTCTCATAGCCGTCGGATCAACTTAATCAAAACAAAATCACAAATCAAAGGATCAAAATTCGTTAATACATTTCTCAAGATAGAGCCGCATGCACTGAATTACTTCTCATGATATTTTTTCATCAAAGTCTTCGTCTTTTTCCCCAATTCTGTTTTATTTGGGAATTTTCCTCTTTCATTCCAACCCTAATTAGAAGTTTGATTCTTCTTTCTTTCTTTTTTATTAGTAGTTGTTTCCTAATGGCTTAGTCTTTCAATCATTGCCCAGAAATTATTAGTTGTTATCTTTGAATAAAACGCCAGTTTTGACTATTATTTAGGTTTGAACAGACGGCAAAACTTTGAAGTCGTCGTCTTGTTCCTTTTCTATCTCCTTTTTCTTACAAATTCATGTGGTTTGATTGAAGTTTGTTGAGTAAAAGGAGATGGGTTTCGCTATATCAGATGAGTTGTTGGGAACTATCGTTCCGATTGTTGTTTATTGGGTTTATTCCGGGATGTATATGTGTTTAGGGTCTTTAGAAAAGTATAGATTGCATTCGGGAAGTGACGAGGACGAGAAGAATTTGGTTTCCAAACAAACAGTCGTTAAAGGCGTCCTTTTGCAGCAATCTGTTCAGGCTGTTGTCGCCATCCTTTTGTTCGCGGTAAATCTTGATGATTGATTTGGTTTCTTCACTATCTAAATATAGTTGGGATTTTGATGGTTGCGATCTTGTTTTATTTTGTTGATTTTGTTGTAAATATTCTTACTTTATTTGCCTTTTGTTTTACTTTTACCTTTTTCCAGAATTAGACTGTCACTTGGTTTATTTTGTTGATATTATCTGTTCAAGCTTATTATGACTAACTTAAGCTGTAGCCTGGCCCTGTAGGTAGTCGAGATTTCGAACTTGAAAGACTATAAATTGGATAGAAAGTATTCATTTAGTGTGAAATAATGTTTGCTATAATTCTCGTCTCATGTCGGAGTAGCATAGCTTTGAATTGTCATTATAATTATGGATTTTCAGCTAAAATTTTACAGTAATTCTGCGTGTATGCCGAATAATCTGTCTTGAAAGTTTTTTTTATTAGATATGGGGTAGGCAGATTAAATGCAAAAATGTGGCTTGTGTTTGTGATCTCTGGTTTATTAGTAGAAAGTTTAATCTAACAGGTATCGTAACTACATCGAAGTTACTTTATTTTAGGAATGACTTCGTAAGTTTCTTTGTATATTGTCTCCTGGTGAAACGCTCGTAATCCGATTATTGCAATTTTGTTGTGTTCGAGAGATCCTTTAACTTGCATAATCTGAAGTTGTTTTATTTTCCTTTTTTCTTTATCATCTTCGCTCCACTTTTGATTTCTGTGAATTGAAACCGAACTTCCCTATCTTTGCCACTGTGTATAATGTGCCCTATAAGCAGTTTCAGCTGTGAAATTGTCTCTCTTGTATATAATTTTATCAAACATTGCAATTTGCAGGTCGTGGGGAGCGATGATGGGGATTCTGCACAACAGTCAACTTCGTTTATTGTTTTAGTTAGACAGTTTGTGACAGCAATGGTGGTTCTGGATACATGGCAGTATTTTCTGCATAGATACATGCACGAGAACAAGTTCTTGTATCGGCACATTCACTCTCTGCATCACCGGCTCGTCGTTCCTTATGCTTTTGGAGCTTTGTACAATCATCCAGTGGAGGGGCTTCTCGGTGACACAATAGGTGGTGCCCTATCATTTCTCCTGTCCGGCATGTCTCCTCGAACCTCCATCTTTTTCTTCTCATTTGCCACCATAAAAACTGTCGATGACCATTGTGGGTTAATGCTTCCCGGGAACCCCTTCCACTTTTTCTTTAGAAACAATTCCGCGTACCATGATATCCACCATCAGCTTTACGGTACCAAATACAACTTCTCGCAACCGTTCTTCGTCATGTGGGATAGAATTCTCGGAACGTACATGCCTTATTCACTCGAGAAGAGAGCGGAAGGAGGGTTTGAAGCACGGCCAAGGAAAGATGTAAAAGATGATTGAATTAGATAGATTGTGAGCATCCTTTGGGTTTCTTGCGTAAAATGTAGCAACAGTTATTTTTCCTTATATCAGTAAACCACACTGCTTTTGTTATTTGTATATTCCTATATTCTGAACTCTTTTTTTTTTGTTGTTTATAGAAGTAATAATAAGATATGCTTGATAACTTATTAAAGATTATGTTATTGTCATTCATCTAGCAAGTTTAATTTAAATCTTGGTGTTTGTATGGGACAAAAATTATCTGTTTTTTTATGCTGAAATTTTAAACCTTAAATTTTAAACCATAAACCTGCACGAACCAGGTGCAGCAAGGTAATAGTATTATTCAAACCGGATATTACTTGTAAATTGTAATCATCTTAACTTTTAAAAAAATAAATAAATTATAAACCCTAAAAACTATGTTATAAATCCAATACTCTAACCTTTAATCCTAATTTTTAAATCTATTTTTTTAATAATTGAGCATAAATAAGAACACTAAAAATGGACAAACAATTTTTATTCTTTTGTAAGATGGTATATTAAATTAGTACAACTAATCTAAATTCCATTTTGATAAAAATAGGTGTTTTCGAATGTTCAGTGTATTTCTACTTTTATTATTATTATTATAAAATATAATTATTTAATTAAAAACATTAAACTTAGTTGGCAACTTTAATACTTATAGTTTCATGTAAATGTATCTACATGTATATAATTGGTGCACATTTAGATTATATATATGTTTTGATAAAGAACCTAAATTAGTACATCAAATCCAATGCTATTATATACTAGTATTATATGAAAAGGATACATATGGTTATAAACGAACTGATCTATATAGGGAAGGGAATGAGGAAATTGCTAAATTTAAAATTTTAAAAAAAATAGGATCCAACTAAAATTCTTAAAAAATTTAAGACCTTATGAGAACTTCAAAAACGTATGCACATTTCAGAATGAAACAAACATATGGGGGAAAGATCAGACATCCAATATTCGGTTGAAATACGAAATTCAGGAGAACAGCAAACAAGTGAATGTTCCAAAAAAACAACAAAATTTTAACACATAGTTGATTTGTCGACAAAGTAGAACACAATCCATAACAGAAAAACATAAAAACCCGAATCGAAAATAAACTCGAACTACTATTCCAAGGTTCACTATCAATCCATTAGCTAAAATTTACACAATTGAAATTCTAGCTTTTGGATGATTGCTTATCTTTTGCCTTCTGAATCTTGAGCACCTTCTTCACAATCTTCTGCTCTTCCACCAAAAAGGCCCGAATGATCCTGCAATTATCGAGATCAAGTCTTAAACCAACCGAATTCGAATATGAGAAGGCTTATACAGGTCTTAAGTCTCAATGCACAAACCTTTCCCTAACAGCACTTCCGGATAAAACTCCGCCGTAAGGACGGTTCACAGTCCTACGGTTTCTCGGCAACCTAGACCTCTTATACTCAGCAGGCCTCAAGTGAGGAATCTACAAACACATTTAAGGTAAAAACTTTACTCAAACCGAAATACACCAACATTATATATATATATGCTGAAAAATCACAAAATAAAATAGGGCTATGTCATTAGACCTAGAATGTTGTAAAAGATCAAAACTTGACAGAAAAAATGAATCAAAATCTCCAATGAAACACATTTCAGCTTCCTAAAATCATACCCAGAAAACGAAATCCTAGAAAATTCAACAATTTGCATCAAAATCTAAGAAAAGAGAGGTCATACTCCTTGAATTCTCTTGCCAGTAACAGGACATTTGGGTCCGCTAGCTCTCTTCTTGGTGGTTTGATAAACAAGCTTCCCTCCTAATAGCAACAAATACAAAAAAAAAAGAAATCACCGCCGTGTCAATGCATCATCGAACATACAGAGTTTTTTCCCCCGTGAATTCAAAAGGACCAAAAACCCAGTAACGGATCCGGGTTATGGAGCGAGAGAGGAGGAGGAAGAAGTTACCGGGGGTTTTGACGACGCGGTGCTGGTTGGATTTGGTGGCGTAGCTGTGACGCGTGCGGTAAGTGAGCCGCTGAACCATTTTGGAGGCCGCACTCTGGTTTTTTGTCTAGGGTTTTTGGAATGGAGGCGAATTCAGATTCAGTTCAGTCCCCTAAGGATATTTAAGGGAAAACAAAACTGAGACTATATTGGGCTTTTTGTACTTTTAGTTCTCCGGCCCAAATCTCAACCCAAGATTTCTTTTTATCAAAAATGCCGAATTTTTGTATTTCTTAATCCACAAGCGCCTTAGTTTTAGGGTATAGGGAGTTAGTTTATGGTATAAGGTTTAGGGCTTTAGGTGTAGGGGTTAGAATTTAGGGATAGTTGTTTCAATTTAAGGTTTAGGGTTATAATTTAAGGTTTATAGGTTAGGCTTTAGTTTTTAAGATAATATGGCGAGGATTTAGGTTTTAACTTATAAACCCTAAATTATAACCCTAAACATTAAATTGAAACAACTATCCCTAAATTCTAACCCCTACACCTAAATCCCTAAACCATATACCCTAAACTAACTCACTATACCCTAAAACTAAGGCACTTGTGGAAACTTTCAATTTCCACCGCCTGTGTATAGAATATTTATCCATATATATATATATATATATATCGAGAATTTAAATACTAACATTATCAACGAAGTTAATTGAGTTAAAAAGATCATTCTATGGTAAACATAATACGAATTTAAATTAGTCGACAAATAAGTTAAATTTTGATAATCATAAAAAAATATTTACAATAATAGAACCACGTAATGGGGTGGGAGAGACTTTAGTCCAAAACATTTTTTTATTTCAATTATTTAATAAGTTCTTATTAGTTTAAAATTAGATAGATTAAGTTTCGGTCTTCTATTTTTATTTAAATATTTCTTAAATTCTTGTCAATTTTAAAAGTAAAAAAAATCAATACATATCCCTATTTCTGGGGTCTCAATTTATACCAATAACTTAACAAGTAGATTTAGATACTCATTTTTATTAAAATTTATATTCAGGTCCAATATTTTATTTCGGTTCTGTCCTCAAGTAATTGTTAACCTGGGAAGAGGGCCGTAACCCTTTTTACAAAGAAAGCCGGATATATTGTAAAAAAAAAAAATCAATAACGGGAAAAAGCAAAAGGGGTTAGCTTTGTTTCAGCCATTTTGTAAGTTTCGAAGTAGTAATTTGTTTAAATTCGAGGCTTTATCCAGTCGACTCATAAAATTGTTATTGTTTTTAATATTCGAATTCGAGTTTTGTGATATTAGTAACTTGTTTAAATTCAGGTAATACATGTAAATTCAATTTAATTTTCTGCTACTTCTAGCTGTGACAGAGAATTATACAAAACAATTTGACTATATTTTCCCAAGAAACTTGCTAGAGATGCAAATACAAGTAAGATTTTCTCTCTGGAAAGAAAAGAAAAGAAAAAGTATGAATGTTACAATCATTCTGGGGAAAATTTCAAACAATAAACTATACTTTTGATTTGCTTCATTGATCAACTATAAGGATGTCAGCTTACAATACAAACATGATTCTGGCTCACTAAATTGTTTTCAAAGGACCAGGATTTCACTTCGCTATACACATATCTCTTTTCCTATGGTACTCGGACTCTTCATTTTTCTTTAAGTACCTGTATCTGACACCCGTGTGACATATTCAAACATACTCCGACCCGAAACTCGTTCGAAGCTCGAGTTAGAGTAACTTAGCTCCTTGTAACCCGAAAAAGAAAGAAAGAAAAAACTATGAAAAACAAAGAGAAAACCAATGGACCAACCCTTGGAATCAGACCAGCTTCAAGTTGAATCAGCACTGAAGTACATCACTTTGAAGTGTGAAGTGTTGAAACTTACTTTGATGTCATTGATCTTCCTTGTTGAAGAAACTAAACCAGTTGAAACTTTTTGTTAATCAAGGTTTTCAAGACCGGTTGTGGATAGGATCAGATCCTCGTCGAACTCTCCGCTTGCTCGACTGATTCGGATCGAATCCGTTGTTCCCGAAAGCCGGTTTCTTCTCGGTGTTCATTCCCTTGGTATCGACAGCCTGGAGAACACGTTGGTTATGTCTGAAGACAACAAGGTCCATATTTCTCAAACCAGACACTTCAACTGGTTGAACTGCTAATAACCCAAGAATCACAAGAAACATAAGCACTGTTTTAGCTCTGCAAATCATTTTCTCTCTCGCTTCACTAAACCGAACTCAATTCAACTCAAAACAAACAAGAAGCAAAGACAGATAGACAGACAGACACAATATCTTAGTCTTGTGTTAGTGTCACTCCTTGGTTATGTTCCATTGCTGTAGACACAAGCCTGTTATTTATCTGTCCTGTTGGATTTGGAAAGGACTCTAAAGGCACATTAAAGCCATGGAGGGACCCAACATTAAAAGAGGGAGTTTTGGGATTCACTAAAAATCCATAACTCTGCAACAATCTAAGCAAATTAAGGCTGTTGTTTTAGAAGAATCTGGCATGGATGAATAAAGGGTTTTTGGAAATTGGAATAATACCCTTAACAAGCCAAGTATCTTTTCCTTTCAAGCTTCCTTCTAATACATACATATCATTTGCCACTGTGTTTTGTCTGCCACATCATCCGACCAGTTCCTAATACTTATTCCTGTCTGGCAGGCTTCTAGAATGCACACGTAACTCGGATTCGAGTTGTATTATAGTTACTACGAGTATGTGTTCGATACGAGAATAATGGATACAAATACAAAGTAACAAATCTGATGATTGCTGCAGATTAAACAAAGGGTATTAAGAAAAATAAAGGCATTCCTTTGATATTAAGAAAAGGGTGTTCTTTGTTTTCCTTTAATGGAAACGACTGGTCAAGGCAGAAGCCATGGATATGGACCACTTAGAACTGCTAGATTGCTTTAAAACAGTAGCAAACCAAAGCTAATTCCATCAAAAGAATGAGAAATTTAAAGTGAAAGTACACACACACATATATATATTATATGTAAAAGAAGAGCCAGTTCAAAAATCAAAAACTTGTCTTTTGTCCCTCAAGATTATATGTATGCATATAATATATTTTGCTTTATTTCTTTTCTTTTTGTTTATTAGAATATGCAAAATGTCACATGCAACTTGGAACATTCTAAAGCATAAATTCTTGCACTTTAGGGTAAGTTTGTTTCCCTGATGGGATCTGGTGTTGGGGCTAATAATGGTGGCTGGTCATACCAGTTCACTTCATCTTGGTTTTTATAAATGTTCTGATTCTCCACTTTGTATCATCCAATTGAACGGTACAAAAAACTAACCAACAATGAACTATTTCAGACATAACCTAAATCTCTAACCCTAAACCTTACATTATATACCCTGCAACATAAACTCCAAAAATCCTAAACTGAACTCTAAACCCTAAATTTGACAAGCTTATATAAATTTAAGTTTACATAAGCTTGTGTATCAAAGTTATTCTCTTATTTTATCTAAATGTAATTAAATATAAATCGAATCATTTAAAATAAGTGATATTTAAAAAAAAGAAAAAGCTAAAGGGAGGGGGCAAAATACGGCTGTTTATGGATTCTCGAGGTTGGTCTAAAAGTAGGTACTTTTAAAACTTTGATTTAAACCAAAGGGGGCAAAGGGTTGATGAGGCAGGCACAGCCAGGCAGCCTCGACGGTCTTTGTGCCAATGAGACCATCCACAGTCAGCCTTGCCTGAATCCCTGACCAACCCACCCATTAAAATACCAAATATCAAAAGCAATTTAAAGAAAAAAAGATAAAGTCCTATTTCCCAAATCCCAATCTTCCATCTATTCCCTCCCTTTATTTCTCTTATCTAAACCTTTTCATCTTTACCGATCAGAGTTGGGTGTAATCACAAAATATATTATTCTCTCAATAAGAAAATTCGAGTTCAAACTTTAGAGATGATATTATTCAGAGAAAAAGCCACAAATCCCAAACATAAATCGTAAAATGAACATGTAATATAGAAAAAAATTCCATCTCTTGTTTCATTTCTAACACACCCATACCCTAAATCTCTTGTTTAACTCAAAATCGGATCGATTTTAGCAAAAAAAACAAAATTTGACTCGAAAAAATTAAATTTTTCGACTCGACTTAAATTGACTCGAATCATAAAATTTCAAATAAGGTTCGAGTTATAAAATGAAACTTCGAATAACTTGACATTTTTAATATTAGTGAATTGATTTTCAAGTTCGAGTCAAGTTCCTTAACTCTGCCTAATATATGTATATTACATATGAAGAAATATATATATCGTATATGGTTACAAAAAACTGTTTAAATTGAAACCGATTAGTACCATAACATTATAAATGTTTACAATTAAATTTGAGAACGACTCGACTCTAATAAACTCGACTCGAAAAAAGTTCAAATAAAGTTTGAGTTATAAAATAAGACTCATCAACTCGCCTTACTTCAAATTTGTTTGACATGATTCGATCGAATGCTAATCCCTAAAGTTTAGTATTGTTGATGTCACCGGCTCTGTCAATAGCCTTTTAGACAACTTCACCAAGTTGGGTTATCAACATTGTTATTGACCCCGGGTTGAGTCCTAATGAGTTCACATGACTCCTCTGTGAACCCACTAGGATTCTCGACAGCATCGGGGGGACAAAACCTCCGACTTTGTGTCCGTCTCCGATCAAAAGATCGGATCATAAACCTGAACAGATTTCAAGATAAACAATGGATATATAAGATATAAACAAAATAGAAAGATGAAGCAATCTGAGACATGCACAAGTTTTTTTTTTTCACCAGGCAGGGACTGCAAAATGGAATGTTACCAGAAACACAAGTTAAAGGCAGAATCTTGAACTGGCTTTTACTTTTAAGGTTGTTCTGATAGATGATGATCATGTCTGGTCGAGGGCATGTGAGAATATGTGCTGCTTTTGTTTCAAAAGAGAATACCACTAAATATTTTGGCATCCATTGATGTAAACAACTAGTGGAGACTGAAAGTGGGATTAGCATTTCGGATTTTTAACAATTCCGAAATGGGATTCGAATTTCACCACTTTGCTTTAATGAGGTAAATAGAGTAGATAAATAAAAAGACAACTTGGTGCTTCATTTTGTTTATTCCTCCCTACTTCACCACACACCACACAACTCAAACTATCTGGATTAGGACAAGTGTCAGGTACGAAACATGTCAGCATATATATATATATATATATATATATATAATTTTTAATAAAATTTTTCATATATTTAAAAGATTATACTTGTACAGATCTTTTAAGTAATGGATACAAGTGTTGGACATGTGAAAAAGTGAAAGAAAATGACGAACCGAAATCGAAAATCAAGATGTAGAGAATGAGAGCAGAGCTCATATACAAGACACAACAATTGCTACAAGATATGGAGATGACTTAGAGTTACCCGATTTTTCTTTTAGCAATTCATTGAAGCAGAAATCAGGAGAGCTCCAAAGCTTTGTTAGACGAACCGAATTAGCACTTCTTAGATCAGGATAGGCCTCTCCAGCTGAGCTAGGTGTCGGGCCCCTGGATGTGCTAGAGACCGGCACATGGGGGAGGGTGGTTGCCCGGGTTTCTCGTATGGTAAAAGGGTTTCTCTAGTAAGGGCTCTTTTAGAACTAAACCAAAGCTGTGGACAATGACTTTAGGGGTGGGGAATACCCGTAAAATCTCTTTATTAGGAGTACAGGCTCCAGGCTAATACTGAAGCTGCTTGATACGTCTCCATTTCTAATAGTACTGGACTAAGTTCGGGCAGATGGATAAAAAATAAAAGATTCATTGATAGGACGAGAACAAACGGGAACAATCATGTTGTTCATCCACTACCAATATAATGTCAGTGCAGGGCTACATGTTTCAAACACTAACCTGTTGGGGGGTTACTGTAGTTCCTGATGCGATGGTAAAATGCATTTCCCCATGTTGCCCGGATTGCAGCACAAATGCAACCTGTGTTGCAGCCGCAGCCGCCGCCGCTTCCTGATACAGATACAATACAATAGCAACACAAATATAAGAACCATGTATGTATGGTTGGTTGGTTTTCAAGTTCCAAAGAAATATGCGAAGGGAGGTAGATAAAAAAAGATATAAACAACCGGGCCTCCTCAGGAAGAGAAATAAACATGGGGTTTTCAAAATAGAAGTAATAGGAGAATAACCTGTCTTTGCCTTCGTCGCTGTAATATATTGATGGCCCAAGCCATGATGTAGCATGGCAAGAGAAATACAGCAGCACGAATCAAGAAAATCTGAAACATGAAGCATTGCAAGTTAAAAGGAAATGGCTCCAAATGAGATGATGAATTTAATGTGAAAGCTTAAGAAGTGCGTATGTGAATACCGGAATTCAGCTTTCGGAAAAACTTACAGAGAAGACGGTAGCCACATCTTCTTCTGAATCAGCATCAGGAACATCCAATGCATGGTGCAATAGCAGAAGTGCCATTAACTGATATAATTGAAGAAAAAAATCAATCATTTTAGAAATGAACTCTTAATTACTTAGTCATGTAAGAAAATAAAGATTGTCGAGTAACTCGAGTTAAATGCCAAATCAGTTTCATCAAAATATTTTCTTGAGACATGACTTATAAATTAACAAATAGAAATGATTATTGTCCAATTTTCAGGAATTAGTGTTAAACTCACTTAAAGAAGGATGTTGAGCACCATGCTAAACATGATTAGAAATTGAATACGTCAAGGAGCTCTGTAACTAAAAGCTTACAACTAGTGCAGCCGAACGGCAAAATGCAGCTCCACTGGCATTTGATGCAGCATATTCATCATACTCGGTTTCCAAAAATTGCTGCTCTGCCTCTGCAATAGCTAAGAGACGAGGATCACGCAAGTCTAGAGGGGTTCCAGAGATTGTCCAGACTCCACTACAAGACATACAGAAATCAATCAAATGGAACCCTCCAAACAGATCGTACAGATAAGTTGTTAGTTATATCAGCACAAAATGTCCTCCAATCCCCAAACATTGCATTAAAATGTCTTACATGTGAGGCCCTTAAACTTACCCGATTTCAATAGCTGTTTCTTCATTTTGGGTGCAAGGTAGAGCGGTATAATCAGGTTGATAAGACTGCAAGGCAAATGAAAAGCACAGACTAACTTAGCAATGAGACAGCATTACAACCAAATTTCAATAGCATTAGCACTAAGAATTTAACAAGGCGTACAGCGATTAAATGCCTAAATGTATCCAACCGGAGGCTTAAAAAATGGTTTTTCCCATAAATCAAAAGGTTAATTCTAAAAGCAGTCGATTTCAGCCTCTTCTACTCGTGGAACTACTTCGAAATCCATAAACTTTCCATTCCTTGCGCAAAAGGCCTAAAGTTCTAGTTCAAATTTATGCGACAAATGAAAAGAATGAAACCAAGCTGCAGTAATCCATGAATGTTTCTAAACAAAATAATGAATTTGACGGGGGACACTAAAGCAAGTAGATACCTGATGACAAATCTCGCAATTTATATTGCCTTTCTCGTTGCACCAATGCTGCACGCATTTCCTATGTGCATACTGCAATTTAAACCACATATAGATTTCAACAAATGCTTAGCATAAACCTCATTTCATGTAATGTTTACTATTATTAAAATGCCAAAGCAAAGTAATGACAGTTGCGAAATTAGCACAAATTTTATGAGGTTCATTAAATTGAAAGCCGATTCGTGAAATTTGTTCGAATTCTTATCATGAAAAATAATGATAATGAAAGAAACTACCTTGAGGCTGCCACTGCAGGCACAAGGAGTCTCAAGATTCTTAATGAAATCTTCATCCTGGCAAATGCGGCACTCGGCCGACTGAATCAGCGGCTCCTCCTCGTCGCCACCGGCGACCTCCTCCTCCTCAGAGTCTGACAAGCACGACGGCCCAGGATTCTCCTCTGAGGGAACAGCACCGAACTCCGCCGGCTTTACCAGACCGTCGACATTCAACACCAGTTGATCACTCATAATTTATTCAGATATAACAAAAAAATCCTCGATTTCTACTAGATCATTCAACCGAAAAAAAAATTAAAAATAGAAGGAAACCCGGAATCGCGCTGAGTTAGAGCACCGAACCCGGAGGTTCCCGAACAAATGAGAGAATGAAAACGGATGGGAAATAGAGAAATAAAAGAAATCTTAAAAATATTTACCTTTAGCGGGAAAATATGGCGAACTTGCGTTTAATTAAGAGAACGAAGAAATAGGAGAGAAATTTTCCAATTAAGCTTTTTATTTTTTTTCCCTCTTGTTTAAATATACATTTAGATTTATCTAAAATAATCCATCATGTGACATTGGCACCTAAAAAAAATATTACACCCAAATTATATTTAAATTTCCTGATGAACCTGCTCACCATCTTATATGTAATTTCAGCTAATAAGATCCATCACCTCTTTTTTTAAGTTGAATTATCACATTTTTTTTACGTGTTTATAAAGAGAGAGTAGTTACTGGGTAGTTATTTTGAAGTAGATAGACTTTATTAGCTGGGATCAGGATAACGTAGTGAGCTGAACCCTTCTAATAATTTCTGCTAAATTAGACACTTTCTTCAAAGTAGATACTTATAAAAGTTATGCTCTTTACAACACCCTTTTCCTCAGATGATTTCTTCCGAAGTTGTCTAATTCATTAGGATATGTTTTTATTCAAAAGGAAAAAAAGAAGATAAAACATCTTATTCTGAATAAATTTTTTCAAACACAACAACGGACCTTAATAAAAACAATGAAATTAAATTGTATTTTTAGAAGCATGTTGTTTTTTAATCAAACTTTGTCACATAGAAAAACTCTTAAAGACCAAAGATATGATGATTTAGAACTAAATTGTCTATGTAGACCGGTAGAGTGAACATATCTTTTATTTAACCACGATAAATATGAAGGGTAGATATTTGAACTTCGATTACATCCATTATTTCGATACTTTTATTAACGATGTGTGATAATATAAAATTGTACCACGTGTTAGTTATGTCGCCGCCATATATCCTCTAAAAATAATTTATAAAATGATTAAAAGTATCAAATGAGTGCAAAAATTCTTTATGTACTGTCTAGTTCGAGTATCAAATGAATACTTAAACCTTTTTCCTTTTATATACGTTTTCCCTTTCTAAATTTCCTATGGCTGGAGTTGTTGCATGAAAATTTCGAAATAGCAACAATAATTAGAAAAAAGAGAAATAAATGGCGACTTTGGAGCAAAACAACAAACAAGCCATTATACACAGCATTTGTGGAAGAAGCAGTGACAAAGCTCTGAAAATAACCCCCCTTCCCACATCACACTCCTTTTTATCTGATCCTGTAGTATAGGTAAAAATGAACAATCAAGTGCTATAATAGTAGGGTTTTCGGTTCACGACTTCCCGGTATATACAAACTCGGAATCTAGTCTTCTATCCTCATATCCCCGTGAAAAGATTACACTCCATCCTATGTTAAAAGTTTGATGATATACAATCTTCTTACATTTTGCCACTCACACTGTGATCCTGAGCGGAGGACTTAGTAAACCCAAGGAAGCATAATGATAACATACCATTATAGCACTTGCATTGTCTTCCTTGGTTGCGTTTTCGACCTCCTCTGGACAATGGTATCAACTTCTGCCTATACGACTCACTATGTATCGTCCTTTCTCTAGATCATAAACTGTCTTCAACTGGGGTTTCCTCCATTTTGATATAGACCAAGCTACGAACATCAATATTGCAGAAATGGCAACGATGGAGAATAGTGTGGGTGAATCACTGCTGGAAATGGTAGTTATCCAATCAGTTTCCTGTATATCCAACTTGGCTGTGCTTTGCAATATGAAAGCTCCCAAGGCCCAATCGAGTGGAATATTTTCTACCTGATTAGCAAAGCTGATCCTGTTTATGATAGAATCCCGTTGGTAACATTTCAATTGTGTGAGAGAGAACTAATAAAAACTATTGACGGATCTCTAAATTGATCTTTTTCGTATCGAGGCAAGCCAAAGTGCCCCAAAAGTCATTGAACTAGCTTTTGAAGACACTCAACTAGTAAGATAGGAAATATACCTTTCATCGTCCAAAGCAATTCCAAGGCTATCATGAAGTAAGGCCACAATATATGCCGAAGAAAAACAATAGCGCAACAGTTCTTCCTCCTCGAGTGATTGGTGTTTCTTCTTCAATTTAGACCAATCCTCTCCGCAGAAATGTTGCCCAGCCATCATTAGATCAGAAAGAAATGCCCTCTGGCGCAACCTAAAGAACTACTCAAACAAGAGGAGACCAACAAAGAAATTGAAGCCTTTTAGGAAACAGAAACTCAGTGCATCTAAGAACACACCACATGGATTTAGGATGTGCTTGCGCATAAGCCAGTAGGAAACCGAACATTATGAATTATACCTTCGAGGTATAGAAGAAATTCTCTGTAGCCAAAAAATTCCCTTGAAGCTTGGGCATGAAAACCGGCCCCAAATAACAGTGATAATTGGAACATTTCTCTGCAAATCAAAATATATAACGATTATTATCTTCTAGCACAAGGTAATGCAAATGTAGTGGTTCTAAGAGAGTTTGTACCTTTTCCTTTATGTAATAGCTTTAGTGCAGCGGATCTGCACTCTGAGAAGTTGCCCCTAGCTTGAAGTTCAGAACTATATTTACTCTTTTCAGCCATAAAACCTAATGAAAGATTTGATGACTGAGGCAGGTAACCTTTAGGCGTACAAGGATCTATATACATTTCCTTGTGAAGAGAGTCAGCAGCTGTATCAGGGTAAGAAAAAACATAATGAGCCATATAATTATAAACACATAACTAACTAGTAAGTCCACATCATCTATATTAAAGGTAACAGATTCTATGAAAATATCCAACAAAAAACTTCGACTCAAACAACCTTTTTGATACACCCCTCACCAATAAGCCATCCATATAAGACCAAATGTAAAAGAAGACAGCTTTTAGACTTAAACATTCCACCCAGCATAAATAGTCAAAACCATAATATACAAACAGAATTCATACTCAAATCTAGATCTCTTCCTTAAGCTTTTTACATTGCAAGATTCATGGAGATGATTAAATTACAATCCAGCATGAGAGAAATTCCTAGTTGGAGTTCAATGCATAATTTCAAGTACTTCTAAGCCTGCAAAACTTTGACAGAAAGCAGATAAGTCAAAACATACCGGGACTGAAATCTCCTTTAATAAGTGTTTCCCTTAATGATTCGTGAGCAACATCCTGAAAAATATTGACAAAAGTTAAAAGCTCCTATGTCAAACGGATTTCTTGATAGAATTTCCAATAACAAGCTACAAAACTCACAATGCAAAGCCATATCAAAATAATACTAATACTAGCTAGAAGTTAGATCTGCATTATATTGATATTGTTTTTAAAGGGATAAAGGAAAAAAAAACTGGCAGGAGGATAGTCAATCAGTCATTATCAGTTTCAGAATTTACAAACAAAAAATTATTCTCAGTCCATTTGATTTATTGTTGGCTATGAAAAACATACGAAACATCTAATTCGAATTGCAAGAAAGTTAAACCAATTTTTCTAAAAGCCTACATTTGAAAAAAAGAAGAAGAAGAAGCTAATGCATGCAAAGGTTACCTGGCCAAAATGAAGAAAGCTGTGACTGTAGAGATTGTAAGTGAAATTCCCAAACTCGATGGAGCGTGAAAACTTAGAAGGCATAAACTCACTTGAGACAAAGGTTACCTGAAATAATTATAACAGCAAGTTACTGGTGATCTTACAAGTGCTTCTCAACTTTACATTAAGTGCACCAAGTAAAGAGCATACATAATGCCATCATTGCGTATTATATTTGAAGTTATAGCTTCTTGTTCTTTTAACCTCATCTTTATCTGACATTGTGTATTACAGTTCTGTTGCTTTAAGCAGCAGTAATGTCTTTGACAACAATAAATTTCTGGACAGCCAACGAAGTGTAGTTCATAGCTCACGCTAAACACCTACTTCATAGTTACAAATTCAACAAAGAAAGATTTACAGTGGATTATGAACTAATCTGATATCATTTCTCAAAACATAAGAAATAGCCTCAAAGGAGCAAAAAATAAAACAAGAAATTGCTTCAAGGAACTCTAATGCATAGGGCCACTAATTAGAAGCTCCAATGACTTGTATATTCTGGTATGGAAGAATCCAATTTACTCAATTGAATTCGAAACACTATATCAAAGAATTCCAAATTAAAGAATCTAGAAGCAGGGAAGACCTAAGATAACAACAAACCTGAGCAGATGCCCCGCCAAGTTCAATAATTCCAGTCGTATCCAGAGGATTACCTCCAAGAGTACCGAGTGCATAGTTTGCAACAACCCAAGCATAGACCCCCTCATCAGAGCCTAAGACAGTTAGAAAAACCAAAAATTAGCCTCCAAATGTGGATCAGTGATTTGAAACTACAATATAAACATAATGACTGAAATATTTAGGCCCCGGATACTAGCGAATACAGTCAGGCGAAAAAGATGAGAAGCAAAACTCAAAAAATATCCTAATAAGTTAATGTTTGTTAGTATCATTCAGCCAAAATCACTCAAAATATAATCTAATTAGTAATTCCTACAAGTAAAGATGAACTTAAACCTCTTACTACTCTTCTATTCCTATTCACATGTCGGATTCAGAACACATCATATTCTATGTATTACCTGTAATAACCGACGCCCATTCATCGTGAAACATAAACCCAGACACCCTAAGCACCTTCCTGCACTCCTCCAAAATCTTGTCCTGCAACTCAACATCCAACAATCTCAGCCCCGCCGTCGCCATTAGCCTAATTTCCGTCTCTCCCCATTGTTCTTTTGGAATTTTCTTCCTCCCAAACTCCAGAAGCTCTCCCAAAGAATCCGACACTGCTTCCGGCTGCTCCCCGTAAGCTGACAAACCCGGATTAACTTTCAAGCTATATGACCCTTCTTTAAAGTCGAAGACCGGGTTTTTGCTTCGATCAACTCTGTATCGAAACACGTGGATCCTCGTTCCCGTGCTTCCGCCATCGATTATGATTCCAAATTTTGTGGACTCTGCTGATGAGAAGAGGAAAACGTAACTAAAACCCAATAAAGCGAGAGAAGTGACGATTGGAATTGCAAAGGTAGAAGGGGTTGGCCTGGTTTGCCGAGGGCTTCGGGAAAAGAGAGCGGTGGATCGGGAACTGGGTCGGATTTGGAACTTAATCGGATCCATTTTAGGTGGGTCGGTGACGGGTTTGGGTTTGGAATCGACCCGTTTTCGAGCATGCAATCGTGGCATCAAGAGATCAACAAATGTTGTTGGGGAAGAAGCATGTGAATTGTTAAGAACAGAACACTACTCAAGAAAAAGAATTGGAATTATAATCGAAATTGAAGAAAATAAAACGATACAATCGATTGAAAATTGGATTTTTAGGGTTTCCCCTTCGAATTGGGATTGAACCGGAGAGGAGAGACTGTCTCTCTCTCTAGTCTCTCTCTCCTATCTGATTTTTGTTGTGAGTTTATGTTTCAAGTTTCAAGCTTTTTTATCAGTTCAGGGTGGGGATGGAGAATTTCCGGTTCGGTTCGTGCTTAGAAATTTCTTTCTCCTAACCGGTTTGGACTTATAAGTTGTTGGATAAATTACATATTTCATCGCTTAACTTTTTTTCACTCCTATTTTAGCCACTGAAATCTAAAAATTTCTATTTAATTATTAAACTTTTCGAATTGTTCATGTTTTTGGCACTCTGTCGTTAGATAATTAACCGCGTTATAACTGAGGATTTATCCTTTAATTTTGGACCTCCTCTAATTTCTCGAGGATGAAAACTGAAAATCGGTGAGTTGGTAAAGAAGAGGAGACGAGCTATATATATTGAAAGTTTCCACAAACGCCTTAGTTTAGGGTATATGTAGTTAATTTAGGGTATATGATTTAGTGATTTAGGTGTAGGAGTTTAGAATTTAGGGATAGTTGTTTCAGTTTAAGGTTTAGGGTTATAATTTAGGGTTTATATGTTAAGGTTTAGTTTTAGGGTAATATGGTGAGGATTTAGGTTTTAACCTATAAAGCCTAAATTATAACCCTAAACCTTAAATTGAAACAACTATCTCTAAATTCTAACTCCCTACACGTAAACCTCTAAGAACAACGACTGTTCCTTTAACCATGGAGGCAAATTGGTTTGTGAAAAAAAAACTAACTTTAAAAAAACAATGATAATAAAACTTCAATTTTCAATTGCATTCTCCATTCACACAACAATACTTGTTACTTCATAGTGTGTTGTGTGTAATTCTTTAATCCATGAATGTGAAAGCAATAGCAGATGCAGTGCTGCTGATTTTCAAATATCGTCTAAACCAATAAATGGTAGATCCAAAGTCTTAGAAAATGCTCGGTTCCCATTGGCAGCTTTGCCATCTGCTCCCAAGTGTCACTATCTCCCTTAGTTTTGCAGCTTCAAAGAAATATGTTATTCGTATTCGAATATGAATATATAATATAAGTACTCTCCAAATATAATTTGTTCCATTCAAAGCGTCGTTATTCAAACTCAAAACATTATTTAAAAAATATTGTATCAGATCATCCTGCTAAACCAACACACACTAGACATTAAATACATGAACATTGCTTAGTTGTCTCAATCATTCAACCACATTTCAAAAAATTTGTCAAAAAATATATAATTTTTTAATTGATTGAGTAGTCAAGGATGTTCATCCAATATATATATAAATTTTACACCTTTTTTTATCATTGGATGGGTGAAACGGATGACTGAGATTAACAGTAAAATATGTGCAGATTATCACTTGGGAAAAGATGTAAAGAGTTAATCTCAGTCATCTATTTTCCTCATCCAACGGTCTAAAAACGTGCAAAACTTAAAAAACTTTTACATTGCGTAAGTGAATCCTAACCTCCATCTCTCTCTATATATAAGAACAATAAACATTCTGGTGTAATTACATACTAGTATATGCAGGGGCGTTTCTTGGTACTAGGTTTTGTAGGGGCTTAACTAAATTTTTTTATTAAAAAAATCAAGGATTTATGATTTTTTTAATAAAAAAAATTAGAGATCTAGTAATAAAAAAAATTAGAGATCTAGTAATAAAAAAAATTTAAGAGTTTTAATGAGATTTTAAAAAATATAGGGGTCAAATTAAAATATTTAAAAACTTAAAATTTTAATGAAAATTTTAAAAGAATTTAAAAGATATAAATAGTATTTCCCCAAATCTTGGAGGGGCCAAAGCCCCATCATGTTTTCATTATCATCCGCCCCTGAGTATATGTTTATTTACTCTTAACTTTTGAAAAGGCGTATATAATGTATAAACTGTAAATTATGTTGCTCGAACTTGAATCACTTATAGAAAAGTTTCCAACATTAATATAGCTTAATATGAACACGGAATAGAAATCATGGGGGAATACGTTACCTTAACAAAAACATTTGTAATTGTTAATTTATCTGTCAGAAACACAGCATATCCCGTTCCAGATTCCAAACCTGCCATTAAATGCCTATAAAAGCAGCTTTTAGCAACGTTGAATCAATCATTCTCAAACTCTTCAAAGTCCAAACATTAACTAGAAAAAAACCAGAGACAAAAGAAAATGGTGTCCAAGTTTTCATTTTTTATCATTCTTCTGGTTCTACACTATCTGGCAGTTGTTTGTATTTCCCAGGATTTTGATTTTTTCTACTTTGTTCAACAAGTGAGTTGTTTGGTTGCTAAGAAAAAAATATAGTATTTTTTCCGGGATTGTTTTGATTTTTTTTTTGAATTACTTGCAGTGGCCAGGTTCATACTGTGATTCAGACAAGAACAGTTGTTGTTACCCTACAACAGGGAAGCCTGCTGCTGATTTTGGCATTCATGGACTTTGGCCTAATTACAATAATAGTTCCTACCCTCAAAATTGCGATCCTACCAACCCTTTTGATGAATCCGAGGTAACTTTTCGATCAAGGATTTAAATAACGGTTGCAATGTTGTTACGTGACATGCGTTTGTATCCGACTTTGATTCCGGAATACGAGTAATGTAGTTCAAAACTGTTGAACACTGCAGATTTCGGACCTCATCAGTAACATGAGCATGAACTGGCCAACACTGGCTTGTCCAAGCAGCAGTGGTGAAACTTTCTGGTCTCATGAATGGGACAAACACGGAACCTGTTCCGAGTCCGTCTTCGATCAGCACGGCTACTTCGAAACAGCACTCGGCTTGAAGCAACAAACCAATCTCCTTCAAGCTCTCGAAACTGCAGGTAATCCATTAAAAAAGAAGAAGACCAACTTCCCTATCAAATTTTCTGACATTAGAATCCGGGTGTTTTAGGGATCAAACCAGGTGAAGGAACACACAGCTTGGAGAACATTAAGGATGCTATAAAAAAAGCGACCGGACATACGCCGTGGATCGAGTGCAACCAAGATTCGTCCGGGAACAGCCAGCTTTACCAGGTGTATCTGTGCCTTGATAACGCAGGGTCTAGCCTCATCGAATGCCCTGTTTTTCCTAAAGGCGGGAAATGTAGGTCTGAGATCGAATTCCCTTCCTTTTAGGATAAAAATCCTCTGGTTCTTTTCGGTTCCATTCTTCCTTTTAATCTCTGGTGTTGCTAGAATTTACTGCATTTGTAATTTGTTTAACTGCTCATGTTGTCTTGGCGGATCTACATGTACTCTAGGGTGGGCATGTGCCACCCGAACTCTTCAAACTCTACATATTTGCCTTCAATTTTTTTAATTTTTATGAATTAATCTTTCAATTTTTATAATATTCATGACTTGTGCCTACTTGAAATTTTGAAATTTTATGTGTACACCCTCAAATATATTTTTGGATCCCCTGTCACTACTCTGTCACATATGTATCACTTTAATAGTCTTATAAATCATTTTAAGCTTAACTGTCGGAAAAGTGTCCAAACTATATTGGTTTTTTCAGTCATGTGCCTGAACTATTTTTCGGACTAAATAGTTGTCTAATGTTTCATACCATTATTCAAATAAGATTTTTTCGCCATAATTGTTAAAAAAAAATCGCAATTCAATCAAACATGACATATTGTCTATTTCTGTTACTTTCTTTAATTTTTATTTTAAAAAAATTATAAAATTTTTAATTTTATAAAAAATTCAGAAAATCTTTAATTTCTTTAAAATAACCCTAAAAACCTAACCCTAAATTCTTAAATTCCTCTCACCTGACCATCGATTCAACCTCTGTTGGTCACCCTTGCCTTCGGCGGACCCCTACGACTGAAAATCTCATCATCTTATTGTCGAAAATCGATGAATGAACCATCGATTGCACCGCCAAAGAACATCCAACAATGAAAAAAAAGGTCGATTCGATTATGACCGACGGTTAGAGGGTGAGAGATGTCGAACGGTGAGGTACGCGACACATGGGTGGTGAACGTTGAACCACCGATGTGTAAGGATATAGGACGGTGAGAGAGATATGATTTGAGAGTTTGATAGAAAGAAATTAAAACTTTTGAAATTTTAAAGAAATCCATATTGTTAAAGAAAATTAGAAATAAAAAGAAAAAGAACAGAACACGTGTTATGTTCTGATTGGATGACGTAAATTTTTTTAACGTCATTTGACGAAAAAACTTTTTTAAATAACGGAATAAAACGTTAGACACCTATTTGGCTCAAAAAATAGTTTAGAAAGCATGATTTAATCATTATGATTGACCAAAATGTAAAGCAAAAGTAAAGCTTTTTAGAGCTCAAAATCTGGGTAACTGTTTCGGACGGTTGCTTCCTTGATCTAATTTCAAGCAATTAATTGGAATGTTTTTCTTCAAGCCAAGTATTCAATTGCGTCCTCAAGTTCTACAAGCAAAACCGCAACAAGATAAAGAAAACACAAAGCCAAACTGAAAGTGACCCATTTCCCCCTCTTTTGCATTACGTGGGATTAAGTATAAAATTGTTCGGAATTGAACTCAACCTTTAATATTAGTTAAAAGTAAAATAACATATTTTGCCAATACACCATAAAAAAAGCAAAAATAAAAGATAATCCTTACGAAGCAAACTAGGGCTGTTCAAAATTATCCAACCCGAACATAAATAATCGGGTATTTATTCGGAATTTTTTTTATCCGGGTCGGGCCCGAGTGAAAAAATATGATTTTTTCGGGTACCCGATTCCTATTTTTTTATTAGATTACTTAATATTTTTACTGTAGAACTATATTTAAATCCCTAAATTCATTCTATATTTGTATTATATGCTTTCATGTTTTAAATTTTTCAAAAAAATATATATTAATTTGTAATTATGTAAGATTCGATATGAAACAAACAACAATGTTTATGTGTTGCACTTATGCATTAGTAGGTTTCTTTAAAAAATATGAGATTAAAAAAAATCACGATCGAGATTAATATTTTTAATGTCTTTCTTATGGTTATAAACTTCAAACCATTATTTTTTTATTTAGATCCTGCGTTATGAACTTTAAAAAAAAAATTAATTTTAAAAAAAAATGAGAACCAGGTACTCGGTACCCGATTTTACAGGTATCCGGTATTCACGGGTACCCAGTTTTTCGGGTACCCAGATTTGAACACTCCTAAAACAAACTAATATTCATTTAAAACTATTCAATTGTACGTGGCTTTCGGGTATTAAAAAATTATAAATAGATACAACCTCATAATCACTTTTTATTAAAAGAAGAATTATGTGCCATGTGGGTCCCATTTCTTATCCAAGTGTCGACTTGCACGCAACAGGGATAAAACCCCCCAATTAATTGGCTGCCTAACTCGTTTAAAGCCAATAAAATAAAAGTTTAACCAACTACAGACTACAGTAGAACATGTTACAACACGCAAGCGTATGCTGCCGTGAATATCCCATGTTCAGTTCTTAACCCTTTTTGCCCTATAAATATTTCCATCTATTTGTTTCAGAAAACAAATCATCATAAAAAACATCTGAAAACATGAAACTCAGCTCATGTTCAATCATTATTATCAACCTTTTCCTAGTACTAAACTTTTCAGTTCTCTGTCTTTCACAAGATTTTGATTTCTTCTACTTTGTTCAACAGGTAATTCCTCTTGAAATCACTCTTTTTTATTATGTATATCTAGTCTTTCTGAAATTCGTGTTTTGGAGTTTGAGTTATGAAATAGGTTCATTTTTATCGTATAGTGGCCCGGATCATATTGCGATTCGAAACAACATTGTTGTTACCCCAAGACAGGGAAGCCTGCTGCAGATTTCGGGATCCATGGACTCTGGCCTAATTACAACGACGGTGGCTACCCTTCCAATTGTGACCCCGACACTCGTTTCGACAAATCCGAGGTACATCATATCTGTAACATTATCAATAAATTGAACACAAATGGTTTAAAAGACCGGCAGTTTTAACTTTGTCTACAGATTCGGATTTGTATTTCTTTATCATGGAAGAGATAAAAGTTGTTGTAAGGTTTGAATCAAATTAGATGTCAATACACCAATGATAAAGAATTCTTTTTAATATTAAATATTTTGAGTTTAGAGTTTAGTTTTTAAAGTTTTAAAAATTAGAATTTAGAGGTTTATATTTTATAATTTAAATAGAGAAAGTTACGTATTTTTTACACAGTTTATATACCAAAATATAACTCATAATATGTGTATATATATTTGGATTATTATCTGATACACAGGCGGTGAAAACTTTCCACAATCATATTAATTTTTAAGGTTTAGAGTCCAATTTAGGGTTAGAGATTATATGTTTAGTGTAGGTGTCTAAAATTTAGGGTTTAATGTTAGAATTTATAGTTTAGGGTTATGGTTTAGGATTTAGGGTAATATGGTTAAAGGTATAGGTTTAAACCTATAAACCCTAAATTTTAACCCTAAAACCCTAAATTCTATCAACAACCCCTAAATTTAAAACTATTATACTTAACACCTAAATCTTAAACAGAATCTATAAACCTTAAAACAAAGGCATTTGTATAAACAAAGTTTCCACGAATGCTTGTGCATGAAATAATTACCCTATATATTTTACTTGGTTAGCTAATTAAGAGACTTTTTTCGGGTAAAAATTCTTCTTCCCCCTAACCATGCCTCCTTATATGCCCCCTGCTTTTTTCGGGTAAAAAATACGTAACTTTCTCTATTTAAATTATAAAATCTAAACCATGCCACCCAACTTGTTTTATGTTTGGATTTGGTCCAATGTCTTTCTGAACTTAAAATTATATCAATTGCACCCAAATTCCCAATTATTTACTTACATTATACTCTATCAACATATTGTTTATCCACACTAATACACAATCATCATTTACACAATTACAAACAGATTTCAGATCTGATTCGGACAATGGAGAAGGAATGGCCCACTCTTTCCTGTCCCAGCAACGACGAAATCAAGTTCTGGACTCACGAATGGCTCAAGCACGGGACTTGCTCCGAATCCGAACTCGACCAACGTCAATACTTCGAAGCGGCAATCGCGTTGAAAAGAAAGGCCAACCTCCTCAATGCGTTAACAAATGCAGGTACTCTCAGAATTCATTTTCTTTTACTCGGATTCGAATGTGTTGAATATGAACGTCGGATAAACGAGTTTGACGTGAAATTCGTGTTCGTAGGAATCAAACCGAACGATGAATTCTATAAGTTGGAGGACATTAGGGATGCCATAAAGGAAGCAATTGGGTATACTCCCGGTATTGAGTGCAATGTGGATTCATTCGGGCACAGCCAGCTTTATCAGGTTTACTTGTGTGTGGACACTTCCGGGTCGGGTTTCATTGAGTGTCCTTTGTTGCCAAGGGCTAGATGTGGTTCAAACATTCAATTTCCAAAGTTTTAATATTTTAATTCAATCGTTTTCAATTTTATACTTAATTTATTCACCAGATTGTTTATTATCCTTTGGTGAAATCTTTGTAATTCGAAATAAGAAAGAAAGTTTGAATCTCTTGTAATGTGGTTAATCTATTAATATTGAACTCTGAAATCTCATTTGGATTAATATTGTTCAATTGTTACGATGTACGTTCAGATGATAAATAGAATATGCTCAGGCTTAAATTATAATAACTCTGGATAAAATTAATTCAAAATGAGATTAAAATAAAAATAAATATATATTAGACTTGATAGAACTCAGACATGAAATTTTAGTATTCTCGAGCTTCAAATCACCTCTCCTCCCCTTTTACTAATTGGATCGTATGTTTACTAATTTCCTTCAATAGGCCGTGCATATTCCAATCACCTCTCCTCCCCTTTTATACTACTTACCGTGAACTATTCCCCCCCACCATATATTTTTTTTATTCAATAATTTCATATGGTGTTTCCACTATATTTCCCATTATGCTTACTTTACCTAAATATTTTAGGTGGATCTGCCGTGTACCATTTCCTTCTTATTTATAGCAATTTGCCAGATTCTAATTTCAAATCATAGCCACAATTGGTGGCAATTCCACTTGCATCTTTTTTTTTTAGCCTATTTGTTTTCATGACTTGATTTTCCATTTGCAATATGGTGGATTTGCCTTACACGGCAATCCACCTAAATCCTCTTCTTTATTTTTAATAATAATAATAATAATAATAAACCAAATAAATAAGTTTCGAACCTAATTTCTACTAGACCCGAATAATCTAATAATAATAAACCCGAATAATTAATAAGACCAAATAATTTATAGAACCGATATAAAATATTCGGTCATCGGAACCTAATTTCGACTAGACCGGTTTTTGAGATGTGACAACTCTCTCCCCCTTTAAAGAAAATTCTTCCTCGAATTTTCTCCGACAAGAATATGCTCATCTATATGAGCTTGACTGAACTTAGACATCTAAACATAAAGATCGGATTAATCGGCAAGTCACAATACTCAATAAATAACTCCTAGGTGGCAAAGTAACACAACATACAATACAAACATACTTAAGTTTAGTCCAGAACCGACTAAACTCTAGCTCTGATACCACTAATGTAACACCCCCTTCCCGGCCTGGTAGAGAACCGGGTCGGAGAGCGCTACCGGAAAACAATACGGAGATCGGAGACATAAATCTAAAGTTCAAAAATCATTTCGGCATATTTTATTAATCTCTTTTATGACTTAACACTTAACTTGTTAACAACTTATTTGAATTGGGGTCAATTTTAAACTTTTTCAAACTTAGGGACTAATTTGTAATTTTTACAAATTAGGGGTCCTTATCTGAAATTCATGATATTATACTGAAATTAAACTTACTAGTTATTAGCCTGTAAAATCTCATTACTAACGGAAGTCATTTACCTATTTGATTAGACGATGCAATATTTTAGTGACCCTTTTGTAATTTGTCTAAAACTATTTTTTATTTGAACTAACAAAGTATCTTAAACACTTAAAAATTTATACAAAACATAGGTAACGTATACACAATAGTAGGCCCACAAGATTAGTATAATTACTTTAACTACTTTGCCACCATACTAGGAGTTCATAAGGACAAAACACATTACTCTTTAATTGTAGTGACTTGCCAACCTTCCAACTAATCCCGATCTCGATCTGTTACTTTCCTTAACCTGAAATGTTATGCAATGAATGCATTAGACTTACATAGTCTAAGTGAGGTAGCCAATGACAATGAATGAACATGTTATGTCATGTAGCATGCTTCCAAAAATGATCATAATGCAATAACTTGGCATACTTCATATTCATAACAAAGCATAATAACATATCATGACCATAACATGGCATAACGTATCAAACACATAATATATTGGTACCATTGGATACGCGGATTCCCTGTACACCTTATCATAAATCATAAATGAGCCGTAGCCCTGAGCCGTAGCTCCATATATCTCTTATATAATATCATATCATGAGCATAACATAGCATACGTATCAAACATATAATATATTGGTACCATTGGATACGCGGATTCCCTGTACACCATATCATGAATCATAAATGAGCCGTAGCCCTGAGCCGTAGCTCCATGTATCCCTTACACTTCCATCCTTTTATCTCCCACATATAGGCCGTAGCCCTGGACCGTAGTCCTCCCTTACATGTTGAGCTCGAATAACCCTATGGCATGCCAATTGTATCCAATGTCCATAAATACACACAATTTCACATAGTCCATGATTTTCAGATCATATCATATCAAATAGCAAGATGAGCCGTAGCTCCATGTCATGTAGCATTTCATAGTCATATTCGAACATATCAAAGAAATGCAAAGCACTTACCAAATTTGTCATTCACATAGTTGCTCTACGTGAGCCATTAACAAATGCAAACATATTCATAAATAATGCAACGGGACGGCACCGCGCCTATCCCTTGACGCAACTACACTCACATATCAGAACAAAGAAACAAAGATCGGAATGACACCGCGTCACCAGAGACAAATGCATCCACACTCACATATCAGAACATAAAAAAAACAATGATCGGAATGACACCGCGTCACCCGAGACAAATGCATCCACACTCACCTCAATCCAAGCTTAGAGACATTTTCCTTATTCTCCAACTTTGTGGTTTCCTTCATTTCTACTCTTTTCTAACCAAACATTAAAGAAATATATCATTTAGTACATTAGGCAGCTTGCATTGTTCTCAAAGAAATATTTATATAAAATGTTCTATAACTCAAAATCTGATTTCGTTTGTTTTAAACGAAACTAGACTGAATAACCTTTTAAACCATATAAATTATAACTTTTAATTCTTCTTATACAATTTATAATGAATTTCTAAAGTTGCTGTTGATGCAGATTTAGGGGCAAACTGTTATCATGTTTTCATGACATTTACTTATTCAAAAATTCATATCTTTTTACTCACAACTCCAAATAAGGAGTTCTTTACCATTCTGGAAAGCTTATAAATACACCTTTACAACCATGTATGACACATAATTTTATCATTTCCCTATTAATACAGTTTATTACTTGAACATAAGGCATTTTCAGAAACCTAATCTGTCTATGCTTAATTTGTGACTTTAGTGCATTTATAACCTATGTTTCACTACACTATTAATATTGAGCTTTTAACCACGTTTACACTAATCTTATAACATTATTTTTATAATCCAGCAACCTCAAAAATAGGACATGTAAGTCCTCAATTTATCAATTTCTACAAAACAGTCTCCTTTTTATTCTTTAATAATCCTATATGTGATCTAAATGGTTTTAACCTACCAATTGAGACTTAATTCAAGCTTGGCCATTTAATCTAATTCATTCCATGACTCCCCTGTTTCAAGCATAAATTTTCAGAATTTATTAACACCATTTGACCCCCTAAACATTTCGAATTTCACAATTAAGCCCAGCAGTTTCCAATTATTCAGTTTCAGTCCCGTAACTTCTAAGAACAATTCAGAGACTTATACTTAACATTTTTGAGCAAATCATACCTCTATTCCATGTAAAATTTTGTCCTCTACAACTTTGTAGAAGAACACTTTTTCCAGAAATGACTCTAACATGCTCAAAAATGCAGTTTTCTACAGGACAGTTTACAAATCCGAATTTCTTTATTCTTTCTACCCTTATCTTTTACCAACCTTTAATTAATTCAATTTCATGCTTAATATAAATACTAACATCAAATTATAGGTAGTTGAGACTCTAATCTCAACTTTAATTTATTTCACTCACCTTGATAGACCGATACTTTATTTTTATTTCTTGGGCTTGACGGTTGTTCCGAATCGACCTCGTATACCATGATAATTAATAAAAACTAATCAATAAAACAGTATCGAATATATATAAAAATATTAATCAACTCGATACCAAAACTTAAACTAACTAGAGATTTGAGCTTACCCCGTCATCGGTAGAAATTCGATATTACTATATCGAAAATATCAGACTACCAATCAAACATTGGATCGTATGTTTACTAATTTCCTTCAATAGGCCGTGCATATTCCAATCACCTCTCCTCCCCTTTTATACTACTTGCCGTGAACTATTCCCCCCCACCATATATTTTTTTTATTCAATAATTTCATATGGTGTTTCCACTATATTTCCCATTATGCTTACTTTACCTAAATATTTTAGGTGGATCTGCCGTGTACCATTTCCTTCTTATTTATAGCAATTTGCCAGATTCTAATTTCAAATCATAGCCACAATTGGTGGCAATTCCACTTGCATCTTTTTTTTTTAGCCTATTTGTTTTCATGACTTGATTTTCCATTTGCAATATGGTGGATTTGCCCTACACGGCAATCCACCTAAATCCTCTTCTTTATTTTTAATAATAATAATAATAATAAACCAAATAAATAAGTTTCGAACCTAATTTCTACTAGACCCGAATAATTAATAAGACCAAATAATTTATAGAACCGATATAAAATATTCGGTCATCGGAACCTAATTTCGACTAGACCGGTTTTTGAGATGTGACAACTCTCTCCCCCTTTAAAGAAAATTCTTCCTCGAATTTTCTCCGACAAGAATATGCTCATCTATATGAGCTTGACTGAACTTAGACATCTAAACATAAAGATCGGATTAATCGGCAAGTCACAATACTCAATAAATAACTCCTAGGTGGCAAAGTAACACAACATACAATACAAACATACTTAAGTTTAGTCCAGAACCGACTAAACTCTAGCTCTGATACCACTAATGTAACACCCCCTTCCCGGCCTGGTAGAGAACCGGGTCGGAGAGCGCTACCGGAAAACAATACGGAGATCGGAGACATAAATCTAAAGTTCAAAAATCATTTCGGCATATTTTATTAATCTCTTTTATGACTTAACACTTAACTTGTTAACAACTTATTTGAATTGGGGTCAATTTTAAACTTTTTCAAACTTAGGGACTAATTTGTAATTTTTACAAATTAGGGGTCCTTATCTGAAATTCATGATATTATACTGAAATTAAACTTACTAGTTATTAGCCTGTAAAATCTCATTACTAACGGAAGTCATTTACCTATTTGATTAGACGATGCAATATTTTAGTGACCCTTTTGTAATTTGTCTAAAACTATTTTTTATTTGAACTAACAAAGTATCTTAAACACTTAAAAATTTATACAAAACATAGGTAACGTATACACAATAGTAGGCCCACAAGATTAGTATAATTACTTTAACTAATTTGCCACCATACTAGGAGTTCATAAGGACAAAACACATTACTCTTTAATTGTAGTGACTTGCCAACCTTCCAACTAATCCCGATCTCGATCTGTTACTTTCCTTAACCTGAAATGTTATGCAATGAATGCATTAGACTTACATAGTCTAAGTGAGGTAGCCAATGACAATGAATGAACATGTTATGTCATGTAGCATGCTTCCAAAAATGATCATAATGCAATAACTTGGCATACTTCATATTCATAACAAAGCATAATAACATATCATGACCATAACATGGCATAACGTATCAAACACATAATATATTGGTACCATTGGATACGCGGATTCCCTGTACACCTTATCATAAATCATAAATGAGCCGTAGCCCTGAGCCGTAGCTCCATATATCTCTTATATAATATCATATCATGAGCATAACATAGCATACGTATCAAACATATAATATATTGGTACCATTGGATACGCGGATTCCCTGTACACCATATCATGAATCATAAATGAGCCGTAGCCCTGAGCCGTAGCTCCATGTATCCCTTACACTTCCATCCTTTTATCTCCCACATATAGGCCGTAGCCCTGGACCGTAGTCCTCCCTTACATGTTGAGCTCGAATAACCCTATGGCATGCCAATTGTATCCAATGTCCATAAATACACACAATTTCACATAGTCCATGATTTTCAGATCATATCATATCAAATAGCAAGATGAGCCGTAGCTCCATGTCATGTAGCATTTCATAGTCATATTCGAACATATCAAAGAAATGCAAAGCACTTACCAAATTTGTCATTCACATAGTTGCTCTACGTGAGCCATTAACAAATGCAAACATATTCATAAATAATGCAACGGGACGGCACCGCGCCTATCCCTTGACGCAACTACACTCACATATCAGAACAAAGAAACAAAGATCGGAATGACACCGCGTCACCCGAGACAAATGCATCCACACTCACATATCAGAACATAAAAAAAACAATGATCGGAATGACACCGCGTCACCCGAGACAAATGCATCCACACTCACCTCAATCCAAGCTTAGAGACATTTTCCTTATTCTCCAACTTTGTGGTTTCCTTCATTTCTACTCTTTTCTAACCAAACATTAAAGAAATATATCATTTAGTACATTAGGCAGCTTGCATTGTCCTCAAAGAAATATTTATATAAAATGTTCTATAACTCAAAATCTGATTTCGTTTGTTTTAAATGAAACTAGACTGAATAACCTTTTAAACCATATAAATTATAACTTTTAATTCTTCTTATACAATTTATAATGAATTTCTAAAGTTGCTGTTGATGCAGATTTAGGGGCAAACTGTTATCATGTTTTCATGACATTTACTTATTCAAAAATTCATATCTTTTTACTCACAACTCCAAATAAGGAGTTCTTTACCATTCTGGAAAGCTTATAAATACACCTTTACAACCATGTATGACACATAATTTTATCATTTCCCTATTAATACAGTTTATTACTTGAACATAAGGCATTTTCAGAAACCTAATCTGTCTATGCTTAATTTGTGACTTTAGTGCATTTATAACCTATGTTTCACTACACTATTAATATTGAGCTTTTAACCACGTTTACACTAATCTTATAACATTATTTTTATAATCCAGCAACCTCAAAAATAGGACATGTAAGTCCTCAATTTATCAATTTCTACAAAACAGTCTCCTTTTTATTCTTTAATAATCCTATATGTGATCTAAATGGTTTTAACCTACCAATTGAGACTTAATTCAAGCTTGGCCATTTAATCTAATTCATTCCATGACTCCCCTGTTTCAAGCATAAATTTTCAGAATTTATTAACACCATTTGACCCCCTAAACATTTTGAATTTCACAATTAAGCCCAGCAGTTTCCAATTATTCAGTTTCAGTCCCGTAACTTCTAAGAACAATTCAGAGACTTATACTTAACATTTTTGAGCAAATCATACCTCTATTCCATGTAAAATTTTGTCCTCTACAACTTTGTAGAAGAACACTTTTTCCAGAAATGACTCTAACATGCTCAAAAATGCAGTTTTCTACAGGACAGTTTACAAATCCGAATTTCTTTATTCTTTCTACCCTTATCTTTTACCAACCTTTAATTAATTCAATTTCATGCTTAATATAAATACTAACATCAAATTATAGGTAGTTGAGACTCTAATCTCAACTTTAATTTATTTCACTCACCTTGATAGACCGGTACTTTATTTTTATTTCTTGGGCTTGACGGTTGTTCCGAATCGACCTCGTATACCATGATAATTAATAAAAACTAATCAATAAAACAGTATCGAATATATATAAAAATATTAATCAACTCGATACCGAAACTTAAACTAACTAGAGATTTGAGCTTACCCCGTCATCGGTAGAAATTCGATATTACTATATCGAAAATATCAGACTACCAATCAAACATTGGATCGTATGTTTACTAATTTCCTTCAATAGGCCGTGCATATTCCAATCACCTCTCCTCCCCTTTTATACTACTTGCCGTGAACTATTCCCCCCACCATATATTTTTTTTATTCAATAATTTCATATGGTGTTTCCACTATATTTCCCATTATGCTTACTTTACCTAAATATTTTAGGTGGATCTGCCGTGTACCATTTCCTTCTTATTTATAGCAATTTGCCAGATTCTAATTTCAAATCATAGCCACAATTGGTGGCAATTCCACTTGCATCTTTTTTTTTTTAGCCTATTTGTTTTCATGACTTGATTTTCCATTTGCAATATGGTGGATTTGCCTTACACGGCAATCCACCTAAATCCTCTTCTTTATTTTTAATAATAATAATAATAATAATAAACCAAATAAATAAGTTTCGAACCTAATTTCTACTAGACCCGAATAATCTAATAATAATAAACCCGAATAATTAATAAGACCAAATAATTTATAGAACCGATATAAAATATTCGGTCATCGGAACCTAATTTCGACTAGACCGGTTTTTGAGATGTGACATTCAGAGTTTATAGTTTAAGTATTAAAGTTTATAGTTTAGAATTTTAAAGTTGAGCAAGTACATTTGATCGGTTGACCAAGCTGTTCACCTTTGTTCCCTCATATTCCCGTAGGTCATGGGGTCGAGACCCACTAAGAGCACTCACCTTCCTTCCTTTAGAGTCCTCATCCCTTCCCCTCTAAATAAAATTAAGATTATATTAAAATTTGTAAAAACAAAGTTAGACTACTTCAAAAAAAAAAAGAATTTTAGAGTTGGATGTATAGATTTAGATCATAGAATGAAAATATACACGCATGTTTCGGTATTTGAAACCGTCAGAAATTGAACCCATCCGATAAGTAAAAAAACATAGTTCTTTCTTCCACTCCATAGCCGCTAGGTTTCTTAAATATTGCATTTGTTTAATCGGTCGCAGCATTAATTTTAATGTTGGTGTCAATTGTCAGTGTGCATTATTTTCTTATTTTTTTTATATTTTGTTTCCTTTTTTTTCAAGTTTTTTCAATTTTTAATAACAATCTATGTTCTTATGTCATGTTTTTCCTCTGCTTTTGTGACACGTTTTTTTTACTTGTGTGGTAAGTTTCCTTTGTCGTTTAACACGATTTTCTTATACTTTAGCAATCGTATGGTGTTCGTACAGAGTTTCTCACGGTGCTTGTTTTCTGATTTGATTTTGTCGGTGGTTATGAAAAGTTTGATTTCTTTGATGGTCGTTTGTTGATGTAATCAGAACTCTATAGTGGAGCAATCTGCCTAATAGTCTGGTTCAGTCACCACTTCTTTTTCACCTTGTAAGGGTTTGTTTTTCTTTATACCTTTGGGTTTCATATTTTATTTTTTGTATTAGTTTTTTGCTAGATGTAATCTTTATTTTTCTCCTTTTTAGTGCGTTGTATTTGTGATACATACCATTATTCTCTAATAAAATTCAGTTTACATTGTTCAAAAGAAATTATATCTATAAGTTAGGTCTATTTATGTTCTTAACATTTGCTAAAATTAACGAAATACTTTCTCTTAAATACATCAAAAATAAAACAGAAAAGTACATATTAAAGATGAATTTAGAACGGTCCATAAGTTAGGTATGTAAGTTTCTGCCATTTGATGATTTTAACACAATATTTAATTTAAAATACATTAAAAATAGCATGTTGACAAATTCAGAACGGTCCATATGTTAGGTTTATAAGCTCTTAACGTTTGTTAATAGGATAATTATTTCATACACAAGCGCTTGTTAAAACTGTGTTTACACAAACGGCTTATTTTTAGGGTTTAGATACTCTGTTTAGGGGTTTAAGGTTTTGAATTTTAAGGGTTGTTGATATAATTTTGGGTTTAAGGTTAAAATTTAAGGTTTATACGTTAAAACCTAAATTCCCAACTATATTACCCTAAACTCTAACCATGAACCATAAATTCTAAACCCCTACACTAAAACTCATAAAATCTAAACCTTAAATTTAAGGCGTTTGTGTAAATAAAAAATTCTCGCCGCTTGTGTATGGGATTATAATCCTTGTTAATATTAACCGTATATGTTCTCTAAAATACATTAAAATAAAAATAAAAAAATTGCATGTTGACACATTCAGAACAATTTATAGGTTAGATTTACAAGTTCTAAACATTTGCTAAAATTAACAATATATGTCCTCTAAAATACATTAAAAATGCATGTTGATAAATTTTAGAATTATTTACAGGTCAGGTCTATAAGTTCTCAATACTATTAAATTTAATAAAAATATAAATATTAAGATTACATATTGATTTTGGTATAATATGCATTTGTGAATGTGTCAACATGCATCATTTTATCTAGTCTAGATTGGATTAAAACAAAATTATAAAAATGTACACCTTTATATAAAACTCTAGCATGTGTTTTTTTTTCCAACATTGATTAGAATAAATTCGATTCAAATTTGAGTATATTTTTTTGAAACGATATTTAGTGTAATTTTGTTTTTTGAAAAGGGCACCATCTGAGCTTATATTAAAATGAAGAATAAATACAGCTGGCAGTAAACTAAAGTTCGAAACAAAAATAAAAAAGACAACAACATAAAAACAACTAAAAGATAAAGTAACTAAACAAAAGACATGAAATGAAACGAAGCATCATAGTTAGTGTAATTAACTATTTTATTATACAGTTAATGAAATTAGATCTGACAACATCAAACATGATACTAAAATAATTAAAACACAACAAAATAAAATTAGTAGAAATACAAAATAATTTAAACACAAATATCATACAGTAAATATACGAATTATCGAATCTAAACAAAGTTTTATTAGATATAAAAAGACATTTAAAAAGCTTTTGAGGTACTAATTAATAAATAATAAATTCCAAAAAATATTAGATTTGGTATGGTGCAAATGCAACATAGGAGAGGTGAAGCATAGCTTTCTCATTGATTAAGCTACGCTCTTACGTTATTTAAATTAATATTAGATTTGTCGGCATTTCACGTTATTTGCCTTGCTCCCTCCGTTAAAACCCAAACGGATCATTCTCCCCTGTTTTTACTCTTTAACTCCGCCGTTACTTTTTTTTTTTGGTTTTTACCCCTCGTTTTTCTCCCTCTCTCTTTTAAATATTCAGAAATAAAGGAAATAAAAAGACAAAGCAACGTCCTTTCTCGAATAGCCCCCCGACTGTTTCTCTATCAGAAGTTTCAACGTGTTGAGCCACGTGTTCCGATTTACAAAAAATTAAAGTCGTAAATATTATAATTCGACTTTAAACAGTATTTTATATTGTAGTCGAAACTCTCTGTCACCGTTTTTAATATTTTAAATTTAAAAAAATAGGTTAAATAGTGGATAAGCGGTGAAGTCGAATTCTTTTACCACCGACTTTACTCCTACCGTAACAAATGTTATAGATTAAGAAATAATCAGACAAGTACTATACTTTTTGAGGGAAAAACCAGCTGCCATATTTAAGTAAAGCTTCCCTACTCTAATTTTTTTAGTTTTTCTCCTAAATTATTATTTTCGTTTCATTTGATTTTAAAAATTATCGGTATCTAATAATAAGATTTTACTGTCAACAATCTCCAAAGCAAGTGGTTAAAAGTTTTTCAGTTGATACCTTCACCATCCCTAGATTATGAATTCTAGATCTATTAGGAGCAAAATTCTCCTTTCCCCTTCTCCTAAATAGAAATTGTTCAAAAAATAATAAAATTTCACCAGTTACAATTTTATTGAACACTTTTTAAATAAATTAAGATAAAAATGATAATTCAGAGGGTAAATTGTGAAGAAAAAAAACTTTAAGCTGCAAAGTAAAAAATGTAAATTTTATGAGAAAACCATGAATTGGGCCCACTTATTTATTAGAATATAAAATAATAAAGTTAATCATTAATGTTACGTCTTTTATTAATTCAGTCTTAATGTTTTACTAATTTTGGTTGTATTTATAGTCAAATTATTGTGATTTTAAGATAAATGATGATTAAACCCTATTTTTTAATGGCGTTAGATATGATAACCTATGTATTATGTAATAGTCTACTTTTATTTTTATTGTGCACATGTACCAACAATTAATTTTAAAATTACAAAAATATATTTAAAATTATTTATTGCAAAAATATCAGGTGGCTAGCGTTTGTCATGTTAGCAAAGTAGTGCTACATCAACAATGATGCACGCATAAATTGCGACATAAATTGTCAAGTTAGTTTCATGAAAAATTAATAATTTCATTAGTTTTTTTTTAAAATATAACTATAGTCGATTAAATAAGTGGTTTCAGTGAAAAAACGAATAATATTCTTTTTAAAAAGATTCAGGTTTAATTCAATGTCTGCAACGTGTGTGTGCATTATCAAATGATTAAGAATATTTCTGAACAGATACGACATTGTAATCACTTTTAGACTAATAAAAAAATTATAGTTGACCAAACAAGTAGTGTAATAACAAATGACATTATTTTAATTCATTAACAGTAACATTAACCCCATATTCAATCCCAAAAACTCATCCCCTTTATAGAAAAATATTAAATTTAAAATATAACAAATTGATGAAAAATAAAGATGTAGATTAAATTTGGACCAAATTGATAAAAATGTAAACATTAAAGATAAAATATGTTATTAAACCTCTTAAGGAAAACAAAACTCAAAAGAAAGAAAAAGCAGCCGACAATTTACCACGCGTAGATATATTAGAAGGCATACCAGTCAAAGTCTAATCAGCCGATGCTAGTAAAAGGCTAAAGGTGGAAAAGAAGAAAAAAGAAAAAGGGTAAAAACACAATTGATCACTAACCTATTTTATTTTTCTATTTTGCTCACCAAATTATTTTTTAGCGAATTGTCATTAATATTACGTTCTTTTTTTTATCACCGACCATTGAAAATTTAACGGTGATGCTAACATGATTTTTTTAATGACCGATAAGTACAATAAAAATATAACGTTAGTGATAATTCTGTCAAAATGATTAATTTGGTGATAAAAATAGGAAAACAGGAAACTTTGGTGACCAATGGTGTTGTTTACCCAAAAGATTAGGTTTTTCATATGTTAATTATAATTTGTTTAAGGGGAGTAAAAACCTCTTGTCCCCTAACCATGACTCGCCCCTACTAAAAAATAATTAAAAATTAAATTTTAAGCTTTAACCCTATTTTTATATCTTAAACCTTTAATCCTAAAAAATACACCTGCACACTAACCTTAAGCCCTAACCTTAAACTATAAATACTAAATCCGCTATTTTAAAGTGGACAAACGCAAATAAAATAGCAGACGATTTTAATCCCTTTAAAGGATACTAAAAATAAAATAAAATTACAAGTCAGTCAACAAACGCAAATTTTCTGTTGTTTGTTTTACTTGGGGAAGACCGGAAACGGTTTTATTTCCCACCGTTGAGCTTTAAACGACTTCAAAGTTCAAGAAACAAAGTCCAAAACGACAGAGATCCAAACGCTTTCGCGATTCCTCTCGTCGTCGGTAAGCTTCAGTCTTTGATTCCGCCGGAACTAGTAGTTTTTTCTTCTTCATCTTTGCTTACACTGTTCATTTTAGTTCAGTTTTTCTTTTGTTGAATTTTTTTAATTCAGAAATGCTTTTTATTTAGTTCCTTTACTCTGCTTTCGCTTTTAATTTTCGCGTTTGCATTGTTAAGTTTAGATTTAGTTCAATGCGCTTGGATCTGTCTCGAAACTTTTTTTTTTGTTGTGGTTTGGTGCAATTTTTTTGTTCTAGTTTGGTTTGCCGGAAAACATGAGTTGATTAGAAGATGCGGGAAATTGAAATCTTGATTTCGTTTTTCTTTATGGAAATTTTGGAGCTGGGAAGTTGAAACGTGTTTGAATTGGAGCAAGGTAGCAATTGAGATAAGTTCCAGTAGGGAAAAGATCATACAGTTGAATCCGAGATTTGATTGACATAAAAAAGGAAATTTATTTCCGTTGTACTTTTCTTTATTTTCCTACATTTTCTCGCCTACCAATCATAGCTGTAACGAGTAATGACTGTTAATTTTCAATTTATTTATTTAAAAATTTCCCCTGCCAAAGCGAATACTGATACGGCAACGGCATTTTCGTGTTATTTAAAGAAAACGATTTTATAAAACTCAAGTCTATAGTTTCAATTAAAGCAAATATAATTTACTAATCATCTGGGGGAGAATTGCAATTTTATAACAAGAAATAATTTAATGTTTTAAGTTTTAAATTCTTCCTGTTTGCTATAGTTATGCGTCTCTAGTTTCATTTAGTTTTTTTTTTATATATAATTTCATATGGCTAAAGTTTCTCGTTTGTTTCAGTCAACATGAATATAATATATCCATTGAAAGAGTAAGTTCAACAACTCTCTCCAAAAGAGCAATTGGGGTGCTACAGCTTTATACAATTGACCTGTACATCTTGGTTGTCTACGGCGGCTGTTGCAAATTTATTATTGTTTGCTTGGTGTTTTATAAATTATAGTGGTGGTACTGATGTTTATGAAGTGTATGACACTTGTCTCAGGATGAACTTGGTATAGCTTATCAACTTTGAATAGGCTTGTTGTAAGCGGAAAAAGTAGATGGTCAGGTCTTCGGTTTGGTTTGCCTTATTTTTTTTTGGAGTTGTGTGCTTGTTTGTTCTGTTGGAATGTTTCTCTGTATGTTAGTATTATGGATGTGTTACTATTTTTAGTGGCAAGATCTGATGCATTTTCTAATGGGCTGATTGGTTTCATTTTCTGTCAGTGTGATAATCTTATGCGCGATGCACGACGATAAATATTTCATGAAATTGCTTCATGGTTGAAGAGGTTTCGAGCTTTTAAGCCAAAAGGTGATGCTTGCAAATTTTGGTAGTTGGCTCAGTTGGACGGCAGGTTGAAAATGAAAGCTGAAACACCCCATTTGAAGAGGTGAAATGGTCCTTCAGCATTTAATCTTAGACTGTTGACTGTCTGTCCAAAGTGCACCCGTATTCTAACTCTTCATTAGCAACTTGACTTATTGCCTACGGATCATAATTTTACAAATAAACTTGAATACTTGTTTCCCAGTTGTTTGCAAAACATTGACGTGACTGTATGATTGGCAGGATGAAGAAATGGTACGGTGGTGCTATAGTTGCATCTCTGTTTATGTTGCTGCTGTTGAGATATGGTTTTATGAAAAATCCTGTTGAAGAAAGCTACTTGATGAATCCCTTCTCTTCTAATGGAACCAATCCACTTGAATGGGTGCGTTTTACAGCTCCACATGCACTTCAGAATCCAGGAAATGCTTCTCAAGTAATTTCCCTTGATATCATAGCCTTAAGTCTCTTTGCTCAGAGGAACCTCTCCAAGGGAGAGCAACAGTCTTTGCTCACCTGGAATTTGTTGAAGCACTTAATTAATCATTCTCATGCTTTGCCAAATGGAGTAGAGGCTATCAAGGAAGCTGGAAGTGCATGGAATAGCCTGATGGCTTCAGTTGAAGAGGAAAAGCTTGGTTATGCGAATGATAATTCATCTAGAAAAGCAAAAGAGAAGCAGTGCCCCCAGTTTCTTAGTAAAATGAATGCTACAGAACCTGAGAGTCACTACAAGTTGCGAGTTCCTTGTGGCCTCACTCAAGGTTCTTCCATTACAATCATTGGCATTCCAAATGGTGTTCTTGGTGATTTTCGCATTGATTTAACAGGGGAAGCACTTCCTGGGGAGCCGGATCCACCAATAATTTTGCATTACAATGTTAGACTTCATGGGGATAAGACAACTGAGGACCCGGTAATTGTGCAAAACACCTGGACCTTAGCTCATGATTGGGGTGAAGAGGAGCGTTGTCCGCCAGAAACATCTGAAAAGAATAATAAAGGTAGAAAGAGTCGTTACATCTTTCTGATACTTTTAGTGCCAAAAAAGGGTCTTTCCTCTTGTTTTATGTTAAATTAAGGTCCATGTAATTTGTCCTCTCTTTTGGATAACACATCAAAGGAGTCTGAAAGTTTCATCAAGTTCAAAGGTTCTTCAACCTATTGTCTTCAGGCTTTGTCTAGCACGAAACTCTATGCTTAATGAAATCAATTAATTGCTAGCTACAAAAATGCTTTACCTTCATTATGTGCAACGAAATAGAATATTTCCACCTCATGTAAATTTCTAATTGTTTCCTCTTCTTCCTTTTTTCTTAATTGTTTGCATCCATGAGGCATGTATAATGCATCTATAGTTCCTTTGAGGTAACTCTCTACTCTTTATTTCTCCAGTGGATGAGTTGGATCAATGCAATAAGTTTGTGGGTAAAGATGATAACCGGACAGTTAGAGTGCACTCCCATGGTTCAAGGATGTCTTCAATGGGGCTGCTAGGGGTTAAATCCAGAAGATATTTTCCTTTTAAGCAAGGTTCTCTTTTCGTTGCAACGGTTCGAGTAGGATCGGAGGGAATACAGATGACAGTCGATGGGAAGCACGTAACATCCTTTGCTTACCGAGAAGTAATTTCTGAATCCTCCTCATGTAGAATTGTTCAATAATTAATGGTTTTGTTAAGCTTAATGGCTTGTTTGCTGCTCTTATGCTCAGACGTTGGAGCCATGGCTTGTTAGTGAGGTTAGAATTTCTGGAGATGTGAAATTAATCTCTGTGCTGGCTAGTGGTTTACCGACTTCGGAGGATTCAGACCATACAGTTGATATAGAAGCACTTAAATCAGTTCCTCTTTCTCTTCAAAGACCTGTCGAGCTCTTTATTGGTGTTTTCTCTACCGCCAATAATTTTAAAAGAAGAATGGCTGTGAGAAGAACATGGATGCAGTATCCTGAAGTTCGATCTGGGACGGTTGTAGTGCGCTTTTTTGTTGGTTTGGTAAGGTTTCCTTGTGAACTTCTCTCACTCAAAATAGTTATAATTTGGACGCTTGGGGAATTCTAGTTATATCATAGTGAGGGAGAATCATTCTCTTCAAGCAATACATGGGGTTCAGATGTTCTTGCAGCACATTCTATGGATCAATAATATGGTTCTTGAATCTCGATCATGTTCTCAAGCCATTGTTGCACCTCTAGATTCCTTATGATTTTGTGCCAGAAGCCTTAACTGCTGTTAGATCTCTCCAGCTGGGACAGGATTAATCATGTTCTCTCATCTATGTTTTTAGACCATAGCTGTACCAATAGATAGCTTACAGTGTTTTGCAGCCCCACTAGTGAATGACAACTATATCCTTTTAAATAGAATAAAATAGTTAAGACAGTGTTACCCAAAAAATAGTTAGATGGAAATTGTTGTGCCAAAATCTCTATTGTTTCTGTCTTGGAATTATTTTCGAGTTTGTGGTTTTAAGTTTTATGGTTATCTAAGCCTCTTACATAATCACTTACCGACTTTGAGGTGTTCTACAGCATAAAAACCATATAGTGAATGATGAACTCTGGAATGAAGCACGGACATATGGAGACGTACAGCTGATGCCTTTTGTTGATTACTACAGCCTTATCACCTGGAAAACTTTGGCTATTTGCACCTTTGGGGTAAAGTTTTGGCCCCTTTGTTTGAATAGGCAAGATTGTTCATTTTCTTATAAAGTTCATCTCTTCTACAGACAGAAGTTGTTTCGGCGAAGTTTGTCATGAAGACTGATGATGATGCATTCGTTCGTTTGGATGAAGTAATGGCTTCATTAAACAGGATAAATGTGACTCATGGATTGCTTTATGGACTCATCAACTCAGATTCCCAACCTCACCGCAGTACAGATAGCAAGTGGTATATTAGCCCTGAGGTAATTCTTCACTCAACTTCCTCAAATTTTGCTTGATATGAGCACTGATCAGAATGAAGAACTATGCTAGCTTCTGTTAATTTGTATAATCTTCATGTTAGCGACAAATCACCATTATTTACCCGTAACGGGATAAAATTTGTCTTCTGCTGCTTACTATGTTCTTGCTACCATTTTCAATGAAGGAATGGTCTGAAGAGAAGTACCCACCTTGGGCACATGGTCCTGGTTATGTAGTGTCCCACGACATAGCGAAGGCTGTTTACAAGAGGTTCAATGAAGTGCACTTAAAGGTACAATGAAAAATTTACCACCTCCTTTTTCCTATTTTTGTTATTTCGATTCATGCATAACACCGTCACAAGCCACTATATAAGCAAGCCTGAGAAATTATTGGAATAGGTTTTCTCCATTCATTCCCTGTGTGGATTTAAACAAATATCATTTATGAACAACAGATGTTTAAGCTGGAAGACGTGGCAATGGGTATTTGGATCGCGGATATGCAAAAAGACGGTTTAGAAGTCCGGTATGAGAAGGAAGAGAGGATCTTCAACGAGGGTTGCAAGGATGGTTATGTTATTGCTCACTACCAAGGTCCAAGAGAGTTGATGTGTTTATGGCAGAAACTCCAGGAGACAAAAAGAGCTAGATGCTGTGGCGATCCATAGGGCATCGAGGGTATGCAATAGTTCTCTTTTATGTTCTTTGGCGAACAAATACTGACAACTACATTTCACAACCAGCACTTTCCCGGTGCTAACTTTAACTTGACCAGAAATAGAGGAGGAAGCCGATCAGTCATTGCTGGTTTGATTGATCCGGGTCGGGAAAATTCGGGGTAAGAGGTGTTTTTTAGTGGTCTTTTTGTTTCTTTTATTCTTTTAAAGCCTTTTTGGTAGTAGGTGGATGGGGTTAGTGATCATATTATTGTATAATAAGATCTCTTTTTTGTAGGGCATACATAGTAATCAACTGGTAGATTGATACCTTGTATAGAATTTGCAGGTTTTACCCAAGTACAATCTGCTATACATCTGTACTTAAATTCTTTGTTTTTCTCAAGTATTTTTCTCCAACATCTGTGTTCGACATACATGAAGATATACGAAGGCGGAATCTCAGTACATAAATTGACGCAATGAAGGCATGAACCTGATCGTTACACTTTCGTGTTTTCATTTCACTGAATCAAATAGTAAGCTTACAAATAAAGTAGGCTGTAGACAGTTGAAGAATGCATCAAGCTGATAAAGGGTTCAACATTTGATAAGCCTTTCAAGATGTTAGCTCAGATCCCTCATTGGAGAAGACATGATTCGCTATTTATCGAAGTTTCTATCGAGGCAAGAAACCGTAACTTGCTATCGCGATCTCACATGTTTGCATTCTTTCTCCACGCGCAAACTCATTGCGATCATAATATGATATTTCGTTTATGCTAAGATCAACACAAGCCTTTACGAGTGCTTCACCGACATGATTAGCAGATTCCTGAAAATACAAGCATAACAGGATCAATCTCCTTGTTGCAGACCATACGTATACATATACAGAACGTTGTTGAATGCGTCGACATCCTACATACGAATACATACGGGCAGTGTTAACTACGACAACCATGTTTAACCATATAGTGTTGTATTCATTACACTATTCTCGTGTCTACCAAATATGCTGTGTTTGTATGGTATTTTCATCTTGTGCCTAAACTCGTTAGGTCTATCTTCGGTTATCTTAACCTGAAACTTTTTTCTCCACAAACAAGGAATTTTCAAGACTTTCAAAGACCTTATGAAGCACTTACGACGGTGGTGCAAGCGGGATCGTTACGGATAGATTTCTGCAAATTGCTTCCGTAAAATAAACACTTGCTGTTTTTGTCATCCACCAACATTGCATATAACTGCTTCTCGGAACAGAATACCGACAGTCTTGGTCTTCTCGGAGTGCCATTAAACTGTATAAGATAAATACATGCTACATTACTCGGACTTCGGCATTAGTATCGGACATGGACAGATTTCTACGTATTCAGAAGGCCCTATGAGAATTATATATCCCATACCTATATCCGAGTACGCGCCAAACATAAACTTCGGATACCAAGTACTTTGGAACAAAATGAAGAGTAACATAGAAATGAAATCATACCTTATTTAGCATTCTTCTGTTCCTGATTTTAGCGCTTTCTGTTCTGGTATTCGCCTTTGCTTCAACTACTAATGTCTTAACAAAAAGACCTGTGGAAAACCACTTGATTTAGATTCTACCCGAAGCTTAAAAATGTAGGCTTACAGTTACAGGACATTACTCCAAAACATGTCCCAAGTCATTACAACCAGATGAACAGAAACTGTAGTAACAGTTAATAAGTTGGGATCTTGTTTAAGCTTACTTCTGTTCTGTAATGGAAGGAATTCGAAACATTTAGATTTCGGACCAAAAGCGTTGCTAGTTTTAAACTGGAGTGCCGGGAAATTCGCCACTGCCATTGCTTGTAGTTATCGAAACCTGTAGGTTCCCTAGCAGCAAATGAGAAACTGATTGAAACCTGGTAGATTTATCATGTTACTCTTCTTGCCTGCAAATATAAGTAAGAAAAAGGAAATCCCATGGAGGAACTTTTGGCAAACACGTTATAGCAGGTTATATCACATTCTAGACTTGAGCTAAACATTTCAACAAACAGATAGAGCTCATGATATTTTACTATACGATTATTGGCTTCCAAAGCTTCTTAGATACAACCCACAACGTTACATCTAATCCAATAAAAAACTTCTTTCTCCGATTATGGCTTAAATAATGACTTCTAAAATGTAATTCTGGTTTTGTTTTAGCTGATATTGACCTTTTGTAGGGATAAAAATCATCGACTACTTTTCGGTGTCGCTACTTATGCTCTAACACTAAAAAACAATATAACATTAAATTCCAAACTTTAACCCTAAATTTTAAATCCTAAAGCCTACACCATGTACCCTAAAAAATACACCTTACTCCAAATTTCCTAAACCCTAACCATAAACTCTAACCTAAAACCCTAAACCTAATTTTGAGCGTGAGGCATAAGTAGGGGCACCGAAAAGGAGCAGAGGAATTCCATCCCTTTTGTAGAAATGAAATCGTAATCAAACAAGTTTTGAATTAACCAACGGATTGGTCAATTGATAAGCAGTTTGATATCGAGTTTTGAGTTTAAGACCTTGTGTAGTATAAAATCGACATCAACCAGCAAAATTAGGTGTGTGATGCAGATTGGTCCAAAATAATCAAATCAAAGCCCTAAAAAATTAAGATAAAAAATAACTCATATTAAATAATGAGTCGAATACCGATAACTATGCAGAAAATCAAAGTTTTTATTAACTTTTATTTTGGATGTTCATAGTATTAGATTGAATTAAATTTAAAAAAATAAAAAAAATAAAGCTATCCGTTTTCTCAAAGCAAAAATATCAAAGACAAGGTGGACAACAACACATGTGGCTAGGGCTGTTCAAAAATATCCGGCTCGAACTACTTGATTCGCCGACCTGTCTACCCGATTTAAATTTATCAGGTATTTATATTAAAGTACTTGAATATTTCGGGCCGGATACCCGGCCCGCAATTTTTTTCAGGTAGTTGGGCCGGCTCATGGCCGAATTTTTTATAACTGGGTACTCGACCCGACTCGCTAATTTTAATATTTATAGATTTTATATTTTAAATTTTATTTTTATTTTATGTGTCTTATTATTTTTTCCTTAAAATTAATTTTAAATCCTTAATTTCTTTTTATACTTGTATTATATACTTCTAAGTTTACAATTTTTCAAAAATATTTATATTAATTTTTCAATATGAGAGTCGAAAAAAAATCATGATCGAGATAATATTTTTAATACCTTCTTTTGTCGATAAATTTTAATATATATACATATATGTATATATATCCAAATATTTTTCTCTTAAAACTAACCTCAAATCAATATTTTTTGTGTTTGAAATATATATCATAAAATTTTATGTGTTTCTTATGTATTTTAAAAAAATTAAAAATATAAAAAAATAAACCGGATACCCGGTACTCGATTTGCGGGTATCTGATTTTTATAGACCGGGTCACGAACTGACTTTTAGGTACCAAAAATTTCGGGTACTCAAAAATCTGGGTACCCGAATATGAACACCCTACACATGGTATCAAAAACATAGTTGATTAAAATCTCCTCAAACTGAAAACGACTTTCCTTTTTGTTTTGGTTGGTTTAAAGTGATAAACATCATTAAAAAAAAGATTAACACCATCAAATCCAAAGACATGAACTGTTATGTCACTCAACGTGTTTTGTAAGAGTCGTAAATGGTACGGCCGTTTTTCATGAATCAAACATTCCAGATCCTTCCACAACCTTCTTCACCAATCTCTTCATTTCTGTGGGCTCTCTTAATTCCAATCCCCTTATAACTTCCCCGTGTTTTGCCCTAAATCCATCACTTGTTTCCATTCATTGATTCATTTCAGAACTTAAAGTTTCCACCTTTCTTTCTTTTTTCAAAGCTTCCATGGCTTCTGAAAACGAAGCTCCTCAAGTTTCTTCTTTGTTTGAAAGGTTGTTAAGGGAACAGAGATCTCTATGCCTTGCAAGCACAGGTTCCATGGCGAAATGGCTTAAAATCCATGGTTCTTGTCCTGTCTGCAGGTACAAGATGCCTGTTGAGAATGAAGAGATGGGGAAGAAGAGAGCCGAGGAGAGGGAGATTTGGGTTAGATTTTCTTTTAACAATGGTGGGGGAAACGAGGTTTCCTCCAGGCCAGATGAAGATGGAATCCAGTATTAGAAGAATTGTGAGAATTTGTTTGTTTCCTGGGAAAACTATGTACATAGAAACAAACAATTGTGTTTTCCTGTTGATTAACCAATGAGAGACTCGGAAAACCTTTCATTCAACACCAAAAGATTTCTCGGACAAGGTGGCTGATGTAATGATGGGATCAGCCTGCAACTTCCCTTTTAACGTCCACTGTCGTGTAAGGAAGCTCTGGTAATTAAAAAAACACTATGTGCAAGACAGGATTCATATATCTTTACACTGTGGTGGGAGACCTTGGTGAAAACTACATGAATGAGCATGCGATGACGGCACATGGTCAGATCACGCTCACCTGCTCTACTTGGTTCCGGGTTTAAGATCACTTAAGAGCGTTGTCTTCACCTAGATTTTTTCTCTCCCTTCTAGATAGAAATAGAATAGGTTTTCAAAAAAAAATTATAGAGAAAGTTCTATCTTGATCATTAACTTTCTAATATTGTTAATCATATTATTTATAAAATTTATATAATATCAATTAAAGAATGATAGATCTAGAAATTAAAGAATGATGGTTTAATTTTTTTCTCAAATAGGTATACAAATTTTTATTTTTCCCCTATACACACTATACTAATTTTTAAAAAAATAAATTTAACACTAAAAAAATCCCCCCAAAAAGTACAATTACCCCCTTAGTGGTCATATAAGTCCACCACTAACTTCACCTTTTTATATGTGAGGTATCTGAAAGAGAAACTACAAAAAATTGATGTAAAATTTACTTTAAGGATGCATTATGCTAAGACAAGATGTGGTTTTTGAAATGCACCATTTGAGTAATTTAAGTTTGGGAGATAAGTTTGATAATGGGCATATAGCCTATAAGATACCATAGGAAAAAAAGTTGATGGAATGGGAAGCAAAAAGTGATTGCAAAGTGACCAACACCTCATCCTCCCCACCACCACTTTCTGCATTCCACTAATAATGTCATTTTTCTCTATGGTTTTGATTTGAGATTCCTAAGTTTTTAACCTAACTTTTCTATCTTAAGATTTCATTTACTTCTAACAAACATGAAAACAAAATTAAGGGGGGAATTTAACTTTGTATCGTACTCCTTCTGTCTTACTTGTATTATCACATGTTAACTTTTCGCGAAATTTTAGGAAGAAAAAGTTGTGTAGTGTAAAATAATTTAAACAAACAAGTTTACCCTTAGAAAGATAACTTTTGTTTTTGTTGGGAAACAAAAAGGATATAAATGTAAATTTATCTTATAAAAGTTATTGAAAATTTTCAAAGTGACAATTTGAGTAGGACAATTTTAAAACACAAAAATGATAGTTTTATTGGGATATAGAGGTAACTAAAATGAGTTAAATAATGTTAAGATCAAACTAATTTAGGTATTCAAACACTAAGAATGCTATTATTATGGGCAAATCAAATGGTTTTTTAGGATATTAGATGTCAAAGTTCAAGCCCCACCATGAATAAATATTGTGTAGGTTTCGGTCCAAATTTATTATGGATTTAAGTTTCAATATGTATGTGTCAAAGTGAATCAAACATGGTTTTCTAAAGACATTTTCTCTTTGGCAGCAACTTTGATTTTTCATCTTATTTGGTTGCGGCGACACTAATTTTAGAGTTGGTTGCCGATCGTTGATAATTTTTCTTTTACTTTTGTATTATTATATTATATTATTGTTTTTATTAAGAATAATTTTATCTTTGTGACATACTTTTTTATGCCTTGTAATATGTTTTTCTCTACCTTTTAGCATATATTTGATCTTCATTGATAGTCGTTTGGTCTTTTTTCCCCTCAAGTTTTGATTGTCATCGCCTCGACTGATGAAGATGACGTTTATTTGATTATCCTGTTAATCTTCTTTACTTTGGACCCTCGACCGATCAATTTGATATATGTAAGAGCATTAATTTCATGTAGAAAAAAAAGAGATGAAAAATTTTGAAGTATAAAAGAGGCGACTATGCATATTATATCACATATGTCATTAGGTAAGAGAATAATATTTCTGTGACAAATAGTATTAGAACGACTTGTTATTAGCTGATTTTACGATATAAATAAGATGAACAGTCATGACAAAAATATCACGAGAAAAAACGTGAAAAAATATTATATAAAGATAGAACAAATAATCTCATATTAAAAAAAACTTTTTTAAAAAGTAATGATCTCATGACACTTGTAACAACATAACTACAGCTTAAACATTAACATATATAATACTTTAATATTATACAATTAATTTTATTAATTACATGAAATAAAAAAATATGAATACATATTTCACGTGCAACACACGTAATATAAAAAATAGCATATATAAAGTACAGGAAGACAATAGAAACATGAAGATATATTAGATTAGATTTGTTTATGATTGATATTTGGTTGGGCCTATGCTAGCACAATGATATTTATTTTAATAAATTAATATGATTTTATTTACATTTTATTAATTATATATATTTTATTAATTTTTTAATAGTCTTAAGGTAATTATAAAAAAATATTTGTTTATATTTTTTAACCTTTTAATAAAACACACATTCTTATAAAATAAAGCTGTTCAAACTTAAATATTTTAAATGAATGTTACCTGATTTTCACTGAGACCACTCGTTAAATCTCCTTTTATTAAATTTTTAAATGTATAAAACTTATTAACTTAATACATCCTTTAATATAGAGAAATTATTATATAGATCCAGCCCACCACGTCATTCATGGTCCCTATTCACTAAAAATCAGCCAACTAATCATTATTTTCCATGTCATTTGTTTCATTCATAATCAATTTCTATGTAACCACTTACAACTTATTTACATGGTTAAAAAAAGTGAAGATTTATACTTGAAAAAAATGACATAAAAATATAAAAATTAATTAATTAATTTATAGTGGATGAGATCACAGATGACGTAATAAGCCGGTATCATGTAATAATTTTTTCTTAACATATGACATTCATTTAAATTCAATGTCATACCTCTAAGTCTAAGATGGACACGTGGCAGTCACCAAGTATTGTATATCAAAATTCAAATATCAATATCACTCCCGATTTCTAACAAAGGGTAGCCACTAAAATGTAGAAAGAAGAATCTTTTTACGGTCGCCACCCATTTCCTTCCCCTGGAAAACCTGGTGATGTCGGTTGCCGGTCACAGAAGAGAACCCACGTGTCAAGACTCTAATCGGAGAATAAAAATGAACGGCGAGGATGACACGTTGGTTAATATGAACTTTTTGCCGTTTCACTTTAGCTTGTGGGGACCGACACAAGAATATGTGCTGAGCTGTGCTTGGCAAAGCAAGGTGGATCCCTTGCCACATGGGCTTGTTCCATGTCGATGTTGGCATTGACAGGTCATGTGTAAAAGACTAGGGGTGTGCAGTACCAGATACCCGGTCAATTTGTCTAGAATTAATCTCGATCCATTAATTACCAGTTCTTGAAAATTAGAATCAGTCTAAATCGAGTTCAATATTTCAGGAACCAGTCTCGGTACTAGTACCGGGTACCAAGTCAATTAGTCTATTATTAATAAAATTTGAGCAGTAGGGGGGAAAATTTCAACCATCAATAATAATATTAAATAACAAAGTCAGAATATTGTAGGCTTGAAGGTTGAAGTCTTAAAACGAGTCATACTCATAATATTCATACATAAAGAAAAATAAAGGAGCGCCTTCAGTTATTTCAACCTCTTCAACGCCATTCGGTACCAGACCAATACTGGGTACCTGGTACTGGTCCTAGTCTCATTGGGTACCCACCGGGTACCAGGTCCAAAAAAGCATGATCCAGTCTCGGTCCCGATTACAATCGGACCTAAATTTTAGATCCAGTCTCGTTTCCACCAAAATCAATTCCGGGTAAAAATCTACCGAGTCTAAAACCGAGACCAGGTAATCGAGTTTTTTGCCCACCCATGTAATAGACAACTAGTTAAATATTCTAGCATTGGATAAATTATACATCTTTGGTAAAAAAAAATCAACCAAAAAAATGTTAGAGATAAAACTCACCAAGAAAATTCACAATAAAAAGAATAAAACATGTAATTTTAAAGAGAGTGAAGAAAAATAAAATACTCTCTTGAATATTTTATTTCTCTGGATATGTCATTCCTCTTTCGTAAAAAATCTAACGGTCATTATAAATTTTTTTATCGCTATTTAACTAGACGCTTTACAAATGTAAGAATGAAGATCGAGAAAATTAATATTGCATATTGATTCGCTAATAGTTCTTATTACATTGAAAATTATCACAGAATGAGATCTAATCATACTAAACCACCAACCTTCTTTGATTAGAACATGTACTACGTTAATCATCATATAAACGTCAAACTACTATAAAAATAGACGAAAACCATAGCACATACAAACAAAGAAGCACAGCTAGATCCATGAAAAGAAAATTTCAATTCAAAAGAAATTCTTTGTTGAAATTAAAATAAAAATAAAATAACGTCATACGACACTAAATCCAAACTACACTTAAAAAAAATTAGAGTAAAAGTTTTTGTAAGATTTATAAACATATTTAATTAAACTGAACTCTCTCTATGTATATTGAATGACATTAACAGTAGAAAATTAAAAATTATCACTTGAATAAAAAAATAATCTAACCCATAATTTGTTAAAACAATTAATTCAGCAAGTGGTAGCAAATAATATTGTTCAAAATACATATATCAAAATAGTTAGAATTAGAGATCCACTATTTGGTATAGTGGCTAAGGATACTCATTTTGCACTATCTTGTATGGGTTCGAATTCCGACATAAATATGTAATACATCTCTATTTAATTAAAAATAATTAAAATTAGTAGAATTCAATAATTGTCCTGGTGGTAGATCTATAGATACACGAGATACGATTAATTTATAACTTTGTACAATTTGGGGGCATACTTCTATAGTTGGATATACATTAATTATTAGTTGCTTGTTTTGTTGTTGACTGTAGTAAGCTTCTATTCCTTTTAGATAATAAAATCACAGATTTATCTAAAAATAATTGTCTTAGTAAAAAAATGATGATGTTCGTTCTAAGAGAACTGAATTTAATCAACTTTATTGTCAAATATTTTTTTTTAAAATATAAACAAATACAACCTTATAATTACGTTAAGACTATTTAAAATAATTAAATTAATAAACAAAGTTGGATCCGGTATTCATATAGTAGTTAGGGTTCATCTCCCCTCCCATGTCCCCATGTCCGGGAAAATTGATCGATCTAATGTGGAGGGCAAGGCACTACTTGATTTTTTTAATAAAAATCTGAAGGCTATATGTTTATTGGATGTTTAAAAGGTGACCTTTTGAGATAATATTATTTTAATTTGTAATTTATTTAACATTTATCTTATATGTGTCCATAAAACACGAATAATTAATTAATATTAAATTTGTTTCCGTAAATCTTTTAAAAAATATTTTTTATCAGCTATCCGCTAATTGTCAAACGAAGCCATAGTTAAAATAGGATGGGAAATCAATTAAAATTGAGCTGAATAGTGAAGAATTTGAATAATGCTTAAAATAATGTGAAACGTTTCAGGTTTTCTTTGGTTAGTGAAGGCTATCATTTGAAGAGAGAAAGATCTGAGAAAACAAGAGCCAAGTATTCAGAAAAAGGGCTTAATCTTTATTTTAGCCCTTGAATTATCTGCTTTTTTTAATATGAAAACCGTATTTAATTTTTATGTCTCACTTGATGGGTTTAATAGAAGATAAAAAAGAGGTCAAAAAAGTAATTTAAGTACTAAAATAAGTGTTAGATTTTTGAACAAAATTAAGAGTTCGAATCTTGGTGACTGAAGTCGTGAATGAAACAAATTAGATTGAAAAGATCATCTATATTGGACCTCTGTAGTATATGATACAAATTAATTAATGATTCAAATAAATCGGATAGCGATGATTATCGAAGAAGTGGAGTATTAAGGGGGATATGTGCAATGGGAGGGAAGCAAAGGCACTATCTTTTTCAGCAATATGGAGGAATATAAGAGCATGAAAAGATCTAAAAAGTCCACAAAATTTGTGGCTCTCAATCCTCTCTTGCTTACTTGGCATTCCCCACCTTTGTTTCTAACCCAAACACCATTGGCCCTATTTAGTCTCCCTAGTCCCTCCATTTCAGAAACCCCCCCCGGCTGGAATCAATCTTTTTCTGACAAAACACAAAGCTCTGGTCTTCCTACAAATATTACTACAACAACATATCAGCCATGTCTGAACTTAAGCTGTTCGGCAAGCTGATTCCATTGCTGACATTGAACCAGGATGAAGCTTGTTGCGACAGAAATTCTTCAGGCCCTGTGAATTCTAATCATGGGATTCAAGCTCAGGTATTTCTTTTTTCTTAATTACAAACTGGAAATCATTTGATGGGTTGGTTTGGTTTGGTTTCTTTTAAGGTTCTTAACGAAGCTTTGTCGTTGACTCACTTCTGTTTTTTTTTTTTGCTGCAAATCTTGATGGTTTAAGGTTTTCTGGCAATTCCAAGAACAACCCATTGTTTAGAAACTCATAATTATTAATGGGTTTATTCGATTTTCTTCAAAATTTGTAAATTTTTTAGTTTTTACCCAAAAAAAGAATCTTTTTTTTCCTACTTGCTTGGGCTGATTGGTTTGAGCTTTCTGTGAGAAATGTTATTTTCTTGCAGTTTCAAACAATCATTTCAGGTTAAGACCGATTGCTTCCACGCAACTGAGCAAAACATTACTTTTATGTTTCTTGATCTTCAAGTAAGTTGTCCTTGCTCTGTTTTGATGAATCCGCCATTGATGACACTTGAAATGATTATGAGATAGTTTAAGCATGAAAAGTGAAAATTATGGTTGGAATTTAAGTGTTTAAAGTTCTGGTTTTTAGGAGAAGCTTGATGACGACGACAATGGCAGAATCCCTTTGTCGGAGAGGAAACATTCGTCGCTAGAAAGCTCGAAGAACGAAGAGAAAACCGAGACAAATGGCTCGCAAGAAAAGACATTAAAGAAGCCCGACAAGATACTTCCATGTCCGAGATGTAACAGCAACGAAACCAAGTTCTGTTACTATAACAATTACAACGTGAACCAGCCGCGTCATTTCTGCAAAAACTGTCAGAGATACTGGACAGCCGGTGGAGCCATGCGGAACGTTCCCGTCGGCGCTGGACGTCGGAAAACCAAGAGCTCTTCTTCTTTCGCCGCCTCCACCGCTGCTGCTTTGCATTACCATCAGAATGTTATGATCTCCGAAGCTATCCTCGGAGCTCAAGCCAGTGCTGTTCTCACATTCGGCAATTCTTCTCATTTGCCTCCGCCACCGCCTCCATCGGCCCTTTACCGTCCCGGCTTTCCGGCATCCTTCTATTCGCCGGCCATAGGGAAACATTCCAGGGACGAAGAGGAGAGCGTTAAACCAGGAAACGGAGCTTCGAATTCGAAAGCTTTGAGGATCGACGATACCGACGAGAGTTCGAAAAGCTCAATGGTGGCGACCCTCGTGATCAAAACCAAGAACACCATGAATTCAGGAGGTATCTTCGACGGCTTCCGATCGAAAACCGGAGACGACCGAAATTGTCGGCTGCGAACATTCTCGGTGCTGCAAGCGAACCCGGCAGCCTTGTCTCGGTCACTCAACTTCCACGAAAACACATGAAGGAGATGACAATATAGCTAATAGGGCATATACCATGAGTCCATGATCAATACTTGAGACATGGCACAACTTGTAGATTAAACCAGATTATGATTTCGATCCGTATTAATATATAAATGTCGAGATTTGAACTATGAATCGAACGAATAATTGGATTAGGAATGAAAGGTGTGTTGTAGGCCCTGAATTGAGCAGATAAACATGAATTTTGAAGTTATGGAAAGGGCAAGCACCTTTCTTTTTCAAACACCAAAGAATCCAACAGCCAACCACTTGGATATAAAAGCAGAAAAAACAAGAACAAAGTTTCTATTTTTCCTTTCTTTTTCTGTTCCTTTTATTGTAGTTTTACATTTTTGGGGTAAGATAATATATTTTTCATATATAATAATTCCACTAGTAAACCAACCATGATTGTTTAATAATTTCCTAACATCAAATTGATGTGGATACTGACTTTTACATGACTTGTTTTTGCTTTAAGATAAATAATAATAAATATGTTTTCTTTTTTGCAATTCAGATATGTAATTTATTTGTATTTATATTTAAATATGTATACATTATAATGGTACGGTGTTCAATGAATTGATTTTATATTCTCTAATTGGCTTAGTAGTTAAAGATGTTTATATTGTCTTATTGTGTATGGGTTCAAATCTCGGTATGAGAATGTAATACATTCTTATTTAATAAAAAAAATACGAATAATGTTAATTTTAGGAGACCTGAGTTAATCGTTTTGTCTACAAGGTGTATGCGTTATCAAAAGATTAAAAATATTTATGAACAAATACTACCGAATAATCGCCTTATATATATATGGATGAGTCTACCACGTGCGACGAACATTGCTGAACACCACTAACGATGAACACCGATGAACACCATTAATTTTTTTTTAAATTTTAAAAATTTAAAGGACTAAAATTATAATTAAAATTATCTCTTAAAAAATAAAAATCAAATTTAATAATTACTTTATAATATTTTGTTAATAGGTTAGAATCAAATATACCCAATTCTCCTAAACCCTAACAAAATCAATCTCTTAAAAAATAAAAATCAGTTTATAATATCAAATTGAAGAAACAAGAAAATTTTAAGAAAAATAAACACACAATTACAAACACAGAATCAAAACCAAAAAATATATAAAAAAAAAATTAATCAGTTGTTTCAAGGACTTGATGGCCACTTCTTCTGGATTTCAAAGTGGTAATTCATATCCAAATAAGCTTTGCCATCGTCATCTACAAACTGAGGACCAAATCCAATTCCTTGTCAGGTTTCAACACGCAATCATCTTCTTCATCATCTTCATGGTGATCAACATTGTTCTTTCCCTTACTATCATCAACAAACTCTTCACGATTTCTTTTATTTTTCTTGAAACCATCTTGTTTGGATGCTGAAATTTTTTTTACAGCACCTGGCATTCTTCTTTCTTTTCTCCCCTGTGAGGCTATCTCCATAAAAACATTTAACATATAGTGTGGGAAGTAAAGAAGGAAGAAGCTTCGCATTCAAAGTTAGTTATGTGGGGTTGAAAAATTGCACCAAATTTATATGATTTTAACAAAGAATTTATGGATTCTCATTGATGATTATTGCTTTTGTTTTTATGTCCATAAACATGGCTTGGTTGAAATGAGAAAAAGAAATTGGGTATATTTATTATAATCTATTAAAAAAATATTATAAAGTAATTATTAAATTTGATTTTTATTTTTTTAAGAGATAATTTTAATTATAATTTTAGTCTTTTAGATTTTTAAATTTTAAAAAAAAATTTAATGGTGTTCATCGGTGTTCATCGTTAGTGGTGTTCATCAATGTTTGTCGCCCGTTGTAGAATTTTCCTATATATATATATATATATTAAATTCTAACATATTTAAGTTTGGCATATGTTTATACCCAACATGAACATAACTTTTTACGTTAAAATGCAAGGTAAAAACAATCACAATTGTGAGCAAAACATATCTGAATAGATCGGAATCAAAACTAATCATTAAAAAGTACAATCGAACGAATAATTAGAATATATCTGGAACAAAAATAAAATAAATTTGTAAAAAAAAAAATGGCGGTAAAAATAAAATAAATTTGTAAATGATCAATACAATTAATGGGATTTAATATTTTTAGGGTAAAGTACATTTGTGACCACCCAACTATTAAGTCTGACCTATTTTGACTACCGAATTATAAAAATTTAAATTTCGACCATATAACTATTTAATTTGACTTATTTTGACCACGAGCCGTTAAAATTTAACGAAAAGGTGATGTGGTAGTTAACTAAAATTTGTATAATTACACATTTGGTCTCTAATAGTTATCTATTATATCAAAACTTTATATGGGTAAAAAATGGAATAAAAACTTTGATGGATTACCATGAGCAGCTTGCCCTGGCTCAACCATAGTAGCCCCAAAGCATCCACAATATGCCTTTGAACTTGAGCCTTAGTAAACTCTGCTCCAACCCCAAGCGCCCCACTGCCCATAAACTTACTATGCCGCAAAAACGGATTTTTCGGGTCGAGTCGTGACACGTGCATTTAGTGTTATTATGTCGGTACTCGTTCTCTTGAAGGAATTAGTTTTAAAATTTGGAATGGGTTGTCCCATTGTGAAGGTTGCTTAAAATGCTTTTGTTTTATTTATGCTTATAGCTTATTGGGACCCCTTTTGTTAATAACAGAAAACTGTAATTTAGTCTCTTTAACCTGTTTGTCACCAATTCATTGTTTCTTGGCTATGGTAATGCAGAAAGTGACTTAGCTTTATGTTTCCTCTAGTCTGCTTCAACAACAGTTAAGCCTGGAAAATTTAGCTGTGGGAAACAATTCTCACCAGTTATATTTTATAGGTCTCCACATGGCATTCCTCCAAAAAGGCCATTGAGTTTGTTGCGCTTGTTGAGTGAAATTCGCATTGATCTCAGTGAACAAGATAAATCAAATTTAAGGTAGTTGTCTGACTCCATTTCAAGACTTCTTGGATTCTATTAGATCAACTTTTTTGATTCGAAAGCATTCTTTCTCTTTTTTCTTATTGTCCTTTTTGCTTGACTTGGCTCTTGTTGCTCGTATTCTAGAACAGAAGTATGGGCTACATTTCCAAGATAGGATGAAGCAGTAAAGTTGATCAACAGGATGAAGTATGCTTAACTCATCCGGTACTAGTATGCTTTCAATTTTATCATTGTTTTCAGCAGATGCCAAGTCAACTGTAGGAGAGACATTAGGCTCATCGAGAGAAGCATATTCTTGGGACAATCTCAAATCTGCCTCGAGATTTGACGGCGTTGATAGTGTTGCACTCACCTCCCTCATCATCTTCTCATCAGACTTCTGTTCTGAAACATCATGAGCATCAGAAGTAGTTCTTTTCGGAGTCTGTGTTGTTTTATCATTAACAACCTCTGACTTTTTAGAAACCTCATTCGCAGTAAGTTGTTTTAAAGTGCGCTTAACCTTCTCGAGTTCATTTTGCGGATGCTCCAGAACTGTATCTGCTGTTGTGTTACCAGAAACTTTCCTCATAACACATTTGGTTTTTTCATGCTCCAAAGGAAAACAAGATCCATTTTCAACTTTTGCAGTGGACAGTTCCCAGACACTTTGCTTTGATCGAGACTTCAGTGGCAGACTCCTCATTACTTGTAGAGGGGATTCCCAAAAACGTGAACTTGTCCATCGTCGAAGCCACTGCCATAACGAGTTAGGTTCCTCTGGACCATATTGAAGTCGTAGAGGTAACACGACAGGTAATGAAGCTAGAAGCTGCAAGCGATGGAATGCATAAGCACAAGCAGCAATTTTTAGGAGCACAAAACTATCTTAAAGGCTAAACATTATGGAGTTTCTATCAGCATCGAAAATCTATATAGATAGTAAGGCGAATCCAATCGTCGTATCAGAAAGCAAAAGAAAGAAAAAAAAAGGACATACCTTTTGAACAAATACATAGTTTGTTTTATTTTTAGAACCTTGAGAAAATGCACCAACTCTGAAAGGATCTGAGCTTTTCAAACCTTGCTTAAATAAATTAATTGTAATCAGCTTAGAAGCATGGTATGCATGATTAGCAAGTCCGGAAGCGCCACATAAGCAATGAACAATTGAACATAACTAGGGCATTAAACAACTTGTGTTTACCGTTTTTGTCAGAATTGCAAGACAAGTCATTACACACTGGTTTATAAGGAAAAAAACATGTGAGTTAGTCGTAGATGTTTTTCCTGCAGTTCAATGTCAATATCCGAACATCTAACCTTTTGACCACGAGCCAATGCCTGGAACTTAACAACTCCCCATATACAGTATAAGGTTGCCACGGCTTGTCGTCTAACCAAGTGACCATGAACAAGTGCTTGCAGCCTTATAATTTCCTTGAGGGTACGAAATGCCCGGCGAGCCTTCCAACAAAGAACATTTCCATCAATAAAACTACATGATTTTAGAACGATAACAACCCTAATATAAGGTCAGGTGACAGAAAATTTGCATTCATACGAGTATAGATCTATGCATGATTGGGACGTTCTCTCCAAGTCTAGACATACCCGGGAGAACCTAGAAGACCCGAGAAAGCTCGGGAAAGTTCGAGACAACTCCGGAAGACCCTGGAGAACTCTAGAACATTTTGGATAGTTGTAGATATCTAAAGACATGTATAGATACATGTAGAATACTCTAGAAAGATATATATCTATGCTAGATATTTTAAGAGGCAAAACCGTGACCGTTGGATCAAATCGATCCTAGCCGTCCATTTAGGAGGAGGGGGCCTATAAATAGGGTCACCCCTTTATTTTGTATTCACTCAGAAGTTGAGTATTGTAAACATTCTAAACACTCTTGTAAGCTCTCTTTCTTAAGCTTTTCAAACCTTGCTTAAATAATAGGGCCTACCCCATTCATGGGCGCTCGGCGTGAAATCAGGCAATCAAAGGGTCGCTCTGATACCACTTGTCACAGGGCCATTACCTTTTTTCCAAAAAACATGTCTGATAGGATGTGCAGCGCCACCGTTTATATATCCCAAGACCTTCTTTTTCTTTTCCGGTGTGGGATTAATGACTCCGCCTCTTCTCAAATGTGACACTTTGCAGCAGCTCGGTCAAGCCTAATCCTCTCAGGATTTTCCGGTTTGCCGAAGATACTAATTGCATTATCATTTCCAAGATTACTTCCTAAGTTATACTGCCAACATAATCAGATTACTTCTAAAGATTTTAAAATACTACAAAGTAACCTTTTAAGAGAGAGTAAGCTACCAGATAACCCCTAAAAGCATCATGTGCATTTGCAGCAGCTCGGTCAAGCCTAATCCTCTCAGGATCTTCCGGTTTGCCGAAGATACTAATTGCATTATCATTTTCAACTCGCTTACGATCTCGCTGACGCACTTGCTGAAGCGCTTGATGAACCCCATGCAGAATCTCTTGCTTAAGCGATTGAATCATTTGATAAAACGTTTGATGATGTTACGGCGAAAGATTTTTCATTTGAAGGTCCTCCTCATCGTTCCACTGAAGGTCCTGGTTCGGCAGAACGTTCTGGTCGGCAGCGGGTTATTGGGGTGACGGTTTACAACAATCTCCACCATAGACCCAGGGGGAGTTTCATTGAGTACCGCTGGTTTGGATTTTGCGCCATTTCGGATGGATTGAAAGCAGCTCATGAGAGAAAACTGCGGCGATATTTCCCGTTTCGTATTTCATCACAACAACCCTAGGTTTTAACTTTTAAGTCAGCACAAACAACCAAACGACGACGTTTTATTGAAATTGTAGAGGCTTAAAATGTTAAATTTGTTACAAGGTAATATATGTTTATTAAATTGATTAATAAAGATTAAAAATATCAAAGACTCCACATATATTTATAAATCATTTTAAATTAAAAAATCTACTTAAATTATTTTCTACACATATTATTTTATTATTATTTTAAATAATTGAGCTAAATTTAAACCTTAGACATTTTTAAAAAATTAAAAAATCCTAAACTATAAACTATAAACCATAAACATTAAACTCAAAACCCTAAATAATAAACCCAAAACTTAAACCACAAACCCTAAACCTTAAATTCTAACCCAATAATTTTGTTGACAAAAAGATAACCTACTCAACCTCTCTTCAATTTCGATTAATTTTACGTTGTGTACCTTTTTCTTTAGATTTCAAGCACATTAGGGTTATATTTTGAAAAAAAACAAATTAACCATTTCATTTTAATTTCTTTTTGAAAGGAATTTTTATTTTTGAAATCGTGTGAATTTGGTTGTATTTTTTTGCATATTTGTTTTATTTGGTTATGGTGTTTAAATTTAGGGTTTATGGTTTCATGTTTTTTGGGTTTATTGTTTATGGTTTTTAATTTTTAAAATTGAATAAGATTGGTATTCGATTCAATTATTTAAAAAAATTATAAAAATATATATGGAAAATAATTTTACTAAAAATTTATTTTAAATAATTTATAATTATATGATGAGTCTTTGAGATGTTTAATCTTTATTAATCAATTTAATGGTGTTCATTGATGTTCAACATTAGTGGTGTTAAGCGATATTTGTCGAACGTGGTGGAGTTATCCTTTATATTTTTGTTAAGAGAGATGGATTTGCACATTTTGCATATCCTTTGTGTTGTCATAGTCAACTTGTCACGAGGCCATTACCCTCTTCCCAAAAGACATGTCTAATAGGATATGCAGTGTCACCGTTTATATATCTTAAGATCTCCTTTTTTCCTTTCTGATGTGGGATTAATGACCCCGCCTCTTCTCAGATGTGACATTTCCCCCACTCAATCTTGTAACGCCCTCGTCACGAGCTTCCGCTCTCATGATTGGCCAATTGTTACGGTTATCCACCCTGACTACCCCACTCATGAGCACTCGGCGTGAAATTGGGGAGTCAAAGGGTCGCTCTGATACCACTTGTCACGCCCGTAGACTTTCACTGCACCCGTATTCAGAGAACAACTCCTGATTTTTGTGCGCTCTTCGTTGATCTGGGCGCCATTTCAGGGAAGTAGAGTTCGACATCTCACGCAGACGGGCTATTCCTTTTTCCACCCTGTTATAAATAAGACAAAAGAAAATGAAGAGAGATATTAAGTAATTGAAAAATAAATTGAAACGTGAAGTCTCCGACCTTCAAACCCTTGATGGGATTCTTGTCAAGTTATTTCTAAAGTTCATCAAAGCCACACACCACCACTTCTTGCCCTTTCGAATCTCGGTTTCAGTAGCAACCGCCTTTTTTTGCCCTTTTGTTTCTCAGTTCCACCAGCAACCACCTTGCCTTTGCCCTTCCCTTTAGAATTCTTTTCTTCTTCATTTTGAACATGGGTAATGAGAAATGTAAATGGGGAAGAAGAAATGTAAGTGATTATATAGCCAGAGGAGCTTGGCCACCAAGTAACTCACTTACGATTAACATTTTGATTTAAAGTTAAAACTTATTTTCTTCACAACCCCCCTCGCTAATATTGGTAAGTTTCCAAGTCTTAATATCAAATAGCTGAATCACTAATTGTAGTAAGTTAGTAAGAATCAGACTCACACCAAAAACGGTGAATCGAGGCCGCAATTTAGCAGGCTGTCGCGGACGCGAAATAATAGGATATCGCTCAGTCGCGGCGATAGCGGAATTTTATTTTCGTTTTCAGACCAATCGTGGATGGTGGCCGGAGATGAAAAGGGGGGGAGAAAAACCGAAAACGTTGCAGAGAAAAAAAAAGAAAACGAGGTTGAAGATGGTGTTATAACGAAGAAGGGTTTAGTTTTTAGTGAATTTTTGGAGAGGCTTAAAGGTTTTAGTACTCTTACAATTTAATCCTTTTAAGGTAGATTTTTAATTTAATTAAGATGTTTTGTTTTATTCTATTTATAATTAAGTCCTCAAATCCATAACGAAACTTTCAATTGAGCCTCTAAGTCTTATTTTCTTTCAATTAAATCCATTTATAAGTGTTGAATTTTTTTTATAATTATAATTAAAATTTCTCATTGTTAATATTTACCTTGATCATTTTTTTTAATTTAGGTATTGGCTGGAAGAATATATATTATTTTTGAGTTTGCTGGTGGAAAAGAACTCTTTGATAAAATCGTAAGAAATTTAAATTCACGACCGCGACACCCGCAATAGCCTCCGTTGTGTCCGCAACCGCGATGCGACCAAAAATGCGACCGCGAACGCTATTTAAATCCCTGGTAACAAGACTATTTGATAAGTTGAGCACACTCTTGTTCATGTTCGTTTATTAAATAAACATAAAAAATCTGTTTATACCCATTTATTTAGCTTAATATGAACAATTCACGGAGAATTTATCGAACATGTCGTTCATTTACAGCTCTGTCACGTGTTTCTACCATCTATATGCTGACCTCATAAATGAGAAATCATCGTTTTGTTTTGTTTTTGAATGACAAAAAATGATTTTCCACTCGGTCTTAGTTATTTCCTAGGCTGATAATGATAAATTATTTCACAAGTCGAGTTGTATGATTATCATTTATTTTTAATTTTTTTATGAATATTTTCTTTTATTTTTAATATAATTAAAGAAGACATGATAACTATATAATTTCGTTTGTAACATATTTGTTCTACCGTTAATGGTATAAAATAATATTTTTTTAAATTGAGTAATTTTTTATACACAAGCACATATATATATATAGGTAAAAATTTGATATGCAGACTATGTAATATTAATTTTGTTCAAGCGTGCATATTCATACTATAAAACTCAAATCTTAAATCCCTAACTCTAACCCTAAACCTTATATCTTATGCCCTAAATTCTAAACCTCACAACTTTAAACCCTAAACTCAAACTAAAAGGCATATATGAACTAAAATTTACACAACCTGCGTATAAAAAAATTCTTATATTTATTCCTTAAAAAACAATTAATTAAATTTGTAATGTTATGATATTAATTGCTTTTAATTAAATTGTTTTTTTAATTTTTTCTGAATATGCTTCTAATTCAATTGTTATTAGACAAAATTCTTTTGAATAATTCATCAGCATAAGTATTTTGAAATTTTGCATGGGAAATTGAGAGATTAGGGTTTTAAAAATCTGGGAATGCTTAAGTACTGATTTTTTAAATAGTTAATTGTTGCTTGGATTTTTATTTGATTTTTCAATGGCAAATCAAAGCAGAGAAAAAGAAAGAAAAAAACTTTGAAAAAGAGGGGTTAACACCTTACATACGAGTAACCACTAACTAAAAACTTTATAAAGTTGTTATAACCTATGATTATTTTAGTGGAAATATATGATATAATATTACAGTTAACCACTAACCACCAATTTTGTTGACTAAATTGATATAATAGGTAACTAATAAAGTCTAAATATGAATTGTACAAATTTTAATTAACTTTCACATCACTGTTCAGTTAGACTTTAACAGTTGGTGGTCAAAATAGGTCCAATTAAATAGTTAAATAATCGAATTTTCAATTTTTATAGTTCAATGGTCAAAATAGGTCAGACCCAATAATTAAGTGATCACCCAAATAGTTTACCCATATTTTTATTAGTATCCTTTAATATGCCATTGTTGCCTCGTTGGTCTAAACTTGTTACTAATATTAATTTTTGCTACTTGTTGGACTAACATAGACGATTTAGAACATTTAGAGCAAATGGAAGTTTCACTCAAGGAATTCAGTTCCAAAATGAAGTTCGGGTTGGATTTTTTTAAAAGTATAACCACGTTAGATATTAGGTAGGAGAATTTTAGCATTTTTGTTGTCCTATTCAACTCGACGAAATTAATCTTTATTAAGTTCGCACCAAAAAAATTAGCAAATAAACTGAAACCTTCAGAGCAACAACCACAATCTCTTGTATGGGTAACTAATAAAAGAATAGAAATCATATGTAGCTTTTCGATGTTTTTATTTATGTTCTAAAACTAAAAACTTAAGGTTAAAATTGAGTTTAAGATTAAAATTTTGAGAATTTGAAGTATGTTGTATTTTTAGAGTTTAGGGTTTAAAATTTAAAATTTAAAATTAAAATTTAATATTTAATATTTTAGTGTTATAACATAAAAAGGCACGTGATTTTTGTCGATAAAGACGGTGTAAAAATGGCCTTACCCGAGGACCCAAATTGGATTCCCCAAGGGTGAGTGGACTTTCTAGAAATCTTAATTATACTTCAAAAAGTTGGGCTTCCACTTATGGCCCCTATGTTAAAAGGGTACAATTGCAGTTTAGCCCTTCTAAAAAATGAAAAAGTCAATTTAGGATTTTTTTAATTTTAAAGAAATAAATAAAATTTCAATTTCGTTCCCTTCCAAAAACAACTTATTCGAGCAGGTAGGATTAGGATTTAAGAAAATGACATGATATGTTACAGAAGCAAACGTGACAATTATCTCAACCTCAGCAAATTAACCTAATTCCCCACTTTGATTTTGTTTTTTACTGACGAAAAAAGAAATCCAGAATTGCTTAGGCATCGAAAATAATATAAATGTTCATATCTTCCACTCTGCTCTATCTAGTTTCATCCATTAATTCATCTAAATTTACCTTGGAAGTCCAAAAGAAGGAAAAACAAGAGCTTCAACAACAGAATAATGAAGACATTATCGGTCGAATCCGGTGAAACATCCCACGGGACACACCCGGAAAACTCGATGATCAACGGGGTCACTATACTAGAATTCCTACTGAGATTCCTTGCAGCCGGCGGAACACTAGCGAGTGCTATGGCGATGGGTACCGCCGAAGAAACTGTTCCGTTGTTGTCTCAATCCGTCCTACTGAATGCCAAATTTAGTGATCTTCCTATGTTCACGTGAGTTATTTACCGTTGTCGATAAAATATAGATCTTAACGTCACGTTGCGACCGTTATTTAACACGTTTTCGATGTGTCTCGTACTTTTTACAGGTTCTTTGTGATTGCCAATTCAGTCGCGTGTGCCTATCTTGTGCTTTCTCTTCCCCTATCTTTCTACCATATCATCAAAAGAGCAGACAAAAACACTCGACTCATCTTGGTCACGTTCGACACGGTGAAGATTATGTTAGACTTATTTTTGCGATAAACGAAAGTGTTAATTGATCGGATCGAATAATGTTTAGATATGGTATCGAAATTATTATCAATATCATACATAATTACACAATTTCATCTAAACCCAATGTTGGTTTTATTATTTTTGTGCCAGGCAATGCTGGCCTTGGTCACGGCCGGAGCTTCAGCTGCGGCCTCCATTGTGTATTTAGCACATGAAGGGAATGCTAACGCGAATTGGTCCGCAGTTTGCCAGCAATTGGATTCGTTCTGCGAGCGCACTTCGGGGTCGTTGATCGCCTCTTTCGCTTCGGCATTTGTTCTCATACTCGTTATCATTTCATCAGCCATTGCCATCTCTCACTGCTGATTCAATGCAACGATGAAACAATGCGTCTCTCAGTGTATTCGAGACGTTACGGCTCATCGCTGCGAAGATTTGGGGTTCGAATTCTGGTTTCCGTAATATTATTTTTAAGTATGTGACCTTACTTTGTACCGAAAAAATTAGCATGTATGAATTTCAATGCTTTCTAGTAGCTTATGTATGGTTCGTATACTTAGACACCGTTAGCGAAATTCATTTACTAAACTATACAAAAATTATAACTTCTTGTTTTCCCCTGTTTTCCAAGTCTTCTCCTTTATAAACAAACCTAGAAATTTTCTAGGGAAAATTTGCCATGTTTCATTGTTTTCTAGAGATTTTTTTTTTAATTCCAATGTAATTCGGAATATAAAAAAATTGTGTCCGATAATGGTCAAACAATTTCGAATATACTTAAACAAAGGTTTAAGATTTTTATAACAATTCCTCTTTCTTTTCTTTTTTTTGACCCGATTCAAAAATGCTAGCCCTTTTTCGATCATGTTCAAAAATATTAGGTATTCAATCGTTCTTAAAGGTTAAGTTCTTATTTGAACATATTTGAAAATGTTAAGACTTTTATTTAACATTTGAAATGTTACACTCTTATATTAGTAACCCTTAGAAAATTGGGCCCTTAACTAATTTTTTTTTAACAATGATATCTGAATTTTATTAATCATTATGAAAGAGAATATAATACAATGCATTAAAAAGAAACAAAGAGTGACAAATTCACTAATAATTTTTTACAGAGGTGCAATGTAAAGCAGAAATTTTCATCTAGATTAACATACTAAAATTTAAAAATTTTCATGAATCTCTTTGTTTATATCCAAACGAGACGCTTTACATGGTGAAAAAAGAGTGGTGAGCGATTCAAGTTATCAGGCAGATTGCCCTGCTATCTAGATCTGATTACATCGGCAACCAACCATCAACCGAGTGGGGATCTATCTTTCTAAGACCACCGACAGAACTATAATAAAAAATTAGGGTCGTGAAGATCTTTGTACGAGCACCAACCGGCCGCTAAAGTATGCTGAAATCATACACAAGGACAGTTGAAACGAACCACAAAAAATCAAAGAAAAACGTGTCACAAGGACAAAGGAAACATGTGCTACAAAGGCAGAGATTCTTATTAAATAAAAAAAACAAAAAAATAATAGACCAGTTGATCGACAATTAATATTAAGAGTGATTGCCGACTACCAACTAAAAAATAAAATTATAAGCGACAAAAATTTAAAAGAGAGCTGCTAGATTTTTTTTAAGTCATACTCAATTTTTGTAATGTGCCATATGTTTGAGTTTCAACCAAGTATTTAGCCAACCATATTTGTGAAAATACTTTTTATAAGACAAGATTGCGAGACTTTCAAGTCAAAGAAAACAATATTTGAGATTTTCAAGTTAAAACGTGACACGCTTTTTCAACTCATACTCAATTTTTGTCGTGTGCCATATGTTTGAGTTTCAACTCATATTTGCGAAATACTTTTTTTATAATATAGGCAAAGGACAAATTCATTTTTTATAGGAGAGTTTTTGTGACCCTGCAAATTTGTTTAGTATATAAATATTTTATGTTTTTAGTTTAAATATTAATTAAATGAGATATTTATTTCTCTTAATATTTAAATTTAAGTATTTGATAAATTCTAATTTCTTTTAACATTTAATTTTAATTTTGTCTCTTATTATTATTAGGGGTGGCAATAAGGCGGGGCAAGGACGATTTTGTATCCCCCGCACCAACTTCAACACTTGTCAGTACGGTTTCGAAAAATCTCCATTAAATATTTTTGGGATTTTTTCGTCCTCATACATATCCATTAGGGATGTTCATATCCGGGTACTCGGACTTTCGGGTACCCTAAATTTCGAGTACCTAAAAGTTGGCCCGTGACCCGGCCCATAAAAATCGGGTACCCGTAAAATCTGGTACCGGGTACCCGGTTTACTTTTTTTATATTTTTTTAAATCTATTTTTTTTTTGTAAATTACATAAGAAACACATAAAATTTCATAATATATATTTCAAACACAAAAATTATTGATTTGAGGTTAGTTTTAAGAGAGAAATATTTGGATATATATATATATTAAAGTTTATCAACAAAAAAAAATATTAGCAATATTAATTTCGATCATGATTTTTCTTTCGACTCTCATATTGACAAATTAATATAAATATTTTTGAAAAAATGTAAACTTAAAAGTATATAATACAAGTATAAAAAGAAGTTAGGGATTTAAACCGGTTATAAAAAAAAAATCGGCCCTGACCCGGCCCAACTACTCGGAAAAAATTGCGGGTCGGGTACCCGACCCGAAAAAATCGGGTACTTTAATATAAATATCCGGTAAATTTTATTCGGGTAAGCAGGTCGGCGGGTCGGATATTTTTAAACACCCCTAATTAGGGGTGTTCAAAAATACCCGGCCCGAACTACTCGACCCGCCGACCCGCTTACCCGATTTAATTTTACCGGGTATTTATATTAAAGTACCCGAATTTTCTGGGCCGGGTACCCGACCCGCTAATTTTAATATTTATATATTTTATATTTTAAATTATATTTTTATTTTATGTTTCTTATTATTTATCCTTAAAATTAATTTTAAATCCCTAACTTCTTTTTATACTTGTATTATATACTTTTAAGTTTATAATTTTTCAAAAGTATTTATATTAATTTGTCAATATGAGAGTCGAAAAAAAATTATGATCGAGATTAATATTTTTAATACATTCTTTTGACGATAAACTTTAATATATATACATATATATCCAAATATTTCTCTCTTAAAACTAACCATGAATCAATAATTTTTGTGTTTGAAATATATTTCATGAAATTTTATGTGTTTCTTATGTATTTTTTAAAAAAAATAGATTTAAAAAATATAAAAAAATAAACCGGGTACCCGGTACCCGATTTTACGGGTACCCGAATTTTGCGGGTACCCGATTTGCGGGTACCCGGTTCTTATGGGCCGGGTCACGGGCCGACTTTTAGGTACCCGAAAATTCCGGGTACCCGGATATGAACACCCCTACCCCTAATATTCATTGCGAATCTCCGCAATATTCGATTGATTCTTATCTCAAAATAATAAATAAATCTTAATACGTTAAAACAAATACTCAATATTATTCTCCAAAATTATGAACATAAATGATAAATTTAATTTTATCTTTTTAGATTGTTAAGAAATCCAATAAAAATGTCAAAACAACTTAAAGAAATAACTCAATCAAGGATATAAGAGATAAAAGCGTTCTTTTAAACTGGCATAAGCGAGAAGAGGCAAAAAAAAAAAAAAACTCTAGTTATACTGGAAGAAAATACTTTAAGAGTTTTTTTAGGAGCAAATCAGAGAATTGAGATCAGCCTTGACAAGAAAACAATCATTCTACTCAAAAATGGGGAAGAAATGATTTTTTTTTTGGTAAATTATTTGTGATTCTTACTATGATTTATATGTGTATGATTCTTTTATTCACACGATTTAGATATAACAATTTTTGTCCCCATCTCCATTTGAGTTTCGATGATAATTTTTTTTCATTTTTATCTTCGTGAATGAAAATTTCGATTATCTTTATTCGAGGAAAAAGCACTAAATGCTAGTCCTATTTAGCATGACTCATTCAAGCAAAGAAACCAGCATTGTTCAAACAAAGTCACTTGTTTTATTTTTATTTTTTCCAGATGCTAATGTTTTTTTATGACGGCTGAACTCCGAAGAAAGTGCTGTGGAAATATGAGAAGCATGCGTGTAAACGACGAAACCAAGCAGTGCAGCAATTGTAGACGCAAGCTTTCCCACAGCCCACAAGGTCTTTTTCACCATCTTCATTCCCCGGTCATCACTTTCCCTATTTAAATACTTGTCTTGGATAAGGGACGCCGTCACGCCGTAGTTATCCAGATTCCACCATAGTTTCTGCCAATCTCGCTTCCTTTCTTCTTTTTATATTTGTCGTTGCCACCTAAATATCAAAGTTTTATGGTTTTTTTAGAAAATTATTCTATGCATATATTGTGTGGTCTAAAGCTTTTTTATTTATTTTAAGGTTTAGATATTTTGTTTAGATTTTAAGGGTTTTGGGTTTAGGTCATAAGACTTATGATTAGAATTTAAAGTTTAAAAATATTTAATTGTTTACACAACAATCAGTGGGTTTAGCAGAATGAGGTCTTAGACCACTTAAGTAAGATTAGGATTCAAAATTTGATATTGTGAATGAAAAAAATAGATTGAGGTAGTTACTCTCATAATGAATCTCTACAAAACCTAATATCAAATATTAGTTGTTATAAAAGTATTACTCACTTTTGGGTCTTATCAAAGTTCTAGGCCAAGTAATTTAGAAATAATGAATTAGATAGGATTATAGAAGTAGAATTTTGATTACGATCCGATTCAACCAGAATACGGTAGCACATGGTGGCCGGAGCCTTTCGTTGGTATTGGAATTTTTGTTTTTGTTTTATGTATATTTTTAAAAGTGTTTAATTTAAAATAAAAAAAATATTTTGATACATAATACGTGTAAACTTTACTTTACACGTCTTTTGATTTTATGGTTTAAAATTGGAGGATTTAGGTTGTATGGTTTAAAATTTAAAATTAGTGTTTAGAATTTAGGGTATATGATTTAAGGTTTAGGGTTTAATTTTTTAAGGTTAAGGTTAAGAATTTAAGATCTAAATTTTATAATATAAATATGCATTCTAAATGTAAAATTAATTTTACACGGTTTGTATATCAAAATTTCACTCATCTAAAATTACGAAGAAAAATAAGAGTTATTAAATTGTGCCACGTGTAATTAAGTATCTAAAATATATAATCAGCAAACAAATAATTTTTATAATTTTTTTTGTTCTTTTTAGAATGGATAAAGGTGATCCATTTTCTTACATTTTAGACAGTCCAATCCAATATACTAATGGAATTGAGATTTCCCAGAATCAGTAGCGTAATAATTGTAAGGAATTTCTCCAACCGGAAGCTTATCAACATCTCCAATCCCAGAATTAACTACACTGGTAGTGAAATCAAAGCCTGAACTGTAAGTATTTTCAGTCAAAAAATGCGAAATCGGACCCATGTAATCCATCTCCAGCAACTGAGAAAGCGAGCATGTTCTTGGGAATTTCAACAATTCTTGGCCTCCACCATCATCGATGGACTCAATTTCCGCCTTCGATTCTTCAACTTTCTGATCCAAAACTTTCGCAGCCGAACTCTTCTTCTTGTAGATCCTACAAAGCACCCAATCATCCAGCTGAAAAAAAAATAAATGCACAAAACAGTTCACACAGTAATATCATCGAACAGTTCATGAACATGAATAAAACGGACAAGAAAACCGCACCCTCATGGATCCATTTTTCTCCCTGGTTTGTTTTCGCGATTCGTTTAATCTGTATTCGTGCATGATCCAATTTGTTTTGACGCCCTTTGGTGGTCTGCCATTGTAGAAGACAAGAGCTTTCTTCACCCCGACGTATTTAGAATCACTGTATATAGCTTTATCGGTTCCGGTGGCCTTCCAGTACCCAGAAACGGTCGCCCTGTTCGGACGAACTCCGTTCGGGTACTTCCGATCTCGTGGGGTGAAGAAATACCATTCATTTTCGCCAAACTCTGCTTTGTCTACCGGAAAAAAAAAAAGAAAAATCCAATTCAGTTATGAACAAAAAAAATGATGATTTGGGTGATGATTAAACTAACCAGGCAATTGCCATGGATCGAATTTGTAAATATCAACTTCTGGGATTATTGAAACAGGGCATGGCTTTGATTTGGCCTGGTTTTTGAGGTAAAACATGATTAATTCTTCATCTGTGGGGTGGAATCTGAAACCGGGTGGGAGGTCAGAGCTTGAGCTTGTTTTTGTTTTTCTTTCCATTTCCCACTCAATTTTCCTCTTATCTAAACAGGGGGAGCGATGGTTTGGGAGGAAGAAGGTAAGAGGGAAAAAGAAGGGTTTTTGAAATGTTTGCAACGAGAGGGCTATGGCTTTTATCGTTGAAGGATTTTTGTCTTTATTCTCAAAGTGAAACGTGATTGGCTGATGCTTTGACTTTTTTGTTTTGTGTTTTTTTTAAGACATTAACATCGTATTGTAATCAGTTGACGCACTCACAGGAACGTGGACAACACGTGCCTCTCTCTCTCTCTCTCCTCATTTTGATTTGTTGTGTTTCGTTCATTGCACCTTTTGTTAGGAAATTAAAGAGACTTTTATTGCTTTGGGATATCCAATGAGATCATTAAGCTTAATTAATTATCGAATAAAGTATTTTTAGGTTTTGAATTTGATATTTAGTTTTTTTTTTGTTTTTAGTTCGTTTATAATGTGATATTTTGATTGTTGGAATGTAATTAGAAAATTCAGAAAAAAAGAAGAAAGCGGTGTGAATGTTGTAATGTAATCGGTAGTTAATCTGTTTTGAATTTAGTTAATTTGTTTTTAAGTTTGTTAATAGTTGACTATTATTTTTGGGCTATATAAATCAAACTTTTGTAATCCATTGAGAAAACACCCATTGTTTGTGTTAATAAAAGTTAGAAATACATTTCCTCTGTTAAAATACAAACTCTTGCTCACCTTCTCTGCTCAAACTGGCCACCGTCATTCATCATTATCTTCGGCCACCATGGCCGCTTTCTCATATTGATATTATAAAACATATTATTGATACGATGAAAAAAATTAAATTCAAAAGTTAAAATAAAGGAATTCAGCTTAAGAATCATATAACATTCACATTTCTTTTACTTTTCTGTGTTTTCGTTTAATACAGCTGAACATTCAAATATATGAATATACCATGTGCCGTTGTTAAGCAAGTTGACAATATATATATATATAAAAGCTCAAATTTGAAAGCGAATGTTAATGGAAATTAAAGCAAGTATGGTTTTTTATCTACTCGAGCGAGTGGAGTTGTGGCCTAGGAATAAGAAAACATTCGGCGTATGACGACATCTCACTTTTAACGAAGTGACGCGTGTCTATTCTCAATGGATTAGGATGAGATATTTGGATTTTTTTTTCAAACTTCGATATTTTTAATAATTGTATTCTACATACGCTCGAATATAAATATATTGACCATATATGTTTATATGAGATCCATATTTATTTTTTAGTTTGAATTTGGTTATGATAAAAATTAAATTGTTTGTTTTTTATTTTCTTAAAAATTCAATTATTCGGTGAAAAATGAATATGATTTTCGTATTCGAATTTACGTTTTGATTATTTATACTCGAAATCTAAATTTATAGAAAAAAATAAGAAAGTGAATAATTTAAAATAACTTGTGGTTCTTACTTAGCCACGTCATTAGTGGGCCTAATTTAATTTGTCGTGAGCTAGTTTTTTTCAATGTGACGGTGGTGAAATCCTGATCCTTTATTCATCCCATGTTAATGATGAGATCACCACGTGGCAAGTTGACATTGTTTTGGAACTTTGAGGAATATTCTGTGAATCTCCGCCGTTGATTGGCTAAATTTGCCTTTTCTTGACATGCGTAGTAGTTGGCTTGTGTTTTTTTTGACGTTCACTTGTTTTGTTTTTATTAATGTGGATAATTTGGTATAAAATACTTTGATATACAAATTTGTGTAAACAGTTTACACAAACCTTTTAATTTTATGATTTAGAGATTATGTTGTAGTTTAGGTTGTATGGTGTAGAATTTAAAATTTATAATTAGAGTTCAGGGTTTAAGGTTCAGGGTGTTAGGGCTAAGAATTTAGGATTTAGATTTTATAGCTTAAATGTGAAGGGTTGTGTAATTTTTTTCCATAGTTTGTGTATCAAAATATAATACTAATTTAATATCAATATAGAATTAAAGATCGAATATAGCTCAATTGATACTGTCGTTGATACAATATATATGAGGACGTGAGGTCAAATATGTTTAAATGTTAAATATCTTCCGATTTATGCATGAGACAGAGTTTACCTAATATAAACATTGTACACTAGATACTTGAAAAAATATCACTATTAACATGATTAAATTATTAATATCATGAGATGAGGAACACACTCAATTAGTGAAAGTTAATAAGATAATTTTTTATTTGAAAAACATAAGAAATAAAATATTTTTTGAAAGCTAAGGTGATTATAGGTAATATCTGTTCTAAATATATTCTCAACCATTGTACAATGCATGCTCAATCACCATGTTGCAACTGCTAGTATTCGATCTCGTGACTTCTAAAAACAACAACCATTCTCTTAACCACTGAAGTAAATTGGTTCGTGCAAGAAATAAAATATTTAAATGCTATTTAACATAAGTTTAAAATATTTTTCGACGTATTACATTTATGTTTTCTGATGCATATTTGAGATTTATAGTTGTTTCACTTTAACAACATTATTTTTAAAATTTAAATTTATGTTCTTTTTATTATAATATGTCTTAATATTATTCGGTTGTAAAAAAACTAAAAATAATCGAATTCTTAACTATGTAAACTAATAATACGATTAAAATGATTTAAACTTTTAAACATGCCTCTCGAAATACTAGTGATGTATGCCCATAATTTATTTTGATTTGCTTTGGGCCTAGAACGGCAAATTATGGACCTAAGCCCGTCGTAAAAAGACCCTCACTAGTCACTATTGTATTTTTTGACGAAATGGTTGCTGTAAAATGGGTTTTCGGATCATGTGGACAAGTTGAATTTACGGGCGGACGCAGAATTTTATATTAATATAGACGAACCTACACAATTTTAAAAAAATTACATTTTTAATAAAAAAAATACATAATTTTTTGTTAAAAATATTTTAAATCTTATATGAATTTTAAATTTCGGTCCGTGTTTTGCCAACCGGTTCAATTCGCGGGACAATGAAGGAAAGTCGTTAACGCTACCCTGCAGGCTGCAGGGCTGCAAACTGCAGAAAACCTCGGTTCATGGCTAGGATTTTTTCTTTCTTATTTCTTGTCATAACAATCATTAAATCTCATCATTTATGTGTATAAATCACTGTGGAAACAAGCAATGTAGGCTTGATAAATGGGTTCCTTTCCCTATTCTATGATGGGGTCAAAGATAGAAAAAAAAACTTTTGTCCTTTTTTTCGATTTACATTTTTATGTCTAACACTAAAAAAATTAAATTTTAATCTCTAATTTTAAATTTTAAATCATAAATCTTAAACCATAAAAAATATATTATACTCCCAATTCTCTAAATCATAAACACTAAACTCTAACCTTAAACTTGAACCCTAAATCTTAAACCAAATTTTTTAATGCGGGGGCATAAATAGGGACACCAAAAAAAAGACAAAAGATTTCTATTCCAAAGATAGACATACGATTTTATTTGTGATGTGAATCTTAAAAAAATTATATTAAAAATTTAAAGGGTATGAAATTAAGTTAACAATAACAAATATTTAAATTATACGAGAATTTAATTTTTTTCAAAAAGATGAAATTGCACCTCAACATTTCCCTTCAGGTTATAACTAAATTATACGAGAATTTAATTATATTAAAATTATATTAAAAATTTAAAGGGTATGAAATTAAGTTAACTAATATATTCTCAATCATTGTACAATGCATGCTCAATCACCATGTTGCAACTGCTAGTGCTTGATCTCGTGACCTCTAGAAACAACAACCATTCTCTTAACTACTGAGGTAAATTGGTTCGTGCAAAAAATAAAATATTTAAATGCTATTTAACATAAGTTTAAAATATTTTTCGACGTATTACATTTATGTTTTCTGATGCATATTTGAGATTTATAGTTGTTTCACTTTAACAACATTATTTTTAAAATTTAAATTTATGTTCTTTTTATTATAATATGTCTTAATATTATTCGGTTGTAAAAAAACTAAAAATAATCGAATTCTTAACTATGTAAACTAATAATACGATTAAAATGATTTAAACTTTGGAATACCCGCACACTTGCGTCAGCTGATCATGAGTTGCGTTTCTACGGTCTTTACCCAAATTCTTTGGAATGGTAGCCCTTCTACTTCCTTCCGTCCTTCGAGAGGGATTCGTCAAGGCGATCCGCTGTCTCCTTATACTTTTGTTCTATGTATGGAGCGTCTTGCCCAAGCTATTCAAAAAGAGGTTAACCAAGGTAACTAGAGGGCTTTCCGTTTTAAAGGGAGGGGGCCGGTGATCTCTCACCTCTTTTTCGCGGATGATCTCGTTTTATTTGCGGAAGCTTCTCTTCACCAGTTTGATGTTATTAGTCGGGTTTTGCGGGAATTCTGTGAATGTTCTGGCCATAAAGTGAGTATATCAAAGACAAATATCTTCTTTTCTCATAATATTCATACTTCTCTTAGGGAGGATATCAGTGGCGCATTTGGGTTTCAGTGTGTGGTTGACCTTGGTCGTTATTTGGGTGTCCCTCTCCTCCATGGCTGTGTCACTAAAATTACCTACAAATATCTGATTCAAGGAGTGGCGGACAAGCTTTCTGGCTGGAAGGCCCGGATGCTCTCTTTTGCGGGCCGTACCATTTTGGCAAAATCGGTCCTTACAGGTATTCCTATGTATGCCATGCAGTCTATTCGGTTACCTATATATGTTTATACGGAAATTGAGCAGTTAATCAGAAATTTCATTTGGGGGCACTGCGGTACTAATCGGGGTTTTCATGCTGTTAATTGGGATATTGTTTGCTCTCCGAGCGTTGAAGGGGGTTTGGGTTTGAAGAGTTTAAAATGTCAAAACGAGGCGTTTCTCATGAAACTTGGTTTTATTATGTTATCGGAACCAAATCGCCTTTGGGTTCGTATTCTCCGTTGTAAGTATGGTATTACTGACACCATGCCGGCTGCTCTTCCCCGTCTTAGAGGCTCGCATCTTTGGACTGGTATTGTTCTTATTTGGCCTGACCTTTATCGAAATATCATTTGGAATTTAGGTGATGGTGAGCATGTTGATTTTTGGAGGGATAATTGGGTTGCATCCGTTGGACCCTTGTACCGTTATCTAGGTAATGGGAATGTTCCCGACACCTTCACGTCCGTTAGAAGCATGGTTACTCACGATGGACAGTGGAATTGGGCGTTATTTGAGGATTCGCTTCCGCTTAATGTGGTTAATGGTATTATGGCCGTCAAACCACCGATAGCCACCACATTGCCGGATAGGCCTGGGTGGAATTGCGAACCAAACAGAAGCTTCACGGTGCGATCTGCGTATGGGATACGTACTGCGCCTGCTCAGTTGGTTGTCGACCCGATTTGGAAAGCTGTTGCTGACTTCCGAGGTACGCCTCGGATTAAAACATTCCTATGGAGGGTATGTCATGGACGTTTAATGACTAATGCTGAGCGGGTTCGCCGTCATTTAACCAACAACGCCAGATGCGTTATATGCGGGGTTGTGACAGAAGATTTATCCTATGTTCTTCGTGGTTGTGTGTTGGTTCGAGGGACGTGGTTGCAACTCGTTAAAACAGACAAGGTGCACGAATTTTTTCACTGTGGCATCAACGAGTGGATCATGAAGAATATGAGTGATATGTGTTATTTTGCTCGCAATCATGCCGACTGGGATCTGTTATTCACAACGATCCTTTGGCTGACTTGGAAGCGTCGGAACGCACTTGTTTTTGGGGCTGAATCGGATAACCAGGAGCCTCTTCTCGCACAAGCAAGGCGCTACTGCAGCACCTATCTGATGGCCACTGCATGGGAGTCCGAACGTAGTGCCATGCAGGGGAACGCTCAGGTTCAGCAACGATGGATGAGACCACCGATGGGTTGGGTGAAAATAAATGTTGATGGTGCTAGGAACCCCGGATCCGGGTTGGCTACTTGTGGAGGCTTGGGGCGAGATTCTAATGGTCGATGGCGTTTTGGCTTTTCCAAACGTATCGGTGCGTACTCCATTTTTGATGCTGAGCTTTGGGCTGTCTTTGAGGGGCTTTCGACGTCATGGTCTCTTGGTTATACTCGGGTGGTCGTTGAGACGGACAATAGAGATGTTTTCAATTGGTTATGCCACCGGGATCCTTCCCAAATCCCTTCGAGTTTGAGGGGACATCTCGCCGAGATTTTAGCACGAAGTTGGGAAGTAAACTATTCTTGGGTTAGGCGCGAGGCGAATATTATTGCGGATATGATGGCGAAGAGGGTTAACGACCTACCCCTTGACCACTACCGGTTCATTGACCCTCCAGTGATGATTTGGGATGTTGTTCGTGCCGAAGCCGGCGTAGATGAGGACATGGCGCATGCAGGAGTCGTTGGAAGTGTTGGAGATGCTGCAATCTGCTAGTGCTGGGTTTGTTTTGGGTTTTATCAGGGTGATTATTTGGTTTAAGTGGTGTTGGTTTTGTAATGGTATGTTTGTTTGATACGTTTGATCTTGATAATTAAGCTCTATTACATGTACTCTTTTTTCTCCATTAGACCTAGGGAGGTTTTTTAACGAGGCATGTAATAGATGCTTTTCCCTTCTAATAAAAAAATGATTTAAACTTTTAAACATGCCTCTCGAAATACTAGTGATGTATGCCCATAATTTATTTTGATTTGCTTTGGGCCTAGAACGGCAAATTATGGACCTAAGCCCGTCGTAAAAAGACCTTCACTATTCACTATTGTATTTTTTTGTGCTTTAATTAGTTTTGTTCCATTTCCGATAATATGAAAAATTATTAGATGAGTCTGGCTCACCACGTTATTCTTGATCCAATCTAATGAATTTTTTCATCTCACTTTTTCAAGCTGAATATTCACCTCTTTCCTACATGTAATGTATGAGTTGATAGTTACTTAGAAATTACACTGAAATGGGTAGATGTTATTAAATGGACAATAAATGATGTGATAGGTCGGATTAATTTAATAATTTCTCGTTAATATGAGACAATTTGCTTATGCTTATTTCACACCTTACAAGAGAAATAAAATTATTAATCTCACATTAAAAAGATATGAAGTACTGGAGTATAAAAATAATGGTCCTACATATCTTGATGTGACAATTCCGACATGATTGTCGGAGAAGATGAACAACGGTAAAAAAATGAACAATAAAAGTTAAAAGTTAAAGTTTAACGATATAATCAAAATAAAGATAAAAGAATAAATTTTTATCTATTTCTTGATATTGCTTGATGTTAATATTGATAGAATTAACACTTATTTATAGTTTACAAAGAGTACCTAATCTAGAAAATGTTTAATTGCATAAGAATCGTATTGATTTCTACACTAATCGCAGAGAATCTATTTCTATTTTATTGCTTGCATTGACTTAGATATTAGGAAATAATTTCTTAAATATCAGTAGCCATTTATTATGGGATATCATTCTTAAATCTTATAAGGGCAGATGTTTTTTGAGAAAAGGGTTATTGTTCTGTCAAAAGTGGTATTGAAATGATCTCTTTAACTATTTGATCTAACGATGAACATTTCAACAGATGTAATAAAGAGTGTAAACAACTGTGATAGTGACTTGTGACACTTAACTGAAAACACTAATCACATATTGAAAAAAAAAATAGGAGGTGCTGAAGTATAAAAGTAGTAGCACTTCATATCCTATATGTTCTTGGTGGACATGCCAAAAGAAAAATAAAACATTTTTTTAAAATTTTTACTTGAAATTTATAAATTTAACAATATTTTGACATAAAACACCTTTAAAACATAATACTAAGAATACCGTTGAAGTGGAAAAAACAAAACAACTAGGGCTCTGCAACCTAAATGCTGCAAAGTGCAGAAAAAGCTTGGTCCATGGCTATAATTTACTGTTCTTTCTATTGTTCATCATAGCAATCATTAAATCTCATGACTTACGTGTTTAATGCCTTTCACATGTTCGACAAAATTACCAAATGGCTCAATCTCATTATGTTGAGTCTCGTGTCATGATCAGACTGGTGATTTTTTGACGAAATGGTTGCTGAAAAAAGGGTTTTCTGATCATGTGGACAAGTTGAATGTATGGACGAACGCAAAATTTTATGTTAGTATAGGAAAATCTACACAATTTTAAGGAAAATATATTTTTAATAAAAAATACATAAATTTTTTAAGGATATTTTAAATCGTATATGAATTTTAAATTTCGGTCCATAATGTGTTTTTGCCAACCGGTTCAATTTGCGGGACAATGAAGGACAGTCGTTAACGCCACCCTGCAGGCTGCAGGGCCTGCAAACTGCAGAAAACCTCGGTTCATGGCTAGGATTTTTTCTTTCTTATTTCTTGTCATAACAATCATTAAATCTCATCATTTATGTGTATAAATCACTGTGGAAACAAGCAATGTAGGCTTGATAAATGGGTTCCTTTCCCTATTCTATGATGGGGTCAAAGATAGAAAAAAAAAACTTCTGTCCTTATTTCGATTTAATTTTTTTATGTTTAACACTAAAAAAACCAAAGTTTAATCTCTAATCTTAAATTTTAAACCATAAATCTTAAACTATAAAAATATATTCTACTTCCAATTCCCTAAATCATAAACACTAAACTCTAACCTTAAACTTAAACTCTAAATCTTAAACCAATTTTTTAATGCGGGGCATAAATAGGGACACAAAAAAAACAAAGGATTTGTATTCCTAAGATAGACATAAGATTTTATTTGTGATGTGAATCTTGAAAAAAAATTATATTAAAAATTTAAAGGTTATGAAATTAAGTTAATAATAAAAAATAAAAAAAACATTTAAATTATACGAGAATTTAAAATTTTCTAAAAAGATAAAATTGCATACCAACATTCCCCTTCAGGTTATTCCTGGATGGGTTGATACTTGATAGTTTTTCTTTGATTTAATTACTGATATCTAATTTATTGGCTGATTAATTCAGATCGGGTACTGCAGATGTCTATTATGGCATCACCCTCCCAACCCAATTTATTACATTCACAACGTTAAGATTCGAACTCCTAACCTTGTTTAAGGAATTTAACGCATCATCCTACTACACCAACAAAATGTTAATATGAATGGGTTGATATATTGTTTGTGAATAAATAAATAATTTCTCCATTCCTATAAATTATTTTTGGATAATAACAATTTTCTACAATTAAAAAATATAATATTTAATGACGATGGCCGGTAGAGATGAAATACACAGAACTGAGAATTTACGATTAAGAACGATGAACAAATTTCGGTTACAAGAAAACCTAAAAGAAAAGAGAATTGAGAATTTTTTACAGAGTATTTTTGTATAAACGGTATGTAGGCCAAACAAGATAATTTGGGCCAGTTCCCACATGGGTTTATATAGCCCATCTGTTAATGCTGATGACTAGAAAGTCAAACCAGCTGGTTAAGCAGATAGGGCCCATTCTGTTACAAGAAAAATAACAAACATTAACAGCTCATACAATCAGTTACAACCAAACAAACTTAACAATTTAACAACCTACTAAGGCACGGCTGAAGCCTATACTTCAATATTTCCCCTGCTTTCTTGTTTCCCTTGAACTTGAGACAATGACCAAACATTTAAAAGCTTCCTTAATTCAAGAAATCGTGCAGTAGACAGTGGCTTAGTGAAGATATCAGCTACTTGACTTTGTGCAGATATGTAGTTAACCACAAGTTGCAGTCGAAGAACCTTTTCACGATCAAAATGAAGATCTAGTTCCACATGCTTAGTTTTTGCATGTAGAACAGGGTTGGCAGCCATAGCCACCGTACTTGTATTATCGCACCAAACTTGAGGAACATCGGATAGAAGAACTCCCATATTTTGAAGAACAGCTTGAACCCACATTAAATCACATGTAGAATCAGCTAAACTGCGATATTCTGCCTCAGCTGTGGATCTTGAGACAAAACGTTGTTTCCTCGAACTCCAGCATCAGAGATGAAGACCCAAGCACACACAATGACCAGATATAGATCTACGGTCATCAATATCACTACCCCAGTCCGCATCAGAAAAAACTTGAAGTTGCAAAGGCAAGGACTGAACAGAGAACCATAGCCCATACTCAACAGTACCCTTGAGATAACGAAGTATCCTCTTAACTGCACTCCAATGCACATCAGTAGGACTTTGCATAAACTGTGAGACCTTGTTTATTGCAAAAGACAAATCAGGTCGAGTATGGCAGACGTATAAAAGAGCTCCCACTGTACTACGATACAATTGAGGATCAGGAAAAACAGACCCATCATCTTTACTGAGCTTAGGAACAGAAACCATTGGTGTATCAACGGATGTAGAAGTAGTCATGTTTGTTTTAAATAACAGTTCCTCGATGAATTTCTTCTGACTTAGAAATAAACCATCAGTGCAATGTACAGCCTCAATACCCAAGAAATACTGAACACAACCAAGATCTTTAAGAGAGAATTTAACATCTAATTCATGAATGACATGCTGAATGTACTCTTCAGAGGCACCCGTGATTAAAATATCGTCAACATAAACTGCAATATAAGTAACAACAGTAGATTCATGTCGAACAAACAATGAAGTGTCTGCACTAGAACATCGAAAGCCAAGACTGCAGAGAAACTCTTTAAGTTTAGAAAACCAGTTTCTAGGAGCTTGTCGAAGACCATAGAGTGCCTTTCGAAGCTTACAGACAAGAACAATACCATCAGAAGACTGTTGAACAAAACCCTCATATAAACATCCTCTGTTAATTCTCCTTTTAAAAAAACGTTATTCACATCTACTTGATGCACCTTCCAGCAATTAACAACAGATATAGACAAGAGGATGTTAACTGTAAAGAATTTAATAACAGGGCTGAAGGTCTCACCAAAGTCATAACCAGGAATTTGGGAGTAGCCCTTCGCAACGAGTCTGGCCTTGTATCTATTGACAGAACCATCCGAGTTGAGTTTAATGCGAAATAGCCATTTGAAACCAACATGTTTTCTATCAGGTGGCAGTGGCACTAACTCCCAGGTTTGGTTTTGAAGTAAGGCATCATACTCATTTTGGACTGCTTCACTCCACTTAGGATGTGTAAAAGCTTGATGAACTGAGGTAGGAGTAAAATGATGTTCAGTATTGTAGATTTTAGGCTTGTAAATTCCATCTTTACTCCTTGTAATCATACGATGAGTATTAGTGGACACATGAGTGGGAGCAACCACAGTTGCTGGTTCATCAGTGATGAGAGCAGCAACATCTACATGAGCAGTAGAAGAGGCTGTATGTCCATATGATGCATCAACAACCTCAGCATTTGGAAGATGATCTAAGTGGAGTGAAGGAGATAACCCTCCTGAATCAGTAGTAAAGGTTGTATGCCCTTCAGTGTTAGCAGCTGAAATGGAGGTTGTATTATCAAATGATTCACCAGCAACCTCAATTGCATGCTGAGAAGAAGAAGAACTTGATGATGCTGCAAGATGATCTGAAGGAGATGAAATATGAACATCTCTATCTGAGACTGTATGTTCAAATGATTCATCAACAGTCGCAGGAGTGGGAAAAGAATCTGAACTAGGGGAAATAGGCACATGTGCCTCATCAGTAAAGTGCTCTAAAACATGTTGTGTTTCAATCTGAACAGGAGCAACAGAAACACCATGATCATGAGAAGAAGCTGGAGGAGTGGAAGTGACTGGATGAGAATTAACAGGAACTCCTACTGCACTAGTGCCACCATTAACATCAGTAGAAACTACAGGAGCAAATTCAGTATCTTCAGGGCTACCAACACACTCAGCAGATTCAGAGTTACCAACACCCTCAGGGACCTCAGAGCTACCAACAACATCAGCAACATGCTGTGTCTGAACAGATGTGTCAAACTTAGGTAAGTCAAGTGGAGCAGAGGAATAAGATTGGGCAGAATGTGTAGGATTGGAAGAGGCAAAAGGAAAGATGGTCTCATTAAACCTGACATTCCTAGACACATACACACGGCCAGTGGAGTCCATACACTGATAACCACGATATTTTAGAGAGTATCCTAGAAACACACAGGATTTAGAACGATAGTCAAACTTATGTTTATTATAATCCCTTAAACATGGAAAGCATTGGGATCCAAACACTCTAAGTAGCTGGTAATCAGGTTTTTTTTCCATAAAGTATCTCATGAGGGGACAAAGCACCTAAGGTATCAGAAGGTAGTCTATTTATAAGGTAAACTGCACTTAAAGCTGCAAAAGACCAATACTGAAATGGCACTGAAGCATTAGCTAAAAGAGTAAGTGTAGTATCAATTATATGCCTGTGTTTTCTCTCAATTGCACCATTCTGTGTAGAAGTATAGGGACAAGTAACCCTATGCTGAATGCCTTTGGTGGCCAAAACAGAGGATAAGGCAGTAAACTCACCACCTCCATCAGTTTGTAAGGCACATAAATGAGAGGAAAATTGATTTTCAACAACAGCAAGAAACATATTAAAAGCAGTAACAACCTCAGATTTTGCTTTCAACAGAAATAACCAGCAGTTTTTTGAGTACATATCTATAAAGGAAACATAGTATTGGTACCCTAAAGATTTAACAGGGGAGGGACCCCACACATCAGCCTCAACAAGCTCAAATGGCCTAGTGTAAACAGTAGTAGAAGCATGAAAAGGAAGTTTATGACTCTTCCCAAGTTGACATGCAATACAAAGTAAACTTTTATCAACAGTGAAAGATCTATTAAGAGCAGCACTAACAATATGATGAGATGAATGTCCTAATCTCTGGTGCCACAACCAGTATAATGACTGCACATCAGACTTATTAACAGAATCAGATGAAGATGCAGAAGTAGCAGATGAAGGAGCAGATGCAGACACAGTATTGCAGAAACTAGCATGTGAAGCAGGAGAGTTACTAACAAGAGGAAAGCAATACAGACCATCCACAAGAGAGCCACACAGAAGGGTGTCACCTGTTACCTCATCCTTGACACAGCAACTGTCAGCATGGAACTCAAAGTAAACATTATTGTCAGCAGTGAAACGAGATACAGATAGCAAATTCCTTGTAATCTTAGGAACATATAATAGTTGATCAAGAACTAAAGATTTATCAGCAGTGAAAATGCAACAATTACCAACATGTGTAATACTAAGAGTAGAGCCATCACCCAAGAAGACCTTACCATTCCCAGCATATGACTGTTTGACACCAGCAGCATTCTTTGTAACATGGTGAGTGGCCCCTGAATCAGGGAACCACATGTCATCCACAGTGAGCACACCTTTTGCAATGAGAGAGTTCACCTGAGCTGTATCAGTAGACTCTTCAAGTTTAATTTCAGCAGAGTTGGTATTTAGTCCCACAAAAGGATTATAGCACACAGTATCATCACCCTCAGCAAAGTGACACACATTGGCCTGTGTATTCGAAGTATCCTTAGACTGTTGAGACATGACCCCTTTAAAACTTTGATCAAAACGATGACAGCACCGATCCACAAGATGGCCAAGCTTCCCACAGAGCTGGCATTGCAGGCGTGGACGATTGCCCCTGAATCTTGAACCAGATTGATCATTCCTTGGTGGCCTAGGGTTAAACTGATACTTTGGACCATCCCTGTTATTTCCATATGCAGATCTGGCCTTGTCATCATCAAATTGAGTCAAGTTAATGCCAACAGGTACACGAATAGAATCAAGCATTCTTGTTTTAGCATCAATAAGCCTAGATGTAACAGATTCCAGTGTATAAGATTCACGGCTCATGGTAATTGCAGCAACAAATGGATCGAACTCAGATGACAGCCCGTTGAGCACCGTAGCAATTTGTTCAACCTCAGCAACTGGACTGCCACTCGTAGCGAGTTGATCACAAATCTCCTTGATTTGTGTAGTATATTCACGAATTGACAATGATCCATTCTTCAAAGCACGCAGACGAAAATGTAAATTCATAATTTTCGTGGTTGAGAATTTGGAATAAAGATTCAGAACGGCTGACCAAATAGCTGAAGAGGTTTCAGCTCCCACAAGACGCGGCAACACTGTAGAGCTTACGGTTGAGAGAAGCCAAGACGCAAGTGCATTATCCTCCTTCTTGAACCGTCAAAAATCAGGATTGAGCACCAATTTTCCAGTAGAATCTTTGATAACTTTCGGTGGGATTGGGGTTTCAGGATCAAGGTAATGTTCTAACTCTTGTCCTCGTATCATCAACACCACTTGTTGTTTCCAAAGAAGAAAATTAGTGTCATCAAGCTTGATACTGACCTGCTTGTTCGCAAATGTTAAAGAGCTCTGATCAATCTGAAGAGCTTCAAGACCGTCGGAGAGATTGGATGCGTCTGCAACTTCTGGCGCCATACGAATCTCACGAGCAAATCAGCGAATCGAATCTCAAACCAGCTCACATCGGAACTGGAAAAACAGCGTCAAACATCGTGCAAGGTCCGGTGACCACTAGCTCTGATACCATAATTACGATGGTCGGTAGAGATGAAATACACAGAACTGAGAATTTACGATTAAGAACGATGAACAAATTTCGGTTACAAGAAAACCTAAAAGAAAAGAGAATTGGGAATTTTTTACAGAGTATTTTTGTATAAACGGTATGTAGGCCAAACAAGATAATTTGGGCCAGTTCCCACATGGGTTTATATAGCCCATCTGTTAATGCTGATGACTAGAAAGTCAAACCAGCTGGTTAAGCAGATAGGGCCCATTCTGTTACAAGAAAAATAACAAACATTAACAGCTCATACAATCAGTTACAACCAAACAAACTTAACAATTTAACAACCTACTAAGGCACGGCTGAAGCCTATACTTCAATAATATTGGAAAAATAAATAAAATACAAACGAAATACGTGAATGGTTTAAAATTTAAATAATATAAATAATTAGTAAAGAAATAGTATTTTTAAGTATGAGTATTATTTTTTTAATAATATGCCAGCTTAATTTTATTAAAAATAAAATAGAAAAAACAGTCAAAAGAAAAGAAATTGTATCAGAAAAAATAAAAACACAATAAATCTAAATTGAAAAACAAACAACTAAAAAACAAAACATCATACTAGCAAAACACTTTCAGTGGGCTACAAAACAGTGATAAAGATGAAACACCAGATAATTAGAAACAAAGAGCAAGACTTTTTGTTTCCATCCGTAAGAGTGGTGAGCAAAACCAATAATCTTGGAAGCTGCTTCGTAAAACAGGTCGGACTGCATCCGCAAACGAACCACAAAAGAGGATCAAACTACTACAGACTACCGACAATCCGCAAATCAGAGCCGTACGTCGTGAAAAATGTATCCACAAACATAGATCTACCACAACGATAGACGATAACGTGCCATTAGGCAGAGAAAAAACATGCCACAGGGCAGAGGAAAAGCGTGCCACAAGGCAGATGAAAATAAAAAGAATATCGAAATACGAAGAAAAAATAAAAACTTAATAAAAAATAAGGGAAAAAAACTACAGGTGGTGGCGACCAGCACTAAAACTGACGCTACCTTAAGTATGAGTATTATTAGACTAAAGGTAATTAAAAGATAACATCTGTTCATATATATTCTAAACTCTAAACTAAATTACACACACCTAAAAGTTAAACATTTATATTTTTTTGAATATGAGTACGCTAGTTTTATTAAAAGAGGAAAAATTCAAAAATACAATGAAAGTTTACAACCCAGGTAAATAAACTTGATCCGGACATATTCCTAATAACGCGAAAACTAACGTCTCTAGATCATAAACATGACCCAACTTAGAAAAGGTAAAAACCATAACTCAAAGGCTCGAAACAAAATTGATACAAACATCGTCAAAGCTCGACGATGAAAGGTAAAAACCAACAACAAACAACATAAATAAAAATGCATATTACATTAATAAGGTACGTTGACAATATGATCATTACCACAACTCAATCGCGAACAAGAGCGGTGGCTATGAGCTTGTATCTATATCCAATTCGAGGGTCCAAAACACGGAGATCAACAAGATAATCAAAAGAGCGCCATCTTGATCAGTCGTAGCGACGTCAAATCCAACCATAATAGAAAATCAAAAGAAAAAGAAGTGGCCAAATGACCGATTAAGAGAAGAAAAGTGTGCTAAAAGACAGATGATACGTACCAAAAGATAGAGAAAATCGTGTCACAAAGACAATTATTGAATTTAAAAACTAAAATATAAAAAAAATAAAACAAACAAACGGTCGACAACCAGCACTAAAATTAGTGTTGTCGTCGACTATATGAAATTAAAAAGAAAATAAAAATTTTAGCCGTTGAACGGGCAGAGAGAAAAAAGACGCGGCTAGGGTTACATTTATATAAATTTTAAATTTACACAATTAGTATGGGATTATATTTTTTATTATTTTTTAAAATATGCTGGTGTGATGCAAAGGGTAGCATCTGTTCAAACTTTTTAGTCTTTCTTTAAGAAGGCACACACGTCATGACAACACTGGTACTCGAATCCGGATCACCAATGTGATGAACATCATCTTTTACCACTGGGACACAAGAGGTTGAGCTATATTTTTCATTATCAAATACTCAAAATTATAAATTGGTGTCAAGTTTTCAGGTAGAATATAACTACTGAATTTACTAATACTATTTTAAAACTCTCGTTGTAATATTTGTAATTTATTTGTGCGCCATAAATTTTGAACTGCTTTCTTTCATCTCGTGTTTGGTCTGTACTATTAATGGGTGTAGGATCCATTCTTTTACCCCAAAAGTAAATACATCTCTCTAACGTATGTCGGCATGAGATTAATTTGGATATACGGTAAAATTAGATGAATATTTATTTTTCGAGAATTGTCTAAAAAAGCAATTCGTAAAGATTATGTAGAAAAATATATCTTTCTAGTCTACGTAGAGACAAAAACGAGTTTTAAATTCTCGTTTAGTCAAAAACGAGTTTCAAACTCGCGCATAACTAAAAGCGAGTTATATGTAAAAAAAACTTGATGAATTATTTTTTTCTTTTTTACTTACTCACTCAACACAAAACTCGCTTTTAGTTAAAAGCGAGTTTAAAATTCACTTTTGGCTAAACTCGATTTTTATCCTATGTAGGCTGAAATGACATTTTTCTATATAATCTTGATTAGAGTTTTTTTAAATAATTCTCAAAAATAAATATTCATTTAATTTTACCTAGATGTACAGTCCCACAGCCCATCTTTCTTTTTATGAGATTTTCAATGTTCGATAATTTTACGAACTTTCGATTATATTTGAAATTAAATCAGATCAATTTAAAAATATAATTATGTGTGTTGATTATGTAGGAAAATGATTTCTTTTTAAAAAACTGATCCTACATTTTTTAGGTTTATTGTACGAAAAAAATAATTCAACAAACAAAGTTTAGGTCCTCAAAAATAACTCTTTCTATACAATGCTCAAACTCACAATTTTTTATATGTTATAATAATAATAATAGTATCAATCGATCGAATATTTAGTTGATAATATAAAAATACAAAATTTAATATATTTTCAGAAAACAAATTCATTTTAATTTTAAAGTCATTATTCCATAAACAATCTGATATATCTATTACTTTTGTGAACTTTTTGGTACAAAATCCCCCTTTCTAATCATTTGTTAACTTTACAATGCTTAAATTATTCATAATCTCTAACATTTAAATCAAAAATATTTTTTAATATGTTGGTATGATACAGGGGTAGCATTTGTTCAACTTTCTTAATCTTTTTTAATAAGGCACACACACCGAGCAGAACTGGTGCTCGAGCCTGAATCACCTGGATGAATTACATCATCTTTTACCACTAAAACAACAAGGGGTGAGCAAATCAAAAATATTTGCATTTAAGTAATTAAGTATATTCTAATACATAACCTATTGTGTGTTGCAATAACAATTGTGTTAAATGAACTAATGCTTATCCGGTTAATATTTGAAATCTTAACTTTTCGAAATATGTTAAGATTTGAATTTTGATTTTCATATATTTTAATCTTTCAAAAGAACAATTTATATTAACAAATTATAAGTAAAACTAACCTAAAATTAGCAGTATCAGTAACTTGACAACAAACTGATTTGCATAATATATAATAACTTATTATCGTAATTATTTGTTAATATTAATTATTATTATTTTCAAAATTTTCAAGTGATGACATGACAAAATTTTAAAGTGTTATTTCGTTAATGAAAAATTGAATCAAAGTTCTTGAATCAAACTGAAAATTTTGTCAAATCTCGAGAATAATATGTAAAAAAAATCAGGGGATAAGTTGAAAAAATTACAAAGTTCATATACTAAATATTGTTTTATATAGAAAAAGATGAATGGTAAAGTAATAAATACTATTATTTTAAAATATAATGGATGAAAATAGAACTTTAGTAATAAATCTAGAAATATAATGGATGAATATGATTTCGATATTTAGTCACACCAATTAAATTAGATACTTTAAATATAGGATGTACAATATAGTATTAAATTGCAGTCGCATCGTAACGATTTTAAAAGTCTATTACGAACTGTAATCGCATATAAAATTATAATTATTTTCTAAAAAAATATTACGTCGCAATTGCTGCAACCATGCGTTGTAACTGCAATTTAATACATATATGTCAAAGAAGCAATTTTCACGTGGACCTAGCATCAAGTAGTTGGACTAATTTATTTATTTATTTATGGTTTTTACCTTTCAGCTGGTTTTCGTCTATATATGTACAACCAAAGCTTTCAATTTTACCCATCTCAACACTTTCGAGTTTCGCCTTTCTTTCTTTGTCTCCCTCAATCAATCCCTTTGCTTAAAATTATTTTTTAAAAAAACAAAAAAACTAATTTTAATCCTCAATTTAATCCTGTTTAAACTACCTGGTTGTTTGGTTTTCCGGGCAAAATGCGGCGGCCGTCTCCGACCAGCAAGAAAGAGGTGGTAATGAAGTGAGGGGCATGGACCGAGGAAGAAGACAAAATACTGGCTGCTTACATTCAAGAACATGGCGTCGGTTGCTGGAACTCCTTGCCTGAGAAAGCTGGTCTGTTCTCATTATAAGATTTTAAAACTCATTTGAAATAAATATAATTAATATATTTTGTTAATTATATGATTCACTGACGGCGTATAAATTTATATATCGAATATAAGTCCTTACGTAGGTGACAATTATTTTTTGGTTATTCATATATAGGACTCCAACGATGTGGGAAGAGTTGTCGGCTGAGATGGATTAACTACTTAAGCCCAGATATCAAAAGAGGAAAGTTTAGTTTACAGGAAGAACATACCATCATTCAGCTCCATGCCCTTATTGGGAACAGGTAGTTAAAGACTTCGGGATCGTTAACGGTTAATAGAGTCGAGTGTCGGATATGAATATACGAGAATGTTTAATTTTTCGATGATTTATATGAGAAATTTAATTCATGTAGGTGGTCAGTTATGGCAACACACTTGCCAAAGAGAACCGACAATGAGATCAAGAATCATTGGAACACACATCTCAAGAAAAGGCTGATCAGGATGGGTATCGATCCCATGACTCACAAGCCTCGTATGGATGCCTCGAACTCCTCGTGTGGTCGAGGCGAAAAGGGTTCGAATCTAAGCCACATGGCTCAGTGGGAGAGTGCTCGTCTCGAGGCTGAAGCCCGGTTGGTCCGTGAGTCGGGATCGAAACAGATCGTCCCAAATCTCCCGAACCAACCTCTAATAGCCCAAGACACCCGCTCCGATAGGAATCCACTTAGGAGAAGTACAAGACCCGAGTGCCTTGACGTACTCAAAGCATGGCAAGGCCTAGTTACCGGCATGTTTGTTTCTCCCACCCAGGATCTCTCGTCCCCAACCTCGACTCTTTGTTTCCCTTTCAACGGACTCAACGATAACGAGATTTCAGCCGGATGGGGAGAAAGAACAACAATGACGGAAGCCGAGGAATTGCAAGGCATGAAGGGTGCAACTGAGGCTGATATTGATACATGGCTCGACTTTGAGGACTCGTGTATAATGAAAAATTATGACAATGTACCTATACCAAATACAATAGAGGGATTATCCGATGCTTTTATTTCGAACTCACCAATGTGTGTCGAGAAATCGACGGATCAAAGTCGCAGCGGCGACGAAGTACTTGAGAATAGCAATTGCTGGGATAGTGTACTCAACTTGCTCATTTCTTCACCGTGTGATTTGCCTATGTTCGGATAATGTCTAAAGAGAAAAGAGATAAAAGAAACATTAGGATTCGATTCTCTGACTATCTTCTATCGAAATCAATTGCATGAATGTTTAAAGCTGCTTACTAATAGTTATGAACGCCTGAATGTTTAAAGTTTAAAGTTTTAAATTTAGATTTTATTTCGGTTTAAATTATATTATATGTGAGTTATGTTTAGATTTATCTGATTTAAATACATTTTAATTATCATTTTTTTTTTGTTTGCAAGCATTTGTTGTGAAAATATTAGAAAAAGGAGCTCAATTCGTAAAATATGGATTATATCATATGACAAGGTAACAACTATTTAAATCTTTTTACACTGCTAAAGTACCTAAATTTTAATAAAATTTTCACGATTTTATATATTTGTAAGTTTTCTATTATTAATATTTTAGCAGTTCAACCATAAGTATTGGGTTAGTAGGGAATAAATCACTCTATGCTACTAAGACCGTTCTTTGGTGTTATTTTAGCTATATTTTTGTTTCATTAATAAATATTTTATATTTTAAATAAAAAATGACTTTAACATACTATATAAGAATTATTAATTATTTTAAAAAATATTTTTTAAAAATTATAAGATGTAGTGTGGTGATTGTTCAACTTATCCCTTGATCATAAACATAGGAGAAGCTAGCAGGGCCACCCTACAACCAGTAATTTTTTAATTTGTCCCCGCAAAATTTCAAGTTGTAATTTATTTTATTTGTTTTTATATTATAAATTATTTTTTGTGTGTTAGTGGTAAAATGTGTAAGTGAAAGTAGGTTTGTCTTGCTTGGAGTCAATTGATTAAATCTTATTAGAGATATTTTTAGTGTTTTATTTTTTATTCTCGGTCTTGTTAACTTATAATTTCTAGTTTCGCCTATAACCATGAGGTTAGGGGTTCGATCCCTATCCATAGGAATCAAATATATTTTTGGTCAATTGTTTATCTCTTAGTGAGGGTTTCCACAACAAGAGGATTAATCACTATTATTGGTACGTGATACTTTGACTCAAATTAAAAAAATATTTTTAATATTTAGGAAAGAATCTAAAAGTTTTATCAAATAAATGTGAAAAAATATAAAATAAAGCACTTTCTGTTCAAATAAAGTCAAAATCCAAAATAAATATGAAAGATCGAAAATTGAATTGAATTAAGATGAATGGTTTAATAAATTTTAAAAAATTCGACTAAATATGTTTGCATCGTTAAAGTGTTAAGAATATGTATGAACATATACTACTTTATAATTATCTCAAGGCTATTCAAAAAAATTATTAATTTAAAATATATATATATATATATATATATATATATATATATATATATATATATATATGTAATTGAGGTATATTTATATGGATTATTATCTTACATATGTATCGGTATAATAAAGTTTGTGTAGGAAACGAAGGGTATAATGGTCATATAGCCTTAACCAAAATTTATTACACTAAAAGCCTATAAATGGCAAGCATATTGCAACTTAAATTAACCGTCTCCACCGTCTCTTTTGTCGAAGGAACATAACTTGATTTTCCGATTGGGTTTGGCTTAATTTCAAAGAACATGACGCAGCCTCCTCCGAGTTGCCAGATATTGGGGTTGAAGAAAGGGCCGTGGACTCCGGAAGAAGACCAGAAACTCTCGTCGTACATTCGACTGCACGGCGATGGAAACTGGCGTGCCTTGCCCGCAAAAGCCGGTCATCATTCCCACTTCTCTGCACTCATTTTTTACATATTTTCCTTTGTTTTTCACTTATATGTATATGTTGTGTATAGGACTCCAAAGATGTGGCAAAAGTTGTAGACTCAGGTGGATTAACTACTTGAGACCAGATATCAAAAGAGGAAAGTTCAGTTTGCAGGAAGACCAAACCATCATTCAACTTCATGCCCTCCTTGGGAACAGGTTATTTTCCGTGAATGAAAATTATTAGTCAATTAATTATAAACAATTTGAAATAATTTGACAGAATGACAGATAACGTGCACTGTCATATAATTAAGTTTAAAACGTTGAGAGTTAAAATGGTTTAAATAAATAGATAATCAAATTATAAGGACATTTTTTGACACTATGTTGTAAATTTACGTGTATAACGTTATGTATGTAGGTGGTCAGCCATCGCGGCTCATTTGCCGAAAAGAACAGACAACGAGATCAAAAACTATTGGAATACACGGCTGAGGAAGAGGTTGTCCAATATGGGGATCGATCCCGCGACTCACAAGCCCAAAACCGATGCCCTCGGTTCGAGCACTTGTAACCCCAAGGATACCTCTAACCTTAGACACATGGCTCAATGGGAACGTGCTCGGTTAGAAGCTGAAGCTAAACTGGTCCGAGAGACGAGACGACAGCTCGGGTCCTCGTCTTCCTCGACTCCTCCACCGTTGAAAAATCAAAATGCTGTTGTTGATCATGCAACTAAGCCACCGTGCCTAGACGTGCTCAAAGCTTGGCAACGTGTAGTCACTGGATTGTTCACTTTCAATACAACTGACAACAGCCTCCAATCTCCGACCTCGACGGTAAACGTCGTCGAGAACACGTTGCCGGTCTCGTATGTCGGATTCAACAATGACGACGGCTTTGTTGGGAACTCAGATAATGGGAAACGTGTGGATTCAACAATGGGGTCCAATGAAATATTGTTGGGTTGCTCCTCGGAAAATGCATGGTGGGCGGAAAACGCCATGGAATGGGAAGGGTATTCGCCGGATACGTTAATGGACTGTAATGCTGTGGATCATAATCAGCAGGGTCCGGCAATGGAGGCTACAGAGAACTTTGATGTCGGGACACGTGATACTACTGGTTTCGACGAAAACAATGATTACTGGAACAGCATCCTTGATTTGGCGAATGTTTCACCATCTGGCTCATCTGTGTTTTGAAAGAAATTGATAAGAAATCCGACCTAAGAGGATAAATCTGAAATTTTATATTTGAGGTAGATATAAAATAAAACAACTGTCTCTGAATTTTTAAATCTTTTTACCAACTCTCTGTTTTTTTTCCTTTCTAAATTATCCCCCTAGTTTTTATTATTTAAATGACATGATACTCTATTATATTATATGTGAAATTATATCATTAAAAACAATTGAGTTAACGGTAAGAATCAGTTATTCAAGTCCTACTCGATCAACACATGATTCGATTGGACTCGACTCGGGTTCTTGAGTCAAGCTAGTCGATACCTGACTCGAAAATATAATAATAATAATAATAATAATAATAATATATTGTAAATGAGACGAGATAGATATCGAGCTGCTCAAGTTCGACTCTATCAAAGCTCGATCATCACTCGACTCGATTGAACTCAACTCAAGCTTGAACTCAGCTTGAGTTCTTAACGAGCATAGTCGAGCTTAGCACCACTCTGACTCGACTCGAGTTGAATGAGCTCGAACTTGGCTCGATTTCTTAACGAGCATAGTTGAGCTTAGCACCACTCTGACTCGACTCGAGTTGAATGAGCTCGAATTCTTAACGAGCCGATCCGAGCTCATCACTACTCGAGCTCGAATCGACTCGTTTACTCTCCTAATAAGAATTAACAAATAATTTAATTTATATGGGTATAAATATTAAAATCACACACGAACTTTGACTAAAAGTATAATGTAATACACGGACTTTGATTTTGTACAATTATATTTGTTAGTTGGATTCAACAACCTACAACTGCTCCTGCTTCGATAAAACAAATTGTTCTATTGTGCATTTATCTATGCTCAAGTTTTGACTGGTGCATTCATCATGTTCCTCGAGAAAATAATGTGTTGACTAACAATTTGGTTAAAAAGGGAATCGCTCGAGCAAACGATCTTGCCTTTTGGTTTGTCATTTTAGGTCACATTGAGCTTTAGGACTCCCTGTTTCTAAGTCTCTCTTGGCTTGCTTGGTATGGTGATTTTTCTCATGAGTGCCGATGGCCGAGAGGGCCTATCAGTGGCGGATCTTGATAACAGAATTTAAGGGGGCCTACTTGAAATAAGGTCTAGATTAAAATTTTTAAAATTTTTGAAGGGTTTAATTTTAAATTTTTAAAATAAAATTGTTTTTAACTAAAACTTTTATAAAATTTGAGACTTAATGATAAATTTTAAAAAATAGAAGAGATCTTAATTAAAATTTGGTATTGACACGTTGCACTCTTTTTTTTCATTTAAGTTTTAAGGAGGTTTTTTAACGAGGCACGTATTTTTTGCCCCCCTTTGTATGATTTCTGCCTATTAATTATACAAGTATCTTGTAAAAAAAACAATGACCATGTTTGGTAAACAGCTTTTTGAGTCAAAATTAAAGGTTTAAAGTATTTTTAGAGGTTTAACTAGTCAAATCCGCTAATTTAGATGTTTGGTAAAGAGAGGATTGTAAAAGCGGATTGGGTGAAACCTTTCATTTTGAAAAAACTCCTTTTAGGAGCTTTTTAAGTTAGAGGTTTGGATAAAACACTTATAAAGACTCTTTTGTCCTTAAAAATTATAAAAAATTTATTAATTTTTTAATAGCTAATAAAATTAAAAAATAATTTCATAAATAAAAAATTAATATATACATATAAATTTAATAATTATTAAAAAATAATTTCACAAATAAAAAATTAATATATACATTCATTCATAGTTGTCTAGCAATGATACTAAAAAATTAATTTTCATAATATAATTAATATTAATATTAATATATATAAAATATTAATAATTAATAAATTATTCAAACAAGTATTGAATATAACCCTTTCAAAAAAATATTGAATATAATCATGTCCTTATATGTCATTTTACTTGTTCAAATAATAAAATAGCTATTAGCTATTAGTTAATTTTACCAAACACTTTTATGCAATCCGCTAGTTAAATAAACTAATGCTATCATTTATCCGCTATCAGTTAATATAATCCGCTATCAGCTATCAGCTATCCGCTAATTGCCAAATAAGGCCAATAATATATATTAATCTTTTATTTTGGCCCTATTATATACATTTAAAAAAATACATCCATTTATTTTTATATTGAATAATTATAAATATAATTTCTTGAACAAAAGTACAATTATATATATAACTTATGTAAGCATAAAACGATATTGTGCTGATAAGAAATTTACGAATTTATACAAATTGAATCAAAGTAAAATTTCATATATAAGATTATATTTTTCAAATTTTTATGTATAACATTACACATTTTAATGAAAGTTGATGTACAATTTTAATATTTATCTAATCTATATACTCTCATATAAATATAATCTCCTAATGGGATGTTAGTTTGACATTTACCTAACCTATTTTTACACACAATCATGTTTTGCTTTAGGATTTATTATTATTATTATTATTATTATTATTATTATTATTATTATTATTATTATTATTATTTTATTTTAAGTGATAAAATAATAAATTATTTGTATTTTAATTTTAGGTTAATTTTATTTGTTAGAAAATGGCGTTTTATCTTCTTTTAATATTTTAAAAATTAACCGATATTTAAAAATTTACAATTTTTCTATTTTATTTTTTCCTTCAATGTTGATTAAGCCTTCAAACTTTTAAAAATAACAATTAAACATCTCTATCACACCAATAATCACCATACCATCAAACTTAATATCTACATCAATTCATTAATATTTTATATTTTATATATTTTTTAAAATTATTTTTGACTCACGTGTCATTCTGTAAACTCATCATATTTGTCTATATAACACTGCTATCGCAACGTGCACTGTCATACAGATTTGTCACATTATTTCAAGCCATTATCGTCAGTTGACTAACAGTTTTCATCGACAGAAGAGTCATTTTAACCCAAAATGAAACGTTGAAGGTTAAATTGCTTAAAAACAAGAATATGAGCCAAAGTGACTATTTAATCAAACGTTAGAAACATTTTTTGACATTATACCAATTTTTTTCCCACACACTACACTACCACTGCATTGAGTTGTAGAATACAGTAACGAGCTAATTTGAACACCAACACAAAAGGTAAAACAATTTAGCAATAAAGATTGAACACCATCAAGACAACAATACTCCCCCAAAGAGGTAATGTTTGAAACAATAGAATTTCGTGCTAACAAGACTAATCAGCACCATGGCAATGAATTGAACGAGTCATGGTAAATGTAATTCACGATCGATAAAATCGAAAAACCGATTCGATTTATCTCTTACTGATTAATAAATTAAAATACAAAAAAAATATCACGACTGTTGATATATATTGTAGTTGGAGAGGTTGAAGACTTAAATATTACAATTGTTTACCAGTTATATAATAATATTTTTAGGTACTTTTAACCTTTTTCCTCCCTCAGTTGTCTCGAATTAAATCTCAACTTGATCTGAATTACCAAAGGAAATTTTAACCACACCCATTATTTATTTTTTAAAAATAATATGGTTGGTGGAGGTTTAAGACAATATATAAGTGTCAAGAGTCATTCGTGGAGATTTAGGAAGGTTAATTTGGTATGATTTTGGAGTTGTATACAAGTATAAGGAGTGTCTTGATGTGACTTGTCGACTATCTATGCTAAGAACGTGACATCGGGGATAAATCTATGAATATATATGGATAATATTGAGCGTTTAAGTATGCATGATCTTACGTTTTTCATGTATATTGTACCAACAATAATATCAATCGAGTTATAATCAATGGGCTAATTCGACATAATTTAATCATTTTCTAATTTGGCATAATATAATTATAATTTAACTATTGTTTGGCTTCTTTTTATAATGATATATTAATAAAATAATTTTCTTTGTGCTAAATGATGATGTTGTTTCTTCTATGTGACCTAGGTTTGAGCAACGTAGTTTGCACAGTGCGTGCGCTTTTAAAAGGATAAGAGTAAAAGAACAAATAATATCATGTAATGTAATCACAACGAAATATTCAATAAGAAAAAGAAAAATATAAATTGAGATCCATTAATTGATCGAGTGATCAAAGTCGCTCATGTTGTTCCATCTTGTATGTGTTCGAATCTCGACATTTGTCTTGAAAATATAATTACTTTTCTATTTAATCACAAAAAAGAAAAACATAGTTTAACCGTAAACACGTGCATCGAGTGGTTTTTGTATTTAAATCTTATCGGGTGCATTCATTTATTTTACACCCTACAATGTATTCAATATAAATTACATGGTGCTCGTACAAAGATTTTCACTACGCTAATCTCTGATTATGATTCTGTCGGTGGTCTTAGAAAGATAGATCCCCACTCGGTTGATGGTTGGTTGCTGATGTAATCAGACCTGGGCAGCGGAGCAATCTTCCTGATAGCTTGGTTCGCTTACCACTCCTTTTTCACATCGTAAAGTGTCTCGTTTGGATAGAGGCAAGAAGATTCATGAAGGTTTCTGGATTTTAGTATGCTAATCTCGATGGAAGTGTTTGTTTTTCTTTGCACCATTGTAAGAGACTTTTAGTGGTGATTTGTCTTTTTTTTTCTTTCTTTTTGATGTATTGTATTGTTTATGGTGGTTAATAAAATTTAAATGAAATTATTAATATATATATATAAATTACATCATTGTACCTTTTTAAAGTTTGCTTTCTTTTCAAATGATGAGAAGATATGAGGAGTAATGAATTTTCATTAGAAAAGGGTAAGAGGACAATAAACCATTGTAGATAAATATTGGGTCTACCTGAATATTTATGTGACACAACAAAATTTGTACACATTATTTGATGATCCAAAACCCACAATCTAGTGATTCAACTTGGACACGCATAGGTCTTAAAATTTGTACACATTATTTCATGGTCGGCTTTGTGGTCCACTTCCCATTGTTTTTCTTCATTATTCCATGTGAATTTACCAAATATAATAAGATTATTATCTATATGTTGTCAATGGAAAAATATTTTACACGTAAAATTATTTCAAAATTTAATTTAGAATTTAAAATTTAGAGTTTAAGGGTTTTAGTTATATAATTTAGAATCTCCTATTGTAAATCAAATTGCACATCAAATTTTATAGCAAGGTGAAAAACAAGTGAAATTACTTTATGAGTTGTAAAGTGCAATTGATAAATGATAATATATATATGTGGATACTATATTCTTACACTATGAAAATATAATAGATAATATCTTCTTATACTATGTACTTGATAAATGATAATGTTTTATTTGTTCTTTTAACTTTTAAGAGAAAAAAATTAAAATAGTCCAAATTTTTTAACGAGTGCTTTTAAATTTTTAATACTTTATAAATATTTTTAAATTATTTATAATTTATTAGTTTCTAATTTTTCAATAATTTTTAAAATTTTAATCATATATTAATAAAATATTTTTAATTGTTTTACTAATTTTATGTTATTTTAATATTTTCGCTTAAAAATCAAATTTGTCTTTATACTTAACCAGAAAATTAATTTTACCTTTAAACTCGGTCGAAAAATTTTGTTCCTATTGCACGTCATCTTCACACATGATTGTCATATCAACACCGTTGACCATCACATCAGCACCATAGACTACCACATCAGCATCATAACGGTCAACGTTGCCTTTCGTCGGTCAAAGGACAAATGTTGATGCAATTTGACTAGTTTTAGATCCCAAATTTATGCAAAAATAGGGTAAAATTGATAAATTTGGATTGCTACAATGACAAAAGTAACCATTAAGCCTATTTTTTTAGTTTTAGAGTAATTTAAGTTCATTGAATAAGTGTAAATTAATAGTTGAAATTAAAAGTTTGAAATGTGTAGATTATTAAGGGGGAACAAAGAGAGAAATTTAATCTCAACCATTAATTTATACTCATTCAATGAACCTAAATTAATTTAAAATTTATGAATTTTACATAGTATAAATAGATCCTAACACATACGCCTTAGAGATGAAATTCGATTTTTAATTTAACTTTTTCATATTCGAAAATCTTTAGCATGTCATTTGGTTTGCAAATTAATTATTATCAATATCGTAGAAATTGTTGGAAATCTAATATTTTAGAACAGGCGTATATTTTTTATTCAAAATTCACACATTTTCTCATATTATTTTCTGAGCTTTAACTTCAATTTTTTTTTTTTTTATGTTTTCGGTTTACCCCAACCGTGATCCAGAACTTCATAAATTTGTGATTTATTTCAATGGGCCTGTCTGGACCGTAATATTCAATATGTTGGGGCCAATTGCACACACGTACATGTATTTATAATTTATTTGACATATCTTTTATAAAATTTAAGTTGTTACGTTTGTTTAACTATCTTTCCGGAATTGTAGTTTACGTGGCTTACTGATTAAAGATGTTTATGATGTTTTATTTTGTATGCGTTCGAACTGTATTTTTATATAAGAATAATCTTTGTTGAATGATATGTTTTGAAGTTTATTTCATATAATATCCATTGGTTTGAAAATCGAAAATTTTGAGGTTAGTTTCTCACAAAATTTCTTATTTAAACAGATTTTTTATTCAACAATAATATATTTGATACTCTTTAATGAGATCCTTCTAGAAAATAAATATTTATGATAAAATATCATGCTTCCCAAAGAATCTGATTCGATAAAGTCAATATTGTCTTGTGAAGTTTACTTGTTTGACAAGAAGGAACCTTTCCTTGTTAGAAAAGTAATATTTGATCAACTACTTTATGTGACAAAATCTACAATATTTTAAGTGGAAAAGGAGACTTGTTACTCAAGCCAACGCATGTATGTATATTATAACAAAACTATAGTTCTAATTGTATGGTGTTTTTAAGACATTTATATTGGATAAATATTCTATACACATGCGGTGGAAACTGAAAGTTTCCACAAGCGCCTTAATTTTAGGGTATAGAGAGTTAGTTTAGGGGTTTAGGTGTAGGGGGTTAGAAATTAGGGATAATTGTTTCAATTTAAGGTTTAGGGTTATAATTCAGGGTTTATATGTTAAAACCTAAATCCTCACCATATTATCCTAAAAACTAAACCCTAACCTATAAACCCTAAATTATAGCCCTAAACCTTAAATTGAAACAACTATCCCTAAATTCTAAACCCCTAAACCCTAAACCCTAAACCCTAAACTAACTCCATATACCCTAAAACTAAGGTGCTTGTGGAAACTTTCAGTTTCCACCGCCTGTGTATAGGATATTAATCCTTATTTTATTTGTATTTTTTTGCACATTAGTTTATCAAGAAAAAAAAAACATTTTTAGTTTACGTTTTGTGAGTGTTGTTCACCATGTTGACAACGAGAGAATAAGTAATTAGTGAAGATTACTTAATCCATTGATAAGGTACAAATGTATATTCGAATCCAGATATTTTAAGATGAATATCATCCTCTTTTTTACTGTAGCCACTCGTTGGCTCCGATTTAAATACATACAACGAAAAAGTTACATGTTAAAAGTGAATGTTAGGGGAAAGATATGAATGAATTTCAGTATGTAAATAAAAGCAAAGGATTTAAGTTATTGCAGTTGTACTGACAGTTAGTTGTGATAGTTATGATTCCTGCATGCGCAGACAGGCATTGTTTCAGGATCCCAAAGTGCACGAGTATTAGAATAGTATTGAGAAGAACCTCGGTAAATATTTACCCTCTTCGACATTAATTAACCTATGTCTACCGAATTTTACTCAAACCGGGTTTCATCGTAAAATCTCGATACAATTTACTTAATTTATCATTCGATTATTTCATTCGGTCAATGATTAAAGAAAAGATTAATTAATTTGACTTTGTTTAATTTGGTTCGGTCACACTGAATTAACCGAATAAACAACCCTACTTATAGCTCATCCCCTTGTGTCCTGGTGGCAAAGGTAGATGTTTATCATTCCTTAGGACCCGGGTTCGAGCACCAGTAATACCATGCTGTGTGTGCCGTCTTTGAAAAGACTAAGAAAGTTGAACAGATGCTACCCTTGCATCGCACCAGCATATTCAAAAAAAAAGCGTAGAAAACATTAGGGGTGTAAATGAACCGAGCTTGAACGAACAATACTATGTTTGTGTTCGTTTGTTTTTTTAAACGTGTTCATGTTCGGTTCGTGTTTGTTTATTTATTTCTGAAGGTGTTCGTGTTCGCTTGTTTAATGTTCACAAACGTGTTCGTTTATTCGTTCATGAACATGTTTGTTTATATGTTCAAAAATGTTAACTAAACTAGCTACAAATAAATAAAACAAAATCAACAAAATAAAACTTACATTTTAACATGAACTTATATAACAACCTTAGCAACAACAAAAAGTAGTTTTTAGATACATCCACAAGCATTTTCATCATATAAACGAACCTGTAAACGAGCTTGTCCATGAACATAAACAAATCAAACACACATTTGTTCGTGTTCGTTCGTTTATTAAACGAACATAAAAATTTTGTTCATACTCGTTTATTTAGCTTAATAAACAAACATAAACAAATGTTATAGAAACAGTTTGTTGAACGCTCTGTTCATTTACACACCTAAAAAATATCAAGTTGGTAAAAACCTACTTTATCATTGAATGAAAGATATTTTTCAACATTTTTTATTTAACTTATTTCTTTTAATTATATTATCATTTAAATCTTATATTTATCGACCATTCTAATTATTTACAGTATTTGATTTTGAATGAAAACATCAAATGTTTTTATAATTTAAATTCAACCCTTAATAGTATTGATTACAAATTAATAATTTCAACTCATTCACAATCCTACTTTGTTTGTGTTGTTGCGACATGTTTGTTGTACTACTCATGCTACATGTAGTTACATATAAGTTTGAAATAGATGATAAAATTTAGATATTTTATTAATTTATCTTAATTCTAAATAATTTAATAAATTTAATTATTTATGTTTAAAAATTACGATAGTGAAGTGACTGATAAGTGTACTAGCAGGAGACGTCATGGTCATAATGAGTCTATATCATTAGTCTGTCAGTTGTACCCACTAGTGAAATAATTGTGTTTGTTGATCTATCTCATCTGTTATCGAGCTAATAGACAGTAGCAACGAGTGTGATAGTTGGTTGGAGGATGTGCTAGGAGGGATTAACGTCAAAATTTTTAAAAATCAAAATATTAAGTTTATTGAATTATTTTGATTTAAGACCAAATTGATAGAATAAACAAGTTTTATAAGCTAAAATTATTATTATATCATAACATGTTTCAATTTTAAAGACAAAATAAACTGTTTGTAATAAAATTTTAATTAAATAATTAAATCATAACTTTAAAAAAAAGTTAACTCGTTTATAACTGAACACATAATTAACCTGGTAGTATTTACTCTTCTTATTTATTTGACTTAATATTTCCCTTTTTTGTTCATTCCGGCTTTCAAGCTTTTGTATTTACCAATGAACCGAAACCTTGTTCCTGCATGCATTGAATTCTTTGCCTAAGCGAACCGACAATGAGATGAAAAATTACTGGAACACGCATTCCAGAAAACAAGGTTAACCAAAGATGGTGATCAAACCCAAGTCGAACCCTATCAGTCGAAACACCGACTCCGGTACGCTGATAATCTCGAACCCTCATCGTCGACACAGTCGAAAAACTCAACGGTCAACAGCCCATCATTTTGGATCCCGAGTAATGTCGTCGAACGAGCTTTGATCGAACGGAAAGCTAGTTCAGTTTGCATGCATTGATGGATGAATTGGAGAGGCACACAATTTATTTTTGAAAAAAAGTTAATTCAAATTTTTAAAGGAAATTAACACTCATTATCATGCTTCATCTGATTTTAATAAAATATAAGTTAACGCCATAAAATTTGACACTACAATCTAAATTTTTTGACTTTGTCCTTGATAATAAGTTGACGTCGGAGACGGGTCATAAAAATAGCTGGGACGCAACGAAAAGTTCGGTGACTCGATCGATGTTGTTGCATGATCGTTGATACTACGACGTATCATTGCAGAAGAATTTTCTGATAAATCCATGGATGATTTTGATTACACGATCGAGAAGAGAGCGATGTCCGTGAAAACGAAGATCCAGCATTTATTAAGGAACTTATAAAATGGGTATCAATTAATGTATGAGAAGAGCATGTTTAAAGTCGATTTGCTCAAACGTGACAGAACAGTAACAATGTCATTAAATTAACATTGTTTAATTTGTTTGTTTTTACCTCGTCATCAAAACTAAACTAAAAAAAGTTGATGTTCTTAATTAAATAAGGACAAAATAGATTTTTTTATGATAATATGATAAAAAAGAGCAAAATAGCTAACTTAGCTTAAGAATACTATTATTGTTTCATCAAAATAGAGTCGATTTGACAAAAATAAAAGTTCGATGGTCAAAAGAGATGTAGTAAAAGTTTAAAAGCTAAATTGATAAAGTTAGAGAGCAAAAAAAAGTCATTATGCCATGTTCAAATTAGGTTTTTTAAGTATAATACTTGATCAAGTATTGTTGGATATCAAGACATACGCAAAGATCAACATATGAGAGTGTAGTTGTAGGACATATTAAATATATGATAAATATTCTACACACAGTTGGTGGAAACTAAAAGTTTCCACAAGCGCCTTAGTTTTAGGGTATAGGGAGTTAATTTAGGGTATTAGGTGTAGGGGGTTAGAATTTAGGGATAATTGTTTTAATTTAAAGTTTAGGGTTATAATTTAGAGTTTATAGGTTAAAACCTAAATCCTCACCGTATTACCCTAAAACTAAACCCTAACCTATAAACCCTAAATTATAACCCTAAACCTTAAATTGAAACAAATATCCTTAAATTCTAAACCTCTACACCTAAACCCCTAAACCCTATACTCTAAACTAACTCCCTATACTCTAAACTAACTCCCTATACCCTAAAACTAAGACGCTTGTAGAAACTTTTAGTTTCCACCGCTAGTGTATAAAATATTAATCCTTAAATATATTACATTTTTAAAGACATAATTTATATTTAAATTTTAGATATAATATTATAAGGAGAAATAATCCCGATTTTTAAAATAAACATAAGAAAATAGAATATGAATCTCAAATTTGTGAATTAATAAAAACTATAAGAGGGCGTTTGGTTCGTGGAAAAGATCATTACTTGGGGGAATGATCTTTTCCGGAATCAAATACCCACATTTGGTTGGGGAGCATTCCCTCCAAGGGGTAATATTGTATTCCCAACAGTAACTTTTTTTTTCATTAAATGGTGGGAATGTGATTCCCTTAGTTTTCTTAGGTATTTGTCAATTCCCACCATTTAGACCATATTACCCCCAAGTTAACAGATTTTGTTCACATGGATCCTTTATTTAATTTAATTAGATGATTAAATATGTGTGATGTAAATTAATAAGTTAAGAGGTAATATTTTCACACAATATTCTATTATTTATAAGATGTTTATCATCTTATAAAAGATTTTAGTAGGTTAAACTTATGTGTTGGGTTTTTCGGTGCTCGATTCAATCAACCGTTCTTGCTCGCCAAGTGGTGGAGAGGTGGATTTTTAGGTGGAAGGGTTTAGGAAGCTAGAAAGAATAAAGACACAATGATTTATAGTGGTTCAACCTTCTAACCAAGGTCTACATCCACTACCTTAGCTTCCTACTAAGGATTTCACAATCAATCCACTATTGATTCGTCCCCTTTTCTAGGATTAGGAGGAAACCCTTACAAACGATCAAGCTTATACCCAAAGCCTTGATCAAAACCCTCTTTTACAAAGAGATAAACAAAGCAAACTCAAACCCTCTATTAGGTATTTGTTTGCACAATTAAGCACTCACCCAAAACCTAAACACTTGAGCAAATTTAACAATGTAAGCTCACAAGTGTTGTCTAAGCAAGAAATGAACGATTTAAGCTCTAGACAAGTTTTTCACTCATAATGTTGTAACAATTGAAGCTCTTATCAATCTTGATGCTTGGAGGTCCCTTTTATACTCTAAATTGAGTTTGTAGCCGTTTATAGCCGTTGGGAATATTGCCATTTATAGCCGTTGGGAATATAGCCGTTTATAGCCGTTGGAATAGTACCATTTATAGCCGTTGGGAATAGTACCATTTATAGCCGTTGGAAATAGTTCCATTTATGGCCGTTGGGAATAGTACCATTTATGGCCGTTGGGAATAGTACCATTTATGGCCGTTGGGCTATTTCAAAACACACCGTATCGATACGGCTAGGCGTATCGGTACGGGTTTTGGCTACTGGAATTTTGGTAGTTTGAAAACCCTAAGGCGTATCGGTACGGTCCAATACCGTATCGGTACGGTTACATGAAAATCATGGTTTTGACTACTTTAAATACACTTTAAAACCATTCCAATTGCCGTTTAAAACCCTTAAACATATTTTCAAGCTGTTTTTGACTAAAAACATATTTTAAATTCTTTTCAATTTAGTCCAAAACATTTTTCAAATATTATATCAAAACCTTAGTTCTACAATCCCCCCCTTTTTGATATAATAAAACCAACTTGAAAAATTGTTTGAGATTTTCTCCCTTTAGCTTTAAAATTGTGAATAAGAGATTAAGATATGAAATCAAATAAAGCTCCCCCTTATTCATTTGAAAATTCAATTTTTCAAACCATTTTCTCCCCCTTTTTGTTATATCAAAAAGAATTTAAAATGGCATTTAAGTTCAAGATAACATAGGAGGCAAAAAAAATTTGACACTTAAAATTTTGGTTTAAAATGGCTCCCCCTTACTCAAAGCATCATTGAAATGTTAGTCCAACATATATGAATATCTAGTTGACATAAAAGAAAATAGATCAAATAAACACTAAAGCAACTAGATTTTTACCAACACTTGAACCCAAGGGAGGATGTGAAGCCTTCCTCTTCAAGTGTTCTTCCTTGTGTGCATGGAGCTCCCCCTCAATGTTTGACTTGTTGAACATCTCCATCACACCTAGCAAAAGACAATCAAGTAATTTTTGGTATCCAAATTGCTTTGGATCCATAAACGTTAGTAGCACAAATTTTTGACCCCTTAGGAATCCATTTTTCAATATCATCCTTTTTAATTGAAGTGGTTAGTCCTTTTGGGACCCAAACACTTCTAAAACATTTACCGTTTTTAAATCTAGGGGCACTAGATTGTCTAACATAGAAATTTGATTTTCCAAAATTGTTTTTCTTTTCAAGCTCTTTGGAAATCAAATCCTTTTCCTTTTTAAGATCATCAACTTCTTTTTGATGATCTTTTTCAATCGTTTGAAGCAAATTTTGTAAATCTAAAACTTTAAGCTCAAAATCTTTGATTTTTGCTTCAAACTCTAAATTGGTTTTAGAAAGCAAATCATTTTCGATTTTTAACTTTGAAATCAATTTCTTGTTTTTCAAAAATGAAGCCTTGAACTCAAAAACCAATTCATCGTAGGCTTCTTGTAACTCATCAAATGTATAAGAATTTGAAATAGATGAGTTAGAAGTTACCTCCCCCTCATTGAGGGTCATAAAGCATAGGTGGGCTACTTCATTATCGGTGGAGTCTTCATCACTCCAAGTGGCCACATATGCTTGTTTTGAAGTCTCCTTGACTTCATTGGTCCCCTCGTATGTGACTTCAAGCTTGTCCCATACTTCCTTGGCATTCTCACAAGAAGACATCTTCTCATAGATAGTTGGGCCAAAAGCACAAAAGAGCATGTGCAAGGCTCTACAATTAAGCTCCATCTTCTTGCGATCGTCGGCACTCCATTCCGCTTTGCTTCCTTGAGGCACGAACAGACCATCTTCAACTATGTCCCATAGCTTGTAATCTCTTGACTTCAAGAAGAATTTCATCTTTGTCTTCCAATGGGCATAGTGATCTCCGTCGAAGAAAGGCAGTATGTTGATGGATTGCGCCATTTGAGCCGGTTGGTGAAATGTTGTTCGAGCTTGCCGGATCTTCTCAATAGGATGTGAATCCCTTTCGATTGAGCCAAGCTCTGATACCAATTGTTGGGTTTTTCGGTGCTCGATTCAATCAACCGTTCTTGCTCGCCAAGTGGTGGAGAGGTGGATTTTTAGGTGGAAGGGTTTAGGAAGCTAGAAAGAATAAAGACACAATGATTTATAGTGGTTCAACCTTCTAACCAAGGTCTACATCCACTACCTTAGCTTCTTACTAAGGATTTCACAATCAATGCACTATTGATTCGTCCCCTTTTCTAGGATTAGGAGAAAACCCTTACAAACGATCAAGCTTATACCCAAAGCCTTGATCAAAACCCTCTTTTACAAAGAGATAAACAAAGCAAACTCAAACCCTCTATTAGGTATTTGTTTGCACAATTAAGCACTCACCCAAAACCTAAACACTTGAGCAAATTTAACAATGTAAGCTCACAAGTGTTGTCTAAGCAAGAAATGAACGATTTAAGCTCTAGACAAGTTTTTCACTCATAATGTTGTAACAATTGAAGCTCTTATCAATCTTGATGCTTGGAGGTCCCTTTTATACTCCAAATTGAGTTTGTAGCCGTTTATAGCCGTTGGGAATATTGCCGTTTATAGCCGTTGGGAATATAGCCGTTTATAGCCGTTGGAATAGTACCATTTATAGCCGTTGGGAATAGTACCATTTATAGCCGTTGGAAATAGTTCCATTTATGGCCGTTGGGAATAGTACCATTTATGGCCGTTGGGAATATTGCCATTTATGGCCGTTGGGCTATTTCAAAACACACCGTATCGATACGGCTAGGCGTATCGGTACGGGTTTTGGCTACTGGAATTTTGGTAGTTTGAAAACCCTAAGGCGTATCGGTACGGTCCAATACCGTATCGGTACGGTTACTTGAAAATCATGGTTTTGACTACTTTAAATACACTTTAAAACCATTCCAATTGCCGTTTAAAACCCTTAAACATATTTTCAAGCTGTTTTTGACTAAAAACATATTTTAAATTCTTTTCAATTTAGTCCAAAACATTTTTCAAATATTATATCAAAACCTTAGTTCTACATTATGATATAAATTCTTATCAGTATTACACAACTTATTTACTTTAATTTACTTGACAATATGTCACAAGTAATAAAAAATTTAAAAAAAATTAGCATATTAAAAGTTAAGCATTTAAAAAATTTATAAAAATATTTTAATAGAAGGTAAAGAGAGTATGTAAATATAAATTATATTTTTATTAAAAATATTTATATAATAATTATATTAATAATATGATAAATATATTATTTTTGTAAATTTTAAATTGTGTAACAAAAATGATTCTACAATTTTTTGAGCATATGTTTTTTAATTTATTATTGAAAGTTTAACGTGTAAAAAGAAAATATAATACATGGTCAATTTAGTAAATTTCACTTCCAGATAACCTTATTTACTTCCAACCAAACACAATAATCTTACATTCCTACCAAATAAACCAAACAAGGTAATGTAACATTCGCAGTAATATGCGAGGTAATGTTACATTCCAGGAATCTTATTCTTAGAGGTAATCTTTCATTCCGTGAACCAAACGTGACCTAAATATCAATGAAATCATAGGATTCTAGATTTTGGACATACCCATTATATGAGTTGAAAATATATAGACGACAACACTTTTTTTTAACACGTGGAAAAATTACTAAAATCATATAAAGGTTGAAATGATACGTATATACCTTTCATTTTAAAAGTTAATAAATATACATTTTCCCCACAAGATAAAAATTATATTTCCATTTTCGGTGTCCATTTCTATGCCTACACTAAAAAAATTATATTTCAAGCATTAACCCTAAATTCTAAATCTTAAATCCTATACCCTATACTCTAAAAACACATCATACTCTAACCTTAAGTCATAAACCCTAAATCTTAAACATATATTTTAGCGTGAAGACATAAATAAGGGCACAAAAAAATGCAGATGATTTCTATTCAATATTGGTGATCAACTTATAACACATAAATTATGACAATAAATATAGTCCCAATGGCCCAAATTCTGTATACACAAGAGATGTTGACATGTCATATTTATGGTCGAGACTTAATTGTGGGGAAATAAGACATTGGATAGCGATTTTAGATTGAGGCATGGGGTAGCATTACTTAATGATATTTAATTTGGCCCGACCAATGTCGATCCTTGTAGCCCTAGGCACAGGGTTACGTACCATGAAATTTAAGTAATGGTGTAATAAATTGGATTGGTGATCCAATTGTTTTAACCATCAGTTTCTTTTTTTAGTTTAGTTGGTTTTAAAATTCAAACCAGACAATGTCATTGATTTTCAGTTCAATTGGTATGTTTAGTCCAATTCTGACAACCATTCAATTCAGTTTTATATGCATCCAAAATTATTTTTTAAAAATTTAGATATATTGAGGTTTCAACTTAGAAAAATCGATTTGATTCGATGCGGAAATATTTTACTCGTCTTGACTCGACTCGTAATTTCATACACTCGCGAAAAGAAATTAAATAAAGTTTGAGTTATGAAATGAAAATTTGAATAACTCGAAATTTTAGTAATTGGTGGATCAGTTTTCATGTTCTAGTCGTGTCTCTCAATTCTGCCTAGTTGCAGTATGTAAAACTCAACTAGTTTTACATTAATCCATGACCATTGGATGAGTAAAATGGATGGATGAGATTGGAAGTAGAATATGTGAAAGATTATCACTTGGAGAAAAAAGAGAGTAAGGATTTAGTCTCATCCATCCATTTCACCCATCTAATGGCCATGAATTAGTGTAAAACTAGTTGAGTTTTATATGAGATATGATCCGTTTACACAGTGTAAAACTCTTTAAGTTTTACACGTTTTTTGGACCGTTGGATGAGTGAAACGAATGAATGAGATTAACAGTAAATATGTGAAGATTATCACTTGGAAAAAAAGAGTAAGGAGTTAATCTGAGCCATCCATTTCCCCCATCTAACGATCCAGAAAACGTGTAAAACTTTAAGAGTTTTACATTGTGTAAGTTGATCATCTCTCTCTCTCTATGAAGAAATATATGTATATTGTATATAATTATAGAAAACCGTTTAAATTTGAATAGAAACTCGAACAATTCGACTCAAATTTCATAAACTCTACTCGACTCGAAAAATATTTCAAATAAAGTTTGAGTCATAAAATAATACTCTCCAATTCAACTAACTCGATTTTTTTTGACTTGACTCGACTAGTCTCGTCTCAACTCGATCCAATATACACCCCTAATTTCGAGTTCAAGTTTCATTACGTGTAAATCATATATGAGTTCTCTAGCTTGTTCTAGTTAAGTTAAATTCATTTAAGTTTACTTATATTAAATTTAGTGTTTATAAATATAAATTTTAGTATATGATGATTGTCATTATTTTTTTATAATTATCGGTATCAGACTCATTAATCAATTTATTCGGATTAAATATTGTAGAGATTTATTATAGAAACAACACTTCTAATCTGATTTACCCTATTCACAACGTTAATATTCAAACACTTGATGTTGTTTAAAAGATCTAACATTTAATTTTCAAAAAAAAATCTAACATTTCAATTGGTAATTAGTCCCGATCATTCTCTGGCATTTTGTTCTTATACTATTTTATTTGACAATTTTGATCTTCCCAACTCACGTTCAATTTTAGTATTGACGGCTGATTTGGTAGCTATAAATAAAAGCAAAATAACTTATTTAGTCCCCTATATCTGTAATTTTTGTATTTTTTTTAAAAATTCAAGTCTATTATTTGAGTTCGTCTTTTTTTACCAAGAAATAAAATATTATTCAAATCAAACCACCATTACAGAAGAGAAATCAGTCAAACAAAGCATGTACAAGCAAGAAGCCATAAAGGCCGAGAAACAAGAGGCACAAGGCCAAACAAACAGCAGGAACGAAGGCCCTGATCCCGGAAACAAATCTTCTGAAGTAGAAATCAGAGAAATATTTGAGTTCGTCTTGGTTTGTCCGACCCAAATAAGTCTAAATATAAAAATAATCCTATATGAACCAAGAAGTCAAATTTACATACTTAATTAGAAAAAATAAGTACCAAATTAAACTAAGAAGTCAAATTCAAATACTAATTTAATCAAAAAGTCAAATTCAAATACCTCCTACATGTATAAAAAAATCAGATATCAAATTGAACCTTAAAACTAAATTCAAATATATAATGTATATTTATGGATTTAAAATCTATATGAGCTACTCATTTCCCCAAAATCTATTAAAATCCCAATTTTTTTATAGATAAATTGAACTTTATTCTATCCAAAAAAACCGTCTAACAAAAAAAATAATATTTACTTCAAAATAATATCCTTATTTCATGTAATTATTTATGGAAAAATTATTAAAAAACCCCTCGAATGAAGCCCAAACGCAAGATCTTCTTAAGCCCAACCCAAACAGTGTTTGCCTAACTGAAAACGGTGCCGTTTATGAAAAACTCCTCGCGGTCTATTTTAAAGACACTATACCTAGACGGACTGGCTCACCAGCCACCGCCGCCACCCTTCCAAAAATGGCGTCGAGACTAGCGATGCTAAAGCGCTCCGCCGCCGCCGACTACGGTTCAATTTTGGTACCGAGGAGATGGGTTCATGCTTCAGCGCTCCCTCCACCTCTGGAAGCTTCCATCAGTCATCCCCCGCCATCACAGCCGTTGGTTTTACCCGAGTCCGATCAAATCCCCGACAGAAATAGTTACATCTTCGGGTTTGGGTCCAGTTTCCCTAGTTTCCCCTTCGGAGGATCCATGGAGCTCATGGCTGTCCCAAAGAGAAAAGTAAGAATTATTTTTTTAAAAATACTTGTTTTATTTACTAATTCAGTTATATATGTTCTTAGAATACAAAGATGTTCAAATAGAAAGATTCATTTTTTCTGTATTTTGTAGGTGAGTCGCCATAAGAGAGGCATAAGAAATGGACCCAAGGCTTTGAAACCCGTCCCGGTTATAATTAGATGCAAGTAAGTATTTTAATAATTTATGGATTATTGTTTTATGTTTGTTATTGGAAATTTCTTGAATTTAGAAATGAACATTGTTTAGTTTAGTACTTTACTTGTTGTTCAAATGCTTGAATAGCAATGGTTGTTCATCATATTGATCAAAATGTTAAATCTTAGCTTGAATTTGATGTCCTTAGTAAGAATACCAAAGCACTGATTAGAGCTTTGGATACGGTTTAAGGTAAATACGCATTTGAGACTGTACGATACGTAAATGGTAATGTGAGGTTTAGCCCTGTAAATCTCTTTCAAAACAATATCAATAGGTAAAGTCAGCATATTTCTAATCACCATCCATTGCTTTATTGCAGGAGCTGCGGTCGTGTTAAGTTGCCGCACTTCTTTTGTTGCAGTGGAGATCGGGGACAGAACAGCGAACACGATCATTCCTCTGGTTAAGTATGTTGTGGCTTCTTTTGGTGAACTACAGAGATAAATAAGATGTTTTATGAGTAAAACTTTTCCAGTTTTTCTTGTAGAAATCTAGATTGTCTAGTAATATATCTTGCTTGATGACTGTGTTAATGGGGGCATCTGGGTTTGTCGGCGGATTTGATCATGAATTAGGTTATTAGAAAGTTTCATTTGATGAAGGTTATAACAAGATTGTGTTCTTTTTCAACTACAAAGGCACTTGATTTCTCTTAACCTTACAAGATTGTGTACTTGTATCGAGAATTTCGTGTTTATCTGTTGAAATTACCAGGTATTTCTTTCTTCAAGGAAGAGCTAAGACAGATTCTAAACTATCTATTCATCTTTATCTTCATCTTCATCTGCATCATAGTTGAAAGGCAATGGCACCGACTTGAATGCTCATACTTGCCGACGTTATTCAAATGCTCGTTCTCCAACCTGGAAATAATGTTTCCAAACATGTCAGGTTCAGATTCTATATTTAAAGATTTGAGTTTATCATATAAGACAGAGAGAACACACTTAGTTACCTGAAGAAATTCCACATCCCTCTCCGGATTATCTCGAGGCTGGCGACAATGGTGATCATAGTTTGCCTATGCAAATCAAATAACTTGAAATTGTACACTGTCTGCAGCCATGCAAATCTCAGCAGAACATTCAAGACCTGCATTCAAGTGAATGAACCTCAGTTAAATAAACGATGTGAATGAGCAAGGTCGGAGTTCGAATCTTCATTTCTTAGACTTACCATGGCACCAAAGTACCGACAATGGCGGCGGTCACCGACAAAATGAGAGCCAAAATTTCCCAACTTAACCTTTGTTAAGACTGTAAGCAGTTCTCAAACAGAGGGCTACAATGGCGATGAGATATTTCACTGCGTTGTAACCTTGCAGAGCGTCTTTCTCTTTGAAAAGACGACGCAAGCACTGCAGAAGGCGAGACCAGAAAGGAATCGAAGCGACGATGAAGCTGAAAGTGTTGAAAACGTCGTTGGTTTTACAACTGTTTTCTCTGTGTCTGAAATCTCCCCAACCATAGTAGCAAATGTAGAACTCAAGGCTTCTAAATGCTTGAACCTAAAACAAAAAAAAAAGGTTTTCGAAAATGTTTTGAATATCTAAGAAAAAATCCAATAATATCTTATCGTTTTCAGACATGAAAAGATCGCTTCACAAACCTGGCTAGTTAACTGGTCTGCCAGAAAGAAATCTGGAAGTCTGACCTGCAATTTAAATACTTTGAAGATTAAATTAAAACTCTATCATTTAAGTGCCCATCAAATTACTTGAACAAATTATTATGGTTATCCAATAATAATGGGCACATATGTATAATGTATATTGTTATTATAAAGTTCAACACGAAATTAAGTGACCAATTAAGTTACACGTGGTATAGGTATTAAATTGTCATGAAATTAAAAGTGTAGATATCGTAAGTAATATTTATAACTCAACGAGGGGAAGAGTTGTAAATATTAATAAACTGTTTTTAATTTAGTTTATATAAAGGGTAGTGGTCCCCGAAATCTAGGTTAACTTGCATATCTCTCCTTGCCCGTCATATAGTTGTGTGGCAAGAGTTAACCTATCATCTTGGAAGATCAAACCCTCTCTGGAAAATCTCCATCAATGAATTCAGGTACGCTTCCGCAAATAGTCTTTATTCTTAATGATTTGGCATGGATAGATTATGAGTTTATATTCGTATGAATATATTTTGGTTCTAACACAAATCCATAATTTCATACATACAATATTCATCAAGAAGAGTGAGTGCTTACCTTGTAAAGAGGGGCTAAGATGCTATGAAACAAACAAGTAACGAAGAAGAAACGACTTGACCGATACAAGATGTTAAATGGCAGGAACAATATGACAAATACCACCTGCAGATCAAAGAAGACACCAAAAATCAGTGTAAGTTAATATATATATATATTAGAGAGATTTGACGGCAGTGGCAAATCTAGACCTCGTATGATATGATGATGAGATAGAGTACTCTTGTTTGCTAGTTAATAGGCTTAAATAGTGGGTTAATGGACTTGACGTCTGTTATGTCGAGGTTGTTTCGGATAACTCCGAAAACTTTATGAAGGAATACAATAATCTTACCAGCACCAATATGAATGGAAGGATTTCGGTGAAAGCTTTATAATCATAGGTTTTGGGATCCATCTCCATATCAAGATTGGAGAGCACACTAGCAAGTCCCATTCCTGCAAGGCCAAAGCTTACAAGGAGCACTTCTCGGTACCTGAGTTCCGTTCCTTGCTTGAAACCAAATATGAAGGCGTAATTAATTCGGTATCGTCTCCAAAAGTACACATTGCCGGCGTACATAACCATATGTAGAACAATGAATCCAAATAAATTGCAAAATTGTTTGTCAAAACAAATGGTTCATACAAACTAAATCAACTCAAATTGCAGGGACTGGATTCTAAGCTAGAACGATTGATTTGTTACCTGTAAAGAGGAAACATGGTTTCCATGTATTGGTCCGTCCCGTCGCGATTCAAGATATGCCGAGCACGAATGATCAGAATAAGTGCCACTATGAGAGCAAATGTGCATCCAGCAAAAAAACCTGAGAAATATTCAAGAATTGCAGAGGGTTATATCAGTATGTATGTATGTATGTATGTATGTGTTCAATGTTCTACCGACACGTTGATAGTCGAGGCAAGACGAGTGATGTCGTCGGATCGGTCTTGCCACGACCATTCTTGAGGATTCTCCACTTTGAATCTAAAGGCAATAAGAGCATCCATTTGCTTGTTTAACGTCTCAGCCTCCTGCGTAACCTCAGCCACTTTGGACATGTAAAACTTGTCCACCTTGTTGAACTCATCGTCCAACCTTCTGAAGTACACCAATTCGTACTCCCCACCTTTGTCCCCTTGCATAAGGAACGTCGTCTCGTACTTCTCGGAGCCGTTCCGATCGACGGAATTAACTGAAATCGGATGATCTTCGACGTCCGGCGAAGATGGATCCATGTACTGTTGACTGTGTCTATGAACCAACAGCCCACTGAAAGCTCGGTACATTGACAAGCTTCGGTTCAATCCATGTGGGATGGTTTGTTGTTTGGTTCTTTGGTTGAAAGTTTGAAGATCTTTTAAAAGGGTTTTAAGGTAATCATAATCCATGTATGCCCCTTGCCATTCGGGCACCATTTGAGCTGCAAATTCCTTCCCAAACTTCATTTTTTGCTGTCACTGTACGTTCAGCAGAGTGTTGTTATACGAACAAGACAAGAACGAAGCTTGAAGAAATGTCAGAAAATGGATTTAGGACAAATTGAAAGGGAAATCTTGGTCTCGACCAGACATGGATGCATGTCTATTTATAGGCATAAAACATGGACTTTTTTTTGTCTTGTTGTTCATGTTAAGAACTTTCTAACAGCGTGTGAAAATATTAAAATAATGGTTCAGAAGCAGTGGGCATGGCTGTGTAAGGACATGTACGGGAATAACCGGAAAAATAGACATGGAAAATCCAGGAGTTTCATTTTGATTTCAAAGTTAAGTTGAGTAGGCATTATTATAGAAAAGACTAAATTCATTTGGTTGAAATAGAATAATATCAGTTGAATCGAGTGGTAAAGAGTTTGATATGTTTTTAAAACAAATTTTCAACAAAAGATTTAGTTGAAACCCTTATGGTTACCGAACATCTAGGAATCGCATTTGAAAAAAAGAAAGAAAAATTGATAGAAACATTTAAGTGACAATTAGATCATTTCTAGTCTTTTGTTTTTTTAAAAATTTGTGTTTTGGGTCCTTTTATGTTACATTTATTACATCTCTAACAAATAAATAATATAATCTATTTGAATCTCCATTAATCATCATCAATAGTCACTTTATAATTGTCATCTTATGATTTTATACGTAAAAAAAATAATTTTTCTCTTTCTCTAATAAAAACGGCTTTATTTTCCTTTCTATCTAAGTCTCAAAGTTTCTCTATTTCTCCTTAGTACGAGAACTCTTATAGATGCTCTTAAATTACCCATGCACGAATCTCTTATCATCATGGCCAACGATATTTCGCTTAAATAAAAAAAATGAACGTCTACGATCGCTATGAACCACCAGTCCACCACCCTTTTGTTGAGACATCAACAACATCAAATTGATTGACAACAACATAAAAAAAAATTGACTTCATGCATGAATAGATCTATTCCGAAAAATAGAGATTAGAAATGATCAAATTATATTAAAAGGACTACATTTAAAAAATATATAAAAATGCGGGGACGTTCTACAGAATTCGACGAAAACAACATTTTACGCGTTAGAGCGAGGAACACGGTGGGCATGTAAAAAGCATAAATTTTATTGAGTCAATCTTAAGCTTTTTCTGTTCCAACTTTAATGATTTTATCTTAATTTAATTTTTACTTAATCTCATGTGGATTGAACTATTGTTAGTCCTCAAAATTCCCGAATCTGATTTTGTTCAATGATTTTGACCCCCCCCCCCCCCCTATTCATTGGTTATGCTAACAAAATCAAACTTAAAAATAATCCCTATAATTATTTGTCTACTCCAATAATAAAAAAAATCCGTAAAATATGTTCGAACTTTTATAAATCACCATCAACAATCATCCTATGACTATAGAAACACGAGAATAACTTTCTTCTCTCTCGACAGAATGAGTATTTTTTTCCCTTATTTCTTAATAAGTTTCTTTTGAGATCTCTTCTCTCTCCGTATCAGAGCACTGATCATTGTCGTCGATAATGACATTTTGTCCAATTTTCAAAGGATGAATCGTAAATAGATGATAAATTTATTGTCATTATCACCCATGTTAACTATCACAAACTATCCCCTCTTTAGGGATCTCACCTTCTATTTTTATAATTTTAATAATTTTTTAAATGATAGCCGTGGATGTTTCTCATCGTTTTTATTCTATATTTTTTCTTTTGTGTTTTCGTACAAGACCTCGAAAATGTTCTAATCACCTATTTTTTTTTAAATTGACACAATTCATATTTTTCATGATGTTTTCACCGATATATTAAAGTCAAACCTTAATCTCAATTTTGTTGTAAAAAAAAACTGTCTCAATTTTGTATACCACCCTTTACAGATTATGTTCAAACTCTATAATTGGTTTTAGTTTAATTGAATTAATTTGTTGACTTAAATATTAATTATAACTATTCATATAGTTGAAAGTTATAATTAAAAAAAGGCAAAATGACAAAAGATGCCCCCAACGTTTGCATGTTTTGTCATTTGGCCCCCTATTCTTTTTTTTGGTCCAAATATGCCCCCAACGTTTGCTTGTTTTGTCATTTGGCCCCCTATTCTTTCTTTTGGTCCAAATATGCCCCCAACGTTTCATTCGTAGTTTAAATATGCCCCCAACGTTTCAATTTGGTCCAAATATGCCCCCGTTAGATGGAAACTGTCAGTCAACTGACGTTCAACAGTTGATGTTGACTGGACTTGCCACGTATTAAGATCGGCTGATGCCACGTCAAAATTTTTTTATAAGCCGTTGACCGTCAGTTGATTGACAATTTACATCCAACATGGGCATATTTGGACTATGAATGAAACGTTGGGGGCATATTTGGACCAAAAGAAAGAATAGGGGGCCAAATGACAAAACCATCAAACGTTGGGGGCATATTTGGACCAAAAAAAAGAATAGGGGGCCAAATGACAAAACATGCAAACGTTGGGGGCATCTTTTGTCATTTTGCCTTAAAAAAACAAAAGAATGCAATTCGGGTTGAGAAAAAGAAGCTACGAACATGAGAATTTGAATTTTAACAATATCGATTTTAAAAAACAATTCCAATGTATTTAACCGTTTTTTTTTCATTTAGGAATTTAGAAAAAAAAAAACATACATATTATATTATTTAAACTCGAGACACTTAAAAAATAAGATATTTTTTTTATCACTTAGACCACGCGATTAAACAGTGAAGATACCAAGTTTGTTAAAAAAAATACTTTTTTCTATCAAAAAAATTGACAGTAATATCAAAACTTTAAACTAGATAATTTAAAAATATTTTTTAGTACGCTTTTTAAAAATAATTTCAAAATAAACCTTAATTCGATTCAACAGAATTTATAATGGTCCAAACCAATTAGCTATTTAACATCGACGTTATCATTCTCGTGGTTGGTATTAGGGATGGTTATTGATCGGGTTGGGTCGATTTTTTGACCACCCGAACTAGAACTGAAAATTTAACATCTTCGCACGAACCTGACCAACATTTTATGATGCTCAACCAACCCAAAATCAATCTGAATTTTAGAATAAAAATTAGAACTCCACCCGACATAAATAATTTTTTTATTTTTATTCGATAAAATAGGGAGTTAATTGAAAAGATATAAATAGAGCGGAGACATTATAATAGTTATTCAATTTTTATTAGACAAAATAGGAAGATAATTGAATATATATAGAGAGAGATTATAGCAATTACACCTAAATATTTAAAATAAAATTAAACTATTATTTCGAATCGGTCAGTTTTTTTAATCTTAAACTCAGACCCGACCCAACCTCATATTAAAAACCAAACCTGGACCCAAAATTTTCTTAAAAACCCCAACTTTATAAGATCAAGTCGAAACCCGTCGAGTCTGGGTCAAATGACCATCTCTGGTATATCATTTTCTTTATCATCATGTCAAAATAATAGTTTTTATTTTTATTTTTATTGAGTTTCTAAAGTCAAAATGTTCCAAGTTTTTCCCTTTCTCACTCCCCTTGTTTAGATTTATTTCTTTGTTTTTCCCTTGCTTTCCATTAGTTACACATTGATTCATTGAATTGAATGTACTTTTTTTTTCATTTTTCTTATTTATTTTGGTGCATGAATATACTTTTTGACCAAATAAATATAATTAGCTCTTCTACATTGATTTTATTTCCTAACAACTAATCTTATATTATAATTTTATATATTTTACGAAAAGTTTAGATTCTTAAAATTGAATGTATTGAATTGAACGTAAAAAGTTTTCTTTTAAAGACTAAATTAACAGAGGTATTGATTCAAAGATTATTCTATATTATTTTTATCATATTAAAATAAATAAATTCAATAAATTTTAAATATAAATCAATTAACTAATAATACCTATTCAAACTAGGACGATAGGATACGATTCGTTTTTCTAATTACGATTAGCTTTTATTATTCTATTTTAAATCAAATTAAAATTAAATCATACTATATAAGATTGAAGTCTTGGAAACTACAGAGATTGATGTATTTACTATCTATATACAAATTCTTTACCATTTCATTTGTGATAATTTTTTGAGTATATTATTATTATTATTATACTCGCATAATAAGTGTGGCTAAATTTTTTTGTAAAAGCTAAGGTGATTACAAGTAGTATTTGTTCTGAATATACTCTCAACCATTTAACAATGCATGCTCAATCACCCTGCTGCAGTTGTTGGTGCTCGAACCCGTGACCTCTAAGAACAACAATCGTTCCATTAACTACTAAGGCAAGTTAGTTCGTGCAAGTGTGACGAGATTTCATCTATAAACTAAATTAAAAATAAATAAATATAATAAACTGACAATATAATTTTTAATTCCAAAAAAATTAAAAATCTTCATATATTCTTAACATTCTCTTAATCTTACTTATAAAATTTAAACTATACGTATGTTAAACGATTATCTATATATTTAATATTAGGATAAAATTTTGATACACATGTTATGTAAAAATTATTTTACACAAACCTCCATATATACACTATAAAAGTCAAATTCTAAATTCTTAACTCTAAACCTTAAAAAATAAATCCTAAACTCTAAATCATATATCTTAAATTCAAACCCTAAACACCTAAATTTTAAACCTTAAACTAAATTCTTAATCTCTAAAACTAAAATACACTTGTATCAAAATTTTTCGTTTGATATTTATCAAACTCAAAATCAAACTCTATATTTTGACAAAATCTGAGTGAAAAACTAACTGAAAGTTTTTTACCGTTGAATTGACTTGAATTTTGTTTTTCACCGCTTCTAACTAAAGTTACCAATGTGTGAAATTTCAGATTGAAAGCAAGTTGAATTTTCATACCAAGAGAAACAGAGAACCCTAATTCACAGTCGAAGATCCGGAAAGAAAAGGTGAGGCTTCACACCCGGCAAGGGTTTTAATTCACCTAAAAAAATTTTTTATAGGGATATAAAATGACGTCGTTTTGTTGAAAATTAAATTTTTTTAAAACGATGTCATTTTAATTTTGTGTGCTAAGTCATAATACCATTAATTATTTAACAGTGAGGTGACCAAAATAAGTTAATTTATAAAGTTCAGTTAATAAATTAATTTTTAAAATTCAATACTAAAAAAGTCATGAAATAAAATTAAGTGATGATTTAAGTATTTTACTCAATGATCAATAATATATTTTGGATTAGGGTTTTATTTTTCAATTTTATTGAATGTTGTCAACAGTGTAATGTATTGTTTGAAAAGGAGAACCCATCAAAAATATGAATTTAAGTGCTATAAGACACTCTTGACTCTGAACTCGTCACGACTTTGTCACCTAACTTCTGAATATTAAGACACTTATAGTTTTAATCCAAGTTAACATTGTGTTATGTATTTAATCTTAACTTTTTCTTCTACTAATATAATATAGATGGAAATCTTTTACCATTTTCGGTGCCCTTATTTATGCACCCATACTTAAAATTAAGTTTAGAGTATTAAGTCAGGGTTTAGAAAATTTAGGGTATGGTGTATTTTTTAAGGTATAGGGTGTAGAGTTTAAGATTTAGAATTTAAGATTAGGGCTTGGAATTTAATTTTGTAGTATTTTTTAGGATGTAGGATTTATGGTTAAGGTTTGGAATTTAATTTTATAGTATTTTTTAAAGTTGGGGCATAAGTAGGGGCATCAAAAAGGGAAGAGGATTTTTTATCTAATATAATATAATGGTCATGTTTAGCAATTAGCGGATAGCTGATAGCAGATAGCGGATTACATTAGCTGATTTGACTAGCGGATTGTATTAGCTGGTCGTATAAAAGTGTTTGGTAAAATTAACTGATAGCTGATAGATTATTTAAACAAGTAAAATGACATATAAGGACATGATTATATTCAATACGTGTTTGAATAATTTATTAGTTATCAATATTTTGTATTTAATTAATATTAATTAGATCTATGAAATTATTTTTAATATCTTTTCTAAACATATTTGAATGATTTATATATTGATTTATTATTTATATAATTATTTTAATATAATTTAATTAATAAATAAATTTAAATACACATATTTAATAAAAAGAAAAAATAAATAAGATTAACTTATAAATAGGGTGAGAAAATATTTAATTTAAGTTATTTTGAAATTTTTGGTAACTAGTAAGAGTAAAAGAGTTTACAATTCTAATATTAAACCTCTAATCTCAATTTTAAAATTAACGGTTTCACCCCAATCTGCTCTTTCAATTCTCTATTCACCAAACAACAATATTAACGGATTTGACTGGTCAAACCTCTAATTATGCCTCAAACGTCTAATTTTTGCTCACATCTCTCTTTACCAAACAAGACCAATACAATATGGTTAAAAACCAATAAACTAATAAATTTAAAATTCAAATATTAATTGAACCCAACAAGTGGCCTTGGTTAAAAAATAGATGATTTTTATCCTAAAAGATCCGAGTTCAATGGCTCTGTCTACAAGGTGAGTGCGCTTAAATACATATTTTACGTAAGTAAGAATCTTTATCTTAGGAGCCGGAGATAGATTAGGGGAAAAGAAGGTTACATTTACAACAAACTTAATGCAATTAGAATTTGTTTCCAAACAGAAAATACACCATATGATTTTTCTACTCTATTATTACATCTCATAATCAATAATTGATTATAAGGAATTACATACAATTGAAGCATTTAAAATATATTTCTATAAGATGACACAACATTTTCTTATAATGTCAATTTAAGTGAGAATTTAAGAATCTAGAATTGCACACCTAGTTCACCGTTGAATTCGGAACGAATACACGAAACTCGATCATAGAAAAAATCTATTACCACAAAGCTTGCTTATGTATTCACAATCTCACCTGCACTGACGGTCGAGCTGGAGGTGACCATAAGGAGTGGGGTGCATATCGTCGGTTCCATCGAACCATTTGATCGTCATGCGTTGAATATATTCCAATGATGATCTGTAGGTAAAGTTTCTTTGATCTTTTCCAGCCTTTTGAGTATATCTAAGAATGAAGGTCTTTGGTTCATGTCAGCAGCCCAACACTTCTCTGTTAATCTAAGAAAGATTCAATAAAGAAAACAATCAGAAAAGGGATTACTAAAGAAACGAAAGGCAAAAGGCCAAAGTATATGTCCGACATGGATATGATCATTTTTAAAAAATGTTCCTTTTCGTATTTCAAAAATGCAGCGTTGGAGCAACATAGGGGCGGTATTAACGTGACCCGTGAGATGGGTGTCGAGATGCTAGTTAGTAATAAATAAATAGGAACCGTGTGGAAATCTTCACGCAGACATGATAGCTTTTGTGACCAACTGATTATTTCAAGTCTCAGTTATGGTTGGAACATGAACCCTAGACAAACAAACTATGAAAATTTCTAATAAAGTCGATGGCTTACTCTCTGAGTTCAGGGAGGTATGATTTTGATCGAAAAATAGGCCGGTGTCCATCAGCGACATACTTAGCTGCTTCATAAGGTTCATAGTTTGACAATGGTGGTTCTCCTTCAAGCATCTGTTCCAAGTAAGAATAACGTGCATTAGAATTAGTCCCAAAAATACTACATGATTGACTTCATTTCGAGAGAGGAGGAAGAATACCTGATAAAGTATCATTGCGAAAGAGAAAACATCAACCTTTTTATCATATTTCCGGTGCTTGAAAACTTCAGGAGCCATATAACGATCTATTCCGAATCAAAGTAAAGAAAGTAAGTATCCGAGGATCATATTTTATCCAAAGGAAATATACATGATACTCACAACTCCCGGTCTCGCCGGTCATTTTGTACACATCATGAGAATTTTGAACTTTGATGAGCTTGCTCAGTCCGAAGTCTCCAACTTTCAAATGGTCTGCACTGGAGTTGACCAAAAGCACATTCCTGACAAAAAGAAATAAATTTTCACATGAAAGGGTCAATGAAATTCAAAGTTTTCAATCATGGATGCAAGAAAGAAAATAAATCAACCAGAGAAATGGGGAAAATATTTTTTATTTTCAGAGAAAAGCAAAAGTGCATTAAACATTCAAAATTGAAGAGGTAATTTCTACTACATAGCCGTGCCATCACTGTAAATGCATAGAGCCTTGAACCAATAGCTAGTAGAACAAGAACCGGATTTTTTGCACGAGAAAACTGAAATAGCAACCGACTCACCTGGGTTTTAGGTCTCGATGAACAATGACATTTGGCTCAGTGTGAAGATAAGCCATACCCCTGGCAACAAAATTTATAAATTCCTGGTTAGCGAAATAGCATACATAAGAGAGAAAATTCAATCTAATCACGTAGATGATACATATTCTGTAGAGTAGCTCGGAGGAGTTGTTCAAAACAAAAGAAAACTAATGATTTTGTCCTAATTGACAAAAACGATGCGACTTATGGTATGCTCCTACAATTTTCACTCTCTTTCTCCAGGTTTTACAATAGATATCATAAGCATGACATGGAGAGCAGCACAGACAATACAACTTAAAATAGAAGCTTTCTCATATACCTAGCAATGTCCAAAGCAAAGTTGATGGCTGTTGATGGCTGAAGTGCACCCTTTTCCCTGAGATGTTGATGAAGATCACCCTGTGATAGCACATAATATAATTAAAGTAAAATTTAAGATTTCTAATGGAATATTAAACTATTTGGAGGGGGGGGGGGGGGGGGTGCATTCACATACCCCTTTTAAGTACTCGGTAATTAACATAAGAGGCTTCCTGTCAGTGACAGCTCCGAGGAATTGAACTATATTAGGATGGCGGAGCTTTACAAGCAAATTCACTTCATGCCGGAAATCCTGACTGAATCAGAACAACAGAACGCACCCAAATAATTGCATTCTTAATACAATAAAAAAAGGATAGGGAGGAAACTAAGCATAGCTATGAGTCTATGACAGGCATCAAAACCCTGTAAAATGCAGAAGGGACTTTCAAAATTGAAGCTAATTACACCAAGGAGAGCTATGAGACATCGAAGTAAATGCTTCATGCATTGCTGAATAAACTCAAGTGAAATATATATTTTTCTTCAATCACTATTCATCGTCAATGAGAACATAGTTTTGGATGTATACTGAAGAAAAAGGTAACCATTCATGGGAAAGGGCCTCGGTGCAAACTATAGAGATTATATATTTAAAACATTGAGGCCTTACATCACCAATCTGTCATCTGAAAGTGATGGAAGAATGCGTTTGACAGCTACAGGTGTTCCTCGCCAACTAGCTTTCAAAATCTCACCAAATGAACCCTGGCAGTATGAAATATAATCAGTGAAAGCACATACCAGATAATACAAGGAAACTGAACGATGCTACTAGCATGCTGAATTGCTGGCAAACAGAATATAAGCAGCTCATATATAAATTCAAGTTCCAAGCTGACAGATGGAACTTACATGTTAACGAGACACCTTGACTACCAAAACCCTTATAGACATTTGACAGCTAATTTAAACTTAGAATAGCCCAAAGAAACATTTTCTTAAGTATCAATTTAATAATAATCAACCGTTCTAATAAGCAGAAAAGGATGTATACATTCGGCTATCTCCAAGCACAAAGAGATGGGATCATACTTCTAAGAAGCATGTCCTGATTAGGGACAGTGTTGCTGTAATTGCCCATGATGATTGTCAAATTCAGACAGATCAAATCTCCATGTCATCAAATGATTATGAGAGCTGCTTCTCAATATGCTAGTCACAAGAGTCTTTATTATATTCTTTAGGAAAACACCACACATCTATAACCGTAACAAACACTCTCTGGTTTGACTAGCAATCACATGCACTCTTGACAAAATTATAGAAGACGCTAGATCCTAGTTATGACAAGGTGAATTAAGGCTGTGCTAGGTTGGGACAACTGAAAGGTGGAAGAAAAAAGTTTTAATCAACAGTTAAGAACATTGGAAGGTGGTTATGAAACCTAAACATTGGATAAAAAACATATTTGAGGCCTCTCATTCCCCATCCTTCGTACCAAGAAAAGCCTAAAATCAAGACACATCATGCTACAATTGAAGCAAGAAATTTTGTCAATATGGTTTTCCACTTAAAACAGTCCGTAAGCAAGCTTTGCTCCAAAAATTAGTAACAATATGAAATTGAAAGCATACCTTCCCTATGATATTTGAATTTGAAAAGTCGAGCTCGGAAGGCTCAATTTCCCAGTCACACTTGTTTGGTAGAGGGGGCGGAACCGCCTTTGGTTCAAAATGGCTTCCATTTTGGCCCTGCAACAATGAAAACTTTAACTTTCAGCCCATAAAAGCAGTTAAAATCAAAACTAACAAGGTCCAAAAGTGTTTCTATCAACTAAACCTACTTAACTAACTACAGTAAAATCAGATCAGAAGAGATAATGAAGAATTGAGAGCCAAAATCAGTGTGCATTTACATTATAAGAAAAATGTCCATGAATTACTGTAAAGTGTAAACATCATTGAGTATGGATATGGAAACACATATACAAGCATATATGATTGACAACTTCAGCAAACTTCAAGTGACTGACACCAAGGGTGTATTTCTAGGCATTCAAACAAAATAATGCTTAAAGATGGATTAATAGAAAAATAGGGAACGTTATTGGAAAGTTAAAAGGCCATCCACAATTTTAAGTAAGCCCCCTACATCTAAAAGTTTTTGATTCCCTAGACAAACAACCAAGTTTAAAATGTATAAAATGAACTAAATAATAAATATATACTAAACAGTAATCCGAATTTATGATGATCAAATCAAATATGATTCAAATTGGTATTGCCGGAACTAATCATTCATCATGCTGTTAATGCTCATTACAATGAAGGGATGCAAATGAGAGAACATGCATTTTAAAAACTCTAAAATTAGACCAAGTACTGAAAGAAAATAGCTAAAAAATCTCAATAAATGAAATTTTGCAAATAAAAAAATGCTTAACTTACGTAAGATAATCCACCATTCGATTTCAATAGCTCAATCATGTCACGTTTCTTAGCTCCTTCTGCATCAGCTAAAGGCTACAATTACCGGAAGGGGAAAAAGGAAAAAAACTTCAAGTCAAATCCAAAAACAAGGCTGCGGAAACAGTAAAAGCCTAAGAATAAGAGAAAAAACAAAAAGGAAAAGTTGAATTGGCACCGTATTCTTCCATCGATCTTGGGCGTTGACATCGGCGCCATAGTCGATGAGGCACTTGGCGACGTCGATCCAACCGTGGAGTGAAGCGACATGGAGAGGCGTACGGTTATCATAGTCCCTAGCGTGAACCAAAGACCGATCTTCCTCGAGAAGCTTACGGACGGCGCCGGCATCATTCTGATGAGCGTGCCATAGGATCTGCGAAGTCTTACTCACTCTCGCCTTCTCCTTTTGCTTGTCCGCTGACGATGCCGAGCTAGCTTTCCCACTCGTTCCCTGCGCCGGCGACTCCCCGCCGCTTGCGCCTGAGCTCATAGTCAAAGATCTGTTGTCCTGTTGATGCACTGCAAAGTATATATATATATATTTTTATTTTTATTTATCGAATTTCGGAGATATAACAAATGAAATTGGGATATAAATTGTAGGAAAGGAGAAGACTACTACTTCGAAGGAGAGGCTGTCGCCTGTCGGTGAGTGCGCGCGTGAGGACGCGTTGGCGTCGGCTTATTTACACAAATCATCACTGAGATTTACCCTATGACCTATTTTGGTCACTAAACTTTCAAAATGATCAATTAACTCATGAAGCTTTATTTTTTGACAATTTTGATACTTTAAATTATTTTATTAATATTTTGGTATGATTTGATATATTTTGTTATTATTAAATATAAAAAATAATTTAAAATAAAAATAAATTATATTTTATTTATTATTAAATACAAAAAATATAAAAATAAAACTCAAATATCTCAAACCTCAAACACCCTCAAACACTATAAACCTCTCCCACCTCTACCGACGTCACTCTCGCCCGCCGAGGTCACTCTTACTGGCATCACCACCATTCACCGTTGAATTAATTAAAATATTAAAATATTTTTCTAAAAACCCACCACTCCACCGTGGGTCATCACTTCGTCGTCTTGTACCGCCACCGACGACTTCATTTATTTCTTAAAATTACATATTCAGTTAAGTTTTTTGCCTCATTTTTGTTCTAATGTCATCGAAACACCTTTACAACCCCAAAACAATAATGAAGGATTTTGGGCGACTCCAGTGAAGGTGGGAGAGATTTTGGGTGTTTGGAGTTCGAGTTTGTATTTTATTTTGTAATTTTTATATTAAATAAGAAATAAAATATATTTTAAAAAATTATTTTTATATTTAATAATAATAAAATATGACAAGTCATATTAAAATATTAACAAAATAATTCAGAGTGATCAAAATAGACAAGAAAATAAAGTTCGGTGAGTAAAATAATTATTTTGAAAGTTTAGTCACTAAAATAGGCAGAGAGTAAAATTTAGTGATGATTTGTGTAATTTACTCTTTATTATATTAAGATTGTACTAAAACAGCATGTCTATGTCTACATTTTCACAATAATAACTAATGATATCATTAAATCGATCCAACTAAGAAAAATATAAAAATAGAGGACCAAATTATGTCAAACTAAAATAGAATATTTGATCAAAAAAATTGAAGGATTAGATTTCACAAGAGCATAATAGAGGGTCAAAAACATAATTAGACCTTTTTACTTTGTTTACGGTTTACGAGGGTTTTTCTTTTTGGAATCCTACAAGTTCTGACGTTTGACTTTTAAGATATATAATTTTTAAAATTTATTCCTAAAAATTATAAAATACAGTAGAAGTTTTCTATTAATCTTTTTGGAGAAGTTTTACTGAACTAGTTGCATTTGGTGTTTTCGTATCTTATTTTTTTCGTCGATTTTGCTCTCAACAGCTACGTTTGAAAAAGTCAAAAATTTTAACTCCTTCTCAAACGCGAATTCTCAACTCAACCCAGAGTTTTAATAGCGGCGTTGAACGGAGCCTTAAAATTATTTTTCGTTCAATATTAAAAATAAATTTTATAATTAACATTTAATTAATTATTAAAATAAGAGTTAATTACATCACACGTTATTAAACTATAACTCTCACTCTACATTGATCTTTAAACTTTAAAATATTTTAATTTCATCCCAAATGTTGGCTCCCATTCTAAATTGGTTTATGTACTTTTAAACTTTCTAATTTCATCACCAAATTATCCTTTATGTCACATCATACCATTACATGATACACGTTATTGTTTACATGACAATTAACCAATTTTATAATAATTTTATTAACATGAATATGATTAGCAGATACTGCTAATTTAGGGATGAAATTAAAATTGGAGAGCAGAATGAGGGTTATTATTTGGGGAAGGAATTGAAATGTTCAAAAGCTTGGAGACAATTTAGAATGAAGGTTATAATTTTGAGGATGATATTGAAACATTCAAAAGTTTGAGACTAATTTAAAATAAAGGTCATAGTTTAGAGACATATAGTACAATTAACCCTTAAAATAGATACAGATGAAAATCTGATTAGAAAAAAAATACTAAACCCATAGGACTTCAGTTTGAGTAACATTCAAACTGGTATGCTTTCGACTTCACTTTTTCAAGATGGACCTCAACTGAAATTACAGGTCAGCATCCGATAATTTAATCGAGTTAAACTCAAACGACAACATCCAACATTAATCGAATCAACTTAACATCGATTGGTTCGATCAGTTTTAAGCCTATTAACTAAGCATATCCGTACCGGACATCGATCCATAACGCTCATACTTATTCGAAGTAACCAAGACTTTCAGTTGATGTATTTACATAAAACAAACAGGAACGTAGAGTACGTATACATAACATAATAATCAGATCAAAGTGTCGAAACAGTACATAAAGACGGAAGTCTCGAATGCCTGGGTGAGCATATACAAATTGCAGAACAGTGGTTCGAAAGAGTTCATCAACGACGTGAAATCTTGTAATAAAGGATTAAGATGATTGCAAGGACGAGAGCTACGATTACCGAGCCAGCGATCCATTTGTTCTTGGTAATCCTTCGCGACATGGTCGTTAAGACTTTCTTGCTCTTGTCAATGGCGCTATCCACGTCATAAAGCTGCAAACAACAACAAAGAAATAAAACCTATAAGCTGATATGCATCACAACATGACACACATATATATACATGCGATGGATAAAATAATCCGAATTAGATAGATTTCAACTCCGGTGTGCGTGTGGAAACCAAGTTCAAGGACCAAGGTTGGAGGTTTTTATTGAAGTTTCCGGGTTCGGGTTAGGCAGTCTTAGGTAAAAACTACCTAATCTGAGATATTTACCAAATACGTAAACGGAGCTTAAGTTTTGAATCAAGATGGTTCGGGGCATGGGTGATCACTTCATTCCAGGGTCGGGTTTGGATGTTAGAGCTCAAAGTTAAGTTCAAGCTAAAAATGGTATGAGTGAAATATTCAAATGCCGGGCCGGGAATGAGACGAGCAAAAGGTCCAGCCACCCCAACTAGCTAAACATGACCCGAACTGACAACAAAAGAGACGATAGAGAAATCGAGATTCAGAGATAAAGAACAATATGTTATCGAAGTTAAGTCGGAGGACCTTGTTATGGGCATGCAGGAGAGTCTGTCGCTGTTGATGCAAATCTTCAAGGATAGAGATACCAAGCTCTTCTGTTTCCAGAACAGTTCTTCTACTCTCCTTAATTCTGTCACTCGACTGATTTAGTCTCTCCACCGACATCGACAATCGGTCCCTTTGTTCGGCAGAAACCTGCACCATCAGTCACAATTCAATACAAAAATCTTCACCGGGTCGCTTAATGGTTAATAACAAGTATGCACGCCATTAAGACCTCGGCTTAATCGTAAGGATGTTCCAGGGCTTTCAGTCACTAAGTCATCGTGTTTGACACTCGTGTCCAATATAATAAGATTCGTGAAACTAAATGGAATAACTTAAAAGGCAAAATTTGAACATATCCATGTTGAAACACATCGGTTTTGGATACTCAACATCCGAGCCAAGTAACAAATACAACATGCACAGATAAACTGAAAACATTTGAAATGAGAAGGCATGAACAATTCTCGTAATTCCGAATTCCGAATTATAAACAAATCCATCTATCAAATTCCACTTTACCCCCAACTTACTAAAACAGAAGCCCTTCAAAATCATACGAAATACGGAACGACCTTACGTAACCACACCAAGACTCACCCTTTCTCCCCCAACTTAGAATTACCAGAGAATCTTAAGCTACATTACCTCGACTCTTCATTTCCGGATATGATATGAATACGGATATATAACCCTTCGAATAGATGGAAAGAAAAACTTGACAAAAATCGAACATAACCGTGCCTAACACATACTCATATCACACACTCATCGAATCCGATCTCCGTAGTCTCGGTGCAACAAGAATAGTAAGTAGATGCATAGAGTTCTAAAAACAAATAATCATTCCTCAAAAAAATCCCAGAAATTACCGAGTGCGCATCAGCCATTCCCGATTCCAACAACTGATCATGAGCAGCCTGATTAGCATTGGGTGAAGAAATTCTCTTGAATTCCTTCTTCAATTTATTCAGATCAGCTTTATATTCCCTTAATTTAGCAAGTAGAGTTGCCTTAACCCCTGGTTGCAAGCTTCTAGCTTCCAGGTCCATTTTCCGAATCTAACAATAATAAAACAAAACCCAAATCAATATTAAGAACAAAAACCCAGAAAAAAGTCAAATAATCAGACAACAACATAGTACCAGGACATCAGCCTCATCAATCCCAGAACTTATCTCGGAAAACTTCTGTTTCTTCTGTTCTGAAAAAGGTTAACAAACCAGGAAAAAACATATTAAAAAACTGCCCTTTTTGTAGGAGTTGAAACGGATCGATCCATGGAAGGAAAAATACCTGAATCTTGAATAACAGAAGCAGAGTTGCATTTCCGGGAAAGATTGGCGGAGAGCTCGCAGTACTGTCGCTCATAACCTTCGAAAACCTCACTCATCTTCGACAAATTTTCCAGGAAAAGATTAGATCGGGAAAAGAGAAGAGAAAATCGAAAGATTTAGATCTGATTGAAGAAAATTGTTGTTGGAAGTTGGGGATTTTTTAGGCAAAATAATATAAAGTTTTGCTCTTCAACTGGTCATAGTAGGAGAAGTGTAAAGGACGAGAATATAATTGACCTTTTTTATTGGGTGCGGAACGTAAAACTGGACAAAGATCAAAGATATAAGCTTCGTTCGGACACAGCTTAGATTCTGTCTCGTGTTTAGTTTAGTTGGTTAACTAGCTATTATTGTGTTGTGTTGCCGCATTGGTCGTTTTTTGTGTTCGAAACGGTGCGTTTTACACCTTTCTAATTCAACCTTAATATTCAACTAGGATTAATATAACTTTTGGTAACTAAATTTTGCATTGATGTGCAGTTTGGTACCCAACTATTTTTAGTATAATTTGATACTTGACATCTTTTAAAAATATATTATCAACGGATTGATCCAAGTGGTAAGCAGCTTGTTATCGCTTAAGTAGGTTTCGTGTTCGAGACGTTGTGTATGCAGAAAATCTTTGTTGTGACACTCACCCACCAAAACTAGGTGTGCGACACGGGTCGTCTGTAGTAATCATGGCGAAACTTTAGAAACTGAAAGGGCAACCAATTTTTTTAAAAAATTCCACGATACATATTAACGTTTTAAATAAACGATATTAAAATTATAAATATAAATTAATCAGAATTGAATATTTGTAACTAAAAATGTTAGATACCTAATTAGTAATTACACCATTAAAAATGTAAGTATCTAATTACATTACTTAAAATGTCAAAATATCTAATTACACCAAAAACTATTGAGCAGCAAATTGCATATCAATGTAGAAGTTAGGTACCAAAAGTTATATTAACTCATTCAACTACAGTAATTGCATTTTATCAACAAATGTTAGGTGTTTAGTAGGACATGTCTCAATTTTTTTAAAAAAAAAATTGAAATTCGAATCATAGAGACGAGATTGGATGAAGTTTTTAGATTAAATTGTTTCACTAATTTATTTATTTTACTTAAATTATAAATTTAGTCATTGTACTCTAATTTGGTCAACTTTAATTCATATATTTTTCAATTTTAAGATTTTAATTCCACACTTTAGGCCAATATGATTAAATTAAGAAAATTAAAAATATCAAATTGAATAACTCAAATTAAATATATCATTTATACTTGTTACAATAACTAATAACAAAAGTTGCATAAATTTACTAGTTTCAGTTTAAGTCAATAAGGACATGACAAAATTAAAAATAATGGTTAAAAATACCAAATTAAAATACATAATAAATTTGAAACTTATGCATGATGAAAAATTAATCGTAAAAATATATTGTTTCTTATATTCAGATTTGAATACCTTTATCGACAACTTGTACATGAGTTTTATCAAATGATTAAAAACAAAACATATACTAGACTACATTAAGAATGTTAAAAAAATAATAGTAAATTTGAATTTTTATAATATATTTTTCTTCAAATTTTGCATCTGATAAGATAAATAAAAAAATGAAAGGGCACTCGTAATATTATAATTTCTAAAATTAAAAAATGTGCAAGTATTATAAAAGTTTCCTTCTCTATTTGGTTTATGAAAAATGTCTTTGCTATTGGTAACTCTAATTGAAGACAAACAATAGAAAAGCATTTGGTGAGCAAACACAGGACTCTCGGAATCAAATCCACATTTTGCATCAAATAATCCACCGCAATGCCACTAAAAAGATGGAACATTAAAACATGTGAATACCTGGTGTCACTGAACACTTGTTTCGGCTAGAACCGAGCAGCATATACGCATCGGTAAGTTTCGAATCTTATGCCATTATCTTAGCAGACCTCACATAGAGACTATCTACCACCTTCCCGATGTTGGAGATGGTTTCCAATGTTGCAGGGTATATGGCATAAATCTTGGGATCATCGAAGATGACGAGACATCCGGCACCCTGATCCAGCGTCCCTGCAAACTTCTTATCAAGGATCATCTGAGAAAGTTTCTTCTCTACATGATCTACTGGCAACTCAATCAGTTCAGCAATATGAGCGATCTCAACCCTCGAGAAAGGCTCGATCAATCTGCAGAGGTTCTGCTCCAATAGTGTGTCATATAGCGAAGAAAGGTGCCTGTGAACAATAGGGTCTTCCTCTAGTTGAGCCTTGAAATCGCGAAGGGCAATCTCGAAAAGTTTCAGGGAACGTTTTGCATGGGCGTTTGCTACAGCTTTCATGGCATCAAGTTCAGGCCCCACATACTGAAGCCCTGCCTTGGATGATATTATACCAGCAACATCATCGGCCTGGCTCACCATTATCTTGCACAACAACATATACTTCAGGCTAAATACGGCACGAGGATCTTCGAGAGCGTTAAAAGCTTCAAATGCTTCAAAGAAATAGCTGTAAGCAGTTTTGTAATCCTTTTCCTCGGCATGGAGGATTCCACTTTGCAGATCTATGTTACCCTGCTGAGCAGGTGGCACATAAATTGCATTTGCTGCAGTCCTTGCAGCCGTTAGAGATGCCTTGGCTTTGGGCAGGTTTCGAAGAGAGAAATGAAGCTTACTCTCCAACAAATCTATGTCGACAAGAAGCAGCTTATCATCCAACCTTCTGACCTCCTTGATTAGGACGGAAAGGAGATTCAGTGCTTCCGGGTACTCCTTGTTCTCCATTAAAAGTGCTGCAAGCTTTGCTTCAACTCGTTGGCGAAGGAAAGTTCGCTTCTCGGCACGAGTCCACTGCACCACTTCTTTGCAAAGAGCAATTTGGAGATCTGATGTTCCTGGTATTTTAGCCACATCATCAATTATACCACGGACAATTTTAGCAGTTTTCGCCTTTGGAATCAGTGCAAAAAACGGTCTCAATTGTGTCAGAAGGCTTCTCAGCTCCTCCGCTCGGTTCTCTTGTCTAAGAAGATCAGATAGATTTGTTATGGCCTGCTCTTTAATCCGTACAGCATCGGGAGCAGATGAAGGATTTTCTAATACACGGTAGAGGATTGAGATAGCTTCAGATGGTGTTTTGGCTTCTAAGGCCTGAGCAATTGAATCAGTGGTTGCCGGGAGATACGATGAAGACATTGTAAATGCTTAAAAATCCAAAACCTGCAAAATCGACAATCATTTTGACATGGATGAACCTTCATAAATAATTAAATTCCAGTACAAAACGGAATACAAAGGTTAAACCCCAAGAAATTTATAGCTTCTTCGACAACATGAAATGCAACCATCCTAGCCAGTAAATCTTATATCGGATAAACTCAACAAACAACAGTCAACGGAATTTAAAAGCAACTAATTAAATTACCATCACTCAATACAAAGAACATCAAATCCAAACAACTCGATTTTTCGCACAAAACCAGAACTATTCTTAATTCTTATGTGCCTTGACAGAGATCTACTAGAAGATAGTGTTGTATTAGCAACTCTTTGGAAATGAACACACTAAACAATCTACGTATCCGCAACAACAAAGCTTGTTATTGCTATATGGTTCAACGAATTGCGAAAGAACAACAAAACATGGCATTAGGTTTCTTTTTCCTGATCTCCAATTACCCACTCAAGTTCCATTTCAAGCCTCAAATAATAAATATAATGTCAATGCAGTTTCTCACAGAAGAAACAGCCATGTGAGATCAAAACCAAGAGATAATAAGCATTCCCAATATAACATTTAAACCCTTATAATTTTCAATCTTGTGGATACCTAACCATATCTGAAACTTCAATTATTAGCTACTCAAGGTTCCATTTCTCGCTAACAAGGAAAGAAAAAGCTAAGTCATTTAAATGTTAGTGAATTCAAAAGTGAAACGGGACTAAAAGTTGAACTCAGATGATCCGGTGACAAATCGGTGGTGGAGGCAGCAGGACGACGACGGCACCGCGGCGAACACATAACACATCAAAATCGAACAAAAATAGAGCATATCGAAGAACAGTCGTACAAAGAACTAAATCACAACGAAAATTACGTGGTCTAAGAAAATTTGCACACACATCCGACGGCGAAAAACATCAAATCAATGGTTAGGCTCGAAAAATTCAAATCACTAAAGCAAACTGTCAAAATCATACCTCTAACCGAGAGAAGAAGATTTGACGAATCGATCTTTTCCCGAGTTACACGCTTCCTGTTTAACTCAGAATTCGCTGCCCTGTAGACTTAACTGGTTCTTCTTTGGGTCCAAACCGACCCGATTCAAAAGAGTTTTATGCAGCAAGAAACTTCAGATACCGTCGATTAAACTTCGCTTTGTATAATTTCGGGCTTTTAAGTAATTTGGGGCTTTCCGTAGGACTTACCAAATTCAAAACTTTATTAGTTTTTTTTTTCTTTTTTATAAGCAAAATAAGTAAATAAAATTATTATCCTATGCACTTACGCGGAATTTTTTTCCAAAAAAGATTATTTTAAAGATTTATGATTTTAGTTTAGGGTTCATATATTTAGGTTATATGTTTAAAATTTAGTGTTTAAGATTAGAATTTAAGCGTTAAGGTTTAGGGTTGGAGTTTAGGATTCGTAATTAGATTTTAATTTGAAAATATGCATACAGCATGCTTGTGTATGCTATTTTTACACTAACAATATATTGAATATTCACCCTAAATAAAATATGTGTTTCATATGTAAAATTTTGAATTTTTTTATATAGGTATTCGATAATCAACTCTTAGATCAAAGATTTAAACGTTTGATTTTACAAATATAATAGTTGGTTATGAATTTATTTAAATTTTATAATAATATTAAAATAACACTTGTCTGAAAATCATTTAAATTAGGAGTTAATATGGACGAATGCAATAAAAATGATCGTACAAAGTCCCAAAAAAAATAAGACACAAAATGAATTAACTTAAATACTTATAAGGGAAATAAGACACGTCTTGTAAACAATGTTGATTGAACATTTGTCGCTAAGATTAATATTATTATTTATTTCATTGAAATCACTCGTTAATTTTATGTACACTAGATAATTTATAAATAAAATATCAAATATATAGTTTTACTAATTAAAATTAATATGATAATCTTAATTGTTGAGAAAATACCAAGCCGAAGTTGCAAATAAATTCATGGTTGCATGCTAGTATTAATATTTGTCTAATTGTATACAAATATGGATGTTGTTATAAAATAATAGTAGATATATGATTACGTAAAAAAGTATCAAGAATTACGTGAAAAATTCTTTCGAAAAGAAGAAAAATTCATTAATGTCGAAAAAATAAGAATTTAAGAGAATTGTGACTTAGCACAACTTATAAATTATTCGACAATATATTCTAACTCTTACTCAAAGTATATGTTTATCGGAACAAATACTTAATTACAAAGGAGTTATAATCGAACTAAATTTCTTAATTTAATATTCCTACAAAATATAATTGTAAGAATATATTTATGCACGTACAATAACTGTTGACACGTGTAACAAAAATACAAAAGAAATCACAAAGTAAAACAGTTGACATTATTACTTTTACAATATCTTAACTGTTGACTCGAAGCACCGGTACCCCGCGTCGCGCAGATATTAGCTCTTTCATATGAGCAATTTGAAACAGCAGCTGGTTAATCTTCTGCACCATCAAAATTGGAAAAAAGACTAAATGTAAATATATGAATTTAACCAGCTCTAAATCCTAAATAAAATTTTTAAACATTAAAATTAAAATTAAAATAATTGTAGACATCTTTTGTTTCCATCGTTGGTGCATAAAATATTTTTCTATATATACGCTTATCAAAGTATGAATATATAATGATCGAGTAAATAATTTTTCTAAAAGATGAAATTAAGAGCAATAGAATTCGACCTGGTCTTTCTCTTGAACCAAAACAATCAATCGATCCTTGCTTTCTTGCTTGAATCTTGCACGCCATTTCTTCATTTTAGCATACACAAACGACACCAACAAAGCAGCCAAAGCACCACCAATTGCCCCAAATGGCCAAAACCCGAACCCGAAACAACATCGAAATCGAGCAGCAACGTTCACAACCACATTACTCAGGATTCGTCCGATCTCGTTTGCTTTCTTCAAAGGTCCTGAATGATAATTCGCATCGACCCCATTGTTAGATGCCACTGGAGAATTCACCTCCGCTTCATCGGCCGATGGCATCTCGGAAACCGTGTCCGGTTCAGGCGACGGTGTCGAGTTATGTTTTGAACTTGGAATTGGACGTGGTGGAAGTGTTGGGACTTGGATTTGTTCCCAGTCGCTGAAGTCATCGTCCATGGTTTATCTCAAAGGAATGGTGCGGGAATTCGGGTTGTCTGAGTGTGAGATTGGCTTAAAAAAAGTGGAAATATCTGGGTTTGGATGATAAAGAAAATATCTTTGGGGGGCTTTTCAAAAAGTTGGAATCGATTTGGATTGATGGCTTTGTTTTCATGATTTTATCTGCTTCTTGCTGGATCTTTCGGTTTGGAGATTATTGTGGGAATGTGGGCCAACCCACTTTTCATCGTCAAATTCACGGCAAAATGTGGGGAATAATGTTGTGGGAAGAAAATAAATAAAATTCAATCGGGTTGGTTCGAATGTAAGTAATTTGATATTATTTAAGTAAGTTTCAAGTTTGAGGTATTGTGTATGCAGAAAATTTTTGTTGATCGATAAATTTATCCCTTAAAGTCAAGTGTATGATACAAGTCGATCAAAATTAGTTAGGGCAAAACTCTAAGATATCATAAAGGCAACTCAAAAATAAATGAGATTATTCAAAATTATTTGTTGATTTAGGTTATTTTTACGGTGATCGTGAAATTTGTTGTACTTTTTCGATAATATTGTATAAGTCGTGAAATCTTTCCGGCGATTTATTTTTAATTTATTTTATTTAAATCATACCAAGCCTATCATTTTGGCTTGACGATTTTTTCTCTTTCTCTTTTTTAATTTGGGATAAATTGAAAAGAATATAAATTTGGGATGTTGGAGTGAGAAATTGAAGAAGTAGGGACTGGATTAAGAAATTGAGCGGCAACAACACATTAAATGCACCGTTTGCCTTTATTTTGAAAAATTTTATTTTCAACTCCTATAATTTTAACTTCCTTTCAATTTTGTCCTAAAATGCAAAAAAAAAAATCAAAGTCGACGTCTTTGGTAGTCACTGTATAAACAACCCCAAGTCTCTAAATAATTACCAACTAACCCATTTCACTATTTTTTCAACATTATTCCACTAAATTTGCCCCAGGTACATTCCATGTTGATTTTTTTATATAAATTACACATATAATCACTCAATTTTGACTAAACTTTTGTATTAGACACTAATACTTGAAAAGTTAAATTGTGATCATTAATAATATTGATATTGCACATTAAAAAATTTAAATATGTTTAATGAACTATAATTAAAATACCATTTTAATACACACTTACAGATAGATTGACTAAATTGGCCTGAAAATTTCCCTTCAATTACCATTGCTTTGACCTTCCACTAATCATGTCTCAGTTCTTGGTACAAGAAACTACTTTGTGTTGTTTTAGCTTGTAATTGTAATCATTGTAAGGGAAAACAATGAATTTGAAGTTAGTATATGAGTTAATTTTGCATTTGGATTTCATAAGTATCTAATAAATTTTATGAAAAAAATCACACAAAAAATATTTCGAGAGATTAATTTGTTCAAGTTTAAAATTGAGAGGGACCTAAAAAGAGTGTTTAAATTAAAATACGAAAATCACTTTTTGGATCAAAATGTTAACTTTTCAAATGTACAAGGACTATAAATGAACTTTTAGGTATAGTATAGGGACTAAATAAACTTTTAGATATAATACAAGAACTAATAAACTTTAACCTCGTCTATTATTTTCCATATTTTTTTACATTTATAACACTTTTTAGGTTAAATTCTATTACTAATATATGTGTTAGGTATAAGTTGTAAATTTACTCCATTACTTTAATCTGATCATTTTTTATTAAATATAGACATTATATTCATATGTCATGATTTGAACTCATATAAGATAAGATAATATGAGAATCTTTAGTCACTAGATCATAGCAGAGCTCTAATCTGGTCGTTTTTAATCATTGTACTTTTCAAAATTTTAAATTTATAGTTATGGTTTAAATTATACATTAGTTATAACTTTTTTATGTTCTCCAATTTGATAATTTTAGATGATATAATTTAATTATATTGTTTCTATATTATTTAGATTATAATTTAAATATCAAATTTTGTATAAAAAATTATGTATTAAAATTAATTAAATTAAAGTTCAAAAAATAAATTTATATCTTATACATAATATCGATATTAATCATAAGTTTTGATCCTAATTTTTATTGAAACAAAACATAAATTGTATTTGTGCCCAATATTTAACTGGAATTTTGTTATATATTTAATATGTTAAAACATGGGCGGTAATTTCGAAGAAATATAAAAACAACACAAAAACCGTAATCCATCATTATTACTATTTTATATTTCCATGCATTCACGAAGCTTCTCTCGTCTCCTCTTTTGGAATTTGCCCTCCTTTCCTTTTATGATTCATTCTTCAAGTTTCTTTCTACATCACAAATATTCAATTTATTAATTTAAATTGGATATTATAAATTTGAACAATTTTATTTATTATATAATTATTGATATTTAATTTTTTAAACAATTCTTATTTAAGGGGAATTAGAGGTGGCAATCGGGTCATTCGGTTCGGGTCGTTTCGGTTCGGGTCGTTTCGGTTCTATCTAAAATCGGTTTAGATTCGGTTCGGGTCGGTTCGGTTCGGGTTCGGGTCTGATTCGGGTTTGTGATGAGTCGGATTCGGTTCGGGTATTGGATCGGGTCAAAATCGGATCGGTTGTTTTCGGGTCGGGTCAATATCGGATCGGTCCCTTTCGGTTCGGGTCAAAATCGGGTCGTTCGGGTCGATTTCGGGTCGGGTCAAAATCGGGTCGATTTCGGGTCAATTTCGGGTCAGGTCAACATTTAAATTTTCGGGTAAATTCGATTTGAGTTGGATTAAAGGTTTGAGGTTTAGTATTTATGGTTTAGTTTAGAGTTATTGGTGTATGAAATTAATTCTGATTCAACTTGTTAATCTATACATTTGAATTTGATTAAATATTTAAATCAAAGCTTCATGTATCCATATCAAATTTTTTTGTATAATTATATTAAATCAAAGTTTATTATATGTAATAATAATAATAATAATAATAATAATAATAATAATAATAATAATAATAATAATAATAATAATAATAATAATAATGTCTGAAGTGAATTAATTTATTAAACTTAAGATCTAATTGAGCTAACTAAAATCTAAAAACATAAATTACGGACATAATTAAAATAATTCTAAAACTAAATGTGAAATTACAATTAAATTAATCTAAATTGAAACTCAATTAAATTAAGAAAAAGAAAAAGAGAAAGACAATTGGTAAAAAGAGAGAGAGAAAAGACAAAATTTTGGAGGGAAATAAGCCACCAATTTTTTAAGCTAGATTGAAAAAAAGAGAAAAAGCCAATTGGAAAAAATAGAGAGAGAAAAGACAAAATTTTGGAGGGAAATAAGCCACCAATTTTTTAAGCTATAGATTAATTACTTTTTAGGTCATGTTGCATTTAAAATGTTACATTTTAGTCAACTTTAAGTTTTAGTTTAATTTAATTTAGTCACAAGTATTCCCACGGTTTAGACTTCGAATATAGAAATCCCCTCCCCGTAGTGATATTTAGTCTCTAAAAATTTACTTTTAGTTGAAATTAACTAATCTTTGTAATTTAGTCTATTAATTTAATATATTGATATTTTCGTTCATTTTAATTTCAAAGATTTAATTTTTAGCCAAAATTGACCCCTATTTATTTATATGGTATAATTACAAAATTGGTCATTGGACTCTCAAATTTCTCCACTTCCAAATTGTCAATTTAGTCTACAATTTCAATTTTATGCTATATTTTATGATGAAATTATAAAATTAGTCACCAAGATCTCAAATTTCTATACTTCATTTTATTATTTATTGTATTGTTAAAAATAGATATTCGGGTTAAAATCGGGTCGATATTCGGTTCAGCTTTCGATTTAGCTTTCGGTTCGGGTAGCATTCGGTTCGGGTCCATTCGGTTCGGGTCCATTCGATTCGGGTCCATTTCGGTTCGGGTCCATTTCGGTTCAACAAAAAATTTCGGTTCGGTTCGGTTCGGTTCGATTCGGTTCAAGTTTCGGGTCAACTTCGAATCATCATGTTCGGGTCAAAATCGAGTTTCGGTTCGAGTAATTCGGTTCGGGTTTCGGGTCTCGGGTCAAGTTTGCCAGGTCTAAGGGGAATGAGAAATTTACTTCTAATGGATATTGAACCCACATCTTGGAGAAGATAGTACAATGCCAACTGAAAGCTTTTAAACACACGTTTTAAAAATTATTGACGATATTCAATTAATTTTTTAATTTATGATTCATTGTTTAGTTATATAAAATATTCGATACACTGTTAAAAAATATAAGTACTTTAAAAAATAAAGTGTCATTTTACCTTATTAATATTCGATACACTGTCAGTGTAAAAAAGGTTTACACAAACATGCATATTTTCAACCCTAAATTTAAAATACTAACTTTAAACCCTAAAAATCTAACCACAAACCCTAACCCTTAAACCATAAAATCTAACCATAAATCCTAAATTCTAAACCTTACAAATGAAACCAGAGGCGGATGGTAATGGGGGCCAGTGGGAGCCCTGGCCCCCCCAAACTTTTGAGATCTTATTATTTTATCTTTAATATTTTGAAAATTTTTAATTTGGCCCCTTCAAAAATTTAAAATATTTTAATTATATTTCATTTTTATGAATATTTTTAATTAAGTACTCTCCTTAAAATTTTAAAAAAGTTCTCTTAAAGTATTATTTTTTTGAAAATTTTAGTCGACTCCAAAAAATTTTAAAAAAATTAAATTAAACCCATCAAAATTTTTAAAATTTTTAATTTAAACATTCAAATATTTTAAAAATTTTAAGTAGGCCCCCTCAAACTCCGACCCCAAGATCCACCCCTGAATGAAACCCCTAACCTTTAAACCTTAAACTAGAACTTTAAGCCTTTAAATAACCCGCTTGTGGAAACTTTATTTTCCACCGCCACTTTATATGATAATAATCCTTTTGGATTTACCTTATTCGACTATTTTTTATTCTTTGAAAAAAAACGCTTTGAGTTTTTAGAACCTAAGCTTCCTACCAAACGAATTTTAATATTATCGATTATAAATTTTTAATAAAAAATGTTATTTTCAAGATAAAATATAAAAATAATACGAAATAAAGAAGGGGGAAATAAAATAAAATTGTTGGCGTTAAAATTAAAACGAAATCTTACGAGTGATGATGTTAGCAGGCCAAATATCTAAGTGTATGCATATTTAATATATCAAAGATGAAGAATATTGGAATGTACCCTAAACAAAGAGACAGAAGCTTATTGGATAGTCGACAATTCCTCAATTAGATATTTATATAAATATTAATGTGTATATTTAATGAAAATAATATTTTGATATATTATATAAATTTTGGTTTATAAGTTTGTCAATTTTAAGGTTTAGAAATTTAATTTATATGATGTGAAAATTGTTTTTTTTTTTTAAATTATAAGGATTAGTATTTTTTATATACATATCTTGTATAAAAAATGGCAAAATGACAAAAGATGTCCCAACGTTTGCTTGTTTTGTCATTTGATCTCATATTCTTCTTTTTTTTGTGCAAACAACCCTCTAGCGTTTCATTTTAGTTTACATATGCCCCCGTTGGATGAAAACTGTCAGTCAATTGACGATCAACGACTAATGCTGACTGGACTTACCACGTGTTAAGTTTTGCTGACGTGGCATATGACAGATTATATTATTTTAAAAAATATTTTGTTATACCCTTCTTTATGGTGACATGTGACGAATATGATGCTGACACGTCAGACAGATCTTAACATATGACAAGTTCAATCAACATCAGCCTTTGACCGTAAGTTGACTAACAGTTTTCATCGAATGAGTGCATATTTGGACCAAATTAAAACGTCGAGGGTTATTTGCTCAAAAAAAGAATATCAAGTTAAATGACAAAACATGCAAACGTTGAGAGCATATTTTTGTCATTTTACCTAAAAATATATGAGTTTACATATATTTTTTTTAAAAATTAAATATAAATCCCTAAACCTAAAATTAAACCCTAAATTCTAAACCTTAAACTAAATCCATAAACTCAAGAAAGATAAAGAGAATCACGCATCATATGCATCGAATACTTTTTCTATAAAACATTAAGGTTTATAATTGTAAGTAAAAATGCTAAACATTTTGAATAATTATTATCAGAATTGTTTATAAAGTATGATCATATTGATAATCGAATAAATTACAAATCAAAATAAATTTAAAAATACATACTAAAAAAATAAATTTAAAAATTACCCATGATATTTACGTAGAGAATACTTTTTAACTCATTGAGATACGTAATATTTCATCGTTAGGAGCAAAACGATAGTGATTAGAACAAATATTTAACTGGTTAAACATTCTCTGATTAAATCAAAGTTAAAAGATTTCACCTCGAATTTCCTTGTAATCTCCTCCTTGCATGAAAGTGAAATGAAAACATAAAATTAAAAAACAAATGAAAAGCCGAATTAAGCATGCAAACAAAGAAATACTTACAACAAGGCCCTCACGAAATATTAATCAATCGTAGAGTTGGTTCGAAAAGTGGTTTAAGTGAAAAAATGGATAATATTCATCCTATGACACGCGAGTTCAATCGCAATGTCTGCAAAGTGTGTGTGCATTGTCAAAGGGTTAAGTATATCTATGAACATATACTACATTATAATCACATTTAGGCTAGTAAAAAAATTAATGAGTTATGTGTATTTTTAAAATTGGATTAGCAATTTAAGAATTAATAAATATTTATTAACTTGTTGTGTACGTGATACGAATATAAATCATATGCCCCTCTTTGGCGTCTCTATATATGTATGCTTCAACATTGAAAATAAGGTTTATAGTCTATGGTTGGGGTTTAAGGTTGGTATTTAGAGTTTGTAGGGTGTAGGGATTAAAGTTTAAAGTTTATAAAATAAAATTATAGTGTAAGATTTAGTTTTTTAGTGTCAAGACATAAATAAAAATACAAAAATGGGCAGTTTAAATTAAACTCTACACCAGTGACAGAAGTATTTGATGATTGGAAAGGGCTCTTGCCCCACGCACAGTAATTTATTTATTTTTTGGGTAAACTATCTGTTTGACCACCAAACTATTGTGAAAGTTTTAAAATGACCACCATAGAAAAAAACGCGCCATTTCACTACCCAAACTATTAAAATGGGATCATTTTGGCCACCTGCCGTTAAGAGTCTAACGGCAGAGCTGACGTGGACAGGTGGGCTGTATGAGCTGTGATTATTTTTTCCACGTTGGAGTGAGGAGCCATCCACGTCAACCTTCCACCTAAGCAAATAAAAAAAACGTTTATAAATGAAACCCAAACTTAACCCTAAAAACAAGTTTTCTTCCGTATATCGTGAAGAAGAAGAAGAAGAAGAAAGTAGGTGGTTTTGGTGTAGAAGAAAATGGCAGCAGAGATGAATCGTGATTGCTATTGTGAGGTTCGTTCGAAGCTGACAACAAGTTGGACTTATGAAAATCCAGGTAGGAGGTTTTGGGGTTGTGGAAAATTTCGAAATGGGGTTAGGGCTTGTAATTTTTTTTCTTGGTTTGATCCACCAATGACCGATAGGTCAAAAAGAGTAATTGTTGGTCTTCTTAAAAAAATTGATTCGATGGAGGAAGAAATAAAGAAACAAAAAATTGTTGCAAGTTTGCTTGTTGTTGTTGCTGTTTTGGTTGGATTTATTTTGGGGAAACATTTCTTCTAGGTTAGGGCTGTTATTGTGGTGGGTTTAGAGTTTTGTGTTGGTGAAGGAAGAAAGGAAGAACAGTGTTGAGGAAGAAAGGATTTTGTCCCTGATATTTTGGGCATGGCAGGGCTGTTATTTTGTGACTGTTATTGAAATGTATTGTAAGGATTATGTATTTGGGGAAGAACATTCAGGGAGGAAGAATTATGTAATGTATTTAGAGTTTATCTTATTGAAATGAAATGTAGTTTTTGTTTGTTTATGATAATTGATCCATATGTTATCTTACAAATTGAATCTACAAGACATAAAATAAAGGAAAGATGATAAAATAAGCAAAATATAATATTTCATTTGATAATTTCATAATAGTATTGCATACATATGTTTGACCAATACATGTGATACCTAATGTTTGTAATGACAACGTGTTATACTTTGGTCAAACTCAACCCTAAATATGACAACATGGTGTCATACAAATGTTTGACCAATACATAACAAAAGACAAATATCTTCCCCTAAACATTGACCCCCAAAAGCAAGTCAAAACAAAATGTGATATTCATGTATGCAACACACATTCACTATACAAAATGACCACCTAAATCTTCAACAGAATTCAAGATGGATTGTAGGAGCTCTCTTGAGTTGTAGGAACTCTTGGTGTAGGCATCCATCTCATAGTGGTGACTTCTGAAGGTTGAGATGGTGTTGGACTTGGTCCTTGACTGGTTCCAGCACCACCAGTTGTATGCATCCATCTCACAGTGGTGGGTTGTGAAGGCTGAGATGGTGTTGGACTTGGTCCTTGACTGGTTCCAGCACCACCAGTTGTAGGCATCCATCTCACAGTGGTGGGTTGTGAAGGATGGACTGGTTCAGGTCTTCTAACCTGCACAACAAAGAAGCAACAACAGTTTATTATATATGAATTAAACAAACAAGTAACAAAGAAGCTGGTGGATGTAACTTACTGGAAGTTTTGGAGTTCTAAGATTTTTCCTGGCAGCAACACCACTGGATGCCTGTCCATGTCTTCTCGGATTGGCACCAACTTTTCCCTTGCACGTTCTGATATTATGGCCACTCGAATTGCATCTTTCACAAAAGATTTTGATACCCTTTTTTGACAATCGACCAGTCTGAGATGGTATTTCATCACTTTCCTTGCGTCTTTTCTTGTGTGGTCGTCCCGGAAGTCTTCTAAAGACTGGTGGCAGAACAGGCTCTAGTGTGTCAACAGGCTCCCATTGTTTCTCACCCCTCACAGGACATATCAAATGGGAATAGATTGCTCTTTGGGTTGAGCTGAAGTAGCACGAGTCAACATATCTTTTTGGCCTATCTTCAATGGATAAAATCACAGAAATTGCATGAACACATGGGACCCCTAAACAAAAAAATATTTGTTAGTTAAAAACAAGTTAACAATAATTGAAAGTGTAATACCCTAAACTTATTTCCATGAAATACCTGTTAGTTGCCATTTCCTGCATGTGCATGTCCACTGTTGGATGTTAACAGAATGCTAGGTTGATGGACCACATGAAACCTGGTACATGTGTCCACCAGCATAAAGAGGCCAACAACTAGCATAAAACAAAAAAAAATCAATTTCACAGTTCACAGTTACAATGAAAACACTAAAATAGTAAAAAGATGGTCAAAATACATATGTACTGATGATGTGGCATGTTCTAACTTCTTCTGAATTTTAGGGCAGAGAAGGCCTGTCCACTTTTCAGCCTCATCCTTCTTTTTGGCAAGTCTTTGCATCAGCTTTGATCTGATGGATTCTAAGCATGTTATTATTGGTTTGTCTCTGACTTCAAGTATAAGCTGTCAGCATTCAAAGATTAGTGATTAGCACTATTATTAGTCAAACATTCACATAAACACTAAATTGGAAAGTAATTTAGATAAGTTAGAAAGTGAACCTTATTAAAACATTCGCAATTATTATTAAGGAGCATGTCAGACTTGCATCCAAAAGAGAAGTGAGACTTTGACCAGTTGGTGGGATCCTTAGGTGAGAGCCATTTCCATGCAGTTTCTGATAATACCTACAAAAAATGCAGTGGTCAAATTAAAACTTTAAATAATTGTAACACCCGGGTTTAGGGGTCGGGTGAAAATAATATTTTAGTATTGTCTCGGGTTTCGATTCTAGTATTTTATTTAATAAAGTAATGGTTTGGGCCTCGGGTTTTAAGATTTGGACCAATTTTAAATTGAGCCCAAAAGCCATGGATGGCACCTATTGTGGTTTCCCTTTTTCTTTAAGGGCATTTTGGTCTTTGAACATTAAATTTAAACAATTATAAATAAAGGATGATTCATCATCTTCTTCCTCTCCCTTCCATTTTATTCCAACGACAAGAACACCTCTCCCTCTTCAAATACTATTTCATCTCCTTCCTCCCTCGTTTTGGCTCGGTTTTGAAAGGTAATTACGTTTTTGACTTGCTCTCAACTTCCTCTCTTCAAAAGTACAAGTAGTTTTCATTTTCATCCATGTTTTAGAAATTGGATTTTTGGGAGATTTGAATAAAAATGGTAGTTTTATGGTGTTTAACTTAAGATTTTGACTTGATATTGTTAGACATGATGTTTATGAACCAAAAGGACCAACATATATGTAAAACCTATGTTTGATTTTGATATAACTAGATCTTTAAGGATCAAATTGAAGAACTTAAAATTGTTTGTACAAATCCCTTAACAAGTTTTTGAAACCCCAAAGACTTTAAACTGATTTATTAGAACTCAAACTCAAATATTTTCTAAGTGTTCCAAGGCAAAAATAGTGAAAAACGTCAACCAGTATCGATACCCATCAAGGAGTATCGATACCTTTTTAGCAAAAGTTTGCCTCTGTCGGAACAAGTATCGATACGTCAAACCCTAGTATCGATACGCTATGAAATCAGTATCGATACGGATGAACCAGTATCGATACCATTTTATAATTATTAATTTCAAAGTCAGTTTAAAAATATAACCGTTGAGATTTTTAAACGGTCACTAAACCGGTATCGATACCCCTAACCCTAGTATCGATACCCGATTTGACAGTGAGCTATGTCGAGAAAAAGGTATCGATACAGCATGTGCTGTTTCGATACCCAGTATCGATACGCCAAGAACACGTATCGATACCCCTTTATTATTTGTACACAACGGCTATTTTCTTATGAGACAGGTATCGATACCCCACTATAGAGTACCGATACTCATAGCTGGAAAAGTGCAAGAAAGTGAAGAAAAAGCATCCCAACGGCTATAATCTTAAAATCAACACTCACAACGGTTGGAAATCATCAAGAGGCTATAAAAAGACCCCAAGAAGCTCCAGCAACAGATCATTGAACCTCAAGAAGATATCAAAACATCAAATCCAAGCATTTGTGCAAAAATCCTACTTTGTCTAGAAATCCCAATCGTATCCTTCATTTCTATTTTGTTCGATTGGGTTGAGTGCTTGATATTGGGCTATCATTTGTATTGAGAGATACCTTATTAGCCACCAAATTTCTTTGTTCTATTGTGTGAGGATTGGGTTAATTTTTGGGTAGAAAAATTAACCGAAATTGTAAAGGTTGCCTCCTTGTCCTGGAAAAAGGGGACGAACAATTTAGTGGAAATTGTTGGAAATCCTTGGTGAGACTAAGGTAGTGGATGTAGAGTTCGGTTGGTGAACTTGAACCACTCTAAATTCCCGTGTCAATATTTTTAAGTTGCAATTTCCGTTACAACATCGTTAAAATTCCAATTCACCCCCCCTCTTGGTTATTATCATTCGTGTGATCCACTCAACAATTGGCATCAGAGCTTAACTCTTTGAGGATTAACAACCGCAAGAGGAGATCCTTGGAAGAAGTGTGATCATCATCAAAATATCAAGAGATGGCATCAACCTCCGCTCCCGGCATGTACGACTCACAATCCACCACAAAGCCTCCTTTCTTCAATGGTGAGAACTACTCATTTTGGAAAAATAAAATGCGTCTATTTATTAAATCAAGTGACTACCTTGTGTGGGATGTCATTGAGGATGGACCATATATTCCATTGAAGCAAGATGTTGATGGCAAGATGGTGCTTAAAAGAAGAACGGAAATGAGTGAAGAGGAAAGGAAAAAGATCCAAGTAAATGATAAAGCTCTTCACATGCTATTTTGTGCTTTCGGTCCGGACATCTACTCAAAGGTCTCATCAATTGAAAGTGCCAAAGAAGTGTGGGACACTCTTGAAACCACCTATGAAGGCACCAACGATGTCAAAGAAACTAAGATTGGAATTCTCAATCTTAGTTATGAAAATTTCAAGATGGAATTTGATGAGACGGTGTCAAAGATGTTTGATCGATTCTCCACAATTGTGAATGGTCTAAAGGGCTATGGAGAAATTATACCGGAAGACAAACTTGTCCGAAAGCTACTCTATTCACTTCCCGAATCTTGGGATGGGAAGAGAACCGCTATCATCGAAGCAAAGAATTTAAAAACTCTAAAGCTTGATGAGCTTGTAGGTTCTCTCCTTACTCACGAGATCATGAAGCAAGGAAGGGAAGATGAGAAAAAGAAAGAAGAAAGAAGAATGGAGAAGCTTGAAGGGGAGAAAAAGAAGAAAATAGGAATAGCTCTCAAAGCTAAAACTTCCCAACTTGATGAAAGTTCATCTAGTGATGAGGATGAACTTGAAGAATTGGCTATGATAGCCAAACGATTCTCACGCCTTATGAGGTCCAACCGAGGAAGAAGAATCCAAAGGAAAATGGACTTTAAAGGCAAGAACAAAGAAGAAGGAAGGGATCCAATCACTTGCTTCGAGTGCGGACAACCCGGCCACATACGTTCGGAGTGCCCTCAACTCAAGAAGAAGGGCTTTGAGAAGAAGAAAAAGCTCAAAGCCAAGCTTGCTACTTGGAGTGATGAGGAGTCATCGGAGGATGACGAACAAGAAGTGGCGAACCTCTGCCTCATGGCACTTGAGGAAGATTCCTCCTTGGTAACCTCTAACTCATCTACTTTAGATTTTTCATATGAAGAATTAAATGATGCTTATGATGAGTTACAAGAGGTATATGATGAATTAGTTGAGAAGTATAGGGAGTCGGTTATTAAAAATAGAAAAATTATTATAGAATTAAAAGAGAAAAATGACTCACTTACTCAAACTAATTCTAAAATTGAGAAAAAGATATTAGGATTAGAAGATGAACTTAAATTCTTTCAAAAAGAAAATATTGATCTTAATAATCTTTTATCTCAAAATAATTGTGAACACCAAAAGGTGTTAAGTGAGCTAAATGAGCTCAAAAAGTCTTTAAAAATTAATGGTAGTGTTAAACATGACATAGGAGAATCCTCTAGAACACACCAATATAAGAAAAAGACTAACTACTACAAACAAGATAACTATCCTAGACATAGTAAAGTTAAAAGAATTAGAAATGTATGGGTTCCTAAGGAACTTGTTAAATCTAATGATATTATTGCTATGTCACCTTGGATTCCTAAGGGAACCAAAGTTTTAGGAACTAACACACATGGACCCAAAATGATTTGGGTACCAAAAACAAAAGTTTAAATATCTTTGTTTGTAGGGGGAGCATTGCTACAAGGCCAAAGCACAAAGTCAAAATTCATGGTACCTTGATAGTGGATGCTCGAGACACATGACCGGAGACAAGAGTCGACTCATGGATTTAAAGCCAAAAAGTGGAGGAGTAGTAACATTTGGTGACAACTCCAAAGGCCACATTGAAGGTATTGGCTCCATTGGTAATCACTCTACTACTCTCATTGAAAATGTTTTATATGTCAATGGTCTTAAACATAATTTATTGAGCATAAGTCAACTATGTGATAAAGGTTTTAATGTTATATTTGATAAAACCGGTTGTAAAATTGTAGACATTAAAACTAATAATATTATGCTCATAGGTCATCGCATAGGGAATATATACATGGTGCATCTAGATGACATACATACATCTCATGCATGCTTAGTTGCTCAAAACGAAAATGATGCATGGTTGTGGCATAGGAAGCTAGGACATGCTAGCACAAGTGTTTTAGAAAAACTAGTCTCTCTAAACCTAGTTAAAGGTTTACCCAAGATAAAATTTTCGAACGATAAAATTTGTGATGCATGCTCAAAGGGTAAACAACATAGATCTTCTTTTAAATCCATTAATGACATTTCTACTAGTAGATGTTTACAACTAATCCATATGGATTTATTTGGGCCAATTAGGACTATGAGCTTGGGTGGCAAATCATATGCATTTGTACTTGTTGATGATTTTTCTAGATTCACTTGGGTTCTCTTTTTAAGTACTAAGGATGAGGCTTTGGAAAAATTCATCACATTTTCAAAATTAATTCAAAATGATCTTGAACTTAAAATTTCACATATTAGAAGTGATCATGGAACCGAATTTCAAAATTTAGGATTTGAAGATTTTTTAAATGAAAATGGTATTAGCCATAATTTTTCAGCCCCTCGAACTCCTCAACAAAATGGGGTAGTTGAGAGGAAAAATAGAACTTTACAAGAAATGGCTAGAACTATGCTTTGCGAAAATAATTTACCAAAATATTTTTGGGCGGAAGCAACAAACACGGCTTGTTATATTATAAATCGTGTAACCATTAGGCCGATTTTAAAGAAAACACCTTATGAGATTTTAAAATCTAAAAAGCCTAATATTAGCTACTTCCACCCTTTTGGATGTAAATGTTTTGTTTTAAATAATGGAAAAGATAATTTAGGTAAATTTGATGCAAAAAGTGATGAAGCTATTTTTATAGGTTACTCTTTAACCTCTAAAGCCTATCGAGTATTTAACAAAAGAACTTTAGTTGTAGAAGAATCTATTCATGTTGTATTCGATGATAATCCCCTTCCTAGGAAGGATTCTTGTGATGATGATAATGTAGGAATCACAAATACCTTTGATGGAGGTCAAACTTCAAAGAAGGATGAGATTCAACCAAAAGAAGAAGACACACAAGATCCACCTCTTGAAGCCTTGAAGGACTTGGCTATTGAGGAAAAGGAAGTTAGCTATCCAAGGGAGTTGAACTATGTCAAAGATGGTGAAATCTTGGGTGATCCATCCAAGGGGGTAACCACTCGTTCTTCTCTTAGATTAATGAATCATATTGCATTTATCTCATGCATAGAGCCTAAAAATATCAAAGAAGCTTTAAAAGATGATTTTTGGATTATGGCTATGCAAGAAGAGTTAAATCAATTTGAAGAGAAGCAATGTTTGGACATTAGTTGATAGGCCTAGTAATCAATCTACAATAGGAACTAAATGGGTCTTTAGGAACAAACTAGATGAGAGTGGTAACATTGTGAGAAATAAAGCTAGACTTGTAGCACAAGGTTACACTCAAGAAGAGGGAATAGATTTTGATGAAACCTATGCACCCGTAGCTAGAATGGAAGCCATTAGGATGTTGCTTGCATATGCATGTTATCATAATTTCAAGCTTTTTCAAATGGACGTTAAAAGCGCATTTTTAAATGGTTTTATAAATGAAGAAGTGTATGTAGAACAACCACCGGGTTTTGAAGACTCAAAATTTCCAAATCATGTTTTCAAACTTACAAAAGCACTTTATGGTTTAAAACAAGCTCCTAGAGCTTGGTATGAAAGGCTTTCAAATTTTTTGATTGAAAAAGGATTTGAAAAAGGTAAGGTGGACACTACACTCTTTATAAAAATGTATAAAAATGACATTTTAGTAGTTCAAATTTATGTTGATGATATTATATTTGGATCTACTAATGAATGTTATTGTCAAGAGTTTGCTAAGCTAATGCAAGGTGAATTTGAGATGAGCATGATGGGGGAGCTCTCATTCTTTTTGGGACTCCAAATCAAACAAATGAAGGATGGCACCTTCATAAATCAAGCAAAATACATAAAGGATATGCTCAACAAGTTTGGCTTGGAGAACACGAAGCCTCAAGCCACTCCTATGAGCTCATCTACAAAGCTTGACAAAGATGAAGGAGGTAAGTGTGTTGACTCTAAGCTTTATCGCTCTATGATTGGATCTTTGCTTTACCTTACCGCAAGTAGACCGGATATACTGTTTAGTGTTTGCTTGTGTGCTAGGTTTCAAGCTAGTCCTAGAGAGTCTCACCTTATAGCCGTTAAGAGAATCTTTAGATACCTTAGAGACACTCCTTGTTTAGGCCTTTGGTATCCTAGAGTCTCTACCTTCAACCTACATGCTTACTCGGATGCGGATTATGGGGGTTGCAAAATCGATAGGAAAAGTACTTCGGGAACTTGTCAATTCTTAGGTAGTATGCTCATATCTTGGTTCTCTAAGAAACAAAATAGTGTAGCTTTATCTACCACCGAAGCCGAGTACATATCCTTAGGAAGTTGTTGTGCTCAAGTCCTTTGGATGAAACAACAACTCTTAGATTATGGTGTAAAAATAGAAACCATACCCCTTAAATGTGATAATACAAGTGCAATATGTTTAACAAAAAATCCCATCCAACACTCTAGAACCAAACATATAGAAATAAGGCATCATTTCATTAGAGATCATGTCCTTAAGAAAGATGTGGCTATAGAGTATGTAGACACCTTAAATCAATTAGCGGACATTTTCACAAAACCATTAGATAAAGAGCGTTTTTGGTCCCTTAGGAGAGAGTTGGGTCTAACTAGCCTATCTTGACCTTTAGGACCTCTTTTTAGAACTAAATGTGCTTGATTTTGTGAAATAATCATGTTTATGTGTTTAGTCTCCCAATTTCTTCCATGCATATAGTTAGGGGGAGTATGTTTCTGTTAAAATATGCTTAGATCTGTTCATTCATCATTTACATACTTTTAAGAGATGTTAAGTTCATGTCTTTGGTTATTTTTAACCAAATAGGCAAAATTCTGGGCATAAGGTATCGATACTGCCCAATGGGTATCGATACTCGTTCTTCATTTCAAATTCTCAGAATTTCTCATCGCTTCACGCGTATCGATACTGCCTCATGCGTATCGATACCCTCTTCAAACGGTCAAAATTGAGAAAAGACAAGTCTATCCCTGTATCGATACCGTCTAATGAGTATCGATACCTCTTTCAACGGTTATATTTTTGAAAAGACAATTCTATCCCTGTATCGATACCATCTAATGAGTATCGATACCTCCTTTAACGGTCAAATTTGAGGAAAGACAATTCTATCCCCGTATCGATACCCCCTGAGGAGTATCGATACCCTTTCGCGCTGATGGCATTAAATAGGTTTTTAATGAGATCTAATTTTACCAAAATTAAAACTCTTTAATATCCTATTAACCCTAAACGTTTTTGGCTATATAAAGGTCTCTTCTCCTTCATATTCTTCACCAAAAATCAAAAGAAACCCTTGAATCAAAGCTTTTGCTCTCTCTCAAAATTCTCTCTTCAAAGTTTCTATGGCACCAAAAGAGCATTCAAGGAAACGTCAAAGAGTTCTTCTTGCCGGAGACTCTTCAACTCCCGGATCGGTTGCTCGTCCCGATTATGCTACTATCTACAACCAATCTTTTGAAGATTCCGATGGTCTTCCTTATTTCCGCCAATTTGAAAACTACAAAATTCGTGCGGAGAGGATCGTATCCATCCCCTTTCTCGACTCCGAGCGCTTCAAGTTTGAATATCTTCCGCTTCTTCGTCTTTGGAATTTCATGCACTTTCTCACTATTCCGGGTATTTACTATCGGCTCTTGGTTTTGATTTTCTTCTCTAATGCTCGATGCATCTATCGTAATGGAGAAGTCGTTGCCATTAGATCTTATCTTATGGGGAAACAAATAGTTCTTGATGTCAAGTCTATTTGTGAAGTTTTTAAATTGGAGGATGAAGGTGAAGATAATGAGAATGCCTTAGGACATGTTCTTAGCGGTTCCGTAACCGTCCTCAATGCTCATGATCGAATCCTACATTTGATGGTATCATGGTGGCTTCGTCCCTCCGGAGGCAAATATTCCACCATCCGTCTATTGGATGTTTTTTGGATTCGAAGTTTCCGACAACGAAAACGCCCAAATCTTGCTCGCATCATGTTCAATGAGATTGCTTATCATGTTCAACAACGTGAAACTCCTCTCATTACATCCTTTATCTACGGTACGGCCTTAAGCTATTACTTTGTTCAAAAGGATATTGATTGTTCGTTTGATCTTGCTTCTACTCTTACCGATCCTATCGACGAACATTCTCTTGCTCGAAGCAAATTTCATTATTTTAATGGAAATTGGCTACGTCTTACCGAGCTTCCACCCGAGGCCGCCGCCGCCTTAGAACAACAAGCTCCTCAAGCTCCTCAAGATCCTCAAGTCCCACAACCCAATATGGATAATCTCATGACTTATCTAAATGAACAATTCACCGGGTTGAATACTCATCTTACCTCTATGGAAACTACATTTGATACGAGGATGACGGGTATGGAGAATCGCCTTACATCTCTCGAAAGCAAGCAAAATTCCTCGAATATTTCCATTGCCGCTTTCCACGATGAATGGCGTAATAGCATGAGGAACAATGACCCTTTAGGAGATGAAGATGACGATGATGAAGACGATGAAGATAATGCCTAGACTTCTATCTTTGCATATCATATCATATCATTTAGGATTTTTATTGTTTTTATGCACCTATGTTTTATGTTCTTAGGATTAAGATTATTACCTATGCTTTGATTTTTTTTTTTTTGGATTTAGGTTTGCTTATGTTTTGGATTTCTCGTTTATGATATAATAAGATTATGTTGCTTATCTTTATACTCTTGATATTTGATGCACATTATGCTCTCACAATTTCTTTTTGATCTAACAAAAAGGGGGAGAAGATATAGCTCACAAACAAACTTTCAAAATTTTTTTTGGTTTTATCAAACTTACATCAAGGGGGAGTTAAGAATTTTGATTTTGAGAAATTTCTTTGGTCTTAACTAAATTGAAATATCAAGCTTATATTAAGGGGGAGTTAATTTTCAAAAGTTGTCAAAAATTTTAAGTTTTGGTTTTGTTATATCAAAAAGGGGGAGATTGTAAAACCTATGTTTGATTTTGATATAACTAGATCTTTAAGGATCAAATTGAAGAACTTAAAATTGTTTGTACAAATCCCTTAACAAGTTTTTGAAACCCCAAAGACTTTAAACTGATTTATTAGAACTCAAACTCAAATATTTTCTAAGTGTTCCAAGGCAAAAATAGTGAAAAACGTCAACCAGTATCGATACCCATCAAGGAGTATCGATACCTTTTTAGCAAAAGTTTGCCTCTGTCGGAACAAGTATCGATACGTCAAACCCTAGTATCGATACGCTATGAAATCAGTATCGATACGGATGAACCAGTATCGATACCATTTTATAATTATTAATTTCAAAGTCAGTTTAAAAATATAACCGTTGAGATTTTTAAACGGTCACTAAACCGGTATCGATACCCCTAACCCTAGTATCGATACCCGATTTGACAGTGAGCTATGTCGAGAAAAAGGTATCGATACAGCATGTGCTGTTTCGATACCCAGTATCGATACGCCAAGAACACGTATCGATACCCCTTTATTATTTGTACACAACGGCTATTTTCTTATGAGACAGGTATCGATACCCCACTATAGAGTACCGATACTCATAGCTGGAAAAGTGCAAGAAAGTGAAGAAAAAGCATCCCAACGGCTATAATCTTAAAATCAACACTCACAACGGTTGGAAATCATCAAGAGGCTATAAAAAGACCCCAAGAAGCTCCAGCAACAGATCATTGAACCTCAAGAAGATATCAAAACATCAAATCCAAGCATTTGTGCAAAAATCCTACTTTGTCTAGAAATCCCAATCGTATCCTTCATTTCTATTTTGTTCGATTGGGTTGAGTGCTTGATATTGGGCTATCATTTGTATTGAGAGATACCTTATTAGCCACCAAATTTCTTTGTTCTATTGTGTGAGGATTGGGTTAATTTTTGGGTAGAAAAATTAACCGAAATTGTAAAGGTTGCCTCCTTGTCCTGGAAAAAGGGGACGAACAATTTAGTGGAAATTGTTGGAAATCCTTGGTGAGACTAAGGTAGTGGATGTAGAGTTCGGTTGGTGAACTTGAACCACTCTAAATTCCCGTGTCAATATTTTTAAGTTGCAATTTCCGTTACAACATCGTTAAAATTCCAATTCACCCCCCCTCTTGGTTATTATCATTCGTGTGATCCACTCAACAATATATAATTTTTGAGGTGTTTTATAAAATTTCCGAATTTGTGTTTGGAGGGTTTTTAGGAGGGTTTTTAGTTGAGTTTTGGGTGTGGTTTGTGTTGGAAATTGAGGGTTGATGTTAGGGTATTGGTTGGGGGTCGTTTTGGAAGCATTTGGAAGTGTTAAATGTGTTGGAATCATCGGTTTTGGACTGTGCTAAAGGGCTGCTCGGGAATGGCTTTTTAGGGGTTGTTCTTGGTTTGAAAAACAAGTGGTTGATGTTTGAATTTCATTCCGGGTTTGCTACGTTGTGTTGTGGACTGATATAAGGTTAATTTACTTGTGTTGAGATGATTAGGAGCAAGGATTTGCATTGGTAAAGTCTCGGGATCGATTTCGGAAGTCATGAAGGCTTGAGTCGGCTTTGCTTGATTTGCTTACGGAAGTGAGGTGAGTGGTTAATGTTTTAAAATGATTTTAAGTGGTTGGTTCGAGCATGTGGACTAGGTGGAGATTGGTAGACTCACCTAGAGTTAGGATTAGGGTGGTAGCCTAATCCTAAACTTTAGTTAGAGACCTTGGTTGATCTTTAAAGTGTTGAATTATGCCTCATGGTTAATCATGCTTATGGTGGTTATGCTTACGTTGTTATACATGTATGTGGAGGCATGACTTTATGCATTGTTACATGCATGTGGATGATAAATGTGATGGAAATATACATATGACATATGAGGTGATATTTGTGTTATTGAGATGCATGTAGTGTTGACATGTGTAATGATGTTATAAGGTGATTGCTTGATCCGAGGATCATGGTGAGTACATGCTAGGCATGGAAATGTGGTTTGTGCATGATAGTAAGTCATTGTGAGTACGTGCTAAGCACGGAAGTTGTTAATAAATGATATTGTGGAATGTATTAGTATTGGCACTAGTATACTTGGGTACAAATGATCGATCATTAGGATGTTAGTGTGTACACATGAATCAAAAGTCGCGCGTGGCCTTGGTGGCGTTGAGTCATCAAGGAGGAGTACGAGTACGCTCGGAAATTTATATATATTCTACGTGATGATGAGTGGAATCCCATCCGTAGGGCATGTGGCGATGAGTGGAATCCCGTCCATGCAGGGTCGGTGATGAGTGGAATCCCATCGACGGGCGTGAGGATGAGTGGAATCCCCTCCGCGTGAAATGGGGCGTGAGGATGAGTGGAATCCCCTCCGCGTGAAATGAGGCGTGAGGATGAGTGGAATCCCCTCCGCGTGAACGGTGATGAGTGGAATCCCACCGCCAGGTAATGGTTGTGTTGTTGGATGTGAGTTCCAACGGTTATCCGTGTATTCGAGTCATAGCTAGGTGCCAATACGGATTGTGGTTATGTTGCCATTATATGGTTTAATATATGTGATTTCATGTATTGTGGTTTTGAACATGTTGAACATGACATGATATTGAGTATATGTTCATGCATCATCTATGATCATGGCTCGTGTGGACCGGAGGTATGAACATGCATTTTATCTCAGTTGTAACTCGTGCTTGGACCCTGCATTGTTGAGGTTTGTTTTTAAAGAGCTTACCCTCACTAAGCTTTTATGCTTACGCTCTCTTTTGTTCGAAAATGCAGATAAATAGCTTGTGGGTGGCAAAGGCAAGGAAAGGTCATCAAGTGTTGCTTATGGTGAGCTCAATGTATGAGTTTTCAGTAATAGAATGTAATAGTTAAGCAATGGGATAGGTATTGATGATTTGAGTTTTGATGTATGTCGATATGTGTTATTGATTTAAATGCCTTGTTGTATGTTGAAGTGGTGTGGCTCTTGGATGCCTTGTTGAATTGTAAAGCTTGCTTATGATGCATGTCTTGTATGCTTATATGTTTGGTTGCTAAGGCATGAAATCTTAAGTGCTTGTATGACCATATATGCATAAATTGCTCCTTTGTTAGAATGCTATGTATGAATGTTTTAATCCATGTTTGAGTGATTCCTCTGGCTTAATTATGTGTGCTTACATGTTTGTATATGCTTAGGTGAGTCGAGAATTGCATCTAGAGTCGAGTTTGAGGTCGTTTAGCTAAAAATTGTGGACTTACAGTGCAGGGCGTATCGATACGCCTAAGGGCTGTATCGATACGGCCTTGCTCAGAGAACACAAATTTGGCTGGGCGTATCGATACGAGGGGTGTATCGATACGGTCCCAACTCTCTGAAATTCAGGTTAGGCTGGGCGTATCGATACACAAGGGTGTATCGATACCCTCTTAACTCTCTGAAATCTTGGGGAGTTGTAGAGTGCATGGCGTATCGATACGGTGTCCAAGCGTATCGATACGGTCCAACCTAGTTGACCAAGTGGTGTTGACCGAGAAGGGCGTATCGATACGCTTAAGGGCTGTATCGATACGGTCTTCTTATGTTGACTGTAGGGTGTTGACCTTGGTCAGGCGTATCGATACCCTCTGAAGGCGTATCGATACGACCTGCCTATACAGGATAAATGGGTTGTTTTAAGGTGCTGTTTTGGTTGGTCGTTGCTATGGTGTTTGTGTTTCCGCTGTCGTGTTTCACATAGGACTTAATAAGGCATTTAGACAAGATTAATTAATGAAAAAAAAATAGGGTTGCTAACCGAGGGGGAACCTTAACGGGTTTCGCTTCGGTTTTCCCCGTGTGACCCACTCGGACCGGTCATTCGTCCAGACTGGGATGAGGGGGTTACATTTGTTGGTATCAGAGCCTAAGGTTACCGAGACCTTGGGCAGGTAAGTGAGATAAGTTGTGTTTTATGATTGATATGCACTGTGTTTGCTTGCTCTGTAAGTATGACTTCTTGTATGACAAATATGTTGATTGCTTGTTTAAAAGCATGTTGTTTGTTATCCGTGTATGTTGTGATGAATGATTGATTGATTGAGAACGTATGTTGTTTGATCGTACGCATATGTTTACTTGTTTAGCAAGTAAGCCTTGTTATACGCTTGGTTGAGCATGTATGTGTGTTGATTGGTTGAAACATGTTTAGTAGAGTCCCATTGCTACTATTACATTGAAAAAGAGATTTTAAGTGAGGGAAACATACTTGAGCCACTTGGAAGCCTTGCCTTGCTAACCCAATCTTGTATGTTTTACTGTTGATATTGTTGTTGATTTAATTGCTTTTCGGTAAGTAGAAGTCGTAGTTTCTGAAAGGGTGGACGATGTTGAGGGAGTCCATCGCCTTAGTTAGAGAGGTGTGGTCGTACCGGAATTGAGGTACAATTTGTCCGTTTGAGACGGTGTGTATATGGGTTGATTCTTGTGGATGAGGGACGGTGTGATCAACTCTGGCATCAGTTGGTAAGAAGAAGTGAAGGCCTATGAGTGGGGGTCAGAGTAGTTTGATTGTTTTATCGAATGAGCCCTTGGTACAGTATCAAGTTGTTTCCTCCAGTTGATTCTGAATCCGTATCTCTGTACATTGTTAGCAAGTATGCAAGTGGAACATGCCTGGTGAAGTGTTAGTTGGTGACCGTTGGGGTTCGGCCTACGATTTTAATGCAAGACAGCCGGTCAGTGCTCGTGAGTGGGAGCTAGTTTGTGTGATTGGGTCGGTGTACGTTGAGTTGTTTTCCAGCAAGCGGAAGAGATGAAGTCACTTCCGATATAGTTGAGCCGAGAGGGGAGTCTTGAGCTTTGACTCTAGATTGTTTGGTAGGGGTAGAACAAGTCCAGTATGACTGTTTGTGTGTGATCAGAATGGAGTCTTGAAGTTACGAGATGCTCTAAGAACAGTTTAGAAGAGTTGGATTTTGTTGAAGAACCAGTCTGAAAACAAGAGGACCGAAGACTATCAGTTGTGTACATGTTAAGTTGCAATTTCTGCGGATACCTCCTTTTGTGTGAGCATGTAAGAAATTAGATATCCTAGTTGAGACCTTAAATGTAGGGACATCTGTGACTAGCCTTTGAGAGATAGTAGTGATCAGAAAGATGTACAGAAGATGTTGTTGGTGGTTCAGAGTTACTAGTTTCTAGTAGATGTGAAGTAATTGTCTTCCTACGGTTTCGATGTACCTTTTTAACATGGTTTGGCTTGTAGAGCACAGAGTTAGTGTATACCTTGAGAGAGAGAGAGAGAATTGCCTTGAAGTTGCAGATTTCTGTGTGACTGTAGTAGTAAGTGAGGAGGTGAACATCTTGTCGAATGTTGATCCATCTGTGGAGGTCGAAAATTGATTGAGTTTAGTTGGCACTCTTGCTTAGCAAGTGTAATGAATTTGAGTTTGAATGAAGATTAAACCACAAAATGCTAGAATAGTTTGTGTTTATCTAGAAGTGTTTACAAGAATTACCAGTTTGTCTCTTGACAGAAAAGAAGAGCTTATTATTGATACCGTCTCTGAGTTTGCTTCTGCTTCGATTTTTCTGTGTCTTATGGTTTCTGAAAGAATTGAGAGTGTTGAAGAATCAATTATGAGTTTGTTAGACCGTAAGTTCATTAGGCCTAGTACGTCATCTTAGAGTATAACAGTACAATTTGTGAAGAAGAGAGAAGACAATACAAGAACGTGATTAGATTTCAGACAGTCGAAACAAGTGACAGTGAATGATTAGCATCAGTTTTCGAGTGTCAGTGAATTGTTGATCAGTTAGTGTGTGCTTCAGTCTTTTTGAAGATTAATTGGAGATCCGTTTACTACCAGTTGAAAGTGAGAAAATTTGAAGTACCGAAGACAGCTTTATGGGCGATATGTGATCACCTTGAGCTCTGAGTTATGCCGTTTTGTTTGACTAGTGTATTAGTTACCTTCATAGAGGTTGAACAGAATAATTCCCGAGTTCCTTGATCAGTTTGTAGTAGTTCTCATAGTTGACTCATGAGTATATTCAAGTACCGAAGAAGACCATGACAGGCTTTAGAATTAGTGTTGTAGATCCTATTAGAAAATCAGTTGTATGCCAAGTTGAGCAAACGTGAACTCTGAGTTAATGAGGATGTTCTCCTAGGACGTGTAGGTCAGTCGAGTGTATCAGAGTAAATCCCAAGTAGGCAGAAGAAGATGTGAGTCGGAAGAAACTGAAAACTGTGACATATATCTATAGTTCCTAGGTCTAGCATTTTTACTCTCAGAAAATTGTGAATAGTCTTTCGAAGATAGCTGCTCCCTTGAACAAGTTGCTACAGAAGAATGTTCAGTTGGTCAGATGCAAGACAATGAGCCCTTGAGAAACCGAAAGAACTTTGAAGAGAGCTTCGACCTTGAAATATTGGATGTTTTAGGAAGGGTTGAACTTGAACAGTATGAGTTGTTAGAATTGCTTGAAGACTGTAATCTCAAGCTTGAGTGTCATCCGAAGAGAGTTAACGCAGTGACCGATGCTTTGAGTTATATTTGTTGTTAGATTAGTAGCCGAGTTGCGAGCTGTGTTTGCCGGATTCAGTTTGGCAATGATAGTGGTTCTATGGTCGAGTTCGGGTTAAACCTACTTTGAGTTAGATGCTTAGAGAGAAACAGTTGTAAGACAGGTTCTTGGCACCTCACGTGCAAGAATTAGTGAAAGGAGATCTCTAGAATACAGTTTCAGAGATGATAGAGCTTTGCAGTTCAGAGATAGAATAGTGGTGCCGACTAACATAGTGTTTTGAGACGTACTGTTTTGGCCGAAGCACATGGCAGTTCTTGTGTATTGCATCAGAATAGTGTGAAGACATATTGTAGGTTGAAGATGAGTACTCCTGGATTGAGTTGATGGATAATGTGGTCCTTTATACATGTTCAAGCTACTGGTACCGTGAGTAAGAGGACGGAGTTGTGTCTTAGCAAGAGTGTGAGTTGTGCAGTGTCTTACTTTCGATAGTGGACCATAGAGGTTCAAGATTTCAACTAAATTTTTGAAGACGTCTGCATAGTGTTTGGTTAATTGATGAAGACAGAGGATCAGTTAGAGAAAGTTATGAGTCAAGTGTTCAAGCAGTATTGTATGAATTTGTGAGTCGGGCTATTTCGGTTGTTTGTTTGTTGCAGTTACCACCATAGTTAGAAGGAAGTATGTAATGTGTTTTATGTATCTATGATTCAGAAATGTGAGTCAGATCTGTCCCGTACTATGTTTGTAGGAGAGATTGAGTTGAATTTAAATTGACCAGTTATGAAGAACCAGTTGAGGTCGTAGCATCAGATAGCTAATGTTGTGTGGGAAGACTACCGAGTTGGTTAGTGTGTTATGGTGAGAAGGTAAGTGTGGAAAAGCAGTTTCCATGGCTCTTCCTGTTCGATGAATTTCGAGGACGAAATTTCCTTAAGTGGGGGAGAGTTGTAACACCCGGGTTTAGGGGTCGGGTGAAAATAATATTTTAGTATTGTCTCGGGTTTCGATTCTAGTATTTTATTTAATAAAGTAATGGTTTGGGCCTCGGGTTTTAAGATTTGGACCAATTTTAAATTGAGCCCAAAAGCCATGGATGGCACCTATTGTGGTTTCCCTTTTTCTTTAAGGGCATTTTGGTCTTTGAACATTAAATTTAAACAATTATAAATAAAGAATGGTTCATCATCTTCTTCCTCTCCCTTCCATTTTATTCCAACGACAAGAACACCTCTCCCTCTTCAAATACTATTTCATCTCCTTCCTCCCTCGTTTTGGCTCGGTTTTGAAAGGTAATTACGTTTTTGACTTGCTCTCAACTTCCTCTCTTCAAAAGTACAAGTAGTTTTCATTTTCATCCATGTTTTAGAAATTGGATTTTTGGGAGATTTGAATAAAAATGGTAGTTTTATGGTGTTTAACTTAAGATTTTGACTTGATATTGTTAGACATGATGTTTATGAACCAAAAGGACCAACATATATAATTTTTGAGGTGTTTTATAAAATTTCCGAATTTGCGTTTGGAGGGTTTTTAGTTGAGTTTTGGGTGTGGTTTGTGTTGGAAATTGAGGGTTGATGTTAGGGTATTGGTTGGGGGTCGTTTTGGAAGCATTTGGAAGTGTTAAATGTGTTGGAATCATCGGTTTTGGACTGTGCTAAAGGGCTGCTCGGGAATGGCTTTTTAGGGGTTGTTCTTGGTTTGAAAAACAAGTGGTTGATGTTTGAATTTCATTCCGGGTTTGCTACGTTGTGTTGTGGACTGATATAAGGTTAATTTACTTGTGTTGAGATGATTAGGAGCAAGGATTTGCATTGGTAAAGTCTAGGGATCGATTTCGGAAGTCATGAAGGCTTGAGTCGGCTTTGCTTGATTTGCTTACGGAAGTGAGGTGAGTGGTTAATGTTTTAAAATGATTTTAAGTGGTTGGTTCGAGCATGTGGACTAGGTGGAGATTGGTAGACTCACCTAGAGTTAGGATTAGGGTGGTAGCCTAATCCTAAACTTTAGTTAGAGACCTTGGTTGATCTTTAAAGTGTTGAATTATGCCTCATGGTTAATCATGCTTATGGTGGTTATGCTTACATTGTTATACATGTATGTGGAGGCATGGCTTTATGCATTGTTACATGCATGTGGATGATAAATGTGATGGAAATATACATATGACATATGAGGTGATATTTGTGTTATTGAGATGCATGTAGTGTTGACATGTGTAATGATGTTATAAGGTGATTGCTTGATCCGAGGATCATGGTGAGTACATGCTAGGCATGGAAATGTGGTTTGTGCATGATAGTAAGTCATTGTGAGTACGTGCTAAGCACGGAAGTTGTTAATAAATGATATTGTGGAATGTATTAGTATTGGCACTAGTATACTTGGGTACAAATGATCGATCATTAGGATGTTAGTGTGTACACATGAATCAAAAGTCGCGCGTGGCCTTGGTGGCGTTGAGTCATCAAGGAGGAGTACGGGTACGCTCGAAAATTTATATATATTCTACGTGATGATGAGTGGAATCCCATCCGTAGGGCATGTGGCGATGAGTGGAATCCCGTCCATGCAGGGTCGGTGATGAGTGGAATCCCATCGACGGGCGTGAGGATGAGTGGAATCCCCTCCGCGTGAAATGGGGCGTGAGGATGAGTGGAATCCCCTCCGCGTGAAATGAGGCGTGAGGATGAGTGGAATCCCCTCCGCGTGAACGGTGATGAGTGGAATCCCACCGCCAGGTAATGGTTGTGTTGTTGGATGTGAGTTCCAACGGTTATCCGTGTATTCGAGTCATAGCTAGGTGCCAATACGGATTGTGGTTATGTTGCCATTATATGGTTTAATATATGTGATTTCATGTATTGTGGTTTTGAACATGTTGAACATGACATGATATTGAGTATATGTTCATGCATCATCTATGATCATGGCTCGTGTGGACCGGAGGTATGAACATGCATTTTATCTCAGTTGTAACTCGTGCTTGGACCCTGCATTGTTGAGGTTTGTTTTTAAAGAGCTTACCCTCACTAAGCTTTTATGCTTACGCTCTCTTTTGTTCGACAATGAAGATAAATAGCTTGTGGGTGGCAAAGGCAAGGAAAGGTCATCAAGTGTTGCTTATGGTGAGCTCAATGTATGAGTTTTCAGTAATAGAATGTAATAGTTAAGCAATGGGATAGGTATTGATGATTTGAGTTTTGATGTATGTCGATATGTGTTATTGATTTAAATGCCTTGTTGTATGTTGAAGTGGTGTGGCTCTTGGATGCCTTGTTGAATTGTAAAGCTTGCTTATGATGCATGTCTTGTATGCTTATATGTTTGGTTGCTAAGGCATGAAATCTTAAGTGCTTGTATGACCATATATGCATAAATTGCTCCTTTGTTAGAATGCTATGTATGAATGTTTTAATCCATGTTTGAGTGATTCCTCTGGCTTAATTATGTGTGCTTACATGTTTGTATATGCTTAGGTGAGTCGAGAATTGCATCTAGAGTCGTGTTTGAGGTCGTTTAGCTAAAAATTGTGGACTTACAGTGCAGGGCGTATCGATACGCCTAAGGGCTGTATCGATACGGCCTTACTCAGAGAACACAAATTTGGCTGGGCGTATCGATACGAGGGGTGTATCGATACGGTCCCAACTCTCTGAAATTCAGGTTAGGCTGGGCGTATCGATACACAAGGGTGTATCGATACCCTCTTAACTCTCTGAAATCTTGGGGAGTTGTAGAGTGCATGGCGTATCGATACGGTGTCCAAGCGTATCGATACGGTCCAACCTAGTTGACCAAGTGGTGTTGACCGAGAAGGGCGTATCGATACGCTTAAGGGCTGTATCGATACGGTCTTCTTATGTTGACTGTAGGGTGTTGACCTTGGTCAGGCGTATCGATACCCTCTGAAGGCGTATCGATACGACCTGCCTATACAGGATAAATGGGCTGTTTTAAGGTGCTGTTTTGGTTGGTCGTTGCTATGGTGTTTGTGTTTCCGCTGTCGTGTTTCACATAGGACTTAATAAGGCATTTAGACAAGATTAATTAATGAAAAAAAAAATAGGGTTGCTAACCGAGGGGGAACCTTAACGGGTTTCGCTTCGGTTTTCCCCGTGTGACCCACTCGGACCGGTCATTCGTCCAGACTGGGATGAGGGGGTTACAATAATCGATAGTGGTCAAATTAAAACTTTAACTAATCGATAGTGGTCAAATTAAAACTTAACATAAAAGATAGTGGTCAAATTGAAACTCGACAAAACTTTAAAAACATGAGTTCACCTTTAATTCATCCATGCAAGATTGAAATTCTCTCACATATGTAGCCCTTGCAGCTTTCCAAAGCTGGTCCTTCACTGCTTTTCTTCCAAAAGTTCCACTACTCTTAGCATTTGAGTACAAGTGCCTCACACATGTCCTATGTGCTGCATGGGGGAACACTTCTGACACAGCTTCCATTTATCCCTACACATACAAAAAAAAAAAATTAACAGTTCACAGTTAGCAAAAAAAATCCAGGCCAAAATGTTAAAGAAATTTACTTATACCTTCTGTCTATCAGTCATAAAGGTATAGCTGTGAGAATTTTTCATCTCCAAATCAGTGGCAAGTAATTCCAAAAACCAGAACCATGATGCATGGTTTTCACTCTCCACAACTGCAAAGGCTATAGGATAGATTGCATAATTTGCATATATTCCTACAGCTGCCAAAAGATGACCTTTGTAGTACCCTTCAAGTGACAACCATCTAGACCTACAATGGGCCTACAACCTGCTTTGAAGCCATCTTTCAATGCTTGCATGCAGATATAAACCCTCTAAAACTTTCTTTCATCCAACTTACAAACAGATGTTGTCCCTGGATTAGAGTGCCTCAATTCTCCTAAGTAAGCATACAGATTTGCATACTGCTCATTGTAGTTACCATTCAAGTTCTCAAGAGCCACATTTTTTTCCTAATGCATTTACCCTTATCAACAACTAATCTCCAATCTTTGTGGACAGCTTCTTTTAGGGATGCACTAGAGAAATTAGGGTCAACAAAAAAAACTACTAAAGTAGTTTTTAGCTAGCCACTTGGCAGTACAATTGGAATTTTTAAACTCCCTAAGACAACTATGTTCACCAATTATAGACTTAATCTGCCATGTACCAGTAGAAGGATCTTCACCATGTATAGGGGCTGCCCATAACACCCATTGACACTCTCCTTTACATTTTGCTTGAATCCTTCTATTATCATTTCTCTTTAACTTAACACTGTACCTATTCTTAATACCATACATCTTAATGGTATCTTTAAGTACGTCTTTGCTTGCAAACAATTGACCAACCTTCAACTTAGGGTTCATTAAGTCTGACTCAGAATTAAATTCAGGAAATTTAAGTTGTTTTAGACCCTCTGAATCTGACTCATCTACACTGTGTAGTGAGTCAGATTTTCCACTGTCATTGTCAGATTCATATTGTACTTGATCACTGCCCAAACCTAAATTCCCACTACACCTTTCAGTTTCAGAGCTAAGAACTTCTGTTTCACTGTCACTAAATTCAGAATTATGACTGGATGAGTCTGACTCCACAAGAAACTCCTCATCTTCTGAGTTAGAATCTGAATCTAACCTAGTTTCAGAATGTACCCTACTTTCAGCATCTCCCCTAGTTTCAGATTCTACCCTAGTTTCAGATTCTACCCTAGTTTCAGAATGTACACTCATCTCAGGCTCATTGTCCACTTCTATTTCCCTTAAGTGTACATGCATGTAATGATCTGTAGGTAAATGCCCTACCATCTCAAGTACATCATAATCAGTTATCAACTTCTTCAGTTCTAATGGTCTATCTGAAACCTTCCAAAAGACAGTAACAGCAGTAGTAATACCTAATCGTTCTACCATATTAACAATCTCAAACATGGACATAGTATCCACATTACAGTAATCGAAATAATCAAGTCTTTGTCCATGATGTACAACAAGACTAAACTCATCTGAATCAGCCCCTGTCAAATAACAGAAATATTGTACAACACTAACCATTAATGCTTTCACAGTGCAACAAACAAAGTATAACAAACAAATAATAAATACCCCACCCACCATTGCAATACCCTAAATATTGATATCAACCCACGTCAAACTTTAAGTGTATTTTATTGTTCAAAGTATATCTTATTAACAAACAAAGTATATCTTATTAACCCTAACAAAAAAGACAAAAAAAAGTGTATTTTATTGCAATACCCTAATTTCTGAGATTAGTGTATTCTTTTAACCCTAACAAGCAGACAAAACCAACAACAAGCAGACAAAAGCGAAGAATCAAACTTTAAGTGTAATCTATTAACCCTAATCGCAAATTTTTATTAACCCCTAAACCCCAGAACAAGAATCAAACTTACCGTATCGCGGAGAAGGATCCCCTTTTTCGCGTAGAAGTCCGACCATCTCCTCTCTATCTCCAACAAAAGATCACAGATCGTCGGAAATTTTTTTAGGTTTTCAGACAGAGTTGAGAGAATTTTGGGGTTTTTTTTTTCGTGTCGAAGTAAAAAAAAAACGAGACCTTTTGTTTTCTAATAAGCTGAGTTGGCTTTTTCCTTTTTTTTTCCACCTAAGCGTCACCGTTTGTTTTAACGGTCTACGTCAGCTCTGCCGTTAGACCCTTAACGGCAGGTGGCCAAAATGATCCCATTTTAATAGTTTGGGTAGTGAAATGGCGCGTTTTTTTCTATGGTGGTCATTTTAAAACTTTCACAATAGTTTGGTGGTCAAACAGATAGTTTACCCTTATTTTTTTGCTTTTATTCATATATGTATTTTTCTTTAAAAATGGAATAATTAGGCATTTATTTCCCTACTTTTAAATATTTATGTTTTATTTTTAAACTCAAATTTTAATTCCGTCTCTATTCTACATTTTAAATTTTAACCTTAAATTTAAATTTTTTTAGTATTAAGTATAATGAGTTTTAAATAAATACCGAGTTTTAACATCAATTAAAAAATAAGTATAATGTTACTCGAAATTTAATGAGTATTTAATTTATTTTATTCTGTACATATTTTCTTCAAAACTTTATCCGATCACTTCTATTATACATGTCCAAAACTACATTTTATTAATGCCAATCAACAACTTCATAATTTGGAAATCTCTTCTTCTCCCTTATAAATATAACAACGAACTAGGAAGGAAAACAGAACATGAAAATGGGGAAGAGAAAACTGGAGATCAACGATGCTGTTGAAGAAGAGAAAAGAAATTACGGCATCGAAGAGACCGATGCTAATGTTGCGGCAGTCGCCGCAGCATTGAGTGAAGTCCGCCGAGCGAGGAAACGATTCGTCGGAGTGAGGCAAAGGCCGTCGGGGAGATGGGTGGCGGAGATAAAAGACACGATACAAAAGATACGAGTTTGGTTGGGAACTTACGACACAGCCGAAGAAGCCGCGAGAGCTTACGACGAAGCCGCTTATTTGCTTCGCGGAGCCAACACTCGAACCAATTTCTGGCCGTTCTCGCCGTCTTCCCTCTCTAAACCAGCCCTCCCTTCGAAAATCGCCAATCTCCTCTTGCTTAGGCTCAAAGAAAGAAACGACACCGCTTCTTCTACAACTCCAATGGCTTCGAATTCGCCCGAAAATGAACAAGGATACGAAGGCAACACTATAAACTTGAACGATTTTTTGAATGGTCCTAAATATTGCAGTACTTCTTCTAGTGAATGTATGTTGGAGAGTTTCGGGTCGAGTTCGGAACATCCGAACTCGACCCATAATGTCGGTCCGAATGAAGAAGAGATCGATAAGGACCGGATGATGGATTTCCGGGTTTTGGATTCTTTCGGATTATCGACGTGTGATAGCGTTTCTCCATTCGAGATTGCGGAAGAACTGGAGCAGCAGCAAGAAGACATTAATGGGGACGATCCGTGCATGCTTAGCGAGACGATGAAGAGAATGCGATACGAACGTAAATTCTCGGCGTCTCTCTACGCATTCAATGGCATACCCGAATGTTTAAGGCTAAAACAGCTCGGACAACAATGTCATCGATCTTGTCTCGGAACCGATAACTCGAAAATCGAACGAGAAGTCGATAAGAGAATCGAGGCTAAGGAAGAAGATGATCGAGGAATGGAATGTTGGCCGGCTTGCGAAATGTGGAGCTCACTTGATCTTCCCCCTATAAGCTTCATGAATTAGTTTTGATATTCTTATTGCTTCATTTTTATACTCAATAAACAAGATTTTGCATAAACTGCAAAACAAAATTCAGTAACAGTTCTTGATTTGAATAATGTTATTTTTAGATTTCGTGTGCTTAATTGTTCTTTCTTCTACTTAAAATATTTATCTTCTACACATATTTATGAGGGTATAATTCGAACATGCAGACTTATATCGAATTATGGTATACATAGAAATCAGTAGCACATCTCACGACTTCATGCATGCAAGGCAACAATGCATAAAAATTAAACACAAAAGGTCAAAAATAACACCCAACGTTTTATATTTTAGTCATTTTAACCCTATTTTGTGGTACAAACAATCACTTAGCGTTTCATTTTTCGTTCAAATTTTATCATTGTTGGATGAAAATCGTTAGTCAACTAACGGTCAACGCCTGAGGATGATGTAGCATATCTGCAGGGCATGGGGAAATGATGTGGCGCTGTCACGTGGCATTTTTGCTGACGTGGTATTTTTAAAAAATTAAAAAATAATTAATTATTTTTTAAAATAAATATTTTTAACCAATCACCACATGCCCTGCAGACATGCCATGCCAACCTCAGGCGTTAACTGTTAGTTGACTAATAAATTTCATCCAAAAAGAGTGAAATTTGAACAAAAAATAAAACGTTTATTTGCACTGAAAAAAAAAGAATAAAATTAAAATGACGAAAATATAAAACGTTGGAAGCTATTTTTGACATTCTGTCAAAATTAAATTAAGAAAAGCTAAGCTAAAAAGCCCACAAACAACCCATCATTACTGCGGGGCCTATAGGCCCAAACAAAGGACATGTGTAAGCTAGAGTTTATATGTGTTTTAGAGTTTAGATTAGCTTAGAATTTTTAATATAAGTATAGAATTTAGAGTTTAGAGCTTAGAATATATGAATTCGAGTTTTAGACTTAAGGTTTAGAGGTCTTATAAAAAATACTCTTACTTTTTTTAAAAAATATTTGACGCACTGCTAGTATAAACTTCAGTCAATACAAATATATTAATATTTGTTTTAGATTTTAATTTCGAGTTAAAAAATTTAATTTCATATTCTAAACTTTAAAAAGGGTGTTTATAAAAAAAATTACTCAATACATCAAATATTTTTTTTAAATTAATTCCCAAACTTTCCTATTTAATATAACAAATCATCAATTCCAAAACAAACAATACCATCCAAAATGGTCTAAGGGTGTAATTAATATGCTACAACAAAGGTGTTTTAGAATCAATTTGTTTTTATTTTTTTAGCTAATTTTATTGTCGTTATTGCTTGTTCACTGGCAATCATATACAATGGATTTGGTAACCCGAATCTTGTAAACTAATTCTTTTTTAATAGAAAAATAAAAATAAAAAACGATATGGAATTGAATTCCCGTCGAAGTATTCAAAGTTGCTGTATACAGTAACGGATCTCAATAAACTTAACACCATTCGAATTTAATGCTTTGCCACCTTCTTAGTCAAAACTCTTAATTTCCCCCATCAAAATCAAAAATAAAATAAAATAAAAGCAAAGTTTTTTCAAATCTTGGATCTTGAACTATATTGCCAGTATGGCACGCTAAATGTACACGATTTAGGGTGGGTAACAGGTACCCAGTCAATTTACCCAGAATTAGTTCCGGTTCGGTAGCCACCAATTTTTAGAAATTGGAACCAGACCAGTCCTGATTATACCGAGTTCTAAATTTTAAGAACCGATCTCAATATTAGTGGAAACCGATATCAATATCGGGTACCCAGTCAATTACTCTACTGTTAATAAAATTTGAACACCATGAGAAAAATTCCAAACATCAATAATAATATTAAATAACAAAGTCTGTTTATTGCAAGCAAGACCACCAGAAAATTTGATAAGGAGAAATAAATGAGCGCCTTCAATTGTTTTCAACCTTTTCAACGCCACTTTGTACCAAATCAGTATCAAGTACTCAGTACTGGTCCCGGTCTCATTGGGTACCAACCGGGTACCGGGTATAGAAAATCAGGATCCAAGTCTCGGTCGCAACTGAGGCCTAAATTTTAGATCCAGTCCCGGTCCCACCAAAACCAATTTCGAGTAAAAATTGACCAAGTCTAGTACCGAGACCGGGTAACCGAATTTTATGCTCACCTCTAGTACACATTATTTTTTGTTGTTTTAATCTTTATTCGATTAACATTTATTTAAAGGTTGTGGTTCTAAGCGGGACGGAGTCGAAATAAAATTTTAGGGAAGCAAATTTAAGTACGAATAAAGTGATGGTCAAAGCTAATTGTTAAGCCATCAATTTTAGAATTAAAAAAGAAGAAGAAAGGGTTGAGATCTAATTTGATTGATTTTGAAATTGAAACGGGTCTAAAAAGTATTTAAACCAAAAAAATGTAGGTGAAGGCTTAAGTTTCCTACTTTCAAGACTAAGAGGACCTAAAAAGTAATTTTACACAATCATAGTGGCTAGGGTCTAATTTACTTAGATTCAAAATTAAGGGACCTAATAAAACAATTAAATCCGAAACATAGCTCCATTCCTGATTTTGATACATTTAAATAAAATTACTTTCGATCTAAGAGTTTATGAAATTACAATAATTTATGAATTTTGCATTAAAATATCTTTTTAACGAGGTTTCTAATAAGGCAACCTAAACATTTTTTTTAAAATAATTCTTATATCAAAATTTGGTAAGAAGGACTGACTTAGAATGGTTACATCGCTTCTATTTGGAAGGAGCGCAACCGAAGACTTATTCAGAACCGCGAAGCTTCAGTCATGGAGATTGTTGAACATATATAAGAAATAATTCGCTTTATACTTTCTGACACGAGTTTGCATCAAATATGTGATGCTAATGCTGCATTTTGTATAGTTTGAAAACTAGAATAGAAATAACCTTATTCTTGTATAATTCATAATGGATTGTGTATAGCATGATTACTTTCATGGAATAGAATGAAAACATTCATAAAAAATTTTGATATGAAGCTTGACATGTAAGAACAAAATGCAAAAAAAAAAAAAAATAGTGGTATTATAACTAAGTTTGAAGGCAAAATAATTGAGTAGGTGTAAGGGAGTGATGTGTTTGGTTTAATCCCCTATTAATATTATTCTTAAACTATTTATTATTTAGTGGTTTTTGAGATGACCCTCCACTAACCTATTTATGTTTCTTTGGTCAAGTCTTTGGATTTGGTCTACTTTGTGCCAAACAAATATGAATAAATAAACAAGTTATTCTTCCATTTATGCTTTTGTTTTGAGATATTCTATTGTTCCATTTGCCACTAGCTACCTTTAGTTAGCTTAAAATAACACAAAATTACATATTAATTATTAAATTCAAAATTTAATATAGATTATTTATATAATCACATTTGAAAAATAATTTTTTTAATAATTTTGAAATTCAACCTTTGTAAATTGTAATTTACTATCCATTTTTTACTTATTCTTTCCTTTTGTGTGTGTGTTTGTATTAATATGTAATTATAAGATTTTTTTTCCTACAATATCTAAATTATTGTCGAATATATCATGTGCTTAAACATTTTAGAACATACAACCTCTAAGATGTTAGAGTTATAAAGGCATCAACCAATAGACACAAGTAACTCCTAAACTGACAAAAATATACATAAACTCCTTTGAAAAGATAAAATTATAAATTTATATATTGTCAAATTGCATTTTGGTCTCACAAAAAAACTCTAATTTAGTCATTATAAAATTGTAACGACGTAAGTTATTATAGTGATAAAATTGTATTTTAATTCTCATAAAATTTTTAATTAAATTTTAGCTTTAAAAAAATTCTAACTTTTGACTCTGATCTATACGAGGTATAAACCCAAAAATAAGCTCAAAGGACAAAATATAATAACTAGAAATAGAAAATGAGATACCAATGTCAAAATAAATTAAAAAGGGTCTACACAAATAAATATCACAACTAATATATATTAATAATATTCCAACGTATTTTTAATAAAAAAAAAATCGGTGGTAGTTGCCCCTCCCTACAACATAAGTTGGTGGCTGATATATATATATATATATAGGTATGAGGTCAAGTTACATAGTGTAAAACTCATTTAGTTTTACACTAATCTAGAACTATTGGATAAGGGAAATGGATGGATGAGATTAACAGTAAAAAATGTGAAGATTATCACTTTGGGAAAAAAAGATAAGGAAATAATCTGAGCCATTAATTACCATCATCTAACGGTCTAAAAACGGTGTAAAAGGAATTGAGTTTTACACAGCGTAAGTTGATCCTAACCCTATATATATATATATATATATATATATTAGGATCTACTTATATTGTATAAAATTCAATTATTTTTACATTTTTTCAATATTATTACAATTATTTTTATAATTATTTTTATGATAATAAATGACTAAGATTATTTCTTTATTTTTTTCAATGTATCATTTCTCCCCCCCCCCTCTCTCTCTCTCTCTCTCTCTCTCTCTCTCTCTCTCTCTCTCTCTCTCTCTTTATATATATATATATATATATATATATATATATATATATATATGATTACACAGTGTATAAGTTTTACACGTTTTTTGGATCGTTGGATGGGTGAAACAGATGACTGAGATTAACAGTAAAATATGTGAAGATTATCGCTTAGAAAAAAGTAAAGAGTTAATCTCATCCGTCTATTTCCCCCATCCAATGATCCAAAAAACCTGTAAAACTTAAATTTTTTTACCCTGTGTAAGTAGACCCAAACCCTATATATCAATACCTAATTTTGTTAGCTCAAGGGAAAAATTACCATTCGGTTCTTTCTTCAATAGGTTGGTGGGGTCAGAGTCGTCTTAAATATTTCGGGGTCATGAAGGTGAACTAAAAAATAAATTTTTGTAGAACTTAAACATATTTCATTACTTTAACACTCAATTCAATATTTCATTAGCAAACTATTATTTTTATCGTTTTGTTTAAAAAACACCTTAAATACAACTAAAACAATAAAAAGCAACAACTAACTTGCAACTGCAAGAGTACCACTTGAAATATTATTAAAGTTAACTGAACGAACACTTATGTTACTCTCCATCTGAGACGATCTTGAGTGACGCGGAGACAAAATTTGACTTAGGACTTGTTTTTGGGTGCAGTTGCGGCGGCAAACGTCTGTTTGCCCCCAACAACAACCACAAACAACTCCTGATTTGGTTTCCAACAGACGGTTGCAGCTAAATTTTTACCTATAACTCGTTTCCAAACGGGCGTTCATAGAAATTAAATTTTTCAATTTTTTCAGAACGAGTGTTTGGCTCCCAAATCCCATTTCCAACCTCAACCCCAAATTAAGCGTTAAACTAAAAATCACTTTACGGCTCAACCACTTCCCCCACATTGGTTCAACCGGTACACTTCTTAAAATTTTAATTTTAAGGGCTCTAAATGATATGCATCATGCATGGCACTTGAACAAAAGACAAAATTGAACCAATCATTGTATTTGTATAATATATGGTTTGCGTGGCCATTCATCTAAAGTTCCCACTCTATGCCCTAATTTGTTGTCGTGTTCATAGAAGATCTTTTAATTTTAATAATGCTCAGATTAAAATTCAGTCAGCAATACAATAGAATTGATCGGACTCCTTTTTCATCATAATTTATTTATTTTATTTATTTATACACATTAATTTGTAAAATATTGTAGTTTGTTATAAATGTCACATCACTGCAAAACAAAAAAGTAATTTGGTTGAATATTTTTTTTGGGAATCTATTGAAAAAATATTTCCTCCAGATAATATTTGGAAAAATACATCCCATTCAGGTCACGTAGGGCGAAGTCGCGTTTTACAAAACGTAATTTCTGTGTTGATTGGATAGGTAAGACAAAAAAGTTAATTTTTCAAGTTTTTAATACACAGAAGTGACATTTTGTAAAACGTAACTTTATCTTATAAGACCTGAATGAAGATATTTTTTTCAATAAATTTTTAAAAAGATATATTCGGCCAAATTAACCAAACAAAAAGGCCTAATAATAAATAATCCACATATCAAACAAGCCGGAATCCACCGGCGTTATACAATTGTTTCATACCGGACGGTGTCGTTTTCATGGATTAGCTGCACACGAACGCGCTATCGTAATTTGGCCCTTTGCCAGTTGCCACTCTGCCATGATGGGGACATTTTCTATGCTTTTCCTATTGATTTATCCAACATTCATTATCAATAATGTTATTTGTCAAAAAAATTATTTATAATGTTTGATTTAGCGTTTTTTTATTTAATAATAAAGTCGAGATCATATCAATTATATGATTAGATATTCAGATTTTATTATATACAAATTATATACATGTTTTTTATTTATATCTCATTACATAATGCTTATGTTTAAATATATATTTTAATAAAATCGAGTGTTAGAGACAATTACATAAAAATATTTGATGCAAAACTTTCCAGGGGAGAATCATTTTTATAAAGAGACATTATAATTTGTATAACGTAACGTTGGAATCATGTCTTTCTTCCAATTATAAAAATAATTGTAATAATATTAGATATATTTTAACTATTAATTTATTTATGAATTGTAATTATTGATTTGATTATAATTATATTTACACTTATAAGTTATAATCATAAAAAATTGTGGTGCAGCGTTTTATTGCAAAAACAACGACGACAGTGAACAAAATAGAGAGAAGAAATATTTTATATGAAATTCGATATAATATGATATTAGTATTTGGTTTATGATTAAGGTTATTTTATAGAGATAATATTTTTATGCAATGGTGCAGATTTTATTTTTTTTGAGTTAAATTTAGAGTTTATGGATTAGGGTCTTAGTTTTAGTATTTAAAATTTAAAGTTTGATGTTAGAGATTAAGATTTAAAGGTTATAGTTTAAAATTTTAAAGTTTAAAATTATAAAGTTTAAAATTTTATATTGTGAAGTTCATACATGTTTGTGTAAAAAAAATCTACACGGACCATATATAAAAATTAGGATAAATATTCTATACACAGGCGGTGAAAACTGAAAGTTTCCACAAGCGCCTTAGTTTTAAGGTATAGGGAGTTAGTTTAGGGTATATGGTTCAGGGGTTTAGGTGTATGGGCTATAATTTAGGGATAGTTGTTTCAATTTAAAGTCTAAGATTATAATTTAGGGTTTATAGGTTAAAACCTAAATATTCATCATATTACCCTAAAAACTAAACTCTAACATATAAACCCTAAATTATAACTCTAAACCTTAAATTGAAACAACTGTCGTTAAATTTTAAACCCTACACCTAAACCCCTAAACCCTATACCCTAAACTAACTCTCTATACTCTAAAACTAAAACGCTTGTGAAAATTTTCCGTTTCCACCGCCAGTAGTATAATTATCATACATTTAATCTGAATTTATTTATAAAGAAAAATGAAGATTCAGATTCTATCACTATGGGTGCTTAAATTTGATGCTATTATTTAAATATTAATTTAAAAGAATAAAACAAATTCGAAAGTTAAATATATAAAATTTGACTTTAATTAGATTTTTTGAGAAGAATAATTCAAATAAAATACTTTAGAGAACCAGAGTTCGCGCATTAGAGAATATATATTTTTAAGCTGAGTAATTATTTATTTACTCATGAACCATTCCCCAAAAATACTTCTGATAAATCCAGAGGTTATTATTATTATTATTATTATTATTATTATTATTATTATTTACATACATATTTGATGCTTTTGATGACAAACACGTGTCCCTTCTAAGCTCACAAATAATTTTGTATTAGTACGAAAGTTTTATAAAAAAAGTTGATTAGGGATTAGTAAGTAATTAATGAAGAGGAAACATGGATTCAATGAACCAATGAGATTGGGCAGAGAGTTTGGACTTTACAACTACTTTTATAAAACTAATATATATATTTTAAATTTGTTCATGAATAAATACAATTAAAGCGCGAAATCTTCTACAGATGAATTTAAAAAAATAATTAAAACCGGCTCGAATTGAATTGAAGAAAAAGGAAGAGGAGGTATTTAATTAGGAGAGTTTTGTTGATTATGAGATCTTGTTGAAGATTTCATCACAATTTCTTCTCTCCTTTTTTGGTATATAATTTTTTTAATCTTTTTTTCCCAGCTCTGTTTCCATATTTGCTTGAAATTTAGAATCGGAGAGACAGAGACAGGCGGAGGAATTCTAAGCGGAGGAAACGGCGTTTTCTCATTCGAAGGTTTTTCTCTCCGCTTGTTTTCAAACTTCGTTGAGCTTTATTGCTGAAAGCTTATCGTTTCCGTTTCTTCTTCTTCTTCTTGTTGTTATGTGTGTTTTACGGTGATTTTGATGGTTTGATCTGTTTTCTGAATATATTTTACTTAATGATCTGTTTGTATTCAAGGATCTAATCATGTGGTGGGGCGTGAGGGGGACTTCAATGATTAGATAAAATCATGCGTTGTTATCTTAGTCAACAGTTTCCACTTTAGGTTTTTGAAATTTAGGATGTTTTGCAGCTGTTTCTGCCAATTTTCAATTTATATATATGATGGAATCATACTGTTTTTTAGCTGTATTTTAATTCTTCTTATCATTGATGTTCAGGTAGTGTTAAAGTTTTGGTCAGGCTGCTTAAGCAAATCAATGAAATAGCCTCTGCTTCATAAGATTTTGCTTGGATAAGGAAGCTCCAATCGAGTGTTCTACTCTTTTGGAATGACTTTAAGTTGAAGGTATGATCCAGTTTTCTTATATTGATTTACTAATTTGTTTAGGAAAAAATTCTATCATATTTTGTGCATTTCTTGGTATTGTAATGGAAATCCTGGTTCATAGCCGAATGTCCCGATGGATTTATCTGCTTTTAGAGATATCAGAGGTTAGGGTTTGGGTGTAGGCTTCCATTTTCAAGAACTTTGAACATACTGCATTTTCAGCTTGGAGTAACTCACTCATATTGTCGAGTCCTTTTGTTTTTGTAGTATTGATTCATGTCCCTTTTGTGGTCTAAAAGGCAAATCTCTTATTCTGGTGAACTCTCCGACGAGCTTTCCGTATACTGCTTTCCTGGAATTTTAATTGATAGGTTGTTTCCATAGGATAGTATTTATGTTTGGAAGTTACCGGATATCATGCGTCGTTGATATTTTATTGCAGCGTTTGTTTCATTTTTCCCGGATTAATTGATTGATCAGGTGCTTCCTTGGAGCTTTTCTGCTTTGTGCCTGCTTCATCTTCACTAGTAGCAGTGTAATTATCCACATAATGGGTGGCTGCATCTCGTTACGTAGTGAGAAGGCACAATCTAGGTCGCACAAAAAACGTTCTATCAGATTCTGCAAGCGACATGGGAAAATCGCCTCTTCCATTCCGGATGTATGTGTGAAAAGGATGAGTGATGCTGGGAGTCATATGACAGAAATTGCTGTTAGTGAATATGTCCATCTCGACTTCGATAAGGGTGCTTCAACCACCTGCAATTGCAAGCGCTCGGAGATGTCTAATATGTCATTTCATCTAAGGCAGCTACAATGGAACCACAGTCAAATGGATGCCAATGGTCTCTTCTATTCATCTCTTGCTTCTACATTTTTGATATCCATGAATACATATATGCATATGCTTGTTGAATAGTGAATACCTTTTTTGCATTTGTGCTCATTCTAGGAGACATTTTTACATATGCAAAGATGTTGGCTACTTGTTCACGGGGTTGAAGCAACTGTGTTTTTTCAATCAATCTCTAACTGAGAACTGAAATTATTATGCAGGAAGGTGCCAAGAGGAAGTATGGTTCGATTCTGTTAGCATTATTGAGTCCGAGTCAGATGATGATTCTGGAAGTGTATACGGAGGTAATGCAGCTGCATCTTATTGCTACCAATTGATTGTTTCATTAGACTATGATTTTCGATACCCGGTTGGTTGGAAAAGCTGACACATCTCTTTTGGCATCCTTTCTGCCGGTGCCTACAGATGCATTTTCGTCATTAGGTAGTTCAGTAGGGAACATTTCAAATGCACAAGTGGTTCAGTATGAAAGTTCATACATCGTTGAGAACGGGTCTAAACATGAAAGATTTTATGAAAGTTACAGCTGCAAGGGACATAGAAATGGTTCAATCAATTCGGGAGACAAAAGTCAAGAGAGCCGAAAGAAATCGACTGTTATCATGCTTTCCGTGAAGAGGAAATCTTTTGAAGGTAATGAAATCACAAAATTTTGTATAGTAAACCCCTCAATCGATATTGGTTGAACTTTCTGATAAGAAAAATGATACATTATTCCTAAATATTTGTGCGAGTTATATAGCATTATTATGTACTCAAAATCAAAAGAAAAACAAACAAATCACCTTTATTTCATGCCTTAATGCCTGCTGTGCTGCTTCTGCGAACTAACAGAGTGAATAGCAGGTGCAGCTGAGAGATACTTATACCGTCCAAGAGCTGGACTTATAATTCCTTGCTCGGTAGAGAAACCAACTGTAGGAAGCTGGTCGGAGGTTTCACCGTCACTTTTTAAGCTCCGAGGCAAGAATTACTTTCGGTAAGCCACTTTTCTGTTATTCGCATTCTGCAATATATCATATCCTTCACGCATAGAACTGAAGTTGAACCTTCCCGTGCAGAGATAAACAAAAGTTACCTGCTCCAGATTGTAGTCCATATGTACCAATCGGTGTCAATTTATTTGCCTGCCCTCGGAAAGTGAATCACATTGCTCAGCACCTCGAACTACCCCATGTAAAACCGCACGAAAAAGTGCCTGCACTTCTTATTCTCAACATACAGGTTCTTCTTTTGCTTTTTACTGTTTCGGAAAATGCTCCCTTTTCATCATTGTTGGCTACATTGCTTTAGATCAACTTTTACTACATCTATAAGTCGTTTGGTTTTCTTCTTGCAGATTCCGACTTACCCAGCTAGTATATTTCTTGGTGATGCCGACGGGGAAGGCTTGAGCCTAGTCCTATATTTTAAGGTCTCAGATACTTTTGACAAAGACATATCCCCTCACTTCCAGGACAGCATAAAGGTATTTCCTTCACCAACTGTCTCATATTCTATGCTGTTCTAGTTTTTCTTCTGTTTTTCTGTATTATCCAAGTCCGATGCATATCTAGATTTTGTTACGGGAATATGGTTCTCCAAGGACACTTCTAATACGCGAAAAAATTGAATAGACTCGTGTCGGAAACAAATCTATGTCCAACAGTCACACTTGAATCCATGTAACATATAATTGGATCTATTCTTTAGTTGATATTTGTGTATGTGCTTTGTTACAGAAATTTATTGAAGATGAAATGGAAAAGGTTAAAGGGTTTGCAAAAGAGTCCACAGTTCCTTACAGAGAGAGGCTAAAAATTTTGGCCGGTTTAGCTAACCCGGATGAGCTTCAGTTAAGTACTACCGAAAAGAAGCTTATTCAAGCTTATAATGATAAGCCAGTGCTGTCGCGCCCTCAACATAATTTTTACAAGGTAATCTTTATCTTTTCCAATTGCTGCTTTAGTTTTGATGGAATTCAACTACATGCATTCAAATGATTCTAGGTTGTTACGAATTATCATTTTTCTTGAAGTATTCGTGTTTGTCACGTATCTAGACAGAAGACCTTCCAAAAACATGAATCGTGACAAATTTAATTATTTCTAGTGATGTCTAGATAATGTACGCAAATTTGCTATGACATGATCTATGAACAAAAATTTTGTCCTTTTTAGTATCCCTATATATGGATAAAAATTTATTGTCCCTTTTCGGTGTTTTTACTTATGCCCCAACACTTAAAAATACTATAAAATTAAATTTCAAGCCCTAACCTTAAATCCTAAACTCTATACCCTATAAAATACACCATACTTTAAATTCCCTAAACCCTAACCATAGGCCATAGCCTAAAACTCTAAACCCTAAACCTAATTTTGAGCATAGGGCATAAGTAGGGTACTGAAAAGGGACAGATGATTTCCATCCCCTATATATGCTCCAAAGTTAAAAAATTAAATTCTAAGTCATAATCCTAATTATTAAACCCTACATCTTAAAATACACAATAAACTCTAAACCCTAACTTTGAAGTTTTAACTCTAATCTTAAACTCTAGACCTAACTTTTAATTTGAGAGCATGTATAAGGGCACTAAAAAGGGTTAAGAATTTCTGTAACATAGTTAAGACTTATGTCCGATACGAATATCCGTTTTTTTCATATATTTGGATATTACACAAATACTTGGAAGAAGAATCAAAATAACCTAGTGCTTAGATTTCTTAAGCAAGTTTAATGGTTCTGTAACACCCCCTTCCCGGCCTGGTAGAGAACCGCGTCGGAGAGCGCTACCGGAAAACAATACGGAGATCGGAGACATAAATCTTTTAGTGACATAACATATTAGAGATCAGAACTTATTCCAAAGTTCAAAAATCATTTCGGCATATTTTATTAATCTCTTTTAAGACTTAACACTTAACTTATTAACAACTTACTTGAATTGGGGTCAATTTTAAACTTTTTCAAACTCAGGGATTTATTTGTAATTTTTACAAATTGGGGGTCCTTATCTGAAATTCGTGATATTATACTGAAATTAAACTTACTAGTTATTAGCCTGTAAAATCTCATTACTAACGGAGGTCATTTACCTATCTGATTAGACTAGGTAATGTTCAGTGACTATTTTGTAAAGTATTCAAATCTACTTCTTTTTGAATTATCTTACTAAAATTCTTTACATATTTAAATGAGCCTAACAACTCACAAAAATCATAGAGTCATTTAATCAATGTTTTACTACCAATTATGTCAATTTATTACTAACTCAATAGTCTATATAGCTTTAAAACTTTATATAAAACATAAGTAAAATTTCGCAATAGTAGGCCCACAAGATTAGTATAACTACTTTAATTACTTTAACTACTTTGCCACCATACTAGGAGTTCATAAGGACAAAACACATTACTCTTTAATTGTAGTGACTTGCCAACCTTCCAACTAATCTCGATCTCGATCTGTTACTTTCCTTAACCTGAAATGTTATGCAATGAATGCATTAGACTTACATAGTCTAAGTGAGGTAGCCAATGACAATGAATGAACATGTTATGTCATGTAGCATGCTTCCAAAAATGATCATAATGCAATAACATGGCATACTTCATATTCATAACAAAGCATAATATCATATCATGATCATAACATAGCATAACGTATAAAACACATAATATATTTGGTACCATTGGATACGCGGATTCCCTGTACACCATATCATGAATCATAAATGAGCCGTAGCCCTGAGCCGTAGCTCCATGTATATTCATAACAAAACATAATATCATATCATGATCATAACATAGCATAATGTATCAAACACATAATATATTGGTACCATTGGATACGCGGATTCCCTGTACACCATATCATGAATCATAAATGAGCCGTAGCCCTGAGCCGTAGCTCCATGTATCCCTTACACTTCCATCCTTTTATCTCCCACACATAGGCCGTAGCCCTGGACCGTAGTCCTCCCTTACATGTTGAGCTCGAATAACCCTATGGCATGCCAATTGTATCCAATGTCCATAATTACACACAAATTCACATAGTCCATGATTTTCAAATCATATCATATAATATGAAATAACTAGATGAGCCGTAGTTCCATATCATGTAACATTTCATAGTCATATTCGAACATATCAAAGTAATGCAAGGCACTTACCAAATTTGCCATTCGAGCATAGTTGCTCTACGTGAGCCCTTAACAAATGCAAACATAATCATAAATAATGCAACGGGAAGGCACCGAGCCTATCCCTTGACACAACTACAATCACATATCAGAACATAAAAACAAAGATCGGAATGACACCGTGTCACCCGAGACAAATGCATCTACATTCACATATCAGAACATAAAAACAATGATCGGAATGACACCGCGTCACCCGAGACAAATGCATCCACACTCACCTCAATCCAAGCTTAGAGACATTTTCCTTATTCTCCAACTTTGTGGTTTCCTTCATTTCTACTCTTTTCTAACCAAACATTAAAGAAATATATCATTTAGTACATTAGGCAGCTTGCATTGTTCTCAAAGAAATATTTATATAAAATGTTCTATAACTCAAAATCTGATTTCGTTTGTTTTAAACGAAACTAGACTGAATAACCTTTTAAACCATATAAATTATAGCTTTTAATTCCTCTTATACAATTTATAATGAATTTCTAAAGTCGTTGTTGAAGCAGATTTAGGGGCAAACTGTTACCCTGTTTTTATGACATTTACTTACTCAAAAATTCATATCTTTTTACTCACAACTCCAAATAAGGAGTTCTTTACCATTCTGGAAATCTTATAAACACACCTTTATAACTATGTATGGCATATAATTTTATCATTTCCCTATTAATACAGTTTATTACTTGAACATAAGGCATTTTCAGAAACCTAATCTGTCTATGCTTAATTTGTGACTTTAGTGCATTTATAACCTATGTTTCACTACACTATAAATCTTGAGCTTTTAACCACGTTTACATGAATCTTATAACATTATTTTTATAATCCAGCAACCTCAAAAATAGGACATGTAAGTCCTCAATTTATCAATTTCCACAAAACAGTCCCCCTTTTATTCTTTAATAATCCTATATATGATCTAAATGGTTTTAACCTACCAATTGAGACTTAATTCAAGCTTGACCATTTAATTTAATTCATTTCATGAATTCCCTGTTCTAATCATAAATTTTCAGAATTTATTAACATCATTTGACCCCCTAAACATTTCGAATTTCACAATTTAGCCCAGCAAATTTCCAATTTTATTCAGTTTCAGTCCCGTAACTTCTAATAGAAATTCAGAGACCTATACTTAACATTTTTGAGCAAATCATACCTCTATTCCATGTAAAATTTTGTCCTCTACAACTTTGTAGAAGAACACTTTTTCCAGAAATGACTCTAACATGCTCAAAAATGCAGTTTTCTACAGGACAGTTTACAAATCCGAATTTCTTTATTCTTTCTACCCTTATCTTTTACCAACCTTTAATTAATTCAATTTCATGCTTAATATAAATACTAACATCAAATTATAGGTAGTTGAGACTCTAATCTCAACTTTAATTTATTTCACTCACCTTGATAGACCGGTACTTTATTTTTATTTCTTGGGCTTGACGGTTGTTCCGAATCCACCTCGTATACCATGATAATTAATAAAAACTAGTCAATAAAACAGTATCGAATATATATAAAAATATTAATCAACTCGATACCGAAACTTAAACTAACTAGAGATTTGAGCTTACCCCGTCATCGGTAGAAGTTCGATATTACTATATCGAAAATATCGAACTACTAATCGAACATTGGATCGTATGTTTATCCTACTAATTTCTTTCTTCTTCTTCTTGCCGTGTGAATCAACCATTCCTCCCCCCTTTTTATACATGTTTTTTGGCGTCCTATTCCCCGCCCACCACCATTTATTATTTTAATTCAATAATTTCTAATGGTGGGTTTGTTAGACAATTATATACCAACTCCTCCACCTTCTTTATATATATATATATATAATAATAATAATAATAATAATAATAATAATAATTAACTATTTAATCTATTTTGGTACCAAATCGAACCAACCCTTAATCGAAATAATAAAAAAATATTTGTTTGCTAGAACTTGACCTTGATTTATAAATTATCTCGAATAATCTAAATAAGATCGAATAAATTATTTAATCGATAAAAAAAAATATTCGGTCATCGGAACCTAATTTCGACTAGACCGGTTTTTGGGATGTGACAGGTTCGGATTTTGGTATTGTAAAAGGAATACATTAAATTGAGAGGTTGTCCTATACTGGTTCTTTGTAGTACCTGATCTGTTGATTATGGCTCCAGGGTCCAGGTTACTTTGAGATCGACCTTGACATACACAGATTTAGCTACATATCTAGGAAAGGACTGGAATCATTTCTAGACCGTATGAAGAACGGAATCATTAATCTGGGATTGACTATTCAGGTCAGTTCTCCCTATTTCCCTCTGATTTTAAACAACCTCGAATCCGAAAAAGAAATTCGTAACATTTTGTGTTTTTCTGGGGTTTGTTAACGTTTGCAGGCACAGAAACCAGAGGAATTACCGGAGCAAACCTTGTGCTGTTTGCGGTTGAACAAGATTGATTTTGTAAACCATGGCCAAATCCCTACCATCGTAACTGTCAAAGATGGTTAAATAGCACAGGTTTAAAATGTAAACAAAGCTGATTCATCTGTATCACCATTATTTGCATTCATTCATATTTTGTTTTTCCTGCCTTGTATTTTTTTTTCAACTTTCCACAGCAGCAAAGGAATTACTAGAAATGTTGAGTTCAAAACTTGTCGCAAGATTGGTTCAAATATGCCCAAAAGTCACTAACATTTTCTGTCAATGGAACACATGATTTACAAAAAAAAAAAAAAAAAAACGGTTCAAGCAGGAAATTCTGACAAAAAAACATTTTTTTTTATGATTGGAGTATGCGTAGGATTTTTAATGAAAGAAAAAGAAAAATTTACTTTTTAACATTTTGAGTGAAAACACTAAATACTAATAATATTTTGTCAGTTTGTCAAATGATTAGGCTTTCATCATATGACACAACATATGATTTTAAATCCAAAAAGTAAAGAGAAATGCCGATACAAACCTAATAAGAAAAAAACAATATAATTTAAAGGATAAATTTTTTATAGTAATTACAATATAATATCTGTTTATATATATTTAATTAAAAAATAAATATTTATGCATTGTTAATGTATTTTTATATATAGAATTATTTAAACTCCACAATATAAAAATTAAATTTTAAATTTTAAACTCTAAAATTTTAAAATTTTAACCCTTAAATTAAATCCGCTTATAAAGAATAAATTTTCCACCACCACCAATATGTAAAATATTCTAATAATTAAAACATAACTTGATACAGAAAAATTCTGATAGACTTAAAAAAATATGTCAAAACCTACGAATAATATCTTCAAAAAATGACAGATAAAATTTTCAATTATTGAACTCCATACAGATTACATTATTAAAGTGATAAATCAAATAATTCAAAGAATGCACTAATCAGCAAAACTCTTCAATTGTAACCCATATGGAACCTCAGTAAAAATTGAACATTACCGTTTTTATGAGGAATCGGAATCGGAATCGGAATTTACTTGGGGCCGATGTCCTTCAAAGCACAGATCTGCTCTTCACCCATTGCTGACATCACAGTCACGATCAGATCCTTCCCCTCAGCAAATCCAGTCTTTATCTGCATCACAACACATTGTTCTGAAATCACATACTATTTGTCTGTGTGTTTTTAACATATATGTTACTCGGAATTCGATTGTAAAGATCAAACACGTGTACATGTTAAACGTGGCTATGTTTAATATATTTTAAAGAATATATTGAATATGGATAGGATCCAGTTACACAGTGTAAAACTCTCTAAATTTTATATGTTTTTTAGATCGTTGGATAGGTTAAACGGATTGATGAGATTAACAGTAGAATATGTGAAGATTATCACTTGGAAAAAAAATAAGGAGTAAGTTGATCCTAACCCTATTGAATGGGATAGGATCCAGTTATACAGTGTAAAACTCTCTAAATTTTACACGTTTTTTGGATCGTTGGATGGGTGAAACGGATAGATGAGATTAACAGTAGAAAATGTGAAGATTATCACTTGGAAAAAAGTAAGGAGTTAATCTCAGTCATCCATTTCTCTCGTCCAACGATAAAAAAAACGTGTAAAACTTAAAGAGATTTACACTGTGTAACTGGATCCTAATGGGATAGGATCCAGTTACACAGTGTAAAACTCTCTAAATTTTACACGTTTTTTGGATCGTTAGATGGGTGAAACGGATGGATGAGATTAACAGTAAACATGAACCATTTAAAAAGTTAAAAAAATAAACTACATAGTTTATAGCGGGGTGAGTAAAATTTTATTCGAATCGACTTGACTCAAATCGTAATTTTATAAACTCGACTTTAAAAAAAAATAATGTTTAAGTTATAAAATGAAACTTAAATACTTCGAATATTTTATAATTAGTGGATTAGTTTTCAAGTTTGAGTCAACTCCTTCATCTCTGCCTGATATATGTACATCACATATGAAAATATACGAATGAATATAAATGTATATCATATATCATTATAGAACCATAACATTATAAATACATACAATTAAATTTGAACAGAAACTTGAACAACTCGACTCAATTTAAACTTCATAAACTTGACTCAAAAAAAATTCAAATAAATTTGAGTTGTAAAATATGAATCGTCGACTCGACTAACTCAAAAAAATTTTACTCGACTCAATTAAATTCTTACCCTAACTTAAAAAGCTCCAAACATGGGAACTAGATGAATTTTTCACTAGACCAAAGATTACACAACATTTTTTTAAAAAAATAAATTAATCACAATGCATTTAGTTTTCTTTACCATATATTGTACGAATTCAATCAAGACATGAGTATCGTTCAATATATGTATATATTCGATCCTTTTTTAAAAAAAAATAATGTATTCTATGTTTTTTTTTGTAAAAGTATATTCTCATATATTCATGTTTATATGGGTAATATATAAGTGTTAAAAACGAATATTTCAAGAAAAATAAATTATGGACATCGTAATTTCAAATCAGTTCAAGAGAAGAAATAGATAAGGATGGACCGAAAAAGGGCTGGAGGGGATAACCGACCCTATAAATTTTAAATCCATAAACAATCTATTTTTTTAAAAAAAAAATTTATATATTTTTATTAAAAATTTATTTTCGCCCCTAAAATAAAATCCTGAAACTAGCAGCATTTGACAGTCCAAATGAACTTGGATGAATTTATCAATTTCATTGCAGCAAAGAAGAAAAAACTCAGATCAATGCCATTTAACATGCAAGCTAACCTGTGTAAGCAGAACATCATCAGTGGGAAGCCGAAGATCATCCTTAGTGTTGCCGCTCTCAGTAAGCAAACTCACCTAAATCATTATCAAACATTACGATCAGGAAAATCATCAAAACCTAAAGAATTTCAAAAACAAATCAAACAAAAATGGCTTTACAAATCCATCCTCGGAGATATCAATCAGCTGGTAATCAGTTCGATTGACATGAGGAATCTGTAAAATTGGAACAAACAACATCAACATTAGCCTCCGAAAACCTAAAATGTAACGCGTAAATCGAGCGAAAGAGAAGACTTACATCGCAGTTGTGAGACGAAGGGACGATGTCTTCGACTTTTTTTCCGGTGAAGATATCGATTCCGACGAAATGACATTTCGCGTGCCCGTGTTTTCCAGTCTTGGAAGTCGAAACTTCCACAACCTGATGAAATTCCAAAACAGCGAATCAAATACTTATTTAGCTAAACACTAACTAGTGATCTAAATAATTTCTTAATCGATAGTTATCGACATCACAGATCGAAGAATTTTGATAACTGCATTTCAAATTCTAGTTGATCTAAAATAAAGAGAATTTTACAGGGATCCAAAGCAGAAACAGAGGCATGAAAGAGAAGGCACATATACATAACGAAATTGAAATTCAAAACGAGAGATTTGTGGATCAGAATCGTAAACCTTGCAAGGACGGCCTTTGATCACGATGTAACCGTTCTTACGGACGGTGCCGGCCTGCTGAGGAAAAGTTTTAGAAGCTCCGGCGTCGGCTTTCGATTCGAAATGGTGATCCTCTTCAGTCATGACGGCCAAGCTTAAACAAATTCAGAAAGTTTTGGAGAACGGAAGAGATTCGGATCAAAGCAAAAGCTCGGAAGAGAGGAAGGAGAGTGACTGAGTGAGTGAGTTAGTTAGTACGCGTAACTGATACTCTGCTTCGGATGTTGACACGTGGCTTATTTTGGATTCAGTATCAATTCAAATCGGATTTTTTAATATTTAATATTTAAAAAAGGTAAACTACATAAATGATCATCATACTATTAGAAAAGTTGCGATTTGACTACCTTACTTTTTTTCCGAAGCAATTAAACCACCATACTATTAAATTGGATACAATTTGACCACCAGCCGTTAGAGGTTAACGGAAGGGTGACGTGGCAGTTAAAAAAATAAGGGTATAATTACACATTTATTCATCGTTACTTATACACTCTATTAATTTGATCCTAATTTTAATTTAATAAAATAAATTATTTATTTATTTATTTGGTGACACATGTGACCACTTTATTGGAGGACTTTAATTATTTTTATTCAACTCTATTAATCTGATCCTAATTTTAATTTAATAAAATAAATTAATTATTTAATTATTTGGTGACACGTTTAATAGAGTGTATAAGTAACGAGGATTAAATGTGTAATTATACCCTTATTTTTTTAACTGTCACGTCACCATTCCGTTAACCTCTAACAGCTGGTGGTCAAATTGTATCTAATTTAATAGTATGATGGTTTAATTGCTTCAAAAAAATTAAAGTGGTCAAATCACAACTTTTCTAATAGTATGGTGATCATTTATGTAATTTACCCTTAAAGAAATATCGCTTATAATAGGAGCCAAACACAATGCGATAGAGATAAATAATTAAACATTTTAATTAAAGAGAAATATTATGCTACGAGTTATTACCATCTTTCCAGTAAGATAATTTCTCGAAAGTATTTCTTGATGGTTTGATTTAAAGCCGAGTTTTTTTTTTTGATTAAATTATAACTAAATTGATAGAATAAATAAATTTTAAAATTATTATTATTACTACGATGTCACAACATTTTCCACCCATTTTAACTGTATGTAATTTGTTTGTAACAATTTTTTAATTAAATGATAAAATTGTAACTTTTAGATAAAATATAATCTATTTATAACCAACCTAATAATAAGTGATTTGAGATACAATGAGGGCAAACAAGACCGTAAATCGTAAAACGGACATGGAAGATATCGGAAAGAAAATGAGGGCAAACGAGAAAAATCACCTCGAATTAAAATTCCATATATATACAAACAAGTGTAAAGTTGCATTGCTACCTAAAGCTTCAGTGCAAACATCAAAAAATTAGAAAAGATAATTCAGAAACTACACGGATGCAAAATGGTTTCCAAGACCCGGGAATATGTGTTTACTCGTCTGAAACATAGAAATCAAACCTGACATCAACAGAACCAGACCGATCTCCGGTATCTTTGTACTCGATATTTGTTATCGTCCCAGCTTCATCTTCCTCTTGGTATTCTGCCTTCACCCGCCGAACAGGCACCGTGACGGAGTAAATGGTTCCCAGATCAGAATCGGTTGAGACACTAAGCTGAACCTTGTCCTTCGACTCTATCTCAACAAAATCTGACAGAGCATGCACAATGTTTTTGACGATTTTCTGTTTCGCCTCATCGCTTACTGCGCAGCGATCAGAGAACAAGATCATCTTCAAGCGCTGCTTTGCTAAATTTGCATTAGAGCTCCTTCTAGTTGCCGGAGATGGGAAAACTATTTTCCAAGCCAAGTTAAGTCGCTCGAAGAAGCTCATGTTTATGGCATGTAAGAGGAAGCTCTCAACATCTTCCCGGACGGCATTTGGAGATAACTTGTAATCTCCCATGATCCCTGCTGATCTTTTAGTTTGGCCACCAATGCTCCGACAATTTATTGTCAATCCATTCCATTTTGGTGTGATTTCGGGAAACCTTGATCCTCCATTCACGAAACACACGAAATCTACCTATAATAGAGCACCAGAATTAGATAAAAAAGACGAGAGTTTGCACTTTTCTATAGCTGTTATACACATGTAGAACCCTAAAGAATGAACTATCTCGTCAGACAATTAATAAATAAAGCCAATGCTCAATAGCTATGCAAAAATAACAAATTCCACTGTACTACAGAATCAGCTAGATTCAAGCAGCTAAAGAGCTCAGCACTACGGTTGAAAACTTGAAGCGATAATTTCTTTAAACGTAATCCAACATAAAGTCATCGCTCATCACCGGTAACATACCAAAGTGTTTCACTCAGTGCTATCACACGCTAGAGATTCTACGACAACTCTCACATTACTAGAAAGGTTCTTCGGGCATCGGCGGCACCCAATGTAACCTACAAGCAATGGCATGCATCTTCTTTTAGTTCCTAATCACTCGCTCAGGTACGACTTACTTGAAACACCAAACTCATCAAGCTCGGATCTTCCGTCGATGTCTTTTTTCCCCTTACTATTTCTTGGTACTTACACATTTCAGGAGTTGAAATGCAGCCCTCTATCAACATTCGGATATGATTATGATGAAGTGCAATTTTCAATAAAAAAACTAGAAACTAGAAAACAAATTGGGATTGAAATCGATGATTACAAACCCAAGAAGGCCAATATTGAGCAGACTAAAAAAGCAAAAATAATTAGATGAGAAATCAAGGAAGCAAAACCCAGAATTTTTTTTTTCCTGGAATTGAAAACCGACCACCGGTAAGGGTTTGCAACCCCCACAATGTTGCTTCAAATCAGGAAAACCCAATTGGCTCTTTCTCTGATTACTACAAAAGAATAGCTAACGAATTAGAACAGCATCTCCAACAATAACCCTAAAAAATAAACTGAATAACTGAACTTCCCCAATTCCATTAAGCAACCCTAACACTAAATTGAACAGCAGATGATAAATTACACAAATATTTCAAATTCAATGAAAAGAAAAGGTAAGCTGAGAGGGATTGAAGACAATGACCTTTGAAGAAGGGACAGAGCTCCGAAAAGGGTGTGGGTTATAGGAAGCAAGAGTGGCATCGACACGTAAATTCCCAAATATCGCCATTTCTGAGTCAGCTCGAATTGCCCTTAGTTTCTTACGAAAACTATGTAGCTCTTTTGCTCGCTGGAGAGTCACTGACTCACTGGTTCAGTATATTATATTTCAGGCGAACAGCTCGGTACAGAGTTCGAGCCCGTTGGTAATTTCTAGGGTAAACTACGGTAGAAATCACTAAATTATTAGTGAAGTTATAAACAGTTCACTCAATTATTAGAACTTATAATATGGTCACTCAATTAAAGTTTAGTTACGTTAGAATTATTCATCCGTTAAAATACAAACAATATCCAACAAAACTTGATATAATGACAGTTTTAGTTCTTAAAACTTATACATTCTAATAATTTAGTCTCATTTTCTTCTTTCATATCGTCATTTTGTTGTAAATCGTAGTTTTGTCGTAATTATTTCATTAAGTGTCAGATAATGAGTTCGCCGATTTTCAGTTTAAATTTTGATTAATTGAAGATGTTTAAATTGAATAATTCGATTGGTTTTAACTATTTATATTTGAATTTGTAACTATTTTACGTTTTAAAGGAAAAGGTATCATAAATATTATAATAAATATTACACTTTTAAGTACACATATTATAATATCAATTAAAAATTGGTTTAGAAAATAAATAATAGATATAATTACATTATTGACAAGGATATTAAATTGTTGGATGTGCAACTTGCACTTGGAAAATCTTTAGGATTGCATGTGTTCTTTGAACCTTCTGCTGATTTGGAGAGTTTATTAATGTATGATGGGTATTTAAGATCTTAAGCTATTAATAAAACAATTATTATTATTATTATTATTATTATTATTATTATTATTATTATTATTAACCTTTAACATTGATGTGCCGATCATTTATATATTACACGTTGTAAATATAGAATGACACACGAAAATTCAATTTTTGCTTAAAATATTGTTATAATATATATATATATATATATATATATATATATATATATATATATATATATATATGATTGTATATTATATTATTTTAATATAATGATTATAGTATTGTGTTCTTGAAAACTTATGTGTCCAACACAAAAGCTTATTTCTTTGTTTTGTTATTTATTTCAAATACACGAGTATTGGATAAAAATTCAGGTATAAATATATACTTTACGCTTAATAAGAATATGTTCATTATTTAAAAAAAATAAGTTTTTAGAAGAGACAAAATATTAAATTAAAAAATACAATGACTTATTAATTAGTTAAACTCAAATATTCAAAGATAATGTCTAATTTATCTAATATTTAAATTTATAAGGATCTAAATTATTATTAGACAAAAAATTGATGGGCACAAACCTATCTTTCTTTAGTCCAACCTTTATTTGATTAAATATTTAATTAATTTTTACATTTTTAATTTAAATACTTATCGTTTTACGGGAACCAAATCACTATTAAACCAAAATATATGGAATATTTAAAATTTATAACATAGACCAGCTCCCTGTCCCAAGGGAGCTCCGCCCCTAAACAGCACCAAGGGTACATTGACCTTGGTACCCAAAAAAAGGGTAAATCTGCACTTTAATCCTTTTAAAAATTATGAAATTATATGTTAACACAATGATAAAATTGCATTTTAAATCCCTAAAACTTTATACTTCAATTCTGACATTCCTAAAATGAATTTCAGGCTTGCTTAAAGAAGACGAATAGTAAAGATGAGTCCATTGATACGCAACAGAACAAGAAGAGTAAAGATGCTCGGCTCGCCTACTGCAATTCGCCAACTTCTATCAATAATTATGAACTATCCTTGTATATGTTTTTACTAAAATTATGAAGTAAATGAGTCCCAAACTAATGCTACTCAAACTTGGGTGTGCACATATACTGTCCGACACGAGTCGGTTCAGTTTTTCAAAGTTTTTCCATGTATTTAGAAGCTCGTATCCGTCTCCGACAACCATATTTAGATGTGTGTCGAACACAGATGCTAGACGTGGATATTTAACGAAAAATAAGAGTCGGAACAACATAAATATCGGTCATTAAAATGATAGAAGTAGGAAAGTGCAGCCCGAGATCATCTTATTCATTGCAAGACTATCTCTTTTTCTTCCTCATTCTTAACCTCATTTTCCTCCATGGGGATCAAAATGGTCCAAACCAAAGAACCGAGATAGAGAACGAGACTAACGATCATCGATATGATACCTCATTCAATAAAATGTTCCTCACTTTCTTCTACTATCTAAAGAGGCAATTAACCACAACAATTTAAAATTCAACCTGACTATTCGCCTAGCTAATGCTTCTAGCTTCTAACAGCAGAGTATAAAGCAATAAGAAATTATACCAGCTGCTGAAAACGATGAACATCGTGTAGTAATGATCAAATTACAAATGCAGGAACACGAGTGACAACGTATCACCATGTATTATGGGCTACAAATATGAATAGATGTGGACAATATTATGGGCTAAGTTTTCCTTTGGAAGGATTTAAGAACTCATAATTTAAAGACAAATAAGTAACAAAAGAATACTATTTCACCATACCTAAAACACAAAATTCCCATTGCATACACAACATCGTAGCCTATTGTTTATCGGCATAAGATCTTGTAGAAAGCCTATATCATCAAGAAGAGGATACCTTAATGGCTTTGAAAGCCGGATGAAGCAGTCCAAGCTCATCTTTCACCTCGAGCGGATTACCGGTCTCGTTTCTAACTCTCTTAACCCTTCTACTAGCCAAAGACTTGTGAGTGAACCCATACATCTGAAGAATCTGATTATCCCCGAAATTGAATGCTCTATCCATCTGCTTCAAGCACCTCTCGACCGAGTAATCCCCGAACTTTCCACAAGGTTTACACCCCACAAAGTGAGTCACCAATGGCCAACGATGATCACCCAAACCAGGGTGATAATTCTCAATCATTTCCTCATATCTATCGACCAAGATCCCCCAATAACCGTGCAAATAGTATGCATTCTCTAAGTAAACCTTATCGCCCCATTTCTCTCTTTGAGTAGCCAACAAATACACCATTGCAGACTGATCATCGGCTTCGAAAACAGGTCGACCCTTGAGTTCCCGGGTCAAAACTTTCCCTGCTTCTTCCCTAATCTTGCCTTTGGGACCCATTGGAGCCCAAGCATCAAGAATATCAAGTGCCCATTGCCCATTCCTCAACAAAAAGCTCCCAGTATTTAGTCCAATCCAATTCTTTTGATCATAAATCATCTCATTCCAACCGTGCATAACAAAGTTGGAGTCTTTATACCTTTCCCAGGGAACCTCAAATGCCATATCAGTAAACATGGCGTCACTATCCATCCACCACAAGAACTCAACTTCAGGATGCGACAGCAAAAGCTTTCGAATCAACGGTAATTTCGCCCAAAACCCTGCCATTTCTGCATCCAAAAGCGCCATATTGTAAAATATCTCGATCCCGTGTAATCTACAGTAATCGATCTTGTTCTTGATCGATTTCAATAAATAATGATCACCGACTGGGTTCTCACAAGGTTTGGGAGACGACCCAGTGACTAAGAGAACCCTCGGCTTGTTTGGACCGACGAAATTTGGGTAATTAGGGTTTTCTTTCAGCCATCTAGATCGCTGTTCGTCCCAATCGGAGATTTTGGGCCCGAGTGAATAGGGCTCGTTAGGATCGTGTTTCAAGTCGTCGGACTCCTCGTCGACTAAAATCTTTTTAATGTCGAACTCATTGTAGTTGTTGGTGCCGGCGTTCTTGTCATCGCCGGCGTGGTCATTTGACGACGTCGTTTGGACTTCTTCAAGGACGCGATGCGGCTCGGCGCGTTTCCGGGAATAGAGGTGGTCGCGGATCTCGGCCAAGTCTTGCTCCGGTGTCCCGAATTTCCCTGCTCCGATAGTGCCACGTAGGACGACGACGGTGAGTAGGAGGCAGAGGATCGTGACCTTGCACTGAGTGAAAGCTCTCTGGATCTTTCTAGATCTTTGAGCTCCCAAACAATTTTCCATCATCAACCGATTCTTTGACCCGATCCGGTCTCGCTTCAGTTCCTAACAGTGCCGAATTGGAGAATAGAGAACTGAGAACCCTTGGAATTGAGATCTGGAAGAAATTTGAGAGATTATTAGATTCTTTTTTTTTTCTTTGGATGTTAGTGTGATTTATTATTATTATTATTATTATTTTCCGACAGGAAATTACAGCTGTCGGGACTCGACGCGCTGAGTCGGAGGAGGGTTACTTTTGTCTTTTTATGCAATATTTTAAGGAAGACGATAAATAGTTTGGCTTCACAGATAATAATCCTTCCTTTTTAACATTGTTCAGTGAATTATCTCTTGATTTGTAACACATGCAACGTGGATTAAAATTTTATTTTATTACAAAAATATGTATAAAAATTATTCAATAAATAAATATAGGTAGAGTAGTAAAAATTTTGTATACAAATGTATTAATTTTATGTTTGATCTTTACATAGTATTTTTCAAATATTTTAGTTAGAGAATATTTAAAAAGTAGTAAAAATATTAAAAAAATATTGAATTGTACTAAAATTATTACCATTATTTCATTTAGAAGAAAAATGACATGCCTATTCTAAACAGTGATTAAATTGTTGTTTTTTGAAAAAGAATGAATTGTTTGTTTCTAAATTTTTAATTAAGTGTCCTCTAGTATATTTTACCCTGTATAAATTTAGTTTGTATTAAGTAAAATGAATGTAATGGTTCAATCATTATCTCAAATTGAGGTTTTTTTTTTAGATTTAGTAGAGATATTACATTCACAAAGTAAATATTGAAATTAGAACCCGTACAAAATAAAATAACTTAAACATCCATAGCCACTCAGCGAATTAGTGAATCTCAACTAAGCTTAAACCGAACTTCAAACCTCAGGTTTAAAACTGAACTCGAATTTCTTACAGCTTTAACTAGGCTCGACTCAATTACAACTAGGGGTGTTCATTCGGTTAATTCGTTTAACCGACCGAACCGAATTTCTAAAATATCGAATTTTTTAACCCTTTAACCGTTAACCGAACCAAAAATTTTTCGGTTAATTCGGTTAATTTCCGAATTAACCGAAATAACTATGGAACATCTAAATTTTCGGTTAATTTTTTCTTAATTCGGTTAATTTTCACATGGTTTCATATATGTTAAAAATATATATTATGATTAATTCAGGTAATTCAGTTAATTAACATGTTTCAAACCTAATTACAACCTCTAAAATATAATAAAAGCTCATTGAATTTGAAACACGGGGAAAGAATATTACTTCTTTTTTTTAATCTTAAAACAGGCATAGAAACATAGAATCGCTAATGAATTGACTATATTTCTACATGGTAATTAAACCAACACCAAAACCATCCCCCAGCCTGCCTACAGAAATTTCAGTTGAAGAGAAATCAAACCGAGAATTAATGGCTTCTATTCTCTTCGTTTTTCTTGAGGTATCCATATTCGACATCCGTGTCCAATGGATATCCAGATGAATATAAGGACATGATACTCCAAAAACATGAAAGAAAAAGAACGCGCCGGTGATGGACACATACCGGCCTCCAATGCTTACACCCAACTTCGAGTAATTTAAAGAAAAACTGTATATTTTTTGTTTATGGTCGATGATATACGTACTTTGTTATTGGGTCTACGATAAGCCCCTTTCCACCATTCACTTCCAAATCATGCCTGCGGGTAATCATATCGACGAAAGAATTAGAATCGTTTCTGCTTTCACTTATAGTTCTCTAACTAGAAGCTTAATCATGAATGGCATTCTAGAGAAAATTATTAGGATTGCGCAAAAAGAATGGTATTGCAGAAGAATTCCCCTTGCCAACATTTTCAGTTTTTTCTAATAATAAGGATATTAAACTAGAGAACACTCAACTGGAACACGAAATCGGGGATGGTCAATTGCTCGCGAGGAACGTAACTGAAGAGTTGCACAAGTTTATCCACATATACGGCTTTCTTCCACACCTGTAGATAAGTTCCAAGAACATCAAGTTAGAGCAAGATTCCAAAACATGGAATCATTTTTCAATGGGAAATAGTTAAGACACACCGCATTGTCCACGAATGCTTGTAAAGCGAAAATTGTAGCCTTCAAGTGAAAGGTAGGATGAAGAACATATATTGCCTATATAAAACATGTAAGAGAAATAAATGGAAAAAAAATACTATGGCTGCATAATTCAATGGAATAGTTAGTGCTGCATACTTCCAGGTTAAGCTGGTGCTTCCGACCGAGTATTTGTTGTAATCTTTTCATCCATCCTAAGTCAGGTTGGCTGGTCATTCCGGAAACAAAAAGATGTAATATGATGCTTTATGTTACTCAGACACAGGTGTGAGTATCGGGGTATTAGTATATATCCGACACGGGAATGTTCAAAATTTTCAAGATTTCAATGTATTTCAAGTATCTTTGGTGGATGTGCATCGGACACAACTTCAAGAAAAATCGAAAGCTGGAGCAATATAGATGGTGCGGTACCAAACACCCGGGTAGTTTCTTTATAGTGCATAAAATTAAATAAACTTTTGCATAGCCATATAAAACTTACATTTGTAAAGATGCTGCAGAGTGGAAGTAAACAATAGTATAGGGCTTTTGTATCAAGGCTTCCAATTCCTGAAATTAACAATAAAAAGATGCTCTAAGCTCAACATCCATTTTCTTTTGTAAAAGTAAGTGTCCGTTACCGGAAAAAATTTCCCAAAATCAAGCAGTTGAATTATGTGCATCTGTCTGGAAATTTCAAACGTTCAACCAAAGCAGCTATGAAGTTAATACCTTCACAACAAAGAAAATAAAACGTTCAAGATCAAGACATCGCAGCAGAAAATGTGCTCCCACAACAACCATAACAGGGCGACCTTCGGTGTCTACTCCCCCGCGATAACTGACATACATCAAATGAACGAAGTTAACATCATATTCAGACCCGCAATGTAGAAATGCATGAAATTGATGAGTTTCTTGCTATAAATGAAACATGGTCCCACTTATAGTAAGTAAAACCAACAAATAAAAGAGGGACATTTAGAAAATGGCAGGGGAGAGTAAATAGTCTCAAGATTTCAGCTGTTTCTTTATAACTGTAATGTGCTTCCAGGTCAATGACAATGATTGTGACAAACCCAATTATCCAATGGAAACATAAAGTTTAACCAATCCCAAAATAGTGAAATATAATAATAAGGGTTGCGAACTCAAGATGGGAAAATCAAAGTAGATCTGCACGAAACACTTACACAATTTTCATCTCAGCAATTTCAGAATGATTAAGAGAATTTGCCTTAGCAAGGTATCTGGAGTGAAGTGAGTATTCTTCAGCAGTAGATAATGGAGGCCCGCCGAGGTCACCAAGTCCAAGCATCTTAGCACAATTAAAACCACCTTGTGCTCGAGCAGTTTTTTCCCATTGTTCTTGGCGTTTCTCATCTGGATCTTTGATTAAGGACATGAAAGTTGGATCCAAATATGTATCCAAGAAAGTTGAGTTTCTGAATGGATAAGAATCATCCAATAAGGTCATTTTATGACTTGAAGTTCAAATAGGCTGAAATTATTTTGCATAGTCCAAAGAGAAGCGCGGCATTTGAAATGAAAACTACACGGGAAGTCGGAAAAGTATGGTTAATTATATTTCAAGAATCTTGATTATCTAGCACCTAGCCATGCGTAAATAGTAATAAGATTTACTTCTTGCTTTAATAATATCTTTCTCAAAATCTTGTAATTACAAGAAAAACAGGAAGAAAAAAAGGAGCAAATATATGATAACAGCATATAGCACGAAGCGTGCATTCATATACAACAACAAATAAAATGAAGAATTGCATGATTTCAAAAGAGGAAGAATGATCATATCCCTATCCCATCCAGGTTTAAAACTAATCTCAATGAGGAATTTACCTTTCATGTTTATATTCATGTGACACATATCACTTTGCAAGTGAGAGAGAGAGATGAAATAGAATGAATGAAAACATTATCTCCAGGACTGATAGGCAAAGCAAGGCAACTTTAATTGAGAGCCACCTTTCATAAGACATGTAGCTTTTGAATTTTAAGTAAGCAGAAGCATGCATATATTTCAGAGTGAGTGAGTGGCTGAGAGAGAAATGGAGAAACTTTGAATTTCTTTAAAAGAACTATGATTTATTACACTGTGAAAACTAGTTAGTCACTTGGATACATTAACCACAAAATGCTGGGAAAAAGAGCATATTAGACCAAAAAATATACAAGGTCGTATATACATTCCAATATCCGCACCTAATGAACGATGCATTTATGATCAATCTAGGATCAAGAAGAATACAAAAATGTATAGCAAGATTAAAGATTTTATCATGAAATAGAGTTAACTGACCTTCGTACCAAGCCTACATCACTAACAGGTAGTTCAACTGGAGCTTGGGAAGGCTTTGGAATGGTCTTTTTGGGCAATGGCTTTATTCTGATTTTACGCTCATCAATGATAGTCTCACCGTTCTCATCTCCAACATCAGCTGGAAGCTTAGACATTGCCACCTCCTCCTCTTGCTTATCTCGAGGAAAGTAAAGTGGAAGCAATCTAAAAGGCACAATATTAATAAGCAGACACCTCAAGATAGCATTTTAAACAAAGGCAATAGAAAAAATAATCATTAAATGTATAATAGTCATCATAACAATGAATCCAAACAAGCAAGCTATGCAAGCAAGGTAGTAGAAATGTATAGTAGTATAGTACCTCTTATAAATCTCAGTATCAGAAGACATGCTAGTACAAAAAACAACAGCAGTGATATTATCATTTTGCTTTTCAAGTAATCTCCGTACAGTCCCTGAAGAACAGGAAAAAGTTTAAACCCGAAACATTCAACCTTTGAAACAGATTCAACAACATAATAATGTAAAAGGCATGGAAGTAAAAGCTAGTGATGAGTATTTTTTTTTAAAAATAGTTTTAGCTGTTTCCAAAACCATCCATTAATTATGAAAATTTAAAATGACATGTATGTCAATTAAAAGTAATGAACATTACACCAAAGTTGATGGCCCAAAAAAAAATTGTATATCCTAAAGCACATTGCAAGAGTCAACATAGGAACATGGAAACACATTTGGCACGGTCCATTTCAAATATTTAAAGATATAACATCTTGTAATATTATTTTTCTTGTTCATGGGATAAGAAAAACATTCAAAGTTCCCTTGGACTTTTATTTACCACTATATGTAATACATTACAATAATGAAATGAGAATTGTAAAAAGTAATACAAGCATAAATACTTTGAAATTCCCAATATTTTAGTTCACAACATCAACAGAATCAGGCAAAAGAGTTGTAACATTTAAGAAGTTTTCTCACTTATAGCTACATGGGCAGCTGGTTCACGGGGATAGTTTTTGGCCTCTGTGTATATACAGCCCATAGCAATACTGCATTGAAATATGTCAAAATACTGAGTTCCTTATCGATAAAACAACAGATATGTAAAAAAATTCAAGAAATACATAACAGAATCTGCAGTATGCCAACCTATGTAAACCATTTTCAATGAGAAGTTCAAGGCAAGATCGATAGCAATGACTCAGAGCATTTTCTGCAGCAGTATGATATTTTACTGCATACTTGGGACCAACGGTATGGATAACTCTCCTAGCAATACGAGTAAAACCATCAGCTTTCAGTCAAGATGAGAATGCTCGACTAAAATTTAACCTGTGGCAGTTTTGGTGCAAACTGAATCATGTGGAATACTAAAAGGAAAAGAAAAAGAAAAAACCATAAGATAACAAGCAAGTCGGTATGGCTGCTCAAATGTGAGCTATGAAAAACAACTCATGAAGCATGATCAAAATAGAATGATGACATCATGCTATCAGATGCCTCAGTCTTCATTGTATGAAGTAACGAAAAACAAAGAGTCGTGTGAAACAGTTACAAGAAAACATTAAAGAGTTAAGTGTTACATTGCATAATATTGACCAAAATGCACGATCAACATGACTTCATGAGAACTTTCTTGAAGTATGGCAGGTGTCGGATAATATCATTGATTAAGAAGAAGAAGAAGAAAAACTCCATAATGTGGAGAAGTCAGTAGATGCATTATGAATCTCTATATAATCTCAATAAAGTCTCGAGTTACGCAAGAATGTGGACGTACACACCTAGCAGGAAGATCATATGCATTAGTAATTTTGGCCATCCCTGTTCTGCATCCACCCTGTCCATAAGAGGTACATTAAGTTATTCTTGCTTCTGGTTTTCTTATTCCCAACAACTTGCCCTAAAATAACAAAGATTTGTCGTACAAAACAAAAAATGCTTCGATTAATTTGGTGAAATAGATTGCGAAAAACATCCAAGGGAACATGGCAACACTTCCTATGTCATTTTTTTCCCGATCAGTGTTTGGCATACCAGTGTTGTGCATTCTTCAGCAAGACCATGTCCAGCTGCTGCATGCAGACCTTCACTACTGTGTGCTTCATCTAAGTTCTGCAACCAAACATGCAAAGAACAAATTGGGACATTTACATCTTTAGTTAAACTTTGATCCACAATGTGATCAGATTACTACTTGACTTGCTCATATCAGAACATAAAGGATCAAACATAACCACACAAAGGTTGAGCTCCAACAATATTACTACCCTTTTCCACATTGTTAATTTGTTAGAGTCACAAGAAGCAAGTTCAGGTCCTAAAGAATGAAAAATAAAACTGTAAATGAACTATGCTCATGCATGGAACAAAAAAGAATAGCTTTCTTCAGCTCTACAGTTTAGAATAAAGTTGTCAGCACATATAGGTCAACTTGTGCATGTATGGAATAACCAATCAAACCTCCTTAAAAGGTAGTCCGTTTCTATATTTTTTTTGTTTATCAACTCAATCCTCATATAGCAATTCAGCTTAGTTCCAATGCTCTTAAAAGACTTTTTTCTCATCATTTCATTTCCATATTGGATTCACCATGTAAAATACTAATTTTTTAAAGCACAAGGTTCTCCACATCCAAGGATAAAGTAATTCGAGTGATTCATAAAAAATTCAACATATAAAGTAGCGAAAACTTAGTGTTTACCTCATTTGTGGAATTAACAGCAGCATCAACCTCAAGGTTCCACGGATGTCCCCTCCACATGTATATCTTTGAGTTTATTTCATGATGAATAGGAAACCTCGATGCCATCCCATGGCAACTACTCTCCTTCCCAGAAGATGCTAAAGGGTCAGGGAAATTTGAATTTGAAAACGAAGAATCTTCATTCTCAGATTCAAGAGAAGACCTAAACTCCGCATCACTCCACCGTGGAACTTGATCCAAGGTCACAACCGAACCCACATTGTCGGTCGGGACTGCTCCCGTGGTTGTGGTTGTAGCCACCGTATGATACATTGTAACAGCTTCCAATCAGAACCCCAAACAGCAGTCAATCCAAATTGGTTTAGGAACTCAAACTTTAACAAGGCAAAATGATAGAATTATGTAATGAAAAAACTAAGGCAATTCACAAACATTCCCATCGCAATAAAAGATCAATAAATTCAAGACTTTTAACCTAACGACATATCAAATTATCAAATCACCCGAACCCACATTTAAAAATATTCCCCAATCACCGAATTATGAAATCATGATCCCTCACACCCAAAATGAGTTAAATTGTAATACAAACAAGCAGAACCCGCCAAATTAAGCATATAAAACTAAGCAATTACGTACTCGGAAACCTACTTACTCCGTGATTTTCATATAAAATTAAAGAATTAACCAAACAAAATAAAAAAAATCGAGAAAACCCTTCACAATTTAGAGTTCAATTTATGTAAAAATTTAGAATGTACCTGAACTTGAGAAGCTGGGGAATCAAAATAGATCTTTATATTAATTATGAGCTTCGAATTATTTATAAATATTTACTATTTTTCAATGCAAAAATATATATATATATACAAGTATTATTGCAAGGCCTGTGTTGATGAGCTAGCGGTGGCGAGCTCATCTGACCCGAAATGGATTTTTACTGGGAAAAGTAATTAACAAAAAGAAAACAAACTTTCGATTGTCCTTTGTGTAAGTTGGACTCTTGATGTCAGTGGCCCTCGAATTTTCGGTGTATTTTCGTTTAAGTCCTTTTCTTTTACAGTTTTTTAATCTTAGTCTGACAAAAGAAAATTAAATTCGAAAAATATGTTTTAAGTAAATATATATATTTCAATATTGAACATATTCAGTGAGATAAATGAATATCTTTTAAGTAAATTTCAGTTTTGAGTTTTGGAAAATTATTTTTTCTTCACAATTTGATCCAACTTGACTTTAAAATCATCAAATTTTAATGTGATTATCAGATACTAAAAGTATCCGAAAATGAGAATTGCAGCAATGACATATCGTGAAGGGATGACAAATTGATGTTCTGACTAAACTAGTACCTTCGTTTTTGAGCCTGTAATTTCGGGAAATCCGTAAGCCTTCGGGGAATGGATATCTTTTAATGTGTTTCGCGATGGATCGAGGGTGTTAGCAAGTAGCTGCACATCTAAAAATTTTAAATTTTTATATATTAAAAAAATTATATTTTATATTGATGATTTAATTTTGCTCACTTAAATTTTTTTAATTTTCGTATTATTTTACTAAGTGTAAAAATTTGTATCCCCTAATAAAAAACCATCATGTGTTTGTCCTTGAATATACCAAGTTAACTAGCCTCCTAATTGACAGATTGATTGTGATCTAAATGCCTGCATTTCCGTATGAGCAAATATTAAGAACATGTATGAAGACAAAATTCTTATATAGATATATGCATCGTTGCTCCGACTCTTCGCTTTTTTTTTAACTGTGTCTGATTCTGAGAAAATCAATTATCAAAATTCTTCCAAACGCATCAAAAAATAATGGAAATAGGACAGATATCGATACATACAAAGATTGATTAAGAACATTAAACGTTTTATGGAGACAAGTAGTCCTGCAAGTGCTGAAGTTTCTCCAAGCCGCCTAGCTCTACCGGAATACGACTCGGGAAACGGTTTTGATGTAGGTGTAGGTAGCGAAGCTCCGGTAGAGTTGCGAGCTCCTTTCAAATGATTGAAGCTCAGGTACCTAAACAAGTTCCATTTGGTGATTTCAGAACAATTTAAGATGCATACACTCACAGCTTGTATTCACTAACAAGTTGCAAATGTGGGAAAATTTTGGAGAATAATCCAAAAAAAAATAAATATTTGAAATGTAGGAGATATTGAAGAATATTTGGAGATATAGGCCATTTTCTACAGTGCACAGGGGACCTCGCCATGTGCAGGTGGCGAGGTCTAATTTTTTAATATTTTTTTCTCGAACCTCGCCATGTGCAGGTGGCGAGGTCCAATTTTTTAATAATTTTTTTCTCACACCTCGCCATGTGCAGGTGGCGAGGTCCCCATGTACTGTAGAAAATGGCCTATATCCTCAAATATTTTTCAACATCCCCTATATTCTAAATATTTACTTTCATTTTGGCCTAAAAATTCAACGGTGCCTGCAAATGTGTTCTCTTTAGTTCACCGATTTCAGCAGGGAGAACATCCTGTAGCTTATTCCACCTCAAATTACTACACCAAAAACAAAACAAAAATCAAAGAAACGATTCAAACCAAACTTCAGAAAACGTGGGAAACTTACCTTTTATGCGTATGTTACTCGGATTTTGGTATCAACATTAGATAGGGGTATAATTTCCATGTATTTGGAAGGTTATATTTTCGTATCTATGTGACGATAATTATGTCGGTTTTGGATTCATTCTCTTTTTGTTTCGTCTATTTTTGTAGTACAATTTATGTATCTCTTATGACAGTTTTTGACTGATTTATGACACGGTCTTTATATATTTTAGTGGTAGTTTTTTATTGATTTATGACACGGTCTAATATAGTTAGGTGACAGTTCTTCAATATATTCAAAACTACTAGCGGAGCAGTCTACACGATTGATTTGTGTAAATCAGCTCTCATACATTATTACTTAAGTCTCTAGTTGGATAAAGACAAAAAATATTAATAAAATTCTGGTTTTTATATTAAAAAGTTTTATTTTAAATATAATTTTTAATTTTAAAATATATTTTTTAAAAATGGGTAAACTACAACAGAGGTCACTCAATTATGGGTAAGGTTACATTTGGGTCACTCAATTATTAAAAGTTACTTTTGGCTCAATCAATTATGGGTAAGGTTACATTTGGGTCACCCAATTATTAAAGGTTAAATTTGGGTCACTCAATTGTGGGTAATGTTACATTTGGTTCACCTTCATATTTAAAAAATATTTCAATTTGTGTATTAGATTAATTAATGATTTCAAATAAAATATTCTAGTGTTTTTTTTTTAAATTATATTTATTGATATTAAAATGCATTAGCAAGCGCCTCGTTAAAAAACCTCCCTAAACCTAAATGGAGGAAAAAGAGTGCCACTTGCTAATGTATACAAACTCATGTGAAACAAACCAAAAATCAAACCAACACAAGGTTCCCTGCACTTCCCAGCATTGGCGTCCTTTCCACTCAAACACCACTGGTTCGTTTTACAATTGACCTTCCTTACATTAGCTACAGCCGTTCCTTACCCAGCACAGGGGTTCCGCACGCGAGATGCCGCTTCTGGCCAATTTGTCAGCAGAGGAGTTGGCTTCCCTAGGGGTCCACACGATGGACCAGTTCAAGTTCAAACACCCTTCTAAACATTCTTTCAAAATACCCAGGAAGACCGTCGGAGCCCTGTTTATGTTACGAAACTATTCAGCACACATGAAAGAATCAGTCTCAAGGATTAGAGCATTGATGTCTGCTCTACCCATCGATTTAAACATACGGATGGCCTCCTTTATAGCAAGAAGTTCTGCAGTAGTACAATCCGTAATTCCAACGCTTTTCGAGAACATAGCCAAGGTCACGCTATTCCAATCTCTCAAGATGCCTCCTATGCCTGCCTTACCGAAACCTCCATTTACAGCACCATCTACATTGAATTTCAATGTACCAACAGGAGGTTTGAACCATGTGGAACTCACCTTGCGCTTGCTGCCATTTTTAACAAAATTAAGTAATAACGGGTCCTGCAGAATGGTGTCTGAGGAGATGAGAGCCCCTGGAATCTGATTTTGCACCACCAGCCGAGTCTAGCTAGGAAGTTGTTGTACAGCCATTGTTCGTCGACTACGCAATCATTAAAAACTCTATCGTTCCTGAGCAGCCATATGGACCAGCAGAAAAAAAACAGGCTCGAACTCCATATTTCCATGTCCAAATGAGGAATTTTAACTTCCCCCAAACTAAGATTAATGTTTTTACATTTCCTGGGATAACAAAGGAAAGTCCCCAGGTGTGAATCCATCTCGACAGAATTCTCCAACTAACCTCGCAAGCGCAAAAGAGGTGGTTAACCGTCTCGACATCCTTGATGCATAGAGGGCAGATCTGTGATTGAATGGCACCAACACCTCTCTTAGCCAGCTCACTTCTGGTTGGGAGTCTCCCGTGAGCCAACCGCCACATGAAAGCTGCAACCTTAGGAGGTACAAAGTTCGACCAAACACGTGACCACACTACATCTTCATGCCCATTGCAATCACTTAGTAATTCGCAGTAGTTTTTGACGCTAAAAACTCCATTTGCAGCAGCTTTCCAGCGTACTCCATCACTGAGGAACCTACCCGGTTCCCTTCCTTCTAAAGTTGCGATGAACTCATTCCAGACTGCCTTTTCCCAATCAAAAAGATCCCTGCGCATTTTTACCTCCCATACCCACTTGCCGTTGCTGAATCTGCCGAAGTTAGCTATCGGACCCGACTTGTCAATTGCCAAATTGAAGATTCTGGGGAAACTAACTTGGAGAGGAACTGGTCCTGCCCAAACATCCGACCAGAAAAGGATCTTCTTACCATTACCCACCAAGAAATGTAGATTTTGCGAGACAACACTATTAGGATTGGTTAGAGGGGAAACAATATTTCTCCAAACCCAGGACTTCCTACCGTTTGATACCCACCAAGAAATATTCTAGTGTTAATGAGGGTATACAAGTGATTTGGAAGAAAAATGACTAAATTGATGTATTTTTTAAATATGAAGAGTGGCAAAATTGTAATATTACCCATAACCCGAATGTAACATTTAATAATTAGATGACCCAAATGTAACTTTAGTCATAATTGAGTGACCTCAGCTGTAGTTTACTCTTTAAAAAATGATACTACAATATCAACTTGTCACGTAATCACTTATACATTTTTTTGCTTAACCACATGTATTCGATTTATTGACCAACTAATTAGAATCGAAGTTATACATAGGCTTAGTATAAGACAACCTTCCTAACTTAATTTTTTTCATTTACAACGTCATGATTCAAACCCCTAACCTTGATTAAGGACCTAATGTCTCATCTCACTAGACCAACTGGTCGTTGGTTCATCACTCGTATCTTTCCTAATATAAATTTCATAATTTTTTCAGTAGTCTTAAGGTGATTACATTGTAGTATTTGTTCATACTTTTCTTTAACCTTTTAATAATGTATACATACCTTACAAATAAAATTATTTGAATTCAAATCTATTATGATAAACATAATCATTTCTCAGTTTTATAATTACGAAACAAAATGTCGGTAACTAAATAAAATACTTGTGAATTGAAAGCATGCCCCCTAACTTTTTGAGTGGGAACTGCAAAATCGACTCATAAAAGGAGGAATATGAATATAAAAATAAAAATACTTTTTGGTGAATATTATAATAAGGGAACAGAACCTAAATCTGAGGTTGAAATCAAATCCCAAATTAGCATTATTAATAACAAAGAGTGTCGGCACATAAGTTGCTTTATTGTGTAGGCAGGAACATGGATGGACCGAGAGGTGTTGGTGGGGCAACTGCCCCCCTAAAATTTTGAAAATCATATATGATTTAGAAAAAATTTAGAATTTTTTTATATATTTTTTTATTAAAAATTTATTTTCGTCCCCTTAAACTTTTATAAGTTCGTCCCCTAAAAATTTATAGATTCGTCCCCCTAACCTAAAGTCTTGGGTCCGTCCCTGAACAGTAACATCTATCTTAAGGCTAAGCAATTAGCAAAGCATCTATAATAGGAATTTAGGGTTAATGTGACCCCCCTGTCATCTCATGAAAGCGTATGAATAATACAATTATATATATATAACAACAAATTAATTTTTATTAAGGCTACGTTCGGCGTAGATTTTTGGAACGAATGTTTAATAGAATTTGAATTTTTTTGTTTTTGCGTTTTACAATTTTTAAGATAAAATTTGGATTTCAAACGGCTGCTCTATATTTTTGGTGTGACCATTCGACGATGTTTTTGTGTTCGGCAACCTAACAGACGTTTGGGAAGCATTCTCGAACGAAACTTAAGCCTTAATTAGATAATTAAAATTTTAAGAATTCAAAGTTTAAATATTAAATCACTTTAAAATTTTAAATTTTAATCCTACCCTAACCGCTAGACCTTAGTTATAAATTCTAATCGATTCAAACAATTCACGAGTTTAATAGGTTTTTTATTTATATTTTTATTTTGATATTAAATTGTTTTATCATTAGTATTATTTTAGATTTTGCCACATTTATTACATGGATAAAAGAAAATATTTTACTTAAAATAATTATTTAATAAATTTTCGTAGGTGAAGTGGTAAACAATTTGTATATAATCTATCAAACTTGCATTTGATCGGTAAATAGTGATTTTTTGGTTGATTCATTTGAAAATTAAATAAAAATATGAATAAACAATGCCAAGACTAATTCGGATTATTTTTGGTATAACTATCCTAATCTAATTTATTGATTAACTAATTCGAATCGAGTAATATAAAATTATATTATGAAGACAACTCTCCTAATCCAACTTGCTTCATTTACAATGTCAAAATTTAAACTATTAATTTTGTTTAAATAATCTAGTGTTTCATTTTATTATATCAATTGATTGTTAATCGATTTGATTATATATATATATATATATATATATATATAGTTTTGAGCAAGTGACTAGTATATAGCGAAATCTTGTCAGTATCATTACAAGACATTTGATATGAACAACGACGCGTATTAACGTGGGATTACAGTGGCAAACACATATATAAATATTGTGTGTCGAGAAATTATATTATAAGCTTGACTTACCACATCAGTCATGGTCCTAATCAATAAAATTTACTAACTACGCCATTTTTTGTTGTGCCAATTTTTATTATATAATAACTTTAAATTTTTTGTTTTTTAAATGACATGTAAAAAGTATTGGTGAAGGTTCACTAATTGAAAAAAATGACATGAAAAAAATAATATAATAAGTGATTTTCATTGGTTGAGACCATAGTTAATATGATAAGTCAGACCTGTAATATAATTTATCGCGTATTTCGGTGTTATTAATTAATCATATATGTTAGACCTACTTAATTAACCAATTAATTAACTAACCATAATCGGATATCGATCTTGACATGTTGGATCCTCATAAAGTAGTTGTTTCCCAGAAAGGGTTCAAGTTTATTACAATAGGTGGACTGACAAATTATGAAAACAACAATTACTTGGGGTGGATATTGACATTGACTTTTTAGGGAATTAATAATAAAATTGACTCACCATATTATTATAAATATTTAAAAATTAAAACATAAATTAATTAAAGTATATTATATTAATTTTAATTTTCGTTTAAACATATATCAAAATAATTATTTACCCTTAAATTATAAAATCTTAATTTTTGTTCATTTGAAATTTAAGCCGCCGTTGCCTTCTGTTGTTGGCGCCGCTTATATCGATCAAAATACCTATCAACATGACTTATCCTTGTTTGTAATCATGCTCCACATGATAGGTATTATTCGATCAAACAGTTAGAATCCTATGAAAATTCATGGATAGGTATTTTGCCGCCGCTTATATCTTTAATTTTGAACAATTACGCGGCGGCGGCTTAAATTTCAAATGAACAAAAATTAAAGTTTTATAATTTAAGGGTAGATAGATATTTTGATTAATATTTAAAAGAAAATTAAAAAATAAAACAATATATTTTAATTAATTTATTTTTTTGATTTTTAAATAATTTATAATTATACGGTGAGTCCTTTAAATTTTTAATCTTTATAAATCAAATTAATGGTGCTCATCGGTGCTTGTCGTTAATGGTACTCATTAGTACTAGTCGAGTGTGGCAAAATTTTTCTAATCATTATATATATAACAAAAATTTTAAATTTTGGAAGAGTCGTTATATATATAAAGATGAATTTTAAAATTTTTAAAAGATCATAAAGTAAATATTCTAAATTTGGGGAGTCAAGGCTTCTGAAAAGGTCCATCTATGTCTAGATACAATATTTATAGATTTTAGTATCTGATTTAATGGTCGATTAATTAAGTTCATATATTATAAATATAGACGGAGTCAGAAAATTTATATTTTAATGTCAAAATTTTGAATGTTAACTTATAGTATTTAATTAAAAACAAATGAAGTCAAATGATGGATGTCAAGTTTCTTTAAAGGATCTCAATTATTTTTTAAACTATTGTCGATTAAATGATGTCAATTTTCTTTACATATCTTCATATAAAATACATATAAAAATTGTTCAAAAAATACATATAAAAAATCTTCTTCTAAAATATTTGAGGTGTGAATTGACACCCCCATTACTTCATGTAGTTTTGCCCATGATTTTAAAGAAATTATGAGTCACTTTTTTAATTTAATTTAATTTATTTTTATGATTAAAATCAAACTTTAAACGTTATTTAAAAGAATTAATTTTTGATCTCATTAAATCAACTAATAGTTATAAGCTTAAGTTCCATGATTGTAATTATTATTTTTTAAAGTGGAAGGATATGACTATTATCTTTTAGGAAGTATATTTTTCAAAAATAAATTAAAAGATATTATTCCATATTATATTAGGTTTTTTATTTCTACAAACAATTTTAATATACCACTATGTGTTTTTAATAATTTATTTAATTTATTATCCGTGCATCAAATAATTATATATTAAATAAACTCTTCAAATTTAAAATAGTTAACAACGTTCTTCGCTTTTGCATGTAGAATTCTAGCTAGCCACGTTCACTTGAAAACAAAAATTAGGGTTCATCAATTTAACAATTAATTAGAAAAAAAAAATTCAGTCAAACTATTTTAATATCAATTATTATAACATATAGGCACACGACACATACATATGCTTGATTTGATTAATCTAAAATATCAACAGAAATAATATTTTTTAATCCATTTTCACATATATTTAAATAGTCTCGTTTTGTATATATTCGACAACTATTTCAAATTGAGTATTGTAGACGAAGACGAAACTACAACAACAGTGAGAGAGGTATGTGCCTTAAAATATAATCTATCTTGATTTTAAGCTTTGTTCTCTTTCAGTTTTTGAATTAAATACTTATTAGATTCTTGTTATTTTTGAAGTTACGTGGTTTTGTCTCTCCGGTTGTCTAATCATGGCTCCATCATTAACTGCAGAGATTCATTATAAGAGACATTTTAAACCTAATTTATTCTATTCATAACGATAGAATTCAAATACTTGACCTTACTTAGTACACGTTTATATACCATGTTTCAATTTTATATAAAAATTTTGTAAATATAATTTAAAATTATATTTACAAAACGTATTTAAATTTCCGAATCAAAATAAAATTTTTTAATCATATAATTTTATTAAAGACAAAAAAAATCATATAAAGAGATATCATCGCATATATGAGTCCAACCCTTTATACTTTATAAATTAGACCGGAGAAAAATGCTATTTGCACATATGAGTCCAGCTCTTATTACTAGAGCACAATTTGGGTAAATTAAATAAGATATTTGAGGTGCTCGTGATGTTCATTTTTTATTAAATAATATTAAAGATGATTATGACAAGGGTGGTGGGATTTTTTATATTGATTTTTTGAATATAAAAATAGGAGTAAAATCTGATTGAAATAATAGAATTGAATAATTAAGTGGGATCCAAACTTAGATGTTGGGGGACCAGTTTTGTATGCTGAAGACGAAACCGAAACCGAATCAAATTGGCTTATCAAATGAACATCATATGCGAGGGAATCTAAATGAAATGAATTATTTCGAGACATAAAAAATGACACCGAAAAAAATCAGATAATTTTTATCTGTTTTTTATATGGTTTTTAACGACTTTAAATTAACCATGCGAACATTCCATCTCTAAAAATGGCACATAATTTAGGTTAGCAGAAGTATTTTTCATTGTGTTACTAACTTCGATTATTAAATCAAAAGAATAGAGTAACTAAATTCATGAAATCAAAGGGATATGGACTGAATTTCAAATGTTTGGGGAATATGTGGACTGAAATCGAATTAGACCCTTTATGTGTAATTTAATCTTTTCTTTATTTGCCCCCCCCCCCCCCCCCCCTCCCTTCTCTCTCTTTCAATCGATGGGACAAAGAGAAAAGCTTTTCAAAAACTAGGCGTGCTTTCCCCAACACTAAAACTCACACATACTCAGAACCCCAAAACCCTAGCTCTTCTTATTTCTCTCTCCGCGTTTCTTTTAGATTCTGTTTGGATGCTTTGAATCCTTTGGGTTTTTTTTTCATTTAATTTGCTGATATGGAAGATAAAGAGGAGAGCAATCCAGGAGCTGAGTTTACATCCGAGTCGAGCTGGACACTTTCCGGGGGAGGACCTGACTCGGTGTCCAACAGCGTTGATTACTTCTTCGACAGGGAAGGTAGTGTACTTAGTGAGTTCGGCTGGGATCTACCAGCGGACCATGCCGATGAGTTTGTCCGGTTCGTTGAACTCGACCGGACTGAAGCCAGGCCTGAATTGGCGGGAAACTTTAGCGGCTCACAAAGCTACGCTGCAGCTGATGATGTTGCTCGTTGTTCGGTTTCGAATCCGGGTGGGTCAGCTGATGTGTCAACGTCGAATCCGTCAGTGTCTTCGTGCTCCAGTGAGGATCCGCCGGAGAAGTCTACGGGCTGCGGCGGAAAACCGCCTGAGATACCGTGAGTAGTAGTGAACAAATTAATATCCATCGCCAGTGATGAAAATTAAGATAAAAGAATCACCGAAAAAGAATAATAATAGACTATTTATTTATTTATTTATTTTTATTATTTCGAGGACTGAGTCACAATTACGTACCGATCCTGTGGGTAAAATACAGATTTGTGGTACAGAGGGTGCAATTTTCGGCGTCCGTACATTCTGAAACTGTAAAAGAAAATTGCTTCGTGCTAGTTGGGGAATAGGATAAGGTAGTCTCGTAATTTTAGTGAAACAGTAGATGCAATTAAGGGAATAATGGGGTGAAACCAAAAGGGGCTTTTTCGGCTATTAACGAAGTGGCCTTGAACGCCGTTACGCCGCCGCTATTGCGGCGGGAATATGCCGTTCTTCCTTTTTGTTTTTACTTATTCTCCCCTTTCGGTTCTTATTTCAAGTTTTAATCACGTTAATACTTAATATTAAGGCAAACAGCGGGAATATAGCTGGGAAAATCCCTCTTTTGGTAACATAAATCATAGAGTTTAGATCATACTTTTTTATGAAATCTGTCTTTTGTTCTAAATTCATCCCCTCATGTAAAAGTGAAATGGGTATTGCAGATCATTCATTATGCTGTTTGGGTGTTATTTTTTAGCTGGGTTTTCCCATTGTTTTATGAATCTGGGAATGCAGTTCATATCATATCATTAATGGCTGCACTCGCTGAAGTACAAGTATCTTAATTCTTTTTTCAAGCAGAAGCTTTTAATGCCTAGGGATTTTTCTTCTTCTTCTTCTTCTTCTTCTTCTTCTTTCCATTTTGATATTTAGGTGGAATATTTTTGTAGGAGTAAGGTGAGGAAGAAGGGGCAAAAACGAATACGGCAGCCACGTTTTGCATTTATGACCAAGAGTGAGGTTGATCATCTTGAAGATGGCTATCGATGGCGGAAATATGGACAAAAAGCTGTTAAAAACAGTCCATTTCCTAGGTCTGTTGCTATTTCTCTATTTTTCTTTTCATGATACACAGAAAACTGACATTTAACCCACTTTCAGAACTGATTCAGTGCCTGATTTCTGTTACAAAAAATTAAACCTTACAGTGAAACATTGTAAATTTTCAAATATAATAATGAACTTTTTGTCCATAAGTTTGTGTATTAATCAATAATCAGTTCTTTTCCGTTTGTCATAGGGGGCAGTTTCTGTCAGTATATGGACAAAACCCGGGGGGGGGGGGGGGGGAACAAAATCCTCCGCCTAGGTGTAATTTTATGTACTAAATATTAAAAAAAATAAGTTTTAATCTTAAATATTAAATTCTAAATCTTAATAAATATCTTACCCAAATCCCTAAATTCTAACACTTAATTTTTTAGCATGAGGCATAAATAGGGGTGTAAATCGTCTATCTTCTAATCATGCCTCCATTTATGACTCCACAATAAAATTATGGGTTTAGGGTTTAGAGTTTACGGTTAGGGCTTAGGGTTAGGATATAGATAATTTAAAGTAGGGTGTATTTCTTAGAGGGTAGGGTGCAAGGTTTAGGATTTAAAATTTAGGGTTAGGGTTCCTAATTTAATTTTTAAGTGTTTTTTCAACAGGAGACATAAATGGAGGCATGATTAGGGGAGGAGGATTTTTACTCATAATAGGGGTACAAAAAGACATGATTTCTATTAATTATAAAGTAGAGTTAATGATACCATTCTTCAACAAGTTAATTGTTTTTGGTTTTCTCAATGGATCCATTCTCCAGCAGTTCATGACTATGCCATTTCTATTTTCTAGCACCCTAGGAATTGATTCTCTATTTTCTTAAGCCACTAATCTTAATTTTTTACTGCATAAATATTATTGTTCAGCCTTATTTATGCTAGAAAATACTCTACTTTGCATTATCTAAAGTGATCAAATTCATAAAGCAAAGTCTTTAATAAGAGGAAGGGGTAGGATTGTTCATGAATCGAATCTGAAACATGTGTCGATCAACTTGATAATTGACTCCCCACTCATGGTTTAGTTGAGATTTTTTTCAAGCAGCAAAAACCCATAATAGAATCATTATGTTAGAGGGCAGTGAAATGAGGAATTCATGCTTAAAATCATTAATGGAAGTAAAATTTTCAAACTGTTTTGAAAATCTAAGCCACATATTTGTTCTCACAGGAGCTACTATCGCTGTACAAACAGCAAATGCACAGTGAAGAAGAGGGTAGAACGCTCTTCTGAAGATCCTACCGTTGTCATCACTACATACGAAGGTCAACACTGTCATCACAGTGTAGCATTCCCCAGAGGGGGACTCATCAACCATGAAGCTGCCTTTGGTGGTCAATTGACACCGGCAGTCTCACAATTGTATCATCCAGGGTCACATTTACATAGGGAAATTCCTCTGAACATATCACAATCACAGTCACAGGCACACCAAGCACCCATTGACGCCGGAGAATCTCGTTCGGAGCCCGAGCCTACCACCCCAAAGCCCCCAACAGATGAAGGGTTACTCGGTGATATCGTCCCTCCCGGAATGCGTAACAGATGAGAAAGAAAACACGGTAAGAATATATCTTCCTTTAACTAAATCAAGTTTATTAACTTACTCTCACGCTCTGCATGTGGTTGTCCATTTCAATATGTGTGCTTTAAAGGGAGGACTACAGACTGCAGACTGCAGTACCATTTTTTAACTAAAATTAGGCAGAACAATCAGTACCAAAGTAGCTTGATGCCAAAGAGAAATTAAGAAGCCGTAAGTTAAGATGCATAGCTTAGTTATTGATGTGTAATTCAATCTACCATAGCTATTGAAGCATAGTGACTCATCAGTCGGTTTCTCAAAGCTGACATGTTTCTCAAAGCTGGCAAGTTTGTTGAAGGTTGTTACTCCGTTTGTTATTTCTGATTCAAGAACAGTTGGGCCCTAACTGATTAACCATTTCTGATTCAAGAACAGTTGGGCCCTAACTGATTAACCACTATTGACTTTCTAGTCATTAGTTAAATCAGTTGGGCTATATAAACCCTTGAAGGGCACTGGCCCAAATTAATCATTTTGGCCTACATTTTATAAAACAAAAGAAAATATTCAGATTCCTTTTTCTTCTTTCTTTTCGTTTTCCTCTTTTCTGTTTGGCTAGGGTTTCTGTTTTTCTGTAATCTCCGATCATCTTCATCCTTTTCCGGCAACCTCATTAATAGCCATGAGGGCTGAGGCTTTCACGTGTCTAGACCTTCTTAGCTATACTAGCTAGTGGACCACTGTGATATTTAACCCCACAAGCATGGGATATATAGAAACCTCTTTGATTCATCATCTTAATCTATATTGGAACAATTTAACTGTATCGGAATACTAATAAATAGGTTTGGACCCTTAAGGTTTATCGATATACTGGTATCTATAGTGATATGGTAGGCCACGGTCATCCTTGTGATTTCCTCGCTTGTTTCCACATCATGAATAGCATCAGGTGCATGATTTTATCGACTACTGTTTCTTCGGATTCAGTGTTTGCGGATTGCCTCATTGTTTCTTGCTGTTGCCTGCTTTCTTATGCTTATCAGGCATTTGGAAAGACCTTACTAGACATGGGTTTTGTTAGAGGATGAAAATCGTCTGCCCCTTTATTATGCCTCCTTTTATGTCCTCACTTTAAAATAGTGGGTTTAGGATTTAAGATTAAAGGTTGTGGTTATGGTTTAAAGAATTATGGGTATGGTGTATTTTTTAGGGTGTAGTGTTTAGGATGTGAAAATTAGGGTTATGGTTTAGAATTCAATTTTTAAGTGATTTTTAACGGGATAAAATTCGTCTGCCCCTTTTCGGTGCCCCTACATATGCCCCAACACTAAAAATCACTACAAAATTAAATTCTAAGCCCTAACCCTAAATTCTAAATCCTAAACCCTACACCCTATACCCTAAAAAATACACCCTACCCTAAATTCCCTAAACCCTAACCACAACCCCTAACCTAAAACCCTAAACCCTAAAGTTAATTTTGAGCGTGGAGGCATATGTAGGGGCACCGAAAAGGGGTAGAGGATTTCCATCCTTTTTAACGTGGGGCATAGAAGGGGGCATGATTAGGGGCATAGAATTTTTACCCTTTGTTAGTTTAATGCAACTTTAGTACTTGTGAAAAAAACCCTTAATTACCTTCAGAATCATTTAGGTTCACGTTTAAGATGTTCTCTTTGCCATTGGTAAAGAGTAAGACTTAAAGTTGTATTCCATTTGAGCCTGAAGGGTTATCAGTTCAATAACCACTGTAGCATCATCTGGATTGATGTTTTAGATGTTAGATATAAGATTGACCCAATTAACAAGTGATTGATTTGTTTATAAAATAAATTATAAGAAAATCCTTTTCCAAGTAGCACTACTATAAAACCATTATGAATAAATTATAAGAAAATTTTATTTATTTGAAAATGGTTATATTTTGGGATATCTTGTTTTATATTAATTCTTTCAATGTTGTATTAAGTAACAAATATTATATTGAATCATTTTTGTTTGAATTGCAGGTAGTATTGTAGTGTTACTATACCTGACCTGGAAAGAGTCCATTCTAGGGTTTTTTATACATTGATTTTATACTGACCTTATAATTATTATATAAGTATATTTTTAAAAAATATCAGATTTAAGGTAATATAAGTTTTTTTAATCAGTGAGGCCCACGGATATTTAGATAAAAATCACCTGCCCCTTTTCGGTTTTCCTACCTATGCTCCAATACTAAAAAAATACTACACAAATAAATTTTAAGCTCTAACTGTAAGTTCTAAATCCTAAACCCTATACCCTACAAAATACACTCTACCCTACATTCCTTAAATCCAAACCATAAACCCTAACCTAAAATGCTAAACTCACATAATTTTGAGCGTAGAGACATAAGTAGGGACACCGAAAAGGGACAGAAGATTTTCATTACATATATTTACTAATATGTTTTCAAGGATTAATTTGCTTTTAAGCCTATAGCATCTTTTAATTCTAAATACAGTCCATGGTCTACATGATTATGCCAACCGATCATGATAGGAGGAACTATAGAACTTTCGGTTTTATGTCATCTGGGGAAAAAAAAAACAAAAAGCACATGACAGTTTACCGACAAAAGCAAAAGAAAAAAAAAGGAAAAAAATGGTAGGTCCTTTGTTCAACACTTGTGGAGGTGACTAAAAGTAGAAGAAAAACTATAAAAAGAAAAATTGTCAATAGTCATAACAAAATGATAACTTATCTTGCTTGCCATGTCAAGAGAATATATAAATTCTTGTTCAACTTTGAAGCCTTATAGAATATTATCTGATCTAACTTTATATAAAAAAGAGAATGTCATTATTATTAGAAGACTCGAGTTCAAACAACTTATTTGCAAAGTGTGTGACTTATCAAAGGACTGAAAAACTACGTGAGATCACACTATAGGCAACAAAAATCATTTTTATAAACAAAATAATATTATGTTGTGATTTTGGGGTGTTAGAAAAATCGAAAAAAATAATACTAACCCTTATAATATCATAATATTTACTTAACACAAACTCAGCTATATTGGCTATTGCTTGCATGATCAGTTCATTATCTTATGCCCTTATTTATCTTTTGAAGGATAGAGTTGTACTTGTTCATGGTGTTTTACGTGACTGAAATGCAGGAATCGATAATAGAAGAAGATATTTTTATATATAATTTATAATTTTATGATTTAAAATTTTGTTTAGGGTTTAGAGTTTAAGATTTACGATTTTGAGTTTATAAGGTAGGTTTAAGGTTCTAAATTTGATTTTAGATTTTAACATTTAGGCTTAAAATAGACGTATAAAACGAATGTTTAAATTTCATCCCCGAACTATAATTCTCATTATAAAATGATCTCTAATCTTTTGGTTTTTTTTAATTTCATCCCCAAATTAGGACTCCCATTCTAAATTAGCCCCCAATTTTTTAACATTCTAATTTTTTTTCTTCAAATTATTTTGTTTATGTCAGTTCACTATTACGTAATATACATCGATGTTTATATGTGGCCGTTTCTAAATTTAGATATTAAGTCGCTCGAACTAAGCATGTACCTTTACTCTTACATATTCAGAATTTAGCGAGGAAGATATGGTCCTTTCGTATACAACATGTGCCCGGTACTGGTAATCGGGTTGCTGATCGGTTAGCTAGATTAGTAACCTCCTCGAATTTTAATATTAATGTGTCGGATAGTCGCCCGGAGGCCGGATGGGATCCGAGACTTGCTGCTCAACGATGAACTAACGTCAGGGGAGTGAAGAGTTTGATTATGTTCTTAGTTTTGTTGCTTTGTGTGGCCATGTGTTGGCTCTTGTTTTAATTTGTTTTTAGTAACATTTAATATTATTATACTATTTTTCTTCCGATTAAATTTAAATTTTTTTAATGAGGCATAAGATTGTATTTTTTGTGTATAATTTCACATTAATGAATTTTTACCCAAAAAATTTAGATATTAAGTCAAAAAAATTCAAATACCAAATAAGTTTAAAACACATAACATCCATTAATTGGATAAATCATAAAGCTGATAAATTAGTAAAATTTTAACAAAATTTACATTTTTGAATTAATATATGTGACTAATTTCAAGTTCAAATAACAATTAAATATTTTAACCATGTTAAGAGACTAAATATGCATTAAAAAAACAATTTCAATAAAAAACAATTTCAATACCACGATTAAGTATCATTAAATATAAGGTTTAATGTTAAAATAAGTGCCTAAATTATCTAATTTTTTTATTTACCATTTTTTTTACTATTTTTAGGTGCTCAAAGTATTATTTGTTTTACCTCTTTTAAGCTCAAACTGAGACACGTACTTTGACTAAAAAATAATAATTTTGGCACCTATTTTGATAAAAAATTGATAGTTTGAACACTTAAAAAGGGCAAAAAGAAGTTTAGGCACTTAAAAAGAAAAAAACGGGATAATTTAAAAATCTAAAACCCTAATGATATTAAAAAAGAGAAAAATAATGAGATTGAACTTTTATTTTTGTGTTGACAATGCAACCACCTTTGAGGCTTTGACAGCCACAATCCATTTTTGAGTAAAAGAAGTGAATGAATGATGAAGATTTGGCTACTCATAGTTCTAGAATGACTTGAACCTTAAGACTCAGTCCAACTACTCCTTATATATTCCCCTTTTCTTCCAATGCCATCTCAATAGCTTAACAAAAGGACCATTTCCATTACAGCTATAGGTTGCTGTAATAAAATGAGATACTAGATCTTTTAAATAAAGTATTACATGTTATAAGTTTAGATTCGAGACACATACACATATAGTTATTTTTAAGGTCGCGTGATTTCCTAGTTGGAAAACCTAATCCTGTAACAAAGGTCACAAATTTGAATTTTAGAATTATAAATAGAGAAAACTGAATGGAGAGAATCGCCCCATAATAGAAATCTACAATACTTGATCCAGATTAGTCAGTCAATAAATCAGATATAGATGATTATATAAAAAAAGCACTTTTATTTAATTTTCCGTTTCATTTTAAACAAGATAAATCACTCAAATCACCGACTCATTTTATTTATAAAAATTATATAAATCAACGAAATTAGATATCGAACTTAGAGAAAAAAAAAACCTTTCATATGTTAAATGGCACGTCTCGAGGCAACTATTTGGATAAGCCACATGAAATCTTTAATTTGGAAAGTTTTTTTTTTCTTTTACAATAAAGAAAAAACAAACCGTTAGGGTAGACATAAAGGGTACCTTTCTAAAGACTATTGGAACAAAGGGGCTTGCTTACAATCAAAGACCAATACAAAAGGAAAGCTTGACTTGTATCCATTGTCACCGAAATACAACATTAACAGAAACACGAACAACTCGAACACAAAACAAGTCAATAGACATCAATTATTTTATTGAATTTCTATTAGTTGATGTCGTTAGATCCGATAACGATGATCTTGGAGCTTCACCATCCATCTCGGATTATTTTATAACAGATATAAGTAAATGGGCTAATCACCTGGATATTCCCTTTAAAATAATTATTTATTGAAATAATTCCATTGAAATAATTATGAAAATACGCTTTCTGAACACATAAGACGAAGTCCCCTTTCGACTTTTAAAGTCGCTTATGAGAGGATACGACTTTTCAAAAATTGTTTTATGTATAACATGACTTCAGTTTTTTTTCTTACATAAAATAATAGAGTATATACAACGTATTCAGGATGAAAAAAAATTGAAATCACGTCTTATAGGAAGCGACTTTCGAAAGCCAAATCTTCTTAGAAGCGACCTTTAAAAGCCACATTTGGCGAGATGCTACTTTATTCTACATATTCAAAAAGGGGCAGAGACGAAACCAAGTAGGGTGTGGGAGGGACTGTTGCCCCTCCCAAATTTTTTGGTGTAATTATATTTTGGAAAATACTTTGATTTACACAAGCCCTTTAATTTTAGGGTTTAGGGTTTAAGATTTTAGGTTAGGGTTTAGGGATTTAGTATGTAGGGTATATAATTTAAGGTTTATGGTTAGAATTTAGAGTTTAGGGTTTAGGGCTTAGGTTTTAGGTTGCTAGGGTTTGTGATTTAAATTTTAAATTTTATAAAAGGGTTGTGTAAAAAAAATTTACACAGCTTGTGCATCAAAATAAAACTCTTATATTTTTAGTCCCTTTTAGTTTAAATGTTAACTAAATAAGGCTTTTGTCCCCCCCTAATTTCTAAATTTAAAGGCTTACAGACTCTTGCCCCTCCCAACATTGAATCTTAGCTCCGTCCCTGAAAATTGGTATTTTCATAAGTATTTTGATGGATATTATTTCAATAAATAATTATTTTAAAGGAAATATGTAGGTGATTTTGCCAATTAAATGTGAGTGTATTCTTGGGGCAGTAAACTACAGAGGAAACTTCTGTTCAACTCCATTGAAATGACACTTTCTTTATTGTTTCCCCCTTGATTTGCTTAGGATTTAAAGCAGAAGTTTTCATCATATAAGCTCAAGGACAGCAGCTGTGCTGCTATTGGCTCTTGAATTTGCTTTTCTTACAACACACTATTTGTCTGAATTCTGATTTGATGGAAAATGGTGTATTTGATTATGTTTTAAGATCAAATAGAATGAAAGACATAAAGAACATCAAAAGAAAACAAGTTTTAGATGCAAGAGGACATGTTTTTTTCATAGCTCAAAAGCAACAATTGTGGAAGATTTACCTTAGCAAATTCACTTGTCTATACACTCTCAAATCTCTTGCATCCCGGATTGCAAGTGTTATGTGTCTAGACTTAATCCGAGCATCGGTCGGGCACCGATGCAGGCGGTTCGAATCTACCAAGGCATGAATCCAGCAGCATTCCCCACTGCATCTTCCTCGACGGGAGCCGGAAGGTTAAGGTCGATTAGAGCCGACATCTCTGCTGAGTCTTGTTTGATCACCAATGTTCTGTCATCCGAGCCACCGACGAAATGGGACCTTTTATGACCTCCTAAAGCTTGCCCTGACTTGAAAACCCTGAAGCAAAATGGACACTCATGGCCCTTGCTCTTCTTTGAACCCAATCTTTTCTCAGCATTGCTGGATGAACCTTTAGGAACACCAAGGTTCTTGCCATTTGAACATGACTTGGTCACTTTGGTATCGGTCATCGGAGCTGTAAACGAATCGCTGGCTAAGCTATGTTCATGACTCTCGTGTATCGAATCGTTGCAGTCGTTCACCTTGGTATGGCTCGCTCGGTGTCCTCCGAGAGCCCTATGGGAATCAAAGGTCTTGTAACAAGTTAAACACTCGTATTTGCTTCCCTTTTGAGGGCTGCAATAAGCATTATTCTTGCCATTCCTTCTTAAATCATACTTGGATTTGCTTTTAAACCCGGATCCATACACGAATTTAGGCTTTTTCGACACGATGTTCGTGCGAAACTCATCGACCGAATCGTCTGATTCCACCTTCTTTGGTCCATGTCTAAAGTACCCGGAATCAGAATTCTCTGAAGAATGACAAGTTTCTGCAGGATCCTTCAACTTGTTCTTATTAGAAACACATTTCATGGCATTCTTAATGGTGATCCTCACATCGATTGAAGGCGATTTGTCTTCCAACACGACCGAGTTGTTGTCCGAAGAATCGGCAACCGAATTAAGCCCTCTCCTACAACCGGAATCCCTCGACAACATCATCAAACACATAGCCACTTCCTCCTGTTCCTGCACTATCTCCGAAACAGACGAAGAACCATTCCCAATATTGTCCGAATTATTCGAATGAACACCGATCGTCTTATACTTCACCCTCTTCGATCTCCGTTTACTCGGACTCGTCGACGTCTCGGTATCCGACTCACTATCCATTACCAGCTTATGCTTATCGCCATTGTCGAAATGATAAGCTCTCTCTTTCTCAGAATGACAAGACATGTGCCCGCACAGAGCTTTCATTGATCTAAAACCCTTACCGCATTCTTTACAGACCATCTCTTTGAACGAAGAAGAAGACCCATTGCCGGAATCTGAAAACCTCTTGGTTTTCTTGGGGTTTGCCCTCAAACCAGCAAATCTCTTGGTGCCGGAGATAAGCTTGTTCAAGGGCGTGTCGGCGGATTCTTCCTCTGTTTCAGCAGAATTCTCGTTGTTGTTCATATGAGTTCTTATGTGACCACCCAATGATTTCCCACACGGATACCTCTTGTTGCAGAATTTGCAAACGAACTTTTTCTCTCGGTTTAGTTCCATTAATGAATCAATGGAAGAACTAAGAAGATCAACGAAACAAACAGAAAAAAAAAGAAGAAAACCCAGTAAAGGAAACAAGATCAGTAGCTCGTTTCTTACCTCAAATCTTCAAAAATTCGAGAAAATAAAAGAGATGAAAGTTACTGTTCATTTTTGGAACAAATTGGAAGCATTTTCTGGTCGCTAATGGTGGCGATGAACAGGTTTAGGAGAAGAACAATCAAAGCAAAAAACCATGACTCTTTCTTTCTCTCTCTCCCATTTGTTTGTGTGTTGTAGTTGGGGGAGAATTACATGCAGGGAAGGCTAAAGATTAAAAGAAGGGAAGTGAAAGATTGGCAGCACGTGTACTCTGTTGAGAACCATTCGCTGATGGATTCAACGCTCCAGATTTCTCCAGTTTGTTTCTATATAAAATAAAGGGAAAACTACACCGGTGTTCCCCAAACTATTATTGTTTTCCTATTTTGGTCCCTAAACTATGTTTTTCGGCAAAATCGTCCCTTCTGTTACATAGTTCTCATGTTTTGGTCCCCCGAAACGGTTTTACTGACGTGGCATTTTTTAAATATTTTTTAATCATTTCTCTCCCCTCTTAAAAAATGTCACGTCAGCAAAATTATTAGCTATTTAACGCCGGGGACCAAAACATGAGAACTATATAACAAAAGGGACGATTTTGTCAAAAAACATAGTTTGAGGACCAAAATAAGAAAATGGTAATAATTTGGGGATCACCGGTGTAGTTTTCCCTAAAATGAAGTCCTGTTTTATTATAAATAGTTATGTATTTTAAACTATTTATTTTTTAAAATTTATATAAAAAAGTTAATTAACACTGTAAAACAGAATTGTATCGGTGGTTAAGAAGTTTGAATTATGCCCCTTATAATTATAAAAAAATGTTAAAATATGAAATTAGTATTTATATTATATATAAACCGTGGATTTAGTCAATATGCTTTGAGTTGATATTTTTAGTTCATATATGTGAATTCTGTTAGATTATATTTTATCACTAGTTCCTATACTATACATTAGTTGCAGATTTAATTTCTGATCTGTTGATAATTTTTTGAATGGTCAAAAAGTGATAATAAAATTATATTTGTTTATAGATATTATTAACCCTTTAAAAATACGCATATAATTTGTAGAAAAAATGGTTCAAACTTGTGTCTTCTATAGCAAACATCATCTGTTTTTTCACTGAACAATATGTTACGTGTCTATTTTTATATATTATAGATGACAATATATATACATGTTACATTATTATTTGCCCACATAAATTTTTATATTCACCACCTACGATGTCGGTGGGTACAATTTTTAAATAGACACTTGCCTACATGAGTACATTCTTAAATCTATCTCGCACCCATTACTAAGCTGGGTATCCACCACTTAGCTCGTACCTACTTTAACTACCTTTAAAGAATTTCACTTTTCTCATAATATATAATTCAAAATTTTATTTTGTTTGCTCAAAAAAAAAACTAGACTAAAATGTCATTCTAACATATAAAGCGATGCTTCTAAGTCAATTTTGTATAATTTATGATGATTTTTTAAAGTCATTGCCAAACTAGTATTTGGAGCAATCTACTGCTCTATTTTCTTGACCTCTCTTCACTTAAAATTCATACATTTTAAAATACATATCGAAATTGATCCTCGTTTGTTCTAAACGAAACTAGACTTAGTCTCGGTTACAACGATGTATGGATCGCTTTCTAATTATTTATATAGAATTTTGGTGATTAGGGATTAACTTATAAATTTTTAGAGGAGTAAAAATAAATTTTTAATAAAAAAAATACAAATTTTTTTAAAAATTTTATAAATGACATATGAATTTTAAATTTTTAAGAAGCGACCTCCCTAACCCGAGTCCATCCTTGCATACATACATTTGTCTTTGCTTGCAAGCTAAACAAGTGAAAGGTCAGAATCTGCAACTGTTTGGCCCTTACTAAAAGGGATGGATGATCATATGCATAAGCCAAGGTGTTTCATTTTGCCATTTTGGTTGGCCCCCATGTGTGCCTTTATTTTCTTTTTCTCATTTTATTCTCCTTTGGATACACAATCTTCTTAATAGACTTAAAGGTAATCTACAAGTAATATCCGTCGTATTCCTAACTCTTTTAAAAATACACGAATACTTTGCAGATAAAACGATTTGAACCCGAACTTTATAGGAAGCCCCTCTCCCTCCAAGCCTTCTTATGTACTTGTAATTTTCGATTTCTAATGAATTCCTTTCTTTTGAACAAAAAAAAATGCATAAAAAAATCTGTGATTCAATAACATGTATCACCATGATTCATACATAGGATAATTGGTATATAATTCACCGGTGGAGGTTTTATTATGATAAAACAACAATAAAATCAGATATATTCTACGGACTAAAGACAGAGCCAGACACTGCTACTGTGTCATGTAATAACTCAATATAACTCCCAACAGAATCTTAGAACTATAACAAATAAAAATGTGGTGCGAATTAAATTGTATAACCGGCTTATATGTCTCCCAAAAGTACCGTCTATGCCACAGCTGGCATGTCCTTGAGCCATTGATCCAATGGCTTGCCGATGGAGTAGACGATAAACCCGATCGCCCTCAGCTTAGCTTCATCCACGACGTTCCGGCCGTCGAAGACGAATGCGGGCTTCCTCATGTTGTCATAAATCCTTTGGTAGTCGAGGGTTTTGAACTCGTCCCATTCGGTCAGAATGCAAACCCCGTGAGCATCCTTTGTTGCTGCATAGGCATCCCAAACAACATTGACTTGCTTGATCGAAGTAGGGCTCATCGGCTGAAGGTGAACCGGATGGTCCCAATCGAACTTCTTCATTGCAAGATCCCTCTGAATCTGCTCCTCATTGACTTGTGGGTCGTAAATGCTCAGTAGAGCCTTGTCGCCCAACAGTCCTTTGCACACGTCTATCGCTGGGGTCTCACGAGTGTCACCGGTGTCCTTCTTGAAAGCAAATCCGAGAATGGCAATCTTCTTACCTGAAACAGTGTTGAACATCGAGGAAACAATCCGGTTTACAAACCGAGTTTTCTGGTAGTCGTTAATCTTAATGACTTGTTTCCAGTAATTGGCAACCTCAGGAAGGCCATTGCATTCGCAGATATAGACCAAGTTCAGAATATCCTTTTGGAAACACGATCCACCGAAACCGACACTAGCATTCAAGAACTTGGATCCGATCCTCGTATCTTTCCCAACAGCATGAGATACTTCGCTCACATCAGCACCGGTTGCCTCGCACAATGCCGACATAGCATTAACTGAAGAGATTCTCTGTGCCAGGAAGGCATTGGCAGCAAGCTTCGATAACTCGGCAGACCAGAGGTTGGTGCATATGATCCGGTCCATAGGGACCCAATGCGCATACACATCCCTCAATGCTTCAATTGCCTTTTGACCTTCCGGGGTTTCCCTGCCTCCGATAAGAACACGGTCAGGATTGAAAAGGTCCTGAATCGCAGTTCCCTCGGCAAGGAATTCCGGGTTCGAGAGAATCTGAAAATCAATGCCTTTGCTATTGTGGTTCAAAATTTTCTCTATCGCCTCAGCTGTTTTAACAGGAACAGTCGATTTCTCGACCACGATCTTGTTAGATTTCGATACATCAGCAATCATACGAGCAGCACTCTCCCAGTAAGTCAGATCAGCGGCTTTCCCAGCTCCGAGACCTTGCGTTTTGGTCGGGGTGTTAACCGAAACAAACACGATATCAGCCTCCGAAACATGCTTCTCGACATCGGTGCTAAAGAACAGGTTCTTCCCTCTGCACTTCTTAACCACCTCGTCGAGTCCGGGCTCATAGATCGGAAGCGTATCGCTGTTCCAGGCAGCAATTCTCGAGACAGAAATATCGACAACGGCCACTTCAATTTCAGGGCATTTCAATGCAATAACAGCCATTGTCGGCCCACCAACATAACCAGCACCAATGCAACAGATCTTCACCATTTTCGATATCCTACGAACATTAAAAAAAACACCCGATTGCTTGTCAGATCATGGAGTGTTTAAAGAATTAACTCCCTAATAATCTACTAATTAAACATCGGAATTAGCAAATAATGATGTCGGCAGCAATATAATAATCGGATCCATTTCTAAGAACAACAAAACAAGACAAACATCGATGAACTGCTGACAGAAATCAGATCTACGGTTTCCCAAATGAAAAACAGGGAATTAAAACATCAGAGATCCGACATATAAACCGACCAAAAACATGCGCTCAATTTTACTGATTAATTTTTTAAAAAAAAAATAAACAATAACTTCAAGTAAACACATTTATCTTAGAGATCTGACCAGAAAAACAACAGATCCACCGATTAACAAAATCCAAAATGGAGTCAAAATAATAGACTCCGAAGGAACAAAGTTGACAACTACAAAATCAAAGCCGACAAGACACGAAAAAGGAAGAAGATATGAAATTACCTTAGTGGGTCTTGAGTTGTTAGATCAAAGGGAAAGAAACAAAATCTGGGTGAAGAAGGAGACCGAAGGGAAAGGGAGGGAAACAGGGAAAAGATTTTGAGGCGAAGGATGAGAAAGGCCGAAGACCTTTAAACTGTATTTATAGTCACCTAAATTACCTTCAGTACCCAACATTTTTTTTTTATAAAGAGTAGTATTCGATTTATTAGTCGAGTTTGATAAGTCGAGATACTAAATTTTTTAAACAATATTAGAGGTTTAAATTTTTTATGTTGTGAATGAAATAAATTGTTTGAGAGAGTCTTACATTAATGGATATCTGTAATATTCGATGACAAATAAGTTGAATATTGATGGTTATGCTAAAATAAATTAGCGAACTAACTCGGATTAGTAATACAAAGACTACAAGTACTCGATATAACACACGACTTTTCTAATTTAATCTATTTCATTCACAATATCATATTCGAATTTACCTTATTTAATATTTTATATCAATTTAATTTATTCGTTGCACTGTATATATTTTTATCACATTTCTAAAACGTCTATGGTAAGAAATTTAATTATATATATGCAATATTAATTTTAACAATATTTTTTAATTTTTTTAACCTATCAAAATCGAACACTTAATTACCAATAATTAATTACTCAAGGGTATATTAAAGATTTTTTGGTATTGATATAAAATATCTTTTGATAATTTAATAAATTTAATTAATGAAAAAAAAACTTTTAATCGAATTTGATGAAGTTTTTTTTTTAATAATTTAAAGGTGATTATAATGTAACATCTCTTCATATATTTTTTAACCTTTTGATAATACACATATCTTGAAGACAAAACAATTAAACCCAAATCTCTTAAGACGGATATCTTCTGTTTGCCTTTTGGGACTATTTGTTGAGTTCAATTTAATAAAATTTAAACATGTATATTTCTTTTTCAAATTAAATATAAAATAAATTTTGATTCATTGAAAATACAAAACATTTTATACGTTTAAATTTAGATGATTCCATGTCAAATCTAAAATACCTCTATTTCCAACAAAAAAGGAAATGTTATAATTTTTTAGTTGTTTTTTCGATTTTCAGGGTTTCGCTTTGACTAATTTGGATCGAACTGCGTCGCATATTTAGTTTTGGTGGGCGAATCTTCCAACGAAAATTTTCTACATACACAACACCTCGAACTTAGACTTACTTAAGCAATATCAAGTTGTTTACCGCTTGGGCCAACTTTATTAATAAGAATGTTATAATTTATTTGCCTTTTTGAATTTTTTTAACTTACCATAGTGGTAAGGATTATCTAGAAAAGTGAATTCAAAATTTAATTAATGCATTATTTAAAAAAATAATTGACACTTTCATTTAATATATTTTTCGCATAGCATTAATAAATTATATTTAAATGGTAATTTAAATATTTTTGTTAGGATTTATAGAAAATTTAGTTATTTTTATTTTGAGTATACTTAAATGAAATATTTCAGAAAAACTTACATAAAATTATTAAAATTATCAATTAAACTTTATTTGACGATGCCATGTGAAAATCATGTTAAGTAAAAAGTAAGTTTTAGTTTTTTTCGTTAGAATTAGTTCACAGTATTCGTATAAGTGGCTTAATTTGTTAATAATAAAAGTTTAATGGTATAATTTGATTAAATTAAAAGTTAGTGATGTACATAAAAGAGGATGGAAGCTCGGTGGTTTAAAATGTAAATTACCCTAAAAAATTAAGGTTAAAGCTACTTTTAGGCTTTTAGCCACTACATTTGGTAATTTTCTCGATTTCGTTTTGTTGGCCTCTTGGTTTATTTTTAACCCTTTACACTCTTATATTCGTTAATATAAGACGCGAATAATTATTCACTAAACTCAATTTAATGAATATTTTGAGAAACAATTTTGACCAAATTTAATGATTAAAAGTTGTTTTATCCCTAAAATAATAAGAGATTTTTGTATGCAACAATTTACAAAGGGGTCCACATGAGAGTTGTGCAGTGTTGGAGTAAGATGGAAGATATGGAAATATGATTATTAAAATGAAAATGGCAGTTAGGGATTCCAAATGGAAGGAAATTAGTTGATTTATTTTGGTTTAAATATAGAGATGGCCATAGGTCGGGTTGGATAGGGTTTTTGGTCGATCTGTACCTTACTTAAAAATTTAATACTTTCATCCAAACTTGATTTGACTCGACCTAATATTTTATGATTTTTCACCTTATCTGAACTCAAATTCTAGATTAAAAACCCGAACCCAACCCAACATAAATAAAAAAACATCAATTTTGTTAGTATTCAATAAAACAAGGAGCTAATTGTAAAAATACAAATAGAGAGAGCATTATAATAGTTATTCCACTTTTATTATATAAAATAGGGAGATAATTGAAATATATATAAAGAGAGGGACATTGTAGCAATTGTACCTAAATATTTAGAATAAAATTAAACTATTATCCCGGGTCGGGTCGGGTAATTTTCACTTTAAAACCAAACCCGACCGAACCTCATCCTCAAAAAATCAGACTTGAACCCAACCCAAAAAATTTTAAAAAAAAATCGACCCTATAAAATCGGGTCGAAATCTATTGAATATGGGTCAAATGACTATCCCTGTTTAAAATATGTTAGAGTTCCTATATTATTTAAGATTTAAAAATTAGTTTGTGAAACTAAGTTTATGTACTATTTTTATTTGAAAGTTTTTATCGCAATCTTAATTTTTTTTTCATTTTTATAGTTAAAGTGTTGACTTAGCAGGTATAAGAAAGGTAAAATAATTTTTTTTCTAGTCCTTTATATATTATCAATTTAAGCATTAAAAGGTTGTAAACATAGATGATTGGAAAACTACATTAATTGCTTAATAACATTTATTTATTTTAAAAAATCAGGGTTAAATTGATTAAAAAAAACTACAAGCGTTGGAGACTAAAAATAAGGATTTTCAAATCAAGAAAAGTATAAGGACTTAATTTTGTAAAAATAAGGTATAGAGATTAAATTTTAAATTTAAAAATAGTATAAGGACTTTTCGTATATTTATACCATTTATTTATTTAATATACAAAATTAGTCGACTTTGTTGGAATTTACAGAGTATTTAGAAGCAGTTGTATAAGGCCAGGTGTGCAGACATTTTAAAAAAGCTTTATATTTTGTTAATATTATTAAGCATGAGAATGTGACAGATAAATTGTGTACTTTAATAGTATTTGATTCCTTAAGGACCACTTTATATAGAATTTGATGCAGTTTATGTAAACTAAAATTTACAGGTGTTTGTCAAATTTAGAAGTTAGTGGTTTAGATTATAGGGTTTAAAATTTAATATTCATGGTTAGAGTTTAAGGTTTAAAGTTTTAAGTTTTAGATTTTAAAAAAGATTGTGTAAAAAATGGCTTAAACGTCAAGTAGGTACCAAAACTATGCCTTTTTTTTTCTAATTAGGATGCCCAAATTATTTTTCGGGCCAAATTGGAACCTAAAGTTTCATTCCTTGACCCATTTAAAGTTCGCTGTTAATTTCCACCGTTGAATACCATGTGTCACCTCCAGAAAAAATCTAAAATTATATTAAAATAAATAAACTTAATTAATTTTCAAATAATCTATAAATTTTCTAGATTTTACAAAACAACCCCAAAATCCATAAACCCCAAAACCTAAATCCCGATTTGGGCTGATTTCGCCGCCGACCACCACATATGTCGTCGGACCATCACGACCATTTCCCCCACCATCGCGTCGCCGAAAATTGACTGTCGCGGTGTGAATCGACAAAATTGTCGAATGGTTCATTCGAACGATTCGCGACAATTAGCGGCAGGAGGGGCGATGAACGACATGTGGGTTGTTCGATGAGGGGAGGGCGCTTCATTCCGTCGCCGGCAACGTGATCGCCGCCGCCGGGAGTGGTCGGATTTTTGGGGTTTAGGATTTTGGGAGTGTTTTGGGAATATTTGAAAATTTTAAGATATATTTTTATTTTTATTTTGTTTTATTTATTTTTAATATAATTTTGAAATTTTCAAGAGATGACACGTGTCCTTTAACGAAAAAAATAACGGCAAACCTTAAATAGGTCACGAAATGAAACTTTAGATTTCAATTTTGCCCAAAAATTAATTTGGGCACCTAACTGAAGAAAAAAAATCATAATTTGGGCACCTATTTGCCAATTAAGCCTAAAAATATTATATGAGTTCTGAATTAAAATATAACCCATTCTTAATGTGGTTTTATAGCAATACTCCATTTGTCCAAATTTAAATATTAGTAAAATTCGTGCATGTCGTACACATGAATGGATCAAGGGGGCTAGCAGGGGCAGTCGCACCCTTTAAAAATTTAAAATTTCTATACGACTTAGAACCTCCTAAATTTTTATAGGTTCGCCTCCCTAAAAATTAATAGCTTCGCCCCTAGCCTAAAGTTTTTTCTATTAATTTCGTTCATTGAGTTCAAAATTAAAGCAACAATTATTTTATACACTATGAAATAAATAATATACAAGTAGATATAAGATGCCGTAATGTATTTTTATATAAAAAACATATTAAATTTGCCTATGGAGTTTTTAATACAAATAAAGCAATACTATTTATTTCAATACTATGGATAATTTTATAAGATATTAATGTCGTACACAAAAAATTTATAATACAAATAAAGCAATACTATTTATTATAAATATGTAAAACCAACAAATTATATTATAAACAATTAAGTTCGTTTATAATACAAATAAAGCAATACTATTTATTTCAATACTATGGATAATTTTATAAGATATTAATGTCGTACATTTTTTTCATTATTTTTATAATTTGTTAGGTAACTATATAATTTATACTTTATAATTTTCGGGGTTTTTCCTGACCGGTTTGGTTTACATTAGCAATACTATAATTTTAAAGTATGGTAAGACATTAAAATAAATATATAAAATTAGATGTAAAATAATTAACACGTTATAATATATGCAAAGCATATAATACAATAACTACTTTTGTTCAAATTAGTGGTTCCTCATATCATATGATTCACACTATTTTATCATTAAGCTTTTAAAATAATATTATATTTTGTTAGTAGTTCATAAAATCTTGACATTGTAAATGAAAAAAATTGGATTGTAAATATTGTCTTATATTGAACCTTTGCAAAATTTAATCTGGATTAATCGACTAATGAGTCGAATACTGATGGTTAAACAAATATATATTACGGGATATGATCCAGTTACACAATGTATTTTTTTTTAATTTTACACGTTTTTTGGATCGTTGGATGAGTAAAACAAATGGCTGAGACTAACGGTAGAATATGTGAATATTATCACTTGGGAAAAAAAAGTAAGGAGTTAATCTCAGCCATCAATTTTCCCCATCCAACAATTCAATAAAATGTATAAAACTTAAAAACTTTTACACAGTGTAAGTGAATCTTACTGAAAGCCCCTTAAAGACTTGCTGAGAAAGAGAAATAAACCCTTCTGTTGTTGGAAATAGAGAGAAAAATTACCTTCAAACCCTAAGTTATAAGATGAAAGTTACAAAATGATTATTGAAGTGACCGATAAGAGTTCGGGTGAGTCTCATGCATATTTTATTTCATTGTTTAGTTGATTTCTTCCCTGTAAAAAGAACCAAACAACTACTTTATTATTAGATTTAGTGGCGGATCTAGACTTCATATCAAATGGGTTAAAAATTTAAAGTCAAAATTAAACGAACTAAGTAGGGAATGGATTCAAATATATTTAATTTTCTCCTCTCCCCTCAATTTTTTTTATTTTTACAAAAACATTTTAGAATTCAAGTGAGGTCAATTAACCCCAATAGATTAAACTTAAATCCGCCTATGATTATATTTAAATTGTCGAATATTCATATTCGATATTATACTATTTTAAAAATTCAGTGAGGGAAATAAAATTTCAACGTATGATTTTTGTATGATGCAAACAATATCTCAGCAAATGTGGAGTACAACTTACAAGCAAAGGTGGTGGGGTTCCATTGCTGTTGAGGCCAAACCGCGTAAGAAAAAAACACAAGCGTAGCAATTGAAACGACCAAGATTTGGACGTCTCTCCTGCTTTCAAGTACCCGGATTCGATTGTCAACCTTCCCTATGTTCACAACCAAGATTGCGGCACGTTATTTATTGAGGGATCATTTAAAAATATTTAAGTTTATTGGCCAACAATATAAATTATATGTCTTAAAAGATTAAAATACAATTTTACTATTACTTCAACTTGAAACGTTTCTAATTTTATTTTAGAGGGACCGTGTTTCCCACCGGTCCCTATCAGATGCCGTCCTTGAACAAGAGTATTATTTTCTCTAGACATAAATCGTTTTTCGTATGTCAGAGACGACAACTTTAACCTCCCATACATTAGGTGTTTGGCACTTGATCAGTTCGATAGCATGTTTGCCGTCGGACTCAATATTAATTTGTTGCTAGTCACGTTATTCGATGAGAGACGGGTTATTTGCATCATCCAAACTTGTTTGTGACGTAATTCATCGGGTAAAGGGTCACAAATAGTTCAATTCCTACACATATAACTTGTAGTTTTTTTAAATAAGAGTCGGATTTCATTAAAAATTAGATAAGGTACAATAAAGCACACCACAAATATAAAGTCAAACTCGAAGATTATATCTACCAAGAACTTATACAGAAATAAAAACAAAACATAAAAAAGTTATAAGACGTGAATAAAAACAAAGTCCCTCTTTGAACATGACCTTCAACTTCCTTAAAAACTTAACAACCATCATCAAAATCTTCATGCCTCTATACAACTAAATACTTATGTGATGAAAGGTGATAAACAATATCAATTTTGCATATCTGTTCTACTAATTGTTATAATACATCAATAAACTAACATAAAAATAAATCTAATCATATTAAGCTGTCGACATTCTATAATCAAACACGTGATCATAATAATCTTTTGATTGCCTCTACACGTGAACATACACACATAGATATAATAAACTAAGCCGTATGTATTTAGAATCTGGTGTAGGTGTCATTTCCAAATGCTTCGAATATTGACGTCATAATAAATACTTCAAAATAAATTTAAAAACAAAATTTAATATATAAGCTCTGTTTGACAATTAGCGGATAGCTGATAGCGGACTACATTAGTTGTTACCGGATAGTTAATTGTATTAGCTTATTTGACTAGCGGAATACGTTAGCTGGTTGTATAAAACTATTTGATAAAACTAATTGATAGCTGATATCTGTTTGATTATTTGAATAAGCAGAACGACATATAAGGACATGGTTATATTTGATACTTGTTTGAATAATTTATTAGTTATTAATATTTTGTATCTATTAATATTAATTAGATTATGCAAATTAATTTTTTTAATATCATTACTAAGCATATATGAGGATGTACATATTAATTTTTTATTCGAGAAATTATCTTTTTAATATAATTTTAATAATTTTTAAATTTATATGTATATATTAATTTCTTATTTATGAAATTATATTTTGAATGTAATTTTATTAATTATTAAACTTATATACATTTATTAATTTATATATTGATTTCTTATTTATAAAATTATTTTTTAAATTTTTATTAGTTAATCAAAATTATGTTATTTAGAGAATTTTTTATAATTATTAAGGATAAAATAGTCTTTACAAGTCTTTTATTCAAACCTCTAACTCAATCCGCTATTACAATCATCTATTTAACAAACATCCAAATTAACGGATTTAACTGGTCAAACCTCTAAAAATATTTCAAACCTCTAATTGTTTACCAAACATAACAATAAAAATTTTATTTAATAAATAAGCTCCGTAAATTAAGTTTGTGTATTTTAAGATTTAGAAGTTGAGTTAGAGGTTAAAAGTTAGGAGTTAAAAAGTTAGAATTTGAAATTTTAAGATTAAAAAAATAGATTTTATATTTTAAAATAAAAATAATAAAGTATCCTTAAAATAACTTGATATACATAATTTCTGCAAGTAAAACATTAATAAGATAAAACCAAATGTAACAACCGGTCACTAATCTTTTAGTTATTTAAAAAATATCTAAGAATTGAATATATTCTAAAATTTAAAATTTCGAATGTTTTCATAGTTTTAATAAAATTTTGGATTTATTATGAGTATTCCTTGTTTCACTTTAAATTATTATTATTATTTAATGTACCGTTAATATAAAATAATTTTATAATGATAACAAAACTTTAAGATAACTTTAATCAAACAGTTTTAGTTTGTGAAAATTTTTCACTCGTAATACATTAAATAATGAGTTTTATTTTGATGCACAAGCTGTGTAAAAAAATTTTACACAACCCTTTTATAAAATTTAAAATTTAAATCACAAACCCTAGCAACCTAAAACTTAAACCCTAAGCCATAAACCCTAAACTCTAAATTCTAACCATAAACCTTAAATTATATACCCTACATACTAAACCCCTAAACCCTAACCTAAAATCTTAAACCCTAAACCCTAAAATTAAAGGGCTTGTGTAAACTAAAGTTTACACAAGCTTGTGCATCAAAGTATTTTCCTTAAATAATTATTTAAATTTTAAGATAACTTTTCAATTTGATCGCATGTTTATAGATAAGTAAAAAAGAAATTTTATCCATATTTTTAATAAACTTTCCTTTTTAAAAAAAAATATTTTCTTCTTCTCTCTTTCACTCTGTCGCTCTCTCCATTTGTCAATTTCGGATTTTGAATCTCCACCGGTACGCTCCCACTTAAACCCTAATTTGCTTTTTTTTAATCATTTCAGTTTCCGATTCGCTATTTTACAATGATCGTGATCTGTTGTTGTTTCCTTTTTGAGATGTAACTTTCTTTTGCCGGATTCCCCGTAACGAAATGATTTACATTTTTACAGGAATTCTGCATTTTACGTGTACTAAATTTTATGTTGTAAGCTTGATGCGATTGGTTGTTCACTTGTTGGAAATATTGATTTCCTCGTGTGAAATATTGATTTTATTGGATCCTTTGCAGCTTGATGCGATTGGTTGTTCACTTGTTGGAAACTTAAGAATTGGCCTTACTCAAAATTGAGATCCGATCGGCTCTGTTTGGACTTTGGAGTATGGTAAAAAAGTGTATTGTGCAGTAAATTTTGGCTCAGTTTTCGATCAGGAGTTGTGTAATTCACTTCACGACCGTTCGTTTCTGGGTTGAATTATTGATCCATGATAAGGAATTGAAATTCAGCCTGGTTTTCGTAGTTTTTCTTTATACGGTTATGGTGGATTTACATTGAACTTTGGTATTTTCCACTTCTTATCTGTTGATTGTGATGATTGGGGAAAGATCCGTGCAGGCAGGAGTGTAGAGGAGGTGGTTTCAATGCTTATTGAACTTGTTCTGGTTAATGCTAACATATATAGAAGCTTCTATGTGATGATAGGTTATGGTTTCCGTGGTTCTTGTAGATTTAAACTAAAGGGACTGGTTATTTAGTGGTTTTCCCAAACCTCAGTTGTTTAAACCTGTGGACATGAGAAGCCCTTGGGTTAATAAACTTTCTGTTACTTGCGGCCGTAGACTGCCGGTCTGTTGGTTGTTGTTGTGCTTTGTCTGCTTCCTTGTGCTGATTGCAGTCTTTGGGTCGACATTTTCTAATTCCTTTGACTCTGTACCTTTCACTCATGTACCTGAGATTTATTCAAACTATAGAAGGTTAAAGGAACAAGCAGCAGTCGATTATTTTCAGCTGAGAACTGTCTCGTCGGGAGCTGGTCGCCAAGGGGAGCTTGGCTTGTGCGGAAAAGAAAGAGAAAACTATGTTCCTTGTTACAATGTGACGGCAAATTTATTGTTAGGGTTTAAGGATGGAGAGGAGTTTGATCGGCATTGTGAAGTATCAAGCCAAGGAAAGATTTGTTTAGTCTGCCCACCGAAGGATTATAAGATCCCACTACGTTGGCCAGCTGGTAGGGATGTAATATGGAGCGGAAATGTCAAGATAACCAAAGACCAATTCCTTTCTTCTGGAAGCATAACGAAGAGGTATTTATTAAATGCATTTGGATGTTTTCTAAAAGTAGGAGAAAGTATCAGGCATGTCTCCCTTGGTTACAAACTGTCGTTTAGACTTTAGAATTTGCTATGTAGCAGCTTATATAGCCTTCATTCTGTCCTTTATGCAATCAATAACAGCTTTCTAATCTACCTTTATAATTTTTTAACAAACTGTATAGAATGATGTTGCTCGAAGAGAATCAAATTGCTTTTCACTCTCAGGATGGCTTAATCTTTGATGGTGTCAAAGATTATACTCGCCAGATTGCAGAGATGATGGGACTGGGAAGTGACTCTGAACTTTTTCAAGCTGGCGTAAGTCTTTATTTCATTCCATGATATGATACTTTTAACCTTTTGGGGTACCATGAGCTATGAGAGTTTGGTATTTCATAATCATTTTTTCTTTCTAATATTTTAGATTGTCATGTTTACAAATATGAGAAAGATACTTTATGTGTATGGCCTTCAAGGGAAAGTAAAACTATCTGCACCTACATGGTATCTAATGCTCCTACTTTGGTTACAGGTACGCACTGTTCTTGATATTGGTTGTGGATTTGGAAGTTTTGGAGCTCATTTAGTTTCACTAAGGTTGATGGCTCTTTGTGTTGCTGCATATGAGGCAACTGGAAGCCAAGTTCAAATAGCTCTTGAGAGAGGTCTTCCAGCAATGATTGGCAATTTCATATCAAGACAACTACCATATCCATCATTATCATTTGACATGGTTCACTGTGCACAGTGCGGTATTGTTTGGGACAAGAAAGGTACTTTCAGAGTTTAATAGCATTGCTTCCTATGGTAAAATTACTTATGCTTTACTTTCTAACTATGATTTTGTAAAACAGAGGGGATGTTTCTTATAGAATTTGACCGGTTACTCAAGCCTGGAGGTTATTTTGTTATAACCTCACCCATAAGTAAGTCACATGGACGTGCAACAAGTAAGAAGAAAAGAAGCATGTTAACACCACTGGCAGAATTCACTGAAAAAATTTGTTGGAGTCTTATTGCTCAGCAAGACGAGACATTCATCTGGCAGAAAACCGCTGATGCTCATTGCTATTCTTCTCTGTGAGTATACACCGAAAATTTTCACTCTTTTCAAAGTGACTCTTCAGTTACATTATAAACAATTCATTAAAACTAGATGTTGGTTGTTCATCATTTTACTTTGATTTCATTGTATTTGTCCATCATTGTATTTTGCTAACTTCATTTTTCTTGAATATAGCAAGAAGAATGATGTACCCCTATGTAAAGAAGGACATGACGCTTCCTATTATCAAACCTTGATGCCATGTATTATTGGAGCTTCCAGCAAACGCTGGATTCCTATCCAGAACAAGTCTTCTAGCTCAGATTTGAGCTCTGCGGAGCTTGAAGTTCATGGAAAGTATTGTTCCATCTCAAATAATTTTTCTCTCCCTGCATCGATGTTTTCATTTTGCACTTGTGTTGTCAATGCAATCTACAGTTGATGCAGTATATTGATGTAAGTTAATCCTTGCAGGAGTCAGTCCGGAAGATTTCTTTGAAGACTTGCAAGTTTGGAAATTAGCTTTAAAAAACTATTGGTCTTTGCTTACACCATTAATTTTCTCTGACCATCCCAAGAGGCCAGGCGATGAAGACCCATTGCCTCCCTTTAATATGGTACGCAATGTGATGGACATGAATGCTCATTATGGTGGTTTGAATGCTGCATTCCTGGAGGAAATGAAATCGGTGTGGGTGATGAATGTTGTGCCCATTAGGGCACGCAATACACTCCCTCTCATTCTTGACCGAGGCTTTCCTGGTGTTTTGCATGACTGGTTAGTTTCTTAAAACTTCAAGAAAGTAATTCGTTTAAGTTGGTAGTTACGAGCTTGGCTTTGGAGCTCAGATATTAACTTGTTTGATCTAATTGTATATATCTTCACAGGTTTTTAGAAGTGCAGTTTCTCATTTTGTACCATGATTAAGTTAATATTAAAGTTTGTGGATAATGATGATTCTGTTCAAATAGTTTGCTTTAGGTAGATTCATTCTTAAATTGAATATTACTGTTGTGGGTATTGGGTAACTTTTCCATATATAGATATAGTGAATCTTTGGTTGTTTGCAGTTTGAACTATTTTTTACTTCAAATGAAATTTACATTTTGAAACTGCATATGCATTTCTCTCTTGAGGTCCGGTTGAACATTCAAAAGTTCCTTTTTCTCCTTTGACATGACACCATGCTGCGTCAATCACTCTATTGATCACATTATCATTATCTAACATATATGCTATGTTCAGGTGTGAACCCTTCCCAACATATCCTCGAACATATGACCTGCTTCATGCGAATGGGCTCCTCTCACATCTTACTTCAGAGAGGTGCAGTTTGATGGAGTTATTTGTAGAGATGGATCGAATTCTGCGTCCTGAGGTATTTGATGTTTTTTTTCTGGATTCTATTATCATATTCTAAAGTCCCTTTTTAATCATGTTCTGTGTCACGAGGTATTTGGTGTTAGATTGTTTGAAGGAAAAACCATAGATTTATACTTGGCATCGTGTCCTCCTCAACGTGCTCCTCTACTAAAAATGAAAATTGATAATTTTAATCAATGCCATTTCATTTGATGTGCCCAAAAATATGTTAAATTAATGAACACTTTCTGAAATAGTTACTATTTGACCAACCGCATTATTGGAAGGTTATTGAATTTAAACGGTACGAGATTGTGTTTGTTTGCAGGGCTGGGTTGTGATCTCTGATAAACTAGGAGTTATAGAATTGGCACGGGGACATGCGGCACGAGTACGATGGGATGCAAGGGTGATCGACATTCAGAATGGTAATGATCAGCGGCTACTTGTTTGTCAGAAACCATTCATGAAACGATGATTGATCTAGCCCCAGAAGGTCTCAAGGCCACTGATGTCAACTTTGATTTTGAACTGGTAACTGTCAAACTAATCCACCAAAACCCTTTCTATGACTCATGCATGCATATACACCTTAAGGAGTAAAATATCACACATATCAGTGAGCCGTAAATTAGTTGACACATCGGCAAATAAAACGCAGACCTGTGTGTTTATGCCACAAACACCAAGGGAGAACGAGTCCATTCTTTAGTTTTGGAGCTTAGAATTCAATCCTAGGAAGTTTTTTATGGTATCATGTACCAAGCTTCAGGTCTTTTCTTATCTTTGGATCATATTTTCATGTCTATGTCCGGTACCGAGTAAAAGATAAATGAGATCCGTAAAACCCAGGTACCGGAACTTGCACAAGTCGGATTTCACTCGTAGTTATGCAAAGTTAATAGGTAAAATGTCATAGAACTGATGATGATGGTGTTATTTTGGCCAGGAGATGAACTATCGGCTGCTTCCGCAACGCCCGAAACGCTCTGGAATTCTCAACAGGGTATTTGATATTTTAATGGCTGAACAATGAGCATAGTTGATGGCTGTTGGTGTAGAATAGAAAAGGGTTGCTGAAAAAAGTAGCTCCTATTCTTTTTGTGTTTTTTTCCATTTTCTTAAATTTTGAGGTTATTTCTTAATTACTCCATTTGATATTGAACTCCTTGTATTGAACCATCATTGCTTTGCGATGGCCACGAAATGTGATAATTACGAATAGATCAAAGTAAGCTCTCTTTCTCTCACCGTAATCATTGTTTTAAAAGATGTACATTGTCTAGGCGGAAATAAACTTGATTTGATTTGAAAAATTACTTGAATCCATTTATTTGAATAGAGTTATTTAGTTTTCTGAAATTATTTTTTTTTATAATTTCAATAAATTATGGTGTAAAAATGAAGTATTTGTCAATTTTGAAAATATGCAAATGGTCATTTTCAATAAAAAATTATAATATAATCTTCAACTTTTTGAAAAAAAATAGATTAAAATTTTATAAAAAAATAATTTGCTTTAAATATTATAAAAATTAAATATATACATTAATTTTAAGAAATTCTATAAAAAATATTAAATTATAAACATATCACTTTATTTTCAAAATGATATATATAAAGGCCTTAAACAAGTAAATTATCAAATTAGGTTTATCATACTAAAATATTTTGTTTCCTTTATTTTTGCTTTGAAAGTGTTTTCAAATATATATGCAGTTTTCAAATTATGTTTTCAAGATTTAGATTCGACTAATTTATTTATTTTTAATTTAACTCCAATAAATTTATTTGACTCAATTTTATAAAATTTCAAATTAAAATAAGATGCATGAATTTGACTAAACTCGAAAATATTTCCACTTAGATTTAAGTTGGTTTGACTAAACTCATATTTGTTAAAATATAATAATTTAACCTTAACTATAAATTTATTTATTTAAAAATAAATTAATTCATTTGTCACCTAAGTGGCACACCTGATTTTCGAACCGACCTGCGTCGTACATCTTATTTTTGTGGGTAAGCTTCTTAAAAAATTTCTTATATACAAAATACTTTGAACTCAAGACCTACTTAAGCGATACTTAACTGCTTACCACACGATCAACACTCGTTAGTTCATTTGCCACATATATTAGTATATTAATTTAATTAAAATTCTTTGAAAGGGTATATATTCTGATACAATATGAAAAAGTATCATAAATATATACATTAAAATATATATACACTAAAATATACGTGTCGAATCTAAACCTCAAATGAAAAGGCTGAAAAAGGAGAAGGAACAGCGTAGACAACCAAAGCAAACACACTGTGACAGCACATTGATCGAAAGACTTGGAAAGATCCCTAAAAGGCTCCTCCTCATGGTAGGACCCCTCCCACCTTTGTTTTCAGAGGTAAACTCAAAAAAAATTACGCAATTTAAATTGAATCATAATTTTATGGATAAACTACTGCAGGGGTCACTTTCGTTTAGCGTCTGTACAAAGTTAATCACCACTTTTGAAAAGTGCCAATTAGTAGTCCTCTACGTTTTCGATGTGTAAATACTTGGTCACTCCGACGTTATACTCCGTTAGTCCCCTAACGGATTGCTGATGTGGCGGAATTAAAATAAGGATAAATTACTGCAATAGCCATTAAAATTTATCTCATGTACATTTTTTTCTCCTCAATTTAAAAAAGTAAACATTATAGTCACTAATAAAAAATGTTTCTTTATAATTTCACCCTTAAATTTTTAAAAATTCATTTTTCAATCCTAAAACTTTACAATCAATTAACACAATAATATTATAAATGCTTAGATGAAAAATAGGTGCCCAAAGTATACCCTTTGAAACTTAGGTGCCCAAATTGCTCATATTTAATAACTCAAACTTAAAAATTTAGTCCACTAACTACTAAATAATTCGAGTTATTGGAATTTCTATTTTATAATTCAAACTTTATTTTGAATTTTTGAGTCGAGTTTATGAAATTATGAGTCGAGTATTTTCACATCAAACCAAAAAATTTAATTTTTTCGAGTCAAGTCGAGTTATTGGAATTTCTATTTTATAATTCAAACTTTATTTTGAATTTTTTAGTCGAGTTTATGAAATTATGAGTCGAGTATTTTCACATCAAACCTAAAAATTTAATTTTTTCGAATCAAGTCGACTCAAAAATTAAAAATAAAGTTTGAATTATAAACTCAAACTTAAAAATTTAGTCCACTAACTACTAAAAAATTCGAGTTATTGGAATTTCTATTTTATAATTCAAACTTTATTTTGAATTTTTGAGTCGAGTTTATGAAATTATGAGTCGAGTATTTTCACATCAAACCAAAAATTTTAATTTTTTCGAGTCAAGTCGAGTTATTGGGATTTATATTTTATAATTCAAACTTTATTTTGAATTTTTGAGTCGAGTTTATGAAATTATGAGTCGAGTATTTTCACATCAAACCTAAAAATTTAATTTTTTCGAATCAAGTCGAGTATTTTTTCGGATTAAAATTAAAAATTATATGTAGGGAAGTGCAACACTCGACTTTATTCGAAAAAATTAAATTTTTAGGTTTGATGTGAAAATACTCGACTCATAATTTCATAAACTCGACTAAAAAATTCAAAATAAAGTTTGAATTATAAAATAGAAATTCCAATAACTCGACTTGACTCGAAAAAATTAAATTTTTTGGTTTGATGTGAAAATACTCGACTCATAATTTCATAAACTCGACTCAAAAATTCAAAATAAAGTTTGAATTATAAAATATAAATTCCAATAACTCGAATTTTTTAGTAGTTAGTGGACTAAATTTTTAAGTTTGAATTATTAAATAGGAGCAATTTGGGCACCTAAGTTTCAAAGGGTATACTTTGGGCACCTATTTTTCATCTAAGCATTTATAATATTATTGTGTTAATTGATTGTAAAGTTTTAGGATTGAAAAATGAATTTTTAAAAATTTAAGGGTGAAATTATAAAGAAACATTTTTATTAGTGACTATAATGTTTACTTTTTTAAATTGAGGAGAAAAAATGTACATGAGATAAATTTTAATGGCTATTGCAGTAATTTATTCTTATTTTAATTCCGCCACATCAGCAATCCGTTAGGGGACTAACGGAGTATAACGTCGGAGTGACCAAGTATTTACACATCGAAAACGTAGAGGACTACTAATTGGTACTTTTCAAAAGTGGTGACTAACTCTGTACAGACGCTAAACGAAAGTGACCCCTGCAGTAGTTTACCCTAATTTTATTTAATTTCTTTTTAAAAAATTAAATATTATTTGAGTTATAAAATAATGCTTCAGTAATTTAAAATTTTAATAATTAATGGATTAATTTTTAAGTTAAAATCGAATCTCTCAATTCTACTTAATATATATATATATATATATATATATATATATATATATATATATATATATATATATATATATATATATATATATATATATATGTATGTATATAGTTATTGACATAGACAAAGCTATATGTTAGTTGGGGTGCTGCCATTTCTAAGAATTTTGGTATGCTAACATTTTAAATTTTTTTAGTTTAAATATTAGTTAAATAAAACTTTTACTCTAAATTTTTAGATTTAAAGATTTTAAGACGGTTGTTCCTCTTAATGTTTGATCACACCTTCGTCTCTGATGTATAGAAAGTTATTTAAATTGTAACTGATTAATATTATAATATTATATATATAATTAAATTTGAACAAAACTCGAACAACATAACTCAATTTGACCCAACTCAAATTTCATAAATTTGACTGGAGAAAATTCTAAATAAAAATTAAATTAAAAAATAGGACCCTGTCAGCTGAAATAACTGAAAATATATTGGCCCCGTTTGACAATTAGCGGATAACTGATAACTGATAGCGGATAGCGGATTACATTAACTGATATCTGATAGCTGATTGCATTAGCTGATTTGACTAGCGAATTTTATTAACTGATTGTATAAAAGTGTTTGGTAAAAATAACTGATAGTTAATTGTTTATTAGTTATCAATATTTTGTATCTAATTATTATTAATAAGATCTATAAAATTATTTTTATTATAACTTTTCTAAATATATTCAAATGATTTATATATTAATTTATTATTTATATAATTATTTTAATATAATTTAATTAATTAATAAATTTAAATACACATAAATATGTGATAATAAAAAAATAGAATTAGCTTATAAATATGGTGATAAAATATTTAATTTAGGTTATTTTGAGATTTTTGGTAACTGTTAAGGGTGAAAGAGTCTTTACAACTTTAATATCAAACATTTAATCTCAAAAAGCTCATATTATGAGCTTTTTCAAAATTAGCAGTTCCACCCCAATTCCCTCTTTCAATCCGATGTTTACCAAACAACAATATTAGTGGTTTTGACTAGTCAAACCTCTAATTATGCCTTAAACCTCTAATTTTTGCCCAAACCTTTCTTTACCAAACAGGGTCATTGACTTAACTTAATCGAATACATACCCCTACTTTTAATGATATTTGTCCTAACATTTTAAAAAAATCTGTGGCGAGAGTTCGCCAAAAGCTCGTTTTTATGATAGGTCATAGGTGCTTTAACTCTCGTCACTTGTACTAAACCTTGCGGACCTTTTGTTTTGTTTGAAATTTTCTCGTTCAGTTGTATCTAACTTTGATTCTTTTACACTTAATTATGTTTAAATAATTGTTTTTGTCATTGAACTATCAAAAATTATAATTTGATAAAAAAAATATAAAAAGATAATTAAATTTCATCAAATTATTATAAAATAATCAATAAATTTTATCAAACTGTTATAATTTTTTTATGACAGTGACCGTAATAGAGTGCAATATAAGGTTAGTGATCATGTAGCAAGTTTTAAAAGTTTATAATTAATTACAAACGTCTTAAAATTTGGGTGACTATTTATATAATTTACCTTAATTTTAGACATTTAAAAGCATAAAACAATCAATTTATAATTTAATGATCTCTACTATACCTAATCCTATAACAAGAATAGTAATTTTTTTGTTCTATTTGTGCACTCACACTAAAAAATAAATATAGTATAAAATTAATGTATATAGTTAGAGTTTAAGAAATTATGTTTAAAATATATTTTATATGATTTAAAATTTAATATTAAAAAAATATAAAAAAAAAAAACAACAGCACTTATTTAATTAGTGATCCTTGAGCCTTACACAACCGGCCACTCGAATTTATAAATATATAAAATACTTGTATATGTTAGATTAACATGCAATAATATGAACATACATGCACATGGAAATGCTGGGGAAAAAGTGAAACCTAGTCAAAATACATGATAAACCCACTTTTTCTTTAAGAATTTTGCACAGTTACCATCACACTTTCTTGATTTACTAATTCATTTGTATGTATCTAAACTATGAATACTTTGTTTTAAGATCACTCTACTTACTGTAATAAACAGGGGCTTCTAGTTATATATCAGATACAGACACACCCCCACTGCCCACCGTCATTCTTTTCTCTTTCTTATCTCTTAATTCTCCCACTGGAAATCTCCATTTTCTCTCTCTTTCTTTCATTTTCCGAGCTCAGACCAACAGTATTATTGTCTTTGAAACTCTGTTCTTAATCCAATCATGGTTCTGTTAGTAATTTACCTGGTGGTGTTCTTAGCCTCTGCTGGTTATTCAAGTAAGATCCTTGGTTGATGATTCCTCTGGTTTTGTTTTGTTTTGTTCAACTTCAGATCTGTTTTCGAGATGGGGTTTCGAATCTTTGTTGTTTTTTTAGATTTTTGAGGGTTTTGATCTGTTTTTGCTCTGCTGCAGGTGCTACATACTGTTTGTGCAAAGATGGAGTGGGTGAACAAATGCTTCAAAAAGCACTGGATTATGCTTGCGGAGCGGGAGCTGATTGTTCTCCGATTAATCAGAACGGTCCTTGTTATAATCCCAATACTGTGAAAGATCACTGCAATTACGCAGTTAATAGTTATTTCCAGAAAAAGGGTCAAGCTCAGGGGAGCTGTGATTTTTCCGGCACTGCTGCTGTTAGTGCAAATCCTCCTTCAAGTAAATTCTTAATTCTCTCAAAACCCAAATCCATTTCATTATGTGTGTGTGTGTGTGTGTTGGGTTTTTTTTTTCATGATTTTCTTTGGGATTTTTGCAGATGTGCCTTCTTCTTGCAGTTTTCCTTCAAGGTATGGTTGTTGGTACCGTTTGTTTGGTTGATGAGAAAACTTTATATGTTTAGATTATGGAATGGAATGAATGTGTTTATTTCGTTGGATTTTGTAGTGGCTCGAGCTCGACGACGCCGACTACTGGGACTCCGACGACGCCGACTACTGGGACTCCGACGACGCCGACTACTGGGACTCCGACAACGCCGACTACCGGGGCTCCGACGAATCCGACCATGGGGACACCAACAACGCCGACCATGGGAACGCCGACAACGCCAACCAACGGGATTCCTTCGACAACGCCGACCACGGGGACAAGCACCGGGACTCCGATGTTCGGTGGTGGAACCACCTCGCTGGGTCCGACGGGGACAACCACGGGCATCACCGATCCAAATCATGCGGCGTCTCTGTTGACGAGCACCGTTAACATTCTCCTCAGTTTTGGAATCGCCCTTTGGATTTGAGTAACTGGTGGTTTTCAACATTTTTAATGATGTCTTAATTAACATGCATGCATGTGCATGCATGGATGTATGTATGTTATGTATGTAGTAAATCATTTCGGTAGAGAGGAAACATGAGAGTTTTTGCCATGACCAGCTATGTTTGTAACATGGATGATGATGATGATGATGATGGTATAGTAGTAGTGATGATCATTAGAGGAGTATATCTTTTCCCCTTTGCCTGTGTGCAAAAAGCTAGGGAATTTGATTCCCTTTTGAGTGCTCACTGCTACAATACTACTTTCTAGATTTTTAGGGCCTTAAATTAATGAAAAATAACACTAGTAGATTCTTCTAGGCCGTCGGTGTATTTGTTTTAATATTTATATTTTTTTTGTCATTTCGATTTTTTCAGATTTTGTCCCGATTAATTCGAATTCGAACATCTAATTTTTAGAAAGGCTGCTCTCTCTCTAAATAATTAAGGAGGGAGGGAGGTGAGAGAAAAGATGAGGTGAAAAGTGAAGAGACGACACGTGTATACTTTTAATTAAGGCGCTGAGCCTGAGCCGAGGTTTCACACATCAAAAGCTTCACCCTCTAACGTATGTAAACGTGTTCTTGTTTTATTTATTATACATATAATATTCAGCACAGGTGTTTTTGTCCCTTTCTACCGGGGACAGTAATCGAGAAAGCCTGCCGGGTAATATTTTTTTTGTTCAAAAGAAAATTTTATAGCAAAGAAAACAGTTACGAATACAGAATTCGGTGGGGAAATATTGCAGGCTCCAAGACATTTGGGCCTGCTGAAACTTAGAAAATTTGACAAGTAAATCACATCCTAGGAACAAAGGCAAAATAACAAGAAGCGAAAGACTTCGCAAGCTCCTTAATGTCATCTTTAATAGCTGAAGTCGCCCAGTCAGCAGAGGTTTCAAATTTTAGTCTAATAATAACTGTTTGACTGTCCGCTTCAACGATAATGTCGTTGTACCCATTCTGGTTGGTCATCATCACACCCAGTCTAATAGCAAGGGCTTCCGCTACTGCAGCATTTGGAGCGAAACAAGGGGCAGAAAAACTATTAAGAAGGGAGCCCGAACTCTCTCGTACAATAGCTGCAATTGAGGCTTTTCTTGTAACCTGATCAAAAGCAGCATCACAGTTTACTTTAATCTTTCTCGGAGGAGGTGGTGTCCACTGATTTGCAGGCTCAGAAGCATGTGGCTTTTCCAAGTCTTTGGTCGAATCAGCAAAGGAGACTTTATTCGAAAAAGAAAGAGAGAACTCCATAAAGTCTCTATTCGCTCTCAGCCACTCATCTCAAGGAGAATCCTTTATTCCTTCAAAGACCATAGCGTTTCTCGATTTCTAAATAGTCCATAGAAGGAAAGCAATATGAGCATAGCCATCTCCAAAATGTGCTGACTTCTTAAGCTCGTTTACTTTACACCAGCATTTTGGGAATCCAGGGAAGCCCATAGCAGAAGGGGAGTAACTAAAACCAGATGCTCTCCAAATTGCATGTGCAAAAGGACAGAAAAAACAAGATATGCTCAGCAGATCCCCCTGTACAACCACACCTGGGGCATATGTCCGGTTCTTTGAACAAGTCGTGCAAGCGGGCTTTCAGAGCACTCTTGAAAGGAACAATGTTATGGCACAGTCTCCATAGGAAAGACCAGATCTTTGACGGAACGTCCAGCTTCCAGATAGAGTTTCAGAATTCCTTCTTAGCTTTGGGATCTTCGCTTGGTGAGGGGTTGGACGTATCAGTTGACCTCTCCTCAATAAATCTGTAACCTGATTTAGACGAATATTCGCCATTTTTATTTCCAGCCCAGATGAAGGAATCATGAATGGAGGGGCCTCCGATCGAAATTGTCAGAATTGCTTTAGCTTCGTCTGGTGAGAAGAGGATGTTTATCTTTTGTTCATCCCACGATCTTTGATCTGGATTCATAAGGGAACTGACTGAAAGCGAGGAAGCAATTGGCGGTGACTGAGCTGATGGTCTAAAGCTTGGAAGCTTTGGAACCCAATTATCAAACCAAGTTGAAATACTCCTTCCATTTCTAACTCTCCACAGAGCACCATCCTTAATTACCTTAATCCCTTCACGAATTCTTGACCAAGCCCAAAAAGGGTTTAAACACTTAGGGGCATCAAATATGTTGCCATTAGGAAAGTAGATCCCCAGAGGGTTCGAGCAAGGAGGGATTCTGTTCCCTTATCACCTTCCAGGTGATTTTAGTGACGAGAGCTTTGTTGAAAGTTCTAAGGTTTCGGAATTCCATTCCTCATTGGTCTTTTGGCCTGCAAAGATCTTTCTAATTTATTCAGTGTAGACTTCTTTCCTTCTCTACACAGTTATTCCACCAAAACTTGGCAATTAGTGAGCTGATCTCGTCGCAGAAAGTTACTGGGAGGAGAAAACACTGCATAACATAAGTGGGAATTGCTTGAGCAACAGCTTTGATGAGGACTTCTTTCCCTGCACTGCTTAAAAACCTAGGTTTCCATTCCTTTAACCTGTTCTGAACACATTCTCTGATAAAACTCAAAAAAAAATTTTTGCTTCAGCCCCAAAAGGAAGGAAGCCCAAGGTATTTAGCATCCTCTTCCATTGCACGAAATCCCAGAACATTTATCATGTGATCCTTAAGGCTATTGCTGATATCTGGAGAGAAAAAGACAGATGATTTCAGAAAATTAACAAACTGTCCTGTAGAAGACTGAAAAAGCCAGAGGATATGAAAGATAGCGTCACAGTTTTCTTCCTTTACTTCTGAGAAAACCAGGCAATCATCTGCAAATAAGAGATGACTAAGAATTGGGCGCCTCCTCTTAATCCTAAGACCCTGAAATCTTTTCAATTCGCTTTCTTTTTCAATGATCCAGGATAGGATGCTAGAAATGAAAGAAAACAGAAAAGGAGATAAGGGGTCCCTGTCTCAATCCTCTTCCCGCTTTGAATTCACATGTGCGTTCACCATTCAAGACAAGAGAAAAAGACACCGAAGTAACACAAGCTATGACTTTACTAATCCACCAGTCACAAAACCCCAATTCCCTCATAACAAACCACAACAGGTCCCAGTCCACCTTGTCATAGGCTTTCTCCAGGTCGATCTTAAGAGCCATGAAGCCCCTTTTTCCTTTCCTTGTTTGCTTAATTGCATGAAAAGCCTCATTTGCTAAAATAATATTGTCGTGGATTGATCTTCCTTGCACAAAAGCAGCTTGCCGGGTAATATGCGGCTTGAAAAAAAAAGTTTAAATGAAAAATCGGCCCTTAACTCTTAAGTTATTTCTTTGTTAAAATAAGTCTATAAATTATTATTTATGATTATTTTAAATCTCAATTTTTTTATTCAAAATAGATACTTAAGTTATGTCATTTTTTTCTTTAGTCACTAAATTATCTATTAGTTAAATTTTTGTGTGATGTATTAACATTTTATTGGTTGAAATAATTGTTTTTGACTTAGATAACTACCGGACTTAAAATGACCTAAAATGATAGTTTAGGGAATAATTTTGATCAAAAAATAATTTAAGGGCTAAAAGCAAATATAAGGTATAATTTAGGGATTGATTTTTTATGCCCAAAAAAGTACTAATTTGTAACATTTTAGATTATAATAAGTTTTCTTATTATGTAGCTTTTTAGGTTAGAATTGGGTAACATTTTCGGTTGGTTAAAAAATAGAAAATTAAAAAAAAAACAGGAGTTTCAGTTAAGACCAAAGAGAATAAAGTTGGAATTGTTTTTTATTATTTATGTAACTTTTTATTTTGGGCACGATAACATTTTAAGTTGAAATATAAAATGTTAGGTTTTTTTATGATAAATCATATGTATTTGGTTACTTTTCAAGTTTAAACGTAAAATTTTACTATCAGTTTTAAGTTTTGAGAAACTTGTATAACATTTTCGGTTGGAATTGATTTTCTTGTCATTTAGGTAACTTTTTAGATAGGACAAAATAATATTTTATGTTCGGATCTAAAATATTATGTTTATTGTAATAAATCATGTACATCTGGTAAACTTTCAGGTTTAAACGTAAAAGCTAGTATTAGTTTTAAGTTTTTAGATTGAAAAACACGTGTAACATTTTATGTTATAACTAATTTCCATACTAAACAGATAACTTAATAGATTGAAATCTATGATTGCTGCGCTTTTTTTTTCCAATTAACCGACTTAACAAAGGAGTATAATCTATACATCATAAATTACAGTTAAATTGACACACTCCTCTTTAAAAGGTAATGCAGACGTGACTGACGTGTTATATTTTAAAAAAATTGATTGGTAAAATGTTATTTTAATAAATAATTCAACATTATTATTGATTGACTAATCAAATTAATTTAAATTTATAAATTATGTTTATTATATATTATAAATATATTTAAAATATATCATTTGTATAATTTTTTTGATGCACGTGAAAAATATTTTTTTAGGAATGGTAAAATTACCTAATCAAGTTTTTCTTCTTGAATTTTAAGGGACAAGGCGGGCGGGTTTAGATATATGTTAAAAATTTCGGTCCCGCCTTGCTCTCGATATATTTTTAATTATATATATTATATTTATGAAAAATAATATACATGTAAATACTTTTATGATTTTTAAGCTATTTCTTTTTGTTTTTTTGAGTTGTGCTTATCATAATTTTTTATGAGACGTTCAAGTTTTAACATATCTAATTCTGAAGGTTAATGGTTCAAGTTTATTCTTTAAAATATGTAATTTAAAATTAGTTTTATTTTATTTTTTACATAGGACTTTAAACCATATTTTTGTGACTATGATGGTGGATTAATTAAGTCTAACATTTATCGTCAACGAACCCTAAATTCAAAACTAATATGCTTAAACGCCTAAACACTAAACCCTAAATAGAATCCCTAAAACCCTAAAACTAAGACGCTTGTGTAAATAAAGTTTCTACAAGCGCTCGTACATGGAATAATTACCTTAAAATTAAGGGTTTAGGGACTTAATTTAGGTATTAGGGTTTATGGGCTTAAGTGTGATGGGTTTAGAATTTAGGGGTAATGGTTATAATTTTAGGGTTAAAGTTAGGATTTAAGGTTTAAATGTTAGTGTTTAAATTTTAATGTAATATGTTAAGAATCTAAGTTTTAACCTATAAGCCCTAAATTCTAACCCTAAACCTTAAATTCTATTCACAATTCCTAAATTCTAAACTACTAAACTCAAACCTCTAAATCATACACCCTAAATTAAGTCCCTAAACTCTAAAATTACGACGCTAGTAAAACTTTTAATTTCTATCACCAGTGTATAATTTTTTTACGAATATTTTTACAATCTAATCGCTTAATCAACCTTGGACTAATGTCATCATTGACGAAAAAAAATAGAAAAGTAAATTAAGAGGAACGACACGAGACAAAGAACATGTATATTTTTTTTCATCAAATGTGATCTTTCGATAATATATGTTCATTTTGATTTATCTTAAAAATAAACTGTTCGAAAGGGATCTCCAAACTGGAAAAAACATATCAAAATAGACTAAAATCAAAGCAAAAACCAAGCCAAGGATGATGCCTGAATAATGTTGCACTACATGGGAGGAATTGAAGTCATGAAAAAGGTTTTACAAACAAACAACACACCTCAACAACAATAAACACAACATGCGATTAGACCTGCAACTTCCCTTTACAGATAATACATATGTCTAGGGTCAGTACATTTTTGTTTCCATAGCTCTTAATAATCATACAGGGAGAAAAGGGATTTTTACTAATACAGTTGTCCTCCGTTCTGCGGCACCAGTGCTGGCTGTGTCGGTTCCGGCGGCAGCTGAGCATCCTCTTTGAATGGTTTGCCAATGTCCATCGTGGCAAGCCCTTCCAACTCTTGGATCGCATCGATCGTACTGATGTTGCTTTCGCTGCTGAACTGAGACTTCAGTACTTCAACTGCTTGCTTCACTTTCGATTGCTGCAATCAACATTTTTCAATCATAAACTGTGTTTATCCGGACTTGTCATCCATGTCCGGTGCATATTCGAATATGAGCACGAGAATATATAATCCTTCGAATCTATCCGAAAGAAGTAAACATACCAGCATCGGACACATCCGTATCCGATGCCATGAATTTTGAAACATACTCATATCTGAAACTCATTCTAAGTTCAAGTAACGTAATTTACAACCATTCACCTATATTTTCTCTATGACTAATACAATGTTAAAAGATGTGAAATTTAGAAGAAAATATAATATCCCAATGCAAGATGCTTGCAACAAACTAAAAGCATTAAAATCAAGATAGCCAGTACCATATTTGGTAAACAAAATTTCTTTTTTTTTCCCGGTATAACTATCGGTATCGGTGTGTTTCAATGGACCGTTTCAAGTTTATCGTCGTTAAATATTTTTCATATATATTATATATAATACAAATGTACTTCAAGTACATACATATAAATATATTTATATGAAAGTATATAAAATCTTGTACCAACCAGTATAGGCCAGTCCGCACTGATGCATAAATGGACTAAAACACAATGAAATTTTGAGTAAAACAAAACTTAAACTACTTGATACCGGTACGGCAAACACTGAGTACCACGATGATTAAAATCATCTCACTTACAAAGAATTCAAGTTTTCTCTTCAGATCTGCATATGATGCTGCACCACCCGATGTCTTCATATAAAAAAACAAATTTCAAGGTCAATATCTCAAACATTAAAACATCAAGCAAAAGATTAAGTTTAAAACAAAACTGAAATGCCCAAATTTAGAGGTCTGTTATGACAAGTTGCATATTGGCCTAAATATCACTTAAAATGTACATATTTTTCTTGAAATATCCGACAAATATACGAAACGAATACGGAGCTTTGATACTCCAAATACGAGCACTGCGATGTTGCATTCATCCCAAGTCATTCTCTTAAATATTCTGCATTTCTTCATTAATTCCCCCCATAATCTTTCCTTTCTTAAAACAAATTATTTTGACCTCTCCATTATTCACAAGCAAATTGAAAGTAAGAGTTGCAAATAAGGATGGGCGAAACTAGACTCATTCGAGAAAACCAAATAACTCAAAATTTTACTTAGAATTATGACACTGCAATTATGACAAGTTTCACTTAGAATTATGGCCCAAGCTTAGACAGAGACAGTTCTAGTCTACTCTTCTACCAAAAACCATATATAAGTAAAGTGGTTTTACCTTCTTGGGACGGCCGACGGGCTTTCCAGTTGATTTCCTGGGCTTAGCGGCGACCCCACCGATCTTGGGTGGTCGACCTCTCCCTTTTCCAGGGACCGTGACGCCGGCAGCAGCAGCAACATCAGCAGCTACGGCTGTGCCCTTTGGCCTTCCTCTGGGTCTCGGACTAGCAGCAATGGCAGTCGTAGCAGCAGGAGCAGTATCAGCATAAGGAACGGCCACGGGCTGACCCTGGATCGGCACAGCAACCGGTTGAGGCAACTGGTTCACGGCCTTGGGTGGCCGTCCACGACCCCTTTTAATAGCATTGGCCCCCACCACTGACCTCACCGTCTTGGGCTTCTTCGGCCGACCGGGACTCTTCTTAGGCCCGGTTTTGGGTGGACGACCCCGACCCTTCCTAACCCCTAGTTGACCGACCGGTCCATTTTTCCTCGGCCGACCTGGAGACCTTTTAGCCACATCGGGGACCGGAGCCGGCTGTTGCTGGGCCGGAATGGGTTCAACGGCAGCAGCGGGAATCGGGAGTTTGGGTTTAGGAGGACGGCCGCGACTTCGTTTGAGACCGGTGGAGGCGTCGGGAGGGTTGGGAGGAGCAGAATCGGGGATCGGAACTTCAGATCTAGTAGCATCGGAAGCAAGCTTGTAAGATTTCTTCACCATGATTAAGATTCCGTTGTTTTTCAAGCGCTTCAAGTGGTGAGTCAACAAGGCCGAGTGAGTTGGTGGCAAGTCCTTGTGAGCTGACTCTATGTACTTGGCTATAGCCCTTTTGCTTGACCCGTTGGCGTCTTTTAAAGCCGCGATAGCCTCGCATATCATGTCAGAGTAGGACGGGTGGTCGAAACTCGGAGGAGGTCCACCGGCCACCGTCGCCGCCGCCGGCGGAGGGTTGGACGCGAAGGGAGGAGCAACGACGGGGATGACGGACGGGGGAGGGATCGGGGGAGGAGGGGCTACGGGGATGGAAGAGAAAAAAGGGTCCATTTTTAGGTAGGGTGAAATGTTGGGAAAGAGATAATTCTAGTAGAAAAGATAAATAAATAAATAAAAATAAAAAGTGCTTTAAATATTAATATTAATATTTTACGATTTTATAAAATTATTTTTTTAATAAAATTTTAAAATAATTTGATAATTTGCCGTTGGTGGTGTCCGTCGTCTGCATTTACTGTGAAAGCCAGATCTGTTCCGGAACTGAGTGGGTCCCACCGTTTTATCTCAACGGATATATGATTTCAGAAAAAAAGGTTTTTTTTTTGCTTAATAGCTAAATAGGTGCCTAAACTATACAGGTAATTTACTTTTGGTGTCTAACTATTTTTATTTTAAATAATTGTTTAAAGTTTTATTTCGGTCATTTTAGATGCCTAACTGTTACAAAATTGTTAGCCAATTAAAATATGACATGTAGAATGTTTTAATTTTTATTTTTTTAATTAATTTTTAAATAAAATTTGATTTTTTAAAAAGTATCAGTTTCAATTTTTTACAAAATAATCCCAAATCTCTAACCTAAAACTTTAAATCCCCAAATTACCATCATTGTCGTCATTGACTGTCTCGCTGGAGACCACCACTATTGTCGTCGGACCACAACGACTATTTTGTCTAACCACTCATTATCGATAACCGACGGCATGTGTGTTGACCGATTTCTTTTTCGCGATTTGGCTTCTTTCGACGTTAGGAAGTCGATCGACACATCTACCGCCAGTCACCGATGATGGGTACTTGGGGGAGTAGTCGTGGTGGTCCGATGAGCGATATAGTAGGCGGCAACGTGACCATCGGTGGTGGAATCGGTTGGAGAAGTTATGAATTTCGAATTTGAGGGCCATTTTGTGAGTTTTAAAAATTTAGGGTTTTTTATAAATTAAGTTTATAAAATAAATTAAACTTAGAAAAGAAATAAAATAACAACTAAAATATCATTTTTTAAATAAAAGTAACTCTAGTTAACGGTTGGGCACTAAAAATGACTGAACTAAAATTTTAAACATCTTTTTAAAATGAATAATAGTTTAGATACTAAAAATGAACATTTATAAATTAAGTGTATAATTTGAACATTTATTTGGTTATTAAGCCTTTTTTAGTTGTTTGTCTGTTGCCTGCCAACGATGTACTAAGAAGAGGAGAGGAGTCATTTGAATTTAATTCAAAATATTTTGAATTTTGTTCGTAGCAAATCACGATTGAACTCAAAATTCGAAGGAAAAAAAAAATCAGTTTTAGTATATATATATCACATATAGTTATAGAAACTTGAACAACTTGACTGGAATTTTATAAATTTGATTTGACTAAAAAAATTTAAATAAATTTTGAATTATAAAATAAGATTCATCAACTCAACTAATTTAATTTTTTTAACTCTGCTTGATTGAATGTTCAACCCTAATGTTTACAAATTTTGACAAAATCTGATAACTGATCTGACCAGTTATCTACAATATTATTATAATTTTATACATTTAAATATAATGTAGATTGTAGACCAATGTTTTCGATATCTCAAATAATCGATTATTTAATTTAATTGATATAAATCGAGAATTGAGCCATTCAAATTTATTGCTTTAGTGAAATAAATTACTAATGCTTAACCAACCCTATTTTGCACTCTCCTGGAACATATTATATGCAGAAAATAGAATATTGCATATTTATTCTTAGGTTGAAATTTTTATAATTATTTTTAGGTTGATCTAAAATAGCATTTTGATGCAATTACATCATTAATCATCTCTAAAACATTTTAAAGCAAAATTGCAAAATTATCGCCTTATTATTCTGTTAGAAGTCAACCGACTTCTCTACCATGGCCTAGAAACACCTATAAAGTTCTCCTAATAATTAACTAATATATATATTATTATAATATCAGCCCACCAACATAGTGGAATCAAATCCACCGATTTCTCTATGTCTTTCTCTAAAGTTCTAGAATAGAACTAAAGTAAAATAATATAATAAAAATATCTCCATCTTAACCGACTTATCATGCCTATATATATGGGCTAAGGATTGGAGAAAGAGTGTGCAAAGTTGAGAGAAACAAATGAGTGGTGTGTGTTAGCAAGTAAGGGGGGCGTGAGATTGAGTGTGGTGCAAATGTGTTGGTGAGAAATGCATTTGCAGAGATAGTGTGAAAGAGTGCACGGGTGCAAGTTGGAAAATGCAAGAGGTGGGGTGTGTGCAAGTGAGTGAACGTGAGGTGGAGTGTGTGCCAGTGTGAGAGTGAGTGAAAACGTGAGGTGTGTGCAAAATTGAGATTGCAAGTGAAGTGTGGAAAGTTGAAAAAGAAAAGTGTAAGTGTGTTGTAATATTTTTTAATATAAGTATTATTTTCTTTGTAATTAAAAGTTTCCCGGTTAAGCCTTAATTTATGTATTTCTTTGGTGCACCTGAATTGGTTATTATAATGGTCGGCTATGCCGCCTAAGTTATATGGTCGGCTCTGCCGCCTGAATAGTATATGGTCGGTTCTACCGCCTAATTGGTATATGGTCGGCACTGCCGCCTAAATTGTGCACTAAGAAATTAAATATAAAAAGGCTAACCGACTCAGGGAGTTGGTGTAGTGTTAGTGGTCAGTCTTAGGTCCTCCATAGTGGGTGTGTTGGGTCCGTCGGGTTTCCAACAATTGGTATCAGAGCAGGCGGTCCGGGACCGTTACTAGTAGAGAAAGCTTCGGTAAGCGTTGGACGCTTACATTGGTCGGTGCATCAGTTCGTTGAGGGAAGATTATGTCGAAATACAGTCAGGGACTGTAAAGTTTTGGTAAGCGTTGGACGCTTACATTAGTCGACATTGCATCAAGGTGCTAAGGGGAGACTCTGCCGGAATACAGTCAGGGACTGTGAAGCTATTGGTTTGGAACCAAGCTTAGTGGACGCCGGGCGTCAGTCAGCATGGCAGACTTTGGAAGCACAAGCAACGGGATTAGGAAGCTCAATAACCACAACTACGGTTATTGGGAGACATGCATAGAATCCTACCTACAAGGTCAGGACTTGTGGGAAATAGTCGCAGGCACCGACACAACTCCTCCACCGAAGGAGAATGCCGAAGCCTTGAGAAAATAGAAGATCAAGGCTGGGAGAGCTTTATATATATTGAAGACCACAATCGAGGAGGACCTATTGGAGCATATTCGTGACGAGAAGACACCAAAAGCAGCCTGGGAAACTTTGGCGAAATTATTTTCAAAGAAGAATGAAGCACGCCTCCAACTCTTAAAAAATGAGCTCGCGGGCATCTCACAAGGAAGCCTATCTATTGCTCAGTATTTCACCAAGGTGAAATCTATTTGTCGCGAGATATCTCAACTTGCACCAGATGAGAAGGTTAGCGAGGCAAGGATGAAAAGAATTATCATCCATGACCTAAGACCCGAGTACAATGGGTTTATCGCCGCAGTGAGGGGATGGCCTACTCAACCATCCTTAGTCGAGCTGGAAAACCTGTTGGCTAACCAGGAGGAATTAGCCAAACAGATGAGTGACGTAACCATAAAAGACGAAGAGGAGGCACTCTTCACCAACAAGAAGAAAGGTACGTCACGAAGACAAGAAGTGACGAAAGGAGGCAAGCTCTATCCAAGAGATAGAAGTAACACTTCAGGGGGAGTTCGACGTAGAAAAGAAGACTATCACCAACAGTACGAGAAGAACGATAGAAGACAAAATGGTGAATGCTTCAACTGTGGAAGAAATGGTCACTTTGCTCGAGATTGTAGATTACCCCTGAGGGAGAGTCGTGAATGCTTCAATTGTGGCAAGAAGGGCCACTTTGCTCAAGATTGCAGAATGCCCAGGAGACAAACTTTCCAAGGAAACATGGCCACCACAAAAGAGGAGAAGAGAGAAGCCATGTTGGAAACTTCCATCAGCGAAGAAGAATGGGATGCAGAAGCTGGACTCTCTATTGGAGTGGAACAAGAAGAGTTCGAAGAAGACATGGAGGCACCAACTCTCGTTGCAACTACTAATACAAATACAAAATACAAGGATGAAGAGTTGGAAGAAGACATGGAGAAACCAGCTCTTGCAACAATCATGGAGTCAAAAATTGATTACGAGGAGGATTGGATCGTCGACTATGGGTGCTCCAATGATGAGAGATGTTGGAGATGTTGTGATTCAGTCAATTGCAAGTGCTACACTTCAAGGAATGTGATGTTTGATGAAGCTTCTTCTTGGAGGTCGCCTCAGAATATCGAGCTTCCAGAATCTCATGATTTAGAAGAGATTTCAGAAGATAATAAAGAAGGTAAAGAGCAAGCATCGGATCCAAGTGAAGAAAGAGAAAGCTCATCCTCGAAAGATGAAAGTTTATGGAAGACGGTTGTATATCAACCTACATCTGAGGAGCTTCGTCCAAGCCAAATGGAAGTCGATGAGCTTCGCGAAGAAATGTCGAGAGCCCTAAGCGAGACTATTGGTAAGTGTTCGCAACGATGTGAGACCTTTTCTAGTGAAATTCTTATTCTCAAAGAAGAGAACAAAGTCCTAAGGGAAGAAATTAAGATGGTACGTGGGGAATTGGAAGATATGAAGGAAAAGATGGTGTTTCTTAAGAAGGTATTAGCTCATGACGGGGGAGCAGTATCATCCGTCCCAATTCCAACATATTCGAGAGTAGAAGTTTCTAAACCCAAGTCTTATGAAGAGGATGAGAACGTGAAGAATGTAGATGACTTTCCGTGGAGCTTGGAACAATACACCCAAGCCGCAAACGCCGTGGAGGGTGCTAAGAAGATCAACCGTGCTAGAAAGACCAGACATGCCTTACTTTATTTGGAAGATACTACGCTGCTATGGTTGTGGCGTAAGCATGGAAAAATGAAGAAGGGAGCTTGTACCATTGCTATTATTGAACCCCACACCAAATTTAAGAAACATGAGAGCTCCAAGCAAAAGGGGAACAAAAGCCATAACGCGGGAAGAAATAAATCACACAAAAGGCAAAGATTAAAGCTAGCATACAAGGAAGAAGCCTTCAAGGGAAAAAGAGATGCCAAAAGAGAAAGAGAGCAAATTACTCAACAAGAAGAAGATATGAGTATGCAATCTCTCCATATCCTGAATTCTATCAAAGCCAATGACGAAGTGCCTACGTTTGAAAAGAAAGGATTGTTGTTCGAGCAAGTAAAGATTGAAGGACAACCGGTACGTGCCTTAGTCGACAATGGAGCAACAAACAAGTTTATCAAGGAGATGTTTGAAAGAGAGATCAAGACGAGGTCAACAAAGACAGATGAACAAGTCGCGGACATATTCACAAAGAGTCTAAGTAAACCAAAGTTTGAGAAATTTAGAGAAGCACTTGATATGATCTGCAAGTCATCTATAAAGAGAGAAGTCGTTGAGGGGGAGTGTTAGAAGTCAACCGACTTCTCTACCATGGCCTAGAAACACCTATAAAGTTCTCCTAATAATTAACTAATATATATATTATTATAATATCAGCCCACCAACATAGTGGAATCAAATCCACCGATTTCTCTATGTCTTTCTCTAAAGTTCTAGAATAGAACTAAAGTAAAATAATATAATAAAAATATCTCTATCTTAACCGACTTATCATGCCTATATATATGGGCTAAGGATTGGAGAAAGAGTGTGCAAAGTTGAGAGAAACAAATGAGTGGTGTGTGTTAGCAAGTAAGGGGGCGTGAGATTGAGTGTGGTGCAAATGTGTTGGTGAGAAATGCATTTGCAGAGATAGTGTGAAAGAGTGCACGGGTGCAAGTTGGAAAATGCAAGAGGTGGGGTGTGTGCAAGTGAGTGAACGTGAGGTGGAGTGTGTGCCAGTGTGAGAGTGAGTGAAAACGTGAGGTGTGTGCAAAATTGAGATTGCAAGTGAAGTGTGGAAAGTTGAAAAAGAAAAGTGTAAGTGTGTTGTAATATTTTTTAATAGAAGTATTATTTTCTTTGTAATTAAAAGTTTCCCGGTTAAGCCTTAATTTATGTATTTCTTTGGTGCACCTGAATTGGTTATTATAATGGTCGGCTATGCCGCCTAAGTTATATGGTCGGCTCTGCCGCCTGAATAGTATATGGTCGGTTCTACCGCCTAATTGGTATATGGTCGGCACTGCCGCCTAAATTGTGCACTAAGAAATTAAATATAAAAAGGCTAACCGACTCAGGGAGTTGGTGTAGTGTTAGTGGTCAGTCTTAGGTCCTCCATAGTGGGTGTGTTGGGTCCGTCGGGTTTTCAACATATTCCTTTGAAACTCTAAAATCTTTTCCAACATCGAAAGAACTTGTTGTACCAGAATATAACATGTGCAAAAAATTCCTAATATCTCAAGTGAAGAAATGTTTCTTAAACTTTACAAACTGTATCGTATTTTTAAAACTATTAACAAATTCGTGAATATAACTTTTGACATTAAAAAATTAATTATTCATAACCATTAAAAATAACTCAGATTCGTATTTTACTCGATTTATTTTTCGAATCCATAAATGGTTGTTTCGAAAGAACTTGTTGTACCAGAATCTAACATGTGCAAAAAAATTCCTAACATCTCAGGTGAAGAAATGTTTCTTAAACTTTACAAACTGTATTGTATTTTTAAAACTATCAACAATCTCGTGAATATAACTTTTGACATTAAAAAATTAATCATTGATAACCATTAAAAATAACTCAAACTCATATTTTACTCGATTTATTTTTCGAATCCATAAATGGTTGTTTCGAATAATATAATTACACATGAAGAAGTTACAACACTGAATAACCTATTAAAACTTTCGACACACCATGTAAAATCTCATCCCTTTCCCTTTCATCATCGCCATTGAAACTGTTGATAGTAATCACACTCATCAACTATAAGAATATTTAAAAAACAATATTTAAACATTTCAATAATTAAACAATTAATTTTAAATAATACAATATGTTTCTTAATGATTATAAATATCATCATACATCAAAACTCAACACGTGATCTCATGATGTTTACTCTAAAAGATTAGAGTTCAATAATTTTATCTGCAAGATGCGTGTATATTACCTGTAACGTTATTTAAACTAGACGTGCCTTTATTTAACTGTTACACATGTTGTAGAGGCTCGGATTTAAGATAAAGAGTTTGATTGTTTCCACCACATCCTACCTGACTTAATATGTTAGACCATTTAACATTAGATTATAAATGCCCATGTCATTGTAATAGGCGGCACTAATTTTTTTTTTTGAAAGGTCAAGAGGGCCTCATTAAAAACCCCTTCCTAGTGAAGGGGAAAAGAGTGCCCCAACTACTTTTATTGATCGAACACCATTGTCATTACAGCTACATCGCAACCATCCATCCTTAGCAAAAGTACAGGACAACCCACAGTACAAAGCAGAAAAACAAACAAAAACAAAAAACGACCGAGACCACCTGCATAACGGATTAGAGATCAGCCAATACCATTTCTAGCCAAAGCGTCTGCAGCAACATTGCACCTCCTAGGGACCCATTTTATCAGGACGCCACGACTGCGAAAAGCCAAAGATAGATTTGTGATTTTATCAATCAACAATGAGGGGGGGGCTACCTTCGAATTCAGCCAATCAACTACAATCCTACAGTCGCTTTCGATAATAATTCGAGCCAACTTTCCCCAAATAGAGCTGATAGCCTTATTGTACCCGATGATGACTGCTTCTAATTCAGTAGAAAATGGGGGCCCCGACACGCATTCTTCCGAGAATTTCAACAGAACGGTACCACATTCATCCCGAAGAATACCACCAATCCTACAAGAGCGTCCTAGATCTTTAGAAGATCCATCGACATTCAATTTATACCACCCGGATGGTGGAGGAGACCAACCTTGCAACCGCGGCAAGGGTGGAGAGATCAGACAAGAATCTTTAACAACCATGAAATCCAACACAATCGATTCAATGGACAAAAGGCAGTCATTAAAATTCCCTTTAATCCAGTATGCAATTCTAAGGCTAATGACAGAGATCAATTGCAAAAAATCGAAAGCTTTACCATTAAAAACGATTTCGTTGCGGAATAACCAAATGGACCAAATAATGGCGAAAGGGATGAGGGACCACACCTTGCTGTAACCCGCGGGGCCGATACCTTCCCATGCTTCTAGAAAAGCCATGGCTTCGAGAGGGGATACCGCAACTGCTCCGGATCTTGCTACAAAAAAATTCCAGACCCTCCAAACCTCATAGCACGAGAAGAATATGTGGAAGCTGGTCTCCGGTTCCATACCACACAAGGGACACAGTAGGTCATTAATGGAGTTAATACCCCTTTTCCTTAATTCCCATTTAACCGGGACCCTACCCAACATCACGAGCCAAATGAATAGTTCCACTTTCGGTGGAGCGAGACCCAACCACACCACGTTATCCCAAAAGTTCCACTCCGGCTTATTACCTATCAGCAGATTCTTCACTGATTTCACTGAAAATTTACCATCACTAGAACCAGACCATAAAACCCAGTCCTTGTCCAACCCACTAGACTGAAAATTGTTGAGATTCCTCATCAATGAATCCCAAGTTGATACTTCCCGATCAAATAAAGGACGGCGAAGGGGAATATTCCAGATCCATTTACCATTCCGCAACGTTCCCACCTCACATATCAAACAGTCCCTAGCAGAACAAAGAGCATAGAGTCTCGGATAACTAACTTTCAGCGGACAACTCTCGAGCCAAAGATCATGCCAAAATCGGATGTGTTTGCCATTGCCAACTTGTAAGAAAAGATGATTTCTTAACGTGATACCCACGTTATCTTCTTTATAAAAGGAAGCTACAATACCCTTCCATATCCAAGAGGAGGATTTCGAGGAAGAAATAGTCGGCAGAATTGCGGAACCCACCGACGGATTTTTACAACATAACACTTTCCTCCAAAGCCCCTGCACCTCGTTTCCGAAACGCCAAACCCATTTGCCCAGAAGAGCCCGATTCATAGTGTCTAAATCTGAAATCCCAAGGCCACCACAGTGTTTAGGTTCACAAATTTTATTCCAACTTACCCAATGGATCTTTGGGTTCAAGGAAGAGCCACCCCAGAAAAAATTTGCCAGCAGACTGTTTATCTTTGAAAGAACCTCTCGGGGCAATTTGAATAAAGACATAAAGTATATCGGGACACTAGAAAGGGTTGACTTAATGAGAGTTAGTCGGCCCCTAAAAGATAGGAATTTCGGCATCCAACCCTCTAGTTTCTTTTCTAAGTTTGCGATAATAGGTTCCCATAATGCAAGGGAATTTTTCTTCGCACCAAGAGGCATGCCTAGATACTTGGTAGGGAAAGAATCAACCGCACACCCTACCTTGCAAGCCCAGGAGGATAGATCAGATTGCTCAACATTAATCCCCATAATTTTACTTTTGGACAAATTTAGTTTCAGCCCGGATGCAAGTTCAAAAACCCGGAGAACCCGCTTAACATTCCCAATCTCCCGACAAGAAGCTCCACAAAAGATAAGGAGGTCGTCCGCAAATTGCAAGTGCGAAACCTCAACTCTATCGGACCCTCTACCGACGGAGAATCCACAAAAGAGGCCTTTATTTACTGCTTTCAACAACATTTGGTTTAGTGCTTCCCCAACTAAATTAAACAAAAGAGGGGAGAGCGAGCAACCCTGACGGAGGCCCCTAGATATCGAGAAAGAATCGGAAGGCGATCCGTTCACCAAAACAGAAATATGAGCTGTAGATATACATTTTAGGACCCATCGACACCATTTCCTACGAAAGCCACATTTCTTTAACACAAGCCTTAAAAAATGCTAATCCACCGTATCATAAGCTTTGGAGAAGTCAATCTTGAATGCCACCCCCTTTTTTTTCTCCTTAACCATAAAATCGATAACTTCATTCGCAATCAAAGAACAATCCAAGATTTGTCTGCCGGCCACAAACGCGAACTGATTATCTCCAATAAGAGAGCCAATAACCGACTTCAAGCGGCCAGTGAGAACCTTCGATAATAATTTGTACATACCCCCCACCAAGCTGATCGGACGGAAATCATCCAAAGAAGAAGGGTTTGGACACTTTGGAATGAGAGTAATAAAGGAATGGTTGGTCCTGAACTCCCAATCTCGCTCATGATAAAAATCATCGAAAAAACGCAGGATGTCAACCTTTAGAACATCCCAGAATTTTTTGATGAATCCAAGGTTGAAACCATCTGGCCCCGGAGCCCGATTACCATCTGTTGAAATAAGAGCATTCCATATCTCATCTTCAGAAAAAGAAACTTGCAGAGACTTAGCTTGGATTTGGTTAAGACAAGCCAAATCTAAAGAGAAATCTTCCACTTCGAGGGCTTGAATGTTATTGTACTGCTCAGAAAAATAATTAGAAATCGCAGCTTTTAAGGCACACGGATCCGATAATTCCATACCCTTATGCATCAACTTCACAATTGCATTTGATTTCTTTCGAGCAGAAGCAACAAGATGAAAGAATTTGGAGTTCTTATCGCCTTCCTTGAACCAGCGAAGACGTGATTTTTGCAACCACGCACTTTCCTCCCGCCGATACTCGTCCCATAAAAGATGTCTCAGGTTCTTTAGTTTGTCCGCAAGAGATTGGTTGGTGCCAGAAGTTTGAGCAACTAATTCCAACGCTGTAATCTCAGCTTCTAGCTGAGGAATAGACTGTGTTTTATTGCACAATTGTTTGCCTTGCCAATGTTTTGCTGTGGATTTGCACACTCGCAGTAGTCCACCGATTCTTTTCTTCGGAAATCTTGACTTAGCCTTTATCACAGCAGATTTGATCTCTTCCGCAAAACCATCTTCCCCCAACCAGTGATTATAACATTTGAACGGACGGGGACCCCAATTAAGACCCTCGACTTTGAGGATGATCGGGCAGTGGTCCGAAAGAGATTTATTCAACACACATTGCACCACATTGGGGAAAGCTAAATCAAACTCCGCCGATATGAGAAAACGATCAAGCCTAACGAAGGTAGGCGGGTCTCTATTATTACACCACGTGAACTTACCCCCAACCAGAGGCAAATCCAAAAGCGCAGAATTATAAACAAACTCCTTGAATAGGGAGATCAAATTTCTGTTTAAAGAGAACCCGATTTTCTCAGTAGGGTCTAAGATTAAATTCCAATCACCTCCCAAGCACCACGCAAGGTCCCAATTAAGCAAGAAATTCGAAATCTCCTCGAGGAAAGCCTGTTTTTCTGAGTCGACTGAAGGACCGTATACATTCAACACACCAACGTGAAGATTATTCTGACATAATTTTCCAATTAAAGCCATGTAGTTTGAACGTATGATAATGTTGGAAACCTCAAAAAACGATTTATCCCAAAAACAAAGCAAACCCCCCGATGAACCTGAAGCCGGGGAAAACGCATGTAGAGTATCTGAATTATTCCAGCATTTCCTACAGAGACTCACTTCAACATTCTCCAATTTCGTTTCCTGAATCAAGACCACATTAGGCTTCTGATCCTGTATGAGCCTCCTAACCGCCCTGATTTTCTCTTTTTTCCGAATACCTCTAATATTCCATGAACAAATTTTCAAATTCATAAAAGAGATTGATGTAGAAAATACCTTTCATCAACGAACCACAATTAATTATCCTTTCTTAGCCCCTGTTCCAATTCACAAACTTTCCGGATGACCATATCTCTGCCCCCCTTAAAAGAAAACTCAAGAATCCGGCTTACCTCCCAAACTGCATCAGCTTCAAGTTTTTCCAGGGAAATTGTGGCTTCGGAGAAATCACCGGCTGGACGAGAATTGGAACTAAGATCCTCTTCATCAGTGGAGTCACGGATTCGACGCCGCAATCTTCTTCTATAACTGGCTCTAAAAAAACCCTTAGGGAATTCATTGTCTGAAATTTTTCCTTGACTCAACTGAAGGAGGGCGTCGATATTCTCAAGGCTGTCGGGTACCACTGAGTCCCCACTACCGGTAAAAGGCTCAGGACAACGAGGGGATGGAGCATTGGACCCAGGTCTGTGACTGTCCCCCTGGCCCACATCCGAAACTACACCGCAGATTGGGGCCCGCACTGCATTCTCCCTAATTGTAGTCCCATTGTAAGATATATTCAAATCAGGGCCCAACCCAATAGGGGGGTCAGCCAAAATGTTATTGTCAAGGTTAATCCCACGTGCTAAATGAACCGGGCTTGCCTCTGGGAGAGAGCCAAAATCGATTTGGGAATTAATATTCTGTCTCGAAAAGGTGTCCGAAACTTCAACATCCATATCTACTGGAGAACCAGATATCGAGGGATTTTTTGACGAGTCCGAGGAGGAGTCCCAATCGTCAATCCAGACATCACCGTTGCCCGACCCATCACCGACCTCATTATTCTCCGGCGAAACAGCCGCCATATTCTGACCTTCAACAAAACCCGAATTCTCCTCCCGAACCCCGTGATCCGACCAGACCTCATCTGGAAAGTCTTCCGGAGATGAGAATGAGACTTCATCAAGGGGATTAACCACTGAAGATTTCCCAACCTTAATAACATGCGTCTTGCCCCTAATGCATATAGATAGTTCATCTGGAATACCAGAAATGCATGCCGTCCTAAGAGTCATTCGGGCAATAGCGAAATTAGCTTTATTTTTTGTATCTGCATGGATGTCGATGACAGTGCCCCATCTGTTGCCAATAGTTTTGAAAAAATCATCATTCCAACATAATAGTGGAACACCCTCCAACGATAACATACAAAATTGATGAGGAATTTCATCCACCATCAGAGGGGCTACATGTTTAAACCAGAAAGCAATAGCCTCCCTCTTTCCTTCCCATGCTAAAGAGAACTCCGAAGCGGAAGAAAAACTGATGATAACCGATTGGTTGCCAACACTCAACGGGGAGATAACCCCATGAATACCATCGAAATTGAAAGCCTGTTGTACAACCCCTAATTCGTAGGAGCTCTTCAGAATACCAACCAAGCATAATTTTAGCCATTCTTGACCACCCCGGGGAATATTGATATTGAAAGATGAACCATCATTGCAGCAAGCAATCTCTTGAGACTCCACATTGGTCCTAATACCTTCCGATCCTTGTGGCTGGGGCAGATTCTGTAATAGGGCATCTCTGAAGGAGAGATTATCCACTACTTTGCGGAAACTACCACGCCGGACATGTTGTCTCCCATTCTCCCTCGAGCCCCGATGGTCCCGGTTGTCCCTACCCTGCTCAAAACTCCCCCGCTCTGAGCTCCTAGATGGCTTTAGATATCTAGCCTGAGAAACTCTGATTATCATACCATCAATGAGAGACTTGTCCCTGGATTCGATTGCATTCATCATATCCCCTCTGGAGGAAAACGATACAAAAGCAAAGGTAGACAGCCGATACTTCCGTCTATTATTAGACCTTGGAATGAAAACCTTAGAGACGCTCCCATGTAAACTGAACAAGTCTTTCAGCGCCTTCCATGACACCCGTCTACTTAAATTGTCAATGAAGATAGTCCAACTTTTACCATTCTCACCGACTAAATTCTGAGTACCTCTGAAGACCCTCCTGACATCCTCCTGGCTGCGATCCTTTGAAACGGCGGCACCCCGAGCTGGTCTGGCTACCCTCCTTTCTCTCCACCTGGCGCTCTCCATGGTCAGAGTTTTTCATAAGTGGGCACTAATTTTACTTTACTATTTTTTCTAAATACAAAAATACTTCGTTTATTCTCTGTTTTGGAGTATACAATCTTTAACCACCGATAATCTTCCTCACACACAAAACAACCACCGTCCATCACATCTTCGGCCACATGGCACTATTTTCATAGACCGACCATTAATTCCGACGATAAAGGAAGTGGGTGGGTAGATGGTGGTCGACGATGACCAAACATTGAAAATAGAAAAATTAGAGATTTAGAAAATTTAAAATTAAGGATTTGGGTCAACAATCTTCAAAACATGTGGTTAAAACTCTCAAGTTAACACAAATTAAATGAAAATCAATATATAGACAGTATGTCTCATTTTCATTTGATGATAATTTTTTTTTAATGATCTTTAACAAAACATTTTTTAATGATTACAGAATGAAACGTTACACACTCATCTAATTCTCCATTATTTTATAGTTTAGACAAATTTTTTTTATAGTTAAGCCTTTATGTGATAACTATCATAAACCATTAAGTAGTTGCAATACTAATTATGTTAATTAAATTAAAATTTAATCAGTAAATATGAGTTAATTATATTATACTTCTTAAATAAAGACTCTTGAAAACTGATCCTTAAATTTTTATAAGTTTTAATTTCATCAACTTGAATAACCCGAAACAACCTGAGCAAAATAACCAGAAAATCCTCAACTTGAAACAACCTCAGCAAGTAAAGATAAATACAAGTTTTATACAACTTGAAACCAAATCAGCACTGAAATTCATGAGGTGAAAATGTGATTTTTTCTGGTAATTATTCTTTTTTGTTCGAATGGTTTTGCAAAAGTACATGGCGTTTTGTAATCATAGAGCTTTCAACATACTCAAAACTCAAGGTAATAGATTATGTCATATAAAGATTCAAAAACCAGAATAAATTATATGAGTTTTGAGTCTCTGACTTGTACAATTCAACTTCCTGTAGTCGAATCCGAACTTCGGAATCTTTTTCCTTGCCAATTCCGAATCAGACACGAATACGATTTAAACCATGGAAGCAGTAGATAAGAACTTGATGTCGAATTCGGTTTTTTTTTTTTTTGCTGTAATTTTCTCCCCTACAGGACAACCGTGGAGAAAAGCCTTCAGTTTTCACCCTGCTAACTTTAGCTGCAAAACGAAAGACAATCGGTACATCTCCGGTGAGAAAAACGTCCACCCGACCGGACATGGATATATTCTCATATGATCTTTTAAGGACCTCTCAAGTAGACGAAGCAACTTGAAAAAGTCGAACATATTCACGTCGAACACACATATTTTAAGTTAAAAGCACAAATTTCATGAACATTATGTGTGCTACTCTGTACATGGGCATGTATTTGTGCCAATGTTAACGCAAACGCGTAGGGGGCAGAGAGAAAGATCGAAGACCTGCAATCGTTACTGCAATGATAAAGATAATGTATTTCATCTAGATCACTCAGGTTCGAGTATCATGTGTGCACGGTGTGTGTGCGTTATTGTGCACCGAATGCTAATTCTACCTGAAAAGTTGCACCGATAATAGTTGCGGATTCTCACCAACTCCAATAGCACTCAATAGAGCCTGAGAAACAAGTTAAAGCAGGCAACAACCAAATACAGAAATGATCAACATAGAGTCTATATGGAACATGTAAAGTAAAACCGAACAAAATTGATACTTTAGTTACTACAGATCACTAATTTTAAGCAGTCCACAAATGTTGATCAATGTTTCCTTTTTATACCTGCAAAGAGTCCCATTATAGTTTTGAATACGCTAATGTGATGAAAGGGCGATAGCATCTGTTCAATTTTCTTAGTCTTTTTAGAGACGACACACACAGCTTGCATTACTGGTGCTCGAACTCTGGTCCCAAAGAATAATGAACATCCACCTTTACCACCAATGACACAAGGGGATGGGCATATAATTGTCTTGTTAAAAAAACGAATATAATTAACTAATTTGTTATCAAGGATTTAACCGATTAATATATGAGAAAATATTTAATGCACAGGCAGTGTGAATTAAAGTTTTCATGAGCATGTTAGTTTAATGGTTTAAGAACTCAGCTTAAGATTTAGGGTAGAATTTAGTGTTTATGGTTAGAATTAAGTTTAGAGATTAATGTTTAATTTTTAGGGTAACATAGATAGGGATCTAAGTTTTAACATATAACCCCTGAATTTTAACCTTAAAGCTTAAATTCTAACCACACTCCATAAATACAAAACTAATCAACTAAAACCCTCTAAACACTGAAAATTATTATATGGTCAGGACTACCACGTTATTCACGGTAATTATCCACTAAAAGAATTAGTGGGATAAAAAAATGGGACCCACAACCTGCCTCTGGTCTGGTCTTCCAAAGGAGCCGCCGAGTGTTGATGAACGGTTCAGATCCGTTAATTGACCGGCAGCTGGAACCCCACCACCTCCCTCAGCCGTTACTCTGCGTCGACCCCACCCTCTCCCCACACCTCTATTTTCAAAGAAGAGGAAAACACAGAGCAAAGCCCCAGTCTTTCACTTCAACCCCCATCAAAGAAGAAGCCAAAATAAATAAATAAAAAAACGCGTTTTTCCCATCCAAAGAATCTCCATTTTCCTCCCCCCAAGAAGACAACGCATTGGTCAAACCATTTTTCTGCCGTTATGAAACTGAGAGAAAGTAGTAATCTTTAATCCATCCCGGTGGGTGGAGGATTTTTTTCAAACATCTTAGCTACATCTCCTTGCTCAAACATGGGATGTTCTCTGTTCTGTAAAGCTTTGATCTTGTTTGTGTTTCAACTGTTGTTTTTCTTCTACTCTGTTTCAGGGAAGTTAGCTTCTGAGAGGACAATCCTGTTGGGGTTCAAAAGCTCTGTTTTTGATCCTTCTGGTGTTCTTTCAAGCTGGAACTCTTCAGATAACCCAAATCACTGCACCTGGTTTGGGGTTTCATGCAACTCGAGGTCTCGAGTCATCTCCATTAACATTCCTGGTGGTTGTGGAGGTAACTTTACTGCAGATTGTTGTTGTTCTTCAAAGGTTTCTAGGTTTCCATTTTATGGTTTTGGATTGAGGAGAAGAGCATGTTCAAAGGGGAAATTAGTGGGGAACTTGTCACCTTTGGTTGGGAAACTTACTGAGCTTAGAGTTTTGTCTCTTGCTTTTAATGACATTGGTGGTGAAATTCCTTTAGAAATATGGGGTTTAGAGAACTTAGAGGAACTTGATCTTGAAGGGAATTCATTAACTGGGAAGTTGCCTGATGAAATTGTGGGGTTGAGAAATTTGAGGGTTTTGAATCTCGGGTTTAATGAGCTAGAAGGGGGGATTCCAGGATCTCTGTCGAAATTTGTGGATTTGGAGGTTTTGAATTTAGCTGGGAATAAGCTGAAGGGGTCTATGCCTGGTTATTTTGGTGGCTTCTACATGTTGAAGGGCCTTTATTTGTCTAATAATCAGCTAAACGGGCCGATTCTCGAGAATTTTGGTCGGAATTGCCGGTATCTAGAGTATCTTGATCTGTCGGGGAATTTCCTAGTTGGGAGGATTCCTGGTAGTTTGGGGAATTGTCGGCGGTTACGGACTCTTTTGTTGTTTTCGAACATGTTGGATGGTGTTATTCCTAATGAACTTGGTCAACTGCAGGAGCTCCAGATTCTCGATGTTTCTAGAAACAAACTTAACGGTTTAATCCCTGCGGAGCTTGGAAATTGTGTTCGGTTGTCGGTTCTTGTCCTTTCTAATCTCTTTGATCATGTGTTGAGCGAGCAGAGTTCGAGCGAAGAGCTATCATTTAGATTGCCACTTGCTACTACTGATGAGCGTAATCGTTTTCGAGGCTCCATTCCCTTGACAACTACTACCCTTCCGAAGCTTAGAATACTTTGGGTGCCAAGGGCAAATCTTGAGGGGGAGTTGGCAAGGAATTGGCATGGTTGTGAGAATTTGGAAATCATGAACTTAGCTCAGAACAACTTCAGTGGAGAAATATTTGGAGTGTTTAATGGATGCAAGAAACTGCAGCATCTAGATTTGAGCTCGAACAGGCTAACTGGGCAGCTTGATGATAAACTTCCAGTTCCTTGTATGTCACTCTTTGATATCAGTGGAAACCTCATGTCCGGATCAATCCCCAGATTTAATTACAGTGTATGCCCTGGCTTTTCCTCCTTGAGTTATGAACTTCTCCAAACCCGTGACCTGTCGTCTGCATATTTGTCATTCTTTACATATAAAACACGGCTTGCAATGCTGTTGCCATTTTCCGGTTCGAAAGCTGTGTTAGTTCACAATTTTGGCAGAAATAACTTCTCTGGTTCACTCCCAAGGCTGCCAATTGCATCAACGAGAACGGAGGACCAGATTGATTATGCATTTCTCGCTGGTGGAAACAAGCTCACTGGATCAATTCAAAGTTTGTTTGGGAACTGTAACAAGCTCCATGGGATGATTGCTAATGTTAGCAAGAACCGATTGTCTGGTCATATTCCATTAGGAATTGGTGCAATCTGCAGATCTCTTAGATATTTGGATGCCTCCGAGAATCAAATCACCGGGATACTTCCCCAAAGCTTAAGGGACTTGAAGTCTCTTGTTTTTCTTGACCTAAGTGGAAACAAGCTTAGAGGTTCGATTCCCGAAGGGCTTCATCAGTTGAAGTACCTCAAACATCTCTCCTTGGCAAGCAACAACCTGACTGGTTCTGTTCCTTCTAGCTTTGGACGGTTTCGCTCCCTTGAAGTGTTAGAACATTCACCAAATTCGCTATCTGGTGAGATTCCACGAGGTCTTGCTTATCCGAGAAACCCATCTTCACTCCAGCTAAGCAATAATAAACTCTTCGGGGAAACCCCTTCTGGTTTCTCGAACATGAAGTCACCGGTGTCTGGGTCATTACCATTGAATGCTAATGCAGTTAACTATACTGGTGTCCATGAAAAGCCTTTCCTTCATTCACACTATGTATTCTCGCTATCTATACGATCTGGCAATATGACAACCAACACTGAAGGTGCAGAAAGTGGTGCAGCTTCTCCTTCCGGAAACACAACGAACAATCAAAGTCTAGATTCCATTGAGGTTGTATCCATAGCATCTGCCTCAGCCATTGTTTTAGTTCTTCTAGTTCTAGTTGTCCTCTTCTTTTACACCAGGAAATGGGTCCCACCTTCCAGGGTACAGGTTTCCGAATCAAGGGAAATAACCGCTTTCGTTGACATTGGGATTCCATTGACATATGAAACAATTGTCCAGGCAACGGGGAACTTTAGTGCTGGAAAATGCATCGGGAGTGGAGGTTTTGGTGCTACTTACAAGGCTGAAATAGCTCCGGAAACCGTAGTTGCAGTGAAGAGGCTTGCTGCCGGAAGGTTCCAAGGTTTTCAGCAGTTCCATGCTGAGGTAAAGACCCTTGAAACGATGAGGCACCCTAATCTTGTGACTCTAATAGGGTATCATGCCAGTGAAACAGAGATGTTTCTCATATACAATTATTTTTCGGGTGGTAATTTAGAAAATTTTATTAAGGAAAGGTCCGCAAGAGCTGTGGATTGGAAGATTATTCACAAGATTGCTCTGGATATAGCCTGTGCACTCGCATACCTGCATGACCAATGCACTCCAAAGGTTCTGCACCGGGATGTCAAGCCAAGTAACATATTGCTAGACGACGATTGTAATGCTTATCTGTCTGATTTTGGATTATCAAGGCTTTTGGGTACCTCCGAAACCCATGCAACGACCGGTGTGGCTGGAACGTTCGGATATGTTGCACCAGAGTATGCTATGACCTGTCGTGTATCTGAGAAGGCCGATGTCTACAGCTATGGAGTTGTGCTGCTTGAGTTGATATCAGATAAGAAGGTTTTGGACCCTTCGTTCTCTGCTCATGCAAATGGCTTCAATATCGTCTCCTGGGCCTGCATGATGCTGCGACAGGGTCAAGCAAAGGATGTGTTCACTACAAGGTTGTGGGAAAACGGTCCACACGACCATCTCGTAGAACTGCTGCACTTGGCCATTACATGCACAGTCGATAGCCTCTCAACCAGGCCAACAATGAGGCAAGTTGTCCATCGGTTAAAACGAATTCGACCTGTAAGTGCACAAATCAATGAATTCATAACAGACATGTAATCTGTACATTTGCACCTAAGATCAAAACTGTATTCCCCGACTCAGAACAATCCCTAAATGATCTGCAGAAAAAATAGCAGATATGAATCTCGGGAGGAAAACAAATGTTCCTGTAGGCTGCTTTATTCATGTATTCCAGTTCCCTTGCTTTTGAAATGCTAACCTAGGCAGGTTTAGTAATTTAATATGTTCCTTATTTGCAATCCTGAACTTTCTGTGAACCATGTTTAAAATCTAATGAAATATTGGAAATTCCATGTTTGTTTTCATGGAATCCTATCATTTATTTCATTCTTTGTCTAGTGATTGTTATCCTTTTTGTGTGTGTGTGTGTGTATATATTTACAGCTCTTCGAAAGGAAAAACAACGAAAATGCTTCGAAAATATGTTTGTAAATTTTTTCACTTCCCCCATTGGCCCACACGTGAAGGGATGGCATCAAACTCAACCATCAAGAAAATGAAGCAGCGGAAGGGTTTACAACAATATGTCTAAGAGGATGATCAACATCACTACCACCTGCATGCTTGACAAACTCGGCCGCGGACAGAAAATTTCCGTGGCAGATGCACATTATCCTCACTTCTTCTCCCTTACCATACTTGTATAGAATGCCGTCTACTCTTTTCCCGTTCAGACCATCTCCCTTCGTGAAAACGCAAGGCATGTCTTCCATCGTGCTCCCTTGTTCTCTCCTTTTATTTTCAACCGTTCTGTAATCACTAATTTTGTCCGGGCTAACATCTTTTTATTTTATTTTATAATAATAAGGCTTATGAAAGTTTTTTTTACCGTGTCACTATCTAAGTAAAAAAAGTGTTGTGGGCTTTGTTTAAGTAAAAACTAATTTATATATGTTATACTTCTTGTAAAAAAAAAAAAAAAAAAAAAAACTTAAAAACTATTATTATAAATTGTCATATGTTTTTACTATTACTAGTGTTTTATTTATTAACACTACTATCTTATATTATTATTATTATTACCATGTAATTATTATCATTACTATCTATTATATTAATTACCCTTTTTATAGCTATTGCTAGTATTGCTATCATTATTATTATCCATTATTACTTGACCCATTATTAGTACTATAATTACCATATTATATAATGTTAATGGTATGTTATCAATATTATTTAATATTATTGAATGTTGTTATTATATTAATTATTAAATATTATTATTAACTTTGGAAATTAGAAAAAAATATACTAATATATATATATAAGCCCAATATACATTAATAAATAAAAAAAACCCACAATTTAAAGTCCATATTACACAATAAAAAAGTCCAAAAAAAATATCATATATATTACAGCCCAAATTGAGCCCAAATAATTAAATCCTAATCTAAAAAAAAAAAAAAAAAAAAAAAAAGAAACCTAAAGCCCTAATTTTGGTTATGCAGCTGCCACTCATCTTCACCGTTGGATCTGGGATCCAGATCCAACGGTCCAGATTGCTTCAAGAAATAAAAACCCTAACCCTATGGTATTTTTGTGCAGCAGCCGCCGCCTTGTCTCCACCGTCAGATCTGATCTAGATCTGACGGTCCAGATTGCCCCAAGATCAAAAAACCCTAGCGCCGCGCAGCCTCACCCATTGGATCGAGAATGATCTGACGGTCCAGATCTGAGATGGCGTGACCGTTGGATTGCCGCGTGGAGTGCACGCCCACGCTAGATGGCCGTTCACCTTCTTCACGCGTCGCGCGTGTGATCCACGCCTATCACTTCGAATCTCTCTGGCCGAGATTCACGCCGCGAAATCCGGCCGACTCGAACCCCACCGCTTTGGATCCTCTCCAGCAATCATATGCAACAAAAAAAAAAAGAAAAGCTAAATGGCAGACAAAGAAATCATGGCACAACCAAACCGCATTATCTATTTTTTTATGCAAAAAAAAGAAAGGTAATTTCGGGGCTATAAACACCCGAAGCAAACGATGTAAAAAGGGGGGGATTCGGAGAAAAAAAAAGGGAGATTGTAACCGAGAATTTCATTAATACAAGCAAAGGAAGAGTTTCAGAGGATTTTCATTTCTTGATTTCAGTTCGAATCAAAAATAAAAAATAAAATAAAAAACAGAGAATAGTTTAGGTTTTTTTTATCCTTTGCGTCTCTTCTTCTCCCTGTCGTCCCTCACTCATCCTCGCCGACGATAAGCTTTGTGGCCCTTCCCGAGGCCATGCGTGTGAGCCGGTGAGGGAGTTCTTTTGTTTTTCTTTTTTTTCGGTTTTGGGTTTAAGGGTTTTGAAACAAATAGGATTTCGAAAGGATTTCTGGGTTTCGGTTTCTAAAACGAGGGCTCTTCGTTGTTTGGGTTTCGAAGAGGCGAAAAAAAGAGTTTTTTTGGGGTCTCCGGTGCCGGCAACGGCGGCCGGAGTGGGAGACGGCGCCGGAGCCTTCGACAGAGGGGGAAGGAGAGTTTATTTTTTGGTTAGGGCTGACAAAAATGAAAAAAAAAAAGGGTGAAAGGGTTAAAAAAATTGGGTTTTATATTACTTGAATTTTTAAAATTGGTTTAATCGCAATTTAGGTCCCTCCGCATCGCCGAAATTGCACACGGAGGGGCTTCCGCTTTTCAAAACCATTTCCGTAGTCCCTGTGATGTTTTTGCCATTTTCAATTTGGTCCCAAATTCGATTTCAATCAGTTTTTGAATGGATTATTCACCAATTTAGTCCCTGTGGCTTTTCGTCTTCTTTTAATTTAACCCCTATTCGTGTTTTAATCAGCTTTTCTTAAATGGGAAATTTACCGTATGGGTCCTTTCCTGTTTCCTTTTTATTTATTCAGCATTTTATTATGTCTATTTGTTATTTACGTATATATTTTTTTTTTAAAATGTGTGTTCATATCATTTTGTAGTGATGTTCGTATATGTTATGTGGTGTATGTGTGTGATATATGCTTTTAGTTAGTTATCGAGTCATTCTAATATATATTTGTTGCATGTTTTTTTTTATGTCATTCGAATATATTTGTGACATGCATTTTATTATCATTCACGTGACTTTTAGCATTTCAATTTGTAAATTAATTTGTTTTTAATTGTAAAAAGAAGATATCTATTAATTCGCGTATTCGGGTCGACTAGCCTAACTTATTGGATGTCCCGCGAATATTCGGATTAATTTAAATCGTTTAAAGGTAAATCCGTAATTAAAAATTGACAAAACCATATCATCATCCTTTAATTGCTCGCATCATGCATAAAGGTGACGTACGGGATTCGAACCCTACACTAACACGACAGTCAGTCTTATTTGATGTCGGTTTAGTCTATGGTCCGGTGTACCGTCATCCTTTTTAATTAAATGATTAGTTAATTCCAATGCCACTATTTGATAAAGCCCGTGTTATTTAAGTCATATTTTCATTTAAAAACATTCTTATTAAATTCACTTTGATTTTTTTAATTAATTCTTATCGATTAAAAAGGCAACAAGCAATTTGGTACCGATTTCCGGGCGTGATGGGGGTGCTAATCCTACCCCACACGTAACCAACTCCCGAACCCATTTTAAAACGAATCTCTGGTTTTGTGGTGTCTGGCCTACCTCAGTGGCCGGTGGCGACTCCAAGTTTTTACAAATTTTCCAAAACACGAATTCCCCCTTTTTATAAATAAACCCCTTTTTCAAAAAGAAAATAGTGATAAGGCCCCACTTTAGCGGTAAAGAGAAAAAAAAACCTTATCACAGCTTGGCGACTCCGCTGGGGACAAATTTTTGTTTTTACAAAACAAAAAAAGAGAGTTAAGCCAATAAAACGCTTGTTGCCATTTAATCGATAGAAAATATTTAAAATTCGAAGTGAAGCTAATAAGTTTGTTCTTTTATGAAAATACGACTTAAGTTGAATGGGCTTTGGAAATTTGTGGCATTCGAATTAATTCCTCATTTAATTATTAAGGAAGTCACCGACATGTGTTGCATCATGATCATCAAGCTCTATACCCGAGCTACCCTTCTTAAGTGGGAGTGAAACGCCCATACCCAAGTGAGTATCCCTCCACGGGTCGGTAATTCACTTCCGGAATCCACGCATTTTGACAAGTGAGCAACCCTCCACGTCATCAGGTCGTGTTTTCCCTCGAGCCGAAACCAATTCGCAAGCCTGTAATGGGCCAGAATTGGGGTTCTTATTGCCTTAGTAGGTGATGAGATAGGTTCGGGTACCCTTTGTTAGAACCAAACTCATGTGTGAGAATATAAGAAGCCTACCCCATTAGAGCCATGCGTATAGCCCTAGAGTTTAGAGTGTCTAGATTTTTGCGTGCTAATTGCTTGTTTCTACGCTTCTTTTCGTTAATGCTTGAATTTCATTTCTTACCTTGGTTTATGTTTATCATGTGACTAACGCCTTTGCTTTTATTCCCCTTTTATCTTATCTTGCATATTTCATCGTTGCATAAAGAGCACATTGAGTTGGAAATAGTCTGAAATTAAAGACTTGACTAGTGGGAAATACTGTTTGTAACAATAGTGAGGAGGACCTCGACGAAAATGTAGCCACAAGGAGAGAAACTACATGGTTGGAGTCCCGAGACAAGAAAGGCTTTCAAAGACGAAAAAGGCCACCTCACATATTTGTTAGACGTTTCAGGCAAGTGACCAGTACGTCAAATCTTGGAATTCGACCTACATTTGTTCTACCATTGGCAGTTTTGATTTGACTACAATAGTTGGAAAGCACCGAGTCTTGCAAGGGAATTAGCGAGAACCACACCGAACAAGAACCAAGCTTTCTGTGGCAAGATCAAAAGTTTCTCGGGCACCTCGCTGCTTTGAGTTGACAATCAAGTCTCAACCTAGAACAAGAAAAACATTTCAAGTCAGAAGGAATTCCGACCTCACCCCCGATGCGCTTTGAAGGTTAGGCTCAGTGGGACCCTCTCCAAGAGCAAGTCAGGAGCACCAAATATAGACAGTGGATTAATCATAATTCGTCGCCTATACTACTTGGGAGCATGACCGAGAGTTGGCTTACTTGTTAACAAGGATATGCGAGAACGCCCGATTCCTAGCAAAAGATCATTTCAAGAAAGAAGAAGGGATTGAGTGAGTCTTGAAGAGAATCGTCTGCCTAGACGCCAGCTCAAGAACTACATGTAGTGGGTTTCTTCCGATCATTGTAACAGACCAAGGTTCCCATTGATGAGTTGTTTAACGAGGATATTTGCCGAACTCAGTGTTGCTCTTTGCATTTCAATTATGCATTTAGCCATGCATTTCTATTGTACATATGACACATTGCATTCATGCAATTAATGTTCAATGCACCTTTGCATTCAATTGTACATGTCTGTTTGATTACCTTTTTTTAATCATGTGTTTCCGTGGTACATACGATTCATTCATTCATTAAACAAATAAGATTAATGTCCATCAAATAAGATTAATGCATCTTTACATTTAGTTGTACATGTCTGTTTGCTTACCTCTAATCATTTATCCTTGTTGTGCATACGACACATTGCATGCATTCATTTTTAAAATGAATAAATGGAGGAAATATTTACCAAGCTAGAGGCCGATTTGAGAGGTCAGATGGAACAAACTCAGAAAGAATTAAGGGGCACCATCATCAAGCCCTAACAAGAGATGATGAAAGGAATACCCTAACTGTTACAGTCCGATCTAAAATGAGGTAGTGTTGCTCAAGTACCGGGAAACCACTCGGCCACCCCGATCTTTAAGAATCCTCTTGTTATCGGCCCCTCATCCAGCCCACCTCAAGGGGCATCTTCTGCCCGTCAAGACGAAGCCTTTGCTCAAAGTTCAGTCTAGTATGACCTTCGGAGACATTACATCGATTCATGGAAGAAGAAGCGATGTTTGAGCATGTCTGATAGAAATGTTGGTACAACGTGCTTAAACGCGGTAAAGTTTAAGACAATGGATAATTCAAATGTCCATCGAAAATCCATTTTTACGAATGGTCGAAGGAAAATAAATCCTTTGCAAAAATCCAATTCTCATTATTGGTAAAAACTGATTGTACCCAGGGGAATGTTACAACTAGCCCGGAGCAAACGGCTACCGGTAAAGGCAATTCAAATCCGTTGATCCCTGTGCATTTGGGAAAAATGCAAAAGAAATAAGCTGGGCTGTAGATTTTTTATCATAACGAGAGTTTCATTTTGTTATTTAGAAAATATTTTGGTATTCATTGATTCTTTAAAACATTTCATTTATTGTTTATTATTATAAGCTTACTCTTATTTTCCTATTACACGTGTATATACTTTTTGTAAGATTAACTTTAATTCAATTTAAAAAGATTTTTTTTCGAAAAACCGGATGTTGTGAGGATACTAAATATGAAAATCCTATGTTCTAATTAGGCCAAGAGAGGGATGACAATGAGTGTTCAGGAATAATGGGCCACTCCCATTGAGTGAATTTTTCCTCTCGGGCATTGTCGTTCAAGGTCCTTGAATGAAGTGATAACCCTAAAACTTCTACCACATGAAGATTAATTTTGATATCCGTGTATGGGAGGACATTTGGCATTCCTTCAATTCCATTCACATAGAAAGAAAATAAAAAAAAACCATTGTTGTCCCCGTTTGAGCCTTTTGAACTTTTTCTTTTGATTGGACCCAAATCAAGGATCACCCCTACACCGGGGGCAAATGAGATATAAAGCTATGGACAAATAAATGACATTGGATTCGGATTATGATATGATAATGACGTCTTGTGAACTAAAGAGATTAAAAGAGAACATATTCATTGGGTACACTTTTAGTTTGAGCAGCCAAAAACGTCAAAAGGAAACAGCAAAAGAAAAGTCAGTTCTCAAAGAGCTATCCAAATCAAGTCAAAAGTTACCGACATAAAAGTTGAAGAAATCAAAAGCAATGGCACTAAAGTGAAAAGTGAAATTTTGAAAAGGGAGAGAAGCGGACAAGAGGATTCCCTATCCAAATGAATCTCTACTTAGATGAGCCTCGAATGATTGTTCACCTTCGATCAAAAGCCTGCACCAATACAATGCGAAGGTGCAAATTGATCCAAAACTACATTCGACGAAAGGAAATAGACTCTAGGGTGAAAACCCCAACAAAGGGGCAGTATAGAGCAATTGAGAGAAACAAGAGAAGAAATAGCATTACATCCGAGCATAATCGTGAGACTTCCCGTTGGAAAAATTGATCCTTGGTTTCACCACCCTTAAACACTTGTTTGGGCCTACTTACCCTTTCTTTCGTAGCCGTAAGCCTTCGCCTACATTACAAGCCATAAAAGACCATTTGGACCATACACAGATGGATGAATTTGTCTTCAGATCACATCTCGCCTATCAGGGTTAACCTTTCTTTAAGGATTGACACACTTCTAATGCCTGATTGAGACCAGAAAAGAGGGAAGGATAGGGCATGGTGAGTTAGTGAGCTAAAGAGAACCACTTTTAAATCGGGTAGAAACTAGGAATGGGAGTCGCTCCTCTCGGAAGCCTGATAGCCCAGAAAAGATGTCATATATGCATTCCTGCAACATTCGGAAAATGTCACTCGGGTCGACCTTTTTTTCAAAAACCTAAAACTTGATTTTCTTAAATATCACTTGCCGTGATCCTTTAAAATGTATATATATACATAATGAATTTATTTTTATTATTTTCATAAGTCTCTTATATTGGAATGAACAAGCAGACTGATCATGGCTCGAGATAAAGCCATCGGTACCCCAATGGGCATCTTTGTTCGTGGGGCAACTAAGGCTTTGCACACAGGATTTCAAATCGGTGAGAGATGACATACAGCTTGAAGGTACTGAGCTAATGATTCTGATTGCGATTCAGGCTATTGGACTCAGGGAATAAGCAACACAAGTTGGGGGCAAGTTTTGTCAAGAAACGAGATTGATGAGTGGTTGTAGTCCCCAGATGGTGACCACCAGCCTTAGAGAATAAAGACAAAATTCATGCATCTTTGCATTCTCATTACCATACACATCATTGCATCATGAAATATGATCATGCATCATTGATAGTTAGACATCCATATGTTAGGAGCATGCTAACTCATACCATCATAGTACTTGTTTATTTTTGAACAGATATTTGAAGATTAATAAAGGGGTGGATCTACGGCTCTACGAGAAGAGAAATGGATCTCGAGAATCCTTTGACTGGTATCAAGGTTCTGAATCCCTGATTTTTTTTATCCTTTCTATAGGATGTTTTTCTCAGAATTTAAATTTCTCGATTTTATCCTTTCTAAAGGATGTTTTTCTTAAAACTGGATTTCTCAATCCTGTCCTTTCTAAAGGATGTTTTTCTTAAAACCCGGATTTCTCAATCCTATCCTTCCCAAAGGATGTTTTTTTTCTTAAAACTCGGATTTCTCAATCCTATCCTTTCTAAAGGATGTTTTTCTTAAAACAGGATTTCTGAACCGTATCCTTTCTAAAGGATGTTTTTCTTAAAACTGGATTTCTCAATTCTATCCTTCCTAAAGGATGTTTTTCTTTAAACCCCGGATTTCTCAATCCTATCCTTTCTAAAGGATTTTTCTCTCAAAACTTCATTTCATTCCTTTCGAAAGGATATTTTTCTCAAAAATTCAAATTCCTCTTGGTCCTTTCCAAAATGACGTTTTCCTCAAAATTTAAATTTCTCAATTATATTCCCCTTGGAATATTTAAAATAAAAATTCAGGTTTCCTGATTTTTAAATAAAAAAAAAAGAAAAAGAAAAAGAAAAAAAAGAAAAAGAAAAGAGAAGAGAAGAAGAATAAGAAGAAATAAGAAGAGAAAAAAAGAAAAGAAGATGAGAGGAAATAAGAAGAGAGAAAAAAATGAGAATAAGAAGAAGAAGAAAGAAGAAAAGAGAGAGAGAAGAGAAGAAAAAGAAAATAAAAAGAAGAGAGAAAGAGAAAAATGAGAAAAGAAAAAAAGAACAAGAGAGAAAGAGAAAAAGAAGAAGTGAGAGAGAGAGAAGAGAAGAGAAAGGAAAGAAAGAGAAAAAGAAAAGAAAGAGAAAAAGAAAAGAAAAAGAAAAAAAAAGAAAAAGAAAAGAGAAGAAGAAATAAGAAGAGAGAAAAAGAAAAGGAGATGAGAGGAAATAAGAAGAGAGGAAAAAAATGAGAATAAGAAGAAGAAGAAGAAAGAAGAAAAGAGAGAGAAGGAAAAAGAAAAAGAAATAGAGAAAAGAGAAATAAAAGAAAAAGAGAAAAGATGAAGAGAGAAGGAGAAAAAGAGAAAAAGAAGAAATGAGAGAGAAAAGAAGAAAAAAAGATGAAGAACAAGAAAGAATGAAAGAAGAAAGTGAAGAAAAAAAGAAAAGAGGAAAAAGAGAAGATGAGAAAGAACGAATAATAAGAAGAAGAAAAAGAAACAGAAGAAACAGAAGAATGAGAAGAAACAGAAGAAACAGAAGAAGAAGAAGAAACAGAAGAAGAAGAAGAATAAGAAGGATAAAGAAAAAGAAGAAGAAGAAAAGAAAAGAAACTCACAGGTTTAGAATCTAAGGGCAAAAGAGCTTAAGGATTTCCGAGCAAAAGAGCCAGAAGGCCTGCTCAGTTTATTCTTGTCACCACAAGAAAACAAGCTATTGAAGGTTCGTTCTTTGCCGCTCAGGGAGAATGAATCAACTACGTCCTTTGCCGCTCAGGGAGGACATGCCAGCGTTGTCTAAAGCTATTGAAGGTTTATTCTTTGCCGCTCAGGGAGAATGAATCAGCTACGTCCTTTGCCGCTCAGGGAGGATATGCCAGCATTGTTTAAGCTATTGAAGGTTCATTCTTTGCCGCTCAAGGGGAATGAATCAGCTATGTCCTTTACCGCTCAGGGAGGACATGCCAACGTTGTCCAGTTGCTATTGGAGGTTCGTTTTTTGCCGCTCAGGGAGAATGAATCAGCCACGTCCTTTTCCGCTCAGGGAGGACATACCAACGTTATTCAGTTGCTATTGGAGGTTCGTTCTTTGCCACTCAGGGAGAATGAATTAGCCACGTCCTTTGCCGCTCAGGGAGGACATACCAATGTTGTCTAAGCTATTGAAGGTTTATTCTTTGCCGCTCAGGGAGAATAAATCAGCTATGTCCTTTGCCGCTCAGGGAGGACATGCCAACGTTGTACAGTTGCTATTGGAGGTTTATTCTTTGCCGCTCAGGGAGAATGAATCAGCTACGTCCTTTGCCGCTCAGGGAGGACATGTCAGCGTTGTCTAAAGCTATTGGAGGTTTATTCTTTGCCGCTCAGGGAGAATGAATCAGCTACGTCCTTTGCCGCTCAGGGAGGACATGTCAGCGTTGTCTAAAGCTATTGGAGGTTTATTCTTTGCCGCTCAGGGAGAATGAATCAGCTACGTCCTTTGCCGCTCAGGGAGGACATGCCAGCGTTGTCTAAGCTATTGAAGGTTCGTTCTTTGCCGCTCAGGGAGAATGAATCAGCTACGTCCTTTGCCGCTCAGGGAGGACATGCCAGCGTTGTCTAAGCTATTGAAGGTTCGTTCTTTGCCGCTCAGGGAGAATGAATCAGCTACGTCCTTTGCCGCTCAGGGAGGACATGCCAGCGTTGTCTAAGCTATTGAAGGTTCGTTCTTTGCCGCTCAGGGAGAATGAATCAGTTACGTCCTTTGCCGCTCAGGGAGGACATACCAACGTTGTCCAGTTGCTATTGGAGGTTTATTCTTTGCCGCTCAGGGGGAATGAATCAGCTACGTCCTTTGCCGCTCAGGGAGGACATACCAACGTTGTCTAAGCTATTGAAAGTTTATTCTTTGCCGCTCAGGGAGAATGAATCAGCTACGTCCTTTGCCGCTCAGGAAGGACATGCCAATGTTGTTCAGTTTGCTTTCGCCGCTCCGGGAAAGCACACAATTTGAAGTTCATTCTGTACCGCGTAGGAAGAATGAATCAACTTTGTCCTTTGACCGTGTAGGGAGGACATGCCACTGATCTAAGAGCAAAAGAGTTCAAGGATCTCTGAACAGAAGAGCTAGAAAGCCTGTCCAGTTTGCCTTCGCCGCTCCGGGAATGCACACTATTTGAAGTTCATTCTTTACCGCTTAGGAAGAATGAATCGACTTTGTCCTTTGCCATTCAGGGAGGACACGCCAACGCTACCGACTTTGTTTCTACCGCTTTGGAGGAGCAAATCAAACAAACAGGGAAGTTTGACAAAATTAGTGTTTATGGTCTTTGCTTTATTCTTGTTCCACAAGTACAAGCAAAGAGGGGCAACTGTAATCACTAATTTTGTCCGGGCTAACATCTTTTTATTTTATTTTATAATAATAAGGCTTATGAAAGTTTTTTTACCGTGTCACTATCTAAGTAAAAAAAGTGTTGTGGGCTTTGTTTAAGTAAAAACTAATTTATATATGTTATACTTCTTGTAAAAAAAAAAAAAAAAAAAAAAACTTAAAAACTATTATTATAAATTGTCATATGTTTTTACTATTACTAGTGTTTTATTTATTAACACTACTATCTTATATTATTATTATTATTACCATGTAATTATTATCATTACTATCTATTATATTAATTACCCTTTTTATAGCTATTGCTAGTATTGCTATCATTATTATTATCCATTATTACTTGACCCATTATTAGTACTATAATTACCATATTATATAATGTTAATGGTATGTTATCAATATTATTTAATATTATTGAATGTTGTTATTATATTAATTATTAAATATTATTATTAACTTTGGAAATTAGAAAAAAATATACTAATATATATATATAAGCCCAATATACATTAATAAATAAAAAAAACCCACAATTTAAAGTCCATATTACACAATAAAAAAGTCCAAAAAAAATATCATATATATTACAGCCCAAATTGAGCCCAAATAATTAAATCCTAATCTAAAAAAAAAAAAAAAAAAAAAAAAAGAAACCTAAAGCCCTAATTTTGGTTATGCAGCTGCCACTCATCTTCACCGTTGGATCTGGGATCCAGATCCAACGGTCCAGATTGCTTCAAGAAATAAAAACCCTAACCCTATGGTATTTTTGTGCAGCAGCCGCCGCCTTGTCTCCACCGTCAGATCTGATCTAGATCTGACGGTCCAGATTGCCCCAAGATCAAAAAACCCTAGCGCCGCGCAGCCTCACCCATTGGATCGAGAATGATCTGACGGTCCAGATCTGAGATGGCGTGACCGTTGGATTGCCGCGTGGAGTGCACGCCCACGCTAGATGGCCGTTCACCTTCTTCACGCGTCGCGCGTGTGATCCACGCCTATCACTTCGAATCTCTCTGGCCGAGATTCACGCCGCGAAATCCGGCCGACTCGAACCCCACCGCTTTGGATCCTCTCCAGCAATCATATGCAACAAAAAAAAAAAGAAAAGCTAAATGGCAGACAAAGAAATCATGGCACAACCAAACCGCATTATCTATTTTTTATGCAAAAAAAAGAAAGGTAATTTCGGGGCTATAAACACCCGAAGCAAACGATGTAAAAAGGGGGGGATTCGGAGAAAAAAAAAGGGAGATTGTAACCGAGAATTTCATTAATACAAGCAAAGGAAGAGTTTCAGAGGATTTTCATTTCTTGATTTCAGTTCGAATCAAAAATAAAAAATAAAATAAAAAACAGAGAATAGTTTAGGTTTTTTTTATCCTTTGCGTCTCTTCTTCTCCCTGTCGTCCCTCACTCATCCTCGCCGACGATAAGCTTTGTGGCCCTTCCCGAGGCCATGCGTGTGAGCCGGTGAGGGAGTTCTTTTGTTTTTCTTTTTTTTCGGTTTTGGGTTTAAGGGTTTTGAAACAAATAGGATTTCGAAAGGATTTCTGGGTTTCGGTTTCTAAAACGAGGGCTCTTCGTTGTTTGGGTTTCGAAGAGGCGAAAAAAAGAGTTTTTTTGGGGTCTCCGGTGCCGGCAACGGCGGCCGGAGTGGGAGACGGCGCCGGAGCCTTCGACAGAGGGGGAAGGAGAGTTTATTTTTTGGTTAGGGCTGACAAAAATGAAAAAAAAAAAGGGTGAAAGGGTTAAAAAAATTGGGTTTTATATTACTTGAATTTTTAAAATTGGTTTAATCGCAATTTAGGTCCCTCCGCATCGCCGAAATTGCACACGGAGGGGCTTCCGCTTTTCAAAACCATTTCCGTAGTCCCTGTGATGTTTTTGCCATTTTCAATTTGGTCCCAAATTCGATTTCAATCAGTTTTTGAATGGATTATTCACCAATTTAGTCCCTGTGGCTTTTCGTCTTCTTTTAATTTAACCCCTATTCGTGTTTTAATCAGCTTTTCTTAAATGGGAAATTTACCGTATGGGTCCTTTCCTGTTTCCTTTTTATTTATTCAGCATTTTATTATGTCTATTTGTTATTTACGTATATATTTTTTTTTTAAAATGTGTGTTCATATCATTTTGTAGTGATGTTCGTATATGTTATGTGGTGTATGTGTGTGATATATGCTTTTAGTTAGTTATCGAGTCATTCTAATATATATTTGTTGCATGTTTTTTTTTATGTCATTCGAATATATTTGTGACATGCATTTTATTATCATTCACGTGACTTTTAGCATTTCAATTTGTAAATTAATTTGTTTTTAATTGTAAAAAGAAGATATCTATTAATTCGCGTATTCGGGTCGACTAGCCTAACTTATTGGATGTCCCGCGAATATTCGGATTAATTTAAATCGTTTAAAGGTAAATCCGTAATTAAAAATTGACAAAACCATATCATCATCCTTTAATTGCTCGCATCATGCATAAAGGTGACGTACGGGATTCGAACCCTACACTAACACGACAGTCAGTCTTATTTGATGTCGGTTTAGTCTATGGTCCGGTGTACCGTCATCCTTTTTAATTAAATGATTAGTTAATTCCAATGCCACTATTTGATAAAGCCCGTGTTATTTAAGTCATATTTTCATTTAAAAACATTCTTATTAAATTCACTTTGATTTTTTTAATTAATTCTTATCGATTAAAAAGGCAACAAGCAATTTGGTACCGATTTCCGGGCGTGATGGGGGTGCTAATCCTACCCCACACGTAACCAACTCCCGAACCCATTTTAAAACGAATCTCTGGTTTTGTGGTGTCTGGCCTACCTCAGTGGCCGGTGGCGACTCCAAGTTTTTACAAATTTTCCAAAACACGAATTCCCCCTTTTTATAAATAAACCCCTTTTTCAAAAAGAAAATAGTGATAAGGCCCCACTTTAGCGGTAAAGAGAAAAAAAAACCTTATCACACGTTCTATGCAGTGTTTCGGCCTCGAGTCCAAGAGTTTTAAAGGATTCGCTTATTTTTGACCTTGAAGAATATGTAGCCTCTTGATTGCCTTGATCCTGCAAGGATTGGGTGCTACCGGAGCTTCCTGCTTCGCCACAACTGCTTGCTCCTGCAATGCATGGGATCAGATGGATATCAAAACCGGCTGCAATCAATAGCCTAGTCGTAAAATCTCTGGAACGATAACCGACATGTCAAGACGTTATAGGCTGCTAGCTATTATTACCGTAGTAGCTCTCGAAACAAATTCATCATCCATGGATTAATTTCAAAATCTTCCACATGTTGACAAAGATCAATCAAACAGGCTAAACCCGAAAAGTGAAAACATGGTAAAAGTAAGGTGCAAAATATCTGGTGATTAGCACGAGTGTGTCACTCAGGGTATGCAAAACTACACAATCATTCAAAGAATTTACCTAGCAAATACAAGCTGTGAAAGCAACTTCAATCGAGGATTGATTTCATCCAAAAGCGTGCTCGTAGCGTATTTGAACTTCTACTTGTTCCGAGTCTATGTTTCCACAATAAACTATCCATGGTTTTGAAGTTCTGTGATTACTCATAAGCTTATGTTTCTATTGAAAGAGGAATGTAGTCATCTACTGCATCTAAACCAAACGCAGCAGGATTCGACATCGACCGAGGTTCTAAACCAAACTAGCCTCGAAATTTTCCAATGTTTAACATTTTTAATTAAACCTTAGCTCAATCTAGTGCACCAATCTCTCTTCTAATGATGATCATCCATGGAGTGTTACCTAATAATCACTAAATTGTACTGAGATTCTTGTCCACTATTGCATCTGCAACCACAGCACCATTGTGATTGCAGACATGTCTACACTAAATACTTACAGATTTCTCATGAATCAAACAAACTGAAAAACTTGTCCTAAGAATCGAAACAAAATGCTCCTACAGATAATGTTGCAGAAAGTTACCTTGAAGAGCTTTATTCTCTTCCCCTAAAAGTTTCATCTCCATTTTCACTCTTGAACTCCTTTGCTTCTCAAGTCTTCTCCTCTTGGCTTCCATTCTTCTCAAAGACTGACATTCTTTTCTCTTCCTCCACTCTTCTTCAGTCTCGACAGGCAAAGATGATGTTCTTATTAGTGTCGGGTAAGGAACCGTTGGTTTTGTGTTGATGGGACTGTCTCTGTCTTGTCTTAATGTTGGCATTGAACCGGCAATGGACGATGCCCTTGTCAACTTCTTTGCATTCTTGTCGACCCCAAATCTTCCTCCTAATGATAACCCAAGATTAAGCTCCACTTCTTCTTCTTCTTCTTCACCAAAATCTTCTTTTCTTGCACTCCTTATTGAAGCTTGGGATTCACTTGATATGAATCTCTGTAAAAAATCTCTTGGGTACTCCTTATTGCTGCTATTGATTCTTCTTATGTTCTCGTTTTCTTCACCCATTGTTGATGGAAACATAAGGCAGAAACAGAAAAGAGAACAGAAAAGAAAGCTATCGTCTTTGTTTATGAAACATAACAAAAACCAGATTTTGATCCAAGTTGTAATACGAACAAGAGTTTTAAGATTGAAATGATAAAACTTCAACTTGAAACCAATAGTATTTAGTAACTCGAACAAAGACGTTTCTTGTTCTTTTTCTTACACAAAAAACAATGAAAATTTTGGGATTTTGGTGAATTCTGTTGTAGCAACGAAAACAGAAGTGGAAAAGGGTTTGAGGGAAATCGTTGATTCGGCCGGCGCCGGTGAAGAGAAGTAGAAGTTTGGAGTAAATTAGGAAGGAGTGTTTATTGAAGGACTAAAATGCCCTTGAGAAATGGGACAGAGACAAGTGGCGATCAGGAGAAGCACCGGAACGACACGTGGTATGCGACTGAGGTGTGATATGTCAGAAAGATTGCCTTTTTAACGTGTTTTGGGAGTAGGGACGGATGTAATAACACGTGTTAATAAAGCAGTGAGCATTTGCCACGTGTTGGATGGAGTTTAGGTGTGTGGGAACTTGCCACGTGTTTCCTTTTAAGGAAAAATCTCTCATTTACAAAAAAAAAAAAAAATATTAGATGGATATTTTTTTGTTCGAATATTAGATGGATCATTCACTACGTCATTCTTGGTTCTAGTTAATAAGTGTCGTCCATCTAATAATTTTTCCTCATTTACGGATAATGCAAGTATGCAACCTCCTTTCTTTACGAAAAAATATTATATGGTCTCAACTCATTACGTTATCTGTGATTTCATACATTAAAAAATAATAGATTAATATCTTTATTTTCCATGTATTTTTTCTAGAGATGAATCTTCACTTTTTTTGCCATGTAAATAGGGAGTAAGTGGTTACACCGAAATAATTAGGAAAAAATAACATGAAAAACAAAAAGTAGTTGGCTGATTTTTAGTGGATGAGGACCATAGATGACGTGGTGAGCCGAGACCATATAATAATTTTTCTTTCCTCTCCTCTTTTTGAAAGATATTTTTTTTGATAATATGAAAGAAATATTTTTTATACATAAAAATAAATTCGGGTGAATTTTATATATTTATTATATAAAAAATAAAATTTAAATATTTAATTTTGAAATTTTGAAATTTTGAACCTTGCATTTTAATCACAAATCTTTAATTCTAATTTTTTAAATTATATATCTGTATTAATAATTTCACTTTTAATAATTGCTCAATACATTTCGATATAAAAAAAGTTATTTAATACATAAATTAATCTCTAAAGTATATTAGTTTTCTATTTCAGCCTTTCAAATTTTTTTAATAGAAGCGGTTAATTTTATTAAACAAGAAAATACCCAAAATTACAATAATCGTTTACAATTATCATTGTAAACTAAAAATATAATTTGGACATCTCCTAAAACTAGCCACTTAAGATCATACAAGAACCAAACAGGGAAAGGTTAAAAACTTATCCAAAAGACTCGATCGAAAAATAGACAAGAACAAATCTGACTGCATCGGCAAACAAACCACAAAAGGGGATTAAGCTATTGAAAGACTACCGAGAACCGCAAATTAGAGTCGAGCGTCGTGAATAACTATCCACGAGCGCAAACTGCGTATCCAAATTTAAATCGAGGGTACATAGTAGGGAAGATCACCGTGATTATGAAAAAGCGCCATCTTGATCAGTCGTGGCGTCGTCAGATCCAACTCTAATGAAAACAAAAAAAACGTACCATATGGTAGAATAGATCGTGCCACAAGAGCAGAATAGATCGTGCCACAGGAGCAGAGCAATTTATTGAAAACTAAAAATTAAAACAAATAAAATGATAGATCCCGACGGCGGCAACTAGTATTAAAATCGGTACCGCCGCCGATGTTTAAAGAAAAATAAAAGCAAAGGAGATCGGCGGCTGTTAGCCTTTCAAATCTTTTAGGTCTAGATCAAAATCTAATATTATTATTTTCCATATTAATCCGTTTTATAGCTAATACTACTAAAAATAGGCATATGATGTTTATTAGGACGTGACACTGTCACTCCAATCAAAGTAAAATAATTAAAGCAAAAAAAAAAGTCTAGTTTAAAGAGTAAATTATTCATTAAATCTTAAGAATATAAAAATAAGATACAATAACTTTTAAAAGACAAGAAAATAATGTTATGGTCAAAAAAATATAAATTATTAATCGTTAATTATTATTATAGCTTAGAGACGAGGTGTAAGTGTAAATAATGAAAATTTTGAAGGATTTTATTAAAATTTTACGATTGTTAGTTTTCATTTTCATATATTTTAAAAAATATTTTTTAAATTTTTTTATTAAAATTATTATTTAAAAATATTTATAAAGTATCAAAATAAAATTTTAATTTTGATGTGTTATAGCATCCCTTTAATAGTAACGGTGATTATTTCATAACAAAATAAAAAATTGATACTTGTTTTATAAATTTCGAAAGTTTAATGGTCAATAATTAAAAGTCAAAACCCTCAAAACAACTGAGAAATCCGAGGGACAGAGCGAGCCGCCAGCAACAAGATGTGTGGAATTACTTTATTTGTCTTCGCATTAACTTCGACTTATCGGCTCTAAAGATCGATTGTGTATCTTCTTCCTCTAAAATTCATCTGGGTTTTTCATTAGACGAGGCCCTGACTGTTTGGGCGCACAAGAAACTTCTTATTCTTCTTCTTCTTCATTCAGACACTTCAAATTCTTTAAACTCTTGGGTTTCTTCCGTTCATGAGGAATCTCACGTGCTCTAAAATGGGTCAAACATTTCTGGATGTTTTGCAGAACTTGTTTTTCTTGGTACTACCTTGCAGTTAAGGGGATTAGCTCATGTTATTCAGCCATTAGTAGACTATTTGGGAAATATTCTTGTTTATAACGGTAAAATTTGTTCCTTTATGTTGATTTGATTGTTGGGAATATTATTGTTTATAACGGTAAAGTTTGTTCCTGTTATTCAGACGTTGTTGTCACCATCTTGCGCAATAACAACCAACAATATATAAGAGTATCTCTCGTACAACTATGTGCCATCGACTTGAATCATACATTTGCAATAGGGAAAGCCTTCAATGACAGGCTTGAACGCCCAGAAAAGTTGATGGAAAAAAATTATAACCTTCAACAATTTGGCCTTCTCGTTCTTTTGCATTCTTGGTTTGATACCTCACTATGTTGCCCGGTATAAAATGTGACAGTGTTAGTAATAAAGTCCAATGTCTTATCTCTTGCACGCCACGCCTTCTTGTATTCTATTTGGTATTCAAATTGTTGTGCAATGCTTGCCTGAATCGTTCAAACTGGAACTCGTGGATTTACTTCAACCAACTTCATTACGTGACGACTTATTACGTTGGAGTCCAATTTCAAGTGGTCCTGGTTGATGGAAGTTCGTAAACATGTGTGAATATCATTATACTTTGTGACCTCCCAACGATTTGACATCTGCAGCTTTGTCACTCGGATCTTTCAATTGCACTCTTGTCCGCATTTCACACATTTGGCAAAGAAGTTCCTCTGGCTAGATTCTGCGTCAAAGTAGTCCACGTGGTTCTTGATGTTGTACTCTTTCACTGCCAATATAACTTCATTCTTGTCATCAAATCGAAGCTTAACATATAATTCATTGTGTTGACTCGAGATTAACCGGGGAAAATTCGAGAATTTAGACGCTCTCATTGCATCGAAATCCACCAAACTCATGTGAGAATGAGGTTCATAAAATGTAATGTCGCCCCCGAACGAAACAAATTCGCCAACACAAAAATCAGGGGCTACACCAACGTTATCAAGGAACAAATCGTGATCCCCAATATCTTCTTCTTCGCTGAAATCGGCAAATGATTCTCCTCATCAACCTCGTGAGGGTTCCACATCAGCTTCAACAGTAAGATCAACACTCAGCCCGTGTGATGAAGCATATGTTGAAGGTCCGACTTCATGAAATGTATTTGATGTCCCACTTGTTAACATTGCAACAAAACTGCCTCTGGACATATCAATCTCATCACCAAAGTTCATTTGAGCTGATTCTCCAACTACGTTTGTAGATGGGTCAGGAACATCACACACCTCGGCAAACAACTCGATATATCGAATTCCCATAGAATCATGCTCGGCCATCATAAAAAAAATATCGTCATCATCTTGGAGAGTGGTTGCACAATATATGGCCGGATTATCACATGTCATCCATCAGTAATGTAAACCATGAATCTCTTTTCTAATTTTCTGTGATATTTTTTTCTTCATTTCTCGAAGCATGATTTCTTTCTCGAATCCCATATTCGTATTGCTTTCACAATCAAATACAACCTCGACATCAGTTTTCACCATTTGTCCATTGTAATGAACAATCACCATAAATTTGTTGTTGCTCATTTGCTCTGCACGGTCGAAATAAAACGTACTAAATCAAAATGCTCATAATAAAATAAAAAATATATATTTCGAATATTTTTTTTCTAACATAGTAAATCAACTTAAAAATAAACTGAAATTAAAAATTAAAACTACCAAACTAACTAAAATAAACTACATGAAAAAATATACCATTTATCCAATCCAAATTCGAACTAACTCAAATAAACTACATAAAAAAATTAAGAATTTATGAAACATACAAAATAACAAAACAAAAATACCAAAATAAAAAAATTACCAAACTCAAAAATTTGAATCTACTTCCAAAATAACAAAATAAAATTACCAAACTAAAAAAAAACTCTAAAAAAATTCAAATCTGCTTACAATCTTTTCTTCACTACTTTAGTTATCTTTTTTCTTCTTCTACTCCTTCAATATTAACTTCCTTCCAACCTTATACTATCACATATCTGCTTATCTAACAACTATAAATTTTTAACCTCTACCATTATACATTTTAAAATAGCCCAAACTCATCACCATTCAAAAATCACATCTATCATTCTCAAAAATTTAATCTGCTATCCACTCTTCCTAAAAATAAACAATAAACTCATCTTAAACCTATACCTATATTCGAATCAGAACTCTTTCTCACAAATAAAACACATCCTAAATATATATTTGAATCAAAATTTAATGACTAGTCTCATCACCCAGTCAAACATCATGCAAGTTTCGTGCCCCAGTTACCTCAGAGATTCCACCCAAGACTTTAGGAGATTTTTTTTTTATAACTTTGGCCATTAGAATTCGATTTTAGAAAATTTGTTCCCCAAAATATCACCAAAGTCATACTCATTTGAAGTAGACTTTAGGGAACCCTAAAATTAGATTCACGTGAGGAAGACTTTAGAGAATTTTTTTTTGAATACCAGTTCATCAGAATCTAATTTTAAAAATACTGTTTTAATCACAATTTTTTTAAAAATAAAATGTCAATAATAATAGATTAAAAAATAAAAAAATCTCATCACAATATTTTTATTATGTTTCCGTTCTTTTAAGGCTTAATGCATTAAATGCCCCCTAACGTTTACCCCATTTCTCATTTTGGTACCTAATGAATTTTTTCGGCCATTCTGCCCCTTAAAGGTTACGTCGTTACCCTAATGACTCCAAAAATAAACGCCGTTTGAAAAAAAAAATCAATAGCCAATAAAACAAGGCCACGTCACCCTCTTTATTTATAATTTCCGAATTTTAATAATAATTTCAAAAATGAAATAAATATAATATAATAATAATAAAATAAAATAAAAAACTCTTCAATAAATAAATTACCCACAAATCTTTTTACCCCCATTCTCAGTTTTACCGATTCCTTTCAAATTGATTTCATGTAGACGAATTGGGGGAAGAAATCATTGTATTGAACAAGATTCTGGGTTTGTGACTGGGTTTGTGAATTCGTTCCTAACGGGTTTAGGATTTTAGACTCTTTACCATCTTATTACTGACTTTTTTTTTACAAGTTTTGCCTCTGTTTTTACAGATTTTGAGTTTAGTCGGGTTTGTGATTTCAATCAAAGGAGGGTCTGCATCTGAAACTAAGGAAACACGTAGGAGATTGTGTTGAGGTAAATCCCTTCTTACCATTATGTAATTTTTTGCTTGTATTTGCTTAGATTAATATTTTCTCATTAAGTTTGAATTCTAGGAAGTCGACATTTTTTGTTGAACCATGTCAACTGGAAGTTCAAAATTTAGTGCTGAAGGAGACCTTGTAGAATGTAAATGCAAGTTGAAATCACCAATTTGCACTTTAACTGTTCCAAAGAGCAAAGGAAGGAGATTCTATGGGTGTGCTAAAGGCCGAGATGTAAGAAATTATTTTTGTATGTGAATTAAGTGTTTTTTGCTTGTGATTGAATTAATGAATTGTTTGAATTGTTTTGTATTTTTGTAGAGTGGATGTAATTTTTTTAGATGGATTGACTATGATGACCCAATTCCAAATGAATATGAAGAATTAAGAAATCAAGTTCATAATTTATTGGTTGAGAATAGAGAAATTAGAGTTGAAAATGCAGAATTGAAGAAGATGGTGAATATTGATGAAGTTAGAAGATTGGAGACAAAGCTGGAGAAGATGAAAGAGAAATACAAAGTTGAAACAAAAAAATTGAAGAATGATGCAATATTGTACAAGACTATTTTAATTGTTGTATGTTTATGTTATGCAATGAAGTTTTTTATTTAGAGTGTGAAACTTAAGAATTTGAATGTTGTAGAAGACATGTTTTTCATGATTGTTATGCAATGTTGTGGAGTTTAATGTTGTTAAAGACTGATTTGGTGTTTTATGTGTATGTAATGATGTAACTAAGTTTAATGTGTGTAATGTTATGTTATGGTGTAATGAAGTTTAATGTTGTTGTTGAACTTATACAAATGATTGATGTTTATCAAACAAACATGGACTAAACATGGACAAAAGAGTGATGTTTATAAGTTAGGGGCTTAAAGACAGCACCCTACCATTCAACATTACACAAAATAAGTTAGGGGCTTAAAGACAGCACCCTACCATTCAACATTACACAAAATAAGTTTGGGGCTTAAAGACAGCACCCTGCCATTCAACATTACACAAAATAAGTTAGGGGCATTTTGTGCATGAAGCCCTTATCCTACTTAAACATTACACAAAGTATTTTGAAATGGTTATTAAATAACATTTCAACACAAAACACATCACAAGTCTATTGCTTAAGTTGGCTTCCTCCTTGAAATTAATTTTGAGATTCTTCTGTTGGGATTTGTGACTGTTGTAGGTTGAGTCATTGGTGCAGGGTTAGATGATTCAGACTGTGACAAAGTTTGAGGTTGAGGCATGGGTGCAGAGTGCACTTTGGCTGGATGAGTGCCTTGAGCTGGTGGTGGATGAGTGCCTTGAGCTGGTGGTGGATGAGTGCCTTGAGCTGCTGCTGGATGAGTGCTTTGAGCTGCTTGAGCTGGATGAGTGGATGCAGATTGTTGTGTTGGTTGAGACTGTAGAACAAACAAAGTATTAAACAAAACATAATAGTAAAACTCAAACAAATTGTAAAACCAAGTAAAAGAAAATATACTTACAACATTTTCTTTTAGAGGACAAGTTCTACTATTGTGTCCAAGCACCCCACATGATCTACACATTTGCTTGCTTCCTTTTTTAGATAGCTTACTCCCCTTGCTTGTTTCCCATTCCTCTCTCTTTCTCTTTTTTTTAGGCCTTCCAGGTAGTTTTCTCTTCAAGGGAGGATCAATAGGACCCATTTTGGTGTCCTTCCAAAAAATTTCACTAGGAATGGTTGGCAGTGCACAATTATACAAATTCTGGTATGTCTCTGTCTTGTATGCTTCATGAACATACCTCTCAATTGGCTCATAATTAAACAATACCACACATATAGCATGTGAACATGGAATGCCTGTGAGATCCCAATATCTACATGTGCACTTATGAGCTTCTAAATCCACAACATATGTGTCCCCATTAAAATATACCTCATACCCATTTTGACCATTCCAAGTTACATGACAAAATGCAGAAGAGGATTTATGCTTTTCAACTAACTTAGCAATTTTTGGGGTTAAAACAGCTTCCCATTTTTGACTTTTCTGTTTGTGTGCAAGGTTTCTATTCATAACATAATGTCTAATGTCATCCATCATAGATATGATTGATTTGTACCTTGCAGAAATGATGGCAGAATTAAAAGCTTCTCCAAAATTGTTGTCCACTGAATCACATTTTGAATGTGTCTGAAAGAAAGCCTTTGACCAATGTTTTGGATTTCTCTTCAGTAGACTTGACATTGCATCTTTCTTCAATGCAGTAATCCTTGCAGAATGTTTTTGGAAAGCTGCTTCAGTGGTTGATTTGCAGCATGCCCAAAACATTTGTTGTAGATCACTTCCCCTATTCTCCTTCCTCCAAGAAGCATACATGTGTCTTGCACAAAATCTGTGCTCAATTGTAGGGAAAATCAGTGGTACCTCTTCTAACAATCCCTGCAACAGTCCACATACCAACAGAAATCAAAAAACAATAATGAAACTACAATTTTCAGATGAAAACAATATCAAAACTTTATTCATACCTTTTGCATATCACTGATTATGGTGAACTTCTTCCCATCTCCCATTTGTAGATCAGATTGAAGGTGTTCCAAGAACCATGCCCAAGTTTCTCTATTCTCCACCTCTACTACTGCCCATGCTACAGGATAAATTTGGTTATTCCCATCCCTACCTACAGCAGCTAGTAGTTCACCCTTAAAGTCACCTTTCAAGTGACAACCATCTAGGCACAAAATCGATCTACAATACTTGTTGAACCCTTCTTTCAAGCCACCAAAACATACATACAACCTTCGAAATATATGATTTGCAGAAGGAGTAGGTTTTTCAACAAATAGGTCAAATGTGCCATTAGGATCTGCTTCTCTCAATACAAACACATAATCAAACAGTTTTTTAAACTCCTCCTCTAACCTACCCTTTATTTTCTTTGTTGCCCAAAGTCTAGCTCTATGACAAACATTTTTGTTCAACTCTACTTTCAGCTCCTCCTTAGCAAGGCTCATCATGTCCCTCAATTTCAAGTTTGGCATAATCTTTATCTTACTTAAAAAATGCTTCCCAATAAACCTATAATTTGCCCTGCTATTTTTAAAGGTTACAGAACAAGAATGAGTGCTCACAAATGTTCTAATCCTAACAATCCCATCTTTTTTCCCCTTAGATGCATAAATCAAGAAAGGACAACCTACCCCCTTACACTTTGCTCTAGTCCTGTCCTTCTCATTTCTAATGTACTTAAAATCAAATCTCTTACAAATAGCATAAGTAGTCAATGCTTCCTTAAATTGTTTTGTGTCCTCAAATATCATACCTAAATCCAACCTAGGTACTTCACTATTCTCATCAAAGTAAATTTTCTTACCTTTCTTACAAACAATCTCACCTTCAGAATCAGTTCCATAACTTCCAAGATCATCTGATGGTATGTAATCTGTGTCACTGCTTTCATGCTCTACATTTGCTTCTTTCTCGTGACCACCACTGACATCAACTTCTGCCTCTTGTTGCACTTCATCCCTAACAATTCTTTTCTTGAATCTTCTTTTGTTCTCTAAGATGTTTGTTATCTCCTCCTCATCTTCATCAGTCAGCCATCCAGCAGCCCCAAAATCTTCTGACTCAGTCTCTGATGATTCACTGCCGTTTGCTACAGTTTCTTCCTCATTAACACCTTCATTTACAGTTGTACCTGTCCTCTCACTATCTATATCATCCTTTTCCTCATTAACACCTTCATTTACAGTTGTATCAAGCCCAACTCCATCCGTCCTCTCATTGACAGCTTCATCATCTTCTTCCACACCAAGCCCAACTCCATCCATCCTCTCATTGACAGCTTCATCATCTTCTTCCACACCAAGCCTAACTCCATCCATCCTCTCATTGACAGCTTCATTATTTTCTTCCACACTAAGCCCATCATCATTGTTTTCTTCTATAGCAGGCCCAATATCATCATTTTTTTCCACAACAGGCCCAATATCATCATTCTCTTCCACAACATACTCTGCATCACCTTTATTTTCACCAGTTTTCTCATGACAAAAATTTGGATCATCTGCAAGCAATCCATGTTCTGCATATATGTGTATGCTTCCTTCAGCAGTCAAATGCTCAATTAACTTCAAGAAACTAGAATTATCAGACCCCAATACCCTTAAACCTCCTAGTAAATTGCAACCCGGTTCTAAATAAGCCAAATAGGCAATGTTAGAACTGGGAATTCCTGCTTTCTCAATAAATGAGGCAATGGTAGGGTAACATATGTAATCAGGGTCTATCTTCCTTTCTATTTGTTTGCCCCTAACATAACTAAACTTAGGAACATTACTGAACCTTCCCCCAAAGTGTATTACTAAAGAACACTCATCCCATGCCATTTTTCCTATAGAAATAAAAAAACTACTTCAATCAAACAGAACAAATCAGTTAAACAATTAAGGTAACCATTAAAATAGCCATGAGAAACAATAAAAAAATGTTAGTCGTTTATATTAGTCGTTTCAAACAATCAAACAATGTTAGTCGTTTATGTTAGTCGTTTCAAACAATCAAACAATTAATTATCATCAATAAACAGTAAATACTAATTAAATTGTTCTATTGAAGCATTTAGTAAAAACCTTAAAAAAAACCAGAAAACAGAGTACCTTTCTACTAAGAACGGGGTACTTCTAACTTCGACTATCCCCTCTAATAAGTTACTTCAGAATCTTGAAATCCTGTAACAAAGCAAATGTTAATCTTAATCATGCATTAACTCACTAATCTACTAACAAAATAATGGTTAACTTACTTGATTGGTTCACGTCGTAATGGTTTCTTTTGAAAATGCCTTCAATCAGTTTCCTTTACACGATTAAGGTTAATCGTCTTCAACTGAGAATGGGTTTAGGTTAATCGTGTTTCATCATCTTCTTCCACAACTGAAATCCAAACTGATTATGGGTAAAACTTGAAGATGGGTGAGAATGGGAGTAAAACTGAGAATGGGGGTAAAACGATTTGTGGGTATTGAAGAGTTTTTATTTTATTTTATTATTATTATATTATATTTATTTCATTTTTGAAATTATTATTAAAATTCGGAAATTATAAATAAAGAGGGTGACGTGGCCTTGTTTTATTGGCTATTAATTTTTTTTTCAAACGGCGTTTATTTTTGGAGTCATTAGGGTAACGGCGTAACTTTTAAGGGGCAGAATGGTCGAAAAAATTCATTAGGTACCAAAATGAGAAATGGGGTAAACGTTAGGGGGCATTTAATGCATTAAGCCTTCTTTTAATGAATACAATAAGATTATAATATTAATAACAAAACCTAAATTCCTCTTTATTCTTCGTTCTCTCTTTGGCTTTCAAACCCTGAAAGGGTTGTTTTCATGCCGTCGTCATTAGACCAGCATATAGAGCCGCGCGAATTCACCTCTTGTCGTCGGCGCGCGTCAATCCCCTCTCCTCAACGTCGACCAATCCTCTCCCTGTAAGTCTCATCAGCTCGCCTCCCTTTACACTCTCACGCTCACCCTTATCGCCCGCCCATGGATTTTTTTAGATTTTACAGTAACGGGAGAAAACGGGGATAGTGGCCCGTTACTACCGTTATTTACCGCTACCCGTTAAATTACGGCTGCGATCCACCGCTACTAGTATGATTCCGCGTCTCACCATTGTTTTCGCCGATAGCTGTTTTGGCCGGCGTCGTTTTTGTTAAAGATGCCGTCAATGGCGGAATCCCAAGTACCCAACGGCAATATCTCTTTCAAGAATAACAACAAACCCAGTTTATATGCCAGGTTCATTATTCACTCTTTGTTTTTTTTTTTTTTAATTTAGTATTTATCCTTCGAAAATTGCATTCCGACTCTCATAACTACTTCGAATTTTCAGGAGAAAAAAGATTTTGGAGCACCGGAAATCGCTTCCCATTGCTTCGGGTCTGTTAGATTGCTCATCCTTATACATTTATGCTTTTCTATTTAAACAAAAGGTTGTTCCTTCTTATTGTAGTTGAGAGAAGACTTGTTGAAGAGGTTCGAAAGCATGATGTTTTGATCATTGTTGGAGAAACTGGAAGTGGGAAAACAACCCGTGAGTAATACTATTTCTGGGTTTTTATTTTTAATTTCAATTGATAATGTTTTGATTCATTTGATATATATAGGCTGTTATATTTCTATGTAGAGATACCTCAGTTTTTATCCGATTCTGGGTTTTGCTGTGATGGGAAAACTATTGGGGTAACACAGCCGAGGCGTGTTGCTGCTGTAACGGTTGCGAAAAGGGTAGCCGAAGAATGCGGTGTTGAGTTGGGACAGAAAGTTGGGTATTCAATTAGGTTTGAGGATGTAACTTCTAGCTCAACAAGGATCAAGTATATGACTGATGGGTTACTTCTTAGGTAATCATCTTTATTTCGTTTAAAATAGTCGTTTTTGTTGCTAATGGCATCTTGGATTTATATGGTTTTAGAATGTGTTGATGGAATTGTTAATCATATGGTGAATTAACGATTCTTCGAAGTGGAATTTTGGATTGTTTAGTTATTTGGGAGCTGATGTTTAGTCGTTTTTTTATTTGTTTTTATGCTCTTTCAGGGAGGCATTATTGGATCCGTATCTCTCTAGGTATTCTGTGATAGTTGTTGATGAAGCTCATGAGAGAACCCTCCACACTGATGTATTGTTGGGTTTGCTTAAAAAGGTACAAAATGTGAGGTCCAAACATATAAAAGAACACACTAGTATCGGCCATAAGAGAGCAAGCAATGGTACAATCTTGGAGAAAGAAAACACTGATTCCTGCATCGGTGTTTTAAAGCAATGCCAGGGGAGAAAATTGTCACCCTTGAAATTAATCATCATGTCTGCCAGCCTGGATGCGCATGTTTTCTCTGAATACTTTGGCAGTGCAAAAGCTGTTCGTGTTCTCGGACGACAGTTTCCGGTGGATGTATTCTATACTGTTGATCCCCAGACTGATTATTTGGATTCAGCTATTGTCACCATATTCCAGGTTTGTTGGCAGTGTTCTTTAGATTGGCTTCATTGTTATTGCATCTTTGCATTGGTTATGGGGTTCAAGGTTCAATTTGAATGATGGTTTTCTTTTTCTTTTATGGTTACCAATTTTAATCAGCCATCAATGTTTATGCATTTATTTTGTTCTTGGTCTGTCGGTCGTGTTTGTGCTTTGAACTTTGATAAAATATTTGTATGTTGATTTTTTTATATAATTTGTGGGGAATCTGTCCTCACCTTTTACTGGAAAAAACACATCCCGAAAGCATTGGAATATTCTTTGTAGAATATGAATCATATGAATCCTGATATGTACCTATCTTCACTTTATTAGATTCATTCAGAGGAGGCTCCTGGTGACATTCTTGTATTCTTGACTGGGCAAGAAGAGATTGAGTCGGTTGAAAAACAAATCCATGAGAATTTACAACGATTACCTGAAGAGAAGCGGAATATGAAAACAGTTACTATATTCTCATCTCTTCCTTCAGAACAGCAAATGCGAGTTTTTGCACCTGCTCCTGCAGGGTTCCGTAAGGTAGCTTTATGACTTTATTTAATAATGTCTAGAAACTGGTGATCTTCATATATAGTAATTAATGTAGGGAATACAGTGCTTAATGTTGCCAAAACGAGATTTTTCTGCAGTGTAATGTGCTTACACTATATTCATTTTTATCGGATTATTCTTATTACCAAAACGAGAATAGGGTAGCAAGTGCATATATTTCTCCTAATGCAATCTATGCTGAACATGCTTTTACCTTAATCATGTCAATTCATTTTTCTGTTTAGGTCATACTAGCAACTAATATTGCTGAGACATCAGTGACAATACCTGGAATTAAGTATGTTATAGATCCTGGACTTGTAAAAGCACGTTCCTATGATCCGGTCAAAGGGATGGAATCATTGATTATTGTTCCGACGTCAAAAGCACAAGCAATCCAGAGAAGGTAGGGGATAAACAATAAATGTTTTTTTTATTTAATTTTAACTTTTTTTATATCATCTTGAGTGGTTTTCAAGAAGGGTTAAGGGACTGTTTGTTGCTAAGGTTTTTTTTTTTTTTTGGGGGGGGGGGGGTCTTAAACTGTGTTATTCTAGTTTATTTATTTATCTTTTTGAGGCATCATTTCAAATTTCTTTGTGTTTCACTTATTCTGTATGGCCCTTTTCTTGTATGGTTATAATTGAAGGTACTTGGCAAACAAGATGGTTGACATAAAGTTTTTCAAAAAAATAATGATGAATTCTTTCTTGCTGTAGTGGACGTGCAGGGCGTGAAGGACCCGGGAAGTGTTTCCGTCTCTACCCAGAGAGTGAGTATGAAAAGCTTGAGGATTCAACCAAGCCTGAAATTAAGCGGTGCAACCTCTCCAATGTCATTTTGCAGCTCAAGGCCCTGGGTGTCGATGATATATTTGGGTTTGATTTCATAGAGAAACCCTCAAGGTGAACCTCTTTAGAAGTTAATTTCAGCTAATGTGTAGATCTCTTTTGCTTTATATTGTCATCGTTCACTGATCATAGACCATTAGATCTACTGATTTTGATCACTGCTTAACATTAAACAGGTTTGGATAAAGTGGACTTTTTTTCTTTTATCACTTCTTAGTTTCCCTTTATTTTATGGTGTATGATGGTGAATGACTCTTTTTCACATTTGAACAGGGCAGCTATTAAAAAATCATTGGAGGAGCTGATCTTGCTAGGCGCTTTAACCGATGAACTCAAACTGTCAGATCCTGTTGGTCGTCAAATGGCTCGGCTCCCTTTAGATCCTGTTTATTCTAAAGCTCTCATCCTAGCTAGCCAGTTCAAGTGCCTAGATGAAATGTTAATTGCTGTTGCAATGCTTTCTGTAGAATCTATCTTTTACGAGCCACGGGAAAAGTTGGATGAGGTACGATAGTGTACTACAAATTCAATCATTGTCATGCATGTGGGCTTAGATGTTTTGCTTTAGTTCCATGTTCTTTTCTTCCAATTAATGAATAAATACGTAAAGTGCTCTTTTCTATTGGACAGGCAAGAACGGCAAAGAAATGCTTTGCAAGTTCTGAAGGAGACCATCTCACTTTGATTAATGTCTATCGAGCATCTATTGAGTTATTGGAGAAGAGAAAGCCTGAAGTTGGCAAAGAAAAGCCTGAAAAAATTCTTAGAAAGTGGTGCAAGGATAACTTCATCAATAGCCGTTCTTTGCGACATGCCCGTGACATCCACAGGTTGGATGCACTCACCCATATTTTATTTGTTGAACTCTCTTTTTTTCACACAAAATACACCCTTCTGTTAAAACAAGTGTTTGGGGGTTTATGCTGTCTTTCTTGGCAACATGTAAGTATGCATCACTAAGTCTGTTAGGTGCTTCATTGCAGTCAAATCCGCCGACATGTTGAACAAATGGGCCTTTGCATTTCGTCTTGTGGAGACGACACACTTCAGTTCCGCAGATGCCTTGCCGCTGCTTTTTTCCTAAATGCGGCTTTGAAACAGCCTGATGGAACATACAGGTAAAAATACACTGATGATTTTTTATAGCATTCATCGTTCATCTCTTCTACTTGTTCTCCCCTTGCTTTAATTCACTTTCGTTTGTATTAGATCAGCATTTATTGTTTGTTTAGGTTTATGCAATAGGCCTGTATGATAATTCCCTCACATGTACTTTACGAAATGGCAGAGCTTTGGCTAGTGGTGAGGTGGTGCAGATCCACCCAACTTCTGTGTTATTCCGAACAAAAGCTGACTGCATTATTTTCAACGAGTTTGTCAAAACTACCAACAAGTACATCCGCAATATAACGATAATTGATGGATTTTGGTTGACAGAGTTAGCTCCCCACTATTATGCCAAGCAGGACTAGTTGAGTACTAACAGGTAATTTCCTTCATTGTTTCATGTTATTGAATCTCTAAATCAATTTTATTACACTTTTGCAATGGAACTGGTAAACTTGTGCTGAATATTCTTCCAGATAAGGAGCAGAAAAAAAAGAACATGTTTCCCAATGTAATATAATGGTTTAATCCTACTGCTCAGATTCTTTATTTCTCTTTAAGAACTGTCTAGCTCCTATGTTCGACTCATATTCGCATATGTGCGATGATATGATCATCCAAGGACCTTTCAAATACATGAAAATCTTGGGGGCAAAGTTGGACATACACTGTTGAATTCATATGATCATCCATCACTCATACTCGAGTCCGAATAACATAAATATATGCAATTTCGATATGTATGCCCTTTATGTTTTAAAGATTTAGAATAGCTCTTTTTTCTATTTAGCTTAAATGGTGGAAAAATCATTTGTTTCATGTTTGATATACTGACATATTTGAAACTTGCCATATACCTAATCTCTTGATTCTTTGACATCTAGTAATTCCCTAATCTGTTCTTTGATTTTGTTTCTATAATGCAGCAGCAAAATGCTTATGGATTTGCATTTGTAAGTAGATTTCTATTGTCTGCTTTTGAGTCGAGTGGCCATGACGAAATCATTTTGACGATGGAATTTAGAAAGCATTAAGCTCAGTATTTATGGAAATCTTCTCACTTTCAAGGACTTCAAATATTGAAGTTGATGACGGAAACCCTTTGAACTAGAAGGGAAGAGCTTTCTCCGGTCTATACACTGGGGACGGAGTTATTAATCTTTTTATGTAACGTTAATCCGAGATACGTACTGCAATACCTTAGTTGAAGCAATGAGAGCTGTTAGATTTTTGAGATGCAGATCCATGAACATGCTGGTAAAGCTGTCTTCAGGTCTTAACAAGGCTAGTATTTCACAAGTTCTGATTGTTTGTAACGATGTATCTCTGGTTAGCTAGTTTCCTTCCATTGTTGTTTCTTGAAGAAGGTCGTAAAGGCTTTAGAATAGCTCCCAATAAATCTAGCAGTACGCTTGCTTGTGCAAATCTCATCTGTACGCTTAGACATTTACAAAATACAAACCGAACACTATAGCCATCATTCATTGCCCATGGATAAGAGTGAACTTTCATTCGTAAACTCTTTTTTGTTGTTGTTGCTGTATTCAACGCCCGTTTACTAGCCACAACAACCCCAAACCATCACTGGCATTTGCTCATCGTTTTTAGTGCTCAAACGAGTGTTTAATAGCAGTTGAAAAATCCAGTTTTTGGTCAACGGTCGTTCCCCCAACGAGTATTGGGGACATTAGAACTAAATTTTTAATGATTAAGTATTGTAGAAGCTCGTTATAGAATGGTCCTTTCAATTCAATTTATTTTATTTTATAACTTCAGAACTAAAATTTTGATGTTATTAAGTTGCTTAAATATTCAACTTTTTAACACTTAAATTTTTAATAATTTTACTGATTGAGGGCCTGTTTGTGATAGATTATTCGAGTGCTTTTACTCAAATAATCACATATTTAAGCATAAGCAATCTCAAACACTAATTTTTTGGTAAAAAATTCAGCTTAAAAAAAGTGATTTTTGGCCCAACTTGAAAAGCTAAAATTTTGAACTTTTGGGATAAAAATCCCCTTTGAATTGTAATTGACAATTTTGCTCTTCATTAATATTTCAACTGTTAAACTTTTTTGCTGAAAAATATTTTCTCATTGCTACTGAAATCATGTTCTTGAAGATTGATCATTTGGCTAAAGAAATTTTCATTAAAGGTATGCTATGGTGTTTTACTTATATGTTTCGGTTATAAAATTTCGATTCATTCTTTGTAATATTTTTATGATATTTATATTTAAATCCAACTTTATAAATTTCTTACAATATATAAAAATTTATATATATATTCAAAAAATTATATTAAAAATTAATAACAAGTTATTATAAATTACGTTTTTAAAATGATATATTTCGTAGGTCATAATACTAATAGATTTAAGTATGACTTAAATTTATATATTTTAAATTTTACAACACCATATCTAAAATAAACATTTTATTTTTTTAAAAGTACTTTTTTGACAGTAATGTTAAACACTAAATTCTTACAATTAACTTTTCAGAATTACTTTTAAAAATAATTTTTAAAAGTAATGTCAAACTGGCCCTTGAGTTTACAAGTTCCTTTGAAAATGTTAGTATATATATATATATATATATATATATATATATATATATATATATATATATATATATATATATATATATATATACATATATATTATTAGAAAGTATTAATCAAATTAAGATTTGATCTATAAATATCAACAAAGGAATGTCAAAGAATTCAATCATCTTGAATACCGTTTAATCATTTTTATTATTACACAAATGATTATTTACATATTATAATGTTATTTATTTCACAGATAAAAATGATAAATCTGTTGAAGTAAATAATTATTATTCATATTTAATTTCTGCAGTTAACATAAAAACGATAAGTTTATAATTTATGCTACAAGGTTTCTGAGGAAGATTTTCGACCCATTTAAAAAATACAGTGGGTATCAAGAATAAAATCCTTTTCTAGAGTACGAGAAATTTTCAAAGTTCAAATTACTCGTAGACATGTCAAAAATACTGTATAATTTATTAAAATTTCTAATAAAATTTTTGACGAACGAAAGTTTTGCAAACAGATTTCCCCCCAAAAGAGTCGGACAATCGTTCAACAAAAATGCATGATTAAAATACGTTTAAAAACATAATATCTTCTAATTTAATAAGGTAATTATGCATAATTAATATAATTATTAAAAAAACAGTTTAAAGTGAAACCAAGTCCAACGCTGCCATCTAAATATCTACTTATTATCCAGGATTTTAGCACCCGTTATTTTGACAATAGGAGACAGTAAAACGAGTCCAAATTCCTCTGCCTTTATTTGTATATTCGAATTCGAACTCATATAAATTAAAATAATATAAATATTTATAATTACTCTACTAATTAATAAATTTAATATATTATAAATATGTGAGTACGTGACACTATAAGATTCTGTAATCACTAGAATCATATATTATAATTTAATATCATAATATATTAAGTGTATTAGAATCTTGAACTATAGTCTATACCAGTGCCCTATGCTACGGTCCTGCCGGTTCCTGCAACACACTTGCTGCAGTCCACCATCATCATCTTTCGACACAATCACACGGCTAAGATTCTATCTTATCACCAAGTTCTGATCATGGTTCATCACACGGCTAAGATTCTATCTTATCATCAAGTTCTGACCATGATCATCACACTTTACTGTCAAAAAACGATTACGTACCGAAAGAACCACACGTCGTTTCAGATTTCGCTGCCAAAAGCATAATGTAGGTTGGCCTGGAATCATAAATGGCAAAATTACTGATACGGTACCCGAATGGATTCCACTTTTTAATAAGATTTTATTACTGTAAAAAAAATCTTCTTTTAACCTGGTTAAGTTTTTTTTTTTACCGTGGTTAACAGCCGATTCATCTTCTCTATTTAATGCTTTCTCCTCACCTTTTGGTTCTTCAGTATATTTTGTGTTGGCCGGAAGAATTGTTTCTCCACTTGTGTATCGTTCAAAATGTCTCTTGAACTTGGTTTTCTGGTGTTTCGATCACCATTGTTGAGCTTCGAAGCTTTTCTCTGGGCTGTTCTTTTGGTCGGAATCATTGCCTTTTGGCTTTCTCCCGGTGGGATTGCGTGGGCTCGATTCAGGTCCAAGGCGAGTTTCGCTATCCCCGGTCCTCTTGGCTACCCTTTCCTCGGGTTGCTGACCGTGTTCACCGGTTCTACCCCTCATCGAGCCCTGGATAAACTGGCTAAAACCCTTAACGCGGTGAAGCTGATGGCTTTCTCCGTGGGGTTCACCCGGTTTATCATTTCCAGTGACCCTGAAACCGCGAGGGATATTCTCAACAACTCGGCTTTTGCGGATAGACCGGTGAAGGAGTCAGCTTACGAGCTTTTGTTTCACAGAGCAATGGGGTTCGCCCCGTACGGTGATTACTGGAGGAATTTGAGACGAATCTCAGCCAACCATTTATTCAGCCCGAAAAGAATCGCCGGTTTTGAAGGATTCCGGCGCGAGATTGGTGTCGAAATGGCGGAGGAGATCAAGTTCTCGATGGGAACAGACGGCGAAGTTTTAATAAGGAAGGTGCTCCATTTCGGGTCGTTGAACACCGTGATGGCTACCGTCTTCGGCAAAAGATACGACTTCGGGAACCCTGATTTAGCCGCGTTAGAACTCGAGGAGCTTGTGAGTGAAGGGTACGAGTTGCTGGGGATATTCAATTGGAGCGACCATTTCCCTGTCCTCGGCTGGCTTGATCTGCAAGGAGTCAGGAAAAGATGCCGGAATTTGGTTTCGAGAGTTAATGTTTTCGTCGGCAAGATCATAGAAGAACATGCAGCGAAAAGGATTGGCGGCGGCTCGGGATACGATTACAACAATGCTGGAGACTTTGTTGATGTATTGCTTGATTTGGAGAAACATGAGAAACTCAACAACTCCGATATGATTGCTGTTTTATGGGTCAGCCATTGATTCTAATTTTATAATCTTCGAATTTTTCTGTTTCTGTTTTGTTGCAAGATTTTACTTGTGTTTTGTACAGGAGATGATCTTCAGGGGGACTGATACAGTGGCGATCTTGCTGGAATGGGTTCTAGCTAGGCTTGTTTTACACCCAGAAATCCAAGCCAAGGCTCAGGCCGAGATTGATACCGTCGTCGGACGATCTAAACAGGTTTCCGATTCCGACGTTCAAAATCTGCCTTACGTTCAAGCCATCGTGAAGGAGACTCTTCGGGTTCACCCACCGGGACCACTTCTTTCATGGGCTCGCCTCGCCATCCACGACGTTCACGTCGGGGATCACTTGGTTCCGGCAGGAACGACGGCGATGGTTAACATGTGGGCTATCACGCATAACGAGAAAGTCTGGTCGGACCCAGAAAAGTTCAGGCCCGAGCGGTTCATGGAAGAGGAAGTGAGTGTTCTGGGGTCTGATCTTAGGCTGGCACCATTCGGGTCGGGTCGGAGGGTCTGTCCGGGGAAAGCCATGGGACTGGCGACAGTTCATCTGTGGCTGGTTCAGTTACTTCAAGGATTCGAGTGGGTCGCTGCCGGTGACGGTGGTGGTGCGGCGGTGGACTTGACCGAGCATTTGAAGCTGTCCATGGAAATGAAGAAGCCTTTGGTTTGCAAGGCAAGGGCAAGGGCTTTTTGAAACTGTTGTCTGGTGCATGCCTTGGGCTCCAAGGCTCTTTTCTTTAGTTTCAATTTAGGGTTTAGTCATAATGTTATCTTCTACTAGCTTATTTGGGGATTAGGTTGGCTTGGAGGAAATCATGGATGATGATGAACTTAGCTTTGTAGTTTGTACAAAGTTTTCTACTATTATTTCATGTTTTCATGAATTTCTACTTTGATATTTTATTAATTTAACTATATAAATCTAAGATATTTTAAAAAATGAAAAATTCAAATCATAATTAAGTATAATATTAAAATTTATAATTTGAGTAATTGTATAATATTAATTTTTATGGTCCATTTATACCATCAACTAATGATTGATAAATATCAGTTAATGAATTGTAAAATATGATATATATATATATATGGGATAAGATCTAGTTACACAATTAAAATTCTTTAAGTTTTATACGTTTTTTTGATAGTTTGATGAGAAACGGATGGATGAGATTAACAGTAGAATATGTGAAGATTATCAATTGGGAAAAAAAATAAGGAGTTAATCTCAGCCATTCATTTCCCTCATCCAACGATCTAAAAAACATGTAATTTTAAGTTTTACACTGTGTAAATTGATCATAACCCTATATATATATATTGTTACTTTGGAGTTACAAATTACTATACTAATAATAAATAATAAAATTGTTATTGTAAAAGATCTTTTTATAATTTTAATATTGACTAAAAATAACATAAAACTAAACAATTACAAAATTAAAATTATTATTATCAAGTGAAAGTTTTGTAAAATTGTAATTATTATAGTAATAATTAAAACAGTATAAAATAAAATAAATAGAAACATATAATTATAAAATAAAGCTTTTACATCAGATGATGTAATAACAGCATATCTTAATTATATTCCTTTGCAAATGGCTATAATTTGCTCCTACATTGGAACTTTAGTTAAAGTTTTTACTTGGTTCTACAAGCTAATATTTCAAATGATTGATGGTCCATATCTTTGGTTCTACTCTTTTTCAAGGGATTCTTATTCTTTTAAAGAGCTACATATCTTATTTTTCTCGATGGGGATTGATGGAATTTACGAGTTTAGTTCGATTAATATTATCGATACAACACATAAAGGTACATGGTTTAATATATTTAACACGATTTAAAAAAAATAAAAATTTTACATGATATAAGTAGATCGTAATTCCTTATATATATTGAGTAACTTTTTGATACACATGTGTAAAAAAGTTATACAAACAAACAACCAGTTGGTGTAGTGGGACGAGACACTAGATTTCTTAAGCAAGCTCATGAGTTTGAATTTTAACGTTATGAATGAATCAAATTCGGTTATGGAGTCGCCCAATAATGAGTCTCTAATCTTTAAAAATTAAAATCTAAATTTGTAATCTTAAATCTTACAAACTAAAACTCCTAAACAATAAAAATTTGTGTACTCTAAAAACTATACAACATGTATATCGAATAATTTTTCTATGTTACAACTTGTAACGCAAACCAAGACAAAAAAAGTAATATTTTTTAATGTGGCCGAATCTCTAATTATATAGTTCGTCTTTGCATCGATGCACATCAAAATCCAAATATAAATCACAAAATATGCTTGAAAAAAAAGGTTTCAACTTTTATTTGTTTCTCTTTGTAAAGGAGATGGCAATGGGATTTGGATATCCAAAACAAAAGTTTATTTCTTTTAACATTTTTATTGATTCCCAAATCTTTATTATATTCCCGAATCATATGAAAGTAAAACAAAATAGCAATGTTAAGCCACGTCATTTATATTAATTATTACGATCATTATAATACACAAACATACAAATAAATTAAAATTTTAATCAATTATTACAATATACACGAATAAATTGACCACAATTAAAATCAATCATTACAATACATAAACAGATAAATTGTGAATCGAAATATATTCGATTTATCAAAGCCATGATCAATTATTACTATACACAACTGAACATACCGATAATCGAAATATATTCGAACCTAGTTCATAATAAATTTGGATAAATCCACGTGGGACTTAATTCGTTATTTTGTATTGTTTTTCAAAAATGCCCATTTTGGGCCAAATATAAGGATGGGCCCAATGTAGCTAAATGCACGGGCTTTTGCAATATCCAGTACATTGCAGTAGCGGGGCCCAACAAATTTCCAGTGTAAGGAAAAGCTACGGTCTTTGTTTATTCAGCGCGCAACGGCTATTTGGCGATTATGCGTTTACTGCTCTGAGGTCCGTTGACTTCTCACAAGCTTACTGTCTGCGAGAGTGGAAAGGGAACCGTCATGAATTACCCGCCCAGCACTCGTCGGAACCGGAAAGCTCCGGCGAAATCCGACATTTACTCGACTTTCGTTGTCCACTCTGGATCCGAATCTGAATCGGACTCCGGTTCCGGCAAATCCAAACCTAAAACACAAGCTCCTGACCTTTACGCCACAATGATTTACAAGGACGGCGACGAAGAAGACGAAGACGACTCCTCCCTCCCTCCTCTACTCAAACGTCTCCCTAAAGACTTCGGCGGCGGTCCTACCGACTTTGATGTCGAAGACGACGACGATGCCGGAGATTTTGGGACCGTGATCGTGAAATCCAATCGCAGTCGTGGCACTCGCGGGCAAGCGTCGTATTCGTTTAAGCCACCGGCAGCTCCCGTGGCGAGCCCGATTAGGGCTAGGAGAGATGGACTTGACGTTGATGATGATGAGGAGGAGGAGGATGAAGATGGGGAAGATTTTGGGACGTTTGTGGTGAGATCGACGGTGAGGAGCGAGAGGGAAGGGAGCGGAACGGTGGTTAAGAGCGCGGTGGCGAGTATGGGAGAGCTAGGGTTTGGGAAACACAAGAGCTCTACCTCGACTACGTCTTTGCAAGGGGAAGAGAATCGGTTCTTGCAAAACAGTAAGGCTTCCTTGAGTTCTATTCCAGATAACGTTACTAGAGAAGATCCTTCCACCAAATATGAGTTGCTCAATGAGCTTGGTAAGTTTTTATTTGTACTAATTTAAGATAATTATCCTCATGCTCATATAATTGTCATGTAAATGCTAAGTGAACTGTATTTTTGTCTTTTAATAACTGGGAATTCTTGATTTTAGTGATAGTAAAAATGTTATCTGATATTGGAATTTTGGTGGCAGGGAAAGGTTCTTATGGGGCTGTTTACAAGGCTAGAGATATAAAAACTTCTGAGCTCGTGGCCATTAAAGTTCTATCTTTATCGGAAGGGGTGTGTTTCTTGTTTATATTTTATGTAGTTGGTGATATTGGCTGGATAATCCATTGGGAATATGCTATTAAGTTTGTTTACTTTTAGGAACAAGGGTATGAAGAAATCCGTGGCGAAATTGAGATGTTGCAGCAATGTAGTCATCCAAATGTTGTTCGGTACCTTGGGAGCTATCAAGGGGATGAATATCTTTGGGTTAGTGCAATAAGCGATCTTCTCCATCTATATTTTATTTCTGGATTGTTTGAGTTGAGTTCAGTTTCTAGATTGCATTGATTTAATTTTATTTGTGTTTGAAGCATTTGCTTTTTCCCGATATTTGTTTCTTTGGATAACTTATTTTCCTTTTTTTGGCAGATAGTAATGGAATACTGTGGAGGTGGAAGTGTTGCTGATTTAATTCATGTTACCGAGGAGCCTTTAGAGGAGTATCAGATAGCATATATATGTAGGGAAGCTTTAAAGGTATTATTAAGTCCATTTAGTTTGGAATAAAATAATACTCTGCAATGATGTTCGTGCATTATCTAATTTGTATCAACTTTCTAATTTAATATCATCTCTTTTCGAGATCCACTAATTGGCCGAGTGGCTAAGGATGCTTTTCTATTTAATCAAAAAATATCATCTCTTTTCATTTTTTCCTCATGCAGGGCCTTGAATATTTGCACTCGATTTTCAAAGTTCATAGAGATATCAAAGGTGGTAATATCTTGTTAACCGAACAAGGAGAGGTGAAATTGGGTGAGTACGCTTTGCATAACTATTTTTCAAATTGAAGTCAATGGAAATTAGGAAGTTAAAATTCTTTTTGTTGTCTTTGATATGATTAGTAACTATTCAATAACTATTTTCTTGTCAATTGCGCACTTGGCATGATAAAGAAGTTTCTATCTGGTCCGCCTGTGCCCATTGTATTTGGCAAAGAAGGTACCCCTAGAAACACATTTTTTGGGTTATCCTTTCTTTGTATATAAAACAATACAGTAGAAACAACAGTTTTGCATTAATATCCTTTTGCTAGAGATTATCCATTTGACCTATGATTAATCTGCCTAAGACATTGCTTTTATTAATTTTGATGATGCTTTTAATTTATAGAAAGATTGAAATAATAGTACTTTTCTTTCTGATTGAATAGTGAGCATAATCTTAGGCAGACAAGTGTGATAAACATATGGTCCGCTTGAGAACATTCCACTTTTTAATTGAATTTGAATGATAGACCTTAGGGGACATGAGTATTGACTTGATGAGATGCCTTGAAGACGGTCAAGAAAATCTGTGAGACAAAGTTGAGGGGAAATGGTTTATGTGAAAGTTGTTCCCATCTGAGTTTAATGTTTTACCTTTTCCCCCTCTTTGACAACTTGTTGATCTGCAAATATGGTGTTATTTTGATCATTGAACAGGTGATTTTGGGGTAGCAGCACAGCTTACAAGGACCATGTCAAAACGCAATACAGTATGTAGTTCTGTCTAGTTCACAATGTTCTCTAATGTTTCACTTCTTTCGAGCATTCTTTGGTTTATCTAAGCTAGAATATCTACAGAAGAAAAGACTTACTTAACCTAAATCAAAATCATCCTACACTTCCTTACCAATGTCAAAGTGATAAACTGAATTAATAATTTAAACGGTTAGCTCTTTAGATATCATGTTAATGCATGAAACAACAGTTACACATAACAGGCATACCAAAAAGTCCATAACACCTTTTATTATTGAAACCTTATGGTGTGTGGCACTTTTCTGGAGACTGGGATAACTGTTCAGGAGATGAATGCTGCAGCTCATGCAGTAATAGCTATCTTTTACCTCCACCATATTTTGACTCTGATGAGTACTGTTCTTATTTTGTTTCCAGTTCATTGGCACTCCACATTGGATGGCTCCAGAAGTTATTCAGGAAAGTCGCTATGATGGAAAGGTATCTTATTCATTGAGCTGCATGGTTTGGCCTTTGTTTACATTGTGATTTTACATTTAATACTTAGCCTCTCTCCTTTTTTTCTTTGATAGAACTTGGAATGGGTTATTTGCTTGTATGTTGACATTGATGTTTCTTGATCCATTGCCAGATGTGTTGGCTGGAAATTGCGTGAACTGTTATTGTAACTATCATGTTTTAACTTTTAAGCAACAAGAAAGGAAACTAATAGTTTTCTTTGGCTCCTAGGATCAGTTGATATAGTATCGTTAATATTTTGTGTGAAACAGACCTTGGTTATATTGGGAAAACAGAAAATATAAATTACTTTCCTATCTAGATAAGTAGTATAATCCTGAAGCATTACACCTGAAGTGGAGATCTTAGCACTTGGAGAATGGGCTTTGTAATGAAAAGATCAGGACATGCTCTCTTCCACTGGTTTAATATGTTGGGGCATTTAAATTGTAGATGCATAAGAATGAGTAAAAGTTTGGAATTGCATGAAGTAACTTAGATGCATAAGATCATGGCATGAAGTGCCTTAGATCTTATTAGCACTTGGAGGATGGGGCTTTGTAATGAAAAGATCATGGCACGCTTTCTTCCACTGGTTTAATATGGTTGGGCATTTGAATTGTAGATGCATAAGAATGACTAAAAGTTTGAAAGATTGGAATTGCATGAAGTAACTTAGATGGTAAACCAAATTTGGAAAAACCCAACATCAAGAGAAATAGTTTGTAAAATCCCAAATTTCAAGAAAACCACTGGAAGATTCTGCCTTATCAGAATTTCTAGGGAAAGTTTTTCTTGCTAGTAAATACTGTAATGGATGATGTTAGTATGAATTATTGATTTGATTCTCATGGAAAATGGTTTAGTTTCTTTTAAGTAGTAAAGTTGTCCCTTGTCTAACTTTTGTGTTTTAAACATTTTACTTCCAGGTGGATTTGTGGGCACTTGGTATATCTGCAATTGAAATGGCAGAGGTATTTTTATTATTTCGGTCACTGGCTTTGCAGTTCTCAGCAAAAGCTTTAAAGGGCAATGCATATTATTGCTTCTCTTTGCACTTCTAAAGGAAGGCATTTGGACTCGTTGAGTTTTTTATTTGAATCGAATATATTATCCTTCCAAGTAATTTTTGAATGAAGATTTTTTGTTATTAGTTCATAGTTTTAGGACTGAGAAGTCAAGTTACAACTTTTATGGGCAAAATAGGGGACACCCATTTAATAGTTGTCTTGTAGCTCCATTTTTTAGTAATTGAGTCTTGTTTACATTGAATGACTTTTGAGAAAGAAACATTGAAGGTGAATGAAATTGATAACCACCATTGAATCTGATTGACTTCTTTGATCATTTTAGGGGCTTCCTCCAAGAGCTGCAGTGCATCCAATGAGGGTAAGTAGTGCATACATGATGCAAAGCATTTAAACTTCAGTGTTTGTTTTAAGCATTACATGCATCCTGCCATAAACCCTATCTGTATGAATTAGTGCTTTGACACAGACATGATTAATGATATGGTCCTCTAAAACTAGTGCCACCGAGACTGGTCCTCTGATGTGGTACATATTAAAGCAATTTATCGATATCAGTGTTCGGTGCTGTCATAGAGCCTGGGGGATTAGCCACAAACTAGTGTCTTTCTACAATGGTCGTAGAATGTGATGAATTTCACACGTGGCGCCCCATTACTGTTATGTTTTGGTTCAAATAGACCTCTTGGTTTTCTGAGGACATCTACTCCTGGTATTGGGCATGTGGATGCAGGATAAAATGTGAGAACTTGGGTTTTGTTTGTTGTGGTAAGTATAGGAGCTGAAAATGAGTGCTTGAGCACTCCCATTTGATAACATTTCTGTGATTCGCTCCTGTAGCATATGTAACATATTTTGTTCAGTGTTTCTGGATCTCTATCCTTCACTTTTTATTGTTTTTGATGATGTTATTGTATTCTACTATTCTCAATCAGTCTTTGGCAGATAACATCCTTGTTTGCAATAGGTTATATTTATGATATCGAGAGAGCCAGCACCAATGCTTGAGGACAAAGAAAAATGGTTAAGCTACCAGCAGCTTTCAAAATACGAGTTTATTAAAACATCACGCATCTATGTTTTTTAACTGGGGTAATTTTGATATGTAGGTCTCTTGTCTTTCATGATTTTGTTGCTAAGAGCCTTACAAAGGATCCACGCTTACGCCCTACTGCATCTGAGATGTTGAAGGTATGGTAATATAACCCTTGTCTACCTCTATTACAGGAATTCATATTCTCTGTTGTTTTCATCTGTCTTTCATATGCATATACTACATATACCATAATGTGAAGGTGTTTTCACTTCTCAATCTCACTTTAAGCATTTCAAATCTGTTTTATTACTTTAAGCTTGTCATCTGTGCTAGTAAGTGTTAAATCATCTAAGGACAACCTTATCCACATGCTCATGACATAAAATTTTCCCCAATGACCATTCGAGTCACATGTAAAGCTTCAGAGAGAGAGAGGATTGATTACTGCTGCTTGAAACTCCAGACCCCGGTGAAATTAATTTAAGTTCTTAATGCACTTTTATCAGCTTCAGGGGTAGGTAAAAACTCTTATTTGCTGCATAATGGCTGTTTGATTTCTTAGAATTGAGAATCCTAACTGATCCTTACAATGCTTGTCGTGAGAAGTATATTTCAAATTGCACATTCCCGAGTCTTTGTACAAGCAAATATCTTGATCCTTAGGTTTTATTTAGGGGAGGCATTGGTGGACTGGGTTTCTATTCCTTGAGTGGGCTGTAAGTAGGGAGACAATAGATATTTCATGTGAGAATCTAGTGGGGGTGATGAGAATAACAGTTAGGTAGCATTTACCATTACTATAACTATTTTTTTAAAATTTTCTCTATTCTGTTTGCCTGGGGTTTTGCTTCATAAAATTATCATTTGGTTGGTTTGAGAACTGTATGCCTAGAGATGAATATTATATAGTTTATACATTATCACTATCAGTTTTATTAATCTAGCTTAAGTTGATGGAATGGCTTGTTGCTCATAAGAAGGCTAAAAATTTATCAACACACAGCACGCTTTATTAGAGTCTCAAGAGGTGCATATGCAACATATGTACAATCATGTTCCTTGCTAAGGCACTATAAAAAGATTTTGTAATTCTGGCAAAAATAGACAGAAAATTATCATGGTTCTAGCATGTATGCCTACCCTTGAAGTGAATAAAATCAAGAACTCAAGTCTATTTCTCTCGAGTTGCAAGCATCAATGAAAATCCTTTTCCCTGAAGCTTTAAGTGTGACTAAAATTGTAGTATTCACTGTTTAACATTTGGGGGTGGGGGTGGGGGTGGGGGTGGGGTACTTGATGTGAGCCTTGCAGTATAAGACTGGAATGAAAAGAATTAGAGTGCGCCAGCTCCATCTATCAATGCTCCCTGTATATTCCATCTTTTGTTTTACTGTTGTTTTTCTCCCCTCCAAAATAGCCTTACATAATTCTATATCTTTTTGGTTTGGGCCCCTTTATGCACTTATTGTATAATTCTTTCAGGTTCAATCATACACTATTTTATATGGGCTCTTGTAAAAGTTATACTTAATTAATGACGTTGGAAATTTTGAATCTAGTGTCATTATCATCATTGATTGATCTATTAGTAAAATCAGGTGATCCTGCTTGTTTGTGTGTGCTGTAGGAATTATGGTTAGTGTAGATTCTGGATATAGTTTGTAGTAATATTTGTCTAATAATAACGGAGGATTCTGGTTTTTTATTATTGTAGGCTAAAATGACTGTCAGGAGTTTAGATATGGTCACAACATCTAACAAACTGCATAGAGTTGGAATGAAGCAGTTTTTTAATAGTTAGGGGGAAAGGATTGTTGTTTCTATATGCTTATTTAATTATTTACACGTTTCTTAACCATTTTCCTTTCCTTTGGCTCTTTTATTTATTTATTTATTTGCACTTAGCTGAAATCATCTTGTGTTTTAAAACTTAGCACAAATTCATTGAGAAATGCAAATCTGGAGCTTCTGTAATGTTGCCAAAGATTGAGAAGGCTAGGAAAATAAGGGCTGCAATGGTTCAAGAAGAACAAACTCTTGCTCCTGCCATTTCTGGACTTAATGTATGTATATTCTTGCTCCAAATGCAATTAATCTCCTTTTCTTTTTAAAAAACATGATCAACTAGTTGCGGACAAGCACACATTCTACGAGTTAGACACACTAACTAGTTTCATGGTATGCATGTTTATGCATCTCATCTGGTTCTGACTGCTCTGAACTTGGAGCAGCCAGTGGTAGGTTCAAATTCGATTGATGATTATGGAGATACTGTTCCATCAAGGCCTCAAAATATGGGTCTTCAAGTTGCAAATGAGGTTTCTGCAACTGGCACTTCGAAGAAGCATCACGTATTAGATGGCGTGGAAGTGACTGGTGAAGGTATGGAGTCCTTGTTGTATGCCAAATCTAATAATATAAAGAAAATTCTGAGGTTTTCTTTTTTAGTTGGCATCTCAAATGGAGCAGACTGGAACTAAGTTGATTATACTTTTCTTTATTAGTTTTTGGATAAGATTTGTTGGTCAGTTTGTTTTCTCTTTCTCTGATCATATTATGTTCGACAGGGGAGTTTGGCACTGTAATAGTTCACGGTGAGGATGAATTTCGGAAGTCATTTGCTCAAATTGAACCTCACAGTGGTAAAGGAGCTTCAGCTGCTCTTGAACACTTTGAAAGCAAGTTGATTAATGGCACAGCTCAGCGGTTACCTGAATCACAGTACTTCCCTCCCTAAAAGTTTCCGAGTTCAATAAGTTACAGTACTTGCTTCTATGTGTGAATTAATTTTATTAGTTGTGTGTGTATATCACCGTACTCGTGAATTCTTTCCTCTAGTTGTCAACTCAAGCACCCAATTCCTTGCGCCTGTTTTCTAGGTTGGATAACAGAAAAGGTGCTTCAACAAACAACACTACCATGGAAGAATCGAACATAACGGCTCAGGGATATTCTCCTTCAATATCTGTCCTTGGTGACCAGAAATTGAGGTTCGACAGTGTTCCACAGGCAAGGACGAAAGAGAGCAGTGATATCAGTAGTAGCACATTGAAGAATGAAACCATCAGCAACAAAAAAGCCTTTGCTTTACAAGATAAGGTTATTCCCATCCGTAATCTATTTCCGCACAAAAATTTCAAGGAATGGTACTCTAATTCTCTATGAGAAAGTAAGGTCGAAACATGACTGATTTTACTGGAACTCGAGTGAATCTTTATTTGCTGAAATTAGGAATCTTCAGTGCTTGTGCTTCTAGAATTGTGTCTCTTCTTTATTCGCATGAGGAATTTGTAGTTGTTTATCTAGATATCAGTGGTTTATGTGCTCCCATATTATTCCTAATTTTGCTGTGACTGCAGCTGAGATTCCTGTTGTCAATTATGTTGCAGCTCTTTTCAATATATGCAGCCGGTAATACGGTACCCATTCCGTTCTTGAGGGCATCAGATATATCCCCAATTGCCCTTTTATCGGACAATATCCTTGGAGGCATGCAGCAAGATAGTACTGGAACCGTGGCGGTGGAAGCGCTGCAGGAACTTTTTGCTGGTGATGGACAACCGAAAAAGGGTCGAAGAACACAAAATGAGGTCACATCCTATCTCCCTCCTTATCTCGATTCCTCTCCCTTTTCATTGTCTATATCGGTTTGTGAATAATTTACCACTTTTAACCTTCTATAGGTGCCGCTTCCTCCTAGTGTTTATCAAAGGCTCACTTCAAGTTCTACACTAATGAATCTGGCACAGGCTCTAGCTTACCACAAAATGTAAGAACTAGTCAATTCTCCGAATTATCGGCTACCGTTTATTTTTCTTACCACATTTGTCTCGGTTTCAAAACGCAGGTGCTACGAGGAGATGCCACTTCAAGAATTGCAGGCTACTCAGGAGCAGCAAACCATTCAAAACCTATGCGACACACTACGGACCATTCTCCGGTTATAGGGTCGTCGTGTGCTGCATTTCTTTTTTGTTGTTGTAAGTTATTTTTGTTATCCCCTTTGCTTTAAGATTATGTAGGGTCGTATTGTATTATACAAGGTTACAAGTGTAATCGGGATTTTCTCGTATACATTTCCATCACCAGTGATTAAGTAAATAGACAGTGTTTAATGGTGTAATCCCCTTTTTGAGTTCTGAGCTAGATATAAATCAAGCTTTGAATTAGAATTTAAGGTTTATGATTAGAATTTTAATTTTATGGGTTGAGTTGAGGTTTTAGGGTTAAGATTTGAGATTTTAGTTTTTAGATTGAAATTAATTATGCTTGCGGAAAAAATTTCCATATATATAATATATCGCATATGGTTATAGAAAGTTGTTTAAATTAAAACTAATTATAAAATAAGATTCATTAACTCAACTAATTTAAATTTTTAACTTTACTCGATTGTGTGTTCATCCTACTCGGTTTCACATAAACAAGTTGGAACAAATCTATTCAAATTTAGATCAAAGCTTTAAGAGTGAAACTTGGATCGAATTCGAGTTGTGTTTCTAACCCCGGGATTTTAAATCTAGTTCAAGCTTCTTATGGTCTGAATTTAGCTCAGCTCGTGTGGTAAAACAATTTTCCCCAAAGATTCAAAAGGAATCTTGGTATTTTCCTCACGATCTTTCTGAAGCAACATCTAGGATCGGAATTTACGTGCTCTTTCATTCATTCCAAATTTGGTTCATATTCCGATATATTTCCGGATTCTACTGATGTGCAGTACTCCCTTTTTGTTATTGATCATGTTTCATTTGGATCAGGGATTGTGTCGCTAAGTTGCATATCAAATTATATTTTTGCGAGGTTATCTCTCTCAACAATGTTATCTTCAAAGTTCAAACTCACGTCGCCTTACTAATACTGTAATTAAAAATTATAAGTATTCAAATAAACTTTAAACAAATTATCTCAACTACAAAACCCTTTTCAATGTCTGAATAGGTGCTGACAATACTGCGACGACAGTTGTAGACGCCTTTGTGTGAGGTAACTGATTTTCTTTTTTTAATTTGATGAAAACAAAATAAAGATTGTGACTAGAATTTATAACAATGGTTAATTCAGATGATGCTTTTTTTACTAGATTTAAAATCTTGAATTCATATTTAGTAAATATTAAAAGTTTAATCAACTATTGATTAATTTAGTGAGATTAAAAAATTAAATCTCTTAAAAATCATGAATTTAAATTGTGACATCATACATTGAGTTAAGTAGATTACCCAAAATAAATCTTTACAATATTTGATCTAATTTTTTTTGAACATGTTGGTGTGATGCAAGGGTAGTATCTGTTCAACTTTCTTACGGTACACACAGCATGCATTACTAGTGCTCAAACCCGGGTCCCAAGGGATAATAAACATCTACCTTTGCAACCAGGACACAAGAGGATGAGCAATATTCGATCTAATTAATCGTCTAGTGAGTTGAATAACAATGATTATATAAAAGCATACTCCATATGCTAAAATTCTAAGAAAGTAAATGCAATTCTAAGTAATGTGACAAAATTAAATTGACATGTATATCAACTGCACAATTTCACGTTCAAAGAGAGAATCATCGAAGAGTGAACAACACCAAAAAGTTTACTATCTATTTGTCTCACTTCGTTACCAAGTTTTGTTGCTTGTGGAAATAAACCAGCAACTGGCCGTCATCTGCAGCGACAGCCACTACTTTCAGACTCGACCCGTCATTACTTGCGATACACGAAACACTGCCACCTGATAGAACCGTTCAGGAAATTAAGCAACCACTCGGTCCAAAATCAGAAATGTATTTACAATGTTAACTATCCGATGAACTCGTCCGATACATATCTAGAGTTTGTAATTTCTTTTTATGTTATCAAGTTTTGATCGCGACCCACCGAAAGTAAGAGTCGAAGCATTCTACCAACGGAACACATAGTTGTTGGCTATCTAGAATTTGTCATTAGTATTATAAGCATCCCTAAGTCTGAATAACATAGATTTCCATGAATGTGTTTAATTTAACGTTGATTACATACCTTTAAAATGATGCAAAACGCCAAGTCTAGCTCCGGTGGACAGTTCCCACATATACACTAAACCGTCATCTCTTCCCATGATCCCGTGATCAAATGCAGCACCAATTGCAGCAGCCCTGTACAATAAATTTCAACCATTATTTTCGAATTTCGACACATTAGCTTGGAAAGCAAGTACCACGTATAACAGCCGCATACACATAAATGCATTCTCACATTCAGTATGAGCAGTTACCAAATTCTTTTGGTTACTAAATTTGAGGAAATAAAATGCAAATTTTGTTACCACCAAATACGGATTGGTACCAGATATAAAAACATGTTACGTGCTGTCATAAGAAAACACAACAGCATGGGTCCATTTATATGAACTCTACTAGACCTTAGGAAAGTGAAAGCCTAGCTTATATTTAAGATGAAGAATAGAACTTTAAAGCACCTTGGATCTAGTGTACCCCCCAAGATTACCCTGTCCTTTACCAACAAAGCTAGCCTCCACGATCCCGACGTATTTGCTTGGCAAATACTTGATAAATGTTCATGCTGATCATCAGAATTAGTCAAGACAAGAAGCCAGATAGCAACATCTTCCCCCTTTATCGGAAGAAAAGAACAATCCTTGTGTTCAGAGAACCCAAGTTTTGTTGCTGTGATGATTTCATCAATGCACCCTTTCATATCAGCATGGCCGAAAACAGGCTGCCAACTAAGTAAACTGATTGGTAAGAATTGCTTAATTGGAGCGCCAGAACCAGAAAATGTTGAGATATTGACCCTTTTCCTGATATCCCTGCGAGGTAAACCTATTTTCTATCAGTAACTAATCGCATTTTATGTGGAGAGGCAAATACAACCCATTCGAAGCCTTATCGCTTATGCACAAATCATGCATAAAGGATATAAAAGATCAATACCTATTAAGATTTCCACAATGCTACCCAGCAATTAGTGAAACTATCACTCAGCATCACCAAAAAGTTGAAAAGAATATATAGTTTTTAAATAGAAGGCAACATACCACAAAACAAAATCCCCAAAACCATTGTGCCCAATCACCAAATGAGCACACTTCGGAATTTTCTTCAACTCCACTACACAACAAGATATACAGTCACCGGCAGGTATAATAGATTCTTCTGTCCATGCACTGCAAAAAGTGGACCATAGGTAAAATTGCATGATTCATTAACAACAATTATAAAAGGGAACAAATTTGAAGAGGGCCAGAAGGAAAAGGGATAAAATCTCCGGTCTATTTTCAAATTATAAAAAGGCATTCATACGCTGAATATTCTGCAGTATAGGTCACTGCTACAATATGGAACCTATGCTTAAAACCTCAAACTAAGCACTTCTCAAAACAATACAAGGAAGACTTTACTATCCCCTATAAGAACCAAGAGGTAAAGTTTGTATAGAGAGCAAGAGAACACATTCACCTCCATGTTGAATTCATGACCCAAAGATGCAGTCTCCCACTCTTTCCAGCAGCTAGCAGATAGTCATTTTCACAAACCAATATACATTGCACACTTTCACCTATCTCCAATTTTGCAACCAGAGAAACATAACCAGGATTCACTCGCACAATTTTTACTGCATTCTCCTTTGAGTTGCCAGAAAAACAAATTGAGCATCTACAATCTATTCTCCCTTCCCTAAAAAAATAAAACTGATATTAGTAAAATATTTGTTTCAAATCTGTTTGACATGATAGAAACCTAAAGAAACACTTAACCTGCAATAAGGTGTTTTAATGCTGTCAAATAAAACAAGACTTTGCCCATCTGGGGTGAATTGTAAACCACGTCTTTCTACACCAATCTAGGAAAGATTAAAAAAAGGTCAAAAAGTTCATCCCTGATCAGGTAAGCACCAAGTTAAGGAATCAAAAAGTACAATAGAAATAGCTGAAGAGTTTATATATAAAACATATCCGCCAACCAAAGCTTACTTCAGAAGATGGTAATGCTACAGATGTGTAACCAACAAAAGAAGGGCATCCTTTCCTTTCTTCTTCAGTAGCCACCTTGTAGATGAACAAGGTTCTGTCCCTATCTACAAGAAGACCACATGAAACACAAATGTGAATTTCATTTCCTTTTGTACCTAGCAATACTGATAAAATAGGCGAAGGATGGAAATAGCCTCCAACAAGGTTGATAATGCCCTTTAGATCATTACTAAGCTCTACATCCCTGTAATGGTTGAAATCTGAACTACCTTGAACTTCCATTTGTACAGATAAGCTCTTGCCACAAAAACCGGTCACCTGGTTTTGACATAATGTAGAACAGCCTTTTTCTACAATATTTTTAAGTTCAAGACTCTCCTTGTGACAATTTTCTTGAAATCCCCTTTCAAGTGAATCAGTTGCATCGAGTAAGCAAGATGCATCCTTTGCTTTAGAGACACAAGTCAACTTTTGGTCTTCAATAGATAGAATAGGTGGCATGTTACTGATTTCAGGTTTGCAATCTGTAGTAGTTTTCTCCTCAGACAATCCATAGGACTGTCCTTCAAGCATGGGTGTATTACCAAAGATTTCTCTATTGCATGGTTTGTCATCAGAAGAGTGACAACTCTTTGAAACCGGTGAAGCTTCTGTCATAGCAGACTTATTAGGGGCATAATCATCTCCAGCATTTCTGCATATGATACTTTCAGAGAGAGGAGCAGTGTATTTTCTAGTTGAAGAAGTTTGTTTTGAGACTTTCTTCCTGGTATATACTTTATTCTGTGTTTGATGAGAAGACTTAGCATCAGAAACTCTGGTTTCAGCCCTACTGTCCTTCACTGATAATTTCAATGCAGTTACAATTCCTCTTGAATTAATATCATTTGTATCCTCAACTGCAAAAACATGATTATTGCTTCAAATTGAAAATCATAAAATCATGACTGAAAAAGAATAGAATTATCATGCAGTTCCATTCCATGTAAACTGACTACCAGGAATTCAGTAAATTGCTTGACATACAATTCCAACAGCTGTGTTTCGACAATGTAAGTTCCATTCTTAGTGATCTAATGATGAAGATAATTTTGAGTACAAGTTACAGGCTAGTAGGAAACTAGGAAGTTTTTATTCTGCACAAGATTGAGATCTTATCAATCAGTTTATGAGACAGTTACTTGCCCTGTGAGGACTTAAAAGCAAATTTGAAAACTATAATTCCAAGGTTGGTTTAATGTCATTACCTTCGGCACAAATAAATGCATTCTTGGGGTTCTTTTCCATCGAATGGTTTCCAATATCTGCAGAGTTTTCATCTAAATTCACAGAAACACCCTGGAAATCTTCAGAGAGAGCTTTCATGATTGGGGGCACACACCCTAAAACAGATTCAGATTTGGTTACATCACTCTTCAGATGTTCTTGATTTAAAGCCATGTTTACTTCCTTGTGGCAGATGGTATCTTGGTTCCCACAGATCTCACCACAATAAACTGTTGTTTCCTGCTTCGGATTGATGCTAACAAGCTGTTCCTGAATGTTGAAATGAAATGCGTCTTTATTGAAACTAGTTTGATCAGCCTCCATATGTCTCGAAAACAACATAGCTTGACTAGCTACATGATCACTCCCTTGACCATCCTCAAAACTGTCAAGAATAACAGAGTTCAAGTGTTCAAGATTTGGCACAACTAAACCGTGGTCTAAACCTTGGATATGCATTATTGTATCCTGTTCTGTATGTGCATCCTCAGTTAGGATGATGGCTGCAGTTTTAGCAGAAAAACTTATAAGCTAGCAGCAAAGAAAAAGATTAACATGAAGCTACAAAGTGAGTCCTAGATGAACATGTTCAGAGAAAAGTTTAAAAGTTCTAAGATACAATAATACCAGAAGATGGAAAGTTCAACAAATGGTTAGTTTCAATGTTGTCCTCTCCAGAATTCACCACATGAGGCAATACTTTGCATGAACCTGATGCTTCTTTTTTCTTCTTTGAAGACTTCTTAAGCAATGGAACAGCTTGAGGAAGCAAAACTGTCATCATCAACTTAGTCATTTCCTGACCGACTGAATCAAAATCACTTTTTTCAGAACCTGTATTTGAATTAGATGTGCCTATTTCTTCTTCTTGATGAGACTCAGTCACCAAGCCATGACCGACTGAATCAAAAACACTTTTTTCAGAACCTGCATTTGAATTAGATGTGCCTATTTCTTTTTCTTGATGAGACTCAGTCACCATGACATCTGAAATTACTACGTCAGCAGCAGTTAATTCTTCTTTCATGCCACTAGTTGTGTCCCTTGCACCCGAAGCAACATCTGTTCTGTCATCTGCAAAGATGTTGTGATTGATTACTAAAAAGGTGAATGCTCAGAATGATAAATTATGAACAATGTAGTGCGAAACTGTAAATACTGCAGAAAAGAATTACCTTCAAAATCCAAAGTATCAGGTGCATAAAGATGGACATCATTTATGCCCATGGAATCATTTGGAACAGATGAATCTCCAGGCCTGTCATCTGTTTTTATTGGAAAACTGAATCCTTCCAGTACAGAATCTTGTGACCTATCCAACTGTAAGAAGTTAAGAATATTGCTAATACTATAGCAAGTAATATTACTTGTAATCGCAGAACAAATACTGCATTAACTGATTAAAGAACATGATTTCACATAATTAATTTTCCCCCTAAATGGGAGAGGATGATAATTCTGAGGAAACAGCTATTAAAAGCTATATCCAAATAGTAAGACTAATCTAAGAACTAAGTAACTAAGTTTTGCAAGGAGATAGAGAAACGTGTTTTCAACAAGATGTTCTTCTACAAGGAAAAAACCAAATGACAACGAGACATAATATCCAGTCTTACCTCTTCATATGCAATGCTAGCTACTCTAGTCGATTTTGCATTTTGGGAACTAATAAACTTGCTCTTGGCTTCGTTCTCACCATGATGACCCAAGAAATTAACAGATTTCAATGGAAAACTATCTTTGGCTGGAGAGTTTTTCACATCTTCCCCCACTGATTTTAAGTGCACTACTGATGCTTCTAGAATGTTGTCTTTTTCATCTTTTGAAGCATTATGAGTTGCTGAAAAAACATGTTCATCTTTCACTTGATTCCCTTTTACTAAATTTGAACGCTTGGCACCATAACTCAGGTCCTTAGATCGGGGCCGTTTAAGGCCATGCCTGTCAGCCAACTTGCTTTGCATTATTTCACAGCTTGTATTTCTCTTTTTTCTGATCTGTGGCCTGGCCAAGTATGGTAGTAAATCAGGAGCAGTGGAGAGAGTTGAGCTTCCATTGTCATTTTCCATTCTAGAAGCATCATTGCAGAAGCTGGAAGATAACAAACTCCTCTCTGCTGTTCCATTGACAGTTGCCACCAATTCCCGCAGCAACCTTTGAACAAATGGATTTTTGAATCCAAAAAACTGCATGTTAAAATGCAAAGAAAAACTCAGTGGAATTGTCTATGTTTTTCAGAAAATAAGTTTTCTGACATTGAGCAAGTCAAAACAGTGCAGCATTAAGTGGTCCAAAGAAGCACCACAAATAACAAAAAAAAACAGCCAAGTTATAAGTAAAAGATTTCTAAAATATGTTTATGGTATGTACGTACATAATAGGCCCCAACATCTGTAAAATAATTCTGTATAGCACCTTTATTGCATAGGTTGCAAAGAATATAACAACCTGAGCAGCCCAGACAAAAATCTATCAAAGAGAAAGATCAACTCAAAATGCTCCACCTTATACTGCTTCAAATTGACGTCAGAACTTGACTTTTATCATGTTAACTACTCTCCATCCAAGCGTCTCTGAGCTTAATATTTAAGGTAAATTCGTAAAGACAAAAGAAAAAGACAGTAACTTTGTGGATATCCACTCGCTTACACATTATTATCACTATGGCTAAATTTAGTTGCCTCCAGCGCTGCCCTAGATCAACATGTTCTGTTTTGGGTATTCTCTTCTATAATAAATCATCCCTCTAGAGATGAAAGTGAACATTATTAACAAATAAAATGATTTAACAGGAGAGTACTAAAATTTTGGCAATCAATTAGAAAACAAGCAAAGGCAGCGATGAATTGTCATATTGATGGAAAATGCTCCCCGGATACAAGATACGGTAACAAAAGGACAATATCAGCAAAATCACAATGGTACATGCTAAACTTATTAATAACAATGTCGTTAACAAAAAGAAGAAAATGCAGTTCAGACTCAAGTACTAAGCACCAAGATGTACCTCCACGCCGTCCATCTTGCATGAGAATCGCTTTCCATGCCATATCTTCAAATGTGGGCAACCTATCTTCTGAAATTTCTCCCATGCAATGTCAGGAGTTTGTCCAGAACAGGATTGTCCATCGCAAGAGACCTGCATGCAAATAGAGGCACACTTGTACTTCATTAACTCACTTAAAAAAAAAGTGAAAATGGAAAACAAAGATACAAGTATTAGGTACAACCTCCATGCCTGCTTACTCACCACAAACAAAGGCCCCTTAGGACCTTCATGAATTTCTGTCTTGTAAGTGCTTCCATTGTGAACCCTAACAGCTTCATATCCAACAGGATAAGGATATCGATCTTTACCCTACAGATTAAAAAGATTAAATCCACTCAAATGCAACACTAGTTTATACCAATTTAATCAAATTTCCAGCTGTTAGTTCAAAAATGATTTGTTGTTTAATTGATGAAAACTATTGGATCTAAGATTCGGAGTTACTATATTTCATTTACAAATCCACACGCTAATTACATAAGATTATCACTGATACTATTACTGACATCGGCAATTGATCAGGGTTCATTAGTTTTCGTTTAAGTTAATCGGCATACAAATCAATTCCACAGAAAATCGACATATAAAAAGAATAAACAAATCAAGGAAGCATGAAAACGTAAACTAAGTTGCAATTGAAAAGGCAAACGAACCCTAGAGGAGCTCCAATACTTCTTCTCCCAAGGGCCTTTGTATAGAGATCCGATGGAGACGATCTCCAGATCGTCGGATTTCGCTGCCGCTTCTCCTTTGGTTTTCGGCATTCAAAGAAATTAGTGGAAAGCAAGCAAGATTCCCCAAAAAAACGATTTGTTTTCAATCGGGGAGTAACGAGGATTTTCAAGATAGACAAAGAGATGGCTTAAAATGGCGGGAATTGAAATCTCGAAATCCGTTGTTTCCCTCGACTTCCTAAATAAATAAATAAAATGGAAAGAAATAAAAATACGCCGTTGCCGGGGATCGAACCCGGGTCACCCGCGCACAGGCGGGAATACTTAGCACTAAACTACAACGACTTATTGAAAACTGAACACGTTTTTAATATCTATACATATATGTTGTTCCCTCGACTTTCTAAAGTAAAAAATTGGAAATACAGGGAAAAAGATAACGCCGTAGCCGGGGATCGAACCCAAGTCACCCGCGTGACAGGCGGGAATACTCACCACTATACTACAACGACTCGCTTGTCACAGGAAATTGATTAATATTTATATTTAATGATAAAAGTCAAACTGTCACCTATCATGGCACAATCTAAGCATGCAATAGAAATGGAGTGGAACTTTTAATGTTTATAATTTGCACATTAATCCATGAATGAAATGGTTAGCTTTTAAAGAAAGAAAACTGAAAAAAGCAAAGACAAGCAAACATTCCAAACTTCCTCAAATCTTTCTCTTCTGCTTGATACCGATGATGGGTATCGAGATTCTTTTATTTTTGTAAAGATTTGATTTCTCTTTCATTTTTTCTTTCAAGAGATCTCTACCTTTGTAGCTTTTTGTATGTGTGGCTGGATAAGGAGGTGGGTGGGGTTCTGAAACCAGAGCTTGGAGAAGAATAAAATTATAAAACGACTTCGTATTAACCGTATTCGAGCTTCGAAAATGGCTTATACAGTTATACTCATCCTCCTCCAACCACCGGGGCTTTCATGGACTGTGCGGTACTGGATTTCGAGTTCTTCTTCTTTTTCGAACACGTCGAGCTCGCCGGAACATTTCCGGCCATTGAGTGACTTCTTCGACATTATATCAGGGTAAACTTGAAACCTCAAATGCTTCTGCTATTGAGTTTATATCACTGGGTTCATAAGCTTTCTGTATAAATTATGTTGCTTAGAATACTCAGTTTTACTTACATAAATACATATTTATATTCGACATTTATATATTTTTTTCAATTGATATAGTTTTATCATAGCAATAAAAATCAATTATACCGTATAATACTATAATATGATGAAGTGTGGTTTGGAGATTTTTGTAAGAGACCCCACTTTTAAATGTGAAAATCATATTAGAGTTTTTAATTAGGCTACCGATATAATTGATATTTTATGATTTAATATTAATGACGTTAGCACGAACCAACTTGCCTCAGTGGTTAAAGGAACGGTTGTTGTTTCGAGAGGTTACGGGTTCGAGCACCAACAGCTGCAGCAGGGTGATTGAGCATGCATTGTCAAATGGTTGAGAGTATATTCAGAACAGATACTACTTGTAATAATCTTAGCTTTCAAAAAAAAAAAATTAATGACGTTAGGGAAAATTTGAGATCAAAAATTAAAACGGTTCTAACTTCTAAGAGCAGTGTTTTCCTTGGATTCTAGGGAGTGTACACTGTTGTTGTTGGCCATGGTCCAAACTCAACTTTTACCTATAAATCGTTACAATTTAGGATTTTTATTTTTTATTTTACTTTTACCAACCTAGACACACTTTTTTAAGTAAAAACAACAAAAAACACTCTACTTTTGAGTGTCAAAACTTTGGTTTGACCACCATTTTAGCTTCTCAAATTTTGGTTTGTCTAATTTTTTTAACTTTTGCGAAACTTTAATTTGCACACCATAACAAAAAATAAAGCCTTAAAGGGTTATCAAAATACGGTAGATTTTATGAATATGTACTATCTTATAGTAATTTTTAGACTATTAAAAAAATTGGTAGTTCTCACCGGATCATGCAATTCACTTTTTAAATTAATAGGTTCGTTGATCATTAGGGTATTAATATAAGGTTATTATATTATCCATTGTAGTGGAAAATTTTTAACTTTTCTACAAACATACTTAAATTTATTTTAAAAATTAAAATTTAAGAAAAAAATTTCATGTATAAAATATTTTCTCATGAATATATGGCCGCCCTCTCTTTCCAGAAGCCCTGGTCCTAAAAAAATTAGGGTCTGAACTTAATTTTGAAAGTAATTGTGATTTGTGAATCATTGAATATAACAAATTTTAGAAAAATATTACTAATATATTTGGGTCGGTCAATAGTGATTACATTTGGCATGGGATGTACACATATACCCCTAGCTAGATTAGATTGGTCCAAACCTGAAATGTAATTCAAGCCATAAATAGCAAGATATTAAAAGGGAAGAGCTTATGTAATTCAACTGGTTCAAATCTTAGGTATAGGAAAGTCCTACATAATAAAATTATTCTTATAATATGTTTTATTGTATTTTTATCTTTAATAAAATTTAAAAATTGTTTCAACATTTCCCTCGTCAATAAAAAAGAAATTCTATCCATTTTTAATATCTTTATTTATGTTCCCACCTTAAAAATATGTTTAAGATTTAAGACTAAAGATTAAGGTTAAAGTTTTTAGAACTTAAGTTTTATGGTTTAAAATTTAAAGTTAAAGATTAGAATTTAATTTGTTTTAGTATTGAGACATAAAGGAAAACCAAAGAAGAATTTTGTCCTTGTCAACATATGCAATGGTAGGTTGCATCATGCATGTACACATTCCAATTACGCTTGATATTGGGTAGCTTTCTTTTGATACAAAGATGCATCTTAAAATTACCTAATAATTTTTTTTTGTTTTTTTTTTCGGTGTCCGTTTAAATTTATTGTATGGACATTGCATATATGTTATTTGCAAGTTTCCTTTGTTATCTAATTAAGATCTTGTTATGCTGAGTTTAAAAATAAGAAGAAAACAGATAGACATTTAATCCGCTTGATTACGATTAAACATTCAGAAAAGACCGTACATATAGAGAAAACATAGAAAACAAGACATCAAGCATTTTACACCGTAACGCCATGATCTTCTTCATCCACTCTTGCGCAGACCACGGAAATAGCTAGCGGGATCGTGCTTGAAGTCGTCCCTGAAAATCCGATAGCTCCTCCCGGGAGCTTTCATTGTTTTCTTGCCGCGTGATCCCAGGAAGATAACACCGCATACGACAAGACCCACAGCCAGAGCCGCCACCGCTATAACCGTCGCCGTCGGCTCACGGTTGGAAAGAGTGCAGCGCAGTTGATCACTGTTCTCGGTTCCTTCGCCATCGACCTCGTAGTTGCCGCAGCTCCGATTCTTGCTCTCGATGCCACCCATTTTAGAATCCCTTTTCAAACGGAGAGGGATTAGAGTTGCTTAAATAGTGCAGTTTGGGACAGTTGATGTACGTAGCAAAAGCTTCGTTAATTATCGTCAGGCTTGTTGAAAGTCAAATGAACTTTCGGCCACTTTCGGTGCATTGAGAAAGTGGTTGAAATATGGAATGGGGAAATTATTTTTTTGTCTCTAAATTTTAGGCTATTTACAAGTTTAGTCCCTAAAGCTCAACTATAAATAGCCTAGCCATTTGCCATTTTTACACATCCCAAATCATTCTAACCTCCTCCTAATACTAGAAAAATTAGAGAGTTTTCATAGAGTTGTTTTCTCTTTTCTTATCAAGAGAGAATTGTCATTGTTTTCTCCTTGTTAGACTGAGAGAAGTTGTAATTCCTATTTTTTCATAGTGAAATTCTTCTACCTTGTCCGTGGTTTTTACCCTATATTATTTAGGGGTTTTCCACGTAAAATCGGTCTCTTTTATCTTCATTATTATTTTCTCAAATTATCAGTTGCGTTTTTGCTCTATCCGACGATCGTATTCCGCAACAATTGGCATCAGAGCCAGATTTGGGTGCGTATATGTCACATCCCAAAAACCGGCCTAGTAGAAATTAGGTTCGAAACCTATTTATTCGGTTTATTATTATTATTATTATTATTATTATTAAAATAATATATATGAGTGAGACCCAAGTCAAATCCTTCAAATTAAAGGAATATCGTGAGTCACCAAGACAAACATGAAAAGGAGTGGGTGAAGTGGTCCATATGTGGACAAAGTTTCAATTATTATTATTATTATAATTACAATTATTATCATTATTATTATTATTATTATATAGACCATGGGACCCACGACCAAATCCTTCAAATTGAATGAATTTGGCGTGCAAATCTCACACTCAGCAAATGCTATTTTGGTGTACCACTTTGAATGGCTAGCAAATAAAAAAAAAAGAAGGAAAGAAGTGGCGCATTAGGTGGCCTAAACCACTAAATCAATTGCCACTTGCCTATTTTATATATATAGATAATTGGCCACTAATAAAGATTAATGAATAAAAAAAGAATGGTGGGGGTAATAGTAGACGCCCAAATTAGTATAAAAAGGGGGGGAAAGTGATTGGAAATTGCACGGCAAATTCAACAAATTAGTAAACATACGATCCAATGTTTGATTGGTAGTCCGATATTTTCGATATAGTAATATCGAATTTCTACCGACGACGGGCTAAGCTCAAATCTCTAGTTAGTTTAAGTTTCGGTATTGAGTTTGATTAATATTTTTATATATATTCGATACTGTCTTATTATTTTAATTAATTTTTATCATAGTACACGAGGTCGATTCGGAACAACCGTCAAGCCCAAGAAATAAAAATAAAGTACCGGTCTGTCAAGGTGAGTGAAATAAATTAGAGTTGAGATTAGAGTCTCAACTACCTTTAATTTGATGTTAGTATATATATTAAGCATGAAATTGGATTAATTAAAAGTTGGTAAATGATAAGGGTATAAAGAATAAAGAAATTCGGATTTATAAACTGTCCTGTAGAAAACTGTATTTTTGGCCATGTTAGAGTCATTTCTGGAAAACGTGTTCTTCTACAAAGTTGTAGAGGACAAAATTTTACATGGAATAGAGGTATGATTTGCTCAAAAATGTTAAGTATAGGTCTCTGAATTGTTGTTAGAAGTTACTGGACTGAAACTGAATAAAATTGGAATCTGCTGGGCTAAATTGTGAAATTCGAAAATGTTTAAAGGTCTAATTGATGCCAATAAATTCTGGAAAATTTATTGGAAACAGGGGAGGTATTGTATGAATGAAAAATAAATAATTTAGTTTGAATTATATATCAATTGATAGTTTAAATATCATTAGAACACATAGAAAATCAAAATGGACTAGTTTGTAAGAATTGATAATTTGAGGACTTATATGCCCTGTTTTCATGGTTTCTGGAACATAATTATTATGTTAATATGTGAAGGTAAATGTGGTTAAAATCTCAAGATTAATGGTGTAGTGAAACATAGGTTATAAATGCACTAAAGTCACAAATTAAGAATAGGCAGATTAGGTTTCTAAAAATGCCCTATGTTCAAGTAATAAACTGTATTGATAGAGAAATGATAAAATTATGTGCCATACATGGTTGTAAAGGTGTGTTTATAAGCTTTCTAGAATGGTAAAGAACTCCTTATTTGGAGTTGTGAGTAAAAAGATATGAATTTTTGAATAAGTAAATGTCATAAAACAGGGTAACAGTTTGCCCCTAAATCTGCATCAACAACGATTTTAGAAATTCATTATAAATTGTATAAGAGAAATTAAAAGCTATAATTTATATGGTTTAAAAGGTTATTCAGTCTAGTTTCGCTTAAAACAAACGAAATCAGATTTTGAGTTATAGAACATTTTATATAAATATTTCTTTGAGGACAATGCAAGTTGCCTAATGTACTAAATGATATATTTCTTTAATGTTTGGTTAGAAAAGAGTAGAAATGAAGGAAACCACAAAGTTGGAGAATAAGGAAAATGTCTCTAAGCTTGGATTGAGGTGAGTGTGGATGCATTTGTCTCGGGTGACGCGGTGTCATTCCGATCATTGTTTTTATGTTCTGATATGTGAGTGTAGATGCATTTGTCTCGGGTGACACGGTGTCATTCCGATCATTGTTTTTATGTTCTGATATGTGAGTGTAGTTGTGTCAAGGGATAGGCTCGGTGCCTTCCCGTTGCATTATTTATGATTATGTTTGCATTTGTTAAGGGCTCACGTAGAGCAACTATGTTCGAATGACAAATTTGGTAAGTGCCTTGCATTACTTTGATATGTTCGAATATGACTATGAAATGCTACATGATATGGAGTTACGGCTCATCTTGTTATTTCATATGATATGATATGATTTGAAAATCATGGACTATGTGATTTTGTGTGTAATTATGGACGTTGGATACAATTGGCATGCCATAGGATTATTCGAGCTCACCATGTAAGGGAGGACTACGGTCCAGGGCTACGGCCTATATGTGGGAGATAAAAGGATGGAAGTGTAAGGGATACATGGAGCTACGGCTCAGGGCTACGGCTCATTTATGATTCATGTTATGGTGTACAGGGAATCCGCGTATCCAATGGTACCAATATATTATGTGTTTGATACGTTATGCTATGTTATGATATGATATTATGCTTTGTTATGAATATGAAGTATGACATGTTATTGCATAATTAGTATGATGTTCATTCTTGGAAGCATGCTACACGACATAATATGTTCATTCATTGTCATTGGCTACCTCACTTAGACTATGTAAGTCTAATGCATTCATTGCATAACATTTCAGGTTAAGGAAAGTAACAGATCGAGATTGGGATTAGTTGGAAGGTTGGCAAGTCACTACAATTAAAGAGTAATGTGTTTTGTCCTTATGAACTCCTAGTATGGTGGCAAAGTAGTTAAAGTAATTATATTAGTCTTGTGGGCCTACTATTGTGAAATTTTGCCTATGTTTTGTATAAGGTGTTAAAGCTATATTAACTATTGAAAAAGTTTAAAATTAACCCCAATTTGAGTAAGTTGTTAATAAGTTAAGTGTTAAGTCTTAAAAGAGATTAGTAAAATAATCCGAAATAATTTTTGAACTTTGGATTTATGTCTCCGATCTCCGTATTGTTTTTCGGTAGCGCTCTCCAACCCGGTTCTCTACCAGGCCGGGAAGGGGGTGTTACAGTATATCTACTTACCGTATTCTCTGTTGGTTTCCACTGAAAAGTGGATCCTCCATCATAAGAAAGTAAGTTAGATATTACTCATTCATTGAAGGTGGTGGGCACTATTCACGTCAAAAGGTGAAATAGTGGGAGCTATCTGAAATAGAAGCTATGTCAACGAAATTTGATATTGAAAAGTTCAATGGGAGAAATTTCTCACTGTGGAAATTGAAGATAAAGGTCATCCTAAGAAAAAACGGATGTCTAGCGGCTATCAGCGAAAGGCCGGCAGATTTTACGGATAACAAGAAATGGAATGAGATGGACGAGAATGCTATTGCAGACCTTCATTTAGCATTAACAGATGAAGTACTATCAAGCATCGAGGAGAATAAGACAGCCAAGGAGATTTGGGATCACCTCACAAAATTATACGAGGCCAAATCGTTGCACAATAAAATTTTCCTTAAGAGGAAATTGTACACTCTTCGGATGTCAGAATCTACTTCAGTGACAGAGCACTTAAACACGTTGAATACTCTATTTTCTCAGCTTACATCCCTAAGCTATAAAATAGAGTCACAAGAACGTGCTGAACTTCTACTTCAAAGTCTACATGATTCGTATGATCAACTCATCATCAACTTGACAAACAACAACCTTACCAGTGATCTAGTCTTCGATGACGTTGCAGCTGCTGTTCTGGAAGAAGAAAATCGGCGCAAGAACAAGGAAGACAGACAAGGAAATCTGCAACAAGCAGAGGCCTTAACGGTGATGAGAGGAAGATCAACAGAACGTGGCCAAAGTAGCAGTCACAATCATGGTAGATCAAAGTCAAGGAGTAAGAAGAATTTAAAGTGCTACAACTGTGGAAAGAATGGTCACTTGAAGAAGGATTGTTGGAGTTCACCTAAAAACTCCAATCCTCAAGGAAATATGGCAAACACTTCAGATGATGGAGATGCTCTCTGTTGTGAAGCAGCAACAGCCATGGAAGGCAGAAAAAGATTTGCAGACATATGGCTTATTGACTCGGGAGCCACATATCACATGACCTCAAGAAGATAATGGTTCTATAATTATGAACCTATCTCAGGAGGATCTGTGTACAGCTGTAATGATCATGCCATGGAGATTGTTGGCGTTGGAACCATCAAACTGAAGATATATGACGGGACAATCAAAGTTGTTCAAGATGTGCGACACGTGAAAGGCTTGAAGAAAAACTTATTATCCTACGGATTGTTGGATAATAATGCAAGCAAGATTGAAACACGGAAAGGAATCATGAAGGTGTTCCATGGAGCGCTTGTGGTAATGAAAGGTGAAAAGATAGCTGCAAATTTGTACATGCTGAAGGGAGAGACTTTGCTAGAAGCTGAAGCCTCTGTTGCCTCATGTAGTTCAGATTCTACCATGTTATGGCATCGGAAACTTGGACACATGTCAGAACAGGGAATGAAAGTCTTTGTAGAGCAAAAGCTACTTCCGGGTTTAACAAAGGTATCACTTCCTTTGTGTGAACATTGTATTACAAGTAAGCAGCATCGATTAAAATTCAACACATCAAATTCTAGAGGCAAGGTTGTTCTAGAATTGGTTCACTCTGATGTATGGCAAGCACCGGTTACATCCCTAGGAGGAGCAAAGTATTTTGTCTCCTTCATTGATGACTACTCTAGGAGATGTTGGGTGTATCCTATCAAGAGGAAGGCAGATGTGTTTTCAACCTTCAAAGTTTTCAAAGCGCGGGTGGAACTTGATTCTGGAAATAAGATCAAGTGTTTCAGATCAGATAATGGAGGTGAATATACAAATGATGAATTTGATGACTTCTGCAGAAAAGAAGGCATCAAAAGACAGTTCACAACAGTATACACTCCTCAACAAAATGGAGTGGCAGAGCGGATGAACAAAACTCTGTTAGAAAGAACACGAGCAATGTTGAGAGCTGCAGTGCTAGAAAAAGCTTTCTGGGCTGAAGCAGTCAATACCGCATGTTATTTGGTGAATCGGGCTCCACCAACTGCAATTGAGCTGAAGACACCGATGGAAATGTGGACTGGTAAACCAGTTGATTATTCAAACCTCCATATATTTGGAAGTATTGTGTACGTGATGTACAATGCCCAAGAAATTTCAAAGTTGGATCCAAAATCCAGAAAATGTAAATTCTTGGGGTATGCTGATGGAGTAAAGGGGTATCGCTTGTGGGATCCCACTGCCCGCAAAGTGATTATCAGCAGGGATGTTATTTTTGCAGAAGATAAGCTGCAAAGAAAAGAAGAAGATGATAGCACTGATAAAGAAAAGCCAGAGATTACACAGATACATGTTGAAAATGAGTTTGAACAGAGAGATTGTTCTGAAGCAGAACCAGAGCTCGAGGAACCAGAACCAGAGAATTCTGAAGCTCCAACAACTCGTCAATCAGATCGTGTGAGAAGACGCCCCAATTGGCACTCAGATTATGTTATAGAAGGTAATGTTGCATACTGCCTTTTAACGGAGGACGGTGAGCCATCATCATTTGAGGAGGCAATGAACAACTCAGATGCTTCGCAGTGGATGGCGGCAATGCAAGAAGAAATCGAAGCCCTTCATAAAAATAATACATAGGAACTTGTGCCACTACCACAAGGAAGGAAGCCAATTGGTAACAAATGGGTCTTCAAAATCAAGAGAAATGGTGACGATCAAGTGGAGAGGTATCGTGCAAGACTGGTGGTCAAAGGATATGCTCAGAAAGAAGGTATTGATTTCAATGAAATCTTTTCTCCTGTGGTTCGACTAACAACGGTTCGAGTTGTCCTGGCAATGTGTGCTACATTGAATTTACATCTAGAGCAGCTAGATGTTAAAACAGCTTTTCTTCATGGAGATCTTGAAGAAGAGATTTACATGCTCCAGCCTGAAGGTTTTGAAGAAAAAGAAAAGAAGAACTTGGTTTGTAGGTTGAACACATATCTGTACGGTTTAAAGCAGGCGCCGAGGTGTTGGTACAAGAGATTTGACTCCTTCATCATGAGCCTTGGATACAACAGACTTAATGCAGACCCTTGTGCTTACTTCAAGAGGTTTGGTGAAAATGACTTTGTTATATTGCTGTTGTATGTAGATGACATGTTGGTTGCAGGCCCCAACAAAGATCATATTGAAGAATTAAAGGCACGACTAGCTAGGGAATTTGAAATGAAGGACTTGGGACCAGCAAACAAGATTCTAGGGATGCAAATTCACCGAGATAGAAGTAGTAGGAAGATTTGGCTTTCACAAAAGAATTACTTGAAAAAGATCTTGTCACGATTCAACATGCAAGATTGTAAGCCAATTTCTACCCCTCTTCCTATTAACTTTAAATTATCCTCCAGTATGAGTCCTAGCAGTGAAGAAGAGAGGATGGAGATGTCTCGAGTACCGTATGCATCAGCAGTGGGAAGTTTAATGTTCGCTATGATTTGTACAAGACCAGACATTGCACAAGCAGTGGGAGTGGTTAGTCGGTACATGGCGAATCCAGGCAGAGAGCATTGGAATGCTGTGAAAAGGATCCTAAGATACATCAAAGGGACCTTAAATGTTGCATTATGTTACGGGGGATCAGACTTTCTTATCAGCGGGTATGTCGATTCTGACTATGCAGGAGATTTGGATAAAAGCAAATCTACAACAGGGTATGTGTTTACAATTGCTGGTGGAGCTGTAAGCTGGGTTTCAAAACTGCAATCGGTTGTGGCTACGTCAACAACGGAGGCAGAATATGTAGCAGCTACACAAGCCAGTAAAGAAGCAATATGGTTGAAAATGCTATTGGAGGAGCTCGGGCACAAACAAGAGAATGTCTCTTTGTTTTGTGACAGTCAGAGCGCCTTGCATCTTGCAAGGAATCCTGCTTTTCACTCAAGAACAAAACACATTCGGGTCCAGTACCACTTCATTCGTGAGAAAGTGGAAGAAGGGACGATAGATATGCAGAAGATCCATACCGATGACAACATAACAGATTTCATGACAAAAGCAATCAACACTGATAAGTTTACTTGGTGTCGATCCTCTTGTGGCTTGTTAGAGACGTAAGCAACATGGAAAGTACGAGGTAGAAAGAATGGTGTGAAGATATGATTGTTCCAATCAAATCTTCAAGTGGGAGATTGTTGAAAGTCAAATGAACTTTCGGCCACTTTCGGTGCACTTTCGGTGCATTGAGAAAGTGGTTGAAATATGGAATGGGGAAATTGTTTTTTTGGTCCCTAAACTTTAGGCTATTTACAAGTTTAGTCCCTAAAGCTCAACTATAAATAGCCTAGCCATTTGCCATTCTTACACATCCCAAATCATTCTAACCTTCTCCCAAATACTAGAGAAATTAGAGAGTTTTCATAGAGTTGTTTTCTCCTTTCTTATCAAGAGAGAATTGTCATTGTTTTCTCCTTGTTAGATTGAGAGAAGTTGTAATTCTTATTTTCTCATAGTGAAATTCTTCTACCTTGTCCGTGGTTTTTACCCTATATTATTTAGGGGTTTTCCACGTAAAATATGTGTCTCTTTTATCTTCATTATTATTTTCTCAAATTATCAGTTACGTTTTTGCTCTATCCGACGATCGTATTCCGCAACAAGGCTCTTAGAACGGGGTGGCATTCATTTGTTCACTGCTCAAGAATCTTCCTTTAACATTTACTAGACGCGGAGAAGCCTAAAAGACTCGAAACCATAAACGTTATAGTCCAAGTTCAAAGCAACATCCGATACCCTTAATTAGGGCAGTAAATGGTGACGAGACTGATTGCAAGTTATTAGAGTTTAAATCGGTTAAAATTCGGTCAATATTCGATTCGAGCTGGTTAGAGTTCTTAACAAGCTGAGTCGAGCTACTTGATATACAACTTGAAAAGATCATGAACTACTCGAAAATATAAAAATATTTTAATTTTTAAAATTAATAGAACTAAAATGTAGGCACTGTTTTTTGTTGCTATGTTAGTTTAAATTTTAATTTAATTTTTGTGTGTATTTTTTTTATTAGGATTAGAATTTTTTTAATGAATCTCATAAAAATATTTTCTTTTATATGATTCTATCTATAATAAAATAATGTATTATTATTATTATTATTATTATTATTATTATTATTATTATTATTAGGGTTGTAAATGAAACGAGTTAGATCGCGAGCTATTTAAGTCCGACTCGGTCAAAGCTCGATCAATACTCAGCTCGAGCTCGGCTCGAGTTCTTAACGAGTCGAGTCGAGCTCAACATACTCAAACTCGAGTCAAAGTTGAACTCGACTCGAATTCTTAACGAGTCTAGTCGAGCTCAGCACTACTCAAGCTTGACTTGACTCGTTTACACTTCTACCCTTACGATTATCACCCCCGCCCCAAATATACGGATGAAAATTGTCTGCCCCTTAACTATGCCTCTTTTGGTGCTCTACTTTAAAAAAATAGTTTTATGGTTTAAGGTTTAAAGTAAGGATTTAGAGAATTAAGGGTATGGTGTATTTTTATAGTGTATAATTTAGGGGTTAAGATGTAAAATTTAAGGTTAGAATTTAAAATTTAATTTTTAGTAATTTTTTAGTGTGGCCATGAAAATGGCCATATCATCAATATGTAAAAGTATATATAAGTCATCAACATAAGCAGCCTTGTTTTCAATCTAAAACATGATTAACGGCCATACGAAAAGCAGAAACAACCCAAAGTGAAACATTTACAATGCCTACAACCCTGAGGAGTGAGGACATTTAAAGAAATAAAATTTAACTCGATTTAAACTTGAAAGATACAGTATGTAATAATACTACGCTTGACGAATGTTTACCTTAGGAAAATTTTGAATATTTTATTATTTCTATATGATAAATTATACGAAATATCATTGAATTTTAATATGTGTATCAAAAATACCATTGAACTATAAATTAATATTATTATAACATTAAACTTATAATTTGGCTTGAACTATAAATTACACAAAGATACTTAAACAGAAAGTTAACCCTTAACCACCAAGTCAACTTAAAATTTTATTATGATTTTAACGCTAATAATATATAAATACAGTTGAACTTAATTTTATTTACCACATGATATAATTTTATAATATTTAAAATTTTAGTATATAGTATTTATGAAATTATGATTTTAACGCTAATAATATATAAATACAGTTGAACTAAATTTTATTTACCACATGATATAATTTTATAATATTTAAAATTTTAGAATATAATATTTATGAAATTATTTATAATATATAAATAAACCTTAAATTATAAATTCCAAACTTTAAATCTCAAATCTTAAACTTTAAGTATTTTAATAATATTTTAGTTTAGGTATGATATTTTAGGGTCTTGGGTTGCAATTTAAATTTTAGGGGTTAAACTCTGTGATTTAGGGTTTAATGTTTAGTTATATATATTTTAGTCTAGGGTTGATACTTCTGCAAATGATGTAATCAACCCTGGTTGGAGGCTTTGAATGATTTAAACTGCCATTAAAATTTCAAAATCCTCAGCTTAAAAGTGAATATCATATCCATTGTTCTTTAATTTAGATTTTGTTATGCAAAACTAAAGAAAAACGATTGAACTTATAAGCTACCAAGTCCTTTATTATTTAATCTGCTTGCTTACGACTAAGCATTTAGAGAAGCCATAAATATAGAGAAACAACAGACAACACAGCAGCTTAATCTACTTTTTGCGGAGATCTCGAAAGTAGGTTGCCGGATCACGTTCGAAGTCGTCTCGGAAAATCCGATCATTCCTTCCTGGAGCTTTCATCGTTTTCTTGCTGGTTGAAGCACCAGATGTGGATGCGAGGACGGAAACACCCAATGCAACGAGTCCTCCCACCACCAACGCTGCTGCTGCTGCTGCTGCTGCCGCTGCCGATGCCTTCTCGGGGCCATCATCACCGTCGTCGCGCCTTTGGTTTTTGCTTTCGTTGCCCCCCATTTTTGAATCAGCTGCTTTCTTCTATCGGAGAAAATGGAAGCATGCTCGGTTAAATAGTGGGATTTGGGAACTGGATTAGTTCCCTGGGTTTCCTCGGAATGGGGTGGCATTGATTGACGCACTGCCCCAGCACTCCTCCTTTAACGTTTCTTTTACTACACGCAGAAGCCTAACAGATGGACAGGGACGTAGACTAGTGGATGTGACTTGTGAGGGGATGGAAATCATCTGTCACTAAGTATGACCCTAAAATAGTGAGTTTAGGGTTTAAAATTGAAGTTTAAGGTTAAGGTGTAGGGAATTAGAGGCATGATGTATTTTTTAGGGTTTAGAGTTTAAACACTACAGCAACACAGGTTTTTAGCGGCGTTTTTTTAGTCCTATAGCGGCGTTTTTTAGCGCCGCGAAAAACATTCCCGGCGCTTAAAAAAGCGCCGCGAGAAGTGCCGCTTAAAGCAGCGCCGCGATAGTTCGCGGCGTTTTTTAGAAAAAAACGCCGCAATAGGGGTAAGACCTTTAGCGGCGTTTGTAAACACAAACGCCGCGAAAAACTGTTATTTAGTGGCATTTGTAAACACAAACGCCGCGAAAAATTGTTCTTTAATGGCGTTTGTAAGTACAAACGCCGCGAAAAGGGCAAGACCTTTACTGGCGTTTGCTTTCACAAACGCCGCGAAAAACTATTCTTTAGTGGCGTTTGCTTTAACAAACGCCACGAAAAACCGTTCTTTAGTGGCGTTTGTTAAAAACAAACGCTGCGAAAAATTGTTCTTTGGTGGCGTTTGCTATTTACAAACGCCGCGAGTAGCAACATGCTTCCAAAAAAAAAAATTCAAATAAAAATAATAATTATTATATAATAATCAATCAACCATGGCATCTTACTTTAATCTATTTACAAATGTTGCACCAAGTTAATTTATGGTTCTGAAAAAAAAAATTACGAGACAATCTCGTTGAAAGTACGGACGTGTCTCGATCTGGTTTACAACATGCTTCACTTTGGAGTAAGCTAGGTAATCTATGGTTAAAATGATGTCATAGTTGCTGCAAACACAAATTTTGTAGCAGTAGAACCGAGAAGCCCAAGAAGCAGCTCAAGTCCTGCATGAAAATAGAGCACAATCAACTTCTCAAAGCAATATGCTAATTCAAGTTGCTGTTTATGAATGATTTGGGGATAACAAATTTCTTGGCCTAAAAGAAGAAATATATATTCTTAAGGTGCACGAAAGGAGAGATAGAGTGAGAGATAAATACTAACTAATGTTTGAATGCAGGCTACATGAAAAACAATCAAAATTATTGAGATAAAACATGGGAAACAACTCAATCATCTAATTTGTTACTCTCATGCTTCAACCCATGAAAGCAACAGCAAGAAAAATCCTAAACTACGCACAATCTTTCAACCCAAAACTTGTAATTTCTCTCTTTTCCTAGATAAACAAAACACAAGTGTGCCTCAATGCAAAAACTTAAACAAACGGAATGTTAAAACAATGCAAAACGGAACACACCCGATAACCACCATCAGACATTGCACGAAATGCATCTGAAGAAGCAAGAAGGCAGATTATGTGAGCATAGAACCGTCTACCTGCAAGAGAATAAAGAAGGATCTTAATTAAAACAGTTGTATTTCACCCATCACATGTTTCTCTATAGCAAGTATCACAGCTTTAAGCAAGCAGATCACATAACAACCCCTTCCTAGGGTATAAGTAGATATTCATGATAAATTCAACAACAACAAAAAATATAGGGGCAAATGAATTTTTGGATCTCATGTCCAAAGGGTATAAGTAGTGGTCCACCCCTTCCTCACCAAGACTCTCAACAACAAAAAATGATAAATACAACTGATACGTGCACTAATAACAACAAAAGTGGGTAAATATTCATGATAAAATACATGGCATAAAACTAGATCCATGAATACTCTGGAAGTAAAGGCACAAACGTTTGTATCTTTAGTTCCTAGATTAGGTGCTAATATACTCAATTCCATTGCTTATTCGAGTGCAATAAAAGTATAGGGGCTTATCCATATTTAATGTCTAGGTAATCTAAACAGAAACATTTGTCTACAGTTAGAGCCATCTCTGCAACTGAAAACAGAAAATAAAACAGAAAAGCCTAGTATATAGAAGATCATGAGAACTTACTTTGGAGAAAAAAGATCCACAGAGTTCAGGAGCTCGATACCAACGTGTTGCTACGTAGAAAATAAATCGTATCAATTTCCTGATAGACAGATAACCATGACAAATAAAAAAAAGGATAGTATCATGAACATCTTAAGACAAATTATTTGACTGCATTACTTAGTAAGAGCCTAAGTAGAAAATAAATCGTTGAACAAAAAAACGCATCAAGTAACATTAACGAGTGGCAAGATTGTGTATTCAGTAAGGAAAAGTATAATGTAGGAGTAGGAAGGTTGTGAGATATTTACCTTTATTGCACAATTGTCATCACTATGCAGAAGGCCATTCAGTCTAATCTGCACCAATAGCCAATGAAAATTGAGACAATGTGTACATGGAAATGAAAATTGAGTAGAATCGAATTATTACATGCTTCCGTAACTGAAGTCGATATTATAAACTTTAACTTGCTGCCAAGGAAATGAAACAAAAGTAAAGAAAATTGAGTAAAAATGTTTATTATTTGTCAATTTAAGTGAGAATTTCCCGAAGTGAGAGCGGAGAAAAATGATAGAAAAAGCAGACCTGTAGTTGCTGTCGGGAGAATCAGAGAGGGGTTTAAAGATGAAATTAGGGGTCAGAGAATCGAGATCGAAGGAGATTTAAGGCTTTCTCCGACGGCTTTTCTTTCTCTTTTTCTCTTCCCATTGGTCTTGTGGGTTGAGACTGAGAGAAACCTGCGAGAAAAGTATACAATTTGACAAGCTGTTACGTATAAATACTAACTGAGGAAACAGATCTTCGTAACTCTATAGTGAGATTCAACGATGTTAAATTGATAATCAGATTATTTGGGAATATTGAAGAATGAACCTTGACAAAGACAACAATCCCAGGCCAGAAAAACTTACCTCATACGCCTTGGAAACTTCTTGAAATTTTTTCTCAGCTTCAGGATCATCTTTATTTACATCCGGATGGAGCTTTTTCGCAAGCTATAGAATAGCAAGAAAAACTTGAATCAAGGATAACAAATAACAGAATTCTGAAATAACATCCAGAGTGCAAAGGAACACAAACACATTCAAATTCACTAGATAGACTGATAGAGTGTAGAAAAACAAATTACCCCAAAATACTCTTTCTTTATTTCAGACGCAGTAGCACTCTTGTTTACACCAAGCACATCATAATAATCCCTAGCGGACAGAGGAGCTGAACCCAGAAGATAAAGATCAGAGTATGAAAGAAAGAAAATAAATTATAAAAAAGGTGAGATAGTAAATTACCCAATCGAGGAGTGTGATTTCCAATTGGATTGCCAAGTCCGGCAGTGAAGCTCATCAAACCCCCGGCAATTAGAGCCTTCTGTATTTACGATTGAAGAAATATATTGTTAATGGAAAGAGGCAAACTTTAATTATCGGATCATAAAATGAAATAAAAGAGAACGTACAAAATTTCGGTGGTGGAAAAGGGAGTGAGAGCGGCGAAGCAAGCAGTGAATAAGCCTAACGCCATTAGACCCAACCATTTGCGACCTTTTTCACTCAAATTCCCTTCGTTTGTTTTAGGGCTCTTGCCTATAACTCGAAATCTCCCCCTCTCCGTCTGTAACAACCAAATCGAAATAAAAATTGATTTTTTTCTCCGTCTGTAACTCAAACCTGGAAAACACTTGCTTGCTGGTGCGACGGTGAGCCGAACGGTGATGTTTGCTCGCTGCTACGACGGCGAGGTGAACGACGCCTGCTTGTGGTGAGACGGCAAGGCGAACGACGCTTGCTTGAGGTGCGACGGCGAGGCGAGCGCTTGGTCGACGAGGATGAGTAGCACGATGAGGAGGGAGCAGTAGATGTTAGGGATTTTTTAATTTGCACGATGGAATTGGGGAAACGCGGACTTTTAATTTTTTTCCTAATGCGGCGTTTTCATTTAAAACGCCGCCAAAAGGGATTTATTGCGGCGTTTTACACAAAACCGCCACTAAAACAAACTATTTGCGGCGTTTAAACCACCAAACGCCGTTAATTCTTTTACTATAGCGGCTTTTAGTTTTAAAACGCCGCTAAAAGTTCTATTTTGTGGCATTTGACTTCAAAACGCCGGCATTAGTTAAATATTAGCGGCGTTTGTTAAAAAAACGCCACGAGAAGCGCCGCTGTAGAACGAATCTGGTGTAGTGAAAGTTTATGATATGAAAATTAGGGTTATGGGACAAGATTTAATTTTTAACTATTTTTTAGGCAAGAGGCATAGAATGAGGCATAGTTAGGGGCAGAAGATTTTTACCCTGTGAGGGGTGGTTGTTTCTCTTAATATATTTTCATATACTACTAATATTTTTGATTTTTTAATTTAAATATTTATTAAAAATAATTATTTTATACACTAACGGTAAAAGAATTATTTTTCTACGATCGAATCTAATTTAAGGTTTGAGTTGTATGGTTTATAATTTAGGTTTTAGAAGTTATGAGTTATGATTTATATTTTAGGGTTTTAAGTTTATGATTTAAATAAAATATCATTGAAAGAATTGGATAAAAAAATAGATCATGTGTATTTATGACAACATCGCTAAGAGATAGACAGATAAATATATATCGTAAAAAACAAAATTTGAGACGATTACGAATAATAGTGCTGATTGGGTCTAGGGGTATAAACGGGCCGAGTAGAGCTCGATTAGTATTTAACTCGATTTGAGTCACTTGACTAGTTAAGAATTCGAGCTTAAATAATTTTTAACGAGTTTAAATGAGTCCAGTTGTCGAATGTATGAGGGGCAACTGACCCCCAAAAGAAGAAAAGTTAAGGGTTCTTTTTTATAGAGATGTCAAACTTTTTGAAGAGAGTGAGAGAGTCTAACATGCTACATGTTTAAGGTGCGACGATAAATTTTGAAAGTTGTCCACAAACTAATTCTAACGGATCGGTTAATCAATAACCGTTTTTGTTAAGCTTGGATTGGGCTATATTAAAGAAGGGTGACCCGACCCAGGCTTTCATCTTTTGGAAGCCCACATTTTCTCTATCGATTTCTCTCAGAACATTTCTTTCCCTTTTCTAATTTTTCTAGGGTTTCTTCCTCCGTCCAATAGAATATAAGAAATTTTAGAAAAAATATTTTCCGTTTCTTGAGATGTTAACATATTTGGGTCGGTCAATAGTGATTACATTTGGCATGGGATGTACACATATACCCATAGCTAGATTAGATTGGTCCAAACCTGAAATGTAATTCAAGCCATAAATAGCAAGATATTAAAAGGGAAGAGCTTACGTAATTCAACTGGTTCAAATATTAGGTATAGGAAAGTCCTACATAATAAAATTATTCTTATAATATGTTTTATTGTATTTTTACCTTTAATAAAATTCAAAAATTAAGTTTCAACATTTACCTTGTCAACAGAATCAAATTTTTTTTTTCGGTGCTCTTAGTTATATTCCCACCTTAAAAATAGATTTAAGTTTTAAGGTCAAAGTTTATGTAAAATATGTTTATTATTAGAACTTAAGCTTCATAGTTTAAAATTTAAAGTTAAGGATTAGAATTTAATTTTTTGTGTTAAAACGTAAAGGAACATCAAAGATAAATTTTGTCATCCCAAAGTCACCAGATAAAAATCGTATGCCTTTTTTCGATGCTCCTTTCTATGCACTAACACCAAAAAATTAAATTTTCAAGTCTTAACCTTAAATCTTAAACCATACACCATATACCTTAAAAATACACTCTACCCAAAATTTTCTAAACTATAACCACAAATTTTAACATTAAACCTTAACTTTAAATTCTAAACCTAATTTTTAATATGATAGCATAAATAGAGGCGCCAAAAAAGTAATAAATTTATATTTAAAATCACCATGCATGGCCATGGTTCTTTAACGTGTCACATCTGTTCTTCCTTTCATGTCTCCCTTCTATTTAGAACCTGTTTTTTTTTCTACTAACATAGCTCTTTTTCACTTCATATTTGTTACTGCGTCGACTAAAAAAATGAATTCAGGTCAAAAATGACTCTAACTCACAAAATTCATAACCAAGAAATCACACATTTATACGAATCGGAGGAGCATGCATGGGTTTGGACATTGCATATATGTTATTTGCAAGTTTCCTTTGTTCACTAATTAAGATCTTGTTATGCTGAGTTTAAAAAGAAGAAAAAAAAAACAGATAGACATTTAATCTGCTTGATTACGATTAAACATTCACAAAAGCCCATACATTTAGAGAAAACATAGAAAACAAGACATCAAGCATTTTACACCGTAATGCGCTGATCTTCTTCATCCACTCTTGCGCAGACCACGAAAATAGCTAGCGGGGTCGTGCTCGAAGTCGTCCCTGAAAATCCGATAGCTCCTCCCGGGGGCTTTCATTGTTTTCTTGCCGCGTGATCCCAGGAAGATAACACCGCATACGACAAGACCCACAGCCAGAGCCGCCACCGCTATATCCGTCGCCGTCGGCTCACGATTGGAAAGAGTACAGCGCAGTTGATCACTGTTATCGGTTCCTTCGCCATCGTCATCGCCGTTGCCGCGCCTCCGATTCTTGCTCTCGATGCCACCCATTTTTGAAGCCCTTTTCAAACGGAGCGGGATTAGAGTTGCTTAAATAGTGCAGTTTGGGACAGTTGATGTACGTAGCAAAGCTTCGTTAATTATTGTCAGGCTCTTGGAACGGGGTGGCATTCATTAGTTCACTGCTCAAGAGTCTTCCTTTAACATTTACTAGACGCGCAGAAGCCTAAAAGACTCGAAACCGTAAACGTTTATAGTCCAAGTTCAAAGCAACAGCCGATGGGTAAAAATCTCATGCCCCCTAACCATGCCTCCATCTATGTCCCTGTCTAAAATTACTTAAAAATTAAATCTGGCCTCATAACCCTAATTTTCATATCTTAAACTCCAAACCCTAAATTCTAAAAAAATACACCCTACCCCTAACCCTAAGCCACAGCCTTAAACCCCAAACTCTAAACCCTAAACCCACTATTTTAAAGTGGGGCACAAATGAGGGCATACTTTGGGGGCAGGTGATTTTCATCCACAACTGATACCCTTAATTAGGTACGTAAATAGTGACGAGGCAAATTGTAAGTTACTTGAGCTCAAATTAGTTAAAATTCGATCAATATTTGATTAGAGTTCGAATTCGATTTAAGCTTTTAATGAGATAAGTCGAGTTACTTGATATTCAACTTGAAAATATAATAAATTATTTTTAAATTTTTAAAATTAATAGAATTAAGATCTAGGCCAAGTGTTTTTTTGTTGTTATGTTAGTTTACATTTTAATTTAATTTTCATGTGTATTTTTAACCCTTAATATTATCACCCCGCCCCAAATATACAAATGAAAATCGTTTGCCCCGTAATAATGCCTCTTTTAGTGCTCCACTCTAGAAAAGTAGTTTTATGGTTTATGGTTTAAAGTTGTGATTTAGAGAATTAATGGTATAATATATTTTGTAGGGAGTATAATTTAGGGTTTAGAATGTGAAATATAAGGTTAAGATTTAAAATTTATTTTTTAGTAAATTTTTAGTGTGGGCATAAAAAAGAACATAAGTAGGTCAGAGTATTTTTATTCCAAATATACCGCAATTGCTCTTCATTGTTTTTTTACATAACTAACCATTAATATCTAAATATATTAGCGGATTAATTCTAACGGGACATACAAAGACTTATTAGAAAAATGATTATTTCAATTTAGTTTACTCTATCCACAATATCTTTGAACTACGAAAACTTATTTAAGGGGCATATATCTCATCCCATATACCAATTAATAAATGTTAAACTCATCAATATTGTACTTGCTTTAAAATGGTAGGTTTAACACATGCTTTGGTTATGGTATGTGAAAAAGCAGTCACAGTGGCGGTAGATGGTGAAAGGCGATGAACGGACGAGAAACATTTACAATGCCTACAACCCTGAGGACATTTAAAGAAATAAAATTTAACTCGATTTAAACTTAAAAGATATGTAATACTACCTGGTACTACGTTTGACGAATGTTTACCTTAGAAAAAATTTAAAAAATTTATTGTTTTTATAAGATAAATTATACAAAATGTCACTAAACTTTAATATGTATATCGAAAATACCACTGAATTATACATCGATATTATTATGACATTAAACTTAAAATTTGGTTGAACTATAAATTACACAAAGATACTTGAACAGAAAGTTAACACTTAACCACCAAGTCAACTTAAAATCTTATTATAATTTCATCCCTAATAATATATAAATGCAGTTGAACTTAATTTTATTTACCTCATGATATAATTTTATAATATTTATGAAATTATTTATAATATATAACTAAACCCTAAACTATAAATTCCAAACTTTAAACTTCAAACTCCAACTTTAAGTGTTTTAATAATATTTTAGTTTAGGGTTGATACTTTAGGGTCTTGTGTTGCAATTTAATTTTTAGGGTTTAATGTTTAGTTATATATGTTACCATATATTTTAGTTTAGGGTTGATACTTCTGCAAATGATGTAATCAACCCTGGTTGGAGGCTTTGAATGATTTAAACTTCCATTAAAATTTCAAGATCATCAGCTTATTATATCCATTGTTCTTTAATTTAGATTTTGTTATGCAAAACTAAAGAAAAACGATTGAACTTACAAGCTACCAAGTCCTTTCTTATTTAAGCTGCTTGCTTACGACTAAGCATTTAGAGAAGCCATGAACATAGGGAAACAACAGACACCACAGCATCTTAATCTTATTTAATCTACTTTTTGCGGAGATCTCGAAAGTAGGTTGCCGGATCACGTTCGAAGTCGTCTCGGAAAATCCGATCATTCCTTCCTGGAGCTTTCATCGTTTTCTTGCTGGTTGAAGCACCAGATGCTGATGCGAGGACGGAGACACCCAATGCAACGAGTCCTCCCACCACCAATGCTGCTGCTGCCGCTGCCGCTGCCGCTGCCTTCTCGGGGCCATCATCACCGTCGTCGCGCCTTTGGTTTTTGCTTTCGTTGCCCCCCATTTTTTGAATCAGCTGCTTTCTTCTATAGGAGAAAATGGAAGCATGCTTGGTTAAATAGTGGGATTGGGAACTGGATTAGTTCCCTGGTTTCCTCGGAATGGGGTGGCATTGATTGACGCACTGCCCCAGTAATCCTCCTTCAACGTTTCTTTTACTACACGCAAAACCCTAACAGACGGACAGGGACGTAGACTCGTAGTACTCATTTAGTGGATGTGACTTGTGAGGGAATTTAATTTAAATATTTTCATATACTACTAGTATTTTTGATTTTTTAATTTAAGGTTTGTGTTGTATGGTTTGTAGTTTAGGGTTTATAGGTTATGAGCTATGATTTATATTTTAAGATTTTAAGTTTATGGTCTAAAAAATAATATCATTGAAAGATTCGGATAAAAAAAATAGATCATGTATATTTAAGACAACATCGCTGAGAGATTATTATATATGTTGCAAGAAACAAAAATTGAGGTGATTACGAATAGAAGTGCTAATTGGGTATAGGGGTGTAAATAAGTCGAGTTGAGCTCGAGTAATACTGGGTTCGATTCGCCTCGTTGAGAATTTGAGCTTAAGTAATTTTTAACGAACTTGAATGAGACCAGTTGTCGGAGGTAGGAGGGGCAGTTGACCCGAAAAGAAGAAAAATTAAGGGTTTTCCTATATATATGTTTGAACTTTTTGAAAAGTTTGAGAGAGTGGGAGAGTCTGTTTAAGGTGTGATGTTAAGTTTTGAAATTTGTCTACGGATTAAAAATGTTAGATCTTTTGATAATATTTTTGGGTTTTTTTTTAGTTTTTTATCTCGGACTGAAATTTTATTTTAAAAAAATAAGTATTGATACTCACAAAATAAATAATGATACTTAGAAAAATTTAAAAAAAAAAGCAACTGAAAATACTATAAAAATGTTTAATATTTTTAATTCGTGGACAGAATATTAAATTTACCATTTTTTAACTACACCTTATATATGTAAATATATCGCACTCCAGACTTACACGAAAGAGTGTGAAGATTTTGTGTGTGCGTCTTTTTAATTGGGTTTTTGTCAATTTGTCGATTTATGTTATTGAAATTGAATGAGAGGCAGCACATAAGATGGCAGAATTCAACAGATTTTGTGTAGTGCCCCCACCACAACATGCCCTCAATTTGTCCAATTCGACAGGAGAGATTGTGTTGTCTTAGCTTTTTTCTTTTAATAAATCATATATATCCATATGGTTGTACTTAAATTAAACATTGTGAAAGTATGTTCGTGCAAGTCCGAATTACGTTGACAGCTCAAAGGGAAGCTCATTTCCATGGAATCATGGATAATTTGCTCAATAAAATAAGGGATATGTGTCCCCTTCCCCGTACAATTAGTGCCTCAAACGAAATAGAAATAGATATTAAATATTTGTAAGTTTCTTGAACAAATATTTTTTAAATTATAATTATAATTATTTTAAATATTTAAATTTTATGAAATACATTAGAAACTTTGACCATAGTCATCTATTGATAGCATAAACAGTGCCCAAAACAAAAGGTTATTAGATGTATTCGACTCACAACGTTATTCATGCTCACAACTAATAAGATCCATTCATGTCATTTTTATTTAAAGTAAAATTTTATTTTTTTCCTACATGTAAAAAAAAGTATGGATAGTTATTTGGAAGTTTTCTTTTGACATAGATGAAACCTTATTAGCTAAGACTACAGATGACATAATGTAACAAAATAAAACTGAATTGATCATTACAAGAGTTGCACAATTTGCCAACATTCATCAGGAGAGAGAAAATCACACCTGACAGTTTATCACATCACATCATTTTCTCTCTTCTAGTCGTCATGCCACGTTGACTAAAATCATAAAAAATTACACGTGACATGCTAACTAGGAGAGAGAACATGACATAGCAGCCTGCTACATGTGATTTTCGCTCTCATAGCTAGCATGCTGCTAATTTTTTAACGGTGAGTACCAAAATAGAAACAAAACGTTATGCTATGTACTATTTTGCCCAAAAAAAACAGATGAGTACTAAAACAATAATGCGAGAATAGGTGGGGTACTAAATATAATTATCCATACTTAAAATGTTATAAAGGTATATAATCGAAAAATTATATTATTAATTGATAAAAAATTATAAACATAAAGGATTAAAAGATATTTTACTTTTTTATTAGGTCAGCAATTAAAATATAAATAAAAAATTTAAGAATGGACCGAGATTTTAAATTTAAAAATAATACAAATACTCGATTTAAAAATAATACAAAGATCCTTATTATACTTCAAGAAATGGCACTAATATCTCATTTATTCTCAGTAAAATAAAAAATGTGTATTAACATATATTAAAATCCAACATACACCAACAATCAGGTGGTCAATAACTCAATGGAATAAAATAATATATTCTTTAAATAAAGTTAAAAATTCGAATGTTAATATTTTGAATAAAATAAATTTGATCGAAAAAATCTATATTAAGCTTTGTCCGACCCGGATTAGTCAACCAATTAATTAATCGGTTATAAAGAAAATTCCAAATGGTACAATATTAATTAATTACTTTATTTCTTTAAATAAACCCCAATTATGCACATTTAAACAAATTCAAGAATAAGAATTGTACATAGGTTGCCGAGATCATTCTCGAGATTAAACGTCGATTAAGACTATAATGTTTCAAGTTGGTTTAATCCAAGTATTTGTTTTATAACTCAAAATTTATAAAACTATGAGTCGAATCAAGTTGAGTCGGGTTTATAAAATTACTAATCGAGTCAAGTTGAGTCGAATTTAATTTTTTCCGAGTCGAATCAAATTTTGCCCACCCCTAGTAGGTGGGGGCAACTGTCTCTGGCAATGATGATTTAATTACATTTTAAGTCATTGATAATTGTGAAACTATTATAATTAAGTCATTGTTCCTCTATTTTTTGGTTTATTTACTTTTTAAAGCCTTTTTAATTTTAAAATTAGTGAAGTTAAACATTGATCCTTACTTTTATGGTTCAATTAATTTTTAAGGCCTATTCGTTTTAAAATTAATCAATTTAATCCCTCGTAATTAAATCATGTTTCCCCTGGATTAAAGTAATATTGTTAATTTCTAATTAACACCATTCTCTTAATGAAACATCAGTAAGTTTTTTTTAATGTCTTATTAGGTCGATTAATAAACTTGTAAAACAAAGTTTCATCCCCATGCCTGATTAACTTAGGTTGACTACATAGTGGATGGTCAATTATCAAAAAATTACTTCGAGTTGATCTAAATCCAACGGTTGATCCTCTGTTTCTATAATGAGAACGGTTGTGCAAGATCATTTCCGGGAGACAAAACGAGAGTTTGACCGGAAAAAAAGTGGCGAGGATCATTAAACCAGACGTGAAGGGCGGGACCCACACGAAAAGAAGACAGCTCAAGGTCTCCAATAGTAAATCAACACGTGTACTTGAATCACCGTCATCGTCTTCACCGAATTCACTTCCTTTTCTCTGTCGTTTTCCCTTCGTTATTAAAAAATGATTTGTTTTTGTATTATCGGCGCCGGAAAAACAATACAAACAAAACTCTTTCGACTTTTAACCTGATATTCTTCGACGTTTTTGTGTCAGCATCCGATAAAACAAAAGTGAAAAGAAAGGGAAAATAAGAGAGATTGTATTTTTTTTCATGCGTTTTGTTGTCGTTGTTGTTTGGTTGGAAGGAAAATTTGGGTTTTGCCGAGAAAGTGAGCAGGTAAAGTGGCGTTGTCGGTGTGGTTATTATAGTTCCAAAAATGGGGTGGGTTTAATTAATGCTGGTTGTTGTTGCCGTTGGGAACTCTAAAAAACTGAGAGCGATTTGTTTGGTTTGCTATAGTAAATAATAACAAATAGTGGCGGTGTTTTGAGCTTTCACACTTTCTATTACGTATTCTTTCTCTTTTTTACGATATAATTTCAACTTATTTCCATTTCTTTGGATTTTATAAGCTCTTGCTCTTTAATTCGTTGTTAAAAGCTCCAAAGATTCGTCCTTTTTCTCTTAGGATCCCTTTATTTCATTAAAGTTGTTTTCTGATTTTCTCTTGGCTCCTTTGCAGTAAAAATTGGTGAAAGTTCATGTTTTGAATCACAGAGGAGAAAAGGGAAAAAGGGTACAGATAATAATTTATTTTAATGCTATCTTTTGTATGATTGTTTCAGTTTGTTTGGTTTTTTCCACATGAACTGAAATGTTTTTGGTCATGAAATAATTTCTCTGTGAATGTTCTTTTTCTTTGTTTTCTAAGCTTATGAATGCACTAGAATTACATGATTGTTCTTATCTGGTTTATCATACTTTCTGCACTGCTATCGTTTTAGATTCACTTCTGGTTTTCTGTTCTTAGTCAGAGTTCTTTACTCCTTGTTTGATTTTCATGCATTTCTATGCTTTGGCAAAATGTTTGGAGGCATCCATGGTGGTGGATGGTTGTTTTTGTTTCGAGTTATTTAGCGAAATATTCTTATTCCATCATTTTCAAGTGATTTCGTGTTTAATATGATGCTAAATCTTCTCATTTCATCCTTTTTGAGCAACTTTGAGTTTAGTTTATGTACTTGCAGGTATTGAACAAGTGCTATGACATAAGAGGGAATGCACTAAAGAGCAGAGGGAATTGTGAAGGAAAATTGGAACGGTGCCGAGCACGGTATGAAGGGAAATGATGCGGACATGGCCGGCTGGCATCACAATTCGATTGTTCTACGAGCGTAAATGACTTTGCTATTGGTTCTGAAAGGAAGGTCAGGGATTTCTTGAGATCGAATTCTCATTCCTCGAAGGATATGGATTCGTTTCAGGACTCGGTTTTTTATTTGGATAAAAGTGTGATGGAGTGTAATTTGCCTGAATTGGTAGTTTGTTATAAAGACAATACATATCATGTCATCAAGGATATCTGTATCGACGACGGAGTTCTGAAACAGGACATGTACTTGTTCGACAATGGCACGGATGAGGAGTTTCTGCCTTCTGAAAAGGATCTAGATGTTGAACTAATGAAAGAAAACCCGGAAATGGACATGTCTATAAATGATGTTTCCGGGATTCCAGAACAGAATCAATCTAGCCAGATTATCGACGATGGATGTGGTTCGAAGAAAGAACTCGATGCTGATACATGTGTACTAGATGTTTGCTTACTAGAAGAAAATGAGTCTAACGAGGGGATTCCAAACCAATGTGATTCTAAGGATTTGATTTTGACAAGGGAAATGAAGGATGGTGTCTCCAAAGTGTTGTATGCCCTTGGGCTGGGAGAATTAACTTTGATGTCGGAAATGAGCTCGACGAAAACTAAAGCCGTGTGTTCCGGCTGCAAAAGTGTTGAAATCGAACAACAGTCTTTTCAGGTAAACTTGTATTGGTAAAAGTTACTAACATGTCAATGATCTATACCGAAATTCGATGGTTCACATCTTAGGAAGCACCCTGATATGTTTTTATTGTGTATGCAGAACTTACGTGAAAAGGAAGTCTCGAATATACCGTCTTTGGATTCTGCAGTTGAAGAATCAAACAATAGAATTGAGGAGGCAATTCTATCGGCTTCTGCATCTGAAGAATCGGTCCCCGGGAAAGCGGAACCTACCTTGGTCGGTCCCGTTCCCGCCTCCGTTTCTGAGGAATCAAGCAGCAGCTGCCTTGTTAGTCAAGTATCCAATGATAACAGACTGGAGAGTGGAAGGATCACTTGTCAATTCGACTCTTCTGCTCCAACAAGCAGCAAAGACGAGTGTAGTCACAATCTTGATGGTGAACCTCATGAGACCGAAAGTACACTGAAGCTTGAAGATACAGTCGATCAACCTTTTTCGAGCAATCTTCAACGCGGGAATGGGGAGTCTAGTTTCTCTCTTGCAGGGCCTGTAACTGGTCTTATAACTTACTCCGGGCCAATAGCATATTCAGGCAATCTCTCCCTTAGATCAGATAGCAGCACAACAAGCACCCCTTCTTTCGCCTTCCCTATGTAAATTTACCGGCAAACTATCCATGTCTTGCATCTAACTTCTCCTTTACGTCCAATTCATAACTAATCATTGGCTGCTCGGATTTTGTTCCTGCAGATTGCAGCCTGAATGGGATAGCAGTCCGGTACGAATGGCTAAAGCCGACAGGAGACATTACCGGAAGCATCGGGGTTGGAGGCAGGGCATCCTTTGCTGTAGATTCTGAAAGGCTCTATTCAATCCGTATGTTATACAAATCTATGATTCTTAACAAGGTATATACATCAATATCACCCCATTTTCTTTCACACAGGCTTGGAGTTTCGATCTCGTTCGGGTAAATTGAGCCGTAAGCAGTGCCCTATGATTTCCATATATCATTGTAGGAGTTGTTTTTGGTTTTCACTTTCATTGTTCATAATGCCATCTTATATTATATCAGATGAAACAGAGTTCGTTGTTCATAATATTTTTCCTACTATTTACCCAGACGTTTTCTTGTTCATAAAATCTCAGCTCATATGCTATAGTGATTCAGTTTCAAGAAAAAATTGCATTGTTCATGTTATAGAATTGAATCTCAAACAATTCAGGATATTGTTTGCAGTGTCATGTTGTTTATTTCATGGTCCTTTGATCCTTCTTACGGACTGGAATTGCGGTTAAATGTCAACCTATACATATTTAAAAAAATCTGAATCGAGTATTGCAGAGTTTTATTTTAGAAGCAATTCTCCTAAATTAGTTTAGCATTTGTGATGGTAGTATTCATTCAGTTTTTTACTTTTAATAAATCTATACACACTTTACAGATAAAATTGCTCGAATCTCTAGTCTTCTGATAATAATAACATTTACTTTTTCACCGTGACTATTATTTGAACTATAATATAAATTATATAATAGTGTATAATCTCTACTTTAATGCCAAACACTTATTTGGTTATTTGCCGTTTTATTGGGGACAAAAAGTGTATCATTTTATTTTGATAATAATATATTATTTTAAAATAACAATTTATGATGTACAGTGTTTCAACTCATTTTTTCGTAATAAAAATATTCTCACTCTATTTTTAGAGTGAGCAATGTGACACTAACACGTGATGTATGATAAATTTAAAAAATTAAGAGATATAATTGATCGAGTGATCGAAAGTATTTATATTGTTCTATCTTGTATGAGTTCGAATTTTGACATTAGCCTTGAGAATATAATTTCCTCACAATTGGAAATATTTAGGGGTTAAATTGAAGAAAAAAACTTCTGCTGATGCTAAAATGATAATGAGATACAACTTCAGGGCCAAAATATTGTTTAACCCAATAATATATAAAACTAAAAAATTAAAATATTTTGAATTTTTAATATTTAATAAATAGAACCGGGGCCCGGGATTTACAAATCTACGGGCTGAGATAAACGACGGCCTTTCGTAATAGTTCTAACTTCCACGACTACGAGGCGTAAAAGCAGGAAAACCGAAGTACTTAAGACGGCAGAGAAAGCGAAGAATCAAAATCTATCAGATCCCAAAAATGGAAGACTTTTGGAAGCGAGCGAAATCCTTCGCGGAAGAAGCGGCTAAGAAATCACAGTCCCTGACAGTGCCGAACAAAATCGCCGATCTCGTCGCCGAAACCGCCAAGAAGTCAAAGGAACTTGCTGCGGAAGCCACCAAGAAAGCTGATGAGCTCAAAACCGCCGCTCTCAAGCAAGCCGATCAAATCCAAGTCCAAGGCATTTCCAAGTCCATTTCCGATTTTATCCCTCCTCAACTTTCCTCCCTCTCCATTACCTCTCCCGCCTCCACTTCTTCCGATCCTCCACCTATCTCCGATTCCGAGCTCCGGAAGTTCGGAATCACCGATGATTTGAGAGACTTTGTCAAAGGCTTCACTCCGAGTACTTTCCAGAACTTCCCTTCCCCTGTCCAAGGTAATTTTCCGTTTGATTTCATTTCTTTTTTCTTCTTAGAGATAAAGTTGTCTGAATGTTTTAGATTTCCTTGTAGATGAATCAGAGCAATCCGATGTGACTACTAAGGGGTCCAATGTACGGAAGGATCTGAGTGAATGGCAAGAGAGGCATGCGACACTTGTTCTTACTACTGTGAAGGTAAAAAAATGAGAGGTAGAATAGTACAGTTCAATGATTTCATTGTAGATTTTGTAACGCTAAGGCGGCGTTTAAGGTCCTAATTGCTGAATTTGGCATTGAGATGAACTTTTCTTTAGGTCAACTCTTTTTTATCATTGTAATTTTCAATTGCAAAGGAAATGCCAAACTGGACCTAAGTTTACTACGAATTGCAGTAAGCGTTTCAGATTTTATGCTTCTGATATTTGATTTATGTGAAACGCATTATTCTTATGCAGGAAATCAAGAAATTAAGATACGAATTGTGTCCACGTTCGATGAAAGAAAGGAATTTTTGGAGGATATATTTCACTCTTGTTAGCACCCATGTTGCGCAGTAAGTTTTAAATTAGTGTTATTGTGATGATGGTGATAATTTATTGTTAGGGATCAAATTCCAATTATGATGTAAGCTGTTTACATTTATCAGTTACGAGAGGCAGTACATGGAGGAAATTAAACAGAGAGAAGTGGAGGGGGCAAAAGAGGATAAACCAAAGGAAAAATCTGTTGTGAAGGCAGAACCAGAAAGTAGTTTGAAAACTAAAACATCGAGCGCATCTACCGAGCAAGATTTGGATTCATTTTTGTTGGGAGATTTTGATAGTGATGGCGGTGGTGGTATGTTCATTGGAATTCTTTCTATTGGTTGCTGATTTGTAATTTCTTCGTATGTTTCTCTTTTCCTGCAGATTCGATATATATTGAATTGCTTGCTCTTGAAATAACTTAATGGTTTTAACTTTTGATGTTGATGACTTCATTTTGAAATTATATGTCGAAAAGAGTGTTTATTCTGAGTATCAAAGCCTGATCATGTATTTGTTGTGTAGCCAAACTTTTGTTGGCGGATTTAATGTTACTTGTATATATTGGCAGAGGTGTTTATCCATGTTAATACATGCCTATCTTACTTGATTTCGGGTGTGAATGTTAGATTCATGTATATATCTGGCATGTGTATGTTCAATATATTTATAGTGTTTACATGTATTTTGAGGATCTTAGAGGGTAATATTCCTGTACCCATGCCGAAATTGTTTTGGACACGGTCACTTCAAGAAAAATGAAGAGTTGGTGACATGCTGTGCTGGGTAAAACTTAAATGAGACGATTATTGCAACAATGTGTTATGCTTATATGTTCATAGAATCATATGTTATAGTTTTCTTTTATCATCTTTTACTGCAAGTTTAATTTATCCGCATGCCTTTCAGATGATGCAGATGGTGATGTTGATGCTGATGGGAGCTTGGATGATGATTTTGACAAGATTGAAAATTCTGTAAGCTTGAATATTTTTTTTACTTCCTCTGATTAATATGCCGGAACTATTAATAGTGCTGTCTGTTGCATCCTTTGATCTTCGTCTTGTAACATGTTTAAGTTTTGCCTAAACAATGTTCGTGCTAAGATTCTTCGGTTTTTAAATTGGTTGTAACATGTGATTGAAGTTCCATGGCAACTTGCAGGATGTTGAAGATGAGAAGAAGAATGCTGCAGGAACAAAAGCTTAGAGTTGCACTATGTGAACACATTGGAGTGGAAGTCCGAACTTAGCCTGCCGTGGTGAGAAAAAAGAGTCAGGTAGTGGTGGCAGAAGCTGTTAAACAGTTAATGGGTAACTGAAAATATGATTTCAGTGGTTGAGATTTGGTACTTATATTGTATTGCATATTTGCTGAATGCAAAGAGATTATGATTTGGGATTTGTTTATTTATTAACACAAGAAACAATTCCAGGTTCTGGTATATATGTTTGCCAGGGAACGAGATCAAGGGGAGGCTAGAACACCATCATATGCCTTGTACAGAAAACTCTCTATATTATTCCAATTGTTCTTTTTAATGCCTCTGATTGTTGAATCTCTTCAAAATACCCTCAGTATTCGACATTCAACCCGAGTCTGAGCAGGGATGCCATATGAACAATATGTGGGCTTGTGGCAGCTTCTGCTTTCTGAAGAACACTTGATTATGTTGTTCAGTCAGTCATCGTTTATGATTAAAGAACAATGAGACGGTGCCGGAGGAAAGTGCACCGAGATGATTTGTCATATACATATTTACATCCATGATAGTATAGTCTTACCTGAACTTGATTACAACCCCAAAGAACACAAAACCAGCATATACAAAAACCGAATGAAGCCGAAACACAGGTGAAAAAGAAAACCGTGTACAATTCAAGTTGAAAAGCCGTTGCCCGATCTTATTTCTTCTTCAACCGCTTCTGAACTGGATCAGACTCCTCTCCATTGCTCATGTCTCTAAGATGGGTTGTTGCCGGAAGGGGAGAGTTATGTGGTTCCTGTAAAATTTTGTAGCCGAATACGATTAGGAACAACTTCATGCAAGATCCAGTGTTATATTAACTGATCTCGTTCATAAAGAACATGGAACACTAAACCCTATAACAGGTTCGACCGACAGGAGGCCAAGATCTTTCTTTAATCATGTTGTACCTTAGCAGATGTTCTGGATGTTATCCCTCTATTCGAACACTTTCCAAGATCTATCTGCACTGAGATGTTGGCCTGTGACAGATCCAAACCCGTCCTCTGCAGTGCCTGTGTGAGAGAGTTCAATAACCTGCTCGATGTCAAAATCCAAAAACATTGCCAACTTGTTCGTCATCGAAACTTATAACGAGAACATTCAACAACACAAGTGCCTCGTAGTCTATCATGAGCGGAACTTAAGAAACATCGGTAGTAGCTAACCATATAATTGATGAGCAATAAACTTTCAGAACACGATAAGCAAAAGAACATATGCTCACCCTTGAGAGTAGATGCTAGAGATGCTAATCGTTCCTCCTTCGATAGTCGGATCGTCCTGTTGGTTCGACGTATCATTGCGGATAAGACACTCAGTTGATTGAACCCCAGACACGGGTCTCTGAAGTGGATGACTAAACACATTATCACCTGAAATGGGCAGAGGCATTCCCTTGTTCGCCAACTCGGGTTGCTGATCCATGGCTTTGGATGTCGCATCTCTGATAGGATCAGCTTCCACAGGATTTGGTGCACTTGTGATCATTGTGGGGCTGATATTGATGTTATTCTCACCTATCTTCCCGGGAACCGTTGACCCCGCGCCAAAATCATTTTTAATAGCTTGTGGTTGACCAACAAAACTCTGAACACGCCAATGACTGTTTCTCTATTCAAGCAAGGCAAAAGTAAGCTATTAGTAAGGAGTCTAATATCGGAAAATAAGCAAGCACCATTTACAGCCGCTTTCTTCGAGACCAAGTAAATCATTAATGCAACCAATTAGCACCTCGAAAATAAGCGATACAAAGCGCCAACATATTGCAATTCTAATTCATTCATAAGAATCATATAAGGACTAATAGATAGATTATTAACAAGCATCATGTACATCATGGCGTGTCTTTTTAAACCGGAGATAAACCGCTTAAGCCACAAAGAACATATAACTTAAACCAAGCGAATGGAAAGCCGTCCTTAAAAGAACATACCCACGGCATTAACTTCGTGGGCTCTGAACTCCATCTCTGGTACGAACCCTCATGTTTTTGAACCTTCTCCTGTAAAAATTGGACATACTCTATGACCTGCAAGAGAATATTGATCAAACAACAAATTTTTCAGAAGGAAAATAGTCACTTACCAATAGTATTTCGTTATGGATTCATAACATACCTCTAGCAAGAACGAAGCGGTATCTCTCTTTTGATCCATGTTTGGTATAAGATCTCTCAATATCTGAAACCTAAAAGAAGCAGAAGCTATTAGTATCACAATTTACAATCCAGAAAGTTAAGCAAACAAAACATCATCATTCATCAACCGGTGTAGAACAAGCACCGAAATTTCGGTCACCATAACGCGACCAATAACACCGAAATTTCAGGTGCCATTTCATGTTAAACATGTTATAAACTGAACTTAACCTTCCTTTCTAACATAATTGATAGGTTTACACAAAAAGAGAACTCAACCACACAAGCTAAGTAGAATCATCTTAAATTCATGATACAAAGAGTTAGCTAGATAACAACACTATTTACATAACAAAAGTAAACCTTGAAGTAATAAAGTTCAAAACTTCCACAGGATCAACATATCTTAATCCATTACAATCAATGATTTATGCAATTACCATAAGTTTAGCTCCCTAAACAAATGAATTAATTAAAGGGTAAGGCTTAAAACCCTCCAATTTCTATAGTAATGATAAAAAAAGATGGACACATACCTCTCATTTATCTTACTCCTCCTCCTCTGCTCGGTGACAGAATGTTTTGATCGCAAAGCTTTAGCCTTGTCACTATTCTTCCCATCTGCTTCTACAAACCCAGAAAAAAACAAAACAAACCCAGAAATATGAACCCAAAAAAAATCCAAAATAAACAAAAAGAAAAGAAAAAAAATACCCTTTTAAGAAACAATCATATAGAAATATGGTAAAAAAGAAGAAATGGAAAAGCGGTTGATAAATATACCATTGCTGATGCTGGTGTTGTTATTGGCGTTGACAGACAGAGTATGAACAGAAGAAGGCCCTGGTTTTCTGGAACCAAACTCATCTTCCTCGTACTCTTCTTCCTCTTGACTTCCCTTTCCTCTTCTCATGTCTTTATTTTCTTCTCCGGGTGTTACAAACAAAGTATATATAATTATATTTACACTATAAAATGAAATCCCGCAAAAAAAAGTAAAGGGTTGAAAAAGGTGAAGACTTTTTGTTGGATTGATGGGGGAGAAGTGGGGAAAGGGGAAAAAATATGGAGTTTTGTTGGTTGGTTGCCGGCGAGAACAAAAGCAGTGTGATTGAATTGAACAAAGTTTATTGCTTTGATGGAAGGAAAGTGGCGACAACAAGAAACAAGGATGATGGAATGTGAGTCATGTGAGTGAAAATGAATTTTTTTTTCCCTGGATTTCCCGTGAAGGTTTTACTTAAATTGGGCCTTCGTTTGTTCTTTACCATGTCGTATGGGCCCTATGATCACGACAAAAATAGTAATATCAAATTTGTAGATATGAAAAATATTTCTCACCAGATAAATTTTTGTTTTCACATGCGTATTAGTGTTTTTTTGACAATAACAACTGAATTTTATTAATAATTATAAAAATATTTTAAATACGAATATGTAAAGAAAAATAAATATTTTTATAGATATTAGCATACCGATAAAATCCATAAGTCTTCCTGAATCTCTTTGTCTTTATCCAAACGAGACGCTTTACGATGTGAAAAAGGAGTGGTAAGCGAATCAAACTATCAGGCAGGTTGCTCCGCTACCCAGGTCTGATTACATCGGCAAACAACCATCAACTGAGAGGGGATCTATCCTTCTATGAACACCGACATAATCAAAATTAGAAACTAGCGTCGCGAAGATCATAAGGTATGCTGAAATCATGCCAAAACGACAGATGAAACGAACAAAAAAAATAACGAAAAAACGTGCCACAAGGACATAAATATTTATTAAAAATAAAAAAAAGTAACTAATGAATCCGGCGGACGGTAACTAACATAAAAGTTGGTTACCGCCTGCCGGCTAATCAAAAAAAATGGGTGAGAACCCAACCCTTGCGGCGCAATTGGAATAGAGAGAAAAAAAATAGGTCAGAGAGAAAGTAAGAAAATATGTGCGTATTAATTTTAAGTTTTATTAGAATTTAAATATTATGGTTATAATTTAATGTTTATAAACCTAGCCTATAAACACTAAATTTTAACCTTAAATTCTAAATTATAATTATAATCTTTAAGTTTTAAGTTTTTAAACTTAAACTCTAAAATAAATCTATAAAATATAAAATTAAGATGCTTGTGAAAAAAATTTACTGTCAACTTACGGTATAATTACTCTTTGTAGATATCGTAGGAGTCGTGTTCATAAATAGGATCTAATTATGTATACATTTTCTCAGTTAGATGTTAATTAATTAAATTAGATGACATTGTACGTGTATACAATTGTGACAATTGTGTTAATTAATTTACCCGGGTTATTGGAATATTCTATCCATCACGAATCCGGCTTAAAATTTAAGTATAAAACTCCACCTGACCCGAATCAAATAAACTTCATTATACGGGGACAAATTTCTCAAAAACCAAAAAGAAAATCGTAAAACTAAATTGACTTCAAACAAAAATCTAAATCAACCCAGAAAAGTATGAATCAAATAAATAAACAAGTCAAAAGGAAAAGAAATCAAATCAAACAAAATTAAATTCATCTACTCCCGACTTTATTTTTCCAAAATTCTCTCGACTCATCACGAACTCAAATTTTAAAATATTTTTTAATCAGATCCAATAAATTTTACTATTTCTATATTCGAACTGCCCCTTTCAATAACATGTATTACCACCCACGCAATTGGTGATTAGCATTCAAAAGGTTTAATTAGATTTAAATAGGGTAAATTACAATGGAGATCACTCAACTATGGGTAAAGTTATATTTAGGCCACCCAATTATTAAAAGTTACATTTAGGTCACTTCATTATGGGTAAGATTACATTTGGGTCACTCCATTATGGGTAAGGTTACATTTGGGTCACCCAATTATTAAATGTTACATTTAGGTCATTCAGTTATGGGTAAGATTACATCTGGGCCATCATTCATATTTAAAAAAGTACATCAATTTAGCCATTTTTCTTCCAAATCACTTGTATACCCTCGTTAACACTAGAGTACTTCATTTGAAATCATTAATTAATCTAATACTCGAATTGATATATATTTTTTTTAATATGAAAGGTGATCTAAATGTAACTTTACCCATAATTGAGTGACCTAAATATAGCCTTCAATAATTGGGTGACTCAAATGTAATTTTACCCATAACTAAGTGACCCAAATGTGACCTTGACCATAATTGATTGACCTCTGTTGTAGTTTACCCATTTAAATATGATGTTACATAACGAATTATTGCACAACATATTTTTATGGGTCATGTACCAAGGCTTCATTGCCGGGCCGTGGACTAGTTCCTAAATATAATGTATGTTCGGTCACATTTTTCGACCTATTAACAAGTCTACAAGCATCTGAGAGTTGGGCTCATTGTTTGAAGTTAGACCACATAGGTCCAAACAATATATGGGCCAAGAAAAGCCCACAAAAGGATTTAGTATTATTTTGGGATTTATTCACAAAAAAATTAAATATAACTTTTTATTAATGTTAGTAATGTGATTACACAGTGAGTTATATTTTGATATAAAAAGAGATTGCACAGTCTTTTTATTTGAACTGTAAAATTTTGTTAAAAAAATTATAAAACTTAAATTCATAATTCTAAACTCTAATTTTAAACTTTAGGCCATGATCTTTTAAACCCTAAATTCTAAACTAACCCTAAATCTTAAAATAAATAAACTTTTGTGAACTAAAGTTTGCATAGTTTATGTATCAAATAACTCCTAAACTCTAAAATAGATAAGTTTATGCAAATTTACACAGGTTTAAACACTAAAATAAACAAGTTTGTATAAATTTACACATGCTTAAATCCTAAAATAGATAAATTTGTGTAAATTTACTGAGTTTGTGTATCAAATTAGTGATAAATTGTTTGATTAGAAATTTTTATAATTTATTAACTTGAACTACCCCACCTTTCATTATTAAAGTAACTAGCCAATAGCAATGATGCTTACATGGGAATGAATTAACCCAAGGAAGTTCCCTCCAACAATTTTAATTATCAAACATGTGTAAATAAAATGATTATATCATTTCAAGAAAATCTATTATATTTTTTAAAATTTTGCGAATAAAATTAAAATTACTAGAAATGCCTTGCCTTTTAGAAACATATGTAAGGATATGTAATTATGTATGGTATTTACTAATTTCATTTACATAATTTTATCAATGCCTTTATGTGATGAGTTGAGTTGTAGACTAATTTTGTTGTGCGATTGGATAGTTTGTAAGAAAGAGTGAGTTAGGAGTAGGGATGGCTATTTGACTCATATTTAATGGGTTTCGATCCAACCCGATTTTATAAGGTTGGATTTTTTTTAAAAAAAAATCAGGTTTAGGTTGGGCTCGGTCTGAATTTTTTAGGATGAGGTCGAGTCGATTTTTAGGTTTAAGGTAAAAAATACCCTACCGACCTGACCCGGGATAATAATTTAATTTTATTATAAATATTTAAGTATAATTATTACAATGCCTATCTATTTATTTATATATATATATTTCATTTTTTTGTCTAATAAAAGTAGAATAATTATTATACTGTTCCATCTCTATTTGTATTTTTACAATTAGCTCCTTATTTTTATCGAATAATAAAGAAAAATTGTAATTTTTAATTGTGTTGGGTCGGGTCAGTCGGGTTGGCTTCGAGTTTTTACTCTAAAATTTCGGTTCGGGTTCATGTGAAGTGGAACATCATAAAATATCGAGTCGAATCGAGTTTGGATGAAAGTATTAAATTTTTTAGTTGGGTGGCATGATCTCCTTAATTCTTTTTTCGGTGTTTTCTCTGATTTCTATTCTGATTTAGAATAATTAAAAAATGTAACATAAAATATTTCATACGAGATAAAATGTTATATCTTAAGAATAATATTTCTTGATCGTTTTGCATACGATAAGGAAATAGTTATTCTTATGATAATTTCATGAAAAAATCTTACCATTGTATTTTTCAACTTTTGGATCCAACAAATTTTACGTGCACCACAAAAGAGAGCGTGTGACTTATTATTTATAATATGTCAACCAATTGTCTAAACTTGATTATATTTAACGGAATCGAGTTAAAATATTTTATTCAGGACAAAATTAAAGTAAGAGGTTGGTGGGTAAAATATAAATATTAAAAAAATGTGAAAAACAAATTTATAATTTATTTATTTTTTCAAATTATACGAAACAAAGGTAAAAATAATTCGCATGCATAAGGAACATGAGCCCCTCTCAAGACTCACGTGAGTTCGTTTTTGTCTCTCTAATTTTATCAAGTTTTTAAACTTTAAGGAGAATGAACTCGCATAAACAATATTAGCGGTTCGAATTATATTGTTGTGAATAGTGCGATTTGATTTGAGAGGGTCGCCCCTATAATGGGTCTCTACAATATTCTTATCCGAATTTATCAACCAATAAATTGAATTTATTAATTAATTCAGTATACACACATATATATGAGAAAATATTTCATGCACCGGCGATAGAAAATTTATTTTCTATAAGTGAGCTTAATTTAGGTTTAGAAATTTAATTTAGTGTTTTTTGGATTTATATTTTAGGGTTTTGAAGTCATGGTTTAAGGTTAAACTTTAGTGTTTATAGATTAAAAGTTAGAGCTTGGGATTTTAATTTTAGGGTATAGTTCATAAACGATCATTGGATTGTGATAAAATGTTCATTTTGGTTATTAAATTTTTAAAAAATATATAAAATAATCATTATACCTTTTGTTTTATTACAAAATGACTACTAAACCATTAACTATTGTTCATAGAGTATTGTGACCGTTAATAAAATCTGTATAATCCTAATTCAGAAAAAAAAAACAAATATGACACGTAAAATATTAACTCGTATATAAAAAATATAGATACATACAGAGAGGGAACCATGTACCCCTCCCACATTTTTTGGTGTAATTGCATTTTTAGTTTCTTTTAATTTAAATGTTAATTAAATAAAATTTTTGTCCCTCTTAATTTTTAAAATTAAAAGCCTAATAAACTTTTATTTTTTTTCTAACATTGAATTCTAGGTTCGTCCGTGGATACAGAACAATTTAGAGTTGGTTGAAGGCCATGCATGTAAAAGGAGACAATGGGCGTTGGTCTGAAAACGTGAGGCGCAATTATGCAGGGAATTCTGCGTACAACCGGCCGTGGCGAATCTCAAGAACAGGCAACTTGTGGCTCTGAGTCATCACCCTTTGCTCCAATTAAATTCACTCATATCCTTAAAACGACAACTTCCCTGTCCCTTTGAACATCATTTTGTCGGATCCTCATTCCCTCCATGTTCATTGTACCTGCTCACCCCCATCAACCCCACTCCAGTGCTGTCAATCTTCCCGCATAATACTTTTTTTTATCCTTGTATTCGAATATAAGATTATATTTGTGTTTGATTTTAATTTTGAATAAATTTATACACATGTACAAATTAAAGTGTTCGAACTCATATCACCTAAATGAAACATGTCATTCTTTACCATATATGTTGGATATACTAGTTTAAATATGCGTTGGATAAAGATTTATTTGTTTGTACATCGAAATATTAGAATGATGAATGCATCTTATAACGCGAACGCTCGTTTTTATTTTGAAATTATAATTAAAATTACAACTAATACATTTGTATAACTATATCCAGTGACGAAATTCAATATTATTTAGTGAAAAGTTATTTAAAAAGGTCTAATTTTATTTGAGCCAACAATATAAGTTATATATTTTTATGGGACTAAAATAAAATTTTATCATTATCTCAACCTATTTTAAGGGTTGTGGCCCCAATCGATCCCTTTTAAATATTTGTCATGTAAACATTGATGTATGTTATGTAATAGTATGATGCGACATAAATGACAATTAAAGTAACATATATTGATAATTTGTGGATGAAATTCTGACGTTCAAAAGTTTGAGAGATTATTTAGAATGATGGTCATGGTTTGAGAATTAAATTGAATTGTTAAAAAATTTATGGACTAATTTATAAAAGTCGTAAATTGAGGATAAAATTAAAATATTTAAAAGATTGAAGTCTAATTTAGAATAAGAGTCACAAATAGTATAATTAACTATATTAATTATTTAAACGAATACATTTAATAAAACAATACAAATCGAAAAAAAAAAGTATTTATTTACTTAATTATGGTTATTAATAAATTTCACTTAAATTTAAACTGAGTGCACGTGTCACGATCCGTGCCCGATTCTGTGCCCACGAGTTACGGTTCAAGAAGTTCGACCCGAAAGCATTACAATGCTTTTACTTTGGTTTATCCGAACACGAAATACAATGCCCCTTTATTGTTTTATTATTTTATTAAAACGAACGAAAATTAAAAATAAAATTAAAAATAAAATACTGCCAAAGAAGACGTGGCAGGATAATACCCCAAAATGAATGGGATTTAAAAAAGAAAAAAAAAACGTTGTTGAGTAATAGTGACGTGCACAGTCAATACAACGAGAGAAGTGTTAGATCATTTAAATAATATTATATAATTAAATTTTATTATTGTGAATGAAGTAAATTAAATTAAACGAATTATCTCGTAACGAACTTTTAACATGTTTTATATAAATTAACCAATTAATGGATCAAGCACGAAAAGTTATATAAAAAGTACCATGAAATGTATAATATAAATGTATTTTATATTAAAAAAGTATTTTTGTATTTTTTGTGCATACACATTGAAATAAATACTTTATATTTTCATGATAATTGTAAAAAATTAATATATAGGGATGTCATCCAATCCGTTGGTAAATTATTATGTTTATAATGTTAAAATTCGAACAACTAACATTATTTATTTTTTATTTTGATTATTAGTATCGCAGTTTTTATACAATACAAGTATTATAGTTTAAGCCAAAGGAAATGATATAAAATAAAATAAAATAAAATAAATCCGGGGTCCATGTTATTTGTTGCCAACACATAGACAAGATACCGTTTTGCACGACCTAACCCTTTAAATCATATCTATATAGATAATGACGTGTGATTAAATAAATTATAAAACTTATTTTGTGGCATTATTAATTAAATCCAAAATATAGATAAATTATTTAATTCCTTACGCCCAGAAACAAACATGTATTATTATATGTTTATATTTACTCGCTTCACATGAATATTTATTTAGATATTTAATAATATCCCTTATTATTTATAAAACGGAAATAAAGTTTTTGCAAATCACCTTCAAAAAATAATAAAAAAATTACATTAATATAAATCTGAATTTCCCTTTGACCCCTCTAAAATATCGCTTCACATTGCATATTTTATTTGGTCATCACCGACAGTTACAAGGAATACCATGTTGAAAGTCGCAACTACCCACTTGACCATTAAATACATATTTTTAAAAGTTTTTTTTAATATATAAAGAAAATAAGATAAGATCGTAAGGATTGTTTAATAATCGAATCTGAAAATAGTATTAACTAACTATTTTTATCATTTTTTTAACCATCACATTTAATTTATTGGCAAATTAATCTGAATCAGATTTAGCAAAGGTTCTATATAGGTAGAGGCGGATGATAATGGGGCCAATGGGAGCCCTGCCCCCCCCAAACTTTTGAAATCTTATTATTTAGTTCTTAATATTTATAAATTTTTTAATTTGACCCCTTCAAAAATTTAAAATATTTTTATTATATTTCATTTTTATGAATATTTTTAATTAAGTATCCTCCTTAAAATTCTAAAAAAGTTCTGTTAAAGTATTATTTTTTGAAAATTTTAGTCGACTCCAAAAATTTTAAATTTTTTAAATTAAACCCATTAAAATATTTAAAAATTTTAATTTAAACATTCAAATATTTTAAAAATTTTAAGTATGCCCCCTCAAACTCCGACCTCAAGATCCGCCCCTGTATATAGGGACAGTCCTCCCAACCTAATTTTCTTCATTAACAACGTCATGATTCAAATTTCTGATATTGCTTAAGGGATCGAACGTCTCATTTGCTAGACTAACTGAGTTGTTGGTTATATGTTTTTATACTACACCTATAGCTTGAGTTGATTTAAAAATAATAATTTGAAAGGTTTTGATGTAACATACTGCCTTTTATGATTCAAAAAATACCTTTTAAATAGTGCGGCGAATATATAAAATTCTAGTGGGGCGAACATATAAAATTAGGAGAGCGAGCGTAGATTTTCAATGAAAAATACATAACAAAATTTAAAAAATATATAAACCATATAAGAATTTCAAACTTTTAGGGGGCAACCGCCCCCTCTAAGTCCATCCTTACTTTTAAATATTCTTATCGTGGTCCTACTGTGACATTTATTTTTTTAGTAATAAATTTGCCTACATTATATATATATATATATATATATATAATTACTCGAATCTATTACTCTTAAGGAATACGATATTAATAAAGTGTTTCATTCTATTTCATTTCTTAATTTCGTTTGAGATATTTTTTTGATTAAGTGGAGATATTTACATTGCACACATAACTATAGTGATTAGAATTTTAATAAAATAGAGCACCATAAATTTGCCTACATTATATGTATATAATTACTGGAATTTAAATCTAAAAAGTTGCAAAAATTCCACGCATATAAAATAAGAGTTAATGATTAACTCAACAAGTGTCCTAACGGAAAAGCGGATGATGTTCATCTTAGGAGACACGAGTTCAAATCGTTTTGTGTACAATGTATATGCGCATTGTCAAATGATTAAAAAAATGTATAAACAGATACTACATTGTAATTATTTTTAGATCATTTAAAAAATAAGATTTAATGATACTTTCAATATTGAGTTGATTAGGGTTAATTTAAAATCGATAAAAATATATAAAATTCAGACATGGTCACCCCACACCAAATAAAAAAGATCACTTATGACCAAGCAAAACCATTTTCAACAGTTTGAAGTAAAGAAATTATTTATGTTATGTCAACAGGGACAGAGATATTTAATTAATTTTGATAGAGTAAATGTATAATAATTTGATAAACATTTAAATAAAACAATTTGAGGAAAAATAAGATTTATTTAATTAACATTCAAATTTTAAGTCCTAAAATTGAATTAAACTACAAATTTAGAGCCACAACCCCTCTTTGTGTTCCACTTGACTGTGTCGCTGTATGTCAATTTTTGGACCATATAATAATCAAATCAAAAGCAATAAATCCAAAAAAGAGAGTCCTTTCACTGTCAAAAATGTCCACCAACAAACAAGTTGAAGCTATTTTCTTTATTCTTTATTGTGTAATAAATAACATATTAAATATGTTTGCTTAAAATTTATAAGTAAAATCAATGAGAACATTTTCTTTATCGTACACATTTTTGAATTTAATAATTTAATAAACTTTTATCCCCTTAATATTTATTATAATTTAGTTCCTATTAAAAATCCCGCATTGCGCTCATCCCCTTGCGTCTTGGTTGTGTTCTGGTGGTAAAGTTAGATATTTATCATCTCTTGGGGTCCGGGTTCGAGCATCAGTAATACATGTTGTGTGTGCCGTCTTTAAAAAGACTTAAAAAGTTGAACAGATGCTACCGTTGTATCACACCAACATATTCAAAAAAAAAAATAAATCTCGCATTGCATACAAATCCCGCATTGCATACAAAAACCGCAAATAATACCCGACCCGATTGACCCGACCCGAAAACCCGAAACAAAAATACCGGGTAATTCCTGGAAAAAAATTACCCGACTGGGCCGGGTACCCAACCCGGCAAATTTTCCAGGACACGGGCCGAAAGTTTTCCCTTACCGGGTACCCGACCTGACCCGATAAAATTTAATATATATTTTTTATATTTAAAATTATATTTTTATTTTATGTTTCTTAATATTTTCACTCTAAAATTAAGTTTAAATCCTTACATTTTTTCTATGTTTGTATTATATTCTTTTAAGTTTTAAGTTTAATTTTTTTAAAAAATATTTTTGTGTTTAACATGTGATTTTTTTAATTTTAAAATAAAAAAATAAAAAAATAGGAACCGGGTACCCGGTACCCGATTACCCAAGTACCCGAATTTTACGAGTACCCGAATATAATAGGCCGGAACACGGATCGTTTAATGAGGTACTCGGATGAACCGGATACCTGACAATTCCCACTCCTATTTATTTATATTTACTGACGTGTGGTTCAACTAAAACCCCTAGTAAATTTAGTCGAAAAAGTCACGTGGACTACGTACTGTATTTATTTTGCAAACTTTTTTCGATAAAGTCAGTTAAGAAAGCGGAGTTTTCTAGCATGCGGCCGCCTAATATAAGACTAATATACGGCGTTACCGAAAACATCATAAAGAAATACCGGAAACATCATAAGATATACCGGAAACATGATAAGATATACCGGAAACATGGATTTCGAAAGTATGGATACTTTCGAAATCAACATATCTAAAAATATGGATACTCCATACTTTCGAAATCAACATATCCAAAAGTATCCGGTATATCCATGTTTTCGGTATATCTTATCATGTTTCCGGTATATCTTATGATGTTTCTGGTATTTCTTTATGATGTTTCCGGTAACGCCGTATATTAGCCTTATATTAGGCTGCCGTACCGCAGAACTACCCTAAGAAAGCAACGTATAAATAATTTTCTTCTCTACTTTTTAAGAATTATTTTTTAATAGAAATAACTAGTTTAATTAAAAAGAGGATTAATTGTATAAAATTATAATGGGTTTACAAAATTATACTTTAAATGCTTGTAATATAATTCATAAAAAATAAAACTTTTCCATGGATATGATAAAAATAAATAGTTTATTTTAAAATTTATACTCGAGGATTTATTTGTTTAATATTTATAAAAATATTTTCAAGGAAATTTGAAAATTTTTATTTTTTGCGGTGACCGATTAACCTTTCAGGTAATTATACCGTGCATTGATGGCGAAAACTTTTTGTTTGCACAAGCGCTCTATTTTAAGGTTAGAGATCTAATTTTGGCATTATAGTTTAAGGATTTAAGTTTATGTGCTTAGAATTTAAGGATTGTGGTTTGAATTTAGGGTTTTGAGTTAGGCTTTGAGCATTATAGGTTAAATCTTAAATTCCTACATATTATACTAAACCCTAACCTATAAAATCTTAAACTCTAACCCTAAACCCTAAATTCGAACCATAATCCTCAAATTCAAAGCACATAAACCTAAACTTCTAAAATATGAACCATAAACTAGATCTCTACTCTAAAAATTATAATGGAAACAAAAATTTTCACCGCTAGTACATAAGATATTTTTCCGAATATTCTGTCCAAGGTTGTTTAAATTCAAAGTCCAAATAAAAAAAAGTCAAAGATAGATAATTTCGTCAAATCAAAACCGTACGATCAAATAACATGGAAAAAGTCATCAGATACACTCGGACTCAGCTTAAGCAGACGAGCAATTCCCGCTTTTGAACAGATTTGGGTATTTTCGTTATTTTATTAGCAAACGAGGGTCAATTACATATACCCGATGAAAAAAAAGGGAGAAGTAAAAATCGGGCCATTTGGTAACATTTCCTGGAAAGACCGTGAACTCTGCCACGTCATCGTCAATCCATTTTCTCCACGTCATCGCCACAAATAAATACTCAAAATAAAAAACAAAAATCATAATACATCCAACGGCTCAATCCCTCTTCGTATTACATCCAACAGTCAACAGTCCTCGTTCTAGACCCTTCCATCTCAAAAGGGCGGAAAAAGAAGAGTAGAGTGATAGAGTTAACTAGGGTTAGTTAATTAACTCGGGTAAGGGCGAAAACCGAGTTAAAGAGCGATTCTTCGAAGGGGAGACTGAGCTGAAAGGAAAACAGGAAAAAAAAAAAACAAGAGAGAGAAAAGGAAGCTTTACAACTGAGCCAACTCGGACGATTCCTTGCCTCTTTTTTCACTCCCCCCTGATTCGTTCTCTTTGTCCAACTCATTTGTTTTTTTTTTCAATCGAATTCAAAGTTCAATCGACATTTCCTTGTTCATTTTCTTTCAGATTTCGGATTTCGGTAAGTTAATTTTATTAAATCCGTAGGTTTTAAACTGTTTATGGTTTAAGGTTTAGTGGTTTAGTGTCGGATATTAAGTCAAATGGAACGTTGGAGATCAATGCCTAGAGATTTATCCATATTATGCTTTATCTTTTGAATTAATTGAAAATCTTAAATTTCTCCAGGCGTTTCCTTTTTTAATTTACTGCGGAAGTTTCTTGGATCAGGTGTTAATATGGATGCATTTTAAGCTGCTATTCATAGCTGCTTACTCTTCTTTAGTGGATTCCTGGGATATATTGAAGAAATGCATTTATTTTACATTGTTTTGGATTTGAGATTCTGCTTGCTTTTGATTTATGAATGCATTAATTATGATAACTGCTGCTTTACTTGGCTAAATCTATCCATTTAGAGAATATTTGGGCATATATAGTTATAGTGATTCTTTTACTTGCTTAACCAAAATCTGGGCTTTGATTCAAATCCTGTTTTTTTACAGGTTGGTTTGGGGTTTCCAATCTGTTTATGGATGCTAAAGATGGCGCATTTGATGTAGTGTAGCCTGTAGGGATTAGATCTTCATTTTGGTGTGTTGATTCTGTTGACCGGGTGTTTCCTTTTAGTTGTTTGGGTTGGTTTTTGTGGTTTTGATTTCACTGATCGATGGTTGTTGGTAAATTTGGAGTTTTTTTCTTTTCGATTTCCGATTTGCTTTAGAGTTCTGGTCTTCTTGGAGGCGAACAGTTTCCCTCCTTTGTCAACTCTGTCCCCGGCTACCTGGAAAGCTGTGATCGATTTCTCTTGAATTTGCATGTCTCGTAAGTTAGACAGTCCTGTTCAAACTCAAATGGCAGTGGCAGTGTTTAGCAGTCCTCTTAGAGGGGAATATCCTAGAGACAATACGATGGAAGGGAAACAAACTGCTAGGATGAGACGGGTTTTTGTTCAAACTGAGACTGGCTGCGTCTTGGGCATGGAGCTAGATCGCAATGACAATGCTCATACAGTTAAGAGAAGGTTGCAGGTTGCCCTCAATTTCCCTACGGAGCAAAGCTCACTGACTTTTGGGGATGTGGAGTTGAAGAATGATCTTAGTGGTGTTCGAAATGATTCTCCGCTTCTCCTAACACGAAACTCTTTCCATAGAAGCTCCTCTACTCCCTGTCTTTCGCCTACGGGAAGGGATCTTCAGCAGAGAGATAGAAGTGGCCCTATTGAGATACTGGGGCATTCGGATAGCTTTAATGTATTAAAAGGTCTGGTGAAGGATGTTGTTAAGGCTATTAAGATGGGTGTTGATCCACTCCCTGTTCATAGTGGTCTAGGAGGTGCCTACTACTTCAGGAATCCTAGAGGTGAGAGTGTCGCGATTGTGAAGCCGACAGATGAAGAACCTTTTGCACCAAACAATCCAAAAGGCTTTGTTGGGAAAGCCCTTGGACAACCAGGTTTGAAACGTTCAGTTCGGGTAGGGGAGACAGGTTTCAGGGAAGTTGTGGCTTACCTTTTGGACTATGGTCATTTTGCGAATGTGCCACCAACAGCACTGGTAAAGATTACTCACTCAGTCTTCAATGTCAACGATGGTGTGAATGGAAATAAGCCTCTCAAGAAGAATCTGGTTAGCAAGATTGCATCTTTCCAACAATTTATACCCCATGATTTTGATGCTAGTGATCATGGAACCTCAAGTTTTCCTGTTTCTGCTGTGCATCACATTGGGATTCTTGATATACGAATCTTCAACACGGACAGACATGCAGGAAACCTTTTAGTACGGAAGCTTGATGGAATTGGGAGGTTTGGTCAGGTAGAACTCATTCCTATTGATCATGGCCTTTGCTTGCCAGAAACTTTGGAGGATCCATATTTTGAGTGGATTCATTGGCCCCAGGCTTCAAAGCCTTTCTCCGAGGATGAACTCGAGTACATAGAGAAGCTTGATCCTATTAAAGATTGTGAGATGCTTAGAAGAGAACTTCCCATGATACGGGAAGCTTGCTTACGTGTTCTGGTGCTCTGCACAATTTTCCTCAAGGAAGCTGCAGCTTTTGGTCTCTGTCTTGCTGAAATTGGTGAGATGATGAGTAGAGAATTTCGGGCTGGAGAGGAGGAACCCAGTGAGCTAGAGGTTGTCTGTCTCGAGGCAAGGAGGCTGATAGCAGAGAGGGAGCTGTCATCTCCCAAGTCTAATGCTGGTGACGCAGAGTTCCAGTTTGATATCGACTATGAGGAACCAGAAACAGACTTCACCCCTAAAATGGCTAGTGATGATTTTATGACCAGAGCATCAATCCAATTCGGAAATGGATATGTGAATAACCACCGTTTTCCACTTTCGAAGCTGGAGGAATGCTTTGAGGAAGATGATGAAAGTGAAGGAGAAGCCGAGCAGGATGGTTTTTCTCCTTTCATAGCTCTTGAAAGGATCCCATCCATTTCCAAGATTTCAGTATCACTCAAAGATACCTGCTTAGGCGACAAGAGCCATAAATATCCCAAATTTCCCGGAACAAAACAAGAAAACGACCATCTCACCAGCTCATCTGGCCATAGGAGTGCAAATGAGCAACTTCCAGCAAGTGCGAGCTTTGTGAAGCTGGCTGACATGAATGAAGAGGAATGGACTTTCTTCCTGGAAAAGTTCCAGGAGTTGCTCCACCCAGCTTTCAGCAAACGAAAATCCGTTACCGTAGGTCAGAAGCAGGTACAGAGGCTCGGTACATCGTGCCAGTTTTGAGATTGAGGTGGGTAGTATATCGAACCGAGTTGAATTCAGATACAAGTATTGTTAGGATAGATTCAGTAATATGGGTTTTGGCCCTTGGAATGTTCCCTGTAAATATTCTTTGGGCTTCAGTTAAGTAGAGAGCTGAGGTTTGTAGAATTTGTTGTATTTCTTCCTTGAGCTTTTACCTTCCATTTTGTTGTTTCCCCCTTTAAAACTTTTCACCTAAACTTTGTTTGATAAATAATTTGTATATTGAAAGCTAAAATAGAAAAAAAGAAGAAAATATCTATGTAAATTTGGGCATTTTAATCTGTGTTGTGAAATCTTGCATTTGTTTTGATGTTCATAATCATGCAGCAGCTGCTTAATTTGACCATAAAGTTACCATTAGGGGTGATAACGACCTGAGCCCGAGCCCGAGCCCGAGCCTGGCCGGGCTCGAGGCTCGCCGAGCTCGGCTCGAAAACAGTACTATTGGGCTCGGCTCGAGCTCGAAGCTCGTCAGGTTCGGTTTGGGCTCGGCTCGAAATGAAAAATTTTGCTATACTTTTTTTTATAAAAGATTCGTTAAAAATCCGTTTCATAACCAACACTAAAATGAAATTCAATGTCCGGAAAGAGAAAAAAAGTGCCAAAAATTAGATTAATCCAAATAATCAATAAATATTCTTATAATACAAACACATAATTAAAGAAAATACAAAATCAAACAACAACCAACTAATGAAATAAAATACAAACACATAATTTATTTTAGTGCATATGTAGATTTCGAGCCTGTTCACGAGCTTTGGCTCGGCTCGGCTTGTTAAGGTTTCGAGCCGAACCTGAGCCCGAATCGAACTCACTCAAACCGAGCTTTGACCGATCTTTGGCCGAGCCGAGCCTGAGTAGCTCGCGAGTCGGTCAGGCTCATTATCACCCCTAATTACCATACACATAATGATGAAGGGTATATTGAAATGGACATGGTAAGCCCTATCTCTTGCTGCCATTTGTGTTTGCAATGAGGGGCTTATTTGGTATTATCATTTACATTGATTTGTAGTTGAAGATAAAAATCATGGCCCTGTTTGGCAATTAGCGGTTAGCTGATAGCTGATAGCGGATTACATTAGCTGATAGCTGATAGCTGATTGCATTAGTTGATTTGACTAGCGTATTGTATTAGCTGATTGTATAAAAGTGTTTGGTAAAATTAACTGATAGCTGATAGCTGTTTGATTATTTAAACAAGCAAAATGACTTATAAGGACATGATTATATTTAATACTTGTTTAAATAATTTATCAGTTATTAATATTTTGTATCTAATAAATATTAATTAAATTTGTAAAAATTATTTTTTAATATAAATTTACTAAACATATTTGAAAGATTTATATATTAATTTATTATTTATATAATTATTAAATTTTTTATATGCACATATAAATATGTGATAATAAAAAAATAGAATTAACTTACAAATGTCACCATATAAATTAGTAGTAACAATAAATAAGTCCAATATTTAATATGTTATTATTTATATTAAAAAATATTATTATTAAATTTAAGTTATTTGGAGATTTTTGGTAATTGTTAAGGGTAAAAGAGTCATTACAACTCTAATATCAAACCTCTAATCTCAAAAAGCTCATATTAGGAGCTTTTTCAAAATTAGCTTTTTCACCCTAATTCGCTCTTTCAATCCGCTATTTACCAAACATTAATATTAGCAGATTTGACTAGTCAAACCTCTAATTATACCTCAAACCTCTAATTTTTGCCCAAACCGCTATTTACCAAACAGGGCCCATAAATCCACTGAAAAAACTGATGGGTAGGCACAAAGTGGATGAAAGTGGGTGCCTTTGCCAACATCTTTGAAGCAAAATGATGGTAACATCTAGTACGATTATCCGATTATCTGTTGATCCAATACAATTATTCGGATATCTGATCCGATTTTTATTTTTGGATCGAATATTTGATCCGATTTTAAATTTTTTGGATCGGACACGGATCACAATATTTCAAGTTTCGAATTATCCGAAAATTCGAAAATCCAATTTTTTATGAATATTTTTTTAACAATTTGATGCTTGTTATATCCGAAAATTAAAAAAATCGAATTTTTCATAGATGCGAATCTTGTTATATTTAGCAATTTGTTATTTTTTATATTCGAAATTCCGAAAATTTCATAAATACGACATTTAAATTCGAAAAAATAATTAAATTAAAATATATTTTCGGATGATCGGATATCCGATATCCAAATTTTTCCGGATCGGATACGGATCACTATATTGTCGATCCGAAAAACCGGATATCTGAAAAAATCGGATTCAATATCCGACAATGAACACCCCTATTCATACCAACAACCAGATGGTCTAGCGGGATGAGGTGTTAAGTTATTTAAACAAGGTCAAAGATTTGAATAGGTTGGAAGGGACGTCTCATTTTGGGCCACTGTTAAAATCCGATCCGAATTAGCCGGTCAATGACACTAGTAGCACCGTGATAAATCAACTCCTAACCCAGCTTGCCCCCATGACTCAAATGGTTATATCCATGTAATGGTCCCTTGAAGAATTGTACAATTCAATGTAAGTCCTTTTAGTGAAAGATTTATGCGTTTGATCCCCGAGAATTTTAATTATATTTCGGTCCCTAAAGCAAAATTCTATCTTCCCCACCGAGTTGAACTTTGGTTTTTTCTGAGAATGAAGATCAACTCGTGCAGGTAGCAGGAAAATCCATGGAGTTTGTAGGCCTTTTTCTAATTGGTATTTGCATAGGGCCTTCAGCTTCTTGCACCGAAAATTGTAATGAAACCAAATGAACTTTCTCTACGTCAAGGTGGGTGGTTGATTTACCTTTCATCTACCTAATCTTGGCAACTGCCATGAAAACACTTTACAACCTTTAATATATGGAAAATACTTTGATCCCAAAAAAGAGAAGGAAATAATCTGAGCCATTAATTACCTTCATATTTAAGCTATAAAATTTAGAACCTAAATTTTTAACCATAAACTTTAAATTTTACGCCCTACACACTAAACTCTAAAACTGAAATGTTTACACAAGCTTGTGTATCAAAGTATTTTCCATATATGTGTTACTCGATGATATGAACATATTTTCATGTCGATGTTCGCATATGCATTAGACTCGAACACTTTAGAAAATGAAAATCCGAGTAATAAATCAGAGAATGCAGGATGCAGGATCTTAATCTTCCATGGAGTAAATCTCATTTTCCCTTTATACACAAAGAAGTTGCTTATGCATGAAGAGCTTAACTTGTGTTTCAGTAAACAGCAAAAACCAGGATACGAAACGAGACTCGGCAATGTTAGTAGAGAAATTATACAAGTTAAATGTGCCTCCAAGGTCTTTCAGCAAGGGTCAAACATTCATTGTATCTGAAACAATCGACTAGATGATCGATCGTCAATCCAGCCGCTTGCATGAACGAATACACGATCACCGGCCCGACGAGCCTGAATCCATGCCTCAATAAGTCCTTGCTTATGGCCTCAGCTTTTGGAGTTCTTAACGGAACATTTCTGGGGTATTTGTATTTGTTAATGGTTGCCTTGTAACTCACGTAATCCCACATGAAACTGCTGAAAGATCCATATTCCCTCACAATCTGTATATTTTCATGAATAAATTCATTAACTTTATAAAGAAAAACGATGCTGTTCGAGTGTTCGGAGATAGGGAAGGAGTTGCAGATGCCGGAAAACCGGGATAAGTTCCGGGTTTGATTCATTGACTAACTAAAAACTTGCCTTGAGTATGCATTTGGCATTGTCTATTATGCATCTTACTCTGCTCTCTGCTAACATGATTGCTTTGTTTGATGATATCTCGTTGATTTCTTTATCTCCCATTTTAGCAACATTTTCAGGATCAAAACCTAAGAAGGCTTCTCTGGTATGATTAAAATAAAATTGCAATATTTAGATAATATATATATATATATATATATATATATATGTATTATGTATGTGTCGAATTACGTGATAATCAAGTAAGTTCGAACATGTACCTGTAAATATCCTTTCTTTTCAAAATCTCTGTCCAATTATAATCCATCAGCATACCAGACAACGCAAGCAGTTTGAACAATTGGCTGTTTGATCGATTATCAGTCGAAGATGTCCCATGAAAACAACATTAGTAGATAAGAATAAGATGTTCGAATTCGAGGAACTAGAAACTTACTTGTCATCATAAACAGGAACTCCCCATTGCTCGTCGTGAAACGATATGTAAACCTTATCTGTATTACAAGAATTCTGTTAGTTTCTTAGACATCAAGTTATTAATTACGAAGTAAAATAAACCCGAGTTCGAGATAACTTACCGCTGTTCTTTGTAATCCAATGACACCTCCTCACTTCACCATTGCCAGGATCCTGACACTGCTGTTGCTGCTGCTGATGAACACTTTTGACAACCATGGGGAACTCTCTTCTCCCGCAACAAGGAGAAATCAAGCTAAGTTCCAACGAGATCTTTTGTTCCAAGGGAGTGCTCGAATGATCCGTGAGATACGAATCATTCGAGTTCTACGACAAAGACAACGATAACGACGACAATGATGAAGACGAAGGGCTCGTTGTAACCCAATTGGGTAGATTTTCTTCAGATGTTTGGATAAACCACTTTGTGTTGATGATTTCTCCTTCTCCTTGCAACATCTGCTCTTCTCTAAAACATGTCTCCTTACATTGGTTTTGGACATGTTTGAGAAAATCATGGGATTCTATGTTTTTTTTTTATAAAAAAAAATCTGCTTTGATGTTGGTAGGTTCAAAGTTTGATAAAAGTTTAGGGTTTTATATATTGTGTTGAGGTAATGTACAATGGCTGCCATACCTAAGTTGGTGAAATGTAAATTCCATATGAATTAAGTTTTCTTTGCTCCTTATTTTGTAAGCAAAATAAATAATATAATAGACTTGTTTATATTTATTTTATAATGGAGGTCGGATATACGATAGATCATAGATATTGAAATTCAACTTTAAATTTGTATGAATTAATCAACCGAGTTAAATAATAAATTTATGATATATTAATATTTAAATATATTTTGCTTCTTGTGATAAAACAATTTCTTACAAGTGATGTTGTAAATTGTTAACTATGGCTCATATACTGTAAAATGACAAATGTTGGAGCGGGAGTGAGCGAAGCGAACGTAGATCTTATTTGAGTAGAAATCTATTTTAAGTAGGAAAGCTTATTGAACAAGGTTTTTTGGTGACCATGTATTCAGGTCTATAAATAGATGTGTTATTTCTAACCTAAGGACCATCGATTGAATAAAAGAAAACAACCGCTCTTTGCTCCACGAGAACGTAAGTACACTTTTGAACCTCGTTAAATCTTTTGTATTCTTGCTTGTTTGATTTTCTTTTTCGTTTGTTGTGTGCACAACATAAATTATTGATTAGAACTCTAAACTAAACCGGTTATTGAGTTAAGAACATTACAAGCATAATTCATGTCCTATGGAAGTCCTTGTGGTCCAAAATTTTAGTATTTGGATTTTTCATTGACTTGCTAGATTACTCATACTAATATGAATGATAATGACAAATGTGTTTTAATATTATTCCTCCATTTATATCGATTGAATTTAATTCAGTGGATAATATTACTATTATCGATGCAAAATATTATAGGATGTAAAATCAGATATATTTAAGCACTCAATATTTTATGATTTAAAGGTGTGAAAGTTTTGAACAATCTAAATATCGTATACAAAATATTATTTCTCCATTTAATTTTGAATTGTTAACTACTACAAAAAATTAATTTTTTCTACACAACTATACTCATTTTGTTGTGAATAATATGAAAACAAGAACAAGAAGGAATAGGAACAAAATAAGATGAGAGAAAAGAAAGAGATTTGTATTATTCTGAATATTGACTTGTGTACAATGCCTTGAGTAAATCATCTATTTATAGGCATAAGAAGTACATAATACATTAAACTCTATAATGTAGATAATAATCCTAATGATAAAATAATTCAAATCTCCTTTGATAAAGTCCTTATCATGATAGACATCCACATAGATAAATATTCATAACACTCCCCCTTGGATGTCTATGAAGACAGTGTGCCTCGTTAAAACTTTACTAAGATAAAAACCCCGTAAAAAAAATCTTTAGTAAAGGAAAAGAGTACACACATCTTTAATACGCATAACATGTTGCCTCATTAAAAACCTTTCCAGGAAAACCCAATGGGACAAAACCATGGATAAGGAAAAGAGTACAACGCGTATTTTGCTCCCCCTCATAAATACATCATATAAGATCTTTGACACGACGCAATCCGATATTATAAATTAATTTCTCAAATGGAGCAGTAGGGAGTGCCTTGGTAAATAAATCTGCCAAGTTATCACATGAACGAATCTGTTGGACATCAATGTCTCCATTCTTTTGTAGATCGTGAGTGAAGAAGAATTTTGGGGAGATGTGTTTTGTTCTATCACCCTTTATGTATCATTCCTTAAGTTGGGAAATACATGCCGTATTATCCTCATATAAGACCGTCAGAGCTACTTTTCCAGAGTGTAAACCACAATTTTCGCGAATATGATTGGTTACAGACCTTAGCCACACACATTCACGACTAGCCTCATGTATAGCCAAAATCTCAGCATGATTAGAGAAAGTAGCAATAATTGTTTGTTTCATTGAGCGCCAAGAAATTGCTGTACCACCGTATGTAAATACATAACCAGTCTGTGATCGAGCATTATGAGGATCAGATAAGTATCCTGCATCCGCAAAACCAACCAATTCGGTTTTGGATAGATTAGAGAAAAATAATCACATATCTTTCGTACCTTGAAGATAACGAAATATGTGTTTGACCCCATTCCAATGTCTTCGGGTTGGGCATGAACTAAATCTTGCCAACAAATTGACAGCAAACGATATGTCAGGTCGTGTGTGACTAGAAAGATACATTAATGCACCAATAGCACTTAAGTATGTCACTTATGGACCAAGAATATCTTCATCCATCTCTCGAGGACGGAATGGATCTTTGTTAACATCAAGTGACCTAACAACCATAGGAGTGCTCAATGGATGTGCATTATGCATGTAAAATTTCTTTAGCATTTTTTCTATGTATGTTGATTGATGCACAAGGATTCCATTCTTTAAGTGCTCAATATGTAATCCAAGACAGAACCTTGTTTTCCCAAGATCTTTCATTTCAAATTCTTTCTTTAAACATTCTACTGTCAATGAGATCTCTTCAGGAGTCCCAATAATGTTCAAATCATCAACATACACAGCAATGATAACAAATCCAGAGCTAAATCTCTTAATAAAAATGCATGGAGAAATTGGATCATTCTTATAGCCTTCTGCTAATAAGTATTCACTGAGGCGATTATACCACATGCGCCCAGATTGTTTTAATCCATAAAGGGATCTATTCAATTTGATTGAATAATATTCTCGAGAACCTGAATTAACTGCTTCAGGCAGTTTGAAACCTTCCGGAAGTTTCATATAAATATTATTATCAAGAGGCCCATACAAATAGGCTGTAACAACATCCATTAAGCGGAAATTAAGTCTCTCTTTTATTGCCAGACTAATCAAAAATCTAAAAGTGGTTGCATCCACCACTGGGGAGTATGTTTCTTCATAATCAATTCCCGGTCTTTGTGAGAATCCTTGTGCAACCAAACGAGCTTTATATCTCGCAATTTCTCCTTTTTCATTTCTCTTTCTCACAAAAACCCATTTATACCCCACAGGTTTTACACCTTCCGGTGTACGGACTACAGGCCCGAATACTTCTCTTTTTGATAGAGATTTTAGTTCCGCTTCAATTGCCTCTTTCCATTTTGGCCAATCATCTCTTTGCTTACATTGTTCAATTGACAATGGTTCATGATCCACATTATCATTCAAAATATCTAGTGCTATATTGCATGCAAAAGTATTATCGACGTCGATTTTGTTTCGGTTCCACTTATTACCAGACATGACATAATTTATTGAGATCTCATCATTATCAGGTACCTGATTCATGTCTAATGTCTCTTTTGGAGACCTTTTAATCTCTTCTCGAGATTTTTCATAATCCATTGATTCCTCGATTAGACCATCACAAGATATAGCTCCTTTTCTTTTTCGAGGATTTTTATCTTTGGAACCTACTGGTCTACCACGCTTCAGGCGTGCGTTTGACTCATTAGCAACTAGAGTTTGTCCTTCTGGGACATCAATCTTAATCGGAGCATTCACAGCTGGTATATGTGACTTAGTCACTTTTTTAGGGTCAGCGAAAGCATCTGGCAATTGATTTGCTAAGTTTTGCAAATGAATTATCCTTTGAACTTCTAGTTCACATTGTTGGGTACGTGGATCAAAATGAGATAACGATAATTCATTCCAACTTATTTCTTTTCCCAGCTGTTTATTTTCTCCCCCTAATGTTGGGAAAACCGACTTATTAAAATGACAATCGGAAAATCGAGCTGTAAATAAATTCCCCGTCATAGGCTCAAGATATTTAACTATCGAAGGGGATTCAAAACCGACATATATTCCCAACCTCCTTTGAGGACCCATCTTTGTGCGTTGTGGTGGAGCAATCGGAACATATACCGCACATCCAAAAATTCTAAGATGGGAAATATTTGGTTCCTGACCAAAAACTATTTGTAATGAGGAGATATTATGATAACTTACAGGCCTGATGCGAATCAATGATGCTGCATGTAAAATGGCATGTCCCCATGCAGAAATCGGTAGTTTTGACTTCATTAGTAACGGTCTTGCAATTAATTGAAGTCGTTTGATAAAGGACTCTGCAAGACCATTTTGTGTATGAACATGCGCTACAGGGTGTTCAACACTTATTCCAATCGACATGCAAAAATCATCAAAACTATGAGAAGTAAATTCACCAGCATTATCAAGACGAATTGTCTTTATAGGGGAATCTGGAAAATGTGCTCGTAATTTTATCAACTGAGCAAGTAACCTCGCAAATGCCAAGTTGCGGGTTGATAGCAAGGATACATGTGACCATCTAGTCGATGCATCGATTAAAACTAGAAAATATCTAAATGGTCCACAAGAAGGGTGTATAGGCCCACATATATCACCATGTATCCGTTCCAGAAAATTGATAGACTCATAATTTACTTTAGCTGGCGATGGTCGAATAATTGGTTTGCCTTGAGAACAAGCATCACATGAAAAGGCATTACTTTGAAGAATCTGTTGGTTCTTCAATGAGTGACCACATTAATTGTCGATAATTTTTCGCATCATAATCGAACCGGGATGGCCTAACCGGTCATGCCAAATAATAAAGTTATCAGTAAACTTATAGTTTACAATAGCATGTGCTTCAATTGCACTGATTCTTGTGTAGTACAATCCGGATGACAGTGCATGTAATTTTTCTAAAACTTTCTTATTGCCTTGAGTTATACTTGTAATATAGAGATATTATGTATCTCCTTGGCAACTACTCTCAATATGATATCCATTATTGCGAATATCTTTAAAACTTAATAAGTTTCTTTGCGACTTTGGAGAGTATAGCGCATTATGAATATGGAATAGAGTTCCATTTGGCAATAATATATTTGCTTTTCCGGAGCCTTCTATAATATTAGCACTTCCGGATATAGTACTCACATTATTCCCTTGCATTGTTAAATGGGAAAAAAATTTCTTGTGCTTAAGTATAGTATGAGTACTTGCACTGTCCGCTAAGCATAAATCATCACCATTTTTGGCGGATTGTATTTGAGACGGAATCATATTCTTCAAAAAAAAAATATTAAAAAAATATTCAAAATATAAATTAAATAAATAACATCCATAATTTTTATTCTTTATATATATAATTCCTAATAAAATATTATATCTTTCTAACAAACTTTTCCTAAAATAATAATAAACATAAACAAAACAAAACAAAACAAAAAAAATCAAGTATTCTTCTCAGGGGAAATGAGGAAATCGTTAACATCTATATCTGTAAAGCCATAATCGCCATTGCTAGTGCCAGTAATGTCATAATCATCTTTGCCAAGGCCATACTCATCTTTGTCATTGATATAAACAAAATTTATTTCAGCTTTCTTTCCTTTGCCATTGATTGACTGTTGGTAAAGATCCACAAGATGCTTTGGCACACGACAAGCACGGGCCCAATGATTTAAGTTGCCACATCGATGACACATAGATTCCTCTTTCTTGGATTGATCTTTTGCACTATTGTCATCTTTATTGTTCCACTTACGGTGGGTATAGTTATTTTTAAAACGACCACCTCGCCTATGTCCTCGACCGTGACTACGACCACGACCACGCCCATAGTTATGACCACGATGATTGGTGTAACCTTTATTTCTTCCGCTATAAAATGTCACATTCGCTTCAGGGAATGGAGCGGAGCCAGTTGGGCGATATTCATGATTCTTCATCAATAGCTCATTGTTTTGCTCAGCCACAAGAAGGCAAGAAATTAACTCAGAATATTTCTTAAAGCCCTTTTCTCGATATTGTGTCTGAAGGACAACATTGTTTGCATGAAAAGTGGAGTATGTTTTCTCTAACATATCCTCATCAGTAATAATTTGACCACATAACTTCAATTGTGAAGTAATACGAAACATAGCAGAGTTATACTCGCTTACTGATTTAAAATCTTGCAATCTCAGATGCAACCAGTCATATCGAGCTTTAGGCAGAATAACAGTTTTCTGGTGGTCATATCGTTCCTTTAGATTATTCCAAAGAATAAGAGGATCTTTCACCGTTAAATATTCTGATTTCAACCCCTCATGGAGGTGACGGCGAAGGAGTATCATGGCTTTGGCCTTATTTTGGGCAGATTCTGCATTCCCCTCTTTAATGGTATTTCCCAGACCATTAGCATCTAGGTGTATTTCGGCATCTAAGATCCAGGATAAATAATTCTTTCCGGAAATATCAAGAGCCACAAACTCAATCTTTGCAAGATTTGCCATTGATGTACTATAAAAGATAAACAATCAAATTAGATTAAATATAAATTAATATATATAATAAAAAAAAACAGAAAGAAGATTTAATCCTCATACGTGGCATTGTTATACCTGTCCACAAGGTCATTTAAAAACCTCCTTTGAGACCAGTAGCCTCGCAGAACGGGATGTCCAGCCAATTATACTAGGATTAAACCATTAAAACAAATAACATATAAATTCATTGTATATACGCATGGTATGAATTAAAACAAACCAACATATAATTTATAATAACCAAACATGGCAAATTAAAACAAAATAAATAACAACAAGTTGGACTAATTAAGAAAAATATTATTATTTGTTATATAATAGAAGTCATAAATACCAACAGACGGATGATAACATACGGATGATAACAGACGGATAATTAAGTAAATATTAAACAAAACTGATTACTCTCCTTTAATACTAGCGAACAACAATTTTATCATTATAGGTATGACATTGTTAGCTTATATTAATTAGATTGATTAATAACAAAATAAATAACAACACATGGATGATAACATAAGCAAGAAATTAATTATATATTGTTTTAATTTATTATTGTATATATATTATTTTATAAATTAAAATATATAAGATGGAAAAAGAATATACCAGATAAATCTTTGGAGAAGCTTGATATGTAACTAAAATCTTCTGAGCAAACTCGTGCTGATAACGTGTTGTGAATAATATGAAAACAAGAACAAGAAGGAATAGTAACAAAATAAGATGAGAGAAAAGAAAGAGATTTGTATTATTCTGAATATTGACTTGTGTACAATGCCTTGAGTAAATCATCTATTTATAGGCATAAGAAGTACATAATACATTAAACTCTAATTAATGTAGATAATAATCCTAATGATAAAATAATTCAAATCTCCTTTGATAAAGTCTTTATCATGATAGACATCCACGTAGATAAATATTCATAACACATTTTTAAATATAATTGAAACATTGAAAGACTAATTTTTGTTTACATGTGTACAAATTTTACACAAGTTTGTATACTTAATCTTTAAGAATCAAAACCTAAATCCATAACCCTAAATTTCTAAATCCTAACCATAAACCATAAATTTTAAAGCCTATAAATTAAACCCTGAATCCTAAAATAAATTCATAACCCCTAAAACAAAAAGATTAGTCTAATCAATAGACTATATTGTATATTAGATAATTTTTCATATTACAATCTCATATTTGAGTTAAATGTGTTAAACATATATGTCGTATTTTCTTATACAATGTTGAAAGTGGAATTGGTTTTAGGTGAAATGACAATAGCAAGATGATTTGAAAACAAATACTATAATTAGGGTTTTTTTCCTTCTGGTTGCAGTGTTTTTCCCCAAATGCAAAGATGAATTAATGGGGTCCAAATGTATATAAATTCTTAACTTGCACTCCTTCAGGGTTTTGAGGCAAACCTGTGGTCTGCATAGACGGGGATATCTTATCCATATATCATTCTTCAGACTATACCCACAAAAATTCCAACACTCTATTATATATATATATATATATATATATATATATATGGATAGGATCAAATTACACTTTGTAAAACTCTATAAGTTTTACACCTTTTTTGGATCGTTGGATGAGTGAAACGGATGGATGAGATTAACAGTAAAATATGTGAAGATTATCACTTGGGAATTAAAAACACAGAGTTAATCTCAACCATCCATTTCTCCCATCCAACGATCTAAAAAAGGTGTAAAACTTAAAGAGTTTTACACAGTGTAAGTTGATCCTAACCCTATATATATATATATATATATATATATATATATATATATATATATATATATATAAGATATATATGATACTCTTACACTACGTAAAACTTGAAAGTTATATATATATATTAGGTTGTTGAATGAAGGTAAATAGATGGAAAAGATTAACAATAAAAAATGTGAAGATTATCACTTGGAAAAAAGATAAGAAAATAATCTTAGTCATTTATTACCATCATCAAACGGAAAAAAAAGTGTAAAAGTAATTGTATTTTTATACAATGTAAGTGAATCCTAACGTCATATATGTATAAATCCGAGTTTAACGGATTGAAGATAAATTTGATTGTTAAAGTATTTACATTCGATATCAATATTTTTTTTTGAAAGATAAAAGGGCCTCATTAAAAACCCCTTCCTATTGAAGGGGAAAAGAGTGCCCAACTACATTTTATTAGTATAAAACCAAGAGTACAACAATACACCAGGGTGGAATTTAATTTTAATGATCCTAAAATTAACACAAGGCTACTTCCTAGCCGATTCCCTGCTTAGCCAAGGCGTCTGCCTCAATATTACAGCATCGAGGAGACCATTTGAGAATAAGACTGAAGTTCCTTATTCTATGTGATATTGCATCCACCGTCGCCTTCACCATCAAGGGAGGATCCGCCGCGCCTGTGCACCAATCTACCACCGTTTGACAGTCGACTTCAGCTATCAATCTGTTCCTGGCAGCAAACACCGAGACATAAAACTTATCGATGCCATATCGTAATGCTTCAAGTTCTATCCAAGCAGGTGGGTCTGCCCCGACTCTCTCCGCGAATTGGAATAACGTTGCACCGCTACAGTCGCGAAACAACCCCCCGATGCCCCCACGCTCGCCCCCAACTCCCTTCAATAATGCCCCATCCGTATTAAGTTTCAAAAAACCCAAGGGAGGTGGAGACCATTTCTGGTCACACCTTTTCCTACCTTTCGACACCGGGGGAAACCTTGCCAATGTCGGATCCATATACAAGGCCTCCGAAGGTATTTCACAGTTAACATACTTGGCTTTAAACCAGAAAATGAGTCTAAGTCTGATAGTTTGTTCCAACTGAAACCAGTCAATATTTTTTCCACCGAAAGAGATTTCATTTCTAGTTAACCACACCGACCATATTACTGCAAATGGCACCAGCAACCACCACTCCTTAGATTTTGTTTCACAAATTGTTCCCCACATTTCCAGCAAGCTTCTTACGTCCCCAGGCAGGACCAAATCAGCCCTAAGCAACTTGCTGTACTTTGCCCAAATTCTCTAAACACCATAGCAACCAATGAAGAGATGCGAAACGGTTTCCGCAACAGAGTTACAAAGCGGACAGAGAATGTTCTCAAGGTTCTTCACCCCCCTCTTTATTAGTTCGACCTTTACCGGTATACGACCCCAACAAGCCAACCATATATACATTTCTACTTTGGGTGGGGCTATTCCTAACCAAACACAGTTGTGCCAAAAAGGTTCTTTATTTAGCATACCTGTAATAAGATTACGTACTGAGTTCACCGAGAAAGTCCTGTCGCTAGATCCGAGCCACCTAATGCCATCCCTCTCCACTGAGCTGGATTTAAAACCGCTGAGAAGAATCATCAACGACTCCCATTGCCCTTTTTCCCAATCGAACAACGGCCTTCGTAGTTGGATGGACCACTCCCATGAAGAGCCTATTTTTTCTCCAAATTCGCATATAAGGCCATTTTTATTAGTTGAGAGAGCAAAAATTCTCGGAAATCTCTCCGACAGAGGCTTATTACCAATCCAAACTTCCAGCCAAAATTTAGTCTTGTCCCCCACTCCAACTTGGATTACCATGTTGGATTTCACCATGGATCCGAGTTGGTCATTAGCATGGAAATTCTTTGCGATGCCACGCCATATCCAAGAGGACTCCTTCGGCCCAGGATTAACCGGAATTAAACTATTTCCAGGAATTTTTAGATTAATCACCCTCTTCCACATACTTTCTTGCTCATTCCCATATCTAAATATCCATTTGCAGAGGAGTGCTCTGTTTAGTACATTAAGGTCAATAACTCCAAGGCCCCCATTGCATTTCGGATCGCATAGATGCTCTCATTTAATCCAGTGAATCTTGGACTTGATTTCGCTACCCCCCATAAGAAATTAGCCATTAATTTATTGAGGCGAAGATTAACCGAGGCAGGCATCTTAAATATGGATAGGAAGTACACTGGGAGGCACGATAGAACTGATTTAATCAGTGTTAGACGGCCAGCAAAAGATAGAAATTTAGCCGACCAACCTCCAAGCTTACAACTGAATTTTTTGATGACCGAATCCCAAATAGATGTAGCATTTCTCTTGGAACCCAACGGCAAACCAAGATAATCTGTAGGAAATCGATCAAAAGTACAACCGATGTTCGAAGCCCAAGTTTTCACCAATGATTCATCAATATTTATCCCGAATATTCTGCACTTTTTCAAGTTTAATTTTAGACCCGATGCAAGTTCAAAGACCCTCAAAACCCTTTTAACATTGTAGAGCTGATCTTCTTTCCCCTCACAGAAAACTATCAAATCGTCGGCAAATTGAAGGTGCGACACCACTAGAGATTCAGAGTTGTTTTCGACGGAAAGACCAGAAAAAAGCTTTGACGCAACAACCTTTTTCAACATAAGACTCAGTGCTTCGCCAACCAGATTGAACAGGAGTGGGGAGAGGGAGCAGCCCTGACGCAATCCTTTGGAGATGGAAAATACTTCTGATGGAGACCCGTTGATCAAAACCGAGATAGAAGCTGTGGAGAAACACTTTATCATCCAGTCACACCATTTACTGTCAAAACCAAACTTGGTTAAAATCAGTTTCAAGAAAGACCAACTGACGGAATCATACGCCTTTCGGAAGTCTATCTTGAAAGCTATTCCACTCCGATTAGATTTGGATACCGAATCGATTATTTCATTTGCCACAAGGGAGCAATCAAGAATTTGCCTCCCCTTTATAAACGCGAATTGGTTTGCCCCTACAATTGTATCCATGACCCTGCTGAGCCTCTTCGCTAATACCTTCGACAACAATTTGTACATACCCCCTACCAAACTGATTGGTCGGTATTCCTCCAAAGATTCCGGATTTTTAACTTTGGGAATAAGTGTGATGAACGAATGGTTGGTACCTCTATCCCATTCTCTCCCATTATAAAAATCCGTAAAGAATTTCATGATATCATGCTTCATCAAATCCCAATATTTCTTGAAAAAATTGAGGTTAAATCCATCCGGACCCGGAGCTCGCGACCCATCGGAAGAGAACAGAATCGTCCGAACCTCCTCCTCGCTGAAAAGCCACTGTAAAGAATCCGCTTGTTCTCTAGAGAGTTTCTTGAAATCCAAATTGATGTTGGATACATCAAGGCCGTGAATTTGATTGTAGGAAGCTTGAAAATGCTCTTTGATTGCCTGTTTCACCAAAGGAGGGTCTGAAATAACACCATTATCTTTCTTGATGGATAGAATTGTATTTAGATTCCTCCTTGACACCACTGTTTGAAGGAAGAATTTAGAGTTTCTATCGCCCTCTTTAAACCACCGCAAACGGGATTTCTGTAAATACTCACTTTCCTCTCTCCTGTAACATTCCCATAGTTCAGTCCGAAGCTTCCGAAGTTCGACCCATAACTCATTCGAAACATCCCCTTCTTGAACTTTAATCTCTAGAGCTGAGATTTTGTGGCATAATTCTGCAGAACTTACGGCAGTACCCCTTCTCTTTGAATTCACCCAACCCTTAGCGGCTACTTTGACCTTCTTTAGAATGTTTCCTATGTTGATATTTGGGGAGGCTTGCTTGGAGTTAAAGAATGTCCTCTTTACCAGACTATCAAAACTGTCGCACTTCAACCAATAGTCAAAACACTTGAATGGCTTTGGCCCCCAATTCAATTTGACCGCAGATAACAGAATGGGGTTGTGATCTGACAATGATTTCTCCAACAGCTTTTGGTTTAGATTGGGAAAGGCAACATCGAAGTTAGGAGATACAAGAAATCTGTCTAGGCGTACGAACGTTGCTATCTCTCGGTTATTACACCATGTATATTTGCCCCCTGCATCGGTAAGTCCCTGAGCCCTGCTTCGTTCACAAAATCACAGAATGCCGAGATTGTTGCTCGATTCACTGTAAACCCCTTCTTTTCCTCTGGATCGAGGATGAGGTTGAAGTCCCCACCTACAACCCAGGCAATATCACGTGACTTGATTAAATTCTGTAATTCCTCAAGAAATTGGCCTTTTTCCGAATCCTGCGAAGGTCCATACACGTTTACAATCCCACATTGCAAACTCGTTGATCTGCATTCTTCGAATATGGCTATGAAACTGTCTGTTATTACCTTCTCAGTGACCTTGATAAAATCCGTACACCACATACTAATCAGACCACCCGCCGAACCCCTTGCCGGAGAGACAGTGAAATCCATATTAGACTTGTACCACAATCTTTGAGCCTCAATCCCAGATATCGATTCAACTTTAGATTCCTGAATGAAAGCGCATACTAGTTTGTGTTTGATAAGCAGTAATTTCAGTGCCCTTCTTTTCTCCCTTCTCCTAATCCCTCTAATATTCCAACTGAGGATGTCTAAATTCATAAGAAATCTGTAAAGTAAAACCTCATTCATCCGCGCACCTTAATTCGCCGCACGATCCTCATTCTCCAATTCCTGCACCCGATTTATGACAGCTTCACGGCCACCTTTGAAGAGGATTTATAGGAGGTTGCTGATGGCCCAAACAGATTCCGCTTCTAAACCTTTCACCGACGTAGAAGATCCCTCGATGCCCCGTCCATCAACAAAATTGTGGTCTTCAATCGAATCACGGACCCATCTTCTAATCAGCCTTCTGGAATCCGATCGAAAGAAGTTGCATGGAAATGGGATTTGTGAAAATAAAGTCCGGTTGTGAGATAGGTCCTTTGAGGACGATGAGACCATGATGGGTAAAGAGCCATCATCCCCAAAGCTGTCTGGAACCACCTCACAAGAAAGGTTCCCGGACTGGACAGGGGAGCAAGCATGGGCCAAACTATTAGAAAGCATCTGCTGCCCCAAATAGAGTGCCACGGGCCCATTAATTAAATTGTCTTGGGTCGTAAGCTCCACCTCAGCATTTCTTTCAATTTGGGCTTCAGGGTTTAATGAGGATGGAGACTCAATAGAATCATCCCATGAATCTACGAAAGCCCCATTATCAGAAGGCGGCTTATCCACCTGGTCGAGGATATCCCCTACATTCTCTGCAACGCCATGAATGGAATCTGGGGGTACCGACGAACGGCCCTGATTCCCAAGTGGAACATTGATGGGTCGAGGATATCAATATTCAATATACGAAGGGTAATTATTTCATACACTGGCGGTGGAAACAAAAAATTTTCTCAATCGCCTCACTTTTAGGGGGTTAGCATTAGACTTTGAGGTTCATAGGTTAGGGTTTATGTTTAGTGGTTTAGAATTGATGGGTTGCGGTTAGAATTTAGGGTTTATAGGTTAGAACCTAAATTCGCAACCATGTTAACATAAACCCTAAATTATAAATCCTAACCACAACCCATAAATTCTAAACCCTAAATCTAAACATCTAACACTAAACTCTAAAATATAACCACAAACCCTAAAAACGCAAGTGAAAACTTTTTTGTTTCCATCACTTATGTATTGAATATAAATCCATACACGAATATATGATCTTTTAATTATATAAAAACATATTGAACATATTCGTGTTAGATTTATATCCGGATCCGAAGATGGTCTCAAAGTATTAGCTAATCTTGCCGCTATGAATCTTTGTCTTGTGTTCAGACAAATCTAAAGAGCAAGAGATGAAGAAGACATGGCCTTCCCAGCTTCTCTAACATTAATTACATGTTTATATGTATTTAATACAACTAATTGAATTCCAAATTCTTTTAGACATTAGAACATTTTAAAAATTAAGCAAGCCATGCAGGGAAGAAAAGATCAAAAGAAGAAATTTAATTTGCTTCTCAAGTTAATTCATAAATTCAAATTCATTAATTTTGCTTTTTGGAGAATATAAAACATAATTTAATGAAATTTCTACTTTTTGTCCTCTCTTTATTGCTCACACAATCACATCTTCAAAATCGAAAGAAAATAGTTTTATGTTGATTGAGTTTAGTTCGATTGTCATTATTATTAGTATAATTATAAATTTATAATAAATATTGGTTTCGTTCGACCAAACTTTTGAAATCACTATTTTACCCTTTATAATATTATAATATATCATGATGATATTTTTAGTACATATGTTAAATATAGACTAAAGTTATAAACGTGTAATATTTGTTATGGGCTAGGATCTATTGTCACAATGTAAAAACTGAACAATTTTACACAATTTTTTAAAGGATTATTATCCTATACACTGGCAATGGAAATTAAAAGTTTTCACAAGCGCCTTAGTTTTAGGGTTTAGGGGCTTAGTTTAGGGTATAGGGTTTAGGGGTTTAGGTATGGAGATTTAGAATTTAAGGCTAGTGGTTAGAATTTAAGGTTTATGGTTAAAATTCAGGGTTTAAAGGTTAGGGTTTAGTTTTTAGGGTAATATAGTGAGAATTTAGGTTTTAATCTATAAACCCTAAGTTATAACCATAAACTGTAAATTTCAACTATTATCCATAAATTCAAAACTCATACACCTAAATCCCTAAACCATACACCCTAAACTAAGTGTCTAAACCCTAAAACTAAGGCGCTTGTGAAAATTTTTAAATTTCACCATCAGTATATCAAATAATTACCTTTTTTTTTTGAAATATAATTACCTTTTCTTTAATTGTTAATTAGTAAAAATTGATGAGAAAATTTTTACAGGAAAAAATAAAACTCGCACATTTTATTAAATAAAATTATTCAAACTAAATTTTTTGAAAAATATAATTTTTTATTTTTACTGAAATCACTTGTTGGATCAGAACTCCACCCGTTAAATAAGTGTTGGGCTGAGACGATCTATTAACCCATAAGATAATTAGCATCATAAGCATATTATAATTGGACACTTTTTTAAAGGGCCTGAACTGAAGTACCGGGTTAACCCAAATATGAAAACGGGTGGGTTATTAAACCCGGATTATCATATTTATAACAAATACAGAGAAAACATAGGTTTTTAGGAGGGTTTAGAGGCGGCTATCTCCACGAACAAAAAACACCATTCCCCATATCTTTCCCTTCTAAGATCTCTCGCGCTTTCTTACTTCTCCAATCTCTCTTCTCTTTCATTCTTCCCTTTCCTTCCTTCCTCAAACCCTCTCAAATTTTCCCACTCATTTCATACTTTTTGGTTCAAAAAAAGAAAAAAAAGGGGAAAACTCGGCTTTGATTTGGAGGGATTTGTTGTATACGAGAACAAGCATAGCTCAAGCATGTGGAGAAGCTTAGTTAAACAAGCTTCCAACAAAGCACAGAAGTTTAAATGTTTCCCAGAATCGTATACTTCTTCTCTTTCTTCATGTTCTTCTACAGGGTCTTGTCAAGGTCCTGTTTTGATCAATAAATTCAGACCTTCCAAGGCCATAACCGGTGGTTTTTATTGGTCCCCGGTTCTGGGTTTTCGAGGAAATGGCGTGTTCTTTTCGCAAAAGGATGGTTTGGGTGGATTCAGTTTCTCTCAATCAGGTAACCCTTTAAGCTGTTCTGGGAATTTCTGGAATTTGAAAGGGTATGCAAGTGCTGCTGAGGCTATTGTTTCTAATGAAGAGGACCTTTCGGGGTCTGAAGAAATCAATGAATTGGTGGAGGCAATAATCAAAGAAGAGAAGGGTCAGTGTTTTTCGAAGCAACCGAAAACGACTGTAGGAGGAATGGGGGTGGCGAAGTACAATACGTTGAAGAGGAGGCAGATAAAGATTGAGACTGAGGCATGGGAAGAGGCGGCTAAAGAGTATCAAGAATTACTAGCGGATATGTGTGAGCAAAAGCTTGCTCCGAATTTGCCTTATGTTAAGTCATTGTTTCTCGGTTGGTTCGAGCCTTTGAGAGATGCTATTGCTGCTGAGCAAGAGGTGTGCAAGGGGAATTCGAAGTTAAGCCATGCTGCTTATTTTAATCAGTTGTCAGCCGATATGATGGCGGTTGTTACGATGCACAAATTAATGGGGTTGTTGATGACTAGTACTGGTGGAACTGGAGGCATTAGGGTCGTCCAAGCTGCTTGCCAGATTGGTGAAGCCATTGAACATGAGGTGAGGAGGTTATAATAATAATTATTCAGGAAAACTATGAGCTTTTTTGAAGTTTATTAAATGATATATATATATATATATATATATATATATATATATATATATATGGGTTAGGATCGTTGGATGGGGGAATAGATGGTTGAGATTTACTCCGTGTTTTTAATTCCTAAGTGATAAGGTTGAGATTTACTCCGTGTTTTTAATTCCTAAGTGATAAGGTTGAGATTTACTCCGTGTTTTTAATTCCTAAGTGATAATCTTCACATATTGTTTCACTCATCCAACGATCCAAAAAAGGTGTAAAACTTAGAGAGTTTTACATAGTGTAATTTGATCCTATCCCTATATATATATATATATTTATAAAATTGTCGCTGGAGTTTATGGTATTCTATTACTGAAAGTATCCATGTGTTAGTAAAGTGGAACTTCGTGAAAGATTCAATATTGTGATTGGTGGGACTATTTCTAAATGTTAAAAATGGTAATTGGTAATATAGAAATGGCTTTTCTTTCATAGGAGTTGGACAGTGTGCTTTGGAAATGAAGTTGGAATTGTGATTATTACCAAAATTCTGTTTTCTGCTTCACAGGATAGAATTTGTGAATTTCTGGATGATATAGATTCATGCAACTTTAAGTATGGTGAAAAAAACATGTATCTAAAAGGGAAAGTGTACTTTGGATTATTTTCCCTTTAAGGTTTTTTGTTAGAATGATTGATTATTGTTAAAGATAGTTGGGGATGAAAATAAGTTGAAGTTGGCATTTTTTCTCTTCTGTTTTTACTGAATGACTCAAGATAGAGGTGTTTATTTAGGATTTATTTCCTAGATTTGTGCCTTATTCTCTTGGAGCATTTTGCTATTTCTTGATGAGAACTTGTTTATGGCTGTTTCCGTTGTGGATCAGGCCAGGATACAGAATTTCTTAGAGAATACTAAGAAAAAGAACACAGCAGACAAAAAAGTTAGCACTGAATCTGAACCTGAGACCAATGAACAAGAGAAACCGACCAAAAATCAGGAAAGGCTGAGGAAAAAGGTGACTCAGTTGATGAAAAAGCAAAAGGTGTATCAGGTAAGGGAAATAGTGAAGGGGCATGATAGTTCAAAGCCTTGGGGCCAGGAGGCACATGTTAAGGTATGTGATTTTTGCAGCTGAAAAATTATCTGTTGTGGTCCTTGTTGTGTTCATAATCTTCTATCGTGGTTTTGCCCATTTTAGGTTGGCTGCCGTCTGATTCAGTTATTGATGGAAAATGCCTACATACAACCACCGGTTGATCAGATAGGAGATGCCCCACCTGATATTCGCCCTGCATTTGTACATGCTCTAAAAACTGTCAGCAAAGATGGAAAGTAAGTACATCAATATTCATCTGCTTTCTCTCACTTTTGATTTCTTCCTCATTCATTTGTAACTTACAATATATTACATACTTTTTGCGATTATTGAAGAGAAACAGAATTACTGTTCTGTTTTCATTGAATAATCAATCTTAGTTACATCAGTAGATTATATCCTAAATAGGTTAGGACTTTTAGTTTTACAAGGAGACCTAGTTAGGTTTGAACTCTAACTCTATCTGTTAGGTACAAGATAAAGATACACTTTAACTTATTTACAAACTCTAAGATTGCGTTATCTAACAATTATATTCTTCTCCAGCAAAGGCAGTAGAAGATATGGTGTCATTGAATGTGATCCATTAGTTCGCAAAGGACTTGAGAAAACTGTAAGTTGTCTCTAACAAATGCAGTCAACAACCATTTTATTCATAAACAATATCTCCCTTGAATTAATTTCTATTGTTGAAAGTATTTGTATCTGGATGAACTAATATATATGCTCGTGCAACCAGGCTAAACACATGGTCATTCCTTATATGCCAATGTTAGTACCTCCTCAGAACTGGACAGGGTATGTACTCAAGGTTCTATCTTTGTACAGTTTATCTCCTCAAAACTTATTCCAGCTTATGTAAATATCTTCATATCTCAGCTTGGAAGAGCTATATATATTCTCACTTGTTTAGTTCCTATTCACCCACTGATAAATTCTGCGATATTTTGGCAGGTATGACCGAGGTGCATATTTGTTTTTACCATCATATGTCATGCGGACACATGGAGCAAAACAACAGCGTGAAACTGTTAAAAGAACTCCAAGGCAACAATTAGAGCCTGTTTTTGAGGTTTGAAATGCTTGAGATTTATACTTATATCTCTATTTTGTCACTTTTAAATGTCACCAATTCAGTATTTACATTTTTTCTTTTAAAATGAGACTAGATTTTGATAAATTCTTGCCATTCACAATTTTATATCACTGTTCAATATATCCTCTTGTTACAGTGATTCTTTTTTTTTTTCTCTCGTGCATCAGGCCCTGGATACACTAGGGAATACCAAATGGAGGATAAACAAAAGGGTTCTCGGTGTAGTGGACAGATTATGGGCTAATGGAGGCTGTATTGCAGACTTAGTTGACCGTGAAGATGTGGGTACATATAAAATATGTTGAATTTGATTTTCTTATTCTGGTTTATGATCTTTTTTATTCAAGTTAATGATCTTCCAATACGGTTTATTTTAAATTTTGAATAGGTTCCTCTGCCTGAGGAGCCTGACACTGAAGATGAAGCAGAAATTCGAAAATGGAAGTGGAAGGTAAAAGCTGTTAAAAAGGAGAACAATGAAAGGCATGCACAGCGGTGTGATATTGAACTGAAACTTGCTGTAAGAAGCTGCCTTAATCAGTGACATCTTTTTGTCATATCGTGTTCTTATATATTGATGTTAAAACACTATTTTCTGATGGAATAGGTGGCTCGAAAGATGAAAGATGAGGCCGGCTTCTACTACCCACACAACGTTGATTTTCGAGGCCGAGCGTACCCTATGCATCCATATCTAAATCATCTTGGCTCTGATCTATGTCGAGGTGTGTTGGAGTTTGCTGAAGGACGCCCCCTTGGGAAGTCAGGCTTACGCTGGCTGAAGATACATTTGGCTAATTTATATGCTGGAGGAGTCGACAAGTTGTCATATGAGGGTCGAATAGAATTTACCGAGAATCATTTGGACGATATCTTTGATTCAGCAGACAGACCTCTTGAAGGGAAGCGCTGGTGGTTGAATGCAGAGGATCCTTTCCAATGCTTGGCAGCATGTATTAATCTCTCTGAAGCTTTAAGAAGCTCTGCTCCAGAGACTTCCATTTCACACATGCCCGTCCACCAGGTATTTTCTCCCTAGCAAAATTGAAAAAGTAGATACTGGATTTCCTATTTATCTGTTAGCTATTTGGATTATTAGTCAAGTGTTTCATGTGCATGGCTGCATGCTTGGATTTATACACAAAGACCTGTGTGTCTGCATTCCTACTATATAGACTTTGGAGGTTTTCTCCTTTTGAGGATGCTTCTATACCTGTAACTGCTAGAATTATGCTGTGTTTTATGTGATGATATTGCCAATTGCCATTATAGCTGTTTTTTGTGGTGTTGACGGTCTTTTGTTGAACCCTGCTTTGAGTGTTTCATTGTATTTCAGTTGTCTGAATCATATTATTGGGTTTTTATGTCATGATCTTCTGCAAGGATGGTTCATGCAATGGTTTACAACACTATGCTGCCCTGGGAAGGGATAAGGTAATGCACTTTTCTCTTCTTCATATTTCATATGATTGTTTTAATCCAGCCTTACCAAATTAGGATGTCTCGAGTTGTTTTCCTTTTACTAAATGCAGAAAGCGTTAGCTATTGACTCATTTAATAATCCAATTGTGCTCTTAATTCTATTGTTAATTAGACTTTAAATAAAGAGCTGATCCAGATTTAGGGTATTGGCTATATTGGGAGAGTTTTGAAGGATATATAGGGATTGAAGGGAGAAAGCGTTCCAAGTTGAATCACATCCTTACATGTCACATATTGATTCTTGAATGTGTCTTTTTCTTGATATCAGGGTCTCTCTTCTTTCTCACTCATTTTATGGATTGCGTTCTTTACTCATAACAAGTGAAAACTCATTAAAATTTGTTTAATTACGGTAGTATGCGTTTCTCCATATGAACTGAATGTGCAATGTGCATATATAGTGAATGAAATATTTAAATGATTAGAGTAAAATTGCTTAAATATGCACAGATAACTTCTTTTTTTGTTCTTTGGTATGCTAATTAAACTGCTTTGGCTTTCAGTTGGGAGCAGCTGCAGTGAATCTTGTTGCTGGAGACAAACCAGCTGATGTCTATTCAGGAATTGCGGCCCGGTAATTCGACTTCCTTTCTCTAGTTCTCTCCTTATTTTGAGAAAGATGCTTTACACTTTTGCTTTAAGCTGTGTTAAATTATTGACATTTGAGTGGAAAGACAGATTCCATTTCTGGCAACTTAGAGGAATGCTCATTAATGCATTTGTAAGAGTTGTATCATGAATTGACAGATCCATATTTTTTGTCAACAATCTGGTCCAACTAAGCATGGGTTGCCATTTTGCTTTTATTGATTAATGTTTTTACCAGGTTTCTGCAACGCATAAGAATTTCTATAGAAATCGGCTTGGAATGTTGAGTTTACGGAAAACAATATTCTCTCATTGACCTATCTAAATCAATTTGCTATTCTGGTGTAGGGTTCTTGAAATTATGAAGAAAGATGCGCAGGAGGACCCTGCGACAAATCCTCATGCTTTACATGCACGGCTTTTAATCAATCAGGTTTGTTTCATTTCCTTCTGTCGAACAACAAGAGGGAAATGAATAGAAATCCTCTACCCTTTTCGGTGCCCCTATTTATGCCCCCATACTAAAAAATAGGTTTATGCCTTTAGGGTTAGGGTTTGTGGTTAGGGTTTAGGGAATTTGGGGTAGGTGTATTTTTAGGATTTAGAATTTAGGGTTAGGGCTTGGAATTTAATTTTTTAGTATTTTTTGTGTTGGGGCACCGAAAAGGGGCAGAGGATTTTTATCCGAGGAAAACGGTAATCTGCGATGATAGTTACACTAAATGTGGGGGGGGGGGGGCTTCAATTCTCTAATTTGTATATTTGGCCAATTGAAATTGGATGCATATACTTGGGTGGTTAGTTCCTGATGCGAGGAGTTTCATAGCTCACACTTGTGTCCATCTTATCACTGATATATGACCTTCACTATTTCATATCTCTAGGTTGACCGGAAGCTTGTGAAGCAGACTGTTATGACTTCTGTGTACGGTGTTACTTATATTGGTGCACGTGACCAGATCAAGAGAAGGTTGAAGGAGCGATGTGCTATTGCAGATGAAACTCAGCTCTTTGTTGCTTCTTGCTACGCAGCAAGAGTGAGGACTTTTCTTGTTTGCGCAATTCATATATCAATGTCGGGTTGAGGATTAACATGATCATTTTTTCTATGTTCAGACCACCTTGACTGCCCTGGGAGAGATGTTTGAAGCTGCAAGAAGTATCATGGGTTGGCTTGGTGAATGTGCAAAGGTCAGTCATTAACATTTATTGATTTGATGTTTTCTTTAGGTATTTATGTGATTGTGAGTGCTGCTAATAAGTTCTGGTTCTGATGTTGGCAAAATGTCTCTTCTGCAAGCAGATTTATGAATGTATCCTACGTGCAAGAATGCCAGAAAAGTAGTGAATAAATGAATAGAAAGAAATGTTCATTAGTTTGGCACTTGCATTTCTAGAGTTAAAACCCAAGTACTTGATGTCTGGTCAACTGGAAAGTATTTAAGGGAAATATTGAAAATATTTATATTGGCTACAATTTGTGAAAGCTTCTGGTGAAATTAGTTAATTGGTGGCTCCCTACTAATATGTTTATATGGCATCCTTTTCACATGTATACTTCTAGGAGTTAGGCGATGTGAGAATTTTTTTGTTATACATTTAGCATTCCATCTTAATTTTTATTTTCCAATAAATTTTCTAGCATACTTGATGCTGACAGACTGAATATGAACAGGTTATAGCTTCTGAGAATCAGCCAGTGCGTTGGGTCACTCCTCTTGGTCTCCCAGTTGTACAACCTTACCGGCAATTAGGACGGCATCTTGTAATTGTCTAAAACATTTATGGAACTTTAAAATGGACAGTATTACCATGCAAAGACAAAAGAAGCTTTACAAACATTCTAATGTAATTAATTTAATGCAGATAAAAACTTCCCTTCAGGTGTTGACTCTACAACGAGAAACTGACAAGGTAATTTTCTTTCTTTATCTGTGCCCTTACAGTTTCCGAGTGAAGAAAAGAATGCAAAATATTGTCTGATTCTTCATCTATTGTTTGCATGAAACGAAAGTAATACTTACTTTCAAGTCTGTTAAAACCAATGATTATAGGTCATGGTTAAGCGGCAGAGAACTGCATTTCCCCCAAATTTTGTTCACTCCCTGGATGGATCTCATATGATGATGACTGCTGTTGCCTGTAAAAAGGCTGGCTTGAATTTTGCAGGTGCGTTGTAATTTTTTCCTGTAGTGACTTTTAGTGCATGTATCCATTCAAATCTTTGTCTATACGAGGAAGTCTAAATTCAATGCTGATGTCGTCACAGGGGTCCATGATTCGTACTGGACACATGCATGCGACGTTGATGACATGAACAGGATACTAAGAGAAAAGTTCGTTGAACTCTACGAGGCACCGATATTAGAAAATGTAATGTATCTCTTACTCTTGGCTCTGTATTCTAATCTGTGTACTGTTGCTCAAGTTAAACCAAAAAGAGTTACAAGACACTGTCAAATTCGTAAAAATCTTTATGAATATTTGAAAGACATTTTTCAACTAGAAATAGATGATAGCTTTATATGTTTTATTCCATGCCTTCTCTCAAAGTCCCATTATGATGATGATTCCATGTTAAACACATTGTTAATGAAAAAAGGTAATATAGAAACAGCATACTTGGGATACCCTATCGTCCGGATGGAGTTGAATTTCACAATCTGGTTATATATTTGTGTATAAAACATGAAGAGTCTTGTGTATCCGAGTGTCATTGTAATTATCAAATATAAAAACAAATTTCGAAAACCAAAATATGCATTTGTTATGTTTGTTGGTTGATGTTTTCTGCTGATTGAAAAAAGATGGTTTAATTTGTGCCTACAGTTGTTGGAAAGCTTTCAGAAGTCCTTCCCTTCATTAAACTTTCCGCCGTTACCCGAGCGAGGAGACTTTGATCTTCGAGAAGTTCTGGAATCCCCCTATTTCTTCAACTAGCCTGATCCAGACGCAACTATCTGTTATCGAGCAACGCTTGATGTCAAATCATATATTCTTTGACCAAGGGCATGAGTCTGAAGAGGCAAGGCTCCTTTTGCAACCAAATTATAAGGGGTAAGGTCTGAATTGAATATCCCAAACTGTAGGCTTGCCAACTACAATCATTATCCTGTGGGTACTTACTTTTGTACATATGTTATACAAAAATAATCAAATTGTCTGGAGATTACCTTCAAATTTATTGCCCCATGATCGGAGTTGGGGCGTCGGTCCACAATATTTTTTGAAGGATTCAAAGAAATAAACAGCAAAGAACAGTTCCGACGGTCTTGAAACTAGGCCGATCGGATTAAGCTATGCAGAACTGGTTGAGGAAGTGGTCTACCAAGACGGAAACTTCAATCGAGCATCTGGATCATCGGTATTTTATTCTTTTTCCCTAATTATTAGTGCAACAGACAAAAGAAGCCATGGAAGCAGTTCTTTACATTGATCATCAGGCTCATTCAAGTTATAAACAGGGATGATTGGTATTTGTGTGTGTGTGTTCTTTGTCCTTTTGTTGTATATTTCACTTCTGAAAGACTTTTCTGGAAATGTAGAAGCTTGGAATGGTTCCTTCTTGTAGTAAAGAGGGTTCAAATTAATTGATTTATTTGTTAAGACCATGAACTGAACTTTCTGGTTTTAGTTGTTTGAACCCAACATTTTAATCATTAATCATTTCAGTCATGTTTTTTTTCCTTCCTTTTTCCATATCTGTGACTGTCAGTATCAACCTTGGGTCATGTTTGGTTGAACGTCACTCAAATAAAACTATTTAATGCCATTTATTAAATTGTTGATCAAGCCATGCTTTTCTTTGCTTAGAATTTGGATATGCGGTGGGAGAATTGATTTTGGATCATCGTGATTTTAAGAATTAATTTTGTGTAAAATTGATTTTAAACTAACGGGGAATTTTTTTTTATATAAAATATTCATGATTGTGTAAAAATATAGTGTAAAAATTACTATGAAACGTAAAAGCTACTATCTTCTAGCTTTTCCCAAAATCACGTTTGGTGCTCAGAATTAATTTTAGATTTTTACATCCAAACATGTAGGCACGATGTTTGAGACACAAAATTTCGATGAACAGGAATTTGGCCCTTTCACCGCGGAAATAAACACACACTAAATGAGTTATATTTTGATACATAGTCTGTATAAAAAAATTTAAAGAACTTTTTCTTAATATCTAAAATCCTAACAATAACACCCTACAATTTTAATCCTTAAACTCTAAATCTTATATAAATTTTAAATTCTTAAAATTGACAAACATGTGTAAACTGAAATTTACACGTAATGTGAATCAAAGTTTTTTTTATTATTTATCTGTGTATGAAAAGGCAAAGAAGATGTAACATTCCAACCACTACTTCAATTCCTATATGTCTAATTAACAAGAATTCAAGGTTAGCCTTGTATACCCATGATAAGTCTTCAAGCCAATAGAATTCAAGGTTTGTCTTGTATGCCCATGATAAGTTTTCAAGCCAATAGGAAATTGGACCAAATCAAATTACACCCAAATTCCAAATTAACAAGTTATCAAACCCTATAGGTCAAAAATTGATAAAAATTTTGATCAAAAAAAATTTGATAAAAATACATCTATTTTATATTGGGTTTAATTTTAGATACGTACTCGTATTTAACACTTATTCTTAAAATTCAGATGACAACTCTATTGGTAGCGTTTAGAAGTGATAATACATAACATGCATGTACACACATACGCGCGTACATACATACATACACGTTCAATTCCTCAACAATAATGTATGGTCGTAGAGCTGACTACTCTTCAGTCTTGCAGAGTTCAAAATATTCTGTTCTTTTGTCAAACAAAAAGGGTCTTGTTTCATCATATATTCATATGCATGACGTGTAGATACATACATTCATACACAGGGGCGGAACATAGGGGTTTAAGGGGGATTTGGTCCCCCAATTTTTTTTTCATTAGGAATAAGATAGAATTTTTAAAAAAATAAAATTACCTCTATAATCCCTTTAAAATTTGCAAAATTTAGTTTGGCCCCCCTCAAAATTTCTAATTTCATTTTGGCCCCCTTCATAAATTTTTAGTTTTTTTAAATTTCATTTTGACCCCCTTTATAAATTTCTAGTTCCACCTCTATTAATACACTATGTATTATAAATACATATTTGACTTTTCATGTCAAGAAAGTAGAAATTGATCACTTTCATAATGGTGGCATGATATAATATACAATGAACCACCATGGAGAAAAAGACCGATTGACCTTGTTTTCTTCATTTCCAACTCAAAATCTCATGCCTCTGCAAGTTTGCTTAATTCGAGGAAGATCCTTGGAGGTTCGAGCTCTTCTTTCATGTCGGTACGAATTTTTCAAAATCGACGTCTTCTTCATTTCGATTTTCCTATTTTTTAGTTTGATCATCGAATTCGAGTACCGTAGTTTGATCATTCATATTGTAAATGTTTGAGTTACAGTTAGGACAGCTAACTGGAACTCAAACATTTAGGACAGCTCCGATGCCTATGTTGCTCCGACTTTTCATTGTTCGTTCTTACATGATTCATGTTCGATATCGATGTCCAACCCCTTTATAATTTTTTTTTTTTCAGATGAACAACACTTCCTCTAGTGTTTTTGAATCCTTGTTGGCAGATATTTCATCAGTCATAGAATCTGTAGAATGTATAGAAGCTGAGCAAGGAATATTTGTCGAATTCGGATGCTATCTTTATCGAGTTTTTCCAGCAATAATGGAGTTGCAGTATGCAGAGAATCCCCCCAAAAACAAGAAAGAGATTCTACAGTCTCTTTCCACTAATGTCAATTTGGCTAAAGATCTTGTTGGAGAGTGCCATAAAAAGAACCATTCAGTCTCAGGTGCTGAACTTGTGAAGATCATAGCTCAGCTAGAAGGGGTTATCCAATACATAGGTGAATGTTTGTGCTCGATACCATCCGGGACATTCGGGGGTGCACGGTACGCGGAAAGTGCGGTCCGGTCTCTTTCGGATGAATTGCAGAGTGTGCACTTTGAACTCCAGCAACCTTTAGAATCAAAGATGTCTTTTGCAATGCCGAAAGAATCCGACCTTTACCCTGTCGATGTTGATGAATCGGTGTCTACGGAGAGTTCCGAAGTTTTAAGTATGCCTCACTTGATTGATTTCCTTAAGGTTACAAACCATAGAAGCCAATTGCAGCATGAGAACAAGGAAAACTCTATGGCAGCATTGTCACATGTAGTTAACTATATCGAACCGATGTACGACACATTCTTCTGTCCATTAACTAAGCAGATTATGGATGATCCGGTCACCATCGAAAACGGAGTGACCTACGAGCGGAAGGTGATATCGGAGTGGTTCGAGACCTTCAGTCATCAAGACGAAATAATCTGTCCAATCACTGGAATGAAGCTTACAAACAGAGTTTTAAGCACCAATGTTGCTCTAAAGACCACAATAGAGGAGTGGAAGGAGAGAAATGAGACTGCAAGGATCAAAGTCGCCCGAACAACGCTATCATTGGCTTGTTCGGATAGTATGATACTAGAAGCTATAATAGATCTGCAACACGTCTGCAAACGAAGACGGTGTAATAAGGTAAAACTACTCAGTGTTGGAATATTGCCATTGCTTATTAGATTACTTGGATACGAAGGCAAAGATGTTAGATGTGAGACTCTGGAACTATTACTACAATTGGCCGAGGACGACGATGAAGTAAAGGTTCGATTCTTACTCATTTCCTGTTATTTTTATAGTTTGATTTTATATATTAACCTGGTCTATTTTTGCAGGAAATGATAGCTAATATAATGCATGATGTATCAGCATTGATTGAGTTGATATCAAGTAGTCACCAGGAAATTAGGCATGCATCATTGCTTTTGTTAGTTGAGCTTTCTAGATCTCGAGCTCTGGGCGAAAAAATCGGGTCAGCTACCGGAGCAATTCTGATGCTGATTAGAGTTAAATTCAATCATCATGTTGATTCCTTTGCTTCAGAAAAAGCAGATGAAATTTTGAAGAACCTAGAGCGATTTCCAGATACCGTAAAGCGGATGGCGGAATATGGATTCTTGGAACCTCTTTTAGATCATCTAACAGAAGGTAACATCCCAATCTGAAGCATACATTGATACATACATACATACATACATACATACATACATACGTACGTACGTATGTTAAGAATCAAACATGGTTACAATGGCTAAATGGACAGGTTCCGAGGAGGTTCAAATGGAAATGGTTAGCTGCTTGGGGGAACTCATTCTTAGTAATGACAGTAAAACCTATGTGGCCGAGAAGGCTTCTCCGAGTCTCGTTAAAATGGTGCAAAGTGGGAACATTGTTCTCCGAAAAGCGGCGTTTACGGCCCTAGCACAAATATCGTCTGATCATCCGAATGGCAGGATCCTTGTGGAAGCTGGCATTGTCAACATTATGGCTGAAGAAATGTTCACTCGCGGGACATATGACGAACCGATGGATTCGAAGAAAGAGGCTGCTGCAATACTTGCTAATGTTCTTGAATCCGGGGTCGAACATGACCGTATCGAAGTGACCACTCTTGGCCACAGGATCAGCTCGGATTATGTTGTTTATAACATTATCTACATGCTTAAGAACTCGACTCTAGACGAGCTCAGCACCAATCTCATCAGGATTCTGTTGTGCTTAACAAAGTCACTTGAATCGATGGATACGATCGTTGCGGTAGTGAATGCGTGTGAAGCAAGCTATACCCTCATTGAACTCATCAATAGTCCACATGAACGGCTCGGGGTTGCTTCGATCAAGCTACTTATTTCGCTCGCACCGCATATCGGTAACACACTAGCCGAAAGACTATGCAAAGCTAGGGGACAAGTACAACCTCAGAACTTAATCGAATGCGCCACCGAAGCTAGCCACATTACAGAGAAGCAGGCAGTTTCTGCAAATTTCCTAGCCAAACTACCCCAACAGAATCTCACACTCAACCTTGCTCTTCTCAACAACGACGTCGTCCCCACGGTTCTTCGGAGAATCACCGCAATCCAAAGAAACGGAACGAGAACAAGCCGGTATGCAACTGTTTACTTAGAGGGTCTAGTTGGAATCCTTTACAGGTTCACGACCACATTGTATGAACCAAAAGTCTTGTTCCTTGCACAAACTCACAACTTGACATCGGTGTTCACCGAACTACTCACCGGGACATCGAGTTCCGAAGTTCAAAGACTGTCGGCAACCGGACTGGAGAATCTCTCATCACAGTCCATAAACCTGTCAAGGCCACCACAGGTAAAGAAAACCAAGTCAAAAAAACTATTTCACATACCGAATTTCTCGTCTTTCCGGTCACTAGAGACCAGAAAGACACCAGCTCTATGTCCAGTACACAGAGGTGCATGTTCTTCAGACACAACATTTTGTTTGATCGATAGCAAAGCCGTCGAAAGGCTGTTAGTCTGCCTTGATCATGAAAACGACGACGTCGTCGAGGCCTCGATGGCGGCTATATGTACATTGTTGGATGACAAGGTTGATGTAGGCAAGAGTGTGAGCCTGTTGAGTGAAATGAATGCCATTCAATACATACTAAATGTGCTGAAAGAGCATAAACAAGAGGGTCTAAGGCAGAAATCACTTTGGATGATTGAGAAATTCTTAGTGCGAGGGGAAAAGGAGTCTGTTTCTGATATATCAGAGGACAGATTATTGCCTGCTTCATTGATTAGTGCTTTTCATAATGGGAATGATAGTATGAAGCAGATGGCTGAGAATATTTTGAGACACTTAAACAGGATGCCTAGTCCTTCAACTAGTTATTGTAGCCTGTAAAAACATGGATTCGAATGTTAGATGTTGTTTAAAGAATTTAGCGGAAAAATTCGATTCTTTGATGAAGTTGAAAGGTTTGATATTTCATCACGCTAGAACAACTATTTGTTGATTTTTACATTTATAGTTGATAAAACTACATGTACATAAAAAAAATGTTTTGAAGCACAAACTATGTAAACCGAAGTTTAAAAAAATCCGGCAATCTTCGAATAAATAGATTATGTTTTAGGATTTGACTTAAGATTTAGATTTAGAGTTTATATTAGATATTTAAAACTTAAGATCAGTGATTTAGATTTTATAGTTTAAATGAGAAAAGTTGTGTAATTTTTTTAAGGAAAATACTTTGATGTACAAGCTTGTGTAAACCCCTTTAATTTTAGAGTTTTAGGTTAGGGTTTAGGAGTTTAATATGTAGGGTATATAATTTAAGTTTTATAGTTAGAATTTAGAGTTTAGGGCTTGGGGTTTAGGTAAAGGTTGTTAGGTTTGTAATTTAGATTTTAAATTTTATAAAAGGATTGTGTAAAAAAAAATTACACAGCTTGTGCATCAAAATAAAGGAAAATTCTACAACGGGCGACGAACATTGATGAACACCACTAACGATGAACACCATTAATTTTTTTTTTAAATTTTAAAAATCTAAATGACTAAAATTATAATTAAAATTATCTCTTAAAAAATAAAAATCAAATTTAATAGTTACTTTATAATATGTTAGAATCAAATATACCCAATTCTCCTAAACCCTAACAAAATCAATCTCTTAAAAAAAATAGAAATCAATTTATAATTTTTTAATAGATTAGAATCAATAATATGAGAATTGGGTATATTTGACTCTAATCTATTAAAAAATTATAAACTTATTTCTATTTTTTTAAGAGATTGATTTTGTTAGGGTTTAGGAGAATTGAGTATATTTGAATCTAACCTATTAAAAAAATATTATGAAATAATTATTAAATTTTATTTTTATTTTTAAGAGATAATATTAATTATAATTTTAGTCCTTTGGATTTTTAAAATTTTTTTAAAAAAATTAATGGTGTTCATCGTTAGTGGTGTTTATCAATGTTCGTTGCACGTGGCAGACTCATCCCAAAATAAAACCCTTTTTTTAATATGTATCAAAATATAACTCTACATAAAACTATATATTGTGTAATTGATAGTTATACAATCACCTAGTCTTTCAATTACTTATTATAGCTGAAGTTGTTTAAGAGAGCTGGAGTCTCATCGCGATAAATTATTTAATTGTTGATTTTTTATCTATAATTAGTAAAATAATATGAGAAAATGTTTTATGTATTTGTAGGTTAGAGTTTAGTTTATGGTTTAAAATTTAGACCATAAAAATTGTGTTTTAAATTTTATAGCTTATGAGTTAAAGTTTTAAGCTTAGATATATGAATTTTTATTTAAAAAATAAAATTAAACATGCTAGTGGACTATTTTTAATAGCATATGCATGAAATAATAATTCAAAGTGTATATACAATAAAATTATATATTTTATAATTGATATTTGTCGCCTTTCTTTCCATATTTTCCATTTTGTCTACAATTTCAATTTTCTAATTATAAAATACATATTTTATTTATGAAATTTATTCAATGCACATGATAATGACTATATACGTCTTTCTATTTTAGGTGTTATGTATTTAATTTAAAGTTTAGTTTTAGAGTATAATTTAGTTTTTTTATTCTTATAAATTAAGATTTACAGTTAAAAGTTTAGAGTTTGAATTTTAAATATTAAAATTAATAATTTAGATTTTAATTTTAATTTTAATTTTAAAGAAGAAACATAGACTTGTGTAATTTTTTTACATTGTATAAAATATAATTTTTATTTAAATTTTTATTTTATTTTTATGGGTTAGGATCAATTTACACTGTGTAAAACTCTTTAAGTTTTACACCTTTTTTGGATCGTTGGATGGGGGAAATGGATGGTTGAGATTAACTCCGTGTTTTTAATTCCCAAGTGATAATCTTCACATATTTTACTGTTAATCTCATCCATCCGTTTCACTCATCCAACGATCCAAAAGAGGTGTAAAACTTAGAGAGTTTTACACAGTGTAATTTGATCCTATCCCTTTATATATATATATATATATATCAGATAGGATCCGTTTAGGATCAAATTACACTGTGTAAAACTCTCTAAGTTTTACACCTCTTTTGGATCGTTGGATGAGTGAAACGGATGGATGAGATTAACAGTAAAATATGTGAAGATTATCACTTGGGAATTAAAAACACGGAGTTAATCTCAACCATCCATTTTCCCCATCCAACGATCCAAAAAAGGTGTAAAACTTAAAGAGTTTTACATAGTGTAAGTTGATCCTAACCCATATATATATATATATCAGATAGGATCCGTTTACACAATGTAAAACTCTTTAAGTTTTACACGTTTTTTGAACCATTAGATGAGTGAAACGAATAGATGAGATTAACAGTAAATATGTGAAGATTATCACTTGAAAAAAAGAGAGTAAGGAGTTAATCTGAACCATCTATTCTCTCATCTAACGATTTAAGTTTTACACCGTGTAAATTAATCCCATCTCTCTCTATCTATATATATATACATGGAAAGAAAGGTGATACAAATCAAAGTATAATAAACCATTCAAACTCCAAAATCCCAATATAACAAAAATGTTAGGATCTGATCAAGTGTAATAAATCATTCAAATTTCAAAATCTCAATATAACAAAAACGTTAGCATCTTCCTTTTCTGTATTATTTCCAAAAATTTAATTACTAAACCCTAAAAGTTGTTCTATAAAATCTCTAAATTACAATCAAATTTTGTGAAAAATACTAATAAGATGTCTTCTTTTACCGTATCTTCCTTCCTGATTATTTTACTTGTCGCTTTCTGTAAGTAATATTTTCTTTTCATTTTCAATGTTTTAATCACTATATATTGTTATATATTTGTGAAACTTTAATTTCATAAAACTAATATGTGTATTCAGTGTTTTAAAATTATTGCAATTAAATTCTTGTTCTTCTTAAAAAATTTTGATTTATTATTCTTTTTAGGATATTGTCATTTAAAATTAATAAAATTAAACCTTAATATCTTATTTTTTAGTTTAATTACTTTTTAAGACCTTGCAGTTTTAAAATGTAAAATTAAACCTAAAATTTCTTAATTTTTATGGTTTAATTACTTTTTAAGACCTATTTGTTTTAAAGTTAATTAGTTCATCTCTCTCGTAGTTCAATCCTAACTATGTCTCTGCGTGTATTAAAATAAAATTATTTATATGTATTATATTTTGATTTTATAGGTGTATCGAACTCAGTGACACGAGCCAGAGAACATCCCGAAGAACCAGGATCTTCACCGGTGGCGAAACCTAACTTTGGACCGATCACAAAACACTCATGCTTTCTTTGCGGTGAATGTCCTGCACATTGTTGGTTGTTCTGTAGATGTGTCGATGAAGTTTGTTTCTGCGTGTAGTTTGGTTCAAAAGTATGTTGTTTCATCACTTCTCGATGACTCAAAAATAAGGTTCCGACACACGATTAATTTTATTATATTTTGGAAAAAAAATTATAAGTGAATGAAAATAAACATTATTGGAGTTTAATTCGTGTTGAATTTTATATATTATATGTTCAATCGATAAACGTGTTAATGAAATTCGTCATATCTTTAATTAATAGAGTTAATTCGACTATCTAATTGGTAAACAGTTTAGTATCGCTTAAATAGAATTCGAGTTTGAATCTTTATATATACAAAAAATTACCAAAATTAAGTATAAAATGCGGGTCAATCTGAATTAATTAAAAGAACTGAGAGGACAACAAAAAAATCGTCACGTCAAACAAGTTATATTTTCCAACTTTCTGATACATGCTATGATTTCGATTTACATCGGATAAATCCGATATAGCTTGTTCATCAAATAGCAGAATGATGTATGTTTGAAGAAAAACAATTAATTTCAATATTTCAAAGAAATTTTTGTTGTAAGTCTTTAAATCATATGTGGCAGGCTGACACGTCATTTTTTCTCTCTTAGTCAGTATATCATGTCGACTAAAATCATAAAAAAGTACATGTGACAGGCTGCCACGTCATTTTCTCTCTCTTAGTCAGCATGCCATGTCGACTAAAATCATAAAAAAGCACATGTGGCATGCTGACTAGGAGAGAGAAAATGACATGGCAAGCTGCCACAAGTGATTTTTTTCTCTCCTAGTCAATGTGTTGTTAACTTTTGACAGCGGAGTACCATTTTAAAAATGAAATATAACGTTGAACATTATTTTACCAAAACAAATAGCTAGGGTACTAAAACGATATTTCGGCAGGGTACTATTAAATTAGTTTTCCCAACTCTTTATTTGTAACCTATTTATCACATATTAGTTGCATACGGTTGAGAGGGTTTTATAGTACAACATCATCTATCTACTCGTTTTCTACATCAAAATCATGTTTCTTGTCTATTTGCTGAACTTGAAATTTTAGAATTTTCTCAGATTTTTGATGGTGTTTGCTAGATTAATTGCGATCTAAAATGTTCTTAGATTTTAAAATTTTCTCAGATCTTAGGGTTCCATATCACAAAACATCAAAAGTAAAGCAGTTTAGAACACAAAATATTTGATAACTTTTTAAAGTTGTGAACATTGCAGAGAAAGTAAAAAAAAGAAGAAGAAAAAGAATTAATATTACAGAAAAAAGATCAAGGAGCATCATTTTCCTGGGTATAAATATAATCCGTATGAGCAGCCAATGATCTTCTAATCATACATTCTTCATCATTTAAACCTCCACACTCACCATCAATGAAACTTATCGATTCCTGTAAATGATTAACATAAAAGAAAGGAAATCCCATAAAAATATGGCCACTAAAAGAACCAGCAGCATTTTCCCAGAAAAAAAAGAAGAAGAAAATAACTTACTGGTGAAGAAAATGGAAGATTCTGATCAGCTTGTTGCTCTTCAGTGTTTGGAAGTGGCCTGGCTTTTGCAGCCAATAGCAGAAGCAAAGCTAAGATCAAGACAATGAAGCACTTTGGCATCTTTTTTCTTTCTTTTTTTGCAGTTTAAGATTGTTTTGGAATAAGATAAAGAGTACTGTAGTGTGTATTATTTATATGAGGGAAATGCAAACCAATACCAGTTTGTGTTATATTTTATTCATAGTTTGGTGTGTGATTTCATAAAGCATATGAAAGCCAAGAAAGTCAAAAGATTTATAAAGTTTAGTCGGGGAATGGGGGTGACATAGTTTCCTAGGAAACATCGCCATTGATGAACATCATACAGAACTGTATTTTGATTCTCTCTTTTTTTTTTATTGATTTTAGGGATGATGCAGAGATTTATGATGACAGCAAGCTGTACATGCAGATGCATGCACGTGATCAGCACCTGTTAATAAATGTTTGGTTCGCATTATGTAAGATCACCTGTTTAGAATAGAATTATATTAGATATAAGATTATGGAAAATGTTATATTACCTTATTTAGTTGGTATTAATATCCTATACACAGGCGGTCTAAACTGAAAGTTTCCACAAGCGCCTTAGTTTTAGGGTATATGGAGTTAGTTTAGGGTATAGGGTTTAGGGGTTTAGAATTTAGGGATAGTTGTTTCAATTTAAGGTTTAGGGCTATAATTTAGGGTTTATATGTTAGGGTTTAGGGTTTAAGGTAATATGGTGAGGATTTAGGTTTTAACCTATAAACCCTAAATTATAACCCTAAACCTTAAATTGAAACAACTATTCCTAAATTCTAACTCCTACACCTAAACCCCTAAACCCTATACCCTAAACTAACTCCGTATACCCTAAAACTAAGGCGCTCGTGGAAACTCCGCCCACCGCCTGTGTATAGAATATTTATCCATTTAGTTGATTCGACTAGAATGTAAAATTATGTGTTTGGTTGAGAGAATGTAAGATTACTTAGAAAGTAAAATTTATTCTTTAAACAAGTTTGTTAGTAATGTTAGTAATGCAAAGTGAAAATCTCACATTGAAATGCTTTCTTTCCATGGTTAGCTTCTATTCCTTTATTCATGCTAAAACTTTTGAGACTAATATTTTTCATAGCAACCAAAGAAAGATCTGTAAAGAATTTAATCCAAGCTATAGACTAAGGGGATTCTCAACTGCTACATACAGTAAGGCAATTCTCAAGCTCTCAGTTTTATATGTTCTATTCGATTAATCATTTGTCTGTCTCTTTCAATTGAAACAAAATCCTGACCTGAAAATTTTGATGAATGAAGAACGAAGAGGAGAATCCAAACTTTGGCTATCGGACTTCAAAAGTTTGGAGGAGTGCAGGTCATCCACATTACCACATTTGATTGAGGAAGAAAGCATGAACTTGATCCTTATGCTCCAGGATTATCATGTTAAGATGCAAATGCTTACATGATAAGATCACAAGTGAAAACTTCTCCAAGTTATGCTCCCTTTTTTATGCGATTAGTTTTGTCCCAACTTTCTTCCAGAAGCATGAATAATGCTCACAGAGCATCTCTTGTTAGTCAGCACGTGCACTTGCTATTGGCTCGGACTCTGAAGAAGATGCGAGCTTCATGTTCAGGGTTTCTTTTTTTCCACCTTTAATTTATAATTCCTGATTCTCCTGTATTTTTCTTCCTCAATAGTGCCGAAGCAATTGTAACTGCAGAATGTGTGCTTCGCCTGATATGTTGCCTCGCAGAAAACGTCACATGCCTAAGTGACATCAGGTTTTGCCACTGCACTTTGTTCATTCCCCAAACATGGTACATTATAGTCAATGGCACATTGACATTTTCTTGCATGAAGGTGTTTCTGGAGAACATTTCGATTACCTGCCAACACTTGCCTACCTACCTGTTTTCCTATTGTCCTTGAGTTCATATCTTAGTGGACTAGAAGGATTCAATCGATTATGTTGTTCAGCAGCCCATTCCCCAAACCTCACAGCACCATGCTTCATGCATGCATCAAAGACTCTAGTGAGCATTGCCACAGTTGGCTCAAATGGCATACTCTTAACAAATTCCTCGAGGTCCTCCATGCACCCACACCTGCTATAGAGTTCAATCATACACTCATAGTGTTCCATCCGGGGTATAATGAAATAGTCATTGCTCATTGAATTAAAATAACGCCTACCCAGCCCTGCTTCATGCTCACATATGCATGCAAGCAGAATGCCGTGAAAGGTTACATGGTCTGGTTTGACACCCTCCTCCTCCATCAACCCAATAAGTTCAAGTACCTCTCGACCCCTTCCGTTGTGACAAAGTCCAAAAACCATGATGTTCCAAAGAACAACATCGCGTGAATCTGCCTCTTTGAAAATCATGAGAGCATATAAAGTGCGATGGCATTTACAGTACATGCTAACCAAAGCTCCTCTTATCACCATATTCAGCTCATAACATTTTCTAACCATGAATCCATGGATTTGTTTGCCATGATTAAGAGCAAATATATTCCCACAAGCTGCAATAAGGGTTCCAAAGATATATATGCTGGGTCTTGACTCCCATTGCATCTCACTAAATAATGAAATAGCCTGCTCACCCCGCTGATGCCGCGCATAGCTAGTCAGCAAAGCATTCCAAGAAACAGTATCCCGTCCCCGACTCATTTGGTGAAACCAAACTCTGGCACTGTTCAAGGTTCCACATTTTCCGTACATATTAAGAAGTGCATTACTTACAAAAATATTGGTGGAAAACCCATGACGGTAGATAAATCCATGAACCTGTTTCCCCATCTCAACATCTGAAAGGCCAGCACAGACATTTAAAATTAAAACAAGAGTCACATGGTCAATTTCTTTAGTCGTTCTCTGCAAAAGAAAAATAAATTCCAAGGCATCTTCCCATTGAGACAATCGAGTATACCCTGCTAGCATTGCATTCCACGAGATAAGATTCCGTTCCGGCATCATATTAAAGAGTTCTCTCGCCTCTCTATTTCTCCCACTCACGGCATAACCCGACATGATCGCAGTCCAGGAAATCAAATCCTTGGAACCAAGTTGATCAAATACTGCATGAGCACTTTCTAGATGCCCACATTTCACATACATATTAATAAGTGAACTAGAGACCACTTTATCCTTCTCATAGTTAATCTTAGCCACAACTGCATGAATTTGCATCCCTTCCTGAAGTGCTGACATGCTTGAACAAGCAACAAGAGCATTTGAGAATGTAAAATTCAAAGGCTTAGCGCCATCTCGGATCATCTTAAAAAACATTAATACTGACTCCTTTCCATCCCCAACCTCAAGGTATCGCCTAACAATCACATTCCAGGAAACATCAGTCGGATTCTCGATCTCGTCAAACATTCGCCTTGCATCCCTCATAACCCCACATTTCCCATAAACATCAACGAGTGAACTCCCCAAAATCACATTTTTAGAATGACCATACTTGATGGCCATCGCGTGAACTTGCCTTGAAAAGCCAAACTCTAAGACAACGCCACAACAACCCAATACACTAACGAAAGAAATCAAATTCGGTACAATTCCCTCCCTATTCATCTCCGAAAACAAGCACAATGCACTTTCTTGAAACCCATTTCGTGCATATGCTGTTATCATCGAATTCCAGGATCCCCCATCCCGTTCAGGCATTTCATCAAACAGTTCCCTTGCATCATTCAAACACTCGCATTTCCCATATGCTTCGATGGCACGGTTCAGGAGGAACACTGGGGGGAATTGGGAGAACGTGACTAGGTGGCATTCAAGTTTCCGGGCTTCAACGATATCTTTCTTGGAGGAACAGAGGGCAAAAAGATGGGCGTAAAGAGAGTAAGGTAAGGGTTCCGGGGAAGCAAAGAGAACCGAAACGGCTTGTTGTAAACGACCCGAGTTAAGGTGACTGAGGATCGATTTGGTTATGGAATTAAGGTTTTGTGGTTTATGATTTATGTTTTGAAGAAGACGCTTCAGTATTGAGGATGCACTCACAGCCATGCAAAAACCAGAGCAACAAACAGTCTGGGGTTTAACTATTTAAATGGGCGAATTGGGTTAGGTTTTTGTTTCGTTACAATTTGAATTGAATTGAATTAATTTATAAATAAATGTTGAAATTTTTTATTATTTATTTCATAATAATTAATTAAATATATGGTAACCAAGAAAAGAGTGACAATTTAGAAAATGGGTAATCTAAATAAGCCACGGCCATTTATGTATAATGCGGGTAACTAGTAAATTTACTCTCTGCGTTTCCTTATTTCTTGACTGTTTCCTGAGAAAATTTTGGATCAAAAATCAAAACTTTAATCCAAACACAATATGGGTTTGATTCAATATATCAAATCAATTGATTGGGAAGAAGAAGCTTATCCTGCTTACAAAGATTTCGTTGTCCTTCCTCTCTTTGCTCTGTTCTTCCCCTCTGTTCGGTTCTTACTCGATAGACTTGTGTTTGAGGTATTTGGTTTTATCTCATTGGACACTTTTTATGATAATTCGATTGGATTTTTTTCATTTTTTCTTGTAAGTTTTGAAATGTTGTTGAAAGTTTGCTTCTTTTGGTGCTTTTGATTCTTTCTTGTTGCTATGGGATTGAATGATATGAGAGATACATGTATGTTCTTGGTGCTGCTAGTGTGTTCGATTTGGGTATTTGGAACTAGATCCTAGTTCATTATTTATAGTTACCGGTATGTAATTTATTGATTGATTATTTCGGATTAAATATCGCTTAAATCCATTATGAGGCTACCCTCCTAACTCAATTGCTCTATTCACTATGTCAAGATCCTTTGAATCTAATGTCTCGTTCTGTAGACCAACTGTATGTTGGTTTACTTCAATTTTCTTTTAATTATGGTTTTTGGTTATTGATATCTAAAATGAATGAGGTATAGATATAGACTGGAAATGCATCTAAATATATGTTCTTGGCTATGTAAATGCATTGGTATCAGGTTGGCTGCATGCCATCAGTCCCTACTAATATTTATATATTTTTATAATTAAATTTAAATAGAAAGATATTTATGTGGAAATCCGGTCCAATGCCTTGCCCGTCTAGTCTGGACGGGTTGTCCGACCCATGGACAGGTCTACATACCAGTTGTGTGTGCTTGAATCCAGGACTTGCAGATCCCAGCCCTGAAATGGCTGGTACTTGAAGCACCAGGCAAGAGTCTAGGTTTCTGTTAGACCTATTTGGCTTATGGTTGAATCTATGTCCTCAAGAAGTACTCATTTGTGTTGCCAAGATTAGAATTTAGAAGATTAGACCAGGAATTTTGAACTTGGGACTTACTGCATGATGATTGCAATGTAATTGTTCTGTTGCTACATGTTTAGCTGTGTTAGAAATAGAGAACTCTTTTGAAGCATGGTGTTTCGAAAACTCGATAACATGTTAAAACACTGGCATCTTCCTAGTAATAGGTGATTGCATTGTGTGTTTGGCATATTGGCTTATTGTAAATGTAATTGTTATCTGTGTTTAGCTAGTTAGGTGACTCCTCTCCTTTGTTCAATCCTCCTAACAGTTTATTCATTAGGAACATATCTTACATGGTTTCAGAGAGTTGGAAGGTGGTTGATTCTCGAAAAGGGATATCAGAAGCGGGATATCAATACGACAGATAGCAAGAATAAGATTAGAAAATTCAAGGAGTCGGCTTGGAAATGCGTTTATTTTCTCTCGGCCGAAACTCTGGCTCTCTATGTGACTTATAAGGAGCCCTGGTTTAACAATACAAGATACTTTTGGGTAGGGGCAGGGGACCAGGTTTGGCCTGATCAAAAAATTAAGTAAGCTTCATTAACAACATTTCAATGAATATGCAGCTTTATGAACTCAACAGACTTAAATCTTATGTTTCTTTTCCAGATTGAAATTAAGAGGACTTTATATGTACGCTGCCGGGTTTTATACATACTCTATATTTGCTTTGGTTTTCTGGGAAACAAGGCGTTCCGACTTTCGAGTCATGATGGGTCATCATTTTGCCACCGTCACCCTCATTGTGCTATCTTACGTTTTAAGGTATGCTTTGGGAGACTCTTACTCTAATATAGAGTAGTTGTTTCTTTTCTTTATGCTGGTTCCTTGCAGATTCGCACGTGTTGGTTCAGTTGTTTTGGCACTTCATGATGCCAGTGATGTATTTTTGGAGATAGGGAAGATGAGCAAATATTGTGGTGCCGAAAGACTCGCTAGCGTCGCGTTTATAACTTTTGTTTTATCTTGGATCTTACTGCGCCTCATGTACTTCCCTTTCTGGGTCCTATGGAGTACAAGGTAAGCTCATGTCTGATACATATTCTCTGCCCAATTTTTATAAGGTCTCCTTTTTAGTACTTGAGAAACAAACCCGAACCTGAACCCGTCCACATAGCTCTCGAGTCACGGGGCAAGAAAGCAACTGTAAAAAAAAGTAACACTTATTTCTCTCTTGTATGGCAGTTATGAAGTTGTCCAGATAGTGGACAAGGATAAGCATCCAGTGGATGGACCAATTTGTTATTATCTGTTCAACACCCTTCTATTTTCCCTGCTTGTTCTTCATATTTACTGGTGGGTACTGATGTATCGAATGCTTGTCAACCAAATCCAATCTGGAGGCAAAATCAGTGAAGATGTTCGATCCGGTAAGTACAGCATATATGTATAAATGTATGTATGAAACATGTATTGGCTGTTTTATATTCAATTCAACCTGTTTATTATCTTTGTATAGATTCAGAAGATGAATATGAACACGAACACGAAGATGGATCTCGAAAGAAGAAATAGGCCTTGGAAGGACTCATGAAAAGGTAATCTTACTTCTACTTGAAAGCCTAATAATACTCGGCGTTTCAAGAGGGAAGAAGAATAGAACTCACAGATTCGATCAGCAAAAACAGTTATCGAGACCCTTCGAACTTTGGTTCAAATTTATAAAAATCCCACATTTTGATCAAGTGCACAGTGAAAAAAACACATTGCTTTTGTGTAAAGTTTCGGTATCGTGTTCTTTCTTTTTCCTCTGTAAACTGAGAACATGTCCATTTTCAGTAAAAAAATGATGGAAGGGGCTCTTTGTATGTCCTGCAAATGGAGGACAACCTTGACTTAAAAAACATCTATATTCTTTGAAGCTGAATGAAATACATACATTTCCTTGTAATCAAGGAAACTTTATATTGTCTTGCGATGAGGTACCGAAGCATTTCCGAGAGTTCCGATTCCGGAGAAGTTTAGTTGATAATTTTTTGTTAGGCTTTGGCACCTTCACAATATTGGGTTTAGGTCAGTCGGGTCTAAAGAAACGTGATTACCAAGAAACCCGAATTTATCAACTCGAAGATAACTTGTCAATCATCGTAAAGTTGAGCTTTGTTTCGTTGACTGTTGATATTTCCGAGTTCATCACATAGCAAATTGTCGATTAGATGAGCTCGGATGGTGTTCATGTTTGTAAACTTGAGTTTCAAAACATGTGTTGTAAAAAATATAATACAGTTTTTGATCGCAGGACGAATAATAAACATATCGATGCAAAGATTATCGAAATTCATTAATGCATATGAAGTATGACTATAAGATTTTTCTTATTGTTTTGTCTTCGAAAATCGAATATTTTGGACAGGCTACCACCTTCCTTCTCCATGTGAAACTAATCTTAGCACTTCAAGGATGAAGATCATGAACACGAGGAAGAGTAGAATTGTTGAAACATTTTACTTGTTTGCCAAGCAACAGCTGTTCATCATACACGAAATTGAGCTGAATTCCCATTTGGCAACTGGACTTAAAGCATTGGTTTAACCTAATATGCTCAACTAATTAATCATGTCATTGTTGTATAATACATATCTTAATTCATTCATTCAAGAAAGCACCATTCATTCCATCTTGACATGGAATTCATTAATTGGTTGAGTGGTCAAAAATACTCATGTTGTTTCATTTTATATAAGTTCTAATTCCGACAATTTTTTGAGAATATAATTATTTATGAAAAAGAAGAATTGTGCCCCCACTGTGTTTGAGATTGTGAAGGAAGAAATGAAATGTGAAGTGAACTCCGATCCTCATAACTCGAAAAGAAAGCATTTGTACTTTTTTAGTGTCCTTATGTGTATCCCAATATAAAAAATCTAAATCATACACTTTAACTTTAAAACCCTAAAACTAAACTTTATACCTTAAATTTTAACCCTAAATCCAATTTTAAGTGTTGTAACATAAATAGGGACATCAAAAAGAGACGAGAGAATTTATATTCTCGAAACTGTAACCATGGGCGGAGGTACTATAGAAACTCGTGATGTAATTGACCCCACTTGATTTGTTAGGGTATGAATTTGTAAGGATCAAATATAAATTTTTTTACAAGAAATATTAGATTTGACTCCACTTAATTTGTTAGGGTACGAGGTCAACAATACTTATAGTAGTGGTACGAAAATCTCTTATATCTCATACTTCACTCTTACCTCACTATGTAAAATTTCTGACTCCGCCACCAACTATAAATTACAATCTGTATGATGATCTAATTCAATACTCAAGCCAGTAGAAGATTTATCAAGTTCCCAATAGTATAACTGTGGTGTTTCATGCACTGGTCAGCGAAAGTCCCATAGTTTGATAAAAGTAGCCGAAAGATGAAAAAGGTGATAGAAACTCGAGGGGGTTATGCCGGAGATTGTCGATGTTAATGATCTGTGTCTTGAGTATATGAGATACTATTGTAAAGGTTTTATGGAGTAAGAAGCGAAATTATAATTTTATGATTCTGAGTCTTTACATTTATATTAGAATTTTATAGGTTCACCTCCTTAATATAAAGTCATGCGTCTGTCTCTGATCGTATATTTATTTGAGGATTAAATTGATGTAACTGGTTAACATAACACGAATCGCATCGGCAGGAACATATGAAAGTTGCGTTCATTTGTATTTATCGATAGAATTGTTGAAGAAAAAAACAATGGAAAGTAGAACCGTTGCTGTAGGAGTAATTGACGCCTAAACATGTGGTTGAAGTGAACATTTTTGTTAGGTTAATTATTTGATAAGTTGATGATGGAATTTGTTTTTTTTAATTGTTGATATTTGTTTATCGACCGATTCATTTAGATCAGATGTTACAAAAGTTTATTACTATAGTAATTTAATTATTCTATCTACGGGATTATAATTCGAATATTTAACCATGTTTAAAAGATATTACATCTCATTTCACTAATTGATAATTTGTTGTAAATAATTTTGATCTCAATATGTGTTTGTAAGTAATATTTATTTAATAACATATGCCAATGAATAAAGTTCATTTATTGAAAGAGTTAATTGCATCATATGTCTTTAAATTATGGCACTTATTTTAAATTAGTTTACAAACTTTTGAACATTTAAATCTCAACGTCAAACTACAACCCTTATTTCAAAAATTAAATTACTCCTCTAAACTTCATCCCCAAATCATGACTCATTCTAAATTGATCCTAAACTTTTAAGTGTTTTAATTCCATCCGTAAATTATTAGTATATGTTAATCATATCTCATGTAATAATATGAGTGACATATTTTAAGTGTCGTATAAACACTGATGTATAGTATGTAATAATATGAGTGACATAAAAAATAATTTGAGGATGAAATTAAAACATTCAAAAGTTTGGGAACAATTTAGATTGAAAGTCATAGTTTGAGGATGAAATTAAAATATTTAAAAATTAAGAAATCAATTTAGGATGAGAGCCATAGTTTGAATATGTATAAAAAAAATTACTCTTAAATTGGATATATAAGCCCGGATTGTAAATGGGCTTTCTCTGTTATCAGTCTCTTGTATAGTTTTGGACCGGTTGTTAAATGTTTAGTTTTAGAGAATGGGCTTCAAGCTGAATGCCTTTGCTTTCATTCTTTCGAAACAAAATAAAATTTTTTAAATCTAATTATATTTCTTTTTATTTAAATTTTATGAAAAAATGTTTTTTTGTTTGAGAACCTATTTCATATCCATATCAGTACTGTGCATTTAATAATAAAAAAAATATTTATGTTATGATTTTATGTGGCAACTAAATTATTAAAAAAGAAAATCAAATAATTGCACCCACAACCAAATAGACAGCTATGCCTACATTCTCCAAGCTTTCAATTCATTTTGCATTATTTGTCATCACCCAAAGCTACATAAGTGATAATATATAATAATTTTAACTCACAATCATGATATTTTTTCTAAATTAATTGAAGTCCACAAAATTCAGAGGTTTTAAATTATTTAATATTTTTAATTATCCTCTCAAAATTGTTACAGATTTCCATTAGGCTTTCCAAAAAATAATTAATTAAACCCTCACTTTCAAAAATTTTGAAAATTTTGGCTAGACCTCTAAAATTTTCAAATTTTTAATTAGGCCCCCTCAAGCTATACATTCAAAATTTGCTATTGGTTACAACGGTGTCAGCTGAGCTAAAATAAATATTTAAATATAAAAACATGATAAGTTGAACCCATGACCTAATAGAAATGAGAGAACAAATATAAACAGCTTGACTAACCTGTCAAATGTATTTGGTCTGAGTTCAAATTTTTTAAAATATTTAGATTCGAGTCCGACATTTATTTCACACAAACCTAATTTTTTTTAATCCAAATTCAATTTTTCCAACTTTGCCTGTCGACACTGAAATGAGTTAAGGTGAAAACATGATTTTATAGTCAAAGGACAGGGTAATGGCAAGTTGGCAACTAGGCAAGTGATGGTTGAGTAGGACATTAGTATTTAATTTCTCTGACCTTTTATGTTTTGGTCACATTAATTACAAAACCAAAGCTAACAAGCTAGCACTTCATTCTCCTATATATCCCCCATTGCTCACGTCCTCTCAAGTCTCAACTTAGCTCATTAGGGTACATCAAGGGTTGTAAATTCGAATCCGAATTTATCGAATATTATATCTTAAAAGTGTCTGTACGAATTAAATTTTGTATCGTCGATCCAGAGTTTCAACATGAAGATGTGTCTTTTCTCGGTTAAATTTCTAGTATTCGTGTTTTTTCTCTCTGAGAAAGTTATACGATCGTACCAACAGGTTCCTGTTCCGAAAGATTACGACCAAATGGAACTGGATGAAGCCAGTGGTCCAGAAAGCATCGCCTTTGATTGTAAGAATGAAGGGCCCTACGTTGGTGTTTCTGATGGGAGGATACTGAAATGGCAAGGGCCAGAGCTCGGTTGGAAAGAGTTTGCTGTTACTTCTCCAAACAGGTAATCTACTTACTTCTCTCAGCAAGTATTTGTATACTCTTTACTTTTATAGCCCAACAATTAATTATACGTTATTATTTGGCGAATTATTTGATGCACTAACGGTGAAAAGTTTTTTTTAACAAGTGGACTTCTAAAGCTGTCATATGTTTCTTTTAGGGGATCTAAACCCTAACATTTAAATTTTAAACCATAAAATCTAGGTATAATGGCAAAGGATGCCCCTAACATTTGACTGAATAGTCATTTTGGCATCTATTATTTTTTGCAGCATTTTAACCCTTTCATTTTGGGTTAAAATGGCCCCTCCATGGATGAAAACTATCAGTCAACTGATGATAAACAGTTTGAAATGACTTGACATAATGACACATCATCAGAAAAAAATAATTTTATATTTTTTACAATTTTATAAAATTATTTTTTGACTGTTATGTCATTCTGTAAACTCATCACATTTGTCTATATGACACTGCTATGTCAGCATGCCCTGCCATGTAGGTTTGTCACGTCATTTTAAGCCATTTAATGTCAGTGACTAACAATTTTCATCCACGGAGGGGTCATTTTGACCCAAAATAAAATATTGAGATGAAAATATTTCAAAAAAGACTAGAGGCCAAAACAATAATTCAAGCGTTGAGACATTTTTTGACATTATACCTAAAATATATTCTCAAACCTTAAAACTCAACCACAAACATTTAAACCCTAACTTCTAAGTCCTGAAACTAAGTATATGTGAAAAAGCAAGTATTTCACCGTTGGTGCATAAAATATTCTTTTTGATATTTATATTCAAATACACGTTAAATACGAGCGTATGACATAAGTATTAAAAATAAATCGTAAGAAGCTCTTATCTTACCCCATGCATGCAATATACAGTTTTGTAGCTTTTAAATTTTAATTTTAACAGAACCATTCTTTTCTTTTTGTTCTTGAATGCATACATTTACGTAATCTTTCGCTTAATTATTGAGTTCGAAACGGATAAAAATCCTTTGCCACTTTTTATGTCCCAACACTAAAAAATTAATTTTTAAGCCCTAACCTTAAATTCTAAATCTTAAACACTACACCCTATACCCTAAAAAATGCACCATACCCTAAATTCATTAAATCCTAACTACAAACCCTAAACTCTCAATTTAATTTTTACTGTGAGGTATAAATATGTGCACCGAAAAGGGATAGAGAATATCTATTCGTTCGAAACTCCTTATTCCTAAAATTACAAAGAAAAACAATTTATTGTTGTTGTTGCTGCTGTTAGTGTTGTTGTAGTAGTAGTAGAAAAAGACAGTTTGTTGCAATCGTTATCGTAACAGAATTTTGTACGTACCATTTAAGTTGGCTGAATTCTGATTGGTGATTTCAGTTAATGCAATTGTAAATGAGAGGGCCATTGTGTCAGGGGAGGATTTAAGATCTTTGCTCTTGTATAATGTCAATATACCGAAAATAACAACTCATTGTTCATGTCTCACGGGAGGCTCGCGTTTGTGATGGATAAAGAGGTTAAGATCGTAAATATCTTTCGATTTGGATGGAGGGTCGTAAATAATGATAGAATTAAAATATAAAATAAAATTTTATTATTTGCCGCCTGTATAGGGGTGATAACGAGCCGAGCTAAGCTCAAGTCTGGTCAGGCTTGGCTTGAAAATAGTATTAATGGGTTCGACTCGAGCTTGAAATTCTAGGCTCGAACTCGAGCTCGTTGTTTTCCTCAAATTGCTTTTAAATATTTTTATTGATGTTTTGAAAAAAACATAATGCCAAAAAATCCCGTAACTTTTGAGTGAATAGTCACTTTGGCTCATATTCCTTTTTTGAAGCAATTTAGCTCTCAACATTTTATTTTGAGTCAAAATGGCCCCTCTGTGAATGAAAACTGTTAGTCAACTTACGGTAAACAACTTGAAATGACAGGATGACACGTCAAAAGAGAAAAATATTTTATATTCTATACAATTTCATAAAATTATTTTTTGACTGGTGTGTCATTTTATGAAGTCATCATATTTGCCTATATGACACTGCTATCACAGTGTACACTATCATGTAGGTTTGTCACATCATTTCAAGTCATTTATCATTAGTTGACTAACAGTTTTCATTCGCAAAGGGGCTATTTTGACCCCAAAATGAAACGTTGAGGGTTAAATTGCTTCAAAAAAAGAATATAGGCCAAAATAAATATTCAATCAAATGTTAGGTGCAATTTTGGTATTATGTCTTTTAAAAATTAACATATGAAAACCTATTTGGGAGCTGATCAAAAAAAAAGAAAACCTATTTGGGAAAAAAATAATGTTTATTTTTTAAGTTCACAAGTAACTATAGTACATTTTCTAAATTATACAAGTTCATAAGGGGAATGAGATTTAAATTATTTAACCATGATAATAAGTTAACAACACTCAAACATATATATATATATATATATATATATATATATAATTATTTCGAGCATGTTCACGAACTTTTCGAGTCAGATTTAAATTGGCTCAGCTCAGCTTGTTAAAGTCACGAATCGAGCTTACTCGAACCGAACTTTAATCAAGCCGAACTTAAATAACTTGCAAGCGGGTCAGATTCATTATCACCCCTAGTGGTGCAGCTCTTATTTTCCTGGATTAGGTTTTGGCTAGCAGGACAATCATGTAGCCTTTAATTTTGGTTATGACAATTGATATTAACATACGTATTAAAAAAAACAGAACGTAAAAGATTAAATTTTTTTTTCTTTTTTGGAAATTAACCTAATTTGGATAAAAAAGTCAAAAGCTTTTAATACTAGCTATTTAATACATTAGCTATCTGTTTGGTTATGAAAAATTAACCCAGTTTGAAAACTGTTTCACTTGTTGAGACAATAATATCTTTTATATAATAACTGGTATTTAGTTTATTGTTCGATTAATTCGAATCAGGTACATAAAAATTTAGTATAAGGACCATTATTTTAACTTAGTTATTTCCATTCAAAATATCATGATTTAATTCCAGACCTTACTTAAGAGACCAACTACTTTTATATAAGAATTTTTCATTCATTTTTTTCATATTTCCAAGAATTTCTTGCTCAAATAACTAAAATTACAATTATTTCTCCCTCTCTCTTTTCTCTTCCTTCATCTAGCATTATTTTCAACAAATATTCTTTTGTAATTTTAAAGTAACTTTTTATATATATATACATTAAAAAATCAAACTTGCAATTTTTTCAAATATTTTAATTAGATTCATCAATTAGTTGATTTTTAATATAATTTAGTATTTTATTTGTTGGGTTAGGGATAAGAAGGTGTGTGATGGAACAACAAATCCAGACCTCGAACCAACATGCGGAAGGCCGTTAGGTCTAAAATTCAATCAAAAAACATGTGATCTCTACATTGCGGATGCTTACTTCGGTTTATTAGTAGTAGGTCCGAACGGGGGCAAGGCTCAACAACTCGCGACTTCGGCCGAAGGAATCCCGTTCAAGTTAACGAATGCTTTAGATATCGACACCGATACGGGGACGGTTTATTTTACGGATAGTAGCAATACTTTCCAAAGAAGGTATTCTTGCTCTAAATTTTCATTTTAGCTTCCCTAATTCGAGTAGTAATCAACATTTTGGTTGTTGTAGGCACATTTTCTTATCGGTGTTAACCTTCGATAGAACCGGAAGGCTACTTAAATATGATCCTCGGACGAACAATGTGACCGTAATGTACAAAGGCTTAGCATTCCCTAATGGTGTAGCATTGAGTAAAGACAATTCGTTTCTTCTGGTCGCGGAATCGATAAAAATGAGGATCCTGAAGTTCGAGCTCGAAGATGAATCAAAGGGTTATGTTATGAAACAATTTGTTCAGTTATCGAAGACCCCGGATAATATCAAAAGGAACGCGAAAGGAGAGTTTTGGATCGGATTAAACAGTGGGAGAGAGGGAATTCAAGACGATCTGCTCGGGTTTAACATCGATCCTGTCGGAGTGAAGTACGACGGAGATGGGAAGGTTTTGAAACAGTTGGATGGGAACGGCGGGCTCACATTTACTTCCGTGAGCGAAATTGAAGAATTCAATGGGAAATTATACATAGGTTCAGTCATGAAACCTTACGTCGGGATCCTATATGCGTAGAAGGATTGCTTATGTTTCATTAATTAATATATGTTTTCAATATTGGATTTGTATTTGGTATTTAGCCATTGTAAAATTTTATGTATTTATAAGTTAATGTATGATTAAATTGTATTTTAATTATCTTAAAGTGATAATATTTTCATTAATCCTTATAAATTATAAAGTTATAAATCAATATTGCGATATGATTTCATTTCGACCCTTGAAAAATAATTTTAACTTTATCCTTATAGGCTCCCTAAGCACAATTGGTCTATCTAATATTAGAAAATTCTTGTAATTAGTAAAATTATGGAAATAATATCAATGTCTAAAATGGAAATATCATGATTATAACCATAATATAACATAATGTTTAAAAAAGTTTTTGCACCCTTTTCCACTTTTTTCTTCTTACCCGCTGCAACTTATTTTTTCATATCATTTTTATATGGTTGTATCAATTTTAGTGTTGGTTGTCTACCATTTTATCTTTGTAACACGTTTCTCTATTTTTTGGTACGTATTTTTTATTTTTTGACAAGTTTTTTTTTCTCTTAATCGGTCGCTTGACCGCTTTTTTTTTTCTTTTGATTTTTTAATATGGTTGGATTTGACGACGTCACGACTGATTAAGATGCCACTCTTTTGATTATCATGTTGATTTTTCTGTTTTGGACTCTCATACTGAATTTGTATACGAGCTCACAGTCATCGTTCTTGTTCGCGATATGAGTTTTGGTAATGACCGTGTTGTCAACGTGCCTTTATTATTGTAATATGCATTTTTAATGTTGTTTGTTGGTGGTTTTACCTTTCGTCATCGAGCTTTGGTTATGTTTGTATCTATTTTGTTTTGAGCCTTTAAGTTAGGGTTTTTACCTTTTCTTTGTATAGTCTTATTTATGATCTAGAGACGTTAGTTTTCGTGATATTAGAAATATGTCCGGATCAAAATTGTTTACCATAGTTGTAAACTCTTATTGAATTTTTAGATTTTTTTCTCTTTTAATAAAACTGACGTATTCATATTTGAAATTTTTTTACACAACCAATCATATTTAAACTATATAATCTAATATCTAAATCTCTAACCCTACAATTTTATATCATAAATCTTAAACCCTAAACTTTAACTTTAAATCCTAAATTTTAAACCCTCAACCTATATTCTTAAATTATAGATTTGAAATTTTTTATGTACACGACTTATATATTAAAATTGTAAACTATTATTTATTTGCCTAAAACTCAATGACGTTTGTGGATATAGCATGCGTTAAGCATGCCACCTCACCCAATTATTCCTCACACCATGAACATGCTAGGTGGTTGGTACCAATGACCAGCTTTATTTATTTTATTGTTTCCTTTTATTCTTTTCCTTAATTATTTGAAGGGTTCAAATTAACAAAAACTAAAAAAATATAGACATGGTTAAGAAATTAATATTTAAAATAGGGTTTGGCTTTCATTTCAACTTTTAGTACACGAATTTTTATATGGTGTAATTTGTATCATAGAAAAATAAGTATTTTTTTTTTGAAAGGGAGAAAAATAAGTTGTTCAAAAAAAAATTAGTGATGTCCCAAAGCCGCCCTTGTAGATAAGGGTGGAATCACTCCATCAATGTTTTATTATACTTTGAATATTATACTTGCTTACTATTCTCTCTGTATTTATTTTTATCAAAAATTTTAAATATATATTGGATAAATTACAAATTTCATTGTCCAATTTTGACCTTAATCCTATTTTAGTCATCGAAGTTTATAACTTTTCAATTTAATCATTGAACTTTTGATCTGCTGCTTACTCGGGCGTTAAATAAAAAATGGAAGGGTGTCATGGCAGCCATTTGTGCTTACATTGTCTTTTTTGATTTTATCTTCTTTACCAAATATGAAAATTTTACAGTTTCTTTCACGTGTCAGGCAAACATTGGAATTATCGTTCTATGGTTTCCATCTATGATACAGATAGAATAGTAAAACGTTCAGAAATATATATAGATGTTGGTGAAATGTGACACGTCTAGCATTAATATTTTATTTATTAGACTTAATTTCGATCGAGTACTATAAAGATCAAATATAAAAATAACTTTCCTAGCTTAATTTATTCTATTCACATAATTTAAATTTAAACTTATAATCTGAAAAGGATCTAATGATGGTTTTGAGGGTTTAGGTTGTGAGTTTACTTCTTAAATTATTTCATACTTCTATCAACAAGAACATCAGAACAGTTAATTTCCATCGGAAAAGTCTAAGAGAAAAATGCCAAGCAAATTACTCCTTCGATCCATCATGGGGACGCATGCAAATGGACACGTGTTCGAGATTGACGGTGTATTATTATGATTTAGGTATAAATGTTGTACTATTTTCTTCCAATTAGGATTATAAAGTTTTTTAATGAGGCTCACAACTTAGGTCGAAGGTTTTTTATTGACCTTTTAATGTCAATAAAATCATATATGCCGAGCAAAAAAAAATGTTGATTAAAATGATTAATTCGACATTGATATATGTGTATCTGATCTAAAAAAAGTTATATTTTGATATACAATATGTAGATGAAATTATACCACATGTCTTTAAAATATAAATCCTTAAACTTAAAACTTTAAGTACTAAATTATAAAATCTACTACATAAACTCGTAAACCCTAAATTGACCTTAATTCCTAATTGGCATAAGGTCAACAAATGTCCCTAACGTTTGACTGGATAGTCACTTTGGCCCATATTCTTTTTAAGCAATTTAACTCTTAACATTCATTTTGGGGTCAAAATGAGCCATCTGCAGATGAAAACTATTAATCAATTAACGATAAACAACTTAAGATGACTTGACAGAATGACACGTCACCAAAAAAATGATTTCATGTTTTATATAATTTTATAAAATTAGTTTTGACTGGTGTGACATTCTTTCAGGTCAACATCTTTGTCTATATGACATTATTATGTCATTGTGCACTGCTATATGTAGGCTTGTCATGTCATTTCAAGATATTTAACGTTGGTTGACTAACAATTTTCATCTGTAGATTAACCATTTTGACCCAAAATGAAACATTAAAATGATTATTCAATCAAATGTTATGAATATTTTTTGACTTAATGCCTCTCTAATCTTATAAACTATTGTAAATTTTAATTTAACATGTTGTGTATCAAAATTTTTCTTCGACTATAAATACATAAAAATGAAAAGTAATAATGATATAGAAACTAAATTAAGGTTGGTTTCATGAACCATGAAGAAAGTGGACCAGGCGAGCTTTCCATTGATCCAATAATGGAAGAACATGAAGGAACATTGAGAAGAGAGTGAGCGTCGGCTAGCATTTAGAATGGGAAAAGAAGTCAATACGGAAAGAAAGATGGTGAAGAAAAGATCCAGGAAAATAATAAAAAGTTGACAAAAACACATGACAGATTGATGGATTTGGACATTATAATGATTCAAAAGACTTTTGTTTCGATGTGGGACTTAAAAAACACAGATGAAACCCTACTTCTGCAGTGAATGAAATACAAAAATATATGTACTTTACCATCTTAATTTGCTTAAGAGATTCCAGTTCTTAACGCAAATCATTAGGTTTTATGAGTTTTCTGGTTTTGTCCAATCATTTCGAGTTTAATTAGGGTTTTTTATGGTGATGAAGATGAGCCATGAAAGAGGCAAAGCTGTGCAAGTTTACAACGATAACGTTGGTCTTTTCCATGATTATTACAGAACATCGTCGGATGTTCGATGTAAGGAACATCCACAACAACAATCTCCGGTCGGTGTATGCGCGTATTGTCTCGAGGAACGTTTGCTCGACTTGGTTTGCTCGGATTGTGGTGTTCACCGCCGATCGACTTGTTCATGCTCGGAAATCGCCTCCGGTCGTCGAAGTTCATGCGGTGGTGGTGGCGGGGGCCGTGTCTCGTTCTTGATAGAGAACGAACAGAAGGAGCAAGTTTCGAATCCAAGTAAATCAGAAGAGATGTTTTTAATCAAGAGAAGCAAAAGTAGCTGCGTTGAGATGAAGAAAAAGAACGGATTCTGGAGGATTGGAAGATTGTTTAAGAAAAAGAGAGAGGAAGAAGACGGTAACACTTGTGGCAAGAGTGAAGGCGGCGCCGCTGGCCGTGGGGTCGACGAGAAAAGTGATGATTTCTGGATCGTTGATTACACCGGAGTGTCGAGGTCGAGGTCTCTTTGTAGTTTCCGGGGCGGTGGGATTTTCGGATCGGAAGATGGAACCGATTCGATGAACTTTTCCGGTGCTCGAAGCTCCGGTTTCAATGCCGGCGATGCTGGTTTTAATGGTGCAAACAGGCGGGTGTTTTCACTGAAAGAGAGCAATTTTACCGGCGGAGACGATGGTTCCGGCTTCATCGATTTCCATGCCGAGTCGAAAGAGGGTAGCCCTGGACGTTCATGTCTGTTAATAATGGATGAAAGTGGGAACAGAAAGAACAGACGAAGTTTCAAAGGATGGCGATGGATGTTCAAAACACCTGAAAAATGAAAATCTTGATCATAGATTTAAGTTACGGTTACAGTCGTGTTACGAACATAACGACTATTATCGACAATAATAATTTTAAATAATATTATTATCGTTATATAACAGCCGCTATTAACAGGCAGAAATTCAATAGCCAAATCTCGGAAAAAAAAATCAAATATCTGTCTCTGTCATTTTCTTTGTGTTCATGAGTGGCTTGTTTTTGACAGCGAAATGTAATTTAATTATTGGTAGACAGCCTATTAAATAAGAAAGGCAAGAGCATGTTCATACGACAGTAGTATCAATCTGGATGTCAACTTAGTTTTCAACCAAAATAATTTCCTTTCTTTTCAGGTAGTTGGATGTATAATTCAATTCCAACTACAAATCTTTATTGGGTCTGCCAAAAGATAGTTGGTATTCGAATTATAGCTAAATTAATACATATAATCTTTAATCATCTGTATTTGATTAATTAATCGAATAATCTTAAACAAATCTTGCAAACGTTCAATATCAGAGCGACTCTCAACCCAGTTTTTTTCATTCACAACGCTAAAATTTAATCTCGTGACACATATAATCACTTTTAATAGATGTTGTCTATAAACTTGAAATTTGTTATTTAAATGTGAGAGGTTCTCTTATAAAATAGTGTTTAATTATATTTTGTTTTTGTTTTAGGTGTCTTAATTCCCCCCGCCCCCCAAAAAATATGTGTATTTTAATTCGACACATTTTAAGGCTGACTCGTTCAATAAATTGTTACCCTAAATTGTCTGTTACTATCAAACTTTGTGTTACCGTAGATTTAGCAACGGAGTCTCCTTGTGTCATCGCAAAAGCCTCAAAATATATTTTATCATTTGTTCGTCCGACATTATTGTCGTCCGTGATATTTATTTTACGTTCAACGTTCAATTGATATTTCATTTATAGATTTGAGGCGAAAGAGAGTAGAGTAATTAATAGCGGGAGTCTAACAACTGAATAAGTGAATGGTAGTGGTTGGTTCAACGATAATATAGAAGGTTTAAAAATTTTGAACTATAAATTTTGTTTAATTTAAAAAATTATCATGAATTCATCCGATGGCAAAAAAAATTTAACGCCCGTTAACTAGAATGACATCTAAAATATAATAAAATAATAAACATCTATTTTGATAAAAATAAATAAATACATAAACTAAAAACACATATATTTTAAATACTTATTGTGTAATGAAATCATTCTTAGAGGAATATTGTATAAATGAAAAAAGATTGAAAAGTTCGAAACTGCCGACGGCAGTGGTCCGAAGATGAAACCAATAAATGACGAGAAACAAGGAAAATGGTACAAATAGTGGCGAAGGATCAAGGTAGCTTTCCATTTTGGTCCCAACACATGAAAAAGAAGCAATCCTGGTACAATTCCAAATAACATTAAGGATGCTGCTGCTGCTTCAACAACAAAAAAACAAGCATAAACCATATTATTTAATTAATAAATTTTTTTGTGAACTCAATTATTGGTTTCGGTTAGGACGGACATATGTTTTTATGTTAGAGACGAACCTATAAATTTTTAGGGGAGGGTGAAAATAGATTTTCAATAGAAAATACATAGAAAATGTTTAAATCGTATACAAATTTCAAATTTTCAGGGAGCGACCGCCCTTAGCCCCCCGATCCATCCCTGATTCTAATAAAAAGAGGATGATGTTTATCTTAAGAAACTCGAATTTGAGCAACTTTGTTTGTAAAGTGTGTTTACCTCATCAAAAGGTTAAGAAAAAATACAAACATATACTACAATTATAATCGTCTTAAGACTTTAAAAAAAGTGGCACATATGTGTATCAAGGATGAATTTATTAAATAAAGATATATTTAGATCAAGGACGAACACATAATTTTATGTTAATGAAAGTGAACCGTTGGAGCGATTTAAAAAAATTTAAAGATGTAAAATTATAAAATTTAAAAGATATAAACTTAAATCACCAATAAAAAAATACAAAAAGTACATAAATAATATGAGAATCTAAAATTTATATTCGGCTATATTCAGGGCCATGCAGGTGTCCGCAAGGTCCAGTGTTTGTAGAATGAGTTGGGCTTTGGAGTATAATTGTATATCAATAGCCTCCAGAGGAATGGGTAGTTATACAGTGAGCCTTTATATACAATAAATTAGTAAATCCAACTGTGAAAAGATGTTTAAAGACGTGATTAAATTATAGAAAAATATATGTTGTACGGACAATAGTATTTTTTTCCCACAAGGATGCTTATTTTTCAGATTAAAGATTTAATATTTTTAATGTTTTGAATTCAAAATTTAAAGGGTTTAAAAGTTAATTAGGTATGATTGTGAAAAAAAAATATTAACCCTTAAATTATAATAAATTTTTTAACGAATTTGATGGTCATATTTGAAGATTGAAATATGAGTATTCCAAAAATAAATATTGCTTTTGAGATTTGGTCATTTTTTTAAATATAATGATAAATTAGTGTTGAGGAAATGAAAACAACACTTTTGAATGTAAAAACCGGGTAATAAAAGTCAGAGCATCTGAAAAGGGAAAAAAATTTCTAATCCTATTTTGATGTTCTTCTCTGTAACTGACACTACAAAATTAAATTATAACGCTTAACCTTAAATTTTAAATTTTACACCCTAAAAAATACACCATACACTTAATACTTTAAACTTTAGATCTAATTCTTAACCTTAAACTCTAACTCTAAACCATAAATCTAATTTTTAATGACAGGACATAAATAAAAACATCAAAAAGGACAAACGATTTTTACTCATTCTAAAACTCGTCAAAGTTTTCAATGTCACTCATTAGAAGTTTGGACTGGAAGGAGTTCAAATTTTTTTACGTTCAATGAGGGGGCTAAAAACGGTGATGAAATGAAACTTTACGGGTCACTTTAACCAAAAATACTTAAAGAGCCAAAACCGAAATTCAGATATAGTTCAAGGGCTAATTTACTAATTAAGCAGGAAAATGAAAAAAAAAATGTTTGGAACCCTAGGCCTGGTAGGTCCGGCACTGTTGGACCGTAAGCCGAAAGTAGTATTTATATTATAGAAATATGGACTGGGCCTGGAGAATAGAAAAAAAAAGTTTTTAATTTTCCCCCTTTAATGAAAATGAAAAACCCAAAACCCTAAAAAATCTCTGCCGAAGAGCACCAAACATGGAATGAATTTTCAATTTTGCCACTACTCGCACCTGAGTCAGTTTGTTCTCCTCATTTTCTTTTCATCTCTTTGCTTATTTATTTGAAAGAGCGGGAAACGAAGACTAAGAGCTCAAAACAATATCAGTAAAGCGAGAAAATTAGGGATTCTTTTTGCCTTTTCCGAGTGATGGCGAATGTAGCAGTGGATGAAGATCAACAGTGGCTAATCAATTGCTTATCTGCTACTTTGGACCCTAAACAGGAGGTCCGTTCTTTTGCCGAAGCTTCCCTTGATCAAGCCGCTCTTCAACAAGGTTCCTCCCTTTCTTTTTAGAATTTCCACTTGTTTTTCTTTTCCTTAACTTATATGCCTTTGAAATGCCTGGTATTTGCCTGTTTTCGTCGCAATTTCAAACTTACTAATCGTTTACAAATCGCGTTTAGATATAGAAGAAAATCAGCTTTTTTTTTGAAGTTTTAGTAAAGAAGCGTTAGTAGATAGCAAATTGCTTGATAATATTACTTTTAGTGTTACATTTTGATTCTTCTGTTCATTTTTTATCAATCATAACTGTTTTTTTCTTCTCATTTTAGGTTACTTTATAGTTAGATTTTAAGAAGAAAAAGTGTCAAGGAATGGAGACTTAATTGTCAGACTTGCTAACATAATTTATAAAATATTCTATGAAAACATTCCAGACTGATATAAGCTAGAAAACTACTTCTAGTGGAAGTATTTATAAACCAGTAATCTTTTGTTGCATGATTTTCCCTTTTTGTTTTTCTTTCCTCTAAGTATAAGTTAAAGGAGAGAAAATTGTGCATTTACTCAAAGGATTATAGGTTTCAAAGAAACAAATAGATATTGAAAAGAAATTTCTTAAAAATAAATGAAGTAAACTCCCTTGCTTTCATGCTCAAGCAATGAAGGCTCCGATCGGACCGGTAGGTGCTTCTGTGCTTTTTAATAGAAAGTGGAAAAAAAGTGCAAAATAAAGAATAAATTGTAAAAAGAATAAATGATAGCTTGCTTTTTGTAAAGCCTCTTGTCCATCTATCTAAGCAAACATCCTTGTAAAAAAATCAAATAAAGACCTTGAATAAGGGCAACAATGACAAGTACTTTTGTATATTGGTTTTAGAATGACAGAAAGAACATCTGGGTATTTGAGAGATGGAAAGGAGATATGATTGTTTATATATGCTTTTTTAGTTGCATTTTACTTGAAACTAAGAGTTTTGCTTCTTAGTGACAGTGCAATAGCTTGTTTTATATAAAAATTTACATTTCCGCCTCTCAAAGTGACAGCTAAGGTGTCAGGTTTACATATGTATGCGCCTACGTGTGTATAATGTGAAATTCCTCTGTTTTACTTGCTTCTTTCATATAAATAAGTGTTTGTTAACATCCTTGTATAGATAAAAAATCATGGTCATGAATGGCAATATTAATCCCTTTTAGTATCATCTTTTAGTTATAGTATTTCTCTTGTCCCTTGAAGAGATTTTTATTGTCTTGTTCTGAAGGTTTTGGCAAGGGATTATCGAAGGTTGTTGCAAACAGAGATCTTCCATTTGGACTGCGTCAGATATCCTTTTTTGAATTTATTTAATTAATTCAATCTTGATTACCTCTTATATTATTTGTTAACGAGTTCCACTACATCCTCATCTGATTTTGTGTTGATAGATTCACTCATGTCAGACCTATGACTTGGAAAGAAGCTGTCAAATATTTCTCTAGTCTATATTTTTTTCTTTTATTCTTTCATTTGAATAAAAGGTCTGCATATCATATTCGTGAACATCTTATTTCCTTCAAACTATTAGAAGAATGAAGCAAAAAAAAGGTGTGGTGCTGTTTCCTTCTTTTCTTGAATATTTGAAAGAAAAAGAGGGGTTAAATTGTCATGGTCATCTCTAGTTTGTCTTGTATATTAATACAATGCAAGGGTTTTAGTCTTGTGAATCTTTAACATCTTCTACTTAGCTGCTCTCATTTTGAAGCAGTTCATCAAAAAGCATTGGCAGGAAGGTGATGAATCATTTCAACATCCTGCTGTTTCAAGTGATGAGAAGGTACATAATGAAATACAGCACTATTAAAATTCAATTTATTTCTTACTTTTCTTTGTGGATTTAAAATTCACACGGTCTTTTTTTGTCAGTTGTATCACTGTATGCTTCTCGTGTATTTTAATTTTACATCCTTGTTTTTTTTGTCAGTTGTATACTTCCCATGTATTAAAATTCATTCTCATCGTATACTTCTGTGGCTTGGTACCATATAAAGTCACAATGCCTTATTACGTCATTGTATGTTTTTTATTTTGCTGCAGTTCTACGTTTATTTACTGGTTCTGTATGTGAACATGGTTAACAATTAGTGTAAAAAATGTTTTTCCTCTTTTATGGGTTGCTATTGAGCAGGTCTAGACACAACACAGACATTTTTTTTGTCTTTCTTTCTCTATCTTAATCTTTACTTTAAATTATGAGATGCAACATATGGATGGATTTTCCACTTCTATTCATAGCTAGTAATCAACAAGTTGTAACCATCTTGTGTTTAGTATGCCCTGTCTACCTTTATATTAAATCCCCCGTGATTATATTGTCAGGCAGTTATCCGCAGACTTCTTCTGTCAACTTTGGATGATCCTAATCGAAAACTTTGCACGGCAATCAGCATGGCTATAGCATCTATTGCGGTCTATGACTGGCCAGAAAGTTGGCCAGACTTGTTGGACTTCCTCCTGAAGTTGATTGGTGATCAAAGTGACATGAATGGAGGTAAAGAATCGAGCATTCATGCTCTAATTAATCCTGTTTCCTTTTGTTTAAACTTTAACCTTGAATGTTTTCTTTTCATGTTTCAGTGGTTTGATAGTCATCTTAGCCGGCTTACTTAGATGCCTTGTTATAAATTATAGTTTTTATTGATGGTTATTCTATCTAACCCTTTTCATAAGGATCTATTAGTTTTAAGTGTGTTATTATTAGTACATTCTAAGAATTTGATGTCTGATGAGGGATTCATCATCACTTGTTTATTTTTTAGTTGTTATTAAGGAGGTTTGTATAGATATAAAGCTTATAATCTGATTATCTATTACTTTGTCTTATATTCAATATTTTTTTATAACTCTGTTTTACCAAATTTCTTTTGTGGGTGGAACTCTTTTCCTTCTATTTCTTGGTTCTTAATCTATTTGTCCTGATTCTTTTGTGGCCTATCATCATGCCTTTATACTTGCTTATTTCTAGTGATTATCTATATTAGCAAAGTATTGAATCTTTTCTGTTCCCTTTAAGCTTTTTGGCTTGTAAAATTTCTCCTTTGGATTCATTGGATTATGGCATTCCGAATTTTTGTAGTCCATGGTGGTCTTAGGTGCTTGGCTCTTCTCTCTGGGGATTTGGATGACACCATAATTCCAAAATTAGTACCTGTCCTCTTCCCTCGCCTGTATACCATTGTATCTTCTTCTCAGGTCAGTTTTCTTTTGCTTTCATTGCGTTAATAATAGCTTTAGAGTAGGCATGTTCTTATTTTTTGTGTGCGTTTCATTAGTTTCATATGATTTTGAATCTTATCTTGGAGATGAGGATTTTGGGGAAGTGTGGTATTAGTGTAGCTCAGCATGTTTTCATTTTATGACTGCACATGATGAGATGCTATCTGAAGAATGCTTTAAATGTGTAATCATAACCACAAATTTAACAATTTTCAAGCATGTAGTTTTATCATATTTGACCAAAATTAGTGATACGGGCATTCTCCAAAATCTTTTGTTATGAGCTGCACAGAAATCAAAGTAGAAACTCCTTACATTTTGATAAGACTTCCTTTTGCAGACCTATAACAAATATTTGCGCACAAAAGCCCTCTCTATTGTTTATGCTTGCACTTCCATGTTGGGGGATATGAGTGGTGTATATCAGGTACACTTATGCAACTTATTTTTGATTGTGCCGGATCTTAATATATGGTTAGTTTAATTTTGTTACAATGATAAACAAAAGTAAGATATTTCTGTTCAGGTAGAAACTAATGCATTGATGGAACCAATGCTTAAACCATGGGTAGATCAGTTCTCTCTGATCTTGAAACATCCTGTACAGCCTGAAGATCCTGATGATTGGAGCATTAGAATGGAGGTTGGTATTATGCTTGCATCTCCATCCGTTGTCTTTTTTTGCACTCTTTGCTTATAATTTGATTTTCCCAGGTTTTAAAATGCTTGAACCAGTTTGTTCAGAATTTTCCTAGCTTCACTGAGAGTTTGTTTATGGGTTAGTTGGCCATATCTCTTTATATGTTTCTTTTAGCATATTTTCTGAATTTTAGTTTTGATGTTTTAGTACTAATGGTGACTTCCTGAGGTTCCATTTCTGCAGATATTGTGGGGCCACTGTGGCAGACGTTTGTATCATCTCTGAGAGTATATACGCAATCAGCAATTGAGGGTACAGAGGATCCCTATGAGGGCAGTTATGACTCTGATGGTGCAGAGAAAAGCCTTGATTCCTTTGTTGTTCAGGTAATATCAGTGGCCAAAATGAAAAGGCAATTTTAAATTTAACGGTACACAAATGTTTGTTTATTTTATGCACATTACAGATAGATGTAGAATCCTGATCTTTCTTTTAATTTAATTTCTTGCCGAAAGTAAGATCTGATATGTGCATTCATATGTTTCCTAATCTTTTAGTGATAAACTCAGAAGTGTTTCACCTTTTATGGATGCTTTTCCCCCTTAAAAATGTCTGTACATTTATAGGGATTTGCATGTAGCCAAGCTTTGAAGAGGCAGTGAGGATTAATCAGGTTCTAGATTCGTCTGGATAAAATTTGTTTTCAATTTGATTTAGTTGGACATTCATTTATGCCTTTACTCGTGTACCTGCACATTGGAGCATGTGTGAACATATGCAGCTAGAATTGCAGATTAGTAGTCAATTTATATATGAGCTGAAGTTGTGTTCTGAGTTGATTGAATGCTATGGTATTTGTACAAAGTTGGCTGAAGCTGAATGTAAAGGAGCAATCCTTCTTATGGTTAGGTCAGGGTGTCAACAAACAGGTTAATCTCTTTTGAAGTCATTCCATCCACCTTTGGAAAGTGAAAATTCATTATCCCTGGTGTGGTTGGAAATAGGAAGGTAGATGGCTGCGATAAAAAGCTGCAGCAAATGTTATGAATTTTAATTGTTGATTTTGTTTGAAGAAAGTTGTAATGGGCTTGTTCTTGTAGCTGTACATAGTTTTTGGATTCTCCTAAAAGTCTAAAACTATGGTTTTCTGTCAAGTGCTCAAATATAAGTTGTTTCTAGTTTAATTCATCTTTACCTCTTCTTTGTTTGCACTTTGAACTTGCAGTTGTTTGAGTTCCTGTTGACTATTGTGGGTAGCACAAAATTGGTAAAGGTAAAGTTAGAAGATTCTATGTCAGCTGTCTTTAATTACTATTTCTATTTTATGATTATGGACTATAATTTATAAATATGATCATGTAGGTCGTTGCAAATAATATTGCTGACTTGGTATATTACACTATTGCTTTTCTGCAAGTTACAGAACAACAGGTAAGTATTCAGTCATATTCTAATGCCAGAATGGACTTTGACTTGCATCTTATTTGGCTGCCATCTTGAGAATTGAGAACATAGTGGCTTTATTCCTCTTAACTGAATACAAACTTCTTGCTTTTTAAAGCAACCCTTTATTGTGTTCACTTTGTCACTGAATACAGACTTCTTGCATCTTATTTGGCTGCCATCTTGAGAGTTGAGAACATAGTGGCTTTATTCCTCTTAACTGAATACAAACTTCTTGCTTTTTTAAAAGCAACCCTTTATTGTGTCCCTTTTGTCACTCTTCTATCTTTGAAACTAAATAAAATGGAGTTTTGCTCACTGCATTTTGTGCATCATCTCAAGAATGCTGTTGTTTTTTTCCCCCCATATTCTGCATGATTACAGGCCTATTAAGTCTTCACTCTTCATTTCTTCTATCCTTTTAGGGTCCTTAGCATGTTATTCCAATCCAATTTGTGCAGTATACTGCCTTAACTCCTGATATCTCTACCCTCACACTTTTATGAAACTAGTGGAGATGCCTGCCTACTAGTCATTCAGCGTTGGTAAAATCAATTAAACTATTGTGGTTAGTTGCTTCCAAAAATTTTATGAATCACTTGCCTTATATTTTAACTGCTGTAAGCTTATTACTCACACCAGTCATTGGCCTTATTCCATTGACTGCAGTTCATAATGGCAGTTCATCTCTAAATATCTCTACAATTGCTTAGCTGTTGTGAATGAGAATTATTTATGATCAAAACATTGTATAAGAGCTTCACTTTTATTGTGGCAAAGACTGATTCCTGAGAGCAGTTGAATCTCTTCATTCAATCATTAATTACAACCAATAGTTAGGTCATGGTTTGTCATTTTCACCGTCGATTTTAAACCGGTGTTTCCATTGGGAAAGATGTCGATTGTCGGGTCTGTGGGTTTTGAATTTACACACTACTAGTGATTGCAACCAGCCAACCTGTCATCATAATTTTCCAGGCTTTTTACTACTGCTAAGCTGATCACCCGCACTTTGTGCCAATGTTTACGAGGACCTAGACATGCATTTTCCCCTTTTTTCATTTATGCTGTAAAAACTTTCAATCTTTTGTGTGCTCTTCCTTTAATCATAACCCTTAGTTTCCTTTAAATTTAATTCTTTTAAGATTCAGTTTACACTCTTCCCATCATTCCTTTGTTCGAATCCTTTCTAGGTCCATGTGTGGTCCACGGATGCTAACCAATTTGTAGCTGATGAGGATGATGTCACTTATAGCTGCCGTGTCTCTGGTAAGTAGCTTATACATTGGTGACTTGTTTTGGATATTTCTATTGGCACCCAGGTTAATTGTGATTCCTCAGTGATGTTATATATGGTTGTTTTGTTTCTCTTGAAGCATATATGCCATGCATTTATATGATCTTACCAAGACATTCTTTTCTTCATACTGGAAACTAATAACTTTTTCTTTTTCCATAGTTATAAGAGAAAAATACTTCAAACGATGACTACACCTTTGGGATATCTGTTGCAAAAACCTGAATTCATCATGAAACTTATTATGCAAACTATAATTGCTGTGTAAATTCAAGATAGAACAGATGTCTAAAAACAATTGATTTTGTCTCTGATATGCATGATTAAGACTTGAGAGAAAGAAAAAGCCTTTATTCACCAATAATCACAACTAAGATTTTCTTGTTATGCAGCCTGATGAAGCTTGGAAGATTTATTGCTTCGGATGTAGATTGTTTATGCATCTAGTAATATAATTTTATTTAAGTGACATAGGGAATCGACAGTCTGTTGAAACCACGTTGGTGCCTTTGTGAGGTGCAATTATCAAATTAGTTTTCAACAGACGGTAGTCTTTACTTTCCAAAACATGATTTTCAGTCAATCTTCATCTATCCTCTTTTTGTGTTCCCAAGCTCAGCCCATTACAACATAATTGCCTTTGTCTCCGACAAATCGCCGCCTGTATTTGCCTAATGCTGCTGTTTAAGTCTATGAATCTGTTTATGTATCTGATAGCATCTCTCTTACATTTGCGTGTCCTCAAGAAATCAAGACTTCCTTGACTTCGGAAAAAGGTAATTTCCTATAAAAATTTACTTGCTGCAGGTGCACTTTTACTAGAGGAGGTGGCAACTTGTTGTGGGGAAGAAGGTATTGATGCGATTATAACTGCTGTGGGGAAAAGATTCAGCGAGTCTCAACAAGAAAAAGCCAGTGGTTCTGTAGTTTGGTGGAGGGTAAGTAGAATCTTCTCTTGTAGGTTACCATTTATGAAAGATTTATCTCTTGGACTCTAAACTTTTGTCATGCTATAGTGTGCTCTTAACTTTTCCTTTAAATGTCTCTCTGTCTCCCTCTGCATAACTTGTTAAATTATTTTAATGCAATTTTATAGCCAAGGGAAGCTACTTTAAATGTCAGTTTTTTGACAGAAGTAGTTTCTAAAAATTTTTAATGCAAATTTTCTCACTCTTTCTTCTTCTTTTTTAAAATCTTACTCGTAACTCTTTTTTGTATGGTAAATTTTATAGCTGAGGGAGGCTACTTTGTTCGCTTTGGCTTCTTTGTCTGAGCAGTTACTTGAGGCAGAGGTTTGTTCTTTCCATGATAACTTTCATTCATGAGCTATCACTTTTTCCTTAGGCATGAGGGCTAATGTGCAACAATGTTTCACAGTTCTCAACTTTAATGTTGTATTAAATTTATGGTAGAACAGGTTTCTGGACTTACAAAAGTGAGCTTAGGGAACCTTCTAGAGCAAATTATTACTGAAGATATGGGAATTGGTATTCACTTGATATTTGATTCTATTTGTTTAATAGTTATATATTATCATTGATTTGGTGGACACATCGTATAGATTATGATAAATTGGATTAGATTTTGCAGTTTATTCTTCACAGTACCTCGACGTGACATGAGTGTGATAGTGTTGCCATTTTTGTTTTGCAGGGGTACACGAATATCCCTTTCTTTATGCTCGAATGTTTATATCAGTTGCTAAGTTTTCCTCTGTGGTAAGGATGTCCTCTCCTTGTATTTGAGATCATCTTATGGGTTATGTCCTCTTAGAAGATCTAAATTCAATTTATAATTTTTTTTTCAGATCAGCAGTGGAATTCTTGAACACTTTCTCCATGCTGCTATAAAGACAATTGGCATGAACGTGTAAGTGTACCCACCCCATTTTGATAACTGACCACCCGGAAATTGATAGCATAAATCTTATATTGAGTTTTTCTATTGACAGCCCTCCAGCTGTGAAAGTAGGCGCCTGTCGAGCACTTTCACAGCTGCTTCCTGAAGCAAACAAGAGTACCATTCAGCCTCAAATGATGGGTTTATTATCATCACTGACAGATCTTCTTCATCAGGTAATGTACAACACTGTAATTCCCCGAAGTGATTGATGAAGTCACTTCTAATGGCCGTCTTCTGATTCAATTTCAGGCTTCTGATGAAACATTACACCTGGTACTTGAAACACTGCAAGCAGCAATTAAAGCCGGTGGGTTTAGATATAGTTGATATTTTTAAGTATTGTCTTTTACATTGCAATAGTTTAATATTTCATTTTTGCTTACTGTAGGTCATGAGTCATCAGCGTCTGCAGAGCCTATTATTTCTCCCATAATCCTCAATATGTGGGTGTTGCACATTTCGGATCCTTTCATTAGTATTGATGCAATTGAAGTTCTAGAGGTAGTAATGCAAATGCTGTTAGTAGTTTATAATAAGAGAACTTCCTGTCTTTTTGTTCTGAATATCTCAATTTTTATCTTTTACAGTCTTTACTTTGTATTTAGTTTCCATTCCTCAAGTATGGTTATTAAGTTTATATGTGTTAAGTGAGATATTATATCTTGATGTGTCAACTTGCTACTGGTAATATATCCTCTGAATGATCTCAAGCTGATTAAAATTATAGTTACTTAACATTGATGAAAATTTTCACTTCATAATTGTCGGCAGCAAATCCAAACTAGGAATCTAGTGTAAGGAGAATTAAGACTCATGTAAGGAGGAGCAATAGGGATCAAAGCTCAATCAAATGGTTCACCTTCTGGTTTCTCGCTCCAAGTTCACGGAGTAGAAAGATTCTTTCTTAAATGTTACTGCCAATAAGATTTAGCCACATTGAACAGGAATACTATATATTACTGTACAGAGTACAAAACTAAATAAGAATAATTCTAGCTTTTAAAATAGTTGTTGGTCCCAACTATACAAATAATTGAAGAGGAGCAAAAAGGGACAAAAAAAGCCATAATATAAAATTTCCCGTAGTAACTATCCAAAAGGATAAACTACTATAGTTACGTGGATGGTAGCAGAAGTGTTGCCTCACGGTACCACTATGGTACTCTGCATAGTAATTAATTCATTTGTTATTTTGCTCTTGCACTGTGGCAGCTATGATTTTCGTAATTCACTTGTTGCAGTTTTATGGTGAACTTGTTTTGCTGATCGTTGTGATTAAATGCTTATTTATCTACATATTCTTAAACATGATGATAGCTTTTTGATATAATAGACCTTATGTGGATGCTGTCTAAATCTATCATATCTTTTGGATTTTGAGTATTTCCGGTTGCTGGTACTTTTGAAGTATTCATTCATGTCTACAGAAAAAAGTCATGAAAACCTTGTAAAGCATTACTACTTCTACCTTGGCAGCTTCAAAATTTGCAGTTTATACCCAAGCACCTCAAGAAAATATATGTACATGGTTTTACAGAATTTTTCCTGAATTGCTACTCTTAAGGTAGTAGAAACAGTTTTGAAGATGTTTTGTTCTAAAAATTATATTGTTAGTAATTTTTTAAGTTTGAACCTACTTGCTACTCTTAATTATGCACATGGGGTTTTCTTTCATCTATAATCATCCGATATACATGGTTTTTGTTCTTTATACTTTTTTCCCAGGTTTTCTTAATTATTTCTGTGTTTCTTTTATATTTTTGGGGATGTAAATTAAGTTCTGATATTTCTATTTTGGAAATTTCACTCAGGCAATCAAAAATGCCCCTGGCTGTTTTCTTCCTTTGGCTTCCCGAATTTTACCATATATTGGGCCAGTATTGGACAAAGTATGACCTTTTAAGTTCCTTTCGTTGTGACGGGATTTAAAATGAATTTAAATGATTTTTCATTAATGCATCTTTTAATTACAAATTTCCAGCGCCAACAGCAGCCAGATGGACTTGTGGCTGGGTCATTGGATCTATTAACTATGCTATTGAAGGCAAGTGATACTTGGCTGGAAGAATGTCATATGTACCTAAATTCTTATATATATATATATATATATATATATTATTTTTTGCTAATTACAATTTGTGATACCGTTGAGCAGAATGCTCCTACTGATGTGGTAAAAGCAGCATATGATGCTTGTTTTGATGCTATTATCCGGATAGTTCTTGAAAGTGATGACCATAGTGAAATGCAGGTATAACTTGTCATTGTATGTTTTTTTCCCCTCTAACGGTAATAGACTATCTAAAATGTGAACATAAGTGCTGCTTTTTTACTGCATTGATCAGAATGCAACAGAATGTTTGGCATCTTTTGTATCTGGTGGAAGACAAGAACTTCTTGCTTGGGGTAGTGATTCTGGATTTACAATGCGGAGTTTGCTTGATGCAGCTTCAAGGTTCCTTATTCATGTCTTGATTCTTTACTTCCTGCAATCCCCCCCCCCCCCTTCTAACAAAAAAAAACTTTTTCCCTCCTTCCATTACTTGAATTGTTATTCTTCAACATAATCAAGGTTCTCTCGTTGATCTTTATCAACTGCTTCGGGATCTTACTGGGATCAATTGATTTGCTTCTCTATGATAGTTAAATTGTTGCGTATTCATAATATTGTTCCAATATGTATTTGAAACCCTGTTCAAAGTTTCAATACACCAAACAATATTCTGCTGAAGGCGTAGGTGGTGTTTTCTGTATAATCTACTGATTCGGAGATAACTTTAGTTTATGAAATACAATATACCTTTGTTTACTATGGTTTGTTAAATACGCTTGAGTCTTTCTTAAGGAATATATGAAAAGTAATACTATGCTGATCAAAATTTCTCTAGTAAATTCAAGTTTCTGAAAATTAGTCTAGCTAAGCTCGACTTGTAAAGTTCTCCTATATGCATTTTTTATGCTTATTTTGTGCAATCTGGTTTGCAGGCTTCTTGACCCTGATCTAGAAAGCTCTGGGTCTCTATTTGTTGGCAGCTATATCCTTCAACTTATATTGCATCTCCCCTCACAAATGGGGCAGCACATTCAAAACTTGATTGTTGCTCTTGTTAGACGAATGCAATCGGCTTCGATAGCAGGATTGAGAAGCTCGTTGCTACTTATTTTTGCCAGATTGGTATGGTGTCTAAGCCTCAACTTCATCTTGGTTAAACTAAGTCCTTGTCAACTTTTATAGAAGAGTGGAAGTTAGCTTCTTCTGGACTGTCAAGCAGAAAAATTACAAATTCTCTTTTGCTAAAAGCGAATAACAAGAAGCTACTTTCAAGTAGGATTGAGAATTTTATTGCTTGGAACTTGTAAATAATTTTCATTAATATGGTCTTTTAAGTTATTGTTCCAATACAAGCTACGTTGTTCAATATATATACATACACATACATATATATTGCATAAAAGAAGCCTAATTCTGGAAGAGAGAGAGAGAGAGAGAGAGAGAATGTATTCCAGCTAGCCTAGAACTTGTTTCCGTTTTTATTATTTCTGGAACAGAACAGACCTTATGGTTTTTATTAATTTAAGTCGCGGATAAATTTTCTCACCGTTGCATTTCTTTAATTGCAGATTCATTTGAGTGCTCCAAATGTTGAACAGTTTATCAATTTGCTGCTCACCATCCCAGCTGAAGGCTATCAAAATGCCTTTGTTTATGTAATGTCAGAGTGGACCAAACAACAAGGCAAGTTTCTGTACACATTCCCTCATTTAGCAAGGAAAAGTAATGTGAATTTATGTCTGCTTGCGTGCTCATTCTGATGCAAACAAATCATTTGTTGTGAAATTTCATTGTATCTAGTGCCTTTTTGTTCGACCTAGCACTTATGCTTTACTCGAAGCAACCACTAGTGAAAAGGTGTGCTAGGGCTCGTTCTAATGCGATTAAACAAAATAAATCATAAGAAATAAAAACAAAATTAAAGGAGAGCTGTCTCTCTCTCTCCATGTCTAATCATATGGAGCTTCCATGAGGGTTTGAATAGATTGTCTTAGACAATATCGAGGCCGAATTTTATTTTTTCTTTATTGGAAGTTGCATGATTCATTTTCTGTAGTTTTAATGATTTGCAGTGTATAAAAAGAATGTAATCTTTTTCTCTTCCTTGTTAACTTGTCATTATGAACAAAATCCATTATATATAAAAAAGGCAACGAACTGTTCGTTCTCTTTTGATTACTTTCTAATTTGCAAGAAAAGTAAGCTTGCATTTGATGTTCCTTCTCGTACTTCCTTCGGAGTGCAGGCGAGATTCAAGGGGCATATCAAATCAAAGTTACAACCAGTGCTTTAGCCCTACTGCTATCTACTAGGCATCCTGAATTAACAAATATTAATGTCCAAGGCCATCTAATTAAGGTTCATGATATTTCTTAAATTCTTCAAAATCATTCTCTCTTGGATATGCTTACTCAGAAGTAACTCGGTCGTTTTTCTTTGAAGTCTATGTCAGGGATAACCACTCGTTCAAAAGCTAAATCTGCTCCGGATCAGTGGACTATAATGCCACTTCCAGCAAAGGTATTTCTATGTTTTTCCGGAAATATGTCTGCAGAGGAATTGACGTGCGAGTATTGAACACAAAAGAATAGTCTAACTACTGCTTATTACTGCAGATATTGGCTTTACTGGCAGATGCATTGATTGAAATACAAGAACAAGTTCACGATGCCGAGGATGAGGTAGTTTTTGTCCTCTTTTACTATTTGTCATGCTCGGTATTGACGGTTCATTTGGGGGGGGGGGGGAGTATTTAATTTTCCCATGTTCAAATCCAAGTTCTATAAACCCATTTCCCCAACTAATGATAATGAAAGACGTGGGTGGATGTTTAGGCTCTGAACCTTTTGTTTTGCAGGGTAGCGACTGGGAAGAAATACAAGGAGACATGGACGCTGACGAAGATTTATTATCCTCAGCTGCTGCCGCACCGTTTGGCAGGCCGGGATATGAACATCTTGAAGCAATGGCAAAAGCATATAACGAGGTTTGTTTGATCAAATAGAAATAACATTCGAGTTCTCTCAACATCCATAGCTCCTTTTTCTTTGGAATTACTAATTACTTTTAACTCGATCATGACTTGAAGAATCAAGAGGACGATTACGAAGACAACACACTGAATGTTGCAGATCCCCTTAGCGAGGTGAAATCTTTTCCCCCACACTACATTTATTTGCATGCTCTACATTTTAAATTTTCATATAATCGCCGAATTCTACCTATGAATCTTGCAGATTAACTTGGCAAATTATCTCGCGGACTTCTTATCAAAGTTCTCTCAAAGCGACCGACAACTGTTCGATAATCTTTGTCAGGTTTGGTCTCCTGTCAAGCATTTACATCCACTTATATGCTTAATCTCTTTCGGGACAATAACTTAGAAGAATGTGAATTCTTTTTGCATGAAATTCGCAGAGTCTGACACGAACCCAACAGGACGCGATTAAGGTTGTTTTAAATCGATGAGGTACTTGTCTAGGTTTTACTTCTTTCACTGGTTGCCATCAAGTAACAGTTGAGCTTTAAAGCTGAGGTTCATCTTTTTGTGTTCGTTGTGCTTTTTGAGAAGATAAGTTGAGTCAGTGTTGGTTTTTTTTTTATTGATTAATTGGTTTATTTGTGTGAAGCAGCAGAGCTCCAAATCCGAGTTTGCTATGTGTATTGTTCCTGAAATCTGATTGTGATACCAGTTCATCTTTTTAAAAATTGGATAATTTTCCTTTTTGCATTTTAATTTACTTAAAACAATTATTACAATGAAATTAAACTATTGGAGGATAGAAGTGGTTTTTATCATAAATTAAAATAGGTTTAATTTCTCGTTTGGTCCTTGAAGTATGCACAAAATATCTAACTGTCCCTAAAGTGTTTTTTAGACATTTTGCCCCTTGAACTAAAAAACATGACTTTCGTTGACCATTGAACTAAAAATTGTGACTTTATATGCCCTATTTGTTAAAAAAATTCTCACAGACCAATTAAAATGTGCCATGTGTCATTAATAAACAAAAAAAAATCAGTTGACTTATTTTAAAGTGGTAAATTGCATTAAGTCTATAAAATTTTATTTTTGTTCAATTTAGTCCTAAAATTTTTTATTTAACTCGAATTGACCTAAATTGCTTTCTAATTTTTATAAATTAGTCTATTATTTTTAATATGCTGATGTTTTTATTTAATTTAGTCCTCAAAAAATTATTTAACCCACAATTAACCCCTGCGACTTTATAATTTTTATAAATTAGTTCAATATTTTTAATATGTTGATATTTTTGTTATCAAAATTTTTATTTAACTCACAATTAATCCTTACTACTTTATTTTTTTTTATATAATTTAGTTCAATATTTTAAATATAAGTATATTTTTTGTTCAATTTAGTCATAAAATCTCTATTTAACCCAAAACTGGCTCATATTTTTTTTATATTTTTTATAATTTAGTTCAATATTTTAAATATAATCATAATTTTGTTCAATTTAATCAAAAAATAATTTTTAACTTGAAATTAATCCCAATTTTTTAAATTTTGATAATTTAGTCCATGAATTATATCTCGATTTTGAAGTGAGAGTTACATTATTGTTTTATTCAAAAAAGAAGTTACATTATTGTTAATTTATTTGCTACCTTTAACTGTTTAGTAGTGTTATGGAGGAATGACATGTATAAAAGAGGGAAAACAGTTAATTTTGAATAATTAAAGTTATTTTAAATAAAATCCAGGCGCATATTTCTCTAATGGAGAGTGTGAATGTCTAATTATGTTGCGACGAATATCTACATATTTTTCAGATGACATTTGTTCAAAACCACGTTTGCCCAAGATAATATCTTAGAAGAATATCTTAGGTGATATTTTACATAAAACCATTAGGCACGCGTTTGTCCTAGAGAATATCTCTTTCATTTAATGGAGAGTGTGAATGTCTAAATATTTTCTTTTATCTTTTCAGTTATTTCTTTCACTTTTTTTTAGAGACGATATTGTTGGGAGGGGCAGCCACACATTCCGAATATTGACATAAGACAGACATGCATATTACCAAAAAAAAAAAAGAATTATTTCAGTCCGTACCTATTTCTTCTCGAGTCGTATAATAGAATTCTGAATTTTAATTATAGTCTTCTCATTCAGATCAGCATACATATTCAAACAATTTTGATCCCAAAAAAAATACATATTCGAACAAAAGTTAATTTCGATCCAAGCTTCCGCATCACTATCATAAAGAAAACATTTATGTATAATAAAAAAACTCACGATGAGTGCCATTATCAGAAGACAGAGAAATATGTAAACAAATGTATCATTCAAGTTCAGAAGGTCTCAGCTGGAGATTCAGCACCAGCACCTAAATCCATCAAGTTTCTGGCCATTCCAATCACCAAATCAAAGTACATTCTTATCCAGACATAGTCAGGCCAACAGTCGAGATGAAGTCGTTGAACCCTGAACCTCTTTTATGTGCCCTCTTCTATGCCCCGTCGCTTGGACAAATATGATACATTTGGACACTGAAATCACAACCCCAAATAGCATCTCAACCATAAATCTTCAGCTGAGACCTTCTCAACCAAATATGCTGAACTATGGACACCGAAATCTCCTCAAGTTCAATTTCTTGTACAAATAGCATCTCAACCATAAATCTTCCAACAAGTTTTCTAACTAAAGCTCTCTTGTCCCATGCCCCGAGACCTCTGATGTTCCGACCCGAACAAATCATTTTACAAAACTCAAGACACCATACAGGCAGTGTGTACTTTGAATCTAGCAAGAATTAAAGCCTCTTTTCCAAACTTGTCATACGACTTGCTACAACGCAGAGAATATTCCCAACTTCCCAGGTTTGTTCCGCCTCCTCCTTATCATCGTGCTCCTATTTTGAAGGTCACCATTAAAAAAAGCACCATTCTCCACCCTTGGCATCAACAGTTACTTTTGAATCTCCTTTTTACCCTTTCTGCCACCGTCGCCAATCTCATGTTTATATGCACTATTTGCAGATTATCTCTCCATTACTCTCAAATCTCAATGAAGTTACCTGACATGGGATTTGGACTAAACATACCCAACAAAGCTTGCAAAGTGTTTCTAAAATATGGAAATAAATGCAAGCAAAGAGACCCCATTTATGTATAATTTACTTCAACTCATGATAATGCCATTACCAGAAGACAAAGTATGGAAATAAATGCAAGCAAAGAGACCCCATTTCTGTACACCAACTCATATACTTTCAGTTAAAACTAACTGGTTCTAATCCTGCAAAGCAGGGATGGACCGAGGGGTGCTGGTGGGGGCAACCGCCCCCTAAAATTTTGAAAATCATATATGATTTAGAAAAAATTTAGAATTTTTCTATGTATTTTCTATTAAAAATCTATTTTCGCCCCCCTAAACTTCAATAAGTTCGCCGCCCTAGAAATTTATAGGTTTACCCCCCCTAACCTAAAGTCCTGGGTCCGTCCCAGCTGCAAAGGGTAAGCCCAAATGTTATCAAAAGTGTTCATAGTCTAAGCCAGTTTTCACAGCAATGAAGCTAAGAGCATATAACAATAATGGAAGCACTTAAAAAGGCTTGAAGAATTGCAGATTTACTTCATCAGAACCCTAATCAACGCTAACATAAGCAAACAGAATAATTAATAAATTTACCTCATCAGACAGGTTTTTCGTTTTTCGATTTCATATCTGAAAATTGTGTAGATTTGCAAAGAACATATTCAAAAGGGAAAACTGAAATTTGATTATATAATTCTTATTATTTTTTTCAATTATGAAACAAGATTGTAACTGAATCTACAAGCTAGGGCTAAAAATAGCTCAATTTCACAGATTAAACTAGTTTCATTCTCTAGCTAACAAATCCACAGATTAAACTAGTTTGATTCACTAGCTAACAAATCCACAACCGGATCTGGCAAATCCAAACCCGACTGTGCCGAACTCTGAAACAGCATTCCCTTGACTGCAATTAATTTCCTCCTCTGAAGACACCGGGGACCGTAGACTCTAGCCGTCGGCACAAAGCAAGGGAAGCCGTCCACGGCTGCGGAGGAGGAAGGCTGACCACCATTAGACGGCGGAAAGGATAGAGATATCTGAAAGAGGGAGCTGGTTCGGTGCGATCTGGCGCTGATCCGCGAATCTCTGAGGCGAGCTAGGGCGCCGGGTTTGAGGTACTTTAAGAAAGGTTCGGATCGAGTCAGGGAATGCCTGGTTAAAGATCGGCTTCTCCGATTCATGATTAGAAGCAGAGGCTTAAGCTACGGCGAAAATAAGGGAGATAGGCGGATAGGGTTTGGCCGTTTTGGAAGATTAGGGCGGATTTTTATGGAGCAAATAGAGAGGGCGGGAAAATAAGGGAGGGAACCTTACAAGGGTTTGAAAGACACGGTATATGGCCTATGGGCTAAGTCTACCCGATTGGTGAAGCCTGCTTGGGCTTGTTCCCAGCCCTTGGTCCACTTTTCGGTAGAGTTTGATGGATCGAGTTATCGACTAGGGGTGTTCAAAAATACTTGACCCGAACATAAATAACCGGGTATTTACCATGAATTTTTTTAACCCGGGTCGGATACCTGGCTCGCCATTTTTCGGGTCAGGTCCGGGCAACAAAATTAAAAATTTTCAGGTACCCGGTTACAACTTGGTACCCGGATATATTTGAAATTAATATTTTTTTTATATTAATATATATTTTTATATTAAACTAATAAATACATGTTTTTTATATTTTTATATTAAACTAATAAAATATTTATATATATAATTATATATTTTTATATTCGGGTACCCAAATACCTGAATTTTCGATTATTCCCAACTTCTGGGTACACGACTAACAAGTAACCGTAAAACTCGGGTCGGGACACAGGCCGCACTTTGAACTACCTGACGATCCGGGTACTCGGTACTTCGGGTACCCGAATTTGAACATCCCTATTGAATACTCATCTTTTCTATTAGAACCACTAGTTGAATTCTGAACAAATTACATTTTAGAAATCTATGACAAATTATTCTTTAACACCTTAAAAATATAACTCATTATTAACCTCCTCGATAAACCATGTTGAGTTCCGCCTAATTTGTAAATTTGATCGATTTTTTATCTTCTAACATTAAATGTATTAAATAGTAAATACTCATTTAAATAATATAAACGAACTTAAGTGTATTTAAATAATCATTTATAAATATAAATAACTTTTAATAAAATTTTAAGACCATGTTTCAATACGAATCGAAGTTATGTACATAGTGTTAGAAATGAACACATGGTTTTAGGGGTCTAAAATTAAAAAATGTACTAAATTGAATTGTTAGTAAAAATACAAAAAAAATATTTAAAACATTAAATGAAATTTTTAAAAGGTACGACCAATTGTACGCGAGCAGTTCTCCTTCAACCCTAGTCGCTCTCCACTTCTAAATTTTTTTCAACCCTGGCCACTTTTTACTTTGATCAATCTATTTAATAGGTGGTCGGTAATTAATTTTAGTACTGGTTGTCGACCACCGGATCTATTAGTTTTCTTGTTCTTTTATTTTAATAAGAATCTCTTTCTCTGTCCTTGAGACACGTTTTGTAACACCCCCTACCCGGCCTGGTAGAGAACCGGGTCGGAGAGCGCTACCGGAAACGATGCGGAGATCGGAGACATAATTTCGAAGTTCAAAAATCATTTCGTAATATTTTATTAATCTCTTTTAAGACTTAACACTTAACTTATTAACCACTTACTCAAATTGGGGTCAATTTTAAACTTTTTCAAACTTAGGGACTAAATTGTAATTTTCACAAATTAAAGGTCTTTATCTAAAATTCGTGAAAATATACTGAAATTAAACTAACTAGTTATTAGCCTGTAAAACCTCATTACTATCGGAGGTTATTTATCTACCTGATTAGACGATGCAATATTTAGTGACTATTTTGTAAAATATTCAAATCTATTTCTTTTTATTATCTTACTAAAATTCTTTACATATTTAAATGAGCCTAACAACTTACAAAAATCTTAGAGTCCTTTCTAATCATTTTTATTAGAAAATTTTTCGTATCTATCATTATTATTGTTCTAACATTTATTTAATAGGACTTTTCTAGATTACTAAAATAAAACCACATTATTAAATTACAAAACACAATTTATACAAAAGTTGGATCATATGCCACTTTACTAGGAGTTCATGAAAGATATCATACATATAAGGTAGAGATGTGACTTGCAACTGCACCACACGATCAAAGGTTGGAAATCTATCAGGGTCCTGAAAATGCATGAGACACGTATGTTAGGCTTACATAGCCTAGTGAGGTAGTCATGATAGTAAATTGACAATAATATGAATGTCATGATTAAATATAATTTTAATCTAACTTATTTGCATGCTTCTATAACAGTATAAGCATAACATGATCAGATATCCATATCACTAACATAACATAATATAATCATATATCTTATCATAAACATGTCATGGTATAACATATCGAACACATATTATATTGGTACCATTAGATACGCGGATTCCCTGTACACCATATCATGAATCATAAATGAGCCGTAGCCCTGAGCCGTAGCTCCATGTATCCCTTACACTTCCATCCTTTTATCTCCCACATATAGGCCGTAGCCCTGGACCGTAGTCCTCCCTTACATGATGAGCTCGAATATTCCTATGGCATGCCAATTGTATCCAATGTCCATAAATACACACAATTTCACATAGTCCATAATTTTCAGATCATATCATATCAAATAGCAAGATGAGTCGTAGCTCCATATCAGATAGCATTTCATATTATTTTCATGTACATATAGCATATCATAATCATTTTTGAGCATATCCAAATAATGCAGGGTACTTACCAGATGCAGATAAATTCATAATTAATGCAACGGGGCAGCACCGAGCCTACCCCTGACATGACTATACTCACATATCAAGACATAAAAATATCGGAATGACACCGTGTCACCCGAGACAAATGCATCTACACTCACATATTAGAACATAAAAACAATGATCGGAATGACACCGCGTCACCCGAGACAAATGCATCCACACTCACCTTGACAGACCGGTGCTTTATTTTTATTTATTGAGCTTGAAGGTTGATCTGAATCGACCTCGTGTACTACGATAAAAATTAATTAAAATAATAAGACAGTATCGAATATATATATAAATATTAATCAAACTTGATACCGAAACTTAAACTAACTAGAGATTTGAGCTTACCCCGTCGTCGGCAGAAATTCGATATTACTATATCGAAAATATCGGACTACCAATCAAACGTTGGATCGTATGCTACTAATTTGTTTTCTTCAAACTTGCCGTGTATTTTACCCTCAATTCCCCCCCTTTTATAGCAAATTGCCTTGCACTATTACCCCCACTACACACATTTTTTATTCACAATTTCCCCCCACTACACATTATTATACTCATTAACATGTAATGGTGTTTCCACCATATTATAAATATATATACTTTACCTAAATATAGGTAATCTGCCGTGGAATTCAATTGAATTCCCTTTTTTTTAATATATAATAATAATAATAATAATAATAATAATAATAATAATAATAAAAAATTAATTATTTAATCTATTTTGGGTACCAAATCGAACCAACCCTTAATCGTAATAAAAATATTAATTTGCTGGAACTTGACCTTGATTTAAAAATTATCTCGAATAATCTAAATAAGATCGAATAAATTATTTAATCGATAAAAAAAATATATTCGGTCACTGGAACTTAATTCCGACTAGACCGGTTTTTGGGATGTGACAACTCACCCTCCCTTAAGAAAATTCGTCCTCGAATTTTTACCTGAATCGAATAGATGAGGATATTGCTTTTTCATCGTGTCCTCAGGTTCCCATGTTGCCTCTTCCCTCCTGTGATTTCTCCACAAGACTTTAACCAATGCAACATTTTTGTTTATGAGTCTTTTGATTTCTCTATCCAAAATCTGAATTGGTTCCTCTTCGTAAGACAAGTCAGGATTCAGCTCTAATTCTTCCGGCTCTAAGATATGAGATGGATCGGATCTATACTTTCTGAGCATTGACAGGTGGAAGACATTGTGGATTTTATCGAACTCGCTGGGAAGTGCAAGTCGATAAGCCACTGAGCCAATTCTTTCAGTAATTTCAAAAGGTCCAATGAAGCGAGGACTGAGCTTTCCCCTCTTTCCAAACCGAAATACTTTCTTCCATGGAGAGACTTTAAGAAAGACTTTGTCTCCCACATTATGCTGAATGTCTCTTCGTTTCAGATCAGCGTAAGCTTTCTGCCTATCAAAAGCTTGTTTCAATCGAGAGTGGATGATTTGAACTTTCTCTTCTGTTTCTCTGAGCAATTGTGGTCCCAACACTTTGTTTTCACCAAGTTCGGACCAACACAGAGGAGTTCTGCATTTTCTGCCATATAATGCTTCAAAATGAGCCATCTGAATAGACGACTGATAACTATTGTTGTAGGAAAATTCCACTAAGGGTAGGGATTTCTCCCAAGTTTTTCCAAAGTCAATAATGCAGGCTCGAAGCATATCTTCCAGGATCTACAAGGAAGATCGTAATTGATATAGGATACCTAGCTCATGTTTAAAGAAAGAAAATAACGAGGTTACCTGAATAACCCTTTCAGATTGGCCATCGGTTTGGGGATGAAATGCAGTACCGAGATGTACTCTAGTTCCCAATGCCTCCTGCAAGGTTCTCCAAAATCGAGATGCAAACCGTGGGTCTCGATCAGAAATTATTGATGTTGGAACTCCGTGCAAGCGTATAACTTCGTTGATATACAACTCTGCTAGCTTGGATAAGCTGAAGTTCATTCTTACAGGAAGAAAGTGAGCTGACTTAGTAAATCGATCTACGATGACCCAGATTGCGTTGTTTTTCTTTGGAGTCGGAGGTAATCCGCTTACAAAATCCATAGTGATACGTTCCCACTTCCACTGTGGCAGCTCAATGGTTTGAAAGAGTCCCGTCGGTACTTTATGTTCGGCTTTAACCCGTTGACAAGTCAAACATCTTGCTACAAAATCTGTGATTTTACTTTTCATACCGGACCACCAGTAGATCTCTTTTAGATCCTTGTACATCTTAACAGCTCCGGGGTGAATAGAAAAAGGGCTAGCATGTGCTTCACGCAGGATCTGGTTCCGAAGATCATCATTGTTTGGAACACATATACGATTACGAAAGTATAACAAGCCATCAGAATTTATGGAAAAATCAGGGTCCGATTCATCCTTGATTCGGGCTAAAATAGGTTGCAACTCCTCATCATCTTCTTGAAGTGCTTTAATCAGGGACACAATGGTCGATTGTACCCTGAGCTCGGCTAATAACTTGCCACGCTTCATGAGCCGAAAGTGAGCGTTTAAACATCTAAGAGAAGAAGTGGGCTTCCGGCTAAGAGCGTCCGCCACCACATTTGCTTTACCGGGATGGTAATCAATTACCAAATCATAATCTTTCAAAAGCTCCATCCAACGACGCTGACGAAGGTTTAATTCTTTTTGGGTCAAAAGGTATTTCAGGCTTTTGTGGTCAGTAAAAAGATAACACTTTTCACCATAGAGGTAATGTCGCCAGATCTTTAGTGCGAACACAACCGCAGCTAGCTCAAGGTCATGAGTTGGATAATTAAGCTCATGCGGTTTGAGTTGACGTGAGGCATAGGCTATAACTTTACCTTCTTGCATCAAGACACAGCCCAGTCCTTGATGGGATGCATCGCTGTATACTGTGAAATCTTTTCCTGGTTCCGGTTGTACTAGGACAGGAGCGTGGGTGAGGATTTGTTTAAGCTGGTCAAAACTCCGTTGTTGGTCCACTGTCCACATGAAAGGAATGTCTTTACGGAGAAGCTTCGTTAGGGGTGAAGCAATCAAGGAGAACCCCTTAACGAACCTACGATAGTATCCTGCAAGACCCAGGAAACTACGAATTTCTCCCACGTTTTTCGGGGGTATCCATTCGAGAATGGCTTGAATCTTCTTTGGGTCCACTTGAATTCCTGCGGAAGATATCACATGACCGAGAAAAGATACTTCGGTCAGCCAAAACTCGCATTTATTAAATTTGGCATAGAGCTGTTTTTCACGGAGGGTTTGGAGTACAATCCGAAGATGTTCTTCGTGAGTAACAGAATCTTTCGAATAGATCAAAATGTCGTCTATGAAGACAACGACAAATTTATCAAGATAAGGCCGAAATATTCGGTTCATCAGATCCATAAAGGCTGCAGGAGCATTGGTGAGCCCAAAAGGCATCACCAAGAATTCGTAATGACCATATCTGGTTCGAAAGGCTGTTTTTGAAACATCTGGTTCCTTCACGAGCATTTGATAGTAACCAGATCGGAGGTCTATCTTAGAAAAGACAGAAGCACCCTTTAGTTGATCAAATAGGTCGTCTATTCTAGGAAGCGGGTACTTATTTTTTATTGTTACTTTATTCAGTTGTCGATAGTCGATGCATAAGCGCATCGATCCATCTTTCTTCTTCACAAATAAAACCGGTGCTCCCCAGGGTGAGGAACTCGGTCGAATAAACCCCTTACTTTCAAGGTCTTGGATTTGGGCCTTCAATTCCTTTAACTCCATTGGAGCCATTCTGTATGGAGCGATAGAAATTGGAGTAGTTCCAGGTTGAACTTCTATCCCAAACTCAACTTCACGTACAGGAGGGAGTCCCGGAAGTTCTTCAGGGAATACGTCAGGAAAATCTCTTATTATGGGTATATCTTCAGGCTTTAGTTCCTTCGTAGATTCTAAGGCACACATAAGACTACTCTGACATTTAGATTTCATTAAGGTGATGCTTTCTCTACCTAGTCCACGGAGATATAATTTCTTTTTAGAACAATCTACCCATGCTTGATGTTCAGCTAGCCAATCTAGGCCAAGGATAAGGTCGAACTCATTAAAGGGTAAGACCATCAAATTGGCCGGAAAAGGAATTCCTTGGATTTTTAGGGGACAAGATCTACAGATCTTTTGGATTGCTACACTATCTCCTAATGGGTTTGACACAAGTATTTCGGAAGCAACATGATCACATTTTAAGGCGTATTTTTCAATCAAAGGTTCACTAATAAAGGAATGCGTGGAGCCTGGATCTATTAAAGCATAAACAAATTCAGAACCTAACTCCACCATACCTGCAATAACATCAGGGTCGTCTTCTTGTTCGCGGCCTCGAACGTGGTACATCTGGGCTGAGGTCTTTGGATTTCGGCTTCCTGAAGGAGCATTATTGCTGTGGGGCCTTCCGGAAGAACCAGACGGTGCTTGATTTATTCCCCTCCCTTTTACTGGAACGTTCTGGGAGGCTATAGAGGTAGGGGCTTGTGGATTTTGGGGACATTGTCGGATGAAATGACCAGATTCTCCGCACATGTAACAAGAACCTGATTGTTTACGACACTGTCCCAAATGTCTCTTTTGACAAAAATTACACAGAGGGATCTGAGAACTTTTGGCAGAGCCTCTTGTACTGTTTATTGAGGTCGTACGCGTAACAGTGGTCCCACCAGATGGAAATTGAGAGACATAATTAGAGTTAGGTAGCTGTTGATTGGCAGATGACCTTTGGTCCCACTGTCTTCCTCTTTTTTGAGATAGAGGAGGTTTGGAATCTTCTCGGAATCTTTTATCAGGTCGAGCTTGGTTTCCCTTCCTTCTTTCCGAGGCTCTTTGAGAAGCTTCAGTTGCAATGGCTCGATTCACCAGTATTTGAAAATCCTCGATTTCCAGAGCAACAAAAAGAGGACGTAATTCATCGCAGAGGCCATCTATGAACATTCTACATTTTTCTTTTTCAGTGTGGATGATATCAGTACCATATCTAGCGTATTTGCAGAAATCATGAATGTACTGCTCTACTGGCCTTCCTCCTTGCTTCAAATGGAGGAACTTTTTACGTCTTTCAGCGAGGTAATGCTCACTAATATACTTTTTATGAAACTCCTGGAGAAAAAAGTCCCATGTTACTTTATGTTCAGGTACAGCGAGCGTTACAGTGTTCCACCAGCTTTGTGCTTCATCTGCAATCAGGGCTAAAGCGCACTCCAACTTATGCTCCTCGGGGCACTTTAGTTGCTTGTTGATTACTTTCAAAGTATTTTCTAGCCAATATTCTGCGATTTCAGGATTATCCAGATCTTGGCCAGTAAATGTATAAACTTGATAACGTTTGAGCTTATCTATTGGAGCTCGAGAGATCTGCTGAGCAGCTTCAGCAGATGAGGAAGGTGCTTCTTGTCGAAGAGACACCACTACTTGTTTTATCATGTCGGCCATAGACACGAAATAGTCTTGTTGAGCCGATAACATGGGTGGAAGATGGGGTGGATCATTCTGAGCCACTTGTTCGGTACTTGGCTCTAGCCTCACATTTTCCCCTCGAGTGGAAGAGGAATCTTGATCGGGCTCATTTGTTTCTTTCCTAATAGTAGGAGCGGTCATTTTGGTTCTAGACACACATAAGAATTAAATCGTGTAAGTTGCAAGTCACAAAATACATATTTAATCAACTCCTAAGTGGCATATGAGACATAGACTCGTTAACGAATGCCTGGTTAGTCCTAGAATCGACTAAACTCTAGCTCTGATACCACAAATGTAACACCCCCTACCCGGCCTGGTAGAGAACCGGGTCGGAGAGCGCTACCGGAAACGATGCGGAGATCGGAGACATAATTTCGAAGTTCAAAAATCATTTCGTAATATTTTATTAATCTCTTTTAAGACTTAACACTTAACTTATTAACCACTTACTCAAATTGGGGTCAATTTTAAACTTTTTCAAACTTAGGGACTAAATTGTAATTTTCACAAATTAAAGGTCTTTATCTAAAATTCGTGAAAATATACTGAAATTAAACTAACTAGTTATTAGCCTGTAAAACCTCATTACTATCGGAGGTTATTTATCTACCTGATTAGACGATGCAATATTTAGTGACTATTTTGTAAAATATTCAAATCTATTTCTTTTTATTATCTTACTAAAATTCTTTACATATTTAAATGAGCCTAACAACTTACAAAAATCTTAGAGTCCTTTCTAATCATTTTTATTAGAAAATTTTTCGTATCTATCATTATTATTGTTCTAACATTTATTTAATAGGACTTTTCTAGATTACTAAAATAAAACCACATTATTAAATTACAAAACACAATTTATACAAAAGTTGGATCATATGCCACTTTACTAGGAGTTCATGAAAGATATCATACATATAAGGTAGAGATGTGACTTGCAACTGCACCACACGATCAAAGGTTGGAAATCTATCAGGGTCCTGAAAATGCATGAGACACGTATGTTAGGCTTACATAGCCTAGTGAGGTAGTCATGATAGTAAATTGACAATAATATGAATGTCATGATTAAATATAAATTTAATCTAACTTATTTGCATGCTTCTATAACAGTATAAGCATAACATGATCAGATATTCATATCACTAACATAACATAATATAATCATATATCTTATCATAAACATGTCATGGTATAACATATCGAACACATATTATATTGGTACCATTGGATACGCGGATTCCCTGTACACCATATCATGAATCATAAATGAGCCGTAGCCCTGAGCCGTAGCTCCATGTATCCCTTACACTTCCATCCTTTTATCTCCCACATATAGGCCGTAGCCCTGGACCGTAGTCCTCCCTTACATGATGAGCTCGAATATTCCTATGGCATGCCAATTGTATCCAATGTCCATAAATACACACAATTTCACATAGTCCATAATTTTCAGATCATATCATATCAAATAGCAAGATGAGCCGTAGCTCCATATCAGATAGCATATCAAATAGCATTTCATATTATTTTCATGTACATATAGCATATCATAATCATTTTTGAGCATATCCAAATAATGCAGGGTACTTACCAGATGCAGATAAATTCATAATTAATGCAACGAGGCAGCACCGAGCCTACCCCTGACATGACTATACTCACATATCAAGACATAAAAATATCGGAATGACACCGTGTCACCCGAGACAAATGCATCTACACTCACATATTAGAACATAAAAACAATGATCGGAATGACACCGCGTCACCCGAGACAAATGCATCCACACTCACCTTGACAGACCGGTGCTTTATTTTTATTTATTGAGCTTGAAGGTTGATCTGAATCGACCTCGTGTACTACGATAAAAATTAATTAAAATAATAAGACAGTATCGAATATATATATAAATATTAATCAAACTTGATACCGAAACTTAAACTAACTAGAGATTTGAGCTTACCCCGTCGTCGGCAGAAATTCGATATTACTATATCGAAAATATCGGACTACCAATCAAACGTTGGATCGTATGCTACTAATTTGTTTTCTTCAAACTTGCCGTGTATTTTACCCTCAATTCCCCCCCTTTTATAGCAAATTGCCTTGCAATATTACCCCCACTACACACATTTTTTATTCACAATTTCCCCCCACTACACATTATTATACTCATTAACATGTAATGGTGTTTCCACCATATTATAAATATATATACTTTACCTAAATATAGGTAATCTGCCGTGGAATTCAATTGAATTCCCTTTTTTTAATATATAATAATAATAATAATAATAATAATAAATTAATTATTTAATCTATTTTGGGTACCAAATCGAACCAACCCTTAATCGTAATAAAAATATTAATTTGCTGGAACTTGACCTTGATTTAAAAATTATCTCGAATAATCTAAATAAGATCGAATAAATTATTTAATCGATAAAAAAAAATATATTCGGTCACTGGAACTTAATTCCGACTAGACCGGTTTTTGGGATGTGACACGTTTTCTCCTCTGTCCTTGTGACATGTCTTTGTTTCTGTTTTGTGGTTCGGTTCATCTGTCTTTGTGGCATGTTTCAGCATACCCTAGCGAGCGATTGTTGTTCGCACAAAGATTCAATCGGCGCTAGTTTCTGATTTATGTTTTTGTTGGTGGTCACTTGGAAAATTATATCCATACTCGGTTGATGGTTGTTTGCTGATGAAATCAGTCCTGGGTAGCAGTACTTTTTACTTGACAATTTGGATCGCGCACCACTTCTTTTTCTTTCTTTATGCGTCTCGTTTGGACAAAGACAAGGAGATTAAGGAGGCTGCTAAATTTTATTGGCATGTTTATCTCCATAAAAAAATTTTAATTTTCTTTATTTTTGGGTTAGAAGATTTTTTAGGTTGTTTAATCCAAATTTTTTTCTCTTAGATACATTGTAATTGTGTTTTACTATAGATTTAATAAAAATTTAGTGATTTTTATAAATAAAAAATTCCACCAATTGCCCATTACATTTTCTCAACAAATTCTTTTATTGTCCAACTTTAAAGAAAGAGAAAGCAAAATTCAACTTCCCTATTACTTTCGAAAGATTAATATTTGGTGGAAACTTTCCAAGTCAAAACAAACTACAATTAAGTATTTAAATTAAGCCTAATTTTGGCCCATTCCTATCACATATATCACCCCTCATGCTATTGAAAGAGACTTGACTCTTGAGGCACTCTTAAGCCTAGGTTATATTATAAATATTTTATAAAAATCAAATAAACTATATCGATCAATAAAATAAAATTATTAATAAAATATTCATAAATTGAAATTATAATTTTTGTATTCAAATTGAACTTTACAAACTATTTATATTATTTATGTAATAGATATATAAAAAATTATTAAATAGAGAGATTATATTCTCCTACCGAAATTCGAACTCATACAAAATAAGATAATATGAACATTATTTTGCAACTAGGCCAATTAGTGAATCTTATTAAATATATAATTTTTTATTCATGCATGATAATATTAAATTTATTAAACATTAGTAGTTTAAACATAATTTTCAAACATCATCATGTTTATAATAAATTTAAACAAGAATATTAAATTATTTTTTTGACAAAAGAATATTAAATTATTCAATATGTGACAGACTTTTAAGTGTTTGATAATAATTACTAAGACGTTAATCGTAGTTAAGGATATGTGTAAAAGTTAAAAAAAATGTATTATAACATATTTAATGATTTATATTTACACATTCTATTAAAGTGAAAACAAGGCTACTAGAACTTGGATGGGTAACGGGTAAAGAGTTTGTACCAAACATTACGTTAAAGTTGTTATTACATGTCATATCTGATTGGAACAAAATAAATAAATGAAAATATGAAAAGAGAGATTCAAACCTAGGTAAATTGGGTGTACAGAGTTAAGCATAATGTCACGTGATCATTATCCTCTTTACAAAAGACATGTTTGATAGGAATGCAATGCCACCGCTTATATATATCAAGATCTCCATTTTTCTTTCAACTACACTCGTGATGGGGCCATTGTTACGGTTGTTTACCATGCTTAGCATATACATAGGCGCTCGACGTGAAATCGGACAGTCAAATGGTTGCTTTGATACCATTTGTCACAGGACCATTACCATCTTCTCAAAAGACATGTCTGATGGGACATGTAATATCACCGCTTATATATCTCAAGACCTCTATTTTTATTTCTGATGTGAGATTATTATACCCGTCTTTTTCTAGGCGTGACAATAACCATTAAATCAAATCCATAACTTGCTGTTAAACGAAAACAATTTATATATACACATATCATATCTTATTAATATGTATTAATTTAATAAATGTAATGACCATGTTATAATTTTTAAAACTCTAATAACAAATAAAAATCATCTTTATTATCGATGACCATTTATATATTTTAGTAAAAATTATTTAAAAAAAATATAAATTTCAAATATAAATTGTAAAATGATTTAGACTATTTAATAAAAAAATTAATAAGTTTGTTGCCCTTAAATTTTTATAAGTTCGCCCTCATAACATAAAATGAATGGACTGTCTGATTTAAATTAACCAACTAATAAATTGAAAATCAGTGATTAGAATGAAAAAAATAAACTAATTTCTTTTATCAAATATGTGAAAATAAAAAAAATGAATGGTTCGGTATTTATTTCAAATCATTGTTTGGCTTACATCCAGCTTTGAGTCTAAAAATTTGATTCTAGGTTCTAACTCAAAGCTTTTCAGTCACCTCAGCTAGGCTCGAGTATACATATTTGACTTTTTCTCATATTCTCTCTCCACGCGCCTTTCCCATTTTCCGTTCATTCTTGTTTAACGATATAAAGCCATAAATGGCCATGAATTTCTGTTTGGTTCATCGCACTCATTGAATTTCCTCCTCAATCCTCATCCTCTGCAATACTGATCGCTGCCATTTTTATGTGAATTCGTGCTCGTTAAACCGCGTGATCTTGATCGCTCGGCGTCACGTATATAATGGCCTCATCTTCACCTTCTTCGTCTCTCTTAAGAGCAGCTTCCGCTTACTCTCGGACTCGCTTCTTTCCTTCTTCGTTTCGGAATCTCACTTCCACCGCTCAGGCCTCTCCTTCTGTTATAAATCACCACCGGCGGTCTCTTACATCCGCCGCCGTTCGTTCCTTTCACTGCTCTGCTCCGCGGTGGAGCCAGCGTCTCGATTGGAGATCTCCTCTTAACCTCCGTGCTCAGATCAGAGCCTTTAATCCGGTCATCGAACGGTTAGAGAGGAAGTTTGCTACTATGGGTACTGATCTCCAATACTTTCGGAATTTGTTTATTTTGCTTGATTTTTTTTTTTTTTGAATCTCTCATATTTAGCTTCAATTGATCCTTTTATTTTTTGATTTATTACTTTAGGTCGATTAGTGAAGGTCTCTGTCAAACGATTAATTTCCAATATTGAGAAGTCGTTGATTTAAATATTTAATTAGTTTTTAGCCGAAATTTAATTACTATATTGTTAAAACTTAAAAGGATGTTTATCTAGCATCATTTTTATCTGATTTTTAATCTTTCAAAGTATTTTCAAATTGATAATTAAGTTGGAACTTTTATTAGTTGATCGTTTTCATTTAATTATTATTATTTTTTAATTTTCCGCTGCTGAGCATCCTTTTAAGGCAGTGTTGACAAGTCTTCCCAAGCCTGGTGGTGGCGAGTTTGGAAAGTTCTATAGCTTGCCTGCGCTCAATGACCCAAGGATTGGTAAGCTTCTCGTGCATTTTATACATATAATGTTGATTCATGGGCGGAGCCAGAAATTTATTCAAAGGGTCATTTTTCTTAATGGTATTTAAGAGGAGATAATAATTTATAAAGAGGTGCAATTTTATTTATAAAAGGATATCAATTATATATTTTTTAATTTTTTTTCATATACAAATTATATAGAAAAATAGTATTTCTAAAATATTTTGGGGTGTCATCAGACGCCCCAATTACTTATGTAGCTCCGCCCATGGATTCATGCCTGTGTTAAATATAGCAGTTTCTATTAGTTGTGTGACTGATCATATATGTTCCTTGTTTCTGTTACTATTATGGTAGATAAACTGCCGTACTCTATCAGAATCTTGCTTGAATCTGCAATTCGTAATTGTGACAATTTCCAAGTAAAGAAGGAAGATGTTGAGAAAATTATTGACTGGGAAAATACATCGCCGAAGCAAGTCGAAATCCCCTTCAAGCCTGCTCGTGTTCTCTTGCAGGTATTTTTAAAGCTATGTATATATATGCGTATGTTTCTTTACTAATAGAAATAAATGACGCTTGTTTTGTTATCAGGATTTTACTGGGGTGCCAGCTGTGGTCGACCTTGCTTGTATGCGTGATGCTATGCACAGGCTTGGCAGCGATTCAAACAAGATTAATCCTCTGGTGCGTTTGTTTATATCATTTGCATGCACGTTTACTGTAATGAGAGTGCTGAAATTTTGTCAACCATTTTCTATTCTGTGAAGGATAATCAGTTTCTAGATTCTATAGGATAAGATTGCAATCTTTTCATATTTTTGGCTTAATAAGGAATTGAGGGTGTCGATCTTCAGAAAAGGTTTGCTTATCTTATTGATTTAAGATATGAAGTTTTGAATGCCACATGCCCTATTACAATATGCCTGGCTATTTTGTGATAATTTTCTTGTTTACTTTACCTTTATATTGTATTACTGAAAATATCTTGTATTCAGGTTCCAGTAGATCTTGTTATTGATCATTCAGTTCAAGTTGATGTTACAAGATCAGAAAATGCTGTGCAAGCAAATATGGAGCTTGAGTTTCAGAGAAACAAGGAAAGATTTTCTTTCCTTAAATGGGGATCTTCTGCGTTCCATAATATGCTCGTTGTTCCTCCTGGTTCTGGTATTGTGCATCAGGTATAATTTGTAATTTTGGGAATGACTGCACAATAACTTACACTTTTGACGTAAAGGTGGAAATATCCTTATTGATCTCATGTTTAACAAATCCTTTACTAAGTGATGAATGAATAAGCTTATATTTTTCGTTATATCGAATTTTTTCATGGAACTTTAATTTGGTGAATATGGTGGCCAAGTGAGTTGACAGTGTAAACTTTGCAGGTTAACCTTGAATATCTTGGGCGGGTTGTGTTCAACACTGATGGCATGCTCTACCCTGACAGTGTGGTTGGCACTGATTCACATACAACTATGATAGATGGGCTAGGAGTAGCTGGCTGGGGTGTTGGAGGTATTGAAGCTGAGGCAGCCATGCTTGGTCAGGTGGGTAATGCCGTAGACTGACAATATTTTTTCCCCTGGGAAGGAAGCTGTTGGTTAATTTTGGTTTGTGATGATATGAGTCATGGCTAGTTAAAAAGTCTGCCTCAGTGATGAATCTATCACAGTTTTTTTTTTTCGTAACTGCAAAATTCATGTTTCTATGTAACATGCTAAAATGCATAGTTAAACTTATCGAACCTATAACTTTGCTGCAGGGTTGTGAAGTTTCTTTTAACTTAAGTTGTACCATTAATTTCATTGTTTGTGCATGTGATCTTTGTCTTGCATTTCATAAATTCTTGTATACTATCCAACTGTTAGTTTTTACTTTCTTTCAAAAAGGTTGTTCTTGTTCTTCTTGTTCATTTGCTTGAATATGCTTCTCTATCTTTATATTTTTTTCTTCTAATTAGTTTATTTTGAAATCAACAGCCCATGAGCATGGTTTTGCCTGGTGTTGTTGGATTCAAGTTATCTGGAAAACTAAAAAATGGTGTGACAGCTACGGACTTGGTTCTAACTGTGACACAAATGTTGAGGAAACATGGTGTTGTTGGGAAATTTGTTGAGTTTTACGGTAATTACTTTTCATTGGGCTAATCTGAAGTCACTCTTTCCTTGTTTGTCTGGCTCTTAAATTCTTTATATAGGTTTTTGATCTTGTACAATTTTGTAGGGGATGGTATGGGTGAACTATCATTGGCTGACAGGGCTACCATTGCTAATATGTCTCCCGAGTATGGTGCAACCATGGGATTCTTCCCTGTTGACAATGTTACTTTACAATATCTCAAGTTGACTGGCAGAAGTGACGAAACAGTGAGTATATGCTTCATAATTTTACTGCCTCCACCTGCAATTATTATTTTTGAAGCACTAGCTGACATACTTGTCCTTAAATTCAGGTGGCAATGATAGAATCTTATCTCCGTGCAAATAAAATGTTTGTTGACTATAACGAGGCAAGAAATTTTCTTCCTTTTTTATTTTCACTTCTTTTCTTTACACCAGTCAGCTTCTGGTTGTTCTACTATTACTAACTTATAACTTATAACTAGTGTAATGTCTCCCTTTTCTAATTGTTCTTTTTTTGCTCTAAACTCTAAACTTGATGCTTTCAGCCCCAACAAGAAAGGGTGTACTCTTCATATCTAGAACTAAACCTTGCAGAAGTTGAACCCTGTATCTCGGGACCTAAGAGGTTTGCCATTTATTCTGATTTGTTTTTCTTTGGTGTTTAATATGTTGTACTAATTCAAGGTGATTGCTTCTGATCTTTTCAGACCTCATGATCGGGTTCCTTTGAGAGAAATGAAGGCTGATTGGAATTCTTGTCTTAATAATAAAGTTGGTTTCAAGGTGAGTCTTGAACCTGGTGCATATCTAAGTTTTTGTTATCTATGACTTCGTTAATGCACATTTGCGTATTTTACTTACAAAATTAATTTTTGTAAATTGCTTGATAGTTTGCTTCTTTATCTTCCCCTGGGTTAGTTGACCGAAACAAATAACAGTTTACTTAGTTGAACAACATACATAACAGTTTCTTTAACTTCCGCTGAATGTCTTACCATGTTTAGGGCTTTGCCATGCCAAAAGAGGCACAGGACAAAGTAGCAAAGTTTTCATTCCACGGGCAGCCAGCAGAGCTTAAGCACGGTAGTGTGGTCATTGCTGCAATTACTAGCTGCACCAATACATCAAACCCCAGTGTCATGCTTGGGGCAGGTCTTGTTGCTAAGAAGGCTTGTGAACTTGGTTTACAGGTATGCCAAGTTTATGTCTATAAGCTTTTGCTACTCTTTTCTTCTTATCAATCTCCCCCCCCCCCCCCCTTCTTTTTTCTCCCTTCCACCTCTCCTTTTTCATTTCCTAAAAGAAAAACCCTCTCTTCGGTATAGTCAATCTTCTTGAACTACATGAATGCTAATATTATTGTGTATAAAAAAGTTTGCTTAAATAATTGTCTTCAGGTCAAACCTTGGATAAAGACGAGTCTTGCACCGGGTTCCGGAGTTGTTACAAAATATTTACTTCAAAGGTATTCCTTTGTTTCCTGATGTATCTGATGTTGACTTGTTGTATTGGATCAATAATTTTTGTAAAATGTTTCTACATAATCATGAGAGAATTGTTAACCAATTCTGAATATATTCCAGTGGTCTGCAAGAATATTTGAACAAGCAGGGTTTTAATATTGTTGGATATGGCTGCACGACATGTATTGGAAATTCTGGTGACTTGGATGAATCAGTTGCCAATGCTATTTCAGAAAATGGTACCATTGTAAATTTTAACTTGCATGATATACGCTTGTATATAGTTCTAACGTCTTAATCATATTCCGTTTCCAAACTTTAATATTCATTTTTCACTTACTAATAGAAATTAGTTTTAATCTTTTACAGACATTATAGCGTCTGCTGTGCTTTCCGGGAACCGGAATTTTGAGGGTCGTGTTCATGCCTTGACAAGGGCCAACTACCTTGCTTCGCCACCTTTAGTAGTTGCTTATGCCCTTGCTGGAACGGTACTTAATATCTACTAATTTTTTGTGATGCCTATATTTGTTAAATATTTACCAAGATTTATGTGTGATCCAAATAATCTGATTACATCTCAAAATGTCACCACTTTCCTAGATTTGCTCCTTTCTTCTTAAAGACTAATTAGCTTTTGCATATCATTGTTGATGATCAATGATTATACGTTATCACTTTCCAGGTTGATATTGACTTCGATAAGGAGCCAATCGGAACCAGTAAGGATGGTAAGAGTGTGTATTTTAAGGATATCTGGCCATCTACAGAAGAAGTTGCTGAGGTAGACACCTTAAAATTTGCATAAAATATCAATTTTCATGTGTATAAGCATGAAATTAATTTACTAGGGTTTCTTTGCTGTTTAGGCTGTTCAATCCAGTGTCTTGCCTAATATGTTCAAAAGTACTTATGAGGCTATTACAAAGGGAAATCCCATGTGGAATCAGCTATCAGTGCCTTCTTCCACCATGTACTCATGGGACCCCAATTCAACCTACATTCACGAGCCTCCCTACTTCAAGTACATGACCATGGACCCTCCCGGTGCCCACGGCGTGAAGGATGCTTACTGCTTACTGAACTTCGGTGACAGTATCACAACGGATCACATTTCTCCAGCAGGAAGCATCCACAAGGACAGCCCTGCCGCAAAATTCTTAGTTGACCGTGGGGTGGAGCGCAAGGACTTCAATTCGTACGGAAGTCGTCGTGGTAACGATGAAGTGATGGCTCGAGGAACTTTTGCTAACATTCGCCTTGTGAACAAGCTGTTGAATGGGGAAGTTGGCCCAAAGACAATACATGTCCCTACAGGAGAGAAACTTTATGTATTTGATGCTGCAATGGTAAGTTCTTTAAGGTTAAAGTCTGCCACAGTTTCTTTAATTCTTGTCAGTTCTAAAATACCAAATTGTTGGTTATGATTGTTACGACATACGATTTAATCAGCACATGATATTTACTAATTTATCTGTAATTTTAGAGGTATAAAGATGCAGGACAGGACACCATTGTTTTGGCTGGAGCCGAGTATGGAAGTGGTAGCTCCCGAGATTGGGCTGCGAAAGGGCCAATGCTACTGGTAAGTCTTGATTTCGTCACGAGGAAATTCTTATTGGTCTTTACTCTTTGGTAGGGGTACTTATCAAGTGAGTCGATCACGAGCTGAGCAGTGCTCAATTCAACTCGAAAACTGTTTGACTCGTGCTCGACTCGATAAGCTCGATAAAATTTTGTTCAATTCATGCTCGACTCATTATTCTTTAAGTTTGTCAGGATTTTTACCTTAATTTACAAATTTAACAAAAAAATATCAAAATAATGTGAAGCAATTCCAAAAATCAGAACTCTAAAGTAACAATCTACAAATACACCAAACTAACTTACTATAAAAAATTTAACTAGTTGCTTGTAAACTTATCGAGTCTAGTTAAATCTTGCTCAATTTGACTCGTTAAAGTCTCGAATCAAGCTCGAGTTCAGGTCAAGTCAACTCGAGTTTTTACCAAATTGAGCTCGAACTGCTCAATTCAGTCAGCACCTCTACTCTTTGGGTAAGTAAGTTACTTTGGACTTTCTATTTTTCTGGTGTCCTACGCCTATTCGGAGTGAGTATGGGTATGCTTAAGATAAACACCAAAAGTTGAAGTATACTTGTTTTAAACCAATACCTGTATCTGAACTATTCTCTTAATCCAAAAGTAACACGGTTGAATAATTTTTGTTTGAACACAACAGGGGGTAAAAGCAGTAATTGCCAAAAGTTTTGAGAGAATCCACCGCAGTAATTTGGTAGGAATGGGCATCATTCCCCTTTGTTTCAAGTCTGGCCAGGATGCGGACACACTGGGTTTGACCGGTCACGAGCGTTACACCATCGATCTTCCAAGCAAAATAGATGAAATAAGACCCGGCCAAGACGTGACTGTCACGACCGACAATGGGAAGTCTTTCACATGCACTGTCCGCTTCGACACTGAGGTAATAATTGGTTTCACAATTATTTGTTCCGAACAAAATAGTCCAGCACACATGTGTGTTTTATCTCTGCCTGGACATTTCAAAACACTCCCGTGTGAAACATAAGAGTAATTCTTTTTAGTGTAAACTACAACGAAGGTCACTTAATTATGGGTAAGGTTACATTTGAGTCACTTAATTATTAAAAGTTACATTTGAGTCACTTAATTATGGGTAAAATTACATTTAGGTCACTCAATTATTAAAGGTTACACTTGGGTCACTCAATTATGGGTAAGGTTACATTTGGGTCACCCTTCATATTTAAAAAAGAACACATTAACATAGTCATTTTTTCTTCCAAATCACTTGTATACCCTCGTTAACAGTAGAGTACTTCATTTGAAATTATTAATTAATTTAATACACAAATTGATATGTGTTTTTTAAATATAGAGGGTGACCCAAATGTAACTTTACCCATAATTGAGTGATCCAAGTGTAACCTTTAATAATTGGGTGACCCAAATGTAATCTTGCCCATAATTGAGTGATTCAAATGTAATTTTTAATAATTGGGTGATCCAAATGTAATCTTACCCATAATTGAGTGACCTATGTTGTAATTTACCCTTCTTTTTAATTTGCCGAACTACGCAAAATGGTCCTTAGAATTCATCGAACTGTTACGAAATGGTCTTTAAATTTATCTATTTTATAACGTGCAATGACTATTTTGTAACAGTTTGATATGTTTAATGACCATTTTGTAACTTTCAAACCTTCAGTGGCTAAAAAGACCATTGTTTTGCTTAGTTTAGTGACCATTTATATACTTTACCCTTGAAGTTTATCTCCCACTAAAACTGACTCTACGATTGAAATTGCAGGTTGAACTGGCCTACTTCAACAATGGCGGTATACTTCCATATGTTATCAGGAACTTGATTAAACAATGAACCCATTGCTTAGGAGCCCAATTCGATTCCAAGATTTCCATGAATTGTTAAATGAGAAACAAATAAAAAGAATGTCGGCAAATAACCAAAAATTCCCCATTATTGGGACTTGATAGTTTTCCCCTTCCACTTAGTTTTGCAGACAGGCCCTGTCTGTTGTCAAAATAGTTGTCATTTGTTTGATAGCTTTAAATCTTGAAATAATTGATCATTCAACACGTACCAAATTTGGAAATTGGGGGTGCCGTTCATTAGATTGCAGGAATTTTGATCACACGGTTGGGATTATTATGATATTTTTGAAGCCTTTTTTGGCAGTGTATGCAGGGAAACAGGGAAAGCAATCTGATTTCAAAATCAGATATTTTCTATCCATTGTTCATTTGAAACACAACCATATGTTTAAATTAAAGCTTGGGAAAAAATCCTTTGAAAAAAGCTTTCCTCGTAGAAATCCAAAACGCTCTGTTCGTTGAAAAAAGAGAGGCGTAAAGCTCCTAGTTCACAGACTAGGATCTGCGATCTGCGATCTGGGATCTGGGATCTGGGATCGCCAATGAATCGCGATCTGGGATCTGGGATCGCCTCTGCACCGGGTTTATCGGAAGGGAAGAACGCTAAACCTAATGAATCGAGATCTGGGATCGCCTCTGCGCCGGTCTTCTCGGCGACGACAGATAGGCCACCGGATCATAGTCGGAGCGTCCCGTTCCCGACTGAGGATTGGTCATCATGTTCCAAGGCGTGCGTTGGCCCTGGCGGAGTCTTGGTCGATAAAGAGACGAGTGACGAGGGCACTGTGGCGTCATCATCGGATGCTGTTCCGGTGGATATGGAAGTGGTGGGAGAGGCTGAGGGTTCGACTCCGGTGGTTATGGAGGAGCAGCGAACGGGGACAGAGGGTGCTAGGGTGGAGGATGCGGTGGCTGTGACTGGTGAGGGTGCTGGTTCAAAGCCATCCTTTCGTGATATGGTGGTGGGCAGTGCTGCTGCAACCAAGCCGACAGCAGCCATACCAGACCTGGACGTGGAGGTTGGTGAGGGGGATGTTGAAATTAGCTCGGTCGAAGGTACACCGGTGATCAAGTTTTCCAATCGTTTGCATGATCTAATTGATGCTAAATTAGCTAATTCCGTTGTAGTAAGATTATTAGGGCGTTCTATTGGTTTTGCTGCTTTGGAATCTAGAATTAGATCGCTTTGGTGTCCGAAGGGCGATATTGCTTTGGTGGACCTGGATAATGATTATTATCTTATACGTTTCGCGAAGGCGGAAGATTATACGAAGGTTCTGATGGGTGGTCCGTGGCTAATTTATGGGAGCTATTTAACGGTGCAACCGTGGAGTAGAGAGTTTTCGACAGCGGCTGATCATCCAGACAAGATTATGGTTTGGGTAAGGCTTCCTGGTTTGCCGTATCGCTACTATACCAAAAGTTTATTTCGGATTATTGCTGGAGCAGTGGGGAAGATAGTTCGGATAGATTATAATACAACGGAGGGTAGACGGGGTAAGTTTGCAAGACTTGCGATTGTTGTGGATTTGAATGCACCTCTATCGTCGAGCATTATTATTGATGGTATCCGTCAAAGGATTGAATATGAAGGATTACCGACTATTTGTTATTCTTGTGGTTTGTATGGCCATGTTGAAGCACTGTGCAAAGGTCACAAGGGTACGGATGCGAGTAAGGGGGATAGTGGGGTTATGGAGACAACAGCCACGGAACCTACTGAGAAGTATGGCCCATGGATGCAAGTTCAGGCTCGCAAGCCTCGGAAACAGCTTAATGGGAAAGGGGGAGGTAGCTCAGGTCCCGGTAGAATCTCGTTGGGGGGACGTTTCGCTGCTTTTGCTATCGAGGAGGAGGCTGTAGGGGATGTGACAGGTTCAACACCGACAGCTGTGAAAGGTGATGTTGGAACGAGTGACACAGTTACCTCCAAGACGTCCCCAGCTTTGACGTCCTTGCCGTCGGGACGAGCGGCACAGTTGTCACCTGTTGCTGAAAGGGCGTCGAAGAGTAGAAGGCATGGGAAGGAACCTGCAGTAGCGAACGTTGTGTCGGAGTCAAGGGTTACGGCTAGCGTGCGAGGAGTGGGAAAGGTAAATGGGATTGTCATCGATTCGGTGGAGAATAAAGGTGGGGACAAGGGTATGCGTAAGGAGGTGGAGACCGTTGGACATGTTGTTTCAGTGCCAGTGTCGTTAAATTCAGGGAATCATACAGCTGTGAAAGTGGTTGATCGATCAAAGGCTTCGAGTGTGACAGTTTTGGATGGAAGTTCTAAGCTGAAAGATGGAGGTAAGAATCTGGGTGGGCCTGTCTTGGTGCGTAGGCTGTCCAAAATTAAAAATGCGGCGCGTGTGAGTCCGTATTCACAGCGAAAAAAGGCGTCAGTGCAGCAAGAAAATAGGGATCCGAATCTTGTGAATATTGGTGAATGGGTTGCTGATACATCAAATGAATTGGATGCAGCAAAGATGAGCAGGATTGCGGGTGAAAGTGTCGGGCCGAAGGATGCCGTTGTTCGTGAGGAGGGGGTCACGAGGCGTGATAACACGACATTTGATGTGGCACCGGTGCAGTTATAGGTTGTGAGGTCCGTATTCTCCTTTTATTTATTTTTATGGTTAAAGCTCTTTTTTGGAATACTCAGGGTGCTCTTGACCCTGATTTTAATCGCTATTTGAGTTTGTTTATAAGGCAGCATGATCCGGATATTGTGGTGCTGATGGAGCCTAGAATTAGTGGTAGGAAAGCCGATAGGTTTATTCGGCGACACCAATTTTTACATTCTTATCGCGTGGAAGCTTCCGGTTTTTCTGGGGGTATTTGGCTTTTCTGGAATGATTTGGTGAGTTTGGATGTGATTGCCGTCTCTAGTCAGTTTATCCATTCATTGTGTACTGATCGTAATTCAGGGGTTAAGAGCTTGGTCACGTGTGTGTATGCTAGTCCTGATCGGAGGTGCCGTAATGGTTTGTGGGACATGTTGCGCGCTCTTGCACCGTCTTCTGACTTACCTTGGGTTATAGGCGGTGATTTTAATGCCATTCTTGATCGTCGGGACAGGTTTGGGGGTTCGTCGAGACGTTCAGGTGTGTGTCGCAAGTTTGGGGAGTTTATGCAGCAGGAGAACATGACTGACATGGGGTTTCAGGGGCCTCGTTTCACGTGGAAGCGGGGGAATTTGCAACAGCGTCTTGATCGTTGTGTTGCGAATGATACATGGTGTGATACATGGCCGTTGGCTCGGGTTTTGCATCTCCCGCGTTTGGGGTCAGACCACAGGCCTTTGTTGTTATTATTTGCGGCTTCGGACATGGCGAAATGTAAACCAAGATTCAAATATCTTGCGGCTTGGCAGAGTGACACTTCCTTCCGTGATATGCTTGTTAAGACCTGGAATGCCAATGGATCGATTGAATCGAATTTGGTGAATTTTAATAATAGTGCTTCATATTGGAATCGTGAAAATTTTGGACACATTGGTCGTCGGAAAAAGAAGTTGTTGGCGCGTATTAAAGGGATTGAGGAAGCGGCGGAATTTTCTGCTAATGTTAGCCTTCATGATTTGGAGTTTGAGTTGAAGAAAGACCTTGATATAGTGATGAAGCAGGAGGAATTGTTGTGGTTTCAGCGCTCTCGTAGTCAATGGCTCAAAGATGGTGATAGAAACACAAAGTATTACCATCATGCTACAAAACAACGGCAGAGACGCAAGCTCCATACTATGATGAAGCTTGAGGATGGGAATTGGTGTGATAATGTTGAGCTGATGAAAGTTGGTGTGGTGCGTTTTTTCCAGCGTTTGTTTTCTAAGGAGGCGGGATCTCTTGCGGATTGGGAGCATAGGGGTCTTTTTTGCACTATCTCTAGCGGGGAAAAGGTGTTGCTGGAGAAGGATATTGATGCGGCGGAGGTCCGTGCTGCCGTCTTTTCTATGGACCCGTTGAAGGCGCCAGGAATTGATGGTATTCACGCGATGTTTTATCAGCAAAATTGGGATATTGTGGGGCCGCAAGTTGTTGATTTTGTACGTAATTGTTTTCATGGAAATCCCGTACCGCATGAGTTTAATCGAACAGTCATTGTGTTGTTGCCTAAGGTTCAGGTGCCTGAGTCTTTTAGTCAGTTTCGTCCTATCAGCTTGTGCCCAGTTATTTACAAGGTGTTATCGAAGTGTATTGTGAATAGACTGAAGCCTTTCCTCCCGAGCTGGATTTCGCACAACCAAGTTAGTTTTGTACCGGGGCGATGTATTATGGATAATGTTGTTGTGGCGCAGGAAGCAATCCACTCTATGTGCAAAAAGAAAGGGCGTGTGGGTTGGATGGCGATTATGATCGATTTGGAAAAAGCGTATGACAGGTTAGATTGGAATTTTATTGCGGATACGCTTAGTGATTTGGGTTTACCCCAAGGCCTACGTCGGTTAATCATGGACTGCGTTACGTCCGTCTCTTCGCATGTTATGTGGAATGGTGAGCTAACTGAGCATTTTTACCCGTCTAGGGGTATCAGGCAGGGTGATCCTCTTTCGCCATACATTTTTGTTCTTTGTATGGAGCGTTTATCACAACTGATCAATCTACAGGTTAATCAGGGGAACTGGGCCGAGGTTAGATTAAGTCGAAATGGCCCTGGTTTATCGCATTTGTTTTTTGCTGATGATGTGATTCTGTTTTCGGAAGCGTCAGTCTCTCAGATGGATGTTATTAGTCATGTGCTGAACGAGTTCTGTGCATCGTCCGGACACAAGGTTAGTGCTGCTAAGACCCATATTTTTTTCTCTAAGAATACTGATAGTGCCTTACGGAGAGTCATTTCGGATGGTTTGGGTTTTTCTGAGGTGAGTAATCTGGGTAAATACCTAGGAATTCCGCTTTTGCATTCTAGAGTAACTACGGCGACTTATGAGTATCTTGTGAATAACGTGAAAAGTCACCTTGCATCTTGGCCAGCTCGTTCATTATCCTTTGCAGGAAGGGTCACGTTAGCGAAGTCTGTTCTCCAAGCCATTCCTAGCTATACTATGCAGGCTTCCTGGTTACCTAAATATGTATGCTTGGACATTGAAAAACTGATACGTTCTTTTGTGTGGGGTAGTACATCGGAACATAGAAGTATGCACTTGGTTCGTTGGGAGGAGATGCAGAAGCCGATCGACTATGGTGGTTTGGGTTTTCGGAATCTGGAAAATGTGAATTTTGCTTTTCTTATGAAGCTGGGTTTTCAGCTTTTGCAAGATACTGATAAGTTGTGGGTCAGACATTTGCGGGCAAAATATAGGTGGCAGGATACCTTACCTTCTAGTATTCATCGGCATAATTGCTCTCGCTTGTGGGCGGGCATTAGCCGGGTTTGGGAGGCGGTTAGACAGGGTGTGGTTTGGATTGTTCGTGATGGCAGGTCTGTTGATTTTTGGTATGATGTGTGGATTCCGGAGTTGGGTCCTTTGGCGTCATTTTCTTTGGATTCATCGACACCATCTTCTTGTGGTGTTGCCGCGATGGTCAATAGCGTAGGTAGGTGGGATGTGGATTTGTTAAGGTTACTTCTTCCTGAGGATTGTGTCCTTAGAATTTTAACCTTTATTCCGCCTTCGGATATGCTTGGTCCGGATCGGCTTGGTTGGAAGGGGGAGGCGAATTTTCTCTTTTCAGTTCGATCTGCGTATAAATCTCTCAGCCAACAGTCTGAGGAACCGAACATTGTGTGGAAATGCTTGTGGCGTTGTCCGGTACCGCAAAGGATTCGATCCTTCCTTTGGCTTGCCTTTAAAGGGACGCTCTTTACAAATGAGGAACGTGTAAGACGACATATGGCATCCAACAATTGCTGTGATTGGTGTGGGAGGGATGTTGAGAGTGTACTGCATGTTCTGCGTGATTGTACACATGCTAGTCGCGTTTGGTTACAGCTGCGCAGTCCGGATGATTGGGGTGACTTTTGGACACAATCGTGTGAGAGCTGGATTCATGCAAACATAACCGGGAAAGGTGTGTGTGGGGATGACAGTTGGAAGGTGTTGTTCGCGGTAGTGTGTTGGAAGTTGTGGTCGCGGAGGAATAGTAGATTATTTGATTGTGAGTGGGTTGAGAAGGCTGATTTTGTCGAGGAGGCGCGTCGGTTTACTCAGCTCATTTTGGATGGCCGTGAGGAGCGTAGTAGAGTTGTGTTGAACCCGGCTCGGTCGGAGGGTGTGGTGATGCGCTGGGTGCCACCGGAACCGGGTTGGGTAAAGGTGAATGTTGATGCGGCAAGGAACATTTCCAACGGTTTGGCAACGATAGGGGGGGCTATCCGAGGTGACCAAGGCGAATGGTTGGTCGGTTTTCATCGTTTTTTAGGACGGTGTGACATTGTCACGGCTGAATTATGGGCAATTAAAGAAGGACTTGGTTATGCTCGGGAGTTTGGGATTGATAAGGTTGTCATTGAATCGGATTGTGCCGAGGCAGTTCGGATGGTGCAAGGTAGGGGGACTTCTAATAAAGAGAATGCGCTGCTTTCGGACATCAAAGAAAGATTGCGGGGGAATTGGGAAGTTGTGGTGAGACACATTGATCGTTCGGCAAACACTGTGGCCGATAGGATTGCGGCGAAATCGATGGACGGCGACCTTGCTGAGGAATTGTTAACTGTTGAACCAGAAGATTTGCGACGATGGTTGGCCAACGATTGGATGCACAGGATGGTGTAATCCGGAGGGGATGGGGCAAATGTGGAATGATGTGTTGATTCGCCGGTTGTGGCGTGGATTTGTGTGGTTCATATGTAGCTACATTCGAGTGCACTCTTTTTCCTCCAATTAGGCTTAGGGAGGTTTTTTAACGAGGCACGAGAATATAGCGAGTTCTCTTTTTAATCAAAAAAAAAATTAAAGCTTGGGACAATGCATGGTTGCAAACGTTTAAATAATACAAAAAGAAAAGAACCAAATTCCGTTGAAGAAAAGGCCGAAAGTAGATTCTCAGCCACATGATTTTCAAGTTGAAATGATGGAGCAATCAAATACTGCCCATATTCTTTTAAAAAGTTATTTGTACCCTACATCTCTAAATTATAGTATTTTTTTAAAAGCTAAAATAATTACAAGTAGTATTTGTTTTAAATATATTTTCAATTATTTGACAATGCATGTTTAATCACTTTGCTACAACTGTTGTTGCTCGAACCCATGACTTCTAAAAACAACAATCATTTTTTTAACCACTAAGACAAGTTCGTTCGTGCATATAAAGTATATATTTTAAAAGTTATTATGAAATGAGTGATAATGGAGTGAGTTCTCATTCACTTCGCAATGTGTTACGACTGTCACCGTAATGAATTATTGTATGGGACACACCATCGCCTTTAAATAGTAGCCATTGGATTTCGGATAAAAAATTTCTATCTTTTTCGATGTTTTGTTTTATGCCTTAACACTAAAAATTATTAAAAAATTAAATTACAAGTCCTAACCTTAAATTAAATTACAATTATTAATCTTAAATTTTAAATCCTAAATTTTATACCTTAAAAAATATACTATACCCTAAACTCTCTAAACTTTAACTACAAATCTTAATCATTAACCTTAAACTTATATTAAAACATAAAAAGAGCACCGAAAAGAAATAGAAAATTTTTATGTTTAAATTTTATTCATCACCCTTAATTAAATTTGACGCACAAAGAATTAGTTGATTTAATAATACTTTTACCCTCAATTTTTTTATCATTAAAAACGTCATTGTCAATGGAAGAGAGGTAGGATTTAAAGGACAAAATGAATTTGACTCCATCTACACATGGACCCACCCTATCTATGTTCTCAAATGTTTGTCCTTTTATTGGCGATATTTCCATCTTTATTGGTTTTTTCTCAGCTTTGAAAAGTCTTTGTCGGTCCGATTTTTTTAAATCTTTTTTGGGTAAATTACAGTTTTGGTCACTAAAACGTTAAAAATTGTTATTTTAATGACATAACACATTAATAAAGAGAAGTTAATTTTAAACTTCAAGTAAGACATTATCTACTTCTAGTATCGAAGAGAAATGAGATGTTTGTGTAATGAAAATACCTCATTTTACCTAATTGTGAACACCTTGTATGTTCTATATATGCAAATTATGTCATGTCACGTCAATGACGATTTTATGCAAAAATAAGGCTTTTCATAAATCTAGACTTTAGGTATCAATATTTTTCTTTACTCTACAATACTCTCAACTGCACAATAATCATACGAGATGTTTTAAAATATCTCGAATTGACCAGACAATAAAAAAATATTATCAGATGTTATTATTTGGAAATAACAATTTTCTAACTCTCCTCACCCTCCTCAATTCTCCAAAACTACATTGTATGACTATATGTGGTGAAAGTACTTGTCAAGGCCCTTTCGTTATAAAGAGTGTACCGATTTAGTTCCTTTATTAAACAATAATTGATATTTTTTAGACATAAAATGTTTACTCTGTAGAAATGTTATTTTATTGAGTGAACTATATAAATGACCATCATACTATTGAAAAAGTCGCGATTTGATCACCTTATTTTTTTCGAAGCAATTAAACTATCATACTATTAAATCGGGTAAAATTTGACCACCAGAGGTTAGAGGTTAACGAAAGGGTGACGTGGCAGTTAAAAAAATAAGGCTATAATTACACATTTGGTCCTTACTATTTACACATCCTTTCAATTTAGTCATAATTTTAATTTAATAAAATAAATTAGTATTAATTAGGTGGTGACACGTGTCACTACCTTATTGGAGAGATTTAATCATTTGTATTTGATTAAATAAACTTATTTTCATCCTCCAATCAGGTAGTGACACGTGTCACCACCTAATTAAAGGAAGAAAATGAAGAAAATCACAAATACGGTTAGGGGGAGACAAACATGCGTCTCCCAGAAACATGAATCACTGGCTTACCACAACTCCAAATGTTGTTTTGTGATCTTATTTCTGTAACTGCCACGCACCCTTCCGTTAACCTCTAACGGCTGGTGGTTAAATTGCACCCAATTTAATAGTATGATGATTTAATTGTTTCAAAAAAGATAAGATGGTCAAATCGCAACTTTTCTAATAACATGGTGGTCATTTATGTAGTTTACCCTTAATAAAAAAAAGTATAAACAGTTGTGTTACTAATTGAATAGTAATCTACACCAACATAATTTTAAAATACTTTGTTAAAGACCCATGGATAAATGGTCAAATCATTTTCTAAGTCCCTCTTGAAATATATCAATTCATTCTAATCATTTTAGCAGGATTTTAACAAATAGAAATGTAAAACATTTCGTTTTTTTATTAGTAATATCATACATAGTGTTAGTGAGGGGAAAATTTCATAAACAAGATCGGATCATTTTTTAAAAAAACATATTAAAAAACACGAGAAGCACAAAATAATAATATTTTATTTTTATCTGATTTAATTAAGATTAGATTGAGAGGGTTTTGTCTTATTGTGAATCTAGTCAAAAATTTATTTTAGATAAAACATGTTCATCAACCGTTTTTTAAGTTTTAATGACCATTTCACAATAGTTCGATAACTTCAATGGCCATTTTGTAGTTTTCAAAATTTCAGTGGCGAAAAAGATTGTTTTTATATAGTTTAGTGACCATATGTTACTTTACCCTTTTTATTTTATTGTCCATGAAAAAGAAAATAGAATACAGACAAACAAGATCTATCAGTTTTCAAGCATCCCATTTGACAAGGCAAAGAGCGCAACTAAACAGGCTTTCCAAGCGTGACGTGAACCAGTGATTAATATAACAAAGATTCTTTCATACTTTATTTATTTATTTATTTAATACATAAATAATTCAACTAAAAAACTTTGCAAATACCACATTAAGTTTCAGTTTAGTATTGCTTTTTAAATCAGTTTTTGGCGCTAATAGCTAGTTTTAGGGGTGTTCAAAATTATCCAGCCCGAACTACCCGACCCGACTACCCGAACATAAATAACCGGGTATTTACCCGGAATTTTTTTTACTCGGGTCGGGTACCCGGCCCGTCATTTCTCGAGTCGGGTTCGGGTCAAAAATATGATTTTTTCGAGTACCCGGTTCCTATTATTTTTATTTTTTATTTTATTAGATTACTTAATATTTTTACTTTAGAACTATATTTAAATCCCTAAATTCATTATATATTTGTATTATATGCTTTCATGTTTTAAATTTTTCAAAAAAATATATTAATTTATGAATATATAAAATTCGATATAAAAGAAACAAAGTTTCTCTATTGCATTTATGCATTAGTAGGTTTCTTTAAAAAAACATGAGATTTGAAAAAAATCACGATCAAAATTAATATTTTTAATGTCTTTCTTATGGTTATAAACTTCAAATCATTATTTTTTTGTTCGGATCATGTGTTATGAACTTTTAAGTTTTTTTTTTTAATTTTAAAATAAAAAATGAGAACCGGGTACTCGGTATTCACGGATCGGGACACGGGCCGACAAACTTAATACACGAAGGTTCGGGTACCCGGTTTTTCGAGTATCCAAAAACTCGAGTACCCGAATTTGAACACCCATAGCTGGTTTGGAAGCAAAAATAAGGTTAAACAGCTAGCTTTTGAAGAAAAAAATTATTTTTAAAAAATGTTTTTCAACTCACCGGCAAAAACTAAATTTTTAACTGAATACATAAAGAATTCAACTAAAAAACTTTGATAATAAAAAAACCATGCAAATACTACACTAAAAAGGCTAAGATAATATTATATATAAAAAAATAGAAGAAAAAAAGAGAGAGGAAAAGGGTCGGAACTTGTAAGGTAGAGAGCAGCCATGGAAACTGACATTAACCATTGAAAAAGACATGGAATACCCTTCAAAACTGTTTCTCAAAGCTTTGAGTAATATGTTAATGGCAGGTTGTTCTTCATATATATATATATATAAAGTACTTTTTTTTCCTGGTGAATATACTTGGGTTTTATTAACATTTTCTTGAGCTTTACCATGGGATGTGGGCTTTGGACCTTGTAAGCTTGTAGGTGTTAAAAAAAGCTTGGGTTTTCTGAATCATTTTTGTAAGATTTTTCTTTGTTTAATAAAAGAAACCCTTACTGCTGTTCTTGTCATCTTCTTTTTAAATCATTTTTGTCAATTTTAGAAAAACCCCAAGTTGGTTTCATCCCCAGAATTGCATGGATTTCTCCTTGTTTGCTTCCTTTTCATGTTTTTTCTTACCTTTGTTTGCAGGTGGTGCTTGGAATCTTGAATTCATGATAATCTGAGACAGGGAATCAAGTTTGTCTTGTTTCAAAGACAGGATATTTTTTTGGTTTTGGTCAGAATAAGACATGGAGATTCCCAGATTTATCGGAAGAACTTTGATTTTGTTGAGTCTTTGGTTCCTATGCACTGGGAATGTCTCAGCTTCTTCAAATTCTTCTTTTTTGAAGCCCAAAGTTATAAATATTGGAGCTTTGCTCACTTTGAATTCAGTCATTGGAAGAGCAGCACAGCCTGCAATTAAAGCCGCCATTGATGATGTCAACTCCAATCCCAACATTCTTAATGGAACTCAATTGAAACTCATTTTCCGTGACACAAATTGCAGTGGATTTGTTGGAACCATGGAAGGTATGTTTTTTTTCTTACACACCCTTCAATTTGTGCCTAAAATGTCTGGTACTTGTGGTTCTGTAATGTAGAAATCTATTTAGGTGGCACTGCTGTTCTGTTTTTAAAGAGTTTTTATTTATTTATTATTATTGATAATCAACTTAGCTTTAGCATGTTGTCTTTGTTTGTGACTTTGTGTAGCTTTGCAGCTAATGGAGAGTGATGTTGTTGTTGCAATCGGTCCGCAATCGTCCGGAATAGGTCATGTCATTTCCCATGTTGTTAATGAGCTTCATGTCCCTCTTCTCTCGTTTGGAGCTACGGATCCGACTCTTTCTTCGATGCAGTACCCGTATTTCCTGCGTACTACGCAGAGTGACTACTTCCAAATGTATGCGATCGCAGACATAGTCGAATACTACGGCTGGAAGGAAGTAATAGCTATATTTGTGGATGATGATTATGGGAGAAGTGGGATTTCTGTTTTGGGTGATGCCCTGGCGAAAAAACGTGCCAAGGTTTCGTATAAGGCTGCCTTCAGCCCTGGAGATACCGGAAGTAGCACGATTAATGACTTGCTCGTTGAGGTTAACATGATGGAGTCTCGAGTTTATGTAGTTCATGTTAATCCAGACACTGGTGTGAATATCTTTTCTGTTGCTAAGTCTCTTAATATGATGAGTGATGGCTATGTTTGGATTGCTACGGATTGGCTTCCTTCGTACTTGGATTCAATGGAATTGGTTGATCCCGAAACAATGAATCTCTTGCAGGGAGTTGTTGCTCTCCGCCATTACACCCCGAATACTGATCTGAAGAAGAGTTTTATGTCTAAGTGGAACAACCTAAAATACAAGGGAAGTGCAGGCCGTGAAGGCTTCAATTCGTATGCACTTTATGCTTATGATTCGGTTTGGTTGGCTGCACACGCCCTCGATGTTTTTCTCAACGAAGGTGGGAATTTATCTTTCTCTTACGACCCAAATTTGCATGATACCAATGGCAGCATGCTGCATCTAGCATCACTTCGTGTGTTTAATGGTGGCGAAAAACTTCTTGAAACACTTCTGAGAATGAACTTCACTGGTCTAAGTGGTCAGATTCAGTTTAATCCAGATAAACATCTAGTTCGTCCGGCATATGATGTTCTTAATGTTGTAGGAACTGGGACTCGTAGAATCGGCTATTGGTCGAATTATTCTCATCTCTCAATTGTTCCCCCGGAGACCTTATATTCGAAACCTCCAAATATCTCTACTGGCAGTCAACATCTTTACAGTGTAATTTGGCCCGGTGATACTACCGCAACGCCGAGGGGATGGGTATTTCCTAACAATGGGCAGCCTCTGCGAATCGCTGTACCCAACCGAGTAGGTTATAAAGAGTATGCCTCGAAAGACAAGAGTCCTCAGGGTGTAAGAGGATACTGCATTGATGTCTTCGAAGCCGCGATAAGCTTGCTCCCGTATGCTGTTCCTCACACATATATGTTATTCGGGGACGGTAAAAGAAATCCGAGCTATGATGACCTTGTCTACAAGGTTTCTCAAAATGTGAGTATCTGCTTTAATTGCTATAACTTGGCTGGTAGGCCTTTGGATTTAGCTAATCTGAGTTTGAGCGATGGTTTGAGGCTTTCAGGTCACTGCTCAAGATCGAGGTTCTAGGAACTATCTTGACTTGCTGCTTTCTTCTTTAGGTATATGATGCTGCAGTCGGAGATATTACGATTGTAACGAACAGGACAAAGATTGTAGACTTTACGCAGCCTTATAAGGAGTCCGGACTTGTCGTTGTTGTGCCGGTGAAGGAGGCCAAGTCGAGCCCTTGGGCATTCCTCAAGCCATTTACTAGAGAAATGTGGTTTGTCACTGCCGTATTCTTCCTCTTCGTGGGAGTTGTAGTGTGGATTCTCGAGCACCGGATAAACCATGAATTTCGTGGTCCTCCCAGCCAACAGCTTGTAACAATTTGCTGGTTAGTCTATTTACCTCATTGCCAATCCTCTTTTCCATATATGGCTCCATCATAATAGACGGAACCTACAAGTTACAGTGTCGTATTGCGAAAACGATAGTTATATTATGCATAATCGAGCGGATATCTTTACAAGAGTCTGCATTTCATTGTTCTTGTGCATGTTCACCGAGGCTGCAACACCAGGCTCGGATTTGTTATGAATCTGCACGGTTGCTGTTTATTAGACGAATATCGTAGTGACTGTGTTGACTTCTGTTTTCCCCAATTCCAGGTTTAGCTTATCAACGATGTTTTTCTCGCACAGTAAGTAAATCATTAGACCTCTATGGCTTCTGTTATATTGTTATATGTAAATGCTTCGACAAAACTCCGTGTTAGGAACTCGTAAAATCCTCTTTGTTTCGGTCTAATGCAGGAGAAAACACCGTGAGCACATTGGGACGATCGGTGTTGATCATATGGCTATTTGTAGTCCTGATTATTAACTCGAGCTACACTGCTAGTTTGACATCGATATTTACTGTGCAGCAGCTAACATCAGGGATTCGAGGGATCGATAGCTTGATCTCAAGTACCGAACCTATCGGAATCCAAGACGGTTCATTCGCTTTGAACTATTTGGTTGACCAGCTCAATATAGCACAATCTAGGATAGTCAAGTTAAAAAATCCAGAAGCATATCTCAGAGCCCTTGAGCTTGGACCGAAGAAGGGCGGAGTAGCTGCCATTGTCGATGAGCTTCCTTACATCGAACTCTTCTTATCGACCACCGATTGTTTATACAGGATAGTTGGCCCCGAATTTACGAAGGGCGGATGGGGCTTCGTAAGTATCAACATTAATCCAGGATAATTGATTTTTTTTCACTTCCGAAATGTAATCCAATGTGTCATTTCAGGCTTTCCAGAGGGACTCCCCTCTCGCGCTCGATATGTCAACCGCGATCCTCGAGCTCTCGGAGAACGGCGATCTCCAGAAAATCTATAACAAATGGTTGACGCACAGCGAGTGCATGTCGCAAGTCAATCAAATCGACGAGGACAAACTCTCCCTCAACAGCTTCTGGGGACTGTTCCTCATTTGTGGCATTGCTTGTGTATTGGCTCTGATCATATTCTTCTATAGAGTCTTTGCTCAGTACCGCAGGTTCAGCCCCGAAGACGAGGAAAGAGAGATGGATACGACGATCGAGCCTTCGAGGTCGAGTCGACGGTCCATCAGCTCGAAGAGCTTTAAGCAGATAATTGACTTTGTAGATAGGAAAGAAGCAGAGATCAAGGACATGTTGAAGAGAAAGAACTGTAATGAGAGTAAACAACAGAACAACCTTAGTTTCTCAGATGGTCAAACAAGTTCAGCTTCTTAGGAAAACAAAAACAAAAACAGTTTTGATTTGATTTGATCTGTCGGAACTTCAAATCTTACTTTTCTATGTGTTTATATTATAGAACCAATACAAATTCATAACTCATATCTATAAGAACTCCATGGCCTAGCTTTATTTTCAATTTCCTTGCACCTTTTTAGGGGGGGAAATGAAAATCAGAAAATTTGGCCTCAATTTGTGTCATACAATAATATAATACTAATGTTAGTCGATTTAAAAAATTATAAAATTAATTAAAATATTATTACAAATAAGTTTGTCTGTCGTTAACATTGGAACAAATAGTCTAATATGATTTGGTCTAATAATATTTTTAGTTCCAAAAACTTACACATTCTGTTAATTTTGTTCTCATTTTAAAACAATTCAATAATTTTCATGAGTTTAATCTTTTTTGAGATATTATCAAAGTAAATCAGCCCATTGAATTAAAATAATAATTGGTAACGATGTTATTCTATAAAAGCAAAATCAAGTTACTAATAAACTATTATAATACTAGGAAAGTAATAACAAGCAATTCAGGAAAACAAATATTATTGAAAATGAAATATTTAAATATGACTGATTAAATTATTGATTGTTTTAAATTAGGACTAAATTAATATATAATATAAATTTTGAGGAATAAAATTGTTATTATACTAAATTATATCTCACGTCTAATATTTAACGGCCAATAATAATATTTTAATTGAGTGACATGTCTACAATTTTTGGAAAAAAATGACTTAGCCATTACCAAATTAATAATTTAAAAACCTAGAGCGTAGCTTATCCATTATAAAACTAATAAATTTAACGTATGTAGACTTTTTCTTTCACAATTTAATCTTAATTTTTAGTCCAATCGTTTATAGTCCTAACATGGCAACTTATGTGACAATTCAATGTATTTTATTATTAATCAAATAATAAATTTATTGATCGATTAATTCAAAATCAGATATTATATATAACTTGTCTAACATAATTTGTTAGGTTCATAACAGTAAAATTTAAAGATAGACATTACTTGAGGGACCTAAGTCCTCATTTATCATAAAATTGATGATACACAAAATTATTGTTAATATTTATTTAGTGTCACTAATACTTATTTTTTTTAAATATCCTAATCTGAAATATTAGAGTCAAAGTTCTATCTATTCTCTCAATTAATTTATTTTTTTTCAATCTCAAATTTTAAATATAACAATAATGATCTAAAATCTCATAAACATAATTCAGTTATTGAACAAGTCTAATTAAAGTCAATAAAAAGATAAGAGTAAAAAAATGACAGCAAATTTAACGAGGAAAGTATAAAGTTCCGAAAATAACCCTCAGGTCAATACATGTAGCAGCAAAACCCAGCCGGCAATTTGGGTCATATACAAAATTTTCCGTCGCTTATGCGCTGGTCAACCGTCCCGTTAAAGTAGTCACTGTTCCGTCGCTGAAAAGGTCTCCTTCTTCGTAAGTTGAAACTGAAAATTGGAGCGAATTTTTCCCAAAAATATCCACGAGGTTCTGAAAATTCATGAGAATCTATTTATTCCCGGGCTTCGATTCCATTTTCACATGGTCGAAAATTCGTACGGACTGAGGCAGTCGAGAGTGAGAAATTATGGCCCTAAAAATGGCTAAAAACAGCTTTAGACTCAGAGTCCAGCGTCGCGTTTTGCTTTTGCGACGGTGCTTTTGTTGTTTTTGGGACAGAATTCTCATGTGTTCCCCTGGGCGGCCGATTAGGTATCATATATTATCACGTGCAACTACCCCCGCCTCCGCCGCCGGCAGTTCTACGGAGACGCTGCCGTCGCCTCAGAGCGGCCACCAAGATCAGAAGGACTCGGATTTGGTTCCGTTGAAGATCAGCCTCTTGGGTAACCCTCAAATTGGGAAAACTAGTTTTCTGGTTAGTTTTTTCAAGACTAAATTTATATTTAAAAAAATTATACTAAATTGTTGTTAATGGAATGCATATATTTTCATTGTCTTTTGAAGGCGAAATATATTGGGGACGAGAAAGATGAACAAGAAGACAATCACGAGAAAGGGTTGAATTTGATGGATAAAACATTTGTTGTAGAAGGAGCAAGAATATTTTACAGTATCTGGGAAGTTGATGGTATGCCATTCTTTTAAAAAATTACATTTTGAACTGATTTTAAATGTATAAGGCTTTGTTCGTGTTCGTTTATTTATGTTTGAAGGTATTTGTGTTTGTTCGTTTATATGTTCCTGAACGTAGTCGTTTATTTATGTTGGCTTAAGATTTGCAAACATATTCATTTATAGTTAAACGAATAAGGCTTTGATCGTGTTCGTTTATTCATGTTTGAAGGTATTCATTTATATGTTCCTGAACATAGTCGTTTATTTATGTTGGCTTAATGTTTGCAAACATATTCATTTATAGTTAAACGAATAAGGCTTTGATCGTGTTTGTTTATTTATGTTTAAAGGTGTTTGTGTTTGTTCGTTTATATGTTCTTGAACATAGTCGTTTATTTATGTTGGCTTAACGTTTGCAAACATATTCATTTATAGTTAAAACGTAAAATTACATCACTAGTCCTTAAGTTTCTTAGTCGTCATGGTTTGAACTTCAAAGTTCACCTTGTGTTCAATTTAGTTCCTATTTTCACGATATTTAAAATTGAAAAAAAAAATAAAAGGAGACGAGGAACAAGGTAAACCAGTCGAAACATAAACGAATCGAACACACCTTTATTTGTATTCGTTCATTTATTACACAAACAATTCGTAGAACACTCTATTCATTTACATGTATATATATATATGAACTGTATTTATTTATTTATTTTTAATTTGGAAATGCAGGAGCTGAGAAATCTCATAATCACATTCCTCTGGCTTGCCAAGATTCTGTAGCAATTCTTTTCATGTTTGATCTAACAAGCAGATGTACTTTAAACAAGTATGATCACCAACCATTTTATCTCGATTGCGAACATAACGAATACAATTTCAGTGAATATCTGCATTGAATTATGACCGCTATTTAAATACCTGAATCCGAAATATCTTAGAACTTTGAGATCTGGGTAGTATTCTAAATTGAATGTCTTTATGTATATTCTGTGGTTGCAGTGTCATAAGCTGGTACCAAGAAGCCAGGAAATGGAATCAGGTTTTCACATTTTCCTCTACTTTCTTTTTACCATTTAGCATTGTTGAAAGCTTAATTGTATGTTGATCGTTGCAAATTTCGATTACGCAGACGGCGATACCGATTTTGATCGGAACCAAATTTGATGATTTCATCCAACTTCCTATTGATTTGCAGTGGACAATAGCCAGTCAGGTAGATTGGTCTTACCATTTTAAGAACAATGGATATGCATGGTAATATTTCTTGCTTAATGATTAGATCTTTTTCGATGTTCCGAACAACGTAATTTGGTACCAGAAACCGATCGACGAAACATTTTCTGATGCTTAAATCGATCGGTTTGGGTAGTGAACTTAGACACGGTGAACTTGGAGACAATCCAAGTCAAAATATGAGTACTAAGCTTGTAGAGCAAATGAACTAATGAAGTAAATAAGGGGACAAACAGAGAGATTGTGATCTCTATCATTGTTATTCGAGTTAATGCTGGATATATTATATCCGGCATTAACTCGAAACACTTGAGAAGTGAAAGTCGGGATAACGTAACGCTTTCTCGTTGATATTCGTTCGGTTTTTGGTTATTTATGACAGGCAAGAGCATATGCAAAGGCCCTAAATGCCACACTGTTCTTCTCAAGTGCAACATACAACATCAACGTGAACAAGATCTTCAAATTCATCACCGCAAAGCTGTTTGATCTGCCATGGACGGTTGAACGGAATCTGACAATAGGAGAACCCATTATTGATTTCTGAACTTGTTCTTTCTCTGTACATACACAGGAACAAGCTGCCTGCCCAAATTCACAAAACAGATTCCTCCTCAGCCAACCGGTCGCTAGATTTGATGGTTTCTTTTTATGGCATAAAATCAAAAAATGTCTCCGACGTTTGACTGAATTGTCACTTTGATCCCTATTTTATTTAAGCAATCTAATTTTAACGTTTTATTTGAGATCAAAATGGTCCTTTATGCAAATGAAAACTATTAGTCAAATAACGCTAAATAACTTGAAATGACGTGGTGAACCTACATGACAGTGTCATATAGAAAAAGTGATGATGACTTAAAAGAATGTCACGTCATCAAAAAATAATTAGATCAGATTCGGTTTGAGATATATAATTTTCGGGTCGGATTTAAATATTGTCCACCATTAATATATACACAAAAATTTGATAAACTTGGGACACTCAAATAAACTCTTAATATTTGAGTCACTCAACTATTAAAAGGTATTTGGGTCACTCAAATATTAAAAGTTATGTTTGGGTCACCCAGTTAATATTGTGGTTATATTTGGGACACTCAACCGTTAAATTAGATATAATGACAGCTTTAGTCTCAAAGCTTTTATATTCTATCAATTTAATCTAAATTTAAAATAATTCAATAAATTTAACCATTTATATTTAAAATAATTATTGATTTCAGTCCTCTATCATTTAACTTTTAATAGCGTAGAAATTATCGCGGAATTGGAGGCAGTGGGCACAAATCTAAAGCAGCGTCGACCATTTCAAACCTTGAAAATATTTCACAAAATTAGATCAAGAAAAGAAGAAAAATCCCCCATCTTTCATACATTCTAAAAAAATTCATAAAAAAACCCAATTTGAATTGAATGAGATGGGAACTCTATGCAAGGTGGTTGATGGGCTGCTACTGGTGGCGTTCACGGCGTCGTTCGTGACGGCACCTCTGATATGCTCCCAGGCGGTCTTGCCGGAAACCAGTTTCCCGGAGTCGGTAGTTCGCCTGAAACAAAGCTTCGTGGATGAGTGCCAGGATTATCTGATGGTGGAGAAGCCTAATTTCTTCGTGGCTCTGGTTTGGTTGGAGCTTACTTTCCAATGGCCTTTGGCTTTGCTCAACATTTACGGGATTTTAGCATCCAAGCCTTGGTTTAACACCACTTGCCTCATCTATGGCGTCTCGTGTATCACCTCCATGGTAAATTTAAACTAAATTTCCTCCTTTTTATTTATATATATATTTTAAGAATGCGAGATTAGATTATTAATATAAAATATAAAATTATTTTAAAAAATGTACGAGAATTTAAAATTTTTAAAAGTGTGACTGTTCCATATCACTTACTTGGTCTACCCGATATATAATTTTTAATAGTTTTCTTTTCTTTTTAATGATGGGATTCCAAATTTTAATGTTTGGATACCATTTTTTTCTCCAATTATTGCAAGGGATTAATTCTAACTATGCATTCTAGATTTTCATTAGCATGTATTTGAAAAAAAAAAGTGGGTTTAGATTTTGTTGATGAACATGGGATACGATTTTTTTTAGACAGTTTATTTCTGTTAAAATTTATCATGTCAACTCATCAATAGTCACCTACAATAGATTATTTTCTCCAACATCACATTTCTCTTCTTCTTCTCTTTTCTAATTTCTTTCATTTTTTATTATTTACGGCTCTTCGTTTAAATCAGAATGGATGAACAACCTAAAACCACCACAGTTTATCGACAACTTTATTTACTCCCTCTGTCCCACTAAAACTGTCACATGTTGACTTTTTTTTGGTCAAACTTTTTCAACTTTAACCTCTTACAATTTAAAATTTATTATTGATAAAAATATGAAAAAATATATTTTAAAAACCTTGAATCAACTAGTTTTAAAATATATTTTTTATAATTTTTAATTAATTAAAATATTTAAATAAATTATAGTCAAAATTAAAAAAATTTGACCAGAAAAATGTCAACATGTGACAGTTTTAGTGGGACGGAAGGAGTAGTACAAAGTAAAGAACTGCAGAAAACGATAATCGATAATAAAAAAAATAAAGAGAAAGAAACGTTCAAAAAAATCTTTCCAACATCATCAGATCATATTCACGTATTCGAAATTACTCGAAATATTACGAACAAAACCCCTAATATTATCAAAACTTTTTTTGTCAAATTCAGACTGCTGTATTAGGAGAGCTGATCGGGTCGCAGAAGGCATCAGAAAAACTGGTGCAAATATATGCAGTGTTGATGGGAGTGGGAGGCTTAGCCATGGTTCGAGGGCTGGTTCCACAATCTTGCAAGGTTCCAACCATTGGCAAAAGACCATCGGCTGGTTTGGGTAGGAAGAAGAGGGCTTGATCGCGTCTGGGAAATGGGAATATTACCCCAACCATCCCTTATATATTCTCTAAATTTTCATTTTGGTCATAATAAATTAGTAACATAAACTAATGATTTCAGGTCAGTACTCTCAAACTCATGATTCAATAGTATTTATTATTTATATTACTATTTGTCTAGGGTTTTTTTAAGGATTTGACTTACATCAGAATGTGTAATTTGTTTTTGAAATATCTTACATCATTTTAATCACATGTTTTTATGACTCAATAATATTGTTTGTAATGTTTTATAAATTATAGAATGTGCTAAATTTTTTTTTCATTTTAATTTATAAAAGTTATAAACGAAAAAAGTTGATGTAAGAAAGTTTGGATGAAATCTAGTATGAGAAAATATTTGATACATCGACAGTAGAAAACCGTTTTTCACAAGTATATATATTTTATGATTTAGAATTTATAGTTTAGGTATTTATGTTTTAGGGTTTGGAATTTAGTGTTTATGGTTTAAAGTTTAATTGCAAGGGTTTAAAAAATTTGAGGTTAGAGATTTAAACTTTAGATTTAAAGTTTTTTTTAATATGCTGGTGTGATGCAAGGGTAGGCATCTGTTCAACTTTCTTTTAGCCTTTTTTCAACGAAGGCACACACAGCATGTAATACTGGTGCTCGATCCCGGGTCCCAAGGGATGATGAACATCAACCTTTACCACCAGGACACAAGGGGATGAGCTAGATTTAAAGTTTAAATAGGCATGTTTGTGTAATTTTTTTACACTGACGGTACAACAAATAATAACTAATGTAATATATGACGTACTAATTTAGACATTTTTTTATTTAATTTGAAATATAAATAACTTTAATTTTTTATTTCACCATTAAAATTTCTAACTGTGATGCATATTACCCCAATTCATTTTTCCGTTTCAAAAAATTCATTCGACATATAATATATTCGAAGTCTAAAAAAATCATGAAGATTTATAAAAAAAAATATTTAAAAATGTCAGAAATAATTAGATTTTTATATTTTAAAAAATGAGATTTTTTTGGGTTTTAAAAGTTCTTTTATGAATTATCTTGAACATTTTTGAATTTAATATACATATATATTATGTATCGTATGATACGTTCTTAAGGTGTTATATGGATTTTTTTGTTACGAAAAAAATAAATTGGATAACATGCATTACAGTTGGAAACTCAAGAGTCAAATTGAGCCAAAAAAAATTCTTTAAGTACCACAATAATAATGAGGTACAAATACAACTTTAGAGACCCAAATATCATTTATTTATTTATTTTTTTTGAAAAAAAATCTAATAATGTTATATTCTCTGTCGTATAATAAACAATTAAATAACCAACACCTTCTTAATAGCATCTGATTCAACCATTTAATTTTCAAAATCTAATAATGTTCGTTTGTTGTTGTTGAGGGGTTTTAAAAAAAATTTTTTATGTATTTGTAAATTTTGAGAGGACCAAATCTTTGTATTTCCTATATGTGAATAGATGTGTGTAAGAAACGACTACTTTAAAATATAGTCGAAACATAATGTTTTAGATTTAAGATGAGTATTTGAATATAAATATGTGTTCGAATGGAATAGAAATTCTATGCCCATTTTCGGTGCCTTTTTTTGTCTACACTAAAAAATTAGGTTTAGGGTTAATGTTTAAAGTTAGGATTTATGGCATTAGGGCTAGAGTGTATTTTGTAGGGTTTATAGTTTATGGTTTAAGATTTAAGATTTAGGGTTAAAGTTTAGAATTTAATTTTTTAGTGTTGTGACATAGAAATGAACACCAAAAAATGACATAGAATTTTTGTCCGTTCTAGCGTAGGTATATACAAACTTTTGAATACTCTACTATATGTATATTTTACACTTTATTAATTCTTTATTTGTTAAAAATCCAGGTTGCTATGTAGGGGAGATGGTGGGATGCCTGAAAGCAGTCGTTAAATTGTTGTTAAAAGTACATGGCTGTTTTAATTTTACAATTAATTCTTTTTTATTTTTCCTAATTTAGTATTATTTAATTTTACTGATGAATTAATATCCCGATGCTATTGTATTTTGAGGTGTTTCCTATTCAATGAAGATTTTTTTTCTAAAATTATTGACAAACAGTTGGTTTTGCGAAATAAGATGTTAGATTTCTTAAATAAGATCATATGTTTATTCGAATCTTAACGTTGTAAATGAAACAAATTAAATTGTGAGGTTCATCTCATAATAAGTTTTCAGAGTACTAAATCCAAATTAGTTAGTTAATTAATTGGATAATTTACAATAAAAACTATTTTTTGAGATTTTCACATGAAAGCTACACTATTTTCTTTATATTTATATATATAATACTAAAATATAAGGTAGTGACTCATCCCAATTAATAATTAAACTATCCAATTAACAATCAACGAAGGTTGATCCAAGTAGTAAGTAGTTTGATATTGTTTAAGTATGTCTCGAGTTCAGCCATTATGTATGCAAAAAATCCCTTCGAGAAGACTCACCCATCAAAGTCATGTGTGCGAACTGCGAAGTGAGTCGGTCCAGATTAATCATGACAAAACTTTGAGAACCAAGAAGACAAGCAAATTTTTTTTTTGAATAGGCAAACAATTTTTAAATTTGATTTTGCGACTGAGTTCCTACAAGACTGGCCAGCGTGAATCGGAGTTAGGGATGGGCACGGGTCGGGTCGGGCCGGGTTTTTGGCCCACCCGAACTCGACCCGAAAATATTAATCCTAAACCCGAACCCGATCCGACCATGTCTTTTAAAAAACCTGACCCGACCCGAAAATAAATACTTTAAACCCGACTTCGACCCGACCCGACCTATATAAAAAAATCAATTTTAGGGACTAAATTGTAAAAAAATAATTTTAAGAGACTTAATTGTAAAAAGTAATAAATTTAAGGACTAAATTGTAAATAAAAAATTAATTTTAAGGACCTAATTATAAAAAATATATAAAAAAGGGGTATTATTACAAATATCCTTAAAAAATTTAGGGGAAAATTACACTATTAGTCCCGGGTCGGGTCGGATTTTTTCACCCTAAAACCCGAACCCGACCCGACCTCACCCTACACAAAAACCCGACCCGAACCCGATTTTTTCATAAAAATACCGACCGATCGGGCCGGGTCGGGTCGGAACCCGTCGGGTCCGGGTTCCGTGCCCATCCCTAATCGGAGTAGATGCGGAACGTGAAAGGATCCATGAGACCATGATTAGGTGTGTGCAAAATAAACTGTAATTATTAATCGATATAATTTTTAATTTTACTGATTATTAATCTATCATTAAGGTTAAACGGTTTCAGTTAACTAATTGCTAAAAATAATGGTTGATGACTAATTTATTGGTTAACCGTTATAAAATTATTTAGACACAAAATGAAGTTTGTGATTATAATTTCTCTATTTATTTTTTTTCTAAAAACTTTAATATAAAAATTATTAGTAAAAATATTTAATTATTCACAAAAGAATTGTGGAAAAAATTTGTAATAGGTTACAGGTTAACCTATTACCGAACCGTTAAGTAGCGGTTAACCGCTACAACTTAGTCCTTTCATTTTTTAGAAATTTATATTAAAATTTAAAGTTTTTGAATATTTTTAATTAAATCTATCTCATAAATTCTAAAAGTTTTCATAACTCTCATAATTTTAAAATTTATTGCCTCCACTTTTGCTGCTATTGTTCAGTAATAGTAATGGACAAGGTGACAGGTATTAATACGTGTATTTACGAGTCTTACATAATTGGAAGTATTCTAATTCGTGAGGCTTTATCTTGATTGAAGCTAACAAATCTAGATAAGATCCCAATTGAGTTTGATTTCTATCCGTCTTAATGAAAATTTAATATCATATATTTTTTAATATATTGATGTATTTAGTAGTATTTGTTCATATTTTTGTTCTTAACGTTTGATAATGTGCATACAAACGTTTGAACACAAGTCTCTTAAAATAAACATCATTCTCTTTTTAATTGGAGCCATTCATTGAGTTCATTATCATTTTTTTTGAAATATGCCAATACAAAGAAAGAAAATTCCATAAGTTTTATGGTCAGCGTCTGCCTCTTTATGAAGGATTAATCACTAAACTTACTCGAGTGGACACCTTGGAATAAAAAAAATTCATAAGTTTGCGGGCTATCTTAATTAATTTCAATTGCTGATAGTGTTTGAAGGATAAAATTCGTCTGCCCCTTTTCGGTGCCCTTATTTATGCCCCAATACTAAAAAATACTAAAAAATTAAATTTCAAGCCCTAACCCTAAATTCTAAATCCTAAATTCGAGCTTGACAATTTTGAGCTAACGAGCTTTCGAGTCAAGCTAATATCGAATATGAGCTTTCGACTCGTCTCATTTACGACCTTACTTGAAATCTTGAATAGTTGTAGTAATTAAAGATCAAAGAAATGAGATTTTACCTATTCATAATCATAATTTAGAAAGATTAATTATCCCCCACAAACCACACAATTCAAAGTAAAACTTGGTAAACATGACAAAGAGACTCTTACAAATACACCATTAGAATTGCTAATAAATTTCTAAATTTTGCGCTTGCAATTTTCAACCTTTATAGAGCTTGACTTGTTTACATCCCATATAATTTTTTCAACGAAGAAGAAGATGATCATCTTTTGAAACTCATGGAGACAACTTCAAGCCCTCTTTTTCACAGCCGACGCCGGTCCGTTGGCATAGCCGGAGGAAGCCTTGGTCGACGGCGTAAGCAGCCCACGCAGCACCGCTAGGAACCCGAGTGCTATAAAAGGCGAGTACATCATCGCCAGTTTACCTGCCATAGGCTTCTGGGATCCCAGCATGTCTCCCACCATAGCCGTCTGAAAATTAAACACGGACATATGATTTTATATTACGGGTGCGAACTTCTATACTTATTTCAGAGACTACGAAATTAGATCATCAATATAAAATATAAAGAAAATTTTTAAAATACATGAAAATTTGAAAATTTACCGTGGAGGTGAGAAGGGCGGAGCCGAAGATGAGGCAGGTGGATTTGAACCAGGGCTTGGCGGTCAGCAGCCCATAAAGGTTGATCATGGCGAGCGGCCAGACGTAAAAGAGCTCCAGCTTGGTGAGGGCAATGAAAAAAGCAGGCCGCTCCAGCAGCAGGTAGTCTTGGTGTTCGGTCGTGTACCATTTGTACAAACGGAGGAGGACGTCGGGGACGACGGACTCCGGCAGAAGAGCTTGGGAGTCCAACAACGGAGGCACCAACGACATGGACAAGAACGTGAACAACAGCATCGTATCCACCACTTTGCCTATGAACCCCATGTTTTTGTCTTTGGTCCTCCTGCAGAGCTTGCAAGTGATTTGATGTCTGATTTGAATTTGAAGGAGTGGTGGTGGTAGGTGGATTGTCAGAAAATTATTTAAATATTTAGTAAAAAGCAGCCGTGTTTGACGAGACGAATAAAAAATTATGAAATAAAATGGGAAATATTTTCTTAACCGGCGGCTCCGTTGCAATCAAAACACTAAACCTGTCAATTCTTGGTCATAGTTAAATTATTTTAGAATACCACTTATTATATAATTTTGGTTGAATAGGGTGGGGATATTAGTGAATTCAAACACGGATGAAAATCTTCTGCCCTTTTCGGTGTCTCTACATATGTTCTCATGCTCAAAATTAAGTTTAGGGTTTATGATTTTAGGTTAGGGGTTGTGGTTAGGGTTTAGAGAATTTAGGGTATGGTGTATTTTTTAGGGTATATGGTCACTTATATTTTCGGGGCGTAAATTTTTTGTCACTCAGCCGTTTATTGTCGTTAAACGTTGACGGATTGGTGACCTGGCAGTGAAAAAAATAAGAATAAATTACTGCAATGGCCACTAAAGTTTATCCCATGTACAATTTTAGTCTCCAATTTTAAAAAAATAAACATTATGGTCACTACTGAAAAAGTTTCTTTCTAATTTCACCCTTGAATTTTTAAAAAATCATTTTCAACCCTAAAACTTTGCAATCAATTAGTACAATAATATTATAAAGGCTTAAATGAAAAATATGTGCCTAAAGTATACCCTTTTGAATTTTAGGTGTCGAAAGTATTTTTTTTTTGTACAAATAGGTGCCTAAAGTTTCAAAAGTTAGAATTTTAGGTGTTTGGCCGTTAATGGGTGTTAAAAATATATCTTAACCAATCAATGCTTCACACGTGACACAAATTTGATTTTTTAAAAAGAACTACACCTAATATTTTCAGTTTTTTAAAAATCCTGAAATTTTGAAAATTTCACAAAACAGTCCAAAATTCCTAAAATTACCTAAACCCAAACTCCAAAATTGTTGTCGCTTCTGCCGTCGATCGTCGCACCTGAGCACACCCCTTTGGTCGTTGGATCAAGACAATCATTTCTCACAACACGACGTCACCGAAAACGACGAAGAAGATTATAAGATGAATAAGTCTCGGACCAACTCTGCTTTGTAATTATATATATATATATATATATATTGAAAATTTTGTAATGTTTCAAGGATATAAGCAGTTTCCCCTTTCTCCTTTTCTTAATGTATGCCTATTCTGATAATCCTTTCCTTTTTTTCCCTACTACGAGTATTATTTATTTTAAACAACATTAAACTTTAATATTTTATTTTAAATTGATTTTAATTTTTTTAAAAATAACTCGTTAACATCTCAATTTTTATCACTTTAATCTCTACTAACCTAACCACTGTAATTATTAATTAATATATATTATAAATTTATTTTTCAAAATAAATATATATTATAAAATTAATGAAATTTTCCATCCATTTTGGTTAATATTAACATGTATTGGTACAGATTGATTGGTACAAGATGTTAATATTTTAAATCAATCTGTTAATAATATTATTGGTACGAATTAGTTAATACTTTCGGCACCTAAAATTCAAAAAAGGTATTCTTTAGGCACTTATTTTTCATTTAAGTCTTTATAATATTATTGTACTAATTGATTGCAAAGTTTCAGTGTTAAAAAATGAAATTTTAAAAATTCAGGGGTGAAATTAGAAAGAAACATTTTCAGTAGTGACCATAATGTTTATTTTTTAAAATCGGAGACCAGAAATGTACATGAGATAAACTTTAATGTCCATTGCAGTAATTTACCTTTATTTTTTTCGCTGCCAGGTCACCAAGCCGTCAACGTTTAACGGCAATAAACGACTGAGTGACCAAAAATTTACGCCCCGAAAACGTAAGTGACCTTATTGGTTATTTTTCAAAATCGGTGACCATATCTGTACTGAGAGAAAATATAAGTGACTATTCTAGTAATTAACCCTTTTTTTCATCCGTCATATTCGGTGGCTACATAATCTGTCACTCTTCACCAACCGCTCCATCAAAGGATCAAAATAAACTCATAATGTCACAAATTGAAAGCCCAAAATAGAAAAATTAAAGCCCACCACGTATTTACAAACACTTTGAGGTAAAATATAACTTTTTTAGAATATATATGTCCGTTTTACGGTACGTATTCGAGGTACGAAATTATTCTCTTAATAATATCATCTGCAAAATTTAACTCGTGTTATCTCTTTGAGAGTATAATATGCCTTAACAATGTAAATATAATTTTTTTAAGTAGGGTTAATGTAAGATTATTTCAAAAAGTGTTCAAATATATTGTGTAAATTAAAGGTAGTTTTTTTAAGGGTGGGGTTTTTAACCTTTAATCAAATTAAAATTTGTTTGAAAATTATTAACCAAATTAAAAGATCGGTTTATTAGGTCAATTTTTAAATCAACCAAAATTTGTTATAAGTTTTAAGTTTTGTGTTTTTTAGTTAAATTAGATTAATTTGAGTTGTTTTTTATTGGGATAAAAATGATTCGATTTTGAAATTTTAATAGGTTTGAAGTTAAAAATTAGTTAAGTCTCTTAGTTTTAGGGTATAAGGTTGAGGGGTTTAAGTGTAGCGGTTTAGAATTTAGGGATAATTGTTTTAATTTAAGGTTTATGGTTATAATTCAGGGTTTAGTTTTTAGGGTAATAGGATTAGGATTTAGGTTTTAACCTATAAACGCTAGATTATAACTCTAAACCTTAAATTGAAACAACTATCCCTAAATTCTAACCCCCTACACCTAAACCCATAAACCCTATACTATACCCTAAACTAACTCATTATACCCTAAAACTAAGGCGTTTGTGGAAACTTTCAGTTTCCACCACCTGTGTATAGAATATTTATCCTATATATATTTAATTAACTCGGTTAGTTTATTGATTTTGAAATGAATTAACAATAATTACATTTAAAAAAACGTTAACTGTTGACGAACAATTAAGTATATTTATCAAAGCAGACAGGAAACACCGTACCTTTCAAAGCAGTGCTGGAATTTTATCATTCACAATAAAGACATGTCTAATAACATCATCGTTTGGATCCATTTACTAGTTGCACATATTCTATTAAACATTTTTGTCCTTTAAGCGGTGGTTCAGCCTTTGAAAACTGATATAAATGAAAATGTTCATTTAATTAAGTATGTCTATTAAACTATTACAAAATAGTTATTTAATATTATTTAATAATGATGAAATGTATCACGTTTTTGGACCATTTAATAATTATTTTTTAAAAATTTGATAAAATTAAGTGAACATTTGTAATATAGTTCAATAAATTTAATATTTTTTGATTAGAAAAGGGGAGTTAGCTAAGTGTCTCATTAAAAAAATTCCTACACCTAAATAGAGGAAAAGAGTACACTTAGTAACTTACATAACCAAGGAGAAATAAAAAAATATATTACACAACCAATCTCATAAGATCCTTATGATACGTCGTCAAAACGCAATCCGGAGTTGAACAAAACTTTGTTCACCCCATGACAAAGTAAGGCCATACTTCGCCAAGCAATCCGCAACGGTATTAGCCTCACGCAACACTTGCCTAGTATGCACTTCCCAACCTATTTGGAGCAAAGAATCGATAGAATGTAATAACGAGATATAACGAGAGTTCCTTACCGATAATTCCATCAAACGCTTAGCATCCGAGCTATCAACCTCAATTATTACACATCGGAAACCCAGAGTCCAAGCATGTTGCAAAACTTAATAATGGCCCATTCTATGCCTCACACTAAAAATCACTTAAAAATTAATTTTTAAACCCTAACTTTAGTGGCTAACATAAATAGTTTTCACTTAGTTTATCGATCATTTATGTATTTTATCCTTAAAAATAAATTATAAATAAAATTAATAATATAAAAAATGTACCAACAAGATCAATGAATCAATAATGGATATTATAAATAAAATGCAACTTGCGGTTTTTTTTCCGGATTCGGCTGCTGTAAATAAAACTGATAAAATAATTGTAGTCATAATCGATGGCTGCATATCCTTCGATCTTCACTCGCCAGTCCATCAAATGATCAATATAAATGGAGCGAGTGACTTGTAAGCTTTGCAGGAAGAAGAAGAAGAAGAAAAAATGGGGAATTTAGGCAAGGTGGTCGACGGCCTTCTTTTGCTGGCATTCGTCGGCATCTTGGTGATCGTTCCGTTGGACATCCCGGACTCCGTCGTTCCCTACGACCGGAATCCTTTCTATAAATTCTACACGGCGGTGAGCCAAGATTATCTGGTGCTGGAGAGGCCGCCTTTTTTCATGGCACTCATGATGCTGGAGTTGTTCTACCTGTTTCCACTCGCCGTGCTCAACATTTACGGACTGCTCGCCGGCAAGCCGTGGTTCAACTCCACCTGCCTCATCTTCGGCTCCTCGATCATCGCCTCTACGGTAAATAAAAGTAGCGACTATGTTTTCTGTTTTTCCTCGAGTTTGCAATTTGGTTTGATTTTTTTTTTAAAATTCTGTGGTGAATTCAGACGGCTATGGTGGGGGACATTCTCGGATCCGGGAAACCGTCGGCGGCTTTCATGGCGAGGTTGTATTCGCCGTTTATTCCATTAGGGGTTCTCGCGGTAGTGCGGGGGCTGGTTCCGCTATCTTGCAAGGCTGCTCCGATCAACGCCAACGGACCTGGGTTGGCTTTGAAAAAGAAGGCTTGAGTTGAAGTTACACACTTATACGGGTCGATTTTATTTTATATATATTATCAATAAAACATAAAAAAATATTAGTACATATGATATAAAATTTCATATATAGTATCTATTCTAAATATACTCTCAATCATTTGACAATGTAACTCGTGACCTCTAAGAACAATAATTTTTCACTTAACCACTAAGACAAATTGATTCGTGTCGAATTTTGTTCTTAGCTACCACGTTAAAACAATAATATAAGTGTACGTAGACAAGTGGGAGCTAAATGAAGTGTGAAATAAAATATAAAATTACAGATATGTCCAAAAATGGTTCCTTAGTAAATACCCAACCCAGTTGTGATTAGAGTTTCTTGCGTTTGCATAGAAAATTCTTCCCCAAAATACCCATTATTTTCTTCTAATTATACTATTTCCTACAACTCTATCTTGGCGCGTGGGTCATCTCTTTCAAAAATCAATAATGGAAACTAAGAAATTAAATACACCACATTTTAAGGATGAGTGAATATTTATTATATTGTCCGTGTCAAAAAAAAATCACCAGCATATATGTTTTTAATTTAAAATCTAAATTTTTAATTTTAAAACATTAAACCCTAAATTTCAAATTTACAACTTAAACTTGTGTCTGTTAATGTGATGATGTGAACACAACGATGTTGTTTTAGTGTAGTAATTGATGTAAAAAATGATGTCACTTTAAGCACTTGAGTATCACTTTTGCCACAAAATTTTAGAACACTTTAATTTTAGACATTGGACTTTTTGAACCTTAGATGACGGTCAATCGTCACTCCCATCATTGGTCGTCATTTGAGGCAAGACATGTATCAAAATGTTCATATTTCACTTATCTTTTTAGGTCTAACCTCAACAACTTTGTTAATGCCTTATAAGAAAGATAATGTGGATATTATGGGCGGAGCTCCCTTGGGGCCCAAAGGGAGCCCGACTCCTATTGTAAAATTTAATTATTTGGTAATTTTAGTTTAATAATAATTTGATCCCTATAAAAATAATTATTTAAAATAAAAATATAAGAGTTTATTAACTATATAATCAAATATGGGTTGAATTAGAGGTGTAAATGAACCGAGCTTGAACGAATAAGGTTATATTCGTGTTCGTTTATTTATATTTGATGGTGTTTATGTTCGGTTCATTTAAAATTTTAATATCAAGTTTGTGTTTGTTTATTTATTTTTGATGATGTTCGTGTTCGTTTGTTTAACGTTCATGAACATACTCGTGTAATGTTCGCGAACATGTTCATTTATATGTTTGACAAAATGGTGGAACTACACCACTAGTCTTTAAGCACATTAGACTTCACAATTTGTACTCAAAAGTTGACCACATGTTCAACTTAGTCCATACATTCACCAATATTTAAAATATAAAAAAATAAAAGAGAAAGAAAAACCAAGTAAACAAGCTTATAAATGAGCCAATAAACGAGTTTTCTCGTGAACATAAACAAAGGAAATACACCTCAGTTCGCATTCATTTGTTTATTAAACACACATAAAAATTTGTTCATACTCATTTATTTAGCTTAATAAACGAACGTTATACAGACGGTTCACTAACAATTCGATGAATGCTATGTTCATTTACACCTCTTGGTTGAACTAAAGAATAATGAGCATGTATCCTCAAGTTTTTTAGTCCAATAACAATTTAGGTACTTATAAATTTAAATATTAGACACGCCTTGCCCCAAGTGCTTTGAGTTTAAATACGTAATAAGCTCTTGTATTTTTTAAATTTAATATTTTGGCCCTTGCCAATATTCGATCCTGGCTCCACCCCTAGTAGATATATATGTGCACCAATTCAAAATTATTTATAAATTATTTTTAATACTCTTAATGTGCTTATAAAAAAAATTGGTAATCTTTTGATAAGATACATATTTTACGAATAAAGTTACTTGAACTCGTATTTCTAAAATGAATATTATCATCTTTTTACTAAGATTTCTCGTTAGACTTAAAATGAGTTATATTTAATACACACTATTAATACATATAATTATACATCGCTAATGTATCAATTTTTTTTTAAACAAGGGAAAGAGCAAGAAATTGTCTTAGACAGAATTCAAAACCTAATTACAATCAAAACCAAATAACTCCCCCTACCAATACATCATTTAATTAGCCGCCTAGAATAATTAACAAGTTTTTTTGGATCGAAAACTTTAATTAAGTTTTATTAATCAAAAAGGAAGAATTATAAAATATAACACATTTTAAATTATAAATATTTATAGAGATAAAAATATTATAAAATTAAAAATCGTAGAAAATAAAATTAAACACAATACTTTCTAAGAAAACTTATTTCATTTCCAAATAAAATTTTAGCAAAAATAAATTATAACCAGAAAATTTTATGTATCCAACATACTTTGCGCTGCGAGTTCTTGGCACATCGGCATACTACCACAAAGAAATTCGAAAAATAACATAACACCGATTATCTTGTGACTTGAAATGCTCGATAATACTTGTTATCTGAACGTTAAATTGTCATAACATCAGACTATACTGACATAAAGACAGACAGATTCTACAAAAAAACAGACAAAAAAAACTGCCATATAAGCAGACAAAAAATAGTTAGAAAAACAGTTATAAAATAACTTATGACAAAACATAACAAAGAAAAAAACGAAACTAGAAAAAAAACAAATGATTCTTCCTCAAAAGTGAAGAAAAACATTACAAGCCAGTCAACGCCATGAAGACGGTCGCCAGAGAAAATTTTAATGAAAAAATAGAACTCAAGGAGATTTTTAAAATTGAGAGTAGAATAATTTACAAGTTAACCCTGTTTATTTTGTTATGTTTGTTTCTAAAGAAATCAAATAATCAAATTTAGTGAATAATTTTAGTAATCCAATATTTAGGAAGAGTAATTTTTTATATACATACCGTATAAAAAATTACACAAACATGCATATTTATTTTTTTAAAATTAAAATCTTTAACTTTAAAGTTTAATCGTAAACCCTAAATTATAAACTCTAAACATAAATAATTATGTAGTCTAAAAACTACTTAATTTCGGCCAATTTCTTGATTAGCCCAAAGTGCAAAACCCTGCCCATACGATAGATTATAAGCCCATTTCTTGTTGTAACACTATCTCTAATTTCTAAATGTATAGTGAAATCGTTGGGCCAGCAGGCTCAAAATATGTCTTCTAAACATATTTAAAATGAATGATTTTCATTTTAAATGATCAAACACATTTAAATAATTAAGAATTATTTTTAATGCAACATTATTGCTATAAATAGCATTATATTAACTCAAAATATTATATTATAATAGAATGGGGGTAAATGAGGGATAATCTATGAAGAAAAAAGTAGTACCAAAATGAATGGATATACGTCTTCCTATTAAATATTTCTTCTGTCATTTGTACTAGCAACCTGTATTTTCTTCTATGTTCACATGCTTCTTGTTTTTTGTTCGAAGGTTAATTTTGTTCGTCGGATTCGAATCACGTTATCGGTGCAATAATTAAAATATATAAATTTTTTATAACTGGGAAAAATTAAACTCGAATAAATTTAGATGGAAAAATGAAACACATATTTGAAACTAGAAAAAAAATAACATTGTATGATAAAATCCTTAATTTTTATGGGTGTTGGTTGAATATCCATGATTACTATTTCCATTTATGTGGACTTGAAAACTTCAAATGGTATTTGACCAAAAAAAACTTGAAATGGTCCCATAAAATATGGTTTAATTACTTATTGAAACGAGTTCGATAATTAAGTTTTAGTATTTTGTCTAATTTTATATGAATTAAAAATATACATAAAATTAATCATTGGTCTCGTTTCGGTGATTATGTTAAAAAATATGGAATTTTTGTATGTTGTAACATTCTGCTGCAGGGATTATAATTGCAACATATAAGAGGACATACTTCAAGGCGTTATGTGTGCCATTTTTCTTTAAGTTTCGAACTTTCAATGCTCGTTGTTATGAAGGTCTCGATAACTCTGTTTTCATTGTTCATGTTTTTAGACATTTTTTAGCCCGATTTGCTGAGTCTTAATAACCTATGTTCTTTTGGATAAAAAAACCTATGTTCTTGATGTTTGTATGCTATAAATTTAAGAAGGATTTTGAATTTTGACGGTACGCTAATCTCTATAGATTTTTTTTGCACTTTTAAATTTTTATATGAAATTTCGATGGACTAGTCCTCAGCATTCTTCTTCTTAGATGTGTTATATTTATACTATCTTTTATAACTTTTTAATAAAATTCAGTTGTCATTGTTAAAAAAAATATTACTCGGCCTAATAAGTTATAAGTTATAACCTAACATTTAGTTTGTTCATAGTTGGAGTCTTTGAGTCATGTTCCGTTGGGATAAATTCAATTGACTAATTCATTGTGTTTGGTTGAAAGGCAAGTCCCAACAAAGAAAATGGCTGCCATTGTTGAGTGCCAATTTAAACTTGAAAGGTCAACCTCTTCCCCTTTAATTGCTTATATTATTTATCTATATATATAAATAAACTTACTTTCCTTTTGCACGTTCTCTGCTTCCCTTTCCCAGCCATGCTTTAATATTTTATTTTATCACTAATATTTGACTCATTGATCGACTAATTCAGTCAAATTCTATAGAAGCTTAACATGAGAGTAACTCTTAAAATCTAGTTTTCTTTATTCATAATACTATAATTCAAACTTTTAATCTTACTTCAAAGATATATTGTCTCGTCCTGTTAGATTTTCTGGTTGTTTTTTTTTTGTTTTTTTAATATGCTGGTGTGATATAAGGGTAGTAGCATCTGTTCATCTTTTTTAGTCTTTTCAAAGACGGCACACACAACATGCATTATTGATGCTTAAAAGTTAAACCTGGGTCTCAAGTAATAATGAACATCTACCTTTACTACTAGGACACAAGGGGACGAGCTTTTTATTTTATTTTTTAGTTGTGCAACTGATTATTTAATTTCCTCAAACAACCTTGGCCCACACTTGGGTCACACCAAGATTCTATTTCTAAACAATGGAATGGCTTCTCTTTTCTCTTTCTCTCGTTATTAATCCTCCATTGTTAAGAGCTTCTCGACTTTCTTTTCAACCTATACAACTTCTCTCTTCTGGAAATGGAAGATTACTCCATCAATTCATCTGTTGTTTCCAAACAAAAAACAACGCCCAAAGAAGACGAAGACTCGGTCGAAGAAAGTGGCTGGACCGCTTATTTCGAAGATTTCTCAAACAACAATCACTACCATGATCGGCAGCTGAACAGTTATTGTCCTAGTTTCAGTTGCGGTTCCTCGTTGATCTCCGATGCCGCGACAACCCGAGGCGCTGCATGGAAACCATCCGACAAGAACACCGACCGTGTTTTCCCCAAGAAGTTGAGGTTCAAGAAAACAAGAACCAAAGAGATTTGTGACGAGGATGATTCTTTGGAGGACACCGCAAGCTCACCTGTCAACAGTCCCAAGGTAATAAAACAATTAAAGCTTGATTATTTCTGCATTTCTTTGGCTTTGGTTTTTTCTTAAGTTTATTGGTTTCAACAACTTTCATTAGGTTAGTGATGACTGGAAATCAAATGACATGAATCCCAGAAAGAGAGAAGATCAAGCGCCCCATAGTTCTCTGGTAAAACTCGATTATTCTCAGAATCATATATATATATATATATATATATATATATGTTTTTAGTTAGATATATAGTTGAAGTTGTGTTTTTTTTAGGGGAAGGAAAGTGCAGAGAACTGTTCAGACATACATATTGAAGAAGAGAACAAGTTGAGTGACTGCACAGAGTTGAACAAAAGAGGGTTGTGTTTGGTTCCTTTCTCGATGTTAGTTAACTATCTCGGCTAACATCGGTAACCCGCCGGCATGAACGTGTTCCCGATCATGTCGTGTTTCACGTGATGGATATTCATCGCAACCGGTTGCGATGAATATCGACTATAACAGAAGTCGGAATCGAAAAAATAGCGACGATAATATTGCGTTGCGGCCGTTATTTCGATTGTATCCACTCCAACTTCTTCCCCATCAATCTCATCCTCTAATGTCTTCTTTTTAGCTGGTAGTACTTGTCAGATCATTGTATAAAAGAGAAATGTCTTGTTTTCCGTTAGATCATCGAAATTATTCAGTGTTGTATTATCGAGTTGTATATTATCACATATGATAAAATGTAAGAAAAATTATATTTGTATTGAACACCTCTTTTTCTTTTTTTTAATAAACGTTAGGTTATTAAGATGAAAAAATAATGCAAAGTTGAGATCGAATATTGAGAGGGGTCAAAATATTAAATTTTAAATTGTAATGGTTTATTAAGAATTTAAACTCAGAATTCAGATGGCAAGGCTTAATTTGTCTAATATTTAATTATTATATATATTTGTCTAATATATATATATATATATAACAATGTATTGTGCACATTACTACTTTAAAAAATAAAACAATAATTGCAAAAATTAATAAAAGGTTAAAATGGGTTATACTTATCATGACATTTCGCTAGTAGATAAAAAAATTGTAGATTTACAAAACTGATAAATATTCTATACACACGCGGTGGAAACTAAAAGTTTCTACAAGCGCCTTAGTTTTAGGATATAGGGTTTAGAAGTTTAGGTGTAAGGTGTTAGAATTTAGGGATAGTTGTTTTAATTTATGGTTTAGGGTTATAATTTATGCTTTATAGGTTAAAACCTAAATCCTCACCATATTACCCTAAAAACTAAACCCTAACCTATAAACCCTAAATTATAACCCTAAACCTTAAATTTAAACAAGTATCTCTAAATTTTAAACCCCTATACCTAAACCCCTAAACTCTATACCCTAAACTAAACCTTATACCCTAAACTAACTCCCTATACCCTAAAACTAAGGCGTTTGTGGAAACTTTCAGTTTCCACCGCCAGTGTATAAGATATTAATCCTTACAAAAATAGTTATAGGTAAAGTTATACATTCTATTTTAAGTTGTAGCTTTTGATTATTTTTTATTTATATAAAAATATGAAAAGATAATACTTTTTTAAAATAATACTAAAATTAATATTTTAATTAAAAAATATTCGATTAACTCGTGACATTGGTTAATATAATGATGTAATAAGAAAAATAGAGAAGTAGAGATGCTAATATGAACAAAAGGGCAGAAAGAAAAGAAATAGCGACTTCTTTTTAAAGGGCATTCAATATACGTAATAAATGGACGCACTGTGAAAAACTTTATGAGTTCAATTTTCAAAAGCAAAACAAGGAAAGGACTTTGAAAAGTGGAAGCTAATTAAATAATCCCTTAAGCTAATTAAACATTGTGTGTAATTATTTATTTACTACAATCATGTGTTGACCGAAAATTTGTTAGTTTAATAGGACGAGACATTAAGTTTTTTTGATAAAATTAAATATTCAAATGCAGACGTTATAAATAAAATAAATTGATTTGAAAGAATCATCTTATAATAAACATATGTAATACTTGATCCAAGCTGGTCGGTCAATAAAACCAGATTATATGTTGAAATAAAATAACAATCAATATATTTATATAAAATTTTGTGGTCCTTGCCTGTGATGAGATAATAATAATAAGCCTTCAAAAGACTGAAAGTAGTTGATGTGGCGTCTAGTAGGTGATTCAAAGGGAAATCAATCCAAAAATAAACAAAAATTCTGTTTAAATAGATTGACAGCACATGAACTAAGGGATCAAGAAATTACTTAAAATTTTATACTTAGAAGCAAAGAAATAATATTTTAGGGGCTATGAAATAAATGTCCAATTAATGTACTAAAAAGAAAGGAGAGCAAAGGGTTTTAATTTCCACATTAATAACAATAATAATAATCGCATCTAAAATTCAAGGGACTGAAAGCAAATTGTGACCAATTCTTTAATGGTCCAGTTAGCAGGTACCAAATTTATTTCATTTTAATGGTACTTCGTTCTAAAACGTTTGACCAATGTTTAACATTTAATTATTCCTAAAAGGTTCAATTAGAACTTAACAAGTAGTCTCGGTAAAAAAAAACAGATGATGTTTATTTTAGGAACCCGGGTTCGATCATTTTTTTGTTAGATGTGCGTACATTTTCAAATGGCTAAAATTATGCATAAACAGATACTAATTTGTAATCACCTTTGACTATTCAAAAATAATAATAAAAGGTACAATTAACTAAGGTTCTAAACATTACCGCCAATATTTAATCTATTGTTTTTTGTTGAACCACTGATTTTCGGGATATTGGTCGACTAATTCATATCGGGGTTTGTAGAGACCCATTACGGGGCGACCCTCCCAACCAATTTTCTCCATTCACCACGTCAGAATTCAACCATCTGACCTTGCTTAAGTGATCTAATCTATTGGTGGACTATTTTGGATCGGATATTATAGAGGTTCTAATCCAATTTACTTCATTCACAATACTAGAATTCAAACTATTGACAAAAAATATTATAATGCACTGAAGTTAGCTCCTTTTTTAATAATCTTAATGTGATTACAATGTAGTATTTGCTCATATTTTTTCTTAATCCGTTTATAAGACACACACCTTGCAGATAAAGCTGTTCGAATTCAAATCTCTTAAAATGAACATCATATTTTTTTTACCGGGACCGATCGTTGGGTTCATAAAATTTATTTTTAACATTGATTTAGAGAATTATTGTTGTTGAAAAATGAGAATCACAACCAAAACCTAGAGAAAATGAAGGAAGACAAAGGTTTAAATAATAATAAATATCCAACACCAAATGCAGGCCATTCATTTAAATTATTCAGAAGGGGCTGCAATGGAAGACCCCTCCATGTGCTGAAGCATTAAAGACATGTTTAAGCACATAAGAGAAGTCCCAGAGTTGTTAAGAATAATATTCACCTAAAACACCCCCGAATATGTAATCTATCACATTCAGATCCTTCTACATGCATATATACATACACATATAAAAGATTAATGTAACCAACAATCAGTTTCTCTAGTAGGATGAGGCGCTGAGTCTCTTAAGCAAGGTTAGTGGTTCGAATCATGCATTGTGAAATATGAATGGAAAAAATTGTGTTGAAATGTTCGCCTCATATTGGACCTCAAACTTAATCTGGATTAATCGATCAATAAATCAGATACCGGTGGTTAAACAATAAAAATATTGTTGATGCAAGGAATACATTTATTTTTTTTTACCACTCTGGTACTTGAACTTCATAATCATTCTCAAAATGGTACCTAATTTTTTTTATCACTTGGATACATGAATTTAGACATATTCAAGGGTTAGGATACTCGTCCAAGCTCGAATGTCTATTCAAAATTCGGAAGGATTTGGATATAAATAATAGGCCTGAAAATGAATTTGGAAAAAATTTAGTATGTTTAAAATATAGGTCAAATTTAGACTCCAACATTTAATGACCGAGTTCAGATTGTTTTGTAAGATTATTATATATTGTATTAAGTTATTTCTATATATCGCTTATTTCATATAAAAAAAACAAATAAATTTATAATATAACATTATAAAAAAATATGTTGACTTGTTCATCATGTATAAAAGAATAATAAATAAATTTAATAAAAGTAGTAAATATTAACTTAAAAACAGAATAAATATTAAAAAAATAATAGTATGGGCAAGTCAAAAACGAGTTTGTATTAGTCATTTACAAATATAGATAATTTTTATAACATTTACACTCATATTACAAGTCGAATCAAATTTGAATAAACATAAAATATATTAATCTCATACATATACGTGATTCGAATATTATTCGATCCAATTGTGAACATATCTACCCAATCAGTGGCTAGTCGACTTTAGAAACGATTTTTTTCCTCGACAGAAGGGGGACTGGTCTTATAAGTAATGTGCAATGCCACCTTTCTTTTTAGAGAGAGACCTTTTTTTTTCAATTGATAAAATTGTAAGAATAATTTTTATTTGCTAAATAGTAACTCAGAATAAAGATCAAACTCTCAACTTTTTTTTTGAATAGAAGCCGCTAATTTTACTAAACAAGAAAATACTCAAAATTACAATAATCGTTTACAATTATTATTGTAAACTAAAAATATAATTTGGACATTTTCTTAAAACTAGCCACTTAAGATCATACAAGAACCAAACATGAAAAGGTTAAAAACCTATCTAAAAGACTCAATCGAAAAATAGACACGAACAAATCTGACTGCATCGGCAAACAAACCACAAAAAGGGAATTAAGCTATTGAAAGACCACCGAGAACCGCAAATCAGAGCCGAGCGTCGTGAATAACTATCCACGAGTGCAAACCGCGTATCCAAATTTAAATCGAGGGTCCATAGTAGGGAAGATCACCATGATTATGAAAAAGTGACATCTTGATCAGTCGTGGCGTCGTCAGATTCAACCCTAATGAAAACAAAACAAAAAGAAAAACGTACCATATGGTAGAATAGACCGTGCCACAAGAGTAGAATATATCGTGGCACAGGAGCAGAACAATTTATTGAAAACTAAAAAAATAAAACAAACAAAACGATAAATCTCGGCGGCGGCAACAGTATTAGAACTAGTACCGCCGCCGATTTTAAAGGAAAATAAAAACAAAAGAGATCGGCGGCTGCACTTTGAGAGAAAGAAAACTAGGTTTTTAAAATTTTAAAATTAGTATAGATCAAACTCTCAACTAATGATTATAAATGTGTTAATACATATAGATTAAATTTGGTTATAAATTTTAAAGTTACATCATATTCAGAACAAAGATCAAAACCTTTCAAAAAATAGTTAAGATATTTTTTATTTAATATTATATTAATTAATGAAAATAATTACATAATTAAAAACACTATTATTAAGATATTTTCCTCTACACGTGCCTCTAAAACAATTTGAGCTACTTTTTAAATTAAATCTTGTTTCCTTTTGCCTTTTTTTTTTTGAAATATCCTTTTGCCTTTTTATCTATTTCCAAAAAACTCTGTTAGTTTATAAGAACATCTTCATTATTCCAAAAGTTAGGTTGTGACATAAAGAGATACCTATTTTACCTTTAAATTAAGCTTTTCTTGCACAAATATGTCAACTTGAAGGATTGATAATAACTTGCAATTCCTTTTTATACATAAAATAATATAAATTATATTACAAATTAATGTAATTTAATATATATAGGTTATATTTTAATATACAAGCTGTGTAAAAAACTTTATACAATCCTTCATATTTAAGCTATAAAATCTAAATCCCTAGCTCTAACTCCCTAAAACTAAACATTAAATTATAGCCATAAACCTTAAATACTAAAACACTAAACCCTAAACCACAACCTAAATCTTTAAACCCTAAAATTGAAAGACTTGTATAAACTTTACACAAACTTGTGTATCAAAGTATTTTCCATTTTTCTATTTTCATATATATATATATATGTGTGTGTGAATAGAGAGACAAGTTATTTTTTAATCATTAATTTATTTTTACTTTTTCAATGATTATTCTTCGTAGAAAGAATGTTCATGTACACAATGCAAACTAGGCAATTAGATTTTATAATATTGATTTGGGCAAAGGTGGATGAAATTTAAGTTTTGTTTTTGAACTTAGAATATTAATTAATTAATTAATAAAAAAATTATTCGAGCTGTAATCTACGGAAGCATTTAAGGAAAATAATGAATTTCTTTTCTTCACATGGCCGGCAACTCTATGATTGGATTAATATTTTTATTCAAATAAGAATAATAATGAATTATAGAAACAAATATATTATTATTTTTTGTAATAAATATTAGTTATTACTTATAAAACTAATATGAAAGATTAAAAAATAATAAATATAAAAGTGTAAAACTTGAACGCATATGCAATTTTGAATATAATGTTATACATAAGATACCATGCATGAATATTTGAAGTGAATTTGATATATATATCATTGAATTATATGATAGATATGGCATATGAAAGTTTGATAAAAATGTTGGTATGAGGGGACTGAATCGAATTCAACCGAATATTAGTTTAGTTAACATATTTTAAAGATTGGATTTGAATGCGTTTAAGTAATAATAAGTTATTTAAATATTATATAGAGAAAGAAAGATCCGCTAATTAATCAAGTGGTCAATAATATTGATGTTGTCTTATATTGTATGAGTTCGAGTCCCAACATTTGTATTGAGAATGTAATAACTCACAATTTAATAAATGTTATATATGTTATGTAATGACTCAAATTCTCTTTTGGACAGTATAAATATTAATAAAGAAGTAGTGACAAAACTGGGGCCACTGCTCGGGCTGGCGAAGGGTAGGAAACTCAGTTTTCTTTCCAATCAAACAATTTATCTCTATAAGTAGATATTAGAGAATATAGTTAAAATCATCAATTGTATTCTTTTCTTTCCGACATAGAAAAAATATCTCTTCCTCTGTCAGTGATTTTCTCTTTTTAAATTTTTCACATAAATCTTGGTGTTTATTTTTATTTTATACTTTTTGTGATCGTTTGTTTTTCGTCGTTATTGTCTCGATAATTGTAACAATATATATAATAGTTCGAGTCCAATCGAATACTAAGAGGGAATTTCATCTGAACAGTTGGGTCTAAATGAATTAGGCCACCAATCAGATTGATTAGCAAACAGTAATGATGTGATTAGGATTATGAAGTGGTAGATCAAAAGTCTAACTCAGCAGTTAGTTTTTATTAATAATGTCTTTAATTTGGTTAGTAGGACCAAACCCCATATGCTTTTAATTTATCTCAGACAGTTCGGTCTAAACATGATAGATTAACCATTAATTTTTTATTACTATTTTGCTATTGAAAAATAACCGTCGATAAAATAATATTAATTTAAACAAATTCGAGTATAAAATATTAGAATTCAAATATAATCAATAAAATTAGGAACATAATTTAATATTTAAACTGATATAATCAATAATTAAAGCTAAACCCTTTTTCAAAGAATAATTGGTAGATAAGCAGTGGGGTTTGAAATGGACATAAGAGTTGCAGATAGATTGGAAGTATTGTGTTTGGAGTGATATAAAAGCCAATGTATTTTTTTTTAATCTGGATTATATTCAACAGTGAAAGGAATACAAAAGAATCACACCTTTTACAAGATATATACAATGCAGAACAAAATAATAAAATTTTAAAGGTGTGAAAAACGTTAAAATACCATACCTAACACTGTCAGAAGAAATTTTCTGATAAAAATCCAGAAAAACTATAACTTTGCCTTGAGTGCTCTTTGAATATAGCAAAAAATCTTCTGTTACTTGTTCTTGGCATATCGGCACAACCACAAAAGGGAATCATAGCATGTATAGAACGGCCTCCTTCGTTGAAAAGCGCTCGTTGATACTCGTCACTCGAACGCGTAACTGTCAAAAGACAGACTACTGTCATGAAGACAAACAAAAACTGCTAAAAAGCAGACGAAAGAACTGCCACCAAGCAGACAAAAGAATTGCCATAAAAGCATATTTGAATAAAAATCCGACAAAGTAGAAGAAAAACAAGAAACAAACTTGAAAAACGAAATATTCATCAAAAAAGATGAATTTTATTTATGTACAGAACCAGCAGAACGGTCAAAGGTCGTCGCCGGTAAAGAAAAACGATGAAGAAGAAGAAGAAAGATTTAGAGAAGTTTTATAACCACCTCAGAGAAAATGAAGAAGTGGAGAAGTAAAAGCCAATGTATTTTTAATGATCGTTATTAGCGTAGTTATATAGATATATTGATCGTATTTTTAATTTTATTTATGTATTAAATCAATTAATTTATACTTGTGTGGTTATATAATAGTATTTGTTATATTTTTTTAATCATTTGACAACGCACACAATTCTTGCACATACCAATACTCGAATTTGGCTTTTTTAAGATAAATATATTATCTCTTTTTACTGAAACTACTCGTTGAATTATGTACCTTAAATTTTTTAAAAAAAAACAAAATGATCTAAATGGATAATAAATTACACCTTGTCCAAAATCAGGGGAAAAACTAATAACTGAATTTGATTTAATAATTTTTATACAATGAAACATTTTATTATAAATGCAATTCCTTATAATAATTAGCATAATAAATGTTGTTTTACACTAAAGTGATATTTAAGTTCTTAGTATAAATATCGAGAATCGAGCTCACACGAGACGGAAAATGAATGAATTCACTCTTAAATGTCGTTCGTCTCTCTTTGAACCGTTTATTTTCTTTTTGATTGGTCAACGGTGATACCAGTTTTACTACTAGTTGCCAACCGTTAATATTTCATTTTTCTTTGTTTTTATATATTTAATTCTTGTCTTTTTTGATGTTTTATATTTTCTTCAAGTTGTTTATATGCTTTTGTGGCAGGCTTTTTCACTGCCATGTGGCACGCTTCTACTTTGTGACATGTTATCGTTCACCATTGTGGTAGATCTGTATTCGTAAATGCTTTTTTTTACGACGTTTGGCTCTGATTTACGGTTTGTCGGTGGTCTTCAGTAGTTTAATCCCTCAATGGTTTGTTTGCTGATGCAATCCAATCTGTTTTGTGAAGCATCCTCTAAAATTGTTGGTTTTGTTCATCATTCCTTCTTCAAACATGAAGCGTGTAGGTGGATAAAGATAAGAAGTCTTAAACCATGCTTCTAATTCTCTAGTGTTATGTCTTTATCCATGTTTTGCAGTACACTAAAAGTAGGGGTGTTCATTGTCGGGTACACGGTTTTTGGGTACCCGAAAAATTGGGTATTCGGTTCATCCGGGTACCTACTTTATGCCCTTGTCCCGGCCCGTTACACATGGTACCCGATTTATATATATTTAAAAATAAAATAAAAAAAATCATATATTAAACACAAAAATATTTTTAAAAAGTTTTAAACTTAAAACTATATAATACAAACATAGAAAGAATTTAGGGATTTAAATTTAGTTTTAGAGTAAAAATATTAAGAAACTTAAAATAAAAATATAATTTAAAATATTAAAAATTATCGGGTCGGGTACCCGACCCAGTCAGATAAATTTTTTTATAAGATTACTTAGTATTTTAGGTTCGGGTCAACCGGGTCAGGTATTTTTGAACACCCCTAACTAAAAGTATTTTGTTAGTATGATGTCTTCTCTAAGGTTCGAACTCATGAACTCTCCTTAGAAGTGCAATATGCCTTACCAATACACCCAACCCTTGTTGGTACAATTTTATTTATTTTTAACTGTTTTCTGTTTCGAGTTCTAATAAAATTTAGTTGATATATTGCTAAAAAAATAAATGAATTCATCACTTGACTAATTAAAAATCTTTAATATTCGAAAATGAAAAAAAAAAGAAACTCCAAAATCCTTGATGACTTGTTTGCGTGATTACCGGCTTATAATGGCCGTGACTGCTTTTCTAGAACAAAGTATATGGCCCACAAAGGAAAAGTAATTCATCAATTTAATTGATAACCCATGTGCAAGCCTTTTCATCTCCATATTTAAAAAAAAAAATCTTTATATGAGTTTTCAACTTGATAATCAGTTAGTTCACATAATTATTTTTATTAATATTCAAATTTTAATGTTTATATAAATTCAAAGAGTGGTTTCGATAAAAAGAAAATATTATTTTTAGGTTCGAGTTGTTTTGTCTGTATTGTGTGCGTAAGTTTATTAAAAGTTAAACAATGAATAGAGATTACATGAAACCGAATTAAAAATATTAATAAAAATTATACCACTTGTTACCAACAACAGTGAAATACTCGACATTGAAAAGAATGACGCGCAACCAAATTTTATTAAACTCATATCTCGATTGTATACCGCATTAATGCAATAAATATGTCTTTAAATAAATTACAAATCAATATACTTTTAATTTCAATATTAATTCATAAAAAAATCACTCCTCCCATTTTCTCTTCAGTGGTTACAAAAAATTTACAAATTTTTCATTTTTTTCGTTGATCTTTTTCTTTACCGGTAACGGCCTTTGGCCGTTTTGTTGGTTTTGTATATAAATAACTTTCATATTTTTTCTTGCTTTGTCAGTTTTATATCAAATCTGTTTTCATGGCAGTTCCTTCGTTTGCCTTTATGGCAGTGTTAGTCTGTTTTTTGACAGTATAGCGTTCGAGTGACGAAATTTCAGCGAGCGTTTTTCAGCGAAGGAGGCCGATCTATAAATGCTTATGATTCCTTGTTGTGGTTGTGCCGATATGCCAAGAACAAGTAGCGAAAGAATTTGCTGTCTTCATAGAGCACTCTGGTTAAAGCTATAGTTTCCTGGATTTCTTTCAGAAGTTACTTCAAGTCCTTTTGAAAGTAATAGGTTTGTTCTTTAATGTCTTTCATACCCTTAGGTTTTATTGTATTTATCTTTATACATTGAATTTTCAATGTTTGGGTGTGATCCTTTGTAATCCTATCACTTTTAATATAATCCAGTTTGTTTCAAAAAAATAAACTACAAATCAAGAGCTAGATCATATAGTAAAAAGGTTAAAATAATAACATAATGATAAAAATTTTACTTGCGTCTAAAATAAACTAAAAAAAGAAATATTAAAATAATAAATAATGTCTAATTTAATCAACTAAAAACACCCTAAACATATTGTCCATATAAAACCCCTTTAAACCTGCATTAAATAGAGTTTGAAAATATGAAACCCAACATTAGAATATAGCTCGTTTTCCATTAGGTAAAATAACTCAACTAACTGAGTTCTGACACTTTAATTTTCATATCAAATTAAATATAAATTTAAAAAAATAAAATTTGATTAAACTCACTTTTATTTTCTTAAAAACTCGTATTTAACTCGATTCGAATTCGATTACAATCTAATGGGCGACACTTTATAAGTTTATGGATATTTATGATCTATCCCGTGACAAGGAATGAAAATGGGTGACGCATGTTAATTTTGTCTCGTGACCATAATTGGATTTGAAGCAAAAGAGGCTGCTAATGATTGATACTTAATCTGGTTAGAAAAATTAATCCATTGATGGTTAAAAATGTTAAATTTAGATTGTCTACCTCAACGTTTATTCTTCTGGTTAGTTAAGTTAATTTATCGGGATGAAACGTTATATCTAAGGATGGGCACAAGTTGAATTTTTGGTCGACCCGAATCTGAACTCAATCCGATGTCATCCTTAAAAAAATCTAACTCGCCCCGACATAGTCTATAATTTTTTTTTTCAATTTTAAGGACATATTTGTAAAAAAATATAATTTTAGGGCCCCAATTTGTAAAAGAAAATTAATTTTAATGTCTTGATTGTAAAAAAAATATTAGTAATGGAACTATTGCAAATATTCCTAAAAATATAAAAAAAAATATTAGTTTCGGGTCGGAATATATATTCTTCACCCTAAAACTGAATCCGACTCGACTCGACCCAAACTCGCTTTTCACAAAAAAGCCTGACCCGATCGGATTGGGTAAAATAGGCATCCTAGACTTATATCTTTAAACCATGGTAAAGAATTTGAATATTGATGTTTATGGATGGAAAAACGAATTTAAAAAAAATCATTCCATAATAAAAATCAACAATATTAAACCAAATCAATTCATCGATCATTTGAATATAATTTTATGCCTATGATATAATTTCTCCTAAGATATAATTTTTGTAGTCTACACAAAACACTGACTTCTCACATGCTTTCTCCCTTTTCCTAAGTCCTAAGTTCTAAACCCATAAGAACACTTCTCTTCTCCTCTCCCTTCGATTTTGAGATATTTTTTAACATGAGCAATCCCCTTCCTTTGTTAAAAAAGTCATAATATCTCACCAAATTAATAGCTAATTAAGTTTCACCTATTTTAATAATTATTAATATTTTTTTCTAAACATGTCATTACTTGTGTTAGGTTGAGTTTGATTTTTGATTGTTTTTCTAAATTTGCATATGTTGAATCAAAATTGTAATTTATCAATTAAGAACATTTAAATTCATATTATTCTTTAATAATTACTAAAAAAATTAACCGACTTAAATTCAATTTGATCCATTAACAAGTGAAAAATTATTTAATATATATGTTGCGTAGTCTTTAGACTACCCAATCTATTGTCACAGGGGTAAGAGGTTTAGTTTAGGGCTTAATGTTTAGTTTATAGGGTTTAGAATCTATGATTTATAATTAGAATTTAGAGTTTAAAAATTTAAAATTTTAAAGAGTAAATATACGAATTTGTATAATTTTTTACACAACATATGTATCAATAATTACTCTTAACAAGTAAAAAAAAACGATCAATTTTTTTGAACGAATAAATTTAACTTAACCGAATATATAAAAACCGAGCCGACCGAATTTTGTACACAATTGTTTATGGGAGACAATCAAGGGGCAAAGTTCAACACATCCACTAATATCTTAATAGTTGGGCTAAATTTATTTTTGGTTGAAAACATTGTACAATGATCGGTTTTTCGGTTTATTTGCCGGCCACCATCCACCTCTATATTTAAATTTAATTAAATAAATAAAGTAATTCGTTTGAAACAAGAGAGAATAAAATCTTAGAACAGAATCCCGAATCTTAATAAAAATTAATTTTCATATAAACAAAACTGGGAATAATTGAAAGGGAAAGCACAAAGAACCGGAAGATATGGTACACATTCAATCATTTACAACCCTCCTTAAATCAATATAATATTAAGAACAATTTTAAATCACTAAATATAAAGCACAAATAAAACTACTATTATAAATATATTGTTACGATATAAAAGTGAAAATATTGATAATTAAAATACGTTAGACTTGAATCAAAATAAATTTAGGAATAGTACATATGAATCTGACTCGCACGTGAAATTTTGCTAAAGGTGTAAGTCGAGTTTGAGTGTGTTGAGCTCGACTCGGCTCATTAAGAACTAGAGTCTAATCTAATCGAGACGAGTTTTGATCAAGCTTTGATCGAGTCGGTCTCGAGTAGCTCGCGATCTGTCTCGTTTCATTTATAATAATAATAATAATAATTTATTATTGATCAAATTGCATCATTTTATTTATAAATAGAATCATACTAAAGAAATATTTTCATGTGTCTTATTAAAATCTCCTAATCTTAGTTGAAGGAAAAGAGTACATATGAAAAATATACATAAGGTTAAACTAAAAATTAAACTAACATAATATAACAATAAAAACATCCAACCTACATTTTAGATCATTTTAATTTAAAAAAAATTGCATCTTATATTTTCGAGTCGGGTATCAAGTAGCTCAGCTCGGCTCGTTATTAACTCGAGTTGAGTCCAACCAAATCAAATTTTAACCGAGTCGAATTCAAATAGCTCGCGATCTGTCTCGTCTCATTTACGGTCCTAATTATGCACGGTGAAATTTGGTACGGGCTAAATTATGATATTAAAATGTCACATATTCCTATCTAGGTATGATTGTTGACGAACACATGTATATTTGAATATACAATTTAATATAATGTTTATACTATCGAAATCTTTTCTCACACGTAAATTGAAGAATATTAAATATTTAAGCCTGTGTAATATTACATCCACTTGTATATGTTTTTGACAATATTTTTTTCAAGAAGATGCTCAATATAGTCCCATTCATATAATAAAAAAAACATTCCATCAATATTTATGGAAAGAAAATAGGATCACAGTGATAATAAAAAGGCAATAATTTACAGCTCATAACTTACATAATGTTTTAGATATAACAATTAAATAATTATATTTTTACCTAAAATTTTCACATCTGATAATCATACCAAATTCCGACAATTTTGAAATTGGTCCAAGGCAAATTTTACAACTTAATTTTGGTCTTACAAATTGACTGAACAATTCGAGATTTGATAAAAATTGAGATGTCACATTTGCTAGGAACCGATGCGCCAATCTTCAAAACGTTAAACATCTTAACCTTCCCATGCACCGTCGCATCCGACGAGAAGTTGACGGACCCCGTCAAAACATCCGCCCAAAACGTTGAGTTCGCGATCAATCGGTCCACCATGAAATCGGCGGCGGTGCTGATGTTAAGCTTCCCACGTGCGGGAACCAGCGATTGTTGTAGCGGAACCGTGGCGACGACATTCCCACGGTAGTTTATAAAGCCCGTTGTGTTCTTAAACTTAAAACTCCCGTAATTACGGTTGTTAATGGCAATGACCATCGGCACCGTTGCATTTATCGCGCTCGTGTTCAAAACCCCTTGTAAATCGAGACCGATGTCCTCGAGGCCGATAGGGTACACCGTGATTTCTGGGTTCTTCGGCTTGAAAACGGTGAAAGCCAAGACAACGAAAACGATGGCAACGATTGCTACGATAATTGCAGTCACTCCACAGCAAATTTTGAGACCTCGAGAAGCTTTGGCACTGACCATTGTGGATTAAAGACTAGAATTTGATGCAATTATGATGATTATAATTACAATTATTTTGGAAAATTGGGGTGTTTAAGAGCAACAATTATGGAAAAGGAACAGAAAAAGGATGTGCTTGATTTTGTTTGATATTGAGAGTTGAATGCTATTTGGACTTTGAGTAGAAAATATACTTTGAATGGACTTCTTTGCTATTTTATTTGATTTGTTTCCAATTCTTCCAGTCAATTTAAAGGTATTTTAAATCGTTTTCCTTTTCTGAGTTAATTTTTTTTTGGCTTCTTAGTTTTTCAAGGCTTTGTCCTAATTAATCCAGTTCGACTCGCATTGCATACCTAACTCTAATGAATGAGTCTCTGAGTTAAAATTTTCTGCATACATAAGATCTCAAACTCGAAAACTGCTTACTACTTGGACCAATCATCGTTAGTTTGATCTTTATTCTTTAATAATTAAGTGATCACATATAGCATCTCATTAATGAGATAAAGAAAAATAATAATTTTAATTTTAAATGTTTATTAATGAGGCGTTAGGACCCTTAATAAATGCCAGATGTTTGAATTCTGACGTTATGAATAGAGAAAATTAGGTTGAGAGAGTTTCCCTTATATTCGGAAATTACAAAATTCGATCCAGATTAATCGGTCAATGAGTTGAATATTAGTGGTTAAAAAATTATTATTATTAAACATTGAAGTCTTAGTATTTGTTCAAATTTTAACCTTTAATAAAACTCACGCACACAACACGCTTATAAATAATTTTTTTCGAACAAAAAATTCGAGAAAACAATATTTTATATTTTATAATATATAAATGAATCATAATCCTATTATAATATACATAACTTATTTCAATTGATAGTCATAACAATTTTAATTATTGAACAACTCATTCTCTTTTCCCTTCTTATTGAAAGATTAATAAATAATTATTTTTTACCCAATTTTATGGTCGAAGTAATTGTGCATAAAAGTTTGAACCCTAATTTGATTTTATTATGTTTTTTCTTAATAAAAAATTGTGATTTTATTATGGTAGGATTCGATACTTTTGGACCTTTTCATATGTACATTAATAGCGGCGGAGAGGTCCAAATTAAGACAAAGTCTTGGACTATGAAAAAGCCTAAAAGGTAGGCTTATAACTTTTGCCCAATTATGTTCAAAATAACTTTGGCCCAATAATTTGTGGGTTTGGGGTAATGTTCATAAAACATATTTTTATACTGGCATAATACATTTTTAGCCTCTTAACTTTGATTGTATTCGTTTTGGCCCCTTTTTTTGTTAAATTGACCCTAATTGTAGACCGTTTCGGCATCATACAATTAGGTCACTCCTAACTCCTAAGCGGAATAGCTTCGAGTGGACGAAGAGTATGCCATTGAAATTTCAAAATTCGAAAAAGTATAGGTTTAAAATTGACGAAATTAGAGTATAAAGATTAAATTTACAATTTACTCATAATTGAAGAGTTAATAGAAGAATTTCCCCAAAAAAAACGCAAGATTTTGTCCAACCAACGGTTAAGTAATTCAATTCAACTACCTATCAACGCCCCATTGTCAACAACTACCATTCTTCTTCCAAACTACTCCAACTCCCACGCATTATTACATAGGTTTCTTCTTCCTCACTCCAAATCAAACAAGTAAACTACTTTTGTCTGAGAATTTTCCATGGCCGACTCGGATCGTTCATCTGGTGATATATCTCTGGATTCTAGAGGTAACCCATTTTTTTTCTCTCCTTTTTAACCATTCGTTATTCGACTCATTAGTCGATTAGTCCAGATCTGATTTTACAATGACCTAATATGGAGACGACCATCCCAACTACTAACCCAGTTTTCTTCATTCGCGATGCCAGGATTCGTACCCCTAACCTTACTTAAAGAATTTAACGTCTCATCATGTTATACCAACTGGTTGTCGATTACTTTGCATTCTTTTGTCTCGGAAATTAATGGAGTTCTTTTAGCTGTTTGTTGCAGAGGAATCCAGTGAAGATCCCATGCTTGAATTCTCAGAAGATGAGGAAACACTCGTCGTTAGGATGTTCAATTTAGTTGGAGAAAGGTAGGGTTTGGTTTTTCAACAATCAGTTCTTTTGAATTAGTTTGTGTTTTTTTTTTTTGGAAAAATTAAGGTTTTTTTTAGCAGGTGGTCTTTGATAGCTGGGAGGATTCCTGGAAGAACAGCAGAGGAGATTGAGAAGTATTGGACTTCGAGATTCTCTAACAACAGTCGAATCCAAAAACCAATTTAAACTAGGGTTTCTTGATATTTGGTGTTGTGAATTTCTAAGATGTTTTTGAGAGTTATATATATGTGTGTATATATATATATATATATGAAATGGCAGAGCTACTCAAGTTAACTAGACAATGTAAACTTACAAGACATGTTTTGTACTTGTTTTTTTTACTGCCTCTAAACATATAGAGGTAATCTTCATTTTCAACACCATGGCACCTTAAGACATTTGCACCACCATTTTTAGCTTCCTTGATGGAGGGTCTTCCCTTAAACGATGATTTCCGAGAATTCGGATATCCGATATTAACTCAGGTTCCGAAATTCTGCCAATTCGTGTTAAGGTCGGGTTTGGTGCCATGAGTGGCGATCGGCTAATCCTCCATGTCTAATCCGTCAACAAGCTCCCGGCCGAATACCGGAAGTGCTTTTGATTTTACCGAAATTCCGAGGAACTGTTCTAACTTCCATTGAAAGTAACTGTTCAGATTCAGAGTTGTGACTTTTAATAATATCATTTCTAATATTCGACGTTAAATAACTCTTTAAAAATGCAATATATCTTACTATTATACCCAATATTTGCCGTGACGAAGTTATTTATTTCTTGACATATGTAATCGTGCAAACAGTTGTTGCATCGCATGTTGCAACCGTGGAAGGGATGCACGGCAGATTATTATTAGTTTTATGTTAATAATTTTGATGAGTAATTGTTTTAATTTTTTTTATAAAAGTAATTGTTTTAATTTGAGCATCTTATTAGGGCATGTTTTGACATTACAGGATGATTTTATGAAAGTATAATTATAAGAGCGGTAATTAAATATTCTTACAATTAAAAAGTATATTTTTATAACTGTTTGATTAACACGGTGTAATTATATGATTTATTTAACTAAAAATAAATAAAAATATCTAATGATATTTTTTACCCTTGAATTTTTCAACAAAAAAGTCCTTTTCCGTCTCTTTTTCTCTTGATTTTTTTTGATTAACACGGTGTAATTATATGATTTATTTAACTAAAAATAAATAAAAATATCTAATGATATTTTTTACCCTTGAATTTTTCAACAAAAAAGTCCTTTTCCGTCTCTTTTTCTCTTGATTTTTTTTGTCAAATTGAACTAATTGACTAATAAATAACGGATTTTTAACAATTTATAATTTTTACCATTCTTTATATATTTTTAATATCCATTTTTTGAGATAAGTGCCTAATTTTTTGTTGCTAAAATAGAGTGTCTAACATTTTATTTTAACTCATTTTAAAGTCTTTTTAGACACCTACTTTGTGTATAAAAAATTTAAAGCATATATTTCAATCAAAAAATTTTAAGCGTCTATTTCATAAAATATATAGTTTAGACATTTATTTTGTTGTTAAGCCTTAATAGAACGAATAATGAGCAATTAAAAAATAATATTACCTAGCGAGAGGACAACCAATTTTATAACTTTTAGACTTTTTGCAAATAATTTTGAGATTATTTAAATTTTAGGATTGATTCCCACCCCAACAACCATATATCCACATAATAGAGCAATTTTTATTTCATGGTGGGTGGATATATTTGTAAAACGTTAAAAGAAAAACTATTTTTAATAATATTTTACATAAATTACAACATCTAAACTACTTATAACATCTCAAATTCTTAAATCAAAGACAATTGTATTTAAATTCAAGATCACCTCCTGAATGTTACACAACAATAATATAAATCGAACTATAGAGCACATTTCATAGTCAACCGTTTATCTCTTAGAGAGAGCATCCGTGGCGAGGGGATTAGCCACCGCTATCGGCGGTGAATATTTTGGCTCAAGCCAAAAAAATAATATAAATCGAACTAATGCTTAATCGACTATAAAAAAAAGGAAAATAAATAATTGCACCAAAAAAGCTCAACATTTAGGTAAAGTCAACCATTAGGGTAAAAAATACAATTTGTATCTAATTTTTTTATGTAATTTAAATTGATAAAGTCAACCATCACCATTGCCATTGCACCACTCATCAAGAAGAAGAAAAAATTAAGCTATATATATATATGTGTGTGTGTGTGTAAGAGGAAATGGCCATGGAGGAAAGTTCAGTTTTTTTTTTTTGGCTTGTCTACGCTCGTTAGAGAGCAACATTTAATTGTTGGGTAAACTACAACGAAGGTCACTCAATTATGGGTAAGGTTACATTTGGGTCACTCAATTATTAAAAGTTACATTTGGGTCACTCAATTATGGGTAAGGTTACATTTGAGTCATCCAATTATTAAAGGTTACATTTAGATCACTCAATTATGGGTAAAGTTACGTTTGAGTCACTCTTTATATTTAAAAAGTACATCAATTTAGTCGTTTTTTCTTCGAAATCACATGTATATCCTCGTTAACATTAGAGTACTTCATTTGAAATCATTAATTAATCTAATACATAAATTGATGCACCTTTTATAAATATGAAGGGTGACCCAAACGTAACTTTACCCATAATTGAGTGATCTAAATGTAACCTTAGTTAATTGGGTGACCCAAATGTAACATTGCCCATAATTGAGTGACTCAAATGTAACTTTTAATAATTGAGTGACCCAAATGTAACTTTATCCATAATTAAGTGACCACCGTTGTAGTTTACCCTTAATTGTTTCGTTGTGTAATACAAAGGTGTAACAGTCAGATTCGAAGTTTAATTCGATTGGTTCATATAATCATTCGATAAGATAATATCAAAATTCGAATATCTATAATATTTCTTTCTATTTCCAAATTACAACCTTTTTTGTACGTAAAAAAGGAGAAGCTAATTAAACAGAACTTTGGTTTTTCTATTGAAATGGTTTCGTGATACACATACAGATGAAGTTTCCTTGCCGTTAGGGGGTGCTAGCAAGGATGGGTCAGAGGGGTGGAGGATAGCGAAATTTAAAATTCGTATATGATTTAATTTTTTTTTATATGTTTTTATTGAAAATTTATTTTTGTATTTATAGAAATTTATAAGTTCATCCCTAACATAAAATTCTGCTTTTGTCCCTGATTGTTAGTGTTACGGTCCACATGCGAGACTCGAGAACGATATTAGAAACACACAAGAGAAGTAGCGGCCGACCGTACGTATATGCAATCTGCATGAAAATATTGTCCCGAAGCATTTCCGACGTGTTCGGAGGTTTGAGGCCGTGTCCGGAGTCTCGTCTGTCACGGCGGTCGGTAAGGAAATTGCATGAAAACTTGGTCTAACAAACGAATAATAGTACAAAAGGAGGACCAGATTCTTGATACAATCAAATTTGTTTGTAATAACAAACACAGCTGTGTTTTTTAGACTTCAATTAAAAACTACGAACCAAACCAATATTCCTCGTGTCTGTGGTGGTTGCCTGGTTGGGATGGAATCTATGCATCCATTATGAGATGGATTAATGGAGCTTTTGAAATCGTGGCGAAGTTCGAAATCTAGTTTATACTCTCGATATTAGTCGGTATTTTCGTTAAAAAAACAACGGTTTTAATCTTTTTAAAAAGGCAGAAGATCAAAAATAGCCCACAATATTTCACCGTTTTGCTAATTTTAGCCCTATCTTTTTTTGGTGCAAACAATCCCCTAACGATTTATTTTTCGTTTAAATTTCACCATAGTTAGATGAAAACCGTTAGTCAACTAACAGTCAACGCTTGAGACTGACGTGCCATGTCTGCAGGGCATGAGAAGATAAAAACTATTAACCAAACCAATATTCCTCATGTCTGTGGTGGTTGCCTGGTTGGGATGGAATCTATGCATCCATTATGAGATGGATTAATGGAGCTTTCGAAATCGAGTCGAAGTTCGAAATCTAGTTTATACTAACGATATTAGTCGGTATTTTCGTTAAAAAAATAACGGTTTTAATCTTTTTAAAAAGGCAGAAGGTCAAAATTAGCCCCCCAACGTTTCACAGTTTTATTAATTTTAGCCCTATCTTTCTTTTGGTGCAAATAACTACCTAACGTTTTATTTTTCGTTCAAATTTCACCATAGTTGAATGAAATCCGTTAGTCAACTAACGGTCAACGCCTGAGACTGACGTGGCATGTCTGCAGGGCATGAGGAGATGATGTGACACTGCCACGTGTCATTTTTGCTGACATGGCAATTGGTTAAAAATATTTAAAAAATATTTTTTTTTAAAAATAATTAATTAACTTTTTAATTTTTAAAAGTCTTATGTCAGCAAAAAATGGCACGTGACGTGATAGTGTCGCGTCATCTCCTCATGCCCTGCAAACATACCACGTCAGTCTCAGGCATTGATCGTTAGTTGATTAACAGTTTTCATCCAACAAGAGTGAAATTTGAACAAAAAATAAAACGTTAAGTATTGTTTGCACCAAAAAAATAATATGGCTAAAACGACCAAACAGTGAAACGTTAAGGGCTATTTTTGACCTTTTACTTTTTGAAAAATCGAAGATTCGATCAATTTAAGTACAATTGATTGCCAATCAATCAGAGACCAATGATTAATTATGTTACAAGATTAAGTTAGGACATTAACATCATTGATCAACAAACTGATTAATAAATCACACTCGATTCCTTATGCTTAGTGATTTAATTTTTCAAAAGCTCAACTAATCTCTGTTCTTACACTATATATAATATATGGTTTCGATTTAAGATTAATCAGTTCGATAATTAGCTTAAGGCAAGAATGTTTGTCGGCCAAAGGGTGTTCTTGTTTCAGTTGGTTGTTGTTGCTGTCCTGGTTTTGATCCACACCAATGTACACGGTTTGAAGCTGGGTTACTACCAAAAAACATGTCCGAGTGCTGAGTCGATTGTCCGGAAAACGACTTACGGGTTCGTTTCTCGAGCACCGACTCTCGCTGCCCCGTTGCTCCGGCTCCATTTCCATGACTGCTTTGTTAGAGTAAGTTACTCGTATCCGACACATGCATTTCGGACACATGTTTTTATTCGATACTCGTCTAGAATCCGAGTGAACATGATGTTTTGTGACAGGGGTGTGACGGGTCGGTCCTTTTGAATTCGACTAAAAGTCAAGCCGAGAGAGACGCAATCCCCAACCTAAGTTTACGAGGTTTCCATGTGATCGATGCCGTTAAGTCCGCTGTCGAAAAAGCCTGTCCCGGTGTGGTTTCATGTGCCGATATCCTTGCCTTAGTTGCTCGAGATTCAGTTTCCATGGTAAAGATATTAAATATATATCCAACATTGTTCCAATTTCTTTTGAAATATTCGTGTCCGGTACTCGTATTCCAAAATCAAATTGTCCGAAGTGACGCATATGTACCTACATTCCGATACTTGTGTTCAAGTCCGACTAAATTCGATTTGTTTCGAGTGAATTTTTCAGATACATGGACCATCCTGGGAAGTTCCTCTAGGACGACGAGACGGAAGAGTTTCGAGATTGACCGAAGCACTCGCAAACCTGCCTTCTCCTTTCTTCAATATAACACAACTCAAACAAAATTTTGCTGCTAAAGGTCTTAACATGAAAGATCTGGCAGTTCTATCAGGTATAATATTGTTTGCGAAATCATTTTTATTTAAATCTATCCGGATATCGGCCGAATCTTCGGACATTGAAATCGGCATAATGTTGTTATTTGTGCTCTTTTTATAATTATAAAGGAGGGCACACCATTGGAACATCTCATTGTGGTGCCTTCGGCAACCGTCTCTACAATTTCACTGGCAGAGGCGACACCGACCCATCGATGGATCCGAAATACGTCGCTCAGCTGAAGAAAAAATGCAAGCCAGGAGACACCACAACGCTGGTGGAGATGGACCCTGGAAGCTTCAAGACCTTCGACGAAGATTACTACACTCTTGTCACTCAAAGACGGGGATTGTTCGAATCCGATGCGGCACTTCTCAAGAATGCAGAGACGAAAGCATATGTCTTCCATCAAGCTTCCGTCCACGGATCGACTTTCGCTAAGGATTTCGCAGTGTCGATGGTGAAGATGGGTAAAGTCGGAGTACTCGCAGGTAATCAAGGTGAAATTAGGAAGCATTGTGCTTTCGTCAATTAATTGAAGAGCTTGTGTTTTTTCTTTAATGGTGATTTTTATTGCATTTTAGTTGGTTAAAATGTGAAGGTTTGGGAGGATATTTCCAATAAAATTTGTATTTTCACTCAAAGATTCAATCACAAAACAAGGTTTCATCAAGCTTATCTGCACGATATGTATACGTTATCAAATCGCTAAAATTAATGAACAGATACTACCATATAATCACACTCGAATGTTCAAAGAAAATAAGCTCTCTTCTTTTGTAAGAAAGGAAAGTTCCATCAAATTAAAAGAGGTACAAGCCATGTCCATTGTCCAGTAGCATCCTCCAAAAACAATAGGTTGCATAAAATCTGGGCATTCAAAATTAACGACATAAGAACTACAATTCGAGTTGATACCGTTACAACTAAAACCGGAATTTCCGTCAATGTTAGAATCACTCCCTCTTCTAGCCAAGGCATCGGCACACCTATTGCCTTCATGGCGAGTATGGATAATCCAAGTCATCTCGAAGTGGTTCAACATGGTCCTGCAATCGAAAATAAGAGAATCAGGTCACTTGTTCTTCGAATGAGAACTCTTCATAAAACTGATAACAGAGACAGCATCAAGTTCACTAATCAAATGATCTTAAAATGTCACATAATCCAATTTAACCAAGTCCTTTACCGATGTTATCTATTGGACTTCAATTATTACGTAAAAAAATTTAATGGTAGAGGGACTTAATTCCAGGAATTACAAGTAGAGAGACTAAATTTTAAATGTGCGAAAGGTACAGGTACGAGGAGCATAATTAGAACTAAAACATATTAACATTCCTAAACATATATTGCAAAATCCATCGAAACAAATATAACAAGAGATAGGATCACCTGATCTTTAGTACAATCCTATATTAATCATAAATTTGTAAAAATACATGACCCAACCAATGAAAATGTAATGTCCAAAAGATTCCCACGAAAATTTTCAAGTTCAAACACAAACCTTACGATAGCCTGGTTCGAAACCTCATCATCTCTTCCTCCCACCACGTTCCCTTAATGAAAGAGACAGTGTTTCACCCGATCCAACATTGTAATATGCAAGGCTCATATTGTCCTTCAGGAACCCAGCTTTTCCACTCAGTTTCTGTTTGTTCGCAGGAAGCTGGATCTCCCCTGAAATTTTCTCTTTCAAACTGCCAACCGTCTCGGATAAGGCCTGTACCGTGATCTCGAGAAGTTGTCCTTTGAGATTTCCTTCATCGAGGTTTGGAACCAATACAGTAATACGAGCAGGTCCCTACAAGAGATCCCAATCAACAGTTGTAAGAGGTATACAGCAAAACAAGTAAATAAAAAGTACTTTGGAATAAGAGGAAGGGGTCCTCATACCGGATGTTGAGCAAGGAACTGATCTTCGGGAACAAGCATGGAATCATCGAGCTTCTGTTTCTTTGGCTCAGGTTCATCGGGAAGTGGTGGAGGAGCTTCTTCAGGTGGTGGCGGTGGAGGCATTCCTTGGGGCAAAGGTGGAGGTGGCTGCATCATAGACATAGCAGATGGTGGGACGGAAAGAGGGGCAAAGGGTCTAGGAACTGACACAGGGGTGAATTGAGAGCCCGGTGGAGGGGGGATGGGAATATTAGCTGCGTTCATGGACATTGATGGAGGCATCTGGGGTGGTCGATTCATCATCATGTGCGGTTGGCCAGGAGCCATTTGCATTGGAGGTGGTGGTGGACGAATTGGTTGCATCATTTGAACATTCATGGGTCGAGGTTGAGGTAATGACATAGGAAGCCCACCACTAGAAGGTGTGGAATACTGGGGAGCGTTTGTAGGAACACGAGGGAGATTTAAAGCTAGACCAGGTGGTGGGGGGAGGGGTCGAATTGATGGAACACCAGGTCTAGGAGGAGGAGCCGCGGGACCAGGAAGGTTGTGAGCATTGTTGTTAGCTGCATCGTTTTGATCCTCTCCCATCATAGTTTGAGACATAGCTTGATTTGCAGTTCGTCCGATGCTTCCAGTATGACCATCCCATATAACCTGTTTCGGTTGCTCATCTTTCTTTTTTTCAATCTCTGCCTTGACAGCATTTGAGACTTCTTCCTCGGTGGTACCAAAGATATCAGGACGTGTGCGTGCAAGTCCAACAATGTTTCTTGATATCTCATCATCCTGAGCAAGAGTTGTCTCCCTAATCTTTGCAAACATCCTCTCTTTCTGCTCTTTGTATTTGGGATCAATTAAGGAAATTCTCATGTGTTCCGACATCTCATTAATGGGAATTAGTTCACCAGTTATCGGTGAAACAACAAACTTGGTAGGATCCCTTTCAGCAGGGATTCTCTCCTCAGGCCTCTTCCAGTTCTTCACAATTCTCATTGGTGGTTCGGGTTCCTCGTTTGTTCTTACATCTTTCTTTTCACCATCACGCTCTTCAATGCTAGCCGCTCTCATGCCTTCCTCAACAAGCTGTACCTCTTCTTCATCCATTTCCATTTCGACCACCTTTCCAGGCTCAACAATTTCATCTTCTTCCATAGTAGATACCTTGCTCCTCCTTATGACCTCCTCGATTGTCATTGGAGGAGGCAAGTCCTCATCTTCATCATCTGCAAAGTCTATAGTCTCAACCACAACAAAATCATGCCAATCGATCATTGCCATTTGCATTCTCTCCTGCTCAATCTCATCCTCTGCTTTCTGCCTAGCTTGCTCCTGTGAGCGTTCCCATTCCAACCGATGCAAGCACCTCTCGAGCACAGTTGTCATATCGGCAACACTCTTGCTCAATTTATCTGTCAAACCTTTAGGAGGCATCAACACTTTGGAATATGCATCAGCAAGTTCGGTAAAAAAGGTAAACATACTATGAGTAGGCCTTAAAAAATTGAACTGGGGATTATTTATCTCCCTACTAGTCAATCCAGTCAAGAACGATTTCCCATTCCGCGCAACAAACTGTGCAGTCAGCTTAATAATATCCAACTCTTCCCCTGTAATCCCTTCAGGAAGTCTAACAGTATATTGTGCAGCTTCAGGTGGTTCAAGATTCTTCTTCACCGGCAGTCTAAACGGAGCAGCAGGATCAGGCTTAGCTACTGCCGCTGCTGAATCATTCCCATCAGCAGCCGCAGCTGTAGCAGGCTCCGTTGGAGCAGAATCAACAGGCTGTGAATCCGGTTGCTGCTGTTGGGAGTTGGGTTGGTTCTGATTCTGAGCTCGAAATTCAGACAACCTATGTTGATAATAAGCATGGTAGGGATCTGAACCAGTCAAGAAATTGAACTTAACATTGTTAGCATTGTTGGCAATGATTCGTTTCTCGAATTCGGGTCCGTTTTTGGCAACAAACTGAGCAGTTTTATCAACAATATTCCTGATATCTGGAGGAGGATGAATGATTCCAATGGTTCTAGTGTGGGTTGCAATTGAGCTGGCTTTGTTTTGTTCTTCATTCGACGGAGTCTCTTCATTTTGAGTTTCCGGAACCTGAGATGGTGGTAACGGCCCTAAATCTCCATCGGACGGTGGTGCCGGAAGGGGTAATATTGGTATTACCCCAGGCATTTTCAATCGATATTAAAAATTAACTTACCAAGGAAGAATCAAAGCAAAACGAAATAAACCTGCAATGAAAACGAATTTAAACTAAACAAATCAGTCGAAAACCGTAGTTGAACATGAAATGATATTGAAATTGTGTGAAAAAATTAGGGCACAAAAGGTAAACAGTGTAGAACGATTTCGAGCTACTTTGAATAAAACTTGTTAGTCCTATTTTATCTTCTTTTTTTTCAAAATTATTAAAAAAAATTACATACTTGGAAACGGAAATTCGGAGAAAGAAGAGACTGCCGCCAGAAAAAAAAAATAGAAGAAAAGAAAAAAAAGGAGAGAGGCGTGAGGCTCTGACCTGGAAATCCCTTCGCAATATGAGAAAGCAAAAACAGTAAATTATGGTGGATCTGACATAGAGAGGTTAGGGTTTTAGGTCGAAGGTGATAGGGAAAGAAATATAAGAGAGGAAAACAGGTACGGCCGAGTGGACTCAATCGGGCGTAATAAAGTGTCACTAATTAATTATAAAAGGCTAAATTACTCAAATGGTCTCTAAATTAAGTTCAATTGCTTTTTATGGTCCCACTACTATAAAAAGTTACAGAGTACCCAAAAATTGTTTATTTCTTTATTAAGTCCTTATGAATCTTAAAGTTAACCAAATTAACACAGGATATTTTTTCAGTTTTTGATTTAAAATTTTCAAGTTTCTATAGACGTTGTAACTAGTCAAGTTAAATATTGACCTTTTAGGTTAAGTACAACCTTTTAGTTTTAATTTTTTTTGAATAATAGCTAAAAATTTAAAACTATAGAAGATAACACAATTACAACACATTTAAGAAGAAGAAGAATGAGATCAATCTACCAAAAATCCTTACAACCAAAAACAAAGAAAAGTGAATACTTATATAGAGATAAGCATACCATCAAAATTCAGAATGTTTCCTGAACCTCACTGTCTCTATCCAATCGAGACGCATAACAGGTGAAAAAGGAGTGGTGAGCGACCCAAACTATCATGCAAAAAGTTTCGCTACCCAGGACTGATTACATCGGCAACCAACCATCAACCGAGTGGGGATCCATCTTTGCAAGACCACCGACAGAATTATAATAAGATATTAGCGTCGTGAAGATCTTTGTGCGAGTACTAACCGATCGCCAACGTATGCAGAAATCATGTCATAAGGACAGATAAAACAAATCACAAAAAATAAAATAAAAAATGTGTTACAAAACCAAAGAAAAACGCGTGCCATAAAAGGTAAAGATTCTTATTAAAATATAAAAACAAAAAAATAGATTAAGACTTCAAAATATTTTGGTTTTTAAGTTCAAATTTGATTATAAAATTAAGATATCAAAATCTTTCAATATTCTGGCTTAAATTTTTATTTGAATGTCTTGTGTTAATTTCTCATGTCATATAGAAACTGTTATACGAACCCGAATTAAAATAAATTATTTTATACGGGTGACTTGAGATTGTTCCTTCTCTCAGTTCTTGATGTTTGAAGATCATTTGGCCTAACCGAATAAATACTGGACCTGGTTCTTTATCTTTTTTTTTTTTGGATAATTAGTTTAGCTTTTATTATTCGGTAAGCAAACTATTTTGCTACAATGAAACGTAATCAAAGAAACCTATGCAAAACTCCATGCTATACAAAAAGGGTCGTGTGTCAAAAAAAAACTTATATATACATTTTTGAGCTATCTTAACCTTTATTATCTCTTTAATTACATGTATAATTGCCTATAAGATCGCGAAGACTTCCTTTTGAATCGAGAAGCTCATAAGATGTTCTCCTCCCAACTAACATTATCCAACAAGCAAACCTCTTCTCAAAGTCTCGCAGCAAACCTATAACCCCAGAAAAAGGTGATCGTGGGATTTCTTACCATCATCACACACATGGGCGGAGCCACTAAGGGGATTGGGTGTCTGATGACACCCCAAAATTTTTTAGAAATCGTATTTTTTTATATAATTTGAATATGAAAAAATTGAAAAGTATATAATTGACACCCATTTATAAATAAAATGACACCTTTAATAAATAAAATGACACCTCTTTATAAAGAATTAACCCCTCTTAAATACCATTCAAAAAAATAACATCCTTTAAAAAAAATTCTGGCTCCGCCCCTGATCACACATAACACAAACATCAAAATTCACAACACCCTATTTCAGCAACTTGTCCTTGGTCGAGAGAGGACCCAAAATTGTGAGCCACGATATTACAACATGCGTGAGTACATGTTGAGGTTCAATGGGCATTTCTAGACCACCTCTCAAACTACCATACCCTTTTCTTCGCTATTTTGTTTGGTTTTTCGTTGCCAAACGTGGGTTTGGTTTTACCCTTGTCCCCCATGTTACTCTGTTTTAATGTCTTTGTTGCTGTTGATGGTTCGACTGGTGGGGTTTAATGGTTAGAACGTTGCCGTTCTGTCAAGCTTGTTGTAGCTCGTTGGTGGTTTTTACCGTCACTAAGAGCCTTGCCGCTTCGCCTTTTAGTTGTCTCCATGGTCTCTGCTAGCGGTCCTCCGATGATGTGGACTGAGAACTTTATAGTTTAAGCAGTCATCTTCGATCAAGGAGCTCTCACGGATAAGTCTTCCATGTCACCAAATACGTTGTTGTCGACCTTTCGGTCGGTGGCGGTTGTTTTCTTCATCTACAACTGTTGTTTGTTACCACACTCCCTGTTAAGGGTTGGTTATTGGGCTTTATTGGCCATGATCTATATCGGCCTTATGGTCGTTTTTATCTCGGGCTTTTGTCCCGATAGTGTCGTTTGTGATTCTTTTTTATAATGTTTATCCTAGGAGACACAAATTTAAATCGCTCTGTCTATAAAATCTATGTGTATTGTCAAAAAAATTAAAAATATATATGAACAAATACTACCTTACAATCATTTTTAGACTATTAAAAAAACTACTAGAAAGATTCAAAACTATTAAAAAGTTGTACATACACTAAATTATGTAAAAGAAATTGCAAATGAAAACAAAGCTGACGCGGAAACGAGTTTGCATACACGTGACGTGAATTGGCAAAGTCGCGTCTTTATAGATTATAAAAGAAAATGTGTTTTTTAGGTTGTGTAAGTGTAATTGAGTAAAATTAAATATAACCCGTAAAAAGTCGGAATTTAATTTTAGAACGCAAGATTTAAAAGCATTTATTTTTAACATGGTGTAAGTAAAATTATATAGGGAAAACTACACAGATGACCACTGAATTATGAGTTTGATGTCAAAATGTAATAATGTATAATTAAACTAAAAAATGAATTTATACATGATCAATATAAAATAAGACAGAAGCCTACACATAATTTATATTGGATAAAACTCAAATTAAAACCACAACCCCTAATATTTTGAGAAATTCGAATTTGACATCTATTTAAAAAAAATTAATTTAGCCCCTCAAGATTTTTAAAAATTCATATTAAACTTTAAAGTTTTGAATATATTTAATTGAATTCCCTATAAAAATTACATTCTTCATTGTTAAATCTCTCAGGATTATTAAAAATCTTAATTAAACCTTTATTTAAAAAAATTCGTTTAATGCTCTAAATTTTAAAAAAATTAAGTTGATCCCTTAAATTTTTACTTTAAATTTTACCACTGTACACCGATACAAACCGGTATGATATTGACCGCATGGTCTACGTCCTTCAAATTCCAAATTAGAAAATATACACATTTAAACACACTCAAATCTTTATTTTTCTAAATATTGCAATAACAATCATATTAGTCGAGTTAAAACTTAATAAACAATATACGAATTATACCCTTCTCTTTTTTGTTTAATCACTGTTATCAACTAATTTAAATTAAATTTTATAAAAATTTAATATAAAGTAATATTGTTAACTCAATTTTTTACATTCACCATATCAAAATTCGAAACCTTGACTTTACTTAAACGACATTACGTTTTACCTCGCTGATAAAATTGATTGTCGGTAAAAACTACCCTTCTCTTAAAAAGGTTACCGTGAGTATTATTTACGTGACCAGTAAAAATACGTAACAAAACAATCACGCCTACACTGGATCTACTTAAAACCGGTAACCCTAATACATCGAAGGACACGTTAGATCACCCCATCCACACATATCCTGTCATTTCTCAAACTGATTACCGGCAATAACCGGTAGCTTCCAAGGAGAAAAATAAAAACATAATTAATAAAAGCAAATAATCAAATCAAATCACCATTGTTCTTACCTCTTTCATCTACGCCTCTCCTTTTCGTCCAGACCATCTTTGCTTTGCTCCATAATAATTTCGTAAACGACAAAAAAAAGGAAAAAAAAAACAAATCGATAAATTATTATCAGATCAAAGTTGATTCAACTTTTCTTACGATTTTGATTTTGATTTTGATTTTGATTTTGATCCTCAAGTATTGTTTTGATATAAAAGGAAAAGAAAAAAATCAAATCTTAATTTGTATTTTTAGCATTATTAATTAGAAAGAAGAGGAGGAAGCAGAAGACGAAGAAGATTGGCGCGAGAGAGATGGGGCGTATCGGTGTGGAGGAGGCGGTGGTGGCTTTGAAGCTGAAAGAAGCATCGAATTGGTGGCACGACGTTAACGATTCGCCGCTCTGGCAGGATCGGATTTTTCACATTCTCGCCGCTCTTTACGGTCTCGTCGCCGCCGTTGCTCTCGTATGCATCTCCTCCCTTTTTCATCAATACTTTATATATTTACCTTTTAAGAAAAAAAATTATTTGTTAGTAGTTAGGGTTTAGCTCTCGGTTTGATTGCCTGTTTGTCTAGGAAAACTGATGATTAGACCTTTCAAATTGAAGAAGAAAAAATGTTTTCCTTATTTGATTCATCTCCTTTTTAATCTGAAAAAGAAGGTTCTAATCAAAGAAGAAGAAGAAAAACAAGAACTAAGTGCAATTATGAATCTGTTTTTAGTACTTTTATCTAATATGATGTTATTGCCTGAAAATGACGCTTATTAATGTTAAGCTTTTTTCATAAATTCATTTAATCATTGATGTGTTTAGGTTCAATTGGTTCGGATACAATTGAGAGTTCCCGAGTATGGCTGGACCACGCAGAAGGTCTTCCATTTTCTGAATTTTCTGGTGAATGGGGGTTTGTATCTCAAAATTTCTATTTTAACACTTTTTTGTGGGTTTTATTTTGGTTTCTGTATTTATACTGCTTTCAATTATATGGCAGTTCGTGCGCTAGTATTTGTTTTCAGACGGGATGTGCAGAACTTACATCCAGAGGTTTGCAATAAGCCTTTACATTTTTTATGTTTCTTTCTGATTTATACTCGAGCTTGAATTGTTGTTCATGGTTTGTTGTCCTATGTTTCTTTTTTTCTTAGCTTGCTCAACATATCTTGCTTGACATGCCAAGTCTAGCTTTCTTCACAACTTATGCACTTTTGGTCTTGTTTTGGGCTGAGATCTACTACCAGGTTAGGTTACTTGAGCTTTTTGCCAGTTTATCTCCCTGCCCTGGTCTTTCGTATTTTGTTCAACGTTATCATAACGCTGCGTACCCTAAAACAGGCACGTGCTGTATCAACTGATGGACTAAGGCCAAGTTTCTTTACAATTAATGCAGTGGTTTATATTATCCAGGTATAAGTGCCAACAAAAGGAGGATTGAAGTTGGATTCTTTCTATTCAGAAGCTAGTTATGTTTTATAAAACATCCCTATCATACAATATTCCTTATTTACTTATTTGGTTGATTTCTTGCAAGTTCTATTAATGTTTAGTGGGGACTGGGGAGAAGGGTGCCAAGTCTTGACAAAGTAGATCGTGCCATCTGTGATTGTGTGAATAGCTATACTGTAAATGGGACAATATCAATAAGCATATTGTTCATAAATGATCTTTGTTTTTCTTGGAGGATCTAAAGTTTCTGCCCCACATGGAAAATATTTCGCTGCACTTATTTTTCTGTTTCAATTCTTTTAATTGTATGAGAATTAAATTAGGAAATAATCAAATGTCCATTTTGCGGTGTTATTAGTTGAAAACATTGAACTCTTTTACATTTATGAGATGAATATTGGGCTTTGGAAGATTAGTTCAATGCAAAAGACACATATCAACTTCAAGGGAGAAGATAAATTTAGAGAAGACGCGTTGATAAGAAGCGAGTGGTAGTTTGGGACTTTTCTTTTTCTTTTTGGGTAAAAAAGATTCGGACTTTTCATGTTTTATGTTATACTAAATTGCTTATGTTTGCTGCTTCACTGCTCAAAACTTTGTTATTATCTATGATCCTCTGAACTTCTGCACACCGTGTTTGCATAAGCCAGCCTGATAATAAAATATGAGTTGGCTGGATAAGGGTAACAATAAGATCAAGGTAGCAGGTTAGAAAACACTATAACTTTGGCTAGAAAGTGACAAGGATGTTAATGGAACTTGTTCTAGATTTTTGTAGTAAATATGAACTTACAATATAGATTTCTTTCATCCTAGCTAGGCAATCATTCTGTCACTCTTGTAAGTATCGTTGCATGCTAGATTTACTTTGGAAATTTAATTTTGAGAAGATAATACTAAAGTTCCTTTTTGTTATGTGGGGCTGGGGGGAATTGATTTCAGATAGCTATGTGGCTGATATTATGGTGGAAATGTATACCAGTTTTGGTCATCCTTTCTAAGGTGTTCTTTGCGGGTAATTATTTGCTGTATCCTTAATAGGTTTATAATAGTTAACTGTTCATGAACTTTGGACGCTTTCTAGACTTTTTCTGGATAATTGCTTGGGCTCTGTTTTATAAAATGCTTATGTTTTTTTTTTTACCTTTTGCATATCTTTTGTATTCTATTCAAATTTTATTTGTTCTTTTCCTATCTATTTATTTTTTGCAAAAAAAAAAGGAAGAGCAAAGGGCAAAAAATAAAAGCATTTAGCAAATGGAGCTCAAGTAATTTTAGATGCTTTATAGATACTTATCTCATGGTAATTTGTTTCAATAACGAATAAATTGTTTTAATCTTATGTATATGAGCAGGTGTGTCACTGTTTGCAGCCCTTGGGTTTTTACTATATGGTGGAAGGTAATTATATTGCATTTATTGTATTGTTGTCAAGTTCTGTGTGATTATTTGGTTTTATGTTAAGACTGCATGCTGAAATTGGTATATCATTGTCTTTTCTATGTTATTCAAAATTGTGCCTGTTATTGGTAACTCTTTAGGTTCTTTGTTAAAAGGTCTAGTATAATTATGGGACATCTTACTTGGTCTATATACCATGTATTAAAGTTGGCTTAAAGGGTCTGGAATCTTGTGAAGACAGAAATAACATTTACTTTCTCTATTATTTTTGTTACATTTATTGTCTTCATTCTTATTTACAGTTTATGAAATACTTTCTATTGTTGATTCTTAAATCATTCTTTATTTTTTTTAATATTTTAGACAGGAAAAACAGAATTGGTTGCATTAGCTGGTAGAAAATATTGAACTCCACTCATCTTTATGCTTTTCACAATTAATGTAACAGATTTCTCATTTACTAGGAAATAATTTTTTTGAAAAATACGAGGAAATATTAAACTTAAGATGTTGTTACTTTAAACCTTTATATCCACAATTTCTTTTCTATTTATTGAAAATGTCTACTCATATGATTTGTATGCAAATTGCATGGAGAAGCTGTGTAACAATATCTATCTTTGCAGGCTTTTCTTAATGTTGCAGCGGTTCCCTGTAGAGTCCAAAGGGCGGCGTAAGAAGCTGCAAGAAGTACATGTCTACTCTGTAGTTGTGGTTTCTTATTCCAATAATTCTTCCTTTTATTTACAATTTTTTACTGTTATTTCTTTTTGGATTGGGCAGGTTGGTTATGTGACGACCATTTGCTTCACATGTTTCCTAGTCAGATGCATTATGGTGGATCTCCTCTTTCCTTTCTATCTATTCTATCTACGTACTTCAAATTGACACGCTTTAATCAAGTTTCATTAGGCTTTGTGGAACTTTTTGATGCCTATAATGTTATAGCATTTTTGCTACAGCATGGAAGTACTTTAGTTGAACCTTTATCTGCTAGCTGGTTTAGGTTTAGATCAATATCCAATTCATCAATCGTTGGTTATTTGACCAAAGTTTATCATATTTGAGCTCTATTGTTGTTTTTTGTGTAGATGTGCTTTAATGCATTCGACAAAGCTGCCGATCTTGATGTTTTGGACCATCCAGTTCTAAACCTCATATATTACCTGGTAAGTTTGGTAAATATTTCTATCATGTTGCTTATTGCTTCCTATTAAGAGATTCATATTGAAACAGTGTAAAGGTTAACTCATCTTATTGCCATATAAAAACTGAAAATCGCCACATTTGCCTCATTTATTTTGCTGCATATACATCTCTCAGATAACTAGGAATGCATATTTCAAGAAACTACCAAGTTTTTTGTTGACATCACATCAGATTGTAATGTAGAAGAATGTTCTGCGATCAGCATTAATTGAACTTTTATGACTTTTGCAAGAACAGGAGGTTGTTTTAACACCTATAAGATTCGGTTTGGTTAGATTATCATCACCCAACCGCAAACTAGCTCTTGGATCATAGGTTTAGTAATTTTACCTATGTAGTTTCACTGATAATTGGAACTCAAGCCGCTAGTTAGCTATGTAGTTTCACCAATAATTGATACTCAAGTCTTCTAGACCTGGGTTTTCAGATTTTACTAACGAAATTGAAGAACATAACTGCATTCAGATTTTGTGAGAATTTTTTCGTTTCATTTTGTTTAATTAAATAAAATAGATTTTTCATTGCAACTATATTCTGATTGTTTGTTGAATGTATAATCATGTATATATAATCAACAAATATGACTTGTACTACATTGACTCCTCTGAGTACAATTGGGTGTGATTTGGCTCTTTAATATAGATAATTATCACGAGCTAAGTCTGTATCTACCGAGCAAATAAAACAACTAGAGTGCAAAACCCAGTTATCTCCCTACCATTATTTTATCCACTACTAAGACCTACTACATCCTTGTAATTCTAAGCATGGGGCTAAGAATTCTTGGCTGTCCCTATTTTTTTCAGATCTTTTTCTCTTGCTTTAATTGCTTATGCTTATATAGTCGTTTGGGTGCATAAGCCTGAGGCTAATTCTAGGTTTGAAAATATATGAGAGCATGGCTCGTTAATTTGAGAGTAAATTGAGAGGAATTGATATATTTGATTTTTTGTGCGTGCCGTGTTTTAGTTATTTTTATATTGCATTCGAAATTACATGATTTATTTGTTTTTTAATTTCGATTACAGAGATACATATAGCTTTTGGATATATTTCAATGACATGGTTCTTTTGTTGAGCAGTTGGTGGAGATATTACCTTCATCTCTAGTCCTTTTCATCTTGAGGAAGTTGCCACCAAAACGAGGTATTACGCAGTATCATCCCATCCGCTGAACGATTCCGTTTGCTTTTGTAATGATTTTACAACATGGCTCTTGTTGTGTACCCTGCAAAAAGACCAGAAAAAATTAGCAGTAGTGAAGGCAAAAACTGATAGTTTGGTGTTTTGTTTGTACTCGCAAGCTGATCTCATGGATTCGAATCGAAACCTCTCGATGTGTTCAAATGGAGGAACTCTGTAGATCCTTTTTCTTTTAATTTGTTTCTGGAGTAGAAATTGTGGAGTATATCGACTACTACTTTGTTACCATACAACCATGTAAGGTATACCGTTGATGGTTAAATTTTATTTCAATTCGATGGAAATGCTATTCTAGCAGTTGAAACCCGGAAATCGGGTTCCGTTTCCGAACACGGACAGTTGTGTTCATGATGAAGAGAGAAAAAAATACAGAAATGTGAGACGTACGTACCTTGGCAGAATAATTAGATAGCTGAATCAAAATGTGGACGAGAGATGCAAGAACAACCATTGAACACCAATATTTAGAAGCCCGATTCTGAAGGTTGACTTGTTCCGAGAAAAAAACCTACCATTCTAAACCAAAGTGTCAACAAGCCTATTAGTCATTTTCTGGAATGGTAGTTGTATTTTCAAATTTGGTATAATCGAGTCAAATTGTGTTTTAAATCGTAAGAAGCTTAAGTTCGATTTAAAATTTAAGGCTCGAGAAATGGTTTATACCCGGAGTTCGATTTTGATCGGTATAAACATATGTATGTCATTTATTAACTGATATTTGAATTGGGTACTATAAAAGTTTGTTATGGGATGTTTTTTTTTTTCAATTCAGTTGTTTCATTCACAACGTTAAGATTTGAACATCTGAAGAATTCAATAAACAGGAGCGACTACTATGAATACATATACTCAGGTTAAATTATATGATACAGATAGGGGTGAGAATTGGGTGGGGCGGGGATGATTTTGCATTCTCCATTCTTTACTCGACACTTGCGGTTACGGTTTCGAAAAATCTCCATTAATTGCTTCGGGAATTTTTCGTCTTCATACTCTTCCCGCGTGGATCCCCGCGGTTTTCGGGATCCTCATCCCAAAAAATTAAAAAAATTATTATTTTATTAACCAAAATAAATGACAAATTTAGTTCAAAATATCAAGTTTGGATACTTCGATTGGAAACAGTTACGAGATAAAGATGAAAAGAGTGTTGTGTTAGGGAAGATTTAGACGAGGGTTTTAGCTTATATCTAAAAATTAAGATAGAAACATGTTGAGAAACTTGAGTGTGGCTAGGAGTGATAATAATATAATTAGGTTTTTTATTAAGATATATATTAGGGGTATGTAGATAAAGAATTATATAGATTTTAAATTTTTTGTAAAATATCGGAGATCCTTGCGGATACTTTTTGCAATCTCTACAGTTAATTATACGGTTACGATTCGGATATAACAATCCTCGTCTCCATCTCCATTTGAGCTTCAAGTGATGATAAAACTTTCACTGTCGCCGTTTTCGTGGGTAAAGATTTCGGTTATTCTCTATTTTCATCGGCTCGGATCTTCACGGTTTTCGAATATTTCTCATCTAATTCCCACCTTTAGATACGGATAAATCAATACATTTTATATATAAAATTATAACTTTGAGAATTATTCAACAAAATGATAAATAATTTATAAATAAATTCATTACTTCCGTGTATGAAATTTCGAGTAATAATTTTTAATCATTTTATTTACAAATTATATACTATTATTTTCAACTGCACTTTGGTTTTCACAACAGCATAGGACAATGTCCCCAAGTTTCCCTGTTTGTTTGTAAGGATCTCATCAATTCATAACATAAAGGAATATTCTCACGTTGAAACCTAAAATTCATGCTCCAACACAAAACAAAACACGTCTTTAGTAAATATGACTAATTCGAATCTTAATACTTATAATTTTTATTAAAATAAATTACGGTTGAGCGTATTGTGTAAAGTTGATAATTTGGTAGGTAGGTGTACCCTTTGTTCCAGTTGGGTACATAGCCCTTAATTTTTTTTCCTTTTTTATTTCAACAAACATACACAATAGTATTTTATAATTGACATTTTGTCTTTTTATTATTTTAAATTTATAATATAGTGAACATTTTGTCTCTTATTATCGATACTGTTTATATATTCGATATAGTGAACATTTTGCCTCTTATTATCGATAATGTTCATAGCCATTGGATTAGTGAAATAGATTGATGAGATTAACAGTAAAAAATGTGAAGATTATCACTTGAAAAAAATAAGAAAATAATCTGAGCCATTAATTACCATCATCCAACGGTCCAAAAACTGTGTAAAAGTAATTGAGTTTTACACAGTGTAAGTTGATCTTAACCCTTATATATATTTAATATACATATTGTGAAAACTAAAACTTTTCACAAACTTAGTTTTATGGATTTAATTTAGAGTTAAATGTTTAAGTTTAGGGGTTTAAAATTTAGGGATAGTGACTAAATTTAGAGGTTAGAGATTAGGCTAATATAATAATGAATTTATGTTTTAATCTATAAACCCTAAATTTTACTCTATAAACCTTGTACCTAAACTAAATCCATAAACCCTAAAACTAAAATACTTGTAAAAATCTTTAGTTTCCATGTCACTGTATGAAATAATTACTCATATATACATAATGAAAAATAGTTTGATACACTGACGATGGAAAACGAAATTTTATAGTTCTGCCTTATAGTTAGGATTTTAGGGTCTAGGGTTAACTTTTAAAGTTTAGAGTTAGTGGGAACTTTGACCCAAATATTACATTTGGTTTTTTTACCTCTCAAATTATTTCCCAAACTAGGGATGTTTATTATTCAAAAAGTGAAGATCCTTGGAAAACACTCCGACTTTGAACAGTATTTTCAGAAAAAAAAAAATTAAATATTGAAGTTGGGTGGATTACAATCCAACTTCAAACAGTGTTTTGAACAAGTGGCGTGCATGGGTAGGTAAAATTACTGTTCAAAGTCGGATTGTAATCCACCCGACTTCAATATTAAAATATATTTTTTTTGAAAATATTGTTCAAAGTCGGAGTGTTCTCCAAGGGTCTTCACTTTTTGAATAGTAAACATCTCTAGTTTGGGGAATAATTTGAGAGGTCCCCTACTTTTGAAATAAAAAAGCTAAATGTAATATTTGGGTCAAAATTCTGAGTTAAGGTTTAAAGTTTAAATATAAGTTTAATTTTTAGTACGTTAGGATTTAATGTCTTACAATAACATGTTACATCGTTTAAAACCGATTGTGAGAAAGAAAAAACTCTACTGTGAATAAAATATTACTAACTCATATATAATATGCATATGTACTTCCATCCTAGAGGGGAATATTTTTGTTTTATCTCCTGATGCCTGATGGCGAGTTCTAGTTGGTAATTCTTTGTTTTTTAGCCTTGTGTTGCCTTTGTTGACTATGACCCCGTCTTTTGAAATTTAGCTGAAATATTAGTTTGCTTTATTTTAATGTCTGTATACGGTTCAATGTTCTTTTGATGAACGATCCATTCTTGGTTTTGTTTCAGATTAATGGATATATAGAAGCTGGGTTCTTTCCCTTTTGAAGTAAAATTCTGTTCCTTTGTTCTTTGTTCTTACTGCTGAATCTGTTTCTTTTATTACTGTAGTTAAAATTTTGGGACTTGAAAATCTCTCCCCTTTTTCTTGTTTGTTGGGCGAGAAAACCAAGGGAAAATGAAAGGGAAATCTGGGATTCCAGGGAATTTCTTCGTTTTGAACACGGGGGCGAAAATCCCTGCCATTGGTCTTGGAACATGGCAGAGCGGAGGAGACCTTTGTGTCGGCGCCGTAAAGACAGCACTGTCGGTCGGCTACCGACACATAGATTGTGCGCATCTCTATGGTAATGAGATCGAAGTTGGGGAAGCATTGAACGAAGCTTTCAAAGGTTGTTTGAACAGAGATGATGTTTTTTTAACCTCTAAGCTTTACTGTACCATGAATTCTTTGAATAAGATTGAGAATTATGTTAGGGTTTCTCTTAAGAATCTTGGGGTTTCCTATTTGGATCTTTATTTGATGCATTGGCCCGAGAGCTCCGGTTTCGGCGATGCCACCGATCCGCCATCGAAGTCTGGGAGTGAGCATAGGCAGTATTTGAATCGGCTGAAGAAGGTTTGGAAGGCGATGGAAGGCCTAGTCGATTCCGGTTTGGTTCGAGCTATCGGTGTTAGCAATTTCGGCGTTAATCAGATCAAAGAACTGCTTAAATTCGCCAAAATCGTGCCTGCGGTTAATCAGGCATGAATGTTTCACACTTTTTTCAACTTTGAATATGTTTTAGTTTTTGCTCCTTTTGTAGATTTGTTGAGAAGTTCACTGTGAAGTAAATTCATAACTAGTTATGGAACCGGATCGAAAATCTCATAGCTATTATTTTGAAATGTATGCTTGTGTATTGGTCAATAGGATAATTCGGATATGTAATTATCGGAATAATTGTTGGAGACTCAAATGGTAGATTGAAAATCTAGGAACTTTTGCTTGCATTCACCTGGTTTGGAGCTCGGAGACGTGAGCTCCGGTACTTTGGTATGACAAAAGATTGTGAACGGTATTAACTCTCTGCAATGTTCGAATCTGCATCTGCAACATTTGAGGGAAACTTTACTAGTTGATGCACTAGAATATTTTGTTTGTGTTGCAGTTGGCAGGCGGTAGTTCTGAACTTTGATCGATAATAGCAGTTATTGAAAATTCGAAGCAATCTGGCTGTCTATATCCTTCTCTAGATACCGGCCTTTATTGTTCCTCGTTTATTGCTTTCTGTTTTTCTGAATTCCATATCTGGTGAAATTCATCAACAAGTTGTAGAACTAATTCGTAACGTTTTAATAGGTGGAGTTGCATCCTTTTTGGAGGCAAGATGAACTGGTGAAGTTCTGCCAATTGAAGGGTATCCATGTATCGGCTCACACGCCCTTGGGAGTACCTAATTCAAGTCCCGGAGTGTCCGATAGTGGATCAGGTGGGGAAGATGAACCCGGGACTCCTCGGATTTCATTCCGGAGGTCTAGATCAGTTCATGGACCGATGCTGAAATTGTCGGTTGTTGGAGAGATAGCAGATAGGCACAAAAAGACACCTGAGCAGGTATGCCCTTTATCACAATATATTCTCTACTTTTACTTCTTTATGTTTCTCCGGACCTGAAGTAGGCTGTTTGAAATTGCCAATGATATGTTGAACTCATTCATCAATGTAAAATATCAACAATAATGATCCCGGTTTAAGTGAAATCGGGGAAAAAAGTTTTGGACTCGTTGGAAACTTCAAACCACTTTGAAATTTATCTAAGCCCTTATGTTAATGTATCATTTACGACCCGTACTTTGTCCTCGGAATTACAGAACCTGTGAAAATGGCCTTATGTTAATGTATCATTTACGAATGTCAAGATGTCCTAACGTTGGTAATATTCCATGCATTTGTAAGCAGAACTCGACTTTCATTTCTATGTTTCGGTGACTCCTAATGCGAGCATTAGATGAATAATGAGCTTGTTTATGCTTGTAGTGTATATCAGTTTGTGTTTGTTTGAATTTTTAGGGTGTATAAGTTTAAAGGATACTAATGAGTAAATATGTATCGAAGTTACTTGGACTGCGAATATCGGGTACGAGCATGTATCCAGCAAGGGCGTGTTCTTTTGTTCTCGGTTTTTTCATGTATCTGAAAGGCCTGTGGAGGGTCATATCTATATTCGTGTCTAAATATGTGTCGGACATGTCTCTTTCCGTTGCTTGTTTGCAGGTAATTCTGCGGTGGGGGTTTCAAAGAGGAACCAGTGTTCTACCATGTAGCCTAAAACCCGACAGGATAAAGCAAAACATCGACATATTCAATTGGTCTCTGTCGGATGACGAGTGGAACCGCCTGAATCGGATTGAACCGCAGGTATGTTTATTCGGAGACAGTCCTCTGAACAATCTCTCCGATAGAGGCCTCATGTTCGGTAGCGGTCCTCTTCAAGCTGTTCGTGAAACGGAAGATGACGCTGAATCCAACGCCTAATACGTTATGAGCACGTCGTTTTCAAGGTAATGTCCGCATTTACGTTCGACCATGTTGCTGCACCGTTTTGATATTTGCTGTCGTGCCATGTTTGTTGACGACGAGTAGAAATCAAAGGGAAAAAAGACATTTTTTTCGATCCGAAGTTGCAGGGCTTACTTTTATGTGAACAAATGAAGTTTCATGTATTTCTGCAAATGTGTTTTGTTTGTAAAAAAAACATCATTAAAAATGTTAATTACCAATGGAAATTTTCCAGAAAATAACATAAACACGATAACATAAATATAACACATGTATTCGAACTTGAGACCGATGTCAAATACGAATATATTTAATTTTTTAAATTATTTAAAAAATATATTTTTATATCTATACTTATACCAAAAATAACATTACAATAATCCCAAATCCATCTTATTATTATCAACAATTGTCGAATCTTACTTAAGGGTTATTAGTCATTAGAAAAGCTTGATTTCAATGATGACTTTTGTGTTGATGGTGGTATTTGCTTAACTAAAATTAGAAGTTTTGTCAAATTAATTCATAATTGAACTAAGAAAGAAAATTTTCAGAATTATGATGGCTTTGCCACCTAACACTAAGGAGATTTATTATTATTATTATTATTATTATTATTATTATTATTATTATTATTATTATTATTATTATTATTATTATATTTGAATATTAGTAAATTAAATTTAGACTCGATTTTTTTAATGAAAATAGCCAAATAATAATATTGTTGGTCAGATATAGGGGTGTTCAGATTCGGGTACCTGAGTCTTCGGATAGTAGTTTAGCTGGCCCGTGTTGGTCGGGTACCCAGAAATTACGGGTACTCGAAATATCGGGTAATTTGATACCCGAATATAAAAATATGTATTTTTTAAATATATTTTTTATTAATTTAATATAAAAATATCAGTTTAATATAAAAATAAGTATTTATTAAATATAAAAAATATTAAAAAAATTAAGATTTTTTATTAGTTTGATATATATATATATATATATATTGAATAAAAAAATATTAATTTCAAATATATCCAGGTACTCGGGTACTCGAAAAATTCTAATCTTGTGACCTGGGCTCGACTCAGAAAATAACAGATTGAGTACCTGACTCAGGTAAAATTTTTTTGAGTAAATATCTGATTATTTATGTTCGGATAGTCAGATATATTGGATGATAAAAATTATCTACATGTGTATCAAGACTTGATAATCAAGTGGGAGAGATTCTTACCCTAAGGCCTAAGCACCTATTTTATACCCGTTATAATATGTGTCCCAATCCACATAAAATGACAGTCCGATTAACATAAGACTTTGAACGCCAGGAAACTGAAAATAGAAAAGAAAATGCAACTTCAATTTTTCTTTTTTACCAAACAGGGAAAAGAAATGTTTAAAATTAAAACCCATAAAGAAAAATTGTGGTAGGAATATGCCATTTTTTCCATGGTCATATTCAAAAGTCTTTAGCCTAGAATAATCCCCCATTTTCTTTCTCAAATTTATATTATATATATATAATTATCGATATTTTATTTATGGGTCGACTTGTATTGAATACTATAAAAATTTATTATAGAAACAATATTCCGAAATTTAGTTTATTCCAATTATAATAATTTAAACTTTTTTAATCTAACGCTTCATATTATTAAACCAACTATAATATATATATATATATATATATATATGTTTTCTGGGATTATTTTTGACTTTGATGCCAATGAGATGTGAAATAAACATTACAATTAGTCAAACCTGCTAATGTCATAAAATAGGAAATAGTTGGCCATCAGTCTGCCATAAAACTTGCCAAAGAAAAAAACTTACCAAAATTTGTTAGGGTAAAATATACAAATAGTCCTTAAACTATGAAAAATGATCGTTTTGGTTAATGATCTTTCAAAAGTTATAATATAGTCATTAAATTTATCAAACTGTTTTTACAACAATTTAATAAATTTAATAATCATTTTATAACTTTTGAAAGGTTAGTGACCAATCGATTATTTTTTCATAGTTTAGTGACTGTACTTTGCCAAAATTATTATTACAAATGTATGGTGGACCAAGAAGTTGCTTCTTTTCCGCCATATTGACCAAGAATTTGCTCTTAATAAAATGTCAAATGGTATAATTTTTTTTGACTTTTGTGGTCTAATTTGATGGTATTGCATTGTATTTGCATGCAATCAAATGTTCTATTGAAACTATGGCTGCTAAGTGATAACATTTTGGTTTAGTTGGGTTTTGAAAATAAAAGAAATGGTTGCTCGAGTGTTAGTTCAATTGACACTGTTGTTATTGTAAGTACACGATGAACTAAAAGGAATGGTCGGTTTAATTTGAATATATTTTTGTGTTTAATGTATGCCTCGGAACAACACATCGAGTTCTCGAAATAGAAATTCAGTTGGCATTCTCCTTGTCCAGTTCATATTACGATATGCAACACCCCAAACTCGAGTGTCCGACACATTCCGACACAAGTATCGAATATGATCCTTCAAATCCGACACTCGACCGCTAGTCTGAGTAATGGAGTAGAATATCTAACTTTACATTTCAAATCAAAATTTACTTTATGTTATATTGAGGAAGCAAGAACTTGATCATCTCCAAAGCAAGAAACCAACTTTGAATGTGAAAACTTGTACAAAAGTTTGTTACAAAAACTGTGTTGCTTCTGTTAGATCCCTCCAAAATCAGATAATATTTACAATATGATAATATTACTACGAAAAACTTCAGCTTCTGCAACAATGGATGTTTGAGAAATATTTCTAGCTGTACAACCGGAGTTTCCGTAGTTGCTTTTCCGAGCTAGCTGCCGACGTTGACCTTGTCTAGACAAGAAACCAGCTGCTGTGTCGTAGGCCGAACTTTAGGACTTTCGCTTAAACAAAGGCATGCAATATCGAGAACCTGCAACATTTCCTTTTCATGCTGCTTGTCGTAGATAAATGGATCGAAAACCTCACTCACTTTATTTTCCATCTTCATGTGAATAACCCAAGAGATCAAATCCCGGCATCCTTTCGGCTTGCACATATCCATGGGCCTTCTACTGGTCAGAAGCTCCAGAAGCACGACCCCAAAACTGTACACATCGCCTTTGTAGGTAGCGACCGAAGCTTGACCATACTCGGGAGGAATGTAGCCTAATGTACCTACGAGATCGGTTGTTACATGGGTATCATAGGGAAGTATGAGCCTTGCAAGACCGAAATCCGCCAAGTGTGCTTTAAAATTCTCATCTAAAAGAATGTTACTTGACTTTATATCTCTGTGAAGAATATGAGGCTCACATGACTGGTGCAAGTAAGCTAGACCCCTGGCTGCACCTTGTGCGATTTGCAGCCTCGTTTCCCAGTCGAACGAAGACGGTCCATCGACCTTCTCATGCAACCAATAGTCCAAACTGCCATTTTCCATGTAAGAATATATTAAGAGCCTGTCACTTTTATGCATGCAGTATCCTTGTAGATGGACAAGATTTGGATGTTGAGCTCTCGAAAGTGCTTCGACTTCGGCATGGAATTCTCTGTCCATCTGACCGCAATCGCCCGAAAGCCGTTTAATGGCAACCTTACGACCATCAGGGAGGATGCCTCTGTAAACCAGACCAAAGCCCCCACAACCAATGATATTGGCTTGGTCAAAATCATTGGTCGATTTCAAAAGCTCGTGGATGGAGAGCTCTTTGCAGGTTTCCATATTTTGGAAGAGGACCACTAGCCTTGAACCGGTCTCTTCTGGATCTTTATCATTTGAGTCGAGGTCCTCTTTCTCGGGATCAACCTCATTGCGGTTATTCATACGCAACACAATCACAAGCATGATGCCGAGCACGAAAACTGTCCCGAAAAAGATTCCAACAACCATTCCAATGATGACATCTCTGTTCCTTCTTGATCTTTTCGGGGATACATCGGGATCTTTGCTAGTAGTACTAGTAGCATCTTGACAATGGGACCAGTGTTCACCACAAAGATTGTTCCCTTCAAAGCTTGAGCTCGAAAATGTAGGAAATTGACCTCCCGAAGGGATCTTCCCGTAAAGCCGATTATAGGCAATGTTAAAGATGGACAGAAAAGTGAGGCTTTGCAGTGAAGGTGGTATGGTCCCGGATAAGTCATTATGCGATAAATCCAGAATCTCCAAGCTGGTCATCCCGGATAGGTTCTCCGGAATCGGTCCAGAGAAATTATTCAGCTTCAAATCAAACACATGAAGCTTTTTCAGATTCCCAAACTCTGGCCAAATTGGTCCCCTAAGAAAGTTGAGACCAAAGTCAAGTGTTGGAGGAAAACTCCAAATCTGATTATACTGCAATCCTCTTGCACTTTCATTCCTTTTCATGAAGAAAGGAAAATCCGGTGAAGGCTCCTCCAATGAGATATCTCGATAAATGAGGCTCGGTAATTCAGTTAAACTCTTCGGGATCTCTCCGGTAAACGAATTGTTCGATAAGTCCAAGTAAAACATATCCGTAAAGCTTCCAATCCATGGTGGAATTTCTCCGGCCAAATGGTTCCAAGATAAATCCAACAACTGCAAAGCAGTACTATTTCTCAACCATAGGGGAATCGAACCTTTAAGTTTACAGTTTGCAATAACCAAAACCTTCAACTTCTCGAAATGCAGATCGGGACCATCAGGCAAAGTTTCATCAGGGAAATTCAAGGTGAGGACCAAAGTAGTCAGGTTCCTACACTGATTCAGAATATGAAGAGCAGAGGACAGATTCCGGATGCTCGAATTCGAGAACGAAATATAAGAGAGGCTATGGAATTCTCTAAAACTCTCAGGGACTTGGCCACTGAACTTATTCTTTGCAAGATTGATATTTTCCAATTGTCTACACAAGGGAAGATTATCAGGCACAGGACCAGAAAACTTATTTGTAGCTAAATCAAGAGAGTTCAAAGCAACCATAGCTGAACAATTAAGAACTATAGGACCCTCCAATGAATTGTTCCTCAAATTTAACAAACTAATGGTTGGAGAATTGGACAATGAACTGGGAATTCCACCACTAAACTGATTCGAATGAGCAACAAGATACCGAAAACTCGAAAACCGACCGAACACATCCGGGATTTCTCCAGAAAAATTATTTGAAGAAACATCTAAACGAACAAGTTCAGAGAGATTAGCAATACCAGGACTAAGCTCCCCACCAAAGTTGTTATTTCGAAGCTCGAAAAGGCTCAAATTTTGAAGCTGAAAGATGTCTTCTGCTATCCCACCAGTGAGACTATTCATGCCTAGAGAAAGTTGCTCCAAGGAAGAACAAGCTCCAAGCCCCGGTGGAATATTACCAGAGAAATAGTTCACTTCAAAACTAAGAACCCGAATTCGAGTAGAATTAACACATATATGTGAAGGAAGGGAACCATCCAAGGAATTGGAAGACAATTCCAGGAACTGAATTGCAGGAAGGTTGATGCTTTCCGGGATTTGTCCAGAGAATTCATTATAGCTCAAGTCAAGTTGCTCCAAATTAGGCAAATGAAACAAAGACAGTGGCAGTGAACCTGTAAGGAAATTGTGGGAGAGATTGAGAGTTTTGAGCTGATCAAAACCAGAAAAAGAATCAGATAATTTCCCAGACAATCTTTTCCGGGAAAGTTCCAACTTGATAACTCTACCGGAAGATGGAGGATCACAGGTGATTCCTTCCCACTGACAACAATCAGCTGATGAATTTGCTGACCAAGTTTCAAGTTTTGTTGTCAAATTGCTCATAAAACCCTGGAGAGCAATCCAGTCACTTTGATTACAAGTCAGGTTCTGTGAGCTGAAAAACTGAGCTTGGAACAAGAACAGAAGAACAAAAACCATAACCCAACACTCATGAACACCCATATTAACACAGGAAACAGTCAAACAGCAAGAACAAAGGAAACCCAAGATGGAGGGTAACAAAAAGATTGAAACTTTAATGGGAAAACAAGCAAAACCCTTTACAGAGGGGATTAAAAGCAAAGAGATAAGGCAAAAAAAATGAAAAATGGTTGCAAAAATGAATGAAAGAGAGAGGCTTTGCCTTTAGTTTTGGTTCTTTTGAGCCAACAATGCCGTTGGCAGATGGAAAGCAGAATTGAATTGTGAATGGACAAATGAGGATTGGGGCTTTTTTTCAGGCTAACGTTTGTTTGTACGGTCGTAAGCCTTGTGGTCTAACAAAACGGCATACCGGTGAACCGTTGGTTTGACCGGCGATGCCCGGTTTGGTCACAGGTTTCACTTGCACATTTATTAAAGAAAAAAAGTCTTCTTCTTAATTTCTGACCAACTTTTTTTTTTATAGGAAATATCTCTGACTTTATTGAATTAAGGAATATTTCACTAATATGTTGATCTTTAAAAGGTTTTGTTTAATCATTAGGGAAAATTACATATTTAGTACCCCAACTATATTCTCGTTACTGTTTTGGTATCTTAACTATTATTTTTAGCAAAATGGTACTTAACGTTGCGTTTTGATTCTATTTTAGTACCCGGCCATTAAAAACTAAAGGAGATATGACGTGACTTGGTGTAATCACAATTTTAATCTAAAATACTTATATACATGATCAATTTAGTCCAAAATTCATCAATTTAAAACATCATCTTAATTTTGGGGTAAAATTACAAATTAAGTTTGACTAGAAGAAGAAAAATGAGGAATTTATAATTTTAATTTGAATTAAAATAATGTTCAAATTGATAAATTTTAGACTAAATTGTTAGATTATATAAATTTTTAGACTAAAATTATTATTAACCCAAGTCACGTCACTATTTCCGTTAGTTTTTAACGGTCGGGTACCAAAACAGAACAAAAGCGTAACATTAGGTACAATTTTATTAAAAATAATAGTTGGGGTACCAAAACAGTAACAATGACATAGTTGGGGTACTAAATGTGTAGTTTTCCCTAATTATTATTACCCGTTCAAAGGTTGAGGCTTCTCACACACATCTAGGTTAGTTGAGTCGGCCAAAAAGAACGAGAAATTTAAAATTCAGTGTGAATTTTTTGGGTTTGATTATTGTTTAAATATATTTGATTTTGTTTGTTTGTTTTGTTTTTTATTTGTTACCTATTAATTTAAATATTAATCAATAGTTTTGTTGAATTTTATTATAATTTTTATGATCGACGATTGCCATAACTAAATTTATTTAAATAAAAGTTGTTGTGAAATTTTATTTTTAATAAGATATCATATTAACTATCTAAATCACCCAAAACCAACATCAAGAGATACACGAACTTTTATCCTCTTGAATGTTGTAACAACAAATGAGTTAAAATTTTTGGCTAAAACTGAACTAATACTCAGTTTGCTAAAAACTATGTTTTAATTTTACTTTTTTCAATTATAAAATATAAAATGTTTATTCGTGATTTTCTTTAAAGTATATATATAGAGAGAGATGATCAACTTACATAATGTAAAACTCATTAAAATTTACACGTTTTCTGGATCATTAGATGGGAGAATTAATTAAGCATTAACCTCAAATTGTTCAGTTTAATTACTTGTTAAATTTTTAAAAATTTTAAAATTTTTAAAATTAAACATTGGCTCCTTTAATTTTATTTAATTGTTTTTTAAAACATTGTTTTTTTAACTAAACAAATTAACCCTTCATAATTCAATCACGACTTTATCTTTGTCTAGTAGTAACATAAAATTTGCTATTATTATAAGAGTAGTAGATTTTATATAATATCTATATTATCCTTAAAACCTTTGATCTTAAAGTAGTGATAAAAATTTCATATCTAAATATGTATTTATTAAAATATATGGTAATATTAATCGAATTAAAATTTAATAAGTAATTATTTTTTAATTCATACAATTGCAAGTGAACAACATTATCATTTTTTTCTTATAATTATTACTTCCAGCCGCCCCACTTAACATATGTATATCCTAATTATTAATAGCATAAATCCACTTTTCAAAATAAATAAATAAATCCACATGATGCAAGGCGCATTTGAAGAATCAGACATGTCCCATTGGAGGGATAATGTGAAATTATATATAAATTTTAATTTAATATTTAATAAAATGTGAGAATTTTGGTTTAACATGATTCTATATACAAATATTATTTTAATTCATTATATATATATTATTTTTATTTGCTGATATCAATTTATTATTTACTTGTTATATATTCAAATAATTATATATTTCCATTCATGAAATAATTAGAGGATAAATGATTATAGGGTAAACTAAACTGATAGTCACTGAACTTTTAGGGCGCTTTCAATATGGTCATTGAACTTTTAAAACTTTCATTATAGTCAGTCAACTTTTAATTCGCTTTCATTAAGGTCACTGCCGTCAACCATGTTAAAGAAGCTGACGTGGCATGTTAAACTTAAGGGTAAACTACATTGTTAGTTATTGAACTTTTAGGGCGCTTTCAATATGGTCACCGAACTTTTAAAACTTTCATTACAATCACTCAACTTTTAATTCGCTTTCATTACTGTTAAAAAAAAGCTGATGTGGTATGTTAAATTTAAAAATAAATATTTTCCCACCCTATTTCTCTCCCCCTCTTATTTTCTTCCATTTTCCTTCCATCCAAACATGTTCATCTTTCTTCCATATGAATCAAAACTGTATTTTTTTGGCGAAGGTCGTTACTTCTCTAGTAACACATCAAGGAAAATATTAATGTATCTAGACATGCATGCGACAAGTGTGAGAACAAGGAAAATATTGGGAGACATCCGAGGATGGAATGCTAAAAAAATAACTGAAACTTTGCTCATAAAATTCATCTTTATGCTTCAGGCCCAACCTTTACTGAGTCATGCACTGGATAGTGAGGAGTTCAAAGAAAAAGATTAATGTATCTAAAAGATAGACATGTTTGGATGGATGAAAATGAAAAAAAAAATAAGAGGAGAGAAAATAGGGTGAGAAAACATTTATTTTTAAACTTAACGAGCCGTATCATATTTTTTAATGGTAATAAAAATGAATTAAAAGTTGCGTGATTGTAATGAAAGTTTTAAAAGTTTTGTGACCATATTGAAAGCGACCTAAAAGGTCAGTGACTAACAATGTAGTTTGCCCTTAAATTTAACATGCCACATCAGTTTTTAACGGTAGTTGACGACAATGACCATAATGAAAGCGAATTAAAAGTTGAGTGATTGTAATAAAAGTTTTAAAAGTTCAGTGACCATATTGAAAGCGCCCTAAAAATTTAGTGATTACCACTACCAGTGTAGTTTACCCATGATTATATTTATTCAATATGATAATAAGTGAATATATTTATATTTAAAATATATATTATTGAATCAAAATAAAATATTTATACACATAATTAAAATAAAATTAAAATTCATATAACATTGTACATTTATACAATTTAATTAAAAACAACATTTAATATATACAATTATGCCACATTTTTTTGACAAAATTTTTTGTGCACCAATTTATTTCTAGGAGAAAACGGATTGATAAAAGAGTTTTAGCGAAAACAGTGTTTATATTAATTTGTATATTTATATAATTTATCGTAATTATATTTAAAATACTTTATATTTATATATTTTTTAATATATCTATATATTTATTTCCCTTACAATGTTATGTATATCCCATTTTTTATATATAAAAATAACTTATCTAGTTCCTTAGATAGTGATCTTCGTCGTCTTGCATGCATACCAAACAACAACAAGAAAAGAACTGGGAAAAAAAAGCAGAGATTATTTTTATTATATATTAATTATAGTGCTGTCCAAATGTTATAATGATGGAGCACTAAGCACAAATATATGAAACCCATTATTTGTATTTATATATTATTTTTTGATCATAGTATTTTAAAAAATATTTGACCCATCACTAGTTGGCCTTTTATGTTTCAAGCAAATCTATTCAAAAAAAAAAATAAGTATATTCAAAAAAGTGTTTCAAGCAATGAACATGGGATTGAATATTGAATATTATTATTTGGTGTGATGTTAAAATATATTAACGTTTGATTGAGTAGTTATTTTAATTTTAATTTTAATTTTTTTTTTGAAACACATCAACATTTTATTTTGAGTTAAAATGGTCCATCTGTGAAAAAAAAATCAGACAACTGATGATAAGCAGTTTGAAATAACTTAACAGAATGATGTCATCAGGAAAAAAATTATGTTTTATATAATTTTATATATAAAAAATTGGCTGATGTGTCATTTTATAAAGTCAGCACATTTGTCTATATAACATTGCTAAATCTATATTATGTCAGCATGCATATTATGTAGATTTGCCATGTCATTTTAAGCTAGTGTTAATTGACTAACATTTTTCATCAATGGAGAGGTCATTTTGACTCAAAATGAAATGTGAAGGGTTAAAATGCGTCAAAAAAGAATATAGGCCAAAATGACTATTCAATCATACGTTAGGGGTATTTTTTGGCATTATGCATATCATTTTTATAATCACTAGTATTCGATATATTAATTGACTTATCCGAGTCAAGTATTGTATATGTTTATTGTGGAGATGACCTTCTCGATTCAATTTACTCCATTTATAATGTCAAAATTCAAACTTCTAACCTTATTTACTGAACTTTACGTATTGTCCCGTTAAACTAACGGTTTGACATAAGATTAAATATTATATTCTTATATATAAACTAATAAACCCTACTTTTTCTTCTCACCATCACCCAAGTCTAATGAAATTATGAGTACATCCACTGCAAATATTGTTTATGAATATATCTGAATCTGATCATCATTTGATCTTTTATTAGTATAAAATGTAATCTTAAACTTTGATTTCTTAATTATTTTAATTTTTTAGTTTCTTATGTTATTTTATGAATAAAATTTAAGTTGCCACTACAAAATCATCATTAAACATTATGCTAATTTGTTAGTTTCATTATCACAACTTTCACAAAAGTTAACCTCACAATTGTGTCGGTAGAATTCTCAATTTGTATTTGGTTTGGATAATATTAAAATTCTCGAATTTTGTTTGGTTTAGATAATATTTAAAAATTTTATTAGTGAAGTGACAAGATTATAATTGGTTTTGTTTCATTAGTATGTAGTTGTTTAATAATAAAATGATTATATTTATTGAGCTATCACATCTTTCGGTTGTCGAGTTAATAGACAATATCGTATAGTGAAATAAGTGGTCACAGAGTGTATAAAGAGGGTGTAGTGTTAGAATTTTTAAATATGAAAGAGCTAAAAATTTCTAATATTTCGAATTAGGACTGAATTGATAGAATATATAAGTTTTGGATAAAAAAGTTGTTATGGTAGCATGCTGTATTTCAATTTTAATGGCTCAAGGACTTATTTATAACAAAATTTTAATTGATTGAATAAATTGTAACTGACTCATTTATAACCAAACAAATAATTGAATGACCTAAAGTGTAAATTACCCTTTAACAATTCAAAAGTCAACTCTTTCTAACCTCTATATTTCTGCTGAGAATCAACTGGGGTAGGGCATTTTTAAAATAAATAATAAAAACAAGTGGAGTACATTGCAGGCAAAAGGGGTTGTAACCGGCATTTAAAGGTTTCGGTCTTTTTTCTCTTTTTAAATTATGTAATTTTTAAAATTAATTATAGCATTTAGTGAAATTAATTTTTCATTTATTCATACCAATTACCAGAACATCATTTGATAACTAGAACACCAAAATGAGTTCGAAAACAACGTGCTGAATTAACTAAAAAAGCATAGTGTTGAAATTTTAATACAATATTATATTATAGAAAATTAGGCACCTAAATTAATAAATCATTGAATTTTATTAAATAACTCTTTTAAAGAAATAGTGTAATATTATAACACAATAAAAATTACATAAGTATAGCAGCATGTCCAACATTGCGATATTAAGAGGTTAGATAACCAAAAGATGAACAATAAAAAAATCTACTAGTGACAGATGTGTTCGTCGGAAAAAAATTGTTTTCAAAAAAAAATCTTCGTATGATCAGAAGCACGTACAAACTACATTACGGATAAATATATGTCACGTTTCGAGCACCACCCGCTATATACCACACCAAGTGATTGTAACCCCCTCGTCCCGGTCTGGCCGGATGACCGGTTCGAGTGGGCCACACGGGGAAAACCGAAGCGAAACCCGTTAAGGTTCCCCCTCGGTTAGCAACCCTATTTTTTTTTTATTTTAATCTTGCCTAGATGAACATTAAGTCCTAAGTGATACACAACAGCGGAAAACAATCAAAGGAAAACACATTCGAACCACGGCCATGCACAAACAGTCCATTTTAAGCTTACAGGGCAGGCCGTATCGATACACCAATCAAGGGTATCGATACGCCTTGACTTGGTCAACTCAAACAGTCAACTCGGAGAAGACCGTATCGATACAGCCCTTGAGCGTATCGATACGCCCTCTTCAGTCAACGAGATAAACCCGTACCGATACGCCCCAACACCGTATCGATACGCCAAAAACTCCCCAATTTCTCAGAATTCCAGTGACCAAAAACCGTATCGATACACCCCGTGTATCGATACGCTCAGCCAAAACTGAGCTCTACAGGCAAGACCGTATCGATACGGCCCTTAGGCGTACCGATACGCCCTGCACTGCAACTCCACAATTTCCAACTTAACGACCCCAAACCCGACTCTAAATGCATTTCTAGACTCTCCTAAGCACATACAAACATTTAAGCAATCATACATGGGCCATAGGTAACAATCAAACATGAGACAAGTCATCCATACATGACATTCATACAAAGACCATATTTTAACATAAAAGGGCATTCATAAAGGCTCAAAGGGCCTTAAAAGGCACAAGTCATCATAAGAGGTTTGCTCTCACGCACAAGGCAACCTAAACATCTAAAGCATGCCCCCACACACCAACATTCATCATAGTATCTCATGCTTTAAAAACCATAATCAAACCAAACATCCACATTTAAATGAGTCATACAAAGCTCATACAAAAACCCTTGCCACATTGCTAACTAATACAAAATTGATAACCGTACTTGAGCCACAAACTTGGAAAGCCCTTCTTGCCTTGCTCCGAGCTAACACCACGCTAATGATCTACATTGTTGAACATTGAGAGCGTAAGCTATAAGCTTAGTGAGGGTGCTCTAAAACGAAAAACTTCAACAATGCAGGGTTCAAGCATGTAAATCCTAATCTCTCATACAACCTACAATGGCATATAATCAAGTAGACCTAGCTAGTCTTTCAAGTGGCATAGTATGGCATCTTACATCATACTAAGCATCAAGCATCAAAATCAACAATCATATATTAACATCACATATCACCATTATATGAACAAATTTAATTGGCCACTATCAATTACCCGGATGTGCGGATTTAAATCTCAACAACACTTTACCTCGGTGGGATTACACTCATCACCGGACCTTGCATGTGCGGGATTCCACTCATCGCCACATGCCCTACGGATGGGATTCCACTCATCATCCCGTAGAAATATATAAAAGCTTTCGGTGGAATATTACATCACCGTACTCCTCCTTGATGACTTAACGCCATCAAGGCCACGTACGTTTTGACTCAATTTGTGTGCACACTAATCCTAATGATCGGTCATTTACAACCGGTAATTTATTTAGTGTCAATTCTCATAACCACAACACATATCATCAACCATATCCCATGCTCATCACATATATACATTTCATGATATACATGCACCAATTAACCACAATCACAAGAGCATAGATAGGCAATCATAGTAGCAATCAATGGAATCAATGGCTAAAGATTAACAACTTGAAATAAAGAAATGGCTTACCAAGCACATTCCGCACACACACTCGAACCAAACTTTAAAACAAGTTTGAAACCACTCACCGCCCTTCCTTAGCAATCGAAACAATCCTCCTACGAACCCGGATTCGGTCCCAATGCTCCTTCGACGACTCCTCTTGCTTCTAGCCAACCAAAAACACAACCAACAACCAAAATCAATGCTAATATTCAAACAACATTCAACCTTTGAGTTCAAATCAACTTCACCCAAATTTTCCAACCAATTTAATCTCCAAATATCTCAAATTCGTACTCCTTCAAACCTTAGTTGAAATACCCATTTTCAATCACCCAAATGACCTCAAAATGTCCCAAATCACCCTCCTAACTTACCTAAACCATCACCCCTTTGATTGCAACCTAAAACCCACCAAAAATGGTGTTTTTGACATCTCAAAAATGGGTCTAAGAACCCACTTCGGGTTTTCATCAAAATTCAACTAAATTAACATGTAATGTGTTTTTAACATGAGTAAACAAAGCCTCAACTCAATTTATCAAAACAAGATAAAAAACCCCTTAAAAACCCAAACTTTAAATCAAACCCTAATTTTCAAAATTTCATATCTTTAAAATATAAGACCATGGGTTGATAGGGAATAAAGAGGAGAGTAAGAAAACGTGATTACCTTTGAAAAATACCTTGGATTGAAGAAGATATTAAATGGAATAGTAACTAGTATTTTGGGAGAGTTTGGAAAGGGGAGAGGGGTTTTCACGTTGGAATAGTGGGGAAAGGGGAAGAAGATGTCATCCTTTTAAAAAATTTTGGGGAAAATTGCAATGTAGGTCCCTCCCCTCATTATTAAAGCTCAATTACATTATAATTTAGGTTGAATTGTTTTAATTAAATTTTATTGACTCGAACTATAAACTCGGCTAACTCCTAACCCCAAAACACGGGTGTTACAGTGATTACGAACGACAAAACCTTAAATTTTAATTGATATCCAAACGTCTTTAAATTTTTTAAAAGTATTTAATGTTTACTGTTTTGATTACGTTTGTAATAAGTAGTTTAATCACGAGTATTCAATTCATTTATTGACTAATCTAGATCAAGTACTGCAGAGCCCCATGATGGAGTGACCTTTCCAACCCAATTTATTCCATTCATATCGTCAGGATTCAAACCTCTGATCTTGTTTTAGAAATCTAGTGTGTCATCCCACTAAATCAACCGTTTGTTGGTACAACTTATACATGTGGCTCACTTTTAGTGCCTAAACTATTAGCTCTAAATAGGTTCCTAAAGTTTCATTTTGGTCATTTTAAGTGCCTAATTTTCAACTAATGTTGTTTTTTTTAAAACAAATATTTTTTTATTTTTTTTATTTCTTTTTTAATTTAATTTATTTTTAACTTATTTTTTTTAAAAAAACCCTAAATTTTATAAAACTCACAAAATGACCCTTAAATTTGAAATCCCTAACTTCCCCAGCCGATGGTCACGCCGCCGCCCACCATATCGGTCGTCGGACCACCACAACCATTGATGGGGCGACCTTCCCAACTCAATTTATTCTATTCACATCGTCAGGATTCGAACCTTTGACCTTGCTTTAGGAATCTAGTGTTTTATCATACTAAACCAACCGATTGTTAGTACAATAATTGGAAGAGGTTGAGAGTGATGAGATTTTAACCCACATAAAATTTTTATTTACTTTGGAATTGATATATAATTTTTAATTTTTATATATAATTAAGTTTGTGTAAGAAAATTAGACAAATCAAAATTAAATCCTGAATCCGAAAAAAAATGATATGAAAATTCAGTTAACCTAAGGAAGATTTTGATCTTGTACTTTTTTTTAAAAATGTTTCAGTTTAGTTACATTTCACGTACTAAAATTGGGTAATTGATTCGATCTGTTATTTACAATATTTATAATTTTTATATTTTATAATATCATGTAGCTCAATAATTTTGATATCCAACGAATTATCTAAAGATTTTTTGGTCATGATTAAAAGCAAAAATGAACAAAATTCACCTTACTAATATTTAATAAAAAGTTCAATTATTAAATAGATTTAAATTTTAAGAAGAAAATAGTATCAATTAATCAGGCCTTCAACCATGTAATTTCTTTTTTTCTTTTTTTCTTTTTTTTTTTTTGGGGGGGGGGGGGGGGGCAATGTACCATTTATAGTTATAGATATGTTTAAACAATATTAGTCCAAGTAGATAATCAAAGATGGGATATGGCCCAAACAAAAGCTATATAATCTTTAGGTCATTTTGTGTTTTCTATGCCCAATAAATTAGGCTTAGTATGTTTGCCTTGTGAGTGAGGTAGGCCTATTAGGCTCCAATTTCAAACAATGGGGCATTGTTTTTGGGTTCTTTCTCATTTGATTATTTTTTTATAATCCCTATATTTAATTTATTTCTCTATTATTTTGGACTATATACTATAAAAAACTAATATTAATGCTCATTATCAGATACTACATATACCCATTTTTTTCTATCATTTGAGTTCTCTTATTTTTTTTATTTTGAAATCAAGATATGAGTAATAAAAGCGATTGCATAAAACTTAAAAAAAATACCCAAAATGAATTAAATATTTGTAGGAGAAAATAAGAAATTAATTTTGGACTAGTGATAAAGTATATGAGGAAAACAAATTATGTTGTACTTCATAGATTTTGATTTTGTCGGTCTACCACATACACAACAAATAAATAGATATTTTTTTTAAATTAAATGGCTCATTTTAATATATTGCATAATACCCTTAGATATTTAAAATACCCCTGTTTAAACTAAGGTACCCACTCTACATTGTTAATAGTGGTGACCATTTCGTTCCTTGCAAGTGATAACACTAAGAAATAAATGATTCACCATGAAATGACTAGAAAATAAGATGAGTAATCAACAAGGTTGGTCTAAGGTTTAATTTGCCGTTAAGGTTGGAAACTAGCTTTGCGAGGGCAAACGCCCGTTTTGAAAAGATGGAAATTTCAGCTTCTATGAACGCTCGTTTAAAGAGCTAATTTTAAACTGCAATCACTGTTGGAGATCAACCTAGGAGTCGTTTGCCATTGTTTTTGTTTAAAAAGTGTGTTTGGGTCGGTAGAAGCAATAAAAAACAGCCACTAAGTAGTAAGTAACTTAGTATTGCTTAAATTAATTTTCGAGTTCGAGCTCTTGTGTAGACAAAAAAATTCTGCTAGAGGAGGCGTTTACCAAAATCATGTATACGACAACAACGATGCACTAGGTAATTTTTTCCTATTTTTAATAATTTCAAAATTGTATTTCGTCGGAAAATATTTCAAAATTTTAGCCTTAAAACAAGTAGAAAATAATTCCGAAAATCTATTTTTACAGCTTTCTCTAATCAACTCAAAGGCTATTTGCCAATGGCCACCATTGTTTTCTAATTTCCTTCCATTACATCTTTCCGTTTTCGTCGCTTTTCTTGTACTTTGATCTTCCTTCTTCTTTATATATATATAAACACGTTCGTTTCGTTTTCTACATTCTTTCTTTACGATCCAATTCAAAATGGACTCATCGGAGCAAGATAAAGTTGACGTAGACATTGAAATGAAGCCCGCCGACGATGGCGGTGAAAACGGAGGCGAAGAGAAACAAACCGCCGTGTCGGGTGATCCCGACGGAGGAGACTTCGTTTACGTCCAGATCGAAAACAACAATGAAGAGGAAGAGGAGATTATTCCCCCGGAAGAAGAAAAGGAAGAATCCAGTTCGAATTCGAACAAAATCCCAGAAATCAAAGAAATACATGAACATAACGATAAGGAAGTTACCATCCCTAGGGGTAATGCCCGTAACCATTACTTGCCCAGCATTAAATCACAAGCTCGCCTCCCGAAACGCGACCCGCCGCCGCCTCCGCCGCCGCCGATAGTGGAACGTTCACAATCGTTATCCATCGCGGAAAACATTCCGTCCATAGGCAAATACATAAGCGATCGGAGCAACAGTCTGTCGTCGGCAATCGTCAAGCGCTTAACGTCTCTAAAAGAAGACAATGACCTCGTCGGGAAAGACGATTCGGCGAACTTAGAGGTGACGGAGTTTAAAATCCCGGGAGTCAAGGTCATTGTAAAGATGAAAACCGAAGCCGAACGGCTCAGCCTCGAATTAAAAGGCCGGGTATCAATTTTCACGAGATCGAACAGCAGAGATTGCGCCGCCGTCCGGCGGTTCTTCAGGGAGAAAGGGTTCATGTACGTCGAGATCAACATCGACGTGTTCCCCAAAAGGGAGAAGGAACTGATCGAGAGAACGGGGAGATCGGAAACACCCCAGATTTTCTTTAACGACAAATGGTTCGGTGGATTGGCGGCGTTGAATGAATTGAAACAGAGTGCGGAGTACGAAGCGAAGCTGAAGGAGTTAGTCGGGGAGAGGTGCCCGGAAGGAGCGCCGGCGATGCCGGTTTATGGAGAGAACGATGAGGAAGACGAAGACGATGACTTAGTGGAGACGGTGAGGTATCTGCGGCGGAGTTTGCCGATTCAAGATCGGTTGCTGAGGATGCAAATGGTGAAGAATTGCTTCTCCGGTGTTGATTTGTTGTACGCCATTATGGATTTTCTCGACTTCAGCAGAAAGAAGGTAAATTCTCATTTCTCAAATACGTTCGTGTGCTATATATATAATATATGTAATTTGTTTTTGTTTTGGTTTTTATTGGGTTAATTTGATATTTGACTCTCATAAGTTGTCCATTTATCACTTTGGTACCTATTACCATTTTGATACCTAAAAAGTATTTTAAAAAAGATAAATATTCTATACACAGGCGAAAGTTTCCACAAGCGCCTTAGTTTTAAGGTATATGGAGTTAGTTTAGGGTATAGGGTTTAGGGGTTTAGGGTGTAGTGGGTTAGAATTTAGGGATAGTTGTTTCAATTTAAGGTTTAGGGTTATAATTTAGGGTTTATAAATTAAAACTTAAATTCTCACCATATTACCCTAAAAACTAAACTCTAACCTATAAACCCTAAATTATAACCCTAAACCTTAAATTGAAACAGCTATCCCTAAATTCTAAACCCCTACACCTAAATTCCTAAACCCTATACCCTAAACTAACTCCCTATACCCTAAAACTAAGGCGCTTGTGAAAACTTTCAGTTTCCACCGGCTGTGTATAGGATATTAATCCTTTTAAAAAACAGGGAAAAAACGAATGTCTGTACTAATTGTGGGTTAACAGTAATAACCATTTACAATTTGAAGTATCAAAGTGCTGAAATCAATTATTTTTGGTATCAAAGTGGTAAAAGTAGATAAAATTCTTTTTTTATTTCATATTTTAGTTATTTTTTAATATAATTATTCTTACGTTGTGAATGGAGTAAATTGAGTTTAGAGATTACCCTAATCTATATTAATCAACCAATAAATTAAAAAGGGTGGTTGTAAAAAAGTCATGTCAGTACCTATTTAGTTATAACTATTGATATTTAACTTATTAGCCGACTAATTCAGACTGAAAACTACAAAAGCTCATTATAGGCGCAATCGTCTCATTCCAATTTATTCTATTTACAATGTTATGATTCAAACTTCTGACCTTAAGAGATATAATGTCACATTCTAATAAATAAATGGGTGGTTGATACAAAACAATAAATTTTGATGTAAGGGTATTAATGTTTTTTTTAAATTATGCAATATTTACGCCATTATTCACATTTATTTCGTCCTTTTATAAATTATACAGGGCGTTAGGACTGCAAAGCGTATGGGTCATAAGCACTTCTTCCACCATGTCTTCGGGTAAGAAAAAACATAACCAAAAAAAAAATGGGTTTATTATCCCTTAGGTCCTTCAACATTAATAGAATTGACCTACTGACTTAAACATAATCAACATAAACAAATTAACTTAAAATTAGTAAATTTGATCGGTCAAATCGATTTAATTTTTAGGTAAACTATAATGGATGTCACTCAATTATGAGTAATGTTACATTTGGGTCACCCAATTATTAAAAGTTACATTTGGGTCACTCAATTATGGGTAATGTTAAATTTGAGTCACTTAATTATTAAAAGTCACACTTGAGTCACTCAATTATGGATAAGGTTACATTTGGGTCACCATTCATATTTAAAAAATATATATCAATTTGTTCTTTAGATTAATTAATGATTTCAAATGAAGTACTTTAATGTTAATGAGGGTATACGAGTGATTTGAAGAAAAAATGACCAAATTGATGTATTTTTTTTAATTATGAAGGGTGATCCAAATATAACTTTACTCATAACTGAGTGACCCAAATGTAACCTTTAATAATTGGGTGACCCAAATGTAATCTTACCTATAATTGAGTGACCCAAATGTAATCTTACCTATAATTGAGTAACCCAAGTGTAACTTTTAATAATTTGGTAACCCAAATGTAACCTTCCCCATAATTGAGTAACCTCCGTTGTAGTTTACCCTTAATTTTTTAATATCATATAACATGTTTACTTATTTTGTTTGATTTTGGTGCAGAGAAAATGAGTTTGAAGAAGGAAATCACTTTTATAGATTCCTAGAACACGAGCCATATATAATGGAATGCTTCAATTTCCGAATTTCAACCAACGATTGTGAGCCCAAATTAGCATCTTTTCTTGCCGACAGGCTTTCCAAGTTAATGTCCGCCATTCTCGAAGCTTATGCTTCGGACAACAGGCTCCATGTTAATTATCATGCCATCAACAAAAGCGAAGAATTCCGCAGATATTTAAATGTGGCTCGAGATTTACAGAGGGTCAATATGAAATTACTGACTCCGAATGAAAGGCTAGCCTTCTTCTTAAACTTGCACAATGCCATGGTCATCCATGCCGTGGTCAGCATCGGACACCCGAAAGGAATACTCGACACGAGAGCCTTTTTCAACGATTTTCTCTACGTTATCGGTGGCTACCCGTATTCTCTTAACGTCATCGTCAACGGCATCCTCCGACACAATCGAACGTCGCCTTATTCCATCATCCGACCATTTAGTAAAGAGGATCGTCGCTTAGAGGTATCGAGATGAATGTCGGATATGAATATTTTGTTTAAGGCTTTTTATTTAATGTTTTATGTTGAAATGGCAGCTGGTTCCTACAAAAGTGAATCCATTGATACATTTTGGATTGTGCAATGGGACAAGGTCGAGCCCGGCGGTGAGGTTTTTCACGGCTGACGGTGTTGAAGACGAGTTGATGTCTGCGGCCAAGGAGTATTTCCGGAGAGGAGCAATCCGGTTTAATATGGATACGAGGACGATTTATTTAACTCGAATCATCACATGGTACGTTTTCTTTAAATCTCTAATTTTTTAAACATTCTAATTTCATCCTTGGATTCTTATTCTAAGATGTGTAATGTGATTAACTCTGATTGTATATATATATATTGCAGGTATAAAGAAGATTTTGGACAAGAAAAAGACATCCTGAAATGGGTAGTAAAATACTTGGATCCAACGCAGTCGGGTCTTTTGACCCATCTTTTGGCGGATTATGATGCACAGGTTAACATTGTCTATCAGGATTATGATTGGTCTAGTAACTCGTGATTAAAAAAAAAACATTCATGTTCAATGATACAAATAGGATATATATATATATATACATTATAAATTTTTTCAATATGTAATATTTGAGATTTGGAATCCTTCAAATGAAAGAATATTTGTATAGAATATTTTGTATATTAGAAGGTATTGGAATCAAGATACTATTGGAAGGGGTGGCGGTTATATTGATTCCAGTCGAGTTAAAAAATTCGAGTTAATTAAGAGTTATATTTTATAATTCAAATTTTATTTGAAATTTTTTCTAGTCGAGTTGTTCAAATTTTTATTCAAACTTAACTGTAACTATTTTATAATATTATGGTACTAATTGATTTCGATTTAACAATTTTCTATTTCTTCATAATCTTCTTTATATGTGATATAGAGAGAGAGAAATTGAGAAACTCGAATAAAACTTAAAAATTGATCTATTAATTACTAAAAATCTTCATTGTATAACTCAAACTAGGGGTGCTTATCGAGCGAGTTAATCGCGAGTTAAGCAGTGCTCGACTCGTGCTCGTTAAAAAACCTTGTTGTTCGACTCGACTCGTTGCTCTTTAAGCTCGTTAAAATTGTGCTCGACTCGTGCTTGTTAAAAAGATTTGTTGCTCAACTCGACTCGTTGCTCGTTAAGCTCGACTCGTTGCTCAATAAACTCACTAAAAATTTTACCTTATTTTTAACTAAAAGTAAAATTTAACAATACTATATGAGGCTTAATACTAACATATATTAACAAATTTAACTAAAAAAATATAAAAAGAGTGTATAAAACACTTTTAAAGTCTAAATTCCAAACTAAAAATCCACAAATACACGAAACTAGCATATTAAAACTAAAGTAACAATTCACAAATTCATCAAACTAACATATTAAAACTAAAGTAACAATCAAATTAACGAGCTGCTCGCAAACTTATCGAGTCGAGTTAGACTTTGCTCAACTCAACTCGTTAAGATCTTGAGTCGAGTCAACTTGAATCGAACTTTTACCTAATTTTGACCGAGTCGAGTTCGAGCCACTCACGAGCCGCTTAACTCCCAGGTAAACCAAAAGCATTACTAATTTCAACCTAAAACATGGGCAAAACTAGTAAACCAAGACTGTGGAACCGGGACTCGAATGTCACAGCGCCCGATTCCCATGCGGCACAAAGCCGGCAAGTTCCTAGCCTTCTGCAGCATTTCTCGCACTGCTTTACCCCTGAAATCATCCAGCTGTCTCTTCACCAGCCGCCTTACCACCGTGCACCGCCGTTGCACCTCGATCCGCTCTAATTCCCCGCAGCATAACTTCAGCCGTTGACGGCAGCTGTCATCCCTCGCCCAGGGCCGGCAGCTCTCCCTCAAGAATTTCTCGCAACGGCTCAGGCCTTTGGTTCTTGTGTGTTCTGAGTAGTGGCCACCCGGAGAGGCGGAGAGGGAAGCGGCTGCAACGGCAACCATAGAAAGAGTAATCACTAGGGAAGCTGCTAAGAGTGTGGATTTCGCCATTGTTAATTTTATAAGGGGTACATTTTACACACAGGGGGAGGATATATATACAAATATATGTACATAATTTGCATGAAAAAGATACGTGGAGCTTTTCTTTCATGCAGCGAATGTGTAATGGTGAGGTGGGGGGATTCTTCCGACAAGAGCTTCAGTTTTGGTTCCACGTATTATAAACGCCTGGTTTTGCATGTTACTCCTACTTTGTTAGGTATTGAAATCGAGGATGGAAATTCTCTATCCCTTTTCAGTGTTCTTATATATGTCTTCACGCTCAAAATTAACTTTAGGGTTTAAGGTTTTAGGTTAGAGTTTAGGAAATTTAGAGTAGGTGTGTATTTTTAGGGTATATGGTGTAAGGTTTAGGATTTAGAATTTAGGGTTAGGGCATGAAATTTAATTTTGTAGTGTTTTTTAGTGTTAGGGCATATGTAGAGACACCGAAAAAGAACAGGCGAATTTTATCCTGAAATCGCCGTATCAACGAGTGTATTGTTTTTGTTTTGTTATGCACGTATGCATTGTTATTCGTATGTATTTTAGAACAAAAATACTCATACTCTTTTTCACTGTCACTTCCTATACTTCAACACTAAAAATTTAAATTTTAAGTCATAACTTAAAATTCTAAATAATAAATCATAAGCTCTAAAAAAAATATTTACTACCTCAATTCCCTAAACCATAATTATAAACCCTAACCCTAAACATTAATCTTAAATCATAACTTTAATTTTTTTAGTGGGGACATAAATAGGGGCATGAAATTTCTATTCTATTTTTGATACAATTAAGATTCAATTATTCAATGTAAAACTGTGTTTTTACGGGTAAAAAAAATAAAGCATACTTTTAATCTTGTGTAAATTGAATGATTTCCCATTTTGATATATATATATATATATATATATATATATATATATATATATATATATATATATATATATATATATATATATATATATATATATATAGGTTTAAAGGTTTTTTTTACTTATGTATTAATCTCAAATCAGTAAGTTTACTCATTCTTTTAATCTTACTAATTTAGCCCTCAAACTCTCAAATTGTATTAACTTTGCCCTTTAATTGTCATTAACTAACAGAACTATTATCATCAGTCGTCCTTTTTGATATTATACATTCCGTTGTTAAATAATGACGACAATTAATTTTGATGATGTGGCAATACAATTGACATGTGTTTTTTTAAGAAATTGTAATTTAAAATAATTAATTAATTCTAAAACTCTTCATTCGTACTATAATGTCATCAAAATTAATCCACCATCATCGACGTGGCAAGACAGTTGGCGATAACAACTAATGTGGAAGCAAATAGCGACCATATGCACAAAATTCAACAACAATATCAATCAACGATAGTCAAGGGACAATATTAATATAATTCAGGAGTTCGAGGAAAAATATTTTGTATAAAGAATACATTTATAAAATATAAATTAATAAATGATTATAGGTATTTTGGTATATATATATATAGGCTGAAAATTCCATCATTATTAGGGATGGTAACTAGGCGGGTTATGGAGGGTTTTGACCTTCTCGATTCTGTCTTGATATTTATCTATGTTTATCTTCAGTCTGATATAATAAAAGCATAACTCAATTTTAATTTGACCTTGAAATTTTAATTACAAAAAATCGACTAAAACCGACCCATTAAAAATAATAAAGCATATATAGTTATAAATAAATCGGGTCGGGTAGGAGAATTTTCACCCTAAACTCTATCCTGACCCAACCCATTAAAAAATAATAAAAATACTAAATATAATAAAACATATATAGTCATAAATAAAACGGATCGAGTAGGAGAATTTTCACTCTAAACTCTATCCCAACTCGACTCAAACTTTTTCAAGACCAATGTATGTTGTTTGCGATACATTGTAGCATATGTACTATGATGATTTTTTTAATGGTCTAAAGGTAATTACGATTTAGTATCTGTTCATACATATTCTTAACCTTTTGACAATGTGCATACACTTTGTAGATAAAAACGATTTGAACTTGTGTCTCCTAGGATGAACATCATCCGCTTTTTCACTGGGACACTTATTGAGTTTTACTATGATGAATTTTTTAAAGTATCATAAAAGCTTTAATCTCTAGAAAAAAATGTTTGAAAATACTATTAAGAGTAGGAAAGTCAAAAAATTTGAGATGTTTTTTTATTTGTCAAAAAGGCTTAATATAACTTTCCCCCCCTAAACTCTACCCGATTTCCCAACTTGTCCCCTAAACTTTATTTTGCCCACCTTTTCCCCTTAAACAATTCAGCGTTACCCATTTTGCCCCATTTCGTTACCTTTTTCCGTTAAAAAAAATTTCGGCCAATAACATCATGTCACGTCATCAACGGGTTGACTAAGTCAATCCGTCTGATTTTATTTAAAGGGTAAATTACATGTCAAGTCTGTTAGGTTTGTTTTTTTGTTCAATTTAATCACTGAGAAGTCTATTTTTACCTTAAATTGACCCCTATTTGTTTCTAATTTTTATAATTTAGTCCATTATTTGTTATTATTAATAATATTATTTTATTAAAATGTTAATATTTAATAAAAATAAATAAAAAAATATTTTAATACTAAATTAGTAATTTTTTAGATTCGAATTCTAATTAAATTCTAATTATTAATTCTAATTTCACTATATTTGAATTATAGTTTTTGAGTAAAATTTAAATTATATTCGAATCATGTTCGTATTATATTCGAATCATATTCAAATTATATTTGAATCATCTTCTAATTATATTCGAATTATTAATTCGAATTTTGCTATATTCGAAATATATTTTTTGAGAAAATTCAAATTATATTAGAATTATATTTGAACCATGTCTATATTATATTCGAATCATATTTAAATTATTTTCGAATTATAATTTGAATATGATATTTTGAATGTAATTCGAATATGATTCGAATATAATATGAACATGATTCGAATATAATTCTAATATAATTACATATTTTTTCAACTATTATATTCGAATCATGTTCATAGTATATTCGAATCATGTTTAACATGTAATTATATTCGAATCATGTTTAACATGTAATTATATTCGAATCATGTTTAACAGGCAATTATATTCGTATTATATTCGTATTATGTTCATATTATATTCGAATCATATTAAAATTATTTTCGAAATATAATTTGAATATGATATTTCGAATGTAATTTGAATATGATTCGAATATAATTCTAATATAATTACATGTTTTTTGAACTATTATATTCGAATCATGTTTAACAGGTAATTATATTCGAATCATGTTTGACAGGTAATTATATTCGAATCATGTTTGACAGGTAATTTTTTTAAATCATGTTTAACAGGTAATTATATCCGTATCATGTTTAACATGTAATTATATTCGTATCATGTTCGTATTATATTCGAATCATATTCAAATTATATTCTAAATATGTTTCGAATATAATATGAACATGATTTGAATATAATACGAACATGATACGAATATAATTACATGTTAAACATGATTCGAATATAATTTGAATATGATTCCAATATAATAGTTGAAAAAACATGTAATTATATTAGAATTATATTCGAATCATGTTTATATTATATTCGAATCATATTCAAATTACATTCAAAATATTATATTCAAATTATATTTCGAAAATAATTTTAATATGATTCGAATATAATATAGACATGGTTTAAATATAATTCTAATATAATTTAAATTTTGCTCAAAAAATATATTTCGAATATAGCAAAATTCGAATTAATAATTCGAATATAATTAGAAGATGATTCAAATATAATTTGAATATGATTCGAATATAATACGAACATGATTCGAATATAATTTAAATTTTACTCAAAAACTATAATTCAAATATAGTGAAATTAGAATTTAATTGGGATTCGAATCTAAAAAATTACTAATTTAGTATTAAAATATTTGTTTTTATTTATTTTTATTAAATATTAACATTTTAATAAAATAATATTATTAATAATAACAAATAATGGACTAAATTATAAAAATTAGAAATAAATAGGGGTCAATTTAAGGTAAAAATAGACTTTTCAGTGACTAAATTGAACAAAAAAACAAACCTGACAGACTTGACATGTAATTTACCCTTTAAATAAAACCAGACGGATTGACTTAGTCAACCCGTTGATGACGTGGCAGGATGTTATTGGCCGAATTTTTTTAACGAAAAAGGGTAACGGAATGGGGCAAAATAGGTAACGGTGAATTGTTTAAGGGGAAAAAGTGGGCAAAATAAAATTTAGGGGGCAAGTTGGGAAATCGGGTATAGTTTAGGGAGAAAAAGTTGTATTAAGCCTTTGTCAAAATTTGATTTTGATAGTTTATAAATATGAAGAAATTAATCTAATTATTGATAATTACTTGAATTTAAATGGTTGGTTTTTCTTAATTTATAGTATAAATTATTGAATTACATAATTTGATTTAATAAAAAAACTTTAATTTATTTTTTCTTTAAGAAAACATAAAATAAAGAAAATAGAGAATCCCACTCTACATGAATGAAAAACGACATTTTGCCACGTGTATCTCATTCAATAATACATATGTCAGGAAATTAAGCATCTTTGAATGGCATGAGAAATTCAAAACATTATTACTGTCTCTTCTTTGCTTTCAATTCCTTCACCCATTTCCTGAGTCAGCTCAGAGACTCAGCTTCTCTCTCTCTTGAGTTATTACATTCAGCACAGGAAGATCTATTCTCTCAACCATGAACTCCTTACCTGTTTTTGTTTTTCTCAACAATAATCTCCACACTTTTTTAAAAGAAAATTTGGATTTTTGATCCGACAAAGTATGAACTGTTCATACTGTTTCTGATAATCTCAGGCACTGGGTAGATTTCTTTTTTATGATTTTTAGTTGCTTCAGCCATTTGTTAGGAAAATCCCAGCTTTCTTCTTCAAAGCTTCAGAATTCAAGGGTTTGAATGATTTTTTTTCAAGTTTCAACACTGGTAAACGACGTTTGAGCAGCCCGAAATAATTTAGAAATCTGGGTCTTTGTTTTTGGATTCTGCAGTTTCAGGAATATAATAGAATCCATAAGTTCAAAAAAATAATATTCTGGGTCTGCCAGTTCTGAGATTTCACGTGAAGTTTACGCTGCGTTGTCCGTGAGTATTGCAAATAACGAGCTCGAGAAAATGCCTCAGCACAAAAACCTACTTCGCCATTGCCGATGTGGGATTTTTCTCAGGCTCACTTCACTGAGTTAACGAAAACAATGGCGGGTCTGAAGATTCGGAGTGAGTGAATGGTTTTAGTGAATGCCGGGAATCTTGGTGTTTTTGTTTTTGGAAACCAATTCAATTCGATTCCGATTTGGGGTTTGCATTGTTTTAAATACGATGATTTGAAAAGAATACAGGCTCAAAAAAGATGGAATCTTTTGTTTCAAGGTACTGTTTTCTTTCCTTCTTCTTCTTCATCTTCACTGTTCTTCTTTCTGTTGTTCCAGTTGTTAGATCAGGGGATGCTGAGGCACTTTTAGCCCTGAAATCAGCCATTGATCCTTTGAACTCATTGCCATGGAAAGGAACCGATGTTTGTGCATGGAAAGGAATCAAGGAATGTTTGAACGGGAGAGTTACAAAACTTGTTTTGGAACACTTGAACTTGTCTGGTTCTTTAGATGAACAGAGCTTGAACTTGTTGGATCAACTTCGGGTCTTGAGTTTCAAAAGCAACTCCATTTCCGGCCAAATCCCTGACCTTTCCGGCCTAATCAATCTCAAATCACTTTTTCTCAACGACAACAACTTCACCGGCGAATTCCCAGAATCCATTACGGGATTACATCGGTTGAAAATCATTGTTCTGTCGGGAAATCGAATCTCCGGTTGGATTCCGGCTTCTTTACTGAAACTCAAACGACTGTACACTCTTTACTTACAAGACAATGAACTCAAAGGTACGATCCCGGCTTTGAATCAAACAGGTCTTAGATTCTTCAATGTTTCGAACAACCAACTCCACGGTCAAATCCCTGTGACCCCAGCTCTGGTTCGGTTCAACATTTCTTCGTTTTCCGGTAATATTGATCTTTGCGGCGAACAAATTGAAAACCCATGTCGAGTAATCAATTTTGGGCCGGCGATGAGTCCGGTTTACCCCAGTGGTCCAAATCCCACATCGAAAAAGCATTCGAGGTCGACCAAGATTATAATAGGAAGCGTCGTCGGTGGGTTTTCACTGCTACTTTTTTGTGTGTTTTTGGTGTGTTTTGTTAGCAAAAGGAGAGGAAAAGGCAAGGGAAAGGATGCTAAAAGCAAAGGGGTTGCTAATGTAGAAACGGTAGAAGGAGGGGAGGCGGTGGGCGGCGGCGGAGGCGACGGAGGGAGTGGTGGCTTGGGAAGTAATAACAGTGGGAAACAAGGCGGGTTTTGGGAGAGTGAGGGTCTAGGGAGTTTGGTGTTCTTGGGCACAGGCGATCAGCAAATGAATTACGGCTTAGAAGATCTGTTGAAGGCGTCGGCGGAGACATTGGGGAGGGGTACGATGGGGAGTACGTACAAAGCCGTGATGGAATCCGGGTTCATCGTGACCGTTAAAAGATTGAAAGATGCAAGAAATCCGAGATTAGAGGAGTTCAAGAGACACGTGGATTTGATCGGACGGCTAAGGCACCCTAATCTGGTCCCCCTGAGAGCTTATTTCCAAGCCAAAGAGGAACGGTTGCTCGTATATGATTATTTCCCCAACGGAAGCCTCTATTCTCTCATTCACGGTACGTCGTTGTTTGTCACTCTCGAATTTCATTTATTTGGTCATTTCCGTTTCTTGTGTTTGTGTTCGTTTCTCCGGTCAAGTCGAATCGAATTTAATTCGAGTTAAAACTCGAAGCTCTAAGCTCAATTAAAGACCAAGATAATATCAAAATATTAAACTCGATTTATCAAATATTCAAATTAAATTAATTAATTATTCGAGTCAAGTATTAAAATATTTAAATTGATATGATAATCGAATTCGAATAACTTGTAATCCTTTTCCCGCCAATGTTTCCTTGGTCTTTGACTAATTCGAAATATATTAATTAGATTTTTATTAGTCTCTTGAAAAATTATTATATGGTCAAATCAGCCAATTATTTTTTCCCACGTCATTTTTTTCATAACAGTAAAGATTTAGGTAAACAACGACAATTCATGGCTGAGTTGTTTTTTTTGTCTTTAATTTTAAATTTAAATAATTAAAACAAAGCTGAATTTCGATCAGGGTGAATTGCTATAATTTGACAACTCATACTTATTGAGTCTGACCACCCCAACATGTTATTGTTGTCAGTTGCCCCCACTCTACATTATTTACGTTGCAACGAGTGTCGAATATAAATATGTGTTTTTGAGATTATGGCCATGTTTTGTAATTAGCGGATAGTAGATAGCGGATTACATTAGCTGATAGCTGATTGCATTAGTTGATTTGACTAACGAATTGCATTAGCTGATTGTATAAAAGTGTTTGGTAAAATTAACTGATAGCTGATAGTTGTTACATTATTTAAACAAGTTAAATGACATATAAGGATATGATTATATTCAATACTTATTTGAATAATTTATTAGTTATCAATATTTTGTATCTAATTAACATTAATTAGATTTATAAAATTATTTTTAATATAATTTTTTAAACATATTTGAATGATTTATATATTAATTTATTATTTATATAATTATTTTAATATAATTTAATTAATTAATAAATTTAAATACACATATAAATATGTGATAATAAAAAAAAGTAAATAAGATTAGCTTATAAATAAGTTGAGAAAATATTTAATTTAGGTTATTTTGAGATTTTTGGTAACTGGTAAGGGTAAAAGAATCTTTACAACTCTAATATCAAACATCTAATCTTAAAAAGCTCATATTACGAGCTTTTTTAAAATTAGCGGTTTCACCCCAATCCGTTCTTTCAATTCGCTATTTACCAAACAACAATATTAGCGGATTTAACTGGTCAAACCTCTAATTATGCTTCAAACCTCTCTTTACCAAACATGACCATTGTATGAGTTCGAGTCCCAACATTTGTATTGAGAATATAATAACTCTCAATTTAATATGTTCGAGTCCCAAACCTCTAATGTTGAATTATGTTCGAATATGTTTCGATATGTCCCGATAACATAGTGTGAGAAAAAAATTTATAGAGTATTGGTTCCGAAAATGTCGAAGCTTAATTCGCACTTCTGTCTTGAAAGTTAGAGATTCGAGTTTTAACATATTTTGTTTTGTAGGAACAAGAACTTGTGGTGGTGGAAAGCCTCTTCATTGGACATCATGTTTGAAAATAGCTGAGGACTTGGCTACCGGATTGCTTTATATTCACCAAAATCCAGGCTTAACTCATGGGAATTTGAAATCCTCTAATGTATTATTAGGTCCCGATTTCGAATCTTGCCTCACAGATTATGGTCTCACCACATTCCGAGATCCGGACTCGGTGGAAGAAGCTGGTGCTGCGACATTTTTCTACAGGGCACCCGAATGCAGGGACATTCGGAAATCGTCGACTCAACCGGCCGATGTTTACAGCTTCGGTGTTCTTCTGCTGGAGCTCTTAACAGGCAAAACTCCATTCCAGGACCTTGTTCAAGAACACGGTTCTGATATTCCTACGTGGGTAAAATCGGTCCGAGAAGAAGAGACCGAGTCCGGCGATGAGCCTAACTCGGGTAACGAAGCATCTGAAGGGAAGCTTCAAGCTATGTTGAACATTGCAATGGCTTGTGTTGCGGTTGCACCGGAAAACCGGCCTGCGATGAGGGAAGTTTTGAAGATGATAAGAGATGTGAGGGCCGAAGCTCATGTATCGTCAAACAGTAGCGATCATTCACCGGGACGATGGTCGGACACCGTTCAAAGCTTGCCTAGAGAAGAACATCTAAGCATATGAGAAAGGCCTGTGGTAGCTTGGATTTGGTAGGGCGTTGTTTAGGTGTGCTAATTCTTTTGCCATTCAAACTTTTCATTCTTCCATTTTAGAGTTGTATTGTAAAGGTTTTACCATTTTTTTTTTGAAATTGCATGTTAAGAATGTCAATGCTACTTTAATGGCGGGAATGATTTTTATTTGCTGAACTTTTAATTCTATTTTGATTGTTTTAGAATCTTTGATTTTAAACCCAAAATTCAATTTAGGCAAACGGGTCCGGTTCGGGTTATTTCGGTTTCGGTTATTTTGGGTCTAATATTTTCAGTTCAGATTCGGTTTCGGTTCGGTTTTAGTTCGGGTCGGTTGATTTTCAGTTTGGTTGATTTCGGTTCGGTTATTTTCGATTCAATGAGAGATCAGTCGATTTTAATCAAATTTTTAGGCTGGTCAGATTTTTACACCCTATATATGACTTTATAAAGTCAATATATTTGACATTTTAGTGACTTGTGCGGCTGTTCATATTTTATCTTTCTTTATTTCAATTAATCAGGTCCATTCGGTTTGGGTCTATTCGGTTCGTGTCTATTCGGTTCAACTAAATTCGGTTCGGTTTATTTCGGGTTTCAGGTTGATTTTTGGTTTCGGTTCAGGTCTCGGTTCGGGTTTCGGATCAAGTTTGCCAGGTCGTGCATAGTCACTTTTAAAAGATGATATTCGATGAATATGAGATTTAAATACTCATAATAGATCTCTACGATATCTGTTTCGAATTAATCAGTCATTGAATTATAAATTTTGGGGTTGAATTCTCACATTTTCAAAAACCAACTAGATTTCATCAAAAAATGGTAAGAAAATTACAAAGGAAAATGAGAAACTACTTGTTAATGTATTCTAACACAGTGAAATTGATATGATCAAAGCAATTGAATTGGTCCAAAAATGCACAAACAATCAGATAATAAAACTACGAGAAATTATAAATCAAGCACCAAATAAGGTTAGCAAGTTACAAATTATACACATGAAAGCTTCAATGCAAAATTCAGCTGAATCTTTTGATGACTTTTTTCTCCACCTGGAGACATAACATGAACAGTTCATTCTTATTATCTGGTGATAGGGTTTATTTGATATCTGGTGGGTAAATATTTCAGGTTCCAAAATTGGGATTTCTACAAATTCTTCCATGGTGGCACTCAATTTGTGAATCGAGTGTTCGTCTACACAAAGATGAAGAAGAGTATCCTACCGGTTTCTTATGAATTTACACGTTTTTTTTCCGTAGCTTACACATTACCAGATACACCGAACCTTGAGCTCAACGATTCCCGATCAGCACCTTGGCTCCTGCTTGAGATTGATCCCGCTTGGTGAGCCGAGAATCGTCATCTGGATACATAAGGAAAAACAAGATTGAAGATTACACAGGTGTAGACTAGTATGCTTGTATACCTTGTGGGACAACTAGTTTCCTGCCATTGTCCACAAGGTGTGAAATTCAATCACTCTCGTCATGCTGTCCATCTTTGTCCGACCGTGCTATGAGCAACGGAAACCAGATACAGTGTACACGATTTATGTGACCTAACCACACACTAAGGTGACTACATATGCCAGTTTCCATGTCATGAATAGTGTGATAGAAGCGTATAGGAGTCAACAAGGCGTTAAGCAGCTTGTTCGTCCAAAATGAAATTCATGATCAAATGCACATCAATGTAGCTGAATAACATGAATAAAATGCAATACCCGAGAGAGGTGCATATGGTGGTATCATGAGAAACATGTGAAAATAATCAGAGAAAGATGTAAGAATTTAATATCAGACTAACATGAAAGGTGAGGATTTGACCGATGAGCTATGAATCATTTTAGTACAAAGACTTTACAGAACAACACTTTAGCCGAGGAAAATGTGGTTTGCAGCACTTGCAGTATGATAATAGACTTTGAATTTAGACTCATTCAGATCAACCTGGAAAGCTTACACTAGATTACGTGTTCCCACCTCTCCGGCCATCCACCTCAACACATGCAAAACTGAATCGATTTAAATGAGAACCTACCTGAGTTGCACTGTGTAACATGCTATTTGCTAAGTCTTCATTAACAGATGCAGGCAATGGCAGCATGTGGCTCATTAAACCCGGCATGTCTCTCATGCTGCAAAAAGTCACAGTAGAAATTAATAACCTAATAAACAGGCAAAAACTAAACCCCAAAAATAATGAAAATGCTTGCCACAGGGAATTAATACCAATTGATAATTATAAAGAACATCCACATACTCATTTAGCATGGCGGTAATATTGTTCTTTGCGTGAACAAAGAGATTGATGTTATCCTGCATCTGTTCATAAATGCTTTACTTAATAAGCCATCTCATAATAATGTTACAAGCCATATGATATGGAGCAAACAGATATAAGATTCACATGAGCACAATGAAAAGAACAATAACAACTTGAATTCTAAATGTCCTCCTTTGAGAGGCAAGAGGTCCATTGACAACAACAGGTTTAAAACACTATTAAGTCAAAGAACACTGAATAAATAAAGTACAACTAGAAACATATGGGCTTGCCTGTTGCTATGTTCTCTATAATCCTAATCGAGAACCCAGGCTGTAAATGAAGCTACAACTTTTGGAGAATGATGATATATCTGATTTTTTCCCCTGAGTTTCATCAGAGATACATATTTTCCAGTTCTCCCTCTATTAGCCTTCAATGTTCATAATTAAACGAATCATTATCACCTTAGTTAACCACTAAAACTTTATGGCAAAATCGAACATAACTTGCAGATTAACCATTAAAAAGTAGCACACACAAAAAAAAAGACAAGGTATCATCTAGCACCTTTTATTTACTGTCTGATTGCATTTTGATAATCAAGAAATGCTATGAATTAGGGATGTTACACTCACCTTGTATGCAGAAAGATTGGATGTGATTTGACTAAAAACTTGAGAATTTTGCTTCAAAAGATGCATAGTTGTACCAAAAATTCCTGAAAACACATAACACAGAAGTAGATTTAAGTAAATCAATTACCTTTAGTTGCAAGCCATAATGCAAGATTTTCACAATATCCAAATGCAACTGCTACCATTTATAGCACAGGCAAGCCGAATTTGCAGATTAGATTTTAAATTTCAAGGAGTACTTACACCTGGTGTTGAGCCCAATACATAAGAAATTTAGTTTAATAATACAATACCTAATAACCATCAATAGTACTCCCAATACTTCCCCAATTTCCTTTTTTAAGTTACTTGATTATTTCAATATTATAAAGAGATGATATGTACAGCAAATTGGAATGCAGTCTACAAAATTTCTGTTTGCTAAGGTTGAGAAACAGTTCAATACCTTAGGAATCATCATCAAGGTGCCATTTTCTCCTATCAAAGGAGAAAGATGCAGCCTATAACTTGTTCTTATCAATAATCAGTCGAATTCAAATGCATTTACATTCTCAGCTATTATATATGTAGCAAAGTTGAGAAAACTCAACCATCTGAAAAAAAGATGTATATATGAAAATATTTCTTATGAATAAACTCTCTCTTTATATGTAAGTGCCACCTCCCACGGTGTTAGGGTTTCATTATTTCGCAGATAGTCACTAGCTTTGTGTTCCCTGTTCAGCAACTTGACTGATGCAAACTGCTAGATCCAATTTGATCTCATAAAGAAAGATCAGACTCTGTTCTAGATTATAAGTTTATAACTTATAAATTGCTGTTAGTTTCAAGCTTTTCCTCTTGAAATTGTTCCTGATTACTTTACTTGTTTATAATAATAGACAGAATACCCTGGAAAGGAAAAGGATGAATACAGATGTTGACCGCGGGCTTCAATATGATTAATTATTACTTTCAACCACAACCTTTTCTAACTAGATTTCTATTCATAAAACAATATAATTTGTTGAGATTTTGATTTACTTAATCTAGTTAACTTTAAATGTCTAATAATCTACTCAGTTGACATCTAGTCTCATGTTTACCGATGGAAAAGAATAATTAAAAACTTTCCCTAGTAAAACTTGTGATCAATTATGCTTGTAAAGTTTAAAATCCATTTTGTTTAGCTAGCTGTTTCAGAAGTTTACAAACCAATCTCATAATTTCAGCATCGATTTGATATTTAATGTCTATCAATTCTCCATCCCTAAATTATTACCGACTGTAACTTTATACCATAACTCAAAATCCCAAACCAAGTTTCTTACCTAAATCTATCATAAACATCATTTTGGAAGACTCCAAAGTTTCTTACATTACTTGAGATAAAATGGGAGGTGCGGACAAATACCGTTAAAAAGATATTAAATTAAAAGCAATAACAACTGAAAGAAAGACATCGGTGCTTCTAGGTAGTAATATAAACTACATACCTTCAGAAGGTATTCTTTCATTATGGTCAAGATGATGCGTCGTGAGAGAATAAGCACTCATGCTTTGAGGCACGGTTGAAGGAATATTCATCTTTGAAGATGATTCCACCGGCTTATCCTGAAGAAGTATGATCTTTAGAATACTGGTTCTTCAATCACACTACATCTAAAGACATTATTTGATTCAAGAAACCGAAATAGGAATCCAAGTTGTGGCATCCAACTTAGCAAATTGAGATGCAGAGCAAGTACTTCATGTCAATGTTCAAAAAACAGAAACTTCACAATGGACAAAGTGATTATTATTGTTTATTTTGATGATATAAACCATTTATACAAATAAAATCTCAATTCATGGATCATATACTTCTGTTCTCAAGAAATTTAACTACTTAAAATCTTTAGGTGGAACAGGAACTAGTCGTAAAAATTTCAAAATATTTGAAAGCATACCTTCCTATTGTTCACCTTTCTTCCCACATTAAGTTCTTCAGGTTTCCTTCGCCTTCTCTGCCAATTTCCAAAAAATATCTCGCTTAAAACAAATGAATCTACATATAATTTTCAATATGCAGATACAACATCTAATAGAAAAAGAATAAAATCACATCAACAAATTCATCGTGTTTCATAGGCTCCAGTCAATTCCAATGCAGGCAAGTCAAACCTGCAATTAAAAAAGAGCAGCTAACAGCCTCTTCAAATGTGAGGAAGCAACAGATGCCGGTAGCTTTGAGCTATTGTCGTCTTAATAAGGGAACGTGGTATATAATTTACCAACTCATTTGCTTAATACCCCATTTTGGTCTACTTGGGGATGGGACAAACTGAATGAAGTATCAAGGCAGAAGACATTTCAATCAACATAAAATTGACATAGAAAATAACTCACATGATGGTAGTAATGCATCATTAAAGAAGCAGGGAGCTTACTTGCATCCACCTACACCTCAACGCAACATCACGAACAGTTTTATCAGGCAACGTAGCCGCAATCTTTATGTACTTCAGAATATTTGGTTCCTTTTTATATCTACATACATGTACATTAAAGATGAAAAACCAGAACTGAATCTTCATTCCATAAACATGTCTAAATACAGTTCACTTAATATTAACTGTGAACAATTTGACTACACCACTTACATTAGTAGCATAGAAATACAGCACTTTCGCATACAGTAAAGAATCGAATCGGATCCAAAATTGAGAAGAAACAATTAGAACATACCTTTCAACCCCGTCCTTCAATATGTACAGTTCGTCAACAGACCATTCAACAGTCACCCCCGAATCCTGCTTGAGTCCGGTAACCGAGTCAAGTAGTGGAGAAGAGCCAGAAGAGTTCCCGGCTTCGGTTAAGTCAGGCGAGGTAGTAAGAACACCAGAATTTCTAGTGAAATTCATGGCCGGAGCAAAGTAACCACTCATCGGAATCACCTCAGAACTACTGTCGAAAGCAGCTGATTGGAAAGATATAGCTTGTTGATTCATCACAGAACCTAAATTACTCTGAATTGTCAAAAAAATCCACTTTACTAAAACCCAAACCAAATTCAAATGTGAAACTAGCTTAATTTCTCCTCAGTATCTTAAACTGACAACTTCCATACGTTTTTTGTTTTCATTTCAAATATAAAAAAGAAAATAATGCCATAGAAATCTGGGAGAATAATCAGCCAAAATCATATCCTAAAATAATAATAAAAAATCAATCAAATTGAGTTGAATAAAAAAGAAGAACCTGAGCGAAAAAACGACACGAAGAAGCTAAAAAGAGAAAGGGGTGATGGAGGAGGGAAGTTACCTTTCTGTGGGCAGCTTTCTGATCAAGGCGCCAATTGGTTATGCTTTTAATTTCCCACTAAAAACTAAAACTTTTCAATTTTACTTCTAATTTTATCCATTCACAATAAAAAAATCTATTCATACACAAATTTTAAATTTTTATTTAACATTTTCATATTTAAACCGTAAAATCTAAATTTCTAATCTTAAATTCTAAAACTAAACATAAATATTAAAACTTAAACTTCTAACTGTCGCACTTTATACCATTTCTATATAAAAAATTTAATAAATTAAAATATACGATGGATGCCTGCAGATCTTGGAATTCAGCAGCAACAAGGCGAAATGCGAATCCCTATAAGCATTTAATGCAATTTGTTGTAGACTTTCCACATATTTAAATTTTAACTGCCATTTCGGGTTGGTTTAATTATAAAATAAATGTTTAAATTATTTTAACTTTTACGTGCCTACATTTTTTTTTGGTTAAAATAAGTGTCAAAAATTTTTTTAGTTAAAATATCTGTCTTAATTGACTTTAAAACAAGCTAAAAAATAAACATTAGGCTCTTATTTCAACCAAAAATAACTTTAGGCCCCTATTTCAACCAAAAATAAAATTTTAGGCACTCATTTCAACCAAAAAAAACATTTAAACACTTATCTCAAAAAATGAATATAGTTTGAACATTTATTTTATGGTTAAACATTTCGTTTTTATAAGCATGAAGTTTACATAAAATAGTATAAATTATGTCATGTAACCAAAAACGTGCTTATCCCCACACAGCCCTCTTTAGTGTGGGTAAGATAATCCATTATCAATAATTATACATATAATTTAATTTTATAATATTTTACATTTATATATTTAAATTATATTGGAATGAAACTAATACAACTGATAAAAAAAATAATCGAGTGTATATTGTCAAAGAATCTAATATATGTATATAGATGATGTCTAACGGTAGGTTGGGTAATCCACTTGACCCGACCCAATTTAATACGGACCCGGTTCTAAACCCAAACAACTATCAAGTACACGATAAATTATATTATAAGTCTGACTTATCATATTAGTCTTGGTCCCAACAAATAAAAAACCAACCATTATACCATTTTTTATCCATGTCATTTTCCCACTATAAAATAATTTCAAAAGAACTGCTTTTTAAATGACATGTAAGAAAAAAATAATATAGTAAATAGTTTTTATTAGTTGGAGCCATGACTGATGTGATAAATTATTCCCATGATATAATTTTTTCAAGTAAACATATAGAGACTTCTGGCCCAGAAACAGATGCAATTTCAAATCCACCAAACATTACAATATATCATTTCTTTATAATTTTTAAGGATAAACAGGGATGGCAACGGGGCGGGGCGGGGAGGGGCGGGTTTTTGGCCGCCCCGAACCCGCCCCGACCTATAAGATACTATACCTGATCCCGCCCCGCCCCGAATTAAAATATTAATTTACCCGCCCCGACCCGCCCCGATACAATAACCCTTAAACCCGACCCCGCCCCGACCCGCCCCGAAAAATTTAAAAAAAAATTAATCTTCGTCGACGGTAAATGTTAGATTCGACCAATCTTCCACCACAATCACAAATTATGGTTTCAAGGGACTTCAAACTTATATAAAAAAATAAAATAAAACCAATTTTAAATTATCCAAGTGTTAAAACTACATATTTAAAAGAATAAATTTGAATCATTGACCGTTAGAATCGAATATATTAAAACTTGAACAACATCTAACAAAATTTTACAAAATGTACGAACCAAAACAAAAACAAAAAATAGCTTAAAACACATAAAAATGTTTAAATATAATGATATTTTTTTATAAATATAATAAAAAAATATATAAAAATATAAAAATATACCGGGGCGGGGAATTTCTAGCAAATACCCGAACCCGCCCCGCCCCGACTTCATGTTTTTTCCGCCCCGCCCCGATCCCCGAAATTTTAGAAAAAATACCCGATCGGGTCAGGTCGGGGCACCTCGGGTCGGGGCCGGGTATTTTTGCCATCCCTAATAAACTATATAAATGGACCCTGATTATGACCCGTTTGTTGAGTCCGTTGACATAACGATATATCATTTCAAGTATGTCGTGTATTATATCGAGAACATGGGAAAAAACGCAGAATCAATATTTTTTGGGCTCTTAAATGGAGTTTAGGGGTGAAAATGAATTGAATAATTAAAAGAGTGAAGAAATAGAAAAGACGATGGACTGAATTGATAAAATATTAAAATTATGTGGTTAATTATTTACAATTAGGGTCCAATTAAAATAAGTGTAAAACTTGAGGGCTAACTATATAATTACACCAATTTATATTAACTTCATCGGACCAATTTGTTAACCTTTCTTTAAGTTAGGGGACCAGTTTGTAACTTCTAATAGTTAAAGAGACTTAGAAAAAGAATTTGGTCATAATCGGAGGACCATTTATATAGTTTACCCATAATGTAATCCAACAGCGACAAGGATTTGCCTTCTAAGATTTTCATTTCTGGATCCGAGATAGAGACCCTGAGATTCTGCAGTGTCGAGTTTCGGGAAAAAGAAGCTAAGTAGCAATGGCGGCGTTTATCAAGCTAGAAGATTCTCCTATGTTTCAAAAACAAGTAACTGAAGAATTCGATTTTATTTAACATTTGTGATTCTAGAATTATATTTGTTTATTTATTTATTAGTCAACCGATCGAGTGTGAATCCGTTTCATGATTTTATTTTGTTTACTGAATAATCAAATCTCCATTGAATCTGTGCTGATTAGCAGTTTTTCATTCCATTATTCTTCATTTCTGAAAAAGTAAACAAGTTGTGTTTGTTGATTGACCAGATATGTTCTCTAGAATCCATGGCTGATGAGTTGAAAAACCGCTGTCAAACGCTGACCGAAGGAAGTATAAAGTATAGGTATGCGATTTTTTTTCTTTCTCTTTAGATTTTCACTTATTCATTTACTCCTGCTAGAAGCACTTGGATTTAATTTTTGTTTTGTTATAATTTATGGAGATTATGATTTCTGACTAGTAAGTTTCATTCTTAGTACATTAGGGTTGTTCTTTCAACTATGGTGCTCATTTTTCTTTAATCATCATTTACCCACGTCCGACACATACTTGGACATGGGCATGGGAGTATGATCCTCTGAATACATTGAAAAGCTTTTAGAAGATTGAACATATCTGTGCCGGGTGCATACCCTATCCGACACTCACACTCAAGTCCGAGTAACATAGACTGACAAGATATTTTGAATGTGTCCAAAGTTCCATTCAAAAGAAACAGTTTCTTAGCAAGCTTGGGTTTAGATTTTGAGTTCAAAATTTGTTCTTTAATACAAATGTATCTCTGTTGTCTTATTTCCCTGAGCATATAAGCTTGAATTTGCCCTTTCTCTGTGTCTGTTATATAGTAATTATCTAAGCTCTATATCTCTTTCTCTTCATATATATATATGTGTGTATTATCTATTTATTTTTCTGTCTCTATTTCCTTTGCAGAACAGCTCTTGGAGAAGCATATAATGCAGACAATAAATTTGCCGATTCTTTAGAAGCATTTGGCTGCGGACATGAAGATCCTATTAGTGCCTCCATAGGAGGTAGCTAATGTCTATTTTATTCAAGTTTTTTGACTACATCACCAGTTAGTTGAGTTGTTTTTTACTAGTTAACGTTAACAACCTTTTGTTCTATTGTTACTAGTTTTGTCAATTCCTGGATGTGAATGTAGATATGCATTTTACTCTGCACGTATGTGTGTTTCTGACTGTAAACTACTGTATACAATCAATGGCAGAAAGCCAAAATCCATTCAGCAATTTTTCCTTTTGCCATTTTGCACAAAAAATTCCATTAAATGGAGATTGCCTTTTCACCACTTGATAGGGGACCCGATTGAGGTTTTTGGTGAACCAGTGGAGGTTTTTGTTGTTTTAGAAAAGTACTTCTATAATTTCTTATGGGGTTGGGTGGCTGATATAAAATATGTGGTAGGAAGACAGTGGTAATGAGAAGCTTCTATAAAATTAGCTTTTCTGTGTTTCAGATGGTTTATATACAGATTGCTTATTCTAGAGGATGAGGAGAAACCTAATAACCTATTCTACGATTATTAATGACCAGTGAAGCTTTTCTGTTTTAGTTGCTTGTTTTAGCTGTGGAAAGAAGCTATAGTCCCATTAGTTTAGCTAGGACTAGGAGGATTTTACTTCTCAATAACCCAACTAACCTCTGACCCATGGAAACTCCCCAAAAGTAGAATCAGGAAGATTTGCTGTTATGTTCTATAACATTGTGCTGATGCTGGTGCTTGTAAAATATTTATTTAGATGAGTGTCTGGAATGCCATGGAACCTCTTAAGATATTTGTTTGGAAGCTGCTCGGAAATTTTGCTTCAGGAGATGCCATAGGGCATCTAAGTTTTTTTTTTTTTAAATCTGAAAAGGATATGGTGAAAGAGTGATCTATGTTTTATTGTTTCATCGTTTGGCTGCTGGCAAGTTGTGATGTTATGTTCCTAATCTTTATTTTTTCCGACTACAACTCATCTGATGGTTGAGTTGTCCTGCTGGAATATGATATGGAGATTATCCTGTTGGTTTGTTAAATTACTAACGAGGGATTGAGGGTTAAGCTTTTAGTTTCACTTCCTCTCACTAAGCTGCTGCTTAGGCCCAAGTCTTTAGCTGCTTCAATTTTCCTAAGTGAATATAAGTCATAGGTAATTAGCTTGCTTGTTTGCTGACTGTGAGTTTTTTTTTTTCTTTACTATTTTTGTATAAGGAGGTTGAGAATTTTAATTATTGCTTTATTTTTATTTTTCTGGTTATCTATTTCTTTATGTATGCCTCTATATTTGTTCCATCAGTGTTTTGCCTCCTTTGTTGTGCCTTACACAAATTTGCTTATCAAAGATTAAGATGTAAAATTTAGAAGGAGAAGATTATGTGCCTGATTTCAAAATTTTCCTGTTGAAAATAGAATTACCTAGCTGAAAGATTGAAGATTCTAGCTTTTTTTTTTTTTTTTTAAAAATCTTTCCTTTTGTAGGGCCGATTATGACCAAGTTCATCAATGCCTTTCGTGAGCTTGCTAGCTATAAGGAGTTGCTTTGTTCACAAGTGGGTATCAATTTACCATCTACAAAAACAATTCTTTCTCATACAATCGAATAAACCATTCATGAAATATTTGTTAATGAAATTACATGGGAAAATTGTGTCTGATTTCATAATCACTGTGCATTTACTCTCAAGTCCCAACATGAGTATGGAAGGCATACTTAATCAGAATATAAACTTCTAGATGACTGATATTGTCTTTCAAAAAACATGCTATGTATGTATGGTAACTGTTCCTTATTACAGTTATAAAATATATCTTCTACCAAAAATAAATTCACCTGATCATATTGTAGATTTGCTCTAAAAAGTATTTAACGTGTTAATTTCTACATAGGCAACTACTTTCTAAATACCTCATTTGCTGTCTGATGTCTTTGTGTCAATCTGGTTAGGTTACCTTGCTCTTTAATATGATTGTAGTACTAAGCATTGAATTTGTTGCATGAATGCTAACAATCTTAAGGCCACTTGCAGCATAACTGCAGATGAGCAAAATTTTATTTTAAAACACTTCTTATATCGGAGAGTCAATATTAACATTTACTTCATGCCATTGGGAGCTCAATTTTATTTCAGAGTTTGAAATTTGAATAATCCATTACAGGTGGAGCATGTCTTAATTGATCGGCTAATGCACTTTACAACTGTTGATTTGCAAGATGCAAAGGTGAAGATAATTCAGTCACTATCTCAATTTTCTTTTTTCATTTTATAAACTTGGTGGTTTTGATCATCAATTTGTAATTGTAGTTGTTATTAACTTGCCACATTTCCATTAGTCTGAATCACTGAGTTTAACTCGATTTTGCATGGAAAATTGGATGTGCTTGCACCGTGAGTTGTCAATGATTGCCACCCTTTCCTTGGATTTTCTTGTGACTCTTTAAATTTGATCTAGGTATATTGGATGATGTAGGATGACCGTTTTTTGTTAAACAACCCACTTTGGTTTTATAGCAAACCTAATTACTTGTCATTTTTTTCTTTAGTCTATTCATGTTCAATGTTTGGGACTTTGGGTAAGTTGAGACACTTTAGAAGGGGCCAAACTTCATTGAAATATTTCCTCCTCTATAAAACATCACTCTTTTGCTTCTTATTGTCTTGATAATGAAGTCGTCTCTAACAACACTAAGTAGTCCACTTTGGAATATTAAATGCAGAATGTTGGAAAAAAATAGGACCCTAAAATTAACAGAACCAAATAGTGAGCCATATTATGTTCCTTTTTTGTCCAGGACATATTACAGTGTTCCTTATCCAAGTCATGAACATTAATGTCTTTTAGGAGAGTGTATATTGCCCGCAGAAGAACTTGCGGATGAACATATTGGATTTAGTTCTGATAATTGTGGAAGCCCAATATTTGCAGCATGGCTTGAGATGTCTTGTCAGAATACGATAAATTCTGATGGTAGGAGTTTGATGGGTGGGTGTGCGGGGTGGAGAATGAATCAGATGGGAAAACATGGTGATTACATTCATTGTTGTAGCTCAATATTTTTTATGACAGCTTTTTCTTTTGCTAATTAGATTAGAATGCGGAGCTAAACTCATGTCTTTATTCCTCCTGCCCTCCAATTTACATAACAGCTCTTTTCCTGTTGTCTTTTTCAGAAGTCTCGTCAACGATTTGACAAAGCTATGACTGGATATGCTCAGGTATTAACACAAAAGAAACTTCCTTTTTGACATGAAGTTAATTTTGGGTTTTCATAGTAACAACAGTTTGAATCTCCTTCACTGTTTCTCTCTCTTTCCCCCCCTTAGTTTTGAGGTCATCTCAAGTAAAATTTGGAGCAAGCCAATTCTTAGGTACAGACTATGTTTATATGTACTACCGCAGAATTCTTCTAAATCAAAAGCTATTCAGTAGAAGTGAATAACCGAGAAACCAAACCAGCAACCTGATGAAAATATTAGCTACTTTTCCTCTAAAATTTTATAAAAGTTGCCGAGCAAGCATAATAAAACCATTAAAAGCATCACGGTCGTTGATTTTTGTAATAGATAATGCTTTTTACCAAATGCTCTATATTGCCAGGCACGTGAGAAGTTCGTGTCTTTGAAGAAGAACACACCAGAAGATGTTGTTGCTGTACTAGAAGAGGTATGCTCTTTCCTTTTGTAATATTGACTTCACACATGTTTTAAAGAAGGCTGAGAGATGATATTCTTTTACTATGCTCTGTGTGTTCTGCTAGTTGTCTCACTTTTCTGTTATGCTGGATCTGGTTCATTAATTGGTAAATATTTTACTATTTCAGTACCGTCAGAAAGAAACAAAGCACACATTCTCTTGATTATGGATCTGATATCATTTTAGCTTGTAACTATTGTACTTATTTTGTATTTGAACTATATATCCTGATCTTTCTCTTTGCTTACCTTTATCTGAAGAAAGTATGTTTCCAGTTACTTGGATGGAAGTTTACACAATCTGGTCTTTTCTGCATAGGTATCAATCATTTTGTCTCTAGTATCTGATAGCTCATACTTGATCTGCATTGACAAAATTTTAAATATCTCCAAGTCCATTAGGTAAAATCCTGAACATTAGATACAAATTTTGGATATCCATCAGGTTTAGATCTTGAACGTTCGGTGCAAATTTTAGATATTCATTATGTGCAAATCTTAAACTTTCCTTCTGAGACCCTATAAGTAAATACCTCTTTTTCTTCAAGTTTGGCTTTGTTTTCTGGTAATGAATGCATTGTTTGTCCAGATTATACCATATCATTGCCCATATCTCTTGTGTTTTCTTGACAACTTCCAACCTTGTTTGTAGAGTGCAGTTGTTTTTTCTAATAAAACTAACCTGGCTTGTGCTCTGGGTGGGATTGTGTTTTATTTTTGACAGGATCTAGAGAATTCAAAATCTGCTTTCGAGAGAAACCGCTTCAATTTAGTATGTTTACTTTGGTTGCAAAGCTCCCTGTTTATTTGTGTTCAATTGTTGATATTATTCCACGTGTGTTTTTGTGACTTGTCTTTTTGGTTTAAGGAAAACAGGTAAATTCTCTAATGAATATTGAAGCAAAAAAGAAGTACGAGTTTCTAGAATCTATAAGTGCAATTATGGATGGCCACCTTAGATATTTTAAGCTGGTTTGTATTTTCTTTTTTGACTTCTTTTGCTAGTTATACAAGTTGTGTTTTGTGGACTGAATATGATTGAATGCTTTTGTCATAGGGGTATGACTTATTGAGCCAGTTGGAACCATTTATTCACCAGGTAATATATTACATTGTTTATTTAGGGAGAAAAAAAGAAATGTTGATTTTCACTGCCAGTTAATGCGGATTCCATGGTGTTAAAATAAGTTAATGACGAGTAGTCAGTAGAATCAATGGTTTCAAAACATTTTTCCATGGAAAATGGGCTCTGCTATTGGCTATGACCTATGAAATATGAATAGTGTTGGATGCATTGGAATCTAGAAAAGAATTTTGTTCAATGTAAATAATTCATACACTTATACGAATACTCTGTTTTCTTTTAGAAGCAAGCATGGCTATTACTTTCACGACCATTTTCTTTTGTCAAGCATATGATTAGAAGTGTTTTTTGTTACAAATAATAAACAGATGGGCGTATACATGAATCATATAGCTGTGTTCTTGTGTGTGCTCTTTGGGAGTTAACATGTCTAAGAGTTGTCTGTTAATACATGTAAACTTATCTGTATCCTAGAATCATCTAGTTGCATGGTTTATCCTTATTTGAGATTCTTGGATCATGAATTTCATACTTTGATACAATGGACCAAGCTATTTAAAGCACCTTACCATGTTGACACGAATGAAATGGCTATGGGTGCTGAATCCTAGTCCTATACGGCGTTGAACAAAAGGACTTGGAAGTCGACAGTATTATGGTCTCAGTTCTTGCACATGTATTAATTCAGAAATCAAAAGAAAAAAGAATTGGAAAGTCAAGGTGATATTGGGTTTGCTGGCTTAAGAAAAACCATTCGAGGATTTGGTTTTGACACCAACCAAAAGTCATTAAACCCAAAAGATTATACCCAGTTATTGACTATAAATTTACACTCACAAAGGATAAAGTGAGAGAGAAGAAAAGAGGAATCAAAGAAACATCCTATGATAGTAAAGATAGAGCAAGAAAAGAAGAAAAGGAGAGGGAAAAGATAAAATAATAATAAGAGGAAAAAGTAAAAGATTTAGAGGAAGAATAATAGATTCAGGATAGAAGGGGTTACCATGACTACCTTAATCAAAGTTCTTTGAATTTTGTTTTTAATTGTCTTTGGAATTCCTAGCAATAAAATACCACTTGAATTGAAGCTCACACTTTTAAACTAGGCCCCAATTAGTATGCAGTCTTCATATTGGCCCAGCACAAATATTTTAAAAGAGTTGTGTTGGGAGTCCTTTTTGTATTTTAGCAAATAATTCTATATTTTTATAACTTTAAGTGTCCACATACAATATCCTAAGTTCGGACACTTTTTGGTCAAATCCTCAACCCCAAAACATTTTTTTAAACCGTCAACTCCAAAACTTACAGCAAAAGACAAATGGGACATATGAGTGCATATCATCTGGTATTCTTACCAAGTCCATGTAAAATAGATTTCATCTCCAGAATTCAATTGTAGATATTTATTTATGTTCCCTTTTATATAAATGCATAATTTGCATGCATGCCTATGTTAGATGGTTTTGCATTGTGTGTGGAACACATGCTCACTTTTCATCTTAAAATGGTGATTTTGTGACCCCCTTTGCTTCTCCTGTTTGTCCTCTATATTAAATTAGTTTAATATGATTTGATATAACAGGTATTGACATATGCTCAACAAGCAAAAGAATTAGCAGATGCTGAGAAAGATAAGCTTGAAAAACGTATTCAAGAATTCAGGACCCAAGCTGAGATAGATGCTTTGCGAGGTTCTAGTAACATAGAGCCGTCAACAAATTCTGGTGGCATTCACGTTATTGGCATGAACACAGACAAAAACATAGAGGCAATCATGCAGTCCTTTGCAAATGGGGAGGTGAGTTAGTGATATATACATATCTTTCCGTTTTCTGATTTTATCATATTGGAGGATGAAATAATATTTTCTTTTTTCATTTATTTTTCAGGCCCAGATAATCAAACAAGGATATTTGTTACAACGCCCTTCTAGTTTGAGGGGAGATTGGAAGAGGAGGTTCTTTGTACTTGATAGTCAAGGAACTTTATACTATTATAGGAATAAGGGTACCAAATCAATGGTATGTTGCATTTACTTTATTAATGTCCTTGGTTGATCAAGTTTAATGATTTATCATGAAACATGTTGTCTTTTAAATAAGATTATGGATAATGAGAACATGTATCTGGATTTATGTCTTGATGCTTATTAATCATTTTTTTTTGACAAATTTGAGGAGGGGTGACACGATAATGAGTGTTGTATGGTTTTGTTGTGTTATAACAGTGTCTTTCAGATTGAGAAATATGGTGAGAAAATAAGTGAAATGGAGGGGGATTATTGATTCCATTCACATAGCAAGTTCACAAGTGAAAAGAGCTTCCTTACAGTTTCTCTTTTTCCTCACGTTTATCCATCTGTTTGGTTAGATTTGGAGAGATAGAATGACTAACACAATTCTACATGATTTTTCAAATAATTCTTTAGATTTGTTGACATAATGTGTGTCAAAAAACTCAAAAATTTTAAACAGGAGAGACTGGAATTCCTATCAAAGCACTTCATATATTTACTATCTATTCTATTCTCATTTATTAACTCAACATACATTGTAGTCTGGAAAAGTTAAAAATCAATTTTAACCTTGTTTTCCAGCTAGTTCTTCCAAATTGTTCGAGTTCCTCATTCATTAGGAAGAAGGCTTCTAAGTTCAATGAGTATGGTTCGTAGTAAAATGTTATATTTAGCTGGTAGGGGGAGAAAAAGGCTTCTAAGTTGCATGAGTATTTTTTTGAACATATAAGTTGCATGAGTATACTTATGGTAAAATGTTGATTTGAACGTGGTGACTGATTTTAGAGCAAAAATTCTTAGAGGCTATTAAGCCCATGTTTCAATTGTTAAATGATGTTTCCCATTTTTGTTTCTGTATGAATGAATATATTTATAGGGGAGAGTTTTATGTACATATCAGCAACTTAAAAGCCCAGATAGTATACTCGAGTGGTTTATCTCCCCCCTAATTGGTTTTTAATATAGCGTTTTTACCTATTGTAAATATTTTCAAATTAGTGGCAGCCTGAAGGCTCATGGAATTTTTTACAGTTGGCTTCATGTTTTCTCCTATATTTTCAGATTGTTTAGATATGCAGATATTAGAGTTATTTTGAAATTGAAATGTAACAAGCATGAAGTGTATAGATAGTAGATTGCATCCAATGAATGGTTCCATGAAAAAAGCATTGCTTAAAGGCTTAGGTTAGACAATAAATATATTTGAAAATGAAGTGAAAATGATCTTGATGAGGTATGATTTTACTTTATCTTCTTTATTCTCAGGGTTCTCTCCATCAGTATGTTGGTTCGGCTGAACACAATAGTGGTGTATTTTCAAAATTTCGTGCAAATCATAATAAGTCATCATCATTTAATGAAGATACTTTGGGCTACCATACCATTGATCTTCGTATTTCAACCATAAAGATGGACACAGAAGATACAGATTTACGGCTTTGCTTCAGGATCGTATCTCCACTGAAAACATACACGTTGCAGGTGATATTGATTGGTCATTGAAATCATTTTTGCTTCATTTTTCCTAAAATTAGCAAGGATATGATTTAAAGCATATCAAGGTTACATTATGACACATTTAGCTGACTACATATAAGCATGAAAAGGGTTAGTTTTCTTGCTTTTATTGTTGGATTTTTGCTTGTGACTTTGTGTATTGTAAATCATCTCATGAAACCTTAATTATTGCTATTTAAGATTGACTAAAGTTTGAACTCTTGATGATTGATGCTGTGGTCTTATGCCCTTAAAAGAGAAAGAAGCATGTATCAAATCCCTTGTTCGAATTTAATTGTGAGACAATTATTATGATTATATTTAAATTAGATAAGTAAATGTGATGAACCAAAGGATATTTTCAAACTTTTTAAATTAAGCTAGATAGTATTGTTTTCCTCATGATGATTGTGCTGGTATTTTTGTCATTGTTCTGGGCAGGCTGAAAATGGGGCAGATAGAATGGACTGGGTTAATAAAATAACTGCAGTTATTACATCTCTTTTCAACTATCGTATCAGGCAACAGGTTCTTTTCTTCCCTTTAAAGCCGTTCCTTTTCTATTTTTGTTATTTTTGAAACATGCTACTGATAGTGATTTTTTTGTCTGTTGTGGCTGCATTTGGGGAAAAAAGCTTGTGGAGAATAATGATTATACTCGCAGAGCTTCTTCTAATGCTAGGTCACCTAAGAGCCTTCCTCCTCTAGGGATTGACCGAAGTGGCAACAGAGCAGACCCCGTCTCTGCAGTCCTCAGAGAAATTTCTGGAAATGATGTTTGTGCAGAGTGCAATGCTCCTGAACCAGATTGGGCGTCTCTTAATCTTGGCATATTATTATGCATTGAATGTTCAGGTGTTCACCGTAATCTTGGTGTACACATTTCAAAGGTGCAATTTTATCTTCAAAGACGTGGAAAAGACCTTATGACCGTTTTTATTTTTTTGTTAATTTTGCTATGTTGGTTTTCAGTTTATAGTTAATAATCTATATTTGCTCTTCAACCTGTGTAAGGTTTCTTACAAAACATGTAGGTTATGCTCTTTGGTATACTAAAAATTTAGTGTCCACTATTAGCTGTGATGTAGTTATTTTAGTACTACATAAATATTATTCCTATAGTGGAGAGATTGAAGGGTATTGGGTAGCAGCAATTGTTTCTTCTTACTAATCTTCTTGTTATTTTAGCTATTACACTTTCCACATTTGGTTTCTTGAAACTGAACTTAATGCATTGGGTACCATGTCGTAAATTTTGCTCCATATACAGTTAGTGAAATGAATCATGTCAGGAGAATCTGTTTAGTTCCCTTCATTTTCTACACTTCTGGGGTGCTGCAGCAGGCTATTGGGATAATCTGTTGTACAATAAATGACTTTTATGTCATTGACTTGTGAGTAGTTTTGCTGTGAAAATGTGGACTATATGAGCTGCTACTTTCCAACCTCTGAATTCTATGAGTTAATTACAGTCCACTTGCTATTTTAACAGGCAATTAAGAAAATTTAAGTCGGAAGACTAATAACCTCAAAAAAAGAAAAAGAAAGAGAAACAAATAAGTGGGAGGAGGTTGACAGAAAGATTTTTCTATCATTATTCATTATATTTAAGATTCTTTGATAAAATAATACTCATTTTCTCCATACAGGTGAGATCTCTGACATTAGATGTTAAAGTGTGGGAACCTTCGATTGTGGAACTATTTCGTTCTCTGGGTAATGCTTACTGTAACTCTGTATGGGAAGCTTCACTCCTTCAGAATGAGAGGTAAGATTTCCTTAGGCTAACAGGAAAACGAAAATGTTGCTACTAACTAATCTGATAATTTCTAATGTTATTTCTGTATGATGAACTTTAAATTGAAAAATCTTATCTTAATGTAGGGTTTAATATCTTTCTCTAATTTTTGGGAAAAGCAAACCCCTATCCTGTTTTTTTTGTTTACTCTTGTCTACACGAATATGACGTTGAGTAGGAGTTATCACATCCTTTTTTTGTTTTTTTTCCTGTTCTTTGTCTTATTGCAGTCTTTCCCCCTAAAATGTGTGCCAATTTTTTTTTTTTAAAGATGGCACTGTTTTTTTTTTTAATGTTAGCTTAATTTGTGGAGACCAAAGCTGGTATGGTTGAACTGAAGGTCAAAATTTTGTTGAGCTGTTAGCTTAATTTTGTGTTCTATACAGTAAATAGCTTTCCATTTCATGTTAAAATATTATTATTTGCAGAGTGGATGAATCAGATGCCCTTGGCAAATCAATAACAAAACCATGCGCCAAAGATCCGATTTCCCATAGGGAGAAATACATCAATGCTAAGGTATTTTGTTGGATTTCTTTTTCTCTTTATGTCCATGCATCAAAATATAGTTAATGCATTTCTTCCTTCTTCCTTCTTCCTCATCTCCACTCCCACTTGCACTAGCCGTTTAATTTAAGAGGCAGTTGGTTGATTTTTTAAGTCAGCAGGGAACTTCTTGCATAATCACCTCCTTTAAGTCATTGTGGTAATATTAGTCTTCTGCTACTTGTAATCATTGTTAGATTGATAGGTGGATGATTTGGCTTTTTATGCAAGAACGGAATAAACCGTTCTAGGATATGATATTCCTTGTGTTCATGATCATATCGGATTCTGTGTCCTTGATACCCCCAATTAGCATCCATGTTCACTTCTCAAAAGCTGGTGAACTTGCTAACACCCGTTCCCTTTAGATGATTGCAATTTTTCGTAAATGTGAATTGTTGCTGGTCAGATTAGTCTTTCATCTCCCACACTACTATGATAAGAAATACTGTGATTCGATACAAGTCTAACATTATTCCTTCTCTTAACCAGTATGTAGAGAAATTGCTAATCATCAGAGATGCTATGCAACCTGGAGGTCTTCCAAACTTGGCAAACATTTGGCAAGCAGTTAAGACTGATAATTTGCGAGAAGTGTATCGTCTAATTGCAATATCAGACTCCAATATCGTAAATATCACCTTTGATGATGTTTTTACCATTGAGTTGTATCACCATGTTGTTGATGCACAAGACTCATCACTTGATTGCAAGAAAGAAGACGACTGGGAACAGTATGATCCGTCAACCTGTCCGAGAATCAAGGATTCAAATGAGCCGGGGAATTGTTTACAAGGTTGTTCACTTTTGCATCTAGCTTGCCAATATGGCAATCCTGTGATGGTGGAGCTGTTGCTGCAATTTGGTGCTGATATAAATGTGCGCGACTTCCATGGTAGGACTCCTTTGCTTCATTGCATTTCTAAAGGGGACAACCAATTGGCAAAGCTTCTACTAAGAAGGTAGGCTACATATTTTGCATAATTACTTATCCACAAGAAATCTGATATTTCCGACATATAGATGACACCATCAAAGCATGTCTTAAGCCCAAAACTCGAAATGATGGATACTATTTTTATTAGCCTGTATATATGCCAAGATTTCTGTAGTCACATCTTATCTGGGACGTAGCATACACCTGCAGACAACTCTCCTGGCCAATCTGCAAAACTCTTATCTGGGGAACCAGACCACCGTGTGTTGGTGCTCTGCTACCCCCGAGTCGACATCACAGTACCTTCAGAGTGGTCATGCGGTGTTGGTATGCATCCCACATCAAATGTGTACCAGTTTAAAACCTTCTTTCGCTTGGAGGACCTAATCTGTTCTAGTTTGATTAGAGAATTGTAGAGTAACGGAGATGCAATTGGCGGTAGAGCTGTGAGAAGACTCGTGGCTTAATTGCCTGGATTAACTTCAATTGAAATTTCATGTCGGTACCCTATTCTGAAGATGGAAGCTTTACCGCATACCACATTGTTCGATAACCAAATTTCGTATGATCAATAGATTGCATCATCCAGCACATTGATTGCTCTGCTCATGCTTGATAAAATGACTAACCAGAAATTGCTGTTTAATACAATGTTTTTATATATCACTCTTCTCTCTTTGATAAGCGATTCTAATTCGCCAATACTATGCAGAGGCGCACGATCAACGATTAAAGATGATGGCGGATTAAGTGCTCTGGAAAGGGCTATGGAAAAGGGAGCAATTACAGATGAGGAGCTCTTCATTTTGCTCAGCGAAAGCTAAGTGAAACGAACTTGGTTAGTTGGTTTGCTCCAAATTTGTAAGTCTTCTTTCTCTCCTATGGTTTCCGGTTATGTTGACTGTTGTTCCATATAGCATGACAAGAACATTCTATTCTGTTTGAATCTGCCAATGTTAATTATGGAATTGTTTTTTGTACAACATTTAAACCTAGATGTACCCTTGAGTGGTAACCGTTTGGAACCTAGATGGTTTTCTATTACATTTTCATCCATTTATAATAATTGCATTAGAGCATTTGATTTAATGCCAGGTTTATGTTTTGATCCCTCTCCTAAACCTAATAGCATACGGAGCTAGGGTCAAATATTGGGAGGGGCAAGAGTTTAGTCTTTAAAAAGTTTAAATACACATTTGACATATTCTCGCAAATTAGCGTCTAAAGAATTTTTATTCATAGACTCATTTTTTTAAGTTGGTATATAAAGAGTTTTTATTCTCAAATTAGTACATGAATTTTAATTTCGTTCATTATTTTGATGCTTTTATTAATGATTTTAGTTCTAATATTTATACATTCCATTAACTTGGTCTTAATTTGAAACAATTTAATAAATTTAACTCTTAATATTTAAAAATTTGATCAATTTAGAGGTGACTAATTCAAAATATGAAATGTATTTTTTTAATAGTGTAAAGGTGATTACAAAGTAGTGGCCCTGTTTGGTAAAGAGAGGTTTGAGTCAAAATTAGAGGTTTGACTGGTCAAATTCGTTAATTTGGATGTTTGGTAAAGAGCGGATTGAAATAATGGATTGAGGTGAAATCTCTAATTTTAAAAAAGTTGCAAATAAGAGCTTTTTGAAATTAGAGATTTTGATATAAGAATTATAAAGATCATTTTACCCTTAACAATTATCAAAAATCTCTAAATAACTTAATTTAACTATTTTTATTTTAATTCTTTAACCTCGCGTATTTATATTGTGACATTTGTAAACTAATAATTTTTGTTTTTTCTTTTTATTCTCACACATTTATATTTGTATTTAAATTTAATATTTAATTAAATTGATTTAAAATAATTATATAAATAATAAATTAATATATAGATCTTTCAAATATGCTTAGTAATGTTATATTAAAAATTACTTTTTATAATCTAATTAATATTAATAGATATAATATATTAATAATTAATAAACTATTCAAATAAATATCGAATATAATCATGTCTTTATATGTTATTTTACTTGTTTAAATAATCAAACATCTATCAGCTAATACAATCCGAGTCAAATTAGCTAATGCAATCAGCTATTCGCTTATTGCCAAACATGACCAATATCTGTTTATAAATATTCTTAATCCTTTGATAAAGTACACACACCTTGCAGATATTATGATTGAACTCGAATATCATAAAATAATAGCATCCGCTATGATTTAATTTAAATTAATACTACTCATCTCAAGTATTTAAAATAAATAATTTCAAAAATCTAATAAATAATTTGACTTCTCAAAGAAATTTTTTGTGCGATTAAACTCAATAAAATTCTAACATTTCATTTGATTTTTATTATATATCTACACAGCAATGTTTAATTAACATATTTACATAAATTTTCAATAAAAACAGTGTGTCCATTGAGTACTTATTAAAAATTAGGGAAAACTACATCGGTGGTCCCCAAACTATTACCATTTTCCTATTTTGGTCCTCAAATTATATTTTTCGGTAAAATCGTCCCTTCTATTACATAGTTCTCCTGTTTTAGTCCCCGGCGTTAAATAGCTAACGGTTTTGCTGACGTGGCATTTTTTTAAGAGGAGAGAGAAATGATTAAAAAATATTTAAAAAATGTCACGCCAGCAAAAATGTTAGCTATTTAACGTCGGGGACCAAAACAGGAGAATTATGTAACAGAAGGGACGGTTTTGCCGAAAAACATAGTTTAGGGACCAAAATAGGAAAACGGTAATAGTTTGGGGACCACCGGTGTAGTTTTCCCTAAAAATTATTAATAATAACAAAAAGGACATCGAATTAGAGCAAAGAATCAGCAGTCACTGACTCACTATAGAGACAATCACAAGTCACAACACCCGCCGCCGCCATCCCCTTCTTCTCCGCCTTGCCGTCTCTCTTCTTCCTTAAGCTCAACAATGGCTTCTCTCAGCCACGCTCTCAAACCCCATTTCCTTTCCACCCCAAAACCCAAACTCCAAACCAAAAAATACTCCACCAAGGTCCGCATGTCTCTCCAAGAGTCAGGCCCATCCGTGGCCGTAATAGGCGTAACCGGCGCCGTCGGCCAAGAATTCCTCTCCGTCCTCTCCGACCGTGACTTCCCTTACCGTTCCCTCAAGCTCCTCGCCTCCAAACGCTCCGCCGGGAAGTCCATTTCCTTCCAAGACCGCACCTTTACCGTCCAGGAACTCACCGCCGACAGCTTCGACGATGTCGACATCGCGCTTTTTAGTGCCGGTGGGTCGATAAGCAAACAGTTCGGTCCCATTGCAGTCGATAAAGGCGCCATCGTGGTTGATAACAGCTCGGCGTTTCGAATGGTTGATGGTGTGCCTTTAGTTATCCCGGAAGTGAATCCGGAAGCAATGGATGGAATTAAAGTTGGGAAGAAAAAGGGTGCTTTGATAGCAAACCCCAACTGTTCTACCATTATCTGCTTAATGGCTGCTACTCCTCTTCATCGCCATGCTAAGGTATAAGTTTAAAAGTTTACATTTTGGGGGGTTATTGGCTTTATAAATATTTAAGCTTTTGATTGGTAGATTAATTGTAGGATTTAGCTTTGCATTGTTTGTTTTGTGCTGCCTTTTGGGTTTTATTTGGCTTTTATGGATGATAAATTAAAGTTGCAGATAAATAGTTTGGAGATTCTGAGTAACATACTCGATCTGACACTTCGAGCCGGAGTAACATAGGTTAATACAAAAATAATATAGAAACATGAATTAAGGGATTGTTTGCAAATTTTACCTAGAATTCGATGCCATAGTGAGTTTGAAGTAAGATGAATAGGTGATTGCTTGGCAAAGATACTAGGTAAGAAATGAATGATGACAGATTCAATTAGTATGTTATAATGCTTTGTGTCAATTGTATCTTATAGTGTGAAATTTATATGAGATATTGAGAAAGAAAACTATATGTTTTGAGTCTTTAGGGTAGGATATCTATTGTTCAGTTTTCAGAACTTTTTCCAGGTCCAGCAGCCCTCATCGAGAAACTTAAACATCCGGTCTGATACTTGACAATTTATGGTTCAAATATTGATTCTATTCATGACATGTTGCAGGTGACTCGTATGGTGGTCAGTACATATCAGGCAGCTAGTGGTGCTGGTGCTGCTGCTATGCATGAGCTTGAGCTACAGACCCGTGAGGTTATTTTATTCGGTTTCTTTTTCCTTGTTTTCATTTTAGACTTTCTTTTTTATATGAGAGTTCGACTGTTTTTTTCTTCTAAATTTTTTCATTGCTGCATTATTTTAGGTCTTGGAAGGGAAACCGCCAACTTGTAATATCTTTAAGCAACAAGTATGTATATTTCTTTTACATTATCTGTAAATTTCTGGACATCATTTTGTCACGCCACACTTGTAATTTTTTCTTATTTCTTGTACTCATGCAGTATGCTTTTAATTTGTTCTCGCATAATGCGCCGGTTCTTGAGAATGGGTATAACGAAGAGGAAATGAAAATGGTCAAAGAGACGAGGAAAATCTGGGTAAGTAATTAGTCTTCCGTATGTATAAAATCATACGAAATGCACCCTTTACCTTTGGATTTTCAATTGTGAAGGAAAGTCATACAAAGAGAAGCATATTTTATTTGCATGATTGACCTTTCCTTCCTTTCTCAGAATGACATGAATGTTAAAGTCACTGCTACATGCATTCGAGTACCTGTGATGCGTGCTCATGCGGAGAGTGTGAATCTTCAGTTTGAGAAGCCCCTTGATGAGGTAATATTTTAATAAATTGTAGATTTACAATTTTATTATCCGTAAAATATAATTAATATAAAAAAGCCCCTTGATGCAATGCATCATCTTTCAAGTTTCAAAGCTCTTTTTTTAACTTTTTTAGGCAATGGGATTTTGGGCTTCTTCTCCTTTTACTTGTATTTATGAGTTTGTTGCCCCTTTTTTCTATCATCGTTTTAATTATTTTGAAAGAATTAGATTTAAAGTTGGTTTTGTTCGACTTTTACGATTAGAACAAGAAAATTTTAGAATAGTAGAAATATTTTATGTATACTTTCAAGCCTCATTATTGGGGAAGACGATTGTTCAAGTATGTTCTTGTAGCATATTGGTTTCAATAAGAATGTACAGTACTAAACAGTAAACACCCTTGGACATCGATTTGTATCATCTCTAATTGTAGTTGTCTATGTTGGAGAAAAGCGGAGCAAACTGCAATCTGTTTTTCAAATTGAAACTAAAACCGGAACATTCCAGGTTTTAGATCGATGTCTATGCATTTGTAGCAAAGTCCATGTTAATTTATTGATGCAAGCTTATACTTGTTGACATTCTGTTTTCTGGCCTAAAAATCTTCTTCATGATAAATGTAGCTTCTGTTTTATCTCGACTCTTTATTCGGTAATTGTTGATCAGGACACAGCAAGAGAGATTTTGAAAACTGCTCCCGGGGTAGTAGTTATTGACGATCGGACTTCTAATCGCTTTCCTACCCCATTGGAGGTATCAAACAAAGATGATGTTGCAGTTGGACGGATTCGCCAGGATGTGTCCCAAGAAGGCAACCATGGGTAAATTTTCTCATTTCCCTACACTTTAAAAAAAATTCCCTTTTAGATCATTTTCATACAAATACAAACTTTTATAATAGGTTGGACATCTTTGTCTGTGGTGACCAAGTTCGCAAAGGAGCTGCGCTTAACGCTGTTCAGATCGCCGAGTTGCTCTTATGATCTTGCCGGGGGTAAAGTCATTCAAGCAACTAGATTTGAATCCTCTTGTGCTTAGTTCATTTAATTTCAGAATTCAAATACAAATATTTATCAATTTTTGACGAGTTGAACAAAATTTTGAGGGTCTTTTTTGTAGCATAAACTAGGGTTTTGTTTTTTTGGTTCTTGATGTTTTCACTTCTAAAAGTATATTTTTCTCTTAGGGAAAAAATGTTCAAATATTTATCAGAGCACGATCATATAATCTTGCATGATATAAAGAATTTTGCATGATACCACTGAACCTGAAAAGGCCTATCCATGGAGTTAATATGCCTAGCTACTCCGGAAAATGTTGTCGACTCGACGTCGGAGAAATCAGAATCAATTGAAAGATTGTAAAGTTGAAGTGATATGCCTAGGGTTATTGTCGGAGGAGCGAGCAGGAGCGGGTGGCCGGAGGAATCTATGGAAACGATGGGGATTGTACGAGGAAGATGGTAAGCCAAAGAGAAAAGATTGAGGGTTGAAGTGGAGAAGAAACAGAAAGTTGTTTCGAAGTGAACCCCGTCAGTTCAGAACCTAATTTAATAAATAAAAATAATAATGTCTAAGCAACCTAATCGTAAATTTATTTAAATTTAAAATCGAATTAAAATGCTACTTTAAGATTAAATCAAAAAGTTAAAAAAACAGAGGTTTTTAGATAACATGGGAGTGATAAAAAAATTAATCTAAAATGGTTAAATTGAAATATATTAAATTTCAATGATCAAAATAAAAACACGCTCAAAGTTGAGTGATGAAAAAACACAATTTATCTAGTATTATTAAGGGTAAACTACAATGGAGGTCACTTAATTATGAATAAGGTTATATTTAGGTCACTTAATTATTAAAAGTTATATTTGAGTCACTTAATTATGAGTAAGATTACATATGAATCACCCAATTATTAAAGGTTACATTTGGGTCACTCAATTACGGGTAAGAATACATTTGGGCACCTTTTATATTTAATATGTATATATATATAGGATAAATATCCTATACACAGACGATGAAAATTGAAAGTTTCTACAAGCGCCTTAATTTTAGGGTATATGGAGTTAGTTTATGGTATATGGTTTAGGGGTTTAGGTGTAGGGGGTTAGAATTTAGGGATGGTTGTTTTAATTTAAGGTTTAGGGTTATAATTTAGGGTTTATAGGTTAAAACCTAAATCTTCATCTTATTACCCTAAAAACTAAACCTTGACCTTAAAAACTAAACTCTAACATATAAACCCTAAATTATAACCCTAACCTTAAATTGAAACAACTATCCCTAAATTCTAAACCCTTACACCTAAACCCTAAATCCTATACCATAAACTAACTCCATATACCCTAACACTAAGGCGTTTGTGGAAACTTTCAGTTTCCACCGCCTATGTATAGGATATTAATCCATATATATATATATGTGTGTGTATCAATTTGTATATTAAATTAATTAATGATTTCAAATGAAGTATTTTAGTGTTAACGACAGTACAAGTGATTTGGAAGAAAAAAATGACGAAGTTGATATATATTTTTTTAAATATGAAGGGTGAACCAAATGTAACATCATCCATAATTGAGTGACCCAAATGTTACCTTTAATAATTAGGTGACCTAAATGTAACCTTACTTATAATTGAGTGACTCAAATATAACTTTTAATAATCAGGCGATAAAAATGTGATCGTATTCATAATTAAGTGATTTCCGTTGTAGTTTACCCTATTATTAAAAGGAAAAACGCAAATTATAGTGGTTGGTCGGTCGTACATTAATAAGAACATGTTTAATATCTTCGCCTCTTCAAAAAGGAAGGAAATAGGAAAAGGCGTTTTCTTCTTCCCCACGACGTATTCCAAGCTTGAAGCGGTTCACAGAACCAAACAGTTTTTCCATAAAAAAAATCATTCTCCTTTGTAATATAGTTTAATTTTTTGTTTTCTCCTTTGCCAAAGTCCAGTTATGGTGAAATCGAGTGAAAACGGGGGTCAATCTGTAGCACCTTTTCTAAGAAAATGTTATGAGATGGTAGACGATGAGGCGACGGATTCAATAATTTCATGGACCCAAAATAATGATAGTTTTATAATCTGGGATTTGACTGAGTTTTCAGTCGGCTTGCTTCCCCAGTACTTCAAGCACAACAACTTCGCTTCTTTCATCAGGCAGCTCAATATTTATGTGAGTCTCCCTCTCCCTCTCCCCTTCTTCTTCTTCTTCCTTTTAATGGGTATTCTTTTTTGTGTTTGGGTTTTTGAAGTTCTGAATTGGGTTCTTTGGTGAATCTGTGCTGGAATTTTATTGTTTTGAATATTTGGGATTTTGTTAATGTTGCTTTATTAGTTGTTTTGAGTTTTATCATTTTTTCTTGATTGCCATATTCTAGCTAATGGGACTTGCAGATTTTTGGTTTGTTTTTAATATCTAGAAATGATAGTTAAGGGAACATATGCTAGCAGTTAGGGGTGAGCGATTGAGTCGAGTCAAAAAATTTCGAGTTATTCGAGTTGACGAGTCATATTTTACAACTTATTTTTTCGATTCGAGTCGAGTTTTCGAGTTTCTATAAAAATTTAATTGTAATTATTTATCGTAGGGTTTGATTCCAATTTAAACTCCTTTCTCTAATCATATAAGATATGAAACATATATATTTTTTCGAGTTATTTGAGTTTATGAAATTTTGAGTCAAGACGAGTCGAGTATTTTTGCCTCGAGTCGAGTTATTCAGTTTTTTCGAGTCGAGTCGAGTTTTGCTCACCCCTACGAGCAGTTAGGTGAATTTTGCTCAATTCTCTTGTAATAGTGGAGGCAGTACCAGTTTTGATTGAATGATTAGATTTCAAAGAGCAAACATGGTTAATTAACTCCTATGTTTGTTATGTTAGGCGAAACAAAGCATGTCTAACTAGGTTTTGTAAGATTGAACCTTTCATTTTCATGGGGATGTTTCGATTTAATCCTAATCGCAGTGTAAAATTTCTTGTTGGTGCCATTTGCTTCGGACCCTGATATTGAATGCTTAATTCAGGGTTAAAAGAGCTTGTGTTTAGCTTTCAGCTGCACTCAAAACTTCTTGCCGGTACAGCATTATGATTTTTTTTACTGTTTTTAAAAATATCTCAGACTAACTGTTAGTATGAATACATCTATGGAACACTCTGAAGTACGGTTCACGAGTTTTAGAGTGAATATTTTAAGAGACATTGGTAATTAAGCCTAATGCGAATTATGCATTTGTTTGATCGGGACTTCGGTTCCATTCATGGCCAATATCACTGTAGTAAAGAATGGGCTAGTCTAATACCCTTTTGGTTAAATTTTGGAGAAAGAAGTTGGAATTTATCGGACTGCTTCTTTTCGGTAGTCATGTCCCCTCTCGTGTTTTCCTGCTCTATTTGTTTTAGCAGAACGAAATGATTTATTCATTGAAATTCTCTCACCTTATTACTTCCCCAGATTTCTCTCATTGTTGTTGAAGTTCTTGATTCATAAAGTATCCCTTAGTTCGAGTGCCTTTTCATCAGCTAAATATATCGAATACGAAAGAGAAGGCCTGGACGTGTAGGCTGAGCTTGGTTGATTAATGAATTTTCTTCATTACCTTGTTATTTTTGGCTGGTAATTGTCATTACTGTGACCAATAATCAATTTGTTCTCGATTTGCTGCTATGTATTCTGGTTTTCACTAGTTCAGGATCGAATGGGCTAATTCCGAAATAGTTGCAAGCCCATAAAATGCTGAATTTACATGTTTTATGCCGACCCTAAACAGAGTAGACAGCTTAATTCGTATATGATACATGAGCCTATACCTATGTTACTTGGCCTAGGGTGTGAGTCTTGGATTTGGGCATGATTTCGACTTGTTTTTAAGGTTTTCTATGCATTTGGAGGGTTATTGGAGAGTTGTGTCCGATACCCATGTCTCGGATATGTGCTGAGCATGAGTGTCAGGCACGAGTATTTCTAAAAAATGAAGAGCCAAAACAACGTAGAACAATGCAGTTCGATTAGTAAACTGGAAATATTATTAGTTACCGATAGAAAACAAACAGTTTGATTTGGTGAGCAGTTACAGAATTTTTGTTTGTGTATTGTACATGCCAGCTTGTCTGTAACACTCGCAGTTGATTACTTTCCAGGGTTTTAGAAAAATTGATGCCGATCGTTGGGAATTTGCAAATGACGGATTTATCCGGGGTCAAAAAGACTTGCTGAAGAATATTGCTAGGCGGAAATACTCACAGAGGTCTGAGCAGCGCAAACCATTGCAGCAGCAGGAGGAGAACTCAGTCGGATCTTGTGAAAACAATGAAAATATTAGGCTGTGGAAGGAAGTCGAGAATTTGAAGACCGATAAGAAAGGTCTGACGCAGGAGTTGGTTAAACTCGGGCAGTACCAGGAGATTGCTGACAATAAGTTGCTTCTCTTGAAGGATCGACTTCAGGGAATGGAGAAAAGTCAGCAGCAGTTGTTGTCGTTGTTAATAATGGCAATGCAAAGCCCGGGATTTTTGGTCCAACTGATTCAACCGAAAGAAAATAACTGGCACATGGCCGAAGCAAACAATATGCTACTAGAACAAGTTACAGAGGATGCTGAACCAGTGGCATCAGATCACATGATAGTACAGTATCAGCCGCCAACCATCGGAACTCCGAAGCGGCTGTTGACACCGATAATAGATTCTGAAAATCCTCGTGAATCTGATGGTTCTTCGGACGGTACGAAAGATTTTTGGATGGATATTGATTTTGTTAAAGCACTCATGGATGATAGTCATCCACCTCTCGTCCAGCAGCCGGATTTACACGATTTGGGTGCGTGGGAAAAGCTTCTTTTACCAGCTGATTTCCCGGGGAATAAAAACGATGAAAATCTAGATGAAGAAGAACCGGAAATGGAGAAAACAGGTTCTGGAGCTCACTCGGAAAGATCTCGTAGTTTCGAGCTTTTGCTACAAAATCATGGAGAAATCGGAGAATCTTTAGATTGAACCACTGGTAAATGGATCACAATTGCAGAAATCACAGAACTTGGAGGATCATAGATACAGGCCTGCTTAATTTTTGCCAAGTTTTTTTTACATAATATTTTCATTTTCATGTCCGAATATTGTATCGGATACGGTTTGAAGAAAATGAAGATTTCATGTTCTTCACTTATATTATTTGAGTGAGAATTGAAATTTTAAAATTTAAAAAAATATATAAATTAAATACATAATTTATATAATGATATATTTTGAATTTTTTATAAAAAGGATAAACTACAATGTAGGTCCTTCTATTATTAATAAAGTTACATTTAGGTCACTCAACTATTAAAAGTTATAATTGATTCACTCAATTAAAGTATTAGTTGCGATAGGGGTAAATCAATTAAAGTATTAGTTGCGATAGGGGTAAATTAAATTGGTAGAATATATAAGTTTTGATAACTAAAATTGTCATTTATATTAATTTTTTTTAGATGTTCGTTTATATTTTAAAGAAAGAGTGATCTGAATGTAGCTAAAATTTTATTTAAATGACTCAATTATAACTTCAAGTAATTGAGTGACCAATTGTAATTTATTTAACAATTAAGGGGCATTCAGTATAGTTTCGTGCTAAAAGGCAAAAGCCCGTTAAAGCTCGAATGCGTGCTCTGGTGCAAACGTAAAGCCGCGCGCAGCATATAAAATATCCATCCCACTCTACAGTCCCATTTCGCTCCCTCAACCTCCATAACGGAAACGATGATGGAACCGGAATTTGCAGTGCCACTGGCTGCGACGTCGTCGATGTTCATTACGAAGAAACTCCGTTCCAAGCGGCCTCGACGAAGGCGTTCTCAGATCGCTGCATTTGTTCTCCAAAAGCAAGCGATTGATCTCTCCGATGATTCTGGTTCTTGCTGTAACTTCGACGTTGCTGCTGATGTTTCTTGCGATTCAAGCAGTGTTTCAAATCAGAAGAAAAAGAGGAAGTTCGCTGATATCAAAGGCGGATATGGAGCTAAAGCTAAGAAGAATTTAGGAAATGAAGGAATCGGAGACTCTCAGTTCAGGAGGATCACGAGATCATATTCCAAGAAGGAAAGAGAAGCGAAAGGAAATGAAGCTGAAGTAAGTGAATCTTCCTGCGTTGAATCCAATTCCGGTGCTGATTTTCTTGTTTTCGGTGAACGAAGTTCTAAGTTGAAAAAAGGAAGCGAAAATTTGGAGAAACCTGAGAAAAACGACGCGGTTTCGGTTTCTCTTGGAGCGGCTACAACGCGATCGGCTATTTCCGGCGTCGAGCTGATTCCTCATGGAATCTCAGAACTCTCGTCGGAGAACAAAGAAAACGACCTCGTTTCTTTGACTTCCGGCTTTGAATACTCCTCAACTTCGAAGTTCGACGCTGCAATCAAAGAGAATGTAAAAGGTGTCGTGGACGCTAATTTCACAGTTTCGAATTCAGAGTCCGTTGTGGAACAAAAGCCGAAGAGCTTCTCCGGTTTAGATTCTTCACATCTCGCTTGCAACGAACAGTTCTCATTGGAAGAAATCGTACTCCTATCTGATTGCTCATCGAGTCAGAAGACTGTGTTCTCTGAGTTGCAATCGGATTTTTTCCCTGAAACTTCGGATTTGGATTTCTCCGATTACACTCCTTCACTATCCTATGATTCCGGTAGCCAATTCTCTGAGAAATCAAACGACTCTCCTACTTCAGTCGCTTATTCTCTTTTTCTCGAGTTCAAACAACAATTCTCCAGATCATCTTTTCATTTAGATCCTAAATTGGCTTCACGCGCTGAAAACGAACATCAAATTAATTCTAAAGTAATAATTCTACTCAAATCCTTTTTACAGTAATATTTGTTAGTATCTTATTTGAATTAATTTAATGACATTATCTTCTTCTTCTTCTTCTTCTTTGGTTTTTTAAGTTGGTGAGATTTGAAAACGAGGAAGACGAGGAGAGTTATAAGAGATTGAGGGAAAGAGAGAAACGGCGAGTTTATTTGCATGATTATGCCGAGGAATACCGATTCACGACTGACTACGGCGATCTTGTTCTCCTGCAACGTTCTCTCATGACCCGCTGGATCATTGAGGTCAGTCTTTTTCCTCCTTTTTCCATTGAAAATAAGCTTGAACCAAAGGGAAAAAAATACAGTTAGGATGTTCTTTGCATTGACGTTTTTTCACGAGCACCGTGTAATTCAATCAATTTGCGACACATCACCATTTTAGCGCTTGAAAAGACGTACTCCCTCTCATAATGCTCATGAAACTTTGAATGCTATGTTACTCGAAGAATTTGCAGTTAGTTCGCTTTGCTTTGCTTTGCTTCCCATTTGGTCAAAATGGATGGGATGAAATCTTCTGTCACTTTTTGGTGTCCTACTTATGTCTCATGTTCAAAATTAAGTTTAGTGTTTAGAGTTTAGGGTTTTAGGTTAGAAATTGTGGTTATGGTTTAGGGAATTTAGTGTAGGGTGTATTTTTTAGGGTATAGAGTGTAGGGTTTAGGATTTAGAATTTAAGATTAGAGTTTAGAATTTAATTTTATAGTGTTTTTTAGTGTTGGACATAAGTAGGGGCACCGAAAAGGGTCAGAAGAATTTTATCCAAATGGATGGACCAGCGTTAGGGTAGTTTTTACTTTTGAAATTTTTAAATTTTCATATAATTTATTTTATTCTATATTGATAATATAATTTCACACTAATCTTTATATAATTTTATTAAATATAAAAATTTGCACCATGACATAAAATCATGGGCGATGTCTTCTTGTTTGGACCGTTTGGTGATACATAATTCCTTAAATTATATGTTGCAACTGAATGAGATTTGTTCATCTGCTTGTTTGTTTATTTATTTCTTTATGATCGTGCATTGATATATTCTTCATTTGTTGAATGATTATCTTTGTTTAAGCAGCATTGTACTGCAAAGGAGTTTCAGCAGGAGACAACTTTCCTGGGCGTTTGCTTGCTTGACAGATTCTTAAGCAAAGGGTTCTTCAGAAATAAAAGGAGTCTTCAGATTGTTGGAATAGCCTGCCTTGTATTGGCCACCAGAATCGAAGAGAATCAGCCTTACAACAGGTTAATTCTAAGCTTACTCGGTCCCATTCACTCTTTCCATGAACCCAACCTTTTTATATATGATAACTTGAAGAGTGCCATTAACTTTAAGGTATTGAACCTAACGAAGATGGTGAAATTTATTTGCGGCTAAATATCTGTGTCAGTGTGCGGCAAAAGAAATTTTACGTAGGAACCAACACGTACAGCAGAAGCGAAGTGGTGGCCATGGAATGGCTGGTGATGGAGGTTCTCGACTTCCAATGTTTCCTGCCTACCATCTATAACTTCTTATGGTATACACTTCTTTTTTTATTATTTTTGTTATAATGGAAGATCCCACACCACATCATACAATTGCTGACTGCTGGGCCAAGATTCGATCCACAAAAAAACCATTCTTCATTTCTGAAGTGGATCGAGGAGCATTAAGACAGTTTTATTTTTAAAAATTTCAAATTCTCATAAAATTCATACAGTAACAAAAAATATCTTGTGTCCATCCTACTTAGGTTCTATCTCAAAGCAGCCAAGGCCAATGCGGATGTAGAAAAGAGGGCCAAGTATCTGGCGGTGCTTGCATTGTCAGACCATCAACAGCTACGGTACTGGCCATCAACTGTTGCCGCTGGGGTCGTCATCATGGCCTCCATGGATAGCAATCAGCACGGATCATATCACCGAGTCATTGAGGTAACAAATACATAAATTTTACACATTCATATATATGTCTTCGATTCATATTCGATATTCATTTTTAAATCCGAGTAACATAATAATGGGTAAACTACAATGGAGGTCACTCAATTATGGGTAAGGTTACATTTGGATCACTCAATTATTAAAAGTTATATTTGAGTCATTCAATTATGGGTAAGGTTACATTTGGGTCACCCAATTATTAAAGGTTACATTTAGATCACTCAATTATGGGTAAAGTTACGTTTGAGTCACCCTTCATATTTAAAAAAGTACGTCAATTTAGTCCTTTTTTTCTTCGAAATCACGTGTATATCCTCGTTAACATTAGAGTACTTCATTTGAAATCATTAATTGATCCAATACATAAATTGATGCACTTTTTTTTTAAATATGAAGGGTTACCCAAACGTAACTTTATCCATAATTGAGTGATCTAAATATAACATTTAATAATTGGGTGACCCAAATGTAACATTACCCATAATTGAGTGACCCAAATGTAACTTTTAATAATTGAGTGACCCAAATGTAACCTTACCCATAATTGAGTGACCCAAATGTAACCTTACCCATAATTGAGTGAACTCCTTTGTAGTTTACCCCATAATAATCTATATAAAAAGTGAATTCACTGCTCTTAATGTTTTTTTGCAGATTCATATGAGAACCAAAGATAATGATTTGCCTGAATGCATGAAGGTAAGACTATAAAAATAATCTCATTTCTACATTGCTCTGCTCATATTTATCATTGGTTTTCATTACATTGAAGTTCACTGATAATGTTGTCTAAACAGAGCTTGAACTGGTTGGTACAGTATATAAGGTAACAATTAGTGGGGGTAAAAAAGTAATCTCAACATCATTTGCCATTACCAGTTTACCACTCATTCATCCCCCATCACATTGGAAGGCGGGTTGCCTGACTTCAGCAAAGTCTGATCAAACCACCGCAAAACAGGTAACTAAATTTTCCCCACCGCCCCCCGCCACCACAACAACCATCACCAAAATAAATAAATAAAAAGATTAGGATCTCAGAAAAAGTACTTGTAATTTTGTATGTTTGTTTTGTAGAAATTAACTTTTCAATGATTTTTTAGGGATGTCTTATACTTTTACGGCGAATAAAAATTCTCTACTTTTTTTATACCTCTTTTAATGTCTCATATTAAAAAAATAAATTTAAAGTTTATGTTTAAAGTTTAAAATTAGGGTTTAAGATTAGGGTTTAAAGAATTAGAGGAGGGTGTATTTTTTAAGTTTATAGTTTGATTTATGATTTAGAATTTAAATTTTTAGTATTGGCACATAAAAAGAGACATCTAAAATGGACATATACTGTGTCCCTTTTCAAGCACACAAGTAAAAGGGAATAAATTTTTTACTCCCTAAACTTATATTTTTTCTTAATTTCATCCCTAAACTTATTTTTTAGTCCAATTAACCCGTAACCTTAACAACTTTAGTCCCTCTTAGTTTTTCTTATGATGTAATACAATGATATCCTGACATGTGATATAATTTTAGAGTATTAAATCATTAAAATAACAAAAAAATATCCAAAGAACTATAATAAAAGAATCCTATTTTTATTTTCATTTTCCTATATTTTCCCATCAATCAAACAAAGCAAATCCCACAATTCTCTTTCGGTATGTTCTTTTTAAAAGTGTCACATTCATCACAGACATCTATTTAAAAGAAAAAGAACAAAGAAATTAACTCCCCGACATTTGAAAAGTGTAGAAAGAATTTCCAACAAGAATATTCACAAAGAAACCAATAATATCAAATGTGTGTTAAAAAAAACAATAATATCAATGGAACAACGTAGCTTGGATTGAATTAGATTTTAAATGTAACTTGAAGTACTGTTTCTTAGGTTTATAAATTCTTAATGATTGTTATATCATAATATTATTAAGGGATAAAGCTCCATTTAGTTTCTGAGTTAGATTACTTGCATTTGTTTCTGAGTTTTTTTTTATCCATATTTGTTCCTAGATTTGATTCATAGCATAAATTAATCTTTCATTTTAATACCATTAGTTCATATTTTAATACCATTAGTAGGTTTAGAATTTAAAGTTTAGATTAAAATTTATGATTAGAGTTATGATTTAAATTTAAATTTTTTAATAGTTTTAAGGTGAGAACAAAAATCGCCTGCCTCTGATTATGTTACTTTCTATACCTTACGTTAAGAAACACTAAAATATTAAATTTTAAATTCTAACCCTAAATTTCACATCCTAAACCTTTAACCATACACCCTAAAAATATACCCTACCTCTACCCATAAACTCTAACCTTAAACCCTAAACTCTAAACCAACTTTTTTTTAAAGTGGGGGCACAAAAAGAGGTATAGTTTGGGGGCAGACGATTTTCATCCTTAAAGTGATTACAAATTACTATATGTTCATATATATTTTTAAGCCTTTGACAATGCACACACTTCGCACACAAAACGATTTGAACTCGGGTCTCCTAAGAACCCTCTATGAGGAGTAATGCCTTTATGGCGACTCGATCCTAGGCACTCGACCATCAGTAAATTCTCATAAATAATAGTAATAAGATTTTTTTTAATAATCTAAAAGGTGCTTACAAGGTAGTATTTATTCATACATATTTTTAAACCTTTGAAAATATACACATACTTTGTAGACAAAGAGATTGAACTTGGACCTTCTAAGATGAATATCATATGGTTTTCTACTAAAACTACTTATTGGGTTGAATAGTAATAAGATTCCTCTCTCATTTTTGAGTGGTAATATACTAAAGATATTTTGACATAGATATTATCATAACCAACATGTCATGTATAGTTTGTTAGAAATATTATTACATAGTAATTTATTGAAATAAAAAATCCAATTAAGATGCTATAATTTCCAATTTAATTACGTTTTTGAAATTTCAGAAATCTTTAAAAATTTCATATAGTTGCCGTACTATATATAAGTAACAAATTTAATTACTGTTTTCAATGTTATATTTTCAAGTTAATTATAATTTAAATATACTGTCCCTATATTATTTTATTAAAATTGAAATTTCATAATTTAGAAATACAAGATTAGAAATTTAAAATGGATAAAATTAAAATTTAGAGACTAATGGCTAATTTAGCATCAATTTTCGAACTCCCTTTGAGGGCAAACGATTGATTATTCAGAAGTTGAATTTTCAATTGTGACATAACACCTATTTAGGTGCCAAATCAAGTAAAAAAACTGCAGCCAACGCTCGTTCAACGCGCATCCCATACATATTTATTAGTGTTTTTCTATTTGGCGCTCTACACTCGTCGGAGAAGCAGTGCTAGACGCAGCCTAAATCTTCAACAAATACATAGATTAATAGCTTTGACCCTTTTGTTTCCTCAATTTTCACCATTATGTGAGTTTTTTTATTTTCAAAAATATGAATCATTAGTAAGATTAATATTCAATCGAGTCGAGTCAAATTGAGTGGAGAAAATTTAAATTAGTAGAGTTGATGAGTATTTTTATCATTTAAACTTTATTTGATCTATTTTTGAAGTGAATTTATAAATTTTGAGTTGAATCGAATATATATGTTTAAATTTTTTATTTTTTACATTTATAATTTTATTAACTTGACCATTAAAAACTGTAAACATAAATGATGAAAAATTTATATTGCTCATTTAATAATACTTTTTATTTGTTTTTAAAGATCAAGGGTTGATATTGATAAAAAAACCGTAAATGTATGAAACATAATATTTTACTTTTACATAGCTATTAGGTCAATAATTAATGATAAAATTGAGTGAAAATTAAATCAAAATTTTCAAATAAAATTAACATGTAAACTTAATTTTAAAATCTAAAAAATATAGACACTAAATTTTAAATTTTAAAATAGTACAGAAATCACTCGCATTTTTAAACCTTTTACTTAACATATATAACCTTAACCACCATTTTCAATTTTTTTTATGAAAACAGAAGACATGATTATATATTACTCCCCCAATGAACGAGCGACCTGCCCAGTCGTCATGATTTGGTATAAAATATTAATATTTAATTTATAAATAATTTTTTAATACACTCTTCAAAGATCAAAGTGACAGATCAAGTGTTAAATCCACACTCCATAAAAACAGAAGAGTTAGGCAGTTTTAGGCTTGGGTTTTTTTATGAAGTTTTCCATAAATATTGTTGTTAATTTTTTTTTTCATAAATATGACACAAGTAAAATTATTTATAAAAATATAATATTTACTACAGTAGTTTTAAAGACGGATCTTCTGCAAACAGTAAAAAAATCAAATAAAAAAGTACAGCGTCGTCTATGTGACAACCATCTATGGAGGTCCATGTTCAAAGACGAAATGCATACTTATTGTCTTCAGCTTCTGTCTGTGGCAGATGCAGCAGTCGGGTGATAGGGGAGTATTTTTTTAATGAAAAGAAAGTAAATTACTGTTTAAAGTTGGATTTTAAGCATTCCGAGTTCTGACCTCAAGAACACTGTAGCAAATGCTATACTTCTAACAATAATATAAGCTAGGTCATACTTGTGAAAAAAAGGGGGGAAGTGTGGAATTTCACCGTTTTTATCAGTTCTAATAATAAGAGCCATTATCAACAAAATATTAGATGAACTAAAAAAATTAGTAGTTTTTTTTTTATTTCTATTTTTACCACCCTTCCTCACTACAAAATAAAAGAATGAATAAAAAATATATGAATAAACAGAAGCAATATAGATGCAAGAAATGCAGCAGCAGCAGAGGATTAAAGAGAAATGAAATACTTGAACCTTCATATGTAGACTAACTCCCTGCAGTAAGCAACTGAATATATTCTCTACAAGACAAAGTGCAGACTTGTCGGGAGTCGATCGCGATATCAGACGACTAACGTCCTATCACCTGCCTCGGAAAGAAATCTCGAGCTTTTTTTGGGGTTGCATTTATCATAGGATTGATATGCCCCCGAACCAGATGAAATGAATACCAAGATTGACCAAATGCATGGAGCAGGCAACGGTTTTCTTATCAAATCAATCGAGATGGTGTTTTCTTTTACGACACCTATTGACGTACCAAGTTGCATGTTTTTGTAGTCCCACACCAATCATCACTTTCAAGCTTGTGAGCATGATATAGGTCATGGAAATCAAGACAAGTATGCAAAAGAATCTCCATGCCAGAGGGCTGCATGGAAGCTGAGCAGCATAGACCGGAGTCAACACTCGAATGACCTTAAAAACACCGAAAAAGAAAACAATTAGTTAAGTTCGTTTGAAATACTTACCGGAAAAGAAAAACAAAGAAAGTGCTTAATGTAATAGTACAATTTTGTGATTGCCCCATATGTTGTCACTGCTTAGCATCTAATATTTTCCAACAAAACCAGAATATTATGACTTCAACTTTCTATCGAAATGTGTTGCCGGTCTTAATTTTTCTTAAGTAGTCTGGATATTATGCTATCAGAGAGTGCTTTGAGAAGAAATCATAACAGGCACTTACCACACAAGCTGATGCAAGAGGCACAAAAGTGAGATTCTTCTTGCAATCTTCGGTTTGTATATTCAAAGTCTGAAAATGTTGACATTGATTAACTTTAAAAGTTCATTAATACAAGATTGTTAAAGAATATATATATATAATCATTTTTCTTATATTTTGAAATGTTTTGATAAATAAAAGAAGGTAATCTACAGAAAGAAAAACGGTAGAAGGGAGGAAGAATGGCAGACGAGATGATATACGGAACAAGATTAGTTGCTAAAACGACAGTTTTAGGGGAAATGATAAGCAATTCATTAACTAGAGAATCATATACCTGCTTGCACAAATCTTCAAGAAACTCGGAGTATGCGATGGGCTTTATATCGTTGAATTTGGCAAGGAATGAATGCTTTATGATATCAACTAAAATTTCACAAACGAAAACCACAAACGCATTCTGCAAAGTTCACATGTGACATATATGAGCAAGCCATACAAAGCATCTATGATGAGAAAGTATCTTAAAACACAGAGTACTATGATTGTGGTGTACTTACGAAAAGAAAACTTTTGAACCAAGGACTCTCTGCTTCCAAAATATTTTGAGCTAAAACAAACAAGAGACATGCTGAAATGTGGAATCTCTCTACTGAATCTGAGAGGTAAAATAATTCAATAGTTTATATTTGAACCCCCAAAGAAAATCACAGGAATTAACATGTGCAATTAGCTCAAGCTGATTATTACATGCTAACTGATGCATGTGTATAAGATGTGTGCATTTAAAAGCATACTCCAACCAACAGGGTTGGTCCAAGTGGTGAGCAGCTTGGTATCACTTAAGCAGGTCTCGAGTTCGAGACCTTGTGTATGCAGAAAATTAGGTGTGCGAGACGGGTCGGTCTGGACTAGTCAGGGCAAATCTCTGGGAACCGGGAGAGGCGGAGAGCAACATAAAAAGCATACTCCAACAAACGTTACATTACCTCCTTGTGTACTTTAAATTCCGCAAGAATCCAAAATATCATCAATCACAACTCACAATTTCCATAAAAAGGACATATACAAAGGGCAACTAACCTGAGTAAGCCAGACTGTGGGTGTTATCCTTGCTAAAGCGTTTGAAGACATTGCTTTTTATCTCAGCAAAGTTATTGGATACCAACAAAGCAAATAGTGCATTATTATGAGCAACGATGCAAGTTGATAAAGTAATTGCCTGAGCTAATAAAATAAAAGAATGAAGAAGTAATAGTAGTCAAGGAAACAAGACGAACAAGAATATTTACGAAGTGGAGAGAGAGTGGGATAAAGAACATTGTTGAACATAAGGATATTTGAGAAAGCCATAGCCAATGCTTGGTCAGAAACAAATCTGCGAATCCAGAATCCCATGTTTTCCTGAGAGCAATTTGCCAGTCCTTCCGCGGAATTAAATAGGGTTTCTAGCACATCTCCACCAAAGCTTTGGCATAATTTATCAAATATCTGTATGTGGGACACAAGAAACATGAATATCAGAGGAACCCATGCTAGTTCCTCGTAGCAGAAACATATCCTAATATGGAGGTGCGAAATAAATGAAACCCAAAATTTCACTTAACAATCATGAATCCTCCCAGTATATATGTATTCTCACTTTTGATACCTAGATATGAGTTTTGAAAATAACATTCTATAAATTATTTCAGTGTGATGAAAATAAAAATTTGTTCCAAAAGCATAGAATTCATTTAAGAGTAAGCAGCATACTAAGCAAATTTTGAATCCATGACTTAATCTCTTGACTTTGAGATATTCTTCAGTACTTCTCTCTTGGAAAAGAAATGTTCCAACTCCCAACTTTAAATAGTTTGATTAAGGCCATCAGCCATAATAAGCAATTGCGATGGCATATTTGAGCTCAATGATTAGAAGACTGGGAACTAAAGTTTCTCATTTTTCAATATACAAAATAAGAAATAATTAATTCTCAACAATTAGAAAACTATAGTTATGTTCCTCTCCAAGAACTATAAGAATGTCTCCTCGACCACTTTAGCAGTTATGAAATAATTAAGTCTCAACAATTAGAAAACTATGGTTATGTTCCCTCTCCAAGAACTATAAGAATGTCTCCTCGACCACTTTAGCAGTTATCTATCTAATACACCTGATATAGTCGGTGTGTCCTGAAGGTAGAAAAACCCTTAGTGTAAACACCTTTGGTAGCGCTTGTGGAGTCTATAGGGTTCTAGCATTACTAGACTGCGAAAAAAATCATTAGTAACTAAGAAATTCTGCTTGATAAGTCCTTTTGTAACCTTTTGCATTCTGTTGATGGTGACACTTGATTAAAAATCTATAACTGGAATAAAAATAACCGACATCCCCATCAAAGTTGGCCCCTAAATCCATTAAGTGCCTAAATCTCCGACAGTTGATAGCTTTGTTTAGGGTAGTTTCTGATCTGTGCCCTTAAATGCAAACCAGTGAACCCCTCTAAGTAATTTGGAAATGTGTAAAAATCAGGTTCAGCTGTTCATTCTCACCTCCCACACATTGTAAACCACATAGAGTTTGATTGTTCCTTGACCACGAATCATGTGATATATCAGGCTGATATCTGGGAAGACAAAACTAAAAATTAGAAATAAAACCGCTTATGAAATCAGTATACTAGTTCAAGTCTTGGTTCATTTGTGGAAGCGCACTAATTATGCTTCAAAGTCCTAACAAGCAGCAATGACACTTGGAATTTCTTACTGATTTTATATTACAAACATGCATGCAGTAATACTGCAGATATACCTGTTTGCCCCAGGACAATGACTCCACAAGCCAAAACAAGAAAGCAGCCAAAATCACACAGCTCTGCTGCAGAAGGCCATTTGAACTGCCTGCCCCAAACATGGTTAGGTTATTTTGCAATCATTACAAGTTACAATAACTGCACTATGTGCGAAAGTAGAATTATATAGACACCCTAATTTCACCATGGAAAAAATGGTTTAAATTTGTTTTTGCCTATCATTAAAAAAGAAGACACCCAATATGACATACTAAATTTGCTTTCGGCTACTCAATCTCTGGCAATCACAAGCCAGAATCTAGAGTCATATATTCTGAAGGATAATTATTTGAACAAAGTGGTTTTCTCGAAAATAAAAAAGAATAATCAAGAAAGGTAGGAGGAAGACAGGAAGTATTAAATATATGCATGGATGGGTCTGATACTAACCCAATTAAGAAAATAAAAATGACTGAAGATTTTCTTCAAGAAAAGTGAAACTTCCAAATTAAAGGATGAGTCATAATTTAAATGAGTAATGAGATGTTGCAAGGTTAATCAATCAACAAACAAATCATATGTAGAAAAAGTGTGTGTGTGCATATACATATATATTTATAATATATATCATAAAATGATAGCTAACCTTGTAGTCAGGAGCCTCCATAACGTAATCAGAACCCTTGTTGGCATGATAGTTAACAAGGACAGAAATGAATCGAAGCAGACAAAGAAGCCAGCGGATATTAGCTGAAATAATGTTGCCACACTTGAGGATGTTTCAAAAAAATATAGTGTTACCAGAACATAGTTTGAAGATTAAGCATTCGACCAGAAGTACACACCATTATTTCAACATTTAAAAAAACTTGACTAGACATTCATTTTAAAGGCACACAATTAAATCTTATTTAAGTTATCAAATAGAATAAACTGTAAATCAAAGAAAGACTGAATAAGAAGTGAAAGGAAACTTACTATCCATAAAGTGATAAGGTACATGCAGAGATTACCAACAAAATCCATCTATTTCTTTTCTCTATTATCTCTATCGAGATTCAAAAAAGGAGAGCTAAGATTACCACTTCACATCTCCATGGCAAGCGGAAGATAGTGTCATATACTCTTTCTCGTTCTTTTTCACTACCAAGTGTTGTGGTGTTCCGCAATGAATTTCCATGATGCATTTCTTCGAAAAAGTATTTCACAGGCGATTTACCAACAGTACAGACACCTGATATGCCAAGGACCAAAACAAGTGTAGGTCATTTCCGCAAAACATAACTTGAATAAACCAGAGAATGCATAAAAAAGTATAATGATCAGTTCCCCCAATTTTTTCACCAAGAAACCAAACTTAAGGTCAGAATCCTCATTTAATAAATAAGAGAACATCTTTCTATGGAAAATTCCGCTTAGAATTTAAACTGTATGTCAGCAGTCATAACTTTCTGGATCCAACATCGTGAGCAATGCTCGGAGAATAAAAGATTACAACATATAAAAATATGATAACCAAGTAACCAGTACGTGCTTCTGCCAGTACCTTTAGGTTCCCTTGAATCAAAGACACAAAAAAGGGAGGTTGCATCTTACAACTAAAGAAAAAGATAGCATGCAGAATCTCTGCCTACGATGCACGCATAAGTAGCATTCTCTTTCATGTTATGCAGAATTTTGACACAAAAATTTGCCACCAATTTTTTAATAACATATGTCAAAACAAGTATGCCTCAATCAGAAACTACTCGGGTCTGACACATGAATTCCTCTGTTTGAATCAAGTACAGTTATTTTAGAGGTTTGACGACATCAGACCATGATCTCTAAAAGCTCTCTAACTCATTGAACCGCTTTAATGAATTGCATTTGTTTCTCAAAAGATTCACAATTTGTGCTGCATAGAATCTCTTTCTCAACTTCTACACCATCAACCATGACCATTTTAATAACTACTAATGCTAACATATGAATTGACACTCTACCATCAGCCATTATCGTTTATATAACAGTTTATAGCAAGAATTGTTTTATTTGATTGGTTAGAAAAATAATGACTAAAATCATCTTTGAACAGTTTACTTATACTTGCTCCTTAGTTTCTTCTATTATGTTCCATACAACAAAATAGATTCTCATGAAATTCGAAACCAAAGAAATTCATAAAAGAATGAAATTGCGTAAAAACTCACAATTAGGATCCTCTGCCATAACCCGTTTCCAATCCAACGACTCAGCTGTTTGAAACGTATTCACCACGTTCACATTCCCATTCGCCGGCGGAAACTGCTCCTTCGAACTACTAACCTCCCCGCCACTCTCGTCCTCCCTCGCTGCCATCGTCTCCATCTCATCCACTCCGCCAGCCACGGCTCCATTGACATTCCTCTGCCTCAATTCTCCAAAACCACACACATTCTGGCACACGCTATCCTCCAGCACCACGACGCTCGCGCCACCAAGGTAACTGATCCTGTTAACATTTCCATTGTCTCTGATCCCATAGTTCTCCGAATTAGACCCCGCCAGTACGTTGCCGCCATTGCTCCTACGCTGTTTCACGACCGCATCTTCCAAGATAATCGGGTCCTCCGTCGTGGAATCCTTTTTCCTCTTGTGTTTCTTCTTCCGATTTTGGCGGGAAGGATTGCCGCCGCCGTTTGGGGATAGCGGTGGATCTGGAATCGATTGGAAAATTAAAGATCGGTCTCCTTCTTCTAAATACTTGTTTTCAGTTAAAATCCCGAGAGAGGGTTTTCGACTACCTGACGATCTCAACGCCATGGTTAGTCGTCGTTACACAAAAATCACTTCAGAGAAAACCAGTATGATAAATAACGAAATTTCAAAATTAGATTCGATTCATTCTTTTTTGTTTGTTTTTGGGCTAAACTGAAGCCAAGTGGGCCGTTAGTGGAAATTCAAAGTTTCATCAATCCATCGGTTTGAGTTTAGATTAGGTATTTAGGTTTATATATAATTCTAATATATTCATCAGAATTGTTATGAATATTTATTTATGTGGATGTCTATCATGATTAGAACTTTATCAAAGGAGTTTGATTTATTTATTATTAGGAATATTATCTCTATGAATTAGAGTTTAATGTATTATGTACTTCTTATGCCTATAAATAGATGATTCATTGAAGGCATTGTACACAAGTCTATATTTTGAGAATAATATAAATCTCCCTCTTTCTCTCATCTCTTTGTTCTTCTTGTTCTTATTCTTGTTCTTCTTTATTTTATTCACAACACGTTATCAGCACGAGACTCTAATCAACTGAGGTCTTCATCGTTATAATTCAAAAAGAAGTTACCGGGAAGAATTCGATTATAGAATAAATCAAAGATAAGTTTTTTTTCTCCTTATTTTTTTTAAGTTACCGATTGTCTTTCTCTTTCTATTTTAACTTTGTTTTAATTTTTGAAAATTTTGGAAGTATGTTTGATTTTATTCGAACATTGGAAAGAGATAAATTTGTGGCTTCTCACAAACCAAAAGACGAATCGACAGAGACGAAGAGGTTGCGTTTGGTGTAAATTACGTGTGTTTTCTCTTGTTCCTAAAAGGGTTAATTAGCGGAAAAAGTCGATAATGTCGCGCTGTTTTCCTTACCTGCCTCCTCGGCTTTTAAAGCAGGGAACGATGGAATCGATTAAGGTTTGTTGAGCGAAAGTATTTGTGGGTTTTCATTTTTGGTACTCAACTGCTTATGCTTTTCATACTTAATTATTATTATTTGTGTTTGTATATTTGTAAATTCATGAAGTTTGATGATGGTGCATGTAAAGCATGTTCAATTTACTGACTATACTTTGTAATCATGAATAACAAAGTTATGTACGTAGAACTATGGTAGTCTTTCATTTAAATTCACTAAAATACGTACTCTAGGTTTAAGGTTTTTTTTTAGTAACAGAGATCTGTACATTAATGAAACACCTTTGTTGGTTTAGTTTTTTTTTTAAAGAGAGAATTATGACATAGATCCTCTGATTTCTAATATATTCAATTCAGCCTATACATATAGATCTTATTATATGGTTTCATATATGTTTATTTTTGACACAATAGTTAAACTTTGTATTAAGATCAATATGTGTTTATAATATTTTATTTGATGATATTGATATTTTAACCATGTATTGAGTTTTACATGTATTTAACTGACTTGGAAAGAGACACGACATTATGAGAAGATATTTTGGTCATTTGCTACGTCTTCATTTTCCTCGAGAGGAAAACTAATATCGGTAAATTCTGATTTTATTTTTATTCTTTAAATTATGATTTTAATGTGCGATAAATCATGGTGAATTTCAATCTATAAAAAGATTGTTATAAAGTCTATATTTGCTCGAAAGCAATTTTTCTTCTTTGTCGAAAAACTCGACCATAGACTTCTCTCAATTTCAAGTTACGAAAATTCTTCTTGATCCAAAAAGTTTTATGGGAGGCATTCCTTGAAGTGAATGCAAAGCATGATGTTTATTCCATGCGATTATCAATGATGGGGCATTCCCTGAAGTGAATGCAAGCATGATGTTTATTCCATGCAATTATCAATAATGGGACATTCCCTGAAGTGAATGCAAGCATGATGTTTATTCCATGCGATTATTGGATCTGTTTCATTCCCTAAAGTGAATGCAAACATGGTAAATCATTATTCAATTAGAGACATAATTTCGATATAATCTAAGTATAATTGGCTGGACATCCCGTTCTGTGAGGCTACTGGTCTCAAAGGAGGTTTTTAAAGGACCTTGTGGACAGGTTTAACAATGCCGCGTACGAGGATTAAATCTTTGTTCTCTGTGATAAGGATATGTGAAAAAGGTTTTAAAGGCCCACTGGCTCTACTCCATTCCCTGAAGTGAATGTGAGATTATATTATGGAAGGAATAAAAAAATCACATTAAAAGTTGTGGTCGTGATCGAGACTATGAATATACACATGAAAAATATAGTCGTTTTAATAATACTTCTACCCGCTGGTAGCGAAGTTATAAGGATGACAAGAGTGATAAAGATCATTCTAAGGAAGTGAAATCCTTTTACCAATGTGATGTTATAAACCATTGGTTTCGTACTTGTCAAACGCCAAAGTATTATGGACTTTATCCATAATCATGAATGATAAATGAAATAAAATATAAACAAAATTTGTTTATGGCAAAAATAATTATGGCGTTATTGGTCCAACTCAATTGGATATTGTTAATTTTCTCATAACCCTTGAAGGGAATAATTTACCATTTATTTTATTTCCCTTATAACCTCTAACAGGAATAATTGTTTTTTTTATGTTAATTCGTTTTATTTATTATTTATTTATGTTAGTTTGCTTTATGTTTATTTATTTCACATATTATTTATTTACGATTTATGTTAATTTATTATTTGAAGAATATGATTACTTCCGGAATAAAATATACAATGAATTGTGGCTATTTATGCCTAGAATTGTGGCTATTTATGCCTAGCAGATAATGCAAGTACTCATATTGTACTTAAGCATAAGAAATATTTTTCCCATTTAAATGCAAGGGGAAATATGAGTAGTATTTCTCAAAGTACTAAAATATCAATACTTCGGAAGAGCACTTGAAAGTTTATCTTTGATAGATAATCGACTTGATATGATGTGCTATATTTTATATTTTTCATTCCTTGAAGTGAATGATACAAAGTACATATTTTCATTACCTGAAGTAAATGAAACAAAGCACATTTTGAAAGGTGCACAATTATGCATTTCTCGATTAAAATGCAAGGGAATAATGTAAGTACTATACCCGGAAGTACTAATATCACAAAAGGCTCTGGTTGAGCAAATATGTTATTGTCAAATGGAACTTTATTCCATATTCACAGTGCGTTATACTCGTCAAAGTCATAAAGAGAGCAATATGAGTTCGCAAAATATCCCCTTGGAAATTATAGATAACATATGTTATCAATTGGCATTTGAAATAAGCCAATATGGAAATAAGTTCTGGTAGCCAAAAAGTCAGTTGAAAGCTCTAGGAGAGCTATATATTGCTACCAAAAGATAATTTCAATTGGAAGCTCCGAAAGAGCTAAATATATTCTTATTTAAAGGAACAATTTTGATGTCCGTACTAGACATGTACGAGTAAGATTGAATTACATGTTATGGTAAACAAGAAGTTTACAAATTCAGAGATATATACACACATATATATAGTTGGCATGATCGGTTAGACCATCCTGATCAATAATGGTGCAGAAATTATTGAGATTTACATGCACATGTATTAAAAGAACCTGTAGTTCTTGTGGTGCTTATTCTCAAAGGAAAGGATTAAATTCCACTTATTAAAGAACGTGAAGTTCTTGTGTTGCTTAAAGGAATTAATTAAATTCCACGTACTAAAAGAACATGAAGTTCTTGTGTTGTTTGTTCTCAAAGGATATAAATGATCCCACTTACCAAAAGAATTAGAACTTAAAGTTCTTGTACTGAAGTTGAGACTGAATGCCTTGCATATCTGAACGAAATATGGGCCCATATATCCACAAATGTGGAAAGTTTTATATGATTTTAGTAGATGCATCTACATTATTTTATCGACTTACAACCAGAAGTTTGTGAGATTGATTCTAAAAAGATTCAGATTATGCAATTAGACTATTCGTCTTGAAAAGCTAGTGGGTTTATATTTTAGGCTATATCGGTTGTTACAAAGCCTATTGATTATGAAAAATACGGTTTAGCAAATCTTTAATTGGATGCCTCCTATTTAATAGCTAAACCGTGAGAACAAAACATTTAATATTTATATGGTATTTCCATATAGCAACACTTATACGCATCAAGCCAACGAGTTATAATAAACTCCCCATTATGATTTGACTTTTGGTCAGAAGTCATGTTTCCCATTTTTTGAATCTTTGAATGTGCGATATATAGTTGAATTGCTCCACCATAACGCACAAAATGGGCAAGTAAAAAGGGTTGAGAATATATATTGAGTACGAGTCTTCTTTTATGTTTAAATTCTTAAACATTAATTGGAGAATCATTTATGACATGATTTTTCTCAACATCAGGGGGAGATAATAATCAGTTGGATAGAGGAAAATGAATTATCATTATCTAGATCCTCGTATATGAACTAGAAGTTCATAAGATAATTCATGATATTACATGTCAATTGCCAGACATATTTACTGACCAATGAGAGTAATTAAGTCTCATATACCAGCTGAAATGATGTAAGTTTAAATTACATGTTAGAGCGAGAGAACATAAATCATGCCTGAAGCATGATAGTTGAAATGGTTCCAATGATCAAAATTCTCGTAAATAAAAAGTAATATCAGATGGTCATATATTGGAGGCGGGTGCTCCTGAAGAGACTCAAGACATAACAAATAATAAAACTCTATAAGAGTTTCAGGTACCTGAAATAAAGATTGAAATCTTGAAGAGATCTCGATGAGTTATGTCATTACGAGAATGGAACTAAAAAATTGGAAAGTTGTCGACAACGATTTTACAAACAATTTTACATAAAATACTTCTATAGAAGTAAAGAAAGAAATCGAGGATCTTGTATAAAATCTATCCAGAAGTATAGATATTGAATTGGCCAATGTTGAAAGACGCTTTGAACTTCTAAAATAGAAGTATTTGGACCAGCAGTCCAAACACCTAAAGGTGTAATGCAAGTGAGGTACAAATAAGTAGTCGTAAATACGACTTGAACTATGATTTATGAAAAGTTTTAATTACTTCATGGTGGATGCAATTACTTTGGCAGTTTTTGAAAAATTTACATGCGTCTAATTATTTGTGGATCCATATTTATCCTTGAAGGATCTAAAATGCTATAAGCATTTGGAAATTTCTGAGGAAATTTATTTAGACATGTCTCATGAATATTTTGGCGCATTTGGTATAATCGCCTTAGTGAATACTAATTGAGAAAATGCTATAAGAATGATCAGATTTCCTTATGTATTTTATAAAGGAGTTTGGATCAAGATCCATTATGATAATTTTAGAACTCCTAAAGAGCTTCAAATTGGAAACTCATGAAGTACTTTCAATACAAGTACTTGAATCTTGACATCAAGTTTATCTCGGCCTGAAGATCGAGCATTTTTATATATTTCTTTTGTCTATGAATAGACATAAGTTGAAAGAATCTTAAAGAAGATTCAATATGAATAGAGCATATCTATTGAGTATCCCAATAGTTGTAAGATTGTTGGATGTGAATAAAGATAATTATATCTTTTCTTGGTCTTGAAGCACTATATATTAGTTGGTCAAGAAATATCTATGAATATACAAAGATCATTACATTTAGATCTTCAAACATTCGTTGATGCCTCCTCAAATGTTGTAGAAATAATTGTTATGCACGAGACAAGCCAAAAAATGTGTTTGGCTAAGACTATTGACCCAACATATCTAAAAGATATGTGGATTTACTTTTACAAGATATGATAAAAGCTATCTTGTGTGAAGATAACGCAAGATGTATATCTCAGTTTGAAAGTGGATACATCATGGAACATATTACTCCAAAGTTTTCATCCCTCACGATCTTTAGAAAAATGATATTCAAGATTAAATTATGAAAAATCAAAGATCTTCTGTGATGTTTGCATGAGGGGGAGTAAATACGCGTTGCACTCTTTTTCCCTTAACCGAGGTTTTGTCCCAATGGGTTTTCCTGGTAAGGTTTTTAATGAGGCAACATGTTATGCGTATCAAAGATGTGTGTACTCTTTTTCCTTCACTAAAGAATTTTTTTTCCCACTGGGTTTTTATCTTAGTAAGGTTTTAACGAGGCACATTATCTTCATAGACATCCAAGAGGGAGTGTTATGAATATTTATCTATGTGGATGTCTATCATGATTAGAACTTTATCAAAGGAGTTTGATTTATTTATTATTAGGAATATTATCTCTATGAATTAGAGTTTAATGTATTATGTACTTCTTATGCCTATAAATAGATGATTCATTCAAGTCTATATTTTGAGAATAATATAAATCTCCCTCTTTCTCTCATTTCTTTGTTTTTCTTGTTCTTATTCTTGTTCTTCTTTATTTTATTCACAATAAGAATACAATTTTTTAAAGATTTGCTAATTGGTCGATTTGTTAAAAATATTTATATTATTGTCCGTTTAAATTTTATATTATTCTATGTTCCTCAATATCACTTTTCTACAATGTTTTTTCAAAAGTTTTTTTAGAGTTAATATACTTTTTAGATAAAAGTAATGCATAATATATAATTTTTCAGGTTAAAAATATTTTTTTTTGTAATATAAACAAAGTATTTGACTGAGGTGGGACTCGAACCCGCTAGTAGGGTAGGTAAGTGAAGGTCCCTTACAACTAAACTAAGTGTTTATTTGACAACAAAAAAATTTACTCATTCTATCTTTGTTTATATCATCATTTTTTTATTTTTTTAAAGTAAAATCTAAAATGACATTCTCTATATATAAAAAATATCGTTGACAAAATGATAACAATATCAAACAATCTCATTTTAAACCAAATAATTTTAAAATATTTCTGGATTAGTAGCCGACACTCAACCTTAATTCTCTTTTTTTTTTCTGTCACCGCTCATCATTTTTTCACTGCCAATTGTAATTTTTTTTCTTTGATTGATAGTTGGTAATTAATTTTAGTATTGATTATCGACTACAAAATTTATTATTTTTATTGTTTATATTTTAATAAGAATCTTTATATTTGTGGCACGCGTTTCCTCTGTCCTCGTGACACGCGTTTTCCTCTGTCCTTGTGACATATTTTCTTTGTTTTGTGGTTTGTTTCATCTGTCCCTGTGGCATGATTTCAGCATACCCTAGTGATCGTTTGTTGCTCGAACAGAGATTTTAACAGTGCTAGTTTCTGATTATAATTTTGTCGGTGGTCATGGAAAGTTGGATCCTCACTCGGTTGATGGTTGTTGGCCGATGTAATCAGTCCTTGGTAGCAGAAAATTCTGCCTGATAGTTTGGGCCGCTCACAACTCTTTTTTCACCCGTTATGTGTCTAGATTGGATAAAGACAAGGAGATTCAGGAAAATTTCTGGACTTTGATGGTATGCTTATCTCTATGGAATATTCACTTTTTTTTTATTTTTGGTTGTAAGAGATTTTGGTGGATTAGTCTCATTATTCTCGTTCCTGAATGCATTGTAATTGTGATATCTTCTATGGTTTTAATAAAACTAGTAGCTTTTATCCAAAAAAAATTAAAGTATCTCAAAAATATTTACCCACCTCACGTCTCAAAAGTAATGTCAAACTGATAATTGCTTGAACAAGAGTGTTTAGTATTATTGTTAAAAATAAATAAATATTCAATACACAGGCGGTGGAAACTGAAAGTTTTCACAAGCGCCTTAGTTTTAGGGTACATGAAGTTAGTTTAGGGTATATAGTTTAGGGGTGTAGGAGTTAATTTAGGGATAGTTATTTCAATTTAAGGTTTAGGGTTATAATTCAGGGTTTATAGGTTAAAACCTAAATCCTCGTCATATTACCCTAAAAACTAAACCCTAACATGTAAACCCTAAATTATAACAATAAACCTTAAATTGAAACAACTATTCCTAAATTATAAACTCCTACACCTAAACCCTAAACTTTATACTCTAAACTAACTCCTTATACCTTAAAACTAAGGCGCTTGTAGAAATTTTCAGTTTTCACCGCCAATGTATAAGATGTTAATCTTAAAAAAATTGGTAATATAAATAAGAATAAATTGATAATTTTAATCAAATGTGCTTTTGAAAAAAAAGTTAAAATCTATAAATTTCAGCTTTTTGAAAACTAATTTTCAAATGAAGCTGAAAAATACCTTTAGTCTGAAAAAACTACTTATGTCTACAATGATTTTAGCTTCAAAAATACTTTTAAGCTCAAAAACATTACAACAGAGCATAGTAATACATCATAAGACTATACAACAACGGCTTGAAATTTCAAAGTAAGTTTATATCACTAAATTAAAGGTTTAATTTTTAAAGTCTTTTTTACCCAATTACTAATTTTAATAAATAATTATTTTTTTTAAAATATGGTGATGTGATGGCAAGGGTAGTACTTGTTCAAGTTTCTTAGTCTTTTTAAAGACGACACACACAACATGCATTACTAGTACTCGAATCCGGGTCCTAAAGGATGATAAACATATACCTTTGCCACCAGGACACAATGGATGAGCATAAATAACTATTATTTAAACATATAAAATATTTAATATATAAATCAGGAGAAATCTATTTATCATTCATATATGCCACCTATTGCATCAAGTGTAGCCTAAACTCAATGCAAGCTATAGATTTCATTTCATACACCCAAGCTTTTCACATCAGCAGCAAATTAAAGGCATGGATCAAAATAGAAACTTCAAATGTTAAAGAAGTCTAGCAAAAATAATCTCATGATCTAGCAGCCATTGCTAACGCCATCTCGATTATACATACATAGTACCGTAACCTGTATCGCGTTTAGATGTGAATGAACCTTCGGAAAACTAGAGCTTCAATGTAAGATCCGGCGAAGATGTATCTGTTCTTGGTGGGGATGCAGTTGCTACAAAACTTATATTTGAACTTCGAGCGTAATCCGAAGCCTGGTTGCTGCTGGCCCCTTCATTCACCTGCCTGAAACTCCCTGGCCAAAAGGAGTACTCGACATCGTCTTCTTCCATGAATATCGGCATCCCAAAATACCCTTGATCGAACCGTGCTGGTGCTGCAGCTCTTGTGTCTAGAGGCCTCTGGGATTGCATGATTCCATGGTGCATGGCAGAATGAGCTTTGATCCCGAGAGACCGAAATGCAGAACCATGAAGGGGCAAAGATGCCAAGCTTGTATACCTATTGGACAATATCCCCATCCGCATTGCACGTTTCGCCATCGTCCTCTCCCTCTTATGAGCATTCTGATGTCCGCCCAGTGCCTGCGAACTGTAAAACTTGCGCCTGCAATAATTGCAAGAGAAAACCCTTGGGATAGTGGGTGACAAAGTATTGATCGCTATCTCGCTACTAGTCTCGCCGGTTCCCTTCATCTCGGCATCACCGGCACTGAAATGGAGAGTCAGGTCTAGGGAAACGGACCCGGAATCCAGTTGAGCCTTTACAGGATTCGTGAGGCATGAAGTAGTGGTTGTGCTATCCTTTGAGGGATCTGAGGATGCTTCTTGCAGACATGCATTGGAAGCCGCTTGGCTACTAGCTTCTGAATCATTTCCGGATTCTAACCTCGGGCTCGGTGGTGTCATTCTCGGGTAATCAGCAATGTCTACTGCTTGTTCTGTTTGATATCTCCGGTATGAAATGTTACGGTGTTAATTAGTCAGATCTTCAACACCTACATGCAAGTAAAAAAGAAAAGGAAATGTTATACTGTTAACAAGAACATGCACTGCATAGCCAGACAAAATCGAAACATGAACCGGTCATAATAGACATGATTTCTTGCTAAGACGGTAAAGCTAAACATTCACACATATCTATACTAGTTTCCAAGTTTTGTGTTCGAATTGTGCAAACCTTGTAAATTAGAACAGAAAGGAATGAGACTATGTATTAACAAGTCAATAAGCAACAAAGAAACTTCGCAATCGGAAATATTCTGTTCAAGAATTTGGTTTTTCTGTTTCTTGCGGGCCAAGTACATAAAGAAATCCGAAGCTCGACTAGCCTTCAAGAAACACAAGTCGATAATTATATGAAAATTCGCCAACACGAACACTTCTAAACTTCCTTTTAGACATTGCCAACTAGAAGAAAAATAGCACTATATCAAAAAGACGGAGCAAATAGTTTGATGATCGGCAAAGCTCGGACTGCATTGGAATAAAGAGTAATCACCTCAGGCACACAAACTCAAAATTAACCTACTGTTGAATCTATTCTATGATTTCTCATTTCTTCCCTAAACTCACAACTTCCCGGCTTCATAGCGGGTTTCACAACGCAAATTCTCGAGTTTTTGAGGAACATCAGTTCTTTGTGATGGATGAGGCAAATAGGCAACATGTGAGATAACGAGCATTTATATTAAAAAGACCTATTGCCATGGAAAACACAACCCAACATATTTTCTGAGCTGAAAGGTACTCGTAAAGCACCGCTATTGGTAACGACTTGTTTCCTACGTTACTCGGATTCGGGTGATTCATTGCAAAACACAAGAGATCAAATAAGAACTAAAGAAATTACTGTCCAATTGAGGCCAGAGAGCTAAGCAAATAAATGAGCCTAACATGTGTAGGAGAATCGAGATAAACAATTCCAGGATCTAAGACGATTTACCGCAGGTGGTCGAGTTCCATGCCGGAGTTTTAATGCTACGAAAATTACACTCGACAGTCGACTCTCCTTAATTTCATATGGTGCCATATGCTTGCTAGGGGTATCAATCATGAAATGCAACAAGATGCTTGATTTCATAGAAAATTACATTTTTGAAGTAACAGATATCAGTTGCTATAATCTATGCTACCCGGACTCTTTTTTTCTTTTTATGTTAAATTCCAAATTTATTTTAAATTTTGAGGATTCCATACAGAAACATACTCATATCCGACACTCCACCCGAATCCGGATATCCGGATATCATAAGCTATATTTTCAATTTAGCTACTTTCTTAAGGCTAGCCAGAGAGGTTTAAACCATGAAAAGAATCAAGAAAAAAAAACCCAGATTTAGAATTCAGGAAACTAACACAAGCCCAAGAAAAAAAAGGTTAAAAATTCAACAAAATCCAAAGCTAAAAACAAGAAAGTAAAGATGGCAAGAACTGAAGGCTAAAATCAGTAAACACAAACCAAAAAAAGCTAACCCAAAAAGGAAAATCAAATCAAAAATCCGTAACATGTGAAAAAGATTCTTACTTGGTATATCTTTTTGAAGCTATTGAAGCTAAGGTATTATGAGAAGTATCAAAAGACAGACAAAACTATGAATATAGGGGTTTTAAACAAAAAAAAAAAAAAAAACTCAAAGAAAGTAGATGAAAAACACTAACCCAGATTGTTGAATTCTTGGGAATACTTTTTCCAGGCAACTTTCAACAAGGAAAAGATGGATTTGAGTGGGAAAATGAGAGAGAAAACATTGGAAAAAAGCAAAGGAAAGTACTTACTGTAAAGTCCCACAAAAAAAGAAAGATACTAAGAAAATGTTTGTCTCATTGCTTTCCTCTTTTCTTTTTTGTAATTAAAAAGTTGTTTGTGGTCAGATTCTTCTTTCCAATATTACCCAACTGCTACCTTTGTCAGATAAAAACACTCCCCATGCTCACTTATGGAATTTGCATGGACATCAGCCTTTCATCTCAGGCTAGCCCATACTTTTTTCTTTTTTGTTTCTTTTAGATTTTTTATTTTTATTTTTGTCCTATAATTCCATGAGTTTTTGTTTATATTAAGAGTTGAATATGATTATATTCCTGAATAAAAGCTAAAGTTATCTTTTTTTTTCATGTAAAAAAATTGTTTAGACAAACTAGTAATTAATTAGTGTAGTAAGATAAGATAATAAATCTCTTAAATTAGGAGGTTTGAGTATGGTGGTGTAAGTGAAGCAAAATAGATTGAGATGACCACTCATAATCGACCTTTGCAGCATTTGATCTAAATTAATCAAACAATAAATTGGATACTGATGATTATAGTAAAAAAATTCAAACCCAAATTTTTTTCTTGACGATTACACTTATTATTATTATTATTATTATTATTATTATTATTATGTATAGAGGTGAGCAAGGTTTGACTAAAAATAAATATTTTTTGATTCGACTCGATTTTATTCGTAATTTTGTAAACTCGATTCAGCTCGGAAAAATTTTAAATAAAGTTTGAGTTATAAAATGAAACTTTGAATTATTCAAAAAATTTAGTAATTAGTGGATCGATTTTCAAGTTCAACTTGAGCCCCTCAACTATGTGCGATATATGTATATCACATATGAAAAATATGAATATATATATCGTATATTGTCATAGAAAGTTATTTAAATTGAAATCGATTAGTATCATAATATTATAAATGTTTACAATTAAATTTGAATGGAAACTCAAAGAATTCGAGTCAAGTTTCAAAAACTCGACTCGGCTCAACTAGAAAGTTTTCAAAAAAAAGAATGAGTTAGAAAATAAAACTCATCAATTCAACTAACTCAAAAAAATTTACTCGATTCGATACAATACCTACCCTAATTATATATGAAATTAATTATTTATTGATCAATTTTTAAACAATAATTTGACGCATTATTTAAACTTTATATTTTGTTGATGGGTTTGTTTTATATTTAAAGTTTTTTTATAAATTAAACTTTAAATCTTAAATTAAAACTCTAAAATCTAAAATTAAAGTGCTTGTGAAAACAAAACGTTTCCACTACATGTGTATGAGATAATAATCTATTAAAAATAGTAATATATTAACAAATTGTGTAACTATTGTAGGTGGGAAGCTACGCCTGAATATTTATTTATTTATTTTTTGTGAATAGAGGACGAGCAATGAATTAAAAAGGAGTGATAAAGATCACGAACTAACTTGTCTTAGTGGTTAAGGGAACGGTTGTTATTTTTAGAGGTCATGAGTTCGAACACCAACAGTTGCAGGAGAGTGATTGAACATACTTTGTCAAATAGATGAAAGTATATTCAGAACAGATGTCGTTTGTAATCAGCTTATCTTTCAAAAAGAAAAAAATAGTGATAAAGAAGCCAAAGAAGATAAGAGTTGTAAAGAAAACATTATCCTTTTGTTTGTGGGAGGGGCATAATTAGTTTAGCCTTCAAATCAAACAACATAATCTAACCTTGTTTGTTCTTTACGTCCTATTATTTATATACTAAGTGACTCATTAGATTAATATATATTTTTTATAATGATTTATTCTAAAGACAAATTTTCTAATTCAATTTATTTTATTTATATTTTTAATATTTAAATTTTTTATTTTGTTTAAAAAATTTAACATCTTATCTCACTAGACCAACTGGTTGTTGGTATTAAAATTGTAAGTTAATTTAATGTCAATTCTTACTAATCATGTGTTAGATTCTTATTAGACACTTAATTTATTAAACAAAAAAAATTAATCTACAAAATAAATCATAGGTACGTGAGAAAGAGAATATATAGGAAAGAGAAATGAATATAACTTTTACTGTTTAAAAATATTATGGCCCTGTTTAGTAAAGAGAAGTTTGGGCAAAAATTAGAGGTTTGAGGCATAATTAGAGGTTTGACCAGTCAAATTCGCTAATATGTTTGGTAAACAACGAATTGGGGTGAAACCGCTAATTTTAAAAAACTTATAATAGGAGCTTTTTGAGATTAGATGTTTGATATTAGGTTTGATATTGGGGTGAAAATAGAGCGTTAATTTAATTAGTTAGTTAAATTGTTAATTTTTATTCTCTATTTTTTTTAAGTCGTGAGTTTTTGACCCATTAACAAAATCCTATTCAGAGTTTATAAATATTAATAAAATCTCATTTTTCTCGGTTATCACAGTTCGAGATACTTTCTATAGATATCCAATTAATGGAATCTTTCTTTAGAGAAATTGAGACGGAGATATAATAATATTGTGCTACTTACTTTTCTCAATAATAATGATAGTAAATATTTGATACATGTCACTGTAAAATCTAGTTTACACAACTAGATTTAATTTAAAATTTAGGACACAATTACTTTTGTTTATTGTTTATAATTTAATTTAAGATTAAATATTTTTACAATGACAATACATACAATAATAAAAACAATAATAATAGTAATAATAAACAAATTGATAAAAATTTCAAAGTTTTGGACATGTAGACGCAACTTTCAAGGTTGGATGTTAATAATTAAAGTAGAAATAGAAGCGAAGGGTTGATCTTGATTGTTTGGTTTGGGGGACAAATAAATCTTTGGAGGGCTATATTTCAACGACTTATAAAAGCATAGAATCCGACAATTAGGAGTGGGACATTGACACATGTCTTTAATTAAGACATTAACTAGTGTGGTCCAAATCACCTGACCCTTCCTGTCTTGTTTTTGATCTCGAGTTGGGTAGGATTGAACAAAATTAAACTATTACAAAGTTTTAGTGCGACCAACTCATAATTTCTACTAATTTTAATCAAATACATTTAAATTTTTTAAAAAATTTAGATTCAAATAATTTTATCTATAATAAATATATATTATTAAAAATTTTAAAAAATATAATCAGATATTAATTTGAATATTCAAAAAATTTCCCTTTCTTTTGTTTTTATGTGTACTAGTACTAGGATGAGCACTTTCTTATTTGTTGGTTCTTATTTATTTATTTTAGATTAAATTACATTGGTATCATCGATTTTTTTAAGTGTTTGTACTTCACTTCGGTTATAAACTTTTAAATTTGACTTTTGGGGTGTAGAGATCAAGCCTCATTTTAGTTGGCCCTTAAAACGTATTTTAAAATTGTGATTTATGGCTAAAGGGTTGTTCTTAATTGGACTATCAAATAAAATGGACTATCGGTGAATTTGGGAGTACACTCGAGAGATTCATAGAAAGTTTCAATGGCAAAAGTTGATATGGTTCCCTAAACACATTCTTAAATTCTCCATCAGTTCCTGGATAGCCTTTTTGGACAAGCTTCCCACTAAAGATCGTCTTATGCGGTGGAGAGTGGTTACAAATAACAATTGTGTATTGTGTGAAGCTGCCATAGAAAGTCGAGATTACTTTTTCTCAGATTGTCGCTACTTGCGCTTGTTGTGGACTAACCTATTGTGCGCGTTCTTGGAGGGAGACCTTACAGTGGGCAATAGACACTTGGAAGGGTAAATCTCTTCTTATTTTAATTTTGAAGTTAGTTTGGACAGGTTTCGTTTATTGCATATGGGAGGAATGAAATGTCAGAATATTTCGTGTTGTTCGACGTTCTAGCGATATTCTTTTTGATAACTTGAAAAATATTATTGGTATATGTCTGTATAGATACCATATAGATAGCAATGACAGGGTTAATAGACAACTTTGTATAGGTTGGGAGATTAATTATGGTTGACCCTTTATTTGAACTACACATGTCTCATTCTTTTTAGTAACAGTTTGTTGTTTCCTGAATAAATACAATCTAACAAATAAAAAAAATTAAATTTGCATTCGAATTATTAAAGTTTAAAAAAAAATTTAATCATTGACATTAATTGTCGTCGTTTTAACATTAACAACAATTGGGTTAACATATCATACATAATATTTATGCATGGCTGCTTTTTTAGTTCCCAGTATTTTGACCTGATTAATTTTAATGCAAAATTTTTTATATACATAACGTTTCAAATTTGAAATCTACTAAAGTGATATCAAGATGTTTATCACTTAGACCAATCTATGTTAATTAACGGTAAAAGTAAAAATAAATCAAATATTATGCTCGAGGGATATAAAGTTGGACTCCAAAGGAGTTCAATCCTTACCCACCACATAAAATTGGATAGTTATTACTTATTAAATGTTTGACAAAAATAATATTTATGTTAAATTGTGATTGAAATTAATTACATTTATTTTATAAAAATATATTAATTATAACATAAATATATTATAACATAAATTAAAATACATTAATTATAATTTATATTATAAAACTAAGAATTAATGGACAATAAAAAATAACAAAATATTAATTATGAAGTAAATTATAATTTATATTATAAAACTAAGAATTAATGGACAATAAATTATATAATTATAATTTACTTCATAATTAATATATATTTTTTATCATTGTGAGTTGGCAGCATATTGGTCAGCGTGGAGCCAGGATCGAATATCGGTAGGGGCTAAAATATTAAATTTTAAAAATGTAAGGGCTTATTACATATTTAAACTCAAAATTCATGGGGCAAGACCTAATACGTCTAATGTTTAAATTTATAAGGACCTAAATTGTTATTGGACCAAAAAATTGAGGATACACGCTCATTCTTCTTTAGTTCAACCAAAAGATGTAAATGGATAGAGCGTTCGACGAATTGTTAGTGAACCGTTTGTATAACGTTCGTTTAGTCAGTTAAATAAACGAGTATGAACAAATTTTTATGTCTGTTTAATAAACAAACGAACACGAACATATGTGTATTTCGTTCGTTTATGTTCACGAATAAGCTCATTTATTGGCTCGTTTAAAAGCTCATTTACTTGGTTTCCATTTTCCTTTTTATTTTTTTTTTACATTTTAAATATTGGTGATTGTATGGAGTAAATTGAACATATCATATTTTTTTAGTTCAAACTGTGAAGTCTAATGAGCTTTAAAGACTAGTGGTGTAATTCCACTATTTTGGCGAACATATAAATGAACATGTTAGCAACTTAGCGGTCTTATAAATGAACAAATTCGTGAACATTATACAAATATGTTCACGAACGTTAAACGAACATGTTCGTGGACGTTAAACAAACAAACATGAACACTATCAATAATAAATAAACGAACACAAACATGATATTAAAAATTTAAACGAACCGAGCATGTACACCTTCAAATATAAATAAACGAACATGAACAAAATCTTATTCATTCAAGCTCAGCTCATTTACACCCCTGATTCAAGCTCAGCTCATTTAAACGAGTCTTGAGTTCGAGGCCTCGTATACGTAAAAATTTTTATTGAAAGACTCATCTATCAAACAGGTCTGCGACGCGAATCAGTCTAAATTAATCAGAATAAAATTATGAGAAATCAAGAGGATAGAAATAATATAAAATAAAATTGGCAGTCCCTACGGAACCAGCCATGTAAATCGTGATTTTCTACAATGGGCTTCTAATAAATAACCCAAAGTTTTTTTTTGGACAAATTAAATAACCCAAAGTTAGTTGTCGGGTTAGGCATGCGGTCCATGAATCCAGCTGCATTCCCAAGCTTCGTTAACTTCTAATATATTTTCCATAAACATTTAGATTTTTTTTGTGTGTGTGTGTGGGGGGGGGGGGGGGATTTTTTTAAATATTTAGATTTGAAGTTTATATATATAAATTTAATCATTCTTAAAATTATATTAAAAAAATAATTTCTCAAATAAAAAATTAATATGTACATCATCATATATGCTCAGTATTGATATTTGTATTGGTATTTCGATAAATACTCTTTTCCCCACTTAGGTTTAGGGGTTTTTAACGAGGCCTATAGGTATACTCAACTCCTTTCTATAATTTTTTTTCATAATCTAATTAATATTAATAGATACAAAATGCTAATAACTAATAAATTATTCAAACAAGTATCAAATATAATCATATTCTTATATGTCATTTTGCTTATTCAAATAATCAAACAGCTATTAGCTATCAGTTAATTTTACCAAACACTTTTATACAATCAACTATGTAATCCGTTAGTCAAATAAGCTAATGCAATCAGCTATCCGCTATCGGCTAATGTAATCCGCTATCAACTATTCATTAATTGTCAAACATAGTCAAGGTGATTTTCTCAATTTAAGTTGTTCCGTTTATACTATCAAATTTTAAAACTCTATTTTTTCTTAAAAGACTTAACACGTAATTCTACTAAATTACAAATGTTTATAAATGATTTGAAGATATTATCTCTTACATTGTTTTAAGCCCCTTGGTACCAATATTCCCATTTGTCCCCTACAACTATTAAAAAAAAGTATTCAAAATTTCAAATTATCTCCTCTTTTTTTTCAACGGAACAACGATTCCAATCATCAATCATGAAATTTTCGAAAATTTAATTATTTTGTATCGAAAACGAAGGTTCATTTATTTATTTATTTGGTATATTTAGATGAGAATATATATTAAATATTTAAAAACTTTAAAATTTAATGGTAAAATATTAAAAATAATTATTTGATTTTTTATATTATTTCAAATATTGTTTTTTTGGGTTGATCCATATTCAACCCAAACGGATATAATATATCAAGTAACAATTAATATAAGAATCAATTACACCACACATCCTATTACCCTTCTTTTAAGTTAGTCTTTAAACTTTTAAATGTTTCAATTTTATCTTCAAATTATGATTTTCATTCTAAATAGATATACAAACTTTAAAATATTTCAAATTCATCCTCAAATCATATTTCGTTCTAAATTGATCCCAAACTTTTGAATTAAATTAAAAATTGTATCAAATTATAAAATGTGTAAGTAACGATGATTAGATATCAATTTAATGATCTAATTAAAAATCACTAGTCGTGCTAACATACAAAGTTACTTATATGTTACATACAATTAGCCCTGTTTGGCAATCCGCTATCAACTATTGATGTAACATACAAAGTTACTTATATGTTACATCAATAGTTCTGTTAGCACGACTAGTGACTTGATTAAATATCAATTTAATGATCTAATTTAAAAATATAGTTTATTGGTTAAAATAAAATCACTTCAATAACTTAATGACTCATAAAATAATTTACCTAAAATAGGTAAATTAAACTAATAATTTGTTGGTCTAACAGGATGATGCGCTAAGTCTCTTAAGTAAGATCATTGGTCTAACGTTATGAATAAAAAAATTAAATTGAGAGAGTCGTTCCATATTAAACCTCTATAAAATTTAATTTGATTTGATTGATCAATAAGTCGAACATCGATGATTAATAAAAATAGGTAAAAGGGACCACAACAAAGGGGCAAAAACCCCGGTGAGCATATGATCATATAGGTAGGCAGCAGTGCAACAGCAATCAATATCAACTGCCAACGCCATTACGCAATGCAAATCCCCCGTCAATTACGACTTGATACACAAATTAATAATCAACCCATAATATTCGAATAGAAATATTAGGTCTATTTTCCGTGTTTTTATTTATGCCCTAGTATTAAAAAATTATGTTTACCAACAGGGGTTGATCCAAGTGGTAAGCAGCTTGGTATCGCTTAAGCACCTCTCGTGTTCGAGGCGTTGCGTATGCAAAAAATTACGCTGGGAGACTTACCCACCAAAGCCAAGTGTGTGACGCGGGTCGGTCTGGATTAGTCAGGCCTAAGCCTTGAAAACCAGAGGGCAACCAAAAAAGTTATGTTTAAAATTTAGGAATAAAATTTAAGGTTAGAGTGCATAATATATTTATAATTTAAATTTTAGAATTAACGCTTAGGATTTAAATTTTTTTAGTGTTGAGATATAAAAAAAACACTCAAAAAGGGATAAATGATTCCCCCCTCATAATATTTGGTTTAGTTTTACTTCAATTCTAATTCATAGCCAGCTTTAATGCGCATACAATAATAACTTATAAAACATTGTTAATTTTGATTTATTTTTTGATATTACGTCTACGTTATTTAAATCCTTATCTGCTTATAAATTAGAGGAAATTACGTATTAAAATACGTTTGACCATGTGATCTTTCATAAAGTGTTGTTAATTTTGATTTATTTTTTGATATTACGTCTACGATATTTAAATCCTACTATGCTTTTAAATTAGAAGAAATTCCGTATTAAAATACGTTTGAACACGTGTTCTCTTACATGTTACAACAACAACAATGTCAACTGAACTAAGATATAGTGTTTTATATAAAATTAATATACTTCATCATCTAGCCAATGATAGTGTCGGAGGAACTAGGAAGTGAGTGTCTACCTGTAGGGTCGAGTATTCGATCGAGTCGAGTTAGAAAATTTTGAGTTAATCGAATTAATGAATCTTATTAATGAATCTTATTTCATAGTTCAAATTTAACCATATATGATATACATATACATTTTTTCATATGCGATATACATATACCAGACAGAGTTGAAAGACTCGACTCGAACTTAAAAACTAAACAATTAATTACTAAAAGATTAAGTTAATTATGTTTTATTCTATATTTCAAATTTTATTTTAAAAATTTGAGTCGAATTTAAAAAATTTAAAATTATCACTTGAGTTTCTCACAAATTAAGGATATAAAAGGTTTGAGTAGCAGCCCTTATATGGCCGACACCAATACACCTCGAGTGGGCAATAATTGTTTTACATAAAATAAATATTTGAATTCAACGAGGAGCCTAAATGTGCAGAAGGAGCACCCATAGCTTTGGCCATACTTTGTCTTTCCATTACACCAAGGGTCAGATTTTCAACATTAAGTTTTGTGAATTTAGGTCGGTTTAAAGTAATATTTAATAATCATAAATAATGGTTAATGAAGTATTGATCTAATGATTAGATTGTATTATTAGAATTTTGACATCTCAATTTTGAATTTTAGAATGTAAGTACTATGTATGAGTTTGAATTCAATTTTATGTTGGTTTATGTCCATTTAGTACGGGCCATGTCCATATATATTAACCTAGGTTGGTTACTATTTTTTTTAAATGGTCTAAAAGTGATTACAAGGTAGTATATGTTCATATATATTTTTAACTTTTTGACAATGCACATGTACCTTGTAAACAAAGCCGTTTGAACTCGTGTCTCCTAAGATGAACATCATCCGTTTTTTTACTGGGACACTTGCTGAATTCAGTTTGGTTACTGTTTTGATTGTGCGTTAAGTCATATATATATATATATATATATATATATATATATATATATATATATATATATGTGTGTGTGTTTGTGTCATGTACAAGTTCGAGTAAAGTTTTGTACTGATCTAAATCTCACTATATATAAATATCACATGAGGATTTGAACTTCGTTTTATTTTAGTTTATTTTTATCAAATCGTTTTATTTTAGTTTAAATCACATCATTCATCGTTTAAAAAATTTCATCATTTTATATGCCTTGCTTAAATATATCTTGATTTAGCTCCCATTATCAATTGATTATATGTTATAACGATTTATTCTAATTATAATTAGGATAAACTATACTGATACATTGAATACTATTAAATTTTAAGCGGTGTATCGTTTATATTATTAAAATAATATATTTATATAATTAAATAAATAACATTAATCTTAACTGTAATTTAACACACACACATATATATATATTTAATATGTTGGTGTGATGCAAGGTAGCATCTGTTCAAACTTTTTTAGTCTTTTTTTAAGAAGGCACACACAACATAACAACACTAGTACTCGAACCCGGGTCACCAAGATGATGAACATCATCTTTTGCTACTGGGACACAAGGGATTAAGCAATATATATATACATATATATACATATTAACTTTGTTAAAATTATACTAAGTTATCATATTGACTTAATGGTTAAACACTTAAACTCTTACCCTTCCAACCCAAATAACCACGTTTGAGTCTTTTTGAAGGGTATTTGTTATAGGAAATTCAGTTGTATGAACGATACATCACTTAAAATTTTATGGTGTACGGTATAGTAAAAATGAATTATAAATTAAAAAATACTAAATAATTTGCTATTACCCCTACAACTAGAGTCTAGAGATGACAGAGTGGAAACAATTCCTCAATTTTTAAAAAACCGATACAGCTATTTTAATTATCTAAATTATAATTCGTTTTTTATCACTTGCAAAACAATAAATCCATTAATAAAAATCAGAGCCAGCTTAACATATATAATGATTATTTTCAAATTGGGTTTTAGGTACAACTAACAAAAAAGAGAAGTAATGTTCTGAAATAATTTGTAACACCCGTGTTTTGGGGTTAGGAGTTAGTCGGGTTAATTGGTCTGAGTCGGTAGAACTAATTTTAATCAAATTGAGTTTAAAATAAAAAGGAGGGATATTTTGGTAATTTTAAAAAAAAAACTTTATATCCTAAAAAAAAAATTAATTATATCATCCTAATCATTTCTCTTCTTCATTCTTTTCTTTCCCCCTCCCCGTGAGAATCATCCCCAAAATCCCTCAAGCCCCCAAATTTTAATTCAACAAATTACTTCATCAATTCAAGGGGTTTTTGAAAGGTAATCACATATTTGAACTCTCCTTTCCATTTCCTATCTATCTATAGTCTTAGATTTCAAAGTTGTGGAGTTTTGAAAATTAGGGTTCATATCAAAATTTGGGTTTTTAAGGGGGTTTTCCAATTGGTTTTGATAAATTGAGTTGGGGCTTTAGTTAATCATGTTAAAAGGTGTAACATATATCAATTTGGTTGAATTTTGGTAAAAATCCGAAATGGGTATTTAGGGCCATTTTTGAATAGTCTAAAACTTGAATTTTGGTGAGTTTTAGAGTTAGGTTGAAGGGCTGATGGTATATGTATGTTAGGAAAGTGTTTTGGGACCATTTAGATATCATTTGGGTGTTTAAAAACATAATTTTCTGCTAAGTAAAATAGGAGTACGAAAATGGGGTTTTTGAGGGTTTTGAGTGAGTTTTAGGGGTTGTTTTAGGTGGGAAATTGATAGCCAATGGTAGTACTATGGTTAGGGGTTGATTTGGGATTATTTGTGGGTGCTATGGATGTTGGAAACATGGTTTTTGGACATGGTTTAGGGGCTGTCCGAATTTGATAAAAATGGGATTTGTTCATGGTTTGCAACATGGTAAATTGCATTTGAATTGTATTCCGGGTTGGTATTTTGATGGTTGATGTTAGAGTAATAGTTGGGGGTTGTTTTGGAAGCGTTTGAATGTGCTAAATATGTTGAAATCACAAGTTTTGGACTGTTTTTCATGGCTGCTCGGATTTGATGATTTTGGGGATTGTTTATGGCTTAAATTGTGTGTTTAATGTTTGAAATTGGGGGTTGATGGTTATACTATAGTTGGGCAGTGTTTTGAACATGTTTAAGAGTGTTTTGAATGACTACAATTCTGATTTTTGACGGGTTATTGTGGAAGTACGAAAATGAGAAATTGAAGAATGAACTTGGCTTTGAATTGTGAGAATTGTAATGGATTAGTGTGTTGATGTTAAACTTTGGGATTGTGGCTGATTTTGAGGTTAATATATTGTTTTTGAATGGTTAGAAGAAAGGGAAATATATGGTGAAGCTTCGGGCTCGAATCCGGAAACTTGGATGCTTGGTAGGCTTGTCGGCTTGTGCTAATGGAGTAGTCGGTGAGTGGTTAAAATATTTTAAATGGCTTTGAGCGATTGGTTCGAGCATGTGGACTAGGTTGAGATTGGTAGACTCACCTAGAGTTAGGATTAGGGTGGTAGCCTAATCCTAAGCTTTAGTTAGAGACATTGGATGATCTCTTTAATTGATGTTATGCCTCATGATGAATTGTGTTACGATGATTATGTATAATGTGTTATACATGTTGTTGAGGCATGGTTTGATGCATTGCTATGCATGTGGTTTGGATTGTAAATTGTGCATGATGATGTTGAGCTTAATACGATGTAAGATGCCATATTATGACTCTTGAAAATGACATTATGATATTATGTTGTTGAGATATTTGATATTGAGCTTAATATGATGTAAGATGCCATATTATGACTCTGAATATCAAAGGTTGTGAAATTTGATTATTATTGGCACTAGTATGCTTGGGTACAATGATCGATCATCAGGATGAGTGTGCACACTAATTGAGTCAAAACGTACGTGGCCTTGGTGGCGTTAAGGCACCAAGGAGGAGTACGGTGATGTAATATTCCACCGGAAATTTTTATATATTCTACGTGATGATGAGTGGAATCCCATCCGTAGGGCATGTGGAAATGCGTTCCACATGCAAGGCCGGTGATGAGTGTAATCCCACCGAGGTAAGGTTGATGTTGGAAAATGCGTTCCAACATGTTATCCGCGTATTCGAGTCATAACTAGGTGCCAATATGAGAAAGTATGTATATGCCAATATGAGATTATGCATACATGTTAAAATGAATTGATATGTGTATCAATGTGATATGAAAGGTGAATTTCAAATGCGAAGCTATATATGTTTTGGTTAATGCATTGAGATATATATGTATCATTGTAAGTTGAGCTTATGAGATGTTGAGCATGACATAATGTTGATTATATGTTCATGCATCATGTTCATTTTGGTTCATGTGGATCGAAGATAAAGTCATGTATTTCATCATGATAATTGCTCGAGCTTGGACCCTGTATTGTCGAAGGTTTGTTTTATGAGCTTACCCTCACTAAGCTTTTATGCTTACGCTCTCTTTTGTTCGACAATGCAGATAAATAGCTTATGGGTGGCATGGGAAAGGAAAGGTCTTCAAGTGTTGCTTTGGTGAGCTCAATGTATGATTTATAAATTAAAGATTTGTAATAGAAAAGCAATGGGATAGGTGTTGTTGTTTTTGATGCTTTGAGGTGTGTTGTTTTGGTTTGGCAATTAGATGCCTTGTTTGAATTGTAAATATCACTTATGATGCATGCCTTGATGAATGCTTGAGTGATGCATGCCTTGATGAATGCTTGTGTGTGATGGCATGTCCTTTTTGGATGATTAGGTTGCTTAGTTGATATGTCTAAGTCTTCTATGTGTTAATTTGTATCTTTGGTATTGTTGAGATTTTATGTATGTCCATATATGCATAAATTGCTCTTTAATTGGAATGTTATGTATGAATGCATTATACCATGTTTGAATGACTCCCTTGGCTTAAACAGGTGCTCTTGCATGTGTGTATATGCTTTATTGCTTCCTAAATTATGTTCATAGACTTCCTATATATATTCATATTGTGTTTATGGATTGGAGTGGTGACTGAAATTTAGCATTGAATTATGAGTAATGGTTGTGTTTTGATTGGCTAGAAACTATGGTCAAAGGTTTCGAAACCTTCCCAAGGTTTCGAAACTTTTGGTGAAAATTGGGTTCCAGAGAAAATATGGACAGATTTAGTAGTTATAAGAACATGCAACTTTAGAAAATTATAGAAAATTAATTAGTGGGAATTTCGTGCTGAATTTTTGATATATTCTACTTTGAAATGTCTAAAGTTGTAGAAAAATTATAAATATGAGTTTTGATCATTGTAGTGAAATCTGGAAACACATTTCGAACAGCATGCAAAACTGTCCAGTAATGCTCTTAGCTGGACAGTGAACTTTGTAAAATTGTAGAAAATAATCTACTAGGAGTTTCGACCTGAATTTTTGATATGTTAAAATTGGGTATGTTAATTGAATTTAGGAACAAACGGTGTTCGATTTGGAGTTATGTACAGGAAATAAGAAACGAATTAAATTAGGTGGTCAGAATTGTGTATAAATGAAAAGAAGAAAAATTAAGAATTTGTGAATTATTAAAGATGTAAAATTGGATTAAATGGAGTGTTAATAAATTGATTTACAATCTGTAGGATGTGAAATCCACCAATTTTAATGATCAATTTGAAAGTTTAAGTGATTAATTAAAGAAATTAGGAAAATGGAAATTAGTCTAATCGAACCGTAAAAGTATAGGAACTCACTTAGAATTTATTGCTTGATTATGACAAGATTAAAATGAAAAAAAAATAGGGTTGCTAACCGAGGGGGATCCTTAATGGGTTTCGCTTCGGTTTTCCCCGTGTGACCCACTCGGACCGGTCATTCGGCTAGACCGGGATGAGGGGGTTACATAATTAAACCGTAGGAGTTTGAATATTAAATAGTTTGTTTTTTAGAGGAAAAAAAATAAAGGTGTCAATTTAGAATTTAAAAATATTTAAATTTTAATTTCAAACCTATTAAATATGTTTTTTTAAATGATTTAGAATCAACAAGTGTTGGGTGCATTGGTACACATTGGTCTGCTAAGGAGAGGACGCAAATTCAAACCTTAAAAACGACATTGTTGGGAGAGGCAGCCACGCCGTACATGAACTGTAAGACGAATGTGCATATTAAAAAAAATAAAAATTAGGATTTCATTATTTTTATGTGAATGTATAAAGAGATATAAAAAGTGCCTTAGGAAAGCATTTCTCTATTCCCCTCATTGATAGTTGAAATGTTTTTTTCAATAAATTTATTTTAAGCTAAAACTGTGGCGTCATTTAAAATTTGATTTATATTTATGTTTTTCCAATTTATTATTAAAATGTAAATAAATTTTATTATAGAAAAAAGTTTATCCAAAGTTTTTATTGGTCAAAATGTTAAAAAGGGTAAAGTTGACAATAGAGTGACAAAAAGAAAGGGTATTAGTGTCAAATAAAATAATGGAATGAAATCCGTGGCTTGTCGCACGTCATTTTCCAAAAGATATGCGATGTTGATATTTGGACCCTCCACACCCTCTTTTATTTTATTTTTATTATCATCATATATTATATTTTTATGTTTATTATTGTTTAAATAGTTTTATTAAATGAAACAAACAATTATTTTAGTAGAAAAGTGGATGATGTTTATTTTAAGAAATACGGTGTGTTTAACTAATTTTATTATTATTTTTGAACAATTTTTACCTAAAAAAAGAGGAGAGGGAATATACTCTAAATGAATTTCGAGGGTTTTAAATTAAGGGTTAAGAGTTAAATTATTTCTTATAAAGAATAAGGTCAAATTGAAATAATATTTAAATAATGAAGATTTAATAGAAATACGAAAATAAGCGAGGTACTAAATATATAGTTTACCTTTATTAAAAAAATAAAATTTTAATATATATAAAAAATAATTTAATTGATTTTTAAAGTAATTATTAATTATTTGATAGGTCTTTAAAATTTTAAATTTTTATTAATTAATTTAATAATGTTTAATAATATTCAGCATTAGTGATATTCAGCGGTGTTTATCACACGCGAAAGACTCATCCTTATTATTATTATATTTATTTATGGATTTATACGTTGAAACTCTTTACTCATACACGTTAGAGATAGACAGAGAGAGCCGGGGGCGGGGGGGGGGGGGGGAATAAAAGAAAATGGGAAGCCATAATTTTATATTTCAAAGAAATCAAAGACACAATCAAATCACATGTTGAATGTAAACCTTATGTTCTCTTCTCAAGTCAATCCCACACTTCATCGTTTCTTCCTCCAATAAAATCTAGGGTAAACTACATAAATGACCACCATATTATTGGAAAAATCATAATTTAACCACTTTACTTTTTTTTCGAAATAATTAAATCATCATACTATTAAATTGAGTGCAATTTGACCACCAGCTGTCAGAGATTAACGGAAGGGTGACGTGGCAGTTAAAAAATAAGAGTATAATTACACATTTGGCCCTTACTATTTACACATTCTTTTAATTTAGTCATAATTTTAATTTAATAAAATAAATTATTATTTAATTAGGTGGTGACACGTGCCACTATCTTATTGGAGGGATTTAATTATTTGTATTTGATTAAATAAATTTATTTTCATCCTCCAATCAGGTGATGACACGTCACCACCTGATTAAAGGAAGAAAATGAAGAAAATCACAAATGCATTTAGGAGGAGTTAAACCCGCATCTCCCATAAATAAGAACCGCTGACTTACCACAACGACAAATGCTATTTTGTGAGTTTGTATGTGATAAGATTGAGAGTTTAACACATTGATGTTTATGCTCACTCTCTCAAACGGTTAAACTCAAAACTACATTGGCAATAACGCCATAATTTGGACCTATAACTTGAACGATCCTGCTAGTGGTTCTTGTTGAATTACAGTATGCTGAAAAATTAAGTTGAATTTAGACTAAGTTGAATCACAATTTGTTTCTTTTTCAGCCAATTGAACTTGATAAGTCTGCTTCCTTCTGCATCAACTACTATTCTTTTTTTTTTCATTTTAATGTGATGATGTCGATTTAAGTACATTGTTTTATAATAGATTTAAAACAAGAAGGAATTTAATTATGGTAATGTTTCAGCTTTTGAATTTTTCTTGAGAAAGCTCCAGTTTGTGATAACTATATGCAATAATGTTCTTCTATAACTTGGTTCCTTTACCTTTTACTCTGTTGTCTTGCAGCTGTAGAATTATTTTTTTACTATTGTTACTGATAAACCACTTGATTCTGACAGATTTTTCTCCAATATTTGTATCTTGTTCATCTGAGACTCCTGAAGTTGGTGATTTGGGAAGGCAAACTGAAATTGAGGGACATAATGAGTCTAGTTGTATAAAATCAGTAGATGTTCATGCAACTTATATTAATCAGAAGATAGAGAAAGGAACTGCTGAGTGGTAGTTAAAAGGAAAAAGAAAATCATAGCCGAACTCTCTCCTCTTCGATTGATACAAAGTTTCTGCAGTTTCTACGTGCTTATACTTACATAAACACATTAAAAGAACTTGAAATGCAACCAAATCATCCTCGATTTCGAATTCTTTCCTCTTATTGAACACCCCAATCGCATCCTCCAACTTATGTGCAGCAGCATACCTATTAAGCAAAATTTGAAAAGTCCTTTCATCAAGTTTATCTCTTTCAGACATTTTATCGAACACCTTATTCAACTCTTCGAACCGATGCATTTTTTCAAGAATGTCAATAATTTCATTGTAAACATCAAAACCAAGTGAAATTTCAGCTTTTTTAGACACCTAATGGAAAAAAAACATAAGCTAGTTTCCAATCAGACCAGTTTTGCCTAACCAAATCCAAGGCCAAATCATCAGTTATTGAGACCCTACATTGATAAAGAGTTAGCGGCTTTTTATGGTATCTAGAAAATGAAATATGCGAATGCAGGAATAAGATCACAAAATAGCATTTGGTGTTGTGGTAAGCCAGTGGTTCATGTCTTTGGGAGACGCATGTTCGACTCTCCCTAACTACATTTATGATTTTCTTCATTTTCTTCCTTTAATTAGGTGGTGACACGTGTCACTTATTTTATTAAATTAAAATTATGACTAAATTAAAAGAATGTGTAAATAGTAAGGACCAAATGTGTAATTATACCCTTATTTTTTAACTGCCACGTCACTCTTCTGTTAACCTCTAACGGCTTGTGGTCAAATTGCACCCAATTTAGTAGTATGATGGTTTAATTGCTTCGAAAAAAAATAAGATAATCAAATCGCGACTTTTCTAATAGTATGGTGGTCATTTATGTAGTTTACCTTAAAATCTAACCTAACTAAAAACGACTTTTTACTACTTAAATTTTCAAGTTACAAAATAATCACTAAACTTATCAAGCCATTTTATTTTTTTTATCACCAAATAATCATTAAAACTTATCGAACTGTTACCAAACGATCCTTAAACGTATCATAAATTATCATCGTTTTATAATGTCCTATGAACATTTGTAACGTTTTGATAAGTTGAATGAACATTACGTAACTTTTAAAAATTTAATGGTCAAAACAATCATATTTACTTAGTTTCATGACTTTTTTTTATGTATTTTGCCCGAAATTATTATTTGATAAACTCACCATGAAAACCTTTAAGTTTACAAATAAAACTAAAATGATTGCAAATGCGTTTAATTGATATTTGAAAGTAGTAATAAAATAAGGATAAATATTCTATACACAGGCGGTGGAAATTAAAAGTTTCCACAAGCACTTTAATTTTAGGGTATAGGAAGTTAGTTTAGGGTATAGAGTTTAGGGGTTTAGATGTATATGTTTAGAATTCAAGGATAGTTGTTTCAATTTAAGGTTTAGGGTTATAATTTAGGGTTTATACGTTAAAACATAAATCCTCACCATATAATCCTAAAAACTAAACCCTAACCTATAAACCGTAAATTATAACCCTAAACCTTAAATTGAAACAACTATCCCTAAATTCTAAACCCATATACCTAAACCCTATACCCTAAACTAACTCCCTATACCCTAAAACTAAGGCGCTTGTGGAAACTTTCAGTTTCCACCGCCTCTGTATAAGATATTAATCCATAAAATAAAGTCGAAAATATGAGACAAAACTCGGTGAAAGAGTTTGTGCGAGTCGTCTTAAATTTTTTGAAAAAAAATAGAAGTCTAAACTGAAATTCTTAATTTTTTTTTGAAGGTTTAGTTTACATTTTTCAGAAAAAAGGGATTTAATTATATTTTAAAAAAATGAGAGGTTTAATGACAGTTTTAAAAATTGTGGGAGGGAATTTAATTAAGAAATTCAAAAAAATTAAAGTTAAATATAAATTTAAAAGACAAATAAAAAAGAATTAGAGTGTAAAATGAAAAAAATGTATACTTCAAGGTCTATATTATGATTTAAGTCCAAATAAAGCATATGAACCAGATAGCTTAAAATTTACATTTATGAAACAAGGAAAAAATAGAGTCAAAGTGAGAGAGGTTAGTTTAATAATGTAGGAATTGTCATAGAGGGAGACAACAGCGTATCTTGAGAAAATCCAAAAAATTCGATTCAGCTTTGCTTTAAAAAGCAATGAAGAAAGAAAATTGGATAAATTATACAATTGTTTCAAAATTCATATATTAAAATAAGAGAAAGGAAACCCCACTGCACAGATCAAAGGACGACCAAAGAATACTAAGTACTCCCTCCCTCCCACAATTTTTGTCTCTTATTGATTTTTTTTGGGTCAATTTTTTTCAACTTTGACTCATAATTATTTAAAATGTATCATTGATAAAAATATGAAAAAATATATTTTAAAAACTTCTAATTGAGTAGTTTTCAAATATATATTTTATAAAATTTAATTATTTAAAATATTTAATATAATAATAGTCAAAGTTTAAAAATTTTGACTTTTAAAAAGTCAATAAGGGACATTTTTTATGGGACGGAGGGAGTATGTAGTTTTATGTAAAATACTTATTTATTTTTTTAACTATTTATTCAAATGTACTGTATCTATAGGCATAATAAGACCATTTCAAATGACCCCATTTCTTCCTCCAAAGATCTTTAACTTTCTTTATCTTTATCTTTAATTTCCTTTTTGGTTTTTGGTTTTTGGTCTTTGCTTTGTTGTGCTTTGCTGGTCAATCTGCAGAATTTGATTTTAATATACAAGAAAAACAGTGAACTGTGAACGTGCTCTTCTTTGTCTTTGTTGTCCTAGAACCACAGCAAACACCTTCCACGCTTGGAAGAAGACATGATTAGTGTTGTTTCTCTGTAAAAATCCCATTTTTATATTGGCGCCAGGGAAAAAACAAAGAAAAAAGAACCCTTTTTTATTTTTGGTAATGAGAAGTCTTTGGAATTTGAGCTGTTTTTTTTTACATCTTTTGAGAGCCATGTTTGTTTAGCTGTTTATGAGAATTGAAAAGTCTTCCTTTTTTGAGTTCTGGGTCTCTCATTTCTTTGTTCAAGCTTATCAAGTACCCTTTTTTTCAGTGTATTCATGTTTTAGTTGGGGATTTTTTGTATCTCAGATATGAAGTGTGTAGCAAAGAAAGAAGAAAGAACAAGTTGAGATTAGTGGTTTAGTTGCTTTTGCTGATGGGTCTAAAGTTGCAACCGAGCCAGCAGCAGCAGCAGCACCACTCGGTGGCTGTAAAAGTGAATGAACAAACGGGGACCAAAAGAGGGTACACATTTATTCAGGCCAACAGGGCTTGGTTGCCCAAATTTCTTTTGCTTTGGGTGATGGTGATGGCCTTTTTGAGCACTTGGATCTACAAAAAAATGGATGCTGATATCAAAGTGAGGAGGAAAGAAGTATTGAGTAGCATGTGTGATGAGAGGGCAAGGATGTTGCAAGATCAGTTCAGTGTTAGTGTTAACCATGTTCATGCCTTGGCCATCCTTATTTCCACTTTTCATTACTACAAGAATCCATCTGCAATTGATCAGGTTGAGTCTTCTTGTTCATATAATTTTGGAAATTTCCTCGGAAAAAAAACCCTTTGTAGAGCTTAGTCTGGTTGATCTTATGTTTTTCTGTTCTTTATACTTCATATTTGTAGAGTTTTATGATACCAAAAGTAGCATCTTGGGATTATTGATGTTTCTGATTGTGCACTTTGGGGTTTTTTTTGTGTGCAAGAAATGCAGGAGAGCTTAGTCTGGTTGATCTTATGTTTTTATGTTCTTTATACTTCATATTTGTAGAGTTTTATGATACCAAAAGTAGCATCTTGGGATTATTGATGTTTCTGATTGTGCACTTTGGGGTGTTTTTTGTGTGCAAGAAATGCAGGAGACTTTTGCTGAGTACACTGCAAGGACTGCGTTCGAGAGGCCGTTGCTGAGTGGGGTGGCTTATGCAGAAAGAGTAGTGCATTCAGAGAGGGAGGAATTCGAGAGGCAGCATGGCTGGACGATAAAGACGATGCAGAGGGAACCTTCTCCTGTTCGAGACGAATATGCTCCGGTGATACTCTCTCAAGAAACCGTTTCCTATATTGAGTCGCTTGATATGATGTCAGGGGAGGTATGTGGTTTGCTATATACAATCTGGTTATAAGTTCTAAGCTTTTACCTTTAGTTTGATCTTTAAATTCTGTATTAGATTCAAATCACATTGTCCTTGTTGCTTTGCACAGGAAGACCGAGAAAACATCTTAAGGGCTCGGGCTACTGGGAAAGCTGTCCTAACTAATCCCTTCAGGCTTCTCGGTTCTCATCATCTCGGTGTTGTGTTGACATTCCCTGTTTACAAAGCCAAGCTTCCAACAAGGCCGACTGTGGAAGAGCGGATTGAAGCAACTGCGGGGTAAGTCGTAAGCTTTTGCGTACTAGTGTTAGTGAATATATTCGACATGGTTTTGGAATTTATTGGTCAAACTGAAAAACGACACTAGATAGTTTGAGAGTGATTATGAGAAAAGTTTGTAATCTATATCAAATGCAATAGTATTAGAATGAACACTTCAAATGGGAAAAAAAGGTTTATACTTTTGTTAATGTTATCAATGCTGATGGGAGCTAGCTATTCGAAGGTAGATAAGAAAATCCGAAAATGTACGATTCTTCATATCTTATGTACTAAAGAACAGGGCCAATTGCATCTGTTAGTTCTTTTGCTTATTAATGAATTGTAGATTTCTTTATGCATAAAAAATAACTTGTAACACAGATACCTCGGTGGAGCCTTTGATGTGGAGTCTCTTGTGGAGAATCTGCTCGGACAACTTGCTGGAAATCAAGCGATTCTAGTGAATGTATATGACATTACTAACACTTCCGATCACCTGATCATGTATGGCCACCAAAATCAAAATGGTGACTTGGCTCTGTTGTACGAAAGCAAGCTCGATTTCGGAGATCCGTTCAGGAAGCATACAATGATATGTAGGTGAGTACAATACTGCTTAGTTATTGACGAGGTTTATGGAATGAAAGCTGTTGATTTTATAAGTGGCTTAGTAATCGGCTTTTTCGAGCAGATATCATCAGAAGGCACCTACATCGTGGACGGCGCTGACCACTGCTTTCTTATTCTTTGTGATATGCTTATTAGTTGGCTATATCTTATATGGTGCTGCTATACACATTGTTAAAGTTGAAGACGATTTCCATGAAATGCAAGAATTGAAGGTTCGAGCCGAAGCTGCAGATGTTGCCAAATCACAGGTATGTTTTTGAAGTATATCTGCAGATTGTTGACTACTAATTTCCAAGCTAAAACTAATTATAATGTGTTCTTATTGCAGTTCTTAGCAACAGTTTCTCATGAAATTAGGACTCCTATGAATGGCATCCTCGGTATGCTTCGGATATCTCAAGTTCTCTTTGAAATAAACATTTGAGGGCATTAACCGATTTTAATCAGCAATGTTTTGATGACTTTTTGAATGGTTGCAGGGATGCTTGCTTTGCTTTTGGATACGGACTTAAGTTCAACTCAAAGGGATTATGCTCAGACAGCTAAAGTTTGCGGAAAGGCACTGATAACATTGATAAACGAGGTGCTTGATCGGGCCAAAATTGAAGCTGGAAAATTGGAGATGGAAACTGTCCCCTTCGACCTTCGATCTATCCTAGATGACGTGCTGTCTTTATTTTCCGAGAAGTCTAGGAACAAAGGTGTTGAGGTACGTCTAGATAAAATTAAAGGAAAATCTGATGCTTCATTTTTCGGTTTATTTAGTTCCTATAGGCAGGGGATGCCTATGATAGGAAGAGGAAAAACCTTATGGTTTCTAAATGCTTGAACTAACTCGGTGCCTTCTTTTTTCTGTTTTCCTTCATTTTGATGGATTGTTGACATGGACAAATGGTGATGTTCCTGATGCATACAATGACTCGAATACGGTGTAATTGTTTGGGAACTGAAGTTGGCGGTCTTTGTTTCTGATAAAGTTCCGGAAATGGTTATGGGAGATCCGGGAAGATTCCGACAGATTATTACGAATCTTGTTGGGAACTCTGTTAAAGTAAGTTTGTTGCTTTATCTTCACTCATTTTGGCACTTAGTAGGTGGTGCATATCTATGTTGGTCCGACTTTTCATTTTTCTTGAAGTACCTATATCCAAAGCATATCTGAACAAGAACATGAGGACCCTCAAAATACATAGAAAAACTTGGACAAATTGAATACCGTCGTGGACATATATACCCCTATCCGATACTCTCACCCAATCCCGAGTAACATGAGTATATGTTAATTTTCACCATGCCCTTTTTCTTGGACTGTTATCTACTTAATCAAGTATTTCGAATCTTTTTAACAAGTTGGTGATCGTTTAAATTGTGTTTTTGACAGTTTACAGAACGGGGACACATATTTGTTAAAGTTCATCTAGCGGAAAACACAAAGCCCGTAGTCGATGCAAAAGCTGAAACTTGTTTGAATGGAGGGTCAGATGAAGGTGTGCCGATATCAGGTGCACACCAGTTTAAAACCTTGAGTGGTTATGAAGCAGCCGATGAGCGGAACAGTTGGGATTCCTTCAAGCATTTAGTTTCCTATGAAGAATCACAATATGGTGCCTCGGTAAACATGACGGTTCCCGGTGAAACTTCTCAGAGTGTCACTTTGATGGTATCTGTAGAAGATACCGGTATCGGGATCCCATTAATTGCCCAGGACAGGGTTTTCATGCCATTTATGCAGGCAGATAGTTCAACTTCGAGACATTACGGTGGGACGGGTATAGGCTTGAGCATTACCAAGTGTTTGGTTGAGCTAATGGGCGGTCACATAAGCTTCGTTAGCCGGCCACAAGTCGGAAGCACATTCACGTTCACCGCAGATTTCGGGAGATGTAAAAAAGCTTCGTTTAATGATACGAAAAAATCCAATACCGAAGATCTTCCTTCTAGTTTCCGAGGATTGAAGGCAATAGTAGTTGACAGAAAACCGGTTAGAGCTGCTGTAACTCGATACCACTTGAAGAGACTTGGCATACTCGCTGAAGTTGCAGGTAGTGTAAAGATTGCAGTTTCTGCATGTGGGAAAAACGGCTCTTCATGCGGGTAAGTTGAATTCCTGTTTAGAATTATTTATGAAAGATTATTCGTAAATTCGTAAATATGAAAGATGCTTTCAGCATTCTTGATCCCAAATATGACACTTTGTACACTAATATAATGTTTTAACTTCGTTGAGTATTGCAGAAGTAAAATCCAGCCGGATATAATTCTTGTCGAGAAAGATTTATGGCTTTCCGGCGAGGATGGTGGTTTGAGCTTACGGATGTTGGACTGGAAACCGAATGGACATGTGTTTAAGTTGCCTAAAATGTTTCTTCTCGCGACAAATATTACAAATGCCGAGCTTGAGAAAGCAAAGGCAGCCAGTTTTGTAGACACTGTGATTATGAAACCTATGAGGGCAAGTATGGTGGCTGCATGTCTTCAACAGGTGCTCGGGATCGGTAATAAGAGGCAGGCGGGAAAAGACGCACAGAATGGATCTCTTCGGAGTTTACTTTGTGGAAAGAAAATATTAGTAGTCGATGACAATATGGTAAATCGGAGAGTTGCCGCCGGTGCATTGAAAAAGTTTGGAGCTGCCGTAGAATGTGCCGAGAGTGGAAAAGTTGCACTAAAACTGCTTCAGATTCCGCACTCTTTCGACGCATGCTTCATGGACATTCAGATGCCAGAAATGGACGGGTATGTATTAAGTATGTAATTATGCATATTATACCAAAAGTAAAGGGGAAAATAAATCTTTATTTGTTGCTGTCATATAATATCATGAACTTTTACTTCAGGTTCGAGGCAACTCGTCAGATTCGAATGATGGAGAGTCAAGCACACGAACAGATGAATGGAGGCGGCATAGACAAAGGGTTGGCCGGAAAAGGCGAGTGGCATGTCCCGATATTGGCCATGACGGCTGATGTAATTCATGCTACCTACGACGAGTGCCTTAAATGTGGGATGGATGGATATGTCTCGAAGCCCTTCGAGGAAGAAAATCTCTACCAGGCAGTAGCCAAGTTCTTCCAAGTCTAATCGATCTCGGACTTGTAACCAATCACCTTTCACCCACATCGGAAAAGCAAACGAAACCAGAACCGAGAAACACAAGCCGGCTGGACATTTTCAGCAAAACTTTCTCAATCCTGCTGGTGCATTTTGGTTTAAAAACACTGCATATACATTTGAGCTCCCCAAGAATTCCCGGTCGCATCGGAATCATGCATGCATGTTCGGGCAATTGTTTCTAATCCGAACTTCGATTTTTAACTTATTAAATTCGAGTATTTATATACTACCATAGGAAACTTCATTCCCTATCTGTTTGTATATATCTTTGCAAAAGGGGATGCTTTGATTTTCTCTTGAGACTTTGGGAAGTTATGTTCGGATATGTTCTGATTTGTATGATTTTTTTGAATATGAGTACGCCGGTTTAAAGAAAAAATCTAAAAATACATTTAAAGTTTACAACTCATCTAAACACACTTATCCGATCACATTCCTAACAAAATTAACGTCTTAGTTCGTAAACATGACCTTACAAAGAAAAGAGAAAAAACCTTACTCAAATACTCAAACAAAATAGATACAAATATCACCAAAGTTCGTCAATAAAAGTTAAAAACTATCGACAAACAACATTAAAAAATACATATTACAATAATAATGCACGTTGACAACACATTCATTATCAACTCAATCGCGAACAAGAGCGTTGATTGTGAGCTCGTATCCAAATCCAGTTTGAATGTCCAAATTTGGGAGATCAACAGGATAATTAAAAGAGTGTCATCTTGATCAGTCGGGACGACATCAAATCTAACATTGATAGAAAAAAATAATAAAAAAGCAGCCAAACGACCGACTAAAAGAAAAAAAGCACGTCAAAAGACAAAAAATACGTACCAAAAGATAGAAAAAAGCATGTCACTAGCACAAAGTTATTGAATTTAAAAACTAGAAAATAAAGAACGAAACAAAAGAAAAAAAAGATTATTGGCGTTAGGTAACCAGCACTAAAGCTGATGCCGCTGCCAGTAAGGATGTTTAAAAATACCCGGTTTAAACTACCCGACCTGTTGACCCGCCGGCGCGATTAAAAGTAACCGGGTATTTGTAATGAAAATACCTGAATTTTCGGGTGGGTACTCGACCCGACTCGGTACTTTTAATATATATATATATATATTTAAATTTTATTTTAGGTTCTTAGTATTTTTACCCTAAAAATAAATTTTAATTTTTAAATTCTTTTTATGCTTGTATTGTATACTTTAAAAGTTTAAAACTTTTTAAAAATATATATATTAATTTGTTATATAACATTCGGAAAAAAAAATCATGATCGAAGTTAACATAATAGTTATTGGGGTAATGTTACCGAATATGCGAGTCCATGAATCATTCATTCAACTTGCGCAGGAAGAGGTGAATTGAAGCTTTAACAGAATAGTTGAGTTGTCCATTCTTATCTTTCGAACCAATTAACACTTTTATATCTTTTTAAACCAATTAACATATGCTTTTTGAGGTACATAACCATAAAACCTAATAATTTCATGTGTATCTTATGTGATTTTTTTTAAAATTCAGATTTAAAATATAAAAAATATAAACCCGGGTATTCAGTACCCGATTTTTCAGATATCCAAATTTTTATAGTACTCAACTTACGAGTGCTCATTTTTTACGAGTCGGGCCACGGGCCGAACTCTTGATACACAAAATTTTGAGTACCCAGATATGAACATCCTAGCTGCCAACCATAAAAAGATTAAAAAGATTAAAAATATTGAATATAGGGAGATAAATAATAAAATGTATATATTTTTAGGAGATAAAAGAGTAATTTTATCTTTTTGTTTTTTATTTTCTTAATAAGTTAGGGAGACATGACCCTGCTAATTTTATTAGAGTTTCGTCGCTTGTTAATTCGGATCAATACTGTAAAGACTCGTTATAGGATTATTCTTTCAATTCAATTCGCTTCATTCATAATGTTGGGATTCAAACCCCTGCTTAAGGAATCTAGTGTCTCATCTCACCACACTAACTTATGGTTGGTTGTGGTTATAAATATATATATATATTACTTTTATCTATATATTATATTAATTAATTGCGATTGTTATAAGGATTAATATCCTATACACTGGCGGTGAAACTGAAAATTTCTACAAGCGCCTTAGTTTTAGGTATAGGAAATTAGTTTAGGGTATATGATTTAGGGGTTTAGAAATTAGGGATAGTTGTTTCAATTTAAGGTTTAGAGTTATAAGTCAGGGTTTAGTTTTTAGGGTAATATAGTGAGAATTTAAGTTTTAACCTATAAACCCTAAATTATAACCCTAAACCTTAAATTGAAACAATTATCCCTAAATTCTAACCCCCTACACCTAAACCCATAAATCCTATACACTAAATTAACTCTATATACCCTAAAATTAAGGCGCTCGTAGAAACTTTCAGTTTCCACCGCCTGTGTATGGGATATTTATCCTTATTATAATATAAGTACATTGTTTATAATCGTAACTGTGACTTAAATGGAAACGCATAACTTACAAGTAAATGAGCCCATGTGAGTTGTGACCATACACGAGCCCATTACTTTATTTTTCCAACTTCATAAATACAATTACTAAACTAAAACCTAATTAATTTAAATGCCAATAATTTGAACGTAATAAATAAAACCACCTTCTCTTAATGATAAAATTTGATAATCAACTAATCGATTAAATTCAATTTCAAATAAATATCATATGTATTTAAAAATATATTTAAAATTTTATTCGGTTTAAGAGTAGAGTTAATCAAAATGACAAAAAGAGAAATAAAGTATTAAAATATATAAATATTATCAATTAAATTTAGTTTGGATTATTCGGTAAATGTTAATGTTATAGGCTCAAATTACTTGTACACAAATCTATTTTTATTTAAATTTATTTTTTAGGCTTAATATTTCTACTTATTATCGTAAATAGCAAATTTAAACCCAATCAGCCTTTATTTTGTCTCATCATACATAATAATGTAACCAACAAATTTAAAAGTATTTAAGGCCTACCTATATCTAATTAAATCGTAAACAACATGATTGTATTAAATTGAGAGTTGACATTTTAATCATAATGTTTCCTCTTTTAATTATTTATATACCTTTTTAGAAAAGTAAAAAAAAAAAATCAACCTTTTAATTTAATATATATATGGTGATATTGTTAGTAAGAACAACCACAAACCTTGAATAGATAAAAAAAATTACTTAATATACATGTGTAGTAAGTACATAATTTTTTTATTTTAGAGGTTAAACAGTTAGTTTAGAGTCGAGAGTTTATGAGATTAATTTATAAAATTTATAATTTAATATTGTAGTTTATCAATAAAAATATCTTTTCATTTATAAGTTGATATAGCTGGATAATATACTAACCCACGACACAAGAGCAAATATTTGAATTTTCTAAATGAAATTATTTAAATAATCGTTCAACAATAATCTTTATAGTATACAATTTGAATTAGTAAATTAAAAATTTAATATAGATAATTATAAAAAATAAAACTAAATTTTCTTCAAAATAAACTTGCTTTTCAATTTTCAAAAGAAAAAATAATTTGTCTTATCCTCTTTATTGATAGAGGACATTTAGTTGTATATGTATGTTATTTATTTTGTCGGGTTTTTAATGAGGTACGTAATATTAATTTATTTTTATAAAAAATGAAAAAAAAATTGTCCAAGAAATTTTAGAACATCCTTTTCAGAAAAATGAAAAAATTATTGAGGGATTTATAACCTTAAGGTGGTTGAAGTAGGACCATTGGCATTTGCAGAATGCATACTATTTTTCTCAGGAACCAAACACTCACTTCGAACAAACGCCACTATATTCATTTTTCACTCTTACTTCCGATTTTTTTTTTTTTTTTTTTTGAAGAATTAACGTCTTGTAAAAAGTAGTAAAAACTTTAAAAACTTTGATTTTTTTTTTTTGTAATCTTTTCCTTTATCCCCGCCGTTTCACTCTCTCAATCACCTTTCTACTTTTGAATTCAGTTGATCATATCATCAATGGCACCATAAACCCAAACTTTCCTTCCAAATTCCCTCACTTTCTCTCTCAATTTTCTCAAGAAAAACAACAATGCAGAAACCCCATTTTTCTGGTCGTATTTCTCTTCAGTTTCTTGCAGTCATTTGCTTCTTCACTTTACAAGCTTATTCTCAACTCAGCCCTGACTCACCAGCCATGGAAAAGCTGAAAACAAGCTTAAAAATCCCATCTTCACTCGACTGGTCTGACCCCGACCCTTGTCAATGGACTAAAGTGGATTGTCAAGAAAATAGAGTCACCAGGATCCAAATACCAAGCAAAAACATTGGTGGAACCCTTCCACCTGAGCTCAACAACTTGACTCAGCTCACCATCTTTGAAGTCATGAACAACAAAATCAATGGTCCAATTCCGAGCCTTGCCGGTTTAACTCAGTTACAAGAAGCTAACTTCCACAACAACAATTTCTCATCTTTCCCTTCAGATTTCTTCACTGGTTTAACTTCATTGACCTCCATTCACCTAGACAACAACCCTTTTCAGCCATGGGAGATTCCAAAGAGCTTAAAGGAAGCAACTTATCTGAAATCTTTCTCAGCCAACAATGCTAACATCAAAGGCAAAATCCCAGATTTTTTTGACCCTGAAACTTTCCCATCTTTAACTGAACTTCATTTGGCTTCAAACAATCTTGAAGGAGATTTGCCTGCTGAGTTCTCTGGTTCAATGATTCAGTCTTTGTGGGTTAATGGGCAGAGTTTGAATGGCTCAATTGAAGTGATTCAAAACATGTCTTCTTTAACTGAGGTATGGTTACATGAGAACAAGTTTTCTGGTCCTTTACCTGATTTTTCAATGTTAACTCAGTTGAGGAACTTGAGTTTAAGAGACAATCACTTCACTGGTTTTGTCCCTTTGTCTTTGGTTCATTTGAAGTCACTTTATATTGTGAATTTGACTAATAATCAACTTCAAGGGCCAACCCCTCGGTTTGCTGATCATGTGATTGTTGATATGAATGTTGGTAGTAATAGATTTTGCTTGGATGATCCCGGTGTTGCTTGCGATGATCGTGTTAGTATATTGTTGTCGATCCTCGAATCCGTTGGTTTTCCGGGGAGTTTTGCTGATGAATGGAAAGGGAATGATCCTTGTGATAATTGGATTGGTGTTGTATGTGATCGAGGAAACATTGTTTCTGTTCTTTTCAGGAAAAAGGGGCTTACTGGTACGATCTCTACCGAGTTTTCGATGCTTACTTCGTTGAGAACATTGGATCTTTCGGATAATAATCTTACCGGAATCATACCAACGGAGCTTACTACATTGCCGAAGCTTGCTCGATTGGATGTTTCAAACAACCGGCTCTACGGAAAAGTACCGAATTTTAGGCATGATGTTGATGTAATTACTAATGGAAACCGAGAAATCGGAAAAGACAGGGTTCCTATACCGAGAGGCAGATCCCCTGGTGGTGATAGTGCTACTAATCCTTCTGGAAATGGTGAAAAGAAATCGAATAAAGGAACAGTTTTGGGTTGTACAATTGGTGTTGTTGGTGGCTTGAGTCTTCTTGTTTCGCTCATCTGTTTGTGTGCTAGAAAACGGAAGCTTACTAGTAAGATACAGAGTTCAACTACGTTACGTGCACATCGACATCATGCCGGTGACCAAGGAGTCAAGATAATCGTTTCTGGACCGAGCTTCACTGATCGAAGTGAAGCTTTCAGCAATGTGAGCAGTGGACCTACTGATGTTCACATGGTTGAGTCCGGTGGCATGGCAATCTCGATACAAGTTTTGAAGAATGTCACAAATAATTTCAGTGAGGAAAATATATTGGGAAAAGGCGGTTTCGGAACAGTTTACAAAGGGGAATTGCATGATGGGACGAAGATTGCAGTGAAAAGGATGGAATCCGGTGCCCTGAGCGCGAAAGGTTTGGCCGAGTTTAAGTCCGAGATTGCGGTTTTTACTAAGGTTCGTCACCGCCATTTGGTTGCAAATCTCGGATATTGCTTGGATGGAAATGAGAGGCTTCTTGTTTATGAATACATGCCTCAAGGGACCCTAAGCAGACACCTATTCAACTGGAAGGATGAAGGGTTGAAACCACTCGATTGGACTCGACGACTTGCGATTGCCTTAGATGTGGCTCGAGGTGTTGAGTATCTGCATGGACTGGCTCAACAGAGTTTCATTCATCGTGATCTCAAGCCATCGAATATTCTTCTCGGAGATGATATGCGTGCCAAAGTTGCTGATTTCGGCTTGGTTCGACTAGCTCCTGTGGATGGTAAACATTCGGTCGAAACAAGACTTGCAGGAACTTTCGGGTATATGGCACCAGAGTATGCAGGTAATCAGTTTAATGCACATTATGCCTTTACATTGTATTAGACTGACATTACTCACATTTTGGCAGTTACCGGGCGAGTGACCACAAAGGTGGATGTATTTAGCTTTGGTGTGATCCTCATGGAGTTGATCTCCGGCCGTAAGGCGCTCGACGAAACACAGCCCGAGGACCGTTTGCACCTCGTGACATGGTTCCGCAGGATGTTGTACGTAAATAAGGACACATTCCAGAATGTCATAGACAAAACCATTCATCTGGATGAAGAAAAACTTGCCAGTATTAGAACAGTGTCCGAACTGGCTTGCCACTGCTGTGCTAGGGAGCCCTACCGTAGGCCGGATATGAGCCATGCTGTCAATGTGCTGTCATCGCTAGTCGAGCTCTGGAAACCGGCACAACCCGATTCCGACGATGTATATGTCATCGACCTCGAACTGACTCTACCACAAGCACTGAAAAAATGGCAAGCATTGGAGAACATCAATTTAAATGATTCTTCATCATTTCTAGCCAGTACAGACACTACACAGACCAGTATAGCAGGCCTCCCGTTCGGGTTCGCAGAATCGTTTAGATCGGCTGATGCTCGATGAAAACGATCAAAGAAACAATGCAAGTTCTTGCTTTGATCGATTGTTCTAAGATGTTTGGATTTGTTACTTTCTGACTTTACTATTTGCTCTCTTCTGCTACATTTTCATCAGAGCTGATTTGTTTCTCCCCATAATTTATCTTTGTAATCTGAAACAGTTTTCTAATCTTAAGTTAAAATAATTAACAAGGTTTGACATAAATGATAGTCCGAAAGACATGGTAAGATATGACACTACCATACTCATTTTTTAAATAAAAAAATATTTTTCATATATTTGGAGAATCATACCCCGTATTCATGTTCGAATATGTGTTGTATATGGGTGTCAAACAAGGATGTTTCATTAAAAACGAAGAGTAACATGGTATAAAAGTACCACCATATTTAGGGACGGAATCAAGATATAAGTTTTAGGAGGGATGAACTATAAATGTTTAAAAGTGAATAGCAAGTTTATAAATAAATTAATTTTAAAAAAAATTTAAATAAAATGACAAAAATGAAAAAAAAAATTCTACAGAATAGGGGGCGATAGCTCAACCCCTCCCGTTGAAGTATAGGTGTTGCCACAGCCGCAAAGGTAAAAAGTGTTTGTTTTCCTCCAATTTTTTTTGAATAGTCTAAAGATGATTACAATATGGTATTTGTTCATATCTATTCTTAATCCTTTGACATGATGAAAATCATCTGCCCCTAAGTATGCCCCCATTTGTGCCTCCACTTTAAAATAGTGGATTTAGAGTTTAGTGTTTAAGGTTGTGTCTTAGGGTTAGAGCGTAGGAATTATGGGGTATGGTATATTTTTAGGGTTTAGGGTGTAGGATATGAAAATTAGGGTTATGAGACAAGTTTTAATTTTTAACTATTTTTTAGGCAGGGGCATGAAAGGAGACATGGTTAGGGGTATGAGATTTTTACCCCTTTTGACAATATGCATATACCTTATAGATAGAACGATTTAAATTTGTGTCTCCTAGAATGAACGTCATCCTATTTTTAAATAGTAATAAAGTACTCATAATATAATGACACAAGTATACAAAATGGATAAAATTAGATGATGGAATGCATGCTATCGAATTTAGAGATTTAAATTGCGGTTGCAGTCGTATTTTCGATCGTAGACATAATAGATGTTATTATGTTCATCGTAAACTACTATGTTTTGTTGTTTTAGTGCCTCACACCAAATAAAAAAAAAGTTTAGAGTTTATTGCTACAATTTAATGTTTGTGTTTAGGAAATTAAGGGCATAGTGTATTTTTTAGGTTTAAGATTTATTTTTTTAATATTGGAGTATAAAAAGAGGCATCGAAGAGGGACATACGATTTTTGTCCTTATTTTAGAGACAAATCATCTGCCCCTTTTGGTTCCCCTTTCTATGCCACAACACTAAAAATCAAATTCTAATCTCTAACTCTAAATTTTAAATCATAAACTATAAACCTTAAACTCTAAACCCTAAAAATATATTATACCCTAATTTTCTAAACCCTTACTTTAACTCTAAACACTAAATTTAATCGTTTGTATTAGGCATAAATAGGGCGCTAAAAAGATATACGATTTCTTATTCTTATTTTAGACACAGGGTACTTACAACATATTCCAACAAGCTAACCAATTTGATGATAGGTATATCTTCTAGTTCAGCAAATTATTGTACTAATTTGTTACATAAATTATTATATATATATATTTTGGGATAAATTGTACTTTATTCAATGATCTCAAAAACAAACCACCAAATTACAAAGATTTCCCTTCTCTCATATAAACAAAGCCAATATGTATATAAAAAAGAAAGAAAAAACTATAGAAGCTCCCACGTTTTTATTAACATAAATATAATTTCTTTTACTAAAACAACTCAATTAGGATGAAAATTAGGCTCATCTAACATTTTTATTGCGGAAGTTCCCGCATTTCATTTCTCATCAAATCTATATATACCGTGGTTCACCAAATATTGGTTATAATTACAATACTATCGCTTGTCATTATGTCGTCATAATGTCATTCCAATAATAATTGCAAAATAGAAAGTGTCAAAAATGGTAAAAAGAAAAAAAAAGATTTAATATCATTTGATTCACATTATTTGTACATTTCATCCACATTATTTGTACATTTTATTAATTTGATCTTAATTTTAATAAATAAAATAATTTGATTATTTAATTAGGCGGCGACACGTGTTGCCACCTTATTGGAGGAATTTATTTATATATTTTTATTTAATAATTTTTATTTTGCTCCTCTAATTAGGTGGTCACATATTTTATTTATTAAAATTAAGACCAAATTGATAAAATATACAAATAGTGAGGATTAAATATATAATTATGCCAATTTTACTAACAGCAACGTCACTTTCTAATGGTTGGTGGTCACATGACAATCAATTAAATAATTTGGTGGTTTAATTGCTTAGAAAAAAAGTAAAGTGGTCAAATCGCGACTTTACCAATAATATGGTGGTCATTTATGTAGTTTACCCATTAAAATATTGAGTTAGCAAAATATAGAAAGCTAAGCTTTATCTAGTCAAGTGGTAGTACACTCGCAAAAGATGGATGTAGTAACCTTCGGCATCATAGTAGCCGTAATCCTGGTTTTTTTAGTCATTGTTTGTTTCATCACCATTGAAGGCACTTGCAAACGCCGTTCTTAGTTTGGGTATTTATACATTTTGCCCCCCTTTCTTGCTGTTTTCAATTTGAAGTCTTTTTCTTTTCAATTTCACTAAAAAAAAGCCAACAAAAAGTGATTTTTATAAAATTTTGGAAGGGAAGAAAATGGGGTTTGAGAAAAAACCGATCTTTTTGGTGGTGGTTTTGGTTTTGGTGAGTTTGGATCTGTGTTTCGGGAGTGGGTCCGGTATATCGCCGGCGCACGGTGACCATGTGCATCATCACCATTGTGATCATGGACATGGACATGACCACCACCACCATCATCATCACCATGGCCATCATCAGCACCGCCAGGGGGAGGAAGAGAGGAAGAATATGATGTTACCGGAGGAGTTGGCTGAGGAGGAAGATATGAAATTGTACGGATTTGGGCCATATCGAGATGATCACGATCACGACCATGACCATGATCATCACGAGCTCTCTGATTTAGGTAATTTTAAATGAAATTAACGTTTTAAAGTGTATTTTGCAGTATATTGGATGTCTTCTTAAGTTGAGTTTGAGTGGAAAAGGCGAAACTTTTTGGTGTTTGACTTAAGTTCTGAGTGAAAAGCTTTTCTTTTAAATCCGAGTTCTTCATTTTATCGACCCTAATGGCCTAATCTAGAAATATATTTTGGAAGTAGGACACTTTATGTAATATTGTTTAGTTTTTTCTGATTTCCTAAAATGTTTGGTGTGACTGAATGTGAAGGAAAAGGATGGCTGTAGTACAGCTCTAAATGAGTGGAGAGTTATTAGATTAGGATAACAGTTTTAATCAAGTTGTAGGATTGAATTTTACTTGAGGTGGGCAGAGTTCCCCCTTTTAAAATAAATCTTACTGGCCTATCGCATTTAATTTAGCTGGTGTATCGGCTTGTAGCAGAACAGTCGATAATGAGATCTGGTCTGTAGCCGGTTTTTGGCTTGGATGTTGTATCAATTAGTTGCTACGGGTTTAGGGTTTAAGCTTCCACTGCATGTCAGTTGGTTATGGGTGGAAGTGCTAGAATCAGTTTGGCATGCCGGGTTTAATCACTAATAGTATAAGCTTCTAACACTTATCATTTAGCCATTGGTCCCTGAGGCAAAGTATGCACACTGTTTTCTAGCAAGTGTTGAAGGGAATGCCGCCTTGCTTTAGTTCTTGCTGTGAATGTGTTATTCCCTTAAAGTAGGCTACATGTTATAATGTAATTCTACAATAGTTTGGTAAATTGACTCTTGCTCTGTACACTTGTCCTTTTATTTGGTGTGCTGACTAAATTAATCGGAGAAGAGTTTGCATGAATATCTATTATGCATTTCAGAACTACATTCTGTTACTAGACTGATAGACTTGGTTGAATTCTGCTTCTACAATGATCTGCAAGGTATAGCTAAGAAAATCTTTGGTTGCCAACCATTGAGTTTAATGCTAATATTGGTATGATGCTCTTGGATTTTTTTCGGTTCTAATTGCTTGTTGTGTTGGAATTCTGCACTCGTCTGATGCTGCTATCCCCTTGATTTTTTGCATTTTTGGTTGTTCAACATCCAACAAGTGTCTAGTTCATATAATTGATGCCATTCTGGTATGAGGTTTTAGCCTTATTTGGACTTTATTTTACAGGACTTTGGTTACGTGCATTGGGATGTTCGCTCTTAGTAAGCTTGGCTTCCCTTATTTGCCTGATTATTTTACCTGTGATATTTAGTAAGTTAATTTTTGAAGCATGATTATTATATTTGGTCTTCACTTCAGCTTTATTTTCTGCTGAATTAATTTGTTAAGGATATTATTCCTGATAATGGAGCTCAAAATTTGATTATTTTATTGCAGTACAAGGAAAACCATCTAAGGCAGTTGTTGATTCACTGGCTTTATTTGGGGTTAGATCTTCAAACCTTTTATCTGACATGAATTTTTAAGTAAATACTGTGAAGATAACATCTGTTGAGTACTTGAACAATAGATTTTGTAGTTCTGGGTTGAGCAATATTTAGAGCTCATTATTCGAAACAATCTCTCTCTTTCGCTCAAATGGTTTTCTACATTTTGTTGTACCTTAATATTACAGGCAGGAGCTATGTTGGGAGATGCTTTTCTTCACCAGTTGCCGCATTCTTTTGGTATGATTTTGCTCATGTATAAACTTATGATCAGTTGATTTTATTTTTTAAACACATTTGATAATTCATAATAAAAACCACCTGATATAATTTTTCCTATAAAAAGTGTGGAAAATGATAAGTAGACAAGGAGCTACTTGTCACTTGATGGAAATTATTTTTCAATTAATATTTCACGTTTAAATTTGACTTTGTTTAAAATAATGTGAAATGTTTAAAATTTTACATTTATCTAATAGTCTAATTATATTCCGTAATTTAAGTAATATACCAAATAGATTTTATAATTCAAATTCAGTACTTAAATTTTTGGTTTATCAAACAACACGTTGTTATAGCCATGACTTTTGTGGTGTGTTCATTTCAAGGCTTTAATATTGATGTCTCCTTAATATGACTTCACATAAAACATGTTCCCAACGGACTGTGGCTTTGGTATGTTTGTCCAAATGCAAGTTACTTTATTTTCCCAACCAAACAAAAGGCCTACAACTGCAATTGCAACTGGAGCTGTAACTTCTGAGTAGCCTAAGTAGATTTATGGTCCAAAGTGTCTTCAGCTTTAGTCTGAGGCTCCCAAGGTCCGTCAACATGATAGTGATGCAATCATGCAACAAAACTCTCCTTTTTATTAAAATCATGATGTGATCCTGTAGAATATGTGAAATTATGGGGAGGTGGCTGATCAAAGCGTCATTGTTAGGCTTTTTTTTTCTTTCTATATTTCGTGGTTGCTTTTATTAATCTAATTAAAGAAGTCAAATCTTAAATTCTGATCCCAAACAAGTTGACAGAATTCGTGTAAGGGCAGTCTGTACAATCATTTGCTGGTTGAACTATGCTATTAGATAAGTCACCTACTAATAAACCATCTGCAGGGGGTGGTCACTCTCACTCACATGCTGACCATGTGGATCATGCTCATACTGGGCATGATCATACGCATGCACACTCTTTGAAGGACCTTTCTGTGGGGTTGTCCGTTCTTGGTAAGTAGCAAAATTTTTTGTAATTGCTTGTAACTCGTTTGGTAGGATGAAGGTAGAGATTGTGGTTACGAGTATGTTATGTATTAGTAATTTAAGCAGCTAGTTCATTAAACTTTATAGACCAATGAGATACTAAATGTAGAATCATTTCATAGGAGAAATCATCTCTGGAGCTATACTGTTCTAGAATGTATGTGGTGCCCAGTTTAAGATGTGGATTTGAAATTGCTCTTGATCATGAATCATACTCATATCAGAAAAAAGGTTAAAAAAAAGATGAGAAGTATTATCAGTTCCATGCTTCTTCTGAAGTTGATCTTCATTGACACACCATGTGCAGAAAGACTGACATTGTGCTGTCCCATGCTTTGCTTTTGTTGTTTGTATATCAAGAATGATTTTGGGGAAGAACTGATGTTTGAACCTAGGATTTTGTTCCTACTAAAGTGTTCGGTAACTACTAAGACTAAATGAGGCCGACACTTTGTTTCGAATTTGGATTGCTTGATATGAAGTTTTAACTGGTGTAGTGAAAGAACCTTGATGACACATCCTTGCAGTTAAGGAATATATGGTAGTGGGAGTCTTACCACATAAAATTACAGAATTTTCAATGTGATATGCCCAAAAGAAGAAAATAAATAAATAGAAGTGAAAAACTTTAATGATTTTTTCCCTGCATAATTGATGGATTTTACCATTGAACCAAATGTGTGTGCCACCTAATTTTTAATGAAAGCCCAATGAGAAACTTTTTATAGCTAGATTTGTTGGAGAGGTTGCATTTTGGCTTTTGCTTGAGCTAGACTTCGTTTTGAAAACGTCATTTGAAATCTTATCTTATGAACAAAAGCATAATTTCCCGTGGAATCTGTAATCTGTAACTTTAGAAAGTAGAAGAGGCATTTATCTGCTTTGGAACAGGTGACATTGTTATACTTTGTGGACATGCTTGTATATTGATTCAAAAGAATTCATAAAATGCTATCATCTTATTTGTCTTCTTAACTTAATCTTATTTTGGGTGCTCGATGGTGGTGTTTCTGTGTGTCACAGCTGGGATTGTACTCTTTCTTCTTGTTGAAAAGCTGGTCAGATATGTCGAAGAAAACTCTGGAGGGGCTAGTGGTCACGGTCATCACCACCATCATCACAAGACCAATACAAAATTGAAAAATGATGATGATGCCGCTGCTCATGGCAACAGTTCACAACCTGACACATCAGATGACTCTTCAAATGTAGATAATGCAACTCACCCTGAAATCCGGAAGGTAGGGTTTAAATATTTACGTTGGAGGTATGTTGTATTCATACAACTGAGATTGGGTATACATTTTTGCTGGCTATGCCATTTTTTATACACTGGCACTGAAACTGAATTGCACTGCATGAGTTGTAGATGTGTGTGTTTGAACCAGCTATCAAACACATGTCCAATTGACCGATAAAATTTATGTCCTTTTATCTGTTTGTATCTTGAATATAACATTTATTACCTGTAAAGATAATTTGTCCATTTTAGAAATAAAATCCCTTTAAGTTGTTTATGAGAAGGAAGATTGAACTTTAAAAAAGTGACAACATTGACATAGAACACTTGAAGAGTTCTAATGACAACATTGATATTTAGATTGAAATTCATCCAACAGAGAAAGAGTTCTGCTGGTACCAGTGACGGTAAATCGGATATCGATCCTGCAGATAGCTGTGCAAATAGTGTTAAAACTTCAGTACAAAAGGAAACTTCCCATTCACAATCGAACCTGGTGTTTGGCTATCTTAATCTATTCTCTGATGGTGTTGTAAGTATAATTTTTCTGTGTATTCTCGAAATTCAATGGTCTTGTCCTTGAATATTAGTTCTTTTCAGTTTATTTATACTGGATTGAGTGGAAATATTTTATTTAGTTAGATGTTACTTTTTGCTATTGCAGCACAATTTTACAGATGGGATGGCTTTAGGCAGTGCGTTTTTGCTCCATGGATCTGTTGGTGGGTGGTCCAGAACTTTATTTTTGCTTGCACATGAGCTTCCCCAAGAGGTTTGAGTTCCTTTATGATTTGATGAGAGTAATTTATGATTTTAAAGATGTCCTTTAAATTTGTAAATAAGATTGATATCTGGGAATATGCATGCAATACGGAAAACGAAAAGAAGGGTTGAAGATATGTGTTAGAATCGTTATGTTATTCATGTGATGCTACATCCCAATAGTTTCCATGCATTGACTTTCATGTCAATGGACCATTGAATTTTTGTATCTACTAGAAAGCATAATTCTACTGATGATTGAATGTATTGCTTTAGTTTGGCATGCCATGATGGTTTTCGAGCATTGAGGATTAGCCATATGCTCTCTTTTAGCTCGGGACTTTGGGGATTTCTTTACAAGATGCTATTTAGCATTCTGAAATCCTGAGATAACGGCTTTTATATTACCAAAAATTATGGTAATTTTTTAATTCAAAAGCCGCAATTGAATATGGTCTATTTTGACATTTGAGAAACTCATCCAGGTCTGAACTTAATAATTACCATGTTCAAGCTTAGGGAATGAATTAAGCTTTGGGGGAGTTATTTAAATAGCAAGCAACCATGCAAAGTGACATTGAGGTCATTCAGACCCAGGCATGGCACCACTGGCTAACCATGCCCTAACCCCTAGGCTTGAGATGCCAGGGTTCTAGCCCTGTCTTCTGCATATCCCCTGCAAACAAAAAAAGGCATTGAAGGTTATTCTATTAGTTTTTTTTGGTTCAGTTTCAATTTGAGGTTTAATTTGATCGCTCCCTATGGATTCCGTTGAAGACAAGCAGGCACTCTGTTTTATCTTGAGTGAGAAGAAAACTACATTACCTTCTTTACTAACCCCGCCATGCACACACCCACACTCAGGCGCACAAAATCCATCCCTTGTAATGTATGACTAAATCCTCTACCGTGATAAAAACGGGAGCATAGTATAATATGGATCATCTTTCCCCTTGGGACTGAATCCTCTACTGGGATAAAAATGGGAGCATTGTATGATATGGACGGTGGACCATCTTTTAAAAGTGTGGTTTGAATCTTTCTTTTTTTCTTTATGATAACCTGATATATTGTTCGACTTCCTTGGCTTGGTTTATTCCTCTGTGCAGATTGGCGATTTTGGTATATTGGTAAGATCTGGTTTCAGTGTTTCCAAAGCCCTGTTCTTCAACTTCCTTTCCGCGCTAGTGGCACTAGCAGGAACTGCTATGGTCCGTTTCTTTGGAGCTAATGCAATTATTACTTAGAATAATAGGCAGAATGATTAAAAAATTGTTGCTTTTCCTGTAGGCTTTGCTTTGGGGCCAAGATCCGGGACAGTCATCTTTGATCGAGGTAACAGGAAGACCTGCAAGCCATGTTCAATAAAGTTACTTGCGGTGGTCACGGGCTCAAGTTTACTATATTTTTTGGGTTGTTTCCTTTCTTGCAGGGGTTTACGGCCGGTGGATTTATATACATTGCGGTTGCTGGAGTGCTTGCAGAGATGAATAACAATGGCAAAACAACATTGAAAAATACTGCAGTGCAATTAACCTCACTTACATCTGGCATGGCTGTTGCCCTTTGTATTTCACTCGTCGAATAAAAAAGAAAGAAAAAAACTTCATTCAAGACGAGTTTAGTTTTGTTCAAACGACCTCGAAGCACCTGCAGGAAGAACGTAGTCACCACTCTCTTCGGACTTCGTGTCGCTCTGCAGTTTCTAGAGGTAAGCTACCGTCCGTTTCGATCTCAGAAATTAGGAGAGAGGGATGAATGCTTATAAACTTACACCTTTATCGAACTTTAGGACAAATTCCTCATTCGAACCACCGGTGAAAACTACGACTCTGGCATATTCCCTTCTGTTTGTTATCCCTGTAACATTGTATTGCCTGAAAATAAGTTCAAACAGTTCCTTTTTTTTCAAAAATGTTAGTGAAAATGCATTTTGTCTAAGATAATGCACTTGTTTGTTTCACTTCTGGTATGTTATTTAGACTCGGTATGAACCTTAGATAATTAAAAACGTTAACGAACTTTTTTATGGTTTTTTCTCAGATAATTAGGAAAAATATTTTGTTATTCAAGTTTACGTAAACTAAAAGCAAAAAATAATAAATTTTATTGTGTCTAACTCATAGTGATTATTTATCAAAGAATGACTCTGGTTATCAAATAATTGAACAATCGAGATCAATTTATGTACGATATTTATTTGACGTTCACAGAAAGTATCTAATGAATTACGAGTTCAATACATTTTGTTTGACAAAAAGACGGATATTCGTCGCTTATTATCAAACAATCGCTTATTCACAAACTTAGCTATGATCCTATTTGGTCAAATACTTAACTATAAATTAGTGTTAGGGTTTTAAATTTAGGAATTAGAGTTTAAGATTTAAAATTTTATAATAAATTAGTTTTACATAATTGATGTATAAAAATATTAATATTTTTTTGTTTAACCACCGATATTCAATCCATTGACGGACTAATCTGAATTGAATATTGCATAAGTCTATTATGGAGATGACCCTCCTAAATCAATTGCTTCATTCACAGCGCTAAAATTGAAACACCTAACATTATTTAAGGAATTTAATGTCGAAATTCAATTAACTAGTTGCGCTTATATATAGACAAAATCAAATAATTCACTGATTTGTCTCTACTCTATAATACACTTTTCAAATCCAATGTATCAAATTGTATAGTACATTGCAAATTACTGTGGACCTTAATGAAAGCATGCCTATTTGAATGACGCGTGGTCAGCTCAAAGACCCTGCCAAATCATGTCTATTTCAATTTATATTTTTGGCTCAATTTCTAATAAATTACAACCACAATATGGAAATGGATTTCAGTTATCTAATGATTTATCTTTTATCAATTACTTTTTATTTCATTTATTTTTGTTTTTTATTCAATAATTTGATTGGCCATTCGAGAAATCTAAAAGTTCATGTTGGTTGTCATTTATGAAATTAAATTTGTGTAAATAATAAAAAATATTTTAAAAAAAACTTAATTCGATGATTAACAAAATTAGGCATAATGGTAATAAATATTATATTCTTAAAAAGACAAATTCAAACTTTAAAAATGTTAGGTTAGAAAAATAAGTATAAATTTCAAGCATAAATTATAATATTAATTCAATTTATATTAAAGCTTAACATTAGTCAGTCAACAAACAATAATCGTTTGTCTTAGTACGGGGTTCCATTAGGGTTCAAGGGCCCGGTCCCTATTACAAGTTTTAAATATTTAATAAATTTTAATTTAATAATAATATTGTTCTTGTAAGGTAAACATAAAATTTTAAATATATATATATATGTTTGTTAAATATTTTATCAAGTATAGGTTGGATTAAAGAAATAGGGAGCCCGTGTCTTCAAAATTTTTAGTCTAATACAATTTAGGTTTCTATAAGTTTAAATGTTTGAGAAATCGGATCTTAACTTTTAAATTTTGAGTTTAAATACTTATTAAATTTTTATAATTTTGAAATTTTAATATTTTAGTCCCTCTTAATGTTCGATCCTGGCTCCGTCTAGTTTGTCTAGTAAAATAAGATATTAGATTTTTTAAAGTGGTAGAGGTTTGAATCTTGACTCGTTGAATGTAACAAACTTAGATAGACAAGAGGATGACTCACATAATTAACTTTTATAATATTCGATTTGAAATATTCAAACAACAAATTAAATATTAATAAATGAAGTACACAAAAGAAAAACTTGAATGGTAAGGTAAATGATTTGATTGGAAGGTGACAATTCAAAATCCACATCTTACTTTAAAATCATGTCGGAGGCACAGACCAACTAATTCATCCCTACCGAACTTTAGAAGAAAAAAATATAAATATATAATTATAAAATACGAAAAATAACATTAAAATCCATCTAACTTTTTTATAACAAATTATGTAATGATTATTTTTTTTTACAAATCTTAATTTTAGTTCTAATCTTACTTAGAAGGGAGAGGAAAGGAAGACTCTAGAGAAAGAAAAGAACAAAGATTATCAGTTTGGCCAATCAACCAAATGTATTTGCTCATGAATATTTTTATTTATTTTTGTCACACATTTTACTATAATTTTTAGAATTGAACTTTTGACGTTGTCTCTGTAGTTAACATGTATTTAATATCTTGTTGATCAACCCCTGCTTCGGACATTTGGACTAATTCTCACATATTGATAGGTGATCACAATTATCCCAGTTAGGCTGTGTGTTAATTATGATAGAGTTAGTTTGTCAATGTGTTGTCATTACTAGGGGTGTTCAAAAATATCCGATCCGATCCGATTATCCATTGATTCGATCAGAAAATTCGGATATCTGATCTGATTATAGATTTTCCGGATCGAATACGGATCACAATATTTCAAGTTTCGGATTATTCGAAAACCTAAAAATCCGAAAATCTAATTTTTTTTAAATATTAATCTTGTTATATTTAACAATTTGATGTTTGTTATAACTGAAAATTTAAAAAATTGTGAATCTTGTTATATTTAGCAATTTGTTGTTTGTTATATTCGAAATTCCGAAATTTTCATAAATACGACCTTCAAATTCGAAAAAATAGTTAAATCAAATTATATTTTCGGATAATCGAATATCCGATCCGATTATTCGGTATCTGAAAAACCGGATATCTGATTTTTTCCAGATCGGATACGGATCACTATATTGTCGATCTGAATATCTGAAAAAATCGGATCGGATCCGATCCGATATCCGACAATGAACACCCCTAGTCATTACTATATTCATTTTTATGTTAGCGTTAATAGTGTTTATCCTCAAATATTAATGGTGGTGTTTATTTGTATTTATTTTTTCGAGTCATTTGGTTGGAGTTGTTAACAAATTTATGGTATGATTACAACATACCTTAGCGATCGATTAGTGCTCGTACACAGATCTTTACGGCGCTAGTCTCTGATTATGGTTCATACGATGTTCTTAGAAAGATAGCTTCTCACTCGGTTGATGGTTGGTTGCTGATGTAATCAGACTTGGATAGTGGAGCAATCTACCTGATAGCTTGTTCGCTCACCAGTCTTTTTTCATCCTCGTAAAGCGACTCGTTTGGATAGAGACAAGAAAATTCAGGAAGGTTTATGGATTTTGGTATGTTAATTTCGATGAAAGTATGATTTTCTTTGCACCATTATAAAAAATTCTTAGTGGTCTCGCCCTCTTTTTTTGATACATTGTATTGTATTATCTTTGATGGTGATTAATAAAATTTAGATGCAATTATTGAAAAAAAAATCTATTTTTTAAAATTTCTAAAAATAATGATTTTAACATGTATTTATTTATTTAATGAAATTAAATGAGAATTTTGGCACGCTCAATTAGATATTTTAGGACAATAATGATTGGAAATGAGGAAGTCGGTTATGTATAAAAATATATTGCGTGGATATCGGGGTATTTTACTGTCAATTATAGGAAAAATATTAGATGAATTCGGTTCACTATGTCATCCCGTGGTCTCAGTTAATAAGGTCTATTCATCTCATGTTTTCTAAGGTGGATGGACTTTATTATCTGAGACCACGGATGGCGTGATGAGCCAGGTCCATCTAATAATTTTTTTAATAAATATGAGATGGATAAACTTTATTGACTAAAATTACAGATGACGTGATGAGCCGGATCGATTTAATAAATTTTTTAATTATAAGTAGGTATTTATTTTATTTTACTTTTATACATACTTACAAAACCACTCTCTTTAAAAAAATATATGGTAAATAAGAACAAACCTCACAACATTGTCAAACGACATTAAAAATAATATTTTCGCAAAACACCCAAAATGAATTTTCACACAATATTATCAAAACGATATAGAATGATACAATGACCATGTTTGGTAAATAGCGGTTTGGGCAAAAATTAGAGGTTTGAAGTATAATTAGAGGTTTGACTAGTCAAATCCGTTAATATTGATATTTGGTAAATAGCGGATTGAAAGAGCGGATTGGTGTGAAAAAGCTAATTTTGAAAAAGCTCATAATATGAGTTTTTTGAGATTAGAGGTTTAATATTAGAGTTGTAATGACTCTTTTACCCTTAATAATTACCAAAAATATTCAAATAACCTAAATTAAATAATAATATTTTTTAATATAAATAATAACATATTAAATATTGGACTTATTTGTTGTTACTACTAATTTATATGGTGACATTTGTAAGTTAATTCTATTTTTTTATTATCACATATTTATATGTGCATATAAAAAATTTAATAATTATATAAATAATAAATTAATATATAAATCTTTCAAATATGTTTAGAAAATTTATATTAAAAAATAATTTTTACAAATCTAATTAATATTTATTAGATACAAAATATTAATAACTGATAAATTATTCAAACAAGTATTAAATATAATCATGTCCTTATATGTCATTTTGCTTGTTTAAATAATCAAACAACTATCAGCTATCAGTTAATTTTACCAAACACTTTTATACAATCAGCTAATACAATCCGCTAGTCAAATCAGCTAATGCAATCAGCTATCTGCTATCAGCTAATGTAATCCGCTATCAGCTATCAGCTATCCGCTAATTGCCAAACAGGGCCAATATATTTACCCAAAAAATGAAACAAAAGTAAAAATGCTAAAAAGTATAATGTTCTTTGAATGTACGTTAGACTATTGATAATATTCATTCTATTTGTGCAAAGGGTATACGAAAATTCAAACATATATAATACTTTTTATAATCAAGTTTCAATATATACGTTTTAATTACTAAATGTAAATGTGTATTATTATTAGAATGATAACAATATATTTATCCAAAAAAATCATGACCATTCAAAAATATATGGATTTAGATGGTAGTTATCACAAAATGTTAGCATTATCTAAAAAAACAACCCCTAACAAATTTTAATATATTAAAAGTAAAATTTCAGACAAATTTATTTTTGACTTAAAAGTGTTTGAAGTTCTCGAACTTAAAAAATTAATTAAGTCCGTAAACTTGTTTTTGCATTCAGTTAACTTTTTATACTTTAAAATTTCATTAATTCACCTTGTTGACCAATATTGACCGTTAAATCTAACAATTTTTGTTGGATTAGTTGATGCAACGTGTCGTTTTACAGTGTTGTTACTTTGTATTTTTTTCTTTTCTTTATTTTATTTAAAAAACTATAAAAATTCTTATAAATTTATAAAAAATAATTTTTTAAAATAAAACTGTAGAACTAATGTTTTGATATAATAATTGAAAAATGTTTTTGGACTGATTTAAAAAGAATTCAAACTATTTCCAAAGTCCAAATAACTTGAAATTATGTCTAGGGATGTTTTCAAAAGGGTTTTACATGTTTTCATAAGCCAAACTACACAAAACCGTCCAGGTGTTTCGAAACACCCTTAGGTGTTTCGATACGAGGGATTCCAGTAGCTAAAACGTTTCGATACGGGTATCGAAACGGGCATTCCCTGGATGAGATTTTTGCCCAGCGTTTCGAAACGGTCTATGCCGTTTCGATACGCCTACGTGGCATTGACCACAACGGTCACAAAACCCCAACGGCTATTTCCCAACTAACTTTTAAATGCAGGACGTTTCGATACGGGTTTCGAAACGGCCAAGAACGTTTCGATACGGGTCCTACATCAGACTGCAACGGCTCTTTCTACTTAAAGAGTGTTTCGAAACGGTCACGAGTGTTTCGAAACGGAGAGCAGCAGAACTGCATTTATGGTGGGAATTAAAGTCCTCAACGGCTAGTAACGGCTACAAACTCATTAAGGAGTATAAAAGGGACCTCCAAGCATCAAGATATGGTTAATGTTTCAATTGTCAATCAACAAATGATCAAGAATTGTCTTGGAGCTTAAATTGTCATTTATTGTATAGACAAACACTAGTGAGCCAAAATTGTCAAATTTGCTCAAGTGTTTTAGGTTTTGGGTGAGTGCTTTAATTGTGCAAACAAACACCTATTAGAGGGATTTGTGTTTGCTTTTATTATCTCTTTGTAAAAGAGGGTTTGATCAAGGCTTTGGGTAGAAAGCTTGATCGGTGTATAAAAATTTCCTCCTAAGCCTAGAAAAGGGGACGAATCAATAGTAGATTGATTGGAAATCCTTAGTGGGGAGCTAAGGTAGTAGATGTAGACCTTGGTTAGAAGGTTGAACCACTCTAAAATCATTGTGTCTTTGTTATTTTAGCTTCCACACCAAATCCACCCAAAATTCCACCTCTCCACCACTTGGTGAGCCACATCGGTTGAACGAATCGAGCCCCTCTCAACTTAACAAAAACTGTAAATGTCACATGACAGAACTGTAGTGTGTCCTGTAACAGTAATATCTCAAGAAAAAATATCAAAAATTGATGGTCAAAATTTGTCAAATGATTTAATTGATTTAATTTATTAATTTAAAGATTTAATTTGGTGCAAACGTTTTTAGGGGGTTTAATTTTTTTTTTACTAAAGTTCATCCTTAATCCTTTATTTTTACTATTTGATAATTTTTGTAAAAGATATTGTGTCATTTTGATAATAGATATTAATATACGGTAAGTTTTTTGTATAATACGAACAACTCATTTTTATGTCCTATGTAGAAATTATTGTTTTGACATAATAGCAAAATAAACCCTTAACGTTTGACATTTTTTCAATGGAGTCCTTGAATTTTCTTTTGTCAATCACAAGCTTAATGTTTCAATTTTGTGGACGAAAACACAATAAAACACTCAGTGGAATTTTGGACAGGAGCGACAACACAGAACTCTCGAGAAAGATGAGTCCTTGAATTTTCTAATAATATTTTTTCTACTAAAGTATATTTTAGAAAAATTTATCTCTTATTGATTATAAATTAAATGCCTCATTTTAATAAATTGCATATAAATTCTAAAATCTTTGAACTGCCTCTGAAAATTCTTAACCACAAACCTCAAATCCCAACATCAACAACAGCCGAGGAACCTGAATATCCCCCGGCCCCTACCCTTTTTTTTTATTTGCTTTTTGTTCCTCCTTTTCATTGATAATTATTGGATGTATTGATGACGAAGTTAAGAAATTCATATAATAATCTTTATTTCATTAACGTTACGGCTTTATTTTCAATTGTATTTGTAATTCAATTTTAATTTTAAATAATTTCAGAAAATATGATGGAGTTTGAAGTATATAAATCAAAGAGGTAAAGAGAAGCTGAAGTGCTTTCAGACAACGAGACTTTCGATTCATAATAGATTGTTGAAGAACTTTGAAATTGTGAGATTTGAGTGATTCAAAACAAAAGGAATGAAGGTGAAGAGGTGAGTTAGGGTGTAGCGCCTTAATTTAAAGCTAAAAAATGACACAATTAAAATATTAAAAAAAAATGAAACTTAAAATGTTACCATATAACCGTAATGTTATCAAAAGGTATAAAAACACAGAACATTGATATAAAACTTAGTTATTGGTTTCCGAATAAGTTTTGAAACTTGTTATAAAAATACAGAACCTAAAATGTTACCAAAAAGTATAATATTTCGATTGTCTGTTAACATTTTAAGTTTCGTCTTTTTTAACATTTCAAATTGTATCGTTTTAACCTTAAATTAAGACGTCATACCCTAGAATTCCAAAACCAAAGCAGATATATCAAAGAGGTAAAAAGAAGTTATTTGTGTGAGAAAAAACTATAAAGAAAAAAAGAGAGCAAAAAGGATGCTTTAAAGTTCAAAGGTCAAATTTATATTTTATTTAAAGTTTAAGGGTTAAATTGATATTTTATCTAAAGTTTATTGGTCAAACTTGAAATAAATCATTTTAACTAATGTTTAAGTCATCATATCAACGAGAGTTAAAGGCTCAGTGACCAAAATGTTATAAGTCGATAATATAAGCGACAAAACATAATTTTTTTTAAACTAGTGATTAAAATTAAATAATCCGAAACCAAAATGGACAGGCCATGTAGTTTACCCAATTAAATAACCCTTCATTTAAAAAAAAATCAATCAAGTCATTTTTTTTCAAAAAAATTAATCGAACTTCTTTTCTTTGTATAACCACTAGTATCTAACATATTAGTTGATTAATCTGAATCGGGTACTGTAGAAGTCCATAATAAAGACGACTCTCGCAACCTAATTTACTCCATTCACAATATTAGGATTCGAACATTTGCCCCAATTTACTCCATTCTCATTAAACCAATCAATTATTAGTAGAATTGGTCAAGTTTTTATGATATCATTGTTCTATATTGATTATCTCATTAACAATGTTAATTGTCATGTCAACATAATAACGATTAATATCTATTAAAGTTTTGATTTATTTTATCCGTTTGAATATTCATTTTTTTTGAATATCCGTTTGAATATTCAATTGAGTACAAAGAAATACATGGGACGTAATTGATATTTTTGGACTAATTGGACAGTATTTTAAACCGTAATAATAATAATAATAATAATAATAATAATAATAATAATAATAATAATAATAATAATAATAATAATAGATCTAGCACGAACCAACTTGACTAAGTGGTTGAGGAAACGGTTGTTGTTCCTAGAGTCACGGGTTCGAGCACCAGCAGCTGCAGCAGGGTGATTGAGCGTTCATTGTCAAATAGTTGAGAGTATATTTAGAACAGATACTGCTTGTAATCACTTTAGCTTTAATAAAGAGAAAATAATAATAATAATAGATGTAGATATAAGTTATGTCAAATAATTGAGACCCCACAAACAGACAGTGCATGGTACAAACGATTATTATTAATTATAGATTTTTTTTCGACATCATTAATTATGAACATGAAAATATATTAAAAAAGATAAATAATGCATCTTGATTATCCGATTCAGATCGGATTAGATTATAAAATTAACCATGATTATCAATTCCCACATGCCTAACCTCCATTGAAGATAATTATTAGTAGAAAATTTAAGTTGATTCGATAATGATTCAAGTTAAAAAGACATCCATTTCTGGGTTTACAGAGTTTTCAGAAAACAACCCAGTTCAAGTTTTCAACCAGATGAACACGGGATTTCTGAGATTTTTGGTTTCTGGTTTTCACTTTTCACTCAAACTCAACTTAATTATCCAAGCAAATTGAAAATCAATTCGCTGGTGACGCGTGGAGCAGGTGATTTTGCTATCTCTTTCTCTTCTTTCATAGTTTTCTACCCCTCGTTTTCAATCAAAAGCCAAATCCACCATCTTCAATTCATGTAGCTCAAATCAAACGCATACCCAGTTTTTCTTTCTTCTGTATCCGTTGAAGATCTTGTTTGGGTCTTTTGAATTGTTTTCGATCTGTTTGATGCAGAGAAAATGGCGGGGAGGTCTTTTCTGAACCGCGCCGAGAGTAAAGAAAGGTTGCTTTCGAGGAAAGGGTATTCGGGATTAGGCTCCTACGGCTCGATTGCCGCCGAGGACGGCGTTAAAGGCCGGTGTTTCCGATCGTGCTGTGATTCGGTCGAGAACCTGTGGAATGGACTTCAAGAATTCACTGTCAAGTTATACGAAATGGGTCGATCGGATCCTCGTAAAATCTTTTTCGCTATTAAAACGGGGCTCACGCTAACCTCCGTTTCCTTGCTTATGCTGTTCAAAGAGTCGCTAAAGGATACAAGTCAGTATTCAATCTGGGCAATTCTCACCGTCGTTTTGATTTTCGAATTCAGCGTAGGTAAGTAATATAGTATAGTATATTGGGACAACTTCAAAACTGTTACGATGCTGTTGTTGTATTGCGTTGTGGCCGCAATTTAATACTTATTTTTGACCGGTTCGATTCGAATATTCGTAGGTGCAACACTCAGCAAAGGTATCAACCGAGCTATAGGGACATTCTCTGCTGGAGTGGTAGGTTTAGGCATTGCAGAGCTATCGATAATGTCCGGCGGGTACGAAGAATATGTTATTTTGATAAGCATTTTCATAGCAGGTTTGGAGTTTTTTTGATGATTTATACATGTTGTTACAAATATCATTCAAGTTTGTGTATATGTGTGTGTGTGTGTGTGTGTGACTTGTGATTCTTTCGTTCTGGTTTAGGATTTATTTCGAGCTACTTCAAATTGTACCCTTTAGTGAAGACATACGAATATGCTTTTCGGGTATTCTTGTTGACGTTCTGTATCGTACTGGTGTCCGGGAACAACTCGAGAAATTTTATCCACACTGCTGTTTGGCGATTGTTGTTTATCTTCTTTGGTGCTGGCATGTCTGTGATCATTAGTATATGTGTGTTCCCCATATGGGCAGGGGAGGATTTGCATAAATCTGTAGTGAAAAACTTCAAGAGCGTTGCTTCATCGTTGGAAGGTTAGTCTTGCGTTTAACTACGGCTTCTCTATGGGATTTTGAAGTTGTTCTTGTTGATGTGTGGTTCTCCCGAGAGCTCTGGTCGGGTTTATCGGAAGAAGTTAATGTGTCGTCCATCGAGAGTCGAAAGCACCTTAGAGTGACTCAAGAGGCAGAACTGTGGAGATTGAGAAGTTTGTTCACGGTTCTGCCTCTTCTAGCATTCTGAAGTGCTTCCGATTCTGTGAATCTGTCATGACTCTTGGCAGAGTCTGAGAGACGAGATGTTGATGTCCTGACTCTGTGAACCTACACAGTGGTCCCCTACAGACAGACTTATCCCGACAGAGCCCGCCAAGACTCTCGGCAGAGCCGCACATCAAGAGTACTATTTACCGAGATAAATCGATGAACCTTATTGTTCTCTAGGGTGTGTGAAAGGATATCTGCAATGTGTTGAATATGAGAGGATCCCTTCCAAAATTCTCACATACCAAGCATATGATGATCCATTGTATAGTGCCTACCGATCGGTTGTGCAATCTTCGAGCCAAGAGGACACTTTGCTCGATTTCGCATCATGGGAGCCTCCGCACGGTCCTTATAGACAATTCAACTATCCATGGAGGAACTTTGTCAAAGTGAGTGGTGCATTGAGGCATTGTGCATTCATGGTGATGGCGATGCACGGGTGTATGCTCTCGGAAATTCAAGCACCGCCGGAGAAGAGAAAGGTTTTTGCTCTAGAGATGCAGAGGGCTTGTACCGCGGGGGCTAAAGTTCTCCGTGAGCTCGGAGAGAAAGTCGAAAAGATGGAGAAGTTATGCCCCGGAGACATACTGAGGGAAGTTCACGAGGCCGGAGAGGATTTGCAGATGAAGGTGGACGCGAAATCGTACCTTCTAGTCAATTCAGAAAGCTGGGCATCCCCGCCACATCACAAGGACTTCGAGGAAGAAGCTAAAGAGGATGATTATAAATTGGTCATCAAATCCCTGAGCGATATGTCAATGGAGCCTCCGGATTTGGTTACCTCGGAGAGTATGGTGCAAAAACCGTCGTGGCCCCGTCTCTCAGTTACCGCAGAAACATTGCTGCAGCCAGGTCAGGAATCCAAGATATACGAGAGTGCTAGCTCGTTATCCCTAGCAACATTCGCATCACTCTTGATCGAGTTCGTCGCGAGGCTCCAAAATCTCGTCGATGCATTCGAAGAGCTTAGCGAGAAAGCGAATTTCAAGGACCCCCGCGACCAACCACTTCGAAAGGAGGCAACCGGATGTTGGAACAGATTAACAAGTTGCTTTCAGTCAAACAACTAGCAAGACAAAAAAATTTAAGATTGGATTTTCTGTTGTTGTTGTAACTTCTTTTGTTCAAGCTATTATTTTATATTTGTCCATGGTAATGAAAGTTTCTGATGTTCCTAATGCATTAGCAAATGCCAAACAAAGTAGTGTTTATATGTATATATATAATTTAGACATTTTCTTTATATTTTTTATTAACAATCTTTCTTGAAATTAAATAATGGTAAACGATAAGATTAGATAAAATTTTGTTGTTTAATCTCTCCGCAAAATTATTACCGTTCTGAAACACATGACACACCTGAATCTTTTATTGTTGTTGACTCTATTAGCATGTGCCGATTTTATACTATATAGATATATTATATGGATAAATATTTTATACACAGGCGGTAGAAACTGAAAGTTTCTACAAACGCCTTAGTTTTAGGGTATAAAGAGTTAGTTTAGGGTATATAGTTTAGGAGTTTAGGTGTAGGGAGTTAGAATTTAGGGATAGTTGTTTCAATTTAAGGTTTAGGGTTATAATTTAGGGTTTATAGGTTAAAACCTAAATCCTCACCATATTCCCTAGAAACTAAACCATAAACCCTAAACCTTAAATTAAAACAATTATCCCTAAGTTCTAAACCACTACACCTAAATCCTTAAACCCTATACCTTAAACTAACTCCTTATACCCTAAAACTAAGACGCTTGTGAAAACTTTCAGTTTCCACCGCCAGTGTATAGAATATTAATCCATATTATATTTTGCTGATTTTATTCACAACTATGAATTCGGATTTGAAAAAAGCCCTATTGGAATATGGCCTAAGCTTAATGCCCCAACAATCAATGTCGGCTCGAACCGTAAATCTTAAAAATATTTAAACTAATAAAATAAAAATAAAAATAATTGGCTTAAAGTTGTAAAAAGCCCTTAAAAAAATAATGATGCCTTTGAATTTTTTACCCACTTAAGCCCTTTAACCAAAAAATTAAATCAATTAAGCACTTTGAACAATTTTGACCATTAAACCTGAATATTTTTTTTCGATCCAGTGTTGCAGTGCGCCGTGTCAGAGTGTTTCCACTATACATTTTTCAAAAAAAAAATTTATTTAGGAAATTCTTTAAATAATATTAAAATTCTAAAGAGCTTATAAAATTTATATAAAAAATATTTTTTGATTTTTTTAAAATGCAACATGAGTGTTTCCACTAGACATTTTTTTGATTTAATTTTTTGGTTTAAGGACTTAATTGATTATTTTTTTGGTTTAAGAGTTCTTTTGTTTTTTTTGTTTTTTTTTTGTTTTTTGAAAAGAAACATGCCACATTAAAAAAAAACCCTTTAAATCTAAATAGGAGAAAAAAATACCCTAATTTATTAATCCTGAAAAAGTACGTGATTGAAAGTACACAAAAAACGAATTTACATCTCGTTCAGCCAATTAGAATGATCTACATCGAAAGGCATCTAACACGACTTTCACACGCAAATACGAGAAATCACTCACCTTCCCAAATAAAACCAACGTCCCTACATTAATATCCCCTACCTAGCCGGTTCAAAGATTTAATTGGGTGCAAAAAAGTTTAATAGCATAGTTGATTTTTTTTCTAAAAATTCAATGGTTTCTTAGACCCTTAAGCCGGAATAATTTCATTGATTTCAAGACTAACAAGTAATCAAACAAAAAAAATTAAAGTTGAATATTAATTTCACTAATTTAAAATTGACAGGATTCCAAAAAAAATAATTAAATCGGAAAGGTTAGGACTTAAATTTGGAAAAATATTTTATACACTGACAGTGAAAAATTGTTTCTACAAGCGAGTTTAATTTAGGGTTTGGGCTTTAGGGCTTTAGGTTGTATGGGTTAAAATTTATAGTTATAATTTAGATTTAAAGAGTCAGAGATTATGGGTTTAGAATTTAAAATTTTAATTTTTATATTGAAATTAGTCATATTTATAAATAAATTTCTACTATTGGTGCATGATATAATTACCCCTTAAATTTATTGGTTTTAATACTATTAAGGGAAAGTTGAAGTGGCTAAGGCCCGTCCCACCATCAATGTGGCTTTGTCCCTACTTCAGTTTAATAGTAAAACCCCAAATGTTAAAGGTTTAGTTTTGTATTTCCTACCTTTGCTTTACAAAATAGTGAAGTTAGTCCCTCTATTTTGACAAAAAGTCCCCTAAATTAGTTAGATTTTACCCTTACACACTATGGATACTGAAATTGGGTAACACAATTAAATGTTTATGTTAAATCATTTGACTTATAAACCATTAGGTCAAATTTTTATATGCAAAAAATGGCATAGCAATTTATATGAAACATAGCTGTTCAAGTTCATGTGTTTACCAAAATTTGGATTAATCTATCAATTTTTGAAAGAAAGAGGATTGGATTCTAATAAATTAAAGTAGAAGGTCTAGGTTTTAATCTTTTACAAAATGAAGGATGAAATTTATAGTTAGACCAAAATTAAATGAATAAAATGTCAAACCCGACAAGCCATTTATAACGGGATCAAGGCTCAATAAAAAATTGGAAAACCCAATTGATAAATTGGGCCCTAACCTCTATGGCTCTATCAGTTCAATGGCTTTGATTCGACCACGGAAGCAGAGATCTGACGGTCCTTGTATTTCTAGTGTTTTATTTACTTATTTTTATACCTTCGTGATTCATAATTATGGTTTAATATTTTATAAGGCTTAAGGTACATGAAACTTTTAAACTTTTGAAAGAAAAAAAAAAGATTTTTATTTTTATTTTTTCACCTGATTAAATTTTTATACTCGAAATTTCATCAACTCACATTTTCAATAAATGTAGATAGTTAACGTGTTAATTATTTGATTGTCGTGCACTGATAAAATATATAACATGATTTAAATGAAAAATATACATGTTTTTATAATCATTTGTATTTAATTTATTCGTCAATTAATTTAGACCGAGTACTATAGAGGTCCATTATAACGAATTCTCTCAATTCAATTTACTTCATTCATAATACTAAAGAAATATAAGGTAACTTTTGGACATTTAAATTGAATTTTTAACGAGGATTAACGTAGGTGAATATTCATATGCAAAATAACAATTCGAATATCATTATTAACAAAAAAATAACATACAATTTGATATAATGTTTATAGTTTATACTACTCAAATTCCATTTCACCCACAACTAAAAAGATATGAAATTATATAATAACCAATCGAACCAAAAAAAAATTCTAGCCGTTTCTCTCTCAAAATTGTTTCAATTCTAGCCGCTTTTCCTTTTGTTCAATCACTTTAATCGGTGGTCGGCAATCAATCTTCGTATTGGTTGTCGACCACCGATTTTATCAGTTTTCTTATTTTTATTTCAATAAGAATCTCTGCTTCTGTAGCACGCTCTTTCTCTGTCCTAGTGACACGCTTATTCTTCTGTCTTTGTGACATGTTTTTGTTTTGTTTTTTTGTTTGGTTCATCTGTCTTCGTGGCAGGTTTCAGCATACCCTAGTGTTCGATTGTTGTTCGCACAGAGATTCACTCGGTGCTAGTTTCTGATTCATGGTGTTGTCAGTGGTCACTTGGAATATTTTATCCCCACTCGTTGATGGTTGTTTGCCGATAAAATCAGTCCTAGGTAGCGGTACCTTTTGCCTGACAGAATGGATCGCGCACCACTCCTTCCTTCTTTATGCGTCTCGTTTGGACAGAGACAAGGAGATTCAGGAAGCTTTTGAATTTTCGTTGGTATGCGTATTTCCATAGAAATTTTCGTTTTTCATTGTTTTTGAGTTGTAAGAATTTTTTTTGGGTTACTTTAACCCAAATTTTCTTCATATTGATTGCGTTGTAATTGAGTTTTTCTATGGTTTAATGAAAATTCAGTAGCTATTTCAAAAAAAAAAAATATGAAACTCAACCCTACACCACCTATCCATTATACTAGTGACATATTAACCGAACTAAACTCAATCGAAACTAATTCCAATATGACATTATTAACAAATAACAAAGTTAATTTAAAAGATGCTGAGGTATTCAAATTACATTTTTCTGAGGATTAACATATATGAATATCCATATGCAAATTGACAATTATTTTATAACGTCATTGTTAACTAAGTTGTTTTAAACAAGTTAGTTTTTTAATTACTGGTTTTCAATGTATTGGTTAACTAATTCGGATTGAGTACTGCAGAGGCTTATTATGAGAACGACCCTCTCAACCCAATTGTTACATTCACAATGTTAGAATTTAAACCCTTGACCTTATTTAAGAAATCTAATGCATTGTTACACTAAACCAACTGATTGCCGGTAAAATATTTTTTTTGATATTTAATGTTCCACTTGAAAGTCTTAATGTGAAAGTTGAGACTTGTGATTAAGTAAGCTGACAACAACCTAAATTTAATTAGCAATTTAGATTAAATGGACTTGAATTAATAAAGACTTTACCCAAGTCATGGTTCAGGTGAGCCAAACGTGTGGAGTTGGATATATAGTTTGACATTAGGATTTTTTTAATGATAGGTGACTTTACGATAATTTTAGTGACATCATCTTAATTGTAAATATAACCTATAAATTTAGGGTAATTATTTTATATACTGACAGTAAAAATTATAAATTTTTACAAGTAATTTAGTTTGAAAGTTTAGATATTTAGTTTGAGGTTTAGAACTGAGTTTGAATAGAATTTAAAGTATATACATGTTAAAACTTAAATCTCTCATTGTATACTCCAAAAACTAAACTTTAAGTTTCAACTCTCATACCTAAAATTTAAACCCCTAAACATAACTTGTAAACCTTAAACTAAATTTCTTAAACCTAAAATTAAGGAAGTTACAGAAGTTAAAATTTTACACTGTCAGTGTATTAAATATATATCTATAAATTTATACGTGATTAAAATATTTGATGTGAAATTTGAAAGAGAAATTCATACAACAAAAAGGGCATATAATGAGAGAAAGATGAGTTAACTGCATTAGATATTTTTTATATAATGACTTAACTTTTAAATTGATTTTTAAACTTAAAATGTTTTAATTGGTTTATTAAACTGTTAATACAATTCAACCAGATCGTTCCGTTAATCTAGCCTTTAGTGTAGACTTTAAATGTCAAATTAAATATGTTTGAATAAGGGATTTGGGCTACCAAAATCCCCAATTTGAAATTCATTATAAATTTTAGAATTCCTCTAAAGTTTAAAATTCACTATTATTTTCACCCAAATGAGTAATTCGTTCTCAAAGTACTAAATATTTTGATAAATTTGATTTGCATCCTCAAAATCCTCATCCAAACATGTTATTTAAACGATTTAATGTCTTATTCAATTTGATTATCTGATAGTTGATATTTATAAACAATATTAATATGTTTGAGAGTGAGGATAAAACAATTTTTTACTCTGTTAAGATGATACTGTAAATTGAATCTAAGGAATGATTTTAGTGGCACTGGCTGATTTTTTTTTCTTGATCCAAGCCAGGGATTTAAATAGCAATTATCATTGTGTTTTCGGTTGCGATATTTTATCGCGGTTGCTGACAATAACGAACTTATTGCGGTCATTGCCAGTGACGGATCTATGTTGAGGGTAGGAGGGGCAATTCCCCCCCCCCCTCAACTTTGATGGTCTAATTACATTTTAGGCCATTAATTTTTTTTGAACTATTTCAGTTAAGTCCTTGCCCTTCCCAAAATTAACTGGTATAATTTGTTTTTAGGACCTTATTAGTTTTAAAATTAATTAAATTAAGCATTGACCCTAATTTTTTTTATGGTTTAATTGCTTTTAAGATCTTTTAACTTTAAAATTAGTGAAATTAAATCATATCGCCTTTAATTTTGCATGCTTTAGTTACTTTTTAAAATCTTGTTCATTCTAAAGTTAAACATTTTACCCCCTCATGATTCAATCCTGGCTCCGTCCCTGGTCATTGTGAATCGTTATTTTTTTCAATAACGATTTTCGAACGATGTCGTTATTGCTATATAGCGGACTGTTATTGATCTAAAGTTAAGTAGAATTGAAAGATACATCTAGAATTAAAATACATAAACATCTCATAATGTTTATTGAAGTCTAAACCTCTCACAAAGAGATTAAGAATTCCAAAATAAAAATAAAAATAAAAATAAAAACAATAGTTTACAAGAAAGGCTCAACTCAAATGGATCCAATGGTGGATTTTAGACCAGTCTCCTCATCATGCTGAAGCTTGAAAATAAAGGGGAAAAAACCAAACATGGCGAGAAACAAAAACACAAAGGAAGGGTGTTAGAAACTTGGAACAAATTCTAACAAATTTTGTTCTTGTTAGATTTTCTCTCGCTGACATATTTCCTCCAGTAAGCCATGACTTCCCTTTGTGTCTCAATATCAGTCTTCTTTACTATGCCGTTTTGGGCCTCCGCTTCTTCCGCGATCGCCAGCTTGGCACTGACCTTTGCCGGCAGGGTGTCGAGCTCGTGGAGCACCTTCTCGATGTCGATCACGAGACGCTCGGCCAATGTGCGGGAGAAGTCTTCCCTGATGACAACACGGAGCACGGTGATGTGCTGAGCGTCTGCAGGCATTGTGTAGGCGGGCACGATCCAACCGAAGCGGCGCAACATGTCGGATATCTCGAACTCGTCGTGTCGCTTGTTGTTTTTCAGGGAGAAGGCCACAAGCGGTACTCCGTCGTCCTTCGACACGATGTTGAACCGCCCTGTTTTCTCCAGCCCTTCTTTGAGTACCATGGCGTTCTCATGACAGTTCTCCATCACATTTCTGTATCCCTGTAGTTCAAACACCATTGCATCACATTAGTATTAGATCGATTGTCGGATTTTCGGATCCGATTGTCGGATTCGAATTAATTCAACATTATCCATATTGCCTTAACTAGGTTCTAACCTCGATTCCCAAACGGATTAGTTGGTAGTACTGAGCAATGACTTGGCTAGAACCTGCAGAGAAGCATAACACAAGTTTAGTGTTGATACATACCTACATACATACATACGTACGTATGTACGTACATACATACGTACCTTTGGAGAAATTGAGAGTGAAAGTGGGTTGATCAGCTCCAAGATAGTTAATATGGAAGATGAGTTCTTCAGGCAAATCTTCCTTGCTCCTCCAGATAACCCAACCAATACCAGCATAAACAAGACCATATTTATGTCCACTGACATTAATACTCTTCACAAGGGGAAGCCTAAAGTCCCACTCGAGTTCCGGGTACAAAAACGGTGCGATAAATCCGCCGCTAGCCGCATCGACATGGATCGGGGTATCCCATCTGCAGAGAAAAGATCAAAGTGGGCAAGCATATAAGGCACACTTAAAATTTCAGACCAATATCATATTCATGCAACAAGATTTGATATGTTAATGTTACCCGGTTTCTTTGTTTTTCTCGATCAAGAGATCGTTTAGAAGCTTGACGTCTTCGAATTCGCCGTTGAGAGTCGAACCGAGGATTGCAGCAACACAGATGGTGTTCTCATCCACCATTTCCACTGCTTTGACAGGGTCCATAACATAGTACCCTTCTCTAAGCTTCACCTCTTTCAACTCAACTTCAAAGTACCTAGCGAATTTCTCCCAGCAGACCTGAACATTGGCACCGGTCACGATGTTGGGTCTATCATATGGCTTCCCTTCAGCTTTACGTTTGTTTTGCCACTTCCTCTTGAAAGCAAGGCCGGCCAACATGATTGCCTCGGACGAACCGACCGTCCCCACTCCGACCGCAGCCTCGCCGTCCCCTAAAGGCGCGTTGAACAAGTGTGCTATCATGTTCACACAACGATTCTGCGTCAAAATTTTGATCATCAAGTTTCATTCACAGATCAAGGTGGGTTGACTTTTTTTTCTTGGATCTACATACATACATACAAGAGATCTATACATACATACATACATACATATATATGTGTATATATATACCTGAAGCTCAGTGGTGACAGGGTATTCATCCATGTCAACATAGTTCTTGTTAATGGAGTCCATTATAAGCTTATCACATTCAGGTTCCATCCAAGTAGTAACGAAGGAGGCAAGGTTCAACCTCGGGTTCCCGTCGAGCATCAGTTCGTCGTTGATGATCTGAAACGCAGCATCCTTTGGTATAGAGTTTTCTGACATCTTGAACCTGCAATTTTTTTTCCACATGTAAAAATCAGTCAACTTTTCCGCCATTGATGAAACTCAAATGCCTTTTTCAGATTGTTTTTTACCTGGGAAGTGAGTCTCGGACATAACGCGAGGCAAAAGTGGAGTGAACCGAGACATCACTTTGAGATGCTGTCTTGGATAACACCATTGTGGAGAAGAAATAACAGAGAGATCGAAGATTTTCTGTGTAAAGCTAAAGCAGTTGTTGCTTGGGGAAGGAGGAACTGAGAGGAAATGGTATTTATAGGGATGGTTGGGGCTTTGGGTCTTTGCCTGTGCCCACCATTTCTGTACTAATCAAAACAAGCCGGCGCCAACGCTGTTTCGACGCTGGGACTCGGTCCGTGTCCGGGTCCGGTAGATTAACCCTGGCTGGTTGTTTCGGATCGAAATCTTCTATCTCTTTTCGGTCCCTATTTATGCCCCACAATTAAAATTAGGTTTAGAGTTTAGGGTTTTAGATCAAGGTTTAGAGAATTTAGGGTATGATACATTTTTTAGAGCATAGAGTGTAGAGTTTAGAATTTAGGGTTAAAACTTGAAATTTAATTTTATTATGTTTTTTAGTGTTGAGACATAAATTAAAGTACGGAAAATGGAAATAAGATTTTTATCGTTTACGCGCTCATAGGCTGAACATGTTGAAAATAGCCAAATTAAAGGTAAAGGGAATTACTAGTAAATGGAGCTTTCCAGCCTACCTCTATTTTTCTAATCCAATTCCCTGTTTCCACGTACGGGAACTTTCCTCCTCATTGCTAGTTAGGTCTTTAAACAAAATAAGGAATTTGATTCTTAATATTGCAAATGGTAAAAATTTAAGTTGAGAGATCGTATTGTATTGAGCTTCTGTAAAAATCGGATTCGGTTTAGTCGGTTAATAGGTTGTTATTAATAGTTAGACCAAAAAAAATTATGATTATTTAATATTCAACTCAATAATCGGTTAATTTACATTCAAATGTTGTAAAAACGTCAATTTAATTTGTTTTATTTACGATATGAAAATTTGAATTCTGAATAATTTTAATAAATCTAACATGTCGTCCCGATATACCAATTAGTAGTTAGTTTGATAATCAAACTTTGTGTAAGTCTTTTTTTTTTGAAAAAAAAATATATTAAAAAGATTATAATTGAATTATAAATTTTCAAAGGTTAAAATATAGTTTTATTACTACACCAATTTATAATTTTAAACCTTTTAGATATTTTGCCAAAATATCATGCATGAATGTAACATAAATCATTAAATTCTAAAAATCTTTATAAATATACTAAATATAATTATAGTGAAAAAGGAAACACGAAATCCTGATTAGTTTGAGGTAAGATTTGGGTATTAATTGCTATCTTATCTCATTTTTAATTCATATTTTTCATGCCTTTTTAATATAGAAAATTAATTCTAAGATAAAGAAATTGTGAAAAAAAAACCTAATAGCGCCGCACAACCCTTTTTCTCAGTTCGTAATTTTTTTAAAATAATTTTATTTAACCGACGGTGACATTAGCTTTGATATTAGTCGGTCATCACCGGTTTTTTTATTTGTTATTTTAAGTTTTTGGCAAGACAAATTTTATTTTCGTAGCACGTTATTTCAGCATTTGTGGCACGTTTATCTCTGTATTTTGGTACGTTTTTCGTCTTCTTTCCCGGTCATTTGATTGTTTTTTTTATTTTATGTTTTTTCATGGTTGGATTTAACGATACCACGACTGATCAAGATGATGCTTATTTGTAATTATGTTGATCTTCCATGCTCTGGACCCTTGGATTGAAGGATACACAGTTTGCGTTTGTGGATAGTTTCTCAAGACGCTCAGTTGTGATTTATGGTTCTTGATGGTCTTTCAATAGCTTAATTCCCTTTTGTGGTCTTTCAATAGCTTAATTCCCTTTTGTGGTTTGTTTGCCGATGCAATCAATTTTATTTGTATCTATTTTTTGTTTAAGTCTTTTGGTTGGGATTTTAACATTTCCATGTATGGTCCATGTATGATATAAAGTGGCTAGTTTCAATATTATAGAAAAATGTCTAAAATATATATTTAATTTACGATGATATTTGTAAACCTTGTTATAATCTTAAATATTTTTTTAATAAGACTAGCGACTCCTATTAAAAATAAAGTATCTTTTTAGTGGAGAACGATGGTAATTTTTAGGCTTAAAGTATATACGAAGTTGTTGATTTTTTTAAAAAAATAAATTAAATTATTGATTTTCACTCTATTAAACTCTCAAATTGAGAAATTAATTTAATTAAGTTTTTAAACATATAAATTGAATAAAATAATTTTTTTTATCAATTTTAACCATTATATATCAACTAGTTTTTTCTAAAATGTTGCTGCCACGTGACACACTATGATTTTATAATAAAGAATTTATACATTTAAAAAAATTAAAAAATAATAAAATTTTAAAAATATCACTTGTAAATAGCGTAATGTGACATGTGGCACCAATTGATAAAAAAATGTTAAATTTAATAGTCAATATTGGTCAAAAAGATGAATTGATAAAATTCAAATTATAATAACTTAAGGAAAATACTTTGATGCACAAGCCGTGTAAAATTGAAGTTTAAACAAGCCCTTTAAATGTAGAGTTTAGAGATTTAGATTGAAGTTTATGTTTTATAGTGTAAAATTAGTTTATAATTAAAATTTATGATTTAGAGTTTATGAGTTAAATGGTTAAGTTTTAGATTTTATAGTTTAAATATAAATTATTGTATATTTTTTCTACACAAATTATATATTAAAATATAACTCATAACCTTTTTTATTAAAAAAATATAGCCTATAACTTAATTAGATAAAAGTTTATTTTTTTCAATAAGTTTGAGCACATTTTGGCCATTAAGCCTTGATTTTATTAATAACCAAAAAAAAACATTATAGATAGACAATATCATCATTAGTACTACTTTTTTAATACTTCCAAACAGTATCATTGATATTGAGGTGTAAAGGAGAATAAACTGCAACCTAATAATCAAGTTGCAATAAAAAAATAGAAAGGTAGTATGTGATCCAAATGTAATTTTATTTATAATTGAATGATCCAAGTATAACTTTTAATAATCTGGTGATTCATATGTAACTTTAGTCATAATTAAATAACTCAAATGTAATTTTTAATAATTGAGTGGCTCAAATATAATCTTACACAGAATTACGTGACATCTGTTGTAGTTTGCCCTAAAAACTAAAAAATAAATGGTGGTATGGTGCAGTGCACATGCTGATGTTTTGTTGTCACTTGACATTGCATTTAATAAATAATTAATTGTTTCAAAAATAATTAATTATTTGTTTTTTGGTTTTTTCGAGTTTTTCCTAATTAATTTAAACTTATCTGTGTTTTACACCTACTTTTGATGAACGAGTCTCATAGTAAAAAATTTCAGCATACATAATATCTCGAACTTAAAACTTATTTAAGCGATACTAAATTATTTACCACTCGGACTTAACCTCGTTTGTAATTGTTTTTTTCTTTAACTCATCATTTCGAATGGGTCAAAAAATAGGTCCCCCATAGGCCGTTTAACACGGCGTCCAATCCAAGGAACCGTCCCACCCGTCAATTTCGCAATTCATGGGTTGAAAATAATGAGGAAACGATCCCCAAAAAACTTTTGGAGAAATTTAATTAAGCCACCTAAAAGTTTTGAATATTTTTATTTCAACCTCTGAAATTTTTGAAAATTCCTATTAAGTTCTCCAAGTTTTGAATTCTTTTATCAATATATATTTATATGCTTCTCCAAAATAAGTTGTTAATGAATTGTTCTTTTTCTCTTTATATCTTTTTATAGTTTGTACTATTGTATGTGGTGCTTACATTATTTTTTACAAAAGGAGTATTTGTTAAATTAGTTAAAAATATACAACAAAAAATCTCCTTTTGCAAGTAATATGGCTTCCAAAACCAAAAAAATTATTTTTTTATTTATGAGTTAATAAAAGTTAGTATGATTTTATAAGTTGAGAAATTATACTAACTTATAAAATCATACTAACTTTTATTGACTATTGGTAAAACAATAGAAGATATAACGATTGAAAATATTATCGTTAAAAGTTGGTAGGATTTAATGTATAAAACCCACTAATTAATTGAGTGGTTAAAGATATTCATTTTATCATGTCTTGTATTAGTTCATATCCCAACAATTGTATTAAAAATAATATCTCTCTACTTAATTAAAAACATTCAAATTTAATGTCAAATATGCCATCTATTAAAGGTTTGAAAATTATGAGTTAATATGCATTAACGTTGGATCCAACAAAACGTTATGACTAATTTAAACTTTTAATTTATACTGGAACCAGTAGAGTGGTCCAAGTGGTAAAAGATGATGTATTTTATCCAAGTGACCCGGGTTCAAGCGTCATGTGTGCATGATGTATGCGCCTAAATTCTAAACTCTTACACCTAAACCCAAAAACCCTATACCCTAAAACTAAAACGTTTGTGGAAACTTTCAGTTTTCACCGCTAGTGTATAGAATATTAATCTTATTTTTAATACACTGTCTAAATGATTTATCCTTTTAAATATTTAAATCTTCAAACAAAGTTGTACAAACAATAATGAAGTTATCCTCCGTATCAATTGCATGACAATGCCCAATAGGAGCAAAAAGACAAAAATAAATAAAAAATGAATAATTCCCTTTAACTTTTGTTGATAATTATTAAATGAAATATGTTTTTAAAAACTAAACTAACTTATAAACATAAAGTATAATCATAAACCTTAAATTGAAACAATTATTTTTAAATTTTAAACTTTTACACCTAAATTTCTAAAATCTATACCCTATATCCTAAAATTAAAGCGCTTGTGGAAATTTTCAGTTTTTACCACCAGTGTATAGGATATTAATCCTATTTTTAATACACTGTCTAAATGGTTTATCCTTTTAAATATTTAATTCTTCAAACAAAGCTGTACAAACAATAATGAAGTTATCCTCCCTATCAATTGCATGACAATGCCCAATAGGAGCAAAAAGACAAAAATAAATAAATAAAAGGAATAATTCCCTTTAACTTTTGTTGGTAATTATTAAATGAAATATGTTTAAATATACATTTAATACTTAAACTAGATAATTATTTCAAATTGACACCTAAAGAATTTTTATCCCCAAGTTGATACCCGAATTTTAATTACATCCACTATTTTGGTACTTTTATTAATAATTTTAGACTTCAAATTTTATATGTTTTTATCAATTTAGTCTTAATTTAAACAATTCGATAAATTCAACCCCTTCATATTAAATTTTTTTTTATCAATTTCTCATTCAAGAACAATAATGAAGCTATCCTCCCCATCCATTGCATGCCAATACCCAATAGGAGCAAAAGACAAACATAAATAAATAAAGGAATAATTTCTTTAACTTTTCTTGGTATTATTGAATGGAGTATGATCCAAAAATAATTTACTGTTTTATATTTAAAATATTTAATTAATTCTATTTCGATCACGTTGTCTAAAATTATGGACACTCATATAATTTATATTAATTTTCCTTTTTTGTACATGAGTTGTCATTTTCTATTCTTATATCCAAAAGCTACATTTAAATTTGATATTTTTTAAAAGATTATTATTTTATGTATTGTCGGTCAAAAATAATCATTATAGTTATATAATTGTCATGTGTTCTATTTTTTTTTTACTTTTTGATATAATTGAAAAGATATACGACAATCATACAATTTCACTTATGAAATAATTTTCTTAGTGTTAATATATTAAATAATTGTTCATTTTTTTAAAAAGAATTGTTATTTTTTTAGAAAAAAAAACTTTAGAGTTACATCACTTACATGATCTTCCATCAAGGATGACTGTTGCAGCGGAAATTAAATATAAATTTTATAAGTGAATAAAGTGAATTATTCCAAATAACGCGTATAACTATTAAAAGAGTAAAAAAATTATTATTAGAAGGCTTAAATATACATTTGGTACTTAAACTATACATTTTCTCTTAAGTTGGTACCTAAAGAATTTTTACTCTCAAACTAGTACCAGAACTAGACACTTTCTCCAAAGTTGACACCTAAAAAAAATTTCCTCCCATTTTGGTACCAAAACTTTAATTCAATCCACTATTCTAATATTTTTATTAACATATTTAGTCTCAAAACTTATACATTCTATCAATTTGGTCATAATTTGAAATAATTCAATAAATTTGATCATAATTTGAAATAATTCAATAAATTTGATCATTTTTATTTAAAAATACCATCGATTTAGTCATTTTTGTGATACTTTCAAATTAAACAAGTCTAACTGATCAAAACAACAATGAGATAATTGTATTCTACCATAAAATAACATCAAGTTACTGGTAAAAAAATATATACCAAGAAAGTGATAAACATTTACAGGAGAAAAACAAACAGTTTTAGAACATAACATAGAGTAAATTGATAAGATTTTTAAATATAAAGTGTTAAATTTATTGAATTATTTCGAATTAGGACCAAATTAATAAAATGTATAGGTTTTGGTATCAACTTGGGAGAAAATGCCTAGTTCAAATAGCAACTTGAGAGTAAAGATTCTTTAAGTACCAGTTTGGGAGAATGTGCTTAATTCAAGTACCAACTTGGGAGAAGGTGTATAGTTTGGGTACTAAATATATATTTAAGCCTTATTAGAACGAGTTTGTCACGCTCGACGAGCACCGATGAACATCACTAACGATGAGTACTGATTAATGTCATTAATTTAATTTATAAATATTAAAAATTTAAAGAACTCACTGTGTAGTTATAAATTATTTAAAAATTAAAATGTAAATTAATTAAAATATATTATTTTATTTTTAATTTTCTTTTAAACATAATTAAATCAAAATATGTAACCTAAATTAAAAAACCCTAATTTTTGTTAATTTGAAATTCAAGCCGCTGTTATCGCCGAGCACCGATGAGCACCATTAATTTAATCTTTATAAATTAAATTAATGGTACTCATCATTAGTCCTAAATTACACGACGAGTCCTTTAGATTTTTAATCTTTATAAATCAAAATATTTAACATAAATTACAAAACCCTAAATTACACGAGTATCGATGAGAACTGATGAGCATCATTAATTTATTTTATAAAGATTAAAAATTTAAAGGACTCGCCGTAGAATTATAAAATATTTAAAAATCAAAAGGTAAAATTAATTAATATATTTTTTTTTATTTTTTTAAATATAGATCAAAATACTTGTCTACCCCTAAATTACAAAACCTTAATTTGTGTTCATGTAACACCCGGGTTTAGGGGCTAGGTGAAAATAATATTTTAATATTATTTTGGGTTCGGTTTTATGATTTAAATAATGGTTCGGGTTTGGTTTTCAAATTAATTAATTTGATGATAGACTATGCTTTGGAATTAAACCCCAAATAGCCATGAATTATATGTCCTTGTGAATATTTCATTTCATTAAGGGCAAAAGGGTCATTGGGCTTTTAAAATAAAACAAAACAAAAACACCCATTATCTACTATTCATTCTCTTCTTCACCAACGGGAACTTGAGCTCTCTACCCAAATCCACTGTTCCATCACCTTTCCTCCTCATTCCAACTCCGTTTTGAAAGGTAATGGTATTTTTGACTTCCCCTCATCTCCCCCTTCATAAAAGTACCATTCATTTTCGTTTTCATGAAGTTTTTAGAAAATGGAAGTTTTGAATATTTTGATTAAAGATGAAAGCTTTATGTTGTAAAACCAAATGTTTTGATTTAATATGTTTAGTTATGATGTATAGAGGTCAAATGGTATGATATATGTGAATTTCAAATGATTTGGAACAATTTTCGGATTTGGGTGAAAATGGGGTTTTTGGGAGGTTTTGGGTGAGTTTTGGGGGTTGTTTTAGGTGGGTTTTGATAGGCTTTTGATAGTACTATAGGTAGGGGTTGAATTGAGATCATTGGTGGGTGTAATGGAAGTTGAAAACATGGTTTTTGGACAAGGTTTTGGGGCCATCCGAAGTGGTGAAAAATGAATATTATTCATGCTTGCAACATAGTAGTTTGTGGTTGAATTGCATTCCGGGTTAGTTTCGATGACAAGATATTGATTGTGGATGTTTTGCTTGTGTTTAGAATTGAGTAGAATCAAGTTTGGGCATCGGTGAAGCATCGGAAGTGAATCCGGGAAGTTGAAGGTTGTTGCTTGCTTGGTCTTGAGCTTGGAAGCTTAGGTGAGTGGTTAATTGTTTCACTTGGTTTTAAAATGGTTGGTTCGAGTATATGGACTAGGTTGGGCTTGGTAGACCCACCTAGAGTTAGGATTGAGGTGGTAGCCTAATCCTAAACTTGATATAGAGCCTTTGGATGAACTCATTTATATGGTTGCGTATGTCTCGTATGAAATGTGATATGAATGCTTATGTATATTGTGTTATACATGTGAGATGAAACATGAATTGTGATGCTTGAGACATTCATGATGATGGTTGTTGGTGAGTACGTGCTAAGCACGGAATTGTTTGAAATGAGTAAATATTGGCACTAGTATACTTGAATACAAATGGTCGATCATTAGGATGTTAGTGTGTACACATGAGTCTAAAGTCGCGCGTGGCCTTGGTGGCGTTGAGTCACCAAGGAGGAGTACGGGTACGCCCGGAAATTGTATTTAAATATAGTCGGTGATGAGTGGAATCCCATCGACGGGGCGTGAGGATGAGTGGAATCCCCTCCGCGAGACCGGTGATGAGTGTAATCCCACCGTCAGGTAATGGTTGTGTTGTTGGATGTGAGTTCCAACGGTTATCCGCGTATTTGAGTCATAGCTAGGTGCCAATGTTGATTGATAATTGTATCAATGTGTTGTGATAAATGATCCTTATTTGGATGTTTGATGTGGCTACTTATGTTGAGGAGTTTAGAGCTTGTTGATCATGACATTTACTTGTATATATTGCTCATGCATCTTATCTTGTGGCTCTTGTGGATCCTTGGCATGTTTGTAAAATGCCTTGGCTAGATCGTGCTCGGACCCTGCAATGTTGAGGTTTATTTTTAGAGCTTACCCTCACTAAGCATTATTGCTTACGCTCTCTTTGTTCAACATTGCAGATCCTTAGTTCGTGGGTTGCTTGCGCAAGTGGAAGGCTCCAAGTGTGGTTGTTAGCCTTGAGTGCTTCAAGTATGGATTTTTAATGTTTGGACATGTAATAGTTTGAGCAATGGGACATGTATTGTTTTGTTGGATAGTTGTAGGTTGTTAGGAGCATGTTTAGACTCCTTGATGCCTTGCCTTTGTATGGTTTGTATTGCCATGATGAATGTTAACTCATGCCTAAATTGCTCTTTTTGAATGTTGGCCATATGCCTTAGGAGTTGCCTTTATGCTTGAATGATGTGAATGAATGTATGTCTTGTGAGGTCCTACCCTAATGTTTAGACTTGTCTTAACCTAGTTAAAGCATGCTAGTAAAGTTGGGATGCCTTGAGTTTAATTTGTATGGTGTTTTGGTGGTGTTTTGGGGCACCCTTGTGCCTTGAAACAGCCAAAACGAGTCTGCAGACAGGGGGCGTTTCGGAACGGGTCCCCCTGTTCCGATACGGTTCCTTTGCAAATGGCCTGCCGTTTCGAAACGGATGAGGGTCGTTTCGGAACATTTTTGCTACTGGAATTTTGAGAAATTGACGAGATAAAGGCGTTCCGAAACGGGCCTTTGATGTTTCGAAACGGTCAAATCTCGTTGACCACGAGAAATTGACCGTCAAGGTCGTTCCGATACGGGTCACCCCTGTTTCGGAACGGTCACCTTATGGTTGACCCTGGCCTGTTGACTTAGTCAAGGCGTTTCGGAACACCCTAAGGGCGTTTCGAAACGGCCTGCTGTAAAGGGCTAAAATGAGCTGTTTGATGTGTTCGTTGGTCGGTGTATGTTTCAATGTTTGTATTTCCCGCTGCTGTGCTTCACATAGGTTTTAATTATGCCTATAGACAAGATATAATAAAAAGAAAATTTTAGGGTCGTTAACCGAGGGGAAACCTTCACGGGTTTCGCTTCGATTTTCCCCGTGTGGCCTACTTGGACCGGTCATCCGACCAGACCGGGACGAGGGGGTTACACTTGTTGGGAGGAGCAGTTGTTCCTTTAAAAATTTAAAACCTTTTTATATAATTTAGTATTTTTGTAAAAATTTTCTGTCAATTTTATTAAAAATCTATTTCGCTCCCTTTGTAAGTTCACATACTAGAATTTTATAGGTTTGTTTCTTAACATAAATCTTTCGTCGTTCCATGTTAATCTAACAATCCAATTAGAATTTAAAATAAATTACCATTGTTTAAGGGTATGATACATGTTACTTTAATGAAGTTTTTATTTTTTATTTTTTTATACAATCTTTAAATAAAACAAATTAGAAATCACTATTTAACGCGCAGATTTAAATAATAAATACAACTTCACCTAAGATCATGTGTAGAATATTTTTTGGTACAAAATAGTTTAATTAATTATTAAATATAAATATAGATGAGTGAGAATAATAAAAAAATATTAATTTATAAATGTCACAATGTAAATACGTAAGAGTGAAGAATTAAAATAGAAAATGTTAACTTTAAGTTATTTGAAGATTTTTGATAATTGTTAAGAGTAGAAGATACAAATATAAATGTGTGAGAATGAAAAGAAAAAAAATATTAGTTTACAAATGTCATATTTAAGTTTTTTTTTGAAAATTTTGATAATTGTTAAGGGTAAAGAGGTCTTTATAACTCTGTCAAAATCTCTAATTTCAAAAAGCTCATATTAGCTATTTTTTCAAAATTAGAGGTTTACCCAATTCGCTATTCACCAAACATCCAAATTAACGAATTTAACCGTTAAACGTCTAATTTTAACTTAAACATCAACTCAAACCATTGTTTACCAAATAGAATTATATACTTTAACTCATTAAAAATATTTTCTAAATATATATATTTAACATTCTAGTGTAATTTAATATATGTTTTTTACTCTTAATTTTTCAAGACGCATAAAATTAGTTCTTTAAAAGACAAAAAGTAAAATAAATTAAAATGGAACAAAGTCAAAAACGCGTTTCCATGCAGAATATCCCATCCCGTTTAAGGAGGTGGAAACTGGAAAGGGAAAGGAAACCGGCAGGTGCCAGTCAAAGACCGACACGAACATGGTCTGCTTTAATCTTGCATTGCATGCTTGAGCTAGAAGCCTAGAACCCGCAATTTTCGTGTAGTTTGCAGTCTTCTTTTTTCATTTAGGAAATTGTTATAGTTTTGTTGACAATAATGAAAAACAGTGATTTTCACAAAATTAATTAGTAAAATGTGAAATGAATTGACAGGAATCCAAATTCTGAAAATTCAAAGGATTTTTAATGATTCCCTTTCGGAAAAGACTGAATTAAATTCCAGTGGTTTCCTATCGTCATCAAAATGATTGTGGTTTTGATTTTATTGATCATCTTTCACTTCACAATAATCGATTCTGGTTTGATTTTTTTTTAATAAAAATCTTTTTTTTCAATTATTGTGAAGTGAGGGATTTTACGTAAAAAAACAATATTTTTCTAAAAAAATATTTGACGAAAGATTATAAGTGGATGAGTAAATGTATGTAAATCTATTTTTTATTGATTTTTTTTGGAAGACGAGGTTTAGTTGTTTTATTTAAAAAATATAAGATCGTTATTTGATTAACTCATTACACCAACTCAATCAAGTATTTAATACTAAAAAAAGCTGTTTAAGTTTGAAATTGATTTGGTTAAGTCTGAATGCAGTTTATATGGTGTTTTTATCGTAATGTAAAAAAAATTCTGAAGTTGGTCTAGAAAAAATGGAGTAAATTCATTGTTTTCGTAATAAATATTTACAATATTTGATCTAAATTAATAAGTAAATAAATTAGATACCCGCAGTTTAAAATTGTTTAAGTTTAAAATTAGTTCGGTTAAGTCCGAATGCGGTTTATATGGTGTTTTTATTGTAATGTGAAAAAACTTTTGAAGTTGGTATAGTGAAATAAAATATTAAATTCTATAAATAAAATTAAATATTCGAGTTTTGACGTTTCAAATGGAATAAATTTATTATTTTTATAATAAATATCTATAATATTTAATCTAAATTAATAAGTAAAAAAATTAGATACTCGTAGGCTCGTAGGCCGTAGCTATAGAAAAAACCTGGATTAGCTGAAACAAAATTTACTAATGATATTTAGTATAGTGTTTGTGAAACCAGGGACTAAGGCCCTGCCTCCATCCACGGGCCGTGCCCAAAAGTGAACTTAGCCCAACTTTGCACCGATCAAAGCAAAGTAGAGGCCTAAATAATGATGTTTTTCTGCATTACTTGTTGATGTTTTTTTTTTCATAAGCCCAAAATAGCCCAACGTTTGTTTAAATAATTACTTTAATCTTTATTTTTTTTAGATAAGAGTTTGAGGAACGAATATCGAATTTTATGTTAAAAATACAGACTTTTATACTTAGTAAAATAATATAGGAATTTGAAATTTTACGGGGAGTAAAATAGACCCACTTCTCGATCCTTAACATTTCTCGATTTTTTGTGTTTGGAAATTCGAGACCGAATGTCACTCCTACGAGCAGTGGTGTAGCCACATAGAGTTTAGGGGGCCACTTGATTGGTTGTTTTCAAAGACTTAAATGGAGTTTTTAAAGAATTAGTATACAATTTCTCAGGAAAATATTAGAATTGACCCACTTGATTTGTTTGGGTATGAGGTCAACACTATTTATATTGTAATGGTATACGAATCCTCGTATCTCAATATTTACTCTGATCTTACTATATGAAAATCTTAACTCCGGCACTGCCTATAAAAAGTACGAGTATGAACTCGTCATGAAGCAGATGCGGAATATCAGTGGAGCAGAGGCCAAATTCGAAACAATAACATATCAGCTCACCATAAAAGAAAAAAAATCAAACATTAAAAAGAGAAAATGAAAGGTATTTTATGGATAGTATGCAACTTGGACAATATAATTAGAGAAAGTGAATTAGGTAGTTGTCATAGTCGTTCAATTAATGTTCTTACATTAATGGTTAGTCAAAAATATTAGCCAATCAACCAAGAGTTTAAGTATTTTAATAAGTAATCGAATATTTGATTTCGTCTTCGATATAAAATAATTTTAAAATTTATAGTCAGTATTTATTCTAATATAGACTAATACAACATAGAGAATTAGTCATTAGACTCACTCTAAATCCAATATATACCTTAAAAATAAAATAATATCGGGCATAAAAAATAAACTAAAATTATAAAAATCAATGGTCTACTACATGCTATACATTTGAAATCTGAATTTCTATGGTTAAAATTTGCTTTTTTTTTCTTCATACTTTTCCTTGGAAGTTTCGTATCACTACTTTTATCTTTATTTTTTAAAATTTCAAACCCTTTTTTTTCTCTTTAAAGTTTGCGTAATTGAATAAAACCATTAATATTTTGGTGAGAACGTGTATTAATTTGTTTGGGATATTATTCAAACGTGTACCTTTTTATTTTTCAATTAAATAGTCACCGTTAATTTATCTTTGTTGACTTAAATAATTTAATTAATTAAATGTTAAGAAATATATGTTTACAAACCTTTAAATTCAAGTATTTTGAAATATTTTTTAAAATTTTCTTCCAGAATACAATTACAATCTTTAATACTTTACATATGTGAAAATTACAAATGGCTAAATTTATTACATGTACATCCCTTGTTTCACGGATGAAGCTAAGGGTGGCAATGTATACATCTTCCTAAACAGATGAAATTACATAAAATAATCTTTAAAATGGTAAAAAAAAATTAAATTAATATATGGTAAAATTGTATTTTATCCTTAAAATAATAAAACATTTATTTAATCATTATAAAAATTGTAATCTTATGAAATGATAAATTTACATTTTAATTTTTACAAAAATTATAATTTTATTTTAATTATTTGAAAAAAATCAGATGTTTTATTCGTAAAGTGATTGCGTGGACGACAATTTGAGTATAGTAATTAATTCTTTAATTTAATATATTTACTAATCAGAATCATTTGATGTAACTTAAAGAGAGATAAAAATCGTAGTTAACATACACTTAAAACTTGATTAATTTTTCCATTTCATTAAAAAATAAACAAGGCAATAAAGTAAGATGAATAATAATAATACTCCAATACTTTTGAAATAGAAAAAAAGCTCAACCACTAAAAGCTTTTGATTTTTATTTCATTATGCAGTCACTGTTAAGAACAGGCGGCTGGTTTTGTGACTTTTCTGCCCCGAAACTTCCATTAGCCACCTTTTATATTTGTCATTAACTAATTATGATTATTATTATTAGACCATTAGTGTTTAATTTATTTGTCATTGACTTTTCGGTGGGAGGGCCTGCTAGGGTGGCTTCGATAGGTGGGGTAATTAGAGATATTGGCCAATGTTCGGTGGTTATGGCGGAATTATGGGCGGCGTATGAGACTCTTAATTATGCGTGGGATTATGAGTTTCGTTACTTTAATTTCGAAACGGATAATATAACGGTGGCGGATATACTTAACAGGAGAACGGACGTCTTGGTTGAGAACGGTTTGGTCCAACGCTTAAGGCGTATTATTGTGAGAAATTAAAATCTCTCGGTGCGGTATATACCCGTGATACTAACATGGTTGCTGATAAGTTGGCGTCATTGGCACAGAATTGGTCTTCTAGTGGAAGAGTTTTTATTCGCCCTCCACCGGACGTGGAGCTATTGTTGTCCTTTAATATCTCGTGATGGTTTGCCGGGTTATATGTTTGCTTATTTTCGATTGAGTCTTACTTATATGTAACTCCACATGTACTCTTTTTCCCATCTAAGTGTAGGAGGGGTTTTTAACAAGGCATGTGGCGTTACCTCCCATTATTAATAAAAAAAAAAGTCTATTAGGGGAATGCGTTTTTTCTACTGATTATTTATAATATTAAACTTTAAACTTAAAATTTTATTTAAAAATCTAACATTTTATCTTAATAAATTAATTAATGGTTATTAAATTAATTATACCCAAAGGTGTAAAAATTTATAACAACTAATTAATATTTAAAGTTAATCTTGTTGTACGCTTAATAAATAAATAAATAATAAAATAAAATAATATTTATAAAATCCATTAAAATCACTTAATCACTATCTATAATTACTAGAGCTGTGCAAAAAACCCGACAAACCCAAACCGAAACTAAAATCTGAAAAAATTGACGAAAATATGGTTAATCGAACCAAATAAATTAGTTTGGGTGGTTTTTTAAGAAAAAATATTACTTCGATTTGGATACGGTTCGTAGTTTTGAACAAAAGCGAGTAATCAAACAGACCGATTACATAATATATAATATAAAAATATACATATTTATACAATTATATTAGCAAAATTTAGCGACATTGTTAATCTATTCTCTTCCTCAAATATTTTTCGAATATTTTTATTATCTTGGAAAGTGAAAAATTAGCGGTAATTTTTAATATATTTCCTCCTAAATATTAGCGGATTTATTTTACTTTCGGAAGTAAAAAATTTAACCTTAATTGTCAATTATTTCTTATTCTCAGTTTTATACATTAATTCTTTTCTTCTTCAAGTATTTTAAAATTCGAACTCTAGCTTATTTTTCACTATGTTATTATATTTCAGTTAACCAGTCAATCGGTTAATCAGTTTAATAGTTAAGGTTTAGGGCTGAGAATTAAGCAACCTAAATTTACTAGTTATCCAAAATAATTTTTTAACGGTTAACCGAACCCGATTTTGCACACTCCTAATAATTACACTATGACTGTCATTTTATGACTTTATCATCCTCTCATTGAACATCAACAAAATTCATATAATTTATCCTCTCTTGTTAGAAAATGACATTTAATTAATAAATATATAACTTATTTTGTAATTTTATAAATACAAAATTTTATTTTAATGAAAAACATATGGGTCTCAAAGGTTAAATATTAAACAAAATAACTGAGATAAAATAAATTAATAGTATATTTTTACAATAAACATATGTATTGCCTTCATTGTTTTTAGTTTTACAACAAAAATCAATTTTTTTAATAATAACTGAGATTATGTTAAAAATAAAAAAGAATCAGGTTAGGGCCCCACTCTTTCGCGTTGACTAGACTTCCTCCAGTCTTTGATTTCCTTTTAATAATCTGAGAAGTCGGAAACTCTGAAACAGCCAAATTCTTTCATGCTTCATCTTGTTCTACTTTCATTAATGGCTTCTTAAATATAGAAAAAAAACAACAGAAAAAAATAGTTTGATTTTACTGTTGCCACTGCTAATAAGCTTTTGAGGTTTTACAGTCGTTTCAACCTTTAGCTCCGTCGCGGCCCTGTTTTTTTCCCACTCCTTCCGGCGGCATGTCTCCCGAAACTTCGATGCAATTCCGCCGTGCAGCTCTTATTTTCACCGTCGTCACTTTCTCCGCTTTGCTTCTTTACACTGCCACTGATTCCATCCGGCCCGGTTCCTTTTCTTCCTCCTCTTTCGCTAGCATCATCCCTTATTACCTCAATTCCTCCTCCTCCTCTCCTCCGGTTAGTTCCCTCTCTTTTTTCCCCTATATATACATATTTTTAAAAAATAGAGTGAATGAGAATTAAATTCAAATTAAATGAATAATTTCCAGATCAAATCGATTTGAAAAACAGCCATCTGTTCATCTAGTTACTGGCAGAGTAAAGATTCTTAACTATTTAACACGTTGGTGTAAATTATGAATCAAATTGAATTCATAGAAATGACAACGGATGCTTGCAGGAATCATTTTTTTAAATCTGTTGGTGCAGTGCGTCATGTCACAGTGTTTCCACGTGACATTAAAAAAAAAATCTATAAATGAAACATGCTAAAACTATAGTGTATCACGTACTAGTAAAATCTAAAGAAAAAACTATAAAAAATTTAATGGTCAAAATTGGTCAAAGGGGCTTAATTGGTTAAATATTTTAGTTCGAAGGTTTAATTGAGTGCAAAAAATATTTAGGGGCTTAATTGATTTTTTCCTAAAAGATCAAGGGCTTTCTTATTAAATAGAGAGGTACACCCTTAAGCCTTTCTTATTAAATAAAGACGTATACATTCACAAGTCAATGCGAAATTCGAATCTATACAAAATGAGAGCATATGAAAATTCTTGACCACTCAGTCAGTTAGTGAATATCCGAATTTATATATTTTTAATTATAGTCTCCATAATGAAATTTACTTAAGACAGCTAGAACAAATAAATCTTTGCATATGTAACGAATATGTCAAGCACTAAAGTTTTAGCTCAATGGTGACCTTACAGTAATAGTATCAGCTACCATGTTCTGTTCTTAGTGCTTAGCTGCAATTTGCAAAAGCAAACCAAAATATACCATTGAATATATATTTATATTTACATTATGAAGTTGTTTTCGTGCAGGATTCGACGCTTGAGCTCGAAGAAATCTTGAAGAACGCTTCCACGGCGAATAAGACTGTTATTTTAACGACTTTAAACGATGCCTGGGCGAGTCCGGGATCGATTGTCGACCTTTTCCTTAAAAGCTTTAAGCTTGGAGATGGCACACATAAGCTCTTAGACCATTTGGTGATTGTTGCCTTGGATCAGAAGGCATACAATCGATGTCGAATTGTACATAAGCATTGCTATGGTCTTATCACTAAGGGTGTCGATTTTCGTCGGGAAGCATACTTTATGACCCCTCACTACTTGAAGATGATGTGGAGAAGGATCGATTTCCTCCGAACCGTCCTCGAGTTGGGCTATAGTTTCGTGTTCACGGTATTCGACCTTTCTATTTTCGATCAAGTTCGTTCGATTTGTTGTTCTCATGAATGTGTCTGTTTTAGAACAATGACTCTTCTGGTTTGTGTAGCATGATATCTAACATGCTCTATTATTTTCGGAACAGCCGGTAAATGCATGTTTTGGTAGTGTTATCTGCATACTTAATACCTTGTTAATCGGTTTACGTCTCCAGGATGCCGATATCATGTGGTTCCGGGATCCATTTCCACGGTTCTTTCCGGATGCCGATTTCCAGATTGCATGTGACAATTTCTTAGGCCGGTCCGACGATATGAATAACTTACCGAATGGCGGATTTAACTATGTCAAATCTAACGAACGGACGATAGCTTTCTATAAGTTCTGGTATTCGTCACGCGAAGCTTATCCCGAATATCACGACCAGGATGTTCTCAATAAGATCAAATTCGATCCTATCATATCGAATATCGGATTGAAGATTAGATTCTTGGACACAGCTTACTTTGGAGGCCTCTGTGAGCCTAGCAGAGACTTGAATGTAGTATGTACAATGCATGTAAATTGCTGCATTGGTATGGATCGAAAGCTCATCGATCTCGGAATCATGCTTCAAGACTGGAGAGCGTTCGTGTCGTTGCCTTCGGATCTGAAGAACCAGTCGATAATCTCTTGGCGAGTTCCTCGCAATTGCAGGTCGTCTAAGTATACATTATCCACATTTCTTTTTCATTATAAGTTGAACTCAAACTTAGTATCATCCCCGAAATGATTTCTCTGTTTTCTTCGTTATCTCGCAGTCTCGAATCTGTCCGCCATGCCAACGCTTCGGAGGCGGGGAAAGATTGATCGGAATTGCACATGTGTGTAGATTGTATACTGCCAAAGGATATTCAAGGCGTAAGCTTTCTGGTTACTTTGAGTTTTCATTTATATAATGGTTTAAAGATAGTGATTTTAATTGTACAGTGTCTTTTGTAGTACACGAAAAATGTTCATCAATATAAGTGTATTTAGTTGTTGAAAGAAGCCTTGATTTGTCTTAACATTGATTTATTGTGTTTTTGGATGATGAATGGTAATACATTTTTTTTCTTTTTTCTTTTTGGAAATTGTGTGTATAATTTCTGTGTTTATATAAATACATAATCCTAAAAAATAAATTTAGAAGTTTTTGAATAATTTGTTTTATTCATAATTGTGTTATTGTTTTATTCAAAGGTATTATATTCTAATGTGGAATTACCAACTGTTAAGGCCTCACATTCGCTGGAAGCTGTTCAAATATTGTATATGCTCGCAATTCGAGCTCATTTTCTTATTTTAAGAGTATGAATAAATATTTTTTTAAATCATTATAAGTTAAGTTGAGCTTTAGACTGCATTTAAGTAACTTGAGAAAACTTTAAGGTAGGTAATTGAAATATTATTAAAATAAATATATTGATTAAAATAAAGATATTGTACTATGATCTTTTTATTGTTTTTAATTTGATTAATAAATTTTGTGAGAGTTTTGTTAAGTTTTTAATCTATGAAGAGTTAGTGGAAAAGCGGAAAATATCCATCTTAAGAGACACGAGTTTAAATCGCTTTGTTTACAAAATGTATACTTATTGTCAAAGAGTTAAAACATTTATGAAGAGATACAACCTTATAATTACATCTAGACCATTCAAAAAAAAAATCAAATTCGCAAATCTAAAATAAATATAACTAATCCAAATCCATAATGGGCCTGCATAAAAAAACGTTGGAGTTCAATTATTAGAGTCCATTGGCATTTTGCTTACAATTCCCAGCCGCTAATTTTTTTTTTTCCATTTTTGTTTGTCAATCTGAAATATTGAAGAGATGGCTTTTCTCCCTAGACTTGCTTCTTTTTTAGCATTGCTTTTAAAAAATACGGTTGAAAAAATAATTTTCAAAGTGCTGTAGAAAAATTATTTTAAAAAGCTGTGTTTAAAATTTTAATGTTTATTATTGTTGTCAGAAAGTGATTTTGGGCAGATAAAATGTTTATTTTAGACATTTTTTATAAAATTTAAAAAAATACCCTATTTTAGATATAATTGTATATTGTCTTTTCTCTTTTGTAGTACACGAGAAATGTTCATCAATGTTTATGTAAGTGTAGGATGTGTTAATAAAAAATACCCTATTTTTCACTATTGTTTTATAAATATTACGAGTTAATATCTTATTTTCTTGTGGTTGAAAAAAATAACAAATTATTAATAAAAAATTTCAGAGTCTCGTTTATTGGCTCCACTCTATTCCTTAACTTGGATGTGAGATTATATAGCAAAAGAATATAAAGGTAGTGATATTTGTAGCATTTAGATGATATTTTTGAACCAACTAAAATATGGTATGTTAAAATCAAGAAAAAATAAAATTATTTTATTCGCGTCTAAGAATCTTACCATGATTGAGGTCAGGGGCGGAGGGTAATCAGGATCGGTGGGAGCCCTTCACCCCCCCCCCCCCATTTTTTAATATTTTAGATTTAGTCTCTAAATTTTTTTAAAATTTTAATTTGGCCCCAAAATTTTTAGAATTTTGTATTATATTTTAAAATTTTCAATATTTTAAATTGAACCTTTTAAAAAAAATTTGAAAATTTTAATTTAGACCTCCAAAAACTTTAAAAATTTAAAATAGACCTCCACAAGTTTTATTGTCAAGTTTCGCCCCTGATTGAGGTACTCGATAGATAGACAACCAACAGGGCCGTCTTGGAGATTTTCGAGGCCCTGAGCAAAAATTAAAAAATTGACATATATATAACAAAAGCATATCTTATTAGTTTGAACAATCAAAGTAATATTTTTTAAGTCTTAATTACAAAATAAGTGTCCAAACTATACACGTTTTTTTTACTTAGGTGCCTAAAGTTTATTTTGTTATCATTTTGAAGTTATCGATCATTGTTTTTTATGTAAAAAATGAAACTTTAGACATCTAAAACAAAAAACGACATAATTTGGGCACAATTTTTTTAAAAAAATAGACACCTAAAACAAAAAGCAGCATAATTTGAGCACTTGTTTTTAATTTTTTAACGGTCGTTACCTAGAAATGGCCACGGAGTAAACTTCAGACACTTATTTTGACCCAAAAAACATTTTAGTGTCTAAAAATAAATAAAAAGTATAGTTTGTACACTTATTTTGTAGTTAAGCCTTTCTTTAATAAATCATAAAAACATTATTAAATTTTTATCAAACACATTATTTTTATTGTTAGATTAATTAATTTATTTATCTAAAAAAAATAAATTTTACCATTAAATTAATTATTTGATCAATTAAAAAATATAAAAAAATTAAAATTTAGGGGCCCTAGTCTGGTTGGGGGCCCTGAGCGGTCGCTCGGGGTGCTCCCCCTCACAGCCGGCCCTGACAACCAATAATCTTACAAGAAAAGATAAATTTTATGTTCATCTATCGAGTACATCTGTACAGATGTGACTGTGGCACTCTTTTCTCAAGGTAATCAATTTCACTAGGTTTCGAATCATCAATTGAATTTAAAGCTTAAATTCATCTTCAAAATTGAAAAAGAAAAAGAAAAACCTGAAACAGTACTCGTCTTTTGTTTGTACTTTTTTCCCCTATTCACGTGATGCTTTGCCATGTATAGTTTCGCTGTGTTGTTACCACATTTGTTCTCTTGTGGGTTGGCTAGACATGTTCAGGTTTGTGCTCTTGCAGGTATCCATTCTTATTATAACATTTATTCCGATTTAAATTGTGTCGTGTTTATCGTGATTTCGGTGTCGATTATAGTCCGAAACAGTAAAATAACACCGTAATATCTTGTTGCTTTCTAAGTAGGAAATTTGCAGTGTCTTCTCCAACAACTTCATGAGTGATATAATCACTTCAAACATCGCTTTTTTGTTTAGTTCATCGGTTCAAAACAATAACATGGCGCCACAAATGTCAGCAACCGCAAAAAGCTGCTCAATTGGGCTCCAGTTCAAGGCCAAGCAGCGGCACAACGACAATTCTCTTCTTAGAAGCTTCGGGACATCTTCTTCAACAGGAACCGGAACTTCAAACTTCTGTGGCATTTTCGGGGAAACCGCCGCCGGCAACAATCTTACATGAACTAATGAACTCCATCGCCAGTGGTAATTCCCCCATTTTCGGAAGCTCCGGTGCAGTCAATACATTTGCTAACACTTATGCAAACAGAACTAGCACGGAACATGAAAAACCGCCGCCGCCGCCGCCGCAGCAAAGTTTAAACGTTATTGGTGGCGGGTCAGACAGACAGACTCGGGACTTCCTTGGAGTCGGGCAAATTGTTCGAAACATGGCTGGAGGAGCGAAACAACAACAAGGAGTCGGATTAAGCAGTTTGAGTTCAGATAGAAACACAAATATTACGGCGCCGACAAGCCACCATTCTTTCAGTTCTTCGGAGGACGTGGGAATTTCCAGTGAGAAATACAGAAACGCAAAAAAGAGAAAAAAATACATGTAGCGGCATCGAAAATGAGCGTGGGGCATAAATAGTAGCACTGAAAACAAGCGGAATTCCATCCAAGGTATGCAATGTAAATTAGAAATGTGATTTTTAAAACCTTTTGAAATTTCATCAGTAAAATGTTTTTTACTTTAATTTTTTGTTAAAAAATATTTTTCATGTTTCTTTGAATTCTCTGACACATCGTCTTGGACGGGACAGTAATGGGTTGCATAGTACACGTTGGTTTTGTTTCTTTTATTGTCTGTTTGTTTTTAATTTTCTTTATTTATTTTTTTAAAGAAAGCTTTCATGGGCTGACAAGGTCACGAGTGTTGCCCTTAAGAATCTAGATTGCCTAAGTAAAATATCCGCTCTTTCTTCTTTGGTCATGCACCGTCAAGACGTAGTTAGAATTAAATATTAAAAAATTTATTAAATTTTAAAATTAAAAATCATAAATAATATTAATAATGTTGATCTAAGTGGTAAACAACTTGATATTGCTTAAACATGTCTCGAGTTCGAGATCTTGTATATACAGAAAATTTTTTAAAAATGATTAAAATGTAGTATTTGTTCGAGATCTTGTATATACAGAAATTTTTTTAAAAATAATTAAAATGTAGTATTTGTTCATAGATATTCTTAACTCACTGACAATACACACACCTTATAGACAAAGTAAATGAATTTGAGTCTCTTACAATAAATATATCTGTTTTTTACTGAGACCACTTATTAAGTTCTATTAATTATTAAGTTAAATCCTAATGGCTTCTCTTAGTGAAAGAAGATAATGATCATTGAGTTTTCTTCTCATGCCATACTACATATTGAAACAAAAAATGCTTGCATGTTAAATCATCGGGTAATTTTTATATATAATTAAAAGATTTAGAATTAAAGTTAAGGTACATAATTTAATATTTTTAGTGTTCTTTTAGTGTGGGGCATACTTAGAGGTTGAGATTTTTTTTTTCGAATTGCATCACTCTCAACTTCCTTAATTGTTATACGAACATGTTATTAAAATTCTCAAAATATTTTTCTAACAGCACTATTAGTCTGATTGTTTGTTTGGATTTTTGAACAAATATCGATTTTTCAAACACAAAACCAATTGTTTGTCCAATGTGTTTTCCCCTGTAGGAAGTTAAAAATTTAAAAGAGAAATGAAAGGTTCAAATATTTTCTTTGAAAGAGATTGGCAGTCACGGACTAATTGATTCCATAAAGTGAAAAAAAGAGACACCAATTGCGACAAAAGTGCCACATTATCCGACAGGTTCCCAATAATTACAATAACGAACAATTCCTGATGATTCACTTGCTGCTGTCTGAATTTCAGAAATTTCTGACCCAACACTAGTAATTGAAAATACTGTAGGTTTGAATTTACCAAGTTGTTTGGGTGGAAAATAAAATATTATTCTTTAGATGACTTAAATTCGAACAATTTTATTTTTACAATGCGTGCATGTTAAGAAAAAGAAGTAGAAGAAATTAAAATTATAAGACATATGTTTTTAAACATATGGTTGGCACACTGCATGAACTAACTTGTCTCAGTGGATAAGGGAACAATTGTTGTTCTTAGAAATTACAGGTTCGAACACCAACAGCTGCAACAAGGTGATTGAGCATGTATTGTCAAATGATTGAGAGTATATTCAGAACATATACTACTTGTAATCATCTTAGCTTTAATTGTGTAATTTTAAAGATTGGGTTCCGCCGGTTTGTAGATGTTGATGATGGAAATATGTATGGCCTGCAACAACTGCAGCGTTTTACGTTTTTAGCTTGTTACAGAATAAATGTACCAAATTAAGAAAAAAATTATTAGATGTATCCGACTCATCATGTCATTCGTGGTCTTAGCCTATAAGGTTCATCCACTTATTTTCTTTATAAGGCTAATCTTCATCTTTCCTACATGTTAATAAAAAGTGTACAATAATTTAAAAGTTAAAATTAAGTGGATGAACGTTATTGGTTGTGACTACAAATGATGTATTGAGCCATGTCTATATAATAATTTCTCCAAATTAAGATCAAATGTTTTGTTTATGTTCCATTAATTTGGCTTCCATTGTTAAAGTGAGGACCTTGAGCCACGGCGGTAGAGAGATCGGTGGTTACGTGGCATAAAAGACCAGAGCTTTAGTGCCTGGAATTGGTGATTTTCCGACTGCGAAAGCAGCACCGGGAGTGATGGTAAAGTGGATGGAAGAAGAAATAGAAAATGGATTAAAAGAGTGATTAAATCGGTGTAATATTAAAATATAAAGACATTTTTTTGAAAAGTAGAATAGGCCTCATTAAAAAACCCTTCTAGACCTAAAATAGGGGGAAAAGAGTGCCTAATGACACTATATTAATTATTAAAATAATCCTGTTACACAAGCTTGGAATACATACACCCAGCTAAAACGCAGAACAAACACCTTATCCTGCTAAGATAGAACTTAAAAACTCAACCCAGATTACAACAGACAAGACCAAAATAACTACTTACCCGATTCCCTTCTTTACAAGCCTATCTGCCCAAACGTTGCACCTCCTGGGAATAAGCTTTAATTTGGCCCCCAATTCAACAATAAAGTTCCTGGTGTGCTCCACAAAACCAGCCAGAGCCGATGGACACCTTGTCTCACCTTCGAGCCACTTCCAAACAACGGCACAGTCGGTTTCAACCACAAGTCTCTTCCTACAATGCCGCTGCGATTTGCTACAAATATCCAGGCCTTTTGCCACTGCCAGTAGTTCAGCATGAAAGGGAGGAACTGTCCCACAAGATTCCGAGAATTGGAAAAGGACGCAACCTTTATCATCCCGACAAACGCCCCCCACGCCTCCCTTCGAACCAGTCTTCGCCACTGCGCCATCAACATTCAGTTTAATCCAGCCATACGGAGGAGGCGTCCAACAGATAGTCTTTGCCGATTTAGCTTTGACAAGGCTGCTATCAAGAGCACGCATAGGGTCGGCCAACAGCATATCCAAAGGAACAGAGCAATCTTCGAAACTACCTCTCAGCCAGTAGGCGATTCTGAATCTAACTAATTGCTCCAATTGGCATGAATCAACATGTTTCTGATTAAAAATAATATCATTTCTATGGAGCCAAATAGTCCACATGATCGCGAAAGGGATTAATCTCCACACTTTTTTCAATCTCGGTGGGCAGCAATCACCTCACGCCTCTAAGAATGACGCGGGATTCGAATGTAACACAGTGGAGAGACCAACTCTAGCACAGAATTTAACCCAAATAATCCAACTGAACGAGCAACTAAAAAATAAATGACTTACGTTTTCCGAAAATTTCTGGCACAAAGGGCATGAAATATCGGTTAGAGGAACTCATCTTCTCAATAGTTCTTCTTTGACTGGAACTCGATTCTGAACCACTAACCAAATAAACAACTCCACTTTCGGAGGGGCAATACCAATCCAAACGAAATTTCCCCAGAAATTCACTGAAGGAATCGGACCGTGCAGCATTGTTTTCAAAGATTTGACTGAAAAAGATCCATCGCCCGAATTTGTCCAACGCACCCAATCCTTGCTAACACCATTCGATCGCATGTCTTTAATGTAGTTCATTAGTTCATTCCATTGGTGTAATTCCCAATCGAACAGCCCCCGTCTCAACCTGATATGCCATTGCCACACTCCTTCTATGATGACGCCAAAATCCGCAATTACACCCTCTTTATTTGTTGAAAGGGCGAAAATACGGGGGAAGCGCAATTTGAAAGCTGTATTCTCGTACCAAACGTCCTCCCAAAAGGAGATGAATTTCCCGTCACCTACCTGTAGAGAAAAATTAGCCTGGATACAATGACTAACAACATCGTTATTAAGGAAAGCCTTTATAATTTCACCCCAAATCCAAGAGGTGTGACGAGGAGCCGAAATAGAGGGAATCAACCCCTTCCTGTAAAAGGGAGCTTTGCATTCCAGTACTCTTCTCTATAACTCTCCTTTTTCATTTCCAAATCTCCAGCACCATTTGCCTAAGAGAGCGCGGTTCAATAAATCCAAATCCACCACTCCTAAACCACCCTCCCCCTAGGGCGACAAATATCGATCTATTTGACCCAATGAATACCCGACTTGCCGGCTGATTTTCCCCATAAAAAGTTAGCCATAATGCTATTTAACTTCTTATTTACAGAACTCGGCAAACGGAAGATTGACAAATAAAAAATTGAAGAACTAATGTTTTGATATAATAATTGAAAAATGTGTTGGACTGATTTAAAAAGAATTTAAAACATTTCCAAAAGTCCAAACAACTTGAAATTATGTTTAGGGAAGTTTTCAAACCGTTTCGATACTCCCACATAAACCCCATTGTTATTATGTACTATAAAGATTTGAATTATTTTTGATATAACAAAAAGGGGGAGAAATAAGTGAAAAATTAAGGGGGAGCTTTTTGTCAAAAACAATTTTTCAAAGAAGTTTTGTTATATCAAAAAGGGGGAGATTGTTGAGAAATATTTTGATATAACAATTATGTGAAAATTGTTTTAGGGACGTGTTTAAAGATTTCAAAAATAATTCAAAAGTCCTTAAAACGTGACAAAATGTTTTGAAAATGTTTTGAAAGAGTTCGATTGAATACCTATATCGAACTACATTTTTAAAAGTCGACAAATGCCCAAAATTCTCATTTTGGAAGGAAAGTTTCGAAACTATAGCAAAGTTTCGAAACTATACTGGGCAGTAGCCAAAAATTTGAAACCTGGGCAAAGGTTTCGAAACCTTCACAAGGTTTCGAAACTTTGGCTCAAAGGTTTCGAAACCTTGTAAAGGTTTCGAAACTTTGGCCCTGTAACGGCTCCAAACGGCTATAAAACGGCTAGTTTTTTGAAAACCCTCTTAAGGTTTCGAAACCTCTCAAAGGTTTCGAAACTATTGTGCAGGAGAGCATTTAATGCTCAACTTAAATGGCTTCCAACGGCTCCGAAACATCCCCAACGGCCATAAACGGCTAGATACTCATTCCACACTATAAATACAGCCTTGGAACACTTGAAGAAGGTAGGAGATGATATCCAAGCTTCATGATCAAGAGAAATAGCGTTTAAGTCTTTATCTTCCTCATTTCTCTTGTAAATATTGTATAGAGAGTGTTTTGTTTTTCATTATTCTTATTCTTTACACTCTTGTGAGCTCAACTCTCGTAAACACCCACCTTGTGAGGTATATTTGTTTACATCTTTCTACCCTTGTAAAAGGAGAGGTTCTAGTTTAGCCTTGAGAGAAAAACTAGAGTGGTTCTATCTTAGCCATTGAAAAGATAGGGTTGTAAGGTTACCCTTTGTCCTCAAAAAGAAGAATTCATTGTTGAGTGAATTGGGAAATCCTTAGTGGTGTGCTAAGGTAGTGGATGTAGACTCGGTTGAGTAGTCGAACCACTCTAAAATCATCGTGCAAAAATTGTCTACTATTTTCGGTTTTAGCCAATTCAACCACCAAGCAATTACAACCCTCATTGACGGTTTCAGTGATCGATTCGAGCGTGCCCAAAAAGCCCAACAAAAATAGGCAAACTGGACAGAACAAATTTTATTAAAACTAACTTACCACTGATAGACAAAAAATGGGATTGCTATCCCTCCAGTCTCTTCTCGACCTTGTTAACCACCGGATCCCAGAGAGCTACAGAATTTCTTTTCGCCCCCAACGAAAGACCAAGATATGTGGTAGGAAATTTGTCTACTTGGCAGCCTACACTAGAGGCCCAATCCCTAAGCACATTCTGTTCAACTCCTAAACCATATACTTTACTTTTGGCCAAGTTCAATTTAAGCCTGGATGCCAACTCGAACACTCATAGGATTCTCTTTACATTCAGAACTTCCCTGTACGAGGCTCCACAAAAAATGATCAGGTCGTCAGCAAACTGAAGATGTGAAATGTTAATTGTTTCTTCATTTCGACCCACTTCGCACCCGTTAAACAGTCCTCTTGACACGCCTTTCACTAGCATCAAATGGAGGGCTTCCCCGACTAAATTGAATAAGATGGGGGATAAGGAACATCCCTGCCTCAGTCCACGCGAAATAGAGAAAGAGTCTGACGGAGCACCATTCACTAGTACTGAAATATACGCAGTAGAGATACAGCGATAAATCCACCCACACCACTTCTCGCTAAACCCACAACGGTGCAGAATCATTATCAAAAAATCTCAATTAACCGTATCGTACGCTTTCTAGAAATCTATCTTGAAAGCTATCCCTTTCTTTTTTTCCTTGGACAGAAAATCGATTACCTCATTTGCAATCAGCGAGCAGTCTAGAAGTTGTCTACCCGGCAGGAAAGCAAACTGAGATTCACTGATAATATCCCCTAGCACTTCCCGCAACCTTTTTGAGAGCACCTTGGACAGCAGTTTGTACATACAGTTGACTAGGCTGATAGGGCGAAATTCATTGAGTGAAACCGGATTAGAGACTCTGGGTATCAAAGTTATGAAGGAGTGATTGGTACCCAAATCCCATTCCTTTCCTTTAAAGAAGCAATCGAAGAACTTCATGATGTCTTTCTGAAGAAGCGCCCAAAACTTTTTAAGGAAGCCAAAATTCATACCATCAGGACCCGGAGCTTTGTTGCTGTCAGAAGTAAAAAGGGCAGACCGAAGTTCTTCAACTGAAAATTTAGCCTCAAGATGATCGGATTGCTCTTTACTGATCCTAGAAAAATCTAGTTTGAAATCCTCAAGTGGTAAGCATGATTTGTATTATATACCTTCTCAAAATGTTTCTTTACCGCTTGCTTAATCGCTGCCGGATCTTCAACACTAGTGTTACCCGCCTTCAACGATTTAATACTGTTGGTTCTTCTTCTGGATGCTACAGATAAATGGAAGAAGTGAGTATTCCTGTCGCCTTCCTTAAACCACCTCAAACGAGATTTCTGAATCCATTGACTTTCTTCTCTCCTATATTCTTGCCATAGCTTGGTGCGCAGCGACGCTAACAGAGTTCTGGAGTATTGAAGAGCTGCTCTATTTTGTAAATCTGCTTCAAGTTTCGAAATATCACCTTCAAGTTTGGTGATGATCGATTTTGAGTCACGGGAGAATTTACCGGACCAATCCTTCAAAACCTCTTTAGAAGCTTTCAGCAGACCCCCAATACTAATCTGTCTGTTACGAGCTTTACTTTCGATACTGGCTTTGGAAACGGTTTCTTCAAAACCCTCTTCCTTGAACCAATAATTGAAAACCTTAAAAGGTTTTGGACCCCAATCAAAATTTTCTACCATAAGACATATCGCATTATGGTCCGAAAGAGATTTCTTGAGAACCTTTTGAAAGACATTGGGGAAGAACAAAACAAAAGCTGCTGAAACCAAAAAACGATCCAACCTTACAAAGCTTGGTGGGTCTCGGTTGTTGCTCCAGGTGAAACGTCCCCCAATCTGCTGTAGATCAATAAGACTCGCTTCCTCCACAAAGGATTTAAATAGACTCATTATTTGCTTGTTTAAGGAGAAACCTATATTCTCTTCACAGCTCAGAAACATGTTCCAATCTCCCCCAATACACCAAATCAGTTGTTGACCTTTAATGAAGTTGAGTAATTCCTCTAAAAAGGCACTCTTATCATTATCCAGTGAAGGCCCATAAATATTCAGAAAACCATATTTCCTAGAATCACTACTCAGAGAACCGATTAGAGCAATGAATCTGCTCTTAATAATCACTGACTCCACTTTTACAAAGCTAGCATCCCACAAACATAAAAGACCACCAGCAGACCCATTTGCTGGAGAATGCGCAGAAGTAACCACCGGATTATTTCATAATTTCCGACTAAAATTCCCAGGGATGTTTTGGAGTTTGGTTTCTTGAAGAAACACTATCAACGGACGACATTTCCCTATAAGCTTGCGAACAGCCCTCATTTTTTCGGGCTTCCTAATCCCTCTGATATTCCAGCTAATGATGGATATATTCATTAATCAAAAACAATAGAAACCCAGATGGAAACGGAACGAGACTTGATACCTCAAATCTCCCCATCGAAGATGCCTTTTTCCAGAGAAACAACTCTGTCCATAACGGCTTCTTTCCCACCCTTGAACGTGAATTCCATGACCCTGCTAATTTCCCAGACTGCTTCAGCCTCCAGTTTTTCCAACGAAACTGTTTCCAGTGATGAAGAATTTCTCCGAAAACCAGGAACCGCCATGTTATCTTCCTCTGTCTCATCCCTAATTTTCCTTCTTAAGTTGCGCCTGAACTTAGCCCTGAAAAAACCTTCGACTTGTTCACCTCATCGACTTGAATTTTCTGTGAACGGGGCCACTTTACCCTGGCTCAAAAGACTATCCGGCACGAAGGAGCCAAGGCTGTGATTCCTCTCCGAAAGCTCAACTGAAGAGTTTGGGATAACAACCCCTGCCTCATTAAAATTATCAAGCCCGTTTACATCAAAAGGGGAAAAACCCGGGCGGCATATGGACTGGACTTGTCCGAATCTAGAGACGAAACACTGGGCTCCTTCTGAAACGGCCCAAGAAATACATCCCTAACCGAGGAAAAGTTCTCCTGACTGCCCACGTCATCATTCCTTACTGCCACATTGCATTCCACACCCACATTCTCCATCCTAGAGTTCTGCGTGTGATTAAACCTACTATCAACCTCGTAAAAAAGCCCCGCATTCACTTCTGCATTGAAAGGGACGGCTGTCTCCTCCTGATTTCGAGGATAGGAATGGCGATCGACGTTTTCTCCTGACCTTTCGAAGGACGACATGCCATCACGACCCAGGTCAACATTATCACCACTCCGGTCGTCGGAGCAATTGCTTCTCCGATCATTCTTATCTTCGTCTGGTACCTCGGGCCAAACATCTGCATAATTACCCTCATCTTCTTCCTGAAACGGAGCAACCACCCTGTCGGAGCTTCGCCAAACACAACTTTGATTCTGTGGTGAGCTCCGAACGTGAAAACTCCGAAAGAATCAGGGATGTCCATGAGACTAGCTACCCTCATTATCATCGTTGTGGAGTCTAGGTTTATTTTCTGTTTGGTGTTTGGATCAACGTCCACAAATTTCCCCATCTACTCCCTACTTCTTCAAAAAAATTTAAGCACCAGCAGTTTAGAGGGACATCCCTCAACTGAACCGTTACAAATTGAAAAGGGATATTTCCAATCAGTAAGGGAGCAACTTGACTGAACCAGAAGGATATAGCCTCATTTTTCTCGGACCAAGTAACTCTCATAACGGTCTCCGACTCAAAACGAATCACGTACGAGTTTTTGTCCGATCCCCACTTAATGATCTTTGCTCCAATACCCTCAAAATCAAAAGCTTGTTGAGCCACCCCCGGTTCGAAAGAATTTTTCAGAAGTCCGACCAAACATCCTTTAAGCCACTCATTATCCTCCGGATTTACAATTATATCGAAGCAGCTGCCATCATTACATTCAACCTGTGTCACTCTCGAGTCTCTATGATCGTTTCTATTCTTCGTCTCCTCTCTCTGTAAGTTGTTAAGTAAAGCTTCTCTATAGGACCCCTTTTTTCTTACAGCCTTCTCTATTCCCCACGAGAGTATCCGGAACAGATTGTTTTCCCTTCCCTGCTCCCGACATCTGTGACTTATTATCCTTGACTGGAATACCATCTCGACTCGATCTCGTCGAACCCTTTGGATATTTAGCTTTGGAGACAAAAACTATCCCCCATCAATATAAGTATTGTGGAGCTTACTGATGGCCCTCTCCATCTCGTCTTTGGAGGTCAAAGTTACGAAAGCAAAAGTCGTCTTCACATATTTAGCTTTCTTGTTCACCTCTGGGATATAAACCCTCACTACTTTCCCATAGTAGTTTACCAATTCCCTAAGGGCCGATCTGGGAACCCGCTTGCTGAGATTATCGATGAAAATTGTCCACTCGTATGTTGTTGATCTGCCGTCGGAACCACCCTGCCGGAACGAAGACTCCCCTCCTTGCCGAAAAGAAAACCCTTCTCTCCTCTCCTCTCCTCTCCTCTCCATTCTCGTGAGGTTAGTTGATAAATGCAGTATGCATATATAAAGACATTTTTTAGAATGAGAAGTTTGGTTGTTAAATTATTTTTTTCCGAACAAAGTTTGGTCGTTAATTTTTTTTCCGATCAAAGTTTGATCGTTAAATTTTAATGGGAATGACAAAACTTTACAAATATCTAATTAGTTTACCCAAAAAAACCCAATGAGAAGTTAAAGCTGTTTTATTTTTTTAGTCATAATGCTAAAAAAATGTCTATAATGTTTGATTGAATAATCATTTTGGCTCTTATTCTTTTTTGAAGTAATTTAACCCTCAACGTTTTATTTTTAATCAAAATGACTCATTCTACGGATTAAAATTGTTAGTCAAATGACGATAAAATACTTGAAATGGCTTGACAGAATGACGCGTAAGAAGAAAAGTATTTTATATTTTATAGAATTTTTTAAAAATTATTTGTTTACTCATGTGTCATTCTGTAAAATCAACATATTTTTCTATATCATGTCGCTATCGCGGCGTGCACTGCCATGTAGGCTTGTCACGCCATTTCAAGCCATTTATCGTCAGTCGACTAACCATTTTCATTCATGGAGGGACCATTTTGACCCAAAATGAAACGTTGAGGGTTAACTTGCTTCAAAAAAAAGAATAGGGGCTAAAATGACTATTCAGTCAAACTTTAAGAGCATTTTTTGACATTATATCTTTTTAATAGATTCTAACTAAATTGATATTATCTGATTCAGTGATGCTAAATTAGTAAAAAAAAATCTTTTTTTTGCCACTTTCTATGTCCTAACACTAAAATATTAATTTTTTATGTCCTAACCATAAATTCTAAATCATAAACATTAAACCTTAAAAAATACACCATACACATAATTCTTTAAACCATACCCTGAATCTTAGCTACAACATCTAAACCTAATTTTTTAGTGTTGGGGCATAAATAGGAGACCAAAAAGAGACCGATGATATATTCGATGCTAAACTAAGTCAAGAAATTATAATCTTATTATTTAAAAAAATAATCTTTTAAAATCATTTTTAATTTATTATTGAATATATAATTTACTAATATTAAGAGACAAAAACATTCTTGTAAGTGTATATATTGATGTCTCACTTGATTTATATGTAACTTTCTTGACTGATTCAAGGTTACATGTAACACTGAATTCCTTCAAATACAATCAACTCAGCAAGTCAACATAATGCAGTTTTATGTAAGCAGCCAAGAAAAAAAAGAGAGAAGAAAATGTAGAAAAAGTCTAAGGAATGTCAACAATAGACCTGAATTTCAGCATATAATTTCTGTTTGGTCTTAATTAATTAGTATTGGGGTTAGGTATTAGGTGGCCAAATAAATTCTCTGTTCAAATTATATATAAAAATATATTAAGGAGAATAATTAATGGAATTAAAGAATGATAAAATTAAAAAAATAGTTAAAATAAAATAAAATAATAATTCACTTGTCCACTCTATTGGAATGTAGTAAGCATGTTAAGATTCTTTGATGTCATCACTGATATGTTGACCTATTCTTAACTTTTTACGATTTTATTCAAATTGGACAGGTTATTCGTTTTTGTTTGATATATTTTTTACTTAATTTTAATCTAAAATAATTAAAATATGAATATTTGATTTTTAATATTTTTACCATATTTAGCTTTCATTATTTTGTCATTTTTATCATTACCAAAATTATAAAGCTGTTAAACAAAAATAAGTGATCCAAAATTAAATGTATAATTTTATTAAAATTGATTAGTCTAAAGGTGATTAGAAGATAGTATTTGTTCATACAAATTCATACTCCTTTGACAATGCGCACACACCTTGCAGATAAAGCGAATTGAGCTCGGGTCTCCGATCATAAACATCATCTCTTTTTCACCGGGACCAATCGTTGGATTCAATTGATCGAGTGACTTAAATATTGAATTTACGATAAAAAATATTGTATCAACATATATACAATCAATTAGTCTAGTGAGATGAAACATTGGATCTTTTAAGCAAGATCAAATGTTTAAATCATGACGTTGTGAATGGAACAAACTGAGTTGTGAAAGATGCTCCCACAATGAACCTCTGTAGTACCCAATTCGAATTAGCCGACCAATATATTAAATATAAGTACAAAAATATATATGCCAATAAACACATAAAATTTACAATGCTTCATTTTTATAGTAAATCGTGGTAGATGTAAAATAACTTTTATTCCTAATTTTGTATTCGATGTTTTCGGTCCGCATCAGTTTTGAATTGGACTTTTTTTAGTCATTTTGATGATGTAATATTTTAAGATTGTATCATGTTTTATATTTGTAAATTGTAATGTCATCAAAACGCAAAAAAAAATCTAAATATAATGCGAAGAAAACGTATTTAGGGATAAAATTAACAAAATATAAAGTTCAAGGACTTAAAAGTGAACTTTTCCGTTTATAGTAAATGTTAAATTTTCTACTGTTTTCTAACTTTTTTAACAGAAAAGTACAAATAGGGAAAGTGATTCTGAATTTTTGGGACAAAAATGAAAAGACTTGGAAATTTCCAAGTAACTCTGCATCCAAATGATTACGTACAATCCTGAATATGATAGCTTTGGAAGGAGAGAGAAATTTACAGTTTCCTATTACGTAAAGAGGATCGTTTTGATGTCGGAGCTAAACGGCTGTCGAAATATTTATCATTAGTTGAACCAGTCAATGCAGTCCAATTTTTTTATTTAATCGCCTCAAATATTTGTTGATTAATTTAAACTGAATTTTACAGATATTTATTATGAAATACAATATCTTATTTGTTAGATTAATTGATATTTCGTCGGAGCTAAACGGTAGTTGAAATATTTATCATTAGTTGAACCGGTCGGTGCAGCAAAGGCCGAACGCTTAAGGGATTAGTGGGGTCACGACCCCTCAAAATTTTAAAAAGTTCGAATTTTGCCTTTTAAATTTTTGAAAAGTTTAATTTGGCCCCTCAAGATATTAAAAATTTCATATTAAGCTTTAAAATTTCGAATATTTTTAATTAATTTCACTCTCATTTTTAAAAAAAATCGTTGAATCTCTCAAAATTATTAAAATTTTTGGTTAAACCCTCAAATTTTTTGAAAATTTTCGTTTAAGCATCTAAATTTTAAAAAAAATCAATTGGCTCCCTCAAAATTTTACTGCAAGTTCCGCCATTGCGGTGCAGTCCATTTTTTTGTTTTACTACTAGTGTTTGACTTATTGATCGAGTAATTCAGATCAAATTTTTACAGAGGCCTATCATGAAACAATCTTTCAAATTTAATTTACTCCATTCACAATTTCATGATTCGAAAATTATACTTTGTTTAAGGGATTTAGCGTCATATTCCACTAGACCAACTGATTGTTGGTTTAAATCTTATTTTAACAACATTGGTTGATGTTAATTTCCTCGACGATGGTTCCTATGAATCTAATTCTAAATGAAGCACTAAACATGGAATCACATTGGGTAAAACAAAATTCTTACCATCTTTGTTTTCTGGCAAAAATCAGCCAAAGTAACCCTTAAAACACCTTTAGTTTTTGGAATGAAAACCCTAATTCAAGCAGTTCAATTCAAGAGAAGAAAGAAGACGATAGGTTTTTTTGTTTTTTCCCGCTACTTATTAACCCTACAAAGCCTTTGCTTGCCATCTTAGACAAGTTTTGCGCCACCGAATTGCTGAGATGTTGCTTGAGCCGACGACTTCATCTCCGGGTTCAAAGATCCGATATTGATCCCATGCTGGCCAGCTCCGCCGATGTTTCTTACCATTTCTCCCACACCCAGAAAATCCAATGTTAATTTGTCAGTCCCGCCGATGCTCGCCGCCATATTTTGATGCATTTTGTTAGCTTCATTAACGTTGGAGAAGTTGGTGTTGTTGCCATGGTGTTCGACTTGCATCCCGCTTCCGGTGAACCCTCCGACGAAGTTGCTTTGGTCTTGTCCATGGCCGGCCCGGAAAATGGAGGAGTTAGCATTGGCGAGAGAGTTCATTAGTCCTTGAAGATTGTTGTTATCGTTCTCCATCTGTGATCTCAGCGTTTCTGCTCCACCTCCTCCACCACCGCCGTAGTTACCGCCGAAATGAGCGGCGAAAACTTGTCTATCGGATTTCATCCCGCTCGAAGAAGAACTCCCGATTCCTCTTAGCAATGAGGAAGTGTCGTTGCTCGTAGTTGAACCCATTCGAGCAGCTTTTTGAAGCAATGCGGTTGCCGACATGTTTGGAGACATGTTTTCATGTTGCATTGAAGTAGTGCTGTAAAGAGAGGACAGCCCCGAACCAACCTGATCACCCATGTTAAACTGATTACCGCTTAAGAACCCGGAATTCGATCCGTTTTCACCGGCACTCATGCCGGTCGAGCCACCGTTGTTGGGGAAGAAGCCTAAATTGAAAAGACCGGCAGAATTGGCCCCGGAATTGTTAGTATTCCCTTGAAGGTCCGGAAGTTGCATTAGACCATGTAATGGTTTGTTCATGTAAGGTCCATTCCCATGGTGAGACTGATGGTCTTGGTGAAAACCTTGGTTCGCCGCATCCGCCATGAAAAACGCCGATCCGGACATGTTTTGCAACGAAGAAGAATTCGACGGGGAGCCGATGAGGTGCTCGAACTTGGCGGCTCCACCGCCTCCCAACCGCAACATGTTACTCGATTGTTGATGCTGAGCTTGCACATGAGATAATCCTATGCTCATTTGATTATGATTAGCTCCAAATAAATGATGACCTCCCATTCCGGTACCTTGAGCCAACGCATCGCAAAACGCTCTATGCGTGATGAAACTATCACGCCTACAACAAGTCAACAAACAATTCATCAAAACCTAATTTCCATTGTTTGATCAATTTTACCATTTTAAGAACAAGGTGTTCAATAAATGAAGTTGGGGAATCATTTCCCGTTTGATGAAAATCCCCAGAGAAGCAGTAAATGAAAAAGCACAGAAAGAGAAAACCCTGGAAAAGTTTTCTATTATTCATGGAAAGAATATTTTTCCATAAGAATGAAAGCCATCAACAAATGACAAAAACAGTTCCAGGCTTAGCCCAATTAAAAGCAGATACTGTTTTCTTTTCTCCATCTGCAGATATATAATTGCTGCATGAAAGAATTACTCAGCACACAGGCAAGAACCCTAGTGTTAAAACAGTGGCAGTAAAAAAACTAAAATAAAAATCTCATCACATGAGAACAAATCCAGTAACAACAGCGTATGAATTAACAACACGTGAATATGAAAAAGATGTAAGGCGATGTTACCAAGGGAAAGTTTTACTAGTTTTTTGTTTGTTTGCCGAGAAAGAATCCTCACCAGTGATGGCAGTTTCGCAGATTATTGTTCACGTGCAAAACCAGTTTTTTTTAAAAGTGGAGAAGAAGAAGAAGAGAGATAAGTAATCCAAAAAGGTGAAACAAAAGAACAGGCTTTAGCACTGTCCAACTCTCAGTCCCCAAATCTTCATCAATCACCTTTTTATTTTAACATGGTTTGTCAACTTTGATAACCTAAATGATTATGTAAATGATTTAAGAATTTACCTTGAGAAAAGGGTGCCACAGTCACATTTGTATTCCCTAGTCCCGCAAGTCTTCGAATGAGCTTTCCAGTCGGATTGCACGGCGTATCGCTTCGAACACTTGTCGCACTTCCATTTCTTCTCGCCGTGCTTCCTCGAGTAATGTTTTTTGATGCCGGTGAGGTCACCGAGTGCCCTCGCAGGCTCGTGGTGGACGCAAGTGGGTTCGGGGCAAAGATACACCTTTTTCTTCACTTCTTTGTTTGTCTTCTGCTTCAGCTTCCATGGCAGATTGTGTCCTCTTCTATGGAGCTGTAGATTTTGCTCCCTTTGGAAACCTTTGTTGCAGACCTCACAAATGAATCTGTTCGTTGCCATTAAAGACTTGGGAGATAACGCTATCACTTCCACATCTGGATCTGTTTAGTAAAACAAAAATCAGATTAAGAACAAACCCAGATGGAAAAGTGGCCAACTTTTAGATTAGGGTTGAAAAAAACAAAAACAAAAGAGATACTTTACTTGGTGTTCCAGGTTGATTTCTCTTTTTCTTCGCCTGGGGTGGAGCAGTTGACGAAGTTGGTGCGGCGGTGGATAATTGTTGCTGTTGTTTCATCATCTGGTTCTGATTCTCTTCGCTTGTTCCGAAGAAAGATGCCGATGATGAAGCGGCGGCCATTTTCTCGGCAGCCAAACACTATCTGCAGGCTTCTTGAAAAGCAGCAAACCTATAGAATCCAGAAAAAGCATCAAAACCAGCTGATAATCAAAGATAAAAACAAAGGGTTGTTGTTGTTGTTGCCATAGGATTGTTTTTTTACATCCCCTCCTGGTTTAGTTTTGAAAATCTTTGAAGGAATCAATAAAATAAGAAAGAAGAAGACAAAAACCAGAGAGAAAGGAAAAGGAAAAGGAAAAACAAGAGATAAGAAAGGGCACAAAATACCAACAACGAAGTATATAAGGAGACAGCAACAATCCGGAGTTGGAGAGAAAGAAAACAATCAAAACTATACTCTCCTGATAAATTCTTCTTCAAATTGCTGTTGATTTTTTATTATTAAAATATATATATATATGACTTACACTTGCAAACTTTACTCTAGCATTTCGTGTCTATATATATATATATATATATATATATAATTTCAATACATGTTTATCCATATGCAAAATCCATCTCCCCCTATTTCTCTTGTGTATTCTTATAGTAGTATTTTTGAATAGAATTTTTTTGTCTTTTTAATGTTTTATATATGTTTTACATAAAAAATAAATTTAGGGTCTAGGATTAGAGTTTAAAAATGAGGGATATTAAGACTTAAAATATAAGATTAGAGAGTATAAATTAATTTTTAATTTTAGGACATAGAAAAAGACACCAAAAAGCGGCATATAATTTTTGTTCAGTATTTTTTCACTTTCAAGTTTTTTTAGTAGAAAATAAATTTTCCCTTTGTTTTTTATTTTTCTGAAATGTAAAAGATTAAATTCAGATTTTTTCATAAAAATAAATTATATTTATTTTGTAATAATGTATAATTATTAATATAAAATAAATAAATAAATATTTTATATAATAAAAATGTATATTTAAATAAATCAAACCAAACCGATATTTTATATAATAACGTGTACTATTTTCTTCCATTTTATGTTTAGGGTGGTTTTTAATGAGACACACGGTAATATCCCTCTTCTATGATTTCTTTCTTGTATAAAATTACACTTGCTGATAAAAAAACCCCAAACTGATATCAAAACCAAGCAAATAAAAACTTTTTAACGGAATCCGAATACAATCCGACACGACCATACCTAAACCGGTGAGGAAATTATCGAATCGAATCAAACTGAACCCATGTAAAAATTAAGCCAAGATATTCGAAACGATTTTTTTTAATTCAAACCCGATCTGAAAACCTTATTCTACCTAGACCCTACCTCTATCAAAAAATGAAGTTATTGAATCAAACCAAACCGAATCCACATTAAAACCAAAGCACATAAGGTAAAATATTCAAATCTAAACTCGGTTCAACTGAGACCAGAGATTTAAAAAGCGGACCGCGACCGCGATATCGGCCGCGATATAGCGGTTGTGCCGTCGTCTGAAACTACGATTGGAGTAAAAACGGTCTGCGATTGCCGTAATTCAGCCGCTTTTGTCCGAAACCGCGATATAACGCTGCAACCGCTATTTAAAACCCTAACCGAGACCTACTTATATCGGAGAAGAGGCTTTCAAATGGAATAAAACCGAACCCCTGCATGTCAAAACTAAGCAAAAACATATATATTTGAATAAAATCCGAACCCGATTCGAGTCGATATCACGGTTAAAGCAGCAAAAATATGTCGTAACGTAGAGGGGCCACCAACCTGTAAGCCTTACCTTCTGCCCATCTCTCCGTCTCTTATTTCGTATCTTCTTACCAACGTCAAGACAAGTCTCCCTTTCGTCCCTAACGATGATTTCAAATTTATTTAAAATGTTTGCATTTTGATTTTTTTTTATCAATTTTTTTCCTACAAATACTTGTTTATATAGACAGTAGTAATGTTTCAACTTGTTCTAGTGGCAATTTGGCCATTCTGTCATCATTTAATAAACACTGATTTATTATTATTCAATAAATATGTATTTAAAGTATAAAAATTAATTATGAATATCAAAATTAATTATGAGTAATTACTCCTCTGAGTTTGCACTAACAGATTTTTTTATCCCCAATGGAGTGACTACACGCCTTATAAGGAATTTAGGGTTATAATTTAAGAGTTGTGAATAAATTTTAATATTTAGGGTTCATAGATTAGGCATTAGAGTTTAGTGTAATTTGATTAGAGATTTAAGTTTAACTTGTAAACGTTAAATTATATCTCCAAACCCTAAATTCTAATCACATCCTATTAATTCTAAACCACTAAACTTAAACCCTTAAAACTAAGGCACTTAAAAAGTTTCCACCGCCACGTGTATTCAATAATTAACCTATTTTATAGTACATGTCTATTTTATGATCCGTGTTTAGAATTCGTGGCTCCCCACCCAACAATAACGTCCCAAAGTTCAAATTCGGGTTATCTCTTAAAAAAACAATTTGTATTGCCATTACATATTAAGATATTTTGAAATTTTAATTCTCAAACGAGGGTATTTATATTCTTATTCTTCAAAACAAGGTTGATTATATAAATAAGTATTGAAAAATCAGATTACGTCTTACCTTAACCTATTTTTTAATTTTCTCTTTGATTCATTGTTTTACAAATATCTTTTACATTTTTATTCAAACAATAACTTTAGAAAATTAAATAACCCTTACCTTCATTTTTTCTAATTTTCTATTTTATTCATTATTTTTCAAATATCTTGTACATTTTTTCTTCGAGCAATAACAGTATAGAATTAAATATAAATAATTTTCCTAGTAAAAGATATTACAAAATTCATTATTGTTCAAATTATTCATTCCTTCATCCACCTTGTTTGCAAGAAAACATATAAATCTTCGATTTGTTCCGTTATTGTATAATCCATTGTTGAAATTATTTCTTAACACACACACACACAAAAACAAATTTAACAAAGTGAAAACACATGTAAAAATAAGATTTTTTCCCCCATAAATTATCAAAAAATCCGTTCTTTCAATCCGCTATTTACTAAACAACAATATTAACGGATTTGACTGGTCAAACTTTTAATTTTTGCCCAAACTTCTCTTTACCAAACATGACCACAATATATTTCACTTTTTGTGAAATCAATTAGACAAATTTCTCATGATTTGGAAAAGTTTTATTAGTATATATTTATTGAGATTTAGTTTCATGTCATGCTATCTTTTTCCTGTCCAAATGGACATTATAAACTCTAATTTACTTAATTAAGTGAGGCTCGAAAAGTTCGTAAAATGATAATGTAATTTTTTTTTATAATTCAATCTTTTAAGAAAAACAAAGATCTTTATGACTCATAATTAAATCAATATCAAATTTTCATATTTTCGAAGATATTTATTTATGTATATAAAATTATGATAAAATCAAATAAAATGGAATCCAATAAGTGGTTCCAGTGAAAAATGGAACGTTGTAATCTTTAGAAGACGTGTTCGAGTAGCTTGTATAGTTGTATGTAGGGGTGGGCATTGTCGGGTACCCGGTTTTCGAGTACCCAGTTCATCCGGGTACCTCATTAAACGGCCCGTGTCCCGGCCCATTATATCCGGGTAATTGGGTACCGGGTACCCGGTTCCTATTTTTTTTAATTCTAAAATAAAAAAATCACATGTTAAACACAAAAATATTTAAAAAAATTAAACTTAAAACTTAAAAGAATATAATACAAACATAGAAAAAATGTAGGGATTTAAACTTAATTTTAAATATAAAAAAATATATATTAATTTTTATCGGGTTGGGTCGGGTACCCGGTAAGGGGAAACTTTCGGCCCGTGTCCCGGTAAATTTGTCGGGTCGGGTAATTTTTTTCCGGGAATTACCCGGCATTTTAGGTTCGGGTCGTCGGGTTTTCGGGTCGGGTATTTTTGCCCACCCCTAGTTGTATGCACGGTTTGTGCGCGCTTTTAAAGAGCTAAGAGTAAAAAACAAATACTACCATATAATCATACCGGAATATTAAAAAATAAAGTATTTGAATATGATTCGTGAGAAACAAGTATAACTTAAAACTTTAATTTTATATATACGAGTCAATTGCACTACACGCCTCCAAACTACGAAAATTATTTTAAATTAGTCTCTAAACTTTTAAATATTCCAATTCCATCCCCTAAAATATGGCTGCCATTCTTAAATGGTCCCCAAACTTTTGAATGTTCCAATTTCACCATCAGTTTATCATTTATGTCGGATCATATTATTACATAATACACATCAATGTCTACGTGACAATTAACAATTTTATTAACATGAGATATAATTAACATATATTGATAATTCGGGAACATGTGATGCAATTAACTCTCTCTATAAAGAAGAGTGTAGTTTGGGAGTATAAGAAAAGGGATTGTAAATATCAAACTTCAAATTTGTTAAATGTCATCTCTAAAGATTATTGCATGAATTGATTCATCTAAAGCTTGAGTCTCGAGTAATCACACCGGTATAATTGATTTATTTGTGTGTTGCGAAAGAGTTAAGAAAAAAAAAAGCTCGACTCTTGAGTTAACCCAAAACTTCACAAGGACTAATGGGAAACTAAAAAGTGTGTGATTAATTTTATGCATCTTACAAGTTAAAAATTTGTTCATAAGAGGTAATTGATGCAAATAAATTTCTTATTAGTTGGTAGCATTTATTGTTAATTTTCCAAATTTATAAATAAGGTTGAACGAGTAGACATTTTCTTCACCAAAAAAGCATAAAAGAATTCAAAGGCTTTTAGGAAGGAATCTATCCATATACATGTGAATGATAGTGAATATGTAGCCTACCCTTCAAAACCTTAAACACAAAATCCAAAGGAAATATTCTTTATCTAGGAAAATTACTTGAATTCACTCTTTCTCAAATAGTCTTGTAGTTTTCTAAATAATATTCACCCATTGATGCTTGTAATTAATTAATCAATCAATACATCCAAAAAACAAAGATAGAATTGAGATCCATTAATTGACCGAGTGGTCAAGAATGTTCATGTTGCTTTATTTTATATGTGTTCGAATCTTGATATTTGCTTTGGGAATGTAATTACCCCTCTATTTAATAAAAAAACAAAGATAGAATCAAATATTGGAAGGGACTAAATTGTTTTACAACAAAAGAACAAAGGTGTATTAAGTAATTAAATCTAAAACTTGAGAGGAAAAATATCACATTTGACTAAATTTTAAATTAAAATGACAATATCATTATACCAAAAAAATTAAGGGCCACAGCCCCTCCCAATCCCTTAATGACTCTTGTCTTGCGGATACATATTTTATAGTTCCATCTTATGATTAATCAGCCTACAACATGTGATTAGAAAAAAAAAACAAATATAATTTAACAAGTACATATTGGCATCTCGTCATAACTAAAGGAAATGCTAACAATGAATAATTCTATTGATTAAAAAATTATATTTTTAAAAATATACAACATGTTATTAATAAAGATAAACAAGACAATAAAAATAAAATCTCTCATAAAATATTCAAAAATAATTTATAATGGATTTTATATAATAAAAAATTCGTATTATTCATTAGTAGACTTTTTAAAAAAACAATAACAAGAAACTAGATTTTATTAAAAATAAAAAATAACAAATACGGTACAACTCAAATTATATTAATCTTTTGGTCAAACGGTCGGATTAACCGATGATCATTATGTTTTTCAAAATTTTGGCTTTGACGACAATTGTAAAATTAAGAAATTAGAATTTTTTTTCGGAAAGAGAATTTAACGTGTCACAACAACATTTCTTAACAACAATGATCGTAATAAAGGTGAATTAAAAATTTAGTAACTGTAATTAATGTTTTTCATTTTAGTGACCGAAGTGAAAGCACTCTAAAAATTCAGTGACTACTAATGCAGTTTACCCTTAATAAAACAATTAAATCGTATTTCTACCTTTTGATAAAAGTGTTCTTTCGATCTTAAAATTGTAAAAGTTTTAATTAATAAAATTATAAAATTACTCTTTTACTTCTCTAAATATTAATATTTTTTTAATATTCTGGTGTGATAACATGTAGTATATGTTCTTTTACTCTTAATTTTTTGAAAACACACACACCACGTAAACAAACTTCTCGAACTCGAATCCCTTGGACCCTTGGTCAGAGCTGTCCCTGGGCATGGGCGATAGGGGCGCCCGCCCAGGGCCCCTACTCTGTCCAGGGCCCATTTTTTCGAATATTTATAGTTAAGGTTTAATATTTTTTAATATTTACTATTTAAAATTTAATTTTTTTAATAATTGTTATTAGAGTTCTATTCTTAAAATTTATTTTTTCTGATATTTGTTATTAGGGATATAATTTTTTTAATACTTGTTTTTATAGGCTTATTTTTTTCGAATACTTGTAATTAGGGGCCCATTTATTATTATTTATTTTTATTTCAATACTTGTTATTAGGGTACAAATTTTTCAATACTTGTTATTATGAAGCCAATTTTTCAGTACTTGTCATTAGGGGCCTATCTTTTCTAATATTTGTTATTAGGGCCCTACTCTTAAATTTTATTTTTTCCGATACTTGTTATTACGAGTCCATTTTTTTTTCAATACTTGTTATTTATGGTCTATTTTCCCTAATATTTGTTATTACATGCATACTCTTAAATTTTAATTTTCAATACTTGTTATTAGAGTTCCATTTTTTATTATATTTGTTATTACAAGAATACTCTTAAAATTCATTTTTTTTTTCAAAATTTGTTAATAGGGACCCATTTTTTTATATATCACTTGTTACTAAGGGTCTAATTTTAAATTTTATTTTTTTCTAATACTCGTTATTAGGGGAAAGGGTGAGCAAAACTCCACTCGACTCGAAAAAACTGATTTTTTCGACTCGGCTCGAAAAAAATTTCAAATAAAGTTTGAGTTGTAAAATAAATATTCTAATAACTCAAAATTTTAGTATTTAGTAGATAACTTTTTAAGTTCGAGTCGTAAGGACTTGTAAACTCGCATAACTTGAAATTTTTTACTCAACTTAACTCGATCAAACGCTCACTCGTAATTAGGGGCCTATTTTTTTAAGTTCGCCCATGAGCCACTAAAATCTCAGAAACGAGTCTGCCCTTGGTTACCTTCCAATTTATATGGTTCTATAATTCTATCTATTTAGTGTGGTTTTATTAATATTATTTTCTTGTCATATAATCATTCCATATTCAGCATTGCTCGCACATGCATACACTTTCATCATTTCTCTATCAATCCCATGACCAACATTTGTATACATGTACGCGTTTCGACAAAAATATGTGGGACTATATCAGTACAAATTAAATGTTCCAATTAAAAATATAAATACAAAAACATATTAGAATTTGTAAAAACGATAGATATAAAGAATACCAATATATGAATTATAGAACCGAATTATTTCGGAAAATTTGGAGACAAAATGAGGGTGGAAATGATGGGGACGTGGTCGTGATTTGAAGGGAAACAGATTCATAATTCAAGGATTATCACCCCCATAATGTGTAAAAGGAATGGGAAAGGTCGGACAAAACATTATAATAGTTACGATCTTAATCGGACAGGGTGGGTGCCGAGAGTGCTCTCTTTATATTTATCTTCGTAAAAAAAAAAGAAATTATTTTTATTTTCGTCCCGCAATCTGTTACGGGTATTAAATTTAAAATCATTTTTACCTTACAATTTGTAATACTAGAACCATCACCCTTTCCTACCATTCTATTGGGTCTTGAGATACACCTAATCTTTATTATACCCGCCCGTGATCATTTAATTCATATACTAATATATTTATAAGTAACAATCAAATAAATATAAATTATTTTTTTTATAAAAAAAAAGTAGGAAATGTCTTTCTTTCAAATTTTATTACACATGTGATATTATTTCAACTTTCACCGTTTTAAAAGTAATAGTAAGTTGTTGTGAAGATTTAAATGGAAGAGAATCGAGAAACCGTGACTCTGTGAGTGTTGTGTGTTTTTTTTTTAAAAAATAGCATTGGATATGAGTTGAGCATGATCAAAATATTTTTTTATAAAAATATGCTTATTATGTACATTGGCGGACAGAGATGGATGAGAATATATACAAAATCATATTTGTGTCTGTTTCATCGTCCACAACGGGTCTAATTCTTATCTTCATTCATGTCTCACTATTTACGAAATTTGTGTCAATCCCGTCTATTTGAGTGCGAAGTAGAGCGAATCCCCGTAAAATTTGCCCTACTAACATACCCAATAATATTAAAGCAAGTGGGGGCGTGACTAACATGCGCCGCTAGCTGTTTGGTTAGCAGCTAGCATCTAAAGACAATTATTCTCTGCGAGCTGCAAAACACACACCACATCCATTAATGCTACGCTGCCACCCTTTTCATTAGGCATGTGAAGAAAAAAAAAATCCTACAAAATTTTTAAATTGGAAAAAATATGATTTTAAAATTTGGTTATTTGAATTGAAAAAATCAGTTTCCATATTTTTTAAAAATCATTTTTATTCAATTATGGTTACGCTTTTAGGTAAAATTGATCTGATTATTTACGATATTTATAAATTTTATGTATTAAAATATCTTATAATTTAGTGATTTTAATGTCTTGATTTTTTGAAGATTTTTTTTATCTTGAGTTCGATTACTAAAAAACTTGAATTCTCGTTTTTGACTTTTTAGTTGTTTTTATATTTTTATCAACAATTATTAAATTATATATTTTAATAAACAAACCAAAAATTATATTATTTGAACGAACCAAATATTCTAATTAACCGATCAAACGAACTTAACCATATTACTAAGTCACGACCTCAGACTGCATTAATTACAGTTTTTTTAATTGGTCCAATTATTGGATTCCTTTAAATATTTTTTTTAATTTGAGTAATAACATTAATTAGTGGTTAAAATGTCATTAATCCAAAGTGATTATATTTGGTAATTATCTTCTCTCTAGATATGACTTTATGCCAACTACATTATTTTGAAAGAAAAAAATCATGTCAAATTGAAAGAGGAAAAAAGTTCATAATTCATAAATTGTAATTTAAAGAAAACAAAAAATGTTATAATTAGTGACTAGTGAAGTTGATGATAGTAGAATCTTTTAATTTTACTTAATTGTACCAGTTCAAGAGTAAAGTGTAATTAATAATATAAAATGGGGCAAAATCAAAATAAACTAAGATTAGGATATCTAAGTACGTAAATATCCATATATATTTTTGGGTAAACTACAAAATATAACTGAACTTTATGCGCCTTATTTTTATACCATTAAACTTTCAATTGGTTCAATTGTAACAATAGACGTTCTTTTCGTTTCAATTATATCATTGGACCATTAAAATCCAAATAACATGGGCAAAACGACATCAACATGATACATGATGTTGCTATTGATGTCTAAAAAGATATCGTTTTAGGCACTGAACTTTAGGATGCATCGATTTTGTCACTAAACTTTAAAACGATTTTATTTTAGCCAATAAACATTTCAGCTGCCGCAATCGATCAATCATCGCCTATCACCGATCACTATTTGAAAGAAGATCTACATCAAAATGTTCGTATTTCACTCTTCTTTCTTCTCCTCAGATTGAATTTCCACGAAGCATATCTTACAAATTTTTAATTATATTGTCAATATATCTATTTTATTTTTAAGTTATCTAAATTAAAACTATTCAAAAAAGACATCTAAATTGAGTAGAATAACTAATCTTTCGTGTTGTCTTAAATTTTGGGGGGGTTGATAATGAAATTTACTCTCATATAACATACATTCCAACTTGCATGTTTTAATATAATCATTTTATTATTCTATTAATAAGAATATTAAACCATGATTAAGATATTCTACCTGTACTTACAAGTCATTATAAACCTATAATTATAATATTAAGTTATGATGTCAAACACAATTCTTTCACACATCAAAGTTTTGGATTATAAAAGTACCAAAAGGTCAATATAATGGGGTCTTGAAATCTTCTTTCAAGGATTACACTTCATACTAATTATTGTTGTCCTTTGATTTAAAATTTGATTAAAATATAAGAAATAGGAAAATTCTACAACGTGCGACGAACACCGATGAACACCACTAATGATGAACACTGATGAACACCATTAAATTAATTAATAAAGATTTAAAATTTTAAGGACCCATAATGCAATTAAGAATTATTTTTAAAAATTCAATTAAATTATTTTATATATATATTAAAATTTTATTTTTTAATAAGGGTAAACTATATATTTAGTACCTCACCTATTTTCGTATTTCTATTGAACCCTCATTATTTAAATATTATTTTAATTTGACCATATTATTTATAAAAAAATAATTTAACCCTTAACCATCAACCTAAAACCCTAAACTATTAAAACTTAAACCCTTAAACTCTTAAACCCATACCCTAAACCTTATACCATTAAAAATAATTTCACCATCATCGATTCAATTCAATTCAATGAATTGTTGAATTCTCCTAAAAAAATTCAATTAAATTATTTTTTATATATATCAAAATTAATTAAACTCGAATCTCCTAAAATTAACACTATCATCTTTATCTCAAATCAGTTTACTTCAGAAGATTTTGGTGAATATGCCAAGGCAATGCCATTGGCACGACAATGCTTGACATACAAATTGACAGAAAACTCGTCCTTCGTTTTAATGGTTTCCCCAATCTTGACGCCGTCTAGATAATGCTGCCAACATTTTCTTTCGGAATTCCTGCAGCATGCTGGATTTTCTTCCCATAGAACCAGCAAGTCGAGTTGGAGCTGCTGCAATTCATTTAAAAAATTGTCAGTGTTCAGGAAACCCGCTAATGATTATAGATAAACTAGTCAGCCAATCCAAAGCTTGTACATACATCATCCAAGTCGGTGTTGGTCTCGCAGCTCGTCTTTATAAGTATTGTTTTTGGTCGACAAATTCAGAAACAACAATCAAAGAAAGCTGAGAAATCGAATGGCCTACGGAACGCTATGATTGAAAGAAACTCTAGATTTACGGGTGGAGCAACTGAAATCTGTCTCAGGTTTTCAAGAATCGGGCCCTTATTTGTCTTCTGAAGCAAAGAAATGGAAATTGAGGCTAGATTTTTATCGTGGTACCATGTTTCAAATGATACATTGCAGTGACATTGTCGTTTGCAGGTTTCCTGCTAGTTGAGGCTAGATTTTTATGGATCCTAGCCTATCGAGCCAAGGGGCGGTCAATTTAGCACTGGGCATTGTGGTTGTCCTTTTATTTTGGGGCATTATGGGGGTAGAGCAGAAGATTTCAAATATGAAGACTTCGAGGGGGAGGGGATAATTCATTTTCGCCATTGAAGCTGCTTCGAAGAGGATTTGCAATTTGATTCGTTGCTTTACTGGTTTTGATAATGAAAATTTTGAGTCCGTGTTTGGGTTGTGTTATGTTGTAACGAAAGATTGTCTATCGGTTTTGATAATGAAAATTTTGATGGTTAAGGGTTAAATTATTTTTTTTTATAAAGAATAGGGTCAAATTAAAATAATATTTAAATAATGAGGGTTCAATGGAAATACAAAAATAGGTGAGGTACTAAATATATAGTTTACCCTTATTAAAAAATAAAATTTTAATATATATATAAAATAATTTAATTGAATTTTTAAAAATAATTCTTAATTGTATTATGGGTCCTTAAAATTTTAAATATTTATTAATTAATTAATAGTGTTCATCGGTGTTCGTCGCACGTGGTAGACTCATCCTAAGAAATATTGCAATCTCAAAAGGAACCTAAATATTAGTGTGAACCCAAGAATAGCAAATAAGGAATTATTGTACAAAAAAATTATTGTCCAATGATATGGCCTAAATTGGTATATAAAAAGTAAATTATAATTAATACATTTTAATAAAAATATTATATTAAATATAAACAACTTAAAGTAAATTATAATTTATAAATACCAAATAATTTAAAGATTAATATCCTATACACTGGAGCGCCTTAGTTTTAGGGTATAAGGAGTTAGTTTAGGGTATATGGTTTAGGGGTTTATGTGTAGGTGTTTAGAATTTAGGGATAGTTGTTTCAATTTAAGGTTTAGGGTTATAATTTAGGGTTTATTGGTTAGGGTTTAGTTTTTAGGGTAATATGGTAAGAATTTAGGTTTTAACTTATAAACCCTAAATTATAACCCTAAACCTTAAATTGAAAGAGCTATCCCTAAATTATAACCCTAAACCTTAAATTGAAAGAGCTATCCCTAAATTCTAACCCCTACACTTAAACCCCTAAACCTTATACCCTAAACTAACTCCCTATACTCTAAAATTAAGGCGCTTGTGGAAACTTTCAGTTTCTAACGCATGTGTTTATCCTTAATCTAATTCTTAAAAGTCAATGAAACATCTATACAATTGAGTGAATATTTTTAGTGTAATCACCAATGTCCACTCCACTGCATAAACTTATTATGTGAACAACTCTTTAAATTCAATTTATTTCATTCATAACTTCATAACTTAAATTGCTAAATTTTATTATAAAAATTTAATATTTCATCCCGCTTATATTTATTATAACTCGAATGTAACGTCTTTGTATTGGTATAAGCATCTGAAACTTGAGGAGTATTTTATACTCATAGAAATACTAATAATGGAGGGAAGAATCGGAGGGTAAAAAAATAAGTGGGACCTAATTATATGTTATAATAAGGAGAGACTTGGCGGTTTGTAGGACCCAATGTCCTACGGTGGAGTGACAATGAAAGTGAGGAGCCCCCAAATGACAAAAGAAAGTGACATAACTTTTCATCTACAAGGAAGGGGGAGGGAAAGTGGGACAGTGGGGGTCCTAAATCCTAATCCTACCGTGAAGAATTCTTGCCGGCATCCCCTTGTAAAGGACACCATGAAGGACAACCCCTCCTTCCCTACACCTCTCCCTTTGTCCCTTTCTTCCCATATTCCCTTTCCTATGTTACATTATCTCTAATCTCTTTCTCCCCTTACTCAATATTGAATATATATATATATTAAAATTTTAATTATTACCAACATCCAATTAGTTTAGTGCAATGAGATACTAGATCTCTTAAGCAAGGTCAAAAGTTCGAATATTAATGTTGTGAATGAAAAAATTAAGTTGAAGGGACTAGTATTAATCAATCAATAGGTTGAATATCGGTGATTAAATAAAAAAATCTAATTATTCGTCTAAACTTGTTTAAGAATTAATTTAATATATTTTTTAAATACGGTGAATGAGGGTAGTATTTGTTCATAAATATTCTTAACTTATTGACAAAGTACACACTTTGTAGACTTTGTGATTGAACTCGGATCTCTCGAATGAACATCATTCGCTTTTTCACTTAGGCCACTTGTTGGTTCTTTTAAAAAAAATGTTTTTTTTTTCTATAAACACTTTCAAAAATGTTTAGTCGTTATATTTTATGGATTAATATCCTATACACTGGCGGTGGAAACTGAAAGTTTCCACAATCGCCTTAGTTTTAGGGTATAGGGGTTAGTTTAGGGTATATGATTTAGGGTTTAGGTGTATGGGTTTAGAATTTAGGGATAATTGTTTTGATTTAAGGTTAGAGTTATAATTTAGGGTTTATAGGTTAGAGTTTAGTTTTTAGGATAATATGGTGATGATTTAGGTTTTAATCTATAAACCCTAAATTATAACCCTAAACCTTAAATTGAAACAATTATCCCCTAAATTCCAATCCTCTACACCTAAACCCCTAAACCCTATACTTTAAACTAACTCCATATACCCTAAATCTAGGGCACTTGTAGAAATTTTCAATTTCCACTGCATGTGTATAGAATATTTATCCATATTTTATTTGTCTCCCTATACTTCTATTTTTACCAAGTTAAACAAACGGGTGAAAATAATAACGAATTAATTAAATTAACGCCGACAATTTTATTCTTTTCTAAATGTTGATGCTAATTCAACCTTTCCAAACAATGATAAAGAGTAATTATGTTTTGAATAAAAAATCATGAGTTGGAGTCGACTCAACTAAATTCTTATAAGTAATAAAAAATGATTTAATTAAAAAAAATAAAGGCACGCTATTGAAAGTGTTATTTTATTAAATAAAAATGTATTGCATTTTCATATTGTGATTTGAACTCAAACAAAATGAAACAATATAAATATCTTTAACCACTAAGCCAATCAGTAAATCTAATAACACTTTATTTTGTCAATAACTAACCAATTTTAATTTAAAAATAATAAATAATAAACTAAATTAAAGGGTAATCTAGCATTGCTTTTAGATCGTCAAAAAAGCAACCTTTGATAACCAACATATGTAATGACAAACATCATGTAGTTTCGGTCTTAACGCAACTCTTTGAGTATGATTTTGCACCCACCATATAAGTACATTGAGAATGTATTGCTTTAGAAAGAAAGAAAACCCTAAATTCTTCAACCAACATCATCAAATTAGTAGGTTTAAGTCAAACACTTGGGTAACAAATTAAATTTCTTTCTCAAAATTTATTATTCTTTCCTTTTAAAATGATAAGCTTCATGAAAAAAATAGTGGCCCTGCTTGGTAAACAGCTTTTCGAGCTAAAATTAGAGGTTTAAAATATTTTTAAAAGTTTGACCAGTTAAATCCACTAATTTATATATAGATTAACATTTAAATTTAATAATTATTAAAACTATACTAAAAAGAGAATTTCACAAATAAAAAATAATATATACATCCTTCGTATATGCTTAGTAATGATATTAAAAAAATATTTTTCATAATCCAATTAATATTTATAGATACAAAATATTAATAATTAATAAATTATTCAAACATGTACTAGATAAAATCATGTCCTTATATATCATTTTGCTTGTTCAAAGAATTAAACAGCTATCAGTTAATTTTACCAAACACTTCTATACAATCAGCTAATGCAATCCGCTAGTCAAATCAACTAATGTAATCCGCTATCAGCTATCCGCTAATTGCCAAACAGGGCCAATATCATATACTACCAATTGATTTAGTTGGATAAGATATTGAGTTAAGAAGTTCAAATTCTAGCATTGTGAATGAATCATACTAAATAGAAAAACTTGTCTTTATAATGAGCTTTCACAATATCTAATATGAACTAGTCGATTAATTAATAAAATATTAGTATTTATAAAAAGGTAATGCTAGAGTATACTTATATGGTCCCTAAAACCTTAGGATTTTTTTAAAAATCTATATTGTGGGAATGTAACATTTAGTTTCTATAAGAAGTGTTTGTTCTTTATTAAGTTGTAGTAAAAATCCATTTTTTTTAGCTGCCGTACAACAGAACTGCCAAGCATGAGAGAAGTTGGAGAAGGGCGGAGCACCGAGCACGGCACAGAATTTGATATTATTTGAACTAACTTGGGATGCCATCCACATCCAGTGACTGACACATCCGATTAAACCGTCGTCGTCCAGCAGTGAATGCAAAATGGTCGGTTTCAAAAAGGGTGAAACTGAAAGCGGACACCCAGAATACGAACAAGAATGAAAGACGAGAGAGAAACACAAATACATGTGAAGTTGATTCCATGCATGTGAGCCGATGCTGACATTCAAGGACGGGTGGCGCCGCCTCATCCATTGCCGTTGCCCATGGCCCCTCCTCTTTTACAGTAGACGGGTGATGGCAACCGGTACATATGGTGGGGGTAGCCACTAGACAGACGACGGGGGCAGTACATATAGGGCGCCCCACCTTGGGGTGGCCCTGCCTCCACCTCACCACATGGAGGGGCTATTGTCCCTTAAATATTCCTTCCCTCACGTGCTTTGAATAAGAAACTTGTGTGTTTCTATTCAACGCTTACCCACACATCAAACAATTACCTCCAAAACAAAATCACACCATACGTGCAGGGACAGAGTCAAAATTTAGAGTTAGGGGTAAATTATAAATATTTGAAAGTAGGGGATAAATTCATAAACAAGCCAATTTTAAAAAAAAAATTAAATAGGGAGACAAAAGTGAAAAAAAAAATCGCCCCATGTAAATCCGTCCCTGTATAGGTGAACATTCGATCGAATCGAATCAAAAAATCTCAAGTTAATCGAGTTAAAGATTCCTATTTTATAACTCAAACTTTATTTGAAAATTTTCGAATCCATTCAAATAATTCAAAATTTTTCAGTCGAACCGAATTTTGCACCCCTAGATGACCCTAAACCTAAACTAATAAGTTTAAGATATGCTCAGATGATGTTACAGAAAAAGAAACTGCAACAGTAGCTTCACCTGCAAGTAAAAGAACTCTTAACATCTCAAGTCCAGTGGCTAAAAATCATAACTCTTAAGTGAAGGGAGAAGCTTTGCTAATGCCTGCAGGCTGCAGCAACATAAAAGCAAATGCGAGTGAAATCCATGAACAGAAAACTTTATAATGTTGGTCAGACTTAGATTTACAAAAAGCAATCCCACCAAAAACTTTGCACACCCACCATTATCTGAAACAATGAAGTGCTTACAAAAATGCCTACAAGATTTCTGCAAATTATTCAAACTCTGATAAAAGCAAGTTAGCCAGTTGAGCAAATTCACACTCTTCCCAACGGATTATTGCATAAGGCTTCAGAGGCCAGAAGCATCAACCGTTGTCTGTCCAGCTTCGGTATCCTTATCATGCCCAGCATTGACATGGAGCTTTACATGCCAGACAACACAATGTATATTTGTTTTATACTCGTCGACCCTACAACTGCCCTTCAATCAGAGGCATAAAAGTGTAGGTAAACACTGTCCCGGACAACCTTCATTGACTCGTTCAGGAATTCAAACTCCAACATCCATCTGATCTCCTCTATTTTTGAGTCAAACATAGCCTGCAATGTCAGTGTTACGTTCTCCTCAATGGATCAATGCAGAAGGGCCCTGTTATGCTCGGCGTTACCCGGAGCTCTACATGCTCGGCGTCTACTGTCTCCAACATGATGTACATGTGTTATATCAGTCGAACCCACAGCTCGACCCGAATCAGGTATGAGAGAGTAGCTAAACACTATCCCAAAAAGCTTTTCAAGCACTCTTACATTCTCCATCGTCGACTTCAACATCAAAGCACGTCCCAGAACTCAAACTCCAAATCCCCAGTTGATCTCCTCTGTGTTTGCAGGTCAAACTTAGCCTTTGTTGTCAATGTGCACATGTTCACTAACTTACTGAGAACACATCAACATACGTGATACTAAAATTTACCTGATAAAGAGAACATTATCATCTGCTATAAACCTCTTTATCTGCACTGACAATCAGAGTAGAAGAACATATGCGGACTGCGACTGCAGCTTTGCTTTACCTAAATGATAAATGTTGACAAATAATTAATAAAATGAAACCCATGTAGTTAGCATTATACAGGTCAACTGAAAAGCAACCCTGACAAGAAAGCTAACAAAGAACAAGGACGTCTTAATTGATAAATAAAGGGGCATAGATGTAAACTCAGACTATGAGCTCTCCACAGGAGTGTTCATATTGTAACCACGGCAGTTTATCGGTGCAAAACAACTTTCGGAGGCAGCCACAATTTGTTGTAGCTGTTTTTATGTTTACTTCGGCTCTTCATTTTCCTCAAAGTACATGTGTCAAACTATCATGTCCGGCACATATTTGGACACTCACACTTGCGTATGAGTAACATAGGGGAATTTTTAGTACAGTGAGCACAACCTTTTAAACTGTCCAAGTAAGGATGAAGCCAGTCACTTTAAATATTATATGATAATATAAGAAATAAAAGCAAATATGGAAGAGTATAGGAAAACATATCTAGTTTTTTCTAGTTCTTAAACTTTAATTTCATCCTATAAAAACTATGTATCAATAAGACGCACATTTCCCACTATTTCTACATATTGAAGAAACCAAAGTTTTCAGTTGTGGCTATAACTCACCAGCCGGCATCAAGGGAAGGAAGATGTGATCTAGGCACAGTGCATCATAAGCTCATTTGACTCCAAAACGAAACGTGGTCACTGTTTTGCATCACTAAAATATGACGCCATGAATCCTTTATCAATGAATCTACTCAAATCTGTTTGCATTCTCATGATAATGAATACCTTCAGTTTCTTATTCTTTATTATGGTACACACCAGTCCTCCGATTGATGTTATCCACAAAGATTGAACAAGATGACCAGACAATTAGACCTTAAGTTTGTACACCTGGAACAGCAAGATGGACAGGACTAGTAATTAAACCTCTCTTAGCCATTTCATTTTGCAACTCAATGGCTTCAGCAACATGTCCAAGTTCATAGTACTTCCTTAATACACCAATGCAGAGAACTTCATCGGGAAGGATACACTTGCTTATCATCTCATCCAGAAATTCTCTTGCTTGCTGTAACTGACCACATCGGCAAAACCCTGAAACCAGGGAAGTGTAAGCCGGAAAATCCAGCTCCATGCCCATTTCAATCATTCTGTTCCGCAGATTCAAAGCTTCCTTAAAATTTCTGTGCTTTAGATTTCCATCTATTAAAGCAGTGTAAGCAGTTTTATCTGGAACCAAATTTCTACTTAACATTTCATCGAACATACTTTTGGCTGCTTCAATGAAATTCTTTTTACAGAGGCCATCAATCAATACTGTATAAACTGCGACATTAGGTTGCAAATTGAACTCTGACATTCTGTTGAAATAATTAATTGCCTCTAGAATCAATCCTGCTTTGCACAAACCATCAACCAAAACACAAAAAGTAACAACCGTAACCTCAATACCAAGGTTCCACATTTCTTCCAGCAGATTCAGTGCCTCGGTGGTTTTCCCCGCCTTAAAATAAGAATCCATGATTGTAGTATATATGACCGGATTTAAACTCAATCCAGATTCCTTCATTTCACCGATGACAATTTTAGTTTCTTCCATCTTATCCTGATTGCATAGTCCCCAAATGACAGTTCCATGCAACAAAAGGTCTGGATTAATGTTTTTCTCCTTCATTTCTTTCAAAAGATTCAAGGCATGCTCCGTCTTCTTAGCTTTCATATAGCCGTGAGCGAGGGTAGTATAAATTTGCACATTAGGAGTTAATCCAGCTTTCAGAATTGCCCTAAAAATTTCATCTGCTTCCTCTATTCTCCCTGCTTCACAAAGACCATCGATTATAGTTGTATATGTAACAATGTTCAAGGCAATATTTGCCTGCAACATCTCATTAGCCAGCTTCAATGCTTCGGTTAGGTTGCCAGCTTTACAATTTGCATCAATTAAAGATGTATAAGTGTACTCATTGGGTAAAAGACCAAGCCGCCTCATATCAACTAAGAACTTAATCCCTTGTTGCATCATCCCTTCCTTGCAAAAAGCATCAATAAACGTGCTATAAGTAACAACATTTGGTCTCAACCCCTTATTCCTCATTTCACGAAAAAACTCAAAAGCACGAGGCATCTGCTGAAATTTACAAAAGCAGTTTATCATGGCATTGTATGTAATTACATCAGGCTGGCAGGCTATGCTCTTCATCTCTTCAAAAAAGAAAAGGACTTCATCCAACAATCCTACTTTTCCATATCCATCGATTAGGGAGTTATATGTGACAACATCCGGTGTAAGGTCAATCTCTTTCATTTGTCTGAACAGCATTCTTGCAGTCTCCAATTCCCCTTCTTTGCACATACAATCTATCACTATATTATAGGTGTATACCGATGGAGCAATGCCAGCCCCGACCATTTCCTCCAAAAATCTCCGAGATCGGTCTCTTCCCCCTGACTTACAAATCTTATGTAAAAACGCATTACAAGAACGAACTTTAGGCAAAACTCTAAATCTCTTCATTTTAGAAAAACATTTGCTAGCCTCCTCAAGCAATCCCAAATCCACCAACACACTAAACAAAGCATCAAACACCCCAAACCCATATGGACAAACGTTTCTGGTAGACCAAAGAACATCGAAAAAATCAAAACCTGGAAACTCTATTCCACGCCTTGACAAAATGAATTCCTTAAGAACAGCAGTAGCATCAAAATACATTCTGCCATAAAACAAAATGTGCACTAATATACAATAAGATTCACTCGTAGGGCTAAACCCTTTCTGGGTTTTCGCCCATTTAAAGAATTTCAACGTCAAGTGAGGTTCCTGTTTCAAACCGACCAAAACCTTAGAAACCCAAATGGGCGCCAAGCTTGAACCAAACAAATTCACAATCTTTGGGTCATCCCATTGGTCTTGTCGAATGATTTTACACAACGATTCCTTATTGAACTCATCTAAAAAATTGTTGGTATTGCAATTAGACTTGGTCCCAAATGGGAGCCTGATCACGAAACAAAAACTAGTGAATAAAACGAAAGGGCAGACGACAAGAGAGTTACTGGATGGTGGAGAAAACGTGATGAGATTAGGGTTTTGAAAGAGAAGAAAAGGGTGGCTTACTCTGATAGGGATTCTGCGGTTGATGTGGAAGAGATTGCGGAGAGATACGAGCATTTTGGTGAAGAAACTTAGAGTAGCGGAGATTAGCTTCATTTTCGAAGCTGAGATTGCATTGTTTTTCTCTTTTTATTGTATTTTTCAACAAATTCGTGTGTTGTTGAGTTGAGTGATTAACTGGGGACTGAGAATTGAGTTTTACTTGGTTTTGGTTTAGGGTTTAACGATGTAGGAGAAGGTCTCTAGTGTGAACGACTGTGGCGTGGAGGGTTTAACCATATTTTGGGCTTTCAATTCTTGGCATTTGGCCCACTCCAACCCAACGTGTTGGATATGCATTAAATATAGACATTGGACACAAAAATGAAAAGTTGGAGCATCGTACAGATATTTTAAGGGTAATTATTCTATGCACAAGTGTTTTAATTTTAAGGTCTAGAATTTAAAGTTTTATATGTACGAATTTTGAATTTAAGGAGTGTAGTTAGAATTTAGGGTTTATATGTTAAAACCTAAATTCCTAATCATATTACCCTAAACCCTAAACTCTAACCTTTAAACTCTATATTCTAATTCTAAACCCTAAATTCTAAACTCATATCCCCTAAACCTTAAACAAAGTCTATAAACCCTAAAACTAAGGGAAAACTTACTTCTAACGAGTATTGAACCTACAACCTAGAGGAAAAGAGAGGATATCAACTAAAAGCTTTTAACCACTTGTTCTAGAGATTGTTAACCCATTTCAATCATTTAGAGCAAATTTCAATCCGGTTGACACCCTCCCTTCTTCCCTTAGGTTGTAAGTTCAATACTTATTAGGAGCAAATTTCTCCTCACATCCCCTGTTAAAAAATATCTAAACCCTAAAGTATATACATAAACTTGATACAATTTACACAAGCTTATATATCAAAGTTTCTATAAGTCAACATTAGCATTTATGTTGTTATTGATTGTGTTCTAGTAGGTCTTTTATTAATTCAAACTGAGATTAACTGAGATTGCTAAGATAAGTAGGTCTTAATATGAGATGTAAAACTTCAGGGGTCATTTAGTGTTATTATGAGAGATTAGAGATCTGGTAAAGGATCACATGGCTATTACAAATTACATCCCAAAATGTGCCCATTGCGAATTCGCAACCAAATTCAGCAACAAACCCCCAAAGCTTTTGCCTTTCTACAAAAAGATCACCGACGAAATCAAAGTTGCCAATCTATAGGGTCAGTCCCCATTTGCTCCAAAAGCTGGTTTGTGCGAGAGAAATGCCTGTTTGAAATGTTACAAGAAATCATGGATAGTTAGATAAATAGATGGGGACTTAACTCATAGTCATTGATAAGTGAAGAGAGATGTGCAACCACGAAAACAAATATAAGAGGGCAAATAATAATCAGCATTCACTAATTTGTATTTGCTACTATGTAACTATGTTACTCCAAAGCTGCATTTTTGTAAGTAACCATGTTTTGTCTGAAATCCAAGTCCTAGTGATATAACTATTTAATGCCTAAGTTCTATCGTTCCATTGTTGGTTTCATAATATACAATCACAACAAGCCAACTAATACCATCATGGAATCCAAGAACCAAAAATTATATATATATATAGGGTTAGGATCAACTTACACTGTGTAAAACTCTTTAAGTTTTACACGTTTTTTGGATCGTTGGATGGGGGAAATGGATGGTTGAGATTAACTCCCTGTTTTTAATTCCCAAGTGATAATCTTCACATATTTTACTATTAATCTCATCCATCCGTTTCACTTATCCAACCATCCAAAAAACGTGTAAATCTTAGAGAGTTTTACACAGTGTAATTTGATCCTATCTCATATATATATATATATATATCAAATCCAGCAGAGACTCGGAGTGCAAATCACAAAGTAGTGAACTTGTTTTTTCTACTCATTCTAACCTGCAACCAAAGAAACCTCTATGTGCAGACAAACCAGAAGGATGAGCTGCCTTGAGAATGTGATGCTTTGTCTGATCAATCAACCTGTGACAGATTAAGATAAGTCTCAACAATGTTTGTCAATATTATAAAGGTGAATGTTTTAGTTTTCCTATGGAACAGAGCATATTTTACACCAAACATTGCAGTGCACTCTTAAATTTACCGACATAGTAGGGTACATGGAGCAAGAATATATACAATACCAAATATTTTAGATTTAAACTATTTCAAACACATGTTGCTCCGACTCTCTTTTATTTTGAAATACTCATGTCCAACACCCGTACTCAACACTCATATTCGAGTCTGAATAACATAACCCATATCCATGTGGAGTCTGAAAAACAGCAAGTGTGTGTAAGACAATAAATGACGACAAGATACCGAATGGAGTTATTCTCTCACAATGAACTGAAGAGCACAGTTTAACTTCTGCAAGAAATAAATCCTGGAACTACAAATACAGAAAGAAAGTGGGGATGGGGAGGGAAAATGATCGGATAAAAGACACACTTGGATTTCTCTTGAGCTGAGTTCCCCCATAGAAGAAAAACAACTCCTTCCTTCTTTTGTGAGATAGTCTTAATAACAGCATCAGTAAATAGCTCCCACCCTTTCTTTGCATGAGAATTTGCTTGCTGCTTCCTTACTGAAGAACAAGAATGAAAACAAAAACAAAAAACAAGAATGCTATAGATTAGAGAGAGAGGTGGATAACAATAACAAAAAATATAAAGCTTCCTCTCTGTTAAGCATCCAATCAGAGATCATAGAAAACCCGATATTTAACATATGTCAGAAAACACCACTTTACACTCCTCAAGAGTAGCTCTCAGAGCCTACATGTGGTTAAGCTTACTATACATCGTCAACCACACCACACATGGGGTTATAGAAGATCAACAATTTAACAGAACCTGAGCTTTGATACCATGTTAAGTATTTAATATAAAACCAGATGACAATAAGTGGAAAGTCCAAGTTATAAGACCAAAAAAAAACATTTAACAGATGTGAGATTAAACCACTTAACAATCTCCAAAGGAGATTATACCAAGAGGTAGCAAAATATTCCCTAGGTTAAGATTATACCAAGAGGTAGCAACTATGTTAGTCGCCACAACCCCTTCAAATCCCTAAAGAGAAAGCAGCTTTGTGAAACTAGAATCTGCATCTAATTTGAAAGGGTGAATCATGCAAACTCCTCCTAATGGCTCTATATTGCTTCTTTCATGAATTCACTACCACAATTCGAGCTTGCTAAATGGTTCTCTTTTAACTCTTATTTTACAATTAAACAAGACAAGGCTTCACCATAGTGTTGCCATAATCATCTTTTCATAAATGTAACGAACATATCTCCACGAACAAAGTCATACTATCCTATTCCTACCATAAGCATGCGCTCACATGAAAATAACATCACAAACTCAAGCATTGGTTAGAAAATTACCCGTGAGAACCGTGTTCAGCAAAAGTACACCCTACAAGACATTCAAAACAGTTAGAGAATAAACCAACATAACATAAGAAGAAATCTATATTTTCTTCATTTATAGCTTCAATTATCAGTTCATATTTCAGTGCATTCTGATATAACGCATGCAATTTTCACCTGAACGGCCCATTTCTCCAGATTCCCATGAGATGGAATTGAACACCCAAGATCTTGCTTAAGTTCCTTAAATATATTCACCAGGCTTGAGGGAACCTTCACTCCCTCTGGCACTGAAAAGGAAAGCCCCATTGCTTGACCGGGTCCATGATATGGGTCCTGAAATCAGTAAAACTCTCTGTGTTACTTCAATTCTTGCATATATTCATATACAACATCAGTTTCCAATACTATAAGATTGCGTATATTAAGCGACGGAGTTTTACTTTTACCTGACCGATGATAACTGCTTTGACTCTGTGAAAAGGAGTAGAGTTAAAGGCATTGAAAATCAAGTGCTGGGGAGGATAAACAGGGACGCCGCCGCTATTGCATATCTCCGCCTCGACAAATTTGTTCAAATTAATGGCGTAAGGCTTCTGAAGCTCCCCGGGTAAGGCCTCGACCCAAGTGTCCTCCACCAAGAGTTCCTCCAGCTCGACATGACCTGATCCTTCAACCTTTTGGGAGCATATTTTGAGATTGCGTTTCGATTTGGCCAGGCATTTGTTTAATTCAACCCGAGATTTTTGCTGGGCGGTGAGAGAGGAAAGTGGTTGATGATCGGAAGGAGCGGCGAGTTTCCGACGCTTCGCTGGGCCTGGGTTGAAGAAATCGGTTATAGTTTTGGACGATGCGGCGGCCATTGCTATGGGATTTGGCTGTAATTTTAAGGAGCCGAGTGGGGAAGCCAAACGAAGGAGCATCTATTTGAGTAATAACAGGGAAAGATTAGGGGGGAAATCTGGGAGGTGTTTTGGAGGGAAAGGCGAAATGGAATATAAAGGATCCCAAAACATTTTCGTCACCCGCAAAGGTAATTTGGGTACGGTTCGTGTCGGGTTTTTTACTATTCAAACTCAATTCGAAAATAATTACTTTAAATTTAAATTTACTCCAACTTAATTTATAAAAATGATAATAATAATTTTAAGGACCAAAAATACAAATATCCCTAAAAAAATATGAGTAATAATTATATTATAAGTCTCGCGTCTGTTTGAGTCAACGATTTTTCAACCTAAACACCATCCGACCTGACATTTAATAAAAAAACGACCTAAACTTTTTTTTTTACAAAATACTAACCGGACCGAGCCGGGTAAAATGTCATCCCTAGGCATTTGAAGATATTCGAGGTTTAAACGATTTTTTTGTTTAAATATTTATTATCTTACATTGTTAGCCATGACCTAAGAGAATACGAAAGAATAAAGATGAGCAGCTTGACTAACCGGTCAAATGTGTTTGCTCATTTGATTTCAATTTTAATATAATTTAATCTATTACCAAAAATTTTAGTAAAAAATTCGACTAAAACTATCACGATTAGAAAAAAATAATAAAAATACTAAGGGTCAACTACGAAATAAGTGCCAAAAATATGTCTTTTTTTGTAATAGGTGCCTAAATTTTTATTTTTGGCTAAAATAGGTGTTTAAAGTTTAATCTATTTCAACTAAAAAAATAGTTTAAGTACCTATTGCAAACAAAAAAAACATACTTTAAATACTTATTTTGTATAGTTAAGCCAAATATTAAATATAATATATAAAAAGTTATAAAATAAGAAAATGGTATTTTAATAAACATATCAGAGTGATGCGGATTTTATATAAACCCAATTCTAGGCTAGGCAAATTTGTCTCCAGACTTGAAATCGACCCGAATATGATGATTAGAATTTTGATCCGAAATTCGAAATAAGCGGAATTGAACTAAAACGGACCCGAATTTTAGCTGAACCGAAATGGACCCAAACTAATTTTCAACCGAACTGAAAGCAACTCGAACCGAAGACAACCCGAAATAAAAAAGATATGAATAGAAATAAAGAAATATGAGATATGAACAGACGCACAACCCACCAAAAAGTTAAATATATTGGCTTTATAAAGCCATGTATAGGGTATAAAAAACTGACCGACCTAAAAACTCGATTAAAACCGACCGATCTTCCATTGACCGAATCGAAATCAAACGAACCGGAAATAACCGAACTGATATTAACCGGCCTAAAAATCAACCGACCCAAAATGACCCAAATCACAACAGAACCGAACCAAAATCAAATGATATCAAACTCGAAATAACCAAAACCGAAATGACCCGAACCGAATGACCCGTTTGCCACCTCTATCCAATTCTAACTCAGGTCAGGTCGTGTAACACCCCCTTCCCGGCCTGGTAGAGAACCGGATTACATAAATCCAAAGTTTTTAAGACTTAACACTCAACTTATTTTAGCGTATTTTGTTAATCTCTTTTAAGACTTAACACTCAACTTATTAACAACTTACTCTATTGGGGTCAATTTTAAACTTTTTCAAACTTTAGGGACTAAATTGTAATTTTCACAAATTAAAGGTCTTTATCTGAAATTCGTGAAAATATACTGAAAATAAACTTACTAGTTATTAGCCTGTAAAACCTCATTACTATCGGAGGTCATTTATCAACCTGATTAGACGGATGCAATATTTAGTGACTATTTTGTAAAGTATCAATTATGTCAATTTTTATTACTAACTCAATAGTCAATATAGCTTTAAAACCTTATATAAAACATAGGTAACGTATACACAATAGTAGGCCCACAAGACTAGTATAATTACTTTAACTACTTTGCCACCATACTAGGAGTTTATAAGGACAAAACACATTACTCGTTAATTGTAGTGACTTGCCAATCTTCCAACTAATCCCTATCTCGATCTGTTACTTTCCTTAACCTGAAATGTTATGCAATGAATGCATTAGACTTACATAGTCTAAGTGAGGTAGCCAATGACAATGAATGAACATGTTATGTCATGTAGCATGCTTCCAAAAATGAACATCATGCTAATTATGCAGTAACATGGCATACTTCATATTCATAACAAAGCATAATAACATATCATGAGAATAACATAGCATAACGTATCAAACACATAATATATTGGTACCATTGGATACGCGGATTCCCTGTACACCATATCATGAATCATAAATGAGCCGTAACCCTGAGCCGTAGCTCCATGTATCCCTTACACTTCCATCCTTTTATCTCCCACATATAGGCCGTAGCCCTGGACCGTAGTCCTCCCTTACATGTTGAGCTCGAATAACCCTATGGCATGCCAATTGTATCCAACGTCCATAAATACACACAAATTCACATAGTCCATGGTTTTCATATCATATCATATGAAATAACAAGATGAGCCGTAGCTCCATATCATGTAGCATTTCGTAGTCATATTCGAACATATCAAAGAAATGCAAGACACTTACCAAATTTGTCATTCGCATAGTTGCTCTACGTGAGCCATTAACAAATGCAAACATAATCATAAATAATGCAACGGGAAGGCACCGAGCCTATCCCTTGACGCAACTACACTCACATATCAGAACAAAGAAACAAAGATCGGAATGACACCGCGTCACCCGAGACAAATGCATCCACACTCACCTCAATCCAAGCTTAGAGACATTTTCCTTATTCTCCAACTTTGTGGTTTCCTTCATTTCTACTCTTTTCTAACCAAACATTAAAGAAACATATCATTTAGTATATTAGGCAGTTTGCATTGTCCTTAAAGAAATATTTATAAAAAATGTTCTATAACTCAAAATCTGATTTCGTTTGTTTTAAACGAAACTAGACTGAATAACCTTTTAAACCATATAAATTATAGCTTTTAATTCTTCTTATACAATTTATAATGAATTTCTAAAGTCGTTGTTGATGCAGATTTAGGGGCAAACTGTTACCCTGTTTTATGACATTTACTTATTCAAAAATTCATATCTTTTTACTCACAACTCCAAATAAGGAGTTCTTTATCATTTTGGAAAGCTTATAAATACACCTTTACAACCATGTATGACACATAATTTTATCATTTTCCTATTAATACAGTTTATTACTTGAACATAAGGCATTTTTAGAAACCTAATCTGTCTATGCTTAATTTGTGACTTTAGTGTATTTATAACCTATGTTTCACTACACTATTAATCTTGAGCTTTTAACCACATTTACATTAATCTTATAACATTATTTTTATAATCCAGAAACCTCAAAAATAGGACATGTAAGTCCTCAATTTATCAATTTCCACAAAAACAGTCCCCTTTTTATTTTTTAATAATTCTATATGTGATCTAAATGGTTTTAACCTACCAATTGAGACTTAATTCAAGCTTGGCCATTTAATTTAATTCATTTCATGAATCCCCTGTTCTAATCATAAATTTTCAGAATTTATTAACACCATTTGACCCCTTAAACATTTCGAATTTTATAATTTATCCCAGTAGATTTCAATTATTCAGTTTCAGTCCCGTCAACTTCTAACAACAATTCAGAGACCTATACTTAACATTTTTGAGCAAATCATACCTCTATTTCATGTAAAATTTTGTTCTCTACAACTTTGTAGAAGAACACTTTTTTCCAGAAATGACTCTAACATGCTCAAAAATGTAGTTTTCTACATGACAGTTTACAAATCCGAATTCATTTTACCCTTATCATTTACTAACCTTTAATTAATCCAATTTCATGCTTAATATAAATACTAACATCAAATTATAGGTAGTTGAGACTCTAATCTCAACTTTAATTTATTTCACTCACCTTGATAGACCGGTACTTTATTTTTATTTCTTGGGCTTGACGGTTGTTCCGAATCTACCTTGTGTACTATGATAATTAATAAAAATCGATAAGACAGTATCGAATATATAAAAATATTAATCAAACTTGATACCGAAACTTAAACTAACTAGAGATTTGAGCTTACCCCGTTATCGGTAGAAGTTCGATATTACTATATCGAAAATATCGGACTACCAATCGAACATTGGATCGTATGTTTATCCTACTAATTTCTTTCTTCTTCTTCTTGCCGTGTGAATCAACCATTCCTCCCCCCTTTTTATACATGTTTTTGGCGTCCTATTCCCCCCCACCATTTATTATTTTAATTCAATAATTTCTAATGGTGGGTTAGTTAGACAATTATATACCAACTCCTCCACCTTCTTTATATATAATAATAATAATAATAATAATAATAATAATAATAATAATAATAATAATAAACTATTATAAATTACCCCGAATAATATTTATTGGTTCAGATAATATCGAATAAATGATTTGAGCTTACCCAGTCGTCGGCAAAAATTCGATATTACTATATCGAAAATATCGGACTACCAATCTAATACTGAATCGTATGCTACTAATTTTTTTTTCTTTAAATGCTGTGTATTTTTCCAATCATCCACCCCCTATTATACTATTTTCAGCGTGAACCATTCCCCCACCATATACATATTTTATTCAATCAATTCCCCCACCATATACATATTATTCATTCTTTAATCCTAATGGTGTTGCCACCATTTCAATTACAAGGCTTTACCTAACAAATTAGGTGATCTGCATTCTGTCGTGTAATCCATATATATATATATATATAATAATAATAATAATAATAATAATAAACTAAATAAATAGGTTTCGAACCTAATTTCTACTAGACCCGAATAATCTAATAATAATAAACCCGAATAATTAATAAGACCAAATAATTTATAGAACCGATATAAAATATTCGGTCATCGGAACCTAATTTCGACTAGACCGGTTTTTGGGATGTGACAACTCTCCCCCCTTAGAAAAGAATTCGTCCTCGAATTCTTACCTGTAGCTTCGGATTGTTCATCCGAGCACTCTTCGAAATTAGAATCTTCTAGAGATGAGGAATTCTCCTTTCCTAATTTTTTTTTTACGACATTGTCCTTCATGTCGTCGTTGACAAAAATTGCACTTAGTAATTCTCATGTCTTGATTTCTTTTCAGACTTATTAAATTTACTAACTTTCTAAGCTCTCTTCGCTACTTCCATAGCTTTGACTCTATTTACGAGATCTTAGAAATTTTTAATGTATAACGCTGTAAACATGGGTCGTAACTCATCGTTGAGCCCTACGATAAACATATGATACTTATGTACTTATTATGGAACTCTTTCAAGAAAAATTCTCAACTCACGGTTTCCTCGGAGACGGTAAGGATGATAGTCTCCCATCACTGTAAGGCTTCAACGCAAGAGCGCATTCAAGCTTATGTTCATCCGATCATCTTAATTGCTTATCAAAAATCCTTAAAGTATTGTCCAACCAATACTCGGCTATTTCGGGATCATCTATACGAGCTTGACTGAACTTAGACATCTAAACATAAAGAGATCGGATTAATCGGCAAGTCACAATACTCAATAAATAACTCCTAGGTGGCAAAGTAACACAACATACAATACAAACATACTTAAGTTTAGTCCACAAATGTAACACCCCCTACTTGTTTTATCATGTCGGCCATAGACATCAAATAGTCTTGTTGAGCCGACAACATAGGTGGAAGATGAGGTGGATCATTCTGAGCCACTTGTTCGGTACTTGGTTCTGGCCTCACATTTTCCCCTCGAGTGGAAGAGGAATCATGATCGGGCTCATTTGTTTCTTTCCTAATAGTAGGAGCGGTCATTTTGGGTCTAGACACACATAAAAATTAAATCGTGTAAGTTGCAAGTCACAAAATACATATTTAATCAACTCCTAAGTGGCATATGAGACACAAACTCGTTAACGAATGCCTGATTAGTCCTAGAATCGACTAAACTCTAGCTCTGATACCACAGGTCGAATTGGATCATAACCGTTGAAGTTGAGGAAATTTGTCATCACTATGTTGATGTGGTATTTTTAATTAATTTGTAATACGTATATAATAATTAAAAACTAATAACAATGCTAATGTGATATTTATATTTATTTTTAAATTTTATCTCAATAGATTGAGAATGGAATTCACCCTTAAACAATGTTAGAAGTTTGAATTCTAACATTATAAATGGAAAAAAATTAGATTGTAATGATCGGTTGATCGCCTCATATTTAACTTCTACAATTCAATCTGAACTAGTCTATTAATAAATCGAATAAAAATTGTTAAACAAAAAAATACAATATCACTGGAACTTATATTTAAGTTCTATTGTACTAATATTGCAAATCAATTTTTTTCTGATGAATAAAATATTCAAATACGATGTATTCTACACAAAGATCCAAATGTTTAGTCATTAAGTTAAGTTAAGAAACTAAAGTGATCGGAAGTGAATAAAACTCGACTTAATGAGATAAAGATAATAATTTAATTTAATTCGAATTGTAATTTTATAAATTTGACTTAAAAAAATTCAAATGAAGTTTAGTTATAAAATGAAACTTCGAATAACTCAATATTTTTAGCAATTATTGGACTGATTTTCAAGTTTGATTTGAATCTGTTGAGTGGATCACACGAATGATAATAACCAAGAGGGGGGGTGAATTGGAATTTTAACGATGTTGTAACGGAAATTGCAACTAAAAATATTGACACGGGAATTTAGAGTGGTTCAAGTTCACCAACCGAACTCTACATCCACTACCTTAGTCTCACCAAGGATTTGCAACAATTTCCACTAAATTGTTCGTCCCCTTTTTCCAGGACAAGGAGGCAACCTTTACAATTTCGGTTAATTTTTCTACCCAAAAATTAACCCAATCCTCACACAAAAGAACAAAGAAATTTGTTGGCTAATAAGGTATCTCTCAATACAAATGATAGCCCAATATCAAGCACTCAACCCAATTGAACAAAATAGAAATGAAGGATACAATTGGGGTTTCTAGACAAAAATGGGATTTCAACACAAATGCTTGTATTTGATGATAGGATGTATATTTGTAGCTCAATTGTTGATTGCTGGAGCTTCTTGGGGTCTTTTTATAGCCTCTTGATGATTTCCAACCGTTGTGGGTGATGGGCTAAAGATTAGAGCCGTTGGGGTGTTTTTCTCATGACTTTACAGCACCCAGACGCCTACCGTTTCGGAACGGGGTCAACCTGTTTCGGAACGGATTTCAAATAATATAGCCGTTGGAGCGTCTACGAGAGCCCGTTTCGAAACGCCTAGGGCCGTTTCGGAACGGTTTTGCCACTGCCAAAGGGTTGTTTCGAAATGGCCTTATCCCGTTTCGGAACCAATTTGCCACTGTCAAAGGGGTGTTTCGAAACGGCCTTAGCCCGTTTCGGAACGCTCTGTTTATTTTCAAATTTCAGTTTAAAACCGTTGCCCTTGTTCGTTTAAATGAAGAACAGTTTCGAAACGAGTAATACCGTTTCGAAACGCCTTGACCCGTTCCGATACGCGTTTCGGAACAAGTGCACATCGAACTGAAAGTGTTTCGAAACGCCTTGGGCCGTTTCGAAACGGGGCTTGAAAAATCACTGTTTTGACTTTGAAATACTTAAAAAATATTTTGTAAGTCTTTGGTTTTAGCTATGAAGTGGTCTTTAACAAGATATAGGGATTTTTAAGGACTTTAAAATTTGTTTTTATATTTTCATTTTAGTCCTTAGGTTTTTAGTTATATCAAAATTTAAAGCATATGTTTCACAATCTCCCCCTTTTTGATATAACAAAACCAAAGTTAGAATTTTTTTAAGAATTTTGAAAGTTTTGAAGATATTCTAACTCCCCCTTAATTTAAGATAGGTTTTGAGATTTAAAAACTTGTGACATGAAATCAGAGATGTAAAGTTTAACAAAACCTTTAAGAAAATTTGAAAATTTTCCATTTTGGTGGCAAGGCAAAAAGGCAAGGCAATTCTCTCTTAAATTTCATCTCCCCCTTTTTGTTAGATTAAAAAGAAACAAAGAGAGATCATAAAGAATATTAGTACCAATAAGCAATTAAAAAGCAATCATAATAAATATCATCAAAATATCCAAAGCATAAATAATAAGTTCATAATCAAATCCCAAAGTAAAAGATCATAAGCATAGGTTCTAAAATATAAAGATGCAAACTTAATCCTAAATGCATAACTAATATGATAAACATCCTAAGCCTCGTCATCCGAATCATCATCATCATCCTTGGCTTGCGAACGATGAAACGTCGTCCATTGCCCATAAAGCGTAGAGAAGGAAAGATCAAGGTTGGCATGCGAAGTCGAAAGAGTATGAAGACCATCTTCAACGTTCTTCAACCGATTGCCCATAGATTCAAAGCTCGAAGCAATGCGAGTGTCTATAGTATCAAGTCTAGAATCCAAGGCATTGAATCGCTGGGTAAGGAGAACAGTGAGAGCATCAGTGTTTCCCACTTGATCTTGAGGCGGAGGAGCAACGGGAGGAGGAACCGCTTCTCTATCTACTCTTTCCCAAATACCATTCACATAAGTGAATCCTGACTTGCGAAGAGAGGACTCACCAATTTTGGTCTTGCGAGGTTCCGGGGAGTCATAAGAGCAATCAATACCAAGATGATGGAAGAGGAAACTCAAAACAATGCCATAAGTGAACGAAATTAACTCATTCGTGTCAATAAGCTTAATGTTATTGACAATCTCGGCAAAAATAATTTTAGGGACATTTGGGCGCTCACCCCTACGGAAACACTCTAGCCAAAAGTGATCTTTTTCTCGGATGTGGGAGTATTTACCCCCGGATGGTCGAATAAACCAAGAAACAATGAGATGAAGCACACGATCATGCACATCCAAATTTAGAGCTTTCCCGGTAAAAGTGCCAAAATGGCGTTCATCTTCAAGACCCTCATTCTTGAGTTTAAGGGCAGACTCCAAAAGAGCAATATTAATAACAAATTTTTGCCCCAATAAAGATGACTCAATTCCTACTATCTCGGTTTTGGTTTCATCGTAAAGGAAACGAGCATTAGAGTAGAAAAGGAGTACCAAGTTTTTGTAGCACATATCCTCGATGCTCAAGAAGAAAAGAAGATCCCACTCATCCAAACGTCCAAGATACCGAAAGAGGAATCGCTCGGAATTGAGGAAATCTAGATCAATGACTCTTTCCTTACGAACCGCAAAGTCCTTGACATAAGCAAAGCGAGCACGCTGGTCCGCAGTTCTAAGAGATTTTTGAAAAAGCATTGTGATATTTGGACGAATGCTCGATTCACCGGATTGAACGGCTTTGCGCTTTTTGTTCGATTGATCCGCCATCTAAAAATATTAAGCAAGAGTTTTAAAATTAAGTGTATGCATTGATTTCTAAGATCAATCCAATAATAAATCCCACTTAGGTTTTTGAAAAACAAAATTAAGATAAAAAAATACGATTAAAAAATTTTATATTCGAATAAAAAAATTTGAGATTTTGAATTTTTTTTACAAGATTTGAATAACCCACAACTAAAAACATATAATGTATACAAAAATAAATTTTTCTATCCTATGATTCGAACATAATTTGAAAAGGAAGAAAAATAAGAAAAATTACCTTAATTTGAGATTTTGGATGATTTGAGTGAAATCTATGCAGAAGATTGATGAAGCTTGCTTAGACTTGTGTTTTAGAGCAAAACCCCTCACAATTTTGTGAAAAACAAAGGGTTTGAGAGGGTATTTATAGAGAGGAATCGGTTAGGGTTTTTGGGGTTTTAAGGGTTTGATAAAAATTAGGGTTTTGAACTTTAAGAAGCCCTAAATAGGGCAGTCCGCGAGTCCGTTTCGGAACGGTCACGACCGTTTCGGAACGGGGCGGCTAGGGTTTGACCCTTCTTAAAACCTTCGACAGATCGTTTCGAAACGGGGATGACCGTTTCGAAACACGTTTGACCCGTATCGGAACGCGTTCCGATACACCCTTACATCGAACCGAAAACGTTTCGAAACAACTGGGGCCGTTTCGAAACGTCCTTCTCTCAGGACGAATTTTAAGGCACCCGTATCGGAACGGGTTAACCCGTTTCGATACACCTGGGCCTGGAAGTGCAGATGAGGCTCTAAAATGCAGAAAAATGATTTTCTAAGAGGCCAAACATGCATATATGATATGAATGAGCAGGCAAAACATATTTAGGCATAAACATACTCCCCCTAACTATATGCATGGAAGAAATTGGGAGTCTAAACATATAAACATGATATTTCACAAAATCAAGCATATTTAAGTTTGAAAAGAGGTCCAAAAAGGTCAAGATATGCTAGTTAGACCTAACTCTCTCCTAAGGGACCAAAAACGCTCTTTATCTAATGGTTTTGTAAAAATATCTGCTAATTGATTTAAGGTGTCTACATATTCTATAACCACATCTTTCTTAAAGACATGATCTCTAATGAAATGATGTCTTATTTCTATATGTTTGGTTCTAGAATGTTGGATGGGATTTTTTGTTAAACATATTGCACTAGTATTATCACATTTTAGGGGTATGGTTTCTATGTTTACACCATAATCTAAGAGTTGTTGCTTCATCCAAAGGACTTGAGCACAACAACTCCCTAAGGATATGTACTCGGCTTCGGTGGTAGATAAGGCTACACTATTTTGTTTCTTAGAGAACCAAGATATGAGCATACTACCTAGGAATTGACAAGTTCCCGAAGTACTTTTCCTATCGATTTTGCAACCCCCATAATCCGCATCCGAGTAAGCATGTAGGTTGAAGGTAGAGACTCTAGGATACCAAAGGCCTAAACAAGGAGTGTCTCTAAGGTATCTAAAGATTCTCTTAACGACTATAAGGTGTGACTCTTTAGGACTAGCTTGAAACCTAGCACACAAGCAAACACTAAACAAGATATCCGGTCTACTTGCGGTAAGGTAAAGCAAAGACCCAATCATAGAACGATAAAGCTTAGAGTCAACACACTTACCTCCTTCATCTTTGTCAAGCTTTGTAGATGAGCTCATAGGAGTGGCTTGAGGCTTTGTGTTCTCCAAGCCAAACTTGTTGAGCATATCCTTTATGTATTTTGCTTGATTTATGAAAGTGCCATCCTTCTTTTGTTTGATTTGGAGTCCCAAAAAGAATGAGAGCTCCCCCATCATGCTCATTTCGAATTCACCTTGCATTAACTTAGCAAATTCTTGACAATGACATTCATTAGTAGATCCAAATATAATATCATCAACATAAATTTGAACTACTAAAATGTCATTTTTATACATTTTTATAAAGAGTGTAGTGTCCACCTTACCTTTTTCAAATCCCTTTTCAATCAAAAAATTTGAAAGCCTTTCATACCAAGCTCTAGGAGCTTGTTTTAAACCATAAAGTGCTTTGGTAAGTTTGAAAACATGGTTTGGAAATTTTGAGTCTTCAAAACCCGGTGGTTGTTCTACATACACTTCCTCATTTATAAAACCATTTAAAAATGCGCTTTTAACGTCCATTTGAAAAAGCTTGAAATTATGATAACATGCATATGCAAGCAACATCCTAATGGCTTCCATTCTAGCTACGGGTGCATAGGTTTCATCAAAATCTATTCCCTCCTCTTGAGTGTAACCTTGTGCTACAAGTCTAGCTTTATTTCTCACAATGTTACCACTCTCATCTAGTTTGTTCCTAAAGACCCATTTAGTTCCTATTGTAGATTGATTACTAGGCCTATCAACTAATGTCCAAACATTACTTCTCTCAAATTGATTTAACTCTTCTTGCATAGCCATAATCCAAAAATCATCTTTCAATGCTTCTTTGATATTTTTAGGCTCTATGCATGAGATAAATGCAATATGATTCATTAATCTAAGAGAAGAACGAGTGGTTACCCCCTTGGATGGATCACCCAAGATTTCACCATCTTTGACATAGTTCAACTCCCTTGGATAGCTAACTTCCTTTTCCTCAATAGCCAAGTCCTTCAAGGCTTCAAGAGGTGGATCTTGTGTGTCTTCTTCTTTTGGTTGAATCTCATCCTTCTTTGAAGTTTGACCTCCATCAAAGGTATTTATGATTCCTACATTATCATCATCACAAGAATCCTTCCTAGGAAGGGGATTATCATCGAATACAACATGAATAGTTTCTTCTACAACTAAAGTTCTTTTGTTAAATACTCGATAGGCTTTAGAGGTTAAAGAGTAACCTATAAAAATAGCTTCATCACTTTTTGCATCAAATTTACCTAAATTATCTTTTCAATTATTTAAAACAAAACATTTACATCCAAAAGGGTGGAAGTAGCTAATATTAGGCTTTTTAGATTTTAAAATCTCATAAGGTGTTTTCTTTAAAATCGGCCTAATAGTTACTCGATTTATAATATAACAAGCTGTGTTTGTGGCTTCCGCCCAAAAATATTTTGGTAAATTATTTTCGCAAAGCATAGTTCTAGCCATTTCTTGTAAAGTTCTATTTTTCCTCTCAACTACCCCATTTTGTTGAGGAGTTCGAGGAGCTGAAAAATTATGGCTAATACCATTTTCATTTAAAAAATCTTCAAATCCTAAATTTTGAAATTCGGTTCCATGATCACTTCTAATATGTGAAATTTTAAGTTCAAGATCATTTTGAATTAATTTTGAAAATGTGATGAATTTTTCCAAAGCCTCATCCTTAGTACTTAAAAAGAGAACCCAAGTGAATCTAGAAAAATCATCAACTAATACAAAAGCATATGATTTGCCACCCAAGCTCATAGTCCTAATTGGCCCAAATAAATCCATGTGGATTAGTTGTAAACATCTACTAGTAGAAATGTCATTAATGGATTTAAAGGAAGGTCTATGTTGTTTACCCTTTGTGCATGCATCACAAATTTTATCGTTCGAAAATTTTATCTTGGGTAAACCTTTAACTAGGTTTAGAGAGACTAGTTTTTCTAAAACACTTGTGCTAGCATGTCCTAGCTTCCTATGCCACAACCATGCATCATTTTCATTTTCGGCAACTAAGCATGAATGAGATTTATGAATGTCATCTAGATGTATCATGTAAATATTCCCTATGCGATGACCTATGAGCATAATTTTATTAGAATTAATGTCAACTATTTTACAACCGGTTTTATCAAACAAAACATTAAACCCTTTATCACATAGTTGACTTATGCTCAATAAATTATGTTTAAGACCATTGACATATAAAACATTTTCAATGAGAGTTGTAGAGTGATTACCTATGGAGCCAATACCTTCAATGTGGCCTTTGGAGTTGTCACCAAATGTTACTACTCCTCCACTTTTTGGCTTAAGATCCATGAGTCGACTCTTGTCTCCGGTCATGTGTCTCGAGCATCCACTATCAAGGTACCATGAGTTTTGACTTTGTGCTTTGGCCTTGTAGCAATGCTCCCCCTACAAACAAAGATATTTAAACTTTTGTTTTTGGTACCCAAATCATTTTGGGTCCATGTGTGTTAGTTCCTAAAACTTTGGTTCCCTTAGGAATCCAAGGTGACATAGCAATAATATTATTAGATTTAACAAGTTCCTTAGGAACCCATACATTTCTAATTCTTTTAACTTTACTATGTCTAGGATAGTTACCTTGTTTGTAGTAGTTAGTCTTTTTCTTATATTGGTGTGTTCTAGAGGATTCTCCTATGTCATGTTTGACACTACCATTATTTTTTAAAGACTTTTTGAGCTCATTTAGCTCACTTAACACCTTTTGGTGTTCACAATTATTTTGAGATAAAAGATTATTAAGATCAATATTTTCTTTTTGAAAGAATTTAAGTTCATCTTCTAATCCTAATATCTTTTTTTCAATTTTAGAATTAGTTTGAGTAAGTGAGTCATTTTTCTCTTTTAATTCTAGAACAATTTTTCTATTCCTAATAACCGACTCCTTATACTTCTCAACTAATTTATCATATACCTCTTGTAACTCATCATAAGCATCATTTAATTCTTCATATGAAAAATCTAAAGTAGATGAGTTAGAGGTTACCAAGGAGGAATCTTCCTCAAGTGCCATGAGGCAAAGGTTCGCCACTTCTTGTTCGTCATCCTCCGATGACTCCTCATCACTCCAAGTAACAAGCTTAGCTTTGAGCTTTTTCCTCTTCTCAAAGCCCTTCTTCTTGAGTTGAGGGCACTCCGAACGTATGTGGCCGGGTTGTTTGCACTCGAAGCAAGTGAGTGGATCCCTTCCTTCTTCTTTGTTCTTGCTTTTAAAGTCCATCTTCCTTTGGATTTTTCTTCCTCGGTTGGACCTCATAAGGCGTGAGAATCGTTCGGCTATCATAGCCAATTCTTCAAGCTCATCCTCATCACTAGATGAACTTTCATCAAGTTGGGAAGTTTTAGCCTTGAGAGCTATTCCCATTTTCTTCTTTTTCTCCCCTTCAAGCTTCTCCATTCTTTTTTCTTCTTTCTTTCTTTCATCTTCTCTTCCTTGCTTCATAATCTCGTGAGTAAGGAGAGAGCCTACAAGTTCATCAAGCTTTAGAGTTTTTAAATTCTTTGCTTCGATGATTGTGGTTCTCTTCCCATCCCAAGATTCGGGAAGTGAATAGAGTAGCTTTCGGACAAACTTGTCTTCCGGTATAACTTCTCCATATCCCTTTAAACCATTTACAATTGTGGAGAACCGATCAAACATCTTTGACACCGTCTCATCGAATTCCATCTTGAAATTTTCATAACTAAGATTGAGAATTCCAATCTTAGTTTCTTTGACATCGTTGGTGCCTTCATAGGTGGTTTCAAGAGTGTCCCACACTTCTTTGGCACTATCAATTGATGAGACCTTTGAGTAGATGTCCGGACCGAAAGCACAAAATAGCATGTGAAGAGCTTTGTCGTTTACTTGAATCTTTTTTCTTTCCTCTTCACTCATTTCCGTTCTCCTTTTTAGTACCATCTTGCCATCATTATCTTGCTTCAATGGAATATATGGTCCATCCTCAATGACATCCCATACAAGATAGTCACTTGATTTAATGAATAGACGCATTTTATTTTTCCAAAAGGAGTAGTTCTCACCATTGAAGAAAGGAGGCTTTGTGGTGGATTGTGAGTCGTACATGCCGGGAGCGGAGGTTGAAGCCATCTCTTGATATTTTGATGATGATCACACTTCTTCCAAGGATCTCCTCTTGTGGTTGTTAATCCTCAAAGAGTTAAGCTCTGATACCAATTGTTGAGTGGATCACACGAATGATAATAACCAAGAGGGGGGGGTGAATTGGAATTTTAACGATGTTGTAACGGAAATTGCAACTAAAAATATTGACACGGGAATTTAGAGTGGTTCAAGTTCACCAACCGAACTCTACATCCACTACCTTAGTCTCACCAAGGATTTGCAACAATTTCCACTAAATTGTTCGTCCCCTTTTTCCAGGACAAGGAGGCAACCTTTACAATTTCGGTTAATTTTTCTACCCAAAAATTAACCCAATCCTCACATAAAAGAACAAAGAAATTTTTTGGCTAATAAGGTATCTCTCAATACAAATGATAGCCCAATATCAAGCACTCAACCCAATTGAACAAAATAGAAATGAATGATACAATTGGGGTTTCTAGACAAAAATGGGATTTCAACACAAATGCTTGTATTTGATGATAGGATGTTGTTGAGAAATATTTTGATATAACAATTATGTGAAAATTGTTTTAGGGACGTGTTTAAAGATTTCAAAAATAATTCAAAAGTCCTTAAAACGTGACAAAATGTTTTGAAAGAGTTCGATTGAATACCTATATCGAACTACTCTTTTAAAAGTCGAAAAATGCCCAAAATACATGTTTTTAGAGTAAAGTTTCGAAACCTTAAACAAAGGTCTCGAAACTTGTCAGGGCAGTAGCCAAAAATTTGGAATGGCTTTAAAATGTATTTAAAGGGTTTTTAAACTACCAAAATTCCAGTAGCCAAAACTCGTACCGATACGCCTAACCGTATCGATACGGTGTATTTTGAAATAGCCCAACGGCCATAAATGGTACTATTCCCAACGGCCATAAATGGTACTATTCCCAACGGCCATAAATGGTACTATTTCCAACGGTCATAAATGGTACTATTCCAACGGCTATAAACGGCTATATTCCCAACGGCTATAAACGGCTACATTCCCAACGGCTATAAACGGCAATATTTCCAACGGCTATAAACGGCTACAAACTCATTTGGGACTATAAATTGAAGGCTGGAACACTTGAAGAATGCAAGAGACAACATCCAAGCAATATGGTCAAGAGAATTAGAGTCTAAATCTTTATTTTACTATTCTCTTGTACATAGTCTTTAGAGAGTGTTTTTCATTGTTTTTATTCTTTACACTCTTGTGAGCTTAATTCTCGTAAACACCCACCTTGTGAGGTATATTTGTTTACATCTTTCTACCCTTGTAAAAGGAGAGGTTCTAGTTTAGCCTTGAGAGAAAAACTAGAGTGGTTCTATCTTAGCTATTGAAAAGATAGGGTTGTAAGGTTACCCTTTGTCCTCAAAAGGAAGAATTCATTGTTGAGTGAATTGGGAAATCCTTAGTGGTGTGCTAAGTTAGTGGATGTAGACTCGTTTGAGTAGTCGAACCACTCTAAAATCATCGTGCAAATATTGTCTACTATTTTCGGTTTTAGCCAATTCAACCACCAAGCAATTACAACTCTCCTTGACGGTTTCGGTGATCGATTCGAGCGTGCCTAAAAAACCCAACAATTGGTATCAGAGCCTCGTCTCCATCGAAGGACTAACATCCAGGAGCAAAGATCCAACGCTCGTAGTCCACCGTACAAGAAAATGGCAAGCGATTCTACAATGATTTCATTTGAAGAAGGTCGCTCTATCATGTGTCCTCCTCTCTTCAAAGGAGAAGGTTACTTCCAATGGAGCAACATCATGAAGTATTTCATCCAAGGCTTCAACCTCGACATTTGGAGGATTATCAATGATGGACATTCGGAAGCTCCTAAGAAGAAGAAGAAAAGGAGTGTCAATGACACAAAGAAGGACCATCTCAATGCAAAGGCTATGCACATTCTTCTCTGTGCCCTAAGTGAAGAGATTTCCAAGAAGGTCTCCCCATCCAAAAGTGCCAAAGAAATTTGGGAGAAGCTTGAGAAATTCTATGGGAAAGAAGAGAAGAAAGATGATGCTTCATCATGTACAATCCTCCCCTCAACACCTAAGGTGGATGGTGTTTTGGCTCTCGATGAGCCCGAGGTATCTTCTAACTCAGATGAATTAAATTCACATTCTTTTGATGAGTTACAAGATGCATTTAATGAATTATATTTGGAATTTGAGACCATGAATTCCAAATTTAGGAAAATGATTTCAAAACTCGAAACTGAAAATGATTTTCTTTTAAAAACAAAAATAGATTTTGAAAATCAAAATGAAATTTTGAAAAATGATTTAGAATTTTCAAAAACAAACAAAGATGTTTTAGAAAAGGAAAATCTTGATTTAAAAGTTAAGCTTGAAAGCTTAACAAAAGAAAAAGAAATCATTTCTAATAATTCATCTCATCCCATAATGGCAAAATGCTCACATTGCCATTATCATGGTCATTCGTTGCATACTTGTCCTATAAAGAAAAGAAAACCTTATAGGATTAGACAAGTATGGGTTCCTAAGGGAACTAGAGACATCGAGATTAATGTTAATGGATCCAAAGCAATTTGGATACCAAAATCGAAATAAATGTCTCTTGTAGGTGTGTTGGAGCAAAGGCAAGAAAAGCAAGAATCTTAAATGCTCTAGTCACACAAGTGAAGAAGATAGGTAACCTCTAAGCTTAATGCTTTTATTTTTTTCTTCATTTGGTTATCTAATTTCTGTTTGACTAATGTTCATGCATTTGAGCTTTTATTCAAATATCTAAACAAGCATGACATTATTTGAAAATTTTATGCATATGAATCTAATGGTTTCATTCATATGTTTGCATAAAAAAAAAATTTGTCTTGGATAAATTGAATTTCATATGTTCTTAATTTGATTTTATTTTGAAATTCAATGCCTTTAAGTGTCAAGTTTTGAGCTAAAAAGTTAATGGAATGCTTGAGTAAGGGGAAGCCAAATTTTAAAACAAAATTTTTTTAAAATTTTTTTACCTCCATTGTTATTTTGAGCTTAAAGTATTTTAAATTCTTTTTGATATAACAAAAAGGGGGAGAGTTTTGGTTTGAAAAATTGTATTTTCAAATGAATAAGGGTGAGCTACTTACTTTTCAGATTTTCATCTCTTATTCACATTTTTTAAGTTTTTAAACTTGAAGGGGGAGAATCCCAAACAATTTTTCAAGTTGGTTTTATTATATCAAAAAGGGGGAGATTGAAGAACTAATGTTTTGATATAATAATTGAAAAATGTGTTGGACTGATTTAAAAAGAATTTAAAACATTTCCAAAGTCCAAACAACTTGAAATTATGTTTAGGGAAGTTTTCAAACCGTTTTCGATACTCTCACGTGGTATTGACCACAACGGTCATAAACCCCATTGTTATTATGTACTATAAAGATTTGAATTATTTTTTATATAACAAAAAGGGGGAGAAGTGGTTTGAAAAATTAAGGGGGAGCTTTTTGTCAAAAACAATTTTTCAAAGAAGTTTTGTTATATCAAAAAGGGGGAGATTGTTGAGAAATATTTTGATATAACAATTATGTGAAAATTGTTTTAGGGACGTGTTTAAAGATTTCAAAAATAATTCAAAAGTCCTTAAAACGTGACAAAATGTTTTGAAAGAGTTCGATTGAATACCTATATCGAACTACTCTTTTAAAAGTCGAAAAATGCCCAAAATACATGTTTTTAGAGTAAAGTTTCGAAACCTTAAACAAAGGTCTCGAAACTTGTCAGGGCAGTAGCCAAAAATTTGGAATGGCTTTAAAATGTATTTAAAGGGTTTTTAAACTACCAAAATTCCAGTAGCCAAAACTCGTACCGATACGCCTAACCGTATCGATACGGTGTATTTTGAAATAGCCCAACGGCCATAAATGGTACTATTCCCAACGGCCATAAATGGTACTATTCCCAACGGCCATAAATGGTACTATTTCCAACGGTCATAAATGGTACTATTCCAACGGCTATAAACGGCTATATTCCCAACGGCTATAAACGGCTACATTCCCAACGGCTATAAACGGCAATATTTCCAACGGCTATAAACGGCTACAAACTCATTTGGGACTATAAATTGAAGGCTGGAACACTTGAAGAATGCAATAGACAACATCCAAGCAATATGGTCAAGAGAATTAGAGTCTAAATCTTTATTTTACTATTCTCTTGTACATAGTCTTTAGAGAGTGTTTTTCATTGTTTTTATTCTTTACACTCTTGTGAGCTTAATTCTCGTAAACACCCACCTTGTGAGGTATATTTGTTTACATCTTTCTACCCTTGTAAAAGGAGAGGTTCTAGTTTAGCCTTGAGAGAAAAACTAGAGTGGTTCTATCTTAGCCATTGAAAAGATAGGGTTGTAAGGTTACCCTTTGTCCTCAAAAGGAAGAATTCATTGTTGAGTGAATTGGGAAATCCTTAGTGGTGTGCTAAGGTAGTGGATGTAGACTCGGTTGAGTAGTCGAACCACTCTAAAATCATCGTGCAAATATTGTCTACTATTTTCGGTTTTAGCCAATTCAACCACCAAGCAATTACAACTCTCCTTGACGGTTTCGGTGATCGATTCGAGCGTGCCTAAAAAACCCAACAGATGTATATTTGTAGCTCAATTGTTGATTGCTGGAGCTTCTTGGGGTCTTTTTATAGCCTCTTGATGATTTCCAACCGTTGTGGGTGCTGGGCTAAAGATTAGAGCCGTTGGGGTGTTTTTCTCATGACTTTACAACACCCAGACGCCTACCATTTCGGAACGGGGTCAACCTGTTTCGGAACGAATTTCAAATAATATAGCCGTTGGAGCGTCTACGAGAGCCCGTTTCGAAACGCCTAGGGCCGTTTCGGAACGGTTTTGCCACTGCCAAAGGGTTGTTTCGAAACGGCCTTATCCCGTTTCGGAACCAATTTGCCACTGTCAAAGGGGTGTTTCGAAACGGCCTTAGCCCGTTTCGGAACGCCCTGTTTATTTTCAAATTTCAGTTTAAAACCGTTGCCCTTGTTCGTTTAAATGAAGAACAGTTTCGAAACGAGTAATACCGTTTCGAAACGCCTTGACCCGTTCCGATACGCGTTTCGGAACAGGTGCACATCGAACTGAAAGTGTTTCGAAACGCCTTGGGCCGTTTCGAAACGGGGCTTGAAAAATCACTGTTTTGACTTTGAAATACTTAAAAAATATTTTGTAAGTCTTTGGTTTTAGCTATGAAGTGGTCTTTAACAAGATATAGGGATTTTTAAGGACTTTAAAATTTGTTTTGATATTTTCATTTTAGTCTTTAGGTTTTTAGTTATATCAAAATTTAAAGCATATGTTTCACAGAATCCTTCAACTGTCTCTGATATATGTATATCATATATGAAAAAAATGAAGAAATATTTGTATATATTGTACCTGGTTATAGAAAACCATCTAGATTGGAAACAATTATTTTCATAACATTATAAATGTTTACAATTAAATTTGAAATGAAATTCGAATAAAATAATATTGAAATTATAAAATAAAACTCGTTAACTTTATTCAATCGAACGCTCAACCTTGAAAGTGATATGTAAAATAAAATTAACATGATTAAACTGACTGAATAATAAAAGATTAAAGTGATAATTAAACTAAAGTGTAGGGGATAATTCTACAGTAAATATCATGTACCGCAATGTATCATTATTCTTATGTACCGCAATGTACCATTAATTGTTTTAATTAATTTTGAAATCCTAAAGTGTTATTATCCCCTTTTTAGAATAAAATAAAATAATTTTTAAAATAATTCTTAAATTTTCTTTTATTTTATAATTCAAAAATAATTAAACTTTTATTACTGTAATAATTTACATGTTCACTTTAATTTAAGGGTAAAGTTCACAAATGATCACTAAACTTTGATCGATTATTTAGTTTGATAACCAAACTTTCAATTGCTTCAATGTTATCATTAAACTTTTAATTTTGTTTCAATTAGCCACTGGCCCATTAACAACCGTTAAAAAAGTGATGCGGTTGTTAAAATAGTTTGTATAATAACACATTTAGTCTTTCATATTTACGCATTCAAATAATTTAGTCTTAATTCGAAATAAATAATAAATTTAGCCCTTATTATTTCAATTTAAACCTATTTTTAGTCAAAAATAATTTAATATTCTATTTTGATCCCTTATAATTAATGTTATATTGTCCCTCCCAACTTTCAAGTCCCAACCATACCCAATCTAGAAGTTGAGATTGGTAAACAAGAGCATAATAATAACAAACAAGGCATGCCAGTCAATGTCGTCCTACGTTGATACCTTGTTAGATGTGAAGCTATCATAAGAGCAGCGACGAAGCTACAACTTTAATGGGAGGGATTGTGGTTCCCGGTAGGGGGAATTTATTTTTTTATCTTTTGATTTTTTATATTTTTTTAAATTGAGATAATTGTGAATTTATCCCTCACCTTTCGAAGTTTATGTTTTGTCTCTCAATTTCAAATCCTGACTCTGTCCCTGTGTAATCACTAATTTTGTCCGGGGTGTTAAACCCGTTTTCTTTTCTTTTCTTAATGGGCTTTGATACTTTTTTATATATGTTGTGATTAAAAACAAAAAGGAAAAAACAATATATATGTTATTTATTAGAGTACACTATAATATCATTATTCATTAATCCTATTATTATCACTACACATTACTACTACTATGTTATCATGATTATTATCACTATTATTATTTATGTTGTTACCGTTTACTATTATATTATCTTTTACTATTATCATTAGTATTTATTATGTCATGCTATAGTAATATACTGTTATAATTAATATTATTATCCTATTATGTTTACTACTATTATTTATCATTATTATTATTAGTAATCAAATCTGAAAAAAGCAAAAATTAATAAAAGCCCATTATTAATATTAAAGTCCATTTGCAAAAACAAAAAAAAATAAATAAATATATTACATAGCCCACTTGGCCCAAATAAATAAACCCTAGTCTGATATAATAAAAAACCCTAATGGGTGTCTCTTATGTTGCAGCCGCCCCATCTCAACCGTTGGATCTGGAGAGGAGATCCAACGGTCCAGATTGCCCCGGGAGATGAAGCCCTAGGATGCCCCAGCACAAACCCTAGCGCCGCGCAGCCTCACCCATTGGATCAGGAGTGATCTGACGGTCCAGATCAAAGATGGCGTGACCGTTGGATTGCCGTGTGGAGTGCACGCCCACGCCAGACGACCGTTCATCTTCTTCACGCGCTGCGCGTGTAGTCCACGCCCAAGCCTCTCCGACCCTCCGGATTCCCCGGCCGACTCGAGCCCCACCATGGTCACATGCAACAAAAAAAAAAACAAAGCAAAGTGGCAGACAGAAATAAAAGCAAAGGCAAAAATACCACAATATGCGGAATCAACGGCAATTATCAGCACTATGTGTAATCAAAAAAGAAGGGGAAATATGTATGATCGACTATAAAAGTCGAAGGGAGAAGCAATGTAAAGGAGAGCCCGATTCGGATTTTCAGGGGAATTTTCAGATCTGAAAATTTCAGAGAAAACAAGTGTAATCGAAAATCTCAGAGAATACAAGCAAACATATTTTCAGAGGTATCCCACTTTTGATTTCAGTCGAATCAGAGGCAAATAAAAAAAAGCAAGGGTTAGGGTTTACCTCGTATTTCTTCCTTCTCCGTTTTGTTTCCCTTGCCGGCGACAAGCCCTTGGGTCTCCTGCGAGACCATACGCGGTGAGTCGGCAAGGAGCAAATACTAAAAAAATAGATCTAAAAAAAACGTGTTTTTGTTTTGATTTGGGTTAGATCTAAAAGAAAACAGGGGTTTTCTTTAATTTTGGTTTCAAAAAAAAAGGGAGTTTCGGTTGTTTTGGTTTCGGAAAAGGGGAGAAATTTTTTTAAAGGGTTCCGGCGCCGGCAACGGCGACCGGAACCCCGTTGCGGCGCCGGGGCAACAAGGAAAAAGGGAGAGCTCTCTCATTTAGGGTTTGAAGAAATGATAAAAAAGGGGGCTGAAATTATTTTAAGTGGTATATATATGTCTTTTTATTTTAAAATTGGGTTAATCATGTTTTAAGCCCTCCCGTGTTACTCTATTTATGCGGGGAGGGCTTCCGCGTTTTTAAACCACCTCCGTGATCCCTGATATTTCTCAAATCTTTATAATTTGGTCACCGTTTCATTTCGGATCGATGGTTGGACGGGTTAATTCCCTTCCTGGTCCCTGTGGCTTTCCGTTTCGATTTAGTCCCTAATTCGCTTTTTTTATTTTTTTAATATGGGAGATTCACAGTTTCAGTCCCCCTCCGTTTACATTTTTTATTAACCATTAATTCAGCATTATGTTTGTGTTAAATAATTTTGTCATCCATGCATTTTACCTATTGTATCGAATATATGTTTACATCGAATGTATATATTGTTTATGTTAGTTTGTGCATATATGTTCTTAAAGTTGCATGCCTATTGCTTTCATGTCACTCGAATATATATTTGTTGTATGTTTTTTAATGTCGTTCGAATATATTTGTGACATGCATTTACGATGTCATTTCATGTGACTTTTAGCATTATAATTTGTGCATTAATTAATTTTAATTGTAAAAAGGAGATATCTATTAATTCGCGTATTCGGGTCGACTAGCCTAACTTATTGGATGTCCCGCGAATATTCGGATTAATTTAAATCGTCTAAAGGTAAATCCGTAATTAAAATTTGACAAAACCATATCATCATCCTTTAATTGCATGCATCATGCATAAAGGTGACGTACGAGATCCGAACCCTAAACTAATACGGCAGTCAGTCTTATTTGATGTCGGTTTAGTCTTTGGTCCGGTGTATCGTCATCCTTTTTAATTAAATGTTTAATTAATTCGACACCACCAACTTGGATAGAGCTCATATAATTAAAGTCTGGTTTTCAATTAAGAACCCCTAATTAAAGTCTTTTTAAATTTTGAATAATTTCCATCATTTAAAGGAAACAATTGTTTTGGTACCGATTTTTGGGCGTGATGGGGGTGCTAACCCTTCCCCACGCGTAACCAACTCCCGAACCCTTTCAAAAGAATCTCTGGTTCTGTTTTTATGGTGTCTGGCCTACCTCAGTGGCCGGTGGCGACTCCGAGAGAAGAAAAAAAGATTTTTTATTTAAAGGGATTTTTCTAAACCCGAACCGAACCAATTTTTAAACTCCCCCCTTTTTAAATCGAATTAAATACGGAATATTTTTCAAAAGTAGCGGTGCGAAAAAAACCCCGTTACAGCTTGGCGACTCCGCTGGGGACATTTTTGTTTTTCAAAACAAAAGAGAGTTAGGCCAAAGAAATAATTGTTGCCTTTAAGGATGGAAATTTTTGAAATTTAATTCGACTTTAGCGAAATGGTTCTTCCTCAAAAATAGAACTTGAATTATACGAGCTTTGATAATTGGTGATCTTGAATTAATTTTTCATTTAATTTCAAAGGAATCACCGACATGTGTTGCATCACGAGCATTAAGCTCTATACCCGAGCTTCGTCCCTTAAGTGGGAGTGAAACGCCCATACCCACGTGAGAATCCCTCCACGGGTCGGTAATTCACTTCCGGAATCCACGCCTTTGACATGTGAGCAGCCCTCCACGTCACTTGGCCGTGCTTTCCCTCGAACCGAAACTAATTCGCAAGCTTGTAATGGGCCAGAATTGGGGTTCTTGTTGCCTTAGTAGGTGATGAGATAGGTTCGGGTACCTTTTGCTAGAACCGAACTCATGAGTGAGAATTTAAGAAGCCCACCTCGATTAGAGCCATGCAGATAACCGTAGAATTAGAATTCATGCTAATAGGTCTTGCTTCGTTAGCCTGCTTTGGTGTTTTCTGTTGACTTGTTTTATTCAGTCTTCATTATTGGTGTTACTAACTCAGTTGCCTTTTTGCCTTGTTTTGCTTATCTTTGCATATTCATCGCATTTTCATACGAGGTGTTGATTCGAGAACAGTCTAAGTTTGAAAACTTTCACATTGGGAGAAAGAGTCCATAGCAACGGAGTTTTCGGGACCCTAATTTGAAGGGAAAAGACGAAAAAAAAAGAAAAAAATTGTAACCTGTGTATTTATTTTCTTGCCTCGTTGTAACAAGATTTGATATCCATTATGAGAAGTTGTTTAATGAGGATGTTCGTCGAATCAACATTTCCTTGCATTTGATTTCGAGTTTTTTAATTTGTTGCCTTCAATCATTTGTTTTAGTTATGCATACACATTTCATGCATTGCATCATTAATTCATGAGATCTAATTGTTCGGGGTCATGGCAGCATTCGTGATTACCAAAGATTCCGCACCCACACTTTACTCGCCATTAGAGAAGGCAAATGAAGGAAAGTTTTGCTAAGTTAGAAGCCGACATGAGAAGGGTCCAAATGGGGCATATGACAGCCATGAGTCATTTTGCGAGTACCATCTGTGGGGCATGAGATTCAGAGTTGCCCGAAATTCAAACAGTTGGTTCAGGAATTAATGAACAATAAGGAGGTTGTGTTCCTCGAAGAAGTTTGAAGGGTGGAATGGATGGTCAGCTCCGAAGTATTTAAGAGTTTTATGCATCCAAGTTTGTTTTCATTTCATTACATTTTAATCTTTCCTTGAAGTGATGTGTGGGATCCACTTTGCTACCCTTTGCCCGAAGGTAGCAAAGATTTTTTTGGGGCCGTAGGCTGCATTTTTAAATTTCAATGAAAGGATGCATTACGTTTCAATTGCCTTTTCATTTTGTGTGTATATATTTGCCTATTGAGTCCCCGTGTATCAATTGCACAAGGGACATTGACTTTGACCCCAAAGGTTGACTTCGAGCCGCCTTTGTCTAGTGGAAATCGAAAGCTTTGAAGATGATGAATATGTGACTTACACTCCAAGTTAATTTGGTCACCTAATTAAATACACATAGAATTAGGGCCTTCGAGAGAATAACCAGAAATTTTCCACGCTAAAAGAAAAAAAAGAAAATAGAACAAATGAAAAAGAAAGAAAAAGAAAAAAAGAAAAGAAAAATAAGAGAAAGAGAAAAAAGAAAAGAGAGAGAGAGAGAGAAAAGAAAAAAAAAAGAAAAAAGAGAAGACAAAAGAGAGAATGATAAAAGTGTAACAAAAGCACTCCAATGTTCGAAGCCTGGTAATAGGCATTTTCAGATATGAGTGTGGAATTTTTGAGGCACTCCGCTGTAGCAAAAGACCAATAAGGTTGCTATGCACCATCCACTTTAGCTACATGAGTGATGGTAATATTTTCAAATCATGACAATGCCGAGTAACTCGGGGTATCGTTGTATGCTCCATCTTTATTCTCGAGCCAAAGGAATGTGATGAGTTGACTTCCCCAAAATTATAAAGAATTAATAAAGGCAAAGCCTACAGAAGATAAATCTAATGGACTAAAAGCCGAAATAACTTGGAGAGTATGTCACATTTTCAGACATCAGCTTAGCTTTCGAGGTCTCCTAGACACATGTTGCTTGAGGCAATCTGTGGTGAGCCATAATAGTGTCATTCGTGCACTTGATATTCGGGAGATTTAATTTGACTTGATATATCCCTAATTTGAAAAGAAAGTATAGTTTTTGTAAAAACGCATCTCATTTTGAAATTTAAAAGATGCAACCTAAATCTTGTTTGAACACAAAAATATTCCCATTGCTTCGGGGATAAAGTTTAGAATGCAATGCCGTGAATACAAATGACAGCTTGTCAGTGGCTATGGTGAAGATTGTAATAAGTTCCTACATGCTACAGTTCAGGGACTTGAAGCAAATTTTTTGTCGAAATGTTTCGATTGCTTCGGAAGATGAAATTAGACCCTGGTGAACTTAAGAGAAAAGTTCAGGGACTTGGGGGCATGTTTTTCCCCATTTATTGAGAAGAGATAAAGTCGTCATGTTGAATTAAGACGAAGAGAATAATTTATCACCCAGTTTGAGAAGGGGGCAATGAGTTGAGAGCGGGCACTACGAGAAGTGTTATATCCAACCTGACCAGTGAAAGTCAGTAGTCGTCTTCGAGAAAAGACCAGAGATTGAGATTTGGCAGAGATGAAAAAAGCCCGAAGAAATTAAAAAAAAAAGAAGAGAAGAAGAAGAAGGTCAATATGGACCATTCTGAAGAGTGAAAGCGTTCGAGCACTTCAGAAAAATGAACTAAAGAGAAAAGTTCAGGGACTTGGGGGCATGTACTTCCCCTGTTGTTGAAAGAAGAGAAAAAGTTGTCGTGTTGAGTTAAGACGAAGAGAATGGTTGGGCACCCAGTTTGAATGGGGGCAATGTTTTGAGAACGAGCATTACAAGAAGTGCTATGTCTAGTTTGACCAGCGAAAGTCAACAATCACCTTTCGAGAAGAGATCAAAAGATCAAGATTTGACAAAGATAAGAAGGCCAAAAGAGATTGAGAAGAAGAAGAGACCAAGAGATCGAGATTTGGCAAAGATAAGAAAGCCAAAAGAGATTGAGAAGGAGAAGAGACAAGAAGAAGGTCGAGATTGACCAACTCGGAGAGAAGAAGCATCTGAGCATTTTGATGTCATAATTCATGCATCATTTGTAGTTAGGCATCCCTAGGATTAGGGGCATGCTAACTCACATCATCATATTTTTTTACCTATTTTTGACAGGTATTTTAAAGCTTTCCCCATAAAAGGAAATCGGCCTATCTATTCAGGCCCTTGGAGAATAGAACTCGCCTATCTGATCAGGCCCTTGGAGAATGGAACCCGCCTATCCGATCAGGCTCTTAGAGAATGAAACCGGCCTATCTATTCAGGCTCTTGGAGAATAGAACTCGCCTATCTGATCAGGCCCTTGGAGAATGGAACCTGCCTATCCGATCAGGCTCTTAGAGAATGAAACCGGCCTATCTATTCAGGCTCTTGGAGAATAGAACTCGCCTATCCGATCAGGCCCTTGGAGAATGGAACCCGCCTATCCGATCAGGCTCTTATAGAATGAAACCGGCCTATCTATTCAGGCTCTTGGAGAATAGAACTCGCCTATCCGATCAGGCCCTTGGAGAATGGAACCCGCCTATCTGATCAGGCTCTTAGAGAATGAAACCGGCCTATCTATTCAGGCTCTTGGAGAATAGAACCCGCCTATCTGATCAGGCCCTTGGAGAATGGAACCCGCCTATCCGATCAGGCTCTTAGAGAATGAAACCGGCCTATCTATTCAGGCTCTTGGAGAATAGAACCCGCCTATCTATTCAGGCTCTTGGAGAATAGAACTCGCCTATCTGATCAGGCCCTTGGAGAATGGAACCCGCCTATCCGATCAGGCTCTTGAAGAATGAAACCAGCCTATCTATTCAGGCTCTTGGAGAATAGAAACCGGCCTATCTATTCAGGCTCTTGGAGAATAGAACCCGCCTATCTGATCAGGCCCTTGGAGAATGGAACCCGCCTATCCGATCAGGCTCTTGAAGAATGAAACCCGCCTACCCGATCAGGCCCTTGGAGAATGGAACCCGCCTATCCGGTCAGGCTCTTAAAGAATGGAACACGCCTATCTGATCAGGCCCTTGGAGAATGGAACCCGCCTATCCGATCAGGCTCTTGAAGAATGAAATCCGCCTACCCGATCATGCCCTTGGAAAATGGAACCCGCCTATCCGGTCAGGCTCTTAAAGAATGGAACCCGCCTACACGTTCAGGCTCTTGGAGAAGGGAACCCGCCTGTACGTTCAAGCTTTCGGAGAATAGAACCCGCCTATCCGTTCGGGCATTTGGAGAATGGAGCTTCTGCTAATAATTTGTTTGATCGGACCTCGAAGGGTTGAAGAATGTTGAAATGAGAAAAACAGCTTCAGGCCTCCGCGACCGTTGCCATTTCCGGTACCGACTTCCGAACCGCCAGTAGTTCAAGTGCATGGCGACTCGAAATCCAAACAGGGAAGTCGGACAAAATTAGTGCTTATGACCTTTGCTTTATCCTTGTTCTACAAGTATAAGCAAAGGGGGCAACTGTAATCACTAATTTTGTCCGGGGTGTTAAACCCGTTTTCTTTTCTTTTCTTAATGGGCTTTGATACTTTTTTATATATGTTGTGATTAAAAACAAAAGGAAAAAACAATATATATGTTATTTATTAGAGTACACTATAATATCATTATTCATTAATCCTATTATTATCACTACACATTACTACTACTATGTTATCATGATTATTATCACTATTATTATTTATGTTGTTACCGTTTACTATTATATTATCTTTTACTATTATCATTAGTATTTATTATGTCATGCTATAGTAATATACTGTTATAATTAATATTATTATCCTATTATGTTTACTACCATTATTTATCATTATTATTATTAGTAATCAAATCTGAAAAAAGCAAAAATTAATAAAAGCTCATTATTAATATTAAAGTCCATTTGCAAAAACAAAAAAAATAAATAAATATATTACATAGCCCACTTGGCCCAAATAAATAAACCCTAGTCTGATATAATAAAAAACCCTAATGGGTGTCTCTTATGTTGCAGCCGCCCCATCTCAACCGTTGGATCTGGAGAGGAGATCCAACGGTCCAGATTGCCCCGGGAGATGAAGCCCTAGGATGCCCCAGCACAAACCCTAGCGCCGCGCAGCCTCACCCATTGGATCAGGAGTGATCTGACGGTCCAGATCAAAGATGGCGTGACCGTTGGATTGCCGTGTGGAGTGCACGCCCACGCCAGACGACCGTTCATCTTCTTCACGCGCTGCGCGTGTAGTCCACGCCCAAGCCTCTCCGACCCTCCGGATTCCCCGGCCGACTCGAGCCCCACCATGGTCACATAAAAAAAAACAAAGCAAAGTGGCAGACAGAAATAAAAGCAAAGGCAAAAATACCACAATATGCGGAATCAACGGCAATTATCAGCACTATGTGTAATCAAAAAAGAAGGGGAAATATGTATGATCGACTATAAAAGTCGAAGGGAGAAGCAATGTAAAGGAGAGCCCGATTCGGATTTTCAGGGGAATTTTCAGATCTGAAAATTTCAGAGAAAACAAGTGTAATCGAAAATCTCAGAGAATACAAGCAAACATATTTTCAGAGGTATCCCACTTTTGATTTCAGTCGAATCAGAGGCAAATAAAAAAAAGCAAGGGTTAGGGTTTACCTTCGTATTTCTTCCTTCTCCGTTTTGTTTCCCTTGCCGGCGACAAGCCCTTGGGTCTCCTGCGAGACCATACGCGGTGAGTCGGCAAGGAGCAAATACTAAAAAAATAGATCTAAAAAAAACGTGTTTTTGTTTTGATTTGGGTTAGATCTAAAAGAAAACAGGGGTTTTCTTTAATTTTGGTTTCAAAAAAAAAGGGAGTTTCGGTTGTTTTGGTTTCGGAAAAGGGGAGAAATTTTTTTAAAGGGTTCCGGCGCCGGCAACGGCGACCGGAACCCCATTGCGGCGCCGGGGCAACAAGGAAAAAGGGAGAGCTCTCTCATTTAGGGTTTGAAGAAATGATAAAAAAGGGGGCTGAAATTATTTTAAGTGGTATATATATGTCTTTTTATTTTAAAATTGGGTTAATCATGTTTTAAGCCCTCCCGTGTTACTCTATTTATGCGGGGAGGGCTTCCGCGTTTTTAAACCACCTCCGTGATCCCTGATATTTCTCAAATCTTTATAATTTGGTCACCGTTTCATTTCGGATCGATGGTTGGACGGGTTAATTCCCTTCCTGGTCCCTGTGGCTTTCCGTTTCGATTTAGTCCCTAATTCGCTTTTTTTATTTTTTTAATATGGGAGATTCACAGTTTCAGTCCCCCTCCGTTTACATTTTTTATTAACCATTAATTCAGCATTATGTTTGTGTTAAATAATTTTGTCATCCATGCAATTTACCTATTGTATCGAATATATGTTTACATCGAATGTATATATTGTTTATGTTAGTTTGTGCATATATGTTCTTAAAGTTGCATGCCTATTGCTTTCATGTCACTCGAATATATATTTGTTGTATGTTTTTTAATGTCGTTCGAATATATTTGTGACATGCATTTACGATGTCATTTCATGTGACTTTTAGCATTATAATTTGTGCATTAATTAATTTTAATTGTAAAAAGGAGATATCTATTAATTCGCGTATTCGGGTCGACTAGCCTAACTTATTGGATGTCCCGCGAATATTCGGATTAATTTAAATCGTCTAAAGGTAAATCCGTAATTAAAATTTGACAAAACCATATCATCATCCTTTAATTGCCTGCATCATGCATAAAGGTGACGTACGAGATCCGAACCCTAAACTAATACGGCAGTCAGTCTTATTTGATGTCGGTTTAGTCTTTGGTCCGGTGTATCGTCATCCTTTTTAATTAAATGTTTAATTAATTCGACACCACCAACTTGGATAGAGCTCATATAATTAAAGTCTGGTTTTCAATTAAGAACCCCTAATTAAAGTCTTTTTAAATTTTGAATAATTTCCATCATTTAAAGGAAACAATTGTTTTGGTACCGATTTTTGGGCGTGATGGGGGTGCTAACCCTTCCCCACGCGTAACCAACTCCCGAACCCTTTCAAAAGAATCTCTGGTTCTGTTTTTATGGTGTCTGGCCTACCTCAGTGGCCGGTGGCGACTCCGAGAGAAGAAAAAAAGATTTTTTATTTAAAGGGATTTTTCTAAACCCGAACCGAACCAATTTTTAAACTCCCCCTTTTTAAATCGAATTAAATACGGAATATTTTTCAAAAGTAGCGGTGCGAAAAAAAACCCGTTACACCCTGCATAAGAGAATGGGAGCCTTAATGTTGAAAAAATTCAGGGCTTATGCCCGAAATTTCTCAATGGAGGAACAGATAATACATCAATATTGTTGTTATGGATCACGACAAACTTATGAAATACCTATGTATCTAGGAAAAGTTGTTTGTGGAGATGAAAAGAGTGATCGGAAACCAAGAGAAAATGGTGAAAGAAGATGATTTGCATAAGATGACGTATCTAAAAACAGTGATATTAGAAGGGTTAAGTCCACATCCACCCCTTTGATTTTTGATGCCTCATTTGTGTTGGAAAATTTGTGATAATCTGGAAATTTTGAGGCATATATTCAATGGGTAAAGATGGGGTCTATAAGATCTTTACAACGATATTTTATATGTTTAAAATGGTTGAGTGATGAAGGAGAAATTAATGCTCAAAGTAGACAACTTACAAAAATTGGTAAGGGACAAAATAACATTAGTTATAATTGAGGGATCAAAATAAAATATTAAATTATCTATAACTAAAAATACGGTCAAATTAAAATAATGAGGGTTAAATGAATTAGGACTAAATTATTTGAATGTGTTATCATACAAAATATTTTAACAACCACATCCCTCTTTTAATGGTTGTTAACTGGTCAGTGGCCAAATTGAAATAAAACTATAAATTTAATGGTAACATTGAAGCAATTGAAAGTTGGGTTACCAAATTAAATAATTGGTCAAAGTTTAGTGACCATTTGTGAACTTTACCCTTAAATTAAAGTAAATGTAAGAATTATTATAGTAATAAAAATTTAATTATTTTTTGAGTTAAAAAAATAAAATAAAATCTGAAAAATAATATAAAAATTATTTTTAACATTTTATTCTAAAGGGAATAATAACACTTTCAGTCCTTAGGATTTTAAAATTAATTTTGAATAAACACTAAACTTCATTAAGATAATAAGAAGAAGTACAAGATAACCATACTCCTAAAAGATAAACGTAGAAGAACAAAGGGTATACAAACATGAACAGCAAAATTAAATCTTCTCATAAGATCTTCATCGGTGTTTTTTAAATCTATCGCCATAGCGAAATCTTGGAGTGCTCACTGGTAGAGCGCAGATCGTTGAATTAAATCTTCTCATAAGATTCAACTGTAGCATTCACCAGGTTGAAGACGTCTTCAATATCAACATGCCATAGAGGCAGACAAAGAACATGCCAAACGGCAGACGAAGAGCAGGCCAAACAGCCGACAAAGGTAAAAAAACAAAGAAATGAACAAAAGAGAAAAACAAAGAAACAAAAGAGAACAAAACAAACAATAAAAATAAATCACCGCCGGTAGACAGCCAAAGCCGCCACCATTGACTTGAAAAAACTCAAAAACTACTTACAAACTTTCAAGAGAAAATAACTGCTGCAGAGAAAATGTGAGAGTGGAAAAAATATTCAATTTTAAAACTAATTTAAAATAGTTAATGATACATTACTATATGGATTAATATGAATAATGGTACATGGCATTTACGGTAAAATTATTCAAGTGTAAGGTCAAAACAGATATTAAGCCAAAATAAATATCTTCTTTTTTTAATAAGAATATCTTCGCTACTTGGAGAATATATATTAGCCGACAATGATGAGATGGCAAGACCGGTTCAGATATTTTTTTTCTTGGATTTCACTTGGACACGTGTTTGCCACTATTCCGTCGTGGACTCTCTCTCTTCTCACTTGCCACTTAATTTTCATTTAATTACCAAATTGTTACTTTCCTTTTTAGATTAAAGCGAGATTAGGGCAAGGTTCGCAAATACGTTAGGCAAATAAGGGCATATTTGGTAATAAATATCCAAAACATAAATATCTCCCACAGAGCGAAATAAAACTTGAAGCGGGGGAAAAGTAAAGCCAACAACATTCCCTTATAAACAGAGGAGAAAAGAAGAAGAAGAAGAAGAAGAAGAAGAAGAAGAAGAAAAGCAAAAATGTCTAAAGGAGAAGAAGCGAAGCTAAGCAGTGGAAAACGGCAGCGTTTCGCGAAAGAAGAAGGAGAAAAGCTTGAGCGAAGGGAAGAAGAAGAAGAAGGAAAGATCGAGCTTCCTTTGAAGCCGAGACTGTTGTCTTACCCTACAATCCCGACTTCTTTCGTTGTTTCCGATGCTCTTGAACCTGATTTTCCCCTCATTTACGTCAACAAAGTCTTCGAGGTTTTCACCGGTTATCGCGCCGACGAAGTCCTTGGCCGGAACTGGTAACATATCTTGATTTACTTTTTCTTTTTATCTCTAATAATGTTTGATGATGAGAATTGAGACGTAAGTAAGAAGGAAACAAAATTGAATTCCAATGTGATAATATAAGTTTTAGGTTTTAGCATAGGATTTGCAGATCTATTTTTGGAGTAATTTTGAAAGAAAGTTGATTATTCATGGAGATTTCTTTGTTATTCTAAGTTTCTGTGTCCAATATTGGTTAAAATAAGTAGTATGGCTACGATCCGGACACATAATTTGTACGTGAAACTCACTGCGCCAAGTATATTCTAATTGTTAAATTTATGGATTAATTGATCTAATCGAACTCTAATAGATCATATATAGAAGCATAGAAATGCTGTTAACAAGTTTTTTTTTTTGGCTTGATTCAAATTAGCAGTTTAGCAAATTTGCAGTAATTGTCTACTCATTGATGACTATCAAATAACATTTGTGGTGAAATGCCCTATTAGCTGATTTGTTCAATAAAGCAATACTCCTTCATTTATGCTTCCTTCTTGTGTGTTTTTTTATTTTATTTTTGTTTTGTTTTAGTCGATTCCTACAGTATAGAGACCGACGTGCTCAAAGACGGCACCCTTTGGTAGATCCTTTCGTTGTTTCCGAGATACGGAGATGTCTTGAGGAAGGTATTGAATTCCAAGGTGAGCTTGTGAATTTCAGGAAGGACGGAACTCCATTCGTGAACATGTTAAAACTTACACCTATACTTGATGATGATGGAATTGTCACGCATGTTATCGGTATTCAAGTTTTTTCTGAAGCGAAACTGAATCTGAACCATGTATCATATCCGGTTTTCAAAGAGACTTGTAATCAGGAGTTGGATCAGTCAGCCAAATGCTCTCATTTGACTGGAAATCCATCTTTCATTTATCATGAAGAAATATGTGGGATACTTCAACTCTCTGATGAAGTCTTGGCTCATAACATTTTATCACGGTTGACACCAAGGGATGTTGCTTCTATTGGGTCCGTTTGCAGAAGAGTTCGCCGACTAACAAAAAACGAGCATGTGAGGAAGATGGTATGTCAAAACGCCTGGGGAAGAGAAGTCACCGGTACGTTGGAAACGATGACTAAGAAGTTCGGGTGGGGACGTCTTACCCGAGAACTGACCACTCTCGAGGCAGTTTGTTGGAAGAAACTGAATGTCAGAGGAGCAGTGGAGCCTTCACGTTGCAATTTTAGCGCATGTGCAGCAGGGAACCGTCTTGTGCTTTTTGGCGGGGAGGGAGTCAATATGCAGCCAATGGATGACACATTTGTTCTCAACCTTGATGATGCAAATCCAGAGTGGCAACAGGTGAGCGTGGAATCTTCCCCTCCAGGGCGATGGGGCCACACTCTCTCGTGCCTGAATGCGTCATGGTTGGTGTTATTCGGAGGGTGTGGAAGGCAAGGATTGCTCAACGATGTCTTTGTTCTCAACTTGGATGCCAAACAACCTACATGGAAAGAAGTATTTGGTGGAACCCCCCCTCTCCCGAGATCTTGGCATAGCTCGTGCACAATCGATGGTTCTAAGTTAGTTGTTTCTGGTGGGTGTGCAGATGCTGGGGTGCTACTAAGTGACACTTACCTTTTGGATCTCACTACTGAAAAACCAATATGGAAAGAGATTCCAACAACATGGACACCTCCATCTAGGTTGGGCCATTCACTTTCGGTTTACAGTCGGACTAAAATTCTTATGTTCGGAGGGCTCGCAAAGAGTGGGAACTTGCAACTGCGATCGGGTGAAGCCTACACTATTGATTTGGAGGATGAAAAACCACAGTGGAAGCAACTGGACTGTAGTGCCTTTAACAGCGTCGGTAACCAAAATGCCATCATACCTCCTCCTCGACTTGATCACGTTGCGGTAAGCATGCCTTGTGGGAGGATAACTATATTTGGTGGTTCGATTGCTGGATTGCACTCTCCCTCTCAGCTCTTCATTCTCGATCCTTCAGAGGAGAAACCATTATGGAGGGCTCTCAATGTTCCAGGGCAACCACCGAAATTTGCTTGGGGTCATAGTACCTGTGTTGTTGGGGGGACCAGGGTGTTGGTATTAGGTGGACGCACCGGCGAGGAATGGGTACTTAATGAACTGCACGAGTTGTGCTTAGCGAGCAGGCAGGACTCGGACTCGTGATTTGGAACTTAAACGCATCGGTCATCACAATATTTATTTGACACAACTGTATCTGAGGCGACAATATTTTCGCTAAACTCCTTCCACGTTTGACATGCTTGGTGTAGGTGCATTCTGTTTTGGTTCCTGTATATATGCCATTTTATCTTGTATGTTCTGATTTCTGTAATTCAGTGTTTTGGGATTTCCCATTACATAAAACTTTTTGTGAGCCTCTTTGTGTTTTGAGGTCGCATATCAATCTTTTCGACAACTGATATATATATATATATAGGTTTGATAGATCATTATATTTATTGGCAATTGTATATGCACCTCTATATATAATAGATATGCGATACTCTAAATAGGGGAGTTTGAATTTTATACGTTCTAAATTACTAAATGAGAAACAACAAGCAGTGGCCTATTAACTCAGTTGGTTAGAGCGTCGTGCTAATAACGCGAAGGTCGCAGGTTCGATACCTGCATGGGCCATTTTTTTTTATTACTTCTGCTATGTTTGGGGCTAAGCACTTTGGGAAGCTCTTTTTTGTCGAGTTTGTCGGTTAGTCTGATATGTTCGTATAATTCCTTCAAGAGGCCCTGAGTGTATTTACCGATTAAAGTTTAAAAATTTCGTATAAAATACTTTTAATTCAATTTTTATCTAAGAAGTGAGATTTATGAGATAAAAAATATTATTTAGCAAAGTATAACAAAATTATTGATTCAAAAGAGAAACGTTTCTTTTTTAACCCAAAATAAATTGGAGAATGTGATTTCTAAATACTTTATTTAAAATTTAATAAGAGTTATCTAACATTAAAATTAGTGAACACCGGAGAATGATGCTTTTGTTGTCTCATCTTATTTGAGTTTGAACATTAACATTTATTTTGAGAATGTAAACACTTCTGTACTTAATCAAAAAGAATATTCAATCTTTAGTATCATTCAAGGGAAATCTCAGCGGTTTTGGCATTCGATCTGATTTTTTAAACATTGCTATCTTTAAAATAATAGTATCTATGAATTAGAAGAAAAGAGAAGATGTGGTATAAGTGAAGAATCATGAGCATTTTCATTTCCATGCGACTAAATCAATGTCATCTCTGGCGGATTTGTAAAGCTCCAGACGTTTGAAAAGTTGCATTCGCCTTTCCATCAGTTGAGGGTCTTCATCCAACATTGCACTCAGCCGTTCCTTCTGCACAAACATCACCTTCATACTCATGTAATCATGTTCGAATAAGTGTCGAACACGGATATGATCAGCATACTCCCACGTTCATTTCAGCATAAATATATGTCGAACACGGATACTTAACAAAAAATGTACTAATATTCTAAAACAGCTTTACCTCTCTCCTTCCTACTTGAGCATAAAAGTTGCTCAACAGTGACCTCTTGGCCTCCCTGACTTGGCAATAAACCACCGCTTTCGGAATAGTGTTCCTCAGTGTATCACAAACCATGGCTATGTACGCATTAACATTTGATCCTGAACCAGGAATATACGTCAGTGATTGTTAATCAAACTCAAACTTAGGTGTGAATACAAGTGTTCAGTACGGGCATATTCAATTTCTACAAGGTTTTTTTCATGTATTTGAAGTGTTTTCGGAGGGACACGTCCGAGTATGAGTTGGACATAGGTATTTCATGTATGTCAGTTTGAGTTTAAGAAAAGAAATCTTATACCAATCCTTCTGAGATAACTTTCACTTAAACGTTCACCGGTGAGCGATTGGTTTGCGTCTGTTTTTGCATTCTTGTCTGATTCTGCATTAGACTTCTTGCCAGATGGGTTTGTAGTCTTTTCCGGTTCGGCATTAAGCTTCCGGAAAAAATCAGCTGTCAAGTAACTGGATTCCATCTCCACCAACCGTAACACTGTTTTACGACTTTCGTCACGGAATTTTTCCAAGGCTTCATTTGCAGCAGTAGCTATGTCCGTTTGAAGCGTTGGAAATCGCTTCAATTCCTGCAGGTGCATTGAAGTTGAACAAAACCTTAGATATTTAGCTCAAGTTCTACCACTTTCACACTGACTGCACAAGTTCATTTAGCAAATAAAAAGTACAGCATAAAGAACTATCTACCTGTGTTTCAGCTATTGACTTCCTTACAAGCTCTTTCAATACAAAGTGCACCTGAAGATCAAAGCATACGGCATTCAACGGTCATAACTATGAACTGAAAGCTTTAGAGAATCTAAGAAAATATAACTCCGAAATGCTCGACGTTTAGCTCTATAAAGGAATCATTCGACTGTTTTAGGAGAACCAGATGTAATAACAATGTGTGTCGGTATGAGTGTGTTTATTCGAAGTAAAAGAAATTGCTGTTTGCATCTATAATAAGTTCATAACCATGAATTGAAAGTTAACCCAGATATTACACAAGTAAGAACATTACAGCATCGACGGAGGCTTCAGCTGGCCCTTTGAAATAGCTGATAGCACCATCAATGAGCCTTCTGTATCCTTGTTCTGGAGCAATCAAATGTGGCTGGTAGCCATCAGCCTCCGTGACAACTTTTTGGACATTCTTTAATGAAAGATAACGATCAAAGGGTAGCTTCTTCAAAGCAGCTGGCAATTGGTTATCAAAAACTCCAAATATCCGATCCCCACCAGGTCGCCTGAAGCAGCAACTTACTGTATTTAAAATTATACTACAGGAGATGGCATAGTTAACCACATTCATAGCAAATATGCATCATAAGTATAAGACAGTAATGTCACAAAACTTATAGAACCTTTCAGAATGTATGATAATGTTTATAGTAGACTATCTCTAAGAGTAGAAAATACCCCATGGAAGATCCGAACAAGCAACACAGACTAGTAACTATATCGGAAAGGCTTTCTAATTCCTAGTCTAGCTGTTAGTCTTAGGTCAGAACTGAAGCTTTATTAGAAGTCTTACAATCACTAGATGCATCCCAATATGTGAATGCACTTTAAGGAATTAGGTCTCATTCTCATAACTTAAGAGATTGAATTAGCAAGTACAAATTTTTAAATAAGAACTAAGTGTGTAATCTGATCACATAAAAAATTCACGGCAGAACCAGTATAGAAGTTTCAATGTATGCACTTTACCCTTACCCTCCATCCAGATGCTCTTTGAAGACACGGTCAAATGCACGGCAGAGTTCTAAAATTGTGTATAACTGGGCCTGTACATGCATTTAATTCAATTAGCGTGAACTAGACAGAGGAAGTATCCAATTCACAACTAAGCAAATCGTTTCCGAAAGATCTACAATGTTACCGCTCCATCAGCTGCAACAGGCCTGCCAATGCGGTCCAACTCTGCATTGAGCTCATCAATGGTCTTATTTATCAAAGCAATGATGCTTGGTATGCGTTGCCTGATAACAAGCTCTAAATGCTGAAAGGAGAAAATTAAACAATAAAGATAAAGACTCGTTTTTTTAGATGTCCAAAGCTTTTGTGAGTTATTAATAATTAAAATTAACTCAAACAACTAAAATAAAAAGCTGAAAATACCTCAGACAATAGTTTTGCAAGATACTCTGATCCCATTCTACTCGCTAAGTGTCCATAATCAGGGCTTGTTTCAAAATATTCACGCTCTTTTCGACGTGCATAAATCATATCGACATTCTTATTTATGTCAGCTTGAGAACGATTCACAACTCCAACCCAAGGATGTTGAAGCCTGTATGCCCTTCCTTCAAGAACCTGAAAGATTTATATTGAGTGACTGTATAGTTTGTGTTATTGGGTTTAAGATCTACATGTGAGTTTTTCTGACTGATTTTACGTCTTATATAATGATGCACCAATGCCACACAACTATATGCAACTATATACCACATCCAAAAGAAAAATAAAATGCAAGAATTAGTTTTAAAATGAACACATCAGGCAATAAGAAGATATGGAAAAAACCATGGACATGTATGGTAATGTTCCACGCCATTGAGGACGATTGTCTAAGTCTAAACTGCTATCTACATTTAACATTTGCAGCGGATGATATGCAAACATTCTATGACAGAGCAACTGATGCAGTATGTATGATTAAATACATACGTCCACTGCATTTGTTCCCTTATCCATGAGATCAAGTTTTGTTACCACCCCAAAAGTTCTTTCACCTGAAAATATTATAAAAAAGTAAATTGACTTGCTCATTGGACAATTCCTATTGCATAACAATGCTTAAAGGTGTATATATACATAACTAGTTTTTAGAATACCTGATGGATCCACGTCTCTTGCAAGTTTTATGGCATCAGAAGTGGCGATGTCTTGATTTGCAGGGGAAATGGCCAATATGATGCAGTTAGGCTACAAAATTTGAAAATTTCAGGCGGAAACTAAGAAAAATAATGATGGTACAAAAGATACTAAACTAGGACCAAAAAACAATTTAAATTTTGCTTTTTGAAGACATTAGGGTCAAAACTAAAACCAGATGCTCTCAGGTTGATGGCATAGTATGTTTACAAAGCAAAATGCTGTTTATTGCCCAATTTATGTTACTTGTTCTTTATTGCTTATGTTCCAGCATTTTTTCCCACATGGAAAACCCATTTTTTTGATGTTTGGGTCATGCATGTTAAGTGGCACTATCCTACATTTGTTAAATATTAGGTTTCTTGTTGTTTAGCATTTCTTCTGGAAAGTGTTTTGGGGACATATACATTTAGCACTGGAAAGACTATATCACCTTTCAAGATATAAAAAAAGTCAAGTAACTCACCTTTTCAACATAAGAACGCACCATGTTCTCAATATCTGAGACAATAGTCTCCGACTGTCCTTCTGCAAAAGCAAATCGATACATCCTTCATGAATACGGATTCTTGCATGCTTAAAGGGAGATCAAATCTTAGCTTGTTAAAAAAAATTAAACTGTTGTTATTACCTACGGCAACCTTTGTCAACCCAGGAAGATCTATAAGTGTTAAGTTGACAACTGCCAAACAAAACCAAACATATTATAGTCATAAAAATTGAAACAATAAACACATTAAAAGGAGTGTTATTACCTACGGCAACCTTGATTGTTAACATTAATCATAAGTACAGAATTTGACAAGAGGCAATATACTTCTATGGTGAGGAGATGTATGTCAAAAGAGTGTTCATAAAACTTAATATTAGCAAAAGCATCAGGAGAGTGTGTGGACACAACTTATTCAAATAAAATCTTTCATGATTTTTAATTTTTCACCATTCTTGTTTAATGAATAACTTGCATTCATTGTACAGTTAAGAGGGTGGCAAAAGTGCAGACCATGTGGAGAATATATGCTCAAGTGAATTGGAACATTAGAGATTTGCTTTGTCTTCCCAGTTATTCGATCTGTTTCGTCTGCAATCTCCTTACGAACAGCAGCTGCATATACAGTATTCTCATTAATTATTAATATTATAATCACCTGAATTTTGATAAACAAGAACATGAAAAGTAATGATCAATGAAAGGAAAACAAAAAGCTGACTGAATATGGAGCACAATCATATTCAAAGTAAACAATCATTATATGGAGAAGATAAACTAAGAACTAGAAAATGGAAAGGATAATTTTGAGAACATGAGTCAAAATGACTGAGCATCACAATGGACAAAATACCAAAATCAGTGAACCTCTTCCTTGGTGCATGAAGAAACTCTGCATATTCAGTCCCAGATTCTATCTGATGAAGTTGCAACACCAACGGCCTCCGCGTCACAATGCCTTGTAATGCAAGAAAAAATAGAACAAAAATTAGATCTTCAACATAACTAACTTCACATAGCAAAGGGGTAGATGTCAATTTTAAACATAATTACATTATAATGATAAACATGATTGTGGTGGATCAAATCCAATTTAATCTTGATTCATAACACCTTTCAATTAAACTAATACTAACACTGCATTATAATTCCAACATTTTAAGTGTTTTTTTTAATTCTTATTTTCATTCTATTATTAAACTCCAAAATTCTAGGAAAAGAAACGAAAATTTACCAGATCCTCGAGGTAAGAAATCTCTCCCTACAATGCTCTCCAGAACCGAAGATTTCCCAGAGCTCTAATTTTCCATAAAAATGTGTAAAAATTAAAAAAAAATCAAAATAAATGAATTGAATAGGAAATTTGACCTGGCCGCCAACAACAGCAACAGAAGGGAGAACTTCCCAGAGAGACATTCCTTGGCCGCCATGATCGCCGAGGACGGTGCACGCTCTTTGGATTTTGTTTATCAGCCCGATCAAGCTCGTCATTGTCGCCATTTTTTCACCAAAATAATTGAGGGTTTTGGATCGAAATGGATGACCGTACGTCGGATCAGAAAAAAAATGGAAATGGAAGTTCTGATACGGAGAGAAGAGAATGAACCGAAAAACGATTTTAACGAAAGTGATGCTTTGCATGGGAGAGTATTCATATTTATATGTACAATCTTTTTTAAAGCTAATGGTTTAAATATGTCAAAGGTACGTATACTATTTCTAAATTTCAAATTTAATACTTATATTATACTTTTGCATAATTAAGTCCTTGTACTATTTTTTTATGTGAAAAATATTGGCCACTCCCCTAGTTTCCTGTAAAATAACTTTTTAAATCCTCTATGTTTACAATGTTTATTAAATTTTCCTTTAAAATGCTATAAATGAAGCTTGCTTATTGGAGTTTAATTATGATAATTTCAGGGTTAAATTGATTAAAAAAAACCACATTAACTTGTTTCCTGTGAACAAGTGGCTCCCAAAATCATAAGCAAAATTCAAGCATCCAAAGAAAACAGCATAAGAAAAACTATATTATCATTCATTCCAGATTTTATGAATAACTCAAACCACAGATCTGATATGGTTACAATAATATTAACAAACTCGAACGAACGACAAATCACAGTAACTGCAGATTACAAATATGAACTTCAAGAAACGAAAAAGGGAAAAAAAAGGATGGGGGATCAGTTGAAAGCTACCTATACAACCGCACAAACCATTGGCAACTCGAACGAAAGCCCGACAATAGGTCAGCCCACAGTCAACAGTTCCTTTTATCTGTTTGTTATGCTCATCTCTACACATAGGAATAAGCAATCTATGTCAGAACTCGAAAGCATACCGGTTTCTTCTCCTCGCTGATATCAGTGGATGTAGGTTGATCGGCATGCAAGTTATAATTTTATTATCGATTCACCAAAGGAGAGGCAAAAAAATATTTAAAAATATATATATCTATATGTGATGAAACAAAGGACCCAGGCGACCCTATGCAAATTTACTCCAACGGCTTTCGGAATTAACATTTGTCGTCATTGAGTGTTGTGTGTTAACCCACTCCGAGATGCATTTCTGCATAAATTTCAGAACTTGTTAGCTGAAATCAACAAAAAGGTAAACTATCTACATAACCGATGAAAGTAAACTAGCATGGCGACATTTATATGTTAGGCGGAAAAGAAAAATGATTTAAGAAAGTGGACCCATTAGAACTGATCGCTCCCAGTAAATCTATTTAATGTCTTGCAATGCACACTTTATCTATATAATATCTTTAGAATGATTAGTAACAATCACTGGTAAAATCTATAGAATATCTAACTATGCACATTCTCAAAAGCTCTAAACTGCAGTGAACAAAGAGAAGATAGGCAAAACAAGAACTAAGTCGATAATTATAAATACCCGGAGTTCTAACTAGGAAGTTTATCTCTAGAATGATTACGTAACAACTCCAGTGAAATCTATATAATCTCGAAATGCACACGCTCATACACTATAAACTGCAGTGAAGACGGATGAGAAGGCAAATCAACAACCAAATTGAATCATACTTGCCATATGTTCTACAAGAGTACAGTTTTATAGCTCAGAGATTAATTTGCATTTTGTAAACATATACATGTTTGTATTTATGATGTACTGAAGCAGAAAATGACTCATGTACTTCGAAATTCAAGGCAAAAAGAAAATGTAAACATTTGGAAGGATTGAACAGACAGGTGACCATGACCTTAACCCCACAATATGTAAAGGACAAATGCAATCAACTAATACAGATACTAATTTTAACCTAGAGGAAAATGAGGAACATTAAAATCTGAACAACCATATAAGAAAAAAGCACCTTCCAGAAAGCAGCTGAGCAGCAGAGCCCTTGGAGTTACCGATCCGCTTGGCCCTATTTTCATGTCCTTTCTCTACACGCATGGCAGTAACCTCTTTCTCCATAGCAGCTACTTCTCTTCTCATCTTTTTAGCCTCAACTTCCATTGCCTTTGTCAATGTATCCACCTTCCTAGCGAGCATCTGAAAAAATACTAGGATTAATAGAGCATTTATCCATAAGGATAAAACAAAATGGCATTGAGTTGAAGGAACACAAGTACTAACCTCAATTGCATCATCCTTATCCTTGAGGCTTTGATCTTTCTCATGACCAGCTTTCCTCAAAGCTATGACCTCTTTCTGCAGCAAATCATACAGCACTCCTGGAACATTATCCTCTTTGTCAACTGGCTGGAAATCATCGGGATTTTCTTTACTTGGTGCCTCACACTCCTTGGTTCTTTCAGAAGGCTGGTTGAATGAAGTATTTGAGCCTGTTCCATTTAAAAGCATTTTAGCCCTGTCTAATGATCTTGTTCCTCCGTCAAATGACTTTGATGTTCCTTTAGCATGCTTCAACACTGTAGTAGAAGACAAAGAGGATCTCATTTGAGAGCTCATAGGTTTCTTGGATAAAAACCCATTGGATGCAAGTTTTGAGAAGCTATCAGCTCCACCAAGCGACTGACGCCTAGAAGGCCCATTGCTCATGCTTCTTCCATCTGATGTACTGCGATTAACACTATTAGAAGATCCTCCTCTCAAGCTCTCTTCTAGAACTCTAAGACGCAATTGATATTTCTCCTGGCAAGTAAAGAAAAAAGAGGCTCTTATTTCAAAAGCAGCAGCATCAACATAGAGAACAGAATGCTAATTGTCACAATCAGGTTATTACTTTCAACTGAGCTTCAGATTTCGCAGTACGCTCTGTTATAGCAAGCTTTTCCCGAAGTTGCTGCATTTCTGCCTGGAAGAAATGAAGTCCGAAATGAATAGAAAGTATTATTTTAAGCGATTACAGTTTTAGTAAATAAGAGGAACTATCCACAAAAACCTGCAAGATTCTCCGTTCTTCCAACCATTGTTTTACAGGCATCACTTTATCATTAGCATCTTTCCACTCATTTGCTACAACTGTAGCAACCCTATTAGCAGATACTCTTGCACGTGCCAGCTCTCGGTCGAGAGTTTTTCTTTCCTCCTAAAGAACACAGAAACATTCATTTTGAGAAGAGCTTTAAGACTATATCAACAAAAAAGAATTGAGCAAACGCGGGCACTTAAATTATGGGCACATTACATTCATCTCCTGAACTTTACGCTGGTAATCCCTAACAGCATTTGCAGCAGCACCGCCAGCAAGAACAGCCTCTTCCAGCTCCCTTACTGTTTGTGTAAGCTTCTCAACCTCTGCAACCTTTTGGCGATGCATTTTGTCCAAAATTTTGTTCTCTTCCTAACATACGCAAGTTATAGATAAGTGACTTTATTCATAAATAGTTTACAGATTATGCCCAAAAAAAATGTGCATCAACTCCTAATGCACCCGATAAAAGGAAACACCAAGAATGATTGGAATACCTGGCAAATTTCTATCTGCTTCATCAACTCTTGGTTCTTATTTTGGAGATCATCCACCATGGATGCTTTGGCCAATGCAACTTTTACAGTCCTTTCAGCTTCAAGTAAAGCTGCTTCTTTTGATTTAGTTAGACGATCAAGGGCCCTGTTATCATCTTGAAGCTTTGCAATCTGCAAAGAGAACCAAAAGAACTAATCAGTAAGAAACCATCACACAAAAGCTACAGGCAATCTCTAAGTCTCTTAATGCGACAGAACCAAGTGTTCAAAAGATTCAAGAAATACCTCTTGCCGAGTAAGCTTCAGCTCAGCCTCCAAGGGCGCAAGAATTGCTTCAATTGGAGGCATGTCATCATCCTTTTGAGCAGCATGAACCCTCCGCAAAGTGGCCTCAGCTGCAAATTGGGCAGCCATGGACGCCCTCTTCTCATCATTGATTTTCTTGATTTCAAGGTTCTGCAAAACTTGTTTATTAACTAAACATAGAAACACAACAACAACAACAACAAAATAATGATAGAAGAAACCTTCTAAGCAATACCTTGCTTTCGAGAAGCGATTCTGTCAATTTAAGCTTCTCCTCCATTCTTGTGAGCTCATCAGTGAGCTACCATACAAAAGATAAACAAAAGACAAGTCAGAATCCATCTCAATCACAAAAAATGTTACAAGAATTCCAAGTTAACATAAAACCACATTTCATAAGTATCCAAAACTGCAACAGTCCTGAGTTAATTTTATATATTGAATGACTACAAAAGGTCAATAAACTAAGTTTGATGCAAGAGCAATGACAAGTTTAGAAGAATCGCAAAAATACATAAAAGCACACGTTTTTCTTGACAATATTAGGGAGCAATTGTAATATACATGTATAGCAACTAGCAAGTCATAAGACAAAGAGGGCAATTAACCATCAAACAGTCATGATATCAAATACTACTACAAAAATATAAATGGAGGAAGAACATTTAATCTAATAGGAGAACTATGAGATGAGTTCTAGATTACAGGTAGACATGAAATCTTGCAACAGCTTTAACAATGAAAATCCAACAAGACTAACAGACATGACTTAGGCAATAAAACAAATGCAGAGCAGTGAAATTAATGTCATAATCTTTGATTTGAAATAAACACATACAGCCCTCCAAAAAAAAGAAGAAATAAACACATACAGATACTACAAGGCAACCTGAAAATGAAGTTGGATAAAGCACCAAAGAAAGATTCATTCTGTTAGATGAGACAGCACATCACTAAACTTTCAAAAATTACAAAGCAACAAATAACAATGATGAAAATTCCACCCAACATGACTTTGACATAACAGTTATATCTATATTGAATTTAAGCAAATTATATCCCAAAGGCCAGGAAACCAACATTTCAACCATCAGAAGGAACGCAGTTTCACTATCAGCAATGAAGAAGCAGGCAGAAACAGCAATTTACATATAAATACAATTATACAAAGGATCTACTCTCCAGATGTAAACAGCTCCATCTTCCATCAATTAATTTACTACTTTAACAACCAGTATTGCTAGAGCGTATTCACCATCAATTAATTTACATAAATAAAAGTTTTAATCAACCTCTTCAACAGCCTTTTCTCTTTGCCTTTCAGACATCCTCAATGCCTTAATTTCTGCCTGTGCTTCTCCCAGTTCTCTATCTTTATCTGTAATCCAATCCGACAAAAAATGGAAAGGATAAAATAAAATACGGTAAACTAAATAGCAGCTAAATTGGACCAAAACAAGGCAAAAAAAGGAACTAGATCGAGCCACATTTCTGACCTCTTACTTCGTTCTCCAACCGATTAAGCTCCACTTTCACCGGATCCGACCCGTGAAGCAACGTAATGAACTCATTATCCGCATCGAAGCTAGGTCTAGCAGCTCTCCTCCGCGACGAACCTTTCCCTCCACTCTCCTTGAACGACGCCGACACCGTTAACGGCGGAGCTACTCCCGCCGTGGTCGACATCATCCTCACCGGCGACTCACTCCTCCAATTGCTGCCTATCTCCGCCGCTTCGCCGGCAATCTCCGCCATATCCGATCCAATCCCTTCCTCTCACCACTTCTTCAAGCACAAAATGCAAACAAACCAAAAAAATTAACAGAATCCAAAAAGAAAGAGATTCGCCTCACATCTAAAACTTGAATTAGATCCAAATGCTAAGGTTTCAGAATCAGTTGAAACACGGCTGTTGAACAGATTTTCAGATATATAGAAGAAAAAAAATAAGCGACGGTGAAGAATGAAGAGAGAGAAAGCAATGGTACTACTTTATTAGTATTATATTTCTCTCACTAGATTGTTGGGTTATAAATCTGGTTACAGTGAACAGAGTGAAGTGAGATAAAGCAAAAAGTGATTAGGATTTAGGCAATTGATTTTTAATTACTTTAATTAATCATTGATAAAGCAAAGAGTGATTAGGCAATGGATTTTTAATCACTTTAATTAATCATTGATAAAGCAATGAGTGATTAGGCATGGGGTTGCTAAATGGGCCAAGGCCCAAATATAAAGCAAAGAGTTGTTTTGGGCCCATTTTCCATCATTCATAACTCCATAACCAATACAAATTGGATAGTTCAGATTCCTAGACAGCCCAAACTCTTTATCGTATTTTTTAAATATTTTAGTTCAGAATCTCTGTCTTTATCGCACGCATTTTCTCTGTCATTATGAGTTGTGACACACGTTTTCTTCTGTTCTTGTGACGTGTTTTCTTTGTTTTCGTAGTTTTGTTTCATTTATCCTTGTGGCATGATTTAGCATACCCTAGCGGTCGATCGTTGCTCGCATAGAGTTTTGATTATAATTTTATCGGTGGTCATGGAAAGTTAGATCCCCACTCTATTAATGGTTGTTTGCCGATATAATCAGTCCTGGGTAGCGGAACATTCTTCTTAATAGTTTGAATCACTTACCACTCCTTTTCGTCAGTTTTGAATCTCGATTGGATATAGACAATGACATTCAGGAAGTTTCTGAATTTTGATGGTATGCTTATTTCTATAGAAAATTTTCACTTTTCTTTGTTTTAGAGTTGTAAGAAATTTGGATAGATTAATCTCATTATTTTTCTTTTTAAATGCATTATAATTATGATATCTTATGTGGTTATAATAAAAATTCATACCATATTAAAATAATAATAATAAATTATAACGATAACGGTATTAAAATATATTAGTAAATACTTTTCTTTGAAAAGGAATCATGGTTATTTTAATAGAAATAAAAAATTATCATGTCATAAGCCCTCAAATTATGTTTAGATTTTTAATCAATCTTTAAATTACAAAATATTATAAATGAGTTATATAACTACCAATACGTTTCAATTAAACTATATCGTTTCAATTAAATTATATGTTAAAAAATAAAATTGTAACACTAAAATTTAATAAAGTTTTTTTATTGTAAAAAATGGTTATTTTTCAACACCTCAAAATATAAGTTATTTATGTCAACTTAGTTTTGGGCAGTGGCATGGCAAGTCAGTTGGTTGACATCATTCCTTCTCTTAAATATACTGGTAAATAACTATTTATGTTATTTGATAATAGTAAAATTTAATTTTTAAATTTTTTTTATTTTATCATTTTAAACTTATTAATATGGCATCACGTATTATTTTAAATAATTCTTGATAAAATTTATTAAACACACTGATAAATAACTATTTACTTACGTTATTTAATATTTTCTGTTGAGCTTTTAAAGTAAAATTTAGTATAAAGTTATCAAATACATTGAACATTTTCGATACATTATTATTATCTTGTCAAAATTTTAAAATACATTATCTAATACATCATTAAAAGATTTTAGAATATAATTGATTTTAAAGTTATTATCTAATACATTGATTTTAGTATATAGCTAATATAACGTTTGAAACTTATTGCCTTATTGGACGGGTCATAACTCTAATATGTCGAACGACACGTGACTAGTTCCAACATGACCGGAGCAATGCGAAAAATCCCAAAATCATGTGTCGTTGTCACGTTTTAATATCAAATCAGTATATTTAAAATACGGTACAAATGTTGAGTACAATGACAAGGCACGTTACATGTTAACTTAAATTTGAATTTTAAAAATAATATTTTTTAATATAAAAACAACATTATTAGAAATAATAGTCACTATTGAGATGTTTGTTTTGATATAATAATTGAAAAATAGTTTTGGACTAAATTGAAAATATTTCAAATGTTTTTAAGTCCAAACAACTTGAAATTATATTTGAAGAATTTTCAAAAGGTTTTTGGTGGTATTTTAAATGTTTTAAAGTAACCAAATTAAAGATTTCAGCCCGGCCGTACCGATACGGGCATACCCGTTTCGATACACCTTAAGGTTTAAGCTATAGGTTTTGATTATGCCAAAACTCGTATCGATACAGGCATAGGTCGTATCGATACGGAGGTCCAGCGTTTCAATATGCCTACTTGTCAAGCCTAACAGCTATTTGAAAGCTCTCCAACGGCTAATTCCCTGTAGCTTAACAAACATCTGTATCGCATCAATACAAGGCATACCGATACGGGCGTACCAAAACAAGCAGAAGTGTTTTCGATACGACATTGTTGCAACAAATTTAATGGCTAGTTCTGAAGAAGGGCGTTCCGATACGGCTTCGAGCGTATCGAAACGGACATCACCAGAACTGCATTTATTGCGGAAAATAAAGGCTCCAACGACTCCAATTCAATCCCAGCAGTCTCCAACGGCTACCAACTCAATTGAGAGTATAAAAGGGACCTCCAAGCATCTATGGATAGGGGTGAGCGTTTGATTGAGTCGAGTCGAGTCAAAAAAATTTGAGTTATTCGAGTTGACGCGTCATATTTTACAACTCAAACTTTATTTGAAATTTTTTCGATTCGAGTCGAGTCGAGTTTTCAAGTTCCTATAAAAATTTAATTATAATTATTTACCATGTTATAGTATGGTTTGATTCTAATTTAAACGACTTTCTCTAATCATACAAGATATGCACATATATATTTCTTCATATTTTTTCACATGTGACAATATTTCTTCATATTTTTATATATCAATATGTATATATCATAAAAAATTGAGGGACTCGTCTCGACCTTAAAAATAAATCCACTACTTACTAAAAATTTCGAGTTATTTGAATCTCCATTTTACAACTCAAACTTTATTTGAAATTTTTTCGAGTCATTCGAGTTTATATAATTTCGAGTCGAGTCAAGACGAGTTGAGTATTTTCGCCTCGAGTCGAGTTATTTAGTTTTTTCGAATCGAGTTTTACTCACCCCTATTTATGAAGGACTAATGATCCTCAAGTCAACAACATTAAGATGCAAATTGTCTTAGTGCTTAAATTTTCATTTCTTGTATAAACAAACACTTATGAGCTCAAATTGTCAATGTATGCTCAAGTGTTATAGAATTTGGGTGAGTACTTTAGTGTGCAAACATCAACCTTTGTAGAGGAATTTTATTTGCTTAGAATTCTCTTGTTTAAGAGTGTGTCCAAAGCTCGGGTTATGAGCTTTGGATGTTAGACTTGGTGAGTGAGTCTAGGTTATAAATGGTTGTCTCCTTAGCTTAGAAAATGAAAAGAATTATTAGTAAGTTGGTTGAAATTCTTACTGGGAGCTAAGCAAAAGAAATGCAAAGAAAGAGTGGATGTAAAGCTTGTTATAAGCTTAAACCGCTATAAATCATTTGTCAATTTTGTCTATTCTTTGCTTCCATAAAAAACACCCAAAAATCAATCTTTTACAAATTTGGTAAACAATTTAGTTGAAAGATATCGAGTCTAACAATCACGAATTCTAAACATTAACCACAAAATAAACCAATATTATACAAAAGAAAATATAGCACGCCGAGAAAGAAGACTAAAAGAGATTAACAGCCACTAAAATGGGAAATTTATATACTCCTATGTCATTAAGTTGTTGGATATGAGCAATTTAATGTATTTTTAATAATTATACTGATATGTTATATATTTTTAAATATTTTATAGATTTGTTTTATTATTTCTATTCAAAATTTGGGTCACTTCTAACAATATCATTTTTAAAATATAAGATAAGAATTATATAGATAATATAATTCTATTCAATATATATAATATAATTAACAATAAATAAAATTAATTCAAAATAAGATTTTAAATTCGGACTTAAAATTCAAGTATTTTTTAAATGTGCCTATTTTTTGTTATGGCAATAATTTAACCCTCAATGAACATATATTTTTTATCAATTTGATTGATTTTTTTTTAATTCGAACGATATTAGTGTGACAACACATGTGTCGCTCACATATATTTTATTTTGTATGACACCATTTATCTTATACACATCGTCAATAAAAATATAACATGAAATGTATATATATATATATTATAAAAGTTCTCATGTTAGATGGTACCTTAAATTATTAATTGTCATATACAACCCTAGCGCCGCGGTGTTCTCCCACAATTCCAATCCTATATTCTTGTTACTTTATATCTTGATTTATCAGCGGTGGCGTTAATTTTAATATTGGTTGCCACTGTCGATAGCTTTTTTTTTATTTTTTATATCTAATTATTGTTTTTCTATATATTTTGGTATTTTATATAATTTTTATCTGCTTTATAGTATATTTTTTTTGTCTGCCTTGTAGCACGTTTTTACTTTAGGGCACATTATCATCTATCGTTGCGGTAGATTTGCGTTCGTAGATACGTTTTTTACGACTTTCAGCGATTTGATTTGCGGGTTGTCGGTGATCTTCAATAGTTTGATCTTTTTGTGGTTCGTTTGCTGATGCAGTCAGATCTATTTTACGAAAGCAACTTTTAAAATTGTTAGTTTTGCTCATCACTGCTACTTCATGTATAAAGCGATAAAGACAAAAAAATCTTGCTTTATGCTTCTATTTCTCCAAGTTTTTGTTTTACAATTTTATTTCTTTTAAATTATTTAATTATTTTGATTTTAAATAAAATTCAGCGGTCACAATGTTAGAAAAATAGTAACATTTTAGTCAATATTTTCATTAAAAAAATCATTCAAACCGAGTGGTTCAGTGGTATAGGCAACTTATTCCGCGGAATCTGGATAGGAACGTTAAAAGGGGCTTTTCTAAAAACAAACCTCTTAAAAGCCAACTAAATACAAACCAGCATCGATACCCCTTGGTGAAATAGCATATTAAAAAAGGTATATACCTTTTTCTCTTACAAAATTGTTATAATTTGTGTACATTTTTGTACTCATTTGTGTATATGCACATTGTGTAATATTTTTGTGTACGTACAGATTTTGTATAACAAATATACCAATTTTTTCATGTCTGCCAAACCAGCATTGAAACCACCTTTAGGTAGTATCGGTGCCCCTTGTTATTATTGTACCAAATTGTGTTTCCTTGTAACAAGTTGTGTACATACACATTTTATATAAATGTACTAATTTTTTCTTGTGTGAAATAGCGTAATAAAAAAGGTATGTACCTTTTGTGTTACAAACTTGTAAAGATTTATGTACATAATTTGTAATAAATATGTACCGCTTTTTACCCAGTGAACAGTGCATCTTTGTAATAAAAAGGTATATGCATTCTTCTATTACAAAATTGTACCAATTTGTGTACCGCTTCATGTACAATTTGTGTATCGCTTTTTATATCTGTCGTTTTTTAGCCTGTATTTAAAGGTTGTTCCCTAGAATCCCACGTTAAAAGAGATTATCGAAATTAAAACAATAATTTAAAATTAAACCGAAAATCCAATCCTTAATCATATCTCTAAAACAAATTCAGTTTGAAAAGATATGTTTCCATGTTGTTTTGATTCTCGCCACAAATTTTATGAAGCAATCGCGCCGAAACTCCCTCTGAATCCTCCATTCAACAACTATATATATATATAGGTAATCACCAACCCTATATTTTTATATATCCGAAACCCTCTTTTTTGATTTTGAATTCTCTCGTTGCTTTTTCTTCGATCTTAATCTTTTAGCTGAAATCTTTGGTTCAAATAGTTTAAAATCCAATGGGATTCGCGTCGATTTTCAATCGGATCAAGAAGCAACAATCCCCTAATTCAACACCATCCCAAATCCAAACCCCGCCGAGAAACTCCACCCAAATCCATCTCCAAGAACTCGAAGAAGTCTTCAAGAAGTTCGACGCCAACGGCGACGGCAAGATCTCGTCGGCCGAACTCGGTTCCATCATGGGTTCCCTCGGCCGAAAACCCTCCGACGAGGAACTCCTGAAGATGATCAAAGAATTCGACGACGACGGCGATGGGTTCATAGATTTCCAGGAATTCGTGGAGCTTAACACCAAGGGGGTGGATTCGAATGATGTTTTGAAGGATCTGAAAGACGCGTTCTCCGTGTATGATATCGACGGGAACGGCTCGATTTCGGCCGAGGAACTTCACGAAGTTCTTCAAAGCCTGGGAGATGAGTGCTCCATTGCTGAATGCAGGAGGATGATAAGTGGCGTCGACAGTGATGGGAATGGGATGATTGATTTCGAAGAGTTTAAGGTTATGATGATGGCTGGCACAAGGTATGTTTCCATGAATTCTTCCTAGCCAGTTTTTAATCTCGAAGATTGATCGATCTGATATTTTTTTCTAGATACCTGCTTATAATATTAAATTTATTGAATAACGTTTATAGTTTAAATTTTGATGTTGTGAATAAACAGATTGTGATGAGAGGATTGACCGCTTATTGAGCCTTTGTAGTACCTGATTTGAATTCTGAAGTAGACAAAGCAAATTGATTGGAGTTCTAATAATGAACCTCTATTGTATTTAATTTAAATTAATTCATCCTATACCAATGATTATAACATATAGAATGCATTTGAATTGTAATTTATAATGTAAAATTACATATATATGAAAATTATGTATAAAAATGAAACAATTAAAAGAAAGCATGCGATCTAAATTTTTATTTGGCACAATAATCCTCTTTGAGAGGAATTATTCACTTAGTTTACATATTAAAATGTACAATGATCATAATTATGGTACGAATCAAGCATTCTATTTTTAAAAATAGGTGATTTTATCGCTGGTAATTTGAGTAGTTTGTCTGTATGGTATGTATATATTCAAAGGAAAAAGAACAAATATTATCAAGTTAAAACTATTAAAAGAGAAAAAGGATTAAATCATTTATTTTCTTTACTTGAATAATTAAACTAATAAATAGACGGAGAGGTCTATTAATTATTTGAGTGGTCAAAGATACTCATGTTAGTAGTTACGATCTTTTAGGATGTTTTTACTTTGTTCACTGAAATTGAAAAATTTTCATTTCAATCGCTAAACATTTTATTCACTTCCATTACAATAACTTAACTATTAATTTGTTTTCACTACGATCACTAAACTTTTAATTCTCTTTCATTACTTGAAATTTATAGCAAGTCGTCAAGGCCCAAAATTCTGATGACCAAATATATCACTGATAAAAAAATTAACATAGTTTGATTTCAATTTGTTCTAACGCTTAACTATATTAAGCTTTTGGGAGAACATATATTCCCACCATTCGTTGAGATTGATTGACGACCGTACCGTTTATCAAAATTTTGACATTGATGTTGGTTGTAAATTTGAAAATTAAGGTTCTTTTGGAAAATAAACTTTAATTCGAAAATAAGGGTTATTTTGGGAAGTAGACTTTAATTTGAAAATTAGGGTTCTTAGTGACCTTGATGTCTGCAATGAAAATTTTCAATTTCGGTGATCAAAGTGAAAGGACACTAAAAGTTTAATGGCTATTGTTAAAATTTACCCTAAAATTAATTAATATTCTTTTTTTTTTTGAATAATCTAAAGGTTACAAGGTAGTGTATATGTATATAGATATTCTTACCCCTTTGATAATATACATAAGACATAACAATTGAACCCGAATCTCTTAAAATAAAGATCATCAACTTTTCTGTCGAGACCATTTGTTGAATTCTAATTTATAGTTTATTTCGATGATAATGTTTACGCGAGAAATTATAATTCATAGATCCCCACTTAAATGCACCACCCAAAGAGAATACCATTTTATTTCATCTGAGTTGATTAATGGTGTACAATTAGTTGGTTCAATTAAAAAAAGCATACCCCAAAAAATAATAATTTAACTTTTAAAAAATCGCTATAATTGAATTAATTTAAGTCGGGATAGAAAGGTTATTTTTTGGGGAAGAAATAACGAATCACACGTTAGTGACTTAATGATGGAGCGATCAAGATTAAAATAATTCAAAAAATAGTAATGGAATTAAAAATTGATAAAGTTGAATTACTAAAATAGAAATGTGGTCAAAGTTGAGAGAATAAAAAGTACTTTATCCTATTAGATTGTGGATTGTTTTTTTAAGAGTAAACTATCTATTTTGTAATGGGTAAACTACAATGTAGGTCAATTAATTATGGATAAGGTTATATTTAGGTCACCTAATTATTAAAAGTTACATTTGGGTCACTCAATTATGGGTAAGGTTACATTTGGGTCACCCAATTATTAAATGTTACATTTAGGTCACTCAATTATGAGTAGGTTACGTTTGGGTCACCATTCATATTTAAAAAAGTACATTAATTTAGTCATTTTTTCTTCCAAATCACTTGTATACCCTTGTTAACACTAGAATATTTCATTTGAAATCATTAATTAATCTAATACACAAATTGATATACTTTTTTTAATATGAAGGGTGGCCCAAATGTAACCTTGCCCATAATTGAGTGATCCAAATGTAACCTTTAATAATTAGGTGACCCAAATGTAACTTTACACATAATTGAGTGACCCAAATGTAACCTTACCCATAATTGAGTGACTTTCGTTGTAGTTTACCTTTTGTAATTTACTTATTCTCGTTTCTGTTTTGGTCATCTAACTAATTTTTTTTGGTAAAATAATATCTAACGTTACGTTTTGTTTCTATTTTAACATCTTACTGTTAAAAATTAACGAGAAAGTTGACATAATATTCTTTTTATTTTCTCTCTCCTAATAAGAAAATGCCACGAAGACATACCGTTAATTTTTAACGATAGATACTAAAATAAAAACAAAACTTAATATTAGATAATATATTGTCAAAAAAGACCAAAACAGAAACACATAAATAGACGGGGTGCAAAATATGTACTTTACCTTTTTTTTTAACATAGATTTTGGTCTGTTTATTTACCAGGAATAAAAAACAAATAAATATACGAAACATTTACCATTTCGAAGTTGGAAAACATGGCTGCTTCTAAACTGCTTATCCCCTCACTTGCCCACTTCCGCCCACTAACATGCGCCGCCGCCTCATTCCCAGCGCGGCTGGTTCCTCAACCACCGGACCTCCTCAAGTGGGTCAAGAGGGAAGGTGGGTTCGTGCACGACGCAGTGACGATAGCCCGGGATGCCACCTACGGGTTAGGCCTCGTCGCCACCGGAGAAATCCCCAGAGGCTCTGATCTTATCGTCCTCCCTCATCACGTTCCCTTGAAGTTTCATTCAGACAAAGACGACGTGGTTGACTCTGTTTTGCTCCATTTGTCTAACCAAGTACCCGGTATGTTTTTTAGAGATTTTTCACTCAAATTTTCCTTGGAGTTCTTTGTCAGTCTGTTGTCTTTTAAATGTTCGATATAAATCCTAAAAGAAGATTTTTTTCGGCGCCTCACAGCATTAGAACTGCTCATAGATTTCGTTATGCTCCATAAAGATTTAAATTTGAGTGATTCTGGTGTGGGTTTCCTTAAATTTGGTGATTCCAAAAGCCTAAGCTTATGAGAAAGGGCCCAACCATACGTTTAAGTTCTAACAGAAATGCTTTAGTTGCTAGTATTTATACAGTGGGTTTGGCAAACTACTCAAGAGATGAATGAGTTTATTTATTTAGCTGAAACGTATGAGATTTTGCTTATTCGTATGTATTTTTGTTGTTTAATTCTAAATACCTGTTATGTTAGTTTTGTAAGCCTCAAATCATAGTTAAATGTATATATCATTCGCTATCAAGCCTAGTATCGTAAGGGTAATGGCAGTCCATGGTTTCCCTGAGAAGGACTAGGGGTACTTTGAATGATTCATGAAGTTGGCAAAAGTAGTAGAGAGTGAGAAGTGGACCTCCAAGGAATCAAGCTATCCTGAATAAGTGAAATCAATTGTGATGGAGAAATATGCATGCTAAAGTAGGATGAATATTCGATCATTTTCCTGTATAATTATTCCATCCTAAGGGTGAATTACCATCTAGCTAATGGAAGTGCATGGCTAGGGAAACAAATTCCAAATTGTTTCTCAGAGCAACTTTTATTTGCTTAATTCTTATTGTGTTTTTGTGTTCATTATTTTGCTTCTGTGTTGATTCAACCCCAAATTGATTCTCCAAGAGTCCATTTATAGTGAACTAGAATGATTTGTTTACAAGTGGCCGATAGTTTTTTTAGTGTCAGGACGTTTTGGACTTAGCTAGATAAATTACTTTAATTGGTTACTTGCTTTGCTTGAGAACTTTGTTTAATATATCAGGGTTGTAATACATTAAGTAGATTCATATATTGATGAGTGGAGATGCTCTTCAAGATCATTTTATTCATGCTTCTTTAAGTCTGATAGTTTCTGTTAAAACATTAAATATTCTCAAGACAACGAATCCAAAACTAGGTAGAGATCAGTAACAGAAGATAATACAACAAACCGAGTCTGTTTCTAGATATCATGCCCTATTTATGACCAAATCCTCACTCTGCAAACATGAAACAATTATTTATGTTCTCATCCATCTCCAATCTGTTTTTCGTCTCTTTATCTTGACATGCTTATCATCCGTTAAATCACATCTCTCGAGGGTTTTTTTGTGAACTAGTTTCTCTCATTTGGACAAAGGGTGCTATCCTGACTTTTCTCTTGTTTGCTTTATCTTTTAACGGATTGGGAAAAATTGGCATATGAACATAGAGAAGGGAATAAATAGAATTATTGAAAATTAAACACTTCAAGATCATAACAAATATAATAGATTTTAGGGGGTTGTGCATCAACTATAATGATTGAAGACTACTATGGTTTGGGGGCTTAAAAGAAATTTTCATATAACACATAATAGATTTCTTGATATCACGAAATACTAAAATTGCTTTAGTGAATGCCATCATGGAAATTTCTTTATTCTCATATAGGTTAATAACTACCAAGTTTTGTAAATTGGGCGGTTTAGATTTTTAAATTGGACTCTCTGGGAGCATTTGACAGAGGAACTATGGGCAATGAAGTTGGGACTGAAGCTTCTACAAGAAAGAGCAAAGGTTGGATCCTTTTGGTGGCCTTACATTGGCAATCTCCCAGAAACTTACACTGTACCGATCTTCTTTGCTGGAGAGGATATAAAGAACTTGCAATATGCTCCTCTTCTTTACCAGGTATATATTTTCATCATTTATGTTACTGAGTAGGACATATCTTATTTTCTTTGTATGAATTTTAATTGACCCAATGTGATAGATGCTAGTGGGACAAAAGAAAAAATTGCGGAAGCCACTATCGTTGCTACTCTAATGGTTTGACGGATCAAATAATGTTCTGTGTTGAAACTGAGAATTGAGAATGCGGTCACTGCTCACATTAATTTGTGCCATTTTGGGTGTACACTCCCTTGTTTTTGTTTGCTTATTTGGTTGATATCCAATTCCATGATTAGCTTCAAAGTTGGTTGTGAACTTTCCCCATTCAGGTGAACAAAAGGTGCCGTTTTCTTCTGGAGTTCGAGCAAGAAGTCAAAAATGTTCTTAAGAAGCTCAAACCAAGTGAACATCCTTTCGCTGGCCAAGATGTAGATGCATCATCCCTTGGATGGGCAATGTCAGCAGTCTCATCCAGGGCATTTCGTTTACATGGGAAAAAGCTTACAGATGGAACCCCCAGTGATATCCCAATGATGATCCCTCTGATCGATATGTGCAACCATAGCTTCAACCCAAATGCCCGGATTTTGCAAGAACAAGATGCTGGAAATCCAAACATGCTAATAAAGGCAGGTTTTGTCAATATTTTATCGTTGTAATTTCAATCAATTTTGATTTGATTAAAATCCGTACGGGATGATAGATTTTCATATACATCTCTCTATCAGGTTGTAGCTGAAAAGGAGATCAAACAAAGTGATCCTTTACTTCTGAATTATGGCTGTCTAAGCAATGACTTTTTCCTTCTGGATTATGGATTTGTTATACCGTCAAATCCGTATGACCATATTGAGCTCAAATACGATGGGGCTCTTATGGATGCTGCAAGTATGGCTGCGGGTGTTTCTTCACCCAATTTCTCATCACCAGCTCCATGGCAACAAGAAGTTCTGTCACAGCTTAATTTATTTGGAGAAGCTCCAAATCTCAAGGTTATTTCTACCCTTCGTGCTACTTTAAATAGTTGTCGTCTTTCGTATTGTTTTCAGTAACCTTGAATTGTAAATGAAGTAATGTCTGCTGTGACAAAACATTGGTCATTTATATTAATATTTACTGCCCCTTTTGCTTATTCCTAATAGGTAACCGTAGGTGGTCCTGAATTAGTAGAGGGGCGCTTATTGGCCGCTTTACGAGTTCTTCTATCGAATGACAAAGAAACGGTGCAGAGGTACGATTTCAGCATCCTACAATCTTTATCAGCTGAAGCTCCCCTAGGAGTTGCGAATGAAGTAGCCGCATTTCGTACCATTATTGCACTCTGCGTAATTGCATTGGGACACTTCCCAACAAAGATAATGGACGACGAGTCTCTCCTAAAACAAGGTGTTTCCGTTTCAACCGAGCTGGCGATACAGTTCAGGATGCAGAAGAAATCCGTGATTATCGATGTCATGAGAGATCTCACCAAAAGGGTAAAGCTTCTTTTATCAAAGGAGGCAACTACTGCTTGAGGCTAAATTCCTTATGGTATGGTATCATTCAACAACACCTTTCTCCTTCTCTGTCACTTTGTTCTGGTTTATAAGATTTGCTGTTGTATTTAGCAATTAACTTTTTACACCTATGGATATTTTTTACTAGGAGTAAAAAACAGAGAGGTAATAATTTGATATGAGATATCTATCCTCATAAGTTATTCGGGTTTAACTTGCAAAGAACTTTAATCCTGAGTTAAAAGTAAATGAGTTTTACACTATGTAGTGGATTTTAACCCTATATATATAATATGGAAAATGCTTTGATACGCAAGCTTGTTGTTTACACAAGCCTTTCAATTTTAGGGATTTAGGTTAAGGTTTAGGGTTTATGGATTTAGTATGTAGGGTGTAGAATTTAGGGTTTAGGTATTAGGATGTTAGGGTTAGTGATTTAGGTTTTAGATTTTATAGCTTAAATATGAAGGGTTGTATAATTTTTTTATACAACTTGTGTATCAAAATATAATTCATATCTAATACCTCTGCAAAATATGTGCATATATATGTGGTGAACATTTGATGCAATGAGGATGTATTATTTCATTTCATGCACAGTTAGTAAATCAGATAATCATAATATGATATAAAATACCGTAACATTTTTACGATTGATATTTTAAAAATTAAGCCATTGAATTTATTAATATTATTGTATTTATTATACACAGTAAATTTTTGAATCAATTTAATATTTATATATGTTTTTTTATTGTTATTTATTTTAAGCATGGACATTTAATTTGGGTTAATTTTTATATTTCGCAAGCATTTAAAAATAAAGTAAATGGAAACAAGATTTTCATAATTACACTTTAATTAATAATTATTAGTTAGGTCTTTTTTAATTAAATCAATTTGACATTTATCATTTAATTTCATTACATATAATATTCAGGTAAAATGACAAAAGATACGCTGATGTTTGCATATTTTGTTATTTGACCTCTCTTTTTTGTCTAAAAATGGCCTTAATGTTTTAATTTGGTCTAAATATGCCCTTGTTTAATGTAAATTGTCTGTCAACTGTCGGTCAACGACTGATATTGACTGGACTTATCATGTGTTAAGATCTGTTGACGTGTCAGCATTATATTTGTCATGTATCGTCATTAGATTCGGCCACGTGTTAGCATAATAGTCGGCCATGTGTCACCATAAATAAGGGTATATATTTTTTTTAAATGACGTGACATCAGCAAATTTTAACAACATCAGTTGTTGACCGTCAGTTGACTGACAATTTTTATTCAAAAGGAGCATATTTGGAATAATTAAAACGTTAGGAACATATTTAGACAAATTAAAATATTAAAGGCATATTTGGACAAAAAAAGAATAAAAAACTAAATGATAAAACATATAAATGTTGAGTGCATCTTTTATCATTTTGCCTAATATTTATACATAGAATCTTTATTAGTTTATTTTAGTGTCTACATCCATTTATTAGTAGCAAATAAAATATAAGGAAATATTCGCTGTATTGTCAATAAAAAATACTTAAAGTATATATAAAATCATGACAAATATTCCTGTGTTACATTTAAATTTTAAAAAAGTAAATAGATAAAATATTTGTTATTATTTTAATCTATTTCTGTTTTTTTTTCTACTACATGTATATAATAATAATTTAAAATATAAATAAGTATGGAAACATTTTAAGTGTAATGATAAGCTAAAAAATAAGTCATGTTACTATAATCATGAAATTGAATATTGGTGGGTTAGCTTAACCGTGTGAAAAGAATTATCTATTTCATCATCTTGACATTATTATTTTTATCAAATTTTATTAATTTTAATTTTATTGAATTTAACCAAAAAATGTCATTAGATAGTAATCGAGATTTTGTAAATTATAATTATAAATAATACATCATTTGAATAATTACAATTATAAAATATGATCGGATTGCTAGTCACAATATATTTATATTTATATCAAAATAAATTTAGACATAAATCATTCAATATAGAACATAAATAAGATAAATTTAAAGAGAAAATATTAACGGAGTTAATTCAAGTGGTAAGTAAATTGATATCGTTTAAGCATGCATCGAGTTCGAAGCTATGTATATGCAGAAAAATTGAAAAATTCACATACTAAAATCAAGTATATAACACGAATCGTTTTAAATTAATAAACGCAAAGTATGAAGAATCGAGAAAAAAAATCCAAATATAATTTAGATAGGTTGGCATTGGGCCAATTCAACTTGAGATATATTTCTAGAATGTGAAGCTGCCCCAAACGGCGATCAGCCGGCATTTTGATGTAGTGGTTTAAGCTACTACTAATAATAATAATATTCATTTGACAAATGATTTTCCTATAAATATTTTATATATTACCAAAACTTCAGGGGAAAAGAAAGATTGCTTAATTTCTAGAAATTTAGAACATTCTTGTACACTGGAAAATTAAACTTAATTGACATTAATATATGAATTTATAGCGATTTAGAAGATTCTTAGGATAATTAAATTATTAAAGACTTATGGGTTATTTTTATCATCAAGTTCGTTTTAAATAATTAATTTAATTTTTTTAAACGCATTTAATTTGACAATAAATTTTTTGAATTGTAGCTATTTGATATCATTGACCGTTATTATGTTGACGTGACAGCTCACATGTGAATGACGTAGTAGAAAGATAACTTTTGATTTTTTTAGAGTTTGAGGATAAAATTTAATTTTTTAGGAAGTTTGAGAAATTAATGTTTTTGTTATAATTTAGGCGTCAAATTAAATACTAACCCTTGAATTAGCCTGATCCATCATAATTTTGTTAAAGATTAGCAACATAGACGAGTGATAATTTTATAATTCTTTTACATTTGATGAAAAATTTATGAATTTACTAATAGTTAGATGGCTAATAGTGCAATTTACCCGAAAAATGAAAGAATTAAATCAATCAAACGATTGTTGGGCAGAAAAAATATAGAGGAATTTGTTGAAAGTCTCCTCTCTTTAATCAACCAAATTATTAAATGGAATTATTGGCCAAAAATATATATATTTAACGAAATCATGTTAGGTATCAAATGATTGACTTATTTAATTTAATCGTTTGATTTTTTTAAGGGTTTTATTTTGATGCACAAGCTGTGTAAATTTTTTTTACACAATCCTTTTATAAAATTTAAAATCTAAATTACAAACCCTAGCAACGTAAACCCTAAACCCTAAGCCCTAAACCCTAAACTCTAAATTCTAACCATAAACCTTAAATTATATACCCTACATACTAAACCCCTAAACCCTAACATAAAACCCTAAACCCTAAAATTAAAGGGCTTGTGTAAACTAAAGTTTACACAAGCTTGTGCATCAAAGTATTTTCCTTTTTTTAATATAAAATGAAATTAAAAACTTTAAAATAAAAAAAATTATAACTCTTGATGGTCCAAATTCAACTTTAGGAGAATTTATCTAGCTATTATTATAATCAAAATAATTTATTATCTCTTGAAATAATCAAAACCCAACTATATATCATCAAGACTTTCCAATTATTCAAGAAAAAAGATTTTAGAGAAAAAAAAAAAGAAATGTTCCATTATTTCATCCGTAAAACAAATTTATGAACTATGAAAGTTCCATGTAACCCATATTGACCATGTTGGAGGAGAATAAAACTCAATCCGATTCGATTATATAAAAATATAGTTTTGAGTTGTTTAAGCTAATTCGAAGATATTTAATTTTTTGAATTTGAGTCTAATTGAAGCTCAACTTAAACAATTCGAATAAATCGATTAACCAAAATATATCATTTTGAAGAATAAGTTTTCTTTCTACCTTTTATTAAATGAAAACGGCATCGTTTTATGTTTTAACTTTACCTTTTCATCTTTTCTTTTGTTCATTTTATTTTTAATTGAGTTCCTAATTTATTTTTACGATTGTAAAATAGAGAGTATTGCAGATTGAATGTTACGTTTTTTCATCTTTTTCTTTTTTTGATGTAAAAGATTAAACCTAATGTTAATAAAATTTGTTTTTATTTTAGTATCACCGTCGTTAAAAATTAACAACAAAGCTGGTGTGATATTTTCTTATAAGATTAGAAAATTTGAAAAAATTAACAAATGATACATCACCTTTGTCTTTAATTTTTAACGACAAAGTATCAAAATATAAATAAAACGTAACGTTATGCGTAATTTTAATTACTTGAGAGAGAAAAGTTGACAATGTGGCTTAATGAAATGAAGACGCCAATCTAGTTGATAAAGATAATGAAAGTGCATAAGACGTGAATATCTGTTTTAAGGTTAAATTATGAGAAAAAATATATATAATTTTTTTTTGCTCGACGAAAGAAGTGTGATTTATTAATAGAATAATATTAATGAATTAAAAATTATACATGCATATTTGTTATGTAACTTTTTTGAATATATTTGTTTTGTAATTTTAATTGCATAAGACGTGCTTAATGAAAGAAGTATGATTTATGAAAGAAAAATTATACATAAAAGTTAATTAAAATAGTATATTTGATTTGACTTGATTTTAACTTCATTTAATTTATCTTGATTTGAAAAATTTAAATTGAATTAGAATTGAGAAATAAAACTTACTAACTTGATTAATTCAAAATTTTTAATCCAGTTTGATTGAATATTTACCCCTAAACTACAATTTTTACTATATAACCAAATTTATAATGCTTTACAAAAGTATTTAAAACTACACCGAAATTTCTAACATTTGAAATTTTGGTAATGGTTAAAATTTGTAGGTACTCGTAATAAAAAGGATGGATTGTAGATTGATATAAATTGCTTAAACAAACTCTCATGTATTTTTGTTCATGTTTTAAATTTTTTAGTGGCTCAAGCAGTACCAACTTGCTTAATCATTGCCCGATACAACTACACTAATAGAATAAGATTACGTCAAGAGAAAATATTTTATGCACTGACAATGTAAATTTTATTTTTCACAAGCGGGTCTAGTTTATTGTCTACAGGTTTTATTTAAATTTTAAAGTTAGAGTTTATGAGTTAAGATTTAAAATTTCGTATATAGATTTAAATTTCATATTAAGAAATTTAAATAACCATGTCAAATGATAACTCTTCCCTAAAAATTAAAGGCAAAATGATAAAAGATGCCCCCAACGTTTGCATGTTTTGTCATTTGGCCCTCTATTCTTTTTTTGGTCCAAATATGCCCCTAACGTTTGCTTGTTTTTGTCATTTGGCCCCCTATTCTTTCTTTTGGTCTAAATATGCCCCTAATGTTTCATTCATAGTCCAAATATGCCCCTGTTTGATGTAAACTGTCAATCAACTAACGGTCAACGGCTTATAAAAAAATTGACGTGGCATCAGCAGATCTTAATACGTGGCAAGTCCAGTCAACATCAACTGTTGAACATCAGTTGACTGGTAGTTTCCATCTAACGGGGGCATATTTAGATCAAATTGAAACATTGGGGACATATTTGGACCAAAAGAAAGAATATAGGGGTAAATGACAAAACATGCAAACGTTGGGACATCTTTTGTCATTTTGCCAAAATTAAACAATATAACTGAGACAAATTACAACACTTAACCAAATATGCTACTTACGTAATTACATACAATTAAACGCAAATGTAATTATCATGTAACTTTATTAAACAATACCCTCAATAAATTAAAAATTCAACATATGCAATTATTTATTTATTTATCCAAAATTATATCCTTCATTACTTTATATGTAGATATAAAGTATAAACAAACAAATAACAAAAATTTTCCAACTCCCAACCGTTTTAACATTGTTTGATTGTTTCATTTAAATTAAGGTTGTTGTCGGGGTCACATAGAAAAGTCTAAAAAGAAGGAAATAAAAACTAACTGCTACATTATTAATTAAACAAATTTTTTTGGAAGATTCCTCAAGTCTTTCTAAATTTGTATATGTTTGACAGAAAAAAAATAAAGTACACAATAGTAACTAAATTATAAAAAATATCATTTTTATCACTATCTTTTAAAAATAGTCATTAAATTTGTTAAAATAATATAAATGGTCATTAAATGTTACAAAATAGTATACCAATTCGATTAAGTTAATGATTATTTTACAATAGTTTAACAAATTTAATAACTGTTTTATACTAATTTAATAAATTTGATATCATTTTATAATTTATAAAAAATTAACAACTAAAACGATATTTTTCATAATTTAGCAACCAGCCAGTGAACTAGACAAAAATGACGGAATATAATTAAATAATAATAATAATCTAATGACGTGGGCGCCATTGCACGTTTTTTCCACTCTCGTGCGAGCTTGACAATTTCAAACCATCCAAGTCTTCGTTTTTTGAGCTTTTTTATTGATTTAATCATTTTTGATAGAATTATTCGTTTATTATTCAATTGAATATAATATATAATAAATATGATTTGAATCTTCTGAACCTTTAAAATATTCTATTATTTGTTGAATTTCATATGATCTTTTTGTGATTTAAAATGTTAGAATTTGATTTTTGTATTTTATAGAAATTAAGAAGTTAGTTAATTAAATAATATTGTTAAACTTCAACGTTAAATTTTAACAACTTGTATGTTCTAAATTAATAAACGATTAATTGTTCTATACACGGATGGTAGAAACAAAAGGTTTTTACAAGTGCCTTAATTTTAAGTTTAGAGATGTAATTTAAGGTTTAGAGTTTAATAGTTTAGAATTTAGGGGTTATGGGTAGAATTTAGGGTTTAAGGCTAAAATTTACGGTCTATATCCTAAAATCTAAATCCTTAACCATATTACCCTAAGATCTAAACATTAATATCTAAACTTTAAACCCTAAAATTTAACCAAAACTCCTAAATTCTAAATCCCTAAACTCTAAAATTAAGATAATTGTGAAAACTTTTTTTTCTACCACCACCCGTGTATTGAATATAAATTATTAATAAAAACCAACAGTTTAATTTCTCAATTTTCTCATTTTAACAAGTTATATGCAACAAGTTAACAGAAAAAAAAACTAATTCATGTTTATATATTTTACAACGAATGGATTAATTTCTCAGTTTTTATGAATTGTAAAGATCAAGATCTTAAATTTTATGAAGATATTTAAAAGGAAAAAAAATGTAAAACTCCCTTGATAATTTATCTAGTTTGCATGTAATAGAATATTTTGAATTTTTAATATAATAATTGGGTTTTATTAGAATTTTGAAATAATTGATCAAGCAAAACGACAAATCGTAAATCTGTAATTAGTCTTTGAAAGAATTTGCTGACAAGTAACTTCTTTTACTATTTTTTAAAGGGTGGGAAAAAATTTAAACAAATATAATAACAATCGAGTCATTTTCTATTAATGTAAAACGACACATTGTATTTTGTAGTTACTCTTTGAACGAAATTGCTGAATAAAAGCTCCTTTTTCTAATTTTTTTTACGTACAATTTAATATTCAGACTCTTTTCTGAATATAATTAGAAGGATATCAAATATATATATATATATATATATATATATATTTGATAAATTTTAGTGAGACTCGAACCTATTATCTAAAATAATCGAAGGAATAAAGTTAAATAACTTGTTCAACCGATTAAAATTATACTTGTTCGATATAAAATATTTAAGTATATTCAATCTTTTAATCATATGTTATATTAGTGACATATCAAGCGAATTAAATTTAATTGATTTTTAAGGTTTTTTTAACTGAAGTAATTAAACAAATTTAATAAACAACATCTCAAGAATTATGATGTTATATATATCAGTATACATAATGCCTCATGGCATGCTTCTGCCGAATGAATAAGGACGCAAGTAAAGTTGAAGAATCAGTTAAAGTATTTTAAAAAAAATAAGATTTAAAATAATTATTCGATTTAATATTATAAGTATTTTTTGACATTATACCAAAAATAATAAGCAAAAATAATAAGCAGTCTTATTTTTAAATAAATATTATTCTACATGTCCCATTAAATTTTTTTATGTTTTAAAATTATTCCACTTAATTTGTCTATTTAAAAAATCCAGCAACTTTCACTAGGCATATTCATCTTTTTATAATTTTTTAACAAAACAAAATCTTTTTTAAGAATGAAATTTTCATTTTAATATATTTATAACATTTTTTACATAATTTTTTAGGATAAATATTCTATACACTGGCGGTGGAAACTGAAAGTCTCCACAAACGCCTTAGTTTTAGGGTATATGAGCTTAGTTTAGGGGTTTAAGTGTAGGGGTCTAGAATTTAGGGATAGTTATTTAAAGTTAAGGTTTAGGGTTATAATTTAGGGTTTATAGGTTAGAGTTTAGTTTTAGGGTAATATGATGAGGATTTAGGTTTTAACCTATAAACCCAAAATTATAATCATAAACCTTAAATTTAAACAACTACCCCTAAATTATAAACCCCTTAACCATATACCCTAAACTAAACCCTCTATACCTAAAATTAAGATGATTGTGAAAACTTTCAATTTACACCGTCTCTATATTAAACATTTATTTATTTTTTATTCTAAAACTACGTGAAAAATCAACCAAGGTCGATCTAAAAGACGGGGAAGTGTATTATTTTATGTTACATAAATTAATATTAAACCTAAATCCCATCGAGATTCGATGTGAATTGAGTAATTTCATCATAGACAAGCCCACATGAATATAGGGCAGGGAAGCTCTATAGAAGGGCGTTGGTCCCTATAAAATACCAAAAATTGTCAGGTTCAATGTTCTTTGGACATTGCATGAAATTTCGTCATTTTTATGGAATTAAATAAATATTATATTGTGCGGATTACTTTGACTTTATTATTAAAAAACGTTTAGTTTTGTGAAAAAATATGTTTATAGGGACCAACGCCCTTAAAATATTTTATATATGCATTTAAAATAAAAGCTTCAAATATATTTAAATAAGAAATTTTGGTTAAGATTAAGAGTTAGTTGTACCATACGTCCTCAAATTATGACATTTTTTTAAAATTAGTTCTTAAACTTTAAAACATTCTAATTTCATCATTAAGCTATGATCTTTATTTTAAATTGGCCTCAACTTTTGAGCATTCTAATTTCATCATCAAACTATGACTCTCATTTTAAATTGGTCATCAAACTTTTTGAACATTCTAATTTTATCCTCGAATTGTCGTTTATACCACATCATATTATTACACAATACACATCAACTTTTCATAACAATTAACAAAATTTATAAACGGTTTTATTAACATAAAATATGATTAGCATATATTGATAGATTAGGGATGAAATTAGCACATTCAAAAGTTTCGAGTACCAATTTAGATTAAGAGTCATAGTTTGAGGTTAAAATTGAAATACTTAAAAATTGGAAACCAATTTAAAATGAAAGTCATAGTTTGAGGATGAAATTGAAACGTTTTAAAGTTTAGAGAGCAATTTATAATTAGTGTCAGAGTTTTAAGGACATGCGGTGCAATTAACTCTGAAATTAATTTATAAGTTATATTTTGATACACAATACCTGTAAAATAAATTATATAATCATTCTTTAAAATTTAAGTCACTAATCCTAATACTCTAAATCTTAATCTAAATTTTAAACACTACAACTTAAACTAACACAAAACCTTAAAATTTAATAAATATGTGTAAATTAAAATTTACACAAATTTATATATTAAAACTTTTTTCTTAATTTAATCCGAAATGATTCCTTTTCTCTTGCGGTAGAAAATAAAACGAACAACAGAAAATACTCCCTCACGTGACACTATTCCATAAAAGTCAATGGCTTTTTACATCAGAAGCCATTAATTAGTTTCTTTGAGAAAAAAAAATTGTAGTATTTAATTAAGGATAAATATTCTATACACAGGCGGCGGAAACTGAAGTTTTCACAAGCGCCTTAGTTTTAGAGGTATAGGGAGTTAGTTTAGGGTATATGGTTTAGGAGTTCAGGTGTAGGGGTTTAGAATTTAGGGATAGTTGTTTTAATTTAAGGTTTAGGGTTATAATTTATGGTTTATAGGTTAAAACCTAAATTCTCACCATAATACCCTAAAAACTAAACTCTAACCTATAAACCTTAAATTGAAACAACTATTTCTAAATTCTAAACCCCTAAATCATATACCCTAAACTAACTTCCTATACTTTAAAACTAAAGCACGTGTAGAAACTTTCAGTTTCTACCGCCAGAGTATAAGATATTAATCCTTTAACTAATAGTGGAGATCATTTATAGATTTATTATTATTTATTACGACGTGATTATTTCAAGTAATCGATTTTTGGTACAAAATTAATTACTGGGTAAAGTGCGTTAAAGGTCCCTAAACTATGTAAAAATAATTTTCCAGTCACTAAATTTCAAAAGTTATAAAAATAACTAAGGATCATTTTATAAATTTTGAAAGAAAAAATCCATGACAATCTGATAACTGAATTAAAAGCTTAATGATCATTTTGTAACTTTCAAAACGTCAATGACAAAAATAATATATTTACATAGTTTAATGATCTCTAGAGTAGTTTACTCTTAATTAATTAACATATAATATTCTCTATCTTCTTCTATAAATAATCAATTTGTTGTTCTATTATCTTCCACTCATTTCTCAGTGGCTAACTCGCCATACATTATCCTTTCCCTTTTTTTAACTGAAAAAAGCTTGGCTTTTTCCGACTAATTGAATTCCAAATTCTCAAATAAGATTTTTTTTTCGTTTTTTTTACAACAAAGGAGCAAGTTTCCTTTGTTGGGTTATCGCTGTAAACCCCGTTCTTCGTTCCAATCTTTTTTCCATCTTTTTTGACCATGGTTTGCTTGGTTTCTCGCACCGGAAGGCTCTTGCAGCGATACGACAGCCTCGGCCGCCGCCAAGTTGTCGGGTGAGTGGGTCGTCCTGTTTGGGACTTACGGTCTTTTCCACGACGAAGATTTGGCTGAAATTTCCTTTTTTGGGGGGTATTTGTTCTTTGATTTAGGGCCTTTGACTTTTGTAATTTCCAGGTGCATACCGTACAGATACAAATCTAACGGCGATGGAACTCCGAGCAATGATTTGGAAGTTCTTGTAATCTCCTCACAAAAATGCCAGAAAATGATGTTCCCTAAGGTATTACTCAAATTTTCTTTTCATTTTAAAAAAATCATGTCTTTATAGAAGAAACTGTAAAAATTTATTGCTTTTGATTATCAGGGTGGTTGGGAACTTGATGAATCTAGAGAAGAAGCTGCTTTAAGAGAGTCAATCGAAGAAGCTGGTGTTATAGGCAAGGTTGAGGTTGGTATTATTATTACTATTATTATCAATTATGATTCATTTAACTGTTAAATCCTGCTCTGAAATTGTTTACTTTAATTATAAAAAAACCCCCAAAATTAATCTTGATTCCTGAACTAATTGTGTATACTTGGTTTTCCTGGAAATTGGAAAACACAGTGCGAATTGGGAAAATGGGACTTTTTAAGCAAGCGCCATGGCACATTCTATGAAGGTTACATGTTCCCTTTGCTTGTCAAGGAGGAACTTGCTTTCTGGCCGGAACAAAATCTGCGAAAACGAACTTGGGTAAGCTAATTGCTCCGTTATTCGGACTCGGGTGTAAGTGTTGGATACGGAAATATGTTCGATATGGACTTGTAATCATATTCTCATATCGATAATTCGATATTCGAATATGTGTCTAATTGTGTGGTTCTTTTCTTGATATTTTTGGTTAGATGAATGTGAAAGAAGCAAGGGACGTGTGCCAGCATTGGTGGATGAAGGAAGCCTTGGACATACTGGTTGAAAGGCTGGCCTCCCTGCAGCACCACAGGGAACAAGAGATCACAAGTTGTTTGTAGATAGGGGCATTTTTAGCCACTTATATTAGTTGGCTCTCGAATATTAGTGTCCGATAAGGTCTTTTTATCGAAAGTGTCAGATAAGATTATGTATCGAGGATGAGTGTATTCGATTTTTTTTGAAATCTGGTATACCCAGATTTTTGTACTCATCCTCGGATTTGTGTTAGTCCTAGAAGCTAAGATCTCATGTCTTAGAAGCTAAGATCTTGAGTTGAAGTTGTATCTTGTGCAGAAGATCTTATGTTTAAGTTTTATCTTGTGCAAAAAATCGCTTGAATTTGCATTAGTTTAACCTTTTCGCTGAAGTTGATCTTAACGGTAATGATATGATAGTTCAAATCTAAATAATATAAATTTTCTTTACCTATATTATTCATTCACGTAGGGACGGATCTTGATAACAAAGCTTGAAGGACATACTTAAAGTTGTCAAGAACTAGTACAGGGACGGATTTAAGTCCGACTCGACTCAAACTCAAAAGCCGATATAGTTTAAGGTTAGCCCTCTATCCATTGAATGATTGCCCATTTGAGCCTGCCATTGCAATATTTTGTTTTGGACTTTGAGATTGTTTTGGGTTTTAACCCACTTTTCAAGGACCAGCCAACGTTTTCCGAGTTTTAATCCCATTTTGTTTTAAGTTGTGACAAAAAAAAAAAAATTTGAGAGAGAATTTAATCCACTAAAATTATTCAATATTTTAAAGTTTAATATGATTTTTTTTTAATTTTAAGGGGGCCAAATTTGAATTGTATGGCGTGGCCCCTGATTATAGTTGATACAATTTACATGAACGAACATTTTCAAACGCTTAAAATTTTAAAGCTTAATATGATTTTTTTAAAAAGATTTGTGCCCTTGATTATAGTTGATACAATTTACATGAAGTGTAAGAACGAACAATTTCAAACGCTTAAATTCTTGTATATATGAATGGGGTGAGGTCTGAATAGTATAGATGTTGTAGGCTAAATGGTAAAAAAATATTTTTTTTTGAATAATGACATATGAATTTTAGTAAAAAAAACAATAGAATGTATTGTAAATAGAATGCACTCAAAAAAACGAGGACTATCCAAAAATATATATTATACAAACATAAAAAATCTAAATGTATAAAGAAAAATAAATAACTCTATTAAAATTGGCGTACATCATCAAATAACCGAAAAACTTTCGTGATTATTCTTATAAAGTAAATCGTAAAGGATATTCACGAGGACTAAATTTAAATTGTACCCTAACAATATCGTATTCAGTGGAATCCAGTAGAATAAAAGAAGAAAAAAATGATGACAATTTTTGTGAGACAATTACTTACAGGTAGCACAAGTTAGGTAAGGAGTAAGGACCACGCACCAAAAATGCAGTTTCCCAAACGGTATAAAATTTAATTATTTTTATATTTTTTTAGACCGTTCGATAATATTAATAAATGACTAAGTTTATTTGTTTATTTTTTTCAAGTAAAAATCTTCACATTTTATACTGTTAATCTCATTTATTGATTTACCTTCATCAAAGGTCCAAAAAAATATATAAAAATAATTGAATTTTACACAATATAAATGAATCCTCTCATATATATACATATATTGAAAATAGCCTAATTAAACCGCCGAAATAAAAAAAAATTTCGCTTACCTTTGCCTCTCTTAACAAATTTCAAGCATGCTTTCAATAACTTTTCTTGAACTAAGATCCATTAATTGATCGAATGATTAATGATATTTATATTTTCTTATTTTATATAAATTTGAATCTTAATATTTATTTTGAGATTACAATATATATCTATTTAATAAAAAAGAGAGCATGTTGGCATATTAATATACCATTCACTACCATATGCGTAAAGTTTTTTTTTTCTTTCGAAATGTACTAAAACAATTCATATTTTCCAATCACAATCATATTAATAATATTTTATTAAAACTATATACTTTTAATTTTTAGATATATATGAATTTCAAATTTTCTCCAGCCCTCCTTTGATCCATACAAAAAAAGAATTAAAAAACAAAAAAATGGTTTAACTAAATTTCTTTTAATAGAAAAAAAAAACCAAAAGTAGAGAAGTGATTAAAGTGTAAATTAAAGAGTCTTAACATAATTCACCAAATTACATGCAAATTACACAGAGTCGCTTCCGCCCAAACACTAACTAAAATTCAATTAAAAAAAGGCTAAAACGTCAATTAGCAGAGAACTAAACGACACCTAAAAAATTATAGTTAAAAACACGGCCTAGCTAACTTCACCACTTTACTGAGAACCCGCCGACGGTGACACTTTCGGCGGTCGGCCGCGGCCTCTCTTAACACCGGTAGGCGGAGGAGGAGCGGTGACTGTGGCGGCAGTCTTAGCTTTCTTAGGTGGACGTCCACGCGGACGCCCAGTGCTGACGGGGGTTTTGGGCTTAGGGGGAGCTAACAAATCCTTGGGCATCGGTGGACGACCACGAGGCCTAGGTGGTGATACGACGGCGTCAGACGGAAGAGCCGCCTTGGGTTTCGGAGGACGTCCACGTCCACGCTTGGGCGGCGGATTGGAGTCGGGCTTCATGTAGTTGTTGTTGGACATTACGATTTCACCATTTTGTTTCATGAGGTTGAGGTGGTGGGAAAGGAGAGTGGAGTGATTCTCCGGGAGATCGGAGTGAGTCAACTCGATGTGTTTGGTGATTGATGCCGTGCTTGACCCGTCTTTCTCTTTTAAAGCATCAATGGCTTCCATAATCATCTACCCAGAAAAATATCAGGAAAAAAATAAGCTCAAACGAAATCTCCATAACCAAAAGAAAAAAAAAGAACGAAATGCAAAGTACCTGAGGGTAGTCCGGAAGAGAAGATTGTTGAGAAGCGTTAAAGCATTGAGCTTGATCAGTTTCTTCGGTCGCCATTAAAATTCACAAAAACTTTATTTTTTTTTTAAAAAAATCCTTTTGATTTCCTGAGAGAAAGAAGAACTGTAACTGTTGCTTTGTTGATATTTTGTTGCGAGGGCTTTGGGATTTAAAAGGGAAAAAGCTTTGGGATCAAAGGGAAGGAGAGGAAGAAGAACAATGGGGAAGAGCTATAATCCAACGGCCAGGGATAGCTAGTTTGGGGTTCCATCTAACGGTTTTTATTTATTTCATACAGTTTACGAGGATCGATGACGTGGGTTCGAAGGTTTTCAGAATTTTGGATTAATTAATTTCATTTTTTGAATTCATCGGTTTTTGCTTTCTGTGCGAAAGTATAAAAGAAAAGGGCTTTCCAGATTTATTAACACGAATAGGAAAAAGCCACGTGGTAAAAACAGAAGGGATTGAGAATTTAGAGGGTGACGATAATTGAGTGCGAGTGAGCGTAGGGATGTATCATTCTGTTTTTCTTTGGGCCAAATTTCACATTTTTTCCAAACCCAAATAACTTGGGTTTTTATTTACTAAATTTTAAATTGGATCGGAATCCAATAACCTCTTTTATTTTTTTTATAGGGTAATCTTCACCAGTGGTCCCTTTCGTTTAGGATGTGTTCTATTTTAGTCACTAGAATTAAAAAAGTTATTTTGGTCACTTACGTTTAGAATCGTTTCTATTTTGGTCCATTGACCGTTAGTCACCGTTACTTAAAAAAATTAGTTTCTAATTTAACCCCTAAACTTTCAAAAGTTTATTTTTCACCATCTTCCCAAAAAATTATAAAACTAAAACCCAAAAAATTAAATCAATAACTATAACCCAACACTACAACCCATTCCCCCAAGATTTCTATAAAGTTTCCTATGTTGAAGTGCATCTAGCATTATTTATAGTGCATATTATCAAGAAAATTCTAGGAAGACCTCTGCATATTGGAAGACAAGGATTTGTAATAAGTGGAAACTTACTGGATATTGTCCATTTGGAAACAAATGTCATTTTGCTTATGGAGCTGCAGGTATGGTTCATTGATCAATTGTTTAACCAACTTACATGTTTTAACTCTGCATTTTCGTATCGATTATGGAAAGTGTTTATGGTTATCGATTGTTCGATTCCATTAAGTATGCTGGGATTTTGTTTGCTTGTTGTGTATGTCGTGGTTGTTAAGTAAGAATCATGAACTTAAATTGAATGCATTATACATATACGTGTGACCCTGTTATCGCTTCGGTTAATTCAGATTCGTGAGCACCGTGCTGTTAAGTCGACGCCTCTGAAATTCAAGAACTTTGATCTCACTTTTACTTTCGAGTTACCTTAAAGCTGATGCTACATTGATGTTCTTAGTAAATGCAGAGGATATATGTTTTTGCAGCAAGTGAAGGATATATTTGAATGCATTTCTTGTTACTGCAGAATTATACCGATATAGAGAGGGCCTCGCCGATGCAGAAACCAATGATTCTTCTTGTGCTACCCCTACCGACTCGAAGCAAGGGGGAGGAGGAATGCCCTCAAAAGCTCCTTCAGATACTGTGTCGGTTCCCTCACTTCCACTTTCCAACGTTTATCACACGTAGAAGACATCTATCGCACTCCAAAGGCCAGGACAAAGAATTATTTAAAAATGGAAAGGTCCGGATAAAATCAGCCTTGTATATGGCGACTGGATCGCCGACATTCAATAAACTCACTTCTTATGAGCACTGAAGGACTAAGCAAAACAAAACAACCTGGGAAAGACAGCCGAGAGCTAAAATTCTTTACGATAAAGATCATTTTGTGGGATAACAAACAATCTAGAGATATTCAAGTCCTTAATGGATTCCACTGAGCTGCATAATCTTTATATATGAATCACTATTCCATCCCTAATTGTAGACTTTGCCCTTGTTATCGAATACCCTTTTCCTTTAATGCGAAAATCGGAAAGAATTTTTTTTTGATTTGTTGACGTCACCATTTCGTTCTTTATATATATCACAGGTAGGGAGAAGATATTGTACATGCGTGAACTCGAGTCTGATGCCAACGAAGACTTGTTACGATAACTAGTTGACGTTAAAGTTACCGGAGATTCAATATCGGGAGCATGTAAACGAAACTTTTGCAGTTAGAAAATTAAAATTTCATTTTGTTACCAAAAATTGCTCCACATCCTTCTCACCAAGGACTCGCTCAATACCCAAAAATATAATGCTTAGTTGCTTACCAAGCAATTAACTTTCCAAATTAAGCTTACCATTTTTTCATGCTACAAACACATTGAGAATGTCGCCTTGCTTTTCTCTTCCCTCTACACAACCAACAAACAAAAGAAATCAATCACATTATCCCTCATCGATGCAAAATCACTCGGCTGGAATCATCTATACTCCGGCCACCGACACTCTATTTACCCAGTAAGTTCTCACTTATTACAAATTCTTGTCTTCCAATTAGTCGGCTTCACATTTGATCCATTCCCACCGCCACCGGAGCTGCCACCACCGTACCCTCCGGCAGAAACCTTATAGAAATCTTGGAAGAATGGGTTATAGTGTTGGGTTATAGCAATTTATTTAATTTTCTGGGGTTTTAGTTTTATAATTTTTGGGGAAGATGGTGAAAAATAAAAGTTTGAAAGTTTGGGGGTTAAATTAAAAACTAATTTTTTAAAGTAACGGTGACTAACGACCAAGAGACCAAAATAGAAATAATTCTAAACGTAAGTGACCAAAATAATCTTTTTTGAATTCTGGTAACCAAAATAGAACACACCCTAAACGAAAGGGACCACTGGTGAAGATTACCTTTTTTTATAATACATGTTTATTTTTATGGTTTGTGTTCGGGATTTATAGCTCTCTTTCAACAATATTATTTACAATGTTTGAATTCGTATTCTCTCCTTGAGAAAATAATGTGACTTGTCATTGCACCCAACCCTTGTGTAAGTAGCCAAGTGCTCTTCAAGTCATCTCACAGGCCACCCACCAAGGATTGAATCCCTCCGAGACTATTCTTATTAAGTTTATTAATATAGTGACACATGTAAAGATTTGGTTGGATGTTAAAATATAGTATCATTTTGAAAGAATATGTAAGTGATGAAAATCAAATGTATAATTATACAGATTAATTTAACTGACATGTCAACATCTCTATTAACTTTTAACAATTCATAAATTGATTGATACTATTTAAATAGTTACGCGACCTGACTAAAAAAATTAATAGTTTGGCGGTTAAAACATAATTAATCCTATAATTAAGTGACTATAGACGTAGTTTACCCTAAAATTATTTCTTTTATTGTATTTGTGTTAATTTTTTGAATCGTGTTTGAAACTAAAAAAAATAACTGTGAGACACATTGAATGAGATACACAGTTAACCAGCTGAAACGCATATTCGAATTAAAAATTGGACTTCATATCCATTTTTTTTAGAAAAAAATGTTTTTGAACTTAATAATTGTCTCAACAGAAAAGTGAATAATATTCATCGAAATCCGATTTAATCACTTATAAATTATTAAAAAAATTGTTCTGTTTTGGTTAACGTATTTACAAAGAAACGTCAGTTGACCAACTCAATTTGAACGGTTACGATAAATTCAACCAGTCTCTTTATTTTTTGTCAGAAAATAGAGAATTTGAACTTAGAATATTAACTATGCTGTTTGTCCCTATATTATACAGGGATAACTATATTTTTAGTACCCACCTTTATCCGTTTCTTATTTTGGTATTCTATCTATTTTTTTGGGTAAAATATTACCTAACTTTACGTTTTGTTTCTATTTTGATACTCCGCCGTTAAAAATTTAACGAAAGGTTGACTAAGAGAGAGAAAATCACACGTGACATGCTGCCACATCATTTTCTCTCTCATAGTCAACATCCACGTGTGCTTTTTTTTTCATGATTTTTGTTGACATGGCATGCTGACTAGGAGAGAGAAATGATGTGGTAGCATGCCACGTGCGATTTTCTCTCTCCTAGTCATCATTCTATTAATTTTTTAACAGCGGGGTACCAAAATAGAAACAAAACGTAACGTTAGGTTCTATTTTGCCAAAAAAATTAGGTAGGGTACCAAAATACTCCAAACGTTTAACTGAATAATCATTTTGGTCTTTTTTTGAACCAATTTAACCCCTAACGTTTTATTTTGGGTCAAAATAGCCCCTATGCGGATAAGAATTGTTAGTCAACTGACGATAAACAACTTGGAATGACTTAATAGAATGACGCGTTAGAAGAAATATTTTATATTTTATACAATTTTATAAAAATATTTTATGATTTATGTGTCGTTATATAAAATTGGCATATTTGTCTATATAACACTGCTATCACGGCGTGCATTGCCATGTAGGTTTGTCACATTATTCCAAGTTGTTTATCGTCAGTTGACTAACAATTTTCGTCTATAGTGGGACTATTTTGACCCAAAATAAAATGTTAGGGTTAAATTAGTTAAAAGAAATTAGTGGCATTTTTTTTAACATTATACCTATATATATTGCATTGAAGCAGTTAAAGAAACACTTGGATACTAAGTAACTTTTAGGTTCGAAATAAGTCTGGTTCGGTCAGTATTTGTTTTTTTTGAACAATTCTTACTTAGGGAGAGGGGGAAGGAAAAATTTACTCATACTGGGTCTAGAAGCCACAACCTAGTGAGAGGGGAGGTGTCAACTGAGAAATTTTATCCACTTGCTACAGAGATTGTTGACGTGAAATAGTTTTTTTAATTTATTTATGATCTGCAAATATATAAATATCAAAATAGTTATTTGACTCTAAACTTTATTCAAAATATTAATTTAACCCAAAACGTTGTGCATAATACATAATTAAAAGAATAAAAAAGATAATTATTCATATATAATAATGTGTGTGTGTGTTTTTTTTTTAAAATCAACAACCAAAGCATACAATTCATTAAGGGTGGCTGGGCGAGCAAGAATGCGACCTACATTGATTAGACATTAATTCAAGGGCTTTGGGTCGTTGATATATTAATATTGTGATAAATTTAGCATTCCAGCTAAGTATGGAACTTTCATGGGGCCTCCTTTTTTATTAGCCATGGTCTTATATTAGGAATGGTATAAACACTAAACCATAAAAACTAATATAAACAACTAATTATGTTAAAAATTAACACAAATTATTAACATTTTGAAGCTAAACAATTAAATCAGATTGAGTTTAGTGCGATAAACATGTTATAGATACAACATATATGAGAACGTGGTCGAACATGCTTATAGAGAGATATGAGTAGTATAAATATTGTATCGAATCATTTAATATTTAAAATAAATAAAACACGGATACACCAACACCGTATCAGATTATATACTTGCTAGTTAAAACTGAATATTTAAAATAAATACAGCACATATTCACAAAAATATCCGAGAGAGGAGGAGAGTATAGGTGGACAAAACTCGACTTGAAAAAAATTGAATTATTTGACTCGATTTAAAATAACTCAAAATTTTTAGTAATTAGTTTACTAGTTTTCAAGTTCAAGATGAGTCCCTTAGTTCTACCCGATATCTATATATCATTTGTGAAAATAAAAAGAAATATATATGTATATCACATATGGATATAGAAAATTGTTTAAATTGGAATCAATCTGTATTATAACACTATAAATAATTACAATTAATTTTTTAAATTCGAATCGGAAAAAAATTCAAACAAAGTTGAATTGTAAAATAAGGCTCGCAAATTCAACCAACTCAAAAAATTTTGACTCACTCGATCGAACGGTCAATCCTGGAGGAGAGAGATAAAAGGGTAGTTGCAGTGTTATCAAGCCTTCTTTAACTCCCTCTTTTAAATGCACACCTTTCTTCCCTCTATAATGGCTTCCAAGCAGACATTCATTTCATGGGGTAACTTTCCTTACAGATAAACTAACAGCCTGCCTTCATTAATCTGCTCTTCTTCTTCTTCTCACACTTCATAGAATCTTTTGAACTTCACAAACCTTAAATATAATATAATAAATTAATTAGGGTTAGTTGACAAAAGCTGATTCCAAGGAAGTTTCTATGACCTTTTTTTAATTTAAAGATTTGTCTGAATTTTCCTCCTTGAGAGCTTGAACTATGTTTTGTCCTTAGATGACAATACTGAAACAGATTACTAATATTTTATATTTATTTTTGAATTATTTTTTCTAATTTTATTATGTTAATTTGGAGTTGTTGTGCTCTTAAGGGCATTTAGAACTTTTTCTTAGATTCATCTCCATCATCTAAACCCTAGATATACAAATTAGTAGACATGCTATGTTTAGAGAATGAGAATCTCCTAATGAGGGTGTGATTATTAATTAATTAATTAATTGAGATTAATGTCAATAACCCACATGAAACACCTTAATTAATTACTATACCAACATATCAACTAAGATAGAGTTTGGAATATTAAAACCTCACCCTATACCCTAGGCGAAAACCCTAGCTAGTTATAGTAATTTTCCTCTAAATGTCAGAATTCTTCACCTTCAGCTTTTAATATTTTTCCCTCTTGTGGAATTAACAATGGTTAGCAGCTCCCATAGTTTTCTTTTTTAGGGTTCCATCTCTTTCCACGGTGGTTATTATTTGAAGCTTTCTTCCCATGGCAGAAAGTTGGCAACAGTTTTGCAGAAGAAGAAAATTTAATTGAATCTCTTAGCATTAACAGAGAGAGAAAATTACAGTGCAACTACATAAGGAAGAAGAAGAAGAAGAAACAAGAGCATTAGCCCTAGCCTTTTCCCATTGTCATCACCGAAAAGGCTAAAGCCAATGCTCTCTCTCATATAATCATCCACTACAGTAAAATCTTACAGACATTTTTGTTAATTATGAAGAGGATTAGGCCCCGTATGAACTATCCTCTTATCATCTTCGTTTCCAGAAAACACAGGTGAGCTTGAAGGAGCTTGAGGAGAATTTGCAGTGCCAAAAACCCAGACTTTCCTCGGCGGAGCTGACCACACAGACCGATGAACTCGTCGATGGCTATGGCTGCTTTCTTCAGCAACAGCAAAACAAAAACCCAAGTGAGAGAAAAGCAAGATAATCCACAGCAAGAACAGTGCAGCTCTTGAAATTGTCATTTGCAGAACAGACAATGTGAGGATCAAAGAGAAGAAGGGAACTTGTTTTAACTTTGGTCTGCTCCTGATCTTAAGGGTCTGGTCACATGATCTTGGCCCTTGATTCCTGGAACCTTCTTATGAATATGATATGTCTGAAAATCTTTGGAGTTTGAACCTTTTCAGCTCTCAAACAACCACCAGTTCCACTGCTCCTGCCGCTTTCTTTTTTTCTAATAGACACATATGTTTTCTGGTTTCTGGTTTTTGTTTGTTTTACAAATGGTATTTCATTTGTTATTAAATTCTCAACTCAGTGTTTGCTGGGAGAAGGTGTTGTGGGACTGTCCGGTATTAATAGCCCTTGTCCGGGGGAATATTTTCAAAATCTGATGAATTCATGAATATATATATATATATGATTAATATCCTATATACACTGGCGGTGAAAACTGAAAGTTTCCACACAAGCGCCTTAGTTTTAAGGTATATGGAGTTAGTTTAGGGTATAGGGTTTAGGTGTATGAGGTTAGAATTTAGAGATAGTCGTTTCAATTTAAAATTTAGGGTTTATAGGCTAGGGTTTAGTTTTTAGGGTAATATAGTAAGGATTTAAGTTTTAACATATAAACCCTAAATTATAACCCTAAACCTTAAATTGAAACAACTATCCTTACATTCTAATCCCCTACACCTAAACCCCTAAACCCTATACCCTAAACTAACTCCCTATACCCTAAAACTATGGCGCTTGTAGAAACTTTCAGTTTCCAACGCATGTGTATAGAATATTTATCCTATATATAATACATTGGTAGAACAAAACTTGAAGCTCTTTGTATTGTACCACAAGTTGTTTTATTAATGTCTGGATATATAATAAGGGCGATTCAAAGATTTCGGGGGCATGTGCAATTTATTAAAATGAGGCTCTTAATTTATAATCAGTAAGAGATATTATTTTTTTCTTAAAAAACTTACCTTAATAAAAAATATTATTAAATTATTCTCTTAAGCAACAAAAAATTGACTTATAAATATTTAATTATCAAACAATTTTACATAAAAAGTGTCATTTTTTCATGTTTTAAGTTTTAGATAATTGTTATACGTATACACACATAATTATATATATGAATTTATATTTATTTTACAAATATTTAATTTAAGTTCTCTATTTTTGGGCCTTGTACGATCGGTTCTATCGCGTCTGTTCAGAACCCCACGATATATAATAGCATTTGTCCGACACCTCTTAACATTGGACAAGCATATGAATATATTTATATTTAGATTCGAGCCAAACTTCTAAATATAATTAAGACTTCAATTAATCATCACTCGATAATTAATTTATATTCTCAGGGTCTTCTAAATGAACTATTAATCGGTTTATTACAAAAGCGTGGGGAATGGATCGCCATCATTCACAATCACATTCAACACACAATAAAAACGTTAGACATTGACAATTCCACCACTTTCAGCCTACCATGGCTGGCGGTTGGGGAATGACACCTAAACCTTCTTTACTCACATTCATACTCGTATACTAATAATCAGTTAATCTAATAAAATAAAATACTAAATCTTTTAAATAAAGTTAAAAGAACTGTCTTTATAATAGACTTTTACACTATCTGATCTAGATTAATCGACCAATGAATTAGACATAAATTAAACCAATATGGTCTCTAAAAAAAGAACGAACAAATCAGACAAAAAAAAAAAAAACAGGGTCAAGTGTGAGAGCCAACAATCATGTAGTAGGTAGAACCTTGATTTCACATTGTTTACAATTGTGATGTCTGTATTTCTATTTACAACTTTAAGATTTAAACCTCTAAATTTATTTATTAGGTCTCTTAAATAAGATTAAAAATTTGCCTTTAAGCAAAGTCAACTGCAGGAAGATTCTACTTCAAAAGTGGGAACGAGCAGAAAAGAGGCAAGAAACCATGCTGTCATTCTCAAATCTTTTTTGATTGAAATTCATATTTTCATGCAACAGTAGAGGAATGACAAGGCCAATACTAGATTGTTGATAGTGTAATCCTGCAGCTGTTTGTTGGTAATGCTTCAAGTGTTATTATAACTATATCTCACATTGGTTGGGAAAATAGCTAGGGAAGGGTATTTATACTCATGCTTCCCCCCTCCCTTGTTGAATGGGAAAGAACAAGGGAAGTCCTCGCGCGCCGCCGCTGTCCGGCCGCCTCGGGCTCGGGCTCGGGCAACACGTTTCTTCGACACGTACGCGCGTATATATTCGTTTTGGAGAAAATTCGTATGAAATTTTCTTATGATTTCTGATTTATAGGCTTTTGAGAAAAACTGTTCGAATCAATCAGAATTTATTTTTTAATTCATATCTGAACTGCAACGTTCAGAATAGTTGCTTGATTCGAACGTTTTGATTCCAGCAGTTTATTCAAAATTATTCGAATATGAACAGTCTGTTTAGTGGATGAATTTAGACTGTTTTCAGTCAAATTCAAGGTGTAACAGCACTGTTATACAGCTTAAATTACAGAATTAAAATGGTGATTACGTGAAGCTGTTACAACATGTTTAATACTGCTGTTATACAGATTTAATTCTGTAATTATTTGGACAGTGAAATGTCAATTATAGACATGATATCCAGCCTATAAATAGAGGTGCTTAATGCACCATTGGACATATCAAACAAATATCAATTCTCTCTGTTTCCTCCAGTGTTAGTTCGAGCAGTACCACTGTTGTTCACTCCGGAGTCGAGTGTACGGTTCCAGGAGCGTCCGTGTGCACCTCGGGGGACAGCCTGCCCGTGAAGCGACTACACTGTTCGGGGCAGTTTTGTTTTTAAGGCAGTGGCCACCATACCACGACACGGTTCACATATTTACATACTATTTTTATATTTTTCCAGTCAGTGCTAACATCCAGTTTTGCAGTTCTATTTTACCAACACTGTTTAGTTAACCGATTAACATAATTTTGTGATTCTAGTGAAGCTAGATTTAATGGTTTTTATATTTTTGATGTGTCTATATTGTTTTGTTTTATAATTATATTTAAGACAGTTAAAGTCTACATTGTTAAAGTCTACGTTCTGCAACTGTATGGTTATGATTAATTTAGTTCGGTTGGCATGTCTCAAGTACAACATACAAGAGGGCATGAAATGTTCAAAGAAAAGAAAACTCTTATTCTTATTCCAAAACCATGAATAATATGATTTAGGATAAACTACCTATTTGGTATCCTTTTATTCTCGTGTTTCTGTTTTGATCATTGAATCAATTTTTTTTTTGAAAAAGTGATACTTAATTTTATGTTTTATTTCTATTCTAATATTCATTATTATTAAAAAATTAATGACAAAGCTGACGTATCACCACATGGTTATGATAGAGAAGATTAAAAAAAATAAAAATGTCACGTTAATTCTGCGGTTAATTTTTGAAAGACAAGTACAAAAAAAGAAACAAAATATAACATTAAGTAACATTTTTGTAAAAAAAAATGTTAGATGACCAAAACGAAAACATACTAATAAATAAGGTACCAAAAAGGTAGTTTACCATAGAATTTAATAAAAGAGACCAAATTAGATACCCTCACATGCCTAACATTGAGGCTCCATTAAAACACATTATTTATTTTCCCTTTTTCAAAACTTCTAGACTCGACTAGAATAATTCTAATATTTAAATTTCGATAAATCTAAACTAGAAAAAGAACCAACACATAAGAATGATAGAAGCGCAGCACACTTTTGCTCTTCTTTTCTTTTAAACGTAGGTAGTGGTACCGATTTTAATATTGGTCACCGACCGTCGAGATCAATCGTTTCATTTGTTTTATTTTTTAATTTTTGATAAATTTTTCTTCTTTTGTAACACGGTTTATTTTACTTTTGGTACGTTTTTCTATGCTATTTGACACGTTTTTCTTCTTTTTTTTTGATTTTTTATTAGGTTGGATCTGACGACGCCACGGTTGATCAAGATGACGCTCTTTTTATTATGCTGCTGATCTCCTTATCTCGGACCTACGAACTGAATTATGATACACGATTACATTCATCGTTCCTTATTCGCGATTGAATCATGGTAATGACCTTGTTGTCAACGTACCTCATTGTAATATGCATTTTTATGTTGTTTGTTGATGGTTTTACCTTTCAACGTCTATCCTTGATGATGTTTGTATTCATCTTTTGTTTTGAGTCTTTAGATTGGGGTTTTGCCTTTTCTTTGTATGGTCCTCTTTGATCTTGAGACGCTAATTTTGTTTACTAGGATTATGTCTGGATTAGGTGTTTTGTTTACTAAGTTGTGAACTTTCATTGTAATTTCGGATATATCCTCGTTTAATAAAATTAGCAAATTCCAATTAAAAAATGCCAAATTTTGAAGAAATTATTAGATGGACTCGGCTCACCACGTCATATGTGGTCATAGCTATTAAGGTTCATCCACCTAAGTTTAACTTTCAAATAACTACCCACTTTTTCTTTATATATAAAAAAGAGGTGAAAAATCACCTTAAAAAATAACATAAATAAATATTATTGGCTAGGACCACGGATGACGTGGTGAGCTAGACTCGTCTAATAATTTTTTAAGAATCATTTACCATTTACCGTTGTAAAATATATTTTAAGAATCATTTTTACAACCAAATTTGAAATTAAGTAATAATTGAAGGTCGGAATTATAATTTTACATTGGTCCAATCCCTACCTTTAGAGAAATTATTCTATGGACCCGTTCCACCACGTCATCCATGGTCCTTAATAGTTAAAAAAAATCCACGTCATTATTTTTTTACACATCATTTACACACTCAGATTTTTAATTTCCAAATCATCTTTTCTAATTTCTCAAATTAACGTATAGATTTTTAATTTCCAAATCATCTTTTCTAATTTCTCAAATTAACGTATATCAAAACTAAAAAAAAAAGTCGGAGATTTATTTTAGGGTTCTCTTCTTCTCCAAATCGTTTGAATATCAAGAACGCATCTTCTTCGCTAACACCCGGTAAGTTTTTTCAATCTTTTCTATTTCTCCAATTAGTATAGATGAAAACTAAAAAATTCCGTGAGTTTATTCTAATAGAATCGAGAATTTCAGGATTCAAGAACGCCATCTCCTTGACTACTGCAAGATTCAAAAATTTCAGGATTTGCCACGAATCGTAGTTTCTTCACTAAAATCGGTAACTTCTTCAAACCTTTTTTAGATTTCTCAAACTAATAAAATCTGAGTTTGCTATTTTGGGTTCAAATTGGTATTTTCTCTTTGGCGGTTCTAATAGAATCGATTTAAATTGGTGTCCATTGATGTTTTGGGTTCAAATTAGTATTTTCTCCATAATTATTCTAATAGAGTCGATTTAACACTTAGAATCTTGACAATTTCTGCAGTTTTGGAAATCGACAACATCAATTTCTTATTCTCATCAATATATTGGCAATTTTGGACAATCGGAATCTAAGAAAACTTGTTGAATGTGCCCGGTAAGTGATGCATAAATTTCTTATTTCTTATTTGGAGAAATTTGAGGCTTCTAGATCTTAAGTTAGATTAATCCTTCATTGTCTGGATATGTTTTGAGGCTTTGAATATATTCATTTTTCTTCTTACTATACATGTTTAGTATTAAAAGAAGTATACTGTGAATATGCACAACAAATAGTCAGACTAAGATATTAATACATTACGCGTCTCCTAGAGTAAGATATCAATACATTACTTGATTTAAATTGGTTTCTAGATGTGGAGTTGCTTTTGTTGTAAACTTATAGTTGTCTTGTTATGCTCCATCTTTTAAGGAGTTGGTGATTTGTGTTTGATGATATCATTAAGTTGTTTTGTTTTATTAGATTGATCATATTCTGTTATGTTGTTGGTTTAGACGGTGGATCCTAGTTGTGCGTTTTTATGGTGTCAAGGTAGGTGTTCGGTCGATATGGTTTGCTATAAACATAAGCTGTTTGATGCTTGCCGACTCTTGTAGGTGTTAGAGAATGAGTGATGTCTTTAGTTTCAAAGATGCTATAGTAGAATGGTTGGGGTGACTGCCAATTTTTTGTTTTACTATGGATTTTTGTAATTCAAAAATAGTATCTTTTTGCTAATAATTTACATGAAAAAAATTCATTAAAGTTAATCCTTTCTAGTACTTCTTACTGGAACTAAATTATAAAGATTTCGATTTAGTTGTTATTTTATTGGGTTAATAAGCTATATATGCTTTATACTTTTTATGTATAGATTAAAAATGCTTAGTTTTATTTTTGTTTTCGCTATATCAATTATTTGGTTCTAGCCAACATTATTTTAAATGATGAAATAATTTAGTTGAAGCAATAGAATATTTTACTAAATTAATTCACTATATTTAGTTTGTTTGTTTTTTTTGCAATTTTAAATATTTACTAAATTATATTCATTTATTGGTTTAGTTGGTTACATTATAATATTTTTATTTTGTGATAATTAAACATATTCTTCTATATATTAATTATTTAGTTTTATGCAGATGTCTCGTAACAGTGATGAGGAAAGTTCTGAAAGTTTAACTTTTATAAAAAGGACAGACACAAATGAGGTTGACTTGAAAGGACTTGTGGTAAATAGTGAAGATGCAGCTTATAATCTGTATAATGATTATGGTCATGGCATTGGTTTCAGTGTTCGAAAAGGAAAAAACAGATATGTTTTTGGCACTAAAATAATTCGTAGTAAAGATTTCTACTGTTCTAAACAAGGTTTCAAAGAACTTGAAGGCGATGAGGACACAAAAAAGCATAACAAATTGGAAACTAGAACTGGATGTCCAGCGATGATTCGATATACGGTGCAAGATAACCAATGGACAGTTAGTCGCTTTATCTCTGAGCATAATCATGAGTTGGCAACCCCTTCAAAAAGACATTTACTCAGATCAGCTCGATCAATTCCAACAGCCAAAGCAAATGTCATTGCTTGTTAAACATCTGTGGGGCGTATGCCGGCACTAACCATCGAATCAATGACATTTGCTTTGGCTGTTGGAATTGATCGAGCTGATCTGAGTAAATGTCTTTTTGAAGGGGTTGCCAACTCATGATTATGCTCAGAGATAAAGCGACTAACTGTCCATTGGTTATCTTGCACCGTATATCGAATCATCGCTGGACATCCAGTTCTAGTTTCCAATTTGTTATGCTTTTTTGTGTCCTCATCGCCTTCAAGTTCTTTGAAACCTTGTTTAGAACAGTAGAAATCTTTACTACGAATTATTTTAGTGCCAAAAACATATCTGTTTTTTCCTTTTCGAACACTGAAACCAATGCCATGACCATAATCATTATACAGATTATAAGCTGCATCTTCACTATTTACCACAAGTCCTTTCAAGTCAACCTCATTTGTGTCTGTCCTTTTTATAAAAGTTAAACTTTCAGAACTTTCCTCATCACTGTTACGAGACATCTGCATAAAACTAAATAATTAATATATAGAAGAATATGTTTAATTATCACAAAATAAAAATATTATAATGTAACCAACTAAACCAATAAATGAATATAATTTAGTAAATATTTAAAATTGCAAAAAAAACAAACAAACTAAATATAGTGAATTAATTTAGTAAAATATTCTATTGCTTCAACTAAATTATTTCATCATTTAAAATAATGTTGGCTAGAACCAAATAATTGATATAGCGAAAACAAAAATAAAACTAAGCATTTTTAATCTATACATAAAAAGTATAAAGCATATATAGCTTATTAACCCAATAAAATAACAACTAAATCGAAATCTTTATAATTTAGTTCCAGTAAGAAGTACTAGAAAGGATTAACTTTAATGAATTTTTTTCATGTAAATTATTAGCAAAAAGATACTATTTTTGAATTACAAAAATCCATAGTAAAACAAAAAATTGGCAGTCACCCCAACCATTCTACTATAGCATCTTTGAAACTAAAGACATCACTCATTCTCTAACACCTACAAGAGTCGGCAAGCATCAAACAGCTTATGTTTATAGCAAACCATATCGACCGAACACCTACCTTGACACCATAAAAACGCACAACTAGGATCCACCGTCTAAACCAACAACATAACAGAATATGATCAATCTAATAAAACAAAACAACTTAATGATATCATCAAACACAAATCACCAACTCCTTAAAAGATGGAGCATAACAAGACAACTATAAGTTTACAACAAAAGCAACTCCACATCTAGAAACCAATTTAAATCAAGTAATGTATTGATATCTTACTCTAGGAGACGCGTAATGTATTAATATCTTAGTCTGACTATTTGTTGTGCATATTCACAGTATACTTCTTTTAATACTAAACATGTATAGTAAGAAGAAAAATGAATATATTCAAAGCCTCAAAACATATCCAGACAATGAAGGATTAATCTAACTTAAGATCTAGAAGCCTCAAATTTCTCCAAATAAGAAATAAGAAATTTATGCATCACTTACCGGGCACATTCAACAAGTTTTCTTAGATTCCGATTGTCCAAAATTGCCAATATATTGATGAGAATAAGAAATTGATGTTGTCGATTTCCAAAACTGCAGAAATTGTCAAGATTCTAAGTGTTAAATCGACTCTATTAGAATAATTATGGAGAAAATACTAATTTGAACCCAAAACATCAATGGACACCAATTTAAATCGATTCTATTAGAACCGCCAAAGAGAAAATACCAATTTGAACCCAAAATAGCAAACTCAGATTTTATTAGTTTGAGAAATCTAAAAAAGGTTTGAAGAAGTTACCGATTTTAGTGAAGAAACTACGATTCGTGGCAAATCCTGAAATTTTTGAATCTTGCAGTAGTCAAGGAGATGGCGTTCTTGAATCCTGAAATTCTCGATTCTATTAGAATAAACTCACGGAATTTTTTAGTTTTCATCTATACTAATTGGAGAAATAGAAAAGATTGAAAAAACTTACCGGGTGTTAGCGAAGAAGATGCGTTCTTGATATTCAAACGATTTGGAGAAGAAGAGAACCCTAAAATAAATCTCCGACTTTTTTTTTTAGTTTTGATATACGTTAATTTGAGAAATTAGAAAAGATGATTTGGAAATTAAAAATCTATACGTTAATTTGAGAAATTAGAAAAGATGATTTGGAAATTAAAAATCTGAGTGTGTAAATGATGTGTAAAAAAATAATGACGTGGATTTTTTTTAACTATTAAGGACCATGGATGACGTGGTGGAACGGGTCCATAGAATAATTTCTCCTATCTTTAACACCGCCACGTAGATTAGGGAACAATCTTGAAAAATGGAGGAAAGTTTCGCCTAACATTTTTTTTTGTCTTGATAAACCCATGAATCATGGCCGACCATGGAATTATGATGAAGATGATGTGTCAAAATACCAAGTAGTAAAATGGGACCCATCATTTGGTGACAGAATCGATGTTGATTTTCCTTCTCATCCAAATTAAATCCTACGGCTACAATCTTCTCCATTTGTTTCACTTTCATTGTTGAATTATTGCATTATTGGTTAACGATAGCAACTGAACCCAGAAATTTAAAGAAAGTTGAAAAATATAGTTGATAAACAACTAAATTGTTATTACAATAGATGCAGAAAGTACAGAAACTAGTAAGTTCCTGTTTACTTTATTTTCCGACACAGAATTTTCTTGTCCTAAAAGAAAATATAGTATATTATACTTACTATATCCAAATTCTTGCACAATATCATGTATTCCAAATCAGTATATTCCTTTTCAAAAAGCCAGAAGGACCATGAACCCGGAAACCAGAGCCAATAACCCGACTTCGAGATTCCGGGTCGCACCACCAAAATTTTGATCAATAGGGTACAAGCCCCCCGGTGGGCCGGTTGTGTATATAACGGATGGTGGAGTAGGTGCAGCTGGACAGCAATGCCTCGGCGGCTTTTTCGGTGACGGGGGCGGAGGACATGCCGGAGGTGGTGGAGGACTTTGTGTACATGATGGGGTACACTTGATGCCTTGATCACCACTTGGTGCAGTGTTCTCATCAAGCTCCCTTGATTTCAAGCCGTTGATGGGGTAGGCTGCGACGGCGATTACAAAGAATACGGTTAGTAGTGCTAGCGCAGACGAATTGAACCGGTTCGGTTTCGTCGACATCGCGGCGAATCGATCTGATCCTTAACTGTGATTTCTCTAAGAGAAGTGATGAGAAGAGAAAGAAGTTTGCGAAAGATGGAAGAGTTTGTGGTTGATAATGCTAATTTACGTTACTAGGTAATGGAGACGTGTCCTTTAAGGGGTCTTAATTTAATTTTCTACCAGACGATCGAGTTCCTTTACATGTAGGATGGTCCAAAAAGTAAAGGGTCCCCCACAAACCTAACTATAGGGGGAGTTTGAAGCGAGAACGATTAATATATAATAAAATATTCGATTAAGTGGATGAAAATTTTCCGCCCCTTTTTCGTGTTTTTACTTATGCTCTTATGCTCAAAATTAAGTTTAGAGTTTTAGGTTAGGGTTTAGGGAATTTGGAGTAGGGTATATTTTTAAGGAATAGGGTGTAGGATGTAGGGTTTAGGATTTAGAATTCGGGATTACGACTTGAAATTTAAATTTGTAGTGTTTTTTTAGTGTTGAGGCATAAGTAGATGCACTAAAAAGGGACAGAGAATTTTTATCCCTATTAAGTATTAGTTTAACTGATATCGGAAAAGTTATTTATACGTGTTATATTTTTTTTCACCGAAATCTCAAACGATAAAATAATTGATTTCCTCTTTATCTTGTCTGATCTTAATTCCGTCTCTCATTATAAGAGAGTTGTACTATAAAACACTACAAAATTAAATTTTAAGCCATAACCCTAAATTATAAATCCTAAACCCTACACCCTATACACTAAAAATATACTCTACCCTAAATTCTCTAAACCCTATCCACAACCCCTAACCTAAAACTCTAAACCCTAAACTTAAACTTAATTTTGAGCATGAGGTCATATGTAGGGGCACCGAAAAGGGGCAGATGATTTCAAATCGAATTGAATTGTTGATAAATGCATATGAGAGAGATGCCAATCAAATCGAATTGATTTAGGGGTTGGATTGCATATGAAAATTTTTAGGGGGTTTGGATTTGTATGATTATATATTTTTTGAACAAAATTATAATTATTTGATTCTTTGCCAAGAGGGATGTGTAAAGATTAATGTCACAATCACAAGGCATGGTGGGTGAGCCACGGCCATCATCAGTGTAGTATACTCATACTTTACTTAATAGTAATAAAATTAGGGGATAATGACAGAGTTGGTCCCTAAATTTAGTTCAAACTTTCAATGTGTTGCATATACTTTTATCCCGTCTTCTAATCTGATACACGTGAACTATTTTTATGAGTCCACGCGTCACTTTTATGCAGCATTTTTTAATCATCAAACAAATGCTCTTCTTTTACTCTTTTTTAGATCTTCTAATGATTTTCTCAAAAATTAAATCAGATTACTCAATATGTGTTAATAGAGTTTATTGTAAAATGCTAAAAAAATTGATAAAGATTGGTGGTAGATATCATTCCTTAATTTCGAATTATGTCAAAAAGGAAATTAGTACGTTTTAATTTAAATTTTGGAGTAAAAAATAGTTTTTTTTTTTACAAATAAGGTACCGACGTTTGACCACAAACAGTTGAAGGAGTAAAATAATTTTTTCTAATATGCTGTTCAATCTTTTCAAAGATGGCACACACAGCATGCATTACTGGTGCTCAAACCCGGGTCCTAAAAGATGATGAACATCTACCTTTGCCACCAGGACTCAAGGGATGAGCAATAATTCATTTATTTATTGATGGACATAAATTACAAAAAAGACATTCGATCAATAATAAACATTAAGTAAATTAAATTTAAGTAGTTTAAATTTTCAAACTCTATTGTCTTAATCATTGATTTTTTTCCTATAAAACAATGTTTCGTGGCAGCATACGAGTGGTCCGTATGTCTTGACAAGGTCAAACATCACCGAAAAATTATTAGATGAGCATGGCTCATCATGTTATCCATGATTTTATCTAATAATATTTTTTTGTCATTTTTTTTAAAAGTGAATCTTTACCTTTTCTTTAATAATACAAAATTTATATGTTAAGGTGTAAACTTTAAAAAAATTATATTTAAAATTTAGTGGTGTGAAATTACAACGATTTTGCTCCCTCCTTCATTTCTTGGCACGAAACTTACCTTTTTCTTCCGGGGACAAACAAAACCAAAATTGAATCAAATATTTCAATTTGAAAATATAAATTATGTTGCACCATTTTAGAAATGAAAAATATTATGATAATTAAGATAAGACACATTTATATATGACTATTACAACATTTTATTCGATGGTCAAATTTTATTTTTTTTTTAAAACATTCTCCGCTTACGCTTACGTGGCTAATCAGTAATTATGTGGTGAAAAAAACTAACCTCACGTGCTTTGGAACCATCTCCGCTTAAGCTTCCATGGCTACCCTTCCAATGCAGTAGTTGCCGTTCCATGAACAACCCCTCACCCTTCCCCTTCATCGCACCGCCGTCTCCGGCCGTACCCGCCATGCAAAGTCGCACGATCTTCTCAGCTGCCACCGTCTCGCTTTCGCTCTCTTTCATCAACCTCTCCACTTCTCTCTTGGGAACCCTCATCTTCACCCTCATTGCTCCACCACTTCCACCGCCTTCAGCCACCCCACTTTGCTGCTTTATCAGTGACAGATCCGACACCGATCTCCTCGACAACATCAAGCTCTCCAGCCTGTCTTTGGCCCTCATGTTCAGACCCGAGCGAACCCTCCTCGGAACCCTTTCATTCGGAGCTTCGGGCAACTGAACCAAAAAATAAAGACTGTTGGGTTCAAGTTTCTGACATGGCTGCAATGGCTTAGCTCGAACACCGTGATGTTTAACGGCATCCGATTCCAACAAAACATGTCCCGGATAATCTTTCACTACTTCTTCAGCTTTCACCGGTGTCTTCAACTTGAATGTTTCGCCATTTATCTTCATCACTTTGCTAGTATTTTTCCCACCAAAACTATTCCCCATTTTTTTAGCAGGTGGAAACGCTATAGATTTTGTCTCCGACAGATGATTATTAAACAACAGAACAGGTTTGGTTTCTATTTGACTTACTTTAAAACATACAAGAATCTTGGTGGGTGGGTGTAAGATAAGTACATGGATTGTTATTATGTTTTATCACGGTCATGGACAATAACGGATGTATTGTAGATATTGTAAACCGTTATATTTCATAATAGTAGTTTCAAACGATACTGTTATCATTATATAACGACTATTATTGTAGTAACACATATATATATATATATGAGTTAATGATCAACTTACACAATGTAAAACTCTTTAAGTTTTACACGTTTTTTGGATCGTTAGATGGGGGGAATGGATGACTCAGATTAACTCCTTACTCTTTTTTCCAAGTGATAATCTTCACATATTTACTGTTAATCTCATCCATTCGTTTCACTCATTCAACGGTCCAAAAAACGTGTAAAACTTAAAGAGTTTTACACTGTGTAAATGAATCCTATCCCAATATATATATTTATTAAGGGTTGATGGTCAATAAAGAGTGTAAACCTTTTCAAAAAGGCCAAAGTTATGTTTGACAAAACAAAGTTACAAAGTGCGTAAAATATTGCTTTCAGTAAATTAACTAACTATATATATAGTAATATTATAGTATAGCCAAATTCCAGGCTTAAAAAAAATCCTTTAAACAATCCAACACTCAAACAAAAATAATTTAATATATATATAAATATAAATATACACACACGCGTTACTAAGTCAGATTATTTTAAATGTGATAGGTTTGAAAATTTTGTGATGTCAAATTTAGATTCATCAAATATGGATTTAATTTAGATTTATCGGTGGATTAAAATAATTATTCAGTTTAATGTATATGATGATTTTTTAAAATTTAGTCACATAACTATTATTTTTTGTAAAATAATATCTAATATTATAATTTTTTATTCTGTTATCCGCCGTTAAAAAATAATAGTGATGTTGATGTGGCATTTTTCTGTTTTTGTTCTTACCTGATTGGTTGAATAAAATCATTACAAATGTTATATCGGTTGTTGTTAAGGGGTACCAAAACAGAAGAATGTAATGTTAAATACTATTTTGTCAAAAATATTAATTGAATGATCAAAACAAAAACAAGAATATAAATGAGGTACCAAATAGATAGTTTATCTAAATTATTAATACAATTATAATTTGTAACTTAGATAAAATCACATGACAATTGCAAGAAAAATAATGAATTATTAATGTAAAAAATAATAACAAATATAGAGATTTTTTTAACATTCTACTTCAATTGCAATCTAATATTTTAATTAAATTTTAAATTTTGATAAATTCATACACATTTGCAAAACTACATTGTTTAGATCAGAATTGTCTAAAAGTAACAATCACATCTTTTATCATTAAAATTACTCAATAAATTAAAAACCAATTGCGATTTAAATAAAATATACTATATTTGCTTAAATAAATAAATAAAAAATACTATAAGAATTTAAGACAAACACACCGATAAACAAATACGGGAGAAAAGGACTTTAGACAATTTGGGAAGTTATGCCGTAATTAACGTTGATGTTGATATTGAAACCATCGGTGTTGGGTTTACTGTTAAAAATGGTTTACTATCGTCAAGGATTAAGACATTTATTTGTTTATGAAGAAATTAAGGTTCAACCGAATTAGGGATTTTTTATCGATTAATCTAAATTAAATATTACAAAAATTTATTATTTGGGTTACTCTCTCGTAACTTAATATTCATTTATAACGTCATAATTTGAACTCTAAGTTAAAATGATGATAATATCTTTTTAATATAACTGATTATTAAAAAAACTAACTTAGTTGATAAGGCCGATCGGAAAGCTAACTTAGTTCCGGACCGGTTGGCCACGTTACTCCGCGGGACTCCTTTGGGCGAAGGACATTATAGTGATCCACCTTCTTTTCTTCTTGATACTGTCCAGCATGACTTGGAACATGTGGTTATGTAGTGAGTGTTGTTGTTGTCTTGTTTTTTTTTTTCCGGGTAATTTGTCGAGCTTGTTTCGCTTCTTTCTGTAATTATAACTTTGTGCATTCGATTTTCTCTAAGGTATAGATAAAATTTTTAACGTGACATATGATTACCGTTTAGCTTATCTTTTCAATAAAAAAAAACTACACAAAACTACATCGCACATAAAGTTGGAAAATATTGTAATGGGGTTGAATTTGTTATGTTAATGGATTCGGGCTGATTCGTGTTAAATTTCATACCACGTCTATATTTACGTTATTTTCAAATGTATTGGTGTTATTTTTTATTCGTATATTATAAATATAATTTTACATACAAATAGTTTGTTTTATACATATTTTGATGATTTAGAGAGTATTTTATGTGCTCATATTATGATTATACGATTTAAAGAAAAAAATATATATTTATATTTTGTTTGATATTTTCCCTATATATTTGAGATGCTATAAATTTATCGAGGGTGTTATTCAGGTAAAACTTAGAGGGTCACGATTAAATTTAAAATTCGTCTAATTATTAAGTAATCAATTTAAAATTCGTCGAGCAGAAAAAAAATTAAATCCAAAAATTAGAGGATCATGATTTAATTTGTCTAATTTTTAACTTGAAATGCTTTATAAGAAATATTTATACCAAAAAATTTGGGTCAAACTTAATTTACCTATTTTTCAAAAACAAATAGGGACCTGAGAAGTATTTAAATCGGAAAATGAGACCAATACTTTTTTTTAGTTTCAAAATTGAGAGAGAATTTATAAGTAATTGGAAAAAAATTAAAGAGGAATAAGACTTAATTTTTTTAGTTTCAAAAGTACGAGAGGTGTAAAAAGTATTTTGATAAAAAAAATAAAGTACACAAATGGTCACTAAATTATCTCTAAAAATATAAAATGATCATCAAACTTTAAAATGTTATATAATGGGCATTAAACTTTAGTTTTTGTTACAAAATGGTCATTGAGTCGTTAACAGTCGTTAATTGGGTGACGTGAAAGTTACAAAAATTTGAATAATAAAATATTTAATGCTTCATATTGGCACGTTTAATCAATTTATTCCTAATTTAACCCTCAGTTATGATGTCTAAATTGATTGAATGTGTAAATATTGAGGATTAAATATGTTATTAAATAATTTTTTCGTAACTGCCACGTTAGTTAACCGCTCAATGACCATTTTGTAACAAAAACTAAAGTTTAATAACCATTATATAATTTTTAAAAGTTTGATGAGTATTTTATATTTTTGAGATAGTTTAACATTTGTATATTTACCCAAAAAAACTTGTCCCTTCCCACTAATGTAATATTATAAGCATATTATTTCCTCTATCCTACAAACTGTCCCTTATGAATTTTTGTAGTCAATTTTTTATTATAAATTTTAACCATAATTATTTTAAATAGTTAAATTTTATAAAAATATATGTTTAGAACTAATTGATTCAAAAACCTTAAAATTTATTTTCTCAAACTTTTTCAATAATATTTTTTAAATAATAAAAAATCAAATTAAAAATAATTAATCACAAAAAAAATCAATAAATAACAATTTTAATATATATAAGAGTATAAGGTAAGAGTAATTATTTGATGCACCGCCAATAGAATTTTTTTTCACAAGTAGTTTCTAAAGCTGGCACATGTCTCTTCTAGGGGCCTTAAATCCTAGTTAATGGTTTCTAAATCTTAAATTCTAAATATTAAATTATAAAATTTATTCCCAAACTTTAAAATCTAACCACAAACATTAATACTTTAACCCTAAATTCAAAAAAGCCAGAAACTCCTAGAAAACAGTCAATGCATAAAAATTTTTAAAAAAAAAACGAAATTGCACATGTGAAATAGTAGGAGTTTGTAATTGCTATATCATTAATTTGGGTAGCACGCGGCGGTAGGATTCCACGGGTAAAAATCTCCTGCTCCTAATCATGCCTCCTTCTATGTCATCTGCCTAAAAATACTTAAAAATTAAATCTTGTCCCATAACTCTAATTTTCATATCCTAAACCCTAAACCCTAAAAAATACACCCTACCCCTAATTCCCTACACCCTAACCCTAAGCCCCAACCTTAAACCCCAAACTCTAAACCTTAAACCCACTATTTTAAAGTGGGGGCACAAATGGGAGCATACTTTAAGGGCAGATGATTTCCATCCGGATTCCGCTCCCTCGTACACTCAAACTCACCGAATTCACTGATTCATACACTCAGTCTTTTTATATTCATATGGCTCCCAACGATCATCTTCCCGTCACCCTCCCTCGTGTTCTTATCGTCTCGAGACGCAGCGTTCGCAAGAACAAATTTGTAGATTTTGTTGGTAAATTTTCAAATCCCCATTTCTTTTCTTCCTATTCGTATACAGTAATTTCTTCTTCTTTTTTCCAATGTATTGAAATTTACAGGTGAATATCATCTTGATCTGATAGTCAAGCACGGTGCAGTTCCGGTGATCAATTCGACACTCGAATGAGAATGGCTGCTGGTGGCCATGATTCTTCTGGTGTAGATAGCTTGTTCTGTTGTTGTCAATTGTCCATAAAAATGGAACATGAGTTTGTTGTCTCTGGTGGGGTACCTATGTGTTTGTCTTGTTGGGTTGAAATTGAGATTTTTGTATATTACATATTTATTTTATGATTCGTGGTTAGAATTCGTGACTAAAATTAAATGCTTTTAATAACGTGTTGTGTTTATCATTTCATTTACGTGGTTGGGTTCGAGTTGTAAAATTTATTTGTGTTGTATATTTATGAAGTGTATATGTAAATGATTTGTTTTCCTTAAATATATGAGTTTTTTTTTAATTATTGTTACATATTCACATAAATTGTATTAGTTTTCTTTAAATAAATTGTATTAGTTACATATTCACATAAAGTAAGAAGCATTATGCAACAAAATTTTTTTGTGACCAAGTATTTAACTTTATATAAATATATAAAGTTTTAATCTCTAAAATTGTGATGAGACAATTGCTTTGGAAACATATATTTTTTTATGATATATGCAACTATTATGGTTATATTACAAAGATGAGTATTGTGGCTTCGTGGTCTCCACATATTATTTTGTCTCGTATATAAAGCTAAGTAAAACCGAACTACGTTAAATCTCATCTATTATGCATGTCGTATTTTATGTTAGTATCATCTTATTTAATTTTCACACACAAACTCTAACAAAAGTTAACATGGAATACTTTTACAAATATTCAGAAAATATTAATAACTGTTACGATATAGTATTAATATTTGTAAAAATATTCTAAATATATATATATATATATATCAAATCTAAAGAATTTTAATCCATATAAACTTCTCTAATAAGAATATTTATGTTGATATAAATATCTATATTGGTTTCAATTAATTTCAAAAAATAATGATGTCGTTATTCGTGTCATTACGAAAATATTTTCGATACACAAATTATAATATTTCAAAATACTATCGTATTTATTTTGGCATAAAGAATATGCTCATTGGGAAGAAATTACGAGAAGTTTGGAATAATTATTAATTTGCAAGAAATCAAAAAAGTAGAGGACCTAGTAAATGATTAAGGTATTGAATGATTGAAATCAACAGTTTCCTACAATCATACTCCTGGAAATAATTGAGGGATCAAATTGGTTAAGTGTCAAAAGTACAAGGATTAGAAATGAAAATCTGTAAAAATTGCAAATGATTGAAATGTGGGAAGCTGATAATTTTTTTACGGCTTGGTATCGCTTAAGTAGATCTCGAGTTCAAGGTAATGTGTATGCAGAAAATCTTCACAAAAACACTCACTCATTAAAATTAAGTGTGCAACATAGATCGATTCAAATTAATCAAAATAAAATCATGAAAACCGAAAGTGGAATCACATAAATGTTATTATTTCCTTTTCCTCTCACATTCCACCGATTATTATCATCATTTCCATAATCTTTAGCTAATAAATTGAATTATTATAATAGATGTTGGTGGAAGTTTATGGAAATGTACAGTAATAATAAAAATATTATTATAATAAATCTTGGTGGAAGTTTATAGAAAAGTATAGTAACAATAAAATACTATAATTTGTAACAAATATTATTATAATGCCTAGCTTATTTTTTTCTCGGCATTATAATGTCTAGTTGATGTGGAAAGCATTATATATACTAAAAAGAGTGGGAATTTTGCTTTGTTATATGGGTTAAAATTAGGAAGGTTTAAAATATCAATTCGGTTAATAATTGAATTGAAATATGTAAAATTAAATCAATTGATTTTAGGGTAATCATAAAATTTTTGTAATATATTAATATTTCGGTTAAATATTTTGATTTGAATTAACGACAATCTTATTTTAAAAATTTATTAATTATCCGTCAATTAAATACATTAATAATCAACTGAATTTCGATCTATTAATTCGATTCTAACCAAACAATTAACCAAGTGACTGAAGTTGACAAGCTTGAAGCTGGTAATGGAAGGAGATTTGTTAGTATTTTATTAACTAAAATTGCAAGACAAAAGTAATGGGGTGTTTTTTTTTCTAAAGTCAAAAAAGGTGATTTGAAATTGAGGTTTGTGGCCATAGATTCTGCAAAAATATTTTTGGGTCCCTAAACCATTAATTGCTCTTAATTTTGAACCACGTTTGGAGAGAGAGAAACTTTAAACCCTATATTCATATTCATATTCATATTCATAGTCGAATGAAGAAATAAATGGTGAAAGCTAAAGGAGTTGAGTATGTTGTTAAGCATGCATATTCATATTCATACGAGAAAAATATTCTATACACGGACAATAAAAATAAAATTTTTTAAAGTTTTTTAGTTTTAAGGTTTAAGGATTTAGCTTAGGGTTTATAGTTTAGATTTAGAGGTTTAGAATTTAAGATTTAAAGATTAGGCATAGAGTTTAGGATAATATGATTAGGGATTTAAGTTTTAACTTATAAACCCTAAATTCTAAGCACACCCTTTAAATTTTAAATCTATAAACCTTTAACCATAAGGCGATTGCGATTTTTTTTTGTTTTCGACACTAATGCATGGTATAATTACCCTTCATATTAATTTGTAATATTTTTATTGGTAGTTTCAAATAGAAATATTGTTTTTTTATAAAGTCATACTATTTAGAGGAGAAAAACAGTGGGTGACATTGGAATGGGATTACAAAGCCGAACTATTACTTTACTTGAAGACTAAAAAACATAGGCTTAAACGCCAGATAGGTGCCCAAACTATACCTTTTTTTCCAGCTAGGTGCTTAACGTTTGTTTCGGGCCACTTAGGTGCCTAACGTTTTATTCCGTAACCCATTTTAGGTTTTAGTCGTGACGGACGTTAAAATTTTTCGTTAAAAGACACGTGGCATGTTTTTAGAGTTTCTAATATTAAAAATAATAAAAAATAAATTAAATTAATTAAATCCCTTAAACCTATCTTCTTCCCCCATCAAACCATCCCTCCCCCTTCCCCTCTTCTTCTTCCCTCTCCTCTTCATGTTAAACCACATCTCCACTGGTGAAAAACTGCTCATTGACATTTGATCCCCGTTATCTACATCTTCGTCTTCGGCGTCACCTTTCTTCGACTTCTTTATCTCCGTTGCAACAACATAACTGCCTATTCTTGTCTCGTATTAACTGCCATCAGAGAATGAAGTTTAGCCTGTTCTTGTCTCGTATTAACTGCTATACCTATTTGTGCAATAACATAACTGTATATATACTGCCTATTGTAGTATGTTTCGGGAATCAGTTTGTGATAACATATTTTCTTTCTTTGAATGTTTTTACACATTATGCTGCTTTGTCTTGGTTTCCAGATCAGATATGATCTGTTCCTTTGGCCTGCGTTATTTCTTCCGTGGGGTTGTATTAATTATGTTTCCTTGTGTGATAGCATGTTCTTGAACATGGTAAGCCACAAGAGAGATTTGCTATTATCAGGAAGCTTGCTGGACAAATTGTGAAGATGAGTCTGCAGAAATTTGCTTCTAACGTTGTTGAAGAAAGTTGACGCCTGAGACGAAGACGTAGATAACGGGATGAAATGTCAATGAGCAGTTTTCCACTAGTGGAAATGTGGTTCAACGGTGAAGAGGAGAGGGAAGAAGAACAGGGGAAGGAGGAGGGATGGTTTGATGGGGAAGAAGATGGGTTTAAGAGATTTAATTAATTTTTTTTTGGGTCGGCCAAGTCGGGTGGGCTAAAAACCCGACCCAACTTGTACCCATAGTTGAAATCATCTTTTCAGGATCAACAATATAAAAAGACTAAGTATGATAGAATTAATTTGGATAGAATATTATAGAGACTTAGTACGAAAAATGATAAATTAAGCTTAGCTTTCATTTTTGGGGTTTAAATACATCTTAAATCTTTGTAAATTTTGAAATTGGTCAAATTAAACCCTAACCTCCCAATATTTAAATTCTAAATTGATAGTTTAACATAGCTAAAACATACATTCGATATCTTAATTAAGATCATTCTTTCAAGTTGGAACTCAATAAATTTTTCTTCCAAGTTGGTACGTAAGGAATTTTTGCTCTCAAATTGGTACCTAAACTAGGCACATTCTCCTAAGTCGGTACTTGATGAATTTTTATTCTCAAGTTGGTACTTGAACTAGACACATTCTCTCAAATTGGTACCAAAACTTATACATTCTATTAGTTTGGTCATAATTCGAAACAAATCAATAAATTTAACACTTTATATTTACACATTCTATCAAATTATTTTTTTCTTTTCTCCTAAATTGTTTGTTCTTCTCTCGGGAATGTTACAATACTTTCTCGGTATAATAAAAGTTTAACAATAACTTGTTGTTTTATCGTAGAATGCAGTTGTTCAATTGTTTCTTTGATCCTATATACTCATTTGATTTGACAATATCATAATTTTTTTACTAAATTGATATAATTTTAAAATATTAAGGGTTAAATTTTTTGAATTGTTTTGAATTGGGATCAAATTAATAGAATGCATAAGTTTTTAAGACTAAATTGTTAATAAAAATATCAAAACCGTGAATGAAATTAAAGTTAGGGTACCAACTTGAGAGCAAAAATTCTTTAGGCTAGGTACCAACTTGGGAGAAGATATCTAGTTCAGTGACCCATTCACGCTTTCCTGCTTTGGTCACTAAATTATTATTTTGTGTAAAATTGTCACTAACGTTATGTTTTTTCCTATTTTAGTGACTAATGTTATTTTTTTTCCTGTTTTGGTCACTAATTTGTTGCTTCTTTTCTATTTCGGTTACTAAACTATTCTAGCTTTCCTGTTTTTTCTATGAAATTTTTAACGACATATGACCAAAATAGAAGAAAAAATCCCGTAATATTAATGATTATTTTGCCAAAAATAATAGTTTGGTGATCAAAATAAGAAAATGAGAATAGTTTAATGACCAATATTGGCGTGGACCATTTATCTTATTACTATTAATAACTGAACCCTGAACTCTCATTAAGACCCCATTCCTGCTCATGGACACCAAGTATTGAGCTGAATCCTTTTTCTTAAACACCATTGATTTAATAATAATAATAATAATAATAAAAATAATAATAAGGCTTTTCTGGTAAATGCAGCTAATTATCGATCAAAGTCAAGCTGCCAATAGTTAGTGTTTCTCAGCACCAGCAAGCAAGCAATCAAATGGAAAGCTCTGTTCATTAATTAAGAGAGCAAATGAATTATTTACACAGAGCAACCAGAATGTGTGCATGTTATGCTCATTCCTCAATTCTCAAACAATTATATATACGTATGTATGTATGTATGTATGTATGTATGTATGTATGTATGTATATACTATATACCAACAAAACAGTCAAAGCTGTTGTCATTTGCCAAGATACTCCAACAATGATGTAGCCTTCCGCTTGGCCCTCTCCGTGCCACTCTTTGCAAGCTCTCTCAAGGGTACATCGGCACCGAGCTGAATTATGCAGGCGATATTCTTGGCATCTCTCGTACACAGAGGAAGTAAAGTGGCTGCTGCATTCTCTTTGGTCCGGGGCGAACCTGTTCTTAGAAAATCGACCAAAACAGGTATGATATTAGCCTTCACCATAGCTGACTTAGCATCATGGTTGCTAGCGAGAACCGACATTATCATCAGAGCCTCATCGACCATGCAGTTTCTTGTATCCGACAGCATTTTCAGCAGCACTTCTATAATTCCAGCTTTAACAGCCTTGCGTTTGTTCACCTGATAAAGACATAGGCTGAACAAAGCAGTTGCAGCATCTTTCTTTCCCCTAGTGCTCCCATGTTGTAACAAATCTACCAAAGCCGGTATTGCCCCCGATGCACCGATTTTTAGTTTGTTCTCATCTACGAGTGACAAACTAAAAAGGGTAGCTGCTGCGTTCTCTCTTGCTTCATCGCTTCCGCCTCTGAGAACTTGGACAATCAAAGGAAGGGCACCGGCAAGCACTATCAGAGACTTGTTGTTTTCATATATGGAAAGGTTAAGAATAGAAGTTACGGCGTGTTCTTGTAATGAAACATCATCTGTTGTTAAAAGGTTAACCAGAACAGGTATTGCTCCTGCATCTGCAATTAGTATCCTATTATCCGTGCTGCTTTTAGATAGTGATCGGATTTCAGCAACAGCAGCCTTATGTTCTACTATGCTTCGGCTCGAAAGCTTACAGACCAGAGCCTGGATGGCTGCCATGTCACAGTTAACATCATGGAAAGATCCATCACTCTTTTTGAGCCTACCTTTCACTATTCCACTCGGCTGCTCAATGTTATGTTTAGCACACCATTGATTTATCAGACTTCTCAGAACATAGTTAGGGGTTAGAGTTGTATCTTCCAACTTCTGCCGAGTTTTCGGACATGTTGCATTGCCACTGTCTATCCATCTCTGTATGTATGATCTCTCATATGTCTGTAAAACGAAGAAGCTGAGATGAAAATATATTGCTAGAAATCAAAGACTGACTGTGTAGTAGTTACGGTGGAAAACTATACCTGCCCGGTAGCAACGACCACCGGATCCCTCATTAGTTCCAATGATATAGGGCACAGAAAATCATCAGGAATTACTAGTGCATCAGGCTTAGTCACCTCATCCGTACTACAGTTCTCCGAAATGCCATCCAGCTTTGCAGAAGTTTCACGGCTGGTACCGTCACATTGTTTTTCCGGTAGATGGGACTCAGCATCGGAACATTTTGGCAAATTCAAAGACCTATATCTTTCGGCAGCTCGTCTCAATTGAGATCTCACCAATGCTACCTGGAAACATTAAAGGAATTTGATGTTAAAACGGCAGTCAGAAGTGAAGAAAACATATAAAATCAGAAGTTAAACCTGTTCTTGAACCTCCTCTGAGATATGAAACTGATCATATGGGATTTTCCCTAAAGCTGTCTCCAGTTTCCATGTAACACATTGAAATTGAGATGCAATTCTTTTGGCAGCTTCTTCCTTAAATCAAGATACAAGAAACTTGATATAGATTTGGCAGATTTCATATTGATGAATTCAAGAAATAGACATTATCACTCCGATAGATTTAGCTATAATTTTTTCATACGTATATCGATTTTAGGGGAATATAATTAAAAAAAACAAAAGAAAAAATAGGAGAGGAGAGTTTACAGAGTGATTATCGGAATGGTGGGCGGAAGCGACGGACAAGAGACGTTGAGCGGCCTGGAGAGCCTCCTCCAGATCAGCCAACCATGAAACAGAAGAGGAGGAATGATCGTGATCGTGATTATACGAAAGAAAACCTTTGATTTCCTCGAGCAAATGCGTGATGTGAGCTATCATCCTTACCAGATTCGTGCAATCCTTTTTAAAGACGGCATTGGCGTAAGCAGTTCCAGCGGAAACGATTTCGAGGACAAGGCGGAGCAAGAATGCAGGAGTAGCTTCGCCTCCGTGCACGGAGGAGGAGGCGAGTCCCCCGGTCATTTTGAAAGCCAGATTGGATAGATACGATTAGAAAAGATTCTTTTTTTGTGTAAATAAAAAAGATCGAGGAAATTCGGAAACGGCATTTTGAGAAGAAAATATAAGATTAATTAACAATAATTGGATTAGATTTGGAAGGCTAAACCCTAACAAGAAGCGAAAGATTCGCGGGAAAAGAGGGGACGAAAGTTAACGACAACAGAGAAAACAGTTGGATTTGGAATCTTCTTGCGAACCGACCGTCAGTTAAGTTAGTTACTATCATGTAGGTTCATATCAACATCCTATGAAGTTGTTTAAGTTTGGTTTAATCTCAAATTTGTCTCTAATCCCGCCTCTAATATCTCTTTTTTTTATTTTTCCAAAAAGTATTTTTTGTTTAGTAATTTCATATACTGTCCAGAGTTCACTTATCTTTCTAGCCATGGAAAGATTTTAAAACTTGTGACCAATGTCTACTCCCTATAATTTTATGGATAAATATTTTATACACAGGCGGTGGAAACTAAAAGTTTCCACAAACGCCTTAATTTTAGGGTATATGAAGTTAGTTTAGGGTATAGAGTTTAGGGGTTTATGTGCAGGGGTTAGAATATAGAGATAGTTGTTTCAATTTAAGGTTTAGGGTTATAATTTAGGGTTTATAGGTTAAAACCTAAATCCTTACCGTATTACCCAAAAACTAAACCCTAAATTATAACCCTAAACCTTAAATTGAAACAACTATCCCTAAATTCTAAACCCCTAAACCCTAAACTAACTTCCTATAATTCAGTTTCCACCGCCAGTGTATAGGATATTAATCCTAATTTTATATGAGTCAACAAAACACGAAATGATTACTGTGAAAATTTAATTGTAACTTTTTTATATGTGACATATACATTGAATAAACTTAAAAAAAAAAACTCAAACTCAAACTTAAAAACTGATACATTAATTACTAAAATTTTATAATAAAAAAATTGTACAGAAAATGAGGTTTTGGGTAGGGGTTGGGCCATGCCCGCATCAAGCCTAGGCAAAGCAAAAAAAATTACTATTTGGGGCACTCGTTGCAGCCTGCAGGGACTTACAGTTTTATGTTCCAGCACCAGCAGTGTTCTGTCCCTAGGAAGACCAGAAGAACATTGTCTTCGAAATTCCTACGGTGCTTTTTCGACAATTGATAGCTTCAGAATCAACGTTTGCAGTTGTTCTAATGCAACTTTAATCCTGCAAAAGCCAATTATAGCACTTTCTTACCGGTTCAGATCATTACTCGCTTGAGGTCTAACCAAAAGGATAATCCAAAGAAACAAACTTTTGCAATTGCTATGTGCATCAATGAATGATGATTTCATTTAGTATGTTGCCTCTTCAGTCTTCAGTTTTCTTAGAAGATTTTCCATACCTTTAAAGATTATCTGATGGATGAGGCTGTTGAAATTGCAAAGCCATTAGCTGGAACAACAGATGAGCGGTGAATGTTACGGATTCTGTTTCTACGAAGAGAATTCGGGTCAATTCCTGACTTATGAGCTGCGATTACACCTATGGCTTCCCAATAGTTTGAGACCTTGACCTGCATAAAAGATGGCAGAGCATTGGTTATCGAGTGTTTACCCTTTTGACTTCGATGCTAAACATGATTCTGCTGCCTTAAATTTCTGCACTTTGTTTTTTATGCAAATGACTATCTCTAACATGTCTTTCATTTCAAATTCAAGGAAAAACATCTTCATAAGGATAAATTCTGATAAGCCCCGAAACTACTTTGCTAGTTTAACAAAATAGAAATTCTGCACTCAAAGATGGACAAACGTGGAAACAAGAGGGATAGAGAAGACAGAATAATAATGTTGCTTCCGAAAGGATTCTAGAGAATATTAATTATACAACCATTAAGCAATCATAGACAATATATAGAAAACTATGGAATGAAATAAAAAGAATCTAATAATAAAAATTTAAGCAAATAATTAGACGCCATACCACTTCGATCCCAAGTTTATCTGCAGTGTCATTTAGAACTGTTTCATTTTCCTCCACACAGATTATTAGAGGCTGTAAAGAGGGGGGGGAGAAGGAAGGAATGTCAGTATATAAAATTTGCAGCAAATTAAAGTAACTCATGATTAACATTATAAGATGTTTTGGTCAACCAAGAATGTATAAAGTCAAAATGCTTGTAAGCACATTTGCCTTCAGTTGGTAGAATGGAAAGGATAAGTATTAGTCTAATGGTTGAATTACAAATTACACATTTCTGTGAATCAAAACCATTAGATTAAATTTGCCGGCCATTTTTTACAATAGAAGGAAAAGCATAGATAGATTTGCTTTCAAATTTGTTACCTTGTTTCTCTTGCTTCTTGCAAAAGCAAGAGCACCATCTCCTCCACAAGCATCTATTGGAAGAATAACGCTGTCAACATCACTTGCCAAGATACAACCCGTTGCCGAGGACTCTGGGTTTTTAACCAAGTACTGTGGTGCGTTACTAAGTCCCGCAAGGACACATGGCAAAAATGTGTATCCTATCTAGTCAAAAGGAATGAAATAGGGACATAAGCATATGAGTATGCAGGGGAGTGCAAGCTTGCATGTATGCATATATGATGTGTCTTTGTGACAATAAAACATTGTAACCAAACTATTCAGTCAAAAATAGAGAATAATTAATCATATATTTTTTATTGTCTATTTATTGTGCTCTTCTATCAAAGTGGCATAAGGGAGAGCACAAATTCTTTCTGTAAAACTTCACAAACCTCCTCAGCAGCTGATTTTGGGCTAAGAGATGAGGTCAAGGAAAGGGGAGAAAGTGCAGGTGCATGTGCACAAGGTATCTGAAATTCTTTCACCACAAGATGACTTATTATTGCCTCCACTCCCGCCAATATATCTATTCCCTGGAAGCATGTGCATGACATGGTATCAGTCAGATAAAACTATATGAAAACAAATCAGAAGTTGCATCCGACATCCCTTATGAAAACGTCAGATAAAACAAGTTCTAGGATTTTAGGGTGAGTAGCTATTTTGTGTTTTTATTAGTGTTAGGGTTGAACTTATAAAAACCTATGTTATTTTAGTTTCTAGAAGGATTTAGTTTTTGATATTCAAAACACAACAATTTGAAAACTAATTAGAGGACCTCTGCAAACCATGTCAATAGCCAGGTAATTTGAACAAAACAACTAATTAGAATACTTTTCAAATGGTAACATAATACTCTTTGCATTTTACTCAAGAAGTCGAGAAGATGTAATTGCCTTACAATTCCAAGCCGATAGTCATCGAGATCATCCACTTCATCATCTGGAAAGCGCCCAACAACAGCAACAGCATCCACTTGTGACCGTTTGATTAAATTCTCAACAGCTCGCAGTAAAGAATCAGGGTGTTTAATCCTACCTGTTGATTGCCCAGTTGTTGGATTGATCCACTTTTCCACCTGCAAAACTTGTTTTAGTTAAACAGAGCATCAGGTTATTCTCTTCCTTGGCTTTCATAAAAGTCAAATTTTCCCAACTAAGATCAAGGACAACAATATTATACGGTGACATACCAGCTCCAACCTTCAAAGTTTCCCCTAAAACATGAAAGCAATAGTGCAAGTTTGCTACAAGGAGATGCAGTTTATACTTATATACTGCAATTCGATGTTTATCTTTTATAGCCAGTAGCCCAGTAGAGTACCAGCATAGAGCAGAAACTATAAAATTCTATTGCTTGAAAGATTTAATATTTTGTGTTGAGTTCAGAACTTTAGATATCTCTTCTCAGCCAAATCAATTGGTACCTCTAATGGGGTGTCAGTGACAACATATTCAACAACCGGCAATCCAAGGGAAGCCCTTGTGGCATCAGCCACTTGCAAATGGCGGATTTGGAGACGCTCTTCTATGCCAGAATCAAGAACCAATCCCACCTGCATCAAGTCAAAAGCCCGGTAAAGTTAAACGATAGCAACCTAAAAGGCTAAAACAACAACCTATAAAACTAAGAGTAGTAATTAATAAAGCATATCCTGTCCCAACTCAAACTGAATGTCCATTATTTTTTCGAATGCCATATTTCCGTTTTGTTTCCTTCCCTTCAACCCCTTAAATTCGAAACTCTTTACTTTTTCTACATTCAATATGAACTTTTCACGACTATTTTTTGTAAACTTGCAGCATTACAGATCATAAAAAAGTAGTACAAATTTTCAACTTATCAATAAAAACTAAATCCATGAAACTCAAACCTAAACACAAAGTTCGAAACAAATACGGATATGAGAAATTAAAATAATATAAAACCTTGTTTTGATGAACAGGTTGCAGAGCCCATAAGCCTTGGGCGAATCTGTCCAGAGCATAACCTTCAACATACATCACATTAGACATGGGCCAGTATAACATTGCTGCATTTAAAACCTGCAAAATCCTAATATTAATTTCAGTATTTCACTCCACCAAATTCGATTTATTTGAGGCCCTAACGAGAACGAAAAAACAAGTGCCTTAGACTCTTACATTAGGATGCGAAATGAGACAATCAACGATGGAGGATAAGGCACGAGCAACAGGCAAAGCATCACCGGCAAATCCTCCGATGCTGGCCCCCACTCCCGTCGGCACTATCATAACGCTTGTGTACTCCCTCTTACACTGAATCCCCCCACGAAAACAACTATATATATAAGTTCTATACTCGTAAAACGGAAAAGGTTAAGAGAACAAAGTGACTGACCTTGTTAGCGGAGCAAGGAGCATAGCAGGTGATAGGAGGCCGGATGGACGGTTGTGATTTGATGACGAATTGATTACGACTCGGCGGCGATTGCCACGGCCGGCATAGATTGAGAGCTGCCGTTGCCGCCATTGTTTGGCGGAAGAAAAAGAAAAATGAGAAAGGATATAGCTGTTGGTTTGACTACCTTAGAATTTGAACTTTTTGAAGAACAAAAGAGAAATGGATAATGCAGGCGGCAAAGTCCCTTTCATTTCGAGCTCTCACCAATTTTGTCGTGGATTGACGGTCATGCCCCTATTCCTATCCTTGCCTCCTTGGGCTGGCTGTAGGGATGTAAATGAGATGAGACAGATCGCGAGCTACTCGAGCTCGACTCGGATAAAGTTCGGTCAAAGTTTGACTCGATTAAATTCGACTCTAGCTCGAACTTGGCTCGAGTTATTGATGAGCTGAGCCGAGTTATTTGGTACCCGACACGAAAAACGCACGAGCTACTCAAAAATATAATATATTAAAAAAAATTAATTTTTATAATTTGAAATCTAAATTCTTAAATTCAAAACCCTAAATATAAATATTAAACATAAGTATTAAACCTTAAAATCTAAATCTTAAATTCTAAACCCAACAACCTAAACTTCTAAACCTTAAACTAACACCCTAAACCCTAAAATTAACAAGCTTGAGTCTAATGTAGTCAAAGATTAGTCAACACTTGACTCAATTGGGCTCGAATCAAGCTCGAACTCGACTCAAGTTTTAAACGAGTCGAGTCGAACTCAAATTTCTCAGGCGCGTTAGAAATTACTCAAGCTCGAACTCGACTCGAAATCTTAACGAGCCGAGCCGAACTTAGCACTACTCGAGCTCGACTCGGCTCGTTTTGGGTGGTTTTGTCCGGCATGTGTGCACAATGTTTTAATTCGATTTTTTTATTATTATGATTCATTTTTTTACTTTGTTTAAGTGAATTAACATTTATTCTGTTAAATCAACTAATGATTTATTAAAAAAATATTTTAGTTATTAATTTAAGGTATTTAAGATTTGAATAAAATTCTCTGCCCCTAATTATGCCTATATCTATGACCCTGCATTAAAAATTTAAATTATAAACCCTAATCTTAAATTTCATATCCTACACCAAACCCTTAATTCATTAAACACTAACCACAACCCCTAACCTTAAACCTCAAACTTCAAACTTACTATTTTAAAGTGGGAGTACCAAAAATGGTATAGTTTAGGGCCAGAAAATTTCCATCCTTACGATTTAAGGGGTAATTTTATTCCATAATAATTTTAAATTAGTAATGTTTTCCTACCTTTTCAATTGCATTAACTTAGGTCCCGAACTCTAAAGATAACATATGGACATGCTAACTCAAAAAGATTAATTATTTACTATCAGAATATCTAAGATGAAAAAAAATAACGGGTGATAATGATTTTGTCAGTCAACGACAGTTCAAGAGTGATATTAATGTAATTTAATAATTTGAGTACTAAATTAATGAAATTAAAAAGAATAGACAATATTGTTGATTTTAGAAGACTATTAAAACTAGGTTGATGTAACTAAAAATAAGAAACAACATTGTTGATTTGAGAAAGCGGTTTGGTGGCAAAGGACACCGTGTTCCACCTACATGGTTTGAGTCTGAACATCGTAGTATGTAACTGTGCATAAATTTATCCGAATTTAAAACCAAAAATAAATACCATTTGCGCAGTCTGATTTCTAATTACTTTGTGCTTCAGCTCCTATATAACCTATGTGCATATTTGATGTAAGCTGACTGCAGAAACTAATGGTAGGGATGGGCACGGGTCGGGTCGGGCCGGGTTTTTGGCCCACCCGAACCCGACCCGGAAATATTAACCCTAAACCCGACCCAAAAATAAATACCTTAAACTAGACTCCGACCCGACCCGACCTATATAAAAAAATCAATTTTAGGGACTAAATTGTAAAAAAATAATTTTAAGAGACTTAATTGTAAAAAATAATAAATTTAAGGACTAAATTGTAAATAAAAAATCAATTTTAAGGACCTAATAATAATAAAAATATAAAAAAAAGGTATTATTACAAATATTCCTAAAAAAATAGGGGAAAATTACACTATTAGTCCCGGATCGGGTCGGATTTTTTCACCCTAAAACCCGAACCCAACCCGACCTCACCCTACACAAAAATCCGACCCGACCCAAACCCGATTTTTTCATAAAAATACCCGACCCGATCGGGCCGGGTCGGAACCCGTCGGGTCCGGGTTCCGTGCCCATCCCTAACTAATGGCCGTCCGGTCTGCAAATACTGAAAGAAATTTGCAAAGTTTGAAAACACAACCGAAACCAAAGGCGTTTCAAAATCAGTCAACCAACTCTTCTTTTCAACATCATTGCCTGCATTAGCAAAAGCCTAGCAAGTTAATGCATTGCAGTGGCAGTGGCAGGGAAGGGATGACCGACGAGTGGCAGCACAAGAGAATGTGATGGTAGGTGGTCCTAATCTATGACTGTCATTATTTATGTCCCTCTTAAAGGTTGCCGGAACCGATGTTCAAACAAACCCCACTCCTATTCTCAACATAAACAAATACAGAAACACAAAGATCAACGATTCACTCCAACATAAATCTTCAGTTTTTCTTTCTTACATTATTGAACAGCTGTTCTCTGCTGCATTGTAATGGGGGACTTCAGGGAATGAGTATGGAATAGGGTTATAATTGTAGTAATAACCAGTTCCAGGTGGAACAATAGGTGATCTATGATACATCATCTGCGGTTGTTCCTGCTGCTGCTGCTGATGATGATGATGCATGGCATGCATGTCCATCATTGATGATGATGGATAGTTGTTGAAACCATTCGGAAAACTTGTTGCAGAAGAAGACCCTTGTAATCCATTGTTGGATTCAATTTGAAACCTTCCGCCATTTCCATGGAAACCTGAAACCCCCATCATGTTTGCTTTTCTGACATTGTTGTTCATTCTACCATAATTGCTGGAGTCATCGTCTTCCTCAGAAATGAAAGTGGGAAACTTGTTCTGCTTCTGTTTTTGACCTTTGTTGTTGTTGATCTTGTCGTCTTTGTTGCAGTTGTTTTGCTTTTGGTTCGATTTCTGGGACCAAATCTCAGCATGTTTACCGGCTCTTACCAGTTTCTTAATCAATGTTGCCGAATCTACACTTCCTGAGACTGTAACTTTCTGCTTCTCTGCATCTATGTTTACTTGGTAAACACCTGAAAAAGAGAAGAAAACAACAAACATAAATATTACAATAACAGACCCGACATGAACATGAAGTTTTCCCAGCAACGAGCAGAGAATTTTCTTAGCAACCAAACAAAACAAAAGCGAGAACCTTCAATTCTCTGAAGCAATTTCTTCACTTTTTGCTTACACCCATCGCAGTGTATGTTCACTTTAAGAACACAAGTCTGGATTTAAACCAAAAACAGTAGCATTAGCGTACAAATAGATTAATGGGAAAGAAAGAAGGTGAGTGAAAGAGAAAGACCTGAATCTTGAGTAGCTTAAAGTCTTGATTTTTATTCATCTTCTTCTTCTACCACTGTTTTTTTCTTGAGTCCGACACTTGTAGAAAAAGAATAGTGACTTCACGAACCCCATGTCTTCTCGATCGCTGTTTTTTAACTATTTGTATCTAATTTATTTATTAATTAATCTAAATTGAATATTATAGAGCTCTAATATCGAGATAACTTTTTTAATTTTTTTTTCGATCACAACACTAGTTTGAACATTTATTTTGACATTAAACCTAAAATAAAAACCCTGTTTGGCAATTAACGGATAGCTGATAGCGGATTACATTAACGGATAGCTGATTGTATTAGCTGATTTGATTAGCGGATTGTATTAACTGATTGTATAAAAGTGTTTTGTAAAATTAACTGATAGTTGTTAGCTGTTTGATTATTTAAATAAGAAAAATGACATATAAAGACATGATTATATTCGATATTTATTTAAATAGTTTACTAGTTATCAATATTTGAAAGATAATTTTTAATATAACATTATTAAGCATATTTGAAAGATTTATATATTAATTTGTTGTTTATATAATTATTTTTAATATAATTTAATTAATTATTAAATTTCAATACAGATATAAATGTGTGAGAATAAAGAGAAAAAAAATAAAAAAAAAATAGTTTACAAATGTCACAACGTAAATTCGAGAGGTTGAAGAATTAAAATAGAAATGGTTAAATTTAGGTTATTTGGATATTTTTAGTAATTGTTTAGGGTAAAAGCGTCTTTATAACTCTTATATCAAAACTTCTAATTTCAAAAAGCTCCTATTAGCGGCTTTTTCAAAATTAGAGGTTTCACTCCAATCCGTTATTTTAATTCGCTCTTTATCAAACATTTAATTTAACGAATTTGACCAGTCAAACCTTTAATTTTAGCTCAAACTTTTGGTGAAAATATATAGGGCTAATTTGGGGCAAAAAACATTTTTAATAATTATATAGGGTTTTGGCTCCCTCCAACAAATATTTGGGAAAATAACACCCAAACTTGCCACGTCGTTAAACCTCGCGTTCTACAGACCGCGAGGCCTGTCTGCGTGGTCTCGTTGTTTGAATTAACGGTTTTTCAAAAAGTCGCGTTGTGCAGAACGCGAGGTCCCCGAGAATTTGAAAGGGCGGCTGAATATATCGCACAGACCTCGCGTTATGCAGAACGCGAGTTCTGTGCAAATCTGGGTTGAAAAACTAGGAAAAACAAGGGTGGGTAGGCATGTTCGAGCCCAATTTCGGGCTTGTAAATTGTATATTTTTAGCGAACATCGAGTTTAAGTTCGTAGTACTGGAAATTTTCTATCGTATGACACCAACACAGTCAATTTCCGTCCATTCTAAATTGGCTTAAAATGGCTTCCAAAACCATTTTAAACCATTTTAGAATGGACGGAAATTGACCGTGTTGGTGTCATACGATAGAGAATTTCCAGTACTACGACCCCAAACTCGATGTTCGCTAAAAAATACGATTTGTAAGCCCGAAATTGGGCTCGAATAGGCCTACCCACTCTTGTTTTTCAAGCCAAATTCGCACAGACCTCGCGTTATACAGAACGCGAGGTCTGTGCGATATATTCAGCCGCCCTTTCAAATTCTCGGGGACCTCGCGTTCTGCACAACGCGACTTTCTGAAAAACCGTTAATCAAACAACGAGGCCACGTAGACATACCTCGCGGTCTGCAGAGCGCGATGTCAAGCCTCGCTTCCCACAGAACGCGAGGTTTAACGACGTAGCAAGTTTGGGGGTCATTTTCTCAAATATTTGTTGAATGGAACCAAAACCCTATATAATTTAAAAAAAAAGGGTTTTTCCCCCAAATTAGCCAATATATATAGCGTCTTACATCAACTAATTTTGTTTCTCAATCGTTCTCTTTCGTCACAAATGTGACTTCTTTGCGGCATAATGATAAAGAAAAACCTTAATGCTTACCACAATTTTTCTAATACGACTTTTTTCACTATGATTTATTATTTTATGTAGGATGTGTAAAATTATTTTATAGTATTACTTTAGATTCGTTGATGTTTTTTATCTTTAAAAATCGTAACTTTGAAGTATTGGACAAAGACACGTGGCAAATACCCAAAAGGCTTGTAGTCAAGGGCTCGGATACATGTCAATGTCAAAGGTCCTTCAATTATCTTGATGATCATGATCCGTTCTTTATTTTTTTTCTTATATAATGCTGCTTCTCATTCAAATGAAGATCTTGATATTTAATTTACATTTCACAAAATGAAAACCCCCTGGGTAGGAGATTGATTTGGCCCCAAGAAATTTAGATTTTAAGTGTTTTACTTAGTTCTTACCGATAATCTGTTCGAACTCAAACCACATAATTATAACAACACTCCCACTCCTACGTATAAACATTAAAAACCAAATTTTAAAAAGAAATAATCCCTTCACAAAACACAAAGCACCCCTAGCTCAACCTGACCTAAAACAACAAATCAAAGCTTTGTATATAGAAAGATTGTACCCCATGCCCATCCGAATAGGCCAAGGGCCTTAACCTTTTCAGCTTGCTTCGCCATCGAATTCTCTCTACATGATCGAACATGCGTTCGGATTTTCGTCGCTAAAGAGAGTGACAAACTTCTCATCCACGGCGTTCGGACTCGGCAACGCTTGCTCGGCATTTTTTACGTACCCGGACGGCGCCTTCTTATCGTAAGCTTGAGCAACGTAAGGGTATGCCACTAAATTGTAAGGGACGTAAGGCCAAAACTCAGCTCTTTTCCCGGTGCTCTTCACTTTCTTTAACACCTTATTCGGCTCGACGTATCCGGTAACGGTCACTCGGCTTTGCTTCCGGTTCACGTCGACAGATTTCGCACCTAAACAAGATACGTAAAATAATAAAAAAAATTACCATGAATAGTTTTAAAAAATTGGAAAATAACCAATTGGAAGATGGTGATGTGTGTAGTTGGTTTATGATTAAAATAGATGACTTTGTGTTTGGTTCGTGAGAATCAGCATTCAGCAACGCATTTATTAGGGTAAACACGAAACAGAAACATATTTTCCACCTGCTCCTTTGTTTGTTTCCTGAGAAACTTATTTGTTCTTTAGAAAGAAAGAGAGCTTTGGAATTACACCTTTCATGGAGGAAACAGCGTTTTTGACTCTCCTTTCACAGCCATCACAGTCCATCTTAACTTTGATCTCAACGGTCTGGAAACCAAACAACACATAAATCGACTCGAACTCGAAAACCGATATATTCCAAAACATAAGAAAAGGATGTAATAATACCTGCATGACTTTACGCTTCTTCCTCTTGCTATGCACAGTTATGAAATCGGAAATATAGTCGGAAAGAGAGTCCAGGGCGCCCATTTTTCTGAGAGAAAGATCTGAAAAATGTGGTTTTTTTTTTGGGATGGAACAAAATAAGAGATATTGCTGGTGTATTTATAGAACCAAGTTGTGGTTGGAGTTTACATAAATGATAAATTATGACAATGACTTGTGTCCCTTAATCATCTCAATCTCTCCATAATATCATGTTGTCTGGTTTTTGCTGTTTTCCGGGACCGGTTAATTAGTATAAACTTTGATTAATTAATTAATTAATTAACTTTATACATGGAGCTGTCGTCTGTCTGTTTTCTTTGGTGAGAAGAAAGGGAAAGATTATTTGTTGTAAAGCGGCTGAATACCCGCGTTCATTTCCTGTACAGTGCCCTACCTACACTTGTTTTTCGCTAACCTTACAATTTTTTTTTTGCTTATTTCTTTATATTTATTTTGCTTTTATTATCGGTATTTGATTCATTGATCGTGTCGACTAAAACGAACCTTTAACTTTACTTGAAAGATTTAATATTTCGTCTCATTAGACCAACTAATTATTAGTATATTAGTACTATTTTCTTTGAAGCATTACATGTGACGGGCGACATGACATTGGGTGTCAATTAGGTCAATCTTCCACAAAATAATATGTAAATTATTCTGTCCCCAGCCCCCCATACCCCATCTTGTGGAGATATTGCTACCCTATTTTTATTTTCTTCAATAATTTGCTTTCTTAATAAGGGAGAAAAAAAGTAGAGATCTCTACGTTTTGCCGCTAGAGAACAGTTATTTCCGGCGTTTGAAATCTCAAACGCTGCGAAAGATAAAAATCTAATTATTGCATTTGCTCCTAGCGGTTTTTCTGGCAACGTTTTTTTTTAACACCGGAGTGTTTTTAGCATCGCAATAAAACACCGTTATAAGCCTAAAAAACGTCGCGAAAAATCTATTCTGCTGTAGTGAGACTAGGCATCAATGAGGTCGTATAATAATATATCCAATTGTAAAATTTTAATATATTTAATAAATATTTATAATTAATTATTATAGTTCACATAGATTAATTGTAATGTATATTTAAATTTAGATCAAAATAGATAATTGCAACTCTCATGATTGTCTTTACTAAAACCAGTTTTAGCTTTTCAATTGAGTTTATTAATACATTGTTAATCTTTAATTTTGCACATAATACGAGGTTCTTAGCTGACTTACAACTGCATAATTATCTGTAACTAGCTAGATCGACATCATGAATTGAGTAGCCCATGCATATTTAGCCGCCAACTTTCCTCTATAAATAATTAAAGATTAATGATACTTTTTGTTCTTAAAATTTTCTATTAAAAAACCGTTTTTTATTTTTTTCTTTCGCATTTATGATCTTTTATTATTTTGTCTAATTAAACTAGCTACAAAGTAACCAACAAGGGTTGGGTGTATTGGTAAGACACACTGCACTCACAATGAGAGAACGTGAGTTTGAACTTTAGAGACGACATTGTTAGAAGAGGCAACCACGCACCCAAAACATGAACCGTAAAACCAGTGACGGAACCATGTAGTATGTGGGAGGGGCTGTTGCCCCTCTCAATTTTTTTGGTATAATTGCATTTTTAGTCCCATTTAGTTTAAATGTTAATCAAATAAGGCTTTTGCCCCTCCAAATTTTTAGATTTAATAGCTTAATAGACTCTTGCCCTTCCCAACATTGAATCCTAACTCCGTCCCTGCGTAAGACGAACATACATATTACAAAAAAAAAACTAGCTACAAAGTAACTAACTTTTTTTTTATAAAAAGAGGTGTGATTCCATTAAGTAAAAATCATACACCTAACATGTTAGCATATATATGCTTCATTAAAAACTTTCTTAACATAGATGGAATAAAAAAGTACAAATGTTAATATACCGATAATAAAAAAAATCTAGACTAAACAGGCTCTGTTACATCATTATAAAGCAAAGGAATAACTCGAGTCGGAGAAGTATCCCAAAAAACCACATCCAGGCCATCACACTCTACTAATTTAACCAACGCATCACAAAGTAACAGACTCTTTAAGCTGACATTACTTATTTAAATTTTTTATTACTGCCATTAGTTATTTTGTTTTACTTAAAAAAAATAATGAAAAAACAACAAAAACTATAATGATAAAAAATATGAAATTTTAAATGAAATTTATAAATTATTTTGGTAAAATAAAAATAAAAATTTGAGGACAAAAAAAGCCGATTTAAAAGGAATAAAACTTAAATAGCTTTAAAAACTTGAGGAGACAAAATGTTATTAGGCCAAAAAAATATTTAAGAAAAATACTAACCGATATTTAATGACATGTTTTATTTCCTTCAATTTAGCAAAAATTATAAATATATGGCAAACAAATAATCTTTAACCAATAGGAAAGTGCATGCATGCTCAAGTTTTACTATTGATTGTGTTAACAAAAATTCTCTCATTTTTTAAATCTCTTTTAATAGATAAATTATTAAAAAGACCTGGCTCATCACGTCATATGTGTTCATAATCAATAAGGCCCATTTATCTATTTTTAACTTTCAAATAACCACCTATTTTTCTTTACATGTAAAAAAGAGTCCATCTAATAATTTAATCTTTTCGTACTTCAACACTAAAAACTAAATTTTAAGCCCTAACCTTAAATTTTAAATCATAAATTTTAAAGTCTTAACTCTTAACCTTAAAGTACAACATACACCTAATTCCCTAAACCCTGATACTAAACCCTAGATTTATTTTTTAATGTAGAGACATTGATAAGGTCACCAAAAAGGACAGAAGATTTCTATTGCGTTTATGTAAGGTATTTTTTTTGTAGAAGTAGGGGTGATAATGAGCCTGACCGGCTCGCGAACTACTCGGGCTCGGCTCGGTCAAAGCTCGGCTCGAGTGAGCTCGACTCGGGCTCGGCTCGAAAAGCTCGTGAACAGGCTCGGAATCTACATATGCACTAAAATAAATTATGTGTTTGTATTTTCTTTCATTAGTTGATTGTTGTTTGATTTTGTATTTTTCTTTAATTATGTGTTTGTATTATAAGAATATTTATTGATTGTTTGGATTAATCTAATTCTTGGCACTTTTCCCTATTTCGGTCATTGAATTTCGTTTTAATGTTGGTTATGAAATGGATTTTTAACGAATATTTTATATAAAAAAAACTATAGTCAAAATTTTCATTTCGAGCCGAGCCGAGCCTGACGAGCCCGAGCCGAGCCTGACGAGCTTCGAGCCCGAGTCGAGCCCAATAGAATTGTTTTCGAGCCGAGCTCAATTACACTGTTTCCGAGTCGAGCCAAGCCTGGCCAGGCTCGGGCTCAACTCGACTCGTTATCACCCCTAGGTAGAAGTGATTTCATACTTATCAATATCCTTGTCATTTTCCAAAATGAAGTCTAGAAAGCAATGAGTATGGTAGCAATAATGTTGAACAAAAATCAAATAAATTTAGCCATTTGGCATAAATATGGGTGTGAAATGGGTATTCTACCAAATAGACAACTACAAGGCAGACATTTAGCCACCCGTTGGGGGACGACTTTCATGCTTCATGGACTCCTTCCCCACATCCATAATGCCTCTATGTCATTTTCTATTTATATATTGATGACTCACTAGAATAGTTTTTTTTTCTTCATGATAATGAATAGTAAAAAAAAGAATATTTGATGTTATGCAATTTTAAAAAATAATTCATTTAATTCGAAAAATAAAGGTACAAAAAGTGAGGTTGAGTATCACAAATCAAATAGTGCTTAGACAGATTATGATTCACAAATTTAAAAATTGTGATTATCTGAATCAAACTAAATCGTATACACACCTAACAATAAATAATACGTTGAAGAATGATAAACGACATCAATACAAACAAAGATTTCAGTCTCGACAATTATAATAATACCTTGTACACGATAAGACGTAACAAAATGAAAATGTAAAGACTTATGTAATTTTATTTTTCATGAATCCGAATGAGTTTTAGGCTTAGTTTGAGGTTGAGGTTAGAAACGGTTTTTGGGATCGAAACGCCTGTTCTGAAAAAACTGAAATATTCAGCTTCTATAAGCGCCCGTCTAGAAACGAATTATAGGTAAAAATTCAACTGTAATCGCCTGTTGAAAACCAAACCGAACGTTGTTTGGGATTGTTGTTGAGGGCAAACAGACGTTTGCCACCACAACTTCACCCAAAAACAGGCACTTATATTCAAATTGAGATGGTATAATGCAATTTAATAATTGCTTCTTTAGATTTTTTTTTTTTTGCATGTTTACCGGGAATTGACAAATCGAGCATGCACAATATTTCGAAGTAGCTAAGAAAGCTGGCTTTGGAATTGGGTCCAATTCCGAAACTATCTTTTTCAAACTTGTGTATGAGTTATTACATTAATCATCATTGTTTTTTTCATACAAAAGAAACTTTTGTTTGAAGATAAGATGTAGCTGTGGATATTGAAATTTAAATTTTATATACGATAAATAATAGTAATTTTAAAGATGACTGCATGAGTCATTTGATACTTTGTTTTACATTAATCAAAATATACATATAAATAAAATAAATTAAAAGAATGATTCAATTAATTAAATCGAAAATCATAACTATAATAATTAGACGTTTGATCTGCTTTTATATAACAATGTTTGGTAAACAGCGGGTTGAGTCAAAATTAGAGGTTTAACCGGTCAATTTTATTAATTTGAATATTTGGTAAATAACAGATTAGAATAACAAATTGACGTGAAATCTCTAATTTTGAAAATATGCTAATATGAGCTTTTTGTAATTAGAGGTTTTGACATAAGAGTTATAAAGACTCTTTTACCCTTAGCAATTATCAAAAATCTTCAAATACTATAAATTAACCCTTTTTATTTTAATTCTTCACTCTCACATATTTACATTATGACATTTGTAAACTAATATTTACATTATGTCATTTTACTTGTTTAAATAATCAATCAGTTATCAGTTAATTTTACCAAACACTTTTATACAATCCGCTAGACAAATCATCTAATGCAATCAACTATCCGTTAATTGTCAAACATGACCATAATATTTAATCTGTTTATAATTACCTCAAACTCTAAATCGAAAACAGATACGTTTAAACATATTTGATATGAACTTTTTTAACATTGATTTATATCTAAAAAAGTAAGAAAAAAATAATTACTTGGTAAAGAATTATAATCTTGTCTAATATAGAAATAAAAAGGCCAGCTTGGCGGAGTTGGTTGAAGATTTGGTAAACGTCTTAATTTCTTCATCTCTGGACTTGCAAAAAATATCAACTTTAAATCATACAAGAAAACTGCATTGAATTTGAAACGTGCTTTGCCTAATTTTTTACGATACCAATGTTAACGACAGTTGTATATTTTACATGGAGTTAATTGCATCACACGTTTTTGAATGGCGACACTTATTTTAAATTTATACTTAAAATTTAGATGTCCCGTTTTTATCTCCAAACCATAACTTTCGTTCTAAATTGGGCTATATACTTTTGAATGTTCGAGTTTCATCACTAAACTATTACTATAATTCTAAATTATCCACAAACTTGTAAACATTACAATTTTATCTTCAAATTATTATTTATATCACATCATATTATTATATAATACTCAGCTGTGTTTACATGACAATTAACAATTTTTATGACGGTTTTATTAACATGGAACATGATTAACATATATTGATGATTTAAGGATAAAATTAAAATATTCAAAAGTTTGGGGCCCAGTATAAAACAAGAGCCATATTTTGGGGATAAAATTGACTCACTCACTCACTCATATAAAAGTCATTTACCAACTCACTCACTCATGATTAACATATACTTAAGATTAAACTTTATATAAAAGTCATTTACCAATTCACTCACTCATAATCATTTGCTGAATAAATTTTAATAAATATATATTTTATATAAAACGGTATTTTTGTTCTCTTATTTATTTAATTTATTTATAAACTCCCTCAAAATTGTTCAAGTTTTATAAAATGCAACTATTAAAAATAACATGTGACTAATAAACGTATGCAAATCATTCATCGTATCAATGTTGCCCATTAGGTAATTATCATTTATCAAGTGCAAAGTTTAACAATCATTTTTAATTATAAGAAAGTGATTTCCTATAATAATTTATATTATTGTAAAAAAAACACCACAAAATCTCCATAGATTTTTGTCGAACTTTATTTAATATTTTTAAAGTCAAATAATTATTTATTTTTTGAATTATAATAACATAAAAAATCATAACGTGGTCCATAAAACTGGTAATTAATTAAACTTAATTATTGAACAAAAAAACAAATTTAATTTAAATTGCGTCTATTAATGATTATTAAGCATGCCACGTTTTGCTTTAATAAGTTTTGTGATTAAATTAGTAGTTTAAATAACAAGACATGTAGGCCATAAAAAGAATTAAGGAAGGAGCTATTATACCAATAAATATTGGGTGCATTGGTAAGGCATATTGCAATCTCAAGGAGAGGGCGTGAGTTCGAACCTTAAAGATGACATTATTGGGAGGGACAGCCTCGCACCCCGAACATGGATATATACACACAAACACTTAATGGCATTTTCGTAAATATAATGATATATATACATGTCGGGTCGGGTGATTTTCATCTTAAATTCGAACCCTCCTCGACTCCGACTTTATTAAAAAAAAACTCGTACAGCCCCGAACACGAATTTTCAAATGAAAATTTGAATAACCCGAAAGTTTTAGTAATTAGTGGATTGATTTTTAAGTTCGAGTCAAGTTTATATATATATATACAAGAAATGAAGAAATATATGCCACATATGAAAAAATATGATAAATATATATATGCATATCGTATATGATTAGAGAAAATTGTTAAATTAGAATCAAAGTGTAGTATAACATCATAAATAATTACAATTCAATTTGTTTAGGAACTTGAAAACTCGAATCTAATTTCATAAACTTGACTCGAATCGTAAAAATTAAAAATAAAGTTTAAGTTGTAAAATATGACGTGTCAACTCGAATAACTCGAACCTTTTTTACTCGACTCGATCGAACGCTCACCCCTAATTGGATCAGGTCAGGTCGGGACCCATCGAGTTCGAGTCAAATAGCCATCCCTAATACAGAAACATGAGCGAATGGAACCACATTTTTTAAAAATATATGTTTATAAATAATATTTAATAAATAATCATACGTAGAATAATAAGGGATTTGTATTTATTCTTTTTAAATATTATATAAAATATGGAATGACAAAAATAAACTTATAAAAATTTTAGTGTCGAATTAGCTCGTAACACTAATTCAGTTGATATATATATATATGAAAAAGTTATTCAATATTATAAGATATGGAATGATAAAATATAGGGTTAACTACATTATTAAAAATTATTTTAATCTAAAACTCACCCACCCACCTTTACATTTTCTCCACTCTCACTTTTTTTCTGCATCGGTTATTTTCTCTTGAGAGTTTGTAAGTAGTTTTTGAATTTTTTCAAGCCAATGGTGGCGGCTTTGACCGTCTACCGGCGGTGATTTATTTTATTGTTTATTTTGTTCTCTTTTGTTTCTTTATTTTTCTTCTTTTGTTCGTTTCTTTGCTCTTTTTTTACCTTTGTCGGCTGTTTGGCCTGCTCTTCGTCTGCCGCTTGGCACGTTCTTTGTCTTCCTCTATGGCATGTTGATATTGAAGACGTCTTCAACCTGGTGAATGCTACAGTTGAATCTTATCGCACGATCTTGCATGGATTGGTTGTTTATGGAGTTAACCAAGACGTTTTTCCCTCTTTGTTGATTGGAGTAATTCAACGATCTGCGCTCTACCAGTGAGCACTCCAAGATTTCGCTATGGCGATAGATTTAAAGAACACCGATGAAGATCTTATGAGAAGATTTAATTTTACTATTCATGTTTGTATACCCTTTGCTCTTCTACGTTTATTTTTAGGGGTATACTTATCTTGTACTTCTTCTCATTATCTTAATGAAATTTAGTGTTTATTCAAAAAAAAAAAATATAGGGTTAACTACATGAGTAATATTCCACCTATTCTTGTGTTATTATTTTGGTACTTCACCTTTTTTTTAACAAAATAGTATCTAACGTTACGTTTTGTTTTTATTTTGGTACTTCGCCGTTAGAAAACTAACGACATGTTGACAATAAGAGAGAAAATCAAATAAAACACACGTGGCATGCTGATAGGAGTGACAAAATGACGTGACAACCTATCAGGTGTGATTTTCTTTTATTGTCAGCATGTCATGTGTACTTTTCTCTCTCTTAGTCAACATGTTGTTACGGGATACCAAAATAAGAACAAAAACTAATATATTTTTTTATTATCAAAAGAACAAAAACTAACATTAAATACTATTTTACTAAAAAAATAACTAGAGGAGGTGGGTTACTATTTATGTAGTTAATCCTAAAATTTATATTTAAAATTTATTAAATACGAATCTAATCTTTAATGTTGTGGGTGATGTTCATCTCCTTTCAAGACTGAAGCGGCAGCCTCTTGGCAATGCCCCCGGCCCTATACACTTAAATTTATATTGATTCCTTTTGTTATATCTTTCTCTTCGTTGTGTCTTCTTAAGGATGATATAGGGCGGAGAATCTCTACACCGGAGGACAGATATGCGGAGTTGCTCGGTGGCTGTTTCATTCCGGTCAATGTATTTGATCGGTACTTTCGTAGGTTGCTTGCTTGGGTTTTTGGTGGATGTTATATGCCCACCCTGCCAACAGAGGACGACCAAGCATTTTCAACGGTTCCGACTTCCGACGACGGAATCACTTTCTCTTAATGTGCTCTAAGTCTTCAATTCAAAGTAGGTTTCGTTTTGGTCTTCAAACAAAGGAAGACTTTCAACAAGTCAAGAGTGGCTAAGCCTAAGCCTAAGACCAAGACAAGGCAAAAAGGCAACTATTCTTGAGACACAAGCAAGAATTCCAAAGACATTAAACAACATAAGATAGTAAGCAACAAAAGACTTGTCAAACATGAGTAGCTCATCACCAATTCAGCACGAGTAGCTCGTCTCCAATTCCGAGATTCGAGTGAATATCGAACAAATCGAACTCGAATAGGCTAATGCTCGACTTAAGTAGCTCACAACACAAATATGCTGCAATGGGTATCAATTTTCAACATGAATTTAACTCGAGTCCAAACAACTTAGAGTAACGTACAAGAATCGAACCTACTCAGCTTATGTAAATTTCAAATCGAGCTCAAGCTTCTAAAGCTTGAATTCGGCTAGGTTCAAGTACACTAATATCAATATTCGAATTACTTGAGACACAAGCAAGAATATCAAAGGCATTAAACAACATAAGATAGTAAGCAACAAAAGACTTGTTAAACATGAGTGGCTAATAAGAAATCCGAGATTCGAGTGAATATCAAACAAATCGAACTCGAATAGCCTAATGCTAGACTTAAGTAGCTCCCAATCATGCTTCAATGTGTATCGATTTTCAACATGAATTTAACTCGAGTTCAAGCAACTTAGACTAACATACAAGAATCAAATCGAGCTCGAGCTTTTTAAGCTTGAATTCGGCTCAGTTCAGGTACACTAATATCAATATTCGAATTACGACAACAATTGGCATATATCATGCTTGAGAAGATGATATACAAAAATGCCTGAGAAGATCTCTCTTCTCTTCATCAACCAATAGGTGCAAAAAACTAATCCAAAACCAATACTAATTCACTAAATACTAAACAGGGTTAGAATCATTCTTGTTCCCAGAATTCTACTTATTCTTGATTGTGATTCCAAGCTCACCTGCAACAATAACAGTGGTTGCCATATCGAGAAACATACCGTGTTCGACAACACCGGCAATCCTCAATATAGCATCGCTTGCAATCTGCAAATCCCCCAGCTCTTTCTTCAAATACAAATCGACGATGTAATTCCCATTATCCGTCACAAATGGCTTCCCTTCACAGTCATTCCTCAGTTTGGCGACGCAGCCGGAGCGCTGGAACAAGTTCTGGAGTTTGTTCGCCGTGAATTTCCAGCAAAAGGGGACGATTTCGACGGGCAAAGCCAAGCCGCTACCTCCCAAATGTTTAACCAATTTGGATTCATCAACAATGCAGACAAATTTCTTGCAAGCGCCTTCCACCATTTTCTCTCTTAAAAGCGACCCACCTCTGCCTTTGACGAGATTGAGATGCGGGTCGACTTCGTCGGCGCCGTCGATGGCTAAATCGATGATCGGATGGCTGTCGAGATCTGAGAGTGGGATGCCCAAAGAGAGAGCTTGTTCTTGCGTCATCTTCGACGTGGGGATCCCGACGATGTTGGTGAGCTTGCCTTGAAGGAGCAACTCGCCGATTCTATCCACGGCGTGCTTGGCGGTCGAGCCGGTGCCGAGACCCAGAACCATCCCCGACTCGACGAACTCTACGGCTTTGTAAGCGGCGATTTTTTTCAAATCGTCTTGGGATAAGACGACGGGCGGGGACATAGGAGGAGACAACGATAAAGCCTCCATTGAAGCAGATTTTTTGGACCAAGCAATCGCCATTCTTTGAAGAAAAACTGGGAAGATGAATTAAAGGCTAAAACTGAATCAGAAATGTTTTTCCTTGGGGAATCAAAATATTGGGATTTATGAAGGGAAAACAAAACAATGGATTGTGTGGTGAGGAGAAGAGAAAAAGATAGGGTTTTCTGGGAAATTGAGAGAAGGCGGGATGTTTGGTTGTAGGGAAAATGAGAGGGATTTCTTTGGTTCTTATAAAGGAAAGATCCAGCAAACGCCAAAAAAGGAGATTTGAAAATAAAGTTTTTTTTTTTTTTTTTATTTCGTTACTCGTTTTCGTATATATGGAAACTAGGTCGAACGTGTATTCCTCTAGTTTCAATTTTAGGTAAAGTACATAAATAGGCCGTTAACTTTTAAAAATTACATAATAGACATTAAACTTGAGTTTTTATTACAAGATGGTTATTGGGCCGTTAACTGGGAGGCGTGACAGTTACAAAAATTTATGTAATAATATATTTAATCTTCAATATTTATACATTCAATCATTTTAGACATCAATAATGAGGGTTAAATTATGTAACTGTCACGTCACCCAATTAACGACAGTTAACGGCTCAGTGACCATTTTGTAACAAAAACTAAATTTTAATGCCCATTTTGTAACATTTGAAAATTTGATGATCATTTTGTATTTTTAAAGATAATTTAGTGATCATTTGTGTATTTTACCCTTCAATTTATTATTACATTTTTAATGGCATATTATTATTATTATTATTATAAAAATACACATACCACTTCAAATAGTGGTAATTATACCATGCATTGGCGGTGTGAATATTTTGTTTCTATAAGCGTCATATTTTTAGTGGTTATGGATCTTGTTTAGGGTTCATAGTTCATGAGTTTAGGTTTGTATGCTTGTATATTTAGGGAGTATTGTTTGAATAAAGAGTTTAAGGTTAAAATTTAAAGGTTGTAGATAAAAACCTAAATCACTAACATATTACCCTAAAATATAAACCCTAACTTTTAAACTTTAAATTTTAACCATAAATACTAAATACACAAACTATGAACCCTAAATTAAATTTTTAATCATTAAAATTAAAGTAACTGTAAAAACGAAATGTTTTCACCGTCGGACCGTCGGTGCGTCTATGAGACAAGATATCGACAATATTAGGGTTTTGATTATTAATTCAATTGTCCACATAGCATATTCCAGGGTTTTTCATTGTTATCATTCCTTTATCCATTTCCCCAGATTTCTTGTGATCTTCATTTCTTTTACTTTTTTTTGCGTAATATTCTCCTGTAATGTCTAAAAATGCGTAATTGCAATTCTCTGTTCGTCGTTTTCTTTACCGTATGGGAGAAAAGTAAGAGTTTTAGCAAAGTAAAACTCAAGGATTTAAATAACAATTTGCAACTAAAATAACAACTATTGTATAGCGATACGAACATTGTCTGAAACCGTAATAGTTATAATTGTTATGTTTATAATACTATTTGTTATTAAAAAAATTGTAATTCTGATATCTACAGTGATTACAATAACATTTGTTATGCATGTAACCGTTATAATTACAACGTGACCAAAAAAGCGGTCGTAACTGCAATTTAAATTTAGGTTAAGACTCTCCTTCAACTCAGTTGCTAAGCTTGTTCTCAGAGAATAAGTCAATCGTCCAGCAGCAGATAATGCAACCTCGGTGATCAACATTCATCGATTTTATTTTCAACGATTTTTCCGTCTCCCTTTATTTTTTCGGATAAAACTGACTACGGTGCGTTCAGAAATTTAACATGTGAAGAAGTTAATAAAAATGATAAATATTTTGTTCATGTATAAAACTATTTAAATTATGGGTAAATTATATGAATGATCACTTAATTATAGGAAATTTTTTACTTTGATCACTGATATTTTAATTTTGTCAATTAGATCATTTAACTATTTAAACAATATCAATCAAGTCACTGATAAATTTAGTTTAATTTTTTTAATTTAATTCAATAAATTATTCGTTTTTATTTTATTAAATCTAGGATATATTGATAAAGGGCACGCCAAAACCATTGGACAAGTGCTACATTTGAGACATGGATTGCAACATGTAGTATATGCTTAAATTGTACTTAATGCCATGAGAAAGGAAATAAAAGTGGTTTAGAGAGCATTCAAACATTGATTACTTGGAAAATATAAGAGCACTTAAACCACGGGAGCAAATTTAATACTTGATTTATAGTATAAAAATGCAGTTATTGTAATACATGTCACTATCTGATTGAATAATTAAATTTATTAATTTTTAACTGTCATATTGGCTCTTCTGTTAACTTTAACGGTTAGTGGTTTGATTGATATCATTTAAATAGTTAAATAGTCTGATTAACAAAATTTAAAGATCAATGAGCAAATTTAAACTTCCCCGTAGTTAAATAGACATTCATGTAAAGAGAGTGTTTAAGCATATTCGAACTTATAATCTTTAAGGTATTAAATAGGTTTTGAGGTTAAAATTTCGTGACTTGAATATTAATTAGGCATATACGTACATGGATTGTGAGATAATTTTTAATACATTAAGTGATTAAAAATCAAAGTCATAAATTTATATAACCTACATCAATCAACGACAAACAAATTGAAACTTGGGAACTTAGAACTTAGACCTAAACTTGAACTTTGAATTGTATTGAAGGCGTCTAAGAATGGGGTGAAGATAAAAATAACAAAACTACACTTTGACTTGGAAGAAAGATGGCAAACCCACGTGATAAGCATGGGGTTTTAATTTTAATTTTTCATTTGTATACAAAGCCCACGAATTTAGTTACAAAGCTTATGAGTTTTGACTAGGTTTTGATTAAAATCATGCAATAGTTGATTTATCATCTAAAAGTTGATTACAAAGAAATATTTGTTTATTTATATTCTTAACCTTTTGATAATATAACACACCTTACAAATAAAACGGTTGAATCCAAATATCATAGAATGAATATTACTCGCTCTTCTAATGTAACTACTTGTTAAATTCCGTTGATATATCAAATATAAATTATGAATTTATCCCACTTTTCAACATTTATCTTTTACTCCTCAATCTCAAATTCTGACTTCGTCTGTGAATATAGATATATAAATTAATGTCAAAAGTTATATTAACTATTTTATATTATTTTGAAAAAATATCTAATAAATTAATATGTTATAAAGTAGCCATATATATGGGTAAATTATTATTTTTATCGCTCAACATTAGTTTCACTCTTATTTTTTGCCATTGAGGTTTAAATTTTTTTAATTTAATCACACAACTTTCGAATCGCTCGTGTTTTTAGACACTCCACCATTGAATCAAATAATATGACTTATTTTATTGATATTTTCTATGATGGATCATATTTTATTGTTATTTGAGTTGCATATGATCCGAATTAAAAGAAAAAGAAAATTTAAAACCCCAAATCTTAAACTCAAACCTTAAACCCCAAATCACAAACCCCCGCCGCATCCTCGACCCCCCTCAATCGCCCACTTATCGACACCCTTCAATCACCCACCCTTCTCATTCATCTTTCCATGGTGTAGATAGATGTGGGATGCAGAGACGATGGGGGGAACAATGGTGTTTTAATTAAGGTCACGAAGGTTTGGGTATGGAGGTTGTGGTATGATTTCGGGGGTTTTTTATTTTTATTTTTTATTCTAATCCTAAGTGGCACTAATAGTTATATGAAATATCATAGAAAATATTAATAAAGTAAATCATTTCATGCTAGTTAACGGTGGAGTGATTAAAACATTATAATTCAAATTAAAACAATTTAAACATTAATGATCAAAATAAAAGTGAGAGTAAAGTTGAACGCTGATTTGTAATTGATCCTATTATATACTTAGTTGTTAGGGGTGTTCAAAATCGAGTTCGATTAACCGTTAGCAAATTATTTCGGTTAACTGGTAAGCTCAAGTCACCTAATTCTCGACCCTAAATCGTAACGATTCAACCGGTTAAGTTGTTAACCGTTTATTCGGTTAACCAAAAAATTCAGTTTGGTTCGGATAATAATTTTTATTTTGTTTTTTAAATATATAAATTTTAATAATGTGTTAGAAAAAAACTATATACTTTTAAAAACGGATAATCAAATTATAGTTTTACTTTTGGGAATGAAAAAATAAAATAAAATCTGATTTTTAATATAAAATATTAAAATGACATATAATATAATAATATATATTATATAACCGGTCGGTTTTGTTACCTGATTTGTCCCATAATCGAACCGATCTTTTTAAATAATAAAAACTCAAACAGAAACTGAATTTTTCGATTTGAGTAACTAATTTTTTGGTTCGATTTTTTTAGGTTTCGGAATCAATTTCCGTTATTCGTTTTTTTGTCACACCCCTATTAGTTGCTTTCCTTTCCGAGCATGTTCTCCCTTCCAAATATCATGGGCCACTGATCATTGTAATTAAAACCGGACCAAACCGATTGAACTGATCATTTATCTTGATAGTTTTTTTTTCTCATATTAAAATACATATTTTTTGGTCTAATCATTGGTTTTCGACCTACTGGTCGATTAATCTAGATCGAATTAAACAAATGCGCATTTTAATGGCGACTTTTCTAACACAATTTTTTCCATTTCGCAATGTTAGGATTCAAACTCTTAATCTTACTTAAAAAATTTAGTGTCTTATCTCATTAAACTAACTGATTTTTGGTATACATGCTTTTTTATTGAATGTTTAATTAATATACAAATTACTTTTTAATGTAATACTATTTGACCGATCTAGTCAATTGAACCAATAATAAAAAAAATTCACCAATTTAATTTTTACTCTAATTAGTTACTTGAACTCGAGTGTCAAGTACGATTATATGACATTGAAACATTCGTATCTTTCTAAACTTATCCACATATTTAAAAATATAAATATATATTTTAGTATCTGAATTTTAATGTACAATTTGTTGTTTAATTTTTTTGTCCAATTAGGTATAATTAAATATTTTTTTAGAATTGGTATAATTAAATACTTGAACTTAGCTTTTTACGTTCAAATTGGTACCTAGGCTTGACTTCATGTTTCAAACAAGTTCAAATAAATTATTTACCGTAAATATCAATTTAAACAAAAAAATAAACTTTAAATGCTAATTTGAACCGTAATTCTTAAATTTAAATCCTAAATCCTAACTCCTAAATCCTAAATCCTAAATTAATACCATAAATCCTAAATTTAATAAGTTTGTGTAAAAGAGAGAGAAAGAGATTTAGGATTCACTTACGTCATGTAAAACTCATCTAGTTTTATATATTTTTAGACCGTTGGACGATGACAAATAGATTGTTCAAATTATCAGTTTTTTTTTCATAAAATTTTTCCAATTTCGTAATGTTAACCACAATCATTTATTACATTCATCTAACATATAAAGAAATATAAAACTTCTACATATATAACAAAATAAAGTAGATAGAGAATAGTATTACCCACACAATTCAAAATGAAATATGAATTTAAATAGTAGTCCATAATCGTTATATAGTGGTAATAGAATCGTCCAGAACAACGATATTTACAGCTGTTATGTTTATAAAAGTATTTATTATTATAAAAAAAACCGCGAACGCGTTATTTATACTAAAAATTATAGCATACATTTTGTTTGTATCCACGATAAATATATTATAATCGAAAATGCGACTGCAACCATAATTTAAGTCCGTTGAAAGAAATATGTTGCTAATTGCTAAGAGCAGTTTCCACAAGCGGATTTTCCACCCATTCTTCCATCGCCAAACAAGTCAAACATCCATCCGACGATCCATCCGTATGGTCAAATTAATACTCAGCTAATAAATTTAAGTGAGTTTTTAATCCGAAAGGATTGGGTGCATTGGTAAGATATATTATACTTTAAAGTAAAGGTACGAGTTCAATCCTTAGAGACGACATTATTAAGAGAGACAGCTTCGCACCCCAAACATAGATTATAAAATAGACATGCATATTACAATCATACGCTTTGATAAAAAAAAGTTCTTAAATATTATTTTTATGAAATTTGTAATCGTGATTTTTCTATTTTTCATTCTCATATTTAAGGCTTTTCCTGAAGGATGAAAAAGAATGAGAATTTAAATTTTGTTAATGAAATAATTAAATTTCCTAAATGTTTTTTATATATTTTTTCATTTAAGAATTAAATCGATAAAATTTTCATCCACATCATACAAAACATAGTATTTTTTTTTACTTAATTTCATGATTTGATCACAAATTCAAAATCTCTAGCTGGTCCCTCCGAATCAAAATGTAAAAATGCACTTATGGAGAAATTATTAGACGAATCTGGCTTATCACGTCATCTTTGGTCCAAGTTAATATAATATTCATTCATATAGTAATTATTCATTCTTTATTTACATGTAGAAAAAAGTAAGTGAATATTTACTTTGAAAAAAAATAGTAAATCTTATTGGTTGTGATCACGAATGACATGATGAGCCGGGTCATCTAATAAATTTTTATAAATATGTATACTTATTAATTCAATCACCACTTTTTAAAGCTGATGTTTTGTTTTTTAACATAATTATAAATTATAATTCACTTATGATAAAAAAATAAATTCTATTTAATTTAAAATCAAGATAATAAATTTAAATAAAATAATTTAAAACCACTCACATAAGGATGATTAACTAGTGTTAATACAATTTATAAATAAAATATTGACTACACAACCTACAATCATTGTTAATTAACTTCTTAATTGTTAACTCTTTTTTTTCTTAAAAGAATTAATTCCCTTTTTCTTTTTCACATTTTCATCTTCAAAGTCATTGAATTGATCAGTAAATTCATAATCCTAGATGGTCCCTTCAAATCCAAATGCCAAAATCCACATTTACCCTAAATTTACATAATTATTAATACAATTCCACTTATTAATCAATAGCTTAGGCTTCGTCCTAACTGATGCGAATCAACCCGTGTCGCATATTTAATTTTTATAGATGAGTCTTTCAGTTAAATTTTTTTGCATACACAACACTTCGAACTTGAAACAAACTTAAGTCATACCAAACTGGTTACCACTCGAATCAACCCGTTAGGTTTTTTAACTCCTTGTTTAATGACTTAATTCAATTTTCCCTTCAAAATCTTTTTATTTTATTATTTAAAAAGTTTTACGACGTGCGTTACACGCGCCAAATAAAGTGGCGTGAAACAGAGACTGTAATTATTTAGCCTGAGAGAAAAAATAAAGACCCGTGACCTTCTCTCTCAACTCTCTGCCTTGTCTCTTAAGTAAACAAATATTATCAGATTTCGAAAATCCCCCAAAGTTTCATCTTTTTCAAAAACACCATCACCTTCTTCTCTGCAAAGCCGCCATTTTTATCTCAAAGAAACCACCATGAAGCTAAAAAACATAGGTAAAGTATACCCATCTCCTTCTTCTTCCTCTTCTTGTGAAGACTATCTTTCCGTTTTGAAGCTTCTTCCGGCCGCCATTTTGGCTCTTGCTTCAGTTCTTTCTCTCGAGGACAGAGAAGTTTTGGCCTATATGATTACCAGGTCCCTCAAAACCACCACCACCACCGCCGCCGGCTCTTTAAAAAGCCAAGATTTTTCTTCCAAGAAAAAAGCTTCCAAGAAGCCACCACCGGCTGCGGCGGCGATGGCCCCGAAGGGTGGCGGTTCCGCCCACAAGCCACCCGTTTTCGGTTGCGATTGTTTCGACTGTTACACGAGCTACTGGTTCCGATGGGACTCTTCTCCTAACCGTGAGCTCATCCACCAAGTAATTGAAGCTTTCGAAGACCATTTAACCCACGGGGAAACCAAGAAGCCTTCCAAGAAAAGCGCGCGGCTCAAGAGGAAGGACGGCAACGGAAAAATGGCCGCTCGGGTCGTCGATATTCCGGTCATCGAACAACCGGGTCAGGCCGACCACGAAGCTCCCGTCTTGGAGTGTTCTAACAAGGAAGCATCGGTTTCTGCTGCCTCAACGGATGATAAAGAAGTTAAAGAAGAGGCAGTTGAAATGGCGGAGGTGAGTGAAGTGTGTCCGGTAGCAGACTCCGATGAAGACGTACATGCGGCGGTGACAACGGCGGCGGCGGCGGAGACAAGTAACCATAAGGGTCTAGCTCGCAAAGTGTTGCCGGACGTGTTGGGGTTATTCAATTCTCGTTTATGGGGCCTTTGGAATCCAAATGTGTAATTTTCTTTTCCTTTGGGAATTTCGAGACCTTGAAAATGAAGAAACTTTTATTAAATCTATACTATATTTTTTTGTGGTGGTGGAAGGATACATCGGTGCCGGAATATAGGCGGTGGTCGGCGGTGGTCCTTAGCATTAATGTACTTTCCGTCGAGCTGTCGTTTTCATGGTAGGAACAAAATTGTTTATAATTTGCTTCTCTTTTGAGTGGATAATTGAATTGCCAATTTGAAATTTTAATTCATTCGATTTTCATTTGCTTAGGAATTAAGTTCATATATGATTTGGTAAGATAGTTTGAAAGCGTGGGGGCCAGTTTGAGAAGAAGATAGAATTGGGTGGTAGATTATATAATATTTTAATTGAACTGAGATAATATAGTAATAATCCCTAAATCTTTTTTTATTTCTTTACAAAGCCCCTCTAATTTTGATTTTTCTTTCTATTGTCGTCGTCGATAAAGTAGGTACCCAAAGTTGCCTTTATCTTTTGTTGGCAAAACTTTAGGGGTCTGGTAGAGATGCTTTTGCCCATTTTCTAGTGAAATTTAGACAAGGACCGTCTTTATCTTTGAAAACCTTCACAATTTTGGTAATTTTATATTCTCATAATCAGTATGGTAAATTATTGTGTGGGTAGCGGTAAAATGTTGCACTCCTAATTGGTAGGGTTGTTCATTTCCGAGTACTTCGGTTCTTTCAGGTATTACATATGTCGGTTCGTATTTTAGCTCGTTTTAGTTGGGTAATTGTTATTCGAGTATTCGTGACATTCGGATACCTGAAAAATCAGACAATAAGTACCCGATTCACATTTTGTATTTATTTATTTTTAAATTTTAAAATTTTCAAAAAAATTACATAGTAAACGCATAAAATTTAAGGGTTAATAGTATATAATTCAAATACAAAAATTAGTGATTTGAAGTTAGTTTTAAGATGAATATTTTGATATATATATATATATATTGAAGTTTATCACCAAAAGACATTAAATATATTAGTATCGCTTTTTTTCTTTCGAATCTTGTATTAACAAATTAATAAAAATATATTTGAAAATTTTGAAACTTAAAAATACATAATACAAACATATAAATAATTTAGAAATTTAAATTTAGTTTTAGGTGAAAATATTAAGAACCTAAAATAAAAATATAATTTAAAACTAAAAAATAAATATATTAAAACTATCGGCTCGGGTACCCAGTTACCAAAAAAATTCGGCCCAGACCCGCCCCAACTACTCGAAAAAATCTCGGGTCAAGTACCTGGCCCGATCGAGCATTTTTTTAATAAAATACCAGAATTTTTTTTTCTTTTGAGTAGTCGGGTCGGGTCAATTGAGTCAGGTAGTTGTGAACACCCCTACTAATCGGAGAATTTAGGCTTAATCAAGGGAAAATGGTAAAAAAAAAGGCCGAAGTGTATAAGAAGTTTTTGAAGTTTTGAAAGAAAATCAATTAAGCTTCTAAACTTATTTTACACTCAATTAAACCATTGAATTAATTGAGCTTTTTGACCAATTTTAACAATTAAATCTTGATAATTTTTTCTTTAGATACCGTCGTCACATGATACACTACAGTTCTATCATGTGACATTTATAATTTTTTTCTTCTCTTTTTTTCTACTAAAATTGTCGAATTTTATTTTGTTTCCACTTTTTCACCCCAATTGAGTCTTCCGTTTACACCCTTGATAATGATAGTAGAAGAGAGGACAAAGTGATCAAACATAGATTTTGTGGTCCAAAAGGGACTTGATACATCATTAAGCCTCACAAGTCGCATGAGATAACAACGGTAACAAGTTGTTTGGGTGAAGGGTGATATTTGTTAAAAGTTGAAATGTCATTGACAATGAAATCTCGAATAAGGTAGGTACCTAAAATTTTATGTTAGGGGATGAATTTGTAAATTTTGGGTGGTGCAAATAAATTTTTAATAAAAAAATATAATTTTTTATATTATATACGAATTTTAAATTTTTAGGGAGACCTCTGCTTCACCAACCCCTCGGTCTATCCCTATCCCTAATTAAAGCTTGTTAGCACCTGTGAACACCTTCCACCACGTGTCGAGATCGAGTAATAACGCACGCGGACTGCAACGCATAAAATCGCCCACGACCCTTGTGATACTCTCTGCACACTGTGGGAAATAAACAAAATTACAAGCAAAATCACATCGCATCCGGCGACTACGTGATTGCGCACGTGCCAGCTACGGATGACAAAGTAAACTTAGGACGTCAAATCATAGTCAGTCCAATCAACACGTCACGATAACTCGATCAAGGCATTTGTCCAAGTAGTATAAAACGGGGCATGCAACAAAAAAATAGCAGGATCTTCCATTCCGAACACCACGGTCCATGAGAACAAAGGCAACATACGAACTCTGACCCGAAATAACTATCTCGACCACCGTTGGACCACTGTCTCCGATACCTGTCGAATTTGAGTATCAACAAAGCTGATGCCAGCTTTTGCTTATTATGATAATTACACAAAGGAACAGAGGTTAATTGTTGATAAAATCAAGGTGAAAATGGCAAGCCAAAATTACCAAAACAACTGCTCATCTTTTTCTCTTCTTTTTTTACTGATGTGTCCCAGTTTGACGAGAAATTGACCTTATAGGTTGAGACTACGGATGACGTGGTGAGCCGAATTCATCTAATAATTTTTTCAGTTTGACACTATTCTTAGTCTGATGTCTTTTTTTTCTAGTAATGTTTGAATTTGAATACATTCAATTGATAAATTGATATATTTATTACGCCTTGTTGAATCGTGACATATTATATCATTGATTGAATGTATAATGTTGCATGTCAAATTTATATTAGGAAAGTGTAATATATCTCAAATATAGATGATCCATTATATTAAAAAAATCCATGTGTACCATATTAACAAAATATCAAATTCAAACACGGTATTAGATAAAAAAAAATTAATCAAATTTAAATATCTAATGATATATTATTTCGTATCTAATGATATAAATAAATAAGTTTTGTTAATGCTCGTAGACATTGCTCTCAATTTAGTTTTTACAATTTTATGAAGTCCAATGGGCCTAAATTAAAACTGAATCCAATCCACTTTTGCCATAAGCCTACTGCCCTAAAATTATCAAATTATCGCTACAACTGATATAAAATAAAACATAATATAATTAATTACATTATATAAAATTTTAAATGTGACCAATAATGGTGTAGAACTTCTCCACTTCTTCATTTTCTCTGAGGCGGTTACAAAACTTTTCTAAGTCTTTCTTCTTCTTCTTCATCGTTTTTCTTTACCGGCGGCGGCCTTTGGCCGTTCTGCTGGTTCTGTACATAAATAAAATTCATCTTTTTCGATGAATATTTCGTTTTTCAAGTTTGTTTCTTGTTTTTCTTCTACTTTGCCGGATTCTTATTCAAATCTGCTTTTATGGCAGTTCTTTTGTCTGCTTGGTGGCAGTTCTTTCGTCTGCTTTTTAGCAGTTTTTGTCTGTCTTCATGACAGTAGTCTGTCTTTTGACAGTTACGCGTTCGAGTGACGAGTATCAACGAGCGCTTTTCAACGAAGGAGGCCGCTCTATACATGCTATGATTCCCTTTTGTGGTTGTGCCGACATGCCAAGAACAAGTAACAGAAGAATTTTTGCTATATTCAAAGAGCACTCAAGGCAAAGTTATAGTTTTTCTGGATTTTTATCAGAAGATTTCTTCTGACAGTGTTAGGTATGGTATTTTAACGTTTTTTACACCTTTAGAATTTTATTATTTTGTTCTGCATTGTAATTATCTTGTAAAAGGTGTGATTACTTTGTATTCTTTTCGCTGTTAATATAATCCAGATTCAAAAAAAAAATGTGACCAATAATAATTTAAAAATATTTATATCATGTCTGCAATCATTTGTACGCACGTGCCTTATACCACAAAGTACTAAGATTTTTGTTTGATTTATTTCATGCATGTTATGTTAGTGTTATAGTGGCAAACCCAATATTAACAAAAAAACAAGAAAGATTAACATGGTTTTGTCAACTTACAGATTTATGTCTTGATTTCTTTTTTCAATTTTTTTCAACAACTCTTTTAGTGGTCTTAGAAAAAAATAATATAGTTATATTTAGGAGACTTGAATTCGAATAATTTTATTTGTAAAGTGTGTGTATCTTATTAAAGACTAAGAAAAATGAATATATACGACCATGATATAACATCAAATGTTAAAAAAAGCTTCATCGCCAGGGACATATCCTTTAAGGCACTAGTGGGGCTATAACCCCCAAAATTTTGAGAAATTTGAATTTTGTCTCTAAAATTTTTGAAAAATTTAATTTGTCCCCCCTGAACATTGGTTTAAAAATTCATATTAAACTTCACATTTTTAATATTTTTAATTAAATCTTCTCTCTAGTTTTTTAATTTTTTGTTAAATCTCTCAAAATTATTAAAATTTTTAGTTAATCCCTCAACTTCTTTTGAAAATTTTTATTTAAGCTTTCATTTTTTTAAAAAAAAATTTAAGTTGGTCTCCTTAAATTTTTACTCCAAGTTCTACCATTGTTCATCGCTCATGTTTTAAAAGTAGATACAATAATTATGTACATGGATCATGGATGGATCGAGGAATGTTGGTGGTGCGCCCTTTTTTAATTTCAAATTCTCACATAATTTAAGTATTTTCTATTGATGATCTAATATCATACTCGTAAATTTTGTAATTCCACACTCTTAAACTTATAATATAACTTCTTAAAAATTCGCACCCTTGACATTACATCTTGTGATTGTCCTTGACTATGCATATAAACATGTTCAAATGTATGATCATTGTTAATTATGGCTCATATACTGTTAAAGGACAGATGCTAGAGCGGAGACAAAGTGAGCGAATGAAGCGAGAGCATATGTCCCATAAAGGAATTCTCAAGTTAGTCTACGGGCTTGGACTAAGTGAATTGGGGTGCGGGTGCGAAGCCCCCACAGTACGGTACGTGGTATTTTAGTAATTGTACCATGGAGGGTTACTTATATATATGTCTATTATTTATAACCTAATTTGATTGATTAAATCAATAAGAAAAATATTCGCTCTTGCGCCCGATGACGTAAGCACATTGCTGAACTTTGTTAATCTCTTGTGTTCTTGCTTGTTTATTTTCTTGTTCGTTTGCCTTATTTCACAACAATAATGATACCAAACTGAACTGAAATTCAATCGACAATAAACATAATAATAATTTATAATTTGATATAAGAGTTATATTTTGACACATAAGTTGTGTAAAAAAAATTACACAACATTTCATATTTAAAACAATAAAAATCTAAAACTTAAATTCCTAACCCTAAACACTACATCATAAACTCTAAATCATTAACCCTAAACTTTAAATTCTAAATCTTACGACCTAAATCACTAAACCAACTTATATATCAAAATATTTTTCTTAATTTAATGTATTATTCTCTTTAATGAGAAAAATAAAAGGTCACCCCTCCTAAAGTTATTAAATAACACTTATCCTTGGACGGTTTGGTGCAGGTCACATTTCTACACAAAGCATGCATGTGACAACATCTTGGGATGTAGTAATCCATAATCAAGTCTCCTAATGGTAATCATGAATGTTAATTAAGGAAATATTAGTATTTAATTAGGGCAATTGGGGCTTTAATTTGGAATATTCCTTAAAGTAGTCATGAACAGTGAAACCAGGTGTGGTGTTATGATAATATCATATGTAGCGTTGAAAAAAAGTAAATTCATATAATTGTTTTCCATAAGAACAATGGAGTATTTATTTAATATAACTTCGTTTTCTTTTCGACCAACTTTTCTTGGCCTTTTATAATCTCTTGGGAGGAGAGGTGACATTCCGAGGTAAATATCGGGATTGGAATTCATATAAAATAGATTAATATAAGTATTTTAACCACTCAATCAATTAATGAATTTCTATCAATTCATTTTTTTAGTTTTAAAAAAATATTTGAATTTAAACACCTTTATCTGTAAAGTCTGTGTGATTTTATTAAGAGTTAAAAAGATAAACAATTATTACCATAAGACCGAATTAAGAATGATAACAATATTGCATATATATTTTTGTGAACAACGTAAAGGAATAGTGGTTGAAGTCTCTTGTTGACATGCCAAAGATTAAGATTCAACTTTCCAAAATTATTAATTGAGTTGATAAAGAAAATAATATTAAATTTTCATTTATATAATTACATGTAACAAAAATTCTCATATTTTAGAATTCATTTAGTGGTTTCAGTTGTAAAAAGATATTGTTGTTTATTTTATGTGACTCGGGTTTGAATAACATAATATGTAAGTTTGATTGGGTTTATTCAAATTTAAAACGAACTAAGATAATATCTTGTAATTAAATTAGAATGCTTTCTCATATCTTATTGTACATTGATAGAAGAGTATAATTTTTGTAAATAATTTATTTTAATTTCATTTTAATAAATAATAAAAAAATATTATTTAGGTAACAATATAGTAAGACAGAAGACATCTATTATCCAAATTGGAATGGTGGAAAAGATTGTAAAGCAGAGCTATAAATAAATTACTAATTAAAGGCTCTATTTTTTTTATTGCAGCTAGACACACATACACAAACAGAGTCCTACGTGGCTTGTAATGGACCATTATCTAGTTTCCATTTTTGTATGTCTTATTATTGGGATGTCAATTGCCTTTAAAAATTGGGACTTCAAGACCCACACACCCAAACCCAATTTTTTAATTTACATTTGCATAATAATTTAATTTTTTAATATTTATCTCAGTTTGGATCAGTAAGTAAAGCTTTAAATTTGTTTAAGTATTAGTTTGAACTTAAAAATTAAATTTTAAGTTTTAGCTGAATTAAAAAATACTAAATTAAACGTTCAAATACTTAATTTAACAAAAAAAAATTACTAAATCAAATTTAAGCATAAAAAATATATATTCGCCCTAATGAAGAGATATAATTTCTGAATATTTGACACATATATATATATGGGGTAAATAGTAAAAAGTCGTCTTTTTATAATGTTTTTTGGATACATGTTTTATTTTATTTATATAAGAAGCGACAAACTGCTACTTAAACAGACATATACAATCAATAGCAATCAAACTGCTACTTAAATGTGGCTCTTGGTCTCACCCATCGATAGACCTGTAGAGGAGCTGGAGGGACAGTCGTCCCCCTAAAAATTTGAAATTTTTATATGATTTAAATTTTTTTTTAGAAAATTTTTATGTATTTTCTATTGAAATCTATTTTCACCCCTCCTCTTAAAATTTTATACGTTCACCCCTCCTAAAATTAAAAGACTTATGTAAACTTTAATTTACAGAAGCTTGTGTATCAAAATATTTTTCCTTTATAAACCATTTTATATTCACAAATAACTTCTAAGTAATATTTTAAGAACAAAATACCAGATATGTTTGAATTTGATACGAATGGAGACAATTTTTTATACAAAATTTTCAAAAGGGTCTACCAATTAATGCCCAAACGTCTTTTTCCCTCACATTGGATCAAACTTGTCGGCGGTTGAAATTTGGACTGGTGATATTATTATTATTATTATTATTATTATTAGTATTAGTATTAGTACTTCATGTTGGCAGTAGAAAAATAATGGTTTTTTTACATCAAACATCTTAAATTATTATGTTAATTATTAAACGAACACATTATATTTTTTTGTTAAAAGTTAATAATACAATAGTTGAAATAACATATTTCAAGTAGTCAAATGACTAAAACTTAATTTTTAAAGTATAATTGTGGATATAAAATTTATAGATTCATTATCTACACTGGTAAGAAAGATTAGATATTCGACTATGTTACTTAAAAATAAAAGTGGGTTCTCGAAAATTAATATTCAATCCACTTCGAATCTCTTGTACGCTATAATTATAATATCTAAATTTAAGTTATTTGGTGATTTTTTTATCTATTCGATAAAAATTTGTGGAGTGTTGCCTGTCCAATAATCAGTTAAATCTCTAACAACCAGTCCAATATATATTATTTTAAATTAGTTCATTATTTTAAGTATAAAATATTTATTTTTACATTCTAAAAGAATTAAAATTAATTCTAAATTAAATTGAAATCAAATTTAATTCAATTTGATAATCAAGATTTTTAAACTTATGAATTATAAATCTCAAAATACAATAATTCAGATTAATTTTCAGTTTTTTTACTCAACCATGTCCCCTAATATCAACGTCAACAGGTATTAATATGTAGTGATATGTATTTACCAAAAAAATGTAGTGATAGGTAAGGAATTTTAATAATTTTAATAGTTTTTTTTTATATTAACTATTTTTTATGAAATATAAAACTAAAAAAATCCTAAATTGATAACTATATGTTGTGCGCGAGATCATATTAGGGATGGGCACGAGTCGGATAGGGTCGAGTTTTTGGCCCACCCGCACCGACCCAAAAATAAATACCTTAAATTCGCACATGATCTAATTCGAACATATTTTTAAAAAAATTTGACCTATAGAAAATAAATTAATTTTAAGGGTCTAATTGTAAAAAAATAATTTTAAGGGACGTAATTGTAAAAAATATAATTTGAAGGACTAAATTATAAATAAAAAATTCAATTTTAAGGACCTAATTAATATATATATTTATATATATATGTGAGTATTATTATAAATATCCCTAAAATATTTAGGAGAAAATTACACAATTAGTCGCGGGTCGGTTCGGGTGTTTTCTACCCTAAACCTGGACTCGACCCAAACCTAATTTTTTCATTAAAAAATCTGACTCGATTAGACCGGGTCGGGTCAAAGCCCAACCGAATCGAGTAAAATATCCATCCCTTAGATCAGATTGGTTCAACTAGGTTTTTCAATCCTTTTCAAATTGTCAATTTTAATTCAATTCACCTGATTTTTTTCCTAAGCCTATTAAGGTATTGAATTTTTTTATCAAAATAAATACTAAAGTATGTTTTTTTTGTCAAAATAGCTATTTAAGTTATTTTTTTTTATCAAAACATGTATTTAAAATATTTTTTTGTCAAAATAAGTACCTAATGTATTATTTAATTAATGTCACGTGTCAACTTTTAAGAACCTAGATACAAAAAATATGCTTTAAGTACTTATTTTGACAAAAAAAATAACTCAAGGTACATATTTTGACCAAAAAATATACTTTATGTACTTATTTTAACAAAAAATACTTTAAGTAGCCAAATAAAATTTTAAATACACTTTAAGTACTCATTTGTAATATAAGCATTTGTTTAGTCAGACATTCAGCTAATCTTCCAACGTTGTTTGTCGTCGTCGCATGCTCTCTCAACATCCAAGTTTGGGTCTCAAGACACTTTAGGTCTTTCATACCCGCTATTGTACAATGGTACAACACATTACACTCTCGCTAAAGGAATTTAAATTCAAACATTAAAGCTAAAATTATCGAATATATAATTACAAATCTCGAATATAGATAATAAACCGGATTAATAAGAAAAAGGATATACACCCATACCTGTACATAGTAACTCTGAAACAAAAAACAATGCATCTACCTTTATAGCAGTAACATCCTTGCTTCCATCCCTTCCCTTTGTACTTTTCTTTGTTTTTTCCTTCTGTTTTCGCAATTTTAAAAGCTGGAAAGCAACAACGCTGTACCTTTCCTTGCCACTCGTTTTTTCTGCCCTTTTTTTCACCTTAAATCTTGAATCCTCCATTATTATATTTTTCAAAACCAAACTAATTTTTTGCTATAAGCCTAAAAAGGAAGTGTGAAGCTCCACAGTGAACTGAACCCCACTTTCTTTCTATACTCCATCATTCCTTTCATTTTCCTCTCCATTTCCATTCATTCATTCATAATAATAATAATAATCTCTCTTCCTCTCCTCTGGTTTTTGCTCTTTGCCTCTGGTTTTTGCTTTGTCTTCCCATGGAGATGGAGCTGTTGTGTTGTCAGACTCCATTACTTGTTTCCATCACTGAACTTTAAGCTCCACAGTTCCCCGGTTTTTCCTTTTCCTACTAAAATTTTCACTCCCAAGTTTCCATCTTTCTCCCCTTTTGAAAGTTTATCTGAAAACTGGCAGTACACAGCTTACCGACCTAAGATTCTTCCCCTCTTTGTCAGATTTCTGGGATTTTCTCAGGTACCCTTTTCTTCTTACTTCTTGTTTAGCCTCTTTTTTATAAGATCAAGCGAGTAAGTACATGAAATTATGCTTATAAAAGTAGGGTTCTTTAGCTTTCTACTTGTTGGTGGGATGTTTTTGAGCTTAACAATTGGGATTTTCAGTGGAGTTTTATTTGAAGAATAGTAGTAGTGTTTTCTTTTTTGTGGTGAAAAGGCTTTCTTTCTTTCCAAAATATCATCCATGCTATTTGTGGATGGGATAAGAGTGTTGACTTGAATGATGTTGACAGGTTTTATGGCTACAATAAAGCTTCAAACTTTATTATTATTACTATGAGTTTAATGAACCATTAAGGCTCTTTTCCTCCCCATTCCCCACCCTTTCCTTTTTAGAGTTTAGCCTCTTTTGCTCCTCTTTTTCATTTGTTGCTCCATCTTTGATGCTTGAGCTTGGGACTATAAGAAAGAAAAGTCTCATTTGGTTTCTTACATTGGAAATGGATGTTTCTTTGAAACATTTACAAACATAATGTTGTTGTTGACTTGTGAGTTGTGACCAAAAGATAAACAGTCATGATCTTGACTAGGTACAAAATTTGATTAACTTGACAGGAATGAAGATTAGAAACTAAAGGTGTTGCTGCAGCAGCAATATTGAGCTGTTAAATCCAGTAGCTCAGTAGGTGAATCAGGTTTGGCTTGGTATTTTTTTGAGTGTTGGGGGGATCTTTCTGGACTTCCTTCGATGGAATCGTCGGCCGCGGCGGCATCGTTTAAAAGGGCTCGGGCGTCCGGCAGCGGAAGCCAAGTGCCTTCGTGCTTGGTCGATGGCTGCACTGCAGACCTCAGCAAATGCAGGGACTACCACCGGCGCCATAAAGTATGTGAAGTTCATTCCAAGACCCCAAAAGTTACAATTAGGGGCCTAGAACAAAGGTTTTGCCAGCAGTGTAGCAGGTAACTATAATTAGAACATCTTCTATAAGTTTACTGTTAGCTCTGTAATTCTAGTTTGTTTGTGATTTAAGGTTTATGTGGTCTACTTTTTAGTGTTTTGTGTCTGAATTCCTATATGTTTTCATGGTAAAGTACTCGATTTTCCTGTCTGGTCCATATAGTAGCTTAGTTTATGGTGAATGTAATTTGTTAGGTTCCATTCGTTGGTGGAGTTTGATGAGGTGAAACGAAGCTGTAGGAAACGTCTCGACGGACATAACCGACGGCGGAGGAAGCCACAACCCGATTCTCTGTCTGCGAATTCAGGAAGGTTTCTATCCAGTCACCAAGGTTGAACTGGTTTTTTAAATGTTCTTATGCAAAGCTTGTTTCAGTTTCACCCTGAATTTCCCAATGTTTGATATCAGTGGAGACTCTGCTGCAGGTACGCGGTTCTTCCCGATCAGCAGCCCCCAACTATTTTCGACAACCGCGGTAACGTCTTCTTGGATGGGGGCCCTGAAATTGGAAACCGATATGAACTTGATAAACTTCAGTGGCAGAGCTAGCTTGTTCCCTGGATTCTCATCTGATAACTACAAAGGAGAAAAGCAGTTCTCATTCTTACAAACCACTAGTTCATCACTCCCCGGAAGTGTTTCGGTTTGTCAACCGTTCCTCGATGCGATTCCTTCGTCAAGCAATGGCAGCAGCAGCTGGAAAATGTTCCCGAATGCGTTAAATCAAACTATCGACTCGAATCGTGCTCTCTCTCTTCTGTCATCCCAACCAGCTGAGACTCGGGAGATTGGTCTGAGCCCCATGGTGCAGCATGGCTCAGCTTCATCCTTGATGCCAAACTTGCATTACAATGATCTAGGAGGAATCGGAGGTGAGCAAGTCGGAACTGCCGCTTTGGCCGCCGATGGTGGCAATAACACCAATCTCCATGGACATGGAATGTTCCAAAATGAACATCCCGGGTCATCTGCAACAAGTGCTCATCATACACTCTCCTTCTCATGGGAGTAAAAATATCTGCCATTTCCAATCTACCTTCAAATCAGATGGTTTTGAGTAATAAAAAAACCAGGTTATCCCTTTAATGTAGTTGCAAATTTATGAACTGATTTGTGTGTTTTGCTTTTGGAATATTTAATGAACTTTTGTCTGAATGAGTGGGGAATAAATTTGTAAATCTTTGAAACAAGATTATGTTTGCTTCTGCAGTTGTAGTTGCATCAAGGCATATTGTCCGACTAATTTGAATTGAGTATCGAAAAAACACATTTGTATATATAAAATTACTGGTTTAAGGGTTCTGAAAATGAAAGTACAACATAAAAGAGAATTCTTTAAAGTATAAATATCTTCATCGAATAATTGCAGGTAGCACAAATGAAAATTTCCATTCATCATGCCCATGTAAAAAAATTTCATTTTTTTTGGCATAATGGTAAAAATAGCCCTCAATGTTAGTTATTTATTTCAATTGTGCATTAATTATTTTTCGTCGGCAATTTTAACCCTAAACTTTTAAAATTTTAAGTAAATCCTTTTTGGATTGTCACCTAACGGCAATTAATGATCAATATTTTTGATGATATGTCATACAACATTAATGGTACATTTGAAAATACAAGTCAAGTCAGAAACGTAAGTAAGTTGAGTTGGCGAGTCTTATTTTATCACTCAAATTTATCAAATAAAGTTTAAGTAATAAAATAGGACTTGTCAACTCGACTAACTCAAAATTTTTTAACTCGACTCGATTAAATACTCATCACTATTTAGCGTGATAAGACACTCAATCTTTTGAGTAAAATTAGAGTTTTAAATCTTGACATTGTATACAGTAGGGGTGATAAATAGCCTGACCGGCTCGCGAGCTACTCGGGCTCGACTCGGGCTTGGCTCGAAACCTTAACAAGCCGAGCCGAGCTTACCCAGGCTCGGCTCGAAAAGCTCGTGAACAGGCTCGGAATTTACATATGCACTATAATAAATTATGTGTTTGTATTTTCTTTCTTTAGTTGGTTGTTGTTTGATTTTGTATTTTCTTTAATTATGTGTTTGTATTATAAGAATATTTATTGATTATTCATATGAATTTAATTTTTGGCACTTTTTTCCTCTTTTCGGCCATTGAATTTCGTTTTAGTGTTGGTTATGGAAGGGATTTTTAACGAGTCTTTTATAAAAAAAAACTATAGCAAAATTTTTCATTTCGAGTCGAGCTGAGCCAGACGAGCTTCGAGCCCGAGCCGTGCTCGAGCCTAAAATTTCGAGCTCGCCGAGCCTCGAGCCCGAGCTGAGCCCAATTACACTGTTTCCGAGCCGAGTCGAGCCAGGCCACGCTCGGGCTCAGCTCGGCTCGTTATCACCCTAGTATACAAAACGAACTAGGTTAAAAGGACCACTTTTATGATAAATCTTTACGGTACTCAATCCAGTTCAGTGAGCCATCGAAAAAAATACAGGTTATTATAAAAAAAATGAGCTACATGACAAAACATAACAAGACAAAAGAAACAACAACAACAAAAGATTATGATTTAGAGAGCAGCTGAGATTGAGAAAAATGGGTGATGCCTTGGCATATTCTTGAGCAACATTATTTGATGGTGTGAGTCATTTCTCTGAAGAAGATGCCAATTGCCGGGCATGCATGGGCCACTCTTTATTCCTAAAACCCTAAGAAATAAATATTAGAGCAGTGCCTAATTCTCATTAACATTCTTTTCATACACTTATGTATGGACCAAATTGAACTTTAAATTAAAATATAGGGTTTCATGGTTACTTTAACATCAAACCTTTGCTTTTGGGATTAAACAAAGCTGTACTCATCATTAAAACTATATTAATTATATGTAAAACACATCAAAGTCATGGAAAATCTTAAAGGGAATATTATCCATGTGTTTCATGTTTATCCAGAAAGCTGAGCACGCTTTGCCAACGTGTATCAGGTGCGTGTTGTTGCTTCATTTTTCTATTATTGATACTCGGGATGAATCGAGCGGTAAGAGGGAGCGGTCGTCCCCTGAAAATTTAAATTTTGTATATATTTAGAAATATGTATCTGCTAAAGCAGAATTGTGGTAATTATGGTCGAGATTAAGTAGCTAATTAGCCTAATTATTAGTATAAAGAGTCTTGGCTTAGTGGTTAAGTATCTCTTTCATGTCCCTAATTAATTGCCTAAGTTTGAATCTTCTCATTCTTTTTTTTCTCTCTTTAATTTTCTCCAATATTGTACTAATTAATTAATAAATGTTCTCATGGGGCCCGAGTTAGTTGGCAACATGTTTGCTTGCTGAAATCTGAAGGAGGGCTTGGGGTTAAAGATCTCAAATCGTGGAACAAAGCGTGTATTATCCCGTTGATGGAAAAGTATCTCATGGGGTGTGACACACTATGGATTGCTTGGCTAAGAGAATATGTATTTCGAGGAGCTGATTTATGGCTCTTGGATTGTAAACCTCATTTTAGTTGGTGCGTAAGGAGGATGCTTAAGCTTCGAGGCATGGCTCATTCTATACTTACGGCTGGCAACATTTCTACAACAAGATCTATTTGGGCTGAGATTCGTGAGTCCGCACCGCATGTTGAGTGGCACAAGGTGATTTGGTTTCCCAATCACATTCCTAAACATGCTTTCATTGCGTGGTTGGCTGTGCTCAATCGTCTCCCTACTAAGGATCGATTGAATCGGATGGGGATAACAGTGGACAATGGTGTGTGTGTAAATTGTATGGTGGAATTGGAAACACGAGAACACATCTTTTTCTCCTGTGCTTATTCGAGAAGAGTCTGGGCAGGCGTGCTTCAGCTTTGTGGCTTGCATCGAGATGTTTCTAGCTGGAATGATGAACTGCGGTGGAATATTCAGCAGCTCAAAGGAAAATCCCTTCTCGTCTTTGTTCTTAAACTAGCCTGGCAAGCTTTCATATACCACGTGTGGACTGAACGGAATTGGAGATGTTTTCGAGGTAGTTCTAGAACTGTTGATTCTTTGATTGATTGTATTAAGGAGAATGTTTGTAACAGAGTACAGTATACAAATGCTAGATTAGATACTGTAAATAGGGATATTTGTTTTGCCTGGGGAATATTGTAAGGTGGCCAGGGCCTGGTATAGGGGTTGATTGTAGCAGTTTTCATACTGCTTCTTTGGATAATAATATTACACCAATTATCCAAAAAAAAATAATAAATGTTGTTATTAAATTATAATTAATTCAAGATGCTAGTCTAGTGGCTAGAGCATTTTATCTGTATGTCATAAGGTTATTTGCTTGCTTTTATTTTCTACGAATCAGATGGAAACATGCAAATTTATTTAATTAAATAAATAATTTAAGAGTAAATTTTCCATTAAATTGTGACATGTGTCACTTTTAATTAGAGAATTAAATTTACTGAATTAAATTGAAATTAAGATCAAAATTAGTATAATATGTAAATAACATAGACCAAATGTATAATTATATAATTTTTTGTTAACTGTATATTTTCTCAGTTAAATTTTAACGTCAAGTGGCTTAATTGATACCATTAAATAATTGGGTGATCATATTGACAAAATTAAAAATATAATAATCAAAATAAACTTCCCTATAATTTTTTTTTTAAAAAAAATCAGTCCTCGTTAAGAACCCTTTCAAAGTCAAGATTGAAGAAAGGTCCAACCATGTCCAAGAGAAGGAAAAAAAAGGAACCCTTTCATAATTATTCACAAACAATATTGTAGTAGAAGTAAAGAGAAACCTAAATTCTAATTGGTAATTAAGTTTAAAATTTTTCGGTGACTAAATATTTAGGTCTATAAATATAAACTAGGTTTAACCTTTAGAATTGTGTGAGAAGAATTATTCTAGAGAGATATAATCACTTTTAGGATCTCTGCAACTATAGCGACTATGTTGTAGAGATGAGTATTGTAGGGACATTTGGGATGAGTATTTTGGGATATATACCAAGTTTTGGGATACATGAGATATCATGTATTTGTACTCTTCGTATTCTCTACATTGATAGTGAATTTTTTGTTTCTCTCATACGTGGAGGTAGAAAAAGTTGAACCACGCTAAATCCCGTCTCTTGTGCATGTCTTGTATTATATTGTTATCACTTTGGTTATTTACCGCATATCGAATTTTTAACAGATGCCTTGGCAAGACGGTCTGCAACACCATTTGCTTCATGAGAAACTGACTAAAATATCTGATCACACCAGTAGGCAGTAGTTAGATAGTCATTCATGTAATTTAGGCTAATAATAACAACTCCAACAAGGGTAAATTACACTATAGGTAACTTAGTTATAGGTTTGGTAACAAACAAGACACTCTTCTAAAAGTAACAATTCCGTCGCTTAATTATAAGTTTAAAAATAAACAAATCGCTTTTATTCTAAAAACAACAATTTAATCACAACTTTATCAATCCTTCCTTTCTAGCCTCTGCAATTTGTATTGCAAATTTGCAAGTCACGTATTTCCCTAGAAAGCAGATAAGAAGTGAGTTAGAATCTAATCCTATTACCAAAACAACATAACATGACAAGGCAAGAAAAAGAGAGGAATTCAGGTGTTTGATTTGCCATTTCATATGATATTATATTCTCCAGTTCATAATCTCTATCTCTCTCTATATATATGTACCTGAGATTGAGAGTTTGCTCAAAAAAAACCAACCAAATAATTTGTTGTTTTTGTTAGATTGAACACAAATGGAGGCAACTCAGAAGAAGGGTTTGTTCAGAGGCAAGTTAGGCAAGCCTTTCTCTCGATTCACCAAGCCAAGGCCGAGTAGCGGAAGCAGTGGCAAGGTGGTTCCCTGCTCGACGCAACCGGCATCGAGCTATTCGTCGACTCCGAGGGTGTGGACTTATTATTCTTATGCTAGCTCCAAGCAGCCGACTGAACAGAGGAGTTTTGCAGATGTTCCATCATCAATGCAGAAGGTGTCGTATGGGTCTGCAGTTGAGGCTTGGGGTCATGCCGACGAAAACGTGGATTTCAAGGCCTCCACCTATATTTCAAACGTCCGGCAACGTTTCCAGTTCGATAGAGTTTAGTTCCCAAAATTATAGGGTTTATATTTTCAGGAAGCATTTACGTTTAAACTAGGTATGAACAATAATGTATTTATAAAATGAGTTACTTTCTTTTTGGGATAATTCGTATGTTTTATTATCTAATTTTAGTGACAATATTGTTAGGCCCAGTCTTATATCCCAAACATAGGCCATAGGACAGACATTCATATAATTTTAAAAAAATTATTCGTATGTTAGATTATTACAATAAAACCTCTAACGAGGTGCCTTACAAAAGATCATTGAACTCAATTAAACACTACTAAAAGATAAAAAAAAAAATAAACAAGAACATCTAACATTATACGTTAACATAATGTATATTCGAGAAAAAAATTAACAAAAAATTAAAAGTTCAAAAGTCGGAAAAAAATAGTAGACAAATGGTTTTCTTTTGAAAATTTTAAGGGCCACAAATATCATTGGACCTTAAAACTTTTAGTTAAGGATTTAATGGTTAATGATGATACAATGTTTAGGGATAGCGTTCGATCAAGTCGAGTTGAATAAAAACATTTTAAGTTATTTGAGTTTACACGTCATATTTTACGATTTAAACTTTATTTGATTTTTTTTCAAATCGAGTCGAGTTTTCGAGTTTTTGTACAAATTTAATTGTAATTATTTATAATGTTATAATACATACTGATTCTAATTTTAACAACTTTCTATATCCATGCATATATAATATACACATATATTTCTTCATATTTTCACATGTGATATACATAACACATCAAACAGAATCGATAGACTTGACTCAAACTTGAAAACTGATCAACTAATTACTAAAAATTTCGATTTATTCAAGTTTCTGTTTTACAACTCAAACTTTATTTTGAGTCAAGTCAAGTTTATGAAATTACGAGTCGATTTTTTTGTATCAAATAATTCAATTTTTTTGAGTCGAGTTTTGCCCACCTATTAATATCCATTGGAAACAGATAAGGAGAACTGAGTTAGAATCTGATCCTACAACCAAAACAACCGAACAAATCATGACAAAACATAACAAGACAATAAAAAAAAGGATTTAGATACGATCGAGTTGAGATTGAGAAAATTGCAGATGTATTGGCATATTCTGTAGCAACATTATTGATCATCTGTCTGTAATAATCTATCCTATGTCTGAACCTAGAAGATGCCAATCAAGTACAGATGCAGAACTTTATTTTAGGGGACGAGCCTATAAATTTTTAGGAAGGGGCAAATTTATAAAAATTTAGAGAGGCGATAATAGATTTTCAATAGAAAATACATAGAAAAATTTTAAAATTTTATAGGAATTTCAAATTTTTAAGGGAGGACCGCCCCAGACAGCCCCCTCGGTTCATCCCTATGCCAATCATGCATGGGCCACTGTTTATTCCTAAAGAGCATTGGAACATTTCCTAGAAACCAAACACATATTTTTTACAATGATTCGGTTCTGTAAAATGCCTTAATTGCTTTAAAATATTGGGTTTTTTTATTTATTAATATCGTTATGTATTTTATTTGTTTGTGTACAGGTCAAATTAAGCTTTTAATTATAATATAGGATTTGATGGATACTTAAACCTCAAAAGCTTTGCTTTAGGGGAAAAGATAAATTTAAAAATATATTGATCACTAAATTAATAAAATGTAAATAATATCATAACCCTGGAAAAGCGAAAGGTACCTTCCGAATATATTCATTCTATCCGGTAGTACGGATTTAATATTTTCTTTTAAGCCGATGGACGGCATGTGTCAATCATGTTTCATGTTTCTATAAAAAGTTGATCGAACGATAAGAAATTCGATTGAACTCGAGATATAATCGAAGCTCATTGCGACTATAAAATACCTAACTTTGCTCTTTCTCTATATATATACATAGAGATTTTGCTCAAGAAAACCATCTTTTCTTCTATTCTAAGCTTCATCGTCCACTCAAACAGTTTACACGTTCTTTGTTTTGTTATTTCTTTGGATTCAACTCAAATGGAAGCAACTCAGAAGAAGGGTTTCTTCAGAGGCAAGTTAGCCAAGTCTTTCTCTCGGTTTACCAAGCCAAGGCCGAGTAGCGGGAGCGGCAGCACCAGCAGCAAGGTGGTTCCCTGCTCGACGCAACCGTCGTCGATTCCGAGGGTGTCGACCTATTCTTATGCTAGCTCGAAGCAGCCGGCTAGTACTTTCCATGAACAGGGGGATTTTGCAGGTCTTCTGTCATCAATGCAAAAGGTGTCGTATGGGTCTGCCGTTGAGGCTTGGGGTCATGCCGACGAGAACGTCGATCTCAAGGCCTCGAGCTATATCTCAAACGTCCGACAACGTTTCCAACTTGATCGAGTTTGATCACATTCAGCGATGGACCGAGGACTCATTGGCGAAGAGTGCTATGGGACAGTCGTGCCCTGCAAATTTTAAATGCTCGTATTTTAAAATTTTCTTTGTATTTTTTATATTTAAAATCTAATCTCGCACCTCTGGAATTTCAATTTTCTATATAGTTTTATTAAGTATAAAAATCTGCACCAATAACTATATAAAACTCATTTAATTTTACATCTTTTTTGGACCGTTAGATGAAGATAAATGGATGACTGAGATTATTTTTTTTTCCTTAAATTTTTTTTTATTTTCTGCCGTAAATCTCAACCGTCTATTTATCCATTCAACTATTAAAAAATAATAAATAACAAAAACTTAAAAAATTACATGTTATGAGAAGATCCCACCTCATTTGCTGACACCCTATTGTTTAATGTGGCTCCGTCTATGAGAATGATGGTATAAATTGATTAATTAAAATTATTTTGATGAAGAAAACACATGTACATATAATATATAGAAGATATGTTAAATTTATAAAGGATAATACATGAGAAATAAATATATTGTAAATTAAATTGAATGAAGATATATTTTTTTATCATTTGAATAGTAGTAAATAGTAATATGATTAAATTATGGAAAACCTACTTCATGACTCGTGAGTCATGTTGATTCAACTCGCACAGCGCCAAATGGACCAACCAAATATTCCAACTCGTAAAGTCCGACTCCCTTGGGCCGAGCCTTTGACAAGATTTTTAGTATTTTGATCCGCCATTGGTTTGTGTAAATACTAATTTTAATCATTTTCAAATAAATTAAAGATAAAATGATAAATATTTGGTTCTAATATTTATTGAAAGTGGTAGATTTTGTGCTAAAATACTTTAGGCTTTGAGCTTTAATCTAAGTTTTTAAAGGATTTAATTTATTTTTAAAATTTTGAAGTTTAACTAAAAAATAAATTTAATAAAAAATTAATATTTTTGAAGTGACGAGATATTAGGATCCGTTTGGTTAATAAAAATAAAAGTCATTTTCATAAATGAAAAGAAGTAGAAGTGTGTTTGGCATTTAGTTATTAATAAAAATTTAATATTTTAGTCTCTATTAATGTTTGATCCTAGCCCCGTCCTTACATCAAACAAGACACTTGTTAACATAAGATGATCGTACGGTATTAAACAAAAAAAAGACAACGTGAGATTAATAATAAATTTCGAGTTTCATATCAACAACTAGCTTGAAGATTGTGAATTTAGAAATATATAAATAGTTAATTGATATTTAAAAATTAGAGGAAAGGGTTAAAAGAGAATTAAACAATGTTTTTACAAGAGTTTGAAGCTTTGGTAAAACAAATTAGTTACATGTTATTGTAATAAAAAAATTAGATATTGTGAATGAAAAAAAAAATTAATAGGAGAGCCGGGAGGGACGGAGCTATTAAGGCCGAAGATTTTTTTTTTAATTTTTGTCTCCTATTTAAATTTTTTTAAAAATTTGTGTATTTATGAATTCCTCCTCCTTTTAAATATTTATAGTTTGCCTCTCAACCTCAAATCCTGGTTCCGTCCCTGAAAGTCGCTCTCATATTGGACATATATAATCTCGATCTGAATTAGTTGATCAATAAATTAAATATTGGTGGTTAATAAAATAAAATACATATTTTTCGAAGGATTTGATCTCGTATCAGTTAAGCCTTGTTTTCAAAACTTTTGTTTTCCCTTTTTTTTTATCAAATTTCAAAAATAATTTTTATGAAGATATTATATATATTTTGATAAGAGAGAGATCAGAAAACTACCAAATTAAACAAAAGATGAATTAGCAGATAAAGTAGGGCAAATCCAACGCGATTAGGCAGGGAATTCCGAATCGAATATTTATAAATGGGTATTCAACAATGTTAAGACAATAAAATAATACAAAATTGATGCTTTCTTGTTTTACTACCTCTTTGCTTTGTTCTATTGTTTTTTTAATAAATCATATTATAAGATTGTTAATTATTTTTTTTAATAGTCTAAAGGTGATTACAATATAGTATATGTTCATAGATATTATTAATTCTTTGATAATGCACACATACCTTACAGATATTACAATTGAAATCGAATCTCCTAAAATAAACATCATTGTAACATACAAAAATATTCGTATTTGAAATCATTTAAATAAATAATATCCTCTGACCTATGATTTAAGAGATATCTAGATAATGACTAGTGGTATTTAATTTTTTATTACAAATTTTTGTCACTATTTTACTCTTAAAATTTTCAACGAATTTCAACTTTCACATTTTAATTCTCTCATTCTCGTGACCTAAATTATTAAAAGAAAAATTACTAATTATAAACCTAGTCTACATGTACTTCATTGTAATATATAACTATTTGTAGTATATGCCGCGTTAATACAAAATTAAAATTATAAAATATTAAAAAGTTAAAAATATGAAAATTCAAAAAAAAAATGAAAATTCAAAACAAATAAAAAAAATATCTTGAAGTATACATGTATTTAAATATGAAATTTCATGTTAATAACATTGAAAATTAAATGTTTTAGTCAATATTTCTGTTTAATAATAGAGATTCTACTATTTTTTTAAAAGGTTGAAGCCTTGAAGGTTCAATTTGACTCACTTTCAAAGGTCAAGATGATTAAAAGAAGGTTGGAAAGTTGATGGTCAAATTTAACTAAATAGGGGACCAAAATATAAAAAATGTAAATGTTAAGGGTTAAATATATCATTATTCCAAGAGTTCATATATAAATAGTTACTGAATATGGGTTTAACCTTTGGATGCATGACTTTTTAGTTGTTTTATTTACAAATTATATGAATGCATGAAAAAAATAAAAATACAATTATAATAATATTTATTATCATTGAACAAGAAATAAATTTGTATTTTAACTCAATTATTCATATATATTAGAGATGTATGTAGTTAAAATTTTGGGTAAAGTTCACAAATGATCATTAAACTTTGGTTAATTATTTAATTTGGTAACCAAATTTTTAATTACTCAAATGTTATAATTAAACTTTGTGATTTGCTTCAGTTTGGCCACTAAGCTCTTAACGGACGTTGCAGTTAACAAATTTTGAAAAATAACACATTAATACAAAAACCATATGGGAAAGCATTGAGATTTTGCAACATAATACAAAAACCAGAAATTTAACCTGCAACATATAAAAAGGCAAGACTATTTATCTTGTCACTTTCTTAACGTTTGTTAAGAGCTCAGTGGTCAAATTGAAGTAAATCACAAAATTTAATGGTCATATTGGAGCAATTGAAAATTTGGTTACCAAATTGAATAATTAACTAAAGTTTAGAGACCATTTGTGAACTTTACCCTAAAAAATTTGTATTCCTAAAAATATATATACATATAGGATTTATATTAAATACATTGGCGGTGAAAACTAAAAGTTTCTGCAAGCGTCTTAGTTTTAGGGTTTAGGGTGCAGGGTTTAAGTGTTTTAGTATATGTGTTTAGAATTTAGGGGTAGTAGCTAGAATTTAGAGTTTAAAGGTTAGGGTTTAGGTTTTAGGGTAATATGATGAGGATTGAGGTTTTAACCTATAAACCCTAAAGTGTAACATTAAACCCTAAACTTTAACAACTATCCCTAAAATCTAAACTCATACGCTTAACCCCTAAACCACACATCCTAAATTAAGTTCATAAAATTAAAGAGCTTGTGGAAACTTTTAGTTTCCACGCCCGTATATAGAATAATTACCCATATATATAAGGATTATTATCCTATATACTGGTAGTGGAAATTAAAAGTTTTCATATGCGCCTTAGATTTAAGGTTTAAGGGCTTAGTTTATGGTGTAATGTTTATTTCTTTAGTTGTATAGATTTAGAATTTAGGGACAATGGTTAAAATTTAGGATTTATGGTTTAATTTTTATGGTAATATAATGAGTATTTAGGTTTTAATCTATAAACCCTAGATTATAACTTTAAATTGTAAATTTCAACCACTATTTATAAATTCAAAACTCATACACTTAAAACCATAAATTATACACCCTAAAACTAAGACGCTTGTGGAAACTTTTAGTTTTCACCGCCAGTGTATCAAATAATTACCTTATATAATATCAAATAAATACGTTTTTTATTACATTATTACGACGTGAGCACGTAAAAATCAGGTGACGTCACATAACTCTCGAAACTGAAAATTGGTTCAAGTGGATTACTATCAGAGTATCAGATGTACCTCCACTTTTGCTGGCAACACGTGGCACTGTCCTTTTTAACCTCTGTATTTTTATTGGTTAAGGTTTCCCACTTCCTCCATTTAGCTCCCATCGGAGGAAATTCTCTCCATTTGGTATCCATCAATCATGTTTTGCCACGTTTCTTAGTGTCATATTTTTCAGCTTAAATAAAGTTTGATAAGTTATTATCCTATATATAAGGTTTGTAAAAACTTTATTTACATAAACATTTTAGTTTTAGGGTTAATAATTATGTTTATGATTTAAGGGTCTAAGTGTAACAGTTTTGAAATTATGTGTTGTTGATAAAAATTAGATTTATTGTTAAAATTTAGGGTTTATATGTTAAAACCTAAATCTCTAATCATATTATTGTTAAAATAAAACTCTAAAGCATAAAATTGAGGCGCTTGTGGAAACAACAAGTTTTCACCGCCTACGTATGAGATAATAATGCAAGTTTAATTCCCTATTATTGACGATCTCTTGTTTTTTATTTTTTGGGGGTTAAATGTATATTTTTAGGACTGAGCATTTGATCCAGTCAAGTTAATTTTTTTTTTGAATTAGTCGAGTTGACGGGTTATATTTTATAACTTAAATTTTATTTAATTTTTTTTTTCGATTTAAGTCATTCAAGTTTTTGCTTACATTTAATTGTAAACATTTATCATGTTATGATACTAATTAATTCCAATGTAAACGACTTTTTATTATCATATATATATGGGTTATCTTCACCAGTGGTCCCTTTTATTTAGGGTGTGTTTTATTTTGGTCACCAAAATTCAAAAACGAGTATTCTGGTCCCTAACGTTACAAAACGTTTATATTTTAATCACCCAACTGTTAGTCTCCGTTACTTGGCTAACGGGTGGCTGACATGGCTCGTTAAAAAAACAAAAAAAAACCCACGTGTTTAGTTTTGGGTTTAAGACCTGTTCTTCAGGTTTTGGTAAGAAACAGGTCACGTTTTCTTCTTCTTTGGTCGTCTTCTTTTTCTTAGTTTAAAATCCAGTTCAGTTTCAAAGTAACGGCAGCTGCAATGGATTTCATTAGTAGCGGAGCAGTTACATCAGATCTGTATCAGGTGGCATTAACGGAAGCACTTGAACCTTTTATGAACAATGTTTCCTCCCCTTCCCCTTCTCATCTTTCTTTCTCTTCTTCCCAAACACAGTCCAATTTCTACACAGATGGCTGCTGTTACTCCACTCCGATGGACTCATTTTCAGGTATCCAGCACTACCAGCAGCCTCAAACTGGTTCAACAATCGGGTTAAATGACAAAGGTATCCAGCACTACCTTTGATTTTGCTTACACTATACAATCAATCATTGATATTTTTTTATTTTTGTATATTCTGAAAGAAACCAGGCAACTTGTGTTTGGATCCTATACATAAATGCAAGACATTGACAAAGGTTTTCATTCATCAATCATCAGTCTCCAATAAGCTATCTTCTATTAATTCTTTCCTTCTTTTGTACAAAAAAGAAAAGGGTTAGAAAATGGCTATTGAGATTGAGAAACCCAGTGTTGGACTGTCAAAAGTTGCAGTTTCTGAAACTCATGGGGAAGACTCTCCTTATTTTGCTGGCTGAAAAGCTTATGATGAAAACCCTTACAATGAATCGAGCAACCCATCGGGAGTTATACAGATGGGGCTGGCTGAGAATCAAGTAAGTGTCGCCACTTGACTGAGCAAAACAAGTTGCATGTGTGATCGTGTATTCGTGTTCTTATTCTTACATGTTCCTCGTACAGGTTTCATTTGATTTGTTGGAGAAATACTTGGAAGAGCATTCTGAAGCATTTAGCTGGGGCAAAGGAGCTCCTGGTTTCAGAGAAAATGCTTTGTTCCAAGACTACCATGGATTAAAATCGTTCCGACAGGCTATGGCGAATTTCATGGAACAGATTAGAGGAGGAAGAGCGAAATTCGACCCTGATAGAATCGTGTTAACTGCCGGTGCAACCGCGGCTAATGAGCTTTTAACATTCATTTTAGCAGATCCTGGTGATGCTTTGCTGGTTCCAACTCCATACTATCCAGGGTAAGAACATGTTCAGATTATAAATTTATAACAATTCCATGTTCCGACTTCCGAGCTCCATTTATTTGTGAAGAACCTGTGCTGATTTGGACAACTTTCTGTGTTTTTGTTCAGATTCGACAGAGATCTGAGGTGGAGAACCGGTGTGAAAATTGTCCCGATCCATTACGATAGCTCAAACAATTTCCAAGTTACACCAGAAGCCATGGAAGCTGCATATTTAAGTGCAGAATCCATCAACTTGAAAGTTCGAGGAATAAAGAAGGATTTTTTAAGTGCCTATTTCACACGTGGATTTTTTTAATTTTTTAACGAGCCATGTCAGCCACCCATTAGCCAAGTAACGGAGACTAACGGTTGGGTGATTAAAATATAAACGTTTTGTAACGTTAGGGACCAGAATACTCGTTTTTGAATTTTGGTGACCAAAATAAAACACACCCTAAACAAAAGGGACCACTGGTGAAGATAACCCTATATATATATACTTCTTCATATACTTATACATTTCTTCATTTTTATATGCAATATTCATATATCAAGCAAAGTTAAGAGATTTGGCTCGAACTTAAAAATTAATTCATTGATTACTAAATTTTTAGTTATTCAAAGTTTCATTTTATAACCCAATTTTTATTTGAAACCTCTAATCGAGTCGTGTTTATTAAATTACGATTCGTATTAAGTCGAGTCGAGTTTTGCTCACACCTATATATTTTACCCTCCAAACTTAGATTTAAATACTAGTTGGTTTTCAATTTTTTATATTCATGTGATTCTTGAACTTGATTCTCAGCACCAAATTTGACCTATAATTTTTTTTAAACCTTAGGTGTTTTGATAAAAAAAAAACCTTAACCTTAGGTGTTTAGTTGGTATTCATACTCGAAAGTAATCGTTTTTTTTTTTTGAAAAACCCATTCTACTTCTACCTAAAGCATGAGAAGGAAAATTTAAGTGAAAGCAACGATCTTAAGGAGTATTGAACTCGAAAATAATCATGTATATTAATACAAAAACTTACATTGCTTAACATTCTATCGACATGTAACCACTAACCAATCAATGAATATCACGTGTCTTGAAAGTAATCAGGTACCTCGTAGATACCTGAACTTTTTTAAAACTTTTATTAGTACTTGAATTACTCTGACCAGCTTTGTAACTGAACTTATAAATCAACACATTTGTCAATTTTTTTTTGATAATAACACATTTGTCGATCTAAAAATTTAATTTTGTTAAACTTTTATTAACATGTCATGTCTTATTAATCAACTGATGCAAAGATTTTTAAAAAAAAAGTATAACATCAACTGATTGATTAAAGGTCTCACAACAATAAAATTTTAACATAATTATTATTTTTCCGATTAATACATATGATAATCTCTGAAATCAAGTTTTAACAACAAATCTAAAATTGCTCAACCTCTTGTGTTCCAATGGCAAAGGATGATGCTCATCATCTTGGTGACCTGGGTTCAAGCACTAGTGTTGCCATGTTGTCTGTGCTTTCTTAAAAAAAATTAAGAAAGTTTGAAAAATACTACCTTTGTATCACACCAGCATATTAAAAAACACCCATGTAAAACTAAATTAAAGGGAGAAAATATGAATTAACCCATTAAAAAAACAATAGTTTCTTGTAATCTCATCTGAGATTGTAAGAACAAAAACCAGCTGCACTCTTTTGATGTCTTTATTCTTGTATTTAACTTTTAACCCTGATTTCTAAATTTTAAAATTTAAACCCAAAACACTAAAAATTAAATCATACACCTTAACCCTAAACTCTAAACACCTACCCTAAACGTAGTTTTTTTTTTTTTTTTGTATGAAGCACAATCTGTGGCAGTAAAGAGGGAAGGATTTCTTTTGGTATTGTAATGGAACTCTCAGCAAAGGCTATCTAAAACCAAAACCATAGAAAGTAAAAATAGAAAGGCAAGGGTTATTAAAAGGGTTAGCAAAGAAAGAACAGCAGCAGCCTGCATTTACCCCCTTTTTTCTTCATTTCTGTGCTGCTTATTTCAGGATCTGGGGAGAAGAAACTGAAGAAAACAACAATGGGGAGAGGTAGGGTTGAGTTGAAGAGGATAGAGAACAAGATCAACAGGCAGGTAACTTTTGCCAAGAGAAGGAACGGGCTGTTGAAGAAAGCTTACGAGCTTTCCGTTCTTTGTGATGCCGAGGTTGCTCTCATCATCTTCTCCAATCGAGGAAAGCTGTACGAGTTCTGCAGCAGCTCAAGGTATTTGATATTTCACCAAAACATCCTTACCCTCTTTTATTTTTTTTCCTTTACTTTTTAGCTAAACAAATGAAACAAAATCAAGGTTTTTTTTTCCTTTCTCTTTGCTAGCTTGCTTTAAATGATTTGCTTTTGTTTTTGCTGTTTTTGTGATTGTCTCGGACCTCGGTTTCTGTTGTTCTTTTTTATGTTAGATCTGCAACTTAAAAACCATGAAAACAAGATCAATGTTATGTTGTTTGACCCTAATTTCATATCTTCATGGGGTTTTCCCTTTTTCCCTTAAATTTCAAGTTTAACATACAGTTTAAAGAAGCTCTCAGAGATCTGCGTACGTTAGTAATTTCTTTTTCGAGTTCATCAAATGTATTTTTTTCCCAGTTTTTTCCCCAGATATTTCTTCCTTTTCCCCTCAAACTTAAAACAAAAAAGAAAAGCTTTGATTTGCTTAAAAGCTTACACCATCTTCCACATCTGTTCCTGGGATCTATTCTTTCTAGGGGTGTAAATCAACAGAGCGTTCGACGAATCATTCGTATAATATTCGTTTATTAAGCTAAATAAACGAGCATGAACAAAAATTTTATGTCCATTTAATAAACGAACGAAAACAAACAGAGGTGTGTTCGGTTCGTTTATGTTCATGAACAAGCTCGTTTATGGGCTCGTTTATAGACTCGTTTATAAGCTCATTTATAGGATGAAAATGGTTGTGGATGAAAATGCTCCTTTATAAGATCGTTTGCAGGTAAGTTTTATTTTGTTGCTTTTGTTTTATTTATTTATTGTTAATTTAGTTAACATTTCAGAACATATAAACGAACATGTTCGTGAAAACTTAAACGAACACGTTCGTGAACACTTAAACGAACACGTTTGCGAACACTTAAGCGAACACATTCGCGAACACTTAAGCGAATACGTTCGCGAACACTTAAACGAACACGTTCGTGAACACTAAACAAACGAACACGAACACCTTCAAAAATAAATAAACAAACACGAACACAATATTAAAAATTTAAACGAACACAAACCGAACATGAACACCTTCAAAAATAAACAAACGAACACGAACATAGTCTTGTTCGTTCAAGCTCGATTCATTTACACCCCTAATTCTTTCTAAACTTTTCTTTGGTTAAGATTTTTTTTTTATGAAAAAAAAACACACACCCAAGGGTCCAAAACAGACAAGAAACCGATGGATCGTTTGTAAGAAAACTCAAAAGCTTGTCTCCAGATACACAAGGGTACAGTTTCTGATGTCTGAAAAAACAAAAATATCAATCAATCAAAGCAAAACAAAGACAACTAAGACATTCCCATTTTCCCAGTGTTGTCGTTCTCTGTTTTTCTTTTCTGAGGAGTCTTTTTTTCTTCTCATATGAATGAGTCTGAGTTTTAGGGTTTGGATTTTGCATAAGCTGCTTTGCCCATATGTTTAGGGTTTTGACTTCGAACTCTAAGTTAATACTCAGTTTCCCTAGTATTCTGTGTGTAAATTGATTATTTTAGCATTTTTTTCTCGTTAAATTCTATAAAGTTAGAGAATAATAATGATTATTAATAACATTTATCATTCACTTATGGTGTATTTAGGGGGTGTGAATGGGATGAAAATCATCTGCCCTCAAAGTATGCCTCCATTTGTGCCTCCACTTTAAAATAGTGGGTTTAGAGTTTAGGGTTTGAGGTTTAAAGTTGGGGCTTAGGGTTAGGGTGTAGGGAATTAGAGGTAGGGTGTATTTTTTAAGTTTTAGGGTTTAGGATATGAAAATTAGGGTTATGGAGCAAGATTTAATTTTAAAGTATTTTTAGGCAAGAGGCATAGAATGAGGCATGGTCAGGGGGCAGGAGATTTTTACCCGTGTGAATGACTGTTTGTTGAACTATTAGTGTAACTTTTATTTATGTTTGTTTTTTAAGTTAAATTAAACTAATACATTGATATTTATTTACATTATTCTAAATAAGCATTGATAACTTATTTATATCTATTTATTTATGTTAGCTAACGTTAAACGAACATGTTTACAAATGTTGAACGAACCGAATTCGAACATGAACAATTTAACAAATAAATCAACGAATATAAATAAATCATTGTTCGTTCAATCCCAATTCATTTACAACCCCTACATATATGGATTAAGATATTATTGCATATAAATAATCTTAAAAGGAACAACATATGATTATTAATTTTTTTGATAAATTTTAATCCTAATCATACTTAAAAGGAAGGAGAGGGGAAATTCTAAGGGGGAAAAAGGGTGTTCCTATCGGGTATAAAACTCATAACTTATGAGAATGTGAAGAATCAAAGAAGAGCAGTTTGACCAACCGGTCAAATATACTTTTTTTTTGCTCAAAATGTATGATTTTATTACGAAAGAATCATACATGTCAACATTACCGGTGACCTCATTAAAAACCTCCCTAATCCTAAATGGAGGAAAAGAGTACCCCGGTAATGCGAAAAAGGTACAACCAATCACCCAAGAATCCGAACCCATGAAGGACGATCAACCCCACTCTTCGCTAACGCATCCGCTATACCATTTGCCTCTCGAAAAATATGATGAAAACAAACATCCATCAGAGACCGACATGCTTCATCAATCCTAGAAAATCATTGTGCGAGACGCCACGGGCATTGCTCCCGTTGTAACACCCTTGCGATAGCAATTGCTGAATCGGATTCTATCACAATCGCTTGCGACTCACGCCATAACGAACCACATAATAATTCTAAAGCAGCACAAATCGCTTGTAATTTCGCTTCATTCGAATCCACCACCCCAATCGGCCCCGAAAACAATGCTAGGACACGCCCACCATCATCCCTCAACACCCCACCACAACCTGCCTTACCCGGTTTCCCCCGCGATGACCCATCAACGTTAAACTTCAGCACCCCCAACGGTGGTTTTTCCCATACCACATTCACCCGATCAACCCTCGGATCTCGTCTAATTTCACACAATCAAGGGCATTCCCACCATATATGTTCCGCAGTAAAATCGTCAGTCCCGTTGCGAGCCCAATACATCGATCGAGTTTTTACAAGAAATAACAATTCACTCGTCGTCACTTGTTGGTCCCGAAAAATCACTCCATTTCGACCCAATCATATCGACCATAAAATCGCCGCACACCCCGCTAACCACCAATCCCGCACCAACCCGTGAAAAAAGCTATCGAATACCATCAGCATAAACTCCAATAACGTCCGCGGCCTAACAATCACCACCTATGAATTGATTGCTGCTAAATGTTATGTATAAAGAAAAAAAACTATAATTGATATATTATTTTCATTTAATTAAAATTAATAATAATCAGAAAAAGTCTTCCTTCATTTAACCATTGCCTACTCTTCTCTATTAATATCGTTCTTGTGGAATAGAAATCCTAAGCTCGAATATTATGTGTTCTTTTATATATATATATATATCATATTTTATAAGTATATAATTTAAAATATATTCCGTGATATTTTTTATAATATTAAAAAATCCGAATAACATAACACGAGACTTGATATATAGCACCATCAAAACATTGGAGAGGTACCAGAAATGCAACTTTGGAGCTCTGGAGAGAAATGTGTCAACTAGGGTCGATGCTCTGGTAATTCTAACCTCTCTGCATCTTTTTTGTTCATTATAGATTATACCGAGCACGACGTAGAAAAAATAATACGAACACGATACAGATAGAAACGTAAACGCCTTTGAAATCTATATGCTATGAATTCTGTGTAGGAAATAAGCAGTCAGCAGGAATATCTAAGGCTTAAAGCACGCTGTGAAGCTCTGCAAAGGTCCCAGAGGTAAAACTAAACCCAGGAAAGTCAGTGAAACATTAAACCAAAAAACATGATTTATTTGTTTGATTTTGATTAGGAATTTACTAGGAGAAGATCTGGGTCCTTTAAGCAGCAAAGAGCTCGAATTGCTCGAAAAACAGCTCGAATCGTCGTTGAAGCTCGTTAGATCATTGCGGGTACTTTGTTCGACTCACTTAAACAATCATCGAACCAAAGAAATAGACATTGAATTTGAATGTATCTCATTTTGATCAATCAATGCTGTATTGTTTGTAGACCCAACACATGGTGGCTCAGCTCACCGATCTCCAGAGGAAGGTAAGCAAATTGTAAACTCAGGTATTTTTTGGTGCAGCATTTTTCATTTCTCCTTATTGCAGGAACATCTGCTTAATGAAGCCAATCATACCCTACAACAAAGGGTATGAAATTTTCCACTATGTATGTATGTATGCATGTATGTATGTATGTATGTATGTATGTATGTATGTATTTTCAATGACATTGGTTGCTTTGTATAGTTGGTGGAAGGCTACCAAGTAAATTCGCTGCAGCTGAGCCCAAATCCTGAAGATATGAGTTATGGGCGGCAACCATCTGAGCAGCCTCAGGTTCATGGCTTCTTTCACCCATTGGAGTGTGAACCAACATTACATATCGGGTGAGATTCGGATAAGTTTTTAAATTATCTATATTCGTGTTCGGATATGTATTTGATACGGATAACATGTTATCGAATAAAACAGATATCAGCCTGATCTGATATCAGCAGCAGCCACAGCGGGTCCGAGTGTGAATAATTATTTGACAGGATGGCTACCATGAATTCTTGATGTATGTGTAAATATAGATGATGATGATGATGAAGAAGAAAGCATGAGCAGATCATGCATGCATGGAATGGTATGCATTCCCTAGTAAGAATCAGACAGTTTAGTATGTTGTTTTATGAAACAAAGTTGGTATGGATTTAATAATAATATTGTGGTTGTTAATGTCTTTAATTAGGATTGCGCATCTTGCTTTGAACCGTTTGATTTTGTTTGAAATAATGTGTTGTTTTCTTATGATTATTTAAGAGGAATAGAAAAGTGTGAAATTGTTTTCCACACTGTTTTATTTAAGAATTTTGAGATTTAAGGTTAGAATTTTTTTAAAAGATAATGAGTTAAAAGTTAAAGATGTTTGCATGGCGTGTGGCAAATGGGTTAATCGGTTCGGATTCGGTTCGAGTTATTTCGGTTTTGGTTATTTCAGGTCTGATATTTTTGGTTCAGATTCGGTTTCGGTTTTAGTTCGGGTCTATTGTGTTTCGGGTCATTTCGGGTCAGTTGATTTTCGGTTCGGTTAATTTCGGTTCGATTGATTTCGGTTCGTTATTTTCGGTTTAATGAGAGATCAGTCGGTTTTAATCAAATTTTTACACCCTATATATGACTTTATAAAGTCAATATATTTGACATTTTAGTGACTTGTGCGGTTGTTCATATTTTATCTTTCTTTATTTCTATTAATCGGGTCCATTCGGTTTGAGTCTATTCGGTTCGGGTCCATTTAGTTCAACTAAATTCGGTTCAGTTTCTGTTCGATTTATTTCGGGTTTCGGATCAAATTTTGGGTCAATTTTGAGTTAATTTTCAGTTTCGGTTCGGATCTCGGTTCGGGTAATTCGGTTCGGATTTTAGGTCTTGTGTCAAGTTTGTCAGGTTGTTGCTCATGAAGCACTCCCAATTGGTAGTCGTTTAAGGTAGACATGCCTAGACTAAGGTGTTTGTAAGATAATAACTTTGTTTACATAAACATGTTTATTTTAACTGTACAGTATAAAATTTATACATATATCATCATTCACAAAGTTTGATACGTGTAATTTTAGTGCATTCTGAAAATTTTAATATCATTTTAATCGGGTCATGTAATTTTACTAAAAGGTGAAAATAAAATATTTCAGAATGTAATAAGATTACGCAACTCCGAGTGTAGTATAATTATACAATTACAGTAAATTTATGTGTATGTTGAATTTTTTCATTTCATTTCCTATAATTCTAATTATTTTCATTTTAGTCCTAAAATGAAACAAAATTACTCAAAGTCTCTAACTTCCGACGACTCCTATCGACATTGCCAGCTGAAGTCGACTCCTCTTGGTAATGTAAAAAAATAATAAATTTTCTAGATAATTTTTCATATACACCATTTTGCATTTTTCTTTTTAAAATAAATGGTTTTTTCCTAAATAAACCGGGACAAGCTTTGATTATTGAAAATTTAATTTGTTAAATTAAATATAAGAGACACCTCTAATGATTATAACCTAGTGAAGAATTTTTTTACTATCAGTTTATCAAGTAAAAGTCCTTACTATTTTATAAGTAGTTTGATTATTGAAAATTTAATTTTATATTATTATATGAGCAAGCTTTAATGGTTGGTTAGTTAGAGCTGCTCATATGCTCAACTCCTCTTCCTTTAGGTCTCAAGTTCCAGATTCAACAGGAACATTCTTCTCTTAGAGTCTTTCTCTCTTCTCTCTAAGTAGAAGTAAAAGTAAATTTTTTCAAAAAAAAACATTATTATATAAGTTGAGTTTTCCGCAAACAAATATTTGGTACAACAATAATATATATTATTCGTACAAATCGTTAAAAATAAAAATAAAAACAGATTCTAAAAAGGAAAATGGATTTTCCAACTCAGTGGATCTACCGAGTGGATACAGCATAAATTCTCAAAATATAATATTATAAAATACAATTAATGATTTCATGATACGTATAATGTATTCACAAGGATTGGCATGTAAATGTAACACGTCATCTCTGACAATTCAAGGTCATTATTTTCCAGACACAGGGGATGGGAAATTGGGAATTCCAATTTCTTTAATTGCACGGCAAAAATAAAATCCAAAACCTAACCCATTCAATCCAATTTCTATTTTAATAATTTAGCAACAGTTTAATATAGTAAATAAATTAGTTTTTTTTACAAAAATACACATTATTCTGAATACAATAAAAACTAATTTATCAAGGGTTACGAATAAATGAAGATTAAGTTTGTAGATGTTGTCGATTGACTGAACAATTACAGTAATATATTACATGTTATAAAATATATATTGAATTTATAAATGTTATAGAATAGTCATTGAATTATTTAATTATTATAGAATAGTAAACTTATTATTTAATTACTACAAAATGTTTGGTTATTATAGATTTCAAGTATATTTTTTTGTTGATTCAAATAATTTTGTTCCAAGAAAAATTTCAAATAATAGAATAAAAAGATTTTTGGTTTCCAGAAATGTTTTAGAAAAAAACCTTTAATTCTTTTCATTTGAAAATTTTATTGAAAAGACCCTTTAATTCCTCTAATTTAAATGATTTCGAGAAACCAAAAGCTCTTAAATCCTTTGAAAGCAAAATCTTTTGAAATCAATCGAAAAAATTTATTTCTACAACATGTAATAAGCAACCATTTTGAAATAATTAAATAGTTTAATGGTCATTTTATAACAAATAAGTATTAAATTTATCATTCTCTAACAGTTAAATAGTTCAATAATCATTATGTAACATTTATAAAGTTTAATGACTATTTTATAACAATTAATATATTACTTTAATCGTTCAATTAATTAATCAATAAGTTGTTAACAACATCTAAGTATTTATTTTTGTAACAAATTTAAAATTTAATGCTATTTTTTAAAATTTTTAAAAATTTAATGATCAAAATAATTATTTTACGAATAATCGCACCCCTAACATCTCACTCGATCCATTCCTAATTAAAATACACGCGCTTTAATCTTGTAGTAAAAACAGCATAACCTTTAGCCAACCTCAAAATTAAAGGATAAGGCTTACGTCATCTGTCCCCACCTAAGGTTTCCACGTCCGCTCTAATCCATAATATAGCACCGCCGCGTCACTTTTTCTTTTTTATATTTTCCCCTCCCTCCATAATTTCCCGAGAAACAAACAAAGCTTCGGCTATCAGAACTCTCCAGTTGTTAATTCCTCTCCAATCAAACAGTGGTTTAGATAACTGTCTTTGTCCTCAAGTTTATCCATTTGCCTCGTTCTTAGAAAAGAGAAAGAAAATCTCAAAAATCCCGTTTACTTTCATCTTCTGATAAAAGGGTTTAGAAAAAAAAATTCATCTTTGAATTTTCGATTGGATTTTTTTAGGGAAAAAAGATGATGAGAAGAGAACAGGAAAGCCATCGACATCAGGATCAGCAATCGAGGGTATTCAACGAGCTGTCGGCTTTGGTTATGAATCTTCTACGGTCGCCGCCGCCGGTGCCTTTCACCGATCAATCTTCGGTGTCGGCGAGGAGGTATAATTCCCTAGATGTATCGACGATATCTCCGGCGGGATTCGCTTGGCTGATGCTAGGGATATCGGTTTCGATGATGCTGTGCGGATCGGTCACTTTCTTTATAGGGTTCATGTTGATGCCTTGGGCTATTGGTTTGTTCATGGTGTTTTACGTTGCCGGAATTGTTTCCGCCGTTTCCTTGCTCGGTCGTTCGATTCTTTGTTACGCCTTGGCTCCTCCTTCCCCTCGAAAAGATCTCCCCGGTAATTGCTTTTCCCCCCTTTTGTTTACTTCTTCGTTGGGATTGTTTTCTTGTGTTTTGTTCGATTTCTTTTTTGAATGTTTGAAATTTTGTTCATCTAAAAGAACAGAGTAAACATAGTGCCAATATGCTATAGGAATTGTGCTGGTTGGATGAATATAAGATTGAATCTCATGTTCCCCAAGTTACAATGCATATGATCTGTTCAACTTTCAGCTGAAATTTAGCATTATACGATGATGTTTTCGCCTTCCGGTTTATCGAACTTGAGCGAAATTTTGTCTGGCTGCTGCATTTGAGTTCACGTTTGAGCTCAAATTGTTGACAAATCTTTGCACCATAGCTTAATTTCGTATCTGAAATCGGTATTGCATTGTTATTGGTTATGTCTTTGCATTGCAATTGTAACATTTACCAGATTGCTGATACACTACTTTTTTATTTGGTTCGAATCGATTCTTCCATTACAGCATGGTAAGTTTTTGTGAAGAGAAAAGGTGGATTGAGAATCGAGCAGCATTCGAGTTCTTGCGAGTGATGCTGCGTATAGGGAAGAATGAATGCAGGAAAATCAGATGAGTCTTGATTGGGATGTTAACTGAACTATGTGAATATGGTTTAGCTGAAATAGTGAGTTTGTAAAGTATTTTTAACCATATCCATGTGTATTGTATTCTTATTTACCAGGGGATAAAACATGGGAGAGTTGATTGATTTGATTCCCATTTTCTTTTCTATTTCACAAGGTAAGCCTCTGGTTTATTGTTTTCTTCTTTTGTTTAATAACATAAGCAATTACTCAGCATGGATAATGCTTATCCAAAAACCCAAAAATGGCATTTGCCAATATCCAAGGGACAGGTCAATTACATAGGGCTTTGCTTTTGCATTTGCATTTGCATTATCCGTGTGTCATGTTCTGTTTAGATGACAAGATTTTTTTAACGGCCGTTGACGGAAAAACTTTATTTGTGTAATGAAACGAAATTTTACGTTAGACACTTATTCGACTCGAAAAACAGTTCAGGTACCTAACTGGAAAAAATGATATAATTTACGCACTTATTTTACGGTTAAGCCCTTAACGATGGCTTCAATTGATCTGAATTTGATGGACTAACACGACTCACCATTTTGGCAGTTCATTTAAAGATTTCCATTGTCATTGCGTCGGCTACTGAGACCCACAAATTTTGGGTTTTATTGGCCCGATTTTTCTGTGGGCTTTCATTGACAAAAGTGGAAGCCCAGACATATATATTATAAAGACTGGTTAATTAATTCAAATTAGGTAAAATGACAAAAGATACCTTGTCATCTGGCCCTTATTCTTTTTTTTGGTCTAAATATGCCCCCCAACGTTTCAATTTGGTCCAAATATGCCTCTATTAGATGGAAATTGTCAGTCAAATGACGTTCAACAACTGATGCTGACTGGACTTGCCACATACTAAGATCTGCTGATGCCACGTCAATTTTTTTATAAGTCGTTGACTATCAGTTGATTGACAGTTTACATCCAACAGGGGCATATTTGGACTATGAATGAAACGTTGGGGGGCATGTTTAGACCAAAAGAAAGAATAGGGGTCCAAATGACAAAACAAGTAAACGTTGATGGCATATTTAAAAAAATAGAGGCCAAATGACAAAACATACAAGAGAGCATCTTTTGTCATTTTACCTTCAAATTATACATTATAAAAGGTTTATTATATAAAATTCTTTTATTTTAATCCTAACAAGAATTGAAAAACATTATTTAAGTTCATTCCGTTTGGTAATTTTTAAAAAATATAATAATTTAATCCTTCCTAGAGATTAAAGATAGGATTCCATTTTTCTATAGTTAGACATCATATTTAATTTTTTAAAAAGTAAATGATAAATTAATTAAATATATATATACTATATTATAACTTTATAAATTTAAAAGCTTTTTAATATAAATTTTCTCATGGAATGAATAAAAAACATATTTACTTGGATTGAAAGACGGTTTGGCAACTCGTTAAAGCCCACACGTCTACGTTTATTCTAAATAACCAATCATATTCCACCACGTGTTCCTCATTGGGCAAGAACAAATTAAACCGAATTCGTTGACGTTACGCCCGGATAACAGAAGAAACCCATCTCTGTTATATAAAAGGCAGATGAATTCGATATCGGAATCGGTAGATTTTTCGTGAGAAAAAAGCAGAGAAGAAAATCTTGCTCGCCGGAGTAAATTTTACACTCCGTCTGAAATTTTGTTACACTTTGTAGCTGCAATCGTCTCCGACTACCTGATCTCGCCGTCATCATGGTAATTTTTTGATTTTCCTCTTTTTTTTGTTTCCTTCTTTTTCGAAACTGTTAATTTGTTTTATGATCATCGGTTATCGATTTTCACAATTCTCTTTTATGAATTATTTTTATCTTTCGTTAATCTGCTTGTACATGAAACGAACTGATCTATGTGTGTGTTAGCGCGTTTTGATTGTAGATCTCGATTTAGCTGATTTGTATGACTAATATTTGATCATGTATGCGTTCAAACTTCATAATATGCGAATAATTTAGCTCGACGAACCTTTATTTAGCTTCTTTCTGGATTCAAAATTTAATCGCATTATTTCCTGAAGTAGTAGTACCTTTTGTCGTTGTATCTTCTATTTAGAACTGTTGATATGATCCAAATGCAGATGGTTTGAAATAAATGCTTGAATTCTCTCCTTTTCTGGTTCATAATTCTCTTTCTTTTCGGAGTTCAAAAAGATAATTCTCTAAATGAGTACGATTCTTTTTATCTAATGTAAATTGCAATGAACTTTGATTTGATTCTCTTTAATTGTACTATAAGATTTTGATTTTGCTAATGCTACAAATAAATTTAAGTAGATTTAGTAGTATATACTGTAAGTAAATGTAAAATGTTATTGTGCAATTAATGGTATTAGTGATTTGTCAAATTGAATCTAAATCAAAATTTCATATTAAATTACACCTTAATTTAAAATTCATGTATAGTTTGTGATTTATCTCAAAAAATTAAACTATTGTTTTTCTGGCGTATCGAATGCTAAAATGAATACCAAAACACGTTTCTCCTTTCTATGATAGCAAACGAAATGCTTTAAACTTTCTAGGGAAAATAGATTATCCATTTACATGGTGTCCCTTTTTTTCTGATATGTGCAGACTACATCAAGGCGCCTTGCAGAGAGGAAGGTGGATAAATTCCAGAAGAACATAACGAAGAGAGGAACTGTGCCCGAAACCACCGCAAAGAAAGGGAAGGATTATCCTGTTGGCCCTGTACTGCTTGGGTTCTTCGTCTTCGTTGTCATCGGATCATGTAAGATTCTCAGCAGCTAATCCTTTCACGATCATATTTCCCTTATTTATTCAACCGTGACTTTTTAAAATAGCAAATGCAAGGCATTAGTTTTGCCATAATATGGTCAACATCAATCTGCCCTTGATAATACATATAGAAAATACATGGGATATTGTGTCTGTTGTCACGGGTCCATCATCTTTTTCCAAAAAGACACGAAAGAGGATAACGGTCCCGTGACACTATGTTTATGCCTGCTTATGGTCGTTTCATAAGTAAATAGCCTATACTAATATTGAGATCAAGACTTTGTGGCTTATTGTTTATCGTTATTAGTTATGTTCTTTGGGTTGTAAATCTCATATAGCTACAATTTAGAATAGGCAAAAGGTTAAAAATTGCCCCCCCAACGTTTCACATTTTGATTATTTTAGCCCTATCTTTCTTTTTGGTGCAAACAACCACCTAACGTTTTATTTTTTGTTCAAATTTTACTCTTGTTGGATGAAAACCGTTAGCCAACTAACGATCAACGCTCGAGGCTGACGTGGCATGTCTGCAGGGCATGAGGAGATGATGTGACATTTTTGTTGACGTGGCATTTTTAAAAAATTAATTAATTATTTTTTAAATAAAATATTTTTAACCAATCGCCACATCAGCAAAGTGCCACATCATCCCCCATGCCATGCAGACATGTCATGTCAACCTCAGGCGTTGACTGTTAGTTGACTAATATTTTTCATCCACGAAAGGTAAAATTTGAACAAAAAATGAAACGTTAGGTGGTTGTTTGTACAAAAAAAATAGCACTAAAATAACCAAAAAATGAAATGTTAGGGGCTATTTTTGACCTTATGCCTTTAGAATATAGCAATAGCGTCCCACACTCCCACCAGGTATATTCATTTGGCTATGAAAAACATTTTGCCTATCCCCAAGATCTGTGAGTCTATGGTATGAGTACATGTCGGACAGAGTTGCAAGGTTCTTTAGAGATTATATCTTCGTATTTACGTCTCGGATATAAGTACATATAAGATACATGTACTTAAAAGAAAAAAAAAAAGAAAAAAAGTCGGAACAATATAAATTTTTACTGAAAAAACTTCTTCTTCTTTTCGTTCTTTTTATAACAGCTCTCTTCCAGATTATCAGGACGGCGACCAGCGGAGGCTTTGCATAAGCCTGCATAAGAGATTGCAAAGGAAACCTGTCTCTCCATGCCTCTTTTTTTTTTCAGATTAGTTTTGTAGGGAACCGATGATACATTTTCCGCTTGTGATATTAACTAATGTTGTGAACTATTCTGAATTTAATAAGACATTTTTTTACTATAGTACACGTCCATTTTATAGTTCATGTTTGGGATTTGTGGCTCTCCCTCGCAATAATGTCGTTTCTAAGATTCGAATCTGGATTCTCTCCTTTCTTGTCTCTTTGTTAAATATTATATGTTATTCTTTGTTTTATTGTTTTACTTGTGAATGAGTAAGTTCATTTTACATTACCTTTGAGAAGTGATTTATAAATTCTCTCCCCCAAAAAACCTCTCTAATCTTTATTTCTTCTATTAAATTAGTCCTTTGAAAGCAGAAAAGCGACACGCAAAAGAATGTTCTTGGGTTTATTTTAATCGTAGAAACATGATATATTATATGTTATAATTTTGGAAAATATTTTTTATAGAACGTTCAAGGGTTTTATATGAAATTTATATTTTTATAAAATTATGGAAAATTGTACTTTAAAAAAACTTTGAAGATTTTTTTTTGAGAAGGACCAATATGTTCCTTTTCAAAGTTGACAATGATCTATGGGATATTTATACCAATTTATTAGTCACTTTTTTAGGTATTCGAATTGTAATATTTCAACTATAATTGAACTCAAAATTTTGAATTATTTATTCAATTTGATTCAAAAAAACTCGAAAAAAAGAATAAACTTTTAACTTATGAATATGCATTAAGGGTTTATTTTGGTTAAAAAAAACTTCAAGTGCTTGTTTGAATAAGTTATAGGTAGTTTAAGGACTTTTTAAATATATAAGCCAATCTAATTTTGCCCATAGTATTAGCGGCGGGAAGGGAAATCTGGAAACAAACCGAACATAATAATTAAACATTTAATAGCACTCGCTCATTACGTCATTTATAGTTACATTTAATGAAAAAGTATTATATCTCATTTTTTTCAAAGTAAATTTTCACCTTTTTCTTATATGTAAGTTGTTACTGAGTGAGAAAAATTATTAAATTGATGAATCTTAGTGGCTGAGATCACGAATGACGTTATGAGCTAGTTCATCTAATAATTTCTCAAGAAGTGACTAATTACTTGAAAATTTGTTAATGTTATTGGATGGACCATAAATAATGTAGTATGAAGTCCATCTAATAATTTCTCTACCGACTAAATTACCTAAGGTAATAAATTAACTATAAAGTTTATTAATTAAAGAGTTAGCTTAATTTAGTACTAGTAGTAATTTATTTAGGAACGTTGTTGCAACGTTGCCCATTAAATTAAATTAAAAAGAAACAAAAAAAAGTGTGGAGCCCACATCAATACATCCACCAATCACCAAATGCTACGTGATGAGACAAGATAAGACTAAATTCAAAACAAAATATCGGACAGGTGTTCATTCTATAATATCATGCTTACCACTCCCCCTTAATAACTTTTTCTCAAAACATTAACTAAAAATATTTAAATGTAAAATTAAATTTATACTTTCTGATATAATCACTAGACTTTTAACTTATTGATAAATATTTTAATATTAAAATTGTAGTAAATATTATTCTCAATTGAATATTAGAAAAAAATATATACTAGTAAATTTCTCACTTTATCGAAAAATTATTGGCCATGTTTGGTGAATAGCGGTTTGGGCAAAAATTAGAGGTTTGAGGTATAATTAGAGGTTTGATTAGTCAAATCCGCTAATATTGATGTTTGGTAAATAGCGGATTGAAAGAGCGGATTGAGGTGAAAAAGCTAATTTTGAAAAAGCTCCTAATATAAGCTTTTTGAGATTAGAGGTTTGATATTAAAGTTGTAATGACTCTTTTACCCTTAACAATTACCAAAAATCTTCAAATAACTTAAATTAAATAATAATATTTTTTAATATAAATAATAACATATTAAATATTGGGCTTATTTGTTGTTACTACTAATTTATATGGTGACATTTATAAGTTAATTCTATTTTTTTATTATCACATATTTATATGTGCATATAAAAAATTTAATAATTATATAAATAATAAATTAATATATAAATCTTTCAAATATGTTTAGGAAATTTATATTATAAATAATTTTTACAAATCTAATTAATATTTATTAGATACAAAATATTAATAACTGATAAATTATTCAAACAAGTATTAAATATAATTATATCCTTATATGTCATTTTACTTGTTTAAATAATCAAACAGCTATCAGCTATCCGTTAATTTTACCAAACACTTTTATACAATCAGCTAATGCAATCCGCTAGTCAAATCAGCTAATGCAATTAGCTATCAGCTAATGTAATCCGCTATCAGCTATCCGCTAATTGCTAAACAGGGCCATTATATGGTCTCTCGCATTAAAAATTAGTCAATTAATTTTTTTAATAGACGAAGACCATAAATAATTTAATAAACCGAGTCTATAAAATAATTTTTCCAAATTACCGGTTTTTTATTTGGCCCGCTTTTTTTTTTATCATCTTACTCTTCTTCTTCATCTTCTATATAACAAAAATGTCTAAATGCTAATTAAGTGAAACAAACAGAGGATGAACAGGGAAGATACTTTTAAAAATCGGCATTTCCTCGCCGATAGGAGATGGGTTTTCCCTCTCGTTATCGCAGCCCTCATCGCCGGAGTAATACTAACCTCGAGTTCCATGAAAGCCGTCGACTACTCGCTGCCATGCTCCGTCGCCAACACCAGACCATCATCTCAAGCCGTTGCTGAAAACTCTGTTGCGGAATACGATCGTCGGATAGAGCAAAAACGCAACTGATAATTTGAGAAAATAACAATGAAGATAAAGGAGACACAGATTTTACGTGGAAAACCCCTAAATAATATAGGGTAAAAACCACGGACAAAGGTAGAAGAATTTCACTATGAGAAAATAGGAATTACAACTTCTCTCAATCTAACAAGGAGAAAACAATGACAATTCTCTCTTGATAAAAAGGAGAAAACAAATCTATGAAAACTCTCTAATTTCTCTAGTATTGAGAGGAGGTTAGAATGATTTGGGATGTTTTCAAATGGCAAATGGCTAGGCTATTTATAGTTGAGCTTTAGGGACTAACTTATAAATAACCTAAAGTTTAGGGACCAAAAATCAATTTCCCCATTTCCATTTTCTACTTTGGCTGCCATTGAAATTTCCATTGTTGAAATTTCAATTAACATGTGCATGCTTGACTTTCTACAATCTCCCACTTGAAGATTTGATTGGAATAATCATATCTTCACACCATTCTCTCTACCTCGTACTTTCCATGTTGCTTACGTCTCTAACAAGCCACAAGAGGATCGACACCAAGTAAACTTATCAGTGTTGATTGCTTTTGTCATGAAATCTGCTATGTTGTCAACGGTATGGATCTTCTGCATATCTATCATCCTTTCTTCCACTTTCTCACGAATGAAGTGGTATTGGACCCGTATGTGTTTTGTTCTTGAGTGAAAAGCAGGATTCCTTGCAAGATGCAAGGCGCTCTGACTGTCACAAAACAAAGAGACATTCTCTTGTTTGTGCCCGAGCTCCTCCAATAGCATTTTCAACCATATTGCTTCTTTACTGGCTTGTGTAGCTGCTACATATTCTGCCTCCGTTGTTGACGTAGCCACAACCGATTGCAGTTTTGAAACCCAGCTTACAGCTCCACCAGCAAGTGTAAACACATACCCTGTTGTAGATTTGCTTTTATCCAAATCTCCTGCATAGTCAGAATCGACATACCCGCTGATAAGAAAGTCTGATCCCCCGTAACATAATGCAACATTTAAGGTCCCTTTGATGTATCTCAGGATCCTTTTCACAGCATTCCAATGCTCTCTGCCTGGATTCGCCATGTACCGACTAACCACTCCCACTGCTTGTGCAATGTCTGGTCTTGTACAAATCATAGCGAACATTAAACTTCCCACTGCTGATGCATACGGTACTCGAGACATCTCCATCCTCTCTTCTTCACTGCTAGGACTCATACTGGAGGATAATTTAAAGTTAATAGGAAGAGGGGTATAAATTGGCTTACAATCTTGCATGCTGAATCGTGACAAGATCTTTTTCAAGTAATTCTTTTGTGAAAGCCAAATCTTCCTACTACTTCTGTCTCGGTGAATTTGCATCCCTAGAATCTTGTTTGCTGGTCCCAAGTCCTTCATTTCGAATTCCCTAGCCAGTCGTGCCTTTAAATCTTTAATATGATCTTTGTTGGGGCCTGCAACCAACATGTCATCTACATACAACAGCAATATAACAAAGTCGTTTTCACCAAACCTCTTGAAGTAAGCACAAGGGTCTGCATTAAGTCTGTTGTATCCAAGGCTCATGATGAAGGAGTCAAATCTCTTGTACCAACACCTCGGCGCCTGCTTTAAACCGTACAGAGATTTGTTCAACCTACAAACCAAGTTCTTCTTTTCTTTTTCTTCAAAACCTTCAGGCAGGAGCATGTAAATCTCTTCTTCAAGATCTCCATGAAGAAAAGCTGTTTTAACATCTAGCTGCTCTAGATGTAAATTCAATGTAGCACACATTGCCAGGACAACTCGAACCGTTGTTAGTCTAACCACAGGAGAAAAGATTTCATTGAAATCAATACCTTCTTTCTGAGCATATCCTTTGACCACCAGTCTTGCACGATACCTCTCCACTTGATCGTCACCATTTCTCTTGATTTTGAAGACCCATTTGTTACCAATTGGCTTCCTTCCTTGTGGTAGTGGCACAAGTTCCCATGTATTATTTTTATGAAGGGCTTCGATTTCTTCTTGCATTGCCGCCATCCACTGCGAAGCATCTGAGTTGTTCATTGCCTCCTCGAATGATGATGGCTCACCGTCCTCCGTTAAAAGGCAGTATGCAACATTACCTTCTATAACATAATCTGAGTGCCAATTGGGGCGTCTTCTCACACGATCTGATTGACGAGTTGTTGGAGCTTCAGAATTCTCTGGTTCTGGTTCCTCGAGCTCTGGTTCTGCTTCAGAACAATCTCTCTGTTCAGACTCATTTTCAACATGTATCTGTGTAGTCTCTGGCTTTTCTTTATCAGTGCTATCATCTTCTTCTTTTCTTTGTAGCTTATCTTCTACAAAGATAACATCCCTGCTGATAATCACTTTGCGGGCAGTGGGATCCCACAAGCGATACCCCTTTACTCCATCAGCATACCCCAAGAATTTACATTTTTCTGGATTTTGGATCCAACTTTGAAATTTCTTGGGCATTGTACATCACGTACACAATACTTCCAAATATATGGAGGTTTGAATAATCAACTGGTTTACCAGTCCACATTTCCATCGGTGTCTTCAACTCAATTGCAGTTGATGGAGCCCGATTCACCAAATAACAGGCGGTATTGACTGCTTCTGCCCAGAAAGCTTTTTCTAGCCCTGCAGCTCTCAACATTGCTCGTGTTCTTTCTAACAGAGTTCTGTTCATCCGCTCTGCCACTCCATTTTGTTGAGGAGTGTATATTGTTGTGAACTGTCTTTTGATGCCTTCTTTTCTGCAGAAGTCATCAAATTCATCACTTGTATATTCACCTCCATTATCTGATCTGAAACACTTGATCTTATTTCCAGAATCAAGTTCCACCCGCGCTTTGAAAACTTTGAAGGTTGAAAACACATCTGCCTTCCTCTTGATAGGATACACCCAACATCTCCTAGAGTAGTCATCAATGAAGGAGACAAAATACTTTGCTCCGCCTAGGGATGTAACCGGTGCTTGCCATACATCAGAATGAACCAATTCTAGAGCAGCCTTGCCTCTAGAATTTGATGTGTTGAATTTTAATCGATGCTGCTTACTTGTAATACAATGTTCACACAAAGGAAGTGATACCTTTGTTAAACCCGGAAGTAGCTTTTGCTCCACAAGGACTTTCATTCCCTGTTCTGACATGTGTCCAAGTTTCCGATGCCATAACATGGTAGAATCTGAACTACATGAGGCAACAGAGGCTTCAGCTTCTAGCAAAGTCTCTCCCTTCAGCATGTACAAATTTGCAGCTATCTTTTCACCTTTCATCACCACAAGCGCTCCATGGAACACCTTCATGATTCCTTTCCGTGTTTCAATCTTGCTTGCATTATTATCCAACAATCCGTAGGATAATAAGTTTTTCTTCAAGCCTTTCACGTGTCGCACATCTCGAACAACTTTGGTTGTCCCGTCATACATCTTCAATTTGATGGTTCCAACGCCAACAATCTCCAAGGCATGATTATTGCAGCTGTACACAGATCCTCCTGAGATAGGTTCATAATTATAGAACCATTCTCTTCTTGAGGTCATGTGATATGTGGCTCCCGAGTCAATAAGCCATATGTCTGCAAATCTTTTTCTGCCTTCCATGGCTGTTGCTGCTTCACAACAGAGAGCATCTCCATCATCTGAAGTGTTTGCCATATTTCCTTGAGGATTGGAGTTTTTAGGTAAACTCCAACAATCCTTCTTCATGTGACCCTTCTTTCCACAGTTGTAGCACTTTAAATTCTTCTTACTCCTTGACTTTGATCTACCATGATTGTGACTGCTACTTTGGCCACGTTCTGTTGATCTTCCTCTCATCACCGTTAAGGCCTCTGCTTGTTGCAGATTTCCTTGTCTGTCTTCCTTGTTCTTGCGCCGATTTTCTTCTTCCAGAACAGCAGCTGCAACGTCATCGAAGACTAGATCACTTGTAAGATTGTTGTTTGTCAAGTTGATGATGAGTTGATCATACGAATCAGGTAGACTTTGAAGCAGAAGTTCAGCACGTTCTTGTGACTCTATTTTATAGCTTAGGGATGTAAGCTGAGAAAATAGAGTATTCAACGTGTTTAAGTGCTCTGTCACTGAAGTAGATTCTGACATCCGAAGAGTGTACAGTTTCCTCTTAAGGAAAATTTTATTGTGCAACGATTTGACCTCGTATAATTTTGCGAGGTGATCCCAAATCTCCTTGGTTGTCTTCTTCTCCTCGATGCTTGATAGTACTTCATCTGCTAATGCTAAATGAAGGTCTGCAATAGCATTCTCGTCTATCTCATTCCATTTCTTGTTATCCGTAAAATCTGCCGGCCTTTCGCTGATAGCCGCTAGACATCCGTTTTTTCTTAGGATGGCCTTTATCTTCAATTTCCACAGTGAGAAATTTCTCCCATTGAACTTTTCAATATCAAATTTCGTTGCCATAGCTTCTATTTCAGATAGCTCCCACTATTTCACCTTTTTGACGTGAATAGTGCCCACCACCTTCAATGAATGAGTAATATCTAACTTACTTTCTTATGATGGAGGATCCACTTTTCAGTGGCAACCAACAGAGAATACGGTAAGTAGATATACGCACCCAAATCTGGCTCTGATGCCAATTGTTGCGGAATACGATCGTCGGATAGAGCAAAAACGCAACTGATAATTTGAGAAAATAACAATGAAGATAAAGGAGACACAGATTTTACGTGGAAAACCCCTAAATAATATAGGGTAAAAACCACGGACAAAGGTAGAAGAATTTCACTATGAGAAAATAGGAATTACAACTTCTCTCAATCTAACAAGGAGAAAACAATGACAATTCTCTCTTGATAAAAAGGAGAAAACAAATCTATGAAAACTCTCTAATTTCTCTAGTATTGAGAGGAGGTTAGAATGATTTGGGATGTTTTCAAATGGCAAATGGCTAGGCTATTTATAGTTGAGCTTTAGGGACTAACTTATAAATAACCTAAAGTTTAGGGACCAAAAATCAATTTCCCCATTTCCATTTTCTACTTTGGCTGCCATTGAAATTTCCATTGTTGAAATTTCAATTAACATGTGCATGCTTGACTTTCTACAAACTCCGCCACGCCGATCCAACTCCAAGCCATCATCCACTACGCCACATCACGCATCGTACCACAACAAAGCTTCGAGGAGATCTCCGTTACCCTCGACGTCCTCAAGAAGCGGTCTCCCTGTAATTTCCTCGTCTTCGGACTCGGGTACGATTCCCTGATGTGGACTTCGCTCAACCCGAACGGGAACACCATATTTCTCGAAGAGGATCCGAAATGGGTCCAGACGGTGCTCAAAGACGCGCCGAGCCTCCACGCGCACCCCGTCAAGTACCGTACGCAGCTCAAGGAAGCCGACCGTTTGCTCTCCCATTACCGCTCGGAGCCGAGCTGTTTCCCGTCGAAAGCTTGCTTACGCGGCAACGAGAAGTGCAAGCTTGCCTTGACGGGGTTTCCCGATGAATTCTACGATACGGAGTGGGATTTAATAATGCTTGATGCGCCGCGTGGGTATTTCCCAGAGGCGCCCGGTAGAATGGCGGCGATTTTCTCGGCGGCCGTCATGGCGAGGAACCGGAAGGGGTCCGGCGTGACGCACGTGTTCTTGCACGACGTTGATCGGAAGATAGAGAAGACTTTCGCCGAGGAGTTTTTGTGTAGAAAATACTTGGTCAAGAGCGTCGGTAGACTTTGGCATTTCGAGATTCCGTCCGCCGCTGACATTAGCAGCCATGGCGGCGCTCAGTTTTGCTAAAATGCTCCCCTTTCAGCCTTGGTTCATGCGTGTCGCAATTCAATCATAAATGATATACTTTGAATTTTTAAATTTTATTAAATTAGAGTTTTTCTTTTAAATTATAAATAATAATAAAAACGGGTTATTACTATTAGAAAAGCAGGTTATTATTATTATTATTATTTAATTTTTATAATTATCTGTATTTAATTTATTGATGAATTGTTTTGAAAAAAAGACATATTTTAATTTTAATGTGGTGGATTATATGTAAGTAATTTCCATTTAATTATATATTTTAAAATTAATTAACTTTAGACTAACAGAGTTGGTCAAAGGTGGTAAGTAGTTTGGTATCGCTTAAGTATATCTTGTGTTCGAAGTTTTGTGTATGTAGAAAATTCTCGTTGGATACTCACACACCAAAACTATATGTATGATATAGATCGATCTAAATTAGTCAAGACAAAACTTTATAGAGCCCAGAAAATAACTTTAGTTATCGCCATTAATTCTTTAAATTTAAAGTTAATCTCTCGTGCTATTTTGAGACCAAAAGCAATGAAAAACATATAACTTCTCAGGCTTTTAAGTAAATTTACTCATATATCTTCGTTTATATCACCAATCATTTTATATTTCTAAAAATAATGTCTAAAATAGATATTTTATCTACTTAAAAGTAGTTTTTGACAGTAATACTAAACACTAACCAGACAATCCAAAACTACTCTTCAAAATCACTCTCCTGCCGTATTTTCTAAAAGCAATGCCAAACTGGTAGGGAAGTGGGATTTTAAGAAAAAAAAATGAATGTTTTTAGTGAATTTAGAACCCATAACTTACAAAAAAATGATAGAACAAAAATAAACAACTTGATCAGTGGTAAAAAATGCTTGCTCACCATTTTACCAAATTATGTCACGGTTAGAAATAAAGTTCTTATACCCTTAGATTGAATCAAACTTTAGATAAATACTATTTTGGCTTCAAAAGAATATTTATGGATGAAAAACAAAGCCACCTACCTCATTTATTGCCCTATGAAAATCCCTAATAATGGCATTCTACTTTAAAATAAAAAGAGAATCTCTATTGATTCACTTCATGTTGGAATTAAAAAAACAAATGGATTTCTAGTAATGGCAAGTGGTGGAGACATGTTCATGTTTGAGTTTGACCCATAACAAGTTATTCCCTCTTTATAAATTAAAGATGGATCATGGAACCAACAAGGGTTGGGCGCATTGGTAAGGCACATTGTACTCCTAAGGAGAGGACGTGAGTTCGAACCTTGGAGACGACATTGTTGGGAGGGGTAGCCACACACCCCGAACATGGACCGTAAGACGGACATGCATATAATCAAAAAAAGATGGATCATGAAGTTTTATTGATGTAATTATATTTAAAAGTCTCACATGTTTTTTTTTTCATGAAAAACTAGGAAGTAAAAATTTATCTAAGATGTATAGTGTAAAACAATTTTAATGATAAATTTGACTTTAAAAAGTTAATTTTTATTTTTGTTGGGAAATTAAAAAATGATAGAAAAATAAACGTGTCTTAAAAAAGTTGTTGAGTTTTTCAAAGTGACACTTTACATGAGATAATTTTAAAACTCATATGTGACAATTTTACTGGGCAAAAAGAATAGTATATTACATGTTTATTTTATAGCCTATGTTCGAGATTCGTGATTCTCTCTCCCACAATATTATTTTCGCGATTTAAATTTGTGATTGTCTTATCATTGTACCCATTTTTTTTTGGTAAAGTTCAGATTTTTATATTTATAGTTTTTTCTTAGTTATAGACTTTATCTATTTTATAGAAAAGAGATTATCTTTAAAAAAACAATGATGATAAGAAGGTGCTAAAGAGATGATCTGTAAAAATAAAAGATTTATTAAATTCATTATTAGATCAGATGAGATGAGGGCATGTGTTTGGCAGACCTGTGGACAGTTTTAAAATGTTTTTTTTTTATTTTTAATTACTTTTTAAATAATAATAGAAGTTTCTTTCCTTCATCAGTTTATTGGGTAGAATAGTGATTTGATCCGTATAAAAAATATATATTTTTTTGTAATATGTATGTCCGTTTTATATTTATGTTCGGGGTGTAAAATTTCTTTTAATACTGTTATCTTCAAGGATTAAACTCATGTCCTCTCCTTGAGAATATAATGTCTTTTCAATACACTTTACACTTGTTGAATAAGAAATATGTTTTTAACGAAACATTTTAATTATTTAAAAAAAGAAATATTTTATTCTCCTAAAAACATATAATTTATATTGCTAGTCTCCACTAAATTTAGACATTTTAAAGGTCTCTCAATAAATAACGTGTATATATATATATATATAAAGAAAAAGTTAAAAATTCAATTCAAATTTAAAAATTAATCTTTTACTTACGAAAAAAATAACTTATTCAAGATTCATTTTATAAATCAAACTTCTTGGTTATGTAAAGACCAGACAGATCACTTGTGCAAGATGAAACGGGCCAGTCTTTGTATTGATCTCCCAACCACGGATTCAAATAGCGAACCGCGACAGCGATAACAACACCGTCTGAAATTTCTATTAGAAAAAATAACGGTTTACAATAATCGCAACTCATCTGTTATTATTCGTAATTGCGATAAATCACCGTGACTGAAAACACGACCACGATTTAATTCATGCTCTCAACTAATACATACTTTTAACGATTTAATATTCAAAGTAACATTCACGATTCATTTTATATTCGATCGAATAGAGAAATATGAGCCAACAGAACGTAAACTTGCTCTAGTGAAAACCTTGGAAAACAAAAAAATTACAATATGTTAGACCAATGTTATGTTAGGAAGTTGAAAAATAATACTTACCGAGTGGCAATTAAGTAGGTTTTGTTATGTATTATTTTTCAGAATGTTTTTGAACTGAAAAGTACTTTTAGGATTAATAACGTAGTATTTGAGGTCAAAAACATTTTTAAGACTAAAAAAATAATAAAAAAATATGTAGCGTTTGACAACAATTTCAAGCACTCGAATTTTAAACTAAACAATCTAAAAGTATATTTTAAAATTATTTTTTCACCGCACTTTCTAAAAATAATTTGTTAATGGAAATAGATTATTGAAAGAATATTGAGAAGTTATCATGTAGTAAGTAATTATCTCGAGCATCATTTATATTTTATCAAAGGGTTATATTTTGATACACAAGCTGTGTACACAATCCTTCATATTTAAGAGGATATTCATTTTAAAAAATTTGGGTTCAAGCACGTATGCATGTAAAGTATGTGTGCTTGTAATCACACCCGTATATTAAAAAGACTTCGCAATTAAGAGTGAAAAAAATATTTTTATAAATAAACATGAACTATCGTGTAATCACACCAACAATCACAAATTAAACTATATATATGTAAAATTAAAATCACAATCAATTATTGTACAGAATTAAATGAATTAAAAACTAAATATATTTAAATTTAAGTTAAAATAAATCCACATAAAACCGGCCCATAACAAAAATTAATCTTAAATTAAAAATCTACATATATAATCAAAAATCAGTTGGTTTAGAGGAATGAAACACTAAATTTTTTAAGTAAAATTAGAAATTTAAATTTTAACATTATGGATAGAATAATTAGAATAAAAATTTATAATAAACGGCTTGAATCAATGGATCAATATGTTAAAGGATAAATTTTATCAATAGTATGCCGGTCATTTATATAGTGTACCCAATAATAAAAATAATAATCATAAAAATTTGTAACTTTCACACATGAAAAGCTACAAACCATCTTCACAACATCATATAATATTTACGCGAAGAAAGTTACAAAAACTCCCACATAATTATTTTCTTTCATCATAATTTTTGCATAAGGTAAATTACAAATCAAAACAACTATCCCTAAATTCTAAACCCCTACACCTAAATCCTTAAACTATAAACTCTAAACTAATTCTCTATACCCTACTAAACCATAACTTATAAACTCTAAATTATAACCCTAAACCTTAAATTGAAACAACTATCCCTAAATTCTAAACACCTACACCTAAATCCTTAAACTCTATACCCTAAACTAACTTCATATACCCTAAAACTAAGGCGCTTGTGGAAACTTTCAGTTTTCACCGCCAGTGTATAAGATATTAATCCTATGTTAAATACCGATATTCTTTAAAAAAAAATCAACATATATTTGCCTCAAGAGGAGAAGAGAAGTGAAATAATCAACGTCACCCCCTGAGAGTCAGCACCGCAAGCCCCAAAGGCCAAAGCAAAGCCGTCGACAGGGTCAAAATAAAAACAAAAGTTAGATAAAATAAAATCAAATTCGGCTACTCAAAACTCACTAATAAATACGTGTACAATTCCTTCACCATTTCTTCAACAACCCAAAAAAAAAATCATCTAAAAACTCTCCCTCTTTTATTCCTCTTTCCGATTTCATCTATGGATCCGATCGTTTTGTCTCAGATGGCAACCGGTTTGGGCGTACTGGCCGGAGCCGTCTTTGTCAAATCGGTCATGGAACACAAACCCATGGCCGGGCCTTTTCAGAGATGTGCCACCTGCAACGGCACGGGACGCGTTTCGTGTATTTGTTCCCGCTGGTCGGATGGCGATGTCGGTTGTCGGACTTGCTCGGGGTCGGGTCGTAGGGCTTGCAGCAGTTGCGGCGGATCAGGTACGGGCCGCCCTATTCCGGTCCAACTATCTGTGCGTCAACCGACGAACCGAAGCTTCTAGTTTACCCAGATTCCGGCTCTCCTTGAACGATTTGAGAGATGGGAAGGTTGGAAACTTGTAGTATTGTATTATAATTTACTATTTAGAATGGCTGTATTCAGATTCTTATAACACTTTACAGAGTAAAATTTTATCTTACTTGTAACATTTCCTGTCTGATAATCGACCTTCAGTATAGTTTTCGGTTGAGATTTTGTTTTCTGGTCTTATCGAGACTCATTTTACAGTAAAAACAATTATTGACTTACTATTTACGGTCTACTAACAACTAGTTGACTTAATTTAACTCACGAGTCATTAAAGTAAATTTGATGGTTTGAATCATGGCATTGGTAATTGAATTGGGAGAGTCAAGTTTATGATAGGCTGTGTATTCGATCCAAATTAGTCCGTCAATAAATTGATGTAAGAGTAGAAATCAAATAAATCAATCTTACATATTACTCATCAAAGGGTTTTGAGTACATTGACAAACTATCAAATAAAAGATCTAATTAGTAAAGACTATCGAATTTTCGTAGAGGTGACAAACAAACCTGAGATTCAAACTGATTTTTATCCGATCTGAAACTCGATATCGGCTTGAACATGATGACCTGAACTTTATTCGAAACCCGAAATAAACCGAATTGAATCAAAATCTACCCGATTTTTAGTTGAACCGATACGAACTCGGTCCTATTTTCAAGCTAAATGAATGGACCCTAACCGATTTTTAAGCAAACCGAATTGACCCGTCGAATATCATCCGAACCGGAAGCAACCCGAAATAAAGAAAAAAATATTAAAAGAAATAAAGAAAGATTTGATCTGTACTATCACATAACTCATCAAAAAGTTATATATACGGGCTTTTTAAAGCCATGTATGGGTGTAAAAAATTGATTCCGCCTGAAAACTCGACTGAAACATATCAATCTTCTATTGAACCAATCTTAACCCGACCCAAAAATACGCAATTTGATATCAACCGATCCGAAAAATAACTGAACTGAACTGACGTGACTCGACTCGAATCACTATAAACTTAAATTACAATTGAACCAGACTGGATCTGACCTGAATTGAACTAAAACTGAATGTGGTTAAAACCGAACATAACTTAAACTAAACCTAACCCGAACCACATGTTTGCGGCCTCTAAATTTCCGTGATCTGAAATTACGATATAATAAATGCATCAAACCAACTTCTTAAAAGTTCTCGATAGCATGCCAACAAATTTATATTTAAATATTCCATTGATACAAATTTACTCACTTAAATGCACCGAGTGGATGTTTGGATATTGGAGGTTCTTTTATGGGTTTCCTTTATGTTTTGGGTAGATTTGCTTTTTGTAGGCAATACAAAATTGGACAAGAAATGGAAACTTATTGGTCCAATAATCAAGATATTTTATTATTTAACAACCTAATCATCAGGACTAATTAGGTGAATAATGCACTTAGGTACTAAATTTAGAGAAATAGGGGACATTAGAGTATATTTAGGAATCTATGACAATTTTTATAGTACAGATGCAAGTCGCCATTTGTTCACATAGACTTGGGTGAGGAGTGAAGACGCCACCTACACATAGTGATTTTACTTTTTTTTTAATAATTTTTTTACGTAAAGCGTTTACGTGTATGACAACATTAAAAAATATTAAAAAGTTAAAATCGTTGTGTGCAGGTGACGACTTGCAGCTGCACTGTAGAATCTACTATAGATTCTTAAATATACTCCAATATCTCCAATTTCCCTAAATTTACTTCCTAAGTGCCCTATATATCCAAAGAAGCCCAATCATTAGGTTATTACATTATTTTATACTTTATAGTTTATACCAAACAAACCATTTGGCATTGAATTATTCAAGTAATCTGAGTCAATTGTTTAAATAATAATATTTTGATGAGTCAACGGATTAAGTTTTGTATTATGCATTGCAACATAACAAGGCATGCAGGGCGGCACAGACCAATGAATTGTTTTATGTAATGCGCTTAATGATTAATGCATTAATCAGTGTTAACATAATTTTAATTAATCGTCTTTGTAGTTTTATTCGATTCGATAAAATTAGTCTCTGTTTACACATTAAACAAATAATTAAACCGATAAAAAGAGAGAAGGGAAGGAGCTATTGTGTTTCTGAGTGGTGACTGAGTCAAGACCGAGTCCAAGTCCATATGACCGTAGATGAAGGAAGCTTCTGCCTATGCTTTTTTTGTGACTAAGTCAGCTGGTCAGATTTGCCAACATTGGCATGCTACTTTGTCAAATTCTCACCACAAATTGACCAGATTCTCAGCACGTTTTTGAAACAAATTCCACACAAGTATCTGTACATCATCGGAACATCTACGGTTAGGGGTGAGCGTTTGATCGAGCCGAGTTAAAAAATTTCGAGTTATTCAAGTTGACGCGTCATGTTTTACAATCCAAACTTTATTTAAAAAAAATTCGATTCGAGTCGAGTTTTTGTATCCCTATACAAATTTAATTGTAATTATATATAATGTTATAGTACAATTTAATTCCAATTAAAACGACTTTCTCTAATCATATAAGATATACATATATATATATATTCATATGTGGCATATTTTTTATATATATATACCCGGAAAAATTGAGAGACTCAATCAAATTTAAAAATCAATCCACTAATTACTAAAATTTCAAGTTATTAGGTTACATTGAAAAAATACTTGTTATTAGGGTTTAATTTTGAGAAAAACTTTAATACACAAGCTGGGTAAACCTTTTAGTTTTAGGGGTTAGATGTTTAGTTTAAGGTTTAAAGTTTTGGGGTTTTAGTTGTAGTGTTTAGAATTTAAGGTTAGTATTTAGAATTTAAGGTTTAGAGTTTAGAGTCTGTGTTTTAGTTTTTTCGAGTTTATGTTTAATAATTTAGGATTTGATTTTATAGCATGAATATGCAGGCTTGTGTGAAATAAATTTCACACAGCTTGTGTATCAAAACTAAACCCTTTATTTTTTCCAATATTTAGGGGTTCAATTGTTTTCTAATAATTATCAATAAAAGGTCTATTTTTTTCTTCAATATTTGTTACTAGGGGTCTACTATTAATTTTTTTTCCTAATATTTGATATTAGGGGTCCAATTCTTAAAATTTAATTCTTTTTAGTGCTTGTTATTAGAGACTCAACTTTCTTCTAATACTTGTTATTATGGGCATACTTTTAAAAGTTAATTTTTTCAATACTTGTTATTATGGGCCTAATTTTCAAGTTCACCCTGAGCCATAAAAATCTCAAAAACGTGCCTGAGAGGATCGAAACCGAAATCTGTAGGAAGGCTACTATCAAGCCGTGGAGGAAGAGTGTTTCCCGCAAACCGAAGAGGACGATCGAGATCCGCCACTACACACACCAGAATCGTTCGACTTGAGTCGAATTCGTGTACTTCCTTATTGATCTAAGTTTCTTCCCCGTAAGGAAAGAAGCCTTTGTTGTTCCCACTACTACTCCAATCTTAACCATCATAACCTGCTACATTTGCATGGAGAAGCATTTTATATGGTTTTTAACTATGTGGATTCGTGTTCGACATATATTCAGATACGAATATAAAAAATAAGGTAAAGAGAGGGCCTGTTTGCCTGGGGATGAGATGGCAACATAATCTGATATCAAATCCCCTTTACCTCAATTTTTTGTGCTGATTTGGATATCGCATATTTGTGTTGTGTGACTCGTATACAAATAAAAATCCATGCCAATGTGCCATGGGCAGGTGTGATGTTCATATGTTGAAATGGAATTTGATTTACTATAAATGAATATATTATTTTTTAGGGATAAAACAATTATGTTAGTTTTTCAATACAGCTACTAAATTACTCATAAATTATCAAAACTTAAATTAAAAGATATTACGTGTTTAAATACATGATAAATATTCTATACACAAGCGGTGGAAACTGAAAGTTTCCACAAGCGCCTTAGTTTTACGGTATAGAGAGGTAGTTTAGGATATAGGGTTTAGGTGTAGGGGTTAGAATTTAGGGATATTTTTTTCAATTTAAAGTTTAGGGTTATAATTTAGAGTTTATAAGTTAAAACATAAATCCTCACCATATTACCCTAAAACTAAACCCTAACCTATAAACCCTAAACCTTAAATTGAAACAACTATCCCTAAATTCTAAACACATAAACCCCTAAACCCCTAAACCCTATACCTTAAAATAACTCCTTATATCTTAAAACTAAGGCGCTTGTGGAAACTTTTAGTTTCCACCGTCAGTGTATAAGATATTAATCCTTAAATAAATTAGTTTCGGAACAATATTCTATTAAATTCTCAATATACACACCCTGCGTATAATCAATTGGTTATGACTTATGACCCAATCTGTTGAACCCAAAGAGCCCATATTCTAAGCATAAAAGCATAAATTAAAGTGCTTTATAGTCAATGGACCTACTCTACAGCTTTCTCTTCAGGCCTTAGAAAATCAAAATAAAATCACCCAAAATCCTAAATCAGAAAAAGAAATCAAACCCTTTGGAATTTTTTTTGTTATAACATATTGATTTGTAAAATGGGAAAAAAAATTGATATATGAGTTTGTGTAAATAAGTTTTTAAAATTTAAGGTCTAGAAGGTTGATTTCGAGTTTATATGTTAGAGTTTAGAATTTAAAATTTAAGATGCATAACTAGAGTTTAGAATTCAAGATTTAGTATACCTCAGTTTTATATCTTCATTAACTGAACCGGAACAAAATAGAATTTAGAACAGAAACTAAAGTTGGACAACCAAAATCAGACAACTATTGATTATGTTTAATTATTAGACAAGTAGATATATGTTTTTTTTTTATGGTAAAGAGAAATGCAATGATCTAGAATTGTTTGGTAAGAAAAAGGGAGTAAAATATGACTGCACCACTTGGTTCTTATCTTCACATCTTGAGGCAGAATCATAACCCTCCAATTGAAATTTAGATAAAAGCTAAGCCCCACAACCACATACTCTGTGTCTCCATCAATCAACTTGCTTGCCTGTGCTTCGCCCATACCCCTATTACTATTCCTTTTTCGTCTAATTTTTCTTTTGTTTTGGGTATAAAAGACACACTTACACGTATGTTATTCGGATTCGAATTGAAAAATTAAATGATTTAACTATTATCGAGTCAAATTCAAGAGCTTAAAATATGAGAAATTATATCATGAGTTCTCCTTATAACATTAGTTATGGTCTTAACCGATATAAATCACAAAGTTAATCTTTTTTTCATGTTAGCAACACACTTAAATGAGTGAATGATAACTTCTAAAAAACTGTTTTCTTAAATCTGATATGAAAAAAATGAGTGAATGTTCGCTCGGTAAAAAATTGTCAAAACAAAAAAATAAGATAATTTTTATGAGTTGAGACTATGATAACTTATGTATTTTATCTCCTAACATTTACTTAAATAGTTTACAAATCAAATTGTTTTAACTAATATTAGAAAACTTAATTCAAACTCAAATAAAAATCTGACTAAATTGAATTGAAGTCAAAGGCGAAAATAAAGTTTTATAGTAAAGAATAAAGGGATGAAAATCCTCTACCCCTTTTCGGTGCCTCTATATATGCTTCACGTTCAAAATTAATTTTAGGGTTTAGGGTTTTAGGTTAGGGGTTGTGGTTAGGGTTTAAGGAATTTAGGGTAGGGTGTATTTTTTAGGGTGTAGGGTTTATGATTTAGAATTTAGAGTTAGGGCTTAGAATTTAATTTTGTAGTATTTGTTAGTGTTGGGGCATATATAGGGGCACCGAAAATGAGCAGACGAATTTTATCCAGAATAAAGTAATTTTAGTCCAACTTAATGACTTATCTCAATTTGATTCCTAATTTCTTTTGTCCACATTAATCCTAAAGGTGGATATTTTTTTAACTATTTTAATGACGTAACACTTTAATATTTAACATGTGATACACTCTAAGCGCTACATCATCAAAAGATTAATGTATACAAAACAATGTTCCGGTACAGTATTGAAAAAAATGTCAAATTCAACAACTTAAAGTTATTTTATCTCATCAAATTCAACCCGACTCTAAATCTCAAAATTTAAGTCGAAATCAAGCTACTTATAGCTTGAGTTTCACTTAACTCGATTGCTCCTTTACATCATATATTATCAATAATTTGAATCTCAACATATACAATTTGTTACCCATAATCACACATAATAATCGACTATTTGAACCCCACGAGATTAAAAGCACCGGCGTTTGGTAGACTTACCAGCATATAGGTGTGGGCAGTGTTCGTTCCCTGTGGTCGACCAACAGGTTTTCACATGGGATGGCTGACCCACCAACATTATGTTCAATATGTACATAGATCTTTTTAAGGTAGCAAACGTGATTATTCAGCATTTAAAAACAATAATAATCCGAAATGTAATTAGTAATTTGGTTTGAGGTCTACCAACAATATCAAAGCATGTTTGATTGGAACTGGAAATCCCTTTCTAAAGGGAGCATGCCTTACTTCCATGCCCCTCTTTTTACTTAAAGGCAAACCATGTGCTAACTAATATAGTACTACTAATTATATGTGATCCGATTTGGGGTCAATCAGATTACGATGGGATTAAAAAAATTCGATTCGAGTCGTTTTTTTAATATGCTAGTGTGATGCAAGGGTAGCATCTATTCAATTTTCTTAGTCTTTTCAAAAACGGCACACATAGCATCCATTACTGGTGCTCAAACCCGGGTCCGAATGGATGATGAACATCTACCTCTGCCACAAGGACACAAGGGGATGAGCTTTATTATAGGATAGTTATTTGATACACTGACGGTAGAAACTAAAAGTTTCCACAAGCATTTTAGTTTTAGGGTTTATGGACCCAATTTAGGGTATAAAATTTAAGGGTTTAGGTTTAGTAGTTTGGAATTTAGGGATTGTGAATAGAATTTAGTGTTTAGGGTTAGAATTTAAGGTTTATAGGTTCAAAACCTAAATCCTCAACATATTACTCTAAAACCTAAACCTAACCTCTAAACCCTAAATCCTAACCATAACTCCATAAATTCTAACCATTATCCCTAAATTCTAAACCACTGCACCTAAATCCCTAAACCCTAAAACATAAACCCTAAAATAAAGGCGCTTGTGGAAATTAAAAGTTTCCACCGCCAGTGTATTGGATATAAATCTTTTATTATATTAAACTATACAAAAATTAATAAAAATAATATTTGAATTATTATATTTGGTGCACTCAAACCCTACATCCTTAAGCATCATTGACATGTGTGGGAGAAAGAACAACACTCAATTGTTTAAAGTAGTGAATTATGGGACATTTGATTGTTAAAATGACCCTAAATAACTTTCCCAATCCCTTTATAAAAAAAAGTGGGATTATTGTGTCGAATTCCCCATAATTTTATTGTATTTTTATTTTTCACCAGTTTATGTTCATGTAGCTTTCATTATATTTTCACATGCTGGCAGAGAATTATTACTTAAAACTATACATGGAACCTGCTCTCATAGCATACTGGGGAGATATCGCCATCATCTACTAACTATACATGAAACCCTAGCATTCGAATCGAGACTTTTCGATGCGTTACATGTAACATTATTGTTAAATTTATCGAACGTCAAATTTAAAATTTAAAATTGTCGTGTTAACACATAATTTACTCTATTTTTGAAATTTAAATCCATCTTTCCAAATTCAAATATATTCATATTTATCTTATTATACTTTATAATAACTGATTCTGATCATATTTATTCGAGTCTAATATTTATAATTTGTACCAAATCTCTCGAGGTTGAATCATACAAGTGTTTTTCCTTGCATACTTCACTCGGTCTTAATGATTACTTCTCGAATTATGCCCGAAGCTATCGACTTTGAAACTTTGAATCATTAGAATTGTTTTTATTTCCCCCCTTACATGTGAGCTGGTAATGATATTTTCCCAAAAATTGCTTATAGAATTACAAATCTTCAAATTGAATTAATAATCTTCAAAATATCAAATACAGAAAGTTGTTTTTTTTTTAATTTAGCATGTAAGAATCATCTATTAAAAGTGTTCGAAGGTTCGGAAAAAGGACAGAGCAAAATTGGAGCCAATTGACCCCACTCGATTTATTAGGGTATGTAATTTTCACAGGGTTAGCATAAAATATTTCATAAGAAATATTAAAACTGACCTTACTTTATTTGTTGGGGTATGAGGTCAACAAAACTTATTATTGTGATCTCTCGTATTTTCATATTATTGACCCACTAAATAAAAATTCTGGCTTTATCACTTTTGTTTGATTAATCGAAAACTTAAATATATTGTCGTATAAATTTTAAAATAATATTTATGTAATATTATGAAATATTGGTAAAATAATATTCTAATAGGGGAGATTAAAGGGATTTAGAAGCACTGAGTTTGGGTTAACTTGACTTACCATGCACGTAAAGGGCGAACTGCGTATTGTCCCATTACAAGCAGGCATTAAGTAAGCTTGCAATTGCTAATTGATTTCTCCTCACGTTGTTACTCACAAAGTAGCTGCTCTCAATGAAAACCAATTCGATTCCTCACTTGTTCAAGAGTTAAATTATTCGATTCGAATCGAATAAAATTTAGAAGAAATTTACCATTCCGAGTTAATTTCACCACATTCATATTAATTTAAAGTAAAATAATTACATTTTTTTGAAGCGTTGCAAGTACAATTATAAGAACAATCATAATTGCAATATATCAAAACATTTCGAATAGTTACAATGAATTAATAATCGGAATATATATAGAACATAAAACTATATTCGAACCCAATCATGATAAATTTCAACCCAATCATAAATTTTTATTTGATATTTATATTCAAATTTTCTCAACTCATTTGAGGAACGAGTCGAAACTGATTGGTGAGAATCGATAGTTTGATTTTGGGACATGTTTAACCATATTATCGTACTATTAATTTCTCATGTTATATTATTAATCTCATTTATTTATTTCTATTCATTAATCCTAAAAAGTGTAGAAAATTAGAAAAATTACATGAATCATTGGGATGGCTTGAAAATTACTCAAGGATTTGGGTGGGGAAGTCAGCATAGCAAAGAGGGTAAAATGATCCAAAATACAAAACTGTTTATATATAAATGGGATAAAAAATAATATTTAGTCCTTGGACTTTATAACACATTATCAATTTGGTCCTTTAACTTTTCATTGCTCCACATTAATCTCTTAATTTGATAATTTTTCTCCCTTTTAGTCCTTATGGAACTTTATAGCTCAGAGTACACCAAACATCAAAATGACAAAAAAAAAAAAAAAACTAAAATCAAGGACTAATGTAGACAAAAAGTTGAGACCTAACTAAGAAAAACTGACAAATTCAGGGACTAAAAATTACTTTATCCCTATATAAATATATAATATAACAAACGGCGAATGCTTTAAGCTGCAACATCCTGAGTTCCCTCTCCCTAATCCCATTTATGGTTCGTTACGCTAAATTCTCACAAATCCCAATCTAAATTAATTATTATTCCTCTTAGAGAAGTATTGTTAATTCCAATAATATATATTTATTATTTACGTTACCTTCACTTGTATGGCTGCATCTGCATGCCATGTTCTTTCTTTGTTCAGAAATAAACAATTGAATATCGTCTAACCACATTTGTAACGGTAAAAATTATAGTAACATATTAACATCTACAGTCAAATTTGTTCGTATTTATTTTTGATCGAGTTTTTTTGATGAGTTTTTAACTTTTTCATGTATGATCTTGTATGATCTAAAGTTTATCCGACGTTTATATCAGAATCCGAGTAATATGGGGTTAATGGGCGGAGACACGATTAGTTGCCATCACAGCTAATGAAAACGTGAAAAATGAGGATGAGACAACAGATTTTGATGTGCAGCGACATGTTTCTGTCGACAACCAGTAACTATAAAAGTTGAAATTAATCTACTGATTAAAATTAATTTAATGACCACTTAACATAATCTGTGATCTTAATTCTTAGTCAAAGTTAGTCACCGACCACCATCAAATTTGCTTTTTGCCATTTGGACCAGCCTCGTAGGTTTAATAATATTTTTTTAATAGTCTTTAGGTGATTATAAGGTGATGTGAAAAAAAATTATCCGCCTAGTGGTGTGTAAAAAAAATTGAAAACTCAAAACCGATCCCGAAATCTGAAAAACTCGAACTAAAAAATTGGTTAACTGAGCCGAATAATTCAATTTCGGTTCGAGTTTTTGTTTTTTTAAAAGAAATCGGTTCGATTACAGTTCACAGTTTTGGGAGAACCCGGGTAACTGAACCGATCGATTATATAATATATATTATTATATTATATATCATTTTAATATTTTATATTAAAAATTTTATTTTATTTTATTTTTTCATTCCCTAAAAGTAAAACCATAATTTTATTTTATGAAATTTAAGTGTTTAACTGGCTAATATTAAAAAATTTATTAATATAATGTGTCGAATTTTATATTATTAAAATTTATATTTTTAATAAATAAAATAAAAAATGTTACCCGAACCGAAATGAACCAAATTTTTCGGTTAACTGAATAAATGGTTAAAACGGTTGAATGGTTACGGTTTAGGGTCGAGAATTGGGTGACATGAACTTACCGGTAACCAAAATAATTTGTTAATGGTTGACCGAACCCGATTTTGCAGACCCCTGCATTCTCCCCTCTTTAGTGTCTCTTTTTATGCTTCAACACTAAAAAAATTAAATTCTAAACTCTAACCTTAAATTCTAAATCTTAAACCCTAAAAAATACACACTACACCCTAATACTAGACCCTAACCTAAATCTTTTTTTAATATTGTGGCATAAATATGAGCACCAAAAAAAGATAAAAAATTTATATTCAGGCAACATAAACTTTTATTTCTTAGTTATTTGATAACGTACACACCTAATAAATAAAACTACTCAACTAAAATTTCTTAAAATCAACATCACCTTCCTTTCAGTAATATTTTTATTTAATGTATTGAAAGGTGTTAAAAACAAAATAGTGTTAATATAGGTTTTTAATGGTAATATTTGAGTAATTTAGACTCAAATATAATCCAAACTTAAGAAAAAAAAACAAAATAAATTCGGATTAAAAAAAACCGATACGATGGGAAGGAGCATTGAACAGTCACAGAAAAGAGGATGATTCAGAGAAACTACATGGAAAAGTGAAGCGTGTGAGGTGGCGTGTCAAAGTCAATCTGTTTGTGAATTCAGATGTTGTAATAATAATAAAGAAGACCGGTCAAACATCTGGTCGGATCTCTGTCACGTGTTTCCCTCATGTCTGGTTACATCACACTCCTCAGAAATTTGCAGGCCTGTGTTTATAATTATAATTATAGCACCGAAAATACCATCGTCTGCTCGGAAGCTTATGCCCAACAGATTACTGATGTAGTAAAAATCTTACAACAATTTCGATTTTAATTATTATTTCTTAATTCTGTATATAATTAATTAATTTTGTCTCAAGTTCTCGTAATATTTAAATCTAATTGGGCCAAACCTGGAAAAAATCTAAAACTCGTAGCTCGAATAAATAACTCGAATTCGGGTCACCAAGTGGAACATCCCACCCTTCATCGATGAAATCACTCATTGAGTTCAAATCTAGTTTTAGTTTGATTTAAAGTAATATTAAATAGATTATTATTCCATACAACGGCGGTGTAAACTTTAATTTTTATAAATGTGTTAGTTTAAGGATTAGAGGTTAGGGGCTTAGATTGTAGGGTATGAAATTTATGTTTTATGGTTAAATTTTAAGGTTTAATATTTAACGTTTATTGTTTAATATCTATGGGTTTAAAATTAGAAATTTTAATTTTAAATTTTAGCCTGAGAATAAACATGATTGTATATAAAAACTTTATAGATTAAAAAAGAGTTTAATTTTCATGATCCACTTGAAGTTTAATTATTTACGCTAAAGTTTGAGCAAAAATCGTTTAATTCTATTTGAAATTTATTAAAAATAAAACAAATGAGACTTGCAAGCTATCCAAGTAAAGTATTTGAATTTTAGAATTTTAATAGTTCGACCTTGACTATGATGAATAAATTGAATTATTCAAATCAATTATTACTAATTTACATATATATATATATATATATATATATATATCATGGTCAGGGGTGGTTCAAAGATTTAGGGGTCTGTGCTTGCGAGGGGATTTGGAGGTGGAAGCTGAGCAACACTTAGGCAATGGTGCCGAGGCTCGGTGGCATGTTGATCCTGGTGGTTAAGGAGGTTGCTTGTGTCGCTTGTTCCATGGTGTTTAGAACCATGGCTATGGTAGTTTTGTAATTAGGCTTATGTAGATGAGGTTTTGCTCGCGTTGTTCTTTGTATTGGTATTTCGATAGGTACTCTTTTTTCTATTTAGGTTTAGGGGATTTTTAACGAGACCTATAGGTATACCTAACTCCTTTCTATAAAATATATATATATACATATATATATATATTTAAATTACCTTAATACAAAATTATTATTATATTATCTTCTTGAACAATAAAAATGTGACTTATAAACATCTAAAAATTAAACATTTTTACTTAAAAAATGTTATTCTTTTTTAGATGTTTTATGTTTTAGATTATTGTTATATATATATACATTTATATTTATAATTTTTTTTACAAATATTTAAATTCAATTTAATTTATGTTCTCTACTTTTGAATCTCTCTCTGAAAGGCCCTATGCGATTGTTTCTATCGCGCATGTCCAGAGCTCCATGGATAATAGTTACACATTCGTTGTTTCAAATAATTAAGGTCCAATTTTAATATTGGTGGGTCAAAAGAACCGTGGTCGATCAAATTTCCTTAGTGAATGGGCACACTTAAACAAGCGAAATTAGCTTGGAACATACTCAACCACAAGTCCACATGGGTAAAATCCCCATCACGTGGCTGCGCATGCATGCAAAGCCTCACCCTTCTTTTAGGGTTTTTTATTTATTCTCACAGCAGATTCGAGGGGGGAGATGATCCTAATGCGTCAAGCAACATCCTCTGCACTGTCTCCTTCAAATTCCCTGTCTTCTTCTCTAGTTGTTTGAATATTAAGATAAACTGCACGTTTTCAAATGTTTGATTCTAAGTTATAAGACAATCTCAAATTCCAACCTTATAACACGTGAGTGTAATGGTAAGGCGTGTTGCATCCTCAACAGAAAAGTTCTAAACCCGAACATTAAAAATAATATTGTTGTATATAAACTTTGAATATATGGAGTACAATAAAGGGGACACAAAATCTTATAGCTTTCCTTTATTGTTTGGCTGATCTTTTTATTTCTGTAATAATGTCTGATTTTGCAATTTTCTTTCTTTTTCATGGTGCACATGGCAGCATAATTACTGCCATGAATTTCCACCAAACATTACCGATGGAGGTTCAGAGCTGAACATTTAGTAACAAATGACAAAAACAATTGTATAAAGAAGGATTTGTCGTGGTGTATTTAGTTAGTGGTTATTTTGAATTATCTTAATGATATATCTCTACTTTTTCGAGTTGATTCTCTCATCTTGATATGTGTTTACAGACACTTAAAATATGTTATGCTTGAGTTGTGATAAGTCAATTGTCATTGTGTTGCATTGTTTTATTATTATGTTAGAATTGATAGTGCTTAACTTTCACTGGTAGCAATATTATTTATTTATATTGTTTCTTTTATATTGTCTGATTGAATTATTTATAACCTTTTCTTTCGATGATTGTATTTTATATTTTTTTGATAAAACGGGATTACTCTCATATGCCTCATTAAAAAATCTTTCTAAACTTAAATAGAGATGGAGGAAAAAGAGTACACATGGAAGTAATTACATTAATCAAACATCTAAAATACATAGAATATAAAGCCAATAAAACAACTAAATACCTAATAATTCCTATCCAAATCCTTATGAAGAAGCTGTAGAATTGAATCTGGGGTACAACAAAATGCAACACCTCCAAATTTTCAGGACTAGCGAGTTTGGCAAGGCCATCCGCAACCGTAATTGCCTCACGTGGTGTATGGCTCAACTCTACCTCCCAAGACCACTGTCGTAGATCAAATAAATGCCAAGCCAAAGCACAATTTCCAAGCAAATCTTTATTGATCCATAGAGTACGTAAAACATCCAAACTATTAATCTTAAAAACGATTCTCTGAAAATTATGATTTCATGCGATCAATAAACCTAAATAAATACCTCATTTCAACTTCAAGAACCGAACAAATGCCGATAATTTCGAAAATCCAAATTTCCATAAACTATTATGATCACGCGATATTTTTAAAATAACATAATATGAATTGCGCGAAATTCTACAATTTAAATATTGTTAACTTGATTTGACATGATATAATTAACGTAATTCATTTATAATTTAAATTAACAAATGAGAATATATGGGACAATTTTATGGATGGAAATCTTCTGACTCTTTTTGATGTCTCTACTTATATTTTCACGCTCAAAATTGGATTTAGAGTTTAAAATTTTGGGTTATGGATTAGGGTTAGGGTTTAGCAAATTTAGGAAAATGTGTATTTTTAGGGTATATGGTGTAGGGTTTATGATTTAAAATTTAGGGTTAAGAATTGAAATTTAATTTTGTAGTGTTTTTTTTATGTTGAGACAGAAATAGAGACACCGAAAAGAGACAAAAGAAATTGTATCTCAATTCTATCACTAAATTCAAAAAATATTGAAATTTAAAACTAAGATATCAAAATCCATAAAATATCCTTTGCTCAAAATAAAAATCCATAAAATATCCCACACCATCAAGCAATGTCTCGTGCACCTTTGCATAATTCCTTAGCCAAGTATATAATACCCATTTAAAATTTCAATTCCCAACTTTCCTTTCTTATAACTACATGCTCATGGTTTATTGTTTAAATAATTCAAATAAATTATCATAAAGTGTTTTATAAAATGATTATCTCAATTTAATTTTTTCGATTCATATCTTTAAAATTTAATTTCTAAACATTATTTAAATGGTTTAAAGTCTCATACGCTAGATCAACTGTTAGATGATATTCACAAATTATTATAATTTAATTATTGATATATTATTCATTCCAAAATGACATCAATATTGTCATTTGTGAGCCTCAGAGATGGAGGGACATAGGGCCATGCCCCCCAACTCAATTTTTTTTACTTTTAATGTAATTTTTTTAAATAATAGATTATTTGTATATTCCATGAAACATTTAAAAAACATATAATAGAATTACACTTAAGTAACTGAAGTGAACATCTGTTGTTTTAGCTGAGCAGATAAGTTTATATAGGGGAAGGCGAATTTTCACACCCGCAAACAAAGAGCGTGTGGATCACTCCCAAAACAAGATCCCTAACTGGCCGGCGGGGTTCACGCGCCGGAACCACGTTGATTCTCATATAAATAAACCTCTCAGCAAAACTGAATAACAGAAAATAACCGTAGTTAGTTTTTTTTCACTACAACAAATTTAACTGCTTTCAAAACAAACCCACAACGCCATAACCATTTTTTTCACCTGAACCAAGCAATTAGTAGTAAAAAAACCAAATTTCTTTACCTTCCTTCAAACTTATATTAAAAACAAACTGACAAAGAAATTAAGTAAAGAGTGCTCGGACTTTTTTATTCCGGTCAACTGCGTTCGACCGTAAATACTGTTTATTATTATGTTTTCTCAAAGCCAGCAGATACTGTTTATAGATTTTAAATATTAAATTTCATTTCGGTTTTGTCGTTTTTTTCTTGTTTTTTTATTCTCCTTTTGTGTTATATATATAAAGGTCACAGTTTTGCATTTTCCATTTCCATTTCCATTTCCTCTTGTTTTGAGCCACTGAGATTTGGGATAAAGGGATAGAGAAAGAAAGGAGGAGAGAAATGAGAACGAGGAGTGGGATTTATTACCCTAGAACAGATGATGTTTGTGTAGAAGAGATGAAAACAGTTGTTAAAACCCGGGATTTCGCCGGAGATTTTATGGGTTGCCGGAAACGGCAAAGGTTATCACCGGAGGTTACCGGAAAGAGTGATATGTTCGATGTTTTACCCGATGATGTTGTCGTTTTTATACTCTCTAAACTCAGCTCCACCGCCCGTTGCCCGTCCGATTTCATCAACGTTTTGAATACGTACGTAGACGTTGCATGGTCTTTTCGATTCTCTCTGTTTCTGTTTTTTGGTGATTTTTAATTTTTTTTATGTATTGGTGAAAACAGATGCAAGAGATTTAATAGTTTAGCACTCAATTCTGTGGTTCTATCCAAGGCGTCGCCGGAAATGTTTGCCGTTAAAGCGAAGAACTGGTCTGAGTCAGCTCACCGGTTCTTGAAGACTTGCGCCGATGCCGGAAATGTTGAAGCTTGTTACACTCTCGGAATGGTGAGTTAACTCGGATTCTCGGAATCAAATTTGTTTTGTTTTATTAACTAATTAAAAATGAAAACATTGTTTAACGAGTTAGCTGTTTTTTTTTATGATTTGTTATCAGGTTCGGTTCTACTGTTTACAGAATCGAGGGAGTGGTGCCTCTCTTATGGCTAAGGCGGCGATTAGTTCCCACGCGCCGGCGCTTTACTCCTTAGCTGTGATTCAGTTTAACGGCAGTGGCGGCTCTAAAAACGATAAGGACCTTAGAGCCGGTGTGGCTTTGTGCGCCCGGGCTGCTTTTCTTGGCCACATCGACGCCCTACGTGAGCTCGGCCACTGTCTGCAAGATGGGTATGGCGTCCGGCAAAATATTGCTGAGGGACGTCGGTTTCTCGTTCAAGCTAACGCCCGTGAGTTAGCGGCGGTTTTATCATCGGCGGCCGCTTCGAACATAAACACGCACTCTTGGCTCATGTGGAGCCCGCACCCAATCCCACACGCCAGCCAAAGCCACCAGGCCGTGCCGGGATGTCCATTACTGAGTGATTTCGGATGCAATGTGCCGGCGCCGGAGGCGCATCCGGCTAACAGGTTCTTGGCGGAGTGGTTCGACGCTCGGGGAGGGATGCCCGGCGCGGGTTTGAGGCTATGCTCGCACGTCGGTTGTGGGAGGCCGGAGACAAGGAAGCACGAGTTTCGCCGGTGTTCTGTTTGCGGGGCTGTGAATTACTGCTCACGAGCATGCCAGGCTCTTGATTGGAAGCTCCGTCACAAAGCCGAGTGCGCGCCGGTAGAACGGTGGCTCGTTGAAGAAGCTAATGGTGGCGACGGTAACGGAGCTATAGACGGAAATGATGACGTCATTGCCGGAAGTTAAAAGACGGCGATGTTTAACGGCCCATGGTAAAAATAATTACTGATGGTCGTTGAAAGTTGAAACGGCAGAGTTTTATTTCCTTAATGAAGAGATTATTAGATAGATTCAACCCAACACGTCTTTTATGGTCCCGATCAATAAGATTTATTGATCTCAATGTAACTCCTAAATAACTATTAATTCTTTATTTGCATGTAAAAAAGTAGTTAATCTTATTATTCAGGACCATAAATATTGTACTGAGTCGAATCTATTTAATAATTTATCATTAAGTAATATGTTTTTTTATTATATCTGCAAAAATTTAGATAAAAATTCTCGATAATTTTGCTTGCAAGGTGAATTTGGAAGTTGCATAATTTTGAAGTTTGGTTGCTTTAAATCAAATTGTCACATGCAACTTACCTTGATCTTGCCAAGAATAGTCAAAGAATGTTCATTTTTTATTTGAAAGTTTATTCTAGAGCAAATGAACTCAACAGTTGGATTCGGTAAAAAACAGATAATATATTTATCTTAGAAGACTCGGGTACAATTCTTTTGTCTACAAAGTGTGTATACTATCAAAAGATTAAAATTATGTATAAACGGAATAAAAATCCTCTGCCCCTTTTCAGTACCCCTACTTATGCCCCAACACTAAAAAACATTATAAAATTAAATTTTCAGCCCTAACCCTAAATTTTAAATCCTAAACCATACACCTTATACCCTAAAAATACACTATACCCTAAATTCCCTCAACCCTAACCACAGCTCATAATCTAAAATCCTAAACCCTAAACTTATTTTTGAGCATAAGGGCATAAATAGGGGCACCGAAAAGAGATAGAGAATTTTCATCTGTATAAACAAATACTAATTGTAATCAAATTTAACTGTTAAAAAAATTCTATGGCAGACAATAGGATGTGGCAATTTCCTCTCCTTTTAAGTTTATAAGGTAATATAGTACAAATATGAATCTGAGTGGCATGATTTATACACATAAAAAAATTATAGTAATATTATACGAAAATAATGAGTTCAAAATAACCAATAATCACCTTTTGAAGCCATGGCATAATTCTATACTTATTTACTAAAAGACAGAATTATTTCAAAGCTAACAACATTAACAGAATGATGGTTACCTATAAACCACTTCAGCAAACTCACCTATGTTAAGCTTTTCAGATAGTCCCAACAGGCCAACACCATGGCTACATCTCGATTTATGTGTCTCTTTTCCGGTTCGAACCACACTCGCCCCACTTTCATGCCTTAGGTTCTTAAAGTCGAGGCCTTTGGATGCGGTCTCCCTTGTTGGAATTTGTACGGTAAGCAGCGGCAGCTACTTTCTCCCTGAGATTGAATTTCTTTGTGATCACCGGCCTGACATCTTCGACACCGATCAAGCTCTCGAGAAATGGAAGTAGCAAAAGAAGTTCCCGATCTGAACGGTCGTCAAACCAGCTCTCGATCGGTATTCCGTTGTCTATTTGGAACCCAAATGCCTAGGAAGCAAAGCCAACAAACACATTGGTTAAGTTTTGATAACAATGAGTATAATACAGTTCCATATAGAGACTGCCATGTTTTCATCAACTAGGTAGGACATGGTTCATGCAAAGGAGGAACTCTGGAGTACCTGTGGAGAGTTGTCAATAATGACACGAGCCAAATCACGTCCGAGGACCGACAAATCTTTAAGGTAATTGCCATCCACAAAAACACATGATTCACGAAAGATACGGTGGCGGAATAACCTCCTCTTTGGGTCAAGCACATTTAGAAGTTTCTCTGCATAAATACTTTGACTTGCTGTAAATATAATAATCTCAAAAAGAGTTGAAACTCTTTCCATAAAATCTCTTAGGTGAGGACGGCATCGGACGTAAACAGTATATTCCTGGTGATTAACATTTACAGGGAATGTGAAATCCGTATCATCACAGGGTTCCAGCGAGGAATGAACCAAAGTTTCTGCCAAGGAAAACAAATCAATCAAAGCAATAAACAGCATAAACTAGCATAAATATAATTAGCATTTACACTCTTTCGAATCTAAGAGCTTAGCAACAGATTGTGAGCATAAAAATCCATTCAATTTGTGCTTGATTATCTAGAAGTATTCTCACCATCCAAGTCCAAGACAAGAGTGATAGATGGGCAACTCCGGGTCTGTCTAGGTAGCAACACAGGTCGAAAAGTAGGAACAACAGATGACAACTCCGGTAGGTTATTTATAAATAAATAAGGATCAAAGTCATCAAACTCCTCATAGTATTCATCCTCTACACAGACATCAGTAGATAGAGAATCTTGACCATGCTCATCCACACATTCCAATTTCGAGTTTTTCATGGCCAGGTATATGGCTGAAACTTCAGATGAAAGTACAGCTCCGGAATCTGCATTAGAAATCACACCATTTGTCTCTACAAGTATCTCCTCTCCAGAAGTAGACTTAACAGCTTCTCTACTACTACAAGCATCCGGCATATCAGCTTGGGACTCCATTTTCCCCCCATCTTGATGGATTTGTGAGTCTACCTCCAACAAGAATTGACAAAGTCAAATAAACAGGATATAGGCATTAAGATTGCACACGAGTACGAGAAATAAAAAACGCATGGCTATGATCGATAACATGTATCAACTTACCTAAACATGCAATCCCCCCTCCACAATTCTTAGGTATGTGAAAGCCTGGAGAAAATATAGTACCTGTCATATGGTGATCACTACCCTGCAACACAATTAAAGAAAAAAGCAAAACGAAAACAGAAATATATGATAAAGAATCGTAACATATCACACATATCCCTCTGCAGCCATAAAGTAGCCACATAAATAAAATAGAGCTAGCAAACATACCTTATGATCTTCATGAGCACCATTATCCGTATCAAATCCCCGACAAGCATCGGAAGTTTCATTAAGCAGCAAGTCAAATCTAGCATTAAAACTTGTTGCCCCCACAGGCACTTCATTTTTCTTAGGGAATGTTCCAGCTGAAAGTTCAGAATTTAGTTCACACAGAATTCAACAGTTTAGGACAGACATTGACATTGAAACCGTGTTAAATCACTACAATGTTTTCATTCTAGCCAAATAAAAGAACATTAACGGTTAGCAACTTACCGTTTTTCTGCTTCCTAACAGAAGATGTAATTAGCTCTGTTACTTTCTTCTCGACACCGTGTACCTTTTCGGATGCCTTTTTCCGAGGTCTTGAAGCCTTGGGACTGGCATGCTCTCTTGAAGCAATTCTTCCAGAAATTCTTTTCTTTCTTTGCATTGCACAACCCAGCGTGCTTGACATGAATAATTAAGTTTTCTAGTGTTATGATTCAAGCTAAAAAGTATTTCGAGTACATCGAAATTTCGAAACAAAATTAAACTCATGTTAAACTACTACTATTTTCTGGCTGTTTAATGCAGCCTGAATAACAATCATGTAAAATCATTAGCTTAATCCAATAACTAAATAAATAACACACACATAGAGACTTAAAAGAACAACAATTTGCCATTCAAATTATTGAAAATCTAACATACATGAACCAAAACAGTAGCCTTTTTCTCATTTTTCAAATTATTGTCATTCAAACCCTTCTAATTTAAAAACTATGGATTTTCGAACAATAAACATTGAACCAGTACAGTAAAAAAAGAGCATTTCAGTTAAGTTTAATGGAGATTTCAACAACTAAAGCCACGAACTTGAGCTAAAAAAGAATTGCTTACCGTAAACAAAACGGAACGACCCAGAAAAGATAAAGAAATGAATAGGCTGAGCTCAAGTAAAGTGTTTCGGGAAATGAAGAAATATTAAAAATAGAAAGAAATGTATGATTAGAGAATAATGGGTAAACTAAAACCCTTGATTTCGTTTACTTTTGAAGGGGAGAGCTTTGTTTGGGGGATTCCAAAAATTTAACCTTTTCCCTCCAAAGACTTGAAAAGAGAGGGAAAACGAAAACGAAGATCGATTTTTTTTTCCTTTTGGCCTGAAAATTTAAAAAAAAGTTTGAATTTGATCGTTAATTTTAAAAAAGGGGGAATCTTTTGAAAATTTTGAACTGAAAGTACTTCGCCTGCACTGAAAAGTGAAAACAGATGACGCGCCCAGATTCATGCTGCCACGTAATAGATTGAGAACCTGCGTAACAAATCTGTGTTGTGAATATTTTATAGTTTAAATTTTATTTAAAATATTTTTGAGTCGAAATTTTTAAATTTTGTTTAAATTTAATTGTAACATGTTATAATGTTATGATATTAATTAATTTTAATTTAAACGAATTTAAATGACTATATACAATACACATAAATATTTATTATATGTTATATATATACATAACAAAATTGATGAACTCAACTCGAATTTAAAATGTGATCCATTAATTACTAAAAAATTGAGTTATTTAAAATTTTATAACTTAAATTTTATTTTAAATTGTTTATAGTAAAGTCAAATTTATAAGATTCCAACCAGTTATTAGTAGCTTTAGAAATAGGAAAATTTTACAACGGGCGACGAACATTGATGAACACCACTAACGATGAACACCATTAATTTTTCTTTAAAATTTTAAAAATTTAAAAGACTAAAATTATAATTAAAATTATCTCTTAAAAAAATAAAAAATCAAATTTAATAGTTACTTTATAATATTTTTTTAATAGGTTAGAATCAAATATACTCAATTCTCCTAAACTCTAACAAAATCAATCTCTTAAAAAAATATAAATCAGTTTATAATTTTTTAATAGATTAGAATCAAATTTGATTTTTTATTTTTATAAGAGATAATTTTAATTATAATTTTAGCCCTTTAGATTTTTAAAATTTTTAATAAAATTAATGATGTTCATCGGTGTTCATCGTTAGTAGTATTCATCAATGTCCGTCGCACGTGGTAGACTAATCCTTAAAAATATTAACTTTGTTAAAGAATAAATGACATTTTCTTTTAAAAATAAATTGTAATTCAGTAAAATTTTGCGATTATTTGATATATTTTTTTAAATACATGAATCAATATAATCCGCTTAGTGCGCCATCCGTTTTAGTGGCAGTTGTTGGAAAAATTATATTATGGGTAATTCCAACCACGTCATCCATGTGACCAATCAATGAAAACCACCCACTTCACCATGATTTTTCCATGTCATTTTTTCCAACCAATGAATCTTCACTAAAGTTTTTCCATGTCATTTTAAAAACTGTTTTTTTGAAGTTATTTTATTATTAAATTAATGACATGGATAAAAATGATGAAGTGGGTGGTTTCTAGTGGTTGGTCCCATGGATGACGTGGTGGGAATCACCCATAATATAATTTCTCCAGTTGTTGACCATCGATATTTCTTAATTTTCATTTACTTTCTTATTTCCCATATTTGTTTATCATTTTTTTTAATTTTTAATAAGGATAATTTTGTCTTTATGACATAATTTTCTCTGCTTTTTATGATTTGTTTTTTGGTTTTTTTTATCGGTCATTTAGTCGTTTCTCTCATTTGTTTTTATTAGGATCGAATTTGACGTCGCCTCGGCTGATCAAGACCATACTTAATTGTTAACATGCTGATCTTTCATGATTTGGACTCTCGAATTGAACTTGAATACATAATTTGCGCTCGTAGATATTTTTCTCACGATGCTCGACTTTGATTTGTGGTTTATCAGTGGTCTTTTAGTAGTTTGATTATCTTTTGTAGTTCACTTGCCGATGTAGTCGGATCTATTTGTATATATATTTTGTCGAGTTTGTTGACTAAGTTTTTTAAATTTTCCTTGCATAATTTCAAATAACTAGTTTATTATGTCAATAATTATATAAAAAATGTTCCAAGTATATGTTTAATTGACGACTATGGATGTAATTCTTCATTTTTAATCTTATATATTTTATTTAGAAAGATTAGTGACTTCTATCAAAATTACAATCCATTTAGTAGTAAAAAGATTAATTTGATTAAATTTCTATTATAATTGAGAGACCTATAATATATTTTCACCAAATGGGCTGCTATATAATGGGCCCAAAATCAAAATTTCCCACAAAATACTCAAAACCAAACCCTAATTTGTACCCAAAATAAAAAAAGAGTCCACTTTAAAACCCTAAAAAGACCGAAATCAATATAAAACGTTAGATAGTTCAGCTCGTTTGGCCGCTCGTTTACTTTCCTCTGCTCGGCAGACATCAAAACATCACCTTAGGGCAGCCGAAGCAGCATCACTAGCCATGGTACTAAATCTGCTTTAATCGTTTCTTTAATTCATATTTTAAAGTCTCTATTTTTAGGGTTTTGAAATGATGTTTATAACAATGAACTCGATTTTATTTTGAATCGTTTTTTCAGGTTAAGTATTCGAAGGAGCCTGATAATCCCACCAAGTGTAAGCTCGAGAATTTCCCTTTATTTTTTTGAATCCCAGTATGTTGGTTTAATAATCGTTGATGTTTATTTTTTTCTATGCAGCCTGCAAGGCAAGGGGGTCTGATCTTAGGGTTCATTTCAAGGTATTAACATCATAATCTGATATAATTTTATTTGCTTCTTGTAAACTTCTGGGTATTGATTTGATTGTTTATGAGATCCAGTAGATTAGCTTTGAAAAGTAGCTTTCTTGGAAGCATATGTGCAATTACTGTTATCATAATTAGTAATTGAAGGCTGCTGTGAAACTTCTCTCATAATTTTTGTAATTTTCTTTTTTTTATTGAGGGAGAACTTTGATTCGATGTCGTTTACGGCTGTAGTTTTTTTTTCTGTCTCGGTATTTTGAGTTTAAAACCTGTAGTAAAAAGAAGGTTCTTGTTGCCTTTTGTGAACGAGACTCTTAAAAACTTCAGGCAAATTTACTTGCATTGTTATTGGGTGAACATCTAGACATTCTTTGTGAATGAATGACCGAATGTTCAGTAAATGATGCCACATCTTCTAATTGATTTGAAAGAACTTAGCTTTGGGATTAGTTATGATATGGGAATGAGTTTTTCTTTTAACCTTTGGGGTTGCCTAGATGTTGATTTGTTATGTTTGTGGGCTCTTAAGGTACCGGTTTCATGTTCCCTGTTTGTTTTGTGTTTACTAACAAGTCTCATTTGGTGTTATTGTTCTATAGAACACGAGGGAGACAGCTTTTGCCATTAGAAAGTTGCCTTTGGTTAAGGCCAAGAGGTATTTGGAGGATGTTATGGCCCACAAGCAGGCCATTCCCTTCCGACGCTTTTGTCGTGGTGTTGGACGTACAGCTCAGGCAAAGAACAGGCATTCTAATGGACAAGGTCGTTGGCCTGTAAAATCTGCCAAGTTCATCCTTGATTTGCTGAAGAATGCCGAGAGCAATGCTGAGGTATGCCTACTCTGTGGATTCAGTTTTTAACAGCTTTGTTGCTCACCCTCATTTTTTAACAATCTGAAACTAATTTTGCAGGTTAAGGGTTTGGATGTCGATGCACTTCATATTTCTCACATCCAGGTAAACCAGGCTCAGAAACAAAGGCGCCGTACCTACCGTGCTCATGGAAGAATCAACCGTATGTATTTCAATCATGCAATTACTCGTTGCCTAGAATCGATTTTGTTTTCATATATTCTTATATTATTGGTAATGTTCTTCTTACCAGCTTATATGTCTTCCCCATGCCACATTGAGTTGACTTTGTCTGAAAAGGAAGAGCCCGTCAAGAAAGAGGTAATTTATTTAAAACTAAGCATATTCAAACCTGTGTTTGACATCCATGTTCGAGACATATTCAAACTTGGGTACAAGGATTTGCCGTTCCTAAACTTTGCACAACCGAAAATAAAACTAAGCGTACTTGTCTCGAACAGTATATCTGGCATGCGCACTAGTCCGAAAAACAGATTAAATTTAACTTTCTTTAAAGAATGGTAACTGTACGTTTCCTTTGTAATTAAATTGATGAAATCATTGTTTCCTTTCAGCCTGAAACTCAATTGGCAGCAAGCAGGTCCAAGAAGTCAAGTGGTGCTTCCTCTTGAGTTAAAGAGTCTGCATATTTTACTGAGTGAAGGAGTGTTGATTTTGATATAATATTGCTTTGGGAAAGATTTTTATTTGGATGTTTTGTTTATTTTAAAACCATACTTAGTCTTATGTTATCTCAGATTTATCTTGGAGTCCAAATTTCTTTAATGATATTGACTAAATTGAAAGGGTTTTTTGGTGACTAAATTGAAAGCACCTTAGAAATCGGGTTACCAACTGAATAGTTTGCCCTTTTTCAAAAGGGTAAAGCAACGCTCATTTTAATAATGGTAAAACTTTTGTGATTTTTGGCAATTGAATTTTAAAATATAACGTTTTGGACACTTATGTTGATCTTTGTTAAATGCTGATGTTGTATTAGTAAATGGGTTAATTTTTTTTGTACTTTTAAATTTTAGATAATATATTAATTTGACCCTTGAATTTTCATTTATTTTGTTTAAAATAATCATGTTTTCCCCCTCTAATTTTTACTTTTGTAATGTCATTGTTTTTAGCCTAAATAATTAACATTATCAACTATTACAATTAAAATATGATGTATATATTTTTATGTCACACTTGCACCAAAAAAATCGGAAATAGTACAAAAATTATATTTTATATGAGTTGATACATGGTTCATCATCCCTGCCAATTTTCAAATTTGGTGCCAACTGCTCTCTTTATTTTGTAGGATTATATCTAGATTAATATTTTAGTAAAAATTTGAGAGTTAAATTAGTATTTTATTTAGAGTTTAGAGGTTAAATTTAAACTTAATTCATTTTTAATAACGCTTCACATAATCAAACTAACGACACTTAACGTTTTAGTGATAAAAACATTCTAAATCAATAACGTAAATGATCAAAATGTTATTGTTTACCGTAATTACGTAACTGACCAAAATGTTAGTTTTTAAATTTCGGTAAAAGTGAACACTTATAAAACAAAAAGTGATTATTCCAATAGTTTACCCTCCTGATTTGATTTTAAATTCGTAACTTTGATCACTTTTAAAACGTAAAATTCTGACGCATCATCATTTGAAAAATATAATTTATTTATTTAAATAACGAGACTCAATCCGATTCAATTTTAAAGTCTTATATTATCTAAAAGTAAAAAAAAATTATGATAAAATTGAAAAAACTATAACATTTCAATATTAACACATACTACAAAGATATTAATGGACCAAGTTAAAAAGAAGAAGATATTAATGGACTAAATTAAAAGAAGCTACCAATTTCAAATACAACAGCTGTAATTAATCAATTAATTAAAGATTATTTTTTTGTTATGGAATTAATTAATTTAAGATGCAATCACGTTATTTGATCCAACGGCTATCGCGTCCGTTCTTGCTTTGGATCGTGGGGCCAGGGATTATCGTCTGTTCCCGATATACTAAAAAAATCTGTAATTTCATTTTCCCATTATGCGCTTCTTTCTTCTTCGTTAGTTACCGACTTCCATTTTCAGACATCTTCTCGCTCTCTTCGCTTCCTCACTTCACTTTCCGGTAAGTTTTTACTTATTTTTCGCTCTCATTCGATTGTAAAATCGAAATCCTAGGGTTTATACTTCTAGTTGATTCATCCTGTTTAAATTTTCTGATTTGATTTTGTTTTTGCTTATAGTAGAAATAGAATTACGAGGAAAATAAAGGAAACCGGTTTTTAATTCTTGATTTCCTATCTTTTGATCTCGAGTTTTAATGATTACGTTGAACGATTAGCTTCCACGGCTTTAAGTTTCTTGTTTTTTCTTATTCCTTTCTGATTTCTCGCTAACCGAATGTCTTCTAGGGTTTTGATTTACCGATCTTTGACAGTCAATGTCCTCTAGGGTTTACCAAAAATGGATCTTAGAGGAACCGATTTGGGGATCGGGATTCATTTGTACAGAAAACTTTGCATATAATAGTGATAGATTCCTGCTGTAGTAGCAGAATCGGAAATCAAATAAGCAAAGATTGATGTCTTATGTCTCTATTGGCAAAGCTCAAAACACTAAATCTTTAGAAGTTTTACTGGGGGACAGTCATACTGTTGGACGGGCTTCTAGTTATAGTTTTTAAAATCGGTTTAGGGATTATTTTGTGGTTACTTAGGGTTTGGCTTATGTTGTTGTTGAATTGTAGTGTAGATGGATTGGAAAGGACAAAAGTTAGCGGAGCAGATAATGCAGATAATGCTGTTGGTGTTTGCGGTGATTGCATTCGTTGCAGGTTATGTATTGGGATCGTTTCAGACGATGATGATCGTGTATGCCGGTGGTGTGATTCTCACCACATTGATTACGGTTCCAAATTGGCCTTTCTTCAATCGCCACCAGCTCAAATGGTTGGATCCCATTGAAGCCGAGAAGCATCCCAAACCACAGGTGGCTGTGAGTTCGAAAAAGAAAGGCGCCAAGAAGTAAGGTTGTTTAATTTGATTTTAGCACTGTTTGAGTTTGCTAGGGGACTTGATGGATGTTTTCTTCTTTTATGTGCTTCGAAGGATACAATAATCAACTCGATTTCCCTCGAATTTTTTGAACTATGAAACAATTAACGGAAGAGAGTATTATTCTATTGCATCACATTCTCCTTTACAATACTAATGTATTTCATCGTTGCTCTGCTACTTTAGAGTACCGGAACCGAAGGTGGGAACTTACTTTTCATTCTTGAGTTCTGATTTAGATTTGCTCGATTGTGTCGTGGTGGGTTGTGGTTGTTAATTTTGCGGTGGCAGCTGAGTACAGTGAATCGAAGTCGACAAAGAAAATATCCATACTTGAGATTGGCATTGAGCAAAAAGCTTAGTGTTATTCAATGTGGAAACATTGAAGACTTGATTTTTATTAGGACAAGTTGGGCAATGTCTTTTTGAGTATGCGCACGAAAATATTATGTGCCATCATATTTGTTCAAACCTGCTGCGGTATTCACATTTTCTAAGTAGCCATGGAATTTTAGTGACAATCTAGGTTATTCGGGCTCGGGTGAGTTTTATTCATGCTCTCGTATTTATGTCCGAATGTGAATCGTTAGATGTGAATATTAAAAAAAAACGAGCAAGTTTGTCAGCAAAATGTGAATAAGTTTTAGGGTAAACTACATAAATAGTCCCCTGACTATGCTCCAATTATCTTTTGCATCCCCGACTATCAGAAATTACAAACTGGTCCCCTGACTTAAAAAAAATAACAAATTGATCCAGTGCCGTTAAAAATTTAACGGCAGGTGACGTGGCAGTTAACAAAATTTGGCATAATAACACATTTAGTCCTCAACTTTTACACTTTGTTTAACTTTGCACTGGATCAATTTGTTATTTTTTTAAAGTTAGGGGACCAGTTTGTAACTTCTGATAATCGAGAGATGCAAAAGATAATTGAAGCATAGTCGGGGGACTATTTATGTAGTTTACCCTAAGTTTTATTAAGGGTTAAAAATAGATCATATATTACAATGATTTTAAGAATGTTAAAAAAACGTAAACACGTAAATATTCAAGAATTTATTGGAAAGCTATTTAGTGGTAATTTATTGCAATTTTCTTTGAAACTTCAAATCGTGGAATCTCTTCTTGGGGGGTTCCGGCTGGAATTGAAAGAGTCAAGTCAGACATGACATTTGAATCCCCAAATCGTTATCTTATATTTGTTTAGGGTAAGTTGTATACATTATTATATATAAGTGAAACACTGAGTTCAAATATTGGCATTGTGAACGAAAAAAATTAGGTTGGAAAAATTATCTTTATATTGGGTCTTTGTAAAATACAACATGAATTAGTCGGCAGTGAGTCAAATACGTGGTTAAATAAAAAAAACTTCCAAGCTGGTAAAAAAACAAAGCACGATAATTTAAGACGGTAATATCCAATTAATTTAAATGGTAAGAAGTTTGATGTTCTTTACCGGATACATGGAGATTTAATTAATTCTACCTCCCTTAATTTAGGAAAACACAGGTGTTTTTGGTAGTCGTTATCGAATAGAACAGTTGTTATAACTCAGCCTACCATGTATGAGTCAGCATGTATCCATTTCATCTATATCATTACTGACGTTGTAACGCTCTGTCTGTTCTATCTTCAATTATATATATATATGTATATGTATATATAACACAACAAAACACATCTTTTTACATATTCTTTCCAACCTATTTGAATAATGACTGGTTTTGAGAGAGGAAACAAGAGGACCAATGGATCCAATGTCTGCCTCACTTCCCTGGTTAACTTGGAAGGCATCCCATTGCTTCCCGGGCTTCCAGACGATGTAGCCAAGTACTGCCTTGCTCTTGTTCCTCGTTCGAGCTTCCCCGCCATGGGCGGCGTATGCAAGACGTGGAGATCGTTCATTCAGAGCAAAGATTTCTTAAGGGAGCGAACGATGGCGGGTATGCTTGAAGAGTGGCTTTATGTTTTAACTATGGATTCCGAAGGGAAGGAAAGGCGGTGGGAGGTTTTGGATTGTTTGGGACGTAAATGTCGGCCTGTTCGACCGATGCCTGGCCCTGCGAAAGTGGGGTTCGGGATAATTGTCGTTGACAGAAAGCTTCTTTTCATAGCTGGCTATTCATTCATCAACGGGGTTGCTTCTGCTTCATCAGATGTTTACCAATATGATTCTTGCCTCAATAGGTTTGTTTATAAATCCTGTTGCTTGCTCATCAAGAAATCTTATTTGAATAAGAATGTTACTTGTAAATACTCTGCAACATATATGATTAAGCCAGAATCCAAATTGGGTTGATATCTAATTGCAGCTGGAGTAAGTTAGCAGACTTAAATGTCGCCCGTGCCGAATTTGCCTGTGCGGAGGTGAATGGCATGGTTTATGTTGTTGGAGGGTACGGAATTGAAGGTGAAAGACTCTCCACCGTAGAGGTGTACGACCCTGATACAGATAAATGGACTCTTATTGAGAGCCTCCGTCGACCACGATGGGATTGCTTTGCGTGCGGATTGAATGGGAAACTTTACGTCATGGGTGGAAGGTCGAGCTTCACAATCGGACACTCAAGGTCCGTCGATGTTTACGACCCTAGGAACCGCCACTGGTGCGAGATGAAGAACAGCGGTTGTCTCATGGTCACCAACCATGCCGTGGTGGGCAAGAAAATTTTCTGCATAGAGTGGAAGAACCAGCGGGAGCTAGCGATATTCGACCCGGAGAACGGTTCCTGGAAGAGGGTATGGGTTCCATTAACAGGAAGCACAAATATAGGGCTTCGATTCGGGAACATGGGTGGGAAACTTCTACTTTTCTCGGTTGAGGGTGATCGGGATTATCAAACCCTGTTGTATGATCCGAATGCAACACCGGGTTCGGAATGGCAGACTTCGAATATAAAGCCTTCCGGTTTATGCATATGCAGTGTGACAATCAAAGCTTGAATGTATATATAACATGAGCTTAAATTACTAGAATGAAAAAAATCAATGTACATGTAAATTACTGAAGAAGAGGGTGAACAACATCGAAGTTACATTTTATAAGTCAACAATTATACAAAAAAAAATCGAGTCGATTTTTACTCACTCCTGCCAACGAAACAATAAAACTAAAAGGGTCAAACTTGTCTTTTTCTTTATTTTCTAGATTCTTGCCACATCACCAATACATGTACTTGAATTGCATGCAAATCTCAAAAAAAAAAAAAATTACAATCACATCCCAGGTATAACAGGACAGAAAATTGAAATTACAAAAACCCAGGCAAGAAAGGACACATTTTGTCTCCAATAAGCTTCCGAGAAAGTGTTGGATTTTCAAGAAAATTTTGGACATAATCTAGAAAAAATCAGTGTTTCACAGACAAGAAATAAACATGTGTTGTTAGTTTATGTTCCAATTCTGTCAAGATTCTCGGAAACAGTTTTCATTCTGGGTCGAATCTCAGGGTCTGCTTCAGTGCATGCAAGCGCTACGTAGAAAACGGCCAACACTTCCTTCTTTGCATGCACTTCTTGTAACAACATCGGATCCACCATGTCCGACAAAGGGTTTTCTTCTTCGAAACCTTTCCTCACCCACCTCACGAGGTCCGGGATTTCCATGGAAGTCGACGTGGTCGGCGATATCTCAGGAGACTTCCCAGTTAGCAGTTCAAGTAACACCACACCAAAAGAATAGACATCCCATTTTTGGTTCGGTCGTCCGCTGGTGACTCGAGCCTCGGGTGCTCGGTAGTTGTCGTTTCGTTCGGATTGGATCGACTTGTAAGGAAGCCCGCCGATGAATCCGCCGGACGAGGAGGGATCGCTGCCGGTGATGGTTATGAGCTTGTTGAGGCCGAAATCAGAAATGTAGGGCTGGAATTCGTCGTCGAGGAGGATATTGGATGGCTTGACGTCGCCGTGAACGAATTTCCTCGGACTGCATTCGTGAAGGTAGGCCAGACCACGGGCGGATCCCTTCGCTATTTTCAGCCTTATTGACCATGTAAGGTTTGCTGATGGCTGACCATTCCTGCCTGAAATAATTTTCTTAGCTACTTAATTCAATGTATGGTATGTACTAATTCATAATTTAGATGATCGTATATACGAATTAATATAATCACTTTTAAAAGATGATATATTCGAAGTTTAAATCCGAAAACATAAATAAAAACGACATAAAAGTGAAGACTTTAACTAAAGTTTCGGCACTTTGGGAGTACAATTATAACGGAAAGGGACTATTCTGGCATGCCTAATGAGTCCTCGTGGGTGAGTAATTACAAGTCATAACGGGTAGGCCACTTTGGACCACATCTAGTTCTATATCATCATAATAAGCTTGTAAAAGTATAAAATGTTGCAACTAATGTTAGGAATGAACAGGTTCGAATTTTAAAACCGAACCCGTAATTTGAATGTAAGTGTCGGATACGGATATACGAGGAGAAACGAACAAAAACGAACCTTTCATGGCAGTAGCCAAGTTGCCATTCGAGATGAAATCACTAATGAGAAGCTTTTCATCAGGAGCCCAATAGTAAGCTCTCAATTTCACAACATTCGGATGCTTAACTTTCCCAATGGCTTGAACTTCAGCAGCAAACTCTTTATACCTCTGCTGATCCGATCCGCCCTCGCCCAATCGCCGCACCGCAACCGGCACCCCATTGCCGAGCACCACTTTGTAAACTATCCCGAGTCCACTCTTCCCCAACACGTAAGCCGACGCTCTGAGCAACTCGTCCAACTCGAAACTGAACCCTTTATCGATGGCGACTAACTCGCCTTCCCCTTTCCTCGACGTCTCCCCTTTCTCGTGGTCTTCGAATTCGGAATCTTCGTTTCGAATCCCGTTGATGCATGCACATGATGAACACAGAGCACAAATGCGCCTTTTATCGTCGTTTCGACCACCGAACTTGCTCTTCCCGGTGCAGCTGCAGCTGTTTGATGAATCATTCGTTTTCCAGTAAATGTAGACTATAACCATTCCTAATAAAGCAACACCAATGGCATCGGCTGCCGAAATTAATACAATTAAACCAGAGCTGAGTCCTTTTTTCCGGGTTTCGCTTAAATCAGGACCCGAATTTTGAGTTCCCGATGAAGGGATTATATCGGAGTTTTTACACGGCTTTTGAAGCGGGAATCCGCATAACAGAGGATTGTTTAGAAACGCCGTTGGTCCTTGGTTAGCAAACGATCCGGTTTCGGGTATTTCGCCGCTTAAATTGTTGTTCCGGAGATCGAAACTGACGGTGACCGGCAAGTCGCCTAAGGTTTTCGGGAGCTTACCGGAAAAGTGATTGAAAGACAAATTGAGAGTCGTCGACAATGAATTTAGCTCCCCGATTGTACTGGGGATCGACCCGTTGAGTTCATTGGAGGAAAGATCGAGTTGAACTAAGTTGTTCAATTCCGGCCAAATCCCACCGGGAATTTCACCGGAGAACTTGTTTTGAGCTAGAATCAGCCTCTGCAACTGCTTGCAATTCTTGAGATTCTCGGGCAAAGAACCCGACAGCGAATTGTTGGAGAGGTCGAGGTTCTGTAACCTCGGAAGGTTGCAAATCAATGGAGGCAGCGAACCGGACAGGTTGTTTCCGTACAAAAACAAGCTGTGAAGCGAGGTTGCGTTGAACAGTTGGTCGGGTATGGAACCGTAAAAGTTATTGTTGTGAAGATTCAACCTCCGGAGATAGATTAACGTACCCAGCTCCGACGGAATATACCCCCTTAGATTCTTACCGGAAACAGAAATCCCGACAACACGTGGGTCAGGGAACCCTGTTATATTCATGCAGGAAATGCCGGACCAACGGCATGGGGTGGTGCCGTTTTCGTTCCAGTCTGCGAAAGGTGAGTCGTGACCGGCGGGTTGGTCGACGGCGGATTTCAAAGAGAGGACGGAAAGGCCGTCGGGGGAAAGAGAGAGGGTAGGATTCAGGTTTCGGAACAGGAAGAAGAGAGTACAGATAAGCAACCTGTTCATTATCAATGAAAACCAACTAAATTTCCCTTTTTTTAGATCAAAAGTATGGATTTTGAAGAGAAGATTGAAGAGTTTAAGAAATGAGAAGATTTTGGTTTGTTTTTTTTTAGTGTGTTTTTTTACAGGGAAGATAAAAGGAGAGGAGGAGAAGGTGGTTGGGTGAAGAAGAAGAAGAATAAGTCTTTATGAGAAAGAGACTTGAGGAAGACGGGATTTTTATCGGCGGTGGGGCCTACCTCCCGCCAGATGGTGGCGGTTGCGGTGGAGGAGTTGTAGTATAAGAAAAGCATGTGTTTTTTAATCAAGAAAATAAAAAATATAGTATAATAATGGCAAATATACATGTAGTCTGGACTATACAGTTGTTTTTATTTTGGATTGAGGGATTTAATTTAAAAGGTTTATGTTGACAATTTAAGTTATAGAATTAAAATTTTTGGTTTAGATTTTAAATTTAAAGATTTAATTTTTAAAAAATAAATATACATGCTTGGTATAAATTTTTAATATGAGAATTTACCATTTTTTTTATGAAAGCTAAAGTAATTACAAGTAGTATCTGTTCTAAATATACTCTAAACCATTTGACAATGAACGCTCAATCACCCTGCTGCAGCTGCGGTGCTCAAACCCGTGACCTCTAGGAACAACAACCGTTCCCTTAACCACTGAAACAAATTGGTTCGTGCAGAATTTACCACCCTTGTTCTCCTAGTCGATGATATTATTATATATTTATATGTTTATGTTAAACCGATATGTAAAATCACATGTAATTTACTAATGAGGTTGGTCTAAGTCTAAGTAGTAAGCAGCTTGATATCGTTAAAAATAAATTTCGAACTCAAAATTTTATGTATGTAGAAGATTTTCATTAAAAAACTCCACAATCTAGTGTGCGATGCGAGTTAGTCTGAATTGGTCAGAACAAAGGTTTTGAGCATGTTAAATTGTTCTAGCATAATGTACCAATTAAGATCGAGAAGTCAATTAAATTTTTTAACAAATTTTAATTCTACTTAAAGAAAAAGGAGAATGAGAGACTTTAGACGAAGAAGGAGAGCTCTCTTAGTAGATTTAAAACTCATAACTTAAGAAATTATGATAAAATAAAAATAAACAGCGTTATTAACAACGTTATTTATAATAACTTTCAGGAATATGTGAATTTAAATTCATATATATAAAAATATGCGCTGAAGAAACAAATTTAGAAAGGTACCTACAAAGTCTCAAAATCATAATGTATCACCAACCTAAACAATTATGGTTGAACTTTCATATCAACAAGATGTGAGCAACTACCAATTTACCTTTGATTCATACCACAATGGTATATAATTTGTAGTTTGCATTATGTTTGATTCATGCCAAATTAGTTATGCATTCCTAATAAGCCAAATGTTACTGAGTAATCTGGATTAAGTATTGTATATGTGGGTCGATTTTTTCAACTTAATTATTTCATTCAGAACATCAAGATTCGAACTTTTAACCTAATGCCCCATTCCACTAGACTATACTAACTAGTTGTTGGTTAAATCAAATGGTGTTTAATATCAATAAACAATTTTTTTGTATTTTTTTACAAAATTAAACTTGTCTATTAGTATTATGTACATTGTGGGAGCGGCAATTGCCCCACCCAAAATTTATGGGTTAGTTATATTTTAGGCCATCATAATTTTTAAACCATTGCAATTAAGCCTTTTTTTTCTTTTTTGTCTCTCCCAAAATTTGTATGGTTTATTTTTTTTAGTGTCATGTAATCTAAAATTAATAAAATTAAACTTTGACCCATTTTTATAGTCTAATTACATTTTAAGAACTTTCAATTTTAAAAATTGTAAAATTAAACTTAAACTCCCTTAATTTTTATGATTTAATTACTTTTTAAGACCTTATTATTTTAAAATTAATTGTTCTTCTCCCTCATAATTTAATCTCAACTCCTTCCTTGAGTATTGTAATATACTAAAAATAAATAAATGAGATGCATGATGAATTTTAATTTTTTTTGTGGATTTAGAAAACTATTACGTATATGTATTAAATAATATTAATAAAAATATAAATATATAATATAATATTACAAACATGGTAATGTTATGATATCAAACTTTATACAATACAAAATTATGAATGTTTTTTATAATCGAAAAAATTATGAATGTTTTTAGAACGGTACCTATAATCTAGGGCAAGGAAAAAGGAAAATGTTTTTACTCAATATTGAATCCAGATCTAGGGAGTTAGGGGATGTCAACAAGAGATTTAAATATTTGTTCTAACATTTGTTGGCAAAAATTATGAATGTTTTAAATTTTATATACATAAAAAAATTGGACGAATATGTTGATTGTCATTGACAACTTTATATATGTTTAATTTATTAATAATGGTTATATTTTGATACATAAGTTGTGTAAAAAAATTACACAATTTTTCATATTTAAGCTATAAAATCTAAAACTTAAATCTGTAGCCCTAACACTCAAAAACCTAAACCCTAAACTCCAAATTCTAACAATAAACCTTAAATTCTACATCATGCACACTAAACCTCTAAACCACAACTAAAATCTCTAAACCCTAAAATTTACACAAGCTTGTGTATCAAAGTATTTTCCTATTAATAATGAATCACATGTTGTAGCTCGCAGCGATAAACTTATTGATAAATTTCAGACGAATATGTTGATTGTCTTAACTTAGTTTTTGTTCAAGTCTAGTAGAATGAGATACTATGTCCATTCAGTAATATCATGAGTTTGAATATTAGTGTTCTGGAGGAAGTAAACTGAGTTAAGAAAGTCGTTTCATAATTAATTTTTATAGTATTTAATCTGAATTAACCAATTAATGAATCCAATATCAATACTTATACCTAAAAATATTCATATGAACAATCCATTTTTATTTTAAAGTTTTTTAATAAAGCATCCACATATAATTAAACATTAGTGTATAGAACTATATTTGGAGAATATATAAATACACATTTATATAAAGTAAACTTTGATTATAAAATCTAATAGAATATCTCAGTTTCAATCATGAAAACATGCTTAGAAGCAAACAAAAGGATGAGAGAGGAAGAGGCTGGCTATGGTAGGTTTACTCAAGCTATCATTATTGTTTTTTATCCATAAAACTATTAGATAGAGTGCAAATTAATGGTTAAGATAAAAAAAAAATTATTTCTTCCTTCAGAATTTTGACATTTTTAACTTTTAATCATATAGATTAATTTACGTTCATCTAATGATCATAATTATTGTAAAATTAAAAAGATTTACATAGTATAAAATGATCTTATCTCATATACACACATGTGAGAATTTTTTTTCATACATTGGCCTTAGAAAATTTATTTTCCACAAATTAATATAATTTAGGGTGTAAAGATTTATAATTTGTGGTTAGAATCTATATTTTAAAGTTTAAAATTAAATATTTTAATTTTTAATAAAATTAAACATTCTCGTAAAGTATTTTAGTCACCGTCAATGCATAAAATAATAATTATATATATTTAATAATATAATCATTAAATTTGATAATATACTTATACAGAAAACGATTCAATATTTTCATCATATGATTAAAATATTAAAATTTTTATTTTCAGAATCCAATAAATAACTGAATAGTTTTAATTTAATTGTAATGTGCATGATAGATATGATTATTGGTAAGAGTTCAAAGTAATGGTAAAATACATGTTACACTACTAAAACGAATATATTGTTTTGTTTAAATTTAATAATATTACAGGCCACAAGTTGCCCGTCTAGCTCAGTCGGTAGAGCGCAAGGCTCTTAACCTTGTGGTCGTGGGTTCGAGCCCCACGGTGGGCGATTGCTTTTTTTTTTTCTTTCCATCTAACCCAGCAGAACTGAATAAATTCCGTACAGAAGTCAAAGCCAAGGTCAATGCATAGCCTGATAGCTAGGGATGGCAATGGATCGGGTTTGGATCGGATTGTATAGAATCCAAGTCCGAATCCGTTATAATCGGACTCGGATATTTTTTTCGGATTTGGATTCGATTTTTTTTCAAACGGATTTGGATCGGATTGTTTTTGGATCGGATTTTTTCGGATTGGATTCGGATTTCTTTCAACCGCATTTAGATCAGAGTTTTTGAATTCGAATTAAATTGTCATCCCTAGTCTTGACCCAAGTCTGAGGGGTAGATTCGCGAATTTTATTGTATTTAGGGTATATTTTTTTTTGGCCCTTTAATAATTTTATTTTAGTGCAAATCAGTCCATAATTTTGTATATTTAATTTATTACGCATTTAATTTATGCTATTTAATTCTACACTTGTTATTTTTATCCCTTATTTGTTGACTACATTTAATTTTTTTGTGTTTATTGTTTATGCTTTTAATTTACTTTCTATTTTAATTCATAATTTTAGCATAATATATCATAACTTTATCTATCGATTGCACATTACTTACTTCCTTAACTTTTAGTAATTCATTGATATTTACATTTTTTTGTTTCTCCATTGTATTTATTTTATTGTTTGTTTATCTATGACTTGATCTTGCATTTATCTTTTTCATATTTATTTATACATGCATATGATATAAATAGATATATTACACTATATTAAGGTTAATTCATATATATAAATCATAATAAATATTATTATTATTTAACTTACATTCTTAACACATTTATATTTTTATTATCAATTTTAATATATATATATATATATATATATATATATATATAAATAAAGTTAATTTTGTTTTTGCCATTATTCCAAATTACCTAATATATACATTTATGTTCTCGTTTAAAAAATATATGTAGTTATGTTTCTTTTAATGTATTTAGTTTAACTTTTTACTTTATTTATGTTGTCTTCTTGTTTTATTGTAAATATTATACATGATATTTTGTTTTAAGGAATTAAAAGTCCTAAATGTTTTGATTCGGGCTCGGATATGGATCGGATGCGTCGGATTCGTATCAGACATGGATTTGGATCGGATTCAGATTCGGATTCGGATCGGATCTTGGCATGATCCATATCCAACCCATCTCCTATTAGGACTCGGACATTTTTTTCGGATTCGGATTCGAATTTTTTTTAATCGAATATGGATCGGATAAATTCCTTCGGATCGAATCGGATTCGGATCGGATTCGGATTAAATTGCCATCCCTAGATAGCTCGGCGAAGCCAGCAGAACGGAATAAATCAGAACTTGATAATCTCTCTCTTCCATAAAACCTAAAAATTAAGTCCTTCACCATTATTTTCATGGCTTTTACAAGAGCCTTGCTGCCCAGAGTTCCCTTCCCTGTATGATTTCTCTGGTTTAATGCCAAATATCAGTTGAACTCACCGGGAATAAAAGCAATTTCGTTGTTGGTCTTAAAAGTAAACTGGCAATGTAATAAAAAGATGAGTGCACCAAATCACTGTGTGGCCGATGGATGGGTTCCCTGTTTGTCTCTTTAGTTTATGTTACTTCTGTTTTAATGTTTCCGGCTTTGCTCGATCGTCACAGTTGTTGGCGGTACCGTTCCGTTTGTTTTAATTAAATTCCAATTCGAATACAAAGCAAAACATCTTTTTATTGATAAAATAGTCTGTTCAAACCAGCTAAAGTTCTGTTTTAATACTGAGGAGACATTTATTTTTATCCATTTGCCAGATACCGGAGGAACGACATCGACGATCATAGAACAATACAGACATCATTCTATTATGTTCAAACTAAAAAAATGACTATGTTCATCAAAAGGAAAATGTTGAGGATGCTAAGAGAAACAAAACATGTATCCCCCCGCCCAGACATTCGAGACGTTCATTATTTTTCCAAAACAGTGAAAAGTTGTTAACACAACAGCTTAGGATAAAACAAATAAAACACTACCAGACCATCGGATGCCTGAGAGTCACCTATGCTGCAAGTTTTGAGTGCTTCAGTTTTATTCCATAATAGCCACTTGCACTAAGGTAATTCCCTACATAGCATGAAACAATTTGTCAAAAAACTTCAATTTTATTCTCATCGTGTATGTACCAACAAATTGAAAGTAAAAAAGATGTCAAAAGCAACCTGAGCAGAAACTAAGCAGAAGCCTCCAGCAACTCCCTTTCTGCACGCTCTCTAATCCTTCTCTCGAGCTCTGGCCTAAAGTGCCGTATAAGACCCTGCACAGGCCAGGCAGCTGCATCACCCAATGCACAAATTGTGTGCCCTTCAATCTGCTTGGTCACCTCCTGAAGCATGTCAATCTCTTCCAACTTTGCATTCCCGACTTTCATTCTTTCCATGATCATCCATAGCCAGCCAGTCCCTTCCCTGCAGGGCGTGCACTGTCCACAACTCTCATGCTTGTAGAAGTACGAAAGCCTTGCGATTGCATCTACAACATCAGTTGATTTATCCATCACAATTACAGCAGCAGTTCCAAGTCCTGACTGGACAGCCTTGAGTGCATCGTAATCCATCAGGACATCATCACATATGTTTTTGGGTAAAAGTGGGACGGAAGAGCCTCCTGGTATTACTGCAAGTAAATTGTCCCATCCACCTCTAACACCTCCACAGTGCCTCTCTATCAACTCCTTTAGGGGTATACTCATCTCCTCCTCAACTGTGCAAGGCTTGTTGACATGACCCGAGACACAAAACAATTTTGTCCCAGAATTATTCTTCCTCCCAAAACTTGCAAACCACTCGGGACCACGTCTCAATATTGTGGGAGAAACAGCCACTGTCTCCACATTTGTGACGGTGGTTGGACAGCCATATAATCCTGCATTAGCAGGGAAAGGAGGCTTCAATCTAGGTTTCCCTTGTTTTCCTTCAAGGCTCTCTAGAAGTGCTGTTTCTTCACCACAGATATAAGCACCAGCACCAAAATGGATGTGAACATCAAAATCATAACCAGAACCACAGGCATTTTTGCCCAACAGTCCAGCTTCGTAAGCTTCTTTTCTAGCTATTTCAAGGTTCTTACGTTCATTCACATATTCACCCCTGATGTAGATATAAGCAGCTGAAGCTCTCATCCCAACCCCGGCAATCAAGCAGCCCTCCAATAGTTTGTGTGGATCGTGGCGCATGATTTCCCTATCTTTACAGGTTCCAGGTTCACTTTCATCAGCATTGACAACAAGATAAGAGGGGCGGCCATCAGATACTTTTGGCATAAAAGACCATTTGAGGCCCGATGGAAATCCAGCACCACCACGTCCACGGAGTCCAGATTTCTTCATTTCATTGACAATCCAATCAGTACCCTTGAGTACTAAATCCTTGGTCCTATACCAGTCACCACGTTTCATTGCACCTTTGAGAAAAGGGTCATGCAACCCATATAAGTTGGTGAAAATGCGGTCTTCATCTTTCAGACCACCAAAATGGGTTTTCTCCGGTGGTGGAGGAGGTGGGGGTTGGGGTGGCTGAGGAGCACCAGCAGTCGTTGCTCCTTGAGTACTAAAGGATCTAATGCCTAGTTTCCACCTCTCACTGCCAGCTCTGAACAATGCTGCCCTTTGCAAGGAAAGAATGCGCTTAAGGGGTGCCTATGCAAAGAATGAACAACCGTTAGTAACCTCTTTATCCTTTTACACGAAACATTTCCCCACAAAGAATTTGGGACATAACTAATGTATTTCTTAGCTTCCATGAAAGGATCTAAATTATCAGAAATAAATCTAACAAATACAGCAACACACTAAAGAAGAAAATAACAAATATGAAGTGCCAAACACGTATGAATGAAGCCAGGGACGTACGCAGGATTTCATGTAAGGGGGTGCGAACTATCTGGATTCTGGAAGCTATATTAGAATGTAGGGGGTGCAAAATAACAAGACTTTAGGGGTGCAGAATTAGATTATCAATAGAAAATACAAAGGAAGTATATAAAATGTAGGGGAACTTAAAATTTTTAAGGGGTGCGGCTGCCCCCCCCCCCCCCAGCACCCCGTGTCCGTCCCTGAATGAAGCATCCGACAACGGAAAAGCCTATCAAACAGTCCTAGGGGAGCACTGAAGAAACAACTGGATGTCAATAATATACTCAGTGCAGCCAGTGGCAACCAAAACAAAGGAGAGAAAATAACAAAAGACCAATCAACTTCAATTTTACATATTAATCAGTCCATCAAAACATAAGTCACTTCTCTCTGAATGTAAAACCATTTTTCCGAGAATTAAATTTAGAAACTAATTTCTTGATGTCAAAATACGAGCCACATCCAATTTTGAAGCAATTAAAAAAATTCTTAATTCATCGATATGAAAAATGAACAATCAGAACTAAAATATACACGAATTGAAACTAATTACATAGCCCTAAAACAGCATTCCAGGTTCAACAAGCTTAGTTTCTAGCAAATTAAAACTATTTTTTCTCTTATGCGCATTCGCTTTCCACTAGCTTAACCGCATCCAAACAGAATATAAAGAAGAAACAAAAAAAAAATCAATCGATTGGATCTAGAACTACACGCGAAACAAACAACATTTCACGATCAAGCAATTAGATGAATCGAAGAGAAACCCAACGCAAGTGAAAAAACGAAAAGAAGAGAGATTGGAAGTGTGGCGTACCATAGCGTGAAATGTCGCCGATGATCCTCGATGCTTCGCGATTCGGCTTGACTGAAAAATCAGAAACAATAGCGGAGGTAAATAGGGAAATTTGAAGATGGGGAATACTTGAGTACGGTGTATAGCAATAAAGATTGGTGATGGAAGATCAAAATTATTGGTTGACTGGGGGTAGTAAGTGATCTGACGGTTCAGATTTCTTAAGAGAGTTTGTGATGGTTTTTGATGATACGTAGAGATGGCGTGGATGCTGTTTGAGCCACCATTCAACGGATGTGATCAATTGGCCACGTCTACCGTTGTGATAGTTTTTTTAAGGGTGAAGTACACTAGTGGTCACCGAACATTTAGAGCGCATTCATTTTGGTCACTGAACTTTTAAAAATTTTATTGGGGTCACCTAACTTTTAATCCACTTTCATTTTGGTCCCTCCCGTTAACATTCGTTTAAGACGCTGACGTGACACGTTATCTTCTTCTTCAACCTTTTTCTTCTCTTTATTTGTTGCAGGAGCAATACAATCAAGAAATAGATAGCCATGATCAACAGGGAAAAGAGAAGAAAAAGGTTGAAGAAGATAACGTGTCATGTCAGTGTTTTTAACAGAAGTTAATGGAAGGGATCAAAATGAAAGCGGACTTAAAATTGGGTGACCCCAATGAAACTTTTAAAAGTTCAGTGATCAAAATGAACGTGCCTTAAAAGTTCGGTGACCACTAGTGTACTTTACCTTTTTTTAATTTTGTAATATTAAAAATAATTAATATTAAAATTTACGTGTTAAATCATTCATATAGTGCGAAATTTTTAACTTTTACATTTTTTGCCAAATTTTTTTGGTCACTTGAATGAATGCAAATGAATGATAGAATTAATTTTTTTAATTGAAAATTATTTTTTTATAAAAATTGTCATATTTTTTATTATTAATCGATTTAAAAAGAGAGTAAACCTTGAAAAATTTAAAATTGGCCCAATTGTGATGTCCAAACCTTTATTATACTAACAATCGAAAGGTTTAGTTATTTTTGTTTATATTTATTTCAACGTAATTAATTCAAATTTGATACCACAAAAATTTATTATAAGGTTGACTCTCTTAATCTGATTTAACTATTATTCACAACATTATGCTTAGATCAAAACCATTAAAAAGAATCTCCATACTAACACAAAAGTTAAAAATATATATATATCGTAGTCTTTTCAAAGACGTCACACACAACATACATTACTGGTACTCGAACCCGAATTCCAAAGGATGATGAACATCTACTTTTGCCACCAGGACACAAGGGGATGAGCAAGTCAAAAGTATATTTATTTGTAATTGACCTAAAAACAATATAAGAAATACTACTACATATAAATTATCAGGAAATTTACAACTTGGAGGTGGCACTTAACAATTTGGTCACCAACTCCTTCCTCAGGACCTTACCAGAAGCATTCTTTGGCAACGAATCAATGAACATTACTCTTCGTATTCTCTTATACGGAGAAACCTGAAATCAATTGTTTGAAAAATGTAAAAAAAAAAAAAAAAAATGGTTCTAGTTAGAACTTAGAAGCAAAGCATATGTTCACCTGTTGGGCAACATGTTCTTTTAGTTTTGATTCATCAATGTTTCTCCCTGATTGTCTAACCACAAAGGCCACCGGCACTTGCCCTGCTTCCTCATCTGGAAACCTGCTTGTAATTTAGAGTCGAATACAAGTGTTAGTGTCAGATATGAATATGTGTTTTATACGAATATATTTAATATTTCCTAATATTTGGAAAGGTTAAATTTCTTGACAAGTGTCACCCGTATGATAAGGACTTATCAGGTAGTTATATCATTCAAAAGTTCATATATATGAATAGCAACAGATTTAATATCTATAATTTATATAAATTTCGAATTAATTTTTTTTTAATAATCTTAAGATGGTTATAAGGTAGTATATGTTCATATTTTTTCCTAACATTTTGACAAGACAAATACCTTGCAGACAAAGTTGCTTGAACTGAGTAAATATCTTCTGCCCCTAACCATGCCTCCTTATATGCCTCATACTAAAAAATAAATTCTAAGCCCTAATCCTAATTTCCATATCCTAAACCCTAAATCCGCTATTTTAAAATGGAGGCATCAATGGGAGCATAATTAGGGGTAGACGATTTTCATCCGCTTGAACTTGAGTCTCCTATAATGAACATCTTCCTTTTTTTCACTAGGACCACTCGTTGGGTTCATATTTTAGCAACTATGCTAAATTATCTGAATATGCTAAATAATCCTATTTAGTAAGTAAAAAAATATTTTTAAATTAATTTTTTTTGAAAAGTAAAGCATATAACCAACTCAAATATCCGAATCACTTTTTTTTAATAGTCTTTTAGTAATTACAAGGTTGTATCTGTTCATACTTGTCTTAACAATTTGATGTGTCACACATTTTGCAGACAAAGTCAATTGAACTCGGGTCACCTAGGATGAATATCATCCTCTTTCTCACTAGAACCACTCGTTGGTTCAAATATCTGAATCAGTTAACCGCAAAAACAAAGTAGATTCAAATATTTATTATCTGAATCCACATATGCTACAGCAGATTCGAATAATGAAGATTCAAAAATCTACTAAATAGTGAGCATGCAAGGACGGCTTGGTGGCCAGAGCACGCTCACCTGCTCTACTCCCTTCTCCTTAAGTCTCGGGTTCAAGACCACTCAAGAGCGTTACCTTCACCTAAATTTTCCCCCTCCCCTCTGAGTAGAATAGGATTGTAATAAAAAAATCTACTAAATAGTAATTGTATATTTTTTAATTCAAATATTATCCGAATCAGGTTATTTAAATCCTAACGAATAAATTGAATATCTGCACAGTCTATAATCATATTTTTGGGATAAGAAAAATGAATGCTGTACTTACGGAACAACGGCTGCCTCGACGACCTGCGGATGGGAATTAAGCACATGTTCCAGTTCAGCCGGTGCAACCTGTTTGATTGAGAAACCAACATTAGAATCCCAAACGGGCAGCAGCATTTGAATTTGAAGAGCTTGGATTCAGAACTAACCTGGTAGCCTTTGTATTTGATCAACTCCTTAATCCTATCAACAAAAAACAGGAAACCTTCATTGTTAATATAGCAAAGATCGCCGGTTCTAAACCATCCGTCTGAATCCAACGCCGCCACCGTTGCCTCCTCATTATCAACGTATCCTAAAACCCCAAACCAAATTCATAAAAAACTCAATCAACAACAATGATAATGGCTACTTTGTTGCCGGTTAATCAAGTAAAGAAACCAATAATTACCCTTCATTATGAGAGCTCCTCTGACCCAAAGCTCTCCGTGCGTTGAAGGTGGCAAAGCAGCACCGGTTTCGAGATCGACGATTTTGGCCTCGCAATTCGGCATGAGCTTCCCGGTCGCACCTTCTACTTGTGTTTCGTCTGGACCTATTGTGCTAAACATCCGCCCCGTTGTTTCGGTTAGCCCATATGCCTTCACCACAAAAACTGAAACGTTCATTCATCAAATCAAAGCAAATTGTGTTAATTGATTGATTAGTAGTTAGTACTGTTATTAAGTGTTGTTACCTGCGCCAGCTGAACTTTGGGCAACCGTTTTCTCAGCCTTTGGATCATACTCTTACTCAGGTGAGCTCCGCCGCAGAGGACGACTTCAAGCGAGCTCAAATCGTAGCCGTCCATTATCGCGGTATCCTTCACCATCGTTACAATCAACGGTGGAGCCAACGCCAAGTGGCTAACCCTAGACTCCTCGATTACTCCGCACATTTTTCTCAGATCAAATTTCCGACCCCCTCCTGCTATCACCATGCAGTCGCCGGCCGCCATTGACCTCAAACTGAATACTAATCCATACACATGAAATAACGGAACCGTACAAAGAGTAACTATTGGGAAATTCCTCACCGGGCGTATTCCTCCGGCAATCGCCGCTGTCAAGTTACGGTGAGTTAATGCAACTCCTTTTATCCGACCGGTTGTGCCGGACGAATAGAGAATCGTGGCAACGTCTGATTGGTTCACTTTGATTCCTCTGTTTTCATTTATCCAACTCTGGCTTCCCATGAATGACTCGAATTCAACAGAATCTATAGCAACGACTCCGTGTTTAAGCGAAGGAATTTTGTGAGCCGAATCCGACGAGGCAAAAGCGATTACAGGTTTCGGAAGCCGGATTAGGTGAAGAATCTCGGGGACTGTGGCGGCTGGATTGACGGGAGAGATAACGACGCCGAGATATAAGAGAGACAAGTAAAGAATCGGAGTGTAGATATTGTTAGGGGTGAAAACGAAAGCACAGTCGCCTTTGGAGAGGCCGAAGTGAGTGCGGAGCGAGGTGACTAGGTTTCCGAATCGGAAGATAAATTCGGAGTAGGGAATACGGCGGCGCGAGGTGGCGTCGATGAGAATAACGGCGGTGGGGGAGGGAGGGGAGGACTGGAGCGTAGAGAAAAGGAAGTCGGTAAGGGAAACGGGTGCAGATTCGGGTGGAAGCGAGACGGGAGGTCGGAGGCTGCGGAACGTCATCGTTTTGGAGCAAAAGCCGCTGTTCGGATCAACTAACAAGGCGGCCATTAGAGATTGTTATTTACTTTTGGATTGAAAACCGGAGGGATAGAGCTTGAAAATGTTTTAAGATTTCATGGAATGATCATTTTAGCTTATATTTTTTTTTTGTCTACTTTTATTTTTATTGTTTCGGTTTTAGTCAAAATAATTTTTTCGTGAATAAAAATTATTAGTTGACTAACAGTTGAGGCGTGATGATGATGTAGTATGTTGATTTGGCTTGAGACGCTGGTATGTCAAACTCTCGTAATATAATAGTCATGTTTGGTAATTAGCGAATAACGGATTACATTAACTGATAGCTGATTGCATTAATTGATTTGACTAGCGGATTGTATTAGCTGAATGTATAAAAGTGTTTGGTAAAATTAACTGATAGCTGATAGCTGTTAGATTATTTAAACAAGCAAAATGACATACAAGGACATGATTATATTTAATACTTGTTTAAATAGTTTATCAGTTATCAATAGTTTGTATCTAATCAATATTAATTAGATCTATAAAATTATTTTTAATTTAACTTTTCTAAACATATTCAAATGATTTATATATTAATTTATTATTTATATAATTACTTTAATATAATTTAATTAATAAATAAATTTAAATACACATATAAATATGTGATAATAAAAAGAAAAAAAAGTAAATAAAATTAGCTTATAAATAGAGTAAAAAATATTTAATTTAAGTTATTTTGAGATTTTTGGTAATTGGTAAGGGTAAAAGAGTCTTTATAACTCTAATATCAAACCTCTAATCTCAAAAAGCTCCTATTATGAGCTTTATCAAAATTAGCGGTTTCACCCCAATCCGCTATTCATCAAACAACAATATTAGCGGATTTGACTGGTCAAACCTCTAATTATGCCTCAAACCTCTCTTCACCAAACAAGGCCAATGACATGACATGTTAATAAAATCCGTTAATTTCTAATTTGATTTCTGAACTTTAATAAAATACCAATTTAGACCCTCAAATTTTCTTTTCTTTTCATTTTCTCCTCCTTTCTCATGAACACCAAGAGCTTAAGCTTGTGGGACCAGACTCCCATTGGAGTTTTGGGGAAATGTTTAATTTTAGTAGTTTGCAAGTTGCACGTTATTCACTTCTATGGACGATGATTGCTCTGTTTTTGGAAAGACGTATCCCCTAAGATAATATAAATCTTATGGTCCTATTAGAATTTTTCAAGTGGTGAGGCTACATGGTGTTCTAATATTTATTATTTTTCATAGGAATGTTATTTGCGAACATATAGGGAAATAAAAGTGGTTAATCGAAATGTGCTTGATTTAGTTCTTTTGTCACTCGGAACTGGAGTGAATGATGATAGAAACGCTTCGGAACCCCGGCGTTCTAAAACCGACCACTGCAACGTGAATAGTCGATTCGATCGATTCTCCAAGTTTGCTAGGTTAGAGACAAACTAACCGAATCGATCGAATGCTCAAACAACCATCCGATTTGAAAGAAAAAGAGAAGGTAGTGCTAACCCCAGTTATTATTACTCGGAAATGTATGATCGGAGAGTTACACTTTGGCATCTAAATTCATATCCGATTCGAGTATATGAATGCATGGAGTTTATGGTAATGGCCATGGAGGATCGGTAGGGCAAGTACAGAAGTGATGGTGGCAAGTGCAGGTGGGGCATTTGGCACATACACTTCCACAGTCTTTACTTCTGTGGCATCGGAATGAAATGATAGGTCCCCTTGCCTCGGCCACCATCTCGGACTCTGCAACCAAAACTTCTTCGTATCAGATTAAGCCGATAAGTTTAGAAGAAAACAAAGTTTTTCTGTAGGAAGAAACTAACGAGTTGCAAAGATTAAGATGGCAACCAATATAACCAAATTCGATGACAACTTCACCATCACGTAATATCTAGTCACGGAAATTGATTTTTGTTGCGAAATTGTGTGATTAAAATGTAGAAGAATGATGCAGATTTATGGGGATTTTTGGGGGTTATAATCTAGTCATGGAAATTACGTGCTTCCCAAGCTAGAAACGCATGATCTCAGTAAACTGATTATTTGTCCAACAGTTTGGAAACAAATTTGGACTGTGTTCGTTTGATATGAAAAAAAAATTGTTTTCAAAATTTGTTTAATAGGGGTCTAGTCGAGCCGAGAAGTTCAAGCTTAAACTCGAATAAATATTCGACACCAAAGTTCAAATATAGTTCGATCGAGTTTTGCCTTTAAAACCAGAAGCAAGATAAATGCTCAAAACTGGAGTTTTCAACTGGTATGCACATTTACAAACTGACCGGAGAGAAAATATATAAGAAGAAACATTATACAACATGCCGTCAACAGCCGAGTTAACGCGGAAAACATAATCACAATCTTCAGAAAGCATTAGATCAAATCTCAGAATCCCATATGCACATTTGTATCAAGATAAGGCCATTTTATTATAGCCTCTTGAAAGCAATGCGGTTGCGCAAGCAAGATGTGCCTGTTTTCAGCTCACACCTCGATATATGGCATTAGTTCGAAGGTCGTCGAAATTATCAATGTTTCTGTATCCATCAATCTCCCTGAGACCAGTGTAGCCTCGGCGGGCTAGATATTCTCGATAATCATCTTCTACATAAAAGATCTTGTCTTCCGTGTGGACCGGTATATGATCTGACTCATCGTAGAGGCAAACTTTTATAGCCAAACCTGAGTGCAGGAGTTTGAATATACATAGAAATAATAAGCAACTTTCGTCAATTACTTGGGATTTTTTCTTTCTTTTTTCTGATCAGAATAGTTGTAGAAACAGCATGGATGGTGACGTACCTTCATCAAGGTGGAGAGTATAATTCCCTATAGGCATTTCCCTGTCGAGGCTACGAACTATACGATCTTCATCCTCCAACCAAAACACACGCTTAGTTCTCAACCTAAAAGCCGATTTAATTGCCTCTCCGATTGCATCGGCAGTACCATCTATACCGATCCTTCTGGTATAGTCCCCGAACTTGACAGTTATAACCCTTCCTCCATATGCTTGACAGTCCCCACCTTCCAAAAGGGGTGTGAAAGAGAATAGGAAGTAATTACAAAGATTTCCACCACAATTAAAATTTTCATGTTAGACGAGATTTGGGAGCCGATGATCATAATCAAAGAGCGTTTAACACAACCACATTCAGTTGAGCAAGACTATGCAAAACTGTCATATTTAAAACTGGTTTGGCAAAAATTCTAAAAGAATTTACCATTTCCAGGGGTCTCTCTCTCCAATTCCAAGGAGCAACTCCACTGGCTGCAACTGCATCAGCTGCAGCGATAGCAAGAGGATGCCCATCGTGATCTAAACGTCTTTCAAGATTAAGCGTTGGCCTACCACTAGCTGCACACCAGAAAGCATAAACAGAAGGAGATGCGTTAACCTTTTGAGGTAATTCGATTAAAGCAATGCGGAAAATAAAGCAAGTATGATATGGTGAATAGATGAAATACACAGTTCAGAAAAAAGGTAGTTCACGACATGCACAATCAATGTTGTTTTCGTTGTTTGACTGATGAAACAAATAGAGGGGATAGTACCTAAAGGTTGCCTGATTAATATAACGGGTAACAATCTTGGCCTTATGAAAAATATGCAAATAACTTGTTGCTCCCACCAGTGGCGGATGTATATGGGGTCTAGGGTGGGCCTGTGCCCACCCTGAATTTTTCAAACCTTACACATTTGGCTTCAATTTTCATAATTTTTATGAATTAGTCCTTAAATTTTATGACTTGTGCCCACCCTGAAATTTTGAGATTTTTATGATTTGTACCCATCCTAAAAAATGTTTTGATTTGTGCCCACCCTCAAAAAAAATTCTGGATCCGCCACTGGCTCCCACAGTAGGAGTTTCGAGATAGATACACTCTTCTCTAATCATGCTTCATAAAGCTGCTAAATCCGATTCCGAGCAAGAAGTTGATGAAGTACAGCGTTGATAAAGATTAATGGCATTGCATCCACTAGATTCTATGAATTACCCAAATTAACTTGAGGAGAAACATTACCACAAGCACATAAAGGAGTGAAACATAAGAATCAAGATAAACCAGAAGAAAGCAAACTCAAATTGAAACAACAATATACCTTCAACAGAACCAAATGATATGCCAGCATCCTCAAAACCTACATGACCAACCCCGAGTGTTAAAAGGCAAACCATATTGGTAACGAGTATTAAAGTCATAGTAATAGCAAGAAAGACATAATATATGTTCCAATAAGAATGAAGAAACAAATAAAAACTATAAGGTAGCCTACATGAACACTCCCGCTATGAAGAGATATACATAGAGAGAGAAGACACCATAATCTCCAAAAGCAGGAGGCTAAATCTTACGTACAATTTTCATGAAGTGAGATGTAACAGTAAGGTATTATGTCCACATAAGCAGCCTGAAGGTATTGGAAAATGGATCAAACCAGCTACGACAACAGAGAGGAAATTTACAGACATCAACATAGTACTACTAGCCAACTCTTATTAAAAAGGTAGTATTCTAAATTTTAAGGAGACCAGAGAAGCCTAGTGCCTTCACGCCGTATCTGGAAATTTGAGTTGCTAACTACTCATTCATGTTCTGCTCCGCATGAATCGAACTAAAGTAAATCAAACCCCATATGATTTTAAGGAGACCAGAGAAGCCTAGTGCCTTCACGCCGTATCTGGAAATTTGTGTTGCTAACTACTCATTCATGTTCTGCTCCGCATGAATCGAACTAAAGTAAATCAAACCCCATATGATTTTCCAATACAAGACCCCTTGCTTTTCGAGTACATGTAATACATATCAAATATTTACCAATCTAAACTCCATAATAGAAATATATATCATTTAAAAGCCGCGGTAGTGTAAGTTCTAACTTCCATAACATAAGTACATGAACTAAAACAAACCTTCTTCAAAGCACACATTAAAACCATAAAAAATAACAGGAGAAAGAAGAAGACTATCTTTTGATCAAATCCAATTCTTTCTTCAACAGCAATTAGTGCTACAACAATTTAATTATTTTTTCAAGTGTTTCCATGTATTTGGAGAGTAAGGTTATATTTTCCACAACAATGTCCGAGTATATACAGTGGAAACTCATTAAAGCCATATCCTTTAAAGCAGAAAGCCAGCAAAAACAATCATTTATTATAAATTCAACTTGCCAAATGCAAAATAAATACATAAATTGAAAAATAGCGCATACCCTTGTCAGCGAAATGCATAAAGGAATCAACTTTAGGAGGAGGAGTTGGAGTCTTGTAAGCATTCTTGGTCCTCTCCCTTAAAATCTCTTCAATTTCCTTATAATACGACATCTTAGCAGACCCACTCCCTCTGTCTTGATGCTTAGCTTTTTTAAACTCCTTCAACAAGTTCCTCCACTTGTCTGTACACATAGTCGGGGATCGATCGAACCCTTTCTCTCTCATTTTAGCCGATATCTGCTCCCACAAGTGCTTGTTGGATTTGGAGGTGTTGAAAAGGCCGTCCATTTCCCTTCGAAAGGCGATGAGGCATCGGGTTTCGTCTTGTACCCACGTCTCGGCTCGTTTCTTGGGGGCTTTGAGTTCTGGGTCATCGCCGCTGCTTTCGCCTAACATCATTTGCTGGTGGTGGTGGTGGTGAGGTGGCAATTCCTCATTGGTGGTGACCTCGATGATCATGTCACGGGGTTTCTCCGATAAGTACATAGGGAGAAAGGGGGTTTGAATCCGAATGGAGAATGGGTTTCCAAAGTTTTTTGTTGCTGATTAACGAGATTTAAGGGTTTAAGGGATTGAAAAGAGTGAGGGCTTTGACAAGGAGAAGAAGGAGAAGGGAATTCATGGGGACTTTGATTGAATTTTGAAGTGTTTTTATAGAAATTTTAGCAGAGAAAGATGGAGGGAGCGTGGAGTAAAAGGTTGGGCAGTGAGTGTATAATAGATTACTACTCCATTTGATTCCATTCATTGAATGATTAATCAGTGGAGGTGAACTTGTTTTTGCCTATTGTACTAGGGGTGAAGATTAATTCGACTCGAACAAATTAAATTATTTAACATAATATAAAGTGAAAATATTTAACTTGTTTTAATTCGATTCGTAATTTTATAAACTCGATTCAATCAGTTTTTATGTTTACGGCAAGTCTATGGATTGTTATTTTATAATGAATAGAAATTTTCTGCCTCTTTTCGATACTTATTTATGTCCCGCATTAAAAATTAAGTTTAGGGTTTAATCTTAGGGGTTACAGTTAGGGTTTAGAGATTTTGGGATAAGGTGTATTCTTTTGGGTAAAGGGTGTATGATTTCAGATTTAAAATTTAGGGTTAGGGCTTAAAATTTAATTTAAGAGTATTTTATAGTGTTATGGCATAGAAAGTGACACCGAAAAGGATTGAAGAATTTTATCTTTTACAATACGTTGATTTTATAATTTATACCCTTAATTTTTTTAGGCAAAATGACAAAAGATGCCTCCAACGTTTGCATGTTTTGTCATTTGGACTCTTATTTTTTTTGTCCAAATATGCTCCCAACGTTTGCTTGTTTTGTCATTTGGCCCCTTATTCTTTCTTTTGGTCCAAATATGCCCCCAACGTTTCATTTGTAGTCCAAATATGCCCCCAACATTTTAATTTGGTCCAAATATGTCCCTGTTAGATGGAAACTATCAGTCAACTAACGTTCAACAGCTAATGCTAACTGGACTTGCCACGTATTAAGATCTGCTGATGCCACTTCAAAAAAAAATTATAAGTCGTTGACCGTCAGTTGATTGACAGTTTACATCCAACAATGGCATATTTGGACTATAAATGAAACGTTGGAGACATATTTGGACCAAAAAAAAGAATAGGGGGCCAAATGACAAAACAAACAAACATTAGGGGCATATTTGGACAAAAAAAAGAATAAGGGGCCAAATGACAAAACATAGAAACTTTGAAAGAATCTTTTGACATTTTTTAATCAAATATCAAAACATAATTATTCAACCACACTCAATACTACTAATTTCCTAACAAAATCAATAAACACAATATCCTAACCCAAACCGATTTATCAAAATAACCAAGTTGATAATGGATGGAAATCTCCTACCCTTTTCGGTGCCTCTATATATACCTTACGGTCAAAATTAACTTTAGAGGTTAGGGGTTGTGGTTAGGGTTTAGGAAATTTAGGGTAAGGTGTATTTTTAGGATATAAGGTGTAGTATTTAGGATTTAAAATTTAGGGTTAGGGCTTAGAATTTAATTTTATAGTATTTTTTAGTGTTGAGGCATATGTAGGGGCACCGAAAAGGGGCAGACGAATTTTATAAGTTGATAATATAGCTGAATCCGTTACAACAAACGAACTATAGATAGACAGATAACGGCTAAACCTACCATTTTTGTTCAAGAATCCGGACAAGACAACATAGATTTCATAAAACAACAGAAATAACTGCAAGTTCAACGCTGGTCACCCATAAAATAGCCATGTTTTTGCCAAACTTGTCTTCTCAAGTCAAACAAGAAGCTGATATAAAGAGCAGTCGAGCAATAAACAAAGAGATTCAAAGGGAAGAAGAAGAAGAAGAAGAAATGGATTCTGGGTTATCGTGGGCTGATCAATGGGATACGAATCCAGACCCCGGACCGGAATCTTCCGACAGCAACAACAACAAGAAGAAAGGCTCCGGCAAGAGCAAGTTTAACAAGTCGTTGCTGAGTTTCAAATGGGTTAAAGAATTGAAGAAGAAAGGTAAGCAAAAAGAAAACGACAGCAAACAGGAAGGATAGAAATGAAACCAATTCCCGCCATGGATGGATCCTCGAAACTCTCTATAAGCTTCCAATCTTTTACTATGTATACCCTTTGGATTCATAACTCTATAATTCGTGGGTTATTTGTTAATTCTCAAGTAATTATGTATAATTATGTATGTTTATGAACAAAGCTCGTGTTCCCCAAGGAATAAACATGTTCGAAAACAAGACATGCGTGCATCCCATATGATTGATTGATTATTTATGAGCTTCTTTTGCATGCATGGATATTTCAGTTTTAATATCCATGTTGGAATAAGATGAGTCAAAAGTAAAATATATCAACAATGAAATGATAATAAATTCAAAAACAGAGAGTAAAACTCTTCGAAATGGAGGTGAGCATCCAATCAGTCGAGTTGAGTCAAAAAAATTTAAGTTAATCAAGTTGATAACACTTATTTTATAACTCAATTTTTTTTAAAATTTTTTCGAGTCAAGTTGTTCAAGTTTTTGTTTAAATTTTATTGTCGGCATTTATAATGTTATCACATTAATTAGCTCTAATTTAAACGACTTTCCATAACTATATACAATACACAGGTTCTTCATATTTTCCATATGTGATGTGTGTGTAATTATTTTATGCATAAGCGCTTTAGTTTTAGTGTTTAGGGGTTTAAGTGTAATAGTTTTGAATTTAGGGGTTGTTGGTAGAATTTTAGGTTTAGGGTTAACCTTTAGGGTTTATAGGTTAAAACCTAAATTCCTAAACATATTACCCTAAAACCTAAATTCTAACTATGTACACTAAAACCCCTAAACGCTAAACCATAAACTAAAACCCTAAAGCCTAAATTAAGGCGCTTGTGAAAACAAAAAGTATTCACCGTCTGTGTAAGGGATATATATATATCTTCATATTTTTCATATGCGATATATATGGGGCATAATTGAGTGACTCGACTCGAACTTTAAAACCGATCCACTAATTGCTAAAAATTTTGAGCTATTCAAATTTCTATTTTATAACTCAAACTTTATTTGAATTTTTTCGAGTCGAATCAAGTAAAAAAATTAATTTTTCGAGTTAAGTCGATTTTTTTACCCCTAATTCGAAGTACTCGAACTCAATTCTAGGCTAAATTTGAATCTAAAAAATTCAAAACATGGGTGAAATTTGAACAAAATTTATATATTTAGAAAATTTGAACTTTGGTACATTCATTCATATCGGTCATCTGAAAAATCGGTAGTTATTAAGCAGAAGCAGGTATTGGTTCAAATTAATTTAAACCAATACTCTTAGAAAAGCCCCATCTAAAACATCACAACTCTAACAAATAAGTACAAATTGGGCAAGGTTAAAACTTAGAGACTTTTGAGATTTTAAATTGGGTAAATATTTAATTTTAACATTTACATGTAATATGATACATACTTTTAACAAGTATTTAATACTTTTTAAATGACAAGAGTTTCATAACTAGAATTTTAACGTTTAACTTAAATGTAACTAAAAACAAAATGTTAGATACCTAATTGCAACATTAAATACAAAAGTTAGGTATTATAAGTTAGATAAATATCACGTTTGGTCCTTTATTTCACAAAATTCATTCAACAACATACATTAAAAGTACATCAGTTACATATTCTCGGGTGTCTAATACAACAATCCAATGGAAGAGCAAGTAAGAAACAAGTACCATTATTATGGAACCAAGTCGAGATCGGGATATCGTAAACCGCCTGCTAGCAGAAAAATCAAGGCCTGCCGTGCAAAGTGCCATAATCGACTCCAACTTGCATTGGAGGCCAGAAATATTTTCTCAATCTGCAGTCACAACTCGACGATTTCCCACCAAAGATTTCGACCCAAAATAAGATTTCTCAAGTCCATTTCCGATCAACTTCAGCATTGACTATCCACAAACAAGCACGACATTACATGCAACACAAGATTTTTGCAAATGAGACATCAAGATTTTATTTGTAGCCTCCAACAATCTGAACAAAGCAACTCCAGACTAAATGTTTCCTCGTATTCACCATCATTAATGCACCGGCCACACTCAATACACCGTGCTATGCAGAGAGTGCAAGCCCTGCATGGTTGACCACTATGGTCCCTCTGCTGACAACCCTCCACAGGACAATCATAAACAAGCCTCACATTGTTGCACCTCGGGCACGTTTCAATATCAATGGCACGATCATCTTCACAAGAGAGATATACATTTCTTCTGTTATAAAAAAGTGGCTTGTGCTCTATCTGTTGAATCTGGTTGTCCATGCCCAACAACAACTTCAGTTCTTCGAAATGCTTCAGTGTTACACCATATACCCCAGCAATCCTCAAATGCTTGACCCCTTGTCTGCCCGCAGACCTCAAAGCCTTTAGGCTATTCAAAATGCCCTCGATACTTAGTCTTGTACATCCAGGGATACTCAGCTAAAAGGAAGGACAACTATTTAGTAGCTTATAGTAAAAAAGAAACAAAAATATAGTATTTCAAATAATAAAGATGCAAAAAAGATAAATTATCTAAACTAAAATCTTTCATAATCACAGCAAAGAAAATTTAAGAACAACACTATAAAGTAATGGAGAATATTATGAAATTTCCCATTTAAGTTTGAACCCTAAACAACACCAGCTAATAAGGTGATATCTTTTTATTTCTCCCAAGCCTTGGGTTTTCCATGCACTAGAACAAAGCCATCAACACACACACACATATAAAAAAATCTATGTATGTCATTGCATTAAAATGCAATATCCGATTTTAATTTAGAGTTAGGCAACAAAGCATGTTAGCCAAATAGAAATTAAAACAATAATTAAAGAAAGCTGACGGTAACTTTAACCAGTTCCATAAATGCATTGGACCTACACTTATAAGTTGATCACGCAGAAATACATGCACATACCAACCTATAGCAATGCCTCTATTAGGGGAGAAACTATTTATTGATTGGTATATCTACAAATCGTGAGGGAATACACATTTATCTTCTAGTGGACGTGTCTAAAGATCGTTAGGATTTAGGCTTATATAACTGTTTCTTAAACCAATGTCCAACAAACAATTGGTTCCAACACAAATTAACAAAATCAGAGAGTAGATAGCAATATCATTCTGTCAAAATATAAAAACATGAGTCATTACTCCATGAAAGCATCTTCAGTATATGGTTAACTCCTGCAGACAGATGCAAGCATAAGGCATGAGCAAATACACCTACAACTTGGTACCCATACAATTTAAGAAACTAGCACGAGAATCAAAATTCCAAAGCAACAACAAACTAACCTTCACTAGCTTTGGGTTTTCTTCAACCACACATTTAAGGCCCTCATCAGTAATCCTTTGGCAATCTACCAGGCTCAAGCATTGCAAGCTACCTTGAGCCCTACTAGTTATTTGTAAAAGAACATCATCAGTAATCTTCTCGCTTAGTGGCTGATCGATGTGAATATTCCTCCATAAAAGGGGATCATTCTGAACCGCAGAGCGCAGTGACGTACAAACCCTTTCAACAGAAAATAGATTCTGCACATCCAGATAACCAAGGGCCAAAATCAGAGCTTCATGAGGAGCTCCTTCATTTTCCGCAGGAAAAACCTTACAATCCTGAAATTCATTATTTTCATGATCAACAGAAACCGTATCTTCATTCCCAAAACACAAAATGTCACTTGCATTACAAGCTGATCCAAAACCAGCATGATCAAACACATTCCCTCTCTCGTTTGACTGAGAACACTCACCAAATCCACCAGAAACACTAGCTTTACGTTCCCCAGGTAATGTTTGGAACCACATGGTGTTGTTCCAAATAAAGTTCAACCCAGCAAACAACCGGTAACTATCATCACCAGTCCCCATGTCATCTCTCACATAGTGGCCGTAATCAATTTCCAAATCCTCAAGCCAACCAGCAATGCTGACATCCATTCCAAATGGATCCGATGGCAAAAGATCAATAATATCATTGGAAACAGACTCATGAGAACCAAACCGAGCACAACTTTTATCCCTTTCATAGTCAAAGCAATCATGATTCGAGTGCCAAGATTCCTTGCACCCATCTCCATTCTTCTGTTGGATACCTTCCACAAGGTAACCATTCACCATTCTCAAAGGAGAAACCCGATCTTCAGTCAAATGCGCGGGAAATATGGGCCGATGGGAAAAATTCAACGCCATTGTTCTATATCAATTCCCTGATTTCCTTTCCTCAATAAATGCTATATAATAATTTCAACCGAAACCCGGAATGATCTTTTTTTTATGCAAACCCTAAAATTCTCTTCTTTTTACATTTGTTTTGGAGGGTTATGGGAATAGCTAAAAGACAGAAAATTTTACAAATACAAAACGATGGAAGGGGGGAAGAGGATTTTGTGAAGGATCTAACCAAACAAGAAAAAACCCTCGATTTTGGATAGCAAACTAAAACAACGCCCCACAAATTTCAGAGTTTTTCTTGTGTTGAAACACCTAAACACCAACTACGACCCAAAAATGGGTAAACAAAAACGGCGGCTTAACCTAACTTCTGTATTCACAATAAATAAAGAATCAAATCAATTTACAAATAAAAAATTCACTTCCTTTATATTTCTTAAGCTTAAAACCCCTGAGAACGTACCTCCTAAACTAGGGTTTACTACGAATCAAATAGGTCAAAGAAACTAAGTAGCAGCAATAATAAAAAGGATAGATCAAAGAAGAAGACCTGGAATGAGCGATAATCAAATACCTAATTAAGATTAAGATTAGCCCAAAATATAGATTCTTCAGTCCCGCGAAACGCAATCGACAGAGATTATACCAAAACCGCTCGATTCTTCGAAAAATCTCTTCGAATTTGGAGCCAAATTTAGAAACCCGATCAAACAAACAACAAGAAGATGTTTTTATTCTGTCGAAAGCGAGAAAACGCGAGAAAGAAGACCAGCTGAGGAGAAAAGGAAGTAAATCTTTTTCTTTCCTATTATTTTTTGGAGGAGACGGAAATGGTAGAACGGCGAAATCGGTGAAATTTGGCACCTGTTTTAGCAGAGCAATAGAGTTTTAATACGAAGCAATAAATGATCAGACATACCGACACGTGTCGGGTGTAGTACAGAATTTCTAGAATTTTATTATTTATGGATTAATACTCATTTTAACCTCCCAACAATGTCAATTATTTTATTTTTATACTTCAAGTTTTTCATTAAAAAACACAGACATAACATGGAATGAAAAAAATCAACTGAATCAAAAATCTAGTTTTCTTTCTCTCTTATTTTTATTTTTCTTTAAACACTAGTGACGATACCGGTTTTAATACTGGTCACCGCCGTCAGGATTTATCGTTTTGTTTGTTTTATTTTTTAGTTTTCAATAAATTATTCTTCTCTTGTGACACGATCTATTCTGCTCTTGTGGCACGATCTATTCTACCGTATGGTACGTTTTTCTTTTTGCTTTGTTTTCATTAGGGTTGGATCTGACGATGCCGTGACTAATCAAGATGGCGCTTTTCCATAATCACGGTGATCTTCTCTACTATGTACCCTTGATTTAAATTTGGATACACGGTTTGCGCTCGTAGATAGTTATTCACGACGCTCGGCTCTGATTTGCAGTTCTCGGTGGTCTTTCAATAGTTTAATTCCCTTCTGTGGTTTGTTTGCCGATGCAGTCAGATTTGTTCGTGTCTATTTTTCGATAGAGTCTTTTGGATAGGTTTTTAACCTTTTCATGTTTGGTCTTTGTATTATCTTAAGTGGCTAGTTTTAGGAAAATGTCCAAATTATATTTTTAGTTTACAATGATATTTGTAAATGATTATTATAATTTGGTATTTTCTCGTTTAATAAAATTAGCGGCTTCTATTAAAAAACACATACATAACATTGATCGAGTTTAGCTCAATCGACATATTTTCAATAGAATATGAGATTGAATATATTTAAATTTTAATATCTTTCGATTTATAAGTAGAAAAGAATTTGACATTGAATTTTTCATTTACCTCCTTAATACTTTGGTGTAAATCAAAACAAAATTATACTTTAAATATCGAAATAGATTAAAAAAAAGGCTAAATTGATTAGTTTAACGGTTAAATAGCGACTAAATTTTGAGTTTCGAGATAAAACAATTTTTAGACCCTAAATTTGCTAAATTTTCAATTAAATCTTTGAATCGAACATTTTTTTTAAATATGCTGGTGTGATGTAAGGGTAACATTTGTTTAATTTTCTTAGTCTTTTCAAAGACGGCACACACAGCATGATATTACTGGTGCTCGAACCCGGGTCCCAAAAGATGATAAACATCAAGCTTTGTCACCAGGATAAAGGGAAAAAAAATCAATGTGGACAAAATTGATACATTTTGGATGTGTCACATCATCATAAAGATGACACGAAATTCAAAACCAATGTGGACAAAAAATCATGGACCAAATTGAGAAGGAGATATTAAATTTAGGGACCAAAAGTTGCTTTATCTTTCTTTAATTGTGTTATTGGGAATTGGATTTGGATCGGACGGTTGAGGAGAATGGGATAAGATGGGGATGTGTTGTGATTGGTGGAGGAAGCTACGTGTCTTGCAAGTTCTTGTGATTGGGATGTCCGCAACCCTGGCCCACTCCCCCAATTCCAACCGCGTGGATTTGGTTTTCGGCGACTTCAACAAAATTCATAACTTCATTTATTTATAAATATTAGTTTTCCTTTTTATTTTTTTTATAACATTTATATTTTATTAAGTATTAGTTTGATTTGTATTGTTATTAGCATGTTTTATCGCTTTTAAGTTATCTAAGAGTTGTGAATAAATTAACATCGTGTCGAAAATGTTTTTAACGTTTGATTAAAGAGTGTTGAGTGCATAAAAATTCTATATTTTACTCCTCATTTACTCATATTTTTGCTACACTCAAGCATGATTCATTGCAGTTATGATAGATTTTTACATATACATCACAATTAGATAAAATTGCACAGTTACTGCTGATTTTGGTTACTTTTGCAGGTATCTGCTGCGGCAGACCTAGGGCAGCAAAGGAACAAAGGCGAATTGCAGAGCTGGAATCGAGAAGCAAAGGCTGTCGTGACATCTGTCGTGGCAGCCATGACGACAGGGGAATGCTGAGGTGGAAAAGTGAAATGGAGCTCGACAGATAGAGGATTTCAAGCCGGTCTGTTGTGGATCACTCCTATATTTTTCTAAGCCCTGAAGCAGAATGAAGGCCAAGCCCAAAGTTTAAGGAAGAAACTCAAGGCAAGAAAAGATGACGAATTCAAGGCATCTACTCAGAAGATTTAGTCTCTAATAGAGTTGCACTTTGATTCAAAATTGTATTCTTGTCATATTAGAAAACTTGAACCCAAGGTCTATATAAAGGCATGTACTTCGACCTAGGGAAGGATATCTCACTTCTAGTCGTCTTCCCCCAAAACCCTTGTCGTTTTCCCTTCTCCACCATGTTCTAAACTCCCCCTAGGGCTAATGGTTGATTTGTAAAGTAGTTGCAAGGATTGTATTGTTTTAGGAATTTTCTGTTCAAGTAATAAAAACTTCAAGTTTATTTACTCTGGTTTTCATATCTCATAAGAGCATTGTGAGGTTATCCATTTGTTTGATATTGGGAGAGTCAAGCATACGAAAGGAGTAAATACGTGTTTCCAGTTTATGGTTAAACCATCTTGGCTTAGGGATAAGTACAAGGCTAAGTGGCTAAAGAAGAATTCATAGATATTGGTGTTCACCCTTTGATTCACGCCGGGAGGTATCATCCAAGAAGAGTTCATCGAAAGAACTTGGACCTAGGGATAGGACAAGTCATAACAGGGATTCTTGCCAAGCTTGAAGTACGGAGTTGTTGATCGCTGCCGCGACATCAACAGACCTCTGTCGCGACAGGTGCTGCCGTGACAGGAACGACGACAGACAACAGAAGTTCCTCTAACAGTGCAACACCTGCACTATTGAGCAATTCAATACCGGCCTATTCTTTAAATCTGATTCCTTTATCTTTTACTTCAGTTTTTACTCAAGATTTTCTCCAACATTCATTTAAATTATTTCTTTCTCTTGTGCAGCAATTCAAGGATAGAGTTATTTCCAGTACCTGTGGAGACGATATTCGATACTCTAGTATCACTTTACTACTTGCGTCGTGTACACTTGCAATATTTGCGATAGGACTCTTTTACACGCAACAGAGAGTCACTTTAATTTATATTCTCTTTTCTAAAGTACTTTAACTTTTAAAATTTTATCTTGGGCAAAAAAAATTATACGCGGATAAAAACTGTTAGTTAGCTAAAGATAAATATCTTAAGAGGAGATATTACACTTCCTAAATTTTTTAGTATAATTACATTTGAGGTCATTTTAATTTAAATAGTAGTAAAATAAAGTTTTTACTTCTCATAATTTTTAAATTTAAAGGCTTAATAGATCTTTACCTCTCTCAATGTTTGATCATATCTCCGTCCTTGATTAGTAGAATGACTCATCGGTATAATTTTATGAAATTTTGAAATTTTTCAGTTTAAAATAAATTTTATTCTCAACTTAAGCCTTCACGTATCACTCAATGATTGGTTGAAATGGCCACAAAAATTTAACATCTTACTTAAAAGTCAAATTGTTGACTAAATAAAAAGTCAATGATTATATTTAATCACAAATTTTTTTTAAAAATCAAAATTAAATTTATATAACAGTATAAAACGTTTAAATTTTAAAATTTAGAGGTTAGAAATTAGAGTTTAAGTTTAAAATTTTAATATTTACAGTTAAATTTTAAGGTTTACGGTCTAAAAATTTATGATGTGAAATGACAATAACACAATCATTGAATATTCCAAATTACCTTTCTCGAATAAAAAAGAATTCCAAATTACCATTCAACTTCCTTGGTGAGGAAGTTTAAAAGGAAAAAAAGGTTAAACTACAAGTCAAAAACCACGTTCGATCGGGAACACGTTATGTTATTTTTATAATTCATTGTTAGATTATTATACATTTATTAAAATTCTAAACATAAGTCGCTATTTTTGGGTAAACTACGTTAAATGGTCACTAAATTTTTATGGCAGATTCATTTTGGTCATTATATTTTTAAAATATCCGATAAAGTTAGCCAACAGTCCCTCCCGTTATTTCCTGTTAGAAGTTGACGATAGTTTTCGTTTTTCCTAAATAAAAAATGGGTAAACTATACCAATCACCACTCAAATTTCTTCTCACACCTATTTTGGTCACTAGAGTTTAACAATTTTCAATTTAATAACTTAACTTTTGAATTGTTCATATTTTGGTCACTCTTAAATGACATGGTTATACAAATAGAAAAATTGATTAATCCTTAAAAAATTCAGGTAATTATTTTTTTTACTTTACTTATTAAATTTACCATATTTGATATTTTAATAAACAAAGTAAAAAAAATATTACTCGAATCAAATATTTTAATTAACCGGTCAATCGATAATAAAAAAATATTACTCGAATCAAATATTTTAATTAACCGGTCAATCGATAATCTGATTTAATTAGTACAATATAAGATCGAGAATTGAATAATCTGAATTTAGCAATTAACCAAAATAATTTTTAAGGATTAATCGAACTCAATTTCGGTACAAATTTTAGAAATAAATTATTTCGATTCGGTTATGGTTCACAGTTTTAAGCAAAACTGATTAACCAAGTTGATCTATTATATACAATATTTCTAAATTTTATGGATTACAACATCTTATAATTTAGTGATTTTGATACCCTTCTGATTTAAAAAAAAAAGTTTTGGCTATGGGTAGGATTAATAGGTGGAACTTTCAATTTCTGACTTTTTAGTTATTTTTACATTTTTTATCACAACCGAACAATTATTAAATTTACCATATTATCATATTTGATATTTTAATAAGCAAAGTATTTTTAAAGGATTAATCGAATTTTCTGATTTGATTGGTACAATATAAGATCGAGAATTGAATAATAAGAATTTACCAATTAATCAAAATATTTTTTAAAGGATTAATCGAATTTTCTATTTGTATAAACATGTCATTTGAGAATGGCCAAAATATGAACAATTTAAAAGTTAAGTTATTAAATTGCAAATTTTTAAACTCTAGTGACCAAAATATGAGTGAGAAGAAAGTTGAGTGATGATTGGTGTAGTTTACCCATTTTATTAAGGAAAAACAAAAATTAATGACAGCTTCTAACGGAAGGTAACAAGAGGGACTGTATTGAAAGCGAACTAAAAGTTTGGTGACTATATTGAAATCGAACTAAAAGTTGGGTGATCTTATCAAATATTTTAAAAGTATAGTGACTAAAATATATCCACTCTAAAAATTTGATGACAATTTATGTAATTTACCCCTATTTTTTAATAGGTACACTGTTCAAATTTTTTGTTGTTGTCACTCTTCTCTTCGTGCTCTATTTTTAGGGTAAACTACATAAATGAACATCGTACTATTAAAAAGTCACAATTTGACTTCCTTATTTTTTTTGAAACAATTAAAACACCCTACTATTAAATTGGATGCAATGTGACCACCAGTCATTAGAGGTTAACGACAGGGTGACGTGACAGTTAAAAAATAAGGGTATAATTATACATTTGGTCCTCGTTACTTATACACTCTATCAATTTGGTCCTAATTTTGATTTAATAAAATAAATTAATTATTTAATTAGGTGGTGACATGTGTTGCCAGATTGGAAGAAGAAAATAAAAGCAATAAACATCTTGCTCCTGGTAAGATTTGAACCAGGGTTGCCTTAGATAAAGGCATGTAAACTTACCATTAGGCCAAGTGAAATTTTTTGATTTATTGTACAAAACCTAAACTTTAACAGATAAAAAACTTCAATGAAAGAGATATACAATTTTCATGAAGTTGGACTGTTAGAGGGACTATTGTTCGGTCGAAGGTCTTAGTATTACCATGAATGTTTCTGTCAACTTGTCCATCCTGTTTCTCGGAACTGCTAAGTTCAATGTAATCGTATTTACAAGCTTTTCGGAGCATCAACATATGCCAACAATTCCTCGTCAGAATCAAATTTCGCCATTTCATCGAAATTTAACCCAAGCCTCGATTCCATCACCGGTTACGGTGTCCATGAAAGTCGTTATGTTCTTGATTTCTCGATCACCGGAGCCTGCCCAGACGGGTTTCCCCCAACCGAAATCCGCTTCGTACAAGGGAAATTTACATAAACTAGTAAAAGTAAAAGCAACGATCTCGCGTTTGCCATAGCTCGCCGCCTTCTCTTTAAAGCAGTCCAGGTGATTATATCCGTCTTGGATCTTTTTCACGTACTCCTTGTTCACTGCTTTAATGGAGTCTCTCATCTGAGAAACGATGTTACCTTCCGTTGATGGGATTGTCAGTGAAAAGCTGAATAAGTTTCCGAATGAAGATTCCGGCAACGGGGGTTCGATTCTTGGACGTATGTTTACCATGTGGTTGGTCATGAACAGCGTGTCGGGTCTTGATTTTATGCCGGTGGCGGTAATCAACCGGTCCCAGATGAATGCCGATAAGGCCTCGACACGAGTCGGGCGTGTTCGGTTATTGTTATCGGAATATGTTCTTCTGATTTCCTCCACTTTGGTGGCACCGAACACAAATCTCTTGGTTATAAGTTGTTCGGTCTTCAATTGGCTGATTCTCGGTGTGAATCCCGGAAGGTCCCGTGGTGAAAAAAGCGAGGCCGATTCGAATTCTGGACCGATTAACTTCGTCTCCCCGCGAGCAACGGCTGCCCATGTTTTCACAAACGAGAAAAACGAAAGCGCGTATCCGATTTTGTGGGAAACACACACGCCGATCCCTATTCCGCCACAGTCGAAAACATTGAATTGGATTCCGAGGAGAACTTTATGGTCACCGTGGATTTCGAAAGGAAGCAACTTGTTGAGCTCCTTCGGAACTGGATTGTTTAAAACACCGGAAAATTGGCATTTCACTCGAGCTTCCACAAAGGGTATCCCCTCGTCGTTGCAATCAACAAACAATTTATCCTCCGACATCCGACCAGCCAGCGGGTAGAAATACGTCAGGGCATTGGATATAGATTGCTTAAGCCGATCGAAAATCGTGATTTTATCGACATCGGTGTCGCATAACTTCGGATAAAAATAGACCAAAGAGTTGTAAAGCGGAGGATTTATTTGATCGAAGAACGATAGTTGGTAGCGGCGAAGTCCATCGGCGGTCGGAGATGATGGATTCACAATCTCTTCGGAAACCACTTCGACTTTAAGCTCCATGCTGCACGTAGAAGACTAATGGAACCCTGTTTTTGTGTATCTGGTTAGTGCAAGTAAACTTTTATAAATAAGAAATGGTCTGCTGTAAAATTATTATTTTTCTCGACAAGACCGAATTGTGTGACTCATTAAAAACCTCCATAAATGTAAGTAGAGGAAAAGAGTACACCCAATCAGATCATCTTTAAAAACAATATGATCCAACGCTCGAAATAACAAAACAACTATAAATCTGGCTTTCCCTGCTGATATATCATACAACTAGACGGAAAATAAAGACATTACCCAAAAATCTGGCTCCGTTGGATTTTTAGGCCAAAATGGAAGTAAATATTTAGAATATAGGGGATGCACTTGGTATCATGATTATACAAGCAACCACGCAAATACATAACTTAGTGAATCTGCCGCAAGCACTTGAAAACAAGCTGTCGAGAGATATAGCATCTCAAACCCTTACCACCAAGCTTTAAAAATCTCTGATCTATTCTGCCCCTCCTTCGTTAGGTAGTCCGCTATCTGATTCGTTTCTCTAGGTGCATGCTGCATTTTAATTGCTGCAATTTTCGTTGAAAGTTCATCAATACTATAAAAAATACGCCACCAGCGCCAAGGTCTTAGAGTTCTATCGCCAATCCAATTTAATACTGTACGTGAATCAGATTCAACAATTAGACAAGCTTTTCCTAACCACCCTGCTTCAATAAAAACTTCCAGTGAAACTTTGATTGCAACTAGTTTCGCAAAGTCTGAGTTTATTGCGTCTACCGGACCTGAGAACATCGCCTTTAGCTCTCCATTTGGCATTCTAAGTACACTTCCACACCCGGCTGAACCTTCTTTGAATGCGCCGTCAACATTAAACTTAATGCTACCTTCAAGTGGGGGGCTCCAAACCTGCTGGATTTCTATATCTTTTAAGCTACCCCGAGGATTCTTCCACCACAGGTCGTCATCCACCAGTACATCAGCGTTCGCTGCTTTAATCCACAAGAAAGCTCTCATTTTCAAGATGAAGAGGAGATCCTTAAGCGAAGTTAATTTATCTTCAAAAACTTTTTCATTCCTGGCTAGCCAGATACTCCACAACGCAGAGGAAACTGAAATCAACCAAAGAGCTCTGATTTTGCCAGACCAAGAGATACTAAAACAGAAGGAGAAAAACTCGTCGATGTTCATTATTTGAGGCCACGAAATCTTCCACCAGCTGCAGAAATTTTTCCAGAAACAGATTGCAAACCTGCACTCGAACAAAAGATGGTTTGTGTTTTCTACAACTCTGATGCACCACGGGCAGCCTAACATATTGCCTTCCAGTTCAACTCCACGCATATTGAGGAATTCTTTTGTTGGAATCTTGTTCAACTTTAATAACCAAAGAAAATTTTTAACTTTTGGAGGTACCTTCAATTTCCACACTAAATCAAAATTAGAGACAGGGTCACCCAAATTTGCGTTCACCATCAGATCGGACAGTCTTCCCACTGAGAAATTTCATGCTGTATCGTGAAGCCAAATGATACGGTCATGGTTATTTACGTCCAACTTCCCAACAGCAATTACGGCTTTAACCGAATCAAAAAACTTTTCCTCTCTGAGCAAGAGTTTTCTTCTGAACATTTGTTGCCAATCGACTTTCATACTACTATTTACTACGACATCAGCAACCAAGATACCTTTGCTAATGGACAGCTTATATAGTCTCGGATGCGAGACACTTAAGGGTACGTCTCCACACCAAGTATCCTCCCAAAAGAGGATTGATTTTCCATTCCCAAGCCTCCATCTAAAGGCCTTATCCTCCATCCATCTCCCCACATCTTCATCGGATAGGTTTTTTACAATTCCTCTCCAAACAAGCGAGGCATTCTTCAATCTACTCTGCGAAGAAGCCAAATTATTTAAATTTTTACCATATTTGGCAGAGATGATTTTACGCCACAACGCTTCCTTCTCCACGCTGAATTTCCAACTCCACTTTGCGAGTAGAGCCTTATTCTTTAAAGCGATATTCACCACACCCACTCCCCCCTTTTTCTTTGGTCTGCAGATTACTCCCCAATTGACTTTCGCTATCTTCTTTGAGCTGACCCAACTACCCCATAAGAAAGCTCTTCGAATCTTGACGATCAGTTTAAGCACTGTTTTTGGAACTTGGAAAATAGACATTTAGTAGAGAGGTAGTGCCGAGAGGACTGAATTTACAAGAACAACTCTTCCCGCGAAGGACAATGATCTACACTTCCACCCTGCTAACTTCAATCTGGTTTTTATCAATAATTGGAACCCAAGTCGCTATTTTTCTCGGGTCTGCTCCTAAGGGAATACCCAAATAATTAAATGGTAAACTTCCTGTAGAGCAGCCACAAAACTTTGCTAAAAGAGTGGTACGGTCCTCTCCAAGTTTATTCCTATCAAACATGATTTTTTGAAATTTATACTCAATCCGGAGCTGGCTTCAAAGCACCTTAGGATTCGCTTGATATTCAACAGTTGTTCTTTTATCCAATTGTTGTTTTGATATGACACTCGCTCAGTTAGAAACTATCATCAAAAAATAGATTGATAACTTTTTAGATACAAAAAATTATATTTATTTAATTGTTTTAAATTCGGACAAATTTGATAGAAAAACGTAAGTTTTGATGAATAAAATTTTTATTATACCAAGCTCACATTAGACATTAAACAATGAACACGTAGAACTGCAGCACACAATTTACAGCTTTCACATAATCACACAAAACAAACACACATGCAGGAAGTACTAAATCATAGTATTTACAAGATTTTTGGAGCATCAACGTATGCAAGCAATTCCTCATCGGAATCAAATTTCGCCATTTCATCCAAATTTAGTGTAACCCAAGCCTCGATTCCATCACCGGTTACTGTGTCCATGAAAGTCGCTGTGTTCTTGATTTCTCGATCACCGGAGCCTGCCCAGACGGGTTTCCCCCAACCGAAATCCGCTTCGTACAAGGGAAATTTACATAAACTAGTAAAAGTAAAAGCAACGATCTCGCGTTTGCCATAACTTGCCGCCTTCTCTTTAAAGCAGTCCAGGTGATTATATCCGTCTTGGATCTTTTTCACGTACTCCTTGTTCACTGCTTTAATGGAGTCTCTCATCTGGGAAACGATGTTACTTTCCGTTGATGGGATTGTCAGTGAAAAGCTGAATAAGTTTCCGAATGAAGATTCCGGCAACGGGGGTTCGATTCTTGGACGTATGTTTACCATGTGGTTGATCATGAACAGAGTGTCGGGTCTTGATTTTACGCCGGTGGCGGTAATCAACCGGTCCCAAATGAATGCCGATAAGGCCTCGACACGAGTCGGGCGTGTTCGGTTATTGTTATCGGAATATGTTCTTCTGATTTCCTCCACTTTGTTGGCACCGAACACGAATCTCTTGGTTATAAGTTGTTCGGTCTTCAATTGGCTGATTCTCGGTGTGAATCCCGGAAGGTCCCGCGGTGGAAAAATCGAGGCCGATTCGAATTCCGGACCGATTAACTTCGTCTCCCCGCGAGCAACGGCTGCCCATGTTTTCACAAACGAGAAAAACGAAAGCGCGTCTCCGATTTTGTGGGAAACACACACGCCGATCCCTATTCCGCCACATTCGAAAACATTGAATTGGATTCCGAGGAGAACTTTATGGTCACCGTGGATTTCGAAAGGAAGCAACTTGTTGAGCTCCTTCGGAACTGGATTGTTTAAAACATCGGAAAGTCGGTATTTCACTCGAGCTTCGACAAAGGGTATCCCCTCGTCGTTACAATCAACAAACAATTTGTCCTCCGACATCCGACCAGCCAGCGGGTAGAAATATGTCAGGGCATTGGATATAGATTGCTTAAGCCGATCGAAAATCGTGATTTTATCGACATCGGTGTCGCATAACTTCGGATAAAAATAGACCAAAGAGTTGTAGAGCGAGGGATTTATTTGATCGAAGAACGATAGTTGGTAGCGGCGAAGTCCATCGGCGGTCGGAGACGATGGCATCACAATCTCTTCGGAAACCACTTCGACATTAAGCTCCATGCTGCACGTTGAAGACTAATGGTTAGTGCAAGTACACTTTATAAATAAGAAATGGTCGGCCGTAAAATTATTCTTGCAATTGATGCTAACAATTTGCTAGAAACATAATAAAATCAATGTTAATTAATTAAAATATTGATATACATTTGTTTTTCAATTATTTGGAAGGGTAGTAATTGTTTCTTTTATTCAACAATTAGCAATAATGTTAGAAATTGCTGGCCTGAATTTAAAGATGACAATAGCTAACCAACGATTCATGCTTGAGTCAAAGCTTGTTTGAATATTCGATTTAAATAATGAAACGTATTTTTAATTTAAATTTGATTACTATAAAATATTAGTATATAAATAGTAAAAGCAAATTATCGGGACGAATCAAGATTTCCAAACAGAAATTTCATGTCTCTTTTGACATTTTTATTTATGTCTCAATACTAAATCGATGTATTATATTCTAAAACATTCATATTATACGAAGTTCATATTTAATTTAGCTTGAACAGACAATCCATTTTACTATTCATATATTAATAAAATAATAAACTTATTTATTGATATTTCTATTATTTAAATCAAGTTTAAAAATATTTGAACCGGTTCGAAATAATAATATTTTTTAAAAATTTCGAACCGTGGATAGGTTTAGGTCAAAGTTCATTATATGTTGCTTTTTTTTTCAATAGGAACAAACAACTACTTCCGTTCCAATTAAATGAAAACAAATACATATTTAATATTTTGATAGATTAGTTAATTAACATTAATTTTCTTCGAGTATCTTTGAGTTTATGTGCAAGTAATCGCTGGACTTTTTCGAGCTTTTTTCTTAATTTGATGTATTCGGGAGCTTTGTGTTGTGTTCTCATGTCCTGTTGTGTGTATTTTTTTTATAATCTTAATAAATTATTTTTGCCGAGTGACAAAAAAATTCACCCCTATCAAATCGGACAAAAATCGTTTGTCCTTTTTAATGCCTCTGTTAATGTCTTAATAGTAGAGAGTTAATCTCTTAGCTCTAAACTTAAATTTGTATATCTTAAATCCTACCCTCTATATCTTAAACTTAAATTTTTAATATAAGAACATAAACAAAAACACAAAAAGGACAAGATTTTTGTTCAACCAAATCATATATATATATGTAATTGCACTACCCTGCCCATCAGGTGGCCTAATGGTTAAGGATGTTCACTTTTTCTCATCTTGTATGGGTTCAAATTCCGGCATTTAAATGCAATACCTCACTATTTACTAAAAGAAATAGCTTTAACGTTTAACATGAAGCTTGACGTCAAAGTGATTGCCGAAGAGATTGTGAAGCCCTCAACTCCGATCGCCAACCGATCACCGTTCCTTGATTAGTCGGATGATACGATGAAAGTATACGGATACCCTTTGTGAAAGTTCGATCGAGTGAAGTTATAAATTAATTAGAAACGTAAATATTATTCCAATTTATCAAGAATATTCTCTCAAGTCTCAAGATTATTACAAACTGCTATAAATTTATTAAAAACGTAAAAATATTATTCCATTACAAAACAAAAACTTGAATCCCTGACTTCAGTCTTTGCATTGTCAAAATTTATCAAAGCCTGCAAAACAACCCAAAAAATGAAGTCATTGAATTAACCAAAAGAAAATTCACACTGAAGAATCAACGGAGAAGATAAGGAAATATTGTTATGCATACTGCTTGTAGTCGATGTTAATGATGCCGGCGACGGGGTTGGCAATAGTAGTAAAGGCCTCTTTAGAAAGATCAATGGTCGATGGACATCCCGGACAGTGATCCACGATCTTCACCGTTACACTCTTGCCGGTGCATGGATGCGGTACGGGATTCCGAGGTCCGGTGCATGTCACGGTGAACATTTTCCCACACACTGCCCCATTGTTCCACAGTGCATCCCCGGCTGCAGCAATCATGGTACCTTCGGGCGTGTTTCCGAAGCATGCAGAAGCTACCAACAAGGACAATATATATATAACCCATAGTGTTTCGAATTAAAGTATTTGAAAAAATAAAATAAAATTACTTACGAACATATTTCGTATAAAAGGTGGCAATTCCTGGCGTTGCTGAAGCAATGGAGACAAGGCAGGCAACAATACAAACAAAAATCAAACTAGTCTTCTCCATTTGCTTAATTAGCTTTCGATTTCAAGGCTGTTTACTTGTTAGTGTTGTGAGTACTTTAACATGTATGTACGGTCCAGTTTTATAGGCTAATTGCTTGCCATATTGAGTCATTGTTATTTATTTACCTTTAATGCTAATTCATATGCTTTTATTAACAAATTAATTTAGTTATCTGTTACAGAATTAACGTATAATAGACTGTAACTGAGACACCCAAAAACAAGGCCGAAGAGAAATGAATTTCATATGTATGTATTGAATTTGTTTCCTTGCATGCAGGTAAAAAAAATTAAGACCTTAAATATGTTTCTTAATTTACTTAAGGTCAAAATACAGTGAACCAAAGACAAAAATTATTTATATTTTTCGGTACCCTTTCTATATCTCAACACTAAAAAATAAAACATAACCCTATAATCTAAATCCTAAATCATAAACTCTAAAAAATGTATCATACTCCTAATTTCCTAAATTTTAATTCTAAACCCTAAACTTAGTTTTTTTAGGTTGGGGCATAGAAATAGGTACATGATTTCTATTCGTAAACCAAAAACAATTACAAACATGTTACTCAATTAAAAAGTTGATACAAATATTTTATTGGTTGTTAAATATTAGTGGTGATGTGGTTTCGTACAATAATGATATGTCTCCTAATATTTATATATTCTACCAATTTAGTCTTAATTTGAAATAATTCAAAAAACTTAACCTTGATATTTAAAAATTCTATCTATTTAATCTTTGTTCTTCTTATAAAAATGTTAGTATATTGCTATGTTTCTATTATCACCCATCTCTCCTTGTCCTAAAAGTTTGGAGATGACCTAGCAAGTCTCAAACAAAAAACTTTTCCCTAGAGCTCTTTAAATTTTTTTTTTAATCTTTTCTCTAGCCGCATGACAATTCTTCTCCTTAGCGCCTCAAGTTTTGTTTTGTAGCCGACGGCAACACTGATTTTTCTGTTGGTTGTCGACCGCCGGATCTGTTTTTATTTTATTTTAGTTTTTTAATAAAATAGTTTTATCTTTGTGACACGATTTTTTCTGCAATTATGGCACGTTTATCTCTGTCTATTGGTATTTTTATCTTTGTCGGTCGTTTTGGTCGTTCTTTATTTTATGTTTTTTTCAGGGTTGGATTTGACGACGTCACGACTGATCAAGATGGCGCTTATTTGTAATCTTGCTGATCTTCCCTGCTCTGGACCTTTGGTTTGAATATGGATACGCGGTTTACGCTTGTGAAGAGTTTCTCACGGTGCTCGGCTCTAATTTGCGTTTTCTCAGTGGTCTATAAATAGCTTTATCCCTTTTTTGGTTCGTTTTGCCGATGCAGTCAAGTTTCATATCTATTTTTTGATCGAGTATTTGGATGGGTTTATAATCTTTTTATGTATTGTTCATGTCTTATCTAAAGCGACTAGTTTTAGGAGAAAATCTAAATTATGTATTTAGTTTATAAATAGCTTTAACGTTTAACATGAAGCTTGACGACAAAGTGATTGCCGAAGAGATTGTGAAGCCCTCAACTCCGACCGCCAACCGATCGCCGTTCCTCGATTGGTCAGATGATGGAGGACCAACTGTTCGTTGATTGTAACGATGAAGGTACACGAATACCCTTTGTGAAAGTTCGATCGAGTGAAGTTATAAATTAATTAGAAACGTAAATATTATTCCAATTTATCAAGAATATTCTCAAAAGCCTCAAGTTTATTACATACTGCTATAAATTTATTAAAAACGTAAAAATATTATTCCATTACAAAACAAAAACTTCAATCCTCGACTTCAATCTTTGGATTGTCAAAATTTATCAAAGCCTGCAAAACCACCCAAAAAATGATGTTATTGAATTAACCAAAAGAAAATTCACACTGAATAATCAATGGAGAAGATAAGGAAATATTGTTATGCATACTGCTTGTAGTCGATGTTAATGATGCCGGCGACGGGGTTGGCAATAGTAGCAAACGCCTCTTTAGAAAGATCAATGGTCGATGGACATCCCGGACAATGATCCACGATCTTCACCGTTACACTCTTGCCGGTGCATGGATGCGGTACGGGATTCCGGGGTCCTGTGCATGTCACGGTGAACATTTTCCCACACACTGCCCCATTGTTCCACAGTGCATCCCCGGCTGCAGCAATCATGGTACCTTCAGGCGTGTTTCCGAAGCATGCAGAAGCTACCAACAACGACAATATATATAGCACATAGTGTTTTGAATTAAAATATTCGATTAAATAATCGAAGTTCTCAAATGCTACCTTAAATCGAAAAAATAAAATAAAATAAAATAAAATACTTACGAACATATTTCGTATAAAAAGTGGCAATTCCTGGTGTTGCTGAAGCAATGGAGACAAGGCAGGCAACAATACAAACAAAAATCAAACTAGTCTTCTCCATTTGCTTAATTAGGTCTCGATTTCAAGGTTGTTTACTTGTTAGTGTTGTGAGTACTTTAACATGTATGTACGGTCCAGTTTTATAGGCTAATTGCTTGCCATATTGAGTCATTGTTATTTATTTACCTTTAATGCTAATTCATAAGCTTTTATTAACAAATTAAATTAGTTATCCGCTACAGGATTAACGTATAATAGACTGTAACTGAGCTAGCCGCTCTTCATACGAAAATTCCTTCAATTTTATTCGTTTTCTACATTGATCAATCCCTTTGATCGGTGGTCGACAATCAATTTTAATATTGGTTGTCGACCACCGGATCTATTAGTTTTCTTGTTTTTTTTTTATTTTAATAATTTGTGACACGTTTTTTCCTTTGTCCCTGTGACATGTTTTTGTTTTTGTTTTGTTTTGTGACATGTTTTTGTTTTTGTTTTTTCCTCTGTCTTTGTGGCATGTTTCAGCATACCCTAGCGATCGATTGTTGTTCGCACAGAGATTCAATCGGTGCTAGTTTCTGATTTATGTTTTTGTCGGTGGTCACTTGAAAAGTTATATCCCCACTCGGTTGATGGTTGTTTGCCGATGAAATCAGTCCTGAGTAGCGGTACTTTTTGCTTGACAGCTTGGATCACGCACCACTCCTTCTTCCTTCTTTATGCGTCTCGTTTGGACAGAGACAAGGAGATTCAGGAGGCTGCTAAATTTTGTTGGTATGCTTATCTCCATAGAAATTTTCATTTTCTTTATTTTTAGGTTGTAAGAATTTTTTTGGGTTGTTTAATCCAAATATTTTTCTTCTTGGATGCATTGTAATTAAAATTTTTCTATGAATTTAATAAAAATTTAGAGGCTTTTTTCAACAACAAAAAATAGACTGTAACTGAGAGTTGAGACACCCAAAAATAAGGCCGAAAAGAAATAAATTTCATACCAGTTATATATGTATATATTGCAGGTAAAAAAAATTAAGACCTTAAATATGTTTCTTAATTTACTTAAGGTCAAAATACAGTGAACCAAAGACAAAAATTATTTATATTTTTCGGTACCCTTTCTATATTTCAACACTAAAAAATTAAATTTTATGCCATAACCCTATATTCTAAATCTTAAACCATAAACTCTAAAAAATGTATCATACTCCTAATTTCCTAAACCATAAAAATAGGTACATAATTTCTATTTGTAAACCAAAAATAATTACAAACATGTTACTCAATTAAAAAGTTGATACAAATATTTTATTGATTGTTAAATATTAGTGGTGATGAGGTTTGGTACAATAATGATCTGTCTCCTAATATTTATATATTTTACTAATTTGGTCTTAATTTAAAACAATTCAATAAACTTAACTTTGATATTCAAAAATTCTATCAATTTAATCTTTGTTCTTCTTATAAAAATATTAGTATATTGCTACGTTTCTATTATCACCCACCTCTCCTTGTCCTAAAAGTTTGGAGATGACCTAGCCGCTCTCAAACAAAAAACTTTTCTCTAGTCGCTCTTTAAATTTTTTTCTAATCTTTTCTTTAACCGCTCGTCAATTCTTCTCTCAAACGCCTTAAGTTTTGTTTTGTAGCTGACGGCGACACTGGTTTTTCTACCGGTTGTCGACCGCCGGATCTATTTTTATTTATTGTTAGTTTTTTAATGAAATAATTCTGTCTTTGTGACACGATTTTTCTGCCTTTATGGCACGTTTATCTCTGTCTATTGGCATGTTTATCTTTGTTGGTCGTTTTGGTCGTTCTTTATTTTATGTTTTTATCAGGGTTGGATTTGACGACGCCACGACTAATCAAGATGACGCATATTTGTAATCTTGTTGATCTTCCCTGGTCTGAACCTTCGGTTTGAATTTGGATACGCGGTTTGCGCTTGTGAAGAGTTTCTCAAGGTGCTCGGCTCTGATTTGTGTTTTCTTGGTGGTCTATAAATAGCTTCATCCCTTTTGTGGTTCGTTTTGCCGATGCAGTCAGGTTTTCATATCTAATTTCGATCGAGTATTTGGATGATTTTATAACCTTTTCATGTATGGTTCATGTATGATCTAAAGTGGCTAGTTTTAGGAGAAAGTCTAAATTATGTAGTATTTAGTTTATAATGATAGTTTGTAAACCCTTATAGTAATTTTGAGTATTTTCTCGTTAATAAAAATAGTGGCTTCTTTTTTAAAAGAATGTTAGTATATTAATTTCATAGTATGATAAGAGTTTAACATTAACTTGTTATTATTTTATGACATAGTGCAGTTATTCAACTGTTGTTCTGATATGACATTTGCTCAGTTTCAGACTATCACCAAAAAAATAGATTGATAACTTTTTAAATACAAAAAATTATATTTATTTAATTATTTTAAATTCGGACAAATTTGATAGAATACCTAAGTTTTGATGAATAAAATTTTTATTATACCACGCTCACATTAGACATTAAACAATGAACACGTAGACATTAAACAAACACACACATGCAGGAAGTACTAAATCATAGTATTTACAAGATTTTTGGAGCATCAACGTATGCAAGCAATTCCTCATCGGAATCAAGTTTCGCCATCTCCTCCTCGTTTAGGGTAACCCAAGCCTCTATTCCGTCACCGGTTATGGTGTCCAAGAAAACAGCCGTGTTCTTGATTTCTCGGTCACCGGAAGCTGCCCAAACGGGTTTTCCCCAACCGAAATCAGCTTCGTATAGAGGAAACCTGCATAAACTCGTCACGCCAAAGGGAACAATCTCGCCGTCGCTATAAGTTGCAGCTATCTCTCTGAATCTTTCAAAGTGGTTATTGTTAGAATTCAAACTTGATTTGAATTCTTAGTTTGACAATAAAGAGTATGAACGTGGCAAGCTTGACAAAATTACTTAGCAATTAAGCAAGTCTAATGGAGGCAAGCAAATTGAACTCTTCTTAGGAAAATACTTAGCAATTAAGCAAGTCTAATGGAGGCAAGCAAATTGAACTCTTCTTAGGAAAATACTTAGCAATTAAGCAAGTCTAATGGCGGAAAGCAAATTGAACTCTCCATAGGTGGTTTAGGAACACTATAAATAGGAGTTAGACAAAGCTTGTAATAATAGAAGAAGAAAAAAACACACAAAGTGTTTTTTCTTGGTGTAAAGAAAGTGCAGCAGCACATTTATATTTATTTTTCTTTGATTTCTCATGTAATAATATTATTTGAGTTATAAAGTTATATCGAGTGTCCACCGACGCTTCCAACAAGTGGTATCCGAGCCAAATTTAAGTTCGAATTCACTCCACGAGAAGATGGAGCACATGATCCAGCCACAAATCCCGAGATTAACAAAGACAAATTATGGCAACTGGAGTATTCAAATGAAGGCGCTACTCGGTTCGCAAGATTGTTGGGACATGGTCGTAAAAGGATATGTGGAGCCAGAAAGTGCAACAGCAGAAGCGGCTCTAACCAACGAAGAGAAGAAAGCACTAAGAGATGCTCTTAAAAGAGACCAAAGGGCGTTATATTACATTTTCCAAGCAGTAGATGAGTCTAACTTTGAAAAAATTGCAGAAGCAACAACCGCGAAGCAAGCATGGGAAACTCTGCAAAAATCACTCCAAGGAGTTGAGAAAGCAAAAAAGGTACGTCTTCAATCACTTAGAACCGAGTTTGAGATGCTAAAAATGAAAACCACGGAAAGCATAGATGACTATGTTAGCCGTGTGAAAGCCGTAGCAAATGAAATGAAAAGAAATGGCGAAGCACTCGGTGAGGTCAGAGTGATGGAGAAAATCCTACGATCATTGATACGAAAATTTGATTATGTGGTCGTGGCAATTGAGGAATCAAAAGATTTAACTCAAATGACTATCGATGAGCTTGTGGGATCACTCCAAGCCCACGAGCAGAAAATGAAGCTAAATGAAGAAAGTGAAAATCTGGAGCAAGTCCTTCAAAGCAAGTTGCACGTCAACGAAGGCAGAGTTAGCAGCAGCTACACACGAGGCAGAGGAAACTATGGTGGATATCGTGGACGTGGCGATCGTTCATATGTTAGCAACCAAGCAAATGAAAATTACCGATCACCAAGTCGTGGACGAGGATATAGAGGTCGAGGAAGAGGCCGATATCAACAAGGAGATAAATCTCAGGTACAATGTTATAATTGTAATAAGTATGGTCATTATAGTTACGAGTGTAGATCAACTCCAAAGTACGAAGAAAGAATTAATGTAGCAACAGCTGAAGAAGAAAACGCCGAAGAATCTCATGTATTCCTCACTTATAAAGAAAATGAAGAATCAAAGGAAAATATTTGGTATCTCGATAATTGTGCCAGTAATCATATGTGTGGTCGAAAAGAGTTTTTTGTGGCGTTGGACGAAACGATCCGTGGACGAGTAATTTTTGGTGACGACTCGCACGCAGAGGTTAAAGGCAAGGGCAAAGTCATGATTACTCAGAAAAATAGAGAAAAGAAATACATATCAGACGTTTACTATGTACCAGCTATGAAAAGCAACATCATCAGTCTTGGTCAGCTTCTAGAAAAAGGATATGAAGTGCAGATGAAGAACCGCTCACTTTCAATCAAGAATAGAAATGGAGAATTGGTTGCCCAAGTCAATATGACGCGGAATCGTCTCTTTACTATTGACATCGAGTCAGGAGAAGTAAAGTGTATGAAGACTTCAATCAAGGACGATTCGTGGCTGTGGCACTTGAGGTACGGACATCTTGGATTTTCTGGCTTGAAGTTATTATCAAAAGCAAAAATGGTGAATGGATTGCCAGAAATCAAACCTCCAAATCAATTGTGCGAGGCCTGCATCAAAGGAAAACAACACAAACAAAGCTTTGAAGTTGGCAAATCATGGAGAGCCAGAAGACCATTGGAGATCGTCCACACTGACATAGCCGGCCCATTTGATATACCATCACTTGGAGGAAATAGGTATTACCTAACCTTTATTGATGATTATAGCAGAAAGTGTTGGGTTTATGTTCTTAAACAAAAGTCGGAAGCATTGGATAAGTTCAAAGAATTTAAAGCAATGGCGGAGAAGCAAAGCGGTCAATACTTAAAGATACTCAGATCTGATAGAGGAGGCGAGTATACCGTAAAATTATTTGAAGACTTCTGCAAAGAGCATGGCATCATCCATCAGTTGACAGTTAGATACACGCCTCAACAAAATGGAGTTGCAGAAAGAAAGAATCGCACCATTCTCGACATGGCGAGGAGCATGATAAAAGGTAAGCATCTACCAAGAAATTTTTGGGCCGAAGCAGTTCGATGTGCAGTTTATCTGTTAAATCGTTGCCCAACAATGAGTGTAAGGAACATGACGCCGGACGAAGCATGGAGCGGTAAAAAACCAAGAATTGTCCACCTCAAGATTTTTGGATGCATTGCATATGCCCATATACCTGAGCAGATCAGAAAGAAGCTTGATGACAGAGGAGAGAAGTGTATCTTTATTGGCTATGATGAACGAAGTAAGGCTTACAGACTATATAATCCTTTAACCAAAAAATTGATAATCTCAAGAGATGTTGAGTTCGATGAAGCAGAACACTGGAAATGGAACTTAGAAGAAAAGAAAGTTGAAGGACTATTTTTTAACGAAGAACAAGATGATGACGACTTCATCAACCAAGATAAACAAAGTGATGATCAAAGTCCTCAACAAAATCCAACTGAGTCATCCTCATCAAACAATAGCAGAACAGAGAATCTTGAAATACAACCGACTGAAGTTCGAAGATCTACAAGAGAGAGAAGAATTCCAGAAAGGTACAAGGATTACGAAACTCAAAATATTTCACTTATCTGTTTACTTGCAAGCAGTGATCCAATAACATATGAAGAAGCAATTGAAGATGACAAGTGGAAGAATGCCATGAATGAAGAAATTGCATCGATAGAAAGAAATGATACATGGGAGCTCACAAGTCTACCAGAAGGACATAATCCAATTGGAATCAAATGTGTGTACAAGACGAAGACCAATAAAGAAGGACTTGGCATGAAAAATCAAGTTTGAGGGGGAGTGTTAGAATTCAAACTTGATTTGAATTCTTAGTTTGACAATAAAGAGTATGAACGTGGCAAGCTTGACAAAATTACTTAGCAATTAAGCAAGTCTAATGGAGGCAAGCAAATTGAACTCTTCTTAGGAAAATACTTAGCAATTAAGCAAGTCTAATGGAGGCAAGCAAATTGAACTCTTCTTAGGAAAATACTTAGCAATTAAGCAAGTCTAATGGCGGAAAGCAAATTGAACTCTCCATAGGTGGTTTAGGAACACTATAAATAGGAGTTAGACAAAGCTTGTAATAATAGAAGAAGAAAAAAACACACAAAGTGTTTTTTCTTGGTGTAAAGAAAGTGCAGCAGCACATTTATATTTATTTTTCTTTGATTTCTCATGTAATAATATTATTTGAGTTATAAAGTTATATCGAGTGTCCACCGACGCTTCCAACAGTTATATCCATCTCGGAGCTTCTTCACGTACTCATTGTTCACTGCTTTTATGGAGTCTCTCATCTGAGTAACGATGTTGCCGTACTCCACGGAAGGGATTGTCAGCGCAACGCTGTATAGGTTTCCGAATGAAGATTCCGGCAACGGGGGTTCCATTCTTGGACGTATGTTTATCATGTGAGAAATTAAGAAAAGCTTAGCGGATGCCGATCTTTTGTCAACTCCAGTAAGCAAACGTTGCCATATGAAAACCGATAAGGCCTCCACGCGAGTTGGGCGTGTCTGGTTACTATTGTCAGCGTATTTTCTTCTGATTTCCTCCACTTTTTTGGCTCCGAACACGAATCTTTTCGTTATAAGTTGGTCCTTTTTCAAACTACTGATTCTCGGTGCGTATCCCAGAAGGTCTCGCGGTGGGAAAAGCAAGGCTGATTCGAAGTTCGGTGCGATTAACTTTGTCTCCCCTCGAGCAATGGCTGCCCACGTTTTCACAAACGAGAAAAACGAAAGGGCGTCGCCGATTTTGTGAGAAACACAAACGCCGATCCCTATCCCCCCACAGTCGAAAACATTGAACTGGACTCCGAGTAGAAGTTCTTTGACGCCATGGATTTCGAAAGGAAGCAGCTTGTTGAGTTCTTTCGGGATTGGATTGTTTAAAACATCTGAAATCCGGCACTTCACTCGAGCTTCCACAAAGGGCATCCCTTCGTCGTTACAATCAACGAACGTTTGGTCCTCCATCATCCGACCAGCCAGTGGGTAGAAATAGACGAGAGCATCGGAAATGGAGTGCTTTAGCCGATCGGGAATCGGGGATTTATCGGCATAGGTGTCGCATATTTTCGGATAGAAATAGACCAAATGGTTATAGAGTGAGGGAGTTAATTGATCGAGGAACGACAATCGGTAGCGGCGAAGTCGGTCGGCGGTCGGAGATGATGGCTTCACGATCTCCTTGGAAATCACTTCGACGTTAAGCTTCATGGTATACGTAAAAGGTAATGAAACCCTGCTTTTGTGTTATCCATTGGCAGGTGCAATTATATATATGGATGAAAATCATCTACTCCTCTTCGATGCCTCTATATATGCCCTACACGCTCAAAATTAATTTTAGGGTTTAGGTTTTATGTTATGGTTTAGAGAATTTAGGGTATGGTGTATTTTTTACGGTGTAGGGTTTAGGATTTAGAATTTAGGTTTATGGCTTAAAATTTAATTTTGTAGTATTTTTTAGTGTTGGGGCATGTGTAGGGGCACCGAAAATGAACAGACGAATTTTATCATATATATATAGGGTTCATGTCCCGGATAAAAATCCTATGCCCCTTTTCGGTGCCCCTACGTATGCCCCAGCACTAAAAAACACAACAAAATTAAATTCTCTAAACCCTAAATTATAAATCCTAAACCCTACACCATATACCCTAAAAATACACCATGTCCTAAATTCTCTAAACCCTAACCATAGCCCCTAACATGAAACCCTAAATCCTAAAACTAATTTTGAGTGTTGGGGCATAAGTATGGGCACCGAAAGGGGTAGAGGATTTCCATCCTCAAGTCCCCACCTTTTAAAAAATAAACTTTAAATCTTAAACCCTAAAATACACTAAACTTTACCTTAAATCTTAACCCTAAAATACACTAAAACGGAGTATTTCTATTGGGTTATAATCTTCGGAACACATCATTATAAATTACGATCGGACTAATAATAAGTATTTTTACAGATAATTATAATTAATTGACTAAAACTAAAAAAAAGGAAGAGTACAACAGAGAAAAATGGACAATGAAAAGAAATATTAAATGGTTTCTGGTTTCACATTTCATTGATTTTCCATTTGTCAGGTATATAGTTGAAGATGACATTTGATTAATTATACTATTTGTGTAATATTCATAACAAAAAGCTAAGGACTAAAGACCAAAGGAAGTTGAACACGAAAAAAAGACAGTAATTGTCATCTAGTAGAGGCAACACTTCACTCGACAAGAACTTTGATCATGTAATACAAATTTTTAAGCTCAACAAATTAATCAAAACCCCGAGTTTTCATCTTGTAAAAACTGACAAGAGTCCCAAGCAAAACGAACATACAGAAGATTCCACAGTGTACTTGTCATCTTGTAAAGACGGACAGAGTCCCATACAAAACGAACATACAAAAGATTACACGGTGTGGGCTTGCACACTTTACTTTGGTTGGTCTTTTAACAAAAAAAATTCTGTATACATAAAGGCTCGAACTCAAGACTTGCTCAAGAAATATCAAGCTGTATACACAAAATTTTGAACTCAGAACCTGCTGAAACAATATCAATCTGCATACATAAAATCTGTATTCCTTCCACCAAGTAAGTTAATGATTACTCACTGGAAATAAGCTAACAAACCTAAGATAATTTTTATTGTTGAAAAAGAGAGATTTTACCTGAAAAATACAGGAAAAACCACAATCAAAACAACTTTACGATTTTTATCAGGAATGGAAATCTTCTACCCCTTTTCGGTGTCCCTACTTATGCCCTCATACTCAAAATTAGGTTTAGAATTTAGGGTTTTAGGTTAGGGGTTAGGGGTTAGGGTTAGGGTTTTTGGAATTTAGGGCGGTGTGTATTTTTTAGGGTATAGGGTGTAGGGTTTAAGATTTAAAATTTAGGGTTAGGGCTTGGAATTTAATTTTGTTGTGTTTTTTAGTGTTTGAGCATAAATAAGGGTACCGAAAAGGGACATAGAATTTGTGTAGTAAGAAATGTAGTCGAATTAAGTTTATTTTCTACTTTGAACCAATTTATTGGAAGAAGTGTAGTTATGTACGAACTTGATGTACAACATGCCCAGTTAACTTTTCAGGCTAAAACAATGTAAAATTTGAATCATAAACTTTAATATTTTTTTAAAGATTAATACGATCTTAAAAAAATGTATAGTTAACAATTTGAAGTAAAATCTCAAGATAAATAATCAAATGTTTTATTTTGTTGTTTAAATAGTATGTTTTTATCGCATGAGAATGATATACTATTTCAAGATATGTTTTAATGTTTTAATGGTAAAAAATAACAAATACATCTATTTTATTCGAGTATATTTGTGTGTTCGATTTCTAAATCTGCATAACTTTATAGAATATAAATCTTCGGCACATTTTTAGTGCCTTTATTTATGTCTACACTAAAAAAAACTAATTTTATGCTTTAGGATTATGGACTAGGGTTAAGATTTATGATTAGATATATGGTGTATGACTTATTTTTAGGGTTTAGGAATTGTAATTTAAAATTTAGGGTTAAGGCTTAATATTTAATTTTTTTAATGTTAGAGTATGAAAAGAGATACAAAAAAGACAAAAAAAATTTATTCAAACTTATGCACGCTTACACAGACTAAATGGATTCGAACCCAAATCACCTAAGTTAAACACCCACACACACAACACATACAAGCTGGATGTTAACCATGTTTACAAGCATTTTGGAACAGTAACATATGCAAACATTCCCTCGTCAGAACAAAATTTCTCCATTTCCTCCTCATCCAGGGTAATCCAAGCCTCTATTCCGTCACCATTAACGGCGTCCATGAAAGTAGCTAAGTTCTTGAGTCCTAGATCACCGGAGCCTGCCCATACGGGTTTCCCCCAACCAAAATCGGCTTCGTATCGGGGAAACCTGCATAAACTCGTCACGGCAAAGGGAACGATCTCGCCTTTGCCATATCTTGCTTCCAACTCTCTGAATTTGTCCAAGTGATACTATCCATCTCGGAGCTTCTTCACGTACTCACTGTTCACTGCTTTTATGGAGTCTCTGATTTCGGTAACGACGTTACCGTCCGATGATGATGGGATTGTCAGTGCAAGGCTGTAAATGTTTCCGAATGAAGATTCCGGCAACGGGGGCTCAATTCTTTGGCGGATATTTACCACGTGAGTGATATCGTGTCTTGATTTTACACCCTTGGCGGTAATCAAATGTTCCCAGATGAAAGCCGATAAGGCCTCGACCCGAGTCGGCCGTGTTTGGTTACTGTTCTCGGAATATTTTCTTCTGATCTCCTCCACTTCGGCGGCACCAAACACGAACCTCTTCGTCATAATTTGCTCCTTGTTCGATCGACTGCTTATTGGTTTAAATTCCGATGGGTCTTGTGGCGGGAAAAGCGAGGCTGATTCGAAATCGGGTGCGATTAACTCCGTCTCCCCACGAGCAATGGCCGCCCACGTTTTCACAAACGAGAAAAACGATAGGGCGTCGCCGATTTTGTGGGAAATACAAACACCGATCGCTATTCCTCCGCATTCGAAAACATTGAGTTGGATTCCGGCGAGAACTTCATTGACGCTATGGACTTCAAAAGGAAGCAGTTTGTTGAGTTCTTTCGGAACTAGATTGTTTAAAACATCGGAAAGTTGGCACTTCACTCGAACTTCCACGAACGGTATCCCTTCATCGTTGCAATCGACGAACAATTGGTCCTCCGTTATCCGACCGGCCACCGGGTAGAAATAGGCGAGAGCATTGGAAACGGAGTGCTTCAACCGATCGGAAATCGAGATCTTATCGGCTTCGGCATCACATATTTTCGGATAGAAATAGACCAAATGGTTATAGTGCGACGGAGTTAATTGATCGAGCGACGATAAACGGTGCCGGAGTCCGTCGGCGGTCAGAGAGGATGGCTTCACAATCTCTTCGGAAATCACTTCGACGTTAAGATTCATGCTGTACGTAAAAGGTAATTAGACCCTGTCTAATTAAGTATGATTAGATCCTTACAGAGCATATGGATGCCGATGCTTCAACTTCTACGAACTCGTCAACACCCTCTGGAACCAAGTTTACTTTCACACTGGATGATATCCCAGTATCCAGATGGGCTCAAAGGCTTCAAGAGTTCCACTCTTGGCTAGAAACGAAAGGCCTCACTGAACACAGCCATCATGCTATTCTCTCAGAGTTCACCGCCAGATTTACAGGTGTTCTTAGAGATTGGTGGAGCTCTCTTAATAATAATGATCAGATGCAATTTCTTGTTTTACAAGATTTTTCTCAGGTGATCGAAATCCTTCATAGCCAATTCCTTGGAAGCCAAGAAGATATAAAGATCTTGAAACGAAAGGAATTCTTCAAACGAAGATGTTGTTCGTTCGAAAAGAAGGACCTTGAGAAACATTTTGGCATCATGATCAAATTGTTCTATGCCCTTGGAGCAGACCAGAACCTAAAGCAAACCCTTTTGGCCTCCATCCCAGAAGAACTACAGAATTCCATCTACCGGCAGCTACAACAACAATCCAGAGATATCTTACAGTTATCTGTCGGCCAGATTCAACAAGCAGCTATTTTAGCTCTTGAAGAATTCTGTGAAAAGAGACAACTCATCAATGACTACATGACAGGTCATAGGGAAATGGACAAAGCTTGCAAAAAGAAAGGCTTAACAATTAAGTGCAAGAATGAGAAGAAATGCCATTGTGGTCTAAAGAAGTCAAAAACTACCAGACATTCACAACGACGACCCAGACCACCGTTCCTTCCCAAGAAAAGAAAACAATGGAGATATTTCAGAAAGAAAAGATTCCCAGGACAAAAATCCTCCAAGTGTTATATATGTGGCAAGAAAGGCCACTTTGCAAAAAGATGTCCAAAGAACAAGAACAAAAACCAGATGATCCAGAAGATCAAGAAAATCACAGGTGTCAGAATCAAGGATGAAGATGATCTTGAATCAATCTTCTCCCTTGATGAAGAATCGACAGACCAGTCACTCTTTGCAATTCAAATACCTGATGATTCAGACTCATCTGGAGCAGAAGGATCCTCTACAGACTCAGAAGGAGTCTACCAGATTTGCTCAGTCAAATCATCTCCAGCACAAGTTCCTCACATACCAGTATCAGTGTACTTGGGTAAATATGACAACCCAATATCCGTTATTGCTTTCATCGACACTGGAGCAGCAGAGACAATCATGAACCCCTCAATCCTTCCAAAACAATGGTGGAAACCACACACCAAATACTTCAGCTCTGCATCTGACCAGACGTTTGCCACCCATCTTATCAGTAAGCTCATTACTATCCAATTCTTTCCAGATTGCAAAATAACAACTACTGTGCTTGGTTCACAACTGCCTGGAAAAGATTTGTTAGTAGGGTTTGACCTCTACACCAGAGCAAAACATCTAAGGATCACCCCTCACGGTCTTAAACACAGACATTATTTTAAGCCGTTTGTGGAAATTCCTATATTATATTTATTCACTCTCCCAGAAAAGGTGGCAGGAATCATAGAAGAAATAAAGAGGAGATCATGTGCAGATTCACACAAAGAACTTCTCACCAAATGCAACACTCCTCTTTGGAAAAATTCAGCCTTCTTCATTCAGTTGCCTTTCAAAAAGAATGAAGATATTAACCCCACAAAAGCCAGTCACTCAGGCATGAATCCAGAGCACCAAGCCCTTGCAGAAACTGAATGCAACGAACTTCTACAACAAGGCCTTATTGAACAATCCAATTCACAATGGGCTTGTGAAGCCTTTTATGTGAATAAGCGGTCAGAACAGGCTAGAGGAAAACTCAGACTCGTCATCAACTATCAACCTCTCAATCACTTTCTCCAAGATGACAAGTTTCCTCTACCTAACAGAAATGTTCTGTTCTCCAGCCTTGCCAAGGCCCAGCTATTCTCAAAGTTCGACCTAAAAGCAGGATTTTGGCAATTAGGTATAAATCCAGCCGACAGGCCCAAAACTGGATTCTGTATCCCAAATCATCACTACCAATGGACGGTCATGCCATTTGGAGTGATGCTATCAGAAAAAAAGATGCAGATAGCCCAGACTGAAATAGAGTTCCTTGGAATGCACCTGAAAGATGGAAAATATCAACCCGGTGAACACATTGCTCAAGAATTACTCAAGTTCCCGGAGACACATCTCACAAAGAAACAAGTGCTACAATTCCTCGGAATAGTCAATTACTTGAGAGATTTTGTTCCTAAAATCTCTAAGTACACAAATCCACTCAGAAAGCTACTCAAGAAAGATCCTCCTCCATGGAGTAAAGTTCATGAAAAAGCAGTCAAGCTTCTAAAAGAAAAACTGCAGAAACTACCACCCTTGCAGATCCCTGCGGATGGCAAAAGAATTCTCCAAACGGATGCCAGTGACAAATACTGGGGAGCCATTCTCATGGAAGAAAAAGACAAGAAGAGACGAATATGTGGCTACAAAAGTGGAAGATTCTCTAATGCAGAAATCAATTACCACTCAACCTTCAAAGAAATCCTTGCGGTCAAAAAGGGTATTTCAAAGTTTGAATTTCATCTCATTGGCCATCACTTTCTTGTAGAGATGGACATGTCAGCATTTCCAAATATGCTGAAGTTTAAACAAAAGAAGGTGCCCAATTCACAGCTGCTACGGTGGGCAAATTGGTTCTCTCAGTACTCCTTTGACTGCAAACATATCAAAGGAAAAGCCAACGTTTTGGCTGACTTGCTGACTAGACCACCAGATAAGATCATAATGTATAAAGCTACATGATCTTCCTCTTCCTCAAAACCCAAGACCACTAAAATGAAGCCTTATCCTCCAATAGCCAGAAAACCAGAAAAAGAAACAGCTTGGGATATCCCTCCCAATCTCAACCCCTTATATCCTCCAGAAGTCTATAAGTTGGTAATAGAAAAGAAATTCCATTCCTCTGCAAGATCAATGATCTTTAGTTACCAACTTGACGTTTTCAGAAACCATGGGGGGTTATGTTTAAAACCTTTTGGCCTTCATCTAAAGTACCCATTCATTCATCCATTAAACCTTGAATTCCATGAATACCCGGATGAACTAAAATGGTTATTATGGTATTTCACCCATGTCCATCATGTTGCTGTCCAGTTTAATCTGGAAGATTTACTTTATTACATGGGTAGAAGAAAGACAGGTTTTGGACAACCAGAGCATGACAACTTATGGGAAATACTTAAGTGGTTTTACCCACTTGAAGTATGGTTCGAACTTATTAGTAATGTCATGGAAAGCCAGAACAAGGACAAAGGATATGTAATCCTTATCCTTCATAAAGCTCACGCGATCATGGAACATGGAAAATCAAAACAGCTACCAGCTATCTCAACTGCATGGGTTCATCAGATCTATTCAGATAATATCAAAAAGAATCCTGTAGAATACAGGATCCAAAGATACATCTGCCAAATGAATAGACAAATACCAGATGAAATATGGCCCTCACCAGAAACGATAACATCATGGGACACCTGGCCAAATAATTTTGATCTTGAGACTCAATACTGTCAAGAAATCTCTCAAGCACTATACGAGTTTCATGATAATCTGCCAGATCCAAAGGAGTGGTCTCAATCTTATCCATGGGACATCGGCACAGCTAGCAAGATAGACACGTGGTACAATCTGAATGACTCAACCATGAATGAAGAGACAACACAGGCAGAAAATTCAAATGATCACATGGATGTGGACCCAGAAGATCAGTATGAAAGATTCAAGCAGGCATGCTACAGACGAAAACAGGAAAAAGAAGACCGCATTATTGAGTTAAACATCACTGATACTGAAGACACTGACTATGACAACCTATCGATATAATAAGTGTATAGTCACGTCACTTTATGAGTGGCAGACATCTTTATCTAAAGTAGTGTCGGTCCAATAAAACTTAGGACGTGTGTAAAGTAGCTATTATGTAATTTTCCTTCCCAGCTCTCTATATAAGCAGAGCCTTATGATATGTAAAACTCAGAAGTTGGCAAGGAAGAAATATAAGAGTATAAGAGTGCTTATGGCTTTCTAAATTCCTCCTTTTCTTCTCTTTGATATAGCAATGGCAGAATAGAGTGATCTCCAGTGAGTTTGCATCATTAGCTGTGTTGGAAAGATTGAAGGAGTAGAAGGGGCCTTCAGGTGACTGTGATCAAACTTGATTTCTGTCATCCCTCCTGGTCTGGAGAGAATCCTGTTTTCAGTAGATCTCACAGGTTGGCTTTGTTGTTGAATCAGCTCATAATTAGTTATCCACCGTTCTGGTAGTAGCTGAATCAGTTCTTCTTTTGTGATCTCTCTAGGAACATGCACACAGTGAGGCTGTTCTTGTGTATTTACTGAAATTAACAGGGAACTGTCACCAGATCCGCTTCCTTGTAGCTTGAAGGCATGATCCTGTACTCTATACACTATTTGATAGTATAGAGTAGCGATTATTGAGGACTCCACCTGTGGGGCACCAACTATGTGGATCTGAACTTTGAGAGCTTGCATTAAGTTGGGATCTTTGAGGGCCATGGTGAAGTTTGGAAAGAGAGTGACTATGACCAAGCCACTGTTGAGTGTTGCTTCTACAGTACCAATACAGGCATCCTGGTACTTTAAGTATCTGGTATCTAGCAGAGCGATACGAGCAACGACTGGCTTTCCTTCTGTACCATGGTAGTTTAAGGCAAGTCGGATAGCTCCAAAGTGGATATAAGAGTATCCAGCTGCCATCCATCTTTCTGGAAAGTCTGCAGGGATCTCAAGTGTAACAAACTGCTCCGTTGCTTTTCCTGTAATAAGATGTTGGTCAAAGCTGGAAGACTGTACGTATTCTTTAACAGAGGTGGATGGTTTCTTAATAAGGGCTTTAATACTTTTTATAGGAGAAGATAAGGGTTTCTGGTATGCTGAATAAGGATTTACAAGAGGGAGTTCAGTGGGTTTAACTCGCTCTTCTGCGGAATGATAATCTACTTCATATAAAGAGGATATTTTATTTCCTTTGTGAGACTTCAGTGGGAAGTCCCCCATATTAACTAAAGACTTGGAAGATGAAGGCTGGGTATTTTCTGACATAGATTATGAATTTCCTCTCTCTGAATAGAATGAACAGAATAGAGATAGATCTAGGAGTATGGCTCTGATACCAAGTATAGGGATAGGGGATGAAAGAGTCTCAGATTAGAGGATCGGTTAAAAAGGGGCCGGAACAGTGTTAGTTACTGTAACAGGTATGCTATGCCAAAAACAGCCTCTCCTGGGCTTCACGGGGCACTGCCTTTTAGTTACAGCAACTAATTCTGTGACGTCCTTCCTCTTAACCTACTTCTTTTAGACTAATCTGATCATCTCTCAAAACTATCTCCATGCTTGATTCTCTCGTCTAAGTTAACCATAGTTTCTGATGTAAACAGGATCCACCGGAGTGGCAAGTTTACAGAGCATACGCCAGGAAAACTCACTGGAGATCACTCATATCAAAGGAAAAGCCAACGTTTTGGCTGACTTGCTGACTAGACCACCAGATAAGATCCTAATGTATAAAGCTACGGGATCTTCCTCTTCCTCAAAACCCAAGACCACTAAAATGAAGCCTTATCCTCCAATAGCCAGAAAACCAGAAAAAGAAACAGATTAGAGATCGAGAAGCTCAAAGAACAGATTGAGTATTTAAAGAAGACAGGAAGGGTTCCTCAAACTTCTAATGAGGATGAATTTTTTGCCACTATAGGCAAATCTACTCCCTCAAAAAAATCCTCAATCTTTGCTTCTTACAATACTCCAAAACCCTCCCCAGGATTAATAATTCCTCCTGCAGAACCAAGAAGGTTATCTCCTGCTGACCTACTCAAGGAGATTCAAAAGCAAGAGGCAGAAAAGAAAAGACAGCGAGAAAAAAGAAAAGGACCTATGGATGAAGATGATCCAAATTCCAAAACAACCAGGTCCCTAATGGTTCAACCTCTACAGAAAAACCCTTTAACTTCCTTTCTACAGGAATACAGAGAGCAGACGATTCCCAAAATCGCTGCTGTAGATATCGAAGAAGTTGGCAAGGAAGAAATATAAGAGTATAAGAGTGCTTATGGCTTTCTAAATTCCTCCTTTTCTTCTCTTTGATATAGCAATGGCAGAATAGAGTGATCTCCAGTGAGTTTTCCTGGCGTATGCTCTGTAAACTTGCCACTCCGGTGGATCCTGTTTACATCAGAAACTATGGTTAACTTAGACGAGAGAATCAAGCATGGAGATAGTTTTGAGAGATGATCAGATTAGTCTAAAAGAAGTAGGTTAAGAGGAAGGACGTCACAGAATTAGTTGCTGTAACTAAAAGGCAGTGCCCCGTGAAGCCCAGGAGAGGCTGTTTTTGGCATAGCATACCTGTTACAGTAACTAACACTGTTCCGGCCCCTTTTTAACCGATCCTCTAATCTGAGACTCTTTCATCTCCTATCCCTATACTAAATAGTACCCGAGAAACTCCTCCAACCCTGTTACAAAAAGATTCAAAAATGGGTTAGGAAGAACTCACCAGCTACTCAGCAGGCTACTTCTGCTGTTTCAAAACTTGCCCCTACGACCTCTTCTTCCCTTCAGAAAGAGAAACCAAAAGACCTTCCAACAGTGCATATGTATCAGCCAAACCCGTCTTATGACAAAGACTTTCCTCCCTTGGAAGAATTCACTGAAAAGGGTTACAAACATGTACCCAAAATCCCAACCAAAATACAAGGGACAGGAGAACATGTCAGCGCTGCAGAAGCTACTCTTAACTGGCAAACAGAAAATGCTTTAGCCCAGAACACCACCTTACAAAAGATTGATACCAAAATCACTCAGATAGATTCTAAACTTGCTCATGTAGAATCTAAGGTGGATGCCAACACAAAGATAGCTAATGAGCTGATCGTCATTCTCCACAGAAAGATTAAAGACGTGGAAAGATCTCCCGCATCTCCAGGACAAGATTTTTTTCTCCATCTTGAACAAAGGAGATTAGAGATCGAGAAGCTCAAAAAACAGATTGAGTATTTAAAGAAGACAGGAAGGGTTCCTCAAACTTCTAATGAGGATGAATTTTTTGCCACTATAGGCAAATCTACTCCCTCAAAAAAACCCTCAATCTTTGCTTCTTACAATACTCCAAAACCCTCCCCAGGATTAATAATTCCTCCTGCAGAACCAAGAAGGTTATCTCCTGCTGACCTACTCAAGGAGATTCAAAAGCAAGAGGCAGAAAAGAAAAGACAGCGAGAAAAAAGAAAAGGACCTATGGATGAAGATGATCCAAATTCCAAAACAACCAGGTCCCTAATGGTTCAACCTCTACAGAAAAACCCTTTAACTTCCTTTCTACAGGAATACAGAGAGCAGACGATTCCCAAAATCGCTGCTATAGATATCGAAGAAGTAAGCTCAGAAGAAAGCACAGAGACAACTTCGTCTGAAGAAGAAGTCTCTGATGACGTTTCAGAATCCTCTGAAGAACCGGTTTGCTGAACTTCTGTTTCAAATAGGTGCAAGAAGAAAACACAAAAGGTGAAAAATAATAAAAATAAGGCATAATAAAAAATAAAATAATTCAATGCACAAATTTTTAATTTTAGGGTTTGAGTTTTAAGTTAGAATTTAGAAATTTAGAGTGTGTGCATGGATTTAGAATTTGAAATTTCTATACAATTTAAAAAAAAATCAAAATTTATTTCTTTTGAAAATCTATTTTCGTCCCTTAAAAATTTATAGGTTCGCCCCCCTAACCTAAAGTCTTATGTCCTTCCCTGAGTGTATGGTGTATGATTTAAGGTTCATTGATAGAATTTAGATTTTAGGGGTTAGGGTTTAAGGTTTAGGTGTTATGATGCTAGGGTTTGAGATTTAGGTTTTAATTTTATAGAAGGGTTGTGTAAATATTGTTTACATAGCTTGTTTATCAAAATATAACACATGCAAAAAATGCTTGTTTGATTGGATTGTCATATTGACCTATATTTTTTTGAAACACTTCAATTTTAAGGTTCTATTTTTAGGTCAAAATGATCTCTCAGTAAATAAAAATTGTTAATCAACTAACTGTAAATGGTTTGAAATGATATGGCAAACATACATAGTGTGAGAAAACACACATCAGTGCCGAAATAAGTAAGCGACTGTTAGGGTTTAAGGTTTAGGTTTTATGATGCTAGTGTTAGAGATTTAAGTTTTAAATTTTATGGAAGGGGTGTGTAAATTTTTTTCTTACATAGCTTGTGTATCAAATTATAACACATACAAAAATATTTGTTTGATTGAATTATCATATTGGCCTATATTTTTTTGAAACACTTCAATCTTAACGTTCTATTTTTAGGTCAGAATGATCTCTCTATGAATAAAAATTGTTAATCAACTATCTGTAAATGATTTGAAATGACGTAGTAAACCTACGTAATATGAAAAAAACAGACATCAGTGTCGGAATAGGTAAGTGACTGTAGACGATATGTTGTAGAAGATAAGTGAGCAATGATTATGTTTAAGGTTACTACACAGAGGAAAATAACGGAAGAACGAATAGTAATATATAATTTTATTAGAGTAACCTAAGTACCACGATAACAAGGGTGTTTGGCTCATTACATGAGTATGCTTTATATAGCCCAAATCATAACAGAAAGTGATTAACAAATTACCAGCTAATCACAACTAACTACCAACTAATTACATTCTAACACAGCAATGGATGTTGATATAAAATTATATAAAAGTAATTATGTAAAATTATATAAAATTATATAGATAAATATATTGACTTGACAAAATGACATTTCAGGCTGAAAATGATTATATAAAATATAAAATTATTTTTTATATTGATGTGTTATTTTGTTAAGTCTTTTTAAATTATTTATTGTTAGTTGACTAACATTTTTCATCTACGAATGTATTATTTTGAGCTAAAATAAACATTAGAAGTTAAAGTACTAAAATAATAATAATAACTAAAATAACTATCAAGTCAAATGTTAAGAATATTTTTTTACATTATGACTAAAAATAAAATAAATAGAAAATAACTTTGGACATGTTGAAACATATGGGAATTGTCCCTGCTGAGCAATGTGATCAGTGTGTGTTATGTAGAGATGCTTGTGAGTCCAGGAACCATTTGTTTACTGATTGTCCATTCTCTAAAAAGATATGGACCACAGTTCTTGCGAGATGTGGATTGCAAAGAATGATGTAAGACTGGGAGGGGGGCTAAATTGGATAAATACTCGATTGAAGGGTAAATCTTTGCTCGTTTATGTTCTTAAAATTGCTTGGTGATCATACATATATTACATATAGGAGGAAAGAAATCAAAGGCGGTTTCAAAGTGTAAGTAGAGAGGTTGATGTCTTGGTAGATTGTATAAAAGAAACATTGTGTATTAAAATTCAGACTAGGGTAATTCGAATTGATTCTGTAAATAGAAACTTTTATGCTACTTGGGGAATTCCCTATGAGATGAATGCCTAATGAGCAAACATAAGATTTTTGTATTATTTTTTTCATGTCTTGAATAAATAAAAATACAACACTTATCCAAAAAATAGAAAATAATTGCAAGCTCAACGAACTCAATCACGCAAGCCCAACCTTTATTATTTTCAGTTCAAAACCACATCCCACGGCTAGTCGGCCCAACCGTATAAATTCATAAGGACCAGACCAACCATTATGCACAATATATATATATATATATATATATATATATATATATATATATATAGGATGGGATCAAGTTACATGGTGTAAAACTCATTTAGTTTTACACTAATTTAGGATCATTGGATAAAGTAAATAGATGGACGAGATTAACAGTAAAAAATGTGAAGATTATCACTTGAGAAAAAAAGATAAGGAAATAATCTGAGCCATCAATTATCATGATCTAACGGTCTAAAAACTGTGTAAAAGTAATTGAGTTTTACACAGTGTAAGTTGATCCTAACCCTATATATATATATTAGGATCAACTTACGCAATGTAAAACTTTTTAAGTTTTGTACGTTTTCTGGATCGTTAGATGAGGGGAATAGATGGCTCAGATTAACTTTTTACTCTTTTTTTCTAAGTGATAATCTTCACATATTTACTGTTAATCTCTTTCATTCGTTTCACTCATCCAACGATCTAAAAACGTATAAAACTTAAAGAGTGTTACACTATGTAAACGGATCCTATCTCATATATAGAGAGAGATAGTATCCGTTTACACAATGTAAAATTCTTTAAATTTTATACGTTTTTTAAACCGTTAGATGAGTGAGATTAACAGTAAATATGTGAAGATTATCACTTTTATCAAACTTTTAAAGCCAGACGCTTAAACCATGTTTAGAAGCTTTTCAAAGCATTAACATGTGCAAGCATTCCCTCGTCAGAACCAAATTTCTCCATTTCTTCCTTATCCAGGGTAATCCAAGCCTCTATTCCGTCACCATTAACGGTGTCCATGAAAGTAGCTACGTTCTTGATTCCTAGATCACCGGAGCCTGCCCATACGGGTTTCCCCCAACCAAAATCGGCTTCGTATCGAGGAAACCTGCATAAACTCGTCACGGCAAAGGGCACGATCGCGTCTTTGCCATATCTTGCTTCCAACTCGTTGAGTTTGTCGAAGTGATTATATCCATCTCGGAGCTTCTTCACGTATTCACTGTTCACTGCTTTTATGGAGTCTCTGATTCCGGTAACGACGTTACCGTCCGATGATGATAATATTGTCAGTGCAAGGCTGTAAATGTTTCCAAATGAAGATTCCGGCAACGGGGGATCAATTTTTGTACGTATATTTACCAAGTGAGTGATTGTGAACAGCGTGCCGAGTCTTGATTTTGCACCCTTGGCGGTAATCAAATGTTCCCAGATGAAAGCCGATAAGGCCTCGACGCGACTCGGGCGTGTTTGGTTACTGTTCTCGGAATATTTTCTTCTGATCACCTCCACTTCGGCGGCACCAAACACGAACCTCTTCGTTATAATTTGTTCCTTGTTTGATAGTTTGATTCTTTGTTTGAATCCCGAAACGTCTTGTGGTGGGAAAAGCGAGGCCGATTCGAAATCTGGCGCGGTTAACGCCGTCTCCCCACGAGCAATGGCTGCCCACGTTTTCACGAACGAGAAGAACGAAAGGGCGTCTCCGATTTTGTGGGAAACACAGACACCGATCGCTATTCCTCCGCAGTCGAAAACATTGAGTTGGATTCCGGCGAGAACTTTATTGACGCTGTGGACTTCAAAAGGAAGCAGTTTGTTGAGTTCTCTCGGAACTAGATTGTTTAAAACATCGGAAAGTTGGCACTTCACTCGAACTTCCACGAACGGTATCCCTTCATCGTTGCAATCGACGAACAATTGGTCCTCCGTTATCCGGCCGGCCAGCGGGTAGAAATAGGTGAGAGCATTGGAAACGGAGTGCTTCAACCGATCGGAAATCGTGATCTTGTCGGCTTCGGTATCGCATGTTTTTGGATAGAAATAGACCAAATGGTTATAGTGCGAGGGAGTTAGTTGGTCGAGGAACGATAAACGGTGGCGAAGTCCGCCGGCGGTCGGAGAGAATGGCTTCACAATCTCATCGGAAATCACTTCGACGTTAAGATTCATGCTGTACGTACGGAAGATTAGATTCTTATTAAGAATGAGGTTTTTGTGTTAACCAATGGCTAGTGCCAACGTTTTATATGTTGGAGTTGGCAGTGAGTCATACGTAGAAATGGTCAAATTATTTGTATATGCTGGGTTTCTACCTGACATGATAATAATATAATAATTCTCCTTTATATATTTAGGCATAATAAAAACAAAGGTAAGTTAGATTATATATAAATAAACTTTAATTTTAGCATCGATTATACCGCTAAACTAAAATTCATTCACGTGACCATCACAACAAGCCGTTAAAATTCGTTGACATCAACAATTTTAATGGAACAATAATATAACTGAAGTATAAACTAAAGTGAAATGTTAAAATAGTATTGATTTTAATTCAATAGAATAATCGGTATTAAACTTAAAGTTTAGTGTACTTGATGCAGTTTACTCTAAAAATAAATTTTTATTTTTATCCGTTTGAAGATTTATCTCAAAAATTAAATTGAGAGAAACATCGGATCAAACTCAAATAAAAACTTTCAATTTTTTAATATAATTAAATAGACAAATATCTGATGTAATCGGACTCATACCCATCCACTATGTTTATAATGAGTGTAAAATCGATGTTGTGAACTAAATATATAAAATATTAATATATAATATTATATATATTGTTTTCATTTATTTTGGAAGGACACCAATATATACAAAAATAAATAGGGCCGTAAACGAACCAAACGTTCAACAAACAGTTTACGAGGAAGTTGTTTTTATTCATTTAATTAAATAAACGAACACGAACAAAAGATCCATTTGTTCATTTACATTCGTAAACGTTTGATAATCCATTCATTTATGTTTGTTCGTTTAAATTTATCAACATATATCTATTTATATTTATTATTTTTATAACAAAAGTATTACTATATTTTAAAAAAATTAAATTTATTCACATATGTTCGTTTAACTTTTTTTTACATATGTCATTTTATGTTCGTTCGTTTGTGTCTGTTTACGTTGGTATATCATTTTAACAAACAAACACGAACAAGCTACATTCCTTAACAAACGGATACAAACTAGAAATTATATTCATTTAGTTGTTCGTGTTCATTTATTTGTTAGGTTAAAATTATATAAATAAACATGAATATACTTTCATTTATATTCGCTTGGTTCATTTATATGCCTAAAAATGAATTATTAAAATAAAACATAAAATTTATACGAACGGCAACAGAGAAAAAGGATAATGAGAAAATATCAATTGGTTTCACTTTTTATTTGTCTCCTTTTGTTTCGTATATATTTGAACATGACATTTGATTTTTTTAGTATATTTCTTTAAATTTCTTTCGTGCACTAAAATATAATGTTTGAAAGAGTACTCAACATATTAATTATATTGGTTCACATTTGATTTATATATATGTCTACTACTACTTGAACTTGTTTGTACCAACGCCATGCGTCTGGCTTCTAGAATTTAAAATTTCTAATTCGGTTATAAAATTATTAAAATATGAGATTATTTAGTAAATTATTGAACATATAAAATAACTCCTTAATTAATTTAATTGTAATATATTTTTTTATCATTTGGTTAATAAATATAAAATTACTTTAGAATTTCATCAACAAATGCATGGTATCTATAACATTTTCATTATAGGTTGATTCCAATTTAAACAATTTTCTATATTCATATTCATATTCATATACGATATACATATATATATTTTTTTCATATTTTTTTCGAGTTAAATCAAGTTTATGAAATTATGATTCGAATCAAGTCAAGTAAAAAAATATTCTTTTAAATCAAATCAAATTCTACTAATCACTATTTTTTGTTGAAACCCAGTTTCAAATAGGTGCAAGAAGGGAAAAAAACACATACAAGTAAAAGGTAAAATAAAAATAAATAGAAATAATTGCAAGCCTAACATTTGTTATATTTAGTTCAAAACCAAAGCCCACGGCTAGTTGGCCCATCCGTATAAATACAAATGGACCAGACTAACCACATGCATATTTTTTAGGAAATATATGTTGACTCCATAATGGATGTAATATGTAAATATATGACATGGTTATAAGTATAATTACAGATAATATTTCCATCCTCCTAAGAAAAAAAATTAAGAGTCATTATCAAAATCACCACGTCAATATTCAACCAGAAAACTTCGGTAGTAAAATTCAATAAGTGTCTCAGTTAAAAAGCGGATAATGTTCATCTTAGAAAACACGAGTTTAAATCGCTTTGTTTATAGGGTTTTTGTCTATTGTCAAATGATTAAGAATATATATGCAAAAAAAAACTTCAGTCGTAATGTAGAAATGATGATAAGCATAATCTATCTTGTATACGCATTCGCTAATAATTTTGAATACATCAACAAAATGTCACAAAATAAGATCTAACAACATTGGATTGTCGATCAACCTTTATTAGGGTAGGGACATGCGTCGTGGTGACCGCTACACGAACGCCAAACTATCATAAAAGTAAACAAAAACTATGTCACAAGACAGACAAAAATCGTGTCAAAAAACCCCCTACAAAAGCGTCTAAAAAGAATGAATCAAGACAATATATTTTTTTTGTTGAAAACTAAAATTAAAAAAGATCGTCAACAGTTAATAACCATCACAAAATTGGTGTCATCAACGACAACGTAAACAAATATGAAAATGACCAAATTTTTAATAATCAGTTAAAGTTTTAATGTCATGAAAACCATTGCATTCATTATAAGTAATGTGAAATAAACATCGTTTTCTAAGTTATTAAACATACATTATTTCAAGTGAATCTTTCACGTGCCCTACTAACCTTAGGCCTTAGCTATAAAGCAAACATATTTAACAAACCTATAATCTTAAGTATTATATACTAATTGATTCTAAACCACTCATCTGCAACATTAAATTAATATTGTCTGCGGAAGATAAGAATGATTAGGTAAGGTATTAATTATTAAGCAAACAATCTCTTTTTTCAAAATTTTTAAATCTAACAATTCAGAATAACATTAAATAAGATTCAAAGTTTAGAAAAATGTGTTATTGAATTAAATCGATTTTTTTAATTGTCGAGTTAATTGACATGTTGGGTTCATTAAATATAATATCAAGTAAGCAGTAATAAACAATTAAATAAAAACACACGTTTCATAATTGATTTATTTTTTATTAGACGTTGAGAAAACATTGTTTGAATTCAATCGCTGAAAAATAAATCATCTTATATAATGAAAACCATTTCTTAAATTTTATTTGGTTTGATTTTTTAATCTATGACTATAAGAAATGATGATTACTATAGTATTCTAAACTCTTAAAAACAATTAATAAGTCAAATTAAAAAAAAGGCCACAAACATTGCAATATGATCTTATAAAATTCAATAAATAAAAAATAGTTTTACAGATTATGATAATAATAATATTTTTTTTGGTATAACAGACATATAGAGCTAATTAAAGATCTTCCCTAATAAGGCTCGTAACAAAATATGGTGCCGAATCATATAAGATTTTTTCAACTGGCTTCCCACGGCTAACCGCCGCTAAAGCATCTACAACTTTGTTGTCATCCTATAGAACACATATAAATACTAATGACACTGTAAATAAGAGTTTGTGTTTAGACCGGAAAATCTATGTGTTAAGAGTTTCTCGTTAATTGAGTTTTTTATATAGTTGTACATAGCTTACTACTTTATTGGATAAATAAAAGCACACATTTTATCAAAAAAAAAAATAAACTATTGATCTTGTTTACAAATATAATCTTATTTTATTAGATTAATCGGTTTTTGCCAATAATCTGATTAATTATATTAATAAATAATAAAAGGGTAAACTACATTGGTAGTCACTGAACTTTTAGGGCGCTTTTAATAAGGTCACCGAACTTTTAAAAATTTCATTACAGTCACCCAACTTTTAATTCGCTTTCAATAAGGTCACTACCGTCAACCACCGTTAAAAAAGCCGACGTGGCATGTTAAATTTAAGGGTAAAATACATTGTTAGTCACTGAACTTTTAAGAGGCTTTCAATATGGTCACCGAACTTTTAAAACTTTTATTACTATCACTCAACTTTTAATTCGCTTTCATTACCGTTAAAAAAAAGCTGATGTGACACGTTAAGTTTAAAAATAAACGTTTTCCCACTATATTTTTCTCCCCTCTTATTTTCTTCCATCCAAACATGTCTCTTTCTTCCATATGAACCAAATTGTAATTTTTTGGTGAAGGTCGTTACTTCTCTAGTAACACATCAAGGAAAATATTAATGTATCTAGACATGCATGCGACATGTGTGAGAACAAGAAAATATTGGGAGACATCCGATGATGGAATGATAAAGAAATAACTAAAATTTTGCTCATAAAAATCCTCTTTATGCTTCAGGCCCGACATTTACTGAGTCATGCACTGGATAATGAGGAGTTCAAAGGAAAATATTAATGTATCTAAAAGATAGACATGTTTGGATGGAAGAAAATAAGACACAAAGTTAAAATAGGGTGGGAAAAAGTTTATTTTTAAACTTAACGTGTCACATCAACTTTTTTAACGGTAATAAAAACGAATTAAAAGTTGAGTGATGGTAATGAAAGTTTTAAAAGTTTGGTGACCATATTAAAAGCCTCTTAAAAGTTCAGTGACTAACAGTGTATTTTACCCTTAAATTTAACATGTCATGTCGGTTTTTAACCGTGGTTGACGGCAATGACCTTATTGAAAGCGAATTAAAAGTTGAGTGACTGTAATGAAAGTTTTAAAAGTTCGGCGACCTTATTGAAAGTACTTTAAAAGTTCGGTGACTATCAGTATAGTTTAACCATAATAAAAACGTGAAGTTATGACAGATTTTTAGACAATAAAGAAAGAAGGCAAGAAAAGCAACGTATTTAGATAAGAACAAAAGAAATAAATGAGTGCTTCCACTTCCCCCAATTAAATACTAAATAAATCATCATATAATATAACATAGGGTAAACTACTTAGGTGACCACCGAGCTATTTGAGTGAACCTATTTTGATCACTGAACTAGGCAATTTGTAAATTAGACCATTAAACTTTTAAATTAGTTATATTTTGACCACCGCCGTTAAAAAACTAACGAAGGGGTGACATGGTAGTTAACGGAATTTTATAAAATTATACATTTGGTCCATCTTATTTACCTATTATATCAATTTGGTCATGATTTTAATTTAATTCAAAATTTTAAGGCTACAATACAATAATGACACATGTCACCGTCTAATTAGACAAATTTTCTATTATTTTTAATTTATTTAATTTAACATTTCTCTCCAATAATAAGGTGGCACGTGTCGCCATATGATTAAAGGGAAAATAGATAGAATGAAGGTTTGCACCCAATGGGAATTTGACATGTATTTTTAATTCGATTCTAATTTTTTTTGTTTATATTAGTTTTAGAATTTTACTTTCTTTTAGGTATTTTTTTAAATTGTTAACACATAATGATGTGATATTATAATATATTATCACTTAAAAGTTATATAAAAAAACTATTTACATGTTTTTTGGTAAAAAATATTATTTGTATGTTTTGAATTGGGTTAAATATATTTTTTATCGGTAAAGTAGTATGATTTTATAAAAAAATAAATATACAAACCATTATTACCATGTATTTTTTTTTGAATTGGGTTAAATGTATATTCCTGGACTTGATAACTTGTATCTAACTGATACATAAACCTTTTTATGAGACTTAATTGGTACTTGAAATTGGTAGCTTTTTCAAACTTGATTGTTAAATTTATATTTTTTTAACTTTTGTCAACACTTTGAGACTGTGTCCTCTTATCACCTAAAAAATAAAACATACATTTCTTTTTGTAATATTTTGGCACTATGATGTTGTATTACGTCATCATTTCAATTAAAAATTTAAAGTTCAAGGACCAAATTAAAAAGTTGTGAAATTCATGTACCAATTAAGTCAAAAGAAGGTTTAAGTATCAATTAAGTACAAATTGACAAATAATATTTTAAATTTATTTTATTTGTTTTTTAAATAAAATCCCATACATTTTTTAGAGTTAAGCGATGATATAATACAATCTCATAATATTACTTCATATTGTGGCCACATTACAAAAAGTTGAAAATGTGAAAAAGAATTAGGGACCAATTTGAAAAAGTTATTAAGTATAGGGAGTAAATTGTACTTTATCCAAAACCTAAAACTAAATCATTATAATTATGCTATTTTCTTGTTGTATGAATAATATATTAGCAGCATCACTTTCATTACAATCAGAAAACTGATAAAAAGAGGTTCAGGCCAGACAGAAGAAAAAGACCCCTTTTTTCGGCTCTTAATTTCCTTAACACTCTCTGTTGTGCTCTGGGGATTGGGTTCTAAAAAGGGAAAACTCAGTTGTTCATCTTTGTAGATTCTCCAGTGTCTTGTCAAGGTTTCTCTGCTTTTTTAAAGAGACAGATATGGTGTATTACCAGTTATCAAAGTGTTCTTATGAGGACTCTTTAAGAATTCTGAAAGCTGATATACAACATGCAAATTCTTTGTAAGTTTCTATATTTTAGGGATTTGATATTGTTAAAAACTTAGTATTTTGATTTTGATTTTCTTTTGGCTACCTTGATTGTTTAACTTTGTTCTTGTTGTTTCTGTTCATTAGTTGCTTGATTGGGTTGCTTTTGATGATCATGCTTGAAAAAAGCTCAAATTTTTAGTTGCTTTGCTAGTTGTGTAAAGAAGAAATTTACAAAAAAGGAGAATTACCCAGTTTGGGGTTTGAAAAAGTTTAATTTTTTAGCTGCTCTGCTAGTTGTGTAAAGAAGAAATTTACAAAAAGGAGAATTTCCCAGTTTGGGGTTTGAAAAAGTTTAATTTTTTAGCTGCTCTGCTAGTTGTGTAAAGAAGAAATTTACAAAAAGGAGAATTACCCAGTTTGGGGTTTGTCTGATTCTTCACTCTTATTATGATAATCTTTGGACTTTTGTTTTTCATATGTTATTGTTGAATAATCAATTTCAGACATTTAGCATATGGTTTTAGTATTATGAATTGTCCTAAAGTTTATCTCTGCCTATTTGTTGAGCTTGTTGGTAGTTTGATGTTTCTTTAGCTGATAGCAACTTTAGAAACCTTCACTTATTTAATGGCAGTATGCTAATATTTGCATATTTGTGATGTTCGAATCTCGATGCTCGGCTTAGAATGCAGTTTAGATATCTCCATTTTAGTTGCTCTAAGAGTGTTTGTGTTCTTTGGCGGTTTTAGGGCTGCTGCAATTCCGAGGGCCAAGACCGGTGCTCGCATTCAAATGAAATTGGTGTACAATCATTTGGCCCCCCTCTTTCTATTTTTGTTGCAATGGATGGACTGTTCCTGCATATGTCTACTCCCTAGATATCTAGACCTCTTTAACATACTCGTATACAAGGTACATTCGTCTTACCGGCTTATTTTGTTATCGCCTTTCACATTTATTCTCATGTATATTTATGTGCGCCCTTTGTTCATTTATATATTGTCTGGTACAGGTCTATACAGACGGGAGATCGAAGATATCTAGACATGGAAGGAAGGCAACAATTCGAGAGTTTTACGGTATGCATTGTTGGAGTGTTTTTTTCCCCTGCTATAATGACTCATTTACCTTCCATTGATTCGCTCTGCTTATTTAACTCAACTGTAGGTGTTATATTACCATCTCTTAAAAGGCTCCATGGTAGCTTGGGGGAGTTGGATGATGATAAGGAAGCCCGTGTTACATCGGGGAGTTCTGCTAAGATAAGAGTAGAATTAGATAATAGACTTGGTAATATTGATTTCGAGAGGGAAGATGAATGTGGGATTTGCTTGGAGCCTTGCACGAAAATGGTCTTGCCTAATTGTTGTCATGCAATGTGCATCAAATGTTACCGCAACTGGTATGATAATTCGAAATCTCGCGTTATTTCTCTTGCATTTACGTGCTTTGCAGTTTCGCTCTTAACGTTTTCTTTTCCAAATTATAGGAATATGAAGTCCGAGTCCTGTCCTTTCTGCCGTGGTAGCTTGAAAAGAGTTAACTCAGAAGATCTATGGGTGCTTACTTGCAACGATGATGTGGTTGACAATAAAACTGTTTCACAGGAGGACTTGTTGCGTTTTTACCTCTACATCAACAGCCTTCCGAAAGATTCCCCGGATGCGCTTTTCTTGGTATATAACGAGTACTTAATTTGAAGTCGATTAAAAAACACGGTGTACTGATAGAAAAAAAGCAGACCATCAAATGTAAATAAAGCCTGGTATGAAAAATTCCCTCTGCTGCTTACGAGAAAAACTTAGTCCCATTTCTTATGCTTTTCGGAAATTAATGAACATTAGTGTAAGAAACCCTCATTTAGTTACTAATGGAAGCTGTCATTTATGAAATTCGAGTCTGTGATATTCCTTCATCTTTCTTGCTGAAAGTGGTTGACGAAGTGCATGAATCGGACTAATTTTTCAGCCAAATCCCTCGTGTATCTACTTCTAGTCTCCTTTTTTGAAGTGTTCAATGTCCGGTTGATAAAGCATGTTCCGTCGTTTGTATATCGTGATGTTTCCGAAAGGAGAAAAGGATCAGGTTGTGAAACCCAGAAATCTCTTGTAAAAGTATTCATTCTCTTGCTTTCAGAGTTGTATTTTCTCTACAGGGTGACAATGTTGGAACTGAATGATGAAATTGTAGAACTAAGGTTTTGATATAATATTTGAAAAATGTTTTGGACTAAATTGAAAAGAATTTAAAATATGTTTTTAGTCAAAAACAACTTGAAAATATGTTTAAGGGTTTTTAAAGCTCTGGAATGGACTTAAAATACGTTTAAAGCGGTCAAAACCATGCATTCCAAGTGACCGTATCGATACTGTATCTGAGTGTATCGATACGCCTTGAGGTTTTCAGGCAAATAGAGTTCCAGTAGCTAAAACCCGTATCGATACGTCAAGCGTATCGATACGGTGTCTAAAACCCGTACCGATACGCTTACACGTATCGATACGGTATGTTTTCAAATAGCCCAACGGCTAGTCGCGTACCGATACGGTGGTATCGCGTACCGATACGCCAACGGTCAATTCCCAACGGTCTTTTGAATTTGCAGGACCGTACCGATACGCCAGGCATGCGTATCGATACGCATCAGCAGAAAGCTCAACGGCTATATCAGACTTTCAAGACCGTATCGATACAGGGTATAGTGTATCGATACACTAGGCTGATGAAATGCATTTTGTGGGAAATAAACGGCTATTTTGTATCCCCAACGGCTATGAAACATCCCCAACGGCCATAAACGGCTAGGAACTCAATTTGGAGTATAAATAAGGCCTCCAAGCATCAAGATTAAGTAGAGCTTCAATTGTTACAACATTATGAGTGAAAAACGTGTCTAGAGCTTAAATCGTTCATTTCTTGCTTAGACAACACTAGTGAGCTTACATTGTTAAATTTGCTCAAGTGTTTTAGGTTTTGGGTGAGTGCGTAATTGTGCAAACAAACACCTATTTAGAGGGTTTCAAGTTTGCTTATTGTTTCTCTTTGTAAAGAGGGTTTTCCTTCAAGCTTTGGGTAGAAAGCTTCGAGGGTTGTAAAGGGTTTCCTCCTAATCCTAGAAAAGGGGACGAATCAATTAGTGGATTGATTGCGAAATCCTTAGTAGGAAGCTAAGGTAGTGGATGTAGACCTTGGTTAGAAGGTTGAACCACTATAAATCATCGTGTATTTATTCTTTCAGCTTCCTAAACCCTTCCACCCAAAAATCCACCTCTCCACCACTTGGCGAGCATAATCGGTTGATCGAATCGAGCCCCGAAAAACCCAACAATTGGTATCAGAGCTTGGCTCAATTGAAGGGGATTCACATCCTATTGAAAAGATCCGGCAAGCTCGATCAACATTTCACCAACCGGCTCAAAATGTCGCAATCCATCAACATACCGCCCTTCTTCGACGGAGATCACTATGCCCATTGGAAGACAAAGATGAAATTCTTCTTGAAGGCAAGAGATTACAAACTATGGGACATAGTTGAAGATGGTCCGTTCGTGCTTCAAGGAAGCAAAGCGGAATGGAGTGTCGACGATCGCAAGAAGATGGAGCTTAATTGTAGAGCCTTGCACATGCTCTTTTGTGCTTTTGGCCCAACCATCTATGAGAAGATGTCTTCTTGTGAAAATGCCAAGGAGGTATGGGACAAGCTTGAAGTCACATACGAGGGGACTAATGAAGTCAAGGAGACCAAGATTGGGCTCCTCACCTTAGAGTATGAAAACTTCAAGATGAATCCGGAAGAGAACATCGAGAAGATGTTTGATAGATTCTCCACCATCACCAATGGTCTCAAAGGTTATGGAGAAGCCATCCCGGAAGAAAAACTTGTCCGAAAGCTCATCTACTCACTTCCCGAGTCTTGGGACTCAAAGAGGACCGCCATCATCGAAGCTAAAAATTTAAAAAATTTGAAGCTTGATGAACTCATGGGGTCACTTCTTACTCATCAAATCATGAAGAAAAACAAAGAAGATGAGAAAAGGAGGGAAGAAATTAGAGCTATGGGAGAGAAAAAAATCAAGAGGCTTGGCTTCAATGCCATGGCTCTCAAATCCTCCACAAATCATCACGTAGATTCAAGTGAGGAGGATAGTGAAGATGAAGAGATGAACTATCTCTTCAACAAGCTCGCACGATTCATGAAGAGCAAAATGGAAAAATCCAAGCATGAATCGATGAAGAAGATGAAGGATTCCCACAAATCCAAAAAGAAGGGATCATCTTCAAAACAAGCATATGTGGCCGCTTGGAGTGATGAAGACTCCACCGATAATGAAGTAGCCCACCTATGCATGATGGCCCTCAATGAGGGGGAGGTAACTTCTAACTCATCTATTTCAAATTCTTATACATTTGATGAGTTACAAGAAGCCTATGATGAATTGGTTTTTGAATTCAAGGCTTCATTTTCGAAAAATAAAAAATTGATTTCAAAGTTGAAAACCGAAAATGATTTGCTTTCTAAAACCAATTTAGAGTTTGAAGCAAAAATCAAAGATTTTGAACTTAAAGTTTTAAATTTACAAAACTTGCTTCAAACGATGGAAAGAGATCATCAAAAAGAAGTTGATGATCTCAAAAAGGAAAAAGATTTGATTTCCAATGAACTTCAAAAGAAAAACAATTTTGGAAAATCAAATTTTTATGTAAGACAATCTAGTGCCCCTAGATTTTTTAATGGAAAATGTTTTAGAAGTGTTTGGGTCCCAAAAGGACTAACCACTTCAACTAAAAAGGATGAAATTGAAAAATGGATTCCTAAGGGGACTAAATTTTGTGCTACTAACGTCTATGGATCCAAAGCAATTTGGATACCAAAAATCACTTGATTGTCTTTTGCTAGGTGTGATGGAGAGTGTTCAACGAGTCAAACATTAAGGGGGAGCTCCATGCACACAAGGAAGAACACTTGAAGAGGAAGGCTTCACATCCTCCCTTGGATTCAAGTGTTGGTAAAAATTTCTAGTTGTTTTTAATTTTATTTGATTTATTTTTTTATTCAACTAGATATTCATAAATGTTGGACTAACATTCTGATGATGCTATGAGTAAGGGGGAGCCAATTTTAAACCAAAATTTTAAAGTGTCAAAATTTTTTTTGCCTCCTATGTTATCGTAAACTTAAATGTCATTTTAAATTCTTTTTGATATAACAAAAAGGGGGAGAAATGGTTTGAAAAATTGAATTTTCAAAAGAATAAGGGGGAGCTTTATTTTGGTTTCATATTTTAAATCTCTTATTCACATTTTTAAAATCAAAGGGGGAGAATCCCAAACAATTTTTCAAGTTGGTTTTATTATATCAAAAAGGGGGAGATTGTAGAACTAAGGTTTTGATATAATATTTGAAAAATGTTTTGGACTAAATTGAAAAGAATTTAAAATATGTTTTTAGTCAAAAACAACTTGAAAATATGTTTAAGGGTTTTTAAAGCTCTGGAATGGACTTAAAATACGTTTAAAGCGGTCAAAACCATGCATTCCAAGTGACCGTATCGATACTGTATCTGAGTGTATCGATACGCCTTGAGGTTTTCAGGCAAATAGAGTTCCAGTAGCTAAAACCCGTATCGATACGTCAAGCGTATCGATACGGTGTCTAAAACCCGTACCGATACGCTTACACGTATCGATACGGTATGTTTTCAAATAGCCCAACGGCTAGTCGCGTACCGATACGGTGGTATCGCGTACCGATACGCCAACGGTCAATTCCCAACGGTCTTTTGAATTTGCAGGACCGTACCGATACGCCAGGCATGCGTATCGATACGCATCAGCAGAAAGCTCAACGGCTATATCAGACTTTCAAGACCGTATCGATACAGGGTATAGTGTATCGATACACTAGGCTGATGAAATGCATTTTGTGGGAAATAAACGGCTATTTTGTATCCCCAACGGCTATGAAACATCCCCAACGGCCATAAACGGCTAGGAACTCAATTTGGAGTATAAATAAGGCCTCCAAGCATCAAGATTAAGTAGAGCTTCAATTGTTACAACATTATGAGTGAAAAACGTGTCTAGAGCTTAAATCGTTCATTTCTTGCTTAGACAACACTAGTGAGCTTACATTGTTAAATTTGCTCAAGTGTTTTAGGTTTTGGGTGAGTGCGTAATTGTGCAAACAAACACCTATTTAGAGGGTTTCAAGTTTGCTTATTGTTTCTCTTTGTAAAGAGGGTTTTCCTTCAAGCTTTGGGTAGAAAGCTTCGAGGGTTGTAAAGGGTTTCCTCCTAATCCTAGAAAAGGGGACGAATCAATTAGTGGATTGATTGCGAAATCCTTAGTAGGAAGCTAAGGTAGTGGATGTAGACCTTGGTTAGAAGGTTGAACCACTATAAATCATCGTGTATTTATTCTTTCAGCTTCCTAAACCCTTCCACCCAAAAATCCACCTCTCCACCACTTGGCGAGCATAATCGGTTGATCGAATCGAGCCCCGAAAAACCCAACAGAAATGAATGAATATTGAGTTGATTTAGATGTAGATAATGAATGGATGATGACCATTGAAGAAAGAATGGCCTGAATTAGAGAAAACTTCAGGCCCCATTCACTCCTTTGTACCATTCTTTTTGTTTTTATTTATTGTACTTTTATTTTTATTTCGCTATTTATTGCACTTTTTATAATAAAAAATGAAGTCGTTATATGTCGACTTCAGGTCAGTATATGTTCATACATATTCTTAATCTTTTAACAATGCACATATACCTTATAAACAAAGCAATTTGAACCGCGTCTTCTAGGACGAACATCATCCGTTTTTCACTAGGACACTTTTTTTTATCAAGAAGAAAAACGTTCAATTAAAATTGGAAAAAAAACCCGGAACATACAACGACAATACAAGCCCCATGCGAGGGCAACGACCAAGACAAAACATAAAAAAACAAACCCACCAGACGTAGGCATCGGTGAAAACCAACAAACAACAAAAGAAAGCCAGCATTTGTAAAATGCTAAAGCTGAGACAGCGTCCACTGGTTCATCCAGGGATAGCTTTAAACAACCAACAAGCGTCGGTAAACACAGCAACGATCCAACAACGGTTAGCCGAAACTTGAGACAACAGAGAAACGCTCGAAATTCGCCTGAGAGCTCCCTCCGGAGGTATGCTCCCACTCCAATCGAGATGGGCTTTGTCAAGGCAAGCGGAACGTAACTCTTACGTTGTGGCCACGACAAGTTGATAAAGAATGCAACAGCAAGAGAGAACCAGTCCTGAACTAAAACCGCGAAAAATCTAAAACTGTTATCTTTCGATAAGCGGAACTACATCAATCGGAGCTTAAATTTTTCGCTGAGCTGAGACACTTGTTGAGTTCTAATACTATTATACTTATGAAATAAGAACAAGTAGCGGAATCACACCAATAATTGGAGGACTGAAGTGTACCTTATGTTAATTCAGACATTGATGAATAAGAAACTTTGACAGGGTTAAAAGTAAAACAATGGCGGATGTTAGATCCCTAAATAGCCGCGGGTACACCTCAGGCACACATTGGGGGTCCTCACGCCTCACTCCTTGGTCAAAAAGAAACGAATAAGAAAAGAAAAGCCATCACCAACCATGGAGACCGACTGCTAATTTAGGGTTACATGTCGTTACATGTCGACTTCAGGTCAGTATCTGTTTATACTATTCTTAACTCTTTGACAATACGTATATTCCTTGTAAACAAAGCGATTTGAACCATGTCTTCTAAAACTAGACCTGGCAAACTTGACCCGAGAACCGAAAACTGAACCGATTTACCCGAACCGAACATGCTTACTCGAAATTTGACCCGAAACTGAACCAAAACCGAACTGATTTTTAGTTGAACCAAAATGGACCCGGATCAAAGACAACCCGAAATAAATAAAAGATATTAATAGAAATAAAAAAGATGAGATATGAACAATCGCACAACTCACCAAAAAGTCAAATATATTAGTTTTATAAAGCCATATAAAGGGTGTAAAAAAACTGACCAACCTAAAAATTTGATTAAAACCGACCGATCTTCATCAACCAGAAATTGACCCGAACCGAACAGAAGCGAAAATCAACCGACCCGAAAATCAACCGAACAATAGAACCGAACTGAAACCGAACCGAATCTGAATCGAATGATATCAGACTCGAAATAATCAAAACCGAAATGACCCGAACCGATTGACCCGTTTACCACCTCTATCTAAAACGAACATCATCTCTTTTTCACTGGGACAATTGAGTTCTAATGCTATTATATTTCTGAAATAAGAACAAGTGGCGGAATCACACCAATGATTGGAGGACTGAAGTGTACCTTAGGTTAATTCAGACATTGATGAATAAGAAACTTAGGCAAGGTAAAAAGTAAAACAATGGCGGATGTTAGATCCCTAAAGAGCCGCGGGTACATCTCAGGCACACATTGGGGGTCCTCACGCCTCACTCCTTGGTCAAAAAGAAACGAATAAGAAAAGAAAAGCCATCACCAACCATGGAGACCGACTGCTAGTGGAAACCGACGACACTGCCGTGTCTTTTTAGTCAACCAAACCTTTAGCCCATTCCCATATACTCTTTGTCTCTTCTTCCTTTCTTTTTTGTCATGGAAGTGAAGAATTGCAGCATTAACTTCTTATTTTGATCTGCTTCCAATCATATATGTTCAAGAATTTTAAAAACAAACTATGGCAAGCTGTGCCGTACGTGGTGGTTGCCCCTCCGACTATGTAGTTGTTTCCATAGCCATCTTCTCCATGATATCGTAAATTTCTTTTCTTTGGAATCTTTACTAAAAACCCATTTTACATTCTTCATTTCGAAGTTAAAAGTTCCAAGCTTTTTAGATGGGCAGTTTTGTTTGGTCATCACCTGTTTGATGTTATGCCTCAGTGGAATTTTCTTACCTTTTCAATCTGTTTTTGTTAATGTTTTGTCTTTCCCGTTTTTGCAGACTTATTGTGAGGTCGACTTTTTCGTTTTTGATACACAAGGTTCCAAGTGCAAAAGGAAGTGCCTTTTGGATTCCCGTCATTCAAGTTATTGCCAGCTTCAATTTTCTGTTATCAATTGTGGTAAGGCAATACAGACTTTAATTTTCTAGTTGCTCATTCATATCTCCATGATTAAGTTGTTAAATCATGTGCTTTCCACAGATGGCACTTAACTTTCTTAAATACAAAAAGAGCTATTGGTGGTTGTCATGCTATGTTTGGGCAGGTAATAAATCTCTAATTACTTTTCAGTTCACTTTATGTTTTTTCCATGAAAATGGTCTGAAGCATATTTTGCTTTCAGTATGGTTTGAAGGTCCACTCGGATTTGGTTTGTTGATAAGCTGCCGGATAACACAGGCATTTCAACTATACTATGTATTTGTCAAGTAGGTGGAGATTCTTCTATTTGAGAAATTTCAACTGTACTATGTATTTGTTAAGTATCAATTATACATTTTTATTGTACATTATTATATAATTTCTTTTATTGTAGTATCTTGTGGCACCCTCTTTCCAGTTCTTAGAAATTCCCATATTGCTGTTAAATTCTGTTAATTTTGCTACCTTTTTGTCTCTTTTCTTAAACCAGGCAAAAACATGTTGGTTAAATTCTGTTAATTTTGCTTGATTATCAATTACTTCATTCTGTCAATTACTTAATTTTCAGTGAAATGGCTCAGTACTTTAGTTATAGGTCATCCTCTACTACTTGAATCAAAAAATTTAACTGCATCTTTTACTATGAAACTTTGCTACGTGCCATAGGACAATTTCCTAAGCCTTAACTAGATAGTAATACTTCCAAACCTCAAGTTTGCATCACATTGCAGCGTTTAGTTTTCATAGAGCTGTTATCATCTGTTTAAAACATGCCATTTCAGCAAAATTTGGTTAATTTATATGCTGTTGATCTTTTCAGGAGGCGTTTACCACCGATTAGATCTCATATGTTTCTTCCATTGATTCTTTTGCCATGGGTTGCAGGTGCTGCATGTAAGAATGTAAAATACCTTCCTATTTATATGGTTGAACATATTGCAGTGAAGTTAAGCTGATCTTTTAGCAACACTTTCTCCAAATGAGTTGTTTCATCTATTTATTTAACTTATGAATATCATAGACAGATATCTTGAAGTTGAATTAACATATGGAATGGTCATCTACAATGCTTAGAAGTATATTTTCATTATCTATCCTTATCGTCGTATCAACAGTCCTATTACCTGTCCAGGATTTTTCTATTGGCACTCAGGAATCTATGGATGCATCAAGCTTATTTATGACAATTTTTTCCTCTTTTGTTCTCTAACATCACTGTGATTCCTATTTTTGACCAGAGGTGTTAATTTCTTGTAGTTATTCACGAGAAGAAACCTCTCAATTACAGATGTCACTTGGGAAGTCATTGGATAATCCCCGTTGTATCTCTTCACACATTATATGTTGCTGTTTTGATGGGGTTCACAGGGGCCATTCGGCACATAGAGTTTAGGTTTGATGAACTCAGAGACCTTTGGCAGGGAATACTTGTCTCAGCATCACTGATTGGTAAATTTTTATTTAGGTTCCATACACAGCTTACAACTCCTCAAATTGGTTCCGCGTATGTTGCCCGATACATTATCATCATTGATAAAGGAATCCTTGGTTTTTTGTAGGATATCTCCTTTGTGTATTTGTGTTGTGTTGACTTTCATTTTCTTACTTCTGCTCCTTTGAATTTCTCAGGAGTTTGGGTGTCTGCTTACATCTTGAATGAAATTCACGATGATATCTTATGGCTTCAAGTGGTCTCGAGATTTATGCTTTTACTTACTGTAATTGTTCCTTTGCATCCTGATGGGCTTGCCTACATCATTAGTCAGTTGACATACACATTGTTGAAGTCTAAAATTTTGTGTTTGGTGACGTGGCTCGGGTTTGTTTTACAGGCAAGCATTCTTGTACTGGTTTTCTTCTCCATATCAATTTCACAACCTCTGCTCTCACAAATCAGCTTGAGGAAAAGGGAACCTCTAGAACTCAAAACAATGGGTCAAGCTCTGGGCATACCAGATAGTGGACTGCTATTACAAAGAGAAGAAGCTGTTGACGTTGATCCTAATGAACCGTTGGATAAGCTTCTTCTTAACAAACGGTTTCGTCAGTCTTTTATGGCATTTGCAGACAGGTACGTAAGACTTCACTATGCTCCAGTTAGATTCTCTTATGGGGGTTTGTTACTTTTTGTGTCTTTTTTTCTTTATTGGTGAAAACATTTTTTTTCATTTTGGTTATTGATTGTTTTCTCATGCTTGCCAAAGAAATGAGAGAATATTATGTGTTTTGCGGCGATTCATCTGCGTAGAAAACAATAGTTGGATTAAAATGTTTTCATTATCTAAGGGGAAAATGGTTTTCCCATCAAAATTCTGTAAACTAATGAACAGATTATTCATGACCTTAAAAGGTTAAAAGAATTTTTTTTTAAGTGAACTTGTTTCTTCCTGATCACAGTTGTTTGGCTGGGGAAAGTGTGCATTTCTTCGATGAGGTGCACGAGCTTGGCAAAATTCCAATAGATGACCCTGTAAGAAGGATCTACATGGCACGACATATCATTAATAAATACATAATAGCAGGTTTGTTTGTTGTTCTTGTTTTCAAGGAAGCACTGCTCACATTTTAGCTTTTTTCTTCCTTATTTTCCATCTTGAGCCTTTTGATATGGAGAAGTCCATGTAACTTAAAATATAACTTTTCTATCCTGCAAATATAGAAGATTGGCTCTTCTCAGAAGTGCATTCTCCAGTAGATAAATTGATAGATCATGATTCAAATTTAAATGTTTGTTGTGAGTTCGGGTTTTTAGGTCATTATTGTGCCGAAATTCTGAAGAAACTAGTTTACCCTGTTTTCTATTTTTGGCATGAGGATTAACTGTGTTAGCTATTTGACATTAGTAACTAAGATTTCCCAACAGAGAGAATGCATGTAGAACTTTATTGCTATGACTTTTCATTGTCTTTAAAGTTCTCGTCTCCGATAACTTTGCCCAATGCAATATCTGGAAATGGGTATCGATCTTTTTTTATCATTTTGTTTATGAAGTTTGATTTTGACAATTATCACGAGCTTTTATTTCGTGCAAGAACTCCTGTTGCAAGTTCTGCATTTATACAATTTCCTGCCCAACTTGCCATGCAGGTGCAGCAATGGAAGTTAACATATCTCATCGAATCCGGCAAGGAATTTTGACCACCACTGATCTAACACATCCCGATCTCTTCACCAATGCACTAAATGAACTAATCCAGTTGATGAAAATGGTGGGTTATTTTCATTGAAGTATATGGTTCATACTTCATATCAGTGATAATCCATCTATTATATCAGTTCGGAACTATGTTCGTTCGTGTCTAAACAAGTTATCTATTTTTGTATTATAGAACTTGGCAAAAGATTACTGGTCATCCATGTACTTCATCAAATTCAAAGAAGAAGCCAGAACGAGACGTTGTGGGCAAGAAATGGAAGAGATGACCGGGTATGATTTCTCGCCCAGGTTGAGTTCTGTTCATGCTAGTGACGATCCCTTCCACCAGGACCATTTTTCAAGGGGATTTACCCAAGATATCCATGCTTCATCCTACACACATTGAACTAAAGGTTCGTAAACTGCCTTGCTGTTTACTGTAAAGTTAATATCACATATGGTTTTGTTCGAGGTTCTGACTTGAGGAATGGCGAATCGATCTGTTCCACGGATTTCACATCGATGTGCTTCGAACGAGTTTTTTTTTCTCTTTCGTTTTAGATGTCGAGGTGGGCGATGGGATATGTAGGTTTAGTACATGCTTGTTCTGTTTTGCTCATGCACTCGGAATTAGTATTTTACCCTTGAAGTGTATTCATTTTATATTCCTTTGTATATATACACACATACGAATACTATATCATATCAACCTTGAGACTGACATTTTCAAAATCTTGCCAAAAGTTCACGTTCGAATTTCAACCCTAGTTCTTTTTTATTGAACACAGATTAGTTCCAAAAGCTCCCACTTCTTTGTTCTCTCAGTCTCTACTCTAGGAAAAAAAACCAATTAAGCCACTAATTTTTTTGTACTTAATTAAGCTAACAAACTCAAGAAAAAAAAATTAATTTGCCCTTTTGACTAACGTTGACCATTAAATTTAACGGTTTTTTTTTTTTTGAATTTTTTTGACACATGTCTTAACATGATAATGCCACTTGTTGTTTATAGAAAATTTTAAAATTTAAAAAATAAAAAAATCAAAAAAAAAATTAAAATTTAAAATTTAAAATTCTAAAAAATTATTTTAAAAATATTTTTTATTAATTTCGAAATTTATTTCAAAATAGTAAATATTTATTTTTCAAAATATTAAAATATTTTTAACAAAATGATATATTAAAAAATATTAAATATTATTATTATTATACAATTATAAAAAAATTCAAAATAATGTTTTATATTTTTAATAATATTTTTTAATATTTGTAAGAATATAGTTTTAAATATATTTTAAAAATCAAAATAACTTTTATTGTTTTCATTTTTTTCAAATTATTTTTATACTTGTATAATAATATTTAATATTTTTATTTTTTTAAATGTTTTCATATTTTAAAATTTTATTATTTCAAAATACATTTCGAAATTAATTTTAAATATATTTTAAAACTCAAAATAACTTTTATTGTTTTTATTTTTTTTCAAATTATTTTTTAAACTTGTATAATAATATTAAATATTTTGAAAATTTATTATTTTAAAATAAATTTTTTATATTTTAAAATACTTTTTATAGTTTTCCAGAATTTTAAAAAAATATTAGACATTTTTTTTGTTTTTAAATATTTTTTAAACATTTAAAATTAAAACATTCGTAGAAATGACAAGTCCTCTAAAAAAAAGGACAAGTCAAATGTTAGCAAACCAAACTGAAAGTTAGGAACAGGTAGAACCGGCGGCCAAGGCTGTACTCACGCCGCTCGCATTTCCGGACAATAAAGATCTCCCACGTTTCAGTTTCATGTCACTGTCGGCCATCAAAACTTAGTTATTTAAGGCGGTTTTCAGCTCAGCTACTTCACCCATTTTTCGTACCATTTTCCCACCATCTGTTTCCGCCTACCCTCTCTTTCATTTCTCATTTACACGAAACCACAGCTTTCTTCTTCACTGTATTTATCTTCCCCTTGAATCTCTCGCCATTTCCAGTTTTTTTCTTTTTTTCTTTCCTCTGCGTTATCCATGGCGGCAACCTGTTTCTTCGACACTCTCAAGACTCAACCTTTATGGGGCCTTGCTCTTTTCACTTTGGGTTCTTTGTCACTTTTGAAATCTTCATTCGTTTTCCTAAAATGGGTCTGGGTCAATTTCCTTAGACCCGGTAAGAATCTCAAGAGCTATGGCTCATGGGGTCTTGTAACCGGACCCACTGACGGTATCGGCAAAGCCTTCGCCTTTCAGTTAGCTCGTAAGGGGCTGAATCTCGTCTTGGTGGGTCGAAATCCCGATAAACTCAAGGACGTTTCCGATTCAATCTTGGCCAAGCACGGCAAGATTCAGATCAAAACAGTTGTCGTGGACTTCACCGGCGATCTGGACGAAGGCGTGAACAAGATAAAAGAAGCCATTGAAGGGTTGGACGTTGGGGTTTTGATCAACAACGTTGGGGTTTCGTATCCTTACGCAAGGTTCTTCCACGAGGTTGATGAGGAGCTGCTGAGGAATTTGATTAAGGCTAATGTTGAAGGCACAACGAAGGTGACTCAAGCTGTTTTGCCCGGAATGGTCAAGAGAAAGAAAGGCGCCATTGTTAATATCGGCTCCGGTGCTGCCATTGTCATCCCTTCCGATCCACTTTATGCTGTTTATGCTGCTACTAAAGCGTATGTGTTTGCCCTTTTTTCTGCAAAAGTTAATGAATCCTTGTTTGAATGTTGGATTTATTGATATTATAGTCTTTTTCTGGGTTTGTTTCAGGTATATTGATCAATTCTCAAGGTGCCTTTATGTTGAATACAAGAACAGTGGAATTGATGTCCAGTGTCAGGTAATTTGTGTGCTTACTAGAACCTATGTTACTCTCATGACATCGGTGTCCGATATGTGTGCGCGTTTCGACACCGGTTCGTTTTAGTTTTTCTTAGCTTTTCTATGAATTCGGAAGATATTTAGAGGATCGAATCCGAATATGTCTCTATAGATTGATAATACACCAGTGTCTTAATGCTGTTTCCTCTGTTTTCTGTATGTTGTTAAATTAATTCCAGAAAGTAGGTGTTGTCTTTCACTTATGGTGTAATTTGTAAGCACTCTGTCTCATACATTAGACAGTTTTAGGACACATGATACTATTATTACCTCCCAACATATGAAACCCTTCAGGCTTTGGATTTTGAGATTTCGGTTTTTTCGATATCATAGGTTCTTTCCTAGTCTCGCTTTTCGTCCACCCGGTTTTCCCTGACTTCCTCCTCTCCGTTCTCCCCTTATGTGATCGTACTTGTAGAAGAGTAATGGTTTGTATCTACATTGCAACCATCTTACAAATACATGAACGAAGCTTCGAAAGATATGAATCTACTTATGTTTATCTGCAAGTAACGTAGGTTTTTGCTAACAATGAGAGCTGTTAGGACTCTTTGCATCGACTACCGTTTGTTTTGTTGACATACTCTGATCAAGCAAGGGGATTTTTCGATGCAGGTTCCGCTATACGTTGCAACCAAAATGGCATCAATCAGACGGTCATCATTCCTTGTTCCATCAACAGATGGTTATGCTAAAGCAGCAATGCGTTGGATTGGCTACGAGCCTCGTTGCACACCCTACTGGCCCCATTCCGTCCTATGGGGCTTGGCTTATTCGCTGCCGGAGTGTGTGGTAGATGCATGGCGTCTTCGGTTTTGTCTCGGCATTCGAAAGAGGGGGCAACTCAAAGATTCTAGGAAGATTGAATAGAAAAAAAGAAGCCACCGTGCCGTGGCTGTCCTGTTTTCCGTCCATGGAGTTGAAACTCAAAACTCGGCCGTGGTGAGCTTTAGGCTTGTGCTACCATTCCATTGTGTATTGGAATGCATTGAAATAATGTGGATGAATGGTAGAGAACTCACCTTTATATAATTCCTGACGCAGGAGCTTATATTATTATAATTTTTACAAAAATTATAAGTTTTGAATTAAAAAAGTAAATTAAGTCTTTAAATATTTTTTACACTCAATTAAGTCCTTTTGATTAACATTGGCTGTCAAATTTAACTTTCTTTTATTAGTTAGTATAATATGTATGCCACAGTGTGTCACTTCTTTAAATATTTTTTAAAATCTTAAAAATTCAAAAAAAAAACATTTTATATAAAAATTTGTCACGTGACAAAACTAACAATCTAAATTTATATATTTTTTGCATTGAGCTTAAATGTTTGGTGTTAGAAATATAATTTATTTTTAATTGGTATAATTTAAAATTTGTCCTTAAAATTTTATATAAACAGTTATCTTAAGTCTTATTTTTTTATAATTATTTTAACTATCAACATTTTATTTTGAGTTTAAATGACCATTTTTGAAGAGAATTATCGATAATAATTTTTCTAACAAAATAAATCCACTTAAAACTCGAGCATAAAGATATATCCTTCCAACATTTTATAATATATTTATAGTTCAAACAACAACATAATTTAAGTGATTTAATCAAAAACTCATAAAAAACACACCATTTCATTTTAATGGATCAGTTTCTGAATTTTTATTTTAATCCTAATCATTTTAATTTTCTAATAATTCAGTTACAAATTATAAAAAATATAGTAGATTAAAGTGCAACTACTAATAATTCTACTAAAACCGATTATAATTGTCGACAAAATTATTGAAATTTTCACTTAAATCTCTAAATAATTTCGTGATATATATACGTTTTCCTAATATTTTAAATGTCCATTTTCTCTAATTTTACCCCTTTTTGTAAAGATATTTATACAGTAGAACTGCCACCCACCGCCTACTTCCTCGGATTTTTTTTCCAGGAAAAAAATCTATATTTTCCGCCGCAATTTCTCCGGAAATCCGCATCATAACCCCCATCAATCCCAGAAGACCAGCCTTTGACGAAAACCTCTGCAATTCTTAATCTAGGGTTTCATTCCTTTTGTTTAAAAATGGCCTTTTCTTTCTCGTTAAGACCCACCTTGCTCCTCCTTCCGTCCCCTTTCCTTGACCGAACCGGCCCCCCAAATCCTCTTTTGGGTCGAACTCAAGTTCCCGGTTTGTCCGCTCGCAGACAGTTTCTTCGCGGTTCTCTACATGTGGCCAAGTTGGGGTTCAAACCGGGACTCTTTCCCGACCCGGATGCTTCCGAGGGTGTTATCAGTGAGCTGCTTACTAGAGCCGAAAGCCTTCTCTATACGATTGCCGACGCTGCCGTTTCGTCTTCCGACACCATTACGACGACCACTGCTGCTACTACTAAACAAAATGACTGGCTTTCGGGAATTACCAATTCCATGGAAACTGTTTTGAAGGTAATTTAAAAAAAATTGTTCTTTATTTCCGTTTTGATGTTCTGGGTGTTGAATTTGATGTTGATTTTGGTTGATTTCAATCAGGTTTTGAAAGATGGGTTATCGACTTTGCATGTTCCCTATGCTTATGGTTTCGCCATTATACTTCTGACTGTGCTTGTTAAGGCGGCTACATTTCCTTTGACTAGGAAACAGGTCTGTTGTTTCAGATAAACAGAACCAAACGAAACAATAGAAACAAATTAAGAAAGAAAATGAAGTGGTTTGAATTCTGTCGATTTATTCTCAGCTTCTGTTTTTGCTGACAGGTAGAGTCTGCAATGGCCATGCGTTCGTTGCAGCCTCAAATAAAGGCTATTCAGCAGCGGTATGCTGGAGACCAGGTGCAATTTTGCATTTAGTTTTAAGCTGGTATTTGCTCTAATATTTTGGTTAGTATGACTAGTGAAACTGAGGCATAAATCTAGTTGTTAGTTATGTTAAATGAAGTAGATGCTCGAGGTTTCTCGTAAAAGAAAGAAAGAAAGAATGAGGATATAAGAGGGTTTGAATTGAATGTTTACAGGTTTGGATTGTTTGATTTATAGTTTATTTTGGGTATGTTGAGCCAATTTAGTCTACTTTTCTTTTATACTTGCAGGAGAGAATTCAGCTTGAGACTGCTCGGTTATATAAATTAGCTGGGATAAACCCGTTAGCAGGTACTTATAATACATCTTATTCATATCACATAGCCTATTAGTATCAGTAACTTATTAGATTCCACATAATTCAACTTTTGTTTTGAATTTCTAAAGATATGAATTCCGCATGCGTTCTTGTATCTATATTCAGCTTTTCGTCAGTGATACCTTTTCTATATTCGTTACGTTTACCAAGTCTTAGAATAGGGAACATAATCATAGTAAGTGGAATGTTGGTATCTTCTTCCGTTTTGACCTTTGCTGATGAGGCATGGGAAAAACAGTTCTACTTCATGTGAAAGAGAAAGACATGGCATCACAATTCTCTTTGCAAGTGTTTGCTTTGTAAAAATTTACTAGTTACTTAGTTGTTTTATAGCACCTTTTATATTTTGTAATTTGTTGGTGACTAATCTACAATTTACTTTTCATTTCTATCTTTCCACAGGATGCCTGCCCACTCTTGCCACAATTCCGGTTTGGATTGGCCTTTATAGAGCCCTTTCAAATGTGGCGGATGAGGTAACTTGCTGTTTTTGTTGGTTTACTAATTTTTAGTTTTGTTGCCTTTAGCTACCTCTCATGTCTAACTTTTTATGTTTGCATTTAAGGGACTCCTCAATGAAGGCTTCTTTTGGATACCCTCGTTGGCCGGTCCAACTACAGTTGCTGCTAGACAGAATGGCAGTGGCATCTCTTGGCTTTTCCCTTTTGTAGTAAGCACCCAGGGCCAGTATTGTTGTTGCCGATAATAATATTATTCGTTCTAGAACTTTGTGTTAATTCTATGGTTTGATGTCTCTTTCCTGATTATGAAATTTTCATTTGAAAGCGCTGGTATTGATTCCGTTTCTTGGAAAATTGCTGTTTTCTTAGGACGGACATCCACCTCTTGGATGGTCAGATACATTTGCATATCTTGTGTTGCCTGTGTTGCTGGTCGTCTCACAATATGTCTCTGTCCAAATCATGCAATCAGCTCAGGTTAGAATATAACTTGTTAATATTGTGAAAGTTATTTTTAATGTCCCTTCACTTTGTTCCCGCATACCATACCTCAAAAAGATGTATAAACTATTTAAATCGAGACTAGAACTGATTTACTCTAACCTTAGCTTTTTTCTTTCAACTTTTCTTAGAGCGATGATCCAAACATGAAGAACTCTCAAGCGCTAACGAAGTTCCTTCCATTAATGATTGGATATTTTGCTCTTTCAGTTCCTTCTGGTCTAAGTCTATATTGGTGAGCAGATGCAAAGCATCTTCCTCTTCTAAAGTATAATAATATGTGTCATGCTTTTTGTTTCCTTCCCTATCGAAACCTTGCGTATGTTTGCTAACATTAATTATTGCAGGTTGACAAATAACATATTAAGCACAGCACAACAAGTATGGCTTCAAAAGTTAGGGGGAGCAAAGAATCCGGCAAAGCAACTTAACGATGATATCGTCAAGGAAGAGCAAGCCCGCCTTCAGAAGTCTCTCTCTGAATTGAATGCCACCAGAACGGATGCCAAACAAGAAGAAAAGTTGACACCAGAGGGGCCGCGCCCTGGCGAACGGTACTTCCAAATTTGTTTAACTCCGGAAATTTCTGCTTGTACTCACAGCTGCTCGTGGATCTGATCTTTTATATCTTCCAGATTTAAGCAGCTAAAGGAGCAAGAGGCGAGAAGAAAACAGCAAAGAGAAGAAGAACGGAGGAAAGCTCAAGAGGCGGCAGCTAAAGCTGATCATTTAACGGAGGAAAATGGTGCTGGAACTAGCGTTGTGAACGGAGACCTCTCTAGTCCAAATTCGAAGGAAGATCAGAAAAAGGCTTCTTCATTTAGCAATAAAAGTGAATCTTTGGATCACATAGAGAAGGTATGACTGAATTTCTGCGGTTAATCATTGTTCATTGAATTCTTTTTGTTGAATCAATTTTATAATTATTTCGAAATCTACTGTATTTTAGGAAGCAGTTGAGGCATACACTAGCGCAGCCACTTCAGACAACAAGTATCCCGAAGAAGACACGCAGGAAGACACACGGGAGTGACAATAGAAACGGTAATAACGAAGTTGGTATCTCGAGTCAGCCAAGAGTGAGTTGTCCATATGGTTTGCCTGTTAAATTGTATACAATGAGGCAGATAGAAACTCCCTTGCTGGCTCCATCTGTGCAGCTCATCAACCACGGCTACCCACACCGGAAATCGAGTGGATGGAAGGTATATGTAACCCTTTTCTGATAAGGATATCGGGTTCATTTCATACGAGGTGCATCTGCAGAAACAACTTAACCAAACAAGCAAAAATAAAACAAAAAAGACGATGTAAGATTTTGTAGGGCATGATATAAATGTGTATTCGATGGTGTTCAATCGATTATCATGGTACGAATCCGAGACCCGAGTTCGAGCAGCTGATTATCATATATTTACCATGCTTTGTACCTGAATTTCGTTTTCTTTGCTTTGTATTGCCTAAATATGCAGTGGTTTTCCTGAGTCCTCGCAAATTGTTTCAACTTGAACCCCAAAATTCGAAGGCCTATATGTATATATATGTATGTGTATGTATATATGAAAAAGTGTGTCTGAATCTCAAATTTTTAATCAAAATCGACAAAGATCGTCTCTATTGTTAATCAAACCATAGAGAAAGATCAAATGTCGAACCAAATCCTCGTTCTTGCTTTGGTCTCAATTGCCCTTTTCGTGATGGTTTCTGCTGACACCAAGGCCGTTGCCGAAGCACCCGCTCCCGTCAATGCCGTCGGTAAAGCTGCAGGTGCGCCCTCTACTGGCAATGGTGGTACCGTTGAAAGCCCCGTTGGCAGTGCGGGTTCAGGTGTTGGCGTAGCTGCTGCCACTGGTCAGCCTCCTAACAGTAATGGTGCAACCACCGTTGGGGTATCGTCGGCTATCGCCGGAGCTGCCGCCATTGCCGGCTACTTCGTCTTTTAAGTTTGAGATTTACAGGCACGGGGCTGTTATTTAGCTTTCTAAATTTGTCCTGGTCATATGAAATACTCATTTAACTTTTACGTCTACTATGTTTCTCCTCTTTTATTTTGGCTGTGTTCCGTTAGTAGCTATATCGTTAAAACTCTTAAAAAGCAAAATTAAAACTCTTAAAAAGCAAAATTGTATTCTCATGGACGAAGCTACGATCAAATGTTAAACGGAGATAAATTACATAAATTAATTCGAATTAAGTTTAAACCGATAAGAACATAAAATCAAGCATTTCAGAAAAGAAAACCGAATTTCTAACTCGGTATTCGTACCTTGTTTGCTAACAGAAAAGAAAGGCACAAAATCACCACCAGGTTTGCTGCTGCTCCCACCAAAACACGACCATCCATTTTACTCCGAGATACACGATTTTATTTTTCGGTATCGCATCCTATCTGCAATTCAGCTCGAACATTTTTTCAACTATTTGATACTCCATTCGATCCACAAGTATAGGCAGGGCTCGCTGGTAACAAATCTGAATGCATTTTATAGTGCAGCATCGAGAACCCTCGACTCGTAATTAAAGAATGAATGTAATAACTTTCCTTTTCCGACCACTGCTATTATGGAAATCGAAATAGCAAGTCACCACCTTGAGCGTCATAGGAGAATGATTTTTCATTGATCACCTGAAAAGGGAAATTTGCCTCAATACATCCCCTTGAACACTGGATTTGAACGGCAAATGCTTGCTCCATATTCCTCGTATTCTGCTTTTGTATGAGATGCCTACGCATCAGAAAATCGAATTATCAACCAAAGCAAGAACATTGGCAGATCACAAAAGCAAAACTCAATGCCACTCGGCGGCCTGTATAGGAACGAGGGTAAAAGATGTGTTTAGAGATGCATACCGCAAAAAATTCAGGGGTTGATGCAAGTACAGAACCTCCAAACCACACTGCAAATCTTTGGATAGGATGACTGACTACATTAACTTCCACCGGTTGTGCCTAGAAGGTGAAGCCCCAAAAGGAGATTAGCACTGGGCTTTTCTTAAATGTTGATGGGATGAAAACATAAGTTAAAACCCGAAAGTCCTTACTTTTACTTCCCCACCATGCCGAGCATCAGAAGCAAGAACTCGGGCATCCACAATCTTTTTCAGATCCCGCTGCAGCCTTCTGTGGAAGTCTTTGAACATGGTTGATCCACCAGATAACACTATATTCTGAAAGAGTTAAATAGTGAGAAAATAAGTAACCAGCAATTGGCACACACAAGTACCAATGTCTATCAACTAGGCTAAGAATTTTTTTACCGTAAAAAATGAATCAGCTAGCTAAACTTTCAATATAAACCAAATTTGAGAAAAGAAATTATAATCGACTCACGAGTACAGAAGGGACATTGACGCAAGAGATTAAACTAAAATAACCCAAATTTCCAAGAACTCCAACCGCGAAAAATTAAAAATTGAGCTAATTAGCCATCAAGATGCAAAGTGCAAGACCACCAGTTTAATCCTTAATCAGTGCATCTAAACCTTCAAATATGATATTTTCTTTTTGTTCATTTAATTTATCTTTGTCAAAGAATGAAAAATTTGCAATCTGTTTGTCATTTAGATTTCTCTTTTCTTTTGAGCCTATGAATACTTCACCTTATACAATGCTCTTCTTGTGTCAATCGGTGCCGACTGAATGCACTTATCTATTACAACTGGTAAAGGAGTTGTAAAATCACTGCTATAGATTTCAGGACTAAACAAAACCTGCCAAACCAACCATTAAGTAAACATCAGCTACAAGCATATTTTGAGAAGCAATTTATAAGCATAGTAGGTAAGGCAAGGTTTCTTTCCTTGAAAAACAAAGTCTTATCATCAAATACCTACTTGCATCACCAAAGTAGGAAAAATGACAGTATGCCATTAAGAAATGTAAATAGCACAGGGAAATCAAGTTTTCCCCATATATAATATATAGTATATATCAATCCTAGACTAATTGCCACCCCCTAAAACTAGTATTATGAGATTGATATATACACTAATACAAGGGAATAGTGCCAGAAATCCTAAACTCTAAAAATGAGTTTACAAGGAAAAAAGGACAAACCTCAGGGCCCAAAAATCGTTCATAACCGATATCACAGGAGTACGGTGTCCCCGTCTTTGGTCTAATACCTCTCCATTGTTTGATGTACTTTGAAGGTTCTTTATCATGCTTGTTGAACTCCTGGGATAGATATAAAAAATAGTTATTACCAAATTTTCATAAGGCTGGATCTTGTGAACATCATACAGTCAAGCTGGGTAAGAATCGTGCAGCATATAGGTGTGCCAAAATATTTCCAAAATCACAAACCAATCAAAGCAAAATAACCTTGACAATATCAGAACAAGTATAGCAATATCTCTCCTTCACTTTCCGAGCTACTTCAAATGAGTCCTCCGGCGGAACTTTCTCTCCTCTTTCCTGCAAATAACAGAGTGAAAAGGCAAGAATTCATGATTATTGAACACATTATTTTACAAACTCCAAATCCACAAATCTAAGATACACATGCAATAACAACTAGTAGAAGAGTCAATGCTTAAGCCCAGTGTTTGTGAGCCTTTACAAACAAAGCTGTCTAGGTGAACAGATACCACGAAAACAATGATAATACTACAAAGTAAAAGTTCCAGACGTACTAAAAGTAAAAGAGAAACAGAAAGATACTTTAGTTTAGCTTGGCTCCAGAGAGCAGCTCCTGTTCTCAAATTCAATTTAGCATTGGTTCAAAAGGCAACAATTTCAAACCAATAAACTGCACACATGTGTAATGACATCATGTTTCCTCAAAGAAGCTACAACACAGCCAATAAAATAATTGGAAGGATACAAGAATCTGTCACAGACTGAAACAGAATGTTTGAAAGCACAACATATAAAAAGGTAAGTGCATAAACATATAAATCAGAATGTTGTCAAGGGTGCACTCTAGGTTCCAGAACCCTTATATTGCCTCGTGTGCAGGGTACAAAAAAGTGCTCACATGAGTGAAATAAGGCGATTTTTTTTTACAATACATGCGATTCTTTTGTACAACATGCATGATTCCTTACACTCTCATGTATGTTGTTGAATTCTAAAAATACTGAGAAGTAGAGAGTTTGATGCTATCCCCTTTCTTACTAATAAAGATAACTTCAATCGGGCAGGCTTTTTCTATGCCTAAAGCCTTACAAATAGAGTGCTTAGGAGCACCAGGAATGTGCCTGATCATATGTGACTTGCCTGAAAGGGTCTAAGGTGCTTTAGTTGCCTAGAACTAAGGCGCAAGGCCTAGGCACATCTAGGTTCACACCTTCAGAATACCAATAATAACCTCAAGTACTTGAGGATTGAATAAATAGCAATACAATGATATCCAAGCACAAATCACGAAAGAAGAAGAAAAATACCCGCATGAGCTGCTGTATGAAGAGAGTAACATCTTTTCCTGCTATTGGTATTGACTTAATGCTGCTCCCAATAACATAACCATCTGCAACAGGTACGATATGTGTTGCCCCATCTCCAGCATCCACTACCACCCCTGTCATCTCACACTATAGAAAACTGTAGGTCAAACTAAATGAAAATGATGGTCAGCAAGAAAAACAACACACAAAATGTCGGGTATGAATAGAGTAGTTCCATAAACTCTATATGCATTAAGCAATCAACATAACTCACAGCTATGCCCATAAGATTTCCAACAGCTTTATGACTTCAGCATAATTCTCTCCAATTCTTACAGATAAAACAAATAAACAAATTTAAACATATTGAAACAGTATAAGGCAGACACCATATGCATTAAGCTATTAACATGTAAATAAATAAAGTAGAAACATTTAAGGGAGTTGGCAAAGAGTTTTATCTCACAACAACCTCCAAGCTTAATGTACTTCAAATGTAAAGACTGGAAAATTTATATAATTCTGTAAGCATTTGCTACAAACATAGCACCATTAATTATAAATTACTCCGACAATACTATTCATAACATATGCTAAGATCGATACAATTAATTACCATGCTATAGAGAATTTAAAACATTAGATTAAGCTAAAAGCACTTCAGCCTTTCTGCAGGGATGGTGATAATATAACAATCAATACTACAATTCTTTCCCAATGAATAAATGGATTTAAATCAATTGCTAGTTGGACCGATGCGTGCCTAACCATCCAAGAACCAACATTTGCATTCATGATTCAATGTTAAAAGGTGCAGTTTACAAATATAAATAATACTACAGAAAACTAAGTCACGGACCTTAGATGTAGTGTACCCAGCAGCTAAAGCAAGGACAGAATTCACAGCAATATAAAGCCCCGGAACATTAAACGTCTCGAACATGATTTCGCCCATATATTCTCGATTCTCAGGGGCAGTAAGTGGACTCTCAGTCAACAAAAAATAATGATCCTCAGGATCACAGCGTAAATAATTGAAAATACATTGTTGCCAATACCGTTCCATAGCATCCCAATTGTTCACTTGACCCTGCCTAATGGGATGGGTAAGGTTATAAGTATTACTTGAACGTGATTTCGCAAGTGCTTCGTCTCCAATGAAGAAATCAAGATCTGCCATTACTCCAGCTGAATGCTGAGCTGACCAATTTGATTTTGAAGAAGCTCTAGATTGATTTAGAAAAGACTCGTTAATCGCTACTACTGTCGGTTGAATAAAACACGGCTCTACATTGCCCGCAAATCCCATCTTAGTATACCTGCAAATAAATAAATAACAAAAAAGGAAGAATTTCATCAAACAGACAGTGTCACACTCACAGTGAGCACGCAGTTAGGAGTATTATTCAGTTACTAAAAGGAGAAGTTAATCGATACCCGGTTCCGTTATCGATGACGACAGCGGGGCGACAAGTGGGATCCATTGGGAAGATAAACGGAAGCTAGGAAATTGCTTTTGGTTGCGGTGGCGGTGGCGGTGGATCTGCGAGTGAGATCCGAAAGAGAATCGAGGGCAATGGATCATGGTCATGAAGCGCGCTTCAAGAAGCGCAAATAAGAAGGAGCGAACTCCGCCGTCTCCGCCGTCGCCGGTCCTGATGATATTGACCCGATAACAACCGCAACAGCAACAACGACAACAGAAAACTTGGATCCCAACTGAAAGCAGCGACGTTTCAACGGTATTAGCTTCTTGTTGACGAAATCAGAACTCAGTTCCATAGAAGAATTGTAATCATTTTAATTCATCAATTTCACAAATTGCCTCTTTTTGTTCTCTTTGATCTGTGCTTTTCTTAGCAAACAAACAGTCCAGAGAAAGGAAAAGGAAAAAGTAGGCAAGACAAAGCCACAACTTTCCTTTTTGTTTCTCTTTTTAAGCTTTGGCTTAGTGATTTTCTTTTTACTAGAAGTGGTGGTATTTTTTACTTTTACTGCGACCGTTACTTTTAATTCAGTGAATTTGGAATTTTGGGATCCACGTGTTTAGGGATAGAGTGGGGAGTGACTCTGAAATTTAAAAAGATTCTTCATGTTCCATTGTTTTGTTTGTAGGTAGAATTGTAAATTAACCATATAAATAGCCATTCAATTTAAATAATAAAAAAACAAGCAAAACACTCAATTAATTGATCGTTAAAAATAAGTTGATTGGATTGTTAAAAGTTAGACGGCTTTTTTATGTAGAATAATTTATTCATTAAAAATATTAAATTTTAAAGAGTTATAATTAAGTCACGCAAATAATTGATTGTAACAATTAAGTTATATGTCTTGATATTGACTGCTCGAATTTATATAGTGGTCTATGAACCTCAAGTTTCATCATTAGATTCACCTTGATCTTATTGCTTAATTTATCGTATTAGAATCACGAAATCTCTCTTAGTCCAAAAAATTGAACTTCTTGTACCTTGATCTACGCATATCATAAAATAGTTTTCATCTCAAAATATGTTCTCCATCTCACCCGCAACGGTCTCTCCATTGTTCAAACGTCAAATGGAGCCTCCGAGTTTTGAGAAGTCTAGAACTTAAAATGGATATTTTTTTTCTATCTATTAATTGAACGACTCATTTGTACTTTTATTAATAATTGAATGGTATGTGATATAGTTTATCCAATAAATCTTTAAAAATGGTTTCTTACGCTGTTTTACCACGCGATGCAAGGGTTAAGGCAGACACACACATCATGCAATACTGGTGCTCGATCCCGAATCCCAAGGGATGATCAACATCTACCTTTACCAGCAGGACACAAAGGGATGAGCGCTGTTAGTGTTCTTTTTAAGGGCCTACATCCTAACTCTTAAATTTTAAATCTTATATTGTAAACTATAGAATATATTTTCAAACTTTAAAACTTAATTATAAACCTTAAAATTATAGCTTTAAAATTTAAATCATAAACTCTTAGATGTTTGTGAAAAACAAAATTTTACCTCCAAAGTATAGAATATTTTTTCAATTTGAGTATATTTTCCCAATTTAAGTATTGTACGAAAATATATACAGGGATTTCTCTTTAAACCCTAAAACATTATTTTAGATAACAGATGAACACGTGGCATTCCAAAATAAACTCTCTTTTTTTCCTATTACATATATTTTCAAGGGTGAAAAGTACAAAATACGAAGGCAACATAAAGAAGCGTCACCGCCGGGTCCGAGCTAATTTAGGGAGCTGCCTGAGATGAAGCTTCACTGTTTTCCCGCTAAAACTGCGTTAACAGCTATCAGCAAAAATGGGTTCCCTTCAGCTCAGGTTCTGTTCTTATTATCTGCCTGGGATTTTATGATTTTCTTCTTAAAAGTTGCTTTAAGTTTGTGCGTTGGGTTGGGCCAGCAGGTTGATATAAAGTTTTGACTTTTTCCTTGTCAATTTGATGCATTATGGTTTCTATTAAATTCTGTAGTTGGGATTTGTAAGTGGTGTCTTAGTAATGTAGTTTGCATTCATTGTAAACGTTGTTCTCTGAAATTGTTAAAAACTTACACCTGTTAATTGGATTTTGAGGGAAATGCAGATGCAGAGGTTTGGTGAATGTTAATTGCTGCTTATACGAATCAAGGAGGAATATAATGATATATAATGTTAGTTTTGCAATTTTATTGTGTTAGAATTTAGATTATGCTCGGTTGTTTAGCCTTTACATGTGGCAATTTAGTTAATAAGTTATTTCAATGCATGATTTCACCTTTTTATTCTGATTCCCCATTTTCCAATCCCTTGAAAGTAAAAATCACTTCCTTGCATTATCCTTTTGCTGCTGCAGCCATTGGTGCACACGTGTATGGCTAATCGATACTATCTTCCATGTTAGTATTGTAGTTTTCTGGGATTCAGACTAACAGTCGAGCAGTGTTTTCCCAACTCCAGGCACTTCCCAACGCCAAACCAAGCGGTGAAGAGTTCATGTCAAAATTGCTTGACAGAAGGTGGACGTTGCTCAGTCCTGATACCAAAATTCATCAAATTACGGTTTCCTCAACACAAGGGCGAAAAGGAGGGGGGTTGTTTAGCAATGTTTCTTTCTCAAACAACAATCAGCCTCGTCTTGGCAATAAGATGTTCGAGGACAATCAAGGGTTATCATTCTATATTGTGAGGGATGATTTATTGCACCCTTTTGTCAATGGCAATAAAGCAAGAAAACTCGATGGACTGCTTCCTCTCATTGAAGATCATGGAGTGACTGATGTGGTAAGAAATAAGAATGTGTTGCTTTCGCATGTAAGATGGCATGTGGATTTAGATTTACCTGCCTTTTATATGAATATGCATTATCCATCTGGTTCCACTTGTTAATGTTTCTCTCCACTCTCTTCTTTAAACTCCCTTGTATCACTATGTGAATCTCTAGTAGGACAGATGGCAAGTCGGGATCAGTAGACTAAGGAGTAATAGTTGCCGTTTGTTCTCTATGTTAAGGGTAGCTTAAATAAGAATAGGTTGTAATTTTAATAGTTGCCATTAGTCGATAACCCTTTTCAATCTTGCAAACTTTGGAGACCAGATAATTTCATATTGAGAACTTTTCTAGGTTACATGTGGCGGTTGTCAAAGCGCACATGCAGCAGCTGTTGGTAGGTATTTTCTTGTTGCAATTACGCCAGCAAATTCCTCCCGAGTTTTCTTTTCATGAATTCAAATGAGTTTTGGTAATATACCATCCATATAAAGCCTTGCTTCATATTAACCAATTTTTTTTTTTTGTTTTCCAGCTGTTTCTTGTGCAGAGAGAGGACTGAAGTCACACTTGCTTCTACGAGGAGAGCAGCCACAAATTCCGACTGGCTATAACTTGATTTCAACAATATATGGAAATGTAACATATGTTCCAAGATCTTTTTATGCCCACAGGGAAGAAATGCTGCGGACACATGCTAATATGGTTGCAGACAATACTGGTAGTGTCGTATATTGCAATGATATTATTGATGCTTCTCTAGCATCCCATACATATGACTCTTCAAAGTTTGTGCAAATGGATGCTCCTAGGGGCACTGAGAACAACTCAAATAAGGTTGCGATAGTCAATGAAGGTGCTGGAGATGCTGTTGCATTACTAGGTAAAAGAAAATTATAGATTCTCTATTTGTATGTATATATCTTTGTATATTTTTCACAAATAATATCCTTTGTATGCCGTTAAATTATCAATTTCAGGTTTTAACTTGTTCTTTTCCGTTTCTAGGTAGCTTCAATTAATTGGTTTCTTCCATATAGGTCTGTTTCGTCTGGTTGACTACTTATCTCAAGACCATTTACTTGGAAAAAAGAAGGCTTTCAATTTTGTTGTGGACTCTGGTACTGGGACGACTGCTGTCGGTTTAGGCCTCGGTGCCATGTATCTAGGGTGAGTATTGTTTTCATCATATATCTTTCTGGTTAAGACTATCATTTCACAATAATAGTCACTAATACTGTTGCTATTTTCCAGGCTTCCATGGAAGATTACTGCGATAATGTTGGCCGACACAGTTGACTCATACAGACAACAAGAGAGACGGTTAATTGCCGAGTTCAAGAGGCAATTTTGTCTTCTTCTTGATAGTGAAAAACTCAATGGAGCTAATGACGGAATTGTGAATTGGGTAGACCGTTGCCATCCAAGAAAGTAAAGTAGTTCGTTCGTTTTCTTTTTCATCGCTTACAGTTTAACTTCTGCATTAGCTAGTTCATAACCTCTTTGGTGCACAAGTGACATCACCTATGATAGATATAATTATTACCGAGAATGTTAATTTATATAATATAACAAACTTATCCCTTTATATGTGGCAGAGAAAGATGAGCATGTTTAATGTATTCCAAATAAATCCAAGTCCGAGAACCAAATAAATCACTGTTTATTCTTGAAAGGTAGTTTCGTATTCTCGAACTAAATCTATTTTGGATTTCTTTTTTGCTCCCTTTCATACAGATTTGGCAACATTTTGGAAGGGGAAGTAGATGCTTGCCAGCAAGTTGCACAGCAAACCGGTATCCTATTGGATCCTGTATATACCTTAGCGGCTTGGGAAACAGTAACCCGAATCACCTGTGCACATGAAGCTGATGCCAATGTGGTGATGCTTCACACTGGTGGCACGCTCGGCATGTTCGGATTAGCACAGAGGTACAAATCACACTTTGGTAAGCGGAACAATGCCATAAAGAGTTGATTTCGTGCTGAGAGCTTCGTGTTAATCTTGGTGGGGAAAGAGAAAGGTTCCTACGATTTGGTATTCAAACTGACATGAAAACATGAGTTGGACACCATTAAACTCAGCACATGATGTTCTTAAATTCTGGGTTTGAATGGCAGTAGTTTAATGCTGTGGGAGCCTAAAAAATTTTAGGGTTTATTTTCATTTTCTTCCATACTCTTTTAACTGAAGCAGGAACCTGCTCTGCAACTCTCATTTCATGCATGCTGCTGCTGCTCACTGGTCATGGTCCAGTTCCTATAGTCACTCTTAAAAAATTTTGGCATCCAATGTGTTTGAATTCGAATATTAATATTATAACAATTTCGAGTTTTTTATAAGAAAGGATTTAAAAAGAAAATTACTTGGTTTTTCATGAAAATTGGGTGTACTGGGAGCATATGTTAGGAATATAAAGTAAGGGATTAATGGAGCCCATATGTGCAGATAGGAAAAGACATAAAGCTAAGGTCCTCCCTGCAAAATACCAGTCCAAAATTTGAATTCGAGAAGTTTTGTTGGTTTCCGTTTCGGTTTTTCAGGACAATCCTGCGTCGCACACCTAGTTTTAATGGGCGAGTCTTCTGATAATAATTTTTTTGCATAAGCGATATTAAACTGCTTACCACTTGAACTAATCTTTGTTGGTGAATTCGAGATATTTTTAGTTACTTATTATTCAATATAACAGACATTGATTACTCGATCAAAATTAATGAGGATAAGAGTGATTCCGGTGGTATACGCGCGAGTTTATTCAAATTTGAAACCAGACATAGATACTACTTTATATTCGAATAAGACTATCAAAAGTGGGGAAATCCAATTATGTGGATGATTGGCAGCAGTTAGGCCAGATTCCATTGAATCGAAACAAGAGTTTTTTTTTGAAGTTTCGCAATCTCCTCGCCCTGTCTGTCCGACACTGAATTTTGGGAGAAGAGAAGCCAAATTTAATAATCTAAAGCTGAGCTCCTTTCCCTCTTCATTTCCATGATTTTATAATCCAAACAACATTCTTGATCATAGAGTTTTTCTCTTTTTAAAAGCTTAAAGATCTAGAATCCAAAAGCCAAATCAAATAAATAAAGCGGGAACCCAGTCGGACCCTTTGTTCGAGTCGCCACGGTGACCGAACACGGCGACAAACACAAGCTCCTTATTGCGCGCGCGCGCACCGAGGTTGTAGTCGCGAGGCGAAGGCATGGCTTGGCTCTCCGATTGCCAATGCCATTAATTAGCAAAGCCACTTGTGCTGGCAGAGACTAGGGTGAGAAAAATCGACTCGGAAAAAATTATTTTTTTTATTTAATTTATAATTTTATAAACTTGTTTGACTCGAAAAATTTTTAAATAATTTTTTGTTATAAAATAGAAATTCGAATGACTCAAACATTTTAGTAATTAGTGGATCGATTTTCATGTTCGAGTCGAGTCCTTCAATTATGTCTGATATATATTACATATAAAGAAATATGTATTGTACATGATTATAAAAAATAGTTTAAATTGGAACTGGTTAGTATCATAATATTATAAATGTTTACAACTAAACTTGAATAGAAACTCGAACAACCCGACTTGACTCGACTCGAAAAATTTTCAAATAAAATTTGAGTTATAAAATAGGACTCGTCAACTCGAAATTTTTTTATTCGACTCGATTGAATACTCACCCCTAGCACAGACCAATGTAAATAGAGAATGGGTGTTGTTATTGTACCCTCTCAAAATTTTTGGTCGAATAACATTTTAGGTCCATATCAGTTTAAACTTTAATTAAATTAAATTTATGTCTTTCTAATTTTTAAATGAATCCATGTTATTTTAAACTTATGTGATTTACATCTCTTCTATTAATATTTGATCTTAATTTCGTTCTTACGCGACGGGCTTCAAGTAGAACAATGAAACTCTAATGGTGAAACATAATAATTTTGGTAAATGTTTACATTTTCTCACTCTATACGGACATTTTAAATTATCAAGTAATCTTCTATTAATATTTTTCGTATTTATACTAAAATATTTATAAAAATAATATAACTACATCAAAAAAGTTGGTGAAATGAAATTTTAAAAATATGATTAACGGGAAAAATCTAATGAGTACTCTTAACATAAATAAATAAATAAATAATGTACTATTTAATAGTGTCATAATCTTAAAATGTCATGGCGGGCTTATACCTATGTGTAGCAAGAAGGAGCGAAGCAATGTAGCAAGGTGGATATTGAGAGTGATGAAAATCGTCTGCCTCTTTTATGACTCCACTTTAAAATAATGGTTTTAGGGTTTAGAGTTTAGGGTCTAAGGTCAAAAAGTGTGGTTAGGGTTTAGAGAATTAGGGGTATGGTGAATTTTTAAGGTGTAAGATTAAGGGTTTAGGATGTGGAAATTAGAGTTAGGGTTTAAAATTTAATTTTTAAGTGATTTTTAGTGTGGGGCATAAAATGGGGTATGATTAGGGGGCAGGATTTTTACCGGAGAGGGCATCAGCCAGAGTACAACAACAATTAAAATAAAAAAAGTATATGTTAAAGCTCTCGATTGACACTCTTTCTTTCTCTTATATTATAAGTTTAAGATTCAGTATGAATAAAATTCTTCTACCCCTCTTCCCGAGCTAGAAATTATTAAAAAAAGCAGTGGAAAGGGAAGGCAAGATTCCTGGTAACAAGGGTGCAGCATGTAAAGGATGGTCTAAACTCTAGATGGTCCCCTTTTGTCTCCCCCTCCAAACCTATATTATTATTATTATTCCCTTCACATTCACTTCCATTCCTTAGTATATGCATTTAAAAACAGACCATGCAAATAGGAGAAACCCTATTCTTATATATATAACTCAAACTTTAGCTTATCAAATCATATTAGATGACAGTAGAGAATGTATTATTTAAGTAAAGTTTTGAGTTTAAAATTTATGGATGATAAAAGATATTTAATGAATTTTATCCTATATTTAGAAGTCTCGGCTTTACTCAACTCAAAATATTTGAGATCATGTATACAGATAACTCTTTTTCACGCGCATATACATACATATATGAGCAATGGTGTATGGTAAGGAGAGCAACATGAGTTATCGCTTTGGGTCTTCACTTTTTATATCATTTCACCCATTCAATGACTATAAATCAATGTAAAACTAATTAAATTTTATATAGTGTAAATTAATCATAACTTATATACGTATAAATCTCATTAATAGAGAGATAAGATCCGTTTACACAGTGTAAAACTCTTTAAATTTTACACGTTTTTGGGACCGTTGGATGAGTGAAACAGTAAATATGTGAAGATTATCACTTGGAAAAAAATAAGGAGTTAATCTGAGCCATCCATTCTCTCATCTAACGATAGGATCCATTTACACAGTGTAAAACTCTTTAAGTTTTACACGTTTTTTGGACCGTTGGATGAGTGAAACGAATGAATGAGATTAACATTAAATATGTGAAGATTATCACTTGGAAAAAAAAAGAGTAAGGAGTTAATCTGAGCCATCCATTCCCCCATCTAACGATAGGATCAACTTACACAATGTAAAACTCTTTAAGTTTTACACGTTTTCTGGATCGTTAGATGAGGGAATGGATGACTCAGATTAACTCCTTACTCTCTTTTTTCAAGTGATAATCTTCACATATTTACTGTTAATATCATCAATTTGTTTCACTCATCCAACGGTCCAAAAACGTTTAAAACTTGAATAATTTTACACTGTATAAACGAATCTTATCTCATATATTAAAAAAATAAGAAAAAGGGAGGCACTTAGCCATGGATAAGGGGGAATGAAACATCCCTTTCACTAGCTTTCTATCGTCCCCCTCTTTTTATATACTGAAGTGGCCCATGAACTCGTGTGGCTGCACCAGGGTACATACCTTATAGGCTAATATATCCCACTTAATTAAAATCAACTAAAATTATTTTTTATTTCTTTTTTAATATAAAACTACAAAAACTATGCGTTTAACCCCATCTTGATTCTTGTATAGGTTAAAGACATAAAGAGCATGGGACAAACTTAAAAGGATTAAAACACAATATAAAATTTGACTTTTAAACCTAAATACAATCAGGGGATGCTGGCATTAGGGATGAAATTGGAATGCAACTATAATATGAGTTAAGTTGATTAACATTGAAATTAAAAATGTCTTCAAAAGTAATTAAATCAATCAACGTAATAAGTAAGACTCGCCAATCTTTACTTCATTAATTAATTTAGCGTTAAGAATGTTTATATTGTTATATCTTTAATCATTTGTCAAATTAAATATCTCTAACAAGTAGGGGTGTGCATTTAGTTAGTGGTCGAATCGAATTAATCAAAATTTCCTCCTCTTTAACCATTAATCAAATCAATTTTCTTTTCGAAATTTATTATTAGCCAGTCGTTTTTCGAATTAACCAAAATTTGTTACAAGTTGTTGGGTAACGTCAAAGTATCTCTAAACTATGCTAAAACGATATTATTAGCCAGTGAACTTTCAAAAGTTACAAAATAATCATTAAACTTATCGAACTATTACAAATGGATCATTGCACGTTATAAATTATTGATAAATTGCAAAAAGTTTAATGACTATTTTGTAATAAGTCAATAAATTTAATGATCATTTTATAACTTTTAAAAGTTCACCAAAAACATATATGTGTAATATATATAATATTTTATATATAATAATTTCGGTTAATTAATCGGTTTGAATCGAATTAATCGATAACTGAAGTTTAAAAAACTCTTAATCATTAACTAATCGTACTTAAAATCAACCACTCGATTAAACGAAAAAAGTTTCGATTGATTATCAATTAATTTAATTAAAACCGGATAATGCTCACCCTATTAATGGGCACCGTATATTAATGCGGAAGAGAAGACAATAGATATGCTTTAGAGTTGTGTTATATAAATATTATTGATTTAATGAGGTTGGATATTGTTCAATGATTTAGGTTATATTCCGACTATACTTCTCGAATAATATTTGAGGTTAGAAGTCTTTTTTTAATAGTTTTTGAAAAGTAATTTAAGTAAAAATGTTTAACTTTTAATTTTTTTCTTAATACATTTTAAAATAAACTACTCATTTGTTCTTTTCTGTATTATCAATTCATTTAAATTTTAAAAATGTTGCTCATCTCTTTGTGTCGTGGTAGCAAAGGTAGATGTTCATCATCCTTTGGGACTCGGGTTCGAGCATCAGTAATGCATGCTATGTGTGCCGTCTTTGAAAAGACTAAAAAAGTTGAACAGATACTATCATTGCATCACACTAGCATATTTAAAAAAATTTAAAAATGTTATATACAATAAACATTTACCTACTTAAAAATATTTTTTTAACAACAACTTCAAACACTCAAATTTTTATCAAATGATCTAAAAACACTTTTTAAAATTACTTTTTATAAATGTAATGTCTGTCATTATCAATCACTGTGAATATACTTATACTACCCCTTCTACAATAATAATATATTTTTTTAAAACAGAGATTTTATTTATATTTAAACAATTCATTATTTTTAAAATATTTGTATCAATATCCATCTTACTTATAATCTCTAAATATTTTAAAAAAGAATAATTATATTTGATTACATTAGAAATTATCATTTCTAAAAAACAATCTATAAAATTTTCAAATAAAAGATTCGAACAACTCTACCAACAGAGTTGGTCTAAATGGTAAGCAACTTGATATCGTATAAGTAAGATCACATGTTCGAGGTGTATATGCGTTAACAAGGGTAAACTACAATAGAGGTCACCCAATTATTAGTAAGGTTACATTTGGGCCATCCAATTATCAAAAGTTACATTTGGATCATTCAATTATGGGCGAGGTTACATTCAGGTCACCCAATTATTAAAAGTTACACTTGGGTTATTTAATTATGGGTAATGTTACATTTTAGCCGCCCTTCGTATTTAAAATATATATATCAATTTTTGTATTAGATTAATTAATGATTTCAAATGAAGTACTCTAGTATTAACAAGGGTATACAAGTGATTTGGAAAAGAAAATTATGAAATTGATGTATTTTTTAAAATATGAAGGGTGACTCAAATGTAACCCTACCCATAATTGAGTGATCCAAATGTAACCTTACCCATAATTGAGTGACCCAAATGTAACCTTACCCATAATTGAGTGACCCAAACCTAACCTTACCATAATTGAGTGACCCAAATATAACTTTTAATAATTGAGTAACCCAAATATAACCTTACCTATATTTAAGTGACCTAAATTGTAGTTTAACCAAATCTATAAGCTCAACAAGTAGATAAATCTATAAAATCGACTACTCGGAATACTAACATCGAAAGTAGCATGTCGGAGAACAATTATTACTCATCCTCCCCCGTTCGGTTTTTGTCAACTTGGCAATAACACAGCCCCACAAAACATTCGTCCTATTGCCACGTGTACGGTCCGATTCCTCATCACCCCAAATCACAAGGAGGATCATCAGATCAACGCTGGTGATTTCATGTTTTCCTTGAGGTGGCAATCGGCATTTATAGCAACCTTTCTTTGTCTTGGAAACTATGCACTCCTATATAGCAATAACCAAAACAAAATCAAAAGTCTCTTCCTTTTCTCCTCCTTCGCGACTTTCTAGTTTCCACTCTGAAGAACAACAAACATACAGACAAAAATTTTGTTTACTTTGGTTTTTAGCTATAAAAAACACTCCTTTTTATCAAATCCAAGAAAGGGTTCTTGTTTTTTTTTTAGTTTCCACTCCTTCGCGCTGTTTTTCAGCTCCGGGACAGTCATGGCGGAGGCCGGAAGGCCCGGAACGGTTCGTTTTACTGGGAATTACCTGGACCCGTTTGCTCAAGAATTTTGGCCCGCTCAAAACGTTGTTTTCCAACCCCAAATGCCTATCTTCAGGCCATTGGAATTTTACTATCCGTACGCTGCGCCGCCCTTGGCGGTGTGCTTTTCCGGTGGCGGAGTAGCGCAGTTCCATGCTGCGGTACCTGTTCCCTTACCTGCTCCTTTGCCGACGGGTTACGTTACGGGTGCGGTGACGGTTTCACCTCAGCCTCCATTTCCGCCTCCGAGTGCGGCGGCGACGAGGGCTTTGGTGTTGACGTCGGTTCCGTGTGACGTGAGCGAGGCAAGGGTGAGGGAAGAATTGGAGATGTTCGGGGAAGTACGCGGGGTCCAGATGGAGAGGGCCGGGGAAGGAATCGTGACCGTTCATTTCTATGATCTGAGAGACGCGGAGCGAGCGTTGAGAGAAATACGAAACCAGCACATGCAACGACAAAAACAACAAGAACTCATGGCTGCTGGTGCAGCCGGCGCGTGTACTCCAGTGCCTCGTCCAAAGCATGGACTGATATCGGGGATATCCGTTTGGGCCCACTTCATTATTCCGGCCAGTAACGCTTTGCCTGACGGGAATAATCAGGGAACTGTTGTCGTCTTCAATTTGGACCCCGGCGTTTCAAATTCCAAACTCAGAGACATTTTCCAAGCTTATGGTAAGCTTTTGAAATTTCCCTTTCGAAAAAAAAGGCTTAATTGCAACTTAAGGTCTCATGGTTTGTAAAATTCGTGATTAGGTCCCGTCAAGGAACTGAGAGAAACGCCATTGAAGAAACACCAGAAGTTCGTGGAGTTTTACGATGTAAGAGACGCAGCTAAAGCTTTACGAGAGTTGAATGGAAAAGAAATCAATGGGAAACAAGCTGTAATTGAATTCAGTCGACCCGGAGGGTTTAGCCGGAAGTTTTTGAATTCAAACACTCATAATATTTCATTTACACCCAGTAAATATAATCACCCGCCGTCTCCTCCGCCGCCGAAGATATCTCATAGATATTTTCCCAACATCCCTCCTCGTTCTTTTCTTTCCCGAAGCCAATCCCCGACCAAGAAAGTGACTGATTCAAGCAAGGGAAACACTAATGACAATAACAGCACCCGAGGCACAGTCGTAACAACGGTGGTCGGTGGCACTGCTGCTGCCAGGAAGACGGCGAAGAAGAGCCAAAACAACCCGTCGGCGCCGAAGAATCCATGGAAAGGCAAACAAGGGAGGAAACTCGATCCTCGTTTCTTAATAAGCGAAGAATCCATGGCGGAATCTAGTTGTCAGGATTCAAGGACCACCGTCATGATTAAGAACATACCAAATAAATATAGGTTTGTCTTTTTCACAACTCTTTTACTTAAATAGAAAAAACCAACACGATTGCATTTGTTCTGAGATATTTATGTGCGTTTGAATTTGGCATTTTGAAGTCAACAATTGTTGTTGAACATGCTCGACAATCACTGTATTCACTGCAACGAGCAAATTGTCAACGCCGGCGACGATCAGCCTTTATCGTCCTACGATTTTGTCTACCTCCCCATTGATTTCAAGTAATTTTCTTCTCTTTTTTACCTGAATTTGTACATAGAAATTAGAAACCGTGTCGAATTATTGATAGTTTGTTGAAAAATCCAGCAATAAGTGTAACGTGGGATATGGATTTGTGAACATGACATCCCCGCAAGCAACTTGGAGACTTTACAAGGCCTTCCATAATCAACACTGGGAAGTGTTCAACTCCAGGAAAATCTGTGAAATAACTTACGCCAGAATTCAGGTTTTTCAACTTTGTTTTTCCCTTCGAATCGGATTGAAAATGATAACCTGAAGTGGGTCTAATTTGATTATGGATTGATGAAAATTAGGGATTTCAGGCTTTGAAACAACATTTCAGGAACTCCAAGTTCCCATGCGAAACGGATGACTATCTTCCGGTATTGTTCGTCCCGCCGCGAGATGGGAAGCAACTGACCGAACCAGTTCCCGTAGTTGGCGAAAATCAGCAGCAGCAGTCGGTCGACGAAGACGGTGAACATAGAGAAAGTAATAATAATGCTGCCGATCATTTCAGCAGCGTCACCCAAAGGGCAAACGACGGCGGCGGCGTTGGGTCATGATTAGAAAGATTGAAGCTTTTGCTGTTGTGGGCTGAGCAGTGCTGAACTTAAGTTGTAATCTCTTTTTTTGTGACTTTTTTACTAGTTTGCATGGAGAGTAATGTTGGAGATATGAATGAATGCAAATATAATATTAGTTTTTTTTTTATGTAACCAATACAAATGTTGATTTTTCACAGTTTAGAGCTGTTGTTTTTGGTGTTAAAAATGGCCGCACCCGGCAATGGCCAATGGGGTTCATGTATTGTTGATCGCCGAGCCTTCCATTTTTCTGCCCCAACTACCCAACCCGTCGACAGTCTATGATTCTAGACCGCCATCACATACACTTACTACTCTTGTCGCCTCTTCTTTGTCTCTCTATTATCTTTTTTGATGTAACGGTCGTGTAGGGGGTCGTGTAGGGGTGTTCAAAATTACTCGACCTGATTGTCTCGGTCTGACTATCTGATGACTTGAAATGAAAAAAATGGGTATTTTATTAGAAAAATTATTCGACCCGGCTGAGTACTTGACTCTGGATTTTTTTGGGTAGTTGGGCTGGTTTTGGGCTGAAATATTTTGGTAATTAGATACTTGACCCAATATTTTAATTTTTATATATTAAGTTTAAATTATATTTTTATTTTTTATTCTTAATACTTTAATCTATAAAATTTTAAAATATATTTTTATTATTTTATTAATATAAGATTCAAAAGAAAAAATGAAATTAATATTTTTAATGTATTTTTGGTGATAAATTATATATATATATATCCAAATATTTATATTAAAATTAACTTCAAATCACTAATTTTTGTGTTTGAATTATGTATTATGAACTTTTAAATTTTATTTTTACTATGTAATTTTTTTAAAAAAAATTTAAAATAAATAAATAAAAATGTGAATCAGTACTTGTTACCCTATTTTTTGAGTACTCGGGTTTCATGGGTACTTTAATAGCGGGTACCTGGTTAGAGCGGGTCGGGACACAAGTCGACATATGTGATACCCGACTGATTTATTATCAAAAAGTACGGTAGAATATCGTATATAATTATAAAAAATTAAAAAATACTTATTATTAAATGTGAGTAAAATTCAAATAATTTTGACTCAACTCATCAATTTTAGTAATTTAATTTTTTTTTATTAAATTTGACTCGACTGGTTTGTTTGGAAAGAGTGAGTGGTGGCAGTGGCATTGTTGGTAATACTTTTTGCAGTGGTTTGGCTGTCATTTTTCGCCTGCAGCATTCTGCCTCACTCTATTTTCTGCATTCTAGGCTTATTTGTATCACTGTTTCTTGCCGCATTATAATCTGACACTTTCACTTTCTTTTTTCCAGCTACCCTATTTTTTTATAAGAAAAAATTATATAATTTGTTTATATATAAAATTATACTTAATGAAATATAGACAAAGGTGCTTAATGGATGATGATACAGCAGTCAAAATTATATGAAATATAAATTTATTTTTTCAGTTGATTTTTTATTCACGAATAAGTTATTTTAATTCAAAATAAAACATTAAGGGTTAAAGTATTTTAGAAAAAGAATATGAGTCAAAGTGACTCTAGTCAAACGTTAGAACCATTTTTTACATTATACATACTAACTGGTTTCATTGTAAACGGCTTTCTATAATCATATACGATATACATACACATATATTTCTTCATATGTGATATTAATATATTATGCAAATTTAAGGGACTAGAAACAAACATGAGAGCCGGCCCACTAATTAATAAAAAGTTCAAGTTATTCAAAGTCTCTTTTTTAACTCTTATTTGAATTTTTTAATCAAATTTATAAAATTACGTTCAAAGTCAATCCGACTCAAACTTTTTCACGTAAATTGAGTCGAATTTTATTCACCCTTAGTATAAAGTACATTCGAAAGAGGTAGTTTTGGATTTAAATTCAAACTTTGTTGTAAAATTGGATTTAAATTCAATTTTGGTCGTATATTTGTTGCTTTTGAGTTGAAATATGCTTTTATAAAAATATTTAAAAAAAAACAATTAATTAAAAGTGATGTAAAAAATTGTAATTTTGTTAATTTAAATGATTGTCTTCACTATAAAAATTATTTAAGAAGTTAAAAATGTCTCTCTCTCTTCTTTTTTGTTGACAATATTTGATGGAATTGATGTCACCAGTTTACCAAATTCTAACTCCTTTGGAAAATTGTTGAAACATTTTTAGTTTAAACGATAATAAATAAAAATTTAATGTAGTTTACGTTTTGTATGCTATCTAAACACTTTTATACATATAGTTATAAAATATTAAACGCTTAAATATGTTCTATTTTACGTCTTCCCTTATATTTTTTAGTGTATGTTATGATTTATGAGTGTATAAGATCTAATCTCCGACGAAAAATTATTACTCCCCCAGTCTAATTAATATTGTCTTTTATTGACTTTTTTAAAATTTATTTTTTAAACTTTGACCATGATTATTTTAAATATTTTATCAATAATAAATTTTAAGTAATGATAACTCGAAGTAAAAAATATGACCAAAAAAATTAATAAAAGACAAATTTAATGGGATGAAGGAAGTATAATTAAAAAAAACAATCCAAACCCAAGTGTCATTGCCCCGGTAGTAGGGGTGTAAACGAGCCAAGTCAAGCTCGAGTAGTGCTAAGCTCGACTCGTTAAGATTTCGAGTCGAGTTCGAGCTTGAGTAATTTCTAACGAGCCTAAAAAATCTGAGCTCGACTCGGCTCGTTTAGGACTCGAGTTGAGTTTGAGCTTGATTCGAGCCCAATCGAGTTAAGTGTTTATCGATCTTTGACCGCATTGGACTCGAGTAACTCTTCATCTGTCACGTCTCATTTAAAGTCCTATGAAGAATAAACTTAGATACACAAGTTGTGTAAACTCAAGCTTGTTATTTTTAGGGTTTATGGTGTTAGTTTAGGGTTTAGAGGTTTAGGTTGTTGACTTTAGAATTTAGGATTTAGATTTTAGGGTTTAATACTTATGTTTCGGGTTTTAAGTTTAAGAATTTAGATTTTAAATTATAAAAAATAAAGAAATTAGTATATTATATTTTTCGAGTAGCTCGTGAGCTTTTCGAGTCGATTATCAAGTAGCTCGGCTCGTCAAGAACTTGAGCCGAGTTCGAGCTTGAGTCGAGTCTAATCGAGTCAAGCTTTGACCGAACTTTATCCGAGTCGAGTTCGAATAACTTGCATTCTGTCTCGTCTCATTTACAGCCCTACATGAAAGCAACTAATCAGATTTGATAATGAACCTTGGGGAGTTTGGAAACGTGGACCAAAGGGTTCGTGCCACGTGTCTCGCTTACACGTCTCTTCCTTGGGTTTTATTTGATTTCATGAAACAGAGTTCAACCGGGTATTGTTTGGTGTCAAAGAATATGACAATTTTAACAATAAGTTAGTCTAGTGAAACATACCACTAAATCTTATAAATAAATTTAAAAGTTTAAATTTTTATGTTGTGAATAGAATAAATTAGAATGAAAGAATTAATCTTCATAATAATTTTTTACAATATTCGATCTGAATTAATCAGTCAATGAATTGAATATCGATATCTAAACAAAAAAAAGAATAACGACAATTTCATGTTCCAACTGAGTTACCTTGTCCAAGAAAGACAAATGTATCCTATTTTATACACATTGAAAATAAAAAGAAAATGTATGTGCTTTTTTTTTGGCAAAATTTAGGGAATAATAGAGTTGGAAATTAAATTTAAGGAAATAGTAAAGGTTCATTAATTTTATTGAGAATTTACGGCAATTGCTATAGTGATCACTAAAATCGTTTTGTAAAAGAAAATTAAAATTATTTTATAATTTTTTGCAGGTTCGCCTTCTACAGCTAGCGACTAAGACAAATCTGCATGTTGCATGCACGGGTTCACATCCACAACACCCTTAACAAATTAAAAAAACATATTAAAATAATTCAAATCGCCTTATGCATGAGGCGACTTCACCATGTACTGTAGCATTTTCCGTAGATTTCTAAAATTACCTTAACCTGCCTTATTTCCCTAAAGTTAATTTTAAACTACAATATTCTCCAAAATTTACCGTTTTTGTTATCAAAGAAAAACTTCATTAAAATCAAACTGTCCTTACAACCGGACAGAACCAAAAGATTCAGAAAACAAAAAAGACAAATCGAGGCCCAATACAGGAACAGGCAACTAAACCCTAAAATCGAACCAAACAACTAAAAGACAATCAACGGCTGTTGATTACTAGGGTCCAATATCTCTTAAATAAAATATCGTGTACAAATTTTATGTATGAAATGTAACGGTGAAATAATTGTGACTCAAACTTTCAATCTTTAAAGTTGAGTTATTAAATTAAAAAATTTTAAGTTTAATTCTTAAATAGAAACATTTCTAAGTTGAGTGATGAAAAATATAATTTACCTTGATTTCAACTCGAATTATCCTTACTAAATTCATATATATTTTTCATTTTAGATTTTATAACACATATAATTCCAAGTATCATCATCTCAATCTCAACCCCAACGTGTATATAGGAGCTAAAAAAAGTTCTTTAGCAATTAGTGAAGAAATTGTGTTGTTTTAGCTGCCTTGGGGAAGAAATAATAATTGATATAATAGTATTGCACCAAACCGAAAATTCAGGTGTCCATTTCAAGGTCATTTTCACACAAATACAACGACCAAAGCTGGACTTTTCCACAAAACAAACTCCTAAGCCTATGAAACAACATGAAAAAAAGTCTACTAACATATTTTATCCGATCTCGGGTTTAGTCCGGTTGATTTATATAATAACACTATTCAACCGGTCGAAGATTTGAATTCTGGCGTATACAACTACTTTTCCAACCCCGAAAAGAATTACGATTTTATCAACCTTTACGTATGAAAATCATCATGTATTCACTCCTATGAAGAACCTGTCAAAACCTTAACCATAATTTGCATAACTCTGACCCTCATCTGCAATGACACTATATATTCAGCTGTGTCCCTAAAGAGCCCGTCCAATCCCTTCGAATCGTGGTTCGGAATCAACGTTTTCAGGGTTTCGACCTTCTTTACAATAGGGTTGGCGAGGCTTCTAGAACCTTCTCGAACCGCCCTCCTCTTCATTACAACACTTCTAGTCCGGGGGCTTCGTTGCTTCTTTGCCATCAAGCTTTCCTACAAAAGACTCTTTGTGTAATGAAAAAACATTAGGGATGATGGGAGATTTTTATATGGATCGGGGGACCAAAGTGGATAATTCGTAATAATGTAATGACTGTTGGGGAAACCGGGTTATTTCCCACACGAACGTAGCTTCAAATCTGAGCTGAAATGTCGAGATCGAAACTACCGAAATTTGCACAGCGGACAAACCCGTCAACTATTGAATATTGAAATCTAATGGAAAAACCCAATAATAAGCAAGCGAAATAAATAATGGAGAGAACACACCAAATTTACGAGGTTCGACGAAAATGTCGTCTACTCCTCGGGCACCACCACCGGATGATAACTTCACTAATACCAAAATGGTACAAACAAATGGAATTCCTAAGAATTCCCAAATATGAGAGAAGAGAAACAAATGGGAGAGATGGATGTTGGGATGATTTCAAATGACAAATGCTAGGCCTATTTATAGTTGAACTTTGAGGACTAAACTTGTAAATAGCCTAAACTTTAGGGACCAAAAAAGTAATTTCCCCATTGGTCTTTTTCAACCTTTGCTGCTGCCAATTTCTTCAATTGCTGCACCTAATTTTCGGTGCAGCCATATTTGAAATTCAAGTCAATTTTCAACAAATCTCCACCTTGGCTTGAAATTTCACCAAGCTTTTCAAAATTTCTTCTCCCCAAACGTTATCTTTTGTAGTGCTCCAAATGCGCCCACGAGCGCCATACACCCGAAGGTGCTCAAACTTGCAAGATGTTAATCAAGTTCAAACAATGATTGAACTTGATTGATGTTACCACCTTGGTCAACATATCTGCAGGATTTTCTGCCGTCGCAATCTTCTGAAGTAGAATCTTTCCTTCTTCAAAGATCTCCCGCACAAAGTGATACCTCACGTCGATGTGCTTGGTTCTTGAATGGTAGACTTGATTTTTCGCTAAATGAATAGCACTCTGACTGTCACAATAGAGACTAATGTGACTTTGAACAACTCCCAAGTCTTCCAACAATCCGTTAAGCCAAATCGCCTCCTTAACAGCCTCTGCAACTGCCATGTACTCTGCCTCTGTAGTTGACAAAGCCACCGTTGACTGTAAAGTAGACCTCCAACTAACTGGGGCTTTTGCTAAAGCAAACAAATACCCAGTAGTAGACCGACGCTTATCTAAATCACCAGCATAGTCGGAATCAACATATCCAACCACAAACTGACCAAGTGTTTCATCTTGCTCAAACACTAAACCAACATCTACGGTTTGTTGGAGATACCGTAGAATCCATTTCACAGCTTGCCAATGTCCTTTTCCAGGATCATGCATGTACCTGCTCACAACTCCAACTGCTTGTGAAATGTCAGGCCGCGTACACACCATCGCATACATCAAGCTCCCTACTGCATTAGCATATGGAACTTTTGCCATATATTCTCGCTCTTCATCAGTTTTAGGAGATAATTGAGAACTGAGTTTCAAATGAGAAGCAAGTGGGGTACTTACATGTTTTGTGCTTTCATTCATGCCAAAACATTGTAATACCTTTTTCAGATATTGCTTCTGAGTCAAACAAAGCTTGCCTCTCCGTCTGTCTCTACTTATCTCCATGCCGAGAATCTTCTTGGCCTCACCTAGATCTTTCATCTCAAACTCTTGATTCAACTGAGCCTTCAAATTGTCTATCTCTTGTTGACTCTTTGAAGCGATCAGCATATCATCAACATACAAGAGAAGATAAATGAAAAATCCATCTTGTAGCTTTCTCAAATACACGCAATGGTCGTATTTGCTTCTTGTGTACTTCTGCCTCCTCATAAAGCTATCAAATCGCTTGTACCACTGCCTCGGAGATTGCTTCAATCCATATAGCGATTTGTTCAGCTTACAAACCCATTTCTTACCACCAGCATCTAAGTATCCTTCTGGCTGAGTCATATAGATCTCCTCTTCCAAATCACCGTGCAAGAAAGCCGTCTTTACATCGAGTTGAGCTAGCTCCAAATTCAACTGTGCTACCAAGGCCAACAATATTCTAATGGAGGAATGCTTCACAACAGGGGAAAATACTTCGTTGTAGTCGATTCCCTCCTTCTGAGCGTAGCCTTTAGCTACCAACCTTGCCTTGTAGCGAACATCTTTCTTGCTGGGAGATCCGTCTTTCTTTGCAAACACCCACTTGCATCCAATTGCCCTTTTACCTTCTGGTAAATATGCCAAATCCCAGGTGTTGTTCTTCTGGAGAGATTGCATTTCTTCATCCATGGCACTTTTCCACTTGTCACTTTCTAAGCTTTGCATTGCTTCTTGATAAGTGACAGGGATATCATCATCAACAACTGGAAGGGCATAGGCCACTGTATCTGTAAATCGAGCAGGTCTACGAATTTCTCTCCTTGGCCTTGTAACTGCAAGTGGTTCTGGTGTCTCCAATGGTTCTTGGGTTTGAACCTCTTCATCTTCTGATTCCTCCATTGGAGTTGGAGAATCAGTAACATCAATTTCTGGACTAATCACCGTCTCTTGAAACTCCACCTGGTTTGGAGTATACTCCACCTGTTGTGGAGTACTACTTGTCTGAACAGCTCCATTTGTTACCTTCTTCAACATGACAGATTCATCAAAGGTAACATCTCTGCTACAAATTATCTTCTTTGTGTCTAAGCACCAAAGTCGAAATCCCTTCACTCCATGGGTGATTCCCATAAAGAGAGCCTTCTTTGCTCTAGGATCAAGTTTTGACTCCTTCACATGATAATACGCAGTGGATCCAAATACATGTAAGGAATCATAATCTGTAGCGGGTACTCCAGACCATACCTCCAACGGTGTTTTTCCTCCAATCGCCGATGACGGTAGACGATTGATGAGATGGCCAGCATATGTCACAGCCTCAGCCCAAAATGGTTTGCCCAACCCAGCATTGGACAACATACATCGAACTTTCTCAAGTAGTGTTCGATTCATACGCTCTGCCACCCCATTCTGCTGTGGTGTATGTCTAACAGTGAAGTGTCGAACAATACCATGCTCCTGGCAAACGTCAAAGAGCGGATCACTTCTATATTCCCCTCCATTGTCCGTCCTAAGCCGTTTGATCTTCTTGCCAGTCTGGTTCTCGATTATATTTTTCCACTTCAGGAAAACTTTGAGCACTTCATCTTTAGACTTCATCGTATACACCCAAACTCTTCTGGAAAAGTCATCAACAAAAGTTACAAAATAGTGTTTTCCTCCTAGCGACGTTGTTTTGGAAGGACCCCACACATCTGAGTGAACATAATCCAAAATACCTTTCGTATTATGGATAACGGTGCCGAATTTCACTCTCTTCTGCTTTCCCAGAACACAATGCTCACAAAAATTTAACTTGAAAGCCTTTGCACCTTTCAACAATCCTTGATTTGCCAAAATTTGCAAGGATTTTTCACCAGCGTATCCCAACCGCATGTGCCACAACTGAGAAGAATCCAATTTGTCTCCACCGGAAGCTGCTGCTACTGCTCCAATAACTGTACTACCTTGGTAGTAATACAAGTTATTTTTCCTGATGCCCTTCATTATCACGAGTGCGCCTGATGTGACTTTCAAAATTCCATCTCTCATAGTGACAATCGAGCCTTTGGATTCCAAAGCTCCCAACGAGATGAGATTTTTCTTCAAACTAGGCACGTATCGGACATCAGTCAAAATTCTGGTTGATCCATCTTGATTCTTCAATCGGATTGAACCTATCCCAATCGTTTTACAGGCGTTGTCATTGCCCATATAAACAACTCCTCCATTTAGTTCTACTAAATCGAAGAACCACTCCCGATTAGGGGACATATGATAGGTACAACCCGAATCCAATATCCACTCGTCTGAGCGGAATGCTGACGATGAAGCAACCAGTGATATTTCAGAGTCACTAGTATCATGCTCTGCAACACATACATCTGGAGCAGCTTTTCCTTTCTTCTTCAGCTTCGGACAATCTTTCTTCCAATGACCTTTCTCATGACAAAAGGCACATTCATCTTTCCCAAGTCTGGACTTTGACTTTGATCTCCCTCTCATTTTTGGCTTTTGGCTTTTCGAGCGACCTCTTACCACCATGGCCTCCGCTGCATTGTACTTGCTCTCCATCTTGGTTTTCTTTCGGAGCTCGTAACTATACAGAGCAGCAGTTACTTCTTTAAGGGTCACCTCATCCTTTCCATGAAGTAACGTTGTTTCAAGGTGCTCAAATTCATCTGGAAGAGATGACAACAACATTAAAGCCAAATCTTCATCTTTGAAAGTTTCATCCATGCCCAACAGATCTGCCACTAACTCATTGAAAGCAGTGATGTGTTCATTCATATTGGTGCCTGGCTGATAATCAAATCTGAACAATCTTTTCTTCATGTGAAGACGATTCTGAGAGCTTTTCTTTAGGAATTTTTCCTCCAACGCTTTCCATAGTTTACTTGCAGAAGTCTCATTCTTGTAGGCATACTTCTGCTCCCTGGAAAGACAAGATCGAATCGTACTACACGCCATACGGTTGATTGTTCTCCAATCTTTCTCCATCATATCTACGGGTTTTTCTTCCTCAATGGCAATGTCTAGACCTTGTTGAAATAAAGAGTCTAGCACCTCGCCTTGCCACATGCCGAAGTGACCGGATCCATCGAACAACTCCACCGAGAAGTTTGCATTTGACATTATCCTCCTCACCGGTATAGAGGAAGAGCTTGATGTCCCTTCTGATCCGTCTTTTGCCATGGCAACGAATAATATTCAACAGCACAAACTGGATATTGAAACACTGCACCAGGTAAGTTCCCAGGAAAGAGAGGTGGATCACACGGATCGCTTAAATACCCAGTCTTTCCTAGCTAGAACTTTCCTAGACATGCACTGTCACAACACCACACTTCTTTGCAGCAACCGAGCAACCGGGATAGCCTTAACCGAAGCTCTGATGCCAATTGTTGGGGAAACCGGGTTATTTCCCACACGAACGTAGCTTCAAATCTGAGCTGAAATGTCGAGATCGAAACTACCGAAATTTGCACAGCGGACAAACCCGTCAACTATTGAATATTGAAATCTAATGGAAAAACCCAATAATAAGCAAGCGAAATAAATAATGGAGAGAACACACCAAATTTACGAGGTTCGACGAAAATGTCGTCTACTCCTCGGGCACCACCACCGGATGATAACTTCACTAATACCAAAATGGTACAAACAAATGGAATTCCTAAGAATTCCCAAATATGAGAGAAGAGAAACAAATGGGAGAGATGGATGTTGGGATGATTTCAAATGACAAATGCTAGGCCTATTTATAGTTGAACTTTGAGGACTAAACTTGTAAATAGCCTAAACTTTAGGGACCAAAAAAGTAATTTCCCCATTGGTCTTTTTCAACCTTTGCTGCTGCCAATTTCTTCAATTGCTGCACCTAATTTTCGGTGCAGCCATATTTGAAATTCAAGTCAATTTTCAACAATGACAGCCTAAAAGAGTACAGTTTCATGGAAGGTTTCCAAGCGAATGGGGTGAATGAATAAGAGATAGCCAAGTGTATTGCTTTGGGCATGTTCTCCAACTCAATGCACATGCAACCACATGATTCCACCACCACCCAACCCTAACCCTAACCATAAAAAAATCATTTGTCGTTTTTTGATGCCTATCTATACTCTAAAGCTAAAAAATATGTTTAGAGTATACGGTTAAGGTTTAGGGTTAAGACTTAGGGCGTAGAACGGGAGATTTAGTTTTTAAAATATAAGATTTACAATAAGGATGAGGATTAGAACTTAAAATTTAAAATTTTAATTTTAAAACATATATAGAGACGGATTAATATACTATACGCTGGCGGTGGAAACTAAAAGTTTCCACAAGCGCCTTAATTTTATGGTATAAGGAGTTAGTTTAGGGTATAGAGTTTAGGGATTTAGGTGTAAGAGTTTAGAATTTAAGGATAGTTATTTCAATTTAAGGTTTAGGGTTATAATTTAGGGTTTATAGGTTAGGGCTTAGTTTTTAGAATAATATGATGAGGATTTAGGTTTTAACCTATAAACCCTAAATTATAACCCTAAACCTTAAATTGAAACAACTATCCCTAAATTCTAACTCATACACCTAAACCCCTAAACCATATACCCTAAACTAACTCCTTATACTTTAAAACTAAGGCGCTTGTGAAAATTTTCAATTTCCATCGCCAGTATATAGAATATTTATCCATATAAAGACACGGAAAAGAATATAGGATATCTATTCTTCACTAAAACTCCTCTTAATCTCTCATCAGAACACCCTGGATTATTCCTCCCCCACTTTCCAAATTCAATGCATGGATTATTTGAATTTGGGGTCCTCAGTTTCCTCTATCCAGCTCAACCGACATTGGCATCATCCCACGTTCGTAAAACTTCCGTTTATAACCGATACCGGTAGTTCGTGTAATAAAGAGTTTAATATTTTTTTAATGTGAAATTTAGTATTTTAAAATAGATAAATATTTTATACACATGCGGTGGAAACTAAAAGTTTTTACTAGCGCCTTAGTTTTAGGGTATAGAGAGTTAGTTTAGGGTATATGATTTAGGGGTTTAGGTGTAGGGGGTTAGAATTTAGGGATAGTTGTTTCAATTTAAGGTTTAGGGTTATAATTTAAGATTTATAGGTTAAAATCACCATATTACTCTAAAAACTAAACCCTAACCTATAAACCATAAATTATAACCCTAAACCTTAAATTAAAACAACTATCCCTAAATTTTAAACCCCTACACCTAAACCCTAAACTAGGCTCATAGAAAATTTGCTCTCATTTGGGTTGATAAGGAACGATAGCAGGTCGAATATTTACAGTTTTTGAATTAGTCATTGGGTAAAATACCTAAATCATCACTCAACTTTGGTCATTTGACCTATTTTAGTCACTCAACTTAAAAAGGCTCAATTTACTCATTTAACTTTAAAATTTGACCTATTTTGGTCACTCCACCGTTAAATCTCTAACTCTGTTATGACATGGAAATAAAAAATAATAAAAATATATATATTTTATAATATTTTAACGCACCGAATTAATTAAATAAAACAATTAGTTTCTCACCTCACCCTCCTTCACCACCACCCCACCCTTTCCTCACCTTCACCGGCAATCATCTTCTCCATTCCAATAACGTCACTCCGATGAGCTTTTCAGCAAATCAAAATCATCAATAGACTCCTCTTCTTCTCTCTTTTCCTTCTACTGGTTCATTTTTTTGTTTTGAAAATCACCCTTAAATGACCCAAAATAAGTCTAAACCCTTGCATCTTGAGAGCGCGATTTGTTGTTGTCTACCGTCGGATCGGCCTGAAACTGGGATATGTTAATCTTTTCATCAAGGCACCTCGAATGACTGTTGGGATTCACTGTCCGATGCTCTGATCGTTGGAACTGATATGAGACGGTAAAACTTTCTTCTCTTTTAGATTTCAGTTAGATTTCTTTTTTTTGGCTTTGATTTGTTCCGATTTCTTTTATTTTTTAGAATTTTGGTTATCAATTTGTGGTTGAGTGGCGAAGGTGATGAGGGTTAGGTTAACGACAGTGGAGGGATCAGTGAAAGAGTTAAAGGGGCTTTGATGATGGTAGTTAGATTGGTTCACTAGTTTGGTGAAGATGATGATTCCGAGAAAAGCAGTGATGAATCCTAACATATAACTCAAATGCAAATGGACATCGAAAATCATTTTTTGTTGAATTTTTACAGTGGGGCTATTGAATTCTGACCGTTTGTTGGTTTAACTTTTTTTTGCCGATTATACATGGTCTTGGGTTTCTTTGGATTGAATTTTAGTTTTTTTTTTACACTTGCTGGTGTTCAAAGTTCTGGAATTTTTTTTTTACAAAAAATCTTTAAAATGGTTCTCATTTCTATATTTGCCATGTTTATGGTTGATGTTTGATTCTGTTAGGTAGAAAGAATTGTTTCAGACATTTAATTTTTTACTGGAATGTTCTTACTTGTTAGCAATCTTGTTGCACTATTAGAGAAAGAAAGAAAAAAGATAATGTTTGATGTAGAAATCAATGAGCTTTTGACTCTTTTATCATTTTTGATCAAGAAAAGTTTTTTAGCTTTTATTGTTCTTATGAATTGTTTCTTTCAGTTCTAGAAATATGTTGCTGAAATTCGGGTTTACAAAAATTTTGGTTCGTCGAAAATTCACCGGAACAATGCTATTGGATGGAGAAAAAGGTTACCGGTGAGGGTGAGAGAGGGGTAAGGTGGGAGTGAGGGAGGGTTTGCTTTTTTTAATTAAATAATAATAAAATTATCTATTCATAATAAAAAATAATAAAATAACCCACATCATAACGGTGTTAAAGCATTTAACGGTGGAGTGATGAAAAAAGTTCAATATTAAAAGTTAAATGAGTAAATTGAGCCTTTTTTAAGTTGAGTGACTAAAATAGGTTAAATGACCAAAGTTGAGTGATGATTTAGTATTTTACCCTTAGTCATTTATGAATACGTAATATGTTTACAAACTATTCTAGTATTATTTGCATCTGAATTAAATATTATTATTTTAAATAATGTCAAATTTGTAAAAACTCGAAACTACTAAAATTTGGATGATCAATATTTGAATCTCCTTATATGCAAACATGTATATTTTTTTATATTTTGTAATCCAGAGTCATATTCTTATGTTTGAATCAACAATACATATAATTATCGAATTCAGATAATGAATATCCAATGATGTCTATCCATAATGGCAACGAATAGTAATTTTAACACCTGAATTTACTTATTATCTAAATCCACAAAAACATTTTAGATATTCGAATTCACAATCTAAATTATTATCTCTAAGTCTAACACAATTCAACTATATATATATATATATATATATATATAGAGAGAGAGAGAGAGAGAGAGATAAAATCAACTTACACGTTTTCAACTCTTTAAATTTTACACGTTTTCTGGATCGTTAGATGGGGGAATGGATGGCTCAAATTAACTCTTTACTCTTTTTTTCCAAGTGATAATCTTCACATATTTACTGTTAATCTCATCCATTTGTTTCACTCATCCAACGGTCCAAAAAACGTGTAAAACTTAAAGAGTTTATATATATATATAGAGAGAGAGAGAGATGATTAACTTATACAATGTAAAACTCTTTAAGCTTTACACGTTTTCTGGATCGTTAGATGGAGGAATGGATGGCTCAGATTAACTTCTTACTCTCTTTTTTCCCAAGTGATAATCTTCACATATTTACTGTTAATCTCATCAATTTGTTTCACTCATTCAACGGTCCAAAAAACGTGTAAAACTTAAAGAGTTTTACACTCTGTAAACGAATCCTATCTCATATATATATATATATATATATATATATATATATATATATATATATATATATATATATATATATATATATATATATATATGTTAGCCCATGTTTTTCAGACAGGAAGCCCTAGGCATAATTAATATGAGGGAATTAAGAATGTAGCTTGCCAATACATGTGTAAGCTAAGAAGTAGACAATTTAGATCTTAATGTTAGGATAAGGTAGGTTTTCTTATGACTTTCATGAACCACATTTTGTCCATAAACAAATCTATGATTGTTTTTTTCTTAAGAAATTAAGTATATAAAAGATCATGTTCGAACATGTTCTGAAAACAAAAATGGAAAAAAGAAAATACAAAAGGAAAGTTGAGATATGGAAGTAGACAAATCTTGGGGACAAAGATGCATGCATCTATGACCTGCCGCCGATGTTGTACACGACATTCTCAACCTTTAGGCATCGAATGTTCTCTTTGCCTTTGTTTTCACATTAAATGTTCCATCCTCTATAGGTTACATATACATTATTTATATGAATGGAAGATATATAAAATGGATAAATATTCTATACACAGGCGGTGGAAACTAAAAGTTTTCACAAGCGCCTTAGTTTTAGGGTATAGGGTTTAGGGGTTTAGGTGTAGCTGTATAGGGGGTTAAAATTTAGGGATAGTTGTTTCAATTTAAAGTTTAGGGTTATAATTTAGGGTTTATAGGTTAAAACCTAAATCCTCACCATATTACCTTAAAAACTAAACCCTAACTTATAAACCATAAATTATAACCCTAAACCTTAAATTGAAACAACTATCCCTAAATTCTAAACCCCTACACATAAACTCCTAAACCCTATACCCTAAACTAACTCCCTATACCCTAAAACTAAGGCGCTTGTGGAAACTTTCAGTTTACACCGCCAGTGTATAGGATATTAATCTATATAAAATTAATTTAATTTTGAACTTGAAGAATAGTTCCCGTGTCTGATAAAAAGAGATGTGTTCTACCTAGGTGAACTGGAATAGAATCTTATGTCTTTTGTTTGTCTTTATCTATGCCCAACATTAAAAATAAGGTTTATGGTTTAGGGTTGGAGTTTAGTTTTTAAGGTTTAAAATTTAAAAATTAGGGTTAGAGTGTAAGGAGTAATTTTTTTAGTGTTGGTGCATAAATAGAGACACAAAAAATGACAAATGATTTTTGTTCGATAATTTGGATATGAACTACTTAATTTATACGTGTGCCTGAATTTATCCAGGTTTAAAACCGAACATACATACATTACATTGGTAGCATGTTCTCTGGTTCATGTTTATCCAAACGTGGTTTAGGGTTTTTCATATAATCTTGCACATTTTGATATTTTCTACGTTTTTTTTATATTTATTTGTTTAGATTGATTATTGTATTTCGTATTATATATTAATTAAAATCATATACTCCACTAAATTAAAACACGTTCAAAAGTCATCAACTTAACATCAATATAATTTGATCCATTATTTATAATTATAATTATAATTATAAAATAAGCAACGGGCTTTGGCACATGGATGAATCCTCTGCCACTTAATTTTTTGATCGATAATCCATTAAACTTTGCTGAGAAATGGAACATGAAACATGTTATGTTTCCACGTGCTATGCCACCGTCATTAGATTATTTTTAATTAACAATAATACTTCATTAATTATCAATAATAATTAAAAGGGAAACCCTAAATCCCTAAGCGAAACTTTAGGGTTTGGCAGTGTTGGCATTACAAAGAAGGCCCTTCCACGTGCTGTAAACGGTGGGCCTTCCTTGGCCCATTAAACCTGTTCGCCTCTGCTCTCATGTTCCCCATGTGCCCTCAAGGCATAGGTTAAAATTTGTAAGCCCTAAATTTTAACCAATTAAAATTATATTCCCTAAATTATAACCATAAATTATTATTTATATACATGAATTTAAGCTTAAATCCGACGTGAGATACTGGAACTTTAATATTTTAGGTTTAAGTTTCACTCCGTATAAAATTATATTTAGATTTTGTCTAGGTTTTAGTTTGGTACGAAAATATTTCATTTATTTATTTGATCGCGTTGAGTTCCATATATCAAATTTTAGTGGTCTAAAGAATAACTTAAAATTAAAATATAATTATTCTACCTTTTTAATGTACTTATTTATGTCTCATATTAAAAATAAAATTTAGAATATAAAATTAAAGTTTAGAGTGTAGGGTTTAAGATTAAGATTTATAAATTAGAGTTACAGGATAGAGTTTAGTTTTTTTTTTGTGCCGGTCATAGAAAGGGTACCAAAAAGGGACATGCATTTTTCCCCCTAAAATTAGGCCCCTAATAAGGAAAAGAATCCTTTGTCCCCTTTTTGATGTTATTTTTTGTACTCAACACTAAAAAAATCAATACTAAGCATAACCATAAATTCTAAATCTTAAACCCTAAATTGCACCATATATCTAATACTCTAAACCCTAATATTAAACTTTAATCATAAACTTTAAACCTATTTTTTAATAATGGGCATAAATAGGGGCACCAAGTATTACAAAAAATGTGTCTCTAATAACAAAAATAAGAGTACGTTTCTGATAACTCATATTAAAAAAATCGAGCTCATAATAACAAGTATTGAAAAAATTGAAGCCCCTAATAAATCTTGAAAAAAAATAAAATTTAAGCGTAGACTTCTAATTACAAATATCCAAGAAAAAATTGAACTTTAATAACAAATTTTAAAAAAAAATAAATTTTAATAACAAGTATTAAAAAATTAAACTTCTAGTAATAAGTATTGAAAAAGTAAAAATAAATATTTAATACTAAATATTTTAAAAAATTAGACCTAATAATAAATAGGGAAAACTGCACTGGTGGTCCCCTAACTATCACCGTTCTCCTGTTTTAGTCCCCAAACTATGTTTTTCGTCAAACTCGTCCCTTCTGTTACATAGTTCTCCTGTTTTGGTCCCCGACATTAAATAGCTAACGGTTTTGCTGACGTGGCATTTTTTAAATATTTTTTTAATCATTTCTCTCTCCTCCTATATCATTTTTATTTAATTTTATTCACCCAATCATGTCGTGACACGTGTCACTACCCTATTACTTGAAAAAAAAACCCCAAAATCCTTAAAAATACATTTTGTGCGTGAACCAACTATGCTAAGCTGATTACTTGATTCAATTCTACTAACATTTATATTTAAGCTATACAAATTAACCCAAAAAAATTTAAAAACACAATTGGTGCCACTGAGATTCGAACTGCTGTTAGAACTCCATCTGAAGATCAATTATACAAGGTGGATGATCAGGTTTCTCGTGTAACAAATATTCATCAGATCATCTTTAAGCCAAAAACATAACACATCTATTCTCAATTATACCAGTGTTTCTCTCAAGTTGTTCACCAAATGAAATGACAGGAATTGCAGAAGCAAAGAAAATGTAAGTGGTGGGAGCCAGAATCCTGTAGAGAACACAGTAGGCTTAGAAACATTAAAGCATGACATTTTTCTGCAGATATTTTCCCGGAAAGCTTATTATTGGATGATATATATATATACCTGAAGCCTGCTTTGAATCCATCAGTCCAGTCTTGCTTGTAACACTTTAATCTTCCTCTGAGATCATTTTGTATGCCTCGGAAAGGCACAAAAGTTTCTTCCATGATTAGTTTTTTAACTATCTAAATCCTTTTAAATGGTTGGCTACTGACTAGACAGGATCAAGTAAATTACATGACTTGACAAAGCTTCAGCGAAGATGGAGTGTGAGTTAAAAGATATGAACTCGAGAGATTCAAGAGAGACGACCAAATTACATGAATGTGAACTGAAATATAAAAAGAAACAAGAACATAACAAAGGGTTCGAATCTCGGTGGCACCAATTGTATTTTTAGGTTTTTTTGGGTTAATTTGTATAGCTTAAATATAAATGTTAGTAGAATTGAATCAAGTAACCAGCCTAGCATAGCTGGTTCACACACATGCTTTTTGCGCTGGTGTTCTTGGGTTCGAATCCCTGCGACACCAAATGTATTTTAAAGGATTTTAGGGTTTTTTTTTTCCAAGTAATAGGGTAGTGACACGTGTCACGACATGATTGGCGCTGATGTTCTTGGGTTCGAATTCCTGCGACACCAAATGTATTTTAAAGGATTTTAGGGTTTTTTTTCAAGTAATAGGGTAGTGACACGTGTCACGACATGATTGGGTGAATAAAATTAAATAAAAATAATATAAGAGGAGAGATAAATGATTAAAAAAATATTAAAAATGCCACGTCAGCAAAACCGTTAGTTATTTAACGTCGGGGGCCAAAACAGGAGAACTATGTAACAGAAGGGATGAGTTCGCCGAAAAACATAGTTTGGGGATCAAAACAGGAGAACGGTGATAATTAGGAGACCACTGGTGTAGTTTTCCCTAATAAATATTAAAAAAATGAAACCCTGAATGAGTGCAACTTTAACATCATAAAGGAATCGTTGTAATTTATAAGCTTTTATGATTGTTTTGTTTTATTATCAAGCACCAAACCGGTTTTATTCTCAGTACAAAGCATTTCACAGTAATCACACACACACACACATATATAGTATATACACAACTCCAGGCAGAAACATGAAATTTGAGAGACACTACACTGCAACTTCCATAAAAAGAAAAGAAACTAGACCAACAAAATGATCAATCTGAACTACAGTTCATCCTTGGCCTCGGATCTCGGCGGACGTTTCGTGTTGTTGTTAGACTGCAACTTCACCGGGTATGATGCTTCTAAAGTTAAACCGCAAAGCCCTTCTTCTGCATCGACGTCTCGTTTCATTCGTATGTAGCCCTTCTCTCCCCAGTCTTCGCCCCACGAGTTCTTTACTATCCAGTACTTCGTCCCGTCTAAGGTTGCTCCATATCCAACCACTGCTACCCCATGGTTCAGCTCGGTGCCACAGGTTCCGGTGAACACCCCCTGGAACAAATGTTTGCGGTTATTGGAATTTTGTAATAATTGCTTATTATTAGGCATTTTTCAGTGCATCAGCTTCTGTTTTCTGTGTTGCAGACCTAAAAGGTTACTACTAATTTTAGTTACCTCGGAGTAGAACTGGAAATCCTTGCCACCAGCATCTATGGCAATAGACACAGGTTGGTTTGCAACAGCTTTCATCAGAGCTTTTTCGTCTTTTTCGGGTACCATTTCGTAGCCATCGATGATCACTACCGGAGCATTCAACTGATAACGAAAAAACAGCATATATAAATCACCATTTCTTCATAAAAAAGGAATTAAGCAAGACACTTTTGCTACCTTGGATGAGTCACAAGACTCATCTTCGGCTCTGTAGGGATAGTTGATCTCAGTAGTTAGTCCAAAACTTTGCTTGATGAACTCAAATGCTTGTTCCATTAAACCTCCTTCGCAACCTTGGTCCTGCTTATCGCAATCAACCAGCTCTTGTTCGGATAAAGTCACAAGCGCCCCTGTTTTTATTTGGTTTATACCCTCCACTGCAACTACGGTCGAAAATGCCCAGCAGCTACCTGTGACATTTTAAGCAGATGTAAGGCAGGAAGGAAAAATGTTTTAACATACTTATAAATCAACTGTTGAATATATTAACAGATTATTGTTGGTAGAAAACATCGAAGAGACGAGTCCTTACCACATTTGCCTTGGTCCTTGACACCGGTCACTGCCCCTTTCTGCCTCCAATCAATGGAAGGAGGAAGGATATCGGTTTTCTCGTGTCTGAAATCAGTCACCCGTCTTGGACCATGGAACATCCGGAAATGGCTAACCTTTGAGCTCCTTGCACTCATGAACTCGTGGTTGGTCATATCTGCAAACTTATTCAGTTTCAACTTGTAAGGCTTGTCCATCTGATTCACCTTGTGGATATGTTTCAGATTCTCCTTGAACACATTGAAACGCTTTTGCTTCTCCTCCAGATCGCGTGAGACTGCATGTTGGCTCCTCCATCTCTCGTACAAGTCCCACAGGCTCTCCTCAGAGGCCAAGTCACTCTCATGGTAATCGAAGCTCTCAGTGAGATCAAAAACTAGAGCCAACACAAACACAACCAAGATCAACTTCCGTATTGCCATATCCGTAGATTGAAGAAAAACAAATCGATATATGATGTTCGACTATACTAGTCGGAGACTGAATTCCATGATTATCTAGCAATGCAAGCATGCCCTTTTATGGTGATAAAGGTAAGGTGTCGGCATCTTAACCTTACAAGACTTTAACCAGGAATTAAGGCAGAAAAATGTGCTCTTTTTGGAGAATACAACTTTACATCTATTTAAGGAGGCAATTTATTATAGTTTGATGTACATACCAACAATCAACCCACGCAACCATTGTTTAACTTGTTCGTAGGGGACAAGTTGATTATGTACTTGGACGTTGCCAAAGATGTAGAACACGATTTCTTGTAAATCCTGGAGAAAACACCGATCAAAAACTGCACGTCTTTTCTTTCCTGAAGATCTGACATTGTTACACGTTGCATATACATATTGTACACTTACTTAGCATTCAGACAGCAATAAAGGGTAGAGAAAACTGATATGCATGAAATATGTTCCTTTGCATCACAAGGATCAAAGAACATACTTTCAAAAGCTTCACGTTGACACTCTGTTGACGTATCGTCTCATCATTAAGTTCAAGCCCAGTAGAAGAAAGCATATATGATTTACTGAGGAAAAAAGAAAGATCGGGTTTGAAGCGAACCATTCGAACCGGTTAACATAGAAATTAAAAACAATCATTGGGTGAATGGCATCCATCTTGCAATGGCCAAAGACATATATGCACAAGAGTGTGGAACACCTGCAGTACCTTACAGTAGTCTGTGGTAGTAATAGTTATGAAATGCTCAAACAAAAAATCGAATGTAGCAGGTCCATAGCAGAGAAGCACCAGCATGCTACACTAAGTCGATGTTTACATAATCAATGGCACGATATCATGTCCGTCAAACTAAATATCCTTAGGAATCTCACTTCTCACCTTAGGGGAAGTAGGTTTTGTGAGGCAAACATACATAACAAAACCCACACACTTGTGCAAAGCAAAGAAGGGGGTAAATGGCATATATGTCTTTTCCGAATAATATTCCAAAACCATTAATAATTCATAATGAGCAGAGATAGTGTGGCTAAGGAGTAGAAAGCAACCACATGTCAGCCAAATTTGTTACTCGGACTCCGGTATGAATGCCGGATAACGGTATGTGCCTGACCAGACATGCTTAATGTTTCCTTTTAAAGCTTTTCATCCCCAGAGAGCATATCCCCATACCTGTCTCAATATGTATTGGACATAAATACTTCAAAAAAGAAAAAAATGAAGAGTTTGGGCAACAGTAAGCCACCCTGCCAGAGAATATGGTTGTTAAAGCCTTAGATGGCAAATAGATCTGATAATACTAGTGTAAATATGCTTTCAGTTCCGGGTAAGATCAGATAATGATGCTTGACTATAAGAAATAACAGCAAATGAAAACAGCATTAAGCCAAGTATTTTGGTCCCCATCTATGTGTGTGTATATGTTCAGGCTAGATGTAAAGAGAACTGGATATGACACTAACACATATCCAATAAAGCAATGTTTTCCTTTACAGAATGTTGCAAATCCAACAACTCAGGTGCTGCTTGCTTGAGGATGGAGAAGAACATGAAGCCAAAGGCAAAGGCTTTTACTAAATTTTAGGTAAGGCCTAACAAATAATGTTAGAGGAAGGTGATGCATATATCATCATTCATCAATATCAGCAAGGTATACATTTCCATCCACAAGTAATATACTATTACTACAAGTAATATTGATAAAGGCATGTTTCACATTGTGTTTTCAAAAGCTGAAACTTTTGACCATTTAAAAGTACTTTTAAACAAAATTAGGCTTCGGCACAGCTTTCAAACGGCGGTTGGGTGAGAACGCTCGTTTGGGGAAAAGCTGAAAATTTCAGCTTTTCTAAAACGCCCGTTTGCAGCCAAATCAAGAGCCTAAACCCGGTTCGGCACAGCTTCTCCGTTCAACATCCAAAATCTCGTTGGAAAAATTGTGCCGAAGGTGCCCTTAATCATTCAACCAAAAACACATTTAAACAAAATTAATCATTTGTCCTTGTTTATATCGCAAATTCTCTAAAATAAACAATTTAACTATTTAAAAGCACCTATTAACAGCAATACTAAATACTTAAATTTAAAACCAAACAATCCAAAAACATATTTACATCCCACTTTTCAAAAGTATTTTTCAAAATCGTTATCAAACTGACACTAAATCATTTATCCCTCACCTGAAAAATGAACAGCTAGAACTCGATTTTCACTGTTTCAACTAGAGAGATTAACAGTTAAAATCATACTAGACGAACGGAAAATCCAATCGATTTCGAAACAGATAAAGATAGAAATTTATAAAGCATTAGGAAACAACAATTCGTTCATGACATATCATGAGATTATCCAGCTTATCAAAGCTAAACATTATGGTATTCGATCACAATTCCATGAAGTCCAAATTAAAACAAATCCAGGAGAAAAATAAAGGAGTAGAGACTGCAGCAAGTAGAAGAGGGACTCGAAGGCAGAATTTACGGGAGGCGATTGTTCTCCCTGGCTTGCTTCAGCAACTCTTCCCTCATTTTCCTGATCTCCGCTTCTCTCTCCAATCTCTCCTTCTGCAAACGAGATAATTATTCAAACTACAAATTGCAATTAAGCAATCTAGGGTTTTCATAACTTATACCTATAGAATTGTGCATTTCACAGAGCATGTTTTAAATGACCTAATTTGGATTTAAAATTAGAAGTGAAAGAGGGAGGTAAACCTTCTCGTCTTGGTGGAGGGCGATCCAGACGTGGACTTTATCCATGGTTTGCCAGAAGACGAAGGCGCCGAATGCCATCCCGAAGTAAGTGGCCACTTTCACCATTTTTGCTCCTTCTCTTTACTCTCAGGTAGTCGGGTTGTAGAGAAGTGTTGTTCAATCTTCTAGGGAGTTTCGATTCTTTAGGCGATTGAATTTATGATGGGCTTTTTGCCTTATTTTCGCCCCAAAAGAGCTCTGTTTTGTAGCCCTCGATCCTTCTCCGATGTTTTAATTTGTTTTTGACTCCACGATTAATAAGGGTTTAATATTTTAAAATGTATTTTTATTCTATGGTGTTATAATAATATGGTTATATTTTGGAACTGCTCACCGCTCTATTTCTCTTCTCCTTAGGTCATGGGTTTAAGACTCATCAGGAGCATTTCTTTCCCTAAAAATATATGGTTATATTTTAATACATAAGTTATGTAAAAAAATTACACAACGCTTCATATCTAAAACCTAAATCCTAGTCCTAATACCTTGAACTTTAACTTATAACCATATAACTTAAATTATATACCCTAAACCCTCAACTACAATCTATATCCTTAAACTTTAATATTAAAAGACTTGTGTAAATTTAATTTGTAGAATCAGTTATAAGTTCTGTAAGACCAAAAACAATATCGAAAAAGTAAATTTTTAGGTTAAAATTAATTTTCAAAAGTTGTTTTTTAATATTTTTGAACAAAAGTATTTATTTGTCTTTGTACAATATTTTTTATATTTTCAAAAATAAAATATTTAATGTATAGACATTTTATATAACATTTTTGACATCATATCAAACAATAAATTTAAATCATACTGTCTAAAAAACTTTTAAAATTAATATCAAATCAGCCCTAAACCTCCCATATCTACCTCAGATGAATGTATAATTCAATGGAGTTGGACAAAATCTCAAACCTCGAAATTAGTATCAAGCTCAAACACAAACCCTTTACCCATATAGTGCTATTTTATAGATTATGAGTGTTTCTTATTTATCCATTTAGTGTACGTTTAGTTCACAAAATGTAAAATTACTTTTGAAAATAAAATTATTAAAATATAATATTACCTGACACATTACTAGAAATGTAACATTACGTTGTTTGGTTTATTTAGTAAGAATATAAGATTGCAGTATTTGGTTGGAGGAATATAAGATTAATTGGAAGTAAAATTAACAAATTTTTCCTTATGATATATTTTCTTTTTAAAAAATTAAACTATTTAAAATTACATCATCTAAAATTTACAAAAAGTTTATATTTATAACACAATTATTATATTAAGTTATTTTAAAAACATTCCCACCATTTGGGGAAAAGAATAATACCTCCCAGTGAGAATCTTTCTAAACCAAACATGAGAATGCAAGTCTCGAAAAAAATTATTACCTCTGGTAATCATCTTTTCCTCGAACCAAACACACTCTTAAGGTTTAAATAAAATTAAGGGTAAAGTACACAAATTGTCACCAAACTATTCCTAAAAATACAAAATGGTCACCGGACTTTCAAAAGTTGCATAATAGGCATTAAGCTTCAGTTTTCATTACAAAATGGCCACTGAGCTATTAATTGTCGTTAACCGGGAGACGTGACACTTACAAAAATTTATATAATAACATATTTAATTCTTCATATTTACACATTCAATCGATTTAGACATTAATAATAAAGGTTAAATTAAGAATAAGTCAGTTGAATGTGTCAAGTATTCAAATTCCTATAACTGCCACGTCACCCACTTAATGACAGTTAACGACTCAATGGCCATTTTGTATTAAAAACTAAAGTTTAATGCTCATTATGTTATTTTTGAAAGTTTGATGACCATTTTATATTTTTAAAGATAATTTAGTGAACATTTATATGCTTTATCCTAAAATTAATCTCGTCAAATCAGACAAAACTATCTTTTGTCAATTTACTCCAACATTTTTTAGTGGTCCATGAAACAACGTTTTCTCCATTAAGCGCCGTGTCACAGCTAGCAATCGTTGCTACTTACGAGCTTTAAATCAAATCACCATCACTTGCTGTACAAAGGTAATTAGCCGAAAACGATGAGCTTCAATTGAAGGGTGGTTGAATGAGAATGATGGGCATTATTACTGAAAACGAGAATTCGAAAAACATTAAACACTATTCAACATTTCGCCATTTCAATTAATCTATCCTAAACGGCCATAAACAAAGCTTTTATTTCTATCCGCGGGCGGGTGCGAAATTAGAAATTTATAAAGAAAAGATTATTTTTTATTATTGGAAAAAAAAGTTGGCAGGTAGGGATGGGCACGATACCCGGACCCGACGGGTTCCGACCCGACCCGGCCCGATCGGGTCGGATATTTTTATGAAAAAAAAATAGGTTCGGGTTGGGTTGGATTTTTGTGTAGGGTGAGGCCGGGTTCGGGTTCGGGTTTTAGGGTGAAAAAATCCGACCCGACCCGAGACTAATAGTGTAATTTTCCCCTAAATTTTTTAGGGATAGTTGTAATAATACCACCTCTTTATATATTTTTTTATAATTAGGTCCTTAAAATTAATTTTTTATTTACATTTTAGTCCTTAAAATTATTGTTTTTTATAATTATGCCTCTTAAAATTATTTTTTTACAAGTAAATCCGTAAAATTAATTTTTTTCTAAAGGTCGGGTCGGGTTTAAAATATTTATTTTCGGGTCGGGTCAGGTCGGAGTCGATTTTAAGATAATTAGTTTTGGGTCGGGTTCGGGTGGGCCAAAAACCCGACCCGTGCCCATCCCTATTGGCAGGGGCTCACACCCCAAAGCCCACCCTTCTACCCGAAAGTAAAATACGTAAAGGAAAATATCTGTTATAATTAAGGTGAATAAAAATCGATTCGACTCAGAAAAATTCAAAATTTTATATTCGTTTCGATGCGAAAAAATTCAACTATATTTAACTCCAATTGTATTTCCATAGCCTCGCGACTCCCCTCAAAAAAAAATTAAATGAAGTTTGAGTTATAAAACGGGAATTCGAATAACTCAATTTTTAGTAATTAGTGGATTAGTTTTCAAGTTTTTTTACAGAGTTCCACAATTTTTTCATATATATGTGTCATATATGAAGAAATATATATTTATATTGTATAGGGTTATAGAAAGTCGTTTAAATTATAACCAATTACAATCGTAACATTATAAATATCTACAATTAAATCTGAACAAAAACTCAAACAACTCGACTCGAAAATATTTTAAATAAAGTTTGAATTATAAAATAAGACTTGTAAACTCGATTAACTCAAAAAAAATTACTTGACTCGATCAAATGCTCACAAAAAATTATAATATTATAACATTCAAAATGTTGTGAATTTGAGTTTAGTTGAATACATATTTGATATAGAAAATAATATTAAGGTTAGTTTAATCAATATGATTTTTTTGAAAATAATCAATATAATTTTTAACTTAAAGAAAATTGTTTGAATGAAGTCCATATATGGTGAGTCGAAGAAAATCAAAATAAAATATCGAAAAACTCGCTCAATCCTTGTGTCCCAATGGTAAAGAATAATATTCGCCATCTTGGTGACTCAGATTCAAGAATCAGTGTTGTCATGTTGTGTGTGCCTTCTTAAAAATAACTAAAAAAGTTTAAACAGATGCTACCCTTACATCACAAGTTCCAACATAACTCGATCATAATAACAAACTCACAAGTTTAATACAGATAGTCCACGATTTCAAATTGAAACACTGGGTCGTTGATCACTCTTATTTTAAAACCCTAAACACTGGTTTACATTAATTGTCTACGGAGATGCCTGGCCATTAAGGTATTTGATCGGCACAAGGAGAAGAGGTGTTTTTTTCGACAGGGTAAGGCAGTGGCCGGCCTTTTCTTCCATGTTAATATCAGCCGCTTCCGTCCCAACCGGCAGAGCCCAGTCGAAGCAATACAAGAGATTCGCGAGTACAAACTCCGACGTGACGGTTCCCATGTATATCCCCGGACACCCTCTCCTGCCACCTCCGAATGGCAAATACTCGAAGTTCTGTCCTTTGATATCAACGGCGTTGCCGGCGAACCTTTCTGGGGAGAATTCTTCTGGGTTTTCCCAGTACTTTGGGTCCCTTCCGATGGCCCAGGCATTGACTTGGATGAGTGTTTTGGGATAAATGTTGTAGCCCTTGATTTTGAAGTGCGAGATCGATTCTCTGGCGATCAGCATCGGCGCCGGAGGGTGTAATCTTAGAGTTTCTTTGATAATCAGCTTGAGGTATTGGAGTTGGTCGAGATCGGTTTCCGATACTCTTCCTCTTTTTCCGACGATCTCTCGAACTTCATCCTGTGCTTTCTTCATCAAGATCGGCTTTCTCACAAGCTCCGCCATTGCCCATACCACAGTAAGCGCGCTGGTGTCTATGCCGCCCAGGAACATGTTCTGCGAACCAATCGATTGTAAAGTTTTAAAGTATTTTTATAAGGATTTATATCCAATACACAGTAGAAACTTTTAGTTTCCACAAGTGTCGTTGGTGTATGGTTTAGATGTATGCAGGGGCGGAACTAGAAATTTGTAAAGGAGGGGACCAAAATGAGACTAAAAGTTTTGAGGGGGGCTAAAATAAAATTTTATAAAAATTAAAGGATTAACACACTGATTTTACCTTTTTTTTCTTAAAGAAATTAATAAATTGGCGGGGGCCACATCCCCGTAGGCCCCCGTGATGTTCCGCCACTGGATGTATGAGTTTATAATTTAGGGGTAATAGTTAAAATTTAGAGGTTATAGTTAGTATTTAGAGGTTAGGATTTATGTTTTAGAGTATTACGTGGAGGATTTAGGTTTTAACCTATAAACTTTAAATTCCAACTCTAAACTCTAAGTTCTATTCACAACTACTAAATTCTAAACTACTAAACTTAAACCCCTAAACCATACACCCTAAAATGTGTCCCTAAACCCTAAAACTAAAGTGTTTGTATAAAATACCTATTTTTACAAATATTTAAAATTAATTATCAATTAAATAAATATTCAAATTTAATTCAATTCAGTTAAAGGCAATTTTAAGCTTGTGAACCATAAACCGTCCAAACACTTCAGTTATAATTGATTTTTGATTTTTCGATTTGACATACTCAATCCTACTTAGAAATATTTTTCAAAAGCAATACAACAAAAATCTACTATCTTTTTCGGTGCCCATTTCTAAGTCCCAGCAGTAAAAATTAAATTCTAAACTTTAATCTTAAAACTTAAATCTTAAACCTTAAAAAATAAACTCTATCCCAAATTTTATAAAAACTAATATTAAGATGTGGTGTTATAAACAAAACCCCCGAAAAAAAATATGAGGATTTCTATTCCTTAACTGAGCTTAAGACTCTTATTAGCTAAAATAGTAGTACTCCTAGTATTTTTTTTTGGAATATAACTTACCAAGAGAATTGCCTTGATATGATTCTTAGTGATCCAAGCATGACCATGCTCCTCAGTTTGCTCCTTTTCAATTCCGAGCATCACGTCAATAATGTCTTCCCCGCGGTTTGTCCTTCCAGGTTTCAGATGTTCATCGATCACCTGTTGAAACAACGCATCCAGCTTACGGAAAACTCTCTCCACTCTCCCACTATGACCACTTATCCAGTCCAGAATCCAGCCGAATCCCGGGAAGCATTCGGCGTACGAGAAAGCTCCGGCCACCGTCTCGGCATCGTGAACAAGTTCATAGAACTTACCACGATCAAACTCGCTTCCACGGAAGCTCTTCCCGAAAGCTTTCCTGAATATTATGCTTCCAGACAAAGCAAACACCTTCTCGGTCAAATTCACCGGATCAGTCGGGAACGCCGACGCTGACCGAGCGATCGAGTCCATTAACGACCCGACCTCGTCTGCTCTTAGGGACCGGAAAGACTTCACTCTTTTAACACTGAAAATCTCAAGAACACATAGTTTCCGCAGCTCTCGCCAGTACTCACTGTATGGCGAGAACGCTACGTCTAAATAATTGTACGAAAGCCTCCCGACACTGGCTAACCTAGGCCGACTGCAACAAGCGAGATCATTGACCTTTAACAATTCCTTGGCCGCATCGGCCGATGAAACGATGAGGACCGGTATACGACCGAGATGAAGGAGCATGACCGGACCGTATTCGCGAGCAAGCTGGCGGAGAGAACTGTGAGGCAGTGGGCCGAGTTGGTGCAAGTTGCCTATGATCGGTAACTTGGGTGGGCTCGGTGGGAGATTCTTGAGTTCTTTGTTAACTCGATCGATCATTTTCTTGAAGAGTAGAAACAAGGGAAGGAGGAGAAATGGAAGCCAAACGAGTGAACTGAACAAACCCATTTTGGTTTGGTTTCGAGCTGGTTCCTCCGCCGTGCTTCCGCTCATATAATGGGGATGCTTCGGCACTATTTTAGAAGGTAAGCCGTCGCCGTTTGCTTATCCGTTATTGGGCGGACAATCAGTGCTCCACGTCTGTGAAAATTATTGAGTTTCTTCGGCAAAAGTAGCTAATTATCAATCAATGTACATAATGTAATGAATACGGTACGAAAAGCATATTAATTAAATTGAGTTAATTACACACTACATCTTTAAATTATGACTTTTGTTCTAAATTGATCCACATAATTTAAATTTTCTAATCTTATTCTTAAACTATAGTTCTCATTCTAAATTAACCACAAACTTTTAAATATTTTAGTTCCATCCTTAAACTATAACTCTCATTCTAAATTGGTCTTCAAAATTTTGAAATTATATCCCATGTTAAAAAATTGTCTAAATTTCAATGAATAGAATAGATTTAAGAGTAAAATTTAGCAATGATTTACGTAATTTTTCATATCTATAATTGGGACTTGTGAAAATCTTCATCATCTCGTGTCTGCTTCCAATCAAAGTATCTAAATTTTTATATTTTAAATTGAATTGGTCATTTATTTTGGTTAGTAAAATAATAATTTTGTTAATTTTTTTGGGATGGAGATTCTTCAAAAACCGTAGGGGTCCGCGTGAGGAGGGTATAAGGACGAAAAAAAATTCTTGAAACATTTAATGGAGATTTCCCGAAATCGTATTCGCAAGTATTAGAGACGGAATAAAGAATGCAAAACCATCCCCGCCCCAACCGATTCCCACCCCTAGTTCTATTAAGTATAAATTAAGGATAAATATTCTATACACAAGCGGTGGAAACCGAAAGTTTCCACAAGCGCCTTAGTTTTAGGGTATAGAGAGTTAGTTTAGGGTATAGGGGTTTAGGTGTAGAGGGTTAGAATTTAAGGTTAGTTGTTTTAAATTAAGGTTTAGGGTTTATTGGTTAAAACCTAAATCCTCACCATATTACCCTAAAAACTAAACCCTAAATTATAACCCTAAACCTTAAATTGAAACAAGTAACCCTAAAATTCTAACCCCTACACCTAAACCCTATACCATAAACTAACTTCATATACCCTAAAACTAAGGCGCCATATACCCTAAAACTAAGGCGCTACCAGTGTATAGGATATTAATCAATAAATTAATACCTATGTCCGATTATAAATATATTTAAAGTTACGTATATTTATAAATTAAACTACTCAAACTTAAATTATTTAAATAAAATATGTAAATCCTCTTATTATTTTTTCTCCATGCCTATACATCACAAACTTAATAGGTTTAATTAATCTGATTTTAATTAGTAACAAATCATGAATGATCTGAATAGAATGTCCCGTAAGTCGTTTTTTTTTTTTTTTGAATTGATGGCAGCAATAGCAAAGCACAGTATGTTTTATTCACATGGGTAATTAATTTCTAACAGAAGGTGATAAGACCAGTTTACCCTTAACAGATGAAGGTATGTATTTTCAGTAACCTCTTTTTACATGATGTCAAGCAACTTGATCTGAACACTTCACAAGTGGACTCAGAGGCCAGAGCGAACTTTCCTTTTTTATCCTCTCGAGTTGCTTACCACCTGCAGCCGCGTAAATCCGAGTCGAAGAAGCGGAAGCAGAGATCTCGAGAGCTGGCTTAGAGTCGGAAGCCGCTCATGGTTGAGCTACGACACTCGAGCAGCTCGCTCGGGAGCCGAGTCGCTTCTTCTCCAATGAAACGCGACGAGGACGCCTCTCCTCTGATCCACGATCACGTCTCTCCGCACGTCGAGGATCACCCTCGCCATTTTTCCAGAGATCGTGACCGTTCGTTTTGGTGGCAAATCCACTTCTTTTCCCCTTTCTCTAAGGACGATCCTAGGTTTTCTCAACGCGGCTCCAGGATCTCTCTTTTCGTGCTCATTCTTGTCGCCATTGCCGGATTGATCTCAATTTTCTCGATCTTGCATCGATTGGTAAGAAAGCGGTTCACTCGCTACTTTTTTCCCCTTCCAGATTTGCTTTTTCTTTTTTTTATTGCGTGCAATCAGATTTTGAATAATTATTATGAATGTTAGGAAAAAAGATATTTGATTGGTTTGAGCTAGCATAGTAAGCGCGACTAAAATTTAGCCTATTGAAGTTTGCTTAATGGAAATTGTGAGTTTGATATTTGATTTGTGTTACTAATGCTAATATATGTGTGTTAATTTATGGTAGAATTCCCCGTATTTATGTACAAAGGATGGCATTGTTCTGCATTGTCCGCGTGTAAGTTTCTGATGAATTTTGTTCTCATTATTAATACTTCTTGTACTATTGCTGGCTTCTGCCATTTGTAATTGGTATTTTCTGCTTTCAAGGTTAAGGAGAAGCCTTCACTTTGGGAGAATCCTTTCTCTGCAACTACTTCATGGAAGCCTTGTGCTGAGCGCCGTGAAGGCGGAATATCAGGTATTGTAGGTTCCTCTTTTTAGGGCTATGAAATATGATGCTGTGTATTTGACTGTCTCGGATTTGTGAAACACATTTATGCTATGTGGGAGCATGAATTTGGATTTCATTTGTTGTATAAATTGTGATAATGAAATGCATACTTTATGTTTAAATTAGTTGTAAATCAACATGATTACATATTTAGAAGACGTGAAGCATGAATTTCTAAGCTACATGTATCTATAGGTATTTTAAATTTATCACTATAGTATATCGACAAAAATTTGAAAAATAATAGCAATTGTTACTGTTTCATTTGTTTTTGTTACACAATTTTCACTACTTTTAAAATCTATCCAAAATTTGGAATTTAAATCCTGCAACGCAACCTTAAGAAATTGTTTGTTACTTCAAAATCCGTCCTGACATTTGTTAGCAGGAGATTATGATATCATAGAGCTAACTTCTACAATTTGTATATATACTCTCAAGATGCAGAACTGCTAAGTTTTAGGTTATGGTCATAGAGGACTACATCACTCTAAACTTCTTCAGACTGGTTAACTGTCAAATTTCTGATATTTGTTATCAATTTGTTTTATTTCTTGTTCATATTATCATAGCTAAGGTTAATCACTATTCTAAATATTACCCAGAGCTTCCTCCTGAGAATGAAACAAGCGGTTATCTATTCATTCATGCTGAGGGTGGTCTAAATCAGCAAAGAATTGCGGTATGGATTCTTTTCTTCTAGTTGCAACCTGATTGAGTGTTTTTCTTATCCTTTTACCATTTTTTTATCTTATGGAGTTGGAAAAGATAACAATTTCATTTTGAAGTTATTGGGATATAAATTAGTGATACTTATAGTTGGTGTAACTGGTGTGGAATTTTAAGAAAAATGCTCTTGCCTGACCTTGCAATTCAGAAGCGTGATAGTCTCAATTATGTCACAAGTCTTTCTGAATTGATTGAGTTATTAAATTACTGATACTTATAGTTAGCATCACATGTGCATTATCGTGGTATGCAAAGGCTTGTGAGATTTGATGCTATCCTAGGTTTACTCAAGTTAGGGGGAGCCATCCCTAAGCTGTGCGATGAGTGTTATGTCTGTGCCTAAGTTAGAATTGGTAAATAAAGTGCTTTCTTAAAGCACCTTTTCTTCTTGTATTTGTTCTTGATTTCTTGTTTTAGACTGGTACTTTTGGTACCTTGTTCTATTCTAGTTTATCGTTTCCAAATGCCTTTTGGCCGTATTTAAAATGAAAGTTTGGTTGAATTATTTGGTATCTTTTATGTCCAGCAACAAACTTATGGACTTATTGTATAATTCCATGCAGATATGTAACGCAGTGGCTGTGGCCAAAATTATGAATGCCACTCTCATCTTACCAGTGCTAAAGCAGGACCAGATTTGGAAAGACCAAACGTGAGATATCTTGTCAATAACCTCACACATATTGTTTATCGTGTGAATGTAAATCATTGGAACCTAAGTATTGATATGTGCATAGAGAAAGCAAAAGAAGGATAAGCAACTGAGATTATTAATTTAGCAAAATGATTTTTTTATAATTATTACTCTTAGCTTCACAACCTTAATGCATCCAAGTTATGTGTTAGGTTTAGAATTAAACTTTTGCTTGAACTATAGTCTCTTTGGTCTCAGTTCCAGTGACTTTAGAAGCTTCAGTAATGCCTAATATCTATGAAAATAACGTACCATGTGTTAATGTTGATGTTCTTATTAATTAACATTTGAAGTGTCTAGGCGCATTGCAATCATTTCGTTATTCAAGTTACTTGAGGTTGGCTTATAACTTTGTCAAGGTGTTAAGTTTCATATGCAAATAGAAATACCTCAATATTAAATATATGCTTGGAACCTTGCCTTGAACTTAGATTTTAAGCTCTAAGCTAACTATAGTTTGCTGAGAATTTGCGGGGGTGTTTCTCCTCTCAAGGACCTAAGTAAATCACTTTATTGCATTACTTATCTAACTGCAAACTCCGTTTCATCCTTTTGTTTGTAATGTGTTTGTAAAACCATGTGCAGTAAATTTGAAGACATTTTTGATGTTGATCATTTCATTGACTACTTAAAGGATGACGTGCGAATTGTTCGTGACATACCTGAATGGTTTACTGACAAATCAGAATTGTTTACCAGTATAAGGTGATTTTTCATTATTTTTCTGCCTCTGATACATTTGCAATTTTAATTAGTTGAATTACAACAGCCAATTTAGAAGTTGTTTGCTTCTATGAATTCGCTTCAATCATGACAGCATCATGATTTTCCTTGGGGCGTGCTTGGTTGAGTGGAAAAGTGGATAGGGCGGAGTGGAAAAGTGAAAAGAAAATAAATTTTGAGTGTGCTTGGTAGGAAAGAAAATGAATCTTATGTGTAAAAACTAATCACTCCTATTTGGAATGTTAAGAGGAAAGAAAATGTGAGAGAGAATGTATTTCCAAAAGCTTTTTTTTTCTTTCCTCTTATTTTTCAACTCTACCAAGCAATGAATCGAGAGAAAATTACTTTTTCTTTCAAATTACTTTTGCTTGGTAGGAAAGAAAATGAGATGGATGATCATTTTCCATCTTATGTGTAAAAACTAATCACTCCTATTTGGAATGTTACGAGGAGAGAAAATGTGAGAGAGATGTAAGCTAGTTCAAGATTATGTATTTCGAAAAGCTTTATTTTCTTTCCTCTCATTTTTCAACTCTACCAAGCAATGAATCGAGAGAAAAATACTTTTTCTTTCAAATTTTCCATCTTTCCTACCATGCACATCAATGGAAAGAAAATATATATATTTTTTCCATCTTTCTATTTTTCTACCCCCTTAAAATTTTCTAATTCCAATTTTCTTTCCACTTGACCAAGCGAACATAATATTGTGATTATGACTTCATTAGTGGCATGAAGTACTGGGGGACAAAAAGCTATAGGTGCGGCCAGGGTGATGTGGGTCCTATATGGATTTTGAACTATTGGTACTTCTTTCATAAGGAGTTTAAATAGACCTCATAATTGAAATTTTCATTTCATTGTTTTAGATTAACTGATAGATTATATTAATATTTTATGTATTTTAATTTTTTTTGGAAACAATGTCATCTTGTAGCCAATTTTCTTTGAAAAAGGAAATGTTAGAAGGTATGTTGCTCATGTCTCATTTCATATATGTTAGAATCATCATTTACAGGCCACCATCTTGCTGCATGTGTATCATAGTTTGTTTTGAGCTTGTAGCAATTCAATCATAGGCTTTATTGGATGATGATATCCTTGCTTTGAATATGACATGAGAAGTCGAGAATGAATACAGCATCTTGATCAACGTCTATTCCATCTTTTTGCCACTGGAATTGTTTACATGGAGAATTTTGTTTATGTGCAATAGACGGACAGTGAAGAACATTCCAAAATATGCTCCAGCACAATTTTACATTGACAATGTGCTGCCTCGGGTCAAAGAGAAGAAGATAATGTCCCTAAAACCTTTTGTTGATAGACTTGGGTAAGCCATGGGTGTTTAGATATGTGTGATATTACTTTTCAAAAAAGGAACTTGGGTTTGGTTTATTAATTCTCTTACACTCCTTTATTTCGTTCCCTATTCCGTGGTTGTTGGTTCAGGTATGATAATGTCCCTCCAGAAATCAACAGGTTAAGATGCAGGGTCAATTATCATGCTCTTAAATTTCTTCCAGAGATAGAGGAAATGTCAGATTTATTGGTCTCAAGAATGAGGAACCGCACAGGAAGTCCAAATCCGTACATGTATGTATTATTTTAGCTAAGAATCTAAAAATGCTGAATTCGTGCTTTTTCAAATATGGAATAACTAATAATCCATTTCATTCAGGGCTTTACATCTTAGGTTTGAGAAAGGGATGGTGGGTCTATCATTCTGTGATTTTGTTGGAACTAGGGAGGAGAAAGCTAGAATGGCGGAATACAGACAAAAAGAATGGCCTCGACGTTATAAGGTGATTTATAACAACTTGCCTTTTCCGTTTGTTTGTTCTTTTTGAAGAACCAAAAGTTGGTGTGGATATGCTTATCTGTGTAGCGATTGTGATGGCAGAATGGAACCCATCTCTGGCAGCTGGCTCTGCAGAAGAGGAAAGAAGGTAGGTGTCCTCTAGAACCTGGGGAAGTGGCAGTGATTCTTCGAGCAATGGGCTATCCGAAGGAAACACAGATTTATGTTGCTTCTGGCCAGGTTTATGGTGGTCAGAATCGGATGGCACCCTTAAGAAACATGTTCCCAAATCTGGTGTGTTCTTTTCCTAGTCTTTATTTTCTATGAATGCTAGAAAATCTTCTTGTCTGGAATCAGTTTTCTATGCGGCACTTTTTATGTGCTACTGCCCTTATTATATATGGAAGCTTTAGAACTATACTCGTCAAAGCCTGTTAGTTAAACAAACAGTACTACATCAAGGACTGCAATGCAAGTAGTTGACATGTACTTGAACTGCAAATGATTCCGTTTTATTTTCCTCTCGTTTTTATGAAAATAAATCTTTTGCAAAGATGACCATTACAAGGCTTTTAAACAGGTTACTAAGGAAGAGTTAGCAAGTAAGGAGGAGTTGGCTGTTTTCAGGAAGCATGTGACAAGCTTGGCAGCACTTGATTTCTTGGTGTGCCTGAAGTCCGATGTGTTCGTGATGACACATGGTGGCAACTTTGCCAAATTGATAATCGGAGCAAGAAGGTACATGGGTCACCGTCAAAAGTCCATAAAACCAGACAAGGGGCTTATGTCTAAATCTTTTGGGGATCCTTATATGGGCTGGGCAAATTTTGTCGAGGACGTGGTTGTCACCCACCAGACACGGACCGGATTGCCAGAAGAGACCTTCCCGAACTATGATCTTTGGGAGAACCCCCTGACTCCCTGCATGTGTAAAGCCTGATAGCATAGGTATTTCTTTTCGGTTTCAATCTATATTTTCAGGATCATCACCGAGACTGAACTGCATATCTATCTGCATCTGGAATAAATGAAAATTCTTTTACTCACAAGCTATGAGGGGGGGAAACAATAAAATTGTTCAGCCGGAAAAGAGGAGTGCCGGCAGAGACGGTTAATAGGCCTAATCGTACCAGAGCAGGGATTCGATATTGACCTTGCAAGGGCTGCCGTTACCACCGGGACACCCAGCATCAGCAGTTTTACTTTAGCATTCAAAACTAAAAACTAGCAGATTGATTTTTTTAACATATCTTCCCCTTTCTTTCTTTTTTATCTATTGTTTTTAATTTGTATCTTCAAGCATCAGGATTCAGGACGTGTAAAATATTAGTGAAACTACCTAACTAGTTTCTGACCATTTTACTTGTGTGTTTATACACGCACACAAATCCTCTTAATTATAAATTTTTTAAAGTTTATAATCTATAGCATACCCTTTTTTTCTCTCTTTTTTATAAGAATAGTAACGAAAATATAACTTCAGTCACAGATGTAAATGTACCTATTTGATTGATTGAAAAAAATAATAACTATTCCTCAAAAAAAAAAAAAACTAAAATTAATGGTAACATGGGGAGGTTCATTTTTCGTTCATCCCACGTGAAGCTAATTTGTAAGCAGATGCCTTCACAGAAATAGGGTGGCGACACCCTTTTGGTCTTCAAGAGCTTCTTCATCCTCCGGATTCGGTTATTGAATTTTTGCAATTAGATCATTTCTGTAATTAGGACGGATCCTAACCGTTAGTTTTATTCATAAGATGAAGCACTAAATTTTTTAAGTAAAATCAGAGGTTCAAATGTTGTCTTGGTGAATAAAAAAATTAGGTTAAAATAATCGCTCACAATAAATTTTTATAAAATCTAATTCAAATTAATCAAACAATAAATCAAATACATAGAGTTAAAAGTAACTTAATCAAAATAAAATTTCGAGAGGTCTCTAAATTATTTGGGGATAGAAGAACACCAAGTGGACACTCAAAGGAACGATGAATTAAATAAGAGAAAAAAAGGGTAAGGGATCTGAATAGTACACCACACCCTCCCTCCATTAACCCCCAAAGTCAAATAGTACTCTAAGACTAACCTTACGTTGCCTTGAACCCTACACAAAAGCTACCTACCCTAACCCCTACCCTACGCCTACGCCTACACCTAACACCTTCACACGTTCCCAGAATCCCTTCCACTTTTCTTATCTTTAATTGGACCGTGCCTTTCACCTTCTGTTCTTGCGCGTTTACTATTGTACCAGCCCCATTCCCCCTCTCTTCCGCTTTAAATTTACGCATTTGTCTGGCATACAATTTCTGTTTTTCAAGGTGGTTAGATTCAAATTTTAATGAAAAATAATTTCGTATGCAAATATTTTAATTTTAGAGTTTAGATATTTAGATTATTTTTTAGGGTTTATGAGTTTAGGTTGTATGATATATAATTTAAGGTTTATAGTTAAAATTTAAAATTTAAATTTTAAAATTTAAGGGTTAGTAATTTAAGTTTTAGATTTTACAGTTTAAGTATAAAAGATTGTATAAATTTTTTTACATAATTTCTGTATCAAAATATAATTTAATTTTAATACTGTAAAATTTAATCTAAGACAGAAAACTATATTTTATAATTATAAGTATAATTACATGGTAAGTACGGGTATAATAATTATAATTATAAATATGGATAATATAAATTTGATTATTTATTAATGAAATTAGTTATTATAGATTTTTTTATACATTATATAAAGTATCTGATTTCATCTTTATTTTTAAATTAGATGATATTAAACGTTCAAATATATTTAATTTTCACGTAATTCTCTACATGTCACCAACAATAATGTTCATTGAACTAAACTCGGTCTATATTATTATATATCTTATCATATTTACAATATCGACAATTGAAAATGAAATATTAGATTAACATATCATATTATAATAATTTTAATTATCATTTTTAAAAATGGTAAGATAATAATTTATTAATTTGTTTGATATTCGATTAACCTATGAAATCAAATGCATTCAAGGATATAATAATTAGTATAAATAAAATACAGACAAAGTAGTAATTAAAATATATTTAACTTAATTTGATACTATTTAAATTCAAATAAAAGATAATTGTACTGAAATATATTTATTAATTATTTACAATCGGGGCCCACTTTCCTTCTGCGTCGATATATGTTGCAGTTGCTCTAGTTTCCCAAAATCCCAACAAAACAAAACAAAACAAAATATCAAATAAAGAAGAACAACGAAGAGGAGAGTATAATATAGTATAATTTTTCAAAAATGTCGAAAGCCTGGGGTGGCATCGGCGCGTGGGCCGCCGAGGCCGAGCGAGAAGAAGAGGAGGAGCGTAAAGCTGCGGCAGCCGCTGTCCCACCGCCTGAATCGAAGGGTTTTCCTAGCCTAAGGGAAGCCGCTAGTGCGAAGCCCAAGAAGACGAGAATGACACTCTCGGAGTTCACAATGGGGACTTATTCGTCTTCAGGAGGCGGCGTAGTTGGTGGTGGTGGTGGTGCTAGGTTAACGGACTACAACAGGTTGACACACGAAGAAATGATACTCCTCCCGACCCGACCCAAAGAACGTTCCACTGAGGAAATGCAGCATGGCCGTCTCGGAGGTGGGTTTCCGTCTTATGGGAGGTCCGGCCCACCTGCGCGTCGGGTTAACAATGACGAAAGCGACGGATCATGGGGCTCCGGAAGAAGGCAGTACGGCGGTTTTGATGAACGACGGGGCCTGTCTTCTAGGGTTTCTGACTACGATCAACTGTCGCGTGCAGATGAGGTGGATAACTGGGCAATGGCAAAGAAAACAATTCCTTCTTTTGACTCGGGCCGGCAAAATCGATACGGCGGGCTTGGAACCGGAGGAAATGGTGGAATCTCTAGGGCTAATGAGGCGGATAATTGGACGGCTGGAAAACGGTCAGTTCCTGCTCGTTCTTCGACATTTGGTTCGGGTTTTCGTGACTCCGAACCGGAGCATAGATGGGCCGGAGGTGGTGGTAGAGGTGGGTTCAGTGAGGGAAGGCATAGATTAGTATTGGATCCTCCGAGAGGGGAAGTGAATGAGCCTGTTGTTAAGACGAATAAGTCGAATCCTTTCGGGGCAGCTCGGCCCAGGGAAGAGGTGTTGGCGGAGAAAGGCTTAGATTGGAAGAAGCTGGATTCTGAAATTGAAGCAAAAAAGGTAGCAAGTAGGCCTACCAGCTCTCACTCCAGTAGGCCGTCAAGCGCTCAATCCTGCAGGTCGGAAGGTCCCCAGCAGCAAGGGGTTGCAAATTTAGTGAAGCCGAGGCCAAAGGTCAATCCTTTTGGAGTTGCTAAGCCTAGAGAAGTCTTGCTGGAAGAGCGAGGCCAGGATTGGCGAAAGATCGATCTCGAATTAGACCGTCGCAGGATGGACAGGTTTCCATTCGATTTAAGTACTCATTTTGTTCATAGTTTGTTGCAAGTGTTGCCATATTTTGTTCATAGTTTGTTGCTGATCTTAACTGTGTTTCTATACAGACAACTGAATTAACTCATCGAATTATGTAGTGATTGAGCACATTTAATTTTAACTAGTTCATGCAGTGGCTAGTGCAGTTGATGTTCGAGTCTACGGCGCCATCTTAGAACTAATTTGTCTTCTGAATCAACTCGAGCACGAATTTCATGCGCGAAATTCACATGTACTGTTGTATTCTAAAAACTCTTTGGTTTGTGAATAGTATGTAGCTTGCTCAATTGTAAGGTGAAACATGTGCTCTGTTATGATACTATAGTTATAGAGGCTTTTTGATTAAAAACCACAGTTCATTTTTTTCTTTCTTAGTCGGTTTTGGTCGGGCTAGGAGATCTCTCCTTCGGTTTACTCTTTCTTGACGTCCAAACTTTGCTCTGCACATGTTCCTCGATTGACATATACATAATCGAATTTTTTTATAATATTGTAAAAAATCAGGCCATTAGCACTGTTCAGAAGTCGTATCTATACCGCAATTACACTGATATTAACATGGCATAAATTATTACCAGTTTACTTTCCTGTTCCTTTCATCGCCTTTTTTATCCCGTCCTTGTGGAAAACATGGCCTCAGCTTCTTTTTTTCTGCCATAGGAGAATTTACAAGGTTTAGGAATGTATGTAGTATTCTAAGGTCCTTTTTCATGCAGATCTGAAGCTCCATATTATGGGATTTAACTTAGAGACTAAGCAAATTCGTATGTTCTTAAGATGTGTTCTTTTGTTCCTGGGTAGAGTTGATACGTATCGATGAAATGAAGTATTTACTATTTGCATTCATTCTACCATCTGTTGATCATCATTCATTTGAGAAGTCTAACCAATTATTGGCATCCGTCGCCTTAGATTGCTTCACCGATTCTCTATTGGCTCAAGTCTCTGCGCGTGGCTAATGGAATCATGTTTGATATGGCAGGTCGAGGTCAAGGGATAGATGGTGAACCACAATTGACACTGTTTCACTAAATCCCGCCCTCAAATTCCGACCGCATGGACCGGTAATATTTTGTTAGTCTCACTTTTTAATCGTTCTCTTCTCTTTTGCTCTGGTAAAACACAGCAAGGATTCTTAAGAGTATTGAACATTACTTACCCCGATCGTTTGTTACATTTCGAAATCGTGTAAAAATGGCCTTTCCACCACTCTTAATTCCCCTTGAAAAATGAAGAAGAAGAATCTAGGCAGCCTAGGACTCTTAATTTTATTTAACAAAAAGCATTGTGGAGTTCACCAGTTAATTGTTGAGATTTCTTAGGCAATAGAAGCAGCATGTGATTTGGACTTTTATGTTGGTTAGCATTGTAAAATCTGTTTACTTCAATTGTTTTACTTTTACTGATCTGTAATATATTTTATCCGGTACGGGGGTCGATCGAACCGGTTGCGCGGGTCGGGGTCGATCGAACCGGTTGTGCGGGTCGGGGTCGATCGAACCGGTTGCGTACCGACAATAGACACCGTTTTAGTTCTGTTTGATATTAAGTTTCAGGTTCGATTCTGGACCTCTTTCCTCTAAAAAATACTGGTGCTGAGACTAAATTATAACATCGGTTATATAATTAGGGGTGCTTATCGAGCGAGTCGATCGCGAGTTGGGCAGTGCTCGACTCGTGCTCGTTTAAAAAATTTATTGCTCGACTCGTTGCTCGTTAAGCTCACTAAAAAGTTTACCTTATTTTTAACTAAAAGTAAAATTTAATAATACTATATGAGGCTTAATACTAATATAAATTAACAAATTTAACAAAAAAAAATATCAAAAGAGTGTATAAAACACTTTCAAAGTCCAAATCTAAACTAACAATCCACAAATATACTAAACTAGCATTTTAAAACTAAAATAACAATCCACAAATTCACAAAACTATCATATTAAAACTAAAGAAACAATTTACAAGTGCGTTAAATTAAAGTAATTATTAAAAAGATAATTTAAGAAATTAAAAAGTTGTTCGCGAACTTATCGAGTCGAGTTAGACTTTACTCGACTCAATTTGTTAAGGTCTCGAGTTCGAGTCAAATCAATCCGAGTCGAACATTTACCGAATTTTGACCGAGTCGAGTTTGAGCTGCTCAACTCGTTAAGCACCCCTAGTTATAATCAGTATACATCAGAACTAACCTATCTAATACTATATATAATAAAGGGTACAGCTCAAAATTATAAGTAGTGAACGATACGATTCTCTTTCTAATATTATTTTTTAAATTTAATAATTAATTACTTTTGTTTACCATTAATATTAAAAGAAAATTAGAATAATTGGCTGGCAAACCCCATGATCATACAACCTTGTAAAATTCCATGGAGTGGCCACACATTATAAAATTCCACTCAACCAAATATCCTATTCCTCTCAGGACAGGAATTATTCTGGCCGTTTTAGCTTTCATTCTATACAAGAAATTGCCTGGAAACTGCTGATTCCATCATTTCTTTTTTACTAACAACTCCTGGGGTTCAATAATTCCCATATTAAATTTAGAATCGAATCGAATTTAGAAAATTAAATTCGAGTTAAACTCTAAAATTCAGATAAAATTGTACTATAGTTTGATTATATGAGGTCACATGATGAGTTTAGTGAGAATGACTTTTAGTATGTGTCGTGGAAAAAATATACACTAGAATACGTGTCAACCCTAAAAACTAGACTATATTTAATCATAAACCTTGAATTTTAAACCCTACAAATTAAATCGGATTGAAAACGAGATGTTCAACTCATCCTCTTACTCGTCAAATGGCTCATGTTGACACTTGTTAAACAAAGATTAATTATTGCTGCTGATTCCTCTAATTGCATATTTAAAATAATAATTTTAAAAATTGCAATCAAATACTTTTATTAAATCAAAATAAATAAATAAAATATGTGATGATTAAGGTAAGCCAAATCCAATGAAATGAAGGAATTCCATAGAAGATGTATATGAATAAATGGTCTCAAAACAAAACTTCCCAACACATGGCTCAGTGAATGAAATATCCTCCGCCAACTAAACCTCAAATCAATGGGGGGAGAGGGTTATGTACAAACCGAGAATTTTCGATCATTTTATCCGACTTCGATCATTTTCCCAACGGAAAAACGATTTTAGTAGGATAAAAGTCGAGCGAGCTCGGCGCTGTGGGGGAGTCGCGGTAGCACCTCCGACTAGCCTTTACAACTACAAGAATGAAGCTGTTTGAAGAATCATCCGCGTTCTCTTATACAATTTCCAGGCAGAAGGAATTTATATTTATCTGCATTCTCAAGAAGGAATGACGGGAGATGGACGGCTGAATAGGAATGAGGGATCGGTCCCATTTTCCCGATTATTTCCTTGAATGTGTACTCCTCCGGGAGCATGTCGAATAGATCAGCACCTTTGCAGATTACTCTTTGGATCCTTTTCGGGTTCAGATAGTGTGAGAACCTCACTCTGTCGTTATGGCTGTAAGCTTTCATCTTAAATATGAACTCGCTGATGCGGCGGAAGCAAAAACTGCAATGCCACCCTGCATCTGCCAGAATCACATCGCTCTGGCGATAATGTGCATACCTTGTTTTCCCCGTTTGATATCTATGGACTGATGCCCTCCAGCTCTTGTTATCAACGGGGAACTCGAAGGAATACAGATAGTTTTTAAGCCGAAGATGAAGCACTTGAGGTATGTCATCGCACCACCTGAGGAGGTTGATGGTATGCCTGCTCGGTATCTCATCAACATCCGACATTATCAACAAGTCATCATCCGAGATCCCTGCAATTTTGAGAAGCTGGTCCAACGCTACTCGCTGCAAAGCCTCCTCAACAAATGGATTTTCTCCTTTCTTAAACCTTCCTCCAATCGTCCCGTAAGTCAACCGGGGCTCAACAAACTTGAATTTGTCTCGATTGCTAGAAAAAACCATCGGCTTTGGAATCCCCGTAAATGTCGAATTAGACTCGAGAAGAACAAACTGCGTAATGTAAGGGTACAACTCTTGCCACCGCAGAGTAAGAATATCCACCTCATTACTAAACAACACCGCATCATAAACCCGTCTTGGGAATTCACGAACCCCCCAACCATGAAGCTTGCAGAGCTTCTCCATCGACACGTTCTCATGATAATAATGCGGGATATCATGGAAAGGCTTGGGCGGAGATTCCCACAGCGGCCGAAGAAAGTAGGAAATCTTCTGACCATGAACATATATACCAAATATGCAAGTAGGAATCAGAACAAACATGAAAATATAAGTTTTCAAATCAATGCCCCGCAGTATGCAACGAATTCTCGACATGCTCAGCCGGCTTGATTCCTGTAGCATACAGAAAATACCATATTAATTCTAATCAAATTTATCTGGATAAATGAATTCAAAGTAAATTTTCAAACGAGACAATCGAAATACATCATCAATGACTAGTATAAAAACTAGAATAGAAAATTAGAAGAAAAAAAAAGCATTTGAATATATGCAGCGTAATTACCTTTCAGATTCTTAGAAAAGTATGATAGAAGCTAAAGAAGCATATATATATATATATATATATACACACACCTATATATATAAACAATTAATTTAAAAGGCAGTAGATTCCATTCAAGCCATTAATCAAATAGCTTAAAAGCAAGCCAAAAGCTTTGTAAACAAAGCCCCCACAATATTTTTCTGGCAATTACATTAAATTCTTATTAATCTAAAAAAACTCAATAAAATATTGAAATCTGGAGAGTTTCAAATCGATAACGAATCAACGGGCAAAACCCTAAATCCCCAAATCAAAAGCAAAGACCTAGCAGCCAACTGATTTACGAAAACATTGACTAAAGATCCAAGAATTTTTGAACCCCATTGACTTCCCTCACATTTCCCAGAAAAGATGAACACCCAGAAACCAAAGCATGGAAATTTAAACCAAAACAGAGATCAAAGGAGTAAACTAAAGTACCTGGCCACAGATATCATCTGATTTTTTAGAACAATACTGCCCTCCTCCTTCATTCATCATCCACCACATTTTTCTAACAATTTTCAAGAATAAAACCCAACAAAGAGAAATCTTTTAGCTGAAAGCTGAAGAACCCAGATCGATCAAACCGCCAGAAAAGTAAATCTCTAGATCTCCGGCTCTCCCACTGGATTCTTAATGGGAAAAGAAAATTAACAGAAATATGGGGCTTAAACAGATGATTTATACGGCCAAAAATTGAATAAATAAAAGAAAAATGAATGAAGAACTGGGTTTGTCTATCTGTGAATGGATGGCAGTTGTTGCAATGGAGGAGATGGAAAAGAATTGGTATCTTAAAAGAGTGATAAGAGCCGTTTCTCTTGTCGTCTACTTCAGCTCTACTTTCTTCCCCCAAGATCGTGCCTTTGCTTTAAATAAATTTTCTTTCTTTCTTATTGCGTTTACTGATTTGCCCCTAGGGTTTTACTTCGTGGCCAAGTCATGGGTGTTATACCGAGGGTGGTTTAGGGAATTGTGGGATTAAAAACAGGGGTTGTCGGACCGGGTTTCCTACGCGTTGGAAATTGCGGAAATTGACTGGCTCAGATCGGCAACACACACAAACGGCAATTTTACCTGAATAATCTGTTTTTAATATTATTTACAAAATTAATACATATTGAAAATTAATTCCTGATTTAACATTATTTTTATTTTCTACATATCAGGGTACAATATAGTTACGGTGTGACACCAACTGAAATGTTACAAAAATATGAAACCTAAACAATTATTCACAAATTTAAAATGTTATATTTTTTGTAACATTTTAGATTAGTAGTCTTACGACAAGTACCAGTACTCAGAGACAAGTTTCAATACTTAACACCAACTTACAATGTTATCATAAGTGATAAGTAATGATATTCGGAGATAAATTTCGATACTTAACTATCAATCTAAAATGTTATCAAAAAGTGTAATATTTTAAGTTGGTAGGTAACATCTTAAGTTTTTTATTTTGTAATATTTCAGTTGATACTACATCGTAACTATACAGTAACCATGTTGCACCCTAAACTCACCAATCAAATCAGCCAGAAGCTCGTTTTGTAAAAAGCGCTTTCCAAAAACATGTTTTGTGAAAAGTGCTTTTATATAAGTGATTATCTGTTTGATTTTGCAGTGATAGAATTAATTTTAGATCATCGTGGTTTTATAGAATTGATTTTGTGTATAATTGAATTTAAAGTAACGTGATTTATATTTTGGAGTTTTTTTTTCTTAAAAATCACGATTGTGTAAAAATATAGTGTAAAAATTACGATGAAACGCAAAAGTTACGTCTACCTTGCTTTTCTCAAAATTACGTTTGAATTTTTAAATCCAAACATATTAGTACAACGGCCGAAGCATATTTTCTCGTTTAATCAAAAAATTTAGACCCAAAACGCATAACCAAACATGCTTTAACTGATCGGACATAAAAGGATACTAAATGAGAAATTAATTTACAGCTAGTGCTAATTTTATAAATATTATTAAAAAATCTCAAAAAGATAAACGTCTTCGGTCTTTACTAGGAAGACACGTGGCTGTCGCATGTTAGTTTGAGCCGAGTCTACTAACACACGCGCTTTTGTGGTTTTTTTGGACTTTGTGGAAAGCTAAGTCGTGATTAGGTCTTTAAAGCGAAAGTTTAATACTGTCGATATAGATGTACATGTATTTAGGATAATGTTAGAAGCTGTAAATTGTAATCAACATAGTTAATGTTATTTTGGTTCGAAATTATAAGATTAATATCTCGAGATTTTGAGTGTTTAAATTAAATTTTATTAAATATGAATTCTATTTAGATATATTCGAAATTATTTGAGTCTGAATTATATATGATTTGTGTTTTATAATGATTTGATGTATACTGATTCAAATTTTATTACATTTATAGTTGTTGATCAGTATTGTTTTATTTATACTATTTTCAAAAAAGTTACAATCAGAATAAATTAAAATTAATGGAATCAATCATACATTTGAACTGTTAAGCAAATACATTAGAAGACTTGATATATTGAAATTCCAGACTTCCTCTTTTATTAAGCCAAAATATTAAAAACAATCCATTTATTCTAAAGTTATATTTTCACTTTAATTAAAATGCTAATGAATAACTCATTGCTACTTGTATTTTGGGCATAACTCGACTCCATTCGACTTGTAAAAATTTAAATTTTTTTACTAGACTCGACGTAAAAAATTACTCGAATTAATCTGAGTCGTAATTTATTAAACTCGAGAAATTTTTTTAAATAAAATTTGACTCAAAAAATGAAAAATTAAATAAGTCAATTTTTTAGTAATTATTGGATTTATTTTTAAATCCGAATCGAGTCTCACAACTCTGCATAATATATGTATATCACATATGAAAAAATATAAAGAATTACATATGTATATTGTATATAGTTATGGAATTTTTTTTAAAAAAATTGGAACCAATTAGTATTATAATATTATAAATATTTACAACTAAATTTGAACAGAAACTTGAACAACAAAATAAATATAATTTATGTTATAAAATAAAATCTATCAATTTAATTAACTCATTTTTTAACTTAATTCGATTGAATACTCACCCCATCATTTAATATCTAATTAATAATAATGATAATAGTAATTGAAGAATAGAAGTGTTGGTCCTACCATGAGGGTGTCCGGTGATTTGGAGCGCCCCTCCCTTCCATTAAGGACCCACCAGTTGGCTGACCTGCACATGGTTTTAATCATTCAAATTATATCATATGCTCTCACTCACTTTATTATTATACTTATTATTAATATTATTATTTTTAAATGGTCTTAAGGTAAGCTCACCAGTTGTTGTCCAATGGTAAAAGATGATGTTATTTATTTAGGTGATTCGAGTTCGAGCACCAGTTCTGCACAGCGTGTGTGCCTTGTTAAAAAAGACTAAGGAAGTTGAACAGATACTACCATTGTATCACACCAGTATATTAAAAATAGTTTTAATGTAGTACATGTTCATATATCATCTTAAGTCTTTGACAATATACACATTTTGTAGACAAAAATGATTTGAACTTGAGTTTCCTAAAATAAACATCATCTGTTTTTTACTTGGACCACTATTATTATTATTATTATTATTGTTATTATTATTAGCATCTGGTGTGACATGAATTTGTGTCACTTGTATAATTGCTTTTGTGTTGAGTGGAAAATTTTTTATTTTTCTTAAAAATAGGAAAAGAATTAAATTAGGACAACAAGAGTTGTGTATTTTGTTTTTGAATTTTTTTGATACACAATCTTTTTAGATTTAGGGTTTAAACTTTAGGGTTAATGTTTAAGATAGGGTTTAAAATATATGATTTGTGGTTAGAGTTAAGGTTAGGGTTTAAAGTTTAGTTTTTAAAATTTAGAGTTTAACAATTTAGAATTTAAATTTTAAAGAATGATTGTATAAATTTTTTTTACACAACTTGTCTATTAAAATATAACTTTTTGTTTTTATGTCACGACTTTATTTTATATTATATGTATTATATATGCATATTATATATATATATATAATTTTGATACAAGTTCAATGAAATATAGTAAAAATAATATAATGTAATATAATATGACTTACTAATTTGAATTATATTTGTAGTTTAGTGATCAATTAACTTTTATTAAAATAAAGATTTAATCGGCACTAGGCTTTAAGGAATAATAATAATAATAACAATAACAATAATAATAATAATAATAATAATAATAATAAACACATGTATCTTGAGATTATCAAATCTAATTTTATTCCACGGCAAAGTTGAGTTCACGACATTACAAGTTAACTGCTTCACAATCGAAACGTGAATTTCATCACTTCTTTTTTTTCTTCATTACATTTAGAATTAATAGAAATAATATTCAAAAATTAAATTAAAAGTAGCGAATACTAACAAGAATAAATACTAATAAAAGTTCAATTAAAAATAATTGAAACAAACAAACAAACCCAATTGCTTTTGTAATTTCAAATCAAACGAATAGGTTTAGAAAATACCTTTTTTTCATTTTCTTTAACAACTCATCGATTGAAGCTTAAATAAATTATTATTTAAAATGATAAGATACCAATCATTTGCCTGATTATTAACAATTCGGATAGTGTTTAGATCTAGTTTATTTTGATGTCATGACTAAAATTCGACTCGATTTGAAAAAATTTCAAATAAAATTTAATTTGTAAAATGAAAATTTAAATACCCTTAAATTTTCTTAATATATGTATACCTATATAAAAATAAAGAAATATAGTTTCATATCTTATATGATTAGATAAAATCGTTTAAATTGAAATTAAACTGTACTATAACATGATAAATAATTAAGATTAAATTTATATAAGAACATGAAAATTCATTAACAGAGTATGAATTTCGATTATGAAGATACACCCCTTAAGAATAGCTTTCGCAACCGAATTCTCAACCTTATAGTTAAAGTTGAAGGGCATCTAAATATAATTAACTCTTTACCTAAAAAGTAGGTGGAAGAAGGAAGGAAGATTCAAGATGGAAGGGTCAACTCAAAAAGTTTCAAACATAAAAATCCACCATTATCAAGTCAATGGCTCCAATGTAGACTCATTAAAACACATAGACATAGGCCTTCGCAATTCGCAAACCCTAAACTATGCATCCCCACTTGCAAATAGTTTCAATCATCTTGTTGAGTTTTTTTTTAATAAAATGCACCTAATAATAATGTAGCAGAGAATCTAATTGCGGTAATTCATGTTGTTAAAAAAACCGTTTACTAGTTGGTCTGGTGGAATGAGACACTAGATCTTTTAAGCAAGATTGTGGATTCGAATCTTGACGTTATGAATGAAGTAATTAGATTGGGAGGGTCGTTCTCATAATAAACCTTTACAGTACTCGCTCCGGATTAGTCAACTAATTAGTTAGATATCGGTGGTTAAACCAAAAAAGATAGTACAGATTCAAACATAAACATTAAACGAATATGAATCAAGATGAGTCAGAATATCCAGTTTGAAGGGAGTAATTTTTCAAATTTAAGTATTAGTTTACAATTATCACATGTTTTAAAAAATATATTGTATAAGTTAAATGTAAATTTTTGTTTTTGGGTTGGGGTTACAACTCTTCTCACCTCATGAATACTTCCGTCCCTAAATATAAGGCAAAATTAAGTTAATATTCTCTTTTAGAGAAATATTTAGAAAAACACCTCATTAATGATTATGTAGAAAAATACTCTATTTCAGTCCACGTAAGGTAAACTTGCGTTTAGCCAAAAATGAGTTATGTGTTGAGTGAGTAAATAAAAAATAAAAAAATTACGAATTTTTTTATACAAAACTCGCTTTTAGCTAAATTTGTCTTACATAAACTGAAAGAAGAGTATTTTTCTACATATTATTACTGGGGATGTTTTTTCTAGATAATTCTCAAAAAAAGAATATTTGTTTAATTTAGCCTAAATATAAAAGATATAAAAATGTAGGAAATAGGTGGGGGAGTTAACATATATTGATTCAGTTAATTGAACAGTTACTAGTACCTAGAGAACAGGGCAGCACCCGGGACTGGTAGGGGGATTGGTCCTTTGGACTGGTAAAATTATTTATTTACTCCCTAACATTATAAAATGGACAAATGGTGTTGCCCCTGTTTGGCAAAGTGTTTTTTGGTCCCCTAGTTTGACAAAAATGTTTTTGTCCTAAAATTGTAATATTCTAGTTATGAAATGGTAAAATTTAGCTTTGCCTCCCTTAAAAAGTTTGTGAATCAATCTCATCCCCAATAAAAAAAAAGTTAACTTCGCTCATATTTGAGAAGCACTAGGATTGAAGTTTCACATGCTCAGCCATGACAAGTAGGGGCCATGGCCACTCCAAAATTTGGAGAAATTTAAATTTTGAATGTCACTTTCAGTTCTATATAAAGTTAACGATATGTACTGAAAACTCGTTAGACGGTTTTAGTGGGAAAGAAGATGATGTTCATTCCAAGTGACTCATGTTCGAGTAGTTTTACCTGCAAGGTGTATGTCTTATCTAGAGCTAAGAAAAAATATAAACATACAGTAATTGTAATCACTTTACGACTATTAAAAAATAGTATGTCATTAATTGGATAGTCTTCTATCACTTGAACTTTATTCGAATAAAAAAGGGGAAAAACATCCCAATTATAGTTTTTGAACCATTCAAGGAAAACCCTAAATTGTTTTTGAGATGATTAACAAAATTAGATTGGTCACCAACCCTTTACAAATTACAAGTTGGTAGCTGCTAATTAAGGCCGACAAGGAAAGTGGAGAAAGTTTCTTATTTCCCCCCCTTACTTTTCTTAATACTAGGTCTTGAGAAAAACAAATTAAATGGATTACGCGGCATATAATATTAGTCAACCATTACTTTGCATAGCTATCTTTGTTTCATGTAACCTATCTACAGTGACGGACCCAGTACTTTAGATTAGGGGGGCGAACCTATAAATTTTTAGGGGGGCGAACTTATAAAAGTTTAGGGGGAGCGAAAATAGATTTTTAATAGAAAATACATAAAAAATTCTAAAATTTTTCTAAATCATATTTGATTTTCAAAATTTTAGAGGGGCGGTTGCCCCCCAGCACCCCCTCGGTCCATCCCTGCCTATCTACCCACCAATATCAAGTAACAGGGACAGACTTAGAGAGAGTAATTCTCCTAAAAATTTGAAATTTATATATAATTTAATTTTTATTAAATTTTTTTATGTATTTTCTATTAAAAATCTATTTACTCTCATCCTGAAATTTTATAAGTTCGCTCCTTAGAATTTTATAAGTTCATCCCCTAACATAAAATTACACGTTCGTTCCTGTCAAATAATACTTATATATAATCATCAGTTTGGGTGTATAATGTAGATTCGAATCTCAGTGGGGTTTTAGACATGTGCAAGTGGAACGACCGCATAGGGCCCCAAAAATGAGAGCCCCCGAAAATAAGGACTAGATATAAATCAGATAGTTATAAATTTTTATATTTGATAATTAACAACTTACGAAAAACTTACACCGTCCTTCAAATTAATTACAAAATACGAACATTAATATCTCTTAAATTTAGAATTGAATATTTCTTGTATATTGTCGGTCAAACCATTATTTCTTTGGATAAGAGATTTGAACAACATCAATTATATGAGAATATTTTTAATTTCTTGTTTCGTTATGATAAATCACTTTCAATTATAATTTTTATAATGATTTTAAGAAGGGCGAGTTATCTGATGTTGATGGAAATACATCATTTATTGAGCTGAAGCTATTTAGAGAACTTTTACCTAAGGAAAAAATGAGAGCAATGGATTTATTAAGATTTTTAAAACGTTTTAATTGCTTCCCAAATGTGACAATTTCTTATAGAACCTTGTTGACTATTCTTATATTGTTGCTTCTACATAACGAAGTTTTTCAAAATTGAAGTTGTTAAAGTCATACTTACGGACAACTATATCGCGAGAAAGGTTAAATGAACTTGCTTTGATGACAATTGAGAGTGTTCTTTAAGAATAAGTTGATATTGAAAATGTTGTAAAATTTTGCTCAAAACATGCAAAAAGAGTGGCACTTTTTAAGTAAAAATATTAGATTTTTAGTTGTCTTATAAGTGGTTTTTTTGTTCAAGAGAGTAATTAAATAAATTTTTTGTATTAAGATAAAAAAATTTAAAAAATTATTTGAACTATAAATTAAGGGCCTCGTTTTAATAAATTACACAGGACCCTATAAATTTAAAATCTTAATTGCTTTAGGTTTAAATTTTATCTCTTTGTGTGAGTTTATGTTTCAATTTTCAATTTTTTTTTGAAAAGTTGAAATTATTTTATCTTTAAACTCATAATCTTTCAAATTAGGACAACAATAACATGTCAGACTAAAACTCAATCGAAAAAAAACAAACATAAAATTGCATGCTTGTTTATTGGGTCCAACTTTTTTTACTTGGGGATTCCTTCCAATGAAAGTGGAACAACTTTTTTGACTCTTACATTTGTCATCGTAAAGTATCGGACACATGTTAGGCAATTCCAGTGGGCACGTCGGGGTTCACCACCAACATTGTGCCGTGCAATTAATTAATAACCTATATAGAATATTACATCACCACCGTTGTTTTTGTTTACTAGTCAATTTTTGTGAATTCCGTGGCATGTAATATTCTATATAGGTTATTAATGACATTGATTAAGACTTGGTAAACATAAGATATAATATATTCTATATAGGTTATTAATTACAAAGATAATTACATTTTCAAGGTAAATTTTAAAAATTCGAACTCATATAAGATGAGATAATATAACCATTTATGACCACTCGGCTAATTAATGGATATCTATTAAACATTGTTTTTTAAAGATAATAAATAATACCAACGGACGGTTGGTTTAATGAAATGAATCACTAGAACCGTAAAGCAAGATTATGAGTTCGAATCTTGATGATGTAAATGGAGTAAATTGGGTTGAGAGGTACCCATAATGAAACTCTGTAGTATTAGATTCGAATTAATCAATCAATAAATTAAATACCGGTGATTATAAAATAATAATAAATGCTGCCAACAAACACCGATTAAACGGCAATCACTATGCAAAACCTTTGTTTTAATCCTAGATATTCACACACAAATATTCAAATATACAATCAATACTCATAACTATAAGAGTACAAAATATAAAAAGAATTGTTTTAAAAATGTGTATAGATTTTGAATAAAATCGGTAAATAAGATGTCACAATCATCGACATAAAATCAGCCATCAGTTAGTTTAACGAGATGAGACGTTAGATCTTTTAAGCAAGGTCGAATTTCGGAGGTTCGAATCTTGACATTGTAAATAGAAAAAATAGATTTGGAGGATTACTCTATAATGAATTCTGTAAAATCTAATATAAATTAGTCGGTCAATAAGTAAAATATCGATAATTAGTACAAAAAAATCATAAACACAAAGAACAATAGAAGGGATGGATATGGTTAAGGGCTAGCATGTATCCAGAAAAGCAAAAGTTTGGGCTCATAAATCAGTCTGGCTACCAGTTTTTGGTTGGAAAGCTCATCGGACAAAAACCCAATATGTTTTATTATTCAAGATTCTGGAAATCAAGCCCATAATTTTACAAAAATCCCTTATGCAAGTAGTAACATGAGGAAAATGTCGAGTTTGGGAAAAATTGTGGTTCAAACATTTTTTTTATTAAGTAATGTTACAACAATATTTTCCAAAAAAATGTCGATGTTCGAACCCACACACGAGTGAAGTGTTAAACGTGCAACAAACGTTAACATTCGATAAAATGAGTGACCAAAATGTAAACTCACTCATAATTGAGTGATGAAAATGTCATAGGAAAATTAAACGTCTGTTACATTGTAATGATATGATGATTATTACGATGATAAACAAAGTGACCAAAATTATAACATTTGAAATAGGATGACTCAATTGTAGACCAAAGACCCAATGCTGGTGCCAGTGCCATTGTCGTTTGGGCTTTGCCTTCGTTTTTGTGTATGCAAAGTTTGCAAACTATTTGGCAATACCATATGCTTTTCTGGGTATCGGTATTTGGAGCCCATTTTCAGATTAAGTTCATCATTAATTAATCCTCGCCTCGATAATTAGAGTGAGCGTTTAATCGAGTCGAGTAAAAAAAATTGAATTATTTGAGTTGATGCGTCATATTTTACAACTCAAACTTTATTTGAATTTTTTTCCGATTCTAGTCGAGTTTATGAAATTCGAGTCGAGTTTTTGAGTTATTATAGAAATTTAATAGCAATTATTTATTATGTTATAGTACAATTTAATTCTAATTTAAAAAGATTCTCTAATCTTATAAGATATGCACATATTTCTTCATATGTGACATATATATATATTTTTCATATTGGTATATATATACAGGAAAAATTGAGGGACTCGCCTTGAACTTAAAAATCAATCCACTAATTACTGAAAATTTTGAGTTATTCGAGTTTCCATTTTACAAATCAAACTTTATTTGAATTTTGTTTTAGTCGAGTGTCAAAACGAGTTGAGTTTTTTCGCCTCGAGTCGAGTCGAAAAAATTGGTTTTTTCGAGTCGAATTTTACACACCCCTATCGACAACACTAGATTAGTGGTGAGTTTAATTATGTCCTTAGTGTATGTACTTTATGCACATTTAAAATTTAATCCCTTTAGAGATCTTTTAATTAGTCGGGTGATCGAGGATATTCATCCACTTTTATTTTATGTGAGTTCGAATCTTGATATTTACATCGAGAATTTAAATATTCTTCTAATATAACAAAAAAATTAAGGATTATTATCCTATACACTGGCGATGGAAACTAAAACTCTCCACAAGCCTCTTAGTTTTAGGGTTTAGGGGCTTAGTTAGAGTGTAGGGTTTAGGGGTTTATGTGTAGGAATTTAGAATTTAGGGAGTGTGGTTGATATTTATAGTTTAGGGTTATAATTTAAGGTTTAGAGGTTAAGATTTAGTTTTTAGGGTAATATGGTGAAAATTTAGGTTTTAATCTATAAACCCTAAATTATAATCCTAAACTATAAATTTCAACCACAATCCTTAAATTCAAAACCCATTCACCTAAACCCCTAAATCATACGCCCTAAACTAAGTCTCTAAACCCTAAAATTAAAGCGCGTGTGGAAACTCTTAGTTTCCACCGATAGTATATCAAATAATTACCCAAAAATTAATCCCTTTACATTTAAGAGGAAATCCTAATTATATGAATTAACATATACCATCACTATATGACACATTACACATTTTTAGCATTGTTAGAAAAAAATCAAATTAATAAATGAAATAGAACTTTATTAATAAATTTAAATACTTTATATATATATATCACGTTAAAATTCTAAAGTAAAGGACAATTCTTAAATTATTGCGATTTAATTTAAGCCACGAGTCCAGCCTCAATGATGAGATAAGATAAACCAAAGCTTAAAGCCCCCAAAAGAAAAACCTTAACAATCAAAGATAAGGGAGAATTATCATTGTCATTGTCATTGTCAACAACTCTATAAAGTTTGGTAATCTATTATATTAATTTTATTTCAAAATCCGTGACTATTATTTTTAATAATTTCATTTTTAATGTTTTTATTCTAATTTTTTATGGATTAATATCTTATACACTGGCAGTGGAAAATAAAGTTTTCACAAGCGGGTTTATTTAAGGGTTTAGGGATTTAGTTTAGGGTTTAGAAGTTAGGGGTTTAGGTTGTATGGTTTAGAATTTAGGATTTATGGTTAGAATTTAGGGTTTGGGGTTAGATTTTTAGGGTTTTAAGGTTAGAATTTTAGGTTTTAAATTTAGGCTTGAAAATAGGCATGCTTGTGTAAAAAAAAATACACTGACAGTGTATCAAATATTAATCCATTTTTTATTAGAGTTTAATATATTTTATTATGGATTAATATCCTATACACTGGCGGTGGAAAACAAAGTTTCCACAAGCGGGGTTATTTAAGGGTTTAGGGTTTTAATTTAGGATTTAGAGGTCAGGAGTTATGTTACAGGGTTTAGAATTTAAGATTCATGGTTATAATTTAGGTTGTAGGGCTTAGGGTTCGTGGTTAGATTTTTAGGGTTTTAAGGTTAAAATCTTAGATTTTAGATTTAGGCTTGAAAATAAGCATGCTTGTGTAAACTTTTTTTACACTGGCAGTGTATCAAATATTAATCATTTTATTATACCCATTAAAATCTATTAAACTCTTTAAAAAACCTATTAAACTCCTTAAAAATTTTATACCCAACAAATCAAGTGTGTCAATTGACCCTACAATTTGAACGTAGATCCGCCTCTATCCCCCTGCTAATTAACTTTCCATAATACATGACGCAGCAAGTGATCTAATCTCTGTCTTTTAAGTAGTCAAGAAGCATTCTGAAACAACTTCGAGGATATTAATATAAGATATAATGTCAAAAAATGCATATAATATTTGACTGAATAGTTATTCTAATTTCTATTTTTTTAACTAATTTAACCCCTAAAGTTTTATTTTGGGTCAAAATATATTATCTACGGATGAAAATTGTTAGACAAATTACGATAAACAACTTGAAATGACGTGTAAAATGTTTTTATAAAATTGTGTAAAATATAAAATATTTTTTCTTCTGACGTATCATTCTGTTAAGTCATTTTAAGTTGTTTATCGTCAGTAAATTAACAATTTTCATCCGCAGATGAACCATTTTGACCTAAACTGAAACGTTGAAGATTAAATTTATTAAAAAATATAACTTAAAATAATTATTTAGTTAAACATTAGATACATTTTTTTTTGATTTTTTGCATTTAACATAAATCTTATCAACTATTCTCACTTAGTAAAATGGTCAAAAGTAACCGACCTTGTAATGATGAAACCTGTTCAATTTGATGGGTGATTTTGGTCTGATTCGATGTTTCACTTGTTATTCCTCCCTTGAAATGCAGAAAACCTGTCAAATTCTCCACTTTTGCAATTACACCACTGCAAAATCCAACCCCTAATGATCCAAACCACAAAGGGTTTCCAACCGTGGAAGTGGGGGGGCACAAGGGTCCCACACCATGGACCCCTAAGGTAGCACCGAGAAGGACCATTACAATTTACAGGCATTTGTGGATTACCGTTCCCTCTCACGTAAGGTTGGCATCAAATTATCCCCCACACAGGACTTCACCTCCACTCAATTTTGTCACACATTATCCTTAGCCTACACCAAGAGAAATACCAAGACCACCAATGTTGCCTGGCCTTAGGACAGGCATTCGAACCAAGACAAATCCTCGGTCTCGGCCTTTAGCGGACAACGATCGAGCCTAAACGGAGACGGGGTCTTAGTCTCCCTTGTGATCATGCCTCAGTTCTCCCCAACATTTAGGTAGACAAAACCAAGCTGTTTAGTGCTACGTTTTTAACTTATTTATTGATTGGATTGCCAAAGGATACTTGTTCTGGCTTTATTTTAATACCCTTTTTTTGGTTTCCATTTGATGTAAAAGGCTTGAAGGGTTTGCAGCCTTTCTTCTCTTTCACTTCATCGTACATAGCAGCTGAATCAGGTGACCATGAAAACCCATTTCCCTTTTTTTTTTTGTTTATTTTTCTGGATTTTCCTTGTAATTTTCTATCTGGGTTTTTGCATTGGTTAATTCATATCATATCTTAAGTTCCTCCATCAATGCTGTGAATCTCAGCCATTAGAATAAGATATTATCCCTTTTTCAGTCCAAGATCAAAGCTTGAAAGCTGACCTCTAACAGCATTAATGAATCCCTTTTAAAACTAAAAAAGAAAAACTTTTTTAAACATTCACGTCAATAATATGCTCAACTTCATGATCATTGGACCAGTTTGGATTAAATTCGAGGAAAGGGTTGTTTGTGATATTTTAGTGAAAATCAGAAAGGGCAGTTCAGCTCCAGATTTTTTTAGTTGTGGTGCAGATTGCAGATTGCAAACCCCAATTATTACAAACATATGATCTGCAATGTTTAAAAGTCGTCGGTGACCATGGTTAAAAGCAGGGATGGACCGAGGGCTGCTGGTGGGGGCAACCGCCCCATCATATATAATTTAGAAAAATTAAATTTTTCTATATATTTTCTATTAAAAATCTATTTTCGCCCCCTAGAAATTTATAAGTTCGCCCTCATAATCTAAAGTTTTAGTTCCGTCCCTGGTTAAAAGCACCAATAATAGCCATACACATACATTTTCTATTCCTTCTTTCTGCTTTCTCCTCTTTACTTTCTTTGTGTAAAGTTAGCAGAAATTATAAAAATGGTAATTGAGTGGCGTACGATGTTGCGTATAAACTAGTTTGGGTAAACAACAACAGAGGTCACTCAATTATGGGTAAGGTTACATTTGGATCACTCAATTATTAAAAGTTACATTTGGGTCACTCAATTATGGGTAAAGTTACATTTGGGTCACCCAATTATTAAAGGTTACATTTAAATCACTCAATTATGGGTAAGGTTACATTTGAGTCACCCTTCATATTTAAAAAAGTATATCAATTTGTGTATTATATTAATTAATAATTTCAAATGAAGTATTCTAATGTTAACGAGGATATACACGTGATTTGGAAGAAAAAATGACTAAATTTATGTACTTTTTTAAATATGAAGGGTGACCCAAACGTAACTTTACTCATAATTGAGTGACCCAAATGTAACCTTTAATAATTAGGTGACCCAAATGTAACCTTACCCATAATTTAGTGACCCAAATGTAACTTTTAATTATTAGGTGACCTAAATGTAACTTTACTCATAATTAAGTGACCTCTATTGTAGTTTAGCCAACTAGTTTTTGGCTAAAATAAACCTGGGGGCGTACAGGTGAAAAGGTTAAACATTTTGGTGTAGCAATGATGAGAGCCAAGGTCACAGGTGGGCGCAGGCTTAGCACGTGGCTGCTGCTGCTGCTGCCTTTCTCATTGCTCGCTGGCAGGCGAAAATGCACTTCAAGCCTAAGGCTTTAGCCTTTAAACCATATGTACTTGTATATATATTATAATACACATATACAGGTTGAATTTTCCGATGAATGGTTGGCAGTTGGTGTCGGATTCTCAAGTGGTTGTCTCAAGAAACATTCTTTCTTTCTATTTAGAGTAACATAGTGAACCGAAACAGTTATGTCTGCATGTCCAAATCAAATGGTGTATGGAATTCGGATGATTTGATCTGGCTTGGTTTCCTTCACTTGACAGTTTGGGATTGCTTGGTTGGGTAGTTTTGGACCAGGAAATTGCTGGTCTGGTTTGGTGCACCAAGAAACGAGCTTTATTGGTTGATTTGGTTCCCATCATGTTAATTTGTAGCTGGTGAAAACACAATTCAAGAAAGAAAACATGAAGTTTATGAAACTTGGATCTCGACCGGACACCTTCTACAGTATTGAGGCTGTAAGGTATGCAGAGTTGCAGACATACTCAAGTTTCCTTTTTTTGTTGTTTTTTTTTAGGAAGATTCCATGATTTTCTTTTTTCTTGATTCAGGTCTGTCTCTTCTGATGTTTCCAGTGACCTTATAATTCAAGTAAAAGGAAGTAGATATATGCTTCACAAGGTAAATTTTTTTTCTCAGATTGTTGTGATTCAAGTCAATGTTTTTTTTCTTACACTGATTCTTTAATTCATTGTACAAGCAGTTTCCTTTGTTGTCGAAGTGTTTGAGACTGCAAAGGATATGTTCTGAATCCCCTGAAACATTACAACGCCAAATAATCCAATTACCCGATTTCCCCGGCGGGGTCGAGGCTTTCGAGCTTTGTGCTAAGTTCTGTTATGGCATCACAATCACCCTCAGCGCCTGTAACATCGTCGAGGTCCGATGCGCTGCCGAATATTTGCAAATGACGGATGATGTGGAGAAAGGGAACTTGGTTTACAAAGTTGAGGTTTTCTTCAATTCATGCATCCTACATGGTTGGAAAGACGCTATTGTGACCCTGCAAAGCACCAAGGCCTTTCCTTTATGGTCCGAAGACCTCGGGATCACGAGCAGATGCATAGAATCGATTGCGTCGAAAGTTTCGACACACCCTTCAAAGGTGAGCTTGATGCATAGTCATTCGAGAAGGGTTCGGGATGATATATCATGTAATGGAGCCGAGAGCCAGCGGCACGGACCGACAACCAAAGGTTGGTGGGCTGAGGACATTGCTGAGTTGAGTATTGACTTGTACTGGAGAACCATGATAGCTATTAAATCTAGTGGGAAAATACCCTCTAATCTTATCGGCGAAGCACTGCAAGTCTATGCATCTCGATGGCTACCGAACATATCGGTGAAGGTAAAAGCTAACAAAGAAGCAGCAGCAGCAGCATCAAGCTCGGATTCAGACTCGGCTAATGAGGTTAATTCGAAGCATAGGCTGCTGTTGGAATCTATAGTAAGCTTACTCCCATCGGAAAAAGGTGCTGCTTCTTGCAGTTTTCTACTTAAGCTCTTGAAAGTAGCCAACATTCTTAATGCTTCATCTTCTTCGAAAATGGAATTGGCTCGAAGAATAGCACTTCAATTAGAGGAGGCAAGAGTCAGTGATCTGTTAATACCATGTTTATCACACTCGACCGATACCCTCTACGATGTCGATATGATTCAGACCATTTTGGAGCAATTTATGTCACAAGGACAGAGCCCTCCCATGAGCCCTCCAAGGTCCAAGCTGGGGATTGAGAGGAGAAGAAGGTCGCGTTCGGCCGAGATTGTCGATATCGAGCTTCAGGAAGCTAGGAGATCTTCTTCTGCATCACACAGTTCCAAACTAAAAGTAGCTAAAATTGTAGATGGATATCTCCAAGAGATTGCCAGAGACATAAATCTACCTCTGTCGAAATTCATTGCAATAGCTGAGACAATCCCGAGTTTCTCACGGCCTGACCACGACGATCTCTACCGAGCCATCGACATTTATCTCAAGGTAAATACAAACTGGTTTTGTGGCCTCATTAGTTTACCATATAATAGTAATCATCTCTGTAAACATTACCAATGAAGGTGCAGAATCAATTAGTTGTTCATGTACAATCCAGGCACATCCGGACCTAAACAAAATCGAAAGGAAAAAGCTATGCCGAATCCTCGACTGCAAAAGGCTGTCGGTAGAGGCCTGCATGCATGCTGCTCAAAATGAAAAGCTTCCACTTAGAGTGGTGGTACAAGTTCTATTCTTCGAGCAAGCTCGAGCAGCCGCTACGGGGATCAAAGTGTCCGAGCTCCCTGGCAACATAAAGGCACTTTTAGCCTCTCATGACATCGATCCATCTAAGCCTTCAGGGCCTTTAAGCACTACTACTACTACTAGCAACATTCCAGCAGATGACCAATGGAGCATGTCCTGCATTAAGTCCCCGAAGTCCAGAATTTCGACATTACAAACAAAAGCGGCTCGAGACGATGATTTGGACGAAAACGGCATGAACCCTGATGGAATGGGAAGACCTTCTATGTTCAAGTCTTTTTGTGCCCTTCCCACCAGACCCAAAAGAATGTTCCGTAAGTTGTTGTCCATCAATAGAAGTGGCAGTGAAAGGAATTGAGTGAAGTTTTGTTTATTTTCAAGCTAGGGATGCTAATTTTAAAGGGTAAACCATATATAGTCTCTCCTTTCTTAATGCCTTCTAATTTTTAGCTAAGAATCAAGATTAAATTTAAGCATCCATATTTCTTTGTCTGACACCTTAGTATTAGGCTAATTCGAGCCGGATCGGACCTTTAAATAAAGATAAACTTAACATTTTGTTTTTTCAATCACGAGACTCAAGTTCGAGACCTTATTTAACTGACATTTGAACTTCTTATCATTTGTAATGCATTGCATTAGAATTCTACAACAATAAACTCAAAACGGACTTATCACACAAATCCCAGTGTATAAAACGGCAATCAATACCTACTGAGCAGCATCTTCTGCGAATGTAGCATCGAAAGGAGCCGATCCCGAACCTTGCTGCAACTCGATCACAAGCCACAGGTGCAGCTTTACTCATCTGCTCCAAACGAACAGTACTTATGGGAGGAAGGCCGGTCGACTGCTGGCCGGGGTTTCCGGCCGTTGGGCCAGTGGCTTCGTCGACAAGGCACTTAGATCGGGTACATTGTTTCATTAGAATTGATTTCACTCCTAGGGAGGGGTCTTGTAATCTATTATATTGCTTATGTTGATGGTATTCGTGGTCGGAGGCCTATAGCCAACAGATTAAGTTTTATTGAAATGGTAGTTCTGTTATGCTTGTACGGATTGAATTACCCAACCAATAGATCAAATATCGATAATTATAGAATAAAAAATAATTAGGCAGCAATTAGCCGAGATTCAGAAGCTGAAATTTCACCCCGACCGTCAATAGGCTTAGCCATAGCATTTATAACACTACCCAAATAAGCCTCACTCACTGGTATCTGAGTAATTTTTCCTGTTGGTTTTACAGAACTGACGGGCTTCAAACTGTTATAGTTCTGTAGTTAGTTTCTTGGGTAAACTACATTAACGGTCACTCAATTATTAGTAAAGTTACGACTGGTCACTCAATTATTAAATTTTACAATTGAGTCGCTCATTTAAAGGTTTAATAACAATCGGGTCACTCTTATGTTAAAATACAATACAAATGGACTTCTAACAAGGTTTGATATAATAATAATTTTAGTCTTTAAAATGTATATTTCTATAAATTTAACCCTAATTCAGAACAATTCAATAAATTTAATCTTTAAATATTTAAATATATATATATATATATATATATATATATATATATATAATTTGATAAATTTAGCCTCCAATTATTTAAAAAAACCAATTTAGTTTTTTTCTCTGCATTAAAATACACCGGATGTTGACATGATTACCGGTTAATATTGTCCGAGGTCCAGTCGTCCACCCCTATTTCTTCTTCTCTTTTCTATATCTCTCATACCCTACGGGAACTAGGGATGGGCACGGAACCCGGACCCGACAGGTTCCGACCCGACCCGGCCTGATCGGGTCGGGTATTTTTATGGAAAAAAATCGGGTTCGGGTCGGGTCAGGTTTTTGTGTAGGGTGAGGTCGGGTCGGGTTTTATGGTGAAAGAATCCGACCCGACCCGACCCGGGACTAATAGTGTAATTTTCCCCTAAATTTTTTAGGGATATTTGTAATAATACCCCTTTTTATATATTTTTTTATAATTAGGTCCTTAAAATTGATTTTTTATTTACAATTTAGTCCTTAAATTTATTATTTTTTACAATTAAGTCTCTTAATTTTTTTTTTACAATTTAGTCCCTAAAATTGATTTTTTTATATAGGTCGGGTCGGAGTCGGGTTTAAGGTATTTATTTTCGGATCGGATCGGGTCTAGTTTTTTAAAAGATATGATCGGGTCGGGTCGGGTTTAGGGTTAATATTTTCGGGTCAGGTTCGGGTGGGCCAAAAACCCGGCCCGACCCGACCCGTGCCCATCCCTAACGGGAACGGAGTCAGAAATCAAGATAATATAAAACAAATTCAATTAATTATTAAAAATTATTTTTTAAATAAATTAAAAATAGATGGTAAATAATAAAATATTTTATTTTTTAATTAAAAAATTGAGGGGGGACTGCGCCGAACTCTCCATATGGCTCCGCAGTCCGTCACTGTCCCTACAAACCCAAACAAATCAATTGCTTTAACAAATTTGAAAGTTTTATGGATTTTTATATTGGATGTACTATTTTCCAAAAGATTTGTAGTTAATTCGTGTATTGAATACGAATCTATCTTATTTATAGGGATAATGGGTATAATTATAAATATTTATTCTTACTTAGTTTTTTTATATTATTATTTATTTTAAAAATTGATTTATTAGTTAGATTGAATATTTAATTCGGTTGATATCGTTGTTATTAAAATATTTTAGAAAACTATAAACTTAAATGCGTTTAGCCGTAATTTGAATATTTAAAATATTAAGTGGACTTTTCAAAAAAATATTAAGTGGATAATATATTCATAAAAACATGTTTATGTGCTTTATATATTACAACTAGTTTGTTAAACTTTATATAGAGATTCCCCAATAATTGAAGCAAAACCTACTTTAGAATAATTAAAATAATTTAATGTGGCATTGGAAATAACAAAAGCATCTGATTAAGTAAATTGATCCTTATCCTATCATCATATGTTCGCATGATTTACCCCATTGCTCCCTTTGTCTCCTTTCCATGACACAAGTGAAAAAAAAAACAGACCCAACAAACAAGACAACGATTAGAAATTAAAACAAAATTATTTCAGACAGGGAAAGCCAATGACAAACAAGTCGAGTTTTTTTATATAAAAAAAATTAGGTTCGGGTCAAGTTCGAGTCTGATCTTTTTAGTATAAGGTCGGGTTTGGGTTTAAGATGATAAATACCTACCCGAATTAATAGTTTAATTTTATTCTAAATATTTAGGTACAATTACTACAATGCCCCTCTCTTTATATATACATATAGATTTTGATTATCTTTCTATTTTGTCTAATAAAAATAGAATAAGTATTACAATGTTCCCTCTTTATTTATATTTTTTCAATTAGCTCTCTATTTTATCGAATAATAATAATAATGATAATTTTTTATTTAAGTCGGGTTGGATTCAAATTTTTACTCTAGAATTGAGGTTCAAGTCGGGTAGATCATCATAACATGTCGGGTCAGATTTGAATGAAAGTGTTAATTTTTTAGGTCGGCTGTAAATTAACCAAAGACCCGACCCATGGCCATACCTAATCGGGTCTCCATGTGGTGTCCAATAATAGCATTAAGTTTGTCAGACGTGTTGAGACATGATTGCTTCAATCTCAGAGCTCTGATCCCGAGAAATGATTTGTTTTTAGTGTACAAAATCATATCAGATTATGTGAGCTCCAACCATGTCCAATTTTTCAACAATGGCAGGCTTGGATTTGGATCCATGCCATCTGCAGGTACAAATCCAAAATTTAGGGTTTGGACAAACTATAAATGTTTGAAAATTGGAAAAATAAATAAATTATTTTAAAAAAAATAAAAAAAAATTCTCCGGAGTGAGGGAGGGTGATTGCCCCTTCCCACACCCATGTAGTTCCGTCTCTGGCTATACGCCTCACATTCTTCAACTATATCCTCCTGATTTAGTACATGTTAATCTTTCGAACTGCTGCTGTCTGCTGAATTTATGGGTAGACAATAGATAATCCGACAAACTGAAATATTTTATCAGCCAGAGAAAAAGAAAGTAAAAACGATTCTCGTAGTAACAACGAACGAAATGAAAACAATCTAAATCGTAAAAACGAGGTTGTAAACTAGGCGAAGTTGTGAAGTGTTGGACCCTAATAGTTGACAGCATCACTAAGTTTACCCTCTCACTCAATTCCAAATTTAGTCTACTTTGTTATTTATTTAAAATTGTTCGTGTTTTTTAGAAAATATGTTTAATTTACTATTTATTTTTTAAAAATGGTTTAATGTATAAAGGGAAAAATGAAATCTGCATACCCATTTAAAAATAAAATACATTAAATTTTATTCTTAAATTTCTGGATCAGCCTCTTGGAATTTTGTTGTTCCTATTTCGTTACCCTTGGAAAAGGGTTAACCTTTTACTACGCGTTTGACAACTTTTGGTGTAAGATATTAACCCTAGTTAGATGTTGACTTGCATGTGTCAATTCACTACCACGCATGAGCATGAACAGTTCTTAAGAAAAAACCCTCCCTAGGATGGTTTGTAAGCACATTGGAAATCAAAGATAATATGAATTTCGGACATAAATCGTAAAATATATATATATAAAATTGTATTACTTCACTGTTAACCGGATGATTTAGATTTTCTCAGTTAAAGTTGAAGCTCTGAGTGCTAATAGATTCAATACAGAATCTAGAACGAACTATACTATACATAGAAACATGAAACGACACTAAAACAAGCTAAAGATTTCCATGTTATTTATGTACATAAACTTCAAAACGATCATCACTACAAAGTAGTCTAAAACAGATAAAATACAGAGAAAAATAAAATAAAGAAAAGGTAAGAAAACAAAGAAGCTTAGTGTCACGGACTAGTGCCGCACGGATCAAATTTGAAAGAATAAGTCCGTGACATTAGGTTCAATGAAAAATCAGTAAATTAATTAGCCCTTTCCCTTATAAACACAGACTCCAAATCCGGCGGAGTGAAGAACTCTCTACCACCTGTTCTTCCATAGCTATTGTTACACTTGAACGAAGCTTTTGGCTTCCTCGGAGCAGGCGGCGGACACTTTATTAGAGTTCGAATCCTGGCTTCTTCTCCGGTTGGAGTCGTCGGACACGATGATTCTTCATCGTCGTCTATATCGGTGCCTTTCTTCAATGGCGGATCACTTGGTTTTGTGTTTATAGGCTTTAGTGGTGCTCGTATGGAAATCATGGCCAAGACCCATTTCTGGCCTTCGGATTCTGAGCCGTCGTCCAGTTTTGGCTTCCTTGAAAACCCCATTTCCTTGGATCAAAAATTGAATTTTACCGGCGAGTTTCGGCTACAATTATAGCTATGCAGGAAAGAATAAGGGAATAAAGAAGAAGGAATAAAGGAAGATGGGTTTTCTTTCTTTCTTTTCTTTTCCTTTTGTGGAGGGAATCAAGAGGAAAGCATGAGGAAAGTGGCGGAAATGGAAAGGAATAGAGAGGTTTTGGTTAGCAAGAAAGGAAGAAAGTGAAGGCCATGGACTATGGAAAATGAGAGAGAAGGTAAAATGTTTGCAGTCAAATGCAAAGGGCTTTAAATAAACCAAAGAAAATATAATAATTTTATTGAAAAATGTTGGGTGGAATTGCATTATTATTAGTAGGTTTCACATCCGATCGAATTGAGTCGAGTTGAAAAATTTTAAGTTAGTCGAGTTCAAGAGTCAAATTTTATTTAAAAATTTTATAATTTAAACATTTATAATGTTATATTACTAATTATTTATAATTTAAACGATTTTTCATATATAAGAAAAACCTTTGATACACAAGTTGTGTGAAATTTAATTTACACAAGCTTGTTAGTTATGGTTTAGGTTGTAAGGTTTAGAATTTAGTATTTATGGTTAGAGTTTAGGGTTTATGAATTTAGATTTTTAATTTTAAAAATGGGTCGTAAAGTATTTTTTACACAAACTTGTGTATCAAAATATAGCTCATATCAAACAAAATTGAGAGACTCGAATTGAACTTAAAAATTGATCAACTAATTACTAAAAATGTTGAGTTATTCAAATTTTTATTTTATAATTTAAACTTTATTTGAAATTTTTTAGGTCGAATTTAAAAATTACGAGTTTAATAATTTTACATCGAATCGAGTTTCGTCCACTAACTATTAGTATTTTTTGGTTCAACTGTTATACGTTAGACCTGTTATATCAAATTTTGATATTAGTTATTACATTACGTGCGAGTAGTAAATTTGACTTCTATTTCTCAATATAATTATATTATATTTATGAACCTAATCACTGTTGTAGTAGAAAAGTGAATAATGTTCATCTTAAAAAATACGAGTTTAAATCACTTTATTTACAAAGTATATGTACATTATCAAAAGATTAATAATATATATAAATAAATATTATTTTATAATTACCTTTATACTATTCAAAAATTTATATTATATTTATACAGTTTGAATTCATTTTAAAATTATAAAACTCAAAAAACATAATAATTAAAATTAACCAAATTAAATTAAAAGATTCAAAGTTTTAGTATATAGGCTAGTAATATTTCGCCACGTGGCATGTTTATAATACCAATCAAAACTGAAAAAAAGAACCCGAGGAAACTCGTGACATAAGCATAAAAGGGAGAAAAGTACGTACTATAATTTATATAATATTTCTTATTTTAAAATGAGAGGTAAAGGGCCAAAAGGCTAACGCTAAAAGCCCAAACAGTGAAAATAGCTGACCGCGGGAAGCCTGGGGGAAATTACAAAAGAGGGATTTGACTTGGGATTTTGGCGCCAAATTGTGTGCGATGGACATTGCATTTTCAACCATATGCCTCTTTAATTGAATTCTTTAAAGAGGCTTTCCCAAAAGGAGGCTTTCCCTTTTCCTTTTTTTGGTTGGAAGATAAAGGATCACTGAATGAAAGAAATAGAGGAAACATTTCGAGCAAATAAATCTCGATAAATTCATGTTTGATAAGTTTTAAAATAAAATAAAATTTAGACTGAGAAGTCATGTAAATTTATATACAATAAGATTTAAAAATATACACTCAACATCTTATGATATTAATCCTTATCAAATCACAACAGTTGGTGAAAAGAGATATTTTGCTTTGAATCTCAAATTTAAAAGACGTTAAAGTATCGCAGCGATAGTTTTATCTTCAAAACTCATCAAGAATTCCTTAGCATGAATATTCACCAACACTTTTATTACTATATCGTTCAACTTAGAAGATGTCTCGAGGTTATATACGAAGGGATAAAAAATTGATATTAGCTTGCAAAGTAATGAAAAATCATGAAGTATTAAAACTTTTATTCCAAAATATTGTCTGATAATTAAATCAAAGAAAGTGATGAACATAATAAGAAGGTGAAGCATCTTTAGATATTGATGGATTTTTTTTACCAAATAAGATATTCATTCAATCGAAACAATTAAAACACATATCAAAACATACAACTCAACCACGAGTCAGAACAAGAATGAGCACAAAGGCCCAAAGCAAAGAAACGTAGGTCACAAGGTTCGAGGAAATCTTAAAACCCTAATTTGAATATAGAAATAACAAATGACACCACCAAACAACTGGTGAAGGTGAAATTGAACGTTTGGTCCTAACATAAGGTCCATCAAATGAGAAAGTTTCGGCGGTCGAAAAAATCAACAAACACTCAAGGGGTCAGGGTTGACAAAGACGATAAAGGCATGCCATGATAGTTAGCCAGTAACAGAGACAGAGCTAAGATTTAATGTTGAGAAGGGCAAGAGTCTATCAAGCTTTTAAATCTAAAAGTTAAGAGGAGCAAAAATTTTATTTGATTAACATTTAAACTAACAGAGACTAAAACTATAATTATACCAAAAAATTTGGGAGGCGCAACAGCCCTTCCTACACCTACATGGTTTCGTCCCTGACCAGTAAACGAAAACGAATCTTCATCTTAAATCCATCAATGTAAAAGTAAAAATACTCTCAATAAAGACAAAAAAGAGAATTAACGCCGGTGAACTACACCATCGTCGTACCTTCTGAGAAGAAGAAGACTGCCCAAACCAGTCATTAGAAGAAACCAACAAACCTGCAAACAGAGAACCAAAGCAACAAAAGTCGAGGTTACTAGTAGTAATAAAGATGAAGCTAAAATTTTGCATGTAATTGCTTGAAGTTTATGTTCCTAATTCAGGATAAAATTCGTTTGCCCCTTTTCGGTGCCCTTATATATGTCCCAACATTAAAATCACTACAAAATTAAATTTTAAGCCATAACCCTAAATTCTACATCCTATACCCTAAAAAATACATCTTACTCTAAGTTCTATAAACCACAACCTTAACCTAAAACTCTAAACCCTAAACTCTAAAGTTAATTTTGAGCGTGAGAGCATATGTAGGGGCACCGAAAAGAGATATAAGATTTCCATCTCTTAGTTAGAGATGGGCACGGGTCGGGTCGGGCCGGGTTTTTGGCCCACCCGAACCCGACCCGAAAATATTAACCCTAAACCCGAACCCGACCCGACCATATCTTTTACAAAACCCGACCCGACCCGAAAATAAATACCTAAAACCCGACTCCGACCCGACCTATATAAAAAAATCAATTTTAGGGACTAAATTGTAAAAAAATTATTTTTAAGAGACTTAATTGTAAAAAATAATAAATTTAAGGACTAAATTGTAAATAAAAAAATCAATTTTAAGGACCTAATTATAAAAAATATATAAAAAAGGGGTATTATTACAAATATTCCTAAAAAAATTAGAGGAAAATTACACTATTAGTCCCGGGTCGGGTAGGATTTTTTCACCATAAAACCCGAACTCGACCCGACCCGACCTCACATACACAAAAACCCGACCCGACCCGAACCCAATTTTTTCATAAAAATACCCGACCCGATCGGGCCGGGTCGGGTCGGAACCCGTCGGGTCCGGTTCCGTGCCCATCCCTACTCTTAGTTCAGTATAATTTGTTTGGATCTTAAGCCCGTTCTCTTGAGCCTGAAACTTGTTTTATTGGACTGGTTTTTTATCAACCTATCTATTATTACAAGCATTTGCTAGATACGAATTGGGCTTTTCAGTTTGCGTCATAATTTTTTTGGGTAAATTACATGGTTCGACTCTTTTTTGTAAGACTGATTGATTTTGGTCACCAGTTTTGGAAAAGTTATGTTTTGATCACTTATGTTATTGACTTGTAATATACTAATATTTGATCACTGAGCCGTTAACTCCCGTTAATAAATGACGTGACACATTAGTTATAAAGATTTATTTTTAATTTGATCCAATAACTTTATATAAAATATTAATTCAACTCCTAAACTTTAGATAGAATATCTTTTTTAAATTTTGAACAATAAATTTTAGATAAAATATCAATTTAACCCATGAACTTCACCTAAATCCCTCACTGCCAGCCGCCCCTCACCACCGTTCATCGTCAACACTGACCATTAGACTCTAAAATTTTAACCCATTCATTTTTATATTCTTAACACAAATTCAGTATCAGTTTTACTGAAAATATCTTGAACTCAACAAATCACCCACTTTAAATAAATAATTTTCATTTTGTAAGTAATATACTCGATTCGTTCCACTTAATATGTCTCTTTTGTGTTATAAAATTATTCCACTTAAATTGTTTCATTGAAAAAATTAACAACTTTAACTAGGGGTGGGAGAAAATACCCGACCCGAACTATCCGAATACAAATAACCGGGTAATTACCCGGAATTTTTTTTACCCGGGTCGGGTACCCGGCCCGCCATTTCCCAGGTCGGGCCCGGGTCACAAAAGTAGAAAATTTCGGGTACCCGGTTCCTAATTTTTTTTTATTTTTTATTTTAAATATAATTATATTTTTTAAACAAAATATCCTTATATTCACTATATTTTCAAATCAAACAACCTAATTTTTAAATCTCGATCCCTCAAATGTTCTCCCTTCACAATTCGTACTAGTCTTCTCTCTCAATTTCACCGCACTCCATATATATATATAATTCGAATATTATATATATTACAGTATATGTATATACAATATATTTAATTTTATGTTGGAATATAAATTGTAATTATTGACTCTAATATTATTTGGGTTTGATATTTCGAATATTAAACTTTATGTTGGATTATATAATTTGAATTTTTCTTTTTTTTAGGTATATTTAAATCATTCAAATTAAAAAAAAAAACTGACGGGTACCCGGGTACCCGAATCTCGGGTACCCGGAAAAGGCGGGCCGGGACACGGGCCTTTATTTGAGGTACCCGGATGAACCGGGTACCCGAAAAACCGGGTACCCGAAATCCGGGTACCCGACAATTCCCACCCCTAACTTTAACAAGGTATATTATATTAAAAATAATGTTAAATTCTGTTACGAACTTTTTAAAATTACCGTTTATTATTTTACATCATATTTCTTACAAACTCTTTTTATCTAAAATTGCGTAAAAATCAATAAAAGACATATTAAATAAGATAAGGGGTATAATTTAATGTTACTCTCTGTTATTTAAATTTTCTATTAAAAAATAATGTTAAGTTCTGTTGTAAGAGATTTGACTCTCACCGAATGGGAAAAAGGTAAAGGTAAAAAAAAAAGTTACTAGCGCGTGAGAAATTCACCAAGGTAAAAAAAAAAAGATTGCAAAAGCGGCGCCGTTTTGCAATATTTGACGAAGAAGGCAGACAAGTGCAGGAAGGAAGCTCAGGTCATCGTTCTCCCATTTCCAATGATATCATGATTCGGCTTCAACAAGCTCCGCTTACTCTACACTTACCTTCATTTGATCTTTGCTCTCGCTCCGATCCACGGCTCTGATTCAATCAGATCTTCAACAAAACCATTCAAATTCACTAGGGATTCGTCGGATAATTCAAACAGATTAATAACCAAAAGAATAGGAAATGGCGGGGGCCGCATCGGCACTGTTTCTTCTAGATATAAAGGGCCGCGTCCTCGTGTGGCGTGACTACCGTGGCGACGTCTCCGCCGCACAGGCTGAACGCTTTTTCACGAAACTCATCGAAAAAGAGGTTCGTCTTTTCTCTCTTTGTATATTTGAATTCTCATCATTTCGATTTGAATATTTGTTTTCTGGTTTAGGATAGATCGCATGTTATTCTGTTAATTGATTTGATTATTTTCTTTAAAAATGTTTGAATTTGTGTATTTGCATTCCGAATCAGTTTTTGATTTTAATGAGGATGGAATCGGTTAGCTTATTGTTGATTTTCTTTCATTTCGATTTGTGTCTCAGGGAGATCCGCAGTCACAAGATCCAGTGGTGTACGATAATGGTGTAACTTACATGTTTGTACAGCACAGCAACGTCTACTTGTTGACCGCGACGAGGCAGAATTGCAATGCCGCCAGTCTTCTTTTCTTCCTGCACCGTGTAGTTGATGTAAGCGCAATTCGGTAATTGTAGTTTCCTGCCTTTTTTATGATCAAAATTTTCAATTGAATTGAGTTGTTTACCTTTGCTGTTTCTATTGATGGTCTGTGATCTTTGATTCTTTATTTCGATCTGAATTATTTTCCAGGTTTTTAAGCATTATTTTGAGGAGTTAGAGGAGGAATCACTTAGGGATAACTTTGTTGTAGTGGTATGTTGAAATCAAACTCTTTTCCTTTTAGGTTAAATAGTTCTAGCACTGGTTGTTAGATGGTATTGGTTTGTAATTGGCTGTTTGTTATGCCTTTGGCAGTACGAGTTACTTGATGAGATTATGGATTTCGGCTACCCTCAATACACTGAAGCAAAAATACTTAGTGAATTTATTAAGACAGATGCATATAGGATGGAAGTTACGCAGAGGCCTCCGATGGCTGTTACAAATGCGGTCTCTTGGCGGAGTGAAGGAATTAACTACAAGAAGAATGAAGTAGGTGACTCTTTTTTATGTTCATTCTTTTTAGTCATATATCAATGTCTTTAGACACTAGATTATGAAGATTTATTCTCCATTTCAGGTTTTCTTGGACGTGGTTGAAAGCGTGAACATCCTTGTCAACAGCAATGGACAAATAATAAGGTCTGATGTAGTTGGGGCATTGAAGATGAGAACTTATCTGAGGTCTGTTTTCTGATAGTTTTTAAATTTATGGTTTGTCTTAAGGGAACATACACATACTTTATCTCAAATCTCAACTCTATCTTTACTTAAGAATGTAAATGATTTTTTTTTTTGTGAACAGATTAATTGCATGCCTAATAAAATGGCAATACTAAGTAATTTGACTAGTGCAGCACAACTCATATTCAACCACTTTGTAATTTTGCAAGTTGAAATCAATAGGTTGATGCATGTGAATTTCGTTGGGGGGCGGGGGTGGATTGGGTTTAGGGTAGCAGAATGGAGGTGATGCTAATTGAATTGGTAGAGGACTGATATGATTTGACCTGGATCGATATGATTTGACCTGGATCCAAATTTACAACTTCCTACAATTTGGTCATGCCTCCAATCCTGCATTGAGAATTTGTGAAGATCCACTATAGTATATATCTAGAGGCTTAAATTAATAGTAATGATGTGTCTTTTGCGGGTCAAAGCTAACAGTACCTTGGAAGTTAGGTGTTGCCCTTCAAAGTATTATCTGTTTTGACCTGAAGGATACACCGCACGATTGTGGCTTTAAACCTATTTATATATACTTTATAGATCTCATATTTTCTCAATGTAGGTTTGTAGGCGTTACAAAGTTAGAAGTGAGAAATGGTGTCTCTCCATCTCTGTTTTGCTCCCTTTTTGAATCTTGACTAAATCAATCATTTGAAGATTCTTTTTGCAACGTCACTCATGCATGTTACAATTGATGCTCTGAAAATTCCAGTGTGTTCATGCATGCCTTTTCTGTCGATCCCTTGTTGTAGGCAGCTCAAACCTTCATGCATACAGACATGGTCCAGAGAATTGATTTTTGTCTTTGATGTTTATGGCATAAAAAATATCTTTTCATTTTGGAAGTCCTTATTTTAGCTATAGCTATCTTTTTATTTATTTGATTCCAATTTATGTGTTTCAGCGGTATGCCTGAGTGTAAGCTTGGTCTAAATGATAGAGTATTGCTTGAGGCACAAGGCCGAGCCACAAAGGGAAAGGCAATTGATTTGGAGGATATAAAGTTTCATCAGTATGTACTTGAACTATTGTTCTGAATTCTGATCGTTCTTTCTTTAGCTTTGGTTGCAACAGCCACTGAATCTGATGTTGCAAATTTCCCTCCCATTAATGGTTTACTCTAGGTGTGTACGTCTGGCCCGATTCGAAAATGACAGGACTATCTCCTTCATACCTCCTGATGGGTCCTTTGATCTCATGACATATAGACTTAGTACTCAGGTGGACCTTTACATCTGAATTCTCATTCTCCCTTCTTTCTTTCTGCCAGTCGGTTATTTCTTGACATATAGTAATGATGATTATGTCCCCTTTTTAGGTAAAGCCTCTCGTCTGGGTGGAAGCTCAAGTTGAAAAACATTCAAGAAGCCGTGTGGAGATTATGGTAAAGGCTAGAAGTCAGTACAAGGAGCGTAGGTATCGGGTTTCTGTCCCTATTACTATTTATTAGTCTCTTCATTTAGTTTCAAGTATATCTAGGCGTGTGTTACGGTTAGATTAGTAAGCGTTCACAAACACAATGATTCTTTACAGTACTGCTACAAATGTTGAGATTGCGGTGCCCGTGCCCGCTGATGCTTCCAGTCCAAATATTCGGACATCAATGGGATTTGCAGCATATGCACCTGAAAATGATGCACTAATGTGGAAAATACGATCTTTTCCCGGTGGCAAGGTATCATCTACCTACTACAGGCTTTATTAAAAGCTCTCTGCGTAGCCATGGCACTAATAGTTTCGAAATTCATAACACTAGGAGTATATGTTGAGAGCCGAGTTTACTCTACCTAGCATAACAGATGAAGAGGCAGCTCCAGAGAGGAAAACTCCTATACGTGTGAAGTTTGAGATTCCATATTTTACTGTTTCCGGGATACAGGTACGCCCTTCAGACGCTTATCTTAACTCTCTTATAAGTCTTGTGTTCTTCCACATGATCTTGCTCAAAGGGATAATGTTATTGTCGTTTCCGCACCCTTCAATGCAAACAATCCTTGAACCACCGGAATTTGCAGTGTTCGCATCACTTTAGGAAAATTTTCTGACATACACATTCCGGGGTTTTGTAGGTTCGTTATCTGAAGATCATTGAGAAAAGTGGTTACCAGGCTCTTCCATGGGTACGGTACATCACAATGGCCGGCGAGTACGAACTAAGACTTCTTCAATAGCCATCATTCCTTCATATCGAGATTTCCAGTTCACCGTTGAGAGCATAAAAGAGTGGTCGGTCATAGAAAATATTTTCTGCTTCATATTTATTACAGTAATTGTTTTTATCTGATTAGGTGTGTGAAGAGAAACAGCATTTTTTTCTCCTTATCAAACTACAAGTTGAATACTGTGATATGGGCAGCAAAGAAATTAATTAATGTCTTGAAACAATTTTCCATTTGAAATGGGGGGCATATATAAGTAGTGTTTAAAATTGTTAAAATGTCTTGTCCTTTATAAGATCAATCATAGACATTGTTAGGGGCATGTAATTCTCATTCTAGATTACACCTTTTATGATACACACGTGTAAAAGAATTATACAAAGTTTATATATTTGCTCTTTAAAAATTAAAATCCAATTTCATAAATCTATACCCTAAACTTCAAATTAAATCTTTTAATCCTTAAAACAAAAGGATTGTATTAGACTACACATTATATGTAGGGTAAACTATAACAGAGGTCACTCAATTATGGGCAAGGTTACATTTGAGTCACCCACTCAATTATGGATAAGGTTACATTTGGGTCATCCAATTATTAAAAATTACATTTAGGTCACTTAATTATAGGTAAAGTTACATTTGGGTCACTATTCATATTTTAAAAAAAAATACATCAATTTCATCATTTTTTTCTTCCCAATCACTTGTTAATACTAGAGTACTTCATTTGAAATCATTAATTCAAACTCATGCATTACTGGTGCTCGAACCCGGATCTCAAGAGATGATGAACATCTACCTTTGCCATCATGATACAAAAGGATGAGCCAGTATGATATGTTTTTAACTTAACCGAAAGAAATCTTACCGTTGATATAAGTGTCTCGTATTCTCTTGTTTGCGTTAATTCAAACTCATTTTATTTTCTTGTTTCAATTCAGATTATTTCTATTTACAATACCAAAATTTAAACTTTTATCTAAAAATATCTATCCTCTAATACTTAGGTAAGTTGCTCGAATGAATAATAAGGTTAATAATTAGAGTTTGTTTTTAAGTAGAAAAAAACCGTCAACTTAATTATAAACGCAATGTCATAATTTGTAATTATAGTAAACATTTATGATGAATCATTACAAAAATACACGGTAAATAAAAAAAATTATTCCACACGCATTTTTTATTTTATAAGTTAAGATTTATAATTTAAGGATTTAATTATAAGATTTAGGATTTAATTTTTAGAATTTAGAATTTAAAATTTAAAATTTAAAATTCGTGATTAGAATTTTGAAGTTTATATAATATTTTAAACAATATATGTACTAAACAATTACTCAAAAATAAAATTATTAAACACTTAATGCGTCTAATAATTTCTTTATTATTTCACTTAAAGAAATCAACTATCTAGCATCGTAATAGAAATTACAGAGAGGTGAACATTTAATCGTGCACCCCGTAAAATACATATTATTATAATACATACATACATACTTTTACTTTTGTGGTATTAAATACCTTTATTCTTTTCCTCATTTTGCATCCTTTTTTATTCTCATTTGCTATTCGTTATTTTCTATTTTTTATTTTATCCCTCACTCCACAAAGACTAAAAAAAAAGAAGAGAAATTAATACAAAAATAAATATAAATAAATGAAGGAAAAAGGGATCATCACATCTGGGGTCTTGTCTGGACAACATAAACCTTGCCATCCCTAATGACACCTTCAATGTCTTGTGGGGATCCGTACAGTTCCTCTATAGCATTTCCTGCCCCAGCAATGCTCGAGAGGATTGATCGTTGGAACTTGCTGTCGTTTATCAACCGGTCGGTTGAGTAATCGACCACTACCTTCTCTTCCTCGTCCATCGGCACGCTGCATTAGAAATCAAAGTTCGGTGACCGGTATAACGGCGAGGAGCATTATTCGATAAGTTCATAGCTTGCAATGTATCAACATTGATCACCAGTGATTGAAAATGATTAATATGGGCAGCACAATCTCAACCTCTCTTTCCGAGGCACATTTAATAATATGTACATAACCATCATTGTGCAGAGAGTTCGAAAGGAAATTACCTGTCGTAAAGGCCAGCGCCTGCGTAACCTTCTAGATCTTCACCATTCGAATCGGATCGGAAGATAACGGAACGTCTTATGAAAAGAGCAATCGGTTTGCTAGGATATCCCAACACCTGAAATGTTTTGGAAAGTGCTAGTGGATATGATAGTGGCATTGTGATCAAAGGAACTTCATATTTGTCATTCTATGGTATTAAGTTTAATTAAAATCTCAAATCAAATCTGCGGCCTGCAGGCATGTTTTACCTGAGGGGAGTTGAGATTGTTTTTCTTGCAAACAAAACTCAAAGCACGGCCCGGATAAGCTCCGACCAGAGTTTCTCCAAGTCCCTTCACCACCTACGTCGAACAGAATGCAAATAATTCCATTTTCTTACGAGCATGACAGAAGATGATAACCGGTGATACATACCTCGGCGTAGATCTCCGACGAATCCCCCGAAGAAGGATTAGTAGTATGGATAACAAATGCATAATCAGCATTGATTATTTCTTGAACCAGGACAGCCATGCATAGGTAGTCATGGTCTAATTTGACTTTCCTGGTGCTGAAATACGCTCTTTCGTTCCATTTTGAAGCCCATACTTTCTTTATAGCAGTCCATGCTTGCTCCCACCTCTGTTCACCTTCATCTCCGGGCCAAGGCATTCCGGATTTATGCATCTTGGTCTTCAGCTCTTTCACCTGAAGGTAATAAGAAATCGAAATCAATCTGTCTCCCAAAGAAATCTCCGATTCGACGATTCAAGCGAATGTGAAACATCTTAAACTTGACAGATAAAATGCATACCAATTCGGGTGGTGGTGCAAGCTGTAGAACCGTCTGACGAATCTCCCCGAGTGCCTCGAAGTCTTCTTCTACCAACTTTTTCTTCAAAATTTGCAACTTCTCAAGCACCCCCTGAGGAATAAAGCGAGAGGACTATTTTAACAAGTAAAGAAGAGGATCTAAATGCACATTGACACAAAAGAACATGTTTCGAGACATTATCCAAGTTCGAATGAGAATAACCTGGTTTAATTTATCGGAAAGAACCTTCTCGAATACTCCAAATGGCAGGGCAACTGATGTGGGAATCCCAACCCAGGATGGTACTTTTCCTTTCAGATATGAGATATTGCGTGATTTAGCACCAACCTAGGACAAGAAAAATTAGATTTAGACAAGAAAATAGAAGTTTGGAGATAAAGTGAATAAGATTTTGCAAGTCTAACCATTTCAGGTGTAAATTCCTCTGCTGATATGGCATATTTACCACCAAATTGTTTTCTGACCAAATTAATCGATGACGGACCGTCATCTCCCCTCAAGTTACTTGAACCAGCTAGGTCACCCTCCTTCACCTCACTATGTTAATGCACGAAATAGAAAAGAAAATTCGAATCAACTATGCTTTTATAAAAATAAGAGATTTGTTTTGTTCTGTATCATGATTTTTGATGTGTTGGACATATTCAGAATCAAGTTAGAGATAGCAGTACCTATACACTACATCTGCGGAAGAAGGTTTTAGGCGTAGCAATTTCCCTTTTTTTGCTTGGAGGTCAGCCAGAATATTAGGATCGAAGCATGTAGCGAAGCAAACCTGCAGTTGGTATTAGCCCATCTTTCTTACATTGTAAGTTATCAGAGCTATGGAGAAATAAGAATGAACCAGGTAATCACCTTGCAATTTCTTGCTCGGACGGAAACATGTGATAAAACATCAGGCATGTCAGGTGTCAATACAGCAACCGTGCCGTCCGGAATTTCTTCTTCTCCTTTTACACGTTTTGCCACTAAAATAGTAGGCCGGTCGTAAGATTTATCCTGTACAGCGAGCAGCTCTTCTACAACATCAACGTATCCAACAACTTCGACTGGACTGATAACCTGCCAACTGTAGCAGGACATGCCAACTTGCATTAGTAAGTTCCGGGAAGTGACAGACTCGTATTTCTTTAATCCAAGGCCAAAATCTGCTTAAATGAATCAAGCCTAGGTGTACTTGTATACAAATTTGTTTTACTCCTATATTTTCTAATTATCGAGCCAGTTAGTAGACTGATGATTATATACCTGCCAAGATTAGCAGTCTTCCTAAGGACAGGATCAAGTCGATTAATAAGCGAGGATAAAGTAGCGGCTGAACCAGCACGGATAATTTCTTCAGTAAATATGTTGATCTGGAAGAAAATTCAAAGACATTTTGACAGTGGAAAATTTAAAGTAGCCAATCAATATTGAGATTTAAAGAAATATAAGAACATACAGCCCACGGATCTACTCCAAGCAATGTTCCGAGATATTCTGCCGATGGTTGCAAAATATGCTGGTACCACTCGGCCTTGCTAGTTAGTCCAAGGCGAGTTCTGTCTAGTACTGATTTTGCATACAGTGCCCAGTGACCACTTTGACTCCTGCACATGCTTATGGCATGTTGCCATCCCTGCATGAGTAATGAAGTAACAGATATTATCCACGTTATAAACATACAGGGAGAATTTGTACCATGACATGCCATAATTGAAGCATTATCATGGTGCTCTACGAAAGACGAGTGAGTGAGTAAACTCGGTATCTCAAGAGTGAACGTTATCATTAATCAAATTTGCCCCATGAAAATTATAAACTTAGAATCTGTTTCCGGCCTAAAGAAATAAGAATAATCATAATCTTGCATGACTAAGTGTTTTACCTTCAAACAATAGATCAGATCCTCATTGTCATCTGATGAAAGTGCAAGGTTTTCTAGGACGAGAGTGGTGAAGTACACGATCTTCTGCAAGATGCATGAGAACCTAATCAGGATTTCATTTACGAAAATATATAACTAAGATCATCACCACATCATACGATAGAGATACCGATAAGTCAAGAGCATTGTACAGAAATATTAAACATTTGGAATAGATGATACAGTGAAGATGACAGGATTTACATCTGGTCCAGCATTATTCAGATCTTCATAACTTCTTTCAACAGCCGTCCTAATCGCAGAGTCAAGAGCAAGGTCTAAAAACAATAGATCCTTCAGACGATCACAGGACTTCAACAACAATGGTCGAAGTTCTTGACGAGCCTCAAGCAAACTCTGTAGAAAAAGGGTTGAAAGACAGTATATTAGAGAAAATAAACCGGCATAGTGATTCCGGATTTCAATCTGATGTCACAAACCTCAACCAAGGCTTCTACATTTCTGTCTTCAACGTGTCCAAGGATAAACCGAAGCAATTCCTGTTATATGTGGAGCTATAATTTATAACCACCTTTCTGGAGGGAAAAACCTCTCAAACATTTGAAAGAAAACCGAAGATAAACTTACTGGAAATCCTGAGGGCAAGCCAGGTACAGGGTTTATTTGCACCCCAACCATGAAACCTTTACCCTGAACACAGAGAAAGCTTTTGTCAAATGCTGACAAATAGTATTCTGTTCACATAATTTTACCTTTTTTCTGATATTACCTCTGCTTGGTAGCCCATGCAATTCGAAATTGCAGACTCAAGATCTGCACCAGAATGAACAGCCTATGCATACACCACAGTTAGAAAGAAAGTATCAATATAGTACAACATCATATATATGGCAAAGGAAAAAAAATAATTAAAGAAAATTAATACAGTATGAGACAGCAGGTAAACATAAACGTATGCCTCACAAGCGAAAATAGGAATCTCTATGATATTGAGATAAAAGTACAACCAAGGAACTTATGGCCAATGTGTGAAGAGTGCCTATTATAGTGTTCTCTTCCACGCATAAAGGTGCCGATGACAAATCAAGAACGTTATAACAAGGCAACTATAACGGTTCAAGAAGACAGACCTTCAAGGTTCTCATATAATCTCCAAGATCACGCAGAAGACCATCCTTCTGATCTCTCGTAAAACTCGGTTCAGAATGGATAGCACGGTCATAACTTAAGAGGCGCTCCTTTGTTATTCCATTCTCGTTTAGAGTCTTCCAGTAGACGCTAATATCGAAGTCACTTTTAATATAGTCGAGCAGTGCCTGCAAACATATGTTCTGTTAGCTAATGGAAACTACTTGTGAATTTCCACTAAATACACATCTGGTACCTGACAGATTATAACATCATCTGGACTAGTATTGTTATGTAACTTCTGGTGCCATTCCTCCATCATCCCTCCCTCGCATCGATTGTTTCTCTGAAATAGATAGATAAAATCCCCATGTAAATATAAAATAAGAAAAGTTTTAAAAAAAAAGGTAACTTGTTTTTCAAGATTGACCTGGATGACCAGTATTTCATCCCTAATTCTTTGTCCCACATCCCCTTCACCTCCACGACCAACGGTGGACATAATCATGCGTAAAAGCTCACGATACTGTGGATGACTGATGTAAGTACTCTGGAGCAAGTTAGTGAGTCTATCCTGTGCATTACTTATCTCCCTGCACAATATACAAATAACAACTACATTTGCATTAATATAATTGTCATGCATGATAGCAGAAAATTTGTACAATAAAGTTGACTCATAATCTCAAGAAGATTAATCTAATCTGTACGTGCCGTGGTTTCACGTTGTAGTTTTTGTTCCATATGAGCTGCCTCGTAGCCATAAACCTCATCCACACCAAGATCCCAGCAAGGCCTAATTCACCAGTATCTTTGGCTTGATCCATTAAATCTGACGCAATATTAAACCTAAAATGGAAGGTGTCAAAGTGATGTTCATTACAGCGCAAGAGAAGGGAATACACACACTGACATATATATAAAATATGGATTTGCATGCATTTTGAAAATGTTATAGCTGTTTCCTCGTACACTTCCAGAAGCTAATAGCGAATGCCTGATGATATTGCACGCTACAAGGATAACTAAATTCCTTATAACTCTGCAATATCATAAATCAGAAACAGTATAACCGAAAAGAAGTTTACATCCCAGAAGTTCACTGACCTGTGCATAAAAGACTTTTGTGCTTCACTCTCCAATTCTGCTATTCTATCCAGCAAAAACTTTGAAGTACCTTTGCCATCACCAGCATCCTTAAATTTTCAAGAAAAGTTCAATTAATCATACCGGAACACATCAAAAGTTTCCTGGTTGAATTCATGAACAAGAATTTGAACCTGCTTGAATTTCTGACTGAACTCCACGTAGAAGTCAGAACCATTATTTTTTATCCACTTCTCTCCAGACAGCAAAACAAATGGCAACCCTTTAAAATTACCATCCTCAAACTCCAACTCAATGCATTGCACCTAAAGATGATTTCAGGATATGAATACAGGAAAATATTTTAGTATTTTGTTATATTTTAAATCTCAGTTATATAACTTCATTCACAAACACGATAAGATTGAAATCTACTCGGTGAACCTGTTTAGGAAGATCGTCTGAAGAGTGTGTTAAAAATTTTGATTCAGCAGCTCCACCTAAAGAAACTGAACCTGGGGGGAGAACAGTGCGAGGTGGTGGCTGAAAATGTTCGCATAAACTAGTCTCAGATTTATATGGACGGAAGAGTGAATCAATTCCGAAGTATAAAGTTGTCCTGAGGAGCGTAAGAGTTTAAGGAATCTTACATGCCACTCTCCAGCTCTTTCAGATAGAGCCCAGTGAAGGGTTAGTGGTTCTTGGAAATCGCTACCTATGTGAATTTTTGTCTTACCAGCAGGTTTGGTGACAAGAACCTGTAATATTTGGAAGGAGTCAACTTTAAAAAATATATTTCCATGCAAACATCTTTAAAGAGATAAGGCAGAGTTGGAGGAACACTAGATATCTTACCAAAACTTCCATGTCACCAAATTTGTAAATTTTCTTGTTCATAACAGCGCTGCCATCCATTTCCAATTTCTTAGCAAAGCTTTCAACCGCGGTCAGTGGTTTTGGTTCAACAGAGATACTTCCCACTACAGATTTCACCGGATGCTTATTAAGAAGCACCATCAGGTCCCTCTGCCTACGCTGAATCCGTTCTGCACTAAAATGTCTTTGGGGTATCTTGTTCGTTTTCTCATTATTAGCTGTGTCCTTAAATTCTACTCCACCTTTTTTCGTTAGTTTTGACCGGATGTCATCCACAGAAGCACCCCTGGCTATTTCCTCCAACAGCTCAGCACGAGCTGCTTCATATTCTTCCTATAACAAGAGAGATTTATTTGAACCTGAACAAGATCTCCAGGTACTGAAATATTCGAACAATGGACCGAGAAGAAAGGACAAGAAAAATAACCGAAGCAAATGCCAGACTTAGCTTTAACAATATGAACAAATAAACTATATAATTATTAAACTTATTACTTGCCTTCTCTTTCTCTGGGCTGTACATCTGTCTACCCTTTCGCTCCCACCTCAAATATGCTTGAACCTGAACAAGATCTTCGGGTACTGAAATATTTGAAATCATTGTCTCCTTCTGAGGTAACTTTACATGAAAGTTTTGACCATTATTTTTTATCCTACAAATGGAAATAGGAGGGGGGAAAACAGTAAATTCATAGCCTTCTAAACGTCATGAACATAGTAAAAACAACAGATACTTGCCATCTATTTCGGGCCTCATCAAATATGAGAAACTCTATAGCTTGTGTTCTAGGATCCTCGATTTCTAACTTCAAACAGGAACCGGAGCCAGACTACAGAAAAGCAATTTGTCGACAAACAAAATTGATTAGGATTGGTCAAAAGAGAACTTTTGTGATTGTCTTATTCTTGCTAACTGCTAAGTGCTAACCTTCGCAAATGGAGTCCGTAGGGCTCTATTCTTATAGTTTATGGTCCTTTCTGGTTGACGTGAAGGAAGTACCCAGTTTCTGCCATTAAAGAAGGATAGAAAGAAGAAAAGAACATGAAACCACAATCAATGTGATGTTCATAGAACACTGACTGGTACAAGAGAACTTACTCGTTTCCGCCGCATTTCACACCCCAATGCAATAGCAAAGAGTCGCTATGATACATGATTCTAATATTTACTTGTGTAAGAGACCCTGAAGTAGGAGCACTACCATCAACCTGATCAATTAGAAAAGGGTGAATCGTGTGTAAATGCCAAGCTAAGGTCCACTGAACTGGTGGTTTGCGCCGAGTATAGCTAAAGTTATTTAAAACCAAGCAATAACTTACCTGCAATTCAACCCCATCAACGTTGAATCTCGCAAGGTGCTGCGGCAAAGTAAGAATTCGTCAACAATTTTAGATACAACAACAAATGTTTTTCCAATAAACGTGCACACGCAAATTTATGCCAGAAATACACAAAAACAAAATATTGATCTTATCAATAAAGCATAATTTTTAAATCAAAGATTAAAGAGTTCCAGGTAATGCAATTCAGGTTGAATAATCTCCTGTATGTCTATAAATATATGAAATATTGTTTAATTATATAGAGATCCATTCCTTAACAAATTAACTACCATAAATGTCAAGTAGGAAAGGCAATCCGAATTAAACATTATTATTCTCTAAATATCGAAATTTAAAAAAAAAATGACAACAGTTCAAATACATATACTCCATTTATAAAATCAAAAATCGAATTCGAATATCTGATAATGGATATATGTATCCACTTTGAATCCGCAGTCGGTAGTCAGAGTTGCCACCCCAAGAGACAAGAGTAGAAAAGATTTTTACCTGCGAAGCCGTACCAGCAGCTAATACGGCTCGAGGGCTGAACGAAAAAACCCGGCGGTGGCTCCCCGTGGCTAATTTCGGTTTCCTCTTGGTGATCAATCTGTTGCCATAAAATTTCGTAGATATCTGAAACTTGCGCGGCGGAGCAGACGATTTCGTCAGGGAAGCAGCCGCGCAAAAGGAACTTTTAGGGACGCCGGAAGAATTTTTGAGTCTGCTTTGACGCTCTAAAACATTAGCACCGAGGAAATGCTGCTGCATCAAATTCTGGCCAACGCTGTTACTCATCTTCCTTGTTAAGACTTCGAATCCTTGAAGAAATTAGATTCCAACAGTTACTTAAAAAGATTATATATAAAAATAACAAGCATTTTCTCTTTCAGAATGATATGAATTCAAAACTGCTAGAATAACATTGTAAATCGCGCTTCATTTTCCAAATCCATGATCCGGTAGCACAAAACGAAACTTACGATCCAAGAAAAGAAAAGAATTGACCACTATACATAATAATAAACAACAATTCTTCGATAATTTCGCAAAATGAAGCGAATCATATCGAATTTATAAAAATGCAAGTGATAATTTGAAATTATTAACACGGACAGAGCGTTGAGAGAATGAATTTGTGAAGAACAATTACCGAAAAAATTGTATTAGGAAAATGGAAGTAAATTATAGGATCAGATTCTGAATGAAAATGAAAACTCAATTCATATATATATATATACATATATATATATTTTCTCTTTTTTTGTTGTGATTTGCGAATGGAGTGTTTATAAAAGAATTGAGGATTAAGCTCCAGCGAGTGAAAAGTGGGGGACTGTCGAAATTGGGCGTCCGTGAGGTGCGTGCGGCGATTTATCATCACCGATGAGCACGTGGGGGTTAGGCTAAGGACACGTGCCAAGAAGTTCGGCGTCGGGAATTGTCCATTTTTGTCACGTTCGAGAATGAATGGCGGGAAGGAAGGAAGCACGTGGGGTCCCGCCAACGGTGCCTTTTGTTTTTTAAAGCTCCAAGACACAGGGGGAATACAAGAGGGCTTGGGTTGGCCCCCCCAGAATTGGGAATATTGTTTTCTAGTCCCTTTACAAAATGAGTCCAACCAAACCCTTCCTCGTTTGCAGTTTAACTCCATTTTCCAAAGGCCCAAATGCAGGTGTTATAAAATAAATAAATTAGGAATAATCTAAAGTCTAATTGTAAATTGTTTATATTACTCCTCAGTCGAAAAAATTATTATATTACTCCAAACATTAAACTTAAAGTATTGTCCATAATTAAGTGAGGTCAAAAATGAATCCAAGGAATGATTTGAGTGAGAAAGGGATGTTATTTTTTTAAGATATTCGAATTCGATAGGTCCGTAGTTGAGTTTGGACAAAATGAGCATTTTTTTCCGGGTCCATAATTAAAAAGTCCAAATATGATTTAAAAATTGTTTTAACCATTGTTAGAGGTAAAATTTATTTTTGTCTACTCTTAAATTTTAATTTTTTTAATATTTATTATTAGGGGTCTAAATTTTAAGTTCTTTATAGGCTACCAAATTCAAATCTCAAAAACGGACATAAGGATCAAACAATTTTATCAGCAATATACGCGTTTTATTTAAAGATTAAAAATTAAACGTATATTATTATAGGACCACACTAAAAATAATAATAAATTTAGCGAACGCGAAAATGAGATCACAGCAATTAAATAGTTCTTTTATAAAAAAAATATATAGTAAAAATTAATTTTTGCAATACTGTAAAAAAACATGCTATAGCCAAAAAAAAGTAAATGGTAAAAATGCCAATATAAGCGGGCTTGGATAGAACAGACTTGGGCTTGAAATTATTTATTTAATTTTTTTACAATCAGGCTTGGACAGGCCTAACCATGCGTAAGTTACATATTTTTGTTTTTGTATTCTAACTTAATCAATATTAGTCCTATATTTTAATTTTTTAATATTTTAAAACTTTAGCAATAATTCAAACAATACAAATATAACATGACCAAATTATAAAGACTTAAAATAATTAAATTAAAGAAGAATAAATATATAACTTATGTACAATACAACCGTACAAGAACTAATAGCATAATTGACTTATCAGGTCTATTGGTTATTGTTTGGATCATATCAATAGATTCAAACTTTAAAAAAATAACAAAACTAAAATACATTGAATGAACTAAATCTATAATTCAAATACAATACAGAAATAAATAAAAGAATGCAACCTTTAAGCGAAAACCTATTTTTCTTTAAAAATAGTTGCCGTCTGCTATTCTTTTTCATTTTTGAGTTAACTGGCGATCGGCAATAATTTAAATGTTGATTGTCGATTGTCGGTATTCGTTATTTCTTTTATTTTTATTTGTTATGTTTTTAATTTTTTTAGTTTTTAATTTTAGGGTAAACTATACTAATGACCACCGAACTATGGGGTTGGTGTCGATTTGACCACTATATTTTCAATTGTGTTAAATATACCACATAACTATTTAATTGGTTCCAATGTAGCCACATGCCGTTAAAAAAAACGAAAAAGTTAACGGACTGTTAAAATAATTGGTATAATTACACATTTAGTCACCTTTATTTATATAATCATTCAATTTAGTCCTAATTTTAATCTAATAAAATAAATTAATTATTCAATAGGTGGTGACACGTGTCACCGCCTTATTTGAGAGATTTATCTATTTTTATTAGATTTATTAAACTTATTTTCCTTCCCCAATCAGGTGGTGACACGTGTCACCACCAATTGGAGTAAGAAAAATCAAATAGTGGAAAATGGCCCCAAGGAGAATCGAACCTGGGTATTTAGGAAAGAGAGCAGCGCTCTTGCCACTGGGCCAAGCTTACTTCTGGTATATAGAATACCAAATATAATATATGTAGTATATGTGATTTGCAAAAGTTTTTTTTTATTTATGCATGTAAAATAGATTACTTTATGCTGCTTCAACAATGGAGGACCTCTGCCATGTAATAGCTAACCTAAATCAAAGAACACAATAATTAGTTGCTACTAATCTCAGAACAAAAGAATAATGATAGGCTTTTAAACACCAGCAAAATGACATGGTAAACTAATTTTTAAATCCATGCTGTGAGAACAAAAGAGCAATAAACCAGAACGAAGGTCAAATCAGTGAGACTTCTAAGTTGTAATCATCACTCAAACCAAATGAACTGAAAGGTTCAATTGAAATACAAATTAAAGATTACTTTCTATGATTTAAATACTAAATTAAGCATAAATTATGGTAAATAGTTAAACTAAGACTATTCGAATAGAAAAAAATTTCTACCCAACACCCCAAACTGTCAAATTCACAAGAAAGTGTAGTACACACAATTCTTGTGCCATGGCTATATAATGATACCAATCCATACTACTGATTGCAGTAAAGCTACCTACCTAACCTTAACCTGAAATCAGGACACGCACCAAGTTACATTTAATTTTAGAATATTGACATCCAGAAAAGCACCCAAGTTACATACTAAAAATGTAAGAGCAAACTAATTACCTGCCACTCTTTCACGGAACCACTGCTGCATCTTACCATCGGCAGCAGTTGACTTGAAATGGTCCTTCAAAGCATCAGCAGAACCTGAAGAGAGAGCCATGTGCCTTTCTGCATGGTTTCTGTATTCACGTGAATGCTTTCCACCATGCTCTCTGGAATCAGGAATGGCAAGTGCCTGAGAGAAATTCTTAGGGTTTTTGGTATTCCTTCTGAGATTAGTAGCAACTAATTATTGTGTTCTTTGATTTAGGTTAGCTATTACATGGTAGAGGTCCGTCCATTGCTAAAGCAGCATAAAGTAATATATTTTACATGCGTAAATGCAAAAACTTTTGTAAATCACATATACTACAGATATTATATTTGGTATTCTATATACTAGAAGTAAGCTTGGCCCAGTGGCAAGAGCGTTGCTCTCTTTCCCTAAAGACCCAGGTTCGATTCTTCTTGGGGCCATTTTTCACTATTTGATTTTTCTTACTCCAATTGGTGGTGACACGTGTCACCACCTGATTGGGGAAGGAAAATAAATTTAATAAATCTAATAAAAATAGATAAATCTCTCAAATAAGGTGGTGACACGTGTCACCACCTAATTGAATAATTTATTTATTTTTATTAGATTATATTAAAATTAGGACTAAATTGAATGATTATATAAATAAAGGGGACTAAATGTGTAATTATACCAATTATTTTAACAGTCCCGTTAACTTTTTCGTTTTTTTTAACGGCAGGTGGCTACATTGGAACCAATTAAATAGTTATGTGGTATATTTAACACAATTGAAAATATAGTGGTCAAATCGACACCAACCCCATAGTTCGGTGGTCATTAGTATAGTTTACCCTTAATTTTAATAAGAATCTCTGTTTATGTGACACGTTTTTTTTTTGTTTTTTTGGTTTCGTTTCATATGTCGTTCTGACATGGTTTCAACATATCTTAGTGATCGTTTAGTGCTCGCACAGAGATCTTCACGACGTTAGTTTCTAATTATGATTCTGTGGTGGTCATAGAAAGATAGATCCCCACTCGGTTGATTGTTGTTTGCCAATATAATCAGCCATGGGTAGCAGAGCATTCTGCCCGATAGTTTGGCTCGCTTATCACTCATTTTTCATTCCGTAATGTGTCTCGTTTGGACAGAGACAAAGAAATTTATGAAGGTTTCTGAATTTTAACGGTATGCAAATCTCTATAAAACATTTACTTTTCTTTACATTTTTAAATTTTGCATGAGATTTTGGTGAACTAGTATCCATTATTTTTTTTTTCTAAATATATTATATTTACAATACTTTCTATAGTTTATTAATAAAATTCAGTTATCATTCTAAAAAAACAAAAAGAATACGACCTTTGTATAATTATCTTGAGTGATCGATGTGTGAAAACTAAAATGCCTTCACACCTAAAATATCAGCCGGATAGTCCAAGGAGTACTAAGGTTCAAAGCTTTGTTCAACACTATCAGTAGACGGTAAGGGAATAAATGAATTAAGCTTGAACCAATAATATTATATTTGTATTTATTTATTTATTTTTAAAGTATTTATATTCATTTATTTAGCGTTCGCGAACATGTTTGTTTAATGTTTATGAATATGTTTATGTGTATGTTTTTGAACATGTTCGATTAACGTTTGCAAACAAGTTTTGTTTATAGCTAAAATGAAAAAATTACACCACTAGTCTTTAAGGTCTTAGGCTTCTAAGTTTGAACTTCAAAATTCACTTTGTGTTCAATTTAGTCTTTATCTTCCCCAATATTTAAAATGAAAAAAATAAAAAGAAAATGATAACATGCGTAAACGAATCGATAAACGAGCCTATTCGTAAACATAAACGAAATGAACACACCTCTGTTCGTATTCGTTTGTTCATGAAACGAACATAAACAATTTATTCATACACATTTATTTAACTTAATAAGCGAATGTTATACGAATAATTCACATACAGTTAATCAAATACTCTGTTCATTTTTACCTTTCGCTATCGGTACTGCTCCTAGTAATAATTATTCAATGGAGGATCCGAATATAAATCTCGAACCCGGGATAAATTCCTGCTAGGCGACGGCCAACATGTTGGGCCAATTCTGATTGGTAGCTGATCAATTTGACTTTCTAGGGCCAAAGCTGGAATTTAGAATCCAATGATTTGGCATCTGGTTTTTGGATTTTTTTAATTGGAATTGAATATTCTTAGAATTATGTAAATGGTTCTATAGTATCCGTTGAATATTCCGCCCCCATTAAATTAATACATGCTAAAATGACCAAAGGCTCCTTTGGGAAAGAATGGAGTTCATAATACACGAAAGGAATAACAATAACCTTGAATTTATTTATTACTTTATTTGCTACATTAATTAATAGTTGGTAATGTTTCGATAAAAAAAATAATAGTTAATTAGTTGATAATATGTAATTTTTTTGGTATTACTACTATTATATGATTATTGATTGACTAATATAAGTCATGTACTGTAGTGTGTAGAGACTCATTATAAGACGACCATCTCATTCCGACTTGCTTTATTCACAATGTTCAGAATCCATATCTCTAAATCCAACAAGCGATCTTTGGACTATTAAAAATAAGATAAAGCTTCAAAAATGGTAAAAATCATTTTTAATCTTATTTCGCAATTCATAAAAAGAAATCACTTTTATAGGGGAGGTTGAACTTTTAACTCATACTAAATCCATATATTTATGAACAATTATTCTATATAATAGGTAGTGCAAAGTTTTTTTTATACAAGCATGTATAATTTAAAGCTAAAATTTAAATTTAAAATTTCTAACCACAAGTCCTTAAATACTAAACTATAAAGCCTAAACATTAAATCCTAAATTTCAATCATAAACATTAAATTTTATACCATACGATCTAAATTTCCAAATCCTAAACTAAAACCCTAAACTCATGAAATAACCGATTGTTAAAATTAAAATTTTTACCGGGATATGGAATAATAACCCTATATTTATTACATGTTTATTTACTACTTAATATTTTTCTTAATACAACCAACTATCAACGGATATAATTAAAGTCCCGTTGATTTTATCTCCAATTCAATTTTTTTATTTCAACAAATCAGTTACCAATAACCAAGGATCTCACCCACTCCAAATATTTGTAAACATGGTTTAAACATGGTTATTTCCTTACCTAATTCTTCAGGTCATAATTGTGTCTTTCCTTATACATATATGAAATCAAGTAAAATCAATATCATAATAAACTCTTAAAAAGGATAAAACTTTTTTAGTGTCGCCTTTAACTCGAAATTTTATTTACGAATTATTAACTTTCTGATCACTTAAAAATTTATTAATTGATTCAAATAGCTAAACATATTTATATTATATCATTTAATGTAGGATAAAATGCTTATCTTGAAAATGTAATTATCTTTCTACTCGATAAAAAAATAATTCTTGATCACACGATCCAAAGATAATTATGTCTCTCTTTCCCATCCTCCAAAGTAGGAAAACCGGGGCAAACTGGTCATTTCAACGACAAAGGAAAAGTCAAAATAAGAATCTCCGACCAAGTCAATCAAACGGACATCACTCCTGCTTAAGTTCCAAACTCTGGTCCCCCACCTCTAAAGTCAATGATTTAATTACACAATTTTTTGGTCCTTCAGTTTCGTACGTTTCATGCCATCAGCCGCTAAAAACCATAGACTTTAAGATTTCACAGCTTTGAATTACAATGTTTTTCGAATTCTTTTGATGTTAAGTAATGGTTAAACGATGAGACTCGGCGCAAAGGGCAATTGTTAAATTGATCTTTCGAGCATGGGCGAACACATAATTTTATATAATACTAAAATACAAAATTATCAAGAAGTTATTTTAGAAAAATATCTAAAATATAAACTAATTTAAAAATTTTAGGATGAGACTGCCACTCCAGCACTTACTCGGTCCATCTCTGCTTTCGAGGTTGCCTTTTCACCCTCCGGAAGCCATTGTTGCAGGTCACAGTTCTCCAAGTCACAGTTGTGTAAAAACCCCAATACGTATACCTGAAAAATTCCGTAGTTTAACAATCTTGAGAAATACCACTTGTACTCTTTTTCAATGGCAGCAATATGTTGATTTTTTAGTCCATAAATATGAATCCGAAAGTAACATGATTATGCTATAAGAAATCAGCATTTCAGCACTATCTAAGTGCATTTTCAGTCAAAAAAAAACTGGCAAAGACCAAAGACTAGAGTGAGATTTTCGTTAAGAGAATGGAGATATCCAGCACCATTGCCGAAACTCAGCCGAAGTTTGCTCTTCCGGTGGATTCCGAGCACAAGGCGACCGAGTTTCGGTTGTTCTCGGCGACTGCGCCGCACATGCGAGCGTTCCACCTGTCTTGGGTTTCATTCTTTGCCTGTTTCGTGTCCACTTTTGCTGCTCCACCGCTCCTCCCTATCATACGTGACAATCTGAACCTGACGGCGACTGACATTGGAAATGCGGGGATTGCGTCGGTCTCCGGCGCGGTCTTTGCTCGGCTCGCCATGGGGACTGCTTGTGACTTATTCGGACCGCGTCTTGCCTCGGCGTCCCTCATCCTCCTCACCGCGCCGGTAGTTTTCTTCACCTCCATCGCCGATTCCCCCATCTCCTTTCTCCTGGTCCGTTTTTTCACCGGCTTCTCCCTCGCCACTTTCGTGTCAACGCAATTCTGGATGAGCTCTATGTTTTCGGCTCCTGTGGTCGGAACCGCTAACGGCGTTGCAGGCGGATGGGGAAACCTCGGAGGCGGCGCGACGCAACTTATCATGCCACTTGTTTTCGGTCTCATCCGTGACATCGGAGCAGTCAAATTCACAGCTTGGCGAATCGCATTCTTCATCCCTGCCCTGTTTCAGACATTATCGGCTTTCGCCATCCTGATGTTCGGCCAGGATTTGCCCGACGGGAATTACCACAGGCTACAAAAATCCGGGGACAAACAAAAAGACAAATTCTCACGTGTGTTCTACCATGGGATCACAAATTACAGAGGATGGATCTTGGCCTTAACATACGGATATTGTTTCGGCGTCGAGCTAACAATTGACAACATCATCGCCGAGTACTTTTACGACCGATTCAATCTAAAACTCCATACAGCCGGAATCATCGCCGCAAGCTTCGGCTTAGCGAACATCATTTCCCGACCCGGAGGAGGTATACTGTCCGATATGATGGCGAAAAGGTTCGGAATGAGGGGTAGGCTATGGACCTTATGGACCGTGCAGACATTAGGAGGAGTGTTCTGCATTATACTCGGACAAGTCGATTCACTGAGCGCATCCGTCACGGTAATGATCATTTTCTCCATCTTTGTTCAAGCGGCTTGCGGTCTTACATTCGGAGTGGTTCCCTTCGTTTCCCGAAGGTATGGTTGCAACTCGGAACTTTAATTACGTCCGATTAATGTTTTGTAACGATCAATTCGGGTTTATATCGAATTGTTTTTGTTCAGGTCTTTGGGTGTGATATCCGGGATGACAGGAGGAGGTGGGAATGTAGGTGCTGTTTTGACTCAATTGATTTTCTTCAAAGGCTCCAGGTACTCTAAAGAAACCGGGATAACCCTTATGGGTATCATGATCATATGCTGCAGTTTACCATTGTTTCTCATATATTTCCCACAATGGGGCGGGATGTTTTGCGGTCCGTCGTCGGACAAGACCGCCACCGAAGAAGACTATTACATGTCGGAATGGAGTTCCGACGAGAAGGACAAAGGTCTGCATGAAACAAGCTTGAAATTTGCTGATAACAGTAGAAGAGAAAGAGGAAGAAGTGTGCACTCTCAAACTTTGCCTTCTAATGCTACTCCGCCGGCAAATGTTTAGCCGCTTGAACATGTTTTCCCACTGTCTTTTAAATTTTAATGTGTAATATTATTATCAAGTCATGGTTAAGGTTTGCAAGTAATCAAGTTAATGATGTCACGACTTTATATTGTTCTGAATGTAGAATAAAATTTGTCTGCCCCTTTTCGGTGCCTCTACATATGTCCCAACACTAAAAAACACAATAAAATTAAATTCCAAGTACTAACCCTAAATTCTAAATCCTAAACCCTACACCCTATACCCTAAAAAATACACCCTACCCTAAATTCCCTAAACCCTAACTATAACCCCTAACCTAAAACCCTAAACCCTAAACCCTAAACCTAATTTTGAGTGTGGAGGCATAAGTAAGGGCACCGAAAAGGGTAGAGGATTTCCATCCCTGAATGTACTATGTAAGATAGGAAAGGATTGTAGATTCCAACCAGCTACAAAATGTCTCGTTTTTAAATTGGTCTGAATGTAAGATTGGAAAGGATTGTACTATTGTAGATTACAACCCGAAAGCTACAAAACGCCTCGTCCTTTTAAAAATATCCGACCCGATTGATTTGACTCGACGACTCAAACTTAAAAATGTCGAGTAATTTTTTTAAAAATATTCGACTAGGTCGGGTACCCGACTCGATAATTTTTCTGAGACACAAGTCGGAAGTTTTCCCTTACCGGGTACTCGACCCGACCCGATAATTTTTAATATATATTTTTTATATTTTAAATTATATTTTTATTTTAAGTTTCTTAATATTGTCACTCTAAAACTAAATTTTAATCCCTAAATTCTTTCTATGTTTGTATTATAGAATTAAAAAAATAAAAAATATAAACTGGGTACCCGGTACCTGATTTTTCAGGTACGCGAGTAGCATGTACCCAGGTGTAACGGGCCGAGACATAGGCCGGTAAAGTAGGTACTCGGATGAACTGGGTACCCGACTATGAACACCCTTATTCCAAACTATATATATAAATTAGTCGAAATTCAATGTAATTGTATATTTGCATAACATTAGAGGTGTAAACGAACCGAGTTTAAACTAACAAGATCTTATTTGTGTTTGATTGTTTGTTATTTCGAAAATGTTCATGTACACGAACGTTTAAGTTTTTAACATCGTATTTTTTATTTGTTTATTTTCTAAGGTGTTCGCAGATGTGCTCATTTATAAATTCGCCTACATGAACATGTTCGATGAAAAAAAAGTGAAATTATGTCACTAGTCCTTGAGCTTTGCAGTGTAACCTAATCTTTTCTATTTTTTAATAGTCTAAAGTTGATTACAAAGTAGTATCTGTTCAAAAAAAAATAGTATCTATTCATACATACTTTTAACCTTTTAATAATGCACATATACTTTACAGACAAAGCGATTGAATCCGAGTCTCTTAAAATTAAAATCTTTTATTTTTCACTGAAACCACTTGTTGGGTTCTAACAAATTTTTTCATAAATCAAATAACAAACACAACAGAGACATTACTCTCTAAAAAAATATGTTTGAACTCAGGGTCTAATTACAATTTGGGCCTTCAAACTTTTTAGAAAAATTATTTGGGCCTATAAAGTATATTGTGGGAGTATATTAAATAAGAATCTTTTTATATCAATTATTTGCGGCACGGTGGGTCCTTTTAGTATTAATGTTGGTTGGTTTGCGTCACCGTTGCTTTCATAAATTCAGATACCGACATTAGTTCTACAAACAAAATGGACCTCTGCATTGTGAATCCGAGTTTTAAAATTCTTCCTTTAAGACTTAAGAGTCGGTCTATACGAGTCGACTCGGTTCTGTTCCACATACATAACACACACAAAAGAAACACCATCAACTATTATCATTTGAGACGGTTTGTTACAATTTAACTATAGTTTTGAGACTGAAATTTTAAAATTAATACAGTATCGTTAAATATTTAACAAAAATTATTATTATTATTATTTGTTAGTACGTCCACACTATCAATTACCAAAATCGCCGTCTTCGTTGTCATTATTCTTCAACAAAATTAATTATTATCATTTAAAGGATTAAAAATGGACACGTAAAAATATTTATTATTCACACACAAGAAAAAAATGCTAATATTTGTAAAATATGATTTTTCTTTGGCTTAATATTAAAATAAATGTTTAAATTATCTTTTTTTTTTCTTTTTAGGTGTTTAAATTATTTTTATCTTTTTAAATATTTAAATTATACCGTTTTCTCCTTTTAAGTGCCTTAACATTTTTTGCCCTATTTAGATGCCCAAATTATAATTTTTTGGTTAAAGTAAGTTTTTAAGTCATTTTTTTGTCAAAGTATATGCCTCAGTTAGACCTTAAAAGGAACAAAGATGATCGAATATAACAAGATTTATACCTATAAAAAATTTAAATTTTCAGATATCGGATAATCGGATATCCGATCCGAATGTAAAATCACTATTCGTATCCGATCTAAAATTTTCGGATATCCGATCCGAATTATCTGAAAAATAAAAAACGAATCGGATATCCAAAATCTCAGATTGGATCAACGGATAATCGCATCGGATTTTTTTGAACCACCCCTACTTTAGACTTTAAATACACTTTTCAACCATAATAAAGAATTAAATTATGTACGAAAAGGAAAATTATGTACTAGTATTGGGTGTATTGATAAGGTATATTGCACTCTCAATGATAAAGCACGAGTTTTATCCTTAGGGATGATATTGATGGAAATAATAGCCTCGCACCTCGAATATGAATCATAAAATAAATATGCATATTACCAAAAAAATATCTTCAATTTATTTAATAGTGTTTTCCGACGAAATATTCTCACTCGGCGTGAATGGTCAAATTTCTTTTTGAGAAAATGCAAGTACATCTTTTTTGAATAATCTAAAAGTAATTATAATGTAGTATATGTTCATAAATATTCTTAACCATTTAACAATGCACATATACCCTATAGATAAAACGATTTAATAATGCGATTGGGTTCAAAAATGCCAAGTACATTTAATATTAATATTTTATTGTTAAAAAGAAAAGGTTCACATCAATAACAGTATATTAATTTTTTTCCCTTCAAAAAACGTATTTAATAAAATATATATTTATTTTAATTTCGAATATAAAATTAATATCTCCGTCTCCCTTAAACATGACAATATACAACTGTAACTCTGTAAGTACACACGCAATTCATTGCTACAGCAAAATCAGGTATAATTGTTGCCCCACAACCATGAATAAGGCCATAATGATGCCATTGTCCACTTCAAATAATTAAGAACACTAGTTCAAGTTCTATTCTATATAAATTATATATGAATTCTTTGGTTGGGTAATTTAGGGGATAATTCATTTTGGATTATTAATTAGGGATATAGGGGAGTTTGGCATTTAGGTCAAAATCTACAGGACTACGCCACCCCCTTATGGCGTGGTCACTTTTTAGCACAACCTCCCCACCTCCTTATGGCGAGGTCACTTTGTAGCACAACCTCGCCACCTCCTTATGGCGAGGTCACATGGACCACGTAGCTATATAGCCAAGAACTATCCACTTGAATCATGTAAGGTACGTGAGTTGCATGGTCCATGTGACCTCGCCATAAGGAGGTGGCGAGGTTGTGCTAAAAAGTGACCTCGCCATAAGGAGGTGGCGAGGTCCTGTAGATTTTGGCCTAGATGCCAAAATATCCCCCAAACTCCCCTATATGCCTAATTAATAATCCAAAATGGATTATCCCCAAAATTTACCTCTTTGGTTAATTATCTGAATTTAAATTAATTTAACAATTAATTTTAATATATTGAATATAATGATTAATATAATTGAAAATTGTAACTATAAGTATGAAAACCCTTACAATCGGCAAAAATGTTAATGCCAACGCGGGGAATTAGCTTTTTTGACTTATGGGGATGGGACGGTGCCCAAATTTCAACGTTCTCCATCTACCATTCTTGTAACAAGCTTGACTTCATTATTTTTCCTTTCAAATTCGAAACAGATTATTGGTGAAACTCGAATCTTTTTATTTTTTCCGAATTTCTTTCTGTATTTCTAGTAAGATAAGGATGAAGTTGCCTAATGAGTTCCATTTTTTTCAGGTTCATTGTTGATGGAAACTTAACCAATGTCTTGAGCCTTGTACTAGATGATTTGGCCACTCCGAAATCCAAAACTAGCCTTGAAGAAAATGGATAAAACAGTTCAGATCGTCGGTTTTCGACGTATATTCTCGGTTCTCATCGGATTCATGGCGTTACTTGAAGGAGTAAGAGGAGATCCGAGAGCTCAAACGGTGAACATTTCATGTGGCCATCAATTTGAGCACAATTCGACCGCCTACGTTCCGAACTTTGTTGCTACAATGGAGACTATTAGCGAACATATGCGTGAATCGGGTTTCGGAACATCGGTTACAGGTTCAGGGCTCGATACGAACTACGGTCTTGCTCAGTGTTACGGGGATCTATCGTCACTCGACTGCGTATTGTGCTATGCCGAGGCACGTACGGTTCTTCCTCAATGCTATCCGTACAACGGGGGCCGCATTTTCCTCGACGGATGCTTCATGAGAGCCGAGAATTATAGCTTCTTTGAGGAGTACAGAGGACCGGATGACAGGGCAGTGTGTGGGAATACAAGCCGGAAAGGGTCGAATTTTCGAGAATCGGCGAGGCGGGCAGTAACGCATGCGGTTGCTGCTGCATTGGAAAATGAAGGGTATGGTAAGGCTCGGGTGGCGGTTTCGGGCACAAATGAATCAGCTTATGCTTTGGTTAACTGCTGGAGGACATTGAACAATACTTCATGTAAATCATGTTTGGAGAGTGCATCCGTATCGATACTAGAGTGTTTGCCTTCGTCCGAGGGACGGGCACTCAACACCGGCTGCTTCATCAGGTACTCGGACACGGATTTCCTCAATAATGAACCGAAAACCGGTATATCGAGAGGTAACTATCACATGTCACTTTGAAATCTTATGCATAATCCGAGTTTTTTTATAATATTTTGCTGTATATGTGACTTGAATTTGGTGAATGTCCAGGAATCATTGTAATCATAGTAATTTGTATATTCAGTTCCCTAGTTGTTTTAACTATTGGAGTAGCTACTGGTGTCTATATCTGGAAGTACAGATACATACAGAGGAAAAGACGAGGTACAACGTTATCGATGCCGGACTCGTTCATTTTTCTTTAACTTTTCATGTGCGATGTCTTCGATTTTCGTTATGAGGGTATGATTCGAAATGTGTTGCCTGCATTCCCAGGTTCAAATGATGCAGAAAAGTTTGTGAAACTCCTGCATGATAGTAACTTGAATTTCAAGTACTCCGTGCTTGAGCGCTCCACGGGATCGTTCAACGACGTCAACAAGCTCGGGCAAGGCGGATTCGGAACAGTTTATAAGGTAGTAATTCTCTTCTTTGGCATTCGAGCAGTGTTTTATGGTCTGAGATTTCGTTTTTTCGTCTGCAGGGAGTTCTACCGGATGGACGAGAGATTGCTATAAAGAGGCTATTCTTTAACAATCGGCACAGAGCAGCCGATTTCTATAATGAAGTCAACATTATAAGCAGTGTGGAACATAAAAACCTTGTCAGGCTGTTGGGATGTTGTTGTTCGGGACCGGAAAGTCTACTCGTCTACGAGTTCCTCCCGAACAAGAGCCTGGACCGTTTCATCTTCGGTAAACACCGATACATTTACGTATATTTCCGAGACCATGCTTAAATTGATACTCAAATGTGTTCACTAACAGCTTATACTTTTTTCCCTTTGTAACACATAATAGATCCCAGCAGAGGCAAAGTACTAAATTGGGACAAGAGATATGAAATTATTATTGGGACAGTAGAAGGTTTAGTCCATCTTCATGAGAACTCCGAGACCAAAATCATTCATAGAGATATAAAGGCTAGCAATATCTTGTTGGACTCGAAACTCCGAGCTAAAATTGCCGACTTCGGGTTGGCGAGGTCTTTCGAGGAAGATCAGAGTCACATCAGCACTGCCATTGCTGGAACCCTGTAAGAGTCACATTCTTTTAGCCTGTTCCATGCATGATGACCCAATGTTTAGCATTCAATGGCTAAAAATGTGTATCTTCAAAATTCACAGAGGATATATGGCTCCGGAGTACCTAGCTCACGGCCAGTTAACCGAGAAGGCGGATGTGTATAGTTTCGGAGTGCTTTTACTCGAAATCGTAATGGGGAAGCAAAACAACATGAGCAAAGCAACGGAATATTCAGACAGCATTGTATCAGTTGTAAGCTTCCAACAGTCCCTTGTCTTTTCATGTGAACAAAGGGTTTGTCTAACATATTTGTTTCGTTTTCGTGTGTGTTTTCGTCGACGGAGCAGGCATGGAAACAGTTTCAATCAGGGACCGTGGAGGAGATTTACGACCCGAATCTAATGTTGCACGACGATATACGTCGAAGCAATGCTCGGAACGAGGTTGCCAGAGTGGTGCAAATTGGACTTTTATGCACACAAGAGATCCCAACACTGAGACCATCAATGTCCAAGGTGCTGCAGATGCTAACAAAGAAAGAAGAAGACCTTCCTGCACCAACTAATCCTCCATTTATGGATGAAAAGACTATGGAATTCAATGGCAGAATTGAGAACATATGTCACGCCCTCGATGAAGTCGATGACGACGGTTCGATTGCCACCGTCGCCCACAGTTCGTTTTACGGAAGATAAGAATTACATGTTGGGATCATAATAAAAGAAGATCAAATTATACATTTTTGATGTACAAACTATTTGCATGCTATGAAATTTTGTGTGGAATAGTAGTGTTATTGATCATCTTTTATACAATAGAGGACAGATCATTTAAGCCCCAAAATCTCAGTTATTTCGACGTCCGGTATCCAACCTGTTAACTGACTAATTCGAATTGGATACTGCAGAATTCAAACACTAATTTACATTTATGGTAAAAGTAGGATATTGCAATGATAGTGAGAAATACAATATTCGTGAATCATCAAAGCATTAAAAAATCCCTTTTTTGATTCAATCGAAAACCAAGGGTGGAATAATGTTTTGTTTATGAAAAAGATGTCAACTTTTCATTCGCTGCTAAGATCCGAGGGACCCGGATTTTGATTCTGGGTTTCCCATCACCCCTGCCAGGTGGCTGACGATAATTAAATCCAAATTAAACCCTAATTTCAATCAAATGATTCTTAACTTGAACACCCTTTCCTGCTTGTTTGATTGATATATTTGTCATTTCAACTTAACTCAAAATAAAATAATCTATACATTTCAAAAAAAAATATTTTTCGTGATCAATTGCGATGAATATTTATATATATAGATAATTAAATCAGACGGTAGAAATTATTTGTTTTCACAAATGTTTTAATTTTAGGGGTTAGAGATCTTGTTAGAATTTATAGTTTAGGGTTTAAATTTATGTGCCTAAATTTTATGGATTGTGATTTATGGTTAAAATTCAGGATCTAGTGGTTAAAACTGAATCCCTAATATACTACCCTAGTACTAAATCTTAACCTTAAATTTTAACCCTTAATCTCTAACCTTAAATTAGATCTATAACCTTAAAATTAGAACGTTTGTGAAAAAGAAAACATGAAATGTTTTTCATATATATTATGTATGTTTTATGATTTTTATTTGTAATTCTAACTTTCAACAAATATTATTTTCAAAGTTCAATCTTAATTTTCTTCGAAAATAAAAATGGATTAAAGGTTTAGTGACCATCGATACACGTGTAATTTATCATAGAAAAGTGAAAAAAGAAAAGAAAAAGTCAAGGGCAGTTGTTTGTTAGTGTTAAAGGGAAAATAAAAATAAAAGCATGAGTGGAGATGCAATAATTGGGTGCATTTCTATAGGGTGATTCTTGTCCTTTTGCATAAAATCTATGTGAAATTCGAAAGATAACAAAATAAAATCTTATGTAGCTTCAAAACAGATTAACCACATAAAGGGTCAGCAAAATTTGGCTAAAATTGGGTTAAATGATATGAATTATTATCTCATACAATGGGTTAATTTTAGGATTTTAGGTTTTAGTTTAAAGTTTAGAATTTAAGAGTTTTAATGTAAAGGTTTAGAATTTATGGTTTATGGTTAGAATGTAAAAATTAAGAATAGGATTTAGGGGTTTAGAGTCATGATTTAAGTTTTAGGGTAATATGGTTAGAGATTTAGGTTTTAACATGTAAACCCTAAATCTAAAATTTTATAAGCAACCCATAAATTTAAAACTACTACACTTAAACCCCTAAACTCCAAATCTCGAATGGAGTCCTTAAACACTAAAACTAAGACGCATGTGTAAACAAAGTTTCCGCAAGCGCTTGTATATGAAATAATTACACTAATAATATTAGGATAAATATTCTATACACAGACGGCCTTAGTTTTAGGGTATAGGTAGTTAGTTTAGGGTATATGGTTTAGGGTTTTAGGTGTAGGGGTTAGAATTTAAGGATAGTTGTTTCAATTTAAGGTATAGGGTTATAATTTAGGGTTTATAGGTTAAAACCTAAATCCTCACCATATTACCCTAAAAACTAAAGACTAAATTATAACCCTAAACATTAATTTGAAACAACTATCCCTAAATTCTAAACCCATACACCTAAACCCCTAAACTCTATACCCTAAACTAACTCTATATACCCTAAAACTAAGGCGCATGTGGAAACTTTCAGTTTCCACCGCCAGTGTATAGGATATTAATCCATAATATTAGGGTAATTATTTGATACACTGGCGGTGGAAACTAAAAGTTTCTACAAGCGTCTTAGTTTTAGGGTTTAGAGACTTAGTTTAAGGTGTATGGTTTAGGGGTTTATGTGTATGAGTTTTGAATTTTTGAATAATGGTTGAAATTTACAATTTAGGGTTATAATTTAGCGTTTATAGATTAAAACCTAAATCCTCACTATATTACCCTAAAAATAAACCATAACCTCTAAACCCTAAATTTTAACCAATATCCATAAATTCTAAATCTCTACCCCTAAACCCCTAAACTCAACACCCTAAATTAAGTCCCTAAACCTTAAAACTAAAGCGCTTGTGGAAACTTTTAGTTTTCACTGCCGTGTATAAGATAACAATCTATAATATTATAGTTTGCTTTAATTACTTCACTAATTCAATTTTTAAACATTTTATTCATATATGTTCGAACGTAAATTATGAATTACAGACTTGTTTATTCAAATATTTGAGACATTCTTTACTATATAAGTTTTTAATGACTTTTTAATAAAATTAAGAAATAAAATTTCGACTCGAGATAATATTAAACTTATTAAAAAGTAAAAAAAAAAATTGTGTGATGAGTGTGGAATTTGGACTTTTCTAGCATGCGGCCGCCTAATATAAGGCTAATATACGGCGTTACCGGAAACATCATTAAGAAATACCGGAAACATGATAAGATATACCGGAAACATGGATTTCGAAAGTATCGATACTTTTGGATATGTTGATTTCGAAAGTATCCATACTTTCGAAAGTATCCATACTTTTGGATATGTTGATTTCGAAAGTATCCATACTTTCGAAATCCATGTTTCCGGTATATCTTATCATGTTTCTGGTATATCTTATGATGTTTCCGGTATTTCTTAATGATGTTTCTGGTAACGCCGTATATTAGTCTTATATTAAGTTGTCGTACCGCAGAACTACCCGTGGAATTTGGAGGGAATAGATGGAGCTGAAAGAAGTGAGTAGATGAGCATGAGTTGGTGGAGGTCCTGGAGGATATATATTGATGCAACATCAAAAAGGAAGACGTGTCAAATAATCTAAATAATATGGCACCATGGAAAAGCACTCTCACTATTCATCTTTTTATCACGTTAGATTTATTGAACTGATAATTAAAATATATCTAAATGGAGTCGGCATATAAAAAAAATTCAGGAATTATATGAAAATTTAAAAATTACAGGAAGTGTAAAATTAAATTATCAATATAAAATATAAATTATTTTAAAATATATAAAAATTTAAAATTTTCAAAGAATAGGACTTCCTGACATTTTTCCCATTTAAAAGTAGGATAAATATTTTATACACAGACAAGCGCCTTAGTTTTAGAGTATATGGAGTTAATTTATGGTATGTTTAAGAATTTAGGGTTTACGGGGTTAGAATTTAGGGATAGTTGTTTTAATTTAAGGTTTATGGTTATAATTTAGGGTTTACGGGTTAAAACCTAAACAGTCACCATATTACCCTAAAAACTAAACCCTAACTTATAAACCCTAAATTATAACACTAAACCTTAAATTAAAATAACTATCCTTAAATTCTAAACCTATAAACCCTATACCCTAAACTAACTCCATATACCTTAAAACTAAGTCGCTTGTGGAAACTTTCAGTTTCCATCGCCGTGTATAAGATATTAATCGTCAAGAGTATTATTGCAAAAGGGAAGTTATTGGTCCAATAAGAGCAAGACAAAAAATTTGAACTTTTCATGCTTCGGATAATGAACAGGTGAGTTTATCAACGTTCACTTCCGGATCACGGGTCACCAATTCTCAAATCACCAGCTATTTAAACCCCACTGGCAAGAGCCAAATTCCCCTCACTAGCTTTTCACACACCCCCATTGGATATGTATCAGTTCCAAGGAACTGATATCATTCATCCATGGGGTCTTAATAAAAGCATATAGGGCGGAGGGTTCGGTTTCACTCGATCCTCACCCTCCGCCACCAAAAATTGTTTGCCATGCTTAGACCGATAGCTCAGCCTAAACAGCAAACACCGGGCGCATGGGGATCGATCCTATAGAGGGAAGATAGGCATAGCTATCTGCTGTGGAGGGTTTTTGGCTAATGCAATGGCAAATCGGCAAGTCACGAGAAGGGCAATGAACTCATGTCGATGAGTCTTTTTATCTGGCTATATATAATGTTTTGTTGTACGGTATTAAACTTTTTCAATTGTGGTTGTTGAAAATTGAAATGTAATGAAAAATAAGTTGTTTGTTTTAGAGCAGAAATTCACCCTTTGATGTGTGAGTTTGCTTGTTTCAAAATTTTTAGTTTGTTGCTGCAAATGGGTAGAACCAAGGCCCAAACACAATATTTTATGGACTTATTCTTATTGTTTTCATTCTAATTAAAACAATGGGCGGCTCAGTCCAGACACAATTTCTAATACAACAACTCAATTATGAGAAAAATAATTAAAAACATAATACGAAAGCGCTCTTAGTTTTAAGGTTTAGAAACTTGATTTATTATTTATGGTTTATAAGATTAAATATAATATTTAGAATTTAAGATTTATAGTTAAAATTTATAGTTAAGAGTCGGGGGCGGAACTAGAAATTTATAAAGGGGGACCAAAATGAAATTTAAAAAAACAAAAAATTTATAAAGAGGACAAAAATGAAACTAAAAATTTTGAGGGGGCCAAACTAAAATTTTGAAAATTTTAAAGGGATTATAGAGGTAATTTTACCTTTTTTTCTAAAAAAATTCTATCTCATTCCTAATGAAGTAAAATTGGGGGGCCCAAACCCCCTTAAACCCCCTATGTTTTGCCCCTTTTAGAGTTAAAATTTAGGGTTTAGAGGTTAGGATTTAGGTTATAGGATAGTATAGTTAGGGATATAGGTTTTAACCTACAAACCCTAAATTTTAGCCATAAACCCTAAATTCTAACCACATCCCTAAATTCAAAAATCTTACACTTAAACCCTTAAACATCAAACTATAAACGGAGTCTCTAAACCTTAAAATTGAAGCGCTTGTATAAACTTTTTTATTTTCACCGTCGGTGCATTGTATAATTACCCGAGAAGGGAAAATATAATTTCACAAATACAAAAGTAAACAAATACTTGACATTTGTAAATATATAACCCCACATATTAAAAAAGAGAATGTTTCATTAGGGAAATCAAGGTGGGGAGAGAGTACATTTCTAATATAAGATCTTTATTGTTCACAAATGCCATCTGTGTCTGCCTGAGATCTCAATGTTCATTTCTCAGCAAACAATTCCAGATGGTTCAGTAATATGAACTAAACATTACTTTGAGGTTTCAACCACAATTTCAATGCAAATCTAATCAACATATCCCACTGGAAAAAGAAAAAGCGAAATAATACGAGATCGAATACAAGAACTAACAACTTATGCAGCTGCAGTGATGAATTGGATGGCCTCCTGGCATATACCAGTCATTGTAGCTTCAGGACCATAAACCTGTGAGACAGCATCCAAACAAATATGAGACATTTTCAACTGTAGGGGAAGGGATTGTCCAGGTTTAAACCCGGGATCTAATGATAACGAACGAGGATTTACGCATTGCGGGTCGTTTATCATTACACCAATGACTATAGTAGTAAGATTTAAAGTAATCATTGTTTACATTATTAAATATGGAGTTCTGTAAGTAGTTGTATAGGAGAGGGATACCTCAATGGGGATGCCGATTTCATCTCCAAGTGTCCGCATTTTTGCAAGCCCCTTCTGGTAATTGGGACCTCCTCTCCTCACGTATATGTGCATGTTGGCTGCTTTGAGCTTTGATTCCTGTGTAAATTATTTGGCATAGCATATCCAGTTATTCTTAAATGTATATAAAGGATGATGGTGAATAAAGCAAATACAAATATAGTTGAGCTCACCTTCTCCTTCAAGGCTCGAATGATGCCGTTGAATGTAGCGCCCACATCAGTAAAGTTGGCTATTCCTCCACCGATTACAAGGGCTCTTTCACGACCATCGGGTTCAGCAGTTGCACACTGTAGAGGAACAATGAAATTATTTGTACAGCCAAAATCATATAAACCAAAACCAGTTCGAATCGAGTGTGAGTGTTAGATAATGACACATGTCTAACACGGGCATGATTATGTTTTTCCGAGTTTTTTCATATATTCAGATTTCAGATCCTCTGGAGGTCATATCATAACCTCATACCAAATGTCTAAGACCGGTGATTCAAGATAATAAAGAGTATGAGCAACATAGACTCCGCTAACGTATCATAGCATCTTCAACAAAAGTTAGTGGACAACATTAGCTGGTCAAGTAATTCTAACAACGTTATAATGTGAATAAAGTGTCAGGATTCTTACATCAATTACGACTCTGGCATATTGCAAAACTTCCTCTTCATTGGGTGCTCCACTGTATTCAGCATAATTTCCAAGCTCAGAAGCGAATCCAAGATCTCCAACCTGACGGGGAATAAATTATAAAAGTAAATTAAAAGCATGGCCAATAATTCAAAACCACCAGGCTTTAGTCCTATCCCGAAAATTCTGAATGCAGAAAGCAGAGAACCAACCGTATCGGCGTAGATGACACTCGCACCTCCTCCAGCAACCATTGTCCAAATGCGTCCCTTAGGGTTCAACACAGTAAATTTCAAAGATGCACTTGTCTGCAAGAGTTTAATTTAAAAGTTAATACCATACTTGTGGATGAAGCTACCAAATGAACACCACACCATTTCATCAGAGAAGAATTCGTGATTGTAAATTTTATAGTAAAACCATCATTAAAACCGAACTGAACATTCAGGTTTACTTAGAGATAACATATGTGACAAGCAGGCTAATAAAAAATTGCCATATCTGCCATATCAAATATAGGTCAAGTTTCTTCTGCAACTAGGTGATTAGCAAGTAAAAGATTCTGTCATCTATTACATGTGGAATACCTTCTCATCTAGCCCATGAATATAGCTTTCAGTTGCACTCATTACTCTTCCAAATGGCATTGGGAATTCAATATTACCCCACCTACAGAGAAATGAAATTGCATCAGATGACGTTTTCCCATCTCCATATTACATTGAATCGATAAAATAAGGAAACTATTGATAGAAGGGGATATACTTCTTGAAGTTCTTGAAAGAAGCAGTGTCATCAAGCTCGCCTCTCATATCCAAAGGATAAGGCTTTCCATCAACCAGTGTGAAAGGGTTCATCTCAAGGAAAGTGAAGTCAAGATCTAACATTTTAGCATTTTGAAACTTGAAAAGTTAATGGCAAGTTCCAAACATTAATATGAATACTGAATAGTATTAGATTCAAAACCGACATATGGCATACCTTGAAATAGAGTAAAAATCACTTTGATGAACTCCTCAATTTCTCCTTTGATCTATAATTAAATAACATAGAATTTGTCAAAGATTCAGTGTATTTTACTGTATGCAGATATACAAATCTACTGATTTAATTGGTAAATCCATCTAAAGTTGTCTGCTATGAAATGGAAAATCCAGTACTAGTGAAACTACAATCAAGATGCAGAAACAGCTCGCAAAATCATTAAGTATTTGGAAAAATTACCTCCAAGGGAAGGGTTGCAACAAGTGGAGCACAAGCCTCTGAGGTGAAAGATGAATCAGTTGGGACAAATATGGTCTTTACCTGTATTAAGGTACCACCGTAAGAAAAAGAAGAAATAAAGATGAAGTCATGAAGAATTCTAGTTTATCTTACAGTACCTTGTCCCAGTTCTCTTCAATTTCAATTCCTCCACACTCTGAAAAGCTAATGATGTTACCGAGTCGCTCTGAGACAATGTTAAGGTAGAACTCTTCATTGTGAGGAATGAAAGGTTCTACAATGAATGTTGTGACAGGTCCTTTACATCCGCCCATTTCCACCTGCAAGTCGTCGAGATGTTAACACAAAGCCTAACCTTAAACCTCACCAATAATGTCAAATTAAAGGTAGTAACCTCTTTGCCAAGGCGCTCTTTCACAAAAGCAATAACTTGAGCGAAATCAAGATTTAAGCCAACCAAACCACTCTTCCCACGCTTTCCAAACAACATATCTGGTTTAACAACCAGCTTTTGCGATAAAAGCCATGGCTCCTTCTCTGCTAGCTCATTGAAATCAGTTGACTCCGTCACCTAAACTCAGCAGCACAACCAAACAAACAAATTTGAAATTCAATACTTGCAGTAATCATTCATAAACGAATCAAAGAAAGATAAATATCCTACAAATTATATTCAAAAGTTCCTGATCTTGACAGACTAATATTCTTTCATAAAATAAAACAAAGATGCTAATAAAGGAAATCGAACATTCGTCCATCTTAATTTTGTTTTGAATCAGTTGAAATTTGCTCAGAAAACAAAATACTAATCAAATCTGACTACAAATGCAAATATTGAAAGAAAGAAAAAAAGGAGATCCAGAAGGAGAAATCGAACTGACTTGTGCAGATTTGATTGGCAAATCTTTTCCGGAAAGCCTTTTGAAATGCTGCTTCAACAATCTCTTGGAATCGTACTCTCTGATCTTCTTGCGTGCCATTTCTTCGTTCTTTTCCTTTTCTCTGCAAAATCAAGGCGTAAACCTTTTGTAATTCAGATCTGAAAAAAAATCTAATGAAAATGAGAGGAAAATGAAATGGAGAAATACCGTTGAAAGTCAGGCGGGCGGTGGTTGTTAGAGCTACTGCGTTCGAAACTCGGTTTTTGCCGCTTTAGTTTTTGTTTGGTGTATTTATAGTTGAGGATTTGGATTTTTCCTTTTATTTATTTATTATTTTATTTCAGTTCATTGCTGAAACCAAATACATGCAATTCACCTAACCGCTACATACCAAATTTTCAACAAATGATAAATTATTAATTAATAGTTTAATACCATTAGTAAAATGTTCTTGTAATTATCAGTTAATGAAATTAATTCAAAGGATCCCCGCCTAATTAATATCTATTTCATTTCATTTCATTTTATTTTATAATTATCGATATATGTTTAATGTTTTATTCCCTTCATTTATTTATATTGGATTTCCAATAAGAATTATTCTATTTTGAATTTTCTTTTGTTAGGTTTTGCTTTGTCATTATTTATTTTCGTAACACGATTTTTTGTGTTGTGATATATTTTTCGTCTATTTTATAATACAATTTTTATCTATCTTTATGTAGCGATCACGACAAACATCCCTGATAAAAGAATATTGTTAGTCTCATATGGTTAGATTCTCTTTTGTGACAGTTTGTTGATATTTTCATTTTCAGAACTATTAGTGAAGCAGTATACAAGATGGATTTTGTTGATCATCTCTCAAATATCACTACTTAAACGTCTAGTTGGATAAAAACATTAAAATTTGTTTATTAAATTTATATGGTAGATGAATGACGTAGGCAAAAGAAGATTTAAGTTTTTTTTTCTTCTTTTTTACGCTTTTGAATTTTTATGTTTTATTTTCTCTTAAGATTTTTTTGTGAACATAGTCGTCAAACTTCTCCACATGTTTTAGTATGTGTTTTATTGTATCTTTTCATGTTGCAATAAATTTCGATTTCTTATTGAAAAAGTGAATAAAATAATTTTAAAAAGTTATGTTCGAGTAATTAAGATCAATGCCTGATATCAATAGACATTGTCCCCCTCAAGGACGAAGCTAAATAGACATTGGGAGGGGTCTTGCTCCCAAGTATATATATATATATTAAATTAATTATAAATTTGTTCTCTATCTTTCAAAATTTATGTTTTGCTCCAACCTAAATTATGGCTACGTCCATGGTCCCCTATACAAGCAAAAAAAAAACTTACACAAGAAACATAATTATATTTATATTAATAACATTTTTAATTGTATTTTCGTAAAAAATGAAAAAAAAAGTTGAAACTAAGAATAAAGGTATTTGTCCATATAATAAACATGTTATTTTCTAGTTCAATTAATAACATCGGAATAGACTAGTCTATGACTCTATGCTGTATCAGTCCAAATGTTGGAACTTCAAGATATAAGGTGAAGCTATAGCCGTTGATTATCTATTTCGACGGCGATGGCTAAAGGCTGGTGCTATTCCAGTCCAAATTTTGGAATTTTTAAGAGGAAAAGTTAGTTTAAAAGACTGCAATTACTTACATTATCATCAAATATCAAACAAAATACATATGTAATATGTTGTTCTTAATACTTTATTCAGATTCCTCCATTCAAACAGTCCAAGTTGAACGGCTTGTCGTTTTGACCATGTTATTAACACTTTTGTTGAGCTTTGATTTGGCAGTGAAGCAACCTTTGAATTGTTGGTCAATTGTCATGATTTGGACATTGCATCATTTCATTGGTAATATTTCACTTTCTTCCTATTATATCTATATATTTGCTTGTAGGTGCTGTGGACCGGATAATATCTTAAATTACTATAGGGTTGGTACAAGTGGTAAACATTTTGGTATCGTTTAAGCATGTCTCTAATTCGAGGCGTTGTGTATGCAAAAAATCTCTGCCGGAAGACTCACACTCACCCATCAAAGTCATGTGTGCGACGCAAGTCGGTCAAGATTAGTCATGGCAAAACCAAGAAAGAGGTCAAATAATGCATCGCATAAAAAGTTAAATAATTCATCGAGTCAATACTGACAGCACAGAAAAAGAATTTTGTAGTTTTAATTTCCACAGAACATAACTCCCTGAGTTCGCCGGAGCTGTAAAATAAATGAGGATTTAGCTAGAATGGCAGTGTTTTTATTTTATTTTGGGAGCAGACAGTATTGACCTTCGTTTATTTTTTTATAGCCACAGCAATCCAGTCCAGTCTTGTTTTATTTGCACCATTCAATGGACCTAACCCGACCTGAACACATCCCTTAAAAAACCTGACCTGACCCGACTCGAAAATAAATATTCTATACCCGCACGGCCACACCTGACCTTTAATTTTTAGAGACCTAATTGTAAAAAATAATTTTAAGACTTAATTGTAAAAAAATTATAAATTTAAGAACTAAATTGTAAATAAAAATTTAACTTTAAGGACCTAATTATAAAAAATATATAGAGAGAGAATATTATTATAAATATCCCTAAAAAATTAAAAGAAAATTACACAATTAGTCTCAAGTAAGGTAGAATATTTTTTACCCTAAATCTAAACCCGACCGACCCAAACTCAAAATTTTCATTAAAAAAATCTGACCCGGTCGGGTAAAATGCTCATCCCTAATGTATATTGAATTGGATGTTAGCTACTTCTAATGAATGACCCTATTGGCTGCTGCACATAAACTATATATTATTTTTTAAAAAATGCCCCACTTTGTAGATGTATATAAAACAGTTTCAAATATTCATCTTCTAAAAATGAGTATGAGAAGTTAAACTTCGATTTAACCAAACAAAACATTTTCATTTTATCCTTCCTTCTGAAGCTACATTTCTTGACAATAATGGCAGATGGGCTTCAAATTCTACATTTTTGAAAGGCCCACCTGGTTAACAGCTAACCTACTGCAATCTCATAACTAGACTAGTACAAATTGTTGGTTTGCTTCATTCCCACAATACGCTGAAGGACCTAAACATATATGTATTCTGTATCAATGAAACTAAAAAAATGTTCCCTGTTCGTACAAGGATCCACAATACGCTGACATTCAGGATAAATACGTAAAGCATCAAATTCATTAATCATTGTCTTTAACCACACGATTGTCCCGAGAAACAACATAGCATTCGAATCACTTTCAGCATTTCAAATCGCAGATAGTTTCATACGTACAAGGATTCGTCATAGAACTGAAACTAAAGAAAACAACTAGACTAGTACTATTTAAGTCCTTTCATCTATCTGGATTCCTACCATGGTCCACTTACACAAAACTGAGAATCCCGGGCAAGCACTCACACAAAACGCAACAGAGCATTAAGTTCTACATGTTTTCTCAACTGGTCTCTGACTTCTCCAATGCTGCCAAAAAGAAAATACAAAGTCAGTAGAACGCAATAACAAACAAAGCCGCACTAACTTCCATGAGATGTAGGGGGAATCCAAACAGAATGAGAGCAGAAAAAGGGAGACAGATAGATTACTGTTGTAGTTCAGAAGCTTCTCAATGAGGTCCACATGAGTCATTAGCATTCTCCTACAGCAATAACGAACTAATCCCAAAGCATCAAGAGCATCTCTGCAAGTAAAAAAAAGTCTCAGTTTATTCGCTGCAATACCATTCCAAGTGTTGATGCCTAGGATGACTTGAGTTAATAAAGATTATGATTCACAAATCAGAAATAATTCATAAACTCGGTTATTTTCGCATCAACTTGGAACATAATACTATCAAATACATGCTTCGTCTCTTGAATGCATTTCCATAAATCCATAAAAGCAGCAAACTTGATGGTTTTGCATTTGGAAGGAACAGGTAAAACTCCATCACTAGTCACTCCATTTATCTTTGGGAGGATAGAACTTGTAATAACTATTGAAGTTTAAATGTTAACCTGTAGACCTTTACAATAATAAGACTGTACCTTTTACTGATGTTTCAGCAAATGGAAACGGTACAAAAGAAGTCAATGGGCATGAATAACCACATGATGTGAAATGATCCAGTTCTCAAATTGCTGAAAGGCAATTAGGTTTGATTTAGTATCTAGCTAAAGCATTTCTTTCTTCACCAATATCATGGTTACCAGGAACGCTGAATGCCCTCCGACCGGCGACTCGGGAACGACAACCCAAAACATGGAACGGAACGGCGCAAGAAGCGACTTGGGACGCGATTCAGAACAGTTGTGCTGGTTTGGGGGAAAGCGAGGAAGTAAAAGAGACAATGAAACGGCAGAAATTTAAAACACACAAACCCTAGCTGCTGATTGGGTTTTAAAACAACACATTTTATAAAACAAACTCAAATACATGGGCCTTCTTTTTTAGGCTTAATTCAAAGGGAAAATTAGATGTTCAGCCCTTGAGCACTTAGAGTTAATAGAAATGACCCAAAACTTTTTAAATTTATGAATTAACCCCAAAAGTTTTACAAATTTTCAATTTAATCCAAGGATTTAATATTAGTATAATTAATTATGTAGCCCATCTCATCGTACCGAATTCGATAAGGTAACGTTCCGCGTTCCTGTTTTCGTTCCCCGTTTTGTATCGTATTGTGTTCCGGGTAACTATGACCAATATATTCCTCCACTTCCAGAACTTGCACATTCCCTTAACAATCAAGCAAAACCTCATTTCTCCAGAATATCCCTTAACAATCATCCAGTTCCAAATCATATCCTTGTTAGAGTTTTCCCTATGGGTTATTGTCAAAAAAGTACTAGCACCTCTTTTTTAACCAAAACTCACAAAGTTCCTAACTTGGGTGTTTCTAGATCACGAAAAGGCAAACAAGCAGGAACCTTTTGGACAATTTCACCAAAAAGATTATCAATGAACGGAAATATGAACAGTTTCCATCCAACAGGATGAACATATTAACTGACTTACATGTACCCAATTGTACACAGCTGAAAGTTAGAGGGAAAAGGCCTCATATTTGACTATTTAGGTGCAAGCAGAAGCATATAAATCTTACACTCCTAGAGAACTCAAATTAAAGCTTCCTTAAAGTGTTCTTAAAGATATCGGTCAAGATTCAAGCACACACAACAAGAAGTTTAGACCCAGATAACAACAGCAACAACACAAACCAAAGTAAATCAGCAGAAAACAAGTTTTAGGCACAATAGGTTATTATTCATCAAAGAAGTCGCTTAATTCCTTCAAAACTATTAAAATAGAGGGGGAATGGAATTGTCACAAACCCTTCGGTATAGTCGGCCTGGAGAAGATCAAGATAAGTGTCCCATTTGTTACCAATGACCTACAAAATTAACCGAACCAAACTTGCAATTTAAGAAACGAAGAAAGTAAGCGAAACCCTAAAATTCAGTTGATAAAAAGAAATCAGGGGGAAATACCTTTCCGCAGGTGAAGCAACGAACTGGGATGATCATCTTGCTCGGCTACTTGTTGGTCTCGACTTTGAAGTTTGCCCTACCTCTCTCAATTACCCACCTTCCTATTTATACTCCTCGCGCCCTAGAAACTTCTCACGGGGATTTTAACTTTGCCTATGGCTATACGTGGTACGGCCGTTTCACCGTATATCGTTGCCTCTAAACTACGTCGTTTTATACAAAAACTTGAGCACTTTATATTTTGAACACTAGATTTTCCGCTTAATTTTTAGGTTAAAATAAAATACTAAAAGTGAGCAAAACTTGAACTTTGTTCGAAAAAAATTAAATTTTTTGATTTGATTTAATTTGTTCGAAAAAAATTAAATTTTTTGATTTGATTTAACATGCAAAAACTTGACTCTACTTTAATTCGGAATGTGATTTTATTTACACAACTCAACTGAAAAAAAAATCAAATAAAGTTTAAATTGAGACTCTCAACTTTGTTTGATATATGTATCACATATAAAAAATGAATAAATATTCTATACACATGCGGTGGAAACTGAAAGTTTCCACAAGCGCCTTAATTTTAAGGTATAGGGAGTTAATTTAGGGTATAGGGTGTAGGGAGTTAGAATTTAGGGATAGTTGTTTCAATTTAAGGTTTAGGATTATAATTTAGGATTTATATGTTAAAACCTAAATTCTCACCATATTACCCTAAAAACTAAACCATAACCTATAAACTCTAAATTATAAGCCTAAACCTTAAATTGAAATAACTATTCCCAAATTCTAAACCCCTACACCTAAACCCTAAAATAACTTCATATATCCTAAAACTAAGGCGTTTGTGGAAACTTTCAGTTTCCACCGCCAATGTATAGGATATTAATCCATAAAAAATATAAAATATATATGATTATTATATATGGATATAAAAAATCATTTAAATTAAAACCAATTAGTACTATAGTATTATAAATTTCACTCAGAAAAAATTTCAAATAAAATTTAAGTTATAAAATAATACTCATAAACTCAAACAAATTTTTTTGACTCGAATCAAATAAATATTCACCCCTACTCAAATAAATTTTTTGGGCTCTATTCTTTATCTGTTTTATATTAATTTCGTTCAAATCAGTGGTTATGGTATCACTAATCCCAACTACTTATTGATAATTTGCACCTATTTCCTCTCCTTTTCCTTTCTGGTACAAAGTAACCGTTGGTGAATACTTGGATCACAATAAACAACTTAAATTAAACACACAATATCCTAAACTCTAAACCCTAAATTTTAACCACACCATTAAATTCTAAACTCATAAACTATAAACCTTAAGTTAAACAACTAAACCCTAAAACAAAGACACTTTAAACCCTAAAACAAAGACATTTATGAGAAAAATTTCACCGTCAATATATTGAATATAAATCTAAAAATAAAACACAATTTCATCTCTAAGCCCTAAACTATACCACAAACACTAAATCTAAACCCTAAATTAAATTCATAATCTCTAAAACTAAAAGATTTATGAAAACTTTGTTTTACACCACCACTAATTAAACCAACCACCAAAATCAAAAGTAGGAGGAAAAGATGGAAAACTGCAAGACAGGGACAAACACCAACCACCATCATCAGCCATCTGCTATCATCACTTAACATCTCCCAACTCTTCACCTACCTTTAACTCAACAATTTAAACCATTTAATATTCCAAAACCACTTTAATGGACAAAAAACATCAAGGCATGGGCAACAACACCTAGCATTTGTGCACACATCACGAAAAACACAACAAAAAGTAAGATAGGGGTGGGCTTGGGAGATTGAACAAAGGATGCTTTTTACAAACTCCATTTCAAGAGAAAGGTTTACTTTTTCATACATAGTCTCAGTTTAGGAGAAAGAAAGGGGGAATATGCTGGATGTCACACACACAAAGAAAGGGTATTATATTTTTCATCTTTTCAAGAATTTTGCTTCACAGTTTTAGGATAAGTACACTTGGACACCAGCAGTTTTCATTACCTGGCATACAGGACAAACATTGATCGATAAATCACAGTCTTTACACAAGCAGAGATGCCTACACGGCATCAACAAAATGGATACCTCCTTTGCCTTGCATGCTCTGCAAATAACGTGTTCCTTCATGGCCCTGGAAACACCTCTTGCATCACCGAGAGGGGCGCTGAGAAAGTTGTTCGGATCGATATATGAGGCAGCATCATCGACTTCACTGTCTCCGAAACCTTCCTTCCCCTGTTGAGTGCCCTGTGAAATTACTTGCTGAAGGTTGTTCTTCAACACGTTAACAACCGACTCGTTGTATTTTGCTCTATAATGCCAATTTTGAGCTTCTGCAGTCACCTGCTTTATTCTCTCAATCAGTTCCCTATTCTTGTTATTCACAGTCTCTAGTTCTGTGTCTTTCTCCCTAAGCTTCTTGCTGATGCCTTTCTCGATAGCAGCAAGAAAAGAAGCCATGTGTTTCTGCTTCATGTCTTTTATTCCCTTTGTCAGGTGCTCTTCCTATCAAGAGAATAAAATGAATCTATAATTTGGATTTTCTAAAAAGGGAGAGCATCAGATTGTAGTTAAACTATTTCGAATCTGTAATTAAGAAACCGAAACCCCCAATATCAAGAGAAAATAATGAAAGGAGAAACTTTTTATTGGTCTACCACAATAATACCTGAATTTTGATGTACTGATCAAACTCCTCTTTCTGACGATCAAGTTCACTTCTAATGTTGTCACCAAGTGACAAGATCATCGATGGTCCTTGTGTCATGCTTCCACTACCAGAAGTCACAGTTGAATTCCGCTCATCATCATCATATGAAAGCCGTAAGCCGGTTGAGACAGCATTGGGATTTGGAATGCCAGCTGAACAGTCAGCTTCCTCTTTACAAATGTTGTAATTCAAGGAAATTTGTAGATTTTGCTGCCTTCGAATATCTTCTGTTTCTCTGCCTCTTTTATTGGGTCGAATCATGGGAGTGAGATGTTCATTTCCAAAATAATTCACAGGATCAACATTGCACCCAACTGGCACTGGAAGTTTAAGAAACTATGAATCGGTACTACGACTTGAGAGGACGCCAAAATAAGGCAGTGAAATAATTTTTAGAGAAAGAAACTAATTGCAAAGATAAAGGGAAAAAACTTACAGCTTCCAAATAACTGCAGTTGGTTTGATGCATTAGTCTGATTCTGATATTGAAGATTATTATCATCCAGGAAAATAGGACGCACAGAATTACCATTGTTTCCTCCTAACATTCTCGGAGAATGTTATAGCTCTTTGGAATACCCACAACTGAGAATTTGCCTGCCCAAGAGAAGGAAAATACAGTTTAAACGCCAAATTATAAATAATGAATTATTGAAGAACAAATACAGCTCAATAAGTCTAGGATAAGGGTTCATTGTCTCCGTCTTCAATACCGCCATAATGCAATGTCCAATTATAATCCGCATTCATGAGAAATAAATGGACTAATTCCAAGAATCCATCAAACGCCACAAGGACCCTCACTCGGTTAATCACTCGAAAGTCCAAACGGGCGAATGCTCGCAAACCCCATATTCTATCAAAAAACTAGAAATTCAAACACAAAGGTGTCAAATAAACACCTTATCGGGGAGGGAATAGCTGTCGTAAAGTTCTACTTCTACCTCATTAAAGTAAATTCTACACGGGCATAAGGGTAAATAAAAGATCACGCAAATGCCTTGGTGATGGTCTCAAAGGTCAAGCTTGAAAAAGAATAGGACTGAATTTATGGATATTGTTTCCTGGAAAAACACCAGTGCCTTCAAAGAAAAAAAGGGTTTCTTTGTTTACAGAGAAATTCCGTGATATTCAAATAAATATAAGCAAAGGTAAAACCTGGACAAAAAAGAAGCCTGGGAATTGATTCTGGGAAAGGAAAATCAAAATGAACACAAACTGCGAGATTTAGATCTCTTTGACGATTCCGATGAATCACCTTACATAATCTAACTAAAGAAAAAATTATTTTTAAAAAGAAGAACAACAAAAAGCATAATCAAATGCATGAAAACCCCAAACAACAAAAAACCCAAATTACCTGCGCGAGATGAAAGCTCTAGGGATTTCAAATCCAACAAAAAGTAACAACCCAGATCCTGCAATTTCAACACAAATCCTCAAGAACCCAGAAAAGAAAAAGGGAAACCCATAAGCAAAACGCAATAAATAGCGAGTAAAAAAGAAACGTACCTCAAAATGTAACGTTTGCAGAGAAGAAATCAAAGAGATGAACCGATCATTTAGGATCTGAAAGAATAGGGCTCGTCAAAGATAGATTACAAAAGAAAAAACAAAGCGAAGAAACGAACGGTTAAAGAAGGCAGAAGAAAAATAAATAAAAAATGAAAAAGAGAAAGGGAAAGGGAATAGGCAACGCAGAGTGTGGGGGAGTTGGAGAGAGCATAAAATTATTGAAAATAATAATAATTAAATTTAAATAAATAATTTGGTGGTAGAAACAAACAATGGAGAGTGAAGAAGCAAAGTAGTTTTGTTTTTGTTTTTTTAAAAGTAATAAATTTTGAAGTTATCGAACGAAAACAGTGGCAGTTTGCCAGTTTTTTTTTTTTTAGCTTTCTTTTATTTAGGTAAATTTGTTAAAACGAAAATCGATTAAACGGTTGTGACGACGTTAAGCCAGCCGATTCCGTAACAGATATAAATTCAAACTTTTTGTTTTTTTTTTGGTTTCGGATCAAAAATATATAATGATAAATTCAATATTCAAGTTTATATTTTATTTTTAAATTATCAGATTTAATATTCAAGTTTATATTTTATCAATTTCATCGTATTTTTAGTTAGGTTTATTTTTAAATTACTGTGTCTTTTGAACCTAACAAGTGATTAGACTCGAGTTCAAATCAATTTGTTTAGTGTATGTGTGTTGTGAAAGTGTTAAAAGTATGTATAAATAGATGATATCTTGTAATTGTTTTAAAATTATTCAAAAAAAATATTGTGTTTTAAGGAAATATTATGCTATCATGACAACTTGTGTTGATTTCATATTATTTTATGGCTTAAGAGTGTAAAAAGCCCTTAAACTTCTGAGAATAAATCAATTAAACCCCGAATTTTTTATGTACTCAATTTAAACTCTTGAACCAAGAAATTTAATCAATTAAGCTATTTGATCAATTTTGACATTTAAATTTTAATATATATTTTTAATCTGTTGGTGTAATGTGTCGTGTCACAGTGATTCCACTTGACATTTTCATAATGTTTTTATTTCATTTAAAAATTTCTTCAAAAGTTCTAAAAATTCTAAAAAAACTTATAAAGTTTATAGAAAAATATTTTGTAGAGAAATCTGTAAATGCAACATGATATAACTTAGTGTATCATATGTCAATAATATCTAAAGAAATGTCAAAAATTAATAATTAAATGGCCTAATTGATTCAATTTCTTAGTTCAGTGGCTTAATTAATTATATTCCATGGTTCAAATGTTTAATTGAGTACAAAAAAAAAATCAATGGCATACTATTTTTTCTCTCCAAAAGTTCAACCACTTCTTATACCCTTAAACCTTATTTTATTTACTAGTATTAATTTTAATGATTAATATCCTATATCATGGCGGTAGAAACTGAAAGTTTCCACAAGCGCCTTAGTTTTAGGTTATAGGGAGTTAGTTTATGGTATATGGTTTAGGGGTTTTAGGGTAGGGGTTTAGAATTTAGGGATAGTTGTTTCAATTTAAGGTTTAGGGTTATAGTTTAGGGTTTATAAGTTAGGGTTTAGTTTTAGGATAATATGATGAGGATTTAGGTTTTAACATATAAATCTTAAATTATAACCCTAAACCTTAAATTGAAACAAGTATCCATAAATTCTAACCCCCTACACCTAACCCCCTAAACCCTATACCCTAAACTAACTCACTATACCCTAAAACTAAGGCGCTTGTGGAAACTTTCAATTTCCACCGCCTGTGTATAGAATATTTATCATAATTTTGAAAAGTGTTCATAGGTGAGGTCAGATTCAATACATATTTTTTAATATTTAATTTAATATTTTTAATAGTCTAAAGGTAATTGCAAGATAGTATATGTTCATACATATTTTTTACTCTTTAAGAATGTACAAACGCCTTGTAAACAGAGCGATTGAACCCATACCTTCTCGGATAAATGAACATCATTTGCTTTTTCACTTAGACTATTTTTTTTTTGAACGGTAAAGACGGGCCTCGTTAAAAACCCCTTCCTAGTGAAGGGGAAAAGAGTACCCGACTAATTTATTGTTTAATACGAAATTGGGGAATTACAGCGAAACAATAAAACAGATTACAACCGGCATTCAAATAGTTCTCTAACCTATCCCGCTCTTAGCCAACTTATCAGCCTCTGAATTACAACATCTGGGAATCCATCTTAACACTAAACCGTATGATTTGGACAGAAACGAAATATGCAGAACCTTATCTCTGACGGGAAAAGGGGGAGGCAGCTGATTAGAGACCCATTCTACTACAAGCTTGCAATCAACTTCAGCAATTAATCGGTGAGAATTAGCAAGATTAGAGCCATAAAAATACCTCACACCTTTCCACAAAGCTTCCAACTCAACCCACGCGGGAGGGTCAGGGCCAGTTGATTCAGAGAATTGCCATAGTACAGACCCCTCTGCATCCCTGATTAGCCCACCTATACCTCCCTGTGTTTCAACGCCACCATTGGCAATGGCACCATCCGTGTTCAGTTTGAGGAATCCCATCGGAGGCGGTGACCAAATTCTAGCCCCTGAAGCAACCGTTAAAGGCAAAGGAACTCTGAAAATTGTGGGATCGATCGTCAAAGAGTCCATAGATATCCTGCATTCTGGATATTTGGCTTTTAACCAAAACTGTGAAACATATGCTTTAATTTTGATATAACTAAAAACCTAAGGACTAAAATGAAAAATATCAAAACAAATTTTAAAGTCCTTAAAATTTCCTATATCTTGTTAAAGATCACTTCATAGCTAAAACCAAAGACTTACAAAATATTTTTTAAGTATTTCAAAGTCAAAACAGGGATTTTTCAAGCCCCGTTTCGAAACGGCCCCAAGGCGTTTCGAAACACTTTCAGTTCGATGTGCACCTGTTCCGAAACGCGTATCGGAACGGGTCAAGGCATTTCGAAACGGTATGACTCGTTTCGAAACTGTTCTTCATTTAAACGAACAAGGGCAACGGCTATAAACTGAAATTTGAAAATAAACAGGGCGTTCCGAAACGTGCTTAGGCCGTTTCGAAACACCCCTTTGACAGTGGCAAACCTGTTCCGAAACGGGCTAAAGCCGTTTCGAAACACCCCTTTGGCAGTGGCAAAACCGTTCCGAAACGGCCCCTAGGCGTTTCGAAACGGTCTCTCGTAGACGCTCCAACGGCTATATTATTTGAAATCCGTTCCGAAACAGGTGACCCCGTTCCGAAACGGTAGGCGTCTGGGAGCTGAAAAGTTGTGAGAAAAACACCCCAACGGCTCTAATTTTCAGCCCATCACCCACAACGGTTGGAAATCAACAAGAGGCTATAAATAGACCCCAAGAAGCTCCAGCAATCATCAATTAAGCTACAAGCATACATCCTTTCATCAAATACAAGCATTTGTGTTGAAATCCCATTTTTATCTAGAAACCCCAATTGTATCCTTCATTTACATTTTGTTCAATTGGGTTGAGTGCTTGATATTGGGCTATCATTTGTATTGAGAGATACCTTATTAGCCACCAAATTTCTTTGTTCTTTTGTGTGAGGATTGGGTTAATTTTTGGGTAGAAAAATTAACCGAAATTGTAAAGGTTGCCTCCTTGTCCTGGAAAAAAGGGACGAACAATTTAGTGGAAATTGTTGGAAATCCTTGGTGAGACTAAGGTAGTGGATGTAGAGTTCGGTTGGTGAACTTGAACCACTCTAAATTCCCGTGTCAATATTTTTAAGTTGCAATTTCCGTTACAACATCGTTAAAATTCCAATTCACCCCCCCTCTTGGTTATTATCATTCGTGTGATCCACTCAACAATTGGCATCAGAGCTTAACTCTTTGAGGATTAACAACCACAAGAGGAGATCCTTGGAAGAAGTGTGATCATCATCAAAATATCAAGAGATGGCTTCAACTTCCGCTCCCGGCATGTACGACTCACAATCCACCACAAAGCCTCCTTTCTTCAATGGTGAGAACTACTCTTTTTGGAAAAATAAAATGCGTCTATTCATTAAATCAAGTGACTATCTTGTGTGGGATGTCATTGAGGATGGACCATATATTCCATTGAAGCAAGATAATGATGGCAAAATGGTGCTAAAAAGGAGAACGGAAATGAGTGAAGAGGAAAGGAAAAAGATTCAAGTAAATGACAAAGCTCTTCACATGCTATTTTGTGCTTTCGGTCCAGACATCTACTCAAAGGTCTCATCAATTGAAAGTGCCAAAGAAGTGTGGGACACTCTTGAAACCACCTATGAAGGCACCAACGATGTCAAGGAAACTAAGATTGGAATTCTCAATCTTAGTTATGAAAATTTCAAAATGGAATTTGATGAGACGGTGTCAAAGATGTTTGATCGATTCTCCACAATTGTAAATGGTCTAAAGGGCTATGGAGAAGTTATACCGGAAGACAAGCTTGTCCGAAAGCTACTCTATTCACTTCCCGAATCTTGGGATGGGAAGAGAACCGCAATCATCGAAGCAAAGAATTTAAAAACTCTAAAGCTTGATGAACTCGTAGGCTCTCTCCTTACTCACGAGATCATGAAGCAAGGAAGAGAAGATGAAAGAAAGAAAGAAGAAAAAAGAATGGAGAAGCTTGAAGGGGATAAAAAGAAAAAAATGGAAATAGCTCTCAAGGCTAAAACATCCCAACTTGATGAAAGTTCATCTAGTGATGAGGATGAGCTTGAAGAATTGGCTATGATAGCCAAACGATTCTCACGCCTTATAAGGTCCAACCGAGGAAGAAAAATCCAAAGGAAAATGGACTTTAAAAACAAGAACAAAGAAGAAGGAAGGGATCCAATCACTTGCTTCGAGTGCGGACAACCCGGCCACATACGTTCGGAGTGCCCTCAACTCAAGAAGAAGGGCTTTGAGAAGAAGAAAAAGCTCAAAGCCAAGCTTGCTACTTGGAGTGATGAGGAGTCATCGGAGGATGACGAACAAGAAGTGGCGAACCTCTGCCTCATGGCACTTGAGGAAGATTCCTCCTTGGTAACCTCTAACTCATCTACTTTAGATTATTCATATGAAGAATTAAATGATGCTTATGATGAGTTACAAGAGGTATATGATGAATTAGTTGAAAAGTATAAGGAGTCGGTCATTAGGAATAGAAAAATTATTCTAGAATTAAAAGAGAAAAATGACTCACTTACTCAAACTAATTCTAAAATTGAGAAAAAGATATTAGGATTAGAAGATGAACTCAAATTCTTTCAAAAAGAAAATATTGATCTTAATAATCTTTTATCTAAAAATAATTGTGAACACCAAAAGGTGTTAAGTGAGCTAAATGAGCTCAAAAAGTCTTTAAAAAATAATGGTAGTGTCAAACATGACATAGGAGAATCCTCTAGAACACACCAATATAAGAAAAAGACTAACTACTACAAACAAGGTAACTATCCTAGACATAGTAAAGTTAAAAGAATTAGAAATGTATGGGTTCCTAAGGAACTTGTTAAATCTAATAATATTATTGCTATGTCACCTTGGATTCCTAAGGGAACTAAGGTTTTAGGAACTAACACACATGGACCCAAAATGATTTGGGTACCAAAAACAAAAGTTTAAATATCTTTGTTTGTAGGGGGAGCATTGCTACAAGGCCAAAGCACAAAGTCAAAACTCATGGTACCTTGATAGTGGATGCTCGAGACACATGACCGGAGACAAGAGTCGACTAATGGATCTAAAGCCAAAAAGTGGAGGAGTAGTAACATTTGGTGACAACTCCAAAGGCCACATTGAAGGTATTGGCTCCATTGGTAATCACTCTACTACTCTCATTGAAAATGTTTTATATGTCAATGGTCTTAAACATAATTTATTGAGCATAAGTCAACTATGTGATAAAGGTTTTAATGTTATATTTGATAAAACCGGTTGTAAAATTGTAGACATTAAAACTAATAATATTATGCTCATAGGTCATCGCATAGGGAATATATACATGGTGCATCTAGATGACATACATACATCTCATGCATGCTTAGTTGCTCAAAACGAAAATGATGCATGGTTGTGGCATAGGAAGCTAGGACATGCTAGCACAAGTGTTTTAGAAAAACTAGTCTCTCTAAACCTAGTTAAAGGTTTACCCAAGATAAAATTTTCAAACGATAAAATTTGTGATGCATGCTCAAAGGGTAAACAACATAGATCTTCCTTTAAATCCATTAATGACATTTCTACTAGTAGATGTTTACAACTAATCCATATGGATTTATTTGGGCCAATTAGGACTATGAGCTTGGGTGGCAAATCATATGCTTTTGTATTAGTTGATGATTTTTCTAGATTCACTTGGGTTTTCTTTTTAAGTACTAAGGATGAGGCTTTGAAAAAATTCATCACATTTTCAAAATTAATTCAAAATGATCTTGAACTTAAAATTTCACATATTAGAAGTGATCATGGAACCGAATTTCAAAATTTAGGATTTGAAGATTTTTCAAATGAAAATGGTATTAGCCATAATTTTTCAGCTCCTCGAACTCCTCAACAAAATGGGGTAGTTGAAAGGAAAAATAGAACTTTACAAGAAATGGCTAGAACTATGCTTTGCGAAAATAATTTACCAAAATATTTTTGGGCGGAAGCAACAAACACGGCTTGTTATATTATAAATCGTGTAACCATTAGGCCGATTTTAAAGAAAACACCTTATGAGATTTTAAAATCTAAAAAGCCTAATATTAGCTACTTCCACCCTTTTGGATGTAAATGCTTTGTTTTAAATAATGGAAAAGATAATTTAGGTAAATTTGATGCAAAAAGTGATGAAGCTATTTTTATAGGTTACTCTTTAACCTCTAAAGCCTATCGAGTATTTAACAAAAGAACTTTAGTTGTAGAAGAATCTATTCATGTTGTATTCGATGATAATCCCCTTCCTAGGAAGGATTCTTGTGATGATGATAATGTAGGAATCATAAATACCTTTGATGGAGGTCAAACTTCAAAGAAGGATGAGATTCAACCAAAAGAAGAAGACACACAAGATCCGCCTCTTGAAGCCTTGAAGGACTTGGCTATTGAGGAAAAGGAAGTTAGCTATCCAAGGGAGTTGAACTATGTCAAAGATGGTGAAATCTTGGGTGATCCATCCAAGGGGGTAACCACTCGTTCTTCTCTTAGATTAATGAATCATATTGCATTTATCTCATGCATAGAGCCTAAAAATATCAAAGAAGCATTGAAAGATGATTTTTGGATTATGGCTATGCAAGAAGAGTTAAATCAATTTGAGAGAAGTAATGTTTGGACATTAGTTGATAGGCCTAGTAATCAATCTACAATAGGAACTAAATGGGTCTTTAGGAACAAACTAGATGAGAGTGGTAACATTGTGAGAAATAAAGCTAGACTTGTAGCACAAGGTTACACTCAAGAGGAGGGAATAGATTTTGATGAAACCTATGCACCCGTAGCTAGAATGGAAGCCATTAGGATGTTGCTTGCATATGCATGTTATCATAATTTCAAGCTTTTTCAAATGGACGTTAAAAGCGCATTTTTAAATGGTTTTATAAATGAAGAAGTGTATGTAGAACAACCACCGGGTTTTGAAGACTTAAAATTTCCAAATCATGTTTTCAAACTTACAAAAGCACTTTATGGTTTAAAACAAGCTCCTAGAGCTTGGTATGAAAGGCTTTCAAATTTTTTGATTGAAAAAGGATTTGAAAAAGGTAAGGTGGACACTACACTCTTTATAAAAATGTATAAAAATGACATTTTAGTAGTTCAAATTTATGTTGATGATATTATATTTGGATCTACTAATGAATGTTATTGTCAAGAGTTTGCTAAGTTAATGCAAGGTGAATTTGAGATGAGCATGATGGGGGAGCTCTCATTCTTTTTGGGACTCCAAATCAAACAAATGAAGGATGGCACCTTCATAAATCAAGCAAAATACATAAAGGATATGCTCAACAAGTTTGGCTTGGAGAACACAAAGCCTCAAGCCACTCCTATGAGCTCATCTACAAAGCTTGACAAAGATGAAGGAGGTAAGTGTGTTGACTCTAAGCTTTATCGTTCTATGATTGGATCTTTGCTTTACCTTACCGCAAGTAGACCGGATATACTGTTTAGTGTTTGCTTGTGTGCTAGGTTTCAAGCTAGTCCTAGAGAGTCTCACCTTATAGCCGTTAAGAGAATCTTTAGATACCTTAGAGACACTCCTTGTTTAGGCCTTTGGTATCCTAGAGTCTCTACCTTCAACCTACATGCTTACTCGGATGCGGATTATGGGGGTTGCAAAATCGATAGGAAAAGTACTTCGGGAACTTGTCAATTCCTAGGTAGTATGCTCATATCTTGGTTCTCTAAGAAACAAAATAGTGTAGCCTTATCTACCACCGAAGCCGAGTACATATCCTTAGGGAGTTGTTGTGCTCAAGTCCTTTGGATGAAGCAACAACTCTTAGATTATGGTGTAAACATAGAAACCATACCCCTAAAATGTGATAATACTAGTGCAATATGTTTAACAAAAAATCCCATCCAACATTCTAGAACCAAACACATAGAAATAAGACATCATTTCATTAGAGATCGTGTCTTTAAGAAAGATGTGGTTATAGAATATGTAGACACCTTAAATCAATTAGCAGATATTTTTACAAAACCATTAGATAAAGAGCGTTTTTGGTCCCTTAGGAGAGAGTTAGGTCTAACTAGCCTATCTTGACCTTATTGGGCCTCTTTTCAATCTTAAATATGCTTGATTTTGTGAAATATCATGTTTATATGTTTTAGACTCCCAATTTCTTCCATGCATATAGTTAGGGGGAGTATGCTTATACCTAAATATGTTTTGCCTGCTCATTCATATCATTTATGCATGTTTGGCCTCTTAGAAAATCATTTTTTCTGCATTTTAGAGCCTCATCTGCACTTCCAGGCCCAGGTGTATCGAAACGGGTTAACCCGTTCCGATACGGATACCTTAAAATTTGTCCTGAGAGAAGGACGTTTCGAAACGGTCCCAGGCGTTTCGAAACGTTTTCGGTTCGATGTAAGGGTGTATCGGAACGCGTTTCGATACGGGTCAAACGTGTTTCGAAACGGTCATCCCCGTTTCGAAACGATCTGTCGAAGGTTTTAAGAAGGGTCAAACCCTAGCCGCCCCGTTCCGAAACGGTCATGACCGTTCCGAAACGGACTCGCGGACAGCCCTATTTAGGGCTTCTAAAAGTTCAAAAACCTAATTTTTATCAAACCCTTAAAACCCAAAAACCCTAAACCGATTCCTCTCTATAAATACCCTCTCAAACCCTTTGTTTTTCACAAAATTGTGAGGGGTTTTGCTCTAAAACACATATCTAAGCAAGCTTCATCAATCTTGTGCAAAGATTTCACTCAAATCATCCAAAATCCCAAACTAAGGTAATTTTTCTTATTTTTCTTCTTTTTCAAATTATGTTCGAATCATAGGATAGAAAAATTTATTTTTGTATACATTATATGTTTTTAGTTGTGGGTTATTCGAATCTTGTAAAAATTTTCAAAATCTCAAAATTTTTGATTCGAATATAAAATTTTTTTTAACCGTATTTTTTTAATTTTGTTTTTCAAAAACCTAAGTGGGATTTCCTATTGGATTGATTTTAATTATCAATGCATACACTCAATTTTAAAACTCTTGCTTAATATTTTAGATGGCGGATCAAGCGAACAAAAAGCGCAAAGCCGTTCAAACCGGAGAATCAAGCATTCGTCCAAATATTACTCAACTCTTTCAGAAAACTCTAAAAACTCCACAGCAGCGTGCTCGCTTCTCCTACGTCAAAAATCTCGCTGTTCGTAAAGAAAGAGTTATTGATGTCGAATTCCTTAATTCCGAGCGATTTCTCTTTCGCTATCTTCATCGTTTGGATGAGTGGGATCTTTTTTTCTTCTTGAGCATTGAGGATGTTTGCTACAAAAACTTGGTACTTCTCTTCTACTCTAATGCTCGTTTCCTATACGATGAAACCAAAACAGAGATTGTAGGAATTGAGTCATCTTTACTAGGGCAAAAGTTTGTTATTAATATTGCTCTTTTGGAGTCGGCCCTTAAACTCAAGAATGAGGGTATTGAAGAAGAACGCCACTTTGGCACCTTTACCGGAAAAGCTCTTCATTTAGATGTGCACGATCGTGTGCTTCATTTGATGGTTTCTTGGTTCATTCGACCATCCGGAGGAAAATACTCCCACATCCGGGAAAAAGATCACTTTTGGCTCGAATGTTTCCGAAGAGGTGAGCGCCCAAATGTGCCCAAAATCATCTTTGCCGAGATCGTCAATAATGTCAAACTTATTGACACCAATGAGTTGACTTCATTCACCTACGGCATTGTCTTGAGTTTTCTCTTCGATCATCTTGGTATTGATTGTACCTATGATTCCCCGGAACCTAGCAAGACCAAAATTGGTGAGTCCTCTCTTCGAAAATCCGGATTCACATATTTGGATGGTTATTGGCAAAGAATTGATCGAGAAGCGATTCCTCCTCCCGTTGCTCCTCCACCTCAAGTTCAAATGGAAAATCAAGATGCTCTCACGGTTTTTCTTACCGAGCGTTTCAATGCCTTGAATTCTCGTTTTGACACTATGGATACTCGTATTTCTTCGGGCTTTGAAACTATGGGAAATCGATTGAAGAACGTCGAGGATCGTCTTCAATCCCTTGAGACTTCCAATGCCAACCTTGATCTTTCCTTTTCTACTCTTTATGGAGAATGGACAAAATACCACCGTTCTCAAGCCAAGAACGATGATGATGATGAGGATGATGATGACGAGGCCTAGGATACTCATATCATATCATATTATATTATCTATGCATTTAGGATTGAGTTTGCTTCTTTATGTTTTCTCATGTTTTAGGAACCTATGCTTATGATCTTTTATTTTGGGATTTGATTATGAACTTATTGTTTATGCTTTAGATATTTTGATGATATTAATTATGATTGCTTATTGGTGTAACACCCGTGTTTTGGGGTTAGGAGTTAGTCGGGTTAGTTGGTCTGAGTTGGTAGAATTAATTTTAATCAAATTGATCTTAGTTTGAGCAAATTGAGTTTTAAATAAAAAGGGAGGGATATTTTGGTAATTTAAAAAAAAAAAAAAACTTTTATATATAATAATAATATTAATCATAATCTTATCATTTCCTTTCTTCCTCCTTCCCCCCCCTCTGCCGTATAACCATTCCCAAACTTCCCCAAACCCCAACTTTCTTAATTCATCAAATTCCTTCATCAAATCAAGGGCGTTTTTGAAGGTAATCACATATTTGAATTCTCCTCTTCATCCTCTACGTTTGCATAGCTTTATATCTCGAAACTATCCACTTTTGTGATTTTCAAGTTTAATGGAAATTTGAGTTTTTAGTGAGTTTTTCAATTGATTTTGATTTATTGAGTTGGGTTTTGAGTTAGTCACCTTAAAATACACATAATATGTTAAAATGAGTAATTTTGAATGAAAATCCGAAATGGGTATTGGTGGCTATTTTTGAAGTGTTTAAAACTTGAATTTTGATGAGTTTTAGAGTTAAATTGAAGGGCTGATGGTATATGTATGTTAGGAAAGTGTTTTGGAACCATTTAGATGTCATTTGGGTGATTGAAAATATGATTTTCTGCTGGGTACAATAGGAGTACGAAAATGAGAAATTTGGTGATTGTTTTAGTTGGAAATTGTTGAAGTGTGGCTTGTGTTTATGGATTGGAGTGGTGACTGAAATTTAGCATTGAATTATGAGTAATGGTTATGTTTTGATTGGCTAGAAACAAGAGGAAACACCGGAGAAGCATCGAGATCGAATCCGAGTATTTAGGAGGCTTGCTTGCTTGTTTGAGTTACTAAGGAAGGGTGGTGAGTAAAACTTTAAATTGTTTTGAAGTTGGTTCAAGTGTGTAGTGGATGTGTGGGAATGAGCTTGGTAGGCCATTCCTAGGTGGGAGTTAAATTGGTAGTTTAACTCTTTAATTTTCCATTGATAAATGATATGTCATTGCCTACTTGTTCATGTGAAATGTGGATTGATTTGTATGTATGTATCTTGATATGCATATATGATGAGCATGATATATAATTGGTGGATATATGATGTGATGAAAGAAATTGGCACTAGTATGCTTGGGTACAATGATCGATCATTAGGATGAGTGTGCACACAAATTGAGTCAAAACGTACGTGGCCTTGGTGGCGTTAAGGCACCAAGGAGGAGTACGGTGAAGTAATATTCCACCGGAAATTTATATATATTCTACGTGGCGATGAGTGGAATCCCGTCCGTAGGGCATGTGGCGATGAGTGGAATCCCGTCCATGCAAGGCCGGTGATGAGTGTAATCCCACCGAGGTAAGGTTGATGTTGGAAAATGCGTTCCAACATGTTATCCGCGTATTCGAGTCATAACTAGGTGCCAAAATGAGAATTATGTTGTTGAGCTTAATATGATGTAAGATGCCATATTATGACTCTTGAAAATGATATGATGATATTTGATGTTGAGTTTAATATGATGTGAGATGCCATATTATGACTCTTGAAAGACTAGCTAGGTTGACTTGTTTATACCTATGCATGTTGTATGTGAGATTTAGGGATGACACGATTGAACCCTGCATTGTTGTTGTTTTTGGATTTTAGAGCATTCTCACTAAGCTTTTAGCTTACGCTCTCATTTTCAACAATGCAGATCATTAGCGTGGTGTTAGCAAGGAGCAAGGCGAAGGGGCATTCCAAGTTTTTGTTGCTCAAGTATGGTTTTGGTAATTAATGTGGTAGTTTAGCAATGGGACAATTATATGATTTGCATGAGCAATGTTTGACTCTTAAATGGTGTTGATGTGTATGCTTGGCTTGATTTTGTAAACCATGCTATGCTTGATGAAGACTTGTGTATGATGGCATGTTTTGTTGGATGTTTTGGTTGCTTAGCTAATATGGACAGATTTAGTAGTTATAAGAACATGCAACTTTAGAAAATTATAGAAAATTAATTAGTGGGAATTTCGTGATGAATTTTTGATATATTTTACTTTGACATGTCTAAAGTGGTAGAAAAATTATAAATCTGAGTTTTGATCATTGTAGTGAAATCTGGAAACCCATTTCGAACAGCATGCAAAACTGTCCAGTAATGCTCCTAGCTGGACAGTGAACTTTGTAAAATTGTAGAAAATAATCTACTAGGAGTTTCGACCTGAATTTTTGATATGTTAAAATTGGGTATGTTAATTGAATTTAGAAACAAACGGTGTTCGATTTGGAGTTATGTACAGGAAATAAGAAATGAATTAAATTAGGTGGTCAGAAATGTGTATATATGATCCGTTTTTGCACTAAAGCTGTTTTTCCAGTCTCCAAGGCAAAAAGGATCGATCCCCTGGAAAAAGGGATCGATCCCTTCGTTGGCAGAATCGTTCCAATATCTGCTTCCAGGCTCCAAGTGCAAAAGGATCGATCCCCTGGTTTATGGGATCGATCCCTTGTGTTAAATGCTAAATTTTTGTAGATTGGGCTGTTTGAATGTGGTTTGGGGTTTGAACGTTTGTCTCGTGTTTTATGTTCCGCTGTCTGATCACTTAGGATTTAATACTCGAATGTGACAAGATTAAAAAAAAAAAATAGGGTTGCTAACCGAGGGGGAACCTTAACGGGTTTCGCTTCGGTTTTCCCCGTGTGACTCACTCGGACCGGTCATCCGGCTAGACCGGGATGAGGGGGTTACATTTGTTGGCATCAGAGCTTAAGGTTTCCGAGACCTTGGGCAGGTAAGAGAGGTAAGCTTGATGTGTTAAGAAATTGTATTGCTTGATATATGTTTTGCCATGAGATCTCGTTGTTTGATTATCCGTATGATGAATTGAAGCATGAATTGTTGTGTTGATGTTGAGTCGAGTGCCCATTGCTACTATTACTTAATTAAAAGAAAATTGAAAGAGGAATACTTGAGCACTGTTGGACCCTTGCTTTTGCTAACGTAATCCCTATCTGTTTGTTGTTGTTTGTTGTAGTTATTACTTTGCTAGCTGTATCATGAGACGACGTGGGAGGCCTAGGATGGTTCGACAGGAATCACGGGCAGATGCTCAGAGAGTTGGGGCTCAAGTGGGAGAGCATGTGGTTGGAATTGGAGCTCCTCCATTACCTCCACCACCACCACCTCCTCCACCTGGAGTAGGAGGCGAGGCTGGGGCCGATAGAGAGGGACCTCAAGGAGGCCGAGGTGGCCAAGGTGGTCAAGGAATGGCCGGAATAGATTTATCTCCGTTGGTTCAGGCAATAGCTGGGGCCTTTCAGGCTGCAGTAGCTGGGGGTCAGGCAGCAGCACACCGTCAGGGTGAGGGCACCGGATTACCTTTAGAGAGACTTCGGGGACTTGGGGCCGAAGAGTTTAGGGGGTCTACTCCAGAGAGATCAGAGTTGTGGTTTGAGAAGACTGTCCGTATCCTTGCTCAGATGGGGTGTACTGGTGAGCGTAAGTTGGGATGTGTTGAGTCCTTGCTTCAGGGTGATGCTTACACTTGGTGGGTCACCATTACTACGGGTATGGATGAGGCCGAGATTACTTGGGAGTTCTTTGAGACAGCTTTCTTTAAGAAGTATCTGGGTCCGCGATACCTCGACGAGAGGAAGAGAGAGTTTATGGCTTTGCTTCAGGGGAATAGGTCCGTTACTGATTATGAGATCCGGTTTGTCAGATTGAGTCAGTATGCACCTGAGCTTGTTCCTACTGAGGTGGAACGCTGTAACCGTTTCCGTTATGGACTGAATGAAGAAATCAAGACGTATACCCTAGCTTCGGATTATACTGATTTTGATGTCTTGGTAGCGAGGGCCAAGGACTTAGAGCACAGCTTGAGTTTGACCAGGCGGTCAGGTGGATCTAGTTCGGGTAAGAGGTCCAGCAACTTTGATAGAGGAGATGCTAAAAGGCATCAGGACCGCAGACATCAGTATGATCATAGGCGTGGTGGCGGTAACCACGGTAAGGGCCATCAGGGTCAGAGAACTGGTGGGAAGTTGCCCACATGTGCTACCTGTGGGAGGAACCACACCGGTGAGTGTTGGGGAAACTTTCATTCGTGTTGGAATTGTGGTGCTAGAGACCACATTAGGCGTGACTGTCCACATCTGGTGGGACATGCACCAACTCAGGCTCTTGCTAGAGCCAATGACTTTCAGAGAGGCCGCGGGCGCGGTAGAGGTAATTTTCAGCCGAGAAATGATGGCCAGAGAAATTTAGCACATGTAGTTGCAGTCCAGCCGGAGGGCGGAGGACAGGCCAGAGTTTATGCTCAGCGTGGGGATCAGCGGGACACTGATGTGATTGCAGGTAACTTCTCGATACAGTCTTTGGGTTTGTTATCTTTGATTGACTCTGGGTCTACACATTCCTACATATTGAGTGAGCATGCACAATATTTGAAATTGCCTTGTGAGATGTTAGAGGTAGGAGTTAGTGTCACTAGTTCTTTTGGGGACACGGTAGTAGTTAGGAAGATGTACCGAAGGTGTCCGTTGATGGTTCAGGGACATGTGTTTCCAGTGGATATGATGGAGCTTCCTTTTTATGGTTTTGATGTGATTCTGGGTATGGACTGGCTCTCAGAGCATAGAGCTAGGATAGATTTTGAAACTAAGCGGATTTCTTTGAAGCTTACAGATGACTATGAGATTGTGGTTGTGGGTGAGAATGTGAAGTTCTTGTCCAACGTGGTTTCAGTGTTAGAGGCTAAGAGATTAGTTGAGTTGGGGTGTGAAGCATACCTAGCGTATGTGATGAACCCTAACATGAGTGAGGTTAGACCTCAAGACATCCGGACTGTATGTGATTTTCCCAGTGTATTTCCGGAAGAATTGCCAGGGTTACCACCGGACAGAGAGGTAGAGTTCAGCATTGAGACTTATTCCGATTCAGCTCCTGTTTCGATTACTCCGTATCGTATGGCACCAAAAGAATTGAAAGAGTTGAAGACTCAGTTGCAAGAGTTAACAGATAGAGGCTTTATCCGACCAAGTTCTTCACCTTGGGGTGCACCAGTTTTGTTTGTGAAGAAGAAAGATGGAAGCATGAGAATGTGTATAGATTACAGACAGTTGAATCAGGTGACAGTGAAGAATAAATATCCGTTGCCCAGGATTGATGACTTGTTTGATCAACTGAAAGGAGCATCGGTCTTTTCGAAGATTGATTTGAGATCGGGTTATTACCAGTTAAAGGTAAAAGAGGTTGATGTACCGAAGACGGCCTTTAGGACTAGGTATGGTCACTATGAGTTCTTAGTCATGCCATTTGGGTTAACTAATGCACCGGCTGCTTTCATGGATATGATGAACAGGATTTTCCATCAGTATTTAGATCAGTTTGTAGTTGTATTTATTGATGACATATTGGTGTACTCGCGAACTGAAGAAGACCATGACCGACACTTGAGACTTGTTTTGAAGACTTTGCTAGATCATCAGTTGTATGCAAAGCTCAGTAAGTGTGAGTTTTGGATCCGTGAGGTAGTTTTCTTGGGACATGTAGTGTCAGCCGATGGAATTAGAGTTGATCCGAAAAAGATTGAAGCCATTGTTGAGTGGAAGCAACCGAAGTCCGTGACAGAAGTACGTAGCTTCTTAGGCTTAGCTGGATATTATAGAAGATTTGTAGATGGTTTCTCTAAGTTAGCCGCTCCATTGACGCAGTTACTTCAGAAGAGTGTTCAGTTTGAGTGGACAGATGCAAGACAGAGAGCCTTTGAGAAATTGAAAGAAGCTTTGACCCAAGCACCGATCTTGATACAGCCTGAGTCTGGGAAGGACTACGTAGTTTACAGTGATGCTTCTTATGTAGGGCTAGGGTGTGTTCTTATGCAAGACCGGAAGGTAGTGGCTTACGCTTCAAGACAGTTGAAGACTCATGAGCGCAATTATCCGACCCATGACATAGAGTTAGCTGCAGTTGTGTTCGCTCTGAAGATTTGGAGGCACTATTTGTATGGTGAGAAATGCACAGTGTACACCGATCACAAGAGTTTGAAATACATTATGACTCAGCGAGATTTGAACCTCAGACAGCGTAGGTGGTTAGAGCTGCTAAAAGACTACGATCTTACTATTGAGTACCATCCGGGTAAGGCCAATTTAGTGGCTGATGCATTGAGTAGGAAGATGGCCGTGGACTTGAGAGCCATGTTTGCTAGATTGAGTTTGTCCGGAGATGGTGGCTTGATAGCCGAGCTTCAGGTCAGACCTACTTTAGGTCAGTTAATTAGAGAAAAACAGCTCTTAGATAGATCTTTGGCACCTCACGTTCAAGATATAGCCGAAGGCAGATCTTCAGACTACAGTTTCAGTGCCGACGGGGTTTTGTGTTTCAAAGATAGAATAGTTGTGCCAGAAGACAGTGACTTGAGACGTACGATCTTGACTGAAGCCCACAGTAGTCCGTTTGCTATGCATCCTGGAAGTACGAAGATGTACCGTGATTTAAAGAATGAGTACTTTTGGGTTGGCTTGAAGAAAGATGTGGCCGACTTTGTGAGTAAATGCTTAGTGTGTCAGAGAGTGAAGGCGGAACATCAGGTACCCTCAGGTTTGTTACAACCGCTGAGAATTCCGGAATGGAAATGGGAGAACATCACCATGGATTTTGTTTCGGGTTTGCCTATGACTCCTACGAAGAAGAACTCAGTTTGGGTGATAGTGGATCGTTTTACGAAGTGTGCTCACTTCTTGGCAGTCAACACTAGTTATACGCTTGATAGATTGGCTGATTTGTACATTGGTGAGATTGTTAGACTGCATGGTGTGCCGAAGTCCATCGTGTCAGATAGAGATCCGCGGTTTACTTCTAGGTTTTGGGAGTGTCTACACACAGCTTTGGGTACCCGTTTGAACTTCAGCACTTCTTATCATCCTCAGTCAGATGGTCAGTCAGAGAGGGTCATTCAGATCTTAGAGGATATGTTGCGTTGTTGTGTCATTGACTTTCAGGGTACATGGGAGAAGCATTTGCCTCTAGTAGAGTTTGCGTACAATAACAGCTTCCAGTCGAGTATTCAAATGGCTCCGTATGAGGCTTTGTATGGCCGGAAATGTAGGACTCCAGTTTGTTGGGCCGAAGTGGGACAGAAGTTGTTACCTATGCCAGATTTGCTCAGGGGGACAACTGACAAGGTAAAATTGATTTGTGATCGTTTGAAAGCTGCTTCGGATAGACAGAAATCCTATGCCGACTTGAAGAGGAAGGAAGTTGAGTTCTCAGTGGGTGAGAAAGTATTCTTGAAAGTGTCTCCGTGGAAGAAGGTAATGAGATTTGGCCGAAAGGGGAAGTTGAGTCCGAGGTACATAGGACCGTATGAGATTGTGAAGAGGGTTGGTCCTGTTGCATATCAGTTATGTTTGCCATCCGAACTAGAGAAGATACATGATGTGTTCCATGTTTCGATGCTTCGTAAGTATAGGTCTGATCCATCACATATTATGCCTGTAGAGAAGATCGAATTGAATCCGGATTTGACTTATGATGAAGAACCAGTTGAGATCTTAGCTTCTGACAGTAAGGTGTTGCGGGGTAGATCGATTGAGTTAGTGAAGGTACGGTGGCAACGTCGAGGTGTGGACGAGGCCACTTGGGAGAGGAAGGAGGATATGGAAAAGCAGTTTCCGTATCTCTTTCAGTCAGGTAATTTCGGGGACGAAATTTCTTAAGTGTGGGAGAGTTGTAACACCCGTGTTTTGGGGTTAGGAGTTAGTCGGGTTAGTTGGTCTGAGTTGGTAGAATTAATTTTAATCAAATTGATCTTAGTTTGAGCAAATTGAGTTTTAAATAAAAAGGGAGGGATATTTTGGTAATTTAAAAAAAAAAAAAAACTTTTATATATAATAATAATATTAATCATAATCTTATCATTTCCTTTCTTCCTCCTTCCCCCCCCTCTGCCGTATAACCATTCCCAAACTTCCCCAAACCCCAACTTTCTTAATTCATCAAATTCCTTCATCAAATCAAGGGCGTTTTTGAAGGTAATCACATATTTGAATTCTCCTCTTCATCCTCTACGTTTGCATAGCTTTATATCTCGAAACTATCCACTTTTGTGATTTTCAAGTTTAATGGAAATTTGAGTTTTTAGTGAGTTTTTCAATTGATTTTGATTTATTGAGTTGGGTTTTGAGTTAGTCACCTTAAAATACACATAATATGTTAAAATGAGTAATTTTGAATGAAAATCCGAAATGGGTATTGGTGGCTATTTTTGAAGTGTTTAAAACTTGAATTTTGATGAGTTTTAGAGTTAAATTGAAGGGCTGATGGTATATGTATGTTAGGAAAGTGTTTTGGAACCATTTAGATGTCATTTGGGTGATTGAAAATATGATTTTCTGCTGGGTACAATAGGAGTACGAAAATGAGAAATTTGGTGATTGTTTTAGTTGGAAATTGTTGAAGTGTGGCTTGTGTTTATGGATTGGAGTGGTGACTGAAATTTAGCATTGAATTATGAGTAATGGTTATGTTTTGATTGGCTAGAAACAAGAGGAAACACCGGAGAAGCATCGAGATCGAATCCGAGTATTTAGGAGGCTTGCTTGCTTGTTTGAGTTACTAAGGAAGGGTGGTGAGTAAAACTTTAAATTGTTTTGAAGTTGGTTCAAGTGTGTAGTGGATGTGTGGGAATGAGCTTGGTAGGCCATTCCTAGGTGGGAGTTAAATTGGTAGTTTAACTCTTTAATTTTCCATTGATAAATGATATGTCATTGCCTACTTGTTCATGTGAAATGTGGATTGATTTGTATGTATGTATCTTGATATGCATATATGATGAGCATGATATATAATTGGTGGATATATGATGTGATGAAAGAAATTGGCACTAGTATGCTTGGGTACAATGATCGATCATTAGGATGAGTGTGCACACAAATTGAGTCAAAACGTACGTGGCCTTGGTGGCGTTAAGGCACCAAGGAGGAGTACGGTGAAGTAATATTCCACCGGAAATTTATATATATTCTACGTGGCGATGAGTGGAATCCCGTCCGTAGGGCATGTGGCGATGAGTGGAATCCCGTCCATGCAAGGCCGGTGATGAGTGTAATCCCACCGAGGTAAGGTTGATGTTGGAAAATGCGTTCCAACATGTTATCCGCGTATTCGAGTCATAACTAGGTGCCAAAATGAGAATTATGTTGTTGAGCTTAATATGATGTAAGATGCCATATTATGACTCTTGAAAATGATATGATGATATTTGATGTTGAGTTTAATATGATGTGAGATGCCATATTATGACTCTTGAAAGACTAGCTAGGTTGACTTGTTTATACCTATGCATGTTGTATGTGAGATTTAGGGATGACACGATTGAACCCTGCATTGTTGTTGTTTTTGGATTTTAGAGCATTCTCACTAAGCTTTTAGCTTACGCTCTCATTTTCAACAATGCAGATCATTAGCGTGGTGTTAGCAAGGAGCAAGGCGAAGGGGCATTCCAAGTTTTTGTTGCTCAAGTATGGTTTTGGTAATTAATGTGGTAGTTTAGCAATGGGACAATTATATGATTTGCATGAGCAATGTTTGACTCTTAAATGGTGTTGATGTGTATGCTTGGCTTGATTTTGTAAACCATGCTATGCTTGATGAAGACTTGTGTATGATGGCATGTTTTGTTGGATGTTTTGGTTGCTTAGCTAATATGGACAGATTTAGTAGTTATAAGAACATGCAACTTTAGAAAATTATAGAAAATTAATTAGTGGGAATTTCGTGATGAATTTTTGATATATTTTACTTTGACATGTCTAAAGTGGTAGAAAAATTATAAATCTGAGTTTTGATCATTGTAGTGAAATCTGGAAACCCATTTCGAACAGCATGCAAAACTGTCCAGTAATGCTCCTAGCTGGACAGTGAACTTTGTAAAATTGTAGAAAATAATCTACTAGGAGTTTCGACCTGAATTTTTGATATGTTAAAATTGGGTATGTTAATTGAATTTAGAAACAAACGGTGTTCGATTTGGAGTTATGTACAGGAAATAAGAAATGAATTAAATTAGGTGGTCAGAAATGTGTATATATGATCCGTTTTTGCACTAAAGCTGTTTTTCCAGTCTCCAAGGCAAAAAGGATCGATCCCCTGGAAAAAGGGATCGATCCCTTCGTTGGCAGAATCGTTCCAATATCTGCTTCCAGGCTCCAAGTGCAAAAGGATCGATCCCCTGGTTTATGGGATCGATCCCTTGTGTTAAATGCTAAATTTTTGTAGATTGGGCTGTTTGAATGTGGTTTGGGGTTTGAACGTTTGTCTCGTGTTTTATGTTCCGCTGTCTGATCACTTAGGATTTAATACTCGAATGTGACAAGATTAAAAAAAAAAAATAGGGTTGCTAACCGAGGGGGAACCTTAACGGGTTTCGCTTCGGTTTTCCCCGTGTGACTCACTCGGACCGGTCATCCGGCTAGACCGGGATGAGGGGGTTACAATTGGTACTAATCTTCTTTATGAGCTTGTTTCTTTTTGATCTAACAAAAAGGGGGAGAAGATACTTAAGAGAATTGCCATGCCATGCCATGCCACCAAAATTTTTCAAATTTTTAAATTTATCTTAAGGTTTTGATCCTTGATTTCAAAAGTCACAAGTTTTAAATTTCAAAACCTATCTTAAATTAAGGGGGAGTTAGAATATCTTCAAAACTTTCAAAATGCTTAAAAATTCTAACTTTGGTTTTGTTATATCAAAAAGGGGGAGATTGTGAAACATATGCTTTAATTTTGATATAACTAAAAACCTAAGGACTAAAATGAAAAATATCAAAACAAATTTTAAAGTCCTTAAAATTTCCTATATCTTGTTAAAGATCACTTCATAGCTAAAACCAAAGACTTACAAAATATTTTTTAAGTATTTCAAAGTCAAAACAGGGATTTTTCAAGCCCCGTTTCGAAACGGCCCCAAGGCGTTTCGAAACACTTTCAGTTCGATGTGCACCTATTCCGAAACGCGTATCGGAACGGGTCAAGGCGTTTCGAAACGGTATGACTCGTTTCGAAACTGTTCTTCATTTAAACGAACAAGGGCAACGGCTATAAACTGAAATTTGAAAATAAACAGGGCGTTCCGAAACGGGCTTAGGCCGTTTCGAAACACCCCTTTGACAGTGGCAAACCTGTTCCGAAACGGGCTAAAGCCGTTTCGAAACACCCCTTTGGCAGTGGCAAAACCGTTCCGAAACGGCCCCTAGGCGTTTCGAAACGGTCTCTCGTAGACGCTCCAACGGCTATATTATTTGAAATCCGTTCCGAAACAGGTGACCCCGTTCCGAAACGGTAGGCGTCTGGGAGCTGAAAAGTTGTGAGAAAAACACCCCAACGGCTCTAATTTTCAGCCCATCACCCACAACGGTTGGAAATCAACAAGAGGCTATAAATAGACCCCAAGAAGCTCCAGCAATCATCAATTAAGCTACAAGCATACATCCTTTCATCAAATACAAGCATTTGTGTTGAAATCCCATTTTTATCTAGAAACCCCAATTGTATCCTTCATTACATTTTGTTCAATTGGGTTGAGTGCTTGATATTGGGCTATCATTTGTATTGAGAGATACCTTATTAGCCACCAAATTTCTTTGTTCTTTTGTGTGAGGATTGGGTTAATTTTTGGGTAGAAAAATTAACCGAAATTGTAAAGGTTGCCTCCTTGTCCTGGAAAAAGGGGACGAACAATTTAGTGGAAATTGTTGGAAATCCTTGGTGAGACTAAGGTAGTGGATGTAGAGTTCGGTTGGTGAACTTGAACCACTCTAAATTCCCGTGTCAATATTTTTAAGTTGCAATTTCCGTTACAACATCGTTAAAATTCCAATTCACCCCCCCTCTTGGTTATTATCATTCGTGTGATCCACTCAACAAAAACGCCAAGCGAAGACGAATGAGATGCTCCATTTGGTTCCAATCTACTATCTTGCCCCTAAAGAGAACCTCATTACGAAACAACCAAATGGTCCAGATGATCGCAAAAGGTATCAAAGACATCCATGCCTTGTTAGAACCAGCACACATTTCCGACCATGATTCGATAACAGACCGTAATTCCTTATGGAGAACAACAACCTAGTTGGCTATACTGCTAAAACGAGACCAGATTTTCCACACCCCATAACACTCTACAAACAGATGAGAGACAGATTCCTCGCAAGAATTACATAGAGGGCACAATGCATTATCAATATCGTTCACACCCCTTTTTAATAGTTCACATTTTACCGGAATTCGACCCCAGACAGATAACCATATGAAACATTCAACCTTAGGAGGAGCAATCCCAAGCCAAACATGATTCTTCCAGAAATGATCAGTAGGAATCATACCTGATAAAATAGCTCTCACTGATTTGACCGAAAATTGGCCATCACTGGATGCTTTCCATCTAACACCGTCCACCGCCGAGGCACTCGATTTGTATTCTGACAACACCTGCATCAACGTGTCCCAGTGTTGTATTTCCCAGTCAAAAAGAGCCCTTCTCAAAGGGATCGACCAGGACCACTCAGAGTCAGTTCTAAACCCAAATTCACAAAGGAAACCGGTTTTATTTTGAGCCAAGGCAAAGATTCTCGTGAATCTCTCTTTTAAAGGAAGACTCCCAATCCACACGTCCTGCCAAAATCTGATGGCATCCCCGGTGCCAACATGTATCACAATATTATTTCTTACCACATTCCCAAAAAGATCATCTTTGTGGAAAGAATAGACAATATCCTTCCATATCTATGAGGTGGATCTTGGTTTGGGGATGACCGGGAGTAAGTTTGGGCTGGGATTCTTGATGTTAATAGCTCTCCTTCACATGCTATTAGTTTCGTTCCCATATCGAAATGCCCATTTGCTTAATAGAGCTCTATTTAAAGAATTCAAATTGATGATATCTAACCCACCGAAATCTTTGGAACGACAGACTTGTTCCCAATTGATCCAATGGATCTTTGATTTATTTTCACATTCTCCCCATAAAAAATTCGACATTATACTATTGAGGCGAGAATTGACCGATGCCGGCATCTTGAAGATGGACAGAAAATAGACCGGAAGGCAACTCAAGACAGATTTCAGCAGAACAAGGCGGCCACCAAAGGAGAGGAATTTTGACGACCATCCCCGAGTATGAAACATATTTAATAATTATACATATTCATTTTATTAATTACTTACTATTTTATATCTTAGAGTTGTGACCTAAATTTATTCCGAAAGATATTATATTCAGGGATGGACCGAGGGGGGTGCTGGGGGGCAACCGCCCCCCTAAAATTTTGAAAATTATATATGATTTAGAAAAATTTTAGAATTTTTCTATGTATTTTCTATTAAAAATCTATTTTCGCCCCCCTAAACTTTTATAAGTTCGCCCCCCTAGAAATTTATAGGTTCGCCTCCTAATCTAAAGTCCTAGTTCCGTCCCTGATTATATTCTCTGCTGATTGGTATTTTCATGTTGGTGTACTTCGCTGGTAAGAATTTTAAATCGACTGGAACTCTAATTTTTAACTTTTCTTGTCCAACGAAGAAGAGTATGAAACATATTACGTATAATTACTTTTTATACAAATTTTAAGTAAAATACACAAATTATCATTAAAACTATCTCAAAAAAGGTCACCAAGCTCTCAAATGTTACATAATGAACATTAAACTTTAATTTTTGTTACAAAATGGCCACTGAGTCATTTACTATTGTTAACTGGGTGACTTGGTAATTACGAAAATTTGTATAACAACACATTTGATCCTCAATATTTAGACGTTCAGTCAATTTAAATATCAATAATGAGGGTTAAATTAGGACTAAATTAATTGAATATGTAAATATGAAGTATTAAATGTGTTATTATTCAAATTTCTGTAACTGTCACGTCATTCACTTAACGATAGTTCAACGATTCAGTGACCATTTTATAACCAAAACTAAATTTTAATGCTCGTTAAATTTTGAAAGATTAGTGACCATTTTATATTTTCTAGAATAGTTTAGTGAACATTTGTATACTTTACCCAATTTTCTTTGTAAACAATAATTTAACTCCCCATCTTCTTTGTTTGTCATTATTATTTCGCACAACTTTATCCGATCGGGTCGGAATTTTTAATGAAAAAATTGGGTACGGGTCGGGTTTTTATTAAGGTTGGGGTCGGGTTCGAGTTTAGGGTGAAAATATCCTACTCGACCCGACCCGAGATTTAATTGTGTAATTTTTTCTAATATTTTAGGGATATTTATAATAATAGTCCCTCTATATATATATTTATAATTAGGTCCTTAAAATTAAAATTTTATTTATAATTTAGTCCTTAAATTTATATTTTTTACAATTAAATTCCTTAAAAATATTTTTTTACAATTAGATCCTTAAAAATTATTTTTTCTATAAGTCGGGTCAGGTGCAGGTATAGAGTATTTATTTTCGAGTCAAATTTTTTAAAAAATATATTTAGGTCGGATCAAGTACGGATATAGAATATGTATTTTCGGGTTAAGGTTGGGTGGGCCAAAACCTCAACCCAACCCGTGCCCTCTCTAGGCACAACCAATATATCTCTAGTGTAACATTATATATGAACAACTTAATTCGTTTTAAATACTTTTAGTATATTATTTGTAAATATAGTTTTGGTAAAACTACATTGGTAAACAAAATAAATATATTTAAAAATAAATAAATAATTGATAAACAAAATAACTCAAAATTTACAAAATAACATCAAAATTTAAAATTTCTAACACGCAAAAACTCAAATCTTGATTTCGTCAGATTATCACGACCATTTACCCTAATATCTTTCCGTCGGAAATCGGTCGACGTCGTGCAAAATACCGAAATGATCGAATAGTTCATTCGAATGATTCGCAACGAACGACGACATAACGGACGATGAACAATGTGTGGGTCATTCGGCGAGAAGAGGGCGCATCATTTCGTCGCCGGAAACACAACCAATACCAATAAAAGTGGCCGAATTTGAGGATTATTTAAAAAATTTAGAATATTTTAAAATTTTTAATTTATTTTTTAAAAATAAAATTCAAAAAATATTTAATATTACCTCATGTCACGCTTTTATTGGTTAACGAAATTTTTTAACACTATTACCAAAAAGTATTTTAGACAACTATCTAAAATATATATATAATTTGGACACTTATTTAACACGTAATTAAAAAAAAACGTGAATTTAAATGGATAAAAGAACATCCGAGTAAAACTCAAAAAGACACGGATTAATGCTAAAGGGAACGGCCATGGATGAAAGGTTGAAGAAGGTCAAAGATAAGCTCTTTGACTGACAGATTCAACGAATCATATTCAATATTTTTTTCCCAACCCTTATTTTCCCAAGAAAAAGAGAGAAAATTCAACTAGGTGGTTTAACGCCACCAGTAGGTGGCGGAATAATAATCACGCCGGTTTTGATAATTGAAAATCTTCATTATTACGGGTTTTTTATGATCTCGACAGCGATAATATTCCACCAAATCCCTTGTTGTTTTCTATATATTATCTTCCAATGAGAAGCCAGCTGGGTTAGATGCGGAGAATCCAGAGCTCAAAAGATCTTCCCTTTTTTTCTTTTCTGTTTTCTTAAGCTCAAGATTGTAAAGGGAAAAAGATGGATCATCTCGCCGATGTGTCTCAATCCCAAACTCAAATTTCTCATTTGGCTCTCGACATTGGAGGTTTGTTTTCCGTCCTTTAATCCTTGAATTTTCTCGAATTTCCCTTTCTTTACCCTGTTCTAGGTCAATTTGTCTCCCGATTTCAATTCTTTCGAATTCACAGCGTTGAATTTCGTTGGTTTGCTTGCTGAATTGTGCTACTTTTTATGCCTTCAAACCTAGTTTGCTTCCAGTTTATCTACTTTTAGTTAATTTTTGTTTTTTTCCTTGTTTCCTAGTTCTTCGTTAGGATTTTTAGTTAACTGTCTGCAAGTTAGCTTAACGGTTATTAAGAAAGTTTGAGCTTTAGGGTCTAAAGGTTTGATTTTTTTTCTTCATATGTACTGAAACGAAAGGAGTGAAACATTTACATTATTGCCTTTACTTCACATTTTATTTAGAGTATTCGGCAATTTAAATTTCAGAGAAACAACTTATTACAATTGTTTATGTTGGTTGACAGGTTCTTTGATCAAATTGGTGTATTTCTGTAGATATGATGATAGTTGTAGAGATGATGGTGATGAGCTGAGGTCCCAAAATGATAGTCTTTGTTCCAAGAGTGATAACAGTAAACCTGTTCTTGAAGGAAGGCTTCATTTCGCAAAGTTCGAAACCAGCAAGATAAATGATTGCTTGGACTTCCTTCGCTCCATGAAACTTCGCCTCGGTGGTATGCTTACTTTCAGTTGTGCTTTGCTGTAATCATCATTCCTTAGAAAGAGTTTTCCTTGAATATCATTGATTTTTGGTTGTCTTTGAGTGGCTTTCAAGAAGTGTGTTTCTTAAATTCTAAGAGGCAGTATGATTGCCGACGGCAATAGTGCGAAACTTAGCCACATGATCTAAATAATAGGGACTGCAAAATCTTATTCAATTTTAGACAATGATGGAGTTGCTTAGTTTAATTTTACATGCAGGCTTATTTAGCACAATGAAAGTTATTTCCAGATCCGGATATATTTTGTCGAGCTTTGGCTTGTTCAAGAGTGTACCCTAGTTATATTTCAGCATTGTGCACTGTTAAGATAAGTGATAAGATGTTCTTAGTTGGCAACTATTTGTTATTAATAACTACAATATGGAGAAGATTGTTGTTGGAATCATCATTCCTTAGACTTAGTTTCCCTTAAATATGCTTTTCAAGCTTATTTTATTCTGATGTTGCCTAAGTTATTTTCTTATGAACAAATGTGCATTCAGGTTTCCATGATCGCACTGCTCCTTCGAGCGACAAGATCTTTATAAAGGTAAAACTTTCATTGGTATTTCTCTGGTTTTCTAAGGAGTTCAATGTTTCTAGATATTCTGTTTTATAATGTGATAGGAGCTACCCATTCTTAATAATTGATAAATTTTATTACTATTACACAGCCAATGTTATTTTCCTCCCCCCCCCTATTTCTAACTATTTTCTGCTTTGAGCACTTATTTCTCTCAACCTGCTTATGTTAGTCATGTGTTGTTGGATGATTTGCAGTATAAAGATAGCTTAAACAGGTAATATCTGTTTGCAGGCAACGGGTGGTGGTGCTTACAAATTTGCTGACCTTTTCAAAGAAAAGCTCGGTGTCAGTCTTGACAAGGAAGATGAAATGGAGTGTCTTGTGACTGGTGCAAATTTTTTGCTTAAGGTGGGATTCTAATACTGCAAAAGTGTTGTTGGTATGAACAAATTAGAGTCTTTCTAAATTCTCATTAGTATTTAATCTCCAACTATCATGAAGCCAATCCTATCTGTTGTCCTCCTGAATATATCTGTGTGCTAATATTTATTCTCTTTTCACTTTTTTGGAAATTTACGTATGCCTTTTAAATGTATTGTATTCATTTTGAATTGATGCAAATAGAGAATTTAACATTATGCCCCTTGCCTTCAGATAATTTTTCCGTATTCAGCAACTGGTTAACTATTTACAATCTGAAACTATGGTCCGCTAATGTGTGAGTGAGAGAATGGAAAGATATTGACATTGCTATTTGATGGCATAGTTCTTTTATCTATGAGATTATTCTAGTTGGGTTCAACTCCTTATGGAGTCTTGGTGAGTTATAATGAAAGTGATTTTGAACTTTTCTTCTTCTCAGATCTCTAAATTTAGAGAATACACTCATCTTTATTTTTGAAAATGAAAGTTTTATTTATATACGGGCGTTTGTACTTATTCCTCTACTCATAGTCATAATGTTCTCTGAAAGTTACTGTGAACCTTCTTGCAGTCTCTTTTCCCATTAGGGTGGAGGAATATATTTATCAATACAAAATATGCATGGCAGTGAAATACAGTTCTAGTTGTACTTATTCGGTGACGTTGTTCTATGGGAGTTGGCACGTAGCTTCTATGTTTTTTGACACTGAGTATCTATTTGCACATTGTTCTTTGATAGGCAGTCCACCAAGAAGCTTTTACATACTTGGATGGTCAGAAGGAATTTGTTCAGATTGACCCTAATGATTTATATCCTTATCTTCTTGTTAACATTGGGTCTGGTGTTAGCATGATAAAGGTATTATCGTCATCTACATTACTTTGGTAATATTTAAAGCTTTTAATACGTATAGTTGATTTTCAATCTTTTGGTATATAGGTGGATGGAGATGGCAAGTTTGAGCGAGTTAGTGGAACTAGCCTTGGAGGTGGCACCTTTTGGGGTTTGGGAAGACTTTTGACGAAGTGCAAGAAGTAATTATCATGTCCCAATTGTCTACCTTAATCTTTGATTTCCTCTAATGTTGTGTTTTATTGTATGTTAACAAATATATTTTCTGTCACAGTTTTGATGAGCTACTGGAGCTAAGTCATCGAGGAAATAATAGAATTTTAGATATGCTTGTTGGTGATATCTATGGTGGAACCGACTATGCAAAGGTACGGAGATGTCTTTCTTCTAACTTAGACTATGAGAACCGCCACTCTCCGTATTGATGTATGTATAATGGATTTTTTTCATATAACAGGACTTCAGTTTGATTCGACATGATAAACGTTTGTAAATTGCCATCTTTGACTTTTTGACATGTAACCAATTAAACTGCTTCACAACTGTTTTATTAATGACAGATTGGTCTCTCTTCAACAACAATTGCTTCCAGTTTTGGCAAGGCCATTTCTGAAAGTAAAGAGCTGGGAGATTACCAACCTGAAGACGTATCCCGCTCCCTTTTACGAATGATTTCAAATAATATTGGCCAGGTTAGTTTATATAATGGTTATCTGGCTATGGTAAATCAAATGTTTATCCTAAAACAGTGCAGAATTAATATTTCAGCTATTCTCAGAATTATATCCGATAAGTATCATGCTTGTGACTTGTAATTAATACTAATCGTTGTTCTGTTGGCTTCATTTTCCTTTTCTTGTCCCAGATATCATACTTGAATGCACTTAGATTTGGCCTTAAGCGGATATTTTTTGCCGGATTTTTCATTCGGGGTCATGCCTATACTATGGACACTATTTCTGTTGCTGTTAATTTCTGGTAACCATAGAAGCTATTGCATTCTGATATTTTTCTCTTTTACCAATATCAATCTTCCTCGACTATCAGTTAAATTTCTTGCTTTCTTCCCTGAAATGCTATCTTACAGGTCTAAAGGTGAGGCTAAAGCAATGTTTCTTCGGCATGAAGGTTTTCTTGGGACACTAGGTGCATTCATGAGCTACGAGAAGCAGTGTCTCGATGGTTTGACGGTCCATAAAATGCAGCAAAAGTTCCCCATCAGTGTATCCTCAGCCGGAGATAATATTTACTGCTCACTGAACAGTAATTCAGATGAGAATGGAAGTATTGAGTGCACCGTATACGGAACATAGAGATACAACAGACAAGACAAAGTGATCTTATGGAAGACTCTAGGTAACCATGCATCCCATCTTGAAGAATGTGTTTTACATAATAGATACGCCGCACGACCTGTAATTTCAATGGAAATCGATACGAAGAAACAATAAAGAGAGTTACAACTCACTAGTAGACAGATTGTGTTGCTTTCCCCATCATTGTAGCCTACATGTACCATATATGTAGTTTTTTTTTGCTTTCTTGTAATGAAATTAATTCACTTCAATCAGTTTTTCTTCTGAATATCTGATTTACCCGATTAGATTCAAGCATTCGATTTTGATTCTGGTGTGGGGAGGCATTTTGGTATCTGATCTTCCAGGGGTTTGCTTTGTTCGTTATTTGTTTGTGATTCGAGTTCTGATATATACATTCGAACATCATATGGGTTTTCAAAAATATAAGAAAATAAGTTCATATCAGCCAAATATCTGCATCGAGTCATGTAAGATGATACAAGTGTTTCTGGAAATTTTCAAAAGTTCAAACAGAAACATCATAACAATGATGTGCATTTTTCACATGAAATACTATCATACAACACTCAACATCCTCTTACCACGCGGCTTTGCATTTCTCCTATGAAGGTTCCATCTGCGTTTAATGTCGTAGATCTGCCAAACTTGATGATGTTCTTTAATTTGCTTAGAAAATCTAAGCTCGTTGTCTAAATTTTCAGCGGCAAAGACACCCTTTAGTCTGGCAGCTTCATCGAGCAGATCTTGGATCAACATCTCGGTGGTTTTGCTGGTTATTCCCCTTAGATACCAAGAAATGGGTGGGGGAGGAACAATAGCTGGCTGAATCAGTTGGTCCAAGCTCACCTTCGACCCGATCCTTCCTTTACCCCAAGTACATGAACAATACTCTGCCCATGTTTTAGGTTTGAGAGGAAAGCATGTTTCTTCATCGACAAAAACAGGCTCTACTCTCCAGTGACCTTCAAATTTTTTCATGAATCCCGCGTTTACTTGCTTGAACTTCATCTGTAACAGTCATCATTAGAATATAATCCATGCATGATCTTTCTCAGTAACAACTTATGCATTGGGGAATTCAGACATGATAAGATTAAGCAAAAGAAATAAAATGCTTCACTGAGTGGAGAATCAAATCTTTTAATGTCCAGGTACACAAAGATTGAAATTGTTTAATGTAACTCAGCAGTCAGCACCACAAAAACAATAAGAGAAGGCTCGCTCATGGATAGTAACATCGAATAACCGGAAAAAAGTAATCCTTACCGAGTGATCTTCTCTGTTTTGATCCACTAGAACATGAACTGAGATGGTCCCCGACCACCAAAGGAATCTCCATAAAGCTGTTTGCTCCACTTCGACCACCTGTCTTTGACCTTCATCAACTAAAACCTTTCTAGATATCACTTCCTGAAGCATAAGATAGGTTTATTAAGTAAAAATAAAAAACATCTGAAACGGCTTGAAACTTATAAGCTGCAAATGACATTGCTTAAGATTAGTAGTCTTACCAATGATAGAGAACATCATATTTACCACCGCAGGTGAAAATGTAACATTTACCTTAATATTTTTGAAAACTCTCTTGTTATCAGGATCGATTACAATGTTATACACCGCATCAGGAGGCAATCCGACATTAACTTTTGCCTTAAGGTTGCAAAGAGAACCTTTTGGTACACTGACCTGCCAAGAATAACATTAGGTTCCTAATACCTTGCAAATTGATAGATGTTTAAGGTAAAATATCAGACAAAGTAATTGAGAATGTAAGGTGACAGCAACCAAGTGCAAACATTGGATAATAGATATATAGTCAACCTTAAATATTAAAAATCAGGATTTTTCTTCAATGTTGCCTATATGGAAGAAATAGTACTATGAAAGTGTCCTCTAAAGTTACAAAATGACATTCTATGATAGCTCCGTTGTTCAAACTTGGGTGTGTCGGACTCGGACATGAGCATGTGTTTGGCACGGGTATGTTCAATTTTTTCTATGTTTTTCCCTATATTTTGAGGGTCATATCCCTGTATCCATGTCCATACTTGTTTCAAACACATTTCTCGAAGACGGGAACTTCGAGAAACTAGAATCACTCTTGAGAATGAAACTGCAAATTTCTACAATGATTCTTTACCTTAATTTCTGGAGGTTGATTGACCCATGTAGGGTTTTCTCTCCAATCTTGCATTTGCTTCTCCAGTTCGATCCCCAATCCAGCAGATAAACCCTTCTTCCCAAGAGAAGAGTTAACTGATTTTCTTTCATCGTTATCGTTTGCTAATCTCTTGATCTGTGACTGTAACAAAAAACAAGACCCTGCCCTTCAAAAATCTAATATAGAAAAAACCATCCATCAACACAGCTTTCCAATTTCCATTGGACGGATTCACCTCTACATATGAGCCATGACTAACCTTAAGACAATTTTGAAGCTGGTTTGGAAGCTGAACCAAAAAGGCAGAAAATGCAGGATAAAGAACCTTCAGTTTTCCATTTCTGTCACTCCTAGGAATATCGATGCTTTCTTTTTTCCCTTCCATCAAACCTGTCAAAATCTAAACTACATACGTTAATCCACAATAAACTAAAAGATGTTTTATGTCATTGCTTTGGATAAAAATACTATATAAGCAAGTTTACAGATAGCAGAGACTGCAAAGCTTAGCGGCAAGATATTTAGTAACTACCATGGGACTCAGCTATTAGTTTCTCACTTTCTCGACTATGCCGCGTTTCAAATGTTCGATGCAAAAGCGTATTAAACACCAAAACCTGTATAACTTTGAATAAATCCTGGATGAACAATATAACATAGAACTAATGCTTATTCGCCAAGTTTAAAAATGCAATTTGTTCCTACATAATAAAGATGAGATAAGACAAACCCTTAGTTAAACAAACAAACTACCCACACTGAGACAATCTCCGGAATTATCTACCGTATTTGTAATCTCCGGCTGTATAAAGAAACCCGAGTAAGAAACCATATTTTAGTTAAGTGTTCTGGATAGGTCAAGCACATTAAGCCATATCTCTAAAGTTTCTACTGCAACCCCAAAATTTTAGTTAACAGTAACATTCTATGTATTTTCATCAGCCGATATACTGAAAGTTAGGGATGTAAAAAGCTGACCACAACTGAAAACCCGACTGAAACCGGCTCGAGTCAAAACCTGAAATGACCTTTACCCGATTTTACCCGACAGTATCCGACCTGAAACCCATCCGATCACCTGTTTTTACATCCCTACTGAAAGCACATAAGTTAATATACTAAGAACTAGGCAAAAATGGAGTAAAACCATAAAAGCTCCACTAATAAGTTTAAACTAACCATTTGATCAAATTAATCAAATTAAGTCAGCTCTAAACTGACGCCAGATATGAAAGAAATTTATGAATAAATGGAACAATTTTGAGACAAATTCTTAGCAGTATTTCATGGTCTGCTGCAAAATTCAAGATTCTAATTCAACATGGGCTAATCAGAATCAATACCCATTAAAATTTACAATGAAAAAGATGAAAGGCAAATACCAGAAGACCCAGAATCAGAAAAGAAACATAAACATTACAGGCAGAAATTTAACAGGATTTTCAATGAAGAAAACATGGGTTTAACTCACAACGCTGATCTGGTGACGAGAATATTCATTCCAGTTGAGATTCAACGTGAGAAAAGAGAACCCAGGGATTTGAATTTTCTGCAGGAAATTGTTATTTTCTTCTGTTTTTCAGTTTATTATTTAGAATTTTAGAAGTTAGGTGCAACACGTGACGCACATGGAGAAAAGAAATTGGAGGGAGCAATATGAGCTTCAGAGCTTCGTCTTCCTGTACGTTTGCAAGTTCAACCATTCACTCGAAAAGAAAGCTTACTTAAACTTCCAGATGGGTAATTTACATTTGAGTCATTGAAGTTCACATAACTTTCATATAGGTACAAGCTAATTTTATTAAATTAAACTTCTTTCATTTAACATTTTCATAATATAAAATTAATTAATTTTATTTGATTCTTCATTAAACTTACATTCTTTATTCAAAATACTTTTCATAATACCCATAGATCAATGGTTTAATTTTATTAATTAAGTTAAATTTTGAAATATTAAATTTTCACTAATACACTCTTTTTAAAACTATTCGCAGATCGAACCTTCAATCACTGGTTAACATACATCAATTTCAAGGTTAACTATAAAATAAGTGCCGAAACTATGCTACTTTTTTTGCAATAAGTGCCTAAAGTATTTTTTTTACTGAAATAGGTGCTTAAAGTTTTATTTTTGGCTAAAATAGGTGTATAAAATTTTATTTTTTACTTGTTTTATAGTCAACTGAGGCACCTAGTTCCGCAAAAAAAGAAAACTTAAGATATCTATTTCAGTCAAAAAATTTAATTTAGGCAACTATTGCAAAAAAAAAAGAGAGAGAGTATAATTTGGATGCTTACACTTCTAAAATATCACAACACTAACTACAGCTACAGATTATTTATGAGGCCTATTTACAAAGCCAAGTCCCAAGTTTTCCTACTTCTTGATCTTTAAGCATATAAGCTACTTAATAGTTAATATTACCAGCAAAAGGAATAACAATATTACATGTGCAAGCCTTCAGATTATGGGTTTCCAATTGTGGTCACAAAAGGCACCAGCCTTCTATATTCCCTTCTTCTCCCCAAGGCGCAGCTATCGAGCACCCGTCCAAGGATCAATCGGGTGTTCTGCAAAGCCACCTCTCTAGGCGGCATACCCGAGTCGGTGGAGAATGGTTGCGTGACTGATGTTGAACCTGCCCCGTACCCTGATCCCAAAGCATACTGCAGCGGCCCACTTCGAGCCTTGAATGAAGTCTGAGGAGCTAGCGTCTTCTCATCTGATCCATTTTCAAATGTCCCGGACTCGTGTGCATGTGTACCAGTCAATGAACTACAACTCTGCAAGAGAGCTTCTAATACACTTAGTGCCTCCCAACTCAATGAGCTCTCCACTAGCTGGGATACGATAGCATACATATGTGGGCTTTGAGCCGAATCCATAGGAGTGTGCTGGAGCAATGCCTTAAGGATGAGCAATATTACACGTTGATACTCAGCTGGACCTCGCTCCAGTAGCCGCAGCAAGTGTCCAAAAGCAAGAGCTGAGTGCTTAGGGAACCATTCGTTGCATAACAACGGTGATACACAGGCAAGAAGGTTATCAATGCTTTTGATCTCACCTCTGGAGTAAGCCATAAACACGGTAGCTAAATCATCCAATGATTCAGCTCGACACCAAATTGAGATATTGGCAGCTACAGAGCAGGCTTTCTGGTACTGTTGGTGAAGTGGTGAAGCTGAACCCAATGATGGATCTTTGCTCAGCTGTAAGCAAAGCCAGGGAAGCAATCCTGTAATGTGCATAAGTAGTCTGGTCTCATGATCCCCAAAAATGGAGTCGCATGAGTGTACTGTGATCCGAGAGAGGACCTCAATTGCTACACCATGACTAACAGTGGACATCAGTCCTTTAAGTACAAGAGGCTGTACTCCTTCAAATGCGGGGAGATTTCCCTTAGATTCGATCCGCTGAAAGTCTGCAGTATCAACATTATCGAGCTCATCCCGAGGCATGCTGGAAAGGATGACATTTTCAATTGTTCTGTCCCGGAATGACAAACGGTCAATCACACGTGAGAAAAGCTCAAGAACCTGGCAGTAGATATGAATGAAATCTGTGTGCATCATTGCCACACAACCCCAAAAGAGTTGAGGGTAGAGTATGACCTTTTCTGGCTCCATGTTCTCAACCATTACTTGCAGTGTCAGTAAAATTTCCATGATGAAGCCAAGAACAGGAGGTATTGGATTTCCCAAGCATCTATGTAGGCACCGAAGGAGTAACACACATGTGTCACTTGTAACACTAGGCCGCAATGCACGATAGATCTGGTGGGAACGACAAGCAAGGTGCCTTGACGTGCACTCCATGGCCCATTTGAGTGCTTCAACACCCCAAGTTTCACGAAGATCTCCTTGGAAGAAGATTGCATCAACCATACTCTGAACAAGGGCAGACAGAAGAGCAGCACTAGGAAGCTCTGTCCTTGTAACAGTAGGGTCCTCATTCTCCCACATCATGCTCCCCCGCTTTGACTGAACATACTTGATCAGACTAACAACCTGTTGCTTGTTCTCTCCATCACTGTTTTCTACTTCGTACAGCTCCAAGTGCCGACCAGCAAGCGAATATAGTAGATTAACAAGCAAATGCTGGCAATGCTCCAACACGATATCCTCAGAGCTATCCATTGAAACAAATGTGACATGAAAGAGCAGAGGTAAGTGCTCACGAAAGTCTTCATCATTCTCATATGCAATTTCAGCAAGTAGGATCAATGCTATATCCGCATGAGTGAGTGAGTGCTGCTGGTGCCCTTGCAAAGCTGAATGAAGTTCTTTAGCATTGATGCCATGCATACCAATCCCAGAATGTAAGATATCTTCACCAGAATTTGGAGTGTCAATCAAGTAGTCTCCACTATCACGGGAAACATGGCGGCTCCGTAAACTTCCTGTGGAACTTCGAACCCCCATTAAAGGACCTGACATGTTTACTAAAGCTGGAAGGAGCTGACCTGACCTGCCTGCAGTTACAGGAACAATGTTCAATTCTGGAGGCATGGGACTTAGTGGGCCTGAGGCACTTCGCCCTGTAACACCAGCTGTCCGCCAACTCAGGCTGCCACTGGTATTTCTCAATGGACCATCAAGTGAACCCCGGACAAGTAATGGTGACATATGTGGCTGGCTGTCTGCAACAGATGCAATCTGAGTGGGTGCAGGCCCCTGAGAGAATTCCAAAACAAAATTCCCATTGGCATCGGCCCTGTTTGTACTTGACCCAATTGGTTCAATGCTATCTTCCAGCATCCGCTGGGACAGCTGATAAACCAGGTGATCAATTGTGCGTTGTGGGCAAATACGTGCTAGATACAGACTTACTCTCTTGGCAACTGAGAAATACGTGGCAAAAGCACCACTTATTTCAGCAGATGCATTTGAATCACAGTCCTCAATTCCTTTTGTAATCAAGAAATCTAAAACAGGACTAATGTTTCGAGGCTTGCTGGCAATTGTGCTCCAAAGTTTCTCAATTTCATCAGGAAACTGATCTCCATGCCTCCACGTCACATAATAAAGACTTTTTAGTAATCTTTCACCCCAACCTGAGTCCTTCAGTTTCCAAAAGTTCAGGTTTTCAATCCATGGAGCCATACAGGTTAACACCTGATGCTGGGCAATTATATCAACTGCATCAAGTTGTCTTTGCATGATCTCTTCACAGAGGAGCTTGCTCAACTCAGGATGATCTTTGGCTAGTTTGCATGAGAGCTTGTACTGGAACTGTTGGTAGGAATCAGGTAGATTACCAACAACAGCAGCTCGATAGCTACCTGAGCCTTCAGTGCCATCTTCAGCCCATTCACGGACAGAGAGTGTCTCAAGCATCTGAAGGGCATCATCACGGATTTGCCTAGATGGGTCCACTACCTTGTAGAGGATCAGGCTTAAAAGCCTCTGAATTTCACATTTTGGTATCTCTTGTCTCATGTAGACCTCAGCCAGTACACTGAAGTAACCATCGGCTATAGCAGGGTCGGAGTAATAGCACTGAGAATAATATTGTTAATTAGTCTCAAGGAGTGAAATGGGTAAATACTATATTTAGGGCTAATGTGAAAAAAGAACAATGCAGCATTCAAACAATCTGAAATGTACAAGAAAAGAAGCACTAATATTGAGCACACTACAGAAATTGGCAAACAAGGAAATCAACCACATAATTAGAAAAGCAGAAATATGAAATAAATGTTAAGAAAATTTTATTTACTATCATTGAAAGACAAAATCTTATCATCATCTTCCTCATTCTGTTTTTATTGCTTAGAAGATCTGTAAACCTATCATGGCCATAATCCAACAACCACTAATTAGAGGGACACAACAGAGTCAACAATCATGCATTCACTTCGTAGTTCTAAATGCATCTTTATTTGGCAAGAAAAAGATGCCTATATCAAGGGACATACCTGATCGATGCAAGCAGGAAACAAATCCAAATTTGTAATAAGAAGATTTTTCAATGCTAATTTCGCTAAGGCAACACGATGATGACCACCTTTATGCCTATCGCGACCAGTGGCTCCACGTCCTTCTCCTGTGTATTTGGAGTAAGATGGAGTTCTTGGATCAACTGGTGAATAACCATATGGGACCTTGGGTGCAGGCTCATTGAACAAACTATTAATCCAAAATATAACCCTGCCACTCATTTTTCTTGCATTGTCGTCAAAACAAGGACCATACAAAAGTGAAGCCATAGCAGTCATAGAGACCCAGTGGATGGCCTCAATTTGTTCGCTCAATTCTTTGTCAAATGAAATTTTGTCCCCAGAATCTTTTGACCTGTGTTGTGAAGTCTTATATCGTTCAACTTCACGTCGATAGTCATTAACACTATCCTGTCCCCAAGTACTTCCAGTGTCATCGCACCAGGATAAAAGAAGATCAAATAGTTTCTTCCTGAGTCTAATATCAAACCGCTCTGCTTTTGAATCCACAAATTCAGGAGCCAGAGATCTTAAAACTGAAGCGAGTGCATAACGGAGTGTTTGTGAGTCTTGAAAGCTATCGGCAGATGCTGGTGCAATCTGTTTAGTTGTGTCTTCAATAAACTTCAAATAATGGCGACGAAATACAGGCTTCCGGCCCAAGAATCCCGGCCAGATGCTCTCAGCAACTTTGCGATAAATATTGGCAATATGGACTCGAAGATCCTCACGGCGTGTCTGTTTTTGACTCTGCATCCGAACGGATAAGTTGGAACTTAGGAATCAATCCAACTATTTGCAATAAAGACTTACTCTCTCATTTGTCATTAGGATGAAACAAAAAATAGAGGAAATAGTACTCTGATGCTATTTTTGGGGACATGGATTTGAAAATTTGTATTTCATTCGCTACACTATATGGATTGTGATAATGAAATGCAAACATTATGTATAAGTTAGTTACAATCCAATAAGATTATATTTTTAAAAAAGAGAAAAAGATTAATTTCAAATTGAAAATATTTGTGGGTATTTTGAAATTCATTACTAAATATGCATCAAACAAATCCGTGAATTTGACAAATAACCAAAAATGTTATATTTACTAGTGTCAATACACAATGTATACTGTTTTTGAAATTTTAGTTTCCAAAGACAACCCAAGTGAACTCTTCAAAAAGAGGTCAAAACCGTGCTCCACTAAAGGAACCAAATAAATTAAAGATGAATTTGGTCTAATTTGACAATATACATACCTTCCACTTTGGTTTTCCCTCTGTTTCAAAAGATGCCTCCTCAACAAAAGTTGTGAGCTCACTAAACATTATTTCACAGGATTCCAGATGCGAGTGCCCAAGAGCCATGGTAGCAGCATGCTAAATTATAAAGGGAAATAAGTCATTTTCGGCATTCAAGAGATGCAGTTATAAGAGACTCAGACTACTACTCTCATAATACTTCTGATATTATGCTGGATTTCAGGTACACTCTTAAAACCTTGAATCCCTCCTTCCAAGGACGGCCCCCAAGATATACCCAATCCAACAAGAGAAAGAGAAAGAGAAAGAGAGAGAGATAGTTGAGAAATTATTCAATCACATGTAATTGAACTTTCAAGCACCAGCATAGTCTATTAGATGGATATTGTTTCATCCATCATGTATGTGGACAAGTATGGATAGTTGACAAATATTCTCATATTGCTTCCCATAAAAAATTTGAAGAAAGAAATAAAAAATAGCCCTGTCTCTGTACCAAACCTGAGCAATTTGTTATCTGACATAAGAATCAAGAAAAGATGAAGCAAAATGTAGGCTCAGAGTTGCCGACACCAGTAAACAATGAAAGCAGGAAGCTAATTTTTATTTAGGAGAGAGAAATTAGTTAAAGGTATACAATGCAGAAACCATGAATGGAATTTAAAAACCTCCAAAAACTTGTCCAAATTCTTTGTACTGTATTTGATTGAATTCAAAGCTTCAAAATTAGATGGATCTAGCAGCACAGCTTTTCAAACTGAAAGAAAAGAATTAAACTGAATTTAAAATTACACAACCTAGTTAGTACAACATCTATTTACCATCCTCCTTTCTCCTCCTTGTATTATTTATAGTAAAAATGCAAAACACCAAAGAACTGATTGTTAATTGTACTCATCAACATTGATAAATCACAACCCCAGTGAAACAGTATAAAAAATTGAATGGGGAAGCCATTGCATACCATCACAAGGCACTTTACCCCATTTCTCATGTTCTAGCAGAAACAATGCCCATAATTATGTACTCAGGACATTCATGCATTTACTCTAATAAAGTAGAATGACGTCATTAATATGTACTTACTATGTGTGCTTCTGATCCAGATTTCAGAGAGGGGAAAATAAGATGGTAAAGTTCTCTTGTTGCAGCTATGCTTCCAGCTTCCCTACTATCTGGTGGACATGAACATACAAACATTGCATACATGAGCCACTGATCCAGTTTGTTATCCACATCTTGCGATTGATGAGCTTTTCCACCTAACTCAGCAGGGGTAATATGAGCAAGACGATGCAAAACCTCTACCCTGCTCAGTGAGATGGGTTAGAGAAGGATCCATGGTTCATTAATCTTAAAACTAATTAATCTGGAAAATTTTATATGGAAGCAAATAGAAATTTATATCCCTTCCTTTTTATTCCCATTTTGGAATCAAAGATGGAAAGGCTAAAACAGATTCCGTTCACTGTACTTCATGCTATGTTACAAATAATGTATTCCTTGGCAATTTTTACATTTTTAAAAGGAAGTAAGCTCTAAATTAACCATAAAGAACTGATACAAATAACTATCTTATCGCACTTACTTAGCATCTTGAACTGAGCTTGGGCAAAGTTCAGCAGCATATTTGATGAGCTCACTGAGACACCTGGCCCACCTGTTCTTATCAGGACTCTCAAATATTATAGATTGAAGAGTCACCTCAGGAGGAATTGCATCAGATTCTCTCTTGTAATCAAAAAGACGACCAGAGTCCCAGTAACAACTCTGAACTATGTCCTCCTGCAATATATAGCTTACTTCAGAATACAATGCAGAGAAATTACACAGAATATGTCAAATAAAGGAAATCATAAAATAGATGTGTCCCACCCCATGTTCTTCCAGCACATCAATTATAAATATAGGTTCAGCTTCATATCTTATATCATGATCTGTCTGCTCTCGAAGTGTAAGATCTCGTATGTCATTCCTTAAGGCACGTACACAGCGCAATAACTCCAATGCTGTGTGACGGATCTGGCTGTCCACAGAGCTAAGAAAGATGAGACCAACTGCATCTATCTCTGATGCGCGAAACTCAATAGGTTCCCCTGGTTGATGGAAAGAAGTGCTCTTGAATCTACTATTTTGCTGCAGCATCTGCTTTGCACCTTCTTCCGGTTTATCATCAATCAGACAAGCTCTCCAAAAACGCATAAGTTCTAACAGTCGCACCAATGATGTTTGAATCAGAAGAGGGAATTCATCAGGTAGTCGGAGGATGAAGTTGGCCATCCCTCTCATAACTGCAAAGCGGCGATGAGGAAGGTATCTTACAATCCGGTTCAGTACCTGAACTGCTTCCTCACGAACGCCGGGATCAATGCTTATCCCGTGTTGAGGTATTATTTCAGTTATCTTATCAATTCGGCCAACTTCTTCAATCAGGTAAGGTATGCACTTCAGCACTGAACGGAACAAATATCCTTGGGACTTTTCCTTGGTTACAGCATCTGGAAAGATGGAATTCACATGAGAAATGCCATTAAATCCAGATAAGAGATAAATAGAAGCCAAAAGTGGATATCTAGCATTGCTAGGAGCAACAGATCTTGAAGCATGTAATTCGGTAAATTCAATTCACAGCAGATGTGCAAAACAATAACAGACTTCAGACTTCTATAGTTCTATTTATAATAGAGTATCCATGCAGGAGGTAAATCCCAATCAGAAAAATCAGCATGTGATTCCGGTAAATGTATATCAATAAATATTTTATCCCATTTCCTGATTTACTATTGGTTCTCGTTTTAATTTCGTCAACGTATAGAGGAAGAATTCTTCAACCATGATATAGGTTCTAGACAACTTACATGATATCAAAAGTAACTTTACCAGTGAGTCTGAGTCTATGATTATTTCAGTCTAAAGCATGACATAAATTTGGCCATCTCTAATATTTCCATTTTCTACCTGAAAATATCCATTTTCTTTTCTTTTTTAAGACTAAGCTAAAATATAGTCCAATATAGATCCCTCTTGAATACCTGGTACTAAGAACGGACAGAATCGTAATACAAGTATAACACAACACTGACCCATCAACACGGCAATTTATAAAGAGTGAAGACACAGATACAGTACGATATGGCAATAAAAAGTATTTTTCATAAATTTTTATTTAAAAAATATTCAGTATAAGTAAAAGTATCAATATTATAAACAACATTACAGGTTTAAATATACTCATTAATTTATACGAATTATATAATCCAAAGATAATCCTCCTTCCGCTGGCTGGACGCCCCCATTCAGGGGCGCGAAAGGCTAAGAAGGGGGTTTTTAACGAGGCCTCTCCTTCTTATCAAAAAAAAAAAAAATCCAAAGATAATAGTATAAAACATCTAAAGATGTCATCATTCTTTTATTGTACTTGAACTATACTGTGCACGTATTAAACTCAACAAATGAAAAAACTTCTAAAATAAATTATATGCTTAAAAACATAGAGCCCTTTTACTTTCCCTGTGCATACCAAACTCTTTCTTTTACTTTTTGGTGTTGATTTAAATCTCTACTTTTTCCTTTCATTTAACTTCCTTTTCTATTCTCTCTATGTTCTCTCCATCTCACTCTAAGCCCAATTCCAGCGTCAAACCCAGCTGTCTGCTGCTGCTGATTGTCATCGACCACTAGTTTGCCAGCGACGTTACTTTACCCACTTCAATCATTCTTTTCCATCTTACCCTTTTATCAAGGAGTTAGATATTTACGAAAAAGCCTTGAAAACCCTACATCTACTTTCAAAGTCTGTGGCCTCCCACACCAAGAAACCCTCTGCCACTCAAAATCACCTGAAATTTTGATATGTTTCCATTCTCTTCTTGTTCTACCTTTTCACCAGTTCCGAAGTTCTAAAAGTATAAACTTCGCCACCAGCTTCCTTCTCTTCCGTCACTAAGGACGCCTCTTCTCTTGTTCCCACATGCCTTGACCGAGTCAGAACTGTATGCCATTGAGTTTCACTTTTTTGCATGCCCTGACATTCTGGCATGTCATCGACTCAGCATATACGTGTTGGACAAATGCATGACCCAGGTACAAGGGGTTTTCCCCATCTCTGCTTCATAGTTGGGTATAGTCAAGCACATAAGCTTGCTCTACTATTATTTAATGCGTCAATTATATATGAGAGAGTGACCAAAGAAATAAGCTCAGAAAGGAAAACCTAGAAAATTTGTATATAAGTTTATCTTTGTTGAGGCAGATTCAAGCTGTCCTAGGTCAGATCGGTAGAGGCATTGGTTTGAGCAAAAATCAATCCAGCAATCACGCTAAGGCATGACATAATGTTTAATTTTCCAAAGGAAACAATACTCAACTAATTCAATTCAGTTTTGCAAATGACCAATTGCTGCATCTTGAGCTTAGGTTTGATGCACAGACAACTGCCACATTTCAAGATTTGCATGTTTTCAACCCACTGTTCAACAAATAAATTTCAAATGACAACAATTTAGCTGGGAATTATTATCTAGCCATTTTTCAGAATATAAACATTGTTATGGTGATTAACCATCACATGGAATAGAAGAGCCAGATGAATCCATATACGAATTCAAAATTTCTTAGTCCCTTTTAACTTCATGTGATTGGAAGCCAAAATTTAGTTAATTGAATACTGATTCAGATTTCAGCGATCAAAAAGATTTTAGAGGAAAGAATTACCTATTGCGGTTCTTGAAGAAGTCAGAAGAGCCTGGCTGTATGTCCTATGGCAAGACCTTAAAATTGACTCAATTGCAGACTTTACTTTTGGTCTGTAATGGTCAATCTCATGACCTGCTCATACAACATAAATGGGATGGAGATTGGTATGAAACGTATTGAAATAATTTGCAGTATTCAACCACTTATTAATTACCTTTAAATGTTTCCAAGCCAATCTGCTGGCTTGAAGGTGACATAACAAGCAAAGCACGTAAACCAATAACTTTTGCTTCACTAGTGCTATCTTGCTTCAGCAATTCTAAGATCATATGGTTCATGGCAAAATCAAGGTTATGTTCTGCTATAGTCACACAGAATTCCACAAGTTTATCATGTTGTACATCCTGCGTAAGCATTCCTTTCCTCAAAATTGTTAAAAGTTGAGAAGTTACACTATCAAGGTAATCCCATATACGATTTGGGGGCTGATTAGCTGCATGGACACTCAAGTAGAATCTCAAAACTCTATGGAGACAGTCCAAAGCCATGAAGCGGTGATTCTTGTCCTGCATGAAGAGCAGCAGATGCTTTGTTACAGTCCAGTTGAATGGAAACTTGTAAACAAGTAAAAGGAAAAGAACACTTAGCAAAATCAACCAGGTAACTCTATGCATGATCGGTCCACCCATGACACAACTATATATATGTATAAAAGAAAGCATACTCGTAGAAACTTATAGAGTTGCTCCATGTGTGAGCTTAAGTTGCTGTGGAATATTTGAGGATCACCAAGACACAGAAGAAGAGTCGCCAAAGGATAACCAACCTAACACACAAGCGGTCACGTTAACAGACAATCAAACAATTTAAAATTCCAAGTATATAGAATGATGCTCTTACAGCTATATGCTTGCTCTGTTTATCCATCCAATGCATGAGATTCTCTCTGATCCTCCCAACAGCTTCGTACCACAGAGTGAGTGCAGGTTCTACACCAGCAGGAGGCCATTGGTTTTTCCCGCCATCTGCAAGTGGTGCTAGGATGTTGAAAAGCATGTTGCAAAGTGCATGGTGAAGCTCACTTTTTCGTTTATGTGGAGCACGGATAAGAGGGTTTGCTTTTGCCACAAAGGAGGCTGATGCATTCAATCCTCCCTCAGTCTTGACCTGGCAACTAATTATTGTTATATACTGGTCCTCGTACAACCTTTTCTTCAAGGGGAAAAAGAAGAAAAATGTTTCTTTTACATACCCCTAGCTTCAGGTAGCGCATCCCATTTATGATACTAAGTGTTTCACTTCTGGCAACGTTACTGTCTATCCGGCGAGAATTCAATTCCATGAAAAAGCGCTCAGTTACAGAACTAAATCTATAAAAGAAATAGAAGGAACAATTAATATTTATATGAATAGAATGAAGCTTAACTTTCAAGCTATGTTGCTCAGACTCTTTATTTTTCTTGAACTACCTATGTCCGGCACATGGATATGGAATATGACCTCCAAGGATCCTCCAAGAACATGGAAACCCTTAGAGAAGTCTAACCATACCTGTGTGCAATACATACATCCAACACTCCCACACAAGTCCAAGTAAGACAGCCTTCAAGACATGTAGGGATGGGCATTTCACCCGGACCCGACGGGTTCCGACCCGACCCGGCCCGATCGGGTTGGATATTTTTATGAAAAAAATCGGGTTCGGGTCGGGTTTTTGTGTAGGGTGAGGTCGGGTCGGGTTTTTGTGTAGGGTGAGGTCGGGTCGGGTTCGGGTTTTAGGGTGAAAAAATTCTACCCGACCCGGGACTAATAGTGTAATTTTCCCCTAAATTTTTTAGGGATATTTGTAATAATACCCCCTCTTTATATATTTTTTTATAATTAGGTCCTTAAAATTAATTTTTTATTTACATTTTAGTCCTTAAATTTATTATTCTTTTATAATTATGTCTCTTAAAATTATTTTTTTACAATTAGGTCCCTAAAATTATTTTTTTTTCCTATAGGTCGGGTCGGGTCGGGGTCGGGTTTGGAATATTTATTTTCGGGTCGGGTTTTTTAAAGAATTAGATCGGGTCGGGTCGGGTTCGGGTGGGCCAAAAACCCGACCCGACCCGTGCCCATCCCTAAAGACATGCCATAAAACATTTATGCCTATTTCTGAACCAAAATTTTCAGCGGCAACTTAGATCTTCAAGAATTTGACAAATAAATGCATCGGGAAGCTAGAAACTACTAAAAACACAACACTTTTGCGGGGAGTGAAGACTGAAGACACTTAAAAGCTCTAAATTAAGGCAAAACAATCTGAAGTACAAATTCTAACATGTTAAGGAATTTGTAGAATGATTTAGCAGTGACAAATTATGGAAAAGGATCCCGAGAACCATGAAATCTTCATTATTCTGCTTTGTTTGCAATGAATTGCTTTTGTAATACATGAAAAAACTATTGGACCTAGGGTTACATGATAGAAGGTGGTTCCCTCTTTTTCCCATAAACCTAAAAACCCACTCCCATATGTTCAAATATCAGACCTGGAAGATAAATTCCAAGATTTTCACCCACAAAAAGGGAATAATAATAATAATAATTATTATTATTATTATTATTATTAAATCCCAAGGTTTAGCCGGCGGAATGTTCCTTTGTAGACATCATTGTTACCATTTTTCTGTAACAGAATGTCACAACATACATCTTAATGCTTTTTACCATATAAAGGGGGGAAATGACATCATATGAATTTTTGTCGAAAGATTCATCATAACTAGAAATCAGAAACCCTTTATAATATTAAAACAAGCTCAAATCACTGACATTTCTATCAAATTTTAATGTCACCATATAACAACAGCTACCTGATCCGAGATAAGGCGCCAAGGAGTTGAGCAACTAAGTCAAGAAGGAGACCCCGCAAATCAACTAGTGAGGGATACTCAACCTGGCTAACAACCCTGCAACAAGAATTTATTTACTACAACTCAGTACTCCGGCAAGATCATGCATAAGTACATAGTTAAGGTAAATGCCAATAATCTCTTAGGCAGTATTTTTCTATATTAAATATTATACAAACATTGACAATTTTCTTGGCGTAATAATGAGATTGTTTTCCCCCTTTTCTTACTTAGATGAAAAAGCAGCTAAGTAATGAAAATTATTTTAGTATACTAGTTTCTGTTCTTTGAGCAAGAGGAGTGACCAACGCTTAGTAAGCTGGCACAAAAATGCAACCTTTACAGAATTTAATATATGTGACAAATATCAATATAACATCCATCTGAAGAAGCATATAGATGCAGCAGCATGATAAGGATTATACCTTAACCAAATTCTCAAATGCAAACCATATATTTGAATACTTCAATTAAGAATTTCTGATGACTTGATTGAGCAGGCCATCTGCAGATCTCTAATTTGAACTTCAATTCAGATGTGGAGTTATCGTTCTTTTTATGGGCTCTTTAGGAGAAGATATCAGCCTGGAGATGAATCCTCCTTTATATCGTACTACCTACTTTCGTAATTCATTTGGTTTAACATCTATGGTTGGAAGCTTGATAGTTGTTATTGGGACTTTATTCTCTAAAATTATTGCCAGTTCTCAGATTTGTCCTGTCATGGTTATGCATTGTAAAGTTTCTGCTGATGACATCATCATGTATGCAGTCTCTATTTTTTCTTCTTTCCAGTCTGAAATCATGTATGCAATTTTGATACTAAAGCTATGAGAATATTTCTTATAAACTTAAAGGTGGTTGACCTATTGAATTTTTTAAAAAAAAAATCAACTTCTCAAATAGAAACCCTATATTTGAATACAGGAATGATCATAAATATAATACTGACAATTAACACACACAAATGCCTAGAATTTGTATATAAAACTTTAAGGCACTGACAAAGCAAGTAATGAAATTCAGAAATTTGATTTAACCAGGCCAAGGCTCATTAGAGCATCCTTACCTATCGGCATTAATTAGCCAATCAAAAACAAAATTTTCAAGACCAGACCAAAGCTTCTCTGCAAAGGGAGCATAGCACGTCAGTGAATTATGAGAAAAGAAATAGAATCACAGAAGCAAAAACAGGGAAATGAACAAACCAGTAAGTCCCTCTTGTGGACAGCACTCGGCAAAGCGAATACAAGCTGAGCAAAAAATGCACTCCACAGCAAGCTGCTCCCATGGAAAGACAACAACAAAGTCATAGTGACTTAAGCAAATTACTTAAAGTTGTTAATCAATTTCAGAAAAACTAAAAGGTAACTATTGTATTGTAGGTTTCTACCACTCATTTCCAGTTCCTTTCAACAGATATTTCATTTTTTCCTCTTTTTCATTAAGAAATGCAATGTTCACAAGCCATTGAATGTAAAAAAGAAATATAAGCTATTAGTACATACAAACCTTTCTTTGGAACGTAGATGCATCATTTGCACCCTTTGGGGATTCACTACAGCCAAGAACCCAAAAAGCAAAAGTAAGATAATGAAATCCCAAGAGTGGTAAAACAATTAGACTTTATGAACATGTACCTTTAGCATTACCTTCTCATGAGATGATTAGTAAGGATTACTAACAGAAGTTCTTAATAACAAATAAACCATTGGGATATACCCCTGATAACGGATCCTTTCATTGTTTGAAAATTCGATGAGATAGAAACATTCTGAGGAAATGGAAACTTGTAGTGTACATTAATTGCATCATTGCAGTAGCAGTCCAATCTCTATAAGAGGATTTTTCGGTGAGTCTTTTAACTTAAACTGTAAGTGATGGTTACGATCAGTTTATTTTACACAGGGGAGTATATATTGATTTATTGAAGTTTGATCAACAAAATTTTAATCTACTCTGATATTTAGGACCACTGAGAAACCTTATCAACCTCTAGAGTTCTCTCTTCATTATCATAAAATAATTGTGTGATCGAAAACGATAGGAGACAATATTTACAAGAAAAGAGACTATGGCAACTAAAAGGCACACGGACAATAAGAGTTTTTTCGGAAGGGATAAAATGGCAAAAAACAAAAACAAAGAAGCAAACGATTCACCTTTCTCGCCATCTTAGAAGAGCCTCTAGAAGTGGAACAGGTGTATGACGCGCAACCATAGCCAAGGAATCTAATACTTGCTCATAAGCAGGGTCGGAAGGTCGAAGATACTGTCCATCCTGTAAATACAACAGAAAAAAAAGAACATATTATATTGAGATAGACTCAATCCAAAAGGGGAATCACAAATTCACATTACAATAGTTAAAAAATATATACCACAAAATTCATGCATAATGGTATATTTTGGCAAAAAGTTGTTAAAGTTGTCAAACAAACAAATGACATGATGTAACCTGTATCATTGTTTTAGCACAAGTCACAACAAAAATAATATATTTTCCACATGGTATCAGCAAAATTTGCTTCTTGGGAATTTTATTTTTCAGCCTTCAAGTCTGAATTTTCATTTCCCTTTTTTCTAAACAAGTTCATCTACACTTCAACTGAATTTTAGGCAAAAGACTTCTACCAAATTGAAAGCTTCTGGATCATCTTGTCAAATGAGACATAATGGCTGGCATATTTGCAAATTCACTACCTTCATCAATCCACAAAGCCAATCACTTGGTAACCCAAAGTCAAACTGCTTCTAATTCAACATCAACTTTAAGCATGACAGTCTAATGCTGAAGCTATAGAAATTTTATACCGGTCAACCCTTTAATCAAAGGAGAAGCTCCTGATCAAAACTCGTCTTACTAAGCACTAAAGTATTCATTCGGCTGAAGAACTTCTTGATTAACGGTTATAGTATTTACAAAGCAAAATCTCCCCATGTTTAAAGTTTTCCGTTTATACAACAATTTCCATTTCTCTTAAACATCATTTAGCATTCAAATCCACCACAGTAGGTGTATACTCTGCGATACTCAATACAACTTCAAGCTATACGGAATTTTTTTATGATTTATCAATATGGGATAAACCATCCTTAATCTAATTAGTTAAAAGAGGCAAAAATAGCTTACAGACACTTTTCTCATGCTTAAAAACATGATGATTAGTATCAAATTCAAGAAAATTAAAGGCTATAACAACAGAACAAAATTACGAATAAACTAATATAGCAAATTAGAGAAGAAAACCTGAGCCTGAGCCGTTTCAATGCGGCGCCGAGCGAGAGGAAGAAACCGCTGCAGTAACGCATCTACAACCAACTTGGCAGCACTTCCTGACTTCATTTCTGTCTCGCTATCTTTTCAAACTACAAATTCTAGAAACATGAAAGTTTCAGGCTCAAAACAACGATCTCTGTATAAATAACTAAAAGAAAATTGGAATTAAAGACTCTTCTAGCAAAAATCATGTAGGAAAATTGACGGATTCAAATTCGGAAAGCAGAAGTAATACCTGAAATTAGGGTTTTACTAAATAATAAGCCATTGAAGTTTCAGATAGAGATACTGAGGAAGATCCGAGTCTCGCTGTTTTTTTCTTCTAATCGACGATCAACGAAGTTGAGTTGGATTTGTATTAAAATGATTATTACACTGGAAAAAAAAAAGAAAAAAAAATTATATTACAGGATTTATAGTAGTAGATAGAAGCATTACTAGAAATAATCCACTACAGTTGGGTTTTTAATTTTTAGGGATAATATCATATTTGGTACTTGTACTTTAAAAAATATTAAACAAAGTGTTTATATTTTAGCAAACATTTAATGTGGCACATGGTTTTTTATATAATATTTAATATGATACGTATATTTTGATACAATGTCCACTATAATGTATGTACTTTTAAAATGTTTTATGTGGTATTTATATTTTTTTTCAAAATGTCTAATATAATATTTTAACTATCATTATATGTATTATCATTATATTTTTCTCAAAAGTTTTCACAAGCGTTTTAATTTTAGTGTTTGGAGGCTTAGTTTAGGGGGCATGTTTTAGGGGTTTAGGTGTATGGGTTTTGAAATTAGGTATTGTGGTTGAAATTTATAGTTTAAGGTTATAATCTAGGGTTCATATATTAAAATCTAAATTCGCATCATATTATCCTAAAAACTAAACCTTAAAATTTAGATTCTAACCAACATCCCTAAATTCTAAGTCCATATACCTAAACTCTACGCCCTAAATTAAACCCCTAAACCCTAAAACTAAGGTGCTTATGGAAACTTTTAGTTTCCACTTCCAGTGTATAGGATAATAATCTTTGTTAGTAAGTGTCATAAGGATTATTATCCTATAAACTGAAAGTGAAAACTTTTTGTTTCCACATGCGCCTTAATTTTAGGGTTTAGAGGCTTAATTTAGGTGTAGAGTTTAGGGGTTTAGGTGTATGGATTTAGAATGTAGGGTTCATTGTTAGAATTTAGGGTTTGATGCAAGAATTTAAGGTTTAGGTTTTACGGTAATGTGGGTAGAGATTTAGGTTTTAACCTATAAATCTTAAAATTTAACCTTAAACCTGAAATTCTATCAATGACCCATAAATTCAAAACTACTACACTTAAACCCCTAAACTTTAAACCCTAAACAGAGTCTCTAACCCCTAAAACTAAAGTGCTTGTGTAAAAAAAATCCACAAGCGCTTGTGTATAGAATAATTATCCAATAATAATTATTAAAATGATGATTCAAGTACCACATTGATTATTTGTTAAAATATATGTACTACGTATATCAGATGTTTTAAAAGTACGTGTATCACATTAGATATCTTGTCAAAGTATAGCTATCATATTAAATATTTCAAAAGTATATGTAGCACAAAAAACATTTTATGAAAGTACAAGTATCATATATGACTTTATTTTTTTATAATTTTTATTTAAAGAATAATAATTTGTAAAAAAATGTAACAAAATATTAAGTTAACTATGAAAAATGGTTTTATAATAACAAAAATATATTTAAAATATACTAAATATAATATAATTACATTTATGCACATTTATTGATGGATTGGATTGGGAGATCAAACTTGTAGGGGGTGAAATAGGCTTGAATGAACAAAAATCTCAATACTAAAAAAATTAAATTTTGTATTTTAATTCTAAATTTTTAAACTCCGAAAAATATACTCTACCTCAAATTTCATCTACTCTAACCACATAACAATATACTCTAAATTTTAAATTTATTTTTTAGTGTAAGAAATAAAAAAAAAATAATTAGAGTCAACGATTTCCATCCCATTCAAATGCTTTTAGGTTCTTGCACTATAAAATTGAACAAACAAGATCAATCCTCACCGTTGGCTAACACATGATCAACTTAATTGTCTGAATTAAATCTAATGCCAATTAATACCATCAAGGCCAAAATCCCGAAAAGATTATTACACTTAATTCCCACTTTCACCTTTCTCGTCAAACAAATCAAACAAGTAAACCTCAATTCTAACTTGTTATATTAGATATATACTAAAAATACAATAAAAAAAAAGAAGATGATCACAAAGAAAGAAAAATAAAGAAGATGAAGATTTACGTGAAAAAATCATATATAAGTGTATGTTGATAATTTTCACCATGATAAAGAAAAAAATATTACAAATAATTTACGTCTTAATGTTATGTAGAGTTTTTGATCTACTTGTTTTAAAACGTTAATTTCTTTTAAATAGTATAAAACATTAATCTAAGTTAAAGAAACTTTCGTAGAAAATAATGCTATGCAACATATGTTTCTTATTTAAATCTACTAAAAATAAGATCTCGCCTTAAATCAAATTCTAATTTAATTCGGGTCGCCTTAAATAATTCTATGCAATATATGTTTATAAGGATGAGTTATGATGAATAGTATCAGTCTTGGCCTCCCGTGATATTCTTTTCTTCTTCGTTATGCCTAGGGATGGACTAAAAATTTGAAATTTATATACGATTTAGAAAAAATTTAGAATTTTTATGTATTTTTTATTGAAAATTTATTTTCGCCCCCATAAATTTTTATAAGCTCGTCCCTTAAAAATTTATAGGTTCACCCCCTAACCTAAAGTCTTAGGTTCGTCCCTGATTATGCTGATACCGTTTTTCACGAAGTTGGCTACAGTAAATTTTTTAACGAATCCTTTTATCTTTTCGAAAACATGTCATGTTTGACAAAAAAAAATACAAATACCAAATAAACAAAAATGTTAATTTTAAATATCAAATGTATAACATCCTTCAAATTCAAATACCATATTAAATGATAGCAATATAAAAAGATAATGTTGTTTTTTTGGAAGAAAATCTTCTACACCTTTTCGGTGCCCTTACTTATGTCTTACGTTTAAAATTATGTTTAGAGTTTAGGGTTAGGGGTTAAGAGTTGTGGTTAGGATTTAGGGAGTTTAAGGTAGAGTGTATTTTTTAGGGTATAAAATGTAGGGTTTAGGATTTAGAATTTAGGGAGGGTTTAGAATTTAATTTTGTAGTGTTTTTTTAGTGTTGGAGCATAAGTAGGGACACCGAAAAGGGACGAGGGATTTTTATCCATTTCTTTTAGCCGACTCGGTCCTTTACAAAGGATGAAAATCCTCTACCCCTTTTCGGTGTCCCTACATATGTCCCCACACTCAAAATTAACTTTAGGGTTTAGGGTTTTAGGTTAGGGTTTAGGGAATTTAGGATATGATGTATTTTTTAGGGTATAGAGTGTAGAGTTTAGGATTTAAAATTTATGGTTAGGGCTTGAAATTTAATTTTGTAGTATTTTTTAGTGTTGGAGCATAAGTACGAACACTAAAAAGGGTCAGACGAATTTTATCCCTTTACAAAGCAAAGCATCTTTAGTTTGTCTCCTTGGTAAAGAAAGCAATACACATTTTATATACAAAGCCTCTAGTTACAGCCAAAACTGTTCCTTACTTGTTTAAAGAGTTTACTGTAAAAGCCTCCCTTTGTCTGCACTCAAAGAACAAGGAGAGCTGCAGATTTATACAAAATCCAAACCTCTACATTTCTGCATCTTCTGAACCATTTGAAAGAAAAGATCGATGTCGACCCAACCGCAGCAGCCTCAAACGCAACAACCCGTCGTCGTCTACCCGAATAATGTGCCGACCGGGCAAGTTCCAGCGCCACCTCATAGTCACTCGAATGGATCGTTTGGACCGGTTTTTATAGTGCTGGCAGTGATCATTGTTATTTCAGCCATAGCTTGCTTTATCGGAAGGCTGTGTAACCGGCGCCGGATTAATCAAACGAAACCATCTGATCGAAACCGGAACCATGATTCCCGTCCTGAAGAAAGGGACGTGGAGTTCGGGTTCGACGGGAGGATTCCTGGTGCCAAACCAGCCGGTGGTGAACCCAGCAAAGGGTTCAAAATGCCTGGAAATGAGGATGTTGGAGTGCCCAGAATGGCTGAACATGGGGACCCAGCTACAATTCCAAGAATCAGAATCCCTGGAAATGGAGATCCTAGAGGACGTACTAGAGTGCATGCAAACGGGGATCCTGCAGGGCTCAGAATTGCCGAACCTAAGCCTGTGGATGATGGAGCGCTCAAGCCTGATGCATGATATATATATAGCACATAATAGGTTCCATGCTCGCTGCATTTCGTAGCATACATCTTTTTCCCCGTATTTAAATTATGTAATTTCTTAATTCTTACTGTTATGATATTGCACATGTATTTATTTGCTTGTGGCTCCGCCTAGAGGTGTAAACGAGCCTAGTCAAGCTCGAGTAGTGCTAAGCTCGGCTCGGCTCGTTAAGATTTCGAGTCGAGTTCGAGCTTGAGTAATTTCTAACGAGCCTGAGAAATATGAGCTTAACTCGACTCGTTTAGAACTCGAGTCGAGTTCGAGCTTGATTCGAGCCTAATTGAGTCAAGTGTTGACCGATTAAAAGATCGCGTTGGACTCGAGTAACTCTTCATATATCACGTCTCATTTAAAGTCCTATGAAGAAAAAACTTTGATACATAAGTTTTGTAAACTCGAGCTTGTTAATTTTAGGGTTTAGAGGTTTAGGTTGTTGGGTTTAAAATTTAAGATTTAGATTTTAAATTATAAAAAAAAATATAAAATAGTATATTATATTTTCAAGTAGCTCGTGAGCTTTTCGAGTTGGATATCCAATAGCTCGGCTCGTCAAGAACTCGAGCCGAGTTCGAGCACGAATCGAATTCAATCGAGTTGAACTTTAATCGAACTTTAACAAAGTCGAGCTCAAGTAGCTCGGGATCTGTCTCGTTTCATATACAGTCCTAGGCACTCCCCTATGATCTTGCTTATACAATTTACGAGTCAACTCACCTTTTAAACTCACGAACATGCAAGGAGTCTCCCCCAAATCCCAATACTCATCTAGTCGAGCCACTACGTTGCTTGGTTGATCGCCGGATGAGTATAAAGAACTGACTCGACTTCGAAGCTGCTGAAATTCTCGTCGCCACTGATTATTTACATCCTTTGAACGTCTTTGATTTTCATGTACCCATCGGCATGCATAACGCCAACGTCACGGGTGTAAAACCCACCGAGTCTCGACTCAGGATCCACCGCGTCCGCTTCTGTCAACCCCAAAAATTCTCACTCTATGCCTCGATTTCAATCTCGCCCACTCTGTCGCCTCGCCTGTAACTTGTTCCACTCCCTTTTCCAAGCACAAGACGCCACCAACCCTCTTGTCTCGGTTAACCCGTAGCCATGACTCACTATGAATCCGAGTGACTCGGTCCTCGATAGCACAGACGCTGGAAATTTTATTAGTTATAAATTTTAATTTTATTACATTTAAATTTATGTATAATTATGTGAATTTTTTAATTGTATATATATTTTCTGTTGTGGATTATATTAAATAATTATAATTATACAAAAATATATGGTATAATTATATTTTTTTGTCGATCGAGTATAATTTGATCGGTGTTGTCGTTGGTACAATATACATAATGACATGAGATCGAATATGCTTAAGCACTCAATATTTTCCTGCTATTTATGGGTGGATAGGAATCTAGGTAGTATATATAGACGTTACTTTTTTTAGTTTTTTTGACAAATAACAAATAATAGGCTATAGTTTTATTGAACAAAGAGAAAATATAAAAAATTACAAGAATATATACAAAATTAACAAAAACTGATATTATCTATCTCAATAATTGAAGATTACGTACGTCTATTAATATTTATACAAAAAGAGCAGATTAGTTAAATAAAATCACATAATAGTACTTTGTTTAAGCAAAAATAAAAAAAAAAAGAAAAAAATTAATCAACCAAATCAATTGATGTTGTTGTGGATAAGGGGCGGAACATTGGGGTTTAAGGGTATGGTCCCTCTAATTTTTATAAGAGAATTTTTTAGAAAAAGGTAAAATTACCTCTATAATCCTTTTAAAATTTGTAAAATTTTAGTTTGCCCCCTCAAAATTTTTAATTTCATTTTGGTCCCCTTTATAAATTTTTAGTTTATTAAAATTTTATTTTGGTCCCCTTTATAAATTTCTAGTTCCGCCCCTGTTGTGGATGATAGAAAAATATAAAAAATACAAAAAATAAAGGAGATATTTTAAGACGGATAATTTTATTTATAATTATAATTGTAATTGTTTAAAGAAGTTCAATAAATAATTTCAGTAAAAGAGATGATGATGTTCATCCTAAAAAATCTGAATTCGAACACTTATGTCTATAATATGTAAGTAATGAACACATATTATCATATAATTACACTAATAATTAATAAAATATTAAAAGGTTTGTTCCTAAATACAATGTTTGCGTGACAAAGCCCAAAGGTACAATAAATTCAAACTTACTTGGAAAGTATTTTCCTTTTTAATTTTACCTTTTTGTTAATTTCTTATTTGTTTACGTGAATTTTATAATAATTTTCTTTACTTCCTCTAAAAGGCAAAGGCTAAATATCTAATTTAGCAAATAAAAAATTAATTCCGAAACGGCTAAACGTGTCTAGAGGATGCTTGGGCGACACGACCGTACACCATTTTAGCCACGGCGGCACGACAATTTTGTATTTATCTTTGGTTTTTAATAACAATTTAATAAAAAAACAAAACACTAAAAAGGTCGGTTGGAATTCAACTTTTTAAACCTATAAATAGAATACGCATCTGCAGCTTTATTTTACGTCTCTGATATTTTCTCTACAGTCTTCCTCCTCTGTGGTTATTTATTCTTTTTTTTTAAACAAAGATGAATCGAATTGTTGAAGAAGATCAAGTTTCCATGATTATGGATGATGAGGAAATCTCAGAAATCTCAGATGCTATATCTGGAAGTAACGAGACTGAGATTGTTTCAGGTTCGAATTGTTTCGAGCACTTTGTTGAAAACGGCTTCTCTAAGATAGATCAATCAAGCTTAGAAACTTGTATTATTCAAACAAGTGTAGCGCAGAATTTGCAGATGGATAAGAGACCAAGAGTCGTGGCGGTTCATAAGAACTTGAACACTAGTCGGTCCTGGCAAATTCGAGCACACAGTTTCCGTGTTTCCGCTAAGGCGGTGGCTGATAAGTGTGGCGGAGACGCGCGGATCCGGTATGCTTGGTACGGTGCTTCCAGAGATGAGATTTGCGAGATTGTGACGCATGGATTTAGTTGGCGTAGTAAGGCCGCCGCCGGTTCACATAGCATCTCCTTGTCTCCGGCGAAGCATCTCATTGACAGGTTAGCTTTTTAATTGAAAAGTTGCGTCCAAATTTCTGGATCCCCAATTTTGTCTATTTTAGGGTTAATTATGATTTGTTTTTGTTTTTTTACAGTGTATTGTCTTCAACGGTTGATGAAATTGGATTGAGGCATTTATTGTTATGCCGAGTTATATTGGGGAAGCAAGAAGTGGTGACCGGAGATTCATCCGATCAGTTTCACCCGATCTCGTCGGAGTTCGATTCCGGCGTAGACGACATCTCAGCTCCCACAAAATACATCATTTGGAATTCTCGCTTGAATTTCAGTATCCTCCCTTGTTACATCGTCAGCTTTGAGGCCCCTTACTTGAGCGGCAAGTATCTTATTCTAAACCTTTTTTTTGTGAACTTTGACTATTAATTTGTTTTTGGATAAATATTCTATACGGCTGAAACTGAAAGTTTTCATAATCGTCTTAGTTTTAGTTTTAGTGTATAGGGAGTTAATTTAGGGGTTTAGGTATAGGGATTATAATTTAGCGATAGTTGTTTCACTTTAAGCTTTAGTGTTATAATTTAGTTTTTATAAGTTAAAACTTAAATTGAAATAACTATCCCTAAATTCTAACCTCCTACACCTAAACCCCTAAACCATGTACCCTAAATTAACTCTCTATACCCTAACTATCCCTAAATTCTAACCTCCTACACCTAAACCCCTAAACCATGTACCCTAAATTAACTCTCTATACCCTAAAACTAAGGCACGCCAGTGTATAGTATATTAATCCTTTGTTTTATGCATCTTTATTACCCCGTAATAATAGTATTTGTTCATCAATTAATTAGGGTTCAAAGGATTGACAGAGGCGAAAACCGTCGAGCCTAAATCATCATGGATTACGTTTCCCACATTGATTTCAATACTCTCTCGGTTTCTAGATCAATCGCGAATGGCTTCCCTCAAAAAACAATACACAGGTTTTAAGGTATGTTCATTTAATACAAATAAAAAATTGATATGAAATTCTGAAAATATAATCTTCAAACATAGTATACAAATCATTTTATATATTTGATTTTTACAGGCGAGAAAGATTACAAGGCCGCAAATGATTCAGAGAGTGAAAGAAATAGCCGGAAACCAGTTGTTATCTGCCATATTCAACATGTACACAAACAAGGTGCGGTTTTGCTAGAAAATTTATACACTCTTAGATATTACTTCAATTGTTGCATGTAATATGTATATACTTTTGCCTAGTTAACTGGGTTAACTTCTTTGTAAAGAAACACTAAGGGTGGGTACGGACACATAATTTTAGGGGTGGAGCTAGAAATTTATTTAAGGGGTGTCGTTTTATTCATAAAGGGGTGTCCTTTTATTCATAAAAGGGTCTCGTTTGTCTATATTTTTAATTTTTTATAAACAAATTATATAGAAAAAATAAGTTTCTAAAAAATTTTAGGGTCTCATGAGACACCCCATTCTAAAGGGTGGCTCAGCCCATGCATGATTTTATGTTTTATACGGGAAATTTAAATTTTAGGGGTATTTCTTTTGACTGTATAGGAACATTTGAAATTTGAGTGCGACTCTCCCTAGCATCCTCTCAGTCCATCCCTGACCAGATAAATGGTGACTTGTTAGACACCTAGGTGACTTGACCGGACACAGATGTTATCTTATACTCAGAATTATCAAAAATTATATTCGGATAGAATTATCAATTTTTTTTTTTTTATCTTTCAAGATGAACCCAGTTTTCTAATTTAAATTTGGTGTTAACCAATGCAGGATCTTCAAGTTACCGGCAGCAGGAGCAGCAAAGGGGCGGTAATGCGGATAGTTGGATAATAGGGGAGGTTTGGAAGTGGAAGCATTCGGTTATGGTTTATTTATGGACCCATCAATTTGATATTTATGTGGTTATACTTGTAACCTTTGAATTCTGTAAAAGAAATAGTAGAACCCATTCAAATATGACTTTGGTTTAATCCAATTTGACTATAAAATGAGTTAATTGTTCTATACGTCCCTAAATTATGATCCTTACTTTAGATTGGTCCCCAAGCTTTAAAAGCATTTTAATGAACTTTTATTCTTTATTGGTTTTGAATTTTTGAATTATCAATATATTAATCAAATCTCATATTAATAAAATTGTTATAAAATCTTTATTATTCTGGTACTCTTCTGAGTTATGGCCTATGGGCCAACTATGTTAATACAAGACATGAATTTTTACACGTAATCAGACATGAATATGAGGGTATGACTTTTTTAGTGCGAATAAAAATATTGAAAATTTTAATTCATATCAAAGACTTTTTATTTATCTATGTTCGAATTTGCAGTGATTTCATAGAACAATGGGCTAGCAACTGTGCACCTGCAAAGACCAGGGTGAAAACAGAATATAATGAGCTGAGTTTCTGGAAGCAACTTTTTTACATTAACAAACAATTTCATTCAACAAAAAACAATTTCAACCAAAAGTTTCCAAAACAAACTTGCCATGGACGAGGTTAAGAGCAGCAGCAAGCCAGCAACCAGTTAAATGAAAGCCTGGTCTTCCTCTAATTGAGGAATGCCTGCTATCTCATTAATTCGAATATTACCATAACTCAAAACAGTTTGAACTCGAAAATTATAAAAAACATCCAAATAATTAAATATAAAACGATTCAATCTAAAACCAAAAATATTTGATAAAAACAGTGAATATTGCTTTCATTGAGAGTTGAACTCAAGACCTCCCGCTTACTAAACGGGTGCTCTAACCAACTGAGCTATGAAAGCTACTGCAATGCTGATATTTGATTATTTTTATAGTTTGTTACAATGTGAAACTTAACCCACATATTCCCAGGCTGTTTCAATGGTGAGGACTTCAAGTCTACATATTTGGTATTTGTAATGTATTATGGTAATGTAATACTCAAATACTTATTTATTACTCTATTTGATATTCTTCATATAATTAGCATATCTAATTTAGATATAGCGACTCTTTCAACTAAGTTGTTTCATTTATAATGTCAAGATTCGAACTTATTACCTTAAGAAATTTTAGTTTTAGTAAAGAAAGAAAGAAACTTAAAAGCACTTCATAGCCTAACTAACACAATCATCGTATACTAACGATAAAATTTAATTGGTGAGAGAAAGTGATGACAAATAAGATCTTTTCGTTTAGTAATCTTAGTCATACCATTGACCACTTGTTGTTTACTCGAAACACATGTTCGATCTTAACATTTCACTGACATTGAAGGCTTGAAATAGTAACACAATGTGACAAGCTAAAAAACGATTACCATATTAGTATTTGCAGCATTATAGACTAATCGAACAACCTCAAAGATTATCGGACTTTAATATTAAACGACGAATAACAATAGTCAGCATACGAAACACTCATTTCATAACTCCGAATCTATTATTGAATATATTTCCAATAATATTTTTTTTTATGTTTAATTTTTTTTCTTATCAAATATTTTTAATCATTTCATTATGAAATAAATGAATAAGACTCATAAAAACTCATCTAAAACCAAGATTAATAGATTCCAATAGAAATTTAAAAACTTGAAACGACACCGTTATACGTAGTTAGGTATACAATTCCAATCGAAATCCACGACTAAAACCTTCGCCTTCAGCCGACTTTAACTGCGCTGTTGCTTCTCAAACGAATCTGTCTTCGTTTTCAATTCTCTCAAATTCTCGATTCCACTTCCGCTCTCCAGATCTCCACAGGTAACATCGAAACCTTAAATTCTTTCAATTCTCTCATTAATCTGTAAATATATGTTCTTTTTCAATTTGCATTTCTTTCTCGTTGGTATTTCATTTCAGAATTTTAGTATCTTTCGTCACCATTCTGTTAGATGATCAGAAACGAGAATCAGAGGACTCTGATTTGTTATATTTGATTCAAGTTATTCTCTAATTTGTCTATTTTTCTATCGAAATGTAATTTTTCAAGGAAAGTTAGGCATTTTACTGTTCTATCTGAAATTACTGTTTATGATTAGGGTTATGCTTTCTTTGGATGTTAAAAGTAACTAACTGTTTGGATATGAATAAGCATCAATTGGAGTTTCAAATATATACTTACGCAGAATGTTTTATGTGTTTTTGGGATGGTCAAGATTAATTCCTTACAACTATACATTTCACCCATCCAAAACATTTAAAAGTTAAAAACTTATATATATATATATATATATATATATATATATATATATATGGATAGGATCCAATTACACAGTGTAAAACTCTTTTAGTTTTACACGTTTTTTTTGGATCGTTAGATGAGTGAAACGGATGGATGAGATTAACAGTAGAATATGTGAAGATTATCCCTTGGTAAAAAAAAGTAAGAGTTAATCTCAGCCATCCAAGATCCAAAAAACGTGAGTTTTACACTGTGTAAGTTGATCCTAACCCATATATATATATAACCGTTTACCTTTATTTAGATTTGAGAACATTTTTAGTGTAATATTATCTGATGTCACTTCTCCCATGGTTAGGACGCTGTGGTGCAGTTTTTTGGTCAAAGCTGATTTTGTTGATCTGTTTCTCTGTGTTTTATTTTTGAAGGGATTGAAATGGCGGAATCAAAGTCATTGAGGAAACCTGTTTTCACCAAGGTGGACCAGCTTCGCCCCGGCACTAGTGGTCACACTCTTACTGTCAAGGTTGTCAGCACAAAGATGGTATTGCAGAAGGGTCGTGCTGATGGTCCTCAAGTTCGTCAAATGCGAATTGCTGAATGCTTGGTAGGAGATGAGACAGGAATGATCATCTTTACGGCTAGAAACGAACAAGGTATTGCACCCATCACTTGTTGGTGAAGATTATTTAGATTACATTATTACTTAAGAGCTAAGACAATCTTCATTTTGTAGTGGACATGATGAAAGAGGGAACTACCATTACGCTTCGCAATGCGAAAATAGACATGTTTAAAGGATCAATGAGGCTTGCAGTGGACAGGTGGGGTCGTGTCGAGGTTGATGAACCTGCAAGTTTCACCGTGAAGGAAGATAACAATTTGTCACTGATCGAGTATGAGCTGGTTAATGTTGTTGAAGAGTGATCTTTCTGTATCCTTTTTTTTTCCGGCCAGCGTTTGCTTCGCCTCTATATTGTGAAACCAAGAATAAAGTCGAGTCCAATGAACGTGTTACCGTGAAATATGCTTCATCTTATCTTCAAAAGGGTCATGGAAGTTCAGTTTCAGGAAGAAGAAATCAGGAAGCTAGTGTAGTTCTCGAAGTTGCTTCTCAGTCGTTGCGGCAAAATCCAGCAGAACCTTTTGGTTGGACCACCCATCAGATGGTAATGGCTGTAAATTTTAGAGCTAAAAACAGCTAGCTTTTGGAACTTGCTTTCATCTGTTTTGCTTTACTTTTTCCTTTTTCTGGGTAGCAACTGGTTTTTGCTGTTAGATTATACTTCGGAAGTCTAATATTATGTATGCCTACGGTACTTCATGCTGATCTTTTGTTCCAAGTTATATTGAAGTGATTTGGCATAGACTCTTTTTCCCTTTTCTTCTATATAATTTGAGGGGGGGGGGGGGGGGATAGTTGCATGTGATTAAGCTAAATATGTTCAATTAACATCGAGTGTTTTTTTTTTATATTGTACTAGTAATATTGTGAACCGAGTTTGAGGACTTGTGCATGTATTTTTTCTTCTTCTTGATATCGCTTAAGTAGTTCTCGAGTTTGAGGATTTGTGCATGTAAAAAATTCTTGTTAGGAGATTTACCCATTAAAGTCAAGTGTATGATGTTGGTCGGTCTAGGTTATGCAGGACAAAATCTTGGAGAACCGGATGGCAAAAAAAAATGTAATAAGTCATTAATCTCACTAATTTGATATAATGCCAAAATGTTCTATTTCTTCTTGAATTCCTACTCTAGCAAATGTAATAAGTCATTAATCTCACTAATTTGATATAATGCCAAAATGTTCTGTTTCTTCTTGAATTCCTACTCTAGCAACAAAAGAATTAGGGATGATAGTTGTTGGATGTTTGTATTTTTTTATAATTTTGAAAATTTAAATCTTATTTTTCGAATGTAAATATTAAAAAGCCTACTCATAGAAAAATCCTCTTGCAATATATATTTCATATTTATTTTCATTTTCAATATTCTTATGTGCATTCAATCATAGCAATTCTAGAACTAAATTATTATAATTCATATAATTTTTTTATAACTATTTATATTCAATCCATTAGTTGACTAATCTAATTTAACTATTGCAAATGTTTATAATGAGAATGACCTCTTAACTCTATTATTTCATTCACAACGATCGTCAGAATTTAAATCCATAATATTACTTAAAGGATTTAACATCTTAATCTGCTAGACGAATTAATTTTTGATAGTATATTTGATAATTGATTGTAACCGAAATTTGATAAAAAAAATAATAATGGCATAAACTATTAGACTATATATATTTTTTTTGAAAATATAGGTACTTGAATTTGAGTAAAGTATAGAGAGGATGTATTTTGATAAAAACATAAAATAAAATTTCTAGGAACAAGAGCTACGACGTCGTTTAAGATGATACTTTGAGTAACTCCGATAAAAAAAACCCTGCAATTCTCAAGTAAACAACAAAACACAAAAAAATGGAGATGGGGTATATGTGGATGAGGCGAGTCCGATTCGGATCCAACTCTCTGTTCCTAGCTATGGCTTTTCCCTCTCCCGCTTCTCCGGCTCCTGCTCTCCGATATGCTTCCCGCCACCCTCTCTTCTCCTCCATTTGTTTAAAACCACCTCTTCTCATTTCCTTAGCCTCCTCCCATGGCAATCGCTCCATTTCAATCTCAACCCCCTCTTGCTTCTCTTCTGCATCCCCACTTCTTTCCCTCCCAGAAAACGACGATCTCCCTGATTTTGGACGTGGGGAAAAAAGCTTTCAAAACATGCCCGAGGGCTCCAAGGTGCTTCTCAAAGGGATGAATTATGGCGAATTTCAAGTGGGTCTTTATTTGTTTTTTGTTTTAATTTATGGTGTGTTGTGATGTTTGTGATTTTGAATCTCTGTGTTTAATCTTCTGGGGTTTTATTTTTCAGGAATGGGTTCAATCACATGGATTCAGGCCTGGCCAGGCTTTAATGTTGTGGAAGCGTCTCTATGGAGATAATATTTGGGCACATGATATCGATGAACTAGAAGGTTTTATTTTTCTTCTTCTCTATTAAGTTTACTCCTTTATTAGAGAATTTTGTTTCTCTTTTGTTTTTTGTTATGTTGCTAATGATTGGATTAATGGGTATTCGTGGTTTTTAGGATTAAACAAAGATTTCAAGAAAATGCTGAGTGAGCATGCTGAACTTAGAGCCTTGTCTTTGAAAGATATTCGCATGGCATCTGATGGCACTAGAAAGGTACTTATAATCTAATAATGATCAACCTCTTGCAGTTTCATTAGACTATTTGTTTCGACTCGGATGCTTTTCGTCTCTATAGACTATAACACCTTAAATATGTATGTCCACCTTGGGTCAGTTGCTTGCACTACTTTGAGAATCTTCTCATTGATGTTGAAACTCACACAGGAGGTTGCAGATTTTGTTCGTGCTGGATGACGGGTTGGTAATAGAAACCGTTGTGATACCCTGCGATAGGGGCAGGACAACCGTTTGCGTCTCGAGTCAAGTGGGCTGTGCCATGAACTGCCAATTCTGCTATACTGGCAGGCAAGTTATTTTTCTAAATTTGCAATTTAGATAGTATGAGACTCTCAGAAATCATTACCTCTATAAGTGTATTTCTTTGATTTATGGATTTACATTTTAGGATGGGTCTGAGGAGACATTTAACCGCGGCTGAGATCGTAGAGCAAGCTGTATATGCAAGGCGATTGCTCTCTGGTGATATTGGTTCCATTACAAATGTTGTATTTATGGTATGTTTATTGTAGATTCCCAGAGTTCATTGAGTCTATTGCTTGGAAAAATAATTATGGCTCTCTTGCTTGTTGTGTGTCAAGCTGGTCTGTAGTCATGAAGAGCTAGTTATTTGCGAGTCAGTTTCTGAGCGAAAATTTTCTTCTTCTTTTTTTCCAAAAGAAATAACTGCAAGATATTTTGACTGCTTGTTGTTTTTATTTTTAAAATGTACCAAGGAGTGTTGTCAAATGTCAATCCCATATGCTGTGTAGACACTCAAAAGACTTGTCCTTCAAATGAACTATTTTTGTTTCGTTTTTACTAATGAATATCTTGTGGGTATCTAAGGTTTTCTTAGATTATCTGGTAGATCAGTATTCAGTTATTTTCAGTGAATCTATTGTGCCCTTAACTGTTGTTGCTACATGAATTTGTAGGGAATGGGAGAGCCATTTCATAATATTGAAAACGTCATAAAAGCTGCTGATATCATGGTGGATGAACAAGGCCTTCACTTTAGCCCTCGCAAGGTCACTGTTTCTACAAGTGGACTTGTCCCCCAGATGAAACGTTTTCTCCATGAATCCAGTTGTGCCTTAGCTGTTAGTTTGAATGCTACAACTGATGAGGTACTTTATATATATATTCCTACTGCTTCTCATCTTTCTTGCATAGTGCATACACACACAAACGCATACACATAAAAGAGAGTGTAGTGCACGTGTGTTCTCACTCACAAAGGAAGGCACAAATAAACGTTGAGAGGGAGATCTAGAAAGTGGGATTCTGACCTGTTTTGACAAATCATGCAGGTCAGGAATTGGATCATGCCAATTAATCGGAAGTATAAATTAAACCTTCTTCTTGAGACCCTTAGGGAGGAACTAAAGTTCAAAAATAACTACAAAGTTCTATTTGAATATGTGATGCTTGCGGGAATCAATGACAGGTTAGATAAACTTACCCTTTTAAGCAACATTTCATATTTTGTTCAAGTGTTCGTGGATGTGGAGTTAGATCATACACAATCAATCATCCTTTCCCTTTAAATATTGCAACTTGTGGACTGTTGGTTAATTTCCTAGTCATTGCGTGTGTATCAATTTCAAGGGCAAGTTCAAGTGTTACTGAGATTTGGGCTGATTTGATTCCGTTTAACACGTATTGTGTTTCAAACATTTTTCTATATCGTTGACCTGAAATATTGGTTTTGGGTGTATAGATTGAATATCAGTTGGTTTCTATCAGTTTGCCTTTGCAATGTTGGAAAGTCAATATCCTAATAGTTACTCTATAGTAGAACACCTCACCAAGTCACCAATTCCAGCTATCATAATCTCTCTGTTGGTTTTGAAATGTTGATTGCCATATCTGAAGCCATTGAGATGTTTATTAGTTTTTGCAATTTTAATTTGAATTGATATAATTCCGACTGTCAATGACATTGATTTCTATCTGCAGCATCGAGGATGCAAACAGGTTAATCGATCTTGTGAAGGGTATTCCTTGCAAAATCAATCTTATTTCATTTAATCCTCATTCTGGGTCTCAATTTAGACCGAGCAGTGATGAGAAGATGATCGAGTTTAGAAATATTTTAGCAAAAGGTGGTTGCATTGTTTTTATGCGATTCAGCAGAGGTGATGATCAGATGGCTGCCTGTGGTCAGCTGGGGAACCCTGGTTCAATTCAAGCACCCGTGCTCCGCGTTCCAGAGCAATTCCGGGTGGCTCTAAACACAGGTACGTGATTTCTTGGATTATGAACAAACCAGATTGCTTAAAATGAGTGTTAAAGTTAATATTGTCTCAAGCCTCAGACGAGTGGAGTAGGAACTAGGAAGTAGGGCATGTTGGCTTGTATTTTTTTTTCTTATTCGCGTCGAAACTGAAATAAATTGCTTCATATTCGAACATTTCTGCCATTTGTTTTTCAGAGTGAAAATAACATCCATAAAACGAATCAAAGAAATTTCATTCCCAGAACAACATTTGTTGCAAATGATACGGTTTTTAGAACACAGGCAACCTATGAAGCAGTTATGCATGCTTTGGGCACAGGATTTATCATACAATTTGAGAACATTAAGGTTTTGATAACTTTACAAAGGTGAAAGCACCATTAACACAAGTTCACGCGACCGCGTGTCTGTGGTATCTGGCTACAGGAAGAAAAATGCTTGAATATCAGATGCCCCAGAACCAAGCTATGACCGATCCTGATGCCAGACCAACAACTAGAAACAATACCATAACGATGCCGGAAGTCTCTGCGTGTTGTATCCGAACAGATTTGGGTGCCATGATCATTAACACACTCGTCAAGTATCCGTTAGTTAGCCCTAGAATGCAAGTTAGTAAAGAGATGGGGATCTCTGTCCGGAAGAACCGAGGACCGTGCAAGCAACCTATGAAGATGGGAAAGAACAGTAACCTCACAACACAAGCAGAAACTGCAACCTTTGCATTTTCAAGGAGGTAGACTGCGGTAAACGATTTGCCAACCAGGTCAAACACATTGTAGGCCGCAATAAGGAGGACCGGATACCAGTCTTTGAGAAATGACGAGTGCACATCTTCCGTGATATACCCCGGAAATATGGCCAAATGAGAACGACCCCAAATCCATACCACTTAACTGTTCCTACTATATTCCACAAGGCTGCTCTCCAAACAGTCCCGGTAACGGGACCTTTCTCCACGTTTTCATCCTTAACAGCTTTGATCTTCAACTCCTCGTAGTACTTCATAATCGGAAGTCGGTGTGCCACATTGTACAAGACTATGCATACAACCATAAACACAATGATAGTGAACCGAGGCAAATTAAATTTTGCATCAGATGCAGTGGTTATCAATGAACGGTTCTACCTGTAGACTGATTCAGGGTTCATAGTAACTAAGGATTAATCGGGAGCTTTATTAGGTATCCGGCGAACCGAGGCAACCTTCGAGCTGAAACAGCGAAACATACCTTGAAAACAACTAAGTTATGGTTGCTTCAAACCACTAGTTGGTAACTATAAGTTAAACCAAACAGCTCAATTTCTGAGATTTCAAGTAATCAATGAACAAGTTCCTTAGAAATTGAGGAATGGCTTTTCAAGTAATCAATGAACAAGTAAAGGGTTCTTTGTTAGATTACCAGAACTGCCGGATCCCGCAACGATAGCTTGCATGTAGCGTTCCGGCAATTCCCCAGCCGCCCCAATGAGCCCACCTTGAACAAGCGCATCCGCTGCACCCGCCAAAGCGAGAACCCCGACGGTAACGTAGAACCCATCATACAACCCGACCCGACCCTTTATATAAACCACATCCATAACAGGCACAACGAGGAGGGAAACCACGAATAGGGCCAAACCAACATTGATCCGCATATAAGCTTCACTCTTGTGAGCATAGAGCACAATGATCAAGAGGCAGAAGAGCCCGACCACCATGTAAGAGACGCCGAATACACGGCCGACCGAAGCTTCCGAGTAGAGGTAGGAGAAGTAATCGACGGCGGTGATGAAGGAATTCCATGGGAGGAGGATTCCGACGCCCAAAGTGAAGTAGATGATGTAGGCCAAATTGAATCTGTCTTCTGGTTTCGGTGATTGGCGGAGGAGGAGGGCGGATTCGGCGTCGGGTTCTGGGCCTCCGTCGGTCGTGGATGCACCGGAGAAACCCATTTGGATAGTTTTTTTATAAATAAAATGCAACTAAAACTGGATTATTGTTCCCAAAAAATGAGTTCGATTTTTTTTGCTAAAGGGGTTATTTGGTGAGTTCGACCCAAATTAGCAATGTTGCCCCTCGTGCGAAAACAAATTTAATTAGGTCCTTCAGTTCGCACATTACATCAAATTAGTCTCTTGACCAACGTTGACTGTTACGGTGCTGACGTGGCAGTTAACAATTCTGAGGTGACAATTAACTATGCTGACGTGGCAGTCCATGATGCTGACATGGTAGTGCATGTATGATGATGACGTGGCAAAGGGGCTGTTTAAACTGAATTCGATGACATAATTAACATTTTACCGACTTCAGGGGCATAATTCATTTTAATTGAAAGTTCAATAACTTACTTAATAAATAAATTATTTGAAATTTAAAAATATTTAAATACTCATAAAATAATTATTAAATGTGATGTCTTTTACAATTGTTGGCTTATTTTAATAATTATCTAAATTTCTATATTTTAAAATTTAATCTATTCGTTATTTGACTAATGTCAACAGTTAAATATAACAAATTTATGGTCTTGTTGGTTTCATGCATAGTATCATGGTGTTACCAAATGTATTTTCAGAATTTTCAAAATTTTATTTAAAAAGAAAATGTCACGGGACAAGACAATAATATCTAAAAAGAAAATAAACTGTTGAAATTTAATAATCAAAGAGTTTAATCGATGCAAACTATCAATTTAAATGCTTAATTGATTTATCGAGAATATGAGTTTAATCTAAAGTTTTATTTTTTTTTTCTCGTCACAATCAACAATTCACCAAATTCATACAAACAATCTAGTCCAGTCCAGAAAGTTTAGGGGTTTAATTCTTCTCTCCTTATTTCCGCCAACTTATGAAACAGATGCAGTAAAGTAAAAGATTGCTGCTGCAACAGATTTCAAATCCATGCCGGATCCTTCAAGGGAGTGACAACTGCCTTGACTTGCAAGTAATTGCTAAGGCAGTGAATACCCTTCTCTCTTCCCTGTCCACTCATCTTGTACCCACCAAACGGGATAGCCGCGTCGAACACATCGTAGCAGTTCACCCAAACTGTTCCCACTTTCAATGCTCGTGTCAACGTGTTCGCCGTGTCTATGTCCTGCGTGAACACACCCGCTGCCAGTCCATAAGAAGTCGTGTTTGCCCGCCGGATAACCTCCTTGATGTCCCTGCGATTAAGGGAAGTTATTGGAGTACTGTTATTAGCATTGGTCACATTGAATGTGTTAGATAAGGAAAGGGTGATGGTTTTGCTCACTTGAATTTCAGGACGGATTGAACTGGACCGAATATCTCGTCCTTCGCAATCAACATGTCTTCGTTAACGTTGGAGAAAACGGTGGGCTGAATGTAGTAGCCCTTGTCTCCGATCCTCTTGCCGCCGGTTTCAAGGGTTGCTCCGCTTTCGACGCCTGATCTTATGTACTTCATGATCTTTTCAAATTGATCTGAATCAATCTGGTTTGAGTATGCATCGGTATCAGTACAACTAGCTAGTGGCTACCATGGAAGAATACAGAAGGCTCTATATGTTGGTGGTTGATTTACCTGAGGACCTTGTTCAATGCCAGCCACGAATGGATCGCCGACGCTACGTTTCAATGCCCGTGTCTTTGCCTTCTCTAAGAATTCATCGTACACGCTCTCGTGTACGTATGTACGAGAGCCGGCACAGCAACATTGTCCCTACAAATGGTTTATAACTACTGTAAACAAAAAAAGAAAAACAATTTCTTAACTGATTTCAGTGCATCTTCTCGGACATTACCTGATTGAAGAACAAAGCAAAGTGTGCCAACTCAACTGCCTTGTCAACATCAGCATCCTTGCATACGATAAACGGCGATTTCCCTCCGAGCTCCAATGTTACAGGCTTAAGATTGCTTTTTGCAGCCAATTGAAGTACAATTTTTCCAGTTTCAGTTGATCCAGTGAAAGCAAGCTGTAAATGCCAAATGCTCGTACTAGACATTAGCATTTAAACCCATAAAAGATAAAACTGATAATTCTTTGGGATTAAAATGGCACCGAACACGAATTAGTCTAGTACCTAGTAGTTATTTTAACGATGTAAAGTACCTTGTCGACTTCCATATGACTGGCAAGAGCAGCACCAGCAGTCGGACCATAACCTGAAACCACATTTACAACACCTGCAGGAGCCCCAGCCTGTGAAAATGATTCCAAGTGAGAATGAGAAATCAATAATCGATTCGATCAGTTATGTTGCTGAGGGCGAGAAATCGACACGAAAGAAAAGTACCTCATGAAGTAGCTTGGCAGCATAAAGAGCAGACAACGGTGTCTGCTCCGCCGTCTTAATAACGACAGTATTGCCACATGCCAAGGCAGGTGCAACCTTCCAAGCAAACATGAGAAGAGGGAAATTCCATGGAATAATTTGACCAGCAACACCAATTGGTTCATGTATGGTTTGCACAAGGTGTGGACTATCAGCTGGAGCTGTAAGGCCATGAATCTTGTCGGCCCAACCTAAATAACCCGAAGAACACTGTGTCAAACATTAATGCATAAAAAGAAGACAAGAACAAAGTGTAATTTCAGAGGATTTACCGACCAGCATAGTATCGGATCAGACGTGAGATCATCGGCAGTTCGACCTTAGCAGCTTGTTCATATGTCTTTCCATTATCCCAAGTCTCAAGTGTGGCAAGTTCTTCAGTATGTTGGTCAATAAGATCAGCAAATCGGAATAATACCCTTGATCTTTCCTGGGATACAATGAAAACAAAGTTTATCAGGGTTGAAGATAATTTACTATATATGACAGAGGCAGTAAAAACAATATGGAGTTACATAAGCAGTCATCTTTGGCCAGGGTCCTTCATCGAACGCCTTGCGAGCGGCGGAAACTGCTCGGTTTATGTCTTCAGCATCACCTTCAGCAACATGAGCAATCACATCTCCTGTCCTGGGGTCATATGTAGGAAAAGTTTTGCCTGTTGGATGGTGAGATTTCGTCAACAACTGGTTCAAGAATAAATATCATAACATACTACCACCATTGTGGTCGAGTACTCATTAACACCGTATTAAGAACCAAAATTCAAGTCTCACTATTGGTCTCATTTGACTTCTCAAAGAAAAAAAAACTTTCAATGTGCTTTATATTTGACTAGAGCTTTTGCTATTCAATAGAAAATTGCTCTTCCAACTCTATCATTTTTCCTTCAAGAAATCAGTTTTTTTCATAATTAGGCTAACGTCCAAAGAATTGTACCTGGTGAGTACATCTACTTTTGCTTAAGACCGTGAGTGTTTAAACCGATGAGATAAGAAATAATTGAATTTGTTATTTATTAAGTATTATTATTATTAGGATTAATATCCTATACACCGACAAAACTAATTTATTATGTATAAATATTCTATACACAGGCGGTGGAAACTGAAAGTTTCCACAAACGCCTTAGTTTTAGGGTATAGGGAGTTAATTTAGGGTATAAGGTTTATGGGTTTAGGTGTAGGGGTTTAGAATTTAGAGATAGTTGTTTCAATTTAAGGTTTAGGGTTATAATTTAGGGTTTATAAGTTAAAACTTAAATCCTCACCATATTACCCTAAAAACTAAACCCTAAATTATAACCCTAAACCTTAAATTAAAACAATTATCTCTAAATTCTAAACCCTTACACCTAAACCCCTAAGCTCTATACCCTAAACTAACTCCCTATACCTAAAAATAAGGCGTGGCGTTTGTGGAAACTTTTAGTTTCCACCGCTGTGTATAGGATATTAATCCATTTACTATTTATGTTTGTAACTTTGAAGATTTATTGTTAAATATTTGTTTGAATGTGTTAATATTAAAATATTTTTAAGTGTAATAAATATATAATTTGTAAATCATGTATTTTAAATCCATAAATATCCGCACATGAAAGATATAAAAACGAAAAAATCAACGAAACATTTAATAAGTATTAGGAATTAAGGGCAGAATGTTTAATGCAAAACTGTCTCCTCCTCTCCCCGTTGTCACTCTTATTCTAGACATGTCAAAGTATTAAATGGCACTGCCAAACTTAACTTTAGATATAATTAAATTGGGTCCAAACAGTTATCGGACACCGGAAATTCGGCTGAAGTCTATAGTTATCGGATGCCGGAAACTCGGACGAAGATCATGTAGTTATTGGACACCGGAAACTCAAACAAAAAAATTAACCGGAACTTGAACAGATTTGTTTGTTTTTTCATAATTTGCTTAATTTTTCAATTTCTCATATGTTTTTTTTCAAATTTTCCAATGAATTAAAAGATACATAATTCATCCTAGATTCGATTTATTTCACCAAGTGATCAAACGAAAAAAAAAATGTAAAATCGAACATGAATGAAAGAAACAAGAAATGCTGACCTGAAGCTGAATCAACAAAGTCGCCATTGATTAAAAGCTTAGTGTAGTTCACTCTGACAGAAGGAGTAATCGGTTTCTCTAAAGCAGCGGCAGTGGAGTAACTACTACAAATCTCCGATCTCCCCGCTCCACAGATCCTCCCTGAAATCAAGAACAATAAATTTCAAAAACCAAGGCTAAGAATCAATACTTTTGGCCAATAAATTCATTGCAAAACATGAAGAAAAAAAGCATATACCATTAGAGAGTAGAGAAGAAGCTGAAGAAGCCAATGAACGAGAAAGCAATGAAGAGATCCTCGAAGCGGCGGCCATGCTCGATTGATCCTAACGTTATCGGTAGTTTCAGGTGGCGGATCGGATGAGCTACCGGCAATGGCAGAAGGCGTTTTTAAAGTAAGCGGATTCAGATGTTATTGGACTTGTATTTCTCGCCGCGCTAAAGTCAAAGCCGATGGGAAATTGGCCAGCTTTTAGCTGTATCTTTTAAAAATATTATCGTAAAAATGGTGCAAATCTCCATAAAAGGGTTCAGATTTGAAAAACTTTGTGGTCTTGGGGGTGCGTGCGTTTGTTTGACTTGATTTAGCAATACTTTCATATTAATTTATCAATATATTATCCCTAAAAAAAGATTGCGAATAATTTAATTTGTCGATATATCATTATTGATGTATTTTTAAGTTAAAATTGATATATATATATATATTATTCGTTGGTCATGATGATGTTTAATTTTGTTTATTAACTTTTTTTGGCAGATAAAATTTTGTGTCAAAAATTAGAAGATTAAATTAATTTGATTGTCTGATAAATAAAAAATTATAAAATGAATTAGAGTGAATCTTTTAAACTCGAAAAAGATGTCAGGGATATTATTTTAAGTTTAGATAATTGAATATAAGAGTTGTAAAAATATTTTTATCATTCAATTATAAGGAGTGTTCATCAAATAAAAAATAGAATGTTCGAATAAGTATTAAATATACTCATATTCTTTGATGTCATTTTATTTATTCAAATAAACAAACAAATATCAGTTAGTTTTATGAAACATTTTTTATACAATTATGTATGCAATCAACTAGTTAAACTAACTAATGTAATCCACTATCAGTTACCAGCTAATAAAATTCGCTATCAACTATAAATTATTTGCTAGTTGTCAAACATAGCCTATAATTATTTCGATTTGTTTAATTGGTTTTCATCATTTTCATGTATGGTTATATTTTATTCTTTAGTAACTTGTTTATGTACTTTATTGTTTTAATATATATATATATTAAGAAAATTATTTTGATACACAAACATGTATAAACTTTATATATAATCACTTAATATAATTAGTCTATCTTATTTTTAATAAGCTTTTCATATAACTTTCTTGTTTGTTATTTATTTAATAAAAACAACTCTATTACTAATTAAAAGAATTATAGTCCAAAAACTTTTATTAATTAATTGAATAAAGTCCCTCATATTATCTCATTTTGTGTGTTTAAATTTTAATATTTGTCTTTTTTTATTAATTCAAGAAGTATTATATTTTTATATTGGGATATAAATCCATGCAAAATAGAAAAATATGAGCATCATTGACTAGTAGACCAATTAGTAGATTCAAACATAGTAATTAGTTAATATTTTGTTTTTTAGGTTAATGTTCAGTTTCTGAAAGGATACATATTCTATACACAGGCAGTGAAAATTGAAAATTTTCACAAGCGCTTTAATTTTAGGGTATAGGGAGTTAGTTTAGGGCATAGGGTTTATGAGTTTAGGTGTAAGGGTTAGAATTTAGGGATAGTTGTTTCAATTTAAGGTTTAGGGTTATAATTTAGAGTTTATAGGTTAAAACCTAAATCCTCACCATATTATCCTAAAAACTAAACCCTAACTTATAAACCCTAAATTATAACCCTAAACCTTAAATTAAAACAGCTATCCCTAAATTCTAAACCCCTACACTTAAACCCATTAACCCTATACACTACACTAACTCCCTATAGGCCTATACCATAAAACTAAAGCGCTTGTGGAAACTTTCAATTTCCACCGCTAGTGTATAGGATATTAATCTTTTTTTGAAATACACGTCACTAAATGATGCAAATCGAGGAAACATCATTATCCTTAATTTTTTAATAAACTAATCAAAGATTCTTTCAATTAAAGAATATTTCAAATAAAATAAAACAACATTAAATCTTGCAAATTAAATATTGCCACCTTTTAATCTGCCAAATATCGTTAACGTTTCCTTATCAAATACATATGTCATCAACATTTATTTTGTTGAATAAAGGTTAAATACGCACGTGCTTATTTTCTTTTCTTTTTTGTCTTGTAATTTTTCTAAATGAATATGGCTCTGTTTGGCAATTAGCTGATAGCTGATAGCGGATTACATTAGCTGATAGCTGATAGCTGATTGTATTAGCTGATTTGACTAGCGGATTGTATTAGCTGATTGTATAAAAGTGTTTGGTAAAATTAACTGATAGCTGATAGCTATTTGATTATGTAAACAAGCAAAATGACATATAAGGACATGATTATATTCAATACTTGTTTGAATAATTTATCAGTTATGAATATTTTGTATCTAATAAATATTAATTAGATTTGTAAAAATTATTTTTAATATAAATTTTCTAAACATATTTGAAAGATTTATATATTAATTTATTATTTATATAATTATTAAAAAAAATTATATGCACATATAAATATGTGATAATAAAAAAATATAATTAACTTACAAATGTCACTATATAAATTAGTAGTAACAACAAATAAGTCTAATATTTAATATGTTATTTATTATATTAAAAAATGTTATTATTTAATTTAGGTTATTTGGAGATTTTTGGTAATTGTTAAGGGTAAAAGAGTCATTACAACTCTAATATCAAACCTCTAATCTCAAAAAGCTCATATTAGGAGCTTTTTCAAAATTAGCTTTTTCACCCCAATCCGCTCTTTCAATCCGCTATTTACCAAACATCAATATTAGCGGATTTGACTAGTCAAATCTCTAATTATACCTCAAACCTCTAATTTTTGCCCAAACTACTATTTACCAAACAGGGCCTATATGTCTTTCCAACAATATTTTTGAAACGAAACTTTTGGTAGAAAATCAACTTGTTGATATATTTGTACTAAATGTTAACCCACAAAATTGTTTTTGTCCTGATTCTAATTGAAATTTACATTTGATTGAAGTATAATTTTATAGAGATTAATTGATAATTAAATTTATTTAATCGATAAATATATATATTATATTAAATTTTAAAGCAATATATTTTTTGAGGAATAAATTTTATAGGAATAAGAACTTTTAGGACACCTTCCAAACATGTCCTATCGGTGTAAAACAAATCTAAAATGTAAATTTTTAAGCCTAAAATCATAAACCCTAAATTTTAATAATAAATTTTAAAAAATAAACCCTAAATTTTAAACTCAACGCTAAATTCTAAATCTTAAAATAGACATTGTGAAAAAAATTTCACTCAATAATAATAATAATAGAGGGAGAAAAACGGGAATTACCCCTCATTGGTGTCCAGTTATTTATTAGGACTAATTTCAACAATAATAATACAGATTCGGTACAAAGAATTTATAGGCTGATCTTGTTATGACTAATTTTTAACAATATACGAAACGGGAACGCTTGCGATGCACTGGCCGCTATACCGGTCCCAACTGAAGTTTTGAATGGTGGAGCGATCACCGTCCGGTAAGCTTAACAACCCATGCACCACCTAAGTAAAGACCCAGAAGTGGCGTTGCCAGAAGCATCTGAGTAAGAGGATCTGTTGATGGTGTCAATACAGCTGCTGCAATAACTGCACCTACCACTACATATCTCCAAATGGAAAGCATCTGGTCCCCCGACACGAGACCAAGTTGTCCGAGAAGAAATTGTATGACGGGAACCTGCAGGATAAATCAAATGGAGCCATCTAAAGGTCTGTTTCTCAGCATGACTGTATCGGTTTAGGTTGCCCTAAAAACATGGTTGCAGAAATCTAAATGTTGTTGTTTTTAAGAGATTTGTATGACATTGCTAAGAGAATCATCAAGTAGAAATACCTGGAAAGACAAGCCTGTGCTGAACATGAGCACTAGTACAAACTCGAAGTACTGATCGATGGACCACAAAGATTCTACAACCCCTTCGGCGTAAGTAACAAAGAAATTTAAGGCTGCTGGAGCCAGAACCGAGTAGGAAAAAGCAAGACCAGCATAGAAAAGAACCGAGGAGCCCAACACAATAGGTCCCAGAAACCTTCTCTCTGCTCTGGTCAAACCTGGAAGAACAAAGGCTATGATCTCATACAAAATTACAGGGCTTGCTAAAAGAAGGCCACAATATCCCGAAACCTGCAGAACACCATTAACTAAATCAATTTTTGTGAGTTGTCTGGCCTCTTTTCTTTTTTCTTTTTCCATTTCTTTCATTGAACTCAGCAGTCAGCCCCCCTCCCTGCGCCCGCCAACTAGTTTGTTATCCAATCAAAGTTGCAAATATTAATACAACAAGCGAGCTGCAGATTAAAGTTAATCAGGGAGGATAGGATTAAAACTGTACTTGCAATGTCACATTCTTCCGAGTATAACAACGTACAGCAACTAACTCTCAACTTAATCCAAAACTTTTAAAGCTTTCCCTAATATGATAGGCTGATAGCACATCATTTCAAAGGTATCTCCTATGGTGCTGTACTAGTTGGTTCCAAAAATAAATATATAAACATGAAATAGGGCAAGAAGGGATGTTACTTGTTAGTACCCAATCCATAGTTATGTCTATTACTAAAAACATTGCAACCAATGTCCTGAACACAAAAGGAAACCATTCAATCTAACCTTTAAAGTTGTGAAGAAAAACTCGCCAGGAGCTAGTTGCAGAAATCGTACACCCTGTGCTTTAACAGGAGCTTCAAGAAATACAATCAGTTCTTTTGAAAATGCAAAGCATCCCAGGATAGCAGCTCCAACAGCCAATACAGACACAAATAACCTCTGTCGTAACTCTTCAAGATGATCAAATATAGTCATTTCTTTATCATCTGGGAGAAGATCTTTATCAGGATAAAGAAAATTATAAAGAGCATTTCCGTCATTATTCTGTTTAGACCTTTGCGGTGTTTCTTCTGCCGAGATACTAGCCACATCTATATCATAATCAAATAAATGATGTCAGCATTTTACCTAGAAGCATGAAATTCAATTGAGATCTTGAAAGTACTATCATCAAGAATTAGATTAAGAAAATGATATAATTCCAAATCAATCCAACAGGTGCAGCTCATGGGTTTCAAATGATCTGAAATCAAATATATCAAGAATCAATCATATTATAAGGGGAAACCAAGTTTTGGTAGAATTTGCTAAAAAAATGGTCCTACAACAAAGTTACTAGCCCCCCCCCCCCCCCCCCAAGTGCAGAGTCATCACACCAATAATCTCTCCAAAAAGAAACATGAGCTCACATGGCTTGTGAACTTGAAATTTTTTTATGATCAGTAAGCTTGGAGTTTGTAGTAAGTAGCCATATATTTTTGGTTGGGTAATTCCAGCTATTACCGACTTTCTGGTAGTATTTATTGATACAGTATCGAAACCAAACCTTGTTTTATTACTTTCCTGCCTGCAAAATCCGCACTAGACCTATGTGTATTGTGTAGCCAAAGTGTGTTAAGAGCTGGTATCCAGTTATTTGATATTTTTAGTGGCCTTGCATAGCCCTAAAATCTGTCACCTCACTGCAGTTCGATTATTGATGGGATGCCTTTAACAAGAAGCTTTCATGTGCGCAAAGCATTTTCTACAAGAATGTCAAAAACAACTGTGCTAGTAGTAGTTTCTATAACGAATTTTTTTAGGAACAAATGAAGCAAAGTATTATAAATTCCCAAGGTATAATCATTCATTAACCCTTTCTGGCATTTGGAATTACTAAAGAATCACCAAACTACACTCCCATTAATGCCACCTTCAAGTATGAGGAGGTGTTTTACAGAATTACTACCATCTTCGGCGGGTAGACTTTATTTTTTTAAGGGGAAAAAATCTAGAGAATTGTCCCAACGGGGATTTTTTTAAGGGGAAAGTATTATAAATTCCCAAGGTATAATCATTCATTAACCCTTTCTGGCATTTGGAATTACTAAAGAATCACCAAACTACACTCCCATTAATGCCACCTTCAAGTATGAGGAGGTGTTTTACAGAATTACTACCATCTTCGGCGGGTAGACTTTATTTTTTTAAGGGGAAAAAATCTAGAGAATTGTCCCAACGGGAATTTTCTGCATACACAAGGCCTTGAACTCGAGACCTGCTTAAGCAATACCAAACTGGTTATCACTTGGACCAAGCCTCGTTGGTAAACAGACCTCATCTTTAAAATGTTATATATCAATAATCTAACCCCATGAGAATCAGCAGTTAATATTCATCCGAAGACCGAAAGCACTAAATTAGACGCTCTAATATTTCAAGGAACAAAACAATAGACTTATATCCTATACCAGATAGATTAAATTATTGCAATTTGATTCTGGCCAAACTTAAGTATGACTTATTTAAGAAAATAGTTTCCCCTACCACCAACTTTCTCTGCCAATATATATTTCCAATTAAATTTCCCATTCATTAAGAACCACAGTACCGCACGTTTAAACTCCATAACATGAAGCTCTATCCCTCTTCCAAAGTATGTGTAAAATATCTAACTTGAGTCCAAACATTCAATTTAATTTGAACAGGAATCAAGCTAAACATTCATTTCAAAATCGGGAAAAATTGCAATTCATCCGTTGGATTTGTTGTATAGCAAATTTTAAATTTATATAAAAAAAAGAATGAAAACAATAATCAACAACAGGAACAATGAAACTAAACTTTAAATCGCGAAGAGCAAGCAATTATATTTTTTAAAAAATAGAGATTCGATTTGAAAGATACCGGGTCGATCTACGGTGGCGCTGCTGGTTTTACTGAAGGCTGGTTGCCGGTTTTCTTTTACATCGTCATCAACGGCAGCGAAACAAACGGCTGTACCAAAACCTTTCCTGCTCCGCGAAGCACCGAATTCCAGCCTCCCTCTACTTGAATGCCTGAATTTGAGAGAGGTGAACTCGAGCTGAGTCTTGTTTGGCTCAACGAGTTTGAAGCAGCTTCTGTTGAGCCGCAAATGGGAGAATAGAGCAGCGCTGGTGCTTCCCATCGTCTTCTTTTGCTTTGTTTTTTTTTTTTTTTTGGTTTTCTCCTCAATGAAGATTTTTTTTCTTGTAATTTCTAACTTGCTAGCTACTCCTACCGTACACAAATAAATTTTATTTATTTAAATATATAAATTAATAATTAATGCTAATATCTAATCCTCTTTAATGTAGAAAAAGAATAAGAGGGCAAAGTCTAAAAACACTCCGTTTAAAGTGTAGTTAAAATGCAACCAACATAAATTATTATAAAAAATTAAAAAAATTATGTAAGATTTGTGTAATTCGGTACAACCAAAATCACATCATTTGTGTAACTTAATAAAATCGCTTCATTTTAACCGCACCATAAAAATATTGTACGATAAAATTTTCCGAATAAAAGTACATGCTAATGCTATCATAAAATTTAACGACTAAACGTATAATATGAATAATTTAAAATTGAATCCCTATATTCTTTTATATTTTAATGTTTTAGATAAATGAAATGAGATGAGTTGAGACCAAATCCTAAATATAATTGACTACTACATGAAATAAAAAATAATACAAAACAATTTGTATGATTAAGAAATAAGATTTGAGGCTCGTTATAATCTCATTTGATCTCTAAAAATTAAAATTACAGTCACTTATCGAGTTATGAAAGTTAAAATTTGTATTTTTATCCTTTGAATAAATTGTTTCGTTGACATTTTTCTTTGAGAAGTATAATAAAAAATTTAAATGTCAAATTGACTCTCAACGAAAAATTAAAAAAATAATTAAGTCTTTATAAAAAAATTAACCAATTTAACTCTCAAAACTTAAATTGCATTCAATTTAGCCCTCCGCTACGTTAACTGCATTGACTGTCATTGCCCTATAACGATCAAAGGTGAAATGACATGTGACACACTCTGAAAATGTCACGTCATTAAATTGTAAAGAATAAAAAAATATTAAAAATAAAAGAATGCAAAAAAATAAAATTATTAATTTTTTCTTATTTTCATATTTTTTATAAAAGATATAAAATATTTTTTTAAAAACCCAAAATTTCAATTCTTTAAAAAAAATCTAAATCTCTAAATCAAGCATTGACGCTGATTTAACCACCGGTCACTTCCCGTCGCAGAAAAACCCTTCTCATCTTCGTTGTTCTATTACCATTGTTAGAGCCCACTGTAGCCCTTGCATGCATCTTCATCGTTCAACACCCCTTGCATTACTCAACTAGTTCTCCTTCGATATTTCTTCTCATCAACACCATCATGTGCCCAAGCATCGTTGCCTGCCATAACACCAACAACTTTCACCGTCGATTAAATTTATTTGGGAATTTCGGTATGTAGGGTTATAATTTTTTGTTAAGGATTTAAAAATTTTGGGCATTTTAAAAAATTATGAAATTTTGGGGGTTTATAATAATTTTTTTAAAAATATTATACATATTTAAAATAATTATTACAATTATTTTTATATTTTCGATTTTGAGTAAAAATATTTTTTATAATTTTGTACATAATTTTAAATTTTTTATAAATTTAAATATTTTTTTAGATTTTCTTGAATTTTTAAATATTTTATATTTTTTAGTTTTAAATATTTTCATAATTTAAATATTTTTCAGATTTTTAATATGTTTTTTTATTTTAAATATATTTTAATTATTTTTAAAAATTTTAAATGTTTTTTACGGTTTTTATGATGTGACACTTTCAGAGTGTGCCACGTGTCATTATCTTATTGACTATTTGTGAGTTAATAGTCAATTGTAACGTTCAACGTTACAGAAATGCTAACTTGATCACAATTTAAACTTTAATGGCATGATTGATTTTAATTTAAATTATGAGAGTTCAATTCGGTAAGAAAATTTATAAAATACTTTAATTATTTTTTTTCGTTGAGGCCAACTTGACATATAAAGCTAAAAGAAATTATAATTTAACGGCTCAATGTTTAAAATGATATTGATCTTTTAGATGTTGTTTGTATGAGGAATTAACCTTTGAAAAAAAGTAAAGGAACTAATCTTTTTCCGAATTGGACCAAATAAAAGATTATATCATATACAAATACAATAGAGTTAATTACACGAGGAGTTCTTAAATTATAATCAGATACTAAATTGGTTTCGAAAAAGTTTATATTTGGAGGGTTCAGTAGGCGTAAAAAGGTCATAATAGACTTAATTGTTTATTTTGAAAACGTTTAAGGTTTTTTTTTTCCTTCTAATAAACCAAAAAATAATTATTGGCCATGTTTGACAATTAGCGGATAGTTGATAGTTGATAATAGATTACATTGTCTCTGTTTGGTAAAGAGAGATTTGGGCAAAAATTAGAGGTTTGAGGCATAATTAGAGGTTTGACAAGTCAAATCCGCTAATACTGTTGTTTGGTGAATAGCGGATTGAAAGAGCAGATTGAGGTGAAACTGCTAATTTTGAAAAAAACTCATAATAGGAGCTTTTTGAGATTAGAGGTTTGATATTAGAGTTGTAAAGACTCTTTTACCCTTACTAGTTACCAAAAATCTCAAAATAACCTAAATTAAATATTTTCTCACCCTATTTATAAGCTAATCATATTTACTTTTTTCTTTTTATTATCACATATTTATACGCGTATTTAAATTTATTAATTAATTAAATTATATTAAAATAATTATATAAATAATAAATTAATATATAAATCATTCGAATATGTTTAGAAAAATTATATTAAAAATAATTTTATAGATCTAATTAATATTAATTAGATACAAAATATTGATAACTAATAAACTATTCAAACAAGTATCGAATATAATCATGTCCTTATATGTCATTTTGCTTGTTTAAATAATCTAACAGCTATCAGCTATCAGTTAATTTTACCAAACACTTTTATACAATCAGCTAGTATAATCCGCTAGTCAAATCAACTAATGCAATCAGCTATCAGCTATCAGCTAATGCAATCCGCTATCAGCTATCCGCTAATTGCCAAACAGGGTCATTAGCTAATAGCATATAGCTGATTTGACTAGTAGATTATTTAAACAAATAAAATGTCATATAAGAATATAATCACTTGTTTAATTAATTTGATTATAAAAAATATTTTTAATAAACATTACTAAGCATATTTGAATGATTCATATATTAATTTATTATTTATATAATTATTTTTAATACAATTTAATTAATTAATATTTTTTTGAAAATAATTAATTATTAAATCTAAATACAAGTATAAATATGTGAGAATAAAAAAAATATTAGTTTACAAATGTTACAATGTATACACGAGAGTGAAGAGTTAAAAACTTAAAATAAAAAAGGTTAAAATTTAAGTTATTTAGAATTTTTTTTATAATTATTAAGTGTAAAATAGTATTTATAACTCTTATATTAAAATTTTTAATTTCAAAAACTCATATTAGCAGTTTTTTTTATAATTAAAATTTTCACCTCAATCCGCTATTTATCAAACATCTAAATGAGCGAATTTAACTGGTAAAATGCTCAAACCTCTAATTTTAGTTCAAACCGCTATTTTTATTATAAAAAGGGACAAATTAATTTATGGACGTCCCAGATTCATCAAACGAATCGGACGTCTAATATTGAAATGAAACACACAAGATCAACCGCAGTGAAAAATTTCCAGTAACAGCGCCACAATTCCTCTCGAGTCTCACAACCTCCGTTCGTCTCTTTCCTTTTTTCTTCGTTCAGATTCTCTCTTTTGGAAACCCTAAAACTTCCGTACAAAAGTTTTATTCTTAAAATCCGCATCATTTCAGTTCATATTTCAGAGTTCATTACCGAAAGAACTGATTAATCAATCTTTAACCTGTCTAGGGTTTCTTCATGACAGAAGCTTCGAGAGGTCGTGTTACCATCACTCTCGGTCGTACTGGCCAGGTATTTTTTTTTACTTTAGTTTCCTCTTAATATTTTCCTCCTTTTTTTCGTATTTTTTGGCGATGATGTTTAGGTATATTTGTTTGTTTGCTGGTAAAATTTGTGAAATAAGCTTGAAACTAGTAGGATTTTATCATTTGAGCATAAATTGTATCCGGTTTGACTTCGAACGATTTGGTATAGCATTTAGGTTTCTCCTTATTATTCATTGAAGTATTTAAGCTTGTTATTTAAAAAATGTCGGTGTAGTTCCCCTAATTTTTTGGTTGTTTTGTTGAACTTTACTGATTTCGTTGGTGTAGGTGGTGAAGAGGGCTGGACCTGGATCCGGTGGTGATTTTTCTGATTCTCATCCTGTTTCTGGAAGTAAGAGGTCTGTAAGGGATAGGTTGGGAGGCAACGGAGATAGTTCTTTGTTGCATGGAAGTCAGCTGAATAACAAACGGTATGCTTTTAAGAATTTTGCTGTTGTTTTCTCAGCATTTCTAGATCTTGCCTTGCTAAATTGGTGCTTGTGCAATGGCTGTTCAAGTAATTTTCTGTATTTCCTTGTGGAAGATAATGACGCCGTTGTATTCGTATCATATGGAGCTTGCAAATTAGACCACTTAGTTTAGGGGGTTTCAACTGAAACAATGTATTCCGTTATATGTGTTGCCTGGACTTGAGAGTGGCTATTAGATGTTAATGTGTTCGATTTGTTTTTTTCTTCAATATTATTTGTATAATTTGGAATTCCTGACTGCATCCTGTTTCCACTTCGACTGTTGGACTTGGATAATTGTTTGACAAGGATTCTGTAAGAAAAAAATGGTCGCAGCCCCATAGGCCATGAGAAGTAATACATTGCCCTGCCTTATGCATTTATTTTCTATGTTTGTAAACTTTCACCCTATTAGTTTATCGATGAATTACGTGCGTAAAAAGTTATTGTGCTAGTTTGCCTTTTTGACAGACAAAGAGGTGATGGTTATACTACAAGCTTGAATGCCAATGACTTGAATGGTAACAAACTTTTGCCTGTGTTGTGAAATCTTTGTTTTCCGGTTCAATGAATGGTTTGTGTGATTACTAATGTTACTTCCTTTTTTGTGGAAAAAAGCTGTTCACATTGGTAAAAATGACCTCCGATTTAAACTCATGCAAAAGAATGTGTCTAGACGGTCTCAGAGTGATGGAAACCAGAAGGATATGGACCTTCGTGAAAAGTTGTCAAGAATGGGACAGCCTTATGAGACACATCAAATGCCTAATTCTAGGGAGCGAATACCTGAACGGAGGGAGAGAGTGCCAGAGTCTAGGGAAACTAGTATCTTGGGCAGAATTCCTTCCACAAGAAGTGCAGATGATTTGCCTCATGTTACCCCTTCAAGAAATTCTTATTCTCCTTGGACCTTAGATCATTTAAGACGCCGTTCTCCAGAAAGAGTAATGGGTTCCTCTAGGGGTTTATCTCCCCCAAGAAATGTTGGAGAGATTCAGAGAAGGCAAGTAAACAGGACATATGATGATGTCAGAACAGTTTCATACATGGGCAAAGATGTTCTTGATGCTCCGGGGCCTGTGAGTACAACATCTTTTGTCACAAAGTCCAGATTGCCAACCACTTCATCAAAGCCCATCCCACCAGGCCCCCAAATTCCGTGTCCAATTCCTCCTCCAAGCAACATTGTACATAAACCTTCATACACAGTACGTACTATTTGTCATCAGCTTTCTGTTCTAGCAGTGGATCATGCAACTAACATGTTTTACATCTATTTTTCTGACTATATTTTCTTGTGAACATATGCTTATGTTCTTGAATCCAGTCTGTTCTTTACCATATAACTCATGGTATACTTTGTATAGTAAGCTATCGTGTTTTCATTTTTTTAGACAGTCAAAAGAAATGTGTTAGTCTTATTCTCAGACCACCATGCTTGAAAAGTCAAGACCTATCATAAAATATTTCTATCTGAGTTAGATAAGAATATTGCGACTTGTCTAGATCTTTCCACTTTCAGTTGGCTATGGGACACTATGCTAAGGATCCTCTATTTTTCTGTTTGTTATTCAAATTGTTCTTTGGAAACTATACCATTACATTGTTTAGGTGAAATCCATGTTATTGATTATATTCTTAGAAGTCTCTGCTAACTGTTGGTATTTATTGTTGTGGTCGCTTTTGGTTCTGAACAAGTAGCAGTTGAGCTTTCTTTAAAACTGTATGGTAAGATGCCTAAAGTAGTGTTATTACATTTATTAAATTTCCACTAGTAGGATCTATGTATTCTTTACAAACCCCTCTGACCCCACCCCGTTTAACTACCTCTCCTTATAATATAAACACAGAATCTTCTCTATGAAAGAAATTGTTTATTTTTTCTTTTGCTCATCAAATCTGGATCGTTATTAATGTGCTCTCTCTTCTTCCTCAATGCCAGTACCTTTGCTTCTTGACCTCCTTGATTCTCATAATATTTTTGCTAACTTCCAACGGTCCAACCCTGTTTTTATCAAGTTTTTAATGTTGTTTGTGTTCCTGCTTGTGCATAAAATTAGTATTTATGTGGTCCCAAAGACTTCCTTTTAAAATAGTTATGTTTACCTTGATTTATAAAGAGCGGCGTTTAGATGGATTTTCTAACCCTTTCCCCCTTCTCTTTGGCTGGCTGCTGTGTAGGGTGTTGAACAACAAACTGTTGAAGGCTTGCTGCATTCACTGGGGCTGGGGAAGTATGCGATCATTTTCAAGGCAGAAGAAGTAAGTGATCTATTGCCTTAGATTCTGAGTAAGGATAAATTCTTTTTCTTTTTTGAAAGAAAAAAAAAGGTGTTCGGAGATGCTTTGGAAGAGTAATCAGCTAAGAACAAAGATGCATTTTTGTTTGATTTGTTATTTCTTCGTGGTAATGTGTTGCTTGTTATTTGTTTTCTTAAGTGCATGTCAGTAGTTTAGTGCAAATGCAAGATGGTAGGATGTTTCTTTCATCTTCACCTAATTGGGATGTTTGCTGATATTTCTGGTTGAAAAAAATATTATCAATAGTGATTCTGGCATCATATCTGTTACATGTCGAATGATCTTGGTAGCATTCGGGATTACTCATCGGTATCAACTCTTGAATGCATCCTTTCTGGTTATATATTTCTAGCTTGGTCCTGGCAGAGGTTGTTTTTAATGTAAAGATGTCTTCACACGTGCTTGTCCAAATAAAACCAAACATGGAACTTTATAGAAACAAAGATGAGTCTGTATATTTTATGATTAAAGACTTCGGACGTGGAGCTGACAGATCTAATCTTAGGATGAGGAATGAATCTCAGATATGTTTATTCTGCCGGATATGGCTGATATTGATCTGTTTGAAATGGTTGCTATATTTTGTAATGTTGTTAAACTTATGAATGTCTTCTAAAGCAATGCCAAGTATCTTCAAGACATTTGATAACTGATGTTTCCAAACTGATTTTATGTAGAGAAATATCCTGTAGTTGCTGCAGCTGTTCTATCAAGTTACTGAAATATCATGGACCTGAATATTGGTTTTGATTGGAGAGTTGCTTGTTTAGTGTTTTTATCTGTATTCTCCTCGTTCAGCTGATCTGTCGATTTGGCATTTTACGCAGGTGGACATGACTGCACTGAAGCAGATGGGTGAAAACGACCTTAAAGAGCTAGGAATACCAATGGTATTTTACTCTTTTCTGTATTTGCATTATTCCTTGTTAAATTTTTGTTCTTTTTTCATAATTGATGTGCCGAAATTAATAACTGATCCGCTTTCTTTTACTTGAATTTTGATTACCTGCTGCCTAAGCCAAATTCATTCCCACTCAAGACTCTCATTTTGAGTAAGCACCATGAAGTAGGAAATCACTATTTCGAGTCGTCTCTGATGAAACCGGTTTGATTTGCAGGGCCCTAGGAAAAAGATTTTTCTTGCTCTCTTGCCCCGTCCCAAAAGGCAGCCATGATTTTTCCTTCATATTCATCAACCTTGTCCGAGGAAAACCGTTGTAACTCTCTTTCCGGTACTCTCAAACCAGTTGTCACATTTCCTTTTCCGTCTTTAAGGCCGATCAAAATATTTGTAGGTGGCAAGAATTTTTTAAGATGCCTAGAAACTATTCATGTGTGTTAATTTTTCTTTATCAATATATTAAGCGTTTCTCTTGCATGCTACTTGCTGTTAGTTATTTTTATTGTCAGCCAGGACCATATGGGTGTTTCAGGTTTTGATGATGGTTTTATTTAGTGAGATTTAAATCTATTGATTTTTTTCGTAAAGTTCAAAAATTAATTTTGATAAATTAAAGTTGATGAACTACTTTCTTAACCAGAGCTCATTTGATCTATTAATTTGTGAAAAGGTATTGTTTAGCTAAATACGTGTTGTTATTAATTATTTAATAAATGCCAAAATTATTTTAATCAATCAATCTATTTAAAATTATTTTTTGAAAAACTTTGCTCTTTCTAGTTACTACTTTATTTTTGCGGCAACGAAACGGGTTTTTGGCGTCAATTGTCAAATATATTTTGGATAAGCTACAATGGAGGTCACTCAATTATGAGTAAAATTACATTTGGGTCACCTAATTATTAAAAGTTATATTTGGGTCACTTAATTATGGGTAAGGTTACATTTGAGTCACCCAATTATTAAAAGTTACATTTGGATCACTCAATTATGGGTAAAGTTACGTTTGGGTCACCCTTCATACGTAAAAAAAGTATATCAATTCGTGTATTAGATTAATTAATGATTTCAAATGAAGTACTCTAATGTTAACGAGGATATACACGTGATTTGGGAGAAAAAATGACTAAATTAATGTATTTTTTAAATATGAATGGTGGCCCAAACGTAAGTTTACCCATAATTGAGTGACCCAAATGTAACCTTTAATAATTGGGTGACCCAAATGTAACCTTACCCATAATTGGGTGACCCAAATGTAATCTTACCCATAATTGGTTGGCCCAAATGTAACTTTTAATAATTGGGTGACTCAAATGTAACCTTACCCGTAATTGAGTGACCTCCGTTGTAGTTTAACCATATATTTTTCAGACTTGATTTTGAAATTTTAATAAAAATTTTCTACTAAACTCTGTCTACTCTGCAAAAATATAAAAATAAATCAAACAATATATATAGTTATAAATAAACCATGGTGAATCGGTTGGAGAATTTCCACCCTAAAACTAAATTGGGTGGCCCAAATGTAACTTTTAATAATTGGGTGACTCAAATGTAACCTTACCCGTAATTGAGTGACCTCCGTTGTAGTTTACCCATATATTTTTCAAACTTGATTTTGAAATTTTAATAAAATTTTTCTACTAAACTCTGTCTACTCTGCAAAAATATAAAAATAAATCAAACAATATATATAGTTATAAATAAACCATGGTGAATCGGTTGGAGAATTTTCACCCTAAAACTAAATTGGGTGGCCCAAATGTAACTTTTAATAATTGGGTGACTCAAATGTAACCTTACCCGTAATTGAGTGACCTCCGTTGTAGTTTAACCATATATTTTTCAGACTTGATTTTGAAATTTTAATAAAAATTTTCTACTAAACTCTGTCTACTCTGCAAAAAAATAAAAATAAATCAAACAATATATATAGTTATAAATAAACCATGGTGAATCGGTTGGAGAATTTTCACCCTAAAACTAAATTTGACACGAATTTTTCAAAACCTGACTCGACCTGATATGAAAAATGAAAATTCAAAAAAAAAACTTGACCTACCAGATCAGGTCGAACCTATTAAATCCGGATTCTTTTTGCCATCCCTATTTTGCCCCGTTAAAGTGGTCTACGCTGTTGAACTTTGACTTTGTTTTCTTCTTTCTTAACCTAAAAAATAATCTGTTTTTCTTCCCTCTTTTCCTCGAAAGCAATCCGTATGATTCCTTTTGTGACAAAATGATCAACATATTTTTGAAATTTCTGCACGAACGAAGCTTTAAGAAATCCTAAAAAAGGAATAGTGTAACTTTTAGTCATTGAATTCAATAATTTATTCAATTTAGTTCCTAAATATTATTTCGATTCATATTAATATTTAAATTTGACAAAACTTTTCAACTTAGCTTTGAACTTTATTTTGATTCATATAAGTTCTTAAATTTTTATTTAGTTTGATGATATAAATATTATAATATCGTGTCACGTTATTAAAAAATATTAAAAATGAATTAAAACCCAAATTTAAGAACCAACATGACCAAAAAAAATTCGAGATTAAGTTGAAATTTTGTGAAGTTCAATCCTAAAATATCCTAATCTTAAAAATCTAGGCCGCCTTGTTTCGTTAGGTGTCTGCGTGTATCTTTCTCATTGGTTCACTATTCTCACAATTGCTTCTAATCGTCTCATTTGATGTTTTCCGTTCCTACGTAATTTATATTAAAATTACAGAATGGAAAGTAGATTAATTCAGACCGAGTTTTGTGTAGTCTAAATATAGAGACGATCCTTTTAATTTATTTTTCTCCATTCATAACGTCAATATCTGAATTTTTAATATTGTTAAAGGGATTTAAGACCCCATCTCACTAGATCAATTGGTGGTTGGTTGATAGTGATTTTTAAATATATAATTGATGAATTAAAAGTGATTAATTATGTTTTTAGTTATTAATAGAGATGTGTAATTGTACATATAAAAATAATTATTTTTATACGGATAGTGAAGTTTTTTTTTGTTTTTTTATGAACAGCTTTAATTTATATTTATATAAGCAAATAAGATATATGGGGTGGATTAAAGCCATCTCGAAGAACCAACATGGGTTTGTTCAAGTGGTAAATAGCTTGGTTCCGCTTAAACATGTCTCGAGTTCAAGGCATTGTGTATGCCGAAAATCATTGCTGGGAGACTCACCCACCGAAACCAGGTGTGCGATGCGAATCGGTCTAAATTAATCACGACGAAGCCCTAAAAACAAAAAAAAAATGTATCTTGAAGAAAAAACATCATCAATGTATCAAGCAATAATTTTTTATAAATAAATACCTATTCGAGTGGTTTGTGATTATTACTAAAAAAGTGACTATTGAAATCAACATATATTTACATAACTGTGTTTGTGTGTACATAGTGACGATGAAGTGTACCAGTGAAAAAGTGGATGATGTTCATTTTAGGAGACACGAGTTCAAATCTATTTGTTTACAAAATGTATACTCACTGACAAAGTGTTAAGAATATGTATAAACAGATACTACCGTATAATTACCTTTAAATCATTTAAAAATATGTAAGTCATGATCGAGTTGTTAAATTATCAATTTAACATTTAAATATTGAAAGATCAAGGTCTAATTCACTATTTTCAAAATTAACAAAGATTTAAATAATATTTTTTTAAAAGGTAAAGACAGTCTACATGAGACTTACGATCAAAAGCTTGGATCCAATGGTGTTCCGTCTCCTGTGTAGGAGCAGGTACAAAAAAAGCCATCGAAATAATGTTTGTAGTCTACTCGCGTTCGATAGGTTAAGTAATAAAGAATTTGATATTTTTAAATGATATTTTATGTTTGAGTTTTATGCATAAAAAAATTAATTATAATAATTGTATCCTGCTTTAGAATTCAATTTAATCTCTCTGAATTTATCAAAATTTATATAATTACCGAACGTCAAAACTCTCGAACTAAATAAAAAAAATATTTGTAGCTGCTAAAGTGATAATCAAAGGGAAAATTCTATAGCGCTTGACGAGCTTTGACGAGCACCACTATTGACGAGCACCGATGAACATCGATAAATTAATTTGTAAAATTTTTAAATCTAAAGTACTTAATGTGTAATTATAATTCTTTTAAAAAAAATTAAAAGTATAACTTAATTAAAATATGTATTTTTTAATTTTAATTTTATTTTAAACATTATTAATTAAAATAATTTATCCCCAAATCAAAGAACCCTAGGTATTTTTCTTTGAAATTAACCTAATTGTCGCTGTCGACAATCGCCGCTGACCATCGCCGCCGACCGCCGCCGTTCCCCTTCCTAGGGTGGCGGTGGTGGTTGTCGGTGATCGGCGGCGACGACGACAGTGGCGGCGACAACAATTGAGTTAATTTGAAAGAAAAATACTTAGGGTTCTTTGATTGGGGATAAATTATTTTAATTGATAATGTTTAAAATAAAATTAAAAATAAAATTATATATTTTAATTAAATTACACTTTTATTTTTTTTAAAAATTATAATTAATCATTAAATACTGAATTTAAAAATTCTATAAATTAATTTATCGGTGTTCATCGGTACTCGTCAAAGTTCGTCGAACGTAAAAGAACTATCCTAATCAAAGTTACGGATGTACGCCAAATCAATCTTGGCATTCTTCATGGTTTTGTGTAAGATGAATGGGAAGACGGGTACGAGAGTTTATTGTTAGATTAAAACTGAATTAACCGATTATATTGAATTAGTTCGATTAAGTAGTTGGCCGTCGAAAATTTTAAAATTTAATTATTAGTTAATTCAGTTTGAAATTTGTTAATTATTGAATTAATCACATTATCGGAACATATTAGATATTAAACACATATTAAATTTAATTTTCAGTTTTTTTGTTGCTTTTGGGATATGATGGAAAATTTGAAGTTCAAATCATGAAGCTAAGGAGGCATGCTGCTGTCAGGTTGAATACATGGTGAACTTTGAAGTTCAAACCATGAAGTTTAAAAAGCTTAAGGACTAGTGGTGTAATTTTACTATTTTAGTGAACATATAAGCAGAACTATAAACGAACATGTTTGAGAAAGTTGAACGAACATTTTGCGAACGCTAAACAAATGAACACAAACATTTTTAAAAAATAAACAAATGGACACGAATAAGATATTAAAAATTTAAACGAACACGAATCAAACATAAACTTCTAAAAAATAAAATTATTCGTTAAAGCTCGGTACATTTATACCCTAATAAATAGGGTAGTGGTGAAGATAGGGGCCACTATGGATCCTGTATATCTCAAAGCAGGTGATAAATGAATTGAATTTTAAGCCACCTTCAAACTTCCATAATGCTTCATGACTTGACAGCATGCCTCCTTGGAATTCCTCTCCCAAAACCAACAAACTCATTTTTTTAAAATTAAATAAAGATATATATATATATATATATATATATATATATATATATATATATATATATATCTTTGAATTAACAACACAATCTAATAAAATTTTCTATCATATCCCAAAAGCTACAAAAACTGGTCCAACACATGTGCTTCATTCACCTAAAACATGGATGGACCGAGAAACTGGAGTGAACAGCAGTCTCTCTTAAAATTTAAAAATTGTATATAATTTAAAATTTTAGAAGTTTTTTATATATTTTCTATTGAAAATATATTTTCGCTCCTTAAAAACTTTAAGTTTACCCTCTTAGAATTTTATAGGTTCACCCCCTAACATAAAATCCTGCGTCCGTCCCTGACCTAAATTTTTTACAGGTATCCTTACAACTTTTTAATGGCCAAACTAATGAAATCTGTAAAATCTAACCCCTAAAAATAATTAACTTTTTTAATAATTGATAGGTTAACAATTAACAATAAAATAAAACAAAAATTAATGAAGAGAGGCTCATCCCCTTGTGTCCTGGTGGCAAAGGTAAATGTTTATTATCCTTTGAGACCTGGGTTCGAGCACCAGTAATGCCATGTTGTGTGTGTCGTCTTTGAAAAGACTAAGAAAGTTGAACAGAATAAGAATTTGATTTGTAACGTTAAAATATGTTGATTAAAATTTGAAAATTTAAATAATACAAAATCTTTACCTATTTAACCTTAATTAATTTATTCATTTTAAAAGAATTTTTGGTGGTGGAGGATATGGAACTACATAGAAGCTTCATCAAGTGTTGAATAATCTCACTTTTATGAAACTTAGAATTGTTTAAGCATTGATTTGGAGACATGTGGTGGATATACATATAAGTTTATAATTTAATTAAGACCTTATATTATAATTTAATTTTGTGTTTTGTGATAAGCTTTAGAGAAGTAGAGCACATTACTAATTGCATGGTCAATCCACTAATAGAATGTTAGTTGATTTAATTAAATAAAATTTGAGGGATTTCAAAGTACAGTGCAAGCTTAGAATTAAGCCCTTCTTTCTTTGACTTTTTCTAAAATAGGGATTAATTTAATAATAACTTTAATCCTCTTCTCCAAAGTGGAATGATTTTTTAATATAAAAATCAAAGTGCTACCATTATTGATTGTCTTTTATCTATACCAAATTGTTTTTTTGTTAAAAATTAAACACCAAGAGGGATTAATTACTAATTCGGGAAATACAATAAGTTATTAAATATTTAAAATTTAAAATTTTATTAGACAAAATATAATTTGTCTAATATTATAAAGACTTAAATTATTATTAAATAAAAAATGGTAGCACAGACCCTCATACCTCTTTAATTTCTTGAATTATATCTTCCTTTAATTTAGTATAGTTCATGCAATAGTTTTAAAACCTTCTAAATTTAGATAAATTTAATATTTTTTGACAACCACAACTGAATTTTATTAAAAAAATTATGAGAGGTATTACAAATACAACACATCAAGAAGGGGGAATAATAGAGACTAGTCCACGAAAATCTCATACAAAAATTTAAAATGCAAAGAAAAATAAATACTTCCATAGAGATTAGCATACCTTCAAAATCCAGAATCCTTCCTGAATCTCATTGTCTCTATCCAAACGAGATTACGGGGTGAAAAAAGAGTGGTGAGCAAGCCAAACTATCATGCAAATTATTCCACTACCCATGACTGATTTCATCGGCAAACAACCATCAACCGAGTGAGGATATATCTTTCTGAGAACCGAAAGAATCATAATCAGAAATTAACGTCGTGGAGATCTTTGTACGAGCAAAAACTGACCACTAAGGTATATTGAAATCATGCCAAAACGATAGATGAAAATAAATCACACAAAAAAACGTGACACAAAAGCAGAAAAAAAATCGTTCAACAAAAGCAAAAATTCTTATTAAAAATATAAAAAACAAAAAAATAATGGACATGACGATCGACAACCAACACTAAAATTCGTTGTTAACACCGACTAAGAAAACAAAAAAAAAAAGAAAGAGGCTGCGACGCAAGGAATAATACAAAGAAAAAATAGGTTAAAGTTTGTGATGATTGAAAAAAAATGAGTAAATAAACTAAATATTTATTTAAATGTCGACGGAATATAGTTATCTAAGATTTATGTTAATCATATCATGCACTTAATAATACATAAAACCAGGGATAAACGTAAGATTTTATGTTATCGTGGGAGAACCTACAAATATTTTAGGAGGACGGAAATATATTTTTTATTTTTAAATTTTTAGGGAACGATCACTTCTTAGCCCACTCGGTTTATTCTCGCATAAAATTATGTGTCAATGTATCACACATACTATATAATTTTATAATAAAAAGAAGATCAAATATTATTTGCATGGAACATCTTTGATCTGACTTTTCTAGTTGGCTGCCTTTGTTTTTATTATTGTTTTTCTAGGCTGTTCATCAGCACTATTAAATTAATACACTGCATTGAATTGTTGCAGACCATAGAATTACTATATAAACTAACCCAACACATTAAACTCATAGCCTCTTTGTATCCATACATGGAGATGACAAAACATGCATACAGTTGTTCTTCCAACACATGTGGGAGTGAAAACGGTTCTTCTCCGGCCGGGAAGAAGCTCAAGTTGTTCGGTTTCGAGGTCGACACTAGTAACAACAACCGTGTCGAAGGCGACGAAAGCGTGGATTCGAGTACAGGCGAGAAGAAATTCGAGTGCCGGTACTGCTTGAAGGGATTCGCGAACTCGCAGGCGCTCGGAGGCCATCAGAATGCTCACAAGAAAGAGAGGATGGAGAAGAAAAGGTTGCAGGTTGAAGCCAAGAGAGCAGCCAGCATCTACTCTTATCTCCGGCCTTTACAGAACGGCTTCGGATTTTACCAAGAATCTCAGATTAGTTTCGAGCAATACCGGCACGATGGCTCGGATCAAGTCATCCAATTGCAGCAAGATTCATCCGTTTTCACCATCACACCAGCTGCTAAGCCATCGAAGCAAAGCTGTAAATACATGGATCTTCAGTTGGGCCTCGGCTTCTAGGGACAGGCTTAGTCGAGGTTCGAATCCTGATATTTACATTATAAATATTTATGCTCGTTCTATTGTATTTTATATATATATATTTATTAGTAAAATTCTTTAAGTGGAAGAAAAGAGTACCCATGATTGTATTACAAGATGGAGGTTAAAAAACCAAAAATCTAAGAGAAATACCAAGATAATTAAAACCATAAGGAATCAAAAACAAAGCTAAGGATACAACTAGACAACCTGCATGTGCTATGGTGGCCAACTAATCTGCAGGTAAGTCAAGAACATCGGCCGAGTTCGCCTGTAACATCTCATCCACGCAAGGAGGAGCTGAATGAAAAATACATACCGAGAGTGAGGTGGAATCATGCATCTTGGCAAGGGTATCCGTCACCATGTTACCGGATCGTAGAACATGTTGAAAATGGATAGTCCAAGCCCGTGATTGCATCATACGTATATTTTTCAGCAAAACACCATCCATGAAGTCCTGCCAATAATCCAAAATCAATAATAGGGCCTCGAGGCTATCCATCTCGAAGATAACGTTGCGCCATCCCATTCCATGCACATAACATACCCTGAAACACGCCTCAAATATCTGCCATGATAGGGTAATATATACCTAAAGATTTGTTAAAACTGAAGTAAATTTTAAACACATTAATAATTTAATAAAAGAAAAAAAATAAAAAAAATAAATTTTAAATAAATATATTGGAAATTAAAAAGTACAAACAAATCTAAATAATTTTAATTAAAACAATTATTTTGATGCACATCATTTTTAAGAAATCTCAAACAGAAGAAAAAACAAAAACATGAAAATTCAAAGGTATAAAAAGTACAAATACATCGTTTTATCATTACCCAATTAGGAGTAAAAATCTTCTGCCCCCTAACCATGCCTCTTTCTATGCCCCCTGCCTAAAAAACTTAAAAATTAAATCTTATCTCATAACCCTAATTTTCATATCCTAAACCATAAACTCTAAACCTTAAAAAAATACACCCTACCCCTAATTCCTTACACTCTAACCCTAAGCCCCAACCTTAAACCCCAAACCCTAAACCCTAAACCCACTATTTTAAAGTGGGGACACAAATGGAGGCATACTTTGGGGGCAGATGACTTTCATCCCCCAACTAGATATTTAAAGTAGTGATGTAGGATAGGTGATCAACGAATTAATTTTGTAGACTGTTCTGTTAATAGTTCTAAAATTATCAATAAACTGTCACAAAATGAAATTTAATTATATGAGATTATCGACAAATCTAACATTCTCTAATTAAGGATGTGCATTGTGATCACTACACGAGTTGGGCACACCGAGGTACTACTGGCCACATACCACTACATTTGTCCATTAGCCCACGAGTTACCCGCACCACTATCTTGTAGCCCAACAGCAATTCCACCCATTTGGTCGTTTGAAACCGAGAAAGACCTCCCTCGAAGAATATGTGACGAGCTTAAACAGATTTAATAAAGAGCTCAATTACCGAAACAAAGTTATGACTAATAGGATTGATCTAAGTGATAAGCAGATTGGTATTGCTTAGAGTTCGAGACCATATATATGCAGAAAATCCTCGCTGTGAGACTCACCCACTAAATTCAGTTTGCGATGTGAGTCGGTACATATTTATCAAAACAAAGCCATAAAAATTGAAAGGGCAACAAAAAACCCGATTATTCGGTCCCGGTTCCGGACTCGGTTAGACCCGGTGAAATTTTACCCGAAATTAATTTTGGTGGGATCGAGACTGGATCCAAAATTTAGGTTTCGATTGCAACCGTAACCGGGACTGGATACTGCTTTTTTGGACCTAGTACCCGGTGAGTACCCAATGGGACCGAGACCAGTACCAGGTACCTGGTATTGGTCTGGTGCCGAATGGCGTTGAAGAAGTTGAAAACAACTGACGACGCTCCTTTATTTCTCTTTATGTATGAATATTATGAGTATGACTCATTTTAAGACTTCAACCTTCAAGACTACAATATTCTGACTTTGTTATTTAATATTATTATTGATGATTAGAATTTTTTCCTCTACTGCTCAAATTTTATTAATAATAGACTAATTGACCGGGTAACCGGTATTAGTACCGATTTCCACTAGTACCGGGACCGGTTCCTGAAATCTTGAACCCGGTCTAATCGAGACCAGAACTGATTCTAATTTTTAGGAACCTGTGATTATCGAAATCGAAATCAATTCTAGACAAATTAGTCGAGTATCCGATCTTTCCCACCCCTAGAAGTTACTATGCAGTTTGGGGCAATTGCCCTCCATTTTTTAATTAAAAACATATATGAATAATTCATAATTACACCTTGAATCTTAATTTATTTAAACTTTATCCCCTCATTTTTATGATAATTTATATTTTGTTCCCTTAAATTTGATTTCTGACTCCATCTTCAATCCTCCCATCCACTAATTTTGCAGCCAACTCCACAATCAATTCTTGAATACTTCTAGTTTTTTCTAACTTCAGCCCTTGCCGGACTCCCCAAACTTCAGCTTGTAGGCTTCTGTGGTCCCAATGCTCAACACCAAACCGCTCACCCAATCTTCCATCTCCATCTCAAATGAGACCACACGCCGATGCAAAGAATGCAATAACTTGCAGGCAGCTCCGATCACCACATCCAAATCCGCGTTCCTCACAGTTTTCCCCAACGCATCAATCGGATGTCAAATGATGAAAAAAAAAAGATGATTGGTCGAAGATTTCTGATCTTTCTAAATTAGACGGAAAGTCGCTGAAAGAGATAAATCTAGAATTTACGCTACCATATAAAGATAATCAATCAATGACCTTTTGTCCAATCTAGAAGAGAAGAACCACAAATCGTCGACCAACTATCTAGTCCTTCACCGTATGAACCCCGTAAACTACCACTCTATGTTGTTCATCAACAATAATTTCATCTATTTTTCAGATCTTAAAAAAGTAGAAATAAAAAAAATCTCTTAAGAATAAGATTAGATAAAAGGTAGGTTACTTTTTTTATAGATAAGTTGTGAAACTTTCATTGCCAAGCAGAAATCTGCTATTTCAGAACAATAAACACCCGGGGAGAATCAATCTAATCCCCAAGCAACAAATAATTGTATGTTTACAAAATCATTAATATATATACTTTTTCTTTGTACAATAACTCGTATAACCTCCTGCATGACAGCTAAAATCTTAATATTAGTTCGAATAAACTTTTGAAAAATTCGCTTATTCTTTTCAATCCACACTATATGAATAAATACACTCTAGACATACTTTAAAACGAAAACAATCAGAGATCGACCTTTCAGATTGCCCACAGCCCAATTCAACTCCATCTCCCAACCTCCAATAACATATTGCATAGTTTAAAAGCACAAAATACTCATTTATATCAGTACTAACATTTCAAAATGTTAAAATGATCAGTTCAAAAAAAATGTTAAAATGACCAAACCAGAGTATAGGGACTAAATCCTAACTTAGCTATACTACAGGGACTAAAAGAAGAAATTGATAGAAAAAAAAGTAAAAACGTGGTTTCGCCATCTAGAAAAGGACGCTTTTACCCAAGTAAACCCCAATCCCAGTAACCTTGTACACCACAGTGCATTTTAGCAGAATACCCTCAATTGAAAAAAGGATATTACAATTATACCCCTAGAAATCTCATAACCTGAACGTTAAAACCGCCCCCTTCCTTTTCCCTCACTCCCATATATTCTATCATATGACGAAAACTCTCTCGGCGCTTTCCCGGCGATTGGCATAGCAAAGAAGATACCTACCGGCGGCGGGAAAATAAAGAAATTTTCTTTGAAGCAGTTGAAAAAGAAAAACGAAACCATATTTGTTTCATTGGGAATTCAGAGAGAAAAAAAGCTTATTTTTTCATTTTTTCTTGGTGTTAAAGATTGAGCTCGCTCGGTGATGCGATCAATGGTATTTTCCGGTGAGAGAGAGAGATGGCGATGGGACCCCAGAGATCAAAACCTCTTCACAATTTCGACCTTCCCTGTTTGAAGTGGGGGAACAGGAGATACCTCAGGTGTATGAAACTCGACGATGCTTCAAACGCTGCCTCCGTCGCCGTCGCTGATCAATACCAGCATTGTCGGCGTCGTGTCGTTCAAAGGCGCCGATCTCCCCCGTCGAAGCTTGAGAGTTTGGTTGTTGGGGGAATGCGGCGGCGCGAATCGGAGTCGTCGTCGTCTCCCAGCAGCAAGAACAGCGATTGTGTGAGAGAGAAGCGGTTGAGGATACCGAAGGGAGAGGCGGCGGCGGCGGGGATCGAGGCAGTTAGGGAGAAGATCATGAAGGACCTTAAAACGGCGGCGGATGAGATCAAAGATGCAATTTTTAGAGACGAAGTGTCCGACGATGACGACGCGGACGACGGTGAATTCAAAGAGCCTAGAAATAAGCAGAAAGTAAAAGAGAAAGAGAGGGAAGAATCGCCTGCGGTAGAGGTGGACCCGAGGCCGTGGAATCTCAGGACAAGGCGTGCCGCGTGCAAGGCTCCGATTGAAGGAGAAGCAACTAACAACAATTATAGTTCTCCGATGACGAATAAGGTGTTCCAGTCAGCAAGAGTAAGAGACAAGGGACCGTCGTTGGCATCGGCACCGGCCGCCGCCGATAAGAAAAGACCCCGACCGAAATTTTCGGTACCGCTATCAAAGGAGGAGATCGAGAAGGATTTCATGGCCATCGTTGGCCACCGCCCTCCGAGAAGGCCGAAGAAACGAGCACGTAATGTTCAGAAGCAATTGGATGTATGTTTCTTCTTCTTCTTTTTTTAAATTTTTACTTTTCCGATTGTTTTTCCTGTTTGTTGATTCTTTGTTTTGGTTACAGTACTTGTTTCCTGGGTTATGGCTGACGGAGGCAACGGTGGATAATTACAAGGTCCCGGAGTTGGCTGAAAACGGCAAGGTAATATTTTCTGTTTTTTTTTTTCAATTCAAAAAAAAATTCCACCCTTTTCTCGTTTCAGTTTCTGATCATTTCTCAGCAACCAAACAAATGAAAGAAAAGGGTCTAATTTAAGATCTCTGTATTATGATCGAGTAGAGATTTGTGAGCTTGACTTGTTGGCATTTTGACTTTCTACAGAGGTAGCAATGGGAGTTTCAACTTGCAACAAGGTCTAAAGAAATGATTCGATTCGAGGCTTCCGATGGTAATTTCGTTACCGTCGACTAATATACATTGGTTACCGGACCTTTGAGAATTAGGAATTTCACAGAACAAAGTTGAATTTTCTTTATGTTTCTGGTTAGGTTCAGTTGCTTTAAAATGCTAACTTTTGTTTTAGTATGATCCTTCTTCATTCATTTTATTACTTTATCTCGATCCGAATAATCTTGTACAAAGTAAGGTGACAATTACATCTGCTGCTGTTTTTTCAATAGAAGAGAATGGTTCTTCTGATTACAATTGCTGAATGAAATGCAGTACTTGTCTTTTGATTCCGTGTTGTGTTGCTAAAACTCGAGAGTGCACCATTTGGTTCGAAATGCTCAACTATAAGGTCCTGGTTCTTTCAGTTATTTCATCTGCAGTTCTTTAAGCTCGTCTCGTGTCGATTTATTCTGTATAAGGCTGCTGATACTGCTATGACTTTCTTTTGTAGCTTTAGCATTGTTTGTTTCGGTTGATGAGGCTACTTGAGAATTGGTTATGCATCGGTCGGGTTTCGAAAACTAATTGAACTCGATACTTTGGTTTTGCTTATCACCTTCAGCAGTGTGCATAACTTGAGTGTCTCCTGTGTTCATTCTTGGTAATGGCAATTGCCTTAGTATGAAATAGTATACAGGTGTATTGATTTACCGGATCAAGTGGTAAGAAGCTTGAGTAAGGTTTCGGGTTCGAGTTTTACCTTGTTTAGACATAGACCATCCATCTTGTAGTTGTAGTATAATGCATTGCCTCTCATATTTTTGGGAAATCCTTAGTCCTATTCCTATAGACCTTATATATCTGGCTGGATTAAACTCAACTCGATTAAACTCAACTCGATTTGGTGTTTTTGGTCAACACTCGACTCGATTAAACTCAACTCGAGCTCGAACTCGGCTCGAGTTCTTAACGAGCCAAGCTAAGCTACTTGACACCCAACTCGAAAAGCTCGCGAGCTACTCGAAAGTATAATAAACTATTTTTAATTTTTTAAAATTAAAGTGAACTAAAATGTAGGTTTGATGTTTTTGGTTATGTTATGTTAGTTTAATTTTTAGTTTAACTTTCTCTATATTTTCATGTGTACTTTTTTTCTCATACTAGGATTAGGGGTTTTTAATGAGTCACATAGAAATATTTCTTTTGTATGATTATTATCATTATTATTACGAACAGTGTTGTAAATAAAACGAAACAGATCGCGAGCTACTCGTGCTTGACTCGGTCAAAGCTCGATCAATACTTGACTTGATTAGACTCGAGCTCGGCTCGAATTCTTAACGAGTCGAGTCGAGCTCAACATACTCAAGCTCGAATTTGACTCGAATTCTTAACGAGTCAAGCCGAGCTTAGCACTACTCGAGCTCAACTCGGCTCGTTTACACCCCTATCATCGACGCCTGTTGGTCAAAACTTATATTTTTCCGTTGTCATCAAATGCTCGTTTAGGCGCTGAAAATAATGAATAAACGTCTGTTGGGGACTAAATTAGTGGTCGTTTGGGGTTGTTATAACCGATAAACAGCGTTGGGGAAAACAACAACAAAAAACGGGACCTAAATGATTAGAGCATGAGCTGCTGGACAGGTTTATTGAGTTATGGGCTGAGCTCACCTGATCCAACGAATGTGTTTTCTTTGGATTCCAATGCACTGAATCCATAAAGCAGATGATTTTTGGAGTTGGGACTCTGTTTCATCCAAAATGAAGAGGGAAAAATAATAATACTAGTATATATAAGGATAATTGTTTCAATTTAAGATTTAGGGTTATAATTTAGGATTTATAGGTTAAAACCTAAACCCTCACCATATCACCCTAAAAATTAAACCCTAACCTATAAACTCTAAATTATAACCCTAAACCTTAAATTGAAACTACTATCCCTAAATTCTAACCCCCTAAACCCAAATCTCTAAACCATATACCCTAAACTAACTCCTTATACCCTAAAACTAAGGCGCTTGTGGAACTTTCAGTTCCCACCGCATGGGTATAAAATATTAATCCCAAAACAAATGTGTTTTTTTATTGTCGTCCACAATACAAAAGCAAAAATAAAAAATAGCAGTAGAAAAGAAAAGAAAAGAAAAACAGAACTAATCCTAAATACAAATAACATTTATATAAACATGACTATAAGAAGTGAGATTAATAAAAATATTAGTACATGGATATATAAGAAAAGATAGTCCTAGGAACCCTTAAAACTAATAGCACTAGTTCATATACATTAAAAATCACATTGATAACCTTGTACTATGGATCATATGCCACAACATTAAACCATAATCTATAGCTACTTGCCCATCTCCCCCAACTCTCCACATTGCCACAAACCATCTGCCATCCCACCACATATCCAACAACACCCTTCACCCACACCAGCCATGTCCTGCCCACTGCTGCCGACATCGAAACTTTCATCCAGAACTCGGTCATATACGTTCGGACTCGCTTGGTGTTGCCCAAATCGATCAGCTTCATCCAACGTGTTCACCGAATCTGTGACAAACGAACTCGTAAACGTCGACAATGAAGGGACCATGGCCATGCATTCCGGTATTCGAGAACTCGTGTCTCTCGAACGAGAAGCAGAGCATGTCTGTTTTTGCACCCTTGTCCTCCAGTAGTTCTTGATCTCGTTGTCCGTTCGTCCCGGAAGATGTTCCGCTATCTTTGACCACCTAGAAAAAGAACAAAGTCAGGCCATTTGTAAACAATGCATTTAAACATGAACCTATCAACCTGTTTCCCAACTGGGAATGAAGCTCGAGAATCAAAATCTGTTCGTCGAGGCTCAAGTTTCCGCGCTTGACGTCGGGGTTTAAGTAATTCAGCCACCGTAGTCTGCAACTTTTACCGGTTCTCTTGAGACCTGAGGAAATTAAAGGTGGATCAAAAGAGAGCAGAAGCTTGTAGTTTGATGAAATTAAGGTACCTGCACATTTTGCCAACATGTTCCAACGACCTGCCCCATGACCATCAATGTAATGAGTTAAAAGAGTATCTTCCTCGGCGGTCCATGGCCCTCTTCTCAGCTCACTGTCTTCTTCAACATGAGTGGACATTCTCTTTGTATTTTAGGTCAAGGTTATTGGAAGGAAATACTTGGCAAACTGAAATTTATAGACTTCAATGCCTAGAGAACTAGGGAAACCAAGCAAATATCTAAACTAGACCGGTCCAAAAAGTGTTGCATATCTCCTATTTTCGAATCCGAACTAGGGGTGGTAAAATTATCCGAACCCGACCTAACTCGTCCTGAACCGAATGAGTTTTTTTTTTAAGTTCGGGCCGGGTCGAAAGGGTTTTGTAAATATTGAGCCGTGTTCGGGATAGGTTTGGATTTCGGGTGAAAATTTCTCGCCCGCCTCCACATGGTATATTTTTAATTATATATATATATATATATATATATATCCTATACACTGGCGGTGGAAACTGAAAGTTTCCAGAAGCGCCTTAGTTTTAAGGTATAGGGAATTAGTGTAGGGGTTTAGAATTTAGGGATAGATGTTTTAATTTAAGGGTTGGGGTTATAATTTAGGGTTATAGGTTAGGGTTTAGTTTTTAAGGTAATATGGTGATGATTTAGGTTTTAACCTGTAAACCCTAAACCTTAAATTGAAACAACTATCCCTAAATTCTAATCTCCTATACCTAAATTCCTAAATCATATACCCTAAACTAATTCCCTATACCCTAAAACTAAGGCGCTTGTGGAAACTTTCAGTTTCTACCGCTTGTGTGTATAAAATATATATATATATATCATATTGTCATAATGTCCGAAGTTAAGAAAATAAGTAGGATCCAAAAAGAAGAGATCAATAATTGAAGGGGAATTCAAGCATGAAAATCATGTTTTATTTTCTCTTTTTTCCAATTTTAGTTGATTGGTCTCTACTAACGGTGGAGATGCCTTTGTCATTTTTTTTCTTAATATAGCATTTGCATGCTACAAAGTTCATGTGGCCTGGTGGTATATATAAGGTATTAAATACAATAATTTCCCTTACATGGGGGAGACCATTCCTACAATAACTGTGACATGGGAGGACAACATAACATACAATGAGAAAAACGTGACAAAATATTGATAATTTAATGAGAGGGGTCAGATTTAAACAATAAACAACATGTGCCAAATTATTTTGTTACTATGACAGCAAAACAATAAACAATACTTATGAATGTATGATATCAACATGTGTCAGAAATGTGAGTTAGTTTGACCTAATTCATTCTTTATTTCTAAACAAATAATTTAAATCTGTCAATATCAACTATTTATTTTTCTTTTAGATAAATATAAAACAAATAATTTTTGTTTTTATAAAGAGAGGGTTGTTCAAGATTGAAAGTTAGGTTTAATATTAATAACGACTAAAGCTCAAAAAGTATGTTGCTTATTCAATGTCAAGAGATTGATGTTCATCTTAAGAAATTTAAGTTTAAATATATGTTGTCAAAAAAAAATTACAAAAAATATTTAAACATATACTACTATATAATCAAACAAGTATATTTAAAAAAATATAAAAAATTTAGGGTAAACTACATAAATAGTCCTCAAATTATCTTTTGCGTCCTCTGACTATCATAAGTTACAAATTGGTCCCCAGACTAATCGCGACTAACAAATCGGTCAAATTCTGTTAAAAAATAAACGTTTAATGATGTGACAGTTAATAAAATCTGTATAATAACATATTTAACCCACAACCATTACATTTTATTTTAATTTGGTCCTAAATTTAAAATTTTAGCTCTCAACTTTTAATATTACAACATTTCAATCCCTTAAATCCTAAAACTTCATCATCTTCCCTTCTAAAAAACATCGAAATTGCAATTCCCTTAAATCCTAAACATTTCAGTCCCTTAAATCCTAACTTTTCTCGAATTAATAATGAGAACTACCTATATCAATTCAACCTAAACAATCAAATATAAAAAATAAACACCAAAAATTAGGCAATGGTGAAAGCAATAAAAACTTCATAAGTAACCCAATTTGGAGGGAGACGAAATAGAATTCATTGAAGTTGCATGGACCCAGCCCTCCTTTTCATCCAAAACAAAAAAAAATGCCGCTAAAAAAACAACAAAATGCCATAGATGGTATGCGCAAAGCAACAGATTCAATATCAGCAAACAACAGTAGAGAAAACCAAGTATTTAAATAATTGAAGGGAAGACATACTTCTCTTTCCACTCTCAAATTCGTTTCGCAAATTCATCTCTAGCCAGTTTATTTTTTTTTATTCCTTCTAAAGCCAACATTCTTTCCACAACCAGCTGGGAGAAAAAAAAAATAAAACAGCTTCAATTATACTCATTTTCTACATGGAACATTATGTATAACGAGCGAAGAATACAGATCAACATTGGAACAATAGGGGAGAAGATTCATGTCTTGGTTTCCTGTTTGAAAGATCTTGCTATTCCACTTTTGAAACATGTAAGTAGATAGATACAAAAAGTAGTTTTGCTGCAACCAAACCGAGAATAAGAGAAAAAAATGCAGAATGTATTTATTTATTTATTTTTGGGGTGGGGGCTCTTAAATAGATTTTGGGTGAAAAAGAATTGAAGGAGAGGACAAATTGAAAAGAAGATAGACCAAATTGATAGATTATTAAAATTATAAGGGTTAATTTTTTAGAATTAAGGTCAAATTAAAATAAGTGTAGAACTTAAGGTCTAATTATGTAATTAAATCCATTTATATTAACTGACAGGTCATCAGCTGTTAAATTTTTAACTGCGTCGGACCAATTTGTTGTTTTTTTAAGTCGGAGGATGAGTTTATAATTTCTGATAGTCAAATGATACAAAAGATAATTGGAATATAATCAGGGGACCATTTATGTAGTTTACCCAAAAATTTAACATGTAGACACATCAAATGGTCCAATAAAACATGGAACGTAATTTCTAAGTAATTGAAGCAATTTGTATGCACAATATATGCGTTGTTAAATGGCACACCCTTAAAATTAGGTAAATTACATATTAAACCACTTAATTTTCTTAAGATTTTCAAAAGTGACATCAAACTTTTCCATATTTTACACTTTCGACCTTAAATTATCAGAATTTTGTATTTTGGTTCTCAAATTCAAAAAAATACCTTTAAAAGTTGTTACTCTCACATTTTTTCTGCGGCGGTTATTTTCTCTTGAGAGTTTGTAAGTAGTTTTTGAGTTTTTTCAAGCCAATGGTAACGACTTTGGCCGTCTACCGGCGGTGATTTGTTTTATTGTTTGTTTTGTTTTGTTTCTTTGTTTTCCTTCTTTTGTTCCTTTTTCGCTTTCTTTTTTACCTTTGTCGGCTGTTTGGCCTGCTCTTCGTCTGCCGCTTGACACGTTCTTTGTCTGTCTTTATGACATATTGATACTGAGGACGTCTTCAACCCGGTGAATGCTACAATTGAATCTTACCGCACGATCTTGCATGGATTGATTGTTTATGGAGTTAACCAATACATTTTTTCCTCTTTTTGTAGATTGAAGTAATTCAACGATCTGCGCTCTACCAGTGAGCACTCCAAGATTTCGCTATGACAATAGATTTAAAGAACACCGGCGAAGATCTTATGAGAAGATTTAATTTTGCTATCCATGTTTGTATACCATTTACTCTTCTACGTTTATTTTTTAGGGGTATGCTTATCTTGTACTTCTTCTCATTATCTTAATGGAGTTTAGTGTTTATTCAAAAAAATACCCCTAAAATATTTTCTTAATGAATATTTTTCGATGTTTACAACAATATTAGAAACGTCTTAAAAATTTGTTATACCAGTATAGTATATCCTTAAAAATTAAAAGTGAAATAAAATCAGTTGAAGGAGCACGTATGATTCATTTTATATATAAAAACATCATTATTTATTCAAGAATGTGATATTAAGTGATGGAAAATATTTTGATACACAAACTTATTTATATTTATACAAATTTATTAATTTTAGAGTTTAAATGTTTCATTTATGATTTATGGTTTATACGTTTAAATTTTAAAGTTTAGGATTTAAAGTTATAATTTAGAGTTTAAAGTTTAGGATTTATGGTATTAGAGTTAAAAATTTTGATTTTATATTTTGAAAAAAGGTTGTGTTAATTTTTTATGGTACAGGGACGGGTGTATCCGTGTATGTTTAATGTGGGAGGGACAATTGCCCTTCCCAACTTTGATGGTTTAATTGCATTTTAAGTCATTAATAGTTTTGAAATTATTGTAATTATGTAGTTGCCCCTCTAATAATTTTTGGTTTAATTCACTTTTAAGACCTTGTTAGTTTTAAAATTAATGAAATTAAGTCTTGACTCCTAACTTTTTAGTTTAATTACTTTTTAAGTCCCTTTAATTCTAATTTTCTAAAAATTTCACTTTAATTGTTTTTTAAAACCATATCTATTTCAAAATTAAAAAAGTTTGTCCCTTTATAATTAAATCCAGACGTAGTCACTGTTTATATATCAAAATATGATTCAATTAAGTGATTGTGGTTGTGAGGATAATATCCAGTTGGTGACAAATAAGGATGCCAGGTTAGGGATGGGTATTTTACCCAGACCTGGCGAGTTTCGACCCGGTCCGATCAGGTTTGATTTTTTTAATGAAAAAATCGGGTTTGGGTCGGGCTTTTGTTTATAATAATCTCGGGTCGGTCAGGTTTGGGTTTAGGGTGGAAAATATCTGACCCGATCCGTGACTAATAGTGTAATTTTTCCTTAAATTTTTAGAGATGTTTATAATAATACCTATATATATATATTTTATAATTAAGTCCTTAAAATTTAATTTTTATTTATAATTTAGTCCTTTAAATTATAATTTTTTTACAATTAAGTCCCTTATTATATTTTTTTACATTAAGTCCCTAAAATTAATTTATTTTATATAGGTTGGGTCGGGTCAGGGTCGGATTTAGTATATTTATTTTCGGGTCGAGTCGAAATTTAAAAAAAAAAATCGTTCGGGTCAAGTCGGGTGCTGGTTTAAAGCATTTATTTTTGAGTCGGGTCTGAGTGAGCCAAAAACTCGACCCGTGCCTATCCCTATACCAGTTGTCAGAGAGGTTGGGCAAGGTCAGGCTGATCTTCACCAAGAATTTTCCAGACTTAAGGGTTAAGTATTTAAAGGTAACATAACAAATAATGATTGTGGTTTCACGAGTTTCAAGGCAGTAGAAGTTGAAAACAACACAACAAAACATAAAGAAGAATCAATCAATCATTCAACTTAAAGCTATGGAAGCTGTCAGAACTGTGATTTCCTCCTATCAGGCTGAATAAAACTCGACTCATTTTAAGAAAAAAAATACTATATTTTTTTATTCTAATTGACTTAATTTAAATTGTAATTTTATAAATTTGATTTGTTTAGAAAAAAATTAAATAAAATTTGAATTGTAAAATGAGAATTAGAATAACTCAAATTTTTTATTAATTAGTAGATTAGTTTTCAAGTTTGAATTGAGTATCACAACTTGTCAACTTTACCATACATATAGATCTACATGAAAAAAAATATAAAGAAATATATAGATCCCATTGTAAATATCTAGATATAAATTTGAATTTAAACTCAAATAATTTGACTCAAATATTTTTTAATAAAATTTGAGTTATAAAATAAGACTTATAAACTTGACTAATTCAATTTTTTTATTTGATTTAACTAGACTCGATCGAATGCTCGTGGTTTACCCGCCCCGTTCAATCCCTTTCCCCACTTGCATTAAGCAAGAAGACCAAACGTAAGGCCAAACTCCAAAGTACTACGCCACTTTCATGTCTCTCCCTACTGAAATTGGTCTGACCCAAGGGAATTACATGGCTTCGATTGAATTAAATATGGATATTTGTGGTTCTATGAAAAGTGGTTGGTTATTAATTAATACAACGAGGGTTTGATAAAGTGGGTAAAATTTTTATTTTTGATTGATTATGTATAGGTTGTAGGGGTGGGCAAAAAACCTTATTATTTGGTCTCGGACTCGGTCGGATCTGATGGATTTTTATTCGGAATTGATTCTGGTAGAATCGAGACTGAATTCAAAATTTAGGTCCCGATTGCAACCGGGACCGAGACTGGATCATGTTTTTTTAGACCCGGTACTCAATGGGATCGCGACCAGTACCAAGTACCCGGTACCCGGTGAATTTTTAAAGAGGTTGAAAACAACTGAAAGCGCTCATTTATTTCTCTTTATGTATGAATATTATGAGTATGACTCGTTTTAAGACTTCAACCTTCAAGCCTACAATATTCTGACTTTGTTATTTAATATTATTATTGATGTTTGAAAATTTTTCCCTGCTGCTCAAATTTTATTAATAATAGACTAATTGGCCGGGTACCCGGTATTAGTACAAGTTCCCACTAGTACCGAGACCGATTCTTGAAATTGTAGATCCGGTCTAACCGAGACCGAAAATGGTTCTAATTTTCAGAAACCGATAATTACCGAGACTGAAATCAATTCTAAAAAAATTGGCCGGGTACCCCGTCTTTCTCACCCCTAATAGGTTGCATTTAATTTTATCTTATAATACGAAAGTCATTCTCATATATATTTTGGTCTGACTTAATAAAAATAATTTAAAAATAAAATATATAAACAATAAGTTATGCCAATACCAATATAATAATGCAACATGATTTTATATTGATAATTTTATTTTTACAACTCAAATACGACATATTTGCAGTGATTGAATGATTATTATAATAAAAAATTAACGTAAAAATTTTAAGACATAAATCGGTCAACAAAATAACTAAATAACAATAAACGGAGAGGCTACTACAAATTTCATCCTTAAAAAAAAAACTTCAAAAGCAACACTACAGCAGTGTTGTAAGAACAAACAAAAATATCCGCTATTTTTAAATGAAAAAGAAATATATTTATTAAAAAAACTTAAATATGAAAAAAAAGGTGGCCCAATTTGCTCCATGAGGAAGAAAATATCTATTTAAGCTGCGGCTCAACTCCATGATTTGTTTCCAACATAAAGTTGGGATTTGATGGAATGGAGGCATGATTGGGGGATGACCCTATTTGCTTTTTGACAAAATTAATACCACTCTTTTATAAATTTTTTTTTGGTTATATACATGTATGTTAGGTTTACGATTTATATTTAGAGTATGAGGCTGCTTCTTCAATAATGTCATCTTTAAAGTTTGAACTTAGATACAAAATATTTTAAGCTCGTATAAAAAAGTTATAAATTTATCTTTATAAATTCGAGTTATTAAATAAATTATCGTGCCAAATATTTGTGTAGTGATAAGACACAATTATTATTTTAATAAAATAATTTTTAAAGACAACAATTTTAGAATGAACAACCACAAATTCTTAACATAAATAGTAAAATAAATGTATAAAAATACTGAAAAATCTCTTATTCACAATTTGCTTTCAACATTTAATTTGATCTATAGTTGTCGAAAATAAATAAATTCTGATTGTAAAATAGCAGCTCATAAGAACAAAAAATCTGTCTTTTTTTGTTCTTATTAATGTTTAAACACTAAAATTTAAACCTTTAACCCTAATTTATAATTTTTATATTTTAAACTCTAAACCTTAAAAATTAAACCATAAACTATACACACTAATTCTAAACTTTAATATTAAATTTTAAACTTAAATTTTGACTATTAAGAGATGATAAGGGAAAAAAAAAGATTAATAGATCTTTGTTCAACTCATAACGATCCTTCACGACAAATGTTTAACTGATCTTAGATTGACATTTTATGTTATAATTAGAAAAGAAACACCTCAATGAACTACTAATTGTTTCATTAAACTAAAATAATATATTTTTTTATAAGAAAGAGGTATCGTTATCATGTACCTCATTAAAAAAACCTCCCTAAACCTAATGGAGGAAAAAGAGTGCACATGATAAGATATACAAAACACATGAGGATTATATCTTAAGAGGAACTAAGTCCTCGCATAATAGATCAACAATAAAATTCGGAACAGAATCCAGAAGAACTAAGTCGAGATTCGAGAGACTTGCACGTTTTGCCAAAGCATCTGAACTTGATTGCACTTCCTAGGGATAGCACGAATCGAGATCCACCAATCTCTCTAGATCACATCCTGGATAGCACGAGTGATAACGAGAGTAAAACCATCACGCTCTACCTGATGAATAAGCTTGATATCTTGAGCATTATCAGATTACACCTCTAAACTCTGAAAAGCCTAGATCCCACGCAATGCCAAGACACAAAAAAATACTCCATAACTCGACTTTCACAACTGAGCAACAGCCAATAAATTTAATAAAACCATGCAGCTAGGAACCAGAATGATCACTAATCACCCCACCACACTAAACTTTCTCATCATGAGTCGAGCACGAGGCGTAGACATTCAGCTTCACTCGATCGACAGACGACGGTAACCAAATATTTTTCAAGTAATATAAAATATCTAAAAATATTAATATAATAAATGAAACAAGAATATTATCCCACAATAACTCCTAATTCAAATAAAATTTTCAATAAATACATCTGAACATGACCAAGTTTGAGTGCATACGTATCAAAAAAGAAGAAGAAAAAAAGTCACCGCCTAAACACTAATATTTTGCCAATACCTAAAAATAATATAATATTAACATACCAAAATCCACCAAAACCTAGCTGCCAAAATTATCAGCCTGAAAACGAGTAAAAATCTCCTGCTCGCTAACCCGCCTAAAAATACTTAAAAATTAAATTTTACCTCATAACCTTAATTTTCATATCCTAAACTCTAAACTCTAAACCCTAACAAATACACCCTACCTTTAATTCCTTACACCCTAACCCTAAGCCTCAACCTTAAACCATAAACCCTAAACTCTAAACCCACTATTTTAAGTGGGGGCACAAATGGGGACATACTTTGGGGCAGATGATTTTCATCCCTCGGAAACCACCATACCCCAATCAGAGCCATGAGATGAAGCCACGTGTCCTTCACCTTTAACCTCTTTCCACTTTAACTTTCACTTCCATGGCTTCTTTTCTCTTTTCCTTAGCCCCCACACTCTTTTTTCAACCATTCATCACCCGTTAAGGCATCACCCACTATTTAAACCCTCCAAACCCCTTTCATTACAACACAGTTTTGTTTAGATTTGCTGTCGGAAAACATATCTCTGTGTGTTTGTTAAAGTGTAAGAAGATGAGGAACAAAGCGAGTGGGTTGCTGAAACAGATAATCGCGGGTTTAACGACAATGGCAAAGGCCAAAACCATGGCCATAAAGAGTAAGACGAAGGCAATCAAGACCCGTCTCGTCATCTTCTCCTTGCTTCAAAACAGGAAGCTTCTGGTGAGCTCATTCTCCGACAAGCTCGATGCCTTGTTGGGACACAATGGCGGCAACTGTAAGGAAGTGGAAGACGATGTGAGTGGAGATCAGCAGAGCCAGTCCATCGTTGTTTACAACAGCAGCAACGCCGTGTGGGTTCCGAGTACACCGCAGACCAAACATGAAGATGGCGGTGACGGCGGTGGTGAAGGAAAGTGGCCGGAGCTGAGTGAGTCGGAGATGGAGTTGGCGGCGGATCCCGGAGGCTCGGTGATCGAGATGGTGAAGAACTCGAAGGAAGATAGAGGGGAAGAGTTCAGACTGGAAGACGAGATAGACCGAGTGGCAGACTTGTTCATAAAGAGATTCCATTGTCAAATGAGAATGCAGAAGCAGCTTTCTTTGAAGAGACGTCAAGACATGTTGGGGAGTAGCCCCTAAAGTATAAATGTACGTATCAATGTACGTACGTGTGTATGTATGTATGCAAGTAGATTTTAGACACTTTAAATCTTTAATTATACGTGGGAAGAAGAAAGACTTCTCTTTGTAATGAAGACAAAATCAATGTGTACACCTTTGTAATAGTAATATAATAAAAGTGTTGTACATTTGATTTTATCTCTCTCTTGGTTAGATTAATGTCACGGATCATTATACTCTTCTAAAATAGACATTAAATAGGATATGCATCGTTACCATTTACAAATATTAAATTTTTTTTTGTTTATTTTCGATACGAAATAAACATTTTTGTCTCTTCTCAAACATAACAATAAATTGTAGGGTAAACTACCTGAAATACCACTCAACTTTAATGTGTGACTCTAATATGCCACTGAACTAAAATTCGATACTATAATACCATTGAACTTCACTGTGTGATTCAAAGTTAGCACTCCACCGTTACTTCCGTTACAAAATTCTGACGTGGACTCTAACTCCCATTACAGGGATGACGTGGTATAAGACTTAAAGAAAGAATAAAAGAAATACAACTTATACCGGTATAAGACTATAGCATCCCCTTTCACTAAAAACTCCATCACATCAGGACCAAACCTTCCATCCACCTCAGCTTGCATATATTTCCCTGATTTGTTTCAGTCCCATATCATTAAATCTCAAACATCAAAAGGCCTAAACCCCAATTTGTTTCAGTCCCATATCATTAAATCTCAAACATCAAAAGGACTATATTTCCCTGGACTTAAGTTTCCACTCTAGAAAACACTAAACAGTATGTAAAGTGAAACATTTTGTAATTCCCACAAGAAAAAGAAAAACAAGATTAATGTATACTTTTCCATTGCAGGCCACAATATTAATGGTGAAACCGTGTATGGTATAGTAAAGGATAGCTTAACATAACATCGAGGCCTATCAATGATTGATCTTATAAGATATATCTTATGGGTTATAGATTGAGGACCAATTATGCCTTATATGATATATCAGAAGAAAAAGAGACCATTTATGTCAAATGTCAATCTATAAGATGATAGATAATAGATTAAACTTATGCAAATAAATATACATATCATAGAAATTTGAAAAACCAATGAAGAGTACTAGAAATATGACACCGCCACACCGGCAGTACTGCTGAAGGCAAACATAAAAACAAATATAGCTTCAACTTTCAAACTTACTTGTGACATAATTTCAGCCTAGAATCATTCCACTACTCTGAAGCCAGCACATGCAAATGTACAGCCTTCAATTTCTCCAGGAGGCTTGCCAGATTTATAGAGTGATCAACCATCTGAAAGACACCAGAACCTGATTATGGAAGAGAATCAATAGCTTCCTCATATATATCACTGGAACTATAATTACTTTCCAAAGGCATAAGCACTTGGTCATCAGAACAAGCATGTGAAGCACTTCTTTCAGATTCATCGTTTTCGTTCAGAGTAGCAAAAGCTGTAGTCCTCATAGATAGGGTGTTCCTAAATTTTGGCCATAATTGAAAAGTTTTCACTGACTGCCTTACATTAACTCGGCAAGGCAGATATGCAAACTTCCCCTTCCGGATGCATAATCGAAATTCTAAAACATGGAGTAGAAAATGCAAACTTACCCCTTACAAAGCAGGGAAATATATGATGTTGCAAATTGGGGTTTAGGCCTTTTGATGTTTGAGATTTAATGATATGGGACTGAAACAAATCAGGGAAATATATGCAAGCTGAGGTGGATGGAAGGTTTGGTCCTGATGTGATGGAGTTTTTAGTGAAAGGGGATGCTATAGTCTTATACCGGTATAAGTTGTATTTCTTTTATTCTTTCTTTAAGTCTTATACCACGTCATCCCTGTAATGGGAGTTAGAGTCCACGTCAGAATTCTGTAACGGAAGTAACGGTGGAGTGCTAACTTTGAATCACACAGTGAAGTTCAATGATATTATAGTATCGAATTTTAGTTCAGTGGCATATTAGAGTCACACATTAAAGTTGAGTGGTATTTCAGGTAGTTTACCCTAAATTGTAAGAGTACTAATTAGTAATTAGGGAGCAAAGGACATTTTTGGGTATTCTTTGCTTCAATAATGTTTTATCTACAATTAATACATTTTATGAGTTTTTCGTTATCTTTTTCTCATTTGCAAGTTTGAACTAAAAATTCAATTTAATTCTTTAAAAACCCATAGAATTATAAGTTAAAACAAGGGTAAAAATGTTGTGAATAATATGAAAACAAGAACAAGAAGGAATAGGAACAAAATAAGATGAGAGAAAAGAAAGAGATTTTTATTATTCTGAATATTGACTTGTGTACAATGCCTTGAGTAAATCATCTATTTATAGGCATAAGAAGTACATAATACATTAAACTCTAATTAATGTAGATAATAATCCTAATGATAAAATAATTCAAATCTCCTTTGATAAAGTCCTTATCATGATAGACATCCACATAGATAAATATTCATAACACTCCCCCTTGGATGTCTATGAAGACAGTGTGCCTCGTTAAAACTTTACTAAGATAAAAACCCCGTAAAAAAAATCTTTAGTAAAGGAAAAGAGTACACACATCTTTAATACGCATAACATGTTGCCTCATTAAAAACCTTTCCAGGAAAACCCAATGGGACAAAACCATGGATAAGGAAAAGAGTACAACGCGTATTTTGCTCCCCCTCATAAATACATCATATAAGATCTTTGACACGACGCAATCCGATATTATAAATTAACTTCTCAAATGGAGCAGTAGGGAGTGCCTTGGTAAATAAATCTGCCAAGTTATCACATGAACGAATCTGTTGGACATCAATGTCTCCATTCTTTTGTAGATCGTGAGTGAAGAAGAATTTTGGGGAGATGTGTTTTGTTCTATCACCCTTTATGTATCCTTCCTTAAGTTGGGAAATACATGCCGTATTATCCTCATATAAGACCGTCAGAGCTACTTTTCCAGAGTGTAAACCACAATTTTCGCGAATATGATTGGTTACAGACCTTAGCCACACACATTTACGACTAGCCTCATGTATAGCCAAAATCTCAGCATGATTAGAGGAAGTAGCAGTAATTGTTTGTTTCATTGAGCGCCAAAAAATTGTTGTACCACCGTATGTAAATACATAACCAGTCTGTGATCGAGCATTATGAGGATCAGATAAGTATCCTGCATCCGCAAAACCAACCAATTCGGTTTTGGATAGATTAGAGAAAAATAATCCCATATCTTTCGTACCTTGAAGATAACGAAATATGTGTTTGACCCCATTCCAATGTCTTCGGGTTGGGCATGAACTAAATCTTACCAACAAATTAACAGCAAACGATATGTCAGGTCGTGTGTGACTAGAAAGATACATTAATGCACCAATAGCACTTAAGTATGGCACTTCTGGACCAAGAATATCTTCATCCATCTCTCGAGGACATTTTTGGGTATTCTTTGCTTCAATAATGTTTTATCTAAAATCAAAGGACATTTTTGGGTATTCTTTGCTTCAATAATGTTTTATCTACAATTAATACATTTTATGAGTTTTTCCTTATCTTTTTCTCATTTGCAAGTTTGAACTAAAAATTCAATTTAATTCTTTAAAAACCCATAGAATTATAAGTTAAAACAAGGGTAAAAATATATTTTAACCCTTCAAGAATGATAATTTTCTCCTAATCCCTCTTAAAAAAAGTTTCTGGCTTCAACCCTGTTCGAATTGAAGTTCAATCAACCTGTATGGGTTTTCTGTTTTAAAATCAGCTTTGATTGCTCAAGTTGGGACAAAAATTCTCTACTCATTTTTGTGCCCCGACACTAAAAATTCAAATCTTATACCTTAAACCCTAAATTTTAAATCTGAAACCTTAAACTTTACACCCAATACTTAAAACCTTAATCCTAAATCTTAAACATAATTATTTGAGGTGGTTTATATGGTGGATAAGTTTATTGGGTTAGTCATATTTTTGGGCCATTAAAATAGGTTTGTTTTTGTTTCAAAATTGTGCAGAGCGCAACTCAGCCCAATCAACCCGACAACCGTGACGACAATGGTTTTTATGTTTGATTCAGCCCGAGAATCGTGACTGTTGCTCGTTGCCTCCTAGAGTCAAGGACTTTGCTTGGTTGGTGACGTATACCGCAAAGTAAGTTTTCCACACCGTGAACCAGATTCGTATACATCGACAATGTCGATGCAACACTTTCTTCTTGATCGGCCGCTCAAATATTTCGCCGTTGTGGCACGGAATGGTTCTCGCGGCTTGCGTTGAACCCCGAGGTGGTCGAGGCTACTGCGATCCACGAAGCATTACCGTGACGAAACATTTGCAATTCGATAATGTGATCGTTGGAATCTGATTGTCTATCGGCTGTTAATGCTTTTACGTTGCCCTGGTTTATGTTAGAGTAATTAGTTACTCGGTTAATTTTCAGCTGTTAGTATTGTTACAAAGTTTGTTAGTTTGTTGTCCTAGCTGGACTCTAGGCCCAAGTTATATTTTGGGCTATAAATACCTCTCATGTAATTGGGTCTAAATGACTTTTTAATTTTTCTCAGATTAATAAGATCTCTATTCTATTTTCCCATCTTTATTCCCTTTTCTCTCTATCGTTATACTGCTTCTTTTCTCTCTTTTCTTTTTCGATTTATTTCTTCATCTTACCTTCCCCTTTCAATTCACCTGAAACTTGTTTGAGCTATATCTGGTGAATCCTTACATGGTATCAGAGCCACCGTTACTGGTGCCGGAGAGCCGCCGTGCAAGAGTTTTCCGTTCGCACACCGCTCGTTCACTGATAGTTCATTCTCTCGATATTTTCTGGTAATATCTTATTTTTTTGTTCTCTGAGGTATGAAGTGCGTCTTGTGACTGGACTTTATCGTGTTCTCTTGTTTCCTTCTGAGATCTGATTGAGGTTGTTGTTTTGAGTATTGATTCAGTGAAGATTGAAAGGTTTATTGTTTCGACTGTTGATGCCTGTGCCCTATTTCTGTTGTATCTCTATTTTTTGGAATTAAGTCATGCCTACTCTGGATCTGATTGCAATCTGGATATCCTCGGTCTAAAACTCTTGAAATTGTTTCATGTTTGCTCTGTGATTCAAGTACTATCTGTTCTGCTATTTGTATCTCTTCTCTGTGATTCATCCTTGTGCTATTTGTCTGGATCTGTTGCCTAGCTTCAATGACTAATCCTGTTGATACTACTGATGCGGATATTCAGTCTGGTGAGACTCATTTAAATGGATCTGATCATATCACTCACACTCAGAGTTCAAACAATAATAGATTGTTTTCGACTAAGAAAATAAATGTTGTTTTGGATGACACAAACTATCTTTTATGACAACAACAAATTTTGCTAGCTATTAAGACTCATAGGTTACAGAAATACATAGATCCTAATGTAACATGGCCTCCTCAGTATATTAGGAAAGAAGGATCTGTGACTCTTAATCCAGAATATGAGCTCTATGAGGAACAGGATGGAGCATTAGCATCCTGGCTCCTGTCCTCGGTGAGGGTGTTCTCCCAAATTTGATTGGTCATAATACCTCAGTTGCAATCTGGTCTACTCTACATAGGCTGTACAGTGAGAAGACCACATCTAGATTAATGTCCTATAGGAGACTCCTTCACTCTCAAAAGAAAGGTGAAATGTCTATGAAAGATTTTCTTCTCAAGGTTAAGAACATCTGTGATAGTTTAGCTAGTTGTGGTGAAATTATTTCACCACATGAGCATGTAACAGCCATCCTTAATGGTCTCCCTCCTGAATTTGAGTCAGTCATCACTGTTATTACAGCTAGTCCAACACAATCAGATGTTCAGGCTGTTAGAACTATTTTGATTGATGCAGAAGCTAGACAGCAAGCTCTTTTAGGTCATATAAATGCTTCAGCTCATGTTGCAATACAACAGCAGACTGAGTCTCTTCCTTCTGGTGAAACACATTTTGTTGATAATGAACAGAGTTTTGATCAGAATGCTTATAATACTGGTAGTTATAATGGTAGAGGAAGAGGTAGAGGTAGGTATTCATCACCTAGACCTCAGTGTCAATTGTGTAACAAGTTGGGTCACATTGCTGAGAGGTGTTACTCCAGGTTTGACACTAGTTTTAAGAATGAGGCTTCTCAGTCAGGGCAAGGGTCTTTTGGCAGAGATTTTGGTAATACTCAGTCTGGTGTATCTCAGGCTAATGCTTGCACTTACTCTAATCCTGGAAATGGTGTGCCTCTGTCCTATAATCCTGTTTATTATGCAGCTCCTCCTTTGAGTTCCCCACAACCTGTGTATTCTCATTTTGTTCCCCAAGTCAGACATCAAGTGATGAGCCATTCCTCTATTCTTACACCTTCACATACTTCTATTTCTCAATTGCCTCAGTCTATTGTCTATATGCATCCTCCTGGCCCTCTTCCATCAGCATATCCTGTTTATCAATCTCTGTATCCTGCATCTAATGTGGTTTCTTCCTCTAGACAGACTCTACCTTCTTCAGTCCAACCTCAAGCCATGATTGCAACTCCTGAAGTGGTTGGAGATAATGCATGGTATCCTGATTCTGGTGCTACCAATCATCTCACAAATGATTTCAACAATCTGAATGTTGGAGATTCTAGCCCTGGTACAGGTAACATTAGAGTTGGTAATGGTCAATGTCTTCCAATTCAGTCTATAGGACATTCTGTTATTAATAGTAATTCTGATAGACATCTTAGATTAAGAAATTTGTTCTTTGCTCCTGGTATAATTAAGAATTTGCTTTCTGTGTCAAAGTTTACACAGGACAACAAAGTTCTAGTTGAATTCTATCCTACTTTCTGCCAAGTTCGAGACTTATACACCAAGGAGGTGCTCCTTACTGGCACTGAACATGGAGGCTTATACAGATTAGACATTCCCAATAAATCTACACCTTCCTCTAAGCACACTGCTGTTTCTACTACTGATGATCACAATGTTTTTGCTTCTGAAGTTTTATCTGTTTCTTGTAATCTTGCTGCTGCTAATAAAGTCACTACTAGTGTTTGGCATACTAGGCTAGGACATCCTGCCTTTAGTGTTTTAAATTCTGTATTGAAACAATGTAATATTTCCTGCATCAATAATGAACAGTTGCACTTGTGTTCTGCTTGTCAGTTTGGTAAATCTCACAAATTACCTTTTTCTGATTCATACACTGTTTATTCACATCCTTTGGAACTTGTTTTTGCTGATGTATGGGCCCCAGCCCCTGTGTTCTCTAATGGCTTTAGATACTATGTTGCCTTCACTGATGCATATTCTAGATATACCTGGATTTATTTTTTGAAGTTGAAGTCAGATGTGTCAGTTGTATTTACTCAGTTTCTTCATCTTGCAGAAAGACAATTTAATTGCAAACTTAAAGCATTACAAACAGATGGAGGAGGTGAGTTTCTTGCTTTAACTTCTTTCTTGAAACGACATGGCATAATTCATAGATTTACATGTCCATATACATCTGAACAAAATAGTACTGTTGAAAGAAAGCATAGACAAATAGTTGAAGTAGGCTTGTGTCTTCTTGCCCAGGCAGCTATGCCCTTATCTTACTGGAATGATGCATTCACTAGTGCTGTTTATATTATAAATAGACTCCCTACTAAAGCTCTGTCTGGTGTGTCCCCATATCAAAAACTGTTTAATTTGATTCCTAACTATAGTTTCATGAGGACTTTTGGTTGTTTGTGTTATCCCTTCTTAGGGCCATATAATAAGAATAAGTTTCAGTTTAGAGCCTCTCGGTGTATCTTTCTAGGCCATATAAATAGACAAGTTGCAAGAATTCCAACTTAATGAACCTTTAAATTGTTCCTGTTTATTTCATCTCATTTAAGATAGAAGAATTTCAAGCTAACTTGATGATCAAGGTAAAAAGTGATTTACCTCTTAAATTGGTAGAAGCTCACACGACGACGGTAGGGTGGGTTCGTGGTCACTCTGAATTATTCAAAGCTCACACATTTAACTTTAATTTTATTAATTTTTATGAGTTAATCCTTAAAATTTTGTAATATTTAAACATCAAATTATAAACCTAAACTCTAAATCCTTAATTCTTAAACTCTAAATCTTTAGGTTATCATTTTTATGTAAACTAAAATTTATACGGATAATATATCGAAATATTATAATAATTATGTATTCCATTGAGTCTTTTTTTTTCAACAAAGAAGTTTGGAAAAGATAAGGTTTTCAGCAATTGGACATGGTCCCCTTTACTATCCTGCCGTGACCAACTTTCCATGCCATTTTAGCACCTATCAACTGCCAATGCAAATTACTAATGTATTAGTCTAATGCACACACTTGCACTAAAATTTACATTTTTACCAAATAGCCTTCCATTTTATGAAGCGCCAAAATGCTAATAAAGCATTTGTTAACACTCGAGAGGTCACCACCTAGGTCGACGACTCTAACCATAATATTAAATTACGGTTACGATTACGAAAACGATCATAATATCGTAATTATAAACACGGTTGATATTATATTGTAATTTTTTTCTTAAAAATAAATATAATTATACATTACGATCATAATTATTCTTATAATGACCTTCAAAACTGTTACGTTACGACTGTTATATTGTGTTGCAGTCGTAATTATTCTGACTTCGAGTCGATTAGCGACCCACCTTGTGGTTTAAATAAATGGCCACCAAGTGCCAAACCTTTCTTCACCAATCTCCATTAACCTCTGCGAAGAGATGGCTTTTTTCTTAATGTTGTGGGCAGCTTTGGTTGCCGTTTCTCTCGTTACAGCTATCGTGTTCTCGTGTGCCAGTGGCGCGTCAAAAGACAAGACCTCCGCTAACCATGGTACCTATGGTTCCACCTGTGTGGCCGGCTGCGGCGCTGGCTGTGGCGGTGGTTGCGGTGGTTGAGCACCAAACCTTCATGCAGGCAGTCAGGCGCGATCGGCGTATTGTATTTTCTGTGTTTTGTTGTTGTTTAAAACTATGCTAATGTCGAACAGAAATATTAGTGCAGTAATGAACAGCGTTTGTGATTCACGGATCGATCGGCTTAAAAGTTGTGGCAGTTTCAGTTTCCCATGTGCTATGTCTCAGGCATTAGGTCCGGGTTACGGTCGAGTCGAGTGGAATCGAATTGTTTTAAGAATTTCGTAGTTAAACCTGCTGAAATTTTTAACCGTTAAAATGCTCTTTATTAAGAGTGCTCAAACGGTTAATTTAGTTAACCGATCGAACTAAATTAGTTAAAATTCATTAACTACAGATTTTTCCCTTTAACCGTTAACCGAAATAACAATGAAAAGTACCTAAAACATTTTAAATCTAATTATTAAGCATCAAAATAACAATAAACATTACTTATAAAATAGTTTGTATCGATTATAAATATCAAAATAACAATAAACATTACTTATAAAATAGTTTGTATCTATTATAAACATTAAAATAACAATAGACAATATATAAAATAACAATTAGCATCTAATTTAATTGGATTAATGAGGTTTTTAATGTGGCACACAATGTAGGGTTAAGATTTTATATTTTTCTTAATAAAATCTTATTTGTCGAGAAAAAAACATCTAATTTAATTGGGTTAGACTTAATATATATGTTTAATATATATTATATTTAATATTCTGCATTAATTAATCAGTTTCGAACTGAATTAATCAATAACCAATTTTTTTAAATAACCGTTAACCGATCTAACATCTAACTAACCGATCAATTAATCAAACTAAAATTCAATTCAATCGATTAATTTCATTTTAACCGAACAATGAACACCCTCAGTCTTCCCTAACTTCAATTTTCATTTTTAAAACCCCAGTACAATAGGTCACTACTGGAACAAATTTTCTAATGTCCTTTTATATTTTCTTCGAGACGATTATATACGGAGAGACGGATCTAGTATACAGTGGGGGTTTTGGACAGGCGCGATAGGAGCGACCGCACAGGGCCCCCAAGAGAGAGGGGCCCCAAAAATAGAGAACTTAAATTAATATTTGTAAAAAATTATAAATTTATATATACAATTATGTGTATATATATAACAATTATCTAAAACTTAAAACATAAAAAAAAGAATGACACCTTTTAAGTAAGAATGTTTGATTTTCAGACGTTTATAAGTTGATTTTTTGTTGCTCAAGAGGATAATATAATAATATATTTTCTACTAAGATTTTTTTTGAAGAAAAAAACTTATACGATCTCTTACTAATTATAAATTAAGGGCCCCATTTTAATAAATTGCACAGGGCCCCTAAAATCTTTGAACCGCCCCTGCTAGTATATATGTTGGTAGGGGTGAGCAAAACTCGACTCGACTCGACTCGAAAAAACTGAATAACTCGACTCGACTCGAAATTTCATAAACTCGAATAACTCGAAAAAATTTCAAATAAAGTTTGAGTTGTAAAATGGAAATTCGAATAACTCGAATAACTCGAAATTTTTAATAATTAGTGGATTTATTTTTAAGTTCGAGACGAGTCCCTCTATTTTTTATGATATATACATACTCATATATAAAAATATGAAGAAATATTGTCACATGTGAAAAAATATATATGTGCATATCTTATATGATTAGAGAAAGGAGTTTAAATTGGAATCAAACCATACTATAACATGATAAATAATTACAGTTAAATTTTTATAGGAACTCGAAAACTCGACTCGAATCGACTCGACTCGAATTTCTTAAACTCGACTCGAATCAAAAAAATTTCAAATAAAGTTTGAGTTGTAAAATATGACTCATCAACTCAAATAACTCGAAATTTTTTGACTCGACTCGATCGAACGCTCACCCCTATATGTTGGTGGAGTTCTCGTTCTAGGCCCCCACCTCATTTTTTCCTTTAATTTATATAATAAATTTTAAATATTTTTATAGAACTATTATGAATGGTCGCTCTCGGTTTTCAAGTAATTATATTTAGTCTTCTCAAATTAATATCCTGACGTCTAACGTGGATGAGTCTAGAATAGCTAACACACACCACTAGATACTGCTAACGTTACACAGCTAATTTAAACACTTATCATAAACATAGATATTCTTGACCCTTAGACAATAAACATTCATTATGTAGACACAATAATTTGAACTCATGTATCGTTCATTTTTCCGCTGGGACACTTGTTTGGTTCATATAAATCTTAAATTTTAAGAAAAATGAAAGAATCAACATACGATAATCATAGTGTCTAATAATGTGTACTTGTCCTAAACGAACAAAAAATATGGTGTACTTTTCCGGTGCTCCTTTCTATCAACATTAAAAAGTAAAATTTTAAATTTTAGTTTTAAATTTTAAACCCTAACAATACACTCAACCCCAAAATTTTTAAACTCTAATCCTAAATTTTAATCATAAATAATAAATTTTATTTTTTTTAACGTGAAACATAAATATATACATCACGAAAATCAGAATCTCAAAACAGATTACAAAAAGTGTATCACGGAATATTCTCACAACCGCCAATACATGCAATTGGCAACTTCCCGCTGTCTAAAAACATTACAATTGTCGAAAATCAGAATCTAAAATGTTCTCCAAGACAGCAAGACTCAAAACAAAAGGTTGGTGAAATCAAGCTCCCTTAATTTGTCTGTCGCCATCATAGTCGAAGACCAACTCCTCGTTTGTTTCTTCCTCTACTTTGTTCAACATGGCATACGAAACAGGAACGGACTCGGGATTTCATGTAAGGAGGTGCGAACTGTTAGAGAGTACAAAATTACAAAATATTAAGGGGGCGAGCTTAGATTATCGATATAAAATACATCCGACACTCCTCTGTCTATCCCTGATTACGACCTTATACATGTAATAGAAGAATGCCATTCTAAGCATCAGTGATGGATCCTAGGATGCATCGAGTGTTGAACTTGTTCCACAACAATTTCAAATTGAAATCGAAACAAGACAAAAAGGGTGTCGTTTTCTTTGTACTGAGAATTACTATAACAAAGCTTCTTCGATTTATTTGTACATGCCGGGGAACTGCCTTGGAAATGATCGCCGAGTAAATGTATAAAATATATCAATGGCTGTTACTCTGTTCTAAACTCTCCACACTTTATGGTAGAGTAAAAAAAAAAAAACAATGGCTACTTTCTCTTGTCCGGCGGTCTCCTTTTCGTTCCGGTGTTCTTACGGTTCGAGTTCGAATGGTAACCATGGAGATTATAGAGTCAATATCAATGTTAATGGGAATGCTTCTACAAGGCCTTTTAAGCAGCATGCATTGGTGAATGAAATTGCTCTACAAAGTCCTGCTTCTTTGGCTAATATCCAATTCCTCGAGAACGGGCACATAAGCGAGGAGAAGATCCGGCAGAGGATTCCGACGAAGAAGCAGCTCGTCGATCCTTACCGACAAGGGCTCATTGTCGAAAGGGGGGTCGGGTATAGACAGACGGTTGTGGTCCGGTCGTATGAAGTTGGCGTTGATAAAACAGCTTCGTTGGAAAGTTTGTTTAATCTTTTCCAGGTGATAAATTAAAGCTCTTTTGATCATATGATATTTAATACAGTTTATAACAACGAATCGATGCGACAAAGGGCTGAATCTCAGTGGATCGTGGCAGCAAGGTCACTCTGCCACTTACAATACAGTACATAACAACTAACAAGTACTCTTCTTTTTTTTATGTAGGAAACAGCATTGAATCATGTCTGGATGTCTGGACTTCTAAGTAATGGATTTGGAGCCACACATGGTATGATGAGGAACAACCTCATTTGGGTTGTCTCAAGAATGCATGTCGAAGTCGATCACTATCCGATCTGGTAAATCTTTCTCCTCGTAGACATCAACAAACTCGGACTTTAGATAAGCTTTTGTGACGATTTTAATCGAGTTTTCCGGTGCAGGGGAGAGGTAATCGAAATCGACACATGGGTCGGAGCATCGGGGAAGAACGGGATGAGACGAGACTGGATAATCAGGAGCCAAGCCACAGGCATCACTTATGCTCGTGCCACTAGGTATTATATCCAACATTTGCATGCAAAATCACAACATAATTAACTAAAACATGCATAATTGAACAGCACATGGGTAATGATGAACGTTCAAACAAGGCGACTCTCAAAGATGCCGGATGAAGTGAGAGGTGAAATTTCCCCTTGGTTCATTGAAAAACAAGCAATCAAAGAGGCCGTCCCCGAGAAAATCGTCAAGTTGGACGACAAAGCGAAATACGTGAACTCGGGCTTGAAGGTACTATAATTGAAGCATAAACTAAGCTAATGTTCGGTGCTAAAATAGTATCGATTTTTAATTTACATTAATATCATGTTGTAGCCGAAGAGGAGTGATCTGGACATGAACCACCATGTAAACAATGTCAAGTATGTAAACTGGATGCTGGAGACGATCCCGGACAAGTTTTTGGAGTGTAATAAGCTGTCGAGTATTATACTCGAATACAGGAGAGAATGCGGGGGTTCGGATCTGGTTCAATCGCTTTGCCAACCGGATGAAGATGAGATTTTGTTCACAAATGGAGTGGTGCAACAGAATCTGCTTAAAAACAATGTTCTGGGAATGGACACAATGACGTATGGATATACTCATCTACTTCAAACCAAAGGGGGGACTAAAAATGAAGAGATTGTAAGAGGAAGGACCAGATGGAAACCAAAGATTTGATACACATGTATATACATATATATATATATGTATATGTATGTGTGTATGATTGACAAAAACTAGAAAATAATATTATTATTTAGAGATGGAATGGGGAAAGGAAATAATTGATTGAGCAAAGGGGATGGGGAAATGGCGTGGCCGGAGCCGACTGCCGAGCAACAGAAACCCCGAGAGGTGCTGCTATTTGCTCGGTGTCGAGCCCCGGCGAGATTTAAAGTAAGTGGTGTGTGATTATGGTCTGTGGTGAGAAATGTGAAAAGTGGTCCTTAAGTAGGACTGTAGGAAGTCCACAACTGAGTTCAAGTTAGACCTTACAGTGTCCTTGAACTCTTGTTTGCGTCTGTTTTTGTTCTTCGTTTATTTCATTAATTGTTTTAAATATAAAATTGGTGTAAAATACTTTTAAATTTTAAATATGCGGATGAGAGAAAGGGTTCGAGTTTCGGGTTTGGTTCTCAGATGTTTTTGGGTTCTTTGCGACTAGTGTCGAACCATCAACTGGTTCGATCGGTAAGTGTTGCAGCATCCTTGACAAGTCAGCCTTTCTCATATCCTTTATCTAAGGACTTATCTCGATAGTGCCGTCTCACGAACCTGCAGGGCCCTAGTGAAAGTTAGAGTCCAACCCCAGAACTCGAAAACGAGAGTGATACGAGCCCGAACGAACAATAGTAAACAAATGTAAAACTGCATTGAAATCTGAAACATTGTGGGGAAAATTTTGGCAAATTCCACATTGGCAAAACTGTGAAACTTGGGGCGCAAGCATTTCTCAGTCACACTAACACTAAGAATAAGCATTTACAATACAATTTTTATGAAGTGATACAGTGTATTTACAACCATCAATATAATGCCACTGGTAAAATAACAACCAAAGAATAGTAATACTTTCACTTCGTTTCCCCAAATTATCTTCTCCTTTTGCCATAACTACGCTGCAGTTTCCACGACCAAACGAGTATGAATGAAACAAGAACCACTCCGATAAACACCCAGAATACTACCAACCATGTCGGCATCGCGTTCGGATATAAGCCTGATGGGATGGGAATTGTTAATATTTAAGAGTAATTGTAAACGATGTGAATATGGATTATCATTATGTATGGGACTTGGGACATACCGTGTCCGAACTTGATTCCGATGAGAAGCTCAACAATGCAAATTGCAAGGGAAAGCCAACAAAATGCTCCGACCTTTTTCACTGGTTTTCTGAAATAATAAACAAATAAATAAAATAACTAAGTGTAAGTTAAACAAGAAAATTCCTCTTTGGGTTATCAACAGTTTTCTGACACTATATATATTTGCATCCAAAACAAATAGAGAGAGAAAGGGAGGGTACCGGTCTTGGAGGTACGAGTTGTACTCACGAATTGTCGGTATTGCTATTAACCACCACAAGATCAACCTATACACGATCACGGGGTTTCGAGGAGGAATCCACAGACAAAACTTCAGAAAGAATGTATTAAGTTCCACTGTCAGAAAGACGATGCAAAGGCTGAGAACTTGAACGAAACGCATTGGACCAAGCAGCGGGTGCCATTCATCTTTGTCCCACCGTGCTGGTGTAAATTGTCCTAAAGTCCGTTTAACCTGGAAACAGCAAAGAACATATATATAAGAAAAATATGATAAAGTATAAAAAAGAAAATATATATTTATAATGAAAAAGGGACCATATTTCCATGTCCAAACAGACTTAAAGGTTTAAAATTGCAGCAATTCGACACTGCAAGGAACATACTTTGCCTATGATGTTAGGCTGGCGACTTATACCAACCCACTCGTATGTTTTCCCATCAAAGTACCTAACGGTATGCATTCCGGCCCAAATACCTACGTGCAAGGCAAATATGCTGTCAAGATAGGTCGAAGAATCATCAACACATTATTTCCATAAAAGAAATTAACAACTCGCATGTATCACAAACTTGGACATTAAAATTACATAAAAATCTAACACATGTAAATATGAGTCGTATTGTCATTTGCCTTCCTAAGTTACTATGAATCGGAGGAAGTATCGAAGCAGAAAATAGTACTCCCGGAAACAATTCAGTCAGCCAACATATATTATTCAGTTCCTTGTGCATACTAACGTGATTCAAAAGCAAATAATTTCGTAAGCTACAGCCTAAAGCACAAAGATTGATAAAAGAGATAGGGAAGCAAAAATAGCAATGCAGGATCTTACCAAACCAATTACACGTCAAAATATCAAGAATAATGCTGTCCCACCAGCACTCATTAAAGTTCGGTAGCATGTGTCGGAAGGTAAACTGTATATGCCATCATATTAGTTAGTTTACGGATGCAAAACAGACAGCCCATAGGATTAAACCATCCAAAAAACTAACCTCCATCAACTCAAATCCGATTGAGAGGACCCAGAGAAGTGGCTGATTGCGGAATAAAATGGCCTTGCCCCACCAACCAAAGATGTGAGCGACTACAAATTCATCGAATAGTGTTTCCTAGAAATATTTTTTTATACATAACAAAAGTTAGAAGTTGGAAATGTATATATAATTTGCATCAAGAAATACAGGCTCAATCATGCAACTAAAATAAACACCTAAAGAAAAAGAGGTAAAAGAAGTAGAAAAAGAATACAGAAGCCACGTTGTGCAAGAAGATCCATACATAAACATTCTTAAACCTGCTGTTTGAGGGATTTTCAGGAATATATATGCGACAATCTGCACCATAGGATCTCTCCGGAAGTTCTGCGTAAAGATGCAAACAATAATCAAGGAACTTAGATAGAATTATTAATAGCAGAACAAGTATGAAACCAGAAGACTTTCAAAAGCAGTACCAACACCAAGGTCGGGATGGAGAAACTTCATGAACTGCCTAGCATCATCACGCTTCTGGAAAACAGAGTTGAGAGAAGCCATCGCCAATCATATATTCAACTATGTATGATAGCTTTTGTGTTTGTATGTGGGTTAAATACGAACCATTCCAGAAAATTATTGAATTTCAACACATCACGAATAGATACATGTGATTTCCATGCATGTGTGAGCAGAGAGAGAGATGGAATTCATATTTGTAAGTACTAAATAGTGCACCTCAGCTTCTATTTTGAAAGGGTGTCTTCTGATATTCTTAACTGATGCCATGTTACCGCTTAACTTTACCGAATGGAAAATAAAGGGAAAAAGAGGGGGAGGTTTTCCTAAGGGCAACTAAAAGTTTATAGGTGCGGTATGGCCAAGAATAGATAGAAAAGCTACTGCAGATGAAAATGGATATGCAAATATAATATAAATAAATAAGAATTGCATTGGACAAACATATGGATAAAAATGGAAAGATGAACATGAGAAAACTAACCTGAAAAAGCAAAAATGTGAGGGCAACAAGATAAACAACAGCCATTCCATGAACTAAACGCCAAATTGCAGGATGTGGCCGAATAAGGACCCTACAAAGAAGTGTAAAATCCTGATCCTTACAAGCATTCCCCTAACAATACTAAAATGAAATTCTGGCGATTAAAACAGAGATTCACACACACACACAAACAAACAAAAAGAACACGGATTAAACTTTATAATTATCCATAAACAAAATTCATAGATGTATTTTTCTCCAGCCAGCATAATCTCAAAATGTTTCTTCATATAAAGTGATAAAGCCTAACCAATTTCCACAGGCATTTGGATTGCTGGAGAAAAATAATATAGTCATACCACTAGATAACAAGAATGCACAAGCAAATCTTTAGTGACAAAAACAGTAGAGAATCCATTGGCAAACAGTTAAACACACCAAGTTCAACAGAAGAAACCAAACTAAAAACTTACGTAGAAGGAGCCTGCAGCAAGCAATAAGCTAGAAAAACAGCAATCATTGCCCATACACCCCTAAAAAAACCAGTCACGCGAGCAAACAATTAAAATGTGTTAGCAATAAAAAGGAAAAAAAAAACTGTAAAATCCCATCATAAGTAAATTCGGAACCTTTTTACAGATGTTACAAGATCGCCAGACTCACTGCTCTCAGGATCAAGGGCTCCACTTGCCCAACTGGTAGATATATGCAGACAATAAATAAATAGTGATATAAGTAAAACAAATAAAAAAATTTCAGATTCTTCATGGTTTTCTGCAATGTATCTTAGTAAAAGGAAAAAAAACAGCAGGATGCAACTTAAGGACGTGGAGCTCCCCCTGGTGAAAACATTTAGGAACACTATTATAAGAAATCACATTCATAATAAATGGAAGTAAAATGTATAATTTTATGGGACAGAATGTAGCCAAATAGATATACAAAGAATGTTTGCCTTACACAGAACAGTCACTTTACCAAGCAAAATGGGGAGAGAAAAAAAATAGAAACCACTATATTTGAATAATACTTGTTGAATGATATAGAACCAAAACAAATATGTAGGCTGCCATGATATTTTCCTAAAATTACTAAAAACGCCTCCAAAACCATTGCATCATTGTAAGTTTGTAACCATAGTGCCCTTTCTAGAAAACATACCCCATTCCAAGCTCAAAACCTTGATTCACTGCACAATTGGCAACACAATAGCAGCATCAAGTATATGATGGATACTAGGAGAAAAACAAACCGAAACTAAGAAATAACCTTTACTTGGCAAATCTTTTACGGATCATGCGTACATACAACAGAAACAAGTTCCACAATAAGGACCCACAGACAACCATATGGTTGATGACAACCAAAAGATTGACAGTCATTTGAAACAAAAACATGAGTATAAATGCAACGAAGAGGAAACAACATAAAATATGTATGCTAACCAAACAACGGGAAAAACTGCATAGTTATGGTTGAGTTGCAGCTAAGCAGGGAGCACTCACATGAGAAAGCATGCACCAACAAATAATAATGAAATAGTGCGAGGCTTATATGCCCAAGCAGTCCATGGATCTAGTTCATCTATAGAATATGATAAACTAGTATCTCCATTTCCTTGGACAAGATGTTCCCTTCTCCTCGCTCTCCTATGACCATTAGGTTCCATACGCGCTCAGTGTTCAAGAAACACACTGCAGAACAAAGAATAGAAGTAAGATTGAGGTAATTGAACTTGAGAATTTCTAAACACGATAATCTTACAAATAACAGTAAGAGAAAATCTAATCTAAATAAAGTGACACATGCAAAAAGAGCAGTACGACGGACAAGACTAAAGAAAGAGTGTCAACAGCATATATGAATACAAAATGCAATAATTTCATAAATTAAAGTTAACCAACTTTATGGGGAAAGAGTAGGATAAACTTTAAAAAGGAAAGCAAAAAAGATGGCAAACTCTTATGATCAGATATATCACCAAATGAGATACTTTTCCTTCTATCTTTTTTATGGTTAAAAAAACAGAACTTCAGGATGAATTTCATTAAGTCAGATACCAGGATATGATTCAACATTCAGCAAATATCATCAATGACATACATCTCGCTCTCTCTACAGAAATATGTAGGGGTGTTTCCCAAAAATAGATATTAAGCTACTTATTAATGAGCAAGGTTTATTAAAAATATAAAAACAGTAGTTAGCTCCCCATTAACTACTGCAGTTTCAAGGGGAGAATGTATAGCTACAATGCAAGTCCCATGTCAACCAACACATTTACATCAGTTTCATGGGTAAACACACATATACATCTCTCTTCACACAGAAGAAAGAAATTATAAAACCGAACTCACACCATTAGTAATTTGTCGTATTTTTCGTAGTCATCTTAACTGCAGGGGAAGATTTGGTAACTACAAAGCTATAAGTATTATAATGGAGACACTGAATTTCGAGAATAACCCAAGACAGGCCACATGTTTGGGCAGGAATGTGCAAAAGGCAAGGCCAACTAAGCAAAACAAGTTGACACTAGTGTAGCGAAAGATGTAAAACACAACCTTATTAAAGATGAAAGCAAACCAGTAAAGAACCCCTAAAGCTATGGTCCCTACAGTTTGGCCAAGGATTGAAACTCATATGCAACTCCAGTTCATTTGATGTGACAATCCACTTTCCTACAGAGGAAAGTGATTTCCTACATTGTAATCTACCTACCACATAACAAATATCAATATATTTTCTTTATTAGCGTTATAGTATTCAAAGCTAATGGTCATATTAATCATCAAAAAGCAATAAAATTCATAGGAGGACAAGACAAAAGGATCCAAACTTTAAGGTGCCTCTCAAAAACTTGTTTTAAGAAGAGAATTTACCAAGAAGAGCAATCTCAAGCTTGACAAAATCTCCTTAAAACAGAATAATAGTTAGTAACTAGGCATTCATGTCATGGAAAACTTTAAATGCAAACAAAAGAATGAACCCATAACAAAGTAAACAGCTTCACCAAAACAAATTCACATACTTTAAAAAGCATAAGCAAAGCCCATTTATAAATAACTCTAAGAAAGCATTAATGTTATTCAAATCTAGCCAGACTATATACATAAAAGAACAAATGCAATAGCACCCTGTAAGGATTTATTATGCACTATACCAGGGGAAATAAAAAGAGCAAATACAAATTCCATTCTGATAAAGGAAAAGAATAATAATTAATCACTTTCCATGTACAAAATCAACAAATTCCAAGTCAGAAAAAATAGAAAACAAAAATGCATTCCAACAAGAGTAAACTTTTACCCACATGCAAATCATAATTAAACTTATAAACCCATTAATCATCAAAAGTTTCTCAACCTTTTTCTTCAAAAAAAAATAAAAAATAAAAACAAATTTAACTAGAGCTACTGTAAGATTTAACACCAAAAAATAGTATAGTTCTAGAATTAAAAAAAAGCAACGGATCCTTCATTATTAAGCTAATCAAACAAATTGAGCTGTCGATAAATAAAATTAACCCATATCTAAAATTTTAATTTTTTTAAAAAAAATCGAAACGAATCTCAAAAAGCTTTACTGCATGCAATCAGAAGAGCATTAGAAAAAAAAAAACAAAACTTTATCTTAAAAAGGGAAAAAAAACAATTGAAAGCATTCAATGTAAACAATTATCCGCAAAAAATTAGTGAAAGGGATGTATAACTACCGTATTAAAAACTGGAAAATTTAAAGGAAAATAGAAAAATTAGCACCGTTGATTGAGATTGAGAAATTGAATACACATCAGCTTCAGGTGGAAAGAGAGAGATTTACAGACTGACGTGAGAAGAACAGAAAAGAAGAAACTGAGAGAAGAGAAGAGAAGGGTCTAACCGTACGATGGAAGTGTGCAGAAGATCGGCAGCGGTCCGATCCTTGGAGTTTTCCTTGTCCCAAAGCTAAGAGGAAAAGAGCGAGAAAAAAATGGAGGAATCAACCCACGAATCTATATATATATATATATATATATATATATCAAAAAAATGATTTTCTTTGACGGAATTGAATTGAATTGATATAAAAAGAAGAAATGAAACAGTGTGTGTTTGTTATTCATAAAAATCTGAGAAAACTCTCAAACAAACACAATGTGTACTTCCCATGTTTATATCTACACTATATTACTATTTTACCAGAGAAAACAATAATAATAATATCTTAATTAAAAGAGAAAATTTGTATTAAATAAGAAAGAGAGAAAATTGGTACTTTTTTCTGGTCAAAGAGAGAGATTTGAAGATGTTTTTTTTTTTTTGTTAAGATGCGGAAACCATGAGACGAGATGAGGCGAGCTGAATGAGGAAGAAAGAAACGATTTGATATTTATTACACAATAACAGTTAATTAATTGGTGAAAATAATTATTGGTCTCATAATTATCTGTTTATTTCAAATTAGTCCTTCTATTAATAAATGGATTTATTTAACTCATGTACTAATAAAATAAGTAAAAAGTTTTCGTAATTGTTTTAATTTTATGGTTTAAGGTTTTAGAACTTAAGGATCGTGATTAAAATTTAAGATTCAATGTTAGAATGAATTTAGGGTTTATGTGTTGGGATTGGGGTAGTGGGTTAGAGATTTAAATTTTAACTTATAAACTCTAAATTTTAATTACAACTCTTAAATTATAAACAAACTTATAAACCCTAAAACTAATGTCTTTATGGAATTTTTTATTTTCATCACCAGTACATAGTATAACTACCTGTATAATAAAATAAATAATATTAAATTTTAATAGAGTTGGACGTTGTTTGATAAACTAAAAATTAATATTGGAAAAAAGTGTTGAATTTAAAATTATAAATTTATTTGATGTTTTGTTTAAAATTAAATACAATATAATTGAATTAAATAAAAATAAAATAATGTTGAAATGTTTTTTCATTAGGTTAATGTGATTGTACATAAAATTACAAAAAATTGACACACGGTCTAACTCGAGTTCAAATTAAACTTAAATTTTAAATATTAACTTTAAATTCTAAAATTTAAAACTTATGCAGCTGCTGATGTTCGAACCTGTGACCTCTAGAAACAACAACTATTCTCTTAACTATTGAGACATAATTTGGACACTTATTTTATAGTTTAGCCATTTTTAAAATTATATCCTTGTGCCACCTATGTATAAATTATTTTATGTTTATATAACTTTTGAATATATTAATGTAATTACAAGGTAGTATATATTCATATTTTTTCTTAATCCTTTGACAAGGTATACACATCTTACAGATAAAACTGCTCGAACTAGAGTCTCCTAAAATAACATCATTCCGTTTTCCGCTGAAACCACTCGTTAGGTTGATGTCATCTTTAATATTTAAATCCGATTTTTCTCTCTAAAAATATAATATACTGTACCATTACACCTAATTAACACTTATCTTAGTTTGTGGTTACTTTTAAAAAGTGCGGTGAAAAAATGATTTTCAAACTAGCTGTTGAAAAGTAGTTTTGAAAAACTGGTTAGTGGTTAGTGTTTGTCATTGAAGTCAAAAAGTGATTTTCATGAGATAAAAAGTCTATTTTAGACATGATATTAAAAAGTAAAAGTAAATTTGGGTGATTGTTCAATTTAATTAATGTTATGATTTATGAAATAAATCAATTTCAATTATAATAAAAAAATATTTTTTATAAAATTTAATTTGAAAATATAAATTACATTCTAGATTATATACGGACATACCACTTATACATTAATAATAAATATAAAATAAAGTACAAATAAAACAATTTTATTCTCAATATAAATATTATAAAATATATATTATTTTACAATTATGTATGCATAAACATTATTTTAACAATAAATTATAATTAAATAATAAGGGTAAAAAAGTAATTTTATTTTCAAACTAGCTTTTCCACCCAAGAAGCTATAAAATCCAGCTTCTTGGTTTGGGTGGAAAAACTAGTTTTAAAAGCAACCAAAAACAGCCTGTTTTAACTAAAAACACTTAAGAAAGTGATTTTTGGTTGCGAAACGCAACTAAAAACAGGCACTTAGTGAAGGGATAAGTGCTTTTCCACAATAATTTCAACCTTTAGATTTCATTATGATTTTTAAGCATGTCATTGTTGACTTGATGTCTCTCTTATCTCAACTAAGTGGATTTCCATCATACTGCCGATTTTTGCTTGATCAACATATTCTCTTTGTTTAAGTCACGTGTTTTTTTTTGGAAAATTAGATTTAATTTTAAATATAAGATAAGATATTGGACATTAAAACTAATGAATTATTTAAAATATAATATGTTAGTTATTTATTTTTTTAATACCGGACTGAAATGATATCGCGGATTGATTAGTATCAGTTCGATTGAATTAGAATAACATTTCACTTTTAAATGATTTAGATTTTAACAAATACAAATTTAAATAATTTAAAATCAAATGTAGATCAAATATAATTTAATTGACATTGTCATTGATACAATATATAAGAGGAGGAATGAAAATTAATATACTGTCATTGAACTTCAAGAATTATCTGAAAAAAATAATTTAGAAAGATTAAAATACAATAAAGAAAGTAGGAGGAATGAAAATTAAAAACAAAAATGTTTTCTACTTACAACATATTTTACTTGAAATCAAACAAGCCATCTACCATTATGGAAGTGGGTCAACCTAATTATATATGCAGCACTAAAGGCGAACGCAGAATTTTATTTTAGGAGTGAACCTATAAAATTTTAGGGGACGTACTTATAAAATTGAAAAGTGTCAAAAATAAATTTTTCAATAGTAAATTCAGAGTTTAAAAAAAAATTAAAATTATATAAGAATTTAAAAATTTTAAAGGAGCGATTGTCTCTTCCAGCCTCTCTAGATCCATCCATGTGCAGCGACATGAAAGACAAGCACAAAAAGACAGCAACAACATTCATCCTCTCAATTAATATAATGTGCAAGTTTATATACATCATGTGTGTCCCATTGATAAGATGTTGGGTCCAATTTTCCTTCTCTTTTTCTCTAGGGGGTTAGAACAGTACTGGTGATGTTGAGTTTTGTGGCACCTGAGGGAATAAGTCGACCAAATTCAATGAGGCAAATAAAGAAAAAAAACATAAGTGACGTTGGTAGGTAAATAGAATAATCCAGCTAGCTGCTAGCTTAGTTAGCCTAGCTGGGGATGTTTCATATTGGTTTGTATCATACCAAAACAAAACCTTCTTCAATAATTATGGAGGAGGGCTCACTCCCGAGTAAAAATCTTTTGCCTCTTTTCGGTGCTTCTACTTATGCCCCAACACTAAAAAATTTATAAAATTAAATTTTAAATTTTAAATCTTAAATCTTATACCATATACCCTAAAAATACACCTTACCCTAAATTCCTTAAACCCTAACCTAAAACCCTAAACTTAATTTTAAGCGTGAGGGCATAAGTAGGAGCATCGAAAAGAGGCAGATGATTTCCATCCTCCACCCCACTACCCCTAAGATAACTTTTTACCTACAAAGACTTGGTGTAACATTAGTATTAGAGATATTGATTGGTAATTACGGCGGATCTAAAAATTCAAGAATGAGATTTAATATATATATATATATATATATATCTTTTAAATAAGTTCAAAAAAATTCTCTTTATATACTAAATATTTTTTTAAAATAATAACATTAAATTAAATCTATATTTTTAAAAATAGAATTGTGGATGCTCCCCACCAGAACTAAGTGCATTCGTCCCGGATCGAAATGTAAAATAATACCAATGGGTTTCTATTAACGAGTATCGTTTCTCTATAAGAATGATTAATATCATAATACTATTAGTTAGTTGAAATGGTTTTCTTTTTCAGATTCTAAACATAAATTTTATTGTTGATAGTATAATATGCTTTATTATGACATCTAATACTTATTGGTAACTTAATAATTCAGATACTATTGTTCATGTATAAATTTTTTCAACAATTATAAGTTTGTTAATTTGTTCAAATATAAAGAAATATATTAGGGTTTTCTTCGAAATTAGAAGATAAAACTTGAAGAATGGGTGGTTCTGAACAATAAAACTTGAAGAATGAGTGGTTCTGAACATGCGCAATAAAACGACCACACATAAATTAAAGAAAAAGAAAACATAAAATAAATTAAATTAAATACTTTTGTTTACAAAAGAAAACAAATGATGTTGTACTTAATAAATTTTAAGTCTCGTTAGATACATTTTTTTATTATTCAAAAGTCATTCTACCGAGAATCGGACTTGTGTGATATTTTTCCGACTTTATGTTGTGGTAGTGCTGGGCTAAGTTTAGCTAATTTCTGGGTTTGGAGTTTATTTAAATTTGATAAGCATCCTTTTAATTCTTTGTTGTTTTGCATGCTTGGTAATTTTAATGATGATATCAATCAATTATAAGATGGTTCCCACTAATATCTTTGACTACTAAAGCTTTTAAATTTACAATCTTTGACCACTAAACAGAACATTTGCTTTTAATCATTATGAGACATGCATGCAATGAAATTTAAGTCTAAACTTCTTTTTTATTATGGTTCTCAGGTATTTGTTTTGATTAATTCATATCGACCCGCGTTGTACACTTAATTTTGATGGATGAATCTTTCAGCGAAAATTTCTTACATGCACAAAACCTCAAACTCAAAACCTGCTTAAACGATATTAAACTGTTTATAACTTGAACCAACCCCGTTGGTCTAAACTCTTTACTTTGCTACCTCATATCTCTCACTCGGTTTGCTTTTTTAGCCTAATTATAAATCCTCCCCCACAAAGGCGACAAAAATAGGCAACCCATCTCATCATTGCTGGATGAAGAAACAACGTTCCGAATCAACGGTTGTGATTTAAAAACCAAACAATACCAGCCAACCCAAATTAAAACTTGAATTTAAAATTTCAAGAAGGAACGCGAATACCCCTAATTTACATTATACGTTAACTTAGTGTATATTCGAGATTTATCTAAAAAAATAAAAAGTAAGCTAAACAATACAGCCAACCCGAATTAAAGTTCCATCTTATTCAAATAAAAAATCAGGTGCGAGTACAATTTTCAAATCCACACCCGCCCACGCGGGTATATTCTCAAATCTACCCCACATCCATCACCCAGTTGGATATCTATTACCCATCTAGTATCCACATGCACCCGCCTGGCAGCAACCATACACATAAAACATAAATTCAAGAACAATCATAAACATAAATTACAAGGAATATCCTATAAAATTTTACGATTTATAAAATAGTTTGTGAAATTACATCTAAGTTCATAATAGTTCAACTTTATATGACATGGAGGATGTGGGGCGGGCGGGTGCGAGGCGGGCGGATGCAGGACGGGTAAGGTCTTAAATCCACCACCTACCTACTACCTGCGCCGGGTATGACTTTTTACATCCACACCCGTCCACTATCCACCAAATTTATACCCATCCCCGCCCCAATTGAGACGGGTGTAGTGCGAAATTCACGAAATTATACCCGTCTGTCATCTCTAATCGGACTTTAGAAAACATATTTTTATCGTAAATAGGGTGGGTTCAAAAAGGCATGTACCATATGTGAAAAAAGGAACAAGCAACCATGTCCATATTGGTGAAGTGAACACACCGAGCAATTCTGTCCATCAAATTCGACAGATGAAAGATGCAGCACGAGCCCCCCGGACAGAACCACATATGTCAAACTCGAACGACCAAACCTTTAGCATTTGGTCCGAAGTTGATTGTCCACGGGTGGAATCTTGGCCCAAGGGGAGGGGCCTGTCTTTCCATCTTCAAAAACCAACCACACAAATTGAAAGGGGTCCTCAAAAGCACAGCAACGATTAATTGTCCATTGGCTTCGTGTCCCGACACTCCGGCAACGACGAGGACGCGTCGTTACCCGGTTGCGGGATTATGATAAAGTCCAAATGAATCAAAGCTAAAAGATTCTAAAAATTTGCACTAAATTTTAATGTTTTAACTAAGTAAACTAATGAAAGCCCAGAATTTTTGGTTTCAAAAGGAATCTGGGGAAGCAAGCAAGGACCAGCCTCGTGCCCATATGCACAGATTCCTCTCCTTTCAAAATTATTACACATTTTTTACCTAACGACACCCCGACAGCGATATCAATTGTCGCATTTCGAGGACGCTTTTATTTTTATTATTAAAATACACTATTTGCTACTTGTTTCGTTGCTGCTACTAACACTTTAAAAATTTACTGAATTCGGCGGTTTACATGTAAATAGACGTGGATTAAATATTATTTTTTTGTGACATGCAATTCGGATTAATCAATCAATATATAGACCATGTTTGATAAAGAGAGGTTTGGGCAAAAATTAGAGGTTTGACCAGTCAAATCTATTAATATTGTTGTTTGGTAAACAACGGATTGAAAGAGCGGATTGGGGTGAAACCGCTAATTTTAAAAAAGCTCATAATATGAGCTTTTTGATATTAGATGTTTGATATTAGAGTTGTAAAGACTCTTTTACCCTTACCAGTTACCAAAAATCTCAAAATAACCTAAATTAAATATTTTCTCACCCTATTTATAAGCTAATCATATTTACTTCTTTTCTTTTTATTATCACATATTTATATGTGTATTTAAATTTATTTATTAATTAAATTATATTAAAATAATTATATAAATAATAAATTAATATATAAGTCATTTGAATATGTTTAGAAAAGTTATATTAAAAATATTTTTATAGATCTAATTAATAATAATTAGGTACAAAATATTGATAACTAATAAATTATTCAAACACGTATTGAATATAATCATGTCCTTATATGTCATTTTGATTGTTTAAATAATCTAACAACTATTAGTTATCACTTAATTTTACCAAACACTATTATACAATTAGTTAATACAATCCCCTAGTCAAATCAACTAATGCAGTCAATTATCAGCTAATATAATCCGCTATCAGCTATCTGTTAATTGTCAAACATAGTCGTTATGTTATCTTTTAAGTTACGGCAATCACATGATATGCTACGAGTCAACTTAGGTCACGGGTTGGACATAGAGACTATTAGTTTAATTAGCTGCCCCAATCTCCATCACATTGTGCTTTCTTTTTTATGTTTGTTGTTTTGTTTTTTTTCCTTCCCACCTTTTACTGTGGAAGAAAGTTCAGATTTTTCAGATCCGAAAGGAAATATGACAATTAATAAAGAGAACACATTCAAAATCATTTAAAGTAAAATTAATCAAAGATTAAATTGAATTAAAATTAAAATAATTTTGAATATAAATTACACATTATCAAATTTGATTAAAATTCGCACATTGTGAGATAAAAACTTAGGTCTCAACCTTATCATTTTAGAAGGACTCAATGTTCATTTAAATGAATTTTGAACTCAAATCTATCTAAATGGTTCATTTAAATTGTTTTTTTTAATTTCAAAAAAAATGTTTTTTATTAATAGCTTTAGAATTTATCAAAAAAAAAAAAAAACTACACCAAATTGAATTTTGAAGAGCATACGCCCATTTATCTGAGGGTAAACTAACCTAATGACTACCATACTAGGGTAAATGTATTAAAATGACCACATTAAAAAAAATTGACTCAATTGACCACCCAAACTATTGAAATTGGATCAATGTGACCACCAGCCGTTAATGGGCTAACGGAAGGTGACGTGACAGTTAAAAAATTAAAGGTATAATCACACATTTGGTCCTTATTATTTACAAATTCTTTCAACTTACTCCTAATTTTAAACTAATAAAATAAATTAATTCGGTGGTGACACGTGTCAACACCTTATTGGAGGAATTTAATTATTTATATTTGATTAATAAATTAATTTCCTCCTCCAATCAGGTGGTGACACGTGTCACCACCTATTTAGAGGAGAAAAACAAAATCTCCAAAACTGCTTTTGATGGGAATCAAACTTGGGTTCAACAGGGACCAAAGCAACGCCTTGAGCTTAAAATTGAATGGTAACAAACAATAAGACATATAATACAATTGGTGATTTATAGCATAAACATGTGTTTGGTGCAGTGGTTAAGGTGTTGACACGTGTAACCACCGAATTAATTTATTTTATTAGTTTAAAATTAGGACTAAATTAAAAGAATGTGTAAATAATAAGGACCAAATGTGTGATTATACCTTTAATTTTTTAACTGCCACGTCACCTTCCGTTAGCCCATTAACGGCTGGTGGTCACATTGATCCAATTTCAATAGTTTGGGTGGTCAATTGAGTCGATTTTTTTAATGTGGTCATTTTAATACATTTACCATAGTATGGGGTCATTGGGTTAGTTTACCCTTTATCTAAACACAGACCAAACCAACACTTAAGCCGAACCAATTTTGACAGCCCACACCTATTTTTGGATCCAAACCCATATTATTTTAATTATAATCGTAAGTCCACCTATGTTATCTACCCAATGAACTTGGACTGCTCGGTATTTCTTTGAAAGCAATGAAGTTTGACGCGAAAAAATTTAACTCAAAAAAAAATTCAAATAAAATTTGATTTGTAAAATGAAAATTCGAATAATTCAAATTTTTTATTAATTAGTGAATCGATTTTTAAGTTCGAGCTAAGTCTTTTAATTCTACTTGAAAACTCGAAAACTCGACTTAAATTTTATAAACTCAACTCGAATAAAAAATTTAAATAAAATTTAAAAGACTCGAAATTGACTATCTCAAATAAACTCAATTCGTCTTAACTCAATCGAATGCTGACTAGCAATTTGTGCTGATTGTAATGGGAATGCCACCTGCAAGATCACAGATCATGGCCCAGAATTTGATTACTCTGTTGGAATTTAGTTTTCTGCTGCAGTTTCAATTTTATAGCCAACTTGTATTTTGGTTTAATTTTTTTAACTTTAATTGAATTTTATTAATCAAATGGAAAAATTACAAAAAATTACACGTTCTAAACATGAATATTTATGGAGATAAAAGCATTATAAAATTAAAGAGTGTGAGAGACAAATTAAACACAATCCTTCCTAAGAAAATATATTCTGTTTTTCAAATAAAATTTCAACAAAAATGAACTTTAACCAGAAAGTTTTATGTATCAAACATTCTTTTCACTGCGAGATCTTGGCATATCGGCAAACTACCACAAGAAGATTTAAAAAATAACAGATTGTCGAATATCTTGTGACTTAAAACGCTCGATAATATTTATTATCTGAATGCTAGATTGCCATAACATCGGACAAAACTGTCTCAAAAACAGACAAATCCTGCAAAAAACAGACAAACAAACTACCATACAAGTAGACGAAAAATAGCCAAAAAAGCAGATGTAAAATAATTTCTGGTAAAAAAAAACTAAAAAGAGCAAATGATTTCTCGTCAAAATAAAATAATCTTATTTATATACAACTAGCGTAAACGCTAAAAATCAGTCGACGGCATGAAGGTCGTCGCCGAAATTTTTTTTGATGAAGAAGACGAATTCAATAAGGTTTTTAGAATAACTACTCCAAAGAAAAAATGGAAGTAGTGGAAAAATGTATTTAAATTTATAATTTTTTATTTAAAAAAAATATAAAGCATTTTGGATCTTTACAAAATTCTATTGTGATTGACATCGTTGTTGTTACAACGACCTAAAAACCGTGATTGTTCAAGTATGTTTGAGGTGTGACCCTGAGCGAGAGCTCATGTTGCTCCCTTCTGAGACCGCCTTGCAAGCACCAATTGCTAAGCAACAGACAAAGAGAAAAACAAGCACTGAAAGTCATGTCTTTATTCAACACAAAGCAAATACATATATGGTAGGTGTAAGCGATGCATTCCCAGCAGCATTTATGTTTAACAAAAGCTACTCAAACTCCTACACCCCAAACAAGCTAAACCAGCTAGCTACCTCGTATGCATCTCTTACATCTCACAGTTTAACACTACTTTAGTCCTAAAATAAGCAAGTCGAACACGTAAAATCGGACCGCAACCCTCAATTCCCCGCAATGCAACGATGCTGCTCTCCCGGTTCTGCCTCTTTTACTAAGCTAGAAACTCAGGAGAGCGCAATTGCAAAGCCTTGTTTTGTTTCTTTTACCACATCATTTTTCACATGTGATTACAAAAGAACCATCGGTCATCATGCCGCCAACAACAACCGCCGCCGCCTCCTTTGTGTTCCCGGCCGATATCGACACATCCTCGCAGATTGTTGCCGGCAACCATCATTGATTTTAATCAATGTCTGAGCTTAGTGAAAACTATATATGTAGCTCAACAGCAAAGGAGGGGGAACTGTTTTTAGTAAAGAAAAGAGTGGGTATTGGCGAGAGGGTACTTGATGGGTTGTATATAAAGGCCACAATGTAGCTTTTTGCTAATTTAATTAAGGCTAAATATTTTATACACATGCGGTTGAAACTACAAGCGCCTTACTTTTAGGGTATAGTTTAGGGTTTAGGGTTTAGGTGCATGGGTTAGAATTTAAGGATAGTTGTTTCAACTTAAGGTTTAGCGTTATAATTTAGGGTTTATAGGTTAAAACCTAAATTCTCACCATATTACCCTAAAAACTAAACTTTAACCTATAAACCCTAAATTATAACCCTAAACCTTAAATTGAAACAACTATACTTAAATTCTAAACTCCTACACCTAAAATCCTAAACCTTATACCTTAAACTAACTCCATATACCTTAAAATTAAGGCGCTTGTGGAAACTTTTAATTTTCACCGTCAGTGTATAAGATATTAATCTTTTAGTTAAAATATTTTTAAAAGTAAAAAATTTATTTTATTTTTGGGTTAAAGTGAAATGTTGAAAGTCTCGTTATTAGTTGGGGTTAAGGGCATGTTTGTGGGAAAATGCAAATAACTCCACTAACTCGAATTCCAAGGCTCTTGGAGTTTTCAATCATATTATTCTCATTTGAGTGATGGGGTTTGTTTCGGGTAGATCAGAAATCTTCGGTATTTTTTTCAGTGTTTTTATTTATATTTTAATATTAAAATAATAAATTTAGGGTTTAGAGTATTGTGTGTAGGGTATATTTTTAAGATTTAGAATTTTAAACCTAATATTTAACGTTAGAATTTGAGATTTAATTTTTTAGTGTTTGACATAAAATAAACACCAAAAAGAAACATAAGATTTTTGTTCGATTGTTTCGTGTGTGTGTGTGTGAACGTGGATTGTTGGCTGCCATTTCATTTGTAAATTAAGAATGGTGTCACTCACTCCGCTCAAGGTGTGTTCATAGCTAACTTTTTAGTTTTATTGCCCTGTTATTAAGGGCAACTGTGAGTAAAATTCGATTTAAATTTATTCGAATCGGTTTAAATTGTAATTTTATAAATTCGACTTGAACTTTTTTAAAGAAAATTTGTATTATAAAATGGAATTTCAAATAACTTGAAATTTTTAATAATTAGTAGGTCGGTTTTTAAGTTCGAGTTAAGTCACCCATCTCTGCATGATATTGTATATCGCATATGAAAAAAATGTGAAAATATATATACATATATGTACATCGCACATGGGATTGACAGTGGCTTGGCCTCGTGGTCCACTTTTACTATTAATTTTTCAAATTTGGCCTTATAAAAATTTTAAAGGTAAAAATATGCCTCTAACATTTTTATGTTTTGTCATTTAGCCTCTTAATTTTTTTGTCCAAATATGCCCCAACGTTTCAATTTAGTTTAAATATACCCCTCGTTAAATGAAAACTGTCACGGTCAACGGTTGATGCTGACTGGACTTGCCACGTCAGATTTTTTTTAAAATGTTATACCCTTCTTTATGGTGATACGTGACAGACTATATATCATGCTGACATGTGGTCGAATCTGATGACGATACATGGCAAATATAATGCTGACACATCAGCAGATCTTAACACGTGGCAAGTCCAGTCAGCATCAGCCGTTGATAGTCAGTTGACTAACAGTTTTCATCCAACGAGGAAATATTTGGACCAAATTGAAACGCCGGGGGCATATTTTGACCAAATTGAAACGTTGGGGGGCATATTTGGACAAAATTAAAATATTGAGGGCATATTTGGACAAAAAAGAATAGGGGCCAAATGACAAAACATACAAATATTGGTGGTATTTTTTGTCATTTTGTCAATTTAAAATTATAATCTACTTTACTTACTTTAAAATTAAAAAAAATATCTAAAATGTGTAAGAAAGTAAATTTACTCCGAATTTCTCTATAACTCTTACATTAATATTTTATTTTCGATGTTAACTTTTAATTTACGACTTCGCCCTCGACTTAGCTGTTTCTGTATTTGGGTTCCAGTCATGATTTTTTAATCTTCAATGAACAGGTTTTGAGTTGACAAAGGGTGATCAAAGTTTTAGGGTTTAGAAGATGCATATCCTAGGCGAAAAAAAGTAATAAATTGAACAGCTTTTGCTTTTTTGGTTCAGAATGGACCGACTTTAGATCGAATTAGTGAATCGACTTTAAAACAAAATCATTAGGGTTGGGTGGGTTAAGATTCTGTTCTGCCATGGAAAATAAGGTGTCGGTAAGATTGTTGACTTTCTTTCAACTTTAATACACCATAGTCAGCTCGTGTTTTGTAAAAAATTAGATATACAAATTTGAAAGCTTTAATTTTCAGAGAAAATATTCAAAGGAGAAGAAAAAGAGCAACGTAGTCTGTAAGTGTATTTCAGTTTATTTAAATATAAAACTAGACTAAAATACTATCATGTAATCACGTTAAAATTAAAAAAAAACATTACCCAATAATTGTTCTTTACAAATGAAGTTTGTATCCATGGTTCATCTATATAATTGATTTTAAATGACTTGCGGTCCGCTTTAAGTATCTTCAAGACTTACCGTTGAGAATGAGATTTGTCTATTTTTATTTGACCGAACAATATAGAAAAACGAATTTTAAGAATTCTTCAAAACCATCGTAGAGTGCTTCATAATTTCTTCAAATAAGTAACTTAGAATTCTGAAAAGTCCTTCGATTCTTTCAGGGTTCAAATTCCCTTGCTCTCTATATATCTTCAAATCTAAATTTAAAAGGATCATTGGATACTCTCATCAAATGGATAAACTATCAAATCTAAATTCAATTGATTAATCATATACTAAATTAATGAATTCCAATAACTACAAACTAAAAGTGGGAGGAAAGGGGGGGAAAACCATACCACACTTTATAATTTGTCAAATTTCAGTGGGGGCATACAGTGACTTGAATTTCAAGAAACAATTTCAAAAGTGGTGGGACAAGAAAACACCCTTTTTAAAGTTTTATGGAAGAAGAAACCAAGAACAATAATAAGGGACTAAACATATAGTAAAGGGAGAGGGAAATTTAGTGAGTTACAGTTATTTCTTAGGTAAAATTTTAAATTTAAATTTTGTGAACACATAAATAAATTAAAAAGAGATCGAAAAATAGTTCAGGTCAAGCTTTATGGTTAATGTATAGACAAGTTTAATAGTGTAAGTTTTCATTCTTTTTAGATAATTAAATTTATTACCCAAGAGCAAAAAACTCACTACGAAACACAACAATCTTGTACAATGAAAACAAAGTTAACAGATCTTCAATTTATACAATTAAACCCCAATTATACCTCAACTGTATATTTATACTATTCCGCAAATGTGCAGCCTTCTCATGCAATCTTGTATAAACAATGTTCCGTATGCAGGAAAAAATGTAAGCAAAGGTAGAAAAAGACGAACCAAAAACTCTACAATTTCGCTCCCTCTATACAAAATAAAGAAAAGCACTCCAAGCAATCCTCAAGATTAAAGTAATCAAGGACTTGTCCTTAAAACATATTTGAGCATCTATTTTTTAAAACATGTTCTTGTTATTCTTCTAGCAGTTTGTTGTTTTTTTAGATATAATATATAAATTTATTAATTTTTTTTAAAAATATATATTTTATTTAAAGATCCGACTTAACTCAACACAAATAATTGAATTTATATGATTATCGAAAAATGAAAAAAAAAATACAAGTGGGGATATGAAAGCTTTGGTTGTATCCCGAAGTCAGCGGTGAGATTGTCCCTTCACCTTTTCTCATTGGCCTTGCCGGCCATTCATCGACACATCCTTCCAAAAATTTCCTGTATACATATATTCTGCAACACTAGCCACCATAACATGAACAGTCTTAATTAGGGCAAAGTTTAAAAATTTATTTTTGTAATGTAAATATATTTTCATTTAATACAAAATTTGAATTACGGTGTTAAAATTTAAAAAGATAGGGTTAAATTTAAATTTTGATATGATTTTTAAAAAAAATTAATTATATAAATACTCTTTTAAATTGTTAATGGTGAGAATGAGATTGTTGTAGTTTTAACGGTTCATTCTTTCTGGTTTGGATGGACAGTCGCAAACTGTTTATGGTGATGTGGATTCAAAGAGAGAAAAGAAAAGGTAAAGAGGAGGAGAAGTGATGTTTTAATGGGTTTCGACCTTCGACCCCTTTTGTCGGAGTTTTAGCATTGTTTATATTAGTGTTCGTCTAATGAGAGTGTCAGGTTTATGGTCAATAGGTTATGATAGTTTGACGGTATAATTTAAGTGATAAAGTTGATTGAAATGTTAAATATATTTGATAGTCGTCTTGTCGATAGTGCTATAACTTCTTGTGAAGGTTGTGTCGTAGGTACTTCAAAGGCTACGAGACTCTGTAGCTAAATGGAGGGCAATGCGACATTTCTTCCAGGTGAGTCTTGAGACATCTCAAAGAAGATTCGAAGATTTCTGAATTGTTCATGTGAAGGAATAACAACAGAAAGCATCTGTAGTTGATTCAAAGACAACTAAGTTGTAGGTAGAGATTAATTATATCATTTTAAGGGATTAAGACTCCAACCAACCCTAATTTTTTTGGGTTAATTTTATGCCATGCATGCGAACACATAAACATTGTTTGATTTTTTAATGATGAACGAATTTAGAAGAAAAAAAAGTTACAATTTCATCTCTTGAGAGTCTCCTCCACTCAACTCAATGATAGGGGAATAATAAAAGGGTCCATCACACAAAACCCTAAAATATTTTCAGCCTTTGGGGGGCCATAGAAGTAGTTTTCAATCACATTGACCCGCAAAATTAGACTGTTTAAAATAAAGTTTTCAATCATAATGGGAGCAGTTCCACTTGCTAAAGCCCCAATTTTATGGTTTTATAATAGTATATGTTCATATTTTTTAATTTTTAAGTAATTTATGCACACCTTATAAATAGTTTGTTCGTAACATAAATCTCTATAAGAATAAGAACATTTTCTTTTATTGCTATAAATGATACTAATATGCAATTAGAGTCAAGTGATTTTAACCCTCAAATATTGAAACATTAACATTTAACTTTTTAAAATTTTTGTTTGGTCCTTTCAAAATTTAAATCCTTTATTTGTTTTGAATTTTGATTTACTAAACATCGTTACAAATGGATGAAAATCCTCTACCTCTTTTCGGTGCCCCTACATATGCCCCCACGCTCAAAATTAACTTTAGGGTTTAGGGTTTTAGGTTAGAGGTTGTGGTTAGGATTTAGAGAATTTAGGGTAGGGTGTATTTTTTAGGGTATAGAGTGTAGGGTTTAAGATTTAAAATTTAGGGTTAGAGCTTAGAATTTAATTTTATAGTATTTTTTAGTATTAAAGCATATGTAACGGCACCAAAAAGGGATGACGAATTTTATCCGTTAGAAACAGCCCATAATCTGGTTTTGCCTAAAATCATGGGAGATAAAATAATCAATGATTAGATACTCAAACGCCATAAATACACGAGAACATGTCCAAACGCGAAATCCCAGAAAGGTAATGGAAGTTTTCAACTGTCTAGCAAACAGAGGACAGAGAACGGCGCATGGGCCTCGAACGCATTTCACAAACGCCGCTATCCCATTTTAGCCGTTTCAAGCCCACACACACTAAGATCAGATGCACCGGCACCGGCACCCCAACATCGGATCCCGTATGACTATGACCTCATTTTTACTTTTTCACAAGCGCACTCTCTGTTATTTTATTCATTTATTTACTGGGTGGGTGGGAACAAGCTTTGTTGGAATTGGAAAGAGGAAAATTCAGTGGCTTTTATGCCTTTTAAATTCGTGTATTAGGTGCACTTTTTGGATTAGTGTGGGCTAAGGTTATCACTGGGGATGAAGTCAGGATTTGAAGTTGGGGTAAAATATAAATTTTGAAAGGTGAGGTAGGTAAATTCATAATTATCCCAATTTTTTTCAAGAAAATATAAGGAATCAAAGGGTGGAGCTAGAAAATAAGTCCTTAGTTATCACAATTCAACATGTAGCACAGTCCATGGTTATCAGTATCACAATTCATGTATGTGGCATAAAAATAGGTTGATACAACTACATGAATTGGTTCAATCGAGGGTGGAGATAAAAAATTTAAAGGATTTTTTTAGTAGATGAAAACAAATAATGGGCGTCATTTTTTTAAGCGGTATTAATTCTCTTTTAAGGGGTGTCAATATTCATTTAGAGTTGTCTTTTACTATGGTGGCTCCAACTATTATTTAATTGATTGGTCATATTTTAACAGTATTATACCTAAGGAGAACGAGTTTGATATCGTGATGATCACAACGGTTGCACGAAGTAGTTCAAGACTAGCCGAATAGTAGAGGATTGTGAATTCTGTTGCCAACAATCTCATTTTGTGAATGATCTACGTGTATCGATGTTAATCTTCTGTGAGATCAATAACATGTCTTTTAACTGCGGATTCGATAATCTTCTGTTACCTGAACCTTTATGCCTAAAACAAAATGATAAACATTACCCAATTAGACACTAAATTGAAAGAAAGAAATATGTAAACTTGAAGAAGACGATGAATATATTAACATGGAAATCATTTCATATACTAATCTTCTGCAACTCCATAACCAAACACTTTTGAGTTTCAGAATGTCCAAAAGTTGCAGCAAAACTCCATTAATGAGAATAGCAATAAAGATAAGTTTCTCAAATGTATAATGGCACCGTAGCTAGCTTCGACTAGTACGTATGAAGTACGGACACAAACATGCAATCGAGTACGATACAGTAAAGAAAATGAGAAAACCGGTGTAACATGACACAACATTGTATGGGCCGGTCGTCAACATTTCTGTGCAACCAGGCCAGGCCTCGAATCTAGGGTTAAAGCTTGAAAACCGGATATGATTCGGTCCGAAGCCCTGGCTTGTGTATATTATGGACAGGCCGGTTTTGTTTTGTATATGACTCAACGTTGCTTGCTATTAATCAGAATTTCAGAACCATGTAAAAGGCCCAAGTGTGTCGTACCTTAATCAAGCTAACATAAAATTGATATGTATTCATTTTACGGTATATGTTTAAGATTTGAAACTATTTTTTTAACAACGTGTTTTAAAAAATCTAATTGAAGTCACTCCTTAATAATTGAAGTCACTCCTTAATAATGAAATGTGCTTTTGCATTGTACCATATGTATAAGGTTTTAATTCAATAATTCTCAACTCCGTGGAAATCACAAAACAACTGATATTGTATGCTTCAAGAGAGAATAGAGAATATTTAAAGCTTACATCATATATGTTTACGCGATGTCACAAAACACATATTTTGTCAAATTTTACATAAAAGAAGAGTTTCACTTTCTTTCTTTTTTTTAAATACTTTGAAGAAGAAGAAAATGGGTTTTTGATAAGTCTGATAATTCATGTATTCTTGTTTTATTTTAGTGTTTTAATATTTTATAACCATATTTAAAGGATTATATAGTTATATATTTGATATGAAAAATGAATTTAATTGCAATGTCAATTTTTTTGGTGTTGTTTCTATTTTTATCATTATCCTATATTGTTTTCGTACAATACAATCATACCATACACATAATTATAGATCAAAGTTGTAAGAGGCTAAATCCACCAAACAGAAGTTGCTTAAATTGCCAGAGTGAAGAAAATTATCACCATTAATGTTTTTCTTTACGTTTTGCTCCACATTGGATTGGTTTAAGCACACCAAATATCCTAAGTAAGGAGCTTTAATAGCATTCTTGAAGAAACAATGATATTAAAGAAAAGAAAACCGAATACCTCTAATAACCGCAACAAATCTCCCACCTTCCGGGACCACAAAGCCTCTTCCAATCTCCATCTACTAACTTCGTTTCTAATTTCTCCTTTTTATTACTATTTTCTTATTTTTTGACTCGAATTATTCCAATTGTAAACTTCCTACAGTATATAATACTTCTTTTTTATGATTATGAACATTGATCTCTACCCTTTGCAACCATGTTATATGATGTGATCTCTCATGATTTACCTGGTCCTGGGCTTGAGGTGGTCCATGAACTTCTCCTCCTCGGTAAGTGCATGGCGAAAATGGCATCGATGGCCGTAGGGACAGACATCACCAGCAAGGACCATCCTGCAAACCTCAGTCTTGTAGCGAGGGTGGCGGATTACGGGGCGCAGCTCTTTGATGCCGTGAGCGAATTGGCAGTGATTGCCGTAAGGACAGGCGCCGGTCTCTTGCCATTTGTTGCAGAGTTCAGTCTTGAACATGCCTTGGTTGTAGACCTCCAATTCAAGCGGCTCTTCCTCCTCCTTCCCTCCCTGAACATACACCTTCTGTTGCACATTCACCTAAAATGGGTAGTTAGCGCTTCCATTTTAAGTACTTAAGAAGTACAAGAATCAAATGCAAACATATTACTGTTCGTATTTACTATACAATACACAAATCATAAACGTCTAAGCAGATTCTTGTTAAGGGTAACAAGTTTGGGACTATTCCACTAGATTTCAGTTACGCCGGAAGTAAAAGAATCTAATCTCTCTAAATTGGCAGAAAATGTGGATCTCAGTTTTATTCGCTTAATAAATTAACTGTCTATACTCTATACTATGCAATTGTCTTCTTATACCGCTGAATTCGGTTCTCGCCCCAACCAAACAGTATTATAATAAAGCTCGCATCAAACGTAATTGAGTTTTAGTTGGTTTTTGCTTCATTGCCAAGGCAAAGAAAGCATTGATTAAACAAAAGAAAAACAAAAAGGAGACTGTTGTTATTACTATTAAACAGCTATATAATTTTATATATTTTCATTAAATCATATACCAACACATCAGTCAAAATTCTATAAAATGAAAAATAAATTCAGCTAATTTTATTTTGGATGACGTGTTATATCATCTTTATTCACTTATTAAATATAAGACCATAAATATAACCGTAGAAACAAAAACTAAAAAAAAAAAAACTGTTGAAACAAAAATATACTCATTGCAATAACGAATTTGCATCCAAACAGAATTAGAGAGATTAAAAGGAAAAGGGAAAATAAACTCACCGCTCCATTGAGTTGAGAGGCATTGCCAGTCCGAGTAGGTCCACGAGTTTTACCACGATGACTCGCTCCAGCTTGATTCATCATCTTCAGATATCCATTAGACCTAACAGAAATGCTCTTAGGCAACATAACCCGCTCGACGTCCACCGCACCTTCCATCACGCTTGTCGGACTCTCATCAGAAATATCCGCCTCTCCTACGCCGTCACTACTGAGACAAAGTCCCCGTAACGCGTTCATCAACTCAAACGGCGTGGTGTTGTAATCAGACGACGAGAAGTGGTTCTGAACAGAGGCTTGGATCAGCGCGCTGAGTTGCTTGTTGAGGTCTCGGTTGACAGATCGAAGCGAGGAATTCTCTTGACGGAGTGCCTCGGCTTCCTTTGCAGCTTCACGGAGACGAGTCAGGCAGAGGTTGTGGCGGTTGATCATATCTTGATGTTGTTGCATGAGGATGCGAGGATTGTAGAGAGCGAATACGGAGGCGGCGGAAGTGGAGGATGTGGTCGTGGAGGAAGAGTAAACTCCATCGCTCTGGTGATCTTTCGGCTGCTTGCCTCCGAGGTCGCCATAGACGGTTGAAAAATTGTCGTTTTGCATCTGCAATGAATAACAGAAAGATTTAACAAACATTATATCGAATCAAAGCAATAGCAACCGATTCCGAATGAGAAAATTTGCCGCTCACCTGAACCTTAACTGTAACACTTCCGATTCTCTCTTCAGATCAGCGAAAGAGAGAGAATGCGTGCGAGATTTTTTTTTATTCTTTTGTTTGGAGAGAGGGAAAAGAAAAGAAAGAGTGTAGCGAAGTTGAGAAATGGAGGACGAAGGAGACTGGGTTTATAGCAAGAGAGAATTGGAGGGAAAAGGGAAAGAAAAAGTTATTTTTTTTTTCCTAAAACCGTTTAAACAGAATTACCCTTTGTCATGTAGTTATAGTTTCTCTACCAATTCGATTCTTTAGAATTTCCTTGAGGGTATTTAAGTCATTTAATTAATCTAAATTGCAATTTTTATAAACTATATGGGTATGAAGATTAAACGTCGCTGGATGATGTGGGCCGTTCGATTGCATCAAGATATTTTGGACGGTAGACGAACATTTTGTGAGATGACACTCAACTAAGTAAGAATGAAAAAATGGGACATTGTACTATGAGTGGATTATTGTATCTGTTTATTTTTTTATATTGATGATTTTTTCTCGAATATGAGTACCTCAATTTTATTAAAAACAGAAAAATAAAAATACAAAAGAAATTTACAACTCATAAATATTTGATCCGAATATATTCCTAGTAACATAAAAGTTAACGTCTCTATATCATAAACAGTACAATAAGGGAAAATGTAAAAGTGTTTAACTCAAAAGGCTCAAAATAAAATAGCTGCAAACATCTTCGGGATAATAGGGAGATCAATATGATAATCAAAAGAGCATCATCTTGATCAGTTGTCGTGACATCAAATCTAATCGTGAAGGAAAAATATATGAAAAAAAAGCGGCCAAACCATCAATTAAGAGAAAAAAATCATGTCAAAAGGCATATGAAAAAAAAACAAGAACTAAAAATATAAAGAACACAAAAAAAATTATGAAATATAAACAATCAACATTAAAATTGATGTCACAACCAGACACATGAAAAATAAAAAAGAAGGAAAAATTACATAGATATCAGAGAAAAAGGGGTAACTGCTAGACAAAAAAACCCCAAGGGATTTCAATTGTTATTATATATTATAAAAAATTTAAATTATTAACATATTTATCACTTACTCATAATAATTTTAATATAGTTTCAAGTTTTAATTATCAAATACTGTGAATATTCTATTAATTCGTGAAGGTTTTAATCCAACAAATACAATAATCTACTTACTTATATAAATCATTTAATAAAATATAAACATTCTGGTTTACAAAATGGGGTTGTGACAAAAGTTCCATACCATATAAATAAAGAATTTATATTAAATTCTCCAATAGTATATACTCCCTCCGTCCCACTAAAACTGTCACATGTTGACATTTTTTTGGTCAAATTTTTTCAACTTTGACTATAATTTATTTAAATATTTTAATTAATTAAAAATTATAAAAAAATATATTTAAAAACTAGTTGATTCAAGGTTTTTAAAATATATTTTTTCATATTTTTATCAATAATAAATTTTAAATTATAAGAGGTCAAAGTTGAAAAAGTTTGACCCAAAAGAAGTCAACATGTGACAGTTTTAGGGGGACAGAGGGAGTATCTGTTAGTGAATTATGTGATATTATCAGTAAATAAACTTTAATCACTTATTTTTTAAAATTATAGAGATGTTGGTATTTGATTTATTATTCGAGTATAAATTTATATTACACTAAATAGAAAGATTTATCAGGTACACTACTCGTGATTTTTTTTACAAATATAATTAAAATGATGATACATATCTTTTATTTTTTTAGATTTATAAAAACCACGTCATCATCTAAATTCTACTTGTGGAATTTTTATTTCCACCTACTTGTATCAACTCTAAACAAATATATATAATATAATGAAATTAGGAAAGGTGCATGAAATGGCAAGGGCCAATTGCGGTTAGAGAGGCATTTGATTATACAAAATTGCTTGCAATTGAAGTTAATGGGGGGGGGGGGGGGAGTTTTTGCAAGATTTTCAACTCTAGATTTTACATCCCATTTGGGAAGATCATGGAAGTCATCATGTTTTTCTATTTATTTAGGTGTTTGCTTCTTTATCACATCTATAACCACCTTTTTTACGTTTTTTTCCCTCCTATTTCGGATCCAATTTCAATCGAACATTAATTCAATGGATTAATATCTTATACACAGGCGGTGGAAACTGAAAGTTTCCACAAGCGCTTTAGTTTTAGGGTATAGAGAGTTAGTTTATGGTATAGGGTTTAGGGGTAGGGGTTTAGAAATTAGGGATAGTTGTTCCAATTTAAGGTTTAGGGTTATAATTTAGGGTTTATAGGTTAGGGTTTAGTTTTTAGGGTAATATGGTGAGGATTTAGGTTTTAACATATAAACCTTAAATTATAACCCTAAACCTTAAATTGAAACAACTATCCCTAAATTTTAATCCCATACACCTAAACTCCTAAACTATATACCCTAAACTAACTCCTTATACCCTAAAATTAAGGCGCTTGTGGAAATTTTTAGTTTCCACCGTCTGTATATAGAATATTTATCCTAATTCAATTGGTATTGTTGTTATTGTAACATTCAAAAGGTTGTGAATTTGGATGGAAGAAAAGTTTGATACCTCTTTTTGTTGTCCTTATTTATGTCCCAGTACTAAAAAATTTAAACCCTAAGCTCTAACCCTATATATTAAACCATAAATCCTAACCCATAAACTTTAAACACCTAACTCTAAACCATCGATCTATTTTAGTGTTAGGAAATAGATATGAGCATAAGATTTATGTTCGTTCGAATGCGTTTAAGTGCATTTTACCTCTATCCAGTTACCAAAAAATTAAATAAATCTGCCAACCAAAAACCCTTTAGAGCTATTGTCATGGTTGGTTAAGTTGCATAGAGATTTGATATTGATATATAAATATAATCTTTGTTGGTAATGAAGCATTTAGGTTTGTCTTTCATTTTCATTTCAGTTAGGGCATGGCACTGCTTTAGTTGATTAGCTGTTTGCCCACGTAGCTGTTGCTGGGGATTTATCAGGCAAAGAGGCTAACCACATACACAGTCTCCTTCATTCCATGACATGAAAGAAGATGGTGTTTCCCTATCCTCAACCCATGTTTCGATTGTGATGGTCTGCTTAAACAAACGATGGCAATATCTCTTATTTCACATCAAATGTTGGTACATATATAACTATGTGATACACATATGACACTAGGGGTGAAACTAGGGCTGGCAACGGGCTGGATTTGGGTGGGTTGAAGCTTTACCCACCCCATCATTCATGTCTTAAATCGTCACTCAACACACCAACTGTCTGCTTGATTATTGACCCAAATTCACCTCACCCATCAACCGCGGATGAGGCGGGTGGATCGGATCATAAATGAGTTCTATTATTTGAAAATTATAGTTAAAAATACATTTTATTAAAATAGTTAAAAATAGTTAAAAAAAATTTATCAAAAAAAAAATAGTTAAAAATACATGTAAAATCTTACTAAAAAAATTTAATATTTAATACATTAAAGTCAACTATTATTAAAATTCTAAATTTCCAAATAATTTTACATACAACAGAACCTACATAAAAAAAATTCTCGTTTCCCAATAATAAACAAAAACTTAAAAAAGTCTAAGGTTCAAAATATTTTTTAAAATTAATATTATACCGATGGATGGGGCGGGTGACGGATCGGATGGTGGGTTGAAAATTTTTCACCCGAATCCATCACCCTCTACATCCGCCATCCACTTCAAACGGATCAAACCCACATTTTATCGGGTTTTCGTCCATTTAGTTGGATTGGGTGGGTCGGGTGGGCCACCATCCATGAGTAATTGCCAGCCCTAGATGAAACGTGCTGAAGACCCGTGGGAGCCACGACCCCCCTCAAATTTTGAAAGTTCAGAATGTATCCCTTTAAATTTTAAAAGATTTTAATTTGACCCTTATAAATTTTTTAAAAAATTCACATTGAACTTTAAATTTTTTAAATATTTTTAATTAAATCCCTCCCATAATTTTTAAAAGCCTCTCAAAATTTCAAGAATTCTAGTTTGACCTCAAATTTTTGAAAAAAATATAAATTAAATCATTTAAATTTTTTTAAAAAGTTTAAATTAAACTTTAAACCATTAACTTTAAAAAAATTAATTTGAACCCAAAACTTTAATACCAGGTTCCGCAGCTGATATTAACCTATAGACATCTTTTCTCTTTTTCAATAAGAAAAAGGGTATTTGCTCATGTAATCCCTTGCTATACATATCACTTGCAACAACACCAAGTCTTAAGTCATTATTACAACTACCAGCAAATGCACATTCCCTTGGTGTTAGTTAAAGACAGTTACTTCAAAGACAATTAAGAGATAATATCAACTTCCACGTGAGAAAATGCAATAGTTAGGATTATTAATATCGGGGGATGGAAACATTTTGTTTCCACAAGTGCTTTAATTATAAGGTTTATGATTTTAGTTTGGGTTTAGAGTTTAGGAGTTTTAGAATTTAGGGTTTATTGTTAGAATTTTGGGGTTTATGGTTAGGGTTTAGGTTTTAGGGTAATATGATTAGGATTTAGATTTTAACCTACGAACCCTAAAATTTAACCATAACCCTAAAATTATATCAACAATCCCTAAATTCAAAGCCATTGCACTTAAACCCCCCTAAACCCTACAATTAAGACGTTTGTGGAAACTTTGTTTACACAAAAGTTTGTGCAAACCAAGTTTCCACAAGTGTTTGTGCATAAAATAATTACCCAATAGTTATAGGATTAATATCCTATACACTGCCGGTGGAAACTGAAAGTTTCCACAAGCGCCTTAGTTTTAGGGTATAGATAGTTAGTTTAGGTATAGGGTTTAGGGGTTTAGGTATAGAGGTTTAGAATTTAGGGATAGTCGTTTCAATTTAAGGTTTAAGATTATAATTTAGGGTTTATGGGTTAGGGTTTAGTTTTTAGGATAATATGGTGAGGATTTAGGTTTTAACCTATAAACCCTAAATTATAAGCCTAAACCTTAAATTAAAACAATTATCCCTAAATTCTAACCCTATACACCTAAACCCCTAAACCCTATACCTTAAACTAACTCCCTATACCCTAAAACTAAGGCGTTTGTGAAAACTTACAGTTTCCACCACCTGTGTTTAGAATATTTATCCATAGTTATATACAGTAGTAGTATATATTGGTAGTAGGTAATAAAGCAATGAAATACCATAAGTTAAACATACATGTTTCAAGTGCCACTAGGTAATCATTTTATGATTTTTTGGTAAGATTGGCTAGAGTCTTGAGATTAATAGGCCTAATCCGAGACTTGTTTCCACTCCATAAAGCCTTGGAGATAAGCTTGTAGGTATGTTGTGTTGGGTGGAAGTAATCCCAGAACAAGTACCCTTCAGGATTTTGACAGATTTTATACCCTTCCTTCCCACATTGCACCTGCCCTCCAAGCGGTCCATTTCCACAACAGGCACTGCTCACGTCCGAGAAACCTGTCCATTCATACAACTTATTATAGGGTTTTGGTAATTGAGTTTACGAGTATAGAAGATGTACCATAACGAGTCGGAATTGCGCGGAAGTGCTGGACGGTATCGTAAACTGCACCGTAGACGGCAATGGCACCGGGGTGTCTTGTGGGGATGTCGTTTACCAAGTTCTCCAATGCCTTGTTGTATTTCTTAACCATGACATTCATCTTTCCGTAGCAACGTTCGGTAGGGGCACTAGGTATGAGGGCTCTTGCCGGAACGCATCCCACCGGACCTAGTGAAAATACGGCAATTCTGCGAGTGCCGGCTTCGTAAAGTTGGTCGATTAGGTTTCTTACCTCTTTGATCATGGCTTGCACGTAGGCGTCTGGATCTAGTGCTGGGGGATCAAATGGGAGGAAGTAGTTGAAAATGTCATTGGATCCTGATTCCAAGAAGAAAAGAGATCTCTCCACTACACTTTTGTTTATCCATTTTTGATCTACTAATGTTCGGAATTGTCGTAGTTGTTCTTGGATTGGTGTCACTCCCTATGGCGTGCCATGAATGATTCAAATTGTTAGTAACATAAAACCCTTATGTTTTCAAATTTTATAGTTCTTATTAAAAAAAATTAATATCGTCTCAATTTTCTTCTCACTCTTATTTTAATCACTAAAGTTAATCTAAAATTTTTAATCACTGAACTTTTAATTTGCCCTTATTTTAATCACTCTGTTTGTTAAATACTTAATGATGTTATGAATGGACATCTATCTTTTTTAAATAAATGAGATGTCGCTAAAACTTTCTTATTTTTTGTGAAAAAAGCTCTAGTCTTGGATTACTCTTAATTTCTCGACGATGGAGAATCTTCTTCTAAATCACAATGGTAGAGAAGCTGGAGAGAGAGAAAGTGAGATGTATATCTTGATTCCACACTGATCAAACGACGTATATTGTAGATCATAGTGATTTGGGGTTTTACAAGGTTTTTGGTCTTTGGTTGAATTTCATTGATTTTGGAAAAATATAAACTGATAGATGGGTAGAAGACGGTGAGGTGAGTTCTTCAATGTCTCAAGTGGTCAGAAAAAAAACCCGAGTATGGTGATCTTAACATCAACGTGAAACATGGATGAAAGTGTAAAACTTTTATTTTGGGGTAGAAGATAAAATAAACAAAAAAGAAGGAAAAGAAAGAAAAAATGGTATGGGTGACACGTGACTGCTATGTTAGCAAAAAGCAGTTTACATCAGTATATTTGGCTGCCATGCTACTCTTCTTTCTTTAATTTAACCCCGATCAATCAAAATTATAGTAAATTAAAAGTTTAATAATTAAAATAAAAAATTTAAATTTTAATGATCAAAATATGAGCGAGAAAAAAAGTTATAAATTACCCAATATAATAATCTAAATAAAAGGAAGTATGAGTCTAACAAACCCAGTCTTTATTAGTTCCCGGCAGAACACCACTCCCGGCGCTAGCAAAGTTGAGTCCGTTCGATGGGTAAACTTTCCGACTGCCATTCCTCACAGCAATCTGTGCCTCCAAAAACGGTTGTTGCATTCCGATGCCGATAAATTGCGCTGCATGCATAATGCATTCCGTTTCCAAACAATCAAAATAAACAAAGGAGAGAGGAATCAAGTAAATTAAGTAGGGGGGGCAGCTCACAAATGAAATCAGCAACCGTTCTGCCATTAGTGAATCTGCCAGTAGGATGGTGGAAAAATGTGGAGCCATAAGGTGGAAAATCCGCCTGCACGCTACAGTTTTTTTTGAGACGGTTGTTTCCGGCGTCGAAAACCGAGTCCCCGAAGATGAAAATCGCCGGAACATTTCGACACCACGAAAGATCAATGAAGAAGATGAGAAGAATGAGTAGATGAGCGTACAGCTTCATCTTCTTCATGTTGACAGAAATGAGAAAACTACTGAAATGGAGAAAAGTTAAGCAATGGGGAGGCTGTTATATCGTATGAAAAAGCAGGAAAAGATGAAGAAAAGGTTGCCAGAAAATGCGAGTAACGTTCAGAAAAGAGAAGAAAAAAAGACAAAATGCATGAAACTGAAATGCACGAGGTTGGTGTTGGTTGCAGGAAAAAGGTTTTTCACTTAAATGATTGTGGATTTCCTGAGAAAAAGTTTTAATTATACAGATTGTTCTTCATTTAATGGTATTTATTTTTCCTTTTTTGACAAGATTCTTTCAGCCATTTCGATGAAAATCGATCACTTTCCTTGATTCAATTCGCAAGACACTGAAATCCATCGATTGATTTGTTCGATGACTTCGTTTAAATCCCCGGCTGGTTGGCTAATGGGAGGTCGTTAAGTCAACAGCTTGTATATACTTTGGTTCGGAATGCTTCCAATCTCCGGTGTTTATAGGCGGAAGTTGGCTAAGTACGGTAGATTCGGACGGTGACTTTTTATGCATCAGCACTAAAAAAATAAATTTTAAGTCATAATCGTAAATTTTAAATCTTATCCCATAAATTTATAAACCTTAAAAATATATCATACCCCTAAATATCTAAACCCTAACCCTAAATTCTAACATTAAACCTTAAATTTAATTTTTTTAGTGTGAGACGTACAAAGAGACAAAAAAAATAAAGAATTCGTATTATGTAGATCTCGTCAAACCTGTCACTTCTCAAAGACAACTTACTACTTCTTCAAGTTTGATTTTTTTTTTTTGAGTAGCCAACTCATCTTAATTCTCAACGATAAATAAGTTTAATGGCGGATCTAGAAATATTTTTCAGGGTGGGCACAAGTAAAATATTTTTAGAATGGACACAAGTCATAAAAATTTGAAAATTTCAGAATAAGCACAAGTCATAATTTTTTTTTAAAAAAACTAAAGACTAATTCATAAAATTTTAAAAGAATGAAGCCAAATATGTGAATTTTAAAATGTTTAGCGTCCACCCAAGCTTACACTTGCATCCGCAGCTGAATAAACTACTCATTCCACAATTAAACTTATAGAACCTCGACGACTCCTACACTTTTACAAAATTCGAGCAACCAACTATCATCACAGTCCCTTATAACACTCTAATAGTGTTGATACTAGTGACTAATACCATAACACTATTAATGTTCTTGAGTTTGAACTTGCTCACTCAACTCGTTAAAGTCTCAAATTAAACTTTTATTTAAGCCGAACGTTGACTGAATCGAAATCTAGTTATTCACGAACTGCTCAACTCAGTAAACATCCTAGCTGCGAGCATAATATTTCAAGGGACTATCTACATTGATGTAATATTTTTTTTTTTTGGGGGGGGGGGGGGAGGGGGACATGGAAAAACTATGGCATTGGGTTCTGGTTGCAGTCGGCCTAGAGGACTAGAAAAAAAAAACCCACAACCATATGGGCTAAACCCAGGAAAAGAAAGCCTAAGGAGCTGAAATCCAGCACTAGAGGGCAGCCAGTAAACAAAGCTTGTACAAATTCAAGGAACCAATAAGGATGCACCAGAACAAGGCATATGGGAAAGCTCAATTCTGGGACAAATAATTGTCTGGTTTTGTAACCACAAAGGAACATATCTATATCTATATCTATATCTATAAATATTCTATATACATGCAGTGAAAGCTGAAAGTTTTCACAAGCGCCTTAGTTTTAGGATATAGAGAGTTAGTTTAGGGTTTAGGTGTAGGGGGTTAGAATTTAGGGATAGTTGTTTCAATTTAAGTTTTAGTGTTATAATTTAGGGTTTATAAATTAAAACCTAAATCCTCACCGTATTATCCTAAAAACTAACCCCTAACCTATAAACCCTAAATTATAACCATAAACCTTAAATTGAAACAATTATCCCTAAATTCTAACCCCTGCACCTAAACCCCTAAACCTCTAAACCATATACCCTAAACTAACTCCATATACCCTAAAACTAAGGCGCTTGTGGAAACTTTCAGTTTCCGCTTCATGCCTATATATATATATATATATATATATATATATATATATATATATATATATATATAGTTTGATTTACAATGATAAAGAAAGGCACTATGGGTTCACGAGCTGGCTACTAAGAAACATCATATCAGCAAGAAATGGGTAGCTTTTGTAATTTTGTGCAAATTGCATCTTCCTTGAACCAGCAATCACATGGCTCGTTTGTTAGCTTGAGGGAATTTCCAAAAAATTGTAAATATCAGAGCAAAGGGAATCTCCCCATGACCAAGAGCTTTCATGGTTTTGAAATTACTTGATTTGTTCGAATGTGATGCATTGTCCCTTTGCATTTCCTCGGTTAACTGCATATACATTCTTTGTCCTATCCTATTCTAAACTCACTTCCTAGGGTCATTTTGTTTTCTTTTTACAATTTTTTATCAGCATTTAAGTTGGAGAATAATGGGATTCTGATTGTGTTGTTAATTAAGATTCATGTCTTCGGGTTTTTGGCCCACCCGAATCCGACCCGAAAATAAATACCCTATACCCGCACCCGACCTGAATATATTGTTTAAAAAACTCGACCCGACCCAAAAATAAATATACTAAATCCGACCTCGACCCGAGCTATAGAAAAAAATAATTTTTAGGGACCTAATTGTAAAAAAATAATTTTATGGGACATAATCCTAAAAAATTATAAATTTAAGGACTAAATTGTAGATTAAAATTCAATTTTAAGGACCTAGTTATAAAAAAATAAAAATTGAGTATTATTATAAATATCCCTAAAAAATTTAAGAGAAAATTACACAATTAGTCTAGGGTCGGGTCGAACAGGGTATTTTTCACCCTAAACTCGACCCGACCCGGCTTCACCCTCAATAAAAACCCGACCCGCCCCGAACACGAACCCAATTTTTCATTAAAAAAATATGGCCCGACCAGGTCGGGTAAAATGCCCACCCCTAAATGGAGGAAGTTCACGAAAGACTTAATCTCTTGCTCCAACATTTCTTGACTCATGTGGTCGGATTTTGGACGTGAGTTTTTGGTCTAAATTTATTGTAAACCATATCCAAAGTTATTTGCTTGTGTATTAGGATAGTTGAGATTTGAGATCTACTCATTGGTATAGTTGCTAAAGATGCTTATTTTGTCATTTTATATAAGTTCGTATCTCGTATCTCAGCATGGGAAATTAATACATCTCTATTTAAACAAAAAATAATAATTGAGATCAATAGTGAAACCACACTTATTTGCATGTTTTTATTTTCCTAAGATTTAATTAATCTAAATTCTGAATTCAAATCCAAATTGATCATATAAAGTTAAGAGCTTGTATGTATTCAACTTGAATTCGAGAATGACCTGAGCAAATAATCTGAATTTGAAATGATTCAATTAGAAAACCCAAATAATGACTCGTACATAAAGTAATAAACCCTAAACACTAAGTTCTAAACATAAACTATAATTTTTGAACCCTAAACCCTAAAATTAACAATTTATATAAAATAAAGTTTACACAACACGTGTAGCAAAATATTTTTAACTTAATCACTAAGATAAATTGAGACGTGATATAAAAATAAAAAAATAACTAAAACAATAATATTATGAAAATTTATTTATTTATGATGAAGTACAAGAAACAAGTTGAATTACCTTTTTTAAAAAAATATATATAATATATTTTGGTATAATCATTGGTACTTGATTCATTAAACGATTAAGGTTAGGGTTCATTATAGAGTCGACGCTCTCAATCTAACTTGTTTCACTCATGATGATAGAATTCATATCTCTAATTTTAATTAAAGAATTTAGTACCTTGTTTTATTAAACCAACTAATAGTTGAATATATAAAAAAAATGTTTTCCACTTCCATTTTGGAGGGTAGGTTTAACAAAGAAAGAGACCTGAATTGATTTACAACCTTAAAATGAATAGGACCTACACCTAGAATCCCAGGCACCAAGAAATTACAAAATCCCAGAATATAGTCTATATGAAAAAAGATTAAAGGAAAAAAAGGGTAGACAGGTTGGTGGTTAAAGCATACAAATTTTGACTATATAAACCAAAAAATATGGGATTTGAGAAAAAATTTATGACAGAACAACCGCCAAGATCAACCTTGGTGATCTGCTAAAATTGACAGCTTCTTTTTCACACAAAGAAACAAGGTGTATACTTCGTCGAAAACAGCTAGAAATCAACGACCCTGGGTAATATGAAAACCTATGGCGTTTTCATACTGAGAAAATCAAACCACGTTGAAAGTTTTTGTGAGGTTAATGATGGATATGTGAAAGTAGGTTCATATGTCATTGGCAAACTGGGATGGATCCAGAGGGGGCTAGAGGGGGCAGTCGTCCTCCTAAAAATTTAAAATTCATATATGATTTAAAAAAATTATGTATTTTTTATTGAAATAAATTTTCGACCCCTCAAATTTTATAAATTCATCCCTTAATATTTTATAGATTCGCCTCTTCTAACATAAAATTTTATGACGGTCCTTGTTGGCAAACTTTTTCTTCTCCTAGAGGGCCCTTATGTCCCCCAAAGTTGAAATGAAAATCTGAGAAAATCGATCATACTCATGTAATTGCATGGATGAGCTTAAAATCGGTATTTGATAGTTACGTATTTTTTAACAATTTTAAGGTGATTACAATGTAGTATTTATTAATATTTTTTAATCCCTTAATACAACGCTTATATATATATATATATATTGTAGATAAAGCTTGAATCTGAATTTCGTAGGATGAACATCGTCCTTTTTTCTATTAAAACCGTTCGTTTGGGTTCAATGGTTATTTGTATTTTGATTATATTTGAGTCGAATTAAATTGGACTATTATATGAAAAGTAAAATTGTCCTGATATTAATATTGTTTTAAAGGATTGAACTCTTTATTAGAGAGTATTTATAGAGATGGGGATATCTGAACAGACGCTATGTTTCCATTGTTAGGTTTAGATTATGTGGAAGTAATAATATAATCGTTTAATTATAAATTTGGTAATAAATATGTTAATTTTTTTAAAAAGTAACAATTTAGTTAATTAAATTTCGAGACAACCATGTGACTTAATTCATAGGTTTGATAGCAAATATAACACTTTTCTTCTGAAAAGTAACAATTCGGTCATTCAATTAAAATTTTGTGTCAATCAAGTCACTGTGTCGTTAAAATTGAAACAAACGACTTGGTATAATAATAATTTTTGTTCTCAAAACATATACATTGTATTAGTTTGGTCCTAATTTAAATTAATTCAATAAATTTAACTATTTATATTTAAAAATTTCATTAATGAAGTGACTATGTTTCATTAAGGTCATAATGGATATGTTTCATTAGCATGTCAGTTGTCTAGTAATGAAGTGATTGCATCTGTCGAACTATCACATATGTTGATTATCAAATTGAGAGTTAATAGCATAAAGTGCTACAAGTGGTCGAAGGGTGTAGTGTCGAAAATTTTAAATTTGAAGGATCAAATTTTTTTGAATTAGGAAAGATTGATAGAATATATATATATATATATATATATATATATATATATATATATATATATATATATATACACGTTTTGGGTACTAAAACTACTATTATATCAAGTTATGTTTTAATTTTGACCATAAAATGTCTTGTAAGTCACAAAATTTTAATTGAAAATTAAATTGTTAATTAAAAAATAACGTCACAAAATTTTAATTAAATATTTAAATATTTGTTTAAAAAAATAGTTTGTTTATTATTAAATCTGTAACCGGATGACAGTGGAATGTGTAATCTGTTTTTAATTCAAGGACCGCTTGAGTAATAAATTAAGTAGCAAGCAGTCGGGCTGAAAGTTCGATTGGGTCGAGTAAATTTTTTTAAGTTATTCGAGTTTATAAGTTTTATTTTACGATCCTAATTTTATATAAATTTTTTTAATCGAGTCAAGTTTATAAAATTCTAGTAGAGTCGATTTAAGTTTATGTACAAATTTAATTGTAATTATTTAGCATATTATAATATATACATATATATTGATTCCAATTTATACAGATTTCAATATCCAAATACAATATACATATATATTTCTTAATATTTTCACATGTGATATACATAATATATCAGGCATAATTCATAGACACATCTCAAACTTGAAAACTAATAAACTAATTACTAAAAATTTCAAGTTATTTGAATTTCCATTTTATAGCTCAAACTTTATTCGAAAACTTTTCGAGTCTAGTCGAGTTTACGAAATTACGAGTTGAGTCAAACGGGCACCCCGAATGTTTTTTCTTTAATTTTTACAATTTCTCTATATTTAGAGTTTTTTAAGTTAAACATATCTTAAATTTAAACACATCTGAGAGTTAAAAATAATACATTTTAAAATTTTAACTGGGTCATCGCATACCCGATAAGGGGCATTTCTTCAGCTCGAGCCCTACCCGAATTTTTTTCCAATAATTATCTGATTATTTATGTTCGAATAATTGAATAGTAGAATCTAGTATTTTTAAACACAAGCCACTGCCGACTGCTGCATTTATCGAGACAAGAGCATAATACAGAGTTTTCAGTGGGGGTGGATGGTCATCAATTTCAGGCACAAAGGACGCGTGATTGCCATAAATTCCTAATGATAGGATTCTGAAATAAAAGAAAAGCAAAGGACTAGAATAGACACCCTACTTTAGTTTAGTTTCCATGATTGATTGATTAAATTTAAGAATTGTGAAGAAAAAAAATGGGGTTATGGTTTGAATATTCCCCTTTGGGAATTTATTGGGGAAAATAACCCCCAAACTTTCATATTGGGAAAAATACCCCCCTTTCATGCCATGTAGGACGAATTCGCGTCCTGTAGAAAGCGAATTCAAGATTCGCGTTTTGCAGGACGCGAATTTCTGTGCCGTTTCAGTGGAAAGTGAATTCGCGTTTTGCAAAACGCGAATTCAACGATTTATTGCTGCCCCCACGCGAGAAATTCATCATGAAAATGAATTGAAACCAATATAAGATGTTTAGGTAGCAATATTTGTGATCGAATAACGGATTATCAGGGTACCCGATTAAAATTTTTGAACTATAACAGTGTCGTATTGAAACATATCTTTAAGATGGTGTGAAGATACGAGCGTATATAATATCCTAATATGTGTGAAAATGGCCTGGAAATGAGCAAGTAACAATGTTTTAAAAGGAAACATTATCGTATAGGCATGTTTAAATGCATTTTAGGGTGTGTTTCGAACTTTTTTTTGGTTTTTCCTAAGTTTGGAGACAAAGATGTGCACCTTAATTTTGCAGCGGTGCTAAAGTTCCGAGGAAGACGGTGTCCGAAAATGTGAGAAAATTGTGTTAAAAATGCTATCAAAGTAACATTTTTGAAGCAAAAAATGTGTCCATAGGCATGTTTTTTTTTTTGAAATTTAAAGTGCCTCGTTAAAAAACCCCTCTAACATTATCGTATAGGCATGTTTAAATCCATAAGATTTATTAAATTACCAGATAATAGAAGATTACAAATCAGAAAAGACTACACAATGGTTGATCTAGTTAATTCGGGGGCCGGTCCTAAGAGGGCATTTCCTAATATCATGTCCAGTGTTCCCACATTTACTGCACCTCCTAGGTTGTCCGGTCTTTTCTCTCGGAACCATATCTTCGGCACAGTGAATCCTCGTTGATGGTGGCCGGCCTTTTTTCTTTCGTCGCAGGGAGGGATCTGGGCATATCTTTGGTTCGTTGCTGATTATACGACAATCACGTGCATTTCCGATCGGAGGGAACTCGTTTCGGTAAACCTTGAAAACGGTTTCGAGCCTGTAGACCGGATCAATGAGTGTCGTTGCATCAAAATGAACCGATGCACATGCTGCGAAAGCATGCGAACACGGGAACTTGAACGTCTGGAACTCCCCGCAATCGCACGTTCGTTTTTGCAAATCAACCACGTAGGTGTATTGCATTATTCCTTGTAGAGGTTCAGAAAATTGTGTGACCTCAAAGATGTGTTCCCGACGAGAGAAGCACAACGCACCCATCGAGTTAGCATGCGCAATGGACGCTTGGATTTTGTCGGCGAGATCTGGATTAAATATGCGGCCAGCTGCCATCCAGTTCATTGCTTGTTTGCCGAGGGTTGCGAAAAGGGTTGCCAATCGGTAATATGTTGCTTTGACAACGGACGTGATAGGTAAATGGCGCGTTCCCTTAAGTGACGAATTAATCGCCTCAGCCAAGTTTGTTGTCATATGGCCGCATCGACGACCCCCGTCATAACATCGCAACCATTTCTCCTTCGGTATCTCCATAAGATAGTTATACCCGAATGGATTCCTCAATTGCAACTCCTCCAGCAACTCTTCCACTTGATTAACTCTGTGTGCGTTGCCTGTTGAAAAAGACATGCAAAATAGTTAATTGGTAATAATATGAAATTCGTGGACGTTGGATAACAAAATGGAATGGTTGCATACCCATACGGAGAACCATTATACGTTCATCTTCGTTCTTGAACTTCTGATAGTAGTTTGCTGCTATATGCCGCAAACAATACCGGTGATGTATGTATGGGGGTTTCCATGAATCTCCCAAACGTTGAATTGCTCCCCAAATCCCCGCGCCTCTATCTGAAATAATAGCTAGGCCATCTTCACGTGTACGCAAAACCCGGCGCATGACATACTTGCGGAGGTTGTAAAGGAAAAACTCCCAAGAAGGGATATTTTCCTTTTCAACAATCGCAAAAGCAACTGGGATACATTTTCTGTTGCCATCCTGGGCAACTGCAATTAGCAATATCTGCGTGTATCTGCCATATAAAAATGTACCGTCGATCTGGAGCATAGGTTTGCAGTGACGGAAAGCTTTTATGCATTGGGGGAACGTCCAGAAAAGGCGATGAAATTCTACCTCCCCTGGTACAACTCGATCATTGTAGTACTTCGGAACAGTCTCCAATTCCACAATTGTCCCTGGATTGTATTCCTGCATAACTTGAAGCCATGATCGCAGATCGTTGTATGATAGCTCCCATTGCCCGTACAATGTTTCGATGGCTCGAGATCTAGCATACCATGCCTTATCGTAATTGACGGTGTACTTGTAAATAACTAACATGAAAAAAACATAGAAAAACATAATAGCTCATACATACTCATGAAAAAAACAACTGAAATAGTTTGCACGAACTATATTCGAAAAAGATAGAAAAATAAATATAACTACCCCCTATGTCCGCCGGTCCCACAGTCTGGTGGATGTCGATCTCGAGGTGGATTACATCGTCCACGGTGAACCGGATCCTGTTCAGAACTCGCAGCCTTGCACAACTCCCTATACATAAATGCAAGTACTGCCGAACCCCAACTTAATTTACCAGCCTCTTCAAAATCTCGCAAGTGCCGCAACCACAACATGTGAACTTTGTTGCGAGTTTTGTCGGCCACCAAAATTCCCCCTAGGATCTGTAAGATATACGCCCGAGCATATGCCTAAAATATAAAGAAAAAAATATTAAAATATAACCAATTTTATAATTTTATTACTACTAATAAAAAATTATTTCTTTTACCTTCTTCACATCTTCATTGGCTCCAGCAGGCAAATTAGCGAACTGCGTACGCAACCACCTCAGCGTCACACATCCGCCCTGTAGTTTTTCGGGCTTATCTCCTAACAAGTCCATACACAAGCCCTCCCAATCATCACTGGCGGCACCAGTGATAGCCTCACCACATGGTAAGTGAAATGTATGTGTCTCTGGCCTCCACCTCTCCACAAGCGCGTTGATTAAATCAACGTCTAATTTCGCACCCCCTCCATGAAGCTTCGCCACATGCCCAAATCCGGCGTCGGCTATGTAATCGGCTAGATCAGGATCCGGACCCGCCCTAATCTTAGTGATGTAAACCTCTAACCGACGTTCTTCTCCATTCTACAAATAATTAAAGACACACACATATTAACAATCACATATTATGTCAAAATTTTTTATAGTGTACAATAAAATACTAAATATATTCTAATTTTATTAATTTTTATTCTATAAGTCAACACCAACAATATATTCGAATTTAACTAATTATCTTACTCTAAAAATAAATAGTATTAACATATTCGAATTTAACTAATTTTCTTATTCTAAAAATAAAATAAAAACACATATTCAATTTAACTTATTTGTTACTCTAAATCTAAAATCTAAATAACAAATATTCAATTTTACCTAACATTTTTAGTCTAAAAATAAATATTATTAACATATTCAAATTTTACAAAATTTCTTAGTCTAAATATAAATTCTAAATACATATTCGAATTTAACTAATTTTGTTACTCTAAATCTAAAATCTAAAGAAATATTCGTTTTTAACTAACATTCGTAGTCTAAAAAAATTATTTCTAACATATTCGAATCTAACTAATTTTCTTAGTCTAAATATAAATTCTAAAGATATGTTCGAATGTAACTAATTTCGCTAGTCTAAAAATAAATTCTAAAGATACGTTCGTATTTACTCCAAATCGCGATAATTTGGGGATAATATCGTGGAATTCGCGTTTTGCAGGACGCGAATTCCCTTTTCCACTGAAACGGCCCAGGAATTCGCGTCCTGCAAAACGCGAATCTTGAATTCGCTTTCTCCAGGACGCGAATTCGTCCTACATGGCCTGAAAGGGGGTATTTTTCCCAATATGAAAGTTTGGGGGTTATTTTCCCCATTATATTCGCAAAGGGGAATATTGAAACAAAAAAACCAAAAAAAAAATACCATTATAGTTCGGGTTAATATAATAAAAATTGCGTGGGTCTTGTTATTATGTGGGATCTAGACTTTCGGAGTTTAGAAGTGAAATCCGATAATGCTCAAGCTATCAAGCTTATTCACCAGGTAGAGCGTGATGATTTTACTCTCACTATCACTCGTGCTATCCAAGATGTGATCCAGAGAGATTGATGGATTTCGATTCGTGCTATCCCTAGGAAGTGCAATCAAATTGCAGATACTTTGACAAAACGTGCAAGTCTCTCGAATTTCGACTTAGTTCTTCTGAATTTTGTTATTGATCTATTATGCGAGTATTTAGTTCTTCTTAAGATGTAATCCTCATGTGTTTTGTATATCTTATCATGTGCATTCTTTTTCCTAAACGTAGACGTGTGGGCTTTAACGGATTGCCAAACCGTCTTTCAATTCAAGTAAATATGTTTTTATATTCATTCCATGAGAAAATTTATATTAAAAAGCTTTTAAATTTATAACGTTATAATATAGTTGATATATATTTAATTAATTTATCATTTACTTTTAAAAAAATAAGGCCATATGATAGAGAGAGGTTTGGGCAAAAATTAAAGGTTTGAGGCATAATTAGAAGTTTGACCTGTCAAATCCGTTAATATTATTGTTTGGTAAATAGCGGCTTGGGGTGAAACCGCTAATTTTGAAAAAGCTCATAATATGAGCTTTTTGAGATTAGAGGTTTGATATTAGAGTTGTAAAGACTCTTAACCCTTACCAGTTACCAAAAATCTCAAAATAACCTAAATTAAATATTTTCTCACCCTACTTATAAGTTAATCCTATTTATTTTTTATTATCACATATTTATATGTATTTAAATTTATTTATTAATTAAATTATATTAAAATAATTATATAAATAATAAACTAATATATAAATCAATAAATATGTTTAGAAAAATTATATTAAAAATAATTTTATAGATCTAATTAATATTAATTAGATATAAAATATTGATAACTAATAATATTTTTGATCCAGATTGATAACTAATAAATTATTCAAACAAGTATCGAATATAATCATGTTCTTATATGCCATTTTACTTGTTTAAATAATCTAACAGCTATCAGCTATCAGTTAATTTTACCAAACACTTTTATACAATCAACTAATACAATCCGCTAGTCAAATCAGCTAATGCAATAAGCTAACAGCTAATGTAATCCGTTATCCGCTATCAGCTATCCGTTAATTTCCAAACATGGCCATAATAAAAATTGAGTCGATCAATAAATAGAATATGAATAATTATATAAAAAATCAAAATTGTGAATATAAATTTATTAAAAAAACAATGGAGAAAATATTACCTTTATTGTTTTTCTTAGTGAGTAAGAGAGGGGGAAAAAAGTAGACATAAAATCATTGAGTTGGTAACTTTAAATTGAAAACACCATGGTTCCAATATATGGAGAATGAAGCAAATCAAAAAAGCATTGAAATTTGAGAAAAGAAAAATCCAAACGAGTTCACCTTCGCCAATCAAGGAGCAGGCCCCCATTATTTGTGGTTTTACATGGAATCCAATGGCTCAGATCATCGTCGTCCCCAACAGGTGCCCACCAGCAAACAACCCGCGGCAGAAACCGAGCAATTCCGAGCCATGATTGCGAGCAAAGACGATAACATCAAGAAGCAGCAGCAGCAGCAATTAGCACCAAAGCGAAGCTCGAACAAGGACAGGCACAAGAAAGTAGACGGACGAGGGAGGAGAATAAGGATGCCGGCTTTATGTGCAGCTAGGATCTTTCAGTTGACCAGAGAATTGGGTCATAAATCCGACGGCGAGACGATTCAGTGGTTGTTGCAGCAATCGGAGCCGTCCATCATCGCTGCTACTGGAACCGGGACGATTCCTGCTTCGGCTCTGCAGGCTGCGGGTGCCTCTGTTTGTGGGCAGGGGAAATCTGTTTCTGCCGGTTTGCATGTGAAAATGAGTGGGAATTTAGGGAGATCTCAAGCCCCAAGTGGATTATGGTGTTCTGGAAATGGAATCGGATCAGGGTTTATTCAGGGTTCGGAGCAATCAACTTCAAATTTTGGAAATTATGGGTTCCAAGGGCTTGAATTCCCGAATATGAATCTGGGTTTTATGAGTTTTTCGTCGCTATTGAATGGTAATAACCAGCATGTTCCAGGTTTGGAGCTTGGGCTTTCACAGGATCAGCATTTCGGAGTTTCGAATTCCCAAGCTTTTACCCAGTTTTACCACCATATTGGGCGGCATGCTGCTGATAAGGATGATTCCCAGGGTTCCAAGCAGTAGCTAGAGTTACTAAACAAGAAGAAACGAGTCAACTCGATTACATATCGTGTTCCTAGACCAGAAATCAAAGGTATACAAGAAGCTTAAACTGATTTCTGAGTTGTTCAATTTGCTGGGGGTGGGGAATCTACTGAGTCAATCTCGTTTTTGACAAAGAAAACACATGCAAAGAAATTGGATTTGCTTTGCATTTTCGGGTCGAATCGAAGTCGAGTTTGTACCAGCAGAGAAGAGGTGATTTCCATTGTTTTAAAAATTCGAATTGTTGTTGCAGAAACTATGAATCTTTGATTCTCTGATGCGTTCAATGGTTACATTCTTTGGAGACAGAAGAAAATACTGTTTCCCCGTGGGGGAGAAAGAGTTTTTTTTTTTTTTTTGAATTGGATAAATAAATCATAATATTTTAATATCATAGTACAAAAGATATTTTTACTCCACATTTAAAATAAAGCCATATCTCTCTATTTGAACTTATCAATTAACAAATGTGTAAGATTATCTCCATTTTTGTAAGGTACTAATCTTAAAAAACAAAACTTGTTTTACTAGTTTTTTTCTTTGTACAGTCTTCTCTATAGACAGTCTTAATGTTGGTGGAATGACCTTATTCGATGAACCGTTCGTACAATGTTCATTTATGTTTGATTATTAAGTTAAATAAATGAGCATTAACAAAAAATTTATGTTCATTTAATAAACGAATGAACACGAATATAGGTGTGTTCGGTTCGTTTATGTTCACGAACAAATTCGTTTATAAGCTCGTTTATCAGGTTCTATTTTCCTTATTTTTTTATATTTTAAATATTGGTGAAGATAGTGACTAAATTAGAACAAAAGGTGAACTATGGAGTTCAAATTTGTGGAGCTTAAGGATTACTGTAATTTCACCATTTTTGCTATAAGCAAACATGTTCGTAAACATTAAACGAACATGTTCCCGAATGTTACATGAACATGTTCACGAACCTTAAACGAACATGTTCGCGAACGCTAAATAAGCAAACACGAACACTTTTAAAAATAAATAAACGAACACGAACACGAATAAAGCCTTGTTCGTTCAAGCTTGGTTCTTTTACACCCCTAGTTCTTTAGTCTCTTTTTTCGTCTTTTGTTTTGGTGTATTTTTCGTCTATTAGCTTGGTACCAGGGACGGAGCCAAGATCAAACATTGGGAAGAATCAGAATATTGAATTCCAAAAATACAAGGGTTTATTAAGTATTTAAACTCAAAGTTCATGGGATAATGTTTAGTTTGTCTAATATTTAAATTTATAAGGACCTAAATTAATATTAGACCAAAAATTTAAGGGGCACGAACTATCTTTCTTTACTTTAATTTCTATTTAATTAAATATTTAATTAGCTCTTATATTTTTAATTTAAATACTTATTTTTATAAAAATTAAATTGCTATTTAACCAAAACTATCTAATATTTAATAGTGCCTAGACCCCAAAGGAGCTCTTTCCTTTGACACGTTATTTGTCTGTCGTTATGGAACGTTTTTCGTCTAATGTTTTAGTTTATTGATAAAGATGAACACATGAGTTTTTGTAAGAGGTGTAAATTATTAGAAAGCTACTATATTATAGGGAGTGTGAAATTAGATTATCAATAAAAAACACAAAAGAGAGATATAAACTATAGGAAAATATAAAATTGTAGGAGGTATGTCTTACTTAAATACTAATTGACGTTTGGAGAGTAAATAATATAGTTCACGTTCTCTTTAAGAATGGTTGGCGGTATGTCTTACTTAAATACTAATTTAAAAAAATTATGATGCAGTTAAAACTATTGGCAGAACTTTGTGTAAAATTGATACAGTCTTCAGGTTAATTACATGATCTAAAATTTTTCGGTGAACACTTTAAAATCAGTGGCGGATCCAGAAATATATTTGAGGGTGGGCACATATAAAATCTCAAAATTTTAGGGTGGGCACAAATCACAAATATTACAAAATTTAAGGACTAATTCAAAAAAATTAAGAAAATTAAAGACAAATGTGTGAACTTTAAAAAGTTCAGGGTGGGCACATGCCTACCCTATGTTATATGTACATCCGCCACTGTTTAAAATTTAACATGTTTTAAATTTTATGAACGATTATGGATATTTTACGGGAGTAAATGACCTTTCTTATTAAGTTTCTATGCCTTATTGGAAATTCAAATTTTAGTTTTTTGTACTTTTTACTATGTCTTTTTTTTTTAATTTTATTGAAAAATTAAAATTCAGTGTTTTATTAAAATAGACGTGTAAGAAATTCTTTGTTGGTGTTTGAAAATTACCATAATTGGTTAAATTCTCCTCTTTTTGTTTGGGCCACTACATGGGATGGCTTGGCCCAACTTATTGAAAAATCTATAAGACTATAGTTGTTCTAATTGGACCCAACAAACCATTGTAAAAACTTATATAATTTGAAGGCAAAATGACAAAAGATACCCCCAACGTTTGCATATTTTGTCATTTGGCCCCCTATTCTTTTTTTTTTAGTTCAAATATGCCCCAATGTTTGCTTGTTTTGTCATTTGGCCCCATATTCTTTCTTTTGGTCCAAATATGCTCTGACGTTTCATTCGTAGTCCAAATATGCCCCTCAACGTTTCAATTTGGTCCAAATATGCCCCCGTTAGATGGAAACTGTCAGTCAACTGACGTTCAGCAGCTGATGCTGACTGGACTTGCCACGTATTAAGATCTGCTGATGTCACGTCAAAAAAATTTTATAATTCGTTGACCGTCAGTTGATTGACAGTTTACATCAATAGGGACATATTTGGACTATGAATGAAACGTTTGGGACATATTTTGACCAAAAGAAAGAATAGGGGTCAAATGACAAAACAAGCAAACGTTGGGGCATAGTTGGACCCAAAAAAAGAATAGGGGGCCAAATGACAAAACATGCAAACGTTGGGGGCAGCTTTTGTCATTTTGCCTAATTTGAATTGGTCATCTTACTATATTGGAGTAAATATCGTCACAGGGGCTCAATATTTGAATTGTTTTTGAATTAGTCATCATCGTTTTGTCATTTAGTTTAGATTCTCTTTCAAATGACGGGTGCAAACTCTCATCTGCAATTGAATAAACAAGTTGAGTTATTCAAGCAATTTCCTCTTAACAACTAAATCAATTCAATCCCATTAGAAAAGTCACACATGGTTTTAAAAGAATGGGAATCAAACTTGAAACTTCAAAGATTGATGCAATGGCGAAAACAGAAGAAAAAAATTAGGGTCGGAATTGAATTATAAACTTTTATAGAAGTCAAAGTGTAATTTTGCCACTTTGTAATCTTTAAAATGACTAAATCACAATTTCAACAATTAGAAGGGTTGAAATACAAATTTACCATGTACAATTTTATACTTTAGGGGCCAAGCATAACTTAAGCACAACAGCAGTCATACAAAGATAACTTGGAACTACACTTTTACAATTTCTACTATAACACGATGGTGATTGTCATTATTACTCATAGTGCATATTGCAGATAGACTTTTACAATACTCGAAATTAAATATATATTCGAACTTAATGAAAACATACTATCTACATATAGATAGATGGATGGATGGATGGATAGATAGATAGAAATTAGATTTGATTGATCGCCATCATCCGAGATGGGCTGAGGAGTTGATAAGAACCATAACCTTTGGCGAACCGACATCCTTGTCGGCTCGTATCGTCACCATCATCCACCTCCAGTAACACCTTGCAGAACAAGTCAACGTTGCAGGGAAGGACAAGGGGTCCTTCGCTGCTGAACCCGTATTCGGACTCGGCTTCCTCGAGCAGGATCCTGAAGAGCGGATGGTTCACGTATTCGGTTTTGACGACAAACCTTTGTCTTTGAGGTCCAACGTACACCGTGAAGCAACCTTCGGGTGCCACTCGGTTCTTCCTCGAGCAACGTTTCTCTTCAGCTTCAAGAGAAACGTCGATGGATGGCCACGACTTGCTTTTCTTATAAAGAGTCGGGACGCGGCCGTTGTCACGGCCGCGCCCGATCGATTTGCATCGCTCCCATGTCTTGATTATCAGATTGCTCCTTTTGCCTTTCCCCATGAAAATATTGCTAAAAATATATGGAAAAAATACTGCTAAGAAAACTATGGAAATGGTTGCTTGGAATTAGCTAACCTCGATCATAAGCCAAGTAAAACATGACCTTAACTCTTAATCTTAAAGTATTACTCATGTTGAACAACTCGGACGAGTTAGAACTGAAATCATGCATAAAAGGGGAAGAAAACCCAAGAACCGGAAATAACAGAGAAGAAAACGCTGATTCAACTCAGATCAAAGTTCAAGTTATGGCAGGCATGGGAAGAAGTGAGTCGACAACTCGGGAGTTGGGAGAGAAAGGAAAGAACGTTGCTGCTTTGAGTAATGAATAGAGCAAATATTGAAAGCAATGACAATCTGATAAAGATGAAGTTTCGTTTATATAAAAGCACAATTTGACATTAAATTATTGTACAGATAATCCGTTTGTCAACGTTAGAAAAATAAATTATCATTCGGCACGTTTGGGAAAGTAAGTCTAACTAAATTTAAATTTAATTATAAGAATAATTGTGGTGTGTTTAGATACTTATAATTTTTTTAGCTAAGCAATAATTATTGTTATTTATCAACAATTAATTTGATTGATCTCTGCTTTTTCAGAAGTCATTTTACATATGTTATTTTAGGTATTTTTCGTCTGTTTGTATAGCAGTTTGTCTGTATGTTTTATTGTTGTATGATGTTTTGGCAATTTAACGTTTAGATAACAAGTATTATCGAGCGTTTCAAGTCATAAGATAATCGGCGGTATGTTATTTTTCGAATTCCCTTGTGGTAGTTTGCCGATGTGCCAAGAACTCGTAGCAAAAAAAATACTTGATACATGGAGCTTTCTGGTTAAAATTTATCTTTGCTGAAATTTCATTTGAAAGACGGAACAAGTTTTATTTGGAAGTATTGTGTTTAATTTTATCTTTCACACTTTTTAATTTTCTGATGTTTTTATCTCTATAAATATTCATGATTTAGAGTGTATTATACTTTGTAATTCTTTCTTTTTGATTAATAAAATTCAGTTTAAGTTTTTCGTAAAAAAAAATCTTTTGATTGATCTCTTAATCATTATTATATAGATAGCCAGTTTCTCATGTGACATATTAATATTCTTTTTCAAGATCCATTAATCGATTGATTAGTTAAAATATTTATATCATATAGTCACATTTTATACTAGTACAAATTTTAACATTTACATTGAATGTAATTTTTCTTCTTAATCAAAAAAATATTCTTCTTCAATTATTTTAATAGTTTTTTTTCTATGAAAATTTTATTTTCGTGATTAATTGATATTTAATTCCTGGTAAAAGCTAAGTAGCCGCCTAAATTTGAACTGATTTATTTTTTTAATAAATAAATAAATACTACCTATTACCGTTTGATTTACAAACCGTTTATACTATTTAAACCGTATTTAGAATTTAAATCTTAACATTATAAATATAATAAAATTAAAAATTATTTGTATATTAAAATTTTATAATATTTAATTTCAATTAATCAACTAATAAATAAAATATTAATAATTATAAAAAAATCATTTATAATATACTAAATAATATGTATATATGTGTAAAAAAAGACAGTAGCAAACTAACAATCAGTTGTTCCAGTGGGATAGACACTAGATCCTTTAAACAAGGTCAATAGCTTAAATTATGACATTATGAATAGAAAAATTGAATTAAAAAGATTACGTCATAACTCATAATAGGTCTCTGCAATACTTGGTCCAGATTAATCAATCAATAGATTCGATATCGGTAATAAAAAAAAAAAGAAGACGGCAGAAATAAACATTGGGTTGAGCCGCCACCGGCAGTTAAGTGAGGAGCAGTAACAGCCAATTTGATTTGTTGGGTGGAAGAAATAGTCATCTAATGATTATCATCAACAGCCAACAAAAGGCAAAGTTGAAATTGATGTGTGATTTATTAAAGATTATCACTTTACCTTTGTTGATTGTATATTTTGAAAGTGACTTCATCAATTATTTCTAAATTTTACGACTGCATTAAAAATAATTAAATTCACACTTTTTTTTTTGAAATAAACTGAATTATATTAAAAGTGATGAGATTACAAAGGATCACACTCAAACATTAAAAATTCAATGTATAAAGATAAGTACAATAAAACCTAAGGGTATGAAAGATATTAAAAAACAAATCTATCACTTTCAGAAGGACTTGAAACAACTTCTGAAAGAAATCCATGAAACTATAGCTTTAACCATAGTGCTCTATGAAGATAGCAAATTCTTTCGCTACTTGTTCTTGGCATATCGGCACAACCACAACAGGGAATCATAAGCATTTATAGATCGGCCTCCTTCACTGAAAAACGCTCGCTGAAATTTCGTCATTCGAACGCTATAAAGACAAACATAAGTGTAACAAGATATATAAAAAGAAAAGAAACAAAATAAAGAAACAAAAAATAATAATATAAATCAAAATTAAGACAGACAAAAAATATGATACGGTATAAAAAAATTGTGCCAAAAAGATATACAAAATAAATGTAACAAGATATATAAGAAGAAAAGAATCAAAATAAAGAAACAAAAAATAAAAAAATACAATAGCAATCAACAACAAACACACATAAAAAATAATAATATAAATCAATTTGACACTTAAAACAAATAAATAACCAAGTTGACTTTTATAATCAGAACAAGAAATAAAATTAAATATAATATTTATATATAATTTACATATTTTTAATCCCTATCAACTGAACTAAAATCTCAACGATAATAGATTCCAATACACTATTAGCTAATTAATTAAAAATATAAAGTAATTGCATAGACTTTTAAAAGGTTTTTGCAATTCATTTTTTCAGTAGGGATGATTTAGATTTTGCATTTTCCATTTATTAAAAGTAAAAAATACAAAAAAATTCAAATTTTAGTTCAAACTAAAAGGATGTTCTGTTAAATTATAATTTAAAACTACAATAATTAAAGAATAAATGATAATATTCTAAACATATTCATGAAATTAAAATTGATATGAACAATGATTCTTATTTAATCCTGGATCATTATTTACATCTTAGGCTGGACTAGATGTTTATCATTTTATTCCTTGTTTTTTCTAGATGATTAAATAAAATGAAAGGAAATAAGTCTTCTATGCAATCAAACATATTCATCCCCTTGTGTCATGGTGGTAAAGGTAGATGTTCATTATCCCTTAGGATCCGGGTTCGAGCACTAGTAATGCATGTTGTCTGTTCCGTCTTTGAAAAGATTAAGAAAATTGAACAGATGCTACCCTTGCATCACACTAGCAGATGGAATGTTAGATTTTTTAAACAATATTCAAAATATGAATATCAACATTGCTTTTTGAAGAAAACTATATTGAAAAAATTACTTCATAATAAATTTTTATAATACTTAATTTAAATTAACAGATAAACGAATTAAATATCAATAATTATTATTTTAGCACATTTTTTATTTTTCTACCAACCCTATTACAAATGATGATATTATTTACCCGGATAGTGGACTTAGTCAAGTCCACTTATAATAATACACTGAATTTTGGTAAATTATTGTCTTGGCCTTAGAGATGTGACCCACGGCCACAAGGTTTGTGCCAAGTTTTTGACTTAAATAAATAAATAAATAATCAAAATTTTGTGTTGGATTCTCATCATTTTGCATGCCACTACCAAGTTGGCTAAAGCATAACTTTCTATGATGCAAGCACCCCCTTTAAAATATTATTTGAAATCCACAGGTTCATTTGTATTTTTTAAAATTAAAATAAAAAATTAAGAGTTGTTTTAGATGCTTTAATGGTTCAATTAACTTCCAGGCCACATGGTATTTGAACAAGCCGAAAGTCAATGGTTCAATTGGCGGATGCAATAATGAAGGTTTGGCTAATTAATTTGTATTAAGAAAGTGCGAGTAATAAACTTAAGAAGCAGTCTCAACAATAAAAAATGACGTGTTTTATTTAACTGATTTGCATTCAAACAAGTTAGTCTATAAATATATATGAATTTATCTAAATTTGAAATCAGACAAAACTATTACCTTATAGTACTCTAATAGAATTGTAAAAAAAAAGAGATTGTGAGTAATTATTTTTTTCCATCCGATTTTCAGAGCTTCGCCCTTTCGTATCGACCCGCGTCGCACATCTGACTTTGGTGGGTGAGTCTCCCACGTCACACACAATTAGAGTTTTAAATTCATACGTGATTTTATTCAAAAAAAAATTGTACTTAATTTTAATGACAGAAACGTAAGGTTCCACAAATTAATCCGTATTAATAGTTTTAAAAGTTATATTTATATGTATATTTATAAACAATTATAAATTTATTGATTAGAATAAATACTTAACACAATATTTTTTTTGTTTGAGCTAAAGTATCCACTGTCGATAGCAGTAATTAATCACCTCACTGTGGGTGTTCTCACTAAGAGGTAAACAGTTGGTCATAAAATAAGAAGAAAATATTGAATTTGATTTAAAAATATAAAAATCTTGTATCCAACACAATTTAACCTAAATATAATTTTTGTCAATTATAAATAAATATTTATTTTTTTAACATTATAAATAAATATTTAACCTATATGGAATGTTTAATGGTTAAGTGTCATGTTCACACCTAAGTTTTAAGCTCTAATACCGGTAAATCATATTTATTGAACTAATTGACTCAGTGACTAAACATGGTCCATACTCCCATGTTCAAATCTCCCCATAAACCTATACAATTTAACACACACGCTAAAAAAAACTCACATATTCATTAATTAACTGAATGATCTCATTGAATTTGATATTTACTGCTTTAAAATAGTTAAAATATGATCTTATCATTAATTTATATAATAGATCTGAAAAACTTATAGATTAATTATAAATTTTCCCTTTATTTTTCAAAAAATATAATTTATTTTCTTCAAATTGATATCAATATAGCGGAAAAAGGACTTGTATTATTATCAAATCTTCTGTTGATATATGATATGATTGGACAATTCCTATGAAAAAAATCCTTTAATTTTGCTCATCTTCTTGTGTCCTGGTGGCAAAGGTAGATGTTTATCTTCTTTTAAGACTCGGGTTCGAGCACCAGTAATGCCATGCTGTGTGTGCCGTCTTTGAAAAGACTAAGAAAATTGAACAGATGCTACCCTTGCATCACACCAGCATATTAAAAAAAATCCTTTAATTTTAATCCATTATTTTGGGCCTTCAAATTTATTGTGTCTTAAAATTACAATGGGCCTTCGAATTACAAACTGGATCCTTATTTACCTTTTTAGCTTCAAATTGCTACACGGATTAAAATTTCCTTAATTCTTTTTTGCAGTTAGTTTTTGTTGAGTTGATCAAGCAATTGCAAATGGCCAAGAGGGGGGTGAATTGGCAAATAAAAATTTTGTGAAGAGAATATTGGAAAATAAAATGACACAAGGGGTTATAGTGGTTCAAGTTCAACAACCGAACTCTACATCCACTACCTTAGCTCCCACTAAGGATTTTCCAAAACAATTCACTACTTGAATTCGTCCCCTTTTCTTGGATGAGGAGGAAACCTTACAATCTCGATTAAGCTTTTCAACCCCAAGCTTAATCCACTCAAATACAAAGAAGATTTTTGGTAAACTCGAGTATTTCCTCTCAAAGGATGATTGTCTACCCACTTACAATAACAGCAACCCAAAAACTCTCAATAATATGACAAATGAAATACAAAGAGTTGGGCACAAGAATATAGCTTTGAATAGCTCTAGGATTTGGATTTTTTGCTTTGATGATGCTTGAATGTGTATTGTTGATCTTCCTGGTGAAATGAAGCTTGTATTTATACCCTTGAATCAGTTTCTAGCCGTTTGGATCATTTGACTTGTTGAAGGAGCCGTTGGGAACATTTTTCCATCTATTAAGGCAGCTCCCCAGCACCGCGTATCGATACACGACAAGGGTGTATCGATACGCTAGTTTAAATTCAACTAGCCGTTGTGCATAAAAACAGAGTGTATCGATACACAAGGCGTATCGATACGGTCCAAACTCTCTGCCAAGATTTGTTGCATCAAAGCGTATCGATACAGGGGTCGTATCGATACGGTCCAAACTCTCTGTTAAAAACATTAATTTGTTGCATCAAAGAGTATCGATACTGTGACCAAGAGTATCGATACGTCATAACGGTCAAAACAAATTTTCAAATAATTATGCTAGGCGTATCGATACGTTTATTAAGCGTATCGGTACGGTTGCCCAGATGAACACTGTATCGATACGTATGGAAGGCGTATCGATACGCTATGTTCATTCAGAATTACAGTGAGTTTCAAGTGTATCGATACGCTGTGTGTATCGATACGCAGGGCCATTTTTGCATAATTTGGCTTTGAAAAACATGAAAGAGGTTTGAGAAACTTAATGTTTTGAGATCCAATCTTCAAACATTATTTTGTAAAAACATTTTGTTAATTTTTGAAACTTGAAAGAGTTCTTAAAAATTTATTTGTTTTGCAAATTGGTCCTTAACTTTTTATGTTATATCAAAATCAATTTTAGTTTTACAATCTCCCCCTTTTTGATATAACAAAACCATAATAAATTTTTAAGTTTTTGAAAACTTTGAAAAAGGCTTTTCTCCCCCTTGCTTTAAGATAAATGTTTCAAAACAAATTTGTTTCTCCCCCTTACTTAAAGATAGAGAATTTTTGAAAAATTTTGACCTCTTTGAAAAAATTTTTGACCTTTACACAATGAGTCCTTCTCCCCCTTTTTGTTAGATCAAAAAGAAACACAAGGATTAGAATAATCAAGCATAGGAATATCAATCATAAAACATAAAGCTCCAAATTCATAAACCAAGCAAGCATAGCAAGCATAATAATCCAAACCTTAAAAAATCCTAAAACATAGAAAATAGGCATAATTCATGTTCTAATAAAAATGCAATGAAATCCTAAAATATCCTAATATGAGATGCATCATCTATGCGTCTCCACCATCATCATCATGATAATCCTCATCATCTTCTTCCTCGTCTTCATCTTCTTGAGGTGGTTGGTTCCTTCGATTTTGGTTGATCCAAGCACCATGGAAAGCGGTAAGAGAAAGATCCATTGAGTCTTGGCGAGCACTCAAGGCATCTATTTTCTTGTCCATGCCTTGGAGTCTTTCTTCCATCGATGTAAACCGATTATCTATAGCGTTGAAGCGACCGTCCATAGCATTGAACTTTTCATTGAGGAAAGTCATGAGATTTGCCATGGAGGAGGAGGAAGAGTCATGAGAAGCACGGCTAGAGGATGCGCGAGAGGCATTGACCGGGGCAGCGGGAGGATCAGCTTGAGGGTTGCGAACCCATTCATTACCGACAAAAGAGAAACCGGAGCGAGAAAGGGAATGCTCATCTATGGGTTGACCAAGGTTTTCGGGAAGGTCATGTGTGCAATCAACACCAAGGGAATGAAATAGACAACTCAATGCCGTAGTGTAGTAAAAAGATTGAACAAGTTTGGTGTGACGATTTTGAACCAAAAACACAAGATCGGCAAACATAATTTGACAAAGATTTGGTCGTTTACCCTCCCTAAAGCATGAAAGCCAAAAATCATCAATTTGACGAATGGTAGAATATCTACCACCCGAGGGACGAATAAACCAAGAGATAATAAGATGAAGTATACGATCATGAGCATCTAAAACTTTTGCCGGACCTATGTAACCCGAACCTAAAGAGTGTTCATCATCTATCCCAACATCCTCAAAACCAAAAACATTGCACAAGACTTTTTGATCAATTAGAATAGGAGTTCCCATAACCGAGGATTCAATGGCAATAACATGCTCATTGGCTTCATCATTGACACAACAAGCATTTGAAAAGAAGACAATGACAAGATTCCTATATAAAATAGGAGGAATATTCAAAAAGGTTAAAAATTTCCATTGCCTAATTAAAGGAAGATATTTAAATTTGAATTTTGCAGAGTTTAAAAACGGAATAGACACGATTCGTTCTTCCCTAAGATTGATTCCCATACAAAGCTTATAGGTTTCTCTAGCTACGGGTGTGGGAAAACTAGTTTGGATAATATGAGGAAGGTTAGGAGTAGGATTACCCTCATCCTCATTAGAAACGGAAGCGGTGCGATGTCTCTTATTCCCTTTTTTCGGTGCCATAATCCTGAAAATACATCAAAAAGGATTCGAATATGTATGCAATTAACATCCAATTTAATCCAATAGATTCTAATAATTCAAGGTAATTTGTTTAAACAAAATTGTTTTAAAGAATATTTACAAAAAAAATTTTAGTTTTAAAAAAAAAATTTTATCGAATATAAAATATATTCGAACCAAAAAAAAATTTATTTTTTTGAAAAATTTTATGAACAATATGAAACCCATAGTAAGTTAATCATAATGTATATAAAAATCAGTTGAAATAATAATTGAAAATTAACGAAATTTAAAGAAATTGAAAAATAAAAAATTTACCTTGATTTCTTAGAGTGGATGAAAGAGGGTGTGTTAGTGCACAAGATTGATGCCCAAGGATAGCCTTGATGTATGAAGAAAAATCCCTCAAGAGATTTTGAAGATTTGTGTAAAATTTTGAAGAATTTTGAGGGTTTTTATAGGGGTTTTCGGTTAGGGTTTTTGAAGAGGAGAAGAGGTGTTTTAAAATTGTGGGATTTTGATTAAAACAGCCTAAATAGGCTCTCCGTCCATCGAGTATCGATACGCTATGCTTGCGTATCGATACGCTATAACCTAATATAATCTTTGTCGTTTTATGTGTATCGATACAGTTGACGTATCGATACGCACCGTGTTGACTTTTTCCCTTGACTCTGACCGTATCGATACACTATGCTGTATCGATACGCATTCATCTGCAAAAATCCCAGATTTGAATACCGTATCGATACGCTGATATGCAGTATCGATACACGCTTGCCTGTTTCTGCAATTTTGGTATTTTTATGTGCAAAAATCCAATTTGAGACGCCCCTAAATGCATGTATGTGTTATATGAACAAGTTTTAATGACTTAATATGATACATACTTCCCTTAGCAATATGTGTAGAAGCAAAAAGAACAAAAATAACATAAACATGAATCACAAACAATCTCAAGCAAATTTTTGTCATTTTGGGACCCAAAAAAAAATTAAGAGAGACAAGTTAGACCTAACTCTCTTCTAAGTGTCCAAAAGCGCTCTTTATCTAAAGGTTTAGTAAATATGTCTGCTAATTGGTTCAAGGTGTCAACAAATTCTATAACAACATCATTTTTCGAAACATGATCTCTAATAAAATGATGTCTAATTTCTATGTGTTTAGTTCGAGAGTGTTGAATGGGATTCTTAGTGAGACAAATAGCACTAGTGTTGTCACACCTAAGGGGTATGGTTTCCATTTTAACACCATAGTCTAAGAGTTGTTGCTTCATCCAAAGGACTTGAGCACAACAACTCCCTAAGGATATATACTCCGCTTCGGTGGTAGATAAGGCTACGCTATTTTGTTTCTTAGAGAACCAAGATACGAGCATACTACCTAAGAATTGACATGTACCGGAAGTACTTTTCCTATCTATCTTACACCCCCCATAATCCGCATCCGAAAAAGCATGAAGACTAAAAGTTGAATCCTTAGGATACCAAAGACCTAAGGTCGGTGTGTCTATTAGGTATCTAAAAATTCTTTTAATGGCAACTAAGTGTGATTCTTTAGGATTAGCTTGAAACCTAGCACACAAGCAAACACTAAACATAATATCCGGTCTACTTGCGGTAAGATAAAGCAAAGAACCTATCATGGATCTATAAAGCTTAGAATCAACACATTTACCGCCTTCATCTTTGTCAAGCTTTATGGAAGAACTCATAGGTGTGGCTTGAGGTTTTGCATTCTCTAAGCCAAACTTCTTGAGCATATCACTTACGTATTTAGCTTGATTTATGAAGGTGCCATCACTCATTTGTTTGATTTGGAGTCCCAAAAAGAATGAGAGCTCCCCCATCATGCTCATCTCGAACTCACCTTGCATTAGCTTAGAAAAATCTTTACAATAACACTCATTAGTAGAACCAAAAATAATATCATCAACATAAATTTGAACTACTAAGATGTCATTGTTATATCTTTTTATGAAGAGTGTTGTATCCACCTTTCCTTTTTCAAAACCCTTTTCAATTAAGAAAGTTGAAAGTCTCTCATACCAAGCTCTTGGAGCTTGTTTTAAACCATAGAGAGCTTTTGTAAGTTTAAACACATGGTTTGGAAATTTTGAATCCTCAAAACCTGGTGGTTGTTCAACATATACCTCTTCATTTATAAAACCATTTAAAAAGGCACTTTTTACATCCATTTGAAAAAGCTTGAAATCATGATAACATGCAAATGCAAGTAACATTCTAATAGCTTCCATTCTTGCTACGGGTGCATAAGTCTCATCAAAATCAATTCCCTCTTCTTGAGTATAGCCTTGAGCAACAAGCCTAGCCTTGTTTCTCACTATATTACCGTTTTCATCTAATTTATTCCTAAAAACCCATTTTGTACCTATAGTAGATTGATTATTAGGCCTTTCTACTAATGTCCAAACTTTACTTCTCTCAAATTGGTTTAATTCCTCTTGCATGGCCAAAATCCAAAAATCATCTTTTAAAGCTTCTTTAATGTTTTTAGGCTCAATGCATGAAAGAAACGCAACATGATTCATTAATTTGAGAGAGGATCTAGTGGTTACCCCCTTGGATGGATCACCCAAGATTTCACCATCTTTGACATAGTTTAACTCCCTTGGGTAAGATACCTCTTTTTCTTCATGAGCTAAGTCTTTTAAGCCTTCAAGAGGAGGTTCTTGTGAGTCTTCTTCTTTAGTTGGAATCTTATCCTCTTTTGATGTTTGTCCTCCATCAATAGTATCAATGATTCCTACATCATCATCATCACAAGATTCCTTTCTCGAAAGGAGGTTATCATCGAAAACAACATGTATTGACTCTTCAACAACTAGAGTTCTTTTATTAAATACACGGTAGGCTTTAGAGTTTGAAGAATACCCTAAGAAAATGGCTTCATCACTTTTAGCATCAAATTTACCTAAGTTTTCTTTACCATTATTTAAAACAAAACACTTACATCCAAAAGGATGAAAATAGCTAATGTTAGGCTTTTTGGACTTTAAAATCTCATAGGATGTCTTCTTTAAGATTGGCCTAATCATTACTCGATTTATTATATAGCAAGCGGTATTTGTAGCTTCTGCCCAAAAATATTTAGGTAAATTATTTTCGCAAAGCATGGTTCTAGCCATTTCTTCTAAAGTTCGATTTTTCCTCTCAACTACCCCATTTTGTTGAGGAGTGCGAGGTGCAGAAAAATTATGGCTAATCCCATTTTCATTTAAAAACTCATCAAAACCCAAATTTTGAAATTCAGTTCCATGATCACTTCTAATATGAGAAATTTTAAGTTCAAGATCATTTTGAGTTATTTTAGAAAATGTGATGAATTTTTCTAAAGCCTCATCTTTTGTACTTAGGAATAGAACCCAAGTATATCTAGAATAGTCATCTACAAGCACAAATGCATATGATTTTCCACCCAAGCTCATTGTCCTAATTGGCCCAAAAAGATCCATATGAATCAATTGTAAACATCTACTAGTAGAGACATCATTTATGGGTTTAAAAGAACTCCTATGTTGTTTACCTTTTGAACATGCATCACAAATTTTATCATTTGAAAAATTAAGTTTGGGTAAACCTCTAACTAGATTAAGGGAATTTAATTTTTCTAGAACACTCATGCTTGCATGTCCTAACTTTCTATGCCATAGCCATGAGTCATGTTCATCATGTGCAACTAAACATGCATGGGATGAATGGATGTCTTCTAAATGCACCATGTAAATATTGCCTATTCTATGTCCTATGAGCATTGTTTGATTTGTTTTAATGTTTATAATTTTACAACCACTTTTATCAAATAAAACATTAAAACCTTTATCACATAACTGACTAATGCTCAACAAATTATGTTTAAGACCGTTGACATACAAAACATCTTTAATGTAGATAGAAGAGTGATTACCAATAGAGCCTATTCCTTCAATGAGTCCTTTTGAGTTATCACCGAAGGTTACTACTCCACCACTCTTAGGCTTTATTTCCACAAATCTACTTTTGTCACCGGTCATATGTCTTGAGCATCCACTATCAAGGTACCAAGAATTTTTGCTTGAAGCTTTAGCCTTGAAGCAATGCTCCCCCTACAAACAAAGAATTTAGGCCTTGGTTTTTGGTACCCAAATCATTTTGGGTCCATGAGTGTTAGCCTTTAACAATTTGGTTCCCTTGGGAATCCAAGAAGCAATAGCATTTAAGTTATTAGAAATGATAAGTTCTTTAGGAACCCAAACATTTCTAATTTTATGGCTTTTAGTTTGCTTATAAAAATTTCTTTGTTTAGGTAAAGAATATTTTCTTTTTGTATATTGGGGTTTAAAATAATTTTCTTTCTCAAAATTCTTTTTCCCAATATCAAAAGATGTTTTAAGATTATCTACTTCCTTTGTGTGATAATCTTGAAAATCGGAAAGAAGTTTTTCAAGTTCAAGATTTTTAGTTTTAAGATCATTTGAAAAATTAACTAAAGATAAAACTTTCTTTTCCAATTCGGAGTTATTTTTTAAAAATGTCTCATTTTGAATTTTTAAATCAGAAATTATTTTCTTGTTTTTCAAAATGGACTCCTTGTATTTTTCTACTAACTCATCATACACTTCTTGAAGTTCATCATAAGCATCTTGAAGTTCTTCAATAGAAAAATCTAAATTGTATGAATTAGAGGTTACCTTTGATTCATCATCGATGGCCATGAGACATAGGTTGGCCACTTCTTCCTCTTCCTCGGAAGACTCATCATCACTCCAAGTTGCAATTTGTGCTTTGAGCTTGTTCTTCCTCCCAAAGCTTTTCTTTTTCAATTGAGGGCACTCGGAACGAATGTGACCCGGTTTGTTGCATTCATAGCAAGTAATTGGGTCTATTTCCTCTTCCTTGTTTTTACTCTTGAAGTCCCTTCTTCTCATGAATTTTCTTCCACGATTTGACTTCATAAACTGAGTAAATCGTTTGGCCAACATAGCCATTTCCTCTTCTTCATCCTCACTAGAATCGTTTTCTAATTGTGAAGCCTTTAATGCGATTCCAACTTTCTTTTTCTCAGCTTCCTTCTTTTCTGCTATCTTCTTCTCTTGTTCTCTTCCCTTTCTCATAATCTCATGTGTGAGTAGAGATCCAACAAGAGCATCTAATTTAAGAGTCTTCAAATCTTTGGCTTCAATTATGGCCGTTCTCTTGCTATCCCACGATTCCGGAAGAGAGTATAACAACTTTCTTACTAGCTTGTCTTCGGGAATGATTTCTCCGAAACCCTTTAATCCGTTGACAATGACCGAGAATCGATCAAACATTTGGGAAACACTTTCATCGGGATCCATCTTGAAGTTCTCATAGTTCAGATTGAGTAGTCCAATCTTTGTCTCCTTTACATCGCTAGTCCCTTCATATGTTGTTTCGAGAGTGTCCCAAACCTCCTTGGCATTTTCGATTGAAGACACCTTAGAGTAGATATCCGGACCAAGTGCACAAAATATTACATGAAGAGCTTTGTCGTTCACTTGCATCCTTCTTCTTTCATCATCGGTCATTTCGGCTTTGATTTTTGGAACAAGCCTTTCTCCATCTCTCCTCATGGGAATGTATGGACCTTCTTCAACTACATCCCACACCATAAAGTCGGTAGATTTAATGAAGAGCCTCATCCTATTCTTCCAATAAAGATAGTTATCCCCATTGAAGAATGGTGGCTTGGTGGTGGATTGAGATTCATAGTTGGTGGTGGATGCCATTGCTTGACTTGTTGTTGATCAACCTTTCAACTTTCCAAGGATCGACTCAAGAGGGTTGTAATCCTTCCAATGAGTGTAGCTCTGATACCAATTGTTGAGTTGATCAAGCAATTGCAAATGGCCAAGAGGGGGGTGAATTGGCAAATAAAAATTTTGTGAAGAGAATATTGGAAAATAAAATGACACAAGGGGTTATAGTGGTTCAAGTTCAACAACCGAACTCTACATCCACTACCTTAGCTCCCACTAAGGATTTTCCAAAACAATTCACTACTTGAATTCGTCCCCTTTTCTTGGATGAGGAGGAAACCTTACAATCTCGATTAAGCTTTTCAACCCCAAGCTTAATCCACTCAAATACAAAGAAGATTTTTGGTAAACTCGAGTATTTCCTCTCAAAGGATGATTGTCTACCCACTTACAATAACAGCAACCCAAAAACTCTCAATAATATGACAAATGAAATACAAAGAGTTGGGCACAAGAATATAGCTTTGAATAGCTCTAGGATTTGGATTTTTTGCTTTGATGATGCTTGAATGTGTATTGTTGATCTTCCTGGTGAAATGAAGCTTGTATTTATACCCTTGAATCAGTTTCTAGCCGTTTGGATCATTTGACTTGTTGAAGGAGCCGTTGGGAACATTTTTCCATCTATTAAGGCAGCTCCCCAGCACCGCGTATCGATACACGACAAGGGTGTATCGATACGCTAGTTTAAATTCAACTAGCCGTTGTGCATAAAAACAGAGTGTATCGATACACAAGGCGTATCGATACGGTCCAAACTCTCTGCCAAGATTTGTTGCATCAAAGCGTATCGATACAGGGGTCGTATCGATACGGTCCAAACTCTCTGTTAAAAACATTAATTTGTTGCATCAAAGAGTATCGATACTGTGACCAAGAGTATCGATACGTCATAACGGTCAAAACAAATTTTCAAATAATTATGCTAGGCGTATCGATACGTTTATTAAGCGTATCGGTACGGTTGCCCAGATGAACACTGTATCGATACGTATGGAAGGCGTATCGATACGCTATGTTCATTCAGAATTACAGTGAGTTTCAAGTGTATCGATACGCTGTGTGTATCGATACGCAGGGCCATTTTTGCATAATTTGGCTTTGAAAAACATGAAAGAGGTTTGAGAAACTTAATGTTTTGAGATCCAATCTTCAAACATTATTTTGTAAAAACATTTTGTTAATTTTTGAAACTTGAAAGAGTTCTTAAAAATTTATTTGTTTTGCAAATTGGTCCTTAACTTTTTATGTTATATCAAAATCAATTTTAGTTTTACAGTTTTATTAAACGAGAAAATACTCAAAATTACGATAAGAGTTTATAATTATTATCGTAAATCAAATATATAATTTAAACATTTTTTAAAAGTAGCCACTTTAGATCATACAAAGACCATACATGAAAAAGGTTAAAAACTTATCCAAAAGACTCAAACCAAAAATAAATATGAACAAATCTGACTGCATCGACAAACGAACTACAAAAGGGGATTAAACTATTGAAAGATCACCGAGAACCACAAATCAGAGCCGAACGTTATGAGAAACTATCCACGAGCTCAAACCGCGTATCCAAATTCAATTCGAGGGTCAAGAGCAGTGAAGATCAACATGATTACAAATAAGCTCCATCTTGATCCGTCGTGACGTCATTAAATCCAACACTGAGAAAAACATAAAATAAAAGAACGGCCAAACAACTAAGGAAGAAGAAAAAATATGCCAAAAAGACATATATAAATGTGCCACAAAAGCAGAGAAAAACGTGCCACAAAGATAGAGTTATTTTTATTAAAAACTAAAAAAGAAATAAAGAAAACATACCCAACTGTCGACAACCAGCATTAAAACCACTGTCACTGCCGTTTAAATAAAATTAAAAAAGTAAAACTTACGACGCTCGATAGATGAAGAGGGTTGCGGCAAAACCCTAAAGTTATAGGTCCTATTTGGTAAAGAGAGGTTTGGGCAAAAATTAGAGGTTTGTGGCATAATTAGAGGTTTGACCAGTCAAATCTGTTAATATTGTTGTTTGGTGAACAACGGATTGAAAGAGCGGATTGGGGTGAAACCACTAATTTTGAAAAAGCTCATAATATGAGTTTTTTGAGATTAGAGGTTTGATATTAGAGTCGTAAAGACTATTTTACCCTTACCAGTTACCAAAAATCTCAAAATAACCTAAATTAAATATTTTCTCACCCTATTTATAAGCTAATCCTATTTATTTTTTTTCTTTTTATTATCACAAATTTATATGTGTATTTAAAATTGTTAATTAATTAAATTATATGTGTATTCAAGTCATAACTTCATATGACTCGATGGAAAAAATGATGAAAATCTACGTTTACTTATAATGTTTGTGGTTGAATTGATGTCATGATCAATTAATTGAAAAAATATTGAAATATATTAATAACAAATATCTACGTTGGTGATCATTTTATAAATTTTCAAAGTCGAGAGACTCAACAAAAAATATCATATAATCAGTGGACTATTTACTCAAGCTTTAATTTATCAAACAATTGTAACCATCTAGTCACTTATTTAATAATTTACATCATATTAATCATGCATATTATTGTGTAGCATTCACTGTAGAATCATTTATGCAGTTAATTATAATATCTCTAACAATATCTCAAGAGATATCATCTTATCTCGAGAGATATCATCTTAATATTCACATTAAACGCCGAAGATTAGGGCGGTAAACAAACCAAACGTTCAGCGAATTGTTCGTGGATCGTTCGGAGGGAAGTTTGTTTATGTTCGTTTATTTATTAAACAAACGAATATAAACAAGATTTTATGTTCGTTTAATTAAATGAACGAACTTGAACAAAGTGCTCATTTGTTCATTTACATTCGTGAATATTCGGTAATCCATTCATTTATGTTTGTTGGTTTATGTTTGTTTAGATTTATTTGCATATATCTATTATATTTATTATTTTTCATAGCGATTTGTTTGTGGACCGTTCAGCGGGAAGTTCGTTTATTTATTAAACGAACGAACATGAACAAGATTTTATGTTCGTTTAATTAAATGAACGAACACGAACAAATCAAATTTATTCACATATGTCTTTTATGTTCGCTCGTTTATCATTTTAACGAACGAACATAAACAAACACGAACAAGCTACAATCCTTAACAAACGAACACGAACAAGAAATTAAGTTCGTTTAGTTGTTCGTGTTCGTTCATTTGTTCGGTAAAAATTAAATGAACGAACATAAACATACCCTCGTTCGTGTTCGTTTACAGGGTTACTGAAAATTTATCTCAAAATAAATTGGTCCTAATGAAATAAATAAAGTAAATAAAAATAATCACAAATTACATTCCTTATACTATTGAATTTAATGCATAAGAATCATTAATCAATCACATAAATCTTGGACAAAACATGCTAACATAAATCAAACAAATCTTGATTGGAACTCAAGATACGACAAAATCTTGAATATTCAAGTTTAACAAATCGTCACGAAAGCATGATCCTAATGTCTAAAAAAATAAAAAGATAGTTTATCGCATATTTTCAAATTAATTTGTGATTAACAATGACAAGTGTTTCAGTAAAAAAGCGGATGATATTTATCGTACGAGACATGAATTCAAATCGCTTTATGTATAAGTTGTATGTATATTGTTAAAAGATTAAAAATATATATGAATAAATACTAGATAATGACAATAATTATATAATTTGGTTAGAAACAATGATAATTTGGTGATCTATCTAATAACATGACTAATTGACAAATAAATAAGGTGAAACATTCAACCTTAAAAAAAAAGGGCCCGCTGCTAAGTTTTATTAAACTCAAATATCTATTTGATCTCTACTAATGTTGAAAATAGTGTCTTAAACAAGCTATAAAATGAGAATTTAATCCTAAGTAGGAATAGCTAAAGTAATAAGGGCAATTATTTCATGTCTTAATTTTAGGGTTTAAGAGTTTAAGTGCAGTAGTTTTAAATTTAGGGGATGTTGATAGAATTTAAGTTTTAGAGTTAAAATTTATGGTTTATATGATAAAGCCTAAATCTCTAACCATATTACCCTAAAACTTAAACTCTAACCCTAAATTCTAACTCTAAACATTAAATTCTAACCATAAACCCTAAATTCTAAACTCTTACACTAAAACCCATAAACATTAAACCCAAAACCTTAAAATTAAGGCATTTGCAAAAACAAAAAATTTACTGCATGAGATAATAATCCAAATAATAATAAACCAATATAACATCTTTTACCTAAAGTAGAATTATAATATAAAAATAATAAATAAAGTCCTAACTTATTTAAATCTCTTTAAGAGTCCTAAAATAAGTTAAATATTTAGAGTTCTATTCATTTGTTTTTGATAACTTATTTTTTAATTGATTGTCATTTATTTTGAATTCATGTAATTAGTATAAAATAATACATTATTATTAAAATATATTAACTATTTTGATAATTAAAATATTACAAAAATAAAAAATTTCCAATAATAAGTAAAATATATTAATTCTTATCGAGTTTAATATTAATTTTTTTTGTACACTGAGCAATTTGAGTAATTCAAATTTCAATAATATATATTTATGTATATATCTATATAATAGAGTAAAAATAACTTCTTAAGTTACTTTCAGTTTTGAAATAGTGCAAATTGGTCCCTCTCAAAAAGGAAACATTTTAGCCCTTTTAATTTCAAAAGTAAGCAATTGAGGACAATTAATCACGACTTGAATGTTTTTCGTCAACTATACATAATTTTGATTGACATGATTTTAATTGTGAATACGACCCAATCTAAAAAAAACTCAACACATGATTTGCATATTATGTAAATGTTGAGACTTAAATTTGTCAAATATTTTAGAATTAGGGCCAAATTGACATAACATGTAAAGTTTAAGAGATAAATTTATTATTATGTCAATAAAATCATATAAAATTAATGAAAAACATTAACATTATGATTAAATTATCTTTAGTGTTTACTTTCGAAACCGATATTGATTAATTTGCTATGTTTATTAGAGGACCAATTTGTCTAATTTTAAAATTAAGAGGACATAAAAGGTCTTTTCGCCTATAATATAAATTTCGCCCTTTGGCGGCGCCTTGTTCCGTAGTGTACTATATAAGAAGTTAGAGCCCTACCGAAAGTCGGTTTCTCTGTTGGTTTAAATATCCTGAAAATCTCTGGGTTTCTTTCTCCTTCACCGCGCAAAGATTTCCCCAAAAATAAGTACTTCTGCAATCTCAATGGCTTCTCCTCTTAATAATAACGATCACGTTAAAGTGAAATCCGAACCCGGCGTGTTCAACAACGGAGTCGAACGCAGTCCGACTCAGCAACTCGCCACCATTGATATCAGCAGCGACAGTAGCAGTTCAAGCAGTGACGATTCTTCGTATATCGACGACTCGTTACGGAGTTTTCTCCAATCCACCGCGGGTTCAAAAAAACGTAATTCCGATGAAGAGCCTGTCGGTTTTTATACCACCAAGAAACCGAAAACCGAGAATTCGGGTTTGGCCCTGCCTACGGTGTTTCTGGCTCCGCTTCCGCCGGAGGACAGGCCACAGCCTTTGTCCGTACACGTTCCGAAGACCGGACCTTTATCGGTGACGGAAACTGTTGGGGACCGAAGCGTTGTCGAAAGCCGTCAACCGAGTAAGGTTCCCAGGTCTTGCAAGCAGTTTTGGAAAGCGGGAGATTATGAAGGAGGCAATGCATGCGATTCTACCATGTCTTCTACTGGTTAAAACCCTACTTTTTATTTTTAAGTTTCAATGTCCTTTTAATATGGATTTATGTGCCTTTTTATTATGGATTATTTTTCTATACACTTCCCGTGAAAACTTTCAGTTTTCACAATCGCCTTAGTTTAGGGATAGGGTTTTGGAGTTTATGTATATGTTTTTAGAATTTAGGGATAGTGGTTAGAATTTAAGGCTTATGGTTAGAATTTGGGATTTAGAGGCTAGAATTTAGTTTTTAGGGTAATAGGGTGATGATTTAGGTTTTAATCTATAAACCCTAAATTATAACCATAAACTGTAAATTCCAACCACTATCGCTAAATTCAAAACTCATGCACCTAAACTCATGAAGCATACACTCTAAAGACTGGAAACTAGTTTCCATTGCCAGTGTACCAAATAATTACCTATTATGGATTATATGATCATGTATTTAAATTATGGTCGTTTTATTGCAATTTTGCTGCATTTTAATGGATTTTTTCTCATAAATAAATCATTTTTAAAAATATATATATAGGATCACAAAGTGGAAAACTATTTTGTGCTGTGGTGCAATTTAGGGGCAATTGACCCACCCCCATAGAGTTCCGTCTCGAGTTGTCTTTATCATTATATAACGACTGCTATTACACCGCTATTACAGTAGCCGACCGATATTTAAATCCTTGGAACAAGAAACTATGACAATTGGCTTATAACTATTGATATACTATTTTGCAGTTGGCATGGATCATGTTAGGGTTCATCCCAAGTTTCTACATTCAAATGCAACCAGTCATAAGTGGGCTCTTGGAGGTACACATTACTCTTTTTAGAGTACTGAACAATGAAAAAAACATTATTTTTTCCTATTTGAACTTTGATATTTATGAATGATTAAGAATATTTCCTTCTTTGGACAGCCTTTGCTGAGCTTTTGGACAATGCACTAGATGAGGTACTTGCAGTTTCCTTAGAGGAAAACAATGTTTTGTTTCTCTCCTGTATTCATATTCTGATAGGATATTGATTTTTCAGACTTGCAATGGAGCTACATATGTTTGCATAGATATGTTGCAGAATCAAAAAGATGACAGCAAGATGTTGCTTGTTGAAGGTAAATTCCCAGCCTATGCCTTTATTTCCATACTGAATCATTATAATTTATAATTCATGTGTCTGATTTGTTCTTATGCTGCTCTTTGTTTCTGATATTGTAGATAATGGTGGAGGAATGAGCCCAGATAAAATGAGACAATGCATGTCTCTTGGGTATTCTTCAAAGAGTAAAATGGCTAATACCATTGGCCAATGTAAGCTGCTCTTCATTTTACGCACGTAAATCTATCTATCTATCGATCTATCTATCTGTAATTTCGAGTGTTTGTACTTTATGAGCCGAATGCATGATATTTCAGATGGAAATGGTTTTAAGACCAGCACAATGAGGCTTGGAGCAGATGTTATTGTGTTTTCTCAAAGTCTTGGGACAGATGGAAAAGGGTAGGCTCATATTTATGAGAAAAACTCCATTATGCAGCAAAATTCTTATTTTCATGCTATGCTTAGTTTCTGGTATAACTCCTAAAGCTAAACTTGTTGGATTTTTCCTTTTCGACTTAGGGCGACGAGGAGTATCGGAGTACTTTCCTACACATTTTTGACAGAAACCGGAAAGGAGGACATTGTAGTTCCAATTGTAAGAATACTTCAATTGGAACAATATATGTTTGTACATAAGAAACAATATGCATTCTAACTTTCTTTATTTGAATTGAAAAGATTGATTATGAGCAAAGAGGGCAGAGTTGGACCAAGATGTCTCGATCTTTTGAGGATGATTGGAACAGAAATTTGGAGATTATAATCCGTTGGTCACCATACACGTCTGAAACTGATCTACTCGAGCAAGTACGTTTTGTTTATTTCGATACCGTGTTTGATTCGATCTTGATGTGCTAACATGGAAGTAAAAGAATACTACTAACAGTCGTTGTGTTATTTCTGTCAAATTTCAGTTCAATTTTCTTAAAGATAATCATGGTACACGCATAGTGATTTACAATCTTTGGGAGGACGATGAAGGGCAGCCGGAGCTAGATTTCGAGACCGACGAACATGTATGTTTTCAATACTTTCTCTTGTATCACCTTTCTCATTTTACTCTGAAATTCCAATGATTTATGAAGTTTGGAATTGCAGGATATTCAAATTAGAGGTGTCAACCGCGACGAAAAGAGCATAGAAATGGCGAAAACATTTCACAACTCGAGGCACTTCTTAACTTATCGACATTCGTTAAGGGTGAGACTGATAATCTTGCATTTATCTGATCAACATTAGTAATTCAATTGGACCTGATTAATCATATTTGCCCCTTTCATTCTTTGTAGAGTTATGCATCCATCCTTTACCTCAGGCTTCCAACCGATTTTCGAATGGTTCTGCGCGGAAAAGATATCGAACATCATAACATTGTCAATGACATGATGCTCACTACGAAGATAGTATACCGGCCTCAGATAGTTCCCGGAAAAGCACCTATTAGCTCTGATGTAATTGCTATAAGGCTTGATCTCTGTGTTGGATTGTTCATTTATTCTTTCCTTGAAAACTGACCGAATTTCGTCGGACTTTCGTAACAGATGGTTGCAACCGTGACGATAGGCTTCGTGAAGGACGCACGATATCACATCGATATACAAGGATTTAACGTGTATCACAAGAACCGGCTTATCAAGGTTAGTTTTTTCGTTTCTCTCTTAATTATGCAAAAGAATCTAAAACCATACTGTGTGACATACCAATGTACTTATGTTCTGTTCATGCATGGAAAACAATAACTCCATCAGCCATTCTGGAGGGTGTGGAATGCAGCCGGAAGTAGCGGTCGAGGAGTACTCGGTGTGCTGGAGGCAAACTTTGTCGAACCGGCTCATGACAAACAGGGTTTCGAGCGAACTATTGTGCTGTCAAGGCTCGAGGCAAAACTAGTTGGAATTCAGAAGGACTACTGGTTTGTACTTCCCATTACATGTGTAGAGAATCACTTGCACAATATGCTCAACTAGTATTAGCTACAATCTGAGCAATGATTCTGCTTTGTATGTATGTGTTTTAGGTTTAAAAATTGCCATGAAATCGGTTACGCAGCTAGGCGGCCTGCGAAGAGCTCTGTCACGGAAGATGCGAGTCCCGTTTCATGTGTTAGAGAGAAGTCTTCTTCACATCTAGCTCGAAATGAGCACGGCTCCACGAGCAAGGTCCCGAACATTAAATCCGGTGTTAAAGAGAGAACTTCGGCTCCCAACCAAAACGGACATGGACCACATGGTACCCCTAACACAACAGAGAAGTCTTCTTCACAACCTAATGAAAATGATCAAGTTTCTGTTAGAAGTACTAGAACTCAAGTTCACAAGAAGGTTGAACAAGTACCACCTGCAGATGAAGCAAATAAAGATGTAAACTCTTTTAGAGCATCGCCTTCGAACGGCGAATCCCGACTTCCTCCCGCATCAAACGCCACACCACGGCCGTCAGATTCGATGGTAAATGATAGGGTCGACACAGGTAAATATTTGTCGACTAACTGTGACATGCACACATTAAACAAGTTGGAAACAGAGAATCATGACTTGAAGCAAAGGTAAATTACTTAATCCCCCCCCCTAACTTTGTGTATTTTTAAGATTGTCCTTTTTTACATAACAATTTGAATGTCCTTTTTGATGCAGATTGAAAAAAATGAATGGCTATTTACAACTCGAAAAAGATAGATGCAAATCACTTGAGTTGCAAGTAAGTTACTATTTCCATGAACTTATCGGTATTGTGTTCGGTTTTAGTCCCGGGATTTTTGTCTCCTGTTCTAACACCTTTAATGGAGTACCGATAATTCCGGGACTAAAACCGAGTACACGATACCGATAATTAATGATTCGATTGATCAGACAACACTTACTGGTTATGTTTATTTGTTTGCAAACAAGGTTAAGCAAGAGCAGCAACGGAGCGAAGAGTTGGACAAAGAGCAGATAGCTCTGATTGATATGATTGTGGAAGAAAGGACAAGGCGAGACGAAGAAGAAGAGAGATTAAGGAAGAAATTAATGGTTGGCATTACACTTACTGGTTAAAATGATAAACGAACGTAAACGAACACAAACCAACGAACATAAAAAGACATATGTGAATAAATTTAAACGAACATAAACGAACGAACATATGTGAATAAATTTGATTTATTCGTGTTCCTTTTTCCTGTTTTCCTTGTAGGATGCTTCTGTCACCATTGATGAACTGCTTGAGAGAGTGAAGCGGCTTGAAACCAGTGGAGTTGCGGCATCCATCAAAACTGAGCATTGAAATTACCTTACGGTTAAGCTGATTTTTGAGGATTTAGATTTGAAAGAAAAAAACACAATGTAATTTGTATTATAAATTTTATAGAAATGTAACTTTCTTAATTGTTTTTTTTAATTTATAGATTCATTATATATTTTATTTGACAATGTAATATTCCCATGAAAATATAGGATGTAAGATATAAGATTGAGTCCAATGGAAATAGTTATATAAGCTTTTATATTAGGTAAAATGATAAAAGTTGTCTCCAACGTTTGCGTGTTTTGTCATTTGGCCTTTTATTTTTTTGTTCAAATATGTTCTTAATGTTTCAATTTGGTCCAAATATGTCATTGTTGGATGTAAATTGTCAATCAACTGGCGGTCAACGGCCAATATTGACTGGACTAACCATGTGTTAAGATTTGTTGATGTGTCAACATTATATTTGCCATGTATCGTCATCAGATTTGCCATGTCAACATGATAGTCAACCACGTGTCACGATAAAAAAGGGTATAATAATTTTTTAAAAAAAAATTGATGTGCCATTAGTAGATCTTAACATGTGACAAGTCCAGTCAACATCGTCAGTCGATTGACAGTTTTTATCCAACGGGGGCATATTTGGACCAAATTTAAACGTTATAGACATGTTTAGACAAAAAAAAATAGAGAATTAAATGACAAAATATGTAAACGTTAATTTTTTTTTTGTCATTTGGATGAGTACTTATCATCACCTTGATAAAAATTAAGGTTTGTGTATCACTAATGACGTCATTTGGTCTATAATAAAATAAATTATAAAATAATTGTACATTATGATAATACTAGTTTCATAGGTAATGTTATATTTTGTGAACTAAACGATAGTAAAATTCATTGAATGCAATTTGAGGACAAAATCTTTAAGACTAAAATCAAATACAAAAACTATAAAATAAATAAGTACAATATTTTTTTGACAAATTATATCTAAACTTAATCCTACCTAGATAGGAGGGGAAAAAAAGACGACTCTGAAAAACAAAGGAAGTGTTTCTAGTGAGTCTAGAACCAATGACATAAGAGAAATGAAGCAACAAATATAAACAATTTGGACAACCAGCCAAATAAAGAAGAATTAATAAGTACAATATTAATTGTCGATCATTTTGCCTAGAGTATATATTATTCTCATATTAAATTATTCATTGAATTATACATTTTTTACCCAATTCAAACGACAATAATTAATTTTCTTGTAACATCATAGACGGTCCATATATTTATTGGAGCATAAATTTGACAAGGACAAATGAAGAATTTTTGCAGTGCATAAATTAAATATACACATAAATAAGCAACATTTAGTGCTAAGTACATGGAGAATATTGTCTCTTGTTTGATGCCACATATGTTATAGTATCTTTATACGTATATAATAGAAAATAATATTATTTCTAAGTGGTGCAATAAATGGACATATATTTACTTTAATAATTGACCTGCAAATTCAAAGGAATCAAGCCTCTCTAGAGGTGAGCCTGGTCTACACATTACAACAAAAATAAATATTGTTCCCTTGCAACGCGCAGCAATGCCATAAAGATATGTTCCCTCTTATTCTTGCAACTGCAGGCGAATTTTTAATAGCCTTTACAATGCTTACAATTCAATCCAGAATTGTCTCGAACATTTTCGGGATACTGAGCAAAAATTTAAAAATAAATACCTATAGAACAAAAAATGTTTATTATTTCAAACTATTAATTTAATATTTATTAATAAATTATAGAAACGTGATTAAAATTTATCAAACACGTTATTTTTATTAGATAAAAGGTAAAGGCCTTAAACGGGCACTTATGTTCTCCCCGTTGCCATATGCCATTGATTCAATCTAGTCATATAGAGAATCCTTGAGAGAAAAAAAAGATAATTATAGATAATAAAAATTTTAGTTTAATGATGAAGTTGAAGTCTTGAGAACTTTAAATTTTCGAATCCGAGTCTTATCGTGCATGTGTTTGAATTTTGTTATATATTGATTCAAGTTGAACATTACGCTGACTATTTAAATTTGTTTTTGGCTTAAGTCCGAATATATCTTGATTATCAGTTTTTTTAGCATTGCAATGATTAGAGATGCGTTTGGTTTATTAACTTTTTAAATCATCTATGATAATCTAGTTCGGTTAAATTTGATTATTTATTTTTTTTCAAATTAAATTCGGGTTTCAATTTTTTTTACTTTTATTTTGACAATATATATATTTATGAGCCTTTTCAATAAATTTATTTCTCACGGTTTTTAAAATAATTAAATGTAATTAAAAATAAAAATATAATCCATTTTTATTCGAATAACTGTGATTTTTAAACTTATAAACCATTGCACTGTTTGAGATCAGTTTTCAATTAATTGGCTTTTGTTGCTCGGTAGTAGTATGATTATTAAAGCTTAACAACTTCTTAGCCTCAATAATGATCCGTTATATTTATAATTACTCAATTATTATAATTGTGATTGTGATTGTAATCAGGGTGAGCAATCGATCGAGTCGAATCAAAAGTTTTCGAGTTAACGCATTATATTTTACAACTCAAACTTTATTTGAAGTTTTTTTATTCAAGTCTAGTTTATGAAATTCGAGTCGAGTGAAGTTTACGAGTTCCTATACAAATTTAAATGTAATTATTTACCATATTATAGTACAGTTTGATTCCAATTTAAAAGACTTTCTCTAATCATATAAGATATGCATATATATTTCTTCATACATTTTAAAAGGTGACATATATTTTTTTCATATTTTTAATATCGATATATATATTATAGGAAAATTAAGAGACTCGAATCGAAGTTAAAAATCAATCCACTAATTGCTAAAAATTTCAAGTTATTCGAATTTTTATTTTACAACTTAAATTTTATTTGAATTTTTTAGTCGAGTTTATGAAACTTCGAGTCGAGTCAAGACGAATTTAGTTATTTCACCTCTAGTCGAGTCGAAAATTTAGTTTTTTGAGTTAAGTCGAGTTTTATTTACCCCTAATTATAATTATGATTTTTTATAATTATACACAACATTTAAGAAAAGGAAAATTACATATTGGTAAATTTATTCATATAGTAAAATATTACATGGTTTAATATGATATAAACAATTAAAATACATAATAAGAAGAGATCTACTGATTGATCGAGTGAAAAAAAAATTATTTTTTTATTAAAGAGATAATGTACATCTTGCTTCCACCTTTTATGGGTTGATTTTTAACATTTGCTGTAAGAATATAATAAATCTATAATTAATAAAAAATACATAATAAGAAGGAAGGAAAATAAATATATACTACGTAGTTTACTAGCACCACAAATTTAGTTGGCATAATAAATGGTACATGTTCCCTTCCCCTTTAGGATTGCAGCGCCGAGCCATGGCTTTTAAAGTGCACGAGATAAACATATAATATGATATAACATACAAAGAGATGAGATTAAATCGGATCGAATCAGATCGAAATAACAGTTCAAATTACATGCATGTTGTTGGATTTTTGTGTTTATTGAATATTATGAAATCATTTATGCAGTCTGCAAGGATTTTACGTATATAATCAGAATTTTTGTGATTATCGAACGGTTTCATGAAAAAATAAATGGATAAATATTCTATACACAGGCGGTGGAAACTGAAAGTTTCTACAAGTACGTTAGTTTAGGGTTTAGGGGTTTAGGTGTAGGAGGTTAGAATTTAGGGATAGTTGTTTCAATTTAAGGTTTAGGGTTATAATTTAGGGTTTATAGGTTAAAACCTAAATCCTGATCACCATATTACCTTAAAAACTAAACCCTAAATTATAATCCTAAACCTTAAATTGAAACAACTATCCCTAAATTTTAAACCCCTACACCCAAACCCCTAAACCCTATATTCTAAACTAACTCCATATACCCTAAAACTAAGGCGCTTATGGAAACTTTAAGTTTTCACCCCAGTGTATAGGATATTAATCCAAAATAAATACTAAATTAAATACAAGAGCAAAACAAAATATATAGTATATAATCGAAATGCAATGAAATTAAAAAAAAAGGAAAACCCTAACTTGGCATTGCATGCATGCAATTCGTGGCAAATTTATTAACTAAGAATCTAAGTCGTCAAATATTTCGAACTAGAGCCAGAGAGCTCCGGCCTCCTTGAGAAGTGGCACCAACGTTCCGTTAATATGCGACGCCATGACTCGGTCCATGGACCCTATCAGCTTCCCTCCGATGAAAACAACGGGAACAGCCTGCGAGTTGCCGAGCAGCCTCATCAGAGCTCTCTCCATCTCTTTCCCTCTCGGATCCTGGTCCAGCTCGTACACCGCCGGGTTCACTCCCATTCCGCAGAACAGCCTCTTAACTGCATGGCACATGCAGCAACTACTCACGCTGAATATCACGACGGCGCTCTCCGACGCCAGCTTCGTCAACCGCTCCATCGGGTCCGACCCAATGCTCCTCGACGCCGTGCATGACTCACCCTGGTAATGCATTGTTCTCTCTCCCCGGACGATTCAATCACAGAAAGCAAAGATGGTGATGTAGGAGAAAGAAGGCGTGGTGCCGGAAACTGTAGGCGGTGCTGAGGGTTTTATAAGGGCGGGAAGCGAGGGCATGATAGTAAATAAAGTGGGGGCTTGTCCGTTGTTGTCGCGGTTGTTCTCCATTAAAAAAGGTTGCTGTTTTTGCAAAATTAAATACAGCAGTAGCCAAAGCTTTAATGGAAGCAAAGGGTGTGTGTCAGTACGTTGCAGAAGGCGGTATAGGGAGTAATTCGTCGACTCTAGAGAGTAAAAGCTTGGTTGCAACCTTTAATTACAGTACATAAATACTGCTGCTTTTTTCTTCTTTTTTTGCAATGCAGGAAAGGGTGAACGTTAGAGTCTGTATTTCGAATTTTGTTAAGGTTAGAAAATAGTCGAATAACCCATAAACGTGTTAAATCAATTTTTTTATTTTTTATATTACTGAATTTGGATGGAAATCGTCTGCCCCTTTATCATGCCCTACCTTAAAATAGATAGTTTATGGTTTAAGGTTAGAAGTTGTGGTTAGTGTTTAGGAAATTAGTGTTATAGCGTATTTTTTAGGGTTTAGGGTTTAAAATGTAAAAATTAGGGTTAGGGTTTAGAATTTAATTTTAAGTGATTTTTAGTGTGGGGCATAGAAGGGAGCATGATTAGGGCATATATTTTTATCCAGTGAATTTCTTCTTATATGTCCGTGATTTTTTCCATAAAGGATTTTCCACATGATTTTGATGTATTCTTTTTATTGTGATATAACTACGGGTGTAAATAAATCGAACTTAGACGAACGATATTGTGTTCATGTTCGTTTTTTTATTTTTGAAGGGGTTTAAGTTCGGTTCATGTTCGTTTAAATTTGTAATATCATTTTCGTGTTCGTTTATTTAGCGTTCGCAAACATGTTTGTTTAACGCTCGTTTGTTTAACATCCGCGAATATAATCATTAAAGAAAATAGTAAATTTATTTTAAAATTCACCACGTGTTCAATTTAGTCAATAATTTTTAATATTAAGAAACTAGAACGGTGGAATGACGATAGAATATTAATTAGAACAGAAATGGTGAATTCATGATCAATTTTTTTATTATTTTCCAATTAAATATTTTTAGAATACATGTTTTTATAAAAAACAATTATTTTAAATAATTATGAGAAAACATTAAAAAATAATAAATGACGACATAATATTAATTAGAATGGAGGAGGTAATATTTTAGCATTGGGATGTTTGAGACAAAGAAACAGGGTTTGTATTTTTATTTTTTTTGTCAGGCGAAGAGGGCTGCATGTTGGCGTCGAGTAATGATGTTGATCATCGATGTTTTGTCCTCATGTAACACTCTGAATTTACTTTACAATATTAAATGAATCCAAACATGTCACATTAAATCCTCGAAATGAACCCTAATTTATGATAAAAGTTTTCGAGAATTTGAGGTAGGATGTATTTTTTAAAGTATAAGGTTTAGTATTTAAAATTTAGGGCTAGAGTTTAGAATTTAATTTTAAATGTTTTTTAATATTGAGGTATATAAAAAGACACCGAAAAAGACAAAGGCCCAGTTTGGCAATTAGCGGATAACGAATTACGTTAGCTGATAGTTGATTGCATTAGCTGATTTGACTAGCGGATTGTATTAATTGATTGTATAAAAGTGTTTGGTAAAATTAACTGATAGCTTATAGCTGTTAGATTATTTAAACAAGTAAAATGAATATTAATTAGATCTACAAAATTATTTTTAATATAACTTTTCTAAACATATTCGAATGATTTATATATTAATTTATTATTTATATAATTATTTTAATATAATTTAATTAATTAATAAATTTAAATACACATATAAATATGTGATAATAAAAAGAAAAAAATAAATAGGATTAGCTTATAAATAGGGTGAGAAAATATTTAATTTATGTTATTTTGAGATTTTTGGTAACTGGTAAGGGTAAAAGAGTCTTTACAACTCTAATATCAAACCTCTAATCTCAAAAAGCTCATATTATGAGCCTTTTCAAAATTAGTTGTTTCACCACAATCCGCTCTTTTAATCCGTTGTTCACCAAACAACAATATTAACGAATTTTACTGGCCAAACATTTAATTTTTGCTCAAACTTCTCTTTACCAAACATGGCTAGAGAATTTTTGTCCATTTGAAACATATTAAGTACTTTCATATAAAAAGAATTTATAAGATATTAATATGTAAATAAATTTAAATCTCGAAACTATGATAAGTTGGAGTGCTAGAATTCTTCATATATAGATGCAATTGTTTTGACTCGAACTCTTGAATATATTAATTTATAAATAGAAGTAATGATTGTTTTTTAATTAAAAAACAATCATCGGATTAAATAAACATAATATTTTAATAGTATAAAAGTGATTACAATTTAATATGTCTTTATAGATATTTTTAACCATTTGAAAATGCATACACTTTACAGACAATTTTATTTTATTAACAATACATATAAAAATATCATTGGTGAGATATATATAAGACACAAAAAGAACAGACGAATTTTATTCGTTTTATGCTTTCATCTATTAATAATTATTTTTTTATTAATTTAGTTATTCCATCTTGTTATGATCACTATTCACTTGGCTCATAACCCAATTATTGAGACCCAATGGACTAACGGGTGAAAGTTAGCAATCATTTGTAAGAATCATCAAGTATTTTTTAAGCATTACAAAAAAACAATAAAAAGCCTAAAACTTTATATTTTCTGACCCCAACTATTTTTTTTTTGTGTAGTTTTAATCCAATCGACTCGACCAACTAATTTAATTCGATTTTAATAACATTAACTTTTTTTTTTGGAAATAAATACGATACATTCATTTAAATAAAGAAACCAAAATCATATAAACAAATTCAACCAAAAGCAATATCAGAAGGGTCAAACAAGATCCCATAAACATAAAAGCAAGAAAACAACCATGGGAATCGAACAAACAGGTGGAATAAGCCATCCATCGAAAATATTAAATGATCTGCAAAACACCCAACACATTCGACAAAAATGAGAAGAAGGAAGCCAAAAGCCACAAAATCGATCCTCCTCCCCAGAGCTAGTCCTGAGATCTTGGAGGCCCGGGGCAAATTGAAAAATTAGGCCCGCTAACAATAAGTCTTGATTTTTTTTAAGAGTAGACCTTTAATAACAAATATTTAAAAAATAAATTTTAAGAGTATGCCCTAAACAAATATTGAAAAATTTTAATTTTAAGAGTATGCTCCTAATAATAATTGTTAGGAAAAAATGAGCCTCTAATAACAAGTATTGAAAAAATTAGACCCTAAATTAAAAATTTAGCATCTAATAACATGTATTAAAAAAACTAGACCCCTAATAACAAATATTAATTTTTTTTAAGAGTAACACATAATAACAAAATATTGAGAAAAATGAGCATCTAATAAAAATTATTGAAAAATTAGACCCCAAATAATAAGTATTAGAAAAAAATGAATTTTAAGAGTATGTCCCTAATAACAAATATCAAGAAAAAATGGGCCTCAAATAATAAATATTGAAAAAATGGATCACTAATAAGAAATATTGAAAAAATTTAGGTCACATATAACAAATATTGAAAAAAATTGGACCCGTAATAATAACTATTAGAAAAAATTAAACTATGTAATATTATAACAAAATTATTATTTAGTTTACTTGTTATTTATGGACTAAAGCGAAGGCTTCTATTTCATAACTAAAATTTAGGATTTTTTTTATTATAATCATTTAAATAGTAAAAATTAAGGAAAATGAAGCCCTGGGCGGTCGGCCGATTCGACCTGCCTCAGGGCCGACCCTGCTCCTCCCAGTCCAATTGTACCCACGCTAACAATGAGAGTCATACTTCCTTCTTACCCCGACGATGCTTAAGCTTGAAACAAAGCAGTTGAGGAATATAAATTCTATCGAGACAACCATAGAGAAAACTCAAAATAATAAAAATGAGAGAAAAAAAAAACAAGTTGAAAAGAAAGAAAAGAGGTGAAAAGAGAGAGGAAGATCAATTGTTAGATATACAATAACTGGCCGTCTGATTTTTTTTTTTTAAATTAAGTTTGTTTAGAAGAGAGAAGGCAAAGAAGGAGTTTAGAATGAAAATGCATTATTGATTACTGTCGAATGATGAAAAAAAGAATGATGTAAAAAAATAATGAAAAATTAGTTAATTAGAGGGCTAAAATTCATAACTACTTTCTTAATTTAAATTTTAATTATTTAATTAATTATTTTTTTATTCAATTATCAAACAAGACCTGAATATTTTGTTGCTCTTTCTGTGCTCAACAATTGCCATGGTTTTCTCACAATGAGATACTTTTTTTAATGATTTAAAGTTGATTACAATGTAATATCTATTTATATATATTTTAATTTTTTTTAACAATGTACATATATTTTATGGACAAAATGATTTAAACTCGTGTCTCATAAGATGAACTATATCTACTTTTTTACTGAAACACTTGTTAAATTCTCACGATAAGATGCTTTGACTTTTAATCTCAAAAGATATAAATATAAAATAAGTATTCAATCAACCATGATTCTACATACGACTGCCCCCAATAATTTATTTTCTTTGTTATTTTCCTCATACGGAGGTTATTTTAATATTCTCTCTATTTTTTAAAGGTTGGAAATTCATTTCTGTTCATAAATATTAAAAAATAAGTAAAAACCGAATAAAAATCGGACGGCCTCCCAAATTTTCAAGAGCCGCCTTTATTTCAAGCTTCTCGTCTTTGACCCCATATAGCCGAGATTTTTTAATAAAGGGTAAATTACATTGTATGACACTAAATCATATTCATGTAACCGTTTTTATCATTGAATTTTTAAAAATTACAAAATAACTATTGTAAATGACCATTAAATTTATCAAAATTTTGTTAATACCTCGTTGTAGACTTGTAGTGGCCATTTTATAATATTTTAATGAATTTAATCACTTATTTTATAACTTTAAAAAATTCAGTAATTAAAATAATAATTCAAGTATAATTTAATGACCATTGATGTGCTTTTATTCTTTGTTAAAATAATAAAATTAACACCATACAGATTTTAATCACGAAAATAAAACTTCAACACTGATGTGGTACATTTTAATTTTATGTGACACATCCGATCCGTATTTGAATAACGTTTTTATAATTAGAATTCAAAGATGTCAATTCCAAAAAAAGAAAAAAGAAAAAAAGGAAAGATGTTATTTTAATAAAAGTAGTAGCACCTATCAAGTATCAATCCCTGCCAAATAAAAAAAAGGCAAAACAAACATATCGTGACACTGACAATTAATAAAAAGCCCCCATTTAAAGTATATTATTAATTCAAATTAATTAATAAAAATTAGAAACATTAAATATCTTCCGACAATCAGTTGGTTTAGTAAGATGATACACTAAATCTCTTAAGTAAGATTAAGAGTTCGAGTCCTGACTCCTGACGTTGAGAATGAAGTAAATTAGGTCAAAATTCGGTTTAATCCAAATACGAAAGATAATATGACTAAATTATATAGATTTAAAATCATTGGATTAAAGAATATGTACTAAATCTACATCTCAAACATAATACATGGACTAATAATTGAAAAATCTTATTCAAATAAGACCTTAAATGCCTTAAACGTTAAAAAATCTCCTTCATAATTTTTTAGATAAAGACTCATTTGATTTATAATTTTTCAAATAAGTACTCACTAAATCATAATTTTTCATATAATAACTCATTTGATCCATGATTCAAACCAAATATCTCACTTAAATTTTTATGTATTATTAAAGAGGTCTATTTTATATAAAAACTACAATAGATTTCACAACTACTATTTGAGTATAAACCAAAATTTGAAAATATAGGACTGCAAAATGACCAAATTAGAGTGTAAAGATTAAATACTAAGTTTAGTATAGGGAGTAATATAAGAATTTAACCTTTTTATTTCTATTTCTATTCTAACACGACGGATGTATTAGCTTAGCTGAACATCGCCCCTGCCTGTTCATTTTTGCTCATCTACTTGCCGATTAATTTCCTTTCAGAAAAACCCTAATTCCTAATTCTATTTTTCTGAATTTTACATTTCTTCAAAACCAGGTACGTTCTTCTCTCCTTGATCCGATTTGATTTTCCATCCATCACAGTTTGGTTCCCACTTTCCGGCATCTTTTTTATACTTTTTTTTCTGATTTAGATTTCTCGATTTCGTTTCTCGGTTTGTTTAAATGTAATTTTGTTTATTTTTCTGAATCATATCTTAGTGATTAATTCTCTGATTTATTTGTTCGAATAGATAAATCCTTGTAGTCAGTGAGTTAAAGAAGTATTTTACACTAATCAGTAATCAGTGCTGTAATTACTCTCTAATATTAATATCCTGCATCTTTGATTCATAAGAAACTGAGAATAGTAATAGAACAATTAACAAATATGTTGCTATTTTGTTGTTTAGAGAAAAGTGAAGTGAAGGAGGAAAGATGTATGCAATAGCAAGGCAAAGGGTGAGTTCTTGAAACTCTCCTGCTTTTTTGTATACCTATGTTGACGTTTCAGTTAATCTAACAGGCCATTATTAATGTTTTGGTTCTAATTTTTGTTTATTTAGATCTTGGGGCAATCTTTTCAGAAGATGCGGCCTGCAGTGTCGGTGTTGAGAAGTTACTCGTCTGCAGCAAAACAGGTAATATTTTCACCTTTTTTATTCTTAGTGCAGTTTTATAGATTTTATGGGTTTGCTATTAGATATTGAGTTGCATACTACAAGTGTTCACTCATTCAGAATAGAATATCTGTGTTCAATTTCAGCAGCTTCTCTGGATCTCTATATTTGTGTTTGTTTGTTTGTATGTAGTTTGCATCATTTTGCAGTTAATGTTAAATGTCTTTTTGTGGTTGATAATCTCCAAAAGGCCTAATTTTCAAGTGAGTATTGTATTTTTGTTTGCTTAATGATAATCATGTACAGATTACAGTAAGAGATGCATTAAACTCTGCTCTTGATGAGGAGATGTCGGCTGATCCAAAGGTCTTTTTGATGGGTGAAGAGGTGAGAAACATTAAGAGAATGATTTTTGATAATATTAATATTTTGGCTGTTCTTTTTTATTTTTATCCACATTCTTATGATTTTTGTTTCTTGAACTCATAAAATGCAGGTTGGAGAATATCAAGGTGCATACAAGGTTGGAATTTTTTGCTGTGTATAATAGAGGACATAGAAGCATTGTCGCATCTGTGTGAAAACTGATTTTTATTTCCCTCTTTTGTAGATAACCAAGGGACTTCTGGAGAAGTATGGACCTGAAAGGGTTCTTGATACTCCAATCACCGAGGTTATTATGTTTTTCCATGCCTATGCTATTACTGATTTGTTTAGTTTATGAATTTCATTACTATTTTATTGAATGATTAATCTCACATGCTTATTATATGTGTTTATTGATGCTTTTTAGTTTTTCATTGTGTTTTTCTCACTTAAGTTTTCTATATCTTATTTCACAGGCTGGTTTTACTGGGATTGGAGTTGGTGCTGCTTACTATGGTCTGAAGCCTGTAGTGGAGTTTATGACATTTAACTTCTCCATGCAGGTTAGATGATTCTGTTTGAATCTTTGCTTTTGTATGCTTTTTTTAGTTCGTGTGCTACAGTATTAAGAAGTTTTGGAAATGAATTCTGAATGAATTGGCATGCATGTCATAAAGAAGAAAATAGAGATGGTTTATTCACACGTGCTTTCTATTTTAAAAACAATGAAGTTAAAAATACTACAGTAATGTAGCGTTGATATCCCTTTGAATTTGTATGAATGAAGTATGCATGTGTTTTCAGTTTATATATTCAACAAGACATAGCAATACGTCATTAATACATATTTAACTCAAAGAATGTCATGAAGTATGCATGTGTATTGCCTAGATCTATAGTTAGCCATTATGTGCCAGAATTTCTTAAATTTAACGACACGTTAATTATTGTTTATTTTGAAGGTAATAAACATATTTAATGACTTCTTTCTTCTCTTGAATGTGTTTTCAGTTTTTATCCAATTCTTATCCTGATGCAAATGTGTCCGTCTTTTATTGCAGGCAATTGACCACATTATTAACTCTGCTGCAAAGTCCAACTACATGTCTGCTGGCCAGATATCTGTACCCATTGTTTTCAGAGGTCCTAATGGTGCCGCTGCTGGTGTTGGTGCCCAACACTCTCAGGTATGGTTTCTTCATACTGATACTGTCACCCATTATTTGGTTTTGGTCACATACATCCACTCTCTATTCCTGAGAGTCTGCTGAGGTTGAAACTTGATTTATTTTGCACTAGGTATTGTGATTATTGTTTGATTATTTCTCTTTTATTGAGGTGTAGCTGAGTTTCAATATAGTAAGAAGCTTGTTTTGATTATTTTGTTTTTTTGGTTAATATCAAGTGTTATGCATCATGGTATGCTTCTTGTCCTGGGTTGAAAGTACTTTCACCATATAATTCTGAAGATGCTCGTGGACTTCTAAAAGCTGCTATTAGAGATCCCGACCCTGTTGTTTTCCTTGAAAACGAGTTGTTGTAAGTGAATCGATAAAATGTGATTCGTATGTATTGAGCTGCCACTCTAGTGGTCCAATGTTCAATAAGAATTTTAATGTCTGACATTGCTCTGGTATAATCATATTCTGTCTCAGATATGGTGAGTCATTCCCCGTTTCGGATGAAGTTCTTGATTCCAGTTTTTGCATTCCAATTGGGAAAGCTAAGGTAATGCTGATATGACGCCCCTTAAATTTTACTCAAGCTATTACTATTGCTATTATTGATGCGTATGCAATCGGTGATTCTTCTGTAACTGGTATCCTTGATGCCGCATTCTGATAGCATTTAAATTCAAGTTTTGACAATCTACTTTAACAGATAGAGAGAGAAGGAAAGGATGTGACTATTACAGCTTTTTCAAAAATGGTGGGCTATGCTCTTAAGGTATGTCTTGTTGTATGTAGTGTCTATTTGGATATGCGGTGCCTAATTTCTATTTGAGGTAGATTGTATATGCAAGTGCACGATATAAAAGAACAATCTAAAGCTAATGGGATGTCCAGTGTCATGTTGGGCTATGCTCTTTTGCGGTTTTCTTTCTATTTACGTCGGTTGTAATTTCCCGAACAGGCAGCTGAGATACTTGAAAAGGATGGAATTTATGCTGAGGTAAAATTATTACACAAAGAAGTGCAAGTACTTACAAGTTCATATGATCTTGTGGCTAAGATGTGCAGTTACTGTTTTTGTTAAATACAGGTCATAAATTTACGTTCAATTAGGCCACTCGATAGATCCACAATTAACACGTCAGTCAGGAAAACCAACAGACTAGTAACTGTTGAAGAAGGGTTTCCTCAACACGGTGTCGGTGCTGAAATCTGGTTCGACTTCCTTTCTCTTGAATCATTTAGTTTCTGCTCACCACATATTCTGGCACCTTGTATATTTATGGATTATACTTATTTCACAGTGCATCTGTTGTGGAGGAGAGTTTTGCTTATCTTGATGCACCGGTTGAGAGAATTGCTGGAGCAGATGTTCCCATGCCATATGCAGCGAATCTTGAGAGAATGGCCGTGCCACAGGTGATGATTCCCTTCTTCCTAATACAACTTTTACAGTTAAATCAGCTAGTTCGATGGTTGCATTTATGTTAGATTTGTATAGATTAATATTTCTTTGTTTATGAATTCTGCAGATTGAAGACATTGTCCGTGCCGCAAAGAGAGCGTGCTACCGATCCGTACCATTGGCTGCCGCTGCCTAATTGAGCCAAATCCAGGCAGGAAACTTCTCCTAATACTGGCAATTTGCATAATCATTTTAATTTAATTTAATAAATGCAATTGTTTTTCAGGAATCAGAGGGATTCGATTCTTTTGCGACACTTTAGTGCAGGAAATGCACCAGTTAATTTGTTTGGGGATTTTGTGACTTGTTTGTCGTGGGAACATAACCTCTACAACCCACAGTAGACAATATTTTTACGTTCGATTTCAATAATTTCTACCCTTCCTCTTATTAAAAAAATTGTAAAAACAATTATATTTAGAAACTAAATGTTGCTTTGACGACTAAATGAAAGGGAGTTTAGTTCCCTTAAACACGTTTATAATTTTCTTGATTTAAATATACATTTGATTTCCTTAATTGTACAAAAAAATCTATTGAGTCTTTATTTAAAAAATCTTGATTAATTAAGTTCTTTTAATTGCAGATGTTGTTGTCCATATTAACAACTCTCAAATTTGCTAATGTGACATTTGATCGGTTGATTTTTTCTCTCTAAAAATTTAGTAAAAATAAAAGTCCAAAAATTATAGTATCAAAATTATTTTAATTTTAATAAATATAAAATATAAAAAATTAACAAATTCTTAAAAGAATTGAAAATGTTTATTTTATTTTATTTGAGAACATAAAAATAATTAGATGGGATAGTTATATCTTTTATCGAAAGTATATAATTTTAACAATTTAAATTCATAAAAAAATAAAAAGTTTAATTTATAAATTTTTATTTCCATATTACACTATCATCTATAAATAAGAAGATATTAGACATTTATTTAAATTAAATATAGGCATCTATAAATAAGAAGATATTGGATATTTATTTAAATTATGATGTAATAATAAATATTTATATATATATATATCATATTTTTATTATATTATTTATACATATACTGCATTTCTATATATAATCACTTTTTTACTGTAGTCTAAATTAAAATTTTATAATTTTTTGTAATAATTATTGTAATTATTTAAAACATTAATCAAAATATTACTTACAATTTATCTGAATTTTGTAATTATTTTAATTTAACTGACTAGATGATATTAATTGATCAAAATTTTATTATTTACAACAATTTATTATATGAGATGATAAAAATTAATTAATTAATAATAATATTGCAAAGAGCAATGTTGGAAGAAGAGAAGAGCGGAGGAGGAGGAGGAGGAGGAGGAGGAGGAGGAGGAGGGTGGTGATTTTGTTCTGCAGCTCCTTCGAATTCCAGAAGATTGAAATTACGTAAACTATAAAAACAAATTATTGAGAAACAGTGATAGATTTGCTAAAGGAAAATGAAGCCTTCCCTGAGAAGATTGCGAAAGATTGCACTTCACAGTCACGGTGACGAAACCAAGGACCGAAAAGATCCTCCACCTTTGCCTCGATTCGACGAACTCGATCATGCTTCTCGGGTATTTTTAATTCCTTTTTTCCAATTTTCATTCGCCAAATGTTCGCTCTCTGTTTTTGGAGTTCTTATTGTGAATTTTACACATCCTTTGTGTGTGTTAAATTTTAATGAAACATCAATGCACTTTCTATTTAAATTCATTCACTCGAAATCGTGGCTTGGAATTTCAACTCTCCTAAAGGTGTTCCGGTTAATATCCGAAACGTAGTGATTATATTGTTCATGCAAATGTGATTTATTTTGTATAATTTGCAGGAGATGCAGGATATGAGAGATTGCTACGACGGCTTAATTTCTGCAGCTGCGGCAGCTGCAAACAGTGCTTTCGGTAATTTCTTGACACGTTTTCTTTTTATGTTTCTGCATTTGCTGTATATTTCCTGTTTCTGTAACTGAAATGGACTGTTTTTGTGTTATGAAATTCATTTTTTATGCTTTTGGAGGGTTGATCGTTTTGATTTATGCGGCGAGTTTGACTGCTCGTCCATGTTATGGTTGTATGAGTATCTTTAAATTATTTTAAGCTCTTTCCATGATGGCTTGGTTTGTTCATTTTCCTGTTAATTATACATTGATTTCAGCACTAGCATTATTAGAATCTAAAAATGGTACCCAATACACAAGGCTCCATCTATATGCAGAGTATGGGGAAGGCAAGCTCTTCCTAATGATGACATGATTTGTTGTTTTCGTAGTAATTAATTCGTCGAGTTCAGCTCTAGCATTATCATCATCTAAATTTTATACATAGCACACACATGTTCTTATATAAGCAGGGTTGGGAGAAGGTCCCAGATTATGTATCTTTCTCCCCTGTTTATATAGAGAGAGTTTCTAGGATTTGATTTTGTGACCAAGCAGATAACAAGTAGACACTTGCCCCTGGGCCAGGCATGACCTTCTATCATTATTATTATTATCTGCTAGTTTTAAGTGCTTGTTTTCACATGATGAATTTAGGTGTCCTTTTATTTTCTTTTCGAAGTCCCTGCCCTAGATATTGACAATTTTGTGAATCTAACTGTGCAGTAGTGCTGTAAGAATTATGGTATTGGTTAATTGATGGTATTTTATATGTTGGCTAAAGCTCAAGCAGTCCTGTTTCCTTTTTCTAGAATTCTCAGTGTCATTGCGGGAAATGGGTGATTGTCTTCTTAGAAAAACTTCACTTAATGATGATGAAGAAAGTGGTAAGCAGATTTATATTATTCTACTATCATGCTCAATGTTGCCAGTTACGTGAACAAATAGCATATATCTTTCCTTGCCAGTAAATAAGTTTTCTACTATAAATTGCCAGTTTTTAAGGTACTTTTATTTTAGTTGTCATCTCGGATTTAGGAGATGAATCAAGTGAAATCTTAGGTTATTCACTTTCAGTAATCTGAAATGAGGAAACTTGTATGAAAATAAGCTGCTTTAATGCAGGTAAAGTATTATTAATGCTCGGACAAGTACAGCTTGGACTCCAGAAACTTGTTGACAGCTATGTGAGTTACCTCTCTCTTTCTCTCTCCTTTTTTGTGGGTTTACAATCTGGAAGATCTGCAAAAGTTTACATATTACTTCTTACTGTTCTAATAATTATTACTTTGCGTCCTTCAGCGATCTCATATAATCCAGACAATCACAAGCCCATCAGAGTCCCTTCTTAATGAACTTCGAACAGTTGAGGTTAGTTCGTATGGACCGCTTTCATCCAATTTTGTCTAGTTCTGTATGGTCTTTTACTGTATAAAGCTATTTCTGATCATTCTATCATGTGATTGTCACTTCCAGTTTGGCTTTTGAATCTTCATGTTAATGTAGTGCTTAATTATTTGATTGTAATTGTTTGTCTTTTGAGTGCTCTTTACTTTTCTACTTTCTAGAAATGTACCTACCAAGATGTTGGCTAGCGTGGGACTAACAAGTGAAGGTAAAGTCGTTAGGAGTATGATACTATTCTGAGATTTATCAACCCTCTTTGTGCTGTTAATGTGAGCAATTTTGAAAGTTTGGAACCTATATATTGCCTGAAAGTGTGAACAATTGTGGGCAAGAGAAGCCTTTGTCATATTTGTTTGTTTATTACTTCTTTCAAGTGATAGAATTTGCCAATCGATGCCAGGTAATGCCTCCATGTTCTACTCCTTATTGTTCATAAAACATATGAACCCCTTCGGATGACATCCAAAATGTTTTCAGAAGGCCCACCCCTGGGGAACTTGCTTTATATACTGTAATCACTATAGTTTTGAGTTGATTCAAACATCTTAAGGGCTCAGATAAGAATATGACATTGGATACATGATCTTTTGTGGGCTTCTCTTGATTTCTTAAATCTTTCTTTCTTTCTTTTGCGTCTAAAGCATTGAGATATCATCTTCTTCTTAGGTATTCTGTGCATATTGTCAACAAAGCTGAAATTTTCATAGGCGAATCACGTTATTTTTTTACACATATTATAGAGCCAGTTAAGCATTTAAATGATGCAATATTGATTTACCCCTCCGTTGATACAGGAGATGAAGCGGCAGTGTGATGAGAAAAGGTCCTACTTTTATTTACTTTTTAATAGATAAGAAGACACAGTTCTTTGAAAGATGCTTCTGATATTTGATGAATTATATACAGAAATGTGTATGAGTACATGGCAACGAGACACAAAGAAAAAGGAAGATCAGAAAGTGGAAAAGGGGAGAATTTCTCTGCACAGCATTTACAAGTAGCACATGATGAATATCAGGAGGAAGCAACTTTACTTTTTTTCAGATTGAAATCTCTAAAGCAAGGACAATCAAGAAGCCTTCTTACACAAGCAGCAAGACACCATGCTGCTCAGGTTTCTTTTCTGTTTTTTCTTTTTTGTTGAACTCTTTTTATTACTTCTGCTGTTGGTTATTGACCTATTTCCTTTTGTGTGAAATCAGCTGAGCCTTTTTAAGAAGGCCCTTAAATCTCTTGAAGAAGTAGAGCCACACGTGCAGAAGATCACTGAAAAGCAGCACATTGATTACCACTTCCGTGGGCTTGAAGATGACGAAGGAGAAAATGGTGATCATGATGAAAGTTATGAAAATGATGATGACGATGAGAGTAGTGATGATGACGATGAGGATGATGCTGATGAAAACCATGATGGTGAATTGAGCTTTGATAATAGAAATGACCAACATCAGAATGCATTTTCTACATCACGGTATTCAATGGAGGTGACTATTTAACTTGCTATTTCTTGTTGAGAAAAGCTAACAAACTTTTCTTTGCAGAAATTCTATTGTTTTTTCTTCTTTTGTGTGGAATGGATCTCATTCTCCCGAGTGTCATAAAGAAACGTCTATCTCACACACGAGAAATTATATCATGGGTAATTCCCACCACGTCATCTATGGGACCAACCATTAAAAATCACCCATTTCATCATTTTTTTCCATGTCATTAATCTAATAATAGAATAACTTCCAAAAAACAGTTTTTAAAATGACATGGAAAAATTTTAGTGAAGATTCATTGGTTGGAAAAAATGACATGGAAAAATCATGGTGAAGTGGGTGGTTTCTAATGGTTGGTCCCATGGATGACGTGGTGGGAATCACCCATAATATAATTTTTCCACACACAGGGTTCACGTGCAGAAAACAGGAATTAATTCTATTTAAATGTATTAATTGTACAATGATTTCCATGTGATTTTTTGCAGTTGGATCAAGTGGGCGTTACATTTTCCCAAGTTGCAATGGTGGAGGCTGCAAAGGTAAAGAACTTGTATTATTATTACAGTTTGCAATATGAAGCTAAATTTTGCAAATTTTGGGGTATGTATATTCACATAGAGCATGTTAGCATTTCCTGATAATAATCTGTTCCATTGATTGCAGATTGTAATATGTATCCATGATCTGCTTAATAATGATATTGATTTTTAATATAACAGTTATATCTTACCACACTTCCCCTTTAGGAATTACCATCATGTATTTAGAAACTAATCATCCTAGCCTACAAGGGTGAGGCTAGGAATTTTATATTGGGGGTCGGGATAAAAAGGATCAAATTATAATTTTTTGGGAGGGGGAAAAATAAATAATTTACTATATTTGAAGTATAAAAACACAATTTTAAATTTTGAAACCAGTCCAGAGAGGAACGGGGCAGGCCCCAGCCTCCCCCCCCAAAAAAAAATAAAATAAAAATAAAAATCACCCCTGCTAGTACCTATCATGTTTTAGTGGATATACAATGACCCATGCATCTTATTGTTCAATTGATTTATATCCATTGGCATTTTTCGAGCACAAAATATGTTCTGCTTCCACTGAAGAAACTTCACAGCCTCAAATTTTACTTGGTTTTACTTTATTGGTAGTTTAATTTACCGTTCCTTATGTCACAGGAAAATCTAGAAAGAAGCTGTCACCATTCTTTTTCATTTATAGGAGAAATAAGGAACAGAGGCCAATCAGCTCCACTTTTTTCTGAGAATAAATCTGACCCTTTTGAGAAAATGCAACCGTTATCGGCAAGAAAGTTCGGCTCATATGTATTACCAACACCAGTTGCTACGAGAGTTTCTACTGGATTAAGTAATCCAGCTCCTCAGTCTTCAATGACAAGTGTGAATGAGCAATCAAGCAATTTGTGGCATTCATCTCCGCTTGAACATAAGAAATATGAGAGGATTTTGGGAGATGAGAAAATTTCTGGATCTGCTTCTGCTGTTATAAATGCAGAGTCACTTCTCAAAGAGTGCTATAGTCCTGCCTCTTCAACTCGACTACCCCCTCGAGTTAGAACAACTGCTGCGTATCCTAAGAAAATCAAACGACATACCTTTTCTGGTTCTTTGACAAGTATACCCTGGCCTACCACATCTGTTGCATTGGAGCATCCCCAATTGTTCTCTGGGCCAATTTTGAGAAATCCAATGCCTCAACGGCCAGCAGCATCTCCAAAAGCATCACAAAGTGCTTCCCCTACTTTTATTTCCTCGCCTAAAATAAGTGAGCTTCATGAACTTCCTAGACCCCCAGCAAGTCCAGCCTCAAAGTCTTCAAGACCTTTAGGCTTGGTGGGTTATTCAGGTCCCTTGATGCCTAGAGGTCATGGGCTCTCTGCTACAAATCAATCAGTAGTGTCAAGAGCTCCCTCTCCACTGCCACAACCTCCGCAGGTTACTCGCAGTTTCTCCATACCCTCAAGCACTCATAGAGTGGTGTCATTACCCGAGTCCAAGCCACTGGAACCGGCTATCAGTTCAGGGATGTCTCAAGATGTTGTCTCACCTCCTTTGACACCAATAACTTTATCTTGAATCTGGCCACATCAGCTACTTTGTAAACTGTTGATAGGTAAGCAAAACATAATGCCTTTCCCCCTTTTATCCATTTAGAAAATCTAGCACTAAAATTGTTAAAATTCTAGGAAGTTGGTTTGTACTATCGGGGAAACACTGGATGAGATGACTTTAGCAGTCGGAATCTGTTAAAAACTGAACATGCCTTAAAATATGAGGACTTTTTAAAAACAAATAAAGGCAACAGTTTTAGAAACTTTTGTTGGATTAGATTGAATCACCAGTGGTCTTCTTGTTTGGTATCATCCCTGTTATGCTAGGTCTATAGTCAATAACATATATTTCTGACTGTTGGTATGTGATTAATGCAGGAGCTGATTGGTTAATCTAATTCGAGTACTGATTTCATTCCTTACCCACAGGTACGATTGTCATTACCGTATCGAACAGGTTCAGATGTGCATATTATCATTTTCAATTAATTTTTCCTACAATCATTGTTATATATTTTAGCCGCTTCTCGTCTATGGCGATGAATGCTTGGCATGGATGCTTTCCGTGTGTTCCAAGCTTTGAGAAATTTTGTATCGTCCTCGGGGCATTCATAGACAATTCAATTATTTTACGCGATGCAAATTACTATACTAAATAATATTTAGCAATGTAGGTGGATTTATTTGTCTTATGGTACCTTATTCTCACATTAGTTTTCCGACTGCATTTTTCTTGGATATGAAACATTTTTAAAACAATTGAACATATTCATATTTGACAAACTAAAAGGAAAACACAAGTTCTGCTACACTCTGCAGTAAGAGCATGAAAGGTTCTGTTTTTTTATTGTGGTGATGAGGGCAACAGCAATATTCACAAAAGGTTTGCAGCCGAGTCCAATACCATAACACTAGTTGGTGATGAAAGGTTTGCAGCCGAGAAATGCTTTTCCAGGAGTTATCATCATGCAGGCAAAGCAAAACTCTCCTGCACCCATTGCGGCACGTCCACCACAGCACATGGATCCGATTTCTCGAAATTAGCAACCTGCACCAACATCAGCAAACAGGTAAATGAAGACCAACAATGATCAAGTGGACAAAGATTGCCAAAATGTGTCTCCAGTTCTGATTACAATCGATATGTTCCCACGATTACAATCGGAACCGATCAATACAATGCAGAAACAGGTGGATTGATGGCCGGAATACATCCGAACCTAGACTACAATAAATCAGCACAGCATTCACAGGTAATAGAACTTAATCTGTATTAAGAATCTACACATGTATTTAATCATATTCCGGCTTGAACCGAGATCTCGAGTGGGTGAAAAGGAAAACACCTGTTCATTGCATTTAGGGCAATGGTGATACTTATGCCAAAGGCAGTCCATTGAAGGGCAAAGGAAGCAGACTCCAAGCATAAACGGCATCATGCATCCAACAACCGCTGCCAGACTAGGTTTAGATCTGAATTACACATCAAAACATACACAATCAAATGAACTCGCAGAGAATCCAGAAATCGATCAGTACGAGGTTGCCCAATTTGAAGAACAAAAAGCTAGGGTTTCATACCTGACATGGGTGAGTCCGGAATTGCCACAATAAGGGCAGTTAAAAGGAGCAGGGGTATCGCGATACATGGTTTGCTGAATCGGAATCCCCTTGGGATCGCCGTATATGGCGTTCGGCGGTACCATTCCAGCCTGGTACGGATTCACTCCGACATAGTACGGGACTCCTATGGCCGGCTGCTCTGTCTTCGACATATCTTAGTTCCTTTTGGTGTGTGTTGGACTTTGATCGGCGATCTCAGGGAAAAAAGATAAGAAAATATCCTTTCCCCCAATTAAGGCAAGAGAGAATGTTGAAAAATGTAGACCCTAATTAGTAATTACGGGTTGTTCCGCCTGCGCTAATCACAACTTGGACTTTAATGCTAAGCTTTGTCTTGACTCTTAAGTTTTATAGGAGTGTAAATGAACAAAACGTTTGACGAACTGTTCGTGAACCGTTCGTTTATTAAGTAAAATAAACGAGCATGAACAAATTTTTTATGTTCGTTTAATAAACGAACGAACACAAACAGAGGCGTGTTCGGTTCGTTTATGTTCATGAACAAGCTCGTTTATAGGCTCGTTTATAAGCTCATTTATAGGATGAAAATGCTTGTGGATGAAAATGCTCATTTATAAGATCGTTTACAGGTAAGTTTTAATTTGTTGTTTTTGTTTTATTTATTTATTTATTGTTAATTATAAACGAACATGTTAACGTACGAATAAACGAACACGTTCGTGAACACTTAAACGAACACGTTCACGAACGAATAAATCAACTCGTTCGTGAAAACTTAAACGAACAGGTTCACGAACACTTAAGCGAACACGTCCGCGAACACTTAAACGAACACGTTCGTGAACACTAAACAAACGGGCACGAACACCTTAAAAAATAAATAAGCGAACATGAACACAATATTAAAAATTTAAACAGACACGAACCGAACACGAATACCTTCAAAAATAAACAAACGAACATGAACATAGTCTTGTTCATTCAAGCTCGGTTCATTTACGCCCCTAAAGTTTTATCCCTGGGAGTCCGAGACCATGGTAAGAAAGTTATCAAATATAGGGACTAAAAGTTAATTTATCCCAAAACATAAGTATCAATTTAAATCTCGAAATCAAATTAAGGTACCAAATAGTAGATTAACCCTTTTATATTTTATTTGGAACATGTTTAGAAGAATTGACTTGTTTATTTTTGAGTTCGATTATCAGCGGGACGCACATTTGATTCAAAAACTCTGTTTTTTTTTTCTTTCTTGAAGAACCGTAGGTTCATCATTCCATTACATTCATATATTTGCTTTATTGCTTCTCTTTTTTTTTCCGCTTTCTTCCTCGTTGTTTTCAGAGCATCGGCGCTTGCATGATCAGATTGTTCACCGGTAGAGCATTCCGGCCCTCTCATATTTCTGCTGTGCACCAAAAGATAAACCCTTTTGTCTTCTCTTCATTATGCGGGTTCTCAGCACAAGCAGCAATCCAGACCCAGCAAAACCCGAGCTCGATAAACGAACCATGCTCGCATTTCGATTCTTACATGTATGGTTCCCTGCTCCGAAATTGTATCCAAAACGATGACCCCATTTCAGCAATGGGTCTTCACTGTAAGATCATAAAGAGCGGTAACTGTTTAGATTTGTTTGCTACAAACATTCTCTTGAATGTGTATGTAAAAGCTGAGTTATTGTCCCAGGCTGAACTTCTGTTCGATGAAATGCCCCAGAGAAACACGATTTCTTTTGTTACTTTAATTCAAGGTTATGCACAGTGTTTGCGGTTTTCTGAAGCTTTGGTGTTGTTTTCTAGGCTACATAGGGAAGGTCATGAGCTAAACCCATTTGTTTTTACTTCCATTTTGAAGGTGCTTGTCAGTATGGAATGCTCTGAGTTAGCTTTGAACTTACATGCTTGCGTTTATAAGCTCGGCCATGAGTCTAATGCCTTCGTTGGAACTGCTTTAATCGATGCCTATTCTGTTTGTGGGTGTGTTGACTTCGCAAGAGAAGTTTTTGACGGGATTAGATGCAAGGATATGGTTACTTGGACAGGAATGGTAGCATGTTATGCGGAGAACGACTGTTTTCAAGAGGCATTAGAGGCTTTTTCTCAAATGAGATCGGTCGGTTTTAAGCCAAACAATTTTACTTTTGCTGGCGTTTTTAAGGCTTGTATTGGAATTGAAGCATTTGGTATTGCGAAAGGTGTTCATGGGTGTGTTCTAAAAACTCGTTATGAGCATGACATTTATGTAGGGATTGCATTGCTTGAATTATATACCAAATGTGGGAACATTGACAATGTTCAACGGGTTTTTGAGGAGATACCTAAAACAGATGTTATTCCATGGAGTTTCATGATTTCACGGTATGCACAGAGTGACCAAAGTGAAAAGGCTGTTGATCTGTTTTGCCGAATGAGGCAATCTTTTGTAGTTCCTAATCAATACACGTTTGCTAGTACACTTCAAGCTTGTGCAACTTTGGGGGATCTAGATTTAGGAAAGCAAATGCACAGCCTTGTGCTCAAGGTTTGTCTTGATGCAGATGTGTTTGTATCAAATGCCCTTATGGATGTCTATGCTAAGTGTGGAAGGATTGAGGATTCGATGGAGCTGTTTGAGACATCACCGAATAGGAATGATGTATCTTGGAACACCTTGATCGTTGGCTATGTTAACTGCGGGGAAGCTGAGAAGGCATTGGACTTGTTTATGGAAATGCTTGAAAATCGAGTACAGGCAACTGAAGTAACATATTCCAGTGTCCTCTGTGCTTCCGCCAGTTTGACAGCATTGGAGCTAGGAACTCAAATTCACTCCTTAACCGTCAAAACAAATTATGCTGAAAATACTGTAGTTCATAATGCATTGATTGACATGTATTCCAAGTGTGGAAGGATCCGAGACGCTCATTTGGTATTTGATAGGATGAATGAACGAGATGAAGTTTCATGGAACACTATGATCTCAGGGTATTCTATGCATGGGCTTGGTATGGAAGCTTTAAAAATATTTCAGATGATGAAGGACAGAGGGTATAAACCAAACACTTTGACATTTGTGGGCGTGCTATCAGCCTGTAGCAATTCAGGACTACTCGATCAAGGACAAGCTTATTTTTCCTCTATGTCGCAGGAGTATGGTGTCGAGCCATGCATCGAGCATTATTCTTGCATGGTCTGGCTTTTGGGGAGATCAGGTCATCTTGACAAGGCATTGAAGTTGATTGAGGAAATCCCATTTAAGCCTAGTGTTATGGTGTGGCGTGCCTTGCTTGGAGCTTGTGTTATTCATAATAATGTTGAGCTCGGAAGAATGTCCGCACAACGCATTCTTGAGATGGAACCCCAAGATGATGCAACCCATGTGCTTTTGTCGAATATTTATGCAACTGCAAGAAAGTGGGACAATGTCACTGCCATTAGGCAAAGCATGAGAAAGAAAGGAATGAAGAAGGAACCGGGTTTGAGTTGGATCGAGAACCAGGGAATGGTACATTATTTCAGTGTGGGAGACACTTCGCATCCCGATACAAAGGTGATCAATGGGATATTGGAATGGTTGAACGCGAGGACGAGGAGAGCAGGGTTTGTCCCTAATTGCAACGCCGTTTTGCTCGACGTAGAGCATAAAGAAAAGGAGCGTCTCTTGTGGGTACACAGTGAAAGGTTAGCTCTTGCGTTTGCACTATTTAGAACGACACCCGGAAGCCAAATCCGTATAATGAAGAACCTCCGAATATGTGTGGATTGCCATGCTGCAATGAAAGTAATATCGAAGATCATGCAGCGAGATATCGTCATCAGAGATATGAATCGGTTCCATGACTTCCATGATGGAATTTGCTCCTGTGGTGATTACTGGTAATTCATTCATGTGCAGCTACAGGCCGATTATCTTTCGGATTCTATCCTCCCCTGATATTGTAAGCATCTTCTCTATAAATGTTCTTGCAAAATAATTGACAGTTTTGTTAGTTTAGTAACATGCAAAATATTTGTGTTACATGCACGAACCAACTTGCCTCAATGGTTAAGAAAACGGTTGTTGTTCCTAGAGGTCACGGTTCGAGCACCAGCAGCTGCAGCAGGGTGATTGAGCATGTATTATCAAATGGTTGAGAGTATATTCAAAACAGATACTGCTTGTAATCACCTTAACTTTCAAAAAAAAAACTTGTGTTACATAAATATTTATTAATATTATATATTCGATTCAAATCCGAACAACTTATTTCCTCATCATTCTCTTCGGTTCACAAGGTCCTCATTGGAGAGAGGGAGAGGGGCTCCCATCCCATGCCATGCATGATTATTACGTATATAACAATATATGCTCCATTGTTACACTTCCCCCTTCCCAATATCTCCTTTGGGTCCCCTATTCATATTTTTATTAATATTTATTAATAAAATCGAAAAAATAACTCGTGTTACACAAATATTTATTAATATTATATATAACAATATATATATATGTTCGGATAAAATGAGGAATTGTTGAGTGTGGCCGTACTTCCTGAACATTTCAAATTCTTTTACAGTTTGAGTATTTTCTATTGATGATCTAATTTTACACTTTATAAATTTATAATACAAATTTTAAAGATTCGTATCATTAACATAAAATCTAGCCGCTGTCCCATATCGATCAAAGTGTATATTTATAGATAGTTTGGTACTATACAAAATAGACGTGGGTATCACGTTATTTAAAAGCAAAAACAAAATCTATATGTCACGTTAGACACTTAAAAGATTATGATTAGATTAAATAATAACATGGGGTGATGATGAATAATAATGATAATACATAATGATTTTTTTTTCTTATTTTAGCCGTAACATAAAGTGTAAATTTGGTATGATTTGAGGGAAAAAAAAGTTTATAGCAATAAGCTTTGAATATCATGAAATGATCCACATATGCGCAACTCTAGACCATGCACATCGAACGCAAGGTCTGAATAATAAAATCATCATCATATGTGGGTGTGAAATTGAATAAAAGCTTTTGAAAATTATGAAAAATCATTTCTCAAAACAAACGTGTATAATAAACTAAACCAAGAGCATGTGATGACAGTCTGGCGGTCAGAGCACGCTCACCTGCTCCACTTCTTTCCCTTTAAGTCTTGGGTTCAAGACCCTTCAGAAATATTGTCTTCAACTAAATTTTCCCCCTCCCCTCTGAGTAGAAGTAGAATAGGATTTAAAAAAAAAAATTAAACCAACTTTGTTAATGCCATACGAAACTAATAATTAGGATTTTAGTTTAAAAGGCCACTTAAATTGAGAGGGGGAATTTGTGCGGGAGAAATTATATTTATAGGCTTGGTTTTATCATATTAATTATAGTTTTAGTTAAAATAAATTAATGGTTGATGTGGTAAGTCAGGCCGATAATGTAACTTTCTTTGGGGAGAGGGTGTTCAGAAGAAGGAATACAACAATTTTTAGTTTATAAATTCGGTAATTTATCAAATTGGTCCTTTATTATTTTGTCTACATTAATCTTAAATTCGACAATTGCACGATCTAATAAAATCACGTAAATCAGTATAGATCTAGATTAAAAATTATGTACAATACTTATATATAATAAAAGTCGGATGTATATACTTAAAATTGCATGATGTCAATTAGGGATCTTAATTGGGCGAGAAAAGTGTGAATAGTACTCTTCCTACATTTATTTTTGTCAAAAAAATTTATTTTTATTCTCTCACCCACGACTCACTGCGAATACAAAATCTAAAACTATTCCTGCCTCACAACCCGCAAGACTAAAACCATTCACGCCCCATTACGCATGTGAGTCCTAAGACTCACCTAGTCTCTTCTTTACCCGTCACGTGACTCATTCATATAATATATTTATAAATAATAATTAAATAAGTATAAATCAAATTTGTGATGAAAAAAAGTATGAAATATTTGTTATTCGGACTCCTACCACATATGATACATTATTCCAACTATCATCATTCTTTAAAAATATAATAATATACGAAATTAAATTTTGTACAACACAAAATTTGGACTGAAAAGATAATAACGTCTATAGCACAAATAACATGTAAAATAATATTTCAATTGATGTAACAAACAAACAATATAAAAAGAAATAAAAAGAACCAACAAGTGTTGGGTGCAATGGCAAGACACATTGCTCTCCCAAAAAGAGAACTTAAGTTCGAATCTTGGAGAAGACATTGTTAGGAGGGAGAGCCACGAATCCCGAACATAAACACTATAAAATGAACATGTAATTTGATTATGATCCAAATTGACATAATATTTACAATAACCTATTATAAGATTTGTTGGTGCCGGTGGGGATGATACAGGGCGGATACAAATGCATATTCACGCCGCATCTAATTTTTATCTTTATTCCCGCCTTACAACTCGCGAAATTTATAATTATCTATATCCAATTAAATACATGGAATCGTTATCTTCTTCATCATCTGCTTCTTCTCTTTCTTTTTTCTCGCTACAGTCTACACAAAGTGTTTGGGTTTTTTTCCTGTTTATAAGATATGACCATGGTTCCTGCTGAAAACCTTTCCAAACAACATCATCTTCCTCAAGGCAGTGGTGGCGGCGGCGGCGGCGGCGGGGTTTATGGTTTTAATTGCGGTAGAAGTTACACGGAGAGTTTGGGTCTTCACGGTTATGACTATGGAAACGAAGCTTACTTAGGATCTGACCTGAGGCTGGTAGTTGCTACTTCCATGGCTGAAGATGAATCGAGTAAAAGTTGGCTCCAACTCGGTATAGGGGATGTTGGAAACCCGACGGACCCAACACACCCACTATAGAGGACCTAAGACTGACCACTAACACTACACCAACTCCCTGAGTCGGTTAGCCTTTTTATATTTAATTTCTTAGTGCACAACTTAGGCGGCAGTGCCGACCATATACCAATTAGGCGGTAGAACCGACCATATACTATTCAGGCGGCAGAGCCGACCATATAACTTAGGCGGCATAGCCGACCATTAATAGCAAATTCAGGTGCACTAAAAAATACATAAATTAAGGCTTAACCGGGAAACTCCTAACTACAAAAAAATAACACTTTAATTAATATACAAATATTACAACATTCACCTCACTACAATGTTTCTCAAAATACTAAATTATTTTCACTCCACACTTACTCTCTCACCTCACGTCACTCTCACCTTGCACACACTCCACTTTTTTTTTTCTTCAACTTTCTCAACTTACACTAACCCCACACATTTCTTTATTCACTCATCACTCCTCACTTTTCACACACCCACACTCACGCCACTCTTGCACACAACTCTTCACTACACACTTGCACACTCCACTTGCACACACTATCACCTATTTATAATCCACTATGTCGGTGGATATTTGGATATTTTATATAATAATATTATTATAATAATACTTTATATAATGGAGGACAACTAAAAAGATGAAGACAATTCTAGAGACATGGAGAAAGAAGTCGGTGCTTCTTAACACTCCCCCTCAACGACTTCTTTCTATAGATGATTTGCAGATCATACCGAGTGCTTCTCTGAATTTCTCAGACTTTGGTCTACTCAGAATCTTCGTAAATTGATTTGCAACTTGTTCATCCATCTTTGACGACCTCGTCTTGATCTCTCTTTCAAACATCTCCTTGATAAACTTGTTTGTTACTCCATTATCGACTAAGACACATACCGGTTGTCCTCCAATCTTCACTTGCTCGAACAATAATCCTTTCTTTTCAAACTTAGGCACTTCGTCATTGGCTTTGATAGACTTCAGGATATGGTGAGACTGCATACTCATATCTCCTTGTTGTTGAGTAACTTGCTCTCTTTCTCCTTTGTCATCTCTCTTTCCCTTGAAGGCTTCTTCCTTGTATGCTAGATTTAATCTTCGCCTTTTGTGTGATTTATTTCTTCCCGCATTATGGCTTTTGTTCCCATTTTGCTTGGAGCTCTCACGTTTCTTAAATTTGGTGTGGGGTTCGATAATAACAATGGTACGAGCTCCCTTCTTCATTTTTCCATGCTTACGCCACAACCATAGCAGCGTTGAATCTTCTAAATAATGTAATACATGATTGATCTTCCTGGCATGGTTAATCTTCTTAGCACCCTTCACGCCGTTTGTGGCTTGGATGTATTGTTCCAAGCTCCACGGAAAGTCATCTACATCCTTCGCGTTTTCATCCCCTTTATAAGACTTGGCGTTAGAAACTTCTATTCTCGAATAAGTTGGAATTGGGACGGATGATGTAGCTCCCCCGTCATGAGCTAATGCCTTCTTAAGAAACACCATCTCTTCCTTCATATCTTCCAATTTCCCACGTACCGTCTTAAGCTCTTCCCTTAGAGTTTCGTTCTCTTCTTTGAGGGTAAGAATTTCACTAGAAAAAATCTCACATTGTTGTGAACACTTGCATGTAGCCTCATTTAGGACTTCTGACATTTCTTCTCGAAGCTCGTCAACTTCCACTTGGCTTGGACGAAGCTCCTCAGATGTAGGTTGATGTACAACCGTCTTCCAGGGGCTTTTATCTTTCGAGGGTGAGCTTTCTCTTTCTTCACTTGGATCTGATGCTTGCTCTTTACTTTCTTTATTATCTTCTGAAAGTTCTTCTAGGTTATGAGATTCTGAAAGCTCGATCTTCTGAGGCGACCTCCAAGAAGAAGCTTCATCAAACACCACATTTCTTGAAGTGTAGCACTTGCAATTGACTGGATCACAACATCTCCAACATCTCTCATCATTGGAGCACCCATAGTCGACGATCCAATCCTCCTCGTAATCAATATTTGACTCCATAATTGTTGCAAGAACTGGTTTCTCCATGTCTTCTTCCAACTCTTCATCCTTGTATTTTGTATTTGTATTTGTAGTTGCAACGAGAATTGGTGCCTCCATGTCTTCTTCGAACTCTTCTTGTTCCACTCCAATAGAGAGTCCAGCTTCTGCATCCCATTCTTCTTCGCTGATGGAAGTTTCCAACATGGCCTCTCTTTTCTCCTCTTTTGTGGTGGCCATGTTTCCTTGGAAAGTTTGTCTCCTGGGGAATCTGCAATCTTGGGCAAAGTGGCCCTTCTTGCCACAATTGAAGCATTCACGACTCTCCCTCATGGGTAATCTACAATCTCGAGCAAAGTGACCCTTTCTTCCACAGTTGAAGCATTCACCACTTTGTCTTCTATCGTTCTCCTCGTATTGTTGGTGATAGTCTTCGTTTCTACGTCGAGCTCCCCCTGAAATGTTACTTCTATCTCTTGGATAGAGCTTGCCTCCTTTCGTCACTTCTTGTCTTCGTGACGTACCTTTCTTCTTGTTGGTGAAGAGCGCCTCCTCTTTGTCTTTTAGGGTTACGCCACTCATCTGTTTGGCTAATTCCTCCTGGTTAGCCAACAGGTTCTCTAACTCCACTAGAGATGGTTGAGTAGGCCATCCCCTTACAGCGGCGATAAACCCATTGTACTCGGGTCTTAGGCCATGGATGATAATTCTTTTCATCCTTGCCTCGCTAACCTTCTCATCTGGTGCAAGTTGAGATATCTCGCGACAAATAGATTTCACCTTGGTGAAATACTGAGCAATAGATAGGCTTCCTTGTGAGATGCCCGCGAGCTCATTTTCCAAGAGTTGGAGGCGTGCTTCATTCTTCTTTGAAAATAATTTCGCCAAAGTTTCCCAGGCTGCCTTTGGTGTCTTCTCATCACGAATATGCTCCAATAGGTCCTCCTCGATTGTGGTCTTCAATATATATAAAGCTCTCCCAGCCTTGATCTTCCATTTTCTCAAGGCTTCGGCATTCTCCTTCGGTGGAGGAGTTGTATCGGTGCCTGCGACTATTTCCCACAAATCCTGACCTTGTAGGTAGGACTCTATGCATGTCTCCCAATAACCGTAGTTGTGGTTATTGAGCTTCCTAATTCCGTTGCTTGTGCTTTCAAAGTCTGCCATGCTGACTGACGCCCGGTGTCCACTAAGCTTGGTTCCAAACCAATAGCTTCACAGTCCCTGACTGTGTTCCGACAGAGTCTCCACTTAGCACCTTGATGCAACGTCGACTAATGTAAGCGTCCAACGCTTACCGAAACTTTACAGTCCCTGACTGTATTTCGACAGAATCTTCCCTCAACGAACTGATGCACCGACTAATGTAAGCGTCCAACGCTTACCGAAGCTTTCTCCACTGGTAACGGTCCCGGACCGCCTGCTCTGATACCAATTGTTGGAAACCCGACGGACCCAACACACCCACTATGGAGGACCTAAGACTGACCACTAACACTACACCAACTCCCTGAGTCGGTTAGCCTTTTTATATTTAATTTCTTAGTGCACAACTTAGGCGGCAGTGCCGACCATATACCAATTAGGCGGTAGAACCGACCATATACTATTCAGGCGGCAGAGCCGACCATATAACTTAGGCGGCATAGCCGACCATTAATAGCAAATTCAGGTGCACTAAAAAATACATAAATTAAGGCTTAACCGGGAAACTCCTAACTACAAAAAAATAACACTTTAATTAATATACAAATATTACAACATTCACCTCACTACAATGTTTCTCAAAACACTAAATTATTTTCACTCCACACTTACTCTCTCACCTCACGTCACTCTCACCTTGCACACACTCCACTTTTTTTTTCTTCAACTTTCTCAACAACAAGGAGATATGAGTATGCAGTCTCACCATATCCTGAAGTCTATCAAAGCCAATGACGAAGTGCCTAAGTTTGAAAAGAAAGGATTGTTGTTCGAGCAAGTGAAGATTGGAGGACAACCGGTATGTGTCTTAGTCGATAATGGAGTAACAAACAAGTTTATCAAGGAGATGTTTGAAAGAGAGATCAAGACGAGGTCGTCAAAGATGGATGAACAAGTTGCAAATCAATTTACGAAGATTCTGAGTAGACCAAAGTCTGAGAAATTCAGAGAAGCACTCGGTATGATCTGCAAATCATCTATAGAAAGAAGTCGTTGAGGGGGAGTGTTAAGAAGCACCGACTTCTTTCTCCATGTCTCTAGAATTGTCTTCATCTTTTTAGTTGTCCTCCATTATATAAAGTATTATTATAATAATATTATTATATAAAATATCCAAATATCCACCGACATAGTGGATTATAAATAGGTGATAGTGTGTGCAAGTGGAGTGTGCAAGTGTGTAGTGAAGAGTTGTGTGCAAGAGTGGCGTGAGTGTGGGTGTGTGAAAAGTGAGGAGTGATGAGTGAATAAAGAAATGTGTGGGGTTAGTGTAAGTTGAGAAAGTTGAAGAAAAAAAAAAGTGGAGTGTGTGCAAGGTGAGAGTGACGTGAGGTGAGAGAGTAAGTGTGGAGTGAAAATAATTTAGTATTTTGAGAAACATTGTAGTGAGGTGAATGTTGTAATATTTGTATATTAATTAAAGTGTTATTTTTTTGTAGTTAGGAGTTTCCCGGTTAAGCCTTAATTTATGTATTTTTTAGTGCACCTGAATTTGCTATTAATGGTCGGCTATGCCGCCTAAGTTATATGGTCGGCTCTGCCGCCTGAATAGTATATGGTCGATTCTACCGCCTAATTGGTATATGGTCGGCACTGCCGCCTAAGTTGTGCACTAAGAAATTAAATATAAAAAGGCTAACCGACTCAGGGAGTTGGTGTAGTGTTAGTGGTCAGTCTTAGGTCCTCCATAGTGGGTGTGTTGGGTCCGTCGGGTCTTCCAACAGGGGATCAGAGTCAGACTCAGGCAACAAGAACATACGAACAAGGCGATCCGGCTTCCGGGCGAGGAGAGTCGACGTTGACGGAGCTCGATCTATTATCCGGTGGTAGCGCACAGTCACAACAAGCAAGGCCATTATGCCCTACTTTTCACATGCCCGAGTTTCGACCTCCACCACATCCAACGGTTGTCAATAGTTTTAGTACTTTATTTAAGCCGCTAGCACCGGCTTCTTCTTCGTCGTCGTTGCCGCCCTATTTCGGCAGACCGTTTCAGGTGCAACCGAGCTCGGAGGTTAGATTCATTGATCCTCCTAGAAGGCCCCATTCTGGCATTTGGTTTATGCTACAAGCATCAGGCAATCAGTAAGTACAAGCCTCAAACTTTATGTTTTTTGTATGAAAATTTGTACTCTTTTTTTCGTTCATATCACTACCATGAAACTCACTTGGTTTGGTTCGGATAAAACTCATCTGCCCCTTTTCAGTGCCTCTATTTATGCCCTAATACTAACAAATACTACAAGATTAAATTCTAAGCCCTAACCCTAAATTCTAAATCATAAACCTTGTATCCTATATCCTAAAAAAATACAACATGCCTTAAATTTCTTAAACCCTAACCACATTAATCCCTAACCTAAAACACTAAATCCTAAACTTAATTTTGAGCATGGGGCATATGTAAGGGCACCGAAAAGGGGCAGAGGATTTCCATCCGTTTCGTTCTTATTTCAGAGCAAAAGTACCAGTCTTGCCTCAAAGAGATATCTGAGAATCAAGTAATTCAATTCAATTCAATTCTCCTTGTGTTTTTTCACGTTCTAAGCTGTGTTCATGGCGGTTCATTTTCTGTTTCTGTTTTGATTGTTATCAAGGGATGGGAAGATGACAGTGAAGTTAATAATGAAGTATTTGGCCAACAAGCTGAGACTGGATAGCGAATCGCAGGTATTTAAACTGCAACTCCATTTTTCAGTTTTGCAGCATTTCTCACCTGCTTTAGGGTAGCAAAAAACATGGAATTAAGACATCGTTTTATCCAGTACTTAAGTTAATTAGTACACGGATTACAGAACTTGGTTGGTGTTGGGGACATGACAGAAACATTGGAACTAAATGCATCTTTCTTCTACTTCTTGTTTTTCATTTTCACTTGTCTGATAACATCATATAGTTTAGGTGGGAAGTTTATGTTTTTATATTCATTAGCATTTTAGCCCATAATCGGTGTTCCTTAATTGAGATTGTTCTAATGTTTCCCTAATCAGGATAATTAACATGGTTACTAGTTTTTTGTTTTTGTTAGTTATGGATGTTTTGATCAGTGACTAGATTAAAGGTTTAGGGTTTAGTTTATAACTTTGTTTATGACAAAAAATTTCGAATTTTGTAGTTTTCTCTCCATGCTCAACACTAAAAATTCAGATTTTAAGCCTTTAACTCTAGATTTTAAATTCTAAACTTTAAATCTTAAACCCTAAAGAATATATTCTACTCATAATTTTCACAAACTCTAACCTTAACACTTTAACTCTAAACCTTAAAAATACACCATACTTATAATTTTCCAGACCCTAGCCTTAACACTTAACCCTAAACTTACATTTTTTAGTGTGAAACATAGAAAGTGACACTGAAAAGAGGCAAAGGATTTCTATTCTCTCCATATATATATATATATATATATATATATATATATATATATATATATATATATAATATTACATGCCACTAAGAATTGGATAAAATCTTCTGCCTTTTTTGTGCTCATATTTATTTGCCTAACATTAAAAAATTAAATTTTAAACTTTAACCACAAATGTTAAATCCTAAATCATAAACCGTAAACCCTAATAAATACACCATATCTATAATTCCTCAAACTCTAACCCTAAACTATTATTTTAAACATAAATCTTAAATTCTAAACTCAAAATTTTAATATGCGGCATAGAAGATAGTTGAAAACTTGCATTAATACCACTTTTAGAGTATAATCACACAAATGGCGCTATTATGCATTAATATTTTTTTAGTAGACATATTCAATAGAATGTGCAGAATATTTTCTTTTTTCTTTTTAATTGGGTAATATTTCTGTCTTTCAAACGTGACCCTAACAACTGGTTAATAATATCATTAGCTACTTCCCAATTCCAAAAACAGAAAATAAATGCATGGATTATGAGGATTTTTGAGACAACATATTAATTATTTAGATTAAAATAACTGTGACCCTCAACATTCTATTTTGTTTTCAACTTTTGTTTAAGAATTATATAATCATTTAGAATGAATGCATTCTTTTATACTTTTGTTTCTTTCCTTGCACTTCATGTCAAGCCTGAGATCATTACAGTATTTTTTTTTCATTTGAAAAATCAAAATAAAAACACACCTAATCGCATACACATCATTATAGTGGCGAATCCAGAAATTATTTTCAAGATGGGTATAAGTTAAAATATTTTTCAGAAAGAGCACAAGTCATAAAAGTATTAAAATTTCAGGATGGACACAAGTTAAAAATTTAAAGACTAATTCATAAAAATTAAAAAAATTGAAGCCAAATATGTAAACTTTCAAAAGTTCAGAGTGTACTTATACCCACCCAAACTTTCACATAGATCCGCCACTATATATATATATAATCAGACAACTTTCACATTGTAGTTATTACTTATTAGGTCAACTCAGGCCAACTCGGCTGCCATTGATACCCAAGCAAATTCTTGGCATAAAATCTTTCATCTACCTACATATTTTTAGTTGAATAGTAAGAAAATTGGTGTCTTTTTAACTGAAAAATTTTGTTTGAACTTCGTAGATAAGAAAATATCACCGAGTGATCTTTATACTGCTTAAAAGTTTGGTATAATTTAATTCTGAATATATTCAGAATTCATATGATTATCGAACACCGAAAATCTCACGCACACAAAAAGAATATTAAATACTCAAGGGCAATAAGGATCACTATATTATACGGTAGTTAGGAAAAGCAAAAGAGATGCCCTCATGGACATAATGCAATATGCATTGAGATAAAAACGACATCGTGTCTTTTGATTTATTAATATTTTAGTTAACTTGCCAAGCTTTAAAGGTGAGTTCGGAAAAAAAAAATAATATCTTATTGAACTTGTCATGTTTGCAAGGCGAAGAAAAAATTGTAATTAAGATAATTATGTAATTAGGCGGTAGATAATTAAAACTTAATCGGAATTGTAGATGCAACGGTAACAATGGTACTGCATTGATTTTGAAAATAAATAAATTTAAGTTGAACTCATCGTGTTTGTCTAGCAAGTTTCAGTGAAGTTTTAATTATCTACCGCCTAATTACATAATTATCTTAATTATAGAAAAAAATCTGAACTCGCCTTGCAAGCATGATAAAATTAATTAAAATATTAATAATTTTTTAAATTAGCCTTGCCTGTCGGACGAGTCAAAAAAATTCGAGTTATTCGAGTTCAATCGTCATATTTTACAACTTAAACTTAAATTAAAAATTTTTCGATTCGAGTCGATTTTAGCGAGTTCGAGTCGATTCGATTTTTCGAGTTTGGTTTTAATTTAAACATTTTTCTATTTATATCTACATATATATTTCTTCATATTATTTTTCACATGTGTAAAAAAGATTTTGAATTATATCTACATACATATAAATTGACTTATGACTAAACAATACAATGATTCTAAAAGCACAAAAATAAGAACACATTTTCATCAAACAAGGTAAACCTGTCCAAATTTCAATTGTAACAATCAAACCAACAAAAAGAAAACTCAACCTTCCATTATAAACTACGGGCCTCGTTAAAAACCTCCTTCTTATCTAGGTAATGCCAAGACGAGACCAAAGATAGCGGAAGGAGGAAAAGAGTACCCTAAAATATATTAATAACTAAAGCAAATAACACAGTAGAGTTTAGAAAATCCAACATCACATGTCAAAAGATACAAACCAATAAAAACAAAAACATAATAGTTCAAAAAAGAGAATTGCAACAAACTTTTTTCGAGTTCCGAATTATATTGTCGAGTTTTCGAGTTTCTATACAAATTTAATTGTAATTATTTACCATGTTATAGTACGATTTGATTCTAATTTAAACGACTTTCTCTATTCATATAAGATATGCATATATATATATATATATATATATATATCTTCATATTATTTTTCACATGCATAAGTAAGATTTTTATTGTTATTTAATAAAAAAATATCATCTAAACTTCTAAAATATATTTATAATATTATTTTTAAATAAGGAACTTTTAAGGATAAAGTACTGATGGGGGTATACATGAGTCAATAAATTGATGTAAAGAAAAAAATTACAAAAAAATCGGTTGAATGATCAAATTGAATAAAATATAAAGTTAAAGGGCTAAATTAAAAAAAAGAATAAATTTGTTTAAAATATGAATTGAAGTTTTATAGATATTATATAGTGTTAGTGAATCATGTGGTTTAATTTTGGTAAAAAATAGACTTAAAACGAAAGAGAAATTAAAGAAACGGGAAACATTCAAAGTTGAGGGGCTAAATTACAAAAGTAGAAAATTTAATTTAAAAATATGAATTGAAGCTAAATAGGTATTCTAGTTTCTACATTGGTTTAGGAGCATGTGGTTCAATTTTGGTCAAAATTGACTTAAAACGAAGGAGATATTGAAGAAATGAGGAAATCATACAAAGTTAAGGGGCTGAATTGAAAAAATATGAAATTTATTTTAAAAATATAAATTGAAGATAAATATGTATTCTACGCTGGTTTAGGAATATGTGGTTCAAATTTGGTCAAAAATGGACTTAAAATGAAGGAGGAATTGAAGAAAAATGAAATCAGTGACTAAATTGTAAAACTGTAAAATTCGGTTTTTCGATTTTTCAATTTTTCGAGTTGGGCAAATTCCAAACCGACTCGAAATCGAAATTTTTTCGAGTTAATTGAGTTGACTCGAATAATTCGAACAACTCGAATAACTCGAAATTGAAAAAATATATCGATTTTTTCGAGTCGAGTTTTGCTCACCCCTAATAAGGGTGCCATAGAAATAAATAATTTTGTTGATCAATAAATAAATAAATTAATTAAAAGTGATATTTCTGAGAAAATGCCTAAAAATGTCCATAAAAATAACCTTAAGTGCAGCACTTTAATGGTATATTTTTGTAAAAGACCTATGATATATCATCACCCCGACATCCATCCACAAAATTACACCCAAAAAGTGAGAAGAAATCCCCTTTTTACGTCGGGGGCAGTGGCGGATCTACATGTTATTTTAGGTGGGCCTGTGTTTACTCTGAATTTTTCAAAACTCATACATTTGACTTTATTTTTTATATTTTTTATAAATTAGTTCTTAAATTTTATGATTTGTACCCACCCTAAAATTTTAAAATTTTTATGATTTATACCCATCCTAAAAAATATTTTAATTTGTGCTCACCCTCAAACAAAATTTTAGATCCGCCACCGGGGAACAATGCATGAGGGTGCCGAGTTGCAATAGTGGCATATAAGTTTGCATGATAGTGTTTTGGGTTAGTTTTGTTAAATTTGAAAATTTGTATATTTTTATATGTGTTATATTTTTTTTCTTCATCTGATATAAAGAGGTTTTTAACGAGACACACATATAGGTGTCAGGCGTATAAGTTTAATAACAAAATCATTTGCGAAGCAAAAAAAATAATTTTTGTCTAGGGAGAAAAGAAAGAAGAAATTTGTTCATATTGAGTCTAGAATCTTCAATTTAAGAGAAGGGAAGTGTCAATTGAGACCTTTTAACCACTTATTCTAGAGGTTATTGACGAGAACCTTCATTTTATGCATCATTAAATATTAATAAAATTTTAATATTATCAACTATTCACCGGTCTAAGAGCGTGAAATACTAGATTCATTAAGTAATGTCAAAAGTTTGAATCTTGAAATCTTAAACGAATTAAATTTATTTAAGAGAATTGTCTCTATTATGGATCTTTGTAATGCTCAATTGAATTTATTAGCTAATGAATAGGATAATAATAATTATAAAAAATAAATTGATTTAGGAGGGTTGCTCCTACCATCAACACCCGCCTATTAACGAATGTCATTATATAATTAATTATCAACATATAGATTTTTTTTAAATTGTCTAGTGAGATTACAAAATAGTATATGTTCATTAATTATAATCCTTTAACAACGTACACACTATGTGTTTTCTATTTTTACTAGAACCACTCAATGAGTTTTATAAGTATGGATTTAAACACTAAGAATGTATTGAATATAAATCGAATCCTAAGTAATTATTTGTTTTCTAAATGTATAGAGTTAATTATTTTTTTATAAAATTATAAGGTAAACTACAACATATACCACTAAACGTTAAGTTTAGTATCGATTATACCACTAAACTAAAAATCAATATTATTTTAACCCTAAACTTTAGTTTAAGTTTCATTATACCACTGGACCATTAGAATAGATGACGTAGACAAATCTTAAAGGTCCTTGTGCGATGACATGGAAGGTTTTTAACGGTCCAATGATATAATTAAAGTTGAAACTAAAAATTCAATACTAAAATAGTATCGGTTTTTAGTTTAATAATATAATAGATACTAAACTTAAAGTTCAATGTTATCTAGTCCATTTAATATTTAAAAAAAAAGTCTCTCTTATGTTTATATTTTTATGTTTAAATGAGATGAGATCAAAATTAAAAATTTTAATCATTTTAACATTAAATTTAGGGGAAAGGAGTATTAATTAAGAAAAAAATCAACACCAAAATTAATTAGAAGGGTATATTGAGGATAAAAATCTTATGTACTTTTGTTGGGTCCATTTTTATATTTAACACTAAAAAATTACATTTAAAATTTTAAATACTAAACCTTAAACCTTATAAGATACATATTACCTTTAATTTTTTAAATTTAAACTTTAATTTTTAGTATAATGACATAAATAACGAAGTAAAAAAGAGAGAATGAATTTAAATTCAATATATTTACCTTTTAATTTAGAATTAGGGTTTTATTTTGCAAGAAAGCAATCTTCCTCACGAGATGTGATCGGTGAATGTGACGTATGGTTGGGTAGGTTTTTTTATTTATTTTTTTGGGGGGGGGAGATATAAAAAATAATTTAATGAACAAATAAAAAAATCACATGATAGGACATATAACTTTATAAATGAGGTCTAAATAAATCTCGAAATAGTTTTATATATTTTAAATTAAAAATATTTAATAATATTATCTATCCGTTGATTTTGTATAATGAATGATAAGTTTGTTAAGTAAAATTATGGTTTTAATTCCAATGTTGTATTAAAGCAAAATGAATTAGAAAAATATATCTATAATAAAATTTTACATATCGATTAATAAATTAAATATTTATTATTACACAAAAATATCCTATATTAATGTTTTTTCTTTCATGAAAAATATAAATTAATTTTATTAGAGTCAAAAGGAACAATGATTTTGGCTTGCGAGTAAAGTCTATGTGGGTCCCGTCATGATTATTCCGGGCAGTTTAAGATCGTGGAATTAACGGGCAGGCCCGAGCGTGCTTGACCGCTGACCTAAATTGGAGTAGTGATATTTTTCAATATTTTTTTAAAAGCTAAGGTGATTATAAGTAGTATCTGTTTTGAATATCTTCTCAACTATTTGATAATACATGTTCAATCACCCTGCTGCAGTTAGGGGTGTTTAAATTCGGGTACCCGAAAAATCGGGTACCCGGACCTTCGGGTATTAAGTTTGTCGGCCCGTGTCCCGACCCGTGAATATCGGGTACCCGGTTCTCATTTTTTTTATTTTTTATTTTAAAATTAAAAAAAAAACCTTAAAAGTTCATAACACATGATCCAAACAAAAAAATAATAATTATTTGAAGTTTATAACCATAAGAAAGACATTAAAAATATTAATCTCGATCGTGATTTTTTTCGAATCTCATATTTTTTAAAAAACCTACTAATGCATAAATGCAATAGAGAAACCTTGTTGTTTGTTTCATATCGAATCTTACATATTCACAAAGTAATATTTTTTTTGAAAAATTTAAAACATGAAAGTATATAATACAAATATAGAATGAATTTAGGAATTTAAATATAGTTCTAAAGTAAAGATATTAAGTAATCTAATAAAATAAAAAAATAGGAACCGGGTACCCGAAAAAATCATATTTTTTGACCTGGGCCCGACCCGGGTAAATACCCGGTTATTTATGTTCGGGTAGTCGGGTCGGATAATTTTAAACACCTATAACTGCAGCTGTTGGTGCTCAAACTCGTGACCTTTAAAAACAGCAACAATTCTCTTAACTAGGTTTGTGCGATATTTTTCAATTTTTGTTCTTAGGGGTAGAGGAGCAAAGAATAAGAAAAGTTTGGCAAGGGTTAAAATATAATTCTTTAACTTTTAGAGGGATTTATGCATAATTAGGTGGGGACTAAGACCACTGCCAGCCCCTAATTTCTCCCCTGCCGTAAGTAACAGGATTCAAGTCTCAATTGCGATTTTAGTTGGTTGAATACGCCTTAACACTTTAGTAAACATTAGAGTTCGAATCTCGATATTAGTCAGCGGAGTTATATAATAGTTCAGGAGCAGCTGTTCTTCTATTTTTTATGACTATTTATATTTTGTCCCCCTTTATTTTTATAATTTGTCGAAAGATTCGAGTCGCACTATAAGTTTTATTCGCCGTTTTAATTGGTCGAGTGCAAATTAATATTATTTTTTAAAAATTTTAACATAGAAACTGGTTGCCAGGGACGGAGCCATTAAGGCTTCGGGAGGGGCAATCGCCCCCCCTCCATCCCGAAGAATTTTTTTTTTCATCTTTGTCCCTTTATTTAAAATTTTTTAAAAATTGATTTATTTATAAATTTACCCTCAATTTTAAATATTTATAGTTTGCCCCCCAATCTTAAATCCTGGCTCCGTCCCTGCTGGTTGCAATTTCTAACATGTATGAAATCTTTTTGAGGTTGCAGATAGAGATAAGATGTAGAGGGCAACAGCTTGAACCATTGTTGTCGTTGCAGCATGTAAGAGATAAAATATGGAGTTCAACTTCAGGACATAACAACAACAATGTCATCATGGTTCTGCATTATGCATGGTAGGAGCTAGGTCTTCAAATATTCGAAACAGGACAGAACCAGAATTTGGTGTTAAAGGGCAAAATATAAATGTTTGAAAATAGAGGAACAAATTCATAAATAATTTAATTTTAAATTAAATTTATATAAAAGAACGAAGGTGTCAAAAAAATCTTTTGGAAATTACCCCCACCCCATGTAGTATCGTCGTTGGACACCACCGCAACCTTTATTTTTCTTCTCATAATTTAATCGTTTATACAATCGTGATGAATGAATGAGTGAGTGAATGAATGTATCATTTCTTTAGTTACGGAAATCACTTTCTTTTAATATGTCGAGCTCAAGTTATCTGTGTAATAGGTACGTGTGAGTTTACAATAGGTGTAATGTCAAAAAAATGTCTCTAACGTTTAATTAAATTATCATTTTAGCCTATATTTTTTTTGAAGCAATTTAGCCTTTAACGATTTATTTTGGGTCGAAATGGCCCTTCTATGGATGAAAAGTGTTAGTCAACCAACGGTAAATTGCTTGAAATGACGTGACAAACATACATTACAGTGCATGCCGCGATAGCAGTGTCATATAGGTAAACATGCTGACTTTATAAAATGATATATCATTCAAATTATAATTTTAAAAATTGTATTATCACTTGTGATAACACCTCCTGTATGATTTTTTTATGTGCAATCATACTAATTTTACCAATATATAAAATATAAAATATTTTTTTTCTTATGACTTGTGATTCTGTCAAGTCATTTCAGGTTGATTATCGTCAGTTGACTAACAATTTTTATTCATAGAGGGGCTATTTTAACCCAAAATGAAACGTTGAAAGCTTAATTGCTTCAAAAAAATAATAAAGGTCAAAGTGACTATTCAGTCAAGCTCGGGCATTTTTGCACATTATGCCTTTACGATATACTCCCTCCGTCCCACTAAAACTGTCACATGTTGACATTTTTCTGGTCAATTTTTTTTCAACTTTGATTATAATTTATTTAAAAATTTTAATTAATTAAAATTTATAAAAAATATATTTAAAAACTACTTGATTCAAGATTTTTAAAATATATTTTTTAACATTTTTATCAATAATAAATTTTAAATTATAAGAGGTCAAAGTTGAAAAAGTTTGACCCAAAAATTGTCAGCATGTGACAGTTTTAGTGGGACAGAGGGAGTAATCCACAAGGCTGAGCTCATCTTAGCTAAAATAAAAAACTGACAACTTTTATAAAATCAAACTCCACAATACAATTTGAAAGGATCTAACCAGGGATGGACCGAGGGGTTGCTGGTGGGGGCAACCGCCCTCTAAAATTTTGAAAATTATATATGATTTAGAAAAAATTAGAATTTTTCTATGTATTTTCTATTAAAAATCTATTTTCGCCCCCCCCTAAACTTTTATAAGTTCGCCCCCTAAAAATTTATAAGTTCGCCCCCCTAACCTAAAGTACTAGGCCCGTCCCTGGATCTAACATGTTCATGAACATGTTATAGTCAACAAGAAACCAGCCACACACATTGTGAACATTAGTGGCATCTTTGACAAAAAAGGAAACAACAAGATACGTGCAACGTTGCCGTTCGTGTAGCCACTACAATAAAGATGAAAAAGGCTAACAAATATGAACCACAAGTAGCTTTGCATATACTTTTCATACGTGTATATATGCATGTATATGTTCATACATCGACATACGGTAGAAACGACCATATATATTTCATGATGGAATACGCATACGAAATTGGAGGTATGTGGCAAATCATGAACAAGTTTGGGTTCGTGTTGTTGCTGTTGAGTGTGTCGATGGTGGAGCAAACGGAGGGGAAAGGTTACGAGAAGCCACTCAACTGCGGCCACCTCGAGTGTGCTCCGTACAGAGTTATTCAGAGCCGGCCGGAGTTCGAGATCAGAAGTTATTCGAAGGCTATGTGGGTGGCTACTTCCCCCATCACCTCTTCCTCCTACAAAGATGCTGTTTCCAAAGGTTTCAAAATGTAAGGACACTAACAATGTATATATATATATTTGTTTTTCCTTCTTCTGTATATACAAAGACTCGAACTCAAAATTTCCTTAAGTTGATTATTGCTTGGACCAACCCCGTTGTATATTGTTTTTTTGACATTAATTATCTTCAAATTTTATCTTTTAAATTATGGTTTTTGTTTTCCTTGGCCAGCCTCCTTGCTTACATTCGGGGCAACAATGAGGGAGCAGTGAAAATGAATATGACAGCACCAGTTTTGGTAAACATACATCCAAAGACCGGAGGTCTGCACAATTTAACCTATGTTGTTCACTTTTACATGCCTCAAATATTCCAAAGAAACCCTCCCCGATCGGCGGAAGCGCACCCGGTGGAGCTGCCTCGGAACAAGTTTGCAGCAGTGAGGAGATTTGGGGGTTTCATGGATGATTCCAACATCTCTGCTCAGATATCAGCCTTGAAGAAAAGCCTCAAAGGCACCGCTTGGGAATCGAATAAACGCAGCGGTAGCGGCAGCGGTGGCGGCAGCCGGTCTCTGCTGTACAGTGCTGCTGGTTACAATTCTCCCTTTGAATACGAGAATCGTGTGAATGAAGTGATGTTATGGTTCAATTAGTTTTCATTTAATCTTAGACATGGAAAACATAATGCAAAAGATTTCCTACTAATCAAGAGGCTTAAATGAAAAATTATCCCCTAAATTATCGTTTTTACACCGATAACATATGTATAGTTAACATGTATACGTGTATCTTAAATATTACTAATATTTATAAAAAAATAATTAATGCTTAAAAAATATTAAATAAAAAACTATATAAGTGATCAAAAAGTTAGACTTCTAAAAGTTGAGTGACCAAATGTTAATTATTGGTAGGAGTTTAACTTTGATGATCAAAAAGTTAGTTTCCTAAAAGTTGAATGACTAGATTGAAAAAAAAATTATGACCAAAACATTGATTCCTTAAAAGTTGAGTGGTCATTTAGAATTTTTCCCAGAAAAAAACGCTAAACTTTGTTGCATGGACGCAGGGGATGCAAAACCACTATGCCTCTTTTATGTTTAGAGTTTAGGCTTTTAGGCTAGAGTTTACGGTTAGAATTTAAGAAATTTAGGATAAGTGTATTTTTTAAGATTTATGGTATAGGGTGTAGGGTTTAGAATTTAAAATTTAGGGTTAAGGCTTGGAATTTAATTTTATAGTATTTTTTTTAGTGTTGGGGCATAAGTAGGAGCACCGAAAAGGAGGCAAAGAATTTTTATACTGTAAAACCTGACTCGAATAAATATCCTTTTTTTTGTGCCTTTCTATGCCTCAACAATAGAAAACACTAGAAAAATTAAGTTTTAAGTCATAACCCTAAATTCTAAATCTTTAACCTTACACCTTATACCCTAAAAATATAACATACCCTAAAATCCTTAAACCCTAAACCTAATTTTTATTGTGAGGGACCGAAAGCAGAGAAATTTCTATTCAACCAGACTCACCCTGCCCGACTATACTTTCCTTAAAATTTGTCTCAACTCTAATCCGAATTTCAAAATAAAAAATTCATCCCTAATAAGTCGGAATCTATTAGATTCGAATTAAATTGCCATCTCAGCATTTAGCCCAATAATATATTTAACACAAAATAAAATAACGGTCCATTTGATAACCCAACGCTTCCACAAAACGTCAGCTTTGCTCGATCTTGATACGCGAACGAGAGATGGACATGGACCTGCCATCAAACCTGCAACACAATCTGGGACGGACCTCGGACTTTAAGTTAGGGGGCGAAAATAGATTTTTAATAGAAAATACATAAAAAAAAATTCTAACTTTTTTCTAAATCATATATGATTTTTAAAATTTCAGATAGGGCGGTTGCCCCCACTAACACCCCCTCGGTCCATCCCTGAACACAACCGCTGCTTTCACAAGCATCGAGCTTACAGTTCAAACTTCAAACATCGAAGTTTCTTTGTTTTGTTCCTTGAAGCAATGCTTCCCCTCCAAATTTTCAATTTCAATCCTCCATTTGCTTATTCAGCTCCCTAAGAAAACTCACTCAACTACTCCTCCTAATGACGTCCCACCATCTTCCTTTACATATTTCTCTTAAATATGCCTGCTCCGTCCCCTCCACTTCCCATTCCTCTGGTGTTTCCTTTTCTGTGTTCTTCAGATTCTTCCATAATGAGGAAATGCTGCTTCTGGGGTTTGCTTTTCATTGCTTTCGGCTTCGCTTGGAGGGTCACCGCCGAGCACAATCCCCGCACCGAAAGAATTTCGGGTATCTTCTGTTCTTATTGTTGCTCAAGATAACTCTTGATTTGTTGTACTTGTGCAGTTTTGTATCACCTTGATTGGATAATGCAGGAAGTGCTGGTGATGTCTTGGAAGATGATCCAGTAGGGAAGCTGAAAGTGTATGTTTACGAGCTTCCGAGCAAATACAACAAGAAGATTCTTCAGAAAGATCCCAGATGCCTCTCACATATGTTTGCTGCTGAGATCTACATGCACAGGTTTCTGTTATCGAGTCCGGTTCGAACGCTCAATCCCGAGGAAGCTGATTGGTTTTATACGCCTATATATGCTACCTGTGATCTTACTCCCACTGGCTTGCCATTGCCCTTCAAGTCTCCTCGGATGCTGAGAAGTGCAATACAGCTTATTTCCTCTAGCTGGCCTTACTGGAATAGAACAGAGGGTGCCGATCATTTCTTCGTTGTGCCCCACGATTTCGGAGCATGCTTTCACTATCAGGTAACCAGTTCAAGTCTCCACCAAACCATGTTTTGATAATCATATTTCCGATTCATTTCGGCATAACTATTCATATACATATATAAGCTAGGCATGAAAAAATACTCTTTGATAGCTGTAACAGAACAAGGTGTACTAGTTTGGGTCCTTCATACCTGTGATAAACGGTTCTAAATCTTCTCCAGGAAGAGAAAGCTATAGAGAGGGGGATCCTTCCGATCCTCCGGCGTGCTACCTTGGTTCAGACTTTTGGGCAACAGAACCATGTGTGCTTGAAGGAAGGTTCGATCACAATTCCTCCTTATGCTCCCCCTCAAAAGATGCAGGCCCGCCATATTCCACCAGAAACTCCGCGTTCGATTTTTGTCTACTTTCGTGGGTTGTTTTACGACGTGAATAATGACCCCGAAGGTGGTTACTATGCAAGGTATGTTTCTTTCGAGCTTTGGTATATTTAGGATTTAGAGTAATGAATGACCCTCATTGACTCCTTTGATGACTGGCAGAGGTGCAAGGGCAGCTGTTTGGGAGAATTTTAAGAACAATCCACTTTTCGACATCTCGACTGATCATCCAACCACTTATTATGAGGATATGCAACGATCTATATTCTGCTTGTGCCCGCTCGGGTGGGCACCTTGGAGTCCTAGGCTGGTTGAAGCTGTAGTATTTGGCTGCATTCCTGTCATCATAGCAGATGATATAGTTTTACCCTTTGCCGATGCTATCCCTTGGGAGGAAATCGGAGTGTTTGTTGCAGAAGAAGACGTTCCCAAGTTGGATACGATTCTCACATCTATACCGCCCGAAGTAATCTTGAGGAAACAGAGGCTTCTCGCAAATCCTTATATGAAGCGAGCCATGTTGTTTCCACAACCGGCACTACCCGGGGATGCTTTCCATCAGATATTGAATGGCCTAGCTCGTAAATTGCCGCATAAGAAGAGTGTTTACCTGAAGCCTGGTGAAAAGATTCTAAACTGGACAGCAGGACCGGTTGGAGACTTGAAACCTTGGTGATGCAGGTCTGGTTTCGACATTCAATTTTTCACCAAGCTCCCTCGGTCGTACCGAGTTGAGATAGGTATCCAGCTTATATAGAAGTCGAAATTTTTCTTCCAAATTCTAAATTTTGTATAGAAGCTCATATACGTAAACACGCATCTGGGTACATAGACATAAATATATAATCTTAAGATTGATACTCCATTCCATCACCATCGTCGTCATCGTCATATGAATCCCCAACCTATAGAAATTCTTTTGATTTGCTCCTGCTCCTCTTACTTGTCTTGAGTTATTCACATTATGGACTGATAAGCTGAATTACAACACTTATTCCAGGGTATTAGCTACCCAGACTTAATGATTTTTCAATTGACATCGACATTACAAAACTTCATTACTTCAAAAACGAATGCGGAACAAGTTCGAACACCAGCTCCAAACTTTGCAAACTGGTCACAAATATTATATCAATAAACAGAAAGCAAACAGAATCCAGAAAATGCTCTAGTTAATGCAAATAACCCAAAGTTCAACAACAGAACAAAAGAGGACAGCAACATCTGAAGAAGCTACTTAGAACTGCAAGTTACCGACAAACCAAACTTTGCTAATCAACAGAAAGCTGTCGCCGCTTGTAACGAACCATCACTTTTCCTTTCACACCCACCACCATAGCATTCCAGTCAATCTCAGGAAAGGGCGACACAAGCTCCAATTCAAAGTTCCTCAACAAATGGCTCCATATGGCCTTTATCTGAAGGTAAGCAAACGGTTCACCGAGGCAACCGTGCCTGCCACCTCCGAAGGAAATATATGAGAAAGCCCCAGTTGCCTTGTCTTCTTCCCTCCCAACGGAGAATCTATTGGGATCATATGTGTCTGGATCCTTGTAAATGTAAGGAAGCCTGTTGGCAAATGCTGGTGACGTTGCAACAATGTGACCCTTTGGGATGTCGTATTCTTTTCCATCTCGGGTTTTTACACTAAAATCACTGTGTGAGCTACGTAAAAGCATAATCAGTGGAGGGTGAAGTCTCAGAGCTTCTTTAATGCACCGATATAAGGTGTCCATCTCAGATAAGATATCATGATCAACCTTGCTTCCATGCTTTTGCATTAGTTGTTTCTGCTCCTCAAGCACAGCAGATAGGAACTCCTTGTGACGAAGGAGATAGGCACCGGTCCAAGTAGAGGTGATAGAACTGGTATGCTGCCCGGCAAAGAGAGCAGCAATGAGTAAGCCAGTTACTTCGGCCTCGGTAGTCGGGCGACCATCTTTATACTTAGATTCAATGAAACATTGCAACATGTCATTCTCTGACTTGCCAGCACTTTTGCGGGAAGCTATGATATTTGCAAAGATATCCGCAAGCTTCTTTCGAGCTCGGTCACGACGGCGATGAGCAGGGATGGGCAGGTAAGGGAATATTACACTGATGGGGAGCATGCCATTGTCAAGATCATGGAAGAGTGCAGAGACATCATCAAAAAGTTTATCGCGCACTTCTCGACCCAATAGACACCTACTCGCAGTCAAGATGATGAGATGCTCCAATTCATACTTAAGGTCCACCTCACCACTATCCCCCCATTTTGAGAAGTAATCCTGCCCAATTCTAGAATGATTAAACCACGAAATCACATCTATAGAGTTACATAACAGTGAAAAAACCATACAATGAACCGTGCAAAAGTTGACAATTTTCTATTCACTAACATGTCATTTAACCTCCCAAACCAAATGTACCTATGCTTATCATCCTTTACTTCCTTTTTATTCATCAAAGTAGTATGGAGAGTAAATCATCAAGCAACAACAAGCCGCCGACTATCTCAAGCACGCATAAAGAAAAGAAGCGGGAGGAGATCCACAACAACATGAAACACAATGCTTGAGTTGATTTTAAAGAAAGCAATATCAACATTCACAAGAGCATTATTAACAGTATGCAAATTATACTTCAATCTTCAGATATTCGGAATGGACTCCTAAGAACATAATATAAATCAAGTTCGTATCAGATCGCTCACCTCAGCTTCCGAAACCATCTGATCAACATAACCCTTAAGTTTATTAACTCGAAGTGACTCGGTAAAGAACCGGAACTGCTCTTGCCTGATCGAGTAATCCACATCAAAAACCACACCGGGTCCGAAAGTTGGCACATTGAACTGATAAACCTCCTGTTGGCTAAGGTCTGATTCTGAAGCCTTAAAGAAATGTGCTGAAACCTCAGGCCCGATCAAGAAAGTTATCTTCTTGTTAAACAAGTTCAAAGTGAAAACACTGCCGAGCTTCGGGTACTCCTCCCGGAGCATCACGATGGGGCCTTTCATGAATCGAAGGAGCCCACCGATCAGCGGCCAGGTTTTGACTACCGGCGGCACCCGTTTCTTAGATCTAGGCATTATGAGGAAAGATATGAGCTTGGCCACTACTAGAGTGGCTACTATGAGAATACCCATGTTCAAAAGCTTGTCGTTTACTTCCATGGCGACCCTGATTTGATAATTTCCTATCAGTTTTCAGTTGAAAATTAACAAAAACAGAGTGGGAATTAAGAAAGTTGAGAAGAATCCTTAATGAACACTCAGATCGTCGGAAAATTAACAAAAAAGTTTTGTTTTTTGACAGGAAATCAACAAACAGAATACGAGGGAAAATCCAAAGGCAACACCAACAATAGGAAAATGTAGAGTAATAATCTCAAAAATAATGTAAAAGAAATGAAGAGTGATTACCTGATCTGAAGAGACAGAAACGAAAGCACGAGAATGAATGAACTATAAGACAAACGTAGCAAACACAAACTGAGAGAATCACCACGGAAAACAAATACTATCCAAATTATAAAGGGTAAATTACACTGGAGATCACTTAATTAAAAGTTTATGATAAACAAAAGACTCTGTCGTTACAATTTAAAAATTGCTTGGTATAATTATAATTTTAATTATTAAAATTTATACATTCTTTTAATTTGATTATAATTTAAAATAATTTAATAAATTTACGTAATTCTCTATCAAAGCTTTGTCTCTCGTTCTCATTAGAGTCTTAGATTTACCTTCCATAACATAGGTGGAATATAGAGAGATTTTAGGGGCGTGAGCTCTTGCCAACTTTATTTTTTAATGATAATAGAATAATTTTTTAGAAGAAAAAAAAAATAAAATTAGATCTATAATCTCTTCAATATTTTTCAAGTCTTATTATAGCCCTCTCAAAACTTTTAATTTCATTATGGTTGTCTTCCTTTATAAGTTTCTAATATCATTTTTATTCGGCAAATCTTATGCTCTCTTACATTTTTGGTAGGTTCCACCAATGTGATGTCGGCTCATCTTTCAATAAACGTCTGTTTTTAGTTGTTTCTACCGACTCAAACACACTTTTTTAAGTAAAAGTAATAGCAAACGATTTCTGAATTGATCTCTAACAGGAGATTACAGTTCAAAATTAGCCATTCAGACAAGCGTTTATAGAAGCTAAAATTTTAAACTTTTCAAAACGGGTGTTTGTCCCCCCCCCCCCCCCCAAATGGTTTTCAACCCAACAGCTAACTAAGTCAAGTTCGAATATTGATGTTAAACTTTCAATTTTTTGGGACTGGAGACCATTTTTTTTATTTTTCAGTAAATTAATATTTGTCGTCTGTACATGTGCGATTTATTTATAAATTGTATAAATTATGTTTATAGTTTTAATAAGGCTCAATAGGAAAATAAATACTTAAATTATGTCATTTTTTCAGTTAGGTATCTAAATTATTTTTCGGGTCAAATTAGGACCTAAAATTTCGTGTTGTGACCCATTTAAGGTTCGCCTTTAATTTTTTCCGTTAAAGAACACATGTCATCTCCAGAAAATTCAAAAAATTATATTAAAAAAAATAAAATAAATAAAAATATATCATGAATTTTTCAAATATTACCAAAACAGTCCTCAAATCCTTAAACCCTCAAATTCAACTACTCCCGCCAGCGACGGAGTGAAGGGTCCTCCCCTCGCCGAACAACACGCACGTCGTTCGTCGCCCCTCCTGCCGTCGTTCGTCGCGAATCGTTCGAAAGAACCATTCGACAATTTCATCAATTCGCATGGCGTTGGTCAATTTCCATCGATGGGATGGTGGGGGAAATGGTCGTGATGGTACGACGACCGATGTGATGGGCGGCGGCGTGACAACCGGCCGCAGAATTGGCCCAAATTAGGATTTAGGTTCTGGGGTTTAAGGATTTTAGAATTTAGGGGTTGTTTTGTAAATTTTGGAAAATTTATAGATTTTTTGAAAATTAATTAATTTTATTTATTTATAATATAATTTTAGATTTTTCTGGATGCGACACGTGGCATTAACGGTGAAAATTAACAGTGAGCCTTAAATGTGTTACGGAATAAAATTTCAGATCTCAATTTGACTCAAAAAATAATTTGGACACCTAACTGAAAGAAGAAAAAAAACATAATTTAAATACCTATTTGACGGTTAAATCTTATAATAAATACTAATTAAAATAGTGATTTTAGGGTTTAGAGTTTAGGGTTTAAGGTTATGGGTTGTTGTTAGGGTTTAGGGAATTAGGGGTACGGTGTATTTTTTTAGTGTTTAGGATGTGTAAATTAGGGTTAAAGTTTAAAAATTAATTTTGAAGTGATTTTTAGTGTGGGCATAGAAGGGGACATGATTAGGGGACATAAATTTTTTACCTAATTTAATGTATTTTATTTCAACTCGACCCCGATTTATATAAAAAATATTAATAAAAATTTGAATAAATATGATATGCTCGGAAAAAAAACAACAAAATATTAACTATATTATATATATATATATATGTAACGGTTTTTTTTTCCCGCAAATCAAGTTCCCGCTACTTTGAAAAATATTCAATTTAAAAAAAGGGAATTTAAAATTAATTCGGGTTTCGGGAAAACAACCTTTTAAGAAAATCTTTTTTTCTCGGTTTGGAGTAGCCACCGGCCACTAAGGTAGGCCAAACACCGTAAAAACTAAACCAGAGATTTGTTTGAAAGGGTTCGGGAGTTGGTTACGTGTGGGGAAGGGTTAGCACCCCCATCACGCCCGGAAATCGGTACCAAAACAATTGTTGCTTTTAATTGATGGAAATTATTCAAAATTTAAAAAGACTTTAATTAGGGGGTTCTCAATTGAAGATTGGACTTAATTTATACGAGCTTTATCAAAATGGCAGTTTTAAATTAATTCGTCGTTTAATTAAAAAGGATGACGGTACACCGGACCAAAGACTAAACCGACATCATATAAGATTGACTGCCGTGTTAGTTTAGGGTTCGGATCTCGTATGTCACCTTTATGTATGATGCAAGCAATTAAAGAATGATGTCATGGTCTTGTCCATTTTAATTACGGATTTACCTTTAGACGATTCGAATTAATCCGAATATTCGCGGGACATCCAATAAGCTAGGCTAGTCGACCCGAATACGCGAATTAATAGGTATCTCCGTTTTAGAATTAAAATTAATTAATATACAAGTTAAAACGCTAAAAGTCACATGAATGACAATAAAAATGCATGTCACAAATATATTCGAACGATATTTAAAAAAAGCATACAACAAATACCACATGTATACATCACATAATATATATGTACATCACGGTAAAATATATATATATTCGATATGAACACACATTAAAAAAAGCCAAATACGTGAATAACAAATAGACATAATAAAATGCTGAATAAATAAAAAGGGTCATCTGGAAGAGACTGAAGCTGTAAATAAACCATTTTTTAAAGAGATTAAAATGAAAGAATAGGACTCGATCAAAATACACGAAAAGGCAAGAGGACCAAAAACATAATTTTCCCATCTGAAATTTAACCAAAACAAGATCTGTAACCCCCTCGTCCCGGTCTGGACGGATGACCGGTCCGAGTGGGCCACACGGGGAAAACCGAAGCGAAACCCGTTAAGGTTCCCCCTCGGTTAGCAACCCTATTTTTTTTTTCATTTTAATCTTGTCTAGAGTAGTATTAGATCCTAAGTGAACAAACAGCGGAACAACATACACGAGACGATCAAACGAGTCCAAACCAACATTTAATAGCCCAATTTAAACTTAAACTGCATGCGGTATCGATACTCCCAAGGAGGGTATCGATACGCCTTGACCAAAGTCAACACTCAGAGTCAACGCAGGAAGACCGTATCGATACAGCCCTTGAGCGTATCGATACGCCCTTCCGACAGTCAACTCCACACGGTCAACACTAAAAGACCGTATAGATACGACAGGGGCCCGTTTCGATACTGAAATCGGTAGTGTCTCCAGTGACCAAAAAGGTATCGATACGCCCCCCTCGCGTATCGAAACGCGAGGCCTGAAACACGAAGGCCATATCGATACGGGTCCAACCGTATCGATACCCCTGCAATGCAAGACTCCCAAACTCAGCGAAAACACACAAGACTCGAGCCTAAATGCAATTTAAGACTTCCCTAGTCCCAAACCAGTATCCATACAACATTATCAGATCAATATTCAACCATATAAGCACCCAACATGTACATACTCCAAGGAAATCATGCAATTGATCAAAGGTGACATTTGGGCATTTAGCGACTCATACTTCAACATTCAAACACAAAGACAACCCAAAAAGGCACATAGCCAACATTCATGGTAAGCAATTTAGGCATGGATTACAATTCAAACATGGCATCACAAGCCATACAAAAGCAACATAACATGGAGTCTAAGCAAGCTCTTAAACAACCAACAATCACCCATCAAAATAACTCATGTCCCATTGCTTAACTATTACATACTCAACGTTTAAAAGTTCATACTTGATGTACTCAAGCCAACAACCACACTTGGAGGCCCTCCGCTTGCACGAGCAACCCACGAACTAAGGATCTGCAATGTTGAACAAAGAGAGCGTAAGCAATGATGCTTAGTGAGGGTAAGCTCTTAAAAACAAACCTCAACATTGCAGGGTCCGAGCACGGCCTTAGCCAAGGCAAAACACATATTTACCAAGGATCCACAAGAGCCACCAGATAAGGATGCATGAGCAATATTCAATTAAATGCCATGATCATGAGCTTTAATTCACCACATATGTAAATTCATATAAACATCCAAGTAAGGATCATAAATCACAACACATTGATACACATATCAATCAACATTGGCACCTAGCTATGACCCGAATACGCGGATAAACACGTTGGAACTCAAATCCAACAACCACTTTACCTCACGGTGGGATTACACTCATAACCGGTCTCGCGGAGGGGATTCCACTCATCCTCACGCCCCGTCGATGGGATTCCACTCATCATCGACTATATATAAATACAAATTTCTGGGCGAACCTGTACTCCTCCTTGGTGACTCAACGCCACCAAGGCCACGCGCGACTTTTGACTCATGTGTACACACTAACATCCTAATGATCGATCATTTGTACTCAAGCATACTAGTGCCAACATTTTACTCATTCCACATTACTCATTTCAATCAATTTCGTGCTTAGCACGTACTCACCATGAACACAATCATGAACCATTACCATGCATGCCTCAAGCACCATAAATCATGCCTCATCTCACATGTATACACCATATACATAAATCAATCATTTCACAAGTCATACGAGGCATAAACATCCATACATACAAGATCATCCAAAGGTTCTAGATCAAGTTTAGGATTAGGCTACCACCCTAACCCTAACTCTAGGTGGGTCTACCAAGCCCGACCTAGTCCACATACTCGAACCAACCATTTAAAAACCATGTAAAACATTTAACCACTCACCTAAGCTTCCAAGCTCCAAGCCAAGCAAGCAACCACTCTTACAATCCCGGATTTCTTCTCGAAGCTTCTCCAACACCAATCTCCGCTTCTAAACAACCTCAAACACATTTCAAACAATTCCAAATCAGCTCAACATCAAAAGACCAACCCGGAATACAATTCAATCACAATTTACAATGTAGCAAGCTTGAACAAATCCCCTTTTTTTAGCAGACTTGGGCAGCCCCTAAACCATGTCCAAAAACCATATTTCCAACATCCATAGCACCCACAAAAGATCCCAAATCAGCCCCTATCCATAGTACTATCAATGGCCTATCAAAACCCACCTAAAACAACCCCCAAAGCTCACCCAAAACCCTCCAAAAACCACATGTTTACCCAAATCCGAAAATTGCTCAAAATCATTCAAAATTCACATATGTTATACCATTTGACCCCTATACATCATAACTAACCTTATTAAATCAAAACATTTAACTTAACAACATAAAGACACCATTTTTAATCAAATCCTTTGAAAACCCAATTTCCAAAACTTCAATGAAAATGAAAATAAATGGTACTTTCAAAGAGAGAGAGTTGAGGGGAAGTCAAAAACGTTATTACCTTTCAAAATGGAGTTGAAATGGAGGACCTTTTCGAATGGAATAGTAGAGAAATAGAGAGAGCTCTTCCAACGTTAGAAAATTTGAAGAAGATAATGAATAGTAAAATGGGGTGTTTTGTTTTATTTTAACTTAAAGGCCTAAAGACCAATTTGCCCTTAATGAAATGGATATTCACAAGAGTATGTGATCCATGGCCATTTGGGGTTTAATCCCAAAGCATAGTCAACATCAAATTAATTTGAAACAAAAATCCGAACCATTAATTAAATTATAAAACCGAACCCCAAATAATATTAAAATATTATTTTCACCTAACCCCTAAACCCGGGTGTTACAAGATCGGGACGAGATTGCAAATGTTTGAAAACGTGCAAGGACCGCGGAAGGGGTTTGAAAAGGCGGAAGCCCTCATTCGCGTAATTACAGGGACACGGAGGCCCTTAAAATACAATTAAACCAAAATTAAAATAAAAAATCTTTATAAAAATGGATTTAAAACATTTCATCTCTTTTGGAAACCCTAAAAAAACCTGAGACCCCCCTTCTTCTCTATTTTCTCTCCGGCGCCGTCACCGTTTCGGTCGCCGTTGCCGGCGCCGGAACGCTAAAAAACCTTTTTTTCTGACCTTTTTCGAACCCGAAAACCAAAAAATCACTTTCTTTTCACGAAACCAAAACCAAAACCAAAATCCCTACTGTTTTTATTTTGAAACCCAAAACCCGAATCGAAAAGGAAAACTCTTTGTATTCTAAAAATCAAGACAAAAAAAAACCCCTCACCGGCTCACATGCATGGCCTCGGGAAGGGCCACAGAGCTTATCGCCGGCGAGGACGACGGATGGACGCGAAGGTAAAACCCTTATCCTTTATTTTTTGTATCGAAATGAAATATAAAAACGATATACCTCTGGAAAACCTCCCTCTGCTTGTATTGATCTCTTTGAAGTTTGGTTACAATTGTTTCGAATACAGAAAGCTCTCTGAAAAATCTCTTCCCCTCTCATTACATTTCGCTCGGGTTTTTGTAGCCCCGAAAATCATCATTTTTCCTTTTTCTAAATACATGAAAATGCTGGATAATGCTGTTGGGTTGTTTGTTTGTATTCATGCGTTGCCTCTGTGATTTTTGTTTCGCTTCTGTGATTTCTGTTTGATACGCATTTTTCCTGACATTTTGGTTGTATTTTGGGCGCATGCGAGGTTCGTACGAGGGGACCACAAGGCTCGGTGGTTGGCCGGACGACGTGGAGCGATCCGGACGGTCGGCGGGATTCGAAAATGCCACCGGTGTGCTGCACGCGCGCATCTGGGAGATGGACAGACGCGCGTGGGAGACAGGACGTCGCGCGTGGGGATTCTGGAAACTTCTTCCTTCGATCTCAGCCGTCCGATGCGCTCCTGATCGAACGATGGAGATTGAGCGGCGCTGAGGCTTGAGGAAGGGGCCGGCTAGGGTTTCTCGCGTCAGATGCCATCTGGGCCGTTGGATCTCCCCTCCAGATCCAACGGTTATGGCTTGGCGGCTCCATCACAAAAGAGGGAATTAGGGCTAGCTTAACCATCAGATTAAGGCTTGGGTCTTTTTGGGCCTTTATGTAATATATTCTTTTTGGGCTTTCATTAATTTTGGGTTTTGATACTGTATAATGGACTGTAAAAATATAATTATTTGGGCTTTATTTATATCAAATATTTGGGCTTATTATTTACATTAGACTTAATTTGATTTCCAGATTCAATAATAATGATAGATAAAATAATAATAATAATAATAATAATAATAATAATAATAATAATAATAATAATAATAATAATAATATGATAATAGATAATAATAATAGTAATACTAATAATATATGATAACAAGAATAATAGATAATAATATAATATCAAATATAATAATAATGACAATATAAATAAGTAGATAGTAATATAATATATGGTAATAATGATATATGATAATAATAAATATGATAGTAATATAGTAATAATGACAAGATTAATAGGTGATTAATAAGGTAGTAATAATGATATCATATTAAAGCCCATTATTAAAAATAAAAGAAATCGGGTCTAACACCCCGGACAAAATTAGTGATTACAGTTGCCCCCCTTTGCTTATACTTGTAGCACAAGGATAAAGCAAAGACCATAAGCACAAATTTTGTCCGACTTCCCTGTTTGGATTCCGAGTCACCATGCACTTGAACTACTGGCGGTTCAGAAGTCGGTACGGGAAAATGCAACGGTCGCGGAGGCCTGAAGCTGTTTTTCTCATTTCAACACTCTTCAACCCTTCGAGGTCCGATCAAACAGATAATTAGCAGAAGCTCCATTCTCCAAGTGCCCGAACGGATAGGCGGGTTCTATTCTCCGAAAGCCCGAACAGATAGGCGGGTTCTATTCTCCGAAAGCCCGAACAGATAGGTGGGTTCCATTCTACGAAAGCCCGAACAGATAGGCAGGTTCCATTCTCCGAAAGCCCGAACAGATAGGCAGGTTCCATTCTCCAAAAGCCCGAACAGATAGGCGAGTTCCATTCTCCGAAAGCCCGAACAGATAGGCAGATTCCATTCTCCGAAAGCCCGAACAGATAGGCGAGTTCCATTCTCCGAAAGCCCGAACAGATAGGCAGGTTCCATTCTCCGAAAGCCCGAACAGATAGGCGGATTCCATTCTCCAAAAGCCTGAACAGATAGGCAGATTCCATTCTCCGAAAGCCCGAACAGATAGGCGAGTTCCATTCTCCGAAAGCCCGAACAGATAGGCAGGTTCCATTCTCCGAAAGCCCGAACAGATAGGCAGGTTCCATTCTCCGAAAGCCCGAACAGATAGGCGAGTTCCATTCTCCGAAAGCCCGAACGGATAGGCAGATTTCATTCTCCGAAAGCCTGAATAGATAGGCAGATTCCATTCTCCGAAAGCCCGAACAGATAGGCGAGTTCCATTCTCTGAAAGCCCGAACGGATATGCAGATTTCCTTTTACGGGGAAAGCTTTAAAATACCTGTCGGAAATAGGTAAAAATAATATGATGTTGTGAGTTAGCATGCCCCTAATCCTGAGGATGCCTAACTACAAATGATGTATGAATTATGACATCAAAATACTCGGATGCTTCTACTCTCCGAGTTGGTCAATCTCGACCTTCTTCTTGTCTCTTCTTCTCCTTAATCTCTTTTAGCTTTCTCATCTCTGCCAAATCTTGATCTTTTGATCTCTTCTCGGAAGATAACTGCTGACTTTCGCTGGTCAGACTGGACGTAACACTTCTCGTAGTGCACATACTCAAAGCGTTGCCCCCTACTCACTGGGTGCTCAACCATTTTCTTCGTCTTTACTTAATGCGACGATTTTTCTCTTCTCTCAACAACGGGGGAAGCACATGCCCCCAAGTCCTTGAACTTTTTCTGGAGTTCATTTTAGACTGGTCCATCTTGACCTTCTTCTTCTTAACCTCTTTTGGCTTTCGTACTTGCCAAATCTCAATCTTTTGATCTCTTCTCGAAAGATAATTGTTGACTTTCGCTGGTCAAACTGGACATAACACTTCTCGTAGTGCTCTTTCTCAAAACATTGCCCCCTTCTCAAACTGGGTGCTAAATTATTCTCTTCATATTAATTCAACACGACGACTTCATCTCTTCTCAATAATGGGGGAAACACATGCCCCCAAGTCCCTGAACTTTTCTCTTAAGTTCATCAAGGTCCAATTTCATCTTCTGAAGCAATCGAAACATTTCGACAAAAATTTGCTTCAAGTCCCTGAACTGTAGTATGTAGGAACTTATTAAAATCTTCACCATAGGCACTGACAAGCTGTCATTTGTATTCATGACATTGCATTCTAAGCTTTATCCCCGAAGCAATGGAAAAAATTTATTGTGTTCACAAAAGATTTAGATTGCATCTTTTTAATTTCAAAATGAGATGCGTTTTCAAAAACAAAATGTTCTCTTTCAAATCATGGGTATATCAAGCTGGATTAAATACCCTGAATATCAAGTGCACGAACGACACTGTCATGGCTTACCAATGATTGCCTCAAGCATCATGTGTCTAGGAGACCTCGAAAGCTGAGCTGATGTCTGAAAATGTGACAAATTCTCCAAGTTATTTCGGCTTTTTAATCAATTAGATTCATCTTCTATAGGCTTCGCCTTTATCATTTCTTTATAATTTTGGGGAAGTCAACTCATCACATTCCTTTGGCTCGAAATAAATGATGGAGCAAACAACAAAACCCCGAGCTACTCGGCATTGTCATGATTTGAAAATATTACCATCACTCATGTAGCTAAGGTGAATGGTAGGGGTGGGAATTGTCGGGTACCCGGAATTCGGGTACCCGAAAATCCGGGTACCTCATTAAACGGCCCGTGTCCCGGCCCATTATATCCGGGTACCCGGGATTCGGGTACCCGGTTCCTTTTTTTTTTAATATTAAAATTAAAAAAAATCACATGTTAAACTCAAAAATATTTAAAAAAAATTAAACTTAAAACTTAAAAGAATATAATACAAACATAGAAAAAATGTAGGGATTTAAACTTAATTTTAGAGTGAAAATATTAAGAAACATAAAATAAAAATATAATTTTAAATATAAAATATATATATTAAATTTTATCGGGTCGGGTCGGGTACCCGGTAAGAGAAAAATTTCGGCCCGTGTCCCGGGAAATTTGCCGGGTCGGGTACCCGGTCTGGTCGGGTAATTTTTTTTCGGGAATTACCCGGTATTTTTGTTTCGGGTCATCGGGTTTTCGGGTCGGGTCAATCGGGTCGGGTATTTTCTCCCACCCCTAGTGAATGGTGCATAGCAACCTTATTGGTCTTTTGCTACAGCGGAGTGCCCCAAAAATTCCACACTCATATCCGAAGATGCCTATTACCAGGCTTCGAACATTGGAGTGCTTTTGTTAGGCTTTTAGTATTCTCTTTCTCTTGTCTTCTCTTTTTTTTTTTTCTTTTTTTTCTTTTTTCTTTTTACTCTTTCTCTTTTTCTCTTTCTCTTTTTCGTTTTCTCTTTTTTCTTTCTTTTCTTTTTCTTTCTCTTTTTCACTTTCTCTTTTTCTTTTAGCAAGGAAGATTTCCGGTTATTCTCCCGAAGGCCCTAATTATATGTGTACTTAATTAGATGACCAAATTAACTTGGAGTGTAAGCCATATGTTCATCATCTTCAAAGCTTTCGATTTCCACTAGACAAAGGCGGCTCGAAGTCAACCTTTGCGGTCAAGGTCAATGTCCTTTGTGCAATTGATATACGGAGACTCGATAGACAAATATATACACACAAAATGAAAAGGCAATTGAAACATAATGCATCCTTTCATTGAAATTTTAAAAAGCAATCTCAGGCCCTTACAAAAAATCCTTGCTACCTTTGGGCAAAGGGTAGCAAAGTGGATTCCACATATCACTTCAAGGAAAGATTAAAATGCATTGAAATGGAAGCAAACTTGGATGCATAAAACTCTTAAATACTGTTGAGCTGACCATCCATTCCACCCTTCAAACTTCTTCGAGGAACTCAACCTCCTTATTGTCCATCAAATCCCGAACCAACTGCTTGAATTCGGGACAACTCTGAATCTCGTGCCCCGCAGTCTGATGGTACTCACAAAATAACTCATGGCCGTCATATACCCCCTTCAGACCATTCTCAAATCGGCTTCTAACTTAGCAAAACTTTCCTCCATTTGCCTCCTTTAATGGCGAGTAAAGTGTGGGTGTGGAATCTTCGGCAGTCACGAATGCTGCCATGACCTCGAACAATTAATTCCATGATTTAATGATGTAATGCATGAAAGGTGTATGCATAACTGAAACAAATGAATGAAGGCAACAAATTAAAAAACAATGGAATGCAAGGAAATGTTGATTCGACGAACATCCTCATTAAACAACTTTCCATAACGGAGATCAAGTCTTGTTGCAACGAGGTAATAAATACATAGGGTATGATTTTTTTAATAAATTTCTCGTCCCTTTCCTTCAAATTAGGGTCCCGAAAACTCCGTTGCTATGGACTCTTTCTCCCATTGTGAAAGTTTTCAACTTTAGACTGTTCTCGATCAACACCTCGTATGAGAATGCGACGAGAATGCAAAAATAATCAAAACAAGACAAGAAGGCAACTGGGTTAGTAACACCAATAATAAAGACTGAATAAAACAAGTCAACAGAAAACACCAAAGCAGGTTAACAAAGCAAGACCTATTAGCATGAATTCTAATTCTACGGTTATCCGCATGGCTCTAATCGGGGTGGGCTTCTTAAATTCTCACACATGTGGCTCGGTTCTAACAAGGGTACCCGAACCTATTTTATCACCTACTAAGGTGACAAAAGCCCCAATTCTGGCCCATTACAAGCTTGCGAATTGGTTTCGGTTCGGGGGAAAGCACGACCTAATGACGTGGAGGGCTGCTCACATGTCAAATGCGTGGATTCCGGAAGTGAATTACCGACCCGTGGAGGGAGACTCACGTGGGTATGGGTGTTTCACTCCCACTTAAGGGACGAAGCTCGGGTATAGAGCCTAATGCGTGATGCAACACATGTCGGTGATTCCTTTGAAATTAAACGAAAAATTAATTCAAGACCACCAATTATCGAAGCTCGTATAATTCAAGTTCCATTTTCGAGGAAGAACCATCTCGCTAAAGTCAAATTAAATTTCAAAAATTTCCATCATTAAAAGCAACAAGTGTTTCTTTGGCTTAACTCTCTTTTTGTTTTGAAAAACAAAATTTCTCCCCAACGGAGTCGCCATACTGTAACGGGGTTTTTTTTTCCGCAAATCAAGTTCCCGCTACTTTGAAAAATATTCAATTAAAAAAAAGGGGGAATTTAAAATTAATTCGGGTTTCGGGAAAACAACCTTTTAAGAAAATCTTTTTTTCTCGGTTTGGAGTCGCCACCGGCCACTAAGGTAGGTCAGACACCGTAAAAACTAAACCAGAGATTCGTTTGAAAGGGTTCGGGAGTTGGTTACGTGTGGGGAAGGGTTAGCACCCCCATCACGCCCGGAAATCGGTACCAAAACAATTGTTGCTTTTAATTGATGGAAATTATTCAAAATTTAAAAAGACTTTAATTAGGGGGGTTCTCAATTGAAGATTGGACTTAATTTATACGAGCTTTATCAAAATGGCAGTTTTAAATTAATTCGTCGTTTAATTAAAAAGGATGACGGTACACCGGACCAAAGACTAAACCGACATCATATAAGACTGACTGCCGTGTTAGTTTAGGGTTCGGATCCCGTACGTCACCTTTATGTATGATGCAAGCAATTAAAGAATGATGTCATGGTCTTGTCCATTTTAATTACGGATTTACCTTTAGACGATTCGAATTAATCCGAATATTCGCGGGACATCCAATAAGCTAGGCTAGTCGACCCGAATACGCGAATTAATAGGTATCTCCGTTTTAGAATTAAAATTAATTAATATACAAGTTAAAACGCTAAAAGTCACATGAATGACAATAAAAATGCATGTCACAAATATATTCGAACGACATTTAAAAAAAACATACAACAAATACCACATGCATACATCACATAACATATATGTACATCACGGTAAAATATATATATATATTCGATATGAACACACATTAAAAAAAGCCAAATACGTGAATAACAAATAGACATAATAAAATGCTGAATAAATAAAAAGGGTCATCTGGAAGAGACTGAAGCTGTAAATAAACCATTTTTTAAATAGATTAAAATGAAAGAATAGGACTCGATCAAAAGACACGAAAAGGCAAGGGGACCAAAAACATAATTTTCCCATCCGAAATTTAACCAAAACAAGATCGGGACGAGATTGCAAATGTTTGAAAACGTGCAAGGACCGCGGAAGGGGTTTGAAAAGGCGGAAGCCCTCATTCGCGTAATTACAGGGACACGGAGGCCCTTAAAATGCAATTAAACCAAAATTAAAATCGAAAATCTTTATAAAAATGGATTTAAAACATTTCCTCTCTTTTGGAAACCCTAAAAAAAACTTAAGACCCCCCTTCTTCTCTGTTTTCTCTCTGGCGCCGTCACCGTTCCGGTCGCCGTTGCCGGCGCCAGAACGCTAAAAAACCTTTTTTTCCGACCTTTTTCGAACCTGAAAACCAGAAAATCACTTTCTTTTCACGAAACCAAAACCAAAATCCCTACTGTTTTTATTTTGAAACCCAAAACCCGAATCGAAAAGGAAAACTCTTTGTATTCTGAAAATCAAGACAAAAAAAAACCCTCACCGGCTCACATGCATGGCCTCGGGAAGGGCCACAGAGCTTATCGCCGGCGAGGACGACAGATGGACGCGAAGGTAAAACCCTTATCCTTTATTTTTTGTATTTTTTGTATCGAAATGAAATATAAAAACGATATACCTCTGGAAAACCTCCCTCTGCTTGTATTGATCTCTTTGAAGTTTGGTTACAATTGTTTCGAATACAGAAAGCTCTCTGAAAAATCTCCTCCCCTCTCATTACATTTCGCTCGGGTTTTTATAGCCCCGAAAATCATCATTTTTCCTTTTTCTAAATACATAAAAATGCTGGATAATGATGTTGGGTTGTTTGTTTGTATTCATGCGTTGCCTCTGTGATTTTTGTTTCACTTCTGTGATTTCTGTTTGATACGCATTTTTCCTGACATTTTGGTTGTATTTTGGCCGCATGCGAGGTTCGTACGAGGGGACCACAAGGCTCGGTGGTTGGCCGGACGACGTGGAGCGATCCGGACGGTCGGCGGGATTCGAAAATGCCACCAGTGTGCTGCACGCGCGCATCTGGGAGACGGACAGACGCGAGTGGGAGACGGGACGTCGCGCGTGGGGATTCTGGAAACTTCTTCCTTCGATCTCAGCCGTCCGATGCGCTCCTGATCGAACGATGAAGATTGAGCGGCGCTGAGGCTTGAGGAAGGGGCCGGCTAGGGTTTCTCGCGTCAGATGCCATCTGGGCCGTTGGATCTCCCCTCCAGATCCAACGGTTATGGCTTGGTGGCTGCATCACAAAAGAGGGAATTAGGGTTAGCTTAACCATCAGATTAAGGCTTGGGTCTTTTTGGGCCTTTATGTAATATATTCTTTTTGGGCTTTCATTATTTTTGGGTTTTGATACTGTATAATGGACTGTAAAAATATAATCATTTGGGCTTTATTTATATCAAATATTTGGGCTTATTATTTACATTAGACTTAATTTGATTTCCAGATTCAATAATAATGATAGATAAAATAATAATAATAATAATAATAATAATAATAATAATAATAATAATAATATGATAATAGATAATAATAATAGTAATACTAATAATATATGATAACAAGAATAATAGATAATAATATAATATCAAATATAATAATAATGACAATATAAATAAGTAGATAGTAATATAATAGATGGTAATAATGATATATGATAATAATAAATATGATAGTAATATAGTAATAATGACAAGATTAATAGGTGATTAATAAGGTAGTAATAATGATATCATATTAAAGTCCATTATTAAAAATAAAAGAAATCGGGTCTAACACCCCGGACAAAATTAGTGATTAATTACAATATAATTATAAATATTAAGTCAGATCGAAAAAGTTTCATCCTAAACTCCAACTCTAACTACCTAATTTAAACTTTTCCAAAACTCATCCACCCCGAACTCAAATTTTAATTTTTTTTTTAAAAAAAAGACACTTTTATTAGATCAGGTCTGAATCTGATCAAGAGCAGGCGGAACCAAATTATTATGCCATCCATATTTCGACATGGTCTCTACGATTGATAGCCCAAATACATACGATTAAAAGCCCAAGCCCATCTGTTAAAACAATAATTTCGACTTCATGGGTTAAGTTTTTAAAGAAAATATTTCTTGCAATAAAAAATAATTATTTTAGTTTTAGGGTTTTAGAGATTTTATTTTAGATTTGAGGTTTAGGGGTTTAAAATTTAGGATTACAGTTAGAATTTAGGATAATATGTTAGGGATTTAGATTTTAACATGTGAACCCTAAATTTCAAACCCTTGGATCCAAAATCATGAATTGAATCTCTAACCCTAAACTAACACGCTTGTAAAAACTTTTTGTTTCCACCGTCAGTGCATTGAATAATGGATTAATATCCTATACACTGGTGGTAGAAACTGAAAGTTTCCACAAGCGCCTTAGTTTTAGGGTATAGGAAGTTAGTATAGGCTATAGGGTTGAGGGGTTTAGGTGTAGTGGTTTAGAATTTAGGGATAGTTATTTTAATTTAAGGTTTATAGGTTAGGGTTTAATTTTTAGGATAATATGGTGAGGATTTAGGTTTTAACCTATAAACCATAAATTATAACCCTAAACCTTAAATTGAAACAACTATTCCTAAATTCTTACCCCTGCCCCTAAACCCCTAAACCCTATACCCTAAAACTAAGGCGCTTGTGGAAACTTTCAGTTTCCACCGCCTGTGTATAGAATATTTATCCTAATTTTTTTATTAAGTAGAGACGTAATTACATTTTTAATGTATTCAAATCTACACAAGATAAGACAACATGAGCATTATAGATCATTCGGTTAATTAATGCATTCCATAGGTTAATTTTTTGGTATAAAGTATTAGAGTCATTGATCAATCAATTTGAATCGAATATTGTAAAAACGATGATATTCATAACCTTTATTTTATTCGCAACGTTAGAATTTTTATCTCTGACATTATTTTTTATTTCTGACATTGTTTAAAGAATCTAATGTCACGTCCCGCTAAATTAACTCATATTTGATATTAAAATTTGAATTCTAATCAAATTTAAATGATACCCTCAAATAACCAATTAAAATCAACTTCAAATTCTATTATTTAACAGATCTGAAAGCTCCTTTTCTAGTACAATAAATTTAGCCCTATACAATATATTACCTGGAATTCCTATTTTTCAATGTTTTTGTATAAAAAATTTCTGTCCACGCAAGCAATCTGTACTTGTAAATAATTAATGGTTTAAATTTGAGGTCGGATATTGACATTTGGACTGGATAAGAGCAACAGGGCCCCTCGAGTTTGCACGTGGTTTGACATTCGGGCCTTTTCCTTCCCATTTTGACAATTTAACCAAATTGTTTCTAACAGGGTTAATATACTTTTTTTGGTACCCAAACTTCATTTCAATGTTCAAATTGGTACTTATAGCTTTTTACGTCCAAACTAATACTCGAACTTAAATTCTTAACTCTTACGCAACATTTTGGTATTTGAATTTGACTTTGTCTCGGAGACGAAGCTAGAATTTCACATTACGACAATGAAACAAATTATAATTCGTAAGGGTAAATGCATGAATTTCCATTAAAAAGACAAATTAAACTATAAAAAATATAAGAACATAATTATAATTAAACAATTTGAATCGAGAGGGGCCAAGGCCTTTGTCTATCTCATTATATCATCAATTCTTTTATATTTTAAAAATTAATGTTTAAAATAAACATTTTATCTGCTTAAAAACATTTTTTGACAGCAAGTCTAAACATTTAAATTTTAAATCAATCCAAAAATAATTTTTAAAACCACTTCTCGAAAACACTTTTTCATCGTTATTTCCAATAAAATCTTAAACATCAATTGAACATATCAAAATTGAGGAAGCAAAGTATGAATGGAAATTTAAACCTTTTAAAAGGTTGTTGAGCTACCAATGTAGACCAAGTACCAATTTGAACTTTAAAGCAACTTCAAGTACCGAAAAGTATAATTACCCTTAATAATATTTTAACGCGACCCGCTTGACCTCGGAGTAAACGCTTACGGCCTTATACTAAGGGATTGGATCAAAGTATAATAATAATACCTATTGGAATTTGGACTCTTCTACTATGCAATATGCCAACATATCATATATCATAAATATTAATTTATAATCCGATTTTGTAGAGATTTAATATGGGGACAACATTTTAATTTAATTTTTTATTTACAATATTAGTATTTGAATTTCTGACCTCGTTTAAAAGATTCAGCGTCTCATTTCGTTAGATCAAATGATTGCCAGTGGTAATTATATCTTTTTTTTAGTTACCATCTCGGTTCCTCAGTGTATTGACTCTGATTAATCTGGGTTGATCCGCGTCAGACATAGGCTTTGGTGGATGAGTCTCTCAATATAAATTTTCTACATACATAAGGTCTCGAACTCAAAACTTATTTAAGCGATATCAAACTGTTTTCGTAATCGTTTCTTTTTAATATGGCATAATAGCTTTTGAACTACTATTTTGGTGGCATTATAAAATGGACATCTTTTGAACACGCATGTTGGTGGAAGCTTTTCGTTGTTTCCTTTTGGCTTGTTTTCATATACTTCTTATTCTCCAACTAATTCACGTTATAATTCTCAAATTCTTTTTCTTTTATTTAAGATTCATGTTTAATGTTTATGATTGTTCTCTCAACACTGTGATCTTCAGGATTTGATTTAAATATTGAAAATTATGTTTAATTTAAAATTTTAGAAGATTGAAGAGTAGTTTTATTATTATATTAACTAAAAAACTTTACAACTTTTGGACTAAAAGAAATGTTTTTCAAAATTAATGCGGTAAACGATAATTTTACCATTTTATTTATTAAAATTTTATAATTTTAGGAGTCGAAATAGGGGCTACCAATAATGGATAAAAATCTTCTGCCCCTTTTCGATGCCCCTACTTATGTCCCAACACTAAAAAAACACTACAAAATTAAATTTCAAGCCCTAACCCTAAATTTTAAATCGTAAACACTACACCATATACCTTAAAAAATACACCATACCCTAAATTCCCCAAACCTTAATCATAAACCCTAAACTTAATTTTGAGCATAGAGACATAATTAGGGGCACCGAAAAGGGGCAGATGATTTCTATCCAGCAAGGATAAAAATTTTCTGCCCCTTTTCGGTGCCCCTATTTATGTCCCAACACTAAAAAACACCACAAAATTAAATTCCAAGTCCTAACCCTAAATTTTAAATCCTAAACACTACACCATATACCTTAAAAAATACACCATACCCTAAATTCCCTAAACCTTAAGCATAAACCCTAACCTAAAACCCTAAATCCTAAACCTAATTTTGAGCGTAGAGACATAAGTAGGGGCACCGAAAAAATTATGGGTAAAGTTATATTTAGTTCACCCAATTATCAAAAATTACATTTAGATCACTCAATTATGGGTAAAGTTACATTTGGGTTACTCTTCATATTTTAAAAAAGTATATCAATTTGCGTATTAGATTAATTAATGATTTCAAATGAAGTACTCTAATGTTAACGACGGTATATAAGTGATTTGGAAGTAAAAATAACTATATTGATGTACTTTTTTAAATATGAAGGGTAACCCAAACGTAACATTACCCATAATTGAGTGATCAAATGTAACTTTCGATAATTGGGTGATCCAAATATAACTTTATCTATAATTGAGTGACTAAAATTAAAAATCAAATTTAATTTAAAAAACCAAATATAAATTGAGTATTAAATTTAACTTTATGCAGGAGCCGTATATAAATAAACGATGGAAAAATTGCCAGTGACAGTGATGACAAACAAAGGGTGGATTTGCTTAATGAGTCAATCCCGAGTCTGGAAGGAAACGCAACGAGATGAGTCTGACTCAGACGGGACCTCCCAGTGACGTGGTTCAACTAAAACACACAGCCGAAAAAAGCCCCCATCACTGTCGACGATCATTATAAAATACTTCAACAGAAAAGCAAGTTGGAAAAACTTTGTAAAGAAACCATTTTTCTTTTGGCCTTTGCAGCTACAAAAAAGATGAAGATGATGTCTGTTGATTCATTCATCCCGGAAAAGTCACAGTTTTGAATAACAGCAGCAGCAGCAGCAGCAAATTTTTAATACAAATGGAGGCCGTTAGTTGTTGATTTGGTCACCGCTGGAACCCTTTATCTCTCTCTCTCTCCTCCTCTTTCGTGCTGGTTTACAAAAAGAGCACCATTGTTGCCGTTGTTGACTCGCTTGTTCCCCTTGTTTACTATTAAAACCCTGACCATGAAACCCCTTTTGCTCGTTCTTTGTGATTTCATTTGAAGGGTCTGGTTTTCTTGCTCTTCTCTCACTGAATGCTCGTTCTTTTGCTTTTTGTAATATTTTAACTTGTTTACCTTTTGTAACGCTTTGTTTTGTTTGTGTTGGTGCTGCAGAGAAGCAGATATGTCGTTTTTACCAGCACGAAAGGGGAGACACAGGCAACGGTACGAGGGTCATCTCAGACTTGTTGCTGGGTAATAATCTAAACTATTTTCACTGATTTTTACTTGTTTATGTCAGCTCTGTTAAAGCTCAAATAGTGTTTGATATTTGTGGTAAGCTGCATGCTTTAATTCAATCAGAAAAACAAGTGCCAAATTATTGATGGTGATGTTACTTTCATGTGAATAGACTCAGTACTCTATGATTAACACTAAAACAGAGATGGGGGCCATTGCCTTGACTTTCTATGGCCCTCCTGTTCTTGTCTAAGTCTTGATATTTAATTGCTTCACATGGACTTTTAGGAAAAGTTAAATTTCATTTTTACTGTTTCTGGTGCAAAAATTAGGTGCATTCCATACAGATTCCAGATGGATGTCGAGGATAGTGACGGCGGTGTGACGAGCAGGATAACTGTTCTGATGATATCCACGCCGAATCGCGATGATCTTGTCTTCCCTAAGGTATATATATACTTGTCTTCCTACTCAATTACCGTGTTATGTGCTAAACTATTTAGTCTATGATGATGAATTTGTGCGAAAACCGTTCGATGGATGGGATTGTTGAGGTTGAGGTTGACAACTTTCATGTCATTGTTAGGGTGGATGGGAAGACGATGAGACGGTTCATGATGCAGCATGTCGTGAGGCCCTGGAGGAAGCCGGAGTGAAAGGAATACTCGATGTAGGTTTCGATATCCCTTTCGGATACCAGACTTAATCTGTCTTTTTTTTGTAATTAGTAGTGCTATTGATGTTGTTGACAGTACTACAATTTAGTAATCTCTTTGAGCTGTGCTAGCTGTTCTTGCTTTGTTTGATGCATTAGTCCATCTGAGTTTCTTGTTAGCATAGAATTTGACTCGGTTCGATTGCAACGGGGTCAGTATTGGCAACTGGAGGCTAGAATTTGATGGAAATGGTGATGTACTTATCAGGCTGTATATGCTCCATGGCATGATGAAATCATCTATCATGGTCTGGCCTAAAACAGGAAGAAAAAAACAGAATTGCTCTTGAAGCAGTCAAAATTGTTATGCTGATGCTGCACATGTGTTGCATACCATATTGCAAGTTCAATGAGAATTGCCTGTTGAGATCATAAGAATCTGTTTTCTCGGCATCTGTTGTCCGAGTTTATATTCAATATTTCTAAACGAAAACCGGGTTACTTTGGTCCGCTAATGACATTGTCATTTTCACTTCATCTAGGAGGATCCACTGGGAGTCTGGGAATTTAGAAGCAAGAGTAGACAAATCTGCTGCAACGTGGAAGGTGGTTGCCGAGGTTATATGTTTGCCTTGGAGGTCACGGAAGAACTCGATTCGTGGGCAGAGCAAACCAGTTACAAGAGGAAATGGGTGAGTAAGAATACTAATGCACATTGCACATTGCATATGTTACAGCCATATTTGAATGCTTATGATTCATGCTGTTTGCATGTTAATTTTCACAGCTTTCCCCTGAAGAAGCATATAAACATTGCCGGTACGATTGGATGAGAGATGCTCTTCGAGTATTTTTAAGTGCCATAGAGGATGACCGGACGAATGGGAGGGCAGAAAAGTTTGAGGAGCTCCCTATGTTTCCGGCTGCCGATGCCATGACGGAGCATCAGATGTTAACATCAGCCGGTTGCTCTACGAAACCGCCCGCCGTACAGCATCTTGAAGAGTCTTTTACTAGTAATAAGTGTATTGTGCAGGGCTAATCAGTTAGGGGCTTGCCCATCCTCAACTGTTGAATACTGTGTCACATTCAGTCTTCTAATCTCCTCTTGCTAGTACAACTTCTGTAAAAAAAATGAAGGCAAATGTGGAGGAAAAAAAATCAGAAACTTAACAGCTTTGTTAATATCAAGTGTTTAAATTATACTAAGAGCTGGAATATTTGTGGATCATAATGTTCATTAGGTGTTCTCAATTCCCACTTATTTACTATTATCTTATGTAATTTTAATATTTTAATTTTCTTTCAACACACTTTATACGATATAGGTGGGAGGGGTCGAGTCATCGATGTGAGATGGATCCAGAAAAAGGGGGTTCTAGTTATAATCCGGTTCACATGATATCGAATTAGTAACATTTAACAACCACAGTAGATTTTATTGTAAGTAATTAGGTTGTTATTGTTACATGATCGTAATAGAAAAAAAGAGTAAACTACATGAATGACCATCTAATTATAATTTTTCCAATAAAATTACTTAACTATTTAAGTGATATCAATTAAGTTCTCTGTCGTTAAAACCAAACGGAGAAGGTGACGTAGCACTTAATCTCTGTCATTTACCTATTTATATCAATTTGGTTCTATATATTTTCTAACTTAGAAACATTGAAAAGTGTAGGATTTAAGATTTAGAATTAAAGTGTAGGGCTTAGTATTTTTTTAGTGTTAGAATTAGGGTCGGCTTTGGGCAGATCGAACTAGTCGACCGCCCAGGCCTCATATTCCTAATTTTTACTACTTAAATAATTATAATAATTTTTTTTCAAATTTTGGTTATTTAACTAGATAGAGACCTCCACTTTGGGCCATAAATAATAATTAAACGAAATAATAATTTGGCTATAATGTTAGATAGAGACAATTTTTTTCAATTTTTACTACTTAGTTAAATAATTATAGTTTAATTTTTTCTAATAGTTATTATTAGGGGTCCAATTTTTTTTAATATTTGTTATTTGAGACCCAATTTTTTAAATACTTGTTATTAAAGACTCAATTTTTTCTAATATTTGTTATTATGGCCTACTCTTAAAATTCTTTTTTTCAATATTTGTTATTTGAGGCTCAATTTTTCTTAATATTTGTTATTAGGGACATACTCTTAAAATTCATTTTTTTCAATACTTGTTATTAGAAGCTCCATTTTCCCAATATTTTGTTATTATGGGCTACCCTTAAAATCTATTTTTTTAATACTTGTTATTAGGGGTCTAATTTTTTTTCAATACATGTTATTTGATGTTCTTAGGACCTACTCTTAAAATTTAATTTTTTTTCAATACTTGTTATTTATGGTCTATTTTTTCAATGCTTGTTATTATAGGCTAATTTTCCCAACATTTGTTATTAGGCACATACTCTTAAAATTAAAATTTTTCGATATTTTTAAGGCCTACTCTTAAAGTTCATTTTTTTAAATATTTATTATTATAAGCCTACTCTAAAAGCTTATCTTTTTCAAGACTTATTGTAGAAGCCTAATTTTTCAATTCGCCCCGAGCCTCCAAAATCTTATGACCGACCTGATTAGAATATACAGAAACATCGAGAAGGGAGGAATGATTTTTGTTATGTATAGACTGGTACTATTAGTCTAAAAGCTTAATTGTGGAAATGATGGCCACTGACAGTTGAATGATGATTGGATTGTGATAGTGCAGCATGCAATCATATGGGGAAGCTTATTACAAAACCTTTCCGATCGAGCTTATATTAAGTTATACATTCAGATCAGACGGTCGCGGTTTGGATGCGGTCGCGGTTGCAGCGTTATATCGCGGTTTCGAACAAAATCAACTTAATTGCAACGATTGCGAACCGTTTTTTACTTTAATTGCGGTTTCAGACGGCGGCGCAACCGCTATATCACGGTCGGGTCCGCTTTTTAAATCTATGCTCCCGTCTGTTTCTCTCCTCCAAGCTCTCATGATCTGAATCTTTAGTCTCAAAACTCACTAGCCATGGAGAGAAAGGAGTTGATAATCATTCAAGGAGCACATGTCAATCATCGGCGTGTATATATATATATATATATAAAAGCTTTGCTGATGAGCCCATGATTGCAGTTCCTCTATGGAGATATCATTGAACTCCAGTTTGACGAATGATGATGAGTAATACTAATATGGTTGGTTCAAGTGGTAAGCAGCTTAGTATCATATCGAGTTTGAAGCCTTATATATGTAGAAAATTTTCGCTGGGAGACTGCCTACTAAAATCAGGTGTGCAATGTAGATCAATGTGGCAAACGGGTCAATCGGTTCGGGTCATTTCGGTTATTTCGGGTCTGATATCATTCGGTTCGGATCTATTGTTCGGTTGATTTTCGGGTCGGTTGATTTCAGTTTTGTTCGGTTCGGGTCAATTTAAGTTTTAGGTTGGTCAGTTTTTTACACCCTTTATACGGCTTTATAAAGCCAATATATTTGACTTTTTGATGAGTTGTGCGATTGTTTATATCTCATCTTTTTTATTTCTATTAATATCTTTTATTTATTTCGGGTTGTCTTCGGTTCGGGTCCATTCGATTCAGTTCTATTTCGGTTCAACTAAAAATCAGTTAATTTTTAGTTTGAGTTCGGTTCGATTTTAGGTTTCGGGTCAAATTTCGGATAAGCATGTTCGGTTCGGTTCGGTTTCGAGTTTTGTTCGGGTCTTGGGTCAAGTTTTCCGGGTGATGATGAATACTGGGGTGAAAATGATGATGAGTACTTGTAGTACTAATCTAAGTCATCAGAATCAAACATTCTCCCTATTTAAACACCCAACATGCAAACAGCCGATGAACAAGTCCAATTTGTCATTGAAAACCTCCGATTCCATACATTTCTTCATCTTCATGGATTTCAGCAACTCAAAGCCTTTCTCTTTGAAAAACAAAAGAAAGCAGCGCCAGCAGCAGCAGCAGCAGCACCAGCCGCAGCAAGAAGAAACGAGATACTTGGGAGTAAGGAGGAGGCCATGGGGTCGATACGCAGCCGAGATAAGAGACCCTTCCACGAAACAAAGGCATTGGCTAGGCACGTTCGATACGGCCGAGGACGCCGCCTTGGCCTACGATCGTGCCTCTCGCTCCATGCGTGGCCCCAAGACTCGAACCAACTTCGTCTACTCCGATATGCCGGCTGCCTCATCAGTCACCAATATCATCTCCCCCGACGAATCACTTCATCACATGTCCATTTTTCCCACTCATCAAAACGATGCTAACCGGAACCCGGTTTTATTCAACCACGATCCTTTCGATGTAAGCCGGTTTTGTTCCGGATTACCAGCGGAAAGCGATCCGGTTGAGTCTTACAGGCCCATTACCCGCCTCATGGATGGTGCAAATGGTGGTTCTCTACAGTTCAGGGATGGCTCTGAGTTGCCACCTTTGCCACCTGATGTCTCCTCCACTTGGTATGGGCACGGCTCGGGTTCAGATATGGGTTATGGAGCTTGGAATAACACGGGCCTTGATGGGTTTGACTCAGGAGTGAGTTTGGGCTTTAACTCGCACGGGTTGGAGGAGGAGCAGCGCAGCTCAGTCTACGGGACGATGCCATCGGTTCCTGACACGGTGGCTGACGCATTTGGTTTTGGTCCATCGTCGGGTTACTTCTTTCAGTAACTTTCTCAAGATTTATATACATTACCAATGGATTTCTGATTGTGATGTGTTCGGTGATGAAAAACAACTAAAAATTTGATATTCGGATATGATTTTAAAAATATTTATGTATTTTTTTATTAAAAATCTATTCTCGTTTTTAAAATTTTATAAATTCGCTCACCTTAAATTTTTATAAATCCGTTCTTTAATATAAAATGATGCGTCCGTCCTGCATGTGTTCTTTTATTCGGGAAGATAAGTAATGGTTCCACGTGGTGTTGTTGGATTTGGGTCCATTTTGAGAAAATGATTGGTTTTTACTAAACTTGTTTGGTCAATTATCGGCTAAATCGATTTGAAATTGATTAATTAATTTTTTTTGAATAAAAATTGATTAATTAATTGAATTAACTGAATTCTAAGTATATGAAGAATATATTTTTAGTTTTAAGTCTAAATCTCATCAATGACCCATTATATTTAAAGTCTAATATTTATATTTTAATTCCAAATTTAAATTCAACCAAAAGAGAGAAAAATAAAGTCTAAAGATAAAAAATGTCTAACAAAACAATCATTTTCAATTTATTGCTACTTCGATTGCTATTTTAAATTAAAATTAAAAATTATTAAAAATTAGCTAATTCAAAAACCAACTAAATTAACCGAATTTGATTCGATTTGATTAATCGTTATAAATTTTAGGAGTTTGGTTAATTCAATTCCGGATAGTTTAATTCGATTAATAATTGAATCAACTGTTTTTAACACCCCTATTTACATCTATACAAATATTTAGTGTCATGAACCAACTTAGTACTAGACTTGATATTAATTGTGTTAAAAAAATATCAATTTATCCTTATTTTAAACTATGACAAATGTTACTGTAAGGATATTTTTCTTTCTATATTTTTATATAATTTTGAATCCTACGAGTAGTCTGAGTGAAAAAAGGATGATGTTTATTTTAAGAAACTTAAATTCAATTTGTTTTGTCTAAAATGTGTGTACATTTTCTAAAAGTTTAAGAATTTATATGAACAAATATTTCCTTATAATTACCTTTAAACTATTAAAAAAATATATTTCTATATAAACTTTAAATAAAAAATTTAAAATTTATTGCTTGAAAATTAAATAAAAACATGAGTTTCACACATAAATATATAAGGTTAGAATAGTAATTTAATTTCGGGTAAACTACTTATTTGGTATTAACTTATTCATGTAATTCTGTTTCGGTCACTCAACAATTATTTAAAAAAAAAGTTGTGCCTAATGTTATTTTTATCTACTTTGATTCTCGGAGGTTAAAAATTAATGGCAAAAATAACGTGATATTTTTTATTATTATTTAAAAATTATACCATTTTATCTATCCCATTGGTGGAATAAAATCAAACAAAATATTCACCTACTAGAAATAAACTCTGGTCCTCTTAAATCAGGGTCAAATGTTCAACCGCTGAGCCAAACAATTTAAATTTGTATTAATACTGCCAAATTGTATATCTAATTTACAATATGTCACCACCATAAAATAAAATGTTTCAACAAGCGGCTATATTAAAAAATTATACCTTTTATGGGAATTAATTGGAAAAGTACTCCATTAATAGTTATTTAGAAAAATATTCTTATTTCAGTTCACGTAAAGCAAACTCGCGTTTAGTTAAAAGTGAGTTTCAATCTCGCTTTTAGTTACTCGCGCTTAGCTGAAAGCGAGTTCTGCGTAAAAAAACTTGGTAATTTTTTTTTACCTATTCACTCAATACATAACTCGCGTTTAGCCAAAAGCGAGTTTGCGTTTAGACTTGATATTAATTGTGCTAAAAATTATCAAGTTGCCCTTATTTTAAACTATGACAAATGTTACTGTAAGGATATTTTTCACTCTATATTTTTATATAATCTTGAACCCTACGAGTGATCTCAGTAAAAAAAGGTGATGATGTTCATCCAAGAAAACGTAAATTTAATTCGTTTTATCTAAAAGTTGTGTACATTTTCTAAAGATTAAGAATTTATATGAACAAATACTACCTTATAATCACCTTTGGACTATACAAAAAAATATCTCTAAATAGACTTTAAATAAAAAACTTTATAATTTATTACTTAAAAATTATATAAAAGATTAGTTTCGCACATAAATATATAAGGTTAAATAGCAATTTGATTTTGGGTAAACTACTTATTTGATATTAACTTATTCATGTAATTTTGTTTTGGTCACTTAATCGTTATTTCTTTTAAAAAAAAGTTGTACTTAACATTATTTTTTTCTACTTTGATCATCGAATGTTAAAAATTAACGACAATAATGACGTGATATTATTATTATTGTTATTGTTATTATTATTATTATTATTATTATTATTATTATTATTATTATTATTATTATTATTATTTAAAAACTATACCATTTTCTCTCTCCCATTGGTGGAATAAAATCAAACAAAATATTCACCTACTAGAAACGTAAAACGTTCAAACGCTCAACCGCCAAACAATTTAATGTTGTATTAATACTGCCAAATTTTATATCTAATTTACACTATGTTACCACAATAAAATAAAATGTTTCAACAAGTAGCTATATTAAAGGATTATTCCTTTTTTTTGGAATTAAAAGTTCCCATTAATAGTTATTTAGAAAAATATTCATCTTTCAGTCCACGTAAGGTAAACTCGCGTTTAGCCAAAAACGGTATAAAAAATTGGTAAATTAATTTTTTTTATTTCTTACCTACCCACTCAATATATACCTCGCGTTTGGTCAAAAGCGAGTTTATCTTACTTGGACCAAAAGGGGGTATTTTCTAAATAACCATTAATAGTAGGGGTGTTCAAAAATACCCGACCCGACTACATGAACATAAATAATCGGGTAATTACTCAATTTTTTCTTTCTCCCGGGTCGGGCCCGGGCCGAAGGATTACCCCTTATCGGGTACCTGATGACTCGTTTAATATATTATATTTTAATATTTTTCTAAAAAAACTAAAATCCCTAAAAAAAACTAAAATCCCTAAACATTCACCCAATCACTCACCCTCGTCTGAATCATCTCCAACCCCAGTCGCTCTTGCAATCTGTCTCTCTCTCGCCATTGTCCATCATCGTCGGTCGGCCCGTGTTCCAGTGGCGGTTACTCCCCGCCCTTCGAGCCTCCATCAGATTCAGCAGTAGGCAGTAACACTCTAACTTTTACTGGGTAAAAAATTCTATACCTATCAAGGATTATGGTACTTGTGTTCCAAAGTTGTTTTGACTGGTAAATAAGTGTTCCGGAGTTGTTTTAAAAAATTGTTCCAATTTTTAAGGTTTTTTTAGGATTATGGTACTTGTGTTTTAAAGTTGTTTGATTTTGATAATTTGAACCTTAAACTATGCTTGGATTATATAATTCAAACTTTTATTGGGTGTGATTTTTTTTATAAAATTAAGTGATACAAAAAAAAAATTGTATAAAAAAAATTCAGGTACCTGTTACCCGATTTCCCGGGTACTCAGATTTTGCGAGTACCCGATAAAAATGAGTCAAGAACAGGCCAAAAAAAATAATACTTAAAAATTCAGATACCCAAAAATGAACACCCCGAATTAATAGGGTAATTTTCCAATTAATTTCTACAAAAAAGATATTCCTTTAATATAGCCTAGCCTCAACAAGTATGCGAACTCAAGACCTTCAACACAAACGTAAATATGTTTAGCCGCCAATCTAAGTTAAAAATTTATTAATATTTCACCAAAATAAATATTTAAATTAGATAACTGCTACTAAATAAAATATCAAACTAAAATTATTTTTTATTTTGTGGCTAGGTTATACTTAAAATGATTCAGTAAATTCTTACATTAAATTTGATTGAGAAATAAGATTTAAGAAACAGTATTTTATGTTACAGACGAACTTATACAATTTTAAGAAACAAAAATAAATTTTTAATAAAACAAACACATAAAAGTATTTTAAAATCTTTAAATCATATATAAATTTTAAATTTTCAGAGGGCATTCGTCCCCAACTTACAACTACTTCAAAATTTCTCCTTTTTGAAAACATTTTTAATATACTTCTCCTTGAAAACGTAGAGTGCTCACTAATCCTAACACAATTAATGTTATCTCAGTTTCTTACAATATGGTTGAAATGGACCATATGCCTAATTGATTCCTTATGACGTGTTCCTTCATGTGAAATTCCTGTATAAGTCCATGTACTTTAGCATGTAATACATTCTAGTCCTTTAACTTTTATTAAACTCGCAAATGCATAAAATCTGTCATGAATTTTGACACAATGTGCACATAAAAAATTATCTCTAAAGTGAATCATGGTGGGAAATTATACAACATAAAAATGTAATTAAAACAAATCAAAATTGTTAATGGAACAAATTATTAAAATGTAGAAACACAAACACATAAAATTAAAATTTTGAACATAATAATTAGAGTAACATGAATAATAATTTAATTCACTTTTTATTTATAATATTAAAATTTGAAGCTTTATTGATTTTAAATATATTTTTGAGCAGTATCTAGAACATGAAATGGGGCAGCTGAATAGCTTTATCTTATCTCATTGGAAAACCCAATGAGGGTGACATAAGACATCATGCAATGACTTTTCTTTACACCAATTCTATATGAAACCAAATGAAAAAGTTGACTTTGCATGTATATCATCAAAATAACAATATCTTGTTAAAATTTTAGGTACTTTATAAATATTTAAGAAAAAAAATTTAGGATGATATAATAGATTTATATTTAATATACAGTTGGTAAAAATAAAAAAAAAATTGCAATCGCTTTAGTTTTAGAGTTTAAGATTAGTATTTAGGTTTTAGAAGTTAATGGTTTAGATTTATGGGTTTAAAATTTAGAGGTTGTGGTTATAATTTAGAATTTATGGTTAAACTTTAATATTTATATGTTAGGCTTTAGAGTTCATGTCTCATGGTAATATGGTTCGAGATTTAGGTTTTAGCCTATTAATCCTAAAATATAACCGCACACCTTAAATTCTAACCAAAATCCATCCATTATAATCCATTAAACATAAACTCTAAAATCTAATTCGAAATCTTTAAACTTGAGCTTTGTGAAAACTTATTATTTTCACCATTTGTATATGGAACAATTACTCTATATAATAATCAATTTTATACTTAAATGCTTGAAAAAAATCAATTTCACAATAGTCATAAAATGTACTAAATTACATGATATTATTTTTTTTTATATTAACATATTATACGTTGGCTGTAAAATTAATTTTTGCTCTTCAATTGTTAATTTCAAGTCAAATCATTTAGTTATATTATTTTTAATTAAAATTCAAAATTTTAAGTTTTGAAAAAAGAGAGTAAATTGACTATATTATTGGGTAAACTATTAAATAGTCCTCGAATATGACCCAATTCTTTGATGAATCTCCTGACTATGAGAAGTTACAAATAGGTCCCCGACCAATCGCGACCAACAAATCGGTCTAATTTCGATAAAAAATAAACGTCTAATGACATGACAGTTAATAAAATCTGTATAATAACAAATTTAACATTTAACCTTTACATTATATTTTAATTTGGTCCTAACTTTAAAATTTTAGCTCTCAACATTTTAGTTCCTTAAATCTTAAACTTCATCTTTTTTCCCTTCTAAAAATAAAAGGTATGCATCTCCTGATGTGGGTAGCTCATTGTAGATAACTACCGTAACTATTTAAATATTAAAAAGAAATCTTTTATTTTTTTAAATCAATTAGACCACCAAAGTTTTAATTATTATTTTTTAATTAGACCGCTATTTAAAGATAGAGTAAGATGATATGACCGATAATAATGTGAACTCGTTTAAAAACTTATATAATGATTAAATTAAGATAATGATAATAAAAATAATGAATATATATGAGGAGTTAATTATGGAAAAAATGAGATGGATGAATCTATGGTCTTAACCAATAAAATTCATTCATTTTAAAAAGTAAAAACAAAACCATCCATGTCAAAATAAAAATCATCAATTTCAAAATAATTTCAAAGTATTGTTTATATGTAGAAAAAAAAAGTTGAAGATTAATCATGATAAAAAATGATATAGATATATTTTATTAACTGAAATCGCGTATGACGTGATAAGTCGAGTTCATCTAATAATTTTTCTATACGTAACGAATTAATTTTCAAAGAAGTTACCCACTAAAATAATGACAAAAAGGGGTTCATTAATATTAATTAATGTAAAGCTGGCGTGAAATTGAATAAGCAAAGCAAAGAGGATTTACACGACACACCGGACAAGACAAAGATGCGTTCTTGTTAAGTATGTTCTTGTTATTGGGGATGACGTGTGCAATGTTTTAATATAATTTTATTTAGGTTAAAGTACACAAATGACCACTAAACTATCTCTAAAAATACAAAATGGTCATCAAACTTTTAAAAGTTACATAATGGTCATAAAACTTTAGTTTTTATTACAAAATGGTCATTGGAACGTTAACTGTTGTTAACTGAGAGACGTGACAGTTACGAAAATTTATATAATAACATATTTAAACTAAAGCTTAATACCCATTATGTAATATTTGAAAGTTTGATGACTATTTTATATTTTTAGACATAGTTTAGTGACCATTTGTATAATTTATCCTATTATTTATTTATTTATAGATACCGCATTCGACCAGATTTTACAGACAAGTACCTACAAGTTGACAAAAATACGGATAAGATTACCCCATAGATTTTATTTTATTTTTCACAGTATCCAACCAATCAGAAAAAACCCACACGCATTAAGCTTTAGATTTACTTTACATCTGGCGAGTTGGTTCAAGTGATAAGTAATAAATAAGTAGATTAATATTACTTAAGTAGATTTTGAGTTCGAGACATTGTATCTGTAGAAAATCTCCACTGGAAGGCTCACCCACCAAAACAAGTGTACGACGCGGGTCGATCCAAATTAGTTAGAATAAAACTCTAGAAACTGAAAGAACAACGCACACAAAAAATTACACCGGACTTTAAATTTTAAAAAACACAGCAACAATATTCTATCAATTATTCATGTGACATGTTATTTTTTTTTAATTTTTTATTAAAAAGTGAACTCGTTAAAAACTTATCTCGTAATTAAAATCTAATAGAAAGTGCAATTAAATATTTTAGTTATATATATATTTTAAATTTTAGACGATGAATAAGAATTGAAGGGGTTTAAAGGCATAATTAACTTAATTATAATAACAATCAAACATTTTTATTTATTTTTAATTAATATATCTTTAAATCGTGTGCAATTGCAATTTGATTGTCATTATTTATTTTTATTCGGAATCGAAACTTCGATTATATTTAAAGTTAAGTTAGACTCTAAACGAGGAATAATATTTTTCAGTATAATTTGGCTCATATCACAAATCAATACTTAAAATATATTATTTTTCAGTATTTTTTCGTCAAAGTAGTACCCAAAGTATATCAATCAGTTAAAAATGCATGTACATTCATAAAAGTAGGTGCCAAAAGTATTTTCTTCATCTACATTCATAAAAAATGACAAGTAACATTGATTAAAAAATACTTTAGCTGCATATTTTGACAAAAAGTATTTTATATATCTACTCTGACGAAAAAAAAAAACTTTATGTACCTAAATAAAAAGTTAGTATAATTCAAATACATATTTATGATATACACTTATTATTTTTTAAAACATTAAACTTAATTTTAAAAACACTATATTTTTTTACCAACAATTAGTTAGTTAATTTAAATACATTAAAATTTTTAAACAATATTAAATTCGTATATTATAATTGTGAATGAAACAATTGCGAGTTAATTCGTCCCATAACGAGTGTACGTGACGTGTTACTCTAAAGTTAGTTGATCATGTGATTTTATTACCCAACAACTTCTTGCATCCAATCAAAAGCGCGTGTTGCTAAATAACCAATCGCGCGTCTTTAACTCCACCTTTAGCGCGTAAATTATCATGTTCCTGGTTCTTAAAAGGAATTGTGCTTTCGAATTTTCTCTGCAAATCCCAAGAACACAAAGATAGGAAGAAAAAAAAACCGGAATTTTTTTCCCACTAATTCAGCAATGGATCGAGCTTTTCAGAGAACCAGAATCTTAACCAATCACCTCCTCCTTCCTCCGCCGGCTCAGACTGCTTGTCTTACTTCAAACGACTGTTTAAACTACTCGCCGCCCGAACTTTCCGAGAAATACGCGTTCGACGTCAATGAGATGCGGAGGCTGATGGACGGACACGACGTGGAGGAGCGTGATCGGCTGTTCGGATTAATAATACAGAGCAAGTTGTTCAACCCGAGAGTGAGGGGAGGGAAGGTGTTCGTGTCGCCGGACTATAACCAGTCGATGGAGCAGCAGCGGGAGATGACGTGGAAACGCATCGAGTATTTGCTGGAGAGAGGTGTGTTCAGAGGATGGATGACGGGAGAAGGAGAAGAAATGGAGATGAAAAGGTTCGCTTGCTTTGAGGTTTTGGGCATCTTCGATCATTCCATCTCGATTAAGCTCGGCGTTCACTTCTTCTTGTGGTGCGTAACTTTCCTTAACAAACAAAGTTTGTGAAATATTCATTTATTTTTCTTTTCCTTGCTAATTAATTTTAACTATCCAAATATAAACTACATATATTGGTTACTTAGTGTAAGTTAAATTTAAACGATGGAAAGGATAAGAAATGATTAATTATAAGCATAATATTAAATTGCAGTCAGGGATGCACATAAGATTTATGTCGGTGTTCGAATAGTTAGGCAGTTATATTAGAAATTCAAGAGTGCGAAATTACAAAAGTTTAGATATACGAATTTAGATCATCGATAGGAAATGCATAAATTACATGAATATTTAAATTTTTTAGGGGTACGACTGACCCCTCTAAAACCCTTCGGTCCATCCCTGACAACAGAAACGTAATGCTCGCATCATAACAGTTTTTAAGGTCATTGCGACACCGAGCCACATTCCAAAAACAGGGGTAAGCATTATTTTCTCTTTTGCCCCAATCAACAGTCTTAGCGTATTGAAGTTTGAAATTGAATGGACCACAAGCTGTTTGTTGTCTGCCTTTCATTTCATATGCATATTTAACCCATTGCCATTGGTATAGGCAGGGGTGTAGGCTTTTTAGTCCACATGGTTGAAGTAGAAATTAGAAAATAAGAAGATTTGGAACTGAGTTGTACTGTTGTCGTAATGTATGCAGGGGTGGTGCCATCCAGTTTTTTGGTACAAAGCACCACCATGACAAGTGGCTGAGAGACACTGAAAATTACATGATCAAAGGTTGCTTTTCAATGACTGAGTTGGGGCATGGAAGTAATGTATGTAAAGCTTGTCTGATCCTTTAGTAAGGGGAATCAAGCCTCCCCCCCTGATATTTATGCAGTTTTCTTCTTCTTTTTGCTTGATTTATTCTAGAGTTACTGTTTTTAGGTTCGCGGTATTGAAACAGTAACAACATATGACTCAAACACAGGGGAGTTTATCATTAATACTCCTTGTGAATCAGCTCAGAAGTATTGGATTGGTGGGGCAGCCAAGGTATGCTTGTCTTGGAACCAAATGCCATTCCTTTTGCAATGTGAAGTTTTTAATTATGCTGACATGGTATACTTGCATTGTTGCTTTGTTGTCTAGCATGCAACACACACGATTGTGTTTTCACAGCTCAATATCAATGGAACCAATGAAGGGGTTCATGCACTTATAGCCCAAATCAGAGATGCTGACGGCAATGTATGTCCAAACATTCGTATTGCCGACTGTGGTCATAAAATTGGTTTAAATGGTGTCGATAACGGTCGAATCTGGTACTGTAAACTTACACCTTGACTGTGGGTTCTTTAGTGTTCTTTTTCTTTGAAAAAAATCTAATATCAAAGGTTTGGTTATGTGATTTCAGGTTTGATAATGTTCGAGTGCCCAGAGAGAACCTGTTAAATTCAGTGGCTGATGTTTCACCTGATGGAAAGTATCTAAGTTCAATAAAAGACCCTGATCAGGTACTTGCAATTTGAGTTGACTGGTATCTGCTTTTTGAGCCGTGCATTTTACTAAGACAGTATCCTGGTTTAGCTGGTAACACTTTGTTGGTTTCTCTTACATTTCTGTTGCTTCAATTCAGAGATTTGCTGCATTCCTGTCCCCTTTGACGGCAGGCCGTGTTAATATTGCAGTTAATGCCGTTTACCAATCAAAGGTATACCTCATTTTGTTGGCGGATGAGATTTGCATTTGTATTTTGAGGTGTTGGTGGCAGGCCGCTAATACCAAATGTAAAGGTCACTGAATTCATGTCGTTACTCTCCTTTCAGGTTGGTTTATCCATTACCGTCAGGTATGCTCTAACAAGGCGAGCTTTTGCTCTTAAGGCGAACGAGCCTGAGGTCTTGCTGCTTGATTACCCAAGTCATCAACGACGACTCTTGCCTCTCCTTGCAAAGATGTGAGTATATATGTACAGTTTATCGTATGAAATGTATATTCAACCGAACTCTTATGAAGTCCGATTTTAGTAAACGATCCATTCTTTGTTTATTTGCTTTTTGATGCTGAAGCTATGCTATGAGTTTTGGTGCAAATTACCTGAAAATGCTGTATGTGAAGAGGACACCCCAATCAAACAAAACCATTCATGTGGTTTCAAGTTCATTCAAGGCTACTTTTACATGGAGTAACATGCAAATACTTCAGGTGAGACTACAAACAATTTTGGATCAAGTTGAACATTTCAACAAGTTCGATTATTACAGACATTCAATTGTTGAATGCTTCAGGAATGTCGTGAAGCTTGCGGAGGACAAGGATTAAAGACCGAGAATCGTGTTGGTCATCTGAAAGCTGAACATGACGTACAATCCACTTTTGAGGGGGACAACAATATTTTGATGCAGCAGGTAAACATTGCTTCCTTCTTTTCTGTCATTTTCTTGACAAGGTAAACAACTTATGATTGAACATGTTAATTCAGGTCAGCAAAGCTCTTTTTGCTGAATACATGGCGGCTCAGAAGCGAAACAAGGTTTTCAAGGGTCTGGGTTTAGAACACATGAACAAACCCTGCCCTGTCATTCCATCACAGCTTACTAGCACCACCCTCAGAAGCAGCCAATTCCAGGTAAATTATAAGATTAGCATCAGTTGTGATATTCTTCGAGTTCAAAATTAAATTTGTCGGCATCGCCCGTGTCAGATGGATGCATTGTGCTTAAGGGAGAGAGAGCTTTTGAATCGTTTCGTTGCGGATGTCTCACAATGTCAAGCCAGGGGAGAAAGCAAAGAGCATGCCTTCAATACGGTGAGGAAGCACTTATTTTTCTTTCTCTCCACATTCTAGTCTAATAGTTGCATCACTCATCCACACCAGAACTATCAGCTAGCAGAGGACTTGGGCAAAGCCTTTTCGGATCAAGCAATATTCCAAACATTCGTCGACGCAGAAGCAACTCTAGCTGCCGGTTCATTGAAGGTGAATATCACTATATCAGATAATGTTCTTAGGATTATCAAGAGTTTCCATTAGGATTCTATAAGTGTCTGAATCTTCTTTCTCCTGCAGGATGTTCTTGGAATGGTGAGATCATTATATGCATTAACTTGTCTCGAAGACGTTACGTATCTCCGATACGGCTATCTATCGGTGGACAATGCTGCGGCGGTGAGACGAGAAATAACAAAACTGTGCAGTGAACTCCGACCACATGCACTTGCCTTGGTCAGTTCATTTGGCATTCCTGATGCTTTTCTGAGCCCTATTGCTTTTAACTGGATTGATGCAAACTCTTGGACTTCGGTTCAGCATTGATAGGGTGGTGTTATTCTACCCAACTGCACCTAGCCCAAAGGTCTACTCTTTCTTTCTAAGCACTTTATATCAAAATACTCCAAAATAAATTATTTTCATGTAATATATACATTTAAATATATTATAACGAGAATCATCATTTAATAACTTAGAGCATGATTTAGGCTTTGTTTTCAGTTGCGGTGGCCAGCGGCCGTTCACCAGCAACAGCAACCTTAAACACTTACCAATTTAGCTTCAAACGATCGTTTACTAATCTATTTAGGCGCTCAAACACCCGTTTCGCAGTAACTGTATTTTCTGACTTTTAAAAAACGCTCGTTTACCCCCAAACCTAGGTTGGGGACTTTAATGGCAAACAAAGCCTTAGTATTTTCTACTACCTTGAGTTCTTGTTTCTTCCATTATAAAGTCATTGTGTTGACTTAAGTACCGAATAGCGTCTCGGAGTGTAAGTTTACGAGCGGGGATAAAGCTAATATCGAATATTAGGAGGGGGTAAAAGTTTGGTAAGCCTTAAAATCTAAAATTTAAAAAGAATGAAGACTTCATTTGACCAATATTTAAACTAAAAATGACCCAAAGATTTTGTTTATTTTGTAGAAACTTGAAAATTTTAGCATCTTAACTAATTTCACCTTTCACTAAAAATATCATCAAATCTGATCCATAACAAACGATGCATAAACTATATCTCCTGGATCTTTCACAGCTGTGATTAAGACTTAAAATAATTAAAGAACATGGAATACGGGTAGGGGGTGAGCAAATTAAACTAAAATAGACTGTTTTTTTTGTTATGATACGAATTTTATAAATTCTGATTTGAACTTGTGTCTTTTAAGATGAAGATCATCTGTTTTTTTCACTAAGACACTTGTTGAGTTCGATACGAAAAAATTTTAAATAAAATTTTAATAGTAAAATAAGACTAATCAATTTGTCAATGTTAAAATATTTTTACTCGCTCATCCTTTGGTGGCAAAGGTAGATGTTTATCATTCTTTGGGACCCGAGTTTGAGCACCAGTAATGCATGATGTGTGTGCCATCTTTAAAAAAGACTAAGAAAGTTGAACAGATGCTACCCTTACATCACACCAGCATATTCAAAAAAAATATTTTTACTCATTCGATCGAAGACTCATGTGATCACATGGGGAAATGCAATGAATTAGTATTAAATGTATGAAATGCAGAAAGAAAGCATTACTTTGATTCATGTTGTGTTAAATAACAAACAATGACAGTGTTGAATTAATATATATATATATTCCATGAAAATAACATTAAACTCAGATCTATATGATGAAAAAAGAAAAGAGAGGAGAAACTGAAGCATTTGCAGAAACTCACATATTATTATTATTATTAACATCAATCAATGCGGAAGAAAATTCAACAAAAAAATGAAGTAAAATGACAAATAATGTGGATGAGAGAATATGTTCAAAACCCCAATCAGACCCTTATCGAACCATTTGAAAAACCAAAATGGAAAATGCCGACAACTCCACAAATTAACACAAACTTCATATGATCATGACAGAAATCCCATGCAAGCCAATGCGAGCACAAGGACCAACCCCATTCCCATATTCCTTCCCATCGAGCCAGAGTTATCGGCAGCAGCCGGCTCACCGGCGGTTGACGATGCGGTCGAGTTTGATTTAGACCCCGATGCTTTCTTCGTTGCCGGTGAAGGAGCAGCGGCCGGTGAGTTGGCTTCAAAAAGTCCCTCGGGCAACAACACCTTGTCGACTTGATAAACCGCCAGAGGTTTCTTTTGGTACAAGGCGTTGTTAACCAGCGTCTCGACCATCCCGGACGAGACGTTAACCTGGTTGTTCTGGCCGGTGAAGTTGAGCCCGAACGACGCGCCGTTTTGACTGGTGGCTTGCGTTCTAACGGGGTTGCTCACGAATTGAAGGTCGTTCAAGGAGTAGTATTTTGGAAGAACGTGGTACAACACTAACTGCACTTTCTTCTGTGGGTCGAGACTGTTGATGAGACCAGGTTTGAGGTTGTTGAAGGCATTGTCTGTCGGAGCAAACACGGTGAAGCCTTCACTGGTGGTGTTGAGTTGGTTCTGAACTTGGCTACCGACTTGAGTGTCGGCCAAGAAGCGAAGGAAGTAGGTGTACTGGCCATTCTTGTCGAGGATGGCGGTGAAGTTCAAGGGACCAGAAGGAGCAGGAGCCGGAGCTGTTTGAGCCGAGACCGTGGCAATGAAAACTAGAAACACAGACAGGACAATGGAAGAAACAGGAGCTGAAGCCATGTCTTTTTTCTTTGTTAGTGATGTTGGATAAGGATGTGAATATGTGAAGGAGAGCCATTGGTGGGGGGGTTTTAAGGTTAAAATGGAGTGGGACATTGCTGGAATTAGCTGGAGTCTTCAACAAGACAATTCCTCTTTGATACAACAAAATTATAAACACCGACAGTTTATAATTAGGTTGGAAGAGTTGTACTCGATTATTAGACCAATGAGTCGGATACTGTAGTAAAACATACTTAAAAAACAAAATTTTATTTTACGTCATATATTTTGAGTCCTGTTATACAAATAGAAATTTTCTATTTTTTTGTGCCCCAGTTTATGGCTCAACACTAAAAAGATAGATTTAGAGTTTAGAAGTTATGTTTATGATTAGAGTTTAGAGTATAAGATATATGGTATATTTTTAAGGTTTAAGAGTTATGCTTTAAAAAATTGGTGGTTGTCATTTTAGCTATTATTTTAAGAGGGGATGGTGGTTAGTGGTCATCCTCTTCCCTTAAGCTAGTAGTGGTAACAAATATAAAAATTGTGTAGCAAATTGGAAGTGGACCAATTTGACATTTAAGCTAATCAATCCCCTTGTCACTAATTGAAGAGAAGAACAAAAAATCTTCTATACCCTTTTTCGGTGTCTTTTTGTATGTTTTAACATTAAAAAAATTAAAAATTAAAAATTAAATTTTTTTAAATTTTAACTTTAAATTTTAAATTTTAAACCCTATATTTAAAAAATACATCTTATCCTAAGTTCTTTGAACTCTAACTATAATTCTTAAATTTAAACTTCAATTCTTAAACTTAATTTTTAGTGTGTGGGCATAAATAGGGAAAAAATATAAGATTTCTATTCCTACTTGAAATGGAAGAATCTTTTGTTGGCGAGCAAATCACATGTTTTATTCTCCCAAAGCAATAATTGGTTGTTTACAAGCAAGTATTGATCAAGGAAATGTGAACAAAACTACTAATCTCTTGAATTAATTGATGTGAAATTATTCCAGTTAAAACAAGGTTTCGGGTTTTGAAACTTCTGAGATACAACATCGTTAAATATTTACAAAGTATTTTTAAGATAAAAAAATATTTTTAGAGCTAAAAGTTATAAAAAAAAATTTGTTCTTTTTTATGCTTTTTTATGTTTCAATTTAAAAAAAATTAAATTTTAAGTCTTAATTGTAAATTTTAAATTTTAAACTTTAAAAATTATTATACCCCAATTTCATAAACTCTAACCCCAAAAATATACCTACCCCTAATTATATAAACCCTAATCTTGAATAATAACCTTAAACATTAACTCTTAACTTTTAATCCCGTTCGCTGGCGGGGTATCTTTATAAAACTTTGTGTATAAGGGATTTTTTAACGAGGCCCAAATTCATATTCAAAAAATAATAAGAGAACATAAATAAAAACACCAAAAAATACATGATTTTTATTCATAGTTGCATACTAAACATGGCTGGTTGAATAGATGTTGGGCTAGTTAAATGTCTGGTTTGAATGATTTTGGCAGCCTGGCTGGGACAGCAGCAGAACATGGCTGGTGGGATTAGGATAATTCTTAAATACAACTAATAATACAAAGGTACAAAATATTCCATATGCTCATATGTCCAAAGGAAGGATATATTTCTTTAAACCCCTAGGCCCTACACAACAATGCTTGTCCCCAAACATTCAGGGAGGTGACAAAAGGAACGGGGTTCCTAGTTTTTGTAACCCCAAATATTTTAGGGTTTAGATAATCTTGACCAAATTATAAAAATAGTTGTTAAATTTATGTTGTGAATTTAACTTATGAACTTTCATTTAGTTAAAATTAAGTCTCTTTGATTCAAGATCAGGAAAAAAAATCCGGTCGTTAATTTATGAGTTTGTGATGTGAGTTTGCATGGTTGTATGTTTCTTTTGTGATTTCTTTTAGTCGAGTTTAGCTCGTCGTTTTCTGTATAAATTATCATGTGTACTCTTTTTCTCCAAATAAGTTTAAGAAGGTTTCTAATGAGGCACATGGTAATTTTTCCCTTTTCATCGAAAAAAATGTAATTATGCTCATCGAACAACGAAAATAAATAATTGTGTTCTTATATATTATGTTCGTAAGTTGTTGTTACCATGTGCTGCACTTAGTGTAACAACTTGCATAATTAGACTTACCCTTGCATCGCACCAACATATTCAAAAAAAAAGTTTAGGAAGTCAGTTTATGGTATAGGGTTCATGGGTTTTATGTGTAGGGGCTTAAAATTTAGGGGCAATGGTTAGAATTTAGGGGTTAGAGTTAGGGTTTAGAGGTTATAGTTTAGGTTTTCGGGTAATATGTTGAGAATTTAAATTTTAACCTATAAACTCTAAATTCTATTCACAATCACTAAATTCTAAATTACCAAGGATAAACCCCTACACCTTACACCCTAAACTGAGTCCCTAAACCCAAAAACTAAGGTTATTGTGGAAACTAAAAGTTTTCACCGCCAGTATATTAAATAATTATCTTTACTATATATGCAAAATGAAACAGAGTCAGATGACCAGAAATAAGATATCATTAATAATAAAAATAAGAGTAATAAAATTTAAATAAATTTAAAATTGGAGGGTCTAAATAGATAAAATGATTAATATATTTTATAGAAAAAATTGGGGAGCATACCCCGTAAGTAAGGGTGAGCGTTCGATCGAGTCGAGTAAAAAAATTTTGAGTTGACGCGTCATATTTTACAACTCAAACTTAATTTGAATTTTTTTATTTAAATCGAGTCGAGTTTTCAAGTCCCTATACAAATTTAATTGTAATTATTTATCATGTTATAGTATGATTTGATTCTAATTTAAACGACTTTATCTAATCATATAAGATATGCACATATATATTTCTTCATATTTTTTCATCTGTGACACATATTTCTTCATATTTTTATTATCAGGAAAAATTGAGGGACTCGACTCAAACTTAAAAATCAATCCACTAATTATTAAAATTTCGAGTTATTCGATTTTCCATTTTACAACTCAAACTGTATTTAATTTTTTTTGAATCGAATCGAAAAATTCAATTTTTCAAATCGTGTCGAGTTTTACTCACCCCTGTTCACAAGGGACAAGATAGTTCTATCCCTGTATGCAGAGTGTAACCATATGTCTGGTAATAATCATGGATTCCACGAAAGAAGGGAGCACAATTTATCGTCCACCATTACTGAACAGTTCGAACTATATTAACTGTAGAGTTTCTGTAAGAACGGTGGTGGTTCTAAAAATATTTTTGAAGGAGAACACACGTATACATCTTTAGTCAACTTTTGATTATAATTTATATGCGTGTGTGTGCAATATAATCCTGAAGAGCACAATCAATAAAATGAATAACTAACCTAAAAAAATTCACTAAATAACTCTACCTCATGACCCACATCAACCGGTTACAATTTTTGGCCCAATTACAAACTACTCTTGACCCAAAATTCATATGCCCTAATGACCCGAACCCACTAACCCCAAATTTAAATTCACCAAACCCTAAATTTAAATATTATTCATAAATAATATATTTGTAAAATAATGTGGAATAATATTATAATATTTATAAATAATATTTTAGTTCTGTAACATAAATCATAAATAATATTTATAAAATTATATCACTAGATAAATGAAATTGATTTAAACTATAATTTAATATATATATTATTTGTGTATAATCGTAATAAAAATCTTAAGTTGACTTGGTGCTTAGTTATAAGCCTTTATTTTGAAAGCTCTAGGTTCAAATATCTTCAAATGTATGCATTTTTTTTAATTTTTCTTTAACAAAAAAACGTCGTTTTATGTCATTTTAAACATAAAAACAGTCACGCTAAAGCGACGTCATTTTAATTTAAGATCCATGTCATCACCTTATTAGTGAATTAACGATCCAATGATATAATTAACTATCCACGTCGGTTTTCGGCTGTGTTTATTAGTGGGAGATTGTTTGGGGGGTTTGGATAGAGTTATGGCTAATTGGATACTTATAAAATTAACCTAGTTGTGACATATTTAAACAATCATTATAATTTTACGGTTTTATTAAATTAAGTATTATTAGCACTGACCTCCAATTGCACGTTCAATTCACAACGGATGTGAGAATTGATATAATTATAATATTTAATTTTATAATTAATATTATTTTAAAATTTAAATTTATCTGTATAATTGTAATTTGGGCCATCAAACATAACATAAATGATTACAATATAATTACACTTTATCAATTAAACATGTAAAATTAATTTCATAAACATGTTCAAATACAAACTTAAAATTGTTACCAAAAGCAAAGGAACAATTGGGAATAGAAATGAAGAAAGCAAATAGTTTCGAGCTGCCCATGCAATGGAAGCAGGATGAACTAAAAAAACAACTCATTTAAAGATATATATTTTATTCCTAAATTGCAAGTACAATATATTTTAAAATAAAATTTTATATATTTTTCAGAAAAAAATACTCTATCTATTTTTATTGGAAAATTATTTGATACATATGTTGTAAAATTTAAATATCACAACTTTATTTATTTCAATATTATTATTTTTACTTTAGATCACAAGTACAATCTCAGATAATTTGCCCCTCTCTCTTTATCAAAAAATTTATATTTCAAAATTTATCATGCGTAAGTATTATATATAATTGGATTGTATTTAAAATTATCTTGGCTTATAGGGGTGAGCAAAACTCGACTCGACTCGAAAAAATCGAATAATTTGACTCGAGGCAAAAATACTCGACTCGTTATTGACTCGAATCGAATAACTCGAAAAAATTTCAAATAAAGTTTGAGTTGTAAAATAGAAATTCGAATAACTCGAATAACTCGAAATTTTTAGTAATTAGTGTATTTATTTTTAAGTTCGAGACGAGTCCCTCTATTTTTTATGATATATACATAAAAATATATAAAAATATGAAGAAATATTGTCACATGTGAAAAAATATATATGTGCATATCTTATATGATTAGAGAAATGAGTTTAAATTGGAATCAAACCCTACTATAACATGATAAATAATTACAATTAAATTTTTATAGGAACTCGAAAACTCGACTCGACTCGACTCGAATTTCTTAAACTCGACTCGAATCGAAAAAATTTCAAATAAAGTTTGAGTTGTAAAATATGACTCGTCAACTCGAATAACTCGAAATTTTTTTACTCGACTCGACTCGATCGAACGCTCACCCCTATTGGCTTATATAAATAGATATATTATAAATAGAAGAACATTTTCCCACCAAAATGCCAACTTCTAATTATAATAATAAGTATCATGTTATATATTAACAATGTATCAAATAATAATACTTACAATAATTGATATACTTCTAGCTTTTCATCCATTTGATTTGATTCATTGACAAATGGGCCTCATTTTGAATTCCTTTTTGACAATGGCTTTGAATGAAACCTTGTCTTTTCCTTCCTCTCAATTCTAACCCTCTCATCACTTGATTTTTTATAATCATCCGTATTTATTTTATTGACTGATTTAATCAGGCTGAGTATTATAAATACTTATTATGAGGCAATCCTCCTAACTTAATTTATTTCATTAATAATACTAAAATTTGTACATCTAATTTTACTTAAATAATCTACTGATTCATCCCGTTAGAACAATTGATAATTGGTACTCTAATCACTCAATAATAAGTTGGTACAATCAGCAAACAAAACCTATCTTCTCATGTATGAAAATTCTCAACCTTTTTCGGTGCCCCTACATATGCCCCCACACTCAAAATTAACTTTAGAGTTTAGGGTTTTAGGTTAGGGGCCGTGGTTAGGGTTTAAAAAATTTAGGGTAAGGTGTATTTTTAAGGTATAGAGTGTAGGGTTTAAGATATAAAATTTAGAATTAGGGCTTAAAATTTAATTTTGTAGTATTTTTTAGTGTTGAGGCATATGTAGAGGCACCAAAAAAAACAGACGAATTGTATCCATCTTCTCATCTTTTTCTCCCACATCATATCATTTGTCCTCTTCAATTTCCTTAATTAGTGCAACTTTGAAGTGTTCCCTCAATCAGTTGATTTGATGGCAACCTTGTTTAATTATTGCAATTTTATTACATTATGTTTTGTTTAGGCATCATTTACTCTTTCCCTTTCTTTCTCATTGTTTGTATAGGACCATGGTAGTACATGGTTTAATAATATTTTATATAATAAGAAAAATGAAATGGACGGTCCTAGTCCCTACCCATTTCTCTTTAAAAAAGATGGTATGTACTAAGCAAGAGAGTGGGGTTTGCTTTAGCTTTCTTCTCCCCAAAGGCCAAAAAGAGAATCTTTGATCCTCTCATATGGCATTGCACGAGTGTACATTATCATTTTGGGTTGATTGAGCAAAAAGAAAAAGCTCGAAACAACAATAGTAAATCAATGATTCAATATTGTTAAAACTGAATCAGATCAATCATTTGAATCGAAATGTAATAGTTTAAATGGTGATATAGAACTAGTATTAGAACAAATCATTATGAATCGATAGAAAGTAAGAATTGAAAATAAAAATTGACAACTCAACCGGTTCAATCGATGATTTAATTAGTTTGACTTCGATCGCGGATGTTATTATTAAAACTTTCATGCAACTTAACTTGATAAAAGCATACCATGAAGAATAAGTGGATTTTGAAAAGGGTTATTCAAGCCAAGAGTGGGTTAATTAATGCAATGGTCAATACTTTGAATAAAAACAAGGAAGAACCAATAATATATATATATATATATATATATATATATATATATATATATATATATACACACTAAGTGACATATATACACACATATAATGCACGCTTTGCTTTAGTGTTCATTATATATTTTTTTCAATGAAAACGAGCTTCGTTAAAAACCCTTAAACAACTATATTCAAAGGGATATGGTGCTTAGGGGAAAAGAGTACCCAATTTGTCATATTCGTGTATGACCATAAGGATGATGAGAAATTATTATAATATATTCTATACTATTACTAAATTAAGAGAATGTACAAACGTTCAGAGTTAAATTTAATGTGTTAATTAAAAAAAAACAGCACATCATACTTGTGATAAAGACCAAATTTAACAACTTTGTTATCATGGCGTTATTTTTATTAAATCATAAAGATTTAATGTCGAGGTGGCTAAAAGTTAATAAATTTAGTGTTGGGTGGCTACAATTTTAATTTTATTTACAACAGTGATTAGATTAAAAAGATTTTTTATGTGACAAAAATGAAAGTATCATAATAATTTTTTTTGAGGAAGAAAAATCACCGCATTTTAAAGACTTAATGTTTTATCTAGCTAAATCAACTTATAATTAATTAAAATCGGAAATATAATAAGAGAGGGCCTTATTGTTTCAAATTATCATAGCATAAAGGACCGGCCTTTGATATCAAAATGATATTCATGTTATTGCCTTTAATTGCCGGTTTGATTAGATGTAAGGAAGACCACCTTGGTTGTGCCATATGTACCGCAGAACAAAAACTACCAAATTATTTACAAAAATATATATTTTTTTTAAAATGGCTGGGAAAAAAAAGGGGTTTATATTCTCCAAATTTTTTTTTTAAATCAAAGCATGTGGGTTTCTGTAATGGATTAATTCTTAGATCCAATCTGCCCTCCTCTAGTGATGCATTATAATATTTCTTTTATTTAATTTCTTATACTTATAATATTTAAGAGTCAAGTTAAATGTTTTAGAATCAAATTACATCAATTTAAGGATAGATTAACGATGAAATAAATTAAGGGACAATGTATTTTTTTAAATAAGGGGCAATGTAATTTTATTAAGAATTAAGACATGTATCCATTGGAAAAACAAATGTCTTTTTCAGCTGAGTTTTCAATCAAACCAATATAATAAAAAATTAAATTTTAAGTCTTAACCCTAAATTTTATGCCTTAATATTAAAAAATCTTTTCTTTTTCGGTTCCCTTTCTATGCATTAACACTAAAAAATTAAATTATAAGTCTTAACCCTAAATTCTAAATCATAAACCTTAAACTCTAAAAATACATCACACCCCAATTTCCCTAAATTATAATCCTAAAACATTAACCTTAAACTTAAATTTTAAGTGTGGAGACATAAATAAGGGCAGCGAAAAGGGACAAAAAATTTCTATTCACCAACATATCACGACATCAATTCGAGAGTTTGAGTTTAGTATTTAAATTATTATTCATATAATATAAATATATTTAAAATAATATATATGTCAACTTTCGATTGATTTGGTTATCTACTTTAACAAAAAAAACCGATTTAAAATTCACGTAAATCGAACTGTTATCAAAAATACCAATTGGACCATCAAGACCGAAATCGAACCGATTGACTAGTTGATATTCGTGGTTTAAACCAACAAATGTTCCCCTAATGCTCCTGAGAGGTCTTGAACACGTAACTAAAGTTTTCTTTGAGATTTGAATGAATAAACATATGGTAATGTGAGTGTGAGACAGAGAAGACTAAAGCCTTGAAAGTTGAAGCCTTTTAGGAGTGTTGGGGAAGGAGAGAATATTCTGGTGCCGCCACAGTTCAACAGCAAAACTCCAAAACTTTAATATTAAACAAACCCAGAAAGCAAAAACATCATTAGATTATGATTAAATGGATATGCAGGCAAAGTCAGCCCTACTGCTCTCTCTTCCAAATATTCACTGCCTTTGTCAGTTCACTGTCTTTTAACCTCTTCCCTCCCAAAATTCCAATGCCTTTCTCGATAATATTACCCCCTAAATCTAAAAACTTAGCTCTAGGGGAAGACTTTGTACCTTCTCTTTTAGACTATCATGTTTAATAGTCATATAAATTTCAATTATATCTGTGATAGAATCGGATATGCTACTAAACAGATGGTGATACATGCTCAATATCATTAAAATCTACATTATATTTCAGTCGATTGTGTCTTAGATTCGATTCCTTTCGTTATAAAAAAAATTATCTGCAACTCTAAAACTAGCAAGTCAAGTGGGTAAAGAGATCAGATATGGGACGATTATTCGCTTTTGATTGTGTGTTTGTTTCGTCGTTTGTCTTGGATTTTAGCTTGTTGACAGTTTGGGCATGTGCATGGCAGATTTCGTGATAGAACCAAGTGATTTTATAGCAAACATATGTTTCAAAAACGAATGATTTGACTCGAGGAAACTACACTCCCTATGCCCACCCTGGCTTTTTACCCCAAATTAGCGTGAATTATATATACAATACATGCAAGTGAGAATAATAAAAGGATCATTATCCTTTGGCGGTGAAAACTTTTAGTTTCCACAAGCGCCATAGTTTTAGGGTTTATGATTTTAGTTTAGGGTGTAAAATTTAGGTGTAGGGGTTTAGTTTTTAGGGATAGTGGTTAGAATTTAGGGTTTTGGGTTAGAATTCAGAGTTTATAAGTTAAAACCTAAATCCTAACCATATTACCCTTAAAAACTAAACCCAACCTCTAAACCCTAAATTCTAACCAATATCCCTAAAAACTAAACCCCTACCCCTAAACCCTACATCCTAAAATAAAACCCTAAACCTGAAAACTAAGGCGCTTGAAGTTTCCACCGCCAGAATATTGGATATAAATTCATAATAAAATGGCAAAAACGAAAAGCATACAAATAATGGGATAATCATTCCAAATGGAAAAGTATGGAGATTAGCTTTCTTCCCACCCCATGTCCCCCTCTCGGTTTCTTCAACCTCTTTCCTCACCTCTCTTATATTATATTCCACCTAAAAGCATGTAATTATAATCTAAATCACTGCACATTTTAGAGAGACAGATCCATTTTCTTTGCATATATCAGCTTATGTTGCTAGGGTTCAGAAACTATACCAACAAGAGTCCATCTTTGGTTAGTAATCTTAAGTTTTCTGGGGTTCTTTCAAAGATATTGTAATAAGAAGATGATGTTAGAGAAGATGACAGAAGCATCAGTTTCAGATGTTTTTGTCAGAAATCCTTTGCCTGGATCCAATCCTCCACTTGCCAAGAAGAAAAGAAACCTACCAGGAACACCAGGTACTATGTTTGTATTAATCTTAATAACAGATTAATGATGTTTTAACTTTTAATTCGTGTTATATTATATATATCAGATCCTGAAGCAGAAGTGATAGCCTTGTCCCCAAAGACTCTGATGGCGACCAACAGATTCTTGTGTGAAATATGCGGGAAGGGTTTTCAAAGAGACCAAAACCTTCAACTCCACCGGCGTGGCCATAACCTGCCTTGGAAGCTGAAGCAAAGGGCTACGAAAGAACCGAGGAAACGCGTCTACGTGTGCCCGGAAAAGACCTGCGTGCACCACCACCCATCGAGGGCTCTCGGGGACCTCACCGGCATAAAGAAACACTTTTGTCGGAAGCATGGGGAGAAGAAGTGGAAGTGCGACAAGTGCTCGAAGCGATACGCTGTGCAGTCAGATTGGAAAGCTCACTCCAAAACCTGCGGCACCAGGGAATACAAATGCGACTGTGGTACTCTATTTTCAAGGTAAAGAAAAGACACTCTTTTTCATTCCTACTGCAAAACTAGGACGGTAAATGAGCAAACACAAATCACTAGCTACTCGAGTCTAATTAGGTCAACACTCGAAGCGTAGTACTACTGAACTTGACTCGAGCTTAAACTTAACTTGAGTTATTAACGAGCCAAATCGAGCTCAAGCAGCACTACTTGAGCTCGAATCGGCTCATTTACACCCCTATGCAAAACAATGATTTGACAGCTTAGTACTACTGGACTTGACTCGAGCTTAAACTTAACTTGAGTTGTTAACGAGCTGATTCGAGCTCATTTACGCCCCTATGCACAACAGTGATTTGACAGCTACTGCAAAACTAGGACGGTAAATAAGTAAATACATATCATAAGCTACTCGAGTTCAATTAGGTCAACACTCGAAGCTTAATATTACTGGACTTGACTCGAGCTTAAACTTAACTTGAGTTGTTAACGAGCCGATTCGAGCTCATTTACGCCCCTATGCAAAATAGTGATTTAACAGCTCCGTTTTGTGAAATTTTTGTTGAGCAGAAGAGATAGTTTCATCACTCATCGGGCTTTCTGCGATGCCCTGGCCGAGGAGACCGCTAGACTAAATGCAGCTTCCGGCATGCACGGCCTTTCTTTATGGATGGGCCAAGATATTCATCAATTCGGTTCTTTGAATTCGGGATCGGGACCGATATTCAGTACCGATCCCCTAGTGTCGAATTCGAATCCTCCGGCGTCCGGTTATCAGTTATTCAGTCACGGTCAAGAGCTAACAAGCACTTCGCTCCCTTTGAACAATGTCAAGGAAAATGGAGCTCGGCTCGTGAGTGTTCCATCCTTATTCAGTACCCAACAGCTCCACTCTCATCAACCACCGTCCGCAAACATGTCCGCCACCGCTTTGTTGCAGAAAGCCGCCGAAATCGGTGCGACATCGACCGACACATCGTTCCTAGGAAGCTTTGGAGCCAAGTGTAGCAACAGTCTGTATGTGTCGAACATGGAAAACTCGGCACATGACATTTCCACTTTGAATCAACTGCAGCAAATGTACCCTCCTGCAAAGCGTATGCGCACGCAGAATGAAGATAATAGTGGCGGACACACCAGGGACTTTTTGGGCGTCGGAGTACTGCCCATATGTCACCCGTCGTCTGTTAATGGATATATATGATAATATATGTAATGGAACACATTTTCGAGAGTTTGAAATTTTCTTTTTGCTGTTTGTAAAGCTTGGCTGATAATAAAAAGAATGGCTGTTCCTTTAAAAACTGTGGGTTTTAACTTTGATGAAAAGCACAGAACCCTATTCGAGCTCCATTATAGCGTTTATTTCATCTCCACTGTTGTTGTTGGTTTGTCATGCTAGAATTAAAGGATGTAAATACCCTTAATTATGCTCCTATTGGTGCCTCCACTTTAAAATAACGGGTATAAAAATCTACTGCCCCTAACCATCCCTCCTTCTATGCCTCCTGCCTAAAAAATAGTTAAAATTTAAATCTTGTCTCATAACCCTAATTTTCATATCCTAAACCCTAAAAATACACCCTGCCACTAATTCCCTACACCCTAACCCTAAACCCCAACCTTAAACCCTAAACCTTAAACTCACTATTTTAAAGTGAAGGCACAAGTAGGGCATACTTAGGGATAGATGATTTCCATCTATTTTTAGTTGCATAAAAGCTTTGATTATTCTAAGTTAAAACATGCTTTTAAATGTCCATAAGTAATCTAGTGTAGCTTTTCCCTCAGCAGCAAACCATGAGCGTCACTGAATTATTAAAAAAGTGATCGCTTTAGTCATTTAACTTATTAGATTATTACTGAACGGTTACTAAATTTATTGAACTTTTACAATCTAATTAGATGTATCATTTTGACCGCCTTATTTTGAACCTCTTATAATTATTAATCTTTTTTCTTATATGGTCATTTTATGCTCAAATGACAAGTTCTTGTTTAATAGTTATAAAAAAATAGAAATTATCTGTTTTTTGGTGCTCTTTTTTATGTCCTCACACTAAAAATTAAGTTTATGGTTTAAAATTTAGGTTAATGTTATAAACCCTGATGATAATTTTAAATATTTTTTCTTTAATAAAACTAGTTGTTTTTATATTAAAAAAAACAGAAATCAAAAGCCTGCAGTATAGCTATTGAGAGGCTAAGCTCGGAATTGGACAATGCTAGAACATTGTCGTTAAGTGGACCTGAGTTCAAATTGGATCAGGCTTTGGTTAAGATTAAGTCTGGCCTTACCCAATAGTCTTTGAGAATTCATTTTATATTTTCTTTTCTTTCGCATTAATGGAAAAAATGTGTCATAGGACTCTGACATTGAAGTTCCAACTCCATCTGATTTTTATGTTTCACGTTAAAAAAATACTTAAAATTAAATTATGAACATTTATTTTAAATTTTATACCCTACATTTTACTCTAAATTCTCTGTATCATAACTCTATGTCATAGACCCTAAAACCTTAGTGTGGGAGCATAAATAGAGGCATGCTAGAGGTAGATGATTTCTATCCCTTATTTTGTACCTGCTAATAAAGGATGGAAATCGTCTACCCCTAACTATGCCCCATTGGTGCCTCCATTTTAAAATAGTGATTTTAGGGTTTAGAGTTTAAGGTTGGGGCTTAGGGTTAGAGTGTAGGGAATTAGGGGTAGAGTGTATTTTTAGGGTTTAAGGTTTAGGATATGAAAATTAAGGTTAGGGCTTAAAATTTAAGTTTTAGGTATATTTTAATAAGAGACATATAAGGATGTAGGAGAAGAAGATTTTTACTCAGTAATAAATGAATTCTCCTCACTAAAACAAACCAATCAAAGTTCAAATGACCAGAAAAGATGATATAAGGGTAAAATGGAACTGAAATGTTCAAAATACATTTTAAAGAACAAAGTATACACTGAATAAAATAAACCTAATAATAGACTGCTTATTTTGTACAGTCTCCAAAAGTTAAACTTGTCCAAGATTAAAGTTTGATGAAGCATGTGACACATTTACATCTTGTTGTTTACACTGTACAAAGCATCCCTTAAAGCAGGAACTCGAAATAGCAAAAAGGAAAAAGAAGTGGTTATGGCGAAATCTTTGATATTCTTCCATGGTGAAGAATGCTCTTCATTCCTTATTCTTCCCATCCTTTTTGGATAATTATATATTAATTTATTATCGTGTCACCAATTAATGCTTTATTTGATTTTGACTCCTGGTCTATACATATGGAAAATATTTCATGCACGGGCGGTAAAAATAAATTTTTACAAGCACCTTATTTTTAGGGTTTAGTAATTTAGTTTAAAGTTAAAAACTTAGGAGTTTAGGGTTTAAGATTAAAATTTAGAGTTTAGGTTTAGGGTAACATGGTTAGGGATTTAGGGTTTAACATATAAACTCTAAAGTTTAACCATAACCCTTAAATTCTAAACCCATAAGCCTAGCTAGACTCCTAAACTTTTAACCCTAAATTGAATTCCTAAATCCTAAAATTAAAACGCTTCTGAAAACTTGTTTCCACTTCCGGTGCATGATATAATTACTCATATATATATATATATATATATGTGTGTATATGTATATGTATATGTATATGTATATGTATGTAATGTCATTTGTTAAGGAATGCAAGAGCCACCATGGACAGCAAAGTGGGGAAGAAGCTGGCTAGGGTTAGCTCTGCTTTGGCCACCTTGATCGAAGGAAATGAAAGAAGGGTTAGGGTTATAGAACTGGACGAGCCCATTGTTGCTGTTGTTCTTGAGGTGGTGGGAGCCTTCGTGTCCACTCTGTGCCTTTAGGGAGTCCTTGATCGAACCGCATTGTCTAGGCTGTGTTTGGTAGAAGACTTTGGAAACGACGAGCTCGCCGTCTTTCTCTTCTTCGTTGTTGCCGAGATGGTACTGGTGCATCACCCAATTTGTTTTCTCCGGTTTCCTTTGCTTCCCGTAGTTGGTGTAAAGCACCAGGATCTTCTTGTACCCCTTGGCTCTTCCGCCTATGAAAACCGGCCTCGTCTTGCCCGTTTTGTGCCACCGGGTCTCGCCGCCTTCCGTGTCGGTGTGGACCTTCCTTCGTTTCCTTGTCCCGGTCGTGTATGCCTTGGAAGGCCGGTGAAAGAAGTGGCGAACCAGACCATCTTTGTTTACTCCTACAGACATGAACCGGGTTCTCGTCAATGTCATTGACAGATAATGAAAATAACATGAAATATTAGGGAAGGTTTGAATGAGGCGTGCATTCAGGGTAAGGCATGTAATGTTTTTTCAATAATTTTAATAAAATCGCCTTTGCTGAACAAAAAAAATCATGAAATATTAGGGTTAGTTGGAGTATATTTCTTCACTAATATCGCAAATGGGACAGTCTACTAGAGTTAGTTGGAAGGTTTTCTTCATATATAATTTTTATCTTATGGAGAATGCTTGGTGCCCCTTTAGGTTAGTTAGCAGGTTTCTTCGAGCTAGGAGAGTGGTTAACCATTTCAATCATATTCAAGAATGATTTTAGACACGTGCAATCGTAGCAATCGTACAATCTTAAGAAAATAGAGAGCCCAATGTAGTGGTAAAATATATAGGAAAAACAAAATGTCATTATACTCATTTTTATTCGAAAGTCAGCCTACTATGCACACAATAAATTAAACTTATATTTAAAAGAGAGGGTCCAATTTTAAAAAAATTATACATGAATTCCTAAATCTTTGAACCGTCATCATATCAAATGAATTTTCAGAATGTTTTCTATCTTCTCATGAACAAAACTCTAGATTTTTGATAGCTTAATTTTTTTTCTCAGCAATGCAATTTATTAATATGGGGCAAGAACGCCTAAACCTAAGCTAAAAGCCTCGTTAAAAACCTCCTTAAGCCTAAATGGAGGAAAAGAGTACTCTCAACTAGGTAAGAAAACGGACAAGTACAAAACAAAAATAACACTTTAGTAAAGTTCACTGTACCCGAAACAAAAGACACCATCAAAACGTTAAACAAGTCAGCCTACCCAAACTGGAAGCACCCAAAACCAAAACATACAAACACACAAAAAAAACACCCTATGACTCATATTGTCTTCCAAAAAATCGATGCATTACTTAAACACATTGTATTCTTAAGGAGAGAATCTGAGAAACAACATTACCGGACGGATAGTCTCGAATCCCTGATATAAATATTAAACATCAAAAGAAATATATATCATGCATGCATTAATAAGATCACCTGGCAACTTCTCAGGATGAGTATAGCAAATCCCATTCTCTCCTTCAATAGTAGGGATAAATTCATCAATAAGAGGATGAAGCTTACGAGCATCAGACCGCACCTTCGCTTCCAAGTGTTCAAGAAGCTCTTGATCCGTTGGATCAAACTTCACTCCAGCAGGCAATCCAGGCAAATCATGGATTCCACCCTATAACGTCGAAATTTTCGTATTGTTTTTCACATGATTATTAAATACAAATCACAGATTTTTCATGGAAATCATGACAAAAATATCAAAGTAACAATCATAGAATCACCTGGTCACGGTATTTGATCTGATGACCGCAAGAAGGGCATGCCCTAAGGAGGCAATCTTTATGCCTTTGAGCAATAACAGTTTTGTGTGACGAAGGAGGGCAGCTTCTGTCGATTGTCTGCACATCACTGCAATCATTGCACCAAGTCATTTCTTCTGGTTTTTCTTATCTTTTTCCCATTCCACAATGGAGGAGATCTTTGTTTTCTTCCCTGCTACTCCAAAATATAAACAATACTATGAGAGGGAAGAGTAGAAGGAAAAGGAGGAGAGAGAGATGATTAAAAGGAAATAAAGTGGAGAGACAAAAGTTGGCTTGTCTCCTCTAAAGCTTTGGTGCTCCAAAGCCTGTTTATCTTGGAGGTTGAGAAGGGAATTACATTCTCTTTTCACTTTTTACCTAATATTTTGCATTCAAATGTATATAGGTCAGTGTAGTAAAAAGTTCGATATTCTTTAAGTAAAATCTCAAAATCAGTCTTATATAGACCTGGAAAACTTGACCCGAGACTCGAACCGAAACCGAAATTGACCCGAAATCCGAAATAAACCGAACCGAAACTGAACCGAATTTAGTTGAACCGAATAGACCCGAACTGAATGGACCCGATTAATAGAAATAAAGAAAGATAAAATATGAACAGCCGCACAAGTCACTAAAATGTCAAATATATTGACTTTATAAAGTCATATATAGGGTATAAAAATCTGACCAACCTAAAAATTTGATTAAAATCGACTGATCTCTCCTTGAACCGAAAATAACCGAACCAAAATTAACCAATCCGAAAATCAACCGACCCGAAATGACCCGAAACACAATAGACCCGAACTAAAACCGAACCGAAATCGAAACCGAATCTGAACCGAAAATATCAGACCCGAAATAACCGAAACCGAAATGACCCGAACCGATTGACCTGTTTGCTACCTCTAGTCTTATAATAGAAAGGATCCAATACTACATAACTCCGAGCTCTAATAATATTAAACAAATATTCTAAATTTTAGAATTCAAACCCTAATTATATCGGAACTCGATGTCTAATTGTTTGAAAAACACATTTAAAGCAGTGGTGGATTCAGAAATATTTTTTAGGGTAGATACATATACATTATACGTGGATCCAGTAATCTTAGGATTGGAAGGAAATTTAGATTTCAAAATGCACATAATCAGTAAAATAGATAACTAACGGAAGGAATTTCAAGATTCCAAGATAAGCCTTTACCCACCCTTCACTGTACATGGATCCGCCACTGATTTAAAGTATTTTCTTACTTGATCACTATACCTAAATAATCTAAAGAGACTAACTAAATTCTTGTTTTCACTTGAGTGTTGTTGTATCGTAGATTCTATCCAAAGCAAAAGAAGGGGATTGCTTGGACCATAAGTTATGGTTTTTGCTTGTGTATCAGCATATGGGAAACTTGTAAAACAATAAATGTGGTTTTTATGTTTTTTTTTAACCTCTGTTTAAAGGCTGCATTTTTTGAATTGTTAAAATAGCTAAGTTATGTTAAAGAAAGAAAAGACTGTAATAAATAACAAGAAAAGAGTGGAGATGGAGCAATCAACGTAATTGGTAGAGTTATATTTCACCACCTGAGAGAAAGAGAAAGGTTTAAGGTCCGATGTCACCTTGGAGTATTCATAAAGCTAAAAACTATATTCTAATATCATACACTATATAACAATATATATATACACCCATAATTCTATTTCTTCATCTACACTTCTCATGAAATGCAAGAAACCTCTCTTTCTACCCCCCCCCCTAAAGTTTAGGTGGCAAGATTGGAGCTTGTAATCTAATATAGAGAGAGATAGGATCCGTTTACACAGTGTAAAACCTTAGAGAGAGAGAGATAGGACCCGTTTACACAGTGCAAAACCTTTTACGTTTTACACATTTTTTGGACCGTTGGATGAGTGAAACGAATGAATGAGATTAAAAGTAAATATGTGAAGATTATAACTTGGGAAAAAAAGAGTAAGGAGTTAATCTGAGTCATCCATTCCCTCTATCTAACGATCCAGAAAACGTGTAAAACTTTAAAACTGTGTAAGTTGATCATAACCCATATATATATATATATATGTGTGTGTGTGTGTGTGTGTGTGTGTGTGTGTTAGGATTCATTAACACAGTGTAAAGAACTAAACAAATTTTCATTGATTTTGGACCATTTGATTAATGTAAATTTATGTTTGAGATTATTCACTTTTCCCTTAAAAATCTCACATTTTTAACTTTTAATCTTAAATCAGTGCAAAATTAAAAAGTTTTACATTGTGTATGTGGATATATGTATGTATGCATATGGATTAGGATCCTCCAACACTATATAAATTTTTTAGTTTTACACTAATGTAAGAACATTTGATGAGTAAAAATTAATTGTTGAAATTAAAAGTTAGAAATGTGAAAATTTTCAAGAAAAATGTGTTTAATTTCAGCTATTAGTTTACATTCATCTAACTATCTTAAATTAGTGTAAAGTTTTCTGAATTTGACATAGTATAAATAGATTCTAATTCGTGTATATAATTTCATCTACATTTGCCTATTAACTGAGTTTTGATTAAATAAACATGAATTTAAGGATTGAAATGATTTTTGTAATTCGAGGATCAAAAATATGTTTAAACCTTATTTATAAATAGATTTACAATATATAATTTTAAAACGTGTATCATGACAATAATGATGAAACCCGTGGAGAATTTTAAGTGGGCCATAACTTGTTATAAAGTCGAGGTTTTGGGATGGAGAATTTCTTCTCCCTTTTTTTTTTTGTTCTTTTGCTTTCTTCCTTCATGAATTGATAAATACTCAAGAACTCATACATTAATGCAAAGGGAAGATACTAAGATTACAGGGTTGAATTAGTTTAATATTCTAATCAAACATCGGTTTCAATGTAAACATCATCAACCAAAATTAGGGTGATATCATTATTTTCTTCACTCTATTTTTAATATGTTAGTGTAATTGCAAAGTGATATATGTTTAATTTTTTTAGCCCTTTAATAACGCACACACACTGTGCACATATGATGCTTGAACCTGATTCACCTAGATGAAATACATCATCCTTTAAAGAAAAAGAACTAAAACAAAGATATTCATTCTTCATTTTTTTTATCTGTTGGACATTGTTGGCCTCGGCTTAAGAGACAAGACAGTTCTTCTTTCGGCCTCTGGATAATAGATTAAAGATTTAAATAGCGGCATGATATCGTAGCACGATCGTTATATAGTGGTAACGACCCCGTCAAAACTCATTATTGTGGAAACCAACAATCTATAATGACCATAGGTCCATAATAGCATATGTCATGTCTGCAACCACAATAAACACACCACTACTAAAAAAGCGGTCGTAACCGTAATTTAAATCTCTGTCATGGATATCAAAATTAGGGGTAAATAAAATCAATTTAACTCCAATAAATAAAAAAATAAAAATCAAATTTTGAGTTAATCTAATCGAATTGTTCAATTTATTTAAATTTCGAATCCGAATCAAGTTAAATTTTATAATCCGAGTTCATCGAATTACAAGTTTCTATAAATATCATTTGCGTTCATGATAATTTCAAAAATATGCAAATCGGATGCTACCAACAAAACTCAAAAAAAAAATCTTCGAAAAATATAAATATTTCAACTATTTCATAAAAAATTATTTATGAATGTGGTGAAGAATATATAATGAAATACCTTATTTATAGATTTTAAAATTCTAAAATTTGACTAGAATCCTAAATAGTGAATAAACTAGCGACTTCTCTCGACTTGGATTGAATTACATGGAAAAAATGATGTTATACAGAACTTTAGTAGTTGTTGATAGATGTTAGGGCTGTAAACGAACCGAACGTTCAACGAACCGTTCGTGAACCGTTCGGCGGGAAGTTCGTTTATGTTCGTTTATTTATTAAACGAACGAACATGAACAAGATTTTTTGTTCGTTTAATTAAATGAACGAACACGAACAAAGAGCTTGTTCGTTCAATTTTGTTCATGAATGTTCGATAATCTGTTCGTTTATGTTCATTCATTTATGTTCATTTATGTTCGTTTATGTTCATTTATGTCCATTCGTTTATGATTGTTCATTTATGTTCGCTTATGTTCATTTAAATTTATTCACATATGTCTAGGGTTGTTAATTATTCGGTTAAACCGAACTAACCGACCGAACCAAAACAAAATTGGTTAATCTATTAGATAATTTTAGGTTTCGGCGCCTAATGATTAAGAGTTTTTTCAAATTTAAATTATTGATTAATTCGGTTTAAAATTGGTTAATTAACTGAATTAATCGAACTAACAAAAAATATTAAATATAACAAATTTATATGTTCGTTTGTGTTTGTTTATGTTCGTTTACCATTTTTTTTTTGCTGAGCAAATTAATTTTTATTAATAAGGATGAAAAGGATCATCCTCAAGCCTGAGTTGTGAGCCTCGTTAAAAACCTCCCTAGCCTAAAATTGGAGGAAAAGAGTACTGCACAACCAGGTTACAAGACAAAACAAAGCAACAAAACATCAACCACCATACAAAGCAAAACATTCCACGCCTAGATAATAGAAAGACAGCAGCAAAACAGGCCCTAAAACACCAGCTAGAACAACACACGCAATGAACATTGGTTGACAACTACAAGATGCTAAACTTCAACACTTGCCGGCCCTATCTAACCATACTTACAGTAGTACGAAATTGATTCCCTTCATGCGCCTCACCACCTACTAGTTTCGTGATAAAAGGAGAAAAGGAGATCACGACCCTGCAAGGCAAAGTCAATGTCCCAACTTTATCAAGCCATAAAAAACCAGTGCTGCACCAGTCGAGCAACGGATTCCACAACCTGAGTGCTGTTTCCAACCCATCCTACCCCAATAAAAACCTCCTAAGTCAATTTTGGTTCCAACCAATAACGCAAACACAACGCCATCTTTCTTTACAGTTCCTCGGATCGTTGTTCTTATTACACCAGCAGCAAAATTGAGCACTCCCCCCACGCTTAGGTCCTTTACCATAACTCTTATTTTTCACCACCATGCTTTAAACAAGGTTTGTCGGTTCATACCATCCTTCGCCAAATAGTCAGCAAGATTATTACACGATCTAGGTGCAAAGCAAAACTGCACCTTTCCTATCCTCCTTGCGTCACTGTCAATCTTTAAAAAAAGCTCCCACCACCTCCAAGGTCTCGATAAGGGGTTATTAATCCAGTTTAGAACGAGTTTGGCATCCGATTCTACGACTAGCACTCCACTTCCCACCCAGCCAGCCGCTATAAAAACCTCTAGCGCCATTTAAATGAACGAACATGAACGAACACGAACAAGCTACGTACATTCCTTAATGAACGAACACGAACAAGAAATTTTGTGTCCGTTTATGTTCGTGTTCGTTCATTTATTCGGTTAAAGTTAAATGAACGAACATGAACACACCCTCGTTCTTGTTCGTTCGGTTCGTTTACATGCCTAATAGATGTTAATTACACCATTTTAAAAGGTAATGGATGTAAATGAAATCTTTGTAATAAATGGGGGATGATAAGTGAATTTTACCCTTGAACTTCAGTAGAAGAAAGCAGTTTATATTATAAGGATGTATAAACATCTCAGATTCTATAAAAAATAATAAATGTATTATAATTTATATTGATATATAATACTTTCAATTTGATTATAATACGAAAAGAAATCATATGATGACCACCTAAACATAATAAGTAATTCAATTGGGAAATAACTTTTTATATATTATTATACTATATTAGTATGTACTGTGAATAAATTTATATAAATAATAATATTAATTTTTTTTTTAAATCTGAATTATATACAACAGCGAAATGAATATAAAAGAATTACACTTTTTACAAAAGAAATACAATACACAACAAAACAACAAAAACATAAAGGTGTAAAAGACGTTAAAATACCATACCTAACACTGTCAGATGCAGATTCAGAAGTTGCAATGGTAAGATGGTGATGACTGTTGATGAAAACCTTGAACCTCTGCCGGTCCCTGTTCGAGTCGGTCGGGCCGTTGATGTTGTAGGCATGGCTGGCAACCCCACAAATATTAATGTAGATTCGCCCATGGCTGGCAAACCCACAACCATCACTGATTTCCAGACCTATATGACCCCGTCTTTCTCGTAGTAACATAACTGATAAAGGCCCTCCTCTCTTTTTTTTTGAATTTGTTTGGGGGTAAATTGTAAATGATGTTACAAATTCTTTCACGTAATATCAAAAACAATTTTTATTTTCTTTAAATTTGAGTTATCCAAGATTACACATATGGAGATACAAGAATAGTTTTAACCAAATTACAAACAAGCCTCGATTATTAAAGTTACACACGTATACATATATATTAATCCTAAACGCTTGGAGCATTTTCACGAGACTGCTGCAGTTGTAGTGACACTGGGTAGTTTATGCAAGATGATCGGAGCACCATATCGAGGTCGAAGTGTTACAGCAGCATACGGGGCGTGTGTATAGTTCGGCGACAGTTCAAACGAGAAGTTGTGCAAGATTTTTGCCATGGCCAATTTGGATTCGGCCATGGCAAAGTCTTGTCCGACGCAGACTCTAGGCCCCCATCCAAAAGGATAGTATGAAGCTTTATCTTTGGTTTCCTTGAGCATCTCATCCGAAAACCTCTCCGGCTTGAACTCCATCACGTCGTTTCCCCATTGCTCTTTATCTCTATGCACAAGGTGCAACGGCATGGACAGTTGCACCCCTGCCGGGAGACGCAAATCGCCGAGCTTCGCCTCTTTGTTTGTGGTTCGGATCAGCGATGTCGAGGGATACAGTCTTAGTACTTCGAGCAGAATCATGTTTACTATCTTCAATCGATTCAAGTCGTCGTAATTGGCCGGGGTGTGATCGTTTCCGAAAACTCGAAACACTTCTTCCCTGGCTCGCTCCTGCCATTCGGGGTGCATGCTCAACACGATCATGGTCCATGTCAATAAACTGGTTGTTGTTTCTTGACCGGCGAAGTAGAACAACTTGCACTCTTCGATAACGTCCTGCATGCTCATCCCTGCTTCCGGATTGTTGCTTTCCTGTACTTGATTGAGATTAGACTTGAGCAGCAAGCCAAGCAGATCCTCCCTGTGTTCCCCTGCTCTTATGAACTTTTCCCTCTTTTTTATTATTCTCGTCAATAAGGATCCCACTTCTCTGTTTATGTGCTTCATTCTTTTGTTTACTTTAGTCGGAAGGTAGGTTAACAATGGGATATTAATGTTCATCTGAGACTGTAAAAACAGCCGGCCCTGTTCTTTCTGCAGAAGGAAAATCAACCTCCCTTCTTCGAAATTGTTGCCGAATGCCGCTCTCGATATGACATCGCCGGTCAAGTTCTGGAACTCGACCGACATGTCGACTTCACTAGACCCCATGAAGTTCACTAGCTTCCTCCACTTCGAAACCATCTCGTCGGTGCATACAGCAAATGCAGGCATCATGTGCTGTAACACCCAAAGGCCAAGGGGTAAAAAGTTATGAAAAAAGAGCAAAATTCACAAGAATTTATGAAGCTAAAATAAAATGATAACCTTCAACTTCTCTGTATGGAAAGCAGGGCTAACGATCTTCCTGTGTTTGGCCCATTTATCTCCATGATAACTGGCAAGGCCAGACACGAACAGGCGAGTGAATGAGTTTGTTTTTGGCTTCGGGAAATCACCAGATTTGTTGTTCAGAATCTCTTTGATCAAATCTGGCTCCATGATTGTCACACGTGGAGTTGTTCCGTACCAAACAACGAACGATTTCTCTGCATGCATGCATGGTTTTCACTTATTCTTGTCAGTTGCTTATATATACCATATCATCTTCTCATTTATCGCCATTAACAGCTTTTGCCGAAGCTTTTACTTTAACTTTAGGCTAAACTACTCCAATGACCACCTAATTATTGGTCGTGACCTGTTTTGACCACCCAACTAAAAAAATTCAAAATTTGACAACTCAACTATTTAAATAGACATATTTTGATCACCGGCCGTTAAAATCTAACGGAAAGGTGACATGGCAGTAAAAGTAAAATTTGGATATTCAGTCCTAATTGATATAATAGTTAATTAACAAGGACTAAAAGTATAATTATACAAATTTTACTTTAACTGCCCCGTCACTTTTCCGTTAGATTTTAACGGCCGGTGGTCAAAATAGGTCTATTTAAATAGTTGGGTGGTCAAATTTTAATTTGGTGGTCAAAACAGGTCGCGGCCTATAGTTAGGTGGTCACTAGAGTAATTTACCCTTTAACTTTAAGCATACTAAACAAAATGTTAGGTAGCTAAACGTTAACCCAGAAATATATACAAGAAGGAAAAAAAAACTCATTTCTCTATGCTGATTAAACCTAGAATATATCAATATATTGTTTATTTTGTCACTTTCAGTTGTCCATGACTGAATATCCAAACAGAGTTGTATATGTACACATATATGAGAAAATATTTTAGGTACTGTCGGTGAAAATTTTGGTTTTCACACGTGTTTAGTTTTTAGAATTTAGAGATTAGCGTGTTAGTGTTTGATAATAGATTTTATGGTTTAAAGTTTAGAATTTAGTAGTTAGGGTTTAGGATCAGCTATGATTTCCACCTATAGTGCATCAAAGAATTAACCATTTATATATAATTTGTTTTTAAAGTCAACTAAAAATCGTAAAATTCTAGGGTCCATATGATTTGTTTCATCAACATGAAAAAAAAATGGACGGAAACCAACTGAAATCAACAAGCGAGATGACATACTGTGAGTGGTGGCGAGGTCATGAAGCAATGGATTGATCCGAGGTACGATATCGTGCGGCTGCTCCGTCGGTTCCGACCCTTTTTCCTGAGCTAACTCCATCATCTTATCGGTGTTACCATAAATCAACTTGTAGGGGTAGCCATGGATGCCTTGTTCCTTCAGCTTCTTCTCTATCATCTTGGGCTTCCACCAAACGGCATGCAACAGTTTGAGAGCCCAGGCGGCCGTTAGAGCACAGAGTACCGTCATCAGAACCGCCATCTTCGACTACGATACCGAGGATTTTTGCTTTGAAACTTGAGGGAAATAGGGAGGAGCTCACGAGTTTTTATATGGAGGATTTGTTGGAGAACAAGTGGATTCTGAAATTTGTTCTTTTGTATACCGCTTGCTTCGTGAAAGCTGCGTTCATCATTTTACAATAGCAAGGAAATCTCTTGTCTTATCCATTGATAAAATAATTGTAGTAAACTTCTGAATTTGTACTCAAATTTGTCATTATTTTGATTTACGTTGAATTATGAGGTTGCGGGAATTAAATCAGCTTTGTGGTAACGTTTAATAACTCCATGAATGGAATCTTATGTTCCGAGTTTGTCAAGTAATGGAAACTTCATGTGTGGGCTTGGGGCATATGGGTGAAAGGGGCTTTATCATGGGTAAAAATCTTCTACTCCGTAATTATGCCCCCTTCTATGCCTACATTAAAAATTAAATTTTAATTACGTCTTAAACATTACACCCTAAAAAATATACTCTAATTTTAAACTCTAAATTCTAAACCCTAAACTCATTATTTTAAAATGAAAGCATAAAAAGGGGCATGATAATGGGGCATACGATTTACATCATTTATCATGGACTTTAACATCGTATTCATATTGGTTCCTACGGTAATAAAAATCATTTGTCTCCTAACCATGTCTCCTTACATACCTCACACTAAAAAACATTTAAAAATTAAATTATAAACCCTAACCTTAATTTTTACATCTTAAACCCTAAATCCTACGCCCTAAAAATATATTCTACTCATAATTTCATAAACCCTAACTCTAACCTTAAACTCTAAACCCATTATTTTAAAGTAGAGGTATCAAAGGAGACATAGTTAGAAGGCGTACGATCTCCGTCCTCTTACGAGTTTGTTTTGGTTCTAAATCTAGTTATTTGTACATTCAAAAAAAATCAAGCTATGTGTATTTAATCTATTAATGCATATTATGAGACAAGTTTTTCAACTTAATTTGTATCATTCACAACGTCAAGATTTGAATTTCTGATCTTGCTTAAGACATCTAATATCTCGTCTCACTAGATCAATTGATTGTTGGTAATTAAGTATTATTATTTGATACAAAGTTCGTGTAAAAAATTACACAAACGTACAACATATTTTAGCTTTAAAATTTAAAATCAAAATCTCTAACTCGTGAACTATAAAGGCTTAATAGTCAAAAAGGTGTCTAACATATACTTTTTTTTCAGTTTGGTGCCTAACGTTTTTTTTTGTTCACTTTGGTGCCTAACGTTTCATTTCGTAACTAAGATTGGGTTTTTCCGTCAACGACCATTAAAATTTTTTCGTTATCCAATAAAAACGTGACACGTGGCATATTCTAGTATTTTCTTTAATTTTTATTTTTCTAAAAACTAAGAAAATCTTTAATTTTATAAAAAAACCTAAAATCTTTAATTTCTCTAAATCCCAAATTCAAACCCTAGATCCCTAAATTCCTCCCTTCCCATCATTGATTCAACCACCACCAGTCACTCTTGTCTTTGTCGGCCCCCACTACCCAAACCCCCATCATCATGTCGTCGAAAATCGGAGAATGAGCCGGCGATTGTTCCATCGACGAACATCAAAAAATGAAGAAAATATAGACTGATTGGGCTTCTAATCGATGGCTAAAGGGTGGGGGTTGTTGAGCGGTGAGGTACCCAATACTTGAGTGGTGACCGGTGAACCGCGGTCGTGTGGGGATGCCGGACGGCGAGGGAGATGTGATTTGAGGGTTTGGTTGAAAGAAATTAAAATTTTTGGATTTTTTAAGAAGTTTATATTTTTAAGAAAAAAGAAATTAAATAAATAGATAATAATATGTCACGTGGCATGTTTTTATTGGATAAAGATAAATTTTAACGGTCGTTGACGGAAAACCCCAATTTGAGATACGAAATAAAACGTTAGACATCAAAATGGACAAAAAAACGTTAGGCACCAAACTGGAAAAAAAGGTATAGATTGGGCACCTTTTTAACTATTAAGCCAACTATAAACCCCAAATTATAACATTAAACTTTGAATTCTAAAACTATGTAACTTAAACCTATAACTCTTAAACTAAATCTATAAACCCTAAACCTACTCTACTTGTGGAATAGTTCTATTCCACTGCCGTGTATATGATAAAAAAATTTAAATTAATATCATATAGATTAAAACTCGATTCAATTAAATTTTTAAGGATTTTCGAGTTATTTTTTTACCAATATTAATTATTAACCCATATTGACCCATATCAGTTGGTACAAAATTTTATTATTATAGATTTTTTTATTTTCTATATAACCATATTTAAAAATAAAGCATAATTATTCAATTGAGTTATCGAACTGAATTAATATCTCTATGATTTAATAGTATATATATTGTATAATTGAGGCATATTACATTAGGATTTATATCCGGCGGTGAAAACTTTTAATTTTCACAAGTGCTTTAGTTTTAGGGTTTAGAGAGTTGATCTAAGGTTTAGGGTTTATGGGTTTAGGTGTGTGAGTTTAGAATTTAGGGGTAATGGTTAGAATTTAGAGGTTATGGTTAGGATTTAGAGTTTAAAGGTTAGGTTTTAAGTTTTAAGGCAATATGATGAGGATTTAGGTTGCAGCCTATAAACCTTAAATTTTAACCCTAAACTCTAAATTCTAACCACAAACATTAAATTCTAAACTACTAAGCCCTACACCCTAAACCAAGTCCTTAAAACCTAAAATTAAAGCACTTGTGAAAATTAAAAAATTTCACCACCAGTGTATCAAATAATTATCCCATTACATTATACATAATACATATAAAAACTACTTAATATAATGGTAAACTCAAAATTATCCACCAAAGTATATCAATACTAATCCTTTCAAATCCGATACCATAAAAATTCATTTTGAGAAGACAGCATCTCTAATATTTTTTTCGTTCACAATTTTATAATTTAAACTTATAGATTACTTTAAAATTTTAACATTTCATCTATTAACCAACTAATTATTCATTCAATTTCTTAATATGCTTAAAATAAAAATCTCTAATAATTAATATATAAAAAAATCTCAAAACTACACTACACATGTTACTGAGTCGGGCTTCCCGAAGTAACCTATTTATCCCATTTTTTTAATCACCGATTTCTGATTTATTGACTGATTAATTTGGATTGAGTTTTATGAAAACTAATTACGAAATCAACTATTCCAACTTATTTTCTCCATTCACAATGCTGAAATCTAAATCTCTAATCTTATTTAAAAGACTTAGGCGCTTCAATCTGCTAAATCAACTTATTGTTGGTCGTATCCACCCCACTGTACTTTCTTCTGTTGTTCTCTTCCAGATCATTCTATTCTTGAATATAATATTCATTAATTTTTTTAGCTAATAAAATATTTCAGTTATGGATAAAAATATCAAACTTCTGCCTATTTTCTTAGTAATTAAGAATTTGGGTTTTGCTTCATTCTATTATATTATTCGACAGGGGTGAAGCTAGCCGATTGTTTTGGAATTTGAAGTTTGAATTATAAATTTCTAAAATCTAGAATGTTAGTATATTGTAATTCTATCATAAATTTTATGTGCACTGTAAGAATAAAACCCAAATTTATGGTACAACAAAACTTATGCAAATAAGTACATCAAAAATTGAAAATAAGAGGTTAGTTGAATTTAATTCGGTTGGTATTCAGGGACAGATTTATATGGGGTGGGGAGGGGCAATCGCCCTCCACCTCCGAAGAATTTTTTTTACCTTTGTCCCCTTATTTAAATTTCTTTAAAAATTAGTTTATTTATAAATTTGCCACTCATTTTTAAATATTTATAGTTTGCCCCCACCTCAAATCCTGGCTCCGTCCCTGTTGGTATTGTTATCAATACAATACATAAGAATAAGATGACATAAGATTAAATATGTTTAAACATTGTATTAAATTATATGCTAAAAAAATGGGAATGAAATAAATTTACGATTTGGTCCCTTATTTTTATTTTCAGAAATTCAGTCTCTTCACCTTTTGAATTTACAAATTTAAATCTAATTTTTAACACGTTAATTTTCTTTTAGTTAAAGTTAGGTCCAATAAAATATCATTTGTCAATTACACTAATGCTAAATTAATATTTTTATTTTTAAAACATCACATCAACTAGTTTTAAAAATATTAAGGGTATACTACTCCAGTGACCACCGAAATTAAAGAAGCATAAGGAGTGGTAATAGAAGGTTTGAACTTGGAACCTTGAACCAAAGTAAATTTTAACGCCTTTACCACTAAGTCAAGCTACTCTTTATGTTATAAACTACACCCTTTTATATACAGGATTAATATCCTATACACTGGCGGTGAAATTTTTTTATTTCCACAAGCGTCTCAATTATAGGGTTTAGGGTTAGGGGTTAGGGTTTGAAGTTTAGTGGTTTTAGTGTAAAAGTTTAGAATTTAGGGTTCATATTTAGAATTTATGATTTATGGTTAGAATTTAGGGTTTAGGTTAGGGTTTAGTTTTAGGGTAATATGGGTAGGGATTTAGGTTTTAATCTATAAACCCTAAATTTTAACCCTAAACCCAAAATTCTATCAACAATCCCTAAATTCAAAACTACTACACTTATACCCATAAATTTTAAACCCTAAACGGAGTCTCTAACCCCTAAAACTAAGGCGCTTGTATAAAAAAGTTTCCACAAGCGCTTGTGTATAGAACAATTACCCTTATATACATTTCTTATAAAACGGTAAATGTTAGGGAAAATTAAAGAAGCATGGAAAATAGTAATGTGGTGGTTTGAACCTTGAACTAAGAGATTAAATTCCAATACCTTTACCACTCAACCAAGTCACTCTTAGTGATATATATTGCACCATTTTATATACATATCGTTTAAAGTAGTAAATGTTAGAGAATAAAAATAAAAATGGTTGAAAGGGGACTCGAACTTAGATCATTTGGGATGCGCATAATCACACAAACATTCGATTTAATTTAAGTCTAGAAATTATTAAATATTCGATTTAAAGAAAAAAAACGATTTCAAATATTCGAATATTTTTTTCTTTTTCATATTTAAATTAAATCAAATATTTATTAAAATAATTTAAAATACTTTAAATATTATAATACTTTTTAAATCATTTTTTAATAAATATTTAATATTTTAATAATTTTTAAACTTAAATTAAATCAAATGTTTGTGTGATTATGCACATCCCAAGTGATCTAAGTTCAAGCCCTCTTTCAACCATTTTTATTTCTTTTTCCCTAACATTTACTGGTTTAAAATATATGTATATAAAATGGTGCAATTTATATAATTAAGAGTGACTTGGCTCAGTGGTAAAGGTGTTGAAATTTACTCTCTTAGTCCAAGGTTCAAACCACCCCATTACCACTCTTCATACTTCTTTAATTTTCCCTAACATTTATCGCTTTATAAGAATGTGTATAAAATGTTCCATTTATAACACAAAGAGTAGCTTGGTTTAGTAGTAAATTTGTTGAAATTTACCCTGGTCCTAGGTTCTAACCTTCTTATTGCCTTTTCTATGCTTCATTAATTTTCCTTTAACTAGGTGGTGACACGTGTCATCGTTTGATTGGGTGGTCAAAATATATTAAATAAAATAATTTAAAGTTTTTATAAATTAATTCAATTTGGTGATGATATGTGTCATCATTTAATTGGTTGATTAATTTTATTTAATTAAAATAAAACTAGGATCAAATTGATTTAATAAGTAAATAATAGGGATCAAATGTGTAATTTTACAAATTTTTATTAATTGCCACGTCACCCCCTCCGTTACCCTTCCGTTAATTTTTTAACGGCGATAGTCAAAATAAGTCAATTTAACGTTTAAACAAATCCAGCCCATATCAGGCGGCTGCCACGGGTTTTCCGGCGTGGTGATTCTTACTTGTGGTGCCGAAGCATGGGCACTCTCATGGTAATAACGCGCCCAGGTAATACCGCGGGAAAAGATATTCATGGGGGCGTGACAAATCTGATTGAACACAAAATCATTGCGTCTTTTCCATAATTGCCAAAGCATGGATGTAAACAAAGTACAAGAAATTCAGGGACTTGTAACCTAAAATCTATATTTTTCAAACAAAGACTTGGGAACGTACCGCGTACGTTCGTACACAAAGTTGAGAAACGAGTTAGGTGATTTGATTGCACCGAAAACCTACTGGCTCACGACACGGCTTCTATTTTATCAAAGGCAGCGGCTAAGGACACGCGTCACCTCCTCCGTGGCTGTGCTATCACTCTCTTCTTACAGCGATTCCGAGTGGAAAACTAACAGAGAAAACGACACTGCGGATGATATTGTCAATTGGTCAATTAGCTTAAAAGCACCCATAAAGATGGCTTCTTCACTCACTTTCGCAATAGGATCGTGCTCAACACGCTTCTATACGTTCAATTTAAAATTAAATTTTGCGATCAAATTGTTTTTATTATGGTTCTTTTAACGATGATAACTGTATTTTATTAATAAATAATGAAAGTTATAAAGAATACAACGTATTTACATAATTTAGTCTGGATTAGTCGAAAATCAATAGTTAAATTAAAAAATTAAAGAAAAACATCACTTCCCTTGAGTTTGACGTACACCGTCAAAGAACCCAAAAATCTTTATAAATCTCCTTTCTTTATTTAAACGAGATGTTTTTACGATGTGAAAAAGAGTGGTGAGCGAACCAAACTATCAGTTAGATTGTCCCGTTAAGAAATTTTGATTACATCGACAAACAATCACCAAAGGAGATCAAACTTTGTATGTTTTTTTTTTTTTTTTTTTGAATCATAAGAAGAAGATAAACTACATACTATCACATGAGTACTCCAGCATCCTGCTGGAGTAAAGGTTGAAACTCTCTTGGAACAGTCGCATAAAGCTGGAGCTGGTAATAGTTCGAGTTGGAAATTTTCGACATCGCATCCGCCACCACGTTACAACTACGCGGGATCCAAACAAGCTCAGTGTACCAAGCGCAACGACGGAAGGAGTTAATGGCACGAACAAGTGGAAGCAGAGGAGTTATAGAATTCGACATCAAGAGATTTAGAGCTTGCTTACTATCAGTTTGTATCTGTAGTCGCTCGATTCCTAAAGACCAAGCAACTTCCAAACCAATGAGAATGCCCCATAACTCTGCCTGCAAAGGAGATACATACCCGATCCTTTTGTTGTAGCCTGTGACCCACTCTCCTGTTGATCCTCGAATAACACCACCAACCGAACCTATACTCGTTGTAATGGAGACTGCAGCATCAGTGTTTAAGCAAAACAAACCTTGAGGAAGTGGTTGCCAAGAGATGGCAACATGTGACCCGATTGTTGCTTGCCGAGAGGGTAGAACTTTGCCTCCAAAATGCATAGCCCAAGTGAGGCTAATCCGATAAGCATCAGGGAGAGACGAGCATGAATCCATGAACATGAAATCATTTCGTCGCTTCCAAATCTGCCAAACAAGTGAGGCAAATAATAAACTCCAAGAAACGAACACAGGACCCATTGGCTTTGTCATGTGGATGTTTGCTGCAATCCATTTGCGAAGAGACAACTGGAAGAAAACTTCATGATTTTCGTGGGGGACAATAGAATGCCACAAGTGACGAGTGGTCGGGCAGTCCCGTAGGACATGAAGAATCGTTTCGGCAGCGCAGCCACAACTTGTGCAGGAAGGATCGGATGTGATGTAACGACGTTCACGCTCAACATTCGTCAACAAACGGAAATGAACAACTAGCCACAAGAAGGTTCTAATACGCTGTGGGACTTGCAATGCCCAAATATCAAGCCATAAAGCATCGACATCATTCCATGTTGCTTCCATCAAAGTCCTATATGCTGATGCAAGTGTAAACTCGCCCGATGGATTCCTGGACCATGCTATTTCATCTCGCTCAGCATCATTTTGAGGCGGTAAGATGCCGAGAACATGTGGGATGGCTGTGCCTTTAAGCATTGTAGAAAGACGGTCGAAATTCCATTGACCATTCTCATTTAGTAAGCTATTAAAATCATGTATGATAGGAGGTGTTGCAGCCGAAACTGTCCAATTTACAAGCGGGCCTAAAGATGGTACCCAAGTGTCATGCCAAACATCAATGCAATGACCATTACCGAGAAGCCAATGAACATTCCCACGTATCAAGTCCCAAGCATTTGAGATCCCACGCCATAAGGGAGTGCTGTTTGTACGGGATATAGAAGCTGGGCACAAGCATGTGATTTTATATTTTTCACGCAAGGCACGAACCCATAAATCATTAGGACGACTAATCAAGAACCATGCAAGCTTAGCCATGTACGCCATGTTTCGCTCATGAGATCGAGGAACACCAAGACCACCACAACGCAATGGTTGAGTGAGCACTTCCCAATTTACAAGAGAGATTTTTTTAGCACTCGCCGATGAGCCCCATATAAAGCCTCTAACTAATTTATCAATGTTTGCGCAAACACCAATAGGGAGGATGGCAGTCTGCATAAAATATGTCGGAATTGCCTCAAGCACAGACTTTGCAAGGGTGATCCTACCCGCCAGAGAAAGGCAGCGCGCTGCCCATCCATTAAGCTTAGAACGAATGCGATCCAGAATGAAATCAAAGTCAGCAATACGCATTCGCTCATGTCGAACAGGAACGCCTAAATAAGTACCCAATGACAAAGTTTTTTGAAAACCAATAGCCATACAAATTTCATCTTGGAGACTTGGATTTGTATTTGGGGAGAAATAAATTTGAGATTTACGGACACTAACCTTATGTCCCGAACATTTCTCAAACTCCTTTAGGACATCAGAGATAACCTGTGCTTGTGAAATATCAGCTTTGGCATATAGGATAAGATCATCTGCAAAAAACAAGTGTGATAAAGGAATACCAGAACGGGCCATACGAAAGGGTTTCCATGCACCAGAATCGACGGATTGGCGAATGGCTTGTCCTAATCTTTCCATGGTTAAAACAAATAAATATGGTGATAGGGGGTCGCCTTGCCGTATCCCACGCTCAGGAGAGAAAGGCGAAGACAGCGAACCATTCCATTGAACTTGTATCGTCGCAGAGGTAACACAATGCATGATGATTCGGATGAGGTCCGAAGGAAAACCAACGTCCTCAAGAGTATCCTGCAAAAAATCCCAACGAACCCTATCAAAAGCTTTCTCTAAATCAATTTTTAAAGCCATCCACCCTTGCTTTGTTTTCTTTACCCGCATAGAATGTATGATTTCCTGGTTCAGAATCACATTATCATTGATTGAACGGCCTGAAATAAATCCTGTCTGCGTGGGGTGTATGAGGCGAGGCATAACTGATTTCAACCGTCGAACTATAATCTTCGTAAGCAATTTATAGATGACTGAGCAAAGGCCTATTGGGCGAAAATCCGCAATGGTCTGTGGGACATCAAGTTTAGGAACAAGAATAAGCATAGCTCGACTAAAAGAGGGTTCGAGAATGCCACCTTGAAACACATGTAGAATGGCTCGACAAACATCATTACCAACAATGCGCCAATTCTTTTGGAAGAATTCTGCATGTAACCCGTCTGGCCCAGGTGCTTTGAGGGGTGCCATTTCACACAATGTCACATAAATCTCGTCCTTCGATGGCATTGCACAGAGGGAAGTCATAACAGAATGCTCAATAAAAGGAAACATACCCGAAATGCTATAAGATTCAGATGAGGGCGTATTAACAGCATAGAGATTCTTGAAAAAACTAACAGCCTCATCACAAAGGGCTGCTTCATCATCACACCAAGTCCCATCCAAGAGTTGCAAAGATTGAATCCTATTCCGAGCTTTACGCTGTCGAGCAATACGATGAAAATAAGCAGTGTTGCGATCCCCCGAAGATATCCAATCCGAACGTGACTTTTGCTGCCAGAGCAGTTCTTCCTGATCAAGTAACGTTTCAAGCTCAAGACGGAGGTCATGTTCAAGGGATACAAGAAAACTCGAATGACGTCGTTCCAGAGCCTTCTGAGCACCCCGTAGACGTGCCATTATAGATCGCTTTTTGGCACCTATGTACCCGAAAACTGTTGTATTCCAAACTTCAGCCGCAGAGGTGAACTGAGAAATGGTTTCAGTCAATGAGTTAGAAGATTGCCATGCATCCGACACCATACGATCAAAATCGGCATGAAGACGCCAACCAGTAAAATAACGAAAGTGGCGGGATGTAGATGTGTTGCGAGCATTTCCAAATTGCAGAAAGAGAGGCCTATGGTCAGAGTGTATGCGGAGAAGATGTAACACTGATGTCCCAGGGAAATATTCATCCCATTTTTCATTACAAATCATCCGATCAAGGCGAGCATAGGTTGAACCACGTGACCAAGTGAATTGTGGACCTTGGAAGCCAATATCACGTAAGCCACAGTTAAATATGAAATCCTGGAAAAGATGGCTTGCCTGTGTGGAACCCGTGCCACCCTTCCTTTCTGAGGTATCTAATGTGGCGTTGAAATCACCCATAAGCAACCACGGACAATGAACCATTTGTGCAAGACGATGGAGATGAGGCCAAAGGGTCTTGCGCTTCGATGCTGTTGGGCTAGCGTATACTAAAGTGAGAAAAAAAGAAAAACCAGTGTGTCGACATGTGACTTCACAATGCAAGAATTGGAAGTGTTGAAGGAGAATAGTGACATGAACCGTGTCTCGCCAACATAGCCATATCCCACCAGAAAAACCAAGAGCTTCAATACGATGAGAGAGAGGGAAACCCAAGGAACCAACAACAAAATCTGCCCGTGATCCACTGATACGTGGCTCAACGATGCCAAAGATGTCCGGCCTATAGACACGAATATACTGTCTAGCGGCTGTCAAAATTTTTTGATGCCCACAGCCTTGGGCATTCCAACATATAGTCTTAATATTCATGGGTAAGAGAAAGAAAAAATCTGAGAATCAGAGACAAAATTAAACCTGCATAGCAGCCGCAGAGCTAGCGGTAGACATATTATTTGCTGCTGCCAAGTTATCAACAGTTTGCTGCCTAACGGCAGTCAGATTTATTGCGCAGGGGTCACATGTTGCCAAGCTTTCAGGGACCAAGGGATCATCTGGAGGCTTATGAGGCTGATTCGAAGAAGTAACGCGCAAAGTACTTGCGCTTGTAATATTCGGAGCAATATTCGGATCATCATTTTCACCTATTATAACCGCAGTATGCTTGCTTTTATCAACTTTTGCAGACACACGACCTGCATGATGAGTACGATTGTTACCATTGACAGTAGTTTTTTTGAAATATGGAGAAGTGGTCCGTAGTGTAGACGTTGGTGCAGGCTGCTGCATTTTCAGTGGTTTCTTGACAGTAACATTTGCACGGGCTTTAGACACAGGTCCATCTGCAACAATCTTCTCTTTCCCTCGAGCAATCGGTTTAGCAGCAGTAAGGGGATCCTGAACAATCGGTGTATTCAAAGGGGTATCCAATGTGTTGTTGCCCTCGACATTTTCATCTTCATAAATGGGGTTAAACCGAGACCCAGAAGCAAAACCAACCTTTGCTCCAGCATTATTTTCAGGGTCCTTCCGCAGAGACCTACGTTGTCGGCGCTCAACCAACATCCAAGGGCCAAATGGGGCCGTTTCAGGTGCAGGCGTAGTTGGTTTCTGGGGCGCAGTAGGTTCATTATTCATCTTGCCTAAAGGATTAAGCACCGTTGGACAGATATCCTGTACATGGCCATATTTTCCACACTCAAAACATATAGTTGGTAAAGACTCATATTCAATTACCTGTAAGCGGCCATTGATCAATAATTTCGACACAAGAGGCTTTCGGAGATCTAGGTTGATCGCCATTCTCGCAAATCGACCCCGACTTCCATGCTCTGTTTGGTAATCCAGTTTAACAACCCGACCAAGGCTCCTTCCAATCTCAGTGATAATACTAGGCTTGTAAAGCAACACTGGTAAGCCCGGCAAACGAATCCACGCTATAATACGGCTGGGATGCGGTTGGGAGGTGGAGAAGTCAATGGACCAAGGTTCAACAACAAGGTAATGACCGAAGATAACCCAAGGACCACCAGCAATAGACTCAAGGAAATCAGCATTGGAACGAAATGTGACTAAGAAGTAGTCATTTTCAATATCCATAAGCCTAAAAGCTTGCTTCGGCTTCCATAAATCATTCAAACGGGCACGAAGGGTGTTGTATCCAATTTTGCGGCCAAGGAGCTTTACCACGACAGTGCGATCTAAACTCTTTGCAGCCAAGTTTTGGACTCGCTCTGAGAAATCAATTGCGATAACACCGTCAACTGTCGAACGAACGACATCTCCCTCAACAATTTCAGAAAACAAGTGTACGAGCATTAAACGACCACTATAATATGTAAAAACTGTGTCAAACGATAGAGAAAACGTACCTCGAAAATTAATATCCAAACGTAAAATTGATGTCTTTGTCGAAAAAAAGAGTGATATAAACTCTTGCGGGGTTAAGAAACTTGAGAGAGAAAGCTAGGGATTTATTATGGTTATTGATTCCCAAATATAATACGTAACATGATTATCATAAGGTGTGAAAATTAAATTCTAATAAATTAAAGTTAATGTACGGTATATTCACTAGTTGGCTTAGTGATTAAAAATACTTATATAATCTTATCTTGTATGAGTTTGAATTTCGATATAAAAATGTGATTAATTAAAAAAAGGTTAGTGGAGAGTGAAATCCACTCAAAAGAAATGGAGCGTGAAGGGGATTGAAAGAGGGGGAAGGCAAAAGGCGGCACTACATCAACCTCGCCTATCATCTCAATGTTCCGAAGTGACACGTACCTTCGGACAACATTATCATATTGTCCCCTCCCTTGGGCGGCGCCTCGGTCTAACTCTAACCCCATGTTGACTGCCTAATCCTTACTATTTCTATATAATACTGCTCCACGTTCTTTGATTTAAGAAGCAAAAGAAATTTTAATGGCTCCGAAAGACAGAAACGCCGGCCAAAGCTTGACGAAAGGCAGCGTTAATGGAAATACTAAGACCAAAGAGGTGCATTACAGGGGAGTAAGGAAGAGGCCATGGGGTAGATACGCCGCTGAAATAAGAGATCCCGACAAGAAGACCCGCGTTTGGCTCGGTACTTTTGATACGGCCGTGGAAGCTGCCATAGCCTATGACGCGGCGGCGCGTGAGTTTCGTGGACATAAGGCCAAGACCAACTTCCCTTTCCCGGACGAAGCGAACAGCTGCGAGGGTGACAAGCGACGGAAGCAGCAGCAGAGTCCTAGCCAAAGCAGCACCGTGGAGGATGAGTTCAAGCATGGAGGCGACGGTGTGACTGGGGTTGTAAAGAGATTTCCTTTCGCTTGCCAAAAGCAGCTGGCTGCGGGTGGTGGCGGGACGGTGGGCGGGGTGGCTCACGCGCAGCCGTTTTTGTTTTTTGATGCGTTGGGAAGAGCTGAGGTTGTCGGTCAGGTTTATCCGGTTGGGTTTGAGCCGATCGAACTTCAGTTGAGTACGGGATTTGGTGGGGTGGAAAGTGTATCGGATTCGTCGGTCATTGATTGTGAGCCGAGGCTGCCTCGCCTTGCAATCGACCTTAATCTTCCACCCCCACTGGACACTTGATTTTCAGTGTTTATGTCAGAACAGTTAAACCTTTTTAGCTCTGGTTTATCCATGTCGGATGTACATAATATGAACATTCTTGTCCAATCAGCTAATTAATAATGGACATTGATATTTAACTAACTGATATCATCCTTCATAAAAACCCAACAATCGTAAATAATTTTTTTTTATATTTGTCCAACTAAACCTTAAAAAGTGATATAGGAGCGATAAACAAAACAATAATTTTTTAGCATGTTCTGCTAAATATATCTAAATACAACGAAAAATAACAATATGAAAGTTAAATTTATAAAATTATTTTGAATTAAGACAAAGTTAATAAAAATGTATAAATTTAACCGATTTTTAAATTATTTATTAAGAAGATTAAAGTTTTGTTAAAAACAACTCGTGTTCGAAAACAAATTGCGATGGCGGAGGGGAAAGGTCCCACGCGGCGGAGCCAAGAGCAGGCGGCAGGCCACCTCCCTTTTCATTTGAAAGCGCCGCACTTCCTTTCCCCGTGGGTCCCGGTTTTCGTGGGCGGAATATGTGGAGGGGATTTCGCTCCCCACTTTTTACGGTACGATACATAATTAACAAACCCAAATTCTTCAAAGACGGTATGATCTAATGGGCGCGTGGGGATGGCAAAGTTAAAGAAATGGGAAAAAAGAACAAATGAGCAGCACGTGAAGGGTGGATTGAGTACGTCAAGGAGCCAGGGGGTCATTCGGAGACACGTTTTTCGGACACGTCGTAAAATTTGATTTGATTTAAAAAAACCGATGTGAAAAATTAGACCCGAATTGTAATTTTATAAACTCGTTTTGAATTAGAAAATTTTTGAATAAAGTTTGAGTTATAAAATGAGACTCGAATAACTCAAATTCTTTTAATAATTTGTGGTTCGATTTTTAGTTTAAAGTTTGAGTCGAGTCCCCCAACCCTGTATGGTATATGTATATCGTATGTGGTTATAGATAGAGGTGGCAAACTGACCCGATAACCGAGACTCGAACCGATTTTACCCGATCCTAGACCTGATATCGACCCGAACAGGATGATACGAACTTGATTCGAAATTCGAAACAAATTGAATCGAATTGAAATCGACCCGATTTTTAGTTGAACCGAACGAACCCGATCCGATTTTTCAACTGAACCGAATGAACCCGAAACAATTTCATTCGAACCGAAAGTAACCCGAAATAAAGAAAAGATATTAAAAGAAATAATGAAAGATTTGATGTGAATCGTCGCACAACTCACAAAAAAGTCAAATATAATAGCTTTATAAAGCCATATATGGGTTTAAAAAATTAATCCGGCCTAAAAACTCGACTGAAATATATTGACCTCCCATTGAACCGATTTTGACCCGACCTGAAAATACCTGACCCGAAAATCAACCGAACCGATGTGACCCAATCCAGACTGATACTCGATCCGAACTAATACCCGACCCGAATTGATCCGAAACCAAACTTGACCCGAACCCGATTCGAAGGACACGTTTGCCGCCTCTAGTTATAGAAAGCCATTTAAATTTGAATCAATTAATATCACAACATTATAAATATTTATAATTAAATTTAAACAACTCGAACAACTTGTCGCAACTTCACTCCTCTTGAATTTCATAAATTCGACTCCAATAATTTTTAAATAAAATTTGAATTATAAAATAAGATTCTCCAATTCAACTAACTTTAAATCTTTTGACTTGACTCGAACAAATACTCATCCCTAACGTCAATGCAAGTTGCAACCGTCCAAAATAAGAATTGAAGGGGAATTGGTGAATGTGGGCTGGGTTGTCGACGGCTACTGCTTAGTGCGAACCATTTCTTAACTCGATTTGGGGACGGAACTTTTGGCCCTATGATTTGCGGTGGATTTTGGGCCTTACGGTCAAGTAATCCAAATCCAGTAGAAAATTACTTTAAAACCTATTTTCTAAAAATTATCTGTATACTAAAATCATTAAAAATTATACTTTTATGTATATAAAAGAGCTACATTTAGTTTTTATATTCGAAATTTTTTCTTAACTTGATTTTTGAACTATTTTAGGTTTATATACAATACTGAATTAACTAATTTTTATGTTACTCTTGAACACGTTCTCAAACTATAATATTTATTTTAAATTAAATTTTAAAATTTTAAGTGATCTGATTTCACCTTAAAACATAATTTTCATTTTAAATTAGTCTCTGAACATTTAAATATTATAGTTTCATCCTCAAAACATGATCCTCATTCAAAATTGATCACAAACTTTTTAATTTCGTCCTCAAATTATCATTTCTGTCCATCACATTATTACATAATATACATAATTATTTAGATGACAATTAAGAATTTTTATAATAATTTCATTAGAATAAAATATGATTGGCATATACTGATAATTTTAGGATGAAATTAGAATATTTAAAAATATGAGGATCAATTTAAAATAAAAACTATAGTTGGAGAAGTGTGGTGCAATAACAAAAATTGAAAGTGGTGATTGTGATTTCAGTTAAATCACGTTTCCTTGATAGAAAAAAAAAATCAGGTTAAAGTTATACTCGGATTATGAAATCAAGATTTGTACGAGTAAAGCGAACGGATAATAGTGGATCCACAAAAGTCAAACAGTGGAACCGCGTACACCCAACAACTGCCTCTCTTTTTCCCATTCAAAGTTGAATAGAGAACAAAGACCGATCCCGGGGAAGGAGATGAAGAAATGAGAAGGAGAAACAGCGGCAGAAATTAGAAAAAAAGAGAGGTACGATCTATCATATTTTCCGTTTATATTTCAAATTCAAGATTCAAAATCTTAGATGCCGAAACCCGTTTGAATTTCTTGGAAATTTGTAGTAACAATTTAGTAATGAGCTTTTATCAATCAATCTGCCTGTTCATTAATCGGATTAATTGACGCCTCAATACAGAACTTTACATTTGATGATATTGTCTCAGATTTTATTTTTGAATGATAAATTATAACTTAGAAAATCTTAGTTCGAACTAATTGAATGAAGATTCCATGATGTGATGTGTAATTAATTGAGCTGTTCTCTTGTTTCCTGTAAAATTTCAGAAAAGGAAAAATTATCGTGAATTGCTTCTAATGTTATAATTTTGTATTTCAGGTTAAGTGACAGGCTCGTTACCGCTGTTGAGCTCTGTAATGAGCTTAGGGGGAAAACTGGAGAGTTGCCATTGATTGTTTCCGAGGCAAAAATGAAGCGATATGTTTACATTAACGACAATGAATCGTCACACGAGCTTTACTGTGATAATCGAATTTCTAACAGAAAATACACTGTGTTGAACTTTCTCCCTAAAAATTTATGGGAGCAGTTCAGGTATATCTTAAAAACTTTTCTTTTCAATTGGAGATTAGTTTCCAAAGTTGATTATTATCGTGCTTTCCTTGGTTTCGTAAGCTAGATAAATAGAGTTTTTCTTTGTAATATTATCAACTGTTTGCTATGCCTATATATATATATATATATAATATGATTTTGCTTGTACAGTGATCAATTCATACGTTCTTCACGACTATTGTTGAGTTCTCTCTCTCTATAGAAGAATTGCCACATGAGATGACTCTTAATATGACATTTGATGCATTTGATGATTCATTTATAAATTGTGCATGATAATGTACTAAGGCTGGAGATCTTTCTTTTTTCCTGCTTGAATGTTTTGTCTATTTTGCATTTCTTCGGCAGCCACACTTTCTAATATGTCTGTTGCTTCTTATTTCAGCCGGTTCATGAACCAGTATTTCTTATTGATTGCATGCCTTCAGTTATGGTCGCTAATTACTCCAGTAAATCCTGCCAGTACATGGGGTCCGCTAATTTTTATATTTGCGGTCTCTGCATCAAAAGAAGCTTGGGATGATTACAATAGATATTTATCAGACAAGAAAGCAAATGAGAAACTAGTTTGGGTTGTTAGGCAGGGTATCAGGAAACATGTAAGGGGGTTTTCTAGTATTCCTTTTTTTTATTTGGTTATTTGATTTTTATGGAGAAGTTAATTTGCATATCACCTGGTTTTATTTTTCCATTAAAGTTGAATGACCTCTTGCTTTAGGATTACTTTCTATCATGTTCCTTTTGAACTTTGTAAAACTAACTCTTTGCGTTCTCTTTTTATGTCATTTGTGATTATGACAATCATTTGCAGATCCAAGCACAAGATATTCATGTTGGTAACATAGTGTGGCTTCGTGAGAATGATGAGGTGCCATGTGATCTTGTTTTGATTGGGACCTCCGATCCACAAGGCCTTTGCTATATTGAGGTGAATATGCACCTTGTTAAAAGTAGTAAAATTCTGTAAATATTTGTTCACGGTTTAACTATCAGTTTGGACAGGGAAGGACACCAAAATTTTGGATAACAACAGAATCATGTGAACTTGAGAAATACAGCTTCTTTTGGAAAAGTCTATTGGATTGAATGAATAGATTTGGCTACCTTTTATACTCTGAATTGTTAGCAGTTCAGATGTAAGAAACTTTAAATCAGCATATGGTTTTGTTTCATTGTCTTTTAAAAGCCTGAGTGGAATGAATTCATTTGGGATGAGGTCAAGCTCTTAATGTCAAAAATAGAAGAGCCATAGCACATAAAATTGTTAAGAAGGTTTACACTATTATGAATATTACTTTGAACTCTTTTACACTTGCTGACTGCACAAATTGTCTTGCAGACTTCTGCCCTTGATGGTGAAACTGATTTGAAGTCAAGGGTAATACCCACTGCTTGCATGGGAATAGATTTTGATTTGCTGCATAAAATCAAGGCAAGATTTAAGTACCATAAATTCATTTTTTTTCTAGCATGTTAGAGTTAGACACACACGCTTGTGTATTTTGATCTTTACATGTTCTATTTTCTTTTCCAGGGTGTTATTGAGTGTCCAAATCCAGATAAGGACATTAGAAGATTTGATGCCAATCTGCGTTTGTTCCCTCCATTTATTGATAATGACGTGTGTCCTTTAACCATAAAAAACACAATCCTTCAGTCTTGCTATTTAAGGAATACAGAATGGGCTTGTGGAGTAGCTGTCTACACGGGCAAGTTCCTATATATAAAATTTCATGGCTACTGATAAATCATGCCATTAATTTGTCATTGCTCTCTATTATCCATCCTTTTCCACCTTAACATCTAAGTGTTAGTGTGAGAAGCTAAAAGATGATGAGAAAGAGCTGAGATACAGAGGACTAGGTCATTAAAATAATGTAAAAATGGTTGCACACAAGAAAAGTAAGCAAAATGTGTTTTGGGCTCTGAAACATATGATATTTTAGTCATTTTTCTGGTGGGCTCTGAATGGCACTGGTAAATAAGCTTCATCTAGTATTCAATCATCAAGAAATTATAACTTTGACATTATTACATACAAACATCCTTGGATCTAGTACAATCTTTGTGTTCTCCCCTATATTGGTTAGTATCTTTGTTATGCATTCTCATCTTGATTCACAAATTATAAAAAAAAAAAGTAAAAGTAAAAGAAACTAACTTGACTTTAATACCACACAGATGATCTAGTTGAGTAGATTTTGATTGATCCCTTGATAACATGATAGCTTTTCTTTTCTTTTATTTCATTCCAAGTACTATCTGAACATGTATGGTATATAATTTTTTTAATATTTCTGTGTTGTTTTCTTCCTTCAACTGACTTCCTGAGTTTTCCACACTCTGTTTATTTTTCTGATTCTTAGTTCATTTGATGGTTTCTCATTTATCATTCTAATGATGTTATCATCTCTTCTGTGGTTTTTGAATTATTTATTCCATCTTTCAGGTAATGAAACTAAGTTGGGTATGAGTAGAGGCATACCGGAGCCAAAGCTAACAGCCATGGATGCTATGATTGACAAGTTAACTGGTGCTATATTTGTTTTCCAGATAGTGGTTGTTATGGTTCTTGGTATAGCTGGGAATGTGTGGAAGGATACGGAAGCAAGAAAGGTTGTGAGAAATTGCACTTCTAGCTTCAGTTTCTCATCTATTTATTCTCATCAATAATCATTTATATAATCTTTAGGCTTGGTAGATGATCCCATTTTGTTCCCTTTATTTCCCGAACTTAATTCAAATTTGCATGGACTCTATACTTTTTAACTGTACAGGAATCTATATTAGCGTTTCCTTTTAGTTGTAGGGAAATTTTCTTTGTACAAAACTGATTAGTTCGCTTAGTCTTAGGTCAGTATTTATCTATTTCAATACTCTCTTACATTTTGACATCTTGAGAGGACCTCTATTAACTGCTATCCCTGAATTTGGATTTTGGTTCCTATTAAGGGAATATCCTAAAATCTGCATCATGGTATAAGATTTGTGATCACGTAGTTCAGGGTGAAAATTGTGGGTTTGGCTACAAACAGATGTATATGCCCTAGTCAGGCTTGCACTCTTTTTCCTCTGCAGTTTGATTTTATCTAAGCCTCTTATTTTGCAGTGTGTAATTTAGAAGGGTGTCCACATATTAAAATCCAATACCAAGCTTCTGCCGCCTGCCCATTTAAAACATCAAAAGATTATTTATATTAACATTTCAATATTTTTAAATATTATTAGATTTAGAATTCAATAAAAAAAATCATCATTAAAACAATCTTTGTCTACCTGGACTGGGCCCAGGCCTAATACCTTAAACGAATCCTGACCTTAATCAGGCTGGATGTTTGGGCTTGGCAGGTTGTCGCTCTGGGATACCTGTGTAACTGTAATCCTCTTAGCTTTATTCCTTTCAAATTTGCTTGCTGTTCAGTTGCCTTTACTCCATGCATGCCTGTAGTTTTCCATATTATTTTCTGGATTTTTGTTGTTCTTGGGTCTTAATTTTATCATGAAGCTTTGCATAAAGACCCCCCCCCCCCAAAAAAAATAAAAAATAAAAAAAATTCAATCAATAAATAATAAAATAAAATAAAAATTTATGTGCCACAATGTGTTGACTTTGTAGCAATGTCCTATTTCTTATTGCAGCAATGGTATGTGCTATATCCACTTGAAGGTCCATGGTATGAGCTATTGGTCATTCCTCTTCGTTTTGAGCTTCTCTGTTCCATCATGATACCCATTTCTATTAAGGTAACCTAATCTAAAAATGCTAATGATTTTGAATTGTTGCCCGTACTTTTTTTGGCGGTGTGAACCTGTATGTACTGAATGGAGCAACTTGCCGCTAATAGCACAGAATGTTCTTAGGTAGAATCACTGTCCTCTTTTATGCAAGAGATTGACTAGATCAAAATGATGGTGCAACAATGATGCGAGTTTTGGGTTTAAAATAATAATAGTCTATGGCATGATTATAATATGATTAGGGGTGCATCACTAAACTAACTTGCAGACTTTAATTTGTACAGTGTGTGTTTTCTGGTTGAACTAAAACTGTACCAAGGTAGAAATGTTTTAGTTTCATTTGATTGTAGTAGGTAAATACAAAGCCTAGTAGGACAAGTGTAGAATGTTTTTGTTCAATTATTTGAATGTTAATAGGAATCCAAGTGGGTGTCAGAAACCAGTTCTAGTTTGAATTTATTATAGACATATGCCGTCGTACCGATGGTCCAAGTTACTAGCTCTTGGATTAATGGTTTATTTTCTATTACTCTTAGGTTGGGTGGTTGGGGATGATCAATTTCTTTACATGAAGTCTAAGGTTCCAAATAGATGGGAATACAAGTTTCATCTTAAACATCCTTTTAATGTTGCCGCTAATCTTAACCATCTAGCCTTTTCTTTTGCAGGTCTCTCTAGATCTTGTGAAAAGTTTATATGCAAAGTTTATTGATTGGGATTCGGAGATGATAGATTATGAGACTGGTATTCCTTCACATGCAACGAAGTAAGTATTTTTTTCCAAGAAATCCATCAGTTGGAGTGTCCTTCCTAGTATACAAAGCTGGTAGCTAAGTTAATGTCACTCAAACTAAACAGTATCTGTTCAAATGTTTAAGTAAATGTTTTAGTCTTATAAGACTCGGTCACACTTAACTCTCTTTTTGTTTCTCTCTCCCTTTTGTTTTTACTTTTCACAACTCTTATCACTTTTTCTCTTCTTACCGTAATATTAAGTTTATTTTTACAACTAAAACTTTGTTACATAGGAGATGTTTTTGAAAAGAATTGTATGCAATTATTTAGCTACATGGTTGTATTCTGCCATAGATTTTTTTGACTGTATATATTTAATAAGATTGGTTTGTTTTATGCGGCAGCACAGCAATAAGTGAGGACCTTGGACAAGTTGAGTACATAATGACCGACAAAACTGGAACACTAACTGAAAATAGAATGATCTTTAGAAGATGCTGCATTAGTGGTGTTTTCTATGGAAATGAGAGTGGTGATGCACTGAAAGGTTCGTTATCTACTACTTGGAAGTAACATAATGACTTGAAGTAAATTTCATGCTTTTAGATAAATGAGCTCAGTATTCTTATTATTTTATGCTTCTTATTTTGCTAGAAATAGTTTGAAATTCATTCGGATGCTCTTTAAATAAGCTAGTGTTACTTTTGGTTTTCAAATATTGAGGACAATTTTCCTGTAAACATTGTAAACTATGATTATGACTAATTTTGCCACTGGTGCATAGATACAAAGCTGCTTAATGCTGTTGCTGGTAGCTCTCCTGACGTTGTCCAGTTTCTCACAGTTATGGCTATATGCAATACTGTTATTCCTATAAAGAGGTGATTCTATCTTCTATCTTGGTAGAATTTTATAGCTGCAATTTAGAGATGATCATAACAGTATTGCAACTTTGTTCTTAATTTCAAAATTCAATTCCATAATCCCTACTTTTGCTAATACATATCACCCCTACCTGGTTTTATCATCTGTAGCAAAACTGGAGCCATCTTGTACAAGGCACAATCTCAGGATGAAGATGCCCTCGTTAATGCTGCTGCTCAATTGCATATGGTTTATGTCAATAAAAATGCAAATATTCTAGGTAAAAAATCCTTTTCTTTTTGCTGTAAAGAAGTTGATTGCTGGGATGATTATTTATGGTTTCCTGCTTTAAATACTGTACAGAGATCATGTTCAATGGTTCAGTAATTAAATATGAAGTATTGGAGACTTTGGAGTTCACTTCTGATAGGAAAAGAATGTCGGTGGTTGTTAAAGATTGCCAGAATGGAAAAATTGTACTTTTGTCAAAAGGTGCAGATGAAGCAATTCTTCCTTATGCTTATACTGGTAATATTTTTATTCAATCCTTTGCTCATCTTGGTAATTTCTTTATTTTTTGAATTCAATCTATTTATTTGATGGTTGACTTCATTGACAGTGTAGCTGCATGTTTTTCTCTTGATAAGATAACTGATGCCTATATGTCTGCATGATTTAAGTATTTGATGATTGTTGCATCTATGTGCATGAACATCCTTTTTCTTTGATTAATATCTATGGTTCACTGGTATAAATAATTGTTGCTATCCTGCCTTGCACAACGGCCATGTGCGTCAATTTGAGGATGGGGTGTTGGAGGTTTGGATCTTGTAGCCGATATGTTTGTTTCAACTTCAAGTCTCATTCTTGTCATTTCATTTTCATGAACTTATATTTTATAGAAAAGTTCTGGGAATGTATCAACTTTAATCCATGTTCATAGTTTGTCACCCTTTTTTAACTATTTCTTGAAGTTCTTTAATATCCTTGTTGGGACCTCATTCTAATCAGAGAAAAGTACTTGCTAAATTTTAGCAGCTAGAACTGAAAAGGTCTCCTATGGTTGTTTCTGTCTTTATCACAGGCTACCTTCATTATGGGTGCTGATGCTATGGGACTATTACTTTGTACCTTTACTGGACTTTGACTGATTTCCTAGTTGATTTCCCCCCTATTTAGTATATAATTTCTGGATCATGCATCGAGAATCATAAACTTGCCTTACCACTCATCTTGCTGGCTTGCTAATATATTTATATGTTTTAATGGTGGGATGATTTTTATGGGGCTTGTAATGTATTAGTGACTGCATCAGTTAGCTTTCTATATGTTAAAGTCATTACTTTTTCAGGGCAACAAACAAGAACATTTATTGAAGCGGTAGAACAATATGCTCAATTGGGGCTTCGTACTTTATGCTTAGCTTGGCGTGAATTGAAAGAAGATGAGTATCAAGAGTGGTCTTTGATGTTCAAAGAGGCTAGTAGCACATTAGTTGATAGGGAGGTGAAGTACTATCCAATGATCTTTTTGTGTTTTCCGTTTGTTTCTTTATGTTTACCTTTTTGCGCACTTTTGGTGATGACTGACTCGGTTCCTTTGGTCACGACATTCTGCAGTGGAGGATTGCTGAGGTTTGCCAAAGATTAGAACATGATTTTGAGGTTCTAGGAGTTACTGCAATAGAGGACCGTCTACAGGTGAAGTTGAACTATTAAATCCAACTTTTGTGTATAAAACCTTTTTCATCTATATTTAAGTGAAATATACATTAAATCCATGGAATGTATTTTGGACGTTAACATTTTCCCCTTTATTTTATTTTTAATTATTTTAGGATGGTGTACCTGAAACAATTGAGACACTCAGGAAAGCAGGAATAAATTTTTGGATGCTGACTGGAGACAAGCAGAATACTGCCATACAGATTGCTCTTTCTTGCAATTTTATTTCCCCAGGTAGGTTAAATCATTTACATAAATTTCAATTCTTTGTGTGAATTGCATGTCCTGCTGTTTTTGTTGTTGTTTCAAATATCTAGGTCAACGAGAAGGGTTACTTTTCTTGGTTCCTAAATGTTTGAAACTATGCTATTTGTGTGATTTGTTGCTTGGAATGAACAACTACATTTATTCAAGTTTTCATTCTTGCATCTCTTCACATTCCTGCAAATACTTCGTGTGTTCTTATTTGTCTAAAAAAGATAAAAGAAATAGAAATTGTGTTTGGGGCAAACATAAAAAAATTAGAGTTTAGCCTTCTCTTCAAAATTTTAACACCTGAAATGGTTGCAGCTGATACTATTATATTGCACGGCTTTTCCTTTTATGTTATTAAAGATGCTTAATAAGGAGCAAACTGGGTTGGGAAGGTTACCCCATAACGAGCCTCTGCAGTAGGGCATCCGGATTAGTCAACCAATTGGTCAAATACCAATGATTATACCAAAAAGAATAAAGATTAATGATTAAGTTAATGGATTTGGCGGGGGCAATAATTGAGGTTTTGGTTTGTTACAAAGGGGTCATTATGCATTTTTAGGTGATTTGTCTGGTGGAATTGGTCTTCCGCTGTCAGTGTTGATCATATTTGTGCCACAAGAAATTCAATTGCTTTAATCAATTAATAAATATGTCGAATGAATTCTCATCAATGTTCATTTCACATTTGTAATGTTTCCTCCTTGTGCTTCCTTCTGAACTTATTATCAGAGCCAAAAGGTCAGCTTCTTCTAATTGATGGAAAAACTGAAGATGAAGTTTGTAGAAGTTTAGAGAGAGTTTTGCTTACAATGAGGACAACATCTTCAGAACCAAAGGTAAACCATTGTTCCATCTTCGTAAATTTACGTGTTTGCAATCTCGTAATTGCAGTATTTCAACTTCTTAAGAGTAAATTGTTGACTTGATTAAGGGGAAATTTTCTGTTTCTAAACTGAATTGTGATTCTGGAAAAGAAAATAGAGGGTCACCTCACACTCAGACACTCCAAAAATACCTCTGCCTTTAGAAAACCTAAGTGTGAGTGTGAGGTGGCTACAAATGTTGTTTTCACTAGAATCAGACAATATGTCTGAGGCTTGCAAGATTCACTTAATTAACTCACAGATGCATAAACAAAAAACTAAATATATATTTTCTATGAAAAAAGGAAACGGGGGATTGTTGACTTATGTCTAGTGACTAGTCTGATGATAATAATATTTGCTTTATTTCCTCACATTCGTGGTTGAGTATTTAATTGAAATTCATGTTACCTTACAATAATAGTAACGAATGGTACCCTAAACAACCCTGTAAAGAACCTTTATTCCTTTCTATTGCTTCTTTAGGGTTTAATTATTTTACTATACTCATAGGATGAAACTATTTGGTAAGTTAATATCTGTCTATGTTTAACTCAAAAGGTTTTATTTGCTATTGCCTTTTCCCCTATTTTTAACTTTTCCATTTCATTGCAGGATGTGGCATTTGTTGTTGATGGATGGGCGCTTGAAATTGCACTTAAGCATTATAGGAAAGCCTTTACAGAATTAGCTATTTTGTCAAGGACGGCTATATGTTGTCGTGTTACACCTTCCCAAAAAGCACAGGTTTTGTCGAAAGGCTGATCAAAAACTGATCTTTTTATTATATTTCGACTGTTAAATTGCTACTGATTTACAGACTAAATGTATAGACTTATGCCTTAGCTAAGGAAACTCCTAACTAGGAAAGAAACTAATTCTAGTAAAGAAATACAATCCCTTATAAATAGGGATTCTAATAAATAACAAAATATTTACAGATCTTCTGAACTTTAGGAAACAATCTCTGACACTCCCCCTCAAGCTGGGGCATGGATGTCCTCTATCCTCAGCTTGCTTGTTAACTTCTGAAAATCCTTGCCAAGTAAACCCTTGGTGAGAATATCTGCAATCTGATTACCAGTAGTCACATAAGGAGTACAAATCAAACCACTGTCGAGTTTCTCTTTTATAAAATGTCTGTCCACTTCAACATGCTTTGTTCTGTCATGTTGAACTGGATTATGAGCAATATTGATTGCTGATTTGTTATCACAGTACAACATCATTGGTCCATTCCATTCTACTTTCAAATCTTCTAGAATGATCTTCAGCCATAGTAACTCACAGATTCCTAAAGCCATAGCTCGAAATTCAGCTTCTGCACTGGATCTAGCTACCACGTTCTGTTTTTTGCTTCTCCAAGTAACCAAATTTCCTCCAAAAAAGGTGCAGTAGCCTGAAGTTGATCTTTTGTCCATTCTGGAACCTGCATAGTCTGCATCTGTGTAGGCTTCCAGAGTCAGGTTTCCTCCTCTTCTAAACATGATTCCTTTACCTGGTGTACCTTTCAAGTATTGCAAGATTCGCATTACAGCTCTTAGGTGTGACTCCTTAGGATTGTGCATGAATTGGCTTACCACTCCAACAGCATATGCTATGTCTGGTCTGGTATGTGATAAATAAATAAGTCTTCCCACAAGTCTCTGAAATGAACCCCTATCAACTGCCATATCATCTTCATCTGAATCTCCAAGTTTGTGGTTAACTTCTATGGGCGTTTCTGCTGGTTTGCATCCAAGCTTTCCAGTTTCCTTTAAAAGATCCAGGGTATATTTTTGCTGTGATATAAAAATTCCCTGTTGTGAGTGTGCCACCTCAATACCCAGAAAATATTTTAATCTCCCAAGTTCCTTCACCTCAAACTCTTTTACAAGACACTTTTTCAGATTGATGATTCCTTCTGAATCATTACCTGTAACTATGATGTCGTCCACATAAACCAGTAGTATGGTTACTCCCCCTGAAGATGAATGCTTAACAAATAAGGTATGGTCACCTTGACTCTGTTTGAAACCCTGCCCTAACATTACCTTAGCAAATCTTCCAAACCAAGCTCTTGGGGACTGTTTTAATCCATATAGAGCCTTTTTTAACTTGCAAACTACCTGTCCAACAGTCGAATTAAACCCTGGTGGAACATCCATGTATACCTCTTCTTCGAGATCTCCATGCAAAAATGCATTTTTAATATCAAACTGCAGTAAATTCCATCCCTGGTTAGCTGCTAAGGAGAGTAGAACCCTCACTGTGTTCATCTTTGCAACAGGTGCAAATGTCTCCAGATAATCTATCCCATAGGTTTGCGAGTACCCCTTTGCCACCAACCTTGCTTTGTATCTTTCCAAGGAGCCATCTGATTTGTATTTTACAGTGTACACCCATCTACATCCCACTGTTTTTTTGTCTCCTGGCAGCTTTACTAAATCCCAGGTCTTATTCTTTTCCAGTGCATCCATTTCCTCCTGCATAGCCTTTTTCCAATTCTCATTATCTAATGCCTCGGCTACTGTTTTAGGGATGACAATATTGTTTAAGCTGGTAAGAAAGGTTCTGTGATTCGGGGACAAATTATTATAGGTCATAAACAAATATGAAGGGTGTTTAGTGGTGCAGGTTCTTTTTCCCTTTCTAATAGCAATAGGAAATTCAAAATCAGAATTAGAATTCATATCATTATAATCAGGATCAGTTTCAGAATGTACCTCAAAATTTATGGGAATGGGAGCAAGAGCAGGAGCAGGAGATGATTGAGTCTGCATAGGTATCTTCCTTCTCGAATATGTCTTTAGAGGACCAGTAGTTTCTTGAACATTTTGCTGAGAAATATTTCTGTTTGGTTGAGTTTGAGGACTATTGGGTTCTGTTTGTAAGGACTGTGAAGGCGGCTGGATTTCTGCAGAATGAGAAGGCTGGATTTCTGCAGAATGAGAAGGAGGTAGATCAATGAGGGACAAAGGTTGTTGCTGAAGTAAAAACAGATCTGCATCCTTATCTTCCCTAAAAGACATCTCCCCCTGAAGATAAGGAGCAGTGAAATAACTCTCTCTTTCAACAAAAGTAACATCAGCAGTAACATAGACCTTTCTAGTAGGTGGATGATAGCATTTGTAGCCTTTTTGAGTAGAGGAATACCCAAGAAAAATGCACTTTACTGCCCTAGGATCAAGCTTACCTCGGTTTGGAGAATGAAGATGAACAAAGGCAACACACCCAAACACTCTTGGCTGAAGGTTAAGAGATAGGTTCAAATGTGGGAAAATTTTTTTAAGGGTTTGAATAGGACTTTGGGATCCAAGGACTTTAGTGGGTAGTCTGTTCATCATAAATGTAGCTGTTAAGACAGCTTCCCCCCAGTATTTTTTTGGAACATTATTCTGAAATAAAAGGGCTCTGGTTATAGCAAGAATATGTCCATTCTTCCTTTCTGAAATTCCATTCTGCTGGGGAGTGTTTACACAGGATGATTCATGTAAAATACCTTTTTCTAAGAGAAAAGGAGACAAGATTTGATTAAAATAATCCTTGGCATTATCTGATCTAATTCTTTTAATCTCGGCTCCAAACTGGGTTTTTATCATGGTGTAAAAGTTTTGAAAGGTCGATGCAACATCAGATTTCTGTTTTAACAAATAAATCCAAGTAACCCTAGTGTGATCATCTATAAAAGATACAAACCACCTTGCCCCAGTTATGTTAGGAACAGAAGAAGGTCCCCATACATCACTATGAATAAGACTAAAAGGAATATTGGTTCTATTATTACTTGCTGGAAAAGAGGAGCGTTTGTGTTTAGCAAGTTCACACACATCACAATGTAATTCCTCAACATCTCAGGTTTTACATAAAGAAGGAAACATAGTATTTAGAAGTTTAAAAGGTGGATGGCCGAGGCGAAGATGATGGAGCCAGATTTGGTCTTTATTGTTTGTAGAATTAGATAAAAAAGATGAGGGTGGAGTGTTCAAGATTCTAACTTGTCCTCCAAGATTCTCAAGATAATAGAGTCCATTGATCTCCTTAGCACGCTCAATCATCTTCTTCGTTTCCTGCTCCTGGAAAAAACAGTGCGTAGAATGAAACAAAACACTGCAATTAGTATCCCTGACAAGTTTTGGTATTGAGATAAGGCTGGTAAATAATTTTGGAACATGTAGAACTTTTCTAAGCAAAATTTTTTTACTAATGGCAACATCTCCTTCACCAGCAACTGTTATCATGGTACCATCAGCAACTGTAATTTTCCTATTGCTAGGGCATGGTGTATAATTGAGAAAGTTGAGAGGGGAATTGGTCATGTGATCAGTTGCTCCTGAGTCTATTACCCAGAAGGTTTGATTAGGTATGGAGGATTCCAAGGCATTAGAGTTTTGAGAAGAGGAAGAGGATATACCTGAGAAAACCAGATTACCTGTACCAGCAATTGATGATTTTCCTAAGGACTCCAGTAGAGTCTTCAACTTCTCTACTTCCTCTTGAGTGAACTCTCCATATTGTTCAGTGGATTCCTTGGCTACTTCTCTAGTTGCATGGGCTCTGCTCTGCCCCCTTGTTGATCCTTCCCTTTCTATAAAGTTTTTGTTTGTGGACTGAGGCTTCCCATGTAACTTCCAACACCTCTCTCTAGTGTGTCGAGGTTTTTTGCAATACGTACACCACATGGAATCTCGATTCACTGCCCTTGTTGTTTCTGATTTTCTTTCAAAACTTTCCAAACGTGTTGGCTTTTCAGAAACTATTTGAGTCACTAGAGCCGAGCTTTCTACTTGATTATTTCCAATCATCATTACTTCTCTAAGGGAACGAGAAATCGAACAAATACTGTCTAACAGAACATTTAAAGCCTAAAGAAAAAGAGGCTCTGATACCATGTCGAAAGGCTGATCAAAAACTGATCTTTTTATTATATTTCGACTGTTAAATTGCTACTGATTTACAGACTAAATATATAGACTTATGCCTTAGCTAAGGAAACTCCTAACTAGGAAAGAAACTAATTCTAGTAAAGAAATACAATCCCTTATAAATAGGGATTCTAATAAATAACAAAATATTTACAGATCTTCTGAACTTTAGGAAACAATCTCTGACAGGTTTTGATTTTGTTATTAATTTTGAATTGTTATTTTGAATTTAAGTTACAGCTACAGAACTTCCTTGGTATGTTCTCACTCAGTCATTTTTATCCTTACTAACTTAAATTGCTGAATAGTTTAGTTGTGGTTTGTTAACGGTATTTATAAAGATAATATTCATTAGTTGATGCATTTTTTTTATGGAAATGATGACTGTTGAATGTAAATGAAATGATACTTTTGGCAGCTTGTCGAACTCTTGAAATCGTGTGATTATAGAACATTGGCTATTGGGGATGGTGGAAATGATGTGAGAATGATACAACAAGCTGATATCGGTGTTGGCATTAGTGGAAGAGAAGGGCTGCAGGCTGCAAGAGCAGCTGATTATAGTATTGGAAGTAAGTAACCGTTAAATATATTGAAAAGCTTCAGGACTGGTTGCCGATTATTTATCTTCTCTTTGCCAGTTTTTAAATTATGATGAAAGTTGTAATGAATCTGGACTATTCTTGAAAATTATCAACCTGTATGCTATTCAGGCAATTAGTTATCATTATAGAACTATTTCTCAGTGATAGTATACTAATTAATGGTTTTGAAGTGTCCTAGTTTGGGTAAAATGTGCTTAGGACTGGCATTGATAGGAAGCTTATAACTATGCCTAGAATGCTATTAATCATGAGCATTTTAGACGTTTTGTTCCTTTCTTTATTTTCCATGTGAAGTGATTACCTTTTATCGGTTTTCTTTTCCTAAATACCTCTCTTGGCTGCAGAGTTCAGGTTTCTCAAACGACTGATACTCGTTCATGGTCGTTATTCCTATAATCGCACAGCATTTCTGTCCCAGTATTCCTTCTATAAGTCACTGGTTATATGTTTCATCCAAATTTTGTGAGTTCCTACATATAATGTTCCTCCCTTTGTTGCTCTTTACCTAACTTGATTCCCACTTAGACTTGCTTATCATTTCTTTTCTGCTGACACCAGAACACATCAGTTTCTCTTTTATTTCAGGAGTCTCTGGAACTAGTCTTTTCAATTCTGTCAGCTTGATGGCATATAATGTTTTCTACACTAGTGTTCCTGTTCTGGTCAGTGTCCTTGACAAAGATCTTAGTGAAGGAACAGTTATGCAGCATCCGCAAATTTTGTTTTACTGCCAAGCGGGAAGGTTTGTTGTTTCTCCACCTTTTCCACCCTATATAACAGGGTTAGGATATGGAACTGGACAATTGGCTGCATCCTTTTAGCATACAACTACGTAGACTTCTGATTAATGTTCATCTAACTGATGCGGGATTGTTTATCACAGGCTTCTGAATCCAAGTACATTTGCTGGATGGTTTGGTCGATCTCTGTTCCATGTGAGTGCTGTTCTTTATCAAAGCATCTTTACTGATATTGCTCGTGAAGTAATTGAAACAAATCGGAAAACACGCAATTGATCCATGACAGTAGTTAAATTTTCATCGGTGATTAAAACTTCATCATCATTTGTCTGTAATGCTTAAAGGCTTTCCAAGTCAAAGTGCCTTGCAATGGACTTCAGGGAGTTCTATGTGGGGATTAAAACTTCATCATCATTTGTCTGTAATGCTCAAGTACTAGAGATTTCTTGATGATTTGTAACATTTAACTTTATTGTGTCTCATCAATTAATTTTGCGGGGATTTGCAGGCAATTGTTGTGTTTGTGATCACCATTCATGCTTATGCCTACCAGAAAAGTGAAATGGAAGAACTTTCTATGGTGGCACTCTCTGGATGTATATGGCTGCAGGCTTTTGTCGTGGCGTTGGAGACAAAGTATGCTTCCATTTAACTGTAGAATGCAGTAAATATGTTACATTTATGTCTTCTTTTCCTTTTTTCTTCCCACAAGGTCTTTTAGACCAGATTATAGAGGATTAGAAAAATGGCAAGCGATTTAGTTTATCCTTATTGCTTTGGCATTCATCATCGTGCCATGGCTTGCGCCCCCCACAGGCCTGGAACGTGCATCTTGCTTGACCCATGATAAATAACTCCTAACGAATTTTTTTTATAATGGTTTACCCAAACCTTTCCTATGCAAGTATCCTGACTTGCTGAATTTTAATCGGTGCTTGCAGTTCCTTCACAGTATTGCAACATCTTGCCATATGGGGGAATTTAGTTGCTTTCTATGTAATTAATTGGGTTTTCAGCGCGATTCCTGCATCGGGGATGTACACTATTATGTTCCGGTTATGTAGACAACCGTCTTATTGGATAACTATGTTTGTAAGTTTCACTTCTACCTTTTATTTGATTTTCTTTTGATGTTAAAGGGAGGGATCCATTTCCTTTTTCTCTTCTGTTTAATTAGTTGGTTATTGGAGTTTAATTCCTCCACTTGTCGTCTTATCAGTGGTACGACATTTATATTCGAATCCTGATTTGTTGTTTTTCTTAATCTTAAAACAGCTCATAGTTGCAGCAGGGATGGGTCCGGTTCTAGCTTTGAAATACTTCCGGTATACGTACAGACCAAGTAAAATCAATACACTTCAGCAGGCTGAACGAATGGGCGGGCCGATTCTAACTTTAGGCAATATCGAGCCACAACCAAGATCGATCGAGAAAGAAGTTTCTCCCTTGTCAATTACTCAACCAAAGAGCAGAAGCCCGGTTTATGAGCCTCTTCTATCGGATTCACCAAACTCTTCGAGAAGGTCGTTGGGGTCAGGAACTCCTTTCGATTTCTTTCAGTCGCAGTCTAGATTGTCTTCAAGCTATACAAGAAACTGCAAGGACAATTGAGGTATACAAATGTAGCCTAAATACATAACTGGACATGTTGCTGCATTCATTTCAACAATTTGCAACTATCGACGTTCTGATTTCATGTTATAACTTTACGACACTTGATATTGGGATTAGGAAGAGCTCTTAGTCCGAATATTTTGTACATCCTTTTTTTGTTTGAAATTTTTCTTGAGAAATAGTAAATAATGGAAACTAAAGAGTTTCAAGATGGTGATTTGCTCGAGTTCTGCGAGTCGGTCTACTAAAAAGTCTCTTAAATAAGGTCACTAGTTCGAATTTTATTGTTGTAAATGAAAAAAAAAATGGAGTTGGAGGATTGCTTCATAATTGGTTTTTGCAAAATACGATCTTGGTTTTTTAAGTCAATGAATAAGATACTTGTAATTATAAAAAAAAATTGACTTTTTGTACTTTTTAATTTAATCTTAATTTTATTTTCATAAGATTCATTTTTATTACAAAATTTAAGTGTCAAGTTCAATTGTTGATACTGTTAATTTTTTGTATTAAATTCATTGATGACTTTTGAAATTAAATAAATGTTCATTCAAACAGCTGTAATTAAAAAATGATATTGTAATGGAGTTGATTTTTATTAAATTCTTTGATACGACATTTTGAAATTAAGAAGAAAAAAACACAAATTTGATAGTTATGTAACTAAAAAAATACCTTGCAGAAAACTTAAGTTTAACTGAATTTTTTTTAACAATGTTAATAATTAAACTTAAAATTTTAAATTTGAAAAATTGGGGAACCAAACTCCTAGAAATAAAAAAGGGTAATTGTTCTATACACAAGCGCTACACAAACGTCTTAGTTTTAGGGGTTAGGGACTCCGTTTAGGGTTTAAAATTTAGGGGTATAAGTGTAATAGTTTTGAATTTAGGGATTGTTGATAGAATTTTGGGTTTAGGGTTAAAATTTCGAGTTTATAGGTTAAAACCTAAATCCTTACCCATATTACCCTAAAACTAAACCCTAACCCTAAACCCTAAATTCTAACCCTAAATCCTAAATTCTAAACATGAACCCTAAATTCTAAACCTTTACACTAAAACCCCTAAACTTTAAACCCTAAACCCTAACCCTAAACCCTATAATTGAGGCGCTTGTGGAAATAAAAAAATTCTACCGCCAGTGTATAAGATATTAATCCAATAAAAAATAGAAAACTAAATATCAAACCCTTTCCAATAATATAAAATACCACAATGATCAAAATTTTAATGTTAAATTCAATTAACTAGCCAATTACCCCAAAAAAACCCCAATTTTACGGACAACGGATGAAAAGAAAATCTACATTTTCTTTCAACTTTTCTTACCAAACAAACACGGTCCAAATAAAGGAAAGAAAACATATGCTCTTTTGAAGAACAATAAGATAACACCTTTCCACTTTTCCATCCAGTCCTACCAACTCAAACAATGGTTTCATCAAACGACCAGACACCTCCCCAATCCGTGTATGTACATACAAAACTCAAATTTAAATTATCAGAGTCGACTGTCGACAACCTCCGTCTTATAGTACCGTCGTTTTCGACATTGCCACATTTTTTCTTAGCTGCTTTGCCTCTGCCGATATGCTAATATCTGAAACAAAAACATGATTGTGAACCCTTGATTCGAGGTTACTACATATTGATATAATCCCGACGGATATTCCAAGACGAATAGAGACGTCAAATGCCAAGAAATGTACTCACCAAATGATTTGTTCCGGAACTGCACTTGACCTTAAGCCCTGCCAAAGTTTCTTGACCTTCCAAGAGTTGTAGTGCATCCTCTGAGAGGTTGGCACAGTTGTCATCGTTGCGGTATGGTCCCTTTACCATTAATATTTCTACTTCTTCAGCTCGCAACGGTGTCTGAAGAGCAATGTACTGTGCACCAAACAATCACTATGATTTTAGACAATCATCCTATAAAAGTGTCCTAAAGGTGAAAACAAAAGAAACCATAAAATCCGATTTTATAAAGGGAGAAATGATTTCACGCAGAGGATAGAAAATCAACGAGTTCATGCATCAGAGTTTTAAATCAACCTCGAAACTTAATCGTATGGGGTACAGTAACCAAACACTATATATTAAGGTGACTGGCAGGATTTGGGTAAACTGAAATCACAGATTTTAATGCATTATATACTAATGCACATTCAAACAAATGTCGAGGCCCTTCAAATTTGTCATAGCTTTAGAAAGAGACATTCTATGTTTAAGCTGGTGGGAGAGAAATCTCACTTCGCATAGCTGCTTAACTGACAGACTGGGCCGACAACAAAGGTAGGGTTGCTGCAAACTTGATGTGCTGTGTTCGTCCACGGATATAAGCTTCAGATGAACATCCAACTACACACAAAGAATAGGCTTTACTTACACAAAAATGAGGACATGCATACAAAATGGGGAATAGAAAGGAAAAACCAAAAGAAAAAAGGGGCTGGGAGAGCAGGGAGCAAGGAGAGAAGAATCTTACGGTATTACTCAAGTGGAACTCGTAGATTAGATAAGAACCACCATAAAGTTATACTAATAATTGGAGTATAATATCAGTGATAGACCGGATTAGAAACCATATTATTATGGAGAGTCTGCTAGTATCATCTTATCATACCTCATCATCGTTTTCCTCCAAGCTCCTAAGATACTCTACCAATCTATTTAAGCGAGCACGTGTACTCTTGCTACTGCCACTGCCAGAATTTCCATGTCGAGTGTGACTCCGAGCACCACCTCTCCCCCAAGCAAGCAAATCCTGATTCCAGACGAGCCCAGGAGAAATTCCTCTGCTGTCTCGACACACCTCTGTATCATTTTCAACATATCCACCATCTGAATTTACCACTGATGAAGAAGGCAGGGACATCCGGATTCCAGTCCGTCTTTTGCGCCTTCTCTGCCTCACTTCCGTACAGCGCTCATCTGTGGAAGATGAATCTTTGCCTCCATTATCATCATTTTCATCCTCATTGTCTTCAGATCCTTGATGCTCAGCTCCGCGTGAGTTCCTACGTCTACGAGGATGACTACTCCGATGATGGCGTTGTGATCTGGTCATAAAGCCACCTGCACTGCTCTCTTTACCAAGACTACGCCGTTTAACAAGTGCTTCTGATTGTCTCTGAAAAATTTGGGCAATTGATGCTTGGATCTATACGAAATATAGAAACAACCATTGGTAAGAACAAAAATGTGTTAAGATTTTGAACTTATAACATAGTCTAATGATATTCTTAGAACAGAGAATTGGATAGGTAAAAAAAGGGGTACCAAGCAATCATGTACTTTCTAGGCAGGTCGACATTTAGGACAAGTTTTATCACCTCAAATCTATGAAATGAGAAATAGAGTTCTTCCATTTTGGTTATTCATCGCACCAAAGTCAAAAAGACGAAAGGATAATGTTATAAATGGCAGTGTAGCATACATTTTCTTTCACTGATAATTACTTTAAAAAGTTCATTACCATTATACTATCTTTACTGTCTCAATGATTTACCTGAGCTTAACACTGTAAATCAAAGATGATGACAATTTGCATGTTTTATCGCCAAGTCCCCATTCTATATCATATTCAAATACACAGAGGGCATTAATTTAAATACACACAAATTTTGTAAAATTTAAAAAATAATTAAGGGTAATAAAAACAGTGAAAAAAGAGAGAAATAGATGAGTTTAAAAAATCATTTTGGGGGGGGGGGGGGGGAGCCCTTATTTTAAAAAAAATCCATGTCAGATACTAATCTCTTTTTTTAAAAATAAAAAACATAATTTAATTTTTTACAATGTTAAAAATTTTCTGTTTTTTTTTATTTCCAACTTTAATTTATAAAAAATAAAGAGTAATCATTTTAAAAAATCAAATTAAAAGATTAAAAGAATTCTAGATTTTAATTTTAAAATTAATTTTTAAAATTTAAAATTTGCATAGTTTTAATATTTTAAAAATTAATTTTATTTTCTTAATCTCCAACTTTCAACTTCAAAGAAAAGTAAAAAAAAAAAAAATTAATGTTTACAAATAAAATTTTAGATGATGACATAGCAAAAAATTGTCAAATGTCGTCATATTACTTGATTACAGCTTATACAATTATATGAATGCAGCTGATACAAGTAACCATGAAAAGAGTCAGGTTGCATGTTTTAAGCCAGGAAAATGAACACAAATCACCACATTAACAATGAGCAAGTACAGCAGAGAGAATAAATGCATGCAGTGACAAAAACTATACACACACACACACACACACACACACACACACATATATATATATATATATGACCTGCTTATTGCGAGTCCTTTCTTCTTCATGAAAAGCCAATTCCTGCGAGACCAAATGCAGAAAACCAGCAGTGATTAGCCAGATCATGCTGTAAGAAATTTTACCATAGCACCATGAATTAAAAAAGAAAATAAAGAGGAGAAAGGAAAGAACTTATACCTGTTCTTCATACTTATCAATATCTGGATATAAAGCTGCAATTAAGGCATCATAGTTTGGATCATCTCTTAGAGAACGCCGACTAGCACAATGCGTACGGCAAGCAGGACACTCGTTGTTCCTAAATCAGAATCAATAATTTCCAGGCATTTACAAAATTAATCCAAACAGAGGCAAGTTAGTAGCAATCCATTTATAACATACCCCAGTCGCATTGATTTGTCAATGCATTCTCTGCAAAAACGGTGTAGGCATTCCATTACAGTTCTTGTTTTCTTTATGATTCCTGTGCACAAAAAGCCATAAATGCTAGCACTAGCACAAAAAATGCCATGTACTATAAAAAAAGAACTCGAGAAATAAACCAACAGCATTAATGCTGACCACAGATCAGCAGGACAAGAAAGATTAAAAGACTAACACGCATAACATTACCTGATGCAATCAAACATGGCAAATGCCTTTTATCCGGTATGCGTCTCCACGGAAAAGTAAAACCAGCACATTCCATTGAATGTGTGAATACAAATGCTATAATATTACTCTTTAGTGGTTTTACTTCAGAGAAAACATGCTAATACATTTATATAAATTTAACTAAAATCTGTTTATGCCTTTATGGACGTATTACACCTTCATAGAGTCCCCTAATTGATAAGAGTTTTACTAACACATGCTCACATGATCTAACTTATCTTCATTTAACTAAAATCTGTTTAAATAATACCTTCAACTTTAGATCTTTCAAGGAGCATCCAAATATACAAACTCTCCTTGGTTTTCTATATTATTTATGGGTCATAGTGCACTCATAAGTTTTTATTAAATTTATGATTTTATACTAAATCTTCTAACATCATTAAGCACAATGGTGAAAATAACTTTCCAACTCGAGCAATTGTCAGGACAAAACAAAAGGAATATTATGCAGAATAGAGTATCCAGGAAAGATATTCTAAGAAAAGGGCCTGGTAGGATCTACCATTTGGAAATCAAACTAAAAGAATTATGCTTAGAAAGTCAGTTATGTAAATCTAAACTTTATATTCCATTATAAAACACAATCATATTAACAGTTCTTTTGTACTGACAGTTCTTTTTCTATTAGACAAAGCTGATAATAACTTCAGCACAAGCTAGAAAGAGGGAGACAACATTTAATTTGTACAAAAGAAACTTAAGATATTAATTTCAGACAATATAACTAAAACTGCAAGCGGAACAATTCCAACATAATCTTAGAACATTTAAGGAAGAAAGCACTATGTTCTACTTAAATGTTGGGTAAAAATAAGACATTTTTATCAATTAATAGTATAATATGTGCACTAAACAGTAAACATATGACACTTGATTGTCCTCTTGTAGTGGTTTATATGATTTTCAAAGACAAGAAAAGTAACCAATAATATATGCTCATAATAAAGAAAAGGTGATGGGTTTGACCTCTGCAGAGTAACCAAACAGGATTTGTTCATAAAAATATATTACCACCACTATTCATATACCTAAACTCCTAATCACAGATATTCAACAGAAATTGTAGGAGAAAAGTATAGAACGGTAGCAAATTGAAGTGTTACCTAAACAAATTGGACATTGAACATCTTTACGAATTTCTGGAAGCTCTACGAAGACAAATCTGGAATTTGAACATAAAAATGTGAATAGAACTTTCTATCATGTCATTTATAGATTAAAGCTACATTATAAACCATATGCATAAAGATCCCAGAAAGCATGTCGGTAGAAAGATAGATCTGTTGCTGTCATCAATGTAAATATATGACTTTTCATGACATGCAAGGAAATCAGAAACAAGGTGTCAACTAATACTTTACTATCACATACTAAGAATGTCTGAGGAAAAAAAGAATTAAGCTGTTATATTTTAGTAAATCTAACAATACATACATATATATATAATATATATAGGAAGAGAGAAATAGAACCAAGCCCAAACCAACTCAGTATGAGAATCCTGACATGTTCCCATACAAAAAAAAAGACCCAAATATTATGGTTTATTAATGAGACAACACTGTCTTCCACAAGAACAGACTCCATGACAGCTAGTTCCCATTTCCCAACCATTGTTTCCTCCAAAAACTAGAATAGACCATGAAAGCTGCACTTTTTAAACCTCATTAGCCTGCCTCCGTTCTTACTTTCATTCTTGTCCACAGACCCGTCGGCTCCAAATTGTATTTTACTCAGATGATACTCTTTGAAGAAAGAACAGTTCAAAAGCCTAGGCAGAGGCAGCTCCCTAGTCTCAACACATAGACTCTTTGACCGAAAGCTTAACAAAGCTAGCCTAGTGACACTGACTCGTTAAGGTTGAAGCCAGATGCAACATGGTGGGGAAGAAAAAGAACCAGGAAACAAAACAAAATGCATTTATGTAAGACAAATCATGCACATTTTGAACAGTGAAAGAATATTGTAGGACGTGTTTTCAAGCTAGTATTTTTACAAGTTGATAACGAGTGTTCGAAGTGTTTTACTTGACAAACAAGGACCCGGGACGGATAAAGAATACAATATGAACAAATTTCAGAATTTCCAAGACTTGTTTTGTTACGAACATACACAGGACACAGATCGTTGACATGCAAAATGCAAATCGATTAAACAATGAGGACACATATCACGAAACCCAACAACTAAAACTCCAATCCCTTTCTCTCCAGCAGCTAAAACATCAAAAATAAAGAAGAATGGTCGTAGTAAAGAAATGAAATCGCAGCAAACCCAACTCATAAAAACAGAGAGAAAGCTAATCATGAAGCTAACGATGGACAGAGAAAGAGAGGGAAAAGAGTACTCGGGTTTCTCTTGAGAAGTAGAAGATTGGCTCCCATCAGAATCTGAGAACAAAAAAGAGAGCCCAATAATCGAAATCAACTTCAACCATGTGTTTACACCTATGCATCGAGCTATATACGAGAAACATAAGTGTGCGAAAAAAAGAGAGAAAAGGACGTTACCATCTTCGTCTTCTTCACCCCCATCCCCATCTTCATCTTCGTCGTCGGCTTGGAGTTGTTGAGCTTGGTGGTTTTGGTCATCGGGGTCTTGTTTCTGGTGCTCTTGCTCTTGTTCCGGCTCGGGCTGTTGTTCCTCCACTTGGGTCGTGTCGCCTTCAGCTTGGTGTTGGCCATCTTCGTTCCGGGATTGTTTGGGGTGGCTTTGGTTATGGAGACCGGACTCTTCATCGTCGAGATTCTCCGGCAATGACCGCTTCTGGGCCGGCATTGATGGCTTTTGGTCCGTCGATTGCGTGACTCCTTAATTATTGTTTTTGTTCGCCGGAGACAACCGGCCGGACGGTGAGGACTTGGACCCAGAGATTGCTACAACTCCTTTGTTTTTCCTATATGGGTCGATAAAATGGAGAAGAAACAAAAAGAAATAGCAGCTGGGGAGAGGGTTTTTATTTTCTTTTTTCCTTTTTTTTCCTCTTTAATTATGTTTTAGATTTTAATTAATTAATTTAATTAAGAACGGATCAGATTCATCAGCTTCAGCTGTTAACTGAGCACATGTTGGCTCGGTGGGCGGCCTTCTTTCACTTCCAAAGAGGGTATTTTGGTCACTTCATATATTATTTTCACTTTTTTATTTAAATAATTATGGGAATTATTTAGAATTAGGGTGAAATCAAACTTTAAATAATATTGTATATACAAAATGGATGGTCAACTGAGTCTTATTTCGAGTTCTTTATTGTTGTAATTTGTAAGATATATGAATTTGTGGGTTTATTATGTTTTAAGGATTTTTTTTAAATAGTTTAAAGGTAAATATAAGATAATATAGCTTCATAAATATTTTTAACCCTTTGGCAATGTATATATTTTGCAGATAAAGCAGTAAATTCGAGTCTCCTAAAATGGACATCAGCCGTTTTTCTATTAGAACCACTTGTTAAATTTATTATGTTTAAACATTTTAATAACTCTTATTTAGCGATTAAGGTGATTATAATAATTATATGTATACATAACAGACGTCGAATGGAGTGTTAAAATATATTGTATGATATATTTGTTTCACTGTAAATAGATTTTGGGAAAAATAATCTGAAATCAATTCTATTTTGTGAAAACAACTTTTAAAACCCATTTTTTTAGTATTTGAATGATATTTTATAAATCGTTTTCGTTGTTTGGTAAAATTTTCATAATTTTTTATTATAAATATCAAATACAACAAATAATATTATTCATTGTAATTATTTAGAATTTATTATTTTTAAAAATATTATAATAATTTATTCAATATTATATTTGACAATAAATTATTAAATTATTTACTTTAGTGTAAATTAGTTCTTTTTTCCTAAAATATTTCATGTTGAATGCGTTGAATACTTTTTTTTACATCCGTTAAAAGGCATGTACTTATTTTATAATGAGTAAATCACGTAAATTATTATTGAATTATTTTTAAATTTATTTTAAAATATTTAATGAAGTTTAATGAAGTTTAAACATTGAACGTCTTTGTCACTTATTCATTAATTTTTTTACAGTGTTATGACGTGGATGGTGGTTGTTATTCTTGAACGCTACCGTCGACGAGTGTAGATGGCGGTTGTTCGATTCTAAATTTCACAAGTCGCTTTATCTCAGCTCCCGAATCTGAATTCGTCAATCTCCCATAGGCATTGATTCAAGCCCTTCCAATTGCTTTAATATTAATTTATCAAATAAACAATATTACAAATATTGGTTTAAATTATAACATTTAGAAACGAATGCAACTAAGTCTAGGTTTAAATAAACTTTTAATGATTAAAATGAACAAAAATAAAATTTAAGAGACTTGACATGTTATTTATCACTTTTCATCAAAAGAAGACATATTTTAAAAGAATCGTGACGTGCTCTGAATGACAATTTTTCTAATAGATATTTGTTTTTTTTATTAAATGGGTCACATTTATATACTTTGGGGACATTAGTGACAAAAAAAATACTAACTTGTGAAAATAAGTAAAGGTTAGAAACAAAAGAGTGTATTAATCTTAAAAATATATATAAAACATGAAAAAAATGGAGGAATGTTTTTGAGTTTCGACGAATATTAAAATATTTGAAATTTAATCATTTCATTTTTATTCTTAAGAATGTAGCCTTGCAACATTCCATATTTAAAAGTTCAAGTTCAATCGTTAGTATTATTAAATTATTTTTATTTAATTTGTTGATATAACATTTTGAAATATATATAACTAGTTCAACGGATATGTAACAAAAAATAATATCGCACGAACCAATTTGTCTCAGTGGTTAAGAGAATGATTGTTGTTTTGAAAAAATTTTAGTTCGAGTACTAGCAGCTGTAACAGGGTAATTGAGCATGCATTGTCAAATGGTTGAGAGTATGTGGTAGAATATTTTTTTTTTATCTTAAAGGCTTAAATCCCTAATTCAAACCGCAAAGCGAGGTCAAATTCGTCATCACAATGCAGAAGCAAAACCCTAATCCCAAATCCGGACATATAAATTGGCTCGCCTCTTTCAATTCTCCTTGCATTAAGGAAGTAGTAGTCAAACAGCTTCCTCGTCGACCTCTCAGGTTAATTTTCTTCTTGATCTTTCTTCCCTGTTGTTTGGATGCTTGGAAATTGAGTTAAAAAGCCACTCGAATTTAGTTTGCAGTTTTCGTTTGTTTAATTTATTTCTGCAGTCGAGTTCAAATTCGTTTTGTTTTGTTATTCTTCTCATCATTTCATTTGTAGCTGCCAAAAGAACTGAATTTTACTGTGGATCGATAGTTAGTTATGCCGTGCTTTAGTTTTAAGTAATGGCGATTGAATTGTTAGTTTAATAGTTGTAACGTGTAGATCTGTCATTCAATGCCAGATCTCTCGTATATTTTACCAAATTCATACTGGTATATGGAAATATGTGGAAATTCTTAAATTCTTGCTTGCAAAATTAGGATGATCCAGTGTTGATGTAATTCTGGGTTTTCTCTTAATTTCGGCCTGTTAGTCTCAAAATTTGAATTTTATGGCTTGAGTTTGTGTCTCATGTTTAGACTAAAAGCCTATTTAGGCCTTGTTAGTATTATCATCAAAGTTTTTTTTCCTCTCATTTTGCCCCCTAATTCTGTTTACTTACAGGTCACTATCTTGAGTTGTAAGCATGGCGGATGGATCGAAGTGTCCATCAGTGTTTCAAAAACTGCATGGACAGTCCTATTTGATTTCCAGGCTTTCTCCTAACTTGACTGCCAGTAATTATAATGTGACTGGTGGAGGAATTCATGTTGCTCTACAGCCATCACTTCAAGCCACTGGGTTGGCATATGTGTCCCCTGTTTCTCCCGTATTTGTACATGCTCCGGCGGAGAAAGGTTTTTCTGGTTTTATGGTGGATTTCCTCATGGGAGGAGTTTCTGCGGCTGTTTCCAAGACAGCAGCTGCTCCAATCGAGCGGGTTAAACTTCTAATCCAAAATCAGGATGAAATGATCAAAGCTGGACGGTTGTCCGAACCATACAAGGGGATTTCTGACTGCTTTGCCAGGACTATGAAGGATGAAGGTGTCGTTGCTCTCTGGAGAGGCAACACTGCTAATGTTCTTAGATACTTCCCCACCCAGGTTGCTTTTCATTTCCTTCATTTTTAAGTGCTTTCTTTTACTTCTCTGCCATCCGCTATCTTAGCAGCCCTCTTCTTGGGAAAGAAGTAAGAAAAAAACCCAAAAAATTGAGGCTTTTGATGTCCATGTAACATACAGTGTTGTTAAGGCGTGCACCTAGTACCTGGCCTTTCGTCTTAGCACTAGTAAGGAAACGATGATATCAAACTTCATGATTTTGATTTTTTGAGTTTTCAACTACAAACATGGGGCTACAAGGAAGTTATGCATATTGGTCAACAAAAGAAAAGGAGAATTTGCATGTTTTGTTAAATAAACTGGACTACTTTAGATTTTATTATCATCATTATATATCTTGAACTTATTTTATATAAATATATATACACATAAAAAATACGTGCATATATACCTATGGTCTTATTTTACTCAGGCCATCATCTTTTTATGTCTTGCTCCTTAAGTAATATAAGGGTTCTAATGCTTGAAGTGCACCTTGTGCTCTTGACAACACCGATTATATGTTTGATGTAGTATTTACTATGTCAGTTTGGTCAAACGACAAACTTATCTTCCGTTTTGTTCTCTTTTCCTCATTTTATTTTTTCCCGCTTATAGCTAAACTCAGTTATATGTGCCAGGCCCTGAACTTTGCCTTCAAGGATTATTTCAAGAGGATGTTCAACTTCAAGAAGGACAAAGATGGCTATTGGAAATGGTTTGCAGGGAACTTGGCATCCGGTGGTGCTGCTGGTGCTTCATCCCTTCTTTTTGTTTACTCTCTGGATTATGCTCGTACACGTTTGGCTAACGATAACAAGGCTGCTAAGAAGGGTGGTCAGAGGCAGTTTAATGGTTTAGTTGATGTCTACAAGAAGACCATCCAATCCGATGGTGTTGCTGGTCTTTACCGTGGATTCAATATCTCATGTGTTGGAATCATTGTCTACCGTGGGCTCTACTTCGGTATGTACGATTCTCTGAAGCCTGTTGTTTTGGTTGGCGGATTGCAGGTATGTATCTAATTCCTCACCCTCGTTACCTGGAGTTCATCGGTTGAAACGTACCTGATTCTGTGTGCATTTGGTATCCACAGGATAGTTTCTTGGCAAGTTTCTTGCTGGGTTGGGGTATCACGATAGGTGCGGGACTGGCATCTTATCCAATTGATACGGTACGTAGAAGAATGATGATGACCTCCGGAGAAGCAGTCAAATACAAGAGCTCGATGGACGCATTCTCCCAAATCATCAAGAATGAAGGTACGAAATCACTATTCAAGGGTGCTGGTGCAAACATTCTCCGTGCTGTCGCGGGTGCTGGTGTGCTTGCTGGCTATGACAAGCTGCAAGTCATTTTCTTGGGCAAGAAATACGGATCCGGCGGCGGTGGCTAATGATATCAAACAACAGCGGAAGGTGATAATACTGCTGGCCTCGATGAATCATTTAGAATCCCAAAATCCCAAATTCGAATAAATTTTGGAAGGACATAGTGCTTTTAGTAGTTCCTAGTAATCAGGGATTAATATTTGAAGAAAGTTGGTGACGAAAAATTTACTTTAGCTTCGAGTGTTATATGTGTGTAGTTCCAAGACCATGTGTTTTTATTGGTTGAGAATAATTAAACAGTGCTTTATTTCTAGTATATTTTCTATTTTTGGTTAATTAACCACTTTCAAGTTAAATTAATCAATATATAATTTAAAAAAAAAATATCCGTTCACACCAGCTGTTTACCTCTTAGTGAGAGCACATACGACGAGAGAATTGGTCATTGCGGCGGTGGATACTTTGGTTCAAACCAAACAAAAAATCTTTAGCCGTTAATAGATTGAACATTTAACCATCTGATCATTGATCAAAATAAATTTAGATTCATCGATTAATCTAATTTTAACCGAATAATGAACACCTTGGTTAGTTTTACTTTCAACTTTTGGATTTTGGTTTATACTGGATCAGACAAATTCCCTTTGCGTACATAAATACATTATTGGACAAAATACACATATACATTCATGTTAGGCTGTTAGCCTCTCCGGCTGTGCAACGGCCTACGGTCAATACGTATTGTACACTGTATAAACCTCTTCATTTTGGTACAAATACAAAGCATGTATTGGACTAAACAAGGCTCACATTCTAAGTACTAAAAACGAGTTCTTGATTTACCAACACTCTGTTCAACCATTTGATGTCTCCTTTTTTCTTCTTTTGTAGTCCTGAAGCAATCTCTCCCTCTCCGAAGGTGTAGCAGCGAGTACCCACTTACTGAACTCGACCACTCCCATGCCCTTGAACTGCGCCAGCCGACCGTATTGTATCTTTTTCCTGTCTCTACTTGAGGCAATATTTTCCTCCCCACATGTTTTCCGTTTCCGGGAGGCATCTGCATCTGTTTTCATGTTATTGTCATCGGTAATGAGTACTATTTTGTTGTGTATCCCAGGTCTACTGTTGACAATGTCTTCGTTACGATGGGCATATAAGATACCTGAAGATAAAAGAGAATGAGCACCGATTTTTATTACCTTAATCGATGCCAAATCTCGGACACGCATTCAAATAGTAACCAGCTATAAGTTTGTCTCTTTTCCATGTGAAAAAAAAGATAAAGAATCGAAATGATCAAATATGAATGAAACATTAGGCCATTGACTAAATGTAAACACAAACATAGGAGCAGGAAACATAATAGTAAAATGAACATACCCAAGTCTTCAAGGACTGGTTTACCAGTAGCAGCACTCTCTACGTTCCGAGGATGCAAATTGTTGGACACCGACGACAATGTTTCACTTCCTTCCGATGGAGTTGGAAGGGCCCCTATATTGGTCAATTCCCGCTTATCAGTATGGTGCTCTCGTTGCTTTTCATGTAATTCAAGAATTTCACTCGTGAAAAGTTTATCCGAAAGATCACGAAACAGATTGCAGATTCCAAAAAGCTCGCCTTGAAATTCCTTACAGTCCTGAAAACAAGATGGATGTCACATACATGGAATGTAGGGAACTCAGAAAGGATAACTGAGACCATTCCGCATCTAAAACATAATCAGATTACTAAGAGAATAATTCAGCCACAAATAAAAAAAATTCCATATCTATACCTGCACGCCTTCAAAGTATCTTTTTTCCATTTTTCCAGAGACAGCAATGTTCGATAGCTGTTGCTTATACACCTGACGTGAATATACAAGTTCCTCAAGGGAACCAGCTGCAAGAAGGCGGAAAACCACAACATGCCGCTTCTGCCCAAAACGAAATGATCTGTCCTGGGCCTGTAAATCTTGGGCAGGGTTCCAATTTGGATCAAATATAACCACACGATTAGCACTTACAAGATTCAATCCAAGCCCACCAGCTCGGGTTGATATAAGGAACACCTGAAACCAAAAGAAAGAATCAAAATGATATGAAGATTCAAATTAAAAACCCCGCTAGAGTTCAAGTTAATTAGAGAAATACTTGTTTGCTTGGACTTGAGTTAAACTCATCAACAAGAGACTGTCGCATGTTAGTAGGAGTAGATCCATCAAGTCTTGAAAAGCAAAAGCCTTTTCGTATAAGAAGCTTTTCCAATATATCAAGCATCCTGAAAAATGTTTTTCAATTCAATAAGCAAAAAGGTAAAAAAAAATGGAGCAAGTGACACGATAGATGCATGATAAATTATTCAAACTTCAATCTTCAAGAACCTGTCAACTATATGAACAAGGTTTGCTATAAAATAGCTAGCTTCTACCATACAAAATTTGAAAAAAGAAGTCCCTGACAAGCCTAGCTTATCGAACGCAGAATTTTCTTTTAATCCAAACTAAGCACTGAAGTATGAAATAAGAATATTACCTGACAGAGTAGCTAAAAAGAAGGATTTTGTCACCCATCAAAGCCCACGAGGACATTAACTTTTCCAAGGCCCTCATCTTGCCACAATATCTAGTGTCACTTAAATCCATAAAGCTCTTACTTGGGGCATTCCCCCCCACCATATCAATATCTGGACCAAAGACAGCAGAGGCAAATTCTGCATCTTTTCTTTGTTTTTCTGGTTCATCCCTAGGATTAGGCTTAATAAGCTCCAAGTGATTGCTAATCTGCAATGAGAATCCAAAGGTAAGCGCAAGACAGATCCACAACAACGCAAGAAGACTCATGTGCAAGCCAAAGTTTACGCAAACTACACTCTCTTTAATATCTAATGCTCGAGATAAATATGGGATTCCTAATCTTAAATTACAATAATAACGTGTCAGAGATTTTTTTAATGATGACTCAGTATAAGTCATTGACCTGTTGCAGCTTGACAAGGCAGGGAAGGACAAGGCAGAAAGGGCATGAATCACAACCCTCTGGGATCTCCCTATGAAGGTAAGGCCATATAATTCCATCAGGCACGATCCTCTTACAACATTCCCCTTGTTTAAGAGGGCTTCCACAGCTACAGGGCAGGTCCTTGTTTATAAGACATTGGATATCTGGCAGCTGCAACATTCTCTGATACACCCGTTTTTGCAATTCGCTCATGGCACAAAATACAACATTATCTTCCTTTCCCAACATATGTTGTCCAATTGTTTCCTCTTTCGTCCTTCTTAGCATATATTTATGAAGGACTGCTGCCAGGTGCTGTTTACGCTCATCGGCAACCCGAACAAATCTCTCAGGAGCGGTTGACCTCTGGCCATGTTTGAGGGGTTCATCATAAAACTCCCGAAAGTGTTCCCTTGTTCCCAAGGATCCAGGAGCAACCCAGTCAAAGAGGTTAAAGAGTTCCATAATTTTGTTCTGCATGATGGTTCCTGTAAGACCAATCCGTCTGCAAGTCTTAATCTCTAAACACGCTATATAGAGTTTTGATTTTTCATTTTTTAGCCGGTGTGCTTCATCAACAATCACAATCTCCCATTTGATCTCTGACAAAAGATTGCCATGAATTCTGAACGTGTCAAAACTAGTAACCAGAACTTCAACTCCATTGGCTTGTAGCTTCTCAAGAATTAATTCGCGGCTCGACCCATGGTAAATAGAAACATTAAAGGGTGCCCATTTGGAGAACTCACACTTCCAATTATGGATGACAGAAGTGGGACAGATTATTAAAACAGGTCCTTTTTGTTCCACCTGGCTTTCCTTCACTGGTCTGGAGTCACCATATTCCTCATCTTTTCCATATACAGCAGCGAGAAATGCGATTGTCTGGATTGTCTTACCAAGTCCCCTACATAAATTATTTTTAGAAATGTGAAAATTCTTTCTTCTGAAAGAAGGCACTCCTAGACAAATACACACAATATAAGGCTCACCAAAACCAGTCGCTTGGTTTTCAAAAAGTAAAAATTAAGGGGGAAAAAGAACCACCAGAAAACTATGTATGACATAGAAACGGATTCTGAAGTGGTCACCAAGCGTTTCAAGTTTCACTTACTAAATTCCTCTGCCAAAAATGTTTATTTCTCTGTTCATGCTACCGTTCACATTCATGACATAAGCACAAGCAGATCTTTTTAACACTTATTAAAAACGCAAAAGCATTCCGGCCATGAACATTCGAATAATATACAAAACCATTCAAATGCTATAAGCTACTAATAATATACAAAAATCACTCCACTTATTAAAAACGCAAAAGCATTCCGGCCATGAACATTCGAATAATAAATTAATAAGTATTCTCTGAAAACAAACTAAATACACATTCACAAATACCATAAAAAGTGAAATTGTTGGATAAGTAAAGTACTCACATATCATCACCAAGAATGCCCCCATGGTTGTTCTTGTACAGCCTGTATAAAAACTTGATTCCCTCTCTTTGATGGGCAAGCAACCTACAGTTAATATATGCAGGCACCTGTCATAACCAAAGACTATAAAAATCAACCAATTAACATGAAAAAAATTGTAACTTTAAATTACTGCTACAATTCTCAAAGGAAATAAAATATATAAAAATGACCTGTATAATTGGAAATTCACCATCAGAAGACAATGCCAACGGCTCATAAGGACCCGTATCCTCAAACTGAACCCGACCCAATTCGGGTCTCCCAAATTCCTTGACTATTTCCTCCTCAGCCTCTTCTTCTTCTTGATTGTGGTCATTGTTCTTGACTTGGGACGATGAGAATTTAGGGTTTTCGAAATGGGATTCCTGCGTTGAAGGGAAACAGTCGTGTTCGAGGCGCTGAAGCTGGCGTGAAAGCGAGGATTTGGGGGGTTTCCTCCGGTTTAGTAGAGTTGGGCCGGGTTCATCTTGGGATAACGAAGATTGGGAAAAGGAAGAGCTTTCAGAGCAGGGTTTCAGTGTTTCTTTGAAAGAGCGTAGCAGTGACATGGGGATTCTTGCCGGCGTTTTGGTTTTGATGGGAATGAAGAAGGAAACAAAAAATAATTTAAATTTCAGAAATATAGGCAACCGCCGTAACGGCGACCGCCTCTCGTTGACCTCACCTCATTCCATTTTCCCAAACGAATACATATAATTTGATACTTTTTAAAATTAAAGTTTTTTTTTTTTCTTTTTTTCCCTAATAACCATAATTAAATTGCAAATATTTTTCAAAGTAATTGTTTATTATTAACTTTAACATTTTAAATAAGGGTTAGAATCCAGTTACACATGATAAGAGTTTTTAATTTGAAAAAGAAAAATTTACTTTCAGTCATCTATTTTAATCATTGGATGATTCAAAAAATTTGTAAAACTACGAGTTTTACATTTTGTGTAAATGGATCGTATCTCTTTTAATAGTTGTTCAAAAAATAACTTTTTAATAAAATATACGTTATGCAGACAAATTATTCGAATATAAATCATTTAAATATAACAATATTCTCATTTTTACTGGACCAATTAATAGATTATAAATTGTGAAATCGAAAGATGTGGGTTTTTGGCAAATGCAAAGTGCAAACTAAAGCTTCTATGAATTACATATGGAGGAGAATGATAAAGATATAAGTAGAAGGTTGAGTGGGCTGTTAAGTATCTTAAACGTTAATCTTTAGTTGTTGTGATACTGAGATTGTTTGGAGTAATTTTATAAATTCTATGTGTCTCATTAATTTTTTTATTGAATTTAAAAGTTAAATCTTTTAAAATTTAACAAAAAAAATTCATAAGAGAAAATTTTAATGAGATAAAATAAGTACTTTGTATGGAAAAAAATGCTATTCATTCTAAAGACTCGGGTTCAATCCGTTTTGTTTGTAAGGTGTGTGACACATCGAAAGTTAAGAAAAATATGAACAGATATTATCTTGTAATCTCCTTAATACTATTCAAAAAAATATTGTAGTAAAAAAAAGAAAAACAGTAAATAATTTAAAATTGGGGTAAAGTTTACCAATGATCACTAAAGTTTAGTTAATTATTCAATTTGATAATCAAATTTTCAAATGCTTCAATGTTACCATTAAACTTTATGTTTTGCTTTAATTTGGTCACTGAGTTCTTAACAGACGTTAAGAAAGTAACGTAATTGTTAACAAATTTTGTATAATACTAACACATTTAGTCCTCCACTTGGATTAAATTTCCATAAACATGTTAAGACCCAATAACTCGGTAACCAAATTGAAGCAAAAATAAAATTTAACAGTAATATTGAAGCAATTAAAATTTAGTTACCAAATTAAATAATTAACTAAAGTTTAGTGACCGTTTGTGAACTTTAACCTTAAAATTTCTTACGACAATGTTTCTTCTATTATACAAATGACCCAAGAGGTGGTGTAAATTAGATTAATTGGAAAGGGTATAGTTAGAACTAATTTTATTAATTTATAATGTATAATTAGCTAAGTAATCTTTGTATATATCTTTCAATTAGTTTATATGTTTGTGAGGCAGTTTTGTTTTGTACAAGAGTATTGTATTATTTTTAGCATGTTTTTGTTTTTTATATAATAAAACACAGTTATAAAAAAAAAGTGTAATTTATTTATTTTTCTCAAATGTTTAAGATTTAATTAATGTCACGCAAGTATATGTAAATCGAGTTTAGTTTAATTTATATATTATCGCTAATACTTTGAAATGTATCCGATGACACTAATAATTCACAAATCTATTAATTCGTAAAGAAGAAAATTTAGATTTATACTCTTGGTAAGAACCGAATAGGATTTATAATATCAAATTACGATGATAACATTGAGTAACAGTCAAATCGTAATGGTTTTTGAAATCATTGTGACAACATAATTTAAAATTATAGCAATTTTAAAATCACTAATTGACTAAATGGTAAAAAAAGTCGAATTATTTTTTTTTAAAAGGAAAAAAAAGTCTCGTTAAAATTCCTCTCTAGACCTAAATGGGGGGAAAAGAGTACCCACTTTATTAATGAAATTATATATCCGACACTCACAGTTCACACTTAGGGCCTGTTTTTGGTTGCGTTTCGCAACAAAAAATCACTTTTTTAAGTGCTTTTAGTTAAAACAGGTTGTTTTTGTTGCTTTTAAAACTAGCTTTTCCACCCAAACCAAGAAGCTGAATTTTATAGCTTCTTGGGTGGAAAAGCTAGTTTGAAAATAAAATTACTTTTTTACCCTTATTATTTAATTATAATTTATTGTTAAAATAATGTTTATGCATACATAATTGTAAAATAATATATATTTTATAATATTTATATTGAGAATAAAATTGTTTTATTTGTACTTTATTTTATATTTATTATTAATGTTTAAGTGGTAAGTCCGTATATAATCTAGAATGTAATTTATATTTTCAAATTAAATTTTATAAAAAATATTTTTTATTATAATTGAAATTGATTTATTTCATAAATCATAACATTAATTAAATTGAACAATCACCAAATTTACTTTTACTTTTTAATATCATGTCTAAAATAGACTTTTTATCTCATGAAAATCACTTTTTGACTTCAATGACAAACACTAACCAGTTTTTCAAAACTACTTTTCAACAGCTAATTTAAAAATCATTTTTTTCACCGCACTTTTTAAAAGCAACCACAAACTAAGCCTTAACCGATAAACTGGCCGAAATACATGCCATTCGATTACAGTACATGGTTGCACATATCCTAAGACTTAGAACACTTATTGTCGCACAGCGATGAAACTAGACTTAGTACCCAATAGACTTGAAAAATTGTAATAATGTTATTTTATATAAATATGAATCTCAATATTTATTTTAAAAATATAATATTTTTCTACTTAATAATATCCGCAACCGCAATATCCCAAGATTAATTTAGCATTTTAGTGGATTGCTGCGCTAAGCTATATCTACACTCAATTATTGGGAACGTTTTCTCCCGGCGTAAATCACATGATAAAGAAATTCTACGTTTCCGGATGAAATTCGTAGTCCAAACAAGAGTGTTCAATAGGTTAGTTCGATTAACTGATCTAATCGAACTACTAAAAATTTATTAATTGATTTTTTCTTCTAACCATTAATCGAATCGAATCGAATTATGAACAATTGAACACCCCTAGTCCGAAGATTGTTCTTGTTCAACTTCCTCTTCGCTGCCACGAGATCCATTCACAAACTTATTCAATTTCTCCTTTATTGTTTTTGCCGCCCCCAACGATCCAATCTGCATCCACCAAACGGAATCATTAATTCCAAGTATTGTTTCAACCGGAAATCCAAACAGAAAAGACCCGGCGGTTTGCCGGCAAATTACCTCAGCACGAACAATGTGGAAAACTCTATTCCCAACAACCCAGAAGTTGGCGCTTACTACTTCACCTCCGTCGTCATGAAACACGCGGATCATCTCACGAAACGAGAACTGACAGTCGCCGGGTTCCGTCGTCAATGCCACCTCCATCGCCGAACCGGATTCGTTAATCCTGATTTCAACAGCACTATCACGATCGGCGCGTTTGTAAGATCTCTTTGTTCCGATTAGAAAATCCTTTTTCTCCCTAAATTCCCTCAATCTCGTTTGCAGGATCTTTATGTAATCCACGGCTTCATCTATTTGCTCCGGCAGTGTCAAATTCAATAGCTCCTGCAATTAGCATAGCACCAAAAATTCAAAACCAAGAATCTATGATATAAATTAAGGAAAAAATTAAATGAAAATACCTTGGAATTACGATGAGAGAGGAGAGAATTTAGCATGGAGTACAAATTCTTCATATGATTTCTCCTGTTTCTCTCATTGATTTTCCTCTCAAGTTTGGCTGAAGAACAACGAGACCGTTTCGTTCCCGTTTTCGAACCCCAATTTTGAGCCGAGTGTTCAATCTGAAGCTCCATCGGCGTAGATCGAACACGAAGCTGGATTGTTTTGGTGTTATTATATAATCAGATTCAGACGATTGTAGCCATTAATTTGCCGATAGGGGACGAAGAAGAAAGTGGAAAACGCCATTGCCATTACGATGGATGATGGAAGGTGGAAGTGAGATCACGCAGGTGTCGTCACCTAGCTTACGTCACACCTCTAATATTTACACGTGTTTTTTTCGTATAGGTCGAGTTAATACACTGAAATCTGTCTTTTTCGATGCCTCTTTCTATATATTATCTTGTAATCACATAAAACTATTAAAAAAAGTAAATAAGAAATTAAACTATACTCTAAGTCCCTTAAGTATAAGTTTGATAATAAACATGTTTAACAGTAACTTCTTGTTACTTTATGACACAATGAATTTATCCAGTTACTGCTTTGATCCGATGAGTTTGCTTGCCTTGATTATATTGTAAAAAAAATTAAATTGATGAAATTTTTAAATATAACTGGTTAAATTCATTGAAATGTTTCGAATTATGACAAAATTAATAGAATGTATAAGTTTTTAGACAAAAGTGTTATTATATCATGCCACGTTTGACATATGTTTCAATTTTAACGACGAAGTGATATGTTTGTAACAATATTATAATTGAGTGATATGTTTGTAAGTTTAACAAAATTATTGAGTGACATTAAATGCAGTTATTCAAGAGAGACAGTAGTTATCATGGTTTTTCTCTTCCGAAATCTTAAAAGTTGAAAACAATTTAAGTTGGTGCAATAGTAAACTTGTATTTTAGTCCTTAAAATTATATATTTTATATTGTTGTCCTTTATAAATTTAAACATTTTTAAATTACTCTCTTAATACTTATTAGGGCCCCTAAATATCTTAAAAATGGTTTTATATAGAGCCATTTTTCAATACTTATTATTGATATTTGATGTTTAATTTTTCACTATATTTATTGTTAGGAGCCTATTTTTAAAATCTATTTATTTATTCTAATATTTGTTATTCAAAGAACAAATTTATTTTCTAATATTTGTTATTATAAGCATACTATTAAAATTTATTTTTTTTTAAATATTTGTTATTAAGGGGCCTAATTTTTTTCAATAATTGCTATTAGGGGCTTAATTTTTTTCAATATTTTTTATTAAGGGCATACTCTTAAAATTTAATTTCTTTTTCTAATATTTGTTATTAAGGGTCAATTTGTTTATACTTGTTATTAAGGGTCTAATTTTTCAATACTTGTTATTAGGAGTCCAATAATTTTTCATACTTATTATTATAGACATACTCTTAAAATTTATTTTTTTTCCAACCCTGGTTATTAAGGAAAAAGATTTAAATAACAGTGCACAACCGCAACAACGGTCGTTATAGAGCGGTTGCAAATTGCAACATCATCCGAAACTACGATGTCCAGTGTCCACAACCCTTATGTCCATAATAGCATATGTTACTAAAAAAATTCACAACTGCGATACTCGTCACAGTGACCACAATAACGTCTATTGTGTCCACAATCACATTGAACACAACGCAACCGTAACCACAATTTAAATTCCTAATTAAGGGTTCGATTTTTTAGTTCGCTTTAGCGCCACCAAATTCTCAGAAACGAGCCTCATATACTATCTTGATATCCGATTGTGGTTGTGAATCTGTTGCAAGCTCTCATAGTTGAAAATCAGATTTACGAGCTTTAGATGATCTTAAGTTTCTTAGAAATGATTTCAGTTCATTGTTTATTCGCTACAATATACAAGATAACATAGATTTGAATACTTTTAAACATTTAATATCTTCTGATTTATGAGCAGTGAGAAGTTTGACTAATATAATAATTATATGTAAAAAAACAAAAAAAAAACCTTCAAATCTTGATGTAATCCTCTCTTATATTTGTAAGTTACTATATAAATATAGCTCTAATTATATTAAAATATTAAAAATTGAATTGGTGTGACTAAATAAAATGTTAGATAGATCAAAGGTTCTGAATTGAACAAATAGGGGTTAGGTTTCTTTAAGTTATATCGGGTTTAAATTATGACATCGTGAATTGAACATATTAGTTTGACAATGTCACTTTTTGATAGATATTTTATTCGATTCGAAATGCTCCAATAAATTTTTTGTTTTATAATAACTAATCAATATTCGTGTTCTGTTGATCCATATACGAGTAGATGTTAACAATAATTTTTTTAATTAATATTATACATGAGAAAAGTTGTGCAAAAACAAACCAAATTCTTCCCTCCGTCCTCTAATCACATATAATTAACAATTTCTACCACTCTTTGTGAATTTAGAAAAGCCAGAATATTATAATCATAATAGTGTGATCAAACTTTAATTGTTTTCTTAAACAAAATTATGATAATCGTTTCCGTTCACCGCACAACAGCAGTGTAATGCATTGCAGGCAAATTCTCCCTCAGATCAAAGGTTAACAACGAAGCCTTAGGCTTCTGTGGCCGGTCGGAATACCCCACCGGCAACGGTGCCGGCGTTGTTCTCTCGTACGTTCCAAGCCACTTGGCTTGCATGTACTTGTGCTTCCTCCATGGAGCCAAGTGCATCTTCTTCTCTTTCATACATTTTTTGGCCGCGACGCATAATATTTTGATCAACGCTTTCAGCCTCTCCGATTTACCGACGAAGAGTTCCGGTAGCCGAGCGATTAACTTGTTGTAATCTTCGTTGGCCCTCGCCATTTCGAATTCGGCTCGAAAATTTAACTCGATCACCACTCTTACATCACCTTTTTTAGGATTCGATTTGTCTAGTACTTCTAAATACGTGTACTCGCCGGAGGGAATTTCCGGCGAGCTCCTCCACTTGGACTTGCATATGTAACAATTGAAACCTGCGGCTTGGAGACGAACCGAGAGTTCACTTTGTAAACATCTCCGGCAATCTCCGGCCACCGGTCTCCGACAAACGCATTGCACTCCCACCGTAACGAGTTCACTCAATGCTTCTTTCGTAGCTTGTCGAATTCTTGATTCTAGAGAAGTTGTTCGAAACAACGTTGCCTGAATCAACATTTATTACAAAAATATGTTAATCACCCAATCTTTAAATTCTCAAAAGTTTATGTTTTTTTTGTGTTTAATTTAAAGTACTGGACAAATTTACCTGAAGAAGCTGTTCATGGGTTTCCCAGAAAACTCTCCTCTGTTCAACGTGAGAATCATCATCATCATCCTCGTCGCCGCCGGCGGATTCCTCCAAATTTTTTCCCTCGAAATCGTTGCTTTCGTCCATGAACCCAAACATCATATCGGCAAAACTCGCCGCTCCGTCGAGGAACTTGTCGATTTCGTCGGAATTCTGTCGAGTCATGGGGACCTTTTCCATTTCTGCAGCCACCGGAAATAACTTGTTCCTTCAGGATTTTAGGTGCCGACGGGTTTTGGAACGGAGGCCAAATTTATAGCAATAGTTAGCTTCAAACAATGGAGTTATAACAAAAGGGTGTTGGGTCCTACGTGGGGTCCAACTGTCCCAAGTGGACGAACAAATCGCCGCGGGGATGGAAAAGAGTGGGGTCAACGCTTACGTGTCGAGTTATTATTGATTGCTGAGTCATATCAAACGAAGAGTGATACGAATTCAAGACCGAAGAAGCAGTGTGGATATGCTTTGAAAATTAAAAATATTTCCAATATTAGCTTTTTAAGTTTTAATTTGTTTTTTGCTTTTAATTATTTTAAGGGTAAAATACAAAAATAATGACTCAACTTTTACCTCTCTCCTATTTTACTCACTCATCTTTAAATTGAATCGATTTAATGACTCAACTTTTAACATTGGGTTTTATCATCACCCAACCGTTATATTATGGATGCCGTTAATGATGTGGCATTTTTTATTGATTTGGCCGCCACATAAACACACACGTGTTAAAAAACAGAATAAATACAAAATAAAAAAAATTAGTGGTGGGCCCCAATTAGTTTTGTTTCCTCTCTTCCACAGACATCATGCAGCAATTACAGTCGAAGATTTCGACAACCTTAAAGTTGGTCAGCGCTGTTGATTTCTGGGGAAGAAGGCCAGGGGTTTGAAAAACGTCGAGAAAGGTGACGATGGTGTGTTGGAAGAAGCAGCAGAGGATGATGGGTGGCAGATGAAAACCAGGGATCAGATCAACCGGAAGAGCCACCGTTATCGAATCAAGACGACGTCGAGGCGAGGCAGGCGGCGGAGAATTTGGTTGCTGCCTGTGAAGCCAGAGAAAAGAAGCTACTAAGTGGTGAGTTTCATGTATACTTTCTTCTTCTTTAGGCAAGAAATAGATTTGATTGCCTGCAATGTGTTTGTATTGTGTTCAGATATGGAGCTGATGAAGGAAAAGTTTGCTAAATTACTCCTGGGAGAGGACATGTCAGGTGGAGGGAAGGGTGTTTCGTCGGCTCTAGCACTGTCGAATGCCATTACGAACCTTGCCGGTAATGGTCCCTCTCATCGATGGAATTCATAGTAGTCGGATCCTCCACGGGGATCTGAGTATCGAATCGGACAACATGTGGAACAGGAGCATCTTCCACAAGGGAAACCATTGTGGGCATCCTTGGAAACATTCTCCCAATCATATATCCATCCCAGGAAGCTCTGGGTTCATCGAAAGTATACCTCGGATCATCGTGTGTGTTTATGGACTGTGCCCAGAGAAGTTCCCTGGCTTGCTTACTGATCTTGCATTGTTTCATATCAACTCAAATCGGTTCTGCGGTACTGTTCCGCACAAGTTTAGTAAGTTGACGGTACTGTACGAGCTGGATCTTAGCAACAACCGGTACGCCGGGAAGTTCCCTGCGGTGGTTCTCCGGTTGCCGGCGCTGAAGTTCTTGGATCTGCGGTTCAATGAGTTTGAAGGGACTGTGCCCAGAGAGCTTTTCGACAAAGATTTGGATGCCATTTTTATCAACCACAATCGGTTCAGATTCAGGTTGCCGGAAAACTTCGGCAACTCTCCGGTTTCCGTCATTGTGTTGGCCAACAACAAGTTCCACGGTTGCCTGTCGGCGAGTATCGGTAACATGACTGGGCTTGAAGAAACTATTTTGATGAACAATGGGTTGAGATCTTGTTTGCCGAGAGAAATTGGTAGGCTTAAAAATTTGACGGTGTTTGATGTTAGTTTCAATGAGTTGATGGGGCCGTTGCCGGAGGAGATTGGGGGAATGGTGAGCCTCGAGCAGCTTAATGTGGGGCATAATATGTTGTCCGGTAAGATTCCGGCGAGTATTTGTCGGTTGCCGAAGCTGGAGAACTTTACGTTTTCTTATAATTTATTTTGTTTTTTAACACGTGTGTGTTTACGTGGCGGCCAAATCAATAAAAAATGCCACATCATTAACGGCATCCATAATATAACGGTTGGGTGATGATAAAAACCCAATGTTAAAAGTTGAGTCATTAAATCGTTTCAATTTAAAGATGAGTGAGTAAAATAGGAGAAAGACAAAAGTTGAGTCATTATTTTTGTATTTTACCCTTATTTTAATTTTAAAACTGATTAGTGTTTGTTTAATACTAAATGATTAGGGCTGGAAAATTGTTGTTTAGGGTTAATCCTAATCCTAATCCTAATGGTGGGGATGGAGATCTTGATCCACTAATAAGTTGCCACGTGGTGGTATATGGTACGTGGTTTTGATAGGTGATGATTTCATTTCATGGAATGTGCTTTTCCATTTTAGTCGGACCCACAGCTTCTTAGAATATTCGAATACCGAAGCAGCCCCGATTCTCAATTTGTCCAAAGTTTTTTTTTGAACAAACAATTTGTCCAAAGTTAAAAGTGTTATAAATATTTATTATTTATGGATGTTTTTATGATTAAGGCTTTTTGTATTAGATAAGGTTTTGATGTATTTTATTATTATAATTTGGAGATTTATTAAAATTAAACTTTTATATGATATTTATTCCGTATATATATTAAAAAATATAAATTTCTTTGTTTAACTACATGTGTCAAACTCATTGAGCGATTAATTTTGATCGGTACTCCAGAGGTCCATTATAAGCGATTCTCTCAATCCAATTTGTTTCATTCATAACGTTAAAATTTGAATCACTAACCTTACTTAAGGGATGCCACATCCCATTAGACCAACTAATTTATTAAAAATTTATTTGTATCTCATTTTTCTTGTTTTTTTTTTATTTCGTAACAAAAATATATTATTAATTGCCAACTAATCCTTTAAATTTTTATAAATTTGGTGTACATAACCTTATTGTCCAACACATCACTAAATCAACTGAAGGCTAGAAAAAAGCTCATCCAAGTAATGATTTCACCATAAAATCTCCTTAGGATCTTTCTTTATTTTTAAAAAAATTATATTCTTTGTCATTTAATTATGAAGTTAATAATAAATATTGATTTTTCAAAAAAAAATATTAGTAAATCATTCAATTAAAATATTGCTAAAAACATGTCATTGTTTCGAAACATCTAATATAGTATGATATAATAATATTTTTAATCTTAAAACTTATACAATTTATTAATTTATTCTCAACTCGAAACAATTTAATATATTTAATTATTCATATTTAACATTTTTATCATTTTAGTCTTATTTTCCTAAATTGCTTGTTTTTCTCCCAAAAGAGTTATATTACTTTTTTGGTATATAACAGTTTAACAATAACTTGTTGTTGCATTATGACATAATGCAATTATCTAACTATTGTTTTGATCTGATGGTCTCGTTTACTTTGACACTATCACAAGAAACTAAATTGATGAAATGTTTAAATACGAATGATTAAATGTACAAAATTTTAAATTAAAAATATTATTTTATCATACCATATTAGACATTCTTTTCAATTTAACAATAAAATAAAATATTTATAATAATATTTTAATTGAGTATTCTATTTTTTTACTAAAATATGAACTATGCAAAGGGTTTCTCTTCACTAAAAGAAACGAAGCTCTATCATCTCTCTTACTATCGAAATTCATTCAAATCTTCATTACAGAATTGATTGATTAATTGAATTATATATTATTTTTAATTATTTGAAACATAATGCATAATAGCACGTTTTTCGTGTGGTGATGTAGTGTTTCGAGAAATATCATTATAAATATTCCAACACGCACTGACGCGCATATAAAGTCATCTTTACTTTGTTCACAGGATAGCTGAAAAAATAAATTAATTCTTATTACTGTAAAATTAAATATATTTAAATAATTTCATATTTTTAATATTTAATTAAATCGCTATTTAACGTTTCATTCTCAAATATCATATATTTCAAGTTTTGATTATTTTTATAAGACGTTTTAAAACAAATGTAATAGTTATTTTTCTTCCCAAAGGTTTTCTTAAATTTTTTGTCAAGTGTATCTTCTTGCGCAGCTTTAGTGTACTCGTTTAACATTTTTTTGTTTGTTTTAGTCTCAAATAAAAATACTCTTATTTTAGATTCATTTTCTAGTACATCTTGTTAAGTTTATTTGTATGTCTCTGTGTTACGGTTTTTTATGTTTCGTGGCACATTTTTACATATATTATGGTAGTTTGATGTTCGTGTAACGATCATCACGATAAGTCTCCAATCAAAACTGTTGACGGAACAATTTGAAAGATTAATTTTCTCCCCCTCCACTCATACATCAATATAACATTTAATTGGAAAAGACATTAATATTTTAATGATGGTTGCTAAATTTTTTTATAAAAGATAAATGACGAATTTAAGTGGATGTTCAATATTTTTTCTTCACGCTAGTTGGGTTAACATGTTTTGATTTTATTTATTTCGTAGTTATTTTTGTGGTCTTGGTCCCTAAGATTCTTCTTATAATTTTGGTGTGTTGCATTTATTGTACCATTCCGAAATACAATTTTCTACTCTTGTTAAAAAAAGTTTTAATTAACCATGAGATGTGATGTGGTGGTTGCTCTCTTCAGTTATTTTTTTTTAAAAAATATACGTTTTAAGATTATTTGTGTTGAATGTGTCTTGTTGTAGATGTGAATTTATGAATTCAGATTGAAATAGACTATGTAATCGTGTGAATTAATAATAAAATAAAAACACTATTTTTCTCCTTCTAATGGTCGAATTCTATCTTTAATGGTTTAATTATGAAAGAAGTTTTTAACGAGGTACAATTTCTATTAAAAAACTACTAAATTCAATATATTAAGAAATCAAAAGTGATGAGTTCATGAAGATAAGCATGCCTTGTCACTTATTGACGAGCTGGATGAAGAAATTGATGACAATTCAAATAAAGTGAAAATAAATTAGAAAAAGTAGAAGAAAAAGTGCCATTAATTATTATTAAATCTAGGTCGAAGGTTGTGATATTTAAATTAATTAAAACTCAATAATTAACTCCTGATGACAATGAAGGACACCAGCTTCTTGTATTAAAAAAGCAATACACGACTTCAAACAATTAATAATAACAATAAAAATTGATTTTTTTTTATAAAAAAATTTGCAAGGGAATCTTGCTGGTAGGAGCCAAGACAAAGGGATAGAACTCAGGATAAAAATATTATTAGTAAACAAATCATTAATTATATATATTTTCAGGATAATGGTACACATTAGAAACCCATGTTTGTTTTGCTTTTACATTTTGGGTTATTGTTTTATGGATCGTTAGTGAAAAAGAATACTCCGAAAGTGAGGTTTATTAAGTATTTAATTTTAAAAATGAAGGGGATAAAAGTCTAATTTGATTTAAGTTTAAATTAATAGGACTTAAAATGACTTTCTATGTACACTTACAGTGGGTGTTCTGGACAGGCGCGATAAAAGCGACCGCACAGGGCCCCAATAGAGAGAGACCCAAAATAAAGAACTTAAATTAAATTAAATATTTGTAAAAAAAATTATAGATTTATATATATATATATATATATGTGTGCATATAAGCTAATTTTTTGTATTAAGGTTTTTTTTTGAAAAAAATAATTTTGATCTCTTATTGATTATAAATTAAAGGTCTCATTTTAATATATTGCACAGGGCCCCCAAAATCTTTGAACCGCTCATGTACACTTGTCACTGGTCATGTGTTTATTTAAATATTTTAAACCCTAATTCATGTATTATAAACTATAAATCTTAAACTTTAAAACATAAATAAAACACGTGATAATATTATAATCCCACTTGTGAAACATATTTTTCATTACTGATATACGAGATGATAATGTTTTTCCCTAAAATTTATGTTCTATTTAGATTCTATTTTCTCACAACATTATACTCCCACATGTGTTCTATTTAAAATTGCATCAATTAAACCTTAAAATTTATTTTCATGATTTTTTTACTTTTTATATTTTTTATTTTAATACTTTCTTAAAAAATTTAAATTATTTTCTTAAGGTTTAAATAAACCCTTGAAATTTCACAAAAATTAATTAAACATTTATGTCATATCATCATTTACATGTAGACCGCTATGCCAATAGAATAAAAGTCAATTGTTAGTCAAAATGTTTAATTGATGCAATTTTTAAATTCGATAATTCATTTAAGTGTGCTTGTCGCAAAGGGACGCGATTAACTAAAACGTAAGTGATGAAACAATAATTTGACTAAAATTTAAAATTGAGGTTTAAAATGATAAAAAGCGTCACGAAATGAATAAATGTTAAGAGTTAAATTTGTTATTATATAAAAACTAATACAATACTATCAAATTTAATCAGATTAACAATTATTTGGTACTTACTCTTTATTTAAGCACATTTATAAATGTTAGGCTCTTTATTTAAATAAGCCAGAGATTAGGCTCTTAAAATAAATTTAAAAATAATAGATCATTATTCGATTGTATTCGAGCATTTAGTTCATATAAATAAACTCGATGGTAACTTTCTATGATGTTGTAATATCCGTTGATCGAATTCGTTTTTCTATTTGAAAGTGTTATAAGTATAATTACAAGATTAACCATACTTATAATCAGTAAAATTTAAGTTATTACAATCAGAACTAATCATTATAACAACACATAGTCAAATTAATGATTAAAATATATTCGAATTTAAATCAGAATAACTACTATTTAAGACTCGTTTATATTGGAGGATGATATCACTAAATATAATACAGCTAAATAATGTCATTGGACAATCTAAAAAAAATCAGGATAAAAAAATGATTTGTGGCTCAAATTATATCTGCTTTTCTGGCTGCTTTATTTTACTATATAATGCATGAAGTGGATGGCCATGATTATTAAATACAAGCAGTTGTTTTAATTATGCTCTTAGCACAATTAACCAAAGCATAACTTTAGTTAATAATAAAAGGGCATAGTTTAGTAAAAGAACTTAATAATTAATGATATTTTTTTTAATAGTCTAAAGGTGATTACAAGTTAGTATATGTTCGTAAATATTTTTAGCCCTTTGACAATACGCATATACCATGTAGACATAACGATTTGAACTCGTGTTTCCTAGGATGAACATTATTTTTTTTACTGGGACACTTGTCGTGTTCAATAATTAATGGTGCTTTAAACATGTTATTTTCTTTTTGAATTATTATTTTAGCAATTAATAAGTTTAGGATAAATCTTCAACATCTGATTTAGATTCAGATTCATATTCAAATTTTTTAATAATTTCTTCTTATTTTAAACTAGACATGTTCAAAGATTGGTTAGTTCATTCATCTAACCCAAGGATGGATCGAAAGGGGCCGGGCGGTCATTTTCCCCTAAAAATTTGAAATTCGTATATTTTTTGTAACACCCGTATTTTGGGGTTAGAAGTTAGTCGGGTTAGTTGGTCTGAGTTGGTAGAATTAATTTTAATCAAATTGATCTTAGTTTGAGCAAATTGAGTTTTAAATAAAAAGGGAGGGATATTTTGGTAATTTAAAAAAAAAACTTTTATATATAATAATAATATTAATCATAATCTTATCATTTCCTTTCTTCCTCCTCCCCCCCCCTCTGCCGTATAACCATACCCAAACTTCCCCAAACCCCAAAACCTTTAATTCATCAAATTCCTTCATCAAATCAAGGGCGTTTTTGAAGGTAATTACATATTCGGACTCTCCTCTTCATCCTCTACGTTTACATAGCTTTATATCTCGAAACTACCCACTTTTATGATTTTCAAGTTTAATGAAAATTTGAATTTTTAGTGAGTTTTTCAATTGATTTTGATTTATTGAGTTGGGTTTTGAGTTAGTCTTGTTAAAATAAACCTAATATGTTAAAATGAGTAATTTTGGGTGAAAATCCGAAATGGGTATTTGAGGCCATTTTTGAAGTGTTTAAAACTTGAATTTTGATGAGTTTTATAGTTCAATTGAAGGGCTGAGGGTATATGTATGTTAGGAAAGTGTTTTGGAACCATTTAGATGTCATTTGGGTGATTGAAAATATGATTTTCTGCTGGGTAAAATAGGAGTACGAAAATGAGAAATTTGGTGATTGTTTTAGTTGGAAATTGTTGAAGTGTGGCTTGTGTTTATGGATTGGAGTGGTGACTGAAATTTAGCATTGAATTATGAGTAATGGTTATATTTTGATTGGCTAGAAACAAGAGGAAACACCGGAGAAGCATTGGGATCGAATCCGAGCATTTAGGAGGCTTGCTTGCTTGTTTGAGTTGCTAAGGAAGGGTGGTGAGTAAAACTTTAAAAATTGTTTTGAAGTTGGTTCAAGTGTGTAGTGGATGTGAGGGAATGAGCTTGGTAGGCCATTCCTAGGTGGGAGTTAAATTGGTAGTTTAACTCTTTAAATTTTCTATTGATAAATGATATGTCATTGCCTACTTGTTCATGTGAAATGTGGATTGATTGATATGTATGTATCTTGATATGCATATATGATAAACATGATATATAATGGGTGGATATATGATGTAATGAAAGATATTGGCACTAGTATGCTTGGGTACAATGATCGATCATTAGGATGAGTGTGCACACAAATTGAGTCAAAACGTACGTGGCCTTGGTGGCGTTAAGGCACCAAGGAGGAGTACGGTGATGTAATATTCCACCGGAAATTTATATATATTCTACGTGATGATGAGTGGAATCCCGTCCGTAGGGCATGTGGCGATGAGTGGAATCCCGTCCATGCAAGGCCGGTGATGAGTGTAATCCCACCGAGGTAAGGTTGATGTTGGAAAATGCGTTCCAACATGTTATCCGCGTATTCGAGTCATAACTAGGTGCCAAAATGAGAATTATGTTGTTGAACTTAATATGATGTAAGATGCCATATTATGATTCTTAAACATGTTATTCTTTCATGATTATGATGTTGAGTTTAATATGATGTGGGATGCCATATTAGAACTCTTGAAAATGATATGATGATTATGCTGTCGAGTTTAATATGATGATTATGTTGTTGAGTTTAATATGATGTGAGATGCCATATTTTAACTCTTGAAAGACTAGTTAGGTTGACTTGTTGATACTTATGCATGTTGTATGTGAGATTTAGGGATGACACGATTGAACCCTGCATTGTTGTTGTTTTTGGATTTTAGAGCATCCTCACTAAGCTTTTAGCTTACGCTCTCATTTTCAACAATGCAGATCATTAGCGTGGTGTTAGCAAGGAGCAAGGCGAAGGGGCTTTCCAAGTTGTTGTTGCTCAAGTATGGTTTTGTAATTAATGTGGTAGTTTAGCAATGGGGCAATTATATGATTTGCATGAGCAATGTTTGACTCTTAAATGGTGTTGATGTGTATGCTTGGCTTGATTTTGTAAACCATGCTATGTTTGATGAAGACTTGTGTATGATGGCATGTTTCGTTGGATGTTTTGGTTGCTTAACTAATATGTTTAAGTTTCATATGTATTAATGTGTGCCTTTGGCATTGTTAAGATCTTATGTATGTCCATATATGCATAAATTGCTCTTTAATCGGAATGCTATGCATGAATGCTTTATTCCATGTTTGAATGACTTCCTTGGCTTAAATAGGTGCTCTCGCATGTGTGTATATGCTTTATTGCTTCCTAAATTTTGTTCTTAGACTTTATATATAAGAACATGCAACTTTAGAAAATTATAGAAAATTAATTAGTGGGAATTTCGTGATGAATTTTTGATATATTCTACTTTGACATGTCTAAAGTTGTAGAAAAATTATAAATATGAGTTTTGATCATTGTAGTGAAATCTGGAAACACATTTCGAACAGCATGCAAAACTGTCCAGTAATGCTCTTAGCTGGACAGTGAACTTTGTAAAATTGTAGAAAATAATCTACTCGGAGTTTCGACCTGAATTTTTGATATGTTAAAATTGGGTATGTTAATTGAATTTAGAAACAAACGGTGTTCGATTTGGAGTTATGTACAGGAAATAAGAAACGAATTAAATTAGGTGGTCAGAATTGTGTATAAATGAAAAGAAGAAAAATTAAGAATTTGTGAATTATTAAAGATGTAAAATTGGATTAAATGGAGTGTTAATAAATTGATTTACAATCTGTAGGATGTGAAATCCACCAATTTTAATGATCAATTTGAAAGTTTAAGTGATTAATTAAAGAAATTAGGAAAATGGAAATTAGTCTAATCGAACTGTAAAAGTATAGGAACTCACTTAGAATTTATTGCTTGATTATGACAAGATTAAAATGAAAAAAAAAATAGGGTTGCTAACCGAGGGGGGATCCTTAATGGGTTTCGCTTCGGTTTTCCCCGTGTGACCCACTCGGACCGGTCATTCGGCTAGACCGGGATGAGGGGGTTACATTTGTTGGCATCAGAGCTTAAGGTTTCCGAGACCTTGGGCAGGTAAGAGAGGTAAGCTTGATGTGTTAAGAAATTGTATTGCTTGATATATGTTTTGCCATGAGATCTCGTTGTTTGATTATCCGTATGATGAATTGAAGCATGAATTGTTGTGTTGATGTTGAGTCGAGTGCCCATTGCTACTATTACTTAATTAAAAGAAAATTGAAAGAGGAATACTTGAGCACTGTTGGACCCTTGCTTTTGCTAACGTAATCCCTATCTGTTTGTTGTTGTTTGTTGTAGTTATTACTTTGCTAGTTGTATCATGAGACGACGTGGGAGGCCTAGGATGGTTCGACAGGAATCACGGGCAGATGCTCAGAGAGTTGGGGCTCAAGTGGGAGAGCCTGTGGTTGGAATTGGAGCTCCTCCATTACCTCCACCACCACCACCTCCTCCACCTGGAGTAGGAGGCGAGGCTGGGGCCGATAGAGAGGGACCTCAAGGAGGCCGAGGTGGCCAAGGTGGTCAAGGAATGGCCGGAATAGATTTATCTCCGTTGGTTCAGGCGATAGCTGGGGCGTTTCAGGCTGCCGTAGCTGGGGGTCAGGCAGCAGCACACCGTCAGGGTGAGGGCACCGGATTACCTTTAGAGAGACTTCGGGGGCTTGGGGCCGAAGAGTTTAGGGGGTCTACTCCAGAGAGATTAGAGTTGTGGTTTGAGAAGACTGTCCGTATCCTTACTCAGATGGGGTGTACTGGTGAGCGTAAGTTGGGATGTGTTGAGTCCTTGCTTCAGGGTGATGCTTACACTTGGTGGGTCACCATTACTACGGGTATGGATGAGGCCGAGATTACTTGGGAGTTCTTTGAGACAGCTTTCTTTAAGAAGTATCTGGGTCCGCGATACCTCGACGAGAGGAAGAGAGAGTTTATGGCTTTGCTTCAGGGGAATAGGTCCGTTACTGATTATGAGATCCGGTTTGTCAGATTGAGTCAGTATGCACCTGAGCTTGTTCCTACTGAGGTGGAACGCTGTAACCGTTTCCGTTATGGACTGAATGAAGAAATCAAGACGTATACCCTAGCTTCGGATTATACTGATTTTGATGTCTTGGTAGCGAGGGCCAAGGACTTAGAGCACAGCTTGAGTTTGACCAGGCGGTCAGGTGGATCTAGTTCAGGTAAGAGGTCCAGCAACTTTGATAGAGGAGATGCTAAAAGGCATCAGGACCGCAGACATCAGTATGATCATAGGCGTGGTGGCGGTAACCACGGTAAGGGCCATCAGGGTCAGAGAACTGGTGGGAAGTTGCCCACATGTGCTACCTGTGGGAGGAACCACACCGGTGAGTGTTGGGGAAACTTTCATTCGTGTTGGAATTGTGGTGCTAGAGACCACATTAGGCGTGACTGTCCACATCTGGTGGGACAGGCACCAACTCAGGCTCTTGCTAGAGCCAATGACTTTCAGAGAGGCCGCGGGCGCGGTAGAGGTAATTTTCAGCCGAGAAATGATGGCCAGAGAAATTTAGCACATGTAGTTGCAGTCCAGCCGGAGGGCGGAGGACAGGCCAGAGTTTATGCTCAGCGTGGGGATCAGCGGGACACTGATGTGATTGCAGGTAACTTCTCGATACAGTCTTTGGGTTTGTTATCTTTGATTGACTCTGGGTCTACACATTCCTACATATTGAGTGAGCATGCACAATATTTGAAATTGCCTTGTGAGATGTTAGAGGTAGGAGTTAGTGTCACTAGTTCTTTTGGGGACACGGTAGTAGTTAGGAAGATGTACCGAAGGTGTCCGTTGATGGTTCAGGGACATGTGTTTCCAGTGTATATGATGGAGCTTCCTTTTTATGGTTTTGATGTGATTCTGGGTATGGACTGGCTCTCAGAGCATAGAGCTAGGATAGATTTTGAAACTAAGCGGATTTCTTTGAAGCTTACAGATGACTATGAGATTGTGGTTGTGGGTGAGAATGTGAAGTTCTTGTCCAATGTGGTTTCAGTGTTAGAGGCTAAGAGATTAGTTGAGTTGGGGTGTGAAGCATACCTAGCGTATGTGATGAACCCTAACATGAGTGAGGTTAGACCTCAGGACATCCAGACTGTATGTGATTTTCCTAGTGTATTTCCGGAAGAATTGCCAGGGTTACCACCGGACAGAGAGGTAGAGTTCAGCATTGAGACTTATTCCGATTCAGCTCCTGTTTCGATTACTCCGTATCGTATGGCACCAAAAGAATTGAAAGAGTTGAAGACTCAGTTGCAAGAGTTAACAGATAGAGGCTTTATCCGACCAAGTTCTTCACCTTGGGGTGCACCAGTTTTGTTTGTGAAGAAGAAAGATGGAAGCATGAGAATGTGTATAGATTACAGACAATTGAATCAGTTGACAGTGAAGAATAAATATCCGTTGCCCAGGATTGATGACTTGTTTGATCAACTGAAAGGAGCATCGGTCTTTTCGAAGATTGATTTGAGATCGGGTTATTACCAGTTAAAGGTAAAAGAGGTTGATGTACCGAAGACGGCCTTTAGGACTAGGTATGGTCACTATGAGTTCTTAGTCATGCCATTTGGGTTAACTAATGCACCGGCTGCTTTCATGGATATGATGAACAGGATTTTCCATCAGTATTTAGATCAGTTTGTAGTTGTATTTATTGATGACATATTGGTGTACTCGCGAACTGAAGAAGACCATGACCGACACTTGAGACTTGTTTTGAAGACTTTGCTAGATCATCAGTTGTATGCAAAGCTCAGTAAGTGTGAGTTTTGGATCCGTGAGGTAGTTTTCTTGGGACATGTAGTGTCAGCCGATGGAATTAGAGTTGATCCGAAAAAGATTGAAGCCATTGTTGAGTGGAAGCAACCGAAGTCCGTGACAGAAGTACGTAGCTTCTTAGGCTTAGCTGGATATTATAGAAGATTTGTAGATGGTTTCTCTAAGTTAGCCGCTCCATTGACGCAGTTACTTCAGAAGAGTGTTCAGTTTGAGTGGACAGATGCAAGACAGAGAGCCTTTGAGAAATTGAAAGAAGCTTTGACCCAAGCACCGATCTTGATACAGCCTGAGTCTGGGAAGGACTACGTAGTTTACAGTGATGCTTCTTATGTAGGGCTAGGGTGTGTTCTTATGCAAGACCGGAAGGTAGTGGCTTACGCTTCAAGACAGTTGAAGACTCATGAGCGCAATTATCCGACCCATGACATAGAGTTAGCTGCAGTTGTGTTCGCTCTGAAGATTTGGAGGCACTATTTGTATGGTGAGAAATGCACAGTGTACACCGATCACAAGAGTTTGAAATACATTAAGACTCAGCGAGATTTGAACCTCAGACAGCGTAGGTGGTTAGAGCTGCTAAAAGACTACGATCTTACTATTGAGTACCATCCGGGTAAGGCCAATGTAGTGGCTGATGCATTGAGTAGGAAGATGGCCGTGGACTTGAGAGCCATGTTTGCTAGATTGAGTTTGTCCGGAGATGGTGGCTTGATAGCCGAGCTTCAGGTCAGACCTACTTTAGGTCAGTTAATTAGAGAAAAACAGCTCTTAGATAGATCTTTGGCACCTCACATTCAAGATATAGCCGAAGGTAGATCATCAGACTACAGTTTCAGTACTGACGGGGTTTTGTGTTTCAAAGATAGAATAGTTGTGCCAGAAGACAGTGACTTGAGACGTACGATCTTGACTGAAGCCCACAGTAGTCCATTTACTATGCATCCTGGAAGTACGAAGATGTATCGTGATTTGAAGAATGAGTATTTTTGGGTTGGCTTGAAGAGAGATGTAGCCGACTTTGTGAGTAAATGCTTAGTGTGTCAGAGAGTGAAAGCGGAGCATCAGGTTCCCTCAGGTTTGTTACAACCGTTGAGAATTCCGGAATGGAAATGGGAGAACATCACCATGGATTTTGTTTCGGGTTTGCCTTTGACTCCTACGAAGAAGAACTCAGTTTGGGTGATAGTAGATCGCTTTACGAAGTGTGCTCACTTCTTGGCAGTTAATACTACGTACACTCTTGATAGATTGGCCGGTTTGTACATTGGTGAGATTGTCAGATTGCATGGTGTGCCGAAATCTATCGTGTCAGATAGAGATCCGCGGTTTACTTCTAGATTTTGGGAGTGTCTACACACAGCTTTGGGTACCCATTTGAACTTCAGCACTTCTTATCATCCTCAGTCAGATGGTCAGTCAGAGAGGGTCATTCAGATCTTAGAGGATATGTTGCGTTGTTGCATCATTGATTTTCAAGGTACCTGGGAGAAGCATTTGCCTCTAGTAGAGTTTGCGTACAATAACAGCTTCCAGTCGAGTATTCAGATGGCTCCGTATGAGGCCTTGTATGGTCGGAAGTGTAGAACTCCAGTCTGTTGGGCCGAAGTGGGACAGAAGTTGTTACCTATGCCAGATTTGCTCAGGGGGACAACTGACAAGGTAAAATTGATTTGTGATCGTTTGAAAGCTGCTTCGGATAGACAGAAATCCTATGCCGACTTGAAGAGGAAGGAAGTTGAGTTCTCAGTGGGTGAGAAAGTATTCTTGAAAGTGTCTCCGTGGAAGAAGGTAATGAGATTTGGCCGAAAGGGGAAGTTGAGTCCGAGGTACATAGGACCGTATGAGATTGTGAAGAGGGTTGGTCCTGTTGCATATCAGTTATGTTTGCCATCCGAACTAGAGAAGATACATGATGTGTTCCATGTTTCGATGCTTCGTAAGTATAGGTCTGATCCATCACATGTTATGCCTGTAGAGAAGATCGAATTGAATCCGGATTTGACTTATGATGAAGAACCAGTTGAGATCTTAGCTTCTGACAGTAAGGTGTTGCGGGGTAGATCGATTGAGTTAGTGAAAGTACGGTGGCAACGTCGAGGTGTGGACGAGGCCACTTGGGAGAGGAAGGAGGATATGGAAAAGCAGTTTACGTATCTCTTTCAGTCAGGTAATTTCGGGGACGAAATTTTTTAAGTGTGGGAGAGTTGTAACACCCGTATTTTGGGGTTAGAAGTTAGTCGGGTTAGTTGGTCTGAGTTGGTAGAATTAATTTTAATCAAATTGATCTTAGTTTGAGCAAATTGAGTTTTAAATAAAAAGGGAGGGATATTTTGGTAATTTAAAAAAAAACTTTTATATATAATAATAATATTAATCATAATCTTATCATTTCCTTTCTTCCTCCTTCCCCCCCCCCTCTGCCGTATAACCATACCCAAACTTCCCCAAACCCCAAAACCTTTAATTCATCAAATTCCTTCATCAAATCAAGGGCGTTTTTGAAGGTAATTACATATTCGGACTCTCCTCTTCATCCTCTACGTTTACATAGCTTTATATCTCGAAACTACCCACTTTTATGATTTTCAAGTTTAATGAAAATTTGAATTTTTAGTGAGTTTTTCAATTGATTTTGATTTATTGAGTTGGGTTTTGAGTTAGTCTTGTTAAAATAAACCTAATATGTTAAAATGAGTAATTTTGGGTGAAAATCCGAAATGGGTATTTGAGGCCATTTTTGAAGTGTTTAAAACTTGAATTTTGATGAGTTTTATAGTTCAATTGAAGGGCTGAGGGTATATGTATGTTAGGAAAGTGTTTTGGAACCATTTAGATGTCATTTGGGTGATTGAAAATATGATTTTCTGCTGGGTAAAATAGGAGTACGAAAATGAGAAATTTGGTGATTGTTTTAGTTGGAAATTGTTGAAGTGTGGCTTGTGTTTATGGATTGGAGTGGTGACTGAAATTTAGCATTGAATTATGAGTAATGGTTATGTTTTGATTGGCTAGAAACAAGAGGAAACACCGGAGAAGCATTGGGATCGAATCCGAGCATTTAGGAGGCTTGCTTGCTTGTTTGAGTTGCTAAGGAAGGGTGGTGAGTAAAACTTTAAAAATTGTTTTGAAGTTGGTTCAAGTGTGTAGTGGATGTGAGGGAATGAGCTTGGTAGGCCATTCCTAGGTGGGAGTTAAATTGGTAGTTTAACTCTTTAAATTTTCTATTGATAAATGATATGTCATTGCCTACTTGTTCATGTGAAATGTGGATTGATTGATATGTATGTATCTTGATATGCATATATGATAAACATGATATATAATGGGTGGATATATGATGTAATGAAAGATATTGGCACTAGTATGCTTGGGTACAATGATCGATCATTAGGATGAGTGTGCACACAAATTGAGTCAAAACGTACGTGGCCTTGGTGGCGTTAAGGCACCAAGGAGGAGTACGGTGATGTAATATTCCACCGGAAATTTATATATATTCTACGTGATGATGAGTGGAATCCAGTCCGTAGGGCATGTGGCGATGAGTGGAATCCCGTCCATGCAAGGCCGGTGATGAGTGTAATCCCACCGAGGTAAGGTTGATGTTGGAAAATGCGTTCCAACATGTTATCCGCGTATTCGAGTCATAACTAGGTGCCAAAATGAGAATTATGTTGTTGAACTTAATATGATGTAAGATGCCATATTATGATTCTTGAACATGTTATTCTTTCATGATTATGATGTTGAGTTTAATATGATGTGGGATGCCATATTAGAACTCTTGAAAATGATATGATGATTATGCTGTCGAGTTTAATATGATGATTATGCTGTTGAGTTTAATATGATGTGAGATGCCATATTTTAACTCTTGAAAGACTAGTTAGGTTGACTTGTTGATACTTATGCATGTTGTATGTGAGATTTAGGGATGACACGATTGAACCCTGCATTGTTGTTGTTTTTGGATTTTAGAGCATCCTCACTAAGCTTTTAGCTTACGCTCTCATTTTCAACAATGCAGATCATTAGCATGGTGTTAGCAAGGAGCAAGGCGAAGGGGCTTTCCAAGTTGTTGTTGCTCAAGTATGGTTTTGTAATTAATGTGGTAGTTTAGCAATGGGGCAATTATATGATTTGCATGAGCAATGTTTGACTCTTAAATGGTGTTGATGTGTATGCTTGGCTTGATTTTGTAAACCATGCTATGTTTGATGAAGACTTGTGTATGATGGCATGTTTCGTTGGATGTTTTGGTTGCTTAACTAATATGTTTAAGTTTCATATGTATTAATGTGTGCCTTTGGCATTGTTAAGATCTTATGTATGTCCATATATGCATAAATTGCTCTTTAATCGGAATGCTATGCATGAATGCTTTATTCCATGTTTGAATGACTTCCTTGGCTTAAATAGGTGCTCTCGCATGTGTGTATATGCTTTATTGCTTCCTAAATTTTGTTCTTAGACTTTATATATAAGAACATGCAACTTTAGAAAATTATAGAAAATTAATTAGTGGGAATTTCGTGATGAATTTTTGATATATTCTACTTTGACATGTCTAAAGTTGTAGAAAAATTATAAATATGAGTTTTGATCATTGTAGTGAAATCTGGAAACACATTTCGAACAGCATGCAAAACTGTCCAGTAATGCTCTTAGCTGGACAGTGAACTTTGTAAAATTGTAGAAAATAATCTACTCGGAGTTTCGACCTGAATTTTTGATATGTTAAAATTGGGTATGTTAATTGAATTTAGAAACAAACGGTGTTCGATTTGGAGTTATGTACAGGAAATAAGAAACGAATTAAATTAGGTGGTCAGAATTGTGTATAAATGAAAAGAAGAAAAATTAAGAATTTGTGAATTATTAAAGATGTAAAATTGGATTAAATGGAGTGTTAATAAATTGATTTACAATCTGTAGGATGTGAAATCCACCAATTTTAATGATCAATTTGAAAGTTTAAGTGATTAATTAAAGAAATTAGGAAAATGGAAATTAGTCTAATCGAACTGTAAAAGTATAGGAACTCACTTAGAATTTATTGCTTGATTATGACAAGATTAAAATGAAAAAAAAAATAGGGTTGCTAACCGAGGGGGATCCTTAATGGGTTTCGCTTCGGTTTTCCCCGTGTGACCCACTCGGACCGGTCATTCGGCTAGACCGGGATGAGGGGGTTACATTTTTTTTAAAAAATTATGTATTTTCTATTCATAATCATTTTCGCCCCCTAAAATTTTAAAGCTCGCCCCCTAATATTTTATAAGTTCACCCTCTAACGTAAAGTTTTGCGTCCGTCCCTGGTCTGACCTTAATTTAAACAATGATTTTTTTCATTTTTAGATTTATCTGTCCTGACCTAATTTTTTTATTTAATTAATTTTAAATATATTTTATTTAAATTTAGTTATAAAAAATCTATAAACAGTGAAGGTGAAGACGCCACTTAAATTTAATTTTAGAGAAATGAGGTCCTTGAGTTTTATTTTGAAAACTACGGTAAAATAAACAGTGAAGGTGAAGACGCTACTCTTCCAGGTGGCTTAATTGGTGTTTTTTTTATAACTTTTTTAACGTAAAGTGTTCACGTGCATGGTAGCTTTAGAGAAAAAAACTATTAAAAAAGTGAGCATGTGACGTCTTTGGAGAAAAAAATATTAAAAAATAGAGGTCTTCTCCCTACACTGTAGAATTTGCCATAGATCCTTAAATATATTCTAATCTCCTCCATTTTCCTAAATTAAATCTCTAAACACCCGACTAAACCTTCTTAATCATTATTTCTTAATATAAAAATAATATAAAAAATATGGGTTTAAATTATACTAGAATTTTATTACATCCACTCTACTAATGATTTTTTTAATAAAATAACTGTAGTTTAAAAATAATGTAATTAATAACCTAACAAGTGTTCCAATAAAAAAGTGTATGATTATTATTTTAGGAGACACGAGTTCAAATCGCTGTCTACAAGGTGCATGCGCCTTGTCAAAGGGTTAAAATATCTATAAACATATACTCACATTTTAAAGTAAAAATATGTTTAAAAAATTTAATTGAATTTGGTGTCTGAATTGATACGTGACACTAAATTAAAAAAAAATAGTACAAATAATATAATTTGCTAAGTAATTGTCAATTCCACATAGTTCTAATAATTTTATATGTGAAATGAATTCCAACTCAGGATTGCAAGTGGCATTTGTTGATAGTAGAGTAATTAGTAAAATATTAATCAACAAATGGGAGTAGCTCAATGAGGTTAATTTGGATAAGATTCAACCTCATGTGACAGTTACTACTTACTGCATCCACACTGAAAACTTATCCACATTTTTTGGATTTTGAGAAAATTGAAGGACAATAAAACTATAATCATAAATAATTAGATGAGGGCAGGTTTAAGTATGTTTAAATTCAAAGAGTAGTTTTGAATGGTAAAAGATAACACGTTTTATTGAGATTATACGAGTTTAAACAGTTTAGTCTGCAAGTATATCAAGTCTAACTAAATTTATAACCGAACACAAATATTATCTTGTCTCGATCAATATGGAGCACCAGGGCAGCAACCAACTAGGAGTTTACAGCTCCCACGGCATCAAAAAAATAATGCACTTTTCTTCACTTTTTTTCTTTCTTTATTAGTTCTTTTTCTTTTTCCATGTATGAAGGTGATGGATAGGGTAAACCAAAGCAGATGAATCCAAAAGAGCATATGTATATAAGGCAAAGTTACAATGGAAAAAGGTTGAAGATGATGCATTCAAAACTCAAAACCCTAGACGTAACTTTCCACTAAAATATTGCAGTCTGAGGTTTATGAAGGAGACAGAAACAACTAAATCTGAATTATTATACCCTGACAATTTGGCAGGTTGACAGAAACATCCGATGTTTTTGTCCGGAAACGAGGCTGCATAAGCATGCAACTTTGTTAATTAATTTACATGGTGAAATGAGTATGTATTCCATGGATAGACAGACTGGTAATATATATATATATATATATGTCACGATCGGAGTGTAAAACTAATATTTTCTGTGATTATTCTTTTTAATAATGTTGTTTTTAAGGTTCTTCCCTAAAAATACATATCGTGTCTTGTTAGTACACCAAAATCATAATTACCGATCAACGTAGATTCCGAAATTAACAACATATCAGATTATGAACACAACACAAAGGTTGAAAGTGCAGATAATAAAAATTGTTTGAATAGAGAATGATATAGTGGAGCCATTATAAAAATAAACAGCATGATAAGGACAAGCAAGTTCGGAAGTTTAGATGGCCACTAAATGGAAAAAAGAAGACAAATAAAAAACAAATGCACCAGCCGGGAATCGAACCCGAGTCTGTACCGTGGCAGGGTACTATTCTTCCTCATTAGAAGTTTTAAATGTAACATCTTTTCAAACAAAACAAAGACAAAAAATATACAATTAATTAAACAGCGATAACTATGTTTACAGAGTATTAAACCACATTACTTGAATAAATCAAGTATTTAACCATTTTTTTTGTTTATTCGGTTAAGTTTTTTTGGATGTTAATATTACTATCTGATGTTGAATTGAATAAACATCTTTCCAAACTTAACTCTAAGTAATTTGTAGATAAAAGATGAAATCAAAATTTTAAATAGATTTATAAATGTAAATAATTCAAAACTTACAAATATTCCATCCGTGGTAGTAACTAATATGCTAATAATATTTGATGCTTATGATTGTAGCTACAGTTATATTTTTGATTAAGTAGAGATATTACAAACTAAAATAAATGTTGAATTTGAAACTTATACTAAATGGAATAAAACGAGCATCCTTTATCAATTGGCCAATTAGTGGATATAATTATATAAAAAATTCAACTTCAACTGAACATAGCATGTCGAGAAAATGAAAGAAAAAAACAATCGACTCTATCACCATATATCATCATTCATACATTTATCCCGGGATCAGGTCCGGACGGAGGCACCGGCTGACCTTTCGGAAGCATCGTTCCGATATCCCTAAAGCTCGACTCCAATGTGCTCTTGGCTCGAAATCCAGAAAACCCCGCCGGAGAAAAGGGGCGTGCATGAAACTGTGAACCTCCCAAGAGAAAGAGAGCAATGGCTAGAACAATCAAGAACTTCAACGACGACCGGTTCGAGTTGCCCATTTTTTTAGTACCTTGAAGTAGAAGAAATGATAAGGGTTTATATATATGAGGTTGTGGAGTATTTTGGTGCATGAAAGGTGGGCCGGCTTGTCCAGTGGGATATTGTGCAGCGTGTACGGGTAATCTTTGGTTGGCTGAAGCGTGCAATTGCCGGCTGATTTTGGGGATTGCTCGTTGTTTTTGGTTAAATATTTTTCCGGAATTCGAGATGGCCGGCAACTTGGTGTTCTTGCCGCGGGAGATGGGGGGCAATGTGGTTGACAAAGTTGGAATTATAATGCAATATTTCATTGTAGGTTAACATGTCACATCCACTTGGAATTGAGGCACGAAACTTGTAATTTTGATATATTTGCTTGCTAACACAGCCTACATGTTAACATCAAGGCTTTTTTTAGTGTGAATTTGGTGCCCTGTGGGTGTCGAATTTCTCTGTGTAGTCCTAGATTTCTGAGAAGTTTGGAAGTATGGGTGGGAATCGGGTGGGGTGGGGAAGTTTTGCATTCCTCAGTTCGTCCTTAATATTTGTGGTTTTGATTTCGGGAAATTCTCGTTTAACGTTTCGAGGAATTTTTCATTCTCATACATTTTCTGTACAGATTTTCGCAGTTTTCGAGGAATCTTTATCCCCACAAAAATTTAACAAAGATTACTATTTTACTAACCAAAATAAATGATCAATTCAATTTAAAATATAAAGTTTGGATATTTCAATTGGAAGGAGTTACGAGATGATTGAAGATTGAAAGGGTGTTGTGTTGGAGAAGATTTAGACGAGGGTTTTAGCTTATATCTTACAACTAAGATAGAAACATGTTGAGAAACTTGAGTTTGGCCAAGTTTGAGAGAAAATTAAAGCCATAATAATATAGTTAGAATTTTTTTATTAAGATATATATATTAAGGGTATATAGATAAATAAATATATTTTTTAAAAATCTTATAAAATATTGGTACCCTAAAATATTGTTACAGTTCGGATATAGCAATTCCCGTCCCTTCTCCATTTAATCTTTAATGATAAAATTACCTTTGTTCCTATCTCGTAGGTGAAGATTTCGATTACTTCCCATACCGCCGGTTTAGATTTTTCAAATATTCCCGGGGGTAAACTTAACACCTTACTGGCAGGGCTAATGGAGAAAACTTTTAAAGTCAGAATTAAATTTTTGAAATTTCGGAGTAAAAGTGTAATTTCACCATTTCACTATTTTAAAAAATCATTATTTATAAAGGGACAAGAAAACAGTTATCCCAATTTTGGAGTCAGAATATTTCTCTTGATACGATTCAAGACTATGCGATTTGAAATAAAATAATTACGCGAAGAATTATAATTTTATAAATTAGATTCTTAAAATTCCAAATAACAGATGAGTCGTATAACCCAAATTTTTTAATAATTAATAAATTAGTTTTAAGTTCAATTCGAGTCTCACGATTTTATTTGATATATATTTATCATATATAAAAAAAATATGTGTCATCGTATATTCATTTATTTATTTAATGAAATGATGTAATATTCTAACATTATAGATATTTATAATTAAATCAAAATTTATAATTGAATCTTTCGGTGATCGGTGAGTAAATTCCATCCTATGATCCACGAAATTTGATTAGTTGAGATTTAACTGTTCATGATTTTCCATATATACTTGGTTATTTCCCTTTTGATGTTAAAAATGAACTTAGACAAATACAGCCCAACATTAGCTGGTTAAGGCATCACATTATTTAATTAGTTAGTAAAATTGAAAACAAAAGGCAAAATTATTTAATTAAGAATTAACGGCGAGAATAATTCAATTTAATAGATACTGATAAACTTATTCACAGAATTTCGACTCGATTCGATTGAATACAAATTTCTAATTTTTCGTAAAATTGATTAAAGGAGAATAAAACGAGAGATTCAGGAGGGAAGATTGAATGAAAAATTCATAAATCAAAATCAATCTGAGACATAAAAGAAGATGGAATCAAAAACAGGAGCAAATCCTTCAAAATTTGAACAGAGCAAAACGAAGAACAGATATAAGGAGGGAAAATAAAGCATCGAAATCATAATTCGTAATCATCGGCTTCTGATATGCTTGACTTTGGACCAGCCTTTCTTGCACGAATTCCCGACGATCTTCACACCTTTCTTGATGAAAACCTTGAGCCCCTTGGCTTTCTCCTTCAATTGCAGCTCGAAACCCGCCATTGGCAGCAACAACAACAAACAAAATAATCAAAAGGTTTTTAAGCTCCGCGTTTGCTGTGGCTTCTTTCTTTACTCTCTGGAGTTTGGGAGTAAACCCTGGGCCCTTTTTAAGCTGAGCGATGGCCCACGCATCGTCTGACACGTGGCGGACATCTAGGCCAGGTGTTCCATGTTTTTGGTAATGTCGTGGGCGAAATCAACACGTCTATTGCGGGATAAGCATGGAGATGGATACGTGGGGGCTGTTGATTAGTTTCTACTCTGGGCCTAAACTGGTCCATTTCACCAAGATTTTTATTTGGGCCCACGAGACTTCAGTTCGAGATTTTATTAAAAGGAATTCTATCGATTTTTTTAGGCAAAATGACAAAAGATGTCCCCAACGTTTGCTTGTTTTGTCATTTGCCCCCCCATTCTTTCTTTTGGTCCAAATATGCCCCCAACGTTTCATTCATAGTCCAAATATGCCCCTGTTGGATGTAAACTGTTAATCAACTGACGGTCAACGGCTTATAAAAAAATTTGACGTGACATCAGCAGATCTTAATACGTGGCAAGTCCAGTCAGCATCAGCTGTTGAACGTCAGTTGACTGACAGTTTCCATCTAACGGGGGCATATTTGGACCAAATTGAAACGTTGGGGGGCATATTTGGACTACAAATGAAACGTTGGGGGCATATTTGGACCAAAAGAAAGAATAGGTGGTTAAATGACAAAAAAAGTAAACGTTGGGGGTATATTTGGACCAAAAAAAAGAATAGGGGGCCAAATGACAAAACATGCAAACGTTGGGGGCATCTTTTGTCATTTTGCCTTTTTTTTATTACTCGACCTAACAAACATTAGAATTTTTATATTGTATTTTGTTTTTTTGTTTTTTGATTAATGGGGAAAAATACTATGGCGAGCCTCGTTATACCTCAATGCATTAACCAAATCATATATCACTTCACATTTGAAATTCACATTTCATATCACATTGATACACATATCAATTCATATTAGCATGTATGCATAATCTCATATTGGCATAAACATGCTTTCTCATATTGGCACCTAGCTATGACTCGAATACGCGGATAACATGTTGGAACGCATTTTCCAACATCAACCTTACCTCGGTGGGATTACACTCATCACCGGCCTTGCATGTGGAACGCATTTCCACATGCCCTACGGATGGGATTCCACTCATCATCCCGTAGAATAACTCATTATGTAATAAATCTAAAACCTCATCCGGTGGAGAAACCAAATACATCACCTCATAGCCGGACCAATGTCCCAATTTAGCCAGGGCATCCGCAACACCATTAGCCTCTCGAGGAATATGAAAGAAATCGCATCGTCGAAACTGACGAATCAAGGCATGTATCGCACTCACCATGGAAGGTTCGCCTCGCCTATCGTTACCATTGCGCAACATCCGGATAACCTCTAAGCAATCCGATTCCACAATGACATCCTCAATATGACAATAGAGGGCGTACAACAACCCCTCGTGTATCGCCCAACATTCCGCTTCAATAGCACTGCATCGTCCAATAAATTTCGTAAAGCCTCCACCCCAAGCACCTGCACCATTACGAAGAACTCCTCCGCATGACGCCAAGCCCGTACCCGTGTTGCGTGCACCATCAATATTCAACTTCCACCTTGGAAGGTCCGGAGGCATCCATCGATGTTGCCGCTGTGCACCCGAGACCTGCCCAGCTTGCACGCCACCAGCAGGTTGCTGCCCAGCACTTGCACCCGAAATCTGCCCAGCTCGCGCAGTACTAGCATGTGCGCGAATCGTTTCCTGCACAAGCCGTCTCCCACGGGCAACAATGTCCTCCTCTCCCGAAACCTCATCAGCAAAGACTTTCCAATTGCGCGTAAGCCAAATATACCACACTACGGCTCCAAACAACAAATCCCAACGGTCAACACCACCCCAACCGACATCACCATGCTGTAAATTAGCTCTAACCCAATCAATTACCAATCCCCTACCAAACCAGTCCCATTTCGCACGTGGCACTATCTTTTGCCAAACCAATTTTGCCGTAGTACAAGAACGCAGTAGGTGATCTATATCTTCGGTATTTGCTCCGCACAAAACACACGCAGCCGACCCCGCCAAATTCCTCCGCACACGCTCACTATTAGTTAAAATCCGACCTTTACATACCAATCATAAAAAACATTTTATCCGTTGCGGCCCTTGAAACCGTTGCACCAATCGCCAAACCACATCACCATTGGGACCATTATGCGATTGGAACGTTGCATACGCTGATCTCACCGTAAACCGCATATCATCATTCCATCTCCATCCCACACCGTCTAGCGCACCATCGACAAAAGGAGGTCGGACAGCCATAACGCTATCCACGACATCTGGGGCAAACCAACATTGAAACTGCGCCGCCTTCCACTGCCCATTACTTTCGCACATCGCGGGAAGAGAAACAAAATTCGCCGGGATCAAATTCGGATCCTTGACAACCCCCTCAAGAGGACCGACTCCGCGGACCCAATTATCTCGCAAAAAATCTATTGATGCACCATTCCCTACTCTCCAAACAATACCCTCTCGAACCACATCCCATACTGTCGATAGACCTCGTCATAGGTGTGAACAATTACTACGTCTAATTGATATCGGCATAATCTCCGTGCATTTATATTTAGCACGCAAGAATCGCACCCAAAGCTGCCCCCGCTTGTCTATCAGCTGAAACCCAATTTTCATGAGAAATGCATCATTTTGTTCTTTCAATCTTTTAAAACCCAATCCACCAAGATCGATCGGTTTGCAAAGCTCATCCCAATTAACCAAGTGAATGCTCCGCTTATCCGCACAACTCCCCCATACAAAATTACGAATTAGCCTCTCAATATCCTCGCAAACACCGATAGGAATCCGGGTTGTCTGCATAGCATAATATGGGATAGCCGACAAGACTGCTTTTGCAAGCGTTATCCGTCCAGCAAACGATAGATATCGAGCTTTCCAACCTGATAACCTATCCCGGACCTTTTGAATTAAATAGGAATAAGTAGCGCGAGTTACCCGTTTATGTAGCATCGGGACTCCAAGGTATCGGCCAAGATCTGAAACCTCCGAAAAACCCATCGTCGTACTCAAAGAATGGCGTATCTCTCTCACAATATTCTTTGAGAAAAAAATACTAGACTTGTGGACATTAACTTTAAGCCCCGAAGCCCTACAGAAATCAATCAAAACCTCTCTAATCACATCCAACTGTTCCTCAGTAGCTTCCGCAAAAAGCATCATATCATCCGCAAACATAAGGTGAGAAATAATCGAACCTTGCCGAGATGTACGAAAGCCCTTCCACTGACCTGCTGCCACTTTCTGATTAATCGCCTGACTAAGTCGCTCCATACATAACACAAACAAATACGGTGAAATAGGATCACCTTGCCGGATCCCTCTCGATGGCGTGAAGGAGTCGGTTAAAGATCCGTTCCAGCTAATCTGAGTCGAGACACTAGAAACACATCTTATAATCAACTCGCGAAGGTTATCCGGAATTCCAACATCTCTCAAAGTATCATCAATAAAACCCCACTCCAATCTATCATAAGCTTTCTCTAGATCAATCTTTAAAGCCATCCACCCACGCTTACCAGTTTTCCGATTCATAGAATGGACAATTTCCTGAGCAATAATAATATTATTCGAGATAGCTCGCCCAGGGACAAAACTGGTTTGGCTCTCTGAGATCCAATCTGACAAATACGGCTTGATCCGATTAACCACCACCTTAGTTACAGCCTTGTAGATAACGGTGCAGAGGCTAATGGGCCGGAATTGACTCATCGTCTCAGGAGATGAGACCTTAGGGATTAATACCAGAATAGTCTTATTGATTTCCACCGGGAATACCTCCCCCCAAAAAATATTCCGAACACACCGACACACACTATCTCCCACAACATCCCAGTTACGCTGAAAAAAGGCCGCATGCAAACCATCAATTCCCGGAGCCTTCCATGGTCCCATATCAAATATCACATCTTTAATTTCGTCATTCGTAACCATCCTTCCTAGATCCATCAACGTCGCATCACTCAAAGCGGAAAATAAGCCCCGAATTCGGTATTGTTCCTGACAATCCTGATCCGCTGTGAAGAGCCGCTGATAGAAAGCAATTGCTTCCTCACGCAAAGCCGTTTGATCCGTAATCCACTGTCCGTTACTTGCTTTCAGGCCTGCAATAAAATTAGCTCTACGTCGCGCCATAGTCGATGCATGAAAGTACCTAGTATTTTTATCCCCTGATATGATCCATTGGCTACGGGATTTCTGAAACCACATGGATTCCTCCTGCTCAAGAATAAGATCAAGTTCAGCCCGCAAGTCGCTTCTCAATGCAATCAAGAATTCCGAATGTGATCTTTGCAGAGATTTCTCAATTCCCCTAAGTCTCGCCAGGACACGCTTCTTTTTTTTTCCAATATGACCAAAAACATCGAATTCCACTGCTTTACTGCATGCTGAAAATTCTGAGCATTAACAACCACCGAAAATGAATTATCCCAAGAAGATTCAAGACACGTCCGGAATTCAGGATGATCCTGCCAAACCGCCAAGAACCGAAAAGGCCGCTCCGACACAGGAACCAAAGAACCATTCGGCTTAAGTAATAGAGGACAGTGATCACTACCCACCCGATCCTGATGAACCACAATCGACATCGGGTATTCCACAAACCACGCACTATTCGCCAAACACCGGTCCAATCGCTGATATAAATTACCCCTACACCATGTAAACTCATCCCCTTTGTAGTCAACCTCCATTAGTTCCGTATCATCAAGAAACTTCTGGAAAAGAGAACTAACCCCTAGAACCTCACTCGAACCACCACATCTCTCCTCCTTGCGAAGAATCACGTTAAAATCTCCTCCCAAAACCCAAGGAACATCAACCTCAGGGTTAAGCTGATTCAAACTATTCCACAAATACTTTCTAACGCAAACATTAGGACTAGCATAAACTGCAGTAAAAAAGACCCAGTGCTCAGAACCAACCTCGCGGGCTCGCCCATGGATAAACTGGTTACTAATAGAAAGTATCACAACCTCCACATCATCCCTCCATAGAAGCCAAACTCCACCACTAAAACCACGCGCCTCCACACGGAAAGAATTCTGAAACCCGAAGCTACGAATTACCCTATCAGCTTCACCAAAACTCACACGTGGTTCAAATAACGCCACCATCTGCGGATTATTTGCTCGGACAAAATTTCGAAAGTGGCGACGGAACTCCGCACTACCCGCGCCCTGTGTATTCCAGAACATAATATTCATCCTAACTAAATATAAAGACCAACAAGAAGGAATCTTACTGCGATAGCGGAGTACTCTCCTTCTCCGCATCCACTCCCTGAGCAGTCTCCATATCGCTATCCAAGCACTGTGGTTGTGTCGTCATACACGTATCTGTTGGCGGTACCTGCGCCTGCCCCGTATCCTGCAGATTGTCGAGTTTCGACGTAAGATTTGATACCCATTCCGTTAACACTGGTTGCGGTGGAACTGGAGTCTCCGATTTTTTGAAGACTTTTAGACTCTTCCGTTGCACTCCTGATAAATTATTCCCTCCTTTGCCAACGCTACCACCATTGCGAAACCGTGATGTAGACTTAAATTCCCCCCGTCCTTCTCTTATCAAAAGCGCCTTGTGAGAACCCGACGCAATTCCCGGCGAATGCACAGTTGCTTGCGGCTGACCACCTACAACAGACGGAACAACATCCACCGCATGATCCCCCACACTAATCGAAGCCCCATGTTCAGTAGCACTGTCCATAACCGAAACTCCTACATTACCCAATTCCGCGGCAATTTCCTTGCTTTTACTGCTACTGTTTTTTTTACCCAATTTGCAGCCATGTTGTACTTCCCACCGCCCACGTCACTCACTCCTTTGTAATTTGAGCTGGAACCCACGTTCCCATGCACAAGCCGCACGAGGTCATCTTTTGTTTGCAATTTCGGTCCCTCAACAGTGGAGCGAACCGCTCCCTCCTTTGCCCCTGCTCGTGCATCACCATGCACATCCTTCTCCTTGTGGCACGTACTCATATCACCATGCACATCCTCCTCCTCGTCACCCAAATATTGTAGAACTCCAAAACGCGAACCACCTCTAACCATCTTACTACCACCCTCTCTATTACCATTCGTTCGCAATCCCCGGCGACGATTCCTTTCCACTATCATCCATGGGCCAAACAACTCCTCCCTCGACATCTCCTTCTTGGATGAAACTTGCGATTCACTAGCCACCGGAGTCGACACCGTATCCGTCTCACCACCACCGATCTCATTTACACACAAATCCGCTAAATGCCCATACTTGCCACACTTGAAGCAAATTACATTAAGGCCCTCATATTCCAGCTTCTGCACAAAGCCATCAATTCCAATACATGACAAAAGAGGCTTGTTAAGATCAACTACCACCGCAAGTCTTGCAAAACGGCCTCTCTCCCCCATAACCGTGCTATAATCAATCTTTATTACACGACCAATGACATCCGCAATACGTCGAAATAACGCCTTCGAATAATACCTGTAAGGAAGACCCGGAAGGCGTATCCACACAACAACTTGGGATGGATGCTTCTCTGCAGTCGAAAAATTCTGACACCACGGCTGCACAGTCAGATAGCATCCAAACAAAGTCCACGGACCACCCGTCAGCACTTTAGTGTAGTCATCTATTGATTCGAACTTCACAAGGAAGTAATTGTTATCCAAATCAATCACTTGAAATTTTTTCTCAGTCTTCCATATCGCATGCACACGATTAACTAGTGTTTTAAATCCTATCGATCTTCCCAACGGCCGAAGGATAATAGTTGTTTTCATGCTTTCATCAATTTGCTCATGTATCCTTTCCGAGAAAGATATCATGGGGAAAAGCCCACTCCGATCAACCACAAAGTCAGCCTCCGAAACTTTGAGTCCCTCAACGGTGTCGCCTCCACCAACGCCGCTGCCGGTCGACGAATTTTTCGCGACCATGGCTGCGTAAGATTTTTTCTCACTAGCAGTCCCTTCAGGCGCAGCCACCTGCCCAGCCAACACCGGCTGCTCACCAGCATGCTCTTCCAACGGCAACTGCTCAGCCCCGCCGTCGACCATGTCCACATCTCCTCCTTCAGGCAGACCAGCGTCATCCTTCGGTTTCTTCAGTGTTGGTTGCGTTTCCATAGCCATCGGGGAACCCTGCCGTTCCAGGGTCGGCGGAAGAGCCACGTCCACCACCACTCCCGGCGGTTGCCCACTGGAGTCGTTATACAGCGCCTCCATCTGGACGCCGGCCACCGTTTGAAGACTTGCACTCATCGCAAGGGTTCTAAAAACAGAGGAGATCTTGGTTTTTCAACAAACTTTCAGGCAGTTATTCAAGGCAGAAAACAGTGTGACTGCGCGAGTGGCTTATGACGGAGCGGTCGGGATGCGACGGGGAACACGGGGGTGATGGCGTTGTCGACCACGGACAAACGGTGGCCTAGATCAGAGGTGGCGAAGAGTGGTGGTTGGGGAGAAGAAGAACACTCGAAAAGCTATATTGTATTTTGTTAATTAACACTCTTGCTTCACTTTTTGCTACATCCTCTCATTGCAAAGCATGGAAGTGTGGCACTTTTGTTTAAAGTTCAAACCCATCATGGAGGAGTGCAGGCTCGTTTCTGTGATTTTGGTGGCCTATGGGCGAACTTAAAAAATAGACCTCTAATTAAGAGTGAGCGTTTGATCGAGTTAAATTGAGTAAAAAAAATTCAAGTTATGCGAGTTTACGAGTCCTTACGACTCGAACTTAAAAATTTATTTACTAAATACTAAAATTTTGAGTTATTATAATTTTTATTTTACAACTCAAACTTTATTTGAAATTTTTTCGAGTCAATACGAGTCGAGTCGAAAAAATCAGTTTTTTCGAGTCGAGTAGAGTTTTGCTCACTCTTTCCCCTAATAACGAGTGTTGGAAAAAATAAAATTTGAAATTAGACCCCTAGTAACAAGTGATATAAAAATGGGCCCCTAATTACAAGTATTGAAATAACAATAAATAATAAAAAATAGGCCCCTAATTACAAGTATTCGAAAAAATAAGCCTATAACAACAAACATTGAAAAAAATTATACCCCTAATAACAAATATCAAAAAAATATATTTTAAGAATAGAACTCTAATAATATTAAAAAATATCAAACCCTAATTATAAATATTCAGAAAAATGGGCCCTGGGTGGGCGCCCCTATTACTCATGCCCAGCGACGTCCCTGGAGGAGTGAGGAAGACTGAAGATTGCAGAAACATGAGCTTTAACGACGCTATATTTCCCTGTCACCGTTTCATATAAATCTTCTTTTGAGAGCATTAATAATTCTTTGATTTAATTAATGCGACGCAAATCGATTTTGATTTTTTACATTACTACGTTAAGTTTTGTTAATAGTCAAATTGAAATGGTGGTGATTTTAAACGATTTATTTATTTTAGACCGTATAAAAAGTTGTAATTAAAGAAAATATGAAAGAGAGAGAGAGAGAAAAAAAAAAGAGAAAGATTATGAAAGATGATAAATAGTGGGTCTCAGGTTCAAAAGTATTCTTCTTGATCTTGTTTGTGTGGGTAAATATGTTTCTAACGTAATGTCTAAAATATCTTCTTTAGCGGAATTGTCAAATAATAGATTCAGCTGGTAAATTAAGTAAAATTGACAAATTATGTTGAGGGACTTAGCTTAGTAGAGGATATTATGACGAAAAAAGCCTTAAAGAAATTCTGAAAGTCCTATATACGTAAAAGTGACAGCGAAAGAATTTAACCTAACTAAAATCCAACCAAATGTTTTAAGTAAATAAGATAAATTGCACGAACTAACTTGTTTTAGTGGTTAAAGGAACGGTTGTTGTTCTTAGAGGTTATAGGTTCTAACACCAACAATTACAATAGGGTGATTGAGCATGCATTACCAAATGGTTAAGAGTATATTCAAAATAGATACTACTTATAATTACTTTAGCTTTAAAAAAAGATAAATTAATATTTTAAATATTAAAATAGACTATACAAATTCAGTATAATAATGAAAAATCCAGATATGATTCAGAGACTAAACTAATGTCAATCGGGCCTGTAAAATGAGGAGAGATAATGTGGAAGAAGCATCAAAAAGTCAGTAAAGAAGGCTCTTGTTTTCCACACACTCGAGTTGACGAATTCCAATTTCCATTTAATATATATGATCCTCTCTCATCATGTATGATTTAAAAATTTTATATTTTTTTAGACCGCTAAATAAAAATAAATAATTGATATTAATAAAATAAGAAGGTTAACATAGAAAAAATGATAAGAAAATATTTTTAGTCATTTATTTAACATCATCCAATAATCGAATTTACTATGATCCTGTTTTGTAAAGAGAGTTTTGAGCCAAAATTAGAGGTTTGACCTGTCAAATCTGCTAATTTGGATGTTTGATAAAGAGCGGATTGAAATAGCGGATAAGGGTAAAATCTCTAATTTTGAAAAAAATGCTAATATGAGCTTTTTAAAATTAGAGAAAATTTGAGGTTTTAATATAAAAGTTATAAAGACTTTTTACCCTTAACAATTATAAAAAATATCTGAATAACCTAAATTTAACAATTTCTATTTAAATTCTTCAACCACACGTATTTACATTCATTACAGCCATCTGTAAAGTAAATCACTCAACTTCAGTCCCCCCTCTTGAAATTTGTGGAGATTTTTGCTCTCCTCAAATAAAGCACACAATACATGTTAAATTTGTTTAATTGTTTTGAATAAAATCATCTTGTCGAGCAAAAAATATATATAATCTTACTCAAATGACTTGGTGTCTCATGCTATTTGATACGGTGGTATGAGGGCAAGTTTCTATAAGAATAAATTACACTTTTTTTTTTGTTGGCCACCGTACCAACTACGTTTTAATATGAAAAAAATATTTTATACACTTATAGTGAGAAAAAAATCTACAAACATGTTTGATTTAGGTTTAAAGTTTTTGTTTATGGTTTAGGAGAAGTGTTTGTGATTTAGAGTTTTAGGGTCTTAAATTTGAATTTTAGTTGTTAAAGTAAAATTGTACATGTTTGTGAATTTTTTTTTACTACTACTAGTACATGAAATAATAACCATTAGTTAATATAAAAATATGTCTTTTGAGAAGAGAATAATAATTTAATGATAGATAGTATTAAAATAACATTTTAATTGACTGATTTTATATCAATTGTTCTAACCGGTTCATACACAAGTTAAACTAATTGTAAAACTAACACTTAGAAAAGAGCGTCACAAAAAGACGACATTTGTTGTAAAAGAAAAACATAAATCTCAAATATGAGCCATAAAATATACATAACAAAACGAATATTCAACGTCTCAATGGATGGGATGAGTACGTTATTTAATATAAGCGTTTATTTGAAAATTTATTGTGCTGTAGCCTGTAAGGAGATGAGTCAGAGTCAAGTAACAATGTGTACGGCTTGGATCATAATTTTTGTCACCAACAAAATTAATTGGTGATTTATTTCCCCAACGATCAGTTCAGTGGTTCATGTTAGTGGAACAGATAAGTTTTATTACAGATTGGGCAAAAAAAAAGGGTAAGGTTTATGAAAATTAAATTTTATAGATTCGGTTCTTAAATGAAATGAGGTTGTTAGTCAATTAAATTTTAGTTTGATTGACATAATTGTTAGTGTAACATTTAGAAGGATGTAAGCTCAAACACGTTGCGTATTGTTTTTCGAATAACGAGTGGATAAAGTATGAATAGATTAAGCATTGTATTAAAAAAAACCCGTGAGGAGGAGAGGGGACCATGGAGAGCTGTGGCCGGCCGTGGAGTGATCCAGACCGTCGGAGATGGATCTGGACGGGCTCGGATTGATCGAACGGTGCACATGAGAAGCTGAGGGGTCGGTTGTGGTCCGCGCGTGCGGCGCGTGGAGGTTCTGTAGGCTTCCGAGCTTCGATCCTGGCCATCCGATCACAATCCTGATCAAACGGTTGGGACGTTGCGGCGCCAGGACTTGGGAGAGGGCCTCTAGGGTTTCCTCTTCAAGGCTTCATCTAGACTGTCAGATATGATCAGATCTGACGGTAGAGGCTGTGGCGGCTGCAAACAAAGAGGGATCATTAGGGTTTTCTGTTTAATTAATGTTGGGCCCAAAATGGGCTTGTAAATAGGTTATGAAAATTGTAAATGGACTGTAAGCAATAAACTTTGGGCTTTATTTCAAAAAAATAAAAAAATAAATGTAACTATTTAAATTAGTAGTCCAAAATTATAAATATAAAAGAAATATTTGTTTTTAATCTTAAACAGCCTATATTTTAAAATAAAAACAATTAGTTATTTAAATTTAAACTACATATATACATTCTAAACGTATAGTACAAATAAAAAACAATCCACATTAAATCATGCACAAATATAAAGAATAATTTTCATTTTCTAGACATATAATACAATAAACAAAGACGACACACACAACATGCATTGTTGGTGCTCGAACTCGGGTTCCAAAGGATAAAAAACATCTACTTTTGTCATCAGAACACAAAGGGATGAGCAAATAACATTTAAACTTTCAACTTACCTATTATATAATTTAAATTCCGGATAAATAGGTCAACATGATCAGGCTAATCCTTTTCACATTTCATGAATATTACCGAGAAAAAGAAGAAGAAATAACATTACATCTAGGGATGTAAACGAGCTGAGTCGAACACGAGTAGCGCTGAGTTCGACTATGCTCATTAAAAATTTGAATCGAGTTCGAGCTCGACTCGGCTCATAAAGAACTTGAGCCGAGTTTGAATTCGAGTGAGTCCAATCAATTCGAATGTTGATCAAGTCGGACTTGAGTAGCTCGCGATCTGTCTCGTTTTATTACAAATCTAATAATAATAATAGTAGTAGTAGTAATAATAATAATATATTCTCACGTGCCTCATTAAAAACCATCCCTAATTTTAGACGGATGAAAATAGTAAACATGAAAATATATAGAAAGCTAAACTAAAACTAAAACTAACATAACATAACAACCAAAAACATCAACCTACGTTTTAGTTCAAGTAGTATATTATATTTTCGAGTAGCACGCGAGCTTTTCGAGTCGGGTATCAGCTAGCTCGGCTCGGCTCGTTAATAACTCAAGCCGAGTTCGAGCTCAAGTTGAGTCTAATCGAACAGAGTTTTGACCGAACTTTGACTAAGTCAAGCTCGAATAACTCACGATCTGTCTTGTCTTATTTACCGCCCTAATTACATCTTAAATATAACTGTAATTAAGAAATTTTATGTTCTTTAAATTAGATATTAGATTCGAAATTTTTAAATAAAAAATTAATAAAATTTGTTAATTTTACTTAAAAAAATTATTCTGATTATACTCTAAACAAATTAGATTTTAGATTCGACTTAAAAAAACAAGTCGTAGCAACGATACGACATCGTTTCAACCGCTCCAATTAATACAATAAAAGACCCTAACGACTAACCATCACATGGCCGTCTGAAGTAAAAGAAACCACACACATAACGACATCAACATTAACGGTCGAATACCCAAATGACCAAAAAGTCCCCCCGGCTACGATCACGCGGAATTAACGCCTTAACCGTCGGTGGACCCGGCAGCTAAAGTGGCACCAACGTAAATAAATCCAAACCTAGTGGATCCCATTGTCAAAAAGTAAAAAAATATCAGAACACTCAACTTTCTTCATATATGAAGCTCCCCGACACTGTCTTCAAGACACTCAACCAGTCAATGCTAATATAAACTGTCGGAAGAAACTAGCTACCACATTTGCCCTGCATTTCTCTTCTACCACCACCGTCCAAGGCTGAGCAACCGGTGGCACCGCCTGTTAACACAATGCAGCGCCGCGGTGGAGTTGGGTTTGTCACATTATGCTTCATTGCGTTTTTGCAGTGTTTAATGGTGTCTAGTCAGGTTCCGGCGCCGCACAAAAGCGACCTACATTGGCATCCCGCCACCGCCACTTGGTACGGCAGTCCTGACGGCGACGGTAGCGACGGTAAATGCCCACCATTTGCTTAATGTATTTTAGATCTGTAACTCAAGATTTTGGCTTTTTCCCCCGAAGTAATAATGATGGTTTTGTGTTTGTGATATTGCGCAGGTGGGGCATGTGGGTACGGGTCATTAGTCGACGTGAAACCATTGCGGGCTAGAGTGGGAGCGGTGAGCCCGGTGCTTTTCAAGAACGGGGAAGGGTGCGGGGCGTGCTTCAAAGTGAAGTGTCTCGACAAGAGCATATGCTCGAGGAGAGCTGTCACCATCATTGTAACCGACGAGTGCCCCGGAGGGTACTGCGCCAATGGCCGCACCCACTTCGACCTGAGCGGTGCGGCCTTCGGCCGTATGGCTATAACCGGTGAGAATTCGCAGCTCAGGAACCGAGGCGAACTACCAGTTGTTTATAGAAGGTATGTGCTCTGGGACTGGCTTTGTTTTTTGCTGATCTTTCCTTTTCATTGTCGGTTCCATTGTTGTCACTTTCAACTGTTATTTATTCATTTTCTGAAATTAAAATTACAGGACCCCATGTAAATACCCGGGGAAGAACATTGCCTTCTATGTTAATGAAGGCTCCACTGATTATTGGCTATCTCTTCTGGTGGAGTTTGAGGACGGTGATGGAGATGTTGGGTCAATGCATATAAGAGAAGTAAGCCCTCTTCACCTCTAATCATTTTACTGTCCATATTCGAAGTTTATTTCGAGTCGAAATTAAGTGAGGTAAAAGCAAAACTTAAAAAAAGAAAGGAATAAAGCTCCCTTTAGACTCCACAGAATTCAGAGGTGAGTGAATTTAGGAAAATTCTTATAGTGCTAAAAGGCTGCATCTTCAAAGCACAAAGCACTTTCATATTTACATGAAAAAAGATGCTTAATCTTTGTTCAGAATATCAACATCAATGTGGTGCCCATGTCTTTAAAAAGGGAATGGCAGAATGTTTTTAAAGTCCTTTGATTATTACTATATATTATCAACCCATGTTTAAAGGTAGACTATTCCTAATGTATTGGATTTGTTTGTCTGCTTCAATAGGTTTCATTAGGCCAACATATATCCCACTTTTATTAAGAAAACATTGCCCCCTTGCTTTCTGTAAATGGCGCCAATGTGCAAAATGCTCAAAACCCCACTTTTCTTGAATCTAGAACCATACTCCCTGTGCATGTGATATTACAGACCCCAGTCCCACACTCAAAGCTTACACATTCTTCTGTCATTTTCTTTTGTCCCATAAGGCAAAAGCTTATCATCATATCATCACATTACCATATATGATTAGGGTATCACCAACATAGACAAATGGTAGTTTTGGAAGGCTTAAAACACAAAATTATGTACGAACTTGGTAAGTTTGGCTTACCAAGTTCAATGACCATTTTGTGTTTTAAGCCTATCTGGAAAGATATATGCAAGTTTTTTTTTTCAAGAAAAAATTCTATATATACTAATGGATATTGAGATATTGGATGTTGTTGGCAATGGTAGGCAAATTCCAATGAGTGGTTAGAGATGAGCCATGTCTGGGGAGCAACTTGGTGCATTATTAGGGGACCCTTGAAAGGACCCTTCTCGGTGAAACTAACAACATTATCAACAGGAAGAACACTCTCTGCAAGGGATGTGATTCCCAGAAACTGGTCGCCAAAAGCAACATACACCTCTCGCCTTAACTTCAAACTGTGAAATTACAAAAGCAAACAACAACAATTGGAGTCAAAAGGGCTCCTTATAGTCCCCATGACACAAAAAGTAACCCTGGCCTCTGGTTTAAAGAAAAGGTAAGCTCTTTGGGCAGCATAATAGCATCCAAGGGCTCATTGTTTTCTTTTCTTTTGTTCAAATAGTTTTGTTTTAGTTACTATCTACAGTGTGCAAGTGTGATTATAGATCAATGTAGCCCTCTCCAAAGGAGAGAGTGCGTTTAGCATTGTTGTTGTTGTTGTTCCCATTCTTGTTTGAATGTAGTTTGTGGTGTGGTTGGATTTTAATGGAATTTGGAGCATTCAATGTAATATATTATGTTTACATGTGTTGTCAATTTCTGCAAGAAGTTTCCTCCATGTATGAATGATGTTAATATTTTTTGTGTATTTATAAAAAATATTAGGAGTGTGACTGCCCCCTCCAGCACCCCTTACTCCAATGAAATAGGGACGAAGTTAGAAAAGATATTAGGAGCCAAAGTAAGGGGCCAAATTAAAATTTTAGAGTATTTGTAAAAGAATAATAAATTTTACTATTTGATATGACTTTTTAAAAATTTCAAGGTACTAAATTAAAATTTTTAAAGTAAATAACGGGCTTATAAGAGTGTGACTGTCCCCTCCAGCACCCCTTCTCCATTTATAGGTCAATTAATTAAAGTCATGAGTTTAAATCTTAATATTGTAAATAAAAAAATTAGATTGAAAATGCGGTCTCCACTTTTACAATACTCAATTCAAATTAATTAGTCAATAAATTAAACGCGTATTATTATATTTTTTTTACAATAACACAATAAAACTTAAAAAGTAAAATTGACAAATAAATAACAGATTGGGCTTTGTGTTAGAGCCTAGCAAAAAGGGGTCCAAGTCCAATTATTTCAAAAATCTAAGTTCCCTGTTGTTCGAAACTTTCTCTTTTTTTATATATATATATCAATTGAATTAAAAATGTAATTAACAAAATTAAATATTAAAAGATAAAGACGTTAATTAATAATCAGTTCATCTAGTAAGATGAGACACCAAACTCGTTAAGCAAGGTTAGTAATTCGAATATTAGAGTTGTGAATAATGCAAATTAATATGAGTGAGTCACCCCATAATAGACATCTGTAGTACTTGATCTAAATTAGTCACTCAATATATTATATACGGATGATTATAAAAAAATCAAACCATTAACATAACGAGTTAAACCTTCATTTATTGATTTAATCAGTTTAATTTAATTTACACTACTTTTGTTTGGTTACCCATTCGATTCCTCAGGCTTTACCCTAATTAATCTGGACTAACTCACGTCGTACACTTGATTTTCTTAGGTGAGTCTCTCAACGGAAATTTTCTAAATTCACAAAACCTTGAACTCAAGACCTACATAAGGGAAATCAAGATGATTACAAGGTAGTATATGTTCATACATATTTTTAACCATTTGACAATGCACATGCACGTTGCAGACAAATCAATTTGAACCCAAGCATGAGAGGATATTGGTGTGATAGTTTGAGGGTGCCCAATCAAAATTTTCAAATTTTTGGAGGCCTAATCAATTTTTTTGAGGATTTTATGAGAATCTTTTTAAATATTATGTTTCTAATTAAAAATTTCAAAAACAAATGAGAGTCTTAATGAAAATTTTAACAATTTGAGAGAGCTTAATAAAAAATATTCAAAAACAAATTAAGAATTAATGAAAATTTTTAAAAAATTTAAGAGGATTAATTATTTTTTTTAAAAATTGAGGGTTGTACTTTAAATTTCCCCAATCTTTGGGAGTGTCAAGGCTCCCCTAGGCTCAATTGAAGATTCGTTTTTGAACTTGAGTCTCTTAAGATGAACATTATCCGCTTTTCTACTGGGACTACTTGTTAGGATTAATAATATATTAGATATTTTTTTTTGACAAATCCTAATTATAATCCTACCTAGAGGGTAGGGAAATATGCGATTCTAGGGGAAGAAAGGAGGTGTTGTTAAGACCTAAAAAAATGAAGGATCAAAGATAAGCAACTTAGCCAAACGACCAAATGTGTTTGCTCAATAAATAAATAAATAAAATATGTGTATCATAATCATATTAATAAACATTATATATAATTCGAATAAAAAGATTAAAAAAAAGTATTATGCGGGAAGGTTGAAAATATATTTAGAAACCGAAGGCCTATCTAATTAATATTTAATGAGTTTACAAATACAAATACAAAAGCAAATGTTATTTTTAATTACTTCGGCTACAAGTACTAATACCTACAAAACCCTTATTTCTTCCACTCAAACCCACTACTCCAAGAAATCAGATCAAATTCTAAACCCAGAAAATCGAATTCAAAGCTCTTCCCATGGCTTCCCTTTACGACATCACGATCTGGCAAGACCACGAGAGTAGTTTAGAACAACCTGATTCTGATCTCCCATTTAATCTTTTCATCATAGATCTACAGATTTATTGCGTTTCATCTCTTCACCCGGAAACAACCTTGGAAACCGCCAACCTATCCGTCGCCGTTCGCCGTGACATGTTTTTATCCGAAGAAAATGTTCGAAGCGTTGTGTGTGCCATGGTGGCGGACTGGGGAGTAACCCCAGAATTTGTTGATACCGCCATTGTTCCTGATATCTTGTCTTATGCATGGTATGCCAATGGTTTGCCTGTGAACCTTGGACGTCAAGTAATCAAGTGGAGAATCGAGATATTCATTGAGGTGAGTCCCTATGACGAGATCGACGAGTCGATTGAAGAATCGTTGACGAATTCGGTGAAATTCAAGCCTGCAAGTAAGTCGTCAATTAAAGCTTTGAAAAGGGCCAGATATTTGGACGATGAAGATGAACTTCATCATGGTTCGAGTTCGAGGAAAGGATGCACCGTCTGTTTGGATGAGTTCTCCGATAGCGATGAGGTTGCCTCGATGCCTTGCGACCACGTTTACCATTACGATTGTATTGTTAAGTGGTTGGAGACAAGTCATTTGTGTCCGTTGTGTCGATATCAAATGCCGATCGATTGAAGTTTCGTAATCTTGTAATACATTGTTGATTGATGTATTTGATAAAGAAAATACCTTCAAACGATCCATTGGAAGTGGCCATTTAGTTTTTATGAATTTAACTGTCAAACTGATTATGGTTTTAAGTATTTTGCACTCAGATTGTACTACCTAGGAGCATGCTTTTTACATTGTTGATTTTATGTTTTTTCTATCGAATAATTACTTGTATTTATATGATGATTATTTAATATATTGATGGTCGGATTTTAATTCCACAAGCAGCGTAAACAAACTAACAAATGACTTATTTATTTAATTTTTTGGCAAAAAATTCTATTTCATTAATAATACTCTACCAAGAAAACTCATGAAGATAAAAAAATTACATGTAAATCTAAAAAACGCGAAGTAGAAATAACATCTTTTTTTAATGTGTTTCTCATCTTCCATAAAAACATAACAGTCTCTGACCAACTATACACAAAAATTTTGGTGTAAGAGATATGACGGAGAGAATTAATCATGTAGACAACTCCACTAATAGTTTTAATTGCATCAGTAAATTATTACAAAAGATGACAGAATCATATTAGATCATCGACATTTTCTTATCAAAAGTTAGATTGTGAAGATTATTACATTGGTACTAGACTACCACAAAAATAGATAAAAAATTATGTCACGAGACAAACTAAATTGTACTACAAAGACGGGAAAACAAACGCAATAAAATATACGAAGAGGATTCAAAAACATAAGAGATTCGTTTTGGGAATGAAAATAAAAAATATTTATTTAGTATATTGTAAGTTCAAAAAAAGAATATTTATAAATGACCTAAACATGACGAGAAGTGTCTAAAGAAGACTTGTCATCATTTAAAAAAAGATAAAAATTCACTGTTTTTTTTCGGTAACCTTACTTATACCACACATTTAAAATTAAGTTTGGAGTTTAGAATTTTAAGTTAGGGTTTAGAGAATTTAGGGCAGGGTATATTTTTTAGGGTATAAGGTGTATGATTTAGAATTTAGAATTTAGGGTTAAGGCTTGAAATTTATTTTTTAGTATTTTTTGGTGTTGGAGCATAAGTAGGGGCACCAAAAAGGAGTAGATGATTTTTATCCTCTTAAATATGGATGGAAATACTCCGCCCTTTTCGGTGCCCCTACTTATGCCCCCACGCTCAAAATTAGGTTTATGGTTTAGACCTTAAGATTTATGGTTAGGGTTTAGGGAATTTATGTAAGGTGTATTTTTTAAGGTATAAGGTGTAGGGTTTAAGATTTAGAATTTAGGGTTAATGCTTAAAATTTATTTTTGTAATATTTTTTAGTGTTGGGGCATAAGTAGGGTACCAAAAAGGGCAAAAGATTTTTATCCAATATGGATGGAAATCATCTGCCCCTTTTCGGTGCCCCTACTTATGTCACACGCTCAAAATCAAGTTGAGGGTTTAGGGCTTAGAGTTTATGGTTAGAGTTTAGGGAATTTAGGGTAGGGTGTATTTTTTAAGGTGTTAGGTTTAAGATTTAGAATTTAGGGTTAAAGCTTGAAATTTATTTTTGTAGTATTTTTTAGTGTTGAGACATAAGTAGGGGCATCCAAAAGGGGCGGATGATTTTTATCCCTTAAATATGCTTGTGAAATTAACTTTTCCACGTATAAAATAAAACATGTATTGTAATCATATCAATAAACTTTAGGGTAAACTACATAAATAGTCCCCGACTATGCTCTAATTATTTTTTGTGTTTCTTGACTATCAAAAGTTACAAACTGGTCCCTTGACTAATCGGAACATATAAAATAGTTCTATTCCGTTAAAAAATAAACGGGCGTTAACCTGCTGACTGGATTTTTTTTTTACAAAGCTTTTTCTTTCCTCTCAACGAGATAGGGGAATATTAAATCAGCAGGTAAAATTTCCTATGTCCCTTCGCTAAAACTAATAAAACACCTGCCGCTTACCACATCTCTCCACGTCGCACCACCCCATTTTCCCACCTTTTCTTTTTCATTCTCTTTTTCATCCGCCTCCGCCGTCTCATCCACTCTGTTAACTAGCTAGTTGGTATTTCTTCAAGAGTCGACGGAACCGGCGCTTTTGTGACTGCTGCGCCGCCTTACCCCTGCAAATCTCGAAGGTGAGTCAATTTTTTTTTCCATTTCGTCATTTACATTTGGATTGCCTTAATGGCTTGATTAGAGTGAGTTAAATTTATTACATTTCTACTCTTGAAATGAATATTTGAAGTGAAGAAGGTGAATTTTGGTTGAAATCAAAAGGTGGAGATGGCGTCGAGCACATTACGGAAAGCGATCGGGGTCGTCAAAGACCAAACCAGCATAGGAATAGCTAAAGTAGCCAGCAACATGGCGCCAGAACTTGAGGTGGCTATCGTGAAAGCGACGAGCCACGACGATGACCCCGCCGACGAGAAATACGTACGCCAAATCCTCAGCTTGACCTCCTACTCCGGCGGATACTTCCGGGCGTGCGTGTATGCGGTATCGAGACGACTAGGAAGACACGTGACTGGATCGTGGCACTCAAAGCACTGGTGCTTGTTCACAGGCTGATCAAAGATGGAGGCCCGGTTTTTCAAGAGGAGATCTTGTATGCTACGAGGAAAGGTACGAGGTTGTTGAATATGTCAGATTTTAGAGACGAGGTACATTCGAATTCACATGATCACTCTGCTTTTGTTAGAGCTTATGCTATGTATTTGGATCAAAGACTTGAATTGATGCTTTTCGATAGAAAAAGTGGTAGGGGCAGTGGAGGAAGTAGTCATGAAAACGGCAGTGATCGATACGATGGTGGAAGAGATAATGTCTGGTCACCGTCGCTGAGGCTAAACGAGTACGGTTACAGGGATTTCAGAGGTGACAGTGCATATGGAGCTTATGGGGTGCCAAGGAAAAGAAGGTCTTATGGTGACGTGAGTGAGGCAGTATGATTGAGAGATGGGAAAGAGGAGAAGAAAACAGTGACCCCATTGAGGGAAATGGACACTGAAAAAATTCAGTCAACAGGTAAGAAGAAAATTCAGTCAACAGGTTAACATCCGTTTATTTTTTAACGGAAAAGGACTGCTTTGTATGTCTCAGTTAGTCAAGGGACCAGTTTGTAACTTTTGATAGTAAAAGGACGCAAACAATAATTAGAGCATACTCGGGGATTATTTATGTAGTTTACCCTAAACTTTATTAATAATTCATAATACAAATATAAATATAACATTATTTATATTTTTTAATATATTTAGAAATTGAAGGCCTATCTAATTAACGGATTATCTAATTAATATTTAATGAGTTTACAAATACAAATACAAATACAAATGTCATTCTCAATAACTTTTTCTACAAGTAACGATACCTATTAAACCCTTATTTCTTTCACTTAAACCCGCCACTCCAAGAAATCAGATCAAATTCAAAACCCAGAAAATCGAATTCAAAGCTCTTGCCATGGCTTCCCGTTACATCACAATCAGGCAAAACCACGAGAGTTGTTCTGATTCTAAGATCCCATTCAATCTTTTCCACATCTATCTAGAGATTCGTTGCGTTTCATCTCTTCACCCGGAGACAACCTTGGAAACCTACAACCGGTCCGTCGCCGTTCGTCGTGACATGTTTTTATCCGAAGAAAATGTTCGAAGCGTTGTGCGTGCCATGGTCGCGGACTGGGGAGTAACCCCAGAATTTGTTGATACCGCCATTGTTCCTGATATCTTGTCTTATGCATGGTATGCCAATGGTTTGCCTGTGAACCTTGGACGTCAAGTAATCAAGTGGAGAATCGAGATACTCATTGAGGTGAGTCCCTATGACGAGATCGATGAGTCGATTGAAGAATCGTTGACGAGTTCCGTGAAATTCAAGCCTGCAAGTAAGTCGTCTATTGAAGCTTTGAAAAGGGACAGATATTGGGACGATGAAGACGAGCATCATCTTCCATTAAAGAAGAGGAGGAAATTGGTCGAGTGTTCGAGTTCGAGGAAAGCATGCACAGTCTGTTTGGATGAGTTCTCCGATGGTGACGAGGTTGCCTCGATGCCTTGCAATCATGTTTACCATTACAATTGCATTGTTGAGTGGTTGGAAACAAGTCACTTGTGTCCGTTGTGTCGATATCAAATGCCGGTCGATTGAAATTTTGTAACCTTTTAGTACATTGTTGATTGATGTATATTTGATAATGAAAATAGAAAAGTTGATTCAGATTATTAAGCTTGTGATTTTGTTATCCATAACATTGTTCTTCATATTCGAATTTTGTATCGGATTCCCTATAAGAATCGAACTGATATACCTATAAAACTCTTGTAAAATTTCTTCAGTTAATCCATATTAACCCCAACAATCAGATCAAAATATTGAATACCAGAGAATCTTTACAAAGTTGTTCATCACTGCTTATGTAGCAGACGTTACTTCTTGAGAGCCATGAATTTGGCAATGCACATGCACCTTGCAGACAAAGTGATTTGAGCAAAGATCTCGTTGAATATACATCATTCGTTGTTCTACTGAGACGACTGGTTGGGTTCCATAATATATTAAATAATTAAAATACGTGTATCAAAATCATATTAATAAACATTATAAATAATTCATAATACAAAGGATAAATAGAACATTATTTCTATTTTTGAAAATATATTTAGAAACCGAAGGCCTATCTAATTACTATTTAATGAGTTTACAAATACAAATACAAATACAAAAGCAAATGTTATTTTTAATTACTTCGGCTACAAGTAATAATACCTATAAAACCCTTATTTCTTTCACTCAAACCCACTACTCCAAGAAATCATATCAAATTCTAAACCCAGAAAATCGAATTCAAAGCTCTTCCCATGGCTTCCCTTTACGACATCACGATCAGGCAAGACCACGAGAGTAGTTTAGAACAACCTGATTCTGATCTCCCATTTAATCTTTTCATCATAGATCTACAGATTTATTGCGTTTCATCTCTTCACCCGAAAACAATCTTGGAAACCGTCAACCTATCCGTCGCAGTTCGTCGTGACATGTTTTTATCCGAAGAAAATGTTCGAAGCGTTGTGTGTGCCATGGTCGCGGACTGGGGAATAACCCCGGAATTTGTTGATACCGCCATTGTTCCTGATATCTTGTCTTATGCACGGTATCTCAATGGTTTGCCTGTGAACCTTGTACGTCAAGTAATCAAGTGGAGAATCGAGATACTCATTGGGGTGATTCCCTATGACGAGATCGATGAGTCGATTGAAGAATCGTTGACGAATTCGGTGAAATTCAAGCCTGCAAGTAAGTCGTCAATTGAAGCTTTGAAAAGGGACAGATATTTGGACGATAAAGATGAACTTCATCATGGTTCGTGTTCGAGGAAAGGATGCATCGTCTGTTTGGATGAGTTCTCCGATAGCGATGAGGTTGCCTCGATGCCTTGCGACCATGTTTACCATTACGATTGTATTGTCAAGTGGTTGGAGACAAGTCATTTGTGTCCGTTGTGTCGATATGAAATGCCGATCGATTGAAGTTTCGTAATCTTGTAATACATTGTTGATTGATGTATTTGATAAAGAAAATACCTTCAAACGATCCATTGGAAGTGGCCATTTAGTTTTTATGAATTTAACTGTCAAACTGATTATGGATTTAAGTATTTTGCACTCAGATTGTACTACCTAGGAGCATGCTTTTTACATTGTTGATTTTATGTTTTTGTAACACCCGGGTTTAGGGGTTAGGTGAAAATAATATTTTAATATTATTTTGGGCTCGGTTTTATACTCTAAATGATATTTCGAGTTGTTTTCAAAATTTATCAATTTGGGGGTTAATCACGTTTTAAGATTAAACCACATTCAACCATGAATTTACCTCCCTTGTAAATGCCCCATTTCATTAAGGGCAAACAAGTCTTTTGAGCTTTAAAATTTTCACATGTCAAATAAAACAACCACCCTTCTCATCTTCTTCCCTTCACTCTTTCAAGAAAACCACCGTTACCTTCTTCTCTCCTTGGAGTTTCACTGTTCCATCACCTCTACTCCTCATTTCAACTCCGTTTTGAAAGGTAAGAGTATTTTTGACTTCCCCTCATCCTCCCCTTCGTAAAAGTACCTTTCATTTTAGTTTCCATGGAAGTTTTAGAAAATGTCATTTTTGAATATCTTGATTAAAAATGTGATTTTTAAGTTGCTAAGTGAGGTATTTTGATTTAATATACTTAGTTGTGGTATAAGGAAGTCAAATGGTATATCATATATGAATTTCAAGTGATTTTGGGAATTTTCGGAATTTGGCTTTGAGAGGGTTTTTGGAGGGTTTTAATGTGGGTTTGGGGGCTGCTAAAGGTTGGAATTTGGGGGCTGTAGGTAGTATGATATATGAGGATCGTTTTGGGTGAAATTGATGCTTGTTTGGGTGCTTGAAATGAGAGTTTTCAGTGGGTCAAGTGGGCTGCTCGAAAATCCTGTTTTTGGTCTAGTTTTGAGTGTTGAATGCTTGGTAATGATAATCCGGGTTAGTTTCGATGACAAGATATTGATTGTAGATGTTTTGTTTGTGTTTGGGATTGATTAGAGTCAAGTTTGGGCACCGGTGAAGCATCGGAAGTGAATCCGAGAAATTGAAGACAATTGCTTGCTTGGTCTTGAGCTCGGGAGCTTAGGTGAGTGGTTAATTGTTTTAAACGGTTTTAAATTGGTTGGTTCGAGTATGTGGACTAGGTTGGGCTTGGTAGACCCACCTAGAGTTAGGATTAGGGTGGTGGCCTAATCCTAAACTTGATCTAGAGCCTTTGGTTGAACTCATTATATGGTTGTGTATGTCTCGTATGAATTGTGGTATGAATGTCTATGTATATGGCTTTATACATGTGAAATGAGATTTGGACTTATGATGCTTGAGACATGCATGATGATGGTGGTTGGTGAGTACGTGCTAAGCACAAGGTTATTGAAATGAGTAATGTGAAGTGAGTAAATATTGGCACTAGTAAACTTAAATACAAATGATCGATCATTAGGATGTTAGTGTGTACACATGAGTCAAAAGTCGCGCGTGGCCTTGGTGGCGTTGAGTCACCAAGGAGGAGTACGGGTACGCCCGGAAATGGTATTTAAATATAGTCGGTGATGAGTGGAATCCCATCGACGGGGCGTGAGGATGAGTGGAATCCCCTCCGCGAGACCGGTGATGAGTGTAATCCCACCGTCAGGTAACGGTTGTGTTGTTGGATGTGAGTTCCAACGGTTATCCGCGTATTTGAGTCTTAACTAGGTGCCAATGTTGTTTGATATGTGTATCAATGTGTTGAGATGTATGAACTGTTTGGATGTTTATATGTGATTACATGTATGATAGTATTGAGCTCATAATTATGACATACATGTGATATATTGCTCATGCATCTATACCTTGTGGACTCATGGTTTGTGTAAATGGCCTTGGTTAGATCGTGCCCGGACCCTGCAATGTTGAGGTTTGTTTTTAGAGCTTACCCTCACTAAGCATTATTGCTTACGCTCTCTTTGTTCAACATTGCAGATCCTTAGTTCGTGGGTTGCTCGGGCAAGTGGAGGGCCTCCAAGTGTGGTTTTGGACTTGAGTTCATCAAGTATGGTTTTAATGCTAAGACATGTAATAGTTTAAGCAATGGGATGTGTAATGTTTTGTTGGTTGTTGTTGGTTGCTAGGAGCATGTTTAGACTCCTTAATATCTTACTTTTCATGGTTGTGTTGCCATGTAGTATGTTAACTCATGCCTAATTGCTTACTTTGAATGTTAGCTTTATGCCTTTAGAGTTTATATATGTGCTTGAATGATGTTTGTATGAAAGCATGTTTGTGGGATGTTGCCCTAGTGTTTGACATGTCTAAACCTTGTTAAAGCATGATGGTATTGTTGGTATGCCTTGGGTTTATTTGATTTGGTGTTGTGATGTGTTTTGGTGATGTTTTGGGGCACCTTTGTGCCTCAAAACAGCAAAATCGAGTCTGCAGACAGGGGGTGTTTCGGAACGGGTCCCCCTGTTCCGGAACGGTCCCTTTGTAAATGGCCTGCCGTTTCGAAACGGATGAGGGCGTTCCGGAACGTTTTTGCTACTGGAATTTTGAGAAATTGGCGAGATGAAGTCGTTCCGAAACGGGCCTTTGGTGTTTCGAAACGGTCAAATCTCGTTGACCACGAGATATTGACCGTCAAGGTCGTTCCGATACGGGTCACCCCTGTTTCGGAACGGTCACCTTATGGTTGACCCAGGGCCGTTGACCAAGTCAAGGCATTTCGGAACACCCTAGGGGCGTTTCGAAACGGCCTGCTGTAATGAAGTAAAATGGACTGTTTATGCTTGTTTGGTCGGTAAATGTTTCGTTGTTTATATCTTCCGCTGTTATGCTCCACTTAGGAATTAAATACGCATCTAGATAAGACTAAAGTTAAAAGAAATTTTCTGGGTCGTTAACCGAGGGGAAGCCTTAACGGGTTTCGCTTCGGTTTTCCCCGTGTGGCCCACTCGGACCGGTCATCCGACCAGACCGGGACGAGGGGGTTACAGTTTTTCTATCGAATAATTACTTGTATTTATATGATGATTATTTAATATATTGATGGTCGGATTTTAATTCCACAAGCAGCGTAAAGAAACTAACAAATGGCTTATTTATTTATTTTTTTTGGTAAAAAGTTCTACTTCATTAATAATACTCTACCAAGAAAACTCATAAAGATAAAAAAATATAACATCTAAATCTAAGAGGCGCGAAGCAAAAATAATATCTTTCTTTTATTGTGTTTCTCATCTTCGATAAAAACACAACAATCGTCATAAAAATGATATCTCTGACCAACTATGCACAAAAATTTTGGTGTAGGAGATATGGTATCTTTGATTTTATTATATTGGTACGAGACTACCACAAAAATAGATAAAAAATTATGTTACGAGACAAATTAAATTGTACTACAAAGACGGGAAAACAAACGCAATGAAATATACGAAGATGATCCAAAAACAAAAGAGATTCGTTTTGGGAACGAAAATAAAAAAAATGTATTTAGTATATTGTAAGTTTGAAAAAGAATATTTATAAATGACCTAAACATGACGAGAAGTGTCTAAAGAAAATTTGTCATCATCTTAAATAAGATAGAAATTTTCTGCTTCTTTTCGGTACCTTTATTTATACCCCACGTTCAAAATTAAGTTTAAAGTTTTAAGTTAGGGTTTATGGTTAGTGTTTAGAAAATTTAGGGTAGGGTATATTTTTAGAGTATAGAGTGTAGGATTTAGAATTTAGGGTTAAGGCTTGAAATTTATTTTTTTAGTATTTTTTTAGTGTTGGAGCATAATTAGGGGCACCGAAAATGGGTAGAGTATTTTTATCCTCTTAAATATGGATGGAAATCCTCTGTCCCTTTTCGGTGCTCCTACTTATGCCCCTACGCTCAAAATTAGGTTTAGAGTTTAGAGCTTAGTGTTTATAGTTAGGATTTAGGGAATTTAGGTAGGGTGTATTTTTATGGTATATGGTGTAGGATTTAGGATTTAGAATTTAGGGTCAAGGCTTGAAATTTATTTTTGTACGATTTCTACCCCTTTTCGGTGTCTCTGCTTAATTATGTCTCATGCTCAAAATTAGGTTGAGGGTTAGGGCTTAGAGTTTATAGTTAGAGTTTAGAGAATTTAGGATATGTTGTATTTTTTAGGGCATAGGGTGTAAGGTTTAAGATTTAAAATTTAGGGTTAAAGCTTGAAATTTATTTTTGTAGTATTTTTTAGTGTTGAGACATAAATAAGGGCATCGAAAAGGGGCGGATGATTTTTATCCCTTAAATATGCTTGTGAAATTAACTTTTCCACGTATAGAAAAAACATGTATTGTAATCATATCAATAAACTTTATTAATAATTCATAATACAAAGATAAATATAACATTATTTATATTTTTTAATATATTTAGAAATTAAAGGCCTATCTAATTAACGGGTTATCTAATTAATATTTAATAAGTTTATAAATACAAATACAAATAAAAATGTCATTTTCAATAACTTTTTCTACAAGTAACGATACCTAGAAAACCCTTATTTCTTTCACTTAAACCCGCCACTCCAAGAAATCAGATGAAATTCAAAACCCAGAAAATCGAATTCAAAGCTCTTGCCATGGCTTCCCGTTACATCACAATCAGGCAAACCCACGAGAGTTGTTCTGATTCTAAGATCCCATTCAATCTTTTCCACATCAATCTAGAGATTCGTTGCATTTCATCTCTTCACCCGGAGACAACCTTGGAAACCTACAACCGGTCCGTCGCCGTTCGTCGTGACATGTTTTTATCCGAAGAAAATGTTCGAAGCGTTGTGCGTGCCATGGTCAGGGACTGGGGAGTAACCCCAGAATTTGTTGATACCGCCATTGTTCCTGATATCTTGTCTTATGCATGGTATGCCAATGGTTTGCCTGTGAACCTTGGACGTCAAGTAATCAAGTGGAGAATCGAGATACTCATTGAGGTGAGTCCCTATGACGAGATCGATGAGTCGATTGAAGAATCGTTGACGAATTCGGTGAAATTCAAGCCTGCAAGTAAGTCGTCTATTGAAGCTTTGAAAAGGGACAGATATTGGGACGATGAAGACGAGCATCATCTTCCATTAAAGAAGAGGAGGAAATTGGTGGAGGGTTCGAGTTCGAGGAAAGCATGCGCAGTCTGTTTGGATGAGTTCTCCGATGGTGACGAGGTTGCCTCGATGCCTTGCAATCATGTTTACCATTACAATTGCATTGTTGAGTGGTTGGAAACAAGTCACTTGTGTCCGTTGTGTCGATATCAAATGCCGGTCGATTGAAATTTTGTAACCTTTTAGTACATTGTTGATTGATGTATTTGATAATGAAAATAGAAAAGTTGGTTCAGATTATTAAGCTTGTGATTCTGTTATCCATAACATTGTTCTTCATATTCGAATTCTGTATCGGTTTCCCTATAAGAATCGAACTGATATACCTATAAAACATTTGTAAAATTTCTTCAGTTGATCCATATTAACTCCAAGTCTCCAACAATCAGATCAAAACATCGAATACCAGAGAATCTTTAGAAAGTTGTTCATCACTGCTATGTCTTCGTACTCCGGATGGACGTGATTACGGTTGTGAACGGACAATGAATTCGACCGAGCAGCGGTGTACCTGTGTATTTCTCTCGGCCTTTCTTGCGGCATTGTTATGTCCCTCAAATATGGACCGACCGTTCCGTTCCTAGTCTCTAACCACCTACAGTCTCTTTCTTTTTCATTTTTGGCAATGTCAAAACTTCATACACACTCGGACCCTTGTCGTAGGCTCGTCTCCTCAGATTCCGAGTTTCGTTATTGGAAGAGCATCGGCAATGGCAAAACTTGTCATCCGAAATTTCTTCCGCAACACAGACCGGAAACTGCCCTGTCTTTTGAGCAATGCAGCAAGGTTGTTTAGGCCTCTTCGGAACATAAGTTGCTTCATTACTTACAGCTAATGTTTTCTTCTTGTGATGAGATTTATGTTTGTGGTTCTCGTTTTGTTTCGAAGTAGTCGTATAAATCCGGTCGATGTCCCGGCTTTGTCGATCATCCGACAATCCGCTGTCGATCGGAATTGCAATGGATCAACCTGTATGGATTTGCCTTCCATTTCACTACCGTCTGAACCCTGCATTTGGGGAATTAAAATACGTGTATCAAAATCATATTAATAAACATTATAAATAATTCATAATACAAAGGATAAATAGAACATTATTTCTATTTTTGAAAATATATTTAGAAACCGAAGGCCTATCTAATTACTATTTAATGAGTTTACAAATACAAATACAAATACAAATACAAAAGCAAATGTTATTTTTAATTACTTCGGCTACAAGTAATAATACCTATAAAACCCTTATTTCTTTCACTCAAACCCACTACTCCAAGAAATCATATCAAATTCTAAACCCAGAAAATCGAATTCAAAGCTCTTCCCATGGCTTCCCTTTACGACATCACGATCAGGCAAGACCACGAGAGTAGTTTAGAACAACCTGATTCTGATCTCCCATTTAATCTTTTCATCATAGATCTACAGATTTATTGCGTTTCATCTCTTCACCCGAAAACAATCTTGGAAACCGTCAACCTATCCGTCGCAGTTCGTCGTGACATGTTTTTATCCGAAGAAAATGTTCGAAGCGTTGTGTGTGCCATGGTCGCGGACTGGGGAATAACCCCGGAATTTGTTGATACCGCCATTGTTCCTGATATCTTGTCTTATGCACGGTATCTCAATGGTTTGCCTGTGAACCTTGTACGTCAAGTAATCAAGTGGAGAATCGAGATACTCATTGGGGTGATTCCCTATGACGAGATCGATGAGTCGATTGAAGAATCGTTGACGAATTCGGTGAAATTCAAGCCTGCAAGTAAGTCGTCAATTGAAGCTTTGAAAAGGGACAGATATTTGGACGATAAAGATGAACTTCATCATGGTTCGTGTTCGAGGAAAGGATGCATCGTCTGTTTGGATGAGTTCTCCGATAGCGATGAGGTTGCCTCGATGCCTTGCGACCATGTTTACCATTACGATTGTATTGTCAAGTGGTTGGAGACAAGTCATTTGTGTCCGTTGTGTCGATATGAAATGCCGATCGATTGAAGTTTCGTAATCTTGTAATACATTGTTGATTGATGTATTTGATAAAGAAAATACCTTCAAACGATCCATTGGAAGTGGCCATTTAGTTTTTATGAATTTAACTGTCAAACTGATTATGGATTTAAGTATTTTGCACTCAGATTGTACTACCTAGGAGCATGCTTTTTACATTGTTGATTTTATGTTTTTGTAACACCCGGGTTTAGGGGTTAGGTGAAAATAATATTTTAATATTATTTTGGGCTCGGTTTTATACTCTAAATGATATTTCGAGTTGTTTTCAAAATTTATCAATTTGGGGGTTAATCACGTTTTAAGATTAAACCACATTCAACCATGAATTTACCTCCCTTGTAAATGCCCCATTTCATTAAGGGCAAACAAGTCTTTTGAGCTTTAAAATTTTCACATGTCAAATAAAACAACCACCCTTCTCATCTTCTTCCCTTCACTCTTTCAAGAAAACCACCGTTACCTTCTTCTCTCCTTGGAGTTTCACTGTTCCATCACCTCTACTCCTCATTTCAACTCCGTTTTGAAAGGTAAGAGTATTTTTGACTTCCCCTCATCCTCCCCTTCGTAAAAGTACCTTTCATTTTAGTTTCCATGGAAGTTTTAGAAAATGTCATTTTTGAATATCTTGATTAAAAATGTGATTTTTAAGTTGCTAAGTGAGGTATTTTGATTTAATATACTTAGTTGTGGTATAAGGAAGTCAAATGGTATATCATATATGAATTTCAAGTGATTTTGGGAATTTTCGGAATTTGGCTTTGAGAGGGTTTTTGGAGGGTTTTAATGTGGGTTTGGGGGCTGCTAAAGGTTGGAATTTGGGGGCTGTAGGTAGTATGATATATGAGGATCGTTTTGGGTGAAATTGATGCTTGTTTGGGTGCTTGAAATGAGAGTTTTCAGTGGGTCAAGTGGGCTGCTCGAAAATCCTGTTTTTGGTCTAGTTTTGAGTGTTGAATGCTTGGTAATGATAATCCGGGTTAGTTTCGATGACAAGATATTGATTGTAGATGTTTTGTTTGTGTTTGGGATTGATTAGAGTCAAGTTTGGGCACCGGTGAAGCATCGGAAGTGAATCCGAGAAATTGAAGACAATTGCTTGCTTGGTCTTGAGCTCGGGAGCTTAGGTGAGTGGTTAATTGTTTTAAACGGTTTTAAATTGGTTGGTTCGAGTATGTGGACTAGGTTGGGCTTGGTAGACCCACCTAGAGTTAGGATTAGGGTGGTGGCCTAATCCTAAACTTGATCTAGAGCCTTTGGTTGAACTCATTATATGGTTGTGTATGTCTCGTATGAATTGTGGTATGAATGTCTATGTATATGGCTTTATACATGTGAAATGAGATTTGGACTTATGATGCTTGAGACATGCATGATGATGGTGGTTGGTGAGTACGTGCTAAGCACAAGGTTATTGAAATGAGTAATGTGAAGTGAGTAAATATTGGCACTAGTAAACTTAAATACAAATGATCGATCATTAGGATGTTAGTGTGTACACATGAGTCAAAAGTCGCGCGTGGCCTTGGTGGCGTTGAGTCACCAAGGAGGAGTACGGGTACGCCCGGAAATGGTATTTAAATATAGTCGGTGATGAGTGGAATCCCATCGACGGGGCGTGAGGATGAGTGGAATCCCCTCCGCGAGACCGGTGATGAGTGTAATCCCACCGTCAGGTAACGGTTGTGTTGTTGGATGTGAGTTCCAACGGTTATCCGCGTATTTGAGTCTTAACTAGGTGCCAATGTTGTTTGATATGTGTATCAATGTGTTGAGATGTATGAACTGTTTGGATGTTTATATGTGATTACATGTATGGTAGTATTGAGCTCATAATTATGACATACATGTGATATATTGCTCATGCATCTATACCTTGTGGACTCATGGTTTGTGTAAATGGCCTTGGTTAGATCGTGCCCGGACCCTGCAATGTTGAGGTTTGTTTTTAGAGCTTACCCTCACTAAGCATTATTGCTTACGCTCTCTTTGTTCAACATTGCAGATCCTTAGTTCGTGGGTTGCTCGGGCAAGTGGAGGGCCTCCAAGTGTGGTTTTGGACTTGAGTTCATCAAGTATGGTTTTAATGCTAAGACATGTAATAGTTTAAGCAATGGGATGTGTAATGTTTTGTTGGTTGTTGTTGGTTGCTAGGAGCATGTTTAGACTCCTTAATATCTTACTTTTCATGGTTGTGTTGCCATGTAGTATGTTAACTCATGCCTAATTGCTTACTTTGAATGTTAGCTTTATGCCTTTAGAGTTTATATATGTGCTTGAATGATGTTTGTATGAAAGCATGTTTGTGGGATGTTGCCCTAGTGTTTGACATGTCTAAACCTTGTTAAAGCATGATGGTATTGTTGGTATGCCTTGGGTTTATTTGATTTGGTGTTGTGATGTGTTTTGGTGATGTTTTGGGGCACCTTTGTGCCTCAAAACAGCAAAATCGAGTCTGCAGACAGGGGGTGTTTCGGAACGGGTCCCCCTGTTCCGGAACGGTCCCTTTGTAAATGGCCTGCCGTTTCGAAACGGATGAGGGCGTTCCGGAACGTTTTTGCTACTGGAATTTTGAGAAATTGGCGAGATGAAGTCGTTCCGAAACGGGCCTTTGGTGTTTCGAAACGGTCAAATCTCGTTGACCACGAGATATTGACCGTCAAGGTCGTTCCGATACGGGTCACCCCTGTTTCGGAACGGTCACCTTATGGTTGACCCAGGGCCGTTGACCAAGTCAAGGCATTTCGGAACACCCTAGGGGCGTTGTTGAGTAGATCACACGAATGATAATAACCAAGAGGGGGGGTGAATTGGAATTTTAACGATGTTGTAACGGAAATTGCAACTTAAAAAAATTGACACGGGAATTTAGAGTGGTTCAAGTTCACCAACCGAACTCTACATCCACTACCTTAGTCTCACCAAGGATTTCCAACAATTTCCACTAAATTGTTCGTCCCCTTTTCCCAGGACAAGGAGGCAACCTTTACAATTTCGGTTAATTTTTCTACCCAAAAATTAACCCAATCCTCACACAATAGAACAAAGAAATTTGGTGGCTAATAAGGTATCTCTCAATACAAATGATAGCCCAATATCAAGCACTCAACCCAATCGAACAAAATAGAAATGAAGGATACAATTGGGATTTCTAGACAAAGTAGGATTTTTGCACAAATGCTTGGATTTGATGTTTTGATATCTTCTTGAGGTTCAATGATATGTTGCTGGAGCTTCTTGGGGTCTTTTTATAGCCTCTTGATGATTTCCAACCGTTGTGAGAGTTGATTTTAAGATTATAGCCGTTGGGATGCTTTTTCTCCACTTTCTTGCACTTTTCCAGCTATGAGTATCGGTACTCTATAGTGGGGTATCGATACCTGTCTCATAAGAAAATAGCCGTTGTGTACAAATAATAAAGGGGTATCGATACGCGTTCTTGGCGTATCGGTACTGGGTATCGAAACAGCACAGGCTGTATCGATACCTTTTTCTCGACATAGCTCACTGTCAAATGGGGTATCGAAACTAGGGTTAGAGGTATCGATACCGGTTTAGTGACCGTTTAAAAATCTCAACGGTTATATTTTTAAACTGACTTTGAAATTAATAATTATAAAACGGTATCGATACTGGTTCATCCGTATCGATACTGATTTCATAGAGTATCGATACTAGGGTTTGCCGTTTCGATACTTGTTCCGACAGAGGCAAACTTTTGCTAAAAAGGTATCGATACTCCTTGATGGGTATCGATACTGGTTGACGTTTTTCAGTATTTTTGCCTTGGAACACTTAGAAAATTTTTGAGTTTGAGTTCTAATAAATCAGTTTAAAGTCTTTGGGGTTTCAAAAACTTATTAAGGGATTTGTACAAACAATTTTAAGTTCTTTAATTTGATCCTTAAAGATCTAGTTATATCAAAATCAAACATAGGTTTTACAATCTCCCCCTTTTTGATATAACAAAACCAAAACCTAAAATTTTTGACAACTTTTGAAAATTAACTCCCCCTTAATATAAGCTTGATATTTCAATTTAGTTAAGACCAAAGAAATTTCTCAAAATCAAAATTCTTAACTCCCCCTTGATGTAAGTTTGATAAAACCAAAAAAAATTTTGAAGTTTGTTTGTGAGCTATATCTTCTCCCCCTTTTTGTTAGATCAAAAAAATTGTGAGAGCATAATGTGCATCAAATATCAAGAGTATAAAGATAAGCAACATAATCTTATTATATCATAAAATGAGAAATCCAAAACATAAGTAAACCTAAATCCAAAAAAAAATCAAAGCATAGGTAATAATCTCAATCCTAAGAACATAAAACATAGGTGCAAAAAAAAAAAAAATCCTAAATGATATGATATGATATGATATGCAAGGATAGAAGACTAGGCATTATCTTCATCGTCTTCATCATCGTCATCTTCATCTCCCAAAGGGTCATTGTTCCTCATGCTATTACGCCATTCATCGTGGAAAGCGGCAATGGAAATATTCGAAGAATTTTGCTTGCTTTCGAGAGATGTAAGGCGATTCTCCATACCCGTCATCCTCGTATCAAATGTAGTTTCAATAGAGGTAAGACGAGTGTTCAACCCGGTGAATTGTTCATTAAGGTATGTCATGAGATTATCCATGTTGGGTTGTGGGACTTGAGGAGCTTGAGGAGCTTGAGGAGCTTGTTGTTCTAAGGCGGCGGCGGCCTCGGGTGGAAGCTCGGTAAGACGTAGCCAATTTCCATTAAAATAATGAAATTTGCTTCGAGCAAGAGAATGTTCGTCGATAGGATCGGTAAGAGTAGAAGCAAGATCAAACGAACAATCAATATCCTTTTGAACAAAATAATAGCTTAAGGCCGTACCGTAGATAAAGGATGTAATGAGAGGAGTTTCACGTTGTTGAACATGATAAGCAATCTCATTGAACATGATGCGAGCAAGATTTGGGCGTTTTCGTTGTCGGAAACTTCGAATCCAAAAATCATCTAATAGACGGATGGTGGAATATTTGCCTCCGGAGGGACGAAGCCACCAAGATACCATCAAATGTAGGATTCGATCATGAGCATTGAGGATGGTTACGGAACCACTAAGAACATGCCCTAAGGCATTCTCATTATCTTCACCTTCATCCTCCAATTTAAAAACTTCACAAATAGACTTGACATCAAGAACTATTTGTTTCCCCATAAGATAAGATCTAATGGCAACGACTTCTCCATTACGATAGATGCATCGAGCATTAGAGAAGAAAATCAAAACCAAGAGCCGATAGTAAATACCCGGAATAGTGAGAAAGTGCATGAAATTCCAAAGACGAAGAAGCGGAAGATATTCAAACTTGAAGCGCTCGGAGTCGAGAAAGGGGATGGATACGATCCTCTCCGCACGAATTTTGTAGTTTTCAAATTGGCGGAAATATGGAAGACCATCGGAATCTTCAAAAGATTGGTTGTAGATAGTAGCATAATCGGGACGAGCAACCGATCCGGGAGTTGAAGAGTCTCCGGCAAGAAGAACTCTTTGTCGTTTCCTTGAATGCTCTTTTGGTGCCATAGATAATAGAAACTTTGAAGAGAGAATTTTGAGAGAGAGCAAAAGCTTTGATTCAAGGGTTTCTTTTGATTTTTGGTGAAGAATATGAAGGAGAAGAGGCCTTTATATAGCCAAAAACGTTTAGGGTTAATAGAATATTAAAGAGTTTTAATTTTGGTAAAATTAGATCTCATTAAAAGCCTATTTAATACCATCAGCGCGAAAGGGTATCGATACTCCTCAGGGGGTATCGATACGGGGATAGAATTGTCTTTCCTCAGATTTGACCGTTTAAGGAGGTATCGATACTCATTAGACAGTATCGATACAGGGATAGAATTGTCTTTCCACAAATATAACCGTTGAAAGCGGTATCGATACTCATTAGACGGTATCGATACAGGGATAGACCTGTCTTTTCTCAATTTTGACCGTTGGAAGAGGGTATCGATACGCAAGAGGCGGTATCGATACGCTTGAAACGATGAGAAATTCTGGGAAATTGAAATGAAGAACGAGTATCGATACCCATTGGGCAGTATCGATACCTTATGCCCAGAATTTTGCCTATTTGGTTAAAAATAACCAAAGACATGAACTTAACATCTCTTAAAAGTATGTAAATGATGAATGAACAGATCTAAGCATATTTTAACATAAACATACTCCCCCTAACTATATGCATGGAAGAAATTGGGAGACTAAACACATAAACATGATTATTTCACAAAATCAAGCACATTTAGTTCTAAAAAGAGGTCCTAAAGGTCAAGATAGGCTAGTTAGACCCAACTCTCTCCTAAGGGACCAAAAACGCTCTTTATCTAATGGTTTTGTGAAAATGTCCGCTAATTGATTTAAGGTGTCTACATACTCTATAGCCACATCTTTCTTAAGGACATGATCTCTAATGAAATGATGCCTTATTTCTATATGTTTGGTTCTAGAGTGTTGGATGGGATTTTTTGTTAAACATATTGCACTTGTATTATCACATTTAAGGGGTATGGTTTCTATTTTTACACCATAATCTAAGAGTTGTTGTTTCATCCAAAGGACTTGAGCACAACAACTTCCTAAGGATATGTACTCGGCTTCGGTGGTAGATAAAGCTACACTATTTTGTTTCTTAGAGAACCAAGATATGAGCATACTACCTAAGAATTGACAAGTTCCCGAAGTACTTTTCCTATCGATTTTGCAACCCCCATAATCCGCATCCGAGTAAGCATGAAGGTTGAAGGTAGAGACTCTAGGATACCAAAGGCCTAAACATGGAGTGTCTCTAAGGTATCTAAAGATTCTCTTAACGGCTATAAGGTGAGACTCTTTAGGACTAGCTTGAAACCTAGCACACAAGCAAACACTAAACAATATATCCGGTCTACTTGCGGTAAGGTAAAGCAAAGATCCAATCATAGAACGATAAAGCTTAGAGTCAACACACTTACCTCCTTCATCTTTGTCAAGCTTTGTAGATGAGCTCATAGGAGTGGCTTGAGGCTTTGTGTTCTCCAAGCCAAACTTGTTGAGCATATCTTTTATGTATTTTGCTTGATTTATGAAGGTGCCATCCTTCATTTGTTTGATTTGGAGTCCCAAAAAGAATGAGAGCTCCCCCATCATGCTCATCTCAAATTCACCTTGCATTAGCTTAGCAAACTCTTGACAATAACATTCATTAGTAGATCCAAATATAATATCATCAACATAAATTTGAACTACTAAAATGTCATTTTTATACATTTTTATAAAGAGTGTAGTGTCCACCTTACCTTTTTCAAATCCTTTTTCAATCAAAAAATTTGAAAGCCTTTCATACCAAGCTCTTGGAGCTTGTTTTAAACCATAAAGTGCTTTTGTAAGTTTGAAAACATGATTTGGAAATTTTGAGTCTTCAAAACCCGGTGGTTGTTCTACATACACTTCTTCATTTATAAAACCATTTAAAAATGCGCTTTTAACGTCCATTTGAAAAAGCTTGAAATTATGATAACATGCATATGCAAGCAACATCCTAATGGCTTCCATTCTAGCTACGGGTGCATAGGTTTCATCAAAATCTATTCCCTCCTCTTGAGTGTAACCTTGTGCTACAAGTCTAGCTTTATTTCTCACAATGTTACCACTCTCATCTAGTTTGTTCCTAAAGACCCATTTAGTTCCTATTGTAGATTGATTACTAGGCCTATCAACTAATGTCCAAACATTGCTTCTCTCAAATTGATTTAACTCTTCTTGCATAGCCATAATCCAAAAATCATCTTTTAATGATTCTTTGATATTTTTAGGCTCTATGCATGAGATAAATGCAATATGATTCATTAATCTAAGAGAAGAACGAGTGGTTACCCCCTTGGATGGATCACCCAAGATTTCACCATCTTTGACATAGTTTAACTCCCTTGGATAGCTAACTTCCTTTTCCTCAATAGCCAAGTCCTTCAAGGCTTCAAGAGGTGGATCTTGTGTGTCTTCTTCTTTTGGTTGAATCTCATCCTTCTTTGAAGTTTGACCTCCATCAAAGGTATTTGTGATTCCTACATTATCATCATCACAAGAATCCTTCCTAGGAAGGGGATTATCATCGAATACAACATGAATAGATTCTTCTACAACTAAAGTTCTTTTGTTAAATACTCGATAGGCTTTAGAGGTTAAAGAGTAACCTATAAAAATAGCTTCATCACTTTTTGCATCAAATTTACCTAAATTATCTTTTCCATTATTTAAAACAAAACATTTACATCCAAAAGGGTGGAAGTAGCTAATATTAGGCTTTTTAGATTTTAAAATCTCATAAGGTGTTTTCTTTAAAATCGGCCTAATGGTTACACGATTTATAATATAACAAGCTGTGTTTGTTGCTTCCGCCCAAAAATATTTTGGTAAATTATTTTCGCAAAGCATAGTTCTAGCCATTTCTTGTAAAGTTCTATTTTTCCTCTCAACTACCCCATTTTGTTGAGGAGTTCGAGGGGCTGAAAAATTATGGCTAATACCATTTTCATTTAAAAAATCTTCAAATCCTAAATTTTGAAATTCGGTTCCATGATCACTTCTAATATGTGAAATTTTAAGTTCAAGATCATTTTGAATTAATTTTGAAAATGTGATGAATTTTTCCAAAGCCTCATCCTTAGTACTTAAAAAGAGAACCCAAGTGAATCTAGAAAAATCATCAACTAATACAAAAGCATATGATTTGCCACCCAAGCTCATAGTCCTAATTGGCCCAAATAAATCCATATGGATTAGTTGTAAACATCTACTAGTAGAAATGTCATTAATGGATTTAAAGGAAGATCTATGTTGTTTACCCTTTGAGCATGCATCACAAATTTTATCGTTTGAAAATTTTATCTTGGGTAAACCTTTAACTAGGTTTAGAGAGACTAGTTTTTCTAAAACACTTGTGCTAGCATGTCCTAGCTTCCTATGCCACAACCATGCATCATTTTCGTTTTGAGCAACTAAGCATGCATGAGATGTATGAATGTCATCTAGATGCACCATGTATATATTCCCTATGCGATGACCAATGAGCATAATATTATTAGTTTTAATGTCTACAATTTTACAACCGGTTTTATCAAACATAACATTAAAACCTTTATCACATAGTTGACTTATGCTCAATAAATTATGTTTAAGACCATTGACATATAAAACATTTTCAATGAGAGTAGTAGAGTGATTACCTATGGAGCCAATACCTTCAATGTGGCCTTTGGAGTTGTCATCAAATGTTACTACTCCTCCACTTTTTGGCTTTAGATCCATTAGTCTACTCTTGTCTCCGGTCATGTGTCTCGAGCATCCACTATCAAGGTACCATGAGTTTTGACTTTGTGCTTTGGCCTTGTAGCAATGCTCCCCCTACAAACAAAGATATTTAAACTTTTGTTTTTGGTACCCAAATCATTTTGGGTCCATGTGTGTTAGTTCCTAAAATTTTGGTTCCCTTAGGAATCCAAGGTGACATAGCAATAATATCATTAGATTTAACAAGTTCCTTAGGAACCCATACATTCCTAATTCTTTTAACTTTACTATGTCTAGGATAGTTATTTTGTTTGTAGTAGTTAGTCTTTTTCTTATATTGGTGTGTTCTAGAGGATTCTCCTATGTCATGTTTAACACTACCATTAATTTTTAAAGACTTTTTGAGCTCATTTAGCTCACTTAACACCTTTTGGTGTTCACAATTATTTTGAGATAAAAGATTATTAAGATCAATATTTTCTTTTTGAAAGAACTTAAGTTCATCTTCTAATCCTAATATCTTTTTCTCTATTTTAGAATTAGTTTGAGTAAGTGAGTCATTTTTCTCTTTTAATTCTATAATAATTTTTCTATTCCTAATAACCGACTCCCTATATTTCTCAACTAATTCATCATATACCTCTTGTAACTCATCATATGCATCATTTAATTCTTCATATGAAAAATCTAAAGTAGATGAGTTAGAGGTTACCAAGGAGGAATCTTCCTCAAGTGCCATGAGGCAGAGGTTCGCCACTTCTTGTTCGTCATCCTCCGATGACTCCTCATCACTCCAAGTAGCAAGCTTGGCTTTGAGCTTTTTCTTCTTCTCAAAGCCCTTCTTCTTGAGTTGAGGGCACTCCGAACGTATGTGGCCGGGTTGTCCGCACTCGAAGCAAGTGATTGGATCCCTTCCTTCTTCTTTGTTCTTGCCTTTAAAGTCCATTTTCCTTTGGATTCTTCTTCCTCGGTTGGACCTCATAAGGCGTGAGAATCGTTTGGCTATCATAGCCAATTCTTCAAGTTCATCCTCATCACTAGATGAACTTTCATCAAGTTGGGAAGTTTTAGCTTTGAGAGCTATTCCTATTTTCTTCTTTTTCTCCCCTTCAAGCTTCTCCATTCTTTTTTCTTCTTTCTTTTTCTCATCTTCCCTTCCTTGCTTCATGATCTCGTGAGTAAGGAGAGAACCTACAAGTTCATCAAGCTTTAGAGTTTTTAAATTCTTTGCTTCGATGATAGCGGTTCTCTTCCCATCCCAAGATTCGGGAAGTGAATAGAGTAGCTTTCGGACAAGCTTGTCTTCCGGTATAATTTCTCCATAGCCCTTTAGACCATTCACAATTGTGGAGAATCGATCAAACATCTTTGACACCGTTTCATCAAATTCCATCTTGAAATTTTCATAACTAAGATTGAGAATTCCAATCTTAGTTTCTTTGACATCGTTGGTGCCTTCATAGGTGGTTTCAAGAGTGTCCCACACTTCTTTGGCACTTTCAATTGATGAGACCTTTGAGTAGATGTCCGGACCGAAAGCACAAAATAGCATGTGAAGAGCTTTATCATTTACTTGGATCTTTTTCCTTTCCTCTTCACTCATTTCCGTTCTTCTTTTAAGCACCATCTTGCCATCAACATCTTGCTTCAATGGAATATATGGTCCATCCTCAATGACATCCCACACAAGGTAGTCACTTGATTTAATAAATAGACGCATTTTATTTTTCCAAAATGAGTAGTTCTCACCATTGAAGAAAGGAGGCTTTGTGGTGGATTGTGAGTCGTACATGCCGGGAGCGGAGGTTGATGCCATCTCTTGATATTTTGATGATGATCACACTTCTTCCAAGGATCTCCTCTTGCGGTTGTTAATCCTCAAAGAGTTAAGCTCTGATGCCAATTGTTGAGTGGATCACACGAATGATAATAACCAAGAGGGGGGGTGAATTGGAATTTTAACGATGTTGTAACGGAAATTGCAACTTAAAAAAATTGACACGGGAATTTAGAGTGGTTCAAGTTCACCAACCGAACTCTACATCCACTACCTTAGTCTCACCAAGGATTTCCAACAATTTCCACTAAATTGTTCGTCCCCTTTTCCCAGGACAAGGAGGCAACCTTTACAATTTCGGTTAATTTTTCTACCCAAAAATTAACCCAATCCTCACACAATAGAACAAAGAAATTTGGTGGCTAATAAGGTATCTCTCAATACAAATGATAGCCCAATATCAAGCACTCAACCCAATCGAACAAAATAGAAATGAAGGATACAATTGGGATTTCTAGACAAAGTAGGATTTTTGCACAAATGCTTGGATTTGATGTTTTGATATCTTCTTGAGGTTCAATGATATGTTGCTGGAGCTTCTTGGGGTCTTTTTATAGCCTCTTGATGATTTCCAACCGTTGTGAGAGTTGATTTTAAGATTATAGCCGTTGGGATGCTTTTTCTCCACTTTCTTGCACTTTTCCAGCTATGAGTATCGGTACTCTATAGTGGGGTATCGATACCTGTCTCATAAGAAAATAGCCGTTGTGTACAAATAATAAAGGGGTATCGATACGCGTTCTTGGCGTATCGGTACTGGGTATCGAAACAGCACAGGCTGTATCGATACCTTTTTCTCGACATAGCTCACTGTCAAATGGGGTATCGAAACTAGGGTTAGAGGTATCGATACCGGTTTAGTGACCGTTTAAAAATCTCAACGGTTATATTTTTAAACTGACTTTGAAATTAATAATTATAAAACGGTATCGATACTGGTTCATCCGTATCGATACTGATTTCATAGAGTATCGATACTAGGGTTTGCCGTTTCGATACTTGTTCCGACAGAGGCAAACTTTTGCTAAAAAGGTATCGATACTCCTTGATGGGTATCGATACTGGTTGACGTTTTTCAGTATTTTTGCCTTGGAACACTTAGAAAATTTTTGAGTTTGAGTTCTAATAAATCAGTTTAAAGTCTTTGGGGTTTCAAAAACTTATTAAGGGATTTGTACAAACAATTTTAAGTTCTTTAATTTGATCCTTAAAGATCTAGTTATATCAAAATCAAACATAGGTTTTACAGGCGTTTCGAAACGGCCTGCTGTAATGAAGTAAAATGGACTGTTTATGCTTGTTTGGTCGGTAAATGTTTCGTTGTTTATATCTTCCGCTGTTATGCTCCACTTAGGAATTAAATACGCATCTAGATAAGACTAAAGTTAAAAGAAATTTTCTGGGTCGTTAACCGAGGGGAAGCCTTAACGGGTTTCGCTTCGGTTTTCCCCGTGTGGCCCACTCGGACCGGTCATCCGACCAGACCGGGACGAGGGGGTTACAGTTTTTCTATCGAATAATTACTTGTATTTATATGATGATTATTTAATATATTGATGGTCGGATTTTAATTCCACAAGCAGCGTAAAGAAACTAACAAATGGCTTATTTATTTATTTTTTTTGGTAAAAAGTTCTACTTCATTAATAATACTCTACCAAGAAAACTCATAAAGATAAAAAAATATAACATCTAAATCTAAGAGGCGCGAAGCAAAAATAATATCTTTCTTTTATTGTGTTTCTCATCTTCGATAAAAACACAACAATCGTCATAAAAATGATATCTCTGACCAACTATGCACAAAAATTTTGGTGTAGGAGATATGGTATCTTTGATTTTATTATATTGGTACGAGACTACCACAAAAATAGATAAAAAATTATGTTACGAGACAAATTAAATTGTACTACAAAGACGGGAAAACAAACGCAATGAAATATACGAAGATGATCCAAAAACAAAAGAGATTCGTTTTGGGAACGAAAATAAAAAAAATGTATTTAGTATATTGTAAGTTTGAAAAAGAATATTTATAAATGACCTAAACATGACGAGAAGTGTCTAAAGAAAATTTGTCATCATCTTAAATAAGATAGAAATTTTCTGCTTCTTTTCGGTACCTTTATTTATACCCCACGTTCAAAATTAAGTTTAAAGTTTTAAGTTAGGGTTTATGGTTAGTGTTTAGAAAATTTAGGGTAGGGTATATTTTTAGAGTATAGAGTGTAGGATTTAGAATTTAGGGTTAAGGCTTGAAATTTATTTTTTTAGTATTTTTTTAGTGTTGGAGCATAATTAGGGGCACCGAAAATGGGTAGAGTATTTTTATCCTCTTAAATATGGATGGAAATCCTCTGTCCCTTTTCGGTGCTCCTACTTATGCCCCTACGCTCAAAATTAGGTTTAGAGTTTAGAGCTTAGTGTTTATAGTTAGGATTTAGGGAATTTAGGTAGGGTGTATTTTTATGGTATATGGTGTAGGATTTAGGATTTAGAATTTAGGGTCAAGGCTTGAAATTTATTTTTGTACGATTTCTACCCCTTTTCGGTGTCTCTGCTTAATTATGTCTCATGCTCAAAATTAGGTTGAGGGTTAGGGCTTAGAGTTTATAGTTAGAGTTTAGAGAATTTAGGATATGTTGTATTTTTTAGGGCATAGGGTGTAAGGTTTAAGATTTAAAATTTAGGGTTAAAGCTTGAAATTTATTTTTGTAGTATTTTTTAGTGTTGAGACATAAATAAGGGCATCGAAAAGGGGCGGATGATTTTTATCCCTTAAATATGCTTGTGAAATTAACTTTTCCACGTATAGAAAAAACATGTATTGTAATCATATCAATAAACTTTATTAATAATTCATAATACAAAGATAAATATAACATTATTTATATTTTTTAATATATTTAGAAATTAAAGGCCTATCTAATTAACGGGTTATCTAATTAATATTTAATAAGTTTATAAATACAAATACAAATAAAAATGTCATTTTCAATAACTTTTTCTACAAGTAACGATACCTAGAAAACCCTTATTTCTTTCACTTAAACCCGCCACTCCAAGAAATCAGATGAAATTCAAAACCCAGAAAATCGAATTCAAAGCTCTTGCCATGGCTTCCCGTTACATCACAATCAGGCAAACCCACGAGAGTTGTTCTGATTCTAAGATCCCATTCAATCTTTTCCACATCAATCTAGAGATTCGTTGCATTTCATCTCTTCACCCGGAGACAACCTTGGAAACCTACAACCGGTCCGTCGCCGTTCGTCGTGACATGTTTTTATCCGAAGAAAATGTTCGAAGCGTTGTGCGTGCCATGGTCAGGGACTGGGGAGTAACCCCAGAATTTGTTGATACCGCCATTGTTCCTGATATCTTGTCTTATGCATGGTATGCCAATGGTTTGCCTGTGAACCTTGGACGTCAAGTAATCAAGTGGAGAATCGAGATACTCATTGAGGTGAGTCCCTATGACGAGATCGATGAGTCGATTGAAGAATCGTTGACGAATTCGGTGAAATTCAAGCCTGCAAGTAAGTCGTCTATTGAAGCTTTGAAAAGGGACAGATATTGGGACGATGAAGACGAGCATCATCTTCCATTAAAGAAGAGGAGGAAATTGGTGGAGGGTTCGAGTTCGAGGAAAGCATGCGCAGTCTGTTTGGATGAGTTCTCCGATGGTGACGAGGTTGCCTCGATGCCTTGCAATCATGTTTACCATTACAATTGCATTGTTGAGTGGTTGGAAACAAGTCACTTGTGTCCGTTGTGTCGATATCAAATGCCGGTCGATTGAAATTTTGTAACCTTTTAGTACATTGTTGATTGATGTATTTGATAATGAAAATAGAAAAGTTGGTTCAGATTATTAAGCTTGTGATTCTGTTATCCATAACATTGTTCTTCATATTCGAATTCTGTATCGGTTTCCCTATAAGAATCGAACTGATATACCTATAAAACATTTGTAAAATTTCTTCAGTTGATCCATATTAACTCCAAGTCTCCAACAATCAGATCAAAACATCGAATACCAGAGAATCTTTAGAAAGTTGTTCATCACTGCTATGTCTTCGTACTCCGGATGGACGTGATTACGGTTGTGAACGGACAATGAATTCGACCGAGCAGTGGTGTACCTGTGTATTTCTCTCGGCCTTTCTTGCGGCATTGTTATGTCCCTCAAATATGGACCGACCGTTCCGTTCCTAGTCTCTAACCACCTACAGTCTCTTTCTTTTTCATTTTTGGCAATGTCAAAACTTCATACACACTCGGACCCTTGTCGTAGGCTCGTCTCCTCAGATTCCGAGTTTCGTTATTGGAAGAGCATCGGCAATGGCAAAACTTGTCATCCGAAATTTCTTCCGCAACACAGACCGGAAACTGCCCTGTCTTTTGAGCAATGCAGCAAGGTTGTTTAGGCCTCTTCGGAACATAAGTTGCTTCATTACTTACAGCTAATGTTTTCTTCTTGTGATGAGATTTATGTTTGTGGTTCTCGTTTTGTTTCGAAGTAGTCGTATAAATCCGGTCGATGTCCCGGCTTTGTCGATCATCCGACAATCCGCTGTCGATCGGAATTGCAATGGATCAACCTGTATGGATTTGCCTTCCATTTCACTACCGTCTGAACCCTGCATTTGGGGAATTAAAATACGTGTATCAAAATCATATTAATAAACATTATAAATAATTCATAATACAAAGGATAAATAGAACATTATTTCTATTTTTGAAAATATATTTAGAAACCGAAGGCCTATCTAATTACTATTTAATGAGTTTACAAATACAAATACAAATACAAAAGCAAATGTTATTTTTAATTACTTCGGCTACAAGTAATAATACCTAGAAAACCCTTATTTCTTTCACTTAAACCCGCCACTCAAGAAATCAGATCAAATTCCAAACCCAGAAAATCGAATTCAAAGCTCTTCCCATGGCTTCCCGTTACGACATCACGATCTGGCAAGACGACGAGAGTAGTTTAGAACAACCTGATTCTGATCTCCCATTTAATCTTTTCCACATAGATTTACAGATTTATTGCGTTTCATCTCTTCACCCGGAAACAACCTTGGAAACCGTCAACCTATCCGTCGCCGTTCGCCGTGACATGTTTTTATCCGAAGAAAATGTTCGAAGCGTTGTGCGTGCCATGGTCGCGGACTGGGGAGTAACCCCGGAATTTGTTGATACTGCCATTGTTCCTGATATCTTGTCTTATGCACGGTATGCCAATGGTTTGCCTGTGAACCTTGGACGTCAAGTAATCAAGTGGAGAATCGAGATACTCATCGAGGTGAGTCCCTATGACGAGATCGATGAGTCGATTGAAGAATCGTTGACGAATTCGGTGAAATTCAAGCCTGCAAGTAAGTCGTCAATTAAAGCTTTGAAAAGGGCCAGATATTTGGACGATGAAGATGAACTTCATCATGGTTCGAGTTCAAGGAAAGGATGCACAGTCTGTTTGGATGAGTTCTCCGATAGCGATGAGGTTGCCTCGATGCCTTGCGACCACGTTTACCATAACGAATGTATTGTCAAGTGGTTAGAGACAAGTCATTTGTGTCCGTTGTGTCGATATCAAATGCCTATCGATTGAAGTTTTGTTGATTGATGTATTTGATAAAAAAAATACCTTCAAACGATATACTTAATTATCGTTCATTAAGTGTTCATATACTTAATTATCCATTTAGTTTTTATGAATTTAATTGTCAACTGATTATGGATTTAAGTATTTTGCACTCAGATTGTACTACCTAGGAGCATGCTTTTTACATTGTTTTTTTTTTTGCACGGCAAGGCTAAATTTTTTTATTCAAATGATGATTTTAACTCGATGGAGGCCTCGTTAAAAATCTCCCTAACCCTAGATGGAGGAAAAAAGAACCCCACATCCGAGAGATAAAAAAAGACAGAATCGAGCATGTAAAAGTTTATCAAAATAAACATAAAGCTAGGCAATGGCAAAAAGAACCGCCAACTTGTGAAGCATTACAAGAATCAGCAATCGACTCCCAAGCTGTTGACCTCCTTTACTACCACCATGCTTTAAACCAATTATCTCTATCGGCGCACCAAATATCTTCCCAAAATATTCCCAACCAGCCACCTAAATTTTTCGGTTCCTGTCCATCTAGCAATGTCTTTAGAATTTAGATTGTTGACTATACCTCTCCATACAATTGACCCTTTCTGTGGACGATCGAGCTTCAGACCCCAACTACGATCTTGCGTGTCATATTTCGCACTTATAACCTTTCTCCAAAGAGCTTGTTTTTCAGTAGTAAAGCGTCACCCCCATTTCGCCAATAATGCTTTATTTTTTACAAGAAGATTCACAACTCCCGCTCCACCAAAAATGGATAATTAAATTCATGCTTTGGTAGTGTATGTTTTTTAGGGTATAAGGTGTATGATTTAGAATTTAAAGTTAAGGCTTGAAATTTATTTTTTTTAGTATTTTTTAGTGTTGGAGCATAAGTAGGGGCACCGAAAAGCGGTAGAGAATTTTTATCCTCTTGAATATGGATGGAAATACTCTGCCCTTTTTGGTGCCCCTAATTATGCCCTCATGCTCAAATTAGGTTTAGGGTTTAGAGCTTAGGATTTATGGTTAGGGTTTAGGGAATTTAGGTAAGGTGTATTTTTTTAAGGTATAAGGTGTAGGGTTTAAGATTTAGAATTTAGAGTTAAGACTTGTAACTTATTTTTGTACTATTTTTTAGTGTTGGGGAATAAGTAGGGCACTGAAAAGGGGCAGAAGATTTTTATCCAATATGGATGGAAATCATCTGCCCCTTTTCGGTAACCTTACTTATTCGTACGCTCAAAATTAAGTTGAGGGTTTAGGGCTTAGAGTTTAGGGAATTTTGGCTGTATTTTTCAGGGTATAGAGTGTAAGGTTTAGGATTTAGAATGTAGGGTTAAGGCTTGGAATTTATTTTTGTAGTATTTTTTTAATGTTGAGACATATGTAGGGGCATCGAAAAGGGGCGGGAGATTTTTATCTCTTAAATATGCTTGTGAAATTAACTTTATTAATAATTCATAATACAAAGATAAATATAACATTATTTATATTTTTTAATATATTCAGAAATTGAAGGCCTACCTAATTAACGGGTTATCTAATTAATATTTAATGAGTTTACAAATACAAATACAAATAAAAATGTCATTTTCAATACCTTTTTCTACAAGTAACGATACCTAGAAAACCCTTATTTCTTTCACTTAAACCCGCTACTCCAAGAAATCAGATCAAACTCAAAACCCAGAAAATCGAATTCAAAGCTCTTACCATGGCTTCCCTTAACATCACAATCAGGCAAAACCACGAGAGTTGTTCAGAACGACCAGATTCTAAGATCCCATTCAATCTTTTCCACATCGATCTAGAGATTCGTTGCATTTCATCTCTTCACCCGGAGACAACCTTGGAAACCTACAACCGGTCCGTCGCCGTTCGTCGTGACATGTTTTTATCCGAAGAAAATGTTCGAGATATCGTGCATTCCATTGTTGCTGACTGGGGATCAACCCCAGAATTCGTTGATACCGTCATTGTTCCTGATATGTTGTCTTATGCATTGTATGCCAATGGTTTGCCCGTGAACCTTGGACGTCAAGTAATCAAGTGGAGAATCGAGATACTGATTGAGACCTGTCCCGATGACGAGATTGACGAGTTGATTGATGAATCGTTGACGAGTTCCGTGAAATTCAAGCCTGCAAGTAAGTCGTCAATTGAAGCTTTGAAAAGGGACAGATATTGGGACGATGAAGACGAGCATCATCTTCCATTAAAGAAGAGGAGGAAATTGGTCGAGGGTTCGAGTTCGAGGAAAGCATGCACAGTCTGTTTGGATGAGTTCTCCGATGGTGACGAGGTTGCCTCGATGCCTTGCAATCATGTTTACCATTACAATTGCATTGTTGAGTGGTTGGAAACAAGTCACTTGTGTCCGTTGTGTCGATATCAAATGCCGGTCGATTGAAATTTTGTAATCTTTTAGCACATTGTTGATTGATGTATTTGATAATGAAAATAGAAAAGTTGATTCAGATTATTAAGCTTGTGATTCTGTTATCCATAACATTGTTCTTCATATTCGAATTCTGTATCGGATTCCCTATAAGAATCGAACTGATATATACCTATAAAACTCTTGTAAAATTTCTTCAGTTAATCCATATTAACTCCAACAATCAGATCAAAACATTTAATACCAGAGAATCTTTACAAAGTTGTTCATCACTGCTTATGTAGCAGACGCTCCTTCTTGAGAGCCATGAATTTGGCTGCTATGTCTTCATACTCCGGCAGCTTCGGATGGACGTGATTACGGTTGTGAACCGACAATGAATTCGACCGAGAAGCGCTGTACCTGTGTAGTTCTCTCGGCCTTTCTTGCGGCATTGTTATGGCCCTCAAATATGGACCGACCGTTCCTTTCCTAGTCTCTGAACCACCTACAGTCTCTTTCTTTTTCATTTTTGGCAATGTCAAAACTTCATACACACTCGGACCCTTGTCGTAGGCTCGTCTCCTCAGATTCTGAGTTTCGTTATTGGAAGAGCATCGGCAATGGCAAAACTTGTCATCCGAAATTTCTTCCGCAACACAGACGGGAAACTGCCCCGGCTTTTGAGCAATGCAGCAAGGTTGTTTAGGCCTCTTCAGAACATAAGTTGCTTCATTACTTACAGCTAATGTTTTCTTCTTGTGATGAGATTTATGCTTGTGGTTCACGTAATAGATCTCGTGATCAACGTCCTTCATTCTTGATCGTTCAACGGAGAACGACTTCCGCCTTGATTTGTTCGGCTTCTCGTCCACGTTTTCATTATCCGTATAACTTTCATCGTCACCGTCCGTGCCATCGACAACCACTCCTCTTGTAGGCAATCTGAGTGACTTGAACTTGAATAGTCTCTGGTCCTGGCAATCTACTTCTTTTCTCATGGAAGATTGTAACTCTTCTATGTCATCAAGATAGACAACTACTTCCTCGGAGAACCGAGGCAAACTTTCAGACGAAGATGTTGCTTTCATCCTTTTGTCATCGTTTTGGTTCGAAGTAGTCGTACAAATCCGGTTAATGTCCCGGCTTTGTCGATCATCCGGACAATCCGCTGTCAATCGGAATTGCAATGGATCAACCTGTATGGATTTGCCTTCCATTTCACTACCATCTGAACCCTGCATTTGAGGAATTCTTTGTTTCACTATGATCACATTAGCATGTAGCCTGTAGGACTTCAAAAAACTAATTACCTGGCGTTGCAATTCGGGGAAGTATTCGAGTGCCAGTATTTCATGCTGTAAGCAGTAATCTCGAGTTATTTCATCGATCAATCTGTACTTGACATCATCCGAAACCGATTTTCCGGACATCTTTTCCTGTAACTGCATTCAGAATTGTTCAAAATGCTGATAAAAGGCAAGAAAAATCAACAATTAGGATAACAAATGGACAACCTCACGGTTCACCAGGTTCCCAGGAAGTAATTCAACAGCAGCCGTGGCAAACCTATGCCCGTAACGCTCCCCGAAGAGCTTCCGAATCGCGGGGAGCTCGGGAAGTTCTGCACATCTAGCCGAAGCGAAAATAAGACTCGAAACCGCTTCATTGATATCATTAGGACAGTCCCTAAAACACCATAAATTGTTCATAATCAGAACTCAGAAACAAGAATCAATTGTAAAAAAAAAAAAGTGTAAAACTGTTTTGTAACAGGAAACAAGTACTTGTGTCTGCGAATATACGAGAATTGAATTTTAATAAATTCACAGAACTGATCCAACATATCATAGACCGCCATTACATTCTCATCTCTAACAAGCTGCTCGGCCTGAAATCGAAAGAGTTCGAGAATCAAAAACAGAGGAACCGAACACCAGCAGAACAGAACAATTCTTGTCCCCTTACCCGATTAAAAGCAGTTTGTTCATAGCCAAGTTTGATGAGCTGAGCAAGATCCTCCCGCAGCTGTTTCACAATCGTGAACCTCTTGTTCTTCAACAGCTTCAGCCGACACTGAACACGCTTGACAAGCTTTTTACTGCAAGTCCAAAAACACACATAAACAAGCTGATAAAACACCATATCCGACAAGCTTCTGTTTTACCCTAAAGAGTAAAGAACAGTACCATCTTGAAGCTTTTCGCCAGCCGAAAAAGATGTCAAACATGTTTCAAAAACTGTTGTGGGTTGAGCAGTGAAAAGTAAAGCTTGAGTTTCTGGTTTATGGTGATTGAATGATTGGTGGTTTGGGTGTTAATAGTTTGGAGGAGTGGGTTTGAAAAGTGATGAAAGTGGGAGCAGACAGTTCAAGTCACTGGTGGAAAATGAAAACTGCTTCCACCACTCCTCTTAATGTCTACACTTGGCATGTGTCACTGTTTAAAGCCTACATAAACCAGTAATTTTTTAATATTACCGTGCGATTACATCGTAATATCTGTTCTTTAGAACAAGATTAGAAATGAATTCTAATTTGAATGAAATACCATAAATTACTTAAGTCCTTATCCATACGTTTAATCTCAAACAACTTCTTCTCATGTGAACAAGTGATTTACAAGAATATATATGAACATATACTATCTTGTAATCAGCTTTAGACTGTATTTCGAATAAGTTTACTAACTTAGAGAAGGAAAGCCACGTGTCATTCTGTATGAAACAACAAATGGATAGAGCTGAAACCTTAATCCAGAAGAACTGATCCATTGTTGTGGAATAAACAACAAGACAGCATCTAAGTGGTCCGAGAGAGCAGAAGACTGCGTGCGTGGTTGTGGTTGTTGGCAGCAGCAGGCAGTGCAGTCAAAGAAATAGGTAATCAAACCCACCACCTTATTTAAAACTTGTGCTGCTCACCCACCCTTTGCTGCTGCTGCCAAAAGCATGCAAATGTTGTGCACAAGGATTGATTTCTTAAATAATGTTCGGGATTTGAATTTTAAAGTTATAATTTATAAATACGATAAATTACACCGCGGGAGTTATTTTTATAATAAACTTTTATGAGTCATTGAATCGGATATCGAAATTTATGGAATAATGATGATGGTGAACCTAAACCCCAAACTTCCCTCACTACTGCATTTATCCTATTTTTGTATTGGTTTCTTTTCTTGAAATAAAAAAATGAGTTATATTTTAGTTTGCTTCTGAAGCAGGAAGTAGTCAAAAACTTGTACAAGTGGGGGTTTCTATGGTTTGTCGTGATATATATTATTGTTTCGTGCAAGAATTTTATATACTAATCATGGCCCCACTTTTGCCCCTTTTTTAAGGAGAAAACGATGATTTAGATATGAACCGGGGCGAATATGAACGATGGAGTTTGAGAGGTTCTATTTAAATGTTTAAATTTTTTTAAATTAAAAAATTTAATTTATTTTTTTTAAGAAATACAGGGTCAAACTATTTTTTAGTAACAAAATATAGTTAATGAGAACTTTTAAAATTTTTAGTGAGAGTACATACTTGAAAATTTTTGAAATTTTTGAACCATAATAAGATTATTTTAAATTTTTGAATGGACCGAATTGAATTTTTTAAATTTTAAATGACTAAATATTAAAATTTTAAATTTTGGGGGGATAGGGTTACTATTGACCTATTACCATTTAATTTATGATTTAGGGTTTAAAGTAATATGGTTAGGGATGTAGGGTTTAACTAATAAATCTTAAATCTTAACCCTAAACCTTAAATTCTAACACCACCCTCTAAATTCAAAACTCTTAAACGGAGTCCTTAAACCCTAAAACCATAACCTAAAACTTAATCCTACCTAGGAGGAAGAGAAGAAGAGACCTTAGAGAAAGGAAGAGAGTGTTCTTAATGGGTCTAAAATCATAACCTAAAACCTAAGGTAATATAAGGGAACAAAGACGAACAATTTGACCAACCAGCTAAATATATTTACTTAAATTAATTGTAATTGTAACTTCACAAAATAAAATAATTTAATATCACTTAAAATTTGATGTAAGCGCAGTGGCGGAGGGTAATGAGTAGGGGTGGGAATTGTCGGGTACCCGGGATTCGGGTACCCGGAAAACCGGGTACCCGGTTCGTCCGGGTACCTCTTTAAACGGCCCGTGTCCCGACCCATTACATCCGGGTACCCGGGATTCGGGTACCCGTAAAATTCGGGTACCCGGGTAATCGGGTACCGGGTACCCGGTTCATATTTTTTTTTATTTTTTTTATTTTAAAATTAAAAAAAATCATATGTTAAACACAAAAATATTTTAAAAAAAATTAAACTTAAAACTTAAAAGAATATAATACAAACATAGAAAAAATATAGGGATTTAAACTTAATTTTAGAGTGAAAATATTAAGAAACATAAAATAAAAATATAATTTTAAATATAAAAAATATATATTAAATTTTATCGGGTCGGGTCGGGTACCCGGTAAGGGAAAACTCTCGGCCCGTGTCCCGGGAAATTTGCCGGGTCGGGTAATTTTTTTTCGAGAATTACCCGGTATTTTTGTTTCGGGTAATCGGGTTTTCGGGTCGGGTCAATCGGGTCGGGTATTTTCTCCCACCCCTAGTAATGAGGGCCCAAGAGGGCCTTGGCCCCTTCAACAATTTAAAATTTACATAATAAGCCCTTTAAATTTTTTATAAATTTTAATTCGGCCCCTTAAAATTTTAGAAATGTGTATTATATATTAATTTTTTTGAATATTTTTAATTAAATCTTCTAAAAATTCTAATTTGGTCCCTTCAAATTTCCGGTCTAATAACAATTTAAGATTTTATAAATTTAAATATTATATAAATTAGACATCAATTTTGAGTTTTAATACTTTATAAACCTTTATATTTTTAAGTTTAATAGTTTAACCTCTTCCAACATTCGATCCTGGCTCCGCCCCTATGTAAAGGTAAATCTTTTATCATCTCACAACAAATATGATTGGGCCCTAAGCAGAACTCGGAAAGCAGATAATTGTCTTGGACCCCCCCCCCCCCCCCAATTTATTTTCTTATTCACCCACGAAATGATTATATCACACTGTAATTTATTTAAATCCTACTGTGTATGTAAATTAAGTAGGCATGCAAATGGACTGGATGCACAGTGCCATGCGCATGACTTTAATATAACATTTGGCAAAGAATGCAAATAATGGAGTTTGTGACGTGGGTCCAATTAGGAATCTGATGCCTATAGTATTATTCTAGTTTATTTTTTATGTTCGAGATTTGTGATTATTTCTTTTAATATTATCGTCTCTTTCTTAAAAATGTAATATATATATATATCGCACTCAACACTTTGTTGGTTACTGGTCTATACTGTCACATCTATAACTAAATAAAGTCAAAAATTGGTTCGAATCGTTGTGCTCACTGTTCTGTTCAGTTTTGATTCGATTTCATTTAATTTAGTTGGGTTTTACCCTTTATTTAATTAATGAGGCTTAAAATGTTGAGTCAGAGTTCTTTTGCTGTGTTTAACAAATAAATAGTATAGTTCACGCCCAATAAGACATTACAAGCACTCGAGCAAGAAAGAGGAAAACAAACGAACTAAAGGAATAAGGAGACTCGTCGGAGCAAAGTCCGTTTAGGCAAGGCAAACGACATCCGTCTTCACAATGCAAGAAAAGGGAATCACATCGAATGCGTTTATCGGTTTTGAACCGAGAGTTCGATGTAAATCGTGCAAGCAGATTGTGCACATGGACAAATTTGTGCAAGAACAAGTTGCTGAATATCAGCAACAACAAGATGCGCAATTGTTGGTTGCTTCATGCTATGCTGCAAACAAATGTGTCGAGTCTCGAGACCATTCTTTTGCATTCGAGTGATGTACACTCTGTTAGTACATGCACATGGAGACATTTGTGCAAGAACAAGTTGCTGAATATCAGAATCAACAAGAAGACCAATTGTTGGTTGCTTCATGCTATGCTGCAAACAAATATGTCGAGACTCGAGACCATTCTTTTACATTCGAGTGATGTAAATTCTATAGAACATGAATGAACGTAAACGGATTAAGCGTGTCTATAAAATCCACAAACATAACCAAGTTCAGTACATGCATTCTAAAATTACACCTTGTAAAGGAGAGTTGTCCCTATGTATAAACAACAGTCCTCGTAAATGAAGCCTATATGGTCATTAGAATTCTCTTCTTTCCCGAAACAGAGAATTCTAACCAACCGTATCATATGTCACGTGACAATCTCGAAGGGGATATTAACTAGGATAATAACGAAACAAAATTAAGCTCTGATACCATGTAAAACATCAAACCTACTATCAATTAGTCCTAAGTGGAGGGCCAACCAATTTCATATAAACAAGCATCATTCAAGCTACAGCAAAGTTACTACATTTTGGTTCAACATTTGGCAAAACCAAAACTAAAACTTGATCAACATATGAACAAGAATCAAGCATGTAAATGCGAATTTCTAAGTTAATTATCTCTGCTGTTATTCACCTAAACATAACAGTGTCAAGTTAAAGTTCAGATAATATTAACTAAGAGGAAAGCAAAGCTTACGCAGCCCAGTACTCAACAATACTTCTTAATCGATATCGGAACAGCCGCACAAATCGCCGATCGACAATTACAAGACTTCAACGACCCGATTCGCATAAACGACACCAGCGACACCACAACCGTCTTAACCTTAATCACCACCTTCTTCAGCCTCCTCGGCTTCGTCTTGGGTTTTCCCCAACCGTCGCCCACGGCGGATAACTTGTACGACCGCAAGAAAATCTGCCTCTTCTTAGCTCGATCTCGCCTGTAACTCAACGAAGTCAGCACGCTCGGAGCTCTCCTCTTGGAAAACGCCCTGTACTGACCCGAAGCTTCTTCCTTTGTTTCTTCTCTTTGGTCCAGCAGCTCGTAGCCGTCGGCCCTGCGGCTGAAATTTGCGGTGGCGTTTCGAACAAGAGAGTTCATGGCTGCTACCTAACCACCAGCTCTGCAACTGCAGCCGGAGATGGAAATGGTTGAGCTTGATGATACTGTTATATATAGAAATGGGTCGTTTTTAATTCGTAATTTATTACTCTTATAAGATTAAATCACCATTTTTTTTAATTTGATGAAGTTGTTGAAAATCAAAGCTTTTGACAATCGAGATGGGCGGCTGCCTATGCTATGAATCGATTACGTTTGTGCTGACAATCAAGGAATGTATGATCTCATGATGCTACACGTGGTAGTTTGCAAGGAATGAACGGTCATGATTTGTCTGAGTAGGGTTCAATTCAAAGATGCACAGTCCAGGTAAAAAAAGTTTGATATTCCTATAAATGGCTATGAAAGCAACATTAATGAGTTTTTTTATTTGATTTTCCCTATTGCCTACTGGTTGTTGTTGACCTTTGACCAAATAGTGATGTATATGGTATTTTCCTTTAGAGTTAATTTATTAAATTTCTTCTAACTATGATTCGAATTTTAAATTTGTTCTTATTCATCGATATATCTTAGTTGAGTTATTAAAGTGACAATATTTTATTAATTATTTCTTTATATCAGTTCAGTTGTCAGTTTGAACGTAAAAATTTAATAGAATTATTTAAAACACATAGATCAGATTTTTAAAATTGTGTTCTGTTGTACGAATAGTTTGGATTTAATAGGTTAAAATTTTCAAACATAATTATTAAATTTAGGGTAAACTACATTGGTAGTCACTAAATTATTAAGGCACGTTTAGTTTGATGAAATCGAAAAAAAAAATTAATTCCATGATCATTGTCTTTAAAAAATGTTGACATGACAAGTTAAATGTTTTTCCCTAAAAAATAATCTTAATTTTCTAAAATTCCAGCTGTCACCGAGGCCAAAATTTCAATGAACTCCACTTCCATCTGCCAAATCCAACAGTAGAAAAGATCTTTTTGATATGAATAACAATATAGTTTGGGTTCAAGCTAATTTGACAGTTAACAACGGCAGCAAAAGTTTTAATTTTTGGTTTCGTTTGAAACTTTTAGTTCTAATTCACCACTAGTAATCATCAAATCAACTGAAAACTAAATTATGCTAATCTTTTGGCAAAACAAATCTTTTTCACCACTGAAAGCATTCGTAAATTTGGAAAATTAGAGGGTAGGGGAAAAATCTTTTAAAAAGTTGTATCAGTATCTCTTAACGAGAGCTAACGGCAGTAACCACAACGAGAGCGATTAAAAATTTAGTGATTATAATGATTTTTTTTATTCCGGTGATCAAAATGAAAGTGTCTTAAAATTAGCACGTATTTCTTTTTCTAACTATTCATACAATAAACACGTATTTATTTGAATTTTAATTTTACATTTTTTAAATATATTTTAGGTCAAATTCAAATAAACACTTAATGTCTAAAGTACCAAAGTGAGAGTGATTAAAAGGGATATATGTGCATCCGTTGAGTGATTCTGGTAATAAAAGATAATATTGTTCCTCTTAAGTGATTTAAGTTCGACAATAAAATTTATAAGTGTGTACGTGTTTATTCAAGTTTAAAATCAGATTAAGATACTTTATTTTAATTGAATTAGAATATATATGGATATAAGAGTTTATCAATTGTCACACTTTACTTCTGGAAAGGCTATAAATTAATTACAATAGCAACTTTAATGGTAGGCTGGTCCAAATGTTTGACCAGGAAAAATCAGTGTAATTAAACTTCAAATACAGGTTAGTTAACAATAAAAAAAATCAGGAAATGTGTATTCTTTTGCAGAAAAACGATGGGATCGAGGAAGAAATAATTATTAATTAAAACTAAGAGTGGTTTTCATTAAACTTTAAAATATAATTACAACTTGTAAAACGGTACCCAAAAATATAATTAACTAATTAAAATCATGATTTTCACATGTACGGTCTAGCTTCTTCTTTTTTTAATTATTCAACGTTTTTCACGTCATTTCTTGCGTGATCTTCTTTTGTATTTGAGATTGACTAATACGCAAATAATAAAATAAAGAGTTTGATCAAAATATTTTAGGTAGGGTACTCTGAAAAACTATTTCAGAAATATATATATATATATATATATATATATTTAATGCACCTTAAATGTATATATTAGTTTAGTACACTAATAATGGATTATTTAATAATATAATATTTTGAGAATTTTAAAATTTCTAATAATGTGATAATAAAACAAGTCACACATTTATACTTTTTTTACTTTTTTTTCCTCTTAGCTTTCTTTAAAAAAAAATACTCTATAACTCAAATTATTAGAGAAAATACATCACTAACCTTTACCATCATAGACGGACCTACATTGGTCCTTGCCCCACGCATATTTTTTTTTTTACTTTTAATTTAATATAATTTTTGAAAAAGATTAAAATAATTATAAATTTTGGGTGGCAATCGGATGGAGAATAATGAAGAACCGTGGGATCCGAACCGACGGGTATGGAAAATAACCGAAATTTTTACCCACGAGGACGAGGATGAGGAGAGTTTTATCAGCGAAGCTTAAATGGAGATGAAAACGGGGATTGCTATATTCGAACCGCGGGGATAACCGAACCGTACTTACATAAATCATCGTGAGATCCTTGAAAAATATCAACAAAGATCCCTCAATATTTTACAAAGTTTGATGGACATAAGAGTAATTCACCCATTTTTTTAATAAAAATCAAATTTCCCACAACCTGAGTTTGACTTGTTGGAGTAAGTTTGAAAATTCTCCGTAAATTTCATAAAAATAATTTAAAAGTGGTGTATGCATCGTTGTAAACGTGATTCAGTTTAGTTTTGTTTAAAATATACGATGTTCGATTTTGATATGTATTTTAAAAAAATATAAATATTTGAATGTTGAAATGTAATAAAAACTTGACAACAGATTTCTTAAAAAACAATTTTAGCGATGACTTTGAAAAATTACAAAAAATTCTATAAGATAAATCAGGAAGCGAGCCTTATATACTATAACCATACGGGAAGTCTATATTTATTTAAAATGAACGATTCTTGATTTCGAGTTATATATTAGGAGTTATTAATTTTTTTAGTGAGAAAAAGTCAGAAGAAAAGACTGCAAACTGTTTCTGAAAACAACAAAGGAAGTGACTTCAGAAATTCGCCATAAACCGTACGAGTAAATATAGAAGAGGTGATTTATATGGTTGAAAAGATTATCGAATCTAGTTCCTTTTAGAACAAACATATCATGGTTTAGAATTGTAGATTATTAGTTACATATTTTCTTTCAAAGGTAGTGCAGACTGTCATGTTTCAATAGTAAATAATTTAGTCATGTTTTATAGTTTTGAAATGGTTTGTTTGTTGTTTGTAAAACTAAATTTATTATTTATGTTTGTAATTTTGGAGATTTAGTGTTGAGTATTTGTTTTAATGTATTAATTTTTGTTTATTTTTAGGGTACGGGGATTAACCGAGAACTGCGGGGATCCGTAGGGGATGGGTATGGAGACGAAAAAATAACCTTAATGTTTAATGGGGATTCTCCGAAACCGCACTCGTAAGTGTTGGGGATGGAGTGGGGATTGCAAAGCAGTCCCCGACCAGCCCCATTCACTTCAACTAAAGGTCATTTACGGCCCAGGCCAGTAGTTATACAAAATTCAAATCTTAACATGAAAATATAATACATCTCTACTTAATAAAAAAAAGACGCGTGAGATTTTTCAATCACATTTATGAAATTAAAATTCTTCACGTTTAGTATGTCAAGTAATAATCAATTTTTTTTGAACAATTACTATTAGAAAAGGTGAAATTTGATCCTAATAGATAATAAACTCACAATTTAAAGAAAAGTGTCAACTGAAAACGTTTAACAATATACTCTAAAAATTGTTGACAAATAATAATTAATTTTAAATTAGTTTCTATGAACATGAATTAAACGAAGTCTAAAATAGTGAAAATGACAATTTTAAATTAAATACAATTGATTTGCTAAAATTGAAAACAAAACAGTAAATATTCTTATAGTCATCGTTTATAAGGATGTTATATTTCGATACATAATATATGAAAAAATTCTCACAATATTTCATATTTAATATATACTATCTAAAATTTAAATCATTTAACTCTGAAAATCATAGCTTAAAATCTAAACTAAATTTCAAAATCTTAAAGTCGACAAACTTGTATAAACTTTAACTTACATAAGTATTATTTTTTTTTGGAATCCAATAACAAAATCCATGCACCTAAACAAATAGGGTTTGCGAATCCAACATTGGGCTAACCAAATGCTAAACAGCCCATATCAACTTAATAATAAAGCCCTTCTATTATTACTTATTTATTTTATTGATATAGTATATGTTTTCTTTCTTATAGTTTATATTCAAAATTCGTGACTCTTTTTCCTAACATTTAACTTTTAAGTTAAAATATGTTTCATGTAATTTTTTTTGACAAACCGTAATTCTAATTCTAATTCTACCTAGAGAAGAGGAGAATGAAAGACTAAGGAAATGAAAGGAACGTTTCAAGTGAGTTTAGAACCCATGACCTAAGGCAATATGAGGGAACAAAAACGAGTAACTTGACTAACCGACCAAATATACTTGCTCATGTCGATTGTACTCGAAACACGAAACGATAAATTTACAAAACCGAATCTGTTGGTTCAGCGTCATTTTAGTGGTAATTCAGCGTGGTTGGGGAGGCGATTAACTTGCCCTGGCGTGAACGAAAGCTACAATCCGGCTGTCATCAACTCGGTGTGTTTTTTACTTTGTGCCGAAGAGTTTCACACGTCGGGCTTTGGATTTTGACCCTATTTTGCAATCTACTTTAATCCAACCTGCAAGTCAAGTCATCTAAAATTCTAAGTTAAGGCAATTCTATTTTAATATTAATACACTTTTCATTGCTCATATTTTAACTTTACCTGGTCCCTCGTTGATTTTTTAGTTCAGATTCAGTCCTAAAAACTTTAGGATCCATGTGCTTCAAGGTACTTGTGGAAAAGGAAATTGTGGGCTGTAGAGTGTTTGAAGGTAGTAAAACTACTGGCACTTCATGGAAACTCCTTACAGGTTTGGACCCATGTGCTTTGCTTTCTTCATGTTTTTGACTTAGTCGACCTCCCACTACTTATATCCGGGGCGGATTTAAGATTAAATATTTGAACTCAAAATTTAAAGATAATGTCCAATATTTAAATTTATATGATTTAAATTGCTATTAGATGGAAAATTTAAGAGCACAAGCTCATCCTTCTTTAATTCTATCCATGCTTAATTTAATACACTTAATAAGCTACCAATAACCAGTTGGTCTTGTGGGTTAAAGGCTTAAGGCGCTAAGTCCCTTGAGTAAGGTCAGAAGTTCAAATCTTGATATTGTGATGGAGAATGTTAGGCTGGGAGGGTTGCACCTAGACCTGGCAAACTTGACCCGAAACCCGAACAAAGACCCGAACCGAAACCGAAAATCAACCCGAAATTTGATACGAAACTCGAAATAAACCGAACCGAAATTGAACCGAATTTAGTTGAACCGAATGGACCCGAACCGAATAGACTCGAACCGAATGGACCCGATTAATAGAAATAAAGAAAGATAAAATATGAACAGCCGTACAAGTCACTAAAATGTCAAATATATTGACTTTATAAAGTCATATATAGGGTGTAAAAATCTGACCAACCTAAAAATTTGATTAAAATCGACTAATCTCTCATTGAACCGAAAATAACTGAACCAAAATCAACCGAACCGAAAATCAACCGACCCGAAATGATCCGAAACACAATAGACCCAAACTAAAATCGAACTGAAACCGAATTTGAACCGAAAATATCAGACCCAAAATAACCAAAACCGAAATGACTCGAACCGAACTCGAACCGATTGACCCGTTTGCCACCTCTAGTTGCACCTATATTGGGCCTATGCGAAATGCGGTCCAAATTAGTCGACTAACTGTAAAATTCGATCTGAATTAATCAACCAAAAAATTGAATACAGATAGTTAAACACAAAATTTAATAAGTCTTATTTTTAAGAGAGATCAAATAACTATTAGACTAAAATTTATTAGGTACTTCAAGTTCATGACATGGGTCTAACCCCTGCCCAAATGCCTTCCATCTCTACTTCTGCCCTCCTAGCCCTTAGGAAGTAATTATATTTTTTAATAGTATTAAAGTAATTATAACGTAATATTTGTTTATATTTTTTATTAATCATTTAATAACGCACATACACCTTGTAAGTAAAATTTATTAAATTCGAATCTAATAAAATAAACACTATCTTTTTATTAAAATCACTTGTAGAGTTCAAAATAAATAATACGTACAATAATCTATTTATACAATAATATTTTATTTCGGTATCAAAATAAATACATACAATCAACATTCAATAATTCTCATAAGCTCAAAAACCTATTTAACTCCAAATCAAAAAAAAAAAACCCAAAATTCTAAGAACTAGAAATGAGATATTTTGTTGGTTTTCAATTAGTGATCAGTCAATTCCATGGGGACAATAACCAATAACAACATTAGCCGCGTCGAATCCCGGTGAAGTAGTTGAAGTCATGGTGCTGGACCCTTAGTTGCTTCAGCCACGAATCCGCCACGCTCGACAGCGACACCACCTTCTCCCGGTCCCGTCCGAAATCCCCCGATAACCACACGTCCCCTTGCATCTTGTAAGTAGCCAACCCGAACGGCGGAACCGAGATGCCATCCCCTTCCTTCCGCTTCCCTCCGGCACCCTCGACGCCGTCCTCCTCCGGCTCCATATCTGCTCCCAAAACAAAACCAGATATTATGAGTTTATGATTACTGCTTCTTTCTTAAGAGAAATGGATTGAAAAAAAAAACCTTGGAAAGAAGATGAAAGAGTGTGGTAAGTAAGAAAACATGTGGACAAATCCTTTACGGTCCTCCCCATCGGAATGTGGTAAATTGGGTACCTGAAGATATTACCAAACATCAAATTCATGAAAGTTTTTGCTGTTTTTTTTTTCTGGTTTTTTTCTTTTTTCTGGTTATGAATTGCTTGTCGTGTCGTGTGTGTGTTCATTTGACGGTGAAAGAGATGGAAACAGACCAAGCAACTGCCATCCAACTGGCTGGAGAAAGATCAACGCTTCTCAACGACATCAAACCTGGGAATCTTCCGCACAATCCATTAATCTGTACAAAAACAGAGCATTTTATGTTTTGAAACACAAATTTAAAAAAAAAATCATTTTTTTTTGGTTTTTTATTACCTTATCCACTAAAGGGACTCTTGCATACGGAGTTGATGTCTCGAAATACTGAAAGTAAAGGTAACCCAATCTGTTATTCACATGCCAAACGCTGTCTTGCTCGGAACCACCGTCCTCCGACGATCCTCCGTCCCACCGCCATAACTTGTCGCTCTCGCTGTCGTCGCAACTTGAATCGCTCTCCCCATCGCCTGATTCCGTCTCTTCCCTTAAGCTGTTGACCGGAGAATTGCCGGTGAAGATTTGAACGGCGGAGAGATACGGGACATAGTATTGGACCAAGGTTTCGTAGTTGTTCAACACGATGGGAACTCCAGCTCCGTACGCACTCCATTCATCGTAACAGTTCCAAAGATCGGATAATGTGAAATATTCGACGTTTTCTGTGTCCGAAGGGTGCCATAAACGGTTAAGGCTCGTAATTTCGCTCTGCAAAACAAGACATTAAAGTGATGAACACAAGAACAGAGCATAAACCCAGAATCAAAATAATGTTTTTTTTTCCTTCTTTTTGCTAACCTTGGGAAGGAACTGTGATTTTACTGTCGGCGTTGTGCAATGGAGAAAGCAATCGAGGTTTGACCGAGTTAACCCAGTGTCGAAAACCATGACTGTAACAAGAAACACAGAAAACAGGGGAGAAAGACAGGTCGAGATTGTGTCTGAAGAGAAATCAAACTCTGACGTTTGGAGATTTTAAGGGAACAGAAATGGGAGAGAAGACAAATGGACAAATAAATAAAAAAACAAACAAACAAACAAACAAACAGAAATCTCTGTATTCGACCAAGTCTTTGTTTGTACTTGACAAATGTTGTCTAATTCAACTCTTTTCTTTTCCTTTGAACATAAAAGAAAACTCAAGCCGACTCTGTTTTGATCAAAAATGAAGAAAAAAAATACAAACTTTCAGGTTAATTTAAAAACCCAGTACTAAAAAAAACAGCCCAATAATCTGAAAAACAAAGGGAGTCTGAGAAACCAATGAAATCGAAAAGTTCGACTTTCAAAGAAAAAGTATATACTCCCTCCGTCCCATTTAAGGTGTCCATTGTTGACTTTTCACGCAGTTTTAGGAAGAAAAAATTTGTGTAAGAAATGTGATGTAAATGAATTAAAAAGACAATTTTACCCTTAAAAGTTAAAGTTTGTTTTGTTGGAAAACTAAATAAAAGGATAGAAAGGGAAATGCACATTGTAAAAGTAGTTGATTTTTTTAATGAGACATCTTAAGTGGGACAATTTTAAAACACAAAAGAGACATTTTAAGTGGGACGGAGGGAGTATTTTTTTCCCGGGAAAAGCATGGCACAAAGTCGTAAAAGAAGAAATAAAGTCAGAGGGATACTGTTTTGGAAAATAAAATCTTTATAAATAGGTAGAATTTTAATTAGTAGAATATATTTGTAAGTTTAGTCCAATAAAAGCATTAAATATAAATACTACTTTTTAAGGTGATAATTAAATAATCTTTAATTAGTATAGATCTGTATCAGTTGAGTGAATCCTAGTAAATATATTACAAAGGAAAAAAGTTGAAATTTTTATTGGAGTAGGTTATTAATTAAAAATTAGTAGTAGTTTTCAAAATAATGTTATTTGTTTTTTTTAAATAATGCATAAGGAAAAAAATATTTTTATAAATAAATGCTTAAGTTAATAGAGCCGTTTTTAATTTCTTTATTGAGTTATTTTCAGTTAATTGTTAAAACAAATTTAAAGATTTTATGAAAGTACAAATAATGATTTATTTTTTTCGTGTGAATATTTGTATCTGATTCATTAACCGATTAATTTGAACTAGATATTATATAAATTTATTATTGGGAAAACCAGGTTAGCAACTATGTTGAGGGGTGTGAGGGGCAATTGACCCCCTCAACTTTGATGGTCTAGTTATATTTTTGGCCATTGATAGTTTTAAAATCATTTCAATTAAGTCATTATCCCTCCCAAAATTATGCAGTATAATTTATTTTTAGGACCTTATCAGTTTTAAAATTAATTAAATTAAGCATTGACCTCCAATTTTTATGATTTAATTGCTTTTAAGACTTTTTAATTTTAAAATTAGCAAACTTAAATACTATCCCCTTTAATTTTTTATGGTTTAATTACTTTTTAGATCTCGATCATTCCAAAGTTAAACATCTTGCCCCCTCACGATTCAATCCTGGCTCCGTCCCTGAGGAAAACTCTTCCGATCTAACTTGTTCTATTCAGAACGCCATAATTTAAAACTCTTGACCATTTATCGTCTCAACTCATTAAACTAACTAGTAATTTGTTTTTTTGTCTTTATATAAATATATTTATAAATTTTATTTTATTGGGACTAAATCTATGACCTAATTGGAAGAAATCCTTAAAAAATCAATACTATTGAAATTTTTGTTAGACTCTGACTACAAAGATTTGATTTTTTTCCCTTCAGTTAGCCATGGTTTTATTTTTAAAAATAAATATTAGTTATACTTTTATTTCATTTATTATTTGCAAACTCCTTAAAAATTTTAGGGAAAATAAAAAAAACGTGGGTAATCTTTATTAATATTTTTTAACGTTTTATGTTATTTCGATGTTATTTATATTCCTTTCTCATCGTTTATAGACAACGTTGGAAATAAATCATCCTGCCAATGAAACATAATCGGGGAAATTCACAAATGATATGTAATTTTATTTTGTTAATATCGGATTCATATTTCAATTAATTAAGCTAAACCTTCAACAGTTAAAACTTAAAATTATAAATGCAGCCATTAATTTGGGAAAAAATCGAAAATTTCCATAGCTCATTAAAAAATTTCTATTGATAAATGATTTTGCTAACTTCTTTTAAATGTTTAGGCTTCCATTAAAAGCAGCATGTAATCATAACATTTCTTTAACAAAAACGTGTAATTTCATACCAAAAGTGCAAGCATTTAGAAAGTTACAATAAAATATTAGGGAACACGAAATTATAAAATATTAAAAATATAAAACTACATCATCAAATTATGGCTATGTTTGATAATTAGCTGATAGCTGATTGCATTAGTTTATTCGACTAGCGGATTGTATTAGCTTATTGTATAAAAGTGTTTGGTAAAATTAACTAATAGGTGATAGGTGATAGCTGTTAGATTATTTAAACAAACAAAATGACATATAAGGACATGATTATATGCAATACTTCTTTGAATAGATTATTAGTTATCAATATTTTGTATCTAATTAGATCTATAAAATTATTTTTAATATAACTTTTCTAAACATATTCGAATGATTTATATATTAATTTATTATTTATATAATTATTTTAATATAATATAATTAATTAATTAATTTAAATACACATATAAATATGCGATAATAAAAAGAAAAGAAGTAAATAAGATTAGCTTATAAATAGGGTGAGAAAATATTTAATTTAAGTTATTTTGAGATTTTTGGTAACTGATAATGGTAAAATAATCTTTACAACTCTAATATCAAACCTCTAATCTCAAAAAACTCATATTATGAGATTTTTTCAAAATTAGCGGTTTTACTTCAATCCGCTCTTTATCAAACAATAATATTAGCGGATTTGACGGGTTAAACCTTTAATTATGCCTCAAACCTCTAATTTTTGCCTAAATCTCTCTTTACCAAACAAGACCTATGTAAGAATTTAAAATTATCAGGGTATTTGATTGTATGTGGCATGCCTCTTAAATACAATCCACAGTTTAAACAGAGATAGATAATTTTAATTTAACAAGCACAATTGACATAAATTGTATTCCTGAGCCACATATTTGGCTGAACACACCTTTAATTAAAATCATATAATTAATATTTGATTCGATTTGATTCAGAATTCGTTAGAAGATGAGATGTAGATGGTAGGGGTAGGTCCAAAGAGTCCTAACCTAACCTAACTGCATAAGGATGAAAGCTGATCGCTGCCACAGTTTTTCATCAAAAACGTTAAATGGCATTAATATCGATGGCTCCTAGTTTTGAAATTAAGACTTTGGTTTTGATGGAATTAAGTCTTAATTTCAAAACTAGGAGCCATCTATATCAATGCTATTAACGTTTTAGATGGAAAAAGTTAGATTTTAATTCAGAATTTTCTTTTTTGATCATGGAAATTAGAAGTTAGGGTTACATGTTCTGACAGTAGTAGTAGTAATAATGGAGTAGGAATAAGGATGATGAAGATGACACTAAGCAGTAACGAAATTAAAAAGTTGAGAGTTCAATTCTTAATATACCAATTTGATTAACTGCTATGTCACTAACCGTTAGATTTTTAACGGCGTTAGACCAATTTGTTACTTTTTAAGTCGGGGGACCCGTTTGTAACTTTTGATAGTCGGGGGACTATTTATGTAGTTTATCCTTTTTTAAATCTAGCTATAAGGTAATAGTTTTGTTCGATTGCATAACTGGATAAATCTACGCATATTTGCAAACTACTACGCTACTCGAATATGAATCATTTAAGGAGAATATTTCAGTATTCCACCCTTTATTATTGAGAGCACTCAATGAATTTCATTATTATTATCTTTTGAAACACTGGGTGAGTATTGGATTGAATCGTGTGAAGAAAAAAAATTAAACCAATTTTATTGAGGAGTTATATTTTATTATTTTAACTAATTTTACAATGTTTTTAGATGAAATTCGAGTCAAACAAATTTATTTGAGTTAAATTAAAAATATGTCAGATTAAAATTTTATTGACTATATATATATAAAACTAAAATACAAGGTAGAACAACAAAAAATTCAGACCATATATTTATTTGAAAACTCTTTCAAAGAAATAAAACAAAATTTTGATTTCATAATTTATATTTTTAATACACCGAATTTATCATTTTGAAAAAAATATTAGGTTGAATTAAATCGAAAAAAATATAGAATTTTTAAAATATATAAACGTTTAGGGTTTTCTAACTTCTTGAAGATGTTTCCATCTTTTTTGTATTTTTTTGAGGGATGGATTTGCACATATTGCTAAGAGGGATTTCAAAATCAAAACACTAAATAATTCGAATAACATAATTTGAAAACTAAATAATTAGAAATTTGATTTTTTTAAAAATCAAGATCGAATTTTACTCGCCCTTAAAAAATTATGATCATGAAAGCAAACAAACAAATGACTATAGCCCTGTTTGGTAAACATCTTTTTGAGCTAAAATTAGAAGTTTGAAGCATTTTAGAAGTTTGACCAATCAAATCCGCTAATTTAGATGTTTGATAAATAGCGAATTGAGGTGAAACCTCTTATTTTAAAAAAGCTTCTTTTAGGAGCTTTTTGAGTTAGAGATTTGAATAAAATACTTGTAAAGACTATTTTGTCCTTGATAATTATATTTTTTTCTTTCTAAATTTGAATAACTAATAAAATTAAAAAATAATTTCTTAAATAAGAAATTATTTTTTATCGGCAAGTAAGTATGATTTTATTGAAAATAAGAAATTAATATATAGATTAATATATACATTTAAATTTTATAATTATTAAAATTATACTAAAAAGAGAATTTCACAAATAAAATATAATATATACATCCTTCGTATATGCTTAGTAATGATGTTAAAAAAAATAATTTTTATAATCCAATTAATATTTATAGATACAAAATATTAATAACTAATAAATTATTCAAACATGTATTGAATACAATCATGTCCTTATATGTCATTTTGCTTGTTCAAAGAATCAAACAACTATCAGCTATCAATTAATTTTACCAAACGCTTCTATACAATTAGCTAATGCAATTCACTAATCAAATCAACTAATGTTATCAACTATCCGCTATCAGCTAATATAATTCACTAATTGCCAAATAAGGCCATAATTTTTTTTTCCTGGTAAATTAATTACAATATGAGACTCTAGGCGTTGTATAAATAGCCTAAATTCTTGTCCAATGCCAATCTTTCCCTCGGTGCGAAACTCGGTGAAAGAATTTAGGGGTGTTAATTTAAAAATTTAAAATAATATTTATGTTTAAATTAAAAATTTTAAAAAAATTAGAAGGTTTAATTTATATATTTAAAAATAGTTGCGGTTTAATTTATAAATTAAAAGATTGATGGTGGCAACGCCAAGCGTAGCTTTGCACTCTTCCTACAAACTCGACAAAAGTTGCATAGTTGTTATAAGTGTAAATGATTTGAGCTCGAATAACGTATTGTATAAAATTATTTGGTAAAATTAGCTGATAGAAGATATTTGATAGTATCAATTGATTTGACTAATAGATTATATTAGTTGATTGTATAAAAGTGTTTGGTAAAATTAACCGATAACTGATAACTGTTTGATTATTTAAACAATCAAGATGACATATAAGAACATGATTATATTTGATACTTGTTTGAATAATTTATTAGTTATTAACATTTTGTACCTATTAATATTAATTAGATTATGAAAATTAATTTTTTAATATCATTGCTGAGCATATATAAAGATGTACATATTAATTTTTTATTTGTAAAATTATTATTTTTTAATTTAATTTAATTTTAATAATTATTAAATTTAAATGTATAATGTAATTTCTTATATATGAAATTATATTTTGAATATAATTTTATTAATTATTAGATTACATGCATTTATTAATTTTTTATTTATAAAATTTTATTAGTTAATTAAATTTATGTTATTTAAAGAAAATTTTATAATTATTAAGGATAAAATAGTCTTTACAAGTCTATTATCCAAACCTTTATCCCAAAAAGCTCCTAAAAGAAGCTTTTTTTTTTTTTTTCAAAATGAGAGGTTTCATCTCAATTCGTTATTACAAATTACAATACCCTATTTACCAAATAACCTCTAAACATGCTTCAAACCTCTAATTTTAGCTCAAAAAGCTATTTACCAAACATGGCCATTAACTTCTCATAATTCACACACTTAACCTCAAATTTACAATCTCAACCATGATAAATTACACAGGCACTATTAAGCAGTTAAATCCTGAAGTTTTAATGGAAAAATCCGGCTTCCCTTGGTGAGCGGTGGCTGGCTACCGGTACTTAGCGTTTCTTTCATCTTCCTCGCGATAAGGCTTTTTCGGCGGTGTCCATTTCTTCAAGAATCCTAGCCTTTCTCTTCGCCGGGATCGGCGCTGTTGGTCCGAAGCTAATATAATGCCCGGAAATAGCATTCAGTGCCGAGTACATGTCACGGAAAGAAGCTCTACCCAACAAAGCCTTCTCTCTTCTGTACTTAGCCACCCACGAGTTGGACGTCTCTCGAAGCTCAGCCACGGCGGCCGCAATGTTGGGATCGTTCTTGTCCATATTTATGGTGCTTCTTACTTTGTTGATCACTTCGGCAGTCTCCTTCACGTACTCTTCGTCCGACGCAGCAAATGCCGGCCGCAGCCCTGCAAGAGAAAGAGTTGCTGTGGCGGTGGTGGCGGCTAAGGCAGCAAGGGACAAGAATTGGCGCCGTGCTAAGGGTTGTTGGTGTGGCGGCGGAGAGGCGGGTGTGGCTTTGGCTGTGACGGGGAGGAGGGGTTTGGGTTTGGATGTTGGGGTCAGCAGTGTTGGGGAGGCCATTGTTTTTTGTGGAAATGGCGAGGGATTCTTTGTGTTGGTGGTTCGAGAAAAGAGAAGAAGAGAACACCGGCCCCGGGGGGCTTATCGCCTTATCTAAGTTGTAGATTTATGGATGAGATATGATCCAATAACATCGGCCCATGTGGCAACACATTTATAATTTTGGATTAAATTGATTAATCGAATGAACCGATTGCACCGTGCAGAACTGGTGCTCGAACCCAAACCATTCGGATAAATTACATCATCTTTTATTACTGGAACAATAAAGGCTGAGCATTGATAGCTAAATGTTCATAGTGTTAAAGTTGTGATTCAAATTTTATTTTTTTAAATAAATGTTTCATTTGTATTGCTCAAAAGCAGAAATTTGCTACAATATACACATTACAATATATACAACAATCATCCTATACCAGAATGCCCCAACTAACACAAAATTGTCTATTAACAGGATCACTACTATCAAAATTAGAATTAGAGGTCTTTAAACACACCACCTCGCGAATTATGCACAGTAAATCTTCAACACATCTATATTTACCTCTAAAAACTCTATGGTTCCTCTCCTCCCGGATAAAGTATATACAAGAACACCAATCAATCTTTAAAATATAAACCAACAAAGATCTACCATTCGGCTTTGAATATGCCCAAATGAGCTCATGTTCTCACGAACCAACACCTCTGTGCAGATTGCATAATCTCAGAACATCCTGTAATAATTTTTTAGACAAGGCATAGTCAAAGAACAGATGCTCATGCGTTTCCTCCGCATCCCTACACAAAACGCATTGTCCTTCAATTTGGAGACCCCGACGCGAAAGCCTATCTTTAGTTAGAAGCTTATCTTTAACTTTTTAGATATGTTTTTTTTTCAAATTCTATTTTAGTTCGGTCTAAGATGTTAAGTTTTGCAGTGAACTGTACTTTTTACTTAGCGTATTTGAGTAAGAGTATAAAACTCAATTTGAATAGTATTCTTTGACTTAGTAATAGTTTAGAAATAAAATTAGAAATAAGTTGAACAAATCCTACGTTACCTATAGATATAATTTTCTTGTAATCCATTTTTTGACATAATAATAGTTTTATCCTTTTATCCATGAATTTTTTTTGTTTTGGATTTTTCACTAAATCTTTGTCTTATTTTTTTGCTTTTACTTACTACCGTTTCCCCCTTTTTTCGTCGTTATTGTTCGTTTAATTATTATATATGTTTAAAGGGATAACCCATCAATTTACCTTGTTATTAATTAAAATATCCTTTAAGATGGTCTATAATCATTTCACGGCCCAAGTATTTTTTTTAGATTTTAATAAAAATAATTCTATATTTGTGGCATATTTATCTTTGTCTTTTAGCATATATATATTTTTTTTATCGTTTTTTTTCTAGGGTTAAATTTGACGATGCCACAATTGATCAAAATGTCGCTTATTTGTAATCTTACTGATCTTCCCCGTTCAGGACTCTCAGATTGAATTTGGATACACTATTTGCGCTAATAGATTCTCACGATGCTCGGATCTGATTTGCGGTTCTCGATGGTCTTTCAATAGCTTGATCCCCTTTTGTGTATGAAAGACTTACCCATTTAATTTATTGATTAATTAATCCGATCAAATAATGTAAATGTTTATTTTAAAACGTTTTTTTAATCCAATTTACTCTCTATTAAGTGTTTTTATTTTATTATTTCACATGATTTCCTTTTAATTTTATTCAGTTGATTTTGTTGTCGATATGCAGAATGGATTATTTTTGACCAAGTTGTAAAAATACCCAGTTTCTCATATTGAGCTGTAAAGTGTGACCTGTGGTCTGGTATATGGGAATCTTTTAGCTAATTGGTCTGGTTGGCCATTACAGCAACTGCATATAATTTTCATGTGAGATCTTATGTCTCGTCGACGGAGTACTCGCGATACCAGGAGCCGACCGGAGGCGGATTCGCCTACGCGTTTCGGACTTGGATTTGGTGAGCACAAGAGAACTAAGAGAACAGTATCTGATCATGTTATCTCCATTTGCCATGCAACATTTGCCTTCTGTACCTAATAGGACTATCCCAAATGGAAAGAGCAGAACTTTCTAATAAACCAGGGGAACTCGAAGAGATCAGACGGTAGCGATCCCCGGAGGATGACTCTGCCGAGGACGGATTGGATTCTTGTGGAGGGAAGCATTCATCAAGTCATACAAGGCCATGGATAAAGAGTTGAAGTCCTGTTCTAACTTGGACTGCTTCTCTAGTGGTAGCACTGCTTGCTACTAGTCCTATCGTGGCTCGATTTTACTCATTTAGGACTCCGATCGTTTCATCGGGCATATCGGCGACTCGTGAGCAATTATGGGATTCAAGGATGACAATGATTCATCGGTTGCAATCCAATTGACGGTCGATCTGAAGCCCGATTTACGAAGTACACCCGAACCGAATTTTTTCTTTGTTCCTTGTGGGCTTACTTGAATTAGTGCAGCATACTAAATACTAAATACTCACCAAGATTTATACACGCATTGAATATGCCATATGGGATATGGCCTTTTGAAGAGAGAAAAATCTCATAACTCACCGCAAAAACTCACCCAACTCGGCAATTCAAGCTAACATAATTGAATGTTGCATGCATTTGCCTGTGTTTTTTTGGAACGTCGCCTTCAAATGGTGTTTTCAACATGGAACCCTCGTTTTAACTCACCGCCGAATGATCAACTAACTCGGTTGAACCTTCCCTATATAAGAATCGGCTGTTAGTCCCCATTCTCACCACCATACCGAGCTTACTATCTCTCACTCTTTTAACTCTGAATTATAATGGCTTGCAAGATGAGTTCCTTGTTTGTTGCTCTCGTTTTCGTCTTCGGCATCCTGCTCGTGCAAGTGATTGCGGCACGAGACGTGCCGAAGAACGATGACCAAATGAAGCATCCCGAGTTTCTGAAACATGACCGCAGTGTGCTCATTCCGGGTCTAGGACGAGTGTTGCTCCCACCGGTTTTCAAACATCACCATCCACACACTACCAGCAGCGGAGGTCACATTGGAAGCAGTGGTGGTTACATTGGCAGCAGTGGCAGCACAACTGGTGGAAGTAGCCAGATTCCGGGTGGTGACGACACGTTTGTTCCGAACCCTGGTTTCGAGGTGCCGATCCCAGGAGGCCGTGGTGCTGCAAGTCCTTGAACATGCTTTGGCCATGGAACTTTGAATCAATTAGTGAATAAAAGGCAATCGGTTGTCGAGATTGTGTATTGTAAGAGTCCTCTTGTAGTTTGTTTGAATTCGAATTTGTTGTCATTTTAGTGAAGTCTAGAGTCAACTTGTGTTTGCATTGTCCAGTTTGAAACAATTTGTGTTGTCCATGTAATAATGTAACTCAATTTCCAAATTAATCATTAATTGTGGTCTATTATGCTACATTCTTTCTCATTCTCTTTAAAGCAAATTTAATTGATTTAGGGTCGGTTCGGCACTGTTTTTGAAGAAGCGCCGCCGAACACCCAACTTTCAGCCCTCGTCACTTAGTTGCTTCACCATTTTTGCTCTTAAACGCAGCTTTTGATGAAGCTGAAAATTTCAGCTTCTCCCCAACTGCTGTTTCTCAACCCAAATCAAGGGTTCAATAGCGGTGCGGAAAGCAGCCTTAAACATCGAAAAGACATTGAATTCATAGAATAAAACATAACGAATTAGTGTCGGAGATTATTGAACTATAATCACCATCCTAAAACATTCTTTTCTATGTCAATATAATTGAAATGGTGGGAATGATTTTCACATTTAAGATGAGGGGACCCAAAGCCAGCATTAAGGGAAAATGAAAGATAAGTATAGAGAATGCATAAGTTGCTATATACGGATGTGATTAACAGTAGAATATGTGAAGATTATCACTTGAGAAAAAAAAGTAAAGAGTTAATCTCAACCATCCATTTCCTCCATTTAACGATCCAAAAAACGTGTAAAACTTAAAGAGTTTTACACAGTGTAAGTTGATCCTAACCCATATATATATATGTATATATATATGGGTTATGATCAACTTACACTGTGTAAAACTCTTTAAGTTTTACACGTTTTTTGGATCGTTAGATGGAGGAAATGGATGGTTGAGATTAACTCCGTGTTTTTAATTCCCAAGTGATAATCTTCACATATTTTACTGTTAATCTCATCCATCCGTTTCACTCATCCAACGATCCAAAAAACGCGTAAAACTTAGAGAGTTTTACACAGTGTAATTTGATCCTATCCCTATATATATATATATATATATATATATATATATATATATATATATATATATATATATATGTATGTATGTATGTAAGCTAGAACGATTGTTCCAACGTCTCATGTCCATTGTGTTAGAGGACATTGCCTGAGATCAAGCATGACATCTTCCAGGTATGTTCCGACATTCGAATACGGAGCTTTCGTGTTGAAATCAGATCGATCGCAGCTTGCTTCGAACCGAAAAAACACTAAGTTGCCTTGATATAAGAAGCACCATAAACTGGGATCCTAAAACTAGATAGACTGTTATCGGAGACAATCCAAGACAGTTAACTTCTGAAGTTTAACATCGTCTTGTATATCTAAAGATCGAACTGCGTCGCACCTTTCGATGATCAAGCTCTCGAGATATCGGAGATTAGACACCAAACAAGTAAGTGTTTTCCAATTATACAAACTATGATCTCATGTTAAATTAGACTCTAAATTTAAAATACATGATATCAATTCTAAAACTATAAGTATCATTCTATTTTGATCATTCTGTTAAAGGTTGAGAATTTAACCCATGACCTAATAAAATTAATCTTCTTTTGAAGGTCTTGAGATTAAAAAAAAAACTTATGGATTCAATTCTCAGTACTTTCAAAAACAAATTAATCTTTAACCAGTACAATTAACGACATGTTAAACAAAGGGTCATAATGGAATGATATTGATGTATAATGGCTTAAAGTCTAACACATTTAGAAATTAGAATGAGGATAGTTCAAGGACTGATTTAAATTATTTTAAAATTAAAAGACTAATTTAAAATGAGACTCATAGTTTAGAGATCTCGTGTGCAATTATCTCTTAAATTATTGACGATCTCTCTTCGCCATCGCCAAGGCCCGGTTGTTTGGTGATTAGGTTGAGACTTGAGAGTTGTTAAGAACTGCAATCCACGCGCATTAACTAAGTTCATTGTTTCAATTAGACTTATATACACACAAATAAGTACTTAAAGCATATTAATTGTCATTTAGGTACTTAAAATATTTTTTTGGTTGAAATAAGTATTTAAAGTATATTTTTTTAGTTGAAATAGGCACTCAAATTATTTTTTAGTCAAAATAGATAGGGACGGAACTAGGGGCGGATTCAGAAATTTGAATTTGGTGGTTCACCGACCAATAATGAATACAATCACATGCAAATCGAGAGTAAATTGAATAAATTATTAAAAAATATATTAAAAAATTTATAAAAAATTAAATTAAAAATTACTAAGATAAAAATAAAATAATAAAATAGTAGTAATAGAAATATATATATAAATATAGTAATAAAAATAATGAAAGTGATAATAATAAAATAATCATAATAAATATAACAATAGAAGGATAAATATATTACAAAATAATTACAATTAAAATAATAAAAAAATATATTAACTACCTAAAATAATAGTAGTATTTTTTAATATTAAAATAAAAATCTAATAACAATAAATATACAATGCCATAAAATAATAAATAAATATGAAAATAAAAATAAACACACTGAAAGATGAAATTAAAAAAAATAAAACTTAAAAAAGGTTAAATAACATGTAATTCTTATAAAAAATAACATGTAATTATGTAAAATTATATTAAAATGAATTACAAACAAAAAGAGAAGGATCAATATGAAAATAACCCTAAAAGAGTAAATGAGATTTTTATTTTATTTTTAATCCCTACGGACGCATTACTTTAGGTTAGGGGGCGAACTTAAACAATCTTAAGGGGTGCAAAAATAAATTTTTAATAGAAAATACATAAAAAAATTAGATTATATACAAATTTTTAATTTTCAAGGGGACGACTTCTTCCTCCAGCTCCCTCGGTTTATTCTTATTTTTAATAGTGGGTCACGTGACCCACCAGGTATCAATGTAGATACTCCCATGGACATAACCATGTAGGGTGTGGGAGGGGCTGTTGCCCCCTCCTAAATTTATTGGTATAATTGAATATTTAGTCCTTTTTAGTTTGAATATTAATTAAATAAGATTTTTGCCCCTCCTAATTTTTAAATTTAAAGGTTTAGTAGACTTTTGTCCCTCTCAATATTGAATCTTAGTTCCGTCTCTAAAAATAGGTACTCAAAGTGTATATTTTTTTTGGGTCAAAATAAGCACCTTATATATATTTTTCAATTTATATCATATATCAACTTTTAAAAACTTAAATAAAAAATATATAATTTAAATACCTATTTTAAGCAAAAGAATAATTTAAGTTTGAATTTTGACAAATACATGTACTTTAAAGAATTATGTGTAATATAAGCCTTTCAATTAATTATTTCCATATCCTTTCTGTGGGTAATTTTCGTTTCAAAGTAAGCCTTTTCTCTACCTCTCGTCTCTTTCAACTCTCGTGCACTTCAAGTATCCAACTTTCTTAATATACTATTATTTTCCTGCTTCTTCATTGCCCATTTTCTGGGTTTGATCAGTTGACTAGATCTGGGCCAATTTCTAATATCAAAAGCCTTAGCTTTTATTCACTGCTTTATGTACTTTTCCCCTGGTATTACTGTTGTGTCGGTTGCTGTTTCTAGCACCTAAATATCCACTGTTTTCTCCTCTCTATTGATAAAGTTCTCTACTTTTGTGTCCAAAGTGATGATCTTTTTGCTTGGGGCCGATGTTTCTTTTGAAGAAAACTTGGTCTAAGATTAAATTGGTGGGTTTTTATGGTATTTTGGTCCCATTTGCTAATAATATTGGTGGGGTTTTTGGCTTGATTCTTCATATTTCTTGTGTTCTTCAGCTTAATCTAGATGCCGGGAGATTTTGGTTTTTTGTTACCCAAAATGAGAAAGCTTTATAGGAAACTTGTGCTGATAAGAAACCCATTGACAAGTGTGAGGAAAAATGTCAATTCGCATTCGGGAAGGGTGTTTAGTGATAGAAAATGGATTATCCCATTTCTTGCAAGCTTATTGGTATCGATTACTTTGTTTTTCTCTGCTGTTTTTTGGTTGTACAATACTCCTAACAGTGGAGATCAGTTGCCATTTGAGATTATCTCCTTTGCTAGAGCAGAGGACTCTAGTGGGTACTTTGTAGAATCGGATTTAAGGAAATCGTTCAACTCGAGTGGATATGCGAATATCGAACCGCCTAGGCTAGCCTATCTTATTTCGGGGACAAAGGGAGATAGTCATAGGATGATGAGGACCTTGCAGGCAGTGTATCACCCCAGGAATCAGTATGTTCTGCATTTGGATCTCGAGGCTCCTCCGCGCGAGAGGCTCGAATTGAGTAACATGGTAAAGAATGATCCGACTTTTCGTGAAGTCGAGAATGTGCGTGTGATGGCACAATCGAACTTGGTAACATATAAAGGTCCTACTATGATTGCCTGTACCCTTCAAGCCATTGCAATTCTTTTGAAGGAGAGCTTGGAGTGGGATTGGTTTCTAAACCTGAGTGCCTCGGATTATCCCCTTGTGACTCAAGATGGTTAGTGCTAAGATTTCGGATCCTTTATCTTTCCATTATCAAGGCTGTTTGTTGTTATTGTCATATCGGTTTGTCTTTGCTTCTTTTATAGTAGGGTGTAGAGAATATTACCATGCTTTGTACTATGAATTTTAACTCTAAGTTGTCTGTGGACTCTGCTTGCTACCACCTAATCTTATCGGAATTACTCGATTTCTTTACAGCATTCGAACAGAATTACATGCTGGCTACCCTCTTGAGCTTCTTTCATAATTCTATGGGAATTTTAGAACTTAAGTCCTAGACCGTGAAAAGGATTTTAAAGAGAGTGGATAGTTTTAACTTCAAGTTCTACTGAAAATTATGTTTATGAGAGGGCTGAATCAATTGTCAAAATGAATGAACTGACTTGTGCAATGGGGTTTATTTCGGTTACCGCCCCAGTGGTTGCCACTCGTACTATCATATTGGTTAGATTTATGGGTTGAAAATTGAAATCTTCAAGGAAGCTCCATCTGTATGTTCTTTCTTGTCATTACAACATGCATTTGTTGCTGTGGAGTATTTTAAGAAACATTAGAGGTTAGCTAAAATGTTTGTGCTCTTTCTAGTTGCGTAATAATATCTGATGCGTGTTTCGGTTGTGCAGATTTGTTGCATGTTTTCTCCAATTTGTCAAGAGATGTCAATTTCATTGAACATACACAGATTGCTGGTTGGAAGCTGTAAGAACTAGTGTACATGCTACTCTTGAAATATTCGTTTCCTTATGCCTTAATGTCACCCACTTTCCATGTGTATTTACGAGCTTTTGCAGGAGCTCAAGAGCAAAACCGATCATCGTTGATCCAGGCCTTTACTTGTCTAAAAAGTCTGACATTGCTTGGACCACTCAACGCCGATCACTACCCACATCTTTCAAGTTGTATACAGGTTGGTTTTTATTCATCTTTGTTGTTTTTTTTCTTCTGAGCAGACCATTGCCGTAATAGTTTCTTGAAGCATTGGTAGATTGCTTGCTTATCGCCACTTTGATTTATGTCGACTGTGTTATGTTGAAATCTCAAATGGTGTTCTATAGTCATTGACCTGCTTATTTCTCTGCAGGTTCTGCGTGGGTAGCGCTTACTAGAACTTTTGTCGAGTATTGTATATGGGGGTGGGATAACCTTCCTCGAACCATCCTTATGTATTATGCGAATTTCGTCTCCTCTCCGGAAGGCTATTTCCATACCGTTATTTGCAACAACAACGAGTTTCGTGGCACTGCAATAAGCCATGATCTCCACTACATTGCTTGGGACACTCCTCCAAAGCAACATCCAAAATCCTTGTCAATGAAAGACTTTGACAAAATGGTGAAAAGCAACGCTCCATTCGCCCGGAAGTTCCATAAGAACGATTCAGTCTTGGATAAAATCGATAAAGAGCTATTGGGCCGTAGTGGTCGTTTTCCGCTTGGAGCTTGGTGTATTGGGAGTTCAGAGGGTGGAGCTGACCCATGTTCCGTACGTGGCAATGATTCTGTGTTTGCACCAGGCCCCGGTGCCGAGAGGCTGCAAGAACTGGTAAAAGGTCTGCTCTCCGAAGATTTTCGGAAAAAGCAGTGTTCTTGATAGTTGTAAAGGGTGGGATAACTGTGAGTGCAAATAACTGTATTCTTTGTTAATCACATAACTATAGAGAATCAATTTTCACATTTTTGTAAAAACAAGAAACTTAAAATCGAAGTTAATGGATCAAAGGTACCAACTGTGACCATTGATTTATGTGTTCTCGCTTATGTTTGATAATATAAAAACCGGTAACAACATCGAGAACGACAACAACGGCAATGCAACCCCATTTCCTCGAGCTTTTCTGATATTACTCAGCTACCTTCAGCTGCTCCGGCCCTGGCACGAGCAATGTGGCTTTCAATGTCACTCAGTCGGTAGCCCTGTGCCGCTGCCAGGACCGCCATGTCTAGGAACAAACATCCTGATTTGATATGCTGATGATCCAGGAGTGCATCCTGGAAGTTTCTGATGAGCCGCATTTGATCTTTCAAGTGCTTAAAGTTTACCCTTTATTAGTTTGACCCGTTTTAAGACTTGTTCAACATACGAGTCCATTCGAGCTCGAAGATCCTTCATAGCTTTAGCACTGTGAGCAGTTTTGGTCTCTTAATTCGATTGCTGCAACCTCTTGTACATCTGCTAGACCACTTCCATATCTTCCTTCACATTGTCTACATTTTCGAAGAACTTATCGAGGTTCACTGTCTCGTTGCTTACGATCGGAATATCTCTCGAATGAACTCGTAAACAGATCATTCATTTCTTCCAAATTTCATGGAACAATTCACAATATATTCTAAAAAATGATTAAAAAACAAACAAAAAAAAACCCTATTTGTAGAGAAATCTATGAATGAAAAGTCAAGGAAATATTTCTTATTCTACTTCTTGTATCTGCCTTTGCTGTGAATTGAGTTCAATCATATAGCACATTAAGCTCCTCTCCTGAATCTGCAAGATTTAACATCAAATGATAATCATCATATTCGGTTTCGAACAAAATATATATATGGTTAAACGATAGTGTTAAGCGTCACGATCCACACCGACATCGAAAGATATTGTCTGTTTCGACTTATTGGGTCTCGTTGTTTTACCTCTAGGATAGATATCATCCGGAAAAGTTCAATGCACTCCTCTAGCAGTAGCCTTTCTTGTGCAACCACCTCTGCTAATTCCGAAACTAACGAGACAGTCTTCTCGATCTGAAACACCATTTGCAGGGCAAGGTTCATTTAGAAGCTACACAGATTACTAGTTTAGCATGTATTAAAATGCGAAAATCTCCATACCCCCGGTGAGGAAGCAGTTAGCATTGACTTGACGGAAGTGGTGAGATCGAATGCATGTCGAAGTGCCATCGAAGCTGATTGTGCGTCGACCTTTGCTCCTTCTACTAGAGGCACTTTGCAAACAACAGCATGCAAACATTCTTTAGTCATGGAAATGGCTGATAAGTGTTGCCTTTCCATCTCTGCCCAAGATTCCAATGCCTTCATCTGCAGATAATACGATTACCGAATTCGATTCCGAGCATAATTATGTAAACATTCTAAAATAAGTATGATTAAAGATGTTTTAGTAGACACTGACTTGAGATTGAAGTATAAAGTCCAACTTGATCTCTAGCTTTTCCTTTTGAAGTTTTAACTTCTTTTGTACCACTGAATGTTGCAGTTTCATAAGACTATTCCACCCAGATAACAGATTGTTCTGCAAAAATCATTAAAGGATTATGTTTCAGATTAGAAAGTTTGGGATTTCAGACATCTATATATACATACCCGAACTTGATTGTTTATGTTCGTATTGACGGCATCGGCTTTAGCATTTGCGTACCGCCATTGAATCAAGCCGTTATGGATCAATCTTAGTTGATGGACACTTTCGACATCACCCGAACCCGGTTGCAAAGCAGATGATTTCTTACTCTTGAACAAATCCATTAATCCCAAATTCAAGAATTTCTCTACACCTCTGGTCCTAGAAGGACTAGTAGGCGGTTTCAAGCTCGAAAACGACATCGGCTTGGCCTTGTTTTCAACCGACATGGTAGGTGACCCTGACCGCCCCGGTGACAACGCCCACTGCGACGTAGAAGCACCGTGTGAGTTAGTCCTCCGTATGATGTTTTTAATGGCGAACTTTTTATTCATCTTGGGAGAACTATCAGCTGACACTGGATGAAGATTACTTGAATCCCAAGTAATCCTATTACTCCTCGATGTTACCTCTTTCAAATACTTTGAAGATACTTCTATCCCGGATTTTCTCGATCCGGGAGAAGAATTAGTTATAATCATAGCCGGAGAATCATTTTTCGAGGCCGAACATTGATCGCTAATCTCCTCTCCGGAATCAACAACACAATTATCCGGTTTCGTCCGAAAAGAGGATGAATATGGTTTTTTATAAAGAGCATTCTCATCAACAGAAAACCTTCCGGGTACAATATTCGGAGAAGACGACGACGATGTCGACGACGACGAAGACGAGTTCGACTTCCTCGGAAAACCCGATTTCGCCGTGTACCTCATGGATCCTCCGATGGAAGGCCTATGATTTTCTTTGGTACTAATTTCCTTGTCAGTCTCGATAAACCTACTGAATTCAGTACGACTAGTTTGCTTGGTGAGTGTATTATTTGTTCTTTTCTCGTAGCTTTTTCGCTCGATGAAATCTTTTAGCCTCTCGTTTCCGAGACAATCGGCCAAAGTATCGAGCTTTTTCGGGTTTGACGAAGCAGAAGAGGTAGCCGTGGCGGTGGCGGTGGCGGTGGAAGAAGGCCAAAGGCCTCCGAGTAAACCAGTGGGAGGGTCATCAAGGTTGCGTTGCTGCTTTCTGGTGTCAACGGAGGTGGATTTGCGGCGGAGAGGAGACAAAGCTTTGTTCGGAGAGTGGTGGCCGGAATCATGCGTGGGTGTTGAAGAAGGAGAAGAAAGGAATCGCGAGGCAACCTCACGGGACTTCGATCGTCGGGGCTTGACGAATTGCTCCGATATGGGTGGCTCGTCGGCGCTGTTCATGGTTTTATCGGAATTGATCGGATTAATCACAGAGAACGTAAAGAAACAATTTTTTTTTGAGATGGAAAAAGATGAGAAGAAAAACAAACGTTTGAAGTGGCGGCAAAATAGATAAATCGATTGCGATTATATTAAGATTATATTAAGAGTTTGGCCGGCGAGTGACAAGGGATTCAAACTGAAAAAACCAACAGATTAAAACTGAAAGATTCGCCATTAACAGACAAGAGTGGATCTGTGTGTTGGTGCCGGCGATCTGGAAAGTTGTGCCATTTGGCTAAATAACTCTTTCTTGTCAACTTATCTTTTTGATGAGGATTAATTCTATCAAAGATTAATATCTTATTAGTTAAATTATATTATCAGTTTAATTATTAGTTTGGATATTAAATAACTGTCTAGATTTTGACGTAAATTAAATATATTTAAAATACGTACGATGAAATAATGAGTATGTGTGTATTTATTATATAAACAATTTAGATATAAGGTGTTAATAAAATTTATTTTTCCTGATTTTTCTTTTACATTTGTTCTTTTTAGTATATCATACAATCAAAGTTGTACATGCATATTTATAATTCGATTTGTATCTACGTCGTTTATGATGACAAAACATTTGTCCGAAATAAGTGAGGGAGCCTACTTCCGAACGAAGCTCTCGCTTGAACGTAGTTGGAGTTAAAATATGTTTGGGGCTTGGCCCTTGCTTATTTCATGTGCCTGTTGTGGTTTAATGAACTTGATAAAAAAAAATCACGTTAAATTTGAATTCCGAACAAATATTTATGACGTATTTGATTGAGTGAAAACATAGAAGGATGGAAAATAAAGGTAACAAATGAAAAGAAGATAAATTTTAAGCATGTTTGGTTCAAAAAAAAAGTGAGAAGAGAAAAAATAGCATGATCAATCATTTTCTATCACATGTATTTTTTTTATTTACAAGAAAATGTAAGAAACAAAAGTGAGTATTATATTTTTATGTCGAAATTTAAACCCATACAAAATGAAATAAGATGAGCAATCTTAGTCATTAGGCTAACTAGTGGATCTCAGAATATTTTTTCATTAATGTGTTTGATTTGAAAGATAAAAAAATTAAAAGAAAATAATGATGCGGTCCATGTAAAATCTATAAAAAAAAACCTTCATTGCATATAAATTAAATGATGTTATGCATTTCAAATACCATACATTAAATATATGGGTAATTATTAGTCGATGAAAATTTAAAAAAATTTCACAAGCACCTTAATTTTAGGGTTTTTAGACTTAGTTTAGGGGTTTAAGTGTAGATGATTAGAATTTAAGAATTGTGGTTATAATTCAGACTTTATGAGTTAAAACCTAAATCCTCACCATATGAACCTAAAACCTAACATATAAACCCTAAAATTTGCACTAAACTCTAAATTCTAACCCTAAATCCTAAATTCTAATAATTTTTCCTAAATTATAAACCGCTACACTCCAAACTAAATCCCATAAATCCTAAAATCAAAACACTTGTAAAAAATTTTAGTTTTTACCGCCAATATATTGAATATAAATCTCGTAAACCTATATTATTAGATTTTGTATAAGTATTTTATAAATTAGATTTTTTATTTAATTTAATTATAAAAATATATAAATATTGATCCAAAGCAAGGATTTGACCATCATCTTCCAAACACCAAACCAAATTCGCCACAAAATACTCCAAATGCAGCACCGCCATCGCATGTCCCGGGCAGCTTCTTCTTCCGGCACCAAACGGCATCATTTTAATCTCCCTCTTCCCGGTAATATCAATCACCTCGCCATTTCCATGGCTGGTTACAAATCTCTCCGACATGAAAATGGTCGGATCTTCCCACACCTCAGGGTCCATTCCCATGTCGCCGCTCATGAAATAAACCGCCACGTCTCTCGGCAATGTATAGCCGTTAAACTCAATGTCCTCCGCCGTTGAATGTTGCATCAGAAAAGGACCCAACGGATGTTTCCTTAAACCTTCTAGGATCACCGCTTTGAGATATGGAAGCTTCTGCAAATCGTCTTCGTTCACCAGTTCTGCGCCGTCTTTCAATACCCTTTTGATCTCCATGAAGAGCCGAATTTATCATCTTGGGATTCCTTTAGCCTGATTCGTTGTTTTATCAATGGTATGAACAATGCCTTTTGTTGTTGTCCCACTTGAAAGGTTTCGTCCCAGAGTTTACGGAACACGAACTTCGTCAACCTCGGCCAAATCGAAGCCATATAAACCATGCTAACTCTGCTGAACTTGGACAACAATCGTTCCACGACATCCTGGATTTCCCTGATTTTTTTGTCGTCCAACTTGTCTCCGAAGCACATGACGACTAGCAAGCTAAACATGGAGAATTGGAAATGCTGGAACACCCGAATCGGTTCACTTCTGGATTGAAGCCTAAGGCAATTGAGGAGCCTTTCCATAGCCCACCGTCGTGTATGCGAGTAGGTTTTCAAGCGAGAAGATTGGAGTATTTCGGCGGCAAGGTTTCGCCGGAGCAAACGCCATTTGCTGCTGTAGAAAGCGGTGGTGATATGGTTTTGGTTCGAGCCATCAAAAGTGAGGGGACGATTGGCGAAGCTAGCGCCTTCTTTAACTAAAGCTTGCTGAGCGAGCAAGCGATCGGCAACGAAGATGTTCGGTCCAGAACCAAAGTAAAGGGTGATAATTGGACCGAACTTGCCATGAAGGGAACAAATTACAGGGTGAAGATCGTTGAAAGATTTTCGAAACAACAGCAAGTTACCAATGACTGGGAGAGGAACGGGACCTGGTTGAAGGTTCGAAGACTGCTTTGTTGAAGGATATATGGAGTTGAAAATGTGCTTCAGAAGATAAGAAATGGTGATGGAGACGATAAGGATTATTATGATCCAAGCTTCCATGGCAACTTACACATAATGTTTTATACGTTTTGTAAATCGTTGGACGGGTGAAATGGATAACCGTGTTTAAAACTTAAACTTACATAGCAGTTTTCGCCCAAAATAGTAAACTCCAAAGTTCCAACATAGTCAAGTGAACTAGTAAACAATTCAGATTTGTGTCTCCTGTTTTGTCTCTACAGTTTCACTTTTGCATCATTTTTTTAAGTAACTGTCCGTCCTGTTAAACAAGAGAAAGCAAATTGCAGATGCCAATTTTGGTGTTTCTTTTGATGAATCCAAAGGGAGAAACAGTGAAATCTAGGAGGCGAGTAACATAGTTATTTCCCGGCCAATATGACGGTCGGATTCGGAGATCAGAGGAGAATGAAACTTTGGGTATTCATTATAATTAGTACATCATATCAGATCGGATGCAGGTTTCTAGCTTAACAAAACAAACATATGCACATATATGTGTGTGTATGTATGTATATATATGACGGATGCTATGCGACTACGGACCGACATAACAGATAACAGATCAAAATTTTGTGTTCGTGAAGAACTTTTGAATACTTGATTGATATGAATGAAGAATCTTATACTACAAGAAGCTAGTTGAATGAATTAAATACCATGTTACAACTACCAGCAATGCTTGACTTCTTTTAAAATAGTACAAGCATACTTCACCTCGAAATTAGAAGCTTCCATGGCAGTGAACTCTTGTCGTGGAATACTCCGGATTCCGATAACAATTTATCAATGAAAATTGCACATCTGCAATAGAGGGTGAGTATAATCAACATACTTCTCCCAAAGTGGCTTGTATTTCTCTATCCCTATTTTCAACCATGGCTTTGAATTTCCATTGAAGTGTAGTACCGCCCCTTTCTCTATCAGCTTCGGATCGACATTTGTATAGCCGAACCCCAGAACATGCCACAACGGGTCCAATGCCTCCGTCAATCCATAGAATGTCAGCAATCCAGGTGGCAGTGTCCCAAGTTTCCATAATGTCCTGTCCACATTCCTTTCTTGCCAATAGTGGTAGATGCCAGTCACGTTCCTCTTCCTCCACTCAACCAAATCGAAAACGTTCATCCCAAATGCCCAACCACATGCATCGGGATCAAAATGAGCTCTTATAAGAGGGTGAGAGTAATTTAGATATTTATGGTATCTGTGAAATGTCTCCATGCATGTCTCAACCGCTCCGTTAACATTGCCATTCAAATCAATAGAAAATAGGCCAGACAAATCCTTCTGAACAACAATGTCGTCGTCGAGAAATACCACCTTCTTCAGAGCTGGAAAAACTTCAGGAATATAAAACCGCAAATGGTTAAGCATTGATAGGTACTTAGGATTTCGGAACTTGATTGGAATCCGGCCATTATCATTATGCCCAGAAAAATAGTAACTCTGAGTCTCAGCATCTTGGAGCTGCTTAAGAACTGGAACATAAGAAGCATTCAGCCACTTGAAGTCATCAAACTTCTGAACCTCGACAGTCGCTCCACAAAAACTGTTCATGGCAAACCAAGCCTTCATTGCAGCATAGTTTATTTCATCGGTTACAAGATGAAAGACAACCTTATTAGGATTTTTGGAATTTAAAGCTGTCGAGTTAACCACCACAGAACTGGCAAGGATGTTATCAGAGAAGACGCAGAAATGATACAGACTGTTATCTCTAAGTTTTGCATCCAATTGCTTTCTTTCCTTCAGTTTCCTTTGTAAATTTGGGTTTCCAAAATATTCCGTAGTCAACCGAATGCCTAGACAGTATAGAGTTTTGGGGACTTCTTCAGCAGCTATTTGCCCATACTTTGAACTTTTCTCATTCACTGAACTCATCTGTTCTTCAAGAGCTTGGATTTTGGCTTTCAATCTCATGATCATTGTTGCACTGTCATAGTGGAGTTGCTGGGCCTGGTATAGCAAAAGTGCCATATCACGAACTGCGGTCTCTGATTCTCCAACTGTCAAAGGAGTTCGCCTAGTCGCAGCATTTGACAGAAGGGTCTGTGAATTACGGATCTGGGCACTTAATTCCCAAGAAAATTGGAGGTTGTTGCTTTCTTTTGCTATCACAACAAGAGCCTTTGCAAGAGAAATTTGGTCGCTAAGTTGCCTCGTGACAGACTTGGGGCTTAGCATTTCATCAGTGATGTTTAGGCCTTCCAAAATTCTGTCATAATGATAAGGTCTCTGCAAACAAGGAATACCAACACATATTCCGTGAACTTCGCAACAATAAAAGTTTATGGTCGAATTGAACGACAGAGGGAACAAAAGAGAATTTCCACTTCATATTAGCATTATATCTATAAATGGAATTAATGCCACTAGACAACAAAACCATCCGAACAATCTAAAAAGTATTCCTACTATTCCGTGGTTCAAAAGATACTGAAAGGTGCTTCACTTCTGTTCATTAGTTCTTCCTGTAAGTTTATCAACACAGCATGTGCAGGAAAGAAAACAACAGGGCATAAAATAAGACGGAATTACCAAATGCAACGCGAAACTGTGGCCCCTTGACACATGAAATTCAAAACAAAACAAAAGTGCAAGATCACCACCGAAACCATGTTACCGCGTTAAAATTAATAACTCATTAGATCTTACACTATCCCGAATATTTCACGTAGTATCTTAAAAGGCTTTTCTACACGCTAGTATAACTCTTCCACCAGATTTCGTCCACAAAACAGTTATTTTATTGTTTACAGCAGGATTCATCAGCAGCAATACATTTTAAAAGCCAACAGAGAAACTAGACACAGTCTATAAAGAACAAGCACTTAGAAAGATTCGGCAAACGTAAAGCACAACGAATCGATATTTTAGCCTCAGTATGCAACTTGCCGTATCCAACATTAAACTTTCTCATTTTGAATGGCCAGCCCCATTAAATGTTGCCACTGCATATAGAAAGAAACAATAAAAAAAAACTTTTTACAGGTTCAAATTTGCACAGCCACCAAAGTTGCACTAACCTTCAATTTAGAATTCTACTTCCCAGTTTTTAACTCAAATACAATTAGTATGTGAAAATTACAATGCCAAACTACAACTTCCAACATGGACAAGTGATTCAAATGAACTATAAGATGATAATTGACGTGAAAAAAAAGGTTGTTTTTCCTTCTGGCAAAAAAATCAACACTCGCAAGACCAAAACTTTTTCTTAAAATTCACCTAAATCAAATAATTTAAACGAAACCCAAAATAGAAATCTGTTCAAATAGGTCCATGAAATTACCCAAAAACAATCTGAGAAAAAAGATCAGATCTTTACCCTAGAAAGAGAGGGCCTTGAATCAATCTGAGCCTCCTTGGTCAAAACCACGATGAATACTAGCACCACAATCCCGCACATTATCCACCACACTACATTGGAAAGCCTCCTCCGCATCGGCCTCCTGAAATCTAACCCTCTCCGCCTCATCTTCCACCACTCTTACCGGTCCCGTCTGCTTCAAGTACAGCAGGCAACAATTCCACCCCTAGAAAGCCACCGCTTTTTTTGCCCGGGAATTTTGATGATCTTTTCCTTGCTGCAGTTGTCGGTGATCTAATTCGGGAAATGAAAATGAAAGAGTGGATTGTATTTGATTTTGGAAATCGGAATTAAGGGAAAGGCAAATTGTGGTGGGCAGTGAAGCAGAAAGTCTACTGTTTTTAACACTTTTTTGCTCAAGAATATGTGCTTATGTTGTAATGAAATGGACACTCGGATTAAGATTTGTTCACTATGGGTTAATTCCATAAAACACCCCTAAATTATGGGTTAAAATTTTTAATTGGGTAAACTATATAAATGACCACCATACTATTGGTAAAGTCGTAATTTGACAATCTTACTTTTTTTAAAGCAATTAAACCACCAAACTATTTAATTGGTTGCAATGTGACCACCAACCATTAGAAACTAACGAAAGGAGTGACGCGACAGTTAATAAAATTGGTATAATTATACATTTGGTCTTTGCTATAGTACATTTTATCAATTTGATCCTAATTTTAATAAATAAAATAATTTGATTATTTAATTGGCGACGATACGTGTCGCTACACTATTGGAGGACTTTATTTATATATTTTTAATTTAATAATTCTTATTTTGCTTCTCCAATCAGGTGGTGACACATGTCGCTGCCTAATTAAATAATCAAATTATTTTATTTATTAAAATTAGGACCAAATTGATAAAATGTACAAATAACAGAGACCAAATGTGTAATTATACTATTTTTACTAACTGCCACGTCACTTCTTCCGTTAGTTTCTAACTGTTGGTGGTCACATTGCAACCAATTAAATAGTTTGGTGGTTTAATTACTTAAAAAAAGTAAGGTGGTCAAATCACAACTTTACTAAAAGTATGATGGTCATTTATGTAGTTACCCTTTTCAATTAGTCCTTAAACGTTAAAATGGTGGGTAAACTACATGAATGCCATTTAATTATAGGGAAGATTTTAATTTCACCACCAATCTTTCAGTTTTGTCAATTAAACCACTTAACTATTTAAATGGTTATTAACTAAGTTACATGTCCTTAAAATCTAATGGAGAAGGCGATCTTACAGTTAATTTTTAATTTATATAATCATACATTTAATCCCCATAACTTACGTATTCTATCAATTTAACTTAATTTTTACTAGATTTCAACAACAACTGCCTTAATTGATTAAAAAATTTGAGTAGTCAAATTAAAACCTCCCATATAGTTAAGTGGTCATTTATGTAGTTCATACTAAAATGTTTCACTTAAATACAAACTATTTTTCAATCAAACCATTTCTTCTAACCGTAAATTTTACACAGAGTCGATTCAAATAATTCAACTTTTGAGTCGTCGAGTTTTACCCACCCCTATCCGACATAATATTTAAGTAGAATAAACTTTATCTGGGCCGCAGGCCCAGTAATATCGAAGCCCAATCTAAGAAACCTAATAGTTTAGGGTTCTAACTTTACATCTAGGGTTTCTAAAGGACAATCTCTCTATATAAATGATTCAAGCTCGCCTCTTTTCTTCACCTTCTCACCTTTCAACAATCAGCCCCCAAAGGTATGAATTTCGCTTCTTCGTGTATGTTTTCCCTCAATTGTTGCATATTTGTTGCAAAACTGTGTTGTTTTTCTTCTGCACGAACTCTCCCGGGCTAATCCGAATCTGTTCCTATGAAGAACAAAGCCCCAATGTTGGTGCTAAATCCATGCCGTTTCACGTGTTGCGGAATAGCCTTTGCTTATCGACTGGCTCTTCTGTGTCAAATCGTCGGCTACATCTCCCAATTTTAGGTTTTTGTTTGCCTCACTACACCTTTAGCTTGTTTTCGACGAACTCACCGGAAACTAGGCTAGTCAACGAGGCGTATACTCGATCCGGCGGTGTTACACGTGGGGGCATCTCCTTCCATGATTTTGCCTCTAAAAACATCCGCTATATTTTCTCTTTTTTGATTTGATTTTATGTTTTTGGTGATTGGCGATGATTAAGTTTGTTTTATCCGCGCTTCTGAGAGCAATCCATGAAGCATAATAATGATAAAAAATGGTTGAATTTCTTGATATGAGCCAATCCAGAAGACGATTTTAATTAGAAAACGGCTATGATGATTTATAATCCAGCTTATTTGCCAGTTCTGCTTCAGAAAATTCTTGATTGAGAAGCTGATTTATTTTCCTGAGCCTCTTTATTTTGCAAGATAAATTATTAATTTATTAAAATTTTGAATTCTATGATGAATTATCCGCTTGTTTGAGATGTAGATTTCCTCAAGCCCTGAATCTCAGGGGAACCTACTTGGGGTGCTACATCATTCATGAAACTTCTGGATTTTCCTGAGAAACTTCATTTTCTTTCTTCATTAATCTTTGTTTTTTTTGAGCCGATGATGATATAATCCAAATTTGGATGAGGTGCAGTGGAACCAAGAATGAACCTACTTGGTAGAAGCTGTAATTCTTTGATATTCATGGTTTCTTCTGAGGCTTTGATTTAATCTTAATTTTTTGATGTGTTTTTTATAGTTTTGATTGAGTTTAACTATACTCTAAGCATTTTACTAATTTATTGTGGTTTAGGGTCTGAAAAACTCGTATAGTTTTGTGTTGTCATCAGCTTCTTCTCTTTGTATTTCCAACGAGATTGGAGTTAAATAACAGCACTAAATTGTTTATCTTTTTGTTAATTTTGCAGGGAATTACTCGTATTCATCTTTGATTTATGTAAATTGTGTTGTATTTGATGATTAAATGAATTTTTAGATTTATTGATGTGTACAATCTTTGACAAAGTAATGGAAGTTTTGTTATTCCCCGTGAACTTTTATTTGTATTTTAACCGTAAGCAATACTCGTATTCATCTTTTATTTGTATTTTTATTTGCAATATTTTATATGCACTAGATTGAAGTTTTGTCGAATGCGGCGTTGTTCCAAACGTGAAGCGCTGACACATTAACCAAATCTGGGTATTGAAGAATACTCATCTTTCACGCTTTGATTCAAGAACTGGTCCGAGAAAACAAAAAAATCAACAACGAATTCGAGCGTACAAAAAATACCAAGAATTGAATTTGATTTTGCAAAGCTTTGAAGAATTTAGAGCAACTGGGTTAAGAGCGACCGAGAAAGATGAATTGAAGCGAACCGGAGAGATATATATGACCGTTGAAAAAAAACTAGTCGTTAGGCGGCTGAGAATATAAGCCGTTCGATCATAAACAGCTCCCGCAGACGCTCCGATTTTGAGATAAAGAATTTAGCCGATATAAAATACGTGGAATTTAAATTTAAATAAAACATAATACAGTAAAGTTAATCTCCAAACTAATAAATTTATCTCTAATTTTTATAAAATTCCAATTTCACCTTTCAACTATGTCATTCATTTTAAATTCCTCATAATCTTTTGAATTTTTAATTTCTTCAAACTATGACTCTAATTTTAAATCAGTTCCTAAACTTTTAAATATTTTAATTTCACCTTCAAATTATAAGTATATTTTAAATTTTTATTCATATCTCATGGCCAATGAGATATGAAATATTATAATGTGTCATAAATAATAATTTGATATGAAATTGAAATGTTTAAAAGTTTAGGAACTAATTAAGAGTGAGGGTAATAGTTTGAGGATAAAACTAGAACATTCAAAATTGTAGGAATCAATTTAGAACGAGAGTTATTGCTTGTACATGAAACTGAAAAAAATTCAAAAGTTTGAGAACTAATTTATAACGAAAGTCGTCGTTTGGAGATGAAATTAGAACATTTAAAAGTTCAGAACAAATTTAAAATGAGAGTTATAGTTTGAAAACGTACGGTGCAATTAAATCTAAAATATTCAAAACTAGTTCAAGAGTTTATGGACTATAATCTAGAGATAACAGTAAAACATTTAAATATCATAATTTGAAAACCAACTAACTCTACAAAAATTTAAAATTAGTTCAAAGTAGCTTAATTTTCCAAACTATTCCCGATTTAATCGACTAACCCCGAAACTAATCTGTTTTTCTAATAATAGACCTGCTCTTTTGACCAAGTAAAAAATGAAGAATTCTTACTTATAAATTAATGAAAATAAACTTCTTCAAATAACAAAAACAATTTCATTTGCCGGATATAATACCAGTCTGAACTCTGTGTAGTGTACTAAACAAAAGTTGTGCATCTTATCATACATGGATCAAACAAGCTCGGTTAAGGTTCTCGATTCCCTTCACGTTTCGCCTCCGCCGAGCTCGGTTCCGACGACCTCTGTGCCCCTCACTCATTTCGACATCTTATGGTTATCTTGTGCCAAAGTGCAACGCCTCTTCTTCTACGAATTCACCCACCCTACTCTGCATTTCATGGAAACCACTCTCCCTATGCTGCTACGCTCTCTTTCCCTGACTCTCCAACATTTTTACCCCTTCGCCGCTAACATCGTGTGCCCTCGATCGCCCGGCAAGCCGTACATCTATTACACAGAGGGTGACTTTGTGACCCTCACGGTCGCCGAGTCGGCTGCGGATTTTAATCACGTCATAGCCGATTATCCACGATCCATTAAATTGTTACGTCCCTTTGTTCCTCAACTACCGTCTGTGGCACGAGTGACCGAAGACAACGTTCACGTGATTCCCGTAATTGCCTTCCAAATCACCGTGTTTCCGAATTCGGGCATTTGTATCGGATCGACTTATTGTCACGCGGTCGGTGACGGTAACTCGTTTATGCAGTTAATGCGGTGTTGGACATCGGTTTGTAGGTCGGGTGGTGACTTGACTTGTGTCGATATTTCACTTCCTTTGATTAACAGGGATGTGATCAAGGATCCTAATGGAATGGAATTGATTGCATTGAAGAATTATTGGCAATGGGTGTCATCCTGTGAGAATACGACACCGGCCAAGGATATTGGAACCGACAAGGTCCGAGCGACGTTCGTGTTGGGTCGAGCTCATGCCGAGACACTAAAGAATCTGGTCACGGCGCAGTGCAAGAGCTGTGTCGATTCCGAGACATATCATGTCTCAACGTTTGTGGTCACATGTGCCTTCATATGGGTTTGTTTGATTAAATCAAAAGAGAGAGTCTCATATGCCAATGGCGACGATGACGATGACGATGTTTTTTATTACTTCCTTTTTCCGATTGATTGTCGGAACCGTTTAGAATTTCCGGTACCTACAAGATATCTAGGGAATTGTTTAAAACCGGGCCTCGTGGAAGTAAAGAGAAGCGATCTAATAGGAGAAAACGGGATTATTTCGGCTGCGAAAGCGATTGGAAAAGGAATAAAAGAAATGGAGAGAAGCGGATTGAGAGGACAACAACATTGGCAATCGACTATTGTGGAACGAATCAAAACAGGGCGTCTCACTGCGGCTGCAGGGTCGCCGAAACTACATGTTTACGATACGGATTTCGGGTGGGGAAGGCCTTGTAAGGTTGAGCTGACACACATCGAGCATGACGGAGCGATAGCGTTGGCCGAGTGCACCGGCGAGCAAGGCGGAATCGAGGTGGGGATTGCTTTAGATTATAATCGAATGGATGAGTTCGTTTCCATTTTTGAACAAAGCTTGAAGCTCCTTAATGTTTAGTGTTTGCAGTTAGGAGTTGCATTTTGTTCATTTGTTAACCCAAGGCTTAATAAAAAATAATTGGAATTCAAATAATAACTAAATTCAATTTGGTATATTTGCTTTAGGATTTGAATTTGTTTATTACTCACATTATTTGAGTATTTCTCTTCAAATCTGAATATAAATTAGATTTTTTTTTTTTAACTTAGACTTCTAAATTCGTTAAACATATCAACAAAAACGAAAAATTTAACAGTTTCGAAAATGAACTCAAAACCAATATTTACCTGCCATAGTAAAATAGATATTTGAATTGTAGAATATGGATAATAGGGTTAATATATTCACCTCTAATGGGGCGGAATCTAGATTCAGCACTGTGAGATGCCAAAATATTAAATGTTGAAAATACAAAGGTTTATTAAATATTTTAACTTAAAATTTAAAGGGCTATGTCTAAATTGTTTAATATTTAAATTTATAGGGTCCTAATTTATAATTAAACTCAAAAAATTTAAGGGGCACAAGGGCAATATTACACCAAAATTTTTTTTTATTCAATATCTAGAAAAATAGCCCACACAGACTTTTATTTAGAAAAATGACCCTCAATTCTGTCACGTAAGAAGAACTCTCGTTTTGGGGATCGCGAGACACGACCTTGCTCTATACAGAAAGCGAGTTTCACATACGTGACAACACTTTTCAGAATAACGAACTGAACAGAAACTCGCGTTCTGCGAAATGCGAGTTCCCCGAGAATTTGAAGAAGCGGCTGAATTTATCGCGAGGAACTCGCTTTCTGCAGAAAGCGAATTCTTTGCAAATCGGGCTGGCCGACCAAGCTTCGACAGGCATGTTCGAGCAATATTTCGGGCTTACTAATCGTATATTTTTTGTAAACATCAGTTTGGGTTCGTAGTACTGGAACGTGTCTTTCATTTGACACCAATATGGCCCAATTCGGTCCGTTCTAAACCGACTAAAATTCGTGTCGAAAACGGTATCGTAGCTTGTTTTGTGAATGAATGAAAGTATAAGATGCCTCATCAGTGACTTCTGCTTCTATAAATACCCAACTAATCGAGAAAGGGAAGAAACACTCAGTCGGGAAAAATTACCTTTTCAATCTGTGCGTGAAATTTTCGATTGTAACTACTACTGCCAACAAATCACGTATCTGAAAAATTTATACTCAAACTAATTTTTTCGATATTGTGATTTTTTGTTATTTGTAGTTGCATATATATGTTGAGCAAATGTTAATTATTCGGTATTTTTGTTCACGAGGATCAACAACAACAAATCACAATATCAGGAAATTCGAGGTTTTTTTTGAATGGCAGGCAAGTGACAATATCCAATAGACCTCCAAGATTCAAGACAGACATCAGGTGCAAGGTAAGATTCACGAGGACCGGTCATTAGCATCACCTTCATGATGATCATCACCGTCATAATAAGTTTTAGCTTCTTTAATAAATGTTGGTTGGTTGTAAATGCGATTTTATCATTTCAATTGTAAAGAAATACTCAAATCCTTTCAATTGTAAAAAAGGAATATTCAAATCCGATTTTAAATAAAAATATATCATTTATAATTATGTTATTCATATTACTATAAATAATAAATAAGATAAATACAAAAAACTTATATTATACTAATATTCAAATCCGATTTTAATCGTAAAAAATGAATATTCAAATTCGATTTTAAATGAAAATATATTAATAATATATTGATATTATTTATTAATATATATTATAAATATATTTGAAACGATGGCATTCAAAAATCTCGTGACCTCGCGTCCTACAAAGAGCGAGTTCTTTGAAAACTCGCGATTTGCAAAACGCGAGGTTCTCTCTAACGTTTAGTGTACGCGTCTATTCCAATGCCGCATCTTTTCATTGGACCTCGCGTCCTGTGAAACGCGAGGTCTTCCAAATATCGCCTTTATTAGAACGAGAAGTCTATTTAATATCGCTTCCCAGGGGGCGCGATTTCTTTTATAAATAGCTGGTCCCTACCACACACACAAATCAAAAAGCGAGTTCTTATTCTTCTTCTTCTACTCTAATATTTTTCATGCTCGATACAAATGGCGGGTTTATTGCGGCTAGACCAGCAACACGTGTTCGACTATTGGAGGACCACTAATGAGGTAATATTCTTTACATTTTAAAATTTTTATTAGTTTTTACCTTATTTATTTATTGTTTTCTTTTTTTTTCAAGCACTTTGAACGCGCATTGATGTTATACGTCAATCGTATCACTGTCGCGTCGAATCCGGAGATTATGTCGTTCATTGAGAATGTTGGTTTTGGCCACGTCGCAAAAATCGTGGGCGGTACGAAGTTGAATCGTCCTTTGATTAACGCCCTAATTGAACGATGGAGGCCAAAGATGCACACTTTTCATTTTCCATGTGGCGAGGCGACAATTACACAAGAAGATGTTGCATACTATCTTGGGTTGCCTACGGACGGTGATCTTATTACCGGTGTAGCTGACGATCACTGGCCATCCCTGTGTGGTGACCTATTGGGAGCGGTGTCGAAGACGTTCGAAGGTGGCAAAATCCTCCTAACTTTTTTGGAGCAAGATTTTTCAGTCCTCCCACCCGATGCGAATAACGAAACAAAGCGGATAAATATTTTTATTATATATTTCGTATTTTTTTACTAATTTAAATAATTTTTTATATTTTGTGTTTTTTTATTATTTTAAATATTTTATTATATGTTTTCACAGCGGTTTGCACGTGCCCACATCCTACGCATTATTGGAGGGATTTTGATGCCTGCTAAATCTCGCAACAAAGTGCATGTGATGTGGCTGTATCATCTAATTAATTTTGCGGAATCAAAAGTAAAATGTTAGGGAGCAGCGGTCTTGGGCTTTTTGTTCATGGAGCTTTGCAGAATCGTCGACCCTACTAGACAAGCAATCGGAGGATGTCTTTTGCTCCTTCAGTCTTGGGCTTGGTTTCGGATGCTGTTTTGAAGCCTGCAGCCTAAAGAGCCAACCCCCTTACATATTTCCACTTCTTCGGAGGTACTATTAAAATTATTTAATTTAATCTATTTTTTTGTATAATTTTTTTAACGGTTTTATTTATTTTCCACTAATGACAGTTGGGGTGGTGCACTCACCCACCAGGGACTGCCAACCAATCAGCGAGACTACAGGCTTGTGATCGACAAGATGCGCCACAATATGGTAATCCGAAAATTTATTTTTAGTTCTCCATATTATTTCTCTAATCAAATTTCATATAACTAACGTTCAAATAATTTTTTTCAATTCGTGTGGACTCCGTACGCTAGTCTTGCGATTCGCCAGATTATTTCGCCAGACATTGTGCAATCCTTTCACGTATGGCTGCTGCGAGTGCCACTCATCAACTACGAAATTGTCGAGTGGCATCCTAAAAAGACTAAGTACTTCAACTAAAAATGATGAAATTAAAAAATGAATTTCTAAGGGGACTAAGTTTTGTGCTAATAACGTTTATGGATCCAAAGCAATTTGGATACCAAAATTTGTGTGATTGTCTTATTTTAGTTGTGATGGAGAATGATCAACAAGTCAAATATTGAGGGGGGCCTCCACCCACACAAGAAAAAATACTTGAAGAAGGAAGGCTTCACATCCTCCCTTGAGTTCAAATGTGGTAAAATCTAGTTGTTTTATTTGTTTAATTTGATTTATTTTTTTATTTCAACTAGATCATCATATATAGGGGTGATAATGAGCCTGACCGGCTCGCGAGCTACTCGGACTCGGCTCGGTCAAAGCTCGGTCAAAGCTCGGCTCGAGTGAGCTCGACTCGGGCTCGGGCTCGGCTCGAAACCTTAACAAGTCGAGCCGAGCCTACCCAGGCTCGGCTCGAAAAGCTCGTGAACAGGCTCGGAATCTACATATGCACTAAAATAAGTTATGTGTTTGTATTTTCTTTCATTAGTTGGTTGTTGTTTGATTTTGTATTTTCTTTAATTATGTGTTTGTATTATAAGAATATTTATTGATTATTTAGATTAATCTAATTTTTGGCACTTTTTTCCCTTTCCGGTCATTGAATTTTTATTTTAGTGTTGGTTATGAAATGAATTTTTAACGAATCTTTTATAAAAAAAATTATAGATTTTTTTTATTTCGAGCCGAGCCGAGCCTGACGAGCCCGAGCCGAGCCTAACAAGCTTCGAGCCCGAGCCGAGCCCAATAATATTGTTTTCGAGCCGAGCTCGAGCCTAAAATTCCGAGCTCGGCGAGCCTCGAGCCCGAGCCGAGCCCAAATACACTGTTTCCGAGCCGAGCCGAGCCTGGCCAGGCTCGGGCTCAGCTCGGCTCGTTATCACCCCTAATCATATATGTTATACTAACATTATTTGATGATGCTTTGAGTAAGGGGAGCCATTTTAAAACCAAAATTCTTATTTGTGTCAATTTTTTTAAACCTTCTAAGTTATTTTGAACTTAAAGTTGTTTAAATTCTTTTTGATATAACAAAAAGGGGGAGAATTGGTTTGAAAAATTGATTTTTCAAGTTTCAAGTGAATAAGGGGGAGCTTCAACTTTATTTAATTTTCAAAAATTTTAAATACTAAGGGGGAGAATCCTAAACAAATTTTCAAGTTATTATAGTGTAACAAATTACTTAAAGTTACTTTATGTTAAGAGTGTAATAAATTAATGTTAACTTTCAAGTTACATTTTAGTGATTTGATTGTTTCAATCGATAAATAAAGTGAGATGATTGTTATAATCGATAAATAGAGTAACATGATTGTAACTAAAAAGTTATTACAGTCAATGTATAAAGTGACTTTTTGAAATACAAATGGGCAAATTGTAAACTTACTCATAATGCAGTGTCCTGTTATGGAATTTACCCTAAGAAAAAAAGGATTATACAAACAGTCATGGATCAAGTTCCTTTTCAATTATTGAGCTGGTTAGGAATCCTTGATAATATTCCTTGTGAAAGTCAACATTATTAGGGGAAAACGATTTGTTATTGAGATTTAAAAAATCATATTTATTTTACTCAAGCTAGATCAATGAAAAAGCGGATGATGTTAATCTTAAGAATTTGAGTTCAATCGTTTTGTCTGTATGGTGTGTGTCATTGTCAATGTCAAAGAATTAAGAATATCTATAAACAAATACTACTTTGTAATAACTTTTAGACTATTTAAAAAATTGTATTTATTAAAACTTATTAATCGACTAATTTAGATCGAGTTTTTTAGAGGTCTCCATTACGAATGTGATCCCTCCAACTTAATTTTTTCTATTCACAAGAAAATTCAACATCGAACCTTATTTAAAAAACTTAACGTCTCATCTTATAGAACAATCGGAATTATGTGTTATTTATTAGTTTCCACGGATAACAATGTCGAAGAACGGGGATATGGGCGAGTTCGAAGAGGTACCCATGTAACTTTGGACCACACACATCCTTAGAGTGTTCAGCGGCTTAATTATCATTTTTTTAAAGAAATTTACTACCCATGTATTCTGGACAAAAAAATTTTGACCATTTTTCGGTGCTCCTTTTTATACTTTACACTAAAAAAATTAAATTATAAACTCCAATCTTAAATTTTAAATTCTAAACAATAAACTCTAAAAATATACATTATCATTAATTCCCTAAACTCTAATTCAAAACCCTAACATTAAACGTTAATCTTAAACCTAATTTTTACCACGGAGCATAAATAGAGGCAGAAAAAGTACATAAATTTTCTATTCATGTGTTCTTTATTAAATCTTATTTTTTTGAACAATAGTACCAACGGTTTCATTCAACACAAAAAAGATTACAAGAAAACGAAAAAATACAAAAACAAGAACCGGAGAAACCGGCAAAAAAGACAAAAAATTAAAATTTACACTTTAAAATATTTTTAAAAACTAGTTTAAGTCCAAAAATATTTATTGAACGAAGTAATAATACGAAACAACCTATCAAATATTAATATCATTGAAGATGAGAAAAATTATTGCATGGTCCCTGACTACCACGTCATCTATGGTCTCTATCTACTAATAATCATACATATAATTTGTTTTTTTCATGTCATTTTTTTTCAAGGATGAATCTTCACCTTTTAAGCTATGTAAATAGAGAGTGGGTAGTTACATAGAAATTGATTATAAATAAAATAATGACATGAAAAAAAGAAAATTATGTGACTTATTTTTAGTAGATAGAGACCATAGATAACGTGGTGGTCCAGGACCATGTAATAATTTCTCAACAAGATGGAGCACCTACGCCGCAATCTACTGAACACTACCTACGCCACAGTTAACGAAAAAAACACTCCTTTTAATTACAAAGAAAAATACAATTAGTTTCATCTATTAAATAATATACACCCAATTGGTCCATATTCTATTATAGTGGTAACCTAAGTGATGTGTAGCATTCCTTGTCACTTGTTGTGAACCAAATATAAAATAAACATGACAAATTATCTGGTGTCTAGATAAAATATTTTCTCATTATTTATTTTTCATTATTTATTTGGTGTCTCCATGTATTCTCAAACACTAAAAAATTAAAATCTAAGTCATAGCAATAAATTTTAAATTTTAAATCTTAACGCTAAAAACTAAACCCTAGACATCGACCCATAAATTTTAATCATGTACCATAACCCTAAATCTTAAACTATAAATCTTATTTTCACCAAAAAGGGACAAATAATTTCTATTCTATGATCTTATCAAAGAAAAGTACTATTAAAAGTTTTGTTCTTCGTTTAAAGATTGATTCAGTTTGGCTTTGAATATAATTAGACTTGTATGATTGTTGAATATTCATAGCTACAAAAAGGAAGAAAAAAGTAAGGGAAACATAGGATGAATACAAAATTTTATGTTAGAAAATAAATTTTTAGAGAGTTATTTTAAAAATTTTAGGAAATAATTTTTTTTTAAAATGTAAAATTAAATAATCAATAAAAACATATAAAAAAATTATCTAAATTATAAGAAAATTTAAGATTTTCAAAAAGGGTGATCCCTCGGCCCTGACTGCCTATAAATTGATTTCTATCCTCTTGGCATGTTTGTAAGGGTAAAATCTTCGGTCCTTATTGTCCTCTTCTATGTCTCACACTAAAAATCACTTAAAAATTAAATTTTAAATCTTAACCTTAATTTTTACATCTTAAACCCTAAACTCTACACCCTAAAAAATATATTCTACCCATAGTTCTCTAAACCCTAACCACAACCCTTAACCTTAAACCTTAAACTCACTATTTTAAAATGGGACATAAAAGAGGGTAGGATAAGTGCAGACTATTTCCATTCGTTTGTCAACTTTCCACTAGTTTCTCCAAAAGATAGTATATTGCATATATCTTAAACTTTTGATCAATGGCTGCACCGTCGTACACGGTGGATATTGTGGATAGCAGCAATGTTTCAGCACCGGCAGGGTCAGTTCCGACAACAAGTCTTCCTCTCAGTTATTTGGACCTCTCATTGATTCCTATTGCTCCCATGCAATGCCTTTTCTTCTACGAATTCCCTCACCCTACCTCTCATTTCATGCAAACAAAGCTCCCTATTCTGAAACACTCTCTTTCCCTAACCCTCCAATATTTTTTCCCACTTGCAGCAAAGCTCATGTGCCCTCCACCGCCACTTGAGCCCTACATCCTTTACAGCGACGGCAGTGACTCGGTTCCTCTTGTGGTTGCCGAATCGACCGCTGATGTCGACCGTCTCGTAGCCAACTACCCACGAGATATTAAATTACTACACCCTTTTGTTCCAGAACTTCCACCGTCGACTATGTCGTCGGATGGCGTGCTGGTGTTGCCAATCATGGCCGTCAAGGTCACGGTGTTTCCGAACGTTGGCGTTTGCATCGGGCTGGCTTTTAACCATGTGGCAGCCGATGGAAGCGCGTTCATGCACTTCGTGAGATGTTGGTCTTCCCTTTGCAAGTCGAACGGAGACTCAACGTTTCTCGACGATACTTCGCGGCGACCTTTTCATAACAGGGATGCGTTCGAAGACCCTAATGGGTGCAAGGAAGAGGCCTTGAAATCCTACAGGCGTTGGAGAGAGAACCTCGGCCCGACCCCGACCAAGGAAATATCGTCGGCAGACAGAGTTTGTGCCACATTTGTTCTAACCCTAGCTCAAATCGCCAAACTCAAACAGTGGCTCGCCACACAGTGCAAACAGCTATGGATATCGACATTTGTAGCCACCTTCTCTGTCATGTGGAGATGTTTGGTCAAGTCCGAAGAGAATGTTCACGCTGGTGTTGATACGTTACGCTACATCCTTTTCATGGCCGATTGCCGGATCCGAACCGGATTCCCTCTTCCTGTAACATATTTCGGTAACTGTACAGCACCGTGTATTGTAAAAGCCAGGAAGGGTGAGCTGATGGGTGCAAACGGAATACTGACAGCGGCGGAAGCAATTGCCAACAAGGTTAAAGAGATGGGGAGTGCAGCTCTGGAAGAAGCACAAAAAGGAATGTCGGCGATGGTGGAAATAGTCCGATCGTGTCATCATATCGCGGGGATTTCGTGGTCGCCGAAATTCCGGGCATACGATATGGATTTCGGGTGGGGGAGGCCGATGAAGATCGAGTTTGTTCATGTCAACGCTTGTGGATGTTTTTCGTTCATCGAGTCTAGGGACGAACCGGGTGGCATTGAAGTTTCCTTGGTTCTTACCAAGAATCGAATGGATGCATTCATTTCGAATCTTGCTGAAAGCTTAAAGCCCGTGTAATAGGGATGGAAATTCTATCCACACGCTCAAAATTAGGCTTAAGATTTAGAATTTAGCGGTAGAGCTTGAAATTTAACTTTGTAGTGTTTATTATTGTTGGTCATAAATAGGAGCACCGAAAAGGGGCATATGATTTTTATCCTTGTAATAGAGGAATCATGTGCTTATGGGGATAAAATCTTCTGCCCTTTACGATTCCCTTTTCAATGTTCAACACTAAAAAAATTAAATTTCAAACTCTAAACTTTAGATTTTAAACCCTAAACACTACATTCTATACTCTAAAAAATATGGAGTAATCTACATTAGATCTTAAATATAAACTCTAAACCTATTTTTTACTATTAGGTATGAAAAGAACACCAAAGAGGGCTGATGATTTTTATTCATGAGTTAATGCGAAGGATTTAACCGTCTTGGGGTCTTATGTTTGTATGCAAAGCTATGTTGAGCTTGAAACGTGAGGGTACGATTACTCTATTATATTTTAATACACAAGCTAAATCTATCGGTGATATAAGTGCACACTATTAATTTAATAAAATTGTAATTTTACTAATTAGATCCTGAAATAACTGACAAAGACGGAAGTCTTGTGACATTAGTTTAAGGTTTATTGTGTACAAATTATGTGTGGATTATATTCAGATTTATTTTGATTTGTATATATTTATATTTTTACTTAGTCAGATTATACTTGTGCACTTAAAAACAATATTTGTAAAATTTTTAGTCTAAGTGAAAAAAAATGTTATTATCTTTAAAAATATACGAGTTTAAATAATTTGTGTACAAAATATGCTTTATCTAATGACTAAACAATAAACAGATACTATTATAATATCATACCAAACACATACAAAAATATATTTGTATCTTTTGAAGTTAGAGGTATAAAATGTTAATATAGTAAACATACTTTGTTTGGCTAGATCTTGTGGGTAGTTTGGGTTTGGGGACACGTGGTTAAGTTCGAAGGTGCGAGTGTAGAGTGAGTGTGAGACAATTACATGTAGAGGATTAAATGGAGTGGTTGAATTAGATAGATGGATGCTGGCGTTAATATTATTTTTTTGACATATTAAACGGAAACTTTATTGATAAATAAAAACAAAATAAAAATATTATTTATTAATAATTTTAAAATATTTAAAAACAAATAAATAATAAATTTAAAAAAGAAAAGATAAATGTTAAATCGGTCAGATCAGACATTTTCTCTTTGCACCAAATTTTTTTTACGGTCTATTGTTGGAATATCATTGGGGAGTTGTCAAAACACGAACAAGATGAAATCTCCAAAATCGACAACCATTTTTCACGCCTATTCGCAAAAGCGACGATCCGCTACAGATAACATCGGCAAATAACTCAAAAGGGGGTCAACCTATTTGTGACCATCGTCAAACACGAATCAAGGACAAGCACTGTGAGGATTACCATACGAACACCAAACTCACACAAAAGTAACTATAAGAACGTGCCATAAAAGTAGAGAAAACATGTCACATAGGCAAAGGAAAGCACAACAAGATGTGCGAAAAAAAGAAAAAATAATAAAATTAAATATAAAAAACAAAAGAAAATATATAAACGACTGGTAACTATACCAATTAGACAAAAAATATATAAACGACTAGGTTATAGAAACAAACAACGAGAGCAACATTACTAACATATTTTGTGAATAGTCTTAATGTGATTATAAGGTAGCATCTGTTCACATATATTCTAAACTCTTTGACAAGCACACACCTTATAGACAAAGCGGTTTGAACTCGTGTCTTCTAGGATGAATATCATTCGCTTTTTCACTAGGACCACTAGTTGGGTTTAACATTACTAACATATTAGAAATAACTTATTAGGTTTATAGCATAATTTTTTATATTATATAGTTTGGAATATGGTCGAACCGTGCATCAACCGTCTTATATTTTTTTTACTCGACAAATATAATTTTATTAAATAATGAATCATATAAGATTTAAACCATGAATTGCGAGCCTCATTAAAAATCTCCTCCTAATCCTAATTATAAGGAAAGAGTGTAACACAACCAGAAAGAAAACAAATCTCGCAACAAACTATTGAACCCAAATAACATCTTCTAACCAAAAGAACCCAACAAGACAAGCTCATCAACACCCCTCCTTCCACAATGAGATAACTTATTAAAGAAAGAAGTGAATCACACGTTGCACCGCCTTATATTATTCAAACCCTTTGAATCTAGGGAGTGGTATCCGTAGAAAAAAGAAACATTATTTTACAAATGACTCAAATTAGAGCATATTTATCTATATAACGTGTACGAATTGTTAAACGACTATAAGATTAATGAACAAATATTATAGTGCAATCACACTAGACCATTTAAAAGGATTTATTTAAACCCACGACCTATATATTATTTTTAAATGGATGTATGAAGCGGTAAATCGAGGGTCGACTTAGAATTAATGCATGATACTAAAAAATATAATAAATTTAATTCTCCTTGAAAATCAAATTATTTTTCTTTTCAAGCTCTTTGGAAATCAAATATTTTTCCTTCTTAAGATCATTTACCTCTCTTTGATGATCTTTTTCAATCGTTTGAAGCAAATTTTGTAAGTCTAAAACTTTAAGCTCAAAATCTTTAAGTTTTGCTTCAAACTCTAGATTTGTTTTGCAAAGCAAATCATTTTCCTTTTTCAATTTTGAAACCAACATTTTGTTCTTTGAAAATGATGCCTTAAATTCCAAAAGCAAATCATCATAGGCATCTTGTAACTCATCAAAGGTATATGGATTATAAATAGATGAGTTAGAAGTTACCTCCCCTCATTGAGGGCCATGAAGCATAGGTGGGCTACCTCTTCATCGGTGGAGTTGTAACACCCGGGTTTAGGGGTTAGGTGAAAACAATATTTTAAATATTTTTGGGTTCGGTTTTGTGATTTAAATAGTGGTTCGAGTTTTGTTTTCAAATTAATTAATTTGATGATTGACTATGCTTTGGGATTAAACCCCAAATAGCCATAGATGGTGTGCCCTTGTGAATACCCCATTTCATTAAGGGCAAGATGGTCTTTGGGCCTTTAAAATTTAAAACAAAACAAAACACCCATTTTCTCACCATCTCCTACTATTCACCTTCTTCCTCCAACGTGAAAAAGGGTTTCCCTCTCCCATTCACTATTCCATCCAAAAAGCTCCCTCATTTCAACTCCATTTTGAAAGGTAAGGACGTTTTTGACTTCCCCTCATCTTCCCCTCTTTAAAAGTACCTTCTATTTTCATCTTCATGTAGGTTTTAGAAAATGGAATTTTGGGAAGTTTGGATTAAAAATGAAAGCTTTATGTTGTTAAAGTAAATGTTTTGATTTAACATGTTTAGTTATGATATATAGAGGTCAAATGGTATAACATATGTGAATTTCAAATGGTTTTGAGCAATTTTCGGAATTGGGTTTCCGAGGGGTTTTTGGAGGGTTTTAAAGTGGTTTTTGGGGTTGGTTAATACTGGATTTTGGGGGCTGTTGGTAGTATAATTTATGAGGGTCACTTTGGGTGTGTTTGATGGTTGTTTGGATGTTTGAAATGGAAGAATTCAGTGGGTTATAGGGGCTGCTCGGAAATTCTGTTTTTGGGGTTGATTTTAAGTGTTGAATGCTTGATAATGTTAATCCGGGTTGGTTCCGATGATGAGTTATTGATTTCGAATGTTTTGTTTGTGTTTGGGATCGATTAGAATCGAGTTTGGGCATCGGTGAAGCGTCGGAAGTGAATCCGGGAAATTGAAGGTGGTCGCTTGCTTGGTTTTTGAGCTTGGAAGCTTAGGTGAGTGGTTAATTGTTTTACTTGGTTTTAAAATGGTTGGTTCGAGTATATGGACTAGGTTGGGCTTGGTAGACCCACCTAGAGTTAGGATTGGGGTGGTAGCCTAATCCTAAACTTGATCTAGAGCCTTTGGATGAACTCATTTATATGGTTGTGTATGTCTCGTATGAAATGTGATATGAATGCTTATGTATATTGTGTTATACATGTGAGATGAGACATGAATTGTGATGCTTGAGACATGCATGATGATGGTTGTTGGTGAGTACGTGCTAAGCACGGAATTGATTGAAATGAGTAATGTGAAGTGAGTAAATATTGGCACTAGTATACTTGAATACAAATGATCGATCATTAGGATGTTAGTGTGTACACATGAGTCAAAAGTCGCGTGTGGCCTTGGTGGCGTTGAGTCACCAAGGAGGAGTACGGGTACGCCCGGAAATTGTATTTAAATATAGTCGGTGATGAGTGGAATCCCATCGACGGGGCATGAGGATGAGTGGAATCCCCTCCGCGAGACCGGTGATAAGTGTAATCCCACCGCCAGGTAATGGTTGTGTTGTTGGATGTGAGTTCCAACGGTTATCCGCGTATTTGAGTCATAGCTAGGTGCCAATGTTGATTGATAATTGTATCAATGTGTTGTGATAAATGATCCTTATGTGGATGTTTGATGTGGCTACTTATGTTGAGGAATTTAGAGCTTGTTGATCACGACATTTACTTGTATTTATTGCTCATGCATCTTATCCTGTGGCTCTTGTGGATCTTTGGTATGTTTGTGAAATGCCTTGGCTAGATCGTGCTCGGACCCTGCAATGTTGAGGTTTGTTTTTAGAGCTTACCCTCACTAAGCATTATTGCTTATGCTCTCTTTGTTCAACATTGCAGATCCTTAGTTCGTGGGTTGCTTGCGCAAGTGGAAGGCTCCAAGTGTGGGTGTTAGCCTTGAGTGCTTCAAGTATGGATTTTTAATGTTTGGACATGTAATAGTTTAAGCAATGGGACATGTGTCTTTTGATGTATGATTGTTGGTTGTTTAGGAGCTTGTTTAGACTCCATGTTATCATGTTTTTGTATGGCTTGTGTTGCCATGTTTGAATTGTATCCATGCCTAAATTGCTTATTCTAAATGTTAGCTATGTGTCTCTTGAGGTTGCCTTCATGTTTGAATGTTGATGTATGAACTTGAATGCTTGGATGCCATCTTGGGTCTATTACATGATCTCCTTGATGTTTATGCTTGTTGAGTGTTTGTATGGTTGCTTGGTGGTATACGAATGTTGTATGAATGCTTGTTTGGGTCTAGGGTAGTCCTAAATTGCATCTAGGTTCGAGTCTTGATCGTTTTTGCTAAGTTTGAGAGGCCTTGCTGTGCAGGGGTATCGATACGGTTGGTACGGTATCGATACCACCTTCTTGTTCAGGCCTCGTGTATCGATACACTTGAGAGGGGTATCGATACCATTTTGGTCACTGGAGCTACTATCCATTTTGGTATCGATACGGGCCTCTGGTGTACCGATACTGTTGAGCGTGGCAATCGATCGGATAAAGCCAAGAGGGGGGGTGAATTGGATTTTTGAAAATTGCGGCGGAAGCTAATTGCAAAGATAAAAATTGCAAAGCGATTTAGAGTGGTTCGACTTTCTAACCAAAGTCTACATCCACTACCTTAGCGTCCACACTAAGGATTTCCCACAAATTCACTAATTTGTCTTTCCTTTAAGGACAAGGAGTAACCTTACACACTTCAATAGACTTATACCCCAAAGTCTATTGAATCCTATCCCAAAATTGGATACAAATGAGCAAACTAGAAAATCCTCACAAGGAAAGTGTTTGCGAAGTTTAAGCTCTCTCACACACCCGAAAAACACTAGAACAAGAATTACAACGAAGAACACTCTAGTGTTTTTACAAGAAAGATCGAAAAATAAGCTTGAAATAAACTCTTGGAAGCTTGAATGCTTGTATATGATTTCTTGATGTTTCTTCCTCTTTCTTGTTGCTTCAATATTGATCCAAGGCTGTATTTATAGTGTTGTTTGAGTCTATAGCCGTTAGGAGCCTTTGGAGAGTCTTTGGAGCCGTTGGGGATGTTTTTCTCACAACTTTTCAGCTTCCAGACGCCTACCGTTTCGGAACGGGGTCACCTGTTTCGGAACGGCTTTCAAATAATATAGCCGTTAGGAGCGTCTACGAGAGCCCGTTTCGAAACGCCTAGGGCCGTTTCGGAACGGCTATGCCACTGCCAAAGGGATGTTTCGAAACGGCCTAAGCCCGTTTCGGAACGCCCTGTTTAATTTCAAAAATTTGTTTAAAGACCGTTGCCCTTTGTTCTTTTAAATGAAGAACAGTTTCGAAACGAGTCATACCGTTTCGAAACGCCTTGACCCGTTCCGATACCCGTTTCGGAACAGGTGCACATCGAACTGAAAGTGTTTCGAAACGCCTTGGGCCGTTTCGAAACGGGGCTTGAAAAATCACTGTTTCGACTTTTAAAATACTTAAAAAATATTTTGTAAGTCTTTGGTTTTAGCTATAAAATGGTCTTTAACAAGATATAGGGAATTTTAAGGACTTTTAAAATTGTTTTGATATTTTTACTTTAGTCCTTAGGTTTTTAGTTATATCAAAATTAAAGCGTATGTTCAACAGATACCTTTTTGGTCACTGGAGCTACTGTCCAGTTCGGTATCGATACCAACCCCAGGTGTATCGATACCGTGTTTTAGCTTTGACCGTGGGAAGTCAACCGTTGGGGAGGGTATCGATACACCCCTCGTGTGTATCGATACGGCCTCTACGGGTTGACTTAGACCAGTTGACCTAGTCAAGGGGTATCGATACACCCCTTAGGTGTATCGATACCACCTGCAGTATAAGCTTAAAATTGGGCTGTAACATGTTTGTTTGAGTTCGTTTGTTTGATTTGTGAATGTTGTTCCGTTGTATGACCACTTAGGATCTAATACTCATCTAGACAAGATTTAAAAAGGAAAGAAAAAAATATAGGGTTGTTAACCGAGGGGGAACCTTAACGAGTTTCGCTTCGGTTTTCCCCGTGTGGCCCACTCGGACCGGTCATCCGGCCAGATCGGGACGAGGGGGTTACAGGAGTCTTCATCACTCCATGTCGTCACGTATGCTTTCTTTGAAGATGATCCCTTTTTGTTGGACTTATAGGAATCCTTCATTTTCTTCTTCGATTCATGCTTAGAATTCTTCAACTCGCTCTTCATGAATCGGAAGAATTTCACGAAGGGATAAACCATCTCTTCATCTTCACTTTCCTCATCGCTCAAATAATCGTGTTGGCATGTGGAGGATTTGAGAGCAACGACACTCGCGTTGATGTCTAGCTCTATGATCTTCTTCTTTCCCATCTTTCTTATCTCTTCCTTCTTCTTCTCCTCTTTTTTGTCTTTCTTCATGATTTGGTGAGTGAGAAGTGACCTCATGAGTTCATCAAGCTTCAAGGTCTTGAGATTTTTGGCTTCGATGATGGCGGTCTTTTTCGAGTCCCATGACTCGGGAAGGGAGTAGATAAGCTTTCAGACAAGCTTTTCTTCCGGAATGACTTCTCCATAGCCTTTTAGTCCATTGGTGATGGTGGAGAATCGATGGAACATCTTCTCAATGTCCTCTTCCGGATCCATCTTGAAGTTCTCATACTCGTTGTTGAGGAGGCCGATCTTGGTCTCCTTTACTTCGTTTGTTCCTTCGTATGTAACTTCAACCTTGTCACATACTTCCTTGGCACTCTCACAAGAAGACGTCTTCTCATAGATGTGGAGGCTAAGTGCACAAAATATGAAGTGCAAAGACTTGCAATTAAGTTCCATCTTCTTGCGGTCGTCGATACTCCATTCCGCCTTGCTTCTTTGTGGTACAAACGGACTATCCTCAATAATGTCCCAAAGCTTGTAGTCTTTTGATTTGACAAAGAACGTCATTCTCGTCTTCCAATAAGCGTAGTTGGTCCCGTAAAAAAAATGGCTTGTCGATGGATTGCGCCATTGAACCAGTTCTTTGAAATGTTGTTCGAGCTTGCCGGATCGCCTCAATAGGATGTTAATCCTCTTCAATTGAGCCAAGCTCTGATACTAATTGTCAGGCTCGATATGCTCGATTTCCTTCAACCGATTTAGCTCGCTAAGGTCGAAGATGATTGATTTTTGGGTGAAAGTTGTAGGAGCAAAAAATTAGACAATGAACACAAGGATTTGTAGTGGTTCAGCCTTCTAACAAGCACCTACATCCACTACCTTAGCTTCCCACCAAGGATTTCAACAAATTCACTATTGAATTTTTTCCCCTTTTCTAGGCTAAGGAGGCAACCTTTACACACTTAAAGCTTTCTAACCCAAAGCTTGAGTAAACCCTCTTTACAAGAGAAATTAGAGCAAACTTGAAATCTCTCACTAGGTAGATAGTTTGCAATCTTAAGCTCACTCACCCAAACTTAAACACTTGAGCAAATTTGACAATTTAGGCTCACAAGTGTTGTCTATACAAGGAATATACAATAAAGGCCCTAAAGACAATTTGACATCATAATGTTGTTGACAATTGAAGCATTTTTCTTTTCTTGATGCTTGGAGGTCCCTTTTATACTCCCAAATGAGTTTGTGGCCGTTACTAGTCGTTATGGATGTTTTGGAGTCGTTGGGGTCTTTATTTCCTACAATAAATGCAGTTCTGCAACTACTCGTATCGAAACATGTGTCCTTGTTTCGAAATAGTCTCAAAATAGAAAGAACTGTTATGTGAAATAAGGAGACCGTATAGAAACGGGTAGGGCCATATAGGAACGCCCGGCTGTATAGGAACGGTCGTATAGAAACGGGTAGGGCTGTATAGGAACGCCCGGCCGTATAGGAACGACCGTATAGAAACGGGTAGGGTCGTATAAAAACGCCTGACCGCATAGGTGCTACTTAAAAACGTTTCAAACATTGCCAAAACCTTTTTAAACATCATCAAACTTATTTTTAAGTTGTTTGGACTTAAAGTATGTTTTAAATTCTTTTCAATTTAGTCCAAAACATTTTTTAAATATTATATCAAAACATTTAGTTCTACAAACATGAATGTTACAATCAATAATACAGTGATATGTGATCTAAATTATAATGTTCTCTTTTTTTAACATATTTATATTGTATTGTATCCCACTACCTTTTTTGTATTAATTTCAATATGATTTTGCTTTCAGGATCCATTTATGTTGTTAAAAAATGTTGAGAGATAGTTGCATGATTGAGCTTATAGTTAAGCCAAAGTCTGCAATAATGCAGGTGTCTTTGCTTTATTCTTTCCATTTCCCTATTAATCTTATCGTGCTTTTTACCTGATGCCACAACTCTAATGCATGCGACATGAAAAACAATGTTTTGTGCATGTTATAAAGAGGACAAGAATACACAGGGACGCATGGAAAAAGAGCAGCAAACACCCCAAAAGTCTCAAAAAGAAAGCTGGGAGAAACAGTGGTCCGACTCACCCACTCAGCTATGCCGATTGCCCCAGGCCTTCCAGTCTAAACCAGAAAGCCAATTATTTTAAACCTCATTTGTAGGGGTGTTCATGGTCGATTAATCGTATTATTTAGTCTTAACGGCCAGTTAACTGTTATAGCAGTTATTAAATTTTTACTAACCGCAACATATCACTCAAGAAATGGTTAATTGATATTTTTTTAACAGTTAATCGTTTCTGAACGGTTCGATTACACGTTAACATGTAATCTATTACAAAAAAAAAATCACATGTTCACCATTATATTAAAATTTTCAGAGAAATACTTGAGAGATTCTAAATACAATCTTTATACTTAGTTAAAAAAGTAACTACAAGTTAACTTATAGGCTAACCATTAATCATTATTTTTAGTGACTCGATTAAATAAAATTAATTAACTTTAATAATTAAAATAATTAACCTATAAAATAACGGTTATATTGATTAACTGTTACGATTAACGGTTTATTTTGGACAAATTGTGGTAGAATATATGCTTGGGGCCCTCAACCTGATCTTGGGGAATGGGGCACCATGATTGAACCTTTTTTCATCAACTTTATAAGCTCAATTACCAAAGATTTTCAAAAGTGCATACATATAAATATATCACATATTGTATATATCTGAGTGTTAATAAAGTTGTCTGGTCCCCAACAGAACTGTACAAGCCTCAACCTTAAAATTTAAAGAGGCAAAATGAAAAAAGTTGACCCAACATTTATATATTTTGTCATTTGGTCCTTTATTTTTTTTGTCCAAATATGCCCCTAACGTTTACTTGTTTTGTCATTTGGCCCCCTATTCTTTTTTTTGGTCCAAATATGCTCCAACATTTCATTCGTAGTCCAAATATGTCCCCAACGTTTCAATTTGGTCCAAATATGCCCTCGTTAGATGAAAACTGTCAGTCAACTGACGTTCAACAGCTGATGTTGACTGGACTTGCCACGTATTAAGATCTGCTGATGTCACGTCAAAATTTTTTTATAAGTCGTTGACCGTCAGTTGATTGACAATTTACATCCAACAGGGGCATATTTGTACTATGAATGAAACGTTGGGGGCATATTTGGACCAAAAGAAAGAATAAGGGGCCAAATGACAAAACAAGCAAACGTTAGGGGCATATTTGGACCCAAAAAAGAATAGGAGCCAAATGACAAAATATGCAAACATTGGGGACATTTTTTATTATTTTGCCATTTAAAGATATAAAAGCTTCAAATGCATACATAGTAAGAGATAATAAGAAAAGGAGATGAATATGGATATACACACTGTCATGACCCATGAATTTAATTTTAAACCTCGAGAGTAAGTACATTTGGCCGGTTGGCTAAGTTGTTTATTATTGTTCCCTCATATTCTCTTAGATCAAAGATTTTAGACCTACTAGAGATGCTCCCTTTCTTTCCCCTGAAGTCCCCTCATTCCCCTTCTCTCTGAGTAGGATTAAGATTAAATTTAAGTTTTGTCAAAAAAAACAACCTCAAAATATTGACATAAAATTTTAATTGCTTGTCCTTGAGAGCTATCTATCCAGTTTTTTATTACTTTATATCATACACAATGACAAAGTTATTAAAGATACGAGAGAGTTCGTGTCTCCTAATTTTTTTGACCGTTCTAGATTGAATATTTATTTTTTTCAAAATTTAAATTAAATATTTATTAAGTCCATGTTAATTTTAAAATTAATCAATTTTATCTCTTCTATTATTTAATCTTAACTCCGTACCCGATTATACACCTTGATATATGGTTTTTCTTGTAAAAAGAATGACTAAAAGAAAAGGGAGAGGGGAAAGTTTTATGTGTTGTGTTGGATTGGGTTGTCAAGCACAACGACCAACCATTGTAATGTGCATCTTAAGGGATAAGGTTTAGGTAATTTGGGCTAAGTGCCTTTAAAGTGCCTTTGTCTTTTCTGGTTTTCCTATTTGATACTTATCATACCATATCTTTCTTCCTTTTTATTTTAATTGATCTTTTCTTTTCTTTTTAATTTTGTCCCACTAACTTTTTTATGTATTTTTATCATTTTGTATATAATTTTATTTAGAGCTAGATGGATTTGTACACGTATAAAATTAAATGAATTTTACATATCTTTATAAAAAAAATTCTGATTGATATTTTAATAATTTAATAGTTAAGTATATCAATATTATTGTACTTATCATGAATGTAATTTTCGATTCAACCCAATACATGCATAATGTTGATCTAAATTAATGTTTTTATTAGTATATATTTAACAGTTGAACCTTTTTCCCTTAAAAATGACAGTTTAACTTTTTACATGGACAAAAATCGTCCGTCCCTTTTCAACGCCTCTTTTCATACCCAACACTAAAAAAATAAATTATAAGCATTATCCATAAATTTTAAATTCTAAATCCTAAACCCTAAACCGAAATACACTAAACCCCTAATTTTCTAAACCCTAACATTAAACATTAACACTAAATTCTAAACCTAACTTTTTAATGTGGGTTATAGTTAGGGTCACCGAATAAGATAAACAGTTTCTGTTATAATTAGTTGTTTTCAATTTACTCAAAATTTAGCATGCATAATCTCCAACAATAAAACATGAAATTCAACGACTGGATTGTAAAAACATCAATTATAAAAACAAGTTGTGAAAGTATGTAAAACACACTTAATTTTACACTAATGTAAATTAATTCGTAATTTTACATCACAATAATATTTTGTTTTTTATTTTTATATAAATTTAATACATTCCTATTCATAATTTACTTATATTATTCTTATACCATCTGAGTTAATTGTGTGATTATTTTTATATATCCGTTTTCCCAAGTTATGCATGGTCTTCCATCATTACCAATAATTTAAGGGTTGACCCCAAAGCTTTACTTCAGTTGTAGACTATATAATTAATAGGGCTTTTCTAAATGGATGAATGTTTGATGATTTAAGGGTAAAGTACGTAAATGATCATTAAACTATATTTAAAAGTATAAAATAATTTCTAAATTTTTAAAAGTGACATGATGAGCATTAAATTTTAGTTTTTTTTTCATAAAATGGTTATTGAATCATTAATTGTCTTTAATTAGGAGATGTGACAGTTATGAAAATGTGTATAATAACATATTTAATTCTCAATATTTACACACTCAATCAATTTAGACATCAATAATGAGGGTTAAATTAGGAATAAGTTGATTGAATATGCCAATATGAAGGATTAAATGTTTTATTATTCAAATTTTTATAGCTGTCACGTCACCTAATTAACAATATTTAACGGCTCAATAATCATTTTATAACTTTTAAAAATTTGATGATGATTTAATATTTTTAAAGATAGTTTAGTGATTTGTTTGTGTATTTTACCCATAATTTAATATCATCACATCATCGTCATCATCATCATTTTCTTCGTTAATGGAATCGTACTGTTGGTGTTGGGGTTTGATAGAACTATTACGATACAATCGGATATAATTTGTCTGTTTTAGGACACCTACCTTCTTAAAAGGTTCCATTCCCATTTCCATTTCTACCTAACGGTGGCATGGATCAATGGGCAATGATTGATAATGTGTGCAACACTTAGCTAACTTTGTTGCTTCGGAAGTTTCAATTTGTTATGTGTTAATTATATAATATGTAGGTATCTACAGTGGCGGAACTTGGTGATAGAATTTGGGGGGCCAACGTAATTTTTTTAAAAATTTTAAAGCTTTAGATTAAAATTTTCAATAATTTTGAAGGATTCAATTTACTTTTTTTTTCTAAAAGTTTAGAGTCTAACTAAAATTTTTGAATTTTTAAGAGACTTAATGAGACTTTTAATAATTATGGTAAAGATTTAATTAAAAACATTCAAAAAATTTGAAGCTTAATCTAAATTTTTAAAAAGTTGTGGGGGTCAAATTGATATTTTTAAAAATTGCAAGGATCTAAATTTAAAATTTTCAAAATTTGAGGGGGCCGTGGCCCCCACATGCCCCTCTTGTGTTCCGCCCCTGGGTATCTAGCGAGTGGTCTCAGTAAAAAAAAGATCATGTTCACCTTAAAAATTTCAAATTTAAATTACGTTATCTACAAGGTGTGTGTGATTTGTCAAATGGTTAAGATTATGTAAAAATAAATATTATGTTGTAATTATCTCAGTTGATACCCTCTCTTCTCCATTAGGTTGTGGGTTCAATACTTATTATGAATAAATTTCACCTTCACCTCTTCATAGGTCGGAATTGTTCAGAAAAAAAAATTTATATATGTTTTTTAAACCATGACCCTCACTTTAAATTAATCTTAACCTTTTGAGTATTTTAATTTACGACTCTCATTCCAAAATGGTCCTCAAACTTTTGAATATTTTAATTTCATCTCAAACTATAATTTTTATTCTAATTTTTTTTTTTGAAACACGAATTGATTTTATTGGGATAATTATTCAGACACTACGTCGAGCCTCATTAAAAAACCTCCCTAATCTTAGTTGGAGGAAAAAGAGTGCATCGACATAGTGTGAGTACAATTAAAATTTCAATGGAAATTACACCAAGCATTAACGTTATTTGAATATACCAAAATAACACCAGGTGGAAGCTACTTATCCTGGGACACAAACGCTGTAATATTGGCCACTACTGGTCTTTGGTTCTGCGTCTTCAGGCAAGTTTGCGTCCTCTACCGAGATTCGACTGCCTCACCTTACTTCAACAAACAGTTCTTTCAAGCGCTTTATACCTTTTTTTGCTAAATCATCAGCAAAGCTGTTCATTTCTCTTGGCACCAAGTGAGTTCTCCACTTGAAATCTTTGGCGCAACTCAAGCATGCTTCAATCAAGTCTTTAAAATTCTCAGGAGCCTTCTGAGGGTTGTCAATCCATTCGATAGCCAATTTGCTGTCACTTTCTAATACAAGAGTATGAGATTTGCTCCATTTGGATTTGCTGAAATAATTCAGGGCTTCTTTGATTGCCCATATCTCTGCCGAAGTTGCATCAGCTTTTCCTATGGATTTGGAAAAGTACATAAGCATCTTCGATTCGTTGTTTCTCAGACAGCCTCCTATACCTGCATTTTCGAATTTTCGGTTGACCGCTCCATCCGTGTTGAACTTGAGTTCCCCTTCTTCAATTACCAACCAGTCGTGCGGGGTGTGTCTAGTTGCATCGCATCGTATCAGGCTGAAATTAAAGGGATTGCTGATTAATAATTGAACGGATATCATACCTGTATTTTTATTCTAAATTAGCCCTCAAACTATTGAGTGTTCCAATTACATAATGCACATCAATGTTTATATGGAACATGTAACACCCTAAAAAGTACCCTAGTTCGAACGATAGAAAAACGATATCGATAACGTAAAAGATCACAACTTAGCTAAGATTGAAAGTATTTAAAATGTATAATCATGTATAAGTACACATACTTGGTAGAAATAAAATTTAATCAATGTAAAATAATGTATATATATAAGTGTATATATATACATTCGATGGAATTAAATTAAGTTGAAGAATTGATACTTAAATATATATATAACATGATATGTGGATGACTATAAGAATTATATATATATAATTATGTTAGTGGGATTAGTTGGAGGATTAGTTGGGACATGACCCCTTTGGTCTTATCTCATTTAATTTGTCCCCTTTTTTCTCTTCCTTATCCGGTTACTTAACCCACCAAATTAAGCAACATTTTGTTCATTCACACACACACTTACAAACACAAAATTGAGAGGAAAACCAGAGAGCTTTCGGTGAAGAAGACAAGGGTTGCATAGCATAGAAATTGAGTTAGAAAATTCAAGGAAAAATCGAAAGTAAGTAGCTCTCTCTCTATAGTTTTCGAATATGTTAAAATCTTTAATAGATCAATGGTTTTAATGCCTTTAGAAAATCATGAAAGTGATGATACTAAAGGTTATGCTGCTGGAAAATTTTAAGAACACAAGAAACCTCAAGAAATTTTGAAGGATAAAAGCTTATGAACATGCAAGAGTAAATATGGACAGATTTAGTAGTTATAAGAACATGCAACTTTAGAAAATTGTAGAAAATTAATTAGTGGGAATTTCGTGATGAATTTTTGATATGTTCTACTTTGACATGTCTAAAGTGGTAGAAAAATTATAAATCTGAGTTTTGATCATTGTAGTGAAATCTGGAAGCTTAATACGAACATCATGTAAAACTGTCCTGCACTGTTCTTAGATGGACAGTGAACTTTAGAAAATTGTATAAAATTCACTAGTAAGAGTTTAGTGATGAAATTTTAATATGTTCTACCTTGACATGTCTAAAATGGTAGAAAAATTGTAAAAGGGATTTTTGATGACTGTGGTAAAATCTGGAAACCCATTTCGAATAGCATGCAAAACTGTCCAGTAATGTTCCTAGCTGGACAGTGAACTTTGTAAAATTGTATAAAATAATATACTAAGAGTTTCGACCTGAATTTTTGATATGTTAAAATTGGGTATGTTAATTGAATTTAGGAACAAACGGTGTTCGATTTGGAGTTGTGTACAGTAAATAAGAAATTAATTAAATTAGGTGGTCAGAAATGTGTATAAATGAAAAGAAGAAAAAATTAAGAATTTGTGAATTATTAAAGATGTAAAAATTGGATTAAATGAAGTGTTAATAAATTTATTAACAATCTGTAGGATGTGAAATCCACCAATTTTAGGGATCAATTTGAAAGTTTAAGTGATTAATTGAAGAAATTAGGAAATTTGGGAACTAGTCGAATTGGACCAAATAATTCAGGGACTGTTTTGAATAAAGTGAAAAAAATTCAGTCTCTAATTGCATGAATTGCATTCTGAAAATTTGTTATTTGTTTGGCTTGAATGCCTTAGATTTTAGAAGCGAAAGAGTAGAAGAAGAGGTTACTCCGGGATCGGCTACGGATCGGGCGAAAGGCATACGGATTCCGAATTAGCTCGGTGAACAGTGAGTGAAACGATTTTTAGAGTTGGGATTAGAGTCCCAACTGCCTTAATTTGATTTTTAAGTTATGATAAGCATGCAATTTAGACTAATTAATTATTCGATTTTAGTAAGGGAAGAAGGAATAATGGAATCTGGATTTTATGCTTGTGTTATGCGATTTTGTTGCATATGTGATTGAAATTAAATTGATGATTGATATGTTTGATTCCGAATCTGATTTTTGGTTAATCTTACTGTTTTGGATGAATTAATCATGCTGATTATTGGAAAATTATTGTGATATTGATTTCTTATGGAAACAATGAAGTTGTGATATAGTATGTGAGTATGCAATGCTCTTACATGTTATAATTATGTTTGACAAGTTCAATTGAGTATTGAACTATGAAATGTGATTCTGATTTATATGATATGAATTTGGATTTGTATGAAAGTTGATCTGAAAAATGCGAATTGAGCATGTAAATTATTATATGACCATGTGTGATAACATGTTATTGGAATTGGAATTATAAGCAATTAATCGAAAGGAATAATTAAGGATTTCTGAAAATTTGATTGATTAAGTATCTGATTAAATTAAAGATTTAAATGCAAAGCCCTTGGTGTGTACAGTCTGTTTAGGTAGTACGGCTAGCCTAGAGTCTGAGCTCAATAAGAAAATCGGTACGTTAGTGTACTCGATATTGTGGTACGTAAGTGTACCTTCTTGCTTAATGTCTGCGGACATTATGATATGTTATATGTGATACGATTTGGTACGTGGTACCTATTACATGGTGAATTTTGATTCACAACCTCTGTTATACGTGACTTGATTACCTATCATACTATACTATCCAAGGCATTGCTAAATAAATTAAATGAACAATTTAAGGAATGAAATTTGAAGATTTAAAGTAAATTCATGAAATTGGTTGTTGGATCATTAGAATGAAATATTGAATTTCATGATTTGCTATTCTTGATATGCTATGAAACTTTAATTGTGATAATTGATAATTGGAAGTTAATTCAAGTTTCATAGCTTGTATGTGTATTCATGATATGAATGATATGTAATCACTTGCATGTATTAGAATAGAATTACATGACTCCTTGGTGTATATATTCGAATGATTTCTATGGTGCACTATTAATTGTGGATTGATTATATTGCTTGAATCATTCGAATGAGCTAATGTGCAAAGTGAAATTAAATTGTTTGATCATAATGTTTAAATTGGAAACCGAATAGAATAGGGTTTCCTCACTAAGTACGAGAAGTACTTACCACTCGAACCTTCCTTTCTTCCCCTAAATTTCAGGTTCTAACATCGTTGACCTCTACCCGTATTCTTCTCGTACGAAGCTTAAGTATGATCTTCACTGTCTTTGTCGTACTCATGATGGGTGGCCTAGTGTTCAGCATGTTAGATAAATTTGGCATAATGGTTATGTTCATGAACTATTTCTTTAGTATTGTATAAACTTATAAGAAGTTACCTTACATCTTGATATGTAATTAAGGGAAACTAAAACATTATGGATGATATTATAGGATATGATATATATATATGTATATGATGAAGTATGTCCATGGGATAATCGAATGTGATAAGAAATTAAAATAGATTATGTTATATACATCATAAGATAAGTGATTGGATTACATGTGCCCACCAAGCCTTGATCGAAACATTGATATGAAATGTGTATAATTTATATGTGACATGAATGATTGTAAATTAGTGCAATTTGAATAGATGTATTCAAAAAAAAAAAATATCACACGAAAAAAAAAAATTGTTAACCCACTTCCGCTGCCTAATACGATTCTGTTACATGTCTACATAACGCTCCTTGCCCCTAATCCGGGGTGAGGGGTGTTATATAAAGTGGTAATCAGAGCTTTTTAGGTTAAGTCCTAAAAATTTTAATCGAGTCTGTATGCATCTGCATTGTTTAGGTATGCCACCCATGTATTGTATGATAAGATATCTATACTGAGCTTTCTGATCTTCTGTTATTTGACTGAATGATAGAATATGACGGACCCAAAAGACCCAAAGAATGGGAGCTCGCACGAATCTTCGAGCGAAGGTGATAGTGTGAGATTGGGTGATAATTCTCCTGCTCGAACTAAAACTCCGAGAAAGGAGAGAAACAAAGAGCCTGCTCAGACTTCCGAGCAAATTGCCAAAAAGCCTGCTCAAGTCACTGAACGGATCCCTATAGAGCCTGTTCAGAACATTGAGCAATCTGATAAAGAACCTGTTCAGAATACCGAACAACCTCCACCTGAAAATCCTATGGTTCAGTCTGCCCAAAGGGAATGTCTCCTCAGCATGAAGGAGATGTTCAATCAACTTCTGACAAATCTGAAACAAGAACAACCTGCTGTTTCTGTCCCTACTGCACCTAGCAGAGCCCCGATAGATAAGCTTTCTCAGCATCGAGCTTATACCTTTACTGGTGCTAATGAAGAAAGACCAGAAGATGCTGAGTACTGGCTTGAAAACACCACCAAGGTGGTAACCAGACAATTACAGTGCTCCGATGATCACAAATTGGAGTGTGTTGTGGCTCTGTTAGCTGATGAGGCTATGAATTGGTGGGAAACCACTACCCTTACTGTTCCGACTGAACTGGTGACGTGGGAATTCTTCCTCGAAGAGTTCAAAAAGAAGTACATCAGTGAACAGTACTTAGCTGAAAGAAGAAAGAAGTTCTTGCACCTTAAACAAGCCAATCGTCCCATTGAGCAGTACGTTGCAGACTTTTGCAAGTATTGCAAATACGGTGCAGAGTACATCAAAACTGAAGCTGATAAATGCCGAATGTTCATTGAAGGCATGAATGATGAACTGAGTCCAATCTTCACTGCTTTGGGAATCAATGATTTCCAGAATCTTGTTAATCGGGCTATTGCAACCGAAGCCAGAATGAAAGCTGCGGAAAAGCGAAAAGGGGCCAATAAGCCTGATAAAAAGCAGAAACGAGACGACAAGTCTCAATGGCAGTTCAAGAAGCCCAAATTTCAGAAAGAATGGTCTTCTAATTTCACTTCTGCTCCGAGGAGCAATTACACTTCTAAACCAGCTACAGTGATCAGATCATCAGTACCTACTATGTCTGTTAATAGTACGGGAAATTCTGAAAAGATTCCTCCTTGCAAGTTCTGTCAGAAACCACATCGAGGTCAGTGTAGACTTCAAGCAAATCTCTGCTATGCTTGTGGTGGTGATGATCACTACATCAAAGACTGTCCTCAGAAGCATGAATCTATGCCAGCTCGTAACACTGCAGTTCCTAGTCCGACATCCTCTAATCGGAATAGGAATGCCAAGTCAGCCCAGCCGAGTTATCAGAAGAAAGGCAAGGGTACTCATTCCAATGCTACTACTCATCAGGAATCTCGAGCACCTGCTAGAGTTTACCACATTCGTGGTAGAGATGATGAAGAGTCTCCTGAAGTGATTGCAGGTACTGTTGAGCTAAACTCACATCATGTTTATGCTTTAATAGATTCGGGATCCACTCATTCATTCACATGTCTATCTGTTGTAAAAAGGTTAAAATTAGAACCTGAAAATGTGAAAACAAGTCTGATAGTCTCAAACCCTTTAGGAGGAACTTCAAACATAAACCTAATATGTAGAAATTGTTCATTGCATATTAGCAATTTGCCATTCCTTATTGATCTCTACATATTACCCTCCTGTGAGTTCGATCTAATTCTGGGTTTAGATTGGTTAAGTAAACATGAGGCTTGGGTAGACTGTCAAAATAAAAGACTGTATCTTCAGGGTTTAGGAAAGGAATCCATACTCCTAATTGATAAAAAGCCCACTTCCATTTTTGCATCCATGGTCTTACGAGATCAAATTGAATTTGGAATGTCTGAAATGCCTGTTGTTTCTGAATTCATTGATGTGTTTCCCGAGGAACTACCTGGTCTCCCTCCGACTAGAGAAGTTGAATTTGGGATTGAAGTACAGCCTGGCTCAAATCCGGTGTCTATCACTCCGTACCGGATGGCACCTCTTGAGTTAAAAGAATTGCAAAAGCAACTTCAAGAGCTTCAGGACAAGGGTTTCATTCGACCCAGCACTTCTCCTTGGGGTGCACCTGTTCTATTTGTAAAGAAAAAGGATGGAACAATGCGTCTTTGCATTGACTACCGTCAATTGAACAAGATCACAATCAAGAACCGATATCCGCTCCCAAGAATAGAAGATCTGTTTGATCAACTTAGGGATGCTTCAGTATTCTCAAAGATCGACCTACGATCTGGATACTATCAAATGAGAGTCAAAGAGGAGGATGTATCAAAAACAGCCTTCCGAACTCGCTATGGCCACTATGAATTTCTGGTAATGCCTTTCGGATTGACAAATGCTCCGGCGGCATTCATGGATCTCATGAATAGAGTATTCAAGCCCTATCTTGATAAATTTGTCGTCGTCGTCATTGATGACATTTTGATCTATTCTCGCAACAAAGAAGAACATGCTGATCATCTTCGCATTGTCTTGCAAACTCTCCGGGAACGCCAGTTATTCGCAAAATTTTCCAAGTGCGAGTTCTGGTTATCGGAAGTCTCTTTCCTTGGACATGTAATTTCTGCAGAAGGAATTAAAGTTGATCCTAAGAAAATTCAGTCAATCATGGATTGGCAACCTCCCAGAAATGTCAGTGAAATACGAAGTTTCCTTGGTCTTGCTGGTTATTACAGAAGGTTTGTCAAAGGGTTTTCCTCTATAGCCTTACCTTTGACTAAACTTCTTCGTAAAGATAAACCGTTTGAATGGTCTGACAAGCAACAGAGAAGCTTTGACCAACTCAAAGCAGCCTTGACTCATGCCCCAGTTTTGATCCAACCAGAACCGGGCAAAGATTATACTGTATACAGTGATGCTTCACATGCGGGTCTTGGATGTGTTTTAATGCAGGGTGATAATGTGATAGCTTATGCTTCACGCCAACTGAAATCTCATGAATTGAACTATCCAACGCATGATCTCGAACTTGCTGCAATTGTGTTTGCTCTCAAAATATGGAGACACTACTTGTACGGTGAGAAATGTTACATGTTCACCGATCATAAGAGCCTAAAGTATCTCCTGACTCAGAAAGATCTGAATTTGAGACAACGCAGATGGATGGAGTTATTGAAAGACTATGATTTAGTCATTGATTATCATCCAGGAAAAGCCAATGTGGTTGCAGACGCCTTGAGTCGTAAACTGACATTGGGTAAAAATCTCTAATCCCTGAACCTTAAGAAATAAAAAATAAAATGTTTATAATGAAAGTTTTGATTTTGAAAAGTGGTATTTATTCTTGTAGCTCCAACTGCTATCAATGCTCATCTTCGAGTATATCAGAAGCAAGGATTTCTGTCCGAACTTCAAATTCAATCCAGTCTAATCTCAAGGATTGAAAATCTTCAGAAAGCTGATCCAGAACTTCAGGATATCATTTCCAAACTGGATACAAAAGCCTGGTGAAGGATTTCGTATTCATACAAACGGTCTCCTTTACTTCAAAGATAGAATCTGTGTTCCAAATGATGAAAATTTGAAAAGGGATCTTCTGGAAGAAGCACACCAAAGTTCTTTTTCGGTCCACCCTAGATCAGTTAAGATGTATAGAGATCTCAAATCTTTGTATTGGTGGTCCGGTATGAAAGCGACTATCAATGATTTTGTATCTAAATGTCTCAACTGTCAAAGAGTCAAAGCTGAACATAGAGTTCCCACCGGACTACTCCAACCACTTGTACTGCCACAGTGGAAATGGGAACGAATTACTATGGATTTCGTGACTGGTCTTCCTTGTTCTCCCAGAAAATATGATGTTATTTGGGTGATTGTTGACCGATTCACCAAATCGGCACATTTTATTCCTATTCGTATCAATTACAGTTTGGAGACCTTGGCCAATCTGTATATTCAAGAAATAATCCGGCTACATGGAATTCCTATCTCCATTGTCTCTGATCGTGATCCAAGATTTACTTCTAGATTTTGGAAAACATTACAGAGAGCTATGGGAACAAAATTGAATCTAAGCACAGCTTTCCATCCGCAAACTGATGGTCAGTCTGAACGAGTAATTCAGATTCTCGAAGACATGCTTAGAGCTTGCATAATTGACTTTGGGAAGAATTGGGAGAAATCCCTACCTTTAGTTGAATTTGCCTACAACAATAGCTATCAGTCGTCTATTCAGATGGCACCTTTTGAAGCATTGTACGGCAGAAAATGCAGAACACCTCTGTGCTGGTCCGAACTTGGTGAAAATAAAGTTTTGGGACCACAATTGCTCAGAGAAACAGAAGAGAAAGTTCAAATCATCCATTCTCGTTTAAAGCAAGCCTTCGATAGACAGAAAGCCTATGCTGATCTGAAACGAAGAGATATTCAGCATAATGTGGGAGACAAAGTCTTTCTTAAAGTCTCTCCATGGAAGAAAGTGTTTCGGTTCGGAAAGAGGGGAAAGCTCAGTCCTCGCTTTATTGGGCCTTTTAAAATCACAGAGAGAATTGGCCCAGTGTCTTATCGACTTGCACTCCCTAGTGAGTTCGATAAAATTCACAATGTCTTTCATGTGTCAATGCTCAGAAAGTATAGATCCGATCCTTCTCACATCTTAGAGCCGGAAGAAGTAGAACTGAATCCTGATTTGTCCTATGAAGAGGAACCAGTTCAGATTCTGGATAGAGAAATCAAAAGACTCAGAAACAAAAATGTTGCATTGGTTAAAGTCTTGTGGAGAAATCACGAGATGGAAGAGGCAACATGGGAACCTGAGGACACGATGAAAAAGCAATATCCTCATCTGTTCGATTCAGGTAAAATTCGAGGACGAATTTTCTTTAAGGGGGAGGAATTGTAACACCCTAAAAAGTACCCTAGTTCGAACGATAGAAAAACGATATCGATAACGTAAAAGATCACAACTTAGCTAAGATTGAAAGTATTTAAAATGTATAATCATGTATAAGTACACATACTTGGTAGAAATAAAATTTAATCAATGTAAAATAATGTATATATATAAGTGTATATATATACATTCGATGGAATTAAATTAAGTTGAAGAATTGATACTTAAATATATATATAACATGATATGTGGATGACTATAAGAATTATATATATATAATTATGTTAGTGGGATTAGTTGGAGGATTAGTTGGGACATGACCCCTTTGGTCTTATCTCATTTAATTTGTCCCCTTTTTTCTCTTCCTTATCCGGTTACTTAACCCACCAAATTAAGCAACATTTTGTTCATTCACACACACACTTACAAACACAAAATTGAGAGGAAAACCAGAGAGCTTTCGGTGAAGAAGACAAGGGTTGCATAGCATAGAAATTGAGTTAGAAAATTCAAGGAAAAATCGAAAGTAAGTAGCTCTCTCTCTATAGTTTTCGAATATGTTAAAATCTTTAATAGATCAATGGTTTTAATGCCTTTAGAAAATCATGAAAGTGATGATACTAAAGGTTATGCTGCTGGAAAATTTTAAGAACACAAGAAACCTCAAGAAATTTTGAAGGATAAAAGCTTATGAACATGCAAGAGTAAATATGGACAGATTTAGTAGTTATAAGAACATGCAACTTTAGAAAATTGTAGAAAATTAATTAGTGGGAATTTCGTGATGAATTTTTGATATGTTCTACTTTGACATGTCTAAAGTGGTAGAAAAATTATAAATCTGAGTTTTGATCATTGTAGTGAAATCTGGAAGCTTAATACGAACATCATGTAAAACTGTCCTGCACTGTTCTTAGATGGACAGTGAACTTTAGAAAATTGTATAAAATTCACTAGTAAGAGTTTAGTGATGAAATTTTAATATGTTCTACCTTGACATGTCTAAAATGGTAGAAAAATTGTAAAAGGGATTTTTGATGACTGTGGTAAAATCTGGAAACCCATTTCGAATAGCATGCAAAACTGTCCAGTAATGTTCCTAGCTGGACAGTGAACTTTGTAAAATTGTATAAAATAATATACTAAGAGTTTCGACCTGAATTTTTGATATGTTAAAATTGGGTATGTTAATTGAATTTAGGAACAAACGGTGTTCGATTTGGAGTTGTGTACAGTAAATAAGAAATTAATTAAATTAGGTGGTCAGAAATGTGTATAAATGAAAAGAAGAAAAAATTAAGAATTTGTGAATTATTAAAGATGTAAAAATTGGATTAAATGAAGTGTTAATAAATTTATTAACAATCTGTAGGATGTGAAATCCACCAATTTTAGGGATCAATTTGAAAGTTTAAGTGATTAATTGAAGAAATTAGGAAATTTGGGAACTAGTCGAATTGGACCAAATAATTCAGGGACTGTTTTGAATAAAGTGAAAAAAATTCAGTCTCTAATTGCATGAATTGCATTCTGAAAATTTGTTATTTGTTTGGCTTGAATGCCTTAGATTTTAGAAGCGAAAGAGTAGAAGAAGAGGTTACTCCGGGATCGGCTACGGATCGGGCGAAAGGCATACGGATTCCGAATTAGCTCGGTGAACAGTGAGTGAAACGATTTTTAGAGTTGGGATTAGAGTCCCAACTGCCTTAATTTGATTTTTAAGTTATGATAAGCATGCAATTTAGACTAATTAATTATTCGATTTTAGTAAGGGAAGAAGGAATAATGGAATCTGGATTTTATGCTTGTGTTATGCGATTTTGTTGCATATGTGATTGAAATTAAATTGATGATTGATATGTTTGATTCCGAATCTGATTTTTGGTTAATCTTACTGTTTTGGATGAATTAATCATGCTGATTATTGGAAAATTATTGTGATATTGATTTCTTATGGAAACAATGAAGTTGTGATATAGTATGTGAGTATGCAATGCTCTTACATGTTATAATTATGTTTGACAAGTTCAATTGAGTATTGAACTATGAAATGTGATTCTGATTTATATGATATGAATTTGGATTTGTATGAAAGTTGATCTGAAAAATGCGAATTGAGCATGTAAATTATTATATGACCATGTGTGATAACATGTTATTGGAATTGGAATTATAAGCAATTAATCGAAAGGAATAATTAAGGATTTCTGAAAATTTGATTGATTAAGTATCTGATTAAATTAAAGATTTAAATGCAAAGCCCTTGGTGTGTACAGTCTGTTTAGGTAGTACGGCTAGCCTAGAGTCTGAGCTCAATAAGAAAATCGGTACGTTAGTGTACTCGATATTGTGGTACGTAAGTGTACCTTCTTGCTTAATGTCTGCGGACATTATGATATGTTATATGTGATACGATTTGGTACGTGGTACCTATTACATGGTGAATTTTGATTCACAACCTCTGTTATACGTGACTTGATTACCTATCATACTATACTATCCAAGGCATTGCTAAATAAATTAAATGAACAATTTAAGGAATGAAATTTGAAGATTTAAAGTAAATTCATGAAATTGGTTGTTGGATCATTAGAATGAAATATTGAATTTCATGATTTGCTATTCTTGATATGCTATGAAACTTTAATTGTGATAATTGATAATTGGAAGTTAATTCAAGTTTCATAGCTTGTATGTGTATTCATGATATGAATGATATGTAATCACTTGCATGTATTAGAATAGAATTACATGACTCCTTGGTGTATATATTCGAATGATTTCTATGGTGCACTATTAATTGTGGATTGATTATATTGCTTGAATCATTCGAATGAGCTAATGTGCAAAGTGAAATTAAATTGTTTGATCATAATGTTTAAATTGGAAACCGAATAGAATAGGGTTTCCTCACTAAGTACGAGAAGTACTTACCACTCGAACCTTCCTTTCTTCCCCTAAATTTCAGGTTCTAACATCGTTGACCTCTACCCGTATTCTTCTCGTACGAAGCTTAAGTATGATCTTCACTGTCTTTGTCGTACTCATGATGGGTGGCCTAGTGTTCAGCATGTTAGATAAATTTGGCATAATGGTTATGTTCATGAACTATTTCTTTAGTATTGTATAAACTTATAAGAAGTTACCTTACATCTTGATATGTAATTAAGGGAAACTAAAACATTATGGATGATATTATAGGATATGATATATATATATATGTATATGATGAAGTATGTCCATGGGATAATCGAATGTGATAAGAAATTAAAATAGATTATGTTATATACATCATAAGATAAGTGATTGGATTACATGTGCCCACCAAGCCTTGATCGAAACATTGATATGAAATGTGTATAATTTATATGTGACATGAATGATTGTAAATTAGTGCAATTTGAATAGATGTATTCAAAAAAAAAAATATCACACGAAAAAAAAAAATTGTTAACCCACTTCCGCTGCCTAATACGATTCTGTTACATGTCTACATAACGCTCCTTGCCCCTAATCCGGGGTGAGGGGTGTTATAGAACATAATAATTTTTATAACGGTTTTTATTAACATGGTGTATGATTAGCATATGCTGATAATTTGAAGATAAAATTAGAACGTTCAAAAGGTTGGTGCCATTTTAGAATGAGAGACATTATTTGGAGATGAAATTGAAATGTTTAAAAGTCCGGTGAGTAATTTAGAATGAGAGTCATAGTTTGAGTATGAAACTGATACTTTTAAAATTTGGAAATCAATTTAAAATGAGGGTCATAATTTTAAAAAAAATAGATACAACTAACTCTCTTTTAACAAAAAATTATGTTTGAGATAACAAGAAAGATTAAATATTGAGATGAAAAAAATGTTAACTTGGGTTTTAATTTTTCCCTACCCATTTTCTCATAGTTTTGCTGTAACACCCCTCGCCCGGTTACGAGCGAGCGATGTTACTATTCGGATAATAGACAGATTCAATTCATGTCAATCTTGATTAACTTCAACATAGTTAATTCATATTATCATATCCATATTTACATAAACATTTATTAAGTCATTACGTAATATAACATGTCTTAGTTTTATACAAACCACACTTAAGAATTACATGATTCATAATGCATGACAAAATAATTTAGACTATGCCACCAACTAGGAGTCTAAGCAAGATTATATCATACTTGTTCTTGGCTTGCGAAGCTCTCGAATCAGAACGGATGACTTTCGGATATCAAAGGACCTGTTATTTTGGAAGAAGGAAACAAAGAGAGTGATAAGTACACATAATGTACTTAGTGAGGCAGCCCTAACTTTACTAGTTTCAATCTTTTAAAGTCTTATTCAATCTTTGATGTTACTTAGCTAGGCTTAGCACACATTGAAATACCTAGCTAGTTCCATCAAAAACCAAGTTAACTTAGCTAGTCTCATGTACTAACCAATAGGGCAGCAAACTTTTACAATTCAAGCTAACATGGACAACAAACAACATGTAATCTCATTGTCATCTTGGAAACAACATTTCATAGTTTCACATCACAACATAGTTCATTTCGAATCTCAACCAAGTACACATATTCATTTCATATCATAAGGGCTAATACCCAACTTGTTCATTTAAACATATATCATTGTTCTAATAAATGTTTTGCCTTGGATGATTAATGAAATAGGTAATCAAGTCTTCATGTAACATGTAACATTAGATACTCAAAGTATCCATTTCTCATTTCAACATATAACAGGGGATGCATAGGCATCAATGGTGACTTACCACCATTCAATTATCAAGGTGACTAACCACCTTATCAGGTTTATAGGTGACTAACCACCATCCTGTAACAAAGATCAGGGGAGCTCAACGACTCTAAGGCATGCCCTTCTACCTATAGACACTAATCATACCAAGGACTTTACTTATCTTTCTTTATTAACAAGATCATTCACTTGTCAATCATTCATAATTTCAAAGGCATTTAACCATTTCAATAGGCATACACATATAATCAATCAAGCATCATGGTAATATAAAATTCCAGCAAGTACATGAGATCATTTTCATTTTATGATCATCAAAAACTAGTAGCAAAGCTTATCATTTAGTCACATATCACATAGCTCAAGCAATCAACACATCATAGTAACTAATCATATTTATACTAAGCATGCTTATCTAACAAGCAATATACACTTAGATCAATATTTTTGCCTTTAATCCTTCTTCCTTATCATTTTAAATTTTACCAATCATTATTAAATTCATTTCATGCTTTCTTCATGTTATCTAAAAAAAATAACAAGGTTAGGATACTAATCCCAACACTTTAAACAAAACTACACTCACAATACTCCAAGCTAGTTTGTCTCCTTAATGATGATGCCTCTCCCTTTCTTCTTGGTTTGATCACCCCTTGATTCCTCTAATATCTCTTCACCAATATGCTCTTGAATCATAAAATATCATATACAATACCCATTAGTAATTAATTCAAACATATAAATTCATTTACTTAAACATAATCACTTAGAAAAGTGAATCTGCCCCCTAAACTGGCAGTTTGAGTAACCTCTACTAAATTGGTCATATCTTTTTACTCACAACTCCAAATAAGGAGTTCTTTACCATTCTGGAAAGCTTATAAACACACCTTTACAACCATGTATGGAACATAATTTTATCATTTCTCTATCAATACAGTTTATTACTTGAACATAGGGTATCTTTAGAAAACTAATCTGCCTATTTGTGACTTTAGTGTATTTATAACCTATGTTTCACTACACCATAAATCTTGATATTTTAACCATATTTACCTTCACATATTAACATAATAATTATGTTCCAGAAACCATGAAAACAGAGCATATAAGTCCTCAAATTATCAATTCTTACAAACTAGTCCATTTTAATCTCTTATGTGTTCTAATGATATTTAAACTATCAATTGATATATATAATTCAAACTAAATTATTTATTTTTCATTCATAAAATACCTCCTCTGTTTCTAATAAATTTTTAAGAATTTATTGGTATCAATTAAACCCCTAAACATTTCGAATTTTACAATTTAGTCCAGCAGATTCCAAAACCATTCAGTTTCAGTCCCGTCAACTTCTAACAACAATTCTGAGACCTATACTTAACATTTTTGAGCAAATAATACCTCTATTTCATGTAAAATTTTGTCCTCTACAACTTTGTAGAAGAACACTTTTTCCAGAAATGACTCTATCATGCTCAAAACTTCAGTTTTCTACAGGACAGTTTATAAATCCGAATTTCTTTATTCTTTCTACCCTTATCTTTTACCAACCTTTAATTAATCCAATTTCGTGCTTAATAAATATACTAACATTAATTTAAAGATAGTTGAGACTCTAATCTCAACTCTAATTTATTTCACTCACCTTGATAGATCGGTAATTTATTTTTATCTCTTGAGCTTGATGGTTGTTCTGAATCGACTTCGTGTACTATGATAAAAATTAATTAAAATCGGTAAGACAGTATCGAATAAATATAAAAATATTAAATAGATTCGATACCGAAACTTAGACTAATTAGAGATTTGAGCTTACCCCGACGTTGGCAGAAATTCGATATTACTATATCGAAAATATCGGACCACCAATCTAATATTGAACAACCTAATCCAAACCGATTGTTTGTTTCTCTATTTGTTGTGCATTTCTAACTATCCTCCCTCCCCCTATTTATACACATTTGCGTCAGGCATCTCCCCCCCCCCACCCCTTATTTTTTTATTTCATTTATTAGCTAGCCACCTTTCATTCCACCAAACTTTATCCCATCTTTCACGTGGCATTTGCCCCTAAATTGGGCAACATTTATGGCAATTTACCACTTTAATTTGCTTTGCTTTTGTGCTGGCCTTTTTTTTTTAATAATAATAATAATAATAAACTATTATAAATTACCCCAAATAATATTTATTGGTTCAGCTAAGATCGAATAAATTATTCAATTGATAAAAATATTCGATCACCGGAACTTAATTCCGACTAGACCGGTTTTTGGGATGTGACATTTGCCTGGACTAATTTGGATTAATTTTGATGGGTTAAGGTTCCGGTGAAAATTTTCTATACATGCAAGGCCTTCAACTCAAGATTTACTTAAGCATATTGAGTTGCTTATCACTTCGACCAATTCACGTTGAGTGAGTTTTAATTTATTAATGGATATTAGGATTAATTATCATATTTTAATTAATAATATTTTAGATGTAACTAATTTTACAGTTGCAGAGAAAACCAGAAAGACTGAAGGTTGGTTTACGGTATCATTCAGAACTGAGAAGAAAGAATGAAAATGAAAAGGACACCACTACCTCAGACACGTACCCACCCTTTCTTTCTTTTCAACCACTCTGTCTGCGTAGCCTATAACCCTATAAAGCAACGAATCTCTTCCGTTTCTCCATGGATTCTGTGATACGAGATTTTGGACATATACGAGATGAACGATCGCACAAAATTATAAATTAAAAATTTTCGTTTTAATAAACTGAATAAGTGCCCGTAAACTTTTGAACCGCTCTGATTCTCTTCGTTTTAAAGAATGAATGATTATTAGCAGATTCAAAGTGCGGATTCCCGATTCCCCAGCAAGAAGAAAAATCATGGTTTCTCTTTCCGACCTTTCACCCTTTGTATTTCTTCTACTTTCTTTCACTTTCTTCCAACTTTTTCTAGCACACGACCAGCCTTTAAACCCCGGAGACTACTCATCCCCGAATACGGTCCCCGCACTTCCGGCTCAAATCCAAGCTCAAGCTTGCCGGCTCGACCTGTCAGCTGAACTATTCGGCGGCGTCAACGACGCCTGCGGTCATGACCTGGATAGAAGCCGATGTTGTCCCGTGTTGGCAGCTTGGCTCTATGCTGCTCACGCCAGGTACGCTTTGGAAGTGTCGGCTCCAGCGCAACCGGAGCAGCCCATGATGCCGGACGATTCCCAAAAGTGTGTGAACTCGTTGCAGAACGCATTGGTAAGCAAGGGAATCAAGATTCCTCAGCCGAACGCGAGTTGCGATGCGATTATATGTTTCTGCGGGATAAGACTCCATCAGATTAGTTCCTTGAGTTGTCCGGCCGCGTTTAACGTTTCCGGTCTCCGAAACGCGAAGCCGACGGCTGCGGTGAAGAATCTGGAGAGTGATTGCCGGAACTCTTCTTATGCTGGGTGTACGAAATGCCTTGTCGCTATGCAAAAGGTAAAGTGACATTAATTTGCAGTGTTGAATTAATGAACCAAAGCCATGAAAGTGACGTTGTCTATCGGTAATTTTACAGCTCAAAACCGGCGACGGCAAGAACGGGAGCACGACGACGAGCGACAACAGAGCCAGCAAAATGTTCAACCGAGACTGCCAGCTGATGGGGCTGACTTGGCTCCTCGCACGCAACAAAACGGCGTACATACCCGCCGTTTCAGCCGTGCTCCGGGCAATAATGTATAGTTCCCACCCTCACGAGTCGAGTTGCAGCCCGGACCAAGAGAACATGCCGTTAGCCGTCGATTCTCTCCAGTTCGAGAATGCCCAATCGTCAGCACCGCCGCCGGAATCTTTCAAGTTCCCGGTTCTGCCACTCCTCATCTTTTTCTCACTGTTGGGGTTGCGTCGGTGAGTGGTGAACCGGTGATCGAGTAAAGATGGGCCGGTCTTTTTGCCTTTTCGCCGCCCGCTGTAAATTTCATACTCCGTTACTTGTTTCATGTAGCAGACGAGTAGATTACAGTGTTGGTTATGTATTTTTCCGTTGCTACTTCTTCGTCGTGTCATTTAATCCGTAATGAAAATTAATAATTTTGATCGTGTTTGATTTGTTTATATTTTTATAAATATGTTTGTTTAACTGTCATAAACATATTTGTTCATGTTTATAAATCTTAAACAAATAAATATACGCAATGTTAAATAAATGAGCTCACCCTTTGCTATCTCGGTAGTTAAGGATGATGTAATTTATTCAAATGACTCGGATTTGAGCACAATTTCTATGCGGTGTGTGTGGTTGTGTGTTTTATTAAAAAATCTAAAAAAGTTGAAAAAAAATATTATCTTTGTATCAAACGAGCATATTAAAAAAAAAGTTAACAAATGTTTATGTACACGTTTCAGGTTCTATATGAAATTTAAAAGGATTTAGACAAAAATATTAAGCTCTCCCTACCAAATATGAACTCATGAGCCCAATTTACGTGAGAAAACATCAATTGGGCCTAATTGGAACTTCAAACACTTGGCAGCCATTATGAATGGGCTTATTCTTGAATACTTTATATGGACCAAATTTAAGATCTATATTGGAATTGTGAATATTGTCTTTTTTACACTATTGGGCTCAATCTTAATGTCTATCTGGCCCAGACAATCATATACAATTTTATTTTATATTTTTCTAGGGTTAAGCATAATGTTTTATTTATTATGTTACTTCTGAACTTTCCTTGCATGTAGCATGTTATTCCACTCTATTCTTTCGATATAAAAAGGTCACGTAAAATTTCAGAAATGTGCCACTTAGAGTGTCGCGTGACAAGTAATATATGTTAAATTAAAAAAATAATAATAGAAAATTTTGGATTTCCCCATATTTTTTATATTTTGAATTTAATATATTTTATATTTTCACGTTGCACGTTATTTTACATAGGCACACTCCTAGTAACATGGTTCACATAAGAAAAGTTGAGAGGTTAAGTTGGAAAAAAAAAACTCTTCATGTACCAGAGTAATAATGAGGTATGGTTCAACTTCAAGTGCCAAAATACTATTTAACCTTGTTTTTTAAAAAATATTTTTTGTCTTTTTTATGTTAAAGTTTCGTATCTTTCCCTCTTAACTATATCATCTTTAAAGTTCGAACTTGATTTTCCTTCTTAAAAAATTGAGTGAATTAATCACATTTAACCTCAATTTTAGGGGAAATAAAAAGTATTGGATGCCTTGTTTTCATTCTTAAAAAAATAGATCCCCTAGTAATCAGCTCAATTACAACCAAGTCATAGGATTCCTTGATAAGTTGATATTATTATTAACAATAAAGTTGCTTGGAACTGAACCCCAACGGTCCATGCTTAAACAACAATCCATATGCATTCAACATCTAATTCTAAGCTCAATTAAAGAACCATTAACTACTCAACATCACTTGATTTTCACTCCCATTTGTGTCTTAATTGCTTGATACAACAAACTTAATCTTCATTTTGCAGATAAAATAATCATTAAATTTTATTGAATTGCTACAAATAATCATTAAACTAATTGAACTGCTATAAATAGTTATTGAACGGCCAATAATCGTTTTGCAACAATTTGATAATTTTGATGATCATATTGTACCTTTTAAAAAATCAGTGACTAAACAATCTTTTTTTTTTCATAATTTAATGAATAATTGTCTACTTTACCCATAATTGATTTGTGCAATCTTTTGGTTTTGTCACGATGTTGAATTTTTTTTTAAAGAATGCTTGCTTTGGACTTGGGGGCATTGTGTCATTGTCTACATTTTGAGTGTTGTAAAGCGAGGGAATACAATGATGTTGTTATCTGCATGGTCGTATGGCGTGAAACATGCACTCATCATGTGACTGCATGTGTGTCTCTATCTTGTCTATTACAGATTGATCTGTACTGAATTCGATATTCTTTAAATAAATTCGAGTTCATACATCATATATGAAAGAAATAGTGTTAGAGTCAACAATCTCTAGAGCAAACGGTTAAAAATTTTCAGTTGACACATTCCCCTCTTTTGCTCACCCCTTGTTTTCCCAATGATAAATGATGATGTAATTCATCCAGGTGACCCAGGTTCGAGCACCAGTTTTGTACGGTGTGTGTGTCTTATTAAAAAATACTAAGAAAATTAATCAGATGCTACCCTTATATTACACCAACATATTCAAAAAGAAATAATGTTAGAGAAATCTTATCTCCTATTAAAATGTCGAATTTGATTTAATTCAATTTATGGTTGGCACTCATGTAACCCACGAACAATAAAAGTCGGCTTTTTCTTTTTGAACAATTTCTACCTAGGGGGAGGGGGAAGAGGAAATTTTACTCCTATTAGGTCTAGAACTCGTAATCTAAAAGAGGGAAATGTGTCAACTGAGAGCTTTTAACCGCTTTTTCTACAGATTGTTGACATAAAAATCGGATTATATGTGTGTGTTTGTACATTGAACAACCATATAGTAATAAAGCTTGATGTTCATAGGAGGGAGAGAGTGGAGAAAAGTGAAAGGGCATTGGTCTTCCAATGTGTGAAAATAGGATACTTTGGTCTTTCTTTAAGCTTTCTCTTGCACCAATGTAGAGAAAAAAGAGAATCCATTGCCATAATACTCAACGAAGAAGACACCCAACAAAAAGTGAAAAAAAAATCAAACTATATATTATATTACTACCTTTTAAAATGAAACAATATATTATTTATAATGATACTTTATTATGAAATATAGTATTGACAAATTAACACTAGTACACATTTAAGTAACTATAATAAGAATTGATCATAACAAAATACAACCAGATTAATAATCAAAATATATCTGAATTTAAATCAGAATAAGTTAGAATGAAACGTTAAAACAAAAAATTGCATGATCAAACACGAACCAAAAATTTCAAAATTAAAAATGGCCACTTAATAAAGGAGATGGGGCAACCTTGAAGCAATGCCCAAGAAAATGGAACGTTCTTCGAAGGCATATCGATGTTATGAAACTTTGAAAAGGAAGTTATTTGGCTTCTTCCTATAAGGCAAAACCCTGTATTTGCACACTCAAATTACATTATTTTAACGTCTAGGATTAAGAGAGTAACCCCTTTTATTAGCAAAAGAAAGACTCATTTCTTAAGAAGAATCCTATGTGGTGTAGATATTAATTACAACAAGGATAAGAATGCAAGGGAATATTAGCTTATTTTTAATACTTAATTATTTGATAATAAATGGTAAAGTATACAAATGGTCCTTAAATTTATTGAAATTCATCACTATTTTATAACGTGGAGTAGGGATGGGCAAAAAACTTGATTACACGGTCTCGGACCCAGTAGATTTTTACCTGGAATTGGTTTTGGTGGGACCGGGGCTAAATTCAAAATTTAGGTCCTGATTGCAATCGGGACCGAGATCGGATCCTGCTTTTTTAGACCCGGTACCCGATGGGTATCCAATGGGATCGGGACCAGTACCAGGTACCCGGTACTGGTATGATACCGAATGACGTTGAAGAGGTTGAAAACAACTGAAGACGCTCCTTTATTTCTCTTTATGTATGAATATTATGAGTATGACTCGTTTGAAGACTTTAACCTTCAAGCCTACAATATTCTGACTTTGTTATTGAATATTATTATTGATGGTTGGAATTTTTTCCCCCGTTGCACAAATTTTATTAATAATAGACTAATTGACAGGGTACCTGGTATTGGTACCGGTTCCCACTAGTACCGGGACCGGTTCCTGAAATCTTAGACCCGGTCTAACTGGGACTGGTTCTAATTTTCAGGAACCGGTGATTACTGGGACCGAGACCAATTCTAGACAAATTGGCCGGGTACCCGGTCTTGCCCACCCCTAACGTGTAGTGACCGTTTTGCAACAATTTGATAAGTTTAATAATCATTTTGTAACTTCCGAAACTTTAATGACTAGAAAAATCATTTTTGCTTAATTTAGTGAAAATTTAGATACTTTACCATTAAATAATTAATATTCGCATTTAAGATATTGTTCCCCATATTCCTTCTTTGGATTCCTTTTAGGAGTTGGATATAAATTGTTGAGTTTCTTTGAAGTTATGAGTAAATTTTCAATTGCTTCAACAATTTCACTCTTATATTTTATGAACACTATTACCAATAAATAACAAATAAAAAAATTATGAAATATATATATCAGAGTAGTAATGTTACCATTTTAACTTAATTTCTCTTATTATCGATATAATCACGGTTAAAATAATAAAAGTCGTGTAGTTTAACATCAAATATTAGGATTCAAATGATATAATCGATACCAACATGTACCAATAACCAAAGTGCATGCTTAAAAGATATAATTAAGAAATTCTAAAAGTCCTAATAATTGAATTAGTCATTCCAATCATTAAGATTTTGAGGATAATTATCAACATAATCAGGGACGGACACAGGACTTTAAGTTAGAGAGCGAATTTATAAATTTCTAAGGAGCGAACTTATAAAAGTTTAGGAGAGCGAACATAGATTTTTAATAAAAAATACATAGAAAATTTCTAAAAATTTCCTGACTCGTATAGGAATTTTAAATTTTTAGGGGAGCAACCACCCCGCCAGCCCCCTCAGTCCATCCCTGAACATAATTGGACCGTCATCCAATCATTAAGATTTTACAAAAATAATTGCTTTATTTAAATGTCTATCAAGTAGTAGTTGTGACCATTTTGCAGGCTCTCTTATAACAATGTACATATATGTACACAGTTGCAGTGCTGCTCTCTATAATCATCAGTTAATCCATATATGGAGTTCGATCTCGAAAACCCGTTAGCCGATTCCGATCACTTCAGCCCTTCACTCTTCTTGCTCGAATCCGACCATATGCCCTCTCACAACTACACACGATCTCTCAATGCAGGAGATCTTCACATTGTTTCTGTCAGAAAAGAAGCCATTGCTTCAATCTCACATGTAACTAGACTTACCTGGTTTGCATTGTCTCAACGTGTTGTGCTTCCGCATATTTCACTGATTTTGCCTTTTGTTGTTGTTGTTTCAGTTTTCGGGCGAATTCGGGCCTTTCTTGTTGTACCTTGCTGTGAATTATCTCGACCGGTTCTTGTCCAGCCGACAGATATTGATGTTGTTGTTGCAGCAACATAAAACATGGATTGTGAGACTTGTTGCATGCTCCTGTGTCTCCTTGGCTGCCAAGATGATGAAAACAGAGTTTTCTCTCACCCATTTTCAGGTAAAAGTTTTAGTACTATAGACTGTTGTAATTTGTTCGGGTTTGAACTCGAAACTTAATGTCAAAATTTATCATTATAGGGTAATGCAGGATTCGTATTTGATGCACAGACGATAGAACGAATGGAGTACTTAATCTTGGGTGCACTAAAATGGCGAATGCGTTCGGTTACTCCATTCTCTTTCGTATCGTTTTTCATTCCGTTGTTCGAACTCAAAGACCCTCCGTTAACTCAAGCACTCGAAGCTCGAGCTGTCGAAATCATATCGAAATCTCAGATCGGTAAGGTCTATTCCAATAAAATGCCGCATCTAAACTCATAGAAGAACACTTTGAAATTGTTGGGGTCTTGGTGTAATTAACAGATACAAAGCTTTTCGAGTTCAAGGCGTCGATAATCGCAGCATCGGCACTTCTCTTTTCTTCCCATGAACTTTTCCCCTTGCAATTCCCCTGCTTTAGAAAAGCAATTTGTAGCTGTTCATATATAAACAAGGTAATCCGATGTTGTTAATCTTTCCGTTTAGGAAAAATGTGTCTGAAGTTATCAATGTGGTGGTGATTTGTGTAGGAAAACTTGTTAAAGTGCTACAATTCAATGCAAGAGATGGAGGAAGAAGATGACCGATCGATGTTCGATGTAGTTCCGAGCTCGAGCTCGCTTGTTGATGTGCTTGAGCAGCAATTTTCGAGCTCGGAAAGTGAAATTACAACGACCAATGGCGTCGATATAACCGGAAGAACCGAGAGACACATTAAGAGAAGAAGAAATTAACTTTTGGTTTACAATAGTTACAATTGTCTCCATTAAATTTAGATTCAAATAAATTAAATTTATTGTATTTTATATCTGATTTGTTTTACTTACTTCTTTTTTTATCTTGAAACGATACTGAATTGTATTAAAACAAAAGAAGATACAATTGTAAAAATGCAACTACACAAAGAAAGGAAATTAAGGATTATGTCCCGCAAAAACCTAAATAAAGAATACAATGAAAAGGAAAACCCTGAAGCTCATCATTCATAGTAATCCAGTAACCGTCAATAGTACTCCTTTGTCTCTATCCATCTAGACGCTTTCGAGATAATGAAGGAGTGGCGAGCAAACCAAAGTAAATTTGCAGGCCGCTTCGCAAAAATAAATTTAAACTTTAAAGCCAAAATTTTATTGACGACCCTTAAATTCAAAACTACAACACACAAAACCTTAAACATAGTCTTTAATCCCTACAATTAAAGCGTTTGTGTAAAAAAATTCACATGCGCTTATATATAGAATAATTACCTCTTTTAAATTGCAAAAACAATGGCTTATAAACATTTTTTATTCCAAAATTATTTAAAGTGTTTTATCGATTGAAATTTATTTTCAATTGATATTTTAGAACTTGTGAATTTTAATACAATTGAGTGTTATTTCTTATTCGAGGATTTGAGAATTTTAAAATAAATAAGATAGGTAACCCAAAGAAGAAAAATCAAAATAAATATATTATACTATTATCATAATGAATTATAATTGACAATAAATTATCGAAGAAAAATTCCTAAGAAAAGGCAGCAGATTTAAGTTCTTCTTGAAGAATCTCCTCCAGCAATAACTGGGATTCTTCCATCAAACCAGGGCTTAATCTGAACATGAGCACGCAAAATTCCATCTCACTCAGAGCTCCGTCGCCGTCGGTGTCGCCTTCTTCCACCATGCTCACCAGCTCGTCGTGTCCCAAATCCTGCAACCCCAGCACCGCCGCGTTCCTCTTCAAGCTCTCCACCGTGATCACCCCTCTCTCCTTGTCCATCAACAGCTCGAACCCATTGCTCAGCTCCCTCATCAGCCCTTCTCCACCCAGCTTCTCCGCCATCACCGGCAACAAGTCCTCGAACTCAGCAACCGCTTTACCGATACCCGCCATTGGAAACGCCTTGTGATTCCGTGAAAGAAAGATCTTTTTGTCTGTGTTGTTGGGTTGTTTGAAGAAAACAGGTCTCTGTTATTTATACAGAGATTTGGAGATTAGAGGAATAAGAAAAAGGGAGAGAGATGGGTTTTCTTGGAAAGTGGAATGGGATTAACTTATGTTTTTACTGCCAAAGGAACACGACTTTTATGGGCGGTCGGCCTTTGATTCTTGCAGAAGCAGAGCTGAAACTACCTCTGTTTCGGAGAACCTGTTCTCAATTGTTTTTGGATTTCTTTTTTGGCAAAATGACAAAAGATGCTCCCAACGTTTGTATATTTTGTCATTAATTTCTTATTTTTTTTGGGTCCAAATATGCCTTCAACGTTTGTTTGTTTTGTCATTTGACCTCCTATTCTTTTTTTTGGTCCAAATATGTCCCCAACGTTTCATTCATAGTCCAAATATATTCATGTTGGATGTAAACTGCCAATCAACTGATAGTCAACAGCTTATAAAAAAATTTTAATGTGGCATCAGCAGATCTTAATACGTGGCAAGACCAGTCAGCATCAGCTGTTGAACGTCAGTTGACTGACAGTTTCCATCTAACGGAGGTATATTTGGACCAAATTGAAACGTTGGGGGCATATTTGGCCAAAAGAAAGAATAAGAGGCCAAATGACAAACAAGCAAATATTGGGAGCATATTTTGACCAAAAAAAGAATAGAAGGCCAAATGACAAAACATGTAAACGTTGGGAGCATCTTTTGTCATTTTATCATTTTTTCTTTCCAATGTTTGACCTAAAAACTCTTGGTACATAAAAAGTTGACCCGACCTAAAAATCGACTGAATTTGTAATTTTGAGGGGGGACATTTTTGTATTTTTGAGGTCTACGTGAGAGGTGAGACTAACAACGTTCAATATTTCATTCAAGAAAATTAACATGATTAAATTACTATTTAGCTTCTTTTGTTTAGCTTCAAGAAAATTACTATTTAATCATGTTAATTTCTAAAAAGTGAGTAATTTCAAAAAATGTAGTTAATCATTTAATTTGAATTTAAATAGTAATACTCAAAAAAGTTTAAACTTTAGACAAAATTACATATTTCGATTAAAATAATTTCAAAAATACAAATATCTGATATGTTGCTATCTTAATGGATACAAAAAGTTGCTATATACATTTTTACAAACTTCTTAGGATAATAGACTTTGCTTGATTTGAATGATGGAAAATTAGTTAATTAAATAGTTAATATTTAAAGTAAGAATAATAATATAAAAAAATTCGGATTCGATGAGTTCCGACCCGACCTAATTTGATAGGGTCAATTTTTTTTGGAATTTCAATTTTCGAGCTGGGTTTTGAAAAAAAAATTAAGTCAGGTTTAGGTTTAGGGTGCAAATTCTCCGACCTAATTTATTTATAAATAAATATTTATTAGTATATTTTTAGAATATGGATTGAGAATTGGAAGGTTGTGGCCTCGTCTCTTAATTATTCAGAAAACCCAACCTTTTGTTTCAAGGAAGTTTCATTTTCATTTCCCTATCCACTATTTTCCTTACACGAGAAGAGATCTCGTGTCTACCGTTCCTTTTTCTATCACAAGAAAACAAATTTTCATACCAAAGTGCAATGAGGGATCAAATTGTCATAAAACATACAATCACGTCAAGTTGGTGAATTGCACTTTATACGGGTGAATATTTGATTGAGTCGAGTAAAGAAAAAATTAGAGTTAACGAGTTTTATTTTATAATTTGAATTTTATTTAAATTTTTTTCGAGTCAAATAAAAAAATTCAGCATTTTCAAGTCAAGTTTTGCTTACCCTTATTATTTTATGTAGATACACGACATTAATTTTTTTGATATAGAATTATTTTATTTTAAGTCTCGTCATGTGTTTAAATACGTCCACACCCATAGTGTTTAAAACTTTAATCGAATCATGTCTCAAGTTGTTACGAAGCACTCTTTTTTCTCCAACTAGTATTAGAGAAATTTTTTAACGAGGCTCGTAACATAGCCAATTAACAATTAATAAGAATTTTAATATTTCAAAAAAAAAGTCTCGTCATGTGTGGGTCATACTGAGATAGAATCAAATATTGACAAAACAGTACGAGAGACTTAATAATGTAAAATTTCAAGATCTTTGGAGAACTAATTATATTTTTTTATATATTTTTCATCAAAAATATTATATATATATATATTGAGAGATTTAATGAGAATTAAAAAAAAACAAGTAGGATTAATAGGATTTTTTAAAAATATAAAAAAAAATTAGCGCCTATTGTAAATTTCTAAAATACTTGGTGACCTAATTAAAATTTTCTAAACATTGAAGGATTTAATGCAAAAAAATTTAAATTTGAGCCCCTCTAGTCTCGTTACCGTTAGCCTCTGTGATCACACTCCTTATGGTATAGATCTGGATACATTCTGATCATCAATATAATCACATTTTATAATAATTTTTTTATATAGAATTTGATAATTCATACGATGTCTATATCATCTAAACTTATATTCTTAAATCAAACAATATTGAGCACTTAAGTATGTTCGATTTCACGTCATCTTGTGTATTGTATTCGTGCCAATACCGATCGAATTAAACTAAGTCAACTTATGATGATTAATTTTAATGATAATTTTTTAGATATATAATTCCAATTAATGTTGTGATGTGTGAATGCTTACACATTCAAATTATGTGAGCAAAGTGGAAGAAAAATGGTAGGCTAGAGGGAAGGCAAAGAAGGACAAAATGACTTTAAAAACTAGGAAAGTGGCATGGAAATACCCCTATAGAACTTATTCTACGTGTATTCTACGCGTATAGATTAAATATTTAAAGCTAAAACGGCAGCAGATCAAGATACTGTGTCAATTTTCAACACCTTGTTTAATAAACAAAGTGCATGAATGGGGCAACGCACGTGCCAGCTCTTCTTATTCGGCATTTTGACAAATTAATATAAATTTATAAGCTATTAACAGTTAATTAGTCTAACAGAATGAGATATTTGATCTCTTAAACAATGTTAGATGTTCAAATTTTGACGTTGTGAATAGAAGAAACTGGATTGGGAGGATTACACACATATTAAGTTTCTGCAAAACTTAATCTGAATTAATGGATTAATGAGTCGGATATCAATGGTAAAACTAAAATATTTGATCTCAATAATATGTGTCGGAGGACAAAGATCATTTTAAAAGGTATTAAATGAAAATGAAACCTTAACAATAGGCAGTGGCAGATCTTGATAATACATAGTGGTTTTTTTTTTTTTTAATTTGCATGTCTATTTTACGGTTTATGTTCGAGGTGTGAGATTGTCCCTTTTAACAATGTCGTTTCTAAGATTCGAATTTACGTCTTTTTCTTAAGAGTACAATATGCCTTATCAATGCACCCAACACTTGTTGGTGTCTATTTTTTTTAATGAAAGGTTCAATTTATTTTTATTTTTTTTAAATTAAACAACTAAATAAGTTGAGTAATATTTGTCAGAACTGAACCAGATCAACCGATTAAATTGATTGAATTAAAAATTAATAGTCGGATTACATATATCAATGATATCAGCCTGCAAGATCATTGGGCTAATATATATAGTTGAGTATTAGGCCAAAACCCAAATTGTGGACGTGCTGGTGCTAGAATAGAAATGTCCAACATCATAATCCAAAGCTTGAAATGCCCACAATTGTCCTCTTCACAAGCTTTGATTTTGATCGACAAACAGTTTCCCATTGTTTTTAGAAAATGTGGTTTAAAGTAATTTTGAAAAATAAACAAAGATATATGAGTAATTTTACTTAAAAGTACTTTTGAAAAAATTAAAAGTTAAAAATTTTAACTTTTAAAAATATTTTTCAAACCAAACTGAAAATCACTTTTGACGAGAAAAACTACATACTTTTCATTGCTTTTGATCTCAAATTAACTTTCAGTTTGAATTGCACTTGATACAGCTAGAGACTTGGCTTATCTTCATGAAAATTGCAGAGATTGTATCATCTACTGTGACATCAAGCTAGAGAACATTTTCTTAGATGCTGAACTCGGCCTGAAAAAATTTATCAAACGAGACTTTAGCAGAGTCTTAATTTTTTACGACCATAAAAGGGACAAGGGGACCAAAATGGATTTTATGCAAGGATGGACCGAGAAAGGCTAAAAAGGGTGGTTGTTATCGCCTTAAAATTTTAAAATTTGTATATAATTTTTTTCACGTATTTTCAGTTAAAAATTTATTTTCATCTTTAAAAAACTCTATAAATTCGTTCCCATTAAATTTTATAAGTTTTGTCTAATATAAAATTTTGCTTCGGTCCTTGATTTTAAAGTTGGCCAATGACCATCACAGCTAAAGATCTGTACAGCTACGGGATGATGCTTTGCGAGTTCATATCCGGCAAGAGAAACACGGAACAATCTGCAGAGGGAAAAATTAAGATATACTTTAGCGGTGGGAAAATATTGAAAATGTATTTCAACATGTGATACATATGCTGTTTAACTAACATATTTTTTTTGGACATAAGCTGTTTAACTAACCTATGGAGTATATAGTATTAGGGGTGGGCAAGACCGGATATCTGATCAATTTGTTTAGAATTGATACCGATTTCGGTAATTACCGGTTTCTGAAAATTAGAATCAGTCCCGATTAGATCAGGTCTAAAATTTTAAAAAGTCGGTCCCAGTGCTAGTGAAAACTGGTACCACAGTCGGGTCTAAAAGAGCTGTGAGGAAAAAAGATGGGGTTCTTGCTACAATTCAGCCGAAAAATCTTTTCAACTCGGTAACGGCGAAAAAACCATGGAAACCGGGAAGGGTGGTGGCAAGCCGGTACAATCGGATTGCCAATCAAAGTGATGGGAATTCGGGTACGAACAATGCTCGAAAGCGGTCTTCGATCGAAAACGATACCGAGGAGAGTAATAGGAATGCCAAGAGGCGTGCTTCTCGTGTAGAAGTAATGGATTCCTGCAAGAACCAGAAGAGTAAAAGCAGAGTGAATTGAATTGTTTCATTTTCTTAAGTTTGTTGTTTAAAGTTTTAGTTTTAATTTTAGGTGTAGAGTTTGGGGGTTTGGGAAGTGAACCATAACTCTTTGTTATGGGTTAAATGACTGATTAAGATTTTACTCTATCAACTATGAAATGAAGATTTTATGCATTTTCATTATCTAAGAAATGATCAATATTTTCATAGGTTTTAAATGCTCCTGCCTGAAATTATCACAAGAATTTATCTGCCGACATGGATGATAATATTCTGTAGCAATTGCCACTATGTAATGGCAATAGCAACAGGCGTCTTGAGGTTGAGGGTGCCCAAAATTTACAAACTTTAATGTGTTTAATTTTGGTTAATCTTTTTTCAAACGTAATGCAATATCTGTAAGTTGAATTTGATTTTATATCATATTGGGTGAATATTGAAATTTAAGGTATGTGCCCAACATATTTTATTTCCTTAAAAAATAGGAAAAACTCAAAAAATATTCAAAAAATCCTTGATTTCTTAAAAAAAAAATCAAACCATAAATACCTAAATTCATCTACTCGACCATTAATTCAAACACCACCAGTCACTATTGTCTTCATTAAACTCCACGCTTAAAAACCACATCATCTCGTCATCCGAAACTAATAAATAAATTATCAATTGCACATCGACAAATAACAAAAATGACATAAATAGTTGTCAAATAAGTTGCATCGAAACAAACTTGCCTCAGTGGTTAAGGGAACGATTGTTGTTCCTAGAGGTTACAGGTTCGAGCATCAGCAGCTGCAGCAGGGTGATTGAGCGTTCAATGTCAAATGGTTGAGAGTATATTTAGAACAGATACTACTTGTAATCACTTTAGCTTTCATCAAAAAAAATAAAAAATTTCAACTGACAACTAGAGAAAGAGAGATGCCGGTTATTAAGTTACATGACACTTGGGCAATGAAAGGTGAACCATCAATATGGGGAGTCAAACAGTGAAAGAATTTGCTTAAAAAAATTAAAATTTTTGGATTTTTAAAGAAGTTAAAATTTTTGAAGTTAAAAAAATTCTGAATAGGTGGCATAATTTTTTACTCTTTGATTAGAAAAATATTTACATTCAAATTACGTAATTAAATGCAAAGTATTGCTTAAGGTTAAAATACAAATAAAAGTTCATGCGATATAACAAAACTTCCATTACTTTGTCAAAGAGAGTACACATCAATAAATCTAAAAATTAATTAAATCATCAAATACAACACAATTTACATAAATCAAAGAAGAATACGAGTAATTCCCTGCAAAATTAACAAAAAGATAAACAATTTAGTGCTGTTATTTAACTCCAATCTCGTTGGAAATACAAAGAGAAGAAGCTGATGACAACACAAAACTATACGAGTTTTTCAGACCCTAAACCACAATAAATTAGTAAAATGCTTAGAGTATAGTTAAACTCAATCAAAACTATAAAAAACACATCAAAAAATTAAGATTAAATCAAAGCCTCAGAAGAAACCATGAATATCAAAGAATTACAGCTTCTACCAAGTAGGTTCATTCTTGGTTCCACTGCACCTCATCCAAATTTGGATTATATCATCATCGGCTCAAAAAAAACAAAGATTAATGAAGAAAGAAAATGAAGTTTCTCAGGAAAATCCAGAAGTTTCATGAATGATGTAGCACCCCAAGTAGGTTCCCCTGAGATTCAGGGCTTGAGGAAATCTACATCTCAAACAAGCGGATAATTCATCATAGAATTCAAAATTTTAATAAATTAATAATTTATCTTGCAAAATAAAGAGGCTCAGGAAAATAAATCAGCTTCTCAATCAAGAATTTTCTGAAGCAGAACTGGCAAATAAGCTGGATTATAAATCATCATAGCCATTTTCTAATTAAAATCGTCTTCTGGTTTGGCTCATATCAAGAAATTCAACCATTTTTTATCATTATTATGCTTCATGGATTGCTCTCAGAAGCGCGGATAAAACAAACTTAATCATCGCCAATCACCAAAAACATAAAATCAAATCAAAAAAGAGAAAATATAGCGGATGTTTTTAGAGGCAAAATCATGGAAGGAGATGCCCCCACGTGTAACACCGCCGGATCGAGTATACGCCTCGATGACTAGCCTAGTTTCCGGTGAGTTCGTCGAAAACAAGCTAAAGGTGTAGTGAGGCAAACGAAAACCTAAAATTGGGAGATGTAGCCGCCGATTTGACACAGAAGAGCCAGTCGATAAGCAAAGGCTATTCCGCAACACGTGAAACGGCATGGATTTAGCACCAACATTGGGGCTTTGATCTTCATAGGAACAGATTCGGATTAGCCCGGGAGAGTTCGTGCAGAAGAAAAACAACACAGTTTTGCAACAAATATGCAACAATTGAGGGAAAACATACACGAAGAAGCGAAATTCATACCTTTGGGGGCTGATTGTTGAAAGGTGAGAAGGTGAAGAAAAGAGGCGAGCTTGAATCATTTATATAGAGAAATTGTCCTTTAGAAACCCTAGATGTAAAGTTAGAACCCTAAATATGCAACAGCGGAGAAAAAAATATAAAATCAAATATAAGAAAATAAAAGGAAATATGAATCATTAGTGGTCGACAACAAGCACGAAGATTGGTAACGATACTAATTAGACAAAAAAAAATATAAACGGCTAGGTTATAGAAACAAACAACAAGAGCAACATTACTAACATATTTTGTGAATAGTCTTAATGTGATTATACGGTAGCATCTGTTCACGGATATTCTTAACTCTTTGACAAGCACACACCTTATAGACAAAGTGATTTGAACTCGTATTTTTAGGATGAATATCATTCGCTTTTCCACTAGGACCACTAGTTAGGTTTAACATTACTAACATATTAGAAATAACTTATTAGGTTTATAGCATAATTTTTTATATTATCTAGTTTGGAATATGGTTGAACCGTGCATCAACCGTTTTATTTTTTTTACTCGACAAATATAATTTTATTAAATAATGAGTCGCAGAAGATTTAAAGCATGAATTGTGGGCCTCATTAAAAACTTCCCTAATCCTAATTGGAGAAAAAGAGTGCAGCACAACCAGAAAGAAAACAAATTTTGCAAAACAATTTCACCTAATCGATCGTGGTGAAGTCAACAATGAATTCGGCGGATCATTCACGTCACGAATTGAATGGCACATCCAATTCTTACTTCTCCACACTATTTTTATGCAGTTAAAATACTCTTATGCCCATTCTGTGTTGTTACATTCAAAGATTTGGACATTGGAACTGGCGTGAACTGCCCAAGTATGCTGGTAATGTCTAATTAAGTGTTAATGTTTTATTAATGTTCATAAAATGAACTGATTTTGCTAAGTTTTCTGCAGGTCTTCAAAGGTGTGGAAAGAGTTGCAGATTAAGGTTAGAAGTGTCGGATCGGAATCGGAGGTCGAATCAGTTCGACCTCTGATTCGATTTTAGACCAGCCTTACGCAAGCATGTAGTCGTCATGTCATGTCGCTGATATAATCAAAATAGTTTTTACTAACAAATTCCATGTTTTAAACATGCATGAAAATGCAGATGGTCGATGATCGCTGCAAGCTTACCTGGAAGAACAGACAACGAAGTAAAAAACCACTGGCACACTCGATTAAAACCATGTACAAATCGGAATCCGACGTCGTCTACAGATCAATCCCAAACTGAATCCTTATCCGCCCATGGTTTTCAAGGTGAAGCTGACAGCATCCACATCAATATCCCTCCCAACATGATACTAGAGAGCTCGATCGGCCTTGTCTCCGTCGAATGTTGGTAATGCTTCAAGTATTACTAAAGCTATATCCCACATTGGTTGGGAAAATAGCTAGTGAAGGGTATTTATACCCATGCTTCCTCCCTCCCTTGTTGAGTGGAAAAGAATAAGGAAAGTCCTTGCGCGCCGCCGCCGGCTGGCCCGGGCGCAGATTTATTTTTTTTTGGAGAAAATTTGTATGAAATTTTCTTAAGAACAAAAGATTATATGTGAAAGAATTTTTCCTTCCTATTTATAGGCTTTAAGAAAACTGTTCGAATCAGAATTTATTTTTTAAATTAAATTCATATCTGAACGTTGCAGTTTGATTCGAACGTTTTGATTCAGCTTTTATCCAGTGCAGTTTTATTCGAATAAATTCGAATATAAACAGTCTGTTCAGTGATGAATTTAGACTGTTTTTCAGTCAAATTCAAGTGGTAACAGAAGTTGTTTATTGCATGGTTATGGAGGCTGTTATTGCAGCTGTTACAGCATAATTATATTTGTTGTTATACGGATTTAATTCTGTATTTATTTGGACAGTGAAATGTCTATAATGTCCATGTTGTTCAGCCTATAAATAGAGGTGCTACATGCACCATTTAAATTATCAAACACATAGCAAACAGTTCTAAAATTTTCTCTATTTTTTCTCTATCGTTCGAGCATCATTTGAGCAGTACCGCCGTTATTCACTCCGGAGTCGAGTGTACGATTCTTGGAGCGTCCATGTTCACCTCGGGGGACATTATGCCTGTGAAGCGACTACACTGTTCGAGGCAGTTTTGTTTCTAAGGCAGTAGCCAACATACCACGACACGGTTCATATTTTTCATTCATGTTTTTGTTATTATTTCCAATCAGTGCTAATCAGCCGATTTTGCAGTTCTATTTTACCAACATCGACGACGACTGTCGAATTGTATTCCGACAGCCTGGTTGGCGGCGTTACGTAGGATGTTCGTCTCCCTTCTTATTCCTCGGGAACGTATGAAGGTCGAAGCGGCGGAGATTTCTGGAGTGAGCCGTTTGTTGCAGAGAAAGACCTTCTATTGCATTATGAGATTTACGATGAGGTGGATTTGATTTTCTATCAAATGATGCATGGTTGGGAATAAAATTATTAGTTTAAATTGGTTATAGTAATAACTTGAAAATTGTAATAATTTGCTATGAAATAAATTGAGTTGGGAGAATCGTATTTATAATAAATTTATAATAAATTTAATTTAAATGTTAATCGATGGATAAATATCAAAAGATATAAAGAATTAGAAAAATTATAAAAAGAATTAAGAGTTAATGCACTGAATAATAGGTTAAAATGAAATTGATGACAAAGATTAACAATAGAATAATAAATTGGTATAGAAGAATTGAACTATTGATGGCATTGGCACATAGTGCTGCGCAAAAAATTCAACAAACCGAAATTGAATCCGAAATCCGAAAAAATTTATCTGAAAGTATAGTTAATCGAACTGAAAAAATTAGTTTCGGTAGTTATATATATATAAACATTATTTCGGTTCGGACACAGTTCGTAGTTTTAAATAAAAACCGGTAACTAAACTGTTCGGTTATATAATATATACTATATAAAGTCTGCATATTTATATACTTATATTGACAGAATTTTAGCGTCGTTGTTAATTTATTCTCTTCCCCAAATATTTTTTGAATATTTTTATTGTGTTGGAAAGTGGAAAAATTAACGGTATTTTTTAATATATTTTCCTCTCAAATATTAGAGGAGTTATATTACTTTGGCAAGTAAAAAATTCAATCTTAATTGTTAATTATTTTCTATTCTCAGTTTTCATACAGTAATATTTTTCTTCTTCAAATATTTAAAAATTCAAACCCTAGCTTATTTTTCATTATGTTATTAGATTTGATATTTCCCATCAAAAAAAGTAAAAAAAAAATATTATCCGAACCGAATCAAACCGAATATTTCGGTTACCCGGTTTAATGGTTAAGGTTTAAGGTCGAGAATTAAGCACCCTGAATTTACTAGTTATCCAAAATATTTTTCTAACGGTTAATTGAACCGGGTTTTGAACACCCCTACAGATACATATTGGTTTGTCCTAAATTTCAAAATCAACTAATCTTTTAAATCTAAAACAAAATTTTAATTAAAGACTATTTTAATTTTTGTTTTTCAAAACGGAAAATTAATTTATATTTTTATATTTTTTAAGAGAGCATAAAAAGTTAATTAAGATCGAACTTAAAATTAATATAAATATGGACCGGCTAAAATTACATCCTATTTAAAAGGGAAGGAAAAGGAAAACTATAGGGAAAAGAAGAGAGTGCTCTTAACGGGTCTATAACCTATGACATAAGAAAATATGAGGAATAAAGATGAGCAGCTTTGTCAACCAGTTAAATGCGCTTGCTCGCTACAATTAGTTAATATATTTAAATTTCTAATTCAAACTCTAAAATATTTCAAACATAAGGTTTTAAGAAAGAAATTTAATATGACATGAACCATTGAATATGGTAAAATATAACTTCAAAAATCAATATGCCATAGCCTATACAAATATATATCATATTAAGAAATAATATTATAGTATAAATACATGAATTATTTTTTGAATAGATAAATACATGAATTATTAAATCTAACTGATAATACTTAAATCATTTTAAATTCTAATCCTAATCAAAGATTCCATTTTCGAGGCCTCCGTGGCTCTAGGATGTCATGCTTTGGGCCTGAAATTTTATAAAACTCCATATCAAAGCTTGTACTGATATTTAATAAGTAATAAATGTTTAGAATATTATATATTTTTATATTATATTTAAATAAAAACCTAAAAATAATTAAATCATTCAAAGCGGGGCACAATTTAGGTCTAAATAGCCCCAATCATATATATTGTGGACTGAGTTAAATTTGAGTAAGTGCAATATCCATAAAAGTTTCGAAACTAAACAATGGGTTGGCGCGACTACGAACATATCTGCTTCGGTGATCAAACTTTCTCATATATAGTGTTTTTGGAAGTAAGTTGTCAAAACACAGAACCCATCGAGTAATCACGATAGAAAAATAAAAAGTTAATTGTTTTTGAGAGATTTGAATTCGAACATTTTATTTACATAATATACGTGTTATTTACATAATATACGATGGGTGTACATTATTAAATTATCATGATTAATAAACATATACTATCTTATAATCACCCCAGATAATTTAAACAAAAAAAATTCGTAATATAAAAAAGAAAAGTGTTTACCCATTTACACAAAATATTCATTTTAAACTTAAAATAATAAAAATATATATTTATAAAGATATTATATATTTTTATAATTATATTTGGACCGGATTGAGCAGACCAATCAACTCTTTGATAAGCAGAGGCTAGGGATGGCCATTTGACCTATATCTGATGGAATTCGACTCGATCCGATCTTATAGAGTTGTAATTTTTTTTTTAAAATTCAAGTTCGGGTCAATTTTGGGATTAGATTTCTAAGGATAAGGTCGGGTCGGGTTTAAGGTAAAAAATATTATATCCGACCCAAAATAATAGTTTAATTTTATTCTAAATATTTAGGTATAATTGCTACAATGCCCTTACATATATATGAAATAATTATTATAATAAAGAAGGATTACAATTTTGGGGAGATATAAAGAAGGATGTTTTACTAATTAGATATAAAAAGAAGGACGTTTTAGTAGTTAGATATAAAAAGAAGGACGTTTCTAGCAAATATTCCAATAAGAATCTTGGGGAGAAAGGTTCTGGAATTCTCGGTTGAACTCGATTCTGGAACATCTGCCCCGCCCTTTTCCTTATTATTATTATTATTATTATTATTATTATTATTATTATTATTATATAAACCCTGATCGAAACTTCAAGACTCCAACAACGAAGCAACCACGCCGCACTTCGCCGAGTCACAGTAACGATTTCTGCTGATAGCGATGGCAATAATCTCCGAGTACCAAGAAGAGGAGCCGAGAAAGCCCACCGCATCTTCGTCGCCGGCAGCTAAACCGGTGTCGTTTACCGCCAGCTTGGATCCGACGAACCCTGCTGGGTTTTTGGAGAAGGTTTTTGATTTTATTGCGAAAGAGAGTGATTTTCTTGTGAAAGACAACGCCGATAAGGAGGTGGCGGCGATTGTGAGAGCTGCCAAGGAGAAGAGCAAGAAGAAGGCTGAAGAGGATTCTCGGAAGGTGGAGAATAAGAAGGAAGAGAAGGAGACGAAGAAAGAAGTGGAGAAGGAAGCAATGGAGGTCGATGATAAAAAGGAGGTTGTGAAAGATGAAGAGACCAGTTCTGGTGTGAAAGGTACATTATGATACACAACATTGTTCCATTTTTTGTTATTATTATTATAATTTTTGCAGGCAAACCTAATTTGATGAAAAGTTTGGGGAGAATCAAAATTGTGTTGAAATTAAAATAATTTAGGGATTTGAATTGTGTTTATAGCATATGTTGCTTGTGGATGTGAAAAAGACTATTAGAATACTAACATTTATTGATTTTCAATTTTCTAAATTTATGGACAGTTCCAAACAAGGGCAATGGTCTTGATCTGGAGAATTATTCTTGGACACAGACCCTGCAGGAGGTCACTGTTAATGTTCCGGTTCCGAGCGGAACGAGATCGAAGTTTGTGGTGTGTGAGATAAAGAAGAATCATCTTAAAGTTGGACTCAAGGGGCAGCCTCCTGTTATAGATGTAAGTTGGCACATATGATTTTGAACTGTTCCTACTCGGTTTACATTGGAGTAGAGAAAATATTTAATGCACTGTTTTAATTTAGGGTTTATGATTTAGGAGTTGCCGAGTTGGGTTTTAGATTTTGGAATTTAGGGTTAGAGATTTGAGTTTTACATCGTGGAGCTTAAATAAGCATGCTTGTGTATATAAAAAAATATGGGCTGTGCATCAACTATTTACTGCATTGGAGTAACATATTGCCTTTACATTTTCAGGGGGAGCTTTTCCAAGCTGTCAAGCCTGATGATTGTTACTGGAGCATCGGTAGGTTTCTCGAAGAAAATGAGATTCTACATTTCTTTTTTTATTACTTTCAGCCAGAGTCTGTAATTTTAGGTTATGCAAGTGTATTGACAATGCTGGGAACAGTGTTTGTGTTCTTGTTGAGATTGTTCCAAGGGTTTGGGATATTTTGCTGCCATTGTGATTTCGGAAATCGGAATTACATTCAAGTCTTTCATTTCTTATAGAAATTGACTGACATTTTGTTTGATGTTAAAGACATGACCTTTGGTAGTCTAAAATGTTTCCATTCTTCTTGTAGAGGATAATCGATCAATCTCAATCCTTTTGACAAAGCACAACCAAATGGAGTGGTGGAAATCATTGGTGAAAGGAGGTCCTGAAATCGACACCCAGAAAGTTGAACCGGAGAACAGCAAACTATCTGACTTGGATCCAGAAACACGGCAAACTGTGGAGAAAATGATGGTAACCCTTTCTGTCTGTTTCCTTATTTCTTTATTTTGCATCTTGATAGCTTAACCTGCCATTAGAGCTTCACAATCCGATATGCCAAACTTTCTATTTTTTGCTGCTTCTGTTAAGGACTGTTTGGAAATTAAAATTTCAAAATTTTAGATTCGATTCGGGCCTGAACATGAGTATTTTTAAAATTAGACCTGGAATTATTTTCTCTTTTTTGTTACAATTACAATTATGATCAGTTCATGTTTGTATAACTACAGGACAAGTAGAATCAATCAGTACATTGTACAAATAGAATTATAATTTCAATTAATTAAGAATTCATCCATGGATGTTGCTTTTGTTTTAAATTGATAGCGGTCTTCTGAAAGACAAGAGAAGAACTTTGTTAATTTCTATTTATGTTTTCTGTAAGTGTTACTTTTCAGAAAGTATGAATCTTGCAAAATGTGAGATTAACAGTATCTAAATTCAAATATAAGATTGTTACTTGACATCCAAGGAAAAAATATATATATCTATACACATTAGAGCCTGCTTTCTTTTGTAACTTAAAAAATTCATAATAACCGGAACTCATAAACTTGTGCTCCTGAGCAGTTCGACCAGAGACAGAAGGCGATGGGGCTTCCAACCAGTGATGAGCTTCAGAAGCAGGACATCTTAAAGAAATTCATGTCCGAGGTATAAACTATTCACTTCGGAAACTCGACACAGACACGCACATCGACATCGTACACCTCCCCTCCCTGTCTGGATTAAATTTTAGCTGATCAATTTCGTTTGTTTGTTGCAGCATCCCGAGATGGACTTTTCTAATGCGAAGCTCATGTAAATCGGAGGGCGCACCCTACCGCTCCGTTTTCTTGTCTTTGGTCATATGTGCATTCGTTCTCTTGCGGTTTTCCCAAGTACTGTCTCCAATCCCTTGTGCGTAGCAGTCTTTTCCTATGAACTTGGGTTTGAATCTGTAAGACTTCAATTTAGAGTAATTTTTAAGCGTTTATCTGCTCTTTTTTCTCTGGACAATATTGTTCTATTTGGTTCTAAAAATGATTGTTTTGGTTCAATTTAGTTACTCTATTTATAATATCAAAATTCGAATTCGAATTATTAATATTGTTAGAAGGATTCATCTCCTAAACCTATTGGTCGTTCGTAATTTCAACTTTTTCAAGTCGATATGTAACTGCTCCATTACTCTTTATTATTTGTATTGTGACAACTTATACTTTATAGTTTATAGTATTTTCTTCTGTTTACATAAATTTGACAAAAAAATTAATTTTTTTAACGTAGATTTATTTTTTATAATTATTAAAAAAATTATTTTTTTAAAAAAATTCTGTAATATTTTTGGTATTTTTGAATTTTTAATATTTTTAAAAGGCAATTGATTCGAATTGAAAGGAATCAAATTAATCGATTAACTACACTTCACTTAGGAATACATCTTTTTTTACAAAACTTTTTCCCATTAAAAATCTTAAAATGTACTAATAATTTGATAGTACCCTCGTATGATGATTATACTACAAGTATACTAATTCTGGCTACCGAAAGTCCATGAAAAGCCAAAACAGAAACCAAATCAACCGAACAAAGTTCGATTCGGATAATTTTTAAAAAAAACAATTAACTTGGTTAACGATTAAAGGGAAAATTTTCAGTTAATAAATTTTGATTAGTTAATTTTAGTCAGAATTAACTGTTTGAACATCTTCCAAAAGTGAGTAAAAATTTTATGCCCCCTAACCATGCTTTCTTATATATGCCTCCTACTAAAAAATACTTAAAAATTAAATTTTAAGCTCTAACCCTAATTTCCATATTCTAAACCCTAAACTCTAAAAAAATACACCATGCCACTAATTCCCTACACCCTAACCCTAAGCTCAAACCCTAAACCCAATATTTTAAAGTGGAGGCACCAATAAGAGCATAATTAAGGGTAGACGATTTTCATCCTCCAAAAGCATATTCTGGGTGCTATAAATTATTTAAATATTTCGCTCCAACTCGGAACTCTGTTTTCTACTGAATTAAACATGTCTTCTTCGTCGAGCGAGTGAAACAAAGTTGTGTTTTTTCCACTGAAGAATCAAAGGAAAACGTGTGATTTTCGTGGGTTAGAAATGTATGCAGAGGTCGGGCTGTATTTGAAGAATTTGGTGCTCTTCGATGTTTGCTTCAATGGAGAAACTGTTGTTTTCCAGCTAAATTTTCAAGCTTTTGTGTGATTTTCTGTATTAAAATTATCAACTCTCAGATAACTTTTTTTGTTTCATGATCCTTTTTGGAAGCTTCCATCCAAGACAAAAGAATCATCCTTTTTTGAGCATTCTTAATATGGTTTTACGGTGGTATTAATTTTAAATAAAACTCACGCACATTGTACAGATAAAATTGTTCGAGTCCGAATAGAAAGAACACTTCTTTTTTTCACTGAGCACTGTTAAACATTGATTTGAATGTTCCAAGAAACTGAAATCTTAAACTTTGAAAAATGGATAAAAACCAACCAAAAAGGAGCCTCCCTAGGGTCATGGATGCTACATGAATATGCAGTCTTTCTAATTTAGGCAAGTAATTTAAATAGATTGACAAAGAAGTCCAAACTATGTACCCAAAAAGGAAAACCCCAAGTATATTAGGACCCCATAGAAGAAACCCAATGCTCCTCAGCAATTCATCTCTGACTTAAGGTTTTGTTTTTGGTTGCAGTTGCGGTGGTCAACGGCCGTTCGTCAGCAACAACAACCCTAAACACCCACCAGGTTAACTTCAACCGCTCGTTTACTAATCTATTTACGCGCCCAAACACTTATTTTACGGCAGCTACATTTTCTGACCTTTAGAAAACGCCCGTTTGCCCCCAAATCTAGGTGGGGGACTTCAACAGCAAACTGAGCCTAAAACTGGTCACAATTTCCATTTCACTTTTCCACCTAGTTTCTTGCTACAAATATAGCATATTATTCTTACACGACATAGATAATTTCTGAATAACCTGTTGTGTTGGCTGTCCTGTTCTTCCAACTCTGGAAAAACAAGTCCAGAAAGAGACGAGAAAAAAACAACAACCCATGTACCAAGAAAACACCCGACCGCGGGAAAATCGTCCAACATAACAATGATTCCCGATCAAAAAAAGTTGCAGAACCGAGCTATCTACTCGTCCATGATCAAACTAAACAAAGCTTTCGTGCATGATTCGAAAGCACCAACACTCCCAAGCAAAATCCCGGTGTTCATAAACCCAAATTCCAAATCCATTGCAAAAATAAAGAGACCCAAATTCCCTTGCATCATGAATAAATTTGCAGACTTGTACTTATATATATAAACAAATTTCAAGGCTTGGTGGAAGTCTAGAGCTACAAATTTGACACAAAATCTAAAAACAATTTCCAAGTTTCTTGGAGTCTTCCTTCTGTGCTGAGAAAATAAAAAAGGTTTGAACTTTTCGATGTTACTTGTTGTTAGCCATAACCAGATTGGTGAAAGAATCAAACGAATCGGAAGGAAGAAGAAAATCGAACCCACCAAACATTATAATCCCCCACATTGTACACAACCCATCCCCCCACGTATAACACAAATATTACTGCTCTTTCCCTCTTTCTCTTTCTCCTTCTCTTCGGCCTTTGCTTTCGCAAGTTATACAACGCCGGCCCTTTTTTCCCTTTCTCTTTCTCTCTCTTTCGAATCTCTCAAAACAATGAAATTCCCAGAAAAAAGTATTGGAAAAAAAACGAAGCTTTAATTAAGTTTGTAATTCAGGAATTTGTAGGAAGTTTTCTGGTTCTGGGTATTTGAGCTTTTTTAAAATAATGTTTAGGAAAATTTAATCCGATGTTAGAGTCTTATCTTTCCTTCTCTGTGCTCTGAAGCAGTTTTCTGGTTTTGGGTATTTTTCTCTTCTTCGAATTTCTATCGGTTTATGGTTTTAATTTCTATTCCTTTTCTCTTCGATTCCTCCGTTTGTATCAAGAGAAGGAAAACAGGAGAGAGAAAGTATAGGCGGTGGTCCAATTTTGTTTTCTTTGTTGGTGGAAAATTGGGTTTGCAGTTAGGGTTTATGGGTGTTTTCGGAATTGGGTTTCCACTTTAAGATCGATGTTGATTTGAAGTTTTTCTCCCCTCTTTATGTTGATTAGGAGGGATTGGTTGATTGAATAGAGAAAATATGATAATTAAGCGCAACCTGAAATCGCTAATGCCGAGTCTGAAACGGTGCAAACTCGGCGATTCAGTAGGTGAAGACGAAGATAACTTGGGTAAAACTCGCAAGAAGAGGAAAATCAATGAGTGTTATCCTCTGGCTCTTCTCGGGGAGGTCGCCACCGGCATAATTCCGTTCGGCCTCCGTCGTATCATTGCCTCTGAGACCGATAAAGGTTTCTCGGCTTCATGGTGCGCAGATGTCTCGTACTCCCCTGATGAAGTAGAGTCCAAATCCAAGGGCTTAGATTCGTCCAATGCCAAGAACCGAACTGTGGAGATTGCTCGGCCACCACTTGTGAGGACCTCCAGAGGGCGAGTTCAGGTACTTCCTTCGCGGTTCAATGATTCTGTAATTGAGAATTGGAAGAAAGAAAGTAAAACTAGCTTGCCCGGATGTAGTTTAGATGATGGTGATGATGACGAGGATTATGATTTTGAATGTAAAAAGGATAAATCTAGTTTTAAGAAACCTAAGAATTGTAAGCAGAACATGAAAAAATGGCCAAGTGAAGAGAAGAATGGTTATAAAGGGAAAAAGGATACTACATTGTGTGAGGAAGATGAAAGAGGAGCAGGGTATGGTAGGACTTTTAATACTAGGAAGTACACGAGTTCCCGGAGTTCGTTAACTTCAGCACATGAGCAATTTGTCAAGGAGAATGTGAAGTATGCTAATGGGGTTAGCATTGACGATTTAACAACAATGAAGCAGGCTTCATTTGAGAATGGTGACAGGAAAGATGGGGTGTATGGGCCCGAGGATTTTTATGCAGGGGATATAGTGTGGGCAAGGCCAGGGAAGAAGGAGCCCTTTTGGCCAGCTATTGTTATCGATCCGATGACACAAGCTCCCGAGCTGGTTTTGAGGTCTTGTATACCTGAGGCAGCTTGTGTGATGTTCTTCGGGCATTCTGGGAATGAGAGACAAAGGGTATGGAGACTTTCTTTATCAAATTTATCTTTGTGAACTTGTTTGCCGTGTGATGGAAGTTATGATTTAGTCATTAATTATGTTACTTTGAATATTTGTGGACAGGATTATGCCTGGGTTCGGCGGGGCATGATTTTCCCGTTCGTGGACTTTCTAGACAGGTGTGTTGTTTGTTTTGTTCAACAGCTAATCGAACTTTCATTCTGTAAATGCTATGTGTTTAGGTAGTCTTCTTTATGTAGGTTCCACGAGCAGCCTGAACTGCACAGGTGCAAGCCTAGTGATTTCCAATTGGCAATGGAAGAAGCTTTTCTGGCAGAACAGGGTTTTACGGAGAAGTTGGTACAGGATATAAACATCGCAGCCGGAAATACAACTTATGAAGAATCTGCTCTTAGATGGGCTCAGGAGGCTACTTGTCCAAACCAGGATCACGATTATCACCTTCCTAATCAGGCAAGTTGCTGTAGAGTGCACCATCTTGTTCACTCCTCTCTTGTTTCTTTGGATACATGTTTATTGAAATTCCAGAAGTCTTTTCCTACCTCCACATTTTGAATCCCATCTACTAGGAGGGACGTAAGTGATTTTACTTTTTGGGCTTGGGGAATCCATTTGTGTCTTATCTTCACTGTAATCTGAGTTCTCTTTTTTTTTGCCGGAAAGGGAGGGGTGGGGCCGTGGGGGATTATAACGAATTTGAGCCTTGGATGCTCTAGAGAGATTTAGTGCTTTAAATTTTTTACCTGGATTGTGTAAGAGATCATTTTCCATATCCTTTTTCGTGTTTATCTAAAAACAATTGGAACATAAAGGTTAATGTTCCCAATTTAAACATATTTACAGGGCTGCTTTGGGACATATAAGGACTCAAGACCTTGTGAAGTCTGTGGCATGAAGCTCCCATTTAAAATGGGAAAGAAAATGAAAGCATCTGCTCCTGAAGGCCAATTTTTGTGTAAAACATGTGCTAGGGTCTGTAGCAATGTCTTTTCTGGATCTTAAATTATGATTCCACTGTTTTATGATTTTATTTTTTTCATACCCACATGTTTTTTTTATTGCAGTTGACTAAATCAAAACACTATTGTGGCATTTGCAAGAAGATTTGGAATCATTCAGACAGTGGAAGTTGGGTAAGGCAACCTAGAAGCTTGAGCTTTGATTTGTTTTCTTTCTGCAATGGAGCAGCTCTTCTTTTTTTTTTTTTACTATTTATTGCTTCCTTGTATACACTGAGTCAGGTGCGGTGTGATGGTTGTAAAGTTTGGGTGCATGCGGAGTGCGACAAAATTCCCAGACATCACTTTAAGGTCTGTGGCATGTTGTCCATCTCAATTCATAATTTTGGTTGACCTTCTAATGAAGCCAATGATTCAAGTTTTGGATTTCCCTGATCAAATCATGTTTGCTTCTCCAGGCTCTGGGGGCCTCTGACTATTACTGTCCAACTTGCAAGGCAAAGTTTAATTTTGAATTATCAGACTCAGAGAAGTGGCGGCCAAAAATTAAGTAAGTTCGTTCTATTTTGAAACTGGTATTTTTGTCTGTGTCAGTGTGTATACTATGATTTACCTTGTTTTACGAAACATATCTATTTGTATGAGAAAATTATTCATGGAATTCTTCTGGCTGATTCTTTATTCTTCACCTCAGTGTTTCTAATGCTTGTAAAACCTTTTATGCAGATCAAAAACTAACGGCTGTCAATTAGTTTTGCCCAAGAAGGTTACTGTTCTCTGCTGTGGTGTTGAAGGCCTATATTACCCAAGCCTCCACTTGTAAGGATTTTTTTACAGTGAATAAATCTCTTTTTCTTTTCCACTTGATACTTCTTAAAACATCTTCACTGCTTCAGTGTATTTTGACTTCTTTGTCTGTTTTCCACATTGTTCAGTAATCATAAATGTTGGTAGAAATTTATTTTCTGAACTCTGAATACCATCAATGACACCATTGCAATTTAATAGTCCATGATTCCGTTCAAGAAAATTTGAGGCTACTTCCTGTAAAATTTACATCTGCCAAACAAGTATCGTTTACAGTCTTCTTGCTGGGATTTATCTAAATCAGTACAAAATAAGTTTAATTTTCTCTAATCAGTCTTCTTGCTGGATTCTAACTGGGAGTCTATTCATTATGATATCGTCTATTCCAGAGTTGTTTGCAAGTGCGGGACCTGTGGGTCTGAGAAGCAAGCACTTAGCGAGTGGGAAAGACACACCGGTTCCAGAGAAAGAAATTGGAGGATTAGTGTGAAGGTGAAAGGTTCCTTGCTGCCATTAGAACAATGGGTTTGTACAACTTTTGGACTTTTTCTTTTCAGTTTATATTTCTTATCTCTGTTCATAGTTTGCATCTTTGAATGTAAAAGATAGAATTCCATTAAAAAAACATGTAGAATATGACATTCTATTCTATATCAATGTTCCCATCTTCCTTTTCCTAATTGGTTGACTTTAAGTTGAACTTTAGCATGGAGGGGGAGTATATGAACCAAGTTCTTAAACCCTTGTATCTGTTTTCCCACTCTTTTTATTAGTCAAGGGGTCTATTTCTCAGAAGACATGTCATTAGTACTACCTTCTATTAACCATTTTGGCATTGTTTTGCTTCTGAGGATTTTCTTTTTACTTGGTTCATTTCTAACCTTGCAGATGCTTCAGTTAGCGGAGTACCATGCAAATGCTACCACCTCTACCAAACCTCCTAAACGACCACCAATACGAGAGAGGAAGCAGAAGTTGCTTGCTTTTTTGCAGGGTATTCTTCTATGCATCAGATTAGCAATTTCATGATTGTGCTTTTCTTTTTTTCCCATCACCTTTGGGTTATGCTAGTTATTGCATTTGTTCTGACAGAAAAATATGAACCGGTTCATGTGAAGTGGACAACCGAACGCTGTGCTGTATGTAGATGGGTCGAAGATTGGGACTACAATAAAATTATTATCTGCAACAGGTAATTTTTCAGTGTTTTCTTTTATATTAGACTAGATGTTTTTATGGATCCATCATTGGATGCACTTTCATCCATTGTTGTATAAAGGCATTGAATTTTGGTTATCTTATTAAATGACACTTTTAAAGTTGCCTTCTGGTTTTCAAATAACTTTGATCTTTAAGGTAATTAAATGTTAGAAGTGTATAAGGATCTTATTTACCATTTTTATATCTCTTTCGCGTGGCCATGAGAGGTCTGGGCTAGTTCTTTATTGTCCATTTTCAGCTTCATTAATGGCAGTGAATGACATTTGATTCAAGAGTTATGAGCCTGCCTGATAGGAAAAGCATGATCTCGTTGTTGGTGATTATGCTAGAGCAAATCATATTTTTTATGGTCTTTTCTCTTAATCAGATGTCAAATTGCTGTGCATCAAGAATGTTATGGAGCAAGAAATGTTCGGGATTTCACTTCATGGGTTTGTAAAGCTTGTGAAACACCTGAAATTACACGAGAATGTTGCCTTTGTTCGGTCAAAGGTATGGTCAGTTGATCATCTGTATTTCTTCTTGTATGGTAATAGCCTGTTCTTTGAGTATCTTACATGGGTGGTATATTTGCAATCTGGAAGTCAGTTTCCACATCTGTGATTATTCAATTCAGTTTGTTTTTATGATAGTAACTTACATGGTTTTCCCCTCTTCAGGAGGTGCTTTGAAGCCAACTGATGTTGAGACATTGTGGGTTCATGTTACTTGTGCTTGGTTTCGACCTGAAGTATCTTTTGCAAGTGATGAAAAGATGGAACCTGCTGTTGGAATCTTGAGTATACCATCAAATTCCTTTGTGAAGGTAGAGTTGCTCTTTTAGTCATCACTCCTTGTAATCATGAAAATTTTATTACATATCATTTCCTCAACTAAGATTCTAAGTACCGTTGGTTTCATTTTATTTTTTAGTGTCTCTGAGGCCACTCGTCCGCACATCATTTGACAGTTCATGTGGTGGGCAGCGGACCTTGGGTTTTTCTTTTGGCAGAGAGATTTAAGTTTAACCAATCGAGTCAATAATATTAGTAGCATGCTCTTTTATGAGATCTTTTTGCAATTGTAGACTCCTGTTCTTTATATAAATTTGGTAGAAGAAACAATGATTTACATAAATGTATGCATGCATGCGTGTTTGAGAAGTGGTTCCTTTGAACATAATACAATTTTCTTGGTATAAAATGACTAGTTCCTACTATGTTATCTTTGGGATAATAGTTCTGCTAAAATATCCACAACTTTTATTTGTAATTGTTCCAATTGTGATTCTGTTTTGTGTTTTTGGGCATGAATATGGCTTTATAGCTGGTTCCTATTGGTGATATATGCTTATTATAACTGTGGCACGTTTACATGAACTGCAGATTTGTGTTATTTGCAAGCAAATTCATGGTTCTTGCACACAATGTTGCAAGTGTTCAACATATTACCATGCCATGTGTGCATCAAGAGCTGGTTACCGCATGGAGGTAAGTTACTTTTAGTTATTCTTTCCAACTAATACCTGCAGTGCCGTTTTCTATAACCAACATGGCATCTACCTTCAATTTCCTTTTAATTATATGGTTTCATTCAATTGGAAATAGTAAATTTTAAAATTTGCACCTTTATGGGATACATCCAATCGTGTTAGAATTTAGAATATTATAACATGGGGGGGGGGGGGGGGGGGGCTAATAAACCTCAGAGAGACTTGGAAATCTTCTGAAATATTATGCGAGTTCTATATGTCGGCATGTCAAATGCTGCCGAAGTAGTATCCTAATTTTGATTTACTTTGGATTTTACCTGACAAGGATCATCCAGTTGATCTCTTGTTAATTGCTTTATCCGTTCTGTTTAAATTGCAGTTGCATTGCTTGGAGAAAAATGGCAGACAAATGACAAAAATGGTGTCATATTGTGCTTATCATCGGTATGCTTCAAGTATTCTCTTTTTGAGCAATTTCATATGTGCTAATCTCTGGTTCTTATTTTTATCCGTATTTCAATTTTGTGCAGCGCTCCGAATCCAGATACTGTTTTAATCATACAGACTCCTCTAGGGGTCTTCTCTGCCAAGAACCTTGGTCAAAAGAAGAAGAGTGGGTCAAGGCTAATTTCATCAAACCGACTGAAAATTGAAGAGGCTCCAACTGTGGAAACTACTGAGGTTGAGCCATTTTCTGCTGCTAGGTGCCGGGTCTTCAAAAGATCAAACAGTAATAGAAAGGTAAGCTGCATTTTGTTTTTAATGTAAAGGGAAAAAGGGAAGGGAGAAAGAAAGAAAGAAAGAAAGAAAAGCATTGGGTTTGGCTTCCTTTCCTAGTAAATTCTTTTCCTTCATGTTGCTTTATATTTCCTTATCCGAATCACGAGAAAACAATCCAAGCTTCTGTCTCTCCAAATTATTTTTATCTCATGAATATTCTTTCTTTACCTAGAGAACTGAAGACGAAGCCATGCCCCACCGGTTAATGAGACCTTGCCATCATCCTTTAAGCACTATACAGAGTTTGAATGCATTCAGAGTAAATTTCTCTCCTTTCTACAATCTATGAGTTTGTTTACATCTTTTGTCCTCTAAATTTGAATTTCAATAGAAATTATTCCTTTCTTCACATTTATTATTGATTTTGTTCAATCTAATAGGTAGTAGAGGAGCCTAAAGGGTTTTCATCTTTCAAAGAACGACTCCGCCACTTGCAGGCAAATCTCCATCCCTTTTCCCTTTTGAGAACTTAATTTTCTGACCAGTTTGCTAAAGGATATGTATGTATATGACAAATGCAGAGAACTGAACATGATCGAGTTTGCTTTGGTAGATCTGGAATACATGGGTGGGGCCTCTTTGCCCGCCGAAACATTCAAGAAGGAGAAATGGTATTTTTATGGAAATCCTTCTTTTTTTGTTTAAATTACTTCAAGTTCTTTGGGTTTAGAAAACTATTTACTCGGATTTCCGGCTACAAATGATTATAAAAATATCCATAAACTTGTGACCGGCTTGTAACTATAATGGACAAACAAATGCTTCGTTCTGTTTTGGAAGCTTAAAAATAATGTTTGTATTTCTCCATTTAAATTGACATTTCAATAAGTTTTTACATGGAGTAAGAAGCTTTTGTCCGTCTTCAGGTTCTTGAATACCGCGGGGAACAAGTGAGGCGAAGTATGGCTGATCTAAGGGAAGCACGGTACCGAATAGAAGGAAAAGATTGCTATGTAAGATTAGTTATTCTCCTTTAGTCATTCACAAATCTTCAACATATTATTCATTCAGCCAGAAACCTTTCGGTAAGCATGATATGTGGAAGCAACATATTATGTTTGCAGCTGTTCAAGATCAGTGAAGAAGTCGTGGTGGATGCCACTGACAAAGGGAACATAGCGCGCTTAATCAATCATTCGGTAAGCCAGCATTTTGTCGACAAGAGAAAATACGATGGGACTAACCGGGTTGAATGTCTTATAATTGATGTTTTCACATTAATATTAGGTTGTAATCTTAACCACTCTTGGTCTCATGCAGTGCATGCCCAACTGTTATGCAAGGATCATGAGCGTCGCAGATGATGAGAGTCGGATTGTTCTTATTGCCAAGACTAACGTGTCTTCCGGAGACGAGCTAACGTACCTATCTATCTATCTATCTATCTATCTATCTGTCTATCTATCTATCTTGCTCTCTCTTAGTAACTGTTGATTAAATTCCGTAATGTTTTGTTTGATCGGTTGGCGTTGGCAGGTACGATTACTTGTTTGATCCGGATGAGGCAGAGGAATTCAAAGTTCCCTGTTTATGTAAAGCTCCAAATTGTCGGCAATTCATGAATTAGGATACATACACACAGAGCGTAGCCATTGTTTCTCTGCAAGGTCGATCACTAACCCAATTGCCCTGTGCAATCTATACACTCTGATTTGTATTTTTTTCCCCAGGAAAAAGAAAATGAAAATGCATCTTTCCTCCTTTTTTTTTCTCTACAGATTTAATGGTTAATAAAAATATAGGATTTTCCAGTTGCTCTTCGAGCATTCGTGTATATCTGTTAACAATCAACTTTTTTTCATTTTAGTTGAATGCTAACCCATTTTTTGTTCAAATCTTTTTTTTCGGGGGGAGGGGACTAAAAATAAAATTTTATCATTGATCAACTAAATTAGATCGAGCATTATAAAGACCGATAAGATGACATTCTTTAATTATCATGTTGATCTCCCTGTTTTGGACCCTCAAACTGAATTTGGATACGAGCTTACAATCATTGTTCTTGTTCGCGATTGAGTTTTGATAAAGACCGTGTTGTCAACGTGCCTTATTATTGTAATATGCATTTTCTAATATCGTTTGTTGTTGGTTATTTACCTTTCATCGTCGGGCGTTGGTGATATTTGTATCTATTTTATTTTTGAGTTTTTGAGTTAGGATTTTACCCTTTCTTTGTATGGTCTTGTTTATGATATAGAGACACTAGTTGTTTATAATGTAGATACGCTAATTTTCGTGTTCTTAAGAATATATCAAGATCGAATTTATTTACATGAATTGTGAACTCTCATTGTATTTTAAATTTTTTTCTCTCTTTTGATAAAACTAGTATACTCACATTAAAAAAATTAGACAATTTCAGACAAGTCATTTATTATAAAATAACATATTGCTTACTTCTAAAATCTAGTTAATTTTGCGTAGAATTGTGTTAACCCAGAACGTCGTCTAATTCATTAATTACACCAATCCAGATGAAATTGTTTATATTCATTAATTTTGCGTAAAATTGTGTTAACCCAGTAATATTTTGAAACATTGTTCGACTTATTTAAAATCACGATCCTCTCCTCATAAAATCAAAATTTGAACCCTAAATATTGAGAAGTTTTAGGGAATGGCCGCTTAAAAAGCGGCTAAAAAAATGCGCCTACACACATCCTTAAAATTTTCCTAAATATTGTTTGATCCGAAATTTTTAAAAAATTCCTCTGGATATCCGACCTAAAAATCCTGTCTTTGCCCAAGTGGCAAATGATACATCACTTTCATTGCTAAATCTAAAAATGTGGAATTGGATTGCACCTTTTGAGCTTAAGATTTGGGATTTTTCAGGTTGTATGATCCTCTGGGGAAATATTACTTTCACCAAAGATTCTTTCAGATTTTATGGTGAAGAAAACAACAGTATATTCCATTGCCAATTTGTTCATTAATTATTGTTTTTTAAAAATTGGTTGAGTTGTCAAATTTGTGACCATATATATATATATATATATATATATTGAAATATTATTCATGCAACCAAACGTGGATTTAGGGACACACTACCAACCAACAAAAGTGTTAAAAAATTGTCCTTTTAATGCTTTTGCAGCTTATATATATATATATATATATAAATGGATTAATATCTTATACACTGGTGGTGAAAATTTTTTATTTCCACAAACGCCTCAATTATAGGGTTTAGGGTTAGTGTTTAGGGTTTAGGGGTTTTAGTGTAAAGGTTTAGAATTTATGGTTCATGTTTAGAATTTAGGTTTTAGGGTTAGAATTTAGGGTTTAGGGTTTAGGGTTTAGTTTTAGGGTAATATGGGTGGGATTTAGGTTTTAACCTATAAACCCTAAATTTTAACCCTAAACCCAAAATTCTATCAACAATCCCTAAATTCAAAACTACTACACTTATACCCCTAAATTTTAAACCCTAAACGGAGTCCCTAACCCCTAAAACTAAGAAGCTTGTGTAAAAAAGTTTCCACAAACGCTTGTGTATGGGTAATTGTTCTATACACAAGCGCTTGTTGAAACTTTTTTACACAAGCGTCTTAGTCTTAGGGGTTAGGGACTCCGTTTAGGGTTTAAAATTTAGGGGTATAAGTGTAGTAGTTTTGAATTTAGGGATTGTTGATAGAATTTTGGGTTTAGGGTTAAAATTTAGGGTTTATAGGTTAAAACCTAAATCCCACCCATATTACCCTAAAACTAAACCCTAACCTTAAACCCTAAATTCTAAACATGAACCATAAATTCTAAACCTTTACACCAAAATCCCTAAACTCTAAACCTTAAACTCTAACCTTAAACCCTAACCCTAAACCATATAATTGAAGCGCTTGTGGAAACAAAAAAATTCCACCGTCGGTGTATAGGATAATAATCATATATATATATATATGAATTAATATTTGATACATTGCCAGTGTAAAAAAAGTTTACACAAGCATGCCTATTTTCAAGCCTAAATTTAAAACCTAAAATTCTAACCTTGAAACCCTAAAAATCTAACCCCAAACCCTAAATTCTAACCATGATTCTTAAATTCTAAATCATACAACCTAAACCCCTAAACCCCTAAATAAACCCGCTTGTGGAAACTTTATTTTCCACCGCCGGTATATAGGATATTAATCTTATATATATATATATATTAAAAGACCATACAGCATCTTCACGTGGAACCGTTTTATTTTTTATTTTGGTATCATCTGATTTAATTTATAGACGGGTTAATTAATTTAGATTGAGCATTGCAGAGACTTATTATGAAAATGATTCTTCTAATCTAATTTGAACAATTGATCTTGCTTAAGGGATCTAAAATCTGCACAGATTTATTATGGAAATGACTCTCCCGATCCAATTTGCTCCATTCACAACGTTATAATTTGAACTTGTGATCTTGCTTAAGGAATATTTTATCTCGTTAGACCAACTGATTGTTAATACGTGGAACTGTTTTATTAGCAAACAAAGAGGTTGTTTTAAATTCTACTATACGTTAGTATTTCGGGATTTAAAATTCTATGTTAGTATTTTTAAAAGTTAAGATTCGAGTTTATCACAATTTGAAAATATAGCCAAACACCAAATTATGTTGTAACAAGTGATTCAATAGAAATTACAACAAGAATAATAAGCAACAAAGATGGACACCAAAAAGTTTTTTTTTTTTATGTTGTCTATTAGAACGAGCGCAATAACTAATCTTTTCGTATTTTGTTGGCCTACATAGGGGACAGACGTTGGCCACGAGTTTTTAAAATTGTTCTATGCTAAGGACGAGGATCGAACCCTTAACCACTGGTTAAGATAAGAGAGACACTTATCAACCCACCTAAGCCATGTGGTTAATAACAAAAAAAATATTACTTAAACATTAGATTTCAAGCTTGATCAATTATCCAAAATTTAAAGTTGGGAGGGACAAAACATAAATTTTAAAAAGGAAAATTCACAATTATCCCAATTTTTCAAAAAAAAAATATAAAGAATTAAAGGATAAAAAAAGTTCCCCTGCGAGGAGAGGCCACAACCCCTCCCAGGAGCTACTAAGCTTCGTCATTGAATTCTTCGAGTGATCCTAATGAAAAAAGAATATTACTAATCTCTCAAAAATCCGGATTCAAGTAGCTTGTCTGTAAATATGTATGTTATCAAATGACTAAAAATTGAACAACTACTGCTATAAAACCATATATACGAGGAACAACCCGAGATTCAATGAAATTTCAAATGACTGAAAAATTGAACATATACTACTACGAAATCATACCCGAAGATTCAATGATTGGAATTCAGTTGGCTTGGACTTGGAACATAAATGATGTGGGCAAGTGGGGGAGTGGGGCAGCCTTCCCAACTTGGACCAATAACGTTAATAGTTAATACACAGCAAATGCTGAACCACAGTGTCGAGTCTTGACTCTTAGCCCTTAGGAACCTTCAAAGGAGTATGCACTTCTCACTCGTCGTCCCTTTAACTAATCAAACGGCCAACTTCCCCTTCTCTTTTTCCCTTTTTTTTTAATTAATTTATTTATTTATTTATTTATTCACCCATTACGATTTTGACCAATTTGGTTCGTTCATGCATGTGCTCCTCATCCTTCTCTCTCTTCAATTATTATGATTTGTATAAAAGAAATTGTAATGAAGTTTAACAAGCCAACTAGATTCTTGAATAATCAAATGAACTTTTAATTCTGTAGACAATCGAACTTTTTAAGTGGTTCCAATATTTTTATATATAGAAGGTTTATGTTCGAATAATTTATCTGTAAAGTGTGTGCGTGGTATCAAAAGTTTTAAAAAAAATAAACAGGTACTATCATTAGATCATGACATAGGCTAAAAAAACTGCGGACAATCTAGCCATCCATATGGTCTACGACTCTACGCAGCAACTCGATGGAGACGATTGTGACCACGTTTAACCATAAAGAAATCATGCTCCTTTCTCAACCATTTCCATTGTCTCTTCCCTCTATGGACCAACCATATATATATATATAGGGATAGGGTCCAGTTATACAGTGTAAAATTCTCTAAGTTTTACACGTTTTTTAGATCGTTGGATGAGTGAAACGGATGGATGAAATTAACCGTAGAATATGTGAAGATTATCACTTGGGAAAAAAAGTAAGGAGTTAATCTCAACCATCCATTTCTCCCATCAAACGATCCAAAAAATGTGTAAGACTTAAAAGAGTTTTACACTGTGTAAGTTGATCCTATATATATATATAGAGAGAGAACTATTTAAGTATTACATATTTTCTGGATCGTTAGATGGGAGAATGGATGGTTCAGATTAACTACTTACTCTTTTTTTTTCAAGTGATAATCTTCACATATTTACTGTTAATCTCATACATTCGTCTCACTCATCCAACGGTCCAAAAAACGTGTAAAACTTAAAAAAAAATTTACACTGTGTAAACGGATCCTATCTCATATATATATATATGAGATAGGATCAAATTACACTGTGTAAAACTCTCTAAGTTTTACACCTCTTTTGGATCGTTGGATGAGTGAAACGGATGGATGAGATTAACAGTAAAATATGTGAAGATTATCACTTGGGAATTAAAAACACGGAGTTAATCTCAACCATCCATTTTCCCCATCCAACGATCCAAAAAAGGTGTAAAACTTAAAGAGTTTTACACAGTGTAAGTTGATCCTAACCCTATATATATATATATATATATGCCCCAATCTGCCCCGAGAAGCCGCAGTTTGGGTTTCACAAACCAGCAATGAAATTTTGATTACTATAAAACAAAAAGAAATGTTGACATTTTTAACGGTGTGTGCAAGATATATATATATATATATATATATAAGGTTAGGATCAACTTACACTGTGTAAAACTCTTTAAGTTTTACACGTTTTTTGGATCGTTAGATGGGGAAAATGGATGGTTGAGATTAACTCCGTGTTTTTAATTCCCAAGTGATAATCTTCACATATTTTGTTGTTAATCTCATTCATCCGTTTCACTCATCCAACGATCCAAAAAACGTGTAAAACTTAGAGAGTTTTACACAGTGTAATTTGATCCTATCCCATATATATATATAGGGATGGGATCAAGTTACGTGGTGTAAAACTCATTTAGTTTTACACTAATCTAAGACCATTGGATAAGGAAAATGGATGGATGAGATTAACAGTAAAAAATGTGAAGATTATCACTTGGAGAAAAAATAAGGAAATAATCTGAGCCATTAATTACCATCATCCAACGGTCCAAAAACTGTGTAAAAGTAATTGAGTTTTACACATTGTAAGTTGATCCTAACCCATATATATATATATATATATTGTGAGCTATCATTGTGTTACGTGACAGATGAATCGGCAAAGTAATATAAATAGAAGGATTTTGTACTACAATATATTTTGACAAATTAGATGAATTTTTCTATATGTTAAAGAGTGAATTGTCGGTATGTCACGTGACATTAATATATTAATCATGCATCTATTTTATATGAACATAACAATATGTATACTTCTTGATTTATGTCCATGATGAACATTTGTTCTGACATGCAGATTTCTGTGCATGTGTTTTCATGTGAAGTTTTTTGTCCCCGTGGAGATGAAAAGATGTCCACGACAAGATAAGACCAATCATTTCAAAAGGTGTTTTCTCCACATGAACTTCCCATTTTTGGAAAGGTTGGCAATGGACAATGATACTTTCAGAGTTTAGAAATAAATAAACTCCACTACACTGGATTTCATTTACAAGGTTTCATATCATACGAAATTAAATGGACAAAAATTATTTTTTTCGGCGTCTTTTTTTATATTTCAACTGGATAGCAATATTTATATTTTTTTAGTATTTTTTGTATGCTCCACATTAAAAAATTAGGTTTAGATTTAAGGTTAGAGTTTAAGAAAATAATAGTATGGTGTAGTTTTTAGGGCTTAGGGTTTATGGTTTAGTATTTAGAATTTAGAGTTGGGGCTTAAAATTTATTTTTTTTAATGTTGGCACATAGAAAGAGGAACCTTAAATTCTAAATCCTATTTCATTAATCTTGAACCAAAAAATACACCATACTCCTAATTCCAAACACACTAACCCTAAACTCTAACCTTAATTCTAAACACTAAACCTAATTTTTAGTATGTGACGTAAATAGAGACATAAAAAAGAAAGAGATGATTTTTATTCGAACTAATAAGGTATAATGTCAAAATCATATGGCTTTCCGATTCTTGATTTGATTTTGGACTATATTAATTAATTAAAACAATCCAAATTTGATTTTGTTTTGTCTTGAGAAAGTTGTTCTGTCAATGTTAGAGTTTCACATAAAAAAAACAAGTCAGCAATATTAATGAAAAATATAATCTAAATGACGCAATAATCACATACTAGAAGAGTAGAAAAATAATAATAATTCCTCGACCGAAAGTTTTCCGCACGTATATACTTATTTATATGTGTAACATATATAGACATATTACATTAATTAATAATTAAGACAGCCACTAACCCTAATTATATATCTTCTTAGATTTTTTATTTTTTTTTGTTAACCACCAATACCCAATTCATTGGTCGACTAATTTAGATCGAATTTTATAAAGGCTCGTTATGGGGTGACCTTCCCAATCAAATTTTTCCGTTCATAATATCTAGATTTGAACTCGTAACTAGGGGTGATAATGAGCCTGACCGGCTCACGAGCTACTCGGGTTCGGCTCGGCTCAAAATCTTATCAAGTCGGCTCGAAAAGCTCGTGAACAGGCTCGGAATCTACCTATGCACTAAAATAAATTATGTGTTTGTATTTTCTTTCATATTAGTTGGTTGTTGTTTGATTTTGTATTTTCTTTAATTATGTGTTTGTATTATAAAAATATTTATTGATTATTTGAATTAATCTAATTTTTTTGCACTTTTTTCCCATTTTCGGTCATTGAATTTCGTTTTAGTGTTATTATGAAAGAGATTTTTAATGAATTTTTTATTAAAAAAAACTATAGCAAATTTTTCATTTCGAGCCGAGCCCAATAGTATTGTTTTCGAGCCGAGCATGAGCCTAAATTTCCGAGCTCGGCGAGCCTGGCCTGGCTCGGCTCGTTATCACCCCTACTCATAACCTTGCTTAAAAGACCTAATATCTCATCCCGTTGGACTAATTATTTGTCGGTATTAAATTAATCATAAAAAAAAAACACAGCCGCTAACCTTAATTTGTAGATTCTTGAGATTCTTGTTTTGTTTTTTGTTTTTTTAAGGCTGGCACGAGAAGGTACTAAACGACAAGTGATTAGGCTAATTTTATAGTGATTAAGAGACATAGAACAATGCATACTTGCTTTATTATTTAAAGCTTCGTAGCGGAGTTTACAATATAGTTTGGTCGATGAAACTAATGTGACGAATTTCTTAATCCAAAGTCTTTTGGTTCGGAACCATTTCCATTCCTAGGCTTTTTTTTAGGGTCGGAGCAGTGAAAAAACATTACTAATATTTAAAATAAGCAAAGATTAATTAAATTTAGAAGACATTGTTGATACGAAATTGGTATTTGTGGTCGCCAAATATAAAATTATAAGTTAGTATACGTTAGAATTAAGGACGGAGTAATGATCAAATATTGATAGAAATTAAATTATTTTATATAAAAAATGATGTTTATTAGTAAGTATTTAAAATTAAGGATTATTTAGATAATATTACACTAAAAAACCTTAAAATACCATTGCACCAAAAAAATCTATGGACAAAGTCCATCCCAACAACAATACCAAAATTGATTTAAATGATTAAGGAAATATGAAAATTAGAATACATGGAAAGTCTATAAATAGAATTACAGTAAAAATATAAATCTCTACATAGAATGAAATCTTGTATTATCAATTTTTTTCTAAATAATAAATTCACACATTTATTTTAAAAAAACATTTGACATGTAACACATCACACTCAAATCCTTTTTTTATTAAATAAAAATATTACATTCTCATGTCGGAATTTAAACTCATACAAGATAGAGTAAAATGAGTATACTTAACTACTAAACCAATTAGTGAATTTCACTCGAATCCTTTTTTAATGTAAATATCGCACTCAAAAATTCAAATCTTGATTATTGTGAATTCACCCAAAAACATTTACATATTTTGACACCTAAAAGAATATTGAGATAGCTTTTAACATTGCAATCTAAATTTTTTGACTATGTTATGAGTTCGTCCACTCCTATATTTAATATATTTGGAAATTCTCTCTTATTTTTCACATTAAAAGCACAAATTTTTAATGCAAATAATCTAAAAACTCTAATATTAATCGAATTAAAAAAATTGATGTTTAGGTGGGATTTTTTTTCTTTTTCGGTTTTCAAGACTTCACCCTAACTAATTCGGACCGATCTGCGTCGCATACCTTGTTTAGGTAAGATTTTTTTTTCTTTTTCGGTTTTCAAGACTTCACCCTGACTAATTCGGACCGATCTGCGTCGCATACCTTGTTTATGTGGGATTTTTTTTCTTTTTCAATTTTCAAGACTTCACCCTTACTAATTCGGACCGATCTGCGTCGCATACCTTGTTTAGATGGGTGAGTCTTCCGACCTGCGTCGCAAATCTTTTTCGGCGTGATGTCGTTTACCGGTTTTGGGAAAGGGCGGTTGATTGATGACGTGGACGCCGTTGAATGTTTGCCTGCCCGTCCGTCCTCACAAACTGACGTGGACACCTTCAATTACGTCGATCGGATAGACATTAAACAGATACGGTAATGTTTGTCCACTTATGGTATCCCTCTCATTTGCATGGTAGTATTATCCTAAAGATTTTCAATAAATACCAAAGCAAATGAGATGTTGATTTTAAAATTTTAAAATAAAATATTAAAATATGAGCTTGATTCATTTAAATTCGAGCTTAAACAATCGAATTTGAATGAATCGAGTTCAGTCAATGGATTTAATTAATTATTCAACGATTTATAAAATCTCTAAGTACAAATTATGAGTTAACTATATCACATGTATTTAAATTATGACATTTATTGTAAGTTGGTCTTTAAATTTTTTGACATTTTAATTTTATCTTCAAACTATGACCTTTATTATAATTTAATCTCTTAAACCTTTTTTTTTGACAAATTTTAATTCTAATCTCTCAACTTTTGAACGTTATGATTTCATTTTCAAATTATTAATATTTGTTAATCATATCCATGTTAATAAAAGTTATTATAAAGGTTTTTTTTTATAGAATGGAGTTGGGTATACATGTAAGCCTCGTTAAAAACCCTCTAAACCTAAATGGGAAAAGAGTACCTATCGGAATACCAATACAAAGAACAACGCGAGCAAAACCTCGTCTACATAAGCCTAATCACAAAACTACCATAGCCATGGCTCTAAATACCATGAAACAAGTGACACAAGCAACCCCTTAACCACCGGGATCAACATGCCACCGAGCCTCATCACCATTGCCTATGTGTTATAAAGATTATTAATTAGCATATAAATATTAACGTGTATTATGTAATATTATGATGTGACAGTGTGACACGAATGATAAATTGAGAATAAAATTATAATGTTCACAACTTTATGATTAATCTAAAATGAGGGTCATAATTTAGAGATAAACTAAAACATTCAAACGCTAATGATTAGTTTAAATTGAAAGTCATAATTTGTAAATAAAATTAAAATTATTTAAAAATTCATATAATATACGATTACAAAGCGAGCAAATTGGAGATGCAAACTCCTTTTTGACGCCACCCAACTACTCCTCTCAAATTGAGATAAGAAAGTATTTTTGGATTAAGTAGAGATATTTAATTATTTATATTATTAAAAATAATATTAATGTTTGAATTCATATAAAATAAGGCTATATAAATATATTTATTTACCCGTCTAATTAGTAAATTTAAATTTCGTAAGGGATTCTTTCTATTTGTGGTTCGCTAGTCACCGGTGTTTAGAGGTGGGATTTTTCTTAAACTAACCTAAAAAAACATTTTAATCAAACCTCACCATATTAATTTAATTATATATTCTTATTTTAATCTAAAATATTATCTAATTATAATATTGATATCACTTAAATTTAAAGTTTCAAAAAATTTATAATAACGTAGATATCAATCACCTTAATATTTAATATTGAGACTTCGTTTTAAGATTAACTTAATACTTTAATTATATAAATGTGATGCTTTATATGCTTAACACCGGTTAAGCATATGGTTACATCTAACCCATGACTTGCTATAGTCAAGTGTGCAACGATAAGATATATTACTAAAATGAAAATGAAAAATCGAGAAATATTTGGTGTAATGATAATATATATTAAATGACTTAGGTTCTAAGTTTAGAAATTACATATAATAAAAAAACTGAAAAGTTTTTTTTCGCTAATCATATAACAAATATAAAATTTAGGGGTGAGTATTTGACCGAGTTGAGTAAAAAATTCGAGTTAGTTAAGTTGATAAATCATATTTTATAACTCAATCTTTGTTTGAATTTTGTTCAAGTCGAGTTGTTTGAGTTTTTGTTCAAATTTAATTGTAAAAAATTATAATGTTATAATACTAATTAATTTCACTATAAATGACTTTCTATAACCATATACGATATACATATGTATTTCTTCATATTTTTTCATATACATAAACTTGACTCAAACTTAAATATTGATCCATTAATTACAAAAAAATCTAATTATTCGAACTTTATTTTATAACTAATTTTTATTAAAAAATCAAGCCAAATTTATAAAATTATGAATCAAATAAAATCAAATAACAAAATTCAATTTTTCTCACACAAGTAAAAATTACTTTAATCGTAAACAGAAAGTGGACATGTGAAAATCATTGGCGATAAGTAAGTATGGGCATAAAGGTACATTCCTCCGCATTTCTTATCTCAAACGACTTTCTTAGTCGCTGCAATTTTTAACCATCCGTATTAAATTTATTAATCAATTAATTCAGATTAAATTTATAAAGATATAATACAGAAACAACTTTTTAATTTAATTTTTTTATTCACAACGTAAAAATTCGAGCATTTAAGAAATTGAATTGGCGTTTGGAAGCACAAAATCTCATTTCAACGAAAAATGTGCCTCGAAGTCGAATGTTGTGGGCTTTTCTAAAAATAAACGGCTTAAAAGCCAACTAAATACAAACCAGCATCTATACCACCTAAAGATGATATCGATACACCTTGGTGAAATAGCATATTAAAAAAAGTATATACCTTTTTCTCTTACAAAATTGTTACAATTTGCGTACATTTTGTACTCATTTGTGTATATGCACATTGTGTAATATTTTTGTGTACGTACACATTTTGTATAACAAATGTACAAATTTTTTCATGTATGTCAAACCAGCATCGATACCACATTTAGATGGTATCGATGCCCCCTTGTTATTATTGTACCAAATTGTGTTTCCTTGTAACAAGTTGTGTACATACACATTTTGTATAAATGAACCAATTTTTTCTTGTCTGGCAAACCGGCATCAATACCACCTAAAAGTGGTATGGATGGCCCTTGGTGAAATAGCGCAATAAAAAAAGTATGTACCTTTTTCTCTTACAAAATTGTAATAATTTGTGTATATTTTGTACTAATTAGTGTATATACACAAATCTTTGTTATTATTGTACCAAATTATGTTTCCTTTGTACCAAATTGTGTATGTACACAATTTCTTACCATGTAACATTTTGTGTATATACATTTTTGTGTTACAAACTTATAAAGATTTATGTACATAATTTGTAATAAATATGTACCGCTTTTTACCCAGTAAACAGTGCATCTTTGTAATGAAAAGGTATATGCATTCTTCTATTACAAAATTGTACCAATTTGTGTACCGCTTTTTACATCTGCCGTTTTTAGCCTGTATTTAAAGGTTGTTCCCTAGAATCCCCCGAATGTTGTGCCCACATGTTTGGATCCAAAAATAATTTTAGACTCCAGACGTGATTTTAGAAAAGTAAGGTAGAAGTAGCTTTTGCGCTTCGTCGTAAATTTTTACATTATATTTTTACACAGTCGTAATTTTTTTAAAAAAAATTCCTAGATATAAATCACGTTGCTTTAAAATTAATTCTATATAATTATAATAATTTAAAATAAATTCTACTATCGTAAAAGCAAACACACGACTTTCATGGTCGATGCAGTTTGATTCACCGAACCAACCTCCAAAACCCATCGTGCTCCAAAGGAGGTTGGTGGCAACCAATGGATGCCATCTCGTGTTTGGTGCAAGGTCTACCGACACGTGTCGGAGACCGGAGTGGATAGTTGCCTCGCGGGCGGAAACCCAACAGTAAGGTTAGCTGTCCTCCTCGTGAAGTGGACTTTCAAGACGGAGACGTGAAATGAAATTGAACCTACTTTCGTTTTTTTTTTGTTAACGAAGGACAACTTAGTCATTTTCCCTAAATTTTTGTAAACTTTATTGGAATTTTTTAAAAATATATATAAATAATAAAATAATATTCTTTTTAAAAAAATAAAAAAATATGAATGAAAAAATAATATTAAAATAACTAAAATGTCTATGTAACTTCAATTCTATTTTTATAAACAAAATTTCTCTTTTTTTATTAAGTCTCTCAATTTTATATTTTACTCAATTTAATCATTTGATTGCAGCTCTTCGTAAATTCTTTCTTTTACCAATTCATTTACTCCTTTATACTCATCAATAATTTGGTCATTAAAAATTCTTCTTTAAAAAAGTAATATTATAAATCTATTACTCCATATAATTTTAGATGATATCTAATTATTAAAGGGTAAATTACATAAACTTCTTTGAAAAAAAAATAAATTTAAACTTTGTGCTTTGAATATAAAAATAAATTTCATAATTTCTATTTCTACTTATGTCCTCTCCCATTTTTCTATTTCTATTTATTTTCTACCGTCAATGTTTTAACACGCTCGAATCTTTTTCTAAGATATATACCAACTGTGCCTACCACAATCTCTTTTTTTAATTTTTTTTTTGAAAAAACTGTGCCTACCACAATCAATCGAAAAGAAAAGCGCATTATCAAACATTGTATTTTTAATAACTCTAATCTTTTTATTCAAATCTAATGTTTAAGTTTAGTTTTTTTTAAATAGAGATGTATTATAATTTTATACCAAAATTTTAACTTATACAAAATGAGATACTATGAACATCCGTAGTCTTTAGGTCAATTAGTGGAGCGAAAACTTTAAATTTGAACTAATAATTTAATCTAGTTATAACATGAAAACTTAACAGTCAAATAAGTGCCCAAATTATACCATTTTTTCTAGATAAGTGTCTGAACTATATTTTGGGCCAAATATATGTCTAACGTTTCATTCTGTGACCCATTTAAAATTTTTTCGTGGCGAACGTTATTTTTTTGTTATCCAATCAAATTCGAACACGTGGCATGGTTGATCATTTTCTGAAATTAAAATAAAAAAAAATATTAATTAACCCGCCAATCTTTAATTTCTATAAAAACCTTGACCCTAAATCCCTAAATTCCTCCACTCCGACCACCGATTCAACCACCACCGGCCACCCTTGTCTTCATCGGACCCCCTCCACCGAAAGTCTATCATCTCGTCGTAAAAAACCGACGAATGAACCGTTGATTGCACCATCGACAAACACCCAACAATGAAGAAAAAAGAGGTCGATTGAGTTCCACCAATAGTAAAGGATGGGGGATGTCAAACAGCGAGGTACACGATGTTTTGGGCGGTGAGAGGTGAACGGTGAACCACCGACTTGTGGGAGATGCCAGACGGTGAGGAAGATGTGATTTGGGGGCTTGATTCAAAGAAATTAAAACTTTAGGGTTTTAAATAAATCTATATTTTTAAAGAAAATCATAAATTAAAAATATAAAATAATAGGCAACGTATCATGATTTGGTTAGATGACGAGATTTTTTTTAACGGTCGTTGACGGTAAAACTTTAAATGGGCCACATAATGAAACGTTAGGCAACCTTTTAACCTAAAATATAATTCAAGTACTTATCTAAAAAAGTATAAGTTGAGCACTTATTTAACTGCTAAGCCTAACATAAAAGTAACATTGCATGGTAAAAAATGGTAAAACAAGTGGCGCAGTTAGTTTTGGGTTTAGTTATGTAAGGTGTAATTTGGTCCCATATAATTTGTTAAAAACCATAACACATTCGAGTATTTGACATTTTCCATTTACAATGGGCTATTCGAAAAAGCTTAGAAATTAGGAGCAACCGTTACATTTTTCCTATAAATTAATCAATATTCATATGTGCAGGGGTTTAGTTGACAAAAAAAAAAAAGGCTAGTTAATTAAAGTTAAATCTGTTTTTTAACGGCCGACCGCTAAAAATCACATATACCACTGGCCGCGTCCCTTTTTAAATTCATTTTTGTTATTTTCACAATCATTTAAATAATCATTATTTGTATAATTTATTAAATTAATTAGTTGAAGCTACTTCATTGATAATGATAATTTTGCTAGCTTCATGTAAAATATAAAAAAGACAAAAACATCACCATTTATAAAATATTTTAATATGATATAGATATAAATATATTTATTATATAAAATTAAAAAATATTTATTTTTTAATATTAAGTGTACAATGCTTACACTACTCAAACCCCTTTCAACCCATAAATCGGAAGATATTGAGCGCTTAAACATGTTTGATCTCACATCCAATGGAGGTTCTGGACAGGAGCGATAGGAGCGACCGCTTTGAGCCCCAAGAAAGAGGGACACAAAAATAGAAAACTTAAATTAAACTAAACTAAATATTTGTAAAATAATTATAAATTTATATATATAACAATAATCTAAAACTTAAAACATGTAAAAAGAATGGAATTTTTTAAGTGAAAATGTATGCTTTTTAGATGTTTATAAGTTAAATTTTTGCTGCTCAAGAGGATAATCTAATGAGTAATATTTTTTGTATTAAAGTATTTTTTTTGAAAAAAAAATTATATCTCTTACTTATTATAAATTAAAGGTAATATTTTTAATAAATTACACAGCCCCTCAAAATCTTTGGACCGCCCCTGCTCACGTCCTCTTATACATTATGCCAACGACAATACCAACTGAACTATACTCAATTAAAAAATTCAATTTTATATTTAAAAACTGCACAAGAAGCTAATAGAATGATATGTCTCTCAAAAATATATTTAAAGGACTAAAACCAACTAACCAAGCATGCCTATTGACAATATATACGATAATAACACTTTTAATATATATATGATTGCGTTTGCGTGTTGCTTTTTTTAGTTAAATAAAGAATTAGTAGTTTTTCAAACATTTTTTTAAGATTGATGTATGATAATCTATTTAAAAAATAATTAATTAAAAATAATATTATTTTTTTGCCTCCCAATTTTCAAGGCTTTGCCCTGATTAATTCGGATCGATCCGCATTGCACACCTATTTTTGGTAAGTGAGTCTTTCGGTAGGGATTTTCTGCATACACAAGGTCTCAAACTCGAGACATACTTAAGTGATACGAAACTGCTTACCACTTAGACAACCCATGTTGATAGTAAATTAATTTTTTAAATACCATTGATAATCTATGCATTTTTTTCTTATAAAAAATAGTAAGTAAATAAGCAATTGCATATCATTTAATAAAATTATATTCATATTAATCTGGCATTATATTTTAAAAAATCATATTTAGTAAACAATTTAATTATATTTAATAGCCCATTAAAAAATCTACTAAATAGATTTTATAATTTAAATTGGGTAAGTTATTTAATACTCATATAACAGTAGGCAGCCAAATCACGTATACTATTGGCCGCGTCCAGTGTTTATCAGGTTAATTTTTTTTCGTCATTCCTCGCGTCACATTACCTACCTTTTATAAGTATTTTTGATAAAATTACCCTTATATCTTTTTAAGATTTAAAAAAAAAATAACAATTTTTAAGATCAAGTGTAAGTGCCAATTTGTCATTTAAAAAAAAAAAACTAAAGCAACCTTCCAACAAATACATTTTAACCACTTTAAAAACCTAAAATTTTAATAATTCTTAATACGACTTTATAATTTTTTCAAATAAAGTATATGGTGTTCACTAAACTATAAAAATGTCGTTTTGTTTCATTTCAAAAGTTACAAAATTGTTATTAAATTACTGCAAAATTTATCAAATTATTATAAAATAGTCATTAAACTAATCAAATTATTATAAAATAGTCATTAAACTAATCAAATTGTTATACTATTGTATAACGTTCAATCAATATTTCATAATCATTTAATAAATTTAATGACTATTTTATAACTTTTGAAACTTTGATGTTCAAAACAATCATTTTCGTAATTTAATGACTATTATGTAATTTACTTTTTCTTAGCCTTTAATTTACTCTTAAATCAACCAATAATCGTGTTACGTGTATCCCAATAAAAATGTGTATTTTTTGGCTCTCGATTTTTTAAAGTTTTCTTGATTAATCTGGACTGATCCATATAGATCATATCACACATTTGATTTTAGTAAGTGATTGTTTCAACGAGAATTTTTTATATACATAAAGTATCGAGTTCGAACCTTACCTGAACAACATCAAACTGCTTACTAATTGGAGGTGTTATTTTTTAATTTTTAAATTCAACGCATGCATTAAAATTAAAAAAATAAAAAGTTCCGTAGTGGTATTTTATTTTACAGTGACACGGCATGCGGAGGCTCGGAGCCGAACCTCAATCCCCCAAACCTCATTAAAACGACAAAAGCAGCCAACTCCCAGGTTGTCTAATGTCCATCTCGCTCCGTCGCTGTGCCGCATAGGGTCGAAACCTACACGTGGCGGTTTCTGAAGCATGATTTGTCACGTCTCTGTTAAAACGGGGTTGTTTGGGTACAGGGGTAAATTTGTAGGGCTTTTCCCCAAACTGTGGTCCCCACATGCTTTGTCACTGAAGATAAATCCTCCCTTTTTTATTATTGTTTTTTCCTATATAAACCCAGTGCCCCTCTACAAAAGACTATCTAAAAGAGCAGCCTCTCAGTTCGGATCTGCTCAGTAATTTTCTCCTTCTTCATTTCCTGTTTTCTTTAGGTTTCTCGCGCATTTTCTCGTTTCATTTCCCGTTGTTTGATCGGGGACGGAATTTCGATTCCTGGTTCCAGTGATTCGGAGATCGGCGTTGGAGAATCTGTAGATTTTTCATACTCGTAAAAGAATCGCTTTCGATTTTGAAGGATTTGATTTTTGCTTGAACTGGATTTTATAACACAAACCTGGGAGATTTCGGGAAAAATCCTTCAAAATTTCATTTGAAATCCGTCATATCCTCAGATCTCTCTAGATCTTGTCGCCGGATCTGAATCTGAAAACGAAACTAGATTTTCATTCCAAAATATTCCGATCTTATTGAAAAGCGAACTCCGTGAATTATTATTACGAAAATCGGTATTCGGTGAAACCCTCGTTTTTTGAAAAATGTCGTCCGTGTCGACGTCTTGCTCTCTTCTTCAAGTTCGAGACAGCTCTTTACCTCATCCTTCAATCAACAAATCTTATCTTAATCCTCAGCTGAATGTCACTCTTTCATACCGCCGTAAAATTAGAAATGCTCGTTGCTCCGTTACAAGAAAGTCCTCGGTGGCTTTGGAGAAGAAGTTTCTCGGAGCCCGATTGCGGTGCTCTGCTTCCGAGAGATTACACTTTTGGAAGTCGGACGGGCCGGGTCGGATTCCAAAACTCCGGGTGATGGTCCGGTCGGCATTGTCCGGCGTGCCTGAGAAACCTCTCGGTCTTTATGATCCTTCTTTTGATAAGGATTCGTGTGGGGTCGGGTTTGTCGCTGAGCTATCCGGTGACAGCAGCCGCAAAACTGTACGTTTTAGTATATTTGTGCTTTGTAATGTATTTTTGCTTTATATACGTTTATACGCGCGTATTTTTGAGTTTTTCAAGTGTTTTGACTCGATTTTTTAATGGAATTTGTTAGATAACGGATGCCTTGGAGATGTTGATACGGATGTCACATAGAGGGGCTTGTGGATGTGAGACAAATACTGGAGATGGAGCTGGGATTCTCGTGGCACTTCCTCATGATTTCTATACGGAGGTTTGTTCGTGTTATCGACATTTTATGCCTATACCGTTTCCTTTTTTTAAAAAAAAAGAAAAATCATTTTTGGCATTGAAGTCGGTGGAGTAATAAAATTCTCTAACCGGAAATTTCCATTTCAGATTTCTTTGTAAGTTTTAACTTTGAACCACTTTTATGCGTCACTGTGTGGAACTGGAAGAACAATAAATGAAACGCGTCCCTTAATGCCCAGATTCTATTCGTAATTAATAATTACGGAGTAATTATCTGTGATCAGGTTGCAAAAGATGTTGGGTTTGAGTTGCCACCACCAGGGGAATACGCTGTGGGCATGTTCTTTTTGCCCACATCTGAGGGCCGAAGGGAAGAAAGCAAAAACGTATTCACGAAGGTAAATTTCTCAGCTTAAAGAGTTGTTCTTTGATATTAGTAGTAGAACTGGTAAGCGTATTTTGACTACCAGTTCTAGGGTTGTGCGTGTTTATTAAATGTTTAATGTTTTTCTTGTATTTACCTTTCCTGCAGAGCACTCCTTTTTCCTCACAAATACATTGTATACATAGATCAGAAAAGTCCACTTAAGAAGTGTAAAAATTGAATTAGTTTTATGTATTTCTATAACTTTTTATACAATTGTTTTATTAACTAACTGTTCAACATAAAAACTTTCAACAATTAATTATTTGTAGAAAAATTTAGTAAAACGTTTATATATTTGTATGTATAAAATTTTAAAATGTTTCAACCCAGTATCCTTTCTCAGTATCTTGTAAGCAAATTATAAGGATTCCTCAAATTTTTTTCTGTAATTTGAAGGGCAACTGGAGGTAGTGCTGTCTCATCTGGTAGCATTTCATTTTTAATACTTTATTCAGCTTAATATCAATAGATATCATTTGTCAGCAGTTGATAAAATTGTCCGCTTTTGCAGGTTGCCGAATCACTTGGGCATAGAGTGCTTGGGTGGCGAGCTGTACCAACAGATAACTCAGGACTTGGCAATTCTGCTTTGCAAACAGAGCCTGTTATCGAGCAAGTGTTTCTTACAGGCTCACCTAGATCAAAGGCTGACCTTGAACAACAGGTAGGTTTATCTTTCTTTGTGTTAGAGTAAGGGGGATTGTAAGTTGCTTCTATATGCCTGATTGAATTGCTAATGTGGTAACTATTTTACAGATGTATATATTAAGGAGGGTTTCTATGGTTGCCATCCGAGCTGCATTAAACCTTCAACATGGCGGTGTTAGAGACTTCTATATATGTTCTCTTTCCTCAAGGTTTGTGCCCTAGAAAACTGGGTTTGATCATGAGAAGTTTTTCCTGCAGTTCTGTCTCTGAAAAATATTTACACCTGTATCTGGCTGGTGCAGGACTGTTGTATACAAGGGGCAGTTAAAGCCTGACCAACTTCCAAACTACTATTATGCTGATCTTGGCAATGAAAGGTTTACGAGCTACATGGCCCTGGTAAATATATTATCCCGTTCATGTTCCATTCTTTCTCCACTAACTCAATACTTACAAACAGCATGGAACCACTGGTAATTGAAGAGATGCAAGGTTGAGGGATGACTTCTGAGGCATTGAGGTTTGAATGATCTCTTAAGTTCTTCCACTCCCTTGATAACTATATGAATTTGGATGCTGGATTGGATGCCTTGGGTGAGTTGGTAAGAGAACTCATTGCAAGTCAATAATGTTTGCAGAAACTTGCTGCAATGCTCTCTATCATCAATTGTGTGAGGATGAAACTATTTTTTACTGGTGGAAGGGAAATTTGAGGTAGCTCAGGGTAGTGTAATTTGTGTCTCAGCACTGCAGTATATCATTCTTGAAATGCCCTGAACAGAACTTTTTGTGTGCATTGTGTGCTTTTCCAAACCACTCTTGCATTCTTAGCAGAGGAATTTGTGAATGACAAATTTGATGCTTTTGATGATTCAGGTACATTCTAGGTTTTCAACAAATACATTTCCTAGCTGGGATCGTGCGCAACCAATGCGTGTCTTGGGCCACAATGGGGAAATTAATACACTTAGAGGCAATATAAACTGGTATGTATCTGAGGAACATCTGAATTTTGTAGTTGTCAATGTCTTATTGTTGGTTGCGTTTGTGTTTTGCTCCTCTTTATGGTTGATCTGATAAATAATGTGAACAATGCATGCTGATTTGAGTTTTGACAGTCGCATTTGAAAGCTGTTATCTTGATCAACAGGTATATGAGGCCTTATTATTGCAGGATGCAACATTTTTTTTTTGCAATTCAAGAAAATTTTTATTTGCTCTGTAATTCTTGAGGCTTGTCCAGTTGTGGAAGAAGTTACTTTTTTCTTTATGATTCAGAACTTGGATGCTACATGCATCTCCATTTCACTAATTTGTTGCTGGTTATGAAGTTGTTTGTTTGTATAAAAGCTAAAATAGTAGGACAAACGATTTTATTGTTGAAATGTTATATTAGATGTTTTCCTCCCTGTTTGTATATTTATCAATCAAAGGGCATTGGCTGAATTTCTCATATTCCTTCAGGATGAAGGCACGTGAGGGATTATTGAAGTGCAAGGAGCTTGGTCTCTCGAAGAACGAGATGAAAAAGCTTCTTCCCATTGTGGATGCCAGTTCATCTGATTCAGGTAAACTTCTACATCTCTTCTTGTGTAGTTGGATTATCTTACATGTATTCTTGTATCATGCTTGCCTTTTCTTCTTATCCCATTTCAAAGTTCTGGATGCCAAACAGATGATAATTGTCCTTTTAACTAGCAGGTGTATGATATTTATTGTTCCTTTTTTTTGTCTTGCAGGGGCTTTTGATGGTGTCCTTGAGCTTCTGGTTCGAGCTGGTAGAAGTCTCCCAGAAGCAGTAATGATGATGATCCCTGAAGCCTGGCAAAATGACAAAAATATGGATCCTCATAGGAAGTCCTTGTACGAGTATTTCTCTGCTCTAATGGAGCCATGGGATGGGCCTGCTCTCATATCATGTAATTAAACCTTCTTTTTGAAAGGATTTAACTTATTCTTTCAGCCTTCCACAACTGATGAAAATCTTATTTGCAGTTACTGATGGTCGCTACCTTGGAGCTACGTTGGATCGCAATGGACTTCGTCCTGGTCGGTTTTATGTTACACATAGTGGGCGAGTCATCATGGCCAGTGAAGTTGGTGTTGTCGATATCCCTGCTGAAGATGTACTCAGAAAGGGAAGACTAAATCCCGGGATGATGCTTTTGGTAGATTTTGAGAATCATATTGTTGTCGATGATGAAGCCTTGAAGCAGCAATATTCACTTGCTAGGCCTTATGGTGAATGGCTTGGGAGGCAAAAAATTAATCTCAAGGACATTATTGATTCAGTTCTGGAATCTGAGAGGGTCCCTCCATCAATTGCTGGAACTACGCCAGTAAGTGTTTGGTTTTCTTTTCATTAATTCTTTCCTGCATCTTCCTCATGTAAACTTCTATTTCTGAAAAAGTCTCACCGATGTTTAATTATCTGACTTGAAGGCTTCCATTGATGATGACAACATGGAGAACATGGGAATTCATGGCTTATTGGCTCCATTGAAGGCTTTTGGGTATGTAACTGTCTGTCCAGCTATGCTTAACACAATAGAAAAGCCTTGATGGAACATTCTGTAATAATCTTCTGTCCTTCATGCAGTTACACTGTTGAAGCTTTGGAGATGCTTCTTCTTCCTATGGCTAAAGATGGTACAGAGGCCCTTGGTTCAATGGGGAATGATGCTCCTCTGGCAGTTATGTCCAACCGAGAGAAGCTTACATTTGAATATTTCAAGCAAATGTTTGCTCAAGTAACCAATCCCCCTATCGATCCTATTCGAGAGAAAATAGTGACATCCATGGAATGCATGATTGGTCCGGAAGGAGATCTAACGGAAACAACTGAAGAGCAATGTCATCGTCTTTCATTGAAAGGGCCACTTTTATCAATTGAGGAGACAGAAGCAATTAAAAAGATGAATTTCAGAGGTTGGCGTAGTAAAGTTCTTGACATAACTTATTCAAAGGACTGTGGGAGGAAGGGATTAGAGGAAACCTTGAACAGGATTTGTGCTGAAGCACGGGATGCAATTAAGGAAGGTTATACATTACTGGTGCTTTCTGACAGAGGTATTGTGTTCTTCTCCCCACTGCAACTAAACTTTTATTCTTATATTTGATTCAACAATTTGTGGCATTGTGCTGCACCCTCCTCTATTGCCCTTACCATCCTTTCTATTCATGAATCGTGATTTAAGGTACTAATTTCACCCTCCAAATATGCAGCCTTTTCATCTGAACGTGTTGCTGTCAGCTCCCTCTTGGCTGTTGGTGCTGTTCATCACCATCTTGTAAAAAATCTTGAGCGTACACGAGTTGGATTAATAGTTGAATCTGCAGAACCACGTGAAGTGCACCATTTTTGCACACTAGTTGGATTTGGTGCAGATGCTATATGCCCATACTTGGCCATAGAGGCCATTTGGAGATTGCAAGTAGATGGGAAGATTTCTCCTAAATCTAGTGGCGAGTTCCTCTCAAAGGAAGAGCTGGTGAAGAAATATTTTAAGGCAAGCAACTATGGAATGATGAAGGTTCTTGCCAAAATGGGGATATCTACTTTGGCCTCATACAAGGGTGCTCAGATCTTTGAAGCATTGGGCCTTTCTTCAGATGTAATTGAGAAGTGTTTTGCAGGAACTCCTAGCAGAGTTGAAGGAGCAACATTTGAGATGCTAGCTCGTGATGCGCTTCATTTGCATGAGTTAGCATTCCCTTCTCGGGCTCCTGCTCCTGGAAGTGCAGAAGCTGTAGCACTCCCTAATCCTGGAGATTATCACTGGAGGAAAGGTGGTGAAGTTCACCTGAATGATCCTCTTGCTATTGCAAAATTGCAAGAAGCTGCCAGGGGTAATAGTGTTGCTGCCTATAAGGAATATGCCAAGCGTATTCATGAATTGAACAAAACCTGTAATCTGCGTGGTATGTTGAAGTTCAAAGAGTCAGAAGTGAAAATTCCATTGGATGAGGTGGAACCTGCCAGTGAAATCGTGAAAAGGTTTTGTACTGGGGCCATGAGTTATGGATCAATATCATTGGAGGCACATACAACCCTGGCTATTGCTATGAATACGATAGGGGGAAAATCAAATACTGGTATGTTCTTAGAGAAATACTAACTTATCTGCTCGTTTGAGACTCCTATGTCCAACTTTGATCCAAAATGATGAAATTCTGCTGTTTATTTATGATACAAATTTTGCTAATAGGTGAGGGAGGTGAGCAACCATCTCGTATGGAACCTCTTCCTGATGGTTCAAGGAATCCAAAACGAAGTTCTATCAAGCAGGTTGCTAGCGGGAGATTTGGAGTTTCAAGTTATTACCTTACAAATGCTGATGAACTACAAATAAAGATGGCTCAGGTATTAATCTTTGATATTGGCAAACAGTATATGCACTTTTTTGTATTTAGTGCCTGTATTCCAATAGGAATAGAGGTTCCTCTTGTTTATGGATTTATATTCCTGGCAGATGATGCTGTGTTCTGCAAAGCACCTCTGAGTGACTTTGCATCTTTAACTGATACCTACATTTGACTTTTGGTGAGGTTAAAATATGAACAAAGTAAATTCTTCTTTGTAGGTTGATTATCTTCTAACTTAAATTTTCTTTGTTATTGCAGGGTGCCAAGCCTGGTGAAGGAGGTGAACTTCCAGGTCATAAGGTAATAGGAGATATTGCCGTGACTAGAAACTCTACAGCTGGTGTGGGACTTATCAGTCCACCTCCACATCATGATATCTATTCAATCGAAGACCTTGCGCAGCTAATTCATGATCTAAAGGTAGGTTCATGTACTCTCTCTTTATATATATGTATATATTTGTGGCTGCTAGGACATTGGAACTTAGAGTTCTTCACTGTACCAATGGTCCTAATTTTCCCTTGGCATGATCTGCTATTTTACTTGTTTCTGTATGCAACATGACTTCATGACTATATTTGCTCTTCCAGCAGCCTTTTTACCCTCAGCTTTTGAGAATTGGTTTATGATTCTTGCTAAGATGCAATCTTTTATGATGCTGTTGTTCTATGTTAGTCTTTTTGACACATTTTTTGGTTTTTCAGAATTCGAATCCATCAGCTCGGATCAGTGTGAAGCTAGTATCCGAAGCTGGAGTGGGAGTAATTGCTAGTGGGGTTGTCAAGGGGCATGCAGACCATGTCTTAATATCTGGTCATGATGGTGGCACTGGGGCCTCACGTTGGACTGGCATAAAAAATGCTGGGCTCCCATGGGAACTTGGTTTGGCTGAGACTCACCAAACGCTAGTTGCCAATGATCTCCGTGGCCGTACAGTTCTCCAGACTGATGGCCAACTTAAAACCGGAAGAGATGTGGCCATTGCTGCACTGCTTGGTGCTGAAGAGTTTGGCTTCAGTACTGCTCCTCTAATAACTCTGGGTTGCATTATGATGCGAAAATGCCACAAGAACACATGTCCTGTGGGCATTGCCACTCAAGATCCTGTGTTGAGAGAAAAATTTGCCGGAGAGCCTGAACATGTTATAAACTTTTTCTTTATGCTCGCTGAGGAGATCAGGGAGATAATGTCTCAGCTTGGTTTCCGAACGCTTAAGGAGATGGTTGGTCGTTCTGATATGCTTGAAGTTGATAAGGAAGTTCTTAGTAGTAATGAGAAGCTTCAGAATATTGACCTCTCCTTGCTTCTCAGACCTGCTGCTGACATTCGCCCTGAAGCTGCTCAGTATTGTATTCAAAAACAGGATCATGGCTTGGATATGGCTTTGGACCAAAAGCTCATTAAACTATCTACAGCTGCTCTAGAGAAAGGTCTTCCTGTATACATTGAAACACCCATATGCAACGTGAACCGTGCAGTTGGAACAATGTTGAGCCATGAAGTAACTAAGCGCTACCACCTGGCGGGGCTTCCTGATGGTACAATTCATGTCAAACTCTCAGGAAGTGCGGGGCAGAGCCTGGGAGCATTCCTGTGCTCTGGCATCATGCTGGAGCTTGAAGGTGATAGCAATGACTATGTTGGCAAAGGATTATCAGGTGGAAAAATTGTAGTTTATCCACCAAATGGAAGCCAGTTTGATCCTAAGGAAAACATAGTAATTGGTAATGTGGCTCTCTATGGAGCTACTTCCGGGGAAGCATATTTCAATGGAATGGCAGCAGAAAGATTTTGTGTTCGTAATTCAGGGGCCAAAGCAGTTGTTGAAGGTGTTGGTGATCATGGTTGTGAGTACATGACTGGTGGAACTGTTGTTGTGCTTGGAAAAACTGGTAGAAATTTTGCTGCAGGTATGAGCGGTGGTGTTGCTTATGTCCTTGATGTGGATGGAAAATTTCAATCTCGGTGCAATCCTGAGCTGGTAGACCTTGATAAGGTTGAAGAAGAAGAGGATATTGTCACTCTAAAAATGATGATTCAACAACATCAGCGTCATACCAACAGCCAGTTAGCTAGAGAAGTACTTGCTGACTACGAGAATCTTCTACCCAAATTCGTCAAAGTCTTCCCTAGGGACTACAAGCATATTCTGGCAAAGATGAAAGATGAGGAAGCCTCCAAGGAAGCACTTGAACATGCTGAAGAAGCTGAGGATCAAGATGAAGCAGAGCTGAATGAAAAAGATGCTTTTGAAGAGCTTAAGAAGTTGGCAGCTGCATCTTTGAATGAGAAATCAAGTCTGGTATGCAGTATTTGTTATTATCAAGTCTTACATTCCTTTGTCTCTGCTTCTTAGTCAAACTTTTCTTTCCCTCACTTATCTTTTGGGTTTATTCCATTGAATTTATACAAACCCTTGTGGATTGCTCTTTTTGGTGTTCAGTTGTTATCAGCTTAATGCCTGTCGGTATCATGAACTCATTGTTTAGGATCTAATTTGGCTTTTGGAATTGTAGACAGTTGAGGCTGAACCAGTGAAGAGGCCAACTCAGGTTTCTGATGCTGTGAAACATCGGGGTTTTGTTGCTTATGAGCGTGAAGGGGTTCAATATAGAGATCCTAATGTTCGGATGAATGACTGGAAGGAGGTCATGGAGGAATCAAAACCTGGTCCACTTTTAAAGACGCAGTCTGCTCGCTGCATGGACTGTGGTACTCCTTTCTGCCATCAGGTATCGATTCCCGTTTTGCTCTTTTTTCATAATTTTAGATATCAATTTACACAAAGCACAGCTTAACTCTAAGATCTCTTTTATAAATGCAGGAGAATTCTGGATGCCCTCTTGGAAACAAAATCCCTGAATTCAACGAGCTGGTGTACCAAAATAGGTGGCGTGAAGCACTAGATCGTCTTCTAGAGACAAATAACTTTCCAGAGTTCACTGGCCGTGTGTGCCCTGCACCATGTGAAGGGTCTTGTGTGCTTGGTATTATTGAAAATCCTGTGTCCATCAAAAGCATTGAATGTGCTATCATAGACAAGGCTTTTGAGGAAGGGTGGATGGTGCCACGGCCTCCTCTCAAGAGAACAGGGTATGGCTTGTGTTATTCCTTCGGTATATCTATCTAGTAGACCTCGCAAGCTTGATGTATATTAGTAATTTATGCTTCCACTAAAGTAAAAATTTGTGTGTATTTACTACTGCAGGAAAAACATTGCTATTATTGGAAGTGGACCAGCTGGTTTGGCTGCTGCTGATCAGCTAAATAGAATGGGTCACTCGGTCACTGTATATGAGCGTGCTGATAGAATCGGAGGGCTTATGATGTATGGAGTCCCTAACATGAAGGCTGATAAAGTAGATGTAGTTCAGCGACGAGTTAACCTTATGGCCGAGGAAGGAGTTAAATTTGTGGTCAATGCAAATATTGGAAATGACCCGAGCTACTCCCTTGACCGGCTACGAGAGGAGAATGATGCCATTGTTTTGGCAGTTGGAGCCACAAAACCCAGGTAAATCTGAGGGAAGAAAGAAAGCTGTTGATTATTAATAAATCATTTGAGAGGTTTCAGTATTTACGCTCTTTACAATCAGACATGGTGTGGCTTGGCCAGAAAGAAAAATACTAATAGTATCTGAATGATTAAAATGTTAAAATTCATTGTATCATGGTTGTAGAATTGATTGCATTTATTTTCTTGATGCAGGGACCTTCCTGTACCAGGACGAGATTTATCCGGTGTTCATTTTGCAATGGAGTTCCTACATGCAAATACTAAAAGCTTGCTTGATAGTGATCTCCAAGATGGTAACTACATATCAGCTAAGGGCAAGAAAGTTGTAGTCATTGGTGGTGGTGACACTGGTACAGATTGCATTGGGACATCTATCCGGCATGGATGTAGTAGCGTTGTCAATCTCGAGTTACTTCCTCAGCCACCGCAGACTAGAGCTCCTGGCAATCCCTGGCCACAGGTATGACAGTTATATTCTTCGTTTCTTAATGATTCTATGTTGTTGCTTTCAATGTGCAAGGAAATATAGAATATGTGTTCTTGCTTTGAAACATTAAAATCCTTTATTTGCTGTCTGCTTGCATTCCCTTTGGAAGTATGGTCATTTTCCCGGATATCGAATATTAATTAATCTAGAAATCTGACTGTTCCCACTTTTTTTTGGAATTGTAGTGGCCTCGTGTATTCCGTGTAGACTACGGGCACCAAGAAGCTGCTACCAAATTTGGAAAAGACCCAAGATCCTACGAGGTTTTGACCAAGAGGTTTATAGGAGATGAGAATGGAACTGTGAAAGGACTTGAGTTGGTTAGTGTGCGTTGGGAGAAAGATGCCAGTGGGAAGTTCCAATTCAAGGAAGTTGAGGGCTCTGAGGAAATAATCGAGGCTGACCTTGTCCTGCTAGCCATGGGGTTCCTCGGGCCTGAGTCGGTCAGTATTGCGACACTGCCCCCCTTTTTTGTTTTCTTCGTGTGGAAATCAGATCTTAATGCACTCTAGTGAATCTGAATTTATGCGTTGGTTGCTAATTTCCTTCTTTTTTTTGCATCTTTGAGTCATTCGGCGGCGAATGAGTGTTACTAGAGGACATTATAGTGCAGTTCATCAGTAATCTAAGATGCATTTACGTTGCATGGTTTGAGCATTGCTAATCAATTCGCTTGCTCTTTGATTCAACAGACAGTGGCAGAAAAATTAGGCGTCGAGAAAGATAATCGGTCAAACTTCAAGGCAGAATACGGCCGCTTTGCAACGAATGTGGATGGGGTCTTTGCAGCTGGAGACTGTCGACGCGGCCAGTCATTAGTTGTGTGGGCAATCTCAGAGGGAAGGCAAACTGCTGCACAGGTTGACAAATTCCTGACCAGTGAAGACAAGGACACCAGTGTCGACGGTGAGACTCAAGACTCCGTCAAGCGACGTCAAGACCTCTCCCAGAAGCAGCAAACAGTTATGACATAGGTGATCTTCAGATTGTTATTGTTTGTGACATCGGGCGGAGAAAACAATAGCCTGAGTTTGATACCATAAGAGGGGAAGAGTTTCCGGAGGAATTTGTTGCATGTATGGGCCACAGCCACAGTGAGAATTAAAGAATGGAATCCTTGTAACCACCAAGGGATGCTTTATTTATAGTTTTTACCCAGTTTGTTTGGGGATTTTCTTAAAAAGGAACAATAATGTATAGTTTCTTGCATCGTTTGGTTTAGAAAACAATGTTCTTATTATTGGGCTAAGATCCTTTTTATTATTAAATGCATGCGTTTTCTATACCAACTGTAGCTTTGGGTGATTTGGCTGAATTTTTTTTTTTGAAATTTTTTTGAGAAAAATATCTCCTTTAAATAACATTTGGAAAATTATCACGTTCAGGTCACGTAGGGCAAACTCTTATTTTGTAAAGCGCGAGTTGTGTATTGAGTAGATAAGTAAAAAAAAAAAATTAATTTATCAAGTTTTTATTACATAAAACTTTTGTTTTGCAAAATACGAGTTTACCCAGCGTTGCTTGAATGAAAAGTATCTTTTAAAATGTTATTTAAAATTAGAGAGAATATTCAGCTAAATATGTTGAATATTAATAATAGGGAGGGGTTTTCTTATTTAGAAGTTTACTTGATCTTATTTTAGATTAATCTGACTCTGAATGTCAGATATAGAAGGCTTTTTAGTATGTTTTAGTAGGAATGGCAATAATACCACTATCTGATGGGTTTTGATTCGACTTGATAGGGACGGATTTTTATTATTAAAATTGGGTTTTGAACGGATTTTTGTTTAAAAATTTGGGATCAGAGCAGAGTTGAGTTTAGAATTTAAAATCTCCGATCTAACTTAATCGGAAGTACTTAAAGAAATACCATCTATACCCTTATATATATATCTTGTTTAGATTAAATCACACTAACCTATCTCATTTTTTTTTAATTTTTGCCGCCTCCTAAACTCTTTCAATTTCAATCCTTTTCTTTTTCTCTAATTTTTTTCTTTCCCTTTTAATTGTTGCCTCCATTATTTCCCCCCCCCCTCCATTTTCAATTCTTAATTTTTCATTTTATATTTATTTAGATTAAATTTTAATGAATCATTTTTTTCACTTCACTGTCTCTTCTCCTTTAACTTTTCATTCATCTTTATTTTTTTCTTTTCAAAAATGTTAAACAGACATGCATGTAAATCCAGATTGAAAGGTTGAAAATATTTGAATTTTAATTAAAATAAAATTAGAATCAAATTGATTTAATAAGTAAATTACAGAGACTAAATGTGTAATTTTATAAATTTCCTTTAACTGCCACGTCACCTCTCCGTTATTTTTTAACGAAAATGATCAAAATAGATCAATTTAATAAATTTAGTGGTCTGATTGACGAGTTACTTGGTCAAAATAAATATCTCCTAATAGTTCGGTGGACACTTATGTAGTTTACCCTTTAAAAATTGACCAATCCAAAAAAAACCTTTACTTTCTCCAAGCACGAGATGCCACGCTAGTATTTCTGGAGATCAGTGGCGGGGCCCATCATTTACCCTACCGAATCAATGAGCGACAGATTCAACTCCAACCAAATCATTACCACCCACGTTCCACTTGAAAATTATGGTTCAGTTGTACGGTAACAGCCACGTGGCTTCTTCCCAGTAGCCCTAAATTCAATGTTTTATTTCTATAAACCAAACTTCACTTGTTTCTGTCCAGTTGTCGCTTTGTCTTTCGGTTTCATGCAGAAAAAAAAACGGAGGAGAAGATCCCCGGATAATGACGTCAGATTCCGGTCAACTTAACACGCTTACGGTCACCAGAACCGAGAATACTCGCCGGAGAACATTGAACTGCACGTACCAGACGGTGATGAATATAAACATATCAGAAACCACCACCTCCAACGACGGTAAAGACAACGAAGACAAGAATCTTCTTCTTCTTAATGGATCGTCAAAGCAGAGCGGCGGCGTTCGAACTTTAACGTTGAGGTCGACCCATGGGGTAGTATCGGTTATTGGTAGGAGAAGAGAGATGGAAGATGCTGTGAAAGTGGAGTTGGGTTTGACGGTGAAAGGAGGGGGGAAGTTTGATTTTTATGGAGTCTACGACGGACACGGCGGGTCCGGTGTGGCGGAGGAGTGTAAGGAAAGGTTGCATAAAGTGTTGGTGGAGGAGATCATAGTGGTGGAAGGAGATGGTATTGATTGGGGAAGGACGATGAAGAGATGTTTCGAGAAGATGGATGAAGAGGTGAGTCGAGGGAGGTTGGGGGAGGAGATGGTGGGGTCTACGGCGGTTGTGGCGGTGGTTAGTGGAGGGAAGTTGGTGGTGGCGAATTGCGGGGACTCCAGAGCTGTGTTATCGATGGGTGGTGTTGCTGTGGCCTTGTCTTTGGATCATAAGGTAATATTTACAATGTTTTCATACGTTTTTTCCCATTGTTTTGGAAATTTTGGTTGCACTCCCTTTTTAAGATTTTTTTCTGATTAATCTGGACAAATTTGTGTTGTATAATTGATTACGATGCTAAATCTCTTAACAATTTTTTTTACAAATACATGGCCTCGAACTCGAGATATACTTAAATGATATCAAGTTATTTACCACTTGAACCAACTCCTATAATTGTTTTAGAATTTTTTGATATGCTTTCAGTTTGACTATAATTTCTCAATACTTAAATCAGGAAATGCACTCGAACTCACAACTTTATAACAACACTATTATCAGTTGAATTAATATTTGATTAATAAATATAAAAATGATTAATATCCTATACACTGGCGGTGGAAACTGAAAGTTTCTACAAGTGCCTTAGTTTTAGGGTATATGGAGTTAGTTTAGGGGTTTAGAATTTAGGGATAGTTGTTTCAATTTAAGGTTTAGGGTTATAATTTAGGGTTTAGTTTTTAGGATAATATGGTGAGGATTTAGGTTTTAACGTATAAACCTTAAGTTATAACCCTAAACTTAAATTGAAACAACTATCCCTAGATTCTAACCCCTACACCTAAACCCCTAAACCTTATACCCTAAAAGTAAGGCGCTTGTGAAAACTTTCAGTTTTCACCGCATGTGTATAGAATATTTATCCATATAAAAATGTTAGATATTACTAATTTTTTGCTATTTTGAAGTTTTTTTTTTCAATTTTTAAAAATAATTTGTTTGAAGGTAACATAACTATTTCATATAATATGTTTCTTCATTGATATGTACATTCTTTTATAAAGCCGGATAGACCAGATGAATTGGAGAGAGTCGAAGCCGCCGGTGGCAGGGTCATAAACTGGAACGGCCACCGTGTCCTAGGAGTACTCGCAACTTCAAGATCCATAGGTATATATCATTTCTAACATAGTATTAAATTGTAGTCGCAGTGTTGCAGTGTTGTGATCGATTATTTTACCCCGAATATCTCATTTTTTAATATTATTTACGTTCTTGGCACTCAAACAAAATTATTTTCGAATTTAGCACTCATTTGCACAGAAAATTGCAACGTTGAAAGTTGTTACGATATGACTGTTACGCAACGCTGTGGCTGCAATTTATTTTTATAGTTTTTAATTCTAATTGCATGCAGGCGATCAATACCTTAAACCATTTGTTATATGCAAACCAGAAGTAACCGTAAGAGAGCTAACTGACGACGATGAGTTCCTCATACTAGCTAGCGATGGCATGTGGGATGTCGTATCTAATGAAACCGCGTGCCGAGTGGTGAGAAGATGTTTGAACGGCCGAATCAAGAGGAAATCCGTGGTGGTTGTGGACGGAAACCGCAACCGCGCCGCTGGAGCTGCCGCGGTGTTGGTTGAGCTCGCAATGGCTCGGGGAAGCAAAGACAACATTAGTGTGATTGTTGTCGAGTTAAACAAACCATAACACTTTTTAAAGAAAATATCATATTCTATATGAAAATTACTGATTTAGCAGCCAAATGATTTTATTTGAGTTAGCGGTTTAAATTAGAAAGTTATTTGATCCAAATTAAACTGAAGGTTAATAAAAATGATATTTGTATGTGATTCATATCTTATAATTTTTATTTGGCGGACGCAGAATGTATGTGTATAGTGAATAAAAACCCACTGTTCCTTTTCGGTGTTCTTACTTATGCCACAACACTAAATTAGAAGATTATAAAATTAAATTTCAAACCCTAATCTTAAATTTTAAATCCTAAACCCTATACCATACAAAATGTACCATACCCTAAATTTCTTAAACCCTGGCCATAAACCCTAATTTAAAACTCTAAATCCTAAACACTAAACCTAATTTTGAGCGTGGTGGCATAAGTAAGAGCACCGAAGTCCGAAAAGGGCTAGAGGATTTCCATCCGTGGGGATTCGTTTTGGGAGACAACTTTGTTGTTTTCAAATGGTAATTTTTTTATTTCAATTTATATTTAATCTATTGATCGATTAATTTAGATTAGGTTCTATAAATATTGATTTTGAGGAAAAAATACATACCAAACAATAATAATTTATGTATTTTATTTGATGTTGAAATGATTCATGTATATACAATATTTAAAATTGCTTTTATGTACAATGACTATATTTAAAATATGTTTTATTCAATAAATGTTGTTTTATAATTAAATAATTTATGTTGTATAAATTGTAATTATTTTTAATTTTAATCATATTTATGTTATTTTTTTCTTAATTTCGACTTTTACATTGCTTCAAGCTTACTTTATTTGCACTACTACTTTCTCAAGATCGAATAATGTAAGATGTTTATTGATGTAAGTTTTCACCTACTCATATGGTCAACCAAATTATGAACACAACAAATTTGGCCAACCTCGCAACCTTATTAGAAAATTACACAAAAATGAATGTAAAGTTTATTTGACTCACCAGCTGACTCTACTACCTGACAATTAAAGATATACAGTTAAGTCATCAATACTTATTGATTTATAGATCAAATACCACCTATATATATCCACAAATGTTAGAAAAAGAGAATATCTAGACCCCCACCGTGCTACTCATCTTTTTCTCCATCCTTCTTCTTTCCCATACAATTATCGACTACAATTTTCCGGTTAAATAAAAAAAAGATGAACCGTCGAAAATCACTAACATCTCATCTATACCATCAACAATATAAAACTAAATTACTAAAAACCAACTGTTTAAATTAACGTTTTCACTAACAATTCGTTCAATTTTTCGATTTTTGCAAAACATAAAGACCAGATTTTAATAAATTAATATAAAAGTACTAATATTTCAACTTTCATAAAGTAGATGGACGAATTTGACAATTAAACCTTTAGTTTTCCATTAATTTGGGCGCTGTGCATATACCAACGGGAACTCGCCATTGGGCTGCCTTTTCCATTGAAACAAGCAAAGTCCGCTTCACCGTAACCCTTCCCGCTCGCTCTTTGGATTCTCCAGATTATTCAGAGTTTCTTTATTCCGTTTCAAACTCTCAGTCCATAAGACCAGGCAAGTTTTTATCTTTTTTATTTAAAAATTTGTTGCTCTATAAGTTCAGATTTTATTTCTATTCATTTCTCTTTTTTTCGTTTGCGATTTGCAATTTTTCCTCAATTTTCCTTGTTTAATATATTCATTGCTGTTGTTTGATCTCTGAAACTTCGATTTTTTCATTTTTTTCCTCTTTTGTTTATTGATTTCGTTGAGCTTGAAAATCGGTGGGTTTGGAGATTCTTTGTTTTGATTTCGCTTTTCAAAACCCTAGTTCCTTCCATTTTGAAAATTTCGCGGGAGAGAATCGGAGCGTTGCGTTACTTTTTTTGTATATCTCTTTGTTTCTGTACTATACGCAAAAAAATGGAGGTTAACTTGGCTTAATTGCAATAAATAATAGTTCATGGCTAACTATAGTTTTCTTTCCAACAAAATTTGATGAACTTGACTTTGATCCTTTCTAGAAGCAACGTTTCTAATTGTTTCTATTCGTTTTGTTATTATTAAATTAAAAAAAAAACAGGGAATCGCATATAGCTTTAGCTTAGTTTATGTTGTTTTTGATTTTTTCCACTTTTAAATTTGATAAATTCTGTTTTTCAGTAATCATAGCATGTGAGTTCAATCATTGTGGTTTGATTTTGTTTTTTTGTTATTATATAATATCAGAATCTTCTTGTATTACTTTAGGTGATTATGTTATATATTTTTGCTGCCAAAGTTCTAAAAGAAACATCTTTACTTCTTTGTATTTGAGGCTTATTATTATATTTTAACTATATGGTGAGGAATGTATCAAATTAGTGCTTGAAGAACAGTGAATCTGATGCTCTTTCTTTCGTAGGGAACATTATGAAAATACTATTTTTATTTCTAAAAGAAACATCTTTACTTCTTTGTATCACCATGCATATATTTTTTGAATGATTCTGTTAAAAACATTATGCTTATATATGTTTTTGACATATAGAGGCTGGAGCCGAAGAAGAAAAAGATAATATATGGGGGAAGACGCAGGAAGAGATTTGGAATGCCAGAAGATTATGGATGGGAAGGTGAATAGTGGGAATGGCTCGGAGAAGGTTGTCCCTTCTTGTTGCTTGAAGGCCAGGGCTTCAGCCCCTGAGCTCGAGGCAAAATGCCATTCAACTGTTGTTTCTGGGTGGTTCTCGGAATCTCAGTCTTCCACTGGTCCTTATCTTTGAATTATCTTTTTCCGTTCTTTTTCATTTTTTTTACCTGAATTACTCTGTTTGATCTTTATTTTTTCTTTCATCACTACCAGATAAAGCTGGTAAAATGGTTTACTTCAACAATCCTATGTGGCCTGGTGAGTTAATTTCTTTTGTAATTTATATATGTTTGAAATTCTTTGAAGTACCTTTATTCTTTACATTCTCACTGTGCTAGAGTCCCAGTCGTCCTTGTATAATTTATCATAGTAATTTATTCTATGAATTAGAGCTTAGGAGCCTTGAGTTGAACTAGTGAATACCTCTTACACATTGCACCATATCCTTTATTGACAATGTTTGAAATTTTTGCTGCAGGAGAAGCACATTCTCTGAAAGTTGAAAGCATTTTATTCAAGGAGAAATCGGACTACCAAGAGGTCCTTGTTTTTGAGGTTTGGCATTTTAGCTCTGTTTTCTATTTCCAATTTTGTCTACCTCTACCTCTACTTCCTTCCTATCTACTTTTTCCTCTTCTGACTTCACTTGCCTCTTTTCTTACATTCACTATTGCATAATCTTGCTGATGCAAATACTTTTTTTCCTGCAGTCATCAACTTACGGGAAAGTGCTTGTTCTTGATGGAATTGTTCAGCTGACCGAGAAAGATGAATGTGCATATCAGGAGATGATAGCCCATCTTCCACTTTGTTCAATTCCATCTCCCAAAACTGTAATCTCTCCTTATCTAAGCATAGTTTCCCCCCTATATCCTGTCAGTAATGTCCCTTCTATCTTGCTAATATCTTCATCTATTGATGAACTTATCCTACTTTCTTTTGATCAATTTTTAAGTTGGCATTTGAATGTATTTTTTCTCTAAGATTGCATAATGAGATAATTTTGATGAAGTTTTGTGCCAGAAAGCCTATTGAAATTGGTTGGTCTGTTCTGTCATCAAAATTCGGAGATATTTCCCCTAAGCTGTTTGATTGATTCAAAGTTCTTGATGGCTGATCAGTCTTGAATTTTCTGTACTTTATCAAATCTTTCCTATCTAACCTGAGTTCCAGAAAGATTTTACTTTAGCCCTAAGGTTATTTCATTTTGATTTTTAACTAAATATTGGATGCAGGTTCTGGTTGTTGGAGGTGGTGACGGTGGGGTTCTTAGGGAGATTTCTCGTCACAGCTCTGTTGAGCACATTGATATATGCGAAATAGATAAGATGGTTATAGATGTATGTTGTATTTTAGTATCTATTCTTGTGTTCTTTTCCGTTTACTTTTTGTATGAAAATGCTCATTTGGTAGCCATGTATAACTTTTTTTAGGTTTCCAAGAAGTTCTTTCCAGAATTAGCTGTTGGATTTGAGGACCCTCGTGTTCATCTTCATGTTGGTGATGGTATGTGAAAGCAATATTGAATATTTTGCCTGTTTTGTTTATATTCTTTTTTCATGTGAATTTTCTGTTGAGTGGTCAAGCTTAAAATGCTTTAAGTCCCAAGCTGATGTTTTACTTGCATATAACAGCTATTGACTTTCTTCGTCATGTTCCAAAAGGGAAGTATGACGCGATCGTTGTTGATTCATCTGATCCTGTAGGTACGTTGCAATGTTTGATTTGTTAAAATTTTATTTACAGCATTAGTGGCATGCGGTTACCAAAACCAAAACTATGTTTCTTTTATCATGGTGTAAAAGAAAACATGGTTAGGAGCATGAAAGTAGTTTGATGGTTTCTTAAAGAAAATGTACACGGTATTTTTTTTCTTTTAAAACTCAACACAATTCGAGCTTTTACTTGGTACTTCTGTTTGCAATTTAGGTCCTGCTCAAGAGCTTGTAGAAAAACCATTTTTTGAGACTATAGCTCAAGCATTAAGGCCTGGTGGCGTCCTTTGTAACATGGCGGAGAGTATGTGGCTTCATACACATTTAATTGAAGATATGATTTCTGTTTGCCGTGAAACATTCAAGGGTTCCGTTCATTATGCATGGACAAGTGTTCCAACTTATCCAAGGTATTTAATTAAGCTGTCTTTTCCCATTTATTCTCTTTTAGATATAAATGATGCTTTGTCAGTGGAAAATTTGTACGTTATCATTTATCAATTGCAGAACCATCTTCAGAATCACTGTCTATCTCATTTCCGACTTCTGACTTCTGTTTTCTTTTTCTTTTGCGATGCAGTGGTGTGATTGGTTTTCTGTTATGCTCCACAGATGGACCACCTGTTGATTTTTTGAATCCCATAAACCCTATTGAGAAGCTAGCCGGAGCTTACCATCATAAGAGAGAACTTAGATTTTACAACTCTGAGGTGAGAACTCGTACCGTCAAGTTCGGTTTTCACTCTTCCGCAGGGTACTTCGGTGTCCTTATTTTTGCTATGAACATTTACTCCTTGAAGCTATTAGTTCGTTTATTGAATGAAATGAACCTCATAGAGTGATGGTCCTTTTTGTTTCTCGATGGCTTAGCATCGCCTGCAAGTCTCATCCCTTTACTGTAGTTTCTTTTGATATGTCTACTATGGACCGTGAACCATTTTATGGTAGAAATAAAATATTTCCTTCTCTATTGACAGATGCATAGGGCTGCTTTTGCGTTGCCTTCATTCCTCAAGAGGGAGGTGAGGCTACTTTGAGACTCGGAAGCCCCGGAACATGGAACTTGCATCTCCCGAACCAAATATGTAGACTTGCGATTGGTTAACTGCTTCCCATAAACTGAAATACTCCCATTCCGGACATAGACAGTAAATAAATGTTTTCAACATGTAGGTGCAACCGGAGCCGTTCTAGTATTGTATTATGGTTTTATTTCAAAGAATACGTAGTATAGGACTTAATCAAACGGGTCGTAATGCAGCAGTGTGTTTGCTTGATTCGAGGTGGTTCAAATGTCTTTCGAGTCAGTGTTCTGGACTTGAACTACATTGAAGCACCCGAAGACGAAAAAAACGAGAAAAATAAGGTACCATTGCATGTTTCTTATGTTTATAATAATTATCGCAGTTATAATTTCTCTGTATCTGCTTATGGATCTCTCTGTAAATTGCATGGAACCTGGCCTCTTGGATTAGAGTCCTTTACTGTAATTTCTCTGTATCTGCTTACGGATCTCTCTGTAAATTGCATGGACTTATTTGTTATTTTCTTGGGTAAACTACAACGGAGGTCACTCACTTATGGGTAAGATTAAATTTGGGTCACCTCATTATTAAAAAGTTACATTTTGGTCACTCAATTATAGGTAAGGTTATATTTGGGTCACCTAATTATTAAATGTTATATTTAAGTCATTCAATTATGAGTAAGGTTACGTTTGGGTCACCTAATTATTAAATGTTACATTTAAGTCGCTTAATTATGAGTAAGGTTATGTTTGGGTCACCCTTCATATTTAAAAAAAATATATAAATTTGTGTATTAGATTAATTAATGATTTTAAATGAAGCACTCTAATGTTAATAAGGGTTTACAAGTGATTTGGAAGAAGAAAATGACTAAATTGATGTACTTTTTAAAAAAAGAAGGGTGACCTAAATGTAATCTTACCCATAATTAAGTGACCTAAATATAACCTTTAATAATTAAGTGACCTAAATGTATTTTACCTATAATTGAGTGATTCAAATGTAACTTTTAATAATTAGGTGACCCAAATGTAACTGTATTTATAATTGAATAACCTTCATTGAAGTTTACCCTATTTTTTTTGGAATTAACTCCTTTACCATTGATTAAGATACAATTAGGAATGCTAATCATTTAGGGGAGGGAATCAAAACTTCAATGATAGAATGAAAATCCATATTTAAAAAAAGTATTTTCCGTCTAAGTTAAAAAAAAATCATTTGGTAAGAAAAGTAAAAACAATGTTAATCCAGAAGTTCTCTCAACCACACAATTCTACCTTTGAATAAGGCTTAAATAGTATTTTTGATTCCTCGTGGTGTATTATATTATTATTTTAATATTCAGAGATCTTTTTAATTTAGTTTGTGTAATTTATGTAATTAAATTTACATTATGCTAAATTTAGGGATAAAAAATGAACATCAAAATAAATTTAGAGGGGGATGGGACTGAAACTTAAAATCTCAGAGTTCAAAAGTTTATTTCTTTGACATTAAATTAAGGTTTTATTAGCATTTAGTGTGTTTTGATGAAGGATTTTAAGGAAGAGTTTAATTTTTTATTAAGAATTTTAAAACTCTAAAAATGGATTACTTGTTTGACACTAATTAACGAAGTAATTTAAAATTTACTAAGAAGATGTTGATAGTTTAAATCGCTTTATTCAAATTCCACCTAAAGTGGCGATTTTTCAAAATTCATTTTAATCTTATTTCATTTTTTTTATAAAGTATCTTATTTCATTTAATGCATCTTATTTTACTAGACAATAGACAATGGGGTTATTACTCAAATATGGTCCTTATATTTTTTTTATTCCAACAATGTGGTCCTCATTACTTTATTTCTCAATCTATGGTATTTTATTGTTCAAGACCAGAAGTCGGATGGATTTCACCCCGACTTTGAACAGTAATTTACCAGAAAATGTTAAAAAATAAGGTTCAAGACTTCCTCCATTGAAATGTATCTACCCATGCACGCCACTTGTTCAAGATACTGTTTGAAGTCGGATTGTAATCCACCCGACTTTAATATTTAAATATTTTTTCTGAAAATACTGTTCAAAATCTGGGTGAAATCCATCCGACTTCTGATTTTGAACAGTAAAGTACCATAGATTAGGAAATAAAGTAACGAGTACCACATTGTTGGAATAAAAAATGACCATATTTGGGTAATAACCCCACAAGAGACAATATTCAAAATTCTAACATGATAGAGGGAGTAAGTTGAATTAATAAGATTGTATACATAATAAAGTTTTATAGTACTTGAATCCTGGTTAGTCCATCAGCATTCAGACTATAAAAAAAAAACAAAACTGGTTTTACAATTTATCACACTTATAAATAAGAATTATGATTATGCTAAAAAAAATTGTTAAATAAATTTCTCTACTAAAAACTATATTATGTTACTTTAGTTTTGAATATAAAATCTTAATTGTCATTTTTTTAATAGAAAATCTCAATTATCTATATAGTTATAATTTTATAAAACTTATTACAAGCATATATATATATATATATATATATATATATATATATATATATATATATATATATATATATATATATATCGGAATATTTAGAAACATTGAAATGATAAGCACGAGCACAGACGATCATCCTCTCCCCTCCAAAAAAAGGAAAAAGATGCATGGACCCGACCCGACCCGACCCGATCCTTTCCCCTCTATTTTTTTAATCCAAAATTCCTTACGGGAGAGATCCCCTTTTTGTTTGTGTAGTTTCGTTTAGATTTGATTTGATTTCAAAATGCTGCACTTTTGATCGTTTATCCGCTCAACAAATTATTTAATTACACCGAGAACGAAATGTGAGATTTCTCTCTCTCTCTCTCTCTCTCTCTCTCTATATATATATATATATATATATATTAGGCTGGTTAAACTTGTTAGAAGAAAGAAATCAGTTAATTTTTCTGTTATGAATTTGTTACGACTTAGTTAGCAGTTACTAACTACGGTTAGCAATAGCTTTGGCTATATATTTGTTGTACTCAATTGATTAATTACGTTCTTGTATTATTCACAAAATCCCTAATTCGACTTGAACGTGAGCTGATTCAATTTTGTTGGAAGCTATTTATTTAGTAATTGCGGATTCTTTTGTTTAAAGATTGTTTAAGAATTATTTGTTGTGATGAATAGTTGTATATGTATATTTCGATTTTGAAAAGGCTTGTTGATTTTATATATTTTTTTAATAATTTTGGTATCCAGCGTTGTTCGTGGTTTTGAAGATCTGGCTCTAGAAAGTCATAATTGGGACAACAGTTTAGATGGTATGCAACAGTTGTTTAAAGAGTGTGATTGTTCAAACTGGGCAGATAGGAACAATATTAACCCGGAAGAGGCTGCATTTACGAAGTACTGCAAGGACTTTATATGCCGGTGGTGCTGGATTAAATTTTTCGTGGAATCGTGACTTTCGGACGAGTACTAGGATGATGGTTGATTCAGGTGCTGCGGCGAGCCGGGGTCCTGTTGTCCATAAATTCCCGGAGAAAGATGATGGTGGATATGTTAGTGGAGGGTGGAAAAGGTCAATATTAGTTTTCCAACCTGTTTTAATTGGTTGTTTTAAGCATAGCCGGTTTTCATGAATGCCGTGATGGTTTAGAATCAAACATGCATGTTGTTGGTTCAAGTTTTATGATTTTCTTTCTGGAAAATTTTTGCTAGGAAGTTTCTTGTATACTGGTTCAATGAACATGTTAACTAATCATGGAAAGATAGATTTAGTTCTGATAGTGGCAGTCGCCGACTGTTTATACAATATAAGCAATTCAATAATGTGATTTTAAATGTGTTGATATGTTAAATTCATAGTACATTTCTTACTCTGGTTTGGCAGTGAAGATGGAAAACTAAGCTGCGGTTATTCAAGCTTCAGGGGAAAGAGAGCAACCATGGAAGATTGCTATGATATCAAAACTTCCGAGATTAATGGGCAGACAGTCTGCTTGTTTGGAATCTTTGATGGTTAGTTTCTTTCCTATGATCCCTTTCTTTGTAGAAGGATGTGAAATAAAAGACATTATAAATTTGATGCAACATATTATTTAAAAGCACTTAGCAGCAGGCACCATCCAATATGATCATTGGCAAAGTTGATGGTAAGATCTGAACAAGTCTAATGAACTTGGAGTAGTGTATTGGGACATGCTTACAACTAAATAGTGGCGTAAGTGTCCAAAGTTTCCTGGGTCAAAGACAGTCGAACCTCTAAGTCTTCTAAGCTTTCTTGTGATTTCATTAAATTAGAGTAGAAGCTGATATGTGATTATGACAATCAATCTGTCTTATTTTTAATTAATATCTGAGAATGGCAGCTTTTAAAACCTGTGATTTAAACACTATCATGTGCAATTGCAGGGCATGGTGGTTCTCGTGCTGCTGAGTATTTGAAGCAGCATCTTTTTGAGAAACTGATGAAGCATCCACAGTTCATGACTGACACCAAACTCGCCATAAGTGTGTTCAATATCTCTGATGTGCTGTGTTTATGGAGCATATAAATTGTTGCATGTCCTTTGTTGTCAATTTTGTAGAGTCTCCATGCATTTATAAGTACTTGTGTCTCTGTTTTGTTCCGAGTCTGTGGGTTGCATACACACGGGCTTGTGTCCACATAAATATAATGAACCCATTTGAAAATTTTCTGTAATTTATATTGGCTTCAATGGATATGTCTGCAGGTGAAACATATCAACAGACTGACGCAGATTTCTTGGATTCTGAAAGAGATACTTATCGAGACGACGGTTCCACTGCTTCAACTGCAGTTTTGGTTGGTAACCATCTATATGTTGCCAATGTTGGAGACTCACGGACTATAATATCCAAGGCTGGAAAAGGTATTCTGTGCTATTTTTTAGTCCTTATTAATATGTTAGTTACAATTACATCAATACATGCAATAATATATTCTTCCTTTAAACACTTTTACTCAAGGATGATCGTGAAAGGCTCCTTGAAATTGCTTGCTCTAAGGGGCCAGTAAAGGGAAGAAAGCCAGGCACCGTATTCTGAAAGCATTTGGGTTTTTCTTTATCTGTCCTTTGTTTATTATAAATGAATAGTCATGTCACCTTATCATTTTGTATTTAGATTTTGTAGGTTATCTACTACTTATCATAACCTAGTTACCTTTACTCTCGAGTATGGTTAGTAATCATTAATACATATGAGCTATATATAATATGAAATGTACATTACATTTTTGAGTGATTGGTAATCTTACCTATGAAACTTACGGCTTTCTTAGAGTAACTACACTTGACATGAAAATTAATGTTGTAGATTCTTAATTTGCAAATTGGGATTCCTAAAAGCAGCTTCTTTTCCTTTTAAAGCTATCCCACTATCTGAAGATCATAAACCAAATAGAAGCGATGAACGGAAGAGAATTGAAAGTGCCGGAGGGGTTGTTATGTGGGCAGGTAACCTGTTTAATGATCCAACTTTAATTATTGTAGTCGAGTAAAAATATTTTCCATTGTATCTGGTGATTAAATTAGTAATACTGGCTGCTGAAAGTTTATGGTAAATTTTATTTTTTTTATCATGGTATCAGGAACTTGGAGGGTTGGAGGTGTATTAGCTATGTCTCGAGCTTTCGGTAATCGAATGTTGAAACAATATGTTGTTGCTGAACCAGAGATTCAGGTATCCTAAAAATTATATACTAAAGAGCTAGAAATCTTTACCCACCATTACATTTAATCTTATTTAGTTGGCAACCGATCTAATGAAGCCATCTAGAATATAAGAGAGAACTTTGGCACATTCATTGGGAACCATACCGGCTTTACCCAGCAAACTTTACTCTCCCTTCTTCTAATCTCATTCCATAAATCCTTGACAGATTGTTTTGCATTCACCGGGCTAATGAATTTCTTTTTTCCTTCTCTTATTTCTCAGGAACAAGAGATAGATGAAGAGCTTGAATTCCTCGTGCTTGCTACTGATGGATTATGGGATGTGGTGCCTAATGAGGTAAAGCTTTCATTGACATGTGCATGGTTGCACTTAATTTATCCTTGTACAACGCATGCAATTTCCGAGGAATTTCTAAGAATCAAAGTATTAGTTATTCAAGAGTTTTGTGTTCGAGCAACGTCTAAGAATGAACATTCTAGTTACCCAGGACTTTTCTAACATGTGAATAAGGAAAGAAAAACGGAAAGGGGAGAAAAGCAGTTCACACGAGCTTGCTGTATTGTTACGAGTAGTTTTCTACATTTTTGCATGTTACAAGTTAAAATCGTTGGGTTTCCAGGATGCTGTTTCGCTTGCTCGAGTAGAAGAAGAACCAGAGGCAGCTGCTAGAAAGTTGACAGAAACTGCATTCACCCGAGGGAGTGCCGACAATATAACATGCATCGTGGTGAGATTCCACCATGACAAGGCAAATCAACCAAACCCCGATCCCCAAGCGTGTGATTAGAAGTGTCTTTGCATGTCTAGATTCATTGGCAAATTTAGTTTTTAAAGCTTGAAATCTGTGGCCAATGTGCATATACATGAAGGTGACAATTTGGTTATTCATTTTCATTGCCTAATGTTCGAAATGGAATACATGGACCGAATGCCCTGTTTGTTCCCAAACTTTTGCCCATTTCTACACTCTTTTCGTGCGTTCATCTCTATGCTTAGTTGAGATCTAATAAGCCTTTCTAGTTGATCTACTTCTTTACTTATAGATTAAGAGCACATGGCAGAAGAATCAACGCCTCGTATCGAATAATAATAATAAATAATGTTTATAAAAAAATGTAATCTTACATTATCGACAACAGTCGGGGTGTTTTCGGAAATTTAATCGTAGTAGTTCATCGATTGAGAATAAATAAAATGTAGATTAAGTGTTGATCGAATAAGTTAATAAAATATTGAGTCTCAATATCTAAAACTTCAAAGAACAACGAATGACCCTACTAAATTTTAACCTTTATCTATTCTAATAATAAAAGCAATAAATAAAGTAAAAAAAAAAAGAAGAGAAAATATTCACCAAATTCACTGAAATTTCATTTATCGTCATTGTTCGTTCTTTGAAAAAAAATCCTCGTCTTGCTGAGTGTTGGAAGAAGTTAATATGATGAATTTTTATCATTGGACCCGTTAGTTAATTTGTTAGACATATATGTTATAAATAGATGTAATTAGGCCATTGCCCACAGGCATATTGTAGACCATTTAATAAAATTCAATTTAATATCATTTTCATACTTTCTATAAAATTTATGGCATTTGGCAAGTATTATAATCATCGGCAGTTCTTTTGTTTCTATAAATCTTTCTATACTAATAGTGAAGGTGTGATAGGTCACGTTATGAAAATTCCCTACACTTTTCGGTGCTTTTACTTATGCCCTCACACATAAAATTAAGTTTCGGGTTTAGAGTTTTAGGTCAGAGTTTATAGTTAGGGTTTATGAAATTTAGGGTAGGTTAAGGCTTGAAATTTAATTTTGTAGTGTTTTTTTAGTGGTGAGGTATAAGTAGGGGCAACCGAAAAGGGGCAGAAGATTTTTATCCATGGGTCACGTGACGTAAGAGACACTAAATTAAATCCATTCTTGCGTGCAATGGATGAAAATCCTCTGCTCCAAATTATGCCTCCTTTGGTGTTCCGCTTCAAAAAAAATAGGTTTGGAGTTTAGAATTTAGGGTTTAAGGTTAGAGTTGTAGTTAGGGTTTAGGGGATTAGGAGTATAGTGTATTTTGTAAGGTGTAAGGTTTAGTATTTAAAATGTGAAATTTAAAGATGAGATTTAGAATTTAATTTTTTAATATTTTTTAGTGTGGAACGACATGATAAAAGGACAGAAAATTTTTGTTCACGTGTAATTTTACATCACCTAAGAAACTAAGAGGTAATAACATTAACATTTACCTTATATTACTAAATAAAGTTTACTATTGAAACAAATAATCTCATTCTGAAATCAAATCCCAGTTAAAATATGTTTTAGATTATAATAAAAAGTTTTTTTTTTCTAAAAAAATAATTCAATCAATCAAAAGTCAAAACCCTACCTACATAGAATTTTATTTTGAACATATTATCGATGTTGACAAGTAAGACATGAATGCAAAGACTTGCCGACAGTTTAACGGAGTCTTAACGCCACTTTTCTTTGCCTTGTTAATTGGGAGCGAAGACCATGAATGTTCCTTTCTTTTCTTTTAAAACATGCACGAGGAAGTTTCACAGGTAAATTCCCTTAATTTTGAGGTCAATTATTGAAAATAAAACCTTGATTTATTAAGTAAATGATGAATAATGTGTAAATTGAACGTTGAATGATGAACGTAAAATGAATTTTATGAATGAGAATGTGACGAAAAGATAAACAACGGTTAAGTTTTGTGAATCTTTCGACGAGTGAAATTTTTTTATTGTTACGACTGCGGCGACGTGTTCACGATGCTAGAGGATTCGGGGGTTTGAAGTTTTGGATTATTTTGATAAAAATGAGAGCTTGGAGTATTTAGCTGACATACCTTAAAATATTAACGGAATAAAATATTAAATGACAGTCATGTGTCAAACAATGATTGATTGCTGAATTTTTAACCGGCAGACCTTAAAATATTAAAAGAATGAAATATTAAACACTTAAAATAATAACATAATAAAATTCTTTTGGGTCTCTAGACTTATTTTTCACAAGTGAGTCTATTTTAAGGTTTAGTGATATAGTTTAGGGTTTAAAGTTAATTTTTAAAATTTTGAGTTTTAATAATATTTTTTGGGTATTTTTTTCCCTCTTAATAATAAAAGTTTTTTTAACGAGACTCAAATTTTTATGAAAATTAATAACGGTATAAATTTTAAACATCTATCTTGACAAATAAAGAAGTTAATCAGACAACATGTCGACACCACTTCAGCAAAAAATATTGATCTTCTCCATTTTATGCTATGAAAATTACCATAAATTATTAAATAAAAACAAAAAGCCAACAACAATGTTCTTACAATTAAAACACTTATTTTTTAATTAATTTTTTTTGGAAAATTGAGATGTCTATTCAAAAGACGACTTTGCCCATGACTGTAGTTATAAAATATTATTTGACTACAGCATGGTAGTTGGTGTATTATTATTGTATTATATATACAAATATTTCCCTAAATCAGCGGGTTTAAAATTATACAATTCTAAGATACAGGTCTACTAACTAAATATGTTTATATTATTTTATTTTATATAAATTTAAATTGTAATATTTATTTTAAAAATATAATATAGTTCCGTTTAATAAAAAATTATATAGTTCTCTAGAAAAACAAAAACTTTATAGTAATTTACTTCGATACAAATACTACCAATAACATATTATCTTCGAAGTCTAATGATAACTTTCAAATAATTAAGTTGAAAGTGTCATTAAATTCGAGAGAAATTACAGTGGTAACAGAAGTAACAAACATTTAAATTTGTGGTTAAAATGATGTTATCGGTTAATCGAATATAAAATTAATTAAAGAAAATTTAAAAAAAAATATTTCATGTACTGACGATAGATTTGTTTTTCGCAAACGAGTCTAATGTAAGGTTTAGTGATATAGTTTAGGGTTTAAAGTTAATTTTTAAAATTTAAATCTATATGTTTTTAAAATTTTGGATTTAAATTTCAATTAACAATACTATCAAATAAGTATTAAATTTGAATATCATACTCTAATTTTTAAAACCAAACCTTTAAATAATAAAATGTCACACAATTATAACAAATTCATTAACAATATTATCAAATGCATTCTAATTTTCAAATCAGAGAAACTAAATTTATGGGGGGGGGGGGAGTGTAAAAATGACTAAATTTCAAAGATCCGAAAAGTAGATAGACCGAGAGTGGAATTAAACCAGAAAGACAAAAGACAAAAGGAGAAAGAAAGATTTGGTGAGACGGAAGCAACCTCAGAAGAGACCAAATTATGGTAAAATTCTAACGAAACGAACGAGTAAAATTACCTGACTGTTTTGGCAAACTTCCAAAAAGAAAGGCATTAAATAGCAAAAAAAGAATTTTCCCTTAAACCCCATTTCCCCACCCTCTATAAATTAAACCCTCCCTTGACCTTTCTTCCCCCTCTCTCTTTATTTTCCTCTGCTATTTCCTTAACCTGAAAGAAAAGAAGGGAAAATTCTACTTTTTATTTTCCTGCTTCGTCGATTCAATTTTCTCGGGAAAACAGCTCTCGTATTTTGGTAAGCGATTCTATTCTTTTCTGCGTATATATATCCATTGCAAATTATAATGTCGTTTCATTCTCGTTTTGTTCGTTCGTTAATTCAATTTTCTCGAGAAAGTGGTCGGTGTTCGTTTCTCGATATTCAAACACCCCCCTAAGGATTCCCCGCCGCTCTCACGCGCCGTGTAGTCGTGTCTCTTGTAGGACCGCAAATCTTGACTTTGAGATCAAGAACTGCCATTTTGTTTTCTTGACCTTAGGATTTGCCGCGTGTAGGGCTGAGATTGTAGGTTCCACCGACTAAAGTAGAAAGGGGTTGGCGGTAAGCTACGGCCCACAAAAGGCACTTTTCAAAGAAACGACTTGTACCTGAAAAACGGTTAGCCGTATGTTTTGGTAGTAAACTAAAGAGTCCTTTGTTTGTCTGTATTTCTAGATGCACCTCCATTGACTTTGACTGAGAATTCGGAAATATGGCGAATTTGATTTTTTCAAAACCCTAAATAAAAGTTAATTGAGCATTAACCCTTGTTAATTCTAGGTTATCTTAACTGAATTAAGATTCAATTGATTTGATATAGTTATTTGTTTTTATTCTTTTGGATTAAATAAGGTAACTATTTCATGCACTTTGTTTCCTTAAGTGGCTTAGTTTTAGGGTTTTAGATATTTTGTTTAGGGTTTTAGATATTTTGTTTAGGGTTTAGTATTTAGGGGTTGTTGAGTTTTGAATTGAGGGTTTAGGGTTTAGCCAAATAGAAGATAAACTTTTTGTTTTAATTTATTATTAGACCCTTAATAGTTTGAATATCAATTAAATTAAGTTTTACTTAAATTTTTAAATTTAAATACTTTTTTAAGACTTTAAATCTTTTATATTTCTTCAATATTTGATCATGGTTTCATCATTGATAGGGAGATCTTAGAAAATATATGTACATTGTTAGTTTATTTTTAATTGTTTGTTTATAAGCATTTTTTTGACTAATGAAATTTGCAATAGTTTGTTTTTGATTGTTTGTTTATAAGCATTATTTTTAACTGAGAAGAGGTGTCGAAAAAAAACACTTAAAAATTAAATTAAGAAACCTAACCCTAAATTTTAAATCATACATCTTATACCCTAAAAATACACTTTACACTAAATTTTCTATACCCTAACCCTAAACCCCTAATTTTATTACGGATGCATAAATAAATGCATGATTAGGAGGTAGACGATTTCCACCCGTGATTACCATGGCCGTGCATTGGTTCCTTTATAATTTTACTCAATTGAATTACTAATGATAATTAATCATTAAAACTTTAGTTCCAGACAGTTTCTTTGGACCCAGACATTTCGTCCTCGTCCAACATGTCTGGGCACCACAAGACTTCAATTTTTTTCTCTTTCACTTAGTCTATTTTATAATATTAAACTCGGGTTCATGCATGAATATTTTTTCTTTGTTCACACCTCACTAGGTTCAAAAAGTCACTCTTTTAAAAAAGAAAAATAACTAAAAAACATTGTCAATTCATGTCTGCATTGGATACACGTGTATTCTGCGAACGTGCCTGTTGTTTATTTTGGTTAGGCGTCGACTCTGACAATCGGGTTTGTCTGCTTCTGCCGGTTGTGTTTGAGGCCTCTTTGCCTTTTAGTTTAGTGGCAAAGAATCCTTCATGTTTTGTTTGAACCAGTAATAGCAGTTGAAGATGTCGGTTTCGGCTGAATCAGCTGATGGGGACAAAACCCTTTAGATTTCAGGCACGACTCATGCCATGTCAAGTGTTGTCGACTCGACAGTGACCTTTGTTGAAACCAATATTCTCATGTTCTGTTTTTTTTCTTTTCAACAGCGCACAGTGGGATTGCAAATTTATATCACATTCCAACATGCAGAAGAAAGTGAAGCCTTCCCATGCTCAGGAGAATGATGGAACCGATGGCGCTTTGGAATTACTCGGCCCGCCCGATGTTGCAGGCTATGCTTCGTGGGTGGTAAATTCCCTAGTGATCTTTCATTGAAACATGCCCACATTCAAATGAACATCATGTCTTAAAAACTTATATTATTTCCGTGCATGTTCTTGTCCAGATGCAACACCCTTCTGCATTGGACATGTTCGATTCCATAACGAAGGAAGCTAAGTCGAAGAACGTTGTCGTGTTTCTAGATTACGACGGCACTCTGTCGCCCATCGTCGAAGACCCCGACAAGGCCTTCATGTCTGCCGAGGTACCCTTTAGTGTATATTGCCGTGCATGCGCATACCATGCATGATTATAAGGCAACTTAACTTCTTTTTATTGATTTCAGATGCGTATGGCAGTACGTGAAGTTGCAAAGTATTTTCCGACATCGATAATCAGCGGTCGGAGCCGAGAAAAGGTTAAGGAATTTGTACAGTTGAGTAACGTATATTATGCTGGTAGCCATGGGCTGGACATATTGGCGCCCAGAGCAGTTAAATCTTCAGATAAAAAGGTGAATGAAGGTGCATTTCAACCTGCAAAACTATATTTACCTGCAATTCAAGAGGTAATTTTCTCAAAAACTTCCCCTTCTCAAATCTGTTACTGCATGTTACATGTAATTTACCCAAGTTATTTTTTTATGACAGATAACCGTAGAGTTGGAAGACACAATCAGAGAAATACAAGGTGCTAGGCTAGAGGATAACAAGTTCTGCATCTCTGTGCATTATCGGCAAGTCCAACCAAAGGTAAACCTTTTCAAATATTATAAATTTATAGCATTCATCTCTTGAAATAGCACAAATTTAATCAACCGGTCCATATATATATGCAGGACCATGAAGTTTTGAAGGAGAGAGTGAAATCGCTAGTCGTAAATCGTCTCGAATTTCGACTCACCGAGGGTAAAATGGTTTTAGAAGTGCGGCCATCGATCGAGTGGAACAAAGGCGATGCCCTGAATTTCTTGCTGGATACTTTAGGGTTCAACAATGCCAAAGATGTTCTCCCGTTGTATATCGGAGATGATCGAACCGATGAAGATGCATTTAAGGTATGTTTTTGCCTTACAATTTACAATGGTAAAAATTAAGCTTTTCAACTATTTACTGATATGTTTTTATGGTCATATGTTGCAGGTCATTGCAGCTAGACGTGTAGGGTTTCCCATAATAGTTTCTTCCATTCCAAAAGACACCATTGCTTGGTACTCGTTGCGCGATCCGTCGGAAGTATTAGCTTTTCTGTTACGTCTCGCGAAATGGAAGAAATCGGAGACGTCCTTAAATCGTGAAATTTAAGGTTAGTGTTTAGCGTGTAAGGATTAGGTTTTTGTTTTTAGGGTTAAGGTTAGAAATTTAAGTTTTAGTGTAAATATGCAGGCTTGTATAAAATTAATTTTACACGGCCTGTGTTTTAATATTTTATCTATTTTTATTATATTATTCATATTCGACACATATTTAAATAAAAATAGAGAAAAGATTCTTTCAAATATATTTTTAAAAAATTAAAATACATTATATACCCAAAACATAAACTTATGTTGGGCTAATGAAGTATTTTGCTTTAGTTTTTAGGCCAATAAAAGATGGACATCGGACATGGGTCAATATTTGGGTCGGTCTTCAAAAGTCTTATTTAAAATATTTGGAGGAATTATAAATAAATTAGTATTTGAATTTGAATTTGATATAAGTTTTTTTATTTGATACCTAAACTTTTCATCTCAAATTTGTACGCGCGTAAATTTAAATGGAAATCGTCTGCCCTATAGTATACTTCATTCTCTGCCCCTATTTTAAAAAATTAACTTTAAGATTTAAGATTAAAGTTTAAGGAATTAAGGCTATGATGTATTTTTGAGGTTTATAATTTATGATGCATAAATTAGAGTTAGGATTTAGAACTTAATTTTTAAGTATTTTTTACTGTGAGACATGTTTAGAGGCAGATAATTTTTGTTTGGTAAATTTAGCATATCAACACCCAAGTTAATTTAAGTCGATTGGTTATTAAAATATTTCATCGATACCATGTAATAATTTAATGTATTTTTTCTAAGATTTAAGTACCAATTTGATTTTTTTCCAAAAGCAAAAAAAAGCTCATATTAATGTCAGAATATATTTCATACTTGAAAGTGGATTCTTCCAAATATGCAATTGTTTATAACAATGTCTATTTGTGATTTCTTACATATATGAAAACTTTTTCAGTGCTATTCTTCTCTTTGTCATAGAATCCCTATTATCATATCTATACATTCGTTTTACTCATTCAGTGGTCAAAAAAATGTGTAAAACTCATAAAAAAATACACTATATAACCGGATCTCACTTTATATATACGAAGATTCTCTTTGCCATAGAATCCCCACTATCATATTTGTACATCCTTTTTATTCATTCAGTGATTAAAAAATGTGTTAAACTTATAAAAAAAATACATTATATAAACATAAGTATGTGTTAGAGAACGACATACTGGACTGACCCGCTATGAGCATGTTTCTTGGATTATTATGTGATGGTCACAACATTGCTCATAGTGATAACTACTCTATAAAGACTAATATTGAATATGTCACAATCTATGTAGTGAGATATGGTTGATCAAGATAGGATTTGCCCCTCCTACATAATAGGAGTAATATCGTAGGCCACTTTATTGAGTGAGACTAGAAATGCATGGCATCCCGCTTTATTTATATATATATATATATATCCGTTTTACACATCTAATAATTCACTACGGCATAAATTGTTGTTACAACTTATGAACCAAAAAAATGTATAACAATCCTCTTATCGAATAATTTTGATTCTAATATCGTTGGTGAATGATGATAAAAGTCAAAGACCATCCAATTAAACCCAATGCTAATGCTAATATTGGAACAATTAATGCCTAATCTTTTGAATAATACACCAGCTTTAGCAGTCACCAGTGGCTAACTAGATATTTAATCGTAGGTGAGCTATTAATGCTGTAGCGAATTGGACTGCACTCAAAGATATATTGTTCTTTAATGACATTAATCCTCAAAGGTACATTGAGATTTTAAGTGCTGCCAACATGACAACCACCATATCCACATATTATATATATATATATATATATATATATATATATATATATAACCGAAGTAATCGAATATGAATCTCTTTAAAAAAATATATAACTAACGATATTTAATTTATTAACTGATTAATTTGAATTATGTACTGTAAAAATTTATTACGAACTTCCTTCCAATCCACTTTATTTCATTCATAACATTAAAATTTAAACCTCCTACTCTATTTAAAAGATCTTGAGTCTCATCTACATTGCATTTACTGGTTTCTTGGCATTTTTTCAAAAGAAAAGTGCAATTGAGGGCATTGCTTTAATATAAAAGTGGTCTAATTATGCTCTCAGTCCCTGTGTTCTTTATATATTAGAAATTTAGTCTCTCTAGTTTTGATTCTATGGATTTAGCTCTTTACTACTCTCTTTTAACCATTGAAATTCAATTGATAATAGCATGAGAAGACTTTTGTTATATTGGAGATTATGTGGCATTTAAAAAAATTACTTGCGTGATCAATTTAATGCCACCTAAAAGTTAAGTTGTGTAAGTGTAACCCCTAAATATTATCCACTATTTATCACAAAATCTCTGAAATTGTGTTGAAGATCGAAAACTTTTATAATATCATATTCAAAATTGAAAGTCTTGCAATCTCAATTTCAACCCTTTTTATTAGCAGCGGTTCTGGACCAACACAATATGAGCGACCGTGAAGATAAAAAAAGAATTTCAAAATAAGAGTTAAATGCTTGGAAGAGAAAAACAAAAAATTAATTTTAGACTAGTTGTAAAGCATGTGGGAAAAGCAAAATACTTGTGTACTTCATGGGTCCGAGTCTTGTTTGACTCGTTTTTTATTTAAAAGTCAGCCTCCGACGTACACAAGAAGTCAACAAACATTTTCTAAGTCAATCTTCTTCTTTTGAAATTCACAAATTAAGGGCATTTATTTATTATTTAAAAATTAAGGACCTAATTTTATTAAATTGTACAGAAACACATAAGTATTTGATGGTGTTATTAATTAGATTCCAATTATTTAATCAAAAGCGTAGAATGTTTTAACTCATATTAATAAAAGTAAAATGATTAAATGTTAAATGAGCAAAGAGTACAAGGACTACAAGCATAATTGAACCAAATAAAGTGCAACATGGTGTATAGTTCTTAAATAACTTGCGTAAATATACATTTTTGACATTTGAATTTAGCTTAATTTTTTCCCAACTTTTCCTTCTGCTGGGCCGGAAATATTAACTCGGGTTTTTACTATAAAAGTTTTCTTTAATAATATCATCTTAAATTTTTACCATGTTAAATTTTTTGATATTTTTAGGGTAAATATACATTTTTGACATTTGAATTTAGCTTTAATGTATAATTTGATTTTAAGTTTTAATTAAATTAGTACTTGAATTTAATTTTATTATTTAATTTGGTTCAAATAAGTCATTTACCATAAATACTGATTTAAACTAAAAAAAAAAATTAAGAACCATACCAATTTGTGCCAAACCAGTTAAGCTTAGATATTTAATTGGACCCAAAAAACTTTTGGTACTAAATTGAACCTTAAATTTTAGCTCATTGCCAATTTTGACCAACAAAATTATATACCAAATTACACCTTGAAGCAAAGTTAAAATATATATAAAAAAAACTTATTTATCCTATTTTTTTAAGCATAATTGGTGTTGCAAGAACCGAATTGGTGGCTGACTATCGATTATTAGTTCAACAATTATTAAATAAAAAAGGCATAAACGTAATTTTGAGTCCCTAAACTTCACAATTTTTCTTAGACTTTAAAGTTTTTTTTATCATTAATCGTTAAATTCAATATTTTTTCCTTCATTTTTTACTTAGTTTGATGATGTGACATTTTGATGTTAAGTGACACACTTTTAACGGTGAGACAAGAATGATTAAAAATGTGTCAAAAATCTAAGTTTGTGAACTAATATTGACAAAAAATCAAGAATGGAATTGAGAAAAACTACAAAATTTAGGGATTGAAAATTATTTTATATCATTAAAAAAACTCTTCAAAAAAGTTAATAATCCGGTCCTAATTGGGGGGGGGGGGGGGCTAACTTTCCACCAAACGTTCATAATTGACCTAAAATTTCTAGTTCTAAAGAAGAGATTAAAAAAAGGTGATGATGAGAAAACCCTATTTCTCTTGCATCAAAGTGAGATGATGATATTTTTAGACGATTTATTTGTTCTGATTTAGACAAAGAGTTACAGTCAGTGTAAAAAAATGACTAAAAATAATGATAAAACAATAATTTGGGGTGTCAAATAAATCTGATGAGTAGTGATGAATTGACAAGAGTAGATCTAATTGTCAACCGGTAAAATTAATTGGTAGACCAAATTATCATGTCAAAAGACCGTAGTTAAATTTTACGTATGAAAATAACTGTTATATATGAATTTTATTTTAATTTAAAGATTCAATTCCGAATATAATTGAGAGATTGAAAGTGATAATGGAGTGATGAAAGTATGAAACAACCCCACCCTCCAAAATAGACCAATAGATAGGAAGTGAGATCAATTATATTTGATGATGGTTTTATAATATAATATCCTCCACATTTCAGTTAGTTGTAGCCAAGTACTATTTTTCAGTGCCAATCAATTTATTTTAATAGGCTCAGCTATGCCAATCAAATTATTAAATGGAAAAAATATTTTGGAACAAAAAAATAGAAAAAATATTTAATATATTATGTTTTTTAATTTATGTTGGTATCAAAATGTAAATAAACCATTTGTTTTCATTAATAAAAATAATTAATTTTATTAAATAAATGAAAAATTCAACAATTATAATATCAACAAAGAAAAGTCTAGAAAAATTGGAATATACTATTCGTATTAGAAAGTTATTTTTTTAAATTATCGAGGAGGACCAACTAATTACTAAATAGTGAAAATATGACATACATGAAAAAAGAAAAATTCAGCCAAACAACGGTAGTGAAAGACGTGCATTATCAGCAATAATATAAAAATGAATATAATTTTGACGTCACGTTGATATTTAACTTTATTACAACTCAAACGTGATGATGCGAAACAATATGATAGTGTCACGTCGAACCAAAAAGTTCAAATTTAATGGCCAAATTAAGAAAGGTGCTAAGTTCAAAGAATAATGTTGACAAAAAAAATCAAAGACCAAAATGGAAAGAGCTGCCAAATTGAGAGACCAAAATGTGAATTATCCCATGTGAAGATTAAAATTCCAACCAATGGCAATTCTCGTAATAAAATACCCAATCCAATGTCAAATATTCAGTAATAATAATAAAAAGGGTAAACTACACTGTCACTCAACTATCGTTTTATTCCTACTTTGATCACCGAACTATTTTTTTTGGCAAAAACGTCACTAACGTTTACTTTTGCTCCTAATTTGGTCACCCTCCGTTAAATAATTAACGGGTCTGCTGAGTTGGAATTAACGACTATATTTAAAAAATTCCACGTTATTTTTTTTCCATGTCAGCACACACACGTGACTTTTACCCTTCTTCCGTTAAATAATTGTGGGATGCAAGGTTGCTGATGAAGCTGTCAAGGTGTTGGAACTTTCCAATGATTTTACTTCATTTTAATGGAAAACGATATTACTTTCTTCTAATTGTTTCCTTGAAGCATCCCGCAGAGGACGGTATCATTTGGTGAATCACCCCATTTTGACATTCACACCCCATCCTTTGTGTTAATAAGTTGTAATGTCATGTTCAATTTTATTCTGAAGCATAGCAGCATTTTCTTGCTCAACTGTATTGTTGCGCTACAGGTGATCCTTGATGCCATAGAGCAAGTTGGTGGAATATATGTAGTAACGGCGGACCATGGCAACGCGGAGGACATGGTGAAGAGGAATAAGTCCGGGGAACCTCTATATGATGAGAATGGCGAGCTCCAAATACTCACCTCTCATACTTGTCAGCCTGTAAGTTCCCCTGTTAAAAAAAGAAAAATTGATTCTAGGCGTGAGTCTAGTTCTTATTCAATATAGTCTATATCTTGAGGTGGCTTGACGTGAATATTCTTAGTAGGTGCCTATTGCAATAGGAGGTCCCGGATTGGCACCTGGTGTTAGGTTCCGCAATGATGTTCCGGATGGTGGACTCGCCAATGTGGCTGCAACAGTCATGAACCTCCATGGTTTTGTAGCTCCTGAAGATTATGAGCCGACACTCATTGAAGTAGTTGACAACTAGGTTAAACGAGAAAAATAACGTGTGTGCTGACATGGAAAAAAAATAATGTGGAATTTTTGAAATATAGCCGTTAATTCCAACTCAGCAGACCCGTTAATTATTTAACGGAGGGTGACCAAATTAGGAGCAAAAGTAAACGTTAGTGACGTTTTTGCCAAAAAAAATAATTTGGTGATCAAAATAGGAATAAAACGATAGTTTGGTGACTACCAGTGTAGTTTACCCTAAAAAAATTGAAGCGTTTAAATTGAGATTTTATTTTCATTATTTCGGGTGATGATGAGGTGGGTGATATAGAGAAGCTTAGAGGTTTATGCAGCAACGTAGCTTCCCTCTTTTTTATGGCGGTGACTCACCGGCGTTAAACAAAATTCTAGAATCCTCGTCGGAGATTCAGTCCGTTCGATGATCGGAGCTCTGGTTGCCGTCGGAGGAGACGAGGTAGAGCGTTTATTTATCGTTCGTTGTTTGTTGCGTGAGAGGAAAGCGAGTTTTTGGAGGTAGATAAGAGGAGGAAGAGTGAAAATGAATGGTATTAGCAATGGATTCGGGAGTGCGGCGGCGGTGGCGGCGGCGACGGCGGCTGACTATATAAGGAGACATCATCTGCATGAGATTGCAGAGAATCAGTGTAGTTCAGCTCTTGTAAAGCACATCAAAGCTCCTGTTCCCCTCGTAACTTCCTTTTTCTCTCTGTTTAAGTTTTGTATCTTCCAGTTCGTCTCAGTTATCATCTTGTATTTCTTTTTTTTTTCGTTTCCTTTCATTTCTTTGGATCTGTTTCGGAGATTTTACGATTTTCTCTCTTTCGATAGCTTCATTGATCGATGATTTTCTTTCTTTTTCGTGTGTGATTATTATGCATGTTTGCTTAGTGAGATTGTTTTTCAATGTTTGACTATTTTTTTCCCTCTTGATCCGTGGTGGTTTTCTTTTCCGGAAATCTCTGATTGTTTTGATTCAATGTTTTTTCTTATTCTTTCATTGAATAATTGTAATGACGGAAGATTGAATTTAATTTGTTACATTAACTGCCCTGATTATTGAAGTTTGCATAATTTGTTGAATTAGAGAAGACATTTTTTTAATTTTTATGATCTTTTGTGTGCGAAACAAAGGTAATTTTGATTAGGTTTAATGCTGAGGAGCAACTCAAAACTTTCTTCTTTTAATTTTGAACAGTTTCTTATTGGTTGAATTGAATTGTCATTTGTCACAAAAGTTTTTTTTTTCCAGAATAAATTCATTCCAATAATATAGTTAATTGCTTTGTATAGAAACATTCTGGTTATGATCTAATTGATTCAATGTAACTTATCATGTTTGTTATGGACAGGGATGGACCGAGGGGGGCTGGCGGTAGCCCCCTAAAAACTTGAAATTCTTATACGACTTAGAAAATTTATAAATTTTTTCTATGTATTTTCTATTGAAAATTTATTTTCTCCCCCTAAAAATTTATAAGTTCGCCCCTAAAAATTTATAGGTTCGCCTCCCTAACCTAAAGTACTGCGTCCATCCCTGGTTACGGAATGACGTGAGTATATGTTCCATATGAAGTGTTTATATTCAAAGGAAGAATACACCAATGAAAGCATAAAGATGATATCTACGTGGATATTCAGATAATGTACAAATAATGCACTCCTCCACAATAGTAGAGCTTGATTCTTATGTTTTTTGTGAATTTGCTATTTTATCTCCTTGGTTGGATCTCTTTTCCTTCTCCTGAATATGCATAATTTCTCTGAAACTTGTATTGGTTTGTCTTTCCTTTTTTTTTACAGGTTTGGTCTTTGGTGAGGAGATTTGACCAACCTCAGAAGTATAAACCTTTTGTCAGCAGGTGCGTTGCGCAGGGAAACCTCGAGATTGGAAGTCTTAGAGAAGTTGATGTCAAGTCGGGACTCCCGGCTACTACAAGTACTGAAAGATTGGAACTCCTTGATGATAGCGAGCATATCCTCAGCATCAGGATTATAGGTGGTGATCACAGACTTAAGGTAAAATTCCTCAGCATCAGTATTTACATTCAATATCATTTATCTCGTATATCTCAAGTCCATTTGTTCATAGAACATAATATTAGATTAAGTACATTTTCTTGCAGCTTATTGAGTTGTGTTCTAAAGATGGTTGCCATTTTTGTAATATTTATTGAGGTTCATGAAGAATGTGTGTTACCGTATTTTGGATGAATTTATGGATATTTCTTAAAGCCTGGAACACCAAAGTAGTTGGATGTGCAGCTAAATTTGGTTTCCTGAATGTTTTGGTACAAAAGTTTATTGGTTGACAAGTCATGATCATGAAGTTCAACTTTTAAGTGTGGCAGTTGTAATTGGAGATGCAGGCTTAGTTTGATGCCCTTTTGAGTTTGACCTTATTCTCTATTTTTTTTTCCAGAACTACTCTTCAATCATTTCCCTCCATCCAGAGATCATTGACGGAAGACCGGGGACGTTAGTCATTGAATCCTTCGTGGTGGATGTGCCTGAAGGGAACACAAGGGACGAGACATGCTACTTTGTTGAAGCTTTGATCAAGTGCAACCTCAAATCACTCGCAGACGTCTCCGAGGGGCTAGCAGTGCAGGACCGGACCGAACCCATTGATCTATGAAAGTTGGGGCTCAGGAGATGAAACAAAAATAAGGTGGTGGCTATGGGGCTAGCATATTGAGAATTGGCTGTTGCCCCAAAACTGAAGGCTGTGGGTTAACCGGGAACAAAATGTCCAATCTGTTTCTTCTGTTCCTGCCTTAATATAGAAGGAATGATGAGTTAAGCCATAAATGCCATTTAAGCCAGATTATTAAACATTACCAGGGTACTGAATTAGAGCCTGCAGTGCACCGTTCTTATCGAAACATGGCTATCTTTTGAACAGTCCAACATAAAAAGAACAGCGATGTAAAAACCAACCAAATTGTGCTAAGAAACCTCAAATCTTCCAAAAACCAAAGCTACACTTAGGGCTGCTCCAAATTCAATGTTATCAGGTTCTATGGAGTAAAAATATGATACAGTCAATATTCTCCTTTAAGGATAAAACACAAAAACAGCTTCATAAAAATAGAACCATGTCTATTTTATAGCTCATGTTCGAGATTCGTGGCTCTCTTGTCCAATAATTTTTTCTAAATAGAACTCGTAAATTCAACTAATTCGAAATTTTTTTGACTCGACGGCGAGTGCTCTTAACTAGATAAACTGATAGATTTTTTATATTTAGATTCTAAATTAATTTTAAATTTGAATTATTAACCGTTTAATATTCAAAATCGGTGCATTGAACAAATTTTTAAATTACAATCCGATTTGACAAATCTATTTATATCTAATCCAATTTTCACGAGCATTTAATAAAAACATTACGAGTGTTAACTGTTCGGCTCAGTTTGGTAAAATAATTTTAATAATCTGTCGATTTTTGGTTCGATTAACCTCGGTTGTCAATATAATTTTTAAATTTAAAGATTTAATAGACTTTTGTCCCTACCAATGTATGATCTTAATTCCTTTGCGTGCCTCATCTCTTAATAGAGATACGGACCACGATCTAACAAACGTATAATCAAAGTATTATGAGAGTGAAGAAAACTATTACATGTGATGGTGTATAATTGGTGATTTACAATCTTTGAGTATTTGGAATTTATATTATACGTATGAGAATTCTATGTTCATGTATGGGACAAGATCACTAGTATACAGAAACGACTGTCAAGGGCCAATATAAGCACATGTAGGGGGAGCTATATAGACGACCGCCGAGAATGTCGATACGATTCAGACGACGTACCGGCGGAGATAGTCCACTCGAGCCGGATGCTTGAGCTTCATCAGTGCCTTTACTTCGTGCTTTCGGACCATTTCTCTCGAAATATTTAAGTTCCCGGCGATTTCTCCTAATGTTCTATCACCTTTACCATCTAGTCCATATCTCTGCCTGATCACCAGGCTCTCTTTGGGCTTCAGAGAATCAAGCTGAACAAAAACAGGGTTTTTAGTTTCATACTGTGAGGTGAGGCATTGATTTCAGACAAAACACGGTCCAAGTAGCTTAAAGCTTGTCCAATGTAAGCGTTGTTACTAATTGTAGCATAAAATGTAAGTTAAAAAGAGGATGCAGGCTTACCACATCATCAAGTGCAAGCCTGAGAAGAGCAGGTTGCCTCCGGTGATCACCGCCGACACCGTCGACATCGGTGATTCCACTAATGAACTCTTCTTGCGTGACCGAATGCCTCGAATGAAGAGATCCGACGGGTTTTGAGGCTCTCATTACTTCTTGGTACCTCTCAGGAGAGATCCCAACTTTTTCAATTACTTCATTATCTGTTGGTTCTCTTTGAAGTTCAAACAATAATTCCAGCTTGGCTCTTTGGATTTCTACTCTAACCTGGATTGAATAAACTGGTAAATAGTTTGAACGCTGCCGAAATGTAAATATATCTACTTGTTTCATGTAAATCATCATGGTATTTTTCAATATAAGCAGTAAAATATAGCACGCCTGAGTGAGGAGAGCATACCGATTCAAGTCCGAACGGGACACGCGTGAAGTTTGATACTGTCATAGAACGTATAATTGCATGCCTGATCCAGAAAAGACCGTATGTCGAAAGCCGGAATTTCCTTCTCGGTTCAAACCGATCGATGGCTGTAATAAGTCCTTTGACTCCTGCCTGACAAAGGTCTTGAAATCTTGAACCATTTGCAAAATCTTGAAAATATTTGTTTATCACAAACATAACAAGCCGGAGATTATGCTGCATGAAATAAAGAAATACCTCTCAGCAGTTATTATTTAAAGGCAATGCCAAAATGCTCACAATAAGCTTTATCCACAAACTAGGCAACCACTTTTAAGTAGCATATATTAAAAGACTAAATATGTATACTAATCCAACTGAAAGTGAAAACAAACCTACTGTTGCTGGTGGTGGAAGAGGGGTTACCTTAATGAGCTTATTTCTAGCAGCCCGACCGACCTCGAAATGTCTACTCACTTGAGCTGCACTCATATTTGTTGCCTCAGCTAATTCATCTTCAGTAGGATCTCTACCCAATTCCTTTTGCAAGTTCTCTTTCGCCTCAAGCAATGCCTACAGTTTGATCAAAATATTTCAAAACTAAGAAACATAGAAAAACAAAGGCTTGTAGCAGTCTCCTTTTATTTGAAAAGGTGCAAACCTTCATTGGCTGCATTAGCTTAAACAACCAAGTATGTTCGGTGGACGGTAGAACCGGAGGTATCTTCATCTTTTTCCAGTCCAGGCTCACCAAATCGGTTGAAGCCGAATAGTCCCGGACAAGCCTATCGATCTTCTCGTATTCATTCACAATACCCTTTTTCCTCTGACCAGAAACAACTGACTTTTCTTCTCTGTTCCTTTTGAGTTCAACCCTTTTATCAAGATTCAATCTTCTAGTTCTCTTAGTCCTGTTCCTAATGACAATCTTATCATTAGCATCATCTGCTTTCCCATCACTTTCTTTAGACCTCTTTCTCCTCGGCTGGCGTCCTATTGTCTCACTTTTTTCCCCTTCATCAAATGTTTGAGTTGAAGGGCTAAGCTTATAAATGTTTTCGAGTTTCGCAGCAGCTTCGTTGTAATCTACGTCCATGGTGCAAGGAGAACCTTCATCAGTCAAGACACGGTTTTCTGTTTTCGAAGCCTTTTTAGCTTTCCCGCGTCGCTTAACGGTTTCCACCGGCAAAAGATTAAGTTCTTGAGGCGTAACTAGAGCTGTATCATTGGATTTATCTGCTTTAAATGCTACAATACAAGGCTTTCTCAATGTACATCTCTGAGTACAGAACTTTGAACTTAATCCTAGTGGAGTTCGGGCAGCTGAACTAGAAACACTAACAACTCCCATGACGAGTACTCTTTGCAAAATTTAAGCAAAAACTGCAACCAAACATATGCATCAGCAAAACTGCAACCAAACAACTTGCATGAAAAAGAACAGATTCATCGAAATCACATAATTAAAACTAGTTTTCTGACACAAAAATATTAGTGTTTGTGCTCTGCAGTTTATATCAAGCGTTTGATCAACCACAATTTCAAACACCTAGCTTTCATTAAACTGGACAATTGCATTGTATAATAGTATTTATCTAGATTGATCACCAAAAATTGAACCTGCTTTGACATGCGCTGCTTCAAATCAACATTGGTAGATGTAAAAGTGAGTCACCAGCTAAAGATTCATGTTAGTTTGATTAGTTTTCTCTAGACACAGAGTATGCATCTTTCTTTCCAGTTTTCTCTCTTTTATTTCTTGCACTTTCTCTGATGCCAAACAACATTTTTCCCCGGTGATCCAAGACTCAAACAAACACTAAAACGTAGAATAAAAAATCACGAACGGATCAAAATTCACTAGACATATAGCAAAACTCTCAGATCTCTGTTACATTTCTAGTATGAACTGAGTTGTTGACATCATTATAAGCAATTGGAAACGTGAACTAGTTCCCCCGCAAAGAGAAAACATACCTGTTCGAGCAGAGCAGGAGCGAGTTATTGAGTCGACTCAGATCGCTGGGAATTTGAGAAAATCGCGCTTTGTTTCCAATTAGCTGCAGAGAATTCTCAATAGTGAAAGATTCTCGAGTTTTTAAGGAATTGTATAAATACGTAAATTATGATGTCCACAAATAATATCAAAGGGGGGAATCAACGGCCAGATGGAGGCAGTTTCGGAATCCGACGGCGATCGCAGGTGACAAGTAGGATTAAGGGAGAGAGAAAGAAATAGGCAGAGGAGTGATGACGTGGTCGCCGGGGAAAGCGGTAAGCTCGGAAACGGCGTGGCGAGAAAAGAGTGGAAGAGTAGATATTTCAAGGGATTCATGGATGATGGTCGTTACACGTGGTTGGATCTTATTGGACAAAAGATTTCGTTTTCAGTGTGCGGGACCCAGTACTTGTGGTCGCCTGGGACTCTAAGGGCATTTCCTTACGTTGCATGGCCTATAGCCATAAATATTTATGTTTATTAGGATTTAATAATTGATTTAAATTCTTGTAACTTTAATATTCAACACATTAAATACTGTAAATTTTAAGCAAAATAGGTATTTTTCTAAATTTTATAATATGATTTTTAATATAGCTTAAGAGAGTCAAAACTCTAAGCTTCTGCGTATACCATATTTATGAAAAACATAAGTTAAAATAATTATTTATTAATTTTTAGTAATTAGATTATTTTTAAGTAAAAATTCTCAAATCGTAATCGGTTTATTATTTTTACATTATCCAACCATTTATTCTCTTCTATTTTTGTTTTGTTTTTTTTTTCCTATGGATAATTTAAAATTATTTTTTCCTTATCATTTTTTTAAAATTATTTTTTATCCTTAACATAAATATTAAAATTACAAGCATGTCAATATATTATATAGATCAATATCTAAACTTGAAAAAGTTTTAAATTGATACAATGTGTTGATGTGGCGTTTCAATAACCAGTGACATGTGGCGCTTAATAACATCATTTTTGACCAGTCAATGCCACATTAGGAACTTAAATCGGATGTTAGCATGCCTAGTTAACACATGTATCAATTAAAGAAAAAAAGATGTCAGGTTTATGTACTAATTTGATATTAAAAAAGTTTAGGTACTAATTTGAGAAAGGTTTACAAGTTCAAGTACAAATTTATACAATAAACCTATATAAATTATTACATGAACTTGACAACTTTTCTTAAATTGATACATGAATTTCTTGTGTGCCTCAACTTAGAAAAAGTATTCTCAATTTTGTACCTAAATTTAGGGGATCTCAAATTATTAATTGTTGTTGATGCAATATTTTAATAATTAATTATTGTGATATGTGACACTTAATAATTTTATTATTTTAACCGATTAATGTCATATTAAAAATTTTATTGGTCATTGAGATGTCAAGACCAAAAAAATTGTATACACAACCTTAACAAAACCAAATAGAACACATATTGGACCTACAAGCTATGACAAAATTGGTAGCCCAAATTGGACCATGTTAGACCAAAAAACATAATGCAGTGTCGAGGCCATGGTCAGATTTGCTGCTTAAGCCCAATATATATTTCTTTTTTTTATGTGAGCAGACTATTTTTTTAGTATAATTATTAGTATCATATTAATTGATTAATTCATTCAAATTAAATACAATAGATACTTATTATAAATATGATCCTCTCATTCTAGTTTATTCCATTTATTATGTAAAATTCAAATCTTTAATACTAACAATCTGTTGATCTGGTGGGAAGGACACTAGATCCCTTAAGCAAGGTCAGGGATTCAAATCATGGTGTTGTGAATTTGTACCATAGGTAAGACATTATAATTAGTTTTTGATTCCTTTTTCTGAATTTGTGCAGCTAAGAAAATGATTTTCTTAAGTGGTCCAAACTTGAGTAGAAAAATGAGACAAAAAGTTAAAATAAATAAATTGAAAATTTATTTGTTTGGAGTGGTCCCTAATATATTAATATTAAGCCTCTTTAAGGCAGTCATGCAAAATTTTGAGCTTCCTTGCCTGCTAGGCTACTGCTGAAAAATCTTGTTTAGATTGCATGCATGGGACCATTGTTACACATCGGCTCATTAATTATTTTTTATTCTTTTTCTTTTTTAAAATAATTTCTATTAATAAATAAATTATTCTCTTCATCATTACCTCTTATTAATTATTATATGTTTTATATTTTTTATATTTATTTTAATATATTATTGAGAAAAATAGTCACAAACTTTAAATATAAATGATAAAACAGACATGAAAGATATCAAAACGACTAACGGTTAAAGTTTAAGATAAGAAATCATAATCCAACAAACGGTTAAAGTTTTGTATTCTCAATGTAAACAAAAAAAAACAATAGAAAATAAAAAAGATTAATTGAAATTAAAATGGATATTAATTAATTGTATGTTTCCTACATGCAAATATGCAAAAAGAGTAATTAAATTTTGACCTAAGAGGCTACAAAAATTACAAGGATCGACGTGTTACACTAATTAGCTAATGCATGCAAGTCACGCTAATTAATACTACTAATCTACAATTACATGTAAGTTTGTCAAACATAAATGAAAAAGTAAATGTCATTTTCCCAGAGAGGAAGAGAGCCTGTAAATCAACACTGAGTCGGAAAACTCTCCGGTCGATCGAGTAAACCTAGCAATGGCCGAACGTTTGCTGGATTTGGTGGGCGAGTTCTTCGGCACTCAACCGGCATTCGATTCCGATCTGCCCATTAAAAACACTTTCACCATTAGCATAAACCCAAACCCAAACACAAATTCCATGCAGAAAACTGGTTTAACATAATTACTGCAAGAAAATGACAGCAAAAGATGCCATAGTTTTCCGAGAGTTGTGAGTAAATTTGTATTTTTTTACAGCAAGTACCGTTGCAGTATTCCAATGTCAGATTAACGTTTGTCTGAAAACTACTGCAACTGTTTTCATTTTAGTAATGACAAAAAAATCATCAGTTTCTGGACCAGAATGCCTGATGTTCTTTTCAATGATGAAAGAAATCATTCAAAATCAACGTGTAATAAAGAGAAAAACAACAAAAACAAGAGACATTGCTAATTTTACATAATATTTAGAGTCGAATCAGGTCGGATACGGTTTTATTTGATTTAATAGACGTTGATTATAAATTTATATAGATATTGAAAACGAAAGTTACCAACTTTAAGTAATACCATTTGATTTGTTAATTAAATTCTTAAACATGCTTAAGAAAATGATTAAGAGAATTTGACTAAGAGTTTTTAGGTTTTTTACCTTGATTGTGAAGGAATTAAGCATGGTTTCATCAACTGTGTTAATGTTGACGTTGAGTATTTCGAGTGAGAGTTCCTCAAGAGCAGAGATTATCTTCAAAGCTTGACCGGGAATCCGAGGGGACGCCGTCTTCAAAACGAGATTCGGGCCGGAAAACTTCACTTCCACGTCGGCGATCGGGGACTTGGAGTTCGCCACGGCCACGAGCTCGTTGTTGTCGACGGAGGAAGTGGACGAAGTCGGGGACGGTTCGAGCGAAGTACTACTAGCCACGGTGGGAGACGGATAACCGGCCTTTTGCAACCTCGGCTTGTAAGGGCTACCGGGCTGAGGTGTTCTCGGGCTTATCGGCAAGTTCAGCCTCGGGCTTATCGGCGGCTTCCGAGGGCTGAGAGGCGACGGTCTCGGACTTAAAACCACCCTCGGACTCAACACTTCACTGTAAACTTTCCTTTGTTTCTTCGCCTCCAGCGATTGCAGAACTTGCTGCAACTCGTTGATGTAATCCACTACGCCGCCGATAATCGACGCTTGATCACCCTAACACATAAAATACAGGCCGGCGGTGACTTTAGTATTGTTTCCGCCGTTTTTCAAAACGGAAAACGATGAAAAAACTTACTCTTTTGACATAGAAGCAAGGCATCAACGATCTCAGCACCGATAAATGCTCGTTCATCTGCTTCCTCCGGTTGCGTTCGACGGTGATATGCGACACCCTTTGAGGCCCGTCGGCGTTCGCCGTTGTTTCCTCGAACGAAACCACCTTCTGTCTCTTGCTTTTGGGCGAAGCTTCCTCGGTTTCGGACTCCATTAAAGCACTCGAAGAAGCAGATTTCTGTGCACCGGCAGCAGCCATTTCTTCAACCGGAGTGAAGGGTACTTGAAACGACTCAGTGAGTCCATCCAAGCTCTCAAAAATACTGAACAAATCATCATCGCCGACGAACTCCGATTCTTCGAACAACTCACACAAATTCTCATCCATTGGAAAATCGACCAAAAACCCAGTTTTTTTCTGCTCTTGTTTTCTTACAAGGAAACCGTTGGTCTGAAAAAAACAGTGGAAAGGGTTGCTAAAAAAAGGAGTGAATATAATAATTCAAGAGCATCGGCATTGAAACTATCACCATCAAGTAATCTCCTTTTCTTTGTAACTAAAAATCTCAAAGCTTTGAATATTTGCCTTTGTTGGATGCTGCTGCTTTTCCACTGTGAATTGAAAGTGAAACAACAGTTAGAATAAAAACTGCTGAAGGAGAAGCAAATTTTGGACTCAAAAATGGAAAATGAGAAGGAGATGAGAGATGGGTAATAAATAAGGTAGATCAAATTGATGCTTATAAATGGAAAATTAATTGGAGAATTAAATGGTACTCCATTCGACTCGGATCGATGTATAATATTTTATTATGTTGGTGCTTATGTGACACATTAATAGTGTTGTGCAATGAAATTTGTTTGATTAAGTGATATTGGTAGGACAAAAATTCTGTCTTTTTTGGTATTTTTTTATGCTTCTATATTAAAAAAATTATATTATAAGCTTTAATTTTAAATTTTGAATCTTAAAACCATAAACATTAAACCTTAAAAATACATCCTATACCTATACGAACCAACTTGACTCAGTGGTTAAGGGAACGGTAGATCTTCCTAGAGGCCACAAGTTCGAGCACCAACAACTGTAACAAGTTAATTGGACATGCATTGTTAAATAGTTGAGACTACATGTAGAACAAATATTACTTATAAACACCTTAACTTTAAAAATACATCCTCTAACCTTAAACATAAATTTTTAGGCTGAAAAGAGCAATATATTTTTATTCTTAATGGTAATATATAATGAAATAAATAAACAAATAATTTCGTAAAATAAATGTTTCCTTACACTCGTACCTATCCCATGGATGTATAACATTTGCATGCATATAACAATTAGCTAGATGCATTTATTTCACGCGCTTTATATTCAGCATATAATGTTCCTTTGTACATAAAACAAAATCATTTTATTCTCTTGAAAAAGTTGCATTATCCCTGCCTTAAGTTAGAGGATGAAAATCGTCTACTCCGGTCTAACTATGCTCTCATTGATGTCTCTATTATAAAATAACGGGTTTAGAGTTTAAGGTTAGGGGTTAGGGTTAGGGTTAGGGTGTAAGGAATTAAGGGTAGGATATATTTTTAGGGTTTAAAGTTTAGGGTTTAGAATATAAAAATTAGGGTTAAGACTTAGAATTTAATTTTTAGGTATTTTTCAGTAGGAACATATAAGGAAACATGGTTAGAGGACAGGAAATTTTTACTCTAAGTTAAAAGGTTTATGGGTACAGATAAATTTTAAATTTTGTGATTAGTTATTGGGTTCAATGATAATTTCAGAAATCAAAATTTAAGTTTATGTAACCTATAAACCCTAAATTTTAACCCTAAACCCAAAATTCTATCAACAATCCCTAAATTCAAAACTACTACACATATACCCCTAAATTTTAAACCCTAAATGGAGTCTCTAACCCCTAAAACTAAGACGCTTGTGTAAAAAAAATTCCACAAGCGCTTGTGTATAGAACAATTACCCATAAACAAACTACCGAATTACTACAATTATAATCGATCAATATAACAAATAAACCGTCAAACTACAAGGATATATCCAAAATAAGAGGGGGGGGACCTAATCTCTCTTTTTTGTTATTTTTTATCGTCGTTTTTCATATTTTTTTTCCTTCTTGTTTTGCACTACTAGCACAATATTAATTTTATGCTGATTGTCGATCATCGTTGATTTTTTTTAGATCTCAATTAAATTTATCTTTATTTTGTGCTGTTTGGCATGATTCTTATCTACAAAGTTCAAAAAATGGCGATCTAGTATGATTAGAACTCCTTTTATAACAATTTATCGATGTAATAAGAATTATTAGCGGAGCTGATCTACAAAATTGATTATGTCATCACCTCTCCTACATTACTACATAAACATTTAGTTGGATATAAATAATAAGATTTTGAAGATGGTTGCTGAGTTTTTAAAGAAATTGAAGGTAATATTCAAAGGAAAGTTTCTTTTTCTTTACGCCTTTGAGTTTTCGTGTTTTATTTTTTGTATAATTTTTGTGTGGATATATTTTCCAAATTTCACATTATGATTGGTTGTATTTTATTATATCTTTCCTTAACGCTAATAGAATTTTGATGCTTATTTTTAAAAGAGAATAATACCACAGTGATTTTTTTTTGTTTCTACAAGTGTCTTAATTTAGGAGTTAGAGATCCAGTTTAGGAGTTTAAGTTTATGTGTGTATAATTTAGGGATTGTGGTTAGAATTTAGGGTTTATAGGTTAAAATTTAAATCCCTAACATATTACCTTAAAATATAAATCTTAACTTCTAAAAATAAAGCATAAATTTTAACCACATTTCCTAAATTCTAAACCACTAAACCATAAATCTTAAACTAAATTTATGAACCTAATATTTAAGGTACTTGTGAAAACAAAATATTTTCATCACAAATATTTTCCCATAAAATAAAATCAGAATACATTAAAAAAAACTATGTAAATACTAACAAGGGTTGAGTGCATTGGTAAGGTACGTTGCACTCCTAAGGAGAGGAAGTGAATTCAAACCTTGGAGACGACATTAGTAGGAAGGGAACAGCCACGTACTCTGAACATAAACCGTAAGACGGACATACATATTAAAAAAACCACATAAATAACTCAAATTTGACAACCTAGTCATTATGAACGATAATATCTCAAGATGGGAATGAAATATATGTAACTATTCATTAATAATTGTTTTCTAAAAAAACTATTCATTAATTAATGTAAAGACAGTTAGACAGATCTTTGGTTTCTGGTTTATTATAACGTTTGTAATATCCTTTCAGTCGGAATAAAAATTTTCTGCCCCTAATCATGCCTCCATTTATACCTTTTGTTAAAAAAATACTTAAAAATTAAATTAAGAACTCTAACCTTAAATTTCGAATCTTAAATCATACACCTTACTCCCTAAAAAATACACCATAACCTAAATTCCTTAAGCCTTAACTCCTAACCCTAAACCTTAAACCCTTAATTTTATTATGGGGGCATAAATGGAGACATGATTAAGAGGCAGACGATTTCTATCCTTTCAGCCGCCCCCTTATCTTGAAATACGTTTCTATTTAAAACGGTTTCAAGTGCTAACAATCACGCTGCTTCTGATGTATATATTGCCCAGTTCTGAAGGTTAGTTCCACAGTGTATTTAAGGTAATCACGTCCCGTGCATAAAATATAGTAATCGATGTGCAAGAAAAAGAGTATGAAATAACTGCGTGATTTATTACAGCATTGAAAACACGACAAAGAGAAGATAACTGTGAGTAAACTTTGAGAGAGGGAGTTTTAATGCCATGGGACAAAAGCCTGCAACTTGTGTCTGTGTTTTAAATAAGAGTTAATTATCTTCTTTTTTACCTTTCTCATGTTATAGAGAGGAGAGGCTAATTATAGGGTTTACAACTAGCTTTCATTGTCTACACACGGCATCTCCGTGTCTACGATGATTCTGTTTCATTCTATTGCATCATGCTTTTGTTTACGTTATAGGTTCTCTCACACTGAGTAAAACTTTAATAGATTACCGGACGACGTTAAGTAAATAACTGAGATTAACGATGATAAATGAAAAGTTCTTATGAAAAAAAGAAGGGATAATCTTAACCATCATTTACTCTTATACATCAGTCCAGAAAAATATATAATTTAATGATTTTTACATGGTATAACTATAAAAGTGTATATTAACTCCTCTATATATATGAAAAAATATCTCATGCACTGGCAGTGAAAACTTCTTATTCCCACAAGTGCCCTAATTTTAGGGGTTAATAATCTATTTTATGGTTTAGGGATTTATGCTTAGATTTAGGGGTTTAAAATTTAAGGATTAGGGTAATGTGTTAGAGGTTTAGGTTTGGGGGTTAGAATTTAGGGTAATGTGTTGGGGAATTAAGTTTTAAATTATAAATCCTAAATTCTAAAATCATAAACCTAAACCTCTAAATTATGAACTCAAAACTGAATCTCTAACCCTTAAAATTAGGGCGCTTGTAGAAACAATAAATTTTTACTTCCAATGCATGGTATAATTACCCCTTTATACATATCTAAGGTATTTTTTGTTTATATATATATATATATAATATATATATATATATATATATATATAATTTATTAGTTTGATAGATGATTTATAAGTTTAACTCTAAACTTGTCCTTGCAAAACTAGAGGTAGCCTCCCTCATTCAAATTTTATTAGCAAAGTATATAAAAAAATTGGACCCTACACCTATTTCGATTTGTTGGTGTTATAACAATTATTATTTCTTTATTCAAAAAAAATATAACAATTATTATTTCTCATTCATATATATCCAATAGCTATTTCCATCACCCATCAATTATCACATTTACCATCCTCAACAACCACCCATCCCTCTCTTACTTGACAAAAACCAATCAACATTTAATTTTCCTTTTTCAAATTTTGATTATTATTTTTCTTAGTACCATGTGCAAAAAGCCTTTTTGAAATCATTGGAACCATCATCAAAATAATTTGATTCCCTTACTTTTCATGTCTACCTTCTCTCTCTACATGCATAGACTAAACTCAAATGATTTAAGACCTATAATCCTTCCTTAAATAATATACGAACGAATTTAGGTTTAAATTTTAGAGAGGATACTATTAAAAAGAATAATCTTAAACTTTGAATACACATGTAAAATAAAAATGAAAAATAAAGCTACTATAAAATTGTAAGCGTCATAATAGTGTAAATCAAAATGCATGCATGCATGCAAGAAGCTATTTTAGGTATCTATAAACATATTTACCTATAAGAATCTCAAGAGTACTAACATATAGGGACAAACGTGATGTTGTCGATGTATGGTGAACTGCTACATCATGTGTATCTGGGGATGTCTTCAAAGTCTATCTTTGGTAAATAAATGACTGAGATTAAATCGCCTTACTTTTTATCCCAAGTGATAATCTCAGCCATCCGTTTCACTCATCCAACGATTCAAAAAATGTGTAAAACTCAAAAAGTTTTTACATTGTGTAACTGGATCCTATCCATATATATATATATAGGGATAAGATCCGTTTACACAGTGTAAAACTCTTTAAGTTTTACACGTTTTTTAGACCGTTGGATGAGTGAAACGAATTGATGAGATTAACAGTAAATATGTGAAGATTATCACTTGAAAAAAAAGAGTATGGAGTCAATCTGAGCCATCCAAATTCCCCCCATCTAACGATCCAGAAAACGTGTAAAATTTAAAGAGTTTTACATTGTGTAAGTTGATTCTAACTCATATATATATATATATATATATATATATATATAATCAAAACATATCTAAAACTAAACTAGAAAAACTTGGATATGACACAAATCCACACAATATATAACTGAGATTTTAATAGTTGATTGAGTTTAATTCGGTTGACATGTCATATATGATATTATACAGGAAAGCGTGAATTTGAGTATGCTTGAACGCTTAATATCATCTAATTTATATAGATGAACATGGTTTTGGATAGTATAAATATTGTACTAGTTGTATGTTAAAAAAATAGATTTTAGCAAAGTGTTCCTAATTATAAATCAAAAAGGACATAGTAATAAGTGATATTTTATACTTTATGAGGCCAAACGCAGAGATAAAAAGAGAGGAAAATGGGACAAAATTTGAAATCAAAAGTGCAAATAAAAAATAAAGTAGATAAGAAGGGGACCTCCTCCACTCCATAGCTTCATTTACTTCCCAATCTGAACCATATCATTTATTAGCACACACGAAATCTATGAGCTCAATATTACTCCTTTTCTTCCTCCCTCGTACAAACATTTCATTTAGGTTAGACAAATTTGTCTAATTTAGGTTTTAGGGTTTAGTTTAGAGTTCTAGATTTAAGTTGTAGGATTTAAAATTTATATAAAACGTAAGATTAGATGGGTTTAGAGTATAGATTTTATATAGTATAATTTAAAAAGAGAAGATTATATAATTTTTTACACGTATTGTGTATCAAAATATAACTCTTATTTAATATGCATATAATCGCGTTGATTTAATTTATATGTATTCTATGCATGTTATGTTAGAACCGAAACAAAAGTCGGTATAAAACCGAAAATTTAAGATATGGCATGTCACATAATCAAAAAAAGAAAAATATATATAAAAGCGTAGTTGAATTTATTGATATGTTGAAATCCTTTTATCGTTTTGATTGTTCAGATTAATACACAAGTAGTTCAAAGATGATATATCTCTTATTGAGATGATAAACTTGATAAAATAAGAGGAAATATAAAATTCTTTAGTATGATAAATTACTTGTTTAAGGCCAAGATGTTATTATTTTGGAAAATAATTTTTTTACATGTTAACATTTTATATATAATTTATTTTAAATTTTAAATATATTCTTTTGTAAAACTTTTCCAAAATTTTATACTCCGTAACTTTTAATGATGATTTTAAATTTTTTGTATTTTTGTTGAAAATATAGTAAATAATAAAATTTTAATTAATATTTATTAATTGATCGAGTGAATAAAAATGTTTATATTGTTTCCACCTTGTGTAGATTTAAATTCCAACATTTATTTTAAAATATTATATCTCTTTACTTAATAAAATAATAATAAAATTTTAGTTCACTTCAAACTCAAGAAATCGAAAAAGTCAAATAATTTAAATTTCGAATTTTACGTCATCTAAAAGAACATTATTAGGATGATTTTTAGAAGTGTGGGATCTTGCGGTTGAGATTGGAAGGAGGAACGACAACGGGTCCCACAAGCCCCTGATGTCTTCATTTAAATTTCAATTTCGTTTACTTTTAATGCCATGTCCCCATCCCCGACACCTATAGCCATTAGGACTTATGAGTTATGAGTTACGAGATTCTTCGTTTTTTTTGTTGCATTTTGCAACCTCAAATTCATTGTTGTCGTGATTTTTTTACCAAACAACTTTTTTTTGGTCTGAATGTATGTTTGTATGAACGTTTGTTTTTTCACAACTAATTTTTTTAGCTGTGAACAAACGTTTTTTAAGCGTTAAATTAAGTGGACAAATGATCGTTCAACATCAAACGAGTGACTATTTAGCAAGAAAAATGAACGCAACTAAAAATGCCCCTAAAACCTGGTGTAGCTGATCCCTCCACTCTAGCATTCAGTTAATAATAATAATAATAATAATAATAATAATAATAATAATAATAATAATAATATTTCTTCTCCTTTTAACTCATGTTCAACATTATAAACTGTTGTCCTGACAGTAGTAAAAAGGTAAAATGTTTTTTTTTTCATTATTCAGGTTCACATTTACTTTTATCAATTTAACCTTATAAAATTATAAACATAAATTATTGAAAAACAATATTATTCGATTAATGATTATTTTTAGTTTTTTAAAAAATAAGGGTTAAATTGATAAAGATTGTGAACGGACTAGAGTTTAAAGAAAAATATATAAGAAATTACCGATAAGTGTTGGATGTATTGGTAAGGCACATTGCACTCCCTAGGAGAGGACGTAAGTTCGAACTTTGAGGATAACATTGTTGGGAGGAGCAGCCTCGCAACCTCAACCTCAACCTCAACCTCAAGGTCCTCAACCTCTAAACGCTAAATTATAAACTCTTACCCCTAAACCCTACACCTTAAACGAAGACTCTAGAATTAAAGTGCACGCTAGATTTCATTAAAATAATAAGAAGAAATACACAAATAAGCATACTCTAAAATATAAAAATAAACATAGAAAAGCAAAGAGTATGCAAACATGAATAGCAAATTTAAATTTCTCATAAAACCTTCATCAGTGTTCTTCAAATCTATCACCATAGCGAAATTTTGAAATGCTCAATGGAAGAGCGCATATCATTGAATTACTCTAATTAACAAAAAGAGAGACAAACGTCTTGGTTATCTCCATGAACAATCAACCCGCGCAATGTTGTGCGGTAAGATTCAACTGAAACATACACCAGGCTGTAGACGTTTTTAATATCAACGTGCCATAAAGACAGACAAAAACGTGTTATAATAACATATAAAGAACATATCAAAACAGCCAACGAAAAACAAAAAATAAAAATAAAAAAAACAAACAAAAAATATAAAAAAATTATCGCCGGTAGACAGTCAAAATTACCACTATTGACATGAAAAACTTAAAACTCCTTGCAAAGAAAATGTGAGAGTGGGAGAAATGAAGTTAATTCTCTTTTAATTTATAAGCATAATTTATAAATTCTCTTGTGTCGATTTTTGGGAATGGGGCATGCAAAATATTGGGCCCACATGTAATATAAAATGTCAGACTCTAACAGTGAAAGATATCATTTATATATAGTAAGCACTGTAAGAATTAAAAACTTTGGTGAAATTAAATGTCTCTTATTTATATTTTTATTACTATATTACAAAGTGAAAACCATAGAGGTAAAAAAAAAGAGTTACTGAGGTAAAAGAATCCCAAAATTCAATGTAGTCTGTCGGTTTTTAGCATTTTATGTTGAACACATTTATGTTGAATGAATTAGTAGAGTGGACTAACCTCTCAAATTTCGTAAAGTAAAGAAATAAAATTCATAATTAGATCATTTGAATTTAAAGCCTTTTAACTTAATATTTGGATACTTATGTTACCCGAATTTATTTAATTTATTTGCACTAATAAATATTACCACGATTTTATTTAGATTATTTTAACTATGAGAAATTAGGCTTTTCGAATGGGGATAAAATCACTTTTAATCCTTGATCTTTGCAAGCTTTTTTCAACTTGGTCCTTGATTTTTTTGTCCAAATTAATTCATAGACTTAGATTGTACCTGAATTTAACTCAAGCAAGCATTAGATTGGTTCGAATTTCGAAATCTATAAATTTCAGAAAATAACAGAAATAGAAAGAACACCAATGTACCAATAACATATCTACGTGTATTAATATAAAATATTTAATTTCTTTTTTTTAAAGAAATACATAAAGGTATTTCCACTATGATACGTCGGAAGTGTTGGAGGGCATGTAACGTCACCGTCACCCTAAAAACAAGAATACCCGACGTTGAGATTCGAATCCTTAAACTTATTCGAGCCGACGGCTTAAATCACGAGTTACGAAAAATGGGGTTTCAAAGGTTATTAAGAAGTGGAGCCTATCTTTCCAGACATGTTTCTTGTTAGCTCCAAGAGCTTTCATGGAGATATACGTAAAATTATGGGATGGGGATGGCTCAAAAAACCGGACTTTAATGCCATGCTTGGCCTCTTCACTTGCACTTCAAGACTATAAAACAAAAAACAAAGGCACTCTTGGAATTTGGATTTGGCAAAAGTATGATGGTGACCGGTGGAATCGATCATGATGATGGGTTGTGGGTAGGGATGGGCACGGGTAGGGTCGGGTTTTTGGCCCACCCGGACCCGACCTAAAAATAAATACCATAAACCCGCACCCGAAAATAAATATACAAAATCCGACCCGACCCGACTTATATAAAATAAATTAATTTTAGGGACCTAATTGTAAAAAATAATTTTAAGGGACTTAATTGTAAAAAAATATAATTTAAAGGACTTAATTATAAAATATATATAAAGAGGGGTATTATTATAAATATCCCTAAACAATTTAAGAGAAAATTACACTATTAGTCCGAGTCAGGTTGGGTCGAATATTTTCCACCTAAACCCGAACTCGACCCGATCCGAGTCTACCCTTAAAAAATCCAACCCGACCCGAACCCAATTTTTCATTAAAAAATCCGACCCAGTCGGGCCGGGTAAAATGCCCATCCCTAGTTGTGGGTCTGGGTCTTAATTCTTTGGTATTTGTAATGTTACTTATCGAGAATCCGATGTTTTCAATTTCATCCTCAAATTACAATCTTATTCTAAATTAATCCAAAGCTTTGTTCTATCTTTAAACTATGACTATCATTCTAAATTGATCCTCAAATTTTTGAACGTTCTAATTTTATTTCCGAATTATCAGTTGTATGATAATCATACCTTATGTTAATAAAATCGTTAAAAATTAATTTTCATATAAAGATTGATGTGTACTATGTAACAATAGTATGTAACATGAACCATAATGATCAAAAGTTTAGATGACCAATTGAGAATGAAGGTTATAGTTTGAGGCTAAAATTGAAACATTCAAAAGTTTAGAAACCAATTTGGAATATTTTGAAATATCTGGATTTTACAACAATGAATTCATAGATAAACAAGCCGGTAAGACAGTTACCTACTAAGAGAAGCTAATACCTTTGCAACAATATGCAAAGATCCCGTGACCACAAGAATACCTGATCCATTCCTTGTTCTTTCTCTAAGAATTTGATTAGCAAGCCTCAGGGAATCCGATAGCGACTTCTCGGCGGCCAATATGGTTTCATGTTCTTCTCTATACTCGATCATTCCATCGTGAAGAACGTTGATGCCCGATTCTCTAGAAGCTTGCATCCAAGAATCTCTTAAAACGGAAGCCGAGGTTGTTCGAGATGTGCCGCCAGCAATGTCAACTTCTGTTAGGACGATTGCATCTAGTTGTCTACCTGGGTGAGTATGGTAAAAATGGCAGTTAAATTCGAGTACGATGACATCCCATTCTCAAGTTATTTATCCGCTACTCCGGTTCAGGAAGATCAAACGATTAAACGAACTCGTCATAGAACAATCACAAGTCGGTTTATACCTGAAAGGAACTCTTTAGCAAATGCTAACTGGTCTTTGTCACTAGCCATCGCAACAACAACGGCCAATCGTGAATCCGGAAATGCCATCTGTATTGTTTCCAATAAAGCTTTTGCAGAGTCTTTTGTGTGAGCTAAAAGAAAAAAATAGTATGCAGTCAGAACTACTTACATTAAGAAGAGTTTCATGCGTGGGTTACAAGAAAAGGCAGTTAATCGTAATTTCTCGGCCCATCTAAAACTAAAAGTAGAACACACAAAATGAGAGAAAAAACCTCCATCAAGTAATACTGTTGATCCCGATAATCCTAAATTCTCAGCTTCTTTGGATGCTAGAAATTGGCTTCTTCCCGGCACGGATGTATTCTCCAAGCCAGCCCTAATAGACTCATCTGAGATTCTCCATCCTGAAGCATGCATGAAATCATCCAAAGAGACGATAAGGAATAATAGAGAACAAAAACTTAACCGGACTCAACAAATCCTTGGCCACTTATCCCACCTAGTATTCAAGCTTCATATTAGTTTTCCAGGCTGTTCACGAGTTTCTATGATTCCGAGTATAAACCAACCAATCAGAATAATTAAGCACCTACCTTGATTGCGTAGGCAAAGTGCCGCGCATGTTGCAGTCACTGCATTTTGAAGTTGATGAGTTCCAAGCATGGACAGATATAGATCACATAACTCAATGGACTGTGTAGATTAAACAATAATAAGTTTGTGAAAATGATTCAAAATACAAAAAATAATTAAGCAAGATTTCTCATCTCGATAAAATACCAAGTCAAGGCCTGCACAATTTAGATTTGAGCAAAGAGGGCCTTCTAAGTGGAATAAACTAAAAGAACTCAAGTTATTTGCAGCATAATGCTTGAAGAACATACCAATTGCGAGTCACGGCCACGTTCTATCACCAAGTCACAACATTGGAAAGGTCTACCCTTAAACATGCTGATTCCTTTTACGGCTGTTCTAATTCCACCATCAGATGCTGATATTATAGGTGAAGACATTGAATACGCTCTCTCACGGAGAATGCAATCAATGTGGGGAAGAAAAGGCCCGCCTAAAATCAACTGAAAATTGGAACCATGTGTCAATTTGAATTGAGAAGATACATGAATGCATGTGAATAGTCCATTTTAGTTCAAAAACCAGAGGACGTGGAGTCGTTTTATACCAAAGTTTTGATTCGAATCATGGTTCTGCATAAGAAAAGTACTAAATGGCAAGCTAAAGATTGAATCCATTCAGCTCAAAGCACAAACTTTTTTCAGGTAAAATCACCTAACTGGACGACCGTATTTAATGATTCCAGCTTTTGCCATTGCAATGCTTTCCAAAGAACCCCCAAGCGCAGCCAAATGTTCTTCGCCGATTGTCGTTATGATAGACGCAGCAAGTTCAGAACTAGAAATAACGTTCGTAGCATCCCTCGCACCTCCTAATCCAGCCTGTCTCATTACAATTAAATCAAAGAAAGGAAGGAACAGTAAGTCTAACACAAACACACATACCCACATTCCGAAAAGAAGATTCATTAGGGAAATAAAGCAACCTCTACGATTGCAATGTCAACATTCTCGTGAGCAAATAAAGCAAACGCCACAGCAGTAAGAACCTGAAAACAAGTTAAACAATGTAGCTTCTATCCAACAAAAACGATATTAAACGACACAACAACAAAGGATTAATACGAACGTAAATCGATTCGAACCTCAAAGTGACTAAGACATCCATTTTCAAGCACAATAGCCTCATCAAGGCTTTGCTTAATCCTACCGAAAACGCTTTTCAATGTGTTCGAAGACACAGGCTCCCCTACACTTCCTACCGACATACGCTCCCTTATACTAAGCATGTGTGGACTGCATAAACATAAAAAAACAAGATTGCAAATTACAGTATTCCAATGGCATCCAAAACGACAACCAAATATGTAAACAACAAACATAAAACGTAATCATGTTAGGTTTCAGTTACCTAGTATAACAACCAACAGAATAACCTTCTGAACGTAAGATGTTTGACAGATAAGCTGCGGTGGATCCTTTCCCTTTAGTCCCAGCAACATGAACACTCTATAATTCATTTGAATTGATTTAAAATAGAGGCAAAGAAAGATAATTTAGACAAAGGGAGGAGGACAGGCCTTGAAGTTGGACTGCGGGTTGCCAAGTCGGTTCATAAGGCGTCTTATCCGACCCAAATCGAACCCATCATCGGAATCGGTGCCGGCGTCTTTCGGGACGCCGGATTTCTCGTAGTTTTTGAGAGAATCGATGTATTGGATGAAACTCTTGAGCTCCGGCTCCTCTGTGTATGATGAGAACCATTGTTTCCACTCCAATTGGAAGCTTTTTATCGTTTCTCTGTGAGTGAGAGTGAAGTGTTGGCTGTTGATAAACTTGGGGATTTTCATTCTTTCTGGGAATTTTTTGTTTGTTTCCCAGGAAAGATGCCGCGATGACACTCGCCTTATGTATTTATTGATTTTTCTGGGAGTAATAATTAAGGTCAAACACTTCTATCAGTCCTTTTACTATACATAAATTGGGGTTTACATTCTAATTTGGTATTTTAATCTTATTCTTCTCACTTTTTGACATTTCGATTTTAGCCCAAATGGTAATAGTTAAACTGAATAATAATTGGTATTAAATTTGTTAAATCAATTTTTTAATTCTTATATAATAAGAAAAAATAAATTTAATCCATATTCTCTAAGTTGATCATTTTAATTTCATATAATTTAGGGTAAACTGCAACAGAGGTCACTCAATTTTAAGTAAGGTTACATTTGGGTCAGTTAATTATTAAAAGTTATATTTAAGTCACTCAATTATGGATAAGAATACATTTGGGTCACTCAATTATTAAAAGTTACACTTGCGCCACTCATTTTCGGTAAAGTTATATCTGGGTCACCCTTCAAATTTTAAAAATATATCAATTTAGTCATTTTTCCCAACAAATCACTTGTATACCCTCGTTAATACTAAATTACTTCATTTAAAATCATTAATTAATATAATACACAAATTAATATATATTTTTTAAATATGAAGGATGACCCAAATGTAACATTACCCATAATCGAGTGACTCAAATGTAACTTTTAATAATTGAGTGACCCAAATGTAACCTTATTCATAATTGAGTAACCTAAATGTAACTTTTAATAATTAAGTGACCCAAATATAACCTTACTCAAAATTAAATAACCTCCGTTATTTACCCTAGAATTTAATCATATGAATTGGAATTTTAATCTCTGTAAAAGTAAAAACTAAAAATAAAACAAAGAAATCATATTTGTAATTGACGAAAGAAAATGAAATTATAACTTCTATATTTGTAAATTAGTCCCCTTTTGTTCTTGAATTCAGGGGGTTAAAGTAGTGTAGAACTGAGCGCAGCTCAGCCAAAAAAAAAAGGTTATTAACCGAAGGATTCAAAAATTTTCCCGCTCAACTTTGAGCATCCAGAAACAAAAGTAACATGAACAACAAAACTGTGTATGAAATGAGAATTATGTGCCACCTCTCTGAGTTTGAAGACCTTAGATGAGGGATTTACAGCTACGGAACCGCTTTATAACCGACAACCTATGGTACGAATGATCGACGTTAGAAGTTAAAGCCTTTTAACACCTATATGAAAGGGATCTGGCATATATTCTACTTTATCCATATCCGCATCAACTTTCGCAAGTACCTACTTTGTGGCGGGTAACCCAAAAATCCGAAACAAGCCAATGTTGGTTTGGTAGATCAAGAAAATGGCAGCAGCAGCTGCTGCTCATGTAGGTCATGAAGTTGCATAATGGTGATGTAGAACATACTTCACTACTTCATAAAACGAAACCACGATCCCAACTGAAGGGCCAGCACGAGCTACACGAGGACCCACTCCCGTAAAAAGTCCCCTCATCCCTCCATCCCTGTTGCAAAACATGATATAGTTCGTAAGAAACAATTCATAACAAGTTAAACAAAGCTAGTTTTGACTCGAATCTATCAATATGATTGGCTCTTGGTACAATCAAAATATAAAAACATAACAGCTCTGGATAAGCGCAACCCAAGCAACAAACAAAAACAACTAAATTGCATGAACACAAATTTAATGCTTAATGCTACCCAAGCTAGATGTTTTAGAAATAAATAACTGATTATAATATGATAAAGAATATTATATTAAAGTTTGATTTCATTCCTATCAACTTATTAGAAATAAGTCACAAATTACTAATATAATAAAGTTTGATTTCATTCCAAACGACACAATCATTTCTCAAGCATGTTGCCACCTAAGAAAGCGTATTAGAATATGATACCTCCAAACTTCCATCACTGTCTGCCGAGTGGTCATTTGCATTACTCTCACAGGGTCCTTCTGAAAATTAAGACAAATACTGCATATTAGAATATGATGTCAAATCAAAACAGCATTTAACACCGAATCTACTTCATTTATTTTGTAAGAATTTTGGATAATGCATACGGCATAAGGTCAACACGTAGCAAAATTAAGAATCATGCATTAGTTTTGAAGGAGTAAAACCTCTATCTGCCTTCGAGTTTTAGCAACATCTAGAGGACAGGTAGCAGCAGCAGCAAGGCTTCCAGCAAAAAACCCAGCCGAAAAATTCGCCCCAAGGACAGTCAATACATTGGATTCTTCCCCCACCAAACCCAGAAGTTTTCTCCTGATCTGCAAAAAATAGTTACAATAACCAACAAATTCAGTTGTTGGACAGCATTAAATAAAAAATACCAATAGGTCTCCTGAAAATAATATCCATGGTCGACGGGTGTAGACAACTATGTCTATAGGAGTTCTAAGAAATGGGAACTCACAGGCTCAAGGGTTGACCAACATATTCCAGAGAAAGGAACATCACGTGCAAGTTGTGCTCCCATGCCCGTCCATAAGACGCGATACCCTTGTACTGTCAAGGGAAACATCAGAAAATCATGCTTAGAATTGTGGGGGGAAAGATGTCATCTGCATCGTGACAGCAAAAATGAAAGTGAAAATGTACTTTTTGATGTTTAGGACAGAGAAAGTAAAAATGGCAAGGGGAAAAACAATATCCTCAATAGGCTAAACTTAAAATGGTAAAAAAAAAGTTAACAATTACCAGAAACATGTACAGTTGAGATTAACTTACAACTGCTCTGAGGGTTTCTGCCCTTGACATCAGACAAGACTCCTAGAAGGGTATTAAAAACTCCAGGTGGCTTCTTTCCAATTTGAGAGTCTTTAAATGCCTGTGATTGAAGAAGAAAACTGACAAGATTAAAAATAAACAATAGAAAGAAAAAGTATCTATGAATTAACAGGTACCTACTTTTAAAAGTGAAGAAATGATTTAAATACCAGCAATATGTAAACAATCACTTTTACCATGAAGAGACAACTAAATGTATACAAATTAAAATTACCTGCATGCGTGTTCTAGCAAGTTCAATAGGGTAACATGTCACACAAGCTAATGACCTTGCCAAAGAGCCAGCAACCAAAGGGGCATATGGGGTTGCGCCAGGCACGTATTGTTCTGCAAACAGCTCCATCCAGTTGCGGAATATGTCATAGCAAGGTAAATAGATTCCCACCTGTACATAAATGCGAGTAACCGTCAATAACTCTACTAATATTCGATAAATGATATACGTCCAAAAACACTCTCCAACAGTTGAAAGGATTGCTAATGAAAAAAGGAACTCACTGTTGGTACAGCCAAAGCTAAACCAGCATTTGTCCCTCTCCACAACCTAGCAAACCCCTCCTGCAGAAGAAATCCTGTTAACCAGTTGAAAATAGTAGACAGCACAAACAAATGTGTAAAGAAAACCACACTCGGTAACCAGTTTAGGTTTTTACAACAATCTTAGGAACAAGCTACAAGATGACTGCATTGCATGGCGCAATACCGACCTGACGTATAATCTTGTTGAAGACATCTAATGTTCCTTTGTACTGAAAACAATCAGGAGGACAAATTGATACAGTTCCATGGACACCAGCACGAGTACATGACGGCGAACATCTCAGATCAGCAAACATCTAATCCAAAATATTCACAGAAGGGGAAATTCAGCAAAAGTCTAACATACAACAGAACAATTCCTTTCTCGATAAATTAAAGATTAAAAATGAAGGAATAGATAGCACTGATACCGTGTTTGGTCCGAAATACGACATTCGACCGATTAGATTACTTAGCGGATGCGAATAATGTACTCCCGCAGCTTGAGCTTGCAACCTTGTCTGTTAATTACAATAAAGAAACATGGCGAATTTTTTAAACCATATCTAAACAGCAAGGAAACAATCTACACAACGAAAATTCAAATAAAAACCAGGCAACCAACAATAAAATATAAATTACTAAAAAAACTGTAGTGATTATCATTACCTTGACAACATCGAGCGGATTAACGATGACGGCGGACAAAATAGCAGCACCGGCAGCGGAGAAAGCACGCTCTCCAATCCCTAGATTCGAACCGGCAGAACTGCTATTTCGCTGATCCTCAGTATCACCGAGTTCACTCTCAACTCGGTCCGTTATCATCGGTTCCGTGATTAACAAATCGTGCCCGCTAATTTCAAATCTCGAAGGTTGCTCTGAATTCATCCATGGAATCTGCGCTCGTTGCTCTGTCTCCGCCATCTATATTGCTTGCTTCTCCTCTCTAGAAAAAAAAAACAATTAAGATTGTGAAAACAGAATCAAACGACGGATTGATTCTCAAGTAGCCTAAAATCAGACCATTTTTATTGATTTTTTTAGCCCACAAATTTTGTGTCGAAAGGCTTTTCCAATTTCCTTGGGAAGAGGAAATTCATTAAAAAGAAAAGAAAAATCTGAGTGGAAAATGCTTACCAGAATAAAAGCGAGAGATGCACAAATGCCTATAACCTTAGGCCACGTTTGGGAGATTTTTCGAAAGTGACAGTTCTTTTAGATGGTTTTAAAAAAAAAACAGTTTTATTCCCACTAAATAACGTGTTAAGAATTTTTCCCTTTTTTCTGGTCCAACCAATTTAGGTGGTGGAGTAGAACGAGGGAATCAAATATTAGTGAAGATAAAACTTGGAAAGGAAATAGAGAAACAAACATGGCCTTATATTTATTACTCATGAAAATTTTTGGCGCTCTGGGCATTCTTCTAGGGCATTCTATTAGCGCATGAAACGAGGCATGACTCACTCCGAGACCTGAGTAGGCAACCCCAAACGGCGACCTGATAAAACCCTATTGTAAACCCTAAATCAAACCTTAACCCAACCGTTTAATATTATTGGAAGGGATGTTTATAATGAAAATATTAAAATTTTTTAGTAGGACACTCGACCCATAATTTTTTCAAGTAGTTAGGCAGGGTCAACCGTAAATTTTTGTAATCGAGAACCTGACCTAATACTTTTAGGATAAATATTGTATACACAGGCGGTGGAAAATTAAAAGTTTTCACAAACGCCTTAATTTTAGGGTATAGGAAGTTAGTTTAGGGTATATGGTTTAGGGGTTTATGTGTAGGGGTTTAGAATTTAGGGGTAGTTGTTTCAATTTAAGGTTTAAGGTTATAATTTAGGGTTTGTATGTTAAAACCTAAATCCTCACCATATTACCCTAAAACTAAACCATAACCTATAAACCCTAAATTATAACCCTAAACCTTAAATTGAAACAACTACCCCTAAATTCTAACCCCCTACACATAAACCCCTAAATCGTATACCCTAAACTAACTCTTTATACCCTAAAACTAAGGTGGTTGTAGAAACTTTCAGTTTCCACCGCCTGTGTATATATATATATATGGAGAGTTTATACAAGCGCCTTAGTTTAGGGACAGGCGGTGGAAACTGAAAGTTTCTACAAGTGCCTTAGTTTTAGGGTTCAGGGAGTTAGTTTAGGGTATAAGGTTTAGGGGTTTAGGTGTAGGGGTTTAGAATTTAGGGATAGTTGTTTTCAATTTATGGTTTAGGGTTATAATTTAGGGTTTATAAGTTAAAACCTAAATTATCACCTTTACCCTAAAAACCAAACCCTAAATTATAACCCTAAACCATAAATTGAAACAATTGTCCCTAAATTCTAAACCCTTACAACTAAACCCATAAACCCTATACCCTAAACTAACTTCCTATACCCTAAAACTAAGACGCTTGTGAAAACTTTCAGTTTTCACCGCCAGTGGATAGAATATATATATATTAAAACTCTATCTTCCCAAGCGTCTTAGGTTTGTAAAACTCTGAGAATGCAGGCTGGTGATCGAGAAAAAAGAGAGTGAATGAAATAGGAAAGGAGAGAGGAAGGGGTAATAGATCTTATCCATTCCGCTGACTCGTTTTCCAAAGGCAGATTGTCGAGTTTGGAGTGCAGAACCTTCAGGTATGTTTACGGTTCGAAGTGGTTACAAACTACTTCTTAATTCGAATGGGACTACGGCTAATGATAGGAAATTGTTTAATACAATCTGGAGTGTCCCTTGCCCATCTAGGATTAAATTTCAGACATGAAAGTTTATTAGGAATTTTGTGCCTACAAGAGCCAATCTATGTTTCAGACGTATCCTGAATGATAATTCCTGTCCTAGGTGTAATATATTTCCTGAAGATTCTTTGCATATAATCCGTGACTGTCAATTTAGTCTCCCTATCTGGTCTAGCCTGGGTTTCACATGGAATACACAGATTAACAGTCTAGAGCTACGAGAATGGCTTTCATGGCTTTTTGCTAATTATCCATCTTCCCGTTATGTTGAAATTCTGGTTACGATTTGGTCAATTTGGTGGGCTCGTAACAAATTGGTCAATGAAAATACGTTACAGAGATGGCAGTCAACCACAAGGCATATACAAGGTTTTGTGCGCGAACTGAAGGAATTACCTGTGCGGTTACAATCGGGCACTTCACTCTGTTCCCGTTGGCAGCCCCCGCCGTCGTCCTTTGTCAAGACCAACTTCGATGCAGCGTTTAACCCAAACACAAAAATTTCATGGTCAGGATGCGTTATAAGGAACAACGAGGGTTTCGTTTTGGGTTCAAGTCGGAGGAAGTCTTACCGGGTACATTCGGCTTTCGCCGGAGAGGCCATTGCGCTGGTGCATGCTATTTCCTTCGCCATCGATCTGGGGTTTTCAGAGGTGGTATTTGAGGGAGATTGTCTGGCCGTTCTTAAGAAGATGAGAAGTCAGGAGATGGATTTCTCCGTTATTAGCTCAATAATCTGGGAAGCCCATCAGCTAGCTAGCCGCCTACATGCATGTCGTTTCCAGTTTGTCCGGCGGGGTGGAAACACGGTGGCCCATGCTCTGGCCTCTAATTCTTCGTTGGGAGACGATGCCGGCTACTGGATCGAGGAGGTCCCACCACTCGTTAAACGACTTGTGGAGGCGGATCGTCGGGACGCCGTCTGATGACAGTAAGGATGGAAGTTTTCGTCAGCTTCACCATCGCCGATATGCTCTATTCACTGGCGTTTTACTTTTTTCCCCTTTTGTGTTTCTTCATTGTTTAACAGAGAGCTTTGGCTTGTAGGGGAAGATTGGGTCGGTTGGGTTTCATAGAATAGCTCATTTATTTTTCTTTGCTTTGCTTTAAATGGGTGTGGGGCCCGTTTTCTTTATTTTAAAGAATTAATAAAATCAACCGACTATTCATTGTCAAAAAAAAAAACAGAACTTAACGGAAAAAAATAATTTTCGATAATTTGGTGATTAAAATGAAAATATTTTAAAAGTTTAGTGACCATTTATAAATTTATCTAATCGTTAAATATAATTAATATTAAATTAATAGAATATGTAAATAACGAGGATCTCATAAGTAATTGATAGAGTCATTAGTTTGATTGAAATCACTTTGATAATTCAATAACCTAACATATATAATTTATAGTCAAATAGTCAAATAGAATTAAGTTATAGTTTCCAATAATTTACCCTAATAATAACATGTTAAGAATATAGGGACCAGCTCATCCCCTTGTGTCCTGGTGGCAAATGTAGATGTTCATCATCTATTGGGACCCGAGTTCGAGCACCAGTAATGCATGTTGTGTGTACCGTCTTTGAAAAGACTAAGAAAGTTGAACAGATACTACCCTTGCATCACAATTCACACCAGTATATTCAAAAAAAAGAATATAGGGACCAAAATTCGAAATATTCTAAGAGTACAGAGACTGTGAGCAGAATTAAACCATATTATCATTTGCCGTGCTAGGAGCAGGCACTGCAACCGAACAAGTCAAACACGCGAATGTCTAGAGACTAGAATAACAGAAACTGTGCGGTCAATCAAACCCTAGAAGAAATCGATAATTAAAATTTCGATTTTTTTCCTTTCTTCCAAAAAGAAAATCAAATCATTTTCCCCAAAAAGGGCGAAATTCTCCGACTTTACCCTCATCTCTGAAATGAAATGGGATATGGAGATCGAGGAAATCGAGGCGGTTCTCGAGAAAATTTGTGACTTGCACGACAAGCTTAGCGACGCCATTCACTCCATTTCGCGAGCTCACTTCCTCAATTCCATCAAAGCCCTCAGAAAATCCGACGACAAGAAGCTCTTCAACGATGGCGGCGGCGGCGACGATAACAGGACCGGCTTCGTCTTCGTCAAGGACTTTAGAATCGACGATGGTGAGTCCGCAATTCAGGAGGCCAAGAGTCTTAATGCTATCAGAACCGCTCTCGAGAATCTCGAGGACCAGCTCGAGTTTTTCCATGTCAGTTTTTAACTCCCTTTCGGTTTTTTACTGGTTTTAGTTGCTTTGTGTTAAATTAATTTCTGAAATCGGTATGCGGGTGACTGTGAAAATGGCTCGATGTAACGAAATGAAAGGAGCTATAACTCTTTTATGGGAATTGAATTCCCAATGTTTGCTTCTAGTTTTGCAAATTTTTACTTAAATTTCTGTTTTGTTGTTGGGGACTTGAACGAAAATCTGGAAAAAGAAAAGGAAATTTTGTTTGTAGTGAGACTTGTTATATAGGGAACTGAGGCCTAGTTATTATGTTTGATAAGATGGTATTATTGTGAGTTGTGATTGTCATCGAAAATGCAATCAGCTAGGCAATTACTCGAGCTTCAAAGTCGAGTTCTGTCATATACATATATTATGCTCATACTCTCATTTTTACTTGAGGTAACCGTGTGCCGTGTTTGACACCGTCTCCATTCCATATCTGAACATGGGTATGGTGCTATATGACAGAACTCGAGTTTGAAGCTCCAGTAATTTATTGCTAAATAGTGATTCTCGAGTTATAGCTTGCATACAAATGTACTTCATGAAATGAAATTATGGTGGTTTTGTGGATTCTGGTATCTTAAGAAAATGTTTTGAGGAAATATGTTAGTTTTTCTGGGATGATATGTGTAAACTAGCTCGTATAGAAATGAGCTTTATTTGAAATTAAACTGCTTTGGTTTTGTGGATTTTGTAATCCGGAGAGAATGCTATGAGCTTTATCCGAAATGAAGTTGTAACATATAGCTTCTATGGAAATGATCTTTATCTGAAGTTAAGGTGTAACATATAGGTTCAATGGAAATGAGCTTTATCTGAAGTGAAGATGCTTTGGTTTTCTGGATTCCGTAGTATGTAGAGAACGGTGAGATGATGAGTAGATTTATTAGGATTAGGAGTGGCATTGCGAAATGCGGGAAAAGTTGATATGAGATGTAATGCCAGGAACTGCACAAGTTTGCACCCATGAATCAGTTGAATCCTAATTCCTTGCTTCACCACCCAGACTGAAAAATACCGGGTTTGGATTCATTGGTTTTTTGAGGTTTTGTGGTGTCATTTTCGCAAACTTCTCTGATTCTGATCTTACCTGTTTGCTTTTAACAGACTGTACAAATACAGCAGCGGGTTGAGAGAGATGCTGCCATTGCACGATTAGAACAAAGCCGGATAATTCTTGCATTGAGATTGGCTGAGCATCATGGAAAGAAGTACAAAGTAATTGATGAAGCTCTAGCTTTTGTGGGAGATGTACATGATGCTAGCCGTTATGTCTCACCCGAAAACCTTTACGGTACACCAACCAGTCCATCTGGAGAGAATCTAGCTTCACACAAAGGGAAGTTCTCTAATATGTTGATGAAAGTTCTGGTTTCTAGCCTCAACTATGCAAAGAAATCCCTGAATTTCGACCATATGGGTGGGATACTAAGCAATGCAGCTATATTCACAGTCAGCATGATAGCAATGATGCATCTGCAACGGATTGCTCTTTCGGAACATTCAGGGAGACAAGAAGATATCATCAACAACCAGAGAAACCCGGGAAAGAATTCTCAACTCGAAGGTCCTTCGTCCTATGATCATTCAAGCCACTTGGATGTGTATTTAGCCCGGGGTTAAGGTTAAGACATTAAGAGAAAAAAGCTTAGAAGTTTACTTAAGGATAGGAGGCCATGCCGTATTTTAAATCCGAAGAAGCTTTGCTGTCTCTCAGTTTCTCCCAACAGGAGATTTGAGATTTTCGCCGAGCATGTTAGCAAAGAAACAATCCTTTTTTTATCTTCTATGATATTGTTCTGTAGTTAGAACTGTTGTGAAAAATGCTGGTTGCTTCTCTTGAAGTATTTTGAAATTTGCGTGTTAATATTTGATGCATTGGCGGCGTAATTTTTTTCTCATAAATATCGCTAATTTAAATATTTAACCCAAAATCCTAATTTTTTAACATCTAACCCACATTGACTAATAGATGAAATATTTTCTTTAAATATAATGTTATATGGATTTTCCTAAATATATTCATCCAGTTGGTCGAACCAATCCTACATGCTCAAATGACAAATACCTATCTTATTATATATTATATAGCTCATGGGGGTATCCGTATTTGGCGGAGTAGCTCTGGGTTCGAGTGGCATTTCACCCCTAACCGCAACTCATCCGCTGATTTTTCAACATCAGCCGGTTCGGACCTCCACTTAGTTTCACCCAAACTTCATCTTGATCATAGATAGATCACTCAAGTTCGGGTCTATAAGCAATGACAATTGCCCTATGAAGACTCGCTTTCGCTACAGCTTCGGTGGGTTCCCTTAACCAAGCCATTGCCTATGAGTCCCCGGTTCATTCTTCAACAGGCACGCGGTCAGAGCCATAGGCTCCTCCCACCCACTACTTGGGAGCTTACAGTTTCATGTTCTATTTCACTCCCCGACAGGGGTTCTTTTCACCTTTTTTTTTAGCTTAGCTTAGTCCAATGCAAATACGGGATAGAATCTATTTACACAGTGTAAAACTCTTTAAGTTTTACACATTTTTTGGACCGTTAAATGAGTGAAACGAATGGAGCTAAAGTACAATATTTGATCTCAACCATTTTCTCTATCTAACGAACCAAAAAACGTGTAAAACTTAAAGAGTTTTACACAATGTAAGTTGATCCTAACTATATATATATATAACGCGATTTTCACTAAACCAATCGATTATTTGTACATATATTAACATAAACTTTCTCCTTTTGACTTTAAGATGATGGAGCTAAAGTACGTGTATCCAAAAGGTCACCGCTCATGAAATTAAAGATTGTGTTTCGACTTGCATCCGACAGCCCAAAAAAACCATTGCAATTTGAATATAGAATAATAGTGATCCAAATATACGGCTTATTTTCAGACAAATTCAGTCCAACTGTAAAGATAAAGTAATAAAATTTGTCAAATAAATTTGCTTCCCATTCCCATGAAAAAACCAACCTTGTTGTCGGTAGGTAGTGCCCACCTTGTGTGCTACAATACTTAACAACCTTGGACCGACCGGCCTGCAAATGCATATGCCTTGCCATGCGCTCTGCCGCGGGTGATATATTACTATCAAATGAATATGTCCAATCCACGTGTCCCATGATGAGTCCAGTTGGCACTTCATCATAATGTCCACGTGGACATAAGGAGAAAAAACAAATGCTTGAGTTGACTGCAATTGGGTACAGAACTCCCCATACGAATTTCACGTGTCCATCACCTGATTGTGTATTGGGCCCCCACTCCAATTTTCTTATAGGGTCAGGACCCACCTTAGAAAATCAAATGTCCCAAAGTCTCGAGTCTAAGTAAGCATGTGAATGGGCTCAGACCATCAAATTGATTTTGTGGACCAATGGGATTACATTGGACGGCTGTGATTCACTCTACACGTTAAGCTAATCTATGGCTATAGTTGACAATATTTTCATTTTCAGATTTATGCTATATCCTACTGGTCAATCCTCACGGCAACTGAATCTATTATTTTTTTATAACGTTCGATATCTGATTTATTGACTATTTAATTTAAGTTAAGTATTGTAATTATTTATTAATAAAGTAGTTTTCTTAATGTCATTTACTTCACTTACAATGATCATTGTTCGTATCTTAAATGTTGTTCTTAAAGAATCTATTGTCTTATTACGCTAGACCAACCGTTGTTGATAAATATGTTAATAATATTTAATTATAATAGAGTGAATCATGAGTGGAATAATAAAATACTACGCATCAAATCTTCAATCGATCAATTTTTGGTCCAATGTACATAAGGTGGAGACAGGGGTTGACATTGGCCATGCCGTTTCCCTAAACAATGATGTTATTTTATTTTTACATTTCAAATATTTATAATTTAATTTTGGCAATTTAAAAGAATTTTTTTAATTTAGGGACCGTTTGTTTCACTGAAATCTGTTTTCGGAAAATGAATTCTGGAAAATAAACTACATTTTCTAGAAAATAAAGTACAAAAAGTATTTTCTGGTGTTTGAACGATGTTGTGTAATTTATTTTTCGTTGTTTGGTAGAGTTTCCTGATAATTTCTTGAACAGTCCACAAACAAGCATCGATAATGCTAAAAACAAGTTTCAACTAAAACATGATTTAGGGTTTAAGTTATGGTTTAGGGTAGCATTTATGGTTTATGGTTTAGGGTTTAGGGTAACATCTAAGGTTCAGGGTAGTGTTTAGAGTTTATGGTTTATGATAACATTTATTGTTTATGGTTTATGTTAGTGTTTAGGATTTAGGTTATTGGTTATGGTTTAGGGTTTAGGGTTTATGGTAGCATTTATGGTTTATGATTTATGGTAACAATTAAGGTTTATGATTTATTGTTTAGGGTTTAGGGTAGCCTTTAGGGTTTAATGTTTAGAGTTAGTGTTTAGGATTTAGAGTTTAGTATTTAGGTTAATGTTTGGGGTTTAAGTTTTAGAATTTAGATTAGTGTAGCGTTTAGATTAGTGTTTAGCGTTTAGAGTTGAAGAGAATGTAGGTTGTTTAGCGTTTAGGGTAACATCTAAGGTTTAGGGTAGTGTTTAGGGTTTATGGTTTATGATAACATTTATTGTTTATGGTTTATGTTAGTGTTTAGGATTTAGGTTATTGGTTATAGTTTAGGGTTTAGGATTTACGGTAGCATTTATGGTTTAGGATTTATGGTAACATTTAAGGTTTATGATTTATTGTTTAGGGTTTATGGTAGCCTTTAGGGTTTAATGTTTAGAGTTAGTGTTTAGGGTTTAGAGTTTAGTGTTTAGGTTAATATTTGGGGTTTAAGTTTTAGAATTTAGATTAGTGTAGCGTTTAGATTAGTGTTTAGCGTTTAGAGTTGAAGAGAATGTAGGTTGTTTTATGGAAAAATATACGGTAAAATAAACTGCAAAAGAATGTACAAGAAATTAGTCAACTGTAATTTAAACTCCTTTGACCATGTGAAACTATATGAACCAAACATCGTAAGTTACGAAAATTGAATTCTGAAATTCAAACTACAAGAAACAAACACAACCTTAGTTCGTGCCTAAAAAATATTTATCCTTGTAAAAGAATGAGAATTGATTGTTGAAATTTTAGTCTGGTATCCCATATTTAAATATCATGATTTGTTAAATTGGATCAAATCTATCTTGACAAATAATTATATATATTCCGGTCATCTATTCCAGTTCCAATAATGAAAATAAAGTATTTTAATAGTTTTTTTATATAATAAATAATATTTAGCTGACTAATCCGAATCGAGTACTGTAAAGGCTCATTATGAAGGAGACCCTTCCAACTCAGCTTACTTTATTCACAACCCCATTACATTACCTCATTGGTATGTATTTTGATAGTTAATAGTAATTTTTAATTCTTTTGAACTTTGTTCTGCCATTTTTTGGTTAATTATATTTTTATCTTTTTAATTTTGATTTCAGATTTCGTCTATAAGATAGGAAATAAACACGAATGAACTGTTAGTTATTCAATTTATCAATTGTATGTACAGTAAAATTTAAATTTTCACATGAAATATACGTGTTAACTTTAAAATATATTTCTGAATCCGATACCGTAAATGATCGCGAAAAACAAAACAAGAGCCGTACGTACTCAACCGGCACTACTACCAGCTGTGGAGGCTCAATAACTCACAAACATTAAATGGCTGCAGACCTATTTATATCTTTTTACAGTTTTCATTGATTTCACCTGCCAAATGGACCAGCTGCACACCAACACTATGTAACATGATATATATACACATTAGCAGCTTTGAATAATGCAAACCCAAAGTAACCTAATAACTGTTAAAGTAACCTAATAACTGTTAAAGTAAAAAAACAGATAATATTTATTTTAAGAGATATATGTTCAAATCGTTATGTCTACAAGGTGTATGTCCATTATTAAAAAGTTTAGAATACGCATAAACAGATACTACTTTGTAATCACCTTTAAATCATTTAAATAATAATAATAATAATGCAAACCCAAAAGGTGGGGGACTTGGCCTTGGACTTTGCTCGATCCAACTTATTGATTTATATAATAGTTAGTCGCGTTCCTCTCCGTCATAATAAGTAATGATACTGTCAATTTTTTGGCTTTGGTTGCCAAGAAATTTTTTATACACAAACTTTGTAAACTAAAAATTATATAAATTTATCGTATTTAAAGTCTAATATTAATTTAAAATTTAAGATTTAAGAGTTTAGATTGTATGCAGAGACACACACTCAATAGAGTTAGGAGGAGCATTGGCTCCCAAAATTTGAAAATAAATGTTTTATGACCCTTAAAAAAATTTAAAATTTATTTTTATATATAATGACTCCCCCAAGAAGTTTAAAAATTAAATTTAATGCCTCTCATATATTTTGATTTTTTTTCTTATTTAAATAGTTAGCTCAATCAAAATCTAATGTCAAAATATACCTCTTGTTATATGGTTTCGAATTTATGATTTATAATTAAAATTTAAAATTCACTATTTAAATTTTGAATTGTAGAATTTAAATAAAAAAGGTTGTGTATTTTTTCTATGCATATAATGTATCAACATATAGCCTTAAGCTAATTAATGATGAGTGAATTGAATGGTAGCTTTTGGGCAATGGAAATTGTTAGGAATGTAATTAGTCACGTGTTATTGATTGAGGTGGCTGAAGTTGGTTAGAAACGGTTAAGAATTTGTTAGTGTGATTTCTTAACCAACTGAACACCTCTTCTATCTCATGTATATAATAACTGGTCTTCATTTAAAGATATTACAATTACGATTCAATAAAATTATTAGAGAGTGTCGCCTCTCTTTCTCCATTAACAGTTTCTTATTCTGTTTCTCCATTATTTAATCTTTTTTTAAGCTTGGTTTCTAGATCCTAACAGAAAATAGTTTCTTTTAAGTTTGGGGATTATTTATTTATTTTTAATTAAAAGTTCAAGCTAAAAATTTAAAAATTTAAGAAGCTTAATAAGAACTTTTAAAAATTATGGAAAGATTTATTTAAAATTTTGAAGCTCAGTATAAATTTTTAAAATTTTTTCTGGAGGCCAGACTACTTTTTTTAATTTAAAGGATTAAATTTTAAATTTTCAAAATTTTGGAGGGCCATAGCTCCCTATTACATTTCGGCACTGATTTGAACCGAACTGGAAATTGAAAGACTGATTCGAAACACACTATAAAATTATTAGGTTTGAAATCTATTAATTGGCCTAATGGTTAAGAATGTTCATATTATCTCATTAGTATGAATTAGAATTCCGACATGAAATGTAATATCTCTATTTATTAAAAAAAGCAATAAGTTCATAAATTGGGAAAAATCGTAATCAAATAACGAATAAAAAAACTCGTTTGTGTTGGTTTACTTTAAAAACCTTGGGTTTAATTCAGATTATTCTACTGTTTAGAATATAAAGAGAAAAAATAAAGAAGGCGAAACATAGAGAGATGATAATGGCAAAATTAAATGGATATTTTTTTATAAATTATTTAAAAAGTAATCCGTAATTAAGATTATATAGAAATTACTCTCTTTCAATTTACATAGAATAAAACTCCGTTTAATTAAAAAAAATTTAAAATCGCTTTTAATTAAACGTGAGTTCCTTATTGAGTGGGTAAATAATAAATAAAAGTTTTAATTTACCAAGTTTTTTTTGCACAAAATTCACTTTTAGTTAAACACTTGATTTTGATTAAACGCGACTTTACCTTACATAGGTTGGAAGAGACTATTTTTCTACATAATCTTTGATGAGATTGTTTTTCTAGATAATTCACGAAAATGAAATATTCATTTAATTTTGTCGAAGATAATTCAGACATTTTTTTGTGGTTCTTCAACTTCTGTGTAATATTTTAAGTTTTAACGTTTTCACGCTGCCATTTACGTATATGCCAACAATTAATTATCATACGTATTTTGGCATTTGTACCGTATACACGAAATTTTACCTATTTGTACTTTGACATATCAACGTGACAAAAACAGGAAATTTCTCACTTTTTCTGTATTTGTACGTATTCCATATCTCCCTTTTCGTTCATATATGTATTTTATATCCTGATTAGGTTGTATTAGATTTATTTTAATTATTTACATGATCGAATATTATAATTAATGGCGGAACTTGGAATATGAGTGAGGGACAACATAAATTTTAAAAGAATTGGAGACTTAATCGAAAATTTTTAAAAATTTTGAAGGTTTTAACTAAAAGTTTTAATAATTTTGAGAGATTTAATTTGATTTTCTTAGAAATATTAGAATGTATTTAATTAAAAATATTCAAAATCTTAAAACTCAATATAAAATTTAAAAATGTTGAGGGAGCCAAATTAATTTTTTTAATTGGCAAAATTTGAATTTTTTAAAATTTTGGTGGCCATGGCCCCCTAATCCCTTAAAGGTTCCGTCATTATAATACTTAATTATAATTGTTTTTTAGAAAACTTAATTATAATTGTGTCTGCTTAAGAAAGAAACAAAAATTCTTCAAATCGAAGTTAACAAGCATATTGTATAATTGTATTTGTTTATATTGCTCCATTTTATATGAAATTAAATTTTAAAATTTGTTATGAAATATAATATCTCTACTTAATTAAAAATAAATAAATATCAACTTGAAAGTAATTAATGATGATGATCTTAGTTTTTAGGGTTGATTAATGAACAAGGGATAAGAACATACATATTAATTGTGGGCAAAAGCTGCCCATGCATGTGGAAAATATTTTATATTGATTAATATTATAATTCTACGCACCAACATAATTTTATTATATATAGAAATGATTTTTACTAATTTTATGCTCCATTAATGAATAGATTATTACACCGTTGAAATAAAAAATAATAATTTTAATATTTTATTATAATGTGTTATATCTATTAGAGCGAGTCTAATAATTAATTCTTGATCTTCTGCTTCTTCATATTAAAAATAAAATACCGACTATAAATTTTAAAATTACTTCATACTTATAATGAAGATTGAACTCTCGACCACTTATCTCGTGTTTAAAAATTTTAAATCTTCGAAAAGTAATTGGTCTCGTGTTAAAATGCTATTATTAGACCAACTTGGTTGTTGAAAAATATCGGTTGAGAAAGTATATTAGCATCTCACGTGAGGGGTGATGATTTATAACCGTCACATGACCAATATATAAAAAAGGGGGTTAAACTCTATTGAAGGCCTCTATACTATGTTTTTTATGGATTTAGTCCTGATATAATTCGACCATTTTTAATCATTATATTTTTCAAATGTATATTTTCAATTTTGATATCAATATTTTCATCTGTTGACTCTGTTAAATAATTTAATAATTTATTTAAAAAACATATGTGGTGATGTGCAGGGATGGAACCATAATTGAGGGTTGGAGGAGAAATTTAAATGTTGAAAAGTGAGAAGACAAATTCATAATTAATTTATTTTTAAAATTATATATAACAAAGGTTAAAAAAATTCTCGTGCGTGGATAGAAACCCTCTGAAGACCCACACGAGTTTGTTCTTGGTGATGTAATTTTATAAAATTATTTTTTGACTGATGTGCCATTATGTCGAGTCGGTATTTTTGTTTATGTGAGATTGCTATGTCAGCGTGCATTGGCATGCATGTTTGTCGCATCTTTTCAAGTCATTTATCATTAGTTGACTAACAATTCTCATCGACATATAAGTCATTTTGGCCTAAAATAAACCGTTACGGGTTAAAATGCTAAAAAAACAAGAGCTAAAGCGAATATCCAGTAAAATGTTAGTTAACAGTTTTTGACATTATGCTTTTTTTTTCTTTTATAAATGGTCATTATTTGATGGAATTAACAATGAAATAAAAATAAATGTTTCGACAAGTATAGAATAGAAATGAAGAAATTATAATAGATAGCCTAGATATAAAAAATGCATATCTCATGAACTTCTATAGATTTGTGTTAAAATATGTTTTTATAATTTTATTTGAGTATAATATAATGTGTCTGATTTGAATTTTAGATAAACTCACACCACTTTACAGGCTAGACTATTTAAACTCGAGTTATCTAAATGAAATAGTTATTGTCGACTAATACAGTTATAATTTTATTTGAGTATAAAATAATGTGTTCGATTTGAAATTTAGATAAACTCACACCACTTTGTAGGCTAGATTGTTTAAACTCAAGTTATCTAAATGAAATAGTCATCGTCTACCAATAGGAGTACCCTTTAGGTTATGCTAAAAATTCAATTAAATGACCAATAACCAGTTGGTCTAGCAAAATGAGGCCTTAGATCCATTAAACAAAGTCAAGAGTTTGAGTTTTGACGTTGTGAATGGAGAAAATTGGATTAGGAGGGTCGCCCCATATTAAACATCTGCAATACTCGATCTAAATTAGTAACAAATAGATTGAATATCAGTAATTAAACAAAAAGATCAATTAAATGTAAACATAAATACTTATTATAAATTTATGTTATTTTTTTTGTAATATGCATTTTTATCTTACGGTTCATTTTCGGGGTACAAGGTTGTCCCTCCCAACAATGTAGTCTCTAAAGTTTAAACTTACGTTCTTTTCTTGAGAGTGTAATATGCCTTACTTATGCACTTAACGCTTGTTGGTTAATCAAATTAAAAATACCAGATTTCTATTTTTATTCATAAATATCGGAATTAATTCTATATGTAAAAAGAAATCCCAACATTTTGGCAATCATTATGTGATGATTTATTTAACTGTATGTATGTTTGAGCCGTGTCTGAATCCTTGGCCTTTAAGACATTGGAATCGACAGTCTGATGGGAAAAGCATGAGACAAAAGCTTCCAACGCCATGCATAATTAATTTCACTTGCTCTGTTTCAAATTTCAATCCCCAATGTCTCTGTAGTTTGGAGTTATTGAACTACATGTGGGTGAAGCACCCACTTCTAAAAAGTTTGAAATTTGGTGGGTTTAATTTAGTTTGTTTTTCTGAATTATATGTACATTTTATGGTTTATGTTCGAAATTTGTAGTTCTCCCTTCTAATAATGTCGTTTTTAAAATTTAAACATTAATTCATTTTTTAGAGAGCAATGCGCCTTGTCATTCTATCCAATACTTGTTGGTTGTTGAGATTTAATTTATATTTCTATGGTTCCTTTGGGCCGTTGATAGTTGAATTATTTGTCAGAGGCGGCAACTGAATAGTTTAGATCAATTATTTCGGTTTGAGTATAGATTAATCTGGTGTAAGTTTGATTAGGTCGAGTCAGATCTGATTTGGATTTAGTTCAGGTCTATTGTGAATCAGGTCAGGTTTGGTATCAGACTGCACTAATATTGGATCGGTCGATATTTAACTCAGATCATATTCGAGTCATTTTAATTTGAGTTGGGTATAAGTCCAATATTGATATATTATTGTAAAAAATGTTTTTCATATCAGATGTATGTTTGATTCCAAATACTTTTTATTGACATGTAGAATCGTTCATAAAAATGACACCTCTTAGATAAATTTCTAGCTCCTCCCCTGTTCTCAAGATAGCACCCTTACAATGAACTCGTCGTGCATGCATGACGAGACCTAATCCGAACTTGCCGTACAATTCGGATTAGGATTAAGTTAATCGTCTGATTAACTTTTAAACATATAAATTTTTTTAAAAAAATAGATCTCATCGTACATGCACGACGAGTTTCAGTAAAAAATATTTTATTCAACATGACGAGTTCACTGTAAGGATATTACCTCGAAAATTTTAAAATTTTAGGTACTATTTTGGAAAATATAGTCCTTAATGGTGCTATTTTGGGGTTTGTGCCGTTAATGGCATGTAGTGTTGATTAAATGAACAACGTTGTTTCGACAAAAATGCAAACAAGTCAAGCAAAACCAAAAGCCTACGGAGACGGGTTGGATTGCGGTCACACTAGGGGTGTAAACGAGCCGAGTCGAGCCCGAGTAGTGCTGAGCTCGACTCGAGCTCGAAAAGCTCGAAGCTGAGCTCGACTCGACTCGAAAGCTCGCGAGCTCAAAATTATTGAGCTCAAGCTCGAACTCGAAATCAAAAATGAAACTCGAACTCGAACTCGAAAAGCTCGAACTCGAAAAATCGAAAGGCTCGAATTCCAAAAGCTCGAAAAGCTCGAATTCCAAAAGCTCGAAAAGCTCGAACTCGAAATATTCTCAAACTTATGTAGGAGCTCGATTCAAGATTGAAAATCTCAAATATTATGTCTATTATTACTAGAATATTTTTTTTTAAAAAATAAATAACTTAAAACTAAATTTTATTAATCAATTATTTTTAAAAATAAAAAATATATATTTAAATATTATTTTTTCGAGTAGCTCATGAGCTTTTCGAGTCGAGTATCGAGTAGCTCGGCTCGGCTCGTTAAGAACTCGAGTCGAGTTCGAGTTCGAGTCGAGTCCAATCGAGTCGAGCTTTGACCGAGCTTTGACCGAGTCGATCTCGAGTAGCTTGCGATCTGTCTCGTATCATTTACAGCCCTAGGTCACACTACGCAAAATGCTATTCGATTTGAAAAATTCATTTTTTTTTTAATTTAACTCAAAATATAATTTTATAAATTTCACTCGAAAGTTTTTAAAATAAAATTTAATTTATAAAATGATACTGAAATAACTCGAGTTTTTTTATAATCAGCGGCTCAATTTTCAAATTCAAGTCAAGTCGAGTCCATCGACTCTGCGTGATTTATGTATATATATCATAGGACCTTCCCAGAGGATGAGCAACAAGAGCTCCCACTCAAGGCCCCACATTCTGCCTTTACGACTTCAATAATTTGTTAAGTGGTAATTTTGTAAGTTAATGGTTGGCCATTTTTATTTCAGTTGTATTTAAGGTACTTTCTAAACAAAGCAATGGAAAATAATGGTTTGTTAATGAAATATTAAATTAATTATTTAAAATATATATGTACATCATATATAGTTACAGAAAATTGTTTAAATTGAGATCAATTACTACCATATTACAATATTATAAATACATATAATTAAATTTGAGTGAAAACTCAAACAACTTAACTTGACTCGAAAAAATTCAAATAAAATTTAAAATATAAAATATGACCTATCAAATTGAATTTTTTTTGCTCGACTAGATGGAATAGCCACTTCTACCCAAGTAGACATGTTAGTTATATTATTATTTTTTTGATAGAATTTGGTGACCTCGTTAAAAAGTTATATTATTATATGTAATTTATTAAGAGGTCCAATAAAATTCGAAAACGTAATTAATAAGAATCTGTAAAATATTTTACCATTCCAAATGTATTCAACCCTAACTAGGCATGTTTATCATTGTTGAACATTTTCCTTCTTTAATTTGTCTCATTGTACGAATACGATATAAAATCAGATCATATTGCTGAGCCAAAAAAAAATCAGATCATATTAAATAAAATGATACCAGTTAATTTATATTGATTCGAATGAAAATACTACATTATTTAAAAATGTAACTGTCATATTTTTAATTAGACTTATCACACAATTTGAAAAAAATTATTAGATGGACTCGGCTCACCACGTCATCTATGGTCATGTCCAATAAAATTCATTCATCTCATTTTTTCAAGGTGAATTTTCACCTCCTTACTACATGTCAATAAATTCATTCATCTTATTGGTTGGGACCACGAGTGACGTGGTGAGCCGGATCCATTTAATAATTTCTCTATAATTTGGGTGGTTTGTTTGAATCCAAATTAAATAAATAAAAAATATTTTAAATACAAATTTAATCATAAAGTATATCAATATTAATAAAAATATGCTTCAAATGTTTTATTAACGTTTAAATATAAATTTAGTACATGAACTAGACACATCTTTCATGTTGGTGCCTATGAATATTTGCACTCACATTGATACATGAACCAAGCACCTTCTCCCAAATTGAACTGAACTAGACACATTCTCTCAAGTTGGCACCTAAATTTTTTTTGCTCCAAATTGGTATCTGAACTAGGCATCTTCTCTCAAATTAGTACATAAATTAGGCACATTCTTCCTAGTTGGTATATGAACTAGGCACCTTCTCTCATGTTTGTACTAAAACTTATACATTCGATCAATGTAGTCCTAATTCAAAACAATTAAATAAATTCAATCATTTATATTTAAAAATTCTACCAATTTACTCTTTCTTCTTCTCCTATATTGTTTACTCTTCTCCTAGAAATGTTATATTGTTTTCCATGTATAATAAAAGTTAACAACAAGTTGTTGCTTTATAATATAATGCAATTATCCGATTGATGTTTGATCCAATAAGCTCTCTCAGTTTGACAGTATCGTAAAAATTGACTAATTTGGTGAAATATTTAAACATAAAGAGTTAAATTTATTGAACAGTTTCGAATTAGAACCGAATTGATATAATACATAAGTTTTGAGGACTAAACATGTTAATAAAATTATCAAAATAGTAAATGAAATTAAATTTTATGTATCAACTTGTGAGGAAAATTATTTAAGTGCCAACATGGAAGATGTCTAGTGCAAATACTAAATTGAAAACAAAATTCTTTTTGTACTAATTTAAAAGAATGTGACTAATTCATGTAGTAAATATATATTCAAACCTTTTTTTATTAATATATAAATAGTGAAACCAGATTATTGATTGTGTCTGGTCGAATTCCAGTACAACTTAATATTTTTATTTTTTAATAAATATAATCTCAAGTACTAATATTCTATTTATGTAGAAGCAACTACGACAACATTTTTACGGACATAATTCTTGGAAAATTTAGGTTGTGGTCTATGTGAAGAGCGCGTGGTAGCCGTACTTGGTGTTGCAAAATATCCCCGCTACACGACTCCTATGTTATCTGGGTGTTAACTTAGATGAACAGCTTGCGAATAATTTATATTCGACTCGGTTAAAATTTGATTAATATTTCATTTAAATTAATTTAATTTAAATTTAAGTTTAACTTAAGACATGAGCGAGTCGAGCAAGATCCAACACGACTAGATAAGTTTTCGAGCAATTGATTAATTTTTTATAATATATTGATTTGATGCATTTGTGTATTGCTTTTTTTTTTAAATGTGTCGGGCCTCGTTAAAAACCCCCACTAGACCTAAATTGGGGGAAAAGAGTGCCCTGTTTTATTGCCGAATAAAAAGTACAAAGACACGATTCGTGCATAATATACCATACAACACTGAAAGCGTTAAGAGAAACACGCGGGCAATTTCCAGATTCTAAGTTCTATCACAGTACCATCTTCAATTTGTAGCTGCATTGATGCCTCTTTTCGCCAGGTTTTTTGAATCCCCCCCTTGATCGTTTCCTGCATACTCTAGCACCCATCCGAACTTCCGAAACATTATGACACAACTGTTGATTAGATCCACAAAGGAACTTGGTGGTTGGACCAGGTTGTTGATCCATTGGAATGCTAGCAGACAATTCGACTCGACTATTAGGTTGATGGGTTCATTCTGTTTCCACTCCCAAAAGATGCTACCAGCCTCAAATATAGCTAGGATCTCTGCTCTAGTAATTTCAATCAATCCCACAGATTTGGCGAATTTAACAAGAGTATTACCTCTGCCATCTCTGAGGACGCCTCCGATGCCTCCTTGCTCAAAGCTTCCACAAACTACAGCTTCGACTGAAAATTTCAAAACCCCAGGCGGAGGGGCAATCCAAACACGACCAATCTTCATGCTGTGTTTCTCTTTATAGCATTCGATATTGCATCTGTTGGGAAAACGCACAAAGTCTATTAGGGATGGAATCGAATTTGGCCATTTACTTTTACTCCACAACCCTATTCGAAGCACCGTGGAATCGCAAAGTTTTTTTATGCATGGCCTCTTCTTGTTAAATATCACATCGTTCCTCTCAAGCCAAATAGACCAGGCAATTCCGAAAAAAGACAACAGCCATACTGGTTTAGATTTTTTCCGGATCACGATGTTATTCCACACTTCCAACAAGGCAGAGGAATTAGCAGGAAAAACAAGTTGGATGTTCCATAAATTGCACAAATATTGCCAAAGGATCCACGTATACTCACAGTGGCAAATGAGATGATCGGCCGATACGACCTGTTTGCGGCACAAGGAGTAAAGGCCTCCGTCTTGCACTGCTAGGCCCCTTCTAGTTAAAGCTTCCCCTGTGGGGAGTCGGCCTTGAACTGTAACACCCGTGTTTTGGGCCTAGGAGTTAGCCGAATATTAGTTCGAGTCAAATAAAACTCAATTAAAACATTTCAACTTCAAATAATGACCTAATTGAACTTTAGTATAAAGGGGAGGGCTTATGTTGTAATTTGACCCTAAAGTTTTAAAAAGCTAGACAACTTTAAACCAAAAGTTGTCATCTCCTTTTCATCTTCTTCCCAACTTCAAAAGAGAAGAAACCCCATCTCTAAAACCTCTCAAAACCTTGTTACTATTCTATTGATCCTACCACTCGATTTCAACCCCGTTTTAAGAGGTAATTACATTTTCTTAACCTCCTTTTCAATCTCTATCTATCCCTTGCTTTAGATTTCAAAAATATGGTGTTTTGGAAATTAGGGTTTATGTTAAAGTTTGAATTTTTAAGGGGTTTTCTATTTGGTTTTGATAAATTGGGTTGGGGTTTTAGTTAACTATGTTGTAATGAGTAACATATATCAAATTTGTTGATTTTGGGTGAAAATTCGTAGCTTGTCCTTGAGGTAGATTTTAAGGTGGTAAAACTTGAGTTTTTGGTGGGTTTTGTGTTGAAATTGAAGGGCTGTTGGTCTACCTATGATATGAGGGTGTTTTGGGATGATTTGGAAGTCATTTGGATGTTTGGAAGTTGGTTTTTCAGCAAGTCTTTAGGGGAGCACGAAAATTGGGATTTTAAGAGATTATGTGATTTGAGAAATTGAGGAATTTGGGTTGTGTTAGCAAAGTATGTTGATGGTTGAGTTTAGTATCGAATTGGGAAGTAATGTGTATGTTTTGTTTGGCTAGAAGCAAGTGGAAGCGCGGAAGAGGCTTTGGGACCGAGTCCGGGTTCGTAGGAAGATTTGGTTCGAATCGCTAAGGAAGGGCGGTGAGTGGTCTTAACTTGTTTTAAAGTTTGGTTCGAGCATGAGTAGTGTGTGTGTGTAAAGTGTGCTTGGTAGGCCACTTTCGTTTAATTCAAGTTGATAGCTTAGCTTTTGATATCCTTAAATGCTATTGTGCTATTTAGCTATGCTCTTGTGATTTTTGGTTGGTTGGTACATGTATATTCATGAGATGTGTATATGTGTGATGAGCATGGATTGTGGTTGATGATATATATAAATCATGGTTATGATAATTGGCACTAAATAATTACCGGTTGTAAATGATCGATCATTAGGATAGTGTGCACACAAATTGAGTCAAAACGTACGTGGCCTTGATGGCGTTAAGTCATCAAGGAGGAGTACGGTGATGTAACATTCCACCGGAAGCTTTTATTACATTTCTACGGGATGATGAGTGGAATCCCATCCGTAGGGCATGTGGCGATGAGTGGAATCCCGCACATGCAAGGGCCGGTGATGAGTGTAATCCCACCGAGGTAAAGTGTTGTTGAGGTTTATATCCGCACAATCGGGGTAATTAAAGTGGCCAATTAAACTTGTTTATGTAATGTGATATATGATGGTGATGTGTGGTTTTGATATATGGTATTGTATATGATCATTGATATTGATGTGTAATCTTGCTAGGATTGAGAGACCATATATGCCACTTGAAAGACTAGCTAGGTCTACTTGACTTTATGCAAATGCTTGATATGTGTGAGATTAGGATTACATGCTTGAACCCTGCATTGTTGATGTTTTTCGTTTTAGAGCACCCTCACTAAGCTTATAGCTTACGCTCTCAATGTTCAACGATGCAGATCATTAGCGTGGAGTTAGTTCGAGGCAAGGCAAGAAGGGCTTCCAAGTTTGTAGCTCAAGTATGGTTATCGATTTTGTATTAGCTAGCAATGTGGCAAGGGTCTTTGTATGAGCGTGTGTGACTCTTTCGTTTGATGTTGATTTGGATTGATATTTTGGATTGTACGTATGTTATACTATGATGAATGTTTTGATGTGTGTTGGTATGCTTTAGAATGTTTAGGTTGCCTGGTGTATGAGTGCAAACCTTTCAAGATGTCTTGTTCCTTTTAAGGTCTTTTGTGTTCTTGTGTATGCCAATATTGCATAAATTGCTCTTTAACTAGAATGCTATGTATGAATGCTTTAGTCAATGTTTGAATGACTCCCTTGGCTTAAATATGTGTGCTTACATGTTTGTATATGCTTAGGTGAGTCGAGAATTGCATCTAGAGTCGTGTTTGAGGTCGTTTAGCGAAGAATTGTGGACTTACAGTGCAGGGCGTATCGATACGTCTAAGGGCTGTATCGATACGGCCTTGCTCAGAGAACGCAAATTTGGCTGGGCGTATCGATACGTGGGGTGTATCGATACGGTCCCAACTCTCTGAAATCTTGGGGAGTTGTGGAGTGTATGGCGTATCGATACGGTGTCCAAGCGTATCGATACGGTTCAACCTAGTTGACCAAGTGGTGTTGACCGAGAAGGGCGTATCGATACGCTCAAGGGCTGTATCGATACGGTCTTCTTATGTTGACCATAGGGTGTTGACCTTGGTCAAGGCGTATCGATACCCTCTGAAGGCGTATCGATACGACCTGCTTAAAAAGGTTAAATGGGTTGTTTTAAGGTGCTGTTTTGGTTGGTCGTTGCTATGGTGTTTGTGTTTTCGCTGTCATGTTTCACATAGGACTTAATAAGACATTTAGACAAGATTAATAAATGAAAAAAATAGGGTTGTTAACCGAGGGGGAACCTTAACGGGTTTTGCTAAGGGTTTCCCCGTGTGGCTCTCTCGGACCGGTCATCCGGCCAGACCGGGACGAGGGGGTTACATGAACGGCTTTCCAGAGGAATACTTCAACTTTAGGAGGAGCCAATCCAACCCAAATTAAATTAAAACACCCATCAGACGGTTGACCATCAAGCATCATATTTTTACAATACTCTTTAGAGCTGTATACCCCATTCGCAGCACCCAACCAACATATGCGATCCCTTCCATCTTTAACATTGGAGGCCCTTTCAAGTGTATTCATGAACTCCTCCAACGCTTGTTCTTCCCATCGGAAAAGGTTTCTTCTTAACATAATCTTCCAACACCATTTCCCGTTAACAACCGATCCAAAATCCTTAACATTTTCAGTTTTCTTGAGAGCCAGACTGAAAATTCTTGGGAAGGCCAATTTAAGCGAAGAGTGTTCCGTCCATCTATCCTCCCAAAATCTCACCATGGCTCCATCACCAAGGATACATTGGATGTTTTTGGAAAAGCAGTCCTCAGTGTCATTGCATATAGATAGAATGTTCTTCCACATCCAAGAGCATCGTCTATCAACCACCGGAAGAGGCAACAGGGAATTATTGTCATAATTGTACTTAGCATCCACTATTTTCCTCCATAAGCAACCCGACTCGAAGCTATATCTCCTTGCCCATTTATTAATCAAGGCTCTGTTTTTTAATTGCACATCGGTGATACCTAAACCGCTCAGCTGCTTTGGTTTCACTACCTTCTCCCATTTCACCCAATGAATGGGTCTATTAGCGTGCGGGCAAGCAACCTATTAAAAGTGCCAGCGATGCTCACCGGCATTTTAAAGAGCCCCAGAAAGAATATTGGCAGATTATTTAGCACAGAATTTATAAAACATAGTCTTCCCGCAATGGATAGGAAATTTCCTTTCCAACTAGACAGTTTCCTTTTCACCTTCTCGATTATAGGACTCCACATTTTAACCGAGTTACGGGATACTCCCAACAGCAAGCCTGGATAGGTTGATGGGAGGAGGTCAGCTTTGCACCCCAGATTCTCTGCCCAGACTTCTACGACTATTTGGTTCACCGCTACTCCAAAGATAATGGTTTTGTTCAAATTTAGGCTTAGGCCTGATGCTAGACCAAAAACACAAAGGATCCTTTTTATGTTCGTCACATTTTCTTCATCCCCTTTGGCGAAGACAATCAAATCATCTGCAAATTACAGATGTGAGATTGATACCTCTGAATTGCCAACTTTCACTCCTTCAATATATCCCATCATCTCAGCTTTCTTAAGGAGCAGACTCAATGCCTCCCCTACTAGATTGAACAGTAGAGGTGACAATGGGCATCCTTGCCAAAGCTCGCGCTTAATAGCGAAAGTTTTGGATGGTTTTCCATTCACCAAGACTGAAACTAGTGCAGAAGAGAGACATTTAGAAATCCAGTGCCTCCACCGTTCACTGAACCCCATTTTTTGCATGATTAAATCGAGAAAAGCCCAGTCAACCGTATCATATGCCCGTCTAAAATCCGCCTTAAAAACAATGCTGGTCTGCTTTCGAGTTCTCAGATCATCAATGATTTCGTTAGCAATTAGCGCACAATCCGTAATTTGTTTGCCTTTGATGAACGCAAACTGATTTTCGCCTATCACTTCACTGATACAAAGGCTTAGTCTTCTAGAGAGGGTCTTTGCCACAATTTTGTAAAGGCTGTTCACTAGTGAAATTGGACGGAAGTCTTCAACCAACTTTGGCTGCTCCTTTTTGGGTATCAAAGCAATAAAGGAGTGATTATAAAATATGTCTTTAACTTTTCCATTGTAGAAGTCCTCGCAGAAACTTAGGATTTTGTCTTTAATGTAGGGCCAAAATCTTTTGTAGAAATCCAGATTCATACCATCTGGGCCCGGGCTTTGTTACCGTCCAAAGCTCGAATCGTTTCCCATATTTCCTCAGAGGTAAACGGTCTTTCCAAGTAGATCGCTGATGCAGCATCCAATTGTTGAAACTCACAGTCAAAACTCAGTACTGGCAGAGTGTTTGAGTTGTTAAAATTGGATCTGAAAGCTTCCTCAAAGATATGCCGAATCTGATTTCCATCCGTTATCACCCTGTTATCTTTTTCAATGTGCTGGATGGAATTCTTGATTTTACGCACCGATGATGTTGCCTGAAAAAACCTTGTGTTTTTGTCGCCCTCCAAGAACCACCGAACCCTTGATTTCTGATGCCATTCTCGTTCCTCCCGCCGGTATTGTTCCCATAACTTCTTTTTGTATTCAGTGACCTCCGCAGCTAGACTCATGTTGGCATTACCAGAAACAATCTTCCTTTCTAGCTCTTCTATTTTTTCTTCCAACACTGAGATAGGAGTGAGACGATTCTTGTTGAAATCCTCCACCCATTTCTTTATCACCAGCTTTGCCTTTTTTAGAGTATAATTCATGCTTTTACCTTTCGAATCTGCTGCCACTTTTTAATTAACTCCACAACCTCTGGTTCATCGAGCCAATGGGAGAAAAGTTTGAATGGTCTACCTCCCTTCGTCTTCTTGATTGCTTCCAGAATCACCTGACAATGATCAGAGAGGCTTCTTGGCATTGTTCTTTGGGTAATGTTTGGGAACCACAGCAGGATCTCCGGGGAGACAATAAATCTATCAATTCTGCTAGCTGAAGGTGAATTACCCCCTCTAAACCATGTGAAAATGTTCCCTTGTAACAGTAAGTCTAAAAGATTATTTCTTTGGATAAAGTCAGCCAATGCTGCTCCCGTTCTGACACTTCTTTCAGCTCCAAACCTTTATTCGTCGCTTTTAACCATATTGAAGTCACCCCCAATAACGATCGGGGCTCTCAGGCTAGAGATCAAGTCAGTGACCTCCTGGTAGAAAATTTCCCTTTTTTTTCTTCATTAGGGGCATAAATGTGTTAATTTATGTTTATATTAAGCACACAAGCTTAACGTGCAACGAGTCGAGACGAACAACAAATTTTCTTAACAAGCATGGGTAGAACAAAATATTATCAAGCTTATCGAGTATCGATTCGAGTCGAGCACGAGTAAAATAATTTTTGAGTTAAATCGAATACTGCTCATTTCGTGATTGACTCGATAGCTAAGCACCCTACTATTATCACCTAAATATATAGATAGAGAGACATAATTATTACAACTTTATGCAATTTCCATTACATTCCTCTTTGTGTAATAGTGAAGCAAGATAGTTAGCCACCACTTTTTCAATTATTTCATCTCACTTTCAAACTTATTCTTGCCTCAACCCTCATGACATGTCTTGTAAATTGTGAATTTATTATTAATTATTTTTATTTTAAAAAAGTTTCAAATATTTAATTTAATTTAGTAGTTGAGTGTGTTTATTCCACTTACCTCCCAAGTTTGAGACCTCTTCTTCCCATTTTTATTGACATTTTTTTTACTGATAGATAATTGTCAATATTTTATTGTGGATTGAATTTATTTAATTTAAATTTAAATTACTTTAATAGAATATAAAAGCAATTATATGAATTATTTCATTGTCAAATTAATAATTTTGTTTATATTTAAAACTTATTAAATCATATACGAAATTTAAATTTTTAATAGGGACAACCGCTTTTTCAGCCACTCGGTCCATTTATGCTTGTATGTATAATAAATAAGGTAATGATGTATCGTCAAACGTCCTGCGTTCATGTTTTAAGCGTCCAAATTACGTTAAATACTTGTATTTTCTACGACATTAATTCCTGACATTTTCTAAACATATTTTCTACATTCTCTTCTACAATTTCCCACGTCCGAAGCAATCTTTTAATAATTTATTTTACTTATATATTTTTTATAATTACTGGTACTTAATTTATTGGTTAATTAATTCAAATCGCTCATCCCCTTGTGTTCTTGTGACAAAGGTAGATGTTCATCATTCCTTGGGACCCGAGTTCGAGCACCAGCAATTCATGATGTGTGTGTCGTCTTTAAAAAGACTAAAAAAGTTGAACATATACTACTCTTGCATCACACTAGCATATTAAAAAAAACTAATTTAGATCGAGTAGTGCAAAGAGTCATTATAAGGGTGGTCGTCACAACTCATTTGCTTCATTCACAACACTAAGACCTTAAAATATAATACGAGTATAGTAAGATGTATTAAATAATTTTACATTGATTTTAAATAATATATACGCCTAAAATAAAAAAATACGTTAAATGTTATTTTATTTTTTAGAATATGAATTATCAACGCTATATTTTACTCATTATTTCCCCATTCCATGTTTCGGAATTGTTCGCAAAAATTTATATTTTTTTCAAATATTATTCAATCACTTACCTATTTATAAAATAAGTTACCATTCATAGTATGTCCAATATCCCATACAAGTAACGTATACGTATATGCATGAACATGATTAAATACGTATAGTTTGATCGTAACGTTGAAGATCTGAAATATTAGGTAAATTACATTTATGTTTTATTCAGATGTGTTATAATCTAGATCATATAATATGATCCTATTTAGATTTATTATCATATTAAGTTCAAATCTATTTTTAAATAAATTAAGTAAAAAATGTAATAAATACTAGTGTTAAATTTAAAAGTTAAAGGATTATGAACTGTTTAAAAATTGTAATTCGAATATTAAAAAACTAGAAATATTCTCCAATAAAAATAAATAAAATGATTAAAAAAATCAAAAGAAAAAAGTCGACCCTGTCGGTTTTCAGAAATGAGCAGCCCGACTCGGAGTCAAATGACCGGCCAAAACCGTAAATTACGGCAGAGTGTAATAGGGGCAAAAAGAATGCCACCGTGGCACTTCAAAAAATTTCCACACGTGATGTACTGCAACAATGCCACGTCATAAACCACAACCTCCAAATTAAAATTAAACTATTTTCGGATATTTTATTTCTCCCCCAAAATTATAAGTACACTCTTTAGCAACAGACTAATTATTAAAATAAAACTAAAAAATCTCAGCAAAACCCCACTCCACTCTCCGTTTATTTTAACGGAGAAATTAACATTAACAACGTTAAAACTTAAAACAAAAACACTATGCTAAAACAGTTGTATGTCGCCGCCGATCCAAAATCGGCCGGAAAATCGACAAGCAAAACAGCGACGACATAAGCTCACTTTCATAATGTCACTAAAGGGTCTGAAAAGAACAAATCGTCGATGTCTGCAAAATAATCATCGACTTGACAAATAGTCGACGATGATGAGCAGCCAAAATCATCACTGAAAACAGTACTGTCTGGTAAAACCATCGCAGCATCATCAAAAACCGACAATCCCGACACTGACATGTCGAAAATCTCGTCGACCGGAGGGAAATCCAGCGGCAAATCGAACACCGAACTGTCGGATAAGTTGGTTTCGGTTTCGCCTTCACATTCGTTGAGAAGCGGCGGCGGTTTACTCTCTTCTTCCTGGGGTTCGGAAGCTTGTTTCTTCTGTTCGACCGGCGTTTCTTCGCTTGACGGAATTCGGAAGTTGAGGACTGAGGTTGGAGAAGAAAGATTGTGAGTTGACTCGTCACCGGACTCGTACCCGGAAACCGAACTGACGTTGATGTTTTGGGGTTTTCCGTTGTTTTCTCCCTTTGCCGCCGGTGGAGTGACGAAGTTGGTCAAAGCGTCGGGTCCTCGGAGTTTGATCGCTGCATTATCATAAACCATGGCTGCTTCTTCAGCAGTATCGTAAGTTCCCAACCACAGCCGTACACGCCGAGCAGGATCTCGAATCTCCGCCGCCCATTTCCCCCACGGTCTTTGCCGTACTCCTCTAAACTTCCTTCCATTCCCGTTAACCGTAGAAACCTTAATCGGTCGACGACATCCCGTCGCGACTTCAGCAACGGCAGCCGTTCTCTTCCGGCTTCCGTTGCAAACCGTACTTTCAACGGCGGCGACTTCCACATTAATCTCGTTGACATAACGTTTCACTCTCTGACGACCAAAGAAGTCAGCTTCCTCATCGCTGGAAGAGTCCGTCGCGTCATGGTCAATAACGGATACCCGAACGATCCTCGGAACTTCACCGGCGTGATCGGAAGCTCTTTTCTTCGCTTTCAAGGTCGGTTTTTTGAACTTCCGAGTGATATTTCTGTGTTCGGTGAATTTGATCGGACAGAGAATGCTTTCTTCCATTTCTCTCAGATTCTATCAGCAGGCATCGACTCAGAAATCAGAATAAAGCAGGCGAGAAAAAGGCAAAGGAACCGTGAAAGTGAAGCTTGAAACGAAGAACACAAAAAACGAAAGAAAAAAGGTAAACCCAGAAATCTGACAAAAGGGTATTCAAAAAACACAGGCAGAGATCTTTCAACAAAGCGAACCTGCCATGGGAGGCTGGAAAAACAGAGAGAAAAGCAACGGATATAAAAAGGAGGGACTGAAGAAACAGAAAAGGAAAGTGAGAAACTGTTTGCCTTGTCAAGCCCAGTAATTTTCTTTTTTGCTTTTTGGCCAACTAAGTACCACGAAGTTTCTATACTTGTCACTCTTCTCTGACGGGAAAATCAAAGGTTTCAGTTTTTCAAAGGAGAGTTTTGGTCGCGGTGGAGTCCCATAATCACCGATTTTGCCGCTTTATAGGATCCCGATTGCCGAAATAGGAAAAAAAATCCTCAATATAATACTATACTAATACAATGTATTGTTTACGTAATGGTCGAATTGTAATTCGGGTCTCTCAGCTATGTTGAAATTTGAGATTTAGTTTTTGAGCTTTTACTTTTGTATAATTTAGTCATCTAGACCCGTTCAGAAGTCTGTTTTGTAGTTTTGTCGAATGGATAAGGAAATTATTGATTGGGACAATGAATAACAGTACGCTTGCTCCCAACCGAGAGGTAAATCTCTCATAGTGATCATTTTACCCCATGAAGGCATTGGTTTAATCCTCGAGATCTGTAATGTTTTATTTCCAAGATTGGAACTACTGATATAGTTGTGAGTTATGACTTCGGGGAAAAAAATATTGCTAACACAATTAACTATTTTCGAGTAAACACATTTGGTGGATTAACCAAACTGCTCATATTCGTTCCCTCGTTTTTTTTAGGTCATGAGTTTTCTTTCTCCTCTCCTCTAAGTGGAACTAGGATTAGAATGAATTTGTTAAAAAAGAAAAACTATTTATGTTAAAGTGTTGATAAGGACTAATTTAAATTTTATCATAGTAGAGGGATTAAAACTTAAATTTGACCTTAAATATTCAATTTTATTTACTCCATTTATTATGTATATGTGTACTCATATTATCATAGGCAATTAAGACGGTAGGTTTAACGATAATGGTGTCCGATGCCGACACGTGGAGAAGTAGGTCCCGCAAGACGAAATTTAACCAATGGGATAGCGTGGAACGGTGCTGACTCAGCGTGTGACTCACTCTCGAACAGCGTGATGCCGGTCACGTGAGGCCCCCAAGATACCCGGCTCTGTTAAATCATTTTTAGTCGGTCAAATTGTATTTTTTTGATTAGGCAAAAATAATAAAACATTTCCTCAACTAATTTTGACCATTTAAAAGCCTTGCCCCCGGGTTAATTACGATTTGTTACCCTGATCTGTCACCTTAATTACCAAATAATCTTAGTTTAGTAAGTCAATGAATAAGGGTATTTTGGTAATCATACTGGTGTAGACCACCTCAGTTCTTGCTGGCTTTGTTAGAGCGTCACCAGTTAACCCGGTGAAGTTTACATGGGTAGCGGGATAAGATGTTAAATTTTTTGAAATAATATTTGAAATTCGAATCTAAAATTTATAAATGAAGTAAATCAGATTATAATTTATGTGAGTTGCTTCTATAATAATTTTTTGTGATATTCGATCTAAATTAATCGATCAATGTATAAATACTAATAATTATAAAATAAATAAATTTCCTGAAAATGTTAAAAAAATTGTGGGTTTGAATTTTTTTATGGTAAAAATAAAGTATTAACTTTTTTAACAGCTAGAATGAACGTGGCGGGCAGCCTTGAATTCGCCGCCATTTTATAAAATCGGTGTTGTACGTCTCTGGGTTTTTTTCACAGTTCTCTTTGTTTCTACTATAAATGGATTCTCACCCGTTTTTACGGTCGGTGTGATACACGATCTTAAAATTTTGAGATTTTTTTAAAATATTATTATATGCGTATTTTATTAATTTTATTTTAGTTTAAGATCGGATATGTATTATTTATCAGTCTGATCATTAACTATATTGATCGACTATGAATATAATTATTTGTATGTGTATTGTTTATAATTATAATTATTATTATAGTTGTCCTTTATTACGTGAAATTAGGGGTGAAAAAATTCAACCCAAAAAATTGAAATTTTTTATTCGTTATGAAAATATTTCATATTTGACTTTAATCATAAATTTATAAGCTCGACTTAACTTAAAAAAATACTATATAAAGTTTCAGTTGTAAAATGATACTTAAATAACTCAAAATGTTTAGTAATTAGTGGATCAATTTTCAAGTTTAAATCAAGTCTCTCAACTCTTTATGATATATGTATGTTGCATAAGAAGATATATGTAGAAATATATATGTATATTGTATATGATTATAGAAAACCGTTTAAATTGAAATCAATTAGTATCACAACATTATTAGTATTTACAGATAAATTTGAACATAACCCTCCAATTACCGAACTTCCACTTGAATTTAATAAACTCGACTTAATTTTTTTTAAATAAATTTAAATTATAAAATAAACTGCTCAAGTTACTTTTACGTGAAACATGAAATTGAAATATTAAGAGTCCTACTATCCTCTTTGGAATATTAGTTGAAGAAAAAGTGTGTCTACTCTTTATTTTTCTTCCAAAATTTTTGATGTTTTATTTATTTGCAACGGTCTTTTTTTTAATCAAAAAGTAATTAAAAAGCTAACATTGTTTTTAAAAAATTACGATACATTTTAAATAAATATGACTGAATCAATTAATTAAATTAATTTCTCTTTTATTCTCATATTATTTACTTTTTCTAAATAACACGCTTGGCAATTAAAAGCGAGCGTTGACTAGAAAATACCTATGTTTAACGTTGAAAAAGAAGCAAATTTTATTGCAATAAATGTCGATGTCAGAATTCTTTTCGCAGCTTCCCACCGAATGAGTCGATCTCTCTTTTTTTTTTCACTTTGTAATTTGAGAAATTGTTTAATTAATATTTATTATTTAATATTACTGATTTTTCTCTCAATTTTATTTCTTCACCAATTATATTCGCTGCGAACTTTTTTAAACGATATCAAATTTTAATTCGAGTCAAAAATTAATGATTAGTAAAATTTATAATATTCTAATTAGTACATACAGTATTTTATAGATTTTTTTTTTAGTTTTAAATACTTTAAAAAGTTCGTCCAGACCAACTAACGTGATTGTAAGAAAAAAAGCTGCCATAAGTTATAGAAAAAAAGTTTGTAAAAGGTTTATTAACAGCTTCCAACAAAAAGTTGAGGGACTTATTTAGTAATTTAGCCATGACAAAAAGATCATAACAAATCAGTTAGTTCAATCTACAAACTGAGATAGATTTTGTTTGTTTACTTTTATCCTTTCCAACCGACTAATCCATTATTATATGATGTAAAGGTGATAATTTCAAAACTTACTTTCGAAGAATTTGTGTACTTACTTTTTTTTTTCTTTAAAAAATGCGCGCACACACATATATATAATATTTAAATTTGTATATTTATATTTTAAAATAAATTTTAAATTTTAACTTTAAATACATATAAATTAAGTTAGTAAACTCTAGATTTTAAATTAAATTTTTAATTCTTAAAACAAAAGGTTTGTATATAATAGTTTTCCTATATATTATTAATAATTATAATAAAATTATTTGTTATAAATATGAAAGTGTATAATTAACGTAGTTTCAACGAGAATAACAATCATAATAATAATAATCAGAATCAATCATTAATATCGTTCAAATTCAAACTCAACGAGTGGTTCCAGTAGAAAAAAAGGACGATATTCATCTTATGAGATCCAGGTTCGAGTACTTGTATGTGTACAGTATGCGTGCGTTATCAAATGAGATACTATCACGTAACCACACCAGTATATTAAAAAAAACAATAAACTTTAAGAAAAATACATAGTAACAATTAAACACAAATCTTAAAAAAATATGTGAAATAATAAGAAAAATACATGCTTTCTTGTTAGTGTTATAGTACTTGGGAATGGATCGTTGTTCCCATAATTCCAGCAATTTGTCACCCATCGATTTCACAATTAATTAAAACCCAACAGTCCTCCAACGGTTGAGGAAGTACGTTAATAAGATTTAATCAGACATAACCAAATGCTAAAAACCATAAATTTCGATATTCTTTTTATTTGACTTGAAATTATTATTATTAAATTGAGGAAGAAAATGATGTTTTACTATGGAATCCTGCTTTCAATTTTGACCCTAGAAATTGTAAAAGGACGGACGTCTAAGCTTTCAAACTAAAGCTATTATTATTATTATTATTTGAGAAAAATATTTCTTGTTTAAGGTTTAATAATAAAATTTAAGGTTTATAGCTTAAATTTTATACCGTGGAGTTAAAATATGTATGCTTGTTTTAAAAAAATTATACTGATAGTGTATGAATTATTATTATTATTAAAGTACACAATGATCACTGAACTAAATAAAAATAGTTTTGGTTACTAAAATTTTGATAATTACAAAATGATCATTAAACTTATCAAAATGTTACAAAATGGTCATTGCACATTATAGAATAGTGATAAAATTTGACAAGTTTAAGGACAAAACTACAACAGTTCGATAAGTTTAATGACCATTTTATAATATTTTGATTAAGTTTTGTAACCATTTTTGTAATAGTTTGATATAAAATTTAGTGACCATTTTATAATAATTCGATAAATTCATTGATATTTTGTCATTTTAAAATTTTCGGTGGCTAAAAGTATCATTTTTATTTAGTCTGTTGACCATTATTATTAAAAATATATAATAAAAAAAACCCAACACCTACGGTTACATGGAACAAAAAAGCCGACTGAGTTTTGTTTTCTTTTATGTTTTTTCCATCACTTTTTCTCGCATGGCCTCTCCTCACGAAGAAAGAGAGAACCCGACAAATTCATTAACAAACGTGGCTGTCGTTGATTGGTTGTTGAGAAACGAAAACACAGCTGTTGGATATTTTGAAGGGACCAAAAGTGCAATATTTCCACTTAATTAAAAGGATGAAAGGGGTTAAATTGAATATCTGCTGCCGTTTGGCTTTAAATATGAATATGTATTGTTTGGATTATTTATCATCTGTTTGTGTTTAATTTGAAACATTGTAAATGATTTGGTTTTGTTTTATTATTTTTATTTGTTTGGTCGTCGGTCAATGTGGTAAAATTTGGACACTTCACGCGTATACAAAACTGAATGGAGGTCATGATACGGGGAGGTGGGTGGTATTCATAATGTTCTGTTTCGAGCACAATTAATGTTACCATTGTCTGTCACATGAAATTTTCGGGGCATGCCATTATGGTCCAAAGAGACGCAACCAAAATTCTCTGTTTAATTTTTGTTTTTTTATGTATATTCGAGCAATCCTAAACTTTACATCATACTCAAATCTTAAAGTACAATTCTAAACTTTAAACATTCAATATTAGAACATACACAAAGACAAAGAATTTTTGTTCGTATATTTATGCGTAGTTGGATCGAATATTATTGTGACTTCATTTTTGAAAAATTTCAGATCCAGAACTTGACCAAGTTCGACCCATCCAAGCTCTCTCAAATAGCATGTTTCATGATTCATTTACTTATAATTAAATTTGGAGGATCAAAAGTCTTTATTTAATCCAATGGTCGATTAAATTGTATAAGTATCAATATTATACATTCTAAACTTAATAATTTTTTTGGTATAACTACTGGTGTCGAATTCAGTGATTGATTATTTCTTATACTCACTTTTAAGAAGATATTTAGAATACATATATCTATCTATATATATATATTGATGAAATAGTAAAATAAATAAGTAATCTTTTGACAAAAGATGTCCTTAACGTTTGCATGTTTTGTCAATTAGCTCCTTATTCTTTTTTTGTACAAATATGCCCCCGTTTGATGAAAACTGTCACAGTCAACGGTTGATGCTGACTGGACTTGTCACGTGTTACGATACACTGACGTGGCATATGACGTGGTGGAATCTGATGGCAAACTATCATGGTGACACGTGGTGGAATCTGATGGCGATACATTGCAAATATAATGCTGACACATCAGCAGATCTTAACACGTGGCAAGTCCAGTCAGCATCAACCGTTGACCGTTAGTTGACTGACTGTTTCCATCCAACGGGGGCATATTTGGACCAAATTAAAACGTTGGGAGCGTATTTGAATCAAAAAAGAATAGAGGACCAAATAACAAAACATGTAAACGTTAGAGACATCTTTTGTCATTTTACCAAAAGGAAAGTACAATACCTGTGCTTAGGGCCAATGTTAATGCCTAGAATTCATAATTTAATTAAAGTATTTCTTATACTCACTTTTAAGAAGAAATTTAGAATATATATATATATATATATATATATATATATATATATGTATATGTATATGTATTTTGATGAAATAGTAAAATAAATAAGTAATCATCACATGTCAAAGTATCGATTCTGTAGAGGCATTCCCATCGAGAGAGACATGAGACATGTTTAAAGATCCCATGTTTTAGAGCCATCGTCATCACAGAAAATCATATATATATATATATATATATATGGATTAGCAAATACTACATTAATCAAAAACCTTGAGCAGCCTGCTTCCTTGGAGTTTGGTCCTCCTTTCAAATTGAACCATTAATCAGACCAAAATGTTGTCTCTTTCTCTGTCTGTATTTTGTTACCGTACACTTCAGGCATCAGATGGGGCATTGGTTCCATTTTTATCCGGCTCAACTTACCCCTTTAACTGATTGAATCATCTACTCTGTTTCTGATAGTGTTCGAGCAAAGTTCGTGACGGTCTATACCATCATCGCAATGCTACAAAACATCGAAATCAATGTCTATTTCATAGTTCTGCTAGCCGTACCGAGTTATTTGTGTTCGTCATTGTAACACATCTTTTATTGACTTGGAAATCAAAACGTATTTTAGAATACGTATTTAAACACTTTATAACTCATATGGAAGATTGAAAGATTTAAAAGTTTATGTGTAATTTAACAAAATAATATTTTTAATGAAAAAATAAATATTTATTGATTCTCTCAATCTTGTAACTTTGTCTTAAGTGGAGACAATGTGGAGTACTTTCAAACTAAGATAGGGTTCGGTTTTTATTTATTTATTAAAAAAACATTAACTGTACCTGATTTTTAGGGACCATGCTAGCCTCCACTCGTGGTCACGACTCAACAAACTAGTTTAGGGTGTATTGTTTAGAGGTTCAAGTTTAAGAGTGTAAAATTTAGGGTTTAGGATTTAGTTTGTAGGGTAATAAGATGATATAATTAGGTTTTAACCTATAAATTCTAAATTTTAAATTTTAAATTATGTGTCCTAAATTGAATCTCTAAACTCTAAGACTAAGACACTTGTAAAAAAATTTAGTTTTCATCGCGAGTATATGGACTAATTACCTATATATATATATATATAATTATTTGAATCTAATTCTAACGAATGGTCCCGGTAAAAAAATGATATTTATCTTTAAAAAAATAAGTTTAAACAACTTTATATATAAAGTGTGTACTTATCAGTAAGTTAAAAAAGAATATGAACAAATACTATAATCACTTTAAGAATATTCCATAAAATATATTCATAATTATTTAAATGTTTTTGCTAAGATAGATTATGGACTGAGATCTTTTGTCAAGTTCATGACCAGACATGTGTTGATTAAATAATAAACAAATATATCGGTCCAATCTTTAAAATCTTTCTGAGGCTAGGGTTATTATTATTATTATTATTATTATTATTATTATTATTATTATTATTATTATTATTATTATGTACGGCTGTAAATAAACCCAATTGAATAAACGTGTTTTTTTATGTTTGTGTATATTTGGTTTGTGTTTGTATAAAGTTTCAAACCTATTTTCACGTTTTGTTTTTATTTATTGTGTGTTTGTTTTCGTTCTTTTGCATTAAATGAACTTCATCATTAATATATTAGATTCGAATTAATCGGACAATAACTTTGATAACGATGATTAAAACATTAATAAATAAATCATCAATAAAATAAAATAAAATAAAGACATAACAAACAATAATATTAGCAATAATAATTGAACTTATTTATGAATATAAATGAATTGAATATACTTTATTCGTATTCGATTTATTTAATAAATAAACTTTAAAATTCTAAGAATCATATCTAAATTATAAGTTGAATAAAAGAAGATGGCAAGGATCATGTTCATGCATATGCAAGACTTTATTAGATTTTGAGAGAATGGAATTTAAAGCCATTCTTAAGACATTGCATGAGGTGTTCAACAGACAAAGGGAGTCTCATTAATGCTCTGTTGATATAGTTGACTTGTTTCATTCACCAAACAGCCATTACTTGCTAGTGATAAACAAATGAACAAGGCAATATTTGTGTATTTACACATTTAATTTTTTTTTCTACCAATAACCAGTTAGTCTAGTAGAATGAGATATTCGATCCCTTAAACACTATTAGAGTTTTGAATCCTGATACAGTAAATGGAGAAAACTGGGTTGAGAAGGTCGTCCCTATAATAGACCTTTGTAAAACTTAGTTTGGATTAGTCGACCAATGAGTTTCCAAAACCAATGTTTAAATTAAATTTTATTTTATTTTTATAGATAATGAATTAAAAAAATGGATTGTGAAATTAGATTTTACAAATGTTATATTTTTTGTTTGACATCCCTGACGGTGGAAGTATTAGTCAGGTGTCTCTATAATAGGGAAGGACACGAGTCGGGTCAGATTTTTGGCCCACTTAAACTCGACTCAAAAATAAATATCATAAATCCGAACCTAACCCAACTCGAGCTGTTCTTTAAAAAATTCGAACCTAACCTGACTCAAAAATTAATACACTAAATCGACCTGGCCCGACCTATAGAAAAAAAATTAATTTTAAGGACCTAATTAAAAATAATAATTTTTGGGGACTTAATTGTAAAAAAATATAATTTGAAAGATTAAATTGTAAATAAAAACTCAATTTTAAGGACCTAATTATGAAAAATATTAAAAGGGTTATTATTATAAATATCCTTAAAAAATTTAGAAAAAAATTACACAATTAGTCCCGAGTTAGGTCAGATATTTTCTACCATAAACCCGACACCGACCCGAACAGCCTTTAACCAAAACAAAAACCCAACCCGAACTCATTTTTTAATTAAAAATTCGACTCAATCGGACCGGGCCGGGTCAATACCCGACCAAGTCGGGTAAAATGCACATCCCTAATCTATTATAGGACATGTTCAAATCAATCTCCCTACTATTAAACAAATTAATTTAGTCTCCTTATTATACAGTCTGGTTCAAATTAGTCCATATACTAGTAAAAAGATTCAAAATCAAATGTTAGATTTTTACATAGTTAACATTTAATGTTTTAAAAAAGACAATTATTGTTTAATAGAATTAATATTTTTTATAACTTTTTATGAACTTAGCAAATGTGATTCTTACTTGCAGATTGAATTGCGAATGAAAAAATAATGTCATATTTAAACATTAAATGTTAAATTTGCCAAATCTGGTCTTATTTGATTCTTTTTGCTAGTACAAAAGTTAAATTGAATCATTTGATAGTAGATAGACTAATTTAAACTAGTTCCTGTAATAGAGGGATCTTATAGGTAATTTTACCCATCTCCAATCACACTGGTATTTATTTTATTGGTGGATATCTATGGAGAGAATTAAAATACTACATAAAAGCATATGAACAATTTACTATAAAAAATTAAAATACTACATAAAAGCATAGTTTTAAATTTACAAACCAATGATCCAAACTCGAAATATGTAGTAGAAGCCAAAATACTACATATTTAACAAGAATTTCACAAAAACAGACAATTTAGTTTTATTTCCAAAAATTAAGAGAAGAAAAATGATTTAGCTTTGCTTAGAGTTAGTAGGATATAATTAAATGAATAAAGATAATATTTGTACTCTAATGGTTAAAACATTTAAAAACAAATTAGAAAACTTATACCATTGAAAAATGCATCAAAATTCAAAATCCCTATTATCTTATAAATGGCAGGGAGAAGTATCAAATGCTTCAAGCCTGAAGCAGCCTTCTTCAGAAGAACTATAGTGGCCATTTACATTATCTTTATTCAAGTAACATTTGAACATAAACTAAACAAAAAGTTTGGTATAACATTATTTAATTGTAATATAATAATTGCTAATATTAGGGTTCGAGTGTCGATTTAGGGTGAACGGTGAACATTTTCAGATTCAGGGGCACAAGCATCTCTGTTTCAAAGTTGCATTATCCATACGACAAAAACCAAAGCAAGCTACTTGCATTTCTTCTTTAACTAAGGCCATGTTGGTGGACATATTCCTTGGTCCAATTTTAGCCTTAGGTATTGAAGTGACATAACAGATATTCTTAGATAGAACTGAAAAACCAAAATAAATAGATACTATAATAGAAAAATATAGGCCTACCCCTTAGCCCATAGCATACTTCTGGGTCCAGCTCCTTGCAGTTGTCTCATACTTGGCTTTGTCGGTCTTGTACATGTGAGCAATCTCCGGCACCAATGGATCGTCGGGATTCGGGTCCGTAAGCAAAGAACAGATTGATAGCAATACCTGAGAGAACAAAACCATAAAGGAAAGGGGGTTTAACAAGCTTTTGGTAATCCTTCATAACCCTGACAGGAATATGTGATGTTTAGAAGATAATCACCTTGGAAATCGTCAGTGCAGGACTCCACTGCTCCTTCAAGATGTCTAGGCAAATGCTTCCATTGCTATTAATATTGGGGTGGAATACCTTTGTTCTAAATGCCACCTGCTTGTAACATCGGGGGAGCATTTCAATTAGTGTTAACCATGCAATTGGATCATAAAGGTTGCCGTCCAACACAGAATAGAAGTGAATGATTGAAGTCTTAAAGCACATAAAAGTACCTTTGGAGGCTTAAAGGGATAATCAGGAGGAAAATGAATGGTCACTAGGAAGACACCACCGGCGTAAGGACTATCCGGTGGACCCATGATCGTTGCCTGCCAATGAAACATGTCTTCAGCAACAGGACCTGCAAATTGTCAGATAAAGCGATATATAAGTAGTAAAATTCAATAATACTCGTCAAGCACTAGGACATACAACCAAGTGCCGGAAAAACGAGAGCATAAGCAGGCATTATAATCATACAATTGACCATGGTCATATACTACATAACAAAAGGAGACTTCCTACTTTACCCTGTCGCACCGGACTTGAACATACTGAAATGCTGAACAAGTTTTATGACTTTATCTCTGCTCTTAACATTTTGCAATTTGTATCAGTCTTTCCCAATGATTGTACTGGTCTTAAAAGAACACAATTTGACAAACAAAAGCAACTACAATGCTAAAACACCAGCTTAGCTCAGCCGTCCTATTCCAAATGTTGGCAGAGAACACAAAAACACAACTAATTCTATATAACCACAAACAAACATGACTAATAACTTAACGTTTTTTGTTGCTCGAATCACTAATTATTATATAAGCTTCCGCATAACACAAATATACGTTACTGATAATTTTTTGTTTCGAAAATCACAGATAATTATATCAAACCGATCTTTTTAATCCTAAATTTGAATGCAAAAACGTATACATCTACAGATCTATCGTCTTACATGATTATAACAAGAACACGTCAATATAAGCAAAAGATAATAAAATACAGCAACACGAATGAGCTTAGTACGAAACTACGGTCAATTCTAAATAATCAGAAATAAACATTATTGAAAATTTATCATCTTCCGTTGCGAAAATCACTGATAAATTATATCAAACTGATCTTTTATAATCCTCGATTTAAATACCAACACACATATACCTGGAAATCTATATATTGAATGCTTAAACGAAGGTTACACGACAACACGTCAATATATACAGATAATCAGAAAAAAAAAATGAAAAAAAAAACGACGAGAAGGATGAGTTTATAGGTTATAGATATATATTATACCGGCGCTGCAAGATGTAGGAGGATCCTTCTGCAAATCCTTCAATTCCTTCAAGATCCGCTTCGATGCCATCGCAAAACCTACGATTCATTCAGCGTAGATTAAAGAAAATTCAAAACAACGCCGATAGAAATACAGAAAAGAATGAACAAATTAAACGAGAGAAATCGAAGAGATCTAACCTCAAAAGACGTTTTCGGTTCTCCTTTTCTATATATGTATTTGAGTTTTCGAATTCCTGAAGGAGATTTAGGTGGCTAGAAGAAGAAATCCAAAGATGGAAGAAGAAAGGCCTAATATTATATGGGAGGAAAATAAATAAAACAATAAACAAATGAGGGGAGAATTTAAGATCGGGTGGGGTGGCGGTCTTTTATAGATGGGTGGACCGGCCTTGAATCGAGAGTCTGTGATTGGCGGGTTAATGTAATTGTGTTGTGAGTCTCATGATCTAAATAACGGTCCATAATCCCAATAATGACAATCATTAGGGTGCTTATTCTCGCAAATAGCTCGAAATTAATTCGGTCAAAATTTGATTAATGTTTAATTTTAGTTAATTTGATTTGAACTCGAACTCGACTTGAAATCTTAGTTGATCAAGGTCCAGTTTAACTCGATAAGTTTGCGAACAACTCGTTATATTTTTTTTAATAAATTTTTAATAATGTTTGGTGTTACTCCAAGAAGTTTAAACGCTAGATGAAGTTTAAAAAATTCAATTATTTGCTAGGTAATTTCAAAAGTTTAAATATTTGATTTCAAATTTTCAAAAAAATTAAATATTTCTCAGAATTTCAAAAATTAATTAGTATCAATAAGAAATCAATTTATATTAATTAGTATTTCCTTTTTTTATTAAAGCATTTTTGTGATATTATTTTATATTATTTAGTCTTTAGTTCTCATATAAAAAATACAATTTAGAGTTAAAACACCAAATATTTCTAAGGTCTTCTCTCCTCTTTTGTTCATCGAAGATTGTTGAGAAACTAAAAAGAGTCTCACACAGTCACACTCGAATATCGACTTCATCTCTAACTTAGTCATGACATGTTTTTTTATTTATCCCCTTAATCCTCACGAGGTTTTTTTTCTCTCTAAATAGTATTACTAGATTTTACCTATATTTTAAAAAGGGCAATCTTCACCAGTGGTCCCTTTCGTTTAGGGTGTGTTCTATTTTGGTCACCAAAATTCAAAAACGATTATTCTGGTCACTTACGTTTAGAATCGTTTCTATTTTGGTCCCTTGGCCGTTAGTCTCCGTTACTTAAAAAAATAATTTCTAATTTAACCCCCAAACTTTCAAAATTTTATTTTTCACCATCTACCCCAAAAATTATAAAACTAAAACCCCAGAAAATTAGTTCAAAAGCCTAACGATGAATACAATTGGGTCACTTTTTGGATTACGATGAAGTTTGGAGTATAGATAAGAGGGTTGGATACAATGTTACCTCCAAATCCCCTCGGATTTGAAATGCCATCAAAACTATAGCGAAACTATGATGAAATGCACTTAATTGCATCACACCCTGTAATCGGTTGCCTCGAGAATGTTTTCTACTTTTATTTGATCATAGCAACCACTAATTAACAATGAAAAAAAAATAATTTGCATTTATACTGGTAAACGGAGTGCAACAAATACGTCAAGCATCAACATTTTCCAAGGAACTGGAATGGAACAAAAAGAGTACAAACTAGAAGCTTCACTTCACAATGGAAAGGACAAACCAGTTTTGAGTTTGGACTCTGTAATCAATTATTGTATTCTTTTCACTTCTTCACGATCACAACATCCTGCTAAGAGACTTGATCAGTGATTTTATATTCTTTTTTGTAGACTCGTCACCCGTGAATCCCAGTATATCGAAACTTATATTCTGCAATGGTAAATGAAGAGAGAGACAAGACGAATGTGAACTTAAGATTTAAATAAACAATTGAGAGGAATCGTAGTAGCTGGTAGCCTGGTAAGTAAATTTTTACCTCGATATTCTTCAAAGTGAAAATCAGAGTATAAATTGATTTTTGAATCAATTCAGTATTCTCAGGGGTCATAATGGATGAATGCACCCTTCTGCACAGAAAGGAACTGTAGTTGTAAGCCCACACATTAAAGATGAAGAAGAGGGCAGCCAACGTAAAGAATTAAAGGGTGAAATCTTGTTTACACATAAAGTGTCTTTCTTCCTCTCACATTATAATCAGAAAATTACATCTTAGTATAGATGAAATTCAGTGTCCAAATACAAGGGTTTCCTATACGACGCACATCCGATAGGTAACCAAATATTTCATCTCCTTGCACTTGACTTGTATTTATTTTCTGACACTCCATTTTTCAGACATGATTATGAGCACATTGAAGATGTGGTTCAATGAGTCATACAAGAGTTGAATCGCAAACCCAGACACGTTTCTGATGGTTTGGTTGGAGATGATCAGAAAGAAATGATGTTGCGGCTGATTAAGAAAAAAGACAGTCGTATAATAGGACTTTGGGGAATGGGTGGTATGGGTAAAATTACCCTTGCTGAAGCTGTCTATAACGAAATCTCCTCAGAGATTCAAAGTCGTTGCTTTGTTCGTAATCCAAAAAGTGACCCAATTTATAACACCCCAAAGTGGGGTAATTTATTTAAAATAGTTTAATTGCATTTCAGGGAACGAAATGAAAAAAAAGGGATAACGCTATATGGATTCGATCCCGTGTCCTTGGTATAGTAAGTAATGTTCTAACCAACAAAACTAAAGCTCAATCTGGTTATAAGTTACCCCGACTTATTCTTAAGTCTATCTTTTGAATCCTTGTTATTCAAAATAATTAAAACAACAACCAACCCCCCCTATCGCATTAATTGCCGTCCCTGTCTTTGAAAGAGGGAGGAAGTTTCCAGATCTGAGTTTTCCCCCCTCACCGGTTTGGCTCCGATCTATCGCACCACCCGTCCGTGGCTGTCACCGCCCCAGCCATCGGAAGTGTCGCTTCAACCCGACCAAACTTATGGACGCACACGCATAACGGAGTCGTATTTCGCCGACAAATCTTGCTCGACGTTTCGGCCAAAACCTCCAAATTTGCGCACCATTGTTTCATGTGCTTTCCTGCACCGTCCACCGTCCGATCACGACACCGCCACCGGAACTGAGCTTCGGACGAAGTGGCGAGCAAAACCCAGACGTCTGACCACACATCCGGCGCCGGTAAGGGCTTCATCGGCGTTACGTGGTAATCCGGCCTTTTTGAACTTTTTAGATAAATTCCGGTTGAATTCTTGCATGCTTGACTGAGTTTTGGAATAATATGACATGGGTTCGATAATCTCTTGATTTTCGGCAGAATCGACGCGAAAAGGGCATCTCCGGCGACTTTTCCGACGGCCGTCCGGTGACCGGAAATTTTGGGTGAGTGAACCGGACTGAACCGTCCAACCCGGTCCGAACCTGTCCAACCCGGTCTGAACTGGCCCAAACCCAAACCGAGCCCAAAACCCGACCCGTTGACCCGGCCCGTCTGCTCGACCCGAAAACCTGAACCGAGTCAACTCGTCTGAGTCAGCCGAGTCAACTCGCCGAGTCAGCCCGAGTCAACTCGCCGAGTCAGCCCGAGTCAACTCAGTTGACCCTTACTAGTTGACTGTTGACGTCAGCGCTGACCTATGATGATGTCAGCGTTGACTCTGACCCCTATTGACCGTTGACCTACTGACGTCAGCGTTGACCTGCTGACGTCAGCGTTGACTTTGACCCAAAAAGTCAACTTTTCCGAAAAGTCTTATTTTATGTTTTTCGCCGTCCTGAGTCCGCTTTTGAAGTCCGTTTCATGAAATTCTAACCCGAAAGCCTCCGAATTGGACCTTGAACTCGAGTCCACTTATGTATTTTAATAATAAATTATGAGTAAGGTGATTAAAGACTAAAATTGGAATTTGTGCGACTGAAGGTATTCGAAGTTCCTTGTATTCGGGATGTTGAGGACGTCGCATTCGGGTTCGAGAGTGATCGAACGGAGCATCAAGGTCGACCGACATAGCAAGTATTAAAGGTAATACACTACTACCCCTTGTATGCTTTATGAACATGTTGATATTCGGTTAACACATGCATGCTTATGATGACGTGTACTGTAAATTCTACTTAAATTGAATCAGATTCGAGCAATAAGTATAGATATTAATAAGACCAAATTATCCGAATAAGATTACTAATGGGCTAACAGTATCAGAAGTTCTAATAGTTAAATTCAGTTAATCCGCAACTCAATCAATTGTGTGTAAGAATCGAGGCTCAGGATACGGAGTGAGAGATATTAATTATGAAATTACGAAAATGCCCTTAAAGCATAAGTATGACTAAACTACCTCTCTAATTAAAGGAAATGACTTAAAAATCTGCATTCGACCTGATTATGCAATTTACACTACCCAAGATGTATGTTTTAATGGAAAGACTTCGGCATCATTATGCAATACGTGTGATACAAACTTGGATAATCCCTCAAACTCTGTATAACACATGAATGAGAATTCTCTGGAAATATTGTTGAAATCCTAAGTCGATCCTTATGACAGTAATGTGTGAATTAAATGAGAATGATCGTAATGACCAAAAAGATGGTAATGCCCTCGAGCACCTAAATGTCTGATTAATTTGAATGACGTTATACCCTTAAGTTCTGTAATGAATGAATCGTCTGTAAAGGGGCGGAGAGTTAGGACGACTTAATCTCGTTTGAGTACGTGAATGATGGAGGTACCAAATGGTAATTCAGAAAGAAATGGTAGATTTATCTTAGTCTAAAATAACCGAAATACCCTCTTGAGTTAATCGGTAACTATTTATTTGACGAAATTCTGGATTTGTTAATAAGACTTAAATAGTTAAGGTTCCCTTAAGTGTTGAGAAATACGACACGTGTATGCCCATCGCTCACCATATCGATGTAAGGTAGGAGGATCCGCATAAATTGTATGTTCGATTGCTCAAAGTTAAACCGTATAGTAAAGTATGAGGGCGACTGTTCAGACATACAATACAGTCAGTGTTAAGTTTTGATGCACGCTAATTACTCACATCTGAATGTTGGTAAGTATTGTCAAGTTGGGTTACGCCGTATTAAACAAATTCTGGAGGTATGATAAATTGTTAGAGCCCCTGAGAATTATAAATTTTCGTTCTGATATGATTGTGCCATAGTATAAAATTTGTCATGACAGTCAAATAACTAAAAGGCCATGATAGCCTAAATAATCGGAACATCACTGAAAATATATGATAACTTAAAAGATGTAGAACCAATGTTTTGATATAATAATTGAAAAATGTTTTGGACTAATTTGAAAAGAATTTAAAACTTGTTTATAAGTCCAAAAAACTTGAAATTATGTTTGAGGTATTTTAAGAGGTTTTTGACAAAGATTTTTCATGTTTTTAATAGCCAAACTTGACTTTTCACGTCACCAGTATCGATACGGTTGTACCAGTATCGATACCATTTTGCCTCAGTTTGGCCACTGTCAAAACCCGTATCGATACAGCAAACCCTCGTATCGATACGGAGGGGGTCGTTTCGATACGCCACGTCAGCGTACCGATCCCAGTTTAACTACCCCAACGGCTATTTCCAAACGGCCATTTAAACGTCAAAGGGTACCGATACGCCCTCAAGCGTATCGATACGCCTATGCAGGCAAGTGCCCAACGGCTAGTTCCTATGAAGGCCGTATCGATACCGTTCCACGTGTATCGATACCGTTAGCTGCAGAACATCATTTATGAAGGGAAATTAAGTTCTCAACGGCTCCAATTCGTCCTCAACGGCTCCAATTCATCCCCAACGGCTATTAACGGCTACAAACTCATTTGGGAGTATAAAAGGGACCTCCAAGCATCAAGAGAAGACTAATGCTCATATTGTCAAACATCAAATGCTCAAATATTGTCTTAGTGCCTAAATTGTCAATTCTTGTATAGACAAACACTAGTGAGCCAAAATTGTCAAATTTGCTCAAGTGTTTTAGGTTTTGGGTGAGTGCTTAATTGTGCAAACAAACACCTATTAGAGGGTTTTAAGTTTGCTTATTGTTTCTCTTTGTAAAGAGGGTTTTGATCAAGGCTTTGGGTAGAAGCTTGATCGGTTGTAAGGGTTTCCTCATAATCCTAGAAAAGGGAACGAATCAATAGTGGATTGATTGTGAAATCCTTAGTGGGAAGCTAAGGTAGTGGATGTAGACCTTGGTTAGAAGGTTGAACCACTATAAATCATTGTGTCTTTATTCTTTCTAGCTTCCTAAACCCTTCCACCTAAAAATCCCCCTCTCCACCACTTTGTGAGCATAATCGGTTGAACGAATCGAGCACCACACAACTCAACAAAAGACTTTAATTTAGAAATTCTTGAATGTCCGGTTAGAAAACTAATGAGCAAATAGGATACCCGAGTTCTGTGAACCATTGCTTATTTAATGTTGGTAAAATTACCAGAATGTCCATGAACGTCGAAATGACCATAATGCCATTGTAGGCTTAAACGACTAAATAACTCATGATGCGTCTAAACTCTTAAAGATCTTGATGTATCACCTCCTTAATATTTGGGTTAAACCGTTAGTATGAACCCCTTTTAATAGGGGCCACGTTTCAGAAATTCGTTCAAATCGTCAAAAGTTTAATATGTCACATTCCGTAAATGCCAAGTATCTCCAAGAAATGATCTGTCCCACCTAGTGTGTTCCAGGTGTGATATATTCTGTTGAATGGATTGTATAATTATTTAATCATGAATAATATTATGTTTGATGAACTTGGTATATGATGACATTCCCTGTCTATCTGATATATGTCTGCTCAATCTGTATACTTGGTATGTGATCGTTTGATCTGTGATAGTATTGTCTGACTGTTTGATGAATTTGTTAGCACGATCTGTTAGTTTGACCTATGATGGTACAATCTGTTTGCATGATGAATGCTGAAACTGTCTGCTCTGCTCAATAGTATGCCCATTTATCTGTCAAATACATGAACTTCTGTTTCTGATACTCTGAATAGAATATGTCTGTTACATGTATTATGTTACTCATGTCTGGAATCTGAACACCGATTACTATCTGGGGTATACTGATGGGTTATGTTATGAAGTCTCTGTTGGTACAGCCCTGATCAAGCTGGTATATCCTTATGGACTCAAGGTCTCCCCTTGAGTGGCACCTACGCCCATCGGGCCTAGGGTAAGTCCTTATGGACCTAAGGCATCCCCTTAGGTGGCACCTACGCCCATCGGGCCTAAGGTAAGTCCTTATGGATGCAGTTATGGAGGACTGCATATTGGTGTAAGGTTGGAGGGTAGTTCTTGTAAACTTCTGTATGAACATTGAACATTTGCATTTAATCTGTTATGTGCTCATATGATATGATGTTAAGTACTTATGTATGTTTGATTTGCAACTTTAAAACACACTAGGCTTCGTGGTTTAACTTCTCCAACCCGCCACTCTGTTGATCCTCTGAACAATAAGCTCTCTTTTAATACTCAGTAACATAGAAAGAACAAACCTTGTTGTCCTCGGGAATAGTGCTTCACTAAATTAGCGAAACATAAATGAAGACAAGTATTGCCTGGAACATCATAAAAATGTTATGCTTGCCATATATCTGCATGAGCTTATAGCATCTTTTGGTAGTTTTGTATTACTGAGCTTTTCCAAGCTCACGTTGTTTTTTTACCATCGCAGGTTAAAAGATTATAGCATGGTATAATGTTTGACATCAGTGTTCGGAGTTCTCTCGGCGTTGCCTCTGGAGTACGGTACTGTATAGTTAGCGGGCATGTATGTCATGTATTGTTTCCTGTCAGTGTCTGTAAAATACTTTTTGAAATTTTTGTTATGTGTTTAAATGATTTCCTGAAAATGTATTTTAAACAGAAGTTGATTTTACAGTTTAATAAGTGTTTTGAGAAAGAAAAATATTTTCATGTGTATTTTCACCGTGGGTCGCTCTTGTGACCCTAATGTTACTTCTTAGGATTCGTTGTAACGTATAGGCGGGTCTAGGGGGTTACACAATTGTATTCATCGTTAGGGTTTTGAATTAATTTTCTGGGGTTTTAGTTTTATAATTTTTGGGGAAGATGGTGAAAAATAAAATTTTGAAAGTTTGGGGGTTAAATTAGAATTTTTTTTTAAGTAACGGAGACTAACGACCAAGGGACCAAAATAGAAACGATTCTAAACGTAAGTGACCAGAATAATCATTTTTGAATTTTGGTGACCAAAATAGAACACACCCTAAACGAAAGGGACCACTGGTGAAAATTACCCGTTTAAAAAATACGGTAAAAATTCTGGCGAGCTTAACGAGCAAAGAGTCGAACCGAACAACAAGATTTTTTAACGAGCACGAGTCGAGTAAAATTTTAACGAGCTTAACGAGCAACGAGTTGAGTTGAACAAACGAAAATTTTTAACGAGCACGAATTGAGCATTATTCAACTCGCGATCGACTAGTTCGATAAGCACCCCTAACCGTTATATAATGCTATCAAATTTGAACCGTCCAAAATCATAATATCCACAATAACATTCCTTATTTGAAAATTTTATGACCGTAATAATCACAATAGCGTTCATTATATATATACACAACTACAGTAACTATAGTACGACCGAAAATGCGACCGTAATACTTTTTATCACGCGATCTTCACTGGAAATTACCGCAAGGAATTTATGTTTTTGCCTATTAAGTGGACGGGGATGGGATTCTCTAACTAACTTGAATGTGTTCTTTGTAACCGTTCGGACATAGTCAATGTCATTTCACGCGTGTTGTGCGTCGCGTGGTCTAGTCTTGTTATTGGGTGTCACTTTTAATTCCTGATTGTGATTTGGTCTGATGTCGAACAAACGTCAATTGAGTTGAGTTGACTTGGTCTTGGTCGTCCGAGTTTGGGTCAAAAATTGTGAGTTGTTATAGGATTCAAGCAGAAACAAAGCTAGGATTAAAATTAGCAGGTAAACTTAAATATTTAAAAAGCAAGGAGACAAATGTATAATTAATCGAATTTTTTTAATTACACTATAAAGGTTATAGAGAGAGGGTTGGGGGCATGCCCCACTTTAGCCCAAGTCCCTCCGTCCCTAAATCCAAGTCTATAGTATATAAATTAATTTTCACATTCTAATTTTATCGTATTTAATATTTATTTTTTAATTTAAAATTTTAATCATAAATCAAACATCAGTTAAATATATTAGGTCAAATTCTGCATCCATTGAGCAAAAACCATAATGTTTAAATGATAAAATAACCCGGAGCTAAACTAATTAATATCTAAAATAATCAAAGCCTCCGTAGCATAGTGGTAGTGCGTTCGCTTCGTAAGCGAAAGGTCGTGAGTTCAATCCTCGCCGGGGGCTTGTTTTGCTTTGCACATTCACCTAAATTATAGACTTAATAGTGATTCATAAGGTTTAATGAATCTCTCACTGTGTAACTGTTGAAGAGGAAGTTGTTTCAGCTCCCACATTTGGGATTTTGTTTGCTGATCCCGAGGTTTCTAATGTAGATTCGAAAGACAGTTGCTTCCCATTGTTGGCTCGCCGTATTTCCTCCACCATTTTCGCTACGTCGGCGATTTTCGGTCTCTGCTCTGGCACTCTGACCACACAACTCATTGCAATTTGTAGCATCTCCACCATTTCCTCCTCTATATTCGGATACCGTAAGAGTTCCACGTCGAAAACTTCGGCCGTCCACTCTTCTCGAACTACCGAATGCACCCACCTCACCAAATGAACGATCTCCTCGCCACCGGTGGCATGTATCGGTGATCTCCCGGTTAACAGCTCAAGTAAAAACACCCCAAAGCTGTATACATCAGATGCTTGAGTTGTTTTCCTTGTGTCTGTTACTTCCGGCGCACGGTAACCCGCAGCACGCATTACGGGCGGGGGCATTGGACTCATCACTGATGCTAAACCGATATCCGAGATGCAACCGTATCGTTCGGAGTTGAGGAAAATGTTGGAGGCTTTTATGTTCCCATGAACAAGCTTGCCATTGGCTTGTGTGTGGATATAAGCAATACCCCTAGCAGCACCAATTGCAATCTTAAGCCTAGTTTCCCAGTCCAGAACCAAAAGTGTCCTGCCTTCTCCCCTTTTACCTGCATCAAGTTATCATAGATTGAAGATCGAAAAACAGATTACATTAAACAAAACCGACCCGCATTCGAGTATATCGAGTTAGTTTACCGTGTAACAAAGCTGAGACACTTCCCAGGCCATAGTAATCATGAACCACAAGCTTCTCATCTTTTGAATAATAATATGCTCTAAGTGCAGACACATTCTCATGACTGATATGGCCGATCAGAACCATTTGTTGCTCGAACTCCCGTTTCGCAGTGGCTACCTCTTTCAACCTCTTCACCGCCACGGTTGTTGAATCCTCCAAGGCTGCTTTATATGTCACACCAAATGTACCTTTCCCGAGCACCTCAGCAGAAGCACTCAACAAGTCCTCGAGATCGAATGCCAGATTACACCCTTCGAAAAACACAAGCCTGTTGTTCTTGTCATGATTCCCGGAAGCCATTTTCTTCAAAGAGATCTCTTTCTTTTGCGTGTTTTCGGGGAGTTCTCGTCGCTGGTTTCTTCGCCTTGAATGACAACAGATGATCAAAAGGGCAATCAAAACACACAGCAGGACACAAGCTCCGATTATTATCCCCAAGAGTGCAGGCTCACCGAGTCTATTGGCTTTCCTGGAAGGCTGCGAATTCGGTGGTCGGGCGATGGTTGACGATGAAAGATTAGTATTACCAGAAAAAACCGAGATTGGGAATCTTTGAAGAGACTCAGGGATGATACCAGTAAGCTTATTGTTGGACAAATCAAGCTGTTGTAAGCTAGTGATATTGATATCCGGAATATCACCCGAAAGTGAGTTATTCGACAGATTCAAAGCTACCAAGTGACTCGATTTCGACACCGAAGGAGGAATGCTTCCATTGAAGCCATTGTTGGAAAGATCAACAATACTAAGATTACCCCAAGCTGAGAAATCAGGCAATGAACCAGAAAACTGATTGAACTGAAGATGAAGCGAGGTCAAGTTCTCGAGTTCGACAAAATCGGAAGGGAATGAACCGGAAATCGAATTGGATCTAAGGCTCAAGAACTCAAGAGCTGAAAGCCTACTCAGAGTGTTGGGAGGAATAGGGCCATGGAATTCCATTCCAGGCAAATGCAGACCAATAACTCTGGAATTATCACCATTGCATTCCACTCCAATCCAGGTTCTGCAAACAGAGGTTTCCTTGCTCCATTTGAGAGAGCTTGAATGATGATCAATATGTTCAATGAAATCTAACAATGCTTGTTTATCTTCAACTGGATCTGCAATAATCAATGAGAAAATTGCCCCCAGGATGAATATTAACAATGGGTTTATTTTCTTGCTCATTTTCCCAGCTGCCTAGAAAGTAGAACCCAACAATTCAAATCTCAGTGAAAGACAGAATCTTTCGAGGAAACTTTTGGCCACATCTACATGAATTTGAAAAACACAATCATTAAAGAATCTGGAAGCGATCTATAATCAAAAGCATAAACTTTTATAAAAATCGACTCAAATAACATAGTTTTAGCAGGAAATTTTTGAAAAGCAGCAGTCTATCTATTTGATGACTTTTCCCATCGGTTTCCACCTTTTCTCTGTTTGGGTACTGAGAAAATATTAAAAAAACATATCTCTAATCCAACTTTAGTCTTTAGCTAATCAAACACGGCTACTAATTGAAGCAAAGTTGAATAATAGCATTCAAACAATTTTCTCAGCAACCAAACAGTTAATATGCAAACACCAAGGAATCAAAAGACGAAGAAGAACAAACTTACGAGAACCCAAAGCCCAGATCGAATGAACACTCGGGAAAGCTTCAGAAATGATCAAAATTTAAGAACTTGGCACCCTGGAAAATTGAAAAAGAAAGCAAAGATGAACACAGAAAACAAACAAACAAATAAATACAAAAAACACCACCCCCAGTCCCTACATACCGGAAGACCTGGAAAACACCATGTGAATGAATACAAAAAACAGAGTAAGAACTAAGAAAATAAACACACAGAATTTGTTAATTACTTTTATATTTGTATGCATACAGTACGTAGGGATTCATGCAAGTGTTTCCTTTCTGCCATTGACGAATGCTTTGTTAAGCTGGAGCTGGTTTTTAATTTTTGGTAAAGATCAAGGGAAGTTTAAGTTATTAAAACAAAAAAACGAAAGGTCGGGGAATAATTAATGTAAAATGACAAAATATGCCCCCAACGTTTGTATGTTTTGTCATTTGGCCCTTTATTTTTTTTCCAAATATGCCTTTCAACGTTTACTTGTTTTGTCATTTGGCCTTATATTCTTTCTTTTTGTTCAAATATGTCTCAACGTTTCATTCGTAGTCTAAATATGCCCATGTTGGATGTAAACTGTCAATCAACTGACGGTCAACGGCTTGTAAAAAAAGTTTTGACGTGGCATTAGCAGATCTTAATACGTGGCAAGTCCAATCAGCATCAGCTATTGAACGTCAGTTGATTGACGGTTTTCAATTAACGGGGGCATATTTGGATCAAATTGAAACGTTGGGGGTATATTTAGACTACGAATAAAACGTTGAAAGCATATTTAGACTAAAAAAAATAAAAGGTCAAATGATAAAACATGCAAACATTGAGAACATCTTTTGTTATTTCGCCAATAATTAATTGGAGGGGCGGTGGTAAGATTATGTCATTGTAAAGGAATTTTTACAAAATTTAATGATTACATTTGTGGCAAACGATTCAAACTTGTAATGTAAGCATGCGATGTGATATGACCCCATTGCTTCTGAATTAGTATGTATTTGAAAATTAAATTATTAGACCATTTGTCATTTCTTTTTATTTTCTTGACAAATGCTAATGTGCAACATAAAAACTAGAATATTTAAGTTGTGACATCAGAATTCTAGGTATTATCTTGTATTTTACTAAAAACGAGTGGAACAAATAATGAAAGTTATTTTAAATATATATATATATTAATTACTTTTTAAATAAGTGTCAATTTCTTTTTAAGATGTTTTTTTAAAGTTTAAGGTTTGCACAAAGTTGATGATAATCAAGACAGAGTGACAATAAACAAGAGAGGCATATAAGCGTTGAATTAAAAAATTAACCAACATTAATAAATATATAATCTAAAATTTAAGAAAAAATTAATTTTTTTTGTTTAACTATTGGTTTCTTACCTATTGGCAGACTAATCTAAATTGAATTTTACATATGTTTATTATGCGGACGACCATCTCAACTAAATTTTTTCCATTCGTAACGCCATAATTCTAACTTCTAATGTTACTTAAGAGATCTAACATCCTATCCTACTAGATCAGATGGTTGTTGATAAAATGAAATTTAATTTAAATTATCATTAAATTAAAAAAAAAAAATTGAATCATAATCCGCTTATGTTCTCTCAATAGTTTTGTACATGATCGTTACTCGTTTTTATAAAATATCATGAATTATATAAACTTAGTTTATATATATATATATAACAATTTTTTTAAACCTAGCTAATCAAACATGGCTGCTAATTGATAAGTTTTCAATATTTTCATAATATATATGATTCTTTGAAGAAGGTCACATGCAGCCACCGGTGACCTAACAACGTAAATAATATAATATTATTTGAGAAAGGGACGGTAGCAGCACGCTCTGATTTTAGAAGTTGACTTTATTAGATTTATTCCTTATTTAATATTTTATTATTAATACAACGGACAAACCGGAAAACCATTAAAGAGAGGGCAAATCACCTAATGAATTGCCGACGGTGACATAGCTCACATGACAGCGCCACCACACGTTTCAACTCTAACTTATTAGGATGAACTATCAAAACGGTCCCTCGTGTACATTTTTGTTTACTAATTTTAAAAAAAGTTAATATTATGATTATTTTTATTTTTATTTTTTTTATATCCGGTGATTCGAATATTAATTGTTGATAAATAATTAATGATGTACAGGTTTGACATAGCAAAAAAAAAAAAATACTCAATAGTCATTAAACTATTACCTCACTTTTATTTTGATCATATAATTAAATATAATTTTTATAATTATACAATTAGTGCTATATGTTTACACATGTAATTTATATAATAGTGTGACTTCGTCTATCCCTGTCTACCATCTACTTAATCCATGATACAAACTATACAAAACTTTCAAATCAAATATAATAAACCCTTCAAATACATTCAAATCTATATATATTTTATATGTTACAATAGTAAGTATATTAATCAAATTAAAATTTAGTTTTTTTAGTAATTTCAAATATTTTATTATATGTAAATTTATTTTTTATTAAATATGTTTGATTGAATTTTAATGTGTTTTTAAATGTGTGAACTTCTAGTCACATCATTCCCTCAAATGAACCTTTCTTCTTAAATTATTTAATTAGGTTATTCAAGATTTTTTAATCACCTATATATAATTCATTGATCGACTAATTCAAATTAAACATTGTAAAGATTTACCAAGAAAATGATCCTTTCAACTCAATTGTTCAATTCATAACGTGAGAATTTGAACATTTGATCTTTCTTAAGGTGTTTATATATATATATATTGTTTAAGACCTGATATCTGACAGTTACCTAGATTTTTGATTAAAATCTAGGTTTTACTACACAATAAATATCTAAATTATATTTTTTTTACAATAGGTGTATGGAATATTTTTTTAGCTAGAATAGGTTGTACTCGTGTTTCATTCATGTAGATTTTTATTCATAAAATCGGATGCAGTGAGCCCGTGCTAGCATTGTAGCCGAACTTAACAGCCAAGCCACCTTTGTCCTAAAAGCCCATTTGAAAAGAAAAAGGAAAATAAAAACCCATGAGAAATGTAAAATTTGGGTCATGAAACTGTTCATTTGTAGGAACTTTATTTTGAAATGCATATTACCGTGTCTGATACAATAGACAGGTCCAAAAATATTTTTAAGAGTAAATACATATAAAATTGTAAAAATTTAAAGTAGACACAAATTATAAAAATATAAAAATTAAATATTAATTTATAATTTTTTTAAATTAAAGTTAACTGTGTGAATTTTAAAAAGTCTAAGATAGACACAAACTTACTTAACCATACACATACATCTACGGCTGTGTAACAATATAATTACAACTTGGTTCAACTTCACACATAAAAATTTAATTTGATTTGACTCGAATCGTAATTCATAAAGCCGAATTAAAAAAAATCTTCAAATTAAGCTTAATTATATAATAAAACTTCAGATAACTCAAAATTTTTAAATAATTTTTATGTTCAAGTCGAACTTCTTAATTTTGCTTGATATACGTATGTCACATATAAAAAAATATATGTATATATATGTATACACATCGTATACGGTTATAAAAAATTATTTAAATTGAAACTTATTAGTACAACAACATTCGAGCATAAAACTAATCAAGCATTCGAGCATAATTGAAAGAGGGAATAACACACGTCCCAATTTTAAAGAGACGTCACTCATGACGTCATCAGATGTAGCCGTGTGCCAAATTTAAACGATAAAAGTTTGTTGTAATATCCCATGTCTTTATGTTACATAATTTTTTTAACCGTATTAAAAAGTTAATAAATCTAAATTAATTTAAACTCAACCTCTCAAACTATTAACGTTTATTATTATTTATATATTTATCGATATCTAATCAATTATTTAATTAATTCAAATTAAGTATGGTAGATGTTCAATATAAAGAGTAATATTCTTAACTTAATTTGTTTTGTTCATGTCAGCAGAATTCAAAATTATGACTTTGTATAAAAAAATCTAACGTCTCATCTTAATAGTAATTTTTTTAGTTTAGCGTCTAACGTTTGTTTCAGGCTAAACTGATGCCTAATGTTTACTTCCGTAACTCAAATCAAGTTTTTTCGTCAATGGTCGCTAAGAAAAATACAGTTATCCAATTATAACATCACATATGGCTTGATTATTTTTTTTCCTGAATTTCTTAAAAAATATAAATTTCTTAAAAAACCCAAAATTTTATTTTTTCTAATAAAACCTACAAGTTACAATTTTTTCACTGTCTGATATCCAACCTACGTCGGTAGTTCACCGTTTACCACTCAAAGTTGCGTATCTCACCATTTGACATTTTCTATTCTCTAGCCGTCAGCCAAAAGCCTAATCAATCTTTTTTTTATGGCTAGATGTTATGTTTCGTATTTTTATTAAAAAATAAAATTCATTTTAAAGTTATCATGAAATTTTTTTATTTAAATTACAAAATAATACATTAAACATTGATTTAATCTAAAACAAAATTTTTGCACTTAGTAAAAATTGTCAAATTTTGACAATTTTTGAGGTAGTGCAAAAATTGTCAAATTTTGACAAATTTTGAGGTTTAAACTCGAATATATTCGAGCAGGAGCAGCTTTGTGTATGACATGACGTTTGCTTTTGTTCTTTAACAAATCGTTTAATCTGCGTCTCTCATTTCCACTTCCTTTTGTCTTGCTTGCTAGTTGCTAGTATTTGTTCCATAAACACGTAGCGTGCCCTTCACACTGCATGACAAATACGAATGCACTAATCAACAATTTCAATCTTTCTTCTTCTTCTTCTTCTTCTTCGTTTCTGGGTACGAACACGACATTTGTTTTTGCGTCAAAAGTTTCTGGCTTTCTTCTTCTGATAACTTTCTGGTTAGTTTTTTTTTCTCTCTCTTCAGTTTATCTCATTTGGAAATACAAAGGGTTTTTGTTTTTGGGTGCATTTATTTCATGCGTTAATCAGATATTCAAAACCTCCCCTTTTATCCCACGTTTATTTGCTTCGAAATGAATCAAATTCTAATTGCTGAGAAAAAGGTTGAGTCTTTTCCTTCTAATGGTAACTTGAGTGGGGCAGAGTTAAACTTAGTTGCTTGTTAACTTTTTAGTATTTTATTTACAAAAAAATTAACCTTTGAATCTCTTGAAGTTTCATTTTCTTGAGGTATTTTCAGGTTTGAAGATCAAAGGAAAGAGTAATGATGGGGGATTTATGGACTATGTTCTGTGGGGAATCTGCTTGTTCAGATAGTGATGGAAAGCCATGTGATTCTACTTTGTGGCATTTCATCAATCACTCTTCCTGCACTAATCAATTGATGATAATTTGCTTCAATGTCCTGCTCCTCATCATGCTCTTATTCAACATGATTCGAAAGCCATCATCGAAAACAGTTCGAATTCCTTCGCACTTTCTAAACCGATCTGCTTTGCAGATAGCTTCTGCTGTTGTTAATGGTTGTATTGGATTGGTGTACTTGTGCTTTGGCATTTGGACTTTGGAAGAGAAGTTGAGGAAAACACAGACTGTTTTGCCTTTGAATTGGTGGCTGCTGTTACTGTTTCAGGGCTGCACATGGTTATTGGTGGGGTTTACTGTGAGCTTTAGGGGCAACCAACTTCCCAAGATGCCGATTCGATTACTTTCGATTCTTGCAGTCATATATGCTGTTGTTGTTTGTGTTTTGTCCATTTTTGCTGCTGTTCTGAATAAACAAGTGACAATAAAAATAGTTTTGGATACTCTGTCCTTAACCGGAGCAATATTGTTGTTGTTTTGTGTTGACAAGGGATATGTGTATGAAGATGGTGTTCATAACACAAATGAAAGTGGACTTTATGAGCCTTTAAATGGTGAGGCCAACGACAGTACCAAAGTCGATTACGCCGCTCTAGTTACACCATTTGCCACTGCTGGGTGCTTTAGCAAATTCTCCTTTCGGTGGTTGAATCCTTTGATGAAGAAAGGTAGGGAGAAGACACTGACGGAAGACGATATGCCTAAGTTACACGAGGCAGAGAGAGCGGAAAGCTGCTATCTGTTGTTCTTGGAGCAATTGAACAGGCAAAAGCAAGCCAAACCATCATCACATCCATCTATTCTGAAGACCATAATAATATGCCACTGGAGAGAGATTTTTGCCTCGGGATTTTTCGCTTTGCTTAAGATACTCACACTGTCTGCTGGCCCTATGATTCTTAACGCTTTCATTTTGGTTGCCGAGGGAAAAGGAAGTTTCGAATATGAAGGTTATGTATTGGCCATATCACTCTTCTTTGCAAAATGTTTAGAATCCTTGTCACAAAGACAATGGTATTTTCGAACTAGACTAATAGGTCTAAAAGTAAGGTCTTTGCTCACAGCAGCAATATATAAGAAGCAACTGAGATTATCCAATGCTGCAAGGCAGATGCACTCGAGTGGCGAGATAACGAATTATGTTACAGTTGATGCCTATAGGATCGGAGAATTTCCTTTCTGGTTCCATCAGACTTGGACAACAAGCCTTCAGCTGTGCATTGCTCTATTGATTCTCTTCCGTGCCGTGGGAATAGCCACGTTTGCGGCCCTAGTTGTTATCATCCTCACTGTCCTGTGCAATGCTCCACTGGCCAAGTTACAGCACAAGTTTCAGAGAAATCTAATGGTTGCACAAGATGCGAGACTTAAGGCTAGTTCCGAGGCTCTTATAAACATGAAGGTGCTGAAGCTATATGCATGGGAGAGCCATTTTAAGAAAGTCATAGAAAATTTAAGGGCTGTGGAATACAAGTGGTTATCGGCGGTGCAGTTGCGAAAAGCATATAATGGCTTTCTGTTTTGGTCTTCCCCAGTATTGGTCTCTGCTGCTACCTTTGGGGCATGTTATTTCTTAAAAATTCCTTTGCATGCTAGCAATGTCTTCACTTTTGTTGCCACACTACGTCTTGTTCAGGATCCAATTAGAGCTATACCTGATGTTATTGGGATAGTCATTCAAGCAAATGTTGCATTTGCGCGAGTTGTGAAGTTCCTCGAGGCACCAGAGCTGCAGAGTGCAAATGTCCGGAAAAAACGCCATATGGAGCACACTGACTTAGCCATTTCTATTAAATCAGGAGGGTTTTCCTGGGAAGAGAATGCTTCAAAACCCACCCTAAGAAACATAACTTTAGAGGTTAAGATGGGGGGAAAAGTGGCTGTTTGTGGAGAAGTTGGCTCCGGTAAATCAACCTTGTTAGCCGCAATAATCGGAGAAGTTCCTAACGTCCAAGGATCTGTAAGTCATAAAACTTGGAAAATGGACTGAATGAATTTAGCCTTTTCTCCTAGCATATAGTTTTTCTGCTTGTAATTTGCTCCATTGTCCAATGTACAGATTCAAGTATTTGGAAAGATTGCCTATGTTTCTCAAACAGCCTGGATCCAGACAGGAACGATACAAGAGAACATATTATTTGGATCTGCCATGGATAGGCAGCGATATGAAGAAACGCTCGAGAGGTGTTCATTGGTGAAGGACCTTGAATTGTTTCCCTATGGTGATCAAACCGAAATAGGTGAAAGAGGAGTGAATCTTAGTGGTGGCCAGAAGCAGCGAATTCAACTTGCTCGCGCACTCTATCAGGATGCTGATATATATCTCTTGGATGATCCATTCAGTGCTGTGGATGCTCACACAGCTTCAAGTTTATTTAATGTATGACCAAAATCTACTATCACCTGGCAATTTGTTTTATTATCAACATATATGCCAAAGCTGACTTATATTGTTGCAGGAATATGTTATGGAAGCTCTTGCAGCAAAGGCAGTTTTACTTGTGACACATCAAGTTGATTTCCTACCGGCTTTTGATTCCGTTTTGGTTAGTATACATTCCTCGAGTTTGTAGGATTATTCTTTCTTTGCTCCCTATGAACATTCTAAAGTTGATTTTATTCACAGTTAATGTCAGACGGGGAGATCCTTCAAGCAGATTCGTATCACGATTTATTGGCTTCCAGTCAAGAGTTTCAGGATCTTGTCAATGCACACAAGGAAACTGCTGGTGGTGGAAGAGTTGCTGAAGTTAACCCTCCGACGGGACATGGAACATCCACTACAGAGATCAAGAAGAGTTATGTGGAAAAAGAGTTTAAAGAACCAAAAGGCGACCAACTGATCAAGCAAGAGGAAAGGGAAAGAGGAGATATAGGACTTAAGCCATACATCCAGTACCTCAATCAAAACAAAGGCTTTTTGTTCTTCTCCATTGCTAATTTGTGTCAACTTCTTTTCGTGGGGGGTCAGATAGCACAGAACTCTTGGATGGCTGCTAATGTAGACAATCCTAATGTTAGCTCACTGAAACTGATTGCGGTTTATTTGGCAATCGGAGTTTTCTCTACTCTGTTGTTGCTTTGTAGATCACTTTCCGTAGTTACCTTGGGTATTAGATCTTCAAAATCTCTATTTTCACAGCTACTAGATTCTCTTTTTCATGCACCTATGTCATTTTACGACTCGACTCCTCTTGGAAGAATACTAAGTCGGGTAAGCATCTCACTCGAATATTGAGCACATGGTTGGCTGAAAATGATAGGCCTAACTTACATTTATCCTTTTTTGATTTTCAAATAGGTATCTGTTGATCTGAGCATTGTTGATCTTGATGTACCATTTAGTTTAATATTTGCTTGTGTGGCTACCATGAATGCTTATAGCAATCTTGGAGTTCTGGCTGTTGTTACCTGGCAAGTCCTATTTGTTTCGGTACCGGTTATTTATGCGGCGATTCGCCTACAGGTAACACTACAAGTTTCTTTCAATTGATAGACTTCACATTCAGGAAGAATTCCTATCTGCATTGAACTTGACAATTCAAGTTGATTTTGCATGAATGTTATTAACCTTGAAAACTTTTTTTGTACGTAGAACTATTACTTTTCCACCGCAAAAGAGTTGATGAGGATAAATGGCACAACCAAATCCTTGGTAGCAAACCATCTAGCCGAGTCGATAGCTGGAGCCGTCACGATAAGGGCTTTTGAAGAGGAAGAACGGTTCTTTGCAAAGACCCTCGACCTTATTGACACTAATGCTAGTCCTTTCTTCCACAGTTTTTCAGCAAATGAATGGTTGATCCAGCGGTTAGAGACACTTAGTGCTACTGTTTTGGCCTCTGCAGCACTCTGCATGGTTTTGCTTCCTCCCGGGACTTTCAGTTCTGGTTAGTATAACACACTCATACTTGATTATACTGACACAACTCACAAGAATCTCGTATAGACAAATGGTTTTCCGTATCGATCCATGAAAACTACTCATGTTATTGCAGGGTTTATCGGAATGGCTCTTTCTTACGGCCTTTCATTGAATATCTCCCTTGTGTTTTCGATTCAAAACCAGTGCACCATAGCAAATTACATCATTTCTGTAGAAAGGCTTAACCAATACATGCATATACCAAGTGAAGCCCCTGAAGTGATCGAGCCGAATCGTCCTCCATCCAATTGGCCAACGGTGGGCAAAGTCGATATCCATGATTTGCAGGTATATATTTTCTTTGCATATACATAATCTGTCCATGATTTGCAGTTATATTGAGAAATTTCATTCAAACAGATAAGATATCGGTCGGATTCACCATTAGTTCTTCGAGGCATCAGTTGCACGTTTCAAGGAGGGCACAAAATTGGTATTGTTGGCCGAACTGGAAGTGGGAAGACAACTCTAATCAGTGCATTATTCCGTCTGGTTGAGCCAGCTGGAGGGAAGATTATAGTTGATGGCATTGACATCTCTACTATTGGCCTACACGATCTGAGGTCACGTTTCGGAATAATTCCTCAGGATCCTACCCTTTTTAATGGAACCGTGAGATACAATTTGGATCCTCTATCCCAACATAATGACCAGGAGATATGGGAGGTAAATTTCGACCCCTTTTTTGCCGAGCGATTGCTCCCTTTGTGTTAATGCTAAAAATATTGTGTATTAGCTGAGCCTGACTTTACATCTGCATTTGAAGGTTCTTGACAAATGCCAACTTCGAGAGGCAGTTCAGGATAAAGAAGACGGACTAGACTCCTTGGGTAAGTTATCTGAAAATTGACCATTCTTGTAGGCTTAGTCTCTTTATAGTGGCAATTTACTGAAGAAAAAAACCAATCGGTCATGCAGTTGTGGAAGATGGATCCAATTGGAGCATGGGGCAACGACAATTGTTCTGTTTGGGGCGTGCTCTCTTGAGGAGAAGTCGAGTGCTGGTGCTCGATGAAGCAACTGCATCGATCGATAATGCAACGGACTTGATTTTACAAAAAACCATCCGCACCGAATTCGCAGATTGTACTGTTATCACAGTTGCACATAGGATACCAACCGTTATGGATTGCACGATGGTACTTGCGATCAGTGACGGTGAGTTCCTTTACCGTTACGCAGAATGTACTTTGCTCTGCATGCACTCCTTTCAACTTAGCAAAATGAATGCTATTTTCATTATATATTCAGGCAAACTTGTGGAGTACGATGAGCCGACGAAATTAATGGAGAGACAAGGCTCGCTGTTCGGGCAACTTGTGAAGGAATACTGGTCCCATTATCACTCTGCAGAGTCACATTGAGGTTTGGAACCTTTTCCCTAGGCAGAACTCCTTTCCCTCCCCTCCCCCGGGCTTGATCCGAAGCAGCGAAATCAAGAAGCCGTGGATGTTGGATCAAATATGTTGCTGGGTTTGAAAAGGAAGTTGAAGACAAGCTATACTTATCGGCTTTCGTGGAAGCAGAAGCGATTATGGGGTATTTTAGAGGTGCCATTTTAACATCATTGTTCCTTGTTTCTCAAGGCAATGAATCAGTAATTTTGTCTAACCTCTTTTTCAACTAAGCCTGATGCTCTAGATTATACTGCTCTTAATTGTTTTCAGAACTTGGAAACTTGTTACAATTCTCAGTAGCTAAGTCCCAGCCAAAAGCTTGCTATTATGGCTTGTAGCATATAAAGTAGAAACTATACATATGTTAAGTTGTTGCAGATATGGCAATATTGTTCTCATCCTTGGTAGAGCGATCCATTCGGGTTGTCTTTGGTTCGGGTCTATCGGTTCGAGTTCATTTCGGTTCAACTAAAAACCAGTTCATTTTTTGTTCGGTTTCGGGTTTCGGGTCAAATTTCTGGTAAGCATGTTCAGTTCGGTTTCGGGTAAATCGGTTCGATTTTCGAGTCTCGGGTCAAGTTTGTCAGGTCTATTTATAACCACTTATATTAAATTTATTAGTTGACTAATACGGAGAATAGAAATCATTTGCCGCTTTTCAGTGCTCTTTTTATGTTCTCACACTAAAAAAACTAATTTTATGGTTTAGGGTTAATGTTTAAGGTTAGGGTAAGTGTTAAAGTTTAGTGAATTAGGGTATGGTATATTTTTTAGAGTCCAAGGTCTATGGTTTAGGATTTAGAATTTAAGATTAAAGCTTAGAATTTAATTTTTTAGTGTTGGAGTATAGAAAGAGACATCAAAGAGGGACATTGAGTTATTGTCCTTAATCCAGATTGAATATTATAAAAATTCATTCTGAAGACGATTCTTTTAGTTTAATTAGTTGACTAATTCAGATTGAATAATATATCCCGTCGATAATTGATTTTTTTTAATACAGTTCTTCAAACGTTTTTCAATGCTTAAAATTATTTAAAAAAACAATACTTCATTTAAAATTTGAAAATTCAACATTTTCGACCATTAGTAGTCCATGCTTCTAGATATGCATAATGCTTATTATGCCCATTGACTCACCGAAAAGTGGAAACTCGCGGAAATTCCACAAGCCATGGACTTACAAAATGCCACCATTTTCAACCAGAATTTTGGGATGGACTTGTCCGACTTAATATAAATTAGATTTTATTATAAAATAAATGTCTAAATTGTATCGAATTTTTCTAGGTAATTAAATTTATTTAGATAGAATATATGCTAAAATAAGTCACGTGTCAAATAGTATTGAATGTTATGTTATTCTTTTAACTCCAGACACGTAAAACAAAAATAAAACATTAAACCTTTTTTTGACAAAAATAAACCTTAAACACTTAAAGTGAAAAAGGCGTAATAATTTAAACATTCATTTTATAATAAAACAAAAAAACTAATATTAAACAAATCATAACAAATACAGAGACTTCACTAAATAAGCATAAAAGAATGTCAATGAAAGCAATGCAAGTATAAATAGGAGTGTTTAATCGGTCGGTTCGACTGAATTAACTATCAAAAATTCATTAACTGAATTTTTTTTCTATTAACCGCTAAATAAACTGAAAATTTTTAAAAATTTTTAATCGAACCGAAAAAACCAATCAATAAATTTTATTTAAAGGATGTCAGTTTTTAAAATTTTGTTTAAAAAATGTCAATTATTTAGAAATGAGTGTTATTTATATATTTTCAATATTTTTAAACTCTATTAACAGACACCCTAAGTGACCTAACTATGTGGCTCCACCCATAATTCGGTTGAACCAGAACACGTAGTCACCTGATTACCAGGAAACCTCAGCCTCCCAAATATTATGTTTTTTGTACGTGTGTGTATAAAATTGCAGGTGAGGAGCTCATCCCCTTGTGTCCTGGTGGCAAAGATAGATGTTCATCATCTCTTGAGACCCGGGTTCGAGCACCAGTAATGCATGTTGTGTGTGCCGTCATTGAAAAGACTAAGAAAGTTGAACAGATGCTACCCTTACATCGCACCAACATATTAAAAAAAATTACAAGTGACGACATTGGTGTTCAATAATCAATACTAATAAACAAAGCTATGTAGATTCGGGACAAAAATTTATGGATTCCGGCAAGGTGGCTGTGCCCTCACCTTCCCCTTGTTCGTGAACCCAATCGCCAGCTTCCCTTCTCGACGGGGATTAGGGTTTGTAGATTAGGGATTGAGCTTGAGATTAGACTTTAAATTTTTTTAATTGAGATTTGACATGGCATTAAAATTTTAAAATATGTCGTGTTATGAAAAATATTAGGCATGTCATTTTAAAGGGATTAAAATAAGAGCAACTAATTCGAAAGTTAAATTATTAAATTAAAAAATTTAAATTTTAGCAGTTAAATTATTAAATTAACAGCGTAATTTACCTTAAAAATAAATAATTAATTGAAAACTGAAAATTCAACATTTTCGACTATTAGTAGTCTATGCTTCTAGATATACATAATGCTTATGAGTTATGTCCATTGAGGCATTGACTCACCGAAAAGTGGAAACTCGAAGAAATTCCATAACCATAGACTTACAGAAAAGCTATAATTTTCAACTAGATTTTAGGGATGGACCTGTCCGACTTAATATAATTATTTTAATTATATAATACATATATTAATTATTTTAAAGTATAACGGCCAATAACCCTAGTTTTTTTTTCTCTAATAACCCTATGTCGCCGGTAAATTTCTTTAATTTTTCTGCGTTAGATGGCGATCGGCAACCACTTAGCTATTGATTGTCGATCGCCGGTGTTTATTATTTTTTTTACTTTTTTTCTAATAAGAATCTCTGCCTTTATGTCACGCGTTTTCTTTGTCCCTGTGACATGTTTTCTTTGGTTTTGTGGTTTTGTTTCATATGTTCTTGTAGCATAATTCATTATACCCTAACGGTCGATCGTTGCTCGCATAGAGGTTTTAATCGGCTCTAGTTCCTGATTATGATTTTGTCGGTGGTCATGGAAAGTTAGATCCTCACTCAGTTGATGGTTATTTGCCGATGTAATCAATCCTGGGTAGCAGAATATTCTGCATGATAGTTTGGATCGCTCACCACTTCTTTTCATTAGTTATGAGTTTCGATTGGATAGAGACAAGAAGATTTAAGAAGTTTATAAATTTTGATGGTATGCTTATTTTCATAGAAATTTTTTACTTTTTTTATTTTTTAGTTGTAAGAAATTTGGGTAAATTAGTCGCGTTGTGATCGTGATTTCTTTTATTTTTATAATAAAAATTGAGTGGTCATATTTTAAAAAATATTTTAAAAAATAGTAAACTGACTTAACCAATCCAATCGATTGATGTGAAGTCAATTTAATTAGTTAATCAAATTATGGTATAAGATAACCGATTAGGAGTCCATTTGGGAATGCTTTCAGCGGAGATATATTGTCAAACAGTTGACATCTGATCAACAAGTTTGAGTTATTCGAATTTTATTGTATAACTCAAATTTTATTTAGATTTTTTGGTCGAGTTAAGTTTATGAAATTATCAACTGAATTAAATAATTTAGTTTTTTTCGAGTCGAGTCAAGTTTTAGTCACCCTTAATAATTGTACTTAAAAATTTAATTAAGTGACTTCGAATGTAGTTTATCTTTTATTTTATTGGTTTGGAAGACTTTGATTCTATTGGATGGAGCTGCACTTCAAGTCTATATAAAGATGAAGCTCATCAGCGCATTAGAAGCACACATCTCTTAGCAAAAATGACAAGAATTTTAGTTTCACCGCTCTTCTTTCTTGTTTTAGTTGCAGCACTGATCGGAGCTTGCCGTGCCGGTGGCATCGCCATCTATTGGGGTCAAAACGGAAACGAGGGCACCTTGGAAGCAACCTGTGCCACCGGCAGATACACCTACGTTAACATAGCTTTCCTCAACAAATTCGGCAATGGTCAAACCCCCGGAATCAACTTGGCCGGCCACTGTAATCCAGCATCCAACGGTTGCACCGCCGTCAGCAACGGCATAAGGAGCTGCCAAAGCAGAGGAATCAAGGTCATGCTCTCCATTGGAGGCGGCGCTGGCAGCTACTCACTGTCTTCCCAAGCAGACGCCAGAAACGTAGCTGATTACCTATGGAACAACTTCTTGGGTGGCAGTTCGAGTTCCCGTCCACTCGGCAATGCCGTCTTAGACGGCATCGACTTTGATATCGAGCTCGGGTCGACGCAAAACTACGACCACCTCGCTCGATATCTGTCGGCCTACAGCAACCGAGGGAGAAAGGTGTATTTAACAGCAGCTCCTCAGTGTCCGTTTCCCGACAGATACTTGGGTGCTGCTCTTAATACAGGCCTTTTTGACTACGTTTGGGTTCAGTTTTATAACAATCCGCAATGCCAGTACACGTCGGGCAACATTAACAACCTCGTGAACTCGTGGAACCGGTGGACTTCGTCGATAAACGCCAGGAACATATTTTTAGGGTTGCCGGCGGCACCGGCGGCGGCCGGAAGTGGGTACGTTCCGCCTAATGTGTTGACTTCTCAAATTCTTCCGGTTATCAAGCGTTCATCAAAGTATGGCGGCGTTATGCTTTGGAATAAGTTCTATGACGATCAAAATGGTTACAGTGCCGCCATTAAAGCTAGTGTGTGAGGCAAGACTTGGTCTTCTTCGCTAATGTTATAATTTCGACATCGTTTCGATAATAAAATAATGATGGATTCTCTTTATGAATGTAGAATTAAATAAATAATTAACTGAGTTTGTCCAAGAGGTAAGTAGTTTAATATTGTTTAAGCAAATTTTGAGTTCGAAACCTAGTATATATATATAAAAAATTCGTTTAAAAACTCTAAAAAACCGAAAAAGTAACTAAAAATAAATAAATAATTTAACATGAACAAAGTGCATTTACTGTTGTTATGTTGGCACTCGTTTCTCCTATAGGATTTAGTTTTAAAATTTGGAATGGGTTGTCCCATTGTGAAGGTTACTTAAAGAGTTTTAATTTGTCTCGGTGGAAAAATAGAACACATTTATTCTTAGAGATACGAGTTCAAATTACAAATATATTATTTTTTTATTTAAGTATCATAGGAGACGAGTTTTAATTCAGTTTGGAGTCAAATTAGATCTAATCTCGTTTTAGGGGTAAAATTTTTAGGTTTATATCACAAATAAGTATTTAAAATATACTATTTTTTTATTTAAATATCTAAAGTATTTTTTCATCAATATAGGTACTCAAAATATATGACCTTTTACATCTAAGTACCTAAAGCATTGTTTCGTCAAAGTAGGTACTTAAAGTATATATTTTTTGCTCCAAAGTAGGTACCTAAAGTATTTTTAGGCTTAACTATAAAATAAGTGCCTAGATTATGCCTCTTTTTTGTAACAGGTGCCTAAAGCATTTTTTGATTTAAATAAGTGCCTAAAGTTTCATTTTTGGCTGAAATAGGTACCTAAAGTTTCATTTTTGGCTTGTTTTAAAGTCAATAGAGGCACCTACTTTAGCCAAAAAAGAAAATTCGAGGCACCTATTTCAACCAAAAAAGTTTAGGCACCTATTAAAAAAAATATATTGTTTAGGCACTTATTTTATAGTCAAGCCTTTTTTTAATAATGTCACATGTCAAGTTTTAAAAATCTAGATGAAACATATATATATTTAAGAAACTATTTTGACCAAAAAATATTTTATGTATTTAGATAAAAAAATAATATACTTTAAGTACTTATTTGTGATATAAATTTTTATTTTTATATTTTTTTCGTTCACAACTCGAAACTTTAATTAAAAATTGTTCAACTCTTTACTATTCAATTCGAAAGATATGACAAGCCTATTGTAAACTGTCTTGAGATATAATGTCCAAACTCCAAAGGTATATATGTGTTGGACAATTAATCTCATTTAAGAATTAGATTATTCATCGATCAAATTTTAAATATTTTTTAATTCTACTATACTCTACTAATTAATAACAATAAATGCTTATTTTAAATTTAATTATAAAATATCAAAATATATATTAATTTGGCAGGTGGGTAAATACATCTTTAGCCCCTAGTTTGTTTCAAAATATTCATGTTGTGAAGAATTCAAATGGCTTAATCATTATATTTGTAGGTTGTTCTTCTCATGTCACATGATTTAATTTAATCGAATTTTTTTTGTACTTTTTTTCTGATAAAATGACCATTAATCTTAATATATTAAGGGTAAACTACATAAATGACCACCATACTATTGGAAAAGTCGTGATTTGATCACCTTACTTTTTTTCGAAGCAATTAAACCACCATACTATTAAATTGGGTGAAATTTGACCACCAGCCGTTAGATGTTAACGGTAGGGTGACGTGGCAGTTAAAAAATTAAGGGTATAATTACACATTTGGTTCTTATTATTTACACATTCTTTCAATTTAGTCCTAATTTTAAACTAATAAAATAAATTAATTAATTTTAATCTATGAAATATTGTTCTATCTGACAATTCTTCATCACTTATGTTTTGTTGTGTGTTCTTTTCATATGCAGTTGTGACAAGTTGGCTACCCTATTTAATTTTTGGACATTACGATTTATTTCAGTCGTGAATAATTCTCATAAAAAATTCTCAACATATCATAAGATTCTCGTTTAGGGTATCTCTTTTGAGCAAATACTTTTATACATACTTCTTGTTCTGCTCCATGGGTTTAAAAACAGGTTTAGCCTCTCCTAACCTACATCTTCAGACTTCAATACGTTCTAGACCATATTTTCATTGGTTCAATATAATTCCTCTTTGGATCTCAAAATTTCAAGTCTAAAGAAATATTTGAGCTCTCCTAGATTGTTTATCTTGAAATTATAGTAGAATATGCTCTTAATATTTACCCTTTTACAATGTACATATATTTTACAGACAAAGTAATTTGAACATGTGTCTCTTAAAATGAACGTTATTCGTTTTTTATTTTCCATTAAAATCACTTGTTAAATTATGCTCTCACTTATTTTATAAACGTTGAATGAATATATTTACTTTAATGACAGTCTACTTACAAAAGAGCTTCCTTCAGTTTAATATTCTACTATCTAGAGGCTTGTTTCAAATCATAAAAAGACTTTTATAAGGACAAACTCCTGGATTAAGAATTAATCATTCAAGTCATTTAATGTTTATATTATCTTAGTTTTTAGACTTAAGGTTTGGTTCATTCCATATTATTTCCACCTTATTAAAATTTAATTTTAAGGCGTTTATTTATAATCAGTACATAATACATATGATATAAAATTATAAATTGACAAGTAATAATTTAAATTAAAATTTTAATTCAATCTTATAAGTAAATATTATCGGCCATCATTTTTAGCATAATTATCATGAAATTGATATTAGAAGGCACCAAAAATTTTATAGTCAACTGAGTTCTTACAAACTAATAACATATACCAACTTATATACAAGAGTCTATTGCTAAGAAAACCTTATATATGCAAGAGTCTAAATTTTTTCATAAATGACGTGTAATTTGATTTATGGGCGGATCAAATCGGTATTCTTGCTCCATCATTGATTTGATTATTTACAACGTATCTTAATTTTTATAATAGAAATTTATTTCTTTTTTTTTTCTTTATGTATTCTCCAACATTAAAAAATTAAATTTAAAGTTTAAGGTGTATCATTTAATTTCTAGGATTTATAATTTGAGGTTAGAGCGTAGAGTTTAATTTATTTTAGTGTTGGAGTATACATAGAAACATAAAAAGGATTTTTGTTATAATTGTTAACCCAAAAGACACTATAAATTCCGAATAGAAATCCTCTACTGCTTTTTGGTGTCTATATTTATGCCTCCATACTAAAAATATTGTTTATGGTTTATAGTTAGAGTTTTAAAAAAATTGGGGTATGATCTATTTTTTTTAAGATATAAGGGTATGATTTATGGTTAGAGTTTAGAAATTTTTAGTGTTAGGACATAGAAATGACACCGAAAAGGGTCAGAGATTTTTTGTCCATAAATTCCACAACCCATAAGACGTGTGGAATTGAATTTCATTTTCAAACAGAACAAAAATATTTCGCTTCTTTTTGGTATCTCATTTCATGTTTCAATATTAAAAAATTAAATTTTAAAATTTAAACCTTAAAATCTTTAAATAATACATTATACTTTATTTTTTTAACCCTAAATTTTATTTTTTTTGCGGGACATAAATGGAAGGACAAAAAAGTACAAAAGAACTAAAAAATGAATTAGTCACCTAAATCAGCGAACATGGGCGGTTCAAAGATTTTAGGGGCCCTGTGCAATTTATTAATATATGGCTCTTAATTTATAATCAGTAAGAGATATAAGTGTTTTTTCAAAAAAAATACTTTAATACAAAAAAATATTATTAAATTGTCCTCTTGAGAACCAAAAAATTGACTTATAAACATCTAAATATCAAACATTTTCATTTCAAAATTATCATTCTTTTTGCATGTTTTAAGTTTTAGATAATTTTTTATATAAACATAATTATATATATATAATTTTTTAATTTTTTACAAATATTTAATTTAGTTTAGATTCTCTATTTTCGGGGCCCTCTCTCCTGGGGGCCCTGTGCGGTCGCTCATGTCGCGCCTGTCCAAAACCCCCACTGTCAGCGAAGCCATGTTGGACGGTATCGATTTCGATATTGAGGCCGGGTCGACTCAGTACTGGGACGCACTTGCAAATCATCTATCAGATTACAATTTACAGCAACCAAGGGAGAAAGGTGTATTTATCAGCAGCACCTCAGTGTCCGTTTCCTGATGCGTACTTGGGAGCTGCCATTAACACAGGCCGGTTCGACTACGTTTGGATTCAGTTTTATAACAATCCCAATGCACAGTGCCAATACGCCTCGGGTAACAGCAACGACCTTTTGAACTCATGGAACCGGTGGACTTCATCCATAAACGCAGGCAGTATATTTTTAGGGTTGCCGGCTTCACCGGAGGCGGCCGGAAGCGGGTTTATTCCAGCCGATGTGTTAACTTCTCAAATTCTCCCGGCGGTCAAGAGTTCGGACAAGTATGGTGGCGTTATGCTTTGGTCTAAGGCCTTTGATAATGATTACAGTGCCGCTATTAAATCTAGTGTGTGAGCTTTGTTCTATCTTAAAGGCCTTGACTTAACTTGGTCTTCACTTATAATATAATAAACTTAAGATATATCATAATTATAAGTTACTATCATTCTCAGTATTCACCTTGGTTTTATGTACGATTGAGATGAATAGAGAAAGAAATAATAGAGCATGAATGAGTTGCATTTGGTGTTACCAATTATTCTATTTTAGGATTTGGTTTTAAATTGTGTTACCAATTATTCTATTTTAGGATTTGGTTTTAAAAATAAATTTAAAATTTCGAGTGGATGATTAACTTGTCTAATAAACTTAACGTCTCATCACATTATATTATTTGTAAGTTTAGTGGAAGGATTTGTTGTGTGATTGTGGAAAAATTATATTATGGGTTATTACCGTCACGTTATTCATGAGACCAACCAATAGAAATTTCTCATCTGATTATTTTTTTCATATAATATTTTTATCAAGTAAATCTTCACTTAGTAAAAACTGTTTTTAAAATTGATTTACAGTAAATCTTCAATTGTTGGAAATTGATTTACTTTCGGTTGGCTAACGGAAATGGACCAAGAAAAGATAAAATCGATAAATGGAATGACTATTCTGTAACTTTTGATAGTCGGATGGCAAAAAGGGAAAGCTTTTAATAGTCGGATGACTGTTTAAGTAGTTTATCCTAAAAATAAAATAATCAGAGAAAAAAGCCTCCGTACTGTTGTCGATACAAACTAAGCACCAAGCTCCTTTGGTTCTTCTACAAGCCAAATTTAGCGGCGATTTCTCCAATCTCCATTTTCTTTAAAAATTCAGCAAAAAAATCCCTCACCATTTCATTACCTTCCTCTTCAATTGCACGCTTTCATTTTCCTCTCTTCCTCTGAATCTATCTCACATTTTAGCAAATGTCGCAAGTGGTGGCCACCGGACCGATTCACGGCTCATTCTTGAGCCAAGGCTCTGGATCCGTTCACGGTCGAGCGGCCAAGCTTAAGCCTGCGAGCTTCGCTTCGAAAGTGCTGGCACGTGATGAGAAGAGGAACAGGGGAGTCGTGATTAGGAGGAACTCTCGGATTACTGCTAAGAGAGCCTCACGCGCCGAACCTGAAGTTATTCCTGTATCGCCGGAGGATGTACCGATGGTTTGTGCCACTAGGAACCTTGTTTTCTCGTTTTGCTTATGTGTTTGATTGGTTAAAAAGCATGCGAAAAGGAATATGAGTGGAGTGTTTCTAAATGTTAATATGTTTTTGGATGAAATTAGAAACTAAGAAAGCTTAGGCTAAATTATATATATGTAATGATACTATGGAGTGTAGTGAAGTTGTACAGTGTTCTGTTTGGTTTGTTGAGCATGCGTTATCCTATTATTATTGATATTTGCAGTTTTGCAACATCCGTTGCTAGATTTTTTTTTCTTTTCTAAAAAGGGGAAATCTGCTAGCCGTTGTGCACTATAGTCATGGCTTCCTCGACAATCTAACACTAAACAATGAGAAAATTTTCGGACTCAAGTCGAAGTTCCCCCTGAGATATTGTGTTATTTGTTAGAAGCCAGTGTTTGATTTTCTGTGGGTTATATTTGTGCCAGAGATATTATCTAAAGAATGAATGACATGGAAGTAATTTATGTACTTTGCAATGTTGTAATTGTGTTTAAAGTATTTTATGTTTGTATAAATTTTTATATAATAATTTGTATCATATAGATATTGAGACATTGGTGTATTTATTTTGTGTCCACGACTCCGTGTAATTCTTTTGTGTGTGTCTAATGTTGCCATGTGTAGCATAACATATCAATGATAATTGCATGATTCCCATCTGTTTCCCCTCTTACAGTAAAACAAGTGGAGCATTGAAGTTTATAACAATTTAAACCTTTTTTTTCCCCTCTTTTTCTTCAGAGAGAGGAGCAATATGAGCAATTAAGAGGGATCCAACAACTTGGTGACACATCAGTGGCTATGTGGTCCAAACCTATTGTTAGACGTAAAACAAAGATTGTTTGCACTATTGGTCCTTCAACAAACACGCGAGAAATGATTTGGAAATTGGCTGAGACTGGAATGAACGTTGCTCGTTTGAATATGTCTCATGGAGACCATGCATCTCATCAGAAAGTTATTGATTTAGTTAAGGAATATAATGCACAATCCAAAGACAACACTATTGCAATCATGCTCGACACCAAGGCAAGTTTCCCTAAATTTCATTATGTTCTACCCTGTGAAGCCATGTTCAGGTTGCTTGAGTCAATGAGTTTGGTAATTTACTGTGTAAAGCCATTATAATTAGTTAGACATAGTGATGTTGGCAACAATAAACAACTGATATCATGTACTTTTCTCTGATAGTTCTAATCCTTTTCGTATTTAAATATTCATTTATTGTGTTTTTATGATTACTTGGTTCTGTTTATCAGGGTCCTGAGGTTAGGAGTGGTGACTTGCCCCAACCAATTACATTAGCAACTGGACAGGAATTCACTTTTACAATTCGGAGAGGGGTTGGGACACCTGATTGTGTTAGTGTCAACTATGACGATTTTGTTAATGATGTAGAAGCGGGTGACATGCTTCTTGTTGATGGTATGCTACTATGAGTCTTTCTAAAATTCCCCCCTTAATGTTTTAGATGCAAATGCAATTCATACTTTCTTAGGTTTTGTCAAGTTGTAAATGAAATGTTTAGCATTATAGAGTAAATTTGGTTTTTCTATTTACTTAAGTTATTTGATCGAGTAAAATTACATAGTAGTATACAATCATCTCTATATTTTATTTCTAGAATAATGTGTATCCTTCCATTATCAAACAAGAATTTAGTGTTCTGGGTCATTATTCTATTATGAAAACAAAACATAAGAAAATCTCAAGAAGCACTTTTTTGTTTGTTGATTATATGCTCCTCTGACTTTTGATCTGTAATGTAGGTGGTATGATGTCATTAGTGGTGAAGTCTAAGACAAAAGATTCAGTGAAGTGTGAAGTAGTTGATGGTGGCGAGCTCAAGTCTAGGCGGCATTTAAATGTCCGAGGAAAAAGTGCTACACTGCCTTCTATTACTGGTTGGTCCTTGAATTTAAATTTTTGAAAATTTACGTTGCTTTTCCACTTTCCTCTTTTTCTTTCTCTCACTCCCCCTTTACATAGTTGAGGGATTATAAGGCGCAATGGATTAATATTTCCATTGGTTTACTGCAGAAAAGGACTGGGATGACATAAAATTTGGAGTAGACAATAAAGTTGATTTTTATGCTGTGTCGTTTGTTAAAGATGCTCAAGTTGTTCATGAGTTGAAGAACTATCTGCAGAGTAAGTTATCTTGAGTTTTTTTCACGAAATAATAACTTTAGACTTGGTATATGCTTTAAATTCTCCACTAATGATTTTCCCTTCACTTTTGGCAGGTTGTGATGCAGACATTCATGTTATTGTTAAAATTGAAAGTGCTGACTCCATTCCAAATTTGCATTCAATTATAACAGCATCTGATGGGGTGATCACTTAAATCTTTTCACTGAATATTCAATGCAAGCTAATTTTAGTGTTATTTATACATAGAAAGATATAAGTAGTTTTTTGGCTATTTAATACTTTTAGTTCTATCTTTGCTGAAAAATAAACTAGTTCATTCTGGAAAATTGATGCTAAATTATTATGAGGATATCCATTTCAAATATTAGGTAGCATCTTTGGAGTTTAGCTGTTAGTTCTGTTTACCATCTTCTTTACTGTAATGGGGAAAGCTTTGGGAGTCTGGAAGATGATTTGACGTAAAGTCTAGTTATTACCACTTCAGTGATGTATGTGCTGTGTAAAAAGTAATGCGTGTTCTTTTATTTTAGGCAATGGTTGCAAGAGGAGATCTTGGTGCAGAACTTCCTATTGAGGAGGTTCCGTTGTTGCAGGTTCGTGATTTAGATGAATTATCAAACACATTTTCTAAACTAAAAGAAAGCAAATTGTGTTTATTTGTCCATTTAGAACTCTACAGTCTCTACTTGGTGTAAAATGTAGGAAGAGATAATCAGCACATGTCGAAGCATGGGAAAAGCTGTTATTGTGGCAACCAATATGCTTGAAAGTATGATTGTTCATCCAACACCAACTAGAGCAGAGGTATCTGACATTGCCATTGCTGTTCGAGAGGGTGCTGATGCTGTCATGCTTTCTGGAGAAACAGCTCATGGAAAGTAAGTCAGGAAGTTGCCAACGATTGCAATTTTCTTATGCTGATAAATAATGATCTATATTAGATAATAATTTAGTTTGGAAACACACCTTGTGGTAATCAAGAAGTTTATAGAATATCCTCGGATCCTAGTTGGTGAAGATAGAAGAACACTTTAAATATCAACGTAGCAAATTTCCCTTAGACAATATGGTTGTGCCAGCTTGCTTTATCTTTTCTCTTGAGCAGTTAATTGGGACAATATATGTAAAGTGCTCTACTTAAATGCAATTTAAAAAAGATTTCACTTTCTTGTAGGTTCCCTCTGAAAGCTGTTAAAGTGATGCATACAGTTGCTCTGCGAACTGAAGCAACCATATCTGGTGGTGAAATGCCACCTAATCTCGGACAAGTTTTTAAGGTCACTTAACACGTTGCATGCACTTTTTATAGGCTTTTGGGCCTCTTTTTTTCTTTGTTTGGTCAGTATTCTTAATGCTTTTTTTTTATCAACTATCAATACTGATGGGAGTTACTACTTCTTCGTAGAACCATATGAGTGAGATGTTTGCGTACCATGCAACTATGATGTCAAATACTCTTGGAATTTCCACCGTCGTCTTCACCAGAACTGGTTTCATGGCTATATTACTTAGCCATTATCGTCCTTCTGGCACTATATTTGCCTTCACAAATGAGTGAGTTCCACCCACTCCTGAATCTGAAATTTGTTACAATTGTTTAACCTCAGTTAAAGGCTCCCCTTTTTTGTTTCTCTCTTCTTTCTGTCCAATTTATTTTGTATTGTGGCACATTAATGGTCTATCCATTTGAGTTTTGACTTGATGAAGAAATATTAATCCGAAAGGGTAATGGGGTGAGAATATCTATGATGTCACAAGTGCAATAGCTGGCTTGTAGTGTATGCCAAAAATGAGTATCTACTAGACTACCATTACTGGACTTTTGCGGTCTATAATATTATACTAACAATTACTTTAACGGTCATGCAGTAAAAGAATACAACAAAGATTGGCTTTGTATCAAGGAGTATGCCCCATATACTTGGAGTTCTCAGATGATGCCGAGGAGACCTTTAAGGATGCTTTAGCTTTGCTGCAGGTAAAGTTTTATCAGAAATTTCGTTATGAAAATTCCCTTTAATCGGCTTTAATATAATTGATGTAATTGTTCATGCTTCAGTTGGTTCATGTTTGGAACCTAGTATCAAGTGGTTCTTTTGAGGTATCCAGTTGAATTGATCAAAATGTGTAATATTTCAAAAACCTTTACGTATCATCTTGATAACAGGGTGTGTTGATGCTTGCTGGGTTTTCGGCTCAAAACTTAAACCGACTTGGATCCATTTAAACAGGGTTTTCTGCTCATTTGTTCTAATTAATACTTTTCTTGCTTTCCATATCTTACATAAAGGGTGTTCAGATATAGTTATGGACCTGTACCCTGGGATACATGACTTGCGATGGCGAGATATGTTCGAATCTCATATGTCATTATTAAATAGAGCTTGATTCATTAATCATACTGCATCTTGGTGCTGTTTGTTGCCGTCTCCCCACCCCCCGTTTTCTCGCAAAAAACCGATCTGATTCTTTATATACTGAGCTAGAACTAATATGATCAATGTGCAGAAGCAAGGAATGGTAAAGAAGGGAGAAGAGGTGGCACTTGTTCAGAGTGGCAGGCAGCCGATCTGGCGATTCCAGTCCACTCACAATATTCAGGTCCGCAAAGTGTAGAGGCTGAAGATTAATGGAGAGTCCATGCAAAATCTTTGTATTTCGAACAATCTCGGAGAAGAAGAGTATTCACGTTAGGTTTTTGTAGGTTCCTTCACGTCATATAATTGATAGGACCCTTTTGGTTTAGCCTGTATTGTCTTTATTTATTCTGGGTTTTCTTTTCTGTTTGCTTTGTGATTTTCTGGTATGTTTTGAACAATAAAAGCAGTTAAACTTTGTCCGACTTGGGAATATTTCGGTTTAAATGATTCTATTTTTTTCGGTTTAAAAGCAGTTATTGGGGCGATCATCTTAATATAATTCGCTCAATTTATAATGTCTGTGTTTGAATCCCTAACCTTATTTAGTATCTCATCCTACAAGATCATTTGGTTGTTGATTAAACGATTTTAATCTTATTCAAAATTGTCTCATTACAAAATATGTTTCATAATTATAATACAAGGAAAACGGAGGATGTTAATTGATCCTCAAGTTTTATTTAAGTCGAGTCTCTCAAATTTGCATGACATAATATATATATCACATGATTTTCATGAGAACTCTCTTCCCTTCAAATCATGAAGGTTTTTCACAAAAAAAAGAAATATATGTGTATTGTATATGGTTATATAAAACCTTTTAAATTAAAACTAATTAGTATCATAACATTGTAATGTTTACAAATAAATTTAAACAAAAATTCGCACTCGACTTGAAAAAATTTCAAATAAAGTTTGAGTTAAAAAATTTGACTCTAAACTCGATCGAATGCCCACCCCTATTAGATTGTTAACTACTGGTATTTGTGAAGAGCAGATTTTACAAGTAAATGGCAAAAATATATTTAAGGTACAAACATTCAATGAATTACATCATCACTCGCGAGACTACCTCTTCCAAACACTGGCATGCTCAAACATGCATGCAAAAATGGAAAATACTATCTTGTCAAACTCCTAGGCCTATAATTGGCAAACTTTTGAGAAGCAGATATATAATAACAGATGTAGTGTTGTCTTCATGGTATGGAAGTAACTCGAACCGAGTTATCTGCTGATCCGGTCAAGAATATCGGCAAGGTTGGGTGCCAATCCACGGCTGTTATAGCTGCACTGTGGGGAAGAGTTCTGAACCCGCTTGAATGGCCTCGTACCTGATCCGTGGTAAAAACGAGAACAAAAATAAAGGCCGGAACAATTAGTTTTGAATTTTTATACTGGCCACAATGTTTGTCATAAAAAAGACCAATATCCATGTGCATACTTGAGTGGCTACATGAATGAAGAATTCACCTGATATATGGGCGCTCTTAGTGAACCGGATGTTACTAACAGCTGCCTCCCGTTAGCATCCAATGCCATTTCATGCCTACAGTATTTTGATGTCCCAGAGTCGGAAAACCTACGAAGTGTAATATCCGTGTTACGAAATTAGGCCCCACTAACGCATGGAAACGGAATGAAGATGCAGCCATCTACAAGAAATGAAATTACCAGCTAGAAGTTTTTGACCAAAGGATGCGACCTTGGTTTTGCAAGCTCCATTCAAATATCTAGCATTGCAAAAATCAATATGTGAGTCTACTAGTTTAAACATTAAATCATAGATTGAACATAATCTAGCTTAGATAGCATGCATTTGAATTTTGATGGTACAGCTAAATCAATATAGAGAGGACTAAAACACTTACCTTTCCATCTGAGCCCAAGCTAAAAATGCTCGTCTCGTCAGGCCCAAAGAGAAGTGAGCTTATTGCAGAATCGTGTGCAGGCCACCCGGTGATTTGTAAACCAGCAGACATGTCTTTGACCAGTCAAGGAGCATTCATATTACATTCTAGGTTCAGCACAATTGAAGTTTTCTAAGAAAGGTACTATCTTTTAGTTAATAAGAAAAATCATAATCACGTAACAGAACGAAACACAAATACAAATATGAGGCCAGGCCATAAAGAAAAGGATACCAAACATATGAATCATTCCATCAGTGGCGGAGGCAGCTAAAATCTTCCCATTGTGATTGAAGCATAGGGAAGTAATTGCAGGCGGATCTTCACCAAGAGGAAGGACTGTCTTCATTGAAACGAAGTCTTTTAAGGCATAAACGGTTTTTAAACAAGCCAATTAGCTTTCTCTACACATACAACCACATACCATAACTTTCCATGTTTTCATATTCCACACGGTCAACGAAGCATACCCCAGAGAGTCGATAGAATTTGAACCAAGCCTGAAAGAATTAAGCATCCAACTAATCTCATGCCCCCAAATATTTTTTAGGAAAAATGGGAGAGCAAAAAGGCTACTATGACAATGAGAAATCAAATCTTTCTATGGATCCTAAATAGTTGCTATCAACCATAATCAAGTGATATGAGAAACTACTTAGCAACCTAGCATAACTGCTCGAAAAAACCAAATTATGTGTGAATCACCGTGTAAGTGACGAGCAAAATGAACATACTAATGCACGCTTGTGGAAACAAGAGGCTCTGTAGAGCTGGATCTATACCTTCGTGACGATGCGGCAGAAACAAATATTGGTTCCACAGGGCTGCATTTCAAATCCAAGACACTGCAAGATGGGAAAAAAGATGAACAAGCACAGACAAACTAACAAACCACTAAACATGGTATACCAAGCAAGTACCTTGGAAACGCATCAGTTGTATTCAGATCACAGACAACTCTCTTCGCATCAACATTCCAAGCTTTAATGCCTCCATCAGCAGTGCCTATGAGAAGCTTTAGGAACAACAAAATTTACAATTACAAATTTTAAGATGCAACAATTATAACAACGTTGTACCCAATAAAACATGTAGAACCATCAAACAATAATGTAGTTACATACCAAACGGTCAGATTTGCATTCCCAGTCAAGTGACATTATCTCAGCTCCACAATATATGGTTGCATTTCTAGATGCCGGAATTGATGAGTCATATGTCCATATCCTTCATCGAAAACAAAGAGACAAGGAAGTAAATCAGAAGTCAGACGACAATAAGTTATCAGAGAACAATAATTAGTACAAATGACACCTTATAGTTTTCTCATGTACATTTAACCAAGGTATCTGACAGTTATTTTTGTTAACAACCACGATCTGCACACACCAGTAACCCATCTAAACAATAGTATTTGGTCAATTGCAAGATTGTAAAGATGATGACATTTCCTTCCATTTTCTGGTCTTTCATATTAGATGCTCATCAACTATTAGGCATGATAGACAAATTTAAAAACTTGCTAGCAGCTGCAGGAAGCAAAATGCACTACTATAAATATTTACAGGTTTATATCAGTTCCTTTTAAAGAGCATACCTGACAGTGCCATCCACAGATGCACTAGCTATATTATTTCCAGATGCAGAAAACCGGCAACGAGTAATTGGACTTGTGTGGCCCAAAAATGTCTCCTGGAAATAAGGTTGTTCCAGCAGTTTCACACATACAACAAAATGAACATAGAAATCAAAGTGTATCTAAGAATGATGTTAGAATATATCTTGACAGAGAACCTGCCTGAAACTCTACGCTCACTTCAGGAAATTCTTCTTCTCTGAGCATTTCTCTGCCGTTATCTGTCAAATCACATTCAGTAATTACCTAATCCATTAAAGCAGAGGGAAATGGAGCATTTAAACAAACCTAATTCATTGCATCCAAAATTCCAAACACATTAAAAACAAAAATGATGAATAAACGGTTCTCATCTATATTTTCATCTCAAAGCTACTTACTGAAACCATACTTGCTGACAGCATGCTTGCTGACAGCATACTTGCTTAATCTTTTCCAATACAGTCATGGAGCTGCTACATTAGCCTAAAATCTATGATGGGGAAACTATAGATATCACTTACCATCAAAATGGCTACCATAGAACTTCTGAGCAGTATCATCGATTCCACTGGATGAAGCATGAAGACTCGATGCAGAATATGAATCTTGCCTAGATGAGGACTCAACACGGGCTGATACAAATTTGGTGGATTCAGCAGCAGCATGTTCCTCACTCTGTGCTATTCTACCCAAATGAGAGGTTGCATGAGGAAATATGTCCTCACTACTTGTAGATAGGTGTAAGTTTTCACCACCAATGCCACTTGACAGAATAGAACAATTAGCTGCTCCTATGCTCCTATTAAATGTTCATGCAGCAATATTGGCATCATAATGTGTTCAAATAGAATCATCTTTATTTATGAGATGCAGCAGGTACTACCATGATCTAGCAAAATCAGAAGATCCTTTACCTTTTTGATAGACCTAGTTGTGCCTCCTTTTCCTCAAGTAAAGCTTGAAGTTGTACTAACTTTTGATTAAGACGCTTGTTGTCTTTCTTAAGACTGCTAATTGTATTCTTTTCCAAACTGATCTTCAGTAGGGCAGGGAGGCGTGCTTTGGTTAAGGACATTCTTCAAAATCCCATCATTAATTGAATCACTCTAATGTCAAGGAAAAAATATTATATCCAATGCTATGCTCATACTTAATATCTACCAGTTACAAAAACATCACCACAATGGATATCTTTAGAGACAAAACCTTAAAGACCTATTTTATTTCAAAATGCATAAAAGTTCTGTATTAAGTAATTAATATGGTTATCTGCTAATCTACGCATAATTACATACACAATTTATGTAGAGCATCTTCAGAAGGAAAGCATCAATTCTAAAGGATATGAGTAACATTGAAGATCTCGCTGAAAAAGTTCCTCAGAGAAAGACGGAGAGCTTCATACCATTCCTTGGAGAAATAAACACGAAACTGAGGATCCATGCTTGGATTCTTCAAATAAGGAATTGCTGCATTGCATACACAATAGAATCAGTCAACAAGAGAACACAAAACAAAGAAGCCAAAGAAAATGAACCTACCAAACCAAGGAGTCCAATCCGAAGAACTCTTTAGAAGCAAATCATTTCCATTTATTCCAAAGAACTCCACAACTTTATCTTTCCTCCCAGATTGCAATGCATGAACAATGTAACACCGAAGAACAGAGCCCTCCAATTTCGACAAGGCTTCCAGCATCGTAGTCTCGGGCCACGACGAAAAGCATTGCTTAAAGAAACTAAATAGACCAACTAATTTCTCGGCCTGGAATTTAGGAATATAACCCGCGAAAATCAAGTCTAAAATCTTATTCACTTGAAAGCCTTTACCAATATCCGTACACAACTCAGTCTCAAAAGCTTGTAATGTATTCGTAAAACCTCTGAAGACCAAATATTCCCTCACGAGCTCCTCCGCGTGTTGCATATTCTCCATCTTATACAATCTACAGAAACAAAGACAACTTTAAGCATTCTTAACTTGGTGAATTCTTGGATCAACCAAATATTAATCAAATTACGATTAAAAAAACAAATTTATGAAAAGAAAACTTTAACCGAATCATGAATATGGAGAATACCAAATTAATTATCTAGGGTTTGGCGTAATAGTCATTCTAAATATGTACAATTTACGAAAATTTTACAGAGATTGTACCTTACAGAATTACAGCGAAATCGAACGTCAAAGGAAGCAAAACGCAGGGATTGGGGCCTTCAATTTTGAATCTTGGTTGAAGAAAAAGAATCTTTGGATTCTTCGATGGAATTTGGTAAGGACTTTGGTGCTCTAAAAAATAATATCTTTATGTACGGTTAAATTGCTGGAATTCTCTCTATATGGTATTGCGTATCATAAACTCTATTGCTAATTTTTATACCGGCGTAGAGTATTTTTTTAGTTTTTAAATTTAATAATTTTAGTTTTTTTTTATAATGTAATAGGATATAATTACAAATATAATACATGTTCGTTATTTTTTTCTCTTTAATAATATAAATATACCGTTCGAACTCAATTCACTTAAAAATAATAATATTTATAAGATTAATATCTTATACAATGGCGGAGCGGTAAGTTTCCACCAGCGCCTTAGTTTTAGGGTATAAGGAATTAGTTTAGGGTATAGGGTTTAAGGGTTTAGGTGTAGGGGTTTAGAACTTAGGGATAGTTATTTCAATTTAAGGTTTAAGGTTATAATTTAGGGTTTATAGGTTAGAGTTTAGTTTTTAGGGTAATATGGTGAGGATTTAGGTTTTAACATATAAACCCTAAATTATAACCCTAAACCTTAAATTGAAACAACAATCCCTAAATTCTACCCCCTACACCTAAACCCTATACCCTAAACTAACTCCTTATACCCTAAAAAAGACGCTTGTAGAAACTTTCAGTTTCCACCGCCTGTGTATAAAATATTTATTCGTATTTATAATTCTACTAAGATATGTTGTAATAGGCTAAATGTGATTAGAAGGTAATATTTGTTCATGCAAACACTTTATAGAGAAAACGATTGAACTCAACACCATTCGCTTTTTAATTAGAACCACTTGTTGAATTCATTTGATATCTATATTCTTATAATAAAAATACGATAAATAAAATAAAAAAAATCAATGTATATATGGATTTGGAGTAAGGTTAGAAATTTGATACTTAGAATTTATTGAAAAAAAATATTTTATGCTTACATAAATTTGAACCGGGGTCAATCGATTAAGCTAAAAACCCCTTGTTTTAAATTTTAAATTTTTACAAAACATTTGTAAGAAAATCAATGGAAACAAGTTTTATTATTTTTTAATCTTCACATACTTTCATTTTTCTTAAAATTATTTTTTAGTAATATTGACTCTTTAGCTAAATAATAATGTTAAAAAAATAATTTATGAAATAAGATGAGTCAAAAATTATTTGTTGAATTAGAGACATTGTTACAGTACCATGAGAAGTCTAGCAACACTATAGACCGACTTCAGAGATTATAACATACTCGATTGCAGATCACTTCAACACCTCCATTGATTTATTCCTAGATATGTACCGATATCATTTCCAAACAACATTATTTAAGCAATTTACTTATTATTTTTACAATTTATTATCTATAACATATATATATAGAGAGAGAGAAGATTAAAGTTTAAAACACTTATAATACATATTCAAATTATATGCATGAAAATTCACCCGTTTTATTACTATTCTAGTATTCTTTCTTTTATGAAACCTTATCATAAGCTTATACATGCAAATTTCAGTAGAAACCTGAAACCTTATAATCAGACCAATATTCTTTCAGTTGCAGGCCGATCCACCAATCTGTATTTTACAGTTCTCAGCTTCACGTATTTGCTTATTCACACTCCCCTGCTCCCCGGAACTCAACCGAGCCCAGAAGAAACACGACAGGATATCCAACAAAGCCAAGAAGTAGATCAAAGACGACAACATGGACAAAACGAAAGGCAACCAAAACAAGTTCCGGCAAGAACAAGCTTGTTTGATGACTGAAACCAAAGCTATGGCTTGGAATACAAGGTAAGCAATCGTCAACACCCGTGCTTTCTTCTCGTACAACTGCATTTTTCTCTTTTGTTTCTCGGCTATAAGCTGATCAGCCATGGTAAATAGACTAGTAGGCTGTAGCTGTAGCAGTGCTTGATGATAATGGAAACGCAGTGTGAAGTTATATATAGGTAAATGTGAACTCAATAGCTGAGCGCGTTTCTTCGGTTTCCTTGCAGATTCCAAGAAGATGGATTTTAATGGAAAAGCAGTGGGGTCTTTTTTTTCTTGTTCCGTGAAGTAAATTATGGGTATATTTATTAATATTACGGATGGAAATTCTCTACCCTTTTCGGTGTTCCTACATATGCCCTATGCTTAAAATTAACTTTAGGGTTTATGGTTTAGGGTTTTAGGTTATGGGTTGTGGTTAGGGTTTAGAGAATTTAGAGTAGGGTGTATTTTTTAGGATTTAGAATTTAGGGTTATGGTTTAAAATTTAATTTTGTAGTATTTTTTTAGTGTTGAGACATATGTAAGGGCAAACGAATTTTATCCTTAATATTACTCCTTTTTGTCTTTTGCACGTATTGTCTTGTTCATGTTTTTCTTTTTCTGGGAAAGAATGGCGGAGACTTTGAAAAACAAAGTGGAATTTGCAGATGGTCAACGAGGAAAGAACGCATGAAACGAGTTGCTGTGATTTGCAAACCGTGTCCTCGGCCTCCTGGTGACGTACCGTGTTCATGTTGCTAGTGTGAAGCGGCGATCCGATGGTATAAATTGAGTTTTGAGAGGGCTAAAACAATAATTTTTCCACTTCCCTGGCTGCTGGCTCCAAGCAGATTTTATGACCAGACTAGACTTTGAAAAAAATTTATTCGACTTAATTTAAATTGTAATTTTATAAACTTTACTCGGCGTGGCCGGTCAATACCATCCTTACCACTTTGCCCCCATCGAAGGTCTCATGAAGACCTCATCTTGAATGCACCAAAAGGCAATTTTCAATACTCGAGGTCAGCGATCTTCGTCGACGAAACCTATTAGTCGTCTGTCCGCGACTTTCATCGGCGTTCTGTTTGTCATCTCCTGTAAAAACCATTGCTAATACGATTAAGTATGATACAATTTCTTTGTATGTTATATCGAGGATGGATCATTAGGACTATAGAGCAAAGAGTAGACCCTATAGGCCCATCCGGGATAAAGAAATCCTCGGTATGACATCCTACTTTTTAATTTTTAAAATTTAGAATTTAAAGTTTAAAATTATGTCTTAAAATTTAATTTTTCGATGCACCGTAGGGACCAGTGGTTTTCTTGTCACTCTCCATTCTTGGCTTTTGGCCCTGAAACCTAGGTCATTGTCTTTTCATTCTCCGACAAATCTAAAGACAAACCTTTGTCTGCTTATTTTGGTTTCTGTACATTGTCGGCAAATGAAAATGACAATCATTTCCCAAGCTCACCACACCACTAGAATGGCAATGGATCCAAAACCCTGAAATAGAACTCATCAGATTCCATTTCCTTTTCCCTTTTCTCATCCCCAGGTTTCCAAGATATCTGTTCAACTGATTCAAGGACCAAACTGCAGTAACGTGTGACAATGGCCATCATGTCCAACATATATCTTCACTTGTGTTCGACACGCATTCGAACACAAGTATAACCGTTGTCAGATATATATTCATATCAACACTTTTTTTTATCAAAAGGGGAACGAGATTCGATTAAAATAAAAAGGGCCCAACCCCATGCACCTGGAGTGTAGGAAACAAAGAGACAACAACCGACATAAGTCAAGAGGCGATCAAGCGGCAGAACACGGTATCCATACAAAGCCGAGCAATGCAGAGGGAGTACAATACATCAAAGGTAAAGAGCCTATCCAGATACGGGGCACGCAGGCCCACAAGGCCAAGAAGGCGTCAATCAAAGCCAAAAAAATAACCGCCACAAGACGACTTCGGATCGAAAAGGACGTAAACAGAATTCCTATTCGTCTGGAAGAGCTCCATCTGTAGGCAGGCTCCCAATCCAGAAGGGATTGGGCCTTGTCACCAAAGCCGCAGGGATACGTAACCCTAACTGGTCTGGCTTCACAAACAGGACAACTAATCCTAAACCCGACGTACATGAAAGGAAACAAGGGGACAATACCAAACATAACCCGCAAGGCAAACGAGCGGAAGGAAACGGTATTCTTGCAAAATCGAGCTTCCCTAGAGTGACAATCTTGCTTAAAATCGACGAACTTGACAAGGGGCCATGAACTTCCGAAATCTTAAACTTCATCAAAAAATAAATAGAAGGTCTTCGAGTATAAAAACTGTAACTTTATATATTCCATCAGATATGTCTTTTGCGATGTTAAAAGGGAAGTGTGGGGTAAAGTGTTGTAGATGCAACAAGACACAATGAATGAGTGCTACTGTGGGGTTAATGTTTCTGTCTCTTTTTTTTCATTTCATTGTCTCTTGCCAGATGACCATATATAAATATGCTCCTTTCTCCTCTGTTTTCCCTGCAATATCAGTGGCAGCCATGGAAACTACACAGGCTCTCTCCATTGAAAGCTTTTCATATAGTTGGTTAGTGAATTTAAAGCCTTCTTTAGATGGTTTAGACGGCTCCCTCCGAGCTTCGCTCGATGCGTACGACGAAGCTTCGTTCATCGAAATGGACCCGAGGATGCCGCCTTCGAGGAGATTCTTTAGGAACTCACAAGATTTCAAGTTTGATTTCCCCGTTTCACAAACTCCCCTAACTCTTGTTCATGCAGACGAGCTCTTTTCCGATGGCCGAGTCATGCCTTTCTTCGCTAACGCTTCGAAAAATGATGCACACGAAGTCTCCGATCCGAATTCGACCCGACCTACTACCACTTCACGTGCACCGGACATCACGGTTCCACCGAGTAAAACGAATCATCCTACTTCGAGAAGGTGTCGAAGGTTGTCCAAGCGGATATTTTCCAAGTACTTGAATTTTCTTCGTCCGTTGTACCGAAGTATGTTACGAGTACGCAAATCGAGCGGTAGAGCCGAAAGTGTGGACGCAAGAGGTCAGGGGAGGAAGAACTGGCTACATTCAACCGCTACATCACCTCGAATCAGCGTCGCGTACTCCGCAGCGGACGAGTGGCGAAAATCGTGCGACTCCGAAAGCTCGATTTACGAGGCAGTTCTTCATTGCAAAAAATCAATCGGTACGCTCACTTTGCTTGTTTGATACTGTTCTATTTCTACATTTAGGAAAATCAAACTCTGGTGCTGATATCATTTTCCTGTTTCATTTTCCAGGAAAATAAATGGAGGAGGATCCATTTGAAATCCACATGAAGAAAATTATGTGGCCACTAGTTATTTGTCCTTTTCTGTTCTTGTGTTCCGACATTGACAATGTACATTTGTACTACAAGGATGTAAGAAAAACATGAGAATTTCTGGTCCTGAAGAGGGAAAAGTGTAGGAGCTCACAACTTAAAGGAAATCTCTCCTTTATTTCTGTAAATTTTAAATTTTTGTTTGTTTGAGGGTACATCTCAAGCATGTTTTACAGTATAATAACAGCATCATGCTTTAAATCCGAGTTTCATTTAATTGATCTGCAGTACTTCGTCGAATTAATAATCGAAATATATCCGAACAAGAGAATTTATATATGGTAGAAATGAAATCGAAAGAGAAATATAGAGAAAACTCACATATGATGAGATTGAAACTTAAGATCTCAAAGTTCTTAGGTCCTTGATTTTATCATTAAATCAACGTCCCGTTGTAAAAAAAATATTGAATATATTTGAATAAAATAAAATTTTCATTATTTAAAACTTTATGTCTGGATCATATATAACTCAAACAAACATTGATTGATTCAAATAAATCATTTAAGTACCAATTTGAACAGAGAATTTAAATTTAAGTACCTAATTGGATAAAAATATTGGTATTAAGTTAAACGTTAAAGCCAAATTCAGGTACGTAATTGAAACAAAAATGCTTAGGTATCAAATTGAACCTTGAAGTCAAGTTAATGTACCAATCTGAACCTGAAAACTAAGTTCAAGTAGCTAACTGGACAACATAAAACTTTAGATACCAAGTTAAACTTTAAAGCCAAATTCATGTACCTAATTGAAACAGAAAAGCTTAAACATCAAATTTAACCTTGAAGTCAAGATAATGTACCAATTTGAACCATAAAGCTAAGTTCAAATACCTAATTAGACAAAAAAAAAATTTAGGTATCAAGTTAAACCTCAAAAGTCAAATCCAGGTACCTAATTGAAACAAATAAGCTTAAGCATCACATTGAAGCTTGAAGCCAGGTTAATGCACCAATTTGAACAAGATAACCAAATTCAGGTACCTAATCAGAACAAAAAAGCTGAGGCACCAAATTAAACCTTGAAATCTGAATTGTGTATTTATCATTAGTTTTAAAATAACCCTATAAAAACTAATCTAGAACATGGTTCAATTAATCTGAGGTAAAACAGGCTTTTGATTGATTCAAGTAGGGGTGGCAAACGGGCGGGGCGGGAGCAGATACCCCTCCCCATCTCCATATTCACCTAAAATTTTTATATCTACCACCTACCCACCACCCACGGCGGGTACAATTTTCAAATCCACACCCGCCCACGCGGGTATATTTTTAAATCCATACCCGCCCACGCGAGTATATTTTCAAATCCATCTCTACACCCACCACTCAATTGGATATCCATTACCCATCTTGTACCCGCCTGGCAACAACCATACACATAAAACATAAATTCAAGAATAATCATAAACATAAATTACAAGGAATATCCTATAAAATTTCAGGATTTATAGAATAGTTTGTGAAATTACATCTAAATTCATAATCATCCAACTTTAAATGGCAGGGAGGATGCGGGGCGGGCGGGTGCGGGGCGGGTAAGGTCTTTAATCCACCACCTACCTACTACCCGCGGCGGGTATGACTTTTTACATCCATACCCGCCCACTACCTACCAAACTTATACCTATTCTCGCTCCAATTGGGGCGGGGGCGGTGCATAATCACGAAATTGTACCCGTTTGCCATCCCTAGATTCGAGTTATAATAATTCAATGAAACATGTTGCATGGATTATGGAGTACTCGTCCAAAGTAACCCTACCCTCTTTACCTAGAACTTGAGCTTTGATTTCAAAACACAATCATGTTTAGGGCCATTTCTATGTCTGCAGCAGTTTTGTAGGATACGATTTCCATGCATGCATCATGTGATTGCTTACGTGGCACTGCCTGATGTAATAAAACCAAATTAACTGTCCCTAAATACTTAGATTAGTGGCCAAATTCATGGTGGGAAATCATCATGAACCCCACAAGCAAGGCAAGAAAACTGCAGACAATCTCTAGCTCCTACATGTTTACAAACATTCATTAATCTCATATTTTCACTAGATTTTAGGGTCTTGCTTCTACTGATAATGTGCTCTGGATTGTACTGAAAACAAGTCTGGTCCCCTCAGGCCATTGAACTGGCAAAAAAAGGACATGAAATGAGAAAGTTCTTCACATTGATGCCAACATGTAAGGATAGGGAGACATGGACAAATGGTGCTAGTAGAAAATGCCAAGCTCTTGATAACATTGGTTTTTACTGCATCATCTGTTACTTTTTTTAATTAAGAAATTTGACGATTATGTTCGTCAAAAAAATTTCAAATATAAATAAAAATAATAAAACATAAGAATTCAAAGGACGTGAAAAGTGAAAAGAAAAGGAAACCAAAACCTTCTTTTACTACATCCTTCATCATCGATATAAATCTAGCAATTAAATTTCTTCGTCTCTATCTAACTAGACGCTTGAATAGTGATGTAGGAGAGGTGATCAACAAATCAATCTCGCCGCCTGCTATGTTAATAGTTCTAAAAACATTGACAAACCTCACAGAAAGAGACAGTCGAAACAAAATATAATAAGATGTGCAATTTTTTTTTTCAAAACAATGATGATTTTTGTTGGTAACAAAAAAGAAAGAAGAAGGGAAAGAAAAGCTTAACCATGTGTAGCTTTATGGCCTTCTCCCCTTGCAAGTTGCTATACACCACCCTATTGTGGGGGGACCAAAGTCCCATACATGCTACTTGTCGTGGCTATTGGTTTTAAGTCACCGTAGCTGGCTAACAAGACATTAAGCTTTGTCGCAACTCACAACACGAATAAAAATTTTCTGCCCTTTTTCTGTGCTCTTATTTATGCTCCAACACTAAAAACACTACAAAATTAAATTTCAAGCCCTAACCCTAAATTCCGAATAATCTACATTCCGAATTTAAAGAAAAAGTGTTCCCATTTCTAAGTCTGCAAGGCAATGTCCCTATATATGTTAACTCCATGATAGACCTATATACATTGTATTAGGACATGCAAGGCTCTATATTCACTAGCCTTTTCTTTTAAGGAGAGAAATATATTCGTATAATAAGTCGATAAAAAACACACTAATCAACTCTTCGAAAGATTGTTATAATTTAAGTCAATAAATTTATCTCGTATATTTAATTTTATGTCTCTAAAAAGTATCCGTAACAATAAAACTATAAACGACAATTATGACATCGTGAATCGAGAAGGGAATAACATCTCATGTAAATTGATTTGCGTGTGATAAGGTTACTCCCGCTTGGCAATAAACGACCTTATCCGCATCTCGACAAATTCAACGAAATAACACATATTGGAACGTTAGTAGATGAGCATGGGTGAAACTAGAGTGCTGGCGAGATCCACTATTTGACCTAGTGGCTAAGGGTGCTGGCAGAGGCTTTAGACCCATCTAAAATGGAAAATCACACATATGCCCAACAATGATAAAATTATAATTCAGTCCTAATATTATAAAGTTATAAATTAATATAGTGGTAAAATTGAATTTTGACTCCCATAAAATTTTGTAGTTTGATTTTGGACTACCGGTAAAAAAATTCATGGCTTCGTCCCAACATTGAGTAACTTATATGGGAGGAATTGGTAAAAATTTAGTAGTTCAACAATTTATATGCAACAAATTAGCAAAAAAGGGAAAACAACAATCCAATTCCATTTATTCATCGGGACTAACTTTTCAATTTTCGTAAAGTTAGAAGACCTAATTCTAGTAAAATTAAAGGGACTAACTTTTCAACTTTCGTAAAGTGAAGGGATGAAAGTCATAGTTAAATCAATCCTACCCGTTAATGAATATTCCTGAATCATGCTCAAATAATTTGGGTCAAATCAATGAAAGAGAAGAATGGGTTAATTAGCTAGATAAGCCCCCAAAGCAGACAAGATACAAGGATTTGGGCCGGTAGCTGGTCAAGCCTTACAAGTGGGGTTATAGCATTTGTTCACAAAGGGCTTTACAATTTAGAGTCTCACGGCATGAATTTATTGACACAGTCTAAAAGGAAAATTAAATTAGGTCAAAAATGATTTTTTTTTTTGGGTCATTAGACTTTCAGAAGTTACAAATAGTCGTAATAATGATAAATTTTGATAAGTTTAAGGACTATTTTACAACAGTCTAATAAATTTAAATAATCATTGTAAGATTTAAAATATTTAATATTTTTTTTTGTTTAAAAAAATATTTAATAATAATCTGGTAACCAAACCAAAAACTCAATGACCAAAGATCATTTCAGCATGGTTTAATGATTATACGAGTACTTCACACTAAAGGAAAAACTGATACTTCAAATATAGAACTTATGCTATAAATTAAACATTAAAATATCTAAAATATCTAAAATCATATTTAGAGGTCCAAATTATTTTTTGGGTCTAACTCATATAATAATTAACTTTAATCTTTATATTAATACTTACGTACCAAACGTAACATTACTTTCTCTGTCAAGGAGAAACTTTTAGTGATAGAGATTGAGAGTACTTGACTTTGAGTTATCATAAACAAACGTACAAGATACAGAGAACAAGTGGGACAAGGCAACCTAATTAAGAGTATTTGGGTTCATTGCACACAATATAATAATTAGGGTTATTATATGGAGTTATATTTTTATATATAGGTTGCGTAAAAAATATTTATATAATTTTTTATTTAAATTGTAAAATTTAAACATCTTTGTATAAATTCTAAAATCGTGAATTTTAAATTTTAAACTCTGAAACTTACTCATATAAACCTTAAAATTAACATGTTTTGTTTTTAAAAATTAGTATATATCTGATACTCGTTTTGACATGACGCTTCAGCAACTAATTAGATTGTGACGTGTGATATTTCATAACATCGTTATTTTGACCACATGAACAACCTTATTGATGGTTAAAGTGACCACAAAGATATGTTATTCGCGCATTAACATGCAAACATATTTGTATAGATTGAATATAAATTAAATCAAATATTTCGAAAGAACGTTTAAAAATCAAGTCAATCATTCAAAGTGATAAGTATTTTATTTTATATAATGTGAATTATTTATAATCATTTTAAATCTCAAATTATACATATTGTTACAACAACAACGATGCTAACATGAATAAGATTCCATAATTTACCCTATACATTGTTTGTGAAAGCATGCATGTATAACTTTAACGCGACCAAGATCACATCTTTTGGAAAAAAGGAGAAAAGAAATGGTGTGAGGAATTGGGTGGTGTTAACTCATAGTTGACATTACAAAGAAAAAGTTTTGATGAAGCAAAATCAAAGGGCTAAATTCATAAATGTGAGAACAAAATGGTTGGTAATAATAAGAGAAATGAAAACGAAAGACATGACTATGGACAACTAGACAAGTGGGTTTTCACATGCCTTTTTATTTTGCAACTTTTAGGGTTTGATAATTTATTAAATGATTAAAGTGATACTGTTTTTATTAAGTGAATACAGTTGTCGTATATATGGGTTAAAATTCACTTACATCATTTTTTTTTACATTTTTACGGTTATTTTCATCCATTTAATTATTATCATATAACGATTCAAAAAAATGTAGAAACTTAAAAATTTCACATGGTGTAAGAGTATCTTATCTATTTATATATAATGTAAATATTCTATGATGTGGCGGTGAAAAGCTTTTTTTCCACATGCAGATTCAATTTAGAGTTTATGGTTCCATTGTTTAATCATATAATTTTTAAGGTGATTACAATGTACTATATGTTTATAGATATTCTTAGCCATTTGACAATGCACACACCTTGCAGATAAAGTGATTTGAACCTGAATCTCCTAGTTAGAACATCCTCTGATTTTTTGCTAGAACTACTTGTTGGGTTCGATAATCATTGGGTTCGATAATCATATAGTTTTGGAGTTAAAATGAAATTTTAGAATAATAAATATAAATGATAATAAAATGAAACCAATGTCTAATTATTAAGCTATCATATAAAATTTTAAAATTAAAAGTTCGGAAATTTTGGAGTAAAAAAAAGGGTTGGGATTTATTGTCTACTTCTGAAACTGGCAATAGTTTAATTACTATTTAAATAAAAAAGGGGTTAAAGTTTATTGGTCTAATATCAAAATAAACATGGACCTAAAAAATATTTAAACTAAAATTAGCTGGTCAATACTAATTTTTCTAACTTCAAAAACTAAGAGAAGTCTAAAAGTAATTGGACTAAAAAAATCCAAGGGAAAAGGGACAAGACTTAATTAATTTTAAAAGTATGAGGGATCTAAAAGATAATTTGACTACACTCATAAGATAGCTTCAGCCTTCATGTATGCTTGGAATTTACTTGCTGTCAAGCTTTGGAAGCTTTTAAAGCATGTCTTTTTCATATATATATATATATATATATATATATATATATATATATATATAATTTTGGGTTTTCCCTCCTACGTTGTAGCACTAATAAGTCACAATGAACGGGTAGAGTTTAATGGGTTCAATAATGGCACACATAAGCTACTTGTTATATATTTCTATTGGTTATTGTTTATACTTTTTGCATATAGAAACAATATATTTGGTGGGTTTCTATAAATTTGAAAGTTGCAACTTTTCAAAAAGAATTACGAGATTCAAATCTCACCCATCGTTCTATTTGATGAGTGTTTTATAAATTTATCCAAAAAATTAGATTACAGAATAGAAATCGTTCGTCACTTTTCGGTGACCCATATGTATGTTCTATACGAAAATTTTAGATTTAGGGTTTAAGATTATAGTTTAAGAAATTTAAATTTTAGGGTTTAAGTTTAAGGATTTAGAACTTAAAATTAAGGTTTAAAATTTGATTTTTTTTCGTGTGGGGGAAAGGAACATAAAGGGGCAGAGGATTTTTGTCATCTATTAGGTTGTCCCAACAAAAAAATTCCATATAAGTATGGTGCATGATTGGGATGGAAATCGCCTGCCCAAAATTATGCCTCCTTTGATGCCCCGCTTTGAAAAGGTGGGTTTAGACTTTAGAGTTTAGGGTTTAGGGTTAGGAGTTGTGGTTAGGGTTTAGGGAATTAAGGGTGTATTGTATTTTTAGGGTTTATGATGTGAAAATTAGGGTTAGGGTTTAGAATTTAATTTTAAGTGTTTTTTAGTGTAGGACATATAAGGGGGCAAAGGATTTTTGTTCGCATAATTAGCCTTATACATGCATTAAGGAAATATAATTCGGTATCTATCGTGCCCCACTCAGGGTTCGAGTCAGAAATCAAGATCATGGGATAAAATATATTTAATCGCAAAAAAAAAATTCAAATAAATTGAAAGTTGAGTGTATAAATAAGTAAATAACCCTATTATATTTTACAGTAAAAACAATTGAGAGCACAACCCTAAAAAACGAGAAATTATTAAATGGATTTGACTTACTACATCATCACTGGTTCCGGCCAATAAGTTACATATATTTCAAAGTAACTTTCAAATAACTATTTACTTCTTATTTACATGTAGAAAAAGGTATAGATCCACATTGAAAAAAAAAAGATAAATCTTATTAGCTTATGCCACAAATGACATAATGAACCAAATTCATCTAATAATTTTCCTTAATAACAATATAGTTTTGTCCCTGGTCCCAAGGGCGGAGCCACCCTTTGAATAGGGGTGTCTCATGACACCTCAAAATTTTTGGGAAACTTATTTTTTATATAATTTGTATATAAAAAATTAAAGATATGGACAAATGATACTCTTTTTATGAATAAAATAACACTCTTTTATAAATAATTAATCTTCTTTAAATATTGTTAAAAAAATAATACCCATTAAATATATTTTTAGGACCGCCGCTTCATGGTCCCACCTCTACAATAATGCATTTGCATGCATTTTGTCTTGGACAAGCCAACTTGCAATCTAACGACAGAGGACCATTAACGAATCACAGCAGAAGCCAATTGGGCTGTTCGTTTTGGGAATGTCGGCTTGGTTGGCATTCTCCAGCCTGAACACACATAAATGTGGGGTATAATTTTAAAATAAATAATTTAAAAGAAATTGAATTTAACTTTTTGAGATGATATTATTGAGAGAAATATTTATAACCCAAAAATAGGTTTAAATATATCAAAGGACATTGTAAGATTTTAAATTTTAATTTTTTTTACATACACATAATTTTTCGAATTTGATTCCATGTATTATTTTTCTACTTGAAACTCTTGGTCCCTGCTTTAATTATTATTTAATTTAACGTTAATTGTTGACTTGGTAGCTATGAAAAGGCAAAACGACATTTTTAGTCCTCTATGTCTGTGATTTTTTTTTATCAATTTGACCCTTAAACGTTATAAACATAGATAATTGATAAAGTGTAATGTACCATTGATGATATTTTAAAATTTACACACACACAATACATACATTAAATTTTAAAATTTGAAATAGTATATGAAGCCTTAACATATTAAAAAAACATAGGGTCTAAACTTAATAATTCTATCAAGTTGCAAAATTTACTGTTGGAATAGAGTGGGGGCTCGTTTATAGCCACACTCAAGGCTTGATATTGAAAGTGAAATAGTGCAGTTTCTCTTCCCATAAAAAACCAGACATTGGATGTTACAAAAAAGTAATGAGTCATATCAAATGTAATTCAATTGAAACTGTGGGGTTTTGAATTTTTAATCTTTGGTGTAGGTATGCCTTAGCTAAAAAGCAAGAAAATGAAGCCAAAAATACATGATAACACCCCTTATGTCAAACGAGTGTAACTATGTCGTTCATAGTGGACGAGTCATTTCCTGATATTGATCTCAGACATCAATTTACTTTCATACAACGATCAAAAAAATATGTAAACTTTTTTAAGTTTTACTTGGTGTAAGAGTAATCTATCTCATATATACATGCATACATACAATGTGTAAAATTCAATTATTTTTTATATTTTTTTTGAACCGTAAGTTAGGATAAATAAGGATAAAAATCTTCTACCCATTTTCGGTGCCACTACTTATACTCAACACTAAAAAACACTACAAAATTAAATTACAAGCCCCAACCCTAAATTCTAAATCCTAAACTCTACCCATATACCCTAAAAATACACCCTACCATAAATTCCCTAAACCCTAACCTAAAATCCTAGACCCTAAATCTAATTTTAAGCGTGGGGCATAAGTAGGGGCACCGAAAAGGAGCATAGGATTTACCTCCGATAAATAAATGACTAAAATTATTTCCTTATTTTTTTTATTATGATAATCTTCTTATTTCTTATTGTTAATCTCTGTCGTGCATTTACCTTCATCTAACTGTCCGAAAAAAAATATATAATTTTCAAATTTTACATAGGGTAAAAAGATCACATCTCATATATATATATATATATATATATATATATATATATATACATGTAGGCGGTGGAAACTGAGTTTCCACAAGCGCCTTAATTTTAGGGTATAAGGAGTTAGTTTAGTGTATAGGGTTTACGAGTTTAGGTATAGGGGTTAGAATTTAGGGATAGTGTTTCAATTTAAGGTTTAGAGTTATAATTTAGGGTTTATAGGTTAAAACCTAAATCCTCACCATATTACCTTAAAAACTAAACCCTAACCTATAAAGCCTAAATTATAACCCTAAACCTTAAATTGAAACAACTATCTCTAAATTCTAAATCCCTACACCTAAACTCATAAACCCTATACCATAAACTAACTCCCTATACCCTAAAACTAAAGCGCTTGTGAAAACTTTCAGTTTCCACCGCCAGTGTATAGGGTATTAATCATATATATATATAGTATTTGCTTTGGTTTTTTTTTTCCAATGAGGAACTTGTTGCTTTTTTGTTGATGGCGGTGAGTGTGAAACTTTTGTAATAAAGTTGGTGAAAAATCTAAAGAGTGTGGTTGCAATGTGTCATGGCATGGCGTGTAATCCACAAATCGAAATGCTGGCCAATACAAGGTGATGTGGAAAGGCAAACAAGACAAAGTGAGATGGGTAGGTGCCTATGGAAATCACACTTATTTTTCTACTTCTTCTTCTTTTCTTTCTTCTTGCTCAACAAACCCCAAATCCCTAAAGTATTGTTTGAAAATATACCCTTTTAATAACTTGATAAATGATAAGAGCTCCCACTTTTTTTTTTCTCCTTCCCTTTTTGCCCATTTTGTAAGGGGTTAAAAGTAATAATTGTTATTTTTAATTTATACAAGTATACGACCCAGTTAGTGAAGGGTGTGGCCGGTGAAGATGATCGAAGAAGATGAAGGAAGAGTTTTAGGGTTTGTAGATTTAGGATTAGATATGATTTGGAGGTTTTGTTTTTGAGTAAATCACATAATTTTTATTTTTAAATTATTTTGTATTTAATAATATTTTATTATATTTATTTTAGATTATTTGTATATTTAATAATAATAAAATACGTAATGTCGTATGCCAAGATATTTAATAATGATATGTGGGGGGAGGAAATTAAGTAACTCTTCTTATTTAAACTATACAATTTAAAATCTAAATCTATAACCTTAAAATCTTAAACTCCAAATCCTTAAATAAACCTATAAACACAATGCTTATACATCAAAATTTTCTCAAACATATGTTGCGTAAATTTTTACATAATATATGAATAAAAATTACCCTTTATATATTTTCGATCACATTAGTGACATTATATTTATTGTGATTGCAAATATAATTAATACTATCGTGATTGATAAAAAGTTCGATGAGAAGCAGAATTGAAACATAAATTTATAACCATTACATCTTATTGGAATCGTCTGTTCAAATCCTTGTCCGAAAGGGGGAAAACTATTTCCAAACAGAAACAAATTCACAACTGTTGCTTCTCCCCACTCAACTAGTAGAGAGAGCTGTTGAATTTGAAGAGGAAAAAGAATCCAATGAAATGAAAGAATTATGCTTGTTCACTAAAGGCAAGTGCTGTAATATTTTTCCTGCATTTGATCAATCACTTGTGGCAGGGAAAAGTTTTCTCCTACGGTTGGCGGGTGGGCAAAACTCGAATCAACTCAAAAATATTGAATTATTTGATTCGACGTAAAAATAATAGACTTGTTTTGACTTGACTCGTAATATCATAAATTCGACTCGACTCGAAAAAATATAAAATAAGTTTGAGTTATGAAATGGAAATTAGAATAACTCGACTAACTCAAAATTTTTAGTAATTAGTTGATCAATTCTTAAGTTCGAGTTGAGTCTGTCAATTATGCTTGATATGTTATATATATCACATATGAAAATAAAAAAAAATATATGTATATGTATATGAATATAGAAAGTCGTTTAAATTAGAATCAATATGTATTATAACATTGTAAATAATTGCAATTAAATTTGTATAGAAACTCAAAAACTCGACTCAAATCAATTCAAATTTCATAAACTCGACTCGATTAAAAAAAATAAATTATAAAATAAAACTTACAAACTCGAATAATTTAAAATCTTTTGACTCGACTTGTAGCGAATGTCCGTAATCAACCTCCTCATTTGTACGACAACCGTTCCGGAAAAAACATTAAATTTCACTGTCGTGATTCGATCCGATCTAATCTGTATAATCTAGAATTGTTATTTTTGGGAATTCAGATGGGTAGAAAAGTGGGGTTTTATCTCTTTAAAATATTCGATTTATAGTTTACTTTATTTAAAATTTATAATAATATAAATTAATATGTTAATTATACCATGTTCAAAATTATGACTTTCATTTTAATTTAACTCACAAACTTTTATATATTATAATTTTATCATCAAATTACCAATATATACTAATCATTTTAATTGTCATGAAAATTCGATAACAAATCATCACTTGTTTTTAATTAATTTTTAATCTTATAAAATTCCATTACTGATTATCTAATAAATAAAATGAAAAAGGCAACCAAAAAAGTCAATAAAAAGAAAAGACATAAACAGGAGAGAAGCCGGTTACCAGTAAAGTCAAAAAGGAAAACAAAGCCAAAAGCAAAGTAAAAATTTTCTCGTTTGTTTTTTTTTTTCCGGGAAAAAAATCCCTATAATAAGCATGCTATAAATAGTTGAAGAAGGCAAGCACACCAAAAGCTAATAGCTTAGTCCTTCACCTGTAAAAATAAAAACACCCTTTAAATCAACGTTTTATTCGGCCTAATATATACAGCTAAATTCGTTCTCTCTTCAATTCCCAACAACCCATTATTTCTTTTCGTCTCAGAAATCTCCCTTTCCCTTCCATTTTCCTTTCTCTTCAATCTTCTGAGGAAGAAGAACAGGAAAAGGTGAAGCTTTTGCTTCCTTTGAGAAGGAAAAGGAAGGTTCTTTTGTTGTTAGATAGGGAAAATGGAACAAAAGGGGATGTTTCTGTCAGCTTTAAGTGTTGGGGTTGGTATTGGGGTTGGCCTTGGATTGGCCTCAGGGCAAACTGTGAACAAATGGGGAGGCAACACCATTGCAGATGATGGTATTACAGGGGAGCAGATTGAGCAGGAACTTATGAGACGAGTTAAAGATGGAAAACTCAGCAAGGTCACCTTTGATAACTTCCCTTATTACCTTAGGTAAAGACATTGATGTGTCCCCTTTTTTTGGTTCTGGTCTTTTTCATTACATGTTTTTGCATTAGAGATTATTTATGTGCCATACTGCCCTCGTTTGTTCTTGTGTTTGATATTGGTTTTCCTTTTTTTCCTGAGTTAAAGTTCCTAGATGGATTTGTTCCTCAAGAGATGTATATTGATTCTTCAACATGATAATTCCTGTTGCATAGTGTTTGAACATATCAATATTTATTTAATGATTTCAGGTTAGGATATAGACTATTTTTGGGAACTCTTAGATCTTGAACTCCATGAAAGCTGCAGGTTTTGCTCTGGCTTTGAATGTTCCTTTATTTTGCTTTATTTTGAGGGATTTCTTCCTTTTTTAGGTATAATTAAGTTTATTTATCCACTTAAGTTGGAAAATTTACATTTTATTCAAAACATGTACTACAAGAAGTTTAAGGAATTCATTCTGGTCTTTTTTTATAATTGTCCTAGTTAATACTTAATAGGATTCCTTAAATCCATTAATGTATTAAGTATTGATTTTAAATCAAAGTTTTATACTAGTTTCACAAATTTACTCCTCCTTGTTATGGTGTTTAATACAGTGAAAGAACTCGGGCGTTATTGACGAGTGCTGCATATGTCCAATTAAAACACAGCGATGTTTCTAGGCACACACGGAACCTTTCTCCTGTCAGCAAAGCTATTTTGCTCTCAGGACCTGCTGGTATGCATCTGGAATTGTTTCTGTAATTCTACATTAAGACATTTCTCTTTCCGAGTTCATTATTAACCTAATGTGCTGCCTTTTTTTTCTTGTGAAGAGCTTTACCAGCAAATGCTTGCCAAGGCTTTGGCGCATTACTTTGAATCCAAGCTACTGCTTTTGGACATTACCGATTTTTCTCTCAAGGTAAATAGGCAATTTTAATTGTCATTGAGCTTCAACTGTCATAAAATCCTACTTATTCTATGATTATCCTGTCACAGATGCAGAGCAAATATGGTTGTACCAAGAAAGGACTTGTAAGTTGTATTTTCGTTTTTCTTAATGCGACTGTATGCACATATTGGACATGGTTGTATTTGACTCTGAAATTGAGTTATGTGGTTCAACAATTTATCCCTTTGATGTGCCTTTCTTGAGCTAATTCGGTCTAATTAATTCATGGTCGATATGATATTTACCAAGGCATATCACATCCTGTAAAGAAAAAAAAAATTGATCAGCTCTAAGAACACTTTTAGTGGTAATTATGGCAACCTCATTTCGTTACATCTTTTGCAGGCTTTGAAGAGGTCCATCTCAGAGGCGACTTTAGATCGAATGAACAGCTTGTTTGGTTCTTTTTCACTTCTTCCTCAAAGAGAAGAAACAACCGGTATTCTTTCAACATGTTCTTGTGATTTTATTTTTGATTTGTCGTCATGATTATGTTAGAAAACCTGCTCGGTTTTACTTTTCAATTGTCATCTTAGTCTTTTCATATCTTGTTGATTCTCCATTTCTAACCTTTATTTCATCGTAGTTTTAATCAAGATTCTTCTTGCAGGTACATTTCGTCGACATGGTAGTACTACTGATATTAAGTCCAGGTAATCACTTTTATCCTTTAGTTTTTCCCATTTTCATGGTTCAACAGTACAAAGTGGTTATCGTATTTAGCGGCCGGTTTTTACTTCTAGATCAGAGTGTCACCTATAACCTTCTTGTTCATTCATTTGCAGGGCTATGGAAGGTCCGAGCAATCTTCCAAAACACAAAAGAAATGTCTCTACATCATCTGACACGAGTAGCATCTCTTCAACTTCAGCTGTCACAAATCCAGGTTATGCTTCATATATATTCTTCCGGAAAGCTTAATGATATGTATGGTACTATCAATTATTACAGTCAAAAGGTTAAAAATACTGATTTTCGTCAGCGGTCGTTTTTGTTTGTTTGATTAGTGCACAAGCGCACTAGCAGTTGGTGCTTCGATCAGAAACTTTTTCTGCAATCACTTTACAAGGTATGTCGTAAATTCTACGTAGTCATTTTGAAGATAAATCATGAATGATATTTCTAGACAATGAAGTACACATGCTTTTATATGTTTACATAAGTTGCATGTCAACACCATACTATATGTGTTCTGTTGTTCTCTTCCAGGTACTGGTTTCAGTATCAAAAACTGATTCCATCATCTTATACCTGAGGGATGTCGAGAAGCTCCTCCTTCAAACGGAACAGTTATATAATCTGTTTCAAAAGTTGTTGAACAAACTTCCGCATTCGGTGTTGATACTCGGTTCCAGGATGTTGGGCCAGGAAGACGATTACAGGGAGGTTGACGAGAGGCTCTCGGTATTATTCCCGTACAATATCGAGATTAAACCACCCGAAGATGAAAATCATCTCGATAGCTGGAAAGCCAAACTTGAGGAGGATATGAAGGCACTTCAAGTTCAAGATAACAGAAACCACATTGCTGAGGTGCTTGCGGCAAATGATCTTGAATGCGATGATTTGAGTTCTATCTGTCATGCAGACACCATGGTCCTAGGTGATTATATCGAAGAAATTGTGGTATCGGCAATCTCGTATCACTTGATGAAGAATAAGCATCCAGAATACCGAAACGGCAAGCTTGTTATATCATCCAAGAGGTAGTAATTTCTTTTTTTTATCTTGGTTTGAGCCTTGAGCTTCTTCCAAGTTCCAAGCATTTTTATTCTTACACTTTTTTCAAAAATCTGTAAATAGCTTAACATTAGTTTCTTCTCCGGAACAGCTTGTCCCATGGACTGAACATATTCCAAGGAAAAAGTTGTGGGAAGGATACCTTAAAATTGGAGACAAAAGCCGAATCTTCCAAGGTTTTGCTCTAATGCTAGTTTGCCTTCTGTAGAAATCAAGCACTAAGGATCTTGGTAACTTTATACCCGTGGATTAACCGTTTACCCCTCGTTGTTAACCTTAGGAAAATGAAGGTGAAGAGGCTGTAAGTGCAAAAACGGAACCGAAATCCGACACCACTGCATCTGAAAGAAAAAATGAGACCGAGAAGACGCGTTCTGGTGTGAAGGACGGAGAGAACCCACCAGCAGCAAAAGCACCTGTAAGTTGATGTACATTACCCTTCTCGGTTGTCTTATTCCATTGTTTTTTCTTACTAACAATATAACGTTCATGCAGGAAGTTCCTCCCGATAATGAGTTCGAGAAAAGAATAAGGCCAGAGGTTATCCCTGCAAATGAGATTGGAGTGACATTTGCAGATATTGGTGCCATGGATGATATCAAAGAATCTCTTCAAGAGCTGGTCATGCTCCCTCTTCGAAGGCCGGATCTCTTCAAAGGGGGACTTCTCAAGCCATGTAGAGGAATATTACTCTTCGGACCTCCCGGTACAGGGAAAACAATGCTGGCAAAGGCCATTGCAAACGAAGCAGGAGCAAGTTTCATTAATGTCTCGATGTCCACCATCACATCAAAATGGTTCGGTGAAGATGAAAAGAACGTGAGAGCCTTATTTACACTAGCAGCAAAGGTTGCACCGACCATTATTTTCGTGGACGAGGTTGATAGCATGCTGGGGCAAAGGACTAGAGTCGGGGAGCATGAGGCTATGCGGAAAATTAAGAACGAGTTCATGACACATTGGGATGGTCTATTAACCAAAGCTGGTCAGCAGATTCTTGTCCTTGCTGCAACCAACAGGCCATTTGACCTTGATGAAGCAATAATTAGACGTTTCGAGCGCAGGTAAGTTCATTCAATTCATGGACCGACTTGCTTACAGCTTGACACGATTGAGCATCGTATCTTACTTGTGTGCTTTCCATTTTTGACCAGAATCATGGTTGGCCTTCCATCCGTCGAGAGTAGGGAAATGATTTTGAGAACTTTATTGGCAAAAGAGAAAGTTGAAGATCTTGACTACAAGGAGCTTGCAACCATGACAGAAGGATACAGTGGAAGTGATCTCAAGGTTTGTATTTTACCTCTCAACATTTATCATTGATTTAAATCGAACTATATTATGAACTAATGGCAAAAAAACACTTCTGGGAACAGAACTTGTGTGTGACAGCGGCTTATCGACCTGTTAGGGAGTTGTTAAAGCAGGAGAGGTTGAAGGATCAGGTGAACTACAAAATCTCTTTCCACCATATCTCTGTTCTTTTGCCTTGCCTTCCTGTTACTCGTACCCGGGGACAATGTATCTTATTTATTTCCGGTTTCATTAACTTTCCTATAGGAGAAGAAGAGACGAGAAGAAGCAGGCAACAGCGCGGCAGACGCATCAGACACGAAAGATGAGAATGAGGAACAAGTAATCTCTTTGAGGCCTTTAAACATGGAAGATATGAGACAAGCAAAGAATCAGGTAAGTTCTAGTCATAAACCTTTTGCCTGAAATGCTTCAACATCTCCCTTCGGTAAACTTCATGTATTGCCATTAATCATTGAATGTTGGCGTATGAAAACGGTCACTGATTAGTCGTGTTAGTCTTATATAAATCAAGAATGCATACCTTTTTTTCATCCTAGTGCAATATCAATGTCCCGAGCAATATCGGTCATTTTAAATGCATGTAGGTTGCTGCCAGTTTTGCTTCCGAAGGATCGGTAATGGCGGAGCTAAAGCAATGGAACGATTTGTACGGAGAGGGAGGTTCAAGGAAGAAGGAACAGTTAACATACTTCCTTTAGATTGTAAAATCAGGCATCTCAAGTTCCTCATCAACAGAGTTCTTCATGAAAGAGATGTAAAAATTGGTGATGCAAAAAGCCCCTTCAACAAAAATGGAATTGTTCAACCATCCTCACCAGTCTTACATGGGACGGGGTAGCATCAAAGATGAAAAGTTCTGGCCCGGATCCGAAATGCCGAACAATACAATCACATAGCTCTTGTTATGGTGTGTGAAATACGTACGTACATGCATACATACATACATACATACATACATACATATATATATATATATATATATATATATATATATATATGGCATTTGTATATGATGCTTAGAAAAGGGTTTTGAGAAAAAAATGTTGGTCCATTGCATGAAGTCATGAACCATTTGGCACCAATATTTTAGGTATGTTTAGTAGTGTTTTATGTGAATGTGTGGTACTTGGAGATGCGTAAAGGTTTCAGTGTTTTTAAAGGAAGGTGAGTTTATTATTATTATATTATTAGATTGTTTGGAGATTATTTAGTTAAAAAGTTTGTGATTATATTATGAATTTGTAGCATTTATACAACGTTATGATTTTTTTAGAATTTGATGCTTATAATTTAATGTCTCTTAGTATTCTTGATGGTTGTGTTTATATAAATTCGAATTTAAATTCTTTAATAGTAATTGCACTGACTGAATCTTTAATTAATTATTTTCATAAAAAAAGAGTATTACACTTTTAAATTCACCTAAATTAAAATTTTTATTCATGACGATATCGACTGAATTAATATTTTATCAATAATTTTATTTAATAGCATGGGCGGATGTATGTAGAAAGTTTAGCGTACAAGTCACCTCACTAATCCAATTAAAATGTCTTTTGAATTCATTATAAAGTATAAAAATTAAAATTTTTATAGAAAATATAAGAATTGACGCACACACACCATGCACAAATCCGAGTCACTTTGATAAAATACACCATCCTTTATCACTGGGACCACTCCACAAGTTCTATTTATTTATTTTTTTTTTCTGAATATGCTGGTGTGATGCAAGGGTAGCATCTGTTCAACTTTCTTAGTCTTTTCAAAGACGGCACACACAACATGCATTACTGGTGCTCGAACCCGGGTCTCTACCTTTGCCATCAGGACACAAGGATAGCAATTTATTTAATTTATATAATTTGATAAAGAAAATAATAAATCTCAATTGATATAAAAATGCATAATTTTATTCACGATTAATAAATATAATAACATCAACAATTAAGGTTTGGTACAATGACAAGTCACATTGCTTTTTCAATAAAAAAATTCGAGTTTAAACTCGAAAATAACATTATTGAAAGGACATCTACAAATCATAAATATAAATCTTAAAAATGAACATATGCTTTCCAAAAAATAATTAATATATCACAATAATTTTAGATATATCACAATGTATAAATTCATACCTATCGCACATCAATTCTTAAAATTTAATGCTTCAATTATTATTTGTTTATAACTTAATACATTAATTATTATGAACTTCTAAATAGTTCTTGTACAAAAGAAATATTTTTAATCGAAATTTTAAACTGAACATCATCTTATTAAAAAAATTTAAAATTAATAAATATATACTTTTTTATAATTACCAGATAAAAAACACAATTATTTTATAAAAATAAAATTGCCTGCGAAGAGCTCAGCTTTATTCTCAGAGGCGCTTATTCTAAACTCCCCAAGCACCTTCAATCCATCATCTTTCAACATACCCTTGCCGCAATTCGCTTTCTTCCCGGGTAATACCTTCGTGTTTTTTTTTTTTTTTCTGTTTCTTTTTATGAATTTCAATTCGTTTCCGCCGAGTAAATTTTGGGTTTTGGGCGTAGTTTGATTAAAGTTGGAAACTTGAATTGTATGAATCTTTCTTTTACCAAAAAAATAATCATAAACTACTTCTCTTTGATTTTTCTCTTTCAATTTAAATTTATCGAAAAATCTTCCAATCTCTTCAAATCTAAGTTAGAACAAAATTTTCTTCCAATCTCCCCAAATCTCAATAATCCTAATTAAAATTATATTTTCTTTCTACGTATTCAACAACCACAAGAGTATAAGAAAATCATGCTTACAAAAAACCATATCATCTAGAAACTAAGACATCTTTTGAAAACCATATTCAACGAGTATATCTGTAATTAAAACATAAGAGTTAAAACCGAGAGACTCAAAAATGATGATCGGTCACAATAAAAAGAATCAAAAAATAATTTGAGCAAAAAGAAAAGGAAAAAGGAAATTCTCTTACGTCGTCTAATTCTTCTTTTCTTTTTTCATATTAGCCATAATCTTCTTCTCTAATATTACATACTGCTTCTTGATCTCAATTATTGCTTTCTCAGCATGTGCATCCACCTTGTCCTCGTATTTCTCGTATAACACCGGCACGATGAATAGCAGAAGAAACACTGTCATGTAAGATTTTACATAGTGTAAGAGGATCCTATCTCGTACACACACATGAAGTGTTGAAAAAAGAAAAGAATCAAATTCCTTACCGACGTAGACCAATGTCAAGAAGTTAAAACAGCTCCCAATAATTGACACAAACCATAATCCAGCAACGGCCTAGTGCAGCATAGCAAAATAACCAGTGAGTCGAAAAGACATCACAAGTGAGTTGACAACTTTTAGGCTTTGTTTGGTACGAAGGATAGAAACGAGGAAGGATAGAAAATTTGTTAATCAGATGGTGAAGAATCATACTTCCACATTTCCATCCTTCACTCTAAGCAAAGTCTTAATCCCTAAAATAACTTTTCTGAATTTAGTCTTAAGAACTTTTTTCACATTATCCCCTAAGCTTGACAATTTTCTTTAATCATTTTGATGACGTGATTTGTACACATGACACAACATGAAAATGTCATGTCATCAATATGACCAAAAACCGAATTTTAGGGACCAATGTAGACCAAAATAAAGTTTAAAAAACAAATTAAAAAATTATCAAATTCAAAGACTAAAAGCTACTATATCTTCTTCTTTTTTTGCAATAGCCTAGTCAAACATAGCAGGCAGCTAAGCAAAATACTTTGTGAGTTGAAAACATAGCACAAGTGCACAATTATACACTATGTTACTTGGGTTCAAAATGAGTGTCAGGTATGGGTATATATTCATCATAAGCATGCTTAATATATTCTAGGTCTTTTTCCCATATTTTTGGAGAATCATAACTTATTATTCATATTCGAATATATATTGAACACTATTATTTTATGAAAAATGAAGTATCCAATTAATCCTAGAGATGTGTTTTTAATGTAATGGTTAATAGCTGGCTCTTCGTTTAATATAATAGTTAACTATAATAAAGCAAGGAGGGAAATTAACGTTAACATACACCGAGAAACGCCTTCAAATCTTTGCCAGTTGCAATGGTTCGCACTACAATCACAACTCGGTTAATTTCGGTCGTTAGACAGGATACAGCTTTCAGGAGACGCTTCTCAGGGATCACAACTTCTGGAATAGAGGGTGGAGAACTGCGAATGAACAAAGTTGATAAAATTACAATTAAGATTTCAATCACACAATCATACAAGGAACAAAAGAAGAACGGTTGAAGAACCTTACTTGTTGATGAAATTAGAAGCATTGGACCATAGGAAAAGGACTGATAAAGAGAGTATCAAAATGTGGCAAACCAGAGTGATTAAATGGTAATCAAGAACTTCAAAGAGAAACCAAAAAACCGTTACACCGCCAAGCACGTTTGCAGAAACTCTCTTGTTCCTCCATAGAAGAATATCAGCAGCTGCAGATCAAAATCGAATGACCATAAAAGACTATAACAAGCGATAGAGAAATAATAATCAAATCTTTAATTGAGTAATGTCGCAATATTCATCTACTCGAAATAATATCATTCACAAGGCGATTACGTTGAAATACTCACTTTTGAAACTTGACTCAATCAAAAAAAAAAACGAAGCAGGATTCTGAAAAACTAGCATAAATCTAATCAAAATAGATTAAATAAGCATTCACAGCTCACAAACTAAAACAGGAAAAATGCATAAAAATGAAGGCAATATCATTGAAATTGTGAATTTGGAAGGTTTCGTATCTGGACTGAATCTCAATCAAAAGAGAATGTCACATAATGAGAATAACTGATGCTGGTTTAATAAACTAAACATCGCCAAAATAATTACTAATAAAAATGAATTCGCAGAATCTAAATATATATACATATAAACGATAAATCATATGGAATAGTTTTACGTTTTCTTTGATTCCGAATAGTAATTCTTTGATTTAAATATCAGATTATGTAACCAATTACTAAAACAGATCATGCCATATAATGCGACTAGCTGATGCTTATTTAATAAACTAAACATCGCCAAAAACAATTAATTAAAACGAATTCGCAGAATCTACACACACACATAAACGATAGATCATATGAAATAGTTTTACGTTTTCCGGCGCCTAAGACTTGGTGAAGAGGCTTCTCTCTGCCGAAGAGGCGATAAACCTTGGACTTGAAAGGGAGTTTGTGGGCGTGAGAACGCTTATCGTCGTCGGAATCGGAGGAGGAGGAGGAGGAGGACTTGCCGTGGATCTTCTCGGAGATCTTATCGGCGATCTCCTCCATCTTCGACTCGATGAACTCCGCCATTGGATGCTACGTGCGGTTGGATTGAAAGGGTAGGAAGGCGTAAACCGAGGAGTTTAAATTTGTATAGGTTTGGGAGGGGGAATGGTAATCCGAAGCTAAGGTCTTACGAGTGTAACGGAAAACGAGGGACGTGCTAATTTCTTGCTTCTAATTTGGATTAAGGCTAAAACGACATTAAATCCTTTATTTTTAACATTTTTATTTGGATAAAGAGTTAAGGCATAATGTCAACAAAAAATTAATATTTGACTGAATAGTTATTTTAGTCCGCATTCTTTCTTTTTTTTGAATCAATTTAACTTTCGGCGTTTTATTTTGGGTCAAAATGGTCCATCTGTGAATGAAAACTGTTACATAATGACACATAGGTCAAAAAATATTTTTATAAAATATAAATTATTTTTTCTTCTAACGCTTCATTTTGTCAAGTAATTTCAAGTTGTTTATCGTCAGTTGACTAACAGCTTTCATTCGTGGATGGGTCAAAATGACCCAAAATGAAACGTTGAACGTTAAATTAGTTTAAAAAATATGGGTCAAAATGGCTATTTGATCAAACGTTATTGGCATATGCCAAGAGTTAATTATACCACACGTCTCCAAAAACCGAAACATGGTACTTATTCTAAATACTCGTTTAACTATTCTTCGAGAAATTAAAGTATCAAACCGATAAATTAAATTAATTAAGTCATTTAATTATCTAAGATTTTTTTTACAAATCCTAATTATAATCCTAATCCTACCTAGAGGGAGGGGAAGTAGGGACTCTAGGCGAAGGAAAGGTACTCCTACTAGGTTTAGAACTCATGGCCTAAGAGAATATGATGGAACAAATATGAACAGCGTGGTCAATTGGTCATATATGCATACTTAATTACTTTTGATTATTAATTCTTAACGAATTTGTTTGAGAAATTATTATCATATTACACACTAAAATTTTGTCGTGTGACATTTATAATTTTTTTATATAAATATTTTTTTAAAAAAATATCAAGTGAAAATATTGTGATACAACACGTGAAAAAAAACCATTAAACTTAATAGTTAATATTGATCAAAGTAGTAAGTAAATGGATTTTTAGAACATAAAACTTTAGTAGAATATAAAAAATTTAAAAAATAATTGCCTATTTTTAAAAGTTTGTCGAGAAAATTGAGTTCTATTCCATTAGTTTTCAAATAAGCGTGGTGGAAAAATTACTTTAATATTACTGTTGGAAATTAGACATTTTCCCCATGTTTATGGTATGCACGACGCTTGGAAAATTTACTTTAATATTGCTGTGGGAAATTTTTTCTCTCTCAAAGTATTGTCTTGGGTAGATTAATTCTAAAAGTATGATAGTTTGAACATTGAATTGAAGTCGGATTCAGTTGGTACCGATTTTGAGATTTTTTTTTTATGAAATTCGGCTGCATCAAGTGCCGACTTTGATTACAATATTCAAACAACTATAATTCTGAAATTAATCTACGCAGTGCAATACTTTGAGAAAAAAAATTTCCACAGCAATATTAAAGTAAATTTCCCAAGCGTCGTGCATACCATAAACATGGGGAAAATGTCTAATTTTCACTAAAGTCTTCTTGAATTGTGTTAAGGTATAATTTTGGTCAGTTAACTATGGATTAGTGATTGATTTTTTTGATAATCATTATAATAACCATCTTACTTTTCTTTTTGTTTGCTTACTGGAAAACAGATAAGAAAGTACATATGATACCAGCCAAAGGAAGTATATATTTAAAGGCTTAATGTTGGCCCTTTTTCCTTTTTTTTGTTTCTTTTTTCTTTTCTTTCTACTTTCATATTTGCATGTAAGAAAATAGGTGAAAAAAAAGAGAAAAGAATTGGATGCTTCAAATATGCTTAAGCTTACTTTTGTTTCTTTTGGGGTTAGATCTTCTGCTTTTGTTGTGACTTTCATAGTGAAATGCCACAAGTGAAATTTTTGAAAATATTCTAAATTATATGTTTTCAAAATGAGTTCACACTTCGCAGTCCGATAATAAAAGTTAATCAAAACGAAATTTTGATTAATACTGAATTTCGGATCGGATGTCGAGTTTGAGTTGAATACGAGGGTAGGTTTTATGGACCCATTGGCCTAAATTCAACTCCAAAAGATGTAGAGGTGGACTTTGGAGTTCAAAGGCAAACTGGGAAAGAAAAGGAAAGGCTCCAAAAGCATTATATTCTACATATTGCCTTTGCCTTTGTAAAAGAAAAAGAAGCAACGTTGTCTTGTCTTTAGCCTATCTTTTAAGACCATGTGCAAGCCTAAGTAAACTCCTCTCTCGTTTACCCTTTCTTTTTGTTGTTTTTTTGTTTCTTTTTGTGTTCTTAAGTGTTCTTTTTGTTCCTTTCTCTTGCCTTTGCTTTTTGTTTTTTCATCATTTTTTTTATATTTCTCGTAAATATCATATGCAGCTATTGAACTCAACACTATTTATTGAAAAATTCATCTAAAAAATTGACAATTATAAATTTTTTGGGGTTAAAGAATAATTCTATCTTTTGTTAATTAATTTGTGGGGACTAAGACTCTCTGTAATCTCAAATTAGTCCTGCCCCTACTCGTATGTAACATATTAACATAATCACTGATGAACTATTAGAATCCCTATGAACATTGCCTATAAGATATTAATTCAATTTAAACCACCGATTTTGTTTGAGAAATTTAATGTCTTATTTCACTAAACCAATCGATAATGAACGATGTAGTATGTTATTGAGATTAATATATTTTTTTATTAAATAAAGAGAGTTTTTTTTATTTCAAAGTCAAATACCACGATTCGAACACATGAAATGGATCTCAAAACTCAGAGTCCAATACACTATTTTACTTTGAACTAAGTATCAACTACCGATAAAATATATAAACGGTTAACCATAAAATGTATTACTTAAATCATTACTTAATAAATTAAATCAGAACAATTCGATGGAAAAGTTCTATGTATTGGCCAAGTATTATTTCCGACATTGGCCCCAACATTTTAAAACTCTTGGGTTGACTTCAAAAGTCTCCCAAGAAAATTTGCAACCAATATCATCCTCAACCTACAATTTATTGGCCTTGGCCTCTCCCCACTATCATGTTTGACTTAGACCCTAACAAAATAGAATGCAAAAGTCAAATAAATACTAAGGTTATTGCTTGACCTAAATATGAAAAGGATAATTTAAGAAAAACAAGAAAATTTCCACGATGTTGCTAAAATAATTTGTCTCAAAACAATAATTGTGAAATAATATTTTTTTAATTAATCAATCAAAATTCGATAATTAATGGAAAAGAACAAAAACATAACAATATAGATGAACACGGGTTGAGTCGAGTTTTTGGCTAAAATGAACTCGACCCAAAAGATAAGTTTTACCCGAATTCGATCTGATCTGACATGCATTGAATTTTCACTTGATTCAAGTTTTTTTATTATATTTAATAAAATTAAAGATGTAATTGAAAAATATATAAATAGAGTGAAATTATAGTAATTATCATTAAATATATGGAAAATTGTATAAATATTTCAGATCAGGTCCGCTCATATATTTTTCACCATAAACACAAATTTAATATTGATTTTTTCTACATCGACCTTATAAGATCAAATCGGGTCGAAATATATTAGATTTGAGTCTATGCCCGTTCCTAGATAAGAATGGGGTGATGGAGACTAGGGGTGATAATGAGCCTGACCGGCTCGCAAGCTACTCGAGCTCGGCTCGGGCTCGGCTCGAAAATCTCGTGAACATGCTCGGAATCTACATATGCACTAAAATAAATTATGTGTTTGTATTTTCTTTCATTAGTTGATTGTTGCTTGATTTTGCATTTTCTTTAATTATGTGTTTGTATTATAAGAATATTTATTGATTATTTAGATTAATCTAATTTTTGGCATTTTTTTCCTTTCCGGTCATTGAATTTCGTTTTAGTGTTGGTTATGGAAGGAATTTTTAACGAAACTTTTATAAAAAAAACTATAGCAAAATTTTTCATTTCGAGCCGAGACTTCGAGCCCGAGCCGAACCCAACAGTATTATTTTCGAGCCAAACTCGAGCCCGAGTCGAGCCCAATTATAATCTTTCCGAGCCGAGCCTAGCCAAGCTCGTGCTCAGCTCGGCTCGTTATCACCCCTAATGGAGACGAGTGCGCATGTAAATCTCGATAGCATTTCTTGACTAAGAAAGTTTCTGAAAGGCGAGTGAAAAAGGCTGCAAAAATCTGAGTTTGGTTTATTTATTTTATTGGGCAATCTATGATAACTGCGATCTTTTTACAGACTAAATTGCATCATTTGCAAAAGATTTTTCTCTCTCGATTCACGTGCTCTACCTGTTAGTTTCCCACGCAAACTATGACTATTCCTCTGCAAATTCTGCAATTAAAATGGTTATAGTACATATTATATCCCTTTCAATTTTGAAATTAGACAAACTGGTCCCTCTCATTTTTAAAGCTGAATAATTTAGTTCTCAAAGTTTACGTATTATGTCAACTTGATCGTGATTTTTAAATTTTCATAAATTAATCCTTAAAATTTATGAAACATGTTGATTATATGTTGAATCTTTTAGAATCAAGATCAAATTAACATAATATGTAATTGTTGAGGGCTAGACTTAAAATAGGGATGTCCCATTATATCTCTAGATTCTAGACGGTGAGTGGAAAGCGAGAGATTATTAATAGTGATTAAATTGTAATGCTAAGAAGACACTAGCTTGACCAAGCCGTCGGCCGATCAATTTGCATCACGAGAAATCTAAAGGAACTCAGTTATCCAGCCTCTTCGTCTAAGGAGATCATTGGCTTGGGCCGAGGGGTGCATGTTGTTTGCATCAGGGGCATTGAGTAGTGCCATAGCTTGAGAACAATCTGATTGAATTTGAAGAAACTTAAATCCTTACGAGTTGCGTCCAAACGAGACATAAGCTGTCATGAATGAGCTAAAATTTCGCCTGTAGTACATCCGTGACACCGGTTGAACTATCAAAATCATGTGACAGTAAACAATAAAATCATGATTAATTGTCTTTAATTACTAGCTTTTGAAATTAAGAGACTAGATTGCTTTTTTTCTTAGACCAATATGTCCAATTTTCAAATTTAGAAGGACCTAAAAGGTCTTTTTACCCGGTAAAACCAACCATTATTCCTTAAAAATATCATTCATTACTGTTGAAATGCAAAGGCTGCAAAGCTAAATAAGCATATATATATATATATATCCTTTTCTCTCTCTTTCTTGTCCGAATCTCTTTGTAAAAGTGAATATCAAAAGCTTACATCACTCTCCTGAAACACCATTTTTAATTTCCTGTCATCAAAGGAAGTGCAAAGAGCTTTTTAAATAGCTAAAATCCCACCACCAAAGCAGAAACCCTAAAAACCCACACCCGTTTTTTATTTAGATTCTTTCTCCTTTGTTTCTTCCCCATGGAAGCTCTAAATTTTCTGAGGTTCTGGATAAATAGTTACGGGGTTCATAAATTGAACCAAACCCAACCTTGTAATGGAAGCGGCGGCGCCACCAACGCCACCGCCGACGCTTTCGATCATGAGTTGGATGAAGGGGACGACGCTTTCATCGACTTGCAGTTCCCTTTGCATGAGGTTGGAGACAAAGGAAATGTCGGTAATAAAGAGCTCGCCTTGTCTCCGAACGATCATTTCTCGAAACGGAAGATTTTGCCAATCGAGCCATTCTCCAAGCCTCAATCGCCCATTGCTCTGTTGAAATCAGCCCAGAAATTTCGAGTCTTTACTCCCAGGAAATCGAAACCGGAGACCCCTAAGCACGAAAAGCAAAGCGGCGGCAAGCAGTTCGCCGGAGACGACAGTTCGCGGAAAATGAACGGCTTAACCAATGATTCTTCGACGAGATTTTCCAAAGATCTGATGCACAAATACTTGAATGTAATCAAGCCATTGTACACAAAAATCTCCAAAAAGAACAGTCGAAGAATCTCCGGTGACTCGTCAATGTTATCTCCGGCGGCATCTCCGGCGAATACTAGAGGGATTTACAAGCACCTGGGAAAGAGCAAATCGTCGTCAGCTGCTGCGTCGCCGATCAACAGGAGAGACGATTCATTGCTGCTACAAGACGATGGTATCCAAAGCGCCATTTTGCATTGCAAGAGATCTTTCAATTCATCAAGAGGTACTAATTAAGTAATTATATAGTTAATTTCGAACTTTGGGTTTAATTTAGAATCCGATTCTTAGCTTGTTTTTTTTTTTCTGGGTTTTTCAGCAGAATCTTCTTGGTTGTCGAGATGCACAAGCGATTCTTCTTCACAGGAGAAACTAAGCAACGCATCTTCAACAGGTAAATATAAAATATATAGTTTCACATTGTAAAAAACTTGAAAAAATCTACTGAAATGGTGAGTAATTCTCGTCTAAATTTTTTCCCAGATTCTTCTCTGTTTTCAAGAGCTACAAGCAGTTCAGCAAGAACATCAAGCGAAGAAGGAAATGTATTCACTTAGAACATAGGCTTGGTTTCATGATATGTAAAAATTTTAAAGGAAAAAAAAACAAAGGGTAGTTGTTGTCTTTATGAAGAAATTGAAATTTGAAAGTTAACTACATATTTTGGGTTCTTTTCTTCTTGTTGTTGTTGTTGGGAAACTGTGTTTGGTCTTAAATTTCTGCAGTTGAAATTATATGTTTGGTTTGAAAGTTGAGAGATGTTTCATATCAAATATGTGATAATGATTTTCCTGAATTTAAAAGACGTAAAAATGACACGAAAACAGTTTCTTCCGTTCTGTTTTCCACCTGAACCGGTGGGTTGTGTGGGAAAAAGCACTTTTGAACCGTAAAAAAACAGTTCAATAAGTTTCTAGTTAAAATTCAAGTGGTCTAATTGTGTTTTTTGGTCACTATATTGTGTTAAAGATAAAGATCTAACCTTCAATTTTAATAAGGATTAATATTCTATACACAGGCGGTGAAAACTGAAAGTTTCCACAAGCGCTTTAGTTTTAGGGTATAGAGAGTTAGTTTTAGGGTATAGAGAGTTAGTTTAGGGTATATAGTTTAGGTGTTTAGGTGCAGGGTTTTAGAATTTAGGGATAGTTGTTTTAATTTAAGGTTTAGGGTTTATATGTTAGGGTTTAATTTTTAGGGTAATATGGTGAGGATTTAAGTTTTAACTTATAAACCCTAAACTATAACCCTAAACCTTAAATTGAAACAACTATCTCTACATTCTAATCACCTACACCTAAACCCTTAAACCATATACCCTAAACTAACTTCATATATCTTAAAACTAAGGCGCTTGTAGAAACTTTCAATTTCTACCGCCTGTGTATAGAATATTTATAATTTAATAATAGATAATTTGAACTTATATTTTTCTGATGCTTTAAAATATCTAAATTACTAACACAATTTTTTTATTGTTGTAATAGTATAAAGATTCTATTATTTTTATTGTTGTAATAGTATAAAAAATCTATTAATGATGACGATAAGTGAAATGGTAAATGATAAAATTTTGGGTAAACTACACATATGACCACTGAACTATAGGTTCGGTGTTAAAATGACCACTATATTATTTTTTTGCCGCAAATGCACCACACAACTATTTAAATGGTTTCATTTTAGTTACACGCCGTTATAAAAAACGAAAAAGTTGACGAAACTGTTAAAAATTAGTATAATTATACATTTGGTCCTCTATATTTATACAATATATCAATTTAGTCCTAATTTTAATCTAATAAAATAAATTAATTATTCAATAAGATGGTGACACGTGTCACCACCTTATTGGGGGATTTTAATTATTTTTATTTAACTAAATTAATTAATTCCCCCTCCAACCAGGTGGTGACACGTGTCACCCTGATTGGAGTAGGAAAAATAAAAATCAAGGAACTACCCTTGGTCAATAGTAGAGATGTCAATGCCATCAAATATAATCTTCCCTCCGGCTGGCTCAACCAGAAAGAATAATGCACCGATTAGAGTTGTCTTCCCACTTCCAGTTCAGCCAACAATACCAATTTTGTGCCCTCCTTGAAACGTGCAACTGATGCCACGAAGAACTAATGGTGAATCCGGTCGATATCTGATCTGTTTGAATGAATTTTCTCATTATAACTGGTGTTGAATAGATGAATTATGTATATGCAAAGAAAAATTATACCTGCAAATCATGAATATCTACTTTGCCCACCGTTGGCCAATTGGACGGAGGACGAGGCTAATTTTTCAGTAGCCAAAACTTGTACCGATACGAGGTTAATTTTATCGATACACTTTAAGGTTTTAGCTACAAAATTTTTCGGTAGCCAAAACTTGTACCGATACACGAATTAGTGGTTGTACCGATACGGAGAGAGATCGTACCGATACGTTGTGTAGTGTACCGATACCTTGTGTTTTAATTCCAATGGCTATTTTCAACAACCTAACGGCTATTTTTTAACGTTCTTTTAAAGTGCATGCCATACCGATATGTTCAGAGGCGTATCAATATGCACAAGCTGAGGCAAACATAACGGCTAATTTCTGAAGGACCCGTACCGATACGGCTACCTGATACTGATACAGATAGTTTCAGAACTGCATTATGTCCTCTTCAAATCGGCTGGTTCGAGCGTTGGCTGCACAATTGGAGTATGAAGCTTATCTGAAGAACAGAGGTTAAAAGACATGTTTTTGTTTGTGTTTGGTTGTGTGTAGCTAAGGAACATGTTCTGTTTAAACTGTTATAAAGGAATGTCTGCTGATTAGTCTCAAAACCATGAATCTCTGCTAATTAAAGAACAAACATTGAAAGTTTACCTCATTAAGTTATTGACTAATCTTTTAGGAAAAACGAAAAGTGGGGATTATTCTTCTAATTGATGAATGCAATCATTTGTTTCATTCCTCATCTGAGCCTGATCCTTCAGAGCTTGAGCCTTTATTATTCTTATTTTGCACTTTGCCATTAGCAGCATTCCCTTTCTTTTTATCATCTTCCTCATCTTCACTGTATTCGCTCTCGTAATCGTCATCGTAGTCCTCTTCATTCTCCTCTTCCTCTTCGATTCCATCCTCCAAAAGAGGTCCTTCTTCTGATACATGACCACCACGGGTGCCGGTTCGTGTTCTTTTCAGAATTTTAACCTTCAAGTTTGTCTTTTTATCGCAACCTATCCAGGAGTCGCACAAGCAGTAACAAGTCAAATTGTAGTTCCCTTCCGTCGGGGCGGGGAATTTGCCCATCACCAATCGGGAGCCACCTCGAACCTTTTCTATAGTTCTTTTAACAGCTTCGCTCGTCTCCTTAGCACTTGCTCCTGAAACCTCCATTGTCTCCTGAATTGTTTTCGAGGCTGCGGTTATTGCTGCAGCTTCATCCATGAAGCTCACCTTATGGGAAAACCACACATTGTTTTGAACAGTGTCTGCAAGCAAAAACCAGAAATTTTCTTCCTTGTGGAAGGGGAAATAAGGAGCATGGGGAAGAGCACCGATCAGGCCATTGCCACGCTCGAGTTTTATCCAAGCCTGAACTGTCACAACGTCCCCCTCCTGTATACCTTCTTCACCCTCGGTCTCACATGTAATGTCAACTGTCAGGGAAGGCATCATTTCCATTACCATCTCAAAATCTTGTACTTCAGGAAGCGAAAACCCAGCTGTTTGTGTTAGAAGTTGAGCACGATCCTCCATAGACATGTCTCGAAGGTCTTGCAACGTTCTCACCTTCTGCAACAGAGATAAACATCTCTTAACAAGTAAAAATATTTCCCTTGTAGTTTGTACCATAAATCAAAGACAGATCCAAGGAATATATGGCATATGGAAAATCTAGAGCACAAATTATATCGAAGTTTTGGGTATATTACCCGAGTCCAATTTCAACATCTATTTACAGTATCTCAACTATAGAGAAAAAGACTGCAGTAAAGCTGATTACATTAAATTTCCAACAAAGAATACTATGGAGATCTAGACCCTTCATTCACAGCTAGAAGGTGAAATGTTTTAAACAGTGCATTCTTGCAAAAACTTTATCACTAACCTTGCGAGCAATCTTTTTTACAACAGCCTCACTAAAGTGTGGCAGCTGCAAGAAAGCTGCAATGCCTTCAGAGGATCCTCCGGTTGCCTTTCTTGCACTGAGTGGAACAGCCTGTGTTGCATCAATCAAAATAAATAACACCAAGCATTAATATGGACCAAAAAACAAGGAATTGCAGCTTATTGACTTCTATCACCAAGAAAGATGGAGAAGGGGGGGGGGGGGGGGGGGGAAGGCCAATCAAAGATTAAAAAGATGTTGGATTTATTTACTATTATCTTATATAATAACTTGTGCGAGCATGTAAATTAGAAACCTTAGAAAGTACAATATTATAAGGCTTACATCAAGGAAATCAAAAGAATTGAGGATAAGGGAAATGTTTTCTAAGCAAAAAGGGGAGGGCATACATAGACCAACCTTGATCATTTCAAAAGTTCTGGCTTATGCATGAACCGAAACTTAGATATGACTAAAGATAAGAAGCTGCAAAATTTCCCAAAATAAGCACCTGAATAATACATTGAGAAAGCTCCACAACTCCTACTGCTGGCCTCAGCCATCCATGACCCTGGGCAGTACGAGGTATAAGTGCCATCTGCAATAGAGAATACATAATTAATAACAGAAATCCCACATTAAAGCTACATATAATTGAGATCAATCTGTAGAACGAAAATGGCATAAGGATACAAGAATACAAGCTAGCAGGCTATAGCACAACAACTTAGTACCATGAGTAAGCATGCCCATTTTTATCTTTCAGACAAACTCATTCTTGGATTTTAATTCTTGTAATACTAAATTTTTGCAGCAGTTTTTCTTGTAGCTTCTTTATACATTTGTATATCCCTCGATCCAGAAACTGTTGACTATTTCAGTTAACTTTCTCAAATTTAATCATAGGTCCTAAATATCTAAAACCCCAAGACAGTGCAAGGCTGTTGTTTTGACCTTTCAAATAACACTGTCATGCACAAAATCACACATGATTTCAACTTCATTAATTTCATATGTATTTGGAATTATTTAACTAAACAGAGTAGTTTCTATAAGCTAAATACTAGTAACAGTGATCTTACACTCTCTTATCCTGAAAATTAAGGGTTTCCATTGCATCCAGACATGAAGTTGGTTTTGGCTACATAGCAATCAGATGAAGCACAAAATGCATCTTTATATTTGCACTTGACAATTGGTTTGCAGAAATTACTTGAGTATAGAGATGTGATAATGTATCATGATCGGTCCTAGAAGTCTACTCAGATAGAAATGATAGGCAGGTGTAATCTGACCTTCAGTAACTCTTCTAGCAATCGTGGTGCAAGTTCTAGCATGCGCTTGAAATCACCAAGCAGAGCTGGAGATAAGGCAGCTGATTCATGGGTTAATTGTGCTTGAATCAACAACTCAGTCTGGATAGAAAATGACAAAAACAATCAAAAGAAACCCTGTCAGGAATCATAATAACTAATTCTATTTTCTCATTACAGATAAATCTCATCAGTCAGCATACAAGTACCTTCACTATAGCTGGATGCTGCTTCCAAAATTTAGCTTGCTCTTGCTTAATGTTCTTAAGGTCCAGATTCAACTCACTCCTAACTGACATAAACAGCTTCTGGAGAGGTTCATCATCTGTCCTACGAACTGGAATCTCCATGTATTCAGCAGCCTTGGTGAAGACTTCCATGACTTTGCTGTAAACCAGATACCACAACGAATCAAATCATTTTGCAAAAGATTATACAAACAACTCCACAAATCCAACATTGAAGGGATTAAAAAGGTTAAAACTATAGGTATGAGATTCAAAAGAAACATAAAATCAAGGAATTCAGCAAAGAAGGTACAACATAATTATAACCAAAAGCTTTCAGTAAAACAAGTGCATATGTAACTAGACATGAAAGAAAGAGGGACATCATAATTTACTAATTATAGCCCCCACCCTCAGAAAAAAAAAGGGGGGGGGGGGGTACTTGCTACATGGTTAACATTGACTGCTTTTTTAGTAGCCACCTCGTCTGATACTCGCTGATTCAGTATAGAGTTCGTAATTAGTGATCATAAATATCTTTTAATTGAGAAGAGTACCTCGGGGCCAAAGAAGGTTTCATGAAATAATAGTAAGCGGATAGCGTTTGATGCATGACATAGTTTCCAGTATACTTTGATGACCTTGATAGATATATGACAGCAATCACCAATGGCAGGAGAATACAAACACCAACAATCCAGAGCAAGTGAAGGCCACCAGATGCTCCATCAATGTCCAGCAAGAACTGAGGAAGAGCAATGCCCATTTGGAAACCCTGCACCAAAAAAATATGGTATTGTCTTAACTCTTAAAGAAGGTTAATTATCTTAAAAATTAGAAATTTAGAATTAAAATAAACCACTGCTTGTTCTAAAAGATAAGAGATAAATTACTTGTCTTCCATCTGGATGCCCATATTTCTCGAAATTTTCACGGGATATTGGGTCTGTGAGAGCTTGATAAGCCTTGGCTATGTACTCCACAAAATATGTATGAGCCTCTGAAAAATTAATATAATAAAATTGTTAATAAATAAATGCTATCAATCAAATGCTTTTTTTTCCTAAGGCTACTGGAATTCATACAACTATAAAACTCAAACACCCAACCTGGATCTGGATTTTTATCTGGATGGTATTGAACAGAAAGTCTCCTATATGCTTTCTTTATTTCCGAATCTGAAGCTCCAGGCTCCAACCCAAGTATACTAAAAGGCTCAAAAACTTGAATCTAAATGGAAAAGGAAAAACAGAGTAGTTCACTTAGTGCAGCTTATGATAGAGATCTAGAACTTAGCCATCAATAGAACTTAAAGTGAATGATGACAGTAGCAGAATAAAACAACAGGAACAGCTAATTCCATTTACCTCTCGGCTAACGCTTTTAATGTAATAAACCAAGAATATCATGACGACCCAGAACAGCACCAGAGTCAAGTTACTACAAGTTGAGAAGTTCGAGATCTGCAAGAACAAAACCAGCTCATTCCAAATATGAGCATATACCATAATGCCAACTAAATGCAGAAACTCCTCACAAACTAAACAAATTTAACAAAAAATTAATGGGACAACAAAAGGGCTTACCCGCCTAAATATGGATTTGCGGTACTTCCCTGAACGAAAACATTCCGCGCACTGACAATGAGTTACCTTTGCTTTCTTGGATGCGGCTCGGCACAACTTGAGAATTGTATAGGGCACCAAGGGCAATGCCATTATTGTTAAAATGAAAATCGGAAACAATGCACTATTCTCTTCTGAAGCAGCCATGGCGACCTTCTACCTTATACAAATTCCAATCAGTTACTGCACAAGTAAAATCAGCAATTCTATCGTAATCTACATTTCCTTCTATAATTTATACTAAATGAAAATATTGAGAAGAAAATTCAATTACACACAAATATTTGAAAATCCTCGTATTATTGGGGGAAAACTAAAAACCCCTAATTACAAACTGATGAATCTGGTAGGTAAAAGAAATTAAACCTAAATAATGAAGCTGCTAGCACCGCCAAACTCGACGAACAGCTACCAACTCAAACCAATTGGGATATTGAATTAAAAAATAAACAAAAAACAGTAGAAAACCCTAACATCTGAAATTGGAACGAAAATTTGAAGGAAGTCGAGTACAATTCAGATTCAAACATCTGGCTGCTATTCGAATAATCATTTGCGATTATTAAAAATTAAAAAGATCAACATATTTGCATAAAATCAAAAGAAAATGAAGGAGATTAAAGGAAATGAAATGAACCTGTGAAAATTAAATTTCAGATCGCGATCTGCTTCAGAGACGACTTTGTTTGTGTACGATGGCGCCAATCTGTGTAATAAAAAAAAGGGGAAAATATATGTGAGAGAGTAACGCCGTGCTCTCGGGTTTTGTAAATGTTTTAAATCCAGAAACGTAAAGACAGGGTTTTGCTGTAGTTTTCCCAATTTAGCCTTTGAGATATGTATTATCGAAGGTTACTAATGGTCATATTAGGCGTTTCATATTTTTTTTGAAAGGTTATATTAGGCGTTTCCAAGGTTACAATATGATTTATATCACAGATAAAGTATCAAAGTAATATCAATTTTGCTCACCCCTTGTGTCCTGGTGGCAAAAGGTAGATGTTTATCATTCCTTAGGACCCGGGTTCGAGCACCAGCATATTCAAAAAAAAAGTAATATCAATTTTATCTAAAACTACAATATTTTTATTAAAATAAATATTTAAAATATTTTTTTGTTAAAATAGTTACTTAGAGAATTTTTTTTGTCAAAATATTTCTTTAAAGTATATATTTTCACCTAATTCCTAAAAATAACGTAAGCTTACATATGCGAGATGAGCGATCGTACAAAGCTTAAAAAAAAAATCAAATTAAGTTGAATTAAGTATTTATATAAAAAAGATTTTTGGTTTAATAAATTAAAAAATATTTTTAAGTGGGCCTCCTAATATATTTTTTTTGAGATAAAAATATTTTTAAAAAGAAACTTATATATTTTTGAGAGTACAAGTTAAAGAGGATCATTTAATATATTTTTTACTGCATATGACTTCTGAGCCTCCATTGTCTAAAAGTTGATGCATGACATTGATTAAAAAATATTTTAAATATTTTTTCGATTAAAAATATACTTTATTTTCCTAGATGAAGATGTGATATATTTTAATTACTTATTTTGACGAAAAATATTTTAATTACCTAAATAAAAAATAATATAATTTAAGTCTTTGTTTATGGAACAAGACTTAACAGTTGCATTCGTTCTAGCTAAAGAAAAATAAATAAATAAATAAAAAAGACAAATATATATAAATTCTATAATGATGAAGTGAGAGGGCAACAAAAAATTTGGGACCCCAAAGCATATCACGATTATTAGCAGCTAAATAGTTCCAGTTCCAGCTTGTCTTTAGGGTTTAAACTCTGTTCAATCAAAGAAACAGGCACGATACAAGATCGAAAAAACTGTAAATAAAAAAATGATTAGAGAAATGCATTATTCAAATTTAGCCAAAATGTATTCAGCATGTTTACTCCTTTATCTGTGGCTCCCCAGAGGTTATCTTAGACTCATCTTTTTTAGAAAGGGCTTCAAGCGTCTTGTAGAACTCCTGCGGGAGAGGGCCGGGACGGTGTAGAGGAACATGCTTGGGAACTGGAGCATCGTTTTCGATAACCTCACATTCATAGTCGCCGATAACACCCCAAGGATCCCACTCTGCAACCAGCATGAGATAGAATGGAAGTCATTATATAGAAAATGCAAAAAATCTGAAGTTTTCTAACAATTTTACTTCATATAAAAGCTTGCAGCTAGCGACAGAGTAAAGCTTTATCGGACTCTAGTGAACAAATAAGCTCGTCAAAGAGCTATGAGAGTGCCAACCAACATAATAACATTAACAAAATGAAAACAGCCTGACATGGAGTAGACCAGAATCATTGACGACCGTAACTAAAAATAAATGCCTTGATAAATTACGAATACGAGTTACCAAAAACTAACTATACGCCGGCCACGGGCAACAACAAAAAAACTACTATACCTTCAAAGCTGAAGGACAAACAATGCTAAACCAGAATGAGATAGAATGGAAGTCATTATATAGAAAATGCAAAACATCATAAGTTTTCTAGCAATTTTACTTCATATAAAAGCTTGCAGCTAGCGACAGAGTAAGGCTTTACCGGACTCTAGTGAACAAATTAAAGCTCGTCAAACCGCTATAAGAGTGCCAACCAACATAATAACATTAACAAAAAGAAAACAACCTGACATGGAGTAGACCAGAATCATTGACGACCGTAACTAAAAATAAATGCCTTGATAAATTACGAATACGAGTTACCAAAAACTAAATATACGCCGGCCACCGGCGACAACGAAAAAACTACTATACCTTCAAAGCTGAAGGACAAACAATGCTAAACCAGAAGAACAACAAGCATTAACAACGAGGGTTCGTATTTAAATACAGCAAGTTTCAAAGATTGAGGTGATCTCCAAACAATTACAATCCACTGCATACATACAAATGATTAACTAGTTTAGATGTGTTAACCTTATAGAAAAAAAAAGATGAATATTGGTCTCAATATTAATGCCAGTATAATATATCCCTTTCCAATACCCGGCAGTCGGCAACGATTTCGATTTTAGGCGCCAACCCGGTATTCTCAGCCGATACCTAGTCGATTTCTATAATACGTTCACCATCAAATTCATTCAAATTCACATGCCCATTGTTCAATTATGGTTAAGCAATTCTAATACCTTCTTATGAACAAAATTCATCATTTCTTATAGGCAGCCTTAGTTAAACCAACCATAAACAAAGTGACATATAGCAATTAAATCAAAATTGTAAATAAGAAATGGAAAAAGAGAGAGACGGAATGGGTACGAACCGATCATTTTCTCGATGAGAGTGAGCTCGTCACGCGCTTCCTCGATGATCTCCTCGACCTGGCCGCATCCGAGGCGCTTCTCGATCACTTCCCAGTCTTCTTCCTCTTGGCAGACCTTCAGACGGTGGCGCGTGAAGCTCTCCACGGCCTTACGGTAGCCCTCGACTTCGGGTACAGACTGGATCTCCTTAAGGGTCTTGTTGTATAGCCCGATCAGGACTTCCCTGGCGTTGGGAACAACGTCTAATCCGACGATCCCCGTCGTCTCTTTCACCTTCGCCAACAACGGCCGCGCGACCAATCGCAGGAACATCTTTTAACTTTGTCTTTGATTTTGCTTTCGGATTCCGGCAGGCGGCGCACTGTATTACTTCTCTTAACTTAGGTGTTTTTGCGTCTGTCGCGATGAAACAAAGAACCGAAGCTCAGAGAGTGAGAATGTAATCGAGTTGAGTTGGGTGGTGGTTGAATCGTATGTGGCGAATTCATAGGAAGAACGAATCTTAGCCGTTTATTTTTCGTGTGGGCTGAAGATTGAATGATTATGGGTCCTTTGTAGGCTCTTTTTAATTTTGAAGACTCTTGGGCCAAGATTAGCCCATAATGATGAAAAGGAAAATAAATTAGTGAAGTCCACATAATTGCACTTTGGGGTATTTAAAAATAAGGATAAATTAAAGTAAATAAATATGATTTTATTTTTAATTACATGATATCTCTATTCAAAAAAATAGATGATATGATATCTACAAGAACACATGATTTCATTATTAAATTAATATATTTAGGTATTTTATAAATTACAAAAATAAATAGTAAATAATTAAGTGTCAAGTGGTCAAAATGTTTAAATATCTCTCCACCTAATAAAAAACATGTGAGACATTGACTCTCTCCGTAAAAAAAAAAGTTAGTTTTTCAACTTCAAGCTCATATAATGTGAGTGTGAGGCAAATATGGTGACAGAAAATTTGAGAGAACAAAACATCTCGACTAACACTTCCATGATAATTAACAATTCGCCTCATGCTACTATCAAAGAGGAATTCGAGCTACTTTTTTGATTTGGTTGTTTCTAACTTTGTGTTACTTGGATTTATCGATTACTTCGGGGGCATTATCATTTGAATTTAATATTCAAGTTTAATATCAATTTTGATTATTTTAAGTATAAATATTTTATTTAAATCATTTCGAGTTTTAGTAGAATAAATCCAAATTATCCACATTTGGCTTAAAACAAAAAAACGACTCTGGAATGTTTAGTCAAACAATCATTGATTTTTTTTAGTTAAATTGGTCTCAAATCTTAACAAGTTCGTAAGGCTAACCCTTAATTTTGATTAAATTGATCCCTAAACTTGATAAATTCTTACAAACTAGTGTTGACAAAACTTCATCTGTACAATAATAGAAAGACTGCGTGGATGGTGTAACAACAATCAAAATATGTACAATTACAATCAACTTGTACACGATTGAGCGATTCCATATTATGTTACTTGTACTCGGGTGTGTTCGATACCGACATTTTATCAATCCGATCAGATCCTTAAATTAACACAAGTGTGTAAGTTCGACCTGCGTTGCCGTCCTTTCCGCTGCCATCCACCAGTCATCATCTTCTTCATCATTCATGTTTTCCTGGTACTAAATTTGAAGAAGTTTTAGAAAAACAAGTAAATAGCATTCCTTCATTACCATAAGGTAGATCAACTAACCGTGTCATCGAGCATCAATCTTTCCGGCTTACTTTCAATAGTGTCTGCAACTTTTATAGCTTCGAGCCACCATGAGTCTTTAGTAGAGTAGTCTAAATCACCTTCATTACCGTAGAGAAAAACTCTACCCTCGCTGTTGTTTACAAATGGGTGTTCGAGATTGTTACTTGTCAACAACCTGTCATCATCAACCATCTGCGGTGAATCGAAGAAAAAAGAGGAATCAGGGACACAATCTGTCGGGATTGGACGCAGGGGAGACCGGTAACCTGCAATAATCAGCGATATTGCAAATTATCATTCATGCATAGAAAGGGAAAACTAATGACAAGAATAAGTAGTTTTTCAAACCTGTGCAATCTGGATCATAACACTTCTGATAATAAGCTGCCCTTCTCATATCAACAACATACATCACTGAAGCAATACAACGGAGCCGAATTTTGTCATCAACAGAAGACGCCAAATATATCAATTGCAGCATACTCTAGTAATAAGTAATTAACTTCTCATATCTACTCGACTCGAGGTATTGGGATTTGGAAGGTATGTTTGGTTAAGTTAGAATGTTGACGTATCGAACCAAGAACATAAGATTAAAACAAATTAAACCTACCATGATTGCTCTTATGCTCTCTACCAATTCGTTCGCAGTATCGATTTCTTGACATGCTGTAGACAACTAATCCATATTCAGAGAACCAATACCAACAGCGTATTTTCCCTATAAACACAGCAAATTGATTGGGGTAGTCAGTATTTGATTTGTGAAGAAAAATGATAACGAGTTTTCGTTAAGCATTGAAAGCTGCGTATAAAACAATAGATGTTACTGTAGAACTATGGGCTTTTATGAACATAGGAAAAATGATAAAGTTAAAACACAAACAATATTCTACAACATTTAGTTCTAGTTAACACGTTGACATGGAATTACGTACTAAAAGCCACAGTAAATATGTCAAAACACAAGCAAGAACAAGATCACCCTGTTAGTTCTTGCTCAAATGTGGAAGGTGAATCAAAATAAGAGTACTGAAACATGCTTGATTCAATTGCTATTTAAGTTAAATTGTGTAATATTACCTGGTATATTGCCGGTGGATGCAATTGAAATTATAAATTCATCCAAACAAGGGAAGGGAGACTTTCCCGTTTGGCATGTTGTAGAAATATCACTAATGCCAGTGTTTTCTTGAGCTTTGTAATATCTTCCAAAATTACTAGTTACCTGCATAGCAGAAGAAATCTGATGGTGAATGGATAACGTCTCAATATAAAAGTTAAAAACTCCTCTATTCTGGAAGAAAGAGAACATAGAAGATTCTGGCCTCGGGAGAAGGTAAATAACAATATTTAAATGCTGATTGCTTTTAACGTTAGCCTTCCTTTTGAAGCGAAAAATATTGGAATTTGCAAGTAAGCTAGCATAAAAAGTATACTAATGACAAAAAAAAACTAAAATGCAGTTAAGTGAAGAAAAAGTATACTAAAGACTACCTCTGTCTCGAAGTGCAGTGTCTTCACACAATCTAATTCCATTTTGCAGACCAAAAGCTTCTCACAATCAACATCCATTTTGCAAATTAGGGATGTCATGAACATGTCCTCCTCACCCTGTTGTTCAACAAAAATATATTTACTAAAAATCAATGTCAGAAGGCAGCTCTAGCTCTTAAATGTTTAGCAATTAGCTTCTGATAAGGACATGAATATTTTGATTAGCAATTTTTCATGGAATGTCATCCTACAGCACCAGTGTTCATTCAACATTTCCATGGAAGTAAATTTCTGAACAATGTGGATTTTTGTATTGAACATTGGTAAAAGAAGATAAGCAATGAATTAAAGCCACTGCAATATAAGTTGAAAGACTCGAGCGAGAAAATTACCATACCATGTCCTTACATTTGAAACGCCTCGTAGGTAATAGGAAGGAATTCTTTCCTGCCTTAGATGATAGAGCCAGGCGAAAGCAACGATTTCTAGAATAGACAGCAGTGTCCACAAAAAGTTGACCAGGTGATTCAGCAGAGGTTGAATCTTTTTTCACATATAACGCTTCAAACCTTTCATCCTTTTCCTTTGCACTTGCTATGCGTGAGCATATCTGATAAATGTCAGCAAATAGTGATGATGGTTGATATTTTGATGCATAACAGCAAAAAGGAAAGAAGATAAACTACAGCAGGTTTCCCCTGTTGGTGGCAACAACACAATGCTATATAAAAGCAGTCTAAGGCATACCTCTGCGACAAATGCACCCACATGTGAGTTGTCCTTGAAAGCAATCTTTGGTATCCGCATTATCAGATGGCGAGAAAACTTCTCTGCGTGAATGTGAATTATTTTAAGAACTTGAAAAATTTTGATTTAGTGGACATTTCTATGATTTTTGCTGTTATTTTCAAACATACAAAGATATCAGAAATGCTAAGGGGAACAAATAATAGACACCCAGAACAGAACTGTACCTTCAGTAGAGGAATCAAGCTCCACGACCCAATCTTGATTTCCATTGATAGAGTATTTTTCAAGTATGACCTCTAGGATGACAATAATCAAGAGATCAACCATTTCATCTCCATCCCTTCCCAAATTGTCTCTCTTATTGAACTCCAAATCAAAGTACAAGTGACATGGGAAACCCTAGAAACGATACAGCCACAATCAATAATGCCAATGACAAAAAAGAGTCAAACATCTCTGCATAGGCATTTCAAGCTTTACTACTCAAGCATGGACAAGTGGTATGAATAGAAATGGGCTAGAATGGAAACTGAAATATATAATATTACACATGCACATTCAATTGGGGAAAGATGTCAAGGGGTTTCTACCTCCTGAATCACTTCATAGTGATGACGGAGTTTCGATTCCATAAGTTTGTACCTGGAATGAAAGGATTGCAGAAAGCAACGAGTTTAAAAGGATAATATCTCATGAACTAATCAAATCTGAACAAGCAAGAAACAAAAGTGAAGACCTCTTCCAGAACTCCTCATATGTAGAAGCAAGATATCTTCTTTGCCCACTATAGTGATCTTGATAACTAAAAACATGTGCATTTGCATGTCCTTTAGCAAACTTTACTGCTTCATCCTGCCTTGGAAATGTAGCCCATACTTCTGTTCTACAATATGCGCAACAAGAGCCCAGTCGAGAAAAAAGGACAGTAAGAAAAGAGAGAGAAAATGCTTTTGAATCAAAACAGCTGGTCTAATACAATCCAAGTCTTGAAATGGAGTCAGAAAACTACCTTAAATTTGATTTATCTTGTTCACTAAGATCAATGTGAATTTCACGCAACAAGCGCAACAAACTCAATGGTCTTTTTGGAGGAATGCCATGTGGAGACCCATAAAATATAACCGGTGAGAATTGTTTCCCACGGCTAAATTTTCCAGGCTTAACTGTTGTTGAAGCAGACTAAAGGAAACATAAAGTTAAGTCAATTTTTGCATTACCGTATCCAAGAAACAATGAATTGGTGACAAACAAGTTAAAGAGACTAAATTACAGGATTCTGTTATGAACAAGAAATGTCCCAATAAGCTATAAACATAAACAAAACAAAAGCAACTTAAATCAAATACCTTTTCGCCAGAGAGTTGCGCACTGGTTGCAATTTCCTTTCTTTGTTCCGATAGGGAAAGCGAACAAGGTGACACAGAGACCTTTCTTGTAGACTCTTCTCGATTCAGCTTGCTTTTACTTCTTTTTCTTTCCCTAACAGCAGATTCTAGGGGAGGGGGATCAAAACTCTTTATCAGTCCATCTTTTTTTCTTTAATTTATACAACACATTAAATTCGCGTAAATTTGAAGTGGACTAGAATCAGTAGTAGCAACTTATAGACTAATTTGATATGCAACTGATGAAGATTGCAAAAACATAAATATAGTGCCCTAATTTAAACTTTTTTTACAAATCAAGTTCGAATTTCAGTGAAAGTTCTCATGAAACTCTCATAAACTATTTGGATAAGTATCACGCTCCACGATTATCATCATCGACTACTCGATTTCAAAGTAATTTTGCAGTGCAATTCACTTAACAACAACAACAAAGGGATTGAGAAAAAAAAAAAAAAGAGGAGAAGAGCTTACGAGGAGGAGAGATGCCACATTTGAAGCATTCGAACAATCGATCAACGTCGTCCATTGTGCTTGCATTTCTCTTCTTCCCCATTCTCTTTCGATTTCGATTTCGATTTCGATTTCCCTCCGCTACTCACTCAGCGGGAATTCAATTTTTCAATATTGCTACCGACGTTTTATTTTCAAAGGAAATCCCCTAACGTTCTTTTATGTTCTTTTCTTCACCTATTTTTCTTTAAAAACTAAAACTTATTTTAAAAATTTATTCTCCAGTGTATTTTGGAAGGAAACTCACAATATTTGAACCATTCATAAAATGTATAATTATATTGTACACGTATAAAGATTTTTAAATTTTATATTTATGATTTTAGCGAGTATGAATCTATATATTTTAATTTATTGAATATTAATAATTTATTTTATTGTAATTATATATCATGTTGTACCCAACGAGTAGTTCTAGCAGAAAAATATATCTTAAGAATCTAAGTTCGTACACTTTTGTGTGCAATATATAAAGTATTACAAAAAAGTATGAAAAATACTAACATGTAATCACATTCAATATATTAAAAATTGAATATAAGTGCATATATGTAGTATGTTTTAGATAATTTTCATGCTCCGCCATAACACCGACAACAAACACCGTCCCACCACCACAACCACCGAGAACTGCACTGCCTGTGGCGGCTCCATGAAAAGGCCATCACCCTCATCTCCCGGAACCCTCGCCCAAAAGGGTCACTCTCAATTCAGTCATATTAAATTGAATATAATTGAACACTAATTACGCTCGTGCATGATTAGTTATAATGATTTCTAAACTTTTAATTAAAACTTTAATTACTTCATTATAAGTAAGATATATTGTGTCGGTTGTCGTTTTGAACAAACAAAATGAGAGCAACCACACAAGGCCTTAAAAAAAATTAAATGCGGAAAAATAAATATTATTTTTAGACTAATTGAAAAAACATGTAAAAAAAACAATATGTTGTACTTCATAGGTTAGAGTTATGTTAGACTTATTTTTTCATTTAAAAGTTTTACGGCCACACGCAAGTTAATAAATATTTATATTTTTAAAATTGATGACTAATTTTTTATTTAAAAAAGTGTATGTAAATTTAAATAGTCGATTAAAAAATACATAAAATATATGAGTATATAAAGTTTTTATAAAATATGATTGGTTCTAACGCTCTTCGTTTCATCTTGACCCTAAACGCGAGAATCTATTTTCCTTGTGTCTTAAGATGCCAGAGCTCGACGACTTTGCTCGTTATTAAATCTATTAAGTTGTAATTAATTAAATTCTTAACAAATAAACATCATTAATTTAGGGGTTTATGGTTTTTGTTTAGTTTAGTTGTTAGGGTTTATGGTTTAAGTTTACTGTCCAAGGTCTATAGTTTAGGGTTTAGCGTTTCATGATTTTTAGAGTTTATGGTTGTTGTTTAAAGTTTAGAGTTTAATTGCATTAAACGCCATAAATTAATGGTGTTTATTTTTAAGAATGTAATTAATTACATTTAATAGATTCTATTAAAAAATAAAATAAACATTAATGATAAAAATCTAGTAGTTTTTATATAAAGCCTATTAGGGTTGTGTATAGCAACACCCTTTATTTAATTAGGAAACTCAAATGAAATGATAAAGGTCTATCTTACTTTAATCAATATTGAATATTTCGATTTTCGCATTGAACAAATTTAAATTTTATGATCAATATTTACCAATTATATGAGTTAACATAAAGTAAAAAAGTAATCATCGACTCACCCCAATATATATATCTTTGAAAAAGAGTGTTTGGTAAATAACTTTTTGAGGGGTAGTTCTGCGGTACGGCAGCTTAATATAAGGCTAATATACGACGTTACCGGAAACATCATTAAGAAATACCGGAAACATCATAAGATATACCGGAAACATGATAAGATATACCGGAAACATGGATTTCGAAAGTGTTGGGCTTTTTAGGCACACTCGAATCGATCACCGAAACCGTCAAGTGGGTTGTGTTTGGTTCTTGGATGAATTGGCTAAAAACCGAAAGAAAGGTAGACAATTTGCACAAGGATTTTAGAGTGGTTCGACTACTCAACCGAGTCTACATCCACTACCTTAGCACACCACTAAGGATTTCCCAATTCACTCAACAATGAATTCGTCCCCTTTTTCAGGCTCAGGAGGAAACCGTTACAACCCTATCTTTTCAACTTGGCTAAGATAAAACCAACTCTAGTTTTTCTCTCAAGGCTAAACTAGAACCTCTCCTTTTACAAGGGTAAAAAAGATGTAAACAAATAAACCTCACAAGGTGGGTGTTTACGAGAATTAAGCTCACAAGAGTGTAAAGAATAAAACAATAAAAAAAAACACTCTCTATACAATATATACAAGAGAAATAAAGAATAAAGACTTAAATGCTATTTCTCTTGAACATGAAGCTTGGATGTTGTCTCTTGCTTTCTTCAAGTGTTCTAGCCTTCAATTTATAGTCCCAAATGAGTTTGTAGCCGTTTATAGCCGTTGGGAATAGAGCTGTTTATAGCCGTTGGAATAGTGCCATTTATAGCCGTTGGAAATAGTACCATTTATAGCCGTTGGAAATAGTACCATTTATAGCCGTTGGAAATAGTACCATTTATGGCCGTTGGGAATAGTACCATTTATGGCCGTTGGGCTATTTCAAAACACACCGTATCGATACGGCTAGGCGTATCGGTACGGGTTTTGGCTACTGGAATTTTGGTAGTTTGAAAACCCTAAGGCGTATCGGTACGGTCCAATACCGTATCAGTACGGTTACTTGAAAATCATGGTTTTGACTACTTTAAATGTATTTTAAAACCATTCCAAAGCCTTTAAAACCCTTAAACATATTTTCAAGTTGTTTTTGACTAAAAACATATTTTAAATTCTTTTCAGTTTAGTCCAAAACATTTTTCAAATATTATATCAAAACCTTAGTTCTACAACCTCCCCCTTTTTGATATAATAAAACCAACTTGAAAAATTGTTTGAGATTTTCCCCCTTTAACTTTAAAATTGTAAATAAGAGATTAAGATATGAAATCAAATAAAGCTCCCCCTTATTCGTTTGAAAATTCATTTTTTCAAACCATTTCTCCCCCTTTTTGTTATATCAAAAAGAATTTAAAATGACATTTAAGTTCAAGATAACATAGGAGGCAAAAAAAAAATTTGACACTTAAAATTTTGGTTTTTAAAAAATTGGCTCCCCCTTACTCAAAGCGTCATATTAGGCTTAACAGATAATCCAAGACTTTAAACAAAAAAATAGATAACCAAATGTATAAAATGAAGTAATTAAGCTTAGAGGTTACCCAATCTTCTTCTCAAGTGTGATTTGAGCATTCTTTGATTTTGCTTTGCTTGCCATTGCTCCAACACACCTACAAAAGACATTCACTTGATTTTTGGTATCCAAATTGCTTTGGATCCATTTACGTTAGTCACAATGTCTTTAGTTCCTTTAGGAACCCATACTTGTCTAATCCTATAAGATTGTCTCTTCTTTATAGGACAAGTATGTAAGGAATGACCATGATAATGACAATGTGAGCATTTTGTCATTATGGGATGAGATGAATTATTAAAAATAATTTCTTTTTCTTTTGCTAAGCTTTCAAGCTTAACTTTCAAATCAAAATTTTCTTTTTCTAAAATTTCATTGCTTGTTTTTGAAAACTCTAAATCATTTTTCAAAATCTCATTTTCTTTTTCAAAATCCAATTTTGTTTTAAAAAGAAAATCATTTTCAAATTCAAGTTTAGAAATCATTTTCTTAAATTTGGAATTCATGGTCTCAAATTCCAAAAATAATTCATCAAATGCATCTTGTAACTCATCAAAAGAATATGAATTTAATTCATTTGAGTTAGAAGATACCTTAGGCTCCTCGAGAGCCAAAACACCATCCACCTTTAGATTGGAGAGAAGGTTTGCACATGATTGATCATCATCTTTCTTTTCTTCATTCTTGTTGTCATAAAGCTTCTCAAGTTTCTCCCATAATTCTTTGGCACTTTTGCATGTGGAGATTTTCTTGGAAACTTCTTCGTTAAGGCCACAATAGAGAATGTGCATCGCCTTGGTGTTTAGCTTTGCCTTCGTGTCGTTGGCACTCCTTTGCTTTTTCTTCTTCTTTGGAGCTTCCAAATACCCATCTTCAATGATGTCCCAAACCTCATAGTCTTGAGACTTGATGAAGAGTTTCATGATATTTGCCCATTGGAAGTATGATTCTCCTTCGAAGAGTGGAGGACACGAGATAGAGCGGCATTCTTCAAATCTTGTCATTTTCTTGAACGGTTGGACTTCGAGCAATAGATCTTTACTCCCGGATGTTAGTCCTTCGATGGAGACGAGGCTCTGATACCAATTGTTGGGCTTTTTAGGCACGCTCGAATCGATCACCGAAACCGTCAAGTGGGTTGTGTTTGGTTCTTGGATGAATTGGCTAAAAACCGAAAGAAAGGTAGACAATTTGCACAAGGATTTTAGAGTGGTTCGACTACTCAACCGAGTCTACATCCACTACCTTAGCACACCACTAAGGATTTCCCAATTCACTCAACAATGAATTCGTCCCCTTTTTCAGGCTCAGGAGGAAACCGTTACAACCCTATCTTTTCAACTTGGCTAAGATAGAACCAACTCTAGTTTTTCTCTCAAGGCTAAACTAGAACCTCTCCTTTTACAAGGGTAAAAAAGATGTAAACAAATAAACCTCACAAGGTGGGTGTTTACGAGAATTAAGCTCACAAGAGTGTAAATAATAAAACAATAAAAAAAACACTCTATATACAATATATACAAGAGAAATAAAGAATAAAGACTTAAATGCTATTTCTCTTGAACATGAAGCTTGGATGTTGTCTCTTGCTTTCTTCAAGTGTTCTAGCCTTCAATTTATAGTCCCAAATGAGTTTGTAGCCGTTTATAGCCGTTGGGAATATAGCCGTTTATAGCCGTTGGGAATAGAGCCGTTTATAGCCGTTGGAATAGTGTCATTTATAGCCGTTGGAAATAGTACCATTTATAGCCGTTAGAAATAGTACCATTTATAGCCGTTGGAAATAGTACCATTTATGGCCGTTGGGAATAGTACCATTTATGGCCGTTGGGCTATTTCAAAACACACCGTATCGATACGGCTAGGCGTATTGGTACGGGTTTTGGCTACTGGAATTTTGGTAGCTTGAAAACCCTAAGGCGTATCGGTACGGTCCAATACCGTATCGGTACGGTTACTTGAAAATCATGGTTTTGACTACTTTAAATGTATTTTAAAACCATTCCAAAGCCTTTAAAACCCTTAAACATATTTTCAAGTTGTTTTTGACTAAAAACATATTTTAAATTCTTTTCAATTTAGTCCAAAATATTTTTCAAATATTATATCAAAACCTTAGTTCTTTCGAAAGTATGGATACTTTCGAAAGTATGGATACTTTCGAAATCAACATATCCAAAAGTATCGATACTTTCGAAATCCATGTTTCCGGTATATCTTATCATGTTTCCGGTATATCTTATGATGTTTCCGTTATTTCTTAATGATGTTTCCGGTAACGCCGTATATTAGCCTTATATTAGGCGGCCGCATGCTAGAAAAGTCCCTTTTTGAGGAGTTTTTAGTTTATTTGGACACAAAGTCAAACTCTTTATTTCTAATATTTGATAAACACCTTTTTGAAAAGAGTTGATTGTGCAAAATAAACTAAAAGAGAAAATGCTGGGAAATCCAGCGAATTGGAAGAGCTGATTTTCAAAATAAGATGTTAAATGACGCACTTGACTCTATTATTTCTATAATTACGTCCTTGCCATAAAGTCTAATCTAATAAATTAACATTCATTATAATCCACTTGAATCTTTTATCACGATATTTTTCGTCGTCAAACTACAACATCAAGCAACCAAACCATGGAGATTTTTTGCAAGATGAAATTAAGGTTAGTTTTTTCTTCTTCTATGCATTTAATAAGTTGTACTTGTTTTTTTCTCTTGTAGAATTTTACCCGAAAAATCAATTTATTGAAGTAATTTACAAGGTTAATAGTATGTATCAATCCCCACAAGGTTAACATTTGTAAATTTTAAATTTTAAAAAATATTTACTAATTTTTTAAAGAATTTTTTAAATTTATTATCAAAAATATTTTATTCGGATAATTTCATCCCTATAAAAATTAAAGCATTATAATATATATATGTGCGCGCGCGCTTAACAACTAAATGCATTGTACTCTTATTTGTCATTTTATCTATATCAGTTAAGTTGTACGGAATATTTTTATATAAATAATTTGTCAAATTAATTTTTCAAATCAACTTATAAAATCAATTGGACAAACCAGCCACTATAATCAACTATTAACTATCTGCTATCAGTCGTTTGTCAAACACTCTGTATATTTTGTGTAATGAAAGAGCAAACCTTTGTATGGATGTGCTCTTATAGCATGCCATTATTGACCACAATATTTAACTTTAGGACTTATAGGGTTATCAAGGCTAGGGGTTGATTGGGTCCCATAAAAGAAGGTTTCCTTTTGTAGGATTCGAAAGGAAAAAGAAAAGGGAAAAGTAGTTCAAGAACGATGGGAACCGGCTGAGGTCAGCCGATTCGACCAATCAACATCCGGTTCGTTGGGTATTAATAATTATCCTCAAAGTAAATTACTATATTTTGTTAATGACTCGTTAGACTTTGGTCAGCCGATTATAATTAAATTATTCTAAATTATTGTTTAACTATAAAATAAATATTTTAATTATGTTTTTTTTGTGCAACAGGTGTGTAAAGTTTTTTAATGAAAATATATGTTTAAAGTTTTATTTTTTGTTAAAATAAATGCTAAAATAAGTGTTTCAATTGACTTTAAAATAAATTAAAAATAAAATTTTACGTACATATTTCAGCAAAAAAAACTTTAATCATTTATTTTAATAAAAAGAAAATACCTATTAAAAAATACTTATTTTATAGTTAAACCTTCTCATATTTTGCTTGCATTAATTAATGACACAAGTGGATGCGGACTGACAATATAGCAGCAGTTCTATCATGCTCATGATTCATTATCGGATAATAAGCTAAATATTTATTAGTTTAGCATCTCGTCAATTAAATAAGTGTTTATAATTTAATTGATTTTTTTGTTACTATTCTAGTTTTTTAGGTCTCTACTTTAATTAATTTGGACCGACTCGTTCCGCGCACTTGATTTTAGTTAATAATTCTTTTAAAGAAAATTTTCTGCATACACAAAATATCGAATTTGAAATTTTTTAAAACAATATCAAACTACTTACTATTTAGATCAACTCTTTAATAACTTATTTAATTATTTAATAAATATTTTTTATTTTTAAAAAATCGAAAAATCCTTCAATAATATTACATAAAAAAAGGAAAGGAAAGAGTGAAGATAAGGATGAAAATAAGTGGAGAGAACATCGTAGATTCGTAGTCTTAGCTACCATTTTCAATCTCTTTCATCAAAATCGTGTTGCATTTCGCTTAGCATTTAACAGTTTTCAACGTGAATAAAAACAAATTGATATTTTCGAGAGAAGGGAAGTAGTTAGTAGTTATATTCATTTCGCTTTAATAATATCATTTTTAATTTTAGAATTTATATATTCAAGTGATTAACAATATTTTACTTTAATAATAATATTGAAATTTAAAAAGTTTGATATTCCAAGTCCAAATTTCATTGTGTAAGCAGCATGTCTAAATTTAAGTACAGGTTTGTTTTTATTTAGATCTTATCATAGGGTAAACTCTATCTATATTTATTATAATTTAACTTTCAAATATATTTTAAGTAATAATTCGATCATGAATTGTAATGGTTAGTTTTGATTATAGTTACTGGGATGCATATTGTAATTGTAAATATACTTGTATGGAATAAAATCCACTAACATTGTATAAAAACTATTTCATTTTACATTCATTTATCTGTAAAAATCTCTTATTTTCAATTATTATTTTCACACATAAATTTATCCTAAATCAACTTAGAACCGAAAACTGTTCACAATGTATTTGGATCATATTGGTATATCTCTTTATATAAAACTCTTTATTTTCATATGAAAATAAATGTATAAATTTAACGAAGATAAATGAGAAGAATTCTTCAGGGAAAAAAATTAACATTACGAAAGAATTTTTTAATGAAAAAACGAATTATCACCTATTGTGAAAGTCTTAATCTCAATCATCAAACTCATCTAACACATTAATCAAATTCAGTTAGGGTTTTATTTTTCCGTAATTTTGGTGACAAGGCCCAATGCTACTACCAGATTGGGAGTCTGCCTCCAGATAGAGCTCTCCCAAAAGAACATGAATTTCATTTATGCTCTTCCTGATCTGAGGTCTTCTTGTGGCAGGTGATTTGTTTGCCTTGTTTGGCGTTTTCTCAGCTTTGTGGGTCTAGGTGCCCCGGCTCTGAATAGGCTCTGTGCCTATGATTATTTGTACTCCCTCTGCATTGTTCAGCTTTGCATGGATACCGTGACTTGCCGTTTGTTGGCCTCACACTTTATGTTTAATGTTATCTTTTTATTTCTTGCACTCCGAGTACATGGGGTCGAGCCCCATTTAGTTTAATCGAATTTTGTTGGTAATGCTTCAGAATATTACCAAAGCTATATCCCACATTGGTTGGGAAAATAGCTAGGGAAGGGTATTTATACCCATGCTTCCTCCATCCCTTGTTGAGTGGGAAAGAACAAGGGACGTTCTCGCGCGCCGCCGCCGCCGTCCGGCCGGCTCGGTTCGTGTCTTCGACACGTACGCGCGCGTAAATATTCTTTTTGGAGAAAATTCGTAGGAATTTTCTTATGAACAAAAGAATATATGTGAAAGAATTTTTTCTTATTTATAGGCTTTTGATTCGAACGTTCAGAACCGTTTAGTGAAACGGCCGTTGCACAGTGAATCGACCGTTGAACAGTGAAACGGCCGTTGCACAGTGAAACGACCGTTGAACAGTGAAACGGCCGTTGAACAGTGAAACGACCGTTGAACAGTGAAACGGCCGTTGCACAGTGAAACGACCGTTGAACAGTGAAACGGCCATTGCACAGTGAAACGACCGTTGAACAGTGACATCCGGCCTATAAATAGAGGTGCTTCATACACCATTTGGATCATCCGATAAAACACATTAAACACTTCATCACTCTGTTTTTCCTCTGTTATTCGAGCATCCTGCGAGCAGTACCACTGTTGTTCACTCCGTAATCGAGTGTACGGTTTCAGGAGCGTCCGTGTGCACCTCGGGGGACATTCTGCCTATGAAGCGACTACACTGTTCGGGGCAGTTTTGTTTCTAAGGCAGTGGCCATCATACCACGACACGGTTCACAATTTTTATTACCGTTGTTATTCATATTTTGCAGTCAGTGCTAACAGCCGATTTTGCAGTCCATTTTACCAACAATTTAGAAACAAAAACTTTTCTCCGAATCTGCAAAATGGCATCTTCATCCGCACTAAGCAAGCTCATTCCTGATCTTTCCAAGCTCGATGCTTTAGATGGCAGCAACTACCGTAGATGGTCCCAGCGCATACTGATTTTCTTTGAGCAATTGGACCTCGATTATGTGCTGCTCAACGAACCGCCAGTTGCACCACCTACCGTTGCTGTTCCTGCCGATAACCAAGGCCAAACTGATGCTGCCGCCGATGTCCTTGCTGCTGCCACCTTTGCCAAATATGAGAAGGACAACAAGACGGTCCGTGGCCATCTCCTAAGTCACATGTCTAACAAAATATTTGACATGTACCTAAAGGAGAGGAGTGCAAAGGCAATATGGGACTCCTTGGACACCAAGTATGGCACCGATGATGCGGGGATTAAAAAATATGTCGTGGGCGAATGGTTGAAGTTCCAGATGACTGACGACAAGACCATCATGGACCAAGTCCATGACTATGAGAATCTTGTCTCGGACATCATAGCGGAAGGCATGCAAATGTGTGAAGTTTTGCAAGCCAATGTCCTTATCGATAAGTTGCCAAAATCATGGTCCGATTACCGCAACTCCCTCAAACACAAGAAAAGGGACATACCACTTCAGGAGCTGATTGGTCACATGAAAATCGAGGAGACCAACCGGTTGAAAGATAAGGTTTCGAACAACTTTAGTCACTTATCTTTTAAATCTAACATAGTTGAGTCTGGTGGTGCTTCAGGGTCCAAAAGGCCCTTTAAGAAAGGCCCTTCGAACAAAAGGCCCAAACCACAGCAGACTACAAATTTCAAGAAGCCCAACAAGGCTAAGCACGACATGAAAACCATGAAGTGCTACGTGTGTGGGCAAGCCGGTCACAAGGCGTACCAATGTCAGCACCGCTTGGACCGCCAGAACGAGACTAGACCACGCATGCATGTCGCGGAGGACATGGATGATGAAGTCATAGCTGCGGTGGTTTCGGAGGTCAACTTCGTAGAGAAGAACACCGAGTGGGTCGTAGACACTGGAGCTTCTCGACATTTCTGTGCAAAGAAGGAGCTATTCACCGAGTTCGAGGACGCGAAAAATGGTGAACGCGTGTACATGGGGAACTCCAGCAGCTCTCAAGTGATGGGCAAAGGCAAGGTTTTACTCAAGCTGACTTCCGGTAAAACTTTGGCCCTTAGTAATGTCCTATATGTGCCTGCCCTGCGTAGAAATTTGATTAGTGGTGGCCTCTTAAATAAGGCAGGCATTAAGTTAGTTTTTGAGGCAGATAAACTTGTACTTTCCCGTAACGGTGATTATGTTGGGAAAGGTTTTTTAAGCGAAGGTTTATTTGTCATAGAAACTCAACTTAATGAAAATAATAAAGCCACCACTTCTGCTTATATTGTTGAGTCTGTTGATATGTGGCATGCTAGATTAGGACACGTAAATATTCAATCCTTAAAGAAAATGATGAATATGAATATTTTGCCTAAACTAGACACAACAAACTATAATAAATGTGAAGTTTGTGTAGAAGCCAAGCATGCAAAACCTACCTTTAAAAGTGTTTCTAAAAGAAAAACTGAACTGTTAGAACTTATTCATACTGATCTAGCAGACTTTAGAAACACTGAAAGTAAAGGAGGAAAACACTACTACATAACTTTTGTAGATGACTTTTCTAGGTATACAAAAGTTTATCTCCTAAGAACTAAAGATGAAGCTAAAAATTTCTTTCTTATTTATAAGACAGAAGTTGAAAATCAGTTAGATAGGAGAATAAAACGTGTTAGGTCTGATAGAGGTGGTGAATATGGATCTAATTTTCTAAAAGAGGTTTGTGAGACGAATGGCATAATACATGAAACTTCAGCCCCTTATTTTCCTCAACAGAACGGCATAGCCGAGAGGAAAAACAGAACTTTAAAAGAGATGATGAACTCATTATTGATAAGTTCTGGGTTGTCTGACAACATGTGGGGGGAAGCCATTCTATCGGCTAATCATATTCTGAACCGAGTACCTCATAAGAAAATTGATTCTACCCCATACGAATTATGGAAAGGGTATGCCCCAAATTTACAATACCTGAAAGTGTGGGGGTGTCTGGCCAAAGTGGTGTTACCAGACTTTAAGAAGTCCACCATTGGACCTAAGACCGTTGATGCAGTGTTTATAGGCTATGCTTCTAACAGTGCCGCATATAGATTTATGACTCTGCAAGACTTCTCTATTTGTGAATCTAGGGACGCAGTTTTCTTTGAAGATATCTTTCCTCTAAAGAAACCTAGATTAAATGTCTAAACACAAATAGAAAGCTTGCCGTCCACTTCTTCTAGTGTGCCTGCTAGGTCTTCTCAAGAGATTAAATTTGAGCCTAGAAGAAGTAAGAGACAAAGAGTTGAAACCTCTTTTGGACCAGACTTCATATCTTCCTTTATTTTTGAGATAAATGATTTAGACACTCTTTCTGATCCTATAGCTCAAGCATATTTGTTAGATGAGGATCCTAAAACTTATGAAAAAGCTATACGATCTATTGATGCTAGTTTCTGGAAAAGCGCTATAAAAGATGAACTAGAATCAATAATGTCTAATCATACTTGGGAATTAGTTAACTTGCCTAGAGGATTTAAAACCATTAACAGTAAATGGGTCTTTCGAAAGAAACTTAGACCAGATGGTTCTATCCAAAAGTATAAGGCAAGGCTAGTAGTCAAAGGGTTTACTCAAATATTTGGTCAAGACTTCTTTGATACTTACTCTCCCGTCACAAAAATCTCAACGATCCGTGCATTGTTTGCACTAGCCTCCATTCACAAGTTGCAAGTACATCAGATGGATGTAAAGACTGCATTTTTGAATGGGGATCTAGATGAAGAGATCTATATGGAGCAACCTCTTGGCTTCGAGGCGCCTGGTATGGAAGGCAAAGTATGTAGACTTAAAAAGTCACTTTATGGCCTGAAGCAAGCTCCTAAACAGTGGTATGAGAAATTTCACAAAACTATTCTTAGTTTTGGTTTTGTTGTGAATGGTTCGGATGCATGCGTGTATTCGAGGATGTTTGGTACTGATTGTGTCATCATAAGTTTGTATGTTGATGACATGCTGATTTTCAGTACTAACATTGAGTCCATTAACAAAACAAAAAGTTTCTTGTCCACTAAGTTTGAGATGACTGACTTGGGAGAAGTCGATGTAATCTTAGGAGTCAAAGTAATCAAATCTGAAAAGGGATTTTCTTTAAGCCAGGCACACTATATTGAGAAAGTGTTAAAGAAATTTGACAGTTTTGATGTCGTCCCTGTTCGAACTCCTTATGACTCTAGCATACATCTCTTCAAGAATGAAGGAAGTAGCGTTTCTCAAATGGAATATGCCAAAATAATTGGCAGTCTAATGTTCTTAATGAACTATACTCGGCCAGATATTGCCTATGCTGTTAGCAGACTCAGTAGATATACTCATAACCCTAGTAATGAGCACTGGGTTGCTCTTAGACGCTTACTTAAGTACCTTAAGGGTACTATGGACTGGAGACTTGAGTTTGTTGGCTTTCCTGCTACATTAGAAGGATATTGTGACGCCAACTGGGTCTCCGATAGTGATGAAGTAAGCTCTACGAGTGGGTACGTATTTACTTTGGGAGGAGCAGCAATTTCTTGGAAGTCTTCAAAACAGACTTGTATTGCTCGCTCTACTATGGAGTCAGAGTTTATAGCTCTTGACTTAGCTGGGCAAGAAGCTGAGTGGCTAAGGAGTTTGTTAGCCGATATTCCGTTGTGGGGAAGCCCGACTCCTCCTGTTTCCTTATTGTGTGATTCACAAGCCGCGATTTGTGTTGCCAAGAGTCAAGTTTACAATGGTAAAAAGAGACACATTCGCATAAGGCATGAATCTGTTAGACACTTAATAAGGAATGGAGTACTCTCTTTAGAGTATGTGAAGTCGGAAAGAAACCTAGCAGATCCGCTTACCAAAGGGTTAAGTCGGAAACTGGTCCTAGATTCGTCGAGGGGGATGGGTTTAAAGCCCATTGGTTGAGGAATTCATGGTGGATACCCAACTTAGTTATCTAAGTTCAATGTGGTCAAACGAAACCATGGAAAGACTCATAGTGTACATTTCTCACTGCCTATCCCTATGACGAATAATGTACATGTCCAGGTTGAGTACTATTACTCTTAATAAATTCAAAGCCCATGTTTTGGGCGATCTTTGTGAGAAAGACTTGATGAATTTACCGAATCATGGTTGAATATTTATTCTTAATAAGTTCATAACACAAGTATGAATGTGTTGTCCTATTGAGAAGGACAAGATGAACTTACCACCAGAAAGGTTGAGTTTCAAGAAACTCTTAATGAAATTTAAAATGATCCTATTGAGAAGGACATTTTGAATTCACCGACAATGAGGTTGAATATTTATTCTTAATGATTTCTTATCCCAAGACTGGGTGGTTCATTTTAAATGAACTTGAAGAAATCACCATAAGACTATAAGAGGTTGAGCCATTACAAATGGTTCTTAATTATTTCATAGCCCAGATTCAGGGTGGTTTATATTGAGATAAACTTGATGAAATAACCTATGTAAGTGAGAAGGATTAGCCACCTTCTATGAAAAACGTTGGGCCGTTTTTCTAAAACACTTACTAGAATCCTGAGGGTAAGATGGCCAAATATACACTTGAGTATATATATCTTACACATCGAGAACTTCAGTGGATGAAGGAGTTAGTTGTGTGTTATGAGTTTACCCCTATCTTAGAAAGTTCAAGACTAGTTTCACTTATCTAAGAGAAGGATCGCTCATTATCACTATGTACTAGTTCAAGATACGTTCACTAGTGCTTAAGCAACTAATTCCGCTACTGCTCGTCTGAGGAGGTTTGTGTTTGAGATACAGATTAATTCTTTCGCATTAGTGGGGGAATGTTGGTAATGCTTCAGAATATTACCAAAGCTATATCCCACATTGGTTGGGAAAATAGCTAGGGAAGGGTATTTATACCCATGCTTCCTCCATCCCTTGTTGAGTGGGAAAGAACAAGGGACGTTCTCGCGCGCCGCCGCCGCCGTCCGGCTGGCTCGGTTCGTGTTCGTGTTCGTGTTCGTGTTCGTGTTCATGTTCATGTTAACACGTACGCGCGCGTAAATATTCTTTTTGGAGAAAATTCGTAGGAATTTTCTTATGAACAAAAGAATATATGTGAAAGAATTTTTTCTTATTTTTAGGCTTTTGATTCGAACGTTCAGAACCGTTTAGTGAAACGGCCGTTGCACAGTGAATCGACCGTTGAACAGTGAAACGGCCGTTGCACAGTGAAACGACCGTTGAACAGTGAAACGGCCGTTGCACAGTGAAACGACCGTTGCACAGTGACATCCGGCCTATAAATAGAGGTGCTTCATACACCATTTGGATCATCCGATAAAACACATTAAACACTTCATCACTCTGTTTTTCCTCTGTTATTCGAGCATCCTGCGAGCAGTACCACTGTTGTTCACTCCGTAATCGAGTGTACGGTTTCAGGAGCGTCCGTGTGCACCTCGGGGGACATTCTGCCTGTGAAGCGACTACACTGTTCGGGGCAGTTTTGTTTCTAAGGCATTGGCCATCATACCACGACACGGTTCACAATTTTTATTACCGTTGTTATTCATATTTTACAGTCAGTGCTAACAGCCGATTTTGCAGTCCATTTTACCAATAAATTTCATTATCCTTTCAACAAAAAAAATGGATTGTATACATCCAAATATAAAATTGAAATTTTACTTTTGCACAAGGAATGAAACTAAAAGATTTTCCAAAAAGAAAAGAATAATTCAACAAAAACACTCATATATGAATTTTATTTTCCAAATACTTCCAAAAAATACAACATATATATTGTGTACCAAATAAGTTCAAAATTAAAAATTCACAGCAAAATTCCAAACTAAATAGACCCACCACCAAGCTGTACAAAATGAAAATTATATTAAAAAAAAACAGTACCCAAAGCTAATTTCTTCTTCTTCTTCATTCAGAACTTCAGCTATTCTGATCTATAAAGGCCAAGACTTTAGCAGATAACGCAACTAGCCGGATCTTCTTCAATGCTTTTACCGTAAGTGTAAGAATCGGGTATCGGAGCATAGTATCGGGACACCGACGGGTGATATACGTACGGATACGGTACTATGACCTCTTTCTTGGGTTCATCCTTTTTCTCGTCTTTCTTCGGCTCTTCTTTCTTCTTCTCCGGCTCTTTCGCCGGTCCGACAGAAACGATTTCGGTGTGACACAGCTTCCTTAGTTTCCTCACTGCCTTGACCGGATCAATGTCTCCGGTCACCGTCAGTTTCTGGTCTTTGTCCATCGCGACCGATTCAACCCCTGAAATACCGGAGGCTGTCTTCATGACTTTTTGTCTGCATTTTTCATCGTGGAAATCCAATTTCAATACAACTTTCTGTAAAACAAACAAACAAGTTCTGTTAATGTTTCGATCAAAGTAAAACTACATAATTAAAAAAAAAACAATCAAGAATTTCAAAGGAAATGGAAATCTAACCTTCATTTTGGAGATTTGGAAGTACAAAACTCAGAGAAAATGAGACGAAAAGATCAGAAGAGGAAGGTAGTGTAAATTGTAAAAGCTTTGGTTTTGATGGAAATGCCAAAGCGTATGGAATTTATATAGGCACATAGTTATAGGTGTCAGCCTTCTTTGGCGACTATACTTTGAGGTTCGTGGAAGATACACCAATGATTTTATGGGGAAATTTCTATAAACCTTCCGGTTGACTTGGTCCCTGGGGACATGAAGTGAAACTCATAAAGTACGGATTTAAACGTTTGTATGTTTTGTCATTTGACCCTCTATTTTTTTTAGTTTAAATATATCTTCAACGTTTGCTTGTTTTGTCATTTGGCCTCTTATTTTTTCTTTTGGTCTAAATATACCCCCAACGTTTTATTCATAGTCCAAATATACCTTCGTTGGATGTAAACGGTCAATCAATTGACGGTCAACGACTTATAAAAAAATTTTGACGTGGCATCAACAGATCTTAATACGTGGCAAGTCTAGTCAGCATCAGTTGTTAAACGTCAGTTGACTGACAGTTTTCATCTAACGAGGGCATATTTGGACTACGAATGAAACGTTGGGGGCATATTTAGACCAAAAGAAAGAATAGGAGGGCAAATGACAAAACAAGCAAACGTTGGGGGCATATTTGGACCAAAAAAAGAATAAGGCGCCAAATGACAAAACATGCAAACGTTGGGGTCATTTTTTGTCATTTTGCCTTTTTTAAGGTGTTTTTTTTAATTTAATTTACTTCATTCATAGAACCCAATAAGTGTCCAGTGAAAAAGTGAATGATATTCATCCTAAGAGACATGGATTGCTTTGTCTACAAGGTGTACGCTCATATCAAAAGGTTAAGATTGTGTATGAACATATACTAACTTGTAATCACATTTAAACCATTAAAAAAATCACTTCCTTCATAATGTTAGAATTTATGTGATAAATATGTAGTATTTAAAATATAGATAAATATCCGATCAAGTCAAGTTAAAATATTTTTAGTTAGTAGAGTTGACGAATTACATTTTATTACTATTTTTTCAAGTCAAATTTATGAGTAATAATTAGTACAAATTTAAACGATTTTCTATAATCATCTAAGAATATATAATATATTTATACTAAGAACAGATTTATAGAAGAAGAAAAATTAATGAGTATTAAAGAGTCAAATTGATGGAAATAAAACAAAAATTGTAAAGAGATTCACCAATTGGTCTAGTGGTCATAAATGTTCATCTACCTAGGGATTAGCATTTTACTCGACCCAGTCGGGTTTCGATTCGACCCGATCGGGCCGAGTCGGATTTTTCATAGAAAATTCAGGTTCTAGTCGAGTCGGGTCAGGTATTTTTTAAGGGTAAAGTTGGGTCGGGTAGGGGTTTAGGGTGGAAAAAATCTGACCCGATCCGGGACTAATAATGTAATTTTTCCTTAAATTTTTTTAGGGATATTCACAATAATGCTCACTCATTATATATTTTTTATAATGAGGTCATTAAAATTATTTTTTTTATAATTAGGTCCCTAATTTTTTTTTACAATTAGGTCCCTAAAATTTATTATTTTACAATTAAGTCCTTAAAAATTATTATTATTTAATAGCTCGGGTCGGGTTTGAGTATATAGTTTTCGGGTCGGGTCAGTTTTTTCAAGTATGAGGTCGGGTCGGGTCAAGTCCGGATTTGAAGTATATATTTTCGGGTCGGGTTCGGGTAGGACAAAAACCCAACTCATACCCATCTCTACATCTGCCTCACCTCTTGTGGGGGTTCGAACCATTACATTTACCTTGGAAAGATTTAGTGTAACACAACTTAATCAAAAAATGTAAAGAATTGTAATAAAAAAAACTAAAGTCTAGACTAAATTACAAAAAAAAAATATTTTCAAAATAGAATTGAAGTTACATATTTATTTAAGTGATTCGAGTCCTATTTTATCATTTAAATTTTATTTATTTTTTCTAATTAGCTTTTTATATTCAAGTAATTATCGTTTATCATAACTCAAGGGTAAAACTCTTTAGTTTTGCACAATATAACTAGACAATCCCTCTTTAAGTGTGGAGAAATTATTAGTTGAATTTGTCTCACTGTATTATTTATGGTCTATCTAATAACATTCATCCATTTCAGCGTAATTTTTAAGTAACCATCTTTTTTATTAGATGTGACCATAGATATAACGTGGTGAACCTGACTCATCTAATAATTTTTCATAGGTGTGAGATAAGATTTATTTACAATATTTTTTTTTCAAATTTTATACATTTTAGGGCGTTAGCCAAGTACAAATGGATAGTTATGATAAACAATATAAAATAAATAGATTCTTTCGAGAGAGAAAATTTGAGCATCTTCAATTTAAAAGTTTGATCACAACCATTAAACTCAATTCATAACCAAAATTAATTATAAAAATGACGAAAATTTTATATATATAAAAGAATTGAATTATTTTCGATTTAAAATTTTAATTTTATCACTATACTCAAAACTAAATAATTTTACAGCGTGAATAAATCATACTCACCGTATAAACACTCAAATTCGATTGTATACATCAAATATAAAATTGAAACATTACTTTTGTAAAAATCATAAGATTTTCCAAAAACAAAAGGATAATTCAACAAAAAACACTCTGAAAGGAATATTAATTTTCAATTACTTCCCCCCAAAAATACAGCAAAATTCCAAACTAAAATAGACCCATCATGCTGTACAAAATGAAATTTATATTAAAGAAAACAGAAATCCAAATCCATTTTTCATCTTCTGTCAAAAAACAATCCATTTTTCACCATCTTCTTCTTCTGTAAGAACTTCAATTATTCTGTATATAGAATTATTCTGATTTTAGCAGATAACGCAACCGGCTGGATCTTCTTCAAAACTTTTACCGTACGTGTAAGAATCGGGTATCGGAGCATAGTATCGGGTCACCGATGGGTGATATACGTACGGATACGTTACTATAACCTCTTTCTTGGGTTCAACCTTTTTCTCGTCTTTCTTCGGCTCTTCTTTCTTCTTCTCCGGCTCTTTCGCCGGTCCGACGGAAACAATTTCGGTGTGACACAGCTTCCTTAGTTTCCTCACTGCCTTGACCGGATCAATGTCTCCGGTCACCGTCAGTTTCTGGTCCTTATCCATTGCGACGGATTCAACCCCTAAAATACCGGAGGCTGTCTTCATGACTTTCTGTCTGCATTTTTCATCGTGAAAATTCAATTTCAACACAACTTTCTGTAAAACAAACAAACAAACAGGTTCTGTTAATGTTTCGATCAAAGCAAAACTCCAAAATCTAAAAAAAAAACAAATAATTTTAATTCAAGAATTTCAAAGGAAATGAAAATCTAACCTTCATTTCGGAGATTTGAGAATACAAAACTCAGAGAAAAATGAGAGGAACTGATTAGAAGAGGAAGGTAGTGTAAATTGTAAATTGTAAAAGCTTTGGTTTTGATGGAAATGCCAAAGCTTGTGGAATTTATATAGGCAGCCAAGTCAACTCAAGTCAAGTTATTACATAGTTGGGGGGTTAGCCTTCTTTGGCAACTATACTTTTGAGGTTCGTGGAAGAAACGTTCAATGTAAAACGACATCGCTTTACACCATTACTTAAAAATGATTTTAGAGGGAAATTTCCGTAAATCTTCCGATTTCACTCGACTTGGTCACCGAGAATCCAAATAGAATCGAGTCCAGTTTATGAAATTCGAGTAGAGTCGAATCGAGTCGAGGTTTTGAGTTGTTGTACAAATGTAATTGTACATATATATTTCTATATGTATATATTTAGGGTTGGACGGTGCACATATTGATTCTAATTTTAACAACTTTCTATATGCATATATAATATATATATATATATATATATATATATATATATATATATTTTCATATTTTCACGTGTGATATAAATAATATATTATGCACAATTGACAAAGTCGACTCAAATATGAAAACTGATAGACTAATTACTAAAAATTTCGAGTTATTCGAATTTTCATTTCATAACTCAAACTTTATTTGAAATTTTTTCGAGTCGAGTATAGTTTATGAAATTTCGAGTCAAGTCAAAACGAGTCGATTTTTTTCGCCTCGAGTCGAATCGAATAATTTGATTTCTTCGAGCCGAGTCGAGTTTTGCCCACCCTATCTCCTAGTATGTATAAAGGTAGTTTCCTCCCTGTCTGATTCTAACATTGTAATTTAAACCAATTGGTAGTTAGTTAAATAATTGTTTTTTATATTAAAATAATATTTTTTATTTTTATTTAACTCACACGTATTATGAGAAAATTTTGATGCACAAGAGGTGTAAAGTAATATGTACACAAATTTGTTAAGTTTAACATGTAAGAGTTTAGTTTAGGTTTTAGGGTTCCAAACTATAGGGTTTATAATTTAGGATTTGTGATTATAATTTAGAGTTTAGAGTTTAAGAATTTAGATTTTAGATTATTTTTTGAATATGCTGGTATGATTAGATTTTAGATTATTTAAATTAAATTAGAAGGATTATGTAATTTTTTGTTACACAATTTATGTATCAAAACATAACTTATAATTATTATAAATGGAGACATAATAATTATTAAAATTCAGAACTCGAATCTCCTACACTTTCTTCTATTATCGATTGTTCATGATGATTGCATGCGGATAACATTTTATGATGTATTTCAAGCTCTATATTTACCATATATATATATATATATATATATATATATATGTGTGTGTTTAAATGCACAAAAAATTACGAAAGTACACTACATATTTTTATGGATGTTACAACAACAATTATATTATTATTATTCGAACTAAAACTTAATAAGCTAATAGGAGTTTTGCTCATCCCCTTGTGTCCTGGTGGCAAAGGTTGATGTTCATCATTCCTTGGGACTCGGGATCGAGCACCAGTATTGCATGCTGTGTGTGCCTTCGTTGAAAAAAGACTAAAAAGAAAATTGAACAGATGCTACCTTGCATCACACCAGCATATTCTAAAAAAAATAAAAAAAAATAAGCTAATAGGAGTTTTGCTCATCCCCTTGTGTCCTGGTGGCAAAGGTTGATGTTCATCATTCCTTGGGACTCGGGATCGAGCACCAGTATTGCATGCTGTGTGTACCTTCGTTGAAAAAAGACTAAAAAGAAAATTGAACAGATGCTACCTTGCATCACACCAGCATATTTTAAAAAAAATAAAAAAAATAAGCTAATAGGAGTTTTCAAATTTATTTAGACGTTAGAAATATCAAATATGCCATACTTTACTACCCATTAGACCTTTACTACATATTTTCTTACGTCTCTATGTCGTCTTTGGTGATATTGTTAAAAATAGTATCGTCCCACATGTGGTCAAGGCACAACTCAATCACGTGACATATAATTCAACATTCATTTTCTCCATTAATCAAGGTTAGAGTTCATGATATTTCTTCCCGATGAAGTAAAGAATTCTATAAATTATAAGTAATTTTGGTTATAATATGTATTTTACAAATATGTATGAGGTTACTTAAATTTGAAATCAGACTACAAATACAACCTTAATATTGAATTATTTTTTATTTACAAATATGTCAATTTTAAAGACATGAAAATAGAATGTAACCTCATTCATGATCCATTAAATAGTATGAAAATTTGTGAAGATAATCGAACAAAAATTCTTTATTTCTTTTGGGTTTTTTTCTATGCCCAACACACTAAAAAACTAAACCCTACGATTTACGCTCTAACAAAATCATGTAATTTTGTTCTAAGCCCTTTCTAATGAATTTATGACTAAAAATAACAATAATCATACCTAGGGCTAATAGCATGGTTGTAAAATAATCATAATTGTAACAAGTTTATAATGTTTGTTAAAAAAAACAAGTTTATAATGTAAGTTCACAACAACAAAAAATCATGGTTTAAATAGTAATAACTCAACCTCAAAATTCATAGTAATAAGAAAAATTATAGCAATTGATATTCGAAATATATAAAACATTAGTAAATATATATTAACATCTTCTTCTTCCTTAGAATATATATTTACATAAACCAAATACGTAAAATTTTAAACTTTAATATATATAGTAAATACCTATATATATATATATATTAACATCTTCTTCTTCCTTAAGCATAGCCCAACAACTATTTTGTATATAATTTTTATAATCTATACGTACAGAAATTCAGCATATAATGCAGCCAGTTGGATATTCCTCCACGAAAGTGTAACAACAGGGTACCGGAGGTGGAGGAGGATAGTATTGTGTCGTTGCCGGTTTCTTCTCCGGCTCTTTCACCGGTCCGACCGAGACTATTTCGGTGCGACATAACTTCCTTAGTTTGTTCACTGCCATCACCGGATCAATGTCCCCTATCACCGTCAGTTTCTGGTCCTTGTCCATGCCAACTGACTCAACTCCTGCCAAAAAAAGGAAATATTTTTTTTTTTTTAAATTCGAGTCTTGTAAATGAAAAAAATAACGTTGCGATTCGAAAATGAAATACTATCGGATTTGGCTTCATGATTATCAAACATTGTATCGTAAAACAAAACAAAGTTTGTTAATACAATACCTGGAATACCAGCTGCTATCTTCATGGCCTTCTGTTTGGATTTCTTGCCGTGAAACTCCAAATTCAACACAATTTTCTGTCGGAAAACAAAACAAAACCATTAGAATTTCGATCAAAACCAGGCTCTAAAAGTCTGAAAATCAATATCTAACCTTCATTTTGGAGCTAAGAGGAAAAGGAGGAGGAAACTTGGAGAGGAAGGTAGCGTAGAAGCTTTGGCTTTGATGGGAACACTGAAGCTTATGGAATTTATAACCAGCCAAGTCCAACCTAAGTCAAGTTAATGTCTGTCTTTTGTTTGGTCATTAAAAGCAATTTTTCAACAATTATTTTAACGTTCGCTGATGATATTTCACTACAAAAAGGGTAAAAATTTCCTGCCCCTAACCATGCCTCTTTCTATGTCCCCTGTCTAAAAATAGTTAAAAATTAAATCTTGACTCATAACCCTAATTTTCATATCTTAAACCCTAAACCATAAAAAATACACACTATCCCTAATTCCCTAAACCCTAAACCCTAAACTCTAAACCCACTATTTTAAAGTGGAGGCACAAATAGGGGCATACTTAGGAGGCAGATGATTTCCACCCCTAAAAAACGACATCGCTTAACACAAGAATAGAAACATCAAAAAAATATGTTTAGAGTATATGGTTAAAGTTTAAGGTTAGTGTTTAGAGATTTAATGGTAATATGTATTTTTTAGAATTTATATTTTAAAATTTATAATTTATAGTTAAAATATAAATTTTGATTTTTAGTGTTTGTTATAGAAATAAATACCGAAAAAGACAAAAAAAAATGTTCTTTAACGCAATCAATCTTTTCCGACAAAAAGCCTCAAAACATACATGCGTAATGACTCTTTTAGACCTTAAACTTATCAACTTTTGTCATTTTGGCACTTATATATATTTTTTTCATTTTTTTCATCTCGAATGTTCCTTTTTCTTTTAAACTCATCAAAATTGATAGTCATTATACTGATATCATCTATTTTTCCTTTCACCAAAGTTGACATCCATTATTTGGTTAAAATTTATTAAAATTTTGAAAATATAATATAATTATATTAAACAGTTTAAATGTACTAGAAAAATTATAAAGTGTATATAAAAATTATTTGAAAAGTATTAAAAGTCGTACAATTTATAATGATGATAAAAAATAGGCTTACAAGTATTTTAAGCACTTATTTTCTAAAAAAAATAATAATTAAGCACCTAAATTATTTCTGCATTCAATTGATCTCTCAAATTGATAAATTAAATCAATAAAGCTCTAGAACCGAGAATTAAGTCGATTAGTTCATTTAATCAATTTTAATGGTTTAGTTTTATTAATTTTTCTTAAGATGTTACTACCACATTATATACGCGTTTTTGTCGCATGGAATTTTCAATTTTTAAAAGAACTTTTTCAAAAAAAATTAAAATTTTAAATGAATTGAAAAACGTCTACAAATTTGTTATTAAAAAAAAACAACTGGAAATGTCACTTGGCATTAGTTGGCAATACCATGATATGATTTGTGGCACCAATTGATCTAAAAAATCTATTAAATTTAAGGATCAACATTAATTAAAATAATAAAATTAATGAAATTATAAAATACAAGAATTTAATTGAATTTTTAAAATGTTCAATAGCTTCTAATATCCTGAAGCCTAACAGAGAGCGCATGAAAAAATATATTTAAAAAATATAAAAATGGTAAAGACTATAATATTTGTATTTTTATAAAAATATATAAAATCATAATATACATGAAAAGGATTGTGGTCGGTGGGGGGAAATTTCACAAACCTTCCAATTGACTGGGTCAAGTGGGACCCACTGCAATTGTGACAGTGTTTTTCCTCTCTCATCATGTTGAAGGTCAGTCAAGTGGATGAACTTGGGTCCCACCTATATTATTTATAATATTTAATTTTTGTTTTGTTTTCTAACAGTTTCCTTTTTTGCTGCTTTCTAATGCAATTTGCTGAACATATTCTTTCGGCCTGGTTTGAAAACAAAGTAACCACTTTTACAATTTTAATTTATTTTATCGATGTCTATATTATTAAATAACATTTATGTGCATATCCATATCCTCAGAAAGCCTCAAAAAATGGTAAGAATATTTTATCGCAGAACATACTCAACATAAGAAATCATGTTTCTCTGTGTCACATCTGGCAGCTCATACACACCCTCAAGTATCAGGGTCTTTTCAGTCATCAACTGTTTTAGTCGACACTGGCCGTGTTTTATATTTTCTTTTTCTGGGTTTAGAAGGGGGTATTTTGAACAATGCCGTGTCTTCTGTATTCAAGTTTTGACTGCTTGTTTTATTGTGAAATGCTATGTTGGTATATGGACCACAGTATTTTATGTAAGAAGCCACTGCTTCTGCTTTGGGTTATGTACAAACTATTGTTTGTTGCATTGTATGGATGTTGACGGCATGTTTGTTGAACGATCTTCTCAATTTAGTTTATTCTATTTGTAACGTTAGAAATGGCTCATTTAGGGGTGATAACAAGCTGAGCAAAGCCCAAGCCTGGCCAGGCTCGGCACGGAAACAGTGTAATTAGACTCGGCTCGGGCTCGCTCAAAAACAATATTTTTGGACTCGGCTCGGGCTCGAAGCTCGTCAAGCTCGGCTTGTTAAGGTTTCGAGCTGAGCCCGAACCCGAGTCGAGCTTTGACAGAGCCGAGCCGGAGTAGCTCGCGAGCCGGTCAGACTCATTATCACCCCTAGGCTCATCCATTATATTAACTAATTATTGATTAAACATGAATTGCCAATTTTGGTCCTTCATTATTCTCACCTTTTCAATTTGGTCCTTGGGTCGTAGGTACATTCTTTTCTTACTAAGATGATAATAAAAAAAAGTAATTATTTTTCCAATTATCTTTATGTAACAAAACCAGTGTTCTTTCCTCGAAAAACATATTTTAAAAAAAGAAAACTCTGTTAAGACCCAACCAAGTTAATGGTATTAATATATAATATAATAATAATAATGGATACCCTACTAACATCGCATTATGCTCAATTGTTCATCAAATTCATGATTGAGCAGTGAGCACTCTAGTGGATGTTGCTGCAGCACATATTTGACATAAAATATGAATTATCTCTCCCATTTCCTTTGTTTCTTCCTTTACCATTTTAGGCCATGGCAACCTGTTCAACGGATCTAGGTGCTCTCCTAGGCCCCAACGCCACCGCCGCAGCCGACTACATTTGCAACAAGTTCAGTGACGTTTCTTTCGCCGTCGACAACACTTACCTTCTGTTATCAGCCTACCTAAACTTCTTCATGCAACTCGGCTTTGCCATGCTTTGTGCCGGTTCAGTCCGCGCCAAAAACACCATCAACGTCATGCTCATTGCCGTCCTCGACTCCGCCATTGCTGGCCTGTTTTATTACCTTTTCGGATTCGCCTTTGCCTTCGGTTCACCTTCTAATGGCGGCTTCATCGGTCGCCACCATTTTGGCTTACGATCCATTCCTTCCTCTTCTTTTGATTATAGCAATTTCCTTTATCATTGGGCTTTTGCTGTTTCAGCTGCTGGGATTGCCAGTGGCTCCATGGCTGAAAGAACTCAATTCGTTGCCCATCTTATATATTCACCTTTTTTTACCGGTTTTGTTTACCCCGTTGTTTGTCATTGGTTTTGGGCGAGTGACGGTTGGGCCAGTGCTTTCCGAACCGATGGTAACTTCCTCTTTGGTAGTGGGGTTATCGACTTTGCCGGTTCTGGGGTAGTTCATATGGTTGGAGGTGTAGCCGGTTTTTGGGGTGCACTTATTGAAGGACCAAGGATTGGCCGGTTCCACCGTTCGGGTAAGTCCGTTGCTTTACGTGGTCATAATGCAGCTCTTGTCGTTCTCGGAACTTTCATACTTTGGTTCGGTTGGTATGGATTCAACCCCGGTTCATTTAACAGAATCTCGAGTTTTTACACTTCCGGTAACTATTACGGGCAGTGGAGCGCGGTGGGGAGAACGGCGGTGACTACAACTCTAGCCGGATGCACGGGGGCGTTGACTACTCTATTAGGGAAGAGGATTTTAACAAGTCATTGGAATGTAACCGATGTTTGCAGTGGTTCACTAGGTGGCTTTGCTGCTATTACTGCAGGCTGCTCTGTTGTTGAGCCGTGGGCTGCCATTATCTGTGGATTCGTGGCGGCTTTGGTCTTGATCGGATGCAACAAGTTAGCCGAGAAAGCCGAGTTCGATGATCCATTAGAAGTGGCTCAATTACACGGCGGATGTGGTGCTTGGGGAGTTCTTTTCACCGGTTTATTCGCTTCCGAAAAATACACGAGGGAGGTCTATCCCAGTAGGCCGCCCGGTCAATACGGGTTGCTTATGGGAGGTGGAGGGAGGCTTTTGGCTGCTCAGATTGTCCAGATTTTGGTCATTGTTGGGTGGGTGAGTGCAACAATGGGGACTTTGTTTTATTTTCTTAATAAACTCGGGCTTCTGAGGATTTCTGCTGAGGATGAAATGGTTGGCATGGACTTAACAAGGCATGGGGGGCTTGCTTATAAGTATTCTGATGAAGAAGAAGACGATGAATCAATTAAACATGGAACTCAGATGAGGAAAATTGAAAGGCATTAATGTATAGTGTAATGTAAAAGATTATGGATAATTCAAGTATTAGCTCAACCCTTTATGATTCATATACCTTTTCTTGTTTAGTACAAAATCTGAATAATATTTCCACAAAACATTTAGATTTTAGAGAACTGATGAGATTTTCAAGACAGAACAATGAAACCACACAATTCATAGAGTGAACTCACTTGAAATCTTTTTTGTATGATTTTAATCCACCTCCTCCATCTTGCTTCCCTCGGCTTCATCTTCCTCAAGAGCAGGCATTTCGGCATCATCACCACCGGTTGCGTCCTCGTCGATGCTCAGTCCCAGCTTCAGCATTCTATGGATTCTAGCCGCGAACGTGTTGGGATCATCCAAGCTGAACCCGGAGGTCAAAAGAGCGGTCTCGAACAGCAACAGCACTAAATCCTTGACCGATTTATCATTCTTGTCGGCTTCAGCCCTTTTCCTCAGCTCTTCCATGATTCCATTGTCAGGATTGATCTCCATAGTCTTCTTGCTAGACATGTAGGAACTCATGCTGTTATCCCTCAGGGCCTGTGCTTTCATAATTCTTTCCATGTTTGCGGTCCAGCCGTACTCTCCGGTGACCAGACAGCAAGGCGAGTCGACAATCCTGTCGGAGACAACCACCTTCTCCACTTTGTCTCCTAAGATATCCTTAATTGTCTTGCAGAGATCCTCAAAAGACTTCTTTTTCTCCTCCTTTTTCTTTTTCTCTTCCTCGGTCTCGTCTTCGAGCTTCAAACCTTCCTTTGTGGCGGAAACGAGCTTCTTGCCATCATATTCCTTCAATTGTCCGACCGCATACTCATCAATGGCATCGACCATGAAAAGAACTTCATATCCCTTCTTCTTCAGTTTCTCCAAGAACGGAGAGTTCTCCACTGCCTTCTTGCTCTCACCAGTGATGTAGTAAATGTCTTTCTGGCCTTCCTTCATTCTGGTAACATAGTCCTTCAAGCTTGTCAACTCATCACCGCTCTTGGTCGAGTGGTATCGGAGAAGGTCGGCTAGCTTAGCCCTGTTTTGGCTATCTTCATGAATGCCCAGCTTCAGGTTCTTGGCAAAAGCTTCATAAAATTTGTTGTAGTCCTCCTTGTTCTCAGCAATCTCATTGAACATCTCAATGCATTTTTTCACAATATTTTTCCTGATCACCTTCAGAATCTTGTTCTGTTGTAGCATCTCACGAGAGATGTTGAGCGGCAAGTCATCAGAATCGACGACACCTTTCACGAATCCAAGGTACTCCGGGATAAGCTCCTCGCAATTGTCCATAATGAACACCCTCCTAACATAGAGCTTGATGTTGTTCATCTTCTTCTTAGTGTCGAAGAGATCGAATGGTGCCCTCTTCGGCACAAATAGAATGGCCTTGAACTCGAGCTGGCCTTCAACGGAGAAGTGCTTGACAGCAAGATGATCCTCCCAATCATTAGTCAAGCTCTTGTAGAAAGAGGCATACTCCTCTTTAGTGATCTCCTCCGGCTTACGCAACCAGATTGGTTTCTGCTTGTTTATAAGTTGCCATTCATGGGACACCTCCTTGATCTTCTTCTTCTTCTTTGATTTGTCCTCCTCCTCCTCAACATCCTCGACATTTCCTTCCTCGTCTTTCTTGGGTTCATCATCTTCATCGTCGCTAATCTCTTTCTCGGTTGTCTTCTCGGTCCAGAGGTATATTGGGTAGCTAATGAACTCGGAGTGCTTCTTCACAAGGTCCTTGATCCTCCTCTCCTCCAAGTACTCCAGCTGCAAATACAATTTGCAAACAACAAATTAACTTTCAAATAGTTATTCAAATAGATTTTTTTGCAAATACAATTTGCAAACAACAAATGAACTCGGAGTGCTTCTTCACAAGGTCAATTCAATTATTCAAATAGTGGTCTATATAGCGATATTAGCACCGTCTGAAACAGGTATAGCAAAAATTAACTGTCCACAATAGCATAGTTTTTTTTTGCAATCGCGATTTAAATAACAGGAACAATTCTTATAAACATTTGACGAAAAAGTGCAAAATATTTACCTGGTCTTCCTTAAGGAAGAGCGTAATCTTAGTCCCCCTACCAAGTTGCTCTCCATTGACATCCCGGGTGACGGTGAAGGAACCACCAGCTTGTGACTCCCAAATGTACTGCTCGTCGTCATTGTGCTTTGTGGTCACAATGACTTTCTCAGCAACAAGGTAAGCAGAGTAGAAACCGACACCGAATTGTCCAATCATGCTCACATCAGCCCCAGCTTGCAATGCCTCCATGAACTCTTTGGTCCCAGACCTTGCAATTGTACCCAAGTTGTTCACCAAATCTGGCACATATACAATCAACAAAGCAATTAAGAAGCCATGTCAAGTGATTTGAACCTCAAATCGAAGCGAAAAAGATTGAATGTAAAGCAACATTACCTGCTTTAGTCATGCCAATACCACTGTCAATAATAGAGAGGGTTTTGTTGACCTTGTCTGGTACAAGCCTAATGAAAAGCTCTGGTTGAGCATCTAGCTTGCTCTTATCAGTCAAGCTCTCAAATCGGATTTTATCCAAAGCCTACAAAAACACAACCAAAACAATCAGCATCCTCATTCAATTAGCATAATTATTTATCCGCATTACCATTAAACTTATTGTTCAACTATTCCCCTTTGGCAATCACAAACAGATCTCCAGAACAAAACAGCTAAAAACTTCCTACATAAGAAAATTCAACTGTTTCTTTCTTTTTCTTTAATTCAAGTACTACATTAATCTCGAATTGTCTATTGCTAAAATCAGCTTTACTTTCGTAATTTCAACAAGTAATATATGCATCCACTTCCACTTCGAGTTCATTGCGAAATATTCAAAAAAATAAATCGATTTTCTGGCCACAAAGCTAATCATTAACAGCAAAAAGAGTGCTATCTGCCTATCTACGAGATAACTAGGAAAAGTTCATTTCAAGCATCAATCACAGAATCTAAACCTCGGCGTATATATTTTCCTTCCACAACAACGCAAAAGAACATGGATGTGAGAAAAGCAATAACATAGACAAAGAATACGTACGTCAGAGGCATTGCTGATGAGCTCACGAAGGAAAATCTCCTTATTGCTGTAAAAAGTATTGATGATCAAACTCAGAAGCTGATTGATCTCGGCCTGGAAGGCGAAGGTCTCCGCATCAGCCATCTGCACGTCAGCCATTGCCTCGTACACCAAAGAAACCAAACAGAGAATGCAGATTTGAAAGTTTGGAAAAATGAAGGTAAGAATTTAACGTATTGGAACCGATACTTTGCTTGATAAGAGAGCAATCTGATTTGAGGAGAATTAGTTTGAAGGTATTTATATATTGAAACGGGGTTCGAGTTCCTTCCATTCCGGTTTATTTTAGCGAGGGAAAAACGAGTTCTGGATTGTTCCATGAAACGATATCGTTTTTGGTTTAATTTTCCTGTTCGTTTTGGACTCAACGGTGGTCGTTTATGAATTTCTGCTGTTTATTCGGGAGAACTTGGGGATTCGAGAATGTTCGTGCTATCTATGACAGTCGCGAATGTTCCAATCGGGTAACCGTTCGGAGATTTTCGCTGACGTAGACTTCGCACGTGGTATTATGGAGTCCACGATACACTCGTGCTGTTTTTTAAAGATTAGTCTCGAAGGTTTGGATAAAAAATATATGGCAAAATGATAAAAAAAAATGTCATTCAACGTTTTCATATTTTATCATTTAGTCTCCTATTTTATTTTTGAGCAAATAATCTCCAACAATTTAGTTAAAATATACTCATGTTAAATAAAAACTGTCAGTCAACGACTTATTTTAACTGGACCTACCACGCGTTAAGATATGCCACGTCATATTTTTTAAAATTATTTTATTATACCTTCTTTATAGTGACACGTGGCCGAGTCAGATGGTGATACATGACAAATATGATATTGACGTGTAGTGATTATGATGCTGACACGTCAGTAAATCTTAACACGTGACAAGTCCAGTCAACATCAGCCGTTGACCGTCAGTTGACTGGCAGTTTTTATCCAACAGGCGCATATTCGAGCCAGATTAAAACGTGGGGTTGCTTGCTCCAAAAAAAAAGAATAGGTGATCAAATAACAAAACATGTAAAGGTTAGGGACATCTTTTGTTATTTTGCCAAAATATATTTAACTCGAGAAAAAAAGCAATCATCCTAACATAAGAGATCTATTGATTAGCTTAGTGGCCAAAGATGCTCATATTACTATATCTTGTATGAGTTTGAATCCCGATATAAAAATGTAATTTCTATTTAATAAAAAATGCTTTGGACGTAAGATTTTAAATTAGAAAATACAAATATTTATACTAATTAAAATTATTTAAGAACTTAAAAATTCTAAAGGTGTAAATTTAGATGTTTTTATAAAATATAAAAAATTAAAATATATGAGAATTTAAAAATTTTATGACTACAATTGCCATAAAACACATCTCCATTCCATCCCTCGAACACGTGAACTAAAAGATTATTAGAAGTTTGTCACTGATAGTGTAAGTTTTCAACTCAACATATTTGATGGGTAGGGACGAAGTCATGTATTGTCCCTCCCAAAAAATTTAGTATAATAGTACGTTAGGTCATTTTTAGTTTATATTTTAATCAAATAAAATTTTGTTCCTCTTAATTTTTAAATTTAAAGGTTTAATAATCTTCTCTATATACCCTAAACCCTAATGCCAGCAACAACAGTTCAGGCCATCTATTACCTGTATTGGTGCAATTCTCGGAGGAAGCATCAAGCCAGTAGCAACAACAGTTCAGGCCATCTGAATCTTTTAATGCATTCTTGAGAAAGACTATGTTCTTTCTGGCTCCTTCTCATTTGGTACCAATTCTTGAATCTTCTGTTTTGCTTCAGTCATACCTTCCTTCTCAAGTTTCTCTACCAACATCTTACATATGGAATCCCTGGGTCTCATCCCCTTGAGCACCATTTCTTCAAAGAAGGCAAAGGCTTGCTCAATTTTCCCACTATTACAAAGTCCACGGACCAAAAGAGTATAGGTCGAACAATCCATACTGACATCGTTGTTTAGCATGTGACTTAACAAGAAATTGAGTACCTTCATCCTCTTCTTCCTGCAGCACATTTTCAGTAGAGGTGCATACGTTGAAATATCTGGCTTGCATGAATCCTCTTCCATCCTCTTAAGCAACTTCAATGCTTTTTCTTCAAGTGAATGCCTACAAGCAGAAGATATCATTGTAGTGTATGTCAATGCATTTGGCTTAACACCTTGCTTTACCATGTCCTCAAATATTTCATCTGCATACTCAAGCCTACCTGCCTTGCTTAGAAAGAAAACTAAAGAGCTATAAAATGAAGCATCCGGTAAACAACCATCATTCTTCATCATCTCATAAACCTCCAATGCTTTCCCAACCTCACCCGCCTTTCCTCTAGCATGCATAATGATAGTGTAAGTCACAACATTTGGCCTGCACTCATTCTCTTTCATTTCATCCAAAATAGCATCCACATTGCGAAAATCCTTTTCGCGACAATAAGCCTCGATGAAACAAGCATACGAGACAACACAAGGCTTAAAACCATATTCAACCATCTCATCCAAAATCTTCCTAGCATCACTTAGTCTTCTAGCCTTACAGAATCCATGTACCAAAATGTTAAAACTACTAGAATTCAAAGGTACAGATTCCTTTAACTCGACAAAAGCTTCGTAAGCATGCTCTACACCATCCCCTTTGACCAATGCATCCAACAATCCATTCAATGCCATAACATCTTTTTCAACCCCATATTCATCTACCCTTCTGAAAACCTCAATAGCCTCACTAAACCGACGAGCATTAGCAAATCTCCTCATAACCTTGAGGATTGTATCCAAACCAATATACCCTTTAAACTGTTTCATTTCCTTAACCGTATCTAACATCAAATCAAACAGTTTAGCCTTCCCTAACACATCAACCATGAGGTTATATAACTCAGGAGTATGCCTATAACCTGTTTGTGTTTTTGCCCAAATGAAGATCCCATAAACTGAAACCCAGCTATTAGCAAACCGCTTCAACAATTGCTCAACTAAAACATGGGAAACAGTTAAATGAGATGCATTCAAGACTTGGACGACTTTTTCAGGAGATGGGTACGGAGTTTTAAGGATTTTAGTGAGTTTGTCCACCTGGGTTTCAGGTGTTTTGATAGGAAAGTGACTAACTTTATGGTGGTTTTGGATCCAAGTGGCAAGTGATGGGATGACGAAATCGTCGTCCCACGAATTTTGAGTTCCTGGGTTTTGCTTACTGACCCAACTCGGGATGTCGGGTAACTCGGATGTGAGGGGTGAGTCAGGGGAAGCTGGTGTGTTGGTGGTGGTGATGGCTGTGGTGAAGAGAGCGGAGAAGCCACAGAGATTAAGATTTGTTTGGGGATGGGGAGAGGATATGAGGTTCGAGATTTGGTACTTTGGAAGCATTTTCGATGGTGTTTAGCAGGGGCCGATGTGGTTTTGTTGCGAGGCTTTTGGATATACTCAATTTTTAAGAGCACTTTTGTAAAATTAACATCATGATTGGCGTTGTGAAGCGGGTGGGACTGTATGATGAACACCGTCGGCGACGGGTAATGAGAAGTGAACAACGACAAGACGAGCAAAAAACGACTAAAACAAAAGAAAGAAAGAAAGAAAAGAACTACAAAACGGCTAGGGTTAGCCAAATAGGAGAAAAGTTAGGATAAACTACGTAAATGACCACTATACTATTAATAAGGTTGAAATTTGACCACCTTATCGAGAGAGCGATATGACAAAAGTAAAAATTTATATAATTATACATTTGATTTTTGTTATTTATATATTTTATCATTTTAGTCTTAATTTTAATTAATAAAATAAATTAATTATTTAATTAACTGTGAAAACTTTACTATTTATATTTATATTTAATAAATTTATTTTCATCCTCCAATCAGGTGGTAACATGCGTCACTTGATTGGAGGATGAGAATGAATGGAAGCAAATTAGCTAAGGGGAATTGAATCTGGGCGTCCTTGGAGGTTAATAACGTGGCTAAGCCATTTTTGTGATAAAAATGTAAATATTTAATATAAGCCATAGTTGATTCTTTATGCTAGGGAAAAATAAATTTAATAGGGATTCGAACATGACACACTTATAATGCATAAAAGCATCTAAGCCAATGAAATAATTCTAATAATTAAATTAAAATTAACAACATTTTATATATTTTTTAAAATATAATTAGTGCACGGTTTAAAATAAAAGCAAAAAATACCATAGCCTTTCTCAGTCGCAATAGAGAGAAATAGTGAAGAGAAATGGAAAATTAAGATCACCATGAATAAAAAACATAGCAAACGCAAGTGAGATATAGGGAATTCTAGAAACAACAACCAACTGGATTTATCCTATAGTTTGTAATGAAACCATAAATTTAATTGTATTTCCGTAGTACCGTCATTGAAATTACACAATCCACTTCACCAGGATGCAACAAATACAACAATTAACCCAAAAAAACACTTTGAAACATGAATGCTACGTGTTTAATATGTGAAGAAGAGGGGGGGAAAATCTGGACAAAATTCATGACATATAACTGCAAAACTAGATGGGTCTGTGAGCTTGAAAATCAACTTTACCAGTTTTAATAAGATTTTGCAAAAATGGCAACTTCCTCTGCAGGGTTACCTGTCATCAAGCATGTTTTGGTCCCCTGAGGCTGTTCAAAGGGGAAACAGCGAATCGTAGCTCCTGTTTCTTCTTTAACTCTTAACTCATCTGCATCACTGCAGCAACAAAAGGAACATATTGTTACACACAAATGAACATGTTTCAGTAAATATATTGTGAAATTAACAATAGTCAAATAATTTGGTTATGGCTATTATCTAAGAAAGTGTAATCTACCTAGCAGACCAAGGTCCCCTCGCCCATTTGCCCAAAGATATCGCTTCCTTGAGTTCTTCATAAGAGATCACGTCCACTATGTTACTGCAGAAAGTGTTCCAGGAAAGCATTAGAAAGAAAGACCAATGAACTCGAGAGCTTGATTCAAACCAAATAGCTATTGGGTGGACATAAAGCTCAAAAAAATTGTTATCAGTCGAGTTCTACTTGGGTTGAAACTCTTAATAATTGCTTGAGAAAGAAAACACACCTGTCCCGGAAAGATATAGCACTCTGAAGAAGAGATGATTGGATCTCATCCAACCTGTCTTTGACATAAGCTTCTAATATTGATGGTTCCATAGATATTCCAAAAACTTTCCCTTGCTTCCCAGGAATATCTCTTCTAGATATGACCACACTCCCGCTTGAAACGTCACGTGGCCCAATTTCAATCCTCAGAGGCACTCCCTACAAAATTATTGTCTAAAGCTTGAGACAGAAGAAAGTTAAAGATATTTTTGCAAAGAAGTATTTCTCTACAAGATGGAAAAAGAGAGAAATACCAACATCTAAATAAAATAAGATGAGACCATGTCATGTAATGAAATGATATAAGCATCGAAAACAATGCAAAAGACGAATCAGGGTTGCATCCATACACATTTGTGGAATGTTGACAGGTTTTATGAACTTTCTAGGGTATTCCCATATCCTGTTTTTTCAGCTTGAGGAAGAACCTAGAGTTAAGAAATAAGATTTATGCTTCCGTATAACGATAAAAGTGCTGCCACATTTAAATGTAAAGATACCTTCATCTCCCAGAAATTGAACTTCCATCCCGGTGTCCTCTGATCTGTGTCATCAAGTTTAACTTTAAGTCCAGCAGTTTTCAGAGTTTCTGCAACAGATGATGCAGCATCTAGAACTCCTGTTTTCTCATCAACCTTCTTCCAGATTGGTACAATTACCACCTGATAGTGTAGGATAGACAACACAAAAAGACAATCACCATAAAAACAACAAAATATTGTAAAAGAAAATTAAAGGGGCACGTGTGTGTGTTTTCTGGGAGAAATAACAAACTTCTACACTTTTCTACCTTTAAAACATGTTACACTAGTACTTTTTTTCTGAGCAAAAACGAGGAACTATGCATTCTTTCTACATTTAAAACAAGTTACACCAGTAACTCTCTCGATATTTTTTTGATTCAGAACACCATTGCGTATCAATAATTTTAATGAAGTTAAATAAATCATTTCTAATATCCAAAAAGTTGTTAGCAAATGGAATTCCCTGCAAAAATCATTCAACAAAAAAGCTCCACATGACGGGTTGAACCATATCTACCTAAAGGGTCCCACACCGTATTTGTCGTAACTTCTTAAAAGAATAAGATGCTTCTTCTACAGTAAACACAGAAAACCCTAAGCTTGCTACAATCGAACAGCAGTTTCAACCCCAAATAATTTTATATCAGCAGCATATTTAGCATTGCCTTTAATTAGAAAAAGACCAATCAACTAATGCCAGCAACAACAGTTCAGGCCATCTATTACAGTTCATCGAGAAAAAAATCTTACATACCTGTATTGGTGCAATTCTCGGAGGAAGCATCAAGCCAGTATCATCTCCATGGGTCATGATAATACCACCAACAAACCTTGTACTGACAGCCCAAGATGTTTGCCACACATGTTGCCTTTGTCCATTTTCATCAGTGAACTGTACAAGCACAAGTTCTCGGTAAAAAGCCTGTATTATTTATGGTGTCACCAATACAAAGGACAGATAACATTCTTTGTACTCGTCCATATTTCATCTATGTGAAAGTAAATAATATAAGTGCTCCCTGGATGCATATCCATATCAGGAATGGTAAAGAGAAAAAAAAGGTGCACCCAGTGTATCAATCACCTGTGTCCCAAAAGCACGGGAGAAGTTTTGCCCAAGATTGTGGCTGGTTCCAGCTTGCAAAGCCTTACGATCACCCATCATAGCCTCTATTGTGTAGGTTTTATTGGCACCAGCAAACGTTTCCACTTTAGATTTTCTACCTGCAATTACGGGTATTGCAGCTTGCTCATAAGCAAACTTCGTATAGACATCAATCATTTGTAGTGCCTGCAGTTCAGTAGCATCCAATCCTTTAAATAAAAAACAATACCACCTAAAATATTCATAACCAAGCCATAGGTAAAGTGACATTAACCTCTTTTTCAGCCTCTTCTGGTGTTGCATGAGCTGTATGGCCTTCCTGCCATAGAAATTCAAGGGTCCTTACAAATGGCTTGGTGCGCATCTCCCATCTAGTGACATTTGCCCACTGAACCAAATAAAAAATGATAAAACAAGAGGAACTCAGCCAATGGCAACCTTGCATAACTACATAAACAGATTATAAATAACTAAGGTAATACCTGATTAATCATTAGAGGAAGATCACGATAACTGTGAATCCACTGCGTAAACATATGATTTACTATGGTTTCACTGGTCGGTCGAACCTGTCACAACCTCAGGAAGTATAACAATCAAAGGCAAAACTCAGGTCATGCCATCATGGTTACTCTTGAACCAGCATTTTCATTAAAAAGTAAATCAGTATGTATGCCACAGGATAGAATTAAGCTAATTCATCAAAATGCAGTGAGAAGACTTGGCAAGTAATACTAGAAACAAAAAGAGTTAAGCTAACTAATACTATATCTGTACCACAAGTTTCTCTTCGAGTTCCTTTCCTCCTCCAACCGTGACAAGAGCCAATTCTGGACTAAATCCCTCCACATGGCTAGCTTCTTTCTCTATAAATGAGTATGGAATAAACTGCAGTCACAAAGTAAAAATTCATAAACCAAAGCAAATATACAATAGGGTAGCTTAAATTTTATCTAAAACAATGCCCACACCTGTGGGAAGTACATGTTACTGTGCCCAGTCTCCTTGAATTTAACATTCAAATAATCCTGCAAAATTTCCAAAATCAACCAAAATTTTTGAAAGATGATAAAAGAGCAACTATTAGTGGAAATTAGAAGAAAATGAAGTGACCTGAATTGCTTCCCAAATAGCGTAACCGTAGGGGCGAATAACCATGGTACCACGAACGGGGCCATAATCAGCTAGCTCGGCGCTGGCAATAACATCAAGGTACCAAGCATTGAAGTCCTGAGACCGAGGCGTGATGACTCGGTCCGTATTCCCTCGGTCTTGTACTCGGCTGCTCTTCTTACTGTCAAATTGGTCCTCGGTTTCTGGTGGACTTGACGCCGCGCTTTGGGCGGAGAATCCAGCGGCTAGAGGCGGACGGAGATGGAGACGCCGCCGCAGGGACACCGTGAAGCGGCGGGTGAAGGAGGGAGAGAAGAGGGAGGTGAGCGTTGGTAGTCTTAGAGACGACACCATATCTGGAAGAGGGCTTCAAGTTGCAGCGTTCATTAGTCTTAGAGCTTTCTTCAGCGTCGAAGAGATGAGATTTCTGAAGAGGTAGGGAATTGGTGTGATGGCGTACATTTAGAATTATGGTCGCTCGGTCTTTCAGACCGTTGGTTTCATACTTTCTAAGATAAAGTATCTATTTAGTACCTAATTTATTACGGGATGAAAATCCTTAACAATTTTTTTCCCTTTATTTATACTCCACACTTAAAATAAGATTTGAAGTTTAAGGTTAAGGTTTAAGGAATTTAAGTTAGGGTGTTTTTTTTAGAGTACAGAGTGTAGAATTTATAATTTAAAATTTAAGGTTAGAATTAGGGCTTAAAATTTAATTTTGTAGTGTTTTTAATATTAGGGCATAAATATGGGCACTGAAAAGGATCAGAAAATTTTTATCATTTATTACTTGGGTAAAACAATATTTTTGTTCTTATATCTTGTTTATTTTTTATGGTAAAATAATATTTAATATTACGTTTTTATTTTGTTTTGGTACTCTAATCATCTAAACTTAACATTAGAGTAAAAAAAATTTGCCCCTAATCATATCTCCTTATATGCCCTTATTAAAAAACACCTAAAAATTAAATTTTAAGCCTTAATCTTAAAAAAATACATCATGGCCCTAATTCCTTACACCCTAACCCTAAGCCCCAAAACCTAAACCCTAAACTCGTTATTTTAAAATAGAGGCACCAATGGGGACATAGTTAGGAGTAAAAATCTTCTTCCTAACCATGCCTCCTTATATGCCCTTACTAAAAAACACCTAGAAGTTAAATTCTAAGACCTAACTCTATTTTCCATATCCTAACCCCTAAAAAATACATACTACTCCTAATTCACTATACCCTAAGCTCTAACTTTAAATCTCAAACCCTAAATCCGCTATTTTAAAATGAAAACACTAATAAAGATATAATTAAAGGTAGACGATTTTCATCCATAATTAGATGTAGACGATTTCTATCATTAATAGTAACCAACTCGTTATTGCAATTGCCGTTTATACCAGAAACTCGTAGAACCTCTTCTTGACTCTCCAGTCTCCAGTTAACGGGAACCCACTATATAATCACCTCGTCCATTACAAAACGAAACGAAACAAAACGTGCTTATTTTCTTCTCGAGATTTCCATTTTTACCCCTTCTTCAAGTAAGAGCCAGAACCATGGCCTCTCCCCATGAAATAGAGGTAACCCTCTCCTCCGCCAGGGACCTCAAGAACGTGAACTGGCGCTACGGTCCGATCAAGCCATACGTCGTCGTTTGGGTGGAACCGAGCTACAAGTGTTCCACTCGAGCCGACGAGAAAGGTGACACGAATCCCACGTGGGACGAAACTCTTACGATTCCTCTTCACGCTCCCATCGACGACGATACCACCCTGTTCGTTGACGTTGTCCACGCCGGCTCCGAGGAGGACACCAAGCCTCTCATCGGCTCGGCTAAGCTCAAGCTCCGTGAAGTTCTCGACGACGCCGGCTTCGGCGGAGTTCAATCGAGAACGCTCCAGTTGAAACGACCATCCGGTAGGCCGCAAGGCAAAGTTGACGTCAAAGTTTTGATCAGAGAGTCATGCTATCGCGCGCCTGATCCGTACCGAGCACCTCCCTACGGCGTCCCACCGCCGGCTCCTCGACCTCCGCCGCCGCAATATCCTTACTACGCGACCCCACCGGCTGGATACCCTTACAGTGCGTACAATTATAATGCTCGACTGCCTTACGGAAAAGCTCCGTATGGCGAGGGAAGTGGCGGTGGCGTGTATTATTACGGACAAGAGGGGAGGACGAGTAGGTTTGGAGGGATGGGGACGGGGATGGCGGTTGGTGCGGTTGCGGGGGCTTTGGGTGGACTCGCATTGGCGGAAGGCGTGGATGCGTTGGAAGATCATATCGCCGATGAGGTGGCGGAGAGGGTTGAAGATGATCTTGGATACGATGACGTCGGTGGTGGCGATGATTTCTGATTTTCTAGACGGTTCTCCACGTTTCTACCATGTTAATTAATGTTCGTAAAATTATACTGAATGTTGTAAGAAAACAAGTGGTGTAATGTAATCGTGTTTCTGGTTGGTTGGTTTTCTTGATGTTGTTGTTTTGAGTTGGTGGGCCAGGACACGTGTTGACGTTGAAGACCATAAGCTCGTTATATATTAGATATGTGTATGTACGGATTTTTTTTTTTGAATATGCTGGTATGATGTAAGTGTAACATTTGTTCAATTGTCTTAATCTTTTCAAAGACAGCACATACAACATGCATTACTGTCTACCGGTGCTTGAACCCGAGTCCCAAGGGATGATGAACATCTACCTTTGCCACCAGGACACAAAGGGATGAGTACGGATAATCTATTTTTAAAGAGCGGTTTCGAGTTCGAAAATTTTAATTTGTAAATGTGTTATGAGTTGAGTCGTGTGGGTGTATTTGTTTTGTGATTTTGAAAATAAAACTTAAGAATGTAGTTTAATTGAGATTTAAAAAAATTGAAAGAAAAAATAAATTTAAATAGTATAAGAAAGTAAAGTTGGAAAAAGAAATTGAGTTACTTGAGCTTTGATATTAAATTGAGAGTTTTTATAGAGGCTATGCCCTCTATTTACAATATTATTTTCTACCATAATTAAAAATACAATTAAAAATAATAATGGAGAGGGAATCTCTACTATTGCAACATTTGTTTTTGTATGTAAGAAAAATAATTATTATTAGTCTTGAATAACAAAACTTTCATGTATTATTTTTCTGAATGGCATAAATCAATGTCGCTACTTGTGAATATTTGAATGACTTTGAACTTTGTCATTTTTTTTTTTTTGAAAATCTTGTAATCATCTTTAGTTCCTAGCGTCGATAGAATTAAGGTTTTGGAGACTTGCCGGTTGCCAGCCAATGTGTATATGGCTCAGTTTTCATGGTTGGGCCGAGTTAAGACTGAGTCCGGACTTGATTCACGCAGTGACACGCGACAGAAATAAGAATTGGGCTTTTCCCAAGCTGTTAAATGGACAAATGACTTGACATTTTGTTGTACTTCATAATACATTATTATAAAATTATATTATTTTTTATAATATGTCACAATATACTTTATTAACGGTGGCGGGCGACAAATCCCCTGCTTTGCTTTTTCTTTGTACGCTTTGATATTAGTCACATTAATTTTGATTATATTTATTGTTAGTTTTAATGGAATATTAAAACAAAAGAAAAAATTCTTAGTCTAAAATTTACATTTTCATTCACTAGATTTAAATTCAAAATGTTATTTAAGAGGTATTAACTTTTTATACTCGGATAAAAAAGCGTTGAATACTTTTATTTATTAAACTATTTATTGAGGTTCGCCTAATTACATAGATAAAGAATTGTGATGAAATGGTACATTGATATGTTCGAAATAAAGTAGAATAATACATCTATTGATCGCCTGAGTGGCCAAAGATACTTAAACTCGTTCTCTTAAAATAAATATTATCTATTTTTTCACCGAAACCGCTCTACATTAATAAATACTTGAATAGTTGTAGTGGAATTTTTGTAAATATGAGATGGGAATGGGAATTATTTTATTAAGAAAATGGATGGAAGTGTTTCACCTACTTTTATGGCTTCTACATGTGGTATGCCGGTTTAGCTTTAGCCTTGTAGGTCCATCACCACACGCATCCACCCAATTTGTGGGGTACTTTCTAAAATATCCATTACTTGCGCTCTCCTACTTGGACCCATCTTTTACAAAGAAGAATACTTCATTTGCTCAATCATTTATTGCAAATTAGAATTACATATATAAATAAATAATTATTCATAGTAAAAAGACAAGTAATAAATTATAAATATATTAATGTTTGTGTTTTTTTATAGGAAGATATAGTAATCTTGAATATTTTGAGGCTTTGAGTAAAATTTAAAAATGAGTTTCTATAAAATGAAACATATATTTATTACTTTGAATAATTAATTTAATATTTTATTAATAAATTATTATTTTTATTATTTTCTTTAAAAAATATCTTAAATACAACTAAAACAATAAGAAGCGACCACTAACTTACAATATTGGCACTTGAGAAATTATTGAAGCTGTAAAAGTAGTAGGCGTCACTAAATTACATGTAAAAAGTAGATAAAAATTCACATTGAAAAAAATAAGATGATAGATCTTATTGACTAAGATCACAAATGACGTGGCGAGCCAAATTCATCTAATAATTTTTCTAAAAATAACTTTAATCTTATTTGAAAAATCTATTTCCACTTATAATATATCAAATAATATTTTGAATTTCTCAAATTATCATCAACCTTGATCTATAGACTACTTTAAGTAACACCTTTTTCATATTGGGTAGTAACAAAATCTTTTGTTAGTTGTGATTGAAACAAGATAGCTTTTTTACCTTTTTCACATCCTACACGAGTGGGAACTAGGAAAGTGAATCATCATAATTTGGAACTTTATAACCCATTTGTGAAAATAAATAAATAAATAGATTACATATTATAAAATTATAAGTTGGTATATGAATCATTGCCTTATGCAATCCACCTTTTATCCCATCACTATCATCTTATAGTATGGGTGAAAAGCTAAATAGAATCAATGTAAAAAAGTTGCACAATAACAAACAAACCTAGTAAAAATGTAATAATCAAACAATTGTTTTTTAACCATTTAATAATAGGGGAGTTTAACTACTCTTTATAGAGATATAAATTCTCAAATATCTTTTCGATGCTCTTATTTATGTCACACACTAAAAAATAGATTTAGGGTTAAAATTAAGGTTAAAATTTAAGGTTTTGGTTTAGAGAATTATGAATATATTATGTGTTTAGGGTTTATTATTTAAGATTTGAAATTTAAAGTTATGACTTAAAATATGCATGTGCCAACAACTTAGATTTGTTGTGAGTTAAAAATATTCATGTTGTAAGTACGATACATGTTTACAATTTAATTCACGTTTTTTAATTATATTCTACTTTAAATTTAGATTAACATTTAACATCGCAATTAATTATGATAATGAGTGTCATTATCGAAAAAGATTTGATGAATAAAGGGTTGGAGAAAGAGCCAAAAGAGGATGGGAGTTGAGATATAATTATCAAAAAGGAGGCAAAAAGATAACGGGATAACCAAAGCAACCGTGCAAAAGCATAGTGTAGAGAAACGGGGTGAGTTTGCGTGAGAAACGAGAGGGGGGACGGGGGTCGTTGTCCCACGTAATTCACGAAAGCACACATGATCCCGACAACTGGATGACCACACGTGCGCGACTTTGACAACAAGACTTCCCCTTGTTCCAATGTAAACAACAAATAAAAGAAGGATAATAATTAAAATGTAACGGGAATTACTAATGATAATTTGTTTCGGTGAGATGAGACGTTAGATTAGAAATAAGTTTAGGCTGGATAAAATGAGATTTTTCGATCGACCTGGAAATTTAAGATTTTTATTTGATCAGATTCGACATGTAATGATTTATTATCAAACCTAAACTTGATCTAAATTTTAAGATTGAAACTCGCTCTATTCGTCCCGACCCAAAATAGTATATATATATATAATATTATAATTCTAACTTGTATTAAAAAATAGGGAAAATAGGAAATAAACAAAGATAATCATTTATAGTAATTACTTGTATTTTTTATTCGATAAAATTAAGGAGATAATTGAAAAAACATATAAAAAGAGTTGTATCATAATATTTGCCCATAATATATGAGAAAATTGTATAATTATCTCGGATAATATTGTTTATCTTAAACTCGAATTTGATCTGACAATTAATAATCTCTTATCAAACTAATCCGACCCGAGTCTAATTTTTTATATAAAAAACTTGAATTTATAAGGTCGAGTCGAAGCTCGTCAGATCCAAATCCCATATTCACCCTTAATTAGATTCTTTAAATAAAATTAATAATTTTTTTGACAATAACAACTAAATTTTATTAAAAATAATTATAAAATATATCACACTGACAATAAAAATTAAATTTTATTAAAATTAATATTTTTTAACAATAAATAAAATCAATAATTTAAATTATGATATTATAAATAAAATAAATTAGATTAAAAATATCGTTATGAGGACAAAGGGCAAACGCAACACATCACATTACATTACAAAAAGTCACGAGTTTCTCACACCTCTCGTCCTCTCTGCCTTCTTTTGCCATAACTGCGTGGCATCATCGGAAATTTTGAATAAAATGGAAGGGCGATCCCGTCAAACCATTTGCTACGAAATAAAATTTGCTAACCGCTATCTTGTTCGGTGATTCTTGTAAACATCCTTGTGGGACCATTTCCTATTAAGAGTGGATAAAATATACAAATAATATCTAAACTATAAAAAATAATCATTTTGGTCATGAATCTTTCGAAAAGGTACAAAATGAACATTAAGTTTATAGAATTATTATAAAATAGTCATTGAATGTTATAAAATGGTGTAAAAATTGATTAATTTAATGACTGTTTTGTAACAGTTTGATAAATCTTAATGATCACTTTATAACTTTTGAAAGGTCAGTGACTAAAGTGATCAATTTCCCATAATTTAGTGACTTCTTGTGTACTTTAACCAAAGAAAACATTGCTTGTGGAACTCAACTTAAATTACTACCTTTCTTTTATTATAATTATATGTATATGTTCACAAATAATTTAAAGTATTTGTTTAATTCATGTAAATTGCGTTTATTATTTTTGAGTAAATTAAAACATATATGATTTATATTTTTTCAAATTTATGACTCACGTCTATCTTTTTATATGAGCCAAAAGAACATGGATGATTTGTTACTATTCAATCCGATATATATTTTGAGAAATTAAAAAAAATACTAGTTTTACTAGTTCATCCTCTTAATAAAGAGTGTAATATGTCTTATTACTGCATCCATATTTTTTTACAAATAAATACAATTTCAATTACAATAAGCAATTATTTGAAAAATATTTACTATTTTTATGGCATTTGTAAATAGATTTAAATATCACTATAATAATTGCGATAAATTTATATAAAATATGAGGTAAATTGAAATTCAATAAAAAATGTGATATAAGAAGATTAATATACAAAAAAAGCATTTAAATGAAACAAATATATGATTCTTTTGGTCTATTACATAATGCAAATAGAAATAAAATAATTTGAGTAACATGGACAGACTCACAAGTGATTGTATAGAATTGTTCATTTGAATATATTGTTTAAATATTTAATGTAATTATTCAATTACATTAAACGATTATTGATAAAATATTCGTTTTCATATTATACGTAAATAAACTTTAAATTCTGTTTTAATAATCAGTAAATTATGTAAAATACAATATAATGCGAAATACAATAAATGAATTACATGGAAAATTAAATCAAGGCAAAATCACTAAACAATGTGGTACAATCCCAAGAAATAAATTAATTTAAAGAATGTGAGCTGAAAGCCTAATACAATAATTCCCCAAATATTTCGTTGGAAATAATATCCCCCGAACATTACATTCTTTTTTTTTTTCTCTTCAATTTATCGCATTTCGAACAACATGTCAACTAGGGTGATAATGAGTCTGACCGGCTCACGAGTTACTCGAGCTCGGCTCGGTTAAAGTTCAGCTTGAGTGAGCTCGACTCGGGCTCGGCTCGAAACCTTAACAAGCCGAGCCGAGCCGAGCCTGAAAAGCTCGTGAACAGGCTCGGAATCTACATATGCACTAAAATAAATTATGTGTTTGAATTTTCTTTCATTAGTTGGTTGTTGTTTCATTTTGTATTTTCTTTAATTACGTGTTTGTATTATAAGAATATTTATTGATTATTTAGATTAATATAATTTTTGACACTTTTTTCTCTTTTCGGTCATTGAATTTCGTTTTAGTGTTGGTTATGAAAGGGATTTTTAACGAATCTTTTATAAAAAAAAACACTATAGCAAAAATTTTCATTTCGAGCCGAGCTTCAAGCCCAAGCCGAGCCCAATAGTATTGTTTTCGAGCCGAGCTCGAGCCTAAAATTCTGAGCTCGACGAGTCCGAGCCGAGCCGAGCCCAATTATACTGTTTTCGAGCCGAACCTGACCAGGCTCGGGCTCTGCTCGGCTCATTATCACCCGTAATGTCAACATTGTTAGAAGTCGGATTAAACACATATCAATTTTAAATATATATTATATTTATATTATATTATATTATATTCATTTTGTGATTGGTTAGAGCTTCATTCATGAACTTTCCAAATGAGTCCATAAATTATTACATTAAAAGGCAAAATATATTTTATTATTACTATTTCTTATAAATTTCATCCGAAAAAAGAAAGCAAAATACAACAGAACAGATAGCAACAAATGAAAAAAGGAAAAACTAAAAGCAGTGGGTCCCCATCATCTTGTACGATGACGTGGCTATAACTCGGTGCAAAATGGATGAAAACTGGAGGAAAACGACTGGATGGGAACTGAACCGGAGGTGAAGGCAAAAGGAAATCACAGCTCTCAGCTGATCTGTATGAATTGTTGTTAGAGATTTGTTGAATCTTGAGAGTTAAGAACAGATTTAAAGTTTTCATGAAGTTGATGTTATTAACGCATCGTTTTAAGCTTGTAAATCGAAGATGAGAAGTGTAAACGACAGCGTTGAAACCGTTAACGCCGCTGCCTCCGCCATCGTCTCCGCCGAGTCCAGAGTCCAGCCTACCACCGTTCAGGTATATCCACTTTTATTAGCAGTATTTGTAAAAAAAATTCTTTTGTTTTTTTCTCGATTGGTTGCCGAGAAAAGTACAGGAAATTCGCGATTTTCAGATTACTTAAGCTCTCTTTTAAATTGAGAATTTAAAAGTGGGGTGAAGATCGCGGAGATTTGAGTTTTTGGAAGAAAAAAATGTCTTTAATCTTGTTTATTTGCTTTTCTCGATGTTGAAAAGTCTGAAATTTATGTGTGATCTGATTTCAGTATTGAGCTTTAATTTTCTTCGTTATCTGTTTGGTTGCCGAGAAATTGAGGGGAAACTGAAAGTATTTGAAATTCGGATCTTGAGTTTTAAACTTTAGCTGAGCTAGAGTCAACTCAAGCTTCTAGTTTTACCTTTTTTGCTTTTCATGCTTCTTAAGAATAAACATCAAAAATGAAAAATCTTATAATTGGAATTCAATTAAAAAAAGAAAAAGAAATCAAAAGATCGCTTTACTTTAGGGAGCAGATTTGAGTTTAGAAAGTTAATTTTGTTCTTTCTAAGTAAAAAAAGTAATCTTTCTGGTAGTTTCAAGTTTGTTTGGTCAGATTTCTACAATTCCTTCACGGTTTGGGTGGTTGGGGGCAGCTCCTCTATTCATTCTAGTGTCCTTCTATGGAAGAACTTTCTGATATCGGGTTACGGTGGAAAACTACTCGATTTGGTTTACACAATGTAAAAGAAATGGAGCTTAATTTCATATGAATGATCTATGTTTTTTTAGTCTTTTTTGCCATCTTATTGAGCTGCCTATGAGATCATATTCTAGGAAGAATGCAATTTGATCAGCCAAAATTGTTGACCGATCCATCTTATAATCTCAGACTAAAAGTTATATTCGAAATATGTGTTCTTCGCAGTCTAATATGCGGTCTTCCTTGGAACACTGAAACAGTAATTGAAGTCAAGAGTAAATGCTTGCTCAAATTGCCTTTTTGGCAACAGTTTTGGCTTGATTTTTATAGTCAATGCTGTCGCAATACAGTCGTACGTCCATTGAGACCTGTTTCTGCTTTTTGTGTGTATTTTATGCTGTGTAGTTTTTTTTTGTTTATTCATTTGTGTCATGTATACCACATTGTGCATGCTAAGTTGGCAAAGGAATATGGAAAGTGGAGTTTTGTAAACATATCGCAACGATCAGGCAGAGAAGATTTTATCAATTCTTTATGCGGAATTAGTCATTGTGATGTACTCATTATCGTGTTGCAGTAACAGATAGTTATTTGTTCATCCTGCTATTCATTAATCCTTCATCTGCATCTTATTCTAGCAGTTGAGAGTTGAATCAATTTGCTTATGTAGTTATGTTGCTCACCGCCTTACAAAGAATGCTTGAGGATGAAAATAACTTATTTTCTTTATGGAATACGGACTCACACTCTTTTATTTAACGACAGAAGAAAAGATGGGGAAGCTGCTGGAGCTTTTACTGGTGTTTTGGATCTCATAAGAACAATAAACGAATTGGCCACGCTGTCCTTGTCCCTGAACCAGTGGTACCTAGAGCTGCAGTCTCGACTGCTGAAAATGTAAGCAATCCAACCGGCATTGTAATGCCCTTTATCGCCCCTCCTTCATCTCCTGCATCATTCCTGCAATCGGATCCTCCATCTGCTGCCCAAACCCCGTCTGGTTTGCTATCCCTAACTGCCCTTTCCGTTAACGCCTACTCTCCCCGCGGACCTGCATCCATTTTTTCCATAGGCCCTTATGCACATGAAACCCAGTTAGTCACACCACCGGTATTCTCTACCATGACAACTGAACCATCCACAGCTCCTTTTACACCTCCTCCAGAATCTGTTCAACTGACTACACCTTCATCTCCTGAAGTACCGTTTGCTCAATTGCTGACATCTTCCTTGGAGCGTGCTCGGAGAAACAGTGGGATCAATCAGAAATTTGGATTGTCCCATTATGAATTCCAGTCTTATCAAATATACCCTGGGAGCCCTGGTGGTAATCTCATATCACCTGGGTCGGTAATCTCTAATTCAGGCACATCCTCTCCTTTCCCTGATAGACGTCCAATCCTTGAGTTCCGCATGGGGGAGGCTCCCAAAATCATAGGATTCGAGCATTTTACTACTCGGAAATGGGGTTCTAGGCTAGGATCTGGATCGATAACACCAGATGGACTGGGGCAAGGTTCACGACTTGGTTCTGGATGTGTGACTCCAGATGGTCTGGGTTTGGGTTCAAGATTGGGTTCAGGATCATTGACACCTGATGGTTTGGGTCCTGCCTCAAGAGACGGTCTTCTCGTGGGGAGTCAGATTTCCGAGGTAGCATTGCTATCTAACCTGACAAATGGAGCTAAAAACGATGAGATTATAGTTGATCACAGGGTCTCTTTTGAATTGAGCGGCGAAGATGTCGCACGTTGCCTCAAAAACAAGTCACTGGCATCAAGCAGAACCATTCCAGAGTATGAATACCCAAAGGATTTGGTGGTGCAAGGCGGGATAGAAAAAGATGGACTAACAAAGGATCTAGAAAGTTCTCGTGAGTTGTATATTAGAGAAACATCCAAAGAAACAGATGAAAAGGTTTCAGGAGAAGCTGAAGAGGACCATTGTTATCAAAAGCATCGCTCCGTCACTCTCGGGTCAATTAAAGAGTTCAACTTTGACAACAGCAAAGGAGAAGCTTCTGATAAGCCCACCATCAGGTCCGAATGGTGGGCGAACGAAAAGGTTGCCGGAAAGGAAGCTAGGCCCGGTAACAACTGGAGTTTCTTCCCTATGTTGCAGCCAGAGGTCAGCTGAATTTTGTAAACTATGCAACTTAGTTTCACCTCCATGCATAAAGTCATAAAACTTGTTTAAATAGATTTGCAACACTAAACCACTAGCCTTTCAGTTGTACTTTCTTCAGTAGTCTTGGTATAATTAGATGGTGAAGTGAACTAAAAGGCTAGTTTTCGGAGGTCCGAATAGGCGAATAGTCTTTATTCCTTGTGACCTAGAAGATGATCCAGTGAGGGAATAGTTCATAGGGATAAACTGTGTGGGTACTGATAGAGCATTCTTTTAATATTTCTTTACCTAGTGTTATACCAAAAACAAAGTATTCACATCTAGTGTTGTATTATTATTACTAATATTTTCTTTTAAATATGTAATAGTAAGAAAGATAATTTGTTTTCATGCTAGTAATCTGTACTCTGCTGCTCGTTTGGTGATTTTTGTGGTTAATATCTTGCTCATTTCGACATCTCTCCTGTATCACCGCATGTACCGGACCATAAATTTACTACATGTTAACCTTGCTTGGTTATGTCATGATGTCCGGATTATTTGCATCTAGTTAAGCTAGTTATCCAGACCTTTTGTTTTTCTTCACCTAGATTTGGATATAGGTACGGGAATACGATCTTCGTATCTTTTACAAAACCGTGTATCCCGAGCCCGGATAATATGGTAGTTAACTACAAGAGCTCTGCATAGCTTTGAAGGCGGAGAAAACATGTTTTGGGCAGTAGTGGTTGATAAGTCTATATGATTTGTGTAGACAAATTTTTGTAGGGCATGGATTATTAAAGCAATGGAGTTCATAGTAGATCATAAAATGATGCTCATTTATGGTTGAGGCCAGCAATATACAAGCTGGCTAAGGATAAGCAGAACAATGTTTGGTTAGGTAGAAGCCAAAGCTAATGTCTCTGTCCAAAGAAATCAAAGACAAAAGATGTAACAGGATTGGTCACCAAATTATTTTCGCTTTCCTGTTTTGGTCACCAAACTATTATTTTTTGGCAGAATCGTCGTTAACGTTACATTTCCCCCCTATTTTGGTAATCTGTCATTAAAAAACTCAAGAAAAAACAACAGTTTGGTTGACCAAAACAAGGAAGAAGCAATAGATTGGTGATCAAAACAGGGAAGAAAAATAACATTAGTGATCAAAATAGAAAAGAAAAACGTAAGTTAGTGACGGTGTTGCCCAAATAATAGTTTGGTGACCAAAACAGGAAAGCGGGAATAGTTTAGTGACAATGGTGTTGTTTATTCGAAGATTAATGGGGGATTTTCAGGGTTCACTTTTATGATCTGTTGCTTTTCTCATGTCCTGATTTTACTGAGCAGAAGCTTCGAATTTGATGTTTTTTTTTATAAAGATTTTCCTTTCCCATGAGAAGTTATGTTGTAAATTATCATTTGTTCTAATTTGGGTAATGTTCTTTCATAAGTAAATCCAATGTCTAAAATGATGGATGAGGATAGATGAAAAAGTAAAACAAATAAGTGTAGTTGATAATGAAGCATGTAAAAACAAATCAAAGTAACCAACAAGGGTTTGAGTGCATTGGTAAGGCACATTGCACTCTCAAAGAGAGGACGTGAGTTCGAACTTTGGAGACGATATTGTTGGGAGGGGCAGCCATGCACCCCGAATATGGACCGTAAGACGGATATGCATATTATAAAAACAAGTCAAAGGATACTTTCTGCAATCATAAAGCATTTCAGGAAATCATGTACTGCAATTTCTGGTGCTCCTTTGAATCAATAATTTAGAGGACAGTTATGTGGACTTTGGCTTGGTGTTGGCGGCTGCTATCACCTGAACCTCAATCTGACCGGGACTGCCCAAAATTGGGACTCAAATAAGTGACCTTGCCGGGTCCCTGAAGTTTCAGAAACTAATAATTTGAGTAAAGCTACGTGGGTATATAGGCTAAAGACAAATTTTTTGAGTTCTTTATTTTAAATATTTATGAATAGATAATTATTCCGTACACAAGTTGTTGAGTAGTTGGAAATCATATATGAACTTGAAAATTGAGTTTAGCTTATTTATTACATATAAATTGTTATACTGATTTTCAGGTTAGTAATTTAATAATAAAGTTTAATAGTATCATTTCATTTGGACTAACGTCTGAATTTATAAGTATAAAAACTTAAATTCTAATAAATTAAAATAGATGAAACTTAAAATTTCCAAATTAAAAATAACATGGAGTTTATTTAAAAAAACATAAGATTTTAATATTAAATTTTAAATCAATATAAAAAACCTATCATATTTAAAAGAATCAAGTTTATAATTTTGGATGAAGTTTTTTCTCGAAAAAATCTCTTTCTTTTTTATGCCTAACACTAAAACATCAAATCCTAAATCTTAACCATAAATTCTAAATCATAAACTCTAAAAATTATACCATATAAAGAATACTATAAATCTTAATCTTAAACACTAACCTTAATCTTAATTTTCTAATGTTGAGAACATAAATAGGGACAACAAAAACAAAAGGTTCAAACGGTTTCTACTCATTTGTTCCTGTGCAGTGTGCGGCATGTGTTGTCAGACGGAAAAAATCAGTCCTTTACCAGAGCCAAGGACGGACTCTACAAATTACAATCGTTTTTTAAACTAATCTTTTTAATGCTTCACAAAAAGTGTAACAAATTTAGAGAGAAAACACAATAAAGATTCAAAACATCATTATATACAACACATTACCGTCTACGGAGAGAATCAATATTGGAACTTTGGGACGACATTGTTGAAAACTACCCCAAATCTCGGACAGACAATAAAACGTGTATATATGTGTGTGTTATGATTCACTTACATAATATAAAACTTAAAAATTTTACACGTTCTTTTGGATCGTACTTGAAAAAAATAGCGGTGACCATTTGTGTACTTAAAACAAAAGATGGTAACTCCACTATTGACTTCAAAAAAGACCTTTCTAATAGCAATAGCCCCAAATTTGGACAAGAATGAAATTAGCAGAACCAGGAAAAAAAACTAGTCAAATTGCTATACCACCTTAAGGAAAAGAAGAAAAAAACCTGAATGTTGAAACAATTTTCCAGCAATTTTTTTCTTAATGTTTCCAGACAGAAGACCACTGGTAAAACTGGAACCTCTGCTAAATGCTAAGAGTTCGCTAAACTGTGCTTACCTCAAAAAAAGAAAAAAAAGAAAATTTCAATCTCACCTCCACTTAGGTAGCAGATCTTTGTTTTGGAATGTACTTTATCTTCGCACCCTTTTCAGGCTTCCTTCGGAACTTGCCTTGGGCAGGTCCGGTAGTTGAAGCCTCAAAAGCCCTTGCCGTAACTATCAACTTTTCTGATGAATCATTTTCAATCTCAGAGCATCCTGGAGGATCAAGGTTTGGGGAGAGAACCAATGTCACATGTTCCCCTGCAATAGCTTCCTTCCACCCTGCAAAGCGGGTTAGATTGTTTACGAGACACAAGTTAATTTGGTACGGTAACAACAGAACTATAGTGGTAGCGTTAAAATAATCAAACATTCCCAACTTACTCTGAGCAAGAATGGCCTCGGCAGCATGGCTGTTGAACTGCAAGCTCCCAGGTTGCATGAGTGATGAAGAGAGATCCGTGCTTGCTATAGCATCACTACCAGCCGTCAAAGAGGACCTTGAACAGCTTTCATTGGAAGTGGTATGCGCTCCATCCTTTTCAGCAATCAGTTCTGCTTCAAATTCACTGACACCATTTTGGACTGGTTGTGAACTTTTGCTTTCATGTCGGCTCACTGGCCTCCAAAACTTAATGGTTGATCGGTTTGTAACACTCTGAACAGGATCAAGTTTGCTGGACTTCTCCTGAACATTGTTCTTTGGTATTTGATACTCAGGGAGACTCCTGTCACGGCCTTCAGCTGGATCGTTTCCATTGTGATGGCTATAATTTTCGAGCATGACAGGCATAGAGCCAATTAAAAGCTCAAGTTTCTTATTTTGATTCACTTGCTTTGCTGCTTGTCTCTCTCCTCTAATTTTCAAACTCTCCCCTTCGTTTATTGCTTTAGGTTTTTGGCTCCAAATTTTATTACCGTTACCCATTGCACCAAACCTTTCCCTGTTTGTTCCATGCTTATTAATGCCTCCACACTTAAATCCATTATAATTCTGGCCAGCATGGAAACCATTAAGCACCCCTCGTTGTGAATTATGTGGATTCTGCCATCGAGCAACAACTATACGCCGACGTCCACCAACTTGCTCCATTTGTCTTTCAACATTCTGACTAGTTCCTAGATCCCTACAGCCATTGCTAAACCCCATCTGAATTTCATAATCTACATCCTCTTCCAGCTTAGAAAAATGAATGGGCTCTACAGATGGGAGAATCTGATCTGTGGACGTGACAGCTGAAGGGCTGGATGTTTCTGCAGGAGTGTTAACCTCCAACGAGTCATCCATGTTCTGATTACTTTCTTCCAAAACCCAGTGTCTTTGTTCCTTTGCTTTCTGCTCCTTCTGCCTAAGCTTCTTCTGTCTCTTTCTCTCAAGAAGCTCAACTTGCCTACAGTGGAGGATCGGGAAATAAATCAGCTAGTTCCTAGTATAAGTATCTCCAATTTTGCCTTCTATAAGATGTTCAAGAACTGTATCCGATGAAACCACATGCAAGTCAACAATCAATAAGCCTAACCTTAGGTGTCAGGACCTACCTGTTACCACTGCCAAACTGTATCACATGATGAAGTATCTAGGAACTAAAAGGCACAAGACTACTTTAGAAGACTAGAATCGGCACAACAAATGCCAACCTTTTCCTTCCACAGTGAATGTTTCCTTAAAGATGTTGATTGTTGAAATGAAAAAATGATTTGTTTAATTTTGTTTTTTATCAAGCTGTACACTTTTCTTCCTACCAATTATGACATTACATTTCAAGAAATACAAAACATTTCTGATCAACATCTTCGCTTCCCCCCCTTTTGTGTTACATCTGTTGGTAGCAAATTGTTAACTATACCACATGATGGAGTTTGCTAACACTCGAGGAAAAGAAGAAATTACTCAAGATTCTTTTCTTATCTTTTTCCTCCTAGACATAAATACTCAAAGATGATTCATATATAAATAGGGGAAAGACGGAATGAAAATTGGCCAACCTTTCTGCACAAGTCAAAAATCACAATTTTTTTAAAAGAACTATAAGACATGGAAAATTAGTGATATGCACCTCTTCTGGGCAGCTTCTTCCTCTTCCACCAGCAACTTCTGGCACCTCAAAGCTTCAGCATCTTTATCTGCAAGCCATGCTTTAACCTGAAAATAAAACACAATTTATTTTTATAATGAAATAATGTACAGAAGAATATAAAAAGGTCACAAATTCATGTGCTTATCCACAGTCCTGCTACTTGCACCACCAAACTATGCATGTTTATACGTCAAAACTTTTTATGTAAAGCAATGCTAGGAAGAACAGAACAAAAAACAGGTACCAATTTTTGTTCCACCAAAAAGCTGGTAAAAGCAACCAAGTTTTTGGTTTCAAGGCCAATCTTTCCTGCTTCCCCATCAAAAATGTATTTTTGCATTGACATGGCTGCACCACAAAGGAAAGTCCTTTCACTTGAATCATCAAGGATACTAAATAATTCCTTTGAAGATATTGGAAATATTGAAGGTCTAGCTTGCATAAGGTCCTGAAAAGAATTAGGACATATGAAATACACAGGATAAGAAAGTTTTGGCATCTTTCAGATCTAAAAAAACCTTTAATGAACAGGAAAATACATCCCTTACCAGGAGAGCAGAATCTGCCCTCAAGCAAACTTGTGGGAAAACAGAAAACTCCTGCCTCTTTACATGTGTAGTCAATGATTTTATAACTGAAGATCCTGGAACTCCCTGGAAAGTATAGTTAGCAAGGAAGCAATTGTTTAGGAGGCAGAGAATAGAACAAACGAAAACAATAATCCATTCGACTATAAAAAATTAAACGGGCGAGAAAATATAAACAATTACCTCCAGTAACACATCCTTGAACGATAATATTTCCTTCGCCTCATCCTCTGAAAGCTAGAAATAATGTCAATGGGAAAAGATAGGAAAGAAAAAGATGAAGACCCAAAATGCATAAGAAAAGAGGAAAGGAGAGGGGTATATACCTTGTCCCAAAATGCTGCTAACAGATCCCTATTTTTAGCAGAATCCTACAATATGTAAAACATCTTTTAGAGGAGTCCCAAGAGATGTGAAAAAGAACTTAGAAAATCTAAGGAAAGACAAATCTCAATTTTACAAGAGGCTAGGACCATGAAGCAAAAGAAGAAAAACAAATTGCGGGAGAAACTCTAAAAAAGTCAAGTTAATAGAGTAATCATGTTTCTAAGGAATTGAAAACCTTATCAAGTTTCTTCAACCTATGGTGCACACGTATATGCCTTCTATAGTTAAGGGGTGAACAAAATTCTCGCGAACACTTATCACACTTTTGTGTCTGCACCTTCAGAGGAGTGAGTAATGGCCAGCAAGGGATATCTGTAATAAATAGGCAAGAAATAATTTAGCATTATAAAGTATTTTCCAGGTCAATTATTTAAGCCATCAAATAATTTCGAAGTACCTTGTTGATCTAAGGCATGGAGCAATTGAATCCATTGAACCGGGCTGTCCCCAGCCCTTGAGAAGGGAAGGAAAGGTTCTTTTCCAATGGCTTGGCTGATGAAGGTGTCCAAAGAATCATTTGGATCCTCTGGTTTCGTTACATTTACAGAATTGGCTGCCTTGAGTTTTGCAACTGGCATTTATGCATGCAAATATAGCACAACCACTACTAACTCAGAGAAGCCACTGCAACTAAAAGGGGAGAAAGACAATTAAGATCCTGAAAACAGCTTAAAGTGCATGACTTATCCGTTCACATTACTTTGACAATGCTTCCGGAAAGAATGCTACTCCAAGCAATCTATTCAATAGCCAGTCAATTACTTTGATAGGAGGGTTGTTGAATAACCAGACAATAATACCAATCATCGTCCAAAAAGGTAGATTCCATTCTGCATCTAGGTCATTTTACCTAATTTGGAACATTGGAAAATGTTTAGAATTGATTCTACCCTCCCCCGAGGCCCACCTATATAATGGTAAGTGTCTAAATATCATCATACAATCATGTGCCTCCACTGGAATCAAAGTGTGCACATGTTAGTTGCAATCAAACATCCCGACGGATGAAATAATCGTGACAGGCATCTGCTTGCTTCAATAATCATCAAAATATTAAGTCAAGAGGTGTCATCTACAACCATTATTCCATCTAAAATACTCAATATACGTATATGCCTCCATGCCACTGAGTAAACCTAGGCAGAAATGCAATAACTCTATGATCATGCTTACTATTTCTGAAATGACAGCCAAATGCAAAGATCAAATACAGAAACATCCTAAGTTAAATTCATATAGAGTGCAGCAATTCTAGATAACAACAGGTCCGAGGACTATCACATTGTGCCAAACCAAGCACCATAGCTATCATAGAATAGCAGACAGCTTATGCCATCAAGTTCAAAGTAGAACTGAATACTCATCCTGTAGCAACTTTTTTGGCGGCAAAACAGCAAAATAGTTAACCTAGAAATTAAAGCTAAATTCCATGTGCAGGTTGCAAATGTATCTATATTAATTACAGGAAGAGATCAAAAAAACGAATTTTCTAGAACCTTCTTCTACTGAGCCACAATATAACCATTGAACTTAGTTTTGCCCATTTTGCCCATTTTCCATTCTTCACCCAACGTAAAATTCAAAATCCGTCTTTCAAGTTCCATTTTATAACAGATTCCACAAATTAACAATTAAATTCCACATAGAACTAATAAACAGCTGAAATTATTTAAACAAAAAAAAAGTTAGGGCTTCGAGTCATGCGATCTACGATAAATGCACGGTTGTGAATGTACAAAAATATAAATACGAAGAAGTAAAGTGATCGATTAACGTACCAGTGAATGAGTGAGAAGGAGAGATAAAGGGAGATCGGTAAGAGAAGAGACGGAATCTTAAGCGATCGCAAGGATTTAGAGTCGAGGAGCAGGGGATTGGCGAATGTTTGGCGGGAGGGAAAATCACCGAGGGAAAAAACAAGGAAGTGATGGACCGAGAAAATTGTTGCGGAAGAAAAAGAAAAGAGAGTTTTCGAGGCAGCAACGTTGTAAGAGAAAAACATACAAAGGTGGAAACCGGAACCCTTTACAACAGTAAATTTATGAAGAAAAAAAATAATATATCGAGAGAGAGAGAGAGAGGGAGAGGGAGAGGGAGAGAGGAATTGGTGACGTGGAATATTTTTATTTGGGCAAATTAACGGTTGAGAGAGGGTGAAAATTTTCTTTTCGTCTCTTTGGGTCTCCTCATTTCAAAAAAGTGAGTTTAAAATGTAAGACTTAAAGTTAGAGTTATAATTAAGGTTTAAGGAATTAAAGTTATCATATATTTTTTAGAGTGTGTGATTTAGAGGTTAAGATATGAAAATTAGGATTATGGTTTAAAATTTAATTTTTAAATATTGTGCGTCATTATTAGGGGCGAAAGATTTTTGTTCATTGAGGGACGTGAGACTTTTTTATTAAGCTGCGTTACAATAATATTTTCAAGATAAATGTTAAACATCTACCTTTGTCACCAGGACACAAGGGATGAGCAACTTAATTGTTTATTAAGCATTTAATTATTTAATGACGATATCAATCGAACTATTAAGGGAGAGGGAGAGAGAAATTGGTAACAATTATTTTATATAAATATTATATATAACACGCAAAAAATAAAAAGCACCTTTTTAATTTAATCTTATTAAGTAAATTATTAGTTTAAATATTATTTCAGTACAAAATATTAAATTCGTTAAGTAAGATTGTAAACGAACAATTAGGAAGATTTAGGAGCTGAAAATTTTAAAATTGTTAATTTGGTCCCTCAAATATCTTAAAAATTCATATTAAATTTTAATCTTTTAAATATTTTTTATTAAATTCCCTATTAAAGTTTTTAAAAATTCTGATTAAATCTCTCAAAATTTAAAAATGACAATTTAAATTTAACGCTAAACTCTTACTCCAAATTCCGCCACTGAAAAAGTTGTCCCATCAACCAATCCAAATAATATGGTTATACTAAAAAAATTATTTCAGTACACAAGAATTTTAGTATCAATTCTTAATTATCATATAGTTCATCTTATAAATACTATTCTTGCAGCGAATGACAATACTTCTTTAACTTATAAAGAATAATAAGATGAAGTGACGTTTAATTCAACATATATTTCTATAAAGAATATTTCTATAAAGAAGAAGAATAAGTGAAACATTTGATTCAGCATGGCATTGTAATCCCTTGAGCTTTACATCAGAGTATGAGTAAGGTATATATACTTTTGATCCGTTCCGGTGGTCGAAGCTTGGGTAATACGATCCGTACGGGGCAGATGTACAGGAAATGAAAAGCGAGATAAAGTATCAATATTGTTGTTGCCACTCTTGAATTGCCTGATGAAGAGCATAATTAGGGACCAGATTGCAGTGATCGAGCGTAAGATTCGTCATCGGAGATGTGTCATGCCCACTTTCCAACCATCCTCTGATAGCATCAGCTTCGTATGTGAAGCCGTCGGCTGCTATGAGTGGATCCTTCATCACATCCTGCAAATTCAAAAGATAGCCACCGCGGAAATAAGAGTCACATTAAGAACATTCTTTTCAGCCGGATGAAAACTATATTTGCTAGAAAAACTGAAACGGGAGGATCTTCATGTGCTAAATGCATCACATGACCATGAATACGTATTGATTCACGTATTCAAGTGATACAAGGGGTTCGCGGAATCGAACACCAACTTCCTACTACTCGGTTCCTTTAGAAGTTTCTTTTCTAAATGGCAGGCATAAGTTCTACTACAAAGAACTGTTATCGGAAGTTACCTGAAAAACTGGGCAGACAAAATGAGGAGGAGCACGACGAAGCTCCTTAGCTTCCAAGCACGGTGCTGAGTTGATACATGAGTCCTTCACTGGTCCGAGCAGATTCCAGATTTCTGACATGTCTGGTCGATTCAGCGGCTGCATGTCGCAACACCTTAATGCCAACTGAGCCAAGAGCTGGGCGTCTTCAAGCGGCCATTTCCCAGCTGTCCAGTCCAACACCGTGTTAAAGTTTTCTGTCTCTAATGCACATTCGACATCTTTCAAGATCCCCGAAGCTGGTCTCCCAGTCAAAAGTCGTAACAGTATCATTCCAAATGAGTACACATCAGATTCTCGGGTAACTTCTCTGTTCTCGAGATACACCGGATCCGTATAAACAGATGCAACCTTAGGGTTAGACTTGGTACGTGATGAAGAAGAAATATCTGAATCTTCGCCTCGTGGGATCAAGCGGTAGATGCCACTGTCAATGAGCTTTGATACAAAATTGGAATCGAGAAGGACCTTAGAAGGTTTTAAGTTCCCATGGGGGATACAAGGCTTGTTAGAGTGGAGAAAGATAAGAGCAGAACATATCTCGGAAGCAATGCGAATTCGAGTTTGCCATGGAAGTGGTGGAGTTTTATTTTTGCAGGCAAGGCGCTCTTCTAGACTGCCACTCCTGAGGTACTCAAAGACCAATGACCTGGATTCCGGGCAAGTTCCAATTATTGTTACCAGATTCGGATGTTTAACCCGGCATAATATCTCTACCTGAAATAAATTATCAGAAAATAAACCATTACTGGAAAACTTAATGGTGGTATTGATGGGTAACAGAAATTTAACTATGAAAACTTTTTGAACCATAGAAAAGGGCAGCTAAAGAACATAAATATATGAGAAGCACCACATGAATATATCAGACTACTTTCAGAAAGCACCTCAGATTTTTTAATCAATAAAAAGATCTGGAAGCTTGCAGGATATGCAAACACTGAAATGGTACACTGAAAACATATTTCGATGTTAAAGTAGCAACTCGGTGATGATGATTCTAGCAGGAGGGAAGGGGAAAAAAACGAACGACAACAATTTCTTTCGATACTGTAGCAATGTAGAGATGTTTGGATAAAGTTTACCTCATTTTCAAATTCCAAGAGGCTTTGAGAGCCATATGAAGGCAACATTTTTATAGAAACATTCAAATGGCGAAGGAAACCCTTGTATACACTTCCATATCTTCCTTCTCCAATCTTCCAAGATGGATCAAAGTTACGAGTGGCATTGTTAATCTCCATGAAAGAAAATTCAAGGATTTGTGTCCCTGGGAAGCTTGCATCTCCGCGATTTGCCAATTTCCTTAATTTTTTCAGCACCCTCATGGCATTTCCATGCTCTATTCTCATGTCATCCCGTTGTTTCTTAAAACTAATTAAAAGTTCCACAGCTGAGAACATCTTGTCCTCCAACTGCTCCGCCATGCATCGGGACTCCGCAATTTGGCTCTCAAGTATCACCCTTTGTTCCTTAACCTTTTGCAGTTCTTTAATAAATCCATCAAGCTGATCCTTCACCTTTTGTACGTCTTGCTTTTCTCTTTCAAGAAATTCCTCGGCCTCTTTCCTTTTGCTCATCTCCTTCACACATAAGCTCTCTAAAGCCTCTGCCTGAAAAGAAAGTATCATGAGCAGGAAGTTATTTATTTATTTATTAGAGGAGAAAAGTGGGGGCTAGTGCGAATGGTACGATTTACCTCATCTTCTATCAATTTACATAGGCAAGATTTTTAGAAACTTCATTCAGTCCGAAAATCAGAATTCAGAATCTTGTCAACCAGGCAATAAAGAAAGAAAAGAAGCTATTTTCACCTTGGATATAGCCTCCATGGCATCGTTCTCCTCCTTCCGTCGCCTCATTGTCTCTGCTAAGGCTTCCTGCTTTAAGTTATGATCATCTATAGTAGACACTTCTACTTGTTCATCAGTTTCATTACTGGCTTGCCCTTGATGTTGTTCTTCCTGAAAACCAGCAAATCATTGCAGTATAATCTGGTTGTTTAGTGTGATAAAAATAGCTTTCATACTAAGAAGAAGATTAAGCCAAACTTAATGGAATCCAAACTCTGGTTCATAAAATCTTCATGAATTCAACAGTAAAAACCATAATCCCTTTGATTTTCTTTTATTTTTTTTTCTCTAAATGCAAAGTTCAAAAGGACCAGCTAGAATAGCTTACAACCTTACCAGAAAATAACTTCAATTATCTTGGCAATGATACCAATAAGTTAAAAATTAAAGCAACTTTTCTCACCTCATCCATTTGCAACAGAGTTGATCCGTCAGTGTCAACCACTCCATCAGTAGACGAGTTTGGATGTTCCAAACGCCAGGAATTAGACCTTAAATTTCCTCTCACCGCATCAATATCTACCTTTAGTTCTGCATGGCTCAGCAACAAAGTTATTCCTTGGGGGGGAAAACATCCGTCTGGAACTTTATACATGGAAGTCAACAGACAAGACCTAAGATGAGGTATTGATCTGGAGCAGGGAATTTACCTTGAAGTCTCTTCCTAAGCACGGATTCTGACAGCAAGATCTCCGATTGCGCTGTACTTACAGGTGAATCCAGTGGTGGTGATGGAGTTGTAATCTCTCTACTAGATCCTTCTTTTCTGCCTATTCCATTGGTACACAAGTCTGGATCTTCTGAACGCATGGAAGTAGACCTTAAATTTCCCCTCACTACGTCAGTCTCTACCTCTAGTTCTGCATGGCTCAGCAACAAAGTTATTCCTAGGGTAAAACATCTGCCTGGAACTTTATACATGAAAGTCAACAGAAAAGATCTAAAATAAGATCTTGATCTGGAGCAGGGAGTTTACCTCGAAGTCTCTTCCTAAGCACAGCTTCTGACAGCAAGATCTCTGATTGCTCTATTCGTAAGTGTGAATCCAGTGGTGGTGATGGAGTTGCAACCTCTCTACTAGATCTTTCTTTTCTACCGGCTCTGCTTCATATCAAGCCCAAGTAGTAAAAAATCATTTAAGTTCTCAGTTCAAAACTCTACAAAGTTAACCTGAAAATGCTAATCCACTAGTTTAGAGCTAGCCAACCCCCCACCCGTCAAACAAATTAATTCTAAGACACACCTAACAGCTAAATTGCCATGGGGCAGATGATGCTGAGAGGAGAAGTTCAGATAGTAAGAAGGGTAAATCTATCATCTTAAATTAATGAGGCCACCGTTAAATTTAGCATTGCCGATCCAATGGACCAAAAAGCAGTGAAGAAGGCATTGCTGTCTCTTCCAACCTAAAAGAATGCCAAGCAACAATTTTTACAATTTCAAGCATTACCTAGTATAGATGAGGCAGCCCTTGCAAACAAACCAGATATGGCAAGAAACTGGTGCATTTTGGCGTACAAAGATTGCTTTCTTGGACTTCAGTTCCACTAGTTTCCTGCAATCTCAAAGCGAATTTAAATTCAGAAATTGAGTACCAAACCAATAGAATTGCAAATACATCATAAAGTGGAGTCTTGCACCACCACCGTAACCAGCAAGCTAGGTTTGTTAAGAAGAATTCATAATACCAAATATACATTCACGATGATACTACTCGGGTATAACAAAAGCTTTTCATATCTCCTTAAGTATAAGAGTTGCACCATGATGATATAAGACGAAAATAGGATTGTGATAAGAGATTTATACATAGAGTAATATTTATCTGCTGCTGCTCCCATAACAAGCCATCTAATATTTTGCCGTGCTATAATTTCTGTGATTCCCCTTTCAACACTGTCCATCTCTATCCAAACTGCATCTGCCTGTACCTGGATAATGTACACATCGTTATGTCATTAGTTAATAGGAATATCAAACAAACAGCAGGGACCCTGTCTCTAGAAATACTGAAATAGCGCTGAGCCGCTAACAGGTAAAAGTCTAAACAGCATAAGATACATGTCTCTTCCTCAGATTAAAAATAACTCGAGGGCAGTGTAATGTTGATCATATCAGTGACAGAACTAAACCAGAAAAGAGTTAAAATAAATAGTACCCCAGAATGGTCAAGAATAAGAAGGTATTCATCTAAGCATTCGCGCAATTTTTGTCTTTCAAGTTTCTGGAATGCCTCTACTGCATGCTGTTTCAATTTACCACGTCCGCGCTTTCCGTCTGCTGTTTATATTACAAAATTAAAGATATAAGAAAAATCTTAAAATCTATACCATATGATCAAAGCAATCAAGCTACAAATATGCATAATAATCATTATTCACAATCGATTTATGAACATCCACCAAAGTGCAATATCAATAACTCCACAAGCTTTCTATCATCGGTCAAATGCAGCAGATTCTTAAATCAAATACTAAAATAAAACAATGTTACTTACAAATTCTGTCAAATTATGAACATCCATTGAAGTGCAATATAAACTCCATATAAAGTGTGATTTCTGATCAATAACTCCACAAGCTTTCTATTTTCAGTCAAATGCACTGGACTCTTAAATCAACGTCATAAAGCAAACCATTTTGTTGTTTATTTATTTATTTATCTTCTGTGAGGTTGGGCGTCTTCGAATCAAATTTTTGGGAAATTTTTCGGAATTGCAGCAATATTCACTAGCAATCCAGAATTCTTGGTAAAATTCAATCCTAGTTCATTAGATATTGAATTATTCAAAAGATCCGCTCAAGATTGTTTTTATTTTGTTTTCAAATCTAATAAGCTAATGATAACAGCAGGAACAAACAAACAATTTCGCTCTTTTCTTTCGCGAATTTTGATTTTTTTAACAAAAAGAGCAGGCGTCAGCAGTAAATAACAAAAACAACTTCCAAAATTCCCTTTCTTTTTCCTCCGACTTTCTCAGCAACCAAACAGTATATCAACAACCACTGCACAAACTCCAAAATTCAATATTCAACAAAATTCAATAAAGGAAAAAGAAAAGAGAACTCACTCAATGCAAGTACATGAGTTGGCCGGTGAACATGAAGCACGCATATCTTTTTCCCGGGAAAGTTGTCAACCGCCCAATTAAGCGCCGTTTTGCTCTTCTCAACATTCCTCCCCACCGCAACAAAAACAACCTCCTCAGCACCGGATTCTCTCTCACCTTCAATCTCTCTATCCAGACTCCCCATCTATACTATCCACAGATTTTTCTTCTTATTTTTTCTCTTTATTTTAAGAATATGCTGTTCAACGGAAATTATGATTAGGATATAGGACCACCACTTTCAACTTCCCAAACTGACTCGGCGAGTGAGTCAATCACCGAGTTAAAAGTTGGCCTTTTCTTCTTCTTTCCAGCATTAGATCTGTGTCATTGTTCTAAGTCTAACCTACCTTTTGGAAAAAACAAAGAAAAAAAATGGAGAGACAGTCGCTTGAAATTTACGATGAGATTTAAACGGTAATAAATAAATAAAAATAAGATAGATAAAAGGAATAAAAGACCAAATGGCAAGTGTGAAATGGAAAAGGAGTTAGGAAAACGACAGGAAGGTGGAGTTTTATGTTATTGGTATAATGATAAATATAGTCCTTAATGTTTATATAATTTGACATTTTAGTCTTTATTATTTGAATTACATTTATCTCATCTGTATGGGTTGGAATCCTTGACATTTGGCTTAAGAATGTAATATCTCTCAACTTAATAAAAAATAATAATTAAATTTAACTCTCAATCTTTAGAGAGAAAAAATCAAACCATTCATTTAACATAAACTCTAACTAAAATTATTAATTTTTTAATTGCGTTGATATAAGAGTTCAAATAATTTTTTTGTATACTTCATTTTTATTTTATAAATTTTAGTTTTATTATTGACGTGATATATAAAATAAATAATGTCGTGTCAATATGAAATGCATGTGATTATAATTCCTTTCAAAAAAAATTTAGTATAATGACATTTTGGGTTCTTTTTAACTTAAATATCAATCAAATAAAATTTTGTTTCTATTTTAAATTTAAGTATTTAATTAATCCTTACTATCTTCTAATGTTTAATTATAGCTCCGTCTAAGTGTTATATCAATATCAATATTGTTGAAAAAGTTATAACATTTTGGTGAACATGTTAAAAATAAATGTGATTTTATCTCTTTCAAAAAAAAAAACTGTAAGTTAAATTTAACTAGATATAAATGAATTTAAATTGACAAAACATATAACAATTAAAGACTGTATTTATCATTATACCTATTTTGTTTCACTAATTTTCAAATTTATTAAGAAATTACATTAAAATGGAATCAAATTATTAGATTATTCTTTCCTTTCGGGATAAAATAACAATTTGTCCTAATGTTTTTTCAGTTTAATATTTACTTTTTTGTTTTCGTCGGTTCGAAATATGATTTTTTTTTTCATTCACAATTCATCTATATTTTTAATGTATATATGATTTTTTTTTAAATGTATAGAAATTCAAAATATATAAGTAAAAATAATTATAGTTTTAAAATTTTATGTTTTTATATATTTTAAGATTTTACTATTTAAAAATAAAAGATTGACGTTACAAATACAATTTCAGTGTATCAAATTATCATGGCCAACCATTTACTTCTTAATGAGAGCACCCACAACAAGAAAAATAGTCAATGCTATTAGTAGTGAATACCTTGACTCAAATATAAAAAAATCATGGTGTAAAGGAAATATTAAAATAAGTGACATAATCTAAGTATACAAATTTGTAGGGATCAAATTAAAAAACATTATTAAATTAAGGATTGAATGTTGCTTTATCCTTTTATTTATTTTAACCGGTGGAAAGTTCTCCGCATTTATTTTAGTTTGAATATTTTATTATTTTAATGTTTTCAGAAAGCTTTAGCATTGTCCTTTACACTTTTATATTGCTTTCCATTTTCATCTTGGAGAATCTTTTTCGATTAAAATTTGTTTGATTATGATTGAATTATTCCTTACTGTAATTAAAAATTATCTTCATATTTTAACTACTTAATAATAAAATTTAAAACTGAATTTTATTAAATAAGTTTAAAATTAATTTCATGACAATCATTTATTAATGTTTTATATATTACAAATTTGTATTATTTAAATGAAATTAAATAAACAAATTTAAGAAATAATTTATATTTTACGTATTAAGAATTTTAAAATGGAATAAAATTTTAATTTTTTAAAATAAAAGATAATTCAGTGAAATCATTTTAATGTTTATATTTTTATGGGATTGGATAATATTTTAAAAAATAACTCAACAATATGAATTTTTTTAAGTATGTCTTATATATCAAAATAAAGTAAAATATTGAGATTACAAATAGCCAAACATGTTAAATACATCTCCTAAAAGTCAACCTCAAAATAAATATAAAATATTTTGTAGCTATATTATTTAAAAGGCATAAAGTTAAAAAATGCCCCAAATATTTGATAGAATAGTCACTTTAACCCCTACTGCAACGTGTACATACATTACCAAAGGATTAATAATATCTACGAACATAAACTACATTATAATTCCCTTAAAATTATTCATAAAAAAATAGCTTAAGTTTACCTAATTTTAATACCACTTAGTCCTAACGTATATAAATTAGTTACTATCATCAGAGACGGAGCCAAGATTTGGAGTTGGGAGGCAAACTATAAATGTTTAAAAATGAGGCAAATTCATAAATAAACTAATTTTTAAAGAAATTTAAATAAGGGAACAAAGGTGGAAAAGAAAATTTCTTCGGGGTGAGGGGCGATTGCCCCTCCCCACCCCAATGCAAATCCGTCCCTAACTATCACGATAATAGTATTGTTTTTTTTATCAAGTAGAAATAATTATATTTTTAATGTAAATATTAAGATCCAAATCTCATACAATATAAAATGACGTGAGCGTCACTAACCACTTAACCAACCAGTAGATCTCTGATAATATTGTTCTTTTTAAGTACTATCAATATTACATAAATTAGCTCAAATTTACGCGAATATAATATATTCTTCCGTGATAAAAGAAGTGTCAATGGTCTAAATGAAAGATGGTAGATTATGGCCATGGACAGAGTTAGAATTAATATATGAGGGGGTGAGTTACTTACCTTTGAAATAAGTACGGTATTTAAAAAATTAAATTATAAAATTGTGGGAGTTAGATTTTATTTTTCTAATTTTAAAATTAAAAACAAATTAAAATTTTTTGAGTCAAGACTGAATTTCGTTAATTTTAAAATTAATAAGATCTTAAAAATTTATTAAACCAAAATTTTTGGGAGAGACAAATATATATATATATATATATATAATTTATTAAAGATTGAATACAATACAAGCAGCAAATTTCAGAACATTTTCAAGTTGCAAAACATAGAATTCAGCAACTTTAAGTTGCCTATCAAATATATATATATATATATATATATATATATATATATATATATATATATAATTTATTAAAGATTGAATACAATACAAGCAGCAAATTTCAGAACATTTTCAAGTTGCAAAACATAGAATTCAGCAACTTTAAGTTGCCTATCAAATTTCAGTAATCCATCCCTTGAAAGGCTAATTGAATAGTCCTCCCATTTCCTTTTTCATAATTCCTTTGATCTGAATATGAAATAAAACAACCGAATAAAAAATTCTGAGCAAACAAATTTTTTTAAACAAAACAAACATCTAAGCTTATATAGGGAGAGAAATTGAAAAAAAGAAGAATACCTGCTTTTCTGACATTCCAATTTCCTTCAAATCATCAAGCTGTAAAATAATTGCAAAAAAAAAACATTGAAAATATAACAAACAAACCATAAACCACTCAGCCAACCAATAAAACTATGTAAATTGATATATTGATGCTGGCGCTTACATCCTTAAAAGGCTCAGGAGATTCTTCACGAAGCTCAAGAATATACGTAGCTCTCTTCTCTCCAATCCCCTTGAATAAAAAACACTCATATTTAATTTAATTATCATAATAGCAAAATAAATTAAAATCGTTAGTTATATGATCTCACCTTTAATCTTTTCAAGTCCTCTCTGTTGGTGGAAAATGAGTAAAAAAAAATCCCATTAGTTTATAAATAATATATTTGAAAGTCTTATAGTTCATACAAAAGATAAAAAGGATCCCAAAAGTTCAAAATATGTACTTACTTGCTAGCAGTATTTAAGAATCTGAGATATTCATCGACAAGAGAATTCTGTAATACAAAAGAAAATAATCAATAAAACAGTTAAGTAATTAAATAGTTAGTAAGATTTTAAATACATTAGAATCTACCTTCATTCTAGAACTACGAGCACTGAATGCTTTCCAAGAACTGCAACTATTATCTACAATTTCTGATTTGCCATAAGCCGGTAATCTTGGTTCCGGAGTTTTCGGAGTTTGGGGCTCCAAAATTTCTGATGAGACTCGACCATCAATTGAAATATCAGTCTTTGATTGAATTTCTACACATGACGGAGTTGAGGAAAACAACAATCTCAGATTATTAGACAACTCCTGCAGTCGTGCGCTAATCGGTGGCGATTCATCCTTGTTGACAAATACAAGGTTATTCTCCTTATCTATGGTTGAATCTGTTAAATAGAACGGAACAGATTATTCATAATAAAATGTTATCCTTATACTTGTCTCGAATTTTCAATTCGACATGTTATATACCTGCTCCATCGAAAGAGAGTGCCTCTATATCTGGAGTGGCCTTCTCACAATTGTTCTCATCAGTCACTTTAGCCTTGAGAATCGAATAACAATTTCGAAAGTAATTAATCTCCTTGAGCATTTAAACAAGCATTTAAACACAATTCGATTTAATCACCTTGTCTAGTAACTTGGTTTCTTGTGTACTAGTCTTAACTAGGACATCGCTTTCTTCTGCACTAAAAGATTGCAAGGGATATTGATCCTAAAAAGAAAAAAATGAAACCATTAAAACAAGTTGTAATATGATTATTATTGACTTCTTACATGCTGAAACATGTTTTAATATATTATTCGGAGCGATTAATGATTATGTACAAGAAACTGAAAGGTTTACAGAAAGAGTTGTACCTCTGTAAGAGATTCTACTGCTTCTGAAATGCATGAAGATTTCTTTGCCTGCACAAAAAAGACGATAACTTCCCAATCATAAAAAATTCAGAAACCAATTCACATTCTTGATGCATACACCAGATAGGATGAAATGAATATAAAAAATGTTACCTCTTTCGACATGGCATGTTCAGTAACAGTTGAGATAATTTCTAATGGTAAGCTTTCCTGCATTTGGATTTTGGAGGCTTGTTATTTAGTGAACCTTAATTTCATCATATTCGAGTTTTATTTTCTTAACTATACAGAATAGTACAATGTTGTATTTATTCATGCAAATTATGTAGAAGAGATTGGAAGAAACCGGAATGCTTCATTCTTTAAAGTGTGAGGTGAGCAAAAACAAAAACCGAATACCTTCTGAGATGCCTTCTTTGATTTGGTTGAATGGCATACTTCATCGAAAAGTTTCCTTCAAATTAGAAAAAATGGAACCTTAAGATTACACACCAATATAGAAAGAGCAACAACGATAAATTAAAATGTTTTAGCTTGAAGCTAATGGGAGAGATATCACCAAGTACCTTCCTTTGATAGTTGAGGCCTTAACATTGGCTTTGTTTCCCGAAAGTCCCACACGTGTTCCAGTCTGTTTTGCCGCAGTTGCAGAAAGGCTACCAGGTAAACGGCTCTTGCTAGAAGAAGAAAGCACCATAGGTCTTACCATGCTTTTAGCTTTCTTTGTGGAGTCGGGTAAAATCCTATTGGCGCCTTTACAAGTACGAGAAGCTAAATTTGCCATGTACAAGGAATCTTGGCAAAAGGATGAATTCTACACTCAAAGAAGTTAAAATGTGAATGTAAGTTGCAAATAAATTTTGGGAAAAGATAAAGTTCTTGTTGCAAATCTGAAACCGAAAATCTCACCAAGCAAGTGATCATCAGAATCTTGTTTGTCCCTCCCAAGGAGTCACGCAACATTCGGGTTAGCTTGCTTTCGCGATAAGGTACATGGCTTTCATTGGCATTTAAAGCATAAACAACATTGTGTAAGGCATATATGGACTTATTAATTATATTATTCTCCAGGAGATTAACACCACCAGTGCTTTTCTTCCTGCCATCCTCATAACCTGGTAAATGCAATAACAGCTAGAGTATAAAAAAGGATAATTTTTAAGTCCTAACAGGGAAAAAAAAACCAAAAACAAAATAATTGACAATAGCATTAAAAATAGAGACCTGCCAAATCAACAAAGTTCATCTTCCCAAGAGGAAGAGCGCCGGATTCATTGCCTCGAAACACATGAATGATTAAGCCTTTGTGGCTTCTATATTGAGGTTCAGCTACCATCTTTTGGGACTGTTTATGTGAATTTTGACTCGAAAAATATAGTTTCTGAAATTCTTCAATAGACTTCACAGCAATCTACAAAAAGAAATGAATCAATCCATGAACCAAAAGGTAAGCTAAACACACTAGAGAAACTTTGCTTCTAAAACAACATAGATTTGTAACTTGCCTGAGAAAGCCCTTTAAGTTGAATTTTACCACGAGCAACATCCTCCCATACCAAAACTTCATGCCTATCTGAATCTAAAAGATCATATGCATGGTCTTTCAAAACCTCATAACATGATATGGAAATCAACTTGCCACTTTCCTCCGCCATTGAAAGGATTTCGGTCATGGCTAGTACCGCTAAACCCGGTTTCCCTTCCGAACCCTTCAAAATTAAAACTCCCTTCTTTAAAACAATATACTTAAATATTCTCAAATTCACACACACACACACACATATATATAGTTAATGTAATGTTTGGGAGCATGAATTTAAAATTTTGGATCAGCACTTCATTCTCTATACAGATTATAAGAATGAAATGCATAACTTAAGAGTAAATTAGTTGGATTTCAATGCATGAATTTGTCTAATTCATAAATTCTTTAGAAATTCCAAAATCAGTACTTAAGAGGCATCCAACAAATCTAAATCCAAATTTTGAAATCTAAATTCCCAAATCATACCTATTAGTGTTTTTTTTAAAAAGAGTTAACTGACCTGAATTGTAAAAGTCTTTCCGCTGCCTCTTGCTCCATAAGCCATGACAGTGGCATTACAGCCATTAAAAACATCCTCAATAAGTGGCTTTACTTCCCTTGGAAAAATCAAATCATTTCCCTCTCTTCGATTGTAGCAGTAGTCCAACTCGTAAGACTCTTTACGACTGCAAATTATTAAAAAAAAATTATGAAAAAAAGAGAAAACAACTTTCTTTTCATGATTTCACGTTTCAGCTATAAATTCAAAAAAAAACATCGTTACCCTGTAGATTCATCTCCAAAAGAAACTGCAACAGTTTCGGAGTCATCTCCCTTAGGCCTGTGAACTGAAATCCACTTCCCAGAAGCTTCCGGTTCCAGATCCGTGAAGCCTTTGATTTTGGCTATCACTCGAGTCTTTCGACCTTGGTTTGGTCCCATCGTAGGTGAATTGTTTTTTCTTCGCTGAAATTTCTTTGTTTTCGAATTCGAATTTTGCAGATTTGGAGATTTTGATTCAATTTTATTGAGAAAAAAAAAACTGTGGCTTAAACGTTTAAAGAGATAGAGAGAGGATAGCCGTTAGGTTTGGTTTTTCAAATTTGGTTGTTCTGGCTCTGTGGCGCGGTCTGCCCTGGCCTCTGTCTATTAGTAATTTAGTATGCCTTTTAAAACGTCGGCGATTTTATTTATATTTATTTTTTTTCCTTTATCGGCCAAAAATCATTCCGGGCTTCTCTCGTACGCTTTTTCCTTCCTTAAACGGTGCGTTTTGTCCTATTTTAAATCATCGGCTTTTCTCGTACGCTTTCATTTTCTTAAACGATGCGTTTTGTCCTTCTAGCACTTGTACTGGATAATATACAGGATATTGTGAGAATTAAGGCTCATAGTAGATTTACTTGATCTCTTTATAAATTTGATGTTGATTTGTAGCAAATTTACAGTTTTTTTTATAATAAAACACACTTTATCCAAAAATAAATATTATAATCTCTAATTAAAATAAATAATAAAATAAATCCCTAACTTTAATATTTTCTCCCATGTTAATTTTGAAAATTGACATTTTTAATTGGATTAATATCCTATACACTAAATTTTAAAAAAAATATATCCTATACACTAGCGGTGGAAACTAAAAGTTTCCACAAGCGTCTTAATCTTAGGGTATAAGAAGTTAGTTTAGGATATAGAGTTTAGGGGTTTAGATGTAGGGGTTTATAATTTAGGGATATTTGTTTCAATTTAAGGTCTAGGGTTATAATTTAGGGTTTAGTTTTTAAGGAAATTTGGTGAGGATTTAGGTTTTAACCTATAAACTCAAAATTATATCCCTAAACCTTAAATTAAAATAACTATCCCTAAATTCTAACCTCCTACACCTAAACCCCTCAACTCTATACCATAAACTAACTCCTTATACCCTAAAACTAAAGCGCTTGTGGAAACTTTCAGTTTCCACCGCGTGTATAGAATATTTATCTTTTTTAATTTTATTATAAATTTAAAATTTTAGTTATTTAAATAACGTAACACCTTAAAATTTGTCATGTTTATATTTTAAAAATATATATTATAAAATTTCAGATGATGACTGACGTAAATTTAGAGCAAATAATGTTTCAAGTTCAAAAATTAAGTTGAAAAATGTTAAATTTCAGAACTAATCTAGACCACACAAAGTTTGAGATCAAGTTGAGAAAACTAGTCAAAGTTAATAAATTAGGTATTGCTTTATCAACAAGAAAAGGTATTAAATTTTAAAAATTCAAAGAGTACAAGGACTGAGGAAGAATTAAACAAAACTTATGGTCTTGGCCTTTCCTTTTAGGCTAATATACTAAATAAGCCCTTCTTACTTTTCTAACAGAAGCCCAGTTTCATTTTCCCCCAATTCTCCTCCTTGTGTTTCCAGTTCCACAGCTTTCTTAACCTACAAACGAGGGATTTTGATTGAGAAGATGGGCGAGAAAGGAGATAACAACGGGGTGAAGAAGATTCAGTCACCATGCGACGTTGAGGCTTTGAAGAAGTGTTTACAAGAAAACAAAGGAGATTACGTTAAATGTCAATCTCAGATCGAAGCTTTCAAGTCTTCTTGTTCGTTGAAGAAGCCAGTTCCTTCAGCGGATTCTACAAAGTAGCAGCCGAAGCATTCAGATCTCAGATTCGATGTGAATTGCTTCACAGAGTTGTTTATTTCAGAAAAAAGATGTAGTTTTCGCACTGTAATTTAAGAAGTTCTGGAACTGGGCCAGAACCCAGTTTGATACTGTCTGGCTTCAGCCATAACGATGAAATTTGCAATAATAATTCTCCAATTTTCATTATAAATCATGGTTTAATTCTGTTTCGCTTCGAGCCCGTCGTTTTGAATCGAATTGTGACAATCTTAATCAGATGGGAAATGAGTATAAATGAATGAATGAATGTTGTTGTTGATTATAAACATCACAATGCTTTAAGATTCTATTGATGTTTGTTCCTAAAATTTATATCACCAATGATTTGTAAGTGATTTCTTGAGCACCCTGTGCCTAGATTCATCGTCTTTGTCGAATAGACGTTCGATCAATTCGTTCCAGCTTTCTTTGTTCTTGCTTTTCCCCGATGATCCGACAGACCACTCGCTGCTCGATTCCAGTGAGTTCTTCTCCCCGTCATCCGACTCGTCGAAAGTTCCATATATGGAAGGTGAATAAGCATGGGGCACTGATAATGAAACAGCCCTTTGTAGTGCGGCTTTGTACTCTTGACTCTTTTCTTTTGCCAATGTCTCCTGTCGTTCCATTCTCTGTTTTGCCGGGATCTCCATGATCCGATCTTTCTCCAGCATTAACTGAAAGAAAGAAAAATCGAGACAACGATGTTCAAGCTATAATTTCAAAGACGCGCATTCAATTCAACCAGTAGCAATGAACATAAAAGCAGCTTTAAACTTACATCCATAGCTCTTCGTGCTTCTCTCTCGATCCATATTATGGCATGGTCCGAGGTGGCATTACACGAAAGAACTATGTGCTCAAACCTTCCATCCACAGGCACTGCAGTCCTCACAACCGGGGGAAATCTTCCTAATCTGCAATAGAGAGAAAAGTTCTTATGCATGTACCGAGTGCAGCCTTGCAAGACAGTTTTTTTTCGGACTCGAGAAAAAAATGAATTAAGCAAGCAATACGGAGATATATAGGAGAAAGAGATGGTGGTTGTGCCTCATTATACCTGAAAGGTTTTCGCTCAACGATGTGATAGAGGCGACCAGGTGCATATAGCCTCCTCGGGTCTTTAAGTTTCTTTTCCTCCGGTATACAAGTATCCTTCATGCATCTCAGGCATAGTAGGCACGGCAAACTGTTTAAATCGAGAAAGAAAACAAGTAAGCATACTTCGATTTGCAAATGGAGCTATATAAGTGAAACTATACCAGAAAAGTGACTTGAAAATGTCTTCCAAAGGCGTGGCTGTTCGAGGCAAGAAGTCATCCTGATGCAGCACTAGCCACAATTAAAAAACATAATCCAAATGACTACTTTCGGTTCTATTTTCGGTGAAACATAAGGCCGAACACTCGAGAGGAGGTGGGGAACTTGCCTGAAGAACCACAGAATTGATGACATCTGCATATCGGACTGCTAAATTCAACGACATGCACCTTGCAGGGGCAATAGCATAGCACCTGATCCTCCTCCTGTCAATGTTTCCCAGTTTATCCTGATTCCGGACAACCACCAATGCTAACATTGCTGCTACACCTGCCCCGAGAGAATGTCCTGCAAATGTCAAAGTATAATTCGGATACTCCTCCACGAGTTCCTTTAAAACTTCACACTCTGCATCCATAACCCAACCGGCAGCTTTCAAGAGCCCGTTGTGAACATAGCCACCGTCGAATTTCCTTTTACCCAGCTTATTATCCAAAAGCACTTGGTAATCACTTTCTTTGGCCAAATTAAGACCTCTAATGGCAAGGACAATATCAGCATGCTCATGATCAAGATATAGTATGTATGAAGGAGCCCGTCCTCGAGTGTCTTCGTATGTTTTTCTAAGAATTAACCAATCAGGGTTGATCCCATATCCCCCAGGAGGTTCCCAAAGGGGATGCCGAATATCATCTTCGTAAACAGCTAGAATATAGCGACACAATCTAGGAACAGGCTCGAATTCCTCAGCGGTTGCAAGACCCCATGTTTCACTGTCATGACCGGCAGTATGCAGGCATCGTTTCCACGCCCAGCGTGCACAAGCCAGACAGTAAACACATTCGAGTAGCGGCAGGCCGCATATAATCGACATCAATGCCTACCCTCTAAGAGTCACAATGAACCTAGAATATGGAACTTTGATTAGTGATTTGAGATACCAAATTCACATCTATTCAAGCAACAACAACTCAACAAATTGGAGCAATCAAACTAGTTGAGTTTCTATCATGTATTTCAACTACAAAGTTCGAGTCTTCGAATTCAGTATATTCATTGCCAACAACATGCAAATCAAGACTAGAAAACTGATGAGTCCAAGTGCAAAAAATGATTGGAAGGAACCGAATAGTACTCAAGGAGATGGTTTCAACAGTTCCCCTAGGATCAGCTTAACATACATACATACATACACACATACATACAATGAATATCAAAGCAGTCAAAACAGTAAATAAATTAGAATCATGTGAAGGGTAAAAAACCAAAACCCTCACCAGTCAGCAGATAGAGCAAATGATGGCTGTAAAAAAGGAACTGAACCGATAGCTGTATGAAGAAACCAATCTGGGTTTAGGTGAAAAAGAACACCCCAGAGCTAGAACAGAAAAAACAAGAAAGACCCAAAGTACCAAATCTCTGTCTGATCAATATTAAAAAATCTAGAGCAAAAAGAAGACGACCTTTTAGACTACAAGAAATACATGGACTTCAATTTATGGGAGGTTTAGGTGAGACTGGGGTAATGCTGAGTTGTATTATAAAGATTTAAATTGACAGGCAAAGAAAGTAAGTGTAGTAAGACAAGGCTCATCATTTGTCGGTTTTGTACTGGTTACATTAATATAATAATAATAATTTTCTGTTTATTTCTAAAAAAGTTGAAATTAATTACTATTTTCCATTAAAGTATTGGGTGTTTTTGAGAAATTTGTGCGGACTGTGAAGCTGAAGATGAAGGGTGAAGCACGTTACTCTTGCTAATCATCCACATAATTCTGGGAAATATTAATCGTTCCTCACGTTGCTAATGCTTGCTTCTTATGTTCCGTTTTTCATCTTCTGTTGTTTTTTCTGGGTTCTTATGGAGCGTTATTCCAACTGTTTTTACCAAGAAGTGGACAACGTGAAAGTTGGGGAACAAGACTACAAGAGTTTTCTCTTTTTCTACACAATTAAGGCAAAACAGTTAGGTGAGTATTTCAAATCCTCTACCCTTCTCGATGCCCTACATATGCCCCAACGCTCAAAATTAACTTTAAGGTTTTAGGTTAGAGATTGTAGTTAAGGTTTTGGAAATTTAGGGTAGAGTGTATTTTTTAGGGTATAGAGTTTAGGGTTTAGGATTTAGAATTTAAGGTTAAGGCTTAGAATTTAATTTTGTAGTGTTTTTTAGTGTTGGAGCATATGTAGGGGCACCGAAAAAGGGCAGACGAATTTTATCTTTTATCAATCTAGTAAAATAAAGTTTGAGTTAGTCTTATTTTATAACTCCAATTTATTTTAAAAAAATCGAGTCAAGTTGGATTGTTTGAAATTATGTTCAAATTTAATTATAAATATTTATAATGTTATGTTATGAATTAGTTCTAATTTAAACGGTTTTCTATAACCATATGCGATATAAAATTCTTCATACTTTTTCATTTGAGATATACATATATCAAATAAAATTAACAGACTCGACTCGAACTTGAAAATCGATCTACTAATTACTAAAGTTTTTTAGTTATTCGAATCTCATTTTATAATTGAACTTATTTTAATTTTTTCGAGTTAAATTGAGTTGAGTTTATGAAATTACGATTCGTGTCAAATGGTGAACATGTGAAAAATTGCAATAGGTTACATGTTTACATGTAGTATTAATATTAATATTAATATAATATTTATCGAAGACATAATTTCATTATTCTCAAAAGAAGCAGTGAACATGTGAAAATAATTGTAACATGTTATTCGTTAATCTGTAACTAAATGATTAATAACGGTTAACCGTTTTTAAACGGTTGTGTTACAATTCAATAGTCGCTATAACGGTTAACGGATCGTTTAGGCTAAACGGTACGATTAACCTACCATGAGTTAAAATTGAATAGAAGTTAGAAAAGTGACTAAGATTTTAAAATAAAAATACTATAGGGACTCAATTTCATAAAATTGAAGTATATGAACTAAATTTTAAATTTCAACACAGTGCAGGGATCTTGACATATTTAAGCCACAAAAGCTAGATCTTCTAAAAGTAATTGGGCTTTAATAGATTTTGGTTCGAGCCATTATCTTCCTCTTCAGGGTTTGGTTTTTCGGCTCAGAACCCATTTTACAAACCCTAAAAACCTAGAGTTGCGGTCAATATATTTGTTATATCGCGACGCTAAAACCACAATTTCTGTCAAGTCCGCCTCAGATCTCCCGTCTCTACAGGTAAATCCTTACGATCTCTATGAACCCGCTCACACTAATTTAGTATTTTTTTCTGAGTATTTTGCTCTATTTGATTGCCTGGGAAGCGAAATTGTAAGCTGAAATCCCAGAAATTTTGTGCCTGTTTGGTGATTGGTGGGTTTGTTTTAGCTGAAATGATGAAATTAGCAGCTCTGCTTTGCTTTTCGTGATGTTTTTATGTGCTATAGTTAGTTCTGAAGCCCATTTTCCATGCCATTTTGGTCTTGAGATGTGAAGATTAATATGCAGCTGTATTTTATCTTTGAGTAATTGTTTATGCAATTAGATTCTGTTGAATTTGAGATGTTTGTGGAGGCAAGTACGATGAATGAAGGGTTTGATTCCCAAGTAAAAGCAATTATCAATTGTTTCTGAACTCATTTTTGAATCCGTAATTCAAATACGAAAGCTTATTGAAGTGTTGCTTGAATGCATTGCTTTTCATTTGTTTTATTTAGTTTGTTTTCTTGTTTCTGAAGCAGTCATGGCTACCAAGCAGCCGAAAACTGGCCTCTTTGTAGGACTGAACAAGGGTCATGTTGTGACCAAGAAGGAGTTGGCTCCACGCCCCTCTATTCGGAAAGGAGTAAGTACATCTATACCCGTTTATGTTTATTTGTAATTGTGTATGGCCGATAGAAATAGTCATATGGCTCGGATTCGGGTCGGTGTGTTTGATGAGTTGAACTTTTCTTAATGTGTTTGCTGGGTTATAGCTCTGTATTGCTGTTTGAATATGCATTGGACACGGGTACGTAAAAAATAGTCGGATCAACATTGGAAAAGAGGATGCTAGACTAGTAAATTGCTATGTTAGATATGTTGTTATTCTTTGTATCTATCTTTTTGAAGGGCTTGTTTTGGCCTAGAATCATGGTCCTGATTACTTTATTTTATTCAGAAAACGAGCAAGAGAGTCCATTTCGTGAGGAGCTTGATCAGGGAAGTTGCTGGTTTTGCACCATACGAGAAGAGGATCACTGAGCTTCTGAAGGTCGGTAAGGATAAGCGAGCTCTCAAGGTAGCTAAAAGAAAGTTGGGTACTCACAAAAGGGCAAAGAAGAAGCGTGAAGAGATGTCCAGCGTTCTCCGCAAGATGAGGTAATAATATCATATTATATCTCAGTCAAGCAAGTATATACATTTCCTTATGTTTTGAGGGAGCATTTGCCATCTAGAAATGGTAATAAATATCGTTCTTCGTGTGATGTTCCTTGCAGGGCTCATGGTGGAGGTGCAGAAAAGAAGAAATAAACCTTAATTTTCTCGGTTTCTCTCTGCACTCGCGTATGAGCAGCTAGAGAGGTTTTTTTTTGTTGTTTGAGACTGAACCCTGTGTTTCGAAAACTTGTTTATTCGAATTAGATATGAGAAGTTGGAATTTTAAATTTGTCTTTCTGAATTTATATTCATCGCCATCATTGTTTGACATGCATTGAAGTTTATCTCTAAACCTACATAAACTGAATTTATATTTACGTCAACTGTCCCCTTACGTCAACCGTCCCCATTTCCAACTCGGTTCGAGAGGTGAAAACAGAAGATTCAGGGCCGAGACTGAAGAGAAATTGTTTCAGACGGGGTGTTCGTTTTAGTGAGGGGATGAAGTCTGATAGTTGGTGGAACGGCGCCTTTTTAAAATTCTTTTATGACGAGTTCCTACTTTCTAACAATATTCTCAGAGAGAGAACGGCGTCGTATCCTTAAAGAAAAATGTTAAAAGAAAAGCCAGTTTGATTATTTAATTTTTTTTATAGATAGAGTTTTTTTTTTGAATCTAGATTATATTCAACAGCGAAAGGAATACAAAGTAATCACACCTTTTACAAGATAAATACAATGCAGAACAAAATAATAAAATTCTAAAAGTGTGAAAAATGTTAAAATATCGGACTTAACATTGTGAGAAGAAACCTTTTGAAATAAAAATTCAGAAAAATTATAATTTTGTCTTGAGTGCTCTTTGTATATAGCAAAAATTCTTCTGCTACTTGTTCTTGACATGTCGGCACAACCATAAAAGGGAATCATAGCATGTATAGAACGGTCTCTTTCGTTAAAAAACGCTCGTTGATACTCGTCACTCGAACGCGTAACTGTCAAAAGACAGATTATTGTCATGAAGACAGACAAAAACTGCTAAAAAGCATACGAAAGAACTGCCACCAAGCAGACAAAAGAACTGCCATAAAAGCAGATTTGAATAAGAATCTGACAAAGTAGAAAAAAAACAAGAAACAAATTTGAAAAACGAAATATTCATCGAAAAAGATGAATTTTATTTATGTACAGAATTAGCAGAACGGTCAAAGGCCGCCGCCAGTAAAAAAAACGATGAAGAAAAAGAATGACTTAGAGAAGTTTTGTAACCGCCTCAGAGAAAATGAAGGAGTGGAGAACTTATTATTTAGTGACTTTTTATAGATAGAGTTAAAACATTATTACATGCATTATATGCTTGTATATTTTTTTTAAATATTAAGGATATATAGTTTGTTTAAATTCATTTTAAAAATAAAATATTTCGTACTTAATATTATGTGCGATAAATTAATGATTATTTTTATAAATTTTGAAAGATCAGTGATTAAAATGATCGTTTTTCATAGTTTACTGGCTATTAGTGTACTTTATCCAAATTTTTAGTACATGATAATCTATATTTACATTAGAAAAAAAATATATGTATTGTCATTATAAATTTTAGAAAGTTTACACTAGTAGACTTATTTTAGGAGTTAAATGTTTAGCTTAGAGTTAAGCGATTAAAGTTTTATTGTTTTAAATTTATAGTTTAGGGTTAAAATTTAAAGTTTTGGGATTTAAATGAAGTTTTAAAGCTTGAATAGACATGCGTGTCCGGCAAATTTTTAAATTTTTTTAAAAAAAAATGTCTTCAAATAGAGGATGAAAAGCTCTCTAATATTTAAACCTTAATGCAGTGGATGAAAGTATTGCATAGTATACAAGCTTGTTGGTCAAGGCATGAATGGAAGGCCAGAAATGGTTGATCTGCTCACCAAGTTTGATTTCTGGCTTTCATTGGCAAATTTGGATTTCATAAAATAAAACATCGAATTGTTGATATATTACTCTACTTTTCAATGACAGAACATCCAAAGGAATATACAACAAAAAGGTTCGGCGTACCCTAACGAGACGCAACCTAACCCCGGGATTGTGCCACAGGAAGAAATGGCTCACACTTCTATCTGCCTGGCCTTGTCATTGAGACTTGGCATGGTTCCTTCCCATAATTCAAGTAGCTCCTTCCTTAACCACGAGATGAAAATTACAGGCCCGAGTGTTGAAGGTACCTACGTGTAAAAGATCGAGAGGATGCAAGTCAAAGACGATGTGGAGGTGCAACAGGCATCCCATGAACTCGAGAAAACCATAACATTCGTTAACAGCTCTCACCGAATTTTGATCGAGTAAACAGGGTGAACAGAAATGATCAGAATGAATACATCATATTTGCAAAAACTCATGCTAAATATAGAGGGTCAACAAATTTCAATTAGCTGTGATGACAAAATACCAGATAAAGGAGAGCAGGTTGAGGTGAGTGAGTCAAAATGCCAGCCGCAAGTGCAGTTACTAGTCCAACGGCATACCCGGGAAGGGCATACCATATATATTTGTGCCCCTTAAAGGAATGTAAATCTAAAAGATTTACCGTTTCCCTACTCTTTCGATGATCAAAACAGAGGACCAATGCTAGCAGCATTGCAGGAATAGCCTACATGAACCCAAGAAAAGAAAAGAAAAAGTCAGAAACTCTAATGATTGGGGAAGGAAAAAATGGCTGACAATAGCCAGCAAAGGAATGTTGAACTGATAAAAAATGCTACAATGTTAATCTCAAAAGGCCACATGCATATTATTAGAGTGCTTGTCTCAATAAATGCATGAATTGCAAATAACAAATGGTTGGTCGACAAGTACAGATCACTGATCTCCCAAGTGCAAGGTTGCAAGTGTCATCTGCAAACCATAATAAGCTTCTCAAGCTTGAAATTGAAATGACGATTTAAGGACCTACATGCTACACCTTGAAGATACGAATAGAGCTAGTCTGCTAACAAAGAGCGTGCAAATATTCAAGAGTGTTGCAGGATATATAGCATAGGCATATAAAATTCAACTTTAAACAAATAAATAAATAGTATTGCAACCAGTAAACTTGCTCGACTAATTACTCCTTGAGCAACATAGGGGACAAGATCTGAATGTGAATGTTCATTCAAAAAGAATAGAGATCAAAATTAAACGAAATGTAATGATGACTGCTGATCATAAAATAAGAAACCTTCAAAAGTTGACAAAAACTAGTTTTTCATATACTGAAGAGAGGCTTTCATACCATATCACCAAGACCAAGCATCATGAAGTCAGCTGAATTCCCACCAGGGGATGCACCACCCAACAAATTCCTTGGAAAAACAATCTTTACAGGCAATTCTAGTTTTTTCGTGATCAATTGTAAGCCGGGAAGACTCAAACTATTAGCAACCGTGTGAACTGGGTTTGAAGCTTGTTGTGTTGCTACTGACACCATGACATTGGCCCCGAAAAATCTTTCAGAGAAGAAAACCCAGAATATGTCATACACGAACAAACATACTAGAAGCATCGCACATATTTTGATGTTTGGAAGGCGCACATGACTGACGAATGCAATACAGATGGAGATACCTAACAAATTGTTCAAAATCCAATGCCCTGAAACAAGCCACGAAGCAACCGTAAGGCTGCACGCCAATAACAATAAGCCTTGCAGTCTGGTAACTGACTTTGAACAGCACCGAGACACAAATGGGTCAGCCAAACCAAATTGTGATTTCAAATAGACAACGTGAGGGGATAGACAGAAGAATAGGGATGAAACAGAGGCAATAGCTGTGAATGCAGTCAGCAGTTGTGAGACCGAAGAAAACAGGTAAAACATCAAAAGCAAGCTGCAGGAGCTCATTATTGGGATCATTAGTGCTTGGGACCTATCTAGAGTAATTGATGCTTCTGACATGTCACGATTCCGCTCCATTTCTTTCCCATAATTCAGAGCACGGAATGCAGATCCAAATGTCACAGCCACTGCTGTAACAATGAGAGTAAGTGGAGCAGGTTCAAGTAAATATAAAAGTTTCCACAAAGAATCCATGACTAAGCACACAGCTCTTTTGGATCAAGTATCCGAAGTACGCTTCTTATGCACCTAAATCAAATACAACACGAGATGAATCTCGAGAACAAAGTTGCACTGTTTCTCTAATGAACACTATTAGCAGAGAAATCCATGCAACCTGCAAAACAATTACACCAAACAAGATCTATTAAAATACATAACAAAACAGGAGAAACATCAGTAGCTAGCTAGCCCCTACATATAATAAATCATGTTTTCCTAAAAAAACTAATTATAAAACTTTTCAATTTCATTACAGTGTTGTACATTCAAAACCACAATTCTCCAATGAAAAACTTCAAGTCAAATATATATAAAAACATATATCGAACAAAGGCGAGCTCCAAAACCAAAAAATGAGCGGCCCGTTGCTCTAGTTGTGTAACCTAGCATCTCCATCTTGTATGTAATCCTTTTTTACGACATTATTTCAGCTGATTTGCATTGAAATGGTGTAAACCTAAAAAAAGGTTGATTACTATTCCAACATTTCTCTAATCGCACTGACTCAATTGCTTAGTCCAGTCGCATTAAACATTTAAATTAAGAATTTCATTTCTGTCCAGAAACAAAACAAACAGAGAACAGTTAAATTTACAATTCATGTCTATTTTCCGTCATTTTTTTACAATTACCTCAAAAAAAATCCCGGCAAACAAACAAAAGCTGAGATGAAATGCAAAATCTTAATCAAGTTCACAGCTCATATCGCACAAGGAAGAACTCCAAAAATAGCTAACAATCTAGGGCGTAAAAAAAATACTAAAAACAGCTATAAAATAGATTCATAAACAATATTCTGGGAAAAAAATAAGTAGAGATAAGATTTGATCTACATACAGGTGATGAGTAAAGATCTAATCAAAGGGAAAATAAGAAAAATAAGATTAAAAAATGGAAATTAAGGAAAGAGGTATTTTGGAGAGGACTAACCTTGGACTTTGTAGTTTGTACAGTTTGAGAGGCCTTATCGCTCTGATGATGATCACTGAGGTCTCTAGTGCGAGGCGAAGGAAATGAGATTTTGAGTTAATTTACAGAAAGCCCCCGATTATTTTCAAGTTTTTGTAATTTGAACCGACATTGTTTTGGGATTTCGCTTGAAAACAAAACAGGAAGCACGGCCCACGGGTGAGCATTAATTAGGCCCAACTGATTTGAATTTGAACAGTCGCGTTAGCTTCGGAAAATTAAAAATTAAAGCTGCTTAAATTAAAAATATTTTTTAACACACAATTTAATACAATGATTATATTATCAAATTTTTTATTCATCTATCGGAGGATAAATCTATATTGTACCGATTAAGGATGAACATGAGAAATGAACATGTTGGATTTCGATTCGATCTTATAGGAGTCTTACAGGATTGAGTTTTTTTTTTTTAATTAGGTTCAGGTCTAATAGAAAATTATTAAATGTCGGGTTGGATTCAAGTTTAAGGTAAAAATGCACAATCCAATATTGAATATGCTGGTGTGATTACATGGTAGTATATGTTTAATTTTCTTAGCTCTTTAATGACGCACACACATCGTGTTCACATGGTGCTCGAACCCGGGTCACCTAGATGAAACACATCATCCTTTACTATTAGGACCACTCAACGGGTTCTCTCTAGTCCAAATTTTAAATATATATTTTTGTCAACTAAATCATGGATAGAGTACAATACATGTACCACATTAAGTATTTTGTTAAAATGTGACATTTTAACATGATTTCACATGTACCTAACAAAAATTAGATGCAGAAAAACTGAACGCAATAGAGTTTTATCCACAAAAACAACAAAAATCAGTTAAAATGTCAAAGATAAACCACCAAGTGACTGCATATCTAATTCCATGATTTCGAATAAACGCGAGATTTTATGTCAGGCGTACGAATTTTCAAAAAATTGTATTAAAAATTTAAGAGTGTAAAATTACAAAATTATAAAATATGTAAAAGCAAATAATCGATGGAAAAATACAAAAAATAAATAAATTATACGATAATTTAAAAAATTCAAGTATGTGGTCACATTCCAACACCCTTCTATCCATCCTTGATTTCAACAGGCCCTGAAAATGCGCAAACATTAGTGGCCAACAATCTAACTAATTATCTAACAGAAAGCTTTAATTTAAGACTTCCCAATATATTCAAAGATGAATCCAAAATGCCATAACAATTCCCACAAGTCACAACTTAGGTCAGGAAAGTAGGCTCGTCAGTATTCCCTAGAAACTAAAAAAAGCAAATGTTATCTCTCGTTTTTTTTTTAAAAAATAATTAAAATTATAATAGAACATCAGCAATTTTTTTTTTTTGATAATACTGAACAACAAGGTCTAATATTTAAAAATAGCGATTGAAGTAAATTAGTTAGAAGAATCATATAAATAATAAGCATTTGCAATACTTCATTAAAATTAATACATCAATACATCGAATATTAGTATTTATAAAAAAATAAAAATAATCATGCCAATAATTATTTTAAGTGCAAAAAAAATTATGATATGATATACATGTCCAAAACAAGCTTATAAATATTAATATTTGATCTAACGATATTTTTTTTAAAATCTTAACTTATAAAAAAAGAGATGGAACTAAAGAAAAGTAAGTAATGTTGTGAATAAAATAAAGAAGAACAAGAATGAGAACAAGAAGAACAAAGAGATGAGAGAAAGAGGGAGATTTGTATTATTCTCAAATATAGACTTGTCTACAATGCCTTCAATGAATCATCTATTTATAGGCATAAGAAGTACATAATACATTAAACTCTAATTCATAGAGATAATATTCCTAATAATAAATAAATCAAACTCCTTTGATAAAGTTCTAATCATGATAGACATCCACATAGATAAATATTCATAACACTCCCCCTTGGATGTCTATGAAGATAATGTGCCTCGTTAAAACCTTACTAAGATAAAAACCCAGTGGGAAAAAATTCTTTAGTGAAGGAAAAATAGTACACACATCTTTGATACGCATAACATGTTGCCTCATTAAAAACCTTACCAGGAAAACCCATTGGGACAAAACCTCGGTTAAGGGAAAAAGAGTGCAACGCGTATTTACTCCCCCTCATGCAAACATCACAGAAGACTTTTGAATCTTCATAATTTAATCTTGAATATCATTTTTCTAAAGATCGTGAGGGATGAAACTTTGGAGTAATATGTTCCCTGATGTATCCACTTTCAAACTGAGATAAATATCTTGCATTATCTTCACACAAAATAACTTTTATCATATCTTGTAAAAGTAAATCCACATATCTTTTGGATATGTTGGGTCAATAGTCTTAGCCAAACACATTTTTTGGCTTGCCTCGTGCATAAAAATTATTTCTACGATATTTGAGGAGGCATCAACGAATGTTTGAAGATCTAAATGTAATGATCTTTGTATATTCATAGATATTTCTTGACCAACTAATATATAGTGCTTCAAGACCAAGAAAAGATATAATTATCTTTATTCACATCCAACAATCTTACAACTATTGGGATACTCAATAGATATACTTTATTCATATTGAATCTTCTTTAAGATTTTTTCAGCTTATGTCTATTCATAGACAAAAGAAATATATAAAACTGCTCGATCTTCAGGTCGAGATAAACTTGATGTCAAGATTCAAGTACTTGTATTGAAAGTACTTCATGAGTTTCCAATTTGAAGCTCTTTAGGGGTTATAAAATTATCATAATGGATCTTTATCCAAACTCCTTTATAAAATACATATGGAAATCTGATCATTCTTATAGTATTTTCTCAATTAGTATTCACTAAGGCGATTATACCAAATGCGCCAAAATATTCATGAGACATGTCTAAATAAATTTCTTCATAAATTTCCAAATGCTTATAACATTTTAGATCCTTCAAGGATAAATATGGATCCACAAATAATTAGACGCATGTAAAATTTTCAAAACTGCCAAAGTAATTGCATCCACCATGAAGTAATTAAAACTTTTCATAAACCATAGTTCAAGTCGTATTTACGACTACTTATTGTACCTCACTTGCATTACACCTTTAGGTGTTTGGACTGCTGGTCCAAATACTTCTATTTTAGAAGTTCAAAGCGTCTTTCAACATTGGCCAATTCAATATCTATACTTCTGGATAGATTTTATACAAGATCCTCGATTTCTTTCTTTACTTCTATAGAAGTATTTTATGTAAAATTGTTTGTAAAATTGTTGTCGACAACTTTCCAATTTTCTGGTTCCATTCTCGTAATGACATAACTCATCGAGATCTCTTCAAGATTTCAATCTTTATTTCAGGTACCTGAAACTCTTATAGAGTTTTATTATTTGTTATGTCTTGGGTCTCTTCAGGAGCACCCGCCTCCAATATATGACCATCTCATATTACTTTCTATTTACGAGAATTTTGATCATTGGAACCATTTCAACTATCATGCTTCAGGCATGATTTACATTCTCTCGCTCTAACATGTAATTTAAACTTAGAGCATTTCAGCTGGTATATGAGACTTAATTACTCTCATTGGGTCAGTAAATATGTCTGGCAGTTGACATGTAATAACATGAATTGTCTTATGAACTTCTAGTTCATATACGAGGATCTAGATAATGATAATTCATTTTCCTCTATCCAGCTGATTATTATCTCCCCCTAAATGTTGAGAAAAATCATGTCATAAATGATTCTCCAATTAATGTTTAAGAATTTAAACATAAAAGAAGACTCGTACTCAATATATGTTCTCAACCCTTTTTATTTACCCATTTTGTGCGTTGTGGTGGAGCAATTCATATCGCACATTCAAAAATCATAAAATGGGAAATGTATGGTTTCTGACCAAAAACCAATCATAACGGGGAGTTTATTATAACTCGTTGGCTTGATGCGTATAAGTGTTGCTATATGGAAACACCATATAAATAATAACTCTTTTGTTCTCATAGTTTAGCTATTAAATAGGAGGCATCCAATTGAAATTTTGCTAAACTATATTTTTCATAATCAATAGGCTTTGTAACAACTGATATAGCCTAAAATATAAACCCACTAGCTTTTCAAGACGAATAGTCTAATTGCATAATCTGAATCTTTTTAGAATCAATCTCACAAACTTCTGGTTGTAAGTCGATAAAACAATGTAGATGCATCTACTAAAATCATATAAAACTTTCCACATTTGTGGATATATGGGCCCATATTTCGTTCAGATATGTAAGACATACAGTCTCAACTTCAGTACAAGAACTTTAAGTTCTAATTCTTTTGGTAAGTGGGATCATTTATATCCTTTGAGAACAAACAACACAAGAACTTCATGTTCTTTTAGTAAGTGGAATTTAATCAATTCCTTTAAGCAACACAAGAACTTCACGTTCTTTAATAAGTGGAATTTAATCCATTCCTTTGAGAATAAGCACCACAAGAACTACAGGTTCTTTTAATACATGTGCATGTAAATCTCAATAATTTCTGCACCATTATTGATCAGGATGGTCTAACCGATCATGCCAACTATATATATGTGTGTATATATCTCTGAATTTGTAAACTTCTTGTTTACCATAACATGTAATTCAATCTTACTCGTACATTCTAGTACGGCCATCAAAATTGTTCCTTTAAATAGGAATATATTTAGCTCTTTCGGAGCTTTCAATTGAAATTATCTTTTGGTAGCAATATATAGCTCTCCTAGAGCTTTCAACTGACTTTTTGGCTACCAGAACTTATATCCATATTGGCTTATTTCAAATGCCAATTGATAACATATGTTATCTATAATTTCCAAGGGGATATTTTGCGAACTCATATTGCTCTCTTTATGACTTTGACGAGTATAACGCAATGTGAATATGGAATAAAGTTCCATTTGACAATAACATATTTGCTCAACCAGAGCCTTTTGTGATATTAGTACTTCCGGATATAGTACTCACATTATTCCCTTGCATTTTAATCGAGAAATGCATAATTGTGCACCTTTCAAAATGTGCTTTGTTTCATTTACTTCAGGTAATGAAAATATGTACTTTGTATCATTCACTTCGAGGAGTGAAAAATATAAAATATAGCACATTATATCAAGTTGATTATCTATCAGAGATAAACTTTCAAGTGCTCTTCCGAAGTATTGATATTTTAGTACTTTGAGAAATACTACTCATATTTCCCCTTGCATTTAAATGGGAAAAATATTTCTTATGCTTAAGTACAATATGAGTACTTGCATTATCTGCTAGGCATAAATAGCCTCAATTCTAGGCATAAATAGCCACAATTCATTGTATATTTTATTCCGGAAGTAATCATATTCTTCAAATAATAAATTAACATAAAGCGTAAATAAATAATATATGAAATAAATAAACATAAATCAAAATAATAAATAAAACGAATTAACATAAAATAAATAAAATAAAATAAAAACCAATTATTCCTGTTAGAGGTTATAAGGGAAATAAAATAAATGGTAAATTAGTCCATTCAAGGATTAATGAGAAATATCCAATTGAGTTGGACCAATAACGCCATAATTATTTTCGCCATAAACAAATTTTGTTTATATTTTATTTCATTTATCATTCATGATTATGGATAAAGTCCATAATACTTAGGCGTTTGACAAGTACGAAACCAATGGTTTATAACATCACATTGGTAAAAGGATTTCACTTCCTTAGAATGATCTTTATCACTCTTGTCATCCTTATAACTTCGCTACCAGCGGGTAGAAGTATTCTTAAAACGACTATATTTTTCATGTGTATATTCATAGCCTCGACCACGACCACAACTTTTAATGTGATTTTTTTTATTCCTTCCATAATATAATCTCACATTCACTTCAGGGAATGGAGTAGAGCTAGTGGGCCTTTAAAACATTTTTCACATATCCTTATCACAGAGAACAAAGATTTAATCCTCGTACGCGGCATTGTTAAACCTGTCCACAAGGTCCTTTAAAAACCTCCTTTGAGACCAGTAGCCTCGCAGAACGGGATGTCCAGCCAATTATACTTGGATTATATCGAAATTATGTCTCTAATTGAATAATAATTTACCATGTTTGCATTCACTTTAGGGAATGAAACAGTTCCAATAATCGCATGGAATAAACATCATGCTTGCATTCACTTCAGGGAATGCCCCATCATTGATAATCGCATGGAATAAATAGCATGCTTGCATTCACTTCAGGGAATGCCCCATCATTGATAATCGCATGGAATAAACATCATGCTTTGCATTCACTTCAGGGAATGCCTCCCATAAAACTTTTTGGATCAAGACGAATTTTCATAACTTGAAATTGGGAGAAGTCAATAGTCGATTTTTTCTGACGTAGAAGAATTATTGCTTTCGAGCAAATATATACTTTATAATAACCTTCTTGAAAATTCAAAATCATCATAATTAATCGTACATTAAAATAATAATATAAAGAATAAAAATAAAACAAAAAGTTACCGATATTGATTTCCCACTCAAAGACAATAGAGGCACAGCAAATAACAAAGATAATTTCACATAATCTCTTTAAGTCATGTCTCTTTCCAAGCCATTTAAAGACACATACAACTCAAATTACGGTTAGAAACAATCAATAGAATAAAATAAATAATAAATTATTTTAGAATAAAATAGGATTAAAAAAATATGCAATAACTAAAGTAAATATACTAGAAACTATAGATAATCTGATATAAAATTTTAATTCTCTTTAAAGCATGCGTACATGTGATTAAGCAGTCATGCATTAGGTTTTTTTTTGTGGAACTAAAAGTTTTGATATAATAATTGAAAAATAATTTGGACTAATTTAAAAAGTATTTAAAACATTTCCAAAGTCCAAACAAGTTTAGGGATGTCTTTAAAAAGGTTTTCTTATGTTTTCAAAGGCTAATTTTCACAAAACTGTCCCAGTGTTTCGAAACACCTTAGGGCGTTTCGAAACATGTGCCTCCAGTAGCCAAAACGTTTCGAAACGTGTTTCGAAACGGGCTCTCTATGGACAGCATTTTTGCCCAGCGTTTCGAAACGGGCTAGGCCGTTTCGATATGCCCACGTGGCACTGACCACAACGGTCATAAACCCCAACGGCTCTTTCCCAACTAACTTTTAAATGCAGGTCGTTTCGAAACGGGCTTATAGCGTTCCGAAACGCGTTCCGAAACGGCAAGGGGGTGTTCCGAAACGGGTACCCTGACAGACTGCAACGGCTCTTTCTATATTGAGGGTGTTTCGAAACAGGCTCGAGTGTTTCGAAACGGGGAGCTGCAGAACTGCATTTATGGAGGGAATTAAAGGCTCAAACGACTCTATTTCAACCCCAACGGTCCTAAACGGCTATAAACTCAATTGGGAGTATAAAATGGACCTCCAAGCATCAAGAGAAGGCTAATGCTCATATTGTCAAACATCAAATGATCAAGAAATTGTCTTAGCACTTAAATTGTCAATTCTTGTATAGACAAACACTAGTGAGCCAAAATTGTCAAATTTGCTCAAGTGTTTTAGGTTTGGGTGAGTGCTTAATTGTGCAAACAAACTCCTATTAGAGGATTATAAGTTTGCTTTGTTTATCTCTTGTAAAGAGGGTTTCAATCAAGGCTTTGGGTAGAAAGCTTGATTAGTTGTAAGGGTTTCCTCCTTGTCCTAGAAAAGGGGACGAATCAATTAGTGGATTGATTGTGAAATCCTTAGTGGGGAGCTAAGGTAGTGGATGTAGGTGCTTGTTAGAAGGCCGAACCACTCTAAAATCATTGTGTCTTTATTCTTCCTAGCTTCCTAAACCCTTCCACCCAAATATCCACCTCTCCACCACTTGGTGAGCATAATCGGTTGAACAAATCGAGCACCACACAACTCAACAATTGGTATCAGAGCTTGGCTCAATCGAAGGGGATTCACATCCTATTGAGAAGATCCGGCAAGCTCGATCACTAGTTCATCAACCGGCTCAAATGGCACAATCAATCGACAAACCGCCTTTCTTTGACGGAGACCACTATGCCCATTGGAAGACAAAGATGAAATTCTTCTTGAAGTCAAGAGATTACAAGCTATGGGACATAGTTGAAGATGGTCCGTTCGTGCCTCAAAGAAGTAAAGCGGAGTGGAGTGCCGACGATCGCAAGAAGATGGAGCTAAATTGCAAAGCATTGCACATTCTATTTTGTGCATTTGGTCCATCCATCTATGAGAAGATGTCTTCTTGTGAGAGTGCCAAGGAGGTATGGGACAAGCTTGAAGTCACATACGAGGGGACAAATGAAGTCAAGGAGACCAAGATTGGGCTCCTAACCTTGGAGTATGAGAACTTCAAAATGGATCCGGAAGAGAACATCGAGAAGATGTTTGATAGATTCTCCACCATCACCAACGGTCTTAAAGGTTTTGGAGAAGCCATCCCGGAAGAAAAGCTTGTTCGAAAGCTCATCTACTCACTTCCCGAGTCTTGGGACTCAAAGAGGACCGCCATCATCGAAGCCAAAAATTTGAAGACTTTGAAGCTTGATGAACTCATGGGGTCTCTCCTTACTCATCAAATTATGAAGAAAAATAAAGAGGATGAGAAAAAGAGGGAAGAAATTAGAGCTATGGGAGAGAAGAAACTCAAAGGGCTTGGCATCAATGCAAGTGCCATGGCTCTCAAATCCTCCACTTGCCATCATGTCTACTCAAGTGAAGAGGAGGATGAAGAAGAAGAGATAGTTCATCTCTTCAAGAAGTGTGCCCCGTTCATGAAGAAAGCCTTGAGAGAGCTTGAACGAGAACCTAAGAGAAAGGAGAGGGCAAGCAATTCAAGCCATAAGAAGAAGGCACATTTGGCTACTTGGAGTGATGAAGACTCCACCGACGATGAACAAGCCAACCTTTGCCTTATGGCCATCGAAGAAGATTCAAGGGTAACTTCTAATTCATCTACTTCATGTTCTTATTCCTTTGATGAATTACAAGATGCCTATGATGATTTGGTTTTAGATTTTAAAAGCCACATTTTGAAAAACAAAAAATTGGTTTCAAAGTTAAAAATTCAAAATGATTTGCTTTCTAAAACCAAACTTGAACTTGAAGCAAAACTTGAATAGTTTGAATTAAAATGTTTTGATTTACAAAAATTGCTTCAAAATGTTCAAGAAGAAAAAGATTTGATTTCCAAAGAGCTTGAAAAGAAAAACAATTTTGGAAAATCAAATTTTTATGTTAGACAATCTAGTGGCCCTAGATTTAAAAATGGTAAATGTTTTAGAAGTGTTTGGGTTCCAAAAGGACTAACCACTTCAATTAAAAAGGATGACATTGAAAAATGGATTCCTAAGGGGTCAAAAATTTGTGCTACTAACGTTTATGGATCCAAAGCAATTTGGATACCAAAAGTTACTTGATTGTCTATTGTAGGTGTGATGGAGATGTTCAACAAGTCAAACATTGAGGGGGAGCTCCATACACACAAGGAAGAACACTTGAAGAAGGAAGGCTTCACATCCTACCTTTGGGTTCAAGTGTTGGTAAAAATCTAGTTGTTTTGCTTTTATTTGTTTTAATTTTTAGTTTATTCAACTAGATGATCATATATGTTGGACTAACATTTCAATGATGCTTTGAGTAAGGGGGAGCCATTTTTAAAACCAAAATTCATAATTCTTGTCAATTTTTACCTCTAGTGTTATTTTTAAGCTTAAATGTTTTAAATCTTTTTGATATAACAAAAAGGGGGAGAAATGGTTTGAAAAATTGAATTTTCAATTGAATAAGGGGGAGCTTTATTTGAATTAAAACTTTAATCTCTTATTCACATTTTTAAAGTTAAAGGGGAGAATCCCAAACAATTTTTCAAGTGATTTTATTATATCAAAAAGGGGGAGATTGTGGAACTAAAAGTTTTGATATAATAATTGAAAAATAATTTGGACTAATTTAAAAAGTATTTAAAACATTTCCAAAGTCCAAACAAGTTTAGGGATGTCTTTAAAAAGGTTTTCTTATGTTTTCAAAGGCTAATTTTCACAAAACTGTCCCAGTGTTTCGAAACACCTTAGGGCGTTTCGAAACAGGTGCCTCCAGTAGCCAAAACGTTTCGAAACGTGTTTCGAAACGGGCTCTCTATGGACAGCATTTTTGCCCAGCGTTTCGAAACGGGCTAGGCCGTTTCCATACGCCCACGTGGCACTGACCACAACGGTCATAAACCCCAACGGCTCTCTCCCAACTAACTTTTAAATGCATGTCGTTTCGAAACGGGCTTATAGCGTTCCGAAACGCGTTCCGAAACGGCAAGGGGGTGTTCCGAAACGGGTACCCTGACAGACTGCAACGGCTCTTTCTATATTGAGGGTGTTTCGAAACAGGCTCGAGTGTTTCGAAACGGGGAGCTGCAGAACTGCATTTATGGAGGGAATTAAAGGCTCAAACGACTCTATTTCAACCCTAACGGTCCTAAACGGCTATAAACTCAATTGGGAGTATAAAAGGGACCTCCAAGCATCAAGAGAAGGCTAATGCTCATATTGTCAAACATCAAATGATCAAGAAATTGTCTTAGCACTTAAATTGTCAATTCTTGTATAGACAAACACTAGTGAGCCAAAATTGTCAAATTTGCTCAAGTGTTTTAGGTTTGGGTGAGTGCTTAATTGTGCAAACAAACTCCTATTAGAGGATTATAAGTTTGCTTTGTTTATCTCTTGTAAAGAGGGTTTCAATCAAGGCTTTGGGTAGAAAGCTTGATTAGTTGTAAGGGTTTCCTCCTTGTCCTAGAAAAGGGGACGAATCAATTAGTGGATTGATTGTGAAATCCTTAGTGGGGAGCTAAGGTAGTGGATGTAGGTGCTTGTTAGAAGGCCGAACCACTCTAAAATCATTGTGTCTTTATTCTTCCTAGCTTCCTAAACCCTTCCACCCAAATATCCACCTCTCCACCACTTGGTGAGCATAATCGGTTGAACGAATCGAGCACCACACAACTCAACATTTTTTAATATAAAAAAGATAAAGGAATATATATATATACCTTTCGACCCCTATACACATAAATTTTACGAAAATTATGATAAAATATAAATGAATAAATCTCATGGTAATATTTAATATTTACCTATTCGTAAAGTACAACCGCACGATTTCTTGTGCGCACCATATCAGTACAACATTATGGTTCCCAAGTTTAATGGCGACCATATTGAGGAATCCGAAAAAGTATACATGATGAAAAGAACCACCAACAAGAACCACAATAATTGAGCGAGTCGTGCTACCATGCCTTTCAAAAATTAAAACCAGGTTAAAATATAAAAAGAAAGACAATCGGTAACTAAAAAAAATAAGGAGAAAAAAAAACTTATCTTTGGTTCATTCTATAATTAAATTCTTCTCGGTAACTTCTTTTGAATTCGAACGATGAAGACCTCAGTTGATTAGAGTCTCGTGCTGATAACGTGTTGTGAATAAAATAAAGAAGAACAAGAATGAGAACAAGAAGAACAAAGAGATGAGAGAAAGAGGGAGATTTGTATTATTCTCAAATATAGACTTGTCTACAATGCCTTCAATGAATCATCTATTTATAGGCATAAGAAGTACATAATACATTAAACTCTAATTCATAGAGATAATATTCCTAATAATAAATAAATCAAACTCCTTTGATAAAGTTCTAATCATGATAGACATCCACATAGATAAATATTCATAACAAGTAAATAATTTTAATATTTTAAAATATTTTGTTTATTGTGTTGTTTAAAAAAATTAAAACCTAGTCTCTCTACATTTTTGTAAATTTGAGTTCTTGTATTGTTTTTTATTTGAAAATCCTGGTAGTTCTTTTAATTTATGTTCAAATTTACTGTTAATTATTTTTAAGAAAGTTATATTAATTGTAAAATAACTTTTTAGCCTCATATGTTCACAATATTTATCATTTTTTCCTTCAATTATTATTTAACGATATGTGACACTAAATTTTTTAAATAAGGTTAAGAGTTCGAATTTTTACGTTGTGCATGAAATAAACAGTGTTAAGATAATTTTTTCAATCCAATTATTCTATGAACAACATTTTTTTTTCAAAACTTTGAACAACAATTAGAATATTGATCTAACCTAACATTTAAATCAAGTAGTGTTTTTTACTTGTTTGAGTGTTCTATTTTTCATGATTATGACCTAAAATAATCCACACATCTATTTTCTTTTCCTCTAATGGCGATTTTCCAAAATTCACCTCCACCATATATATATATGGTACGTTCTTTTGGCCTCTCTCTCACGTTACTTAAATCCATCATCTGTCAATTCACGCAGCTTTAGTAGCAGATCTGTTTTCTTCGTGGGTCCGTTACCAGTAAAAAAACCGCGAGGACCAGATTTTTCAGCCATTATTTTTTCTTCAATGCGAATCAGAGGTATTTCAAAATCAGCGCGAAGATGAAGATACATGTACAGATTGTGCTGTGTTTGCTCCTATTCTTAGTTCTCGCGCCATGGAGCATTTACTCCGACGAGCGACTCCTGGTTAACATGACTCTGGTTCGAAACGCCACCGCTCGCGGCGCCGGTAATTGGATTTTCATTTCAGATTATAAGTTTTTTAGTGATTTGAATGAATGTTGTTTTTATTTTGTTTGGCAGTAAACTGTTTGATTTGTGAATTGTGGCAGTTTGTTTGGATGGAAGTTTGCCGGCGTATCATCTGCACAGAGGATTCGGCGCTGGAGCGAACAACTGGATTCTACAGTTTGAGGTAATCACTGAGTTCATCCTTATTCCTTACTGGTATAATTAACTTGGATTTGTTAAAATAATATGGAAATTTTAAATTACAATCGCATCCTTTATGTTTTGATTAGTTCATTGTGACGACCTTAATTTAATTTCTTTAATGGAAAAAATATTTAAAAACGGCGGTTAGCCAAAATTGTTTTCCGGTGAGAATTAGCGGCAAGATGATTAGATTAGTTTTGATGCGAAAACCGGATACCAAATTATTCGACACTGTTTTTGAAATCTGGGGTCTCGTGCATTTCACTTTTGTGTTTTTCCCCTCATCATTTAGTTTTAGCATGGACCACCAGTGAAAACGGCTGGGTGGAAGCCAACTATAGGTCAAATTTGTCAGATAAGGTTAAAATCATTCCATTGGAGACTAGCAAAAAAGGTGTAAAAGATATAATAAAGAATTCAGACTCCAGATCGGGTGAAGTAAGAGGTTGCCGTTTGTTTCTTCTTATTTCTAGTATTCTTGTCGATGCCCATTTCAATCTGAATAGTATTCTTGGGTAAGGGAGAGAGTAAGAATTTAAGGTTAGGGAAATAAAATATAAATATTTAAAAGTTGTAAGATAAATTTAAAAATAAATTAATTTTTTAAATAATTTAAATAAGAATATAGAAGTAAAAAAGAAAATTTGAGGGTGGGGGTGCAGTTATTCCTACCCAGTCCCCACTCCTTAATAGTTTCGTCCCTACTTGTGGCAATTAAGGAAAATTAACTCATTATTTAAATGAATGGTCACATGTGCTTGTCTTTATGTTATTGCTTAGATTTCATGAACAGTGTGAGAGGAAAACCCTGTGTGAGTCTCGGCTTGAGCGATCTAATTTTATCAAATTAGATGAATAAGTCGACTTTTAAATACGACTTATGTGTTAGACCAACAAGTCGTATAATATAATTGGTCATAGATAAGTCACACTAAATATATAAAAATATAAATTGGGTATCTAAACATATAGTATTAAATTGCGGTCGTAACGCAACGTAATGGCCGCATCGTAACGATTTTGGAAGTCCCGCAACACCGCAAACTGCAACTAGATTCATAATTATATTTTTAAAAAAATCATGTTGCAAAGGCCGCAACCGTAACATTGCAATCGTAACCTTAATCGCAATTTAATACTATGACACGAACATGCATCAGCCTAGGATGTGCCTGGCTGTCTTATCGCCCATTTTATTAAATCTACCACTAACAAATTAAAACAAATTAAAGTTTCACGCAACAAAGAGAATAAAGAGTCTATTGAAAAGGCTCGAGCGTTGAGCCTAAGGAAGGACAATGTTCACAAGATTAATGGGATATCCACCTTGTCAGTTCCGGTAGATCAGTAGGGACCAATGTTCTTGAGATTATTAATTACTCTGATTCTTAAATGCTATTCCATTTATACTGTACTCTGTTTATCAGGGTGGTGGTTGGTGTAATGACATATCATCATGCCTAGAGAGAGCCCAAACACGACGTGGATCAACTCGTTACATGAACAAGTTGGAAGTCTTCTCTGGCATCTTAAGCAACAATGCCTCCTTCAATCCAGGTTCAATTCACATCTTATTTCTCAATTCCCATACTAGTTAACTATGGGTTTATTTACTCCATGCTATGAATGTCATGCATGCATTTTTAAAGAAAAAAATGGAAACTTTGATATAGAGTACATTATTTCGAATTAATCAGACTCCAAAATGGATACGAAAGTGTATGGGTTCAGTATATGACACCACATTTAAGCTACTGGAACATATGATTGATTAGTGGGAATATTTTAGTTTTATGTAGTCTTTGTATTCTGTCATACTCAATTACTCATACAGATGTATCAAAGAAAAACAGACAAAAACGGAAGGTGCAAGTTGGTTGGTTCTATTGGTATCAAGTTATCAACGCGTCAATCCATGCATTATTAGTGCTTTTGACATCATTTTGATATTATCCTTTACTTTTTTTAAATATATATATATATATATATATATATATATATATATATATATATAGGGTTTTATTTTGATGCACAAGCCGTGTAAAATTTTTTTACACAACCCTTATATAAAATTTAAAATCTAAATCACAAACCCTAGCAACCTAAAACCTAAACCCTAAGCCCTAAACCCTAAACTCTAAATTCTAACCATAAACCTTAAATTATATACCCTACATACTAAACCCCTAAACCCTAACATAAAACCCTAAACTCTAAACCCTAAAATTAAAGGGCTCGTGTAAACTAAAGTTTACACAGCTTGTGCATCAAAGTATTTTCCATATATATATATATATATATATTAGAGTTAATTGCACCACACGTCCCGAAATTAGGACTCTCATTTTAAATTGGTCCCTAAACTTTTAAACATTCTAATTTCATCATCAAATTATGATCTTCATTCTAAATTGGTCCCCAAAGTTCTAAGCATTCTAGTTTCATCCTCAAACTATGACTCTCATTCTAAATTGGTCCTCAAACTTTTTTGAATATTCTAATTTCATCCCCAAATTATAAGTATATGCTAAATCATATCTTATGTTAATAAAACCATTCTAAAAATTATTAAATTGTCATGAAACACCGATGTGTATTATGTAATAATATGACGTGATATAAACGATAATTTGGGGATGAAATTGAAACATTCAAAAAGTTTGGGGGCTAATTTAGATTGATGGTCATAGTTTGGGGATGAAAATGGAACATTCAAAAGTTTAGGGCCCAATTTAGAATGAGAGTCATAGTTTGGGGATGAGATTGGAACATCTAAAAGTTTATGGACTAATTTAAAATAAAGATCATAGTTTGAGGACGTATGGTGCAATTAACTTTATATATTAAATATATTTATCCCTTATTTTTCTGTTTGAAAAAGACATTATTCATGAATATATTAAATTATTAACTTGAAAATAATGAAAGGTTTCGAACCCCATTTTCCTCGACCAATCATCTTAGTACTGTCTTGAACCGAAAATCTAGTATAGTACTACCTTTGAGAAAGGGTAATCCATTTCCCGGTAATCATGCAGACATGCCCATGTTATCGTCTCGATTAATTTATAGGTTGCGGCTAAGCAGCAGTTGGCCTTTTTCCAGATTTATTTTAATTTTAAAAGTACTCGATTCTGGGTGGTCCCACAGGGTTCTCTGGCAGGCTATTTTAAAATTAGATTTATAACCTTGCATGTTGGTCCCCTTCCATGACTGTTTTCAACGTAGTAATTCCTAAACTTTGACCAATCATCAAACGTCGGTGGGTAGAGGGTTTGGTCAGGTTTTGGAAATTTCTCTCTTCATTTTGACATACGCACCATATGTTTACAACTTTACATAATTTTGCTCCAACTCGCAAGTCCACAAGATTATTGTGGAAAATGGTAAGGAGCAGCTGTTATTTCTTACCTGTAGACATGTCCTTAGCTGGTATTTGAAAGCAAAGGACGCAAAAGGCAAAAAACTTCAACTGCTATCTTGTTGACCAATTGGGTTCAACAAGCTAGTGTTATCACGGGGGCAAGATGCACTCTAAGCTCTATAAATCTTATAGTTCTTTAGGTGTATGGTGCATAAAAAAGTGTTCACCCAGGTGAAGTTAATAAACTAAGAATATATAATAAATTCTAAAGAGTGGTCTAGTTTATTTATAAAATATGCATCTTTTTATATGCCATTATTAGGGATGAGCATGGATCCAAATTCGACGGGTTCTGATCCGACTTTATAATAGCCGACCCAAAATGATTGTATAATTCTCTCATAAATTTAGGGGTAATTAACATTACTCTCTTTATTTTTTTTCAATTACCTCCTTAATTTACCGAATAAAAAAAATATAGGTTATTATTATAAATACTCATCTTTATATTTTTTCACATTATCTCCTGTTTTTATATTATGCATGGAATATATATAAAATTTGGATCAAATTTAGGTAGAAACTTTAAATTTTACTAACCATTATGCATGGTTCTCTTATGACGTGTTTTCCTCGCTGAAACTTGAATATGGGCAAGTAGAGAAATTTTATATCATCCCATTTTACTAATAAATCTAATGGAAAAGTGAAGCATGAAAATAAATGAATAAGAATTTTAATCAATAAAGTTTTTTTTTCCTTTACTGAAATTATATAATGTTCACTGAACTAAAATGGTTTGGTGAAGATTTGTGTTTGTATTTCATAACAAGCACTCGATATCTAGAGATTTTACAAAGACTTTTATTTTCTTTATCATTGGTTCCGGAGTAATCATTAAATTCTTACCCCCAGATTTTTACAACTGGAACCGTGTGAAGCTGAGATACTGTGACGGAGCCTCATTTTCTGGAGATAGTAAGTTTTACAACGGGGTAATTTCTCATATTAACCATGCCACTGGAAGTTATTAACCTTTGAATTTGCTCCTTTACTAATTCCTTTCCCTATATATGCTTCTGAAATGAACAGACGTCATTACTTTATTTCAGAGGGCAGAAAATTTGGGAAGCAATTATCCATGATCTTCTGCCCAAAGGGTTGTCAAGTGCACGCAAGGTAAGATTCTCACTTTGGGGGTTTCATATCAATCGTGTAATATTTGAAGTGAACTTCATTTGCTTTTTCTCTGCTGTAGGCATTGCTTTCAGGTTGCTCTGCTGGGGGTCTAGCAACCTTTCTGCACTGTGACAACTTCACAAAGATGTTACCAAGCAATGCCAGTGTGAAATGTTTAAGTGATGCTGGATTTTTTCTGGATGAGTAAGTTTCATTATATATATTTCTCTGCCTGCAGCAGACAATCTTCTATTTCCGGATGCTACATCCTTTGATTTTCATTTTGCAGACGAGACATAAGTTTGAATTATACTATGAGGTCCTTCTATCATGATCTAATCGCTTTACAGGTACTTATTTTTATCACCGGCTTAAATTTTGATTGTCCAAAATGTTTTAAGCAAATGTAGGTATTTTAAGTTTTAACCCTGTTTTAGTCCTGAAACTATTAACACCAAGCAAATGTACATGACAGGGAATAGAGAAAAATCTAAATCCGAATTGCACGACATCGATCAACGATACAAAGCTGGTATGAACTCTGTGATACTCTTATCCATAAAAGAATGACTTTTTGCTTGCAGCGGAAGGTATTTAACTTCCTTTTCTGCAGTGTTTCTTTCCACAGTATGCATTGAAATATATCACAACGCCCTACTTTATCTTGAACTCAGCTTATGATGTATACCAGGTAAATTTCCTTGCTCTAATTGTTTATATAAACTCGATACTATTCACAGCCCGGTCAATGTTCTAGCATAGTTGATATATAATCATAGTATTAATCACTGTGTTTCTTCCCCAACAGTTTCATCATAGTTTGGTCCCACCTTCAGCCGATTTGCACGGGCACTGGAATCGCTGCAAGCTTAATCCGGAAGCTTGCAATGCAACCCAGATTAATGTATTGCAAGGTTGCTCTTTGTTTCTCTCATGTGTTTGTATGCATATGCTAATTGTTCTTTGATGATATAAACTGATTATTAAAATCTAAATCTTTCACCAGGTTTGAGGCATGATATGATTTCGGCTCTTTACTCATTCTACAGAAATTCAGGAAGAGGAGGAATGTTTATAAATTCATGCTTTGCTCATTGTCAAAGTGAGTCACAGGACACATGGTTTGCTGTTGATTCTCCAAGAATACACAATAAGGTAAGTAATATTTGTTTTTCTCAATGCATGTGTTTTGAGCTGTGAACATCTATTATTTTCTTTTAAATTATTCGAATAAGACCGGAAACAAATTCGAACATTGATGTTCATATCGGATACTCACTCCGACAGGTAACAAAAACTACATATTTCTAGAGGCATTTGTCTTAGTTTTTATCCCAGTTTCTTACATGAGGAAACTTGACTATACATGTGTTTGTCCTAGTTCTTTTTCTAACATGTGGAAACTTGAAAATGCCATTACAGACCATTGCAGAAGCAATTGGAGATTGGTACTTTGGTAGAAATATAACCAAAGAGATTGATTGCCCATATCCATGCGATAAAACATGCCACAACCTTATACCGGCACAACAGGTAACATCTCCGTACACATATGATCTTGTTAACAGGGCTTCTACTTGGTGAAAATAACACAGTCATCGCCATTGAAATGCATTTGCAGGTTTCACTGAGATAGATGATTCTTTCTTTACTTGCGACAAATTATTCAGTATAGTACTTCATAGTTCATACAGATGTAAAAATCGGACCGGTGGTTGAACCGGTCGTACCATTAATTCTTGGTTTGATCGGTTGAAACATTGGTTTGACACTAATTGAATAAAACATTTCAAAACTAGTTCAACCAGTTGAATACTAGAATCACTGGTTTTGTTACCTTAGATTTTTGGTTTTTTTAATGGTTCACAAAAATTTTAGGTTACACCACCAGTTCAATCAGCCGGATCACCGATCCCAAACTCAACCGGTCGATCCGATCCGGTTCTAGCAACCATTCTTCTTACCATATTGAACCTTGTCGTTGGCATGTTGTAGCCTTTTATCAAAGGAAATGATGATGGAAGGTCGTCCAGGTATGATATATAATTTTTGTATACAAAGCCTGTTGTCCCAAAAGGCCAAAATCCCATATAATTTAATCACAATTCATTAAAAAAAATCAATAAAATAAATTGATTTCCATTCCACTCTTATTAAAGAATGATGTGTAAGTTTACAATTTTTGAATAGTACTTGTAATTGTAATTGAAAATTATTTTCTATTCGCAGAAGAAATGAGCTGTAATATGCTTTACTATTATTATTTTCTTTGCAGTATTCGTTATGGTACAATGTGATCCTATTAACACTCTAATTTTCATAATCAATTAATTCTCTTTATTTTAAAAGTATATTTATTTGGTTCATTTTGTAATTATATCTAGTAAGTTCATAAGAGATCTTAGTTCATAAGAGATGTGTAATTATATCTAGTAAGTTCTACCATAAAATACATAATGTTGTCTGAATTTTGTTGTTGCTTTATCTATCTTCAATATTAAATCTTAGTTTGACACATTATGCAAAACATGCCAAACTGGATCAGCTGCAAAGCTTTGCTATAATTTTTGGCTAGACGTGCATGTGATTGAATTATACCTGCTTTTAACATTGAATTATGCATGTTTTGGCAAAACGTAAAATTTCACATGTAGCGTTGATGACCGGAGACTCATGTTTTGAAAAGACTTTGGATTCGTTCAATCACATGCACTCACACTTTGGATAAAAATAATTTTTGGTATGAGGTCGGTATGAAAGCAACATGCTTTCATAATTTTTTTAATATCTTTCAATGAGGTCGGATTGAAAGCAGCTTGCCCTCATGTTTTTTTTTATTTTATTTTTGTTGAGGTCGGACTGGAAGCTACCCGACCTTAAAAGATACTGTAGAAAGTACAATAAATTCGAAAATAATTCGGGTAGTGGTATAAATTTCAAAATATTTTTTTCAGGTGCAATATTACCCCAATTTTGCCGAATGACACAACTATAGATTCTATCAATGACAAAAACCCGAACCACACAATTATGGTGGTGAATGATGATCTGATTAAGAACTCGAGTTGAGTTCGAGCCTAATCGAGTCAAGTGTTGACCGATCTTTGACTGTGTCTGACTTGAGTAACTCGCGATCTGTCGCATTTTATTTAAAGCCCTATGTGTAAACTCAAGCTTGTTAATTTTAGGGTTTATGGTGTTAGTTTAAGGTTTAGGTTGTTGGGTTAAGATTTTAGGGTTCAAGACTTATATTTTAGGGGTTTAGGTTTAAGAATTTAGATTTTAAATTTAAAAAAAATAAAAAATTAGTATATTATATTTTTGAATAGTTCGTGAGCTTTTTAAGTCGAGTATCAAGTAGCTTGGCTCGTTAAGAACTCGAGCTCAAATCAAGTCTAATTTTGACCGAGCCAAACTCAAGTAACTCGCGATCTGTCTCTTCTAAATTACAACAATAATGATGATTACTTTCTTAGACTAAAATATTGTTGAGGCAAGATTATACATTTCAATTTAAAAATTTATAGTTTGCATAAAACATTATTGATCAATAGAATCGTCTAGGGTCCTTAGCTCAGTGGTAGAACATTTGACTGCAGATCAAGAGGTCACCGGTTCGAACCCGGTAGGGCCCTTATTTTAAACTGTCTTTTTTAACCGACAGCTTTTAATATTAATTCTGGTCCTTAGCTCATAGTTGCAGGCCGAGAACCTGCTTAGACTATAAAGTCCACTACAAAATTTCTATGCCATATGGGAGTTGATAAAATTTTCCACCCTTAAAATCACGAGTGCAATCACAAAATTTCTTTTTTTTTTTTTGAGGGATGGCAAATTGCATTTCTTTTTCGGAAGCCACACCTCTTAATGCTTCCTTTTACAGCACATCTTTAAAAGCATTTGGATCCTTTCCTCCTTTATTACGCCACTTCCAAAGCCCCTTTCCCACTCTTATAGGTTAAGTCAACTTTTCATTTCATAAAAGCTAAAGCTATTTTACTAATTCTACTCTCAAACTCTCAACTAAGTGTTGTCTTTTTGCCGTAGGGACAGCTTTGCAATACCATTGAGTACAAAAAAAAAAAAACGACACTATTTATCTCACGATTATGTATATACATACATGTGTTTATTCAGTTAATTGAATATACATTTGTCTGACAAACATTAGGATTTGAATCTCATCAACAGTCTCTCAAATTTTAATCATCTATGAAGTCGAATTATTCGATCCACTGAATTTAGTGATCTCAATCTCCGCACCTAAACTCGATTCTAACTATTAAAAATGGCATCCTATATGTCTAGCCTTTGGATTTATCATTTTGTTTCAACAGAACTTTAACAACTCTTACCTACACACATACGACACCAATCATACAAATATATAAACAGTTGAGATCTGATCTTCTACAAAGACCGATTCCTTTGCTCCATTCCAACTTTAAAAGTCAATAATATCCGTTTCATTAGTCAATTAATTTAAATCAGATGTTACATATATTTATTATGGAATAACTTTTCTAACTCGGCTTACTTCATCCACGATACTAAAGTTTGAATCTTAAATGTTATTTTGAAAAAATCTAACGTCTCATTCTACTAGACCAACTGATAATGGTTGCTCCATGTGTACTTCAAAATATAGAATCTCCAAGTTGGATATTTTCTAGCCAAAATGACAGCAAAATTATAAAAGGCATTCAGGTTAAGTAATACGGCAGATAACAACCAACGAAAATTTGGTTCCGGGAGATGTGAATAAGGATAAAAATCCTCTTCCCTTTTCGGTGTCTTTACTTATGCCCCAATACTAAAAAAACACAACAAAAATTAAATTTTAAGCTCTAATCCTAAATTCTAAATCATAAACCCTACATTATATACCTTAAAAAATACACCCTACCCTAAATTGTCTAAACCCTAACCATAACCCTAACCTAAAATTCTAAATCATAAACCATAAACCTAATTTTGAGTGTGAGGGCATAAGTAGGGACACCGAAAAGAGGTAGAAAATTTCCATCCATGTGAATAATAATAGATATAGGATTCGAATTTTGTAAGGTGAATAATATTTTTTAATATACTGAAGTGATTATATAGTAGCATGTGTTCATATTATTTTTTAATTCTTTGATAATTAACACACATTTTACACACATAAATAGTTAAACACGAATTGTTTTAGATAAATATTATTATTTTTCATTGGAGCCAGGTCGAAACGTGAATAATAATTAAAAGCAGAAAGAAAATTTGATCATTAACGTGAAAAATAATAAAGTTTTAATTGTCAATTCAATAATAAAGATGGGAGAGCATAGAGACCCCCACAGGTAAAGGATCGGGGGAACACACCGATGTAAGTATATCAGCGGGAGATCGTGCGGGGCCATGTGCCTGTGCTGTGGACCGGGACAGAGCGTCAGTGACGAATTCAGAAATAAATTTAAAAGTAGTGAACATATATAAAATCTCAGAATTTTAAGCAGGCACAAGTAATGAATATTAAAAATTTTAAAGATTAAATCATAAAAAAATTAAAAATAAATATGTGAATTTTGAAAAGTTCAGGGTGAGCACAAGCGCGCCCCACATTACAGGTAGATTCGTCATTGTTGAGCGTGATGGTTCCTCCTATATGGCTTCGGTTGTAGCTAGTAGGGGTGATAATGAGCCTGACCGGCTCGCAAGTTACTTGGGTTCGGTTTGGTCAAAGCTCGGCTTGAGTGAGCTCGATTCGAGCTCGCATTCGGCTCGAGACCTTAACAAGCCGAGCAGACCCAAACTCGGCTCGAAAAGCTCGTGAACATGCTCGAAATAATTATATATATATATATATATATATATATATATACATTTATATGTTTCAGTGTTGTTAACTTGTTATTATGGTTAAATACTTTAAATCTCATTTTCCTTGTAGATTTGTATAATTTAAAAAATGTACTATGGTTACTTACGAGCTTTAAAAATAAATTTTATCTTTTTCCAAATAGGTTTTCACACTTTATTTTTTAAAACTTCAAAAAAATATTTAAAAGTAATTTGAGGAAAACAACAAGCCGAGCTCAAAGTGTCCAATTCGAGCTCGAGTCTAAAATTACGAGCTCGACGAGCCTCGAGCCTGTACCGAGCCTGTCGGCTCGTTATCACCTTTAGTAGCTAACTTCGAGTCTTTGACCTCAGCACCATCGTCACCACCGACGCATGCGGCAAGCAAATCACATCAGAATTCATTGTTTCTTGTTGGCTTAAGGTTAAATTGGCTCTCAACAAAAAATTAAAAAAAAAATCAGTTAAGCCCTTATAAAAAAGTTTTACTCAAATTTAGCCCTCAAAATTCAAATTGCACTTAATTTAGCCCCTCTGTTACGTTGGCTGCGTTGATCGTCAATGCGCTCTAAGGGTCAAAGATAGAAAGACACGTGGCACACTCTAGATGTGACACATCATCAAAATTGATTTTTTAAAATAAAAATTCTACAAAATTATAAAAATTAAAAATACAAAAGTATTAAATTAATTTAAGTTTTTTTCATATTTCCCTTTAATTTTTATAAAAACATAAAATAATAATTTTTTTCTAAAAACCCTCCAAAGTTTCATTTCTTTCAAAAAAGCCCCATAAATCCCTAAATCAAGTATTAGCAGCGATTCAACCACCGGCCACTCCCCGTCGCGGGAAAACCCCTCCCATCTTCATCTTTCTTACACACATTCTCACCGTTCGACACCCCTTACATCTCTCAATTTGTTCTCCCTCAATATTTCTTCTCACCAGCGTCGTCGTCTGTTACAGTACCAACAACTTTCACCGTCGATTAAACTGATTTGAGAAATTTTGAATGTATGGTTTAGGGATCTAATATTTTTGGGTATTTTGAAATTTTTTGAAACTTTAGGGTTTTATAATTAAAAATATATATTTTTAAAAAATTATACGATTTTTAAATATTATTTCATTATACATATTTATATATTTTTTTTATAATTATTACATTTATTTTTATAATTTTCAATTTTAAGTAAAAAATATTTTTTTATAATTTTTTTATAATTTTATTTTTTTACATATTTAAATATTTTTTTTAGATTTTTCTTGATTTTTTAAAAATATTTTTTTATTTTTTATAATTTTAAATATTTTTTAAATTTTAAATATATTATTTTATAATTTTACATATTTTTAATTGATTATTTACGGTTCTGATGACATGACACGCCTAGATTGTGCCACGTGTCACTATCATAATAACTACTTTTTTTTTTGACAAAGCTAAGGTGATTACAAGTAGTATCTGTTCTAAATATACTCTCAACCATTTGACAATGAACGCTCAATCACCCTGCTGCAGCTGCTGGTGCTCGAACCCGTGACTTTTAGGAACAACAATTGTTCCCTTAACCACTGAGGCAAGTTGGTTCGTGCATCATAATAACTACTTTTGAGTTAGCGGTCAACTGTAACAGTCAACATTATAGAATGGTTAAATTAATCGCAATTAGAATTAATTTGAATTCTGAAAGTTCAATTGAGTGAATTTTTTTCATATCCCAAACACTTATTCCGTACAACATTCTTTTGTGTGCGTTAATCTGAATACAAAGTTCAGAAGATTTCAGTTTTTATAGAAAAACTACAACACATTTGATAAGTTAATTAAGTCTATTTTACCGTCAACCTAACTTTACTAACAGTCAAACTTATACTGCCGTACTCGCCACATCTTACAAAATATAAATTTATATTCTCGTCAAAACTCTATTAATATAACCATAAAGTGAAATCTGAACCCAATATGAAATTGGAACTCATTTTCCTCGTCTTTCTCCTCATAACAATCATAGACTGCAGTCATGATCGGAGCATCGGGTGAGGCTAAGGGGACTTGATCGACCTCAATTTTTTATGGTTTAATTGTATTTTTAACGCTTTAAAATTTTGAAACTATTAAAATTAAGCCATGATCACTCTCAATTTTTTGTTAAGACCATACTAGTTTTGAAGTTAATAGAACTTAGTTTTGCCAAGTTTTCTGGTTTAATCATTTTTTAGGATATGTCCATTTTGAAATTAGTACAATTAAACCTCAACCCTTTAGTTTTAAGGTTATCTTTTATGGGTTTGTTAATTTCAATGCTAAACAACTTGACCCCTCCCACAATTTCATCCTAATTTTGACTCCCATAATTTCATCTTAGTTATGTCTCTAACCACGATTTTTCGTTTAAATCACAATGAGTAAACTGTCTAAACACCAACAACAACCAAAATCTCATTTTACTCATCAACCTATCGTATGAAATTAATAACCATAGATACTTAGGTTTTGAATCGTGAAATTAAATTTAAGTACGAAATAATATCTTTACTCAGTTAATTATAATAGATTCGACCTACCTAGGTAAGCCTGTTTTTTCTTTTCGGTTAGCACATAGCAGATTGTACAGAATAATATACACACACATACTGACATACATACAAATAAGAGTTTGAAAGAGTCAGAAAAGTTGATAATCACTCTGATTATATCCAGAATTGAATTATATCATATTTTTCAATAAAGTTAAAATTCGTATTAAAAGTTCAAGAGACATCAATTTTCTTTTTCAATCAATTCAATAAATACTTTCTAATATATATGACCTATAGAAATTTGAAGAATTTTAATCTGACCCTTCAAAACTATTAAAAATTTTAGTTAGAGCTTATTTTTTTTGAAAAACATAAATTAAACCCTTCAAATTTTTAAAATTTTTAATATAAATCTTTGTTTTTCTTTTTTTGAAAATTTTATGTTACCCCCAATACTTTGGTCAAGTTATGTTATTGCCTAACTCCTACAAATTAACCATTAATTAGTTGATCCCACAACAGCTCTAGAAAAACTTTTGTAAAGATACAAAAAACGATCCGATCATGTCACCGTCGCTTGAAAAAGGAGAAAACGATAGGACAATAAATGAGAAATGTAATTAAAATCAAATCATAAATATAGAAAGGGTTATGATCTATTTATACGGTGTAAAATTTAATTAATTTTACATATTTTTTTAACTTTTGGATGATGGTAGTCTCAGTCATCCATTTACCTTCTTCCGACGGTCTAAAAATGTATATAATTTTCATGTTTTACATGATGTAAAATGATCATCTATATTTACATCGAGAAAAGTTTATATCTATCATGTTTGATGGACGGTGGACCCATTTTGGCCAACTGATTAAAAGCCAAACCGATAAATGAAATGTGATTTTGAGGATCAACCAACATATGTTAATATGTTTTTAGATGAATAGCATATGTTAATATTATTTCAATTAAGTCTCGGATCAATCCAGAACAATTTATTTTCATCCACCTTAACAAAAAGTATAAAATCGAAGATACATGGTCATATTTGGTAAAGAGAGATTTGAACAAAAATTAAAAGTTTGGGGCATAACTAGAGGTTTAACCAGTCAAATCCGCTAATATTATTGTTTAGTGAACAACAGATTAGGGTGAAACCGCTAATTTTGAAAAAGCTCATAATAGGAGCTTTTTTAGATTAGAGGTTTGATGTTATAGTTGTAAAGACTCTTTTATCCTTACTAGTTGCCAAAAATCTCAAAATAACCTAAATTAAATATTTTTCTCACCCTATTTATAAATTATAAGCTAATCCTATTTACATTTTTTTCTTTTTAATATCACATATTTATACGTGTATTTAAATTTATTAATGAATTAAATTATATTAAAATAATTATATAAATAATAAATTAATATATAAATCATTCAAATATATTTAGAAAAGTTATATTAAAAATAATTTTATAGATCAAATTAATATTAATTAGATACAAAATATTGATAACTAATAAACTATTCAAACAAGTATTGAATATAATCATGTCCTTATATGTCGTGGGTGGAGGACGCGCCCGATTCGATCCTTTTCCTTGCTGCTCAGGACCGCCGTCTTCTCGATCCCCCTTAGTCTGTTGGGAGTTTCGAATCGTCTCCTTGGGGTTTATTTTTTCATCGATTTGGTTATCCCCAATCTCTGGTCTTCTACACGGTACTTTCATTAGAACTTGCTCCAGTTGAGGAAGAGTTTGCCGGTTGCTTCATCTTCTTTGTTTTTTGTTTCATCCCTTGTTTCCTTTTTCTGGTTTTGGATTTTCTACCCCTTGTTTTGTAACGTTACTGTGTTTTTTATTATTAAATAATATCAACCGGCTTTACATTAAAAATAATAATAAAATAACAGCTATCAGTTAATTTTATTAAACACTTTTATACAATCAACTAATACAATCCGCTAGTCAATCAGCTAATGCAATCAGCTATCAGCTAATGTAATCCGCTATCCGCTAATTGTCAAACATAGCCACATTCTAATCTTTTATTTCCTTTTTCCATGAAAAAAATTAAGATGCAGTGCACAATGGATAAAGATTGCAATAAAGAAGAGAATAGAAACGGGAAATTAATGGGACAAAGTCATTTTCTGAAAGTGAAGTTGGTGCTGGGTTTCTTACAAACAACATTAGCTGTTTGATTGTTACTCTTACCGGCCTTCATGGGAAAACCTTATTCAATCTCTTCTATCTCGTCTGTCCTCAAACATTTCTTGCCATGTCCTTTGGAGTTTGGTCTTGCTTTTTTTCTTCTTCTTTTTAACTTGATCACGTGTCATGATTTAATTGTCTATATGATGCGTAAATCTATGTGCTTAACTTTAGAATAATTTAGCCAGTGCAGGCTCACCTGTCCTACCCTAATTTGTATGCCTAGAATTAGAATCACTTAGCTTTACTTTTATGGTGACCTTTATTTTTTATCAAATTTACGGTGACTTTTCAATCAACTTATATTATAAGGATTAATATCTTATACACTGGCGGTGGAAACTGAAAGTTTCCACAAGCGTATTAATTTTAGGGTATAGGGAGTTAATTTATGGTATAAAAGTTTAGGTGTAGGGGTCTAGAATTTAGAGATAGTTGTTTCAATTTAAGGTTTAAGGTTATAATTTGGGGTTTATAGGTTAGGGTTTAGTTTTTAGGGTAATATGGTGAGGTTTTGAGTTTTAAACTATAAACCCTAAATTATAACCCTAAACCTTAAATTGAAACAACTATCCCTAAATTCTAACTCCCTACACATAAACCCATAAACCCTATACTCTAAACTAACTCTATAACCTAAAACTATGGCGCTTGTGAAAACTTCCAGTTTTCACCGCCAGTGTATAGGATATTTATCCATATTATAATAAAAATTATAAATAATAATTCCTTTTTATTGCGAACAAAGAAAATAAAGCAAATAGCAATTGTTTGAAAAGTGATTATTGAGGACCTAAGTTTGAAGTAGTGCAAGATTGGGCAGGAAAACCCTCGTGGCTTAGAAAGCGACCACATCACCTCCCTATATAAACTCACCGTCACATGGCTTAACTCTCTTTTTTCACGTTAGTTTTTTTTTAAAATTATTGATATTTGGTTTATTGATAACTAATTTAAATCAAATATTATAAAATTTTGATGTAAAATAATATTCTCAATTTAATTTACTTCATTTAAAACATCATAATCTGAACTTCTGACTTCACTTATAAAATCTATGATCTCATCCGTTACATCAATTGATAATTAATTTTGCTTCAACTTTCTTAATGCACATGCTAGGTTGGAATGGAGGGAGTGGGGATAATAGTATAAGATGGGTGTGAAAGTCATTAAAAAATGAATGTGAAAGATGTTGCACTAATACCCAATGCTTCAATTGCTTTTCTTACAAATTATATCTCGTAGGGTTAAAATTATGGTAATTATTTGATGTATTATTAGTGAAAACTTTTTTTACAACCGAATCTCTAAAGTTGTCTCATGTCGAGTTTAAGGGCATAATCTCTAACCCCTAGAATTTAAACTTTAAATTTTAAATTATATTCACAAACTTTAAAATCTAACCACAAACACTTAAGTATATATTAACCCCGTTCAATAAATCAATTCTAGCCTCTCTCGAATATAATTTAGGCCTTCACCCTGGTATCAAAACAATATATTAGCATGATTATATACAATTTAAATTTTATGACTCCGCCTCTGCCCGAAACCCCCTTTTTTTTCTTCCTCTATAAAAAGAAATCAAAGAAAGAAATGAGAACCCCATCCCGGATATTCACCACCAGGGACGGAGCCAGGATTTGAAGTTAGGGGGGGCAAAACATAAATTTTGAAAGGTGGGGGGGGCAAATTCACAATTATCCCAATTTTTTCAGGAAAAATATAAGTAATCAAAGGGTAAAAAAAAAATTTTTCCCCCTACCGGGGGGGCCACAGCCCCTCCCATGTCCCATGTGGCTCCGTCCCTGTTCACCACAAGCTTCACTGTTTCCAAGCCTACTACTACAAGAAGAAAAGGAAACAAAGGTGGTTCTTAGTGCAGGTGGAGAGCTCCAAAGGGATCGCATTGATCTGATGTTTACGGCTTCCTCTGAAACCCTGAATGAATGAATGAATGAATGAATGAATGGTCGGCTGATTCTTACTGTAAGATTTTTGTTGATTCAGTTCGGTCATTGGATCATGCGATCCCTTCGGAATTTTCCACCGCTAGCTCTAAATTCATATTAATCCCAATCCCAAGGTATGTATGTTTTTTTTTATCTGTAAGGTAGTTTTTTCCCCCATGATATCGACCAATATCTCTGCCGGTTATGTTTGTAGCAAATTAGCAGTTCTTTTATTGTCATGAAGAAATATATCATTTGTGTTTTGGTTTGACGGTCGGAGACATGAATCAGCTCACCGTCCGACAGCCATTGGAGGCGGAGCTTTCCTTTTCCATGGCCTTGTGATTGTCAAACTGTCGTGTTTCTGGTTTGTTTTCATTTATATTTACTGTGGAAATGGCATCGTGCTTGTTTATATCATTGCACTTATACGGGTAAGGAGACGAGATGCGATAATTTTTAAAATCACAAATAGTGATATGACATGTTAAATAAATTTTAAAATGTAAAAATAATATTAAAATTTTATTAATTTTATTTATCATATTAAATGAAATCGAATACAATTTTGGATTAAATTTAAGAAGTAAAAAACAATAGGATTGAATTGAGTATTTTAATGATGAAAAGGAAATTAATAATAAGGTTTGAATTGTGTGTTATAAATTAGGGGTGGGAGAAAATACCCGACCCGATTGACCCGACCCGACCTGAAAACTTGACTACCCGAAACAAAAATATCGGGTAATTTCCGAAAAAAAATTACCCGACCGGGCCGGGTACCCGACCCGGCAAATTTCCCGGGACACGGGCCGAGAGTTTTCCCTTATGGGTACCCGACCCGATAAAATTTAATATATTTTTTTATATTTAAAATTATATTTTTATTTTATGTTTCTTAATATTTTCACTCTAAAATTAAGTTTAAATCCCTATATTTTTCTATGTTTGTATTATATTCTTTTAAGTTTTAAGTTTAATTTTTTTTTAAATTTTTTTTGTGTTTAACATATGATTTTTTTAATTTTAAAATAAAAAAAAATAAAAAAAAATATATGAACCGGGTACCCGAATTTTACGGATACCCAGATTTAATGGGCCGGGACACAGGCCGTTTAAAGAGGTACCCGGACGAACCGGGTACCCGAATCCCGGGTACCCGACAATTCCCACCCTATTATAAATTACATGGAGTGGAGAGATAAAATTCAATCGACCTAAGGTTGTTCAATTTGATTAGATTAATCTAGTTTACGTAGCAAAAAAATGAAGTCGATTCTAATGTTTAATTTAAAACTCATTTATTTATATTTGAGCTCTAGTTCGAATTGAAATTTATGTATATTAATTATAAATATATAAGTTTGAGTAATCTGGCAAATACTTAGGTAAATAATTAGAATACTCATATTTAACTCGCTCAATAATGACCTAATTAAATTTAAAATTGTTGTAATGAAACTCTAGTCTACATCCCTAGACAAAACTCTTCCTTTGATTTATCAAAAAAAAAAACTCTACTTTCATCCTGTTTTGGATAGAGACTGGGTGTTTGATTTGCTTGTTCACGTGTTTGGGTCATATCACGTCGATTCTTGGTTCCATGGAAAATGGTAATAAAAAATGATATTTTTAAATTTTTCAAAGACGTGTATGATAAAAATGTGCAGCGATATATATATATATATATATATATATATATATATATATATATCAAGATCTCTCTTTTAATTTTCAACCTCGTGACGCCCTCATCACGAGCTTTTGTTCTCGTGACTGGCCAATTGTCACGGTTGTTCATCTTGTCTACCCCACTCATGGATGCTCGGCGTAAAATCAGGCAGTCAAAGAATCACTCCGATACCATTTGTCAATGAACCATTACCCTCTTTTTAAAAGACATGTCTGATAGAATATGCAACGACACCGCTTATATATCTCAAAATTTTTCTTTTCCTTTTTAATGTGGGAACCCCACCTCTTTTCAGACGTGACAATATACAGCCTATGGCTTCAATCATCTTTTCTCTCATTCTTCTTATTATGTGCAATTATAAATAAAATTAGAGTGAGTTATTTTAGATATTATTTTTTTAAAATAAGCCACTAATTTTATTAATGAGAAAATACCCAAAATTATAATAAGGGTTTATTAACTATCATTGTAAACTAAATACATAATTTGGACTTCCTCCTAAAACTAGCCACTTTAGATCAGACATGAACCATATATGAAAAGATTATAAACCCATCCAAATATTCGATCGAAAATAGATACGAAACCTGACTGCATCGGCAAAACGAACCACAAAAGGGGATGAAGCTATTGATAGACCACCGAGAAAACGCAAATCAGAGCCGAGCACTTGAGAAACTCTTCACAAGCGCAAGCCGCGTATCCAAATTCAAACCGAAGGTCCATAGCAGGGAAGATCAACATGATTACAAATAATCGTCATCTTGATCAGTCGTGGCGTCATCAAATCAACCCTGATAAAAAACAAATAATAGAAAAACGTGCCAAGAGACAGAAAAACATGCTAACAAATAATAGAGTGAGTTATTTTAGATATTATTGAATGTTAACGTTTGTATAAAATTATATTTTACCTCGATATTATTTATTTAAGTAATTTATTTCTTACAATATAACTATATTATATGGTGTATATATATAAGTAATACAATTACAATTTGTATAAAATTTTTAGAAATAGAAATATAAATAAATTATGTGTTTATGGCATGATATTGATGGTTTGTGACATTGTGTGGCCTATGTTTGTCCGAGTTGAAATCCCGTGATCATCTCTTCCATGATTATCAATATTCTAAACTGCTCTAGAAGAAGTTTTGTAGCAATGTCAATATTATATATCTAACCCCTTTCCAAAAAAAATATAATAGATCTATCTTGAGTTGACACCAGGAATTACAATGGGCTTGGAGTTATGTTTTTACCTTTATTTTTCATATATACATATTTTTGAAAGAAAAAAAATAGATTTATTATAAATTTTATAAGATTTACATTTTGCTTTTAATTTTAAATTTTGACTTTGTTCATGCCAGCGAGGCTACTAATATGATCCTTTGCTTTATTTGGGAAATAGGTGTATCGATTTTTGTTTTATTCTTTTAGTTGTACATTCTGAAGGTTTTATAATTTTTTTGTACAATTAACTATAATGTATACGTAGCGATTATTTTTATTATTTTTTATATTAAAACATACAAATCAAAATTACCATTATTTTTCTGTACATTCTGGACGAAAACATTTTCCCTAATTATGATTATAAATAAATAGTTGATGTATTGACGTATTGGTTGCACCAACAATCACTTGTTATAGTATAATTATGTATTAAACTCTTTAAATCAAATTAGATGTTCGAATTTTTGTATTGTAAATAAAATAAATTAAGTTGAGATGATCGTCTCCATAATAAACATCTACTATACTTGATCTAAATTGGTCAATTAATAAATTATACATCAATAATTATAATAAAAAAAACCACGAAATAGAAGGAACACCTCGAAACAACAAAGCCCAATTGGCCTTATGCAATGGGATGGAGTTATTCCTTCCTTAAAAATTAAAATAGAATAAAGCCCACACAAGTCCAAAACCTTGAAATAGGCTATATTTTGAATATATAAATCTTTAAAGAGAAAATTTTACACCAATTATTATTTGCATATTTAAGAAGTGAAATATGTTCCAACAATAATCTCGTTTTACATAAATTTTGGTTTTAATTTTTAGATAATAAAAATTTTATGAGCAATAATATTGATTCTAGATAAAATATAATGTTTAAAAAATGAAAATAGAATCTAACCAACCAAATTTCGTTATACGTTTATTTTCTAAGTAAAAACAATATTTTATGTAATGTCGATATATATATATATTTTATTTTATTTTTTTGAAAGAGGAATTTATTAATCAGTGATAATAATAACTACATTGGCCTCGTTAAAAAACCTCCCTATGTCTAATGGAGGAAAAAGAGTGCGCAATGTAGTTTCAGTGTTCAAACGCAATTTTGCTGATACATCGAGCACCGACTATATAAATCTCATACAATATATAAATCTCATACACCAGAGATATTATACAATGGGTCTGGCTACAGTATCAGTCATCCAACTAATTAAAACTACTCAATTCACCATTTTCTCATATCTTCAACCCTCTTATATAATATTAATAATTTCCTAAAAAATTGTTTTCCAAATGACATGTAAAAAAAATAGTCAAGATTCACTTGTTGAAAAATGATGGCAGAAAAACAACGGTGAAGTGTGTAAATTTTATTGGTTGGACTATGAATAATGTGATGCGCTAGACCTATAATATAATTTTTATATACACCGTCAATATTTTGTCAATTAATAAAGATATATATTGCTCAGGGACGAAAGACATAGGCCCCTTTAATTTTTTTACTAAAAATATAATAGGGTATGTTATGTATTTATACCCTTAAATTTCAGAATTTTTTGAACGGAAAATTTCAGTTTATTTGAACTTTGCTCTTCTCATCTTTGTGATTAATTATATATTGTTTTTTTATCTTAATTTCCAATTCCGTCTCTAATTCTACTATGATTTTTGTCAAAAGTTTAGCGCCTAACTTTTGTTTAGTACATGGTTTTGGTCAAAAGAATTAACTGAAATATGGGATCTAAAGCACACCATTATTCACTCCCTAATCATGGGAAGTGCAAAAGTCCAAAAAATAACCGGCTGAAGAGAAATATATACGTACAAGTCTCCTCTTCGGCCATCCCGTAAATAACGCTGTGATTTAAAATTTTAATTTTTTATTTAACTCAAATTTTATATATTTAAATTGATTTTATTTACTAAATATTTAAATAAAATTTTAATGATAAATTAAAATCTATCAAATCGATTAATTCAGATATTTTTTACTCGATTTGACTCAATCAAATACTATACTAAAAGAACTGCTCCCGATAAAATTTTCGTCCTCACTAGATAATTGGTTAACTGAATTACTCACATTATAGTTGCTTATATTTGCATTAAAATTGATTTATTCTCAATAGGGTGTTAGTGAATCGAGTTTGAATGAACAAGACTATGTTCATGTTCGTTTGTTTATTTTTAAAAGTATTCGTGTCCGGTTCGTGTTCATTTAATTGTTAATATTGTGTTCGTGTTTGTTTATTTGTTTTTGAAGGTGTTCTTGTTCGTTTGTTTAGTGTTCGCGAACATGTTCGTTTATAGATTTGCGAATGTGTTCGTTTAATGTTCGTGAACATGTTCGTTTATATGTTCAGAAATGTTAACTTCAAAGTTTACTCTGCGTTCATTTTAGTCCATACCTTCATCAATATTATTTTAAAAAGATAAAACGAGCCTATAAATGAGCCGATAAACGAGTTTGTTCGTGAACATAGACGAACCAAACATATTTTTTTTCCGTGTTCGTTCGTTTATTAAACGAACATAAAATTTTTGTTTATTTTGATAAATTAACTTAATATATTAACAGTTCGTCGAACGCTCTTTTCATTTACCCTTCTAATTCTCAAGCACGTTTAGGTCTTTTTAGCTGCAGCTTATGTTTTTCCCTATGGATACGCAAATATCTTATTTATTAGTTATTGGAAAAGAAACAATGAGATGTCAAAAAATTCTCGATCATATGAAACATTATATTTGTGAAATAAAGTTATACATTTGAATTATGACAATGTGAATAAAAAATTAAGATAAGAGAACTGTCTTCATAATAAATTTGTACGATTTTTAATCTTGATTGATTAATTAATAGATCGAGTATCAACGGTTGTAAAAGAAATAATTGAAATTCAACAAAAGTAATAAAAATGAATATGAAAGAGTTTATTCTTCGTTGATATCGTTTTACTGTAAAAAAAATGTGAGGACGACCAACAATATATTTTTTATTTTAATATCGATATCAAATTTATTGGCTGATTAAATGAATCGAGTACTGTAGAGATTCGTTATGAGGACAACCTATCTAACCCAGCAGTATACTTTAATTCAAATAGTTGAAAGCCATTTAAGGGATTTTTTTTCTTCAGACTTTTAAGTCTATAAACTTTAACTACGCAGAATTTATTAACGGTCCAAACTTTAAAAGATTAAATGTGTATGAGTTCGAACTTTGACCATATGGAAAATTTTGGGTGCCATTTAATACCCTCCCCACTGATCACGGCAATAATCGACTCCATAGACCCCATCTCGCCCCGCTCCCTTTCGTGTCCCATTGTCTAAATGTTAGTATGATTAGTATTAAGATCGAGTTTATGTTTATTGGTATTATTATCAGTATAGTATATACGAAGACATAAGTTAAAATATGTTTAAATATTAAGAAAATATTTTATGCATTAATGGTGAAAAACTTGTTTACCACAAGTGTATGGTTTTAAGGGTTTAATGGTTAGAAATTTTAGTGATTGTGGTTAAATTTTATGGTTTAAAAGTTTAGGGATTAATGTTTAGGGTCCCTAAAAGAAGCATGTGACCGCTTTAGAACCTCGGTTGTAGAAAAAAAATTCCACCAACAATGCATCAAATAATTATCCTTAAATATTTGCAATAAAAAAATTATTATTGCGTACGATGTAGAAGAGCCCTAGCACCTAGGAGTGTTCAAAAAAATCCAATCCGATTGATCCGATCTGAAATTTTGGATATCTGATTCGTTTTTTATTTTTCGGATAATTCAGATCGGATATTCGAAAATTCCGGATCGGATACGAATAGTGATTTTACATTCGGATCGTATATCCGATTATCCAATATTCGAAAATTCAAATTTTTTTATAGGTATAAATCTTGTTATATTCGATATTTTTACTTGTTATATATGAAAAATTAAAATTTTCATGAATACAAATATTGTTATATTCAATAATTTATTGATTTTTATATTGGAAAACCTAAATTTTTCATAGATAGAACCATTAAATTAAAACAATAATCAAATAAATTCATAAATTTTGGATATTCGGATACCCAAATATCCAATTTTTTCAGATCGGATACGAATCGCTATTTAGATGATCCGAATTTTCGGATCAGATATCCGAAAATGAACACCCCTACTAGCAACATCAAGCGAACAAAAACCTTATGTCCTCTTTTAAGGACAAAAATCATATGTCCTTTTTTCAGTGCCATTCTTTATGTCTTAACACTAAAAACTTAAATTTTAAGCTATAACCTTAAATTTTAAATTCTAAATTCTAAATCATAAACCATAAGCCCTAAAAATATACCATAATCCTAATTCCCTAAACCTGCCTCCTAAATTTTAATCACAAACTCTAAACCTATTTTTTTAATGTGAGAGCATAAACAGAAGTACCGAGAAAGAATAAATAATTTCTATTTCCTTTTTAATGCTTTTATGTGTATCAGTATCACGGAGCTAAAAAAACGAAACTTTAAACTTTTCTCTAAACCATAAATTTTAAACCCAAATCTAAACTAAACTTATTGTAAATATTATTTTTATTTTGTGCGGAGACATAGGTAGGGAAAGAATTTTATTCCTATCGGGTAGGGTCACAGACTCCAACAGTATTGGGGTTCCTAACTTCCTAAAACGACCATCACTGTCACTAACATAAAGTAGTGCACGTGTCATTTTCTAACACGAAATTCAACCATGTCGTGTTTGTTGGTTTTTCAAGTCCCCACCGTTGCGAGAACCAAAATCAACTATAAATAGACTCATTCCCCACCCCCATCAATATTCACACCAATTTCCCTGCATAGAGCAAAGCACATAGTTGTCGGTCCATTACATTCCCATGGCTTCCAAGACTTTGGCTGTTCTTGCTTTCGCATTGTTCGCCTTCAATTTGCAAGCCACCCTAGGTTACTTTTCAATTCCTTTTTTGCTCCCAAATTACGTTAAAATTTGGCATTGTTTTATGATTTGTAACTACTTATTTTGTTTTGTTTGCAGGGGAAATAACATGTGAACACCTTGACCAAGACACCTGCGCCTACGCGGTGGCATCAACCGGCAAACGTTGTGTGCTAGAGAAGCACGTCAAGAGGAGCGGAGAAGAGGAATACACTTGCCGCACATCCGAGATCGAAGCCGATAAGATCAGGAACTGGATCGAAACCGACCAGTGTGTTAAAGCCTGCGGCATCGACCGGAACTCCTTCGGTATCTCGTCCGATTCGCTCCTAGAGTCACACTTCACGGAAATGCTTTGCTCCCCGGAATGCTACAACGGCTGCCCCAACATCGTCGACCTTTACTTCAACCTCGCCGCCGGAGAAGGTAAAAATATTAGGGCTAATTGCACCAAAGGTCCTTATTAGCCGCCATTAGTCGAGACTTAAAATGAAATTTATTTAAATGTTTGATGTCTTGGCAGGTGTTTTTCTTCCGAAACTATGTGAAGCACAACAAGGGAATGTGCGCAGAGGAATGTCGGAGATCCGAAGCTCGGGTTTGGTTGCGCCAGGACCCGTCGACGGCGTGAAGTTCATGGGAGTTGGTCCGGCAATGGCGCCATACTAAAATCTTGATTGAACGGAAATTTCCACAAAGTTTTACTAGTAGTTTGAAATAAAACGAAAGTTGCACTAGCTAGGGGTGGTTTCTCAAGCCGGGTTCAAGTGTATTGGACCGGCGTGATTTGGTTCGTGCATGTTGTGAGTCATGAGCTTGTTGTGTTCAATCCAATAAGATGCTACTTTCTATATGGTTTTGCTTATTGTAATGGTTGTGAAAAAAAGAGGGAAAAAAACATAATTATGAAGCTTATAGTTTAATACACATAATGTTGTTTTGTTGGTTAAATCTTGTTTGTTTTTGCTTATAAAGAGTGTGATAATTTTTAAGAGGGAGCGGAATTAAATTATATAGAGAGAGAGATAAGATCTGTTTACATAGGGTAAAACTTTTTAAGTTTTACACGTTTTTTAGACCGTTGGATGAGTGAAATGAATGGATGAGATTAACAGTAAATATGTGAAGATCATCACTTGGAAAAAAAGAATAAGGAGTTAATCTGAGCCATCAATTTCCCTCATCTAACGATCCAGAAAACGTATAAAATTTAAAGAATTTTACACTGTGTAAGTTGATCCTAACTTTTATGTATATATATATATATATTAATTAGAGAATTTAAAGTACAAGTGTACTATTGTATTTAACTTATATTTCTTAGAGAATTAAATCATAAATTTCTATAATATGTTATGTGCCCACAAACCCATCTTTTCACTTGGATGTTTTATTGATTGTTTATATTTTATTAATAATTTATGTAACATGAATTTATCTATAGAGTATATAAAGGGTATAGGAAATGAGCAGATATATTTTATTTTTATATACAACTGGCTTTAAATAAAAAGAATAGCCTAAATATAGAACTAACAAAAATCATATATCATTTTTGTGCTCCTTTTTTATGCATCAACACTAAAAAAAATTAAATTTTAAATATTAATCTTAAACTCTAAATCCTACAAATATACCTATCCACAATTTCCTAAACTCTAACTCTAAACATTAATACTAAACCATAAACTTAATTTTTTTAATGCGGATCATAAATAGAGGCACTAAAAAGGAGCATTGAATGAAATACGAGAAGCTCGAGCCAAAACCTGAACTTCTACAAGGAAACCTGTTGAGGGTAGACAAAAATAGGCAATGAAGAAAATTTGAGCCATTGGAGCTTTGGTAGAGCTGCCTACCCCCTTTATTTTCGCCCTCAAAATTCTCTTCACCATCACATTTGTCTCGCCTGCCAAGAATCGATCCCCTGAATTAAGGATCCCTTACTAATATCCTACCCAACACTACATTTCTCTCTTTCATTCTTCTCACTCTTTCATTTCTCCACCATCACATTTTCTCTTCCGACGACAAAATGGTAAGGTCTCTCTTCCGATCTTTCTCGTATTTCGAAGATCGTAGTAATATATACATTGGATTTATATATGATAAACTAACATTTGACAATTGACATATACATTCATCAATGTATGTATTTTGTTGTTTTTGGTTATGTATACATGTATATGTGTGGGAACTAAAATGTTGGAATAGGCAAACGCGGCATCCGGAATGGCCGTCGACGACGAATGCAAGCTAAAATTCTTGGAGCTAAAGGCGAGGAGGAGTTACCGTTACATCATATTCAAGATTCAAGAGCAACAAGTGGTGGTGGATAAAGTCGGGAACCCTGCATCGACCTACGAGGAGTTCAACGCATCTCTGCCTGCCAACGAGTGTCGTTACGCTGTCTTCGATTTCGATTTCACCACCGATGAGAATGTCCAAAAAAGCAAAATCTTCTTCATTGCATGGTAACCCCATATTTTTTAAATTATATACCTCTAAGCCATTCATTTAACACTCCCGAATCTCGATGTCCCTATAAGTTTAAATATAAGACAAAATTAGATATCGCCCCTCGAATTTTGTGCTTAATACTTACTAAGCCATTCTATTTTTGAAATTTTAATGTTTTGGCCCCTCTTAATATTCGATCCTGGCTTCGTCCTTGCTTCTGAGTTTTACAGGGCACCCGATACATCAAGGGTGAGAAGTAAGATGGTTTACGCCAGCTCAAAGGACAGATTCAAGAGGGAATTAGATGGCATTCAGGTCGAGTTGCAGGCGACAGATCCGAGTGAAATGAGCTTCGACATTATTAAAGCCCGTGCTATTTGAAAACATGTTTCAACCTGCCTACTCTGCCTCCACCATTACCATTTCTGAGTATCGCTTATTTGTGTCTGTTTTTAACTTCTTTTTTCTTGCCCAAAAGAATTCACTTTCTGCTGTTCGGTTTTGTGTTTTGTTTTAACACTCATTGTGTAGTTTTAATGTAGTTCTTAATTCTCTATACTTTACTTTTTGATAAATATATTTCAATCACTTGATTTCTATTCTATCTTATAAGGTATATTGTCACTATAACATAGTTTCTATTGTTTTTTTTTTTTGTTTAACAATCGATATCCGACTTATTGACTGACTAATTCGGATCGAGTTTTACGAAGTCCTAATATACAGACGATCCTCCCAACCTAATTTTTCTTCATTCACAATGTTAAGATTCGAACCCCTAATCTTACTTAAGTGACAGTTTCTACTGCTTATTTTGACTCCATTATACCCAAATTTTCAATTTGGTATCTTAATTTTTATTAATTTTGTACATGAATTATCATTTCTGTCTCATTTTATACTAACAATATTAGCGTCTAATGACATTTGTGCTTGGGTCATTCAGAATTTCAGGTTAGAATTGTTTTAATTTCATGTTATTCAGATTTGGAGATTAAATCAAACTTTTTGATTCGAATTAAAAGCATATGTCCATTGTTATCAAATTACACCAAAAATAAACACACTCCAAATTATGGGATGTAACCGTACAATAAGTTGATCTAGTAAAATGAACTATTAAATTCTTTAAACAAAGTTAAAAATTCGAATACTGATGTTTTGAATTACAACATAACTATAGAACATGGTGCATATAATTACAACCATTCATAAATAAAACATAAACTCATTTGTCTTATTGGTAATTTTTTTTCTGCTATAATTAGTACAAAAGGACCACCGTGCATAAATGAAATAATACATTATCTTGTCTATGGCTCCTGTAAATAAAATATGAAACAATCTCTCATTCCCACCTGATGGACACTGTTTACCTTTTGTTTTCATAAAATCTCTTCTCCCATTCGTCGACCTGCTTGATCGAATTCTCCTTTTCACTAAGCGAAGCATGAAGCGATGCCGGATCGTACGGTGGCGGCATTGTGCACGGTCTCGTAACCGAGGGACCTTTCACCATTGATTCTATCATGTAGTCCTTCTTTCTTCCGTCGGCCGGACAAGCCATCGATTCCGAGCAGAATTCGACGGCTTTTTTGGGTACGGTGGGCTTGTATCTCATCAGTTTACCATACTCATTCAGGAGATGAAACATGTAATCATACACGTAGTCTATCTTTAAATCCTCTTTTATAAACTCGCTTGCTGCCTTTCCCATGGCCTTTGCCTGAGCAAAAAGATGGAAAATGAAATAATACAAAAACAGGCTTTAGTATTGTAAGCTCAAAATCTAATTTGGTCCATAAACTTGGTAAAAATTTTCTAAAGTCTCTCAATTTTAAAATCAGACAAATTACTCCCTCCAAACATTAATTGTATGAGCAACTAAGGATAATTAATCATTGAATTGATTTTTTTGTCAAATTATATCATTTTGATTAATTTAATAATAAATTTAAACCTCAACAATTACATATTATATCAATTTGGTCTTAATTCTAAAAAGTTAGACAAATTTAGTTCTCGACATTTACAGAATGTGTGAATTGTGTATTAACGTTGAGGGATAAAATTATCATTAAGTCAAGCAAAATTAAGTGAAGTTGATGAAAATATTAAAGCTTCGATTAATTATTCTTAATTGCTCACTTTTGAAATTGTCAAGGATTAAATTGCTACACTTAAGGGGCCTAAGGTATTTTTTTACTCATAAACTTCAAATTCTAATTGAGCTATTTAAGTATAGAATATCATATTAATTAGGTTTTTTCATCGGCCTAACGTCAACTTAAATGTTAAATATTAGTCAGATCAGACATGAAACATAATTAAAATACCTAAATAAAATTTTAAAAACATATATACTTAATATATGCCATAAATACATGTTTAAAATTTAGGAAGACCGAGTTTTTTTAAAAAAAATTTAACACATTATATCCAAACTAAACACGCTAGAAGTATAAACACGTTTCAAATTAAATTCATATGTTTTTTTTTGACAAATTCTAATTATTATCCTAATCTTAATTCTATTTAAAAGGAAGAGAAAGGAAGACTCTAGAAGAAGGAAGAAAAAGTGCTCGTAGTAGAACCTATGAACTAAGAAAATATGAAAGAACAAAAATGAACAACTTAACTAATCGTCTAAATGTGATTGCTATTAAATCCACATATTTTGAACGTGCTACACATCTAAGTTGACAATTAGACTTATAGAAGGACCTGGTTAAGTTTAACACTAATACTTTAAGGTATCGGCAAGAACATTATGAAGTTCAAGGCCAGGGGCGAAACTAGGATTTGGGGTTTGAGGGATAAACTATAAATGTTTGAAAGTGAAGAATAAATTTATAAATAAACTAATTTTTAAAGAAATTTAAATAAGAAGACAAAGGTGGAAGAAAAAAAATCTTCGGGATCCGTGCTGTTCAAGACTAATTTAGAAATTCGAGGATGTCTAAGAGAAAGAAAAAAAAACCCTAATTATAAAGAAGGATGTTTACCTCTTCCGGATGGGTGTTGCCCCAGTCAACAGCATACTTAATAGACCTGCACTTATCATCAGGCTTGATGGGCCAATAATGCTGCAATGGCTTCAAACCTCTGGTGAAGAAATCAAAGTATTGGGGTTTTACGAGCAAGGTTGGAGAATCACAGGCCAGTATGTACTTTTCACTCACGGACCATGCCGACCCTTCAACGTATATTTTAAACCTACGACGAGTGTACGTTCAGAACACAGAAAATGAAACATGAACTCGTAATTCAAACTTATGTAAGAAAATAAATTATGTAATGAAAAATGAAGTGAAGGACTTGATCATTAACCTGTGCACGCATTGGTTTGCCAAGTTTGATGTTTTGTAGCCTTGTTTTGATTCTCTTCCCCAGTCCTGCATATGCTTTGTTAGTTGAATTCGTAAAGAGTAAATATGAAGAAATTGAATAGAAATAGGGATGGTCATGGTCGGGTTGGGTTTTTGGTCGACATGCACCAGACTCGAAAAAGTTAAAGCATTCACCCAAACCTGACTGGACCGACGTTTACTAATATTTCATTTGATTCGAACTCGATTCAAATTTTAGGGTAAAAGCTCGATTTTGACTCCGAATCGACTCGACAACAATGGTTTATGGTTACCTGGGCATAGACACGAGCACCCCAATCCCGTGTGTCCGAAACGTTGCATTTGAGGAGGTCTTGCCTGGTTTCGGCAACCTGGGGATTCCCTTTCCAGTAAGCATAGGGTTCCCTTTCGTCCCACTTTACTCTTTGGTTGCTTTCAATTAGTTCATTTAACAATGGCACCCACGACTTCACGCGAATCTCAGGCCTGATTCCATCACATAATTCTAGTTGAGTGATTAAATCCACCTAAAATACATATTTCGGGGACTTTCCATGCAATTTGACCATTGAAAAAATTACTAAAGAAAGAGAAAAGGTCTAATTGTTCTAACCATCCCCAGAAGGACCAGTCTGGAAAAACAATATCGAGAGTTTCATCGTCCTTGCAGTAACGAAACAAAGGAGGCGGTGTAGTGGCGTTGGGCCCACCATAGTCGGCGGATTTGATGACCGGCCAGTCAACGCAGTCAAACATGAGGTCCAGATCGGGGATTTTCCCCGGGTACTTCCGTAACAACTGTAGGATCCCCCACAGCGTAAAAACATCCCTCGTCTGAAACGACCTATGATATTTCTCCACGTAAGCCGTCCCGCTTACGATGGTCAAACGGAAATTAGCCGTTGCTCTGGCTCTCTCCACCATGTCCTGCGTGATCCCCGTGTAGGCCCATGGCCTTAGATCTTCATGGATCCAACGGAAGTACTCCGGACACGTGGCGCTTACGTTGCGGTCGGGATCATCGTATTCGGCGTTTGTCGGGTAGTTTCTGGGGCAGGATCGTGTGAGCTCATATGCACTGCAGTTTAGTGGGATTTCGATTTGCTGTCGGGGCTTTTTGGGGCTTTCGGCTCTTGTTTTTGAACTTGGCGAAGATATCTGAGTTAAGCCGCCAACAAAAGTCTAAAAATCCAACGGCCACCGGTTTTTTAAAATTAAAACCGAAAAAAGGAGAAATAAAGAAATTAAGGAGTGTTCATAAAAGCAATGATCCCCACCAAATAACTACGGCACTAGTGATGACCGAGAAAATTGCATTATCAAGATTGCAACAGTTTTAAGTACTAGTTTGTTTTTGGTTTATGAATTTGTTATATATTATAAATAGGATAATTATTTGATACACTAGGATAGAAATTTTTAATTTTTATAAGCGTATTAGTTTTAGTGTTTAAGAATTCAATTTAGACATAGGGTTTAGGGGGTTTAGGTTTAGTAATTTATAATTTAGTGATTATGAATAAAATTTAAGGTTTATAAGTTAAAACCTAAATCCTTAACATATTACCCTAAAACCTAAACCCTAACAATTAAACATTAAATTCTAACTCTAACCCTTAAATTTTAAACACATATATCATAAAGTGAGTCCCTAAAATTAAGGCGCTTACCAATGTATTGGATATAAATCCTTGTAAATATAGTAGAAAAATGTTTTTAGTACACGGATTATGTAAATTTAAGACTTAGAGTTTTAGAAGTTAGAAGTTTTATTTAAGGTTTATATGTTTAGATTTTAGAAGTTCTATTTAAGGTTTATATGTTTAGATTTTAGGTTTAGAATATAGGGTTAAATTTTAAGATTTCAAATTCTATGATTTAAGCTTAAATTTTACATAATGTATGTATCTAAAAATTACTTAATATAGTATGGAGTATGTGTTTTTGACCATCTTTACAAATGGGTACATGTGTTTTTCTTTGAATAAATTTGGTACCTATATTTCTTAAAAACTAGTACCTGCATTAGTCAAATACTTTTAAACATTGGACATTGATTTAATAAATATATGTATTAAATGTGTAATATTTGAAAATATAGATATTAAATTGATTAAAAAGAAACCACAAATAGCGCATTTGTAAAAGTAACAAATTCATATATCAAATGTATAACGTTGTATAAATATAAATATCAGAACTGATTAAAAAAGTACAGATAGCATATTTTATAATAAAAAAATGATAAATTCAAATACCTAATAACTAAACCATTGTTTTTTTTTTAGAATTTAAATCTATAATAGAGTAACAAATCGTCTACTCGTATATAAATATACGTGAAAAGAACCATTATAACTCAGCTATTAACTTCCCTTAGCAAGACATCACTTCTAGTAGATATTATTCATAATATTCCTTTCCTCCTTAAACTTGTCGAAACCTATTTATGTAACGTTTGGCTTGTTGTTAGTTCTTTTAATTACTATTCTATTTGAGCATATAATAATATTTATGTTCAATTCTAAGTCTAAATAAACTCGGATAAAAATTCTCTGCTCCTTTTCGGTGCCCCTACTTATGCCTCAACACTAAAAAATACTACAAAATTAAATTTCAAGCTCTAACCCTAAATTCTAAATCCTAAAACCTAAACCCTAAAAAATATTCAACCCTAAATTCTTTAAACTCTAACCCTAAACTCTAAACTTAATTTTGAGCATGAGATAAAGTAAAGACACCGAAAAGGAAAAGAAACTATTTAAATTCAAATCACTTAAATAAAAAAACATTATTTTTTACTATTAAAACAACTATTTGAATTCAATTATGCTTGTGGTAGGTTAATTATCAATAAAGATAGTAAGATATAATGAGCCATTTATTTACGTTTGACTATTGGAATCCATGCACCAAAAACCATTCCTATCACGTGAAAATCCAAAAAAAATCCACGTGTTCACTGGCGCCTTAGCATAAAATCAAGAGAAGCAAGTAATGAACACGCAGTTCTAGAACATGTACAAGAATTCATCTACAAGCAATTACAGCTATAAGTCCATATAATCAAGTTCAACGGTATATTAAACTTCAAATAACAGTAAAACTTTAACATATTAATATATTATATGCTCGTGTCTCCTGATTTATGTGGCTATAAACCATTTAAAACTCAAGTGTGTCGGGAAAAATCCACATTTGTCAACAATCAACATGCTAACGGACAAACCCAGAAAAGAAGTTCGGAAAATTAGGTGTGGGATGGTAAGCTTAATCAAAGAAAGTAGGACACCAAGAAAAATCAAACGGGTCCCATTAACATATGTCGGTAACATGAAAATAATTAAAAGTTTTAATGACAATTTTGGTCATTAAATTGTTTTTCTAAAAGTGTTTCAACTTTTAATTTTCCATTGTTTTTGGTATTCAAATTGTTTATCAAATTAAATTAATTGACTAAGATATAATGGTTTTTCATATTTTTTTTTATAGTTTTTCATATTTTAAAATATTCTTTATTTTAAAAAATAATTTAAATTTAGTTTAGTAATGGTTTTTTAATTTTAGTGTTTATAGATTTAGGTTGTAGGGTGTAGAATTTGAAATTTAAGATTAAAATTTAGAGTTTATGGTTCACAGTTTAGAGTTTAAGTTGTAGAATATTGAGGTTAAGAATTTAGGTTTTAAATTGTATAGTTTAAATATAAAGGGTTGTTTAATTTTTTTTACACATATTAAAATATAACCCTTAATATATTTCTTACCTGTTTACTTAATTTAATTTGATAAACAAAATTAAAAACTAAAAGACTCTCCACTTATAAATAGGAAGGTATTGAACCATTAAACATATTTAACACCATGTCTTCTTATATATTATATAGGAACGTCAATCGAATTAAACCTAATCAATTTTTTATAATAAGTTTAAAAGGATTAATTCCAGAGGAATTGATTGAAGCCATTTTTCTCGAATGAAGTATTTTAATTTGGACCGACACCTAAGTCAATCTTTATGAATTTTAATTGTATTTCTGCTTCAATTATGGCTTTGCAACGCTTCAATCGTACAAAACAATGCAGTGAAATTTGAAATTATATATAAAAAATTCGCTACTTACAGTGGTGTCGAGCATGTGCGTGGAGATCAACGCGCCGACGAGTAGGAGGATGAAGACGACGCATACGGCTGAAGATCTAGCCGTTGTTTTCACCAAAGGACGCCAGATCATGTCCTTGATTTTACCGACGTGACCGCCATGTCCGTTCCCCTGCTTCCCGTTTTCCGTCGTACCGTCGTCGATATTCATCTCGGATTCAAAATTTTCAATCTCCGTCGATCCTCTACAAAGAGTTATAAGTAGAGTTTTGTCTATGCAGTCTCTGGAAACGCCGAAAGAGACCGTAATTCTGAATTATATTTCATCAAATAGCGTAGTTCAGTAACGGAGAGCTTTGAGGTTTTTTTTCTCCTTCTGCTGCGAAAATGGAAGCAGAGGAAAAAAATCTCAAGAAACTTGGAAAGCAAACTCTACAGCTCTAATAATGGCCTGCACTTGAGTGCCAAAAAGTTTAATTGGATAAAAGAAAAAAAGAAAAGAAAGGAAAGGAAAGGGGGAGGAAAAGCTAGCAAACGAGAAAACGAAAGGGATTGAAAGGAGAGAAGTTTGATTGGGGGAGGGAAAAGTGAAGAGAAAGAGAGCGAACGATGATTAAAAAAAAAAAACAAGTCGTAAGATTAAAGGAGCGAAGGTTTATTTTATACATTTCCTTATCGAACAGGTAGGGGTGGTAAAAATACCCGGCCCGACCTAACTTGAGGTGCTCCGACCCGAATCAATCGGGTATTTTTTCTAAAATTTCAGGGATTGGGGCGGGGCGTGAAAAGCATGAAGTCGGGGCGGGGCGGGTTCGGGTATTTGCTAGAAATTCCCCGCCCGCCCCGTCCCGGTACATTTTTATATTTATATATATATATATTTATTATATTTATAAAAAATATCATTATATTTAAACACTTTTATGAGTTTTAAGCTAATTTTTGTTTTTGTTTTGGTCCGTACTTATTGTAAAATTTTGTTAGATGTTGTTCAAGTTTTAATATATTCGATTCTAACGGTCAATGATTCAAGTTTATTCTTTTAAATATGTAGTTTAACATGTGGATAATTTAAAATTGGTTTTATTTTATTTTTTTATATAAGTTTGAAGTCCCTTGAAACCATAATTTGTGATTGTGGTGGAAGATTGGTCGAATCTAACATTTACCATCGACGAAGATTAAAATTTTAAAAAATTTCGGGGCAGGTCGGGGCGAGGTCAGGTTTAAGAGTTATTGTATCGAGGCGGGTGGTGCGGGTAAATTAATATTTTAATTCGGGGCGGGGTGGAATCGGGTATAATATCTTATAGGTTGGGACGGGTTCGGGGTGCCAAAAAATCCGTCCCGCCTTGCGCGGTTGCCATCCCTACGAACAGGGCAGTGGCTAAGAGAAAAAAATGTGAAAGAATTTATATAAAATTAAAGTGTAGTGGAAAATGGAAGGAAGATATAAATTCGGTCGAATTCGAATTGTTTAAATTTCTGTTCAAATTTAATTGTAAATATTTATAATGTTATGATATTAATTGGTTTTAATTTAAACGAATTTTTATAACCATGTATGATACATATTTATATTTATTCATATATGTTCATATACAATCTTACATGTATCAAACAGAGTTGAGTAACGCAACTCGAACTTGAAAATCGATCTATAATAACTAAAATTTGAGTTACTTATGTCTCATTCTATTACTCAAACTTTGTTTGAATATTTTTTTGAATTAAATCGAGTTTATAAAATTATAAGTAAAATCTAATTAAATTGTATCACAACGATTCAAACCGAAAAATTCTACTTTTACAAATAGAGTTTTGTTCAATCTAATGAATGCAGTGCACTGCTCACAAACCTACCTTTTAAGAGGATTTCTGCAACGGTCATTCAAGTTTATTTTCGATTTACTCATATTATTATTTTATTTAAAAAATCTATTTTTACAATTTTTCTTTCATGATTTATTTTCGATTCACTTTGAATCTTACAACATAAAAACAAATCCTCGAATCATATGTAAATATGCACGTGATCAAGAGTAATTCTGGATATGTGTAATAAAACTTATTGTATAAAGTTTTCAAGAAAAAAATGTTTAAAATGGGTTAAATAAATGCATGCAAAGGGAAAAATAAAATTTAGACTAATGATGAAGCACATATGAAAAAAAATGATGTTATAATTCATTAACTTTGAGCCATGTTTGATAGACTCGTTTTATATTTAAAAGTCAAAAAAATTATTTATTTTTTATTTAGACCAAATTTTAATAAACTACACAAAATTTTTACATCATTGAACCGCACCTGCAAGAGATATATAATTCTACTTAATAAAACTCCAAATTACTCGTAGAAAATTCTAAGCTGCTCAAAACTCACCAAAATCCATAATAAAAGTCACTTGACCCTTTCTGGTGTCCCTATGTATGCCTCAGTAATAAACGAAAATGGGTCTATGGTTTATGTTTAGTTTTTAGGGCTTAGAGTTTAAGATGTATAGTTTAGTTTTTAAGGTTTGAAGTTTAGGTTTTAAGAATTAGGAGTAAGTATTGTCGGAACGCTCTCAGACGACGGTGATCGGACAGATTACAGCGGAGCTTCTCTCTGAAGAAAGTCGACTAAACCTAGAATTTGGGGAAAATGAGAATTGAAAGAGAAACGGTGGAGAAATATAATCTGGTTATTTTATTAATCATGGGTAAAGAATACAAAGTGATAGTAACAACCCAATACAATGAGATCTTAATGGGCTAGCCCAAGTCCTTCTTATTTATAGATGGACGGGTGCCTCTATTAAAATCAGATTTGGGTTTGTTACACAATAACAAACTTTCTAAACCACCTAACAACCTATAGAACAATGGAGAAGAACGCTAACAGTAAGAACTCTGTAGAAGATGGACGAACTACTGAGATACTTCAAGAAGCTTGTAGATAATTCTGGAGAACTGGAGAAATCTGGAGAAGCCTTGTAGCTCACTGGAGAAATCTGGAAGCTTCTTGAATTGCTTCTATAATGTCTAACATTCACCCCGCTTCTTCAGTTTGTCTCAAGCTTGAAAAAGAAACAATATTCAACTTGTGTCGAAAAATCAGAAACTGCTGAGTTGACAGTGGTTTAGTAAACAAATCAGCCACTTGATCTTTTGCTGGGACATAAGCCACTTGAAGCAAACACCCTAATACTCGCTCACGAACAAAATGTAAGTCTAAGTCCACATGTTTGGTCTTAGCATGCATAACCGGATTAGCCGCCATCGCGATAGTACTTGTATTATCGCACCAAATTTTTGGTGAGTCTGACAATGAAATGCACATATCTTCCAGTAGATTACGAACCCACATGACTTCAGAAGTCGCATCAGCGAGACTCCGATATTCAGCTTCCGCAGTGGAGCGAGAAACCGACCTTTGCTTTTTGGAACTCCACGAAAGCAGGTGATTACCATAAAACACACAATGGCCAGAGATGGACCTTCTGTCATCCTCATCACTGCCCCAATCTGCATCACTAAACGCAATCAAAGAGGGAAGACCAGACTGATGAGCAGAAAACCATAACCCATAATCAATTGTCCCATACAAATAGCGCAATATCCTCTTGACAGCAGACCAATGCACCACGGTGGGATTTTGCATATATTGTGCCACCTTGTTTACGGCAAAGGAAATGTCCGGCCGAGTGTGACAAATATATATTAACGCACCAACTGTACTCCTATACAAAGTAACATCAGAAAAAGAATCACCATCATTCTTATGTAACTTCGGTGAAACAACCATAGGAGTGTCAACAGGCTTGACATCACTAAGTTGCAGCCGTTGTAGAAGATCTGAAACATATTTTTTCTGACCAAGAAAAATGCCATCAGTAGAAACCGAAGCCTCCATGCCCAAAAAATAATCCAGCACCCCAAGGTCTTTCAATGAAAATTTATCATGAAGATGCTTTTTAACGGAACTCACATGTGTTGCTGAATTACCCGAGATAAGTATGTCATCCACATACACAACGACATAAGTGATAACAGCATCAGTTTTGTAGACAAACAAAGATGTATCAGCAAGTGAATTTCTAAAACCAAGAAAAATCAAAAATTCTTTAAGCTTCAAAAACCAGCTTCGGGGAGCTTGTCTAAGTCCATACAAAGCTTTGATGAGTTTACAGACAAGAAGATGACCATCCTGAGATTTTTGCTCAAACCCCGGTGGTTGTATCATGAATACTTCCTCATGTAAATCTCCCTTTAAAAATGCATTGTTAATGTCAACTTGATGAACTATCCATTTGCTTGAGACTGCAAGAGAGAGTAGAACATTGATAGTTAAAGACTTCACAACTGGACTAAAGGTATCGTGAAAATCATGACCTGGGACTTGGGAGTATCCTTTAGCAACCAACCGAGCTTTGTAACGGTTGACCGAGCCATCAGCATTTCTTTTAATTTTAAACAGCCACTTACAACCGATAAGCTTCCGATCTGCTGGTTTCTCAACTAGTTCCCAAGTCTGATTGGCCAATAAAGCAGAATATTCAGCCATTACTGCCGTACGCCACTCATCACATTCCATGGCTTCATGTATAGAACTAGGCACTTTATCACTGCTGACCAAATAAGCCTTAGGTTTGAATATACCCTGTTTACTTCGAGTCTTCATTGGATGCACATTAGCTATTACCTTGGCATTAGGAGCTGCAGCTGAGACATCATCAATGGACTCTATAGCATGAGAGGGAATATAGTCCTGAAGACTAGCAGCAGCACTTTGTGCTTCAGACAATGGACCAACAGTAGCATCACCAGAAGACACCTCATGAATCTGCTCAATAGGTGCATGACAAGTTTCGGCAGAAGGAAAAACATTAGTGTCAGAAGAGGAAATGATGGGTGCAGCAGGCTGCTCAGGAGAAGAATGAACAGCAGACTGCTCAGGGGAAATGGGAGTACCAGGTTGCTCAGAAATATTGTGACCAGTAGGTGGTACTTCAGGTTGCAAAGTTGTAGCTGAAGGTGCAGCAGGTACTGAAGAGGAAGGAAAAGGTGAAGCAGACGGAAACACAACTGGAATCGGATGAGATGTAGAACGTAAACCATGAGAAGGAGATGGATGATGTGAAGAAGTCTCGGCAAATGGAAAAAGATACTCATCAAATTTAACATGACGTGTAACATATATTCTGCCCCGAGCACCTAAACATTGATAGCCACGATGTCTTGGAGAATAACCAAGAAAAATACACTTGGAGGAACGAAAATCCAATTTGTTCTTATTATAAGGCCGGAGATACGGATAGCAAGCACAACCAAAAACTCTAAAGAAGGAGTAATCTGGTGACCTGCCTGTGAGCCTTTCATAAGGTGAAACATTCCCCAAATTCCTTGATGGCAGCCTATTGATGATATAAGTGGCACTTAGAACAGCATACGACCAGAATTTAAGTGGAACTGAAGCTTGTGCAAGAAGACACAGAGCTGTTTCAATAATTTGGCGATGTTTACGTTCGACTACGCCATTCTGTTGCGACGTGTAAGGACAGGTTACACGGTGTTGAATTCCCAGATTACTTAACTTAGAAGTCAGAGCCTTAAACTCTCCTCCTCCATCAGTTTGAATGGCTTTAATAGTAGTGGAAAATTGATTTGTAACAAGGGAAACAAAGCTATCAAACACAATAGAAACTTCACTTTTATTTCGCAAGAGGTAAGTCCAACAATTCCGACTGTACATATCGACAAACGACACATAATACGCAAAACCAGCAGAAAGTATTGGAGCAGGCCCCCAGACATCGACTTCAACTAATTCGAAAGGAGAATGATAAATTGTTCGAGAAGAAATAAAAGGAAGAGCATGAGCTTTGCCCTGTTGGCATGCCTCACAAACTAAGGTCGAACTTGAACTGAGTGTCTTATGAACAGCTGCACTAAGAACTTCGGATGAAGGGTGACCCAGCCGTTTGTGCCACAGCCAGTAGAGACGCTCATCATTATTAACAGTGGTAGTAAGAGTAGAAACAGAAACAGGAGGGGATGGAAGCAAAAAACAGTAAAGCCCTTGTTCTTGGTGCCCTTGTAGAAGGATTTCTCCAGACTTTGCATCCTTCATATAACATTTATCGAAATGAAGCTCAAAAAATATGTCATTGTCACAAGCTAACTTAGATAGGGAGAGCAAGTTGCGTGAAATACGTGGAACATGCAGTAGACTATCAACAACAAGCTTCTTCTTGGCAGTATGTATAATAGAGCAACCAATGTTTTCTATCCTAACAGCAGAATCATCTCCCAAGTATACACAACCAGTGCCAGTATAACGGAAAGAAGAACAGAAGAAGGACTTACAGTTTGTGACATGATGGGTCGCCCCCGAGTCTAGAAACCATTTAAGAGATCCAGCATCCACTCCAGCAGTGGTCAATGAATTAATCTGAGCAGATTCCTCCTGGGTCTGTTGTGGTTCAACTGTGCCAGAAACTCCAGCCGTGGTAGTCACACACGGCTCATAATACTGACCAAACTCATCAGACTGATAAAGGCATGCATTGGCCTGTGGTACCTCTGATTGCCGATTTGGTTGCACTGCTGTAACTCCTTTGAACTCTTCATCAAAACGATACCAACAGGTATCAACCATGTGTCCCATTTTGCCACACAATTGGCATTGTGGCCTTGAACGTCCTCTGAATCTACCACCACGATTAAAACCACCTCGAAATCCTCTGCCGCGATCATACGAGTTAGATCCTCGATCATACGTGTTAGGACCTCGACCATAACCCGATCTGCCTGGAGATTCTGGTGGCTGGAATTGAGTCAGATTAATTCCAATTGGCATTTCAATTGGGTCTCCTAGCCTTGATTCAGCATCAATCAAAATAGAAACAACCCCTTCGAGAGAAAACGGCTCTTTGCTGGCAGTGATGACGGCAATGAAAGGGGCATACTCCGGTGGAAGTCCATTGAGTATTGTTGCCACATGTTCAACCTCGGAGACTTTGTTGCCTGATAACGCGAGTAAATCGCAAATTTCCTTAATCTTCACCGTGTAGTCGCGCATCCTCATCATGCCTTTTTTCATGGAACGAAGTTTGCAATGCAAGTGCATTACCTTCGTGGTGGATAACTTGGAATATAGCCTGGTGATCACTGTCCAAATTTCTGCGGACGTTTCTGCTCCAACGAGCTGCGGCAAGAGATCTGAACCTACTGTAGACAGCAACCACGAAGCTAATGAACTATCCTGTTTCACCGATTGCACATAGACAGGATTGAGTATCCTTTCTCCAGTTGAACTCTGAACATACTTCGTTGGTTTAGGTGCCTCAGGATCCAAATACTCCTCTAAACCAAGCCCTCGAATCGTCAGTATAACTTGCTGCTTCCAGAGCAAGAAGTTTGTGTCATCGAGACACACATTAACGCGTTTATTGGAGAAGACTTGAGCAGTGGAGTCTTCATTACGACGAGCTGTTGTGGAATCATCACCAGAGTTCACCATTGCAATGGATCGAAGATAAAACCACCAATAATCGAACGGAAAAACAGCAAGAAAACAAACGAACTGAAGAACCAAAGAAGTCGAAGAAGAGAGAAAACAGAGATTTCACCTCAACTGCGTGAATCTGCAAACCACCGCAGCTTCTGCTGACCTGAGCATTCACCGTAGCTCTGATACCATGTCGGAACGCTCTCAGACGACGGTGATCGGACAGATTACAGCGGAGCTTCTCTCTGAAGAAAGTCGACTAAACCTAGAATTTGGGGAAAATGAGAATTGAAAGAGAAACGGTGGAGAAATATAATCTGGTTATTTTATTAATCATGGGTAAAGAATACAAAGTGATAGTAACAACCCAATACAATGAGATCTTAATGGGCTAGCCCAAGTCCTTCTTATTTATAGATGGACGGGTGCCTCTATTAAAATCAGATTTGGGTTTGTTACACAATAACAAACTTTCTAAACCACCTAACAACCTATAGAACAATGGAGAAGAACGCTAACAGTAAGAACTCTGTAGAAGATGGACGAACTACTGAGATACTTCAAGAAGCTTGTAGATAATTCTGGAGAACTGGAGAAATCTGGAGAAGCCTTGTAGCTCACTGGAGAAATCTGGAAGCTTCTTGAATTGCTTCTATAATGTCTAACAAGTATAAAGTTTAATTTCCTATTATACTATTTTTGTAAACATATTTTTAAAAATATATAAAAACTATGAAAAGAAGGATTTGTAATAGAGCAAAGAAAAGGAATGTGATGAGCACATGAAAAATGATGGGTCAGAAATTAGGCAGATGCATAAACAAAAGACAATTCAAATTAGATAAAAAGTGAGCATTATATGTCTGAAACACATGCAAACCAACATAGGAAAGAAAACTAAAGTAAACGTCGTACACTACTTTAAATTTTTATTATTAATTACTATTAGTGATAGAATAAATTTCGATTTGTGCTTGAGTCCGACCCGATTATAATCGGTTGTATTCGAGTACACATGAGGTTTTCTTAGTTGAATAAAATTATTTTTTAAATAATTTTTACTTCGAGTAGAGGAATTGTGGTTAGATTTAGGCTTGAATATAGATATATTTGTGTAAACTTTAGGGTTGAATAAAAAGTTTACACAAGTATGTCTATATTCAACCCAACACTAAAAATTTAGCGTTTGTGGTTAGATTTAGGCTTGAATATAAACATACTTGTGTAAACTTTTTTTTTTACACTGACAATGTATCAAATATTAATCCTTAATATAATGTACAAACAAAATTACATAGGGTACCTATTCAACCGATAAAAATAACCCATGTCATAATAATTTTACATGTTGGTTAAATCTAGGGTACATTTTTTTTCACGTCTTATGATACACATATTTTCATCCCTTCTATGTAGGCATTACGGTTAGAATCCGAATTGTCAAGGAGAATAAATCATTTTTATACGAGAATTTATATTATAGGGTCGGCTCGTCACGTTATTTATGGTTCCAATTAATGAAAAGTATTCATTTCATTAAACTTTTTCATATCATCTTTTACCTAGTGAATTTACAATTGATAAAAAATATTTTTTTAATTAATTTACAATAAATTTGAGTGAATATTCACTCGGTAAAAAAATGACATAGAAAAATATTAATGAAATGTATACATTTTATTGGTTGGACCATGAATGACGTGGCGAGTCATGCTTATGATATAATTTCTTCATTTTATATCATTATAAAAACAATCGGCATATCAAGCACAATTAATTCAATCGATACGAACACGAGCAAAATTACAAGTGTAATTAAATATTCATATAACTATTTCTAGAATAAACTATTATAAAGCATTCAAGTTAAAAAAAACTATTATAAATAATTAACCCCAAGCTATCAAACTACATATTTACACAATTTAATTATAAAGTACATACTCAATGTTAGAAATAAGTTGTAAGTAGTAATTACTTGTTAGTTTGTTAATTAGTGGGCCATAATTTGTTGGGCCATTTCTGATAAGTTGGATATGGGTTATAAATATCCATCAATGTAATAGGCTGAAATATGGGATAATTCAATTAGTTTACATTTTAATAAAACTCATATTATCGTTTCTTTGTTTTTTATACATAAATAGTGTATTTTAAGGTTTAAAATGTATGAGTAGAATTTATTATTTAAGTTTATAAATTATGTTCTAAAATTCATGATAGTGAGCAAGCATATTTGGTTGGTTGGCCAAGTTACTCATCTTTGTTCTCTCATTTTTTTAGGTCATGGGTTCTAAACCCACTATGAGCATCTACTTCCTTTCCCTAGAATCTCCCTTTCCCTCTCCTCTAAGTAGGATTAGAATTAGATAGGATTTATTAAAAAAAATCAAATAGATAATATGTATATAAAAAGTTACTCATTAGTAAATAAAAAAAATACTAAATCTCTAAATCTTAAAACAGATAAAATTGTATAGTTTAAAGACAACATAACTTATGTATTGAATAATTATTTTAATATGATATTAATGTATGGTTTATTGTTGATGTATAAATTTAGAGTTCATACAGCATATTTTATCGAATATAAACTAAAAGAATAGAAGAAATATATTTCAAAAAAATAGAAGAAATAAAGAAAACAATGTAAGGTTTTTGAATTACAGCTAGTGCTGCTTGATTGTATTCAGATGTAATAATACGTTGGATTGTCATCATAAAAGATTATTTTATTTTATTTTATTTTCATTCTTCCAAAAGCATTATAACATATATATATATGAGTTAGTATGAACTTACATAATGTAAAACTGTTTAAGTTTTACACGTTTTTTGGATCATTAGATGGGAAGAATGGATGACTCATATTAACTCTTTACTCTCTTTTTTTTTTCAATTGATAATCTTCACATATTTACTGTTAATCTCATCTATTCGTTTCACTCATCCAACGGTCCAAAAAACGTGTAAAATTTAAAGAGTTTTATACTGTGTAAACGGATTATATCCCTATATATATATAAAGCGTTATAACTATGATGATTATGCTCCCAAACAATCCTAACAAATTATACCCTAAAATTCCCATTATTCATTTATGAAGGGACAAGAGAGACAGACATGTTTCTTCAGCTTTCTTTATGTCAACTTCTTATACCCTAACAAATGATATTTACGCATAATAAGATTTAAACGGAAATAAAATACAAATATAATATTTACGTATGATAGTATCTGAATATAATAATAATATATAAAGTAAAAAAATAATTAACACCTATTTATAAATAATTTTCTGGCTTCATCACTCGTCGTATAGTTACAATTTGACCCTTGCTTGTCTAGTTGGAAGCTTATGTCACAGCGTATCTTTGTGTTGTCCGAAAAATAGACCTTTTTTTCTCTTTCTTTTTGCAGCATCAAAGTTGATTCAGTAAAGCGGAGTTGTTTTTCTTTCTGTTAGTTTCTACTTTCTGTGCACCGTAAACAGTGTCTCGCAGGACCTCACCGCACATAAGAAGCTGCAACAATGGCAAAAAACTACTACTCCCACTTCCCTTTATAGCGCGTCTCAAGCTTTGAAAACCTGGGGCTCTTCGCTTTTAATCAGACTTCATCATCATTTCAAGGAAACAAAACATGATGGGGTGGGGAAATTGTGGGTGATAGTTGGAAGACATTTTAAATACGACTCAAAATATTTTTGGTTCGAGTAATAAAAAGTTTGATATTCTTTAATTAAAATGTTGAATTTATAGTTAGTGTTCATGGGATGGAAATCATCTGCCCCCAAAGTATGCCCCCATTTGTGCCCCCACTTTAAAATAGTGGGTTTAGGGTTTGGGGTTTAAGGTTGGGGCTTAGGGTTAGGGTGTAAGGAATTAGGGGTAGGGTGTATTTTTTTAGAGTTTGGGGTTTGGGGTTTAGTATATGAAAATTAGGGTTATGGGGCAAGATTTAATTTTTAAGTATTTTTAGGCAGAGGCATAGAAGGAGGCATGGTTAGCGGGCAGGAGATTTTTACCCGTGTTCATGTGGTTATTAGGGATGGTCATTTGACTTGGACCTGATGGCAGCGATAGACGCATGATTTTATGTTAGGGTGCGAATTTATAAAAATCTTGGGAGTGAACCTATAAAATTTTAGGAGGGGCGAAAACATATTTTCAATAAAATCATGCGCATGTCTTGACTTAACCTTATAGGGTCACTTTTTTTAATATTCGAGTTTGATTTCGGGTTGGGTCATCTTTTTTAGGATGAAATGGAGTCCAATTTGGATTTAGGATTAAAAACACTCTATCCTAAATAAAAGTATAATTTTATTATAAATATTTAGGAATAATTACTATAATGTTCACTCTCTCTGTATTTTTCAATTATCATCCTATTTGATCAATAAAAATATAATAATTATTATAATGCACGTCTATATAATTTTTTCAACTAACTCTTATTTTAACAAATAAAAATGAGAAAATAGAATTTGTTTTATTTATGTTAAAATTCAGGTCGAATTCAGATTGAGTGAAACATCATTAGACGTTGAGTCAAATCAGATTCAAATAAAAATTTTACTTTTCGAATCAAATACGAGTCGACTGAAAACCCAATCCGACCCGACGCATGACCATCCTTTAACTTAGACATTAATTAATAAAGTGAGAAACATATTTATGTGGATAAGTGCATGAGGGGTCCTATGTAAAATGGGGGGACATTCATATATCTGTGTTTCGCCCTTGATTTGTGAGTGTTCTTAATCATTCCATATAGGAGCGTGGCGTTTTACATTGGCATTGAGAAAGAGAGAGAAGAAAAAAGTCACGCTTTCCCAATCCCACGCGTGAACGGTCTCTCATGCCTTCAAATTTCAAACCCCAAGGCTCCTTCATCACACCACTTATAAACCCCCCACCACTAGGCTCAGCTCCCAGCACTTGCAAAAAACACAGAGCTCTTGTTGTTGTTTTCTTCACCAGACAGCTCCCATAATTTGCCATCTCGCGGCTTATTACAACCATGTCGGCTGTGAGTTTTCTGTGTCTGTTGTGTACTTGTGTTGCTTTGGAGGTTATGTTCTGTTGCAGGTGCTGATAATGTGGTTCAACTTATTGCAGATGCTTCAAGTTAGAGTTCCAAACCTTGATTGTGAGGGCTGTGCTTCCAAGTTAAAGAAAGCTCTCTTAAAGCTCAAAGGTACTTAAAATGAGTTTACATTTCCTCTATCCGTTGATTTTTCCTTGTTTCTCTTTTATCAACTCTAGCTTTGCCGAAGTTCGTGTGCATGCAGGGACGAATCTAGAAATTTTTTAAAAAATCGAAATGAATTTAGAATTTAAAATTTTATTGTCTACCCCTTATGGCTGCATGCACTACATAAACACTTGCAATAGGCCGGGTACGGGAGCCATGCACACCATTGACATAATAACTCTTTTAGTTCATGAGCTATGGCACATCATTGGTATAATAAAGCCTTTGGGATACAAGAGTTATCGACGACATTGATTTGGTGTCGATAATCTTGACACGTACACTTCTCACTCCGATAAATCAATCTTATAAAAGAGAATAACGATCTCGTGACACAAAAATGACCCAATTCTAGATCTTGGTCCGTTTTTGGAGTAACGATGCTAAAAATGGGCCAAATCTGGCTAGAAACCGACAATGGGCCAAACTATTTTGGATAGCCCAACTATGCTCTATTATACTAACAACATCAGCTCCACATGCATTTTGTTCTTTTTTTAGGGGTTGAAGAAGTGGAAGTAGAAATGGAGATCCAAAAGATTACAGTCCGAGGCTATGCCCTGGAAGAAAAGAAGGTGCTGAAAGCCATTAAACGGTCGGGGAAAGCGGCGGAGCCGTGGCCGTTTCCGGGATACTCCCACCACTACGCATCCTTTTACAAGTATCCAACCTATATAATGAACCATTACTATGACTATTACAAAAACGAAGGTTCCAATGGTGTTCATACTTTCTTCCACACTCCGGCTGTTTACTCCGTCGCCGTGGCTTCCGATGAGGCCGTTGCTTCGCTTTTCAGTGACGATAATCCGCATGCTTGCTCGATCATGTGATCGTAATATATATTCTTTTTAATTTTGTATTTGGAAAGAACTCAGTTTTTGTTTTGGGTTGTTATGCTGCTTGCTTTTTTGAGTGTTTGCCAAATATGATTTACAACATGTAATTTGGTAGACATTTTTTTACTCTTGTATTGCTTCTAGTTTTACCTAAAAAATCTTAAATTTAAAGGTCGGTCTAGCGAGATTGAGGTACTAAAATGTTCAAACAATGTTAAAAATTTAAATATTATTGTTTTAAATTAAATAATATATGTCAAAATAACCACTCATAATAAACTTCTGTAGTGCACGATCTCTCTTCCGGAGACCAAACTATATATATGTGATGGGAGGGATTTGCCCCCTTTAATTTCTGGGTTTATTTACTATTTATCTCCCTTTTAATTTTTGAAACTAATTAAACTAAACTTTGTCCCAAATTTTTGAGTTCATTTATATTTTATGTCTTTATTTGTTTGAAACTAGATAAATTAAATGTTTGTTTTCTTTCATTTCAGTTTGAAACATTGAACTTAAGCAAATTAAATTCTAGTCCATTTTTGTTTAAATACTTTTTATGTCTCTGATAATTTTAGAATTAGATAGATCAAATTTTGACGTCAATATTCAAAATGTAAATTGATGATTTAACGATTAAACTTTGACCCATCATTTTATTGTCATTTATATTTGACCTTCAATATTTCATTCTAATTTTATTTTTTTCTTTAATTTCTAACTATAAAAAATATTGATAATATTAGTGTTGTAAATGAGACGAGATAGATCGCGAGCTACTCGAGCTCGACTCGGTCAAAGCTCGTTCAAAGCTCGACTCGATTGGACTCGACTCGAGCTCGAGCTCGGCTCGAGTTCTTGACGAGCCGAGCCGAGCCACTTGATACCCGACTCGAAAAGCTCACGAGCTACTCGAAAATATAATATACTAGAATTTTTTATTTTTTATAATTTAAAATTTAAATTCTTAAACTTAAAACCCTAAATGTAAACCCAAAACATAAGTATTAAACCATACAATCTAAATCCTAAATTCTAAACCCAACAACCTAAACCTCTAAACCCTAAACTAAGACCCTAAACCCTAAAATTAACAAGCTTGAGTTTACACAACTTGTGTATCAAAAATTTTTCTTCATAGGACTTTAAATGAGACGTGACATATGAAGAGTTACTCGAGTCCAATGCAGTCAAAGATCGATCAATACTTGACTCAATTAGGCTCGAATTAAGCTCGAACTCGACTCAAATTCTAAACGAGCTGAGTCGAGCTCAGATTTCTCAGGCTCGTTAGAAATTACTCAAACTCAAACTCGACTCGAAATCTTAACGAGCAAAGTCGAGCTTAGCACTACTCAAGCTCGACTCGGCTCATTTACACCCCTAGATAATATAGAACTAAGAGAAGACATTAATGGTGGGTATTTGGTTTGCATGGAGATGAATGGGGCTGACCTGGCAGAGTGGAGATATTCAAACAAATCATCCCCACATTAAATAACTTGTTGTTTACTTTTTCATGTCAGCAAAGGCTTCTGTTTCTCACTTTTTTGAATGGGAGAATCTTGGAAATTAAAAAAATAAATATAAAAATAAAATAAAACAAAACAAAAGCCTACCCAACTTGTCCTTAGCCATTCATCTTGCCTTCATAGTTCAGCCACCAACATGTTTGAAAGTGACTTGTTAGGAAAAGGGGAATGAAAAATTGGAAACTGCCATCAAATTTGTGGACCCTCTACTGTACTTTATTCTGTAATTTCAATATTTAAGAGACAAAATAAATAAAATTTATTATTAAATGTATATTTTGTGCTTAATAGTCATAAGGATCTCGATTAATTATAAAATCGATTTGTGTCTGAACTTTATTTTAAAAGATACATTTTTTAGTGTTAATTTTTTATTTACAATACTTGAATTTAAGACTTTGTTTAAAAACATTTATCTCTGAGGGTGACCATTCGATTAAGTCGAGTAAGAAAATTTTGAGTTGAGTCAAGTTGTTCAATTTCTATTCGAATTTAATTATAAAGATCTATAATGTAATGATACTAATTGGTTCTAATTTAAATGATATTCTAAAATCATATACGATACAGATATATATATATATATCATCATTTTTTCATATGTGATATACATATATCGAGCAGAGTTGAGAGACTCAACTTGAACCTGGAAATCAGTCCACCTATTACTAAGATTTTTCGAGTTATTCAAGTCTCATTTTATAACTCATACTTAATTAAAAAATTCGAGTGGAATCAAATTTATAAAATTATTATTTGAGTTATGTCAAATCAAATAAAAAATTTAACATTTTTAAATCGATTCAACTTTTACTCGTAGCTATGTGTTTCATCTTGTAGTTCATACTAGAGATGGACTGAAGGAGTTTGGGAGGGACGATTGTTTCCCTAAAATTTAAAATTGGTATATAATATAAAAATATTTAGAAATTTTATACATATTTCTATTAAAAATATATTTTCATGCACAACTTTATAAATTTAACGTTAATATAAAATTTTACGTCCGTCTCTTTTTTATTGCAAATACTAACCTCGGCGTACATAAAAGGTTCGCATGTAAATAAGAGTGCGGGCCTCCTCAAACTCCACACTTCATAAAAGGCCGAACTGGTCCTCAAAAGTTCATTTACTTTTTCTAATCAGCTCGATTTCACATTATTTTTCACAGCAAAATGGCTCAGGTGATTTTCCCCTCTTTGTTCTTCACGATTCTACTAACTCGCCTTTTATATTTTATCATCTTGATGTTATTCTTCTTCTTCTTCATGAAGTGATCTTGTTTCACTGTTTTAGCAGAAGGTGGTCTTGAAAGTTCTAACCATGACCGATGACAAAACCAAGCAGAAATCCATAGAAGCTGCTGCAGATATATTTGGTAATTTTGTCATACACCTTGCGTGCAATATCAATCTTTTTTAAAAAATTCAGATCTCGGTTATCTATGCTTACCCTTTTTATGGATACTTTTACAAATCAGAGGAATTACAGAGATTATGTTTGTTTATGTGGAAATTATGGGCGGACAGGGGTTGATTCAATAGCGGCGGATCTGAAGGATCAGAAGCTGACGGTGATAGGGGAAATGGATGCAGTGGCGGTGGTGAAGAAACTGAAGAAAGTAGGCAAAGTGGATATAATATCAATCGGACCTGCTAAAGAAGAGAAGAAAGAAGAAAAGAAGGAAGAGAAGAAAGAGGAGAAAAAGGAGGAAAAGAAAGAAGAGAAGAAGGAAGAGAAGAAAGAGGAAAAGAAAGAAGAGAAGAAGGAAGAAAAGAAGTAACTTTGGTGTCGATATACTCGATCCGACTCGATCGATAATTATTCGAACATTTTAAAAGAGAAGTTTGTGAAGTATCGTTCGTCGAAATGTCGGAATGTAATACTTTGCCTTGTATGTTTTTAGAGTTGCCTACCTGAGAAGGGTAAAGAAAAGATGTTTTAATTCAAGAAGAATGAATGAGCCAATGCACAATTAGCAATATGAAAGGGGTTTTGGGTTTTTTTGTTGAGTTAGTAGTGTCTTAGCAGACTATAATTAGATGGTTGATTGGTATTAGATAAAATAATGGAATTTTTCTTTTAACATGTAAGCCAAAAACCATACCTAAGCAAATTCGGATTACGGCAGAGATTCACTGGTTTTGTCCTTTTTTTCAACAAATTGAAAACTATGTCACGTACTTGGATGTTAATCTTTTTAAAAGCAATCTGTTTTATCTCTCTTCAAATAAGCACTTAAACTATACTTTTTTTATAAATAGATACTTAAATTATATGTTAGACTAAATAAGTGTCTAACATTTTATTTTGTGACTCATTTAAGGTTTTTCTATCAACGACCGTTAATTATTTTTTTATCATTCAATCAAAACATGCCACATGCCTAATTTTTATATTTTTAATTTTCTTTAGAAATCTAAATTTCTTTAAAGACTCAATTTTAGTTTCTTTCTATCAAACTTTCAAATTGCATCTCCCTCATCGCCCGACATCTCCCATATGTTGGTGGTTTCACAATTCACTGCCCAAGTGTTGGGTACCTCACCGTTCAATATTCCCACCCTCTAGTCGTCAATCAGAACCCAATCGCTCTCTTTTTTCTCATTGTTAGGTGTTCGTCGACGGTGAAATCGGTAGTTCATTGGTCAGTTTTTGACGATGAGATAATGAGTTTTTAATAGGGGGTCCGGTAAAAATAAGGGTGATCGGCGGAGGTTGTATCGGTGGCCATAGTGGAGAAATTTAGAGTTAAGGTTTGAGGCATTTTAGAGAAATTGAAGACTGCTTGGTTAATTAATATTTTTTATTTTTTATTTTCAGATTGTAATTTCAGAAAATGAGAAAACCATGCTACGTGTTTGATTTTCATTGGTTAACGAAAAAATAACATTTGTCACAAGAAAATTTTAAATAGGTCATAAAATGAAACGTTGACACTTATTTGGCCCAAAATATAGTTCGTGCACCTATATAAAAAAATGGTATGATTTGAGTACTTATTTGAATGTTAAGCTATATATATAAGATAATTATTCAATGCACAAGCATTTGTGTAAACAAAATGTTCACAATAGCCTTAGTTTTAGGGTTTAAAAATTTCGTTGGGTTTATTTTTAAGTGTAATTGTTTTGAATTTAGGGGTCGATGATAGAATTTTAAGTTTATGATTAAATTTTAAGTTTTATAAATTAAAACTTAAGTTCCTAACCATATTACCATAAACCTAAACCACAAACCCTAAATTATAACCATACACCTTAAATTCTAAAACCATAAACCCTAAAACTAAAAAATTTGAACCGAAAAAATAAAACAAAACTAAAAAATTTGAACCGAAAAAAGAAAACAAAGAGAAAGGGTTCACGAGTTTCCTTCCCTATTAGTTGAAGGGTCATTTTCCATCGAGGAATACAAGGGACAGTTGCGATCTAAATACGGCAACACTTTCGTCTCTCTGGAAACGAATTAAAAAGCAGGATCGATCACTTCTAGCATTCTTCCAATATTCGAAGTCTAATAAGAAAATCAAATTAATCAAGTTAACAAGCCATATATTATGATTTAAATTTTATTTTTAAAAAAGTTAAAAGGTTTAGTTATTCAAGTTTTTATAATTAAATATAATCTTAATTAATTCTAATTTTTAAAAATAACTTTTGTAAGTCGAATTTTGCTATCTCTATGGAGTAGTATAAAATTTTATATTTAGGAATGATAATGAAAAGGAACGGAGGAGACCTCGCCAAACCTGTTGTCGTTATCTCTACCCTTGGCATGCTTTGTACCACCTACTATTGTTCTACTCTTGGTGTGCTTTGTTATTGTTGGCATGGTTTGTACCGTCTATTGTCTCGGTCGCTATCTCCAGACCCAGACACATGTGAGTGACATTATAGTATAGTCTCGCTCATAACTGTTTTGTCCGTCCCGTGGACTGTAGTAATTCTTTTTGGTGTAAAATGAACCCAAATTTATTAATCCAAATATGTATCTCACGGTCTAAATAATTTTTAAGTACACACATGAAACAGAGGCCATAGCTCATGGCTAAACACATTCAAAAAAAACTTAGTTCATTTTGATTATTACAAAAGCACGATCATCCCATTATATATAGCATAATCAATTGCCCGACTCTTGAAGAGTTCTGCCGTCGGCAGAAGAATCAGCATTATCTGCTACAGTAAGGAGAAAACATATCAAACAAGCAAGCAAGAAAGAAACTAAATCCAAGAGAAACATAAGTATAGATTGTTACCATATGATGCACTATGCGCCTGTTGAGTTCCTTGGGGCCCTTCAGGTTTCCCAAACCACGAGCCAACAGCACCTTTAAGCTTATCCACTACGCTCTGAGTCGGACTATTCATCGAACCTGAGCCAGCCCTTTCGGTTGTTTCATCCCCTGTGCCCAACCGGCGAGCCACCTCCTCTGACTCCGTCACCTTACCCCTCGCCCTTGTTTCCTTCTCAGCCTCAGGAGATTCCTCCTTTCGCTTTTGCAAAGCCTCCGAAATCACTTCTGATAGCGCTCTATCTTCTTCCCCAGGCTTAAATTTGTCCGCAATATAGCTTTTTACCGACACTCCTTTGTCCTGATCTTGCACATGCTGCTCAGTTTCCACTTCGGTCGCGGTTCCAGAGCCAGGACCGTGTATCTTAGACATGACGGTGCTTCCCGCTCCTGCAGTAGTTGGACTCTGAAATTGAGCCTGATTTTTCTCGCCATACCCGAGCTTTGAAGCAACAATGTTCTTGGCCGACACTGCTTTATCTGCAATAGCAGATGTTGCAGACGAGATTTTCTCAGTGTAACTGCTCTGGTTCGACGGTTTGTCGACGTTATGTGTCGGCTCTTGAGGAGTTGGCTCGGGTGAGAATTGGTCATGGGTTCCGGTCGAAAAGGCTAAGTCGGATGCTCTAGCTTGAGTTGCAGAAGGTAAGTTTGGCCCTCTGCCCGTGCCTTGCTCATCATAGATTTTCATTTTATCCATTGAATGAAGAAGTGGGGCTATTCCTGTTGCTTCTCCACCTGTTACAATGTTATAGAGTCAATGCATAAGCAACAAAACTATATGTACTTCCAGTCTAGAAAATGAGTTAACCTTGTCCGGTTGAATCTGTGACTTTGGTCTGATAATTTGTAGTAGTATAAGGTTCAAAACTGTCCTTTGGAGCAGCGTCGTCTTCCTCCAACCCTTTTGGTCGTTGCAGATTAACTTTCTGTTGCCCTGGATTATATTCATCTCCCCCATGAACAAAAGTTTTTGTAGGATTGTCTTCTTTTACTTGATAACTTGACGGCAGAGGTGTGTTTTGCGGCGCTAGAGGTTCCTCGACAGTAGCGGTCGTCTTCCCAAAGTCGACCCTCGGTTGTTCTCTCCCTAGAGGCGCCTCCAAGCCACTAACGGCGCTGTGCGGTGGATCGTTGTGCTTTGTCTCGTATTTTCCGGTGTAATAGTTCTCGGATCTTTCCCTTGATGCTAGTGGATCCGTCGGCAATGCTTTTGGGGTCTCGAAATCTGTAATTCCAGGGCGGCTCAAGTCTTCTGGTTGTCCAGGGGCGACATTTTTAGCAGCGGCGGACTCGTACACTGCCAAGAACGACGGATGTTATTCAGTAATTGGTCAACTAGTTCGTATCAATTTTTGCATAGGCCTAAACCAACACCTTGTTGTTGCTTGCTAATGATTTTTAATAAGAACAGACAAATATGCCAAGTATAGTATTAAATTGCGGCCGCAACGCGACGTAACAGCAGCATCGTAACGGTTTTGGAGGTCTCCGCGACACCGCGACCGGCGACGTTACAACCGCGACCGCAATTTAATACTATGATGCCAAGGGTTATTAGAGTAATACTAGGAAACATACTCGGTGCTCCATGAGCACTAAAAGTGCTGTTCGGTGGATCATTGTCTTTTGTCCCATGGTTTCCAGTGTAATAGTTTTCAGATGCTAGTGGATGCGTTGGCAAGGCGTCTGACCTGTCGAAATTTGTAATTCCAGGACGGCTCACCTCTTCTGGTTGTCCGGAGACAACATTTTTGGCAGCGGCAGACTCGTACACTTCCGACAACGACAGAAGATTTTCTGTTAGTTAAAAACACAAACACAAACAGACACAAAAACAGACAAACATGCCAAGGAACATACTTGGTGCTCCATGAACTTCAGGATCTTGAACAATTTCTTCTTCATCATCGTCGTCTTCCTCGTCCAGGTCATGATCATCAGGGATATGAGTATGACCCTCGTGGTGATGTCCAGGGCCATGTTTCTTAATCGTATCCTTTATTTTCTTTGCCTTTGCCTTAACCTTTTTCAAAACCGATTGTTTCTCATGGTGCTGGTCGTCTTCCCCTTCTCCTGTAAGAAAAAAAATGGTCCCAAAGGTCAAAACGCAATTTCAAACAGAGAAATTTACACTATCAGACTTGAAATTTTTTCTCACCATGCTGGTGTGTAATGTTGGTGTCGTATGCCGATTGAGTCTCCATTTTTCCGGGAAAAAGCTGTGATTTGCAGAGAAAATAAACTGTTTGGTCGTGGTTTGGAAGTGTGGGTTTTATAAAGGGAACCGAAATGGCACGGTTTCGCCACCTTTGCATGGCGGTGGCACTGTGACATTGGCACACGTCGAACATGACCGACAGGAGTCCTTTCCTGCCACGTAAGTTGCATTTCTTTTGCACGTGGCATCAATCCCTTGTTTTATGATCCATTATAATCTTATCGGAATAATGCTTAAATTAAAACGACGAACTGCTTGCCTAAAAGAAGAAGGCCCCATTTGGGGTAGGTGTCTGGTGCGGAAAGGCACACGCGTACACTGACACATATCCAATTGCAATCATCAAAATACCGATAGGCACTTCAATAGTGAGTGGAAATTATTTGTATAAGATTTTTTAAATGTTTTGTTTTTCTGGAGACGTCGGCATAAAATGTTAACTACTTTCACTTTCGACTTGTTAGTAATGTTTTGCCTTTTAAGCTGTTATTTTTAAACATAATTTTTGGTTTTTTAAGTGTTCATCAGAATGAGATTAATAATTAATATTTTGTGTTCCCTTGGTTTATATGGATGGAAATCATCTGCCCCCTAAGTATGCCCTTATTTGTGCCTCCACTTTAAAATAGTGGGTTTAGGGTTTAGGGTTTGGGGTTTAAAGTTGGGGCTTAAGGTTAGGGTGTAGGGAATTAGGGGTATGATGTATTTTTTAGGGTTTAGAGTTTAGGGTTTAGGATATGAAAATTAGGGTTATGGGGTAAGATTTAATTTTTAAGTATTTTTAGGCATGGGGCATAGAATGAGGCATGGTTAGGGGGCAGAAGATTTTTACCCTGTTTATATAAGTAGCCATTTAAGGTATTGGTTTTAAAATATTAAATAATCTAGAATTATAATCCTATGATACAATTTTATATAGGATTGAATATGTGATAAACTTTTGAGATTTTAAAACCAAAATTTGAAGAAGAAAAATAGCATTTTAGCAAGTAGTTAGTGATCAAATGTGAATACGTACTTTAATTTAGTGGATGAAAATTCTCTACCTTTTTCGGTGACCCTACTTATGTCTCACACTCAAAATTAAGTTTAGGGTTTAAGGTTTAGAACTTTAGGTTAGGGGTTATGGTTCGAGTTTAGAGAATTTAGGGTATGATGTATTTTTTAGAGTATAGGGTGTAGGATTTAGGATTTAGAATTTAGGGTTAGAGCTTCGAATTTAATTTTGTTGTATTTTTTAGTGTTGGGACATAAGTAGGGGCACCGAAAAGGGACAAATGATTTTTATCCTAATTTAGTGGGATTAAATATTCTGTCAATTAAATAATATTTAGGGTTTAAATTTTAATATTTTTAATTTTAACGTTGTTTTCAGAATAAATTTATGTAATACACAATCTTAAACAATTATCAATAAGTCAGAATTGAGTAACTATATGAAAATTTATATATACGTATGTAAAGTATGCTATTAAGGGATTTACTTAAAGTGTATTTATGTTTTTTAAGTCGTTAGTTAAGTATTGAATGTTAGCTGGGTTTGGAGAGAAATTCATTTAAAGTATATGAATCAAATTTTAAAATATCTATATGGATCAAAATGATGATTAATATTGAGATGTTAAGAAAAAATAAATAACATTTCCTGAATTTTAATGATACTATTTTTAACACATAATATTCAAAGTCGTTCATATAGAGTTTTAAACATACTTCATGTTAAAATTAAACTATTATTTATTTTTCCAAGCTCCAACTTGACATTAGATTAAAATAATAACACAATTGATATAACACTAATGTTTTAAAGACTCAATAAAAAATTATAAATTGAATAACTTAATTTAAAATCATCATTAGAATATCTTTAGGTCACTCAATTATTAAAAGTTGCATTTGAGTCACTCAAATATTAAATGTTACATTTGTGTCACTCAACTATGGGTAAGGTTACATTTATGTCACCCTTCATATTTAAAAAAGTATACTAGTTTAGTCATTTTTTCTTCCAAATCACTTGTATACCCTCGTTAACATTAGAGTACTTCATTTGAAATCATTAATTAATCTAATACACAAATTGATATACATTTTTAAATATGAAGGGTGACTCAAATATAACTTTACCCATAATTGAGTGATCCAAATATAACCTTTAATAATTGGATAACCCAAATGTAATCTTATCCATAATTGAGTGACCCAAATGTAACATTAACCATAACTAAGTAACTTCTGTTGTAGTTTGCCCATAAATTAAGGACAATAAATAATGAAGCAACGGTGCGCGCGCCATCCATGCAACTGGCAAGCTGAAAACAAACTCCACCGATTTAAATTTTAAGCGCCAATTCAAATTTCACGTTCCAAAAACTTTCTCACTTTCACCCGAAACCAACTCGTAGAAACCACCAGCGATGCGAACTCGATTTCTCAACGTCGATTACTTGAGCGCCTCTCAATCTCTGACCGAAACCCTAAGCTTCCTCAACCTACCACCTCCTCACTTGCCTCCTCTTATTTCTAACTTCAATGCCGACGATCTTCTTCGCTTCGATCCGTTCCTCAATGTCAACCTCCCGCTCCAAACCGAGAAATTGCCGATCGACGCCGCTCTCTCCAAGTTCTTGTCTGAAGCAATTCCTCAGTTCATTGATGTCGATATCAGAGATTTCGAGGATACTCGGTTTCCAAGTGGAAACGCCGGCGCAAGGTTCTCTGAGGTAAACTGATGAGTTCGTTTCTCTTCAGTTTTTTCAATGCGATTTCAATTTTTTTTACCTGATTTGAAATGGAAAATAGCTGATTATAATGTCAAATACGAAAATCTCGATGAAGAGATTCCGTTTTTTACGTCATTCATTTACTGAGAGCTCTCTGTCTCTCTGTTGATAGATGAATTGTCGATGCGCAAAAGTTCTTCCATATTGGAAATTACTGAGCTCTATTTTCTTAATAGAAACAATCTTAGATTTAATAATGTACAATGCTTTTGATTTCTCTCCGCTTCATATTCACATATTTTTACGTATGATTGGCTGATACCGTCATACCGCTCTCCCTGCTTATGTCGAAAGAAACCGTGAAACTGCCTATAGTAAAAAAATTTCTAAATGTTTTAGTTAATAACTAAAACTAATATCATTAGAGAATCGAGGTTATCCTGAAAGATTTGTTGTGGAAAAATTAATGTTATACATTTTGTTTTATCATCGTGAAATTTATCTTTAGGAAAAATCTTTAAAATTCAGCAGCTTTGCCTACAACGGTCTTGGTCTTTTTAACTCTAGATGATTTTATTGATGTGCAGGAAGAAGCCATGGTTTGTAATGAGGAGAAAGAAGCAGGGAGTCAGAGAACTTTTGGATCTGAAATTCTGGAGGTTAGATTTCTGAAAGCATTGAAGTAAATTTCTCAAATGATGTTGACCTTGTTTGGCTTTATTTTGTGCTCTGTAGGAACTTCCATAATGCTTAATTCATGCCACTGCAGAAGGATAATGTAACCTGTGCTGCTGATAAGGATGTTCGGAGGTTTGACGTGATACTATTTGAAACGCCTGAGCTGGATACTTTCTTGGTATTATCAATTGTCCATTATATATCTGAAAAGTGTGTTTAGTACAGCACACATTTGAAAATCTATAACTTATATATTTCTTTGCAGGATAATGCTCACTTTTCTGAGAAAGAGATTGAGACATTCCCTGGAATTCAAGAGATTAATAATGATAATAATAAGGTAGTAATTTATTGTTTGATATTTATTTTTTAAGTCTTTAGTATATCATATTTACAAATGGACTTTTCAGTCTTCCTACAGTTTCCTTAGGCTAAGCTTCTTTCCTGATGCAGACTAATCGATAACTAATCTCTGGCTGAAATTTAATAGTGGTATAGTTATTTTGATCAAATTGTGTAAAACAATGCTTTTAAGTATCTAGAGACTAGAAAGATGCTTCTTCATTTTCAGTTTATGATATTCGCAAAAAGGAAAAGCTAACTGATGCAAAAGTTATGCAGTGTTTAAAGAAGGAATATCAATGTCACTGCTTTATGTAGTTTTAACGATCCTTCAAATGCTTATAATAATTTGGTGCCTCTTTTGAATTGGATCTTTCTTCAGGATGAGACGGGCCCTATACTGCAGTTTTCTGACAAGATTCAAGAATCAGTTTATTCAGTTGAAGATGTTATTTCAGGGAGCAACATGGAGCAAAATAATTATATGCTGGAAGAGGATAGTTCTTTTGGGGACCCAAAGCTCTTACAGCATAGCACCTTCCCTTTTTTGGAGGTGGATGAAATAAGCTTGGATATCATGACAAGTCATTCTATGGATGGTGTAGTTTCTACCGTTTTTGAATCCATTGAATCCCAGCTGTGGAATCAAGACAATAATGTGCTTACTGAAATTAAGGAGCTCTTGGCCTCTATTGGGTATGATATCTCAAAGATTGTTTCTGATTGCTGTTTAGCGAAACAGTATCCGGAACCTGAGCTGGCATTCCCAGAGATGTTCGTGGATGTGAGCCTTATATGCATGGTGGAAACTCCTCAAGTTGATGGGAACTCTGAACTTTTTATGGATAAACAGGATGCTGATTATTTTTTCCCCACCAACCTGGTTATTTTTGAGGAATTCCAGATTTTTGATGTGGACCCGTCTCAAAACTTCGAAGTGTTTTTGAATAGAGAAAAAACCCATGAATCAGAAACATGTAACCGTGTATTCTGGGAAGACATGAATTTAAAGAGTTTCAGTGAATTGGTTGTTAGTCATGAACTTGTTTTGGCAGATGAAACATTCAAATCTTTGCCTATCCCGGTTCTCTCTGATTATGGAAGGATGAAGTTAGCATGCACAGCTGCTGAGGAATTACTGTCAGATTTAAAGCTGCTGCCCCTATCTGCATCTGATGGTATCTACTTGGACTGGTTTATACTGGAAGAGGATAGATGCAACAATAAAGATTACTCTCTGTTTCAGAATATGGTGCAGGAGATAGATTCTTCTGACATTGATTTTGAACAGGAATTTTTTGAGGGTAGGAAATTAGTTTCTGACTTCATTTTCTCAGATTATGTTTTAACAGTATCAGGTACTGAACAATATGAGGAAGTACCGAATGTAACTTCTGATCGCATTCCTATACTTAATGATGATCTTATGACTGTTGCGTCCAGTAGCTTACAAGACAATGGATGCCTAAAACCAGGAAACTCAGAACAATTAGCAGAAAAAGATGCCAAAAGGGCTTCATTGCTCTTCAAGACTATGTCACAATTCAATGATCTTGACTTTTTCTTGAATCCCCAGAAAGGTAGTGCTAGAGAAATTGCTGGACCTACGGCCATGTCATTCAACCCAAAGGCTGAATTTCCCAGTATTTCATCTGATCATTCAGTTGGAGCATGTGCATCTACTGGTTTGGTGTTGCAGCAGTGGGATATCATGGTTTACGATATAAAATTGTCAGATGATATCATGACACTCTTTGAAAATTTTGAGAAGTGCTATCTAGATATCTTGCAGAATGAGACAGAGCTAATTTCATTTTTACATGAAGATAAGTTTGAATTGCTTAGCCTTCCAAAGCAAAAGTTAATGGACTGTGTTAAGAAAAAAATGGCACGAAGAAATACTTCCTGTAATGATGATGACATTATGGCATTTGTTACGCTGTGTGCAATTAAGCAAATGGCTTGGTACATGTGTTTCTACGGCATCCATGCAGCTCACTTATATGTGGACAAGCTATGTCGAAGCCTTGGCTGCATTAAGTCAAGATTAAATTACCTTCATTCTTTGATTGAGGGTGCTCGTGGCAAGGTTGAGAAGGAAATAACCGCATCGCATCCCTCACTCTCTGTCATACAGGGAATTTTACAGTCAAAAACCAGTTCAGGTAATTCAAAGGTGTTGATCTTGGCAGAGCAAGTTTTCTGGTGGTCCTTGAAGAGTTTGTTGATGTCAATGGGATTATCCTGGAATGAGTTATCAAGTTTCTGCACAAATGCAGATCCATCAGATTCTTATAAGATGGATTCTCAGCGGATGTCAGATTGTTGGTTGGTATCTCATGAGTAAGTTCCAAACCTTCAATATCTAATATATTATGGTATATTATTTGCAAAATGTTTATCAATAACTCACTTTTGATGCTGCATAATATTTGTCCAATTTTGTTCTGTGAAAACATCAACTTAATAAAGTCGTTTCCACTGGACATGGGAAATAAAACCAACATTTCAATTGCTACATTTGTGTAACTCATGGGTTGGCCTGAGGAAGCAATGTTTACACTGTTATTGATGAAATTCTTGGTACTTGAATCCATAGAAGTTGTGCATGTTTCTAACCTCATTGTCATACTAGTTCCCCATCAATGCAGATTTGTACTCATGAATTCAATGACTTATTCCTAGTTCTCTAATTAAGTGGTATGCATCTAAGGTAATAACTATTAAAGGATTGGGGATTCTAACAGGAGACATGACTATATTCTGCAAATGCACAGATATTCCTAGATAAGATTGTTAATGCTCAGTAAATTTCGTAGATATTGTTGGAATTCAACAAATTTTAACATAGATTTAAAACCATGTAGGTTAATTGCATATTTCTCATAGCAAAAGCATGTGGGATATTTTCGAAATTTACCCAGCTTTTAAAAGCCTAAATCAAGGATTAAGAATGCAACACATTGCACATTTTGGAAAACTAAAGATAAAACTTTGAAGGGGGTGGGCCCATCTCCTGAAACTTAAGACTATGCTTGTTGTGCGGAGGTATGAAGCTATATGTGATATTTTCTTTCTTTCTCCTCAAGGAATGTTTCTGCATCTTTTCCATTCAACAAGTTCAACCTTATTGTGGAGTATGGAGGCTTTTGTGGCTCATCTAGAGTATCTTCTTTTACCCCCAAGTTAGTTGGCTTGACTCTTCTTCACTTCCTGAAGATTGAACTGGATGCCTCTTGTTCTTCCAAAGCACTTTGTGAAGGTGTTGATCTTCCCCAGACAAAAAAGAAGTTGATGGTAAGTCTCTACTTCCTTACTGTTAATATATTCGTTGATGATATCTTTACTTTATATGCTTGCAAGCAACTAATTGGAGAAGGGGAGATTCAAACCTTCTCTTTTTCTGTAGGGATCATGAACCAAATGTGTGGGTATATTATTTTTGTAATTTTAGTTTTATTCGAAGACTCACATTTTGTGTAACAAAATTTGAATAAAAATTATAGGACAAGAAGACGAATGTTTAATTTTAGTAATAGTGAGTTCAAAAGATATTGATCTATATAAACCAATGGAAATATCAATTCTGCTCCAATGTTGAAATACGTGGTTAGAGTGAGCAGTAGGAACAAAATACTGCATGTAAAGGATAGAGTTCCCCTTTGGAGTATAGACTGTGAATTTAAGCATGAAACAATTACAAATTTTTTTATCTACATCAAATAACTGCCAAAATGGGACTGCTGTAAGGGATAGGTTCTAAAACTTTCAAGTGAAAGTATTTCCTTGTGGAATTAGCTGCCTCCCTTTTATGTTGTGAACTCTTCATGTAATTGTATTGGTCATCATATCAAGTGGTAATCACTGACATACTCTGATGATGCTATAATGTTTTAGGAAGGGGAGTTTCATTCAATCCTGGGCCCCGATGATAATGTGAATTATGAGAAGTTGGAGGACCTACTGAACTTTGTACCAATTGAAGACAAGTATAATAAGGGGCCTGTCAAAAGTGGGGATAAAGAAGTACACTATATGCCTCAGCCAGTTGCAGTTGACACCAATCTAACTTCGCAGAGAATGACAGACATAGTAATTGTTGTGAACATGCAAAACTTTGATAAGGAAATGATTGTATCCAGAAGATGTACATATCAAAAAATTCTTGCAATGGAGAAAGAAGGAGCTCAAGTAGTTGAACGTGATTCAAATCTTCCTGTGGATGTCATAATTAGCTCTGCAATTTGCCTGGTATGGTATGATTGCAGAAACATCGGAAGAAAAGCTGCCACTTTGGATGAAGCATCTTCGTGCTTACAATTCTGCATTGAGAATATTGCAACTAATATTTTGACATTGCTGAGTTTTGCTTTCAGTGGCTGTTTCCTGGTAATTTTCACAACTTACATCAGTTTTTGAACTTTGGCTTTCATGTTCAGAAAAAGAGTGCGTAAGCTTCAAGAAGATAAATGCTATGTTTTGTTTCTGGGATCTTGATATGCTTAGAAGTTAGAAACAGACAGACCCTAGGTTTATGCTTGGTAGGATTATTGTTCCTCTAGCGAAAAATCTTTAATTTGCTTCTATACATTTCTTGCATTGCCTTGATATAAGATATTTTAAAACTAATTAATGACTTATAAAAACGACTTTAAAAGTAAAAATTTCAAACTGGGTTTAATTAACTTGATGCTGCTTATTCACATTCGTAGCCATCTTTTGCTGGCTTGGTAAAAATAAGCTGATTAGAAGTAGTTGTAGGTGATGTTCTTGATTGTTCACTTTAAGCATGGACTTTCTTGTAGCCTAGGTTGAAAATTAAGATGAACCATAGGGTAGACAACTTTGTTCATTGTGCTGTGCAAAATGAGACATGGTGCTCTGGTAAAGATGGAAATTGTGAACTATTTTAACTAAAACATTAAAACTATTGTTATTTGGAATTTGAATTACTATAACTTGTATGTACTTTCTGTTGAAGGTCTTTGAGGGAGACATTGGCTTCCTTTCTACAGTAATGGAATCCTCAGCTGGACTCTATGCAGCAGCAGCAAGTTTGGGGATTGACTTCCAGCTATTTTGTTCTTATTCATCTGAAACAACTGATGAAATAATACTGAACTGCATTGACTATGCTGCTAAGATGACCAGGGGCCTGTATCCAAAGATGCCTGATTCAGAAACTCTTGCGGAATCATTCCTTACTAGATTTCCGTCAGTTAATCCTTTGACGGCACATGCAATACTCTCTTCAGGAGGAATGCTGATTGAGTTCCTTGAGTGGTCACATGAACGCAGGATTCATGCGGTTCAAAGCTACGGTGTACCAGATGAGAGTATTGCTCTTTTCAGTGCTTTGTGCAAGTACGGTGAGCGGGAGGACCCAAAATCTATAATGACAGACTGCTCTTCTTCTGTATCTTCTGGTCCTAAGTCGGACAAGTGCCTTTACAATGTTGGTTATGAAGGAAAACAAGGCAAACACATAAATAGCCCAGATAAAATCAGCACAAGTTTGGATGAAACCCTGCATTACGAGCCTTTGAACCAATGCAAAGGTGATTTCGTGCATCCTTCTGGACCGTCGAAGTCATGTGACTCTTGGATGTCTACAGGTTCTGAGATGTTCCAGGAGTGCAAAAGACTAAGTTCATCTTTAAATGATATATTTGATCAAAAGCAGGAATTTGATTTCCCCCCTCAAGTTCTTGAGCAATATGATTCTCACATCTTTGAAGGTCCTAAGATGTTAAAAGAGGAAAAGAGGCCCAAACTCAGTGAACCCTTGAAAGATAATACATGGGGTTACACTCTGGGAGAAAATATGGCTATGCCGAATAGTTTGGACTGGCAAAACATCAATAACTTTGAAAATCGTCATGAAGATCTTCTAGGTGAAGTTACTGACCTTGCTAACAGTCCAATGTCTGGTGAGGGTTTCTCTTGCTTTGGTAACTCTATTCCTTTCTCCTCTTTGGTATCAGAGATAGAGAAGGATTCTACTAGAAAGTCCAAATTTGCTAGAAGATTGTCATTTTCCAAAGGCAGTCACACTGTTTTCCCATATGTTTCTGAGTTCAACGCTGGTTCAGATATTTTGAGTTCTGCAACATATCCTAGCACCCAAGAAAAGCCCATACGGGATGTTTTAGCTCGATCTGCAGCTTGCAAAGACTCACTACTAAAAAATGATGTATCAAATCATAGTGCAACATCACTCTCAAAGGCCATTCTTTCAAACCATCCACAACAAGGTTCACCTTGGACGATTGAATTTCTCAACAGAATCAGGGAGAAGAGCAGATTACGTCAGCAGAATCTTCCTTCCGATACATCTGATTCACCCTTTGAGAGATCAGGAAATATAGCAAAAGTTCCTAAGAGAAGAAGTCCTTCAATTCTTGAATTTTTCAAACACCAAGGAGGCAACAACACTCCTAGGAAAATACTAGAACAAAGGAAGCAGAAAAGACGTCCACAAGCAACCAGATTATCTAAGAATGAAAATACCTCATCCTCCCTTGTGCAAACATCGACACCCAGTGATAAGAGAGCAAGACAGGTTTGTAAACTACCTTTGGTATAATTTGACATGTAATGATGCAACTGCATGTGTCTGCAACTGAAACTGTGAACTTTTCTGCTCTAGACTCTATCTTTTGAAATGAATGGAAGTGGAAGTCAAACTAAGCTGGTTTGGAGTGACGGAGGGGCGCATGGTTTGAGTAAAAAGCTTCGATATTAGTAACATGATTGAAACAAAAGGGGTAGACCCATTTCTGGAATTAGCAGGTTGGTTCTTGACAATTATGTCCTGCAGCAGTTTCTTTTTTCTGTCAGAAAATAGCTTTAATATAGAGATAAATGATCTTATTTACATTTGCTTGTTTTATGCAGATCATCCTTTAAATATTCGATGAACTTGGTGCAGTTGTGACACTTTTTTTTAAGAATATATCCAAACGGCTCAATGGTAAGCTCCAAATAGCACAGTCCGTGTGCCACAGATATTTGATTGGCCAGAAATTTTGAACTGGGTAACCCACAGGCAGTTAGCATTTATAAAAACGCTTATCAGGCAACTCCATGTTTGAATCTCAAAATGAATTTATACTTGGACTAAAACTTTTTATTGGGTCTCTAGGTATCTAAAATTTAAAACCTCAATATCCAAATTTGCTGCTTGAGCTTTCGACCAAATTGGTTGAATCTAATTTTTCAGTGTTCCTAATAGGATAGATGAGCAACAAATGATGGAAGAATGCTATTTCACAAGTTCAAATGATAGAGATTTCTTGACTGGACATTGATGTAACTATCACACGTATTTCCTTTTAGAGGATCAACTGCTTCACCCTGCTTAGTGTTCTTTGTCCAACATGCTGCACCTTTGAACATGCTAGTTCTTCTTACCATTCTTAAGGTTTCTCACTGTCATTACAAGTTGCTGTCTTTCACCTTCCACTTCTGCAAATTTGAGACTTATTTCTGAATATCTTTCTTCCATGTCTTTAAGCTCACACTCCATAGATTTATTCCTTTCCTTAAGACCTTCCACTTCATTTAGTAATTCGGCAAATTTAGCATCACTGCTGATTTCGTAGGCATGAAAACATAAATGATCAGTCAAAGAACTCCATCCACAGTAAAGATATTGGTTAATAATTAGATGTAATTCTTGAGACAAAAAGATATGCTCATACCTTTCAACTGGTACCACTATTGTTGAGGAAGGCTTGCCTTCTGCAGCGGTCATCTTAGAGTGGAGCTTGTCTCGCGACTTTCCTTGTTCCTGTATTTTTTAACATTGCTAATATTGAGACTGGAGTAACATTCTAGAACTAAATGAAGGTCTAGAATTAAAGCAACTTCTGTCTCATTAAAACTACGAAATACGATACAAGTAACCTTTATTAACAATAAGGTTGAAACTAACATACAAGTAACATTTATTAAAACTTCAATTGTGGAGGTCTAGAATTAAAGCAACTTCTGTCTTATTAATGCATTGATAGAAATAGTTTTGATGTGACAACTTTATGTATGTCTCTATTTCTTATGTATCATTACTGCTTGCCTAAGAAGGCCATTCTGTGTCTATAGAGCTGTGTTACTAATCTCTGAAATACTTATTCTATGATTGTTTCATGAAACTAACATATCACTGTCTAGCTGCATGACAAATCTCACAAATCGATATTATTCAAAGCATTTTTGTAATTATAATCTGCAAACCTTTTGACATTGATCTGCAGAAGAACAATGACATATTTTGAGTTGTTCCATGATGCTTTCCAGCTCTTCAATCATGTTGCTGAGATTACTTCCCTTCTCTGGAGCTGAATTAGCTGATGATTTCAATGCAGCTTCCTTGAGGTTTATCTGTTCCTGCCAAAGATTGTCAAATTATTAATCTTTGCTATTGATGACTGAGAGCAAAAGTTTTTATATCGTCTAGGATGTACGGATGGGATGAAAACATAGAATGTAAACATTTCATGGTTAGATAAAGGAGGCAATATACTAATGTAGTTTTCTTCCACCATTGATATTTGTTAAATATGACACATATATAATCTTTCCATGCATAATAGATAGTATTTTTAGTTTCTAATCCTTCTATTAGAATAGCTACCTTAAGTAACCTCATTTTTTTCTGCAAACTAGTGATATCTTTGGACTCTCGAGGCGCCGAGGCCGAGTGGCTGCTCCTTGCAGTGATGTCCACTTGACCACCATTACTTCTGATTTCTTCTTCCTTCTTTTGCAGGTCATTCTTTAATTGAGATACGTGTTTTGTCAGTTTTTCTTTCTCCCTTTCTTCTCGGAGCAAGCTATGTTTTAAATCATTACACTCCGCTCTGATATTCTCCATTTCTGACTGCAAATTTGAGATCACCATCTCCTTTTTATCCTTCAAAGACCTTGTACTAATTAATTGCTTCTGTGCCTTCTCTGTTTCCTTCTTTGCTGAAGCGGTTTTTTTCTCCAATTCATCTCTTTCTTTATTCCATCTTTGTATCAGCATCTCAGTTTTTTCATTTGATGTCTTCACTTTTTTGGTTTCATCACTTTGCTTTGCCTGATCAGAAAATTGGCTTCTCTGCTCTTCGAGCTTCTTGATCTCGGTCTTGAGCATTTGAATTTCTTTTGAGAAAGCCTCCTGCTTTTCCTTCTCTTGCTTTTGTGCATATTCAAGTTGTGCAGTCTTATCATCAAGTTCCATTAACATTTCTGCTATTTGTTTTTCTTTGAGATCCAGTTGGTACGTAAGGTGTTCTCGTTCGATCGCAGTCTGATCTTTAAGTAGCCTGAGCTCTTGATTGGCTTCCTGGAGCATTTCTTCGAGATTTATTTTCTGCAACTCCAGGTCATTCGCTTCTGCAACTGCTTTCATGGTCATCTTTTCATTCTCATCAAGCCTACCGGCCATTTCAACAGAGAGCCTTTTAATTTCTTCCTGAAGCCGCTCGACATTGGCAGCATTTTTCCACCTTGTTGTTCTCAAGGCCTCCTCTGCTCGAGTAGCCCTCCGTTCCTGCTCAGTTTTGGCATGTATCATGGCATCAAGTTCTTCTTCAAACCCTTGTGTCCGATTCTCCAGTTCTTTGCTTAATTCTTTGACTTGACTTTCAAGTTCATTAATGGCAATTAAAGACTCCGAGTAGTCTTCTGATTGCTGCTTGATTTTATCCTCTAGTCTTTGCACTTGAGATTCAAGTTCATTTATAGTAGCCAAGTATTCTAAGTTCTCATTTTCTGTCTTCATTGATTCTTGTTGCTGGTTTTGCCTTAACTGTGATAAGATTTTGTCATTTTCCTGGCTCAGTTCTTCTATATGCATCTCTAACTCCTCCTTATGTTTCTTGTAAAACTCCAACTCTGCATTCAGGTCTGTGATTGTCTGCTTCATCATGCGCACTTCATCAGCATCATGTTGTTCATTCGACCGTGCCTCTTCGAAACTCGTACTTGCTTCGATCTCGCTGGAGAGGCGAGCTATTTCCCTGTTCTTTTCCTCCAGCATTTCATTGAGGTCTCTTACTGCAAGAATCAGATTAGAATTTGAGTCCTCCATCTTCTGCAGCTGCAAACGGAGATTTGCATTCAACTCCTTTTCGTGCTCCAGCTCCTGCCTAATTTCTTTTAGCAGAACCTTTGACCCCTCGTTCTCATCTTCCGATCCACTGTCACTTACTTCCTCATCCATATTTTTCTTTGACTTGAGTCGTTCAAACTCCGTCTTCACTGCATCTCTTTCTTCTTTAAGGCTGCTAATTTGTCTCGACAGATCCTGAGTCCGTTTGTTCTCCTTCAAAATCTGTTTCCTAAGAGACTGCAACTCTAATTCCGATACTTCTACCTGCCTCGATAACATGACATTTTCACTTCTGAGTTTCTCAACAGGATCTCCTGATCCCTTGTGCCACTCTCTTGGGATGTCTTCAGGGCTATTAGCTAACTCAGCTAAACTTCCATCTGAAGTTGAACTGCCCGACCAATCCGTGTTTGTTCTCCGGTGCATATTCTTTTCTGTTGTGCCGGTATCAGCTGCTCTCTGGGGCATCGTGTTTTGCCGTAGAGGTGAAAATAATCCGGCAGGGTCCAAGTCCCCATCCTGAGCAAAAATTAAGAACAGTTCAATTGTAAACTTGCATAAAACAGCCATCTGGTCCAGGTAGTAATTTCAAGGGTGCTTTAACCAAATCATTCATGCTAAAACTATACACTAAAACTATACAGGTGGGTACTTTGAACTTACTTCTGTTGAATTTTGGAGATTTTCACTGTAATTCATGCCTTGGCTGTGCAGGCTTCCCTCCCTGGAAATGGCCAAATCTTCACCATCTCCAACATATCTGATACCGAAAGTCGAATTACATATAGGTAAGCAGAACCAAAAACAAAACAAAAAAAGATAGTGAATGACTGGAGATATATGGATTATTAATGCTTGCATCACCTCTGATCTTCTGCTCCCTCAATTTTATGAATTGTCACCTATGGATCACCATGAATTTCAAAACCAAGTTAGATTGATATACCAATATTAGATTTTGAAATCAACAGAAGTTTTAGAGAAACTAACATGTAGAATGACACCGGAGTTGGCAAACTTAAGGGGCAGGGAGACTGTAACAGGTTCAGTTTCAGCTGCGAAATCAGCGAAATCGATCGAAGCTTCACCGAGGAACCCTGATTTTGAAGATCCCTGCAACAAACCAAGAACAGAAAAACCAGCAAACACCGGTCACCGGTGGAAACTCAAAGCAATGGGGGGAACAAAGGGTTGGCAAAATTTCTGAATGTGCATACATTTGAAACAACGAAATGGTAAATTTTTTCACTCAGTTTCCCTGTTTTAGTCTCCCTGATCATTTTCACAGTTTCATAAACAGGATTCTCCCACAGACAACTCCCATCTTGAGCTGCAACTTTCTCTAATCTCAGCGTCGGCTTCCCGACATCCTCCGGCACCAACGCTACCGTCACCCCCGACTTCTTCAACTTCGGCACCTGGAAAAGAAAAAAACAAAGCGGCTGAATCAGGTGAGATCTTTCCAAAAACCCATAACTCTAAATTCTTTAACTCCAAGTCTAACTCATATACCTGAGTTGCCTGAAACTGCAATTGGAATACAACTTTGATCTTCTTCTTGTCGCTCCTCCATGACTTAAACATGTTTTCGAGTTAAGTTTTCTCTGCTGAATGTTTGCTGGAAATCCCACTCAGTGCATTGGGATTCTGAACGACAAACAATGTTAGTTGATCCACAGCTTTGACAACTAAAAAACAGGGTAGTTTCTGAACAGCTGGGAATGCTTAATGTGTAGTGAACTGTTGAATTCCTTTAGTTTAAGTTTGAGGAAATTAGGGTGTTAAAAGAAATGTCAAATGGAAGATGACTCAGAGTCAAACTAATAAACGTAGTGCATTACAGAGCAAATAAAGAAGCTTCTTTATTAATATATATTAATCAAAAGAGATCTACCATATGATTCTAAGTAATAAAAGCTTAGGAATTGGAAGGTGGTTTTCTTTTGTTTGCAGCAAGGCACGAGGTGCGAAGCTTTGGCGGATGATATATAAGTTTTGATTAATTAATAGTTTTATTATATAAATTTTGGATAAATATTCTATACACAGGCGGTGGAAACTGAAAGTTTTCACAAGTGCTTTAGTTTTAGGGTATATGGAGTTAGTTTAGGGTTTAGGGGTTTAAGTGTAGGATTAGAATTTAGGGATAGTAACATATAAACCCTAAATTATAACCCTAAACCTTAAATTGAAACAACTATCCCTAAATTCTAAACTCCTAAACCCTATACCCTAAACTAACTCTCTATACCCTAAAACTAAGGCGCTTGTGGAAACTTTCAGTTTCCACCGTCAGTGTATAGGATATTAATCCATAAATTTTAAGGTTAATTTTTTAAAAAACTTTTAGGGTTAAATTTTAATACATAATATGTGTAAAAATTACATATTTTTCGGTTTAAACTATACAATCTAAAAAATTAAATCTCTCTCTGAAATCTTAAACTAAACCTTAATTATAACCTTAAATTCTAAATTTAAAACTCTACGATCTAAATCCCTAGACTCTAAATTTGACAAGCTTGTATAAATATTGGTTTACACAACTTGTGTATATTTGTTTAGATCTATTGTACAAGATAGTCATAAGGGTCTTGAGGTTAAATTTGGAATCGAGTTAAATCGGATATGTTTCTAAGATAAGTTCCTTTAGAGGTTTTTTTATTCATAAAATTTGAGTAAATTATATTTAAATAAGACATGATTTGAATCTTGATGCTATAAATGAAATAATGAGTAAAAAAAATCATTTTATAACGAATTTATACGGTACTCAATCTAAATCAGTATATTAATGAATTGAACATTAGTAATTATAATAAAAAAAATAATATGTTTTATATGTGTGTGTGTCATATTATTCTATTATTCTTTTGTAATAATGACAGGAAAACAACGAAAATAAAGTAAATGAAAAGTGAAGGAAAAAAAGAAAGGTACTGCAGGAGTTAGCACTTAGCTGTTACTTACCATATCATTAAAGCATCTTCCTTTTTTTATATTTGAAGAATGTATTTTTAATATCTTGAGAAAATCAAATGAAATTAAAAATAATTATTAGTTTTTAAAGCATTTAATAAAAAATAAAGATATAATAATTTACTGCACAAAGGATGCACAAGGCGTTTTGAAATCAGAAGTGTCCGTTGCATCAAAACCCGGAAATGGAAATTAAAATAATATTTAAAGGAATACAATGAAATGTTTCTTATAAATTTAATAAAAAATATTATTTATTAAATCATTTTTAGTTAGGTGTATATAATCACAAAAATATTATTACTAATTACGACATTATTTGTAACTGCCAAATAATTAAATCATGATTTGACCAATTTATAAGGAGTGGGTTCTCAATGTCTAGTTGGTTTTTGGAATGGATATATAAGGATGGATATAAAATAACAAGTATAATATGTATATGTTAAGAAAAAAATATTATAATCTTAAAAAATTATAAAAAATGAGTTTATGCACCTAAATTGTTGGTGACTTATTTTGTTTTTTGAAAATTTAAATTGTATTAATTGCTTATAGATTTTATAACTTGATGAGAAAATATATGTGCGTAAATTCTATTTAAATTATATTTTCTTAACAAAATTAATAGAAGTAATACAATCGTGTATGAATTGAATACATGATATGTTTTGTATTATGTGACTTGTATTTGTTCGGCCAAAATTAATAAATTATATTATAAATTTTTGAATTAAAATTCGAATTATAAGCTCTAAAGATGATGATAGTGTAATAGTTTTTTTTTATGAATTATTTGATGAGAGACAGCGATGATCATATTTAACAGAGCTTCATTATTTCCAACAATGCAAAAAGGCCTTAAAATTTATTATTGGGTGCCTTATTGTAGGTCAAATCCCCGCCAATTTTCCCTGTAGATGTGTGGAAACACGTTGTTGCATGTGCTATCATATCTCTCTTGGCCCCACGGCCACCCCTAGACTTTTGTGAGTTACTAATAATCTAAGGTTAATTTGTCAATCATGCAAGAATTTTAGATTATTTTTTATGTACGTTTGCGGTCTAAATGGTTTGAATTTAAATCATTTAAATAAAATATATCATCTTTTATTATTAGAATTATTTTTAGAGTATAAGATTATTATTTTTCATATATTTTATTTGAACTATCATCTAATAAGTATATCTTTTACAATTCTGCACCACATAAAACTTTGTATTAGCCGAGCATGTGTTTCGGGAAATTAATAGACTAATGAATGGTATGACGAAGCTGGTAGCGACAGTGGATCTTCAGTGTCAAATTTTTCGTGGACAATCGAGGTAGTGTTTTTTTTTAATATGCTGGTGTGATTATAAGATAATATCTGTTCACAAAAATTATTACTAGTATTCACAAAAATGTAATTAACGTCGAATTCAAGCTAAACGCTTAATATTTAGGCTCCGTTCAGTAAAGAAGTTGAACTTTTCAGTTGCGATGAAACGTTCGATTACTCAAAAATTGAATTTTTTAGCTGTGGTGAAACGCCTGTTTGAGCTCTAAATCAGATAAGAAAACAAGCGCTTACACCCATTCAACAGTCAAACTACACATATTTAACATTGTTTCTTCGATTGACGCTCTAACATTTGTTAAAAAAGTATTGATGAACAAGCCCTTAAATTGATGGACGGATTAATACAGAAAGTCTTGATTAGTATGATATCATGAAGATTCTGAAAATTGGGACCAATTGAGAAAGTAGACAAAGTTTGAGTATGTTTGGTGGGATAAACCCAGCCTAATAGTCAATTCTTGAACCAGATAAGAATTGGAGTTTTGGGGTTCGTGGCTAATACCAGCCAGTGTCAGGTGTCAGTGCTCACATGGCGTTTCCAACGAGGTTTTCCAAACAATGACCGATGGATAAAAGCATATTGAATTTCTCCTCTCCTTAACATGCAACAATTGTAAAGCTGTCTGTGGTGTAAAGATTAGCTTTAAAACTAATAATAGTTCGATCCAAGTGGTAAGTAGTTTTTTATTGTTTAAGTAAATCTCAAGGTCAAGACCTTGTGTATATAAAAAATCTTCGCGAGAAAATTCACTCATTAAAATTAAATGTACGATGTATATTGATTTGAATTAATCAGAATAAAACTCAAAAAAACCTAAAAAGATTAGCTTTAAAACTTATCTGCATGCCGCAGCCAATGAGTAATGGTGTGTAGGGGGCTGGGCGAGGACGGGTGTAACTCCGCTGTCCTTGTAATATGTAATGTGTTGGACCTCTCTCGTACAGCCAGCCACCTTTGTGGATAGAGTGAGTATTTAGCGAGCTGAGTCCAGTGAAATTTTTTTAAGTTAGCCGAGTCGACAAATTTTATTTTACAGTTCATTTTTATTAAATTTTTTGAGTCGAGTTGTTTAAGTTTTTGTTCAACTTTAATTGTAAATGTTTATAATGTCATGAAACTAATTGGTTCTAATTTAAACGATTTTCTATAACCATAGACAATGTACATATGTTTTTTCATATATGATATACATATATCAGACGGAGTTAAGAGATTTGACTCGAACTTGAAAATTGATCTAATAATTATTAAAAAATTTGAGTTATTCAAGTTTTATTTTACAACTCAAACTTTATATGATTTTTTTTTCTTGTCGAGTTGAATTTATATAAAATTATGATTCTATTCAAATCAAATCAAATTTTTTGTATCGAATCGAGGAGAACTTTATCAACCTCTGTTTTATTGACAGTTCAACATGCAACAACACTCTTTTTATTGTATAAGAATGTATTACATTCTCATGTCGACATTCAAACTCATACGAGATAAAAAAAATATAAATATTTTTAGTCATTAGGCTAATTAACGGATCTCTAACTTTTATTAAAGTGGTTTTCATCTGTTTCAGACTTTTAAGCTTGCCCGAGTGATCCGAAGAATTTGGGCCTGCAAATTCTAAACAGTGGTTTACTTGTTGGGTTACAGCGGCTGCCTTGGGAATGTTGGGCCACAATTCTTTTGGCATATAAATTTAAAGCCTGGGTGTTCTCTTCCATATACATATAAATGGACCATAGCCCAACTATGAGATCAGAAACTATGGCTAAGGCCCACTGTTATGTGTTTCATGGAGCATTATGCTTCCCCACGAAACTCGGGTACCCGACAATACCCACTTAGGGATGCGCATTTTACCCGACCTGGTTTGATCGGGTCAGATTTTTTATAGAAAATTTAGGTTTAGACCGGTTTTTTTAGGGGTAAAGTCGGGTCGGTTCGGGTTTAGGGTGGAAAAAATTCGACCTGACCTGAGATTAATAGTGTAATTTTTCCTTAAATTTTTTAGGTATATTCACAATAATGCTCACTCTTTATATTTTTTTTTACAATGAGGTCATTAAAATTACTTTTTTATAATTAGGTCCCTAAAATTTATTTTTTTACAATTAGGGCCCTAAAATTTATTATTTTTTAATAGCTCGGGTCGGGTTTAAGTATATAATTTTCGGGTCGGGTCGGGTTTTTTAAGGTATGCGGTCGGGTCGGCCAAAAACCCGACCCGTGCCCATCTCTATGCCCACCCCTATCTACAATAGCGATGGTAGACCTTAACTCTGGATAGAGGTGAATCTTAATTTAATTCGAGACGAATTTATGAAATTACGATTGAGTGCCTAAACTTTCTCTGACCCCAAAAAAGAATCTTCAAGGACCAAAAAACCAAGGACTTTGGGGGTGAATTATTGTACTACTATTTGAGCTCATTGGAAGGACAAAGCATCCTTGACCTAATGGGGTTTCAATAAGCGTGAAGATGAAGTAAGCCAAGGCTTCTTCAACAAACAAACACGCCTGGCAAAATGGGAGTGGTGCTGCACTTTAAATTTTCTAAGCATTGAGTTTCATTTCCAAAGTCAATGAAACCATAACATTTTCTACTCTTCCCAATCATGATTTAGTAAATATAATATCATAAAAAAAAAAGAATGAGGTCAACCAAATGATTAAGCACACAGAAAAGGAATCAAGCAGTTCATAAAAAGAAAATATATTTTTTTTGCTGTTAACAGAGAAGCAATTTCAAAATACACTCTGTTGAAATCTGTCCTTTGAAACAACTATGGGCACACCAATAACAATTAACCAAACTTTCAAACTCTTTTATTGTGGGGTGTAATATCTCTATACAATGAAAGAAAGCAACTTTATATGTACATTAAATCGTTGTTCATATCGAAATCACTACAAATATTGTCCCCGGATAAGGAACTAACGAACTCGTGTCCCGAAATTTGGGTGTCGAACTTGAATTCTGAGCTAAACATGTCATTCACCGAAGATGCATTGCTTAGTCCAGAATGAAGATCGTTTCCGTATGCTCCTTCGTTTAGAAAATACGCATTCACGAAAGGATCCTGGAAGTTTGAACTCAGACAGTGGTTAAATCCGTCGGAGGCAGCCACCGGCTTACTTGAATTAGTGAAGCTCCCGACTTCTTGATCAAGCGATAGCCACTCCGCGAATAGAAGCTTCGGTGGAATCAGGTTTCTTTGAGGGTCTTTGGAGAAGTCGAAATGCTGTGGTACGGCTTGATGAGTATTTACCAAGGATTGCTTGATGTGATTGTATGGCTCATAGCTCGGCGTTTGGTACGAGAGATTTCGAGGAGACGATGTGGAGTCTTTGTTGTCTGAGCTTGAAGTGGTGCATTGACTCCTGGTGGCCTGAGATTCGATTTCTTCGGCTTTCACAATCCTCTTCTTCAGATACGAATGCCAATAGTTCTTGATCTCGTTATCAGTTCTTCCGGGCAAGTTTTGTGCAATTTGGGACCACCTAGTCGTATACAAAACAGATCATCCTCATTAGTTCAGTAATAAATAAGAATCAATCAACACTCAATAACTAATTGAACCTAAGACTTTAGAGTTTTCAGAGCCTCCTCCCGGCCATTAAGCCGAGGACTCATCGGCAACGATAACGTTCATCAAAGGCATATCCACTAAGTTGAGAGAAATCTTTGTTGCTTACTTGTTGCCTAACAAATGATGAAGGGTGAGGATCGTCTCCTCCTCTTGCGGCGTAAACGTCCCGCGCCTTAACCCCGGTCTCAAGTAATTAATCCACCTTAATCTGCAGCTCTTCCCATTCCTCTGCAATCCTGGAGAAGTAAAATCCACACCATGTTCACTTTTCATAACTAAAATTTAAACAAAAAACCGAACATATTCGTGTCGGACAAATACCCGAGGTTGAGTAACATCCAAGTAACTAAGTTCACATACCAAAACCAGGGTAAAGTTGGTTTAGTTAATTTATCAAACAGGAAGTCATCATCAGTTCAGTTCAGTCCCTTTCACTTTTCCTCTTTTCCAGCACAAAATAAAAGAATCAATCGCTTTCCTTTTAACTCAAGATTTTTACCACAAAACTCATTCTTTGTTGACTCCCAGCATCAGCAGCACAACAACAAGAACAAAACAACACACACCGACAGGCAAACCAAGACAAGTACACACAATTTTTATTACACGACACATCAATTACTCCTTAGACATGAATTAAATTGTGTTAAAAGAATCAGACAAGGGAAATGGAGTTAACCTGCATTGATGGGAACCGAGCTCCAGCAGCCATGGCCGTGTTTGAGGACATGGTTTCTGAGCTTTAAATCTTCTTCAGGTGACCATAACCCTTTCCTGTGCTTAGCTTTTGGCTTATTTTCAGATGATTTGAAACCCATTTTTTTACTGAAATAAACCAGTGTTTTTGCCTTTGGTTATGGAGGAGACAGAGAAATTAATTGAAGGGCCAAAAGCTATGAGGCTAAGGGAAGGCAGTGTACAGAAGAAGAAGCAAAGACTGCAAAAGCAATAAATAGCCGACCCCAAAAGCTATTCCAAGTATTATAAGGATTAGTTGTGAGTTTACAGATTTTTTTAAGGGAGATGAAAAAATTAAAAATTAAACACAAGTATTAGTATTTAATTATGAGCCAACAAGTTTATTACAGAATAGATAATAATGATTACAATCTAATTGACTTTGTTGTACCTAATCTAAAATGTCTTTGATTAAGGGTAAACGGTTATTGGTAGGAACAGTACTCGATCGAGTTAGGTCGAATCGAGTGGAAGAAAATCAAGTTAGTCAAGTTAACATGTATTTTTCACTTAAACATTTTCTGAAATTTTTTAGACTCGAATTGATATGTTTGTTTGAGTTTCTACTTAAATTTAATCATAATTATTTATAATGATAGAGTAGTAGTTTGTTCCAATTTAAACGATTTCTGCTGACCATTTACTATTTACATGTATTTCTCAATATTCTTTTACATGAGTAGGTGAGATTTATAATGTTACTTAATAAATCAAATAATTATATGATATATTTATAATACTATTTTTAAAGATATTTAGAGAAAAAGTATTGATGAGAGTATAAATGAGTCAAAAGATCGATGAGAAAAAAAAAATTGTAAAGAGTTATAGTTAGAGGACCAAATTAAATAAAATGCAAAGTTAAGAGACTAAGTTGTAAAAAGAAAAAACGTTGTCAAAAAGAGAAAATAAAGTTATTCGTGAATTCATAGTTTTTAAACAATATGTGGTTCAAATTTAATCAAAATTTAAATTAAAACGGTAAATAAATTAAAAAATAAGAAATCAATAACCAAATAACAAAATAATCAAATTATTTAGCTAAAAATAATCAGTTATTCAAAAAACTTAAAATCTAAATTCTATTCAAGCTCAAATTTAAACCACTAATTTTTTTTTGAATATGCTGGTGTGATGCAAGAGTAGCATCTGTTCAACTTTCTTAGTCTTTTCAAAGACGGCACACACAACATACATTACTGGTGCTCGAACCCGGGTCTCAAGAGATGATGAACATCTACCTTTGTCACCAGGACACAAGGGGATGAGCTTTAAACCACTAATTTAAATAAACTCAAACAATTTAAAATTTTAAAAAATTACTTTTTTCCCAGTAAAATAGAGTTTCACTCACCCTGCCACACTTCGTATGAGTTCGTAACCATAATCTTAAATTTAGGATGCCACGGCAACAAGTCATTAAATTAAGGGTAAATCACATCATGGATCACTCAAATATTAGTAAGTTTATAATTGGGACACTAAATTTTAAATTACAAACAAGTCCCCCGGTTAATTAATTGTTATAAACAAATCACTCTACCATTAAAAATAAAACAGACACTAACTTTTCAATTACAATTAAGTCACTTTATTCATCAATTGTGACAATTACGTTCGTCGGCTTTCAACGTTGCAACCAGATCATTCAATTATAACTACAAAGTTAATGTCATTACACACTTAACTACATAATGACATGTTTATAACTTTTTAAAATTTAATGACTCATTTGTAATCTTAATAATAATTGAGTGACGTGTGGTGTATTTTACCTTTGAAATAACTACACATTTTTTAAGCTGGAAATTTAAGAAAATATTCTAAAATTATATTTTATATACTTTAACTTTTAAATAACCTATAATAGTGAAAGTTCGATTGATAAAAAATATTAGTAATGGTTATGAAAAAAAAAGGAATATATAAAAGTAAAAAGTAAAAGTTTTAACGTGGATAAAAAGAAAAAAGAATAGAATTTTGATTTTTCTAGTTTTAAAACTATGATGGACCTTAAAAGTAAGAGTCAGACTCAATTTGTCTAATTTCAAAATATATAGGGGCCTAGGAAGTATTTAAACCAAAAAAATATGGACCAAAGCTTGATTTTTCTAGTTTTAAAACTATGCTGGACCTTAAAAGTAATTAGACCCAGAAAACTAAGGGAAAAGTAATTTTCTTATTAACGGAGTTGGTCGTCCAAGTAGGAAGCAGCTTGGTATCGCTTAATCGGATCTCGAGTTCGAAGCCTTGTGTATGCAAAAAATTCTCGTTGGAATACTCACCCATCAAAGTGAAGCGTACGACGCTGGTCAGTCCAAAATAGTCGAGACAAAACTTTAGAGAACAGGGAAGGAAATAAAAAAATAATTTTCTTATTTTCAAAAGTATAGTGGACCTAAAAATAATTTGACTAAAATATTTAGGGCACAGTCCTACTCGTAAGGTAGCTCCGTCCCTAATAATAATAATAATAATAATAATAATAATAATAATAATAATAATAATAATAATAATAATAATAAGGAGAGAAAAATTGTTTATTGAACTTGTTTTAATACTTTACAATGCAATCTTTTTTCATTCGATCCTTTTTTGTACCGACAGCTGATATTTAAAATAAAAATAATAATCCCTGTTTTAATTGGTGCATACATTTGACCATCCAATTACTCGAATTATTTTCTGAATAAAGAAATAAAATCATTTATTTTTTTAATCAAGGGCAAGGAAAGGATTGTTGAGATTCAAAATTTTCAATCCAAATTTAAAAATAACAAAAGATTTTTTTGACACTTCATCAATGATTCATGGAAAAGTTATGTTCGGAAATTTCGATTTGATTGTAAATTTTAGAATTTTAAGTCCGGGTCTTTTTAAGTGTAAATATTTTGTGTAGGTTCAACTTTATGCTATTTAATAATAAAATATTCAACAAATTAATAAAAATTCAATTTTGACCAAATAATAAAATTTAAAATTTTATTTATTTGAGTAAAATACATCATGGATCACTTAATTATAGGTTTGCTAACAAACTTGCTACATTTCTTCTAAAGTAATAGTTTAGTCATTTAATTAAAATTTGCTGACAATAAGATCACTATTCAATCAAAATTGAAACGGATTGCTTGGTATAATAACAATTTTAGCTCCAAATTTATACATTATATTAATTTGGTCTCAATTTGAAGTGATTCAGTAAATTTAATCCTTAATATTTGAAACCTTATTAGTGAAGTGATTGTGTATACTAGCAAATGGCGTTAAAGAGCTGAGCAAAAAAAAGGGATGTTAAGGTGGGTATGTTTCGTTAGTTTTTCAGTTATCCAATAGTGAAGAGTGTATCTATCGAGCAATCACACATGTCGATTATCGAACTAAGAGACGGTACATGGAGTAAAGTAAGTGGTTTGAGGGTGTGCCAAAAGGATGCAATGTCGAACTTTTTAAATATTAAGAGTTAAATTTATTGAATTATGATCAAATAGGTCAAATTGTTATTATATCAATCCATGTTTTAATTTTAGCGAAAAATGACATGTTTGTCACAAAATTTTAATTGAGTGGTTAAATTGTTACTTTTAGAACAAAATTGTCATGTTTATTATCAAACATATATTTAAATGCAAATTACGAATTTAATAATTAAATTTTGCTAATTTTATGAACTGTGTGAATGGTGAGAACATTAAGCAATGATTAATCAATAATTCCCAATTATTATTTTTATCATAAATAATAATTTTATTAGAAACAAAATCATAATGCGAATATTATTTAGTGTCTACATTTTAACTTTTATGAAATGATTAATTAATAATTCCCAATTATGGATCCTTAACTCTTGCTTTGTTCACTAATTAACTTTTTTTAACGGTATTCATTAATTAACTTTTAAATACAAATATACTTCTCAAGATTCGGATCCTTTTAACAGATTATGCCTACATTTTAAAATTGAGACAAATAATATTTAATTGCATAAGTAGATTAATTACTATTACAATTATTATTATAGATGTAATTAAATTAATTAAGTTCGATTTGGTTTTATCTACATAAATATGCCAACTTTAACCTCCCATTGTTCCTTGTAATGACTTGCAAGAATAAACTAAACTTGTTCGCACCCTAGGCCTACTAATGCGAGCTAATATCTATTATCTTATAATTTTTTTTTTCATGAAAATTTAATTGGACCGAGTCCAATAACTAATCTTTCGTGTTCTGTTGGTCCTTATAGAGGTAGATGTTGACCACACATTTTAAAATTAATTCATGTCTAGAGCGAGAATCGAACTCTCGACCATTTATTAAGGTAGGAGAAACTCTTACTGTCTCAGTATCTCACCTAAATATCATGCTAGCTAATATCTATTATCTTATAAAGATTTCCAATAGTTTTTTTTCATGAAAATTTAATTGGACTGAGTCCAGTGACTAATCTTTCGTGTTCTGTTGGTCCTTATAGAGGTAGATGTTGACCACACATTTTTAAAATTGATTCATGTCTGGGGCGAGAATCGAACTCTCTACCATTTATTAAGGTAGGAAAAACTCTTAATGTCTCAGTATCTCACCTAAATCTCATGATTAATTTTTTTTATATTTTTTTTAGTTTATTAAACTTAGCAAATAGTTCCCACTTAAATAAAATAGAGATTAGCCCTTTTGTCTTTGAACTTAAAAAAGATTTGGGGAATAATATTACATCATGTGTATATGTCATACCATTTTTAAATAAAAAAAACATGTTGTCGAGAACAAATGAAACAATTTATATGGTTAATTAATAATAGGATTCTAATGGCAACAAATGATTATGCATTTAAGGTGACTTTTAGGTTTGTCATATTATGTGCATAAGTCTTGCATTTTGCTATAATTTTATTGGCATTATTTATGCAACTTGATTATAAAAATGTCCCTACACAAAACAAATGTGTGTATATATTATGAATAAAAGACAAATAATTTTGTTTATGTTCATATATATGTTTTGTTTGATTTTTTTTTCTCATGGTTTTATTTTTAAAAATAAGAAAAATTAGATAGCCACCGAACAAATTGTGATGGAAATTACAATTTCAAGTGTGTTGGTATCGATTATTATTAATTAAAAAATTATTATTTAATACACTACCAGTAAAATTATTTTTACAAGAATTATTTTGATGGTTTTAAGTGTATTTTTTAGTATATTTAAAAGAAATTTCGATTCACAATGTATCAGAATAATGATTTTTAATTAAAACTTTTAATTATTTTGAATGAATAGAGCCTTCTTTCCCATTGGCTGGCCTGGAAGTTAAGAAATTCACACAAGCTCGGTACTCATTTCAAAGATTCCTAATTAAAATTTAAATTAAGTTGCTATCGGAATAAATATATTTTTATGTATTTGTAATTATCAAGTAGAACTTTTTAGTGGTTCATTATTATTAGTGTTATATATATTTTGATATATAAGTTGCGTAAAAAACATTACACGACCATTCCTTAAAATCTAAATTTTTAAATTTAAAATTCAAAATTTAAAATAAAAACTCTAAACATTTAATCCTAAACTATAAACACTAACATATAAACCCTTAAACTCTAAACTTTAAACTAGTACCATAAACCCTAAATTTAACAAAATTATATAAACTAAAATTTATACCGTTTATGCATATATATATATATATATATATATATTAAAACAGCTTCTTCTTCCTCCTTAATTTGAACCAGATGAAATGACAGAACTGTTAAGGTAGTGGGAGCTCTCTTTTTGTGTAATTACTTTTTAAGTCCTCATAATTTTGAAGTTAATTAACTTAATCCTCTCGAGAGAAAAAATAGCCAATTACTTCTTAGGTTGTTGTCAGTTTTGATGCTAGTTAAGTTAAGTCTTGACTTCTATTTTTGGCCTAAATACTTCTTATATCTTTGTCGTATTCCAAATTCAACAATTTAACCTGTAATCTACCTAACTTTATTCCCGTTAAAGTCAAATTTCTCACGGCTCGACCTATAAGATAAATGAAGCAATCTCACGTAAACGTTAGTTTTCATGCACATTTATTTCCAAAAATTTCTCAAGTAATAATTAACAGGGCAAAATGTTGGTAAATAGCTGAATATAATTAATGAATTTAAAGCATGTAAAAAGAAATCTGATCTGTTTCATGCATTTGTCACGTCTGAAAAGAGGCGGGGTCATTAATCCCACATTAGAAAGGAAAAGGGCAAACATGTCTTTTGGAAAGAGAGTAATGGCCCCGTGACACATTGCAAAAGCATAGTGATGTGATCAACTTTGTCTGCAGACTGCAGGGATAGACCTAGATAGGGTTAGAGGAGGCGGTCGCCCACCTAAAAATTTGAAATTCTTATATGGTTTAAATTTTTTTAAGAATACTTTATGTATTTCTTATTGAAAATTTATTTTCTCCCCTAAAATTTTATAAGTTTACTTCCTAACATAAAGTTTTGTGTCCATTCCTATCTGCAGACCTTGTGTTGTAGGGTTAATTTGTCAGAATTGCTTAAGTCAGGTTCTGTGCTATACCAAACTTCATAAAAATATTACAAATCACCAAACCTTAGACTCAGAAAACTTCAACATTAACCTACCTCTCCCACTCTCTTTTTTATTCCTATTTATGCCCTAAAACACATATATAAAGTCAAAATAGGGCTTTTTCAACAATTAATTCCTATTTTATGCCCCGAAAGAGGCACAAAAATATTAAAACATGTAGTTCTCAATTAATTCCCAATTACACATACATACTTGTATTGAATTAGAAATTTCCGTGGTCCATGTGATGTATGTACTACTACTACTACTAATAATATATTTATAAATTAAATGTATTCATGAATTGGATGAAAATAAAAATATTTTTACTTTTCTAGATTTAATTTGTCCTTGTTAAAAAATAATTTACTTTACTATTTAAAATGTGGGTAAACTACACAAATGATCGCTTTTGTTTCATTTTTCTCTGATTTTGATCACTCAACTTTTTTGAACTTATCTTTCGGTCACTTTCATTATTGATTAATCACAAAATGACCACTCGGACATTAACTCACATTACATTTATGACATGACACATTAACAAAGAGAGTTAACTTTAATAATCAATACCGTAAGTGATCAAAATGTAACTTTTAGTAATTATATGATCAAAATCAGAGAAAAATGAAACAAAAAGTGATGGCTTGTGTAGTTTACCCTTAAATATTTGCAAAATGTTAAGCTAGACAAGTTACATAACATGTCTATTTTAAAGTTTACACCACATATGTATCCAAATATTTTTCTATAAATATTAATATTCAATGTTCCATATTCCATGTATGTATGTATGTATGTATGTATGTATGTATGTATGTATGTATGTATGTATGTATGTATGTATGTATGTATGTGCATCAAAACCATATATTTAAAGGATACATAAATCAATAAGAATTCCATTCCATAGACTTTTAATATATTTATCAAATTTTAATTTTTAACACACACACACATATATATATATAATTTATGTACAATGTTTTCAATTTCTTTTAATATATTTATCCAATCTTAATATGCTATGGTCACATAAACACAAGGAGAAAAGGCCGGATAATTATAAATAAATAAATTGTATTAACATAAAATATTATTACTAGAGCCGTCTGCTCAATTGCAATGTGCAAAGTGTTCCAAAACCATTGGACTTAAGTCTGTGTATTTTGTCAATATTTATTAAACAAGTGATCCTATTGATACTAATTATTGTTATCTTAATTTTTTTAGAATATTATCTTAATTATTTTAGATGGCTTTGGTAGATAGCAAGTCACAACTCACACGCGCCAAAAACTAATACTAATTAATTTAAGAAATGTATTTATTTTTAGAGAGAAAATATTATTGTGACACACTGTACACGCGTTGTATTATATATGTTACAAGTGTCGAGCGTTTGTAGTTTAGAATTTAGCTAATTTTGTGTTTAAAATTAAGCGATAAGAAGATTTTGTTGAACCACGCGTTCACAATATATTAATTTCATCTTTAAAAAAACTTTTAAATAGTTAAATTTCATCTCTAAATTATCGGTGTATGTTAATCAGATCTCATGTTAATAAAATCATTATAAAAATTAGTTAAATTTCATGCAAACACTTATGTGTATTTTTTTAATAATATGATGCAACATAATCGATAATTTGAGGATGAAATTGAAATGTTTAAAAGTATGGAGACCAGTTTAGAATGAGGGTCATACCTACCTTCTCCTACCGGGTCATGGCCTTTTGACTTTAAAATGCCGGAGCAAGATATCAAAGGCAGCTGAACCCGAGACCTATAATAATCTTTTAACAGGACAACAACCTTTCTTTTTTAGCCGAATTAATAAATCAAGTAAGTGAACCACGCACCAAGAGGCGAGGGTCAAGGGAGTGTTGTTAAGTTAACTGGCTGGCATAGAGGAAAGTCAAAGCTCCTATAGCGTGTGGCGAGTGGAGCGTCAACACTCCATTTCACTCGAGGGTAGAGGATTTAACAACGGAAAGCGGCTCAATAAGTGCGAAAGGTTGTCAGCTGGTTAACAAGCGAAAGGGCTCCACCATCAGCTTAGGTCTAGGTACAACGTGAGGCTTACTCTCAATGATGGTCATAATTTATGGACATGCATCGCAATTAACTACATTAAGAATTAATTTGTTGATTTTATTGAGCGCAATATAAACTATAGTTCTTTTATCTACAGAATTTACCCTTGAATGTTCAGACTATTGACGTGGCGGACGGTTAACAGTAAATAATGATATGATAGAAATAATTTAATGGATTTTTAAAATAATTAAAAATATATAATTTAAATTAAAATATCAATTATTTTTTAAAAGAATAATTGTACGATTGATATTCTAAAAGATTTAATGTTGGATGAATAGTTAAACATGTGGGAATATATTATTAGTTTAAAAGGATGGCCAAAATGGAAGATTCGATGATAGAGGAGTATAAGGAATAAGACAGTGGATCGAGGAGTAGCCTACCCCCGACCGTATCAGATCCGTCTGTTTGCATACCCTACGTCTACATCACGTATCTCTACGTTTATATATATACATACAAGGGCGGAGCCACCCTTTCAATTGACACCCCAAAATTTTTTGGAAACCTATTTTTCCTATATAATTTGTATAGAAAAATTAAAAATATGAACAAATGACACATCTTTTATGAATAAAATGACACCACTTTATAAATAATTAATCATCTTTAAATATCGTTGAAAAAAATGACACCTCTTAAATATATTTCTAGCTCCGCCCCTGTATACATATATACATGAATGTCGGGTACCAGAAATTGACCTTAATTTTGACACTCAAGCCCTTGTCACCACGACATATCGGTGAATAAAATGAACTGGAAAAAAAAATTTGAAGTATAAAAATATGTAGTTGTAATTGTAATCAAACTAATCCTAGGACTTAATGGAAACTTTTTAAAAAAGTGAGAGTCTAATTAAAATTTTTAAATATTTTTAAAAGTTTAATGGAAATTTTAACAAGTTTGAGGGGATAAACGAAAATATTCAAAAAAAAAAGTTTAATTTTAAATTTACATACATTCATATATAATTGCAGAGGTACCGGTACCGAGTCTTTGGGTAGTAGTTCGGCCGGCCCGTATTGGTTGAGTACTCGAATATTGCGGGTACCTGTAAAATCGAGTAATAAGATACCAGAATATAAAAATATGTATTTTTAAATATAAAAATTAAGATATTTTATTATTTTAATATAAAATATGTATTTATTAAATATAAAAAATTCTAATTTCAAATACATTATACATCCAGGACTTTGGTAGTCGGGTACCCGAAAAATTAGAATTTTGTGACTCGAACCCGACCCGAAAAATAGCGGGCTGGGTACTCAATCCGCGAGATGAGTTTCTTTTTATAAAACTACCCGGATTTTTTCGATCGGGTCGGGTATTTTTGAACACCCCTACTGGCAGATTACGTTACTCAAATTTGAATTACTTAGGAAGAATAACACTATTTTGGTTTAATCATTAGTTTTCAACCCACTGACCGATTAATTTAAATTGGATTTTGTAAAGGCTCATTATAGGAGTGACCTCTAATCTAATTTTCTTCCTTCACAACACCAAAACTCGAATTTCTGACCTTATTAAAGTCTATATAAGGTCAGCCGAAGTGAACCATGAGCGAAGCTTAAGTCCCTCTTCACATACCAACACTTTGGTTAAGGCCCAATGAAAAAGAAGCATTAAACCTAAGCCAGACTGTGACGACGCTTCACCAAAGGCCCAATACGATAATAATCTGTCGTTTAATACAACTACGGGTCTGCCCACGTCTCGTATGAATCAAAGTTTATTGTTCCGACTTATTATATGCGAATGTGAATTATGAACTTTTATTTGAATACTTTGTTTCATGATGCAGTTTAAGGGTGTAAACGAGCTGAGTCGAACTCGAGTAGTGCTGAGCTCGACTCGGCTCGTTAAAAATTCAAGTCGAGTTCAAGCTTAAGTCAAGTTCAATCGAGTCGAGTATTGACCGAGTCAGACTCGAGTAGCTCGCGATCTCTCTCATCCCATTTAAAGCCCTATTAAAAAAACTTTTGTTTATACAAGTTTGTTAATTTCAGGGTTTGTAATGTTAGTTTAAGGATTAGAGATTTAGGTTGGCAGGTTTAGAATTTAAAATTTAAACTTTAGAGTTTAAGACTTATGTTTAGTGTTTATGTCTCTAATTTTCTAAACTTTAATCATATACTCTAACCATAATTCTCAATACTAAACCCTAAATTTAATTTTTTTAGAGTAAGAACATAAATAAATACATAGAGAAGGGACAGATAATTTGGGGTCGAGTTTCAGTGTGTGTACTTGATATTCCATTTTCCGAAACATGAACTTAGTCCAAAATGGTGGCAAGGAATTGAACAATCTAATTTTACCAAATATAATTAACTTTTTTTATTGATCTTGCTGTATATATTAAATTATTTATTATTTTACTCATTTCCCCAATTTTGTCCATTTTTGAACTTGAATTCGTGACTTGGTTTGCAGTTTTGAAACTTCACTATTATTTCTCGTTATAACTTCTCTAACATACAAGTTTATGAGTTGTGCTTATTTAGAATTTTGTTTTGTTATCGACTGAATTTAGTTTGGTTGATATACACAAGAATGTAAAATTAAAGATAGAATAAAAAAATAAATTATAGTTTAGAATTTTAAGTGTTAATTTATATTTTATTAAAAACTAGTGGAATCAAATGATAGATGTCAATTTTCTCTAAAATATCTCAAACATTTTTGAACAAATATCAATTTCTTTTTTAAAATGGTATCAATTTCCTTTTTCTATTATAGTTTCATATAAAATGTATGAAAAACGGGTGGAATCAAATAATGATTTTTTTAAATGGTGTTAATTTCTTTAATATTTGTTATCTAATTTATTGGTTGATTAATTTAGATAGTATATTGTAAAGACCCGTTATAAGGGTAATTCTCTCAACCCAATTCTTTTCATTCACAACATCAAAATTTGAACCCTAACCTTACTTAAGGGAATATAATACCTCATTTCACTAATATTTAATTTAATCATATGTTCATAGAATCCCTTTGTTAGAATATCACATTTATAATTATTTATACTAAAAATGCTTATTATTATTATTATTATTATTATTATTATTATTATTATTTTGATCAGAAAAGTATGATTTTATTAATCGTCAAATCATACATCCACGTAACATCCACACGCGCCTCATTAAAAACCTCCCTACAACCTAATGGAGGAAAAGAGTACGACGTGTAAATGTTTAAACCGAGAAACAACACCCTAAACCGAAAAAAACAATGCTCCCTATCCACCCAACCGTATCCCACCCCACACCTTCCAAAGCTCTCATTCAGTCCAACGACAGCCTAGCGCTCAGCAGAAACAACCCTCCCGCGTCTGCCATTCCCCACCAAGCACCCCTATGTCACATTATGCACCAGCAACACTGCTGCCCACCTCTCATGCGCACATCCCAGCCTACACCGACAGAGCTATCCACTCTCACGCACCCCCTCCCCACAACCAAAACCTTCAATAACTCACCCGACACCACTCCAATAATGTCACCCCTCCCTTCGCCAACATATCCGCTATATCTATACTATTCGCCTCACAAAATACATGTAGAAAGCAAACCCTCGGTAATAAATTACACGCATCGTCGATCATACGAAACCATGACCAAAGTCTCCATGGCCTCATTATCCGATTCTCCACCCATGACAACGCCCCTATTGAATCGGACTCAATAATCACGCCAAGAGCATTACAATGTATCTCTAAAAGCAATCCCAAAGCTGCCGTTATCGTACATACCTCCGCTTCGTTCGAGTCCATCACCCCTAATGGTCCCGCAAATAGAGCTAAAATCTTTCCCTCCTCATCGCGCAATACTCCCCCACAACCTGCAGGCCCCGGCTTGCCTCTCGCCGCCCCGTCCACGTTGAATTTTACCGTTCCTGCGTACGGTGGATCCCAACTCGACAGCGGCCTCACTCGCATGCCCTCTCCCGACGGTACACACTGCCGCGGACATGCCCACCACGTCGCCTCATCCACCATTTGTCCTTCCGTTGTGACTTTCACCCAATGTAATGCTCTCAATTTAATTAAAAAACACCACCTCCTTTGTTCCCAACTTCCGCTGCCTAAAGATAACATCGTTTCGAGCCAACCATACGGACCATAACAATGCCGCGCACCCCGCAAGCCACCATCAGCGCAACAATCCTCGAAATACTCCCTCATAACATTGTCCTATGAACTCTTATATCGTCCTCGGACGGACCAATTCCACCCCCCACCATTGCAAAAAGCTATCCCATATAAACCTTATGCACTCACAATGCAATAGAATATGAGTCAGCTCATCCTCCCCCGCTTCGCACCACACACATCGCACTGCATCGTTCCCTAAATGAACTCCACGATCGCGCAAGAAGCAAAGCGTCGGTAATCGATCAATCAACGCAAACCAAAGAAAACATTGTACCTTCGGCGGGACATCGACTTTCCATACCAAAAATGCCTCCATATCCCCTCCATCCATGCCAAATCCCGTCACTAAACCCATTAAATCTCTCGTCGAAAATTCACCCCTAGGATTCAGACACCACACAAGCCTATCCACACACCCTTCGCTTAACCTCCGTTGAAGTCACTCGCGATACACCAAGGTAGCACACGTTTCTGTGATTCAACTAGTAGACTCTCCCACAATCCCCGCTGTCCATCCACTGCACACGGCACATATACATTTATCAAACCACATCTCCAATCATCGAGCACCCACCTGCCCCATAAAGCAATATAATTTTGCTGCACCTCGGCCGCCTCCAAATGAAATCTCGACGCCTCCCAAATCACCAATAATCCTCCTGATCGACCATTCGCTGCCGCATACACAAATCCAAAGTTGTCCGTATGCCACACCCTTTTCACTATTTGATCCGTGATCATCTCTAATTTCGTCTCCTGAATAAACATCATCTCCCTTTGATGTTGTCGCAAAAGCTTTTGTACCGCTCTACACTTCGAACTCGCTCCCAACCCCCGAACATTCCACGACAACACCTTCATCCTCAAATGCTATTTACGGTGTTCTTGCCGCTGCAATAAGACGGCAATATCCTTCACAATTCCCTCCTCGTTACCAATTGTCTCTATGCCTATCAATTTGCACAATTGCACCGTTTCCTTTGCTTCCTGAAAATGTTGAAAACGGCTCTCTGTCCCTATCGGATGCTCTCACGCATCTTTCACAGCCTTCCCCCTGCCATAGCGCAAATTATTTTTTTATCACCCTTTGATTTAATTTCGTTACAAGACTTAGAGTCCCATTTGGACTCAGCTGCCCTATTCTCATAATCCCCTGACCCATTGGTTTGCACTACCTTCACACGTACGGGTTGAACCTGTTCCAACGTCTCTCCCACATCCTTGGATGAACTCTCTTTTGAAGCACTATAATCCAACTCCTTTTCCTGTTCCGCAACATTCATATGTGTTTTAATAGCATCGTCCCTTACGATTACCTCCCGTCCGGGCTTATCCCCACCCTCATCCTTGTCCGCTACTACTGCGTCCTCCTCACATTGTTCCGAATCTGTCTCCTCCATACACTGTCGACAAAGTAAATCATCAACCATCGGCTCAAATTCAAGTATACGCACCTTGTACATGTGTTGTCCAACTTGAAAATCCACAATTCCCATAATCTGCTCGATGCAATCCGTCTCCACCATCACCTCGCCTCTCTCAAACGATGTCGGATCCGTCACGGAATCCTCACATCTAATTAATCGTCCCCACTTTGCCACTATCCGCTCAAAGGACTCCTTCGACCATGCATGTATGGGTAGTCCACGAATAGCTAACCACGCCCTTCGATCCCCTCTATCAATCACCGGAGTCCATCGTTGAATTGCACTAAACCACTTCGATAATTTCCCCTCCTTAAGACACTCATCTCTTTTCACAGCATCTTCAAAAATGAGTAATAGTTTGGACCTTGCAATACGCATGATTGATAGATTCTTTAATCCCGCCGTTTGTAATTCTTTTGCCAGGGATGCTAATCCCTTAGATTGTCGACTCCATCCTACCGCACAATTCTGCAATGTTTCCCACTTACTCATCTATAACTCCGATAATACCTTCCTCCTTTTTCTCCTTCCGCCCATCGCTATTACGCGTTTTCCTTGCCGCTGTCCACTCCCTATAATCGCTCGACTTCGATTGCCCATTTTCGATGTGCCGTTGTCGCTCACCAATCCAAGCCGATGATTCATTGGTAAACGATACCGATAACCTTGCCCCCATAAATCCAGGCTCCATTCAATCTATCTCGCACTCGTTGAGCCTCCAGTCTCGATCGCATTCTCACAAAGCCAAATCGCTCACCCATACGCGATTTCTTCGTTGGGATAAACACATCTAATACCTGTCCATGACGATCAAATACATGCCATAGTCCCTTCCAATGGATTTGTGTCGATAAATTACTCACGAATAACGTCCAGCCCCTATTCCTAATCAATTCTATGGTCTCTTTCCTTCCGTTCTTCCTCCCGCCGGCGCTGTCCATACTCACATTTTTTTTCTCTTAACTTATGTTTACCACATTATTATTATTATTATTATTATTATTATTATTATTATTATTATTATTATTATTCACCAACCAACCAACCAAATAATTACAAAGAATGTGAAAGTATGCCAATATTTTTCTTATTTAAAGAACAATTAAATTAGGTAAGAACCGCCAAGAAAGCAAGTATACTTGTCAAGGCATGTGTTTTTTTAGAAATGATTTTATTTCTTTAAATCATATATTTCATTTATTTATTTATAAACCATATTGGTATTATTGTAAGTTTGAATAAACATTTTTTATTAAAATTCAATTTTTAGAAATGCATAATATCCCATATAAATCAAATCAATACGTAAAAAATAAAAAATAAACAAAAGCATAAAAACGTGACTCCATAATTTATTAAAATTTTCAAAAAAAAGAGAGTAAACTATCTGTTTGACCACCAATCTATTGGGAAAGTTTTAAAATGACCACCAAAGAAAAAAACGCGTCATTTGACTACCCAAACTATTAAAATGGGATCAATTTGGCCACCTGCCGTTAAGAGGCTAACGGAAGGTGACGTGGCAGTTAAAAAATTAAAGGTATAATTACACATTTCGTCCTTACTATTTACACATTCTTTCAATTTAGTCCTAATTTTAATCTAATAAAATAAATTAATTAGGTGGTGACACGTGTCAACACCTTATTGGAGGAATTTAATTATTTATATTTAATTAATAAATTAGTTTCCTCCTCCAATCAGGTGGTGACACGTGTCACCACCTATTTAGAGGAGGAAAACAAAATTAAACGCAAATGCCACCCAGGGGAATCGAACCTGGGTGGTGTGGGTGGAAAGGCAGTGGTTAAGCCACTGCACCAAGCCCAACATTATGCTTTAAAACACCCAACTTAATATATAACTCTTATTGGTTTCTACATTTATAACCCAAAAGCTCAAACCCTAAATACTAATTTCACATATATAACCTTAAGCCTTAAACCCTAAATATTTCAAATTAATTTTACACTCAACATTTCAAATTAATTTTACATATATAAATCCTAAACCTAAACCCTAAACTCTAAAGCCCAATTTAAAATATTTGGTGTGAAATTAATTTCACATATATAACCCTAAACCTTAAACTCTAAATATTTCAAATTAATTTTACACTAAAAAATTCAAATTAAATTCACATATATAAACCCTAAACCCTAAATATTTCAACTTAATTTTACACTAAACATTTCAAATTAATTTCACATATATAAACCCTAAACTCAAACCCTAAATATTTCAAGCTTAATTTCAATTAATTTCACATATATAAACCTTAAAACCTAACCACTAAATATTTCAAATTAATTTCACACCAAATATTTTAAATTGGGCTTTAGAGTTTAGGGTTTGGGTTTAGGATTTATATATGTAAAATTAATTTGAAATGTTGAGTGTAAAATTAATTTGAAATATTTAGGGTTTAAGGCTTAAGGTTATATATGTGAAATTAATGTTTAGGGTTTGAGCTTTTGGGTTATAAATGTAGAAACCAATAAGAGTTATATATTAAGTTGGGTGTTTTAAAGCACAATGTTGGGCTTGGTGTAGTGGCTTAACCACTGCCTTTCCACCCACACCACCCAGGTTCGATTCCCCTGGGTGGCATTTGTGCTTAATTTTGTTTTCCTCCTCTAAATAGGTGGTGACACGTGTCAACACCTTATTGGAGGAATTTAATTATTTATATTTAAAATTAGGACTAAATTGAAAGAATGTGTAAATAGTAAGAACGAAATGTGTAATTATACCTTTAATTTTTTAACTGCCACGTCACCTTCCGTTCGCCTCTTAACGGCAGGTGGCCAAATTGATCCCATTTTAATAGTTTGGGTAGTCAAATGACGCGTTTTTTTCTTTGGTGGTCATTTTAAAACTTTCTCAATAGATTGGTGGTCAAACAGATAGTTTACCCCAAAAAAAAATATATTACTATATAAATAAGTACGGACAGAAAACAGCAACGGCAAAGCGTCAAAGCCATTTCTGCTCAACAATTTTAAGACCAGACTCGCTGAGTCGCTAAAACAAATCTCAAGCGATGGCTTTGCAGGTATGGGAGACTTTGAAGGAGGCGATAACTGCGTATACCGGTCTATCTCCGGCCACTTTCTTCACGGTTCTCGCTCTGTTATGGGCCGTTTACTATGTTGCAACCGGTCTATTCGGGTCATCCGATGATCACCACCATCAACGGTCCAGGGCTTTCGAGGAGGAGCAGATGGAGCCGCTCCCACCACCGGTTCAGCTCGGCGAGATTTCCGAGGAGGAGCTTAAGCAGTATGATGGGTCGGATTCTAAGAAGCCACTCCTCATGGCTATCAAGGGCCAGATCTATGATGTTTCTCAAAGCAGGTTTAAAGCTCTCTTTTTTTCTCTCTCTTTTCTTTGAAATTTTGTGTTTTTCCTTTTCAAATTTCAATTCTTTTGTTGGAAAATTAGCATTGCTTTAGTAGGGAATGAAAAAGAAAATCTGGGGGTTTCTAGAAATTACTTTAATTTGTATCTTTCTGGATTACTTTTCACTTGCTTTTAGTTCATGGTTGAACTGGGAAGCTTTATTGATTGCAGCCTTTTGCTATTCTGCTGGTTTCTTTTTAGTTTATTGATTTTAGATTGTCTTTTTTGTGTTGATCAAACATCATATTATTTTGCTACCATATGAGTTACTCCATGTAATTACAGTGAAAGTTTGCATTTTGATTTCTTAATATTGGATGATCAGTTCAAAAATTGTGTAATTAAAAGTCCTAGACTTTGACCCTGAATCACATATTTTGATTGAAAAAAATGAAAATTGTATAATATGGTGTTGTTCCCTTTCATCTAGATGTTTAACCTGTACCTTTGATCACAGGTGTTAACATGTTTTTGTATCTTGGTTGATACTTGATACTAGTATGTACTCGATTCGATTAAGCTAAGTGATGAGACCGATATGTCTGTTTTGTGAACTTTGTTTCAATCCAACTAATAGTTGGAGCACTGTTTATCAGTAGTTATATAGGGTTACACTTCTGTCTTCCTTGTCTTCCCTTTCTCTAATACGGTTAACGTGCGTGCACGAAATGAACAGAGTCGAGAAAAAGACTTGTGAGGTAAGCTTGAACTTGGTTGAGCTTAAATTGTTGTTCTTTTGTCACCTGACTTTATTCCTGTCCAATGTGACTTGAGACTTGTTGTAGTTCCGTACTGGCTTGATGCTTCGAGGTAAGCTTGAACTCATGTTTTCTCCTATTTGGTCGGATGGGTTATTGAACTTTCATTAATAATGTCAAAGAAGGTAATCGTCTGGCTTACTTTAAGAGTAACGTGCAGTCCGTACAACTGGAGTACTATATTTCGAGGCTTGAGACTTATTGTGGTTCCGTACTGGTTTGATGATATTTTGTCGTATATGAACCATACTTAACGCTTTGGAAGTGCTCGAGTATCACCCTTTCAAGTGAATTTGCACGAGGCATAATTAGTCATATATATGCAGCAATTATGCATTGAATGAATCTGATAGTCCGTGGCTGTTACCTGAAATGTAATCTTTCTTGCAGAATGTTTTACGGACCTGGTGGACCTTATGCATTGTTTGCCGGAAAAGATGCGAGCAGAGCTCTTGCAAAGATGTCTTTCGAAGAGAAAGATCTAACGGGAGACATTTCGGGTCTCGGTCCATTCGAGTTGGACGCATTGCAGGATTGGGAGTACAAGTTCATGACCAAGTACGTTAAGGTTGGAACTATCAAGAAGACAGTTCCAGTAACTGAAGGGGATGCCAACGGTGAAGCCTCGGGAGCTGCCGAAAGTGATGCTAAGCCAGCTGAAGACGGTCCATCACAAAATCCAGTTGCTGAAACAGAGGAAAAATCTTCTACTGCAGATACTAAGGACGAGTAAAATGTCCGGGCTTAGCTGTTTCCGGACATGCCAGATGAGACAGCGTTATGTCGTTCGAATGAATGCATCCTGTGAATCTTATTCCATATAAGTTAGTGCTGATACTCTTGTAGCAAACTTGCCTCAATAAATTGGGATGTTACTTGTTAGAACTTTGAGATTTCAGTTAAAAGTTGCTGTTGTTGCATTATAAGCCATTATGCATGATGAAATTGTCGAATTAAACATCGAATAAATCTTCGGACTTAGACGAATAACCCGATTTATAAACAATAACAATTGGTCAAGTCTCCAAATTGACAAGAAAATTAGGAGGTATAATTTCTTACAACCTGATGTCATCTCCATGTTTAGCCTGCATGCTGATCACGTCTGTCCACATTTTATATAATATGTAGTGAAGAAAATGAATTTGTAGGCGGCTAGGCGAATACTGCATACATAGTCTTCCTTTATTTTATTGACCAAGGTGTCTCACGGTTGGCTCAAACATTATATTTTTGAAGTTTGCCAATATTGTAATGAATTACATTGGCCAATGTACATGTTCATATGATGATAAAGCTCCAAACTGGCTTTGGTTCAAGGGAAATCGTTTAATCTTAGGTAAAATGACAAAAGATGCCCCCCAACGTTTGCATGTTTTGTCATTTGGCCCTCCTATTCTTTCTTTTGGTCCAAATATGCCCCCAACGTTTCATTCGTAGTCCAAATATGCTCCAAACGTTTTAATTTGGTCCAAATATGCCCCCGTTAGATGGAGACTGTCAGTCAACTGACGTTCAACAGCTGATGCTGACTGGACTTGCCACGTATTAAGATCTGCTGATGCCACGCCAATTTTTTTTATAAGCCGTTGATTGACAGTTTACATCCAACAAGGGCATATTTGGACTATGAATGAAACATTTGGGGCATATTTGGACCAAAAGAAAGAATAGGGGGCCAAATGACAAAATAAGCAAACATTGGGGGCATATTTGGACAAAAAAAATAGTGGACTAAATGAAAAAACATGCAAACGTTGGGGCATCTTTTGTCATTTTGCCTTAATCTTATTTAAATAAAATACGAGCATCAAATTGTTGATGGTAAAGATGGAACGGTGATGATTGTCGATATTTCGGACGGTCTATTCTTTCTAGTCGGAATAGACAAGAAAAAGAGAGGAAGAGTACGTGCTTTTTCTCGATCCTTAGAACAAAAATCAATTTATGGAAGTTGATTGTTCTTCTCGTGGTTATATTTTGTGGGGTTTGATGAAGATGTCAAATCTAGACTATATAAGATATGAAAGATGCGATAAACTTATAATATAATTATGTTTGTACGCTTAAAAGTTTAGTTGGTGGGTCAAACTAACTCGACATCTGTCTTATCATATGTGTTATCGTCTCTTGATAAAGTTATTTTAAAGAACTTCGATATTTTATACTTCAGATGACCGAAATGTCTAACAATAAAATTTATTGACACTCACAGATTTTGTGAGTTTAAAAAGTAAAATCCAGAATTAAACGTAACAAAAGATGCTATGTATAACATTTAATAAATCTAACTTAAGCATTGATTATATTCCGTTGGAAATTGTGAAAAGCTTGATGGCACACCAACCCCTATTTTCCTATGGCAAACTTCATCATCAATAAGTCAACCGTTGACATTTTGAAGATAAAAACACAAGATGTGAGTGCATCACAAATATATATAAACAATTCTGAAAATTTGTTCATACAAACCTTTCTTCTGCCATTTTCTTTTTCTTCACCACCATGAGAACCCAGAATTCTTTGCTCCTGTTTCTTACTTTTCTCATCATTCTGGGATTTATCGGATTTACCAGTTGCAGACAAATCAAACAAGAAAGCAGTGAAGACAAGTACTCCCCCATGTTCTTTAGAAGCTTCGCTGTCATCTACGGTAGCCTCGGGAAGCCTGCTGGCGGCACCGGGACAATCACCTCGGTCCATGCAGTTTCGAATCGGCTCGTCCCCGGCGGACCGAACCCGCTTCATAATTGATCGGCTTCGGCTGTGACCAAATTCCATTTATGCTACAAGATAATTGAGATAAAAGAACATAAGCCTTTCTTTAATTGTAGTAAGGTTAATGTTATCTGTAATCGAATCGAAATGAGTGTCGAATCTGAATATGTGTTATATATCTATTATCATTAATATTAAAAGTATCATTAATATTACAAGTAATATCTGTTCTGAATATACTCTCAACCATTTGACAAAGCAAACAACTATTTTCTTAAACATTGAGACAAATTGATTCCTGCAAATGTTACAGTCAAACCGATAGATTAGTAACGTAATTTTTTTGAATAACGTATCTTTTTTCTTCTTGCCAGCTTCATAAGTATTTATTGGTATTATTTTTCTTTGGATGTACATTGACCCAATAAAGATTTGTTACCTTAATGTCTATCTCTTTAACTTCGAACCCATAATATTTTGGTTTCCCAATGTCCTAATGCAACGAGTTTAATGATTAAATTTTTCGCGTTATGTTAGCCTATATAGAGAGTAGATGTTGACCATAAATTTTAAAGGTGATGTATATTCAAGACGGTGATCGAATTCTCGACCACTAGTTAAGGTAGGAGAGATTCGTACAATTCCATCTAAGTCCAGTGCTTTCGAACTCAAAATTTAATTCTGTGAGAATTATTTTTTTATAATCTTAGTATCATTTAATCTAGAGTGATGCAGCTTAAGAAGATGATAATACATACTAGTATCATTTAATCTAGAGTGATGCAGCTTAAGAAGATGATAATACATACTAGTATCATTTAATCTAGTAAGATTTAGGGATTTAGAATTTAATGCTTAAGAATTTATATTGCAGGCTTAAAATTTAGGGTTAAAGTTTAAGATTTATGATTTTAAAAATACATATTTCTTTTATAATTTAAATATGAGGATGTATACAAATTTTTTATATATAAAAACTTTATTACTATCAGAGTAATTTTTTATATACATATTGTGTAAAAAAATTATAAAAATCTGCAATTTATTTATCAAAAAATGGAATATAAATTTGTAACCCTAAATTTTAAACATACAAACTAAATCATTTAACCCTAAACTTTAAATTAAATCTATAATTATAAAACAAAAAAGTTGTGTAATTTAAAGACAACACATGTTGTATAATGAATAATTTTTATATTATTAATAATTGTTGTTTTGGCCACTATTATTCATCATATTCATAAATGGGGAACTGATAATTTCAGAAAATAGGTGATGGATGGCTAAGCCTAAGATATAATAAGATAGGCCCAACGTTTAATCTTTTTGCAATCACATGATTTTAATGGGCCGAAGAGGCATATTCCAATGACAAACAATGATGATATTTAAAGTATATTTAATCAGTATCGATTATCAGTTGATCTAATAAGATAAAATATTATTTTTAACAAATTATACGTTGAATCTTGTTATTATGAACATGGATGAGTATTAAATCGAGTTGAGTAAAAAATTTGAGTTAACGTGTCATTTTGTATATTTTAAATTTTATTTGAAATTTTTCGAGTCAAGTCAAGTCGAATTTTTCGAATTTCTGTTTAAATTTAATTGTAAATATTTATAAGGTTATGATACTAATTGATTTCATTTTAAACACCTTTTAGAATCATATACAATACATATATATATTTCTTTATCTTTTTTCACATGTGATATATATATATAACATTTGATTCGAACTTGAAAATCTATCTACTAATTACTAAATTTTTTAAATCTTATTATACAACTCAAACTTTATTTGAATTATTTTCGATTCATCATTTATAAATTTACACAATAAAAAGAAATAAAATAAATTGAAAAAAAGTCATCTTCATAATTGAATATCTATAACATTTGATTTAAATTATTTAATTCACAAATCAGATACGAATACTTATAGGCATTGTTTGACAATTAGCGGATTGCTGATTGTATTAGCTCATTCGACTAACAGATCATATTAGATGATTGTATAAAAGTGTCTGATAAAATTAATTGATAACTGTTTGATTATTTAAACAAGCAAAATGACATATAAGGATACGATTATAATTAGATTGTGAAAAATATTTTATAATATAAAGATCTATATATTAATTTATTATTTATATAATTATTTTAATATAAATATATTAATTATTAAATTTAAATAAAAATATAAATGTACGAGAATAAAAAGAAAAAAATATTACTTTATAAATGACACATATAAATACGTGAGGGTGAAAAATTAAAATAGAAAAGATTAAATTTAGGTTATTTAGATATTTTTGATAATTGTTAAGGGTAAAAGAGTATTTATAACTATTATGTCAAACCGCTAATTTTAAAAAGCTCGTATAGTGACTTTTTCAAAATTAAAAGTTTCACTTTAATCCGCTATTTACCAAACATTTAAATTTGTGAATCTAATCGTTTAAACTTTTAATATTAGTTCAAACTTTTAATTTTGGTTCAACCCGCCATTTATAAAACAGAGACATGATATCTTCATTAGTAAATTATCTAAATAAGTAATCGCAACACTTACGCAAGAGACAAGGTCAATATGAAACCAGTAAACGATTACTTAAAACATTGTAGTGTTTAGTGATAATAAGTTGATGTATTGAGATGAAATATTAGATTCATTAAGTAATTTTAGAGGTTCGAATTTTGACATTATAAATAGAAAAAATTAAATTAAAAAAGATCGTTCTTATAATAAACGTCTACAGTACCCGATTCGAATTAATCGGTCAATAGATTGAATAACGGTACTTAAAAAAACACTGTACTCTGTCTTAAATATTACAAACCCACCGAAACCAGTGTCAACTCAAGCCAAGCAGCAGGCACATGTCACGTAATTTTTACTCTTCAACGCTTCCTCATTTCACTGTTTTTTAATATTCGATAGTCATGTAAATTCTTAAATGTTAAATTCCTTATAATCGACTCAACAAAGATGGATCATTTTCACTGTTTTTCTTACCAAAACAGAAACAAATTTAATACCAATAAAACCAAAAGGTGAAGTAGAGAAAGGAGAATATGCTGTTGGTTTTACTTTCTTACACGAAACTCGAACTCAAGTGGTCGAATGTGAAGAAGGGGTTCTCTCGTTTTTAGTGTCTTAATAAAAAAATACAAATAATTAGCATTATATTTATTTATCTTCGGTTGAATCACTGTGAGTTATGGCAACACGTGGTTTCTGAGGAAAGGAAAACCCTTTGTTTGAATTTAACACTTTCCCCTTTCCTGGCTTCATCTTCAACTTCAAGGGCTTTGGAAAAACACTCTGTTTTCCTCGTCGTCGCCGGGAGTTTTTTGCCGTTTGAAGGTCGAGACTTGTGAAAAGTAAATAAATAAATGGAGGGCCGGTCGGGTGATGACTGGTTACCACCTGGATGGAAAGTAGAGGTGAGACAGAGAAGGAGTGGTAAAAAAGATAAGGTAAATTGGTTATTTTCTGTTAGTAAAGAACACCCATTTTTTCCTTTTCCTTTTCAAGGTTTTAGCTTTGAAACTGTAAGATCCTTGGTTTGTTTTTACCTAATTTTACTCCATGGGAGTTTGATTTTTCAGCTTCTGTTTTGCTGCCCCCCTCATGTTCATGTGAAAGATAAGATCTTTAAATTCAACTACTATAACTGTCATATATAGATATATATGTGTGTGTATGTATGTATGTTTTTCCCCAAACTGTTTCTGGGTGTGGCCAGGAGGAAATGATTTCCCCCTTTACTTGAGTGCTTGTAGAATACAACAGCTGCTTTATCCATCTGGTTTTATTGATGCTGGAGGGTTGATGATGCTGTAATTATGTTGTTTAATGGTTAGGTTTAGTAGATTTTAACTTGTTTCATGTTTGAAGTTATCGAAATTATCGAAAATCAAAAGATGTGAGAAATAAGGTTCTGAGTCAAGTTGAATTGCAAGGGTTTTTAAGACAGGAAGCTGAGTTTCACAAGTTATCTCTAGCATCCTTCTGCATCATGCATGCTTGCTGGTAGATCTCCGTTGTTGTCGATTCCAGCTACGTAGTTTCTTATTCTCCGGGCAGGGCATGGAGTTAACTTCCTTTGTTCCATTATCTGCTTATGAGGAGGATGTTTTTCGAAGTTGTAGTTCCATCTTTCTTCTAGGAAAGTAAAACGGGGAGCGAGTGGTATTCTCTTTAAATGAGAGGAACACTCGTAGTGTTTATGCTTTTGTTTCCCTAGTCTTTATTTACTGGTGCTTTTTTAAGTATGAGACGTCGGACCCCTAGCATGCATCAACGTTCTTCTCCGTATTTGAATGTCTTGTACCTGTTTATTTGTTTTGGTTGAGCATGATTCGGTCAAAGCTTACGTGACATTTGGGCTTTTTGCAGTGTTACTATGCTCCATGTGGTAAACTTAAATTCATTTCGAGGGCAGAGGTGACTCGTTATCTTGAAAAGTGTGATTCTAAAACAGAAGAGAAGGAAGAAGTTTCGGGCAAGAAACCTTCAAAAAATGTCTGTTGATGAAATCCGATCGTTTCCTTTTGTTTATAACTTTAAATGCATGTTGATTTTCGCCAAAATTTGTTTGACTAAACAAGAAATTTTTTATTGTTCAAGCAATATAGGTTACAGTTGAGAAGTCCGAGGCAGAAGGGTTACCTCCAGGATGGACTAAGGAAGTCAGGATAACAAAGAGGAAACATAGAGTCAGAAGAGATCCGGTACTAAACTTTTTTTCTCGAAAAGTTCTGTCTTTGATTTTTCAGTTTTTTTTCCCTTTAAATTTGATTAGTTGCCTTTACTATTAGCTCTTGACCATTGCTATGTTAATTGATATATATATTTCTGCAGTTTTACACTGATCCTGTGAGTGGATATGTGTTTCGTTCCATGAAGGATGCTCTTCGTTATGTTGAAACCGGGGAGCTCGGGAAGCTTGCCTTCAAGCCCAAGGAGAAAGACAGCAACGATGAAGATTTGGAAGAAGATAATATCGGTGTAAATGTAATCATGTTTGGTTTCTCTGAGCTTCTATATTTCCATTTCTCAGTTATTTCGCTATGAAACTGTTCGCATGTGGCCTATGTTGATACACATTACGCAAAACTTTGACCGGTTCTTGATTTTTGTTTCCTGTCCCTTAGGAGCCTGTAATTGTCGAGAGCCAGAAGGTAGCTGTGAACGGAACAATTGATGAAGTAGGGAGGCAGACCACGGAACATGTTTCGAATTCGAGTGGGGTAACAAAGGAAGAAGAAATGCTAAATTCTGCTAGTACCGGAGAACAGACATCCCTCTCTAAGCATACTCCTAATCAGCATAAAGGTTTAAATTTGCAATCCCTTGAATCTATTGTTTAATCTTTGGCAACAGCCTGATTCCGAAAGTCGGGTGTTGGATTCCACTGATATGCTTATTGACATACGATAGGGTAATGGATCTCATCCAATTTTATCTTTTATGCCTCAGCTGGAGAAGGTGCCGAGTTGAGCAGCTTGAACCTGTCTGAAGCTAACGGCTCAGAACAGATAGGGGAAAAAGATTCTCAAGAAGGTGTGCATGCTTCGGGGAATGCAGTTGGAGTCGTCTCGGGTAAACTGTTTAGAGACGATGCAAAAGACGGAACTGAAAAATCTCAACAGGGAAAGGGCAAGGCCAAGATTAAGAAAGATGTTAATGTTCCTCGACGAGCTTCAAAGCGACTTGCTGGAGTTGCACTTGATCCAACACCAGAAATAAAAGCCACTAGAGCTTGCCGAACTTCAATTAACCAATCAAGTGCAGTACCTGATGGAGCTGAGAATTCTTCCCTTAGTAACTGTATCGATAGGGCCTCTAAACAGACCAATCAACCCGAGTCTACTTTGGAAACAAATAGTGCCCTTGATGCTCCTAGGAGTAAAGAACCGATACCGCCAACAAGTAACATGCTATCTTCTGGGAACATTGCTATTACTGGAGTACATTCTGGAAAGCTTGAAAGCGATGAAAACACTAGTGACGTGCCGGGATCCGATATTGACATGCCTCTTGCAGATTTATGGACAGACCCATGCATTGCATTTGCCATTCAAACTCTAACCGGAATTCCCTGTGATACTCAAAAAATCTCCGAGTCAAACAGTGGTAAAGTTCCAGGGATTCAAGCTACTCCAGAAGCTCGCTCCGGAAACGGGATTGTTGAAAGACAAGGATGTGGTATTGATGTGCCTCCAACAGACCCAACTCTTGGGAAAGAACATGCCAGAAAGGTTGAAAAAGGCCACAAGACGGACGAGATGACCGGATCATCCCTCGAAATGCCTTTGCCAGATATCTTGGCAGACCCTTGTATTGAATTCGCAATAAAAACTCTAACAGGAGCAATTCCAGTCGAGTACGGTCTGGACAATCAGCACAGCTTTCAGCAGCAGCCAATCTCCGCCCCACACCAATCCGGTAACCACTTGACCCTGCCGGATGTTGGTATCAATAACTTCTCGCAAACTGATTTCATATGCCAGCAATACGACCTCACAGGTAAGTCCATGTCTAAAGAACATGGTATTAGAAATCCTATATACAATTACGCTCATCATCGTCGCAGTGGAGAGAGGCCATGAATGCCGAAGGCGATCGACTTCGAAGCTGTGTATAGTTCAGGAAACTAGCCGGAATTTAGAAAGAGACTAGTAACCTTGTTGTAACCTTTCCCCCTCTAATGTTTTTCATTTGTTTGAGATTTTCAGTATGATTATTGTTTCTGAGTTGGGTACACATAAGTTTAGGATGTGGTTTGCATCATTAATCTCCACTTTGTTGTCTTAGGACTCTGTAATCAAATACTTCTAACTTTTTTAGTTCTGTAAGATTCGGGAAATACTAGGATGCAATAAATAATTAAAACACTAACATGAACTTGTTAAATTTTATATATTTACTGTTCTTTCTTGATTATGAAAACAATGTAGGTACACAAAATTGCATGATTTTTTATATGCTTTTGGAACTTCCCAAATATATTCAAACAGATTTTGCTTTAAGAATGATTTTTGATATGTTTTTGGAACTTCCCAAAATTTTACATTCTTATATTTTATTTTTTCTTTTCATTTTCTAATTTTATGTATTTTTAATGATTAAGGGCTGAATTATCAAATTTGTAAACGAGAAGGACTAAGAAGGTTATTTTTATAAGATTAACCATTAAAGATAAAATGACGAATGTACATGGATTAACTTCTCTATTTTTAATAGACTATGTAATCCGAGATATAATATGAAAACAACTGTGATACATTTATCTATGAAATAATAAACCTTAGATTATTACCAAAATCACTAAATACAGTAAAAAGAACTTTTAGATTCCTTTTGAATTCAAAATTAGACAAATTGATCCCTCAAAAGAAGAAGAGCAATAAAATCTTTATCAATTTAAAAGTGAACAGTTAAGGAAAATTGATTATGTTGTTAATATTTTTTTGTCGTGTGACAATTTTGATTGGTATAATAATAAATTTAACTAAATAATTACATATTATATCAATTTGATTCTGATTCTAAAAAATAATAAATTTAACTCTTAACATTTACAAAACTAGTAAATCATGTGTTGAATTATTGAGAATCAACATTGAATTTACATATTGTGTGATTAATTTTCCTTAATTGATCAATTTTAGAATTAATAGGATTAAATTGCCTCTCCTTTTTATTGATGGGACCAATTTACACAATTTCAGAGATGAGAGTGACCAAAGAGGTATTTTACCCATTAAATACATTAACATCACGCGAAAAGCATCCCGCGCCGATCTAGGTTGCTCCTTGCCGCCAATTTCTGCACATAATAAATTGAAAGTCCTGTTGGTAAATAATCTTCTCCATTTTTCGCGTACAGAGAGAAATTCAAGCAATTATTAGTTGATCAAAAGAAAATGCAGATCCAGGTGAAGTGTAGCTGCGGAGCAGAGAAATGCCCAGAATGGGCAATCATCGAATTACAAGGCGTGGTCGAATTGCAGCCTTCTTTCCAAGATTCTCTCCAGAATCTCCCAATCGGACAGCTCTGTCGCCCTTCTTCCCAGGTTCTTTTCCGCTGTTCTTGCTCTATATTATTTACAGTAGTAATAATAATAATTAAGAGCCTTTTTTATTTTAAAAAATTATTCTGCAGGAGAACTACACTTTTACGATTGGGTATCATGAACTGACGGGGTCGAAAGTGGCGCTGAAGAAGCCCATGGTGGTTCTGAAGAAAATCAAGCGCATTGACGTTGATCAAAGTGACGGCGGCGGTAGCAGCGGTGCTTCTTCATCGAGCACGGAGCTCGATGTCGTCGGGGTTATTCGCCACAAGATTCTGTTCAAGACTAGGCCTAAGGCTCTCATTTCTGGTAAAGCTTTTTCAACTTGATTTCTCAAAAAGTTTTAAGCCCTAATAGAGAACCTAATAAAGCATTTTTTTTAAATTTGCAGTTAAAGAAAAGGCTAGTGGTACGGACGCTGTGGCACGAAAGAAATAAGTATGAAATCCATTAATACTATTTTTTGAACAATTAGAGCAGTTTAGAGTTTAGACTGAGAGTCTGGTTAATGGTGTGTGTTTTGCCACTTTGATCCATGTTGGTTGTAACTTTCTTGTCTGGTTATCGCTGTTTTCAGTTATAAAACGAGACTCGAATAACTTGAATAACTCAATATTTTTAATAATTACTTGATATCGGATGGTTAATATATATATTTCGAGTTCATTACGGAATAAGCAATTTCTATTAGGTATTATCTAACAAAAACATGCCTGCAGGGACATCAAGAAACAGGAAGAAAGAGCAAATTATGTATATAAACAAAAGAATTTATATTTATATCAACAGTAAGCTGTTGGTTCCACTACAAAGAAAATGAACATTCATTGGAAAAAAAGAAATAGTTGCAAACAAGCTTGCAGCAGAATGCCTAGGCTAGGGTTCTAGCATGGCGGGTGGGATGATCCAACAAGGTGCTGGCAGAAAACTGTCTGAAGAGAAGTCATAAATTGACTTAAAACTTCCATCTTTCAAGTTATATATGCCCATATCATGACCACCATATGAGTAATATTCGTCCATACGGCCCCAGTTATCTTCGGTGAAGTAAATACAGTTGTTTTTGCAGTCGGGAGAAGACAGAGTCGAGACCGAAACAGATTGATTTCCACCCAAGAATAGAGCTCGATCGCCTAAAGATTCAACCTCCATCCATTTTAGTCCTTCGGAATCTAGCTTATAAACATGGAACAAAACTGTTCCGTAATCAGTTTCACGTTCCCACTCCGGTAGCGGCGTCCTAGTCCAGTCCACATAGTCCCCAATGAACCTCACTACAAGTAGAAGATCCCCACACGATTCGACCAAGTAAAACGTGCAGGCGACTCTTAAGGAATCTCTTATTGCAAGTGACTTGTCAGGAAAGGGAAGAACGATATCGGACTTTTTGATGATATGGCTGCGGCTGCGGCGTAAATCCCATACTTCAATACTGTTCTCGCCACTCAATGCATAGAGATTGTTTTCATGACAGATTATATCTTGGTAAGGTGGATGGCTAACGTCGAGAACAGTCCAGGAATTGTGTGCACCACTTTCACAATATGCAATCTCTTCACTGTTGTTACACAATAGAATCAGACCATAGTTTCCATTGTTGGATTCTGGTGCTCCTGTCAGTATTGCTTTCTGGATAAAATTTTCCCTTACTTCATGTTTTCCACATCGAAACAAAAACCTAGAATTCTTATTGTTCTTGAAATAATCAAGTTTATAGCCACCATTCATGTTTCTTTCCATCTTTTTTAAACCGAGAAGGCGATCGACCGAAGGGAATTGTATTTTAACTTGCCTGAAAGGGTTGGATAGAAACGGGACAGCCTTTTGCTCCAAGAAAACTAGCCATCCATGCGATGAACCAATGCAGCAACTTTCTCTAAACTCATCTGGTGTCGTTTTCATGTTATAAACTCGATTTTCGCAGAGATTCAAAAACCCATTGTAGCCGTTGTTTTCGGCACTAGGAGTAAATCCGTCTTCAACCTCTAGCTTCGAAGGAAGCATAAGCCATGGAATCCTGGAAACCAAGTCTTGTCCAACCGAGTTCCATGAAGAACAGGCAGATTTGGCTTGGACCAGATCTATGAAATCCAACTTGTTGAAAATAGAACGCAATATTTCAAGGGGAAGTAGCTCCACAATGCTTGGTATCGATGGCGATGAATCAAGTCTTCTTCTTCTTCTTTTCATTTGATTCCTCCTAGGCCTAACTTGCAGTTTCATCTCGTGGGATACAGAAACAACTATGGAAAAGAGAGAAAACCCTATGGTATATAAAGACTGAAACTTTAAAACCCTGTTACTTGTTATCCAAGCAACCCCAATCCTATTCCTATATGATGTAGTTGACTTTAGTTTTAATCTTTTTATTTAATTTTTATATTATTAATTAATTATTTCGTTTATATGATTATACAGTTGTTAAGAAAAAATATTTTAAAGGGTTATTGTTTTCATACGGTGGAAAAATATAGTGTATAAGCATATTAATTTTATTTTAAGAACTAAAATTTAAATTCCTAACTCTAAAATTTAAAACTCAATCCTTAGCTTTTAAAACCTAAATTTTAACCTTAAACCGTAAACTATAAATTTAATATCTAAATTTCACCATCAATACATAAATTATTTTTTTATTTTAAAACTTATATTTAATTTTTCTATCATAAAGAAAAATTATATTTAACTAAAGTAAACATTACAAACGCTCAACACGAGAAAGCTCAACACTACCCGAGAACAAGGGTGAAAAGCACAAACCCATAACAAAAAACAAGGGACAAAAGGTCTAAGAAAATCCTAAATCCTTAATATCGACGGTAGATGGAGCCGAACGTCCGGACTAAACAAATGACCATTTTAACGAAAATTTTTTGACAGGACTATAAGAGGTTGAGACAACAAAGACATGCTACAAAGATCAATAAATTAAAGTGAAAACAAAATCATCACTAGAAAAGTGAGAGATTGTCGAAAAAATGCAAAAAAAAACTAACTTTAAAGAGCCTAATCATCGAATTTTAGTTAGACGAAAAGTCGAGATTAAACTAGCCAATGAAAGAAGTTGAAAAACATAGATCTAAAAAATTAATCTACAAAAAATAACCATGAGAAAGAAAGAAATATAAAAAAAGAGATTTTTCTTTTTACTAGTGACTCAAATTTTCTCTCGCAAAAAACCCATAAACAAAGATCATAATTATAAAAAAAAATCTCATTGAACAGACCAAAAATATTTATAGAAACACTCTAAATAAAAAATAAAAAATGATAGTCGAAAGAAAAAAAAATAAAGAACATGATACTTAGCAAAGGAGAAAAAATTAATCGTCGTCAAAAGCAGTAAATAGTCACCGTGAATTTAAATCACTTAGAGATAGATCAAGAGAAAATACAAAAAATTTATTTTATTAGATAGTTCTTCATTGTTCACGACCTACAATTCTATTTTATCATCAATCCGGTCACAACTTATATTTTTTTGTTTTTATATCAATGAATAATTTTTTTTCTTGTATAACTTAGATGTCACGTATTTTTCGAGAGTACTTTCCTTAAAGGCAGAATGCTCCCTTTCAGTGCATAAATTATAGTTCTTATATTTTTTAATATAAAATTGATTCATATTTTTTTTTCGAAAAATTGATTCATTTTTAATACAAATAAAGTTAACAAAAATGATTTTATTAATTATTTTTTATTTCAATTTAAAATACTACAAAGTCTTAAACTTCATTGTAGCCTCTTGAGGAATAAGCATTGTACCCTTATCCAAAATACACACATTTGTTCAAGTTGTTGGCTTTGTTTTACGCTTCAATGGCAGGCCTAGCCTCAGAAATATGCAACCATATAGCCTCCATCTTCTCCAAACCCACCACCCACCCGCCAGCCCTGGACCTAATGGTAGCCGAGTTAGCCTCCATAGCCTCCCAAAACGGCTGCGTTTTTCTCTACGGAGTAGGCCGAGAGGGACTCATGTTGAAAGCCCTGTGCATGCGGTTGGCTCATCTGGGCCTCGCCGTTCACTTCGTCTTCGACATGACCACTCCTCCGATTACTTCCAAGGACCTTCTCATAGCCTCGGCCGGCTCTGGTGGATTCTCCACCGTCGATGCAATCTGCTCGGTGGCGAAATCCCACGGTGGTAGAGTCTTGCTGCTGACTGCCCAGCCTGAAACGGGGTCCAGTGTGAAGTATGCTGACGCGGTGGCGTATGTAGCAGCACAGACCATGGCTGATGACGGGGAAGGTGGTGGTGGTGGTGGGGAGAAATCAAGAACTTTGCTGCCTATGGGGAGTGTTTATGAGGGGGCGATGTTTGTGCTGTTTGAGATGGTGGTTTATAAATTGGGTGAGGTTTTGGGAGAGAGCCCTGAGGCTATTCGAGCTCGCCACACCAATCTTGAGTGACAAAAATGGCTGCTACTGGTAGGTTCTGTATCTGCAAAAATTCCCGGTTGTTTAGCAATTTTCTGCAGAACTTAAGAATCAATTGAATGTATATATAATCATATGAAGCTAGTACTTGAATTTAGTGTACGTTGTGTGGTCTGAAACTCGAAACAATTAGGATTGTTGCATCTTGCTTTCATGAATGGTAACATGTTTGTTCTTTAGTATGGGGTATCTATGGTGATTGAACTCTGTATTTTGGATGATACATGATATCTCAGCTTTCTGACCGTCTTCGAAAATACCTTAGAAGTCTTCTCTCGGTCATCGATTCCTGTTTCATCTACGAATGGATACTCTGTGAATAGATTTCGATGCTCAAACACTTATGAAACGAACGTGACCATTACGGTAGTTTACCCTATTCTTTTTCATATATTAGGAAAGTACTTAGAGCCTAGAGGGTCATATCCATGTATTGTGCAAGAGTGTCAGAGACGGGTACTTAAGTTTGCAACATAGCTCGAGTCAGTTCTTGATGTTGAACATTGAAAGAAGAATCTATACTCTTACAAAAAACTTGGTCCCCGAAACTTTAGGAGGCTTCTGTTGAGGAATTAGATTGGGATCTTAAAGAGAGCTCGAGCTTGGTTTTATGATTGGCATGAACTTTAGATGTAGGCATAATGGACCTATCATGTGGCTTGAACTTTGCATCGTAACCATAACAAACCTATCCCGAAGAGACTAACAGATAGGGTAGTGCTTTGATCTATGTTTGAATATTGAGAGAATAAGAAAAATGAATCCTCAATGAGATATGTAGTATGTACAGCCATGTATGATCTATGTTACAACTGATTCTGGGAAGCATGAAAAACACAATAGCAGTCCTAAAATCTTTCCTATTTTTCAATTTTGTTTTAATAATCGAATGTTTATCTTCGAGCTGGTTGGAAGATATCTTCCATACCCAGGTTGCAAGTCAAACACTTATACAACATAGTTGCGATATATGGCAAACACAGTAACTCATTGTTATTTATTAGACTTAGATTTCCATTTTGTTTCTTCGGGTCAGTTCTCCAAATATCGGATTAGAAGAAGAAATTTTCCCGAACTTGCCAAAGAAACTATAACTGATCGTACAAGACTACAAGTTTCCATGATCATTATGGTTTCTCTTGTTTGCTCCTTTCTTTAACAATCATGGAAGAGGAGGGATGCTTTGTTCATTCCTAAAGAAGTTTTCAGGGTCAACTTTTGTCTTTACATGCACCAACCTGTTGAAGTTGTTTTTGAAATACTTAAGACCCCAAATCCTGGCTTGTGCATAGCTTCCTTTGTCATTGTTGATTTTGTTAGTCCCAATATCGAGATCTCTGTAATTAATATATGCTTCTCGTGGAGATTTCGAAACGAATGGAGTCATGTAATTGTAAACTCTCCTTATCCAACCCATGAACTTTTCAGAGTTTATATTTTCTTCTTCTTCCCAATTCACCAGGTACATGATGCCGTAGAGGTTACCAGCTCTGTGAGGAAATGGAGTTTCTGTCTCGGGGATCTCATCCATTTCCCCACCGTATGCTACAAGTTGCATAACTGCTGATCTGGCTTCTTCCTCATGAAACTTGCCCCACAATCCTTCAAACCCAGTTTCAGGAATAGGTTGTTTTACGAAGTCGGATTTTGCTTTGAAGAACAATTTCGAAAGAGGCGATTTTGAACTCCTATCAATTAAAGTTTCCAATGGTACACCGATTGGAGAGCGTTCAAGATAGAGATTAGATTCAGCCCAACTCATTTCGAAGCAATCTGCTTTCACTAATCCAAGTTCAGGGAATTTCTCATCCATCAATGGAATAAGCTCATGTATGCTTCCAAGAAATACGAAAGAAAAAGATGCTCGGACCATCATCTTCTCATCTTCACTTGAAGGCACCCTTGATATGGCAATTCCCATGTGTATATCTTTGGGAAGCTTGTGCGCAATATACTGCCACCGATGGACAAGTTTGGTCGCGTTTTGCTCTAACGTTCTGGTGACTCTGCAAGCAGTAACATTAGCTGGAACCGGGACTAATTTCAGTTTCCAAGCAAGGACTATCCCGAAGCTAGCCCCACCGCCTCCTCGAATGGCCCAAAATAAATCCTCTCCCATTGATTTTCTATCAAGAATTCTCCCTTTAACATCGATTAAACGAGCGTCGATTACATTATCTGCCGCAAGACCATATTTTCTATGCAATGAACCATAGCCACCTCCACTCAAATGTCCACCAAGACCGACAGTGTGGGCGATACCAGCCGGAAAGGTAAGAGTTCTACTTTTCAGTAAAATTTCATAGTACAGTTCACCAATAGTTGCACCAGATTCAACCCATGCTGTAGCTTTTTCGACGTTAACCTGAACAGATCGAAGATTCACCAGATCGATCACCACAAACGGAACCTTATAAGTTGTTGTGTAAGAAAGACCCTCATAGTCATGACCCCCACTTCGAGTTCTGACTTGCAGTCCAAGTTTTCTGCAACAATAAACTGTAGCTTGAATGTGGGACGCGTGCAGTGGTGTTACGATGGCCAAAGGTGTAGGAGTTGATGGTGTCGTGAACCGGAAATTTTGAGCAGACGACTTCAAAACAGAGGAGAAGGAAGAATTATGTCGTGTGTAAACAAGCTCCGCAATGGAAGACGAGTTCCCTAAACGAAGGGAAAGGCAATGAAGTAATTCCCGAGCAGGGTGAGCAGAAGTAGTAATTTTCCATGACAAGCAGAAGAGAATAACAAGAAGAAATCGAAACATTTTTTTAGTAACAAAGTGAGAAAACTAATTTGGTTTCTGGATATATTGCTTTGCGTTTGTGTGGTGCTAATTCGAAAGCAGTATCTTTATACTGTAAGTCGAGATTTGCCCAGATTTCTTTTAATTTTTTTTATAATCAACATTCAATAATGTAGATATTTTAATAATGTGTACCTAATCATGAATCATGATGATTCCAGTTTGGATTTAGAGTGATGGAGCCAAAAAGGGTATGCTTTATTTTAATTATTAAATGATAATTTGTAAGCTACATACGACAGTTTAGCAGGTGACATAGTGACCTTATTAATAAAGAAACTAATTTTTGGTGATCAAAACGCAAGTTTCTTGAAAGTTGAGAGACTATTTATGTAGTTTTTCCCAACTATGTATCTTATCTTACAAGCTTTCACGGTTATCACTTATCAAGGCTGCTCCAGTTTACTCTTTTCAACATTGGTGGACGGGCGGATGGTTATGGGTCAGTGGGGCCTTGACCCTCTAAATGTTGGAAAAACAATCCCTCTAGAAATTTGCAAAGTTTAAATTCCTTAAAAAATTAAATAATTTTATTATGTTTTAAATTATTAAAATATTTTTAATTAAATTATCTTTTTAAAAAACTTAAAATTTATCATTCAGTATTAAAAAATTTGAAAAATTTTACTTAGACCCCAATTTCTTTTAAAAAATTAAATTAAACCCTTTAAAAATTTTAAAATTTTTATTTTTTTGAACAATTTCTATCTAGGGGAGGGAAAGAGAAAATTTGCTCCTAATGGCTCTAGAACCTACAACCCCGGAGAGGGGAAAGCGTCAACTGAGAGCTTTTAACAACTTAGTGTAAAGATTGTTGACTAAAAAATTTTAATTTAAACTTCTAAAATAGTTGAAACATTTAAGTTAGCCTCCTAAAACTATGTTGCCAAGATTTGTTCATGTTGGAAGACTTATGATTCCAATCAAGTAAAGCTTCCAACTGATTCGACTCATTTAGGGATGAATAGGGGGGCTGGGGATCCGTCCCACTTCATACCCAATTAAATATAGATGAGTATAAATTTTATGGATTATACGATTGGAATGAAAATAAAAATTAATCCGAGATCCACTAATTAATCTAGTGACCAATGATGCTCATTAAGATTTCTTTTTTTTTTTGAAAACCTATTATACTTCTACCTAGAGGGAGAGAAAAAAATTCTAGGTGAAGGAAACACTCCTGAGGGGTCTTGAACCCGAGACCTAAAAAAAAGGAAGTGGAACAGGTGAGCATAGGGATGGGCACGGGTCGGGTCGGGTCGGGTTTTTGGCCCACCCGACCCGAAACTAATTATTCTAAAACCGACTCCGACCCGATCCAATTCTTTAAAAAACCCGACCGACCCGACCTAGAGAAAAAAATTAATTTTAGGGACCTAATTGTAAAAAAATAATTTTAAAAGGCATAATTATAAAAATAATAATTTTAAGGACTAAAATGTAAATAAAAAAATAATTTTAACGACCTAATTATAAAAAAATATATAAAGAGGGGTATTATTACAAATATCCCTAAAAAATTTAGGGGAAAATTATACTATTAGTCCCGGGTCGGGTCGGGTCGGATTTTTTCACCCTAAAACCCGAACCCGACCCGACCGCACCCTACACAAAAACCCGACCCGACCCGGAACCCGATTTTTTTATAAAAATACCTGACCCGATCGGGCCGGGTCGGGTCGGAACCCGTCGGGTCCGAGTGCCGTGCCCATCCCTAGGTGAGCATGCTCTAACCACCAGACCATCTTCGCATGCTCACATCCACCTGATTTCTTACAAATACAATTTGGACAAGTGAATATTTTTATACATTAAGAAAACTATCTGTACTGTAACAGTCAAAATTAAGAAAAATAAATAAATTTGGTGAGACCAAATTTGGTTATTTATTTATTTATTACAAACGTTTCCAAAGAAAGGTAAAAGGCGACTCTGTATATGCAGCAAATGGAGGGCTATATATATATATAAAGTAGCTAAGCAGATATGTCCGATAACAAGTTGCTTCTTCAGCATAATTTGCCAACCAAATGCAACGTTTCAATCCTTTTTTTTTTTGAAGATGGGGAAGTTAGTTTTTTAATATGTCAGAATTTGGTCATTAAATTTTACGAAAATAAAAAAATTAATTCAATTATTAATAAATATGTGAACTTAGCAATTTCATCCTTACAAAATGTGTAACTGTAAATTGTTAACAACATTCAGTTGCATTATCCAATAGATCGAATTACTCAATCATGTATAAAGTAGAGTAATTAATTTCTCTGAATTCGTAAAAAAAAAGAATGAAATGAGTTAGATTGGATCTAATCTCTAGATTACCGATTTACGACCGACTTATTATCGAAAATTTTACTTAACCCGACTTCGTAAAACAGCCTACCGGCTATCTTTAATCCCGCATTTGAAGGATTGTGGCTCAAGTTTTAAGAGGAAGAAGCAAAATTCGCAGTTTATGGCTGGGCAGGGTCAGAAATTTATTTAAGGGTGTTATTTTTTGAATGGTATTTAAGAGAAATTAATTATTTACAAAGAGGTGTCAATTATAATTTTTAATTTTATAAGTGTCATGGAAGCTTGCAAGGACATATATGGTTTCTTTATCAAGTTTCTTAATCAATTTGAAATGTTTTCAAATAAAGTTGAGTCTAATAAATTTATTATAATTAAACTAAAAAAAGTCGAATTATAATTTTATTAACAAATGATTAAATTTCAAATCAAACAAATAAATTCAGAATCATATATATTTTAGAAACTCTTTCAAAGTGAAATTCATTAATTAGTCTAAAGCTTAAATGTAAAACATTAATAATTATTGTTTCATTTTGTGTGAATTCGAATCTTGACAATTGTTTAAATGTTAAATATCTCTACTTAAAGGATAAATTTGCTTAATATTATGACTTCCTGATATAATTATGTGATGAATATCTTCATTTTTCATATTCTAATATAATATGTAGTTATGTAGTGCTTACTTTTGTCTAAAATACTACCTAATCTTGCGGCCTTGTCATATAATAATATGCAGACAGTCCTCATTTCTGAATGGAGTAAAATTAAATATTTTATCATTGAAGTCTATCTTTTTAATTTAATCATTATACTTTTGGATTGTTACTTTTTCGGCACTATTTTATTAAATAATTAACAACATTTTGTCTTCAAAATTATGAGCTGACCTCAAAATTTTCTTATTTTTTTAAAACCTTGATTTTATAATGATGGAATATCTTTTTTCAAATCTTAACGATGAAAAAGTGAAGAAGAAGAAAACGAACTATATTTTTAATTTCATACTAACCAAACAATGAAGATTATAGATCAAAGTGGTTTGGGGGTTTTCGAGTTTTAGTTTTTAGGTTAAGTTTTGCGAGTTTTAAAGAGATTTTGAAAAATCTAAACTGTTACAGTGGAGGGGGCGATGAGACGAATTCGTTGGTGCTTGAGTGGTCGCAGAAAATATTAGAGAATGATAATTTTGACGCCGACGTGACATATAGATGAAGTTTTAAAAGTTTCAACTTTAAGAAAATAAAATAAAATAAAAAATAATATAGATGACATGTGGCTGTCACATAAGTAAAAAATAGTTCATGTCAATACACGTGACTGTCACATCACTTTTATGTGCTTGATTTAATATATGAGTGATTCAACCATAAATAATTTGAAAGTCCAATGAGAAAATTATTTTTTGGCTAAAGGGGTATTTTTGCCCCTGAGTTCGACCCAAAAAATCAATTTCGACCCATAAATAATATATGATGTTTAAATTGGATGGACTTTGGACTAAAATTAAAATATTGAAGTGCTTTGTACTAAAATTGTAATTCTACCATACCACCTCCCCATCTTCATTAATCGTAGACGGTTGGGGTACCAGAATAGAATTAAAACGTAATATTCAGTACTATTTTATAAAAAAAAATAGTTAAAGTACCAAAATACTAACACGAGAATATGTAGGTTACTATTTAATTAGTTTTTCCTATAAATAATAAATCCTCGAGAATTTCCTGGTAATTACAGTTGTTATTTTGAATATAATATGTCAAACAAATGAGACGATCCTAGCCTGCTTTGACTATTTTAGATCTATAGAAAGTAGAAACCAAGAGACTTCGAAGAAAGATAGCGAGGTTTTAAAAATATTAATTAACCCAATTTTTCATAAAAATGCAAACTTGAACGGTTTAATTTTTGGTAATTATTTTGAATATTTAAAAAAAAATTATATTCAATTTATTGTGTGACTAATCTGGATCAGATATTATAGAGGTTCATTATCGGAAGACTTTATCAACACAATTTGCACAATTCACAACAATAAAATTTGAATCAAGACCTTACTTAGGGATTTAGCGTCTCGTCCTATAAATTAGTTGGTTTGAGCAAATTGAGTTGACTAACCCATTGGACGACCCTTCTGATGGATCGAAATCTAATTTATTGATTGACTATCTAAATCAGGTACGGTTGAGGTCTATTATAGAACGACTCTTTCAATTCAATTTACTCCATTCACAGTACCACTAGAATTTGAAGCATGATCTTGTCTAAAGATCTATCGTCTCATCCTTAGAGCAACAGATGGTCAGTAATAATTTTTTTTGTTTAACCACCGATATCTAATCTATTGATTGATTAATTCAGAACATATACTGTAGAGGCCCGGTAAGGGGAGACCCTCCTAACCTAATTTGTTTTATTTATAACATTATGATTCGAACTATTAACTTTACGATAACGTATATCATTCTACTAGACTTATTAGTTGTCGATGAATAGTTTAATTTAACTTTGCTTTCATATGGAAGACGACCCGGTCCACTAAGCTTTATTAACAATTGTAATTGCAACACATTTCGATTCGCCCAGAAACGAAATCAGTTTTCTCATTTTCTTACCAATAATATGTTTCCATTTCTTCTTGTCTTTCTCCTCTCCTTTTCATAACGCCGTCTTCTCCTACACCTTTGGCCATTATAACACCGCTGCGCCCGTCCCATGTTCAAGCAACAGTCTATTGTTGCAGGAAACATGGACTGCAACTCCGAACTCGAAGCGGCGGTCATGATTTCGAGGGTCTTTCGTACTCCGCTACGTCTTGTAATGTTCCGTTCGTTGCGATCAATTTGGCGAATCTTCGATCGGTTCGAGTTGACGTGGAGAAGGCTGCTGCATGGGTTGAATCTGGTGCAACTATTGGTGAATTGTACTATGAAATTGCTAGGAAGAGTCTAATCATCGAATTTTCGTTGGACGAAAAAGACGAGAATGAACTAATCAATGAAAAAAGTCGAAAAACATAAATCTAAAAAATCAAATAACAAAATTCAACGAAAAATAACCATGAGAAAGAAAGAAACATAAGAAAAAAAGATCTCTTATTTTACTAGTAACTCAAGTTTTTCCTCGCAAAAAAAAAAATCCTGAACAAGGGCCATAATCATAAAAAAGTCTCATTGAACAGACCAAAAAAATTTATAGAACACTCTAAACCGAGTAATTTTTTTTGTATAACTTAAGTGTCCTGTATTTCTCAAGAGTACTTTCCCTAAAGACAGAATGCTCCCTTTCAGTGTATGAATTATACTCCCTCCGTCCTACTAAACTGTCACATGTTGGTTAAAATTGTTCAACTTTGACTATAATTTATTTAAAATTTTTAATTAATTAAAATTTATAAAATATATATTTAAAAACTACTTGATTTAAGGTTTTTGAAATATATTTTTTATATTTTTATCAATAATAAATTTTAAATTATAAGAAATCAAATTTAAAAAGGTTTGACTCAAATGTGATACTTTTCACAAAATTGATTTTATTAATTATTTTTTTTATTTCAATTTAAAATACTACCCAGTCTTAAATTTATTGTAGCCTTTAAGCATTGTACCCTTATCCAAAATACACACATTTGTTCAGTTGTTCGCTTTGTTTTACCATGGACCCTGGTAAAGCTTCAATGGCAGGCCTAGCCTCACAAATATGCAACCATATAGCCTCCATCTTCTCCAAACCCACCACCCACCCGCCAGCCCTGGACCTAATGGTAGCCGAGTTAGCCTCCATAGCCTCCCTAAACGGCAGCGTTTTTATCTACGGAGTAGGCCGAGAGGGACTAATGTTGAAAGCCCTGTGCATGCGGCTGGCTCATCTGGGCCTCGCCGTTCACTTCGTCTTCGACATGACCACTCCTCCCATTACTTCCAAGGACCTTCTCATAGCCTCGGCCGGCCCTGGTGGATTCTCCACCGTCGATGCAATCTGCTCGGTGGCGAAATCCCACGGTGGTAGAGTCTTGCTGCTGACTGCCCAGCCTGAAACGGGGTCCAGTGTGAAGTATGCTGACGCGGTGGCGTATGTAGCAGCACAGACCATGGCTGATGACGGGGAAGGTGGTGGTGGTGGTGGGGAGAAATCAAGAACTTTGCTGCCTATGGGGAGTGTTTATGAGGGGGCGATGTTTGTGCTGTTTGAGATGGTGGTTTATAAATTGGGTGAGGTTTTGGGAGAGAGCCCTGAGGCTATTCGAGCTCGCCACACCAATCTTGAGTGACAAAAATGGCTGGTACTGGTAGGTTCTGTATCTGCAAAAATGCCCGGTTGTTTAGCAATTTTCTGCAGAACTTATGAATCAATTGAATGTATATATAATCATATACGCAAGTACTTGAATTTAGTGTACATTGTGTGGTCTGGAACTTGAAACGATTAGGATTGTTGCATCTTGCTTTCATGAATGGTAACATGTTTGTTCTTTAGTATGGGGTATCTATGGTGATTGAACTCTGTATTTTGGATGATACATGATATCTCAGCTTTCTGACCGTCCTCGAAAATACCTTAGAAGCCTTCTCTCAGTCATCGATTCCTGTTTCATCTACGAACGGATACTCTGTGAATAGATTTCGATGCTCAAACACTTATGAAACGAACGTGACCATTACGGTAGTTTACCCTATTCTTTTTCATATATTAGGAAAGTACTTAGAGCCTAGAGGGTCATATCCATGTATTGTGGGTATTAAGTTTGCAACATAGCTCGAGTCAGTTGTCTTGATGTTGAACATTGAAAGAAGAATCTATATACTCTTACAAAAAACTTGGTAAATACATTCGTAGATGTCTCGCCCCCCCAGAAACTTTAGGAGGCTTCTGTTGAGGAATTAGATTGGGATCTTAAAGAGAGCTCGTGCTTTGGAAGGTTTTATGATTGACATGAACTTTAGATGTAGGCATAATGGACCTATCGTGTGGCATCGTAAACCATAACAAACCTATCCCGAAGAGACTAACAGATAGGGTAGTGCTTTGATATATGTTTGAATATTGAGAGAATAAGAAAAATGAATCCTCAATGAGATATGTAGTATGTACAGCCATGTATGATCTATGTTACAACTGATTCTGGGAAGCATGAAAAACACAATAGCAGTCCTAAAATCTTTCCTATTCTTCAATTTTGTTTTAATAATCGAATGTTTATCTTCGAGCTGGTTGGAAGATATCTTCCATACCCAGGTTGCAAGTCAAACACTTATACAACATAGTTGCGATATATGGCAAACACAGTAACTCATTGTTATTTATTAGACTTAGATTTCCATTTTGTTTCTTCGGGTCAGTTCTCCAAATATCGGATTAGAAGAAGAAATTTTCCCGAACTTGCCAAAGAAACTATAACTGATCGTACAAGACTACAAGTTTCCATGATCATTATGGTTTCTCTTGTTTGCTCCTTTCTTTAACAATCATGGAAGAGGAGGGATGCTTTGTTCATTCCTAAAGAAGTTTTCAGGGTCAACTTTTGTCTTTACATGCACCAACCTGTTGAAGTTGTTTTTGAAATACTTAAGACCCCAAATCCTGGCTTGTGCATAGCTTCCTTTGTCATTGTTGATTTTGTTAGTCCCAATATCGAGATCTCTGTAATTAATATATGCTTCTCGTGGAGATTTCGAAACGAATGGAGTCATGTAATTGTAAACTCTCCTTATCCAACCCATGAACTTTTCAGAGTTTATATTTTCTTCTTCTTCCCAATTCACCAGGTACATGATGCCGTAGAGGTTACCAGCTCTGTGAGGAAATGGAGTTTCTGTCTCGGGGATCTCATCCATTTCCCCACCGTATGCTACAAGTTGCATAACTGCTGATCTGGCTTCTTCCTCATGAAACTTGCCCCACAATCCTTCAAACCCAGTTTCAGGAATAGGTTGTTTTACGAAGTCGGATTTTGCTTTGAAGAACAATTTCGAAAGAGGCGATTTTGAACTCCTATCAATTAAAGTTTCCAATGGTACACCGATTGGAGAGCGTTCAAGATAGAGATTAGATTCAGCCCAACTCATTTCGAAGCAATCTGCTTTCACTAATCCAAGTTCAGGGAATTTCTCATCCATCAATGGAATAAGCTCATGTATGCTTCCAAGAAATACGAAAGAAAAAGATGCTCGGACCATCATCTTCTCATCTTCACTTGAAGGCACCCTTGATATGGCAATTCCCATGTGTATATCTTTGGGAAGCTTGTGCGCAATATACTGCCACCGATGGACAAGTTTGGTCGCGTTTTGCTCTAACGTTCTGGTGACTCTGCAAGCAGTAACATTAGCTGGAACCGGGACTAATTTCAGTTTCCAAGCAAGGACTATCCCGAAGCTAGCCCCACCGCCTCCTCGAATGGCCCAAAATAAATCCTCTCCCATTGATTTTCTATCAAGAATTCTCCCTTTAACATCGATTAAACGAGCGTCGATTACATTATCTGCCGCAAGACCATATTTTCTATGCAATGAACCATAGCCACCTCCACTCAAATGTCCACCAAGACCGACAGTGTGGGCGATACCAGCCGGAAAGGTAAGAGTTCTACTTTTCAGTAAAATTTCATAGTACAGTTCACCAATAGTTGCACCAGATTCAACCCATGCTGTAGCTTTTTCGACGTTAACCTGAACAGATCGAAGATTCACCAGATCGATCACCACAAACGGAACCTTATAAGTTGTTGTGTAAGAAAGACCCTCATAGTCATGACCCCCACTTCGAGTTCTGACTTGCAGTCCAAGTTTTCTGCAACAATAAACTGTAGCTTGAATGTGGGACGCGTGCAGTGGTGTTACGATGGCCAAAGGTGTAGGAGTTGATGGTGTCGTGAACCGGAAATTTTGAGCAGACGACTTCAAAACAGAGGAGAAGGAAGAATTATGTCGTGTGTAAACAAGCTCCGCAATGGAAGACGAGTTCCCTAAACGAAGGGAAAGGCAATGAAGTAATTCCCGAGCAGGGTGAGCAGAAGTAGTAATTTTCCATGACAAGCAGAAGAGAATAACAAGAAGAAATCGAAACATTTTTTTAGTAACAAAGTGAGAAAACTAATTTGGTTTCTGGATATATTGCTTTGCGTTTGTGTGGTGCTAATTCGAAAGCAGTATCTTTATACTGTAAGTCGAGATTTGCCCAGATTTCTTTTAATTTTTTTTATAATCAACATTCAATAATGTAGATATTTTAATAATGTGTACCTAATCATGAATCATGATGATTCCAGTTTGGATTTAGAGTGATGGAGCCAAAAAGGGTATGCTTTATTTTAATTATTAAATGATAATTTGTAAGCTACATACGACAGTTTAGCAGGTGACATAGTGACCTTATTAATAAAGAAACTAATTTTTGGTGATCAAAACGCAAGTTTCTTGAAAGTTGAGAGACTATTTATGTAGTTTTTCCCAACTATGTATCTTATCTTACAAGCTTTCACGGTTATCACTTATCAAGGCTGCTCCAGTTTACTCTTTTCAACATTGGTGGACGGGCGGATGGTTATGGGTCAGTGGGGCCTTGACCCTCTAAATGTTGGAAAAACAATCCCTCTAGAAATTTGCAAAGTTTAAATTCCTTAAAAAATTAAATAATTTTATTATGTTTTAAATTATTAAAATATTTTTAATTAAATTATCTTTTTAAAAAACTTAAAATTTATCATTCAGTATTAAAAAATTTGAAAAATTTTACTTAGACCCCAATTTCTTTTAAAAAATTAAATTAAACCCTTTAAAAATTTTAAAATTTTTATTTTTTTGAACAATTTCTATCTAGGGGAGGGAAAGAGAAAATTTGCTCCTAATGGCTCTAGAACCTACAACCCCGGAGAGGGGAAAGCGTCAACTGAGAGCTTTTAACAACTTAGTGTAAAGATTGTTGACTAAAAAATTTTAATTTAAACTTCTAAAATAGTTGAAACATTTAAGTTAGCCTCCTAAAACTATGTTGCCAAGATTTGTTCATGTTGGAAGACTTATGATTCCAATCAAGTAAAGCTTCCAACTGATTCGACTCATTTAGGGATGAATAGGGGGGCTGGGGATCCGTCCCACTTCATACCCAATTAAATATAGATGAGTATAAATTTTATGGATTATACGATTGGAATGAAAATAAAAATTAATCCGAGATCCACTAATTAATCTAGTGACCAATGATGCTCATTAAGATTTCTTTTTTTTTTTGAAAACCTATTATACTTCTACCTAGAGGGAGAGAAAAAAATTCTAGGTGAAGGAAACACTCCTGAGGGGTCTTGAACCCGAGACCTAAAAAAAAGGAAGTGGAACAGGTGAGCATAGGGATGGGCACGGGTCGGGTCGGGTCGGGTTTTTGGCCCACCCGACCCGAAACTAATTATTCTAAAACCGACTCCGACCCGATCCAATTCTTTAAAAAACCCGACCGACCCGACCTAGAGAAAAAAATTAATTTTAGGGACCTAATTGTAAAAAAATAATTTTAAAAGGCATAATTATAAAAATAATAATTTTAAGGACTAAAATGTAAATAAAAAAATAATTTTAACGACCTAATTATAAAAAAATATATAAAGAGGGGTATTATTACAAATATCCCTAAAAAATTTAGGGGAAAATTATACTATTAGTCCCGGGTCGGGTCGGGTCGGATTTTTTCACCCTAAAACCCGAACCCGACCCGACCGCACCCTACACAAAAACCCGACCCGACCCGGAACCCGATTTTTTTATAAAAATACCTGACCCGATCGGGCCGGGTCGGGTCGGAACCCGTCGGGTCCGAGTGCCGTGCCCATCCCTAGGTGAGCATGCTCTAACCACCAGACCATCTTCGCATGCTCACATCCACCTGATTTCTTACAAATACAATTTGGACAAGTGAATATTTTTATACATTAAGAAAACTATCTGTACTGTAACAGTCAAAATTAAGAAAAATAAATAAATTTGGTGAGACCAAATTTGGTTATTTATTTATTTATTACAAACGTTTCCAAAGAAAGGTAAAAGGCGACTCTGTATATGCAGCAAATGGAGGGCTATATATATATATAAAGTAGCTAAGCAGATATGTCCGATAACAAGTTGCTTCTTCAGCATAATTTGCCAACCAAATGCAACGTTTCAATCCTTTTTTTTTTTGAAGATGGGGAAGTTAGTTTTTTAATATGTCAGAATTTGGTCATTAAATTTTACGAAAATAAAAAAATTAATTCAATTATTAATAAATATGTGAACTTAGCAATTTCATCCTTACAAAATGTGTAACTGTAAATTGTTAACAACATTCAGTTGCATTATCCAATAGATCGAATTACTCAATCATGTATAAAGTAGAGTAATTAATTTCTCTGAATTCGTAAAAAAAAAGAATGAAATGAGTTAGATTGGATCTAATCTCTAGATTACCGATTTACGACCGACTTATTATCGAAAATTTTACTTAACCCGACTTCGTAAAACAGCCTACCGGCTATCTTTAATCCCGCATTTGAAGGATTGTGGCTCAAGTTTTAAGAGGAAGAAGCAAAATTCGCAGTTTATGGCTGGGCAGGGTCAGAAATTTATTTAAGGGTGTTATTTTTTGAATGGTATTTAAGAGAAATTAATTATTTACAAAGAGGTGTCAATTATAATTTTTAATTTTATAAGTGTCATGGAAGCTTGCAAGGACATATATGGTTTCTTTATCAAGTTTCTTAATCAATTTGAAATGTTTTCAAATAAAGTTGAGTCTAATAAATTTATTATAATTAAACTAAAAAAAGTCGAATTATAATTTTATTAACAAATGATTAAATTTCAAATCAAACAAATAAATTCAGAATCATATATATTTTAGAAACTCTTTCAAAGTGAAATTCATTAATTAGTCTAAAGCTTAAATGTAAAACATTAATAATTATTGTTTCATTTTGTGTGAATTCGAATCTTGACAATTGTTTAAATGTTAAATATCTCTACTTAAAGGATAAATTTGCTTAATATTATGACTTCCTGATATAATTATGTGATGAATATCTTCATTTTTCATATTCTAATATAATATGTAGTTATGTAGTGCTTACTTTTGTCTAAAATACTACCTAATCTTGCGGCCTTGTCATATAATAATATGCAGACAGTCCTCATTTCTGAATGGAGTAAAATTAAATATTTTATCATTGAAGTCTATCTTTTTAATTTAATCATTATACTTTTGGATTGTTACTTTTTCGGCACTATTTTATTAAATAATTAACAACATTTTGTCTTCAAAATTATGAGCTGAACTCAAAATTTTCTTATTTTTTTAAAACCTTGATTTTATAATGATGGAATATCTTTTTTCAAATCTTAACGATGAAAAAGTGAAGAAGAAGAAAACGAACTATATTTTTAATTTCATACTAACCAAACAATGAAGATTATAGATCAAAGTGGTTTGGGGGTTTTCGAGTTTTAGTTTTTAGGTTAAGTTTTGCGAGTTTTAAAGAGATTTTGAAAAATCTAAACTGTTACAGTGGAGGGGGCGATGAGACGAATTCGTTGGTGCTTGAATGGTCGCAGAAAATATTAGAGAATGATAATTTTGACGCCGACGTGACATATAGATGAAGTTTTAAAAGTTTCAACTTTAAGAAAATAAAATAAAATAAAAAATAATATAGATGACATGTGGCTGTCACATAAGTAAAAAATAGTTCATGTCAATACACGTGACTGTCACATCACTTTTATGTGCTTGATTTAATATATGAGTGATTCAACCATAAATAATTTGAAAGTCCAATGAGAAAATTATTTTTTGGCTAAAGGGGTATTTTTGCCCCTGAGTTCGACCCATAAATAATATATGATGTTTAAATTGGATGGACTTTGGACTAAAATTAAAATATTGAAGTGCTTTGTACTAAAATTGTAATTCTACCATACCACCTCCCCATCTTCATTAATCGTAGACGGTTGGGGTACCAGAATAGAATTAAAACGTAATATTCAGTACTATTTTATAAAAAAAATAGTTAAAGTACCAAAATACTAACACGAGAATATGTAGGTTACTATTTAATTAGTTTTTCCTATAAATAATAAATCCTCGAGAATTTCCTGGTAATTACAGTTGTTATTTTGAATATAATATGTCAAACAAATGAGACGATCCTAGCCTGCTTTGACTATTTTAGATCTATAGAAAGTAGAAACCAAGAGACTTCGAAGAAAGATAGCGAGGTTTTAAAAATATTAATTAACCCAATTTTTCATAAAAATGCAAACTTGAACGGTTTAATTTTTGGTAATTATTTTGAATATTTAAAAAAAAATTATATTCAATTTATTGTGTGACTAATCTGGATCAGATATTATAGAGGTTCATTATCGGAAGACTTTATCAACACAATTTGCACAATTCACAACAATAAAATTTGAATCAAGACCTTACTTAGGGATTTAGCGTCTCGTCCTATAAATTAGTTGGTTTGAGCAAATTGAGTTGACTAACCCATTGGACGACCCTTCTGATGGATCGAAATCTAATTTATTGATTGACTATCTAAATCAGGTACGGTTGAGGTCTATTATAGAACGACTCTTTCAATTCAATTTACTCCATTCACAGTACCACTAGAATTTGAAGCATGATCTTGTCTAAAGATCTATCGTCTCATCCTTAGAGCAACAGATGGTCAGTAATAATTTTTTTTGTTTAACCACCGATATCTAATCTATTGATTGATTAATTCAGAACATATACTGTAGAGGCCCGGTAAGGGGAGACCCTCCTAACCTAATTTGTTTTATTTATAACATTATGATTCGAACTATTAACTTTACGATAACGTATATCATTCTACTAGACTTATTAGTTGTCGATGAATAGTTTAATTTAACTTTGCTTTCATATGGAAGACGACCCGGTCCACTAAGCTTTATTAACAATTGTAATTGCAACACATTTCGATTCGCCCAGAAACGAAATCAGTTTTCTCATTTTCTTACCAATAATATGTTTCCATTTCTTCTTGTCTTTCTCCTCTCCTTTTCATAACGCCGTCTTCTCCTACACCTTTGGCCATTATAACACCGCTGCGCCCGTCCCATGTTCAAGCAACAGTCTATTGTTGCAGGAAACATGGACTGCAACTCCGAACTCGAAGCGGCGGTCATGATTTCGAGGGTCTTTCGTACTCCGCTACGTCTTGTAATGTTCCGTTCGTTGCGATCAATTTGGCGAATCTTCGATCGGTTCGAGTTGACGTGGAGAAGGCTGCTGCATGGGTTGAATCTGGTGCAACTATTGGTGAATTGTACTATGAAATTGCTAGGAAGAGTCTAATCATCGAATTTTCGTTGGACGAAAAAGACGAGAATGAACTAATCAATGAAAAAAGTCGAAAAACATAAATCTAAAAAATCAAATAACAAAATTCAACGAAAAATAACCATGAGAAAGAAAGAAACATAAGAAAAAAAGATCTCTTATTTTACTAGTAACTCAAGTTTTTCCTCGCAAAAAAAAAATCCTGAACAAGGGCCATAATCATAAAAAAGTCTCATTGAACAGACCAAAAAAATTTATAGAACACTCTAAACCGAGTAATTTTTTTTGTATAACTTAAGTGTCCTGTATTTCTCAAGAGTACTTTCCCTAAAGACAGAATGCTCCCTTTCAGTGTATGAATTATACTCCCTCCGTCCTACTAAACTGTCACATGTTGGTTAAAATTGTTCAACTTTGACTATAATTTATTTAAAATTTTTAATTAATTAAAATTTATAAAATATATATTTAAAAACTACTTGATTTAAGGTTTTTGAAATATATTTTTTATATTTTTATCAATAATAAATTTTAAATTATAAGAAATCAAATTTAAAAAGGTTTGACTCAAATGTGATACTTTTCACAAAATTGATTTTATTAATTATTTTTTTTATTTCAATTTAAAATACTACCCAGTCTTAAATTTATTGTAGCCTTTAAGCATTGTACCCTTATCCAAAATACACACATTTGTTCAGTTGTTCGCTTTGTTTTACCATGGACCCTGGTAAAGCTTCAATGGCAGGCCTAGCCTCACAAATATGCAACCATATAGCCTCCATCTTCTCCAAACCCACCACCCACCCGCCAGCCCTGGACCTAATGGTAGCCGAGTTAGCCTCCATAGCCTCCCTAAACGGCAGCGTTTTTATCTACGGAGTAGGCCGAGAGGGACTAATGTTGAAAGCCCTGTGCATGCGGCTGGCTCATCTGGGCCTCGCCGTTCACTTCGTCTTCGACATGACCACTCCTCCCATTACTTCCAAGGACCTTCTCATAGCCTCGGCCGGCCCTGGTGGATTCTCCACCGTCGATGCAATCTGCTCGGTGGCGAAATCCCACGGTGGTAGAGTCTTGCTGCTGACTGCCCAGCCTGAAACGGGGTCCAGTGTGAAGTATGCTGACGCGGTGGCGTATGTAGCAGCACAGACCATGGCTGATGACGGGGAAGGTGGTGGTGGTGGTGGGGAGAAATCAAGAACTTTGCTGCCTATGGGGAGTGTTTATGAGGGGGCGATGTTTGTGCTGTTTGAGATGGTGGTTTATAAATTGGGTGAGGTTTTGGGAGAGAGCCCTGAGGCTATTCGAGCTCGCCACACCAATCTTGAGTGACAAAAATGGCTGGTACTGGTAGGTTCTGTATCTGCAAAAATGCCCGGTTGTTTAGCAATTTTCTGCAGAACTTATGAATCAATTGAATGTATATATAATCATATACGCAAGTACTTGAATTTAGTGTACATTGTGTGGTCTGGAACTTGAAACGATTAGGATTGTTGCATCTTGCTTTCATGAATGGTAACATGTTTGTTCTTTAGTATGGGGTATCTATGGTGATTGAACTCTGTATTTTGGATGATACATGATATCTCAGCTTTCTGACCGTCCTCGAAAATACCTTAGAAGCCTTCTCTCAGTCATCGATTCCTGTTTCATCTACGAACGGATACTCTGTGAATAGATTTCGATGCTCAAACACTTATGAAACGAACGTGACCATTACGGTAGTTTACCCTATTCTTTTTCATATATTAGGAAAGTACTTAGAGCCTAGAGGGTCATATCCATGTATTGTGGGTATTAAGTTTGCAACATAGCTCGAGTCAGTTGTCTTGATGTTGAACATTGAAAGAAGAATCTATATACTCTTACAAAAAACTTGGTAAATACATTCGTAGATGTCTCGCCCCCCCAGAAACTTTAGGAGGCTTCTGTTGAGGAATTAGATTGGGATCTTAAAGAGAGCTCGTGCTTTGGAAGGTTTTATGATTGACATGAACTTTAGATGTAGGCATAATGGACCTATCGTGTGGCATCGTAAACCATAACAAACCTATCCCGAAGAGACTAACAGATAGGGTAGTGCTTTGATATATGTTTGAATATTGAGAGAATAAGAAAAATGAATCCTCAATGAGATATGTAGTATGTACAGCCATGTATGATCTATGTTACAACTGATTCTGGGAAGCATGAAAAACACAATAGCAGTCCTAAAATCTTTCCTATTCTTCAATTTTGTTTTAATAATCGAATGTTTATCTTCGAGCTGGTTGGAAGATATCTTCCATACCCAGGTTGCAAGTCAAACACTTATACAACATAGTTGCGATATATGGCAAACACAGTAACTCATTGTTATTTATTAGACTTAGATTTCCATTTTGTTTCTTCGGGTCAGTTCTCCAAATATCGGATTAGAAGAAGAAATTTTCCCGAACTTGCCAAAGAAACTATAACTGATCGTACAAGACTACAAGTTTCCATGATCATTATGGTTTCTCTTGTTTGCTCCCTTCTTTAACAAGCGTGGAAGAGGAGGGATGCTTTGTTCATTCCTAAAGAAGTTTTCAGGGTCAACTTTTGTCTTTACATGCACCAACCTGTCGAAGTTGTTTTTGAAATACTTAAGACCCCAAATCCTGGCTTGTGCATAGCTTCCTTTGTCATTGTTGATTTTGTTAGTCCCGATCTCGAGATCTCTGTAATTAATATATGCTTCTCGTGGAGATTTCGAAACGAATGGAGTCATGTAATTGTAAACTCTCCTTATCCAACCCATGAACTTTTCAGAGTTTATATTTTCTTCTTCTTCCCAATTCACCAGGTACATGATGCCGTAGAGGTTACCAGCTCTGTGAGGAAATGGAGTTTCTGTCTCGGGGATCTCATCCATTTTCCCACCGTATGCTACAAGTACAAGTTGCATAACTGCTGATCTGGCTTCTTCCTCATGAAACTTGCCCCACAATCCTTCCAACCCAGTTTCAGGAATAGGTTGTTTTACGAAGTCGGATTTTGCTTTGAAGAACGATTTCGAAAGAGGCGATTTTGAACTCCTACCAATTAAAGTTTCCAAAGGTACACCGATTGGAAAGTGTGCAAGATAGAGATTAGATTCAGCCCAACTCATTTCGAAGCAATCTGCTTTCACTAATCCAAGTTCAGGGAATTTCTCTTCCATCAATGGAATAAGCTCATGTATGCTTCCAAGAAATACGAAAGAAAAAGATGCTCGGACCATCATCTTCTCATCTTCACTTGAAGGCACCCTTGATATGGCAATTCCCATGTGTATATCTTTGTGAAGCTTGGGCGCAATATACTGCCACCGATGGACAAGTTTGGTCGCGTTTTGCTCTAACGTTCTGCTGACTCTGCAAGCAGTAACATTAGCTGGAACCGGGACTAATTTCAGTTTCCAAGCAAGGACTATCCCGAAGCTAGCCCCACCGCCTCCTCGAATGGCCCAAAATAAATCCTCTCCCATTGATTTTCTATCAAGAATTCTCCCTTTAACATCGATTAGACAAGCGTCGATTACATTATCTGCTGCAAGACCATATTTTCGATGCAGGGAACCATAGCCACCTCCACTCAAATGTCCACCAATACCGACAGTGTGGGCGATACCAGCCGGAAAGGCAAGAGTTCTACTTTTCAGTAAAATTTCATAGTACAGTTCACCAATAGTTGCACCAGATTCAACCCATGCTGTAGCTTTTTCGACGTTAACCTGAACAGATCGAAGATTCACCAGATCGATCACCACAAACGGAACCTTATAAGTTGTTGTGTAAGAAAGACCCTCATAGTCATGACCCCCACTTCGAGTTCTGACTTGCAGTCCAAGTTTTCTGCAACAATAAACTGTAGCTTGGATGTGGGACGCGTGCAGTGGTGTTACGATGGCCAAAGGTGTAGGAGTTGATGGTGTCGTGAACCGGAAATTTTGAGCAGACGACTTCAAAACAGAGGAGAAGGAAGAATTATGCCGTGTGTAAACAAGCTCCGCAATGGAAGACAAGTTCCCTAAACGAAGGGAAAGGCAATGAAGTAATTCCTGAGCAGGGTGAGCAGAAGTAGTAATTTTCCATGACAAGCAGAAGAGAATAACAAGAAGAATTCGAAACATTTTTTTAGTAACAAAGTGAGAAAACTAATTTGGTTTCTGGATATATTGCTTTGCGTTTGTGTGGTGCTAATTCGAAAGCACTATCTTTATAGTGTAAGTCGAGCTTTGCCCATATTTTTTTTATTTTTTTTTATTATCAACATTCTATAATGGAGGCACTAATGTGTACCTAATCAATGATGATTCCAGTTTGGATTTTTTTTTGAAAATTTTATTCTATTTCTACCTAGTGGAGAAAGAGAAAATCTAGGCGAAGGCAAGGTTTCGGAAGGATCTTAATTCTAGTTTGGATTTAGAGTGATGGAGCCAATAAAGGTATGCTTTATTTTCATTTTTAAATGATAATTTGTAAGCTACATACGACAGTTTAGCAGTTGACATAGTGACCTTATTAATAAAGAAATTAATTTTTGGTGATCAAAACGCAAGTTTCTTGAAAGTTCAGAGACTATTTATGCAGTTTTTCCCAACTATGTATCTTATCTTACAAGCTTTCACTGTTATCAGTGCTGCTCCAGTTTACTCATTTCAAACATTGGGGGACCGGCGGATGGTTATGGGTCAGAGGGGAGTTGACCCTCTAAATGTCGGAAAAGCAATCCCTCTAGAAATTTGCAAAGTTTAAATTCCTTAAAAAAAATTAAATACTTTTATTATATTTCAAATTATTAAAATATTTTTAATTAAATTCTCTCTTAAAAACTTAAAATTTCTCATTCAGTATTAAAATATTTGAAATTTTTTATTTAAACCCCAATTTCTTTTAAAAAATTAAATTAAATCCTTCAAATTTTTTAAAAATTTTACTTTTTTAAACAATTTCTACTTAAAAGGGGGAAAAGTAAAATTTGCTACTAATGACTCTAAAACCCACAACTCAAGAGGAGGGAGAAGTAATCACTTGCTCTAAATATTGTTGGCTAAAATTTTTTAATTTAAACTTCTAAAATTGTTGAAACATTTAAGTTAGCCTCCTAAAACTATGTTGCAAAGATTTGTTCATGTTGGAAGACTTATGATTCCAATCAAGTAAAGCTTCCAACTGATTCGACTCATTTAGGGATGAATCAGGGGGACTGGGGAGCGACCGTCCTCTTAGAAATAATATATAAAAAACTATAAACCAAAATTCTCAAATCATAAAGCTTAGGATTTGAGGTTTGAGCTTTATAGTTTAAGGTTTAGGATTTAAAGTTTAGAGTTTTTATATAATATTTATGATATAAATATATTATTTTTATGAATATTTTAGAGTTTTTTTTAAATAATATATTTATATTATAAATAGTATATGCAAAATAAAAACAATAAGCTTTTATTTTTATATATTTTATATATACAAGTAATATATTTTAATATTATTTATTTTATAAAATAATTTGAACTAATTTGATTTAGTTTAAAATATATAATACTTGTGGTAAAATATTACATAATGTTATGCTAGTTCAGTAGTTAAGGCTTAGCTCTTTCTCCTAAAGGTTTTGCCGTTTTGGGTTCAAAACACCCTAAGCACATAGTTCTCACATTTTCCTCTAGCAAAACGACATCGTTTTGGGATAAATTAGGATTCAAAACAACCGCACCAAAATGACGTCGTTTTGACTTAACGGAGAAGTTAATGGTGGAATGATATTTTCGACTCAAATATTAAAGTTCAGTGCTAGTTTTAAAGTTCAGTGGTATTTTTGACTCAAGGACCATAGTTTAGTTATATCTAATATAGCTAAGCAGATATGTCCGATAACAAGTTGCTTCTTCAGCATAATTGGCATTTGGCAGTCCACTCATATTGTGCATATAACATGGCTGCAGGGACATCAAGAAACAGGAAGAAGAGAGCAAATTATGCATATAAACAAAAGAATCTATATTTATATCAACAGTAAGCTGTTGGTTCCACTACAAAGAAAATGAACATTCATTGGAAGAAAGAAATAGTTGCAAACAAGCTTGCAGCAGAATGCCTAGGCTAGGGTTCTAGCATGGCGGGTGGGATGATCCAACAAGGTGCTGGCAGAAAACTGTCTGAAGAGAAGTCATAAATTGACTTAAAACTTCCATCTTTCAAGTTATATATGCCCATATCATGACCACCATATGAGTAATATTCGTCCATACGGACCCAGTTATCATCGGTGAAGTAAATACAGTTGTTTTTGCAGTCAGGAGAAGACAGAGTCGAGACCGAAACAGATTGATTTCCACCCAAGAATAGAGCTCGATCGCCTAAAGATTCAACCTCCATCCATTTTAGCCCTTCGGAATCTAGCTTATAAACATGGAACAAAACTGTTCCGTAATCAGTTTCACGTTCCCACTCCGGTAGCGGAGTCCTAGTCCAGTCCACATAGTCCCCAATGAACCTCACTACAAGTAGAAGATCCCCACACGATTCGACCAAGTAAAACGTGCAGGTGACTCTTAAGGAATCTCTTATTGCAAGTGACTTGTCAGGAAATGGAAGAACGATATCGGACTTTTTGACGATATGGCTGCGGCTGCGGCGTAAATCCCATACTTCAATACTGTTCTCGCCACTCAATGCATAGAGATTGTTTTCATGACAGATTATGTCTTGGTAAGGTGGATGGCTAATGTCGAGAACAGTCCAGGAATTGTGTGCACCACTTTCACAATATGCAATCTCTTCACTGTTGTTACACAATAGAATCAGACCATAGTTTCCATTGTTGGATTCTGGTGCTCCTGTCAGGATTGCTTTCTGGATAAAATTTTCCCTTACTCCATGTTTTCCACATCGAAACAAAAACCTAGAATTTTTATTGTCCTTGAAATAATCAAGTTCATAGCCACCATTCATGTTTCTTTCCATCTTTTTTAAACCGAGAAGGCGATCGACCGAAGGGAATTGTATTTTAACTTGCCTGAAAGGGTTGGATAGAAACGGGACAGCCTTTTGCTCCAAGAAAACTAGCCATCCATGCGATGAACCAATGCAGCAACTTTCTCTAAACTCATCTGGTGTTGTTTTCATATTATAAACTCGATTTTCGCAGAGATTCAAAAAATCATTGTAGCCGTTGTTTTCGGCACTAGGAGTAAATCCGTCTTCAACCTCTAGCTTCGAAGGAAGCATAAGCCATGGAATCCTGGAAACCAAGTCTTGTCCAACCGAGTTCCATGAAGAACAGACAGATTTGGCTTGGACCAGATCTATGAAATCCAACTTGTTGAAGATAGAACGCAATATTTCAGGGGGAAGTAGCTCCACAATGCTTGGTATCGATGGCGATGAATCAAGTCTTCTTCTTCTTCTTTTCATTTGATTCCTCCTAGGCCTAACTTGCAGTTTCATCTCGTGGGATACAGAAACAACTATGGAAAAGAGAGAAAACCCTATTGTATATAAAGACTGAAACTTTAAAACCCTGTTACTTGTTATCCAAGCAACCCCAATCCTATTCCTATATGATGTAGTTGACTTTAGTTTTAATCTTTTTATTTAATTTTTATATTATTAATTAATTATTTCGTTTATATGATTATACAGTTGTTAGACAAATATTTTAAAGGGTTATTGTTTTCATACCGTGGAAAAATATAGTCTATAAGCATATTAATATTATTTTAAGAACTAAAATTTAAATTCCTAACTCTAAAATTTAAAACTCAATCCTTAGCTTTTAAAACCTAAATTCTAACCCTAAACCCTAAACTATAAATTTAATATCTAAATTTCACATTAGTACATAAATTATTTTTTTATTTTAAAATTTATATTTATTTTTTCTATCATAAAGAAAAATTTTATTTAACTAAAGTAAACATTACAAACGCTCAACACGAGAAAGCTCAACACTACCCCATAACAAGGGTGAAAAGCACAAACCCATAACAGAAAACAAGGGACATAAGGTCTAAGAAAATTCTAAATCCTTAATATCGACGATATATGGAGCCGAACGTTCGGACTAAACAAATAATTATTCTAACGAAAAAATTTCGACAGTCGAAAATTTTGACAGGATTATGAGGTTGAGACAACAAAGACATGCTACAAAGATCGACGAATTAAAGTGAAAACGAAACCATCACTAGAATAGTGAGAGATCGTCGAGAAAAATATATTAAAAAATAACTTTAGAGAGTCTAATCATCAAATTTTTGTTGGATGAAAAGACGAAATTAAACTAGCCAAAGAAAGAAGTCAAAAAAACATAAATCCAAAAAACTAATCTACAAAAATCAACAAAAAAATAACCATAAGAAAGAAAGAAACATAAAAATAAAAAATTCTTTTTATGAGTGACTCAAGTTTTTCCTCGCAAAAAAAAAACTCTAAACAAAGATCATAATTATAAAAAAAATTTCATTGAATTGACCAAAGATATTTATAGAAACACTTTGAATTAAAAATAAAAAATAATTGGCTGAAAAGAAAAAAAAAAGAGATAAAGAACATGATACTTAGTAAAGGAGGAAAAATTAATCGCTGAGAATTAAACGATCTAGAGATAGATCAAGAGAGAACACAAAAATTTTATTTTATTAGATAGTTCTTCATTATTTACGACTCACAATCCTATTTTATCATCAATCCAGTCACCGCTCATATTTTTTTATTTTTATATTAATGAATAATTTTTTTTCTTGTATAACTTAGATGTCACATATTTCTCGAGAGTACCTCCCTTAAAGACGGAATACTCCATTCCGGTGCATAAATTATAATTCTTATTTTATCTTTACTATGAAATTGATTCATATTTAATACAAATAAAGTTAACAAAAATGATTTTATTAATTATTTTTTATTTCAATTTAAAATACTACAAAGTCTTAAACTTCATTGTAGCCTTATCCAAAATACACACATTTGTTCAAGTTGTTGGCTTTGTTTTACGCTTCAATGGCAGGCCTAGCCTCACAAATATGCAACCATATAGCCTCCATCTTCTCCAAACCCACCACCCACCCGGCAGCCCTGGACCTAATGGTAGCCGAGTTAGCCTCCATAGCCTCCCAAAACGGCAGCGTTTTTCTCTACGGAGTAGGCCGAGAGGGACTCATGTTGAAAGCCCTGTGCATGCGGCTGGCTCATCTGGGCCTCGCCGTTCACTTCGTCTTCGACATGACCACTCCTCCGATTACTTCCAAGGACCTTCTCATAGCCTCGGCCGGCCCTGGTGGATTCTCCACCGTCGATGCAATCTGCTCGGTGGCGAAATCCCACGGTGGTAGAGTCTTGCTCTTGACCGCCCAGCCTGAAACGGGATCCAGTGTGAAGTATGCCGACGTGGTGGCGTATGTAGCAGCACAGACCATGGCTGATGACGGGGAAGGTGGTGGTGGTGGGGAGAAATCAAGAACTTTGCTGCCTATGGGGAGTGTTTATGAGGGGGCGATGTTTGTGCTGTTTGAGATGGTGGTTTATAAATTGGGTGAGGTTTTGGGAGAGAGCCCTGAGGCTATTCGAGCTCGCCACCACACCAACCTTGAGTGACAAAAATGGCTGGTACTGGTAGGTTCCGTATCTGCAAAAATGCCCGGTTGTTTAGCAATTTTCTGCAGAACTTATGAATCAATTGAATGTATATATAATCATATACGCTAGTACTTGAATTTAGTGTACATTGTGTGGTCTGGAACTCGAAACAATTAGGATTATTACATCTTGCTTTCATGAATTGTTGTGGAGTCTACCCAATGTAACAGGTTTGTTCTTTAGTATGGGTATGGTGATGGATGATACATGATACATGATATCTCGGCTTTCTGACCGGCCTCGAAAATACCTTAGAAGTCTTCTTTCAGTCATCAATTCCTGTTTCATCTACGAACGGATACTCTATGAATAGATTTCGATGCTCAAAACCCCATGTCACTTGGATTATGTAAATAGATTTCGATGCTCAAACACTTACGAAACGAAAGTGACCAATACGGTAGTTTACCCTTATTCTTTTCATATATTAGCAAAGTACTAGAGCCTAGTGGGTCATATCCATGTATTGTGCAAGAGTGTCGGAGACGGGTACTTACATTTGCAACATAGCTCCAGTCAGTTGTCTTGATGCTGAACATTGGAAGAAGAAACTTTAGGAGGCTTCTGTTGAGGAATTAGATTGGGATCTTAAAGAGTGCTTGTGCTTTGGATATTCATTAAGGTTTTATGATTGACATGAACTTTAGATGTAGGCATAATGGACCTATCGTGTGGCATCATAAACCATAACAAACTTATCCCGAAGAGACTAACAGATAGGGTAGTGCTTTGATCTATGTTATGATCTATGCTGATCTATGTTACAACTGATTCATGTTGAACCAGGTTATGAGTATGCTGATGCCTGATAGAAGCTTTTTGTTGCAGTAAAGCCTCATGGGTCGAGAGTTTAAAACCTTTAGGTCTGACTATTCTCAAACCATAACAACTTACATATTCCTAGAGTTTTTTTATTATCTAAATTCAGCTTCTGCGATACTCTGAACCACGACACTCTGTTTTTTTCTTAATCGAGTTACTAAATTTCCCCCCACATATGAACGCTAGACTGAAATAATTAATCCGTTGTCAGTTTTACAGCCACCCCATTCAGCATCATTGTACCCTTCAATCCGTAGACGGCCATGATCTTTAAGTAGCAATCCTCTACCAGGTGTAGCATTTAAGTAGACTCACTGTTATTTATTAGACATAGATATCCATTTTGTTTCTTCAGTAAAACAATACCCGTCATCAGTTAGCCAAGCCAAATATCGGATAGAAAAAGAAACTTGCCCGAACCTATGATAGACTAACACAAGAACACAGTAATTCAATAGAAAACTTGCAAAAGAAATTATATCTGATCATACAAATTTCCATGATTATTATGGTTTCTCTTGTTTGCTCCCTTCTTTAACAAGCATGGAAGAGGAGGGATGCTTTGTTCATTCCTAAAGAAGTTTTCAGGGTCAACTTTTGTCTTTACATGCACCAACCTGTTGAAGTTGTTTTTGAAATACTTAAGACCCCAAATCCTGGCTTGTGCATAGCTTCCTTTGTCATTGTTGATTTTGTTAGTCCCGATCTCTATATCTCTGTAATTAATATATGCTTCTCGTGGAGATTTCGAAACGAATGGAGTCATGTAATTGTAAACTCTCCTTATCCAACCCATGAACTTTTCAGAGTTTATATTTTCTTCTTCTTCCCAATTCACCAGGTACATGATGATGTAGAGGTTACCAGCTCTGTGAGGAAATGGAGTTTCTGTCTCGGGGATCTCATCCATTTTCCCACCGTATGCTACAAGTTGCATAACTGCTGATTTGGCTTCTTCCTCATGAAACTTGCCCCACAATCCTTCAAACCCAGTTTCAGGAATAGGTTGTTTTACGAAGTCGGATTTTGCTTTGAAGAACATTTTCGAAATAGGCGATTTTGAACTCCTATCAATTAAAGTTTCCAATGGTACACCGATTGGAAAGTGTTCAAGATAGAGATTAGATTCAGCCCAACTCATTTCGAAGCAATCTGCTTTCACTAATCCAAGTTCAGGGAATTTCTCTTCCATCAATGGAACAAGCTCATGTATGCTTCCAAGAAATACGAAAGAAAAATCTGCTCGGACCATCATCTTCTCATCTTCACTTGAAGTCACCCTTGATATGGCAATTCCCATGTGTATATCTTTGTGAAGCTTGTGCGCAATATACTGCCACCGATGGACAAGTTTGGTCGCGTTTTGCTCTAACGTTCTGGTGACTCTGCAAGCAGTAACATTAGCTGGAACCGGGACTAATTTCAGTTTCCAAGCAAGGACTATCCCGAAGCTAGCCCCACCGCCTCCTCGAATGGCCCAAAATAAATCCTCTCCCATTGATTTTCTATCAAGAATTCTCCCTTTAACATCGATTAGACGAGCGTCGATTACATTATCTGCTGCAAGACCATATTTTCGATGCAATGAACCATAGCCACCTCCACTCAAATGTCCACCTAGACCGACAGTGTGGCCGACACCAGCCGGAAAGGTAAGAGTTCTACTTTTCAGTAAAATTTCATAGTACAGTTCACCAATAGTTGCACCAGATTCAACCCATGTTGTAGCCTTTTCAACATTAACCTGAACAGATCGAAGATTCACCAGATCGATCACCAGAAACGGAACCTTATAAGTTGTCGTGTAAGAAAGACCCTCATAGTCATGACCCCCACTTCGAGTTCTGACTTGTACTCCAAGCTTTCTGCAACAATAAACTGTAGCTTGGATGTGGGACGCGTGCAGTGGTGTTACGATGGCCAAAGGTGTAGGAGTCGATGGTGTCGTGAACCGGAAATTTTGAGCAGAAGACTTCAAAACAGAGGAGAAGGAAGAATTATGTCGTGTGTAAACAAGCTCCGCAATGGAAGACGAGTTCCCTAAACGAAGGGAAAGGCAATGAAGTAATTCCCGAGCAGGGTGAGCTGAAGTAGTAATTTTCCATGACAAGCAGAAGAGAATAACAAGAAGAATTCGAAACATTTTTTTAGTAACAAAGTGAGAAAACTATATTCTTTGCGTTTGTGTGGTGCTAATTTGAAAGCAGTATCTTTATAGTGTAAGTCTAGATTTGCCCAGATTTCTTTTAATTTTTTATTATCAACATTCATTAATGGAGATATTTTAATAATGTGTACCTAATCATGAATCATAATGATTTTAGTATGGATTTAGAGTGATGGGGCCAATAAGGGTATGCTTTATTTTCATTATTAAATGATAATTTGTAAGCTACATACGACAGTTTAGCAGTTGACACACAGTGACCTTATTAATAAAGAAATTAATTTTTGGTGATCAAAACGCAAGTTTCTTGAAAGTTGAGAGACTATTTATGTAGTTTTCCCCAACTATGCATCTTATCTTACAAGCTTTCACGGTTATCAATAGGGATGGTAGACAGGTACAATTTTGTAGATTCCGCACTACATCCGCCTCAATCGGGGCAGGGATGGGTATAAGTTTGGTGGATAATGGGCGGGTGTGAATGTAAAAAGTCATAACCGCCGCGGGTAGTGGGTAGGTGGTTGATTTAAGATTTTACCCGCCCCACATCCGCCCGCCCTGCATGCTACTCGTCATATAAATTTGGACAATTGTGAATTTAGATGTAATTTCACAAATTATTTTATAAATCTTAAAATTTTATAAGATATTACTTGTAATTTATGTTTTGTGGTTGTTTTTGAATTTATGTTTTATGTGTATGATTGCTACCAGGCGAGTATAGGCATGTACAAGATGAGTAATGGGTATTTAATTGGGTGGTAAGTGTGAGAATAAATTTAAAAATATACCCGCGTGAACGGGTATAGATTTAAAAATTATACCCGCCGTAGGTGGTAGGTAAGTGATAGATTTAAAAATCTTAGTTAAATATGAGGATGGAAGAGGGAGTATCCACACCCGTCCCACTCGTTTATCATCCCTGGTTATCAAGGCTGCCACACTTTACTCTTTTTGACATTGGGGACGGGGTGGCTATGGGCCGGTGGGGCCTTGACCCTCTAAATGTTGAAAAATTAATCCTACTAAACTTTGTAAAGTTTAAATTCCTTAAAAAATTTAAATATCTTAAATATGTTTCAAATTATTAAAATATTTTTAATAAAATTCTCCTTTAAAAAAACTTAAAATTTCTCATTCGGTATTAAAATATTTGAAAATTTTTATTTGGACCCCAATTTTTTTAAAAAAATTAAATTAAACTGTTCAAAAAAATTTAAAATTTATATTTTTGAACAATCGTTTCATAGGAGGCGGGGGAAAGGAAATTTACTCCTAATGGGTATAAAATTCATAATTTAGGTGGAGGGGATGTGTCAACTAAGAGCTTTTAACCACTTGCTCTAAAGATTATTAACTAAAAATTCTTAATTAAACTTCTAAAATAGTTGAAACATTTAAGTTAGACTCCTAAAACTATGTTGCCAAGATTTGTTCATGTTGGAAGACTTATGATTCCAATCCAGGAAAGCTTCCAATTGATTCGACTCATTTAGGGATGAATCATGGGTGCTGGGAGAGCGACCACCCTCTTAGAAATTTGAAATCCGTACATAATTTAGTATTTTTTATTGAAAATCTATTTTCATCCACTTTTAAAATTTTATAAATTCGTCCTCTAATTTTTTTTAAGTTTATTGCTAACATAAAATTCTGCTTTCGTTCCTTCACTTGTCGAATTCACGTAAAATGAACGATATTAAGTTAATGTTATTGAAATAAATAATGTAAGAGTTGTATGATGTAAATTAAATTAAAAGATTAAAGTAAAATAGATCAATTGAAAATAAGAGAATTTAATAATGATTTTTTATAAAGAAAATTTAATAATGATGAGATAGTTAACCAAGATAAATCATGATTTTGACTTGATAATCTAAATCTATTTTGAATAGATTAACGATATAGTGCCAGAAAAATATCTATAATATTTGGTTGGATAGTCACTTTGACTTATATTTTTTTTAAAGTACTTTAACCTTCAGCGTATTATTTTGGGTCAAAATATTTTCTATATTTTGGGTCAAAATATCTTCCTCGTAAAACTTGGGCCACAATCCTTCGAATCCTGGTTCCGGGTCGTTTTACGAAGTCGGATTTCGCTTTGAAGAACAATTTCGAAAGTGGTGACACTTGTGTCCTGTTGAGTAATGTCTCCAGTGGTAGTCCGGTTGTGAATAGGGCAGAGTAGAGAATAGATTCAGCCCAACTCATTTCGAAGCAGTCTTGTTTCGACAGTCCGAGTTCGGGGAATTTCTCTTCCATCAATGGAATAAGCTCGTTGATGTTTCCGAGAAAAACCGAACCAAAACTTGCTTGGACCGTCATCGTCCCGTCTACGCTTGAATTCGCCCTCGATATGGCGAAGCTCATGTGTACTTCTTTAGGAAGTATGTGCCCGATGGACTGCCACCGATGAACGAGTTCGGTCGCATTTTGCTCCAACGTTTTGGTGACTGAACAAGCAGTAAGATTAGCCGGAACCGGGACTAATTTCAATTTCCAAGCAAGGACGATCCCGAAGCTACCCCCTCCACCTCCACGAATGGCCCAAAACAAATCTTCTCCCATCGATTTTCTATCGAGAATTCTCCCTCTAACATCGATCAAACGAGAATCGATAACATTATCCGCCGCGAGACCGTATTTCCGAAATATCGAGCCATATCCACCTCCACTCAAATGTCCACCTATACCTATGGTGTGACCAATACCAGCAGGAAAGGCAAGAGTTGCACTCTTCCTAGCAATTTCATAGTACAATTCACCAATAGTTGCACCAGATTCAACCCATGCAGCAGCCTTCTCCACGTCAACTCGAACCGATCGAAGATTCGCCAAATCGATCACAACGAACGGAACATTACAAGACGTAGCGGAGTACGAAAGACCCTCGAAATCATGACCCCCGCTTCGTGTTCGGAGTTGCAGTCCATGTTTCCTGCAACAATAGACTGTTGCTTGAACATGGGACGGGCGCAGCGGTGTTATAATGGCCAAAGGTGTAGGAGAAGACGGCGTTATGAACCTGAAATTTTGAGCAGAAGAATTCAAAACAGAGGAGTAGGAAGAATTGTGTCGTGTGTAAACCAGCTTTGTAATAGAAGAGTTCCCAGAACGAAGGGAAAGGCAATGGAGAAATTGCTCAACAGGCTGAGTTGAAGCGTTTGTTTTCCATGAAAAGGAGAGGAGAAAGACAAGAAGAAATGGAAACATATTATTGGTAAGAAAACAAGAAAACTGATTTCGTTTCTGCGATTACAATTGTTAATAAAGCTTAGTGGACCGGGTCGTCTGCCATATGAAAGCAAAGTTAAATTAAACTATTCATCGACGACTAATAAGTCTAGTAGTATATCACGATATCATTTAAGTAAAGTTAATAGTTCGAATCATAATGTTATAAATGAAACAAATTAAGATAGGAGGGTTTTCCCTTAACGGGCCTCTACAGTACCTGTTCTGAATTAATCAATCAATAGATTAGATATCGGTGGTTAAACAAAAAAAATTATTACTGACCATCGGTTGCTCTAAGGATGAGACGATAAATCTTTAGACAAGATCATGCTTCAAATTCTAGTGGTGCTGTGAATGGAGTAAATTGAATTGAGAGAGTCGTTCTATAATAGACCTCAACAATACATGATTTAGATAGTCAATCAATAAATTAGATTTCGATTTATCGGAAGGGTCGTCCAATGGATTAGTCAACTTAATTTGCTCAAACCAACTAATTTATAGGACGAGACGCTAGATTTCCTAAGTAAGGTCTTGATTCAAATTTTATTGTCGTGAATTGTGCAAATTGTGTTGATAAAGTCTTCCAATAATGAACCTTTATAGTATCTGATCCAAGTCAGTCAATAAATTAAATATAATTTTTTTAAAAAATATTCAAAATAATTACCAAAAATTAAACCGTTCAAGTTTGCATTTTATGAAGAATTGGGTTAATTAATATTTTTAAAACCTCGCTATCTTTCTTCGAAGTTTCTTGGTTTCTATAGATCTAAAATAGTCAAAGCAGGCTAGGATCGTCTCATTTGTTTGACATACTATATTCAAAATAACAACTGTAATTACCAGGAAATTCTCGAGGATTTTTTATTTATAGGAAAAACTATTTAAATAGTAATCTACATATTCTCGTGTTAGTGTTTTGGCAATTTAACTATTTTTCTTTTATAAAATAGTACTGAATATTACGTTTTAATTCTATTCCGGTACCCGGCCGTCTACGATTAATGAAGATGAGGAGGTGGTATGGTAGAATCACAATTTTAGTGCTTTAATATTTTATGATTTTAGTCCAAAGTCCATCTAATTTAAACATCATCTTAACTTTTTTTGGTAAAATTGAATTATCCATTTTATTCTTCTTCAAGCTGTAAAACTTTTTTGGGTTGAGAATTTAGAGTCAGGGTTAATTTTAGGGGTTAAAGTTTGTGTTTTAAGGGTTATAATCATCCTCTCTCGTCGTAGTCTCATCGTCGCTCGAAATTATAATTGTGCAATGCAAACGACGGAGGTACGATTTGTAAAAAGGGAGCAAAGGTAGTCGGAGATTAAGAAGAGGGGAAGGTTAGACGGCAAGAGTGATAATGAAGAGGGGTGTCGACAATGGTGAAGTAAACGTGCCGTTAGTGACTGGTGGTGCGAGTTAGGGTCGATGGGAAAAGAGGGGTTAGGTTTTTGGAAGAAGAAAGCAAAAGGTGAAAATTTACAGTTTTAATTCAAAAATTTTAGATGATGATTAAATTGATAGAGTTAGGACCAAATTTATAGAAATATATAAATTTTAGAGACTAAAACTGATATTATCTCAATTAAAAATGAGTCACGTCATCATATTCGTTAAATTTTAACGGTCAGAGTACTAAAACAGAATAAAAACACAATGTTAGATACCACTTTACTAAAAAAAAGTTAGCTAGAGTAGCAAAACAGGAACGAGGATATAGATGGAGTACTATTTAGATAATTTTCTCTTATTTATATTTTTAAGTAGAGGTGAAATTTTGGAGATATTTTTTAACAACTTTTAATTTTAATCCTAAGGAAAGGGGAAAAAAAACTCTAAGAAAAAGAAACGAGATATTCCTAGTAAGTTTCGAACTCATGATCTAAAAAAATAAAAAAAATAAATATAAACAGCTTAACTAACCAACCAGACGTGTTTGTTTGAAATTTTAGAGATTTGTAATTATAAAATTTCATGAGATATAAAATTAAATCATCAAATTTTTATATAAAAATTTATCACACACTCAATCTATTTCCCACGGCAACTTAAAAGGTCAATCTCATAGGTTATAGCCGTCTATGATTTAACGTGTCATTCGATATGGCTGCTTAGCTACTTTTCAATACTTTATTAATTAGGTTAACTACTGGAATAATCACTTATATTTTCCTCCAGTATAGAGTTGGTCACCAATTTTAAAAAATGACCAGTAAGATCATTTACGTTTTCGGGGCATAAACTTTTGGCCACTCAGCCGTTTATTACCGTTAAACGTTGACGGCTGGTGACCTGGCAGCGAAAAAATAAGGGTAAATTATTGCAATGGCCACTAAAGTTTATCTCATGTACATTTCTGGTCTTTGATTTTAAAAAATAAACAGCATGGTCACTACGAAAAGGTTTCTTTCTAATTTCACCCTTGAATTTTTAAAAATTTATTATTCAACCCTAAAACTTTGTAATAAATTAGTACAATAATATTATAAAGGCTTAAATGAAAAATATGTGCCTAAAGTATACCCTTTTTGAATTTTAGGTGCCGTTTTTTTTGTAAAAATAAGTGTCCAATGTTTCAAAAATTAAAATTTAGGTGCGGGATGTTAATGGGTGTTAAAAAATATATTTAACCAATCAGTTCTTGACACGTGGCGCTAATCTGATTTTTTAAAAAAGAAAACACCTAAAATTTTCAACTTTTTTATAAAATCCAGAAATTTCACAAAACAGTCTCAAACCCCCAAATCGATGTTGCTTATGCCGCCGATCGCCGCACCTGAAATTTCACAAGATATATTTTTATTTTATTAATTTTATTTATTTTTAATATAATATTAAATTTTTTAAAAAATAATATGTATCCTAAAAATGACATAGTTTGGGCACTTATTTGCTAATCCATTTGTAATCTATCTAAAATTTTCATTCAAACAATAATAGAATTCTTTGAGATATATCTTAAAGGTCACATAAGATATTTTGTTGTGCCATGTGCCGAAAATGTTGAATAATTTTCAGGTATAATTTTTCTCATAAAAACTTTATATATATAATTATACAAAATTAAAGGTCATATACGACGTTGTAGATTTGCTAAAAAATCATACACGAATTTAATTTTTATCCATCGACAAAAAATTATTGTACAAGAATTGGTCAACCGTATCTAGAATGTAGACTTTGTAGCTAAAACTTTGAACCGTGAAACTATATATTATACAAAAGATTTGACTTCAGAAGGAAATGAGGTTTGACGTTAATGGAAATTCGTTAGGCTAGCCGAAAAAGACCATGTATATTTGTAGACATTGTCTATCATGTTACTACTTCAATAAATTCCGTTATAAAAAAATGTAACACGATAAGAATATGCAAATTTAACGGCAAAAATCATTAAAAGATTGAAATTTTATAAATTATTGAACATTCATTCGATTAACATTGTTGTTATTGTAATATTAAAAAAATTATAAATTCAGACCGTGTTTACTTTAATTTAAAAAGTCGAATTATGGAAGAAAAAAAATAACACAAATTAAAATTAAAAATCACTTCTCCTATTTTCTCTGCAGCAGTTATAAGAAGTTTGCAACTTCTTCATCTTCTTCGTTGATCTTCTTTTTCACCGGCAACGACCTTTAGTCGTTTTGCTGGTTTTGTATATAAATAACCTTTATCTTTGGTGATGAATGTTTTATTTTTATGTTTTTCTTATTGTTCCTTGTTTTGCCTAGGGATGACAATGGATCGGATTTGGATCGGATTGTATAAAATCCAAGTCTGAATCCGTTACAATCGGACTCGGATATTTTTTTCGGATTTGGATTCGGATTTTTTTCAAACGGATTTGGGTCGGATTGTTTTTGGATCAGATTTTTTCGGATCAGATTCGGATTTGTTTCAACCGCATTTAGATAAGAGTTTTTGGATTCGGATTAAATTGTCATCCTTAGTCTTGACCTAAGTCTGAGTGGTAGATTCGCGAATTTTAGCGTCTTTAGGGTATATTGTGTTTTGACCCTCTAATAATTTTATTTTCGTGCAAATCAGTCCATAATTTTGTATATTTAATTTCTTACGCATTTAATTTATGCTTTTTAATTCTACATTTGTTCATTTTTATCTCTTATTTGTTGACTACATTTAATTTTTTGTGTTTATTGTTTATGCTTTTAATTTGGTTTCTATTTTAATTCATAATTTTAACATAATATATCATAACTTTATCTATCGATTGCACATTACTTACTATTTCATTCACTAACTTTCTTAATTTTTATTAATTCATTGATATTTACATTTATTTGTTTCTCCATTGTATTTATTTTATTGTTTGTTTATCTATGACTTGATCTTGCATTTGTTTTTTTCATATTTATTTATACATGCATATGATATAAAGTTAATTAATATATATAAATCATAATAAATATTATTATTATTTAACTTTAAAAATATATGTAGTTATGTTTCTTTTAATGTATTTAATTTAACTTTTTACTTTATTTATGTTGTCTTCTTGTTTTAATGTAAATATTATACATGATATTTTATTTTAAGGAGTTAAAAGCCCTAAATATTTTGATTCGGACTCGGATATGGATCGGATTCGGATTCGGATCGGATCTTGGCATGATCCATATCCAACCCATCTCCTAACAGGACTCGGACATTTTACTCGGATTCGGATTCGGATTTTTTTCAATCGAATATGGATCTGATAAATTCCTTCGGATCGAATCGAATCCGGATCGGATTCGGATCAAATTACCATCCCTAGTTTTGCCAGTTTTATATCAAATCTGCTTTCAAGGCGGTTCTTTTGTCTGCTTTTATGGTAGTTCTTTTGTCTGCCTTTATGGCAGTTTTAGTTTGTCTTTTGACAGTATAGCGTTTGAGTGACGAAATTTCAGCGAGCGTTTTTTAGCGAAGGAGACCGATCTATAAATGCTTATGATTCCCTGTTGTGCCGATATGCCAAGAACAAGTAGCGAAAGAATTTGCTGTCTTCATAGAGCACTCTGGTTAAAGCTATGATTTCCTGGATTTCTTTAAGAAGTTGCTTCAAGTCCTTCTGAAAGTGATAAGTTTGTTCTTTAATGTCTTTCATACCCTTAGGTTTTATTGTATTTATCTTTATACATTGAATTTTTAATGTTTGTGTGTGATCCTTTGTAATCCCATTACTTTTAATATAATCCAGTTTGTTAAAAAAAAATTCGAATTATGAATAGCACGGATTATATTTCAAAACAACATTTCCTTACAATAGTGGGCTAAATCCATAAGAACAAAACAACACACGCATGCATTAATTCAGACAGTTGACCATCTTTATTACATCAAATACAACGTATCAGTCAAACAAAACCTACTCCAACTGATTATTTAGTAGAAATGCTAACAAAACAATTCAGAAACTGATTATTTTTCAATACCATGTGTGTCTTGGCATGCTAGTGACCTTATCTCTTCCTGAGAGGAGGGATGCTCTGCTCGTGCCGGAAGAAATTCTCGGGATCGATCATCGTCTTCGCAAGCACTAATCGGTCGAAGTTGTTCTTGAAATATTTTCGACCCCAAACGCTTGCTCTCGCGTAACTTGTCGTGTTACCGATACCGTTGGTTCCGATGTCGAGATCTCTGTAATTTATGTAGGCTTCTCGTGGAGATTTCGAGACATAAGTGGTCATGTTACTGTAAAGTCTTCGGATCCAACGTAAGTACTTTCCGTTGTTTATGTTGTCTTCTTGTCTCCAACCAACATTATATATGATTTTGTACAAAACGCCAGCTCTATGTGGGAATGGGGTCGCAGTCTCGGGTATTTCAGCCATTCTTGCACCATAAGCAAAGAAACCAATGACACCGGATGCCGCATCGTCCTCGGAGTATCTTGACCATAAACCGAGCAATCCGGATTCGGGGATCGGCTCCCTCACGTAGTCGGATTTTCCCTTGTAGTACGGTAGAGTAAAAGAAGATTCATAATCCCTGTCAAGTAAAACCTCCACGGATTGATTTTGGAGTAGGCCGTGGTAAAGCATCGATTCGATCCAACTCATCTCGATGCAATCTTTGCTCGTTAGTCCGAGTTCGGGGAACCTCTCGTGCATTAATGCAACGAGGTCTTCGGTTCCACCGAGGTAGAGCGAAGTAAAGGAAGCTAGAACTGATTTCTTCCCGTCTTGACTCGAATTTGTTCGGCTGAATGAAATACCGAAGTACATTTCGGGAGGAAGCTGAGGTGCAATGTATTGCCATTTATGAATAAGTTTGATTGCATTTTGTTCTAGTGTTTTCCCTATGGTGAACACGGTCACGGTTGATGGAACCGTGACCAAGTTCAATTTCCACGAGAGCACGATCCCGAAGCTACCGCCTCCGCCGCCTCGTATCGCCCAAAACAGATCTTCCCCCATGGATTCTCTATCGAGAATCCTTCCATTCGCATCGATGAGTCGAGCGTCGACTATGTTATCGACAGCAAGACCATATTTTCGGAACAATACACCGTAACCACCTCCGGTAAAGTACCCACCTATACCAACAGTGTGACAACTACCCGCAGGAAAGGCAAGAGTTCTACTTTTCTCGGCAATCTTATAATAAAGTTCGCCGAGAATCGCTCCGGATTGAACCAATGCAACCCTGTTTTCCACATCGACATCGACCGATCGAAAATTAATCAAGTCGAGGACAATGAACGGAACTCGAGCAATGTACGAAAGACCTTCGAAATCATGGCCGCCACTTCTAGTTCTGATTTGAAGGCCATGTTCTCTCGAACAATGAATCGTTACTTGAATATGGGATTCAAGCAATGGCGTTACAATAACCAGAGGCTTAGGCGTACCGGAGTCGGAGAATCGACGATTTTCGATTCTCGACTCCAAAATAGACGAATACGAAGCATTATTCGGAGTGTAAACAACATTAGCAATGGAAGAAGAGAGATTTGAACTAAATGAAAGGCACCGGAGAAAATCGTCGTGAGGCGAAGCTGCCGATGAGAATGAGAAGAAAGCGGCGAGAAGAAGCGGCAACGCCGACGAAATGTACTGAGACTTCATTGCTTAAGCTTGAGTTTCAGCGTACAAAATATGTTGAGAGATTGCTTATTTATAGTAGTCTACGTTTGCATGTACAGCGCCAAGTCTTGTTCGGGCGGCTGGCGGAGGCCCCGTAGTCGTTAAAGCAACAATTTAAAAATACAAATTAGGTAGACGGCGTTATTCCTTGCGATTTCGTACTTCACGTGTAACGGTATATATTGTTTCTATTTCTCTCTGTGTAAGTTGTAACGATTGATATCAAATTCTATTGACTAGCTAATTCGAATTAGATACAAACATAATTTTAATATGAGATAATTTCGTTCATCTTAATTTTTTTTGGCTTAAATATACGTTTGGTACCCGAACTATACACTTTCTCCCAAGTTGGCACGTAAAGAAATTTTGCTCCCAAGTTGGTACCTAAATTAAGCATATTCTCCCAAATTGGTACTTAAAGAATTTTTACTCCCAAGTTGGTACTTTGAACTAGGCAATTTCTCCCAAGTTGATACTAAACTTATACATTCTATCAATTTGGTCCTAATTCAAAATAATTCAATAAATTTAACCCTTTATATTTAGAAATTTTATCAATTTACTCTTTGTTATGTTCTTAAATTGTTTGTTTTTCTTCCGTAAATGTTTATATCACTTTCCTAGTATAACAAATTTTAAGAGTAACTTGATGTTATTTTATGGTAGAATGCAATTATCTCATTGTTGTTTTGATATGTTATGCTTGTTTAATTTGAAAGTATCGTAAAAAAATTGACTAAATTGGTGGTATTTTTAAATACACATGGTTAAATTTATTGAATTATTTCGAATTAGGACAAATTGATAGAATGTTAATAAAAGTATGTTAATAAAAGTATTAGAATAGTTGATGGAATTAAAGTTTGTGTAACACCCGGGTTTAGGGGTTAGATAAAAATAATATTTTAATATTATTTGGGCTCGGTTTTATAATTAAAACGATGTTCGGGTTTTGCTTCCAAAATAAATTGTGTTGGGCCTATTTTGATTTAAACCCAATAGTCATGGATTTCCACCCTTGTAAATGTCTCCCTTCATTAAGGGCCAAATGGCCTTTTGACTTTTAAGATGAAACAAAATAATTAAAAGAGAAAACCCAACTCCCCTATTCATCTTCTTCTCCACCAACGTGAAATAGAGCCCCTCTCCCCCTCTCTACTATTCCATCACCATACACATTCATCCTTGGTGATTCTTGAAAGGTAAAAACGTTTCTAACTTGTCCTCACTTTCCTCTACATGTCTATACCTTTAGTTTTCATTAAAACCTTTGATTTTGTATTTTGAGGTTTTTGAGTTTTGAATTAAAAATGTTAACTTTGTTAACTTTAAGTTAAGCTTTTGATTTGGTGATGTTAGATGAGTCATTTGTTGTCCAAAAGGTCCAACATACCTAATTTTTACAAGGTTTTGTAATGATTTTCGGATTTGGGTTTCAAGGGGGTTTTTGGAGGGTTTTAAAGTGGTTTTTGGGGTGGTTTAGTGTTGGTTTTTGAGGGCTGGTGCTAGTATGATATATGAGGATTACTTTGGGTGAATTTGATGGTTGTTTGGGTGCTTGAAATGGAAGATTTCAGTGGGTTTTGTGGGTTGCTCGGAAATTCTGTTTTGGGCTTGACTTTGAGTGTTGGTTGCGTGAAAGTGTTAATCTGGGTTAGTTCCGATGATGAGCTTTTGATTGTGAATGTTTTGTTTGTGTTTGGGATTGATTAGAATCAAGGTTGGACATCGGTGAAGCGTCGGAAGTAAATCCGGGAAGTTGAAGGTGGTCGCTTGCTTGGTCTTTAAGCTTGGGAGCTTAGGTGAGTGGTTAAATGTTTTAAATGGATTTAAAATGTTTGGTTCGAGTATATGGACTAGGTCGGGCTTGGTAGACCCACCTAGAGTTAGGATTGGGGTGGTAGCCTAATCCTAAACTTGATCTAGAGCCTTTGGATGAACTCATTTATATGGTTGTGTATGTCTCGTATGAAATGTGATATGAATGCTTATGTATATGGTGTTATACATGTGAGATGAGACATGAATTGTGATGCTTGAGACATGCATGATGATGGTTGTTGGTGAGTACGTGCTAAGCACGGAATTGATTGAAATGAGTAATGTGAAATGAGTAAATATTGGCACTAGTATACTTGAATACAAATGATCGATCATTAGGATGTTAGTGTGTACACATGAGTCAAAAGTCGCGCGTGGCCTTAGTGGCGTTGAGTCACCAAGGAGGAGTACGGGTTCGCCCGGAAATTGTATTTGTATATAGTCGGTGATGAGTGGAATCCCATCGACGGGGCGTGAGGATGAGTGGAATCCCATCGACGGGGCGTGAGGATGAGTGGAATCCCCTCCGCGAGACCGGTGATGAGTGTAATCCCACCGTGAGGTAATGTGGTTGTTGGATGTGAGTTTCCAACAGGTTTATCCGCGTATTTGAGTCATAGCTAGGTGCCAATGTTGTTTGATATGTGTATCAATGTGTTGAGATATATGAGCTTTAATTGGATGCTTAAATGTGATTACTTGTATTGTGGAATTGAGCTTATGATCATGGCATGTTATATTGATTAATGCTCATGCATCTCTATCTTATGGTTTGTGGATCCTTGGTAAATATGTGATTTGCCTTGGCTAGATCGTGCTCAGACCCTGCAATGTTGAGGTTTGTTTTAAGAGTATACCCTCACTAAGCATCATTGCTTACGCTCTCTTTGTTCAACATTGCAGATCCTTAGTTCGTGGGTTGCTTGCGCAAGTGGAAGGCTCCAAGTGTGGTTGTTAGCCTTGAGTACTTCAAGTGTGAGTTTTAATGTTGAACATGTAATAGTTTAAGCAATGGGACATGTGTCTTTGGATGGATGATTGTTGGTTGTTTAGGAGCTGTTTAGACTCCATGTTATCATGCTTTTGTATGGCTTGTGTTGCCATGTTTGAATTGTATCCATGCCTAAATTGCTTATTCTGAATGTTAGCTATGTGTTTCTTGAGGTTGCCTTCATGTTTGAATGTCGATGTATGAACTTGAATGCTTGAATGCCATCTTGGGTCTATTGCATGATTTCCTTGATGTTTATACTTGTCGAGTGTTTGTATGGCTATTTGGTGGTATGTGAATGTTGTATGTATGTTTGGTTGGGGTTAGGGAAGTCATAAATTGCATTTAGATTCGAGTCTTGATCGTTTCTGCTAAGTTTGGGAGGCCTTGCTGTGCAGGGGTATCGATACGATTGGTACGGTATCGATACCACCTTCTTGTTCAGGCCTCGTGTATCGATACACTTGAGAGGTGTATCGATACCATTTTGGTCACTGGAGCTACTGCCCATTTTGGTATCGATACGGGCCTCTGGTGTACCAATACCTTTTTGGTCACTGGAGCTACTGTCCAGTTCAGTATCGATACCAGCCTCAGGTGTATCGATACCGTTATCTTAGCTTTGACCGTGGGAAGTCAACCGTTGGGGAGGGTATCGATACACCCCTTGGGTGTATCGATACGGCTTCTACGGGTTGACTTAGACCAGTTGACCTAGTCAAGGGGTATCGATACACCCCTTAGGTGTATCGATACCACCTGCAGTATAAGCTTAAAATTGGGCTGTAACATGTTTGTTTGAGTTCGTTTGTTTGATTTGTGAATGTTGTTCCGCTGTATGACCACTTAGGATCTAATACTCATCTAGACAAGATTTAAAAATGAAAAAAAATATAGGGTTGTTAACCGAGGGGGAACCTTAACGGGTTTCACTTCGGTTTTCCCCGTGTGGCCCACTCGGGCCGGTCATCCGGCCAGACCGGGACAAGGGGGTTACACTTGTTGGTATCAGAGCCTAAGGTTACCGAGACCTTGGGCAGGTAAGTGAGGTAAGTTCGAGTTTTTGATTTATATGCACGGTGTTTGCTTGCTTTGTAAGAATGGCTGCTTGTTTGACAAGTATGTTGCTTGTTTTATTCAAAGCATGTGTGTGTGAGTCCCATTGCTACTATTACATTGGAAAAAAAATGATTTTTAGTGAGGGAACGTACTTGAACACTTGGAAGCCTTGCTTTGCTAACCCAGCTTGTATGTTTTGTTGTTGTGGTTGTAGTTGATATCTGTGAGAGCGATGTCTAGACCGAGAGGTAGACCGAGAGTGGTTCGTCAGGAACCACGGGTTGCGGCTCCTGTTGAGCCGGCTGTTGGTGTGGAGGCTCACCTAGAAGGGCCGGTGGCCGCGGGAGTTGGCGCTCCTCCACCACCTCCACCACCACCTCCTCCACCTGGAGCTAGGGGCGAGGATGGAGCCGGAGGAGATGGACCTCAAGGTGGCCAAGGTCCAGCTGGAATTGATATGACTCCGCTAGTGCAAGCGATATCGGGAGCTTTTCAGGCCGCAGTTGCGGGAGCTCAGGCTGCAGCTCAGCCTAGGTGTGACGATGCTAGTCTACCTTTGAAGAGGCTCCGTAGCTTGGGGGCCGAGGAGTTTAGAGGATCTACTCCGGAGAGGTCGGAGTTATGGTTGGAGAAGACAGTCCGAATCTTGGCTCAGATGGGTTGTGCGGGCGCACGTAGACTGGGTTGTGTGATCTCGTTGCTTCAGGGTGATGCCTACACCTGGTGGGTCACCATTACTACTGGGGTTCCCGAGACTGAGATAGATTGGGATTTCTTTGAGTTTGCTTTCAGGAAGAGGTACTTGGGACCGAGGTACCTAGATGAGAAGAAGAGAGAGTTCATGGCTCTTACTCAGGGAGATGCTTCTGTGACTGACTGTAACCCCCTCGTCCCGGTCTGGCCGGATGATCGGTCCGAGTGGGCCACACGGGGAAAACCGAAGCAAAACCCGTTAAGGTTCCCCCTCGGTTAACAACCCTATATATTTTTTCCTTTTTAAATCTTATCTAGATGAGTATTAGATCCTAAGTGGTTATTCAGCGGAACAACATTCACAAATCAAACAAACGAACTCAAACAAACATGTTACAGCCCAATTTTAAGCTTATACTGCAGGTGGTATCGATACACCTAAGGGGTGTATCGATACCCCTTGACTAGGTCAACTGGTCTAAGTCAACCTGTAGAGGCCGTATCGATACACCCAAGGGGTGTATCGATACCCTCCCCAACGGTTGACTTCCCACGGTCAAAGCCAAGATGACGGTATCGATACACCTGGGGATGGTATCGATACCGAACTGGACAGTAGCTCCAGTGACCAAAATGGTATCGATACACCTCTCAAGTGTATCGATACACGAGGCCTGAACAAGAAGGTGGTATCGATACCGTACCAACCGTATCGATACCCCTGCACAGCAAGGCCTCCCAAACTCAGCAAAAACGAACAAGACACGAATCTAAATGCAATTTAGGACTTTCCTAACCCCAACCGAACTTACATACAACATTCACGTACCACCAAACAACCATACAAACACTCAACAACTATAAACATCAAGGAAATCATGCAATAGACCCAAGATGGCATTCAAGCATACAAGTTCATACATCAACATTCAAACATGAAGGCAACATCAAGAGACACATGGCTAACATTCAGAATAAGCAATTTAGGCATGGATACAATTCAAGCTTGGCATCACAAGCCATACAAAAGCATGATAACATGGAGTCTAAACAAGCTCCTAAACAACCAACAATCATCCATCAAAAGACACATGTCCCATTGCTTAAACTATTACATGTCCAAACATTAAAAATCCATACTTGAAGCACTCAAGGCTAACACCCACACTTGGAGCCTTCCACTTGCGCAAGCAACCCACGAACTAAGGATCTGCAATGTTGAACAAAGAGAGCGTAAGCAATGATGCTTAGTGAGGGTAAGCTCTAAAAACAAACCTCAACATTGCAGGGTCCGAGCACGATCTAGCCAAGGCATTTTACAAACATACCAAGGATCCACAAGAGCCACAAGATAAGATGCATGAGCAATATATACAAGTAAATGTCATGATCAACAAGCTCTAAACTCCTCAACATAAGTAGCCACATCAAACATCCAAATAAGGATCATTTATCACAACACATTGATACGATTATCAATCAACATTGGCACCTAGCTATGACTCAAATACGCGGATAACCGTTGGAACTCACATCCAACAACACAACCATTACCTGACGGTGGGATTACACTCATCTTCGGTCTCGCGGAGGGGATTCCACTCATCCTCACGCCCCGTCGATGGGATTCCACTCATCACCGACTATATTTAAATAAAATTTCCGGGCGTACCCGTACTTCTCCTTGGTGACTCAACGCCACCAAGGCCACGCGCGACTTTTGACTCATGTGTACACACTAACATCCTAATGATCGATCATTTGTATTCAAGTATACTAGTGCCAATATTTACTCACTTCACATTACTCATTTCAATCAATTCCGTGCTTAGCACGTACTCACCAACAACCATCATCATGCATGTCTCAAGCCTCACAATTCATGTCTCATCTCACATGTATAACACAATATACATAAGCATTCATATCACATTTCATACGAGACATATACAACCATATAAATGAGTTCATCCAAAGGCTCTAGATCAAGTTTAGGATTAGGCTACCACCCCAATCCTAACTCTAGGTGGGTCTACCAAGCCCAACCTAGTCCATATACTCGAACCAACCATTTTAAATCCATTTAAAACATTTAACCACTCACCTAAGCGTCCAAGCTCCAAGCCTAAGCGAGCAACCACCTTCAAACTCCCGGATTCACTTCCGATGCTTCACCGATGTCCAAACCCGATTCTAATCATCTCAAACACAAACAAAACATTCGAAATCAATAACTCATCATCGGAACCAACCCGGATTAACATTAGCAAGCATTCAACACCCAAAATCAACCCCAAAACAGAATTTCCGAGCAGCCCCTATAACCCACTGAATTCTTCCATTTCAAACATCCAAACAACCATCAAACACACCCAAAGTGACCCTCATATATCATACTAACACCAGCCCTTAAAAACCAACATTAAACAACCCCAAAAACCACTTTAAAACCCTCCAAAAACCCCCCTTGAACCCAAATTCCGAAAATTCCCCAAAATCATTTGAAATTCACATATATCATACCATTTGACTTCTATATACCATAACTAAGCATAATAAATCAGAATATTAAGTTTAGCTACACAAAGGCACCATTTTTAATCAAATCCTTTGAAAACCCCATTTTCAAAACTTCAATGAAAATGAAAATAAATGGTACTTTTAAAGAGGGGAAGATGAGGGGAAGTAAAAAACGTCCTTACCTTTCAAAATGGAGTTGAAATGAGGGAGCTTTTTGGATGGAATAGTGGCTTGAAGAGGGGAGCTCTTTTCACGTTAGAGAAGAAGGTGAATAGTGGAAGATGGTGAGAAATGAGTGTTTTTAATTGTTTGTTTAAATTTAAAGGCTAAAGACCACATTGCCCTTAATGAGATGGGATATTCACAAGAGTATATGATCCATGGCCATTTGGGGTTTGATCCCAAAGCATAGTCAACCCCATTAATTAATTTGAAAACGAGACCTGAAACATTATTTAAATTATAAAACCGAGCCTAGAATAATATTAAAATATTATTTTCACCTAACCCCTAAACCCGGGTGTTACACTGACTATGAGATTCGCTTTGTTCGCTTGAGTCAGTATGCACCAGAGTTGGTTCCTACAGAAGTGGAACGCTGTAACCGATTCCGTTACGGATTGAATGAAGAGGTCAAGAGGTACACGTTGGCTTCTGACTACTCGGACTTTGATGTGTTGGTCGCGAGGGCCAAGGATTTAGAGTATAGTTTGGGTTCGGCCAAACGATCTGGTGGTTCTAGTTCAGGCAAGAGGCATAACCACTTTGATAGTAGAGACGCCAAGAGGCACAGAGGTAGCGGACATCAGTTTGACCATAGACGTGGCGGTGGCCACCATGGTAGGGGCCATCAGGGCCATAGAGGAGGAGGGCGTTTGCCCGAGTGTACCCGTTGTGGGAGACAGCACACTGGTGAGTGTTGGGGTAACTTCCATGCTTGTTGGAACTGTGGTTTGAGGGACCACTTTAGGAGGGATTGTCCGCATCAGGCGGCTCAGGCACCGAACATTGTCCAGGCTCCTGCGAGAGCGAATGATTTTCAGAGAGGCCGTGGGCGCGGTCGTGGCTACTTCCAGCCTAGGGCTGATGCACCTAGGGTAGATGCTCAGAGGAACCTTGCTCATGTTGTGGCAGTGTAGCCAGAGGCGGGAGGATCAGCGAGAGTTTATGCTCAGAGAGAGACTGGGAACGACACCGATGTGATAGCAAGTAATTTCGAGTTACAGTCTATGTCTTTGCTTTCTTTGGTTGATTCGGGTTCTACGCATTCCTACATTTTGAGTGAGCATGCACAGAAGTTAGATATCCCTGTTGAGATCTTAGATGTAGGTATGCATGTTACTAGTTCCTTTGGTGAGACAGTTGTGGTTAGACGTATGTATAGGAGATGTCCACTGAAGATTCAGGGTCATGTGTTCTCAGTTGATATGATGGAACTTCCTTTCTATGGTTTTGACATTATTTTGGGTATGGACTGGTTGGTTGAGCATCGGGCTAGTGTGGATTTTAAAACAAAGAGAATTTCTTTGAAGCTCTCTGATGACTACGAGGTAGTAGTAGTAGGCGAGAACATTAAGTTCTTGTCTAATGTGGTGTCAGCTTTAGAGGCTCATAGGTTGATGGACTCAGGATGTGGGGCTTATTTAGCTTATGTTATGAATCCGGATATGAGTGAAGCTAGACCGAAAGATATCAGAACAGTGTGTGACTTTCCAGATGTGTTTCCTGAAGAGTTACCAGGGTTGCCACCTGACAGAGATGTTGAGTTTGTGATTGAGACAGTTTCAGGGTCTAATCCAGTTTCGATAGCTCCGTATCGCATGGCTCCGAAGGAGTTGAAAGAGTTGAAGAGTCAGTTGCAAGAGTTATTAGACCGTGGTTTCATTAGGCCTAGTAGTTCTCCGTGGGGTGCTCCCGTGTTGTTTGTGAAAAAGAAAGATGGTAGTATGCGCATGTGTATTGACTATAGACAGTTGAATCAGTTGACTGTGAAGAACAAGTATCCGTTGCCTCGTATAGATGATTTGTTTGATCAGTTGAGGGGTGCTTCAGTGTTCTCGAAGATAGATCTGAGATCCGGGTAGTATCAGTTAAAGGTGAAAGAGTGTGATGTTCCGAATACAGCTTTTAGGACTAGATATGGTCACTATGAGTTTCTTGTGATGCCATTTGGGCTCACGAATGCACCAGCAGCATTCATGGACATGATGAACAGAATTTTTAGAGACTATCTAGACCGGTTTGTAGTTGTTTTCATTGATGATATACTTGTGTACTCGAAGACAGAAGAAGAGCATGAAGAGCACTTGAGACTTATTTTACAGAGATTGTTGAGCAATCAGTTGTATGCAAAGCTTAGTAAATGTGAGTTCTGGATTCGAGAGGTTGTGTTTCTTGGCCATGTTGTTTCGGCCGAAGGTATCCGAGTTGATCCATCGAAGATTGAGGCTATCGTTGAGTGGAAACAGCCTAAGTCCGTGACCGAGATTAAGAGTTTCCTAGGATTAGCCGGTTACTATAGGAGATTTGTTGACGGTTTCTCTAGGGTAGCTACTCCTTTGACTAAATTGTTGCAAAAGGGAGTCAAGTTTGAATGGTCAGATGCAAGACAGAAGGCCTTTGAGAAATTGAAAGAAGCTTTGACGAATGCTCCAGTGTTAGTGCAACCTGTTTCCGGTAAGGAGTTTGTGATATACAGTGATGCTTCCTACGTAGGTTTAGGATGTGTCTTGATGCAAGAGAGAAGAGTTGTTGCTTATGCTTCTAGACAGTTGAAGATCCATGAGAAGAACTATCCTACTCATGATTTAGAGCTAGCCGCAGTTGTGTTTGCATTGAAGATTTGGCGTCATTACTTGTATGGTGAGAAGTGTATTGTTTACATCGATCACAAGAGCTTGAAGTATTTGATGACACAGAAAGAGTTGAATTTGAGACAGAGAAGATGGCTAGAGTTGCTAAAAGATTATGATTTGACCATCGAGTACCATCCGGGTAAAGCAAATGTAGTAGCCGATGCTTTGAGTAGAAAAGTGGCCGTTGAGTTGAGAGCTATGTTTGCTAGATTGAGTGTGTTCGATGATGGTGGTTTGATCACCGAGTTGCAAGTGAAGCCTTCTTTGATTCAGTTGATTAGAGAGAAGCAGTTGCAAGATGCGAGTTTAGTTCCTCATGTTCAGGACATAGCCGAAGGAAGACCGACCGATTACAGTTTCAGTGGTGAGAGCTTGTTGTGCTTTAGAGATAGAATTGTTGTACCAGAAGATGTTGAGTTGAGACGTTAGATTCTGAGCGAAGCACATTCGAGTCCCTTTTCTATACATCCGGGTAGTACCAAAATGTACCGAGATTTGAAGAATGATTACTTCTAGGTTGGTTTGAAGAGAGATGTAGCCGAGTATGTGAGCCGTTGTATGGTTTGTCAGAGAGTGAAGGCAGAACATCAGGTTCCTTCAGGTTTGCTACAGCCTTTGAAGATTCCGGAATGGAAATGGGAGAGGATCACCATGGATTTTGTATCGGGGTTGCCTTTGTCTCCTTCGAAGAAGAATTCAGTTTGGGTGATTGTTGATAGGTTCACTAAGTGTGCTCACTTCTTAGCAGTGAACACTACGGATTCCTTAGACAAGTTGGCAAACTTGTACATCCGTGAGATTGTGAGACTTCATGGGGTTCCAAAGTCCATTGTTTCAGATAGGGATCCTAGGTTTACTTCGAGGTTCTGGGGTTGCTTGCATAGTGCCCTAGGTAGCCGCTTGCATTTCAGCACGTCTTATCATCCGCAGTCCGATGGGCAGTCAGAGCGAGTGATACAGATTCTAGAGGATATGCTTCGTTGTTGTGTGATTGACTTCCAGGGCTCTTGGGAGAAGCACTTACCGTTGGTTGAGTTTGCTTACAACAACAGTTATCAGTCTAGTATTCAGATGGCACCTTATGAGGCTTTGTATGGTAGACGGTGTAGGACTCCGATTTGTTGGGCTGAAACAGGTCAGAGATTGTTACCTATGCCAGACTTGCTTAAGGGGACCACCGACAAAGTAAAGTTGATTTGTGACCGTTTGAAAGCAGCTTCCGATCGTCAGAAATCCTATGCAGATTTGAAGAGGAAAGAGGTTGAGTACTCAGTGGGTGAGAAAGTGTTTCTGAAAGTATCTCCGTGGAAGAAGGTAATGAGATTTGGCCGTAAGGGCAAGTTGAGTCCGAGGTTCATTGGTCCGTATAAGATAGTTGAGCGGATCGGGCCTGTAGCTTATCGTTTGAGGTTACCTTCTGAGTTAGAAAAGATCCATGATGTCTTTCATGTGTCTATGCTTAGGAGATATAGATCGGATCCTTCTCACGTGATGCCCGTTGAGGAGATAGAGTTAAATCCGGATTTGTCCTATAATGAAGAGCCCGTTGAGATACTTTCTTCAGATAGCAAGGTGTTGCGTGGCAAGACCATAGAGTTGGTCAAAGTGTTGTGGAGGCATAGAGGTGTGGAAGAGGCCACGTGGGAGAGAAAGGCGGATATGGTTGAGCAGTTTCCGTATCTGTTTCCACCAGGTAATTTCGGGGACGAAATTCCTTAAGTGGGGGAGAGTTGTAACACCCGGGTTTAGGGGTTAGATAAAAATAATATTTTAATATTATTTAGGCTCGGTTTTATAATTAAAACGATGTTCGGGTTTTGCTTCCAAAATAAATTGTGTTGGGCCTATTTTGATTTAAACCCAATAGTCATGGATTTCCACCCTTGTAAATGTCTCCCTTCATTAAGGGCAAAATGGCCTTTTGACTTTTAAGATGAAACAAAATAATTAAAAGAGAAAACCCAACTCCCCTATTCATCTTCTTCTCCACCAACGTGAAATAGAGCCCCTCTCACCCTCTCTACTATTCCATCATCATACACATTCATCCTTGGTGATTCTTGAAAGGTAAAAACGTTTCTAACTTGTCCTCACTTTCCTCTACATGTCTATACCTTTAGTTTTCATTAAAACCTTTGATTTTGTATTTTGAGGTTTTTGAGTTTTGAATTAAAAATGTTAACTTTGTTAACTTTAAGTTAAGCTTTTGATTTGGTGATGTTAGATGAGTCATTTGTTGTCCAAAAGGTCCAACATACCTAATGTTTACAAGGTTTTGTAATGATTTTCGGATTTGGGTTTCAAGGGGGTTTTTGGAGGGTTTTAAAGTGATTTTTGGGGTGGTTTAGTGTTGGTTTTTGAGGGCTGGTGCTAGTATGATATATGAGGATTACTTTGGGTGAATTTGATGGTTGTTTGGGTGCTTGAAATGGAAGATTTCAGTGGGTTTTGTGGGTTGCTCGGAAATTCTGTTTTGGGCTTGACTTTGAGTGTTGGTTGCGTGAAAGTGTTAATCCGGGTTAGTTCCGATGATGAGCTTTTGATTGTGGATGTTTTGTTTGTGTTTGGGATTGATTAGAATCAAGGTTGGACATCGGTGAAGCGTCGGAAGTAAATCCGGGAAGTTGAAGGTGGTCGCTTGCTTGGTCTTTAAGCTTGGGAGCTTAGGTGAGTGGTTAAATGCTTTAAATGGATTTAAAATGTTTGGTTCGAGTATATGGACTAGGTCGGGCTTGGTAGACCCACCTAGAGTTAGGATTGGGGTGGTAGCCTAATCCTAAACTTGATCTAGAGCCTTTGGATGAACTCATTTATATGGTTGTGTATGTCTCGTATGAAATGTGATATGAATGCTTATGTATATGGTGTTATACATGTGAGATGAGACATGAATTGTGATGCTTGAGACATGCATGATGATGGTTGTTGGTGAGTACGTGCTAAGCACGGAATTGATTGAAATGAGTAATGTGAAATGAGTAAATATTGGCACTAGTATACTTGAATACAAATGATCGATCATTAGGATGTTAGTGTGTACACATGAGTCAAAAGTCGCGCGTGGCCTTGGTGGCGTTGAGTCACCAAGGAGGAGTACGGGTTCGCCCGGAAATTGTATTTGTATATAGTCGGTGATGAGTGGAATCCCATCGACGGGGCGTGAGGATGAGTGGAATCCCCTCCGCGAGACCGCGAGACCGGTGATGAGTGTAATCCCACCGTGAGGTAATGTGGTTGTTGGATGTGAGTTTCCAACAGGTTTATCCGCGTATTTGAGTCATAGCTAGGTGCCAATGTTGTTTGATATGTGTATCAATGTGTTGAGATATATGAGCTTTAATTGGATGCTTAAATGTGATTACTTGTATTGTGGAATTGAGCTTATGATCATGGCATGTTATATTGATTAATGCTCATGCATCTCTATCTTATGGTTTGTGGATCCTTGGTAAATATGTGATTAATGCTCATGCATCTCTATCTTAGAGTTTAAAATTAAATATTTGAATTTTAGCTTTTTAAAGTGAATTGAAGTATACTTGTGGGAAATATTCTTTCACTTCTAGTGCATGTTTAGTTCATAGATGAATGAATTTATAGTTAAAATTGGATGAATTAAGGCATAATACAAATATAATATAGTGAATAATTAATTCATGGCATAATATTGTTATGGAAAAAGATCATGGCATAATATGAAAATAATAACAATAAAACATGATGAGAGGAAAAATATTTTCTGTAAATTAAACCATTTCAATAAAAAGATACACTATATACAAGCACCGTTATCGGTTATTAAAGATAAATATAGTCAATATAAACATAAAAAATACATATAACAGTATTGATTTATTGGTAAACTGACATTAGCACAATTCAACTGTGACTTGTTTTCGGTGATTGTGAATATCTATAAATGTTCAATAATAAACAAGAAATTATTAAATTTCTAAAGAAGAGACAACATCAAATTCAGACTATATTGAGTTAATTAGAAAAATATCTCACTAATGATTATGTAAAAAAATACCTTCTTTCGGTCCATGTAAGTCAAATTCACTTTTGGTTAAGTGTGAGTTTAAAACTCGCTTTTTGGCTAAACGCTAGTTATATATTGAGTAAGTAGATAAGAAATAAAAAAATTAATTTACCATTTTTTTTACACAGAACTTGCTTTTAGCTAAGCATGAATTCAGAACTCGCTTCTGGCTAAATGCGAGTTTGCCTTACGTGGATCGAAAGAGATATTTTTCCGCATAATTATTAATAGAAGTACTTTTAATTAATTTCTAAAAAATAAATATTCCCTCAATATAGCCTCAAATTCAACTTGAAAAAGAAAATGAAAATAAAACGAAAAACATTTCATACTAGCAGACAAAATAATCTAACATTTTTATAAGACAAACAAAATAAAATAAAGTCTAAAGAGAGAGAGGAAATGAGGGGAAAGAGTGAAAAGAAAGAGAACGATTAGCGCGCGACCAATATAAAATTGATGCTGCCATCGGTGATAGAAACAATTTTTTTATTAAACCAATGCCCTAATAGTAAACGAATTATACCTACCCTCAAAACTATTGATTCCAGCATTAAATTTAATAAAATTTTAATCCAAGTCAAAGTATTTTTTTAATATGATATCGAGTATTTTTTAGTGTAGGGTATAAGTAGGTGCACAAAAAAAAAGCCGAATCCAAGTTTTATTACATAGAAAGAGAGCAAAACAAAGAGATTCAAACATAAAATATTCATAACGAACAACAAAAACATTGAAAAATTGAAAAAAGAAAAAGATGAAAGAACTCTCCTCCTTCCTGAAAAAGAGAAAACTTAGTCACGCTAGTAAATAATGCTCGCACCATTGTTCAAATAGATAAATATAATTTCATTGAACTACAAAGTTGTCAACATACGAGATAAAGTGAATCCCCTAAACACTTGATAATTGATGGAGTGGTAAGCGAAACCAACAGTCTTGGAAGCTATTTCGTTAAATAGATCTGAATGCATGAGCAAACAATCACAAGAGATCAAACTATTGAACGAACACAGACAATCGCACATCAGAATCGAGTTTCGTGAGAAACTCTACCCCAAATACAAATTTACCAAAAAATAGGCGAATAATGTGTCATAAGACATAGGAAATTACTGTTCTTGCCAGCCAAACAAAATATAAAAAAGAAAAAAAAAATGAAAGCAGCGGCGCAAGAATGATAAAAAAAAAAAGCTTCAAGAATAGGGTTTTTCCCAAATATTTATAACCAAATACCTTTCTATCATAAATAAATAAATAAATAACCAATACCCGATGTGCCTTAGAAATTACAACATTACTCTTTGCTTAGATGCAGTCAAAACAAACTTTCACAATTCAAACTTAAACAGCTACATTGCATGTGGATAACTTTAATTTATTGGTATATATATATATATATATATATATAACAATTTTCATTTAGTTTCAAATATATTTCGTTTATCATTATCTATTTTATGTTATAGGCTTTATAGCAATCGATTCCAATAATTGTAATGATATGAATATATAAATTGTATTTATATTTTCATTTATACATTGTACTGATTAGTTCTGATTATAATTATATAAATGTATCAATTATAATTAATAATGGTGCAAATAAAAGCAGATGCTTTCATCGAGATTAACATATTAAAATTCAGAAACCTTCATGAATCTTCTTTGTCTCTATCTAAACAAGACACTTTAAGGGTGAAAAAGGAGTGTTGAGTGAACCAAGCTATCAGGCAGATTGCTCCGCTATTCAGGTCTGATTACATCGGCAACCAACTATCAACTGAGTGGGGATCCATCTTTCTAAGATCGCCGACAAAATTATAATTAAAGATTAGCGCCGTGAAGATTTATGTGACCGCCAAGGTATGTTGAAATCATACCACAAGGATAGATGAAACAAACCACAAAAATAAAGAAAAACGTGTCACAAGGACAGAGAAAACGTGTGTCACAAAGGCAGAAATTCTTATTATAATATAAAACAAAAAAATAATAAATTCGATAATCGAGAACTAATACTAAAACTAATAGTCGACCACCGACTAAGAAAATAAATGTAGTTATAATAAAATAAATTAAAATAAAATCATGACCACCAGAATTAAACCATACCCCAAATGTGGACATGAATGATTCAATAATTAAGATTTGACTATTATCTTATTACTATTTATATCAGGTCCTCCTTGAAAGATTGTTAATGTGTTGTTATTCCCTTGTTTGCTTTGTGGCAGACTTTATTGTCTTATTCCACTTTGTTGCAATCAGTGACGTAGTCACCAAGTGAATCGAGGGAATTTGTGAATTCTATTTCTGTTACGATAATATTTTTGGTTATTTTTAGTTTAAATATAAATTAAGTGATATATTTTAAAAAAATTAAGTTTAAATATTTAGTAAATTTATATTCTCTTAATACAAAATAATTTAGTATTTCTTAATATTTGATGTTAAATATATCCCTAATTATACTGATATGTTATTTTAATATTTCGACATCCTATAAAAGTTAGAAAAAAAAAACAACAAAAACAAAAGGGAAGAGCTAGCTGACTATGTCATCCGTAGTTTCATTTAATAAGGTTCATCAACCCAATTTTAACTTTCAAATAACTACGTATCTTTTTTATATGTAGGAAAAAGATGAATATTCACCTTAAAAAAACAATGTCAAAAAATGTTATTGAATGAAACCACGGATGACTGTGGTGAGCCAAACCCATCTAATAATTTGTCATATTTTAAAAATAGTAAAACTTCGAATTGTAAAATGATATATTTCATAAAATAATGAACCAACCTCTCATAAGTTTTTTTTCGCAAGGCAAACATTTTATTAATAATTAAAAGATAATTATTTGATACACTGGCGGTTGAAACTAAAATATTCACAAATACCTTAATTTTAAGGTTTTGAGACTCAGTTTAGTAGTTTAAAATTTAGTGATAGTGAATAGAATTTAGGGTTTAAGGTTAGAATTTAAGGATTATAGGTTAAAAGCTAAATCTTCAACATAATACTCTAACCTCTAAACCCTAAACCCTAAACCTAAAACCCTAAATTGTAATAATTATTCTTAAATTTTAAACCACTACACCATAAACTGAGTTTCTAAACCCTAAAACTAAGGCGCATGTAGAAATTAAAATTTTCCACAATCATTGTATTAGATATAAATCCACAATTAAAACCACTTAAAAGTGGATACAAGGGCCCAAAACAATAATGCCAATGACTAAGAAAATATGAATACGAAAACATGCCAAAAGACACAATCATAACAAAAAAATATGTTTTAAGCGGCCAAAACTATTTACCATTTTCGGTGTTTATTTATGTACATCAATACTAAAAAATTATATATTAAGCTATAACCTTAAATTTTAAATCATAAACCTTAAATTTTAAAATTAAAAAGTACACCCAACTTCAAATTCTCTAAACTCTAACTTAAAGATCCAACGGATAGACCATCGAAAACAAATCCAAAAAAAAGAGAGGAGATAATACCAGCTTTACTCCCTCTCCTTCATCCATCTAGATTTTCAGTCAATCCAAAAATTTTGAATTGGCACATTTCCCCCAAAAGGAGGCTCCTAAATTAAAAAAAAAAAAAAGAACAAGTCTATTTTAGTATTATTTAAAAAATAATTTAACGTGAAAAGGGAACAATTTTATATTTCTATTTGGCAAAAATAATATTTTAGACCCAATTTTTAAAATTTTGAATCCTCCATTTGGACAAGCTCAAATGTTGTAGTAGTCATCACTGATCTCATCGTGAGTAGGATTATTTGCATGACTAATAAATTAACGTGTTTTTCGCCACCATTCAAGCCACGTTTGTTGTTTTTTATTTTACTTTTTAAAATTTTGTCTTTTTTTGTGAAAAAGGAAGAAGAAAGACTTTGTTTTGTATATTTTTAAGTGTTGCTTTCCACTTAACTTATTTCTACTGCTAATAATAATATTTTTTTTGTCAAAGCATTCGATGCCTTTGTTACTCGTCAAATAACCGGTTTATTTGGATGAGATTTTAAAGTTTTGGAAGATTTTTGAAATGTCAGCGTTTAAAAGTATTTTGTTTGGATAAATAATTACTTTTGAAAGATTTAGACTTAGAATATTATGAATTTAAAAATGATTAATAAAGGCTCATCCCCTTGTATCCGGGTGGTAAAGGTAGATGTTCATCATCTATTGAGACCCGGTTTCGAGCACCAGTAATGCATGATGTGTGTGACGTCTTTGAAAAGACTAAAAAAGTTGAACAGATGCTACCCTTGTGTATGTAAAAAAAACGCTTGAAGACTCACCCATCAAAATTATATGTATAATTCGGGTCGGTTCAAATGAGTCAAGACAAAAGCCCTAAAAAATCGAAAGAACAACGAAAATAAATAAATAGATACTTGATATATACGATGTCCAATTCAAATTAATAAAAATCTTATACTCAATTATCAGATAATATTAATCTCATATTCGATCTTCATATAGTCTTCCTCTTTTGTATTAGTTTTGTCTTGTTAATTGCTCTTAAGCGTTATAAAACATTGTTTCAAGACCAGTACTAGTCTTTCCCATTTTTACTTGTAATTTTTGCATCTCCAAGAACATATTTCTGTTTGCTAAACAGATAAATTAGTTTTTTCAATAAAATTTGCAACTTCAAAACGAGATTACAAGATTAAAGGGCATGCCAACCGTGGATGGTGATAAGTATTTATTTTGGTTATGTTTTTAGTCCTTGTTTTGATCGAATACATACGTTTGAGGGACTTAATTGGGCTGTTTTTGTGTTGTTCTTGTGCAGGTTACGTAATGACAGAAACGAGTTGAAGTGCTGCAGAAAATATTGAATTCGTGGGCAGATTCATGGGCATGAACCAGGGCATGAATGTTGACTGGGCGCCACATCAGCACCTTCTAGAAGATGACGTCAGCAAGCTTGATAACCTATCAGTCCACTTATCAAGATAGCCTATCATCCGAATTTTATCTTTTAAATTCAAAACTTTGATATTTATCTCTTGTAATTTTATTTAAATATTTTAGGATTTATCATCTTAGGTTTTTAGGGTTTTTCAACTACTATAAATACCCCACTTTGGGGGTGAATTATTCATCAAACATTTTTCCATTGTTCTCTTCTTCCTTGAGTAATAAAGCTCTCCATTTTTCTCCATTTTCTTTTCTCCATTTTTATTTATTTTATTAAGTATGGTTTTTTCACAAACCATGCTTAACTAAATTCCCTTTAGCCAAAAGCAACGCCAAACCCGACAAACCTCGTGAGATTAGGAAAATACTTCAATCCTTCAACAACTCCTTTTTAGATTCTCTGCAAAATTGATTAGGCAATCGGCCTAATCTTTAGGTATCGCAATTGTTTCATTCCGAGAGCGCGCATCGGCTTGAAGTGGTTTAGATCCATCGTTGGGGACGAGGAAAAGCTTGTAGCCAATTCAACTCCCTAAGAACAAACTTAGTGGCGGTCCACTAAGGGGAATCGAAATCGGAAACAACTCTCATCGAGACGAATAACCGAGCACGGGCTTCTCCAGCACTAACTCAGATCTGGGTTAGCATCGATTGCCGTGGCTAAATCACAAAAGTTTGACTTCAAGGATTGCCCTGGGAGTCGAATCTACCAACGAGAAGTAAGTTACAAGGGTTGGGCCTTGTAGACTGTAACCTGCAGGAAGGTCGAAGAAAAATCAACTTCAGTGATCGAAGACGTCGTGGCAAAGCGTGGCTTGAGGCTATTTCTATCCATAATTATTTCTCAACATTTATTTTTACGTTTTTACTATTTTTCCCATTCAAATCACTATTCTAAAATCCCCCTTTATTTTCTACAGGTTATTGGTCTAAATCAGAAGAAAGGTGTTAGAGTTCCTATTCCCTGCGGATCGACCCTTACTCTCGCTATATTATTTTAAATCTTATTTTATTTGAGTTTAAGATTTTATTTTTGACACTATACGACGCGTGTCAAAATTGGCGCCGTTGCCGGGGAATACGGCAAATTACTAATATCGTTTTATTTGATTTATGACTAGGAGCAATCCGGGAGAACAATTTGATCTCATCCCGGAAATCGAAGCACTAGCCCGAAAGTTGAACGCACAAACACTTCAGGAAAAGAAAAACAAAAGACGTCAACAGAGACTCGAACGCGATCTAGAAATCACATCCGAAGCAGAATCGAGTTACGAGCCCAATCTGATGGGAGACGAAAATCAAACCATACGCCAACTGAATGAGGCGCCCGATGGCCAACAACCTATGTGTATAACTTTCCCGAATGGTGAAACACCGTTCGTGCTAAAAACGGGTTTGATCCATCTCTTGCCTACCTTTCACGGCTTATCGACAGAAAATCCTCATAAACATTTGAAGGAATTTCACATGGTTTGTCTAAGTACAAAGCCACAGGGAGTATCCGATGACCAAATCAAACTTAGAGCTTTTCCATTCTCCTTATCTGATATAGCGAAAGATTGGTTATTTGATTTACCCCCTAATTCTGTTACAACGTGGACTGACATGGCTAAACTTTTTCTTGACAGGTTTTTCCCTGCAGCGAAAGCGAGCGAAATTAGGCGCAGCATCCTAAGCATTCAACAAAGAGAAGCTGAATCCTTGTATGAATACTGGGAGAGGTTTAAAAAGTTGTGTGCAAATTGTCCACAACATGGGTTGTCGGAACAAAGCCTCATCCAATATTTTTACGAAGGATTAACGCCTATGGACATGAAAGTGATAGATGCGGCAAGTGGCGGAGCTCTAGTCAACATGACACCAACAGCGGCTAAAACACTGATATCAACCATGGCCGCTAACTCTCAAAGATTCAATCAGTCTAGCGAACCATCTCGAAGGGTTCGCGAGGTAAGTACAGTTTCATTAGAGAACAAAATCGATAAATTAGCTGAAATAGTGCAAACTCTTGTTGCAGATAAGAGAAAAACAGCTAGACTTTGTGGGATCTGTACCAGCCCAGAACATCCGACAGACTGTTGTCCGATGATTCAAGAAGATGATGTCGCCCAAGCCAACGCCGTAGGGAATGCTTATAATTCCGGGTGGAGAAACCAATCAAATTATGGGTACGCAAACAACCAAAGGCCAAATCAACCGTACCAACAATATCAACCGCAGAAGCCATCGTTGGAGTCAATTGTTGAAAAGTTAGCACTAGCCCAAGAAAAATTTCAACTAAGAACCGAAGCTCACTTTGAAGCAATTGACAAACAGATAAGTCAATTGACCTTAGCGGTAAGTCGCTTAGAATCCAAAGGGAAATTACCTTCTCAAACGGAGCCTAATCCAAGAGAGAATGTGAACGCCATCACTCTACGAAGCGGTACAGTCATCGAACCTAAAGCTAGAGAAGATGGCGTACAAAAGGAAGAAAAAAAAGCAATCACCCCCTACTAGAAAAGGTATGCCCGATCCAACCCCTGTACCTTCTCCCTACGCTACACCACCACCCTTCCCGTCGAGATTAATGAAAAGAGACAAACAAGCAGAAGAAAAGGAGATCCTAGATGTGTTTCAAAAAGTAAAGATCAATATTTCACTCATCGACGTAATCCGAAAAATCCCAAGGTATGCTAAGTTCCTTAAAGATTTATGTACTAATAAACATCGTCTTATTGGAATTGAGAAGGTTAATCTAGGAGAGCATGTATCGGCGGTCTTCCAGCGAAAGTTGCCACCAAAATTGAAGGACCAAGGTATGTTCGCCATTCCCTGCAAAATCGGTAAAGTGGGTATTAAACGAGCAATGTGTGACTTAGGGGCCTCTATTAATGTTATGCCTCTTTCATTTTATAACTCACTTTCTGCTGAGCCTTTGAAGGATACGAAGGTAACCATACAGTTGGCGGACAGATCCATAATTTACCCAGAAGGATTACTAGAGAATGTCCTGGTAAAGGTAAAAGATTTAATCTTTCCGGCAGATTTCTATGTCATAGACATGGAAAACGATCGGACTAATAATTCTTCCGAAATTCTTCTTGGTCGTCCATTTTTAAGTACTGCTAATACGAAAATCGATGTGAGAAGCGGGATCCTTACAATGGAGTTCGATGGCGAGGTGGTAAAATTTGATGTTTACAAAGCGATGCGACATCCTGATAATGTTGCTAGTATAAATTTTATAGATGTTATTAAGCCCGCCGTTGAAGAATTTATAGAATCTAAATCTGTTGATGATTCGTGCAGGGAGTTGAAGGATCACGACAAAGGAATTAAGGAGTTGAAAATTGTTTCTTCTGTTCATTCTGATTTACGCCTAACTCCATTGAGATCTAAAATGTTTTCTTTTATTTTGCAGGAATTGAATTTGGAGTTAAAATTACCTCCAGAAAAATTGAAGAGTGAAAGAGAAATTTTTCCAGTTAAAAAACTCCATAATCGCAAAATTTCTCGTAGGGAAATACTCAGTTGGATAAAGCGCAAGAAATGGAAGAAGTATTTGGCGCAATGCATGTAGTCTGAACCAGGTCGTCGAGCTAATGACGATAAACAAGCGCTAAATGGGAGGCAACCCATTTCTTTTCTTCTTTTCTTTAATTATTTTTATTATTTTATTTTATTTTATTTTTACTTTCTTTATTTTATTATTTTTTTATTCCATTTTAATTTGCTATAATTTGATGTCATTTGAATTTTATCTTTAGTTAAAATAAAAATAAAAAAAAATAAAAAAATAAAAAAAGGGAAAAGAAAAGAAAAAAATCGAATTTATTTCGAATTTATTCTTATCTCTTTTCGAATTTATTTTTAATCTGATCTCATTTTAATTATTTTATTTTCGAATTTATTTTGATTTTATTTTATCTTATCTTATCGCTTAGTTATTTTATTTGCAGATAATTTAGATCGAATAAAGAGATGAGAAGCTATCAGAATTTTGTGGGCTGAATTTTTAATTTAATATTCGGATTTTATCCCTTTCCAAATTAAAACACCCGTGGACCCCACCTACAAAATTTCTAACCGGTCAAAACACCACAACCCTCACCCAATTAAATACCCGTGGACCCCACCCCTACCCAAAACTTTGACCTACACGGCTACACCCAACCACCCATTACACCTTTTAAACCCTTTTTATATATTTCCTCACCTTTTAAACACAGCCGAATATTTCCCAAAACCCATCTCTCTTTACTTTTTCACCATGATCCGAACTCGAGAGCTAGCTCGCCTCCGCCCCTACACCAGACTCGGAGCCCACTACCGAAACATGCTCTTTTGCATTCGGGGAGTATTTTCATCCTCTCTTTTGTATTTTATTTTATGTTCATTTTGAGGCAAAATGATTTAAGTGAGGGGGAGGGAGATATACTTGTCAAATTTTTATTTTGCTTATCCGTTTTGGTTGTTCTCTTGATTTCTTGATTTTATTAATTTAAGTTCTTCGTTTAAATCCTTAGTTTTGCCTTGTCTCACTGTTTTCATATGGCTTTGTATCTATCTTGTTAGAAAATTCTAGGTTGCATGGTAGATTTTTGGCATGATTAATTTTTTTTATTAAAATCTTTTATATGACATTTTCTTTCTCTATTAATTCACATGATGCTTACCTAAGTACACAAGACATTTTTGTGAGATTTTGAGCCTAATGAGCATGCATGATATTTGCTCTTTGTTTCTTTGAGTGTGCCTAGCTAAATTAGTTGCATTCTAGAACTTGTTTTTAAATTCTTTTTGAGATTACATTGATTGATTATGATGCTTTAATATGATAGAGGCACTAGGTTTAAACCACTTCTCTTCCCAAATAAATCACCTACCCTTTAATTAATTTCCCCTAGTGAAACAATCTTTGAGCCTTAGCCTTTTTCTTGAAAATTACCACATTTTAAGCCTAATCCAATTTCCTTCTCAAATCCATCACTTTTGTTCCCTTTTTCAAGACAAAAAAATCGTATTCAAAAAAAAAAAAAAAACAGATTCGAATAAGTGCAGTGCAGCAGTGTATTACACTGTGCAGAAAAAAAATGTGCAGAATTGATTCGAATATACAGTGCAGGAAATTGTTCGAGTCTGCAGAAAAAAAACAGTGCAGTTCGAAAAGAAAAAAAAAGTACACTGTCGAGCAGATTTGGTTCGAATATATAAAAAAAAAGAAAAAAAATACAGTTTCGAATATATTTTTTGAGATGATTTTTTTTGTCTTGAGTTTTAGCCCTTATTTTCAGCCTTATCCTACCCTTACCTTAGCCCCATTACAACCCTTCTTAAAGACCTCTTGATTTTTGCATCGTATTCATGTTAGTAGTGGAGATTAGATTTAAACACAAGCTTATGGTTATGCTCTAATTAGCTTTGGCTCGAGTGATTTTTCTCTACCCTTAAACACTTTGAGTGACATGAGCGATTCCTTGTGAGGGTACTTGGTTTGCATCATTGATGTTAGTAGAGTTTTAGAATGTCGTCTTAGCTTTAAATTATTAGTCTTGCCATTTATCCATTTTTTGCTCCTTAGTTTTCTCTCATATTTAGATGCTTAATCATATTGAGAACTTTTGAGACTTCGTGAAATTAAGGATGAAAATTTGAACTTAAGATTATTTAATTTTGAGATACTTGAGGACAAGCATCGGATAAGTGAGGGAGAATTTGATAAGTATTTATTTTGGTTATGTTTTTAGTCCTTGTTTTGATCGAATACATACGTTTGAGGGACTTAATTGGGCTGTTTTTGTGTTGTTCTTGTGCAGGTTACGTAATGACAGAAACGAGTTGAAGTGCTGCAGAAAATATTGAATTCGTGGGCAGATTCATGGGCATGAACCAGGGCATGAATGCTGACTGGGCGCCACATCAGCACCTTCTAGAAGATGACGTCAGCAAGCTTGATAACCTATCAGTCCACTTATCAAGATAGCCTATCATCCGAATTTTATCTTTTAAATTCAAAACTTTGATATTTATCTCTTGTAATTTTATTTAAATATTTTAGGATTTATCATCTTAGGTTTTTAGGGTTTTTCAACTACTATAAATACCCCACTTTGGGGGTGAATTATTCATCAAACATTTTTCCATTGTTCTCTTCTTCCTTGAGTAATAAAGCTCTCCATTTTTCTCCATTTTCTTTTCTCCATTTTTATTTATTTTATTAAGTATGGTTTTTTCACAAACCATGCTTAACTAAATTCCCTTTAGCCAAAAGCAACGCCAAACCCGACAAACCTCGTGAGATTAGGAAAATACTTCAATCCTTCAACAACTCCTTTTTAGATTCTCTGCAAAATTGATTAGGCAATCGGCCTAATCTTTAGGTATCGCAATTGTTTCATTCCGAGAGCGCGCATCGGCTTGAAGTGGTTTAGATCCATCGTTGGGGACGAGGAAAAGCTTGTAGCCAATTCAACTCCCTAAGAACAAACTTAGTGGCGGTCCACTAAGGGGAATCGAAATCGGAAACAACTCTCATCGAGACGAATAATCGAGCACGGGCTTCTCCAGCACTAACTCAGATCTGGGTTAGCATCGATTGCCGTGGCTAATTCACAAAAGTTTGACTTCAAGGATTGCCCTGGGAGTCGAATCTACCAACGAGAAGTAAGTTACAAGGGTTGGGCCTTGTAGACTGTAACCTGCAGGAAGGTCGAAGAAAAATCAACTTCAGTGATCGAAGACGTCGTGGCAAAGCGTGGCTTGAGGCTATTTCTATCCATAATTATTTCTCAACATTTATTTTTACGTTTTTACTATTTTTCCCATTCAAATCACTATTCTAAAATCCCCCTTTATTTTCTACAGGTTATTGGTCTAAATCAGAAGAAAGGTGTTAGAGTTCCTATTCCCTGCGGATCGACCCTTACTCTCGCTATATTATTTTAAATCTTATTTTATTTGAGTTTAAGGTTTTATTTTTGACACTATACGATGCGTGTCAGATGGATCGAAGGGGGCTGGAGGAATAGTCTTCCTATTAGGACAGTTTGTTGCAGTGCAAGTTTTTCTGTTGGTGTAATATTGTAGTTGGTGATTTCTGTTCTGAAACCTTGGAATGGTGTTATTTTGCTAAGTTTTGGGTTGGATGTATTTTTTCCTTCATCTAAGTGTAAGGAGATTTTTAATAAGGCATTCAACTCCGAATTTTTCTGTATGATTTTCTTTAATAATAAATCATTTGTCGAATAAACAAAAATTGGCCTTAAAATTTTATAGGTTCATCCTTCTAACATAAAATCTTACGCCCATGACGTCCGTCGCTAACGCAGACACTCAACCAACCACAAAACACTAAACATCAATTCTTGATCTCCTAAGTAATTTCTTCACTACAACCAGTCCCTCAAAAGCTTCAAAATGTAAAGGAAAGTCGAACCACAAAAAATAAAAAGTTAAAACTTGTCTTTTGCTCGGCAAAATATTTTATTGCTAAATTAAAAATTTACCATGTGAGTCTCGTTAAAAATTCTCCTAAACCTAGTTGGAAGAAAAGAGTACTACACATATAAAAAAGACGAGAGTCAAACGATACATAAATTAAAAATCACAAGACAAAAGCTAAAATACATCACACAATTGATAAAGGAACGACATTACTCAAGCACTTTCCAATACTGCTCAATCACCAAAACGCCAACTCGTCACCAATTCACTTTGCTCAAGCACCAATTCTCCAACTCGCCACCAAAAATTCTACTTTGCCTATAGTTTCTGAACTGCTCAAGCACCCAATCGCCACCAAATCCATCCTGTTTATGCACAATCATCCAATACCACTTCTTACCACCAAGCTTTGAATGCATCCCGTCTATTTAATCTATCTTTTGCAAACCAGTCCGTCATCCCTTTCGAAGAGCTGTAGTCATGGACAAACTGTACCACACCTATGCTGCTGCAAAGTGAGTCAATTTTTGCAAATCTCGACCACTAGCTCCACGGTCTAACAGACAGATTGTTAGCCCAATTAATCACAACACTCGAATCTGACTCTATAATTAACCCAGCTCTCAATCCAACCCATTTGAATAAAAACTTCTAAAGCGGTTTTAATCGCCACTAGAATAGATAATTCAGCACCTACGTCAACCTCATGCTCCAAAAACACTGCTTGGATTGACCCCTCGACCGTGCAAAGAACTCCACCGAATCTAATTTTGTCGTATTTTACACAACCAGCCACATAAAATTTCACTACCACGACCAAAGAGATTGACATGTTTGGATTCAAAGTCCCATTAACGACCAAACAATTCAATGGATTATCCCACCACACATCAGAATAAGACACCAAGTCAATATTAGCAGCTTTCACCCACGTTAATGCCCTTAACTTTGAGTTGAAGAGAAGATCTTTTAGGGTCGAAACTTTCTAGTTAAACACCTTGTCATTTCTAGCTGCCCAAATGCTCCAAATCATAACCACAGTCGCAACAATACATAACAATACACTGTCTTCAAAAAAGTCGAGAGAAACAATCATTGTCGATCATAGGCAACTCCGTCGCGACCAAACTCGATCTAATGCATGATCTAATGATATATGAGCTTTTTAGTTCACCTTGAGAAACCAAAAAATAATATTAAAGAATTTAAATATCATTTAAATGTATGCTCTAAACTTATAACATTATGTTCAAAATGATCATGTATCTTATCAAAAAAAGTAATATTTGATAGTAATAATAAACATTTAAATTTTAAATCAAACAATCTAAAACATTTAAATTTTCAAAAGCAATGCTAAGCTCACCCTAAAGTAGCAATTCCAGTAAAAAAAGAAAATGATGCTTTTCTTAAAGATTTGAATTCGAGCATACTAACATAAGATACTATTAAGAATGTTAAAAATTAATCCCAGGAACTTGATCTTTATGAAACCCAAACCTTGTATTGAGAAAGCATACGCATGGTCTAGACCGAAACCAGGATCCCTCAAATTCAACGTAGATGGTGCAGTAGAGGGGGGGTTCGGCAAAGCAGGTATAGGCGGATTACTCAGGGACAAAAACAATCGAACCCTTATCTCCTTTTCTAAATCTATTGGTTATTTGGACGCAACTTCGGCCGAACTGCTAGCAATCAAAGAGGCCTGTGTTCTTTTTTGCGAATCGGGGTGGGAGAAGAGTTTTTCTCTGACTATAGAAACAGACTGTTCTAATGCAGCGGAATGGTTATCTCGGCCCTCTCGTGCTCCAGGTATTTTTATCCCTATTATTAATTGCATTCTGGATGTTTGTAAAAATTTTAGATGGTGGATACAATTGGCTCCAAGGGAGGAGAATGAATCTGCAGATAGGCTAGCGAAAGCTGGTATACACAGAACAGCTCCCTTACTTTGGAAAAGTGCTATCCCTGATCTGGAGGATACTACTGGAGTTGTCCAATTTTAACTTTGGAAAGATGGCAGTGATGGAAGGCTGAAGCGGATTCATGTTGATTGTGATGGTTTTTATTGTTTATAATCCACTTGTATTTGTGCTGCGTGACATAGGGATTGCAGAACATGTTTACTCTGATTGAACTTTGGTGAACTAGTGTTTGTATCATGGTTCCGGTGCACTCTTTTTCCTCCAATTAGGCTTAGGGAAGTTTTTTAATGAGGCTCCGGATCCATGGGTCTAATTTCTCCTAATAATACTTCAACTTTAAAAAAAATGTTAAAAATTGTTTTATTAGTAAATCATATGTTTATTTTAGATTTTATTTTGAAAAATATTTCAAATATTTATAAAATAACTAGTTGGTCTCATAAGATTGGATACTAGATCTATTAAGTAAGGTCATAGATTTAAATCCTAACATTATAAAATTAATAAATAGGTTAAGAAAGTCGTCTCATAATAGACTTTTGTAATATTGTCTTAGATAAGTCAATCAATAGATTAGATTTTGATGGTTATAAGAAAAAAATTATGAAAATAAATAAATTATATAAATTATTCCTACACTAATAAAAATAATATTTAATTTAAAATGAGTGGAGGTAAAAAAATCAATCTTGCAAATTGTTTCGTTAACGATTGTAATTACATCAACAAACTATCATAAAAAATATCTTATTATATTAAACCGTCGTCCTTCCCTAATTAAAGGGTGCATCATAACGATACAAAAATCGTGACATAAAGACAAACGTAGACAACATGTGAAAAAAATGAAAGGTAAAGTTCACAAATGATTACTAGACTTTGTTAAATTATTCAATTTAGTAATTAAACTTTTAATTATTTCAATGTTACCATTAAACTTTTAGTTTTGCTTCAATTTGGCCATTAAACGGTTAATGGCTGTTAAAAATGTGTTGTGTTAGTTAACACAATTTGTATAATAACAAATTTAGTCCTCCACATTTGTACATTCAAACAATGTAATTCTAATTCGAAACAAATTAATAAATTTAACCATCATTATTTACACATTATTTCAAATTAGTCCTATTTTTTAATTAAAATGATTTTGAAATCATTTTCACATGATTACCAACGTAACAACAAACTATTTCATCTGAATTTTTCTCTCTTTCCTTCTTTGTCTTTCTCTGTATCTCCCATTGAGCAAATTAATTACAACAATGATGTAATGTAAATGATAAGAAAGAAGCTGGAAAAAAAAGGGAAAACCTATGACTTGTAAAAGCTTTTGCAATGGAAAACCCAGATTTTGATATGCGAAAATTGGTTGTTCTTATTTTGAGTTAAAAAATGTTAATTTTGACGGGATTAAGTGTTCAGCCGTTTACGGATTTAGTGATGGCTGAGATTTTATTGATGATTTTTTACATTCATTGCTTCAATTCTTTTCTCTACTGCTTTCTTGCTTCATGCTAAATATGTCTCTTAATTTCTTGTTCCAGTGCTCTCAGCAGTGGGGTTCTGGACAGGCGCGATAAGAGCGACCGCACAAGGCCCCTAATAGAGAGGGGCCCCAAAATAGAAAACCTAAATTAAATTAAATTAAATATTTATAAAAAAATTATAGATTATATATAATTATGTGTGTATATAAGTTAATTTTTTGTATTAAGGTTTTTTTTTTTTGAAAAAACAACTTATATCTATTATTGATTAGAAATTAAGGGCCCCATTTTAATATATTGCACAGGGCCCCAAAATCTTTGAACCGCCCCTGGCTCTCAGGTAATGTTTTAAATTCTCTTAATTTCGTTGGTTTCAGGGTTTTTCTTTTTATCTGTAATTATTTGTTAGAATTGAAACATTCTGGTTGTTTGTTTACTGCAATTTACTGCCTGGAAATAAATAAAGAACCTATTGAAAACTATCTAATCGCTCAATTTCATTGCTAATCATGCTTATGATTTTGGTTGTTTGTTTAATTAGCGGTGACACGTGTCACCACCTGATTGGAGGAGCAAAATAAAAATTATTAAATCAAAAATATATAAATAAAGTCCTCCAATAAAGTGGCGACACATATCGCCGCCTAATTAATAATCAAATCATTTTATTTATTAAATAATCAAATGATTCTGGTTCTTAAACCAATGGGTTACTTTAAAGTAAAACAAAAGTTGGTGACTTCAATGAAAGTTTTAAAATTTCAGTGACCAAAATGAAAGTATTTTAAAAGTTCGGTGACCATTTATCTAGTTTACCCTTGAAGAAAATGAAAACTAATAGACCACGTCAGTATTTTCTAACGGAAGATAATAGGAGGGATCAAAATAAAAGCGAAGTAAAAGTTGAGGGACCAAAATGAAAGTAAAATAAAAGTTGAGTGACCCTAATGAAATTTTTTAAAATTTGGTGACCAAAATGAACACATCCTAAAAATTCAGTAACCATTGGTGTACTTTACCCAAAATATATGTTCATATCATATTATGAATTTAAAAAATAAAATGAATTTTTTATAGCAATCGACAAAAAGTTGTTACAACTAATTAAATAACGAAGCAAACGTGTGAGAATATAATTAAAAAAAAATAACTAAATGGAAATGAAATATGTGGATCGTACATCTTAGTGTGTAACTTCGAGAGTTTTAAACGTCTCTGTCAAGTGTCAATAATAAATTGAATTTTACCGAACACAGAAAATAATATATATATATATTAAAAATAAAAAATTACATAGTTACATGTTGTCGTCTTGCAAACTAGCATATATAGGAGTGTGAATCTAGTACAGCACTGAGAGCACAACAATAGCTTAAGGTATTTGGAAATATCAAATTAAGGTGATGGCCGGTCGTCCCCGACTTAGAAGCTCGGGTCCTGCATTTTATACAGACGTGACTCTGGAAAACAATACCGAAATTAGTCTCACCATGTCGGATAAAATCGACTGGTATGGCGATGGAGAGGCCCCACAAGCTATTCTACCGGGATCGCAGGGTAAGATTAAGCACAACTCCAATCCCTATATCGGAGACTCGCAAGGTGGGATTGTGTATACTTTCCGAGATGATATTAAGTGGATTGTGGCATGGAGCAATATGATGGATGAAAACAACAAGGTATGTTGTTCTGTTTTAGTGACAAAAACGTTCAATGTCTAAACTTCGGTGAGTAAATTGAGCGTTTTTAAACTTTAGTAACTAAAATAGGTTTAAGAGTAAAGTTAAACGACGGTTTACGTAATTTACCCTTTTGAATTTGACTCGTGAATTTTAGATAAAATATCAATTTAACCACTGAAGTTAAAAATAATCACTCTTGACTAACATGTCATGTTATCATACTAACGAAGGTTGATAACTGAAGAGTAAAGTTCAGTAACGATTTACGTAATTTATCAATATGCAGGTTTATATTAATATTACTAAAGGGGAAGCCGAAATTGATTGGTCCATTATCCAATCGCTTCTAAATACATCCACTTCCAAACCTGCTACTGTGTATAAATATGGGCATGTCGCAGCGGCCGAGATTGATCCAACCAGCACTACACCACTTTTGAATGCAACAGTCAAGAAATATGAGGATTAGGCTGATTTGGCATTTCAAAAATAATAAGTGTCTGGAGTTTGTTTCAGTTGGATATTGCGGATTAGTGGTTTTTGTATGTTCGATATGCTTTTAGTTGTTTAGCTTTTAGTCGAGATTTTCTCGTAGATATTGTAAATGCTATCAAGGATACTCTTTTTCCTCCAATTTAGGGTAGGAAGATTTTTTAACGAGGTTTTTGATAATATCCCATTATTAATAAAATACGAATATTTAAATATCGGTCTATTATTTAATAAAACGATTTGATAAAAAGTCCATGTTCAAGTTTTTAGTTAATATCAATCTTGTACTTAAACCTCAAATAATCAGTCTCTTCTTTTGTATTTATTGTTGTCTTGTTACTCTTTTAAGTGTGTTTTCTTAGTAAATAGTTGGTTTTCCTATTGTTACTTGTAACTTTTGTACTCGATTACCGTACAATAAGTCTAATTTTGAGGTATATTGTTTGTATTTTCAAAATGTACTTATCATTTAGGTTTTTAAGCAAACACTCCAAACCCTCAAAATAGTATTTTTTTTGGTTTAATTTCAGCAATTTTGAGTAGATTTTGTAGAAAATTAATCCGAAGAAAAGAAAGAGGAGTGAAATAAAAACGTTTTGATATTGATTTTATCGTAAATAGTGTTTGGCGACGGGCGGCGATTGACCGACAACGAGGTTGGAATGTTTAGTGGCAAAAATAGAATCGTTTTAAAATTTAGTAGCAAAATCAATACACTCTTAAAGTTCAATGTCTAAAACGAATTCATTTTCGACATCAATAGCCACATCGTTTCGGCCACGTAATCAATGTTGCCGAGTTAACGACTCAGTGGTATAATTGAAGTTAAAATCAAAGTTTAGTGTTATAATTGGATAAATTAAAAGTTTAGTGGTACATTGACTAAAATTCAATACTATTTAGTGTAGTTTACTTTAAAAATATTAAAAAGAAAATTAAACTTAATTTTTATATCAATTAATAAAAAGTTGTTACAACTAAATTTCAAATCTCATATGTTAGTCGTGCATAAATGCTAACTAAAAAATAAAGTCAACTTGTGGCAAGCGAATATTCGAGGAATTTACAGTCTCAATATAGTTGAGAATAATTAAATGAAAAGTCAAACATGTGGATCGCACGTCTTAGCATGTAATTTCGAGAGGCCAGCACATGGACTTAATTTCCAGATAAAAGAATATTATATATTATATATCAATTAATAAAAAGTTGTTACAACTAAATTTCAAATCTCATTTTTTTTTCTCTGCAAATATTAATTTATTAAAGACCTGAATTATATGACTCATTAAAAATTTTCCTACCCCTAAATGGAGGAAAAGAGTACATATAACCAGGGAAAATTACCCAGAAAACACCTTAAAACAGTTTCAATCTAATCTCCTTGACAAGTCTTTAAGACTATTACAAAATCACAAGAAACTCCAACTTTCACCTCAACAAAATAAAACATTTAAATAATAACTCGGTGCCTTGCCTCGAGAGGATTATCTAGATTACCACCACGCCTTAAAGAGAGAGTTACGCGCTATACCATTTTTTGCAAGGCTGACCGCAAGCACATTTGCTTGTCTTGAGATGTGGGTAAAACAAACATTTCCAATTCTTTTGACCAAATTATCGATCTCAACAAAGATTTACCACCACCTCCAAGGACGCTGTAGTGAATCGTTTAACCATAACAAAATCACCTTAGAATCTGACTCAACTATTAACTTGAGACCCTCGCTCCACTTTGCTTCAATGAACACTTCTAATGCAGTTTAAACCGCGATTAATTTTGTAAAATCTGCTCCCTTACCTTCCACAGGACCATAAAACAACATACTCAATGATCCGTCCTCAGTTCTCAGAACGCCTTCACACCCTGCCTCCTTACCTTTATTGATCCCATCGATATTGAATTTGGCGAATCCCACGTTTGGAGGAGACCATACTTCACTACAAGTAGCACTATTTTTCTTACCAACTATACGCATTGGATTATCCCACCATCCATCCAGATTTGGAGAATCAGTCTCATTTGCCGCCTTTATCCAAAAGAGAGCTCGAAGTTTGGTGAAGGCAAGCTAGTCCTTGACTGTTGTAGTTTTGTCACGGAACACCGCCTCATTTCTCGCTAGCCAAATGCTCCATAATGCAGCTCTAACTGTGATTAACCATACATCTCTAAAGGTACCCGTAAATGATACATTGAAACATAAATTAAATAGTTAATTAGCATTATCAAAATGTCTCCACATGCCCATAATAAATTTTTGTAAAACTTAATTAATCGACTAAATCGAATATTGATGATTATACTAAAAAAATAAAATTTACATGTCGTGGTCTCATGGGCTAGTATATATAGGGGTGTCAATACTCAGAGCAAAACACAAGCAAAGCAATAGTTGAGAATATATGGAAATATCAAATTTTAAGGAGATGTCTATTGAGACATGTAGTGCAGTAGGTCCTGCGTTTTATACAAACGTGACTCTTGAGAACAATACCGGAGTTGGTCTCACCAAGTGTGAACATATCGATTGGTACGGCAGTGGAAACCCGCCGGAAGTGATTCCGGCGGCACTGGAAGGAAAGATTAAGCACGACTCCAATCCCTATACTGGATGCTCGCAGGGTGGAATTGTGTATACTTTCCAAGATTTGAAGTGGGTTGTGGCATGGAGCAATATGATGAATGAAACAAACAAGGTATGTTTTTCTGTTTCTAGGTAAACTATATGGTTGGTCTTTTTTTTTCTCGAACAGTTTGATTTTGATTATCAATTTTTTAAAAAGTTATATTCTGACTATTTATGTTATTGATTTATATAATATTATGCTTTTTGAGTCGTTAACTCCCGTTACTCGATGATATGGTACATTAGTCAAAACGTTTATTTTTAATTTCACCATCAATTTTCCAATGGATCTGATTTGTTTTTAATTTCATTTGACCAACTTTCAAATAAATTAAATATGCTTGAATTGCAGGTCTATATTAATATTATTAAAGCTGATGCCAAAATTGATTGGTCCGTTATCCAGTCGCTTCTAAATACATCCACTTCCAACCCTGGTCCGGTGTATAAATATGGGCATGTGGCAACGGTTGAGATTGATCCAGACAGCAATATTCCACCTATGAAATCAACACTCAGGAAATATTAAAATTATGTTGTTTTGATATAATAATAATAATAATGTTGAAAAAATATTGTTTCGGTGGAAAAGACGGATAGTTTATTTATGTGTGACAACGTGTGTATATGTTATCAAATAATTAAAAAAAAAAATGAATATATATTATCATGCAATCACACCAATATATTCAAAATAATAATAATAGTAATGTTGTTTTGCATGTATTAGCAATATTAAAAATTATATGTTAATAATGATTAGAGGATTCATTTGGGGGAATTCGTCGGACCACAAGGGAGTGAATTTGGTTAGATGGGATGAGGTGCAATCGCCAATTGAGTGTGGTGGCCTTGGTTTTCGAAATTTGGAGTGTGTGAATCAAGCGTTCCTCATGAAGTTGGGCTATCAGGTTCTTACCGAAAGTAATAAGTTGTGGGTTCGGGTTGTTCGAGCTAAGTATAAGGTGGAAGGGATTCTCCCTACTAATATTCGGGTAGGTAACTGCTCCCGATTATGGTCGGGTATGTGTAGCGTTTGGGATTCAGTTATTTCAGGCATGGGTTGGGTTGTGCGTGACGGTTGTCTTGCGGATTTTTGGTATGATGATTGGATAGAATCGCTTGGCCCTCTCTTCCATTACTATCAACACAATGGTAGGCCAGCACCTTGCCCAGTAATATCTTTTGTTACTGATGGTTACTGGGACATTCAGAGGCTTGTAGATGTGCTGCCGGAGGATTGTGTGCAGCAGATTATAACGGTTTACCCGCCGTCACCACACTTGGGCCATGATTGTCTTGGATGGAAGGATGATAAACGGAACAATTTTACAGTAAAATCTGCTTATAAGAGCCTTGTGAGTAGTCCGACTATACAGGATGCCAATGTGTGGAAAACAATTTGGCGTCTACCAGTTCCGCAACGTATTCGCGCTTTTATTTGGCTTGCTTTTAGAGGGAGTCTGCTGACAAATAATGAACGTATGCGGCGTCATATGACTAATGACCCGGGTTGCTCTTTATGTGGTCATGCGTGTGAAGATGGAATACATGTGCTCCGTGATTGTGCGATATCGAAGGGTTTATGGCAGCAAGTGGTGAACGGGAATGTTTTCAGCAACTTCTACACAACTTCGTTGTAGGATTGGTTGCATTTGAATATCACTGGCAATAGTCCGTTTGCGCGGATCATGAATAATTGGAGCGTCTTCTTTGCTATACATTGCTGGAAACTTTGGCAAAGAAGAAATAAGAAGATTTTTGATCCCGATGCTGTGGATAACGAGGATGTCATGAGAGCTAGTTTATGCTATATGAATGAGGTGGTTGCTGCGAGTATTAAACCAAATGCTATGTTTGGGCGGCAAAATGGTGCCAGTGGTAGTGTGGTATCGGGTTGGAGATGCCCTCCGGCCGATTGGGTTAAACTCAATGTTGATGGAGCCGTAAACGCGGCCACCAAAGCGGCTGCTATTGGGGGTGTGTGTCGCTCGGATATTGGCGCTTGGTTATTTGGTTTCAATAGAAAACTTGGTTGTTGTTCGGTCCTAAACGCTGAACTTTGGGCGATTCTTGAAGGCCTTCGTCATGCATGGCGGTATGGTTTTCGTCGAGTTGAAATTGAATCGGATAGTAGGGAAGCAGCGTGTTGCGTTTTAGATGGCTCAAGGGACCGGACTGCGAATGCATTGGTCATTGTGATTGAGGAATACTTGAAGCGGGATTGGGAAGTGATTATGAAATATGTAGGGCGTAGCTCGAATGCTGTTGCGAATTGGTTCGCCAAAGGAGCACGTGACCAGGATTTGGGGGAGTGGTTCTTCGAAACACCACCCTTTGGTGTGCGGCTGCTGCTGGAGAAGGATACACAAAATGGCTAGTGGTGGTGAGTCTATGCTGGATATCTTGAAGCGTCATGTTTTTGCTGCAGTGGTGGTTCCACCTTTGTTGTGCAGGTGCCACAGTTTGGTCATAGGACCTTCACGCGCTCGTTGGATGGCTGCCTTGGGCAAATGTTTTAGCTTGTGTCTTATGGTGTTTTTGTTATCTTAGCCCTACAACATGCACTCTTTTTCCTCCATTAGGATTAGGGAGGTTTTTTAACGAGGCATGTTGTAGGTGCTCTCAATCCCTATTAATCGAAAAAAAAAATTATATGTTCTAGTCTTGGTTAATATTTATCTCATATTTCTTAGTAAATAGTTGGCTTTCCTATTGTTACTTGTAACTTTTGAACTCGATTACGGGTTTAATCCCCTATTCTTCAAAAAATTGTGAGAGCTAATTAAGGCTGATTTGATGAGCATGTTTGAAATTTTCTACAACAAAGAGAAATTTGACAGCAACATAAATTCCTCGTTCATAGCATTAATACCAAAATCAGATAGTCCTGGTGATATTTCAGAATTCAGACCAATCAGTTTGGTGAGTTTAATCTATAAAATTTGTGCTAAGGTTTTGGCTGGAAGGCTAAGTCTTTTAATCGACAAGCTAGTCAGCGAAACACAGTGTACCTTTTTAAAAGGGAGGCAGATCTTCGATGGGGTGCTTATTGCTAATGAAGTCATACATTCGTAACAAAATGAAGGCAGAGGTGGGGTTGTTCTGAAATTGGATTTTTCGAAAGCGTACGGTTGTGTTAGATGGGAGTTTCTAACTATGACACTCAAAAAATGGGCTTTGGAGAAAGATGGAGAATATGGATATTGGAATGTCTGTCATCAGCAAAAATATCAATCCTCTTAAACGGTTCACCAACGAAGGAGTTTAGAATGCTAAAAGGCTTAAGACAAGGTGATCATTTGTCACCATTTCACTTTATTCTGGTAACAGAAGCATTACATCTAGTGTTGGAGAAAGGAATTGAAACTGGCGTTATTGAAGGCATTCAAAATATTGTACCTGGAACTAGCATTTCACACCTCTAGTTCGCAGATGATACAATTTTATTCCTCACGCCTGGTGATCATTTTATAGTGAATATGAAACGCTTGTTAAGATGCTTTGAGGTGCGTTCGGGATTTAGCATCAATTTTAAAAAATCATGTTTGGTTAGAATCAAGGTTGATACTAATTTGTTAAAGGGTATGGCACAAATTTGTGGCTGCAAAATTGGAACACTTCCATTCAAATACCTGGGATTATCTCTGGGAGCAGACCCAAGACTTATTAGCACTTAGGAACCTATCGTTGACAAATTTACTCACAAGTTGGCTGGATGGAAGAGCATATCGTTGTCTTTCGCAGGCAGGTTAATCCTTCTTAATTCAGTTATCTCTTCATTACCGATGTACTATATGTCCATCTTTGAAGCACCAAAATTAGTGATCAAGAAATTGGATAAAATAAGAAGAAACTTTCTGTGGGGTGCTGCAAATGGAGAAAGGAAATTGGCTCGTGTGAACTGGGGGAAAATATGTAGTCCTAAGAAAATGGGAGGTGCTGGGGTCATCAACATCGGTATGAAAAATAAGGCTCTTCTGGCAAAATGGGGTTGGAGATTTGTAACTGAAAAGAAAGCTCTGTGGTGTCAGGTAATTCGAGCAAAATATGGAGAATTGGATCAGAAATGGATCAGCCTAAAAATTCTTCGATAGTTTGGAGAGGAATCGTGAAGAACTTATATCAAGGGGAAGCAAAAAAATGCATGAATCCACAATCTTTCAAATGGATCTTAGGAGATGGGAAATCAATTCTTTTTGGGAAGACTACTGGTGTGGGGAATCAACGCTAAATTTGCCTACCCGAGACTTTATCGTCTGTGCTTGAGAAAAGGTGAAAAAGTGTCTTCGATAGTGGGTGAGAGCAACATACATGATATAAACTGGTCGATTTTATTTAGCCAAACCTTGTTGGAAAGAGAGGAAACCGTTCTGGAGGATTTGAAAAAGGTAATAAGTGGTGTTGTGATCAATAAAACAAAAGAGGATAAGTTAGTTTGGATACATGACAAATATGGTATCTTCTCAGTTAAAAAACTATCTAAGCTACTGGTCAGTGACGAATTAGAAATCCTGGCGTTTGACTTCGACAAGATTTAGTCTCTGAAAGTCCTTCCGAAAGTAAACACATTCTTGTGGATGTTAAAGCTGGAAAGGTTACCAACGGCGAGTTTCTTAATAAACAAAGGTGTGCAGGCTCAAAACTTAAAGAAAGATTGCCCATGGTGTAATCTTGTATTAGAAGAGTCCAATCATCTCTTCTTCAATTGCAGGTTTGTGATATGCTTTTGGTTGAGATTTTGTAAATGGTGGAACATTGCCTGGGCAAACGTGAGAAGTGCAGAGGAATTATTGAACTTCTGCCTTAGTTTACATATGTCAAGTGCAGTGAAAACTATATGACTCATAACAGTAGCGGTTGTTTTATGGAGTTTGTGACTTGCACGCAATGAAAAGGTGTTCAATGACAAATTAGTTGCGATCAAGGACCTATTGTTTGTTACCCAAATGAGAGCTTACATTTGGCTTAGGGCAGTTAACGAGAACTTGATTGACAGTAATGGAGACTGGTGGAAAAACCCCATAGCTTGTATAGAGAATGATATTATCCAGAAAGAAGCTGCAGTGTGGTGTCCACCTCCGGCTAACTCACTAAAATTCAGCGTAGATGGAGCGTTTCGAGAAGAAGGAGCAGGTTGTGGAGGGGTTTTGCAAAAATCGAATGGTGATTTGCAGGCGTTATTCTCTAGACCAGTTAAAAAGATTTGCCCGGACTTTGCTGAACTAATGGCTATACACACTGTGCTAAAAGTATACTTGGAAGCTGAGGTGAAAGGACAATTTGTTTTGATGGTAGAATCAGATTCACAAGTGGCCCTCAACTGGATTGCAAACCCTATGTCAAGACCATAAAAGTGGTGAGATATACTCGATAAAATTGATGGCATGAAGCGAGAGATTACAAAGGTGGAATTGATGTATATACCGCGTGAGCATAACAATATGGCAGATCAATTGGCGAAAATTAGAACTACTAGACCATTATTATTCAAAGCATGGTGGTGAGTTAGGTTTTGAATCGTGTTTTGTATTTGAACAGATGTGTTTGTTGGCGTTAAGTGAGAAGTCCGTGTAACAGAAACCAAATTGGATCGTACTTTTTTCCTCCATTAAGATTAGGGAGGTTTTTAACGAGACGTCCAATTTTGGTCTTTAATATAATAAAATAAATTGATTGCTGAGCAAAAAAAAAAAAGTCTAATTTTGAGGTATATTGTTTGTATTTTCAAAATGTGCTTATCATTCAGGTTTTCAAACAAACACCCCAAAACCCTCAAAATAGTATTTTTTTTGTTTAATTTCTGCAATTTTGAGTAGATTTCGTAGAAAATTAATCCGAGAAAAAAAGAGGAGTGAAATACGAACGTTTTGATATCGATTTTATCGTAAATAGTGTTCAGTAGCGGGCGACGATTGGCCGACAACGAGGCCGGAATGTTCAATGGTAAAAATAGAATCGTTTTAAAGTTTAGTAGCAAAATCAATACACCCTTAAAGTTTAATGTCGAAAACGAAGTCATTTTCGAAATCAATAGCCACATAGTTTCGGCCACGTAACCAATCGTTGTCGAGTTAACGATTCAGTGGTATAATTGGAGTTAAAATCAAAGTTTAGTATTATAATTGGATAAATTAAAAGTTTAGTGGTACATTGACTAAAATTCAATACTATTTATGTAGTTTACTTTGAAAATATTAAAAAAGATTAAAATTAATTTTTATATCAATTAATAAAAAGTTGTTACAACTAAATTTCAAATCTCATATGTTAGTCGTGCATAAATGCTAACTAAATAATAAAGTCAACTTGTGGCAATCGAATATTATATATTATAAAAATCAAACATGTGGATCGCACGTCTTAGCATGTAATTTCGAGAGGCCAGCACATGGACTTAATTTCCAGGTAAAAGAAAATTATATATTATATATCAATTAATAAAAAGTTGTTACAACTAAATTTCAACTCTCATATATTTTAGGCTTATTAATATAAAATCCAGGCTGTTTATGATTATACATCTAAAAATTATTAAAAAAATCAAAATTTAACTAATATACTATGTTGGTCTAGCGGGATGAGATGATAGATTCCTTAAACAAAGCCAGAAGTTGAATCTTTGTGTTATGAATAAAAAAAAATTGGGTTGGGTCGATCACCCCATAATAAGTTTCTGTAAAACTCGATCCGGATTAATCAACTAAATCGAATACTGATGGTTATAGCAAAAAAATAAAATTTACATGACATGGTCTCATGGGCTAGTATATATAGGGGTGTCAATACTCAGAGCAGAACACAAGCAAAGCAATAGTTGAGAATATTTAGAATTATCAAATTTTAAGGAGATGTCTGGTGAGAGTGCAAGTTCAGTAGGTCCTGCGTTTTATACAGACGTGACTCTTGAGAACAATACCGGAATTGGTCTCATCAAGAGTGAAAAGATCGATTGGTACGGCAGTGGAGACCCGCCGGAAGTAATTCCGGCGGAACAGCAAGGAAAAATTAAGCACGACTCGAATCCATATATTGGATGCTCGCAGGGTGGGATTGTGTATACTTTCCAAGATTTGAAGTGGGTTGTGGCATGGAGCAATATGATGGATGAAACAAACAAGGTATGTTTTTCTGTTTCTAGGTAAACTATATGGTTGGTTTTTTTTTTCGAACAATTTGATTTTGATTATCGATTTTTTAAAAAGTTATATTCTGATCACTTACGTTATTGATTTATATAATATTCTGCTTTTTGAGCCGTAACTCCCGTTACTTGATGATACGACACATTAGTCAAAACGTTTATTTTTAATTTGATCTCTAAACTTTAGATAAGATATTAAATTTACCCCTGAATTTTTGTTAAATCCTCCATTGTCGGTCGCCGTTCACCACTGTCAACCGTTGTCGACAATGATCATTGCATCCCAAAATTTCCAGTTCATCTATTCATGACCTATAAAATTCACCCCATGTAAATCTCTATAAAATTCTATTTAAATTAGTCGACTAATAAATTAAATATCGATACTCGATAATTATACCAAAAAAATTCTTTTTTCCCTTCAAAATTCACTTCTTGACGTTAACTTTGTTCTGTGTCGACTCTGATCACACCAAGCTGTCATGAAAATAACGGAGAATATTTCATATGATTTTAAACAAATATATTTAGGTAATTATTTTTTGGTGAAACAAACATTAAATTTAAATTCAGAATGCTAAAAATAAGTATATTGAAAATTTTAAGTCTAACGGTTGAAGCAGTGGCGTATTTACTTATAGGGTTGGATGGGCCCGTGACCACCCTGAACTTTTTAAAATTCACATATTTAGCATTAAATTTTTTAATTTTTATGAGTTAGTCCTTAAATTTATTTAATTTTAATGTTTTGTGCCCACCCTGAAATTTTAAGATTTGTATTACTTGTGCTTACCTTCTAAAACATTGCAACTTGTGCCCACCTTCAAAAATATTTCTGGATCCGCCCCTGGATTGACGGTGGCCAACGACAATGGTGAGACGTAGCCGTTGCGGACCGGCGGTATATTAAATCTGATTTGTTTACCCTTCTATTTTTTTTATAGATATGACACTAAATTCACCATCAATTTTCCAATAGATCTGATTTGTTTTTAATTTCATTCGACCAACTTTCAAATAAATTAAATATGCTTAATTGCAGGTCTATATTAATATTATTAAAGCTGATGCCAAAATTGATTGGTCCGTTATCCAGTCGCTTCTAAATACATCCACTTCCAACCCTGATCCGGTGTATAAATATGGGCATGTGGCAACGGTTGAGATTGATCCAGACAGCAATGTTCCACCTATGAAATCAACACTCAGGAAATATTAAAATTATGTTGTTTTGATATAATAATAATAAGGATTAATATCATATACAGTGGCGGTGGAAACTGAAAGTTTCCACAAACGCATTAGTTTTAGGGTATAGGGAGTTAGTTTAGGGTATAGGGTTTAACGGTTTAAGTGTAGGGGTTTAGAATTTAGGGATAGTTGTTTCAATATAAGGTTTAGGGTTATAATTTAGGGTTTAGTTTTTAGGGTAATATGGTAAGGATTTAGGTTTTAACCTAAAAACCCTAAATTATAACCCTAAACCTTAAATTTAAACAACTATCCCTAAATTCTAAACCCTATACCCTAAACTAACTCCCTATACCCTAAAATTAAGGCGCTTGTGGAAACTTTCAGTTCCACCGCCTGTGTATAGAATATTTATCCAATAATAATGTTGAAAAAATATGGTTTCGGTGAAAAAGACGGATAGTTTACTTATGTGTGACAACGTGTGTATATGTTATCAAATGATTAAGAAAAATATGAATATATATTACCATGTAATCACACCAGTATATTCAAAATAATAATAACAGTAATGTTATTTTGCATGCATTAGCAATATTAAAAACTATATGTTCAAGTCTTGGTTAATATTTATCTCATATTCGATTCACGAATAATTCGTTTTATGGTATTTATTGTTGTTTTGTTACCTCCTCTTAAGTAGGGATAACAATAAAATCGAAACAAGTAGATTTTAAACCAATTTTATAGGCTCGTATTTAAAAAATCCGGTTCGAGTTGAATTTTATGAATAAGATAATTAAAAAAACCGGTGTATACATTTCCTTTGTTTTAGGGATAATTAAAAAAAATTATTTATTTATTGTCTCCAAAGGCTGGGCTCAGCCATGAGTTTGGGCCAACTTTGAACATATTTTTAGGCATGTGCAATCTTCATCTAATTACACTATTTTATTATTAAAACACTTCAAATATTTATTATCAAAATAAAATTGCAACTAAATGTTGTGGATGGGGTCGAGGTAAATTTTTACAAAATAACTATCATTTAGTTTTTTTTTATCGATGCAACATAATTGAAGAAAAATAGTACTCACGATAATAATAAAAAATTATAACATGAAAAAAGAACGAAAACTACACCCAAAACAAAAATCAACAAACAAAAAAATACGCACCCGTGGTCCCGCTCAAACCCCAACACATTTCATTAAACGCATTATCCAAAACTTGCTAAGCAAATAACCATTATTTTTTCATACAACCATAATACAAACCCTACCTCTCCACAACACCAGCTGCCCAACTATCACTCACGGAGTACATACGCACATCAAACCACCACGTCATGCTTCTTTGATCCAATTACCTTAAATCACCAATCAATTAACATCTACAATCGAAGATTTCATTTGAAATCGAGCATTCTCTCAAACCACCAACACACCTCTCAATCAAGAATTTACAAATTGTTCTCTTTATCGCCAACGATTCCAAACCGCTCGCGCTCCACTACATCACCTTTTTATCCTCAAACTACTCTTTGTAATTTCTTTTACTCAATATCCTCGCAATATCTTTGACTATAGCCTCTTTATTACCAATTGTCGACGTCCGTCGTCCCTAACAACTTTAGTCTATTAACGGTTTTAGTGTGATCGGTTAAATTTTATTAATTTTAGTTTATTATTATTTTTATTTTTTCGTTTTGACATAATTTATTTGTCATTATAGTATGTTGATGATCGAAGAATATACAATATGACCCATATTTTGTTTAGAAATTATTGGTATTATGCCTTCCGTAGATTTTAGTCTAAAAAACCCTTGCATAACATTGTACAGGATTGTCGAATTCTTCTAATTAACGAATACGTTTTATATTTTTGGAATCCGAAATTAATTATGTTATAGGCACTCTCACAATTAACGAATTCTTTCCTTTATCAATAAAATTTAGTATTTTATTAACCAAATTTGGAATTAAAAAGTCTTGAGAAAATTTGAGTGATATCAAAACCATAAGGTTGCATGATAATTGCACTTCATAGATAGAAATTGCCAGCCGCCTAGTACCTTTGCTGAGTTAATTAATGAATGTAGGGAATTTTATTCAAATGCACAATGGAAGCTATGTTTTGTTGACAGGGAGAAGAATGGTCTCGCGCACAATCTCGCTCGTCAGGGAGTACATAGGACTATAGATTGGGTGATACTTCTACTGTGGTTGAGAGTTTAGTTCAGTTTTGCACTGTAAACAAGATGGGTGAGGTAGTTAGATATGCTGTACCTTATCGTGTATTATTTCGGATGCTATTGATGTTTGAATAAATAAATTGGACACTCTTTTCCTCTATCTAAGAATAGAGGGGTTTTTAATGAGGCCCGTCATTTTTCAACAAAAAAAAAAGTTAAACTCAGAATCATAAAGTCTTCAGATAATACGAGGGACATCTACATGATATTTTAATGCATAAAATTTATAATATTTTAAATATCCGATCAATTAATCAACTTTGTCTAAACTTTTAAACCGTAATCACCCAAACCTTGATACCAAAAATTATAATTTGATTAATCGAACATTCAAAAAAATTAAGGTCATGTTTGGTAAAGAGCGGTTTGGGCAAAAATTAAAGGTTTTAAGCATAATTAAAGGTTTGACCAGTCAAATCCGTTAATATTGTTGTTTGGTGAACAACAGATTGAAAGAGTGGATTGAGGTGAAACCGCTAATTTTGAAAAAGCTTCTAATATGAACTTTTTGAGACTAGAGGTTTGATATTAGAGTTGTAAAGACTCTTTTACCCTTACCAGTTACCAAAAATCTCTAAATAACCTAAATTAAATATTTTATCATCCTATTTATAAGCTAACCCTATTTATTTTTTCTTTTTATTATCACATATTTATGTGTATTTAAATTGATTAATTAATTAAATTATATTAAAATAATTATATAAATAATAAATTAATATATAAATCATTCAAATATGTTTAAAAAATTATATTAAATTTTTTTTATATAAATTTAATTAATATTTATTAGATACAAAATATTGATAACTAATAAACTATTCAAACAAGTATTGAATATAATCATGTCCTTATATGTCATTTTGTTTGTTTAAATAATCTAACAGCTATCAGCTATCAGTTAATTTTATCAAACACTTTTATACAATCAGCTAATACAATTAATGCAATCAGCTATCAACTAATGTAATCCGCTATCCATTATCAACTATCCGCTAATTACCAAACATAGACTAAATATAAAATTCGATTTCAATCTATCAAGTTTTTCTTTTTTGCACAGCCCTAATGGAAACTTCTCGCCTAGATTCTTTGTTTATCCCCAAAATATCTCTTTTCAAATCAATTTTCTTTTCCATTTCTTTTTAAATTTTAGTCCCCAAGATATTTTCACTTTGATTTCACCACCGACCTACCAGCTCTACTCGCTCGCCTACTCAACTTTTGTACTCGCCTCTAAATCTCATTTCTTTGGGAAAATATATATTAATGGTCAATTCAACTAAACACATGTTAATAATAATTAATAATTAAAAATATTCATATCTTTATCAAATGAGTTTAGTTCAAGTGGTAAACAGATTAATATCGTTTAAATAGATTTTGAGTTTGAGGTCTTATGTATATAGAAAATCTATGTTAAGAGACTCGCCCATTAAAGTTAGATTTGTAATACGGGTCGTCGGTCCAGAATAACCCTGAAAAATCGAGAAAACAGTAAAAAAATATTTATATATTTACCAATTATCAATCAGCAAATGTGTAGACACTAGACAGAGCATTGAGCAAGGTCAAAAAAGTTTAGAATGCAGTATCAAAATTTAAAGAATTAATATATAATACTTGTTTAAAGGGATATTAATATTGAAATTCATTAATTGATTGAATGATAAAAAATATTTATGCTATTTTATCTTCCGTAAATTTAAATCTTGATATTTACCTTAAAAATATAATATTTTTTTATTTAATTAAAAAACGGTGTCAATGTTCTTTTATAAAGTGATATTTTTTTATTTAGTTTTAATATAATAATAAATTTATTTTTTATGTTTGAAAATAAAAAAAACAATATAAAATAATAAAATATCAGTTTATCTATAATAAATTTATTAAGGATTTAATATTAATTATAATCCAATGATTCATCAAATATTTAGTCAGATTGGACAGATGGAGATGAAAGCAGGCGAGTATATAATTTTGGTACTCTCATCGGGTGGTCTATTCGAAGAAAACCCAATCCTTTGGCCGCAGTCCTTATAAAGCCCTGAAACTCGCCCCCCACTCCCTTCAAACCTTTTGGAAATTTGCCTAACAAAACATAAAACAAATTCGGAATAAGAGAAAGAAAATCTACAGATAAATCCCCCACCAAGGCACCGACTGTTTGTTTCTCGGGAATCCGATAGGATTTTTTTTGGGGGCTTTGGTTTGGAGCCATGAGCTCGCACGTTTCCGGCAACCGGAACGAGTCATGGACGGACGAGAAGCACGTGAATTTCTTGAACTCCATGGAGGCTTGGTTCGTCTGCACAATGCTCGAGAACAACGACCGCTACAACCTCCGTCTCGACCGTCAACTTCCGGACAGCTCCGAGTCGACCCTCGATTGCAGACACCACAGTGTTCCGACGACAAAAAAGCATGCCTCTTCAGGTAATGTTATTTTAGCGCTGTTTAAACAATTTTCACCCTCTAGATTTTTCAGCCCTTTTTTTGTCTCTTCCATGGTGCAAAATGGTGCATTTTAGCATCAAACAAGTCTTCTTCTTTTTTGTGACACCTAATGGAATGATAAAAGATTTGTTATTAAATTTTCTGTTAATGTTGATCTTAAGTTGCGATATCGGTTACGGATGCGGTTGTGACGTCATCAATAAAGATGTTGCGGACACGATGTTGCAGACTATACAATGTATTTTTTCCTAAAAATCACAATATCGATTTTAATGAACTTAAAAACCGTTACAATATGAACGTTATAGTTATAGTCCCAATTTAATACTTTTATCAGATCCCTATCTTTTATATTCGAAATTTAGTTAGATCCTCTAAGCAATGTTAGTTGTTCGAATTCTGACATTGTAAAGGAAGAAAATTAGATTGGCAATGTCGCTCTCATATTGGTCTTTTATAAAATCTGATCCGAATTAGTCGACCAATTAGTAAAAAATATGTTTTTGGTTTTGGTTTGCAAGCACTATTGAAAAAGAATATATAAAATGTGGAATATGCCTTGAGATATTTGTAGCCGGTGGGTCACTTTTCTGTTTCTTTTAAACTCTGTTTTCAATGAGTTGTAATCATTCTTTGTCTCGGTCCATTTTTGCAGCAGATTCTATAGGCACAACAAGAAGCAAAATGAAGGTTAAGACTGATAGAAGATCAAAGCGACCGCCGCCGCCGCCGCCGCAACGTCAGCCGCATGATTCATCAAAAGATCAGGTTGGTGCTACATATCATGGACCCAGTAAGCTGGCAAGTTTCGATCTTTGCAAACACATTGTCTTAACAGTGTTACCAACTGAGCTTATGTTGTTTTTTTCGCAGGTGGTCCCTCAGATCCAAAACAGGACAGAAGATAAAGATTAGAAAAAGATCTTCCTTTAGAAACTAATACAAGATATGGGATAAAGAAACCTTTAATCATTTGGTCCTTGAACTCGATAATTTTTCTCATTTCGGTCCTTTTGATGGTGTGACTTGCTTTTATTGTGCCACTTGACATGATATCAAAGTGTATCATGGACTAAATTGAAAAATATTATCGAATTTAGTAACTAAAATGTGATTTATCGAGATAAGAGAGATTAACTCTTTCTTTGTTTTAGGATTTTTTTATATTAACTTTCTTCTTTCATTGTATGCTTTCCTTTTGCTTTAGTGTAGTGGGTTTGTTAGTGGAAAAAGATAAATTTGTGAGTGTATGTAATTATCCTTTGAACTTAAATAATATTAGTTCTTACCTCCGAGAAGAGGCAGGGTCATTAATTACACATCAAAAAATATATTTTTTGGGAGGAGAGTAATGTCCCGTAACATAGTTTAGTTTCTTTTGCAAGCATACATAAATTGTTTTATTTATATAAACTTCTTGAGAAATATTATAATTAAATTATTTTATAATTATCCATACATTCATTAATTATATAATTTGGTATTAAACCCTAAATCTCTAACACAAACTCTTAAAACTTAATTTTTTTTTAACTCTAATCGTAAATTTTAAATTAACAAAATTTTAATCTAAACCTTTAAACACTAAACTAAATATATAATAATCCATAATAATAATAATGATTATAGAATCAACTGAGTCATGCATTTCGGCTATATCTCTAACTTGATTGATGTAAGATATTTTTATGATATCTTGATATTTTGGCTCTGGAAACGTACTACTACTATCTTTGATAATATTTTTATATTAATATACAAATAATTAATTAATAGATTTTATTATATTTATGGCGCAAATAAAAAACAAAATTTATTTTTAATATAAAAATTAAGTTGATATTTAGTTAATCCGTAATATAAAATACAAATAATAATATTTGTCCCAGTACAAAAGTAGATGATGTTCACCGTTTAAATCACTATAATCATATTTAAACCATTCAATAATAATAATAATAATAATAATAATAATAATAATAGATATTTGCTATATCAAAATAGTATAATAAAAAGGTGACGGGAATGAATAAAGGAGACGTGGACAACGACAGAGAAAGGAAAGTTGCCTTATCCAGATAATAGATAAGAGTTGGTTGCTTAATCTTTTTCGCAGCACAATATTATTGTCTGAATCAATATAAATACATACATATATACATGCATACATACGTACATATATACAGGTAAAAGACCAGCTTACCCTAACTAACAGTTATGACAGGAAACTATAAACATCATTCGGAGCTCCACGACAGTGATTTTACTTTGACATGTTACCAGCTATGCTTGCTGTCATTGTTCTTGAATCTTTTGTTTGGTAATGGTTTATTCGTGTATTGGATTTTTCAAAACGTAAAAAAGAATAAAGTGAGGGAAGATATTGATTTTCTATTCAAAGTTGATAAAATTTTAATTCAATTGATATTACGATATTTTTGAAGGCCGTGATTCTAACAAAGTGTGGTAAATTTAATGATGTCATTTTCCATTACAGTGAAGAAAGCTACAGAGCATCCGTGCCATGGTCTGATTAATATGTAAGATACAACAAAGCACATGGGAACAGGATGGAGATAGTCCTTTTCGCACTGTGGACCGAATTATAACTTAATAATCTATACAAATTTTGAAGTTGAGTTTTATCACACACACAAAAAAAAACGTTTTATGATTTTTTATAATTTGAGGACTCAATAAAATTATTAGATGTTTTAAAACCTCTATTAAGTTATGTTCTGGTTTTATTTTTGTTTATCAATAAAATTATCTGATTTATGTGTAAAAAAATATTATTACATAATACGTATTTATAACAATTTTATTAACGTGAGGTATGATTAACATATTCATAATTTAGAGATAAAATTAGAATATATAAAAAATTGTGATCAATTTAAATCAGAATAAGTCATTGTTTAGAATATAATTAGAACGTTTTAAGGATCATAGTTTGAAGATGAAATTAAATTGTTTAAATGTTTTGAGAGGCAATTTAAATTGAAAGTCGTATTTTGAAGACTACAATCAACTCACATTTATTATAAATGCTAAATAGATTTCAATGGAAACAAAAATTAAAATTTTCATCTTGTAATAATTACATAATACAACCCCCCCCAAATGGAACCTAAAACTAAAGCTCTTTTCGTAGAATACAAGACAGATGAAACCAATCAAGCATTTATTTCTGAATTACATTGATGCTCTCTACTGCAGCTCCTTCTGCCCCAAAACATGTTTGAACATGTTGTTCTCTCTAGTCTCGGTCCTTCGATTTTATCCTGCTCGATTCCTGTAACTTGTGAATGCCTAGGGGATTCTTGTTGTGCTTCTGTTGTCTCTCGGTGTTCGAAAGAGGGGCAAGGGCTGTCATTGCAGGTGCATAAAGGGATGGCGACAGAAGGAAATGGACTACAGGTAACCGGACAGAAAATATCCGAAGAAACTGATGAAACGCGATGCTTTCTGATCTCTGAAGTTGGTGACGGGCAATCTGCATTGCGGGGATGAAGCACGCATGGTGTACAGAGGCCAAAAGAGAGCTGTAGCTTAATTTCTTTTGCGGACGAACTCGGCAGTTTCACAAAGGAGAGAATGGCATGTCTACAGAGAGGGCATGGAATTGACCCTGTTGGGGCAACCATATTGGAAGGAATTTGGCTTGTTGAGCACAGATAAAGTGCACATCTTACGCACAGCTCATGCCCGCATCCTGAAACGATAAATGAATTGATCAGCGCATTCCCTGGAGCTCAAGGCTCCCCACTTTCCGTGGGTTGGGTGAGGGCCGTTTATTACACGGCAACAGAAGGAAATGGACTCTTGAAAGAGGGCTTTTTTCCATGACTAGAACCTGTGACCTTCTGGTCACAACGGGCAACCTTACATTTGCTAATCAGAGTACATAACCCAAATTGTGAAAACAGCAAGTTGATGACATACCTTCGGCAGCAACACTACACGCTCTCTCAAGGCAGACGGCACAAATGTCAGCATCATCTGAAGAGATTGTTGAGGACTGCAATCCACATTCTCTGCAAATTATAGTCGAAATAAAGGCTCTGCACCACGATTGATAAAACCTAAAGTATCCAACTGTTCTATGTACTAAACTGAAAGCCAACTAACACATTTGCAAGTACGAACTTCGCCAATGAAGTCTCCATTCAAGTTTGACAAATTTCAAATCATCAAAGATGTTATTTTGTTTTTATCAAACATTATGAACTAACAACAGTTCGGTAGTGATGGAAAACGAGGAATCTGAATCTATCTCAATTGTGGCCATGGTTATCATATGATTACCTTGCTATGTTGAGTACACTCAAAAGAGGCAAGGACAAGTGGTTGGAAGAAGGAAATCTAGGTATGATTGCGTCAGAATTAGGAGCCAACAAGGGCTCAAGCCAATGACGACCCCACATCCTGGCAACATCAAGCGGCAGCCACCTGAGAAAACACAGATAACGCTGCCTGTTAACCGTGACAGGTTCAGAACTGAAATAACAACCGTACTAGAAGAGCAAAGAAACACGAGCAAAACGAGATAAAAAAGGCAGTTTACCCGTTGCAATTCAAAGTCATTCTACTGGCTCCTCTTGCTAGGAGGATCTGCAGACAAAAGAACAACAGTAAATCCTATTCAATACATACAACAAATGGGTCCAAAACCATTGTTCATAAGCCTTACCTGGCAACACTTCAAGTTTCCACCACAAGCAGCATAATGCAAAGGAGTGCTTCCCGCTCCTGCCCGTAAAAACAATAAGCACGTCACCCAGAAGTTCAAATCAGAAGGCAATCATCCATGAAATAATAAAAACGAAAACCATACCTATTAGATCCACTGATGTTCCAAAATGAAATGTGACGGTTGAGACATCGGCTTGAAGGTCTAATAAAAGTTGTACACAATCAAAATACCCATTTAATGCAGCCATATGAAGAGCAGTAATCCCACCATCGGCTGCCTTATCTACAAACTTTGAGAGTGCACTGCATGGTAAGAAGTTAAATAATTAGCACAAAAACAACAATCACTTTTTGCATAGAAGGCTGATTAATTCCATAGCAATTAAGATCACCGGGAGAAATATGTCTGTGATGAGCACCAATAAGTCATACAAGCCAAAACCGAATTTCTGCTGTAAAAGATACTCTCTGATTAACCTTTTTCACAATATTACATGCAATGAATCCAGGACCTAATTCTCATTTAAATTGAATTCAGAGCCAACAGGACAAATGCTGATTGAGTGAAGTAACGGGATACACACCTATGATCGTTTTTGCTCCTCACACCAGAACCATCCCCACTTTCACCTTCTATTTGGTTGTTTTTAGCTTCGAAAGGAGCACTAGGAACGAAATCAGCAACAACTAGTCTTATGCACCTCACATGTCCATTTACAGCAGCAAAATGTAGAGCTGTTCTCCCAGTTAGATAATCTGCTCTCGTAACCTAAAAACGAAGTAAAATAACAATAGACATCAATTAATTGAGAGAAAAAAAAAACTTGATTGTTTTTTAAAGTTCATAACAAAATTAGGAAAAGGAAAATTCATTATAACTAAGAACTTATTTCATAATAATATTCCATGAGTAATCATAAATTTAAGAAGAAGAAAAATGGAACTCACATTGCATCTGAAAAGCAGAAGGGTCTGTACAACTTCCCATCGCCCGTATCTACACGCTTGCATCAATGCCGTCTTTCATTCCAAACATAAAGAAAGACATAAAAGTCAGTTATAATGCAGATAGGTTCCAATTTGTTGTTTAGACGAGAGCAGAATTCCAAGTGAAATATTCTTGAAGCCCCGGTTTGGGTTTCGACAGAATCAGATTTCGAATCCAAACTAAAATCATGTGCAATAAATTCTCAAAACCAATATACTCTATTCTTTAGAAAGGTAGCTGACCAGAAGAATGCTTTCAAAATATGTCCAACAACTCCAAACCCCAAATTCATACAATCAAATACAAAAATTTCCAAAATTTCAAATCTTCATGGGAACTCTATAAACAGGAGAAGAACCACACCAAACACATTGTGATTTGAAAACAAAAAAACAATAGAAAGAAAGAGAAAACCCCAGATAAGAAAATGAAACACCAGTTACCTGGCCACAGTAATTCCTGGAATTAACATCAGCTCCATTCTCCAGTAATAAAGCAACAATCTAAGAAAAGCCCAGCAAATAAATAAAACAGGAAATCAAAATATAATTGTATTGAGCCAAAGGGTAAAAACAAAGGTGGCAAATTTGAAGGGAAGATGAGAAGAAGAAGAAGAAAGAAACCTCATTGTGGGCTTTAGCAGCAGCGAAATGGAGAGGGGAATTAAGGCCGCCAAAAGTGGAATATTTAGCAAGACATGGATTGCAGCTCAAAAGCATCTTAGCTTCCTCCAAATCCCCATCTCTTGCCGCCGACACTAATCTCTCACCTGAAGCTGAGCACCCAAATGAATTCCCCATTTTGATTCCTCACTAAGGTAAGGTATCTGTTTCTGGGATTTACGAAAGATTCTTCCTTTCTTCTTCTGCTGTATGGGAATTGAAATTAGGTCAACTGTCGTAGAACAAAAATTAGAAATGAAATAATAAAATGTTTGCAGAGTGGATTTTTCTTTTGTTCTTTCCTTTTCATTTTGTTTTGTTTGGTACTTTTCTCGAATAGTGTGTGGGTTGGTTCAGTAGTCAGTACTTCAGTTTTCTTCCGGTTTTCCATTTTCTTTTCGACACAAATTTGGACAAGAAATCGGAATTTTGTTACATTTAAGGTTCTAACTTAGATCATTTTTAAAAAAAAGTTCAAGTTTTTATTATTATATTGTATATTTGTTGGTTGTTTTAATTTTTTTAAAGAAAAATCTCCTAAAATCTTAATTTTATGTTCAATAAATTTTGATTTTATTTTTTGTTATAATCACCAATATTCAGATTATTGACTAAATTATTTGTATCAAGTACTACAAAACTCATTAGAAAGATGATCATTTCAACCCAATTATTCTATTTAGGACGCTAGGACTTGAACCTCTAACCAGAAATTTAGTGTCTCATCTTACTAAATATATTTCAATTTTAAATTTTACGAGTAAATAAAAACATTTTTAGAAGAATTTGTCTTAAACCAATAAGTAATTTAGAGCATGTGAAGACGGCCTAGGGGTCAGAGCATGCTCACCTGCTCCACTCTCTTTCTCTTAGGTCTCTGGTTCAAGACCTGACTATGCCAATTCGTGAATCTCGTATTTTTACAAATTTTTTATTATCAAATTATATATATATATTAAGACTTAAATTTAATTTTATTAAAAATCTAAAATTCTTTTCATCAATCAATTTGAAGATCTTAATTGTTTTTATATGTCAAGTGTGTGATTGAAGTAGGGGCGAGTAAAATTAGACTCGACTTAAAAAAACAGAATTTTTTAACTCGAGGCGAAAAAGCTCGACTCGACTTGAAAAAACTGAATTTCTCGACTCGAGGCAAAAAAGACCGACCACCTACGGCAATTTTTATTAGAATTTCCCACTAGGGGATTAGACTCATCAAATTTATCTAATGGATTAGGTAAGTTTGGCGGAGAATGTGGGCCCTTGATAGTTTTGAATTAATATAAGATTTTGTTTTTATAATTTTATAGGTGGCCGTGGCTTAAAAGCCTATTTGAGAAGAGAAAAAAAAAACTTAATTACGCAGCAACTTCACCAAACTTAATTTCAAGGTGATTTGTGGTTTTAACCATTATAACACGAATGGTTAAAACTATCAAATATAATTGAGATTCATTAATTTGACAAATGGTTAAAATATTTATGTTGTCTCATCTTGTATAAATTTAAATTTCAACAGTTGTTTTGAAAATATATATATCTTTCTACTTAATAAAAAATATCGAATATAATTCATAATTCTCATTTTAAAAAACACATCACCAGCACTAACAATTACTAAAACACACACTAAAAAAAGGGAACTACTAAAACAGAGACAAAATGAGTAGCCTAGGACGTGTATGAGGATGAAATTTGGAGTGAACCCGATATAATTTCTGTTTAGTCTTTACAAAAGTTGTAAATTTATAAATTAATACGAATTATAAAATTATGTTCCGACATGGGGTGAAATGCCACTCGGACTAAGAGCTAGTTGTTTTTCTCTGAACTGAGTTGAGACACAACGATTGACTAGACATCTAGGGGTAAAGCACGGTTTTAGTGCAAGCTGCAAGAACAATACTAAATCGAGACAAACTCTGAATATTAAGTACAACCTCAAAATAACAGAGGTCGAAGTCAGCCAATAAGGAAAACAAGACGTATGTTTTTAATATAAGTTTGGGAGGGACAGAGTCGAGATGGAAATTCAAGGAACAAAAATGGTAAGTCAAGATTTAATTTGTCTAGTTTCAAAACTAAGAGAGGCCTAAAAAGCAATTCTACCCAAAAAAAAGGAAGACTATGATCTAATTTTCGTAGTTTCAAAATTAAGAGGACCTAAAATAAGACAAAGAGTTTATGACAAAGTATGAGATCACAAAATGATAAAATTGTGATTTAATCCTTCTAAAAGTTGTAAAGTTTTCATTTTGACTCCAAAAACATTAAAGATACTATTTTATAGCCTATGAATTCAAAACTAAACGAAGCACATGATCAAGATTCATTAGACAGAGAGATTAAACACCACATAAAACATTGGAAAAACAAGAGAAAAATATCCAAAGGTCCATTTAGATTAAAGAAATAAACAAACAAAACCAAACGGCGAACGAAGTTCATGCGCTCGTCCACGATTTTGCTCCGGAACAGAACACGAAAATTAAGACCAGTCTTGCCATGTCTATACTGTTTCTTTATCAGCTTCACTAACTTGACAACAAAAGTAAAAAAAGAAGTTTACCAACTTTGAGAGACAAGGGCCGAGCATCACAGAGGTTGACAAAGTCAATGCCCGAACCGGGACTCCACAAGAAGTTGGTTCGTTCTTGACTCACCCGCTTCTTCTCGAGCTCCGTTTCATTTGCATTCTATCTGTATCTCCTATACTTTGTATATATATGTAAATTAATTATATATGGAGGCACCTTACCGAGCTGGATCCGGCTATGTTACGGTAAGTGCAGCTTTGATTTTCTGAATTGTGCAGGAGATGAGATTGTTAACAGTTTCGACCGACTCCGCTGTTAGCTTAGAAGAAGGAACACTATTCACCAAAATCTGAAATCCAACTGTAAGTATGCATCCATTGATGCTTGCATTCCCATCGATGTTGGATTTCACCATTTGTCCATTGGAGTTGTTTTGCCCGCCGTGATTACTAGGTGAAATACCGGGAAGGATTGCGAATCCTGATGGTAGGAGTGCCACATGTGCTGAATCACCGCCATTAATCATTGTACTCATCGATGTTACATCGACGGGTGCATAAATAACCAATGCACCAGAGGCATCGCACCATGTCTCTTGTAAAATTAGCATCATGTTCTCATTTGTAGTGATGGGCTGTGACATAGCATAAAATATTGGATGAGAAAATCTAAGAAACATAGGCAGTTTAAGGCCTAGCGTATCTAGGGGAGAATACTTACACCGCCACGAAGGAGAGAGACAGAGTTGCCGTCACCCGGTCCCTTGGAAACATGGATCATCTCATGCATCGGCCCACTGTTGGACAGAATGTCCCACTGAACCCGCATCCGTTCATCCCTCAAGAAATCAAACAACCTTTTCTGTGTTGCCGGCATCCAAACAGAAATAGCAGCACTCAGCAGAACCCCAAGAGGCTCACCAGGATCGTTTTCATTCTTCCGGGTCATTACTCTCATATCTTCAGCCACACAACCAATATTAATCTTTTCCCATTTATGCACGTTCGAAGTACAAACTCCAGCACAGAAGTTATGTGTCATGCGCTGTGCAAGCTTTAACATGCTTTTCCTCCCTGCCGAAGTTATTCCTATAGCACAATATCATGTATTCGATGAGGACGATTCCACGTATTATCATCAAAGATGAAAGGATAATGTAGGAGCTAGAAAAAAATACCTATATTATCTTCACTAGGAATGTCAGCCGACATTAGCACTGCCAAGCTTTCACTTTGCCTTTGGAGAGTAGCAATCCACCTGTGTGCACCGAACCCCAAACCAGAATTGATTACTGGCTTCAAGAGATGGTGAACTGCACTTTCATCGTATTCCGAGTGTTCGATCCAAGTAACCTGCATTTGACTATTTGTCAGCATACTCGCTTGCAATAAACATCAAACCGATTAATGGGACAAATTTAAAGTAGCTAAAAAGGAGAGTGCTAGATTCACTTCTTAAAGGATCATAAAAACACAATAGCGTTACAAAAACTTAGAAAGATCATCATATGATCCTAATTCACTTCTTAAAAGATCATAAAAGCACATAGGCGTTACGCAGCTTGGAAAGATCGTCATATGATCCTAATTCACTTCTTAAAAGATCATAAAGCGCATAAGCGTTACAACAACTTAGAAAGATCATCATAAGATCCTAATTCACTTCTTGAAATATGATAAAAAGCACCTGAGCGTTACGGAAACTTAGAAAGATCGTCATATGATCCTAATTGACTTCTTAAAAGATCGTCATATAATCCATTTCTTAAAGATCATAAAAGCACATAAGCGTTACGAAAAACTAGAAAGATCATCATATGATCCTAAATTCCTAATTCACTTCTTAAAAGATCATAAAAGCACCCAAGTGTTACGACAAATTAGAAAGATCATCATATGATCCTAATTCACTTCCTAAAAGATCATAAAAACACAAGCATTAGGCCAACAACTTAGAAAGATCATCATATGAACCTAAACCTGGGAATAGAAATATAGAAACATCATATTATACTTTACGGGACAACGATAGACAATTCCAAGGATTCGACTACATATATTAGATTACAACTAAGGTATGCTCAAGATTATACTAACATCAAACTGTGACTGTAACCTGATTTGCTCAACTATGTAAGTAGCAAAGACTAATTAAGTATACACATAAAAATTAGCTTACTTTCAAATGATTTAAACAAGTAAGCATCTTCTTTAGCAGACAATTAATTAATTAAAGCTTCATATTCTTAGGTGAAGACGCTATATTTCTTATTAGCTCCATCAAAGAGAAGGGAAATCTGGTGAGCTATAAAACAAGCATTAAATTCGGCAAAGCATAAGTCAAGGGGATGGAGACCGAAGTCAGCGCATATGAATATGATTTCACCTCCATATGGTCTCAACCAAATTCAGAGGTTGTAATTATAACAACTACCTCATTAAATGCCTATTAGGAGAAAATAGAGTATGATATGCAAGCTCAATGAGCTTCGATATGTAAAGTAAACTTTATATTTTATTTTTAAAAAGGAAAATAAGTATAGAACGTAATCAAATTTAGATTAGCAATTACTTTGGTGTACTTGTTGTCCAGGTCCTGGATAACACAGCCAGAAGGGAGCCTCCTGCAGTTGAGAAACTGATGCCTATTTGCAGCATCACGGGTAGCATCGATTGAAACATCAACCACAGCCCACACACCCTCTGAATGCTGTTTGCAGAACCGGATGAATCTCACTCGACGGACAGGAGCCAATGGAGAAAGCACTTGAAATTCAGCATCCATCTGCAAAGTATGATATTCATAAGGTCTGGCTAAGCCGTGAAAGAAACAAAGATAGATGGTAGAGAAAAAATACCACTTGCAATGCATTGTCTCTGGTTACACCTGTACCAGTGGATAGCACATCGACGGTTGCTGCTCTAGAAACCAAGCAGGGAAACATTTCTGCCCAATGATTCTATTCATAAAGTAGCATAAAAACAGTTTGTCAAACAACGATTTTCAAACAATGTTTCTTTATTTAAGATTTGATCGACCGTAACCGCAGATAGGAAGTTATATTTAACAGCAAAACTACAAAAGCATTGGAACGAGTGATTGGGAGGCATACCGCATCCATTAATGTCTCAACGAGAGCTGAGCCACGCAAGGAAACCAGGCCACTTGCCCTTGTAGACTCAGTTTGGTAGCCACTTGGTTTCATTCCAATGCAAGAGGAGAAAGTTCTGTTATACTCCTCGAGATTCAATGTTTCAATCGAACCGTCCAAGCCTTTGATCCAAAGTGGATTATCGATCTGTGCCAACTTAAATAATTCCTCCAAAGCCGCCAAAGCAACATCGACAATAACTGGCCTGTCATATGGAGTTTCATGTGCCATAGGTTTCGTTAGTGGCAACATGGACCCATCGCCGAAGTTGAATTCCATTGGCAATGTAGTTCCTCCTGCATTGTTCAAGCCACCAAAACCATTTCTCCCCACCGCAAGCTCCAGATTAGAGTTTAAGCCTTGGGAATGAGCAGGACCGGCTGAGGATGAGGGAGGCCAGCCCAAGAACTTGTTCGTTAAAGAACAAACCCGGCCTAGTTCATCTTTCAATCGAGCATTCTCAATCTTAAGGTGGTTCTGCTCATAAGATACTTCACCAGGAACCGCTGGACCACCACAATTGTTGCATACCGGGTTGGTCATGGACTGCTTCAAGAAATCATTCTCAGCTCGGAGTCTATCGTTCTCTTGCTTAAGAATCACATTCTCATGGCGCTCCAATTGGGTCTAATTTAAACAACAAATCTCCATCATTAGCAATCTCAAACTAAAAATCAGAACACAACCACATCAACACTAACAAAACCAAAAGGTTTGCCATAAACTGACCTTCATTTGGGTTCTCCTGTTCTGAAACCAAAATTTGATTTGCTTAATCTCCAGGCCTAGCCTCCTGCTAAGTTCCAGCCTTTGTTTTTCATCAGGGTGAGGACACTCCTTGAAGAAACTATATAACAAACACAACAAACACAAAGACTTAAAGTTCAATACCAAATAAAAGATTCAGTCAAAGAAACTACAAGCAACCATACGATTCAAGCTCTTGGATTTGATGTGGAGTGTGCCTATGGTACTTCTTCGGCCGCCGTCCAGCAGAAGGAGCAGCAGCATCCTGATCATCACCGGAAGCACCTTCTATGTTGTCACTTCCGGACCTACTCTCATTTTCATCTTCCCCTATCCTCCCAACTTGACTGGGATCAACAACATTTTCCCCCAACTGATCCATTGTTCTCTGCACCAAAACCAAGGCTCCTCAAATTAAATGACACATCTTAAATAAAAAGTAATAATAACACCACCAACAACAACAAACACAAAGTCCCAAAGCAAAAGACCAACACAAACAATAATAAAGTAGGTAATAAATTAAATAAAGAACAATGCATGGACACACACTCACACACAGAGAGAGACAAGGTAGTACATAGTAGAGAGATGGAGAAGGGGAGCTTTGCATAGTTATGGAACAACAATGGCATTATCAGCCCCAAGAAACAAAACCATTTTTGAACAACTCCATATCCTCCAATGGTGAATGGAAAAAAAAAAAGAAGAAGAAAAGAAACGCCTCTCCTCGTAAACGCTCATGCATGACTGCAATGTATCTATCTGTTTCTAGAAGACTTTTACTGTTTATTTTTTCTCTAAAGAAAGTAAGAAAGAGAAAAGAAAAGAAAAAAACAGATGTGGAACAGGACAAAAAAAAGGTCCACTTTTTAAAAATATTTTAATAATCAAATCACAGTTCACACTTTTCACCTTCTTTTGATTCCTTTTTCTAGCTAAGCCCCACGCCCCCACCTGGGAAAATCGCTGAAAACGCCACTAATATGAACAAGAAAAAACCCTGAATTTTTCCCAGCAGCTTGCTTGACCAAGTGTTTGTCAATATGCTTGACAGAAAAATGAAAATGACCCCAGAAAACCAAAAAGGAAAAAGAAGCAAAGAACACACAAATAAAACGTAAAGCTCAATCCTTTTGCAATGCGAGTAGAAAAAAACAACAGACTTTAAGAAACAAATGCAACCCAAACCCAGTACAGAGATTTAAAGATGTTAGCTTTACCTTTTTAAATAAATATGAGTTGTGTTTTTCAACAGAGAGTAAAAGAAAGAATAAAAGATTACATGTTAATCAGAACCTTGGAAATTTCTCTTTCTCTTTACCTTGTTTTTTTTTTCCCTGTTGGGATCTGTTGCAGAGTCAAAGGACAGAAGAAACTATGTAATAATATATAAAATAAAATAACTTAACTTTTTTTTCTTTGTTTTGAGGAAATTAAAAAGAAAAATGAATTATAAGAGGAAACGAAGAACTGGATATATATAAGAGAAAATCGAGGGATTTCTTAGTACAGTGTGGTGTGGGCCCCACAACCCCCAAAACAGGCGTTCGGGATGTCCGCCCCACTCTATCCCACGCGCTGAACTAACGCGCGTGTTATTTGGCGGGACTTTTCTCGTTTCGTAAATCGACGGTTTTACTGTTTTGGGCATGGGATTACCCCGTGGTCTTGAACGTTATAGGGATATAAATGTAATTTCAGATTATTTTATGGGACATTGGGACACACGTGGGTGTGAAACGTGTGGTATACTAAAGACCCTTGATTATGCTGTCCGTAACGGCAGGTCTGTGTCCTAATCTTAATTTGGACACCAACTCCGTTTTTTTTTCTTTTGTTCTGGTCAATTTTTTTACAACTCTTATTTAGTTGGATGACGCGTTAAATTCTTTTAGGTAAGTCGAACAAAAATGCACATTAACAGAACGATCATTATCATCACTCAATTACGAATAAAAAAATAGTGCTTGTGAACGTGTATTTAAATCCAGCTCAAAACATAAAATTTAAGAAGATGGTTGGATTTACTAACGATCTTACCAAAATGTGAATGTAGAACTATAATAATAAATTATGTAAACATTGTCGTTACTTATCGTGATAGCAATGATGTGATTTTTCCAACAGAATAAAATCTAAGAAGATGGTTGGATTTATTGAAATAAATGAAAATAATGTCAATGATCTTATTAGTTGTATTTATTTGACTTCTATGATTATCGTTTGTAGATATAAGATACGTGTCAGAAAGATTGAAATGTAAATTCAGAATTATAATAATAAATTATATGCAAACATTGTCGTTGTTTGTCGTGATAGTAATGAATTGATTTTCTTAATATAATGAATTCTAAAAAGATGATTGGATCTATTGAAGTAACCGAGAATTGTGCTAATAATTTTATCAATTGTATTTATTTAGCTCTTATGATTGTTGTCAGTAGACACATAGCACGTGTCAGGAAGATTGAAATGTGAATGTAGAATTAGAATAATAAATTATATAAACATTGTCGTTACTTGTCGTGATATAAATGATGTGATTTCTCTCAACAAATAAATTCTAAAACGATGTTTGGATCTATTGAAGTAAATGAAGATTGTGCTAACGATCTTATCGATTGTATTTATTTGACTTATGTGCTTTTCATTTGCAGACATAATATGTATCAGGAAGATTGAAATGTCGTTACTTGTCGTGATATTAATAATGTGATCTTCAAGAAGATTATTGGATCTACTAATGATCTTTATCGATTGTATTCATTTGACTTATATTATCGTTGTTTGTAGACATATGATACGTGTCAGGAAGATTAAAATGTAAATGTAAAATTATAATAAAGAATTATGTAAGATTGTCGTCATTTGTCGTGATAGTAATGAGTTAATTTTTTCAATATAATAAATCCTAAGAGATGACTAGATCTATTAAAGCAGCTGAGAATTGTGTTAATGATGTTATCAATTGTATTTATTTAGCTCTCATAATTATTGTCAGTAGACACATAACACGTGTCAGGAAAATTGAAATGTAAATTAGAATAATAAATTATATAATCATTGTTGTTACTTGTCGTGATATAAATAATGTGATTTCTCTCTAGAAATAAATTTTAAAACGATGGTTGGATCTATTTAAGTAAATGAGGATTGTGCTAATGATTTTATCGATTGTATTTATTTGACTTACGTATTTTTTGTTTGTAGACATAATATGTATCAAGAAGATTGAAATGTAAATATAGAATTCTAATAATAAATTATGTAAACATTGTTGTTACTTGTCGTGATATTAATGATGTGATCTTTAAGAAGATTATTGGGTCTACTAACGATCTTTATCGATTGTATTCATTTGACTTATATTATCGTCGTTTGTAGACATATGATACGTATCAGGAAGATTGAAATGTAAATGTAGAATTATAATAAAGAATTATGTAAGATTGCCGTCATTTGTTGTGATAGTAATGAGTTGATTTTTCCAATATAATAAATTCTAAGAGATGACTAAATCTATTGAAGTAGCTGAGAATTGTGTTAATGATGTTATCAATTGTATTTATTTAGCTCCTATAATTATTGTTAGTAGACACATAGCGCGTGTCAAGAAGATTGAAATGTGAATGTAGAATTAGAATAATAAATTATATAAACATTGTCGTTACTTGTCGTGATATAAGTAATGTGATTTCTCTCAACAAATAAATTTTAAAATAATGGTTGGATCTGTTTAAGTAAATGAGGATTGTGCTAACAATTTTATCGATTGTATTCATTTGACTTATGTGCTTGTCGTGATATTAATGATGTGATCTTTAAGAAGATTATTGGGTCTACTATCGATCTTTATCGATCATATTCATTTAACTTATATTATCGTCATTTATAGACATGTGATACGTGTCAGAAAGATTGAAATGTAAATGTAGAATTATAATAAAGAATTATGTAAAATCACCGTCATTTGTTGTGATAGTAATGAGTTAATTTTCTCAATATAATAAATTTTAAGAGATGACTAAATCTATTGAAGTAGCTGAGAAATGTGTTAATGATGTTATCAATTATATTTATTTGACTTTTATGATTGTCGTTTGTAGACATATAACACGTGTTAGAAAGGTTGAAACGTAAATGTAGAATTATGATAATAAGTTATATAAACATTGACGTTACATGTCGTGATCGTAATGATGTGATTTTTTAACAGAATAAAATCTAACATGATTGAATTCATTAAATATATGAGAATTGTTCTAATGATTTTATCAATTTAATTTCTATGATTATCGTCTATAATATAACACGTGTTAGGAAGATTGAAATGTGAATGTAGAATTGGTTATGTAAACATTATCATCACATGTCGTGATAGTAATGATGTGATTTTCTGATTCAACATAATAATTTTTTTGAAATATTTACATAATAAACTCTAAGAAGATGATTGGATAGATCGAAGTAATTGAAATATGTGCATCGAAATAATCAAATCATTAACATGTATTCATATTCTAATGTTATAAGATAAAGATAAATATATAACTACAAAAGAAATAAAAATACATCATAATTTTATGTGAAAATCTCTTTCAACAAAATTTATTGGCAAAGGAAGAGAAAAAAACACTACAATTTTGAAACAATTACAAGATGATGAGTTAATTTAGTTTGATTTTCGATTTTGAAATCCAAACCCAATAAAACGAAATAAGCTTTTTACGCTACCTAACCCAACATCCAAATAGCCAGGTCTCATATAAAACCCAACCCGAAATATTAAACATAAACCCAAATAAATTCAGTTTATTCAATTGGATTATTTTGATTTTAATTTTAACCAACAATCAGTTGGTCTTTTAAACAAAATTAAAGATTCGAATTCTGATATTATGAATAGAAAAAATTGAATTGAAATGGTCGCCCCGTAATATACTATTGTGTTGTGCATGCATCTTTCAGATCTGGGCTAGACGTTCTTCTATTAAGCCCCAAATCAGGAAGTCCAAATTGAGGTCGGGCCATATGAATGCTACACCAACTTCTTTGTAGTTAACGGACACAGCAGCAGTTGTACTTAAGGATGATCATTTTATCCATATTCGATAGGTTTTAATCCGGCTTGATCCTAAAGGATCGGACTTTTTAAAGAAAATTTTGAGTTTAAGTTTGATTTTGATTTTTTTTAACGATAATATCGGGTCGGTTTGAGTTTAAGGTGAAAAATACCCTACTCCACCCGACCCAAAATATTAACTATCTCCCTAGTTTGTCTAATAAAAATAAAATAATTATTATAACATTCCATCTTTATTTGTATTTTTTCAATTAGCTCTCTTTTTTATCGAATAATAAAGAAAAATGATAATTTTTATTTATGTCGGGTCGGGTGGAACATCATAAAATATTGGGTCAGGTCGGGCCGGTTTTAGACAGAGGTGGTAAATTATCAGGTCGGGTGTAGATCGGCCAAAAACCCAACCCATGGCCATCCCTAGTTGTACCCAACCATAGACGAAACTAAATGGGGATGGGGGGCTCAAAATGTTCATAAACTTTACTCGATTCGAAATTTTTTAAATAAAATTTAAATTATAAAATAGAACCTACAAACTTAAATAACTTAACATTTTAAATTTAATTCGATCGAACATTCAAACTTAGGTGGAAGTAAAGTTTTTTTTTCATGTCTTATCTATCACGATGGATGAGTCGGAGAATATTTGAGCACTAAAAATATCAGTGCCAAACAACTAAAAAGCATCAAATTATTCAACAAAAGCTTCAATATATAAATGATTGACATGATATTCTAGTTTTCTTGATTTTTCCAAAGATTTCTTTATAGGTGATTGAAAATCCACTCTGGGACGGAATCAGTATCAAATATTGAGAGATATTAAATTACTAAAATGTGAAAATGTAAGGATTTTTTAAAAAGTTAAACTTAAATTTTGGAAAGACAAGACCTATTTTATTTAATATTTAAATTTATAAAAATCTAAATTATCATTGAAAAAAAATTAAGGCACATTCTGACCGCTCTCATTCTTTAGTCTGCATACACTCAAATTAAAATTTAGAAACTTCAAATTATGGATTCTCTAATTAACATAAATGATCAAATACTCAAGACTACCATAGTTTTAATTTTTTGACGTGTGCTATTTAGAAAAATATGTAAAAAATATTAAAAAATATTTCATTTTAATTAAGATCATTAACAAAGAAAAATGGATATTGGGTGACTATCTTGGTACATAATCATTAATAAAGACAATGTTAAGTAGGTGTTGAGCTACTTTCCATGAAAGATATAAATATAACTTGTCCTTAAAACGAATTAGTTTAGTATATAAATTAGTATTTGAATTTGACAATTTTTTTTAAGTTGGTATTAGGATTTTTGTTTGTCTCATATCAGTACTTAAACTTAAAAAATTTCGCAAATTGACACCTAAACATTAAAAGAAAATATTCATTTGATGTTCGATGTTGTTTTGATGTTTTAATAACTAATCAAGTTGCTGACGTTATTTAGATTACATTAAATTTAGGGTTTATGGTTAAAGTTTATAGTTACTGTTTAGGAAATTAAGAGTATAGTGTATTTGTTAGGGTTTGAGATTTAGAATTTAAAGTTAGAGTTTAAAATTTTATTTTTATTGTTAGGCATAAAAAACACCGAAAAAAAAACAGATTATTTTTATCCCAATTTATAACCGTATCCCTATAAAAGAAACAATGCAACAAAAATAGGTGGGATTGCATTTTCCAATGTAACAATTGGAACATAAAGTTTAACCAAACTCTTAAATTAGATTAAATAATGTTTATCTTGTCGAAATTAAAATACATTTTTTCAAATGTTGTTTGCAAAGTAAAGACATGTTAGGTTGGTGGTCCGTTTCTACGATTGCCATCTAATTCACGCTTTCATACAACCAAACGGCTCCTAATTATTATTTTTTTCCTAAAAATCCAAATTCGAACGTTTCGCCTACAATGTATGTACCAATATATACATCATCAAAAATTAAGATTAATAAATAAATATTACATGTAATCACACCAAAATATTTATAAAAAAATCACAATTTCATACTATCAATTATGACCACGAGCCCACGAGTTTTCTATCAAGAACAAAATTTTATGTACATTTTTGATGTCACTATATATAGGAATATACTTAGAAGAAGATGGAGAAGGCGGTTGCATCCCCTAAAATTTAAAATTTCTATAATTAAAAAAAAATTATACATTTCCTACTAAAAATCTACTTTCGCCCCCTCCTTTAATTTTATAAATTCGCCCTATAGAACTGTATAAGTTCACCCCTCTAACATAATATTTTAACATTAAAAAATGAATAAATATTCTATACACAGTCGATGGAAACTGAAAGTTTTCACAAGCGCCTTAGTTTTAGGGTATATGGAGTTAGTTTAGGGTATAGAGTTTAGGGGTTTAAGTGGAGGGAGTTAGAATTTAGGGATATTTGTTTCAATTTAAGGTTTAGGGTTTATAGGTTAAAACCTAAATCCTCACCATATTATCCTAAAAACTAAACCCTAACCTATAAATACTAAATTATAACCCTAAACCTTAAATTGAAAAACTATCCTTAAATTTTAACCTCAAAGACCTAAACCCCTAAACCATATACACTAAACTAACTCCATATACCCTAAAACTAAAGCACTTGTGAAAATTTTCAATTTCCACCGCCTGTGTATAAAATATTAATCTTTAAAAAATAAATCTTTTTATAACTCCGGTAAACCTAAAAGATAAACATTACACCTTACGCTATATATTTTAACTCTAAACTTTAAATTTAATTTTTTTTAGTATTAAGACATAAATATGCCCGAACAAGGATTTCTGTTCTTTCTAGCAGACCTGGTTTCCTTGCAAACTGCGACAGTTTAAAACAACAGAATACCAAAAAGGAAGAAAACAAAAACAGTGTCCCACTCCATAACTCTCATTAGACCCCCCTCACCAACTCCATCAAAAAAAGAACTAATCTTTGCAATTAAACAAATAATCAAGCTATAGTTTCAGGATATACAGAAGAACCCCAAGCCAAAAGAACTGTTTTTTTTCCTTCTTTTATTATCATTTTTCTGTATTGGTTTGGGAAAGAAGGTGAAAATGGCAGCGGATGATTTAGAGAACAGGGGAGGAAGGACGAAGAGAAACAGCAACAGCATTAGTAACAGAAGCGCCGTTGGCCACATAGCTTCACCGGCAGAAGATACAGAGAGTCAATGGACATCTTGGTTGGTGCCTGTGTTCGTGGTGGCTAATGTTGCTGTTTTTGTAGTCCTTATGTATGTCAACAATTGTCCGAACCAGACTCGTACGAGGCTTGTCGTCGGCAAGTGCGTCGCGAGGTTTCTCGGTCGTTTTTCTTTTCAGCCTTTGAGAGAGAACCCTCTCTTCGGTCCCTCTTCTTCTACGTAAATTTTCTTGTCACCCTGCAATGTTTCTTGGATTGATTTGTCGAAAATTTTGCTGTTTTTATTGTTTTTATGTGTCTAAAATGAAGATTTGTTTTCACTTTTTCACAGATTGCTGAAATTGGGAGCTCTAGAATGGAACAAGGTTGTGGTTAACCACCAAGGATGGAGGCTTGTAACATGCATCTGGCTACATGCCGGTGTCATCCATCTTCTAGCAAACATGTTGAGCCTCGTCTTTATCGGTATTCGCCTCGAGCAACAGTTCGGTTTCGGTACGTTTCGCCATCTGTTTGAAGTTTATATCAAGGCTTGTTCATGATTGTAGATGGCTGATGTTTGTTGTTACTTGTTACTGCATCACAATTTTGGCAGTACGGATTGGCATCCTTTATCTCTTCTCAGGATTCGGCGGGAGCGTGTTGTCGTCTCTATTTATACTAAACAACATCTCGATCGGCGCCTCCGGTGCTCTATTCGGACTTCTCGGGGCGATGCTCTCCGAGCTTATCACAAATTGGACCATATACACAAACAAGGTGAACATCACAAACTGTTCTGCACTTCTGCTTAGCCACCAGACCCTTTCTCTTGCTTACATCCTATTGTTTATATATTCCACAGGCTTCAGCTTTGCTAACTCTTCTTGTCATCATCGCGATTAACCTCGCGATCGGGATTTTGCCGCACGTTGATAATTTCGCGCATATCGGTGGCTTTTTAACCGGCTTTCTCCTCGGGTTTGTCCTACTACCTCGGCCTCAATTAGGGTGGTTGGAGCGCGGGACTGGTTTGAAATCGAAGTACAAGCCTTACCAATATGTCCTGTGGGTGGCTTCAGTTGTGCTGTTGCTTGTAGGGTAAGTAATCAATCCATTCATGATAATGTGTTAAGATAAAACATGCTTTGAATACGGATTAAGGGTTTACAAGAGGACTTATAAAGTTGTCACGACTCACGTGTCGTTTAATTATGCAGACTCGGCGTAGCATCGGTGGTGCTCTTCCGGGGAGAAGATGGAAACGAACATTGCAGTTGGTGTCACTATCTCAGTTGTGTTCCCACCTCTAGATGGGATTGCAATCAAAACAAGTAGCACCATGAACCTTTCTTCTGCAGTCTTTTTTATATGCAATTTGTCATTTCATTATTAGAACTTAGGAGTGTGCTGTGTTCAGTCTTGGCTTGATTTGAACATTAAAACACTGAATTTGTGATTTGTGTATACATATATATATATATGATGGAGCCTTTACTCATTCAACCTTCATGAACCACACGTTTTACATTGCGCAACGACCCGAATTTGAATCAAGGATATATACTCACCTGCAAGACTAGCAGGAATAAGGTCGAAAATACTGATATAAATGTGGAATCATAGATTAATGATACGAGTGTTGATGTTGCTTTCATGGTCTACCTCAATAGGTGCCGCAGTGGACTGCACCACCGTGACAGACTTAATCTCGGTCTGCGCCACCTTTATAAGCTACGGTTCGCCTGACCCTTACCCTGGTTCATTTATGGTTTGAGTCACTGTTAGTTGCCAGGAGAAGGTATTGGACTTCATGCATCAGTTACAGGATAGACATAGAATTGTTATTTATTCTTGACCAAGGGCTGAGTTTTCCCCCCCAGGTTTGCTCTCACCACTCAGCAGCAATTTCATTGGAATTTTTGTTCAATATTCGAACGTAGAAACCCTCCGGAAACAGCAGTCCCGGCTGTCTAACGGCCTTTCCGTCCTTCATCACTGTCCACCTGAAACGCAGTTGTACTTTGTACAATATTATTTCATGTTGAACGATTGAATATAGAATAATATCTCTTGAATTACTCATCTTACCTGTAATTTGTGACCAAATGGTGAAGAAGAATAGCAATTTGCAGTTTTACAAATTCTGCCCCTGCACAAAGTCTCACACCACTACCAAATCCCATAAAGAACTTAGAACCTGCATTCTGTTCTTGCCCCTGGTTTTTGTTGTCATGCACATGGTAATTAGTTTTGAAAGATGTATTTGTGCAAAACCAAATTCCTGAGGTATTTGTGCAGGAATCCATGGCTGGATACCACATTTTCCTTCCCGACAATATCATCAAAGCTGATTTAAGATTCGAACTTTAAATCGAAACACACATTAAAACAAAGAGAAAAGGACATGATGGTTATAATCTATCAGCTTGAATTGGTCTAATTTGGCCACCTTAATTGGAATATGAAAACAACACAAGGATTTTGTCTAGTCATTCGACTCGATACACTGTCATAAAATTACGAGACATTAAGATTCGAACTTTAAATCGAAACACACATTAAAAGAAACAGAAAAAGACATGATGGTTATAATCTATCAGCTTGCACCGGTCTTGCCATATGATCAGTTAGCACAATAGAGAGGTGGGACATTGCATTGAGATGGAAGCTGAGAAGCCATCCTGAGAGTGCTGCAGAGGCAGTCATGCTGCACGGATTGGAGTGCACCACAGCACTGAGGACTCGGATGTGTATCGATCGCACCGGGAACTACATAGGGTCCGCACACATTCAGGCCGATCAGCTGATTCATGCAGCTCATCTGTGCCATACCCGTCGGTGTCTGCGCCGCGACTACGACCAGGAACGCAACTAGTACCGCAGCTAGGGAGCTGAGGGATACCAATGGCTTGACAACTGCCATGTCTGGTTTTTCTTTTTATTTTGTCTTAAACTATTCACTGTGGATTTTGGACAATTTATAGTTGGTTTTTGGAGGCTAAAAGAGAGTAATCTATTGCGTGAGTTACCTGTATAGTTTTTAGCACATCACAAATTTGGTGCTGAAATACCGTTTATAACCTATAGTTTTATTCTATTTTGATTTATTTGCTGCAATACCAATTTTTAAATGTGACTGAGTTAAGATATTTCGTGTTCACTAACTCGATATTATATCTTAAATCCGTCACATTCCTTTCGTTTCTTTTAAATGAAATAATCTATTGCATGAATTATCTCTCTACTTCTTATTACAATAGTAGTTTTGATAATCTTAGTATTTTTTTTCACTTGTTATGTTTAATATCGTATCCAATAATATTTGTTTGTATAAAACAATTTCTAATATAGATTATATTCAAACCAGAGTACCAAATTATATGTTATAAGTTTTGATTTGGGTTTAATGAGTTTTTTATTTATAAAAAAAATCATTTTTCAGTTTCAATATTTTTGTCCATTCCTCAATAATATAATTCTTTTAAGTACATAATAATATAACTTCAGGTGTAACGGTTTTTACTTATGTGTAGGGTTGAGTATTCGAACGGTTTCAGTGGGAAAAAATCAGGGTAGTTTAGTATACGAGAACGTTTAATCATTTAAACTTTATTTGAAAATTTTTAAAGTTGAGTCGTATATTTGCTCAAGTTTTTATTTAAATTTAAATAATTTAAACGACTCTCTCTAACCATATACAATATATATATATATATATATATATATTTCACATGAGTAAGTAAAATTTGTAATTTTATTTAACAAATCAAATATCATCTAAGATTATATAATATATTCGTAAAGCTATTTTTTTATTTTAAAAAGTAAAGCTATTTTTAAATAAGAAATTTTGAGGAAAAATATTGATGATATTATAAAAGAGTTAAGAGATTGACGAGAATAAATAGTTTGTAAATAGTTATAATCAAATAATTAAATTGAATAAAATGTAAAGTTAAAAAACACAAAAAAAATATTGGCAAAAGTCAAAACAAGGAATTGAAATTACATAAATATTCTACCGTGGTTGAGAAGACCAGGAAAAATTAAAGACACAAGAAAATAATTCAAAACTGAAGGATTAAATTATAAAATAAAAAATATATTGATAAAAAGAAAAATTGAAGTTATATAAGTATTTTACGGTGATTAAGGAGTATGTAGTATAAATTTGGTCAAAATAAATTTAAAAAATAAAAATAAAAATTAAATAGTAAAATAATAAATTATTTAACTAAAGACAACATAACGTCGTTTTAGTTTTTAGTTTTAGCTCAAATTATTTTAGGGGCTGGATCCAAATCTAAATCTAAATCTAAATCCTAATCCCATACCTTGTCCATCCTAAAACTAAACTCAAACCTTTCACCCCTAAGCTTCATAAATCCGACCACGAATAGTTCAATTTTCTGGGTCATAATTTGGAATCCCTTTAGTTTAGGTCCTTGATTTGAATTTAGTTAATAAATGCGACCTTAATCTTTTAACTAGTTTCAATTAGGTCCATGTTTCGTAAAATTGGTTAACAATTGAACCTTGTTGCTCTGGTTTTTTTTTGAAAGATGAATTGGGCCTCGTTAAAAACTTGTTGCTCTGGTTTTAATTCAATTCAATCCTTAAATTGAATTTTAATAGTGAATTTTATTCTAATTCTTGATTATTTTTGAAATGGTCCTTAATTGATTAATTATTTTGACCTAACTTAAATCATTAATTTCAATTTGATTAATAAATTGACATTGAGATCCACTAATTGGCCTAGTAGCTAAGGATACTCATCTTATCTCATCTTGTATGGGTCCAAATCCCGACATGAGAATGTAATAACTCACTATGTAACTGAATCTCGAATCCAACCGTAATTTCGATGTAGACACATACCAGTTTAAGAGTATTCGATTATACTCAATTCAAATGACCAATTACGACTCCAGTCTTTGAAGAGAAATTCTAACTACTCTTCGATTGCAAAGATATAGAATAGGGAGAATTACTAGAGTACTTAACTATTGTAGCTTTCAAATTATAATCATGAATATTCAATCTATTGATTGACTATTTCGTATCAGTGTAGAAGTTTATTTTAAGAGCAATGCTCTCAATCCAATTTGTTTCATTCACACTCTTAGAGTTAAGAATGAAAATCCTCTGTCCCTTTTCGGTGCCCCTATGTATGCCCCAATACTAAAAATTGGGCTTAGAATTTAAGGTTTAAGATTAGGGTTTATGGTTAGAGTTTGGAGAATTTGGGGTGGGGTGTATTTTAGGGTGTAGGATTTAAATTTTAGGGAGCTTAGAATTTATTTATTTTAGTGTTTTTAATGTTGGGGCATAGAAAGGGGCAAATAATTTTTTATTCTAGAGCTAAACCCTAAACGGTGTCTAAAAGACTTAGTATCTCATTCACTTAGACCAACCGGTTGCTGATATATTTTTTTATTCATTTTTTATTAATGAGTTTAACTCAATTGATTGCAATTACACTTCATATTATCTAAACTTACGTAGCAAATAGAATCCATAGTGTAATTACACCTAATAATCACAAGACAACGGAAGAATTATGTGTGTAATTAAAATCATGATCCTAATCAAAGTAATAATTACACCTTCATACAATTACTCAACAAAAGGATTAGAGAATTACGTGGGTAACAAACGGAGATGATTATATAAACTAATTTGATTAAGTATTGGTCACCAATAATAGAAACAGATGGGTCAAAAACACATTGTGCTGTTCATTACTTATTTGCTTTTTGGTGTATTTGCTGACTAAAATCAGAACATTTTGGAACTTCCAAAGAAAAATGAGCATTTGGGCAGTTCTGTACAATGAGCCAGAGGCACACACTTTGTGTTGATTCCCACTCTCCTTTAGGGAATATATGGTATTCAGAGATTCCATAAGTATAGTAAATGGAAATGGAAATTTTGGAGACAATTATAATGTGAGAATCAAAACCGGACCTCTCCCAACAAAAGCTAACTTAGACTTAGGTTATTTGCCAAATATTTGGACACACTTTGTGTCGATATCTGGCAGTGTTTTACATACAAAAAAAATGTCCGAGTTCACATCTGATTCTGACGTCCTTGACGATCCATTCATCCCTAAAAGCATAACACTCACACAAGCTTCAAAGTCATGTTACTCAACGATCCAGAAGACAGGCATGGCTGTTTCTGTTAATCTGGCAATCAAGGAAGCCATTGCCATTGCCAATATTGCTGTCCCCATGATACTAACAGGTCTCATGTTTTATTCCCGCTCCTTGATTTCCATGCTTTTCCTCGGCCGTCTCGGCGAGCTTGCCTTGGCAGGTGGTTCTCTCGCCATTGGCTTTGCTAACATCACTGGCTACTCCATTCTCTCCGGTCTTGCCATGGGAATGGAACCGATTTGCGGACAAGCGTTTGGTGCTAAACGATACACGGTTCTCGGTGTCACATTGCAGAGAACGATTCTTTTGCTTCTGGTTTCATCGCTGCCAATCTCTATCCTGTGGATCAACATGAGGAAAATATTGATACTTTGTGGCCAAGATGAAACTATAGCCAATGAAGCACAATGGTACCTTGTTTATTCTCTCCCTGACCTTTTAGCCCAATCATTTTTGCACCCATTGAGAATTTATCTTCGAACTCAATCCATTACTCTTCCTTTGACATGCTGTGCCGTTTTATCCATTCTTCTTCACATACCAATCAATTATTTTCTCGTATCGAACCTTAAACTAGGCATTAAGGGAGTTGCTCTTAGTGCTGTGTGGACAAATTTCAACCTTGTGGCCTCATTGATAATCTACATCCTCTACTTTGGTGTCCACAAAAGGACATGGGGAGGGTTTTCGGTCGAGTGCTTTAAAGAATTGAAATCGCTTTTGGATTTGGCCATTCCGAGCTGCATTGCGGTCTGCCTCGAATGGTGGTGGTACGAGATCATGATTCTCTTATGTGGCTTGCTCTTGAACCCGACAACCACCATTGCTTCGATGGGGATTTTGAATCAAACAACGGCGTTGATCTACATATTCCCGTCTTCACTAAGCTTCAGTGTGTCGACAAGGGTCGGGAACGAACTCGGTGCAAACCACCCCCAAAAGGCCAAACTTGCCGCCTTTGTAGGCCTTTATTGTGGCTTCATGCTGGGTTTATCAGCATTCGTTTTTGATGTAACGGTGAAGAACCAATGGGCTAGCATGTTCACGGGTGACAAACAGATAATTGCATTAACGTCCCTAGTTTTGCCTATAATCGGGCTTTGCGAACTCGGGAATGTGGGGTGCTTAGAGGCACGGCTAAGCTGAAGGAAGGCGCCAACATAAACCTGTGTTGCTTTTACCTTGTTGGTATGCCGGTGGCGGTATGGCTAGCTTTCTTTGCCGGATACGATTTCAAAGGATTGTGGCTTTGGAATGTTGGCAGCTCAACTCTCGTGCATGCTCACCATGATACTGGTTCTGATCCGAACAGATTGGGAATTCGAGGCAGAAAAAGCTAAGAAATTAAGACAACGAAGAAAGTCCACACCAGGCAGAAATCTAAGAGGATTCTTTTTCTTCATTAGGTGATTTGGATCAGTATTCCCTCGTTTAATTACCCTTTAATCCTTGTCTTCTCTAATTTTATATGTTAACTTGCATAGCTTAGAAAAAAAGGAAATGCCAGACATTTGGGCAGTTGAAGACTTGTCTTAGTGATGTGCTTGTTTATGTTCTCCACTGTACAATTATGACAGGACCACAAACTTGGTGTGAAATTACTGTTTATAACCCCTTCTTTTATTCTATTTTGATTTATTTGAACTTCTTTCAATTATCTTAGTGATGTGAAATTATTCTATTTTTATTAGAATCATGGAAGATATTTTAACAGTCTAAAAATTAACTTAAAGCATACAGTGTGATGAATTTTTTTAACAGTTTAAAAGTGATTACAAAATAACAATATGATGAATTAAATTAGGTGTAACTGCTTTTAAACATAATACTATAATTAGATGGAATTGTTAAAAGTATTTATGTGAACTAATTAATCGAGTTGAGTTGAAAAAATGCGTTAATTGAGTTTACATATTACAATTATCATTTTATTATTTAAACTATTTGAATTTTTTGTCGATTCGAGTAAAAAATAATATGTTTGAGTTTTTATTCAAACTTAAATGTAATTATTTAGAATGTTGTGAGACGATTGGTTCATTTTAATTGTCTTTCTCTACCCATATACAATACGCACATATATGCGTAAGTAAGATTTATAATGTTATTTAATAAATCAAGTATTATCTAAAATTATATAATATGTTCATAATTTTTTTTCAGAAGAGGTTTCGAAAATAAAATATTAATAAGATTATAAAGGAGTCAAGAATTGATGGGAATAAAATTTTTATAAAGAGTTGTAGTTAAAAGCTCAAATTAAATAAAATGTAGAGTTGAAAATTGCAAAAAAGATGTTGGGAAAATATAAATTGAAGTTACATAGTTGTTTTGTAGTGGCGATGAACAAGTGATTCAAATTTAATAAAAAAAATTGAACTAAAAGGAAGGAAAAATAAAAGGAATGATGGAATAAGAGACCAACTCATAAAACAACCAAATTACTTTGCTAAAGGCTAACCCTTTGTTGTCTCGGTGGTAAAGAATGATGTAATTTATCTAAATGACTCAGATTCAAATATCAATTCTACACGGTGTGTGTGCCTTATTAAAAAAAGACTAAGAAAATTAAAAAAAATATTACCATTTTATCACACCATCATATTCGGAAAAAAAAATACTTTGCTAAAGACTAAAATGACCTCATTTTAATTTTTGATTTTATGTCATTTTAACTTTGTAAATTCGTACTCGAGCCGAACTAAAAAATTGTGTTGACTCAGATAACTCAATTTGAATAAGTTATAATAAAAAAAACAATATTTCAAGTCAAATTAAAATTTACTCACTCTTAATTCTAATTATTCTTCATTAGCACATATTTAGATTTGGGAGAATTATGAGTGTATTAGCTATATTCGTCAATATTTGACAATTGATTACTCTATATTGTCGATGTACATTACGTGGACATCTCTACTTTTCAACCTTGTTGCTGAAGGCCTTAGTGCATTAATATCAAAAGCCGTCAATTGGGGTTTTTTCAGTGGTGTAAAGATTGGTCAAGATGCGATTGAAATTTCTCACCTGCAGTTTGCCGATGACTTAATTATCTTCAGTGGAGCTAGTGAAACCCAAATTAAAAACGTGGTGCGTATTTTAAAAGGATTTGAGTTAGCATCAGGCTTGAAACTTAATTTGAAGAAGTCAGCTTTATATGGGGTGAATATTGCCGATTCGATTATTGATGGTTGGGCGTCTCTGATAAACTGTGGTAGGGGCAGTCTTCCTTGCAAATATTTGGGCCTTCCCCTGGGTGCTAATAAGAACTCTCCTCAAATGTGGGAGCCAATTCTCGCTAAAGTTCGATCCAAATTATCGTGTTGGTCTTCCAAGTTGCTATCCTTTGCTGGCAGAATTACGCTCATCAAGGCGGTTCTTTCTAACCTGCCTATTTACTTTATCTCAATGTTTCCAATGCCCAAATCTATCAGCTCCTTGCTTACTAAATTTGTGGTGAACTTTTTATGGAATCAGTCTGACAAGAAAAAGATTCATTGGGTTAGTTGGGAAACTATGAGTCTTCCAAAAGATTATGGAGGGCTTGGACTGTGCAACTTCAGCAACAAAAACAGAGCGTTGTTAAATAAGTGGTTATGGCGTTATGGAACAGAAAGCAATAGTCTGTGGCGAAGAATTGTAGCAGCTAAGTATGAAAATGGGTCTTCCTCTCTGCTGCCTTCCAACATTAGGCCTTCCAACAAATCATGGATTTGGAGGGGAATCATCTCGCCTCTCTCGGACCCGAAGAACATTTTTCTGCGCAACATCAAATTTGTTATTGGAGATGGGAAAAATATATCCTTTTGGTTTGATGATTGGACTGGTTTTGGGCCTTTAAAAATTTCCTTTCAGAGAATCTTTTCGATCGTTGTGTTGAAATCTGGTACCATTGCTGATTTTGGAAAACAGCAAAATGGAGATTGGATTTGGAACATAGCTCTTCGTCGAAGATTGTTTACTTGGGAAGTTGATGTTTGGCAAGGTTTCCTAAATGCTATCAACAATGCGCGCATCGGAAGACTTCATTCGGATTGCTTACGTTGGTCCGCTTCCTCGAATGGACTGTATAGCTCAAAATCTTTCTGCGAACAAGTAATGATCAGCTCTGCTCCTCGCGCTGATATTTGGAAAAAAGTGTGGCTAAATTTAGGTCCTCCCAAAGTGGAAACCTTCATTTGGAAATTGTTGCATGGGAGAATTCCCACTAGAGACCAGCTTGCAAAAAGAGGGGTGACAGGAATTTCGGATATGAGCTGTCCCTTATGTCATCAGGCGATGGAATCTGTTAACCATTTATTTTGCAGGTGTGGCGTGTCTTGGCAGATTTGGCAGCTTTGGTGCAATGTGTGGGGCATTGCTTTCACTTGTCCTGGTAATTTTAGAGATTTGATGGAAAACTGGGCCTCTATGTCCTTTTATTTTCGATGCAAGGAAGTTTGGCTTATGGCATTTCAATGTATCGTGTGGTCAATCTGGTTACTCCGCAACGATATCCTTTTTAAAGGCTCTAGTGGTTCGGTGAATGGTTTGTTCGATTGCTGCTTAACTAGGCTTAGTGTATGGTGTAAGGCCAAGTGGCCAATGATAACACCGTCTACTTCGGATCTTGTTAGAAATCCTGAAGTGTTCAGCTCTATTGCGATGATCAAAAAACAACCCGTGTGTTTGCAATGGCTACCTCCTTCGGTTGATTCCTTAAAATTCCAAGTTGATGGTGCTGTTTCCGGCGGCTTCGGCAAGGCGGGAATCGGTGGAGTTTGCTATAATCACTGTAAGTCTATTCTAATTCAATTTTCAAAATTTGTGGGCACTTTCGATGCAACCACAACGGAACTTCTGGCTATCTTAGAAGCATGTTCCTTATTTCGCTCTTCCCCCTGGTTTCCTCATGTTAAGTTGATTGTTGAATCTGATTGCTCCATGATTGTCGATTGGATTAATAAACCAATCCTTGTCCCTGTTATTTTTAAAGACCTAGTGGATGCTTGCTTTAAGTTATGCTCTGAGTTTGGCTGGACTATTCAAGCTATTCCCAGAGAGTGGAATTCAATCGCTGACAGGTTGGCCAAAGGTGGAATCTCTAGGAATGTTCCCTTTACCCTTTTCAATGATGGCTCGTAGAATCCTGTATGATGAAGGAAGCATTTTCGGTCCAACGTGGGTAGCTTTAGCTGTTGGGGCTTTTCGGGCTGGTCACTATGGGGAAGTGATTGTTTTTCTAATTCATGGATGTATGCTGATTGATAGTGTCTATGATGATCATGTGAACCAAACGATAAGGCTGTTTGTTGTGCCTTGAACACTATTTTCGAGCACTCTTTTTCCTCCATTATAGGTTTAGGGAGGTTTTTTAACGAGGCTCGAAATAGTGTTTCTTTTAATAAAGAAAGTCTTAAATTTTCAAAAAAAAAAAAAACACTCATAGGGTTTGAATATTGGGCAGAAGTAGATCGTTATGGGAGTCAGGGAGCTTTTGGTCTTCAAAATTTAGAAAATTCTAAAATTTTAATTTTACCCTACAAAATTTAGAAAATTCATTATGTTTCAAAATTTACAAAATCTATTTAATTTTTTTAAAATATCTTATTAAGTCTCATTTAAAAAAAATTAATTTAGATCTTTAAATTTTTTAAAAATTTCAAGTAGACTCTTTAATTATGTTGTCAATATCTACCCCTGATCTCAGACGTTATTTAAAAGATTTAGCGACTTATCAACTAGACCAATTGTTTGCTAATATTTTTTATTTATTTTATAATTAACGGGCTCATTTTTTTATAAACAATTAGTGGGTTCTACTTTTTTTTTTAATTTTTGAATATGCTGATGTGATGCAAAGGTAGTATATGTTCAATTTTTTTAGTCTTTTTAAAGACGACACACACAGCATCGTATTACTGGTGCTCAAACCCGGGTCTCAAGGGATGATAAACATCTACTTTTGCCACCAGGACACAAAGGGATGAGCTAGTAGGTTCTACTTAATTGTATGTAATTATACTTTACCGACTAGGCATGTGTAGCAAATTAAAATCCATTGTAATTACACCTAATAATTAGAAGAGAATAAAAAATTATATGAGTCTTTAAAATCGTTACCCTGATAATTACACCTTGCATAGATTATCGACTTGGCGTAGATCCTGAGTCTATATTGTCTCGGATTGGGCTTTAAACATTATCTGCTTAGTAAAGTTCAGATTTTTTTAAAAGGGGATGTGGTTTAGTAGTTCCGGTTCTATTATCTGCTTTAAGCTTCTTTTTCTGAACAGTATGAATGCTCCACTTATGGTTGAGTTGGAGGGTGAGACTGACCTGTTGAATTTGGCTTTGAATTTCAAGGCAAATGAAAATGGTAGCAGCAAATGTTGAAAATTGGCTTAACAATTTCAAATATGGCTGCACCGAAAAATTAGGTGCAGCAAAGGTTGAAAATGGGGAATAGGAAAATTGTTTTTTGGTCCCTAAACTTTAGGCTATTTACAAGTTTAGTCCTTAAAGCTCAACTATAAATAGGCCTAACCTTTGCCATTTGAAACCATCCCAACATCCATCTCTCCCATTTGTTTCTCTTCTCTCATATTTGGGAATTCTTAGGAATTCCATTTGTTTGTACCATTTTGGTATTAGTGAAGTTATCATCCGGTGGTGGTGCCCGAGGAGTAGACGACATTTTCGTCGAACCTCGTAAATTCGGTGTGTTCTCTCCATTATTTATCTTGCTTGCTTATTATTGGGTTTTTCCATTGGGTTTCAATATTCAACAGTTGACGGGTTTGTCCGCTGTGCAAATTTCGGTAGTTTCGATCTCGACATTTCAGCTCAGATTTGAAGCTACGTTCGTGTGGGAAATAACCCGGTTTCCCCAACAATTGTTATCAGAGCTTCGGTTAAGGCTATCCCGGTTGCTCGGTTGCTGCAAAGAAGTGTGGTGTTGTGACAGTGCATGTCTAGGAAAGTTCTGGCTAGGAAAGACTGGGTATTTAAGCGATCCGTGTGATCCACCTCTCTTTCCTGGGAACTTACCTGGTGCAGTGTTTCAATATCCAGTTCGTGCTGTTGAATATTATTCGTTGCCATGGCAAAAGACGGATCAGAAGGGACATCAAGCTCTTCCTCTATACCGGTGAGGAGGATAATGTCAAATGCAAACTTCTCGGTGGAGTTGTTCGATGGATCCGGTCACTTTGGCATGTGGCAAGGCGAGGTGCTAGACTCTTTATTTCAACAAGGTCTAGACACTGCCATTGAGGAAGAAAAAACCCGTAGATATGGAGGAGAAAAGCCAAAAGCCAAAAATGAGAGGGAGATCAAAGTCAAAGTCCAGACTTGGGAGAGATAGTATGAATGTTGGGACACGCTGGTGAGAAATCCTTGCAAATTTTGGCAAAGCAAGGATTGTTGAAAGGTGCAAAGGCTTGCAAGTTAAATTTTTGTGAGCATTGTGTTCTGGGAAAGCAGAAGAGAGTGAAAATCGGCACCGCTATCCATAATACGAAAGGTATTTTGGATTATGTTCACTCAGATGTGTGGGGTCCTTCCAAAACAACGTCGTTGGGAGGAAAACACTATTTTGTAACTTTTGTTGATGACTTTTCCAGAAGAGTTTGGGTGTATACAATGAAGTCTAAAGATGAAGTGCTCAAAGTTTTCCTGAAGTGGAAAAATATGATCGAGAACCAGACTGGCAAGAAGATCAAACGGCTTAGGACGGACAATGGAGGGGAATATAGAAGTGATCCGCTCTTTGACGTTTGCCAGGAGCATGGTATTGTTCGACACTTCACTGTTAGACATACACCACAGCAGAATGGGGTGGCAGAGCGTATGAATCGAACACTACTTGAGAAAGTTCGATGTATGTTGTCCAATGCTGGGTTGGGCAAACCATTTTGGGCTGAGGCTGTGACATATGTTGGCCATCTCATCAATCGTCTACCGTCATCGGCGATTGGAGGAAAAACACCGTTGGAGGTATGGTCTGGAGTACCCGCTACAGATTATGATTCCTTACATGTATTTGGATCCACTGCGTATTATCATGTGAAGGAGTCAAAACTTGATCCTAGAGCAAAGAAGGCTATCTTCATGGGAATCACTCATGGAGTGAAGGGATTTCGACTTTGGTGCTTAGACACAAAGAAGATAATTTGTAGCAGAGATGTTACCTTTGATGAATCTGTCATGTTGAAGAAGGTAACAAATGGAGCTGTTCAGACAAGTAGTACTCCACAACAGGTGGAGTATACTCCAAACCAGGTGGAGTTTCAAGAGACGGTGATTAGTCCAGCAATTGATGTTATTGATTCTCCAACTCCAATGGAGGAATCAGAAGATGAAGAGGTTCAAACCCAAGAACCATTGGAGACACCAGAACCACTTGCAGTTACAAGGCCAAGGAGAGAAATTCGTAGACCTGCTCGATTTACAGATACAGTGGCCTATGCCCTTCCAGTTGTTGATGATGATATCCCTGTCACTTATCAAGAAGCAATGCAAAGCTTAGAAAGTGACAAGTGGAAAAGTGCCATGGATGAAGAAATGCAATCTCTCCAGAAGAACAACACCTGGGATTTGGCATATTTACCAGAAGGTAAAAGGGCAATTGGATGCAAGTGGATGTTTGCAAAGAAAGACGGATCTCCCAGCAAGAAAGATGTTCGCTACAAGGCAAGGTTGGTAGCTAAAGGCTACGCTCAGAAGGAGGGAATCGACTACAACGCAGTATTTTCCCCTGTTGTGAAGCATTCCTCCATTAGAATATTGTTGGCCTTAGTAGCACAGTTGAATTTGGAGCTAGCTCAACTCGATGTAAAGACGGCTTTCTTGCACGGTGATTTGGAAGAGGAGATCTATATGACTCAGCCAGAAGGATATGTAGATGCTGGTGGTAAGAAATGGGTTTGTAAGCTGAACAAATCGCTATATGGATTGAAGCAATCTCCGAGGCAGTGGTACAAGCGATTTGATAGCTTTATGAGGAGGCAGAAGTACACAAGAAGCAAATACGACCATTACGTGTATTTGCGAAAGCTACAAGATGGATCTTTCATTTATCTTCTCTTGTATGTTGATGATATGCTGATCGCTTCAAAGAGTCAACAAGGGATAGACAAATTGAAGGCTCAGTTGAATCAAGAGTTTGAGATGAAAGATCTAGGTGAGGCCAAGAAGATTCTCGGCATGGAGATAAGTAGAGACAGACGGAGAGGCAAGCTTTGTTTGACTCAGAAGCAATATCTGAAAAAGGTATTACAATGTTTTGGCATGAATGAAAGCACAAAACATGTAAGTACCCCACTTGCTTCTCATTTGAAACGTAGTTCTCAATTATCTCCTAAAACTGATGAAGAGCGAGAATACATGGCAAAAGTTCCATATGCTAATGCAGTAGGGAGCTTGATGTATGCGATGGTGTGTACGCGGCCTGACATTTCACAAGCAGTTGGAGTTGTGAGCAGGTACATGCATGATCCTGGAAAAGGACATTGGCAAGCTGTGAAATGGATTCTACGGTATCTCCAACAAACCGTAGATGTTGGTTTAGTGTTTGAGCAAGATGAAAAACTTGGTCAGTTTGTGGTTGGATATGTTGATTCCGACTATGCTGGTGATTTGGATAAGCGTCGGTCTACTACTGGGTATTTGTTTACTCTAGCAAAAGCCCCAGTGAGTTGAAGGTCTACTTTACAGTCAACGGTGGCTTTGTCAACTACAGAGGCAGAGTACATGGCAGTTGCAGAGGCTGTTAAGGAGGCGATTTGGCTTAACGGATTGTTGGAAGACTTGGGAGTTGTTCAAAGTCACTTTAGTCTCTATTGTGACAGTCAGAGTGCTATTCATTTAGCGAAAAATCAAGTCTACCATTCAAGAACTAAGCACATCGACGTGAGGTATCACTTTGTGCGGGAGATCTTTGAAGAAGGAAAGATTCTACTTCAGAAGATTGCGACGGCAGAAAATCCTGCAGATATGTTGACCAAGGTGGTAACATCAATCAAGTTCAATCATTGTTTGAACTTGATTAACATCTTGCAAGTTTGAGCACCTTCGGGTGTATGGCGCTCGTGGGCGCATTTGGAGGCACTACAAAAGATAACGTTTGGGGAGAAGAAATTTTGAAAAGCTTGGTGAAATTTCAAGCCAAGGTGGAGATTTGTTGAATTTGGCTTTGAATTTCAAGGCAAATGAAAATGGCAGCAGCAAATGTTGAAAATTGGCTTAACAATTTCAAATATGGCTGCACCGAAAAATTAGGTGCAGCAAAGGTTGAAAATGGGGAATGGGGAATGTAACACCCTAAAAAGTACCCTAGTTCGAACGATAGAAAAACGATATCGATAACGTAAAAGATCACAACTTAGCTAAGATTGAAAGAATTTAAAATGTATAATCATGTATAAGTACACATACTTGGTAGAAATAAAATTTAATCAATGTAAAATAATGTATATATATAAGTGTATATATATACATTCGATGGAATTAAATTAAGTTGAAGAATTGATACTTAAATATATATATAACATGATATGTGGATGATTATAAGAATTATATATATATAATTATGTTAGTGGGATTAGTTGGAGGATTAGTTGGGACATGACCCCTTTGGTCTTATCTCATTTAATTTGTCCCCTTTTTTCTCTTCCTTATCCGGTTACTTAACCCACCAAATTAAGCAACATTTTGTTCATTCACACACACACTTACAAACACAAAATTGAGAGGAAAACCAGAGAGCTTTCGGTGAAGAAGACAAGGGTTGCATAGCATAGAAATTGAGTTAGAAAATTCAAGGAAAAATCGAAAGTAAGTAGCTCTCTCTCTATAGTTTTCGAATATGTTAAAATCTTTAATAGATCAATGGTTTTAATGCCTTTAGAAAATCATGAAAGTGATGATACTAAAGGTTATGCTGCTGGAAAATTTTAAGAACACAAGAAACCTCAAGAAATTTTGAAGGATAAAAGCTTATGAACATGCAAGAGTAAATATGGACAGATTTAGTAATTATAAGAACATGCAACTTTAGAAAATTGTAGGAAATTAATTAGTGGGAATTTCGTGATGAATTTTTGATATGTTCTACTTTGACATGTCTAAAGTGGTAAAAAAAATTATAAATCTGAGTTTTGATCATTGTAGTGAAATCTGGAAGCTTAATACGAACATCATGTAAAACTGTCCTGCACTGTTCTTAGATGGACAGTGAACTTTAGAAAATTGTATAAAATTCACTAGTAAGAGTTTAGTGATGAAATTTTAATATGTTCTACCTTAACATGTATAAAATGGTAGAAAAATTGTAAAAGGGATTTTTGATGACTGTGGTAAAATCTGGAAACCCATTTCGAATAGCATGCAAAACTGTCCAGTAATGTTCCTAGCTGGACAGTGAACTTTGTAAAATTGTATAAAATAATATACTAAGAGTTTCGACCTGAATTTTTGATATGTTAAAATTGGGTATGTTAATTGAATTTAGGAACAAACGGTGTTCGATTTGGAGTTGTGTACAGTAAATAAGAAATTAATTTAATTAGGTGGTCAGAAATGTGTATAAACGAAAAGAAGAAAAATTAAGAAATTGTGAATTATTAAAGATGTAAAAATAGGATTAAATGAAGTGTTAATAAATTTATTAACAATCTGTAAGATGTGAAATCCACCAATTTTAGGGATCAATTTGAAAGTTTAAGTGATTAATTGAAGAAATTAGGAAATTTGGAAACTAGTCGAATTGGACCAAATAATTCAGGGACTGTTTTGAATAAAGTGAAAAAAATTCAGTCTCTAATTGCATGAATTGCATTCTGAAAATTTGTTATTTGTTTGGCTTGAATGCCTTAGATTTTAGAAGCGAAAGGGTAGAAGAAGAGGTTACTCCGGGATCGGCTACGGATCGGGCGAAAGGCATACGGATTCCGAATTAGCTCGGTGAACAGTGAGTGAAACGATTTTTAGAGTTGGGATTAGAGTCCCAACTGCCTTAATTTGATTTTTAAGTTATGATAAGCATGCAATTTGGACTAACTAATTATTCGATTTTAGTAAGGGAAGAAGGAATAATGGAATTCGGATTTTATGCTTGTGTTATGCGATTTTGTTGCATATGTGATTGAAATTAAATTGATGATTGATATGTTTGATTCCGAATCTAATTTTTGGTTAATCTTACTGTTTTGGATGAATTAATCATGATGATTATTGGAAAATTATTGTGATATTGATTTCTTGTGGAAACAATGAAGTTGTGATATAGTATGTGAGTATGCAATGCTCTTACATGTTATAATTATGTTTGATAAGTTCAATTGAGTGTTGAACTATGAAATGAAATTCTGAATTATATGATATGAGTTTGGATCGTTCGAATGCTGATATGAAATATGTGAATTGAGCTTGTAAATGTTTATATGATCATGTGTGATAACATGTTATTGGATTCGAAATTATAAGCAATTAATCAAAAGGATTAATTAAGAAATTCTGAAATTTGGATTGACTAAGTATCTGATTAAATTAAAGATTGATATGCAAAGCCCTTGGTGTGTACAGTCTGTTTAGGTAGTACGGCTAGCCTAGAGTCTGAGCTCAATAAGAAAATCGGTACGTTAGTGTACTCGATATTGTGGTACGTAAGTGTACCTTCTTGCTTAATGTCTGCGGACATTATGATATGTTATACGTGATACGATTTGGTACGTGGTACCTATTACATGGTGAATTTTGATTCACAACCTCTTTTATACGTGACTTGATTACCTAGCATACTCTACTATCCAAGGCATTGCTAAATGAATTAAATGAACGATTAAAGTAATGAAATCTGAAATTTGAAGTAAATTTGTGAAATTGGTTATGGAAGCATTCGAATGAAATGTTGAATTTTATGATTTTGCCATTCTTGATATGCTATGAAACTTTAATTGTGATAATTTGATATTTGAAAGTTAATTTAGGTTTAATGGCTTGTAAGTGAAATTTTAATATGAATGATGTGAAATTAATTGCATGTATTCGAATAGAATTACATGATTCCTTAGTGCATATATTCGAATGAATTTTACGGTGCATTATAAATTTTGGATTGATTATATTGCTTGATTCATTCGAACGAACTAATGTGCAAAGTGAAACAAATTTTGTTTGATCACAATGTTTAATTTGGAAACCGAATAGAATAGGGTTTCCTCACTAAGTACGAGAAGTACTTACCACTCGAACCTTCCTTCCTTCCCCTAAATTTCAGGTTCTAGCATCGTTGACCTCTACCCGTATTCTACTCGTACGAAGCTTAAGTATGATTTTCCCTGTCTTTGTCATACTCGTGATGGGTGGCCTAGTGATCAGCATGTTAGATAAATTTGGCATAATGGTTATGTTCATGAACTATTTCTTTAGTATTGTATAAACTTATAAGAAGTTACCTTACATCTTGATATGTAATTAAGGGAAACTAAAACATTATGGATGATATTATAGGATATGATATATATATATATATATATGTATATGATGAAGTATGTCCATGGGATAATCGAATGTGATAAGAAATTAAAATAGATTATGTTATATACATCATAAGATAAGTGATTGGATTACATGTGCCCACCAAGCCTTGATCGAAACATTGATATGAAATGTGTATAATTTATATGTGACATGAATGATTGTAAATTAGTGCAATTTGAATAGATGTATTCAAAAAAAAAATATCACACGAAAAAAAAAAAATTGTTAACCCACTTCCGCTGCCTAATACGATTCTGTCACATGTTAACATAACGCTCCTTGCCCCTAATCTGGGGTGAGGGGTGTTATATAAAGTGGTAATCAGAGCTTTTTAGGTTAAGTCCTAAAAATTTAATCGAGTCTGCATACATCTGCATTGTTTAGGTTTGCCACCCATGTATTGTATGACAAGATATCTGTATTGAGCTTTCTGATCTTTTGTTGTTTGACTGAATGATAGAATATGACGAACCCAAAAGACCCAAAGAATAGGAGCTCGCACGAATCTTCAAGCGAAGGTGAAAGTGTGAGTTTGGGTGATAATTCTCCTGCTCAAACTGAAACTCCGAGAAAGGAGAGAAACAAAGAGCATGCTCAGACTTCCGAGCAAATTCCCAAAAAGTCTGTTCAAGTCACTGAACGGATCCCTACAGAGCATGTTCAGAACACAGAACAACTTCCACCTGAAAATCCTATGGTTCAGTCTGCCCAAAGGGAATGTCTCCTTAGCATGAAGGAGATGTTCAATCAACTTCTAACAAATCTGAAACAAGAGCAACCTACTGTTTCTGTCCCTACTGCACCTAGCAGAGCTCCGATAGATAAGCTTTCTCAGCATCGAGCCTACACTTTTACTGGTACTAATGAAGAAAGACCAGAAGATGCAGAGTACTGGCTTGAAAACACCACCAAGGTGGTAACCCGACAATTACAATGCTCCGATGACCACAAATTGGAGTGTGCTGTAGCTCTGTTAGCTGATGAAGCTATGAATTGGTGGGAAACCACTACTCTTACTGTTCCGAATGAAATGGTGACATGGGAATTCTTCCTTGAAGAGTTCAAAAAGAAGTACATCAGTGAACAGTACTTAGCTGAAAGAAGAAAGAGATTCTTGCACCTTAAACAAGCCAATCGTCCTATTGAGCAGTACGTTGCAGACTTTTGCAAGTATTGCAAATATGGTGCAGAATACATCAAAACTGAAGCTGATAAATGCCGAATGTTCATTGAAGGCATGAATGATGAACTGAGTCCAATCTTCACTGCTTTGGGAATCAATGATTTCCAGAATCTTGTTAATCGGGCTATTGCAACCGAAGCTAGAATGAAAGCTGCTGAAAAGCGAAAAGGGGGCAATAGACCTGACAAAAAGCAGAAACGAGATGACAAGTCTCAATGGCAGTTCAAGAAGCCCAAATTTCAGAAAGAAGGGTCTTCTAATTTCACTTCTGCTCCGAGGAGCAATTATACTTCTAAACCAGCCACAATAATCAGATCCTCGGTACCGACTATGTCTGTTAATAGTTCGGGAAATTCTGAAAAGATTCCTCCTTGCAAGTTCTGTCAGAAACCACATCGAGGTCAGTGCAGACTTCAGGCAAATCTCTGTTATGCTTGTGGTGGTGATGATCACTACATCAAAGACTGTCCTCAGAAGCATGAATCTATGCCAGCTCGTAACACTGCAGTTCCTAGTCCGACATTCTCTAATCGGAATAGGAATGCCAAGTCAGCCCAGCCGAGTTATCAGAAGAAAGGCAAGGGTACTCATTCCAATGCTACTACTCATCAGGAATCTCGAGCACCTGCTAGAGTTTACCACATTCGTGGTAGAGATGATGAAGAGTCTCCTGAAGTGATTGCAGGTACTGTTGAGCTAAACTCACATCCTGTTTATGCTTTAATAGATTCGGGATCCACTCATTCATTCACATGTCTATCTGTTGTAAAAAGGTTGAAATTAGAACCTGAAAATGTGAAAACAAGTCTGATAGTCTCAAACCCTTTAGGAGGAACTTCGAACATAAACCTAATATGTAGAAATTGTTCATTGCATATTAGCAATTTGCCATTCCTTATTGATCTCTACATATTACCCTCCTGTGAGTTCGATCTAATTCTGGGTTTAGATTGGTTAAGTAAACATGAGGCTTGGGTAGACTAGGGATGGCAATGGATCGGATTTGGATCGGATTGTATAAAATCCAAGTCCGAATCCGTTACAATCGGACTCGGATATTTTTTTCGGATTTGGATTCGGATTTTTTTCAAACGGATTTAGATCGGATTGTTTTTGGATCGGATTTTTTCGGATCGGATTCGGATTTTTTTCAATCGCATTTAGATTAGAGTTTTTTTAGTTAAATTAAATTGTCATCTCTAGTCTTGACCCAAGTCTAAGGGGTAGATTCGCGAATTTTAGCGTCTTTAGGGTATATTGTGTTTTGCGCCTTTAATAATTTTATTTTAGTGCAATCAAGTTCATAATTTTGTATATTTAATTTCTTACACATTTAATTTATGTTATTTAATTCTACACTTGTTCATTTTTATCCCTTATTTGTTGACTACATTTTATTTTTTGTGTTTATTGTTTATGCTTTTAATTTGATTTCTATTTTAATTCATAATTTTAGTATAATATATCATAACTTTATCTATCGATTGCATATTACTTACTATTTCATTCACCAACTTCCTTAAGTTTTAGTAATTCATTGATATTTACATTTATTTGTTTCCCTATTGTATTTATTTTATCGTTTGTTTATCTATGACTTGATCTTGCATTTATTTTTTTCATATTTATTTATACATGCATATGGTATAAATAAATATATTACATTATATTATATTAAGGTTAATTAATATATATAGATCATAATAAATATTATTATTATTTAACTTACATTCTTAAGGCATTTATATTTTTATTATTACTTTTAATATATATATATATATATAAATAAAGTTAATGTATTTAGTTTAACCTTTTACTTTATTTATGTTGTATTTTTGTTTTAATGTAAATATTATATATGATATTTTGTATTAAGGAATTAAAAGTCTTAAATGTTTTGATTCAGACTCAGATATGGATCGGATGCGTCGGATTCGGATCGGACATAGATTTGGATCGGATTCGGATCGTATTCGGATCGGATCTTGGCATGATCCATATCCAACCCATCTCCTATTAGGACTCGGACATTTTCCTCGGATTCGGATTCGGATTTTTTTCAATCGGATATGGATCGGATAAATTTCTTCGGATCGAATCGGATTCGGATCGGATTCGGATTAAATTGCCATCCCTAGGGTAGACTGTCAAAATAAAAGACTGTATCTTCAGGGTTTAGGAAAGGAATCCATACTCCTAATTGATAAAAAGCCCACTTCCATTTTTTCATCCATGGTCTTACGAGATCAAATTGAATTTGGAATGTCTGAAATGCCTGTTGTTTCTGAATTCATTGATGTGTTTCCCGAGGAACTACCTGGTCTCCCTCCGACTAGAGAAGTTGAATTCGGGATTGAAGTACAGCCTGGCTCAAATCCGGTGTCTATCACTCCGTACAGGATGGCACCTCTTGAGTTAAAAGAATTGCAAAAACAACTTCAAGAACTTCAGGACAAGGGTTTCATTCGACCCAGCACTTCTCCTTGGGGTGCACCTGTTCTATTTGTAAAGAAAAAGGATGGAACAATGCGTCTTTGCATTGACTACCGTCAATTGAACAAGATCACAATCAAGAACCGATATCCGCTCCCAAGAATAGAAGATCTGTTTGATCAACTTAGGGATGCTTCAGTATTCTCAAAGATCGACCTGCGATCTGGATACTATCAAATGAGAGTCAAAGAGGAAGATGTATCAAAAACAGCCTTCCGAACTCGTTATGGCCACTATGAATTTCTGGTAATGCCTTTCGGATTGACAAATGCTCCGGCGGCATTCATGGATCTCATGAATAGAGTATTCAAGCCCTATCTTGATAAATTTGTCGTCGTCTTCATTGATGACATTTTGATCTATTCTCACAACAAAGAAGAACATGCTGATCATCTTCGCATTGTCTTGCAAACTCTCCGGGAACGCCAGTTATTCGCAAAATTTTCCAAGTGCGAGTTCTGGTTATCGGAAGTCTCTTTCCTTGGTCATGTAATTTCTGCAGAAGGAATTAAAGTTGATCCAAAGAAAATTCAGTCAATCATGGATTGGCGACCTCCCAGAAATGTCAGTGAAATACGAAGTTTCCTTGGTCTTGCTGGTTATTACAGAAGGTTTGTCAAAGGGTTTTCCTCTATAGCCTTACCTTTGACTAAACTTCTTCGTAAAGACCAACCATTTGAATGGTCTGACAAGCAACAGAGAAGCTTTGACCAACTCAAAGCAGCCTTGACTCATGCCCCAGTTTTGATCCAACCAGAACCTGGCAAGGATTATACTGTGTATAGTGATGCTTCACATGCGGGTCTTGGATGTGTTTTAATGCAAGGTGATAATGTGATAGCTTATGCTTCACGCCAACTGAAATCTCATGAATTGAACTATCCAACGCATGATCTCGAACTTGCTGCAATTGTATTTGCTCTCAAAATATGGAGACACTACTTGTACGGTGAGAAATGTTATATGTTCACCGATCACAAGAGCCTAAAGTATCTCCTAACTCAGAAAGATCTGAATTTGAGACAACGCAGATGGATGGAGTTATTGAAAGACTATGATTTAGTCATTGACTATCATCCAGGAAAAGCCAATGTGGTTGCAGACGCCTTGAGTCGTAAACCGACATTGGGTAAAAATCTCTAATCCCTGAACCTTAAGAAAAAAAATATAAAATGTTTATAATGAAAGTTTTGATTTTAAAGTGGTATTTATTCTTGTAGCTCCAACTGCTATCAATGCTCATCTTCGAGTATATCAGAAGCAAGGATTTCTGTCCGAACTTCAAATTCAATCCAGTCTAATCTCAAGGATTGAAAATCTTCAGAAAGCTGATCCAGAACTTCAGGATATCATTTCCAAGCTGGATACAAAATCTGGTGAAGGATTCCGTATTCATACAAACGGTCTCCTTTATTTCAAAGATAGAATCTGTGTTCCAAATGATGAAAATCTGAAAAGAGATCTTCTGGAAGAAGCACACCAGAGTTCTTTCTCGGTCCACCCTGGATTGGTTAAGATGTATAAAGATCTCAAATCTTTGTATTGGTGGTCTGGTATGAAAGCGGCTATCAATGATTTCGTATCCAAATGTCTAAACTGTCAGAAAGTCAAAGCTGAACATAGAGTTCCCACCGGACTACTCCAACCACTTGTACTACCACAGTGGAAATGGGAACGAATTACTATGGATTTCGTGACTGGTCTTCCTTGTTCTCCCAGAAAATATGATGCTATTTGGGTGATTGTTGACCGATTCACCAAATCGGCACATTTTATTCCTATTCGTATCAATTACAGTTTGGAGACCTTGGCCAATCTGTATATTCAAGAAATAATTCGGCTACATGGAATTCCTATCTCCATTGTCTCTGATCGTGATCCAAGATTTACTTCTAGATTTTGGAAAACATTACAGAGAGCTATGGGAACAAAATTGAATCTAAGCACAGCTTTCCATCCGCAAACTGATGGTCAGTCTGAACGAGTAATTCAGATTCTCGAAGACATGCTTAGAGCTTGCATAATTGACTTTGGGAAGAATTGGGAGAAATCCCTACCCTTAGTTGAATTTGCCTACAACAATAGCTATCAGTCGTCTATTCAGATGGCTCCTTTTGAAGCATTGTATGGCAGAAAATGCAGAACACCTCTGTGTTGGTCCGAACTTGGTGAAAATAAGGTTTTGGGACCACAACTGCTCAGAGAAACAGAAGAGAAAGTTCAAATCATCCATTCTCGTTTAAAACAAGCCTTCGATAGACAGAAAGCATATGCTGATCTGAAACGAAGAGATATCCAGCATAACGTGGGAGACAAAGTTTTTCTCAAGGTCTCTCCATGGAAGAAAGTATTTCGGTTCGGAAAGAGGGGAAAGCTCAGTCCTCGCTTTATTGGACCTTTTGAAATTACTGAAAGAATTGGCCCAGTGGCTTATCGACTTGCACTTCCTAGTGAGTTCGATAAAATCCACAATGTCTTTCATGTGTCAATGCTCAGAAAGTATAGATCCGATCCTTCTCACATCTTAGAGCCGGAAGAAGTAGAACTGAATCCTGATTTGTCCTATGAAGAGGAACCAGTTCAGATTCTGGATAGAGAAATCAAAAGACTCAGAAACAAAAATGTTGCATTGGTTAAAGTCTTGTGGAGAAATCACGAGATGGAAGAGGCAACATGGGAACCTGAGGACACGATGAAAAAGCAATATCCTCATCTGTTCGATTCAGGTAAAATTCGAGGACGAATTTTCTTTAAGGGGGGAGGAATTGTAACACCCTAAAAAGTACCCTAGTTCGAACGATAGAAAAACGATATCGATAACGTAAAAGATCACAACTTAGCTAAGATTGAAAGAATTTAAAATGTATAATCATGTATAAGTACACATACTTGGTAGAAATAAAATTTAATCAATGTAAAATAATGTATATATATAAGTGTATATATATACATTCGATGGAATTAAATTAAGTTGAAGAATTGATACTTAAATATATATATAACATGATATGTGGATGATTATAAGAATTATATATATATAATTATGTTAGTGGGATTAGTTGGAGGATTAGTTGGGACATGACCCCTTTGGTCTTATCTCATTTAATTTGTCCCCTTTTTTCTCTTCCTTATCCGGTTACTTAACCCACCAAATTAAGCAACATTTTGTTCATTCACACACACACTTACAAACACAAAATTGAGAGGAAAACCAGAGAGCTTTCGGTGAAGAAGACAAGGGTTGCATAGCATAGAAATTGAGTTAGAAAATTCAAGGAAAAATCGAAAGTAAGTAGCTCTCTCTCTATAGTTTTCGAATATGTTAAAATCTTTAATAGATCAATGGTTTTAATGCCTTTAGAAAATCATGAAAGTGATGATACTAAAGGTTATGCTGCTGGAAAATTTTAAGAACACAAGAAACCTCAAGAAATTTTGAAGGATAAAAGCTTATGAACATGCAAGAGTAAATATGGACAGATTTAGTAATTATAAGAACATGCAACTTTAGAAAATTGTAGGAAATTAATTAGTGGGAATTTCGTGATGAATTTTTGATATGTTCTACTTTGACATGTCTAAAGTGGTAAAAAAATTATAAATCTGAGTTTTGATCATTGTAGTGAAATCTGGAAGCTTAATACGAACATCATGTAAAACTGTCCTGCACTGTTCTTAGATGGACAGTGAACTTTAGAAAATTGTATAAAATTCACTAGTAAGAGTTTAGTGATGAAATTTTAATATGTTCTACCTTAACATGTCTAAAATGGTAGAAAAATTGTAAAAGGGATTTTTGATGACTGTGGTAAAATCTGGAAACCCATTTCGAATAGCATGCAAAACTGTCCAGTAATGTTCCTAGCTGGACAGTGAACTTTGTAAAATTGTATAAAATAATATACTAAGAGTTTCGACCTGAATTTTTGATATGTTAAAATTGGGTATGTTAATTGAATTTAGGAACAAACGGTGTTCGATTTGGAGTTGTGTACAGTAAATAAGAAATTAATTAAATTAGGTGGTCAGAAATGTGTATAAACGAAAAGAAGAAAAATTAAGAAATTGTGAATTATTAAAGATGTAAAAATAGGATTAAATGAAGTGTTAATAAATTTATTAACAATCTGTAAGATGTGAAATCCACCAATTTTAGGGATCAATTTGAAAGTTTAAGTGATTAATTGAAGAAATTAGGAAATTTGGAAACTAGTCGAATTGGACCAAATAATTTAGGGACTGTTTTGAATAAAGTGAAAAAAATTCAGTCTCTAATTGCATGAATTGCATTCTGAAAATTTGTTATTTGTTTGGCTTGAATGCCTTAGATTTTAGAAGCGAAAGGGTAGAAGAAGAGGTTACTCCGGGATCGGCTACGGATCGGGCGAAAGGCATACGGATTCCGAATTAGCTCGGTGAACAGTGAGTGAAACGATTTTTAGAGTTGGGATTAGAGTCCCAACTGCCTTAATTTGATTTTTAAGTTATGATAAGCATGCAATTTGGACTAACTAATTATTCGATTTTAGTAAGGGAAGAAGGAATAATGGAATTCGGATTTTATGCTTGTGTTATGCGATTTTGTTGCATATGTGATTGAAATTAAATTGATGATTGATATGTTTGATTCCGAATCTGATTTTTGGTTAATCTTACTGTTTTGGATGAATTAATCATGATGATTATTGGAAAATTATTGTGATATTGATTTCTTGTGGAAACAATGAAGTTGTGATATAGTATGTGAGTATGCAATGCTCTTACATGTTATAATTATGTTTGATAAGTTCAATTGAGTGTTGAACTATGAAATGAAATTCTGAATTATATGATATGAGTTTGGATCGTTCGAATGCTGATATGAAATATGTGAATTGAGCTTGTAAATGTTTATATGATCATGTGTGATAACATGTTATTGGATTCGAAATTATAAGCAATTAATCAAAAGGATTAATTAAGAAATTCTGAAATTTGGATTGACTAAGTATCTGATTAAATTAAAGATTGATATGCAAAGCCCTTGGTGTGTACAGTCTGTTTAGGTAGTACGGCTAGCCTAGAGTCTGAGCTCAATAAGAAAATCGGTACGTTAGTGTACTCGATATTGTGGTACGTAAGTGTACCTTCTTGCTTAATGTCTGTGGACATTATGATATGTTATACGTGATACGATTTGGTACGTGGTACCTATTACATGGTGAATTTTGATTCACAACCTCTTTTATACGTGACTTGATTACCTAGCATACTCTACTATCCAAGGCATTGCTAAATGAATTAAATGAACGATTAAAGTAATGAAATCTGAAATTTGAAGTAAATTTGTGAAATTGGTTATGGAAGCATTCGAATGAAATGTTGAATTTTATGATTTTGCCATTCTTGATATGCTATGAAACTTTAATTGTGATAATTTGATATTTGAAAGTTAATTTAGGTTTCATGGCTTGTAAGTGAAATTTTAATATGAATGATGTGAAATTAATTGCATGTATTCGAATAGAATTACATGATTCCTTAGTGCATATATTCGAATGAATTTTACGGTGCATTATAAATTTTGGATTGATTATATTGCTTGATTCATTCGAACGAACTAATGTGCAAAGTGAAACAAATTTTGTTTGATCACAATGTTTAATTTGGAAACCGAATAGAATAGGGTTTCCTCACTAAGTACGAGAAGTACTTACCACTCGAACCTTCCTTCCTTCCCCTAAATTTCAGGTTCTAGCATCGTTGACCTCTACCCGTATTCTACTCGTACGAAGCTTAAGTATGATTTTCCCTGTCTTTGTCATACTCGTGATGGGTGGCCTAGTGATCAGCATGTTAGATAAATTTGGCATAATGGTTATGTTCATGAACTATTTCTTTAGTATTGTATAAACTTATAAGAAGTTACCTTACATCTTGATATGTAATTAAGGGAAACTAAAACATTATGGATGATATTATAGGATATGATATATATATATATATGTATATGATGAAGTATGTCCATGGGATAATCGAATGTGATAAGAAATTAAAATAGATTATGTTATATACATCATAAGATAAGTGATTGGATTACATGTGCCCACCAAGCCTTGATCGAAACATTGATATGAAATGTGTATAATTTATATGTGACATGAATGATTGTAAATTAGTGCAATTTGAATAGATGTATTCAAAAAAAAAATATCACACGAAAAAAAAAAAATTGTTAACCCACTTCCGCTGCCTAATACGATTCTGTCACATGTTAACATAACGCTCCTTGCCCCTAATCTGGGGTGAGGGGTGTTATAGGGAAATTGTTTTTTGGTCCCTAAACTTTAGGCTATTTACAAGTTTAGTCCTTAAAGCTCAACTATAAATAGGCCTAACCTTTGCCATTTGAAACCATCCCAACATCCATCTCTCCCATTTGTTTCTCTTCTCTCATATTTGGGAATTCTTAGGAATTCCATTTGTTTGTACCATTTTGGTATTAGTGAAGTTATCATCCGGTGGTGGTGCCCGAGGAGTAGACGACATTTTCGTCGAACCTCGTAAATTCGGTGTGTTCTCTCCATTATTTATCTTGCTTGCTTATTATTGGGTTTTTCCATTGGGTTTCAATATTCAACAGTTGACGGGTTTGTCCGCTGTGCAAATTTCGGTAGTTTCGATCTCGACATTTCAGCTCAGATTTGAAGCTACGTTCGTGTGGGAAATAACCCGGTTTCCCCAACATGACCCACTTGAGGTAAGATTATGTTAATACCTATATTCCTCATTTTCCCACTCTTTGTTATAGTTGGTAAAGCCATGAGTGAGCTCGATTTTTTCGAGTCGAGTTTTGCTCATCTCTAGTTCTCACTTTCAGGTTCGTGTATATATATAGTTCGAAGTTTGTATGCAAGTTACATCTGAATACCTTGCAATGGGGTTGTTGGTATATATTTTGGTATTTAGAGTCAAACAAAAACTGCGAACAGGAAGAAACACTTAATCATTCAACATCTATTACTTTTAATAATGTCAAGCACTGTATATATTTGAATTCATATGAACAGCACAAATTCTGGGCCTTATTTATATTGCATTGCTGAGTCAGTGCCAGGTCTGATATTATTGTTGCTGAACATGATTTTTGTGGTTACCATATTTTGCTTCAGTTTGTAAGCCACTAGGATGACCCCTTGGTCTGGGACCAGCCCCATGTCTTTTCTTTCTTTAACCAAAATAATGTTGTTTTTCATATAAATTTGGGTAATTATATGATGCACCGTCAATAATTTTTTTACAAGCGGATTTTTAAATATGACATGTATCCTTGTTAGCCACCTTAAATTCTTTTTCTTTTTGGAGCAAATAGATCACTAACATAACAAGAAACATTAAAATTTGAACACAAACATTAAAATTCCAACTAGGGGTGATAACGAGTCGAGTCGAGCCCGAGCCTGGTCAGGCTTGGCTCGGCTCGAAATGAAAAATTTTGCTATATTTTTTTTATAAAAGATTCGTTAAAAATTCATTTCATAACCAACACTAAAACGAAATTCAATGTCCGAAAAGGGGAAAAAATTGCCAAAAATTAAATTAATCCAAATAATCAATAAATATTATTATAATACAAACACATAATTAAAGAAAATACAAAATCAAACAACAACCAACTAATGAAAGGAAATACAAACACATAATTTATTTTAGTGCATATGTAGATTTCGAGCCTGTTCACGAGCTTTTCGAGCCGAGCCGAGCCCGAGTAGCTCGCGAGCCGGTCAGGCTCATTATCACCCCTAATTCCAACCTCTAAACTAAAAATTAAACACTTGTGAAAAATAAATTTTTCACTGTCAATTCATAGAATATTTTTCCTTTAAATTATTGTTGTTTTATGGATTATTATTTTATGCAATTTGTAGTGAACAAATATTTTACAAGCATGTCTAATTTTTTTAAAAACTAAAATCTAACCAACCCTAAAATCTTAAACTTTAACTCTTAAACTCTAAAATCAAACACATAAATCTTAAATCTTAAATTAAAATTTTAAATCTTAAACCCTAACTTTAAATTGAATCCGCTTGTAGGAAACAATTTTTTTCTTGTCATTGTAAGATTTTTTTTTCATTTTTATAATACTATACTTAAATAATCCACAATTCCATACCCCTGAATTAATTAAGTAGAGACAATTGTGAAAAAGATCTAATTTGAGCTTTAAAATTTTCAGTTGAGATTTGATTTTCAGATTAATTATATAATATGAGGAGAAGGAAATGCCATCAATGACATAGAGACATTTGGGCAGTTGAATCTATTATTAATGAGTTGAAAAATAAATAAAAATAGATTTGTTATTATTAAAAAATATCATGTGAGGGAACACATGGGTTATTTAAATAGTAAAATCATGTGCATAAGTCAAGCCTAACCATTAATTAATGGTTTTTATTTGGATTTGGATGATCCGAACAAGCTTTATTTTTATCATTATGTCGTTTTATCACTTAATTCCATTCAATAATACAATAATATCTAAATGCTAATTAAATGCTGTAATTTCACTTAATAATTGTGAAGATGTGCCGAAAGGTTGCCTACCTGCCCAAATACGGTTACCGTCCATGCCCTTGGCCAGGCCAGCAAAGACAATCTCACTCATTTATACATACATAAACATTTTTTTTTAATTTTCAGAGTTTTATTCTGACTAATTCGAACCAACTTATATCACACACATAATTTTAATGGAAGATTTTTCCAGAAAAAACTTCTGGCATACACAAAGAAAATGATAAAACGATTATTAAATTAATCGAATTTTATACTATTTTACAACTTCAAATAATCATTTTAGAAGCGTTGAATAAATTTAATAAATATTATATATATATATTTAAGGATTAATATCCTATACACTGACGGTGAAAACTGAAAGTTTCCACAAGCGCCTTAGTTTTAAGGTATAGGTAGTTAGTTTAGGGTTTAGGGTGAAAGGGGTTTAAGTGTAAGGGGTTAGAATTTAGGGATAATTGTTTCAATTTAAGGTTTAGGGTTATAATTTAGGGTTTATAGGTTATGGTTTAGTTTTTAGGGTAATATGGTGAGGATTTAGGTTTTAACCTATAAACCCTAAATTATAACCCTAAACCTTAAATTGAAACAATTATCCCTAAATTCTAACCCCTTACACCTAAAACCCTAAACCTTATACCCTAAAACTAACTCCCTATACCCTAAAACTAAGGCGCTTGTGAAAATTTTTAGTTTCTACCGCCAGTGTATGGAATATTTATCCTATATTTAAAATGACCAAAACAATTATTTATAGTGGTTTCCAAGCTTTGAGCCGATGTAATTGTTGGCTTGTTTTGGGAATGTCCTGAAACCACAAAAGAAATAGTGTATGGATAACGTATACGTCCACATTATTCCAAATGTATATATCGTTCGTATTTGAATGTATAAATTTATGTATAATTATACATTAGGTTATATTCCATGGTGACTGATATAAACCTCCCTTTTCAGCATTGTCAAGTGGAGAATATTAATATTTGGGTGGCACAGGAACTCCACCTTTTTTCGTTTCCCCGAAATCTCCAAAACCAAAACCTTTGATTTACTAAAAGAATCGTCTTGGCTTCTCTCTCCCTTAAACATGAAGAAACTGGTGCCGACTCCGTTGATTTCTCCCCCTGTTTCCTTCTTCCTTTACCATCTCCTCCTCTACCTTCAAACCCTTTCTTGAGACACAAACTATCTCGCTTTCCATTTCCCTTCAGCTCTACTGTTTCTTCTTCTTCTTCTTCTTCTTTTATGGGGGCTGGTGTTTCTGCGGATTCTCAATTCAAGACTGGTCTTAACGATGTGCCCGAAGGTTGTATATCGTCCATATATATGTACTTAGATCCGCCGGAGATTTGTAAGTTGGCCAGGCTGAACAGGGCTTTTCGGGGAGCTTCGTTGGCCGATTTCGTGTGGGAAACGAAGCTGCCGTCGAACTACAGGTACCTGGTGAAGGAAGTTCTTGGGCAGAGTCCGGACTCTTTGTGCAAGAAAGAGACTTTTGCTAGACTGTGCAGACCTAATCGCTTTGACGGTGGCACCAAGGTAGCTTGTTCGATTTCTTGTTCGACAAACAACCTATCGAAAACCCAGAGTAAAATGGATTTTGTTTTCTGTAGGAAGTGTGGTTGGATAAAAACAGCGGTAAGCTTTGCTTGTCGGTGTCGGCCAAGGCGCTGAAAATAACCGGGATCGATGATCGGAGATATTGGAATCACATTCCAACAGAAGAATCCAGGTAACACAATAGTGTTCTTTTATTTCTGTGTTTCCTATGCTAAATTGCCATGGAAAATGACATTGTTTCCTTGTCTTATAAGTTTTGAAAAATGAATTAGAGTTGTTTAAAGATCGAATTATTCGATTTCAATATCGATGACAAAATCGAGACCCTAAAATAGAGTAAAACCAAGTTGAATGGTGCTTTGTTTTGATTCACTTATATGCTGATTACTTGCCTTGTCTTTTAAGTTTTTCATATTTGTTTTTTGTGCAGAGTAGATGCCTTACCTAATGAAACTTATGGCTACATTTTATTAATCCTCAACATTGTCTACTTTTAAAAGCAAAGAATTAATTTAGATATTACTTGTGTAGATTCGAGACAGTGGCGTATCTTCAACAAATATGGTGGTTCGAAGTGGTCGGAGAATTAGCGTTCGAGTTTCCACCGGGATCATACAGTGTATTCTTCAGGCTGCACTTAGGCAAACCGTCGAGAAAATTCGGGCGACGGGTGTGCAACATTGATCAAGTTCATGGGTGGAACATGAAGCCAGTCCGGTTCCAACTCTCGACATCGACTGGCCAGCAAGCCTCGTCGGAGTGTTGCTTGTATGAACCTGGGAACTGGATTCATTACCATGTGGGCGATTTCGTCGTCGACGACAACTCGAATTTTCCGACGAAAATTAAGTTCTCGATGATGCAAATCGATTGTACACATACGAAAGGAGGCCTTTGTGTAGATTCTGTACTGATACACCCCAATGAATTTAGACATATGAGATTTAAGTAATTAAGACAGATGATACTAATTACATCAAAATTGGTGTTTTTTTTTTCCACAAGGATATAATTTGCACATGTGCTTTTTCAAATGCCTTTGTAGTTGGTTGATGCACTTTTGTATTATTCTATTTGTAAAGTAAATTAGAGAATAATTGTGTTTTAGGTTAGTGGGTTAATCCACTTTATACTAAAAAAATTATTAATATATTAAATTTCATATAAATATGTGTTGATCGTTTAATTACATATTACACTGCTCAAATATAAATTACTTAATAAGAGGAACACGTCATCTTTTATAACCACTCAATGGTAACCAATGAATATAAAATTTTAAATTTTTTATTACCGAAATGTCTATATGTATTATTTTATTTGATTAAATATTTATTAAATATAATATCCATTTTTTAACCATTGTTAAATATTATTTTTGACGTCTAATATTGGAGAAATTATATCATAAACTTGGCTCGTCTTCTTCTATGGTCCCAACCAATAAAAATAATTTGTTTTATTATTATTTTTCATGTCATCTTTACCAAGTGAATCCTCAGTCCTCACTTATATTTACTGTAAATTAAATTAAAAAAAATACTTTTTACCAAGTAAAAATTTATTTGATAAAAAAATGACACGAAAAAAATTAATGAAATAGATGTGACAAACCGAACCTATAATATATTTTCTCCTAATATTATCTTGTTATTATTTCGGTATTTGAATAAGTGTCATTCAAGTAACATAGATTGTTATGTAGCACATGATATATATTACTCAAATAACTTTTAAAAAATTTAAAACCTCATTAGAAGGTAAAATAATATTTTAAAAATTGACATTTTTCAAAATTTTAGTTTAGATTTTTAAAAAAATACTTCAAATATTCTAAAATTTAATATATATTACATGTATCCTTAATTGTTCATAATCTCCATTTAAAATTTATTTTAAAGAAATTGTATCATTAATTGTTCATGATCCTTCCAAGTTCCGGGAGTTGAGTGACTAACTCACTCCTCTCCCCAAATGTCAATTATTTGCTGGTGGAAAGTTTCTTTCATTTGATTGAATTCAGAATCATTTTCCTTGTTAGATAAATATATATGGTGGGAAAATGAAGCAAATTCCATTTTATTATTATTATTATTATTATTATTATTATTATTATTATTATTATTATTATTATTATGACTTGTAAAACCAATGTTGGTTTATTGATTTTGGGTTAATTTCAAAGATTAGAGAGAATAAAGTTGATTTCTTTTATCCTCAAATATAATTATTTTGTTGGGTTTTTCTTATCCAAGTGCAAACCCAGTCGGTGGTCTTCTCTCTCCTCCACAACAGTTAAAAATCTTTACTTGAACGGCGATTCAAAAGAGGGTTTAGTTTGGCTTTGGATCTATCGCCTTTTTTCACTCTCTTTCTGCAGAAAAAAGGGTACTTTTCGTTTCTTTCTTCTCCTTTCACTGCAAGTTTGAGTTTTTACATCATTATCATCTAATAGCTATTATGTTTCCATGATTGCTTGCATTAGAATAAGCTTAATGTTCCTTTCATTTTCTGGGGTGGGTATTTTGTGTATGTTCTGTTCTTGTTGTCTTCCTTTGTGATTGGATTTTAGTATGTTTCGGCTTAGGGTTACTGTTTTTGATTGATTTCAATGGATATGTTTGATGTCTGGCTCCTTGCTTGGTGATTGAATCTTTGTAATTGTTTCCTAAGCTGAGGCTTTTTTGTTTTTCTGGGTTTCTGATGTTGTGCAGTGTTGGTGAAGCTTACAAACAATCCGAAATGGATGATTGTGGCGATTTTATACAATTGCTTGGACCTGATGTTTCTATGAAGATTCTCATGAATCTGGTTAACCCCTCTGATCTCATCCGGGTTTGCTTGGTTTCCAGTTCTTGGCGTCGTTTCGGTAAGCAAATTGCGGTCACTGCCGGTAACTTTATGCATTGTTCACATAGTTTCCTTATGAAACTTCATTCGTTCTCTGCATTTTTATTTATCTTGCAGTGATCGAAAGCGGTCTTTTTAAGCAGCTTTGCTTGAAATTGTTCCCTGAAATTTCTGGTGTCATTCACACCATTGAGGCAAACGATTTGATATATCCTGTAGAACTTAATGAGCATGACCGTAGCGAGTCGGAATGCTATAGGAGGAATCACAGAGTCTATGCCTTTTTGTCTCGAGCGCTTAACCCTTTCATAAGAAAAGATTGCATATCGGAGGCCATTGCTGCATCCAGCACAGACAATTTCCCGGAAGAAAGCATCCATAATACTTTGGAGCCACTGGATAGAATAGAAGATAGAGCGTCGTATTGGTCAAGTGAAGGGCAAAGTAATCCTTCTGTCCCCGAGACTTTACTTTATAAGTTGATGGCCAAGATATGTCTTGTTACAGAAATCCATGTTCAGCCATTCCAAGGTTTAACTCCAAATATTTTTTTGTGCTCGTCTTCTGTGTATCGGACTTGCTTATAGTGAAACTCTTAATAACTGATGGTGTTCTGTCGGCATATCAGCTTATTTTCAGTATGGCTTCCCTATATACTCATCCAAGGCTGTCAGATTTAGAATGGGCCATCTAAGGGTGCCCGAGGAGTTGCAGAGTGAAACAGCGGATGGTTCAACTTCTAGTCAGAAATTGGCAGACAACCAGTTCATATGGACATATATTTCACCGGAATTTCCAATGGCTCAGGTGAGCTTCGTGTCAACCAGCTGCATTCGATGTTCAGTCGGGAAATGAAATTCAATAGGCTACACAGCTACGAAGGCCTTCCATTGCTGAGAAATTATCTCTCTTTTTTTCTCTTAGCTTAAATTCTATCACCATCTGCTTCATTTAACAGCTCGAATAACGTATTATCAGGAAAACTGCTTACAAAAATTCAAGCTGCCGGAGCCTGTTCTTTGCATTGGAGGAATCTTGCAAGTTGAGTTACTGGGTAGAGTTCAGAGACAAGAAATGGATGGTTTATATTATCTATGGTTCTCTCTCTTTCTTTCACTTTCAACGTTTTAGCAATATCTTGAATGCTTTATTTCTATTTCTGAATATGCGAAAACTGGTTGAGCCTTGTGCAGTATTTCCCATGTTCAAGTTGTCGGACGACCGCTTTTACCAAGATTCGATATAGAGATGATCGATTCAACAGGGAGGTGTGCTTTGAAGTACTTGCCTGAAACAGAGAAATGCATGCTTTCATCGGCGTCACCTGTAAGTGAAAACGGTGCATCTTCCTCTCGTTTCCGTACCTTCACCGCAAGATTAATACAGCGAGGAACGAGAGGTTGGGAGCAAATGATACTGAATGCACTACTTCATTCTAGAGCAGCTGGTGGTGCCAATGATGCGGATGATGTGCCCCCTGCTTCGCCCTAATAACTGTTCACTGCAGTTACTTGAAACTGATTTTGATTCTGCATATAAAATAGTGTTTCTGGAACTAACTGGAAATTCTGTATCAAGGTTTCACTACACTGCAAAATATGAATCAAATGGAGGGTATATTTAATGACTACTTTTACTTGCCTATAATGGAAATTGCAATTAAATTCTGGGCAGTGAAACATGTAAACATCATATTTTAAGAAACAGAATCTGTTCCAAAGTTTGTTCAATAGATTACACTTGGCAAGACTTGAAAACTGGAAATCCTTAAAGAAGGGGGGTGGGGGAGCAAATTCCCTGCTAAAAGCACAAGCAGGTGATGTCACAGCAAATGCCATGTTAAAGAGGCCGGGAACGATAAAACAATAGGGAAGAACGTGAACGTGCAGCTATTTCAAATGTTCTGTACAACGATTTGCCCGAAACTCACCACACGGGAGAGCCCTTAATTTGATCACATAATGTTAGTCATGCCTTCCAGCCATAATCTTCAAGTTCACTGTTAAAAAACCCGTCATCCAAGAACTCTTGAGCTATATCCGAAACTATATCATCCTGCAAATGGAGACTCTGAGGCAAATCAGGTGGTCTCTGGTTGAATCCAATGTTGCCACCAGCTGCCGAGGAGTCACTGTTTGCCACACCTTTAAAACTGTTGCTCCGACTAGGTGCAGGCAGGGCTGTATTTCCAGATACATTAGAGGTGGCTGCAGCTGGTGGAGCAGTGGTGTTGCTACCAAAGCCCATTCCGTTTCTTCCCACACTTGCATTCCCATTCTGCCCACTCAGGGACTGCTGTTGCTGTTGTTGAACTCCGGTATTGTTATTAGACATCTCATGGTACAGCTGCTGCATCATTTGTTGTTGTAAAACCTGATTCCCCTGAGACTGCTGCGGATGGCTCTTGTGGATTAAGTTATTACCGCTTACTGTAAGCTGCTGTTGCTGCTGCTGCTGTTGAGTTGGTAAATGGGGACTCGATAAGCCACTAATAGGCAGGGTCTGCATGGATCCTGATAACACGGCAGCAGGTCCTTGGAAATTTGAGGACGGGCTCTGGTTAGAATTATTGAAGGAAGAAGAGGCTTCCTGGTTGAGTGAGTTAGGGTTTGAATTCATGGAGTTCTGCCTACTGAGCATACTCTGGTAGTTAGAAAGTGCAAAGGCAGCTTGTGCTGAACCGCTTAAAGTTCCTCGACCAGCCATGTGCTGGTTGTTACCAATTGGGTTGTTTATTCCCGGATGAAGTGCCATTAGCTTATTTAGGGTATTCCTGTCAGTTGGAAGACCCTGAGCGTTTGCTAACTGCTCCATTTCCTGCATTTTTTGCATTTGGAGCTTGGCTGCACTGGCATGTCGAGGATAGTTTTTCAAGCCATCTGCAAATACGGTTTTTAAGCAAACAGATGGTTAGGATCAAAGCTACAAAGTTTCTCTCAATTCATATAAAACATACTGTAGTCCCTAACCAATAGGTAGATGATGCACATGAATCAGTTTGACCAACACCAACAGTAATTTTTAAAATAAATAAATAGTGACATCGTATGTGTACATTGGCCAATATCTGCACATTATCATTTTGACCAAAAGTAAATGGTGCAAAATTGCTCAAGGGAAGCAAAGTTGAATATCAATGAAGATCATCTCACGCTACATGAAAAAATTAACTCCCTCATAGATATGCCTCGGATTAAATACTACCCCCAATCCAAATGAAAAGATTTTGGAATTATTATTTTCTAGGCATTAATAAAAGAAAAAAATGCAACATTGTAATTAGAATTAAAAGCAGTGGCCCATTAAATACAATTCCATGATTGTGACCACTTGACATGGAACAAAATAAAACTACCAAAATGTCAGAGATCAATAAGGCAAATGCACAACTTACCAATTGGCCCAACCTTGTGTTCTCGACAAAAATCGATCAGATCTTTCATGCTACTTACAACCTCAGCAATCTATAACAAATTATGCGTAAGGAAACTCCAAAATGAATATTTACTGGAATTTAAATGCAAAAGGCGAAAATTGTACCTGCAAACATCTGACATATCTTTTCGAAAAACCTAAGTCATTCAGCGATTGTAGCTCCAAACTCTTCACAAGCTGTCGTCCAGCTGTCAGGACCCTAAGAGAAAGCAGCCATGTAACCATGTTGAATCAGCTAATGAATTATAACCATGTAATAGCTAAACTACTCACTTAATCCTTAGTTAAATAAATAAATAAATAAGCCTAAGGTCCTACAACCAAAAGCTCAATTAAAATAAACACTAACATTTCAAGACCCTGCAAAATCACTTTTTTGGCACCTCTCTGGGTTAATGAGACTCAAGGAGGGTAACAATCAGAAAAGCAAGTAATCTCTTGAAATGTTAAGGGCTCTAGCAAAAAGAATATGAAAGAGTTTCACGTTAGTTCAATTAACTCACATGTTGCTGTTTGTTTGCAAGTCCTGCTGAGAAACCCCCTCAGACCCACCTTCAGAAATTGTGCTTTGGCATTTCTGTGCTATCTGAAGTAATTGGTTTACCTAAATGATTTACAAATGTCAAGGTACATCAGGTGTCCTTACAGAACTTAAAACAATATAGCTTATGATCAAATATGTTAAACCCATTTATGGTTTAGGAAATTCATTTTCATTTTTTAAAGAGAATAGTTTAACCTCATACACACAAAAGGAATGCAATCTTAAAGATTAGAATAAAATGAAAGCAGCAAAAACAATTTTTATCTTTGCCTCGTTCCTTTTAAAAGGGTAACATCAAGTGGATAACATTATTTTGGTCTTTCTTGTTATTATCCCTAATACTACCAACACATTCAAAGCAAAATTCACGGCCTAGGATGTAAAGGGGATAAAAAATAGAGTAGAGCATAAAGGAGCAAGTGGTTTAACCTACCTTGTTTGAATTCTTTTATCCCTAACCCGCATTGTTTGGTCAAAAACTCAAAATCCTCATTTTGGAAGTTACCTCAATTGAAAGGGTTTGTATTAGAGTACGGGTAATCCTTTCCCCACTCAAAAACTTATTTTAGTCCAAAATGCAATGTAATAGCACATAAACTCTCAAGTATTCTCTAATGTACTCTTCCCATCTTTCACCTCATTTACTCCAAAATCTTTTACCTACAAATCCCAAACATGCTAGAAAACTTCAACCTCCTCCTTTTCTATTTCATAGGATTTAATTACTATTGAATCTTCCAGGTTTCGTCCCCTAGGTCTTCCTCTCTCAATTTCCTTTGTTCCTCCCCAACTGTTTCTGTCTATTCAATCTCTTTCCCCTTCCTGTTCTGCTCAATTTGGTATCCGTACTATGCAAATCCAAATAGAGAAAAAAAGGCAGGAATAAAATTATTTCACTTGCAGATTATTTGAGTAAATATGTTAGCCATTGTAAGCGACTTTCAGTTGTCCTACTCATACAATTTCTCTTCATTAAAAACTTAACTACCATTGTATGTACTATTATACAACCATAATTATAGATATAACATTATGTTTCTAACGAATGCAAGAGAAATAGCAAAGGAGTGACTGTGTATTTGCAAAAGAATCATCAACAGGAAGTTAGAGTTAATAAAGTGCAAATTTTAGTACCTGAGGTGCAACTAAACGACGTGGAAAAAGTTCTTCATGCCTACGTGCACAAAATTCCCAAGATAATATCTGAAAAAAGAAAGTGTCAATAGTTATTCCCCAAATAGCAGAAATAAGAACTGCAAAATGTGAATAAGCATTTGTTAACCTTTAAGTCCTGAGTGAATATGATGCGAAGCTGCCCCTCACGAACAACACGCAGCTGCTCATATACACTCTCCTGGACTGCTTTTCCATACTCCAACATCATCATTCCAGAAGGGAATCTACACTCACGAGGCAAGTCCAAAAACAGAAGCTCATCAACCACTCCACTACCAAATTTGATTTCATTAAGTCTGGGGAGTACTTCAAAAGTTGCTTCTGTAAACATGAGAGCATTTATTTAGGTTAAAATCAACTGGTAAGAATGATTATAAGTGACTTTTGAAGTGCAAAACTTAGATTGAAGCCAAGCATGGGCCATGGGGCCTATGTTCTCTTAATTACTGAGACAAAATAAGAATAAACAATGGAGTCCATAAATCCAGAGATGTTATGAATCGGTACATATTAATTTCAAGCCATTGGTATATAATAAATAGTCTAATTAAGAAAACAAGAAATGAGACCTTATTTTAGGGAAGTTTTAAGATGGCAAAGGAAAATCAGGAAATCCATAACCCTAAAAATTTTAGAAAATCCATTTCTCTCCTCCATCCAGTATGTCAATATAAGGAAAGAAAAAAAAATATTCTATAATCACGGAAGTGTGACTGAGATAAAAATGAAAATCAATTAAAAGAAAGGAATGAATTTACTGCAGATGGCATCTTATAACAAACATAAAATAAGGACCATCTTTTTTTCATGCCATACTGCTAAAATGTAATTCCTATCAGAATCAATTAAAAAATTTTATCTATAGCAAAGAAAAAGCTCAGAAATCTCTTACCGAACCCCCTTCCAGATTTAGACCCACAAATATCACAATGCCAGGCATCCTGAAATTTACAGATACAAGACAAGCAAAAATATTAAGAACCCAAGTGATGGATAGTATTATTTGTGCAGAAGAATGAATGTTGGATTAACAAATCAGTGCAAACAAATTCAACAAAAAGGCCTACCCTGCATAATAGAAAGATAATTTTCACATGTTACAGACTAGAGGAAAGAAGAATAAAGACTAACCATAGCTGCTTGAGGGAAAACACCAAGTGCATGACTCCCAACATTATCATACAGTGACAAACACCATCTTTTCTTTGCACGAGGAGAATAATACTCTGCAACAAATTTCCTCCAGTATGAAAAAGTATTATCCTACAAAATCAAGGAGACATAACAGGATTCTTAGCGATTACCAAGTTGAAAATGAATTAATGTCAAGTCTGTAACAAGAAGATAATTGAGCATTCATCAGAGTATATAGTAGATTTCTACACACAAAAAAAGGGGAGGAAGGATAACTTCATGACTGCAGCAAGTTAACTGAGCATACATATTTCCATAAAAAATGCAATCTTTAAGAGCAGTGAAACCGTTAAATCAAACCAATTAAAATTCAAGATACATTGCCACAAGATGTAGTAAATAGAAAAACATAAACTCACAGGTGGCCTCTGCCGTTGGTGATATAGGTATTGCATTAGCCGGCGAGCACATACACCACCATCAAAGGGACGTTTCATTCCAGCTACTTGCTGCATGCCCTGTTGTTGCAATTGCTGCCTCAACTGCATTTGTTGTTGCTGCTGCTGCTGCAACTGTACTCTCTGCAATGGTGGCATTGACTGCAAAATTTGTTGCTGTTGCCTTAGTCTCTGCTGCTGGATCAAAGCTTGTAATTGGGGGTTTCGAGCTTGCAACTGCATGGAATCCTGTCTTTGCAGCAACTGTTGCAACACCTGCTGCTGCAGAATGTCTTCTTGCTTGATGTCTAAGCGAGGTTTCTTCTGCACCTGAGATAAATTATTAGGATCTTGCATGAAGGACCCTGGGACTCGTGGACCCATGGGAAGTGAAACTTGTCCGGTTTGTGACGCAGGCAAAGATGTAGCAGTTGAGGCCCCTTGCTGCAGCAGCTGACTCTGCTGCATTTGTTGGACACTTGGGTCTTGATGAGATCCCTGCTGGCCTACAGAAGATCCATCAACTACTGATGAACCTGACATGCTTATATTGTTGGAGGAAAACGACATGGGCGATGCTGGTAAGCGCATATATGAATCAGTATTAAAGCTAGCACTTCTCTGCATGTGGGGACCTCCGGACAACCCCGAATTTGCATCTGTGACCAAAGAACTTGCCCCAACACTATGTCCTGAATTTCCCACACTGTTCAACAGTGCACTGTTCATATCGCCCGAAACCGGACCCAGATTAGGACGCCCAGTTCCAGGAATTGAATTAGATGAGTTCTCATAATGTGAGCTGAAGCGAGAGTTAACTACAGCCTGGGACTGCCCATCTCCTTGGAAGAAAATTCCAGAATTTGAGGAAGATTGGGTTAACCCTCCAGCCACCCGAGAAGGTGCCATTGGAGGCACTGCACCCTGGTGGCTGGTTTCTAAATAGCTATCCAGAGCCAGAACTTTCTAATAACAAATAAGCCTTCAACAATTTGTTGCAGAGATCTAAAAACAGTAGATATTAGAAAACCAGATGAAAAAAAAATGAACGCAATTCAAGAGAACAAAGTAGCAACTTTTTCTAAGATGAATCAAACAATACTAGAAACAGTGAAAACAAGTACCAAAGAATTAGACGATTAATCTGCCACAATTTTAAAGAAACTAACTTCTTTAAATATCGCCCTCATCCAATCACTGCACACATGCTAAACAAGGAAACAAAAACCTAATTTTGAACCCAACTCACCAAACCAAGAATAGCTAACTAGAATAATCAAAAACTAAAATTATTACACTTCAAAATCACTACCAGCAATGAAATCACTAAATACACGAAATGAAATACTAATCACAGTCTACCCTCAAATTGATCAAACGAAAATATAATCGGAAAATAACGATACTCCAAACAGAAGGCCTTAATTAAAGACTTAAGGTCAAGCTAAACGAAAAGATCAACAAATTTTGAGAGAAAAAGTTTTGAACTTTCATAGTTTTAGAGATCGATCAAAGCAGAATCGAGCTAGAAAAATTATTAAACTACTTTAATCAAATAAAACGGATTAAACAAAAATATTAAGGAATAAGAAGCTACTAACCTCAAATCGCGAGCAGGATTCGAGCAAAAACATACAAAATCGGAACTTTTACTCCCCCTTTTTTTTAAAGTTTTACACTTGAATTGAAAAACTAGGGAAAAAATTGGGTAGAGAGAGAGATTTCAAGGAAGCTGTTTATATACCTAGCGGGCATGGCCGCGAGGGAATTACCGGCTGCGCCGGTAATTTTACCCTTCGTCACTTCATGCGTTCTTCGAGTTCAAGGACACGTGTCCTTCGCATGATACCCCGACGAAGTCGGTGTTAGATCTCGCAGCGGCGATGCGAGTATGATAGCTCGGGTTAGTACCTTTTAGGGAATGATCAGCTGCGAGTATGACGTAGCGTAAGGATTGTGTTCGATATGGTAGTCATGCGAAAATATTACGTGGCGGTATTTGATTGGATAGAGGAAGTATGTTTTTTTGAGTTTGGAACTGCAAGATTGTGAGTTCGGATTTCACCGTATATATTAATAATTAATTAATTGATTGATTAATAGTATTATACAGTTAAGGACAGGGATTGATCCTGATAGCGCCACGTGTGACAAAAGATCACAAATAGAAACAAGAGCCTGTGGGCGTGTTGGTTTTGGTAGAAAACCAATAATCAAGACATAAGCCGGTAATCGGAATATATTCGATCTAAATTATAATAAATTTTTATATAATTATCGGGATCTAATTTATCGGTCGACTATTATGAATCGAATGTTGTAAATGTTTATTATGGGACGACACTCTTAACCTAATTTGCTCTTTCGTAATATCAGTATTCGAACTTCTGATAAATTATAATAAGTTAGAACAAAATTCATACATATTTAAGTTTAAACAAAAATAAACACGTTTCGTACATTATTAAACTTGAAAATTGTTTTTTTAAATAGACATCAACTTTAGAAATATATATACCCACAACGAAGATAAAAGAAAAAATATAGAACAATTATATTTTGTAAAATTCTATCAACTAAAATTATAAATTACATGAGTTATATTAAATACGGTTTGATTTTAAAAAAATATATTTTAACTATTTAATTTGGGATAGGATCCACTTATACAAAATATAAAACTCATAGTTTTACACGTATTTTGAATTGTTGGATGGGTGAAAGAAAGGTCGTGATTAACTCCATACTTTTTTTCAAGTAATAATATTCACATAACCTACTGTTAATCTCAGTCATCATTTTCACCCATCCAAATGATAAAAAAACGTGTAAAAGTTAAAAATTCTTACACTGTAACCGGATCCTATTCCATTTAATTTAAGAATAAGTTATATTTTTAATACACAAACTGTGTAAAAAATTATATAACCTTTTATATTTAAACTATAAAATGTAACATATTCGAATTCGGGTTCGGATTCGGATTCGGATTTGTGGACGGGATAAATCAATTCTCGTTCAGCCTAGAATTAATCTTTAATATTTGTGGACGGGTACGGGCTTCATACAATGGCAAGCAACCCAAATCTATCCATGGGAGAGGCAGTGGAAATCCAAGAAAAAAGCCCAAACAATTTAAAATAAAACAAAAACCCAAAATGAGTACACCATATTTGGAATCCTAAACATATAGTACATAATAAATATGGAGTATCATCTAGAAGTCTATTGAGTTTGGTGTAGTTGATATATAATTGGTACAATATATAAAAGGGTATAGGACTGAAAATGTTTAAATGTTCAATATCTTTTAATTTATAGGTGAAGAAACGTATCTCCCCAAACTTTTTTTAAACTCAATATTAGGTCTTTAACGTTTAAATATTACTTAAATTAAGTCTTAACCCCCTCCTTAACTTTTTTAGTATAAATACTTATTACGTCCAAAACAATTCTCATTCCATATTTTATCTTAGTTACGTCCCTGACTACAAGTCTACAACTAACTAAAAAACCCATATATTATATACAATGAGACTTTAATTGTGGATGTTTCCAATCACTAAACTCTTCGAACTTTTGTTTGAATATACTGGTGTGATACAATGGTAGCATCTGTTCAATTTTTTTTAGTATTTTTTAATAAGGCACACATGTCGTGCAGAATTGGTACTCGAATCCGGGTCACCTAGATGAATTATATCATCTATTACCATTGGAACAACAAGGGGTAAACAACTCTTTGGAATTTTTAAATTTAAAATTTTAATAACATAATCTGAAATTAAAATAAAATATGGGGTTAAATTGTTTAACTTTAAATTTGACAAGAGCCTAAGAAGTATTTAAATAAAAAAAACTATACGGGTTAGGACTTAATTGACTAATCTCAAAACTGGATTTAGAAAACAACAAAATTGTTAAAGTTAGAGACAAAGCTAATAGGTACCTTAGAATTTCATTACACAATAAAAAGTTGGAAGGGGTAGCTCCTCCCACCATCAACGTGACCTTGTCCTCAAGTTTGATGGATAGTATTGTTAATTGACTTCTATTAAATTTGAATATTATACAGGGAAAACTACACCAATGACTATCGAATTAATTGGAGATATCTATTTTGACCATCGAACTATCGAATTCGTCAATCATACCATCAAACTTACTAAATTGACCTATTTTGACTACCGCCGTTAAAAAACTGACATACGAGTGACATGACAGTTAATAAAAATTTGTAAAATTATACATTTATTCTCTATTATTTACCTATAATATCACTTTGGTCCTAATTTTAATTTAATTAATTAAATTTAATCATCGAATCCCGATTCAAGGCCAAAGAATTTCCTGCCGCTACCATATAATATTCATCTCGACTTGGGGATAAATAAAGCATCTGTGCTTTTTTTTGAATCGGATGACGACACGTGTCATCACCGATTAAAAATTTTATTTTAATTATTTTATTTAATATATTTATTTTCCTCCAACCAGGACACGTTTCACATCCTGGTTAAAGAAAAATCAAAGAAATAAGAAATGTGCTTGGTGTGGTTTGAACCTAAGATCTCCAAGGTAAAAATACATGCTATTACCACCACACCAAATCACTTCTATTGATACAAATTATACCCTTTGTATATATCTTATAATACAATAATTGTTAGGAAAGAAGAAGTAAAAGTGATTGAGATGGAGATTCGAACTTAGGTTATTTGAGATGTGTAAAAATATACAAACCACTAAATTAAGTCAATTCGTTTAGAAGAAAATTAAAATATTTTAAATATATTTAATGTATAGTTAGAGCAAGATTTAAAATGAAAACAATTTTATGGTTTTTATATTTTTAAATTAAATTGAATATTTTTTTCTTTCTCACACTTAGTTTAATAATTTCACATGTATAATATTGAAACGATTTAAAATGAATATTTTTCTTTCTCACATTTATGGTTTTATTTTAATCTAAAAACATAAAAATCATAAATTTGCTTTTATTTTAAATCTTACTTTAATTATACTTTAAATATATTTAAAATATTTTAATTTTCTTCTAAAAGAATTGATTTAATTAAGTCTTTTGTATATTTTTATACATCTCAAATGACCTAAGTTCGAATACCCTCTTAACCACTTTTACTTTTTTTTTTTGCTAACAATTATTGTATTATAACATATATTCAAAAGGGTATAATTTATATCAATAGAAGTGGTTTGGCGCAGTGGTAATAGCATGTGTTTTCACCTTGGATGTCTTAGGTTCAAACAACATCAAGCATATTCCTTATTACTTTGATTTTCCTTTAATTAGGAGGTGACAATATTAAATAAAATAATTAAAATAAATTGTTCAATCGGGTGATGACATGTGTCGTCATCCGATTCAATGATAAAATTTAATTAATTAAAATTAGGACCAAATTGATATTATAAGTAAATAACATGGACTAAATGTGTAATTTTATAAATTTTCGTTAACTGTCACGTCACACATCCGTTAGTTTTTTAACGGCGGTGGTCAAAATATGTCAATTTAATAAGTTTTGTGGTCTGATTGACGAGTTCAATAGTTTAGTAGTCAAAATAGGTATCTCCAATTAGTTTAGTGGTCACTAATATAGCTTACCCTATTATATATTTAAGTTTAACGAAACTTCATTAATATTTAATAATATTATCAAGTATTAAGGGTTCTTAATGCCATTGAAATTTTGGGGAAAACCAATTAAGTCTTTAAATTATTTTTGTACTTAATTAAGTCACTAAACTAATAAGTTGGATCAATTAAGTCCTTTAAATAATTTTGACCATCAATTTTTGATAGTTTACTTGAAATATTACTATCACATACCACTTTATATTTTTGTAACGTGACATTTACAAAATTTTCAGCAAACTAATTTTCTAATAATTTTTATAATTTTTTAAAGATTATTTAGAATTTTTAAATAAAATATATATTTTTTAAAAATATCAAGTGAAAATAATATAACTCGACACGACTGATCCAAAAACTATTAAATTTAACGGTCAACGTTAGTCAAATGGGTGAGTATATAAACTTTTAAACTATAAATAATTAATTGGATGCAAAAACAAAATAGAGGCTTAATTAATTTTTTTTTTTAAATTTCGTTAAAGTAGAAAAAAACCAGATGACTACAATTTAAAAGTCTGAAAAGTACAGGACAAAACTATCCTTTCCTTTCCTCTCTCTTTTCCTTTAGACAATTAATGTGTGCTGTTGCTGGTAGGCTGGTCATGTGTCGGTAATAAGTTCAGCACACTGTGTTGGTCGTGAGCCATCCACGTGAGTAAGAAGGGATGAACTTAAAATTTTATGTTAGAGGCTAGTACATAAAATTTAAGAGAATAATTTTATAAATTTATAAATTAAATATAAATTTTAAATTTTTAAAGAGAACGAGTACTTCCTCGAGTCTCCCTCTAATCCATTCCTGGGCGTGGCACCCTAGCCTTATTGCCTGACTTCAGAAACCCTAGTGAGTAGTGTTCCATCTTTGTCATCAGGTACGAACTTAGAATTTTATGTTAGGGGGCGAACTTTTATATAAATTATGGTGACACAAGTCAATGCAAAATAACAATCATAATTATAATTTTTCTCCTCGGTTTACCTCAAATGAAATTTAAAAGGGTGCAAAATTATAGTTTTTTAGAGGTGAAAAATTAGATATTGACAACAAAATACAAAAAAATACTTATACTATAAGCAGGGACGGACCCAGGACTTTAGGTTAGGGGGGGCGAACCTATAAATTTCTAGGGGGCGAACTTATAAAAGTTTAGGGGGTCGAAAATAGATTTTTAATAGAAAATACATAGAAAAATTCTAAAATTTTTCTAAATCATATATGATTTTCAAAATTTTAGGGAGGGGCGGTTGCCCTCCAGCACCCCCTCGGTCCATCCATAACTATAAAGTAATTTAAATTTTTTAGGGGGGCGACTACCCCAGCACTCCCTCGGTCCATCCCTATTTGTCATGGACTCTCTCTACCTTCTATACCTCATGAATCATTTTACAATATGGGAATATTCTACATCAATGATTTATTATTGTTACATGCCTTATTCTCTACGTATTTTTAGGTCTCAACCGACAACCAACTTATCCCTTCAAAATAACACTATACGTATAATATCGATAGAGTTTAGCTCGATTAATATGCCGCTGGTATAATATATATGAAGATGTGAATCAATCATGCTTAATACATTCCACATCTTTTAATTTATGGGTGGGAAAGAGATTGATTACAAGGACGTACACAATATTTTATTTTAGAGGCGCAAACTTTTATACTTAGTAAAAAAATTTAAAAATTCAAATGGTGCAAATTCATGGGGTGGTTCTAGACATATTCAAAAGGTGCGACAGTATAGGGCCCCAAAAAAGAGGGTCTCGTATTGAGTTTCTGGTATATGTATATGTGTGTATATATAACAATTTTTTAAAAAGATCTTAATCCAAGCCGAGAATATATCATCAATACAATTGTAATTTTTTTTAAAAAAAATATATAAGAATTTAAAATTTTCAAAGATGCAACTGACATTCTAATGTCCCGTTCATATATGTCTGAGTATTATAGACATTATATCAAATTTAAATGGTATTAAAACAGATTGAAATACCATCCGTATAATTGAGGCGTATAATTATAAAATATATTATTGATAGTTCTATTATCCTAATGATTAAATGTCATTGCAAATCCTTGTCTTAAATTCCAACCATGTCCATCCATAATCATAAAAAAGAACATGTGGAGATGAATTATTTTTTCTCTTAAAAAATTATAGGCTCTATATTCCATTATAAAATGGGAGTAGAATGTTGCAAGTATATCAATAATTAAGGACACTAATTATAATTAGAATTAAAATTAGAATTATAATTAGAATTAGAATCTCTTGAAAGGTAGGTCAAATGCCCACCCATTGTATACATCGCTTCCAAGGTTGTTTCATTGTTATTTTCTTGTTTTTTTTTTAATTTTCTTTCTACCTTTCTTTATTTACCATTTAAATAATAGTTTCAGTAAAAAGAAATTTTTATTATTTTTATGTAATCTGAATTCGAACAACTAAATTTGTAAAATGTGTGTGGTTTTATTGACTATTAAAATTAAATAGATATTATCATAAAAGTATACAAAAATGTAAAAAAAAATGGTGGTTTGATTTTCATTTTCATTTCTTAAATTATTAAAATTAAGGTGCAATAAAGAGACCTTCTACCACCCCCAAAGGTTTAGTTCTTTGGTAAGTTAATCAATCAAATCGGGTTGCCATATGAATTTTATTTTATATTTTAAAGCAATGATAAGAAATTTTAAATTATTGTTATCCAAGTTTGATCAATTCAAAGGATTAGCATTTAAAAATAATAAAAATTGTGGATTGAATTTTAACTCAATTGATATATTGTTGTTATAATATCTTAGACAAATAATTTTCATTTAAATATATTGCTGGTTGTATTGTTGATGGACCCGGCGTGATTAGGGGTGGTCATGATTTAGGTAGGGTTTTGGTCGACTTAACTCGAAAATTTAAAGTTTTAATTAGAATTTGATTTGAGTTTTAGAGTGAAAATTTAACTCCAATCTAACCCGACATAAGTAAATATATATATAGAGACAGACAATGCAATAATTATTCCATTTTTATTTGATAAAATAGGAAGATAATTAGAAAAATATAAAAAAATAACATTATAGCAATTATCCCTAAATGTTTAGAATAAAAGTATATCATTATTCTGGGTCGAGTCAGATATTTTTTTACTTTAAACTTGAACTCGACACAACTTCATCCTTAAAAATTCTGACCCAACCCGAATTAGATCAGTAGTACTCATATTGACATTATTATATATAGTTAGAGATAGGTGTATTTCTTATGAATTAAATTGTTTGGATTGATATCTCTTAAGAAAAATATTATATTTTAATAGATATTTTTGTTGTCCTTTCAGTTCTTCAGGACTATAACCTGACTAATCTGAATTGGCTGGCGTTGCACACCTAATTTTGGTGGGTGAATTTATCAGCGGAGATTTTCTACGAACAACTTGAAATTTTACCAATAGAATCTTATTTCCTAAGTCTAACAAACAAACAACCTGTTATTTTCTTGTGGTCGTTGATAAATATTATTAATTTTAATTATAAATATAAATAAATAGGTAAAAATATTCTTTGGGAGTTTGGAGACAAACCAATACAACAAGAACGGCAACAAACTGGGTTTGGTTCGGTCGAAAGTCTAAACCAAGTGCGTTGTACCGTCCCAATCTCAAACCTACGCTGCTCCATCATACATCGCCCAAAATATCTCCCCCGGCCAAACTCACACGTGGAGAACGGCTCATGGGACGCCACCTCACACGTGTGAAGAAGTGTCGGTGACTCACAACAAAGTCAGACCTCATCGAAAGGGAAAAGGAGGGGAAAATAAAACCAGTGGGGGCAGCCGGCAGGAAAGTGAAAAGGCCGCGACTGCATTTTCGGGTACGGCCATTAATTTGGCACGTACCATTGTTTTTTTACAGCATCGGTAGTGTATTTACTATTTACCGCAGGAAAATAAAATAGAATTTTATTATTATATTCATAAGTTAATACTAGTAAATAGAGGTTTTTAACTGTATTTTATTCCGTATACGTAGACTGTAGTATGTAGCTTGGATGTGTGCACTGTGCAGTGTACTTTATTGCGTACTTCACCTCGAGTTGGTTACAACTACGACGTCGCTTTGATTTGGTAAGAGTTTATATTCTCTTGTAAAGCAAGACAAATTGTTTTGGTGAAATTTTGCAGTTCTGGTAGTAAATGACAACCCCAATTCCCAGTTGGAAAGCTACTGACAATCTTGCTTTATTCATGGTGACTTTTTTTAAAAATAAAAAATAAGTAAAATAATTTATTCGCAACTATAAAGTAAATTGATAAATATTATAAAATTTTAGTTCAAGACTTGTTATGTATAATTATATGGATAAATATTTTATACACAGGCGGTGAAAACTAAAAGTTCCCACAAGCGCCTTAGTTTTAGGGTATAGTGAGTTAGTTTAGGATATAGGGTTTAAGTGTAGGGGTTAGAATTTAAGGATAATTGTTTCAATTTAAAGTTTATGGTTATAATTTAAGGTTTAGTTTTCAGGGTTTATAGGTTAAAGCCTAAATCCTCACCATATTACCCTAAAAACTAAACCCTAAATTATAACTCTAAACCTTAAATTGAAACAACTATCCCTAAATTCTAATCTCCTACACCTAAACCCCTAAACCCTATACTAACTCCCTATACCCTACAACTAAGGTGCTTGTGGAAACTTTCAGTTTCCACCGCCAGTGTTTATAATATTAATCCTAATTATATGCCGACTATTTTTTAAATTTATATTTATTAAATTTTAACACCTTTAAACTATTCAAAAAAATAATACCGCAGCTGAACACTACCCCAGACCTACAATTAAGGCGCTTGTGGAAACTTTCAGTTTCCACCGCCAGTGTTTATAATATTAATCCTAATTATATGCCGACTATTTTTTAAATTTATATTTATTAAATTGTAACACCTTTAAACTATTCAAAAAAATAATACCGCAGCTGAACACTACCCCAGACCTAGACTTGGTAAAAACAGAAAGACCTAAACCTCGAATTTTACACGCTTTGGCGGCTTCCTTTGTTTGTAATTGTTTCCTTTTTTAATTATTATTTTTACGTATTTAAATAAAATAAAATAATCATTTTGTAATAACATTATTTCTTATATAATAATTTTGAATTTAAAGTCACAACAGCAGCTAAGTTAGCTGTCCACTCGTTTCTTATTCATTTTCCCTTTTCTCTTCTTCCCCGAGTTTTCCAGAGAGAAAAACATATCACATAGAATTCTGGAAAAAATTAAACTTTTCAGTTTCCTTTCGATTATATTATTATTTTTCCCGGTGATTTTCTCGGGAAAAAATTACAGATTTTTATGAAACATAATTGTTTTTACGTTAGTAAATTCCTATATTTTTTGGTTTACATTATAGTTGAAGAGATCCGGAAGTTCGCGGGAAACGAATCGAAGATTTTGTATTTCCGTTTGTTTTCTTCCTCACATTGCCTTTGGTAAGACGCCATTGCCGGTGAAGCCGTGAAGGTGAAGAGTTTTTGGACTCCTATAATGCTGGGATCGGAGTTTTTTGCCTGAAAAAAATACAGATCGCCGACTTTCATTATTTCGAGAGATCTTAATATTTAAGTAAACAATATGATGAGAATGACGACTAAAGCGACAGGGCTGTCACCGGTGAAAAACGGAGGAGGCTCGGGTTTTGGCGGTGGCGGTGAACCGGCTGCTCAAGACTGGGAGCTTAGACCCGGGGGGATGTTGGTTCAAAAGGACGCCGGTCGAAACGCCATCCCGCCACCGACTATTAGAGTTAGAGTCAAATACCGGTCCATCTACCATGAAATCAACATCAATTCTCAAGCTACATTCGGTGAATTACTATCAAATTCTTTTCCCTTTCCCCCTTTATTTGGATTAAATTCATTAAATTTTGATTTTGATTGTGCCAGGGGAGTTGAAGAAGATGTTGACTGGACCAACCGGACTACACCATCAAGATCAAAAGCTGTTGTACAAAGACAAAGAGAGGGATTCCAATGCATTTCTCGACGTGGCGGGAGTGAAGGACAAATCGAAGCTCGTTTTAATGGAAGACCCAATCAGTCAGGAGAAAAGGTTGCTGGAGATGAGAAAGAATGCAAAGATGGAGAAAGCTTCTAAATCTATCTCTGAAATCAGCTTGGAAGTTGACAGTCTTGTTTCCCAGGTAAACATTGTGTTCACTTTTCTTACTCATGAGCTTTCATCATCTGTGCTTTGAATTTCTGTTGTTTTGGGGTATTTTCTTTAGGTTTCAACTCTTGAATCCATAGTTTCTAAAGGTGGGAAAGTGGCGGAGAAAGATGTGATTAGTTTGATTGAACAGTTTATGAACCAGTTGCTTAAGTTAGATGGGATTATAGGCGATGGAGATGTCAAATTACAGAGGAAAATGCAGGTATCTGAGATTCTGGATCTTTGGTTTTTGATATTGTAAAATGTAAAGAACATGTTTTTATTTGCCATTGTTGATGAAGGTGACAAGAGTTCAAAAATATGTTGAAACATTGGATATGTTGAAGATCAAAAACGCCATGCCTAACACCAATGGAGTCCAAACGGAACCGCGGGATCGAAACAAGCATTCGAACCCGCGGAAGCTAGCTCCGATACAAGAGCAGCAACCAAGGCGTGTGCAGGAGCAGCAAATGAGCAACTCTGTTGCTCATTTGCCAATCCACCAACAATACCAACAACATCAGCAGCAATCAGCATCGGGGTCGGTTGTGGTCACCACGAAATGGGAGACATTCGATTCATCCCCGGCGCCTACATCCGCGTCAACCGCCAATAATTCAGCCACGCCGAAGTTCCCTTGGGAATTCTTCGACTAAGCCAGTACGCTACGCCCTTGTTCTTTCTTTTTCCTGTGTGAATGTGCTTCGGGTTTGCTTCTTCTTCTTCTTCTTCTTCTTCTTCTTCTTCTTCTTCCTGTGCTTAGATTTTCTTAAGCTCACCATAAAAATAAATTGGGGCTTCCATAATTATAGTTAAAAGAACCTGTTAATTCATATCTGTATTCCATTGTCGTTGAGTTCATTACCGAGTTTGTGTATCAACCATTTGAATATGTGTTAATGTGTAGACTTTGTTAATTGAAAAGTTACCAGCCTCTAGAGTTTTATATTTAGATTCGAGTCGGATTAAACTCGAAAATAAAAATAAAGCTATATTTTTTTTTCATTCATAAGATTCGAACCAGTTATTTATAGTTTATATTTTTTTTTATGTTGGGTCTAGTCTATTTAAGTGGGAGGAATTTAGGCACTATAATGCCTAATCTGTGTAATGATAGGATAAAAAGTGCAAAATTAGGACATGATTGGTGGGTTAATTTAACCATTTAGTTTGGAAATGTGTGTTCTAATTTCAGAAAACCTTCCTTATCTAGTATTTGAGGGTATGATTTAATACCTATTACCGACCAGAATATGTAGGGTAGATTTTGTATTTATTCGTTAAGAAGGGTATATAATTTTGGTTATTCGTAGGAATTTGAACTTGTGTTTGGTTTTGCGGTGGTAGAATTGATTTTGGATCAACGTGGTTTTATTGAATTAATTGTGTAAAATTTATTTTAAAGTAACGTGATTTATGTTTGGTATTTTTTTTAAAAATCGTAATTGTATAAAAATATAGTGTAAAAATCACGACAAAACGCAAAAGCTACTTCTACCTTGCTTCTCCCAGAATCACGTTTGAAGTCAGGAATTGATTTTGAATTTTTGGATCTAAACATATGGGCACGGCGTTCGATGCTAAAAATTCTGTTGAATCAGGATTTTAGACCTCAAAATGTCCATCCAAACACACACTAAATTAAAGAAGGGTTAATTGCAATATATGTCCTCAAATTTGTACATAACATTGATAATTTGAATTTGACTTATTAATAAATTCTAGAATATTTTTGATAGGTCAAATCTAAACAATTTACATATAAAATATGTGTTTACAGTTTGATTTATAAGTATTTTAAATATGTTTTATGTGAAATTTGAGCTGCATTCAGCACCCAAATTAATGGGCAAGCTGACTGATTAATCAGTGATACTTAACGTTTAGAGATCAAATTATAATTTAGATCATAGTTTGAGAACATACAATAAAATTAACCCATTAACGAATAAATTCATTTTATTATCAGTCTATGAATAATACATTAGTTGTGCATTTTGGCTTAATTTTATTGACTTCAAAAACTAATAGGGGCTAAAAGAGTAATTGACTTGGCGAAGTTGGGAGAGAGTCTCTATCGTTAACTTGTTTCATCTCTGATTTCGAGTTCGAATATTGTGGATATAAAAATATAATTTTAAGAGAACATTTTTTTATTATTTTTAGAGATTCGACTTAATTCGACTTTGAATATAAGTATAATGGGATCATATAAACATTAGGAGTCCTTAAAAAGAGGGTTTGTAATAATGTCGTTAATTATCTTGAGGCAAATAAAAAATAAAACACGATTAATCAAGGTATTTAACCCATGGACTTGCATGTCGGATTCAGACAGGGTGGGCTTAGGGTATTATATAGGTGTGAATGGTCAAAGTTTTATTATTGCCGACTAAGCAATGGAGGTCCAATTAATAATGGTCGGCCAACTCACACCTCTCGACTTAGCTTTTCAAATAATATGAATGAAGGGCCAATAAATATCTCATAATAATAATAATTTATTCTAATTTATTTTATAATATTTGTTTTTTTTCAAATTGGTATCGGTGACAAATAATTTATTGAATTAATTTAGATTAGGCATAATGCTAAAATTAGCTCCAAACGTTTGATCTTTTGGCCGCTTTGGTCCATATTCTATTTTTGGAGTATTTAAACCTTTAATGTGGCGCGTCCATGTAGATTGGATTGGTGATGTGTCATTTCCACGTGTAATTATAAATATTTTTATTATATTAATTATAATCAATCTAATGATGACACATATCATCATCTGATTTATTTATAGACAAAAGTAAGAATTAAAATTTAAACATGTATTTATTGGGAATTGAACCCAAGCCTTATGCATAAAGCACTAAAGGCCTAACCATTAAACTAAATAGTTATCTTGAAATTTAATTACTACTTATCATATATATTCATTATCTCGTATTTAAAAGTGAAGAAGTAAAAATTTGTGGGTATAGGGAATTGAACTATATATTTACCACCAAATTAATTAGGTATCTTCAATTTGTTGTTACGAGAGATTAAATTTAATTAGTTTAAATTGTTATTATCTGAATTATAACATAAATTAAATTATATTTATGAGATAAACTTTGTTTTTTTTTTCTAATATAATACTTTTAAATTGTTGAAAAAATATTTTTTTAAATTTATTTCTAATATCTAATTTTAATTAAATATTTGGAAACAATATAAAATAATTAAAAATAACATTAATTAAAAAACATATATAAAAACTATCATTATCAATAAATTAAAAATTAAATTTATTTTTAATAAATGTTATTTTTTATTTTAATTATTTTTATATTGTTGTCAAACAATTAATTAAAAATAAAAAACTAAAAAATTTAAATTTAGAAAAAAATATCAATTTTAATAATTTAAAAATAGTATTTTAGAAACAAAACACAAAATTCATCTCATAAATATACTTTAATTTAGGTTATAATTAAAAATAATCAAAATTTAAACTAGTTAAATTTAATGTTTGAAAAAATAATTCAATGTAACTAACTAGTTTAATGGCATGTTGATTTGTCTTTTCATCCAAGAGTTTTGGGTTTGATTCCCTTTACCCATTATTTTTTACAACTTCACTTTTAAAATATAAAAATAAATATATTAAGTGGTAATTAAATTTTAAAATAGTAACTTAGCTTGGTGGCTAAGCATTTAGCCTTTTATGCATAGGTCTTGGGGATCAATTCCAACTAAATGTATGTTTAAATTTTACTTCTTTCCTTTATCCTTAAACCAATCGAATAATGATATATGTCACCATCAAATTTGTTATAATTAATTTAATAAAAAATATTTAAAATTACACATAGACATGCCACATCATCAACCCAGTCCACATGAACGCGCCACATCAACAAAAATTAGTTGATCGTTAGTCAACTAACAATTTTCATTCAAATATGGCTATTTTGACATAAATTAAAACGTTAGGGGCTTAAATGCTCCAAAAAAATAAAATAGGAGTAAAAGTGATTAAACTTTGAGGGCTAGTTTTTGCTTTATGCCTTTAGATTATGAAACAAATTTGAGTGTTAATTTGTATCTAAAATTTAAGTTAAAGTACTTAATTGGAAAAAAGTTGATATATCAAATCAAACTTTAAAATCGAGTTTATGTATCTAATCGAACAAAAGAGTTACATACAAAATTGTATATTAAAATTAAATTTAAGTGTCTCAACCTAATACTCGAAAATTCAGTGCTTAACTAGGGATGACAAATAATTACAAATTTACGGTTCGTACACGAATTTGGTGAGTAGCGGCGTGAATATCAAAAGTCATACATGCCATGAGTAGTGAATAGATGATGAATTTGAGACCTTACCCGTCTCATGTCCGCCCGCCCCGTACCCGCATTCATGAACCTTACTATATGTCATATAAAAGTTTCTCCGTTACAAATATCTTCGTTTATTTTAAAATCTACACTAATAGTTAAGTTTGTAGACGTTAAATTCAATTAATTTAATTTTATAAGTTCCGAAAAAGTTTAAAATATTTTTTTCGTTATGTTTAATATTCATGGTTGTCTAAGTAACAAATTTAGAGATTATAGGCAGAAATGGGCATAGGTTGGTACCTAGCTGGGTGGCGAGTATCCCGCCCGCCCCATTTGCCATCTCTAGCCTCAACATGTACTAACTCTACTAAGTACTAAGTGGATTAATCTATTATATACACTAATAATATTTTTAGTTTAATCACCGATATCTTATTTATTGGTTGATTAATTCAGATCGAGTTTTGCAGATGTCTAATATAGAAGCAACCCTTCTAACCTAATTTTTCTCGTTTACAACGTCAAAATTTAAATCACTGACATTATTTAAAAGACCTAACATCTCATCGTGCTAGAAAGAAGTTGTCATTAGTATATACACTAACAATTTAATTCTCTTTTATGATTTTGTTTATACTTACATTTGTCGAGTTTCATATCTTAATGGAGTTCCAAGTTGACACGGAACCGTAAGCCGAAGGCTGTGTCAGAAATGCATGACCAGAGAGCAAAGAACCTGTCCGGATAGGTTGCCTAAAACCATGGCCTATGATTCTTCACAAATTTCACCCTCATGCCTGGGTTGTCGCCGTAACAGGGCACCACTCTATGTCTTTGCTGGCTGCTGCAGCCATTATCTTCGCAATGTTCCATGATCTGCTACTTTCCTATTCAGATTATGGCGGCGGCCCATTCTGTGAAAACGACCCTATTCCATTATGTTAAATTCAAAGTTCAACCACCAAACATAGAGCAGGCACTTGTCCTTACATTTTCCATGCATGGCCTCCTCGTAACGTAAATGCATGCATTCGCAAAGCTGCTCACTTTCCGCTAGAAACAACCGCACCAGGTCGTAAATACAGCTATATTTAGATGGTAAAACCGACCGATTATACGTCGACTAACCACCGGCCGGGCACCGGTGTAGTAAAGGAGAGGGGTTGGACTTTGATAGTTTATTAAATGTCCACGAACGTTCGTTCATATATTAGTTTCTGTCACAATAAAGGGCAGAAAAATTATATTTTTTTCTGCAACTCTGAATAAAAGTACAGATATAATAAGTTAATAACATGAAATGGCTCTGACTCACAGAAATTTTCAAAGAATTTTCCATGCCCTTTCACAAACAACTTGAATATCCGGCCTTTCGTCTCGGCTAAAATCAAAAGTGTCCCTTTGACCTGATAAACTCCATGCCCGTCCAAGAAACTGTAGCTAATAATGCTATATATGATTGCTCTCATCAGTTCTCTTGGTTCTTTTCAAAAACGAAAATCTTTTCTACTTAATTTAATCCCCTTGTTTGCACATACAATCATGTAGATTTGTTTATTCATCACTGATCGTTCGATCTTATCTCTGCATGTATCATGCACGGCTTGGATTGCTGCAATTTCTGTTGAAAACGATGTATTCTCAAGTCTCAACCTACATGCATGAACATGTCGCAGCGTTTCTGGATTGCCCTTCTTGCATCAGTCATGATTAGATAAGTTTTCCCCAGCTTATTCTTATATTTTTTCATTAATTCTGTTCAGAATCTACGTAGCGTTTGATTTTTTTATTGAGAGAATCTAATAGTATAATCTGACTCTTGAATAAATCTCGGCATGTCGTATGTTTTGAATTTGATTTTAATTTTATACGACAACCTGGGATAGACTTGCAAACTAATTATAAATTTGATGCTTAGTGTTATATGCATGATTGGAATCTCAAGTCAAATGGCACCAAATAAACTAGAAAATAAACTGATAAAATTCATGTAACACTAAAATATTAACTAATATATTAGATATTTTAGATAAAACAGAAAAATTAAACACTGAAATTTAATGATTTAATAAGGTCTAAATTTAAATTATATAGCTATTTTATGTCATGTATAATTAAGTTTTGGGTGTAAATATAATGGTTCATAAATATAATGTTTCATAAATATAATTGAATTATCACAACTTTTTATTTTATATATTTGCTAAAATTTGTTGTAAGGGTAGACTTTATGCTAATAAAAATAATACTTACATCAAGGACATGTGATTATGGACGTCACCTATGATATAAGCACATGTATGGGCAATGATTATTATAAATGCAAGTATATGTTTTTTAATCACTTTGCTTAATTGTTATGTTTTCATATTTATGTGTAAAAGTCAGAAATTAAAAAATTTCACTTTCTAATAATAGAATTTATTACTAAATTTTTTAGAGAATACATCAAAACTATTAGTCTACATAATATTTTAATACATAAAATTTATAAATAGTATAGGTAATCGGACACATTGATTATCTGATTTTATCAAAAATAATGAACCGTAATTGTATTAAAATATATTATTTTAAAAAATGTATCAAGATTGAATTTTTCAGTTCTATTAACTAATTTTTAATCAATTTTTTTTTAAATTTCGAATTAGATTCCAATTGATTGGATTTTTTTACATAACCCTAGTAAATAAATGCATATAGAAATTAGAGAGCACTGCAGCTTGCTGCTGCAAAAGCATGTGAATACCAGGTTATAGGCGCATTACCCCAAGCCAAGTTGGTTTAGAATGTTGGGTGTACTTGCTAGCTAGCTAATTAAATTACTGTATAGGATTTGTCTTTTGTCTTTGGTTTTGGTTTTGGTTTTGATACGTAATTTAGCCCCAACTTTTATTTTGTTGGGTGCAATTTAACTATTGATTTTTAAATTTGATATGTAATTTGACCCTTAGTTTTTTAATATAATTTTTGTATTAAATTAAAATTTAAAATATAAGTCACCACTTTAAATAATTTTTAATTTATAAACAAAATTTGAATCACTATTTTAAACTTGTATAAAAAAAATAGTTAGGTGTTAAATTGTATATCAAATTCTAAAGCCATCAACTATGGTTGGGTACAATGACAAGTCACATTATTCTCATTAAAAAGAACTCGAATTCAAATTTTGAAGACGACACTCTTAAGAAGAAGAGTTACGAATCCTGAACATAGACCATAAAATAGACATATATTTTATATAAAAAAGCTAAAGTCATAGATCAAATCATACAAAAAAAAATGAAATTGCATATCAAAATCAAAGTCGGTGGCCAAATGATACATTAACCTTGCTATATGTAATTATTGGCATACTTAAAAACGTGACATATATACATATATATAATTATATCAATCAATGTATAATTTGATTTGGATTATAACTTCTGGTATAGTCCATCGGTCATATATGGCCTGTTGTTGGGCACATATTTTTGCCTTTGGTGGCATTGTAGAGCCATGATCTCCATCAAGATTTGCTCCATCAAAACCTTAATTATATAATGTAATGTCTCTTCCAAATTCATAAGAGATGACATTTTATGAGAGAAGAGAATACTTTTATTGAACCGATATATATATATATATATATATATGGGATAGGATCCAATTACACAGTGTATAACTCTTTAAGTTTTACACTTTTTTTGGATCGTTAGATGAGTGAAACGGATTGATGAGATTAACAGTAGAATATGTGAAGATTATCACTTGGGAAAAATAGTAAGGAGTTAATCTCAGCCATCCATTTCACCCATCCAACGACTCAAAAAACGTGTAAAACTCTTAAAGAGTTTGACACCGCGTAAGTTGATCCTAACCCTATATATATAGAGAGAGAGACGGAGACAGAGAGAGATAGGATCAACTTACACAATGTAAAACTTTTAAGTTTTACACGTTTTTTGGATCGTTAGATAGGGGGAATGGATGGCTCAGATTAACTTCTTACTCTTTTTTTTCCCAAGTGATAATCTTCACATATTTACTGTTAATTTCATCCATTCGTTTCACTCATCCAACGGTCAAAAAACGTGTAAAACTTAAAGAGTTTTACACTGTGTAAACGGATCCTATCTCATATATATATATATATATATATATATATATACTTTAAGTGCTGCAGAATCGACCGGTTGATTCATCTGGAATCTCAGCCTGCATGTTTGATGGTGAATCTTGTCTTCTGATATTAATTATTGGCTTAATTTAATTTAATTAATGCAGTTTTTGTTCTAATATGGTATTTATAAACTATACACTTCGGGGCTCCCAACAGTTTTCATCAGTATTTTACTTGCACGGTTTTGATGCTTCACAGTTCTAAAGAGGTAATTGTCTGCATAACCTAATATTGTATTAATCAAGAAACATAGTATGACTGCATGAACATAAGTCTTTATATATAATAAAATTTGTTTTGAACATGTGAACATTTATTTTAAATGCTTGAGATCTTTGGTTGTAATATGAACTCTGATTTTTTAGATTTGAGCAAACCAGAACAAATAGATAAGTTGTGTATTTTTCGTCTGCGAATTTCGAACCTAAATTTTTTATTGAGGGGTCATTGATCACCTTATTATTCAACTCGTGTGTTTTCGATACTTGTTAATGTTGATGAAATAGTGAGAAAATCGGTGAATACAAGTGAAATGATAAAATATATGGGTTCATGTAGGGATGAGCATTGAATCGAGTTGAGTAAAAAAAATTAAGTTGGCGCATCTTATTTTATAACTTAAAATTTATTTTTGATCTTTAGTACCTCCAAATATTTGATCTTAACTCTATCCTTGACGGTGCGAGTGTAATTCAATCGGCAAAAATTAAGATTTTAGGCATTTATTATAAGAGTTATCTTTTAATACTGTATCAAAGTATTTTTAATAATATAATATCTCAAATCAAACCAATGTAATTAATGTTTTGGCTTTCTATATTATTTTATTTTTTCTGGAGGTTTTCCGAGGTTAAGTTTGTTAATGTCCGACAAATTTCGCATGTTTACTGTAATAACACGACACAAATTTTAAGACCTCGTGAAGAATTTTCCAGTTCCAGGGTCAAGTAGCTATATAAATTATAAAATTTAATTATGATATTTTTATCATTGTATCTTACGAAAGTTGAGAAATTAATTTATATACAATAAAAAGCAAGTATTTAAATTCATACGTTTACTAAATAGAATAACTTTCTTGTTTATGTAAAATATGAGATACAAAGATTAAATTCTAAAAATTAAAATAGAAAGATAATTAATATTTACAATTACAATTACGTGTGTAAGTGACGCTCAAATACCAGTATATGTTATTATTCGGAAATATTGACAATATCAGAATTTGAACTAATATGAGTTTCGAATATATTTGATACGAAAACAGAGTACACTACAGAAAAAATAGTATGTAACATATGCTTGATTAATGAGTATGTAGAAAAATTCAAGAATAATGTATTGGATCCTAATCCTTTTAAGCTGTACAAGGTAAATATATAAAACCTAGGAAAAAGGAATAAAATGTGATTAAACGAGGGAATAATTATCCAAATCACCTAATGAAGAAAACGAATCCTCCTTGATTTCTGCTTGGTGTGGATTCTGTTCGCCGTCGTCGGCGATAAGTTGAGCTCCGGTCAGTTTCTTAGCTCTTTCGGCCTCTAAATCCCAATCCGTTCCGATAAGAACTAGTAACATGGTGAACATACACGAGACTTGAGCTGCCAACATTCCGAGCCACAATCCTTTGAAATCATATCCTGCAAAGAAAGCTAGCCATACTGCAACCGGCATACCTACAAGGTAGAAGCATCCGAGGTTTATATTTGCGCCTACTTTCGGCCTAGCCGTGCCTCTTAGAACCCCGCACCCGGTCGTTTGCGGGCAGTTTCCGAGTTCGCATAGACCGATTATAGGCAAAACAAGGGACGTTAATGCAATAATCTCTTTGTCACCTGTGAACATAGTAGCCCATATGTTTCTAACCATTATAGCAAAAACGAGTGCTGATAAGCCCAGCATGAAGCCAGAGTAAAGGCCTACAAAGGCGGCGAGTTTCGCCTTCTTAGGCTGGTTTGCACCGAGTTCGTTCCCGACCCTTGTCGACACACTAAAGCTTAGTGAAGAAGGGAATATGTAGATCAACGCTGTCGTTTGAATTAAAATCCCCATCGAAGCAACGGTGGCTCTCGGGTTCAAGAGCAAGCCACATAAGAGAATCATGATCTCGTACCACCACCATTCGAGGCAGACCGAAATGCAACTCGGAATGGCCAAATCCAACAGCAATTTCCATTCTTTAAAGCACTCGAACGAAAACCCTCCCCATGTCTTTTTATGAACACCAAAGTAGAGGATGTAGATTATCAATGAGGCCACAAGGTTGAAATTTGTCCACACACTACTAAGAGCAACTCCCTTAATGCCGAGTTTAAGGTTCGATACGAGAAAATAATTGATTGGTATGTGAAGAAGAATGGATAAAACGGCACAGCATGTCAAAGGAAGAGTAATGGATTGAGTTCGAAGATAAATTCTCAATGGGTGCAAAAATGATTGGGCTAAAAGGTCAGGGAGAGAATAAACAAGGTACCATTGTGCTTCATTGGCTATAGTTTCATCTTGGCCACAAAGTATCAATATTTTCCTCATGTTGATCCACAGGATAGATATCGGCAGTGACGAAACTAGAAGCAAAAGCACCGTTCTCTGCAACGTGATACCGAGAACTGTGTATCGTTTAGCACCGAACGCTTGTCCGCAGATCGATTCCATTCCCATGGCAAGACCGGAGAGAATGGAGTAGCCAGTTATATTAGCAAAACCAATGGCAAGTGAACCACCCGCCAAGGCAAGCTCTCCTAGGCGGCCGAGGAAAAGCATGGAAATCAAGGAGCGGGAATATAACATGAGCCCTGTTAGTATCATAGGGACAGCAATATTGGCAATGGCAATGGCTTCCTTGATTGCAATAGGAACAGAAACAGCACTGTCTATCTTCATTGATCCTTGTTTGGATGTTGGGGTGTTAGGGATGAATGGTTCGTGAATATTCGACGGCCCTTTCGAGTATTCGATCGAGTTGTCGGAATCACATTTGCAGGAGGATGTGAACTGTAACATTTTATTGTGTATGTAGACCGGTGCTAGAGATTGAGCGTAGGAGATTGTTGGGGAGCGTTGTGGAATGGGAACTAAAGGGGTTTTATAGTGGGTTTTGTGTGAATTTTGAGACCGGCATTGGGAGTCAACCATGAATCATCACTGTTCCAAAACAAACAAAAACATAAAGGAAATTTTACTTTTGTTTCCCAACTATGATTCTAAATTAATGCCTCTCATATTTGTTTCCTTTTCTTTTCTTTCGTCTAGTCCTATCTATCTCATAATCATATGAATCTTAAATATATTTAAAATTACATCAGATCAAATTTTTAAATACTGACTTAAATGTTCTGAAATCGAATGACAAAAATAAATTGAAATTTGGCACCAAAAACTCCTACTAAAATTATCAACATTGTCTTACACCTTAAAAGATCTCGTAACATAACAAAAGTTGTACTTGGTTCAATGATATTGAATTCTGCCAGGGCGCGAAAAGGCTAGAAGCAGAAATAGTTGATGTTTGTTGACATCACTGTTGCGGGACGATCGAGGAGTAACCTTGTGGACACTGGGGCATCCGATCTATTCATGTCAAAGAAGGCTGCTGAGAAACTTGGTCTTAAAGTTGAAGAGCTAACCAGTATGATCAAGACTGCGAATTTCGAGGAAGTTCCGATTGTTGGGAGGCATTGAGAGTTGAGCTGCAGATTGGTGAATGGAAGGGCAAGGAAAATTTCAAGGTAATCAACTTAGATGACTTTGATTTTGTTTTGGGACTGAGTTTTCTTAACCGTGTAGATGTTCTCATTATTCCTTGTGCCGATGTTGTCTGCATTTTGGATCCCAACCAACAATGTAGTGTGCCCATTTGTTGAGACAAAAAAAAAGGGTTCAAGACGCTGACTGTCATTCAGATTGTCGAGGATGCTCCGAGCCAAGAAGGCATCGCTTTGGGGACAACTGTTGGGGATACTACCTTGGACGGGCAAGAGTTGCCCAAGCCAGTTGGGAACATGAAACCCTTTGTAGTTCACCTTTGGGGGAGGTGAAAGTAGCATTGGACTTCGTGGGAGAAGAAGAGACAATGCCCGAGGCATCAAGCATCGTGGAGAAAGATGGGTTGATGCCATTTAGAGTGAACGACGATGCTGACAGTATTACGAGAGAGGTACATCTCAAACACACTGCGAGTGGTTGTCAGTCTGATTTGCTACTTGTGTTGGGTGTAGGGAGCAGAAAACTTAACTCATCGAGTAGTTCAAAGACTTGGCGCGGACACAAGAGGCCTTTCAGAGTTCGTCAAGTGCTCGATGTTGAGGCGACCAAGCCTTTGATCGGGGATCAAGAGGGTCCAAGCCAAGGCAAATCACAACCTGTAAGAGAGGCTCTTACGATCGAGATGTACAGGATGATGGCAAGCGAGATGTTACAAGACGGTGTGAGCCGATGCGAACAATCCTTGTGGGAGGACATCTGTGCCCGATTCCAAGTTCTTCAAATTCAAATTCGAAAATTCTATTTTTTTCTTCTTCTAAATCTCAATTTTTTATTTCATATCTATATATATTTCTATATATTATTTATAATATATATATATATTTAATATATTTAAATATATTGAATTGAATATATATTTAATTGATTCGGTATGAAATTATGTTTATGAAAAGATCTTTTTTTGTTTTTCAAACTCTGACGTGTCAACAAATCCATATAATCGTGTCAACAAATCCATACAATTAAGGCGCTCTTAGATCCATGCTACTCAATATTAAATTCAATTTGAGTTGAGTTAAATTAGGTTGATTTTTTTTAACCTTTACCGGATTCGTGTCATAATTTTGAATAAATCATTTACTAAATAAAATTGTTAATGAGACTCGAACTCTAATACTTGTCACGTTAATCCTATTCAATCCGTTTCTGAATAGGAGGCCCTTTGGGGAACTTATAGTTATAGTTCGGTTTATTGTTTATTAATGTTGGTATTGTGTAGGCGAAAGACAATACAAATTGGGGCATGTACTTGGAACCCATTTTGGATTGTGTCGCCAATGTTTGATAAATAACCTAAAGTCAAAGTCAGCTTATGTTGGGGAGGTCACAAAACATGTTGGTCGATTACATTGCCAAGTGGTTGGCAGTGATGGTTCCACATATGAGTGGGTTGGTTGTAATTCTCAAACCTTTACTTATGTGTTTTATTACATACTTTTAAAGTTTATGTTTATTTCTGGCCTAATATAAAAAGTGCACATAATGTTTGACTGATAAATTATTTTAGTCTTTATTCTTTTTATTGAAGTAATTTAGCTATCAATGATTTTTTGAGTTAAAATAGCCCCTATGCGACGAAAATTGTTAGTTGATTGATAATAAACAATTTAAAATGACTTGACAGAATAACATGTTAGCAAAAAGAATTATTATATATTTGATATAATTTTATAAAACTATTTTTTAACTGATGTGACATTCTTTTAAGTCGACACATTTGTTTATATGACATTGTCTTGTCAGCGTGCAATGCTATGTAAGTTTGTCACGTCATTTCAAGCCATTTATCGTTCGTTGACTGACAGTTTTATCTGCAGAGGGGCCATTTTGACCCAAAATGAAACGTTGGAGATTAAATTGCGTCATAAAGAGAATAAGGGCCAACGTGACTATTCAGTCAAACGTTGGGGACATTTTAAGTTGTTTATTGTTAGAACACTAACAGTTTTCATCCACATATAGGTCATTTCGACCCAAAATAAAATGTTAAGAGTTAAGATGCTTTAAAAAATAGAGGGTCAAAGTGAATATCCAATCAAACGTTAGAGGCATTTATTTGATACTATATCTTTTTATAATAATATCGACTTCAAAATTTTAATTTATATTCGTTTTTTAAGAGTGTAAAACAATTTATCATTGTAACAAATATTTATCGATTATGATTAAAACTTCGAACTCTGAATTCGAAAAAAAAAGAGTTCAACTTCCCAAAAACGTGTGGAAAATTGTTCAAATTGGAAATATTGCAACTTTGCATGTGTTTAGCTTAATCTTTTTCATATACCATACTTGACTATGCTAAAATTGAGTTCCCATTCCTTTTGGAAAGCGTTGTGTTTCAATTATTTTAATGGATTCCTTGTCATCAACTCATCATATTAAATCTATTCATTAATTACAAAATTAAGAATAATAAATTACAATTATAATCAATAATGATCTGATTTGAACAAATCTTTTGTATGCTAAAACTTAAATTGATATAAAATTTAATTCAAATCCACGTGTAATGTTTTAGTATGATAAGAATCAAATCATGAATCTCAAGATTCTCAAATTCATTGTATGAAGTAAAGGGATCAAGGATGGATGAGGGGCTAGAGGGAAGATCCGCCTTTAAAATTTGAAATTAATATATAATTTAGATTTTTTATATATTTTGTATTGTAAATATAATTCCGTCTTCTAAAATTTTATAAAATCGTCTCTTAGCATAAAGTCTTATGCTCGTCTCTAATTTTTTTTTTAAAACTCTGGAAGGTTCTTCCACCTTTCGGTGGATCTCTTTTAAGTTTAAGATGGTTCTATATCTTCATAAGGTGTAATACTCATTTTGGTCCTTGACCATATTCATTTTTTTCACTTTGATACTTAAATTTTAGTTACACTTTAGTATAAAAAATAAAAATGAGAAAATATGAAAAATTAGTTAATGCAATAATTAAAATTCAAAAAAAGAAAGCGGCTTTGAATGTTACGCATTTAATTAATTATTTTTTTATTTTACATACTAAGCAAACCATCTTTTGTGGTCTCAATTAGGGGTGGAATTGTCGGATACCCGATTTATATTTACAAAATTTCAAATCATATTTCAAGTAATTTCTAAAAGTTTCAAGTAATTAGTGTTATTCAAATTATATTTACAACTAAAATTTTATTTTAAAAAAATTCGAATCGAGTCGAATTTTGTTTACCCTACAACCAAGTAAAACCAGGGGAAATCAGCATGCATGGCCCGGTCAATGCCCAAAGACTAGAAAAATTAGACAAGACTAGTTTTGTTTTTGTCATTTGTTTCTCTTATTTTCTAGTATCATCAAAGGAAAATTTTATAACTTGAGTTAAACCCGGATGAACAACCTTAAATTAATTAAATAAAGATTAAAAAATTTAAGAACTCAACATATAATTAATAATTATTTAAAATAAATTTTTAATTAAATTATTTTTCACATATATTATATTTTTTAATTTTTATTTTGAAATAATTAGATCAAATACTAACCCTTAAATAAAAAATCCTTAAATCTTTTTCTTTTGTGATTGAAATTTCATTAAAGAAATCTAAGGTTTTTAAATCTAGGAGTTGGTATTTGATCTAATTATTTAAAAATAAAAAATAAAAATATAATATATATAATAATAATAATTTAATTGAAATTTTATTTCTGTTCAGCGGTATTCAACGCAGGCCTATAAACTTTAATCTATTTTTAATAAGCGGGATTAATTCCATTGTGACACCAAGATATAACAACTCATTTACAATGAAATTGAAATTCAAAATTTTGAGAGAAGAATGGAAATTAGTAAAGATATTAATAGAAGCTTCCCTACAATCATGAGAAACGAAATCATTGATTAACGACTAAACAGCCTTTGATTGCTCTTTTCTTTTTTACCAGCTCAACCGATGCTGTTTTTATATTGTCATTGCGTTAGAAAAAATAAAAAGCCACGTGTTTAATTAGTTTATTTTTATTTTTAAAATAATAATAATAGTAATTAAGTTCGTATAATACTTTAACTCCACTATGCTATCTTTGTATCATATAATGATCTCTTAACCAGTAACAGAACTGAGGTAAAAGTTTAGGGGGTCAACTTATATTTTTTTTAAAAATTGAAGGGTTAAACTAAAATTTTCTAAAATTTTGAGGGTTTAAGTAAAATTTTAATAGTTTTGAGAGATTTAATAAAAAAATTAAAAATTATGAGAGAGAATTTAATTAAAAATATTTAAAATTATGAGAGGAACAATTTTTTGGAAAAAAAAATTAAGGGGTCAAAATTTAATTTTTTAAAATTTGGGGATGGTCCCCTAGTCCCTTAAAGGTTTTGCCCCTGCCCCTTCTTCCCCTAACAATGCTCACCTTGACAGATAATACGAAAAGTAAATCTTAATTTCAAAATTTAGCATAGATTTAATAAGTATTTAATCTAAAATTTAAAAAAATATAATTTAATTTGAAAAATATTCGAATTAACAAAAACTCAATTACCATTAGATATTTTTATAAAAGAAACACAACCACCTCCCATTCTTTAATAACTCTGCCTGTTCCTTTAAAGACTATAGTTGCATATACTTTTCCATTGATTTGAAAATAAAATTTCTTAAAAATTTCTGATTTAAGAATATTCAAATGAGCTAATTTTCTCTTTCCTGTCACTAGATTTATTAATTATACTTAAATAATAAAAAAAGTATTGAGAAATTCTTTGACCTCTTTCCACTATAATGTGAAAAGAAAAAAATTGTTTGAATTTTTCTAGTTATCCCTCTCAGTTTTCCAAGATTTGTCTTGACTAATTCAAATCGAGTCACATCACACATTTTATTTCAGTGGGTGAGTTATCCTACGGAAATTTTCTGCATACACAAGGCCTCGAACTTGAAACCTACTTAAACGATAGCAAATTGCTTATCACTTGGACTAATCTCGATCTAAGTTCTTTTGTCTCGATTAAGTACCTATAGCAAAATAGATATGGATAATACACAGCATATAAATTAAACCATAATAAAATTCAGACTAAAAACCTATACATATTATTTACAAATTAAGCCTAAGATCTAAATTTTTTCACAAAACACAAGAGTGGAATTATCTATTTAAAAGGTCGAAACTGATTTTGATATATCCATTAAGAAGTAGGTTTGAACACTTGGGTTTATCTTCTTTCCTTAGAGATCAAAGGAAGGATGCTATGATTCACTTTCCACCTTTTATAATCTTTGTTATAGGCCAAGGCATTCTTTTTATGTTTTGCTTTGTTAGCTTAACTTTCTTCTTTATTGAAACCCACATTCCCATTTGGCCTCTACTCCCAACATGAGACACCCATTTATTGTTACTTATTATGATTTTATTAAATCAATTATTAGGGTTTGAATCAGGACGGATACATAATTTTATGTTGGGGTTGCAAATTTTAAAAAGTTATATTAGAAATTCAAGGGGTATAAAATTAGATAACCAATAGAAAAATACAAAAAAACACATAACTATAAAGGAATCTGAAAATTCCAAAGGTGTAACCGCACCCAGCATCCCCTCAGTCCATCCTTGCTTCGAATGGTTTCTTCTTTTTCCAACCTTCGGTTAGTTGAAATATAGATCAACCCAATGCTTTTCAACTTTCAAAGATTTTGTGCAAACTGAAGTAAAGCATCTTTGAAAACATAAGAAAAGTCTTTGAATATTGGTATTGCAAATATATAGCAAATTGAATTGGGAGAATTGTTCTTATAATAAGTCTTTGTTATACTTGATTTGAATTATTTGACTAAATAATAAAATATTAAAGATTATATAAAAAAATTATAAATTTTACTAACAACCAGTTGGTCTAGTAGAATGAGACACTAGATTCTTTAATCAAGATTAAAGATTCGTATCTCGATATTATAAGTGAAGCAAGCTTTTTTAATAGTCTAAAGATAATTACAATATAATATCTGTTTATAGATATTCTTAATCCTTTGACAATAAGCATACACCTTGTAGACAAAGCGATTTGAGTCCGTAACATCATCCGCTTTAGAATTTAGGATGAACTTAGAATGTTCAAAAGTTTAAAGACTAATTCAGAATGAAAGTTATAATTTGAGATGCAATTGAAAACTTTGAAAGTTTGAAAGCTAATTTAGAATAAGAACCGTAGCTCGATGATGAAATTAAAACGTTTAAAAATTTTAAAAATCATAATTCATTTTGTGACAACGACAAAAGAACATATGAGACCAAAGGAGAGTGGGTTGATTTGGGTAAGTGACAATAGACTGTTGTCTGATCTGATCTCTACAAGTGTTTCCTTTATTTTATCTGTATTCTGTACTGTGATTCACTCCTTTGAAACATACTGTACACTCTAGCAGGACTCGCCACATAAATGGTAATGCTCCGACTCTCCTGCTTTGTCTGAAAAAAGCAAAGATTTTCACACCTTGCCAGAGATGGTGCACTTTGCTTTTTACACTTAGTGGCCTCTCAGGCTTCAGCCTTGAACCAAATCCAACAACCTCCATGGGTCTAAAATGAATGCCAAAGATTTTCTTCCCTTTTAAGATTTCGAGTTATTCGAATTACTATTCAAATTTTACACACCCCTAGAAGTGATGGGTGATGTGATTTAATGGAGATTCCTATGCCTATGCCTATGCCTCTGAATCTGAGTGGAATGAAGTCTAAAATCATGCAACCAAAGATAGTATAGGGGAATAATATTCAATTGTCGTCCACCATACTAACTACTAAGTGCAATGAAGCATCATTTGCCATATCTTCGGATGAGATCTCTAATCACCCTAACATATGATAAGCAGAAAACACAGATAGATGGGATAGCTAACGAAACGAATCCAAGGAGTCGAACCGGTAGGAACTAAAACGAAACGAGTTTCACGACCAAATTAAACAGGATACATCCGCTGCCCCTACACTAGAAGGAAATCAAGCCTTCTTAAACTATTCACTACAGAATCCAACTCTAAATGTAATTGCATAAACAGTTTTGTCACCAAATAAAACCATAACAATGCTTCCAACTTACTTCTACCACAAAGACAAAGGTCTTCCTTCCTTCAATGCTTTCCCTACAATCCTAATCATTCCTCTGCTGCTGGTGATTGACTGCAAGTTCAAATGGAAATGGAAAAATATGAAGTCCACAGGACCACAACCATAAAAGATAAAGCAGAACTTATAGATCGTAACGATACGGACCTGCGGAATCTCTCATTGGCTGGGCTTTCAGCTTCACCACCATAGGGGCTGGCCCTTCTTTCTGGCATAGAACTTGGGCTGGGACCACGGCCGTTCTCTGGGCTAGTTCTCTCCCTTCCATATGGGCTACGGTCATCTCCACGACCGTTGTCGGAAGTGGGCCTTTCTCTTCTATATGGACTGTGACTGGGGCTACCGTCATTTTCAGCACTTCGCTTCTCTCTCCTGTAAGGGCTACGACTAGGGCCCTGGATATTCTCAGGGCTAGCCCTCTCTTTCCTGTAAGGACTTCGGCTGGAGCCACGAGCATGGCCCGAGCCAGCCCTCTCCCTTCGTGGAGGACTACGGCTGGTAATCTGGCCATGCTCAGGACTACCTCTATCTCTCTTATAGTGAGTTGGACTGTGGCCACGGCCATAATCAGGGCTCCCCCTATCCTTCCTATAAGGACTAGGACTAGAGCCACGACCATAATCAGGGCTACCCCTCTCCCTTCGGTAAGGACTTGGAGATCGCCTTCTGTCACGACCTCTCTCAGGTGACCTACCACGAGTTTCAGTATGCCCATTTCGGCGATCATCGTCATCACGAGCTGCATATTCTACCGAAATAACTCTATCCATCAGCTTGCTGCAAGTAGATCAGAGACCATGGTTTAGGAAAAAATAATAATAAAATTTACTGAATATCTTTTAAATAAAGGAGCAAATAATTCACAATTCTTCTTGAGAGGCAGGAGTTCTACCTCATATTTGTAGCCTCCAATGCTTTGGTGGCATCATCCTGGGAATCATATTGTACAAATGCAAAATTCCTTCTGATCCTTACATTTACTATCTTTCCATACGACTCAAAGTGCCTTTCCAAATCCCTAGTCCGAGTGTGATATGGATCAAAGTTGATGACAAATAGAGTCTTTGAAGGTCTTGTATTGGCTGCAGATCTTCTTGAACCACCCCCACCCTCAGGCCTTCTAATGCCACGCTCATGCTAGAACACAAAAGTAAAAAGAAATTTGCTCAGATGAGAAATCAAACAAAAAAAGCAGTTTAATGATCTCTGTCAAAAGTAACAATACCAAAATCATTACCTTTGTCCATTCAACACGAAGCCTACGTCCTTTTTGACCAAATTCTGAACGATCAAGCGCTCGGATGGCATCTTCAGCATCTCTCTCATCTTCCATATAGATGAAAGCAAATCCTACACACCAGAAAAACTTGGTCTCATTAGGAGTTTCACAATGGTGGAAAATGATAACTAAGTTAGGACGAATCGTCCCACCAAAGGAATCTTCTATCAGTTGGCATTCCTCTTCAGCAAGAAACAAACCTCCTAAAATGCTGCCCCGGGATAAAATTTTGGCAAGCTCCATATAATCTATAAACTAAGACCAGTGAAAGTAGTAACAGACCTTGCGTGATGAACTAAGTGATGTCAAGGAACAAGAATCCAAAAATGGATCTCAGGTAGGTCAAGGAATTAGTGTGCCTTCTCCATATTTTCTGCAGCCTCTGCCACGAGGTCAATAATGTTTCTACCTTGAAACATGTCTGAATTTGAGGGCTGGGAAAAAGTCATGAGGAATGAAATGAAAAAATGCCGGAGGAAAATGAGGGATGATCGATGCCATTGCGGACTAGAGTGACACTTCTTGAAAGAAAGAAGAGGAAGCTTGTCACATGCATGAAACAGAACTCTGAGGAGCTCCTCCATTAGTTCCCAAGAAAATCCTGCGCCAAAGAAAATGTTGAGTATGGGGGGCTTATTTTTCAAAAATACTTTTTTCCTTAAACATCCTGGACCCCCAGTAAAACTCAACGAAGGATGATTGATGCTCCTGAGTCGTGTGTTACGAGGTCATACTGCTGCACAGCCATCATGATAGGGACCAACACCTTAATGCTTTGGAAGTAGGACACTCGACTTTCCTCGTTGCTGCAGGAACTTTATCTCATCGCGAAATGTGCACACATATTGCTCTATATTTTTAATTTTTACAGGATTTACAATTAAAGTCTTATACTTAAAAAATTCATCAAGCAGTACTTTTTGACGAATTCAAGTTCATCACTAAAAACAGCTTGGTAACCATGTGGAAAAGATTTAAATAGTACCACAGCTTTTTAAGCTCAAAAATCTTTTGACACCTATATAACCAAGGCAACCAGCTAAATTGCACCAATAGCATGAAATAATAGTATAAAAAAGGGAGCAAGGGAACGATGCTCACAATTCTTACATGAAAGCAATAGTCAATAACGTTGATAATGAGAAACAATACTTACCAGACTTCATATCTACTCTTTCGACTCTCCCAAACTTTCTGAAGAGTCGCTCCAGATCAGACTGACGTGCATCGTACTCAAAGTTTCCGCAGAAAACCGGTCTCATGTTGCCTGATCAGAAGACGTGACAACTTTCCATCAGTATTTCACACAAGCATACGCGCACACACACACAAACTTATGAAAGAACAAGTCAAAACTAGAGTGTTAACTATCAAGTACTAACGCACTCTAACATGAACAAAATAGGAAGAGCAAACCAATTCTCTAAATGAATTACATATCTTTCATTCTTTTCATTTTGATTCATCATACAATAAAGAGAACATTGAAAAGCATTCTTTTAGAGAAAACAAACTAGTGAACGATGTTTTCAAGGTCTTTGAAAAGAAGGCAAGGAGAGAGCTATAAACAAAAGTATAGCTCCTGGATCTACATCAAGAAGAAATGAAACCAAACAGCAACCAAATCTACCATAAAAATATACAAATTATAGATCTGTGCTAAAATATCCTCTTAGATGCGACAAAAAAGGTAAGATAAGAGATTGGAACTGAACAAATTAAATTAAAAGAATCATAAAAACTAAATTTTCCTTCATTTTCTCGGGAAAGAAATCAGACAGCTCTGGAAATTAAAATTAAATAGATTCTAAACACAGAAACGATGATTAGTGTACGGAATTACCTTGGGTAGCAACGATTTCAGAAAGAAACAATCAAGGAAAGTTCGAAACCCTAGTGAAATAGCCTCGCGATATTTTTCACGAAATGAGCTAAAAATGTGAAGCTCGTGAGTCAATAAATAGCAAGGTGAAAATAACGTTCGTTTATTTCGAGCCCCCGATTTTTGAGATATTTGTGGAGATAGCCTTAATATATTAATTAAATCCTAATTTGACCCCCGATACTATTTGATACTCAATTTCATATTATTAGGGATAATTCTCAAAACTACACACAAAATTACGCAACGTGAAATATCCGACCCCCTACTCGATGGTAAAAATTAGGATATTTTTATTATGAGAAATAATTTTACGGGTTGGGTACCTGACCTACTGTATTTAATTTGTTCACACGTGAGGCTCGAATCACAAAAATTTAATTATTTGGGTATTTGAAAATTCGGTTAATTTTTTTTTGATAAGAAAGGGGTATCGTTATTATGTACTTCATTAAAAAAACCTCCCTAAATTTAATGGAGTAAAAAGAGTGCGCATGATAAGATATACATTCTAGAAGGAACTAAGTCCTCGCGTAATAGATCAACAACAAAAGTCGGGACAGAATCCAAAAGAACTAAGTCGAGATTCGAAAGACTTGCACGTTTTGCCAAAGCATCTGCAACTTGATTGCACTTCCTAGAGATAGCACGAATCAAGATCCGTCAATCTCTCTGGACCACATTCTGGATAGCACGAGTGATAGCGAGAACGAAACCATCACGCTCTACCTGATGAATAAACCAAATCTTTAAAAATCAAAATTTCTAAGTTATTCCTAAAACTAAACCAAATCTTTAAAAATCAAATTTTCGAGATCCGATTCTATTGTGAACAACATTTTAATAAGTAATGTTTGAAACTTTTAAAGTATATTACAACTGATAAAGTTTATTTATCACGTGATTTAATAAATTAATACGAGAATAAATCATAATATTTAAAAGTTTGCATTAATAAAGTAACTTTTATTATTCCATGATGATAATATTCAAGCCCTACATAAACCCATAAGAAGCTTGATGATTGGAGAAGCTAAGGTTGGAACCAATGTCCAACAAATTCTCTTGTGGAGCAGCTTGGGGCTGTTGAGCCTGAGATTTCAGAACTGCAATCTCAGCTCGGATCTTAGCCAGTTGCTTCTCCGCATCATGTATCTGTTGTTGCAGCAAAGATACGAGCCCAACACATCCATACACCGGGTTCTCGATCCGGTACTGCGCCTCCAAGCACAACGACTCCGCTGCTTCGGCTCGCAGATGGGGCGGCAGTTGCTACATGAATGACAATGAATGTTCGGAATGTATGAGTATGTATAGGTATTCGATCGACCGAGCGATGTAAACCGAAAAGATTTTACCTGGAGTAGCTTTGCGACATTGCTGGCGCCGTAGATTCGGTGGACGGAAACGAATTTTCGGGGAGCATTGGGTGGGAAATGAGGAGAGAAAATGCAATCCGGAGGGCATTTCCTTCTCAGATATCTACATGCAGCACAACGACCTGGATTCATGGCATCAAAAAGTAATTAGTATGAAAATCTAGTGAAAATCCAATGAAATCTACCAAAGATTTGGATTAATATATAGTAGAATTTAAGCAAATTGAACTAGAAATGGAGAGGAGACAATCATGCAACGGCTATATTGTTTTTCAAATTTTGAGAGATTTAGAGAAGGAAGTTGTTAATGTGTAGGAATTGCCATGGTTTCATAGTTTGATAGGGAGAAAATTATGGCAACTAATTAAGCTGTTTTTTTAATTATTATTGAATTCAAAATGAAAGCATGTGTATCATGCATGTAATGCAAATTATAATCGATAAATTTATGTCCGATGTTTTGTTTCTGCCGGTCGAAATCTCAACAATCGAAAAATATTATTTTTCAGATGTTTATGTATGGTTTTAGCCTCAAAATTTTGTTTTTAGGCCATTAAGAATGTTCAGAGAGCGTCAACAAATCTTAATTACAAGATTTAATTCTTTGATAAATGTAAAAATGTGTTGATACAAAATAACATTACATACACTATATGTATAATTTATATGCATGCTAATGCCATTGATTAGCTAGCTCCGGCAAGGTAACGGCCACCGGCGACGTCTTGTTCATGACTGGATTCAGATGTCTTGAAGCAACGGATCGTCCAAGTTGAACAAGGAAGCCAGGAATTCATCTTCTTCGGAATCCTGCAACAATGCAGACTGATCGTTTGATGAATTTTCTTCAGCAGCAGCAGGGTTGGGGTTGATCAACTCTTCAAATGCACTTTGAACCTGGCCAAGGTCTTGTTCGTTCCAAGGAGCGTTATCTTCCCGGGACTCGTCGATGTCGGAGTTCCGAAGTTCGTCCAGCGAGGGGTAGAGTTCCGGACAGAACGAGCCGAAGGAAAATTCAGGATCATCGAAGCCACCATCACCACCTTGTTGCTACATTTCGAGAAGAAGATGAATAAGTAAAACCAATTCAATACTCAATAATCACTTGAATAGAAATGTAGTACTAGTAAGTAGTACCTGATGAGACAATTGATACTTGTTCGACCCGAGGATGAGGTCGCTGAGTTCGTTGAGGTAACATTCATCGCCAAGTTGTAGATCGAAACCATTATAATCAGTCACTCCTGGATTGTTGAGAGCCGACGACATCGAAATTTTTTCGTGTTGGTTCGATGCAGGATTGTAATCAAAAGCTTGGTTCCCCATGGTTGCAACATTCATATTCTCATTGAAAGCACCATTCATTGGACCATAGCCGCCACTAAGTCCATAACCGGGATTCAGACTAGTGTGCGAACCGTTCGAGATCCCGTTACCGAGTGTGGAACTCGAAGAGTGAAGACCAGGTGAGCCAAACCTGAACTGTGACGAGGAACAAGCATTGTAAAAACCAGGCCGTGCTTGAACCGGCTTCGGGTACGATTGCAACGAGTTTGCACCACTCATTAGGCCACTAGAGAATCCACCGTTGAGTGACAAATTCGATCCATTTCCATATCCCATTCGAGTTCCTGGATTGGGTGGATTCATCAGGTCCCCGGAGAACATTGGCTTGTTAATGTTAGCTTGGTGTGCCAACAGATGTGATTGTCCATAGGCAGCATTATGAGGCGAATAACTCCCTCCATAACCAGGATAGAAGGTTAAGCTCCTCAATCGTTGCAAATCTTGCATTCGCGCGTATTCTCGAGCACTTTTCATCAACAATGGATGGCCAGCAGCAAAAGTGGACTTGAGGAACCTGCCGAACATGGCCTTTGATGGCAAACAACCCCTCTCTGCAACTCGCTTTAAGAATATCCGATACTTCTGCAACATTTACATGAGCCAATAGAATTCTTTACAATTTGTAAACTTATACTATACATACATATATATGGATAAATATTCTATACACAGGCGGTGGAAACTGAAAGTTTACACAAGCGCCTTAGTTTAAGGGAGTAGGAAGCTAGTTTAGAGTTTAGGGGTTTAGGTGTAGGGGTTAGAATTTAGGGATAGTTGTTTCAGTTTAAAGTTTAGGGTTATAATTTAGGGTTTATAGGTTAAAACCTAAAGCCCCACCATATTACCTAAAAACTAAACCCTAACCTATAAACCCTAAACCTTAAATTAAAACAACTATCCTTAAATTCTAAACCCCTACACGTAAACCCTTAAATCATGTACCCTAAACTAATTCCATGTACCTAAAATTAAGGCGCTTGTGAAAATCTTAAACCCTAAACCTTAAATTAAAACAATTATCCCTAAATTCTAAATCCCTACACATAAACCATTAAACTATGTACCCTAAATTAATTTCATGTACCCTAAAACAAAGGCGCTTGTGAAAACTTTCAGTTTCCACCGCCAATGTATAGGATATTAATACTATATATATGTATGTATATATGAATCAGCCAAAAGCTAACCTGTAAATGACTAGCTACATTTTCTCTGGTTAAGCCTCGAACGTTCATATGCTCAAGAATCGTCTTTGGGACAGCTTCTGCTTGAGTTAAACATGAAAAGAAGAATCATCTGTTAGCTAGCCATTTTAAACTCAAAACTATCAATATGTATACATACATACATATATATATATATATATATATAAACATACTTTCAAGGCCAATATGTCGCAAGGCATCCAAGAACTGGTTGTGGAGTGTGTTTGTCCAGACCACCTTCGCCCTCCTGGCCTTTTTAGGTTTTAGATTATTGTCTTCATCTTTGCCATCCTTGTCCTTCCCCGGTGCCTTTCTTTTGGAACCTCTTTCACCACCATCCCTTTCATTATTCGCAGACGGCAAACGTCTTCCGGTCGCCGTCGCCGAGTCTCCTTCGATTTCCTTGATAACAGTGGTTTTACCTTTCTTGGCAGAAACTGCATATTGCCATACATTCTTCAAACCATCGGGCTGCACAGGTTTCACTATGAAAAACACAGCTCCTCCCGATAAGCTTTCCAACATCACACTTTCACTATCATCCGACGACATTACTGCATACGTTCAAGTGTTAGTATTCAAAAGATTTAATTAGAATCCAATTTCACTTCATTCTTAGATAAATGAAAAGGAAAATTAGAACTAACTGATGACTGGAAGCTTAAATTCTCGCTTGATTTGTCTTTGGAGCTCGATCCCATTCATTTCGGGCATATGAAGATCAGTCACCACTAGGTCAATATTCCCCGGATTTGCTCGAAGAACAGACAATGCAGCCATGGGGTTCTTAACACTTGTAACTGAAAAACACAAAAAATAAAAAACATGTTAGAAAGAACAAAAATGGTGGTGTAAGTAAAGCTGAATACAAGTTACCTACCTTCATACCGGAACTCTCTTAACATGGCGGAGATGATTGCCAGGGAAGTGGAATCGTCGTCAACCACCAAGATTGTGATTTTCAAAAGGGGAGAGTTGGCTGTAAAACCCCTAGGGTTTGAACCCATGTTTTTTTGTGAATATTGTTCGAACATGGAATTATGAAACTATGAAGAACAAAACATGGGGTTGAACTTGAAACTCGCCCCCTGGATTCTTATACAGATATTTATGTGGGAAATCCAGTGTATAATCTAAATTAAATGAAACTTACCAAAAACAACACTCTTACTAGGAAATGTTTAGTGTAAAAGATTTGGCAATCTTTATGTTCAAACCCTCTTGGCTCTTCCTTTGATTCAAACTATTTTCCGTTTTAGGAGTGTGTTTTTACCCTCCTTATCTCTTAAATTTTCGGGTTCGAATTTTGAAGACGCCTTATTGAAAGAATTAGTCATAAACTTTGAATATGGATAGTGAAACAAAAATAGAAGATAAAAAAGTGTACATGTAATTAGTTTAGTTAAACTTAAGTTTAGTATTTTTGTCTAAACTCATACCAATACCAAATAGATCTTTCAAGAGTAAGTTAGAAACTTGATTTTTAAAATAAATGTAACGAGAAATAGTGTAGAATATTAAATAAATGTAACGAGAAACAGAAGATGATAATTATAAGAAAAAAAACAAGTTATATATATGTCGTGAATTGTGTTTGAAACACATTATTAAATTAGATAGAAATCGTCTACCCCTAATTATATTTTTATTAGTGCTTCCATTTTAAAATAGCGAGTTTAGAGTTTGGGGTTTAAAGTTGTGAGTTAAGGTTAGGGTGTAGGGAATTAGGGTTTAGGCTTTAGGATATGAAAATTAGCTAAGGTTAGGACTTAGAATTTAATTTTTAGGTGTTTTTTAGTATGGGTATAAGGAGGCATGGTTAGGGGCAGAAGATTTTGACAATACTAAATTGAGGTTGTAAAACAAGAGTAAAAATCTCATGCCCCCTCACCATACCTCCTTATATATCTCCTACTAAAGAACACCTAAAAATTAAATTTTAAGCTCTAACCCTAATTTTCATATCCTAAACCCTAAAAATACACCATACACCTAATTCTCTACACCCTAACCCTAAGCCCCAACCTTAAACCACAAACCATAAACCCAAACCATAAACCCACTGTTTTAAAGTAGATGCACCAATGGAAGTATAATTAAAGGATAGACGATTTTTATCCGTAAAACTATGTCACAATCAAATTGTAACAATTTTCAAGGTCTTTGCGACATCGCAAACGCAATTATAATCTAAAAATATCTCTAATCACGACCGCAATCACAATTTAATAATATAAATCTGAAAGATACATGAATATCCAAAATTAGAAATGTAGCCGAAGATATTGGTCCACACGGTGTAACGCGGCAATAAACACCATAGAACTGTAGAAGGAGGCTTCTACGATGCATCGCCACCGCCCAGGGTCCACCGCCACTTTTGTTTTTCTATGAATGGTGGGGGAAATGGCAGTTAGTAAAGATTTAACTGTCAACCGTGTGTCGGATATCATGACGTCACTCTGAAAAAGCCTTTTGTTTTTTTCCCTTGTCTTCTTCCTACAACGTTAACTTTTCCCCTGTAAACTCTCCACCTAAGTCTCCCCTGTCACTTCTACTGAAGAAACTAACCCTTTTGACCCCTGAAAATAGATAATCCAAAGTGTCAAAATCACCACGTGCCATTGTCTTGTTAATCCACACCTTGTCTGAAAATCAGTACAAAGTCTTAGTCTCTAAGAATCTCTCTGTACAGTGCCATAACCTTGGAATTTCCGTGTTCAGTTCATCTTATCTGCCTAACTTTTTCTATATATCCTTTGCTTTTTGGAAAATCTTTCTTCTTTACTGGAAAGTTCACTGTCATACTCTGTTTAAGTAAAAGAAAAACTTTGTTTAACTGAAAATTAAGCTGATTTACTGTTTTAGATCTTTGAAATGGATTTTTTAGTTCAAGATTACGATATGGCCGTTTCTGGGTCGGTTGCTGGAAGTGGAACTGGTCGACCGGCCAACTTTTCCGACGAAGAAGTGATGTTAGCTTCGAGTTATCCGAAGAGGAAAGCGGGGAGGAAGAAGTTCAGGGAGACTCGGCACCCGGTGTACCGTGGAGTCCGCCGGAGGAGTCACGGGAAGTGGGTTTCTGAAGTGAGGGAGCCGAACAAGAAGTCGAGGATTTGGCTGGGGACTTTTCCGACGGCCGAGATGGCGGCGCGTGCACACGACGTGGCAGCCATAGCCCTGAGAGGAAGGTCGGCTTGTCTGAACTTTGCAGACTCGGCTTGGAACCTTCCCGTGCCGGCTTCTTCCGACCCGAAGGATATCCAGAAGACGGCGGTAGAGGTGGCGGAGACTTTCCGAACGGACGAGCATTCTGATGGGAACTCCACAAACAACGCAAAGAGAGGTGAAAAGACAGAAACGGAGAAAACAACAGTGTCCGACAAAGTGTTTTATTGGGACGAAGAGGCGTTGTTTGGGACACAGAGATTTTGGGCAAACATGGCTGCCGGTATGATGATGTCACCTCCCCGGTGCAGCCACGACGGCGAATGGGAAGAACAAGAATATGGTCCGACCGATGATTATGTACGTTTGTGGAGCTATTCCATGTAAATTACATCTAGTTTTAAACATTTCAAGCATGAATGCATGGGAATATTATGTAAATGGATTGCCTCTTTCTATCCGTACTGAAAATATTTTAGGATTGTACGGATACTATAGGAATGGAAATTGAAAAGATTAGTCAAGTCATAGTGTCCAAATATATTATCTTCGAATGTAGATAGCAGTAACTAATTCCTCGTCACACGTAGGAAAACAACTGAGACAGATAAATTCAATGTAAAAATGGTAAACATAGCTTACATATTCTCGACCCTATTCATACAGAAGACTGGCTAATCAAGCAATGCAAGTAAAACAAGCTAGTTGAAAGATACAACACAAAAATTTACATCGAAATCGGACAACAGCCTTTGTGAATATTATCGATCAATCACGAAAAAAAAACAAAGACCGGAGTCTAAAGAACTTGGGACTCCAATTACACTGCATACCCTTGCATTGCGAAGAAAACATCGAGCATCGGTAAACAAATTATGAAAGAGAGGCGGGGCTTGATCACGGGTGAGATCGGTACTTGATAGGTTTCGCCATTTGGTTAGTGCATGTGTCCAATAAAGTATCAGTTTGTTTTCTTAAGGAGAGTAGAGGTACTCAACTCTGCATCATCCTGGACAAAGCTCCAGCAAATGTAAGTCAGAGGGATACTAATAGCATGCCATAGAGCATTCGAATCGACAAACCCCTTATACGGTGGGAAATCATATATTCCCAAGAGCACAACAAGGCTTCCTCCCACAACAAACAGCCAAACCTTCCAGCGTGACGGATGGCAAGTTACACCAGCCCATACTCCCCATATGAGAAGTTGAGCTACACCCATGGCCATACAAACTTTCATATTTAGATCTGCAAACAAATCCGGTTTATGACTAGGGTGCAACGTGAAAGTAGTATGAGCAAATAATCACCAGTACGGTCGTAGCAAACCGAATCAGCCAAAGGGATGAGTGAAAACATGGTAGAAAGGAAGTTCTGATGGATTAAAACTATAATGCAAACCGAATCAATGCTTTAACGATCTCGATTCAAAGTGCACAAAGTTGAAACACTATAATGCAAGGCAAATCCAGAGACTATGATGAATGCTGACTATCGTGTTCTGTGAGCGTAACAAAGAAAGGATTACCGTAATCAAGTTTGTAGAAGTTTAGATACAAGATGTGTGTTGTCACAAATGCAATCAGTGGAGCAGCAACCATGACTCTTGAAGCTTCGTCTCTCAAATTAAACGCTCGTAGAATTGCTAGAATAAGACCGTATCCAACTAATGCAACAGCAGATGAATAATCCAGCTTCTCTGTCAACTCAACATCTCTACAAGCAATTAAGTTAGAGAACTCCTCACAAAATAAACACAGAAGTAAAATGAATCAACCCTATGAACATTGGAAATTATCGCTTACCGAAAACATGCTCAAAACCTGTCCTAGGCTTCTAACAGATGCAAAATTTAGATGCTACAAGATTACGGGTCCAAAGGAACATACAGTGATACAGAAAGACCGCTTACCGGCAGTGAAAAACGGCACTCCAGAACCAGAAGTTCATTGCCAAGACGGCGTAGACGTGCCACAAGCCAGTATATTCATAATAAGTCCTTTTATCAGGCCTCAAAGGCAACTTATAATTCAGAAGGATAAAAAAGGAGAGCCAACCATGAAACTGCACAGCAAGGCTTAGCGCAGAGAAAGCAACAGCAACAGGTTCCTACAAACACCGGAACAAAACATCACCAACAACAATCTAAGAAAAACAACACGAAAACGATAAGAAGATGATATTCTAAGAACCTGGATCCCATAAACACGTTGAAAAGGCCATTTCCCATGATATTTGATCGGTTTATCTCCGCGTTTCCCCCTCTGTTCTTCTCTGGAAATCATACAATGGTACTGACAATCGGCACGGCAATCCCACTGCTTCCATTTCTGATAAAGCGGCTCTTGCAAATACCACGGTCCGTCAATTGGTTCCCCATCGGATGAGAATTTGCAGTGCTGGAAACAAATTTTCCCTACGCATCCACTTTTCTCACACTCATCCAAACAAGCGCTATAGGATTCACAAATCAAGTTAAATCGCCGGGAAAAGGATAAGGTCATTAAACTAACCAATAATAGAACTATTCTAAATATAGCAATTCCAAACACAATAAATTTTAAAAAAAACTACAATTATCGATTCTTCTAACAAGAAAATCCATCTTTCAACTGCTAATCAATTACTTTTCATCCAAATTTTCCTTTATATTTCAGAAGCTGCGAATCAAGAGAAGTAAATCGAACGAACTTACTTGTAAATTGGATCGGCATCACCTTCGCTGGCGTGAAGTGAAGATACGAGAAAGTAAAGAGCTAAAAAGAGCAGAATTAAAAGGCGGAGAGCCATTTGATTCACAGGAAAAATGATTCGGTTTTTTCTACAGAATTAACGATTGATGGTTGAGGTTCCAGAGATGATGTGGTGGATTCCGTCACATGGAATCAAAAATGATAATACTCCATATATATGTAGAGAAGAGCAGAGGAGTTTGATTTGAAGAACCGAGTTGGGGTGGAACGACGAACTCAGTGGAGAAATAGAGAGAAAGCGAGGTGAGTCAGTGTTGGGGAGAATAAAGAAAGGCGAACCACCGAGTTATGGAGAATCGTGACCGTGAACGTGAAGTGGGGAGGGGGGATGGTCAGAGACCAGAATCTCGTGAGGGGCTGACCTCAGTAACGACCCATCGTGTGACACGTGGACTGTGTGATGACCGGATTTTACCGAAATGACATCAGATGTCACCTGTAATGACGCTTAAGCCAGTGAGGCTTTGACAATTTTCATACGGTGGCGTTTCCTTGCTGTGTTCCCAAAGGCCAAAGCAGCTGTCTGATTTCCACGTGGCGGATCGATTGGAAAGTGAATAATGTTAAACCAACCAACTTTAAAAGTATAAGGTAAAAAGATAACCGTCGATATTTCACCATTTGTCACATGTTGTCCCACTAAAACTGTCACATGTTGACTTTTTTTGGGTCAAACTTTTTCAACTTTGACCTCTTATAATTTAAAATTTATTATTGATAAAAATATGAAAAAATATATTTTAAAAACCTTGAATTAACTAGTTTTTAAATATATTTTTTATAATTTTTAATTAATTAAAATATTTAAATAAATTATAGTCAAAGTTGAAAAAAATTGACCAGAAAAATGTCAACATGTGACAGTTTTAGTGGGACGGAAGGAGTACTTATTTTTTTTTTACAAATAAGCACTTAACTTTTAATTTTCGTTCAATTTTTATTTTTATTGGATAAAAACCGTTAGTTAACAATTTTTATTGCAAGCGTGATATAGAGGTGACATGGTAATGACACGTGACATTTTGTTGACGTGGTATCACAATTTTTATTTATATATATATATTTTAACCAATCAAATGATGCCATGTGGCACTTTACTGACGTGGTATCATCTGATTGGTTAAAAATAATTATTTTTAAAAAAAATCTTTGAATTTTTAGGATTTTACAAAATAGCCCCAAATTTCAAAATTCATAACTCACTCAAACCTAAATCTCGATTTGAGCCGATTTCGCCGACGATTGTCACGCCGCCGCCTATCACATCGGTTGTCGAACTATCACGACCATTTACTCTAATATCCAGTCGTCGAAAATCATTTGACGTCGTGCGAAACGTCGAATGAAGGAGGAATCGTTGAATGATTCATTTAACCAATTCGCGTTGAACGATGGCAGAACAAACGACGAACTTAAAAAGCAATTAAGATTATTTTAAAAAAAATAACATTCATTATTTGACTCCACCATTTTTAATAAAATATAAATTAATAGTCAAAATTCTAACAATGCAACCTTAATTTTTTTTTGACTCCACCCTTATAAATACACTAATTTTCACCCCTAAAAATTGAAAGAATCTTTAATTACTCTCAACTCATCAAGGCTCACAAATTACGATGATTCTTTAAATGTACTATATTGTATTATCATACAGTAACTTTCCAAACACATCTAGATATAAAGATTAACAAATATAGAGATTCTAAATTCTTAAGTTTTATATTTTAGTCTTAGCGTAAAATTTACAAATTAATTGAGTTAGTTATTAAGTTATTGATTAATCAATTAATTTTTGTAACTAATTGTGACTATTATCATATTTGAAAGTGGTAGCTTTGTTATATACAAAGTAAATGCTTTTATATTTTATACATAATGTATATTTGAGTAAACATTGTATGTATAAACAACAAATTACAACAATGTATTGTTCTTTCAGCTATGAAATTCGCATGGTTTCAGCTTAGTATTAAATTACGGCCGCAACACACGTAACAATTACATCGTAACAATTTTGAAGGTTCATCGCAACATCGTAAACCGTTGCAACAATCCGACGTTGTAACCGCTTCCGTAATTACGAGTATAACCACAATTTAATATTATGGTTTCAACAAGAATCAGATAAGGTGATAACAGCATTGAGCTCGGCAAGGCATTCAGTAGGTAAACTGAGGAAAGAATCCATGAAGAAATCATCAATGGGCTCAACAAATGCTACCCCAACCAATTTGCAATTCCCTTCTTCATCCAGCCTCTCACCTCTCCCACCTCTAATCTTCCCTTTCGATTCGTCGGACGTCAAAACAGTCTTCACCACCAACGGCGGCGCTTTGTAAACACTCCCGACGGAAAAGCAGAACTTGGCCAAGAACTCCAGGTCAACCTACAAAGCCAGATACAGGAAAGTATAAACATAAATAACATATTAACATCCCGAATTCAATACAATTTCTGGGGTCTTCGAGCATAGCTTTACCTTGCCGGATTCCGGGTTGATTTTCCCTTGAAACAGTTGAGGAACAATGTCGATTTTCAGAAACGGCGGCAACGGCAACCCGAGGAACTTGGTTGTTGAGCTTGTTAACGGTGGAATATACAGGGTTTCGACGTCGAAATCAACTGAGAGTTCATCGGCGTCATCTGCCACCTTTGAACCGGTTCCGGTCCCTGTTCCTCCGCCGGCGTTGTACTCGAAGTCGGGATACCTGGAAATCCCGAGCTTGCAAGCTCCCAGGGTCTTGAAGCTGACACTGAAAGTGTCGGCCTTTGGCAACCGGGTGGAAACAGCATCGCCTTTGTTTGGTGCATAGGAAGAGAAGGCGATGGTTTTTGCTCGGAAAACACTTGGTGTTCCGGCGGGGAGCCGGCATAAGATTGGTGGTTCTAAGGAGTTCAGTTTACACGCCATTGTTATTGCTGGGAATTCGAAGGTTGGGTCAGTTTGTTTTTTGAGTTCCGGAGAGTGAAAAGAGGAGCCGATGATATCTAAATATGAGGCTGGTGTTTGTCGGAGTGTCAGGACCTCATGTTTTACACTACGGAAAAATCATAGTCTAATTATGATTCTATTGGAAATCGAGAAATTATTCTTTAATAAAATTAAATTAATATATTTAATAATTTTTTAATTATTGTGTATGAATATTAAAAACGTATTACAACTGATATTTAAAAGGTTAAAATAAGATTTCTAAAAAAAAGTTTCCTAAAAGAGTTTTTTTTGACAGAATAGTTTTCTAAAAGAGTTTAAACTTAGAACTTTGATTTTTTTTAGGCAAACCGATAAAAGATATCCTTGATGTTTGTATATTTTATCGTTTGACCCTTTATTTTTTTTTGAAGCAAACAACTCCTAACGTTTTAATTTATTTTAAACATGTCTTTGTTGGATGGAAATTTCTAGTTAATTGACGATCAACGATTGATGTTGACTAAACTTGTCACGTGTTAAGATTTGTTAATGTGTCAATATCATATTTGTCACGTGTTACCATCTGATTCAACCATGTGTCAGCATGATAGTCAGCCACGTGTCACCATAAAAAATGGTATAACAAAATAATTTTTTAAAATATCTGACGTATGCCACGTCAGCCAATCTTAACGCGCGGTAAGTTCAGTCAAAATCAGTTGTTGACTGGCAGTTTTCATCCAACATGAGTATATTTAGACCAAATTGAAATGTCGGGTTGTTTGCTCCAAAAAAAAGGGGCCAAATGATAAAATATGCAAACATAGGGGCATATTTTGTTATTTTTCCTTTTTTTAATGTTTCACAAATAAATGTTTTGCCACGTAGCACTCTTTTATTGGGCACATTAACGTTTATAATTATTTACAATTTGAAGTGTCAAAGTGATAAAATTAATTTATTAGGTACCAAAAGTGATAAAAGCGTGTAGCTTTGAGGGCCAAATATGTGTTTTTTAACCCTTAAAAGGTAAATTTGACCCGTCTGTATCCTGTTCAACGTAAAGGATATTGGCTCTGATTTGAACGTTAACGTTTTCAAAATATACGAGCGGTGAAATGGTAAAATAAAATGCATAATAATTCTTGGCCTACAACGTTCACACAGCTCAATGTCAAATTGTCAATTGTCAAAGCTCTGAAAGATTCAGAAGGTTGAATTCTTTCAATATTCAAAATGTTTGCATTTCAACATATACATATACATATACATATACATATACATATACATATAGCACATGAAATGACAATACAGAATAACAAAAACAGGGGAAACTGATACATAATATTACACTTGACTGTTCAAACAAACCAGAATCTGAAACCTGGAAAAACTTGATGCCGAAATCCCAGCAACCACAGCTTTGTTACTCTCTTTCTACCTATTTGTACCTACCGGTTAGAAAGCCAGAGGGATGACTCGGAACGCCGCCTAATAACAAGAATTAGCGAAATGCAGTTTATGCGAATGTTAACCTCCAGCTCAACACACGAGAGATGACCGGAGGGATGTGGCAGTCGGGAGATTCGTGCACGATGCCCATCGGATAACGGATTCGGACACCATGAAATCAAGTTGTTCTCGCTCACTGTGACCAATGGTGCGGTTCCTCTTGCTGCGGAAGGCTGACAACAACCTAGACCTTCCGAATTCAGCTGTCTTGGTCTCCTTTTCTCTTGTTTCGGGCCCACAGCAAAGCGGAGGGTCTGGTAATAGGAGCAGCTTATCCAACCCTGCATTCATAAGATGATGCAAGGCATAGTTTCATATACTTCATGTGTGAGAACAAATCATAAAGCTTTGTAAGATGGTTGGCACAACTTACCTCCATCTAATCTCTCCAGCTGAGTAATGTTGGTCGAAAAATCTGATTTGCAGCTCTCTTGTTCAACCGCAGAACTAGAGCCGAAGAATGCAAAGCTCGGCATTGACGGAATGGCAGAATGAAATTCTAAGGTATCAGAATTACTGCTGTGGAAGGAAAATCCACCAGATGCGAAGCAAGGGGTAGATGGCTCCACCGAGGAAGAAGAAAATGATGTTCTGCGTGTAAATGTGGGTGACTGAACATCATAAATGATTGGCGATCCGGCACCAAAGCTGATATCCTGATCCCTGGACATGGAATATGAATCACTACGGAACTCCAACTCTCCGCAACTTTGGTATACAAGCTCACTTGATTCTTCATGACAAGATTCATCGTTCTTCATCCATGAATGGTCTAAAAGAAAACAATTTGACGTTAAGCTTTCATTGAAGAGGGAAATTTCCAGTAATATGCAAGAAACGAAACAAATCCGAGGTGACTTCTTGGTCTACATATACCGGTCAGTAAAACCGGTAACTTAATCAAATTTAAGAAGGCTAGTATTAGAGAGCTACCGCCTACCGGGTTTGACCCAGTGCTCATGCACGAACTTTCCTTATACATACTTCTACTTACTTTAATAGCCACAAGAGATCATGATTAAACTACTATTCTAATTCCATTTGCATTCACCGGCAAATTTATGACGAGTGTTTGCATGGATTCCAACGTACCTAAAACCTGCAGTGCAGTGAACCTTTGCGAAGGATCGGTATTGAGCATTCCCCTGACTAAATTCTTTGCAGAATCTGAAATGCGATCCCAAGGATCTGATGGGAACTGCAAATCGGCTGCTCTCACAGCATCAAATATCCGTGATTTCGTTTTACCCCAAAATGGCGGTGTCCCGCTAAGAAGTATGTACAGAATCACCCCAGCACTCCAAATATCAGCAGCCTGATTATATCCCCCAACCAAAACCTCAGGTGCAATGTAAAACGGACTACCGACCGTCCCATGCAAACACTGCCCTGTTGGTAACAAACACCAAAATAGTTAAAAACAAAAGAATCTCAAAATTTTCGAGGAAGCTAACAAGCAATGTGAGAATGTTCTTGATTAGAGAAATGGAAAGAAGTGTAAAACTCTACCAGGCTCGATATATGTTGCAAGACCAAAATCTGCTAGTTTGATTGGTGATGACGATGCTTTTGTAGCGAAGAGAATATTCTCTGGCTTTAAATCTCTATGCACAATTCCAATTTCATGACAATATAGGACCACTTGCATCAGATGCCTGAAGAGAACTCTAGCATCTGCCTCAGAAAAACGGCCATACCTCTCTAGCCGGTGAAAAAGCTCCCCACCTGCACAAAGCTCCATAACCAAATGAACATAGTCTTCATCCTCGTAAACAGCCTTGAGATCTACAACATTTGGATGCCCCGATAACTTAGTCATTATTTCGATTTCAAGCTTGACACTCCGCGCATCATCAGAGGTTACCAGTCTATCTTTCGATATCGACTTGCATGCCAATACCTCTCTTGTCAACTTATCCGAGCACAACCTAATGACACCGAATTGACCCCAACCCAATTGCTCTCCAAGAATGTATCGATCTCTCAAATTTGCAGTTTGGTTAGTCTCCAAAATCGTTTCACTCAAGCTTGCAACTTTGTAGCAATTACACGGCTGCTTTGACGTTTCATTGAAGCTGCTGCTCTTGGCAACAGCCATAACACTTTCCAGATGCCCAACAAACCAAAAACAATTCAGGATGTCAGCTTAATACCCTACGTCTTCCGGCAGCTTGTAACAACTCAGTCTCCCAAGGAAACAAGCTAGTCAAATTTTAATTGTCAAAACTTTGATTTACATATTTCTATGTTCACATAGCTCTTACCAAATCCAGACTTGAGATCAAGACCCCTAAAACATAAGACTTTCATGGGTAGTTGTTGAACTTTGACAGCAAAACTTGCCTCGAAGAACACGGTACCGGAAATCATGACAAGACCAAATCAACCCCAAAACACCAAAATCTTAAATGAACATCTGAGAACTCATCTTAGTTCTATCAGATTGTCTGGATCTGTAAAAGAGCTTACAATTATCAGATTATAATCAAGGACTTTAATTCAGCTCTGAAGACTGAAAAAAGCATTCTTTGTGAATTGTAATGGAAACTATAATACCATGAGTCCAATTTAAGAAGAAGAAAAAAATTCAGAAAAAATACATTAGTATATCTTGTTAGCTGAACAAACTTCAATCCAAGCTCAAAGAAGAAATGATTCACATTCCAACATAAAATAAGAAGAAAAAAAACCCCTTTATCATACCAAAACTTCAACAAACGACACGATCACCAATTGAAAACCCTAATCACATAAAAAACCAGTCTTTGCCACTCAATCAGCTAAAAACCTCAAAAGCAACAAAGCAAGCAAAATTCAACAAAACCCCATAAAAATCTACATTGAAACAAAGCATCCCCAGATCCAAAATCGTTCATTTCCACAAATAAAGAGAAAAAAATCCCATCTTTCAAATTCAACCATCAACCCCAAAACACTACAAAAACAATATAAAGATATATACAAACCTGGCAAGATATAAACAGAGAGAGCACAAAAAATGAAGAAGAAGAAGAAGAAGTCCGTTGGAGCAGTGGTGGAAAGCTCTTCCTTTTTGAGTATACGTTATGTCTTTGCAGAAATTTGTTAAAAAAAAGGAAGAACAGAAGAACGAGGCTTGGGTGTTTTGAGGTCTACCTGTAGTTTACTTTTGATTATTTTGTCGTTTTTGTTCGGTTTTCTGTATTTTGAAATCGAAAAAGTATCTGCTCGGACTCGACGTTTAAGTTTAATCCAGTTTAAGTATTGGATTCTCTTTTCTTAATGCGAGTTTATGTCGTCCACCCCAGGCTTAGCTGCGGGATATCATAAAATAATTCCAACTCATCGGATTTGTATGAGAATCGATTATCTACTCGATTTGAATCGAATAAATTTTTAATATTTTAAGTCGATTTATTTTATTAGAATTTAAATTAGACAATTAATTGTATTTTAATTCATTTCATTACAACATAATTAAATTCAAAAAATGTTCCCGATGAAAAAGTGAACGATTCGAATTCAAATAATTTTATTTATAAGTTGTATGCGAGTAATTGAGATTTATAAATTATATTATTAATTTGTGTATTATGTATTGTTTATTTAGTCATTATACTCAAATTTTAAATTTCGTCTTTGTTTATAACTTAAACTTTATTTAAATTTTTTAAAATCAATTTAAATTTATAAAATGATAAATATTCTATACGCAGGCGGTGGAAATTGAAAGTTTCCACAAGCGCCTTAATTTTAGGGTATATGGAGTTAGTTTAGAGTATAGGGTGTAGGAGTTTAGAATTTAGGGATAGTTGTTTCAATTTAAGGTTTAAGGTTATAATTTAGGGTTTATATGTTAAAACTTAAATCCTCACCATATTACCCTAAAAACTAAACCCTAACCTATAAACTCTGAATTATAACCTTAAACCTTAAATTGAAACAACTATCCCTAAATTCTAAACCCCTACACCCTATACTCTAAACTAACTCCATATACCTTAAAACTAAGGCGTTTGTGTAAACTTTCAGTTTTCACCGCCAGTGTATTTAATCCTTTATAAAATTATAATTCGAGTCAAGTCAAGTCGAATTTTTCGCGTAGATTCAATTTGAAGAAATCGCTTTTTTTCAATCCTATGTAGTACATGAACAAATACACATTTCATTAAGGACTGAAATTTAAAATTTTAAAAATAAAAGGACAAAAATAACCAAATTAAACAACATGAACTAATTCCACAATTTATACTTAATACACGTATTCATAGAAAATTTGTCCAATTTAAAATGAGTAATTTTCATGTTAAATTATTTAATAAAATTAATAAAAAAATCTTAATATTGGAAATATATGTTTCAAAAAAAATCAAAATAATTAAATTATCCACCTGTCAGTACGGGAAAAGAAAAGAAGCAGAACAAGGTTTCCGCCGTTAAATCCTATCCGATTCCCTTTCACTCATTAAAAGGAGCCATTTTTGCAGCAATGAAGCTTATGAATCTTCTGGGTTTCGGTTCGTAGGTAAAGTCTCTTTAACCATGGCTTACCCAATCATATGAACACATTAAACTTTGCATTTTCTTTCTCATAACCTAAGTTAGGTGCATAAAGTTACCAACTTTCTGGAAATGGGGATTTTGTTTTTCTTGTTTCTGGAGAAGTTTTTTGAGCAAATCTCGTCCCAATTCTGGCATTCAAGAATGGGTTTTTCTTCTTAAGCACTGATTTGAAGTTAGCTCAAGTTGGATAGCAGAGTGCAATGATAAAAATACTAGGTCGAATTCAACGGCTGCGATTATCTGCTTAATTGGCTGATTCGATTACAAAAGTAATTTGGATACTGTGATTTTGATTCTAATTAAGTGTTAAATATAGTAAATAATTACTACAAATATTGCAGAATATGCTAAGAAGCTAAAAAATACTGATTTGTTTTGTCCATTCTTTTTTGATTTGGGTTAAGGGTTTTGTCCTTGGAATCTTTTGTTTATCATTTGTTGGAGAAGAAATTGATTGAACTTTTCCAATGTAGACAGTATTTTTGTAGTTAGAAACTTAGATAAGTTGTTCTTATGAACACAATTTGCATTTGAATTTGAAATGCCATAGATTGTTCATCTTGCTGTTCACCCATTTCATGGCTGCTTTTGTTGAACATGATGGAAAATTTTATGGTCTCGTTATTATACCGAAATATACACTCAGACGATTTCCTTCTCTTTTCCTAGTAATTTTTTTCGTGGTTGTTCTTTCTACCATCCACAGGTTAACCTTCGACCTTTTTCATCTACCTGTGTTCCGGGAGAGGCATTGTGATTATCCCTTTTGATTGTTTTGATGAATAAGCTATAAACGGCACTTATGAGTTTGATTTCTGCAAGCTTCAAATTTGGTTTGACTCCTCAAACTAGACTTTCGCATAGGAAGTCTTTAATTCCACGTTCATCACCGGGGTTTCTTAACATCCGAGCCTTGCAAGACAATGGAGGTTCTCGAAGATTGGTCGACATCATAAGGCTTGTGCCAGATATATCCAGGAATTACTTTCGAAGTCCTTCTCGAAGGGCACTTTTCGGTGGAATCTCCTTGTTGGGAGGTTTTTATGTCGCACAAACTATCTCTCTGTCCTTCGGAGCTTTAGGTGTAAATGATGTGATTGCAGCGGTAATCTGCGTGCTACTGACGGAGTACGTAACAAGGTTTTATTACAGCCGTCCGAAGGTAACCTTCCCCATTGCTCTTCTCAACAATTTCAAGATGGGTTTCACCTATGGACTTTTCATTGATGCCTTTAAGCTTGCCAGTTGATTATACGAATTTATCTCGACACTTGTGGTTGTCATTAATTCTTAGTATCGAGTTTATATACCTCTTGAATTTCACATTACAATATATGCTTCACTCTATTCTCCTCGTACGTGTTGGTGAAGCAAACTCTCAGACCAAATGATTTGATGTATTATATTAACCTAATGCTTATGTTGTGAAGCTAGTAACTTTGGGATTTCAGACCTTGGTCTCTCCTGCTAACTATTGTCTGAAATCGAATGCGGTATTTTCACTGTTCCGTTGACTTACCTGGAGGAACTGCTCTAGTAGTTTTGCAGTTGCTGACTTGTGTACTCTTCTTGAAATTGTTAAAGATGAGGCTTATATAAAGATGTATGTGCCATTAGAGGCACAATCTGCTTAATAGTTAATATAAAGAAGATTTATTATTCTTTTAGAAATAGAGTAGGCATCTGTTTTATTCCCCGGCATATATGCATGTTAACATTCACATGCAAGTAGTGCCTTTAATCCCGTTTAAGTCACAGATTAAACATAACCTTAATGGCATTTCCACCGCGAGCACTGGTTTCAAAAGCTTCTTCAACTTCCTCTTGAGAAAACCCGAACCTGTGTGTTATCAGAGGCTTCACATCGATCTTCCCGCTACTTAGAAGCTCAATGCACAAAGGCCAAGTGTTCTTGTATCGGAATATTCCAATAATATCAACCTCCCTGCGGTCGAACCATCGACTGATGAGTGTTGGAAGGAGAAGAATGTTCCAAAAAGAATTTTAAAAGAAGTACCTTGCAGCAGCTGGAGTGAGTGGGACGGTCATCTCGTTATGTCCCAATCCGACCAGGCAAACCCTGCCACCGGCTCGAGTGGCAGTCAGAGCGGTTGACATCGTTTTGCTAAAGCCTGCACAGTCGAAGCTTACATGGACTGCTGCTCCCATTACTTTACATATGCTTTCAACTTCTTCAGGTATGTCCTTTAATATATAATGAGATCTTAGACATTTGAAATAATTGTGACCAAAAAGGAATAGAAATGAAAGAATTTCGAGGTTGTTATGTTATGAACCTGCATATTAGTTGAAACTTTAACAACTCCATCAGCACCGAGATCCTTGGCAACAGATAGCCGATGTTCGTCCACATCGACAATGACGATTCTAGGTGCCCCGAAAGCGCGAGCTGCCAGTATTGTAACCAGACCTATAGGTCCTGCCCCCATGATCAACACATTGGTTTCGGGACCAATATCTGCTCGGCGACAAGCATGAACCGCTACACTCAAGGGCTCACACATAGCCCCTTCTTCCAAACTCAGATTGTCTGGCAATTTGAAACACAGATCTGCAGGGTGCACTACCTACATTGAAAAACAACATATACATCGGCATAAACCGAGAAGAACCATGGACCATCAACATATACGTCGACATTGCGACATTGAATTGCAGTTTATAGGTTCACCTGACGGGCAAGAGAACCGTGAACGGGTGGAGTGGCAAAGAACTTCATTTCATCGCATAGATTGTATCGGCCTTCCTTGCAAAGATTGCATCGCCAGCAACTGATCCCTGGTTCCAATGCCACTCGGTCTCCGGGCACTAGATTCTTGACTTCACTCCCAACCTCCTCTATGATCCCAGCACACTCATGCCCGATCACCATCGGTTCTTTCACCACGAAATCCGCAAGCCTCAATGTCTACAAATAATACTGAACGGTAATCACCCCGACTACTAGCTCTACTACAGCGACATGTAGATAGATAGATAAATGGATAGACAGATAGACAGGATAATACCTTTAGAAAGTGAACATCACTTCCACATATGCCAACAGCTTTCATCCTAACTTTGACATCATGGGGTCCTTAAAACACATGTTTTACCCAGAACACAACCAGAAGTAATCAATCAATATGTAAGAACCAAAAAAAAAAGGTTATCTAAAATTAAAATGAAAATTATACCAAGTGGAGGGAGCTTGAATGGCTGAATCTTGAGGGTGTTGATACCCAGAAGCCATGCAGCCATGTTTTCTTCATTAGATTGCCCTCCTTTACCCATTTTTCTTGCTGTTTTCTCCTACACAAACTGTAGTTTGTTCACCAAGGACTAGGTTTTTGAGCTTAAAATATCTGATTCTGATGCGACAACAGTGTGACTCTGGACCAGAAGAGAGATACGTGGTGGTGGATAATGCATACACATTTCTGCTTTCGAGGGTCCCCTTGTTTCATAGCTTTTGTCGAAGTAATCAGGGCTGGACAGGATAAGCATAAGTTGAACAATTGACTGACATGTGTACCAACAATACTTGTTTGTCATTACATTAAACAGCTTGAGTTCTTATCTGTTTTAGTGTTTTGTTCTGTAATGATGTTTCTTCTTCTTCTTTATTTATACATAGGGGTGATAACGAAACGAGCCTGGCTAGGCTCGGCTCGGTTCGGAAACAGTGTATTTGAGCTCGACTCGGGCTTGAGGCTCGCCGAACTCGAAATTTTAGGCTCGAGCTCGGCTCGAGGCTCGCCGAGCTCGGAATTTTAGGCTCGAGCTCGGCTCGAAAACAATACTATTGGGCTCGGCTCGGGCTCGTCAGGCTCGGCTCGGCTCGAAATGAAAAAAAAATTATAGCTTTTTTAATAAAAGATTCGTTAAAAATCCCTTTCATAACCAACACTAAAATAAAATTCAATGACCGGAAAGGTTAAAAAGTGTCAAAAATTAGATTAATCCAAATAATCAATAAATATTCTTATAATACCAACACATAATTAAAGAAAATACAAAATCAAACAACAACCAACTAATGAAAGAAAATACAAACACATAATTTATTTTAGTGCATATGTAGATTCCGAGCCTGTTCACGAGTTTTTCGAGCCGAGCCTGAGCCGAGTAGGCTCGGCTCGGCTTGTTAAGGTTTCGAGCCGAGCTTTGACCGAACCGAACCCGAGTAGCTCGCGAGTCGGTCAGGCTCATTATCACCCCTATTTATACATTTACACTTGGTTTACATGCTCCGTATTTCTTTTCATCAGCACCAGTAGGAAGGAGTTATCTTGACAAAGTAAGAACATCATTTGAAGCTAAGAGACCTAACTTCACTTCCAACCTCATGATCTGACAGACATTTGATTTACGGAATGCAATTATTATTTTGGGTAGTATGTTAGTTCAACTTTAAATTTTGATAAATTCACGCACGTATGTAGATTACGTTGCTCGAACTCGACATCTAGAAGGAACAATACCATTTTTTTAATGGGACTCCTCAATGGATTCGGAATGAAACTAAATTTTATGAATAGAATTACATAAATATAGCTTAAAATTGAGAATATATACTAACAACCAGTTGTTCTAGTGGGATGATGCATTAGATCCTTAAGTAAAGTCAAGAGTTCGAATTAGTCGGCCAATGAATCGAAAATGTGTGGTTAAACAAAAAAAAGAATATATGAATATGTTAATGGTTAATATATTGTTAGTATTTATGGAAGTTTGGCGATTATTGATTGTCCATAATTTATATAGTGAAGACCCTCCTACCTTCTTAATTAGGAATTTACCTAGCATTTAAATATCCTTAAATGTAAATTTTAATTTTTGAGGGGATTGGCTAATAAAATAGAGACATCTACCGTGGGATAATTGAGAATTTTGTGAAATAGCATTGAAACCGGTTGCTTTTGGTCATTTAAGCTAAGAAGTTATATATAGCGGATGAAGTTATCAGACTGTCCAATTGATAATAGTTTTCTAGGAATAAAAAAATGTGGTGAAAGTCATCATGCAGATGCAGACTGATGCCATACTGGTTATTTTTTTAGTTTGAGCTAAGGTATTCACCGCTGATAGTAGTGATTAATCATCTCGCTGCAGGTGTTCTCACTAAGAGATAAACGGTTGGCCATAAAATTTTATGTCTGATTGATTTTTTCCTTAAGTCGACACAGTGTAAAATACATAGTACTATATAAAAATACATTCAGACTAACAAAAAAACAGATACTACTGTAAGATCATATTACCAGTTCAATATATTGAGTGATGTGTGGGATACTCTTACATCAAGTAAAACTCATTTAATTTTACACCTTTCTTTAAACAGTTGAATGAGTAAATAGATGATTGTGAGTAACAATAAGAAATAGAGAGATTTTTTTATATAAAAAAAGAAACGGACAATTAGTGCTATAGAAAAATAAAATTATTTTTATTTAACTAATAGTATGCGATTCATTGATTAACTAATTTAAATCAAATTTTACAGCAAATCATTTAATCTGTTTGGGCTAAGTTAACAAAACGAAAGCCGGCGTGAAAAGAACCGTAGGAGAATGAAGTTTTGTCGATGAAGTCACGAAGCAAACATCATCAATCTGTATTTAATTCATTTATCAATTAATTCAGACATAATTTTAAAGAGGTTTACTATTAAAGCAGTCCTCACAACTCAAAATTTTCTATTTATAACGTCAAAATTTAAATTTTTGATTTTAAAAAATTTAACGCTTCATCCTACAAGACTACCTGATTGTTACTAATCGATGTTTTCGATTATGATCATTCCTTCTTTCATGCCACCTTTGTATGTCAACTTGGACCGACCCCCACCCCCACCATTATTCATATTTGAATCCTACCGAACCCCATTTCCGAAGACACCGATCAACAACAATCGTGACCGCGAAGTACAAAGCGATATCTACCGTGAGTTTTGAGAATGATGGCTTTTTGGACCTCCAAAATGCATTGGAAATTGGAATGGGTGGAGGACTCGGTCAGCCACCCACTTTTCGGCTATGTTTTGCACGCAGAGGCTCGACCAAAAATTCTCCAAATTTTTTAATTTAAGAGTTTAATTGATTTTTATCCCTTCAAATATTCGATTCTAACTTTATCCCTACTGCTAATATATCTGATTATAATTCATATCTAATTATATGTTTATGGATTATAATTATTTAATACATACTCGTAGTCGGAGTTTTTTAAAACCCACAAATTGATATAAATAATTGTTATGTGTTATTTAGTTATATTTTAAAAGTTAAAAATAGACATACTATTTTATTATAGATTAATATCCTAATACACTGGCGGTGGAAACTGAAAGTTCTCACAAGCGCTTTAATTTTAGTGTACATGGAGTTAGTTTAGGGTTTATGGGTTTAAAATTTAAGAATAATTGTTTTAATTTAAGGTTTAGGGTTATAATTTAGGGTTTATAGGTTAGGGTTTAGTTTTTAGGATAATATGATGAGGATTTAGGTTTTAACTTATAAACCCTAAATTATAACCTTAAACCTTAAATTGAAACAACTATCCCTAAATTTTAATCTCTTACACCTAAACCCATAAACCTTAAACTAACTCCATATACCTTAAAACTAAGGTGCTTATAGAAACTTTCAGTTTCTACTGACTGTGTATAGAATATTTATTCTTTTATTATTAGTATACCAAATAATTATCTTCAATTGGGATAGGTTAGTTGGTCGGTTAGGGCACTTAATGCAATTACCCATATTTTGTCAATGGTGGGAGATTGGGACGGCCACACAATTGCTTAATGCCATTGGCCCCGTCCACACTCAAATTCGCACCACAATAATGTCTTGGGTGAAATAATAAGGTCAAAGTCGTGATACTTTTGAGGTCTTATGTTCGAGTAATATTCTGTAAAATTATGTGTACGCTCTCTAGTTAGTTTTAATTTAGGTTAAATTAATAATATTATGATATTTTTATATCAAAATTCGAACCCATACAAAATAGGACAATATAAACATTTTTAGCCACTAGACTAATTAATGGATTCAGTTCGTTAATAATTTCTTTTTAATGATCCACAGCAAATATATATATATATATATATATATATATATATATATATATATATATATATAATAAATATGAAAAAGATTGAAACGAAATCATACATTGCATATTGCTGGTTCTTGACAAGGATGTTTCAATTATCATGATTGGAACGATAATTATACCTTAGCTAACATCATCCATAAAAATAATGAAAAACTAACAATTTTTAGAATAATAATTATGAAAAAATAAACATTATTTATTAATTCTTGACATTACCTAATCTTTTATTGAAGTGAAAGAAGCAATTATTAAAGAAAGTCTTCTCATCCTATTGAAATAATATAATAAACCAATAAGTATATGAAAAAAAAGTATCAGCATCAATGTCAACCCATAACCATGCATTTTATTTAGGTTGAAATATGCAATAAATTCCTATAATTTTTTTATATTCAAAATTTAGTCCTCTATTCTTTATTTTCAGAAATTTAGTTTTTTTTTCAAATTCAAAAATTAACTTCTAATTGTTAATGTCCTGTTAAACCTGAATTTAATAAAAGAGATTTAACAAATAACAATTAGATACAAATTATGTTGAGTACATAAACATTTTCAATCTAATATTATCTTATTTGATTTTCAATCTTATTTGATGTATCGGTGAAAATATCAACTGGACTAAATTCATCCACGCTCATTAATTAATTAGATTTTTGTTATTTGGATAAGAAGTATATTGCCTGTAATATAAGTAATGAATTTTCCATCTCTACAAGTCAGAGCCTTTGCTTCAATATAACTTAATGATAAACAAAGAATGAAGTCTAAAATAAATTATAATTATACTAAATCAGGTTCGAATCGTCACGTTATGAATAGAGCAAATTAAATTGTAAGAGTCGCTTCTATAATGAATCTCTATAATATTTTATATGAATAAGTTAGTCAATGAATTGAATACAGATGATTATACTAAAAAAATATAATATTAAAATTAAATGTTCAAGTCCTTTTTGGGTAATTTTCTGACTATCAAAGGAATGTGATCCTATGTAAAAATATTACTATATTATGATTTATCTATGATAAAAAAACCCCAAAATCATTGTTACTCAATTACATTTTTAATTTGGTCTATTATTATTTTTAAGTCCATTCTTATAATTTTAAGATTTTTTTAATAAAACTATCTGCTATAATTTATTGTTACTCTTAAACTATTTAATTTTTCTATTACTATTACTATACTTAAATCAACATTTATTTTTAAATATGTTTAATGGAATATACGTCTTTTCAGTTTTCAATACTAATTGTAAAATTATTATTTTTAATTGGCTGTATAGTTAATAACTATATATACAATATCATATTTAAAAATAAATAAATAATAATGCAAACACAATATAATAAATACGATTAATTAATGAAAATATTTAAATACGTTTCTCCCCTATCCAACTTCCTACCAACGAAAAGTGTATAAAAGGCACTTCATTTCCTTCTGAATTCTGATCCCATCCTTTCATTATTTCCTCTGTTTCATCAAAGTTTTTATTTTTATTTTTTTGCAATGGTTTCCTCTTCTTCTTCTTCCTCAAGAAAAACCACGAAGATCAAATCGACCGGGCTAGTCGATGTGGCCTCGTGGTACTGTTCCGTGGCCTTACTGGCCTTAATACTCATAGGGTCCATCAGGGCAAGTTCTGTATCCGATGAACCTGTGAGAGGCACTCAGCTCCAGAACCGTCCCTGCGACGAAATCTACGTCGTGACCGAAGGGGAGACCCTTCACTCGATCAGCGACAAGTGCGGCGATCCGTTCATCGTCGAGCGCAACCCGCACATCCACGACCCGGACGATGTTTTCCCCGGCCTCGTTATCAAGATCATTCCTTCTGCTGCTAGGAAACTATAGAATTAGCTACAGTATACATATATATATACACAGGCATAACAGAATAATATTTAGTCCTTTAGATCTTAGTTATGTAAAAGTAGGTACATGGTCGAAAATCATAGCCTTTTTAATAAGTTGAAGCTTATACATACATGGAGATTGGATTCTCCAGGGAAATTTCAGCTCTGTAAATTACCTTGTTTCTTTGTATAATTCACTTGGAAAATCATATTTGAATTTGATGAACGAACAAAAATATATTAAAAGAATTTAATTTTTAAGATTTAACTTTAATCGACTCCGAATATAAACGGAATTTCTCGAGAATTTTCTATCTAATTTCCGGTTGGAAACGTCAAGAGGCATCATTTATATGTCATCAGAAGAGTAAAGTCTTAAGCAAATTTGTCTGTGGGTGAACTAAAGCAGAGTTAGGCAGCGAATTCAAAATCTCGTATCTGCATTGAAGTACACGTGTTCATCTTCTGTATATTTTAAGTGATTTTAAAGCCTTTCTTATATATAAAATACGGTGATTTGATCAAATTGATGTTGATTAATGCATATGCAATCATAATATATAGTATTTTTTTTGGATGAAAATCATCTGTTATTTTTTGGTGTTCTTTTTTGGATCAGTTTTATGGATAGAGTTTAGTAAATTTAGTATAAGGTGTATTTTTAGGGTCAGAACTTAAAATTTAATTTTATAGTATTTTTTAGTGTTGAGGCATAAATAGGAACACTGAAAAGGGGCACAAGATTTTTATCCGTATTTTTTTTGACAATGAATCAATATGTAGTATTTGCTTTAGTTTTTGGGTTATAAAGGAAAAACAATTGCTCGGGTCTAATATTTTGTTGACAAATTCTAATAAGGAAAAGGGTGTTCTTACTGTCTCTAGAACCTATAATTTAAGAGAGTGTGATGAGTGGCTTGGTTAACCGAACAAATATACTTGCTCTACTCAGGTTTAATATTAAATTCGAATCGAAGTGAATTTTTATTATTACATCACAAGCTTAATTGGCATAATATTTAAATTTTACAATCGTATTATATAACTCATAAAATTTTAATTATCTCACTTAAAATTGTTAAATAAAACCAACAAATGTACGTTTTCTATTTTTCAAGAAAATAAAAATAAAGATAACATATATTTTTTTGAACCAAACGCACATATTTTTACTTAAAAAATGTTGTTCATCTTATATGTTTTGAAGTAAAATTAACGTTTTCAATATAACTTTTTCCCAAAGATCACTCTCATTCTTTTGAGAAAATAGTTATATAGACATTATAGTATTTTTCTTCCACAAACATGGTTAATTTCATTTTAAAAGTTAACATCCTAAACCATGATCGTATAACCCTAATCTTTAAACACTAAAACTTAAATTATAACTATATACCACAAATTCTAATCCATAAAATTTAAACCCTAAATTAAACTCACTTGTAGAAAACAAGTTTTTCACCGTTGGTGCCCTCTTTTCTCGAGGATCATGTATAATCGCACCTATTATAAGATAAAAGGTTCATGTTCAAACTTAAGAATTAATATTGTTGCGAGTAGGGGTGATAACGAGCCAAGCCGAGCTGAGCCCGAGCCTGGCCAGGCTCGGCTTGGCTCAGAAACAGTGTATTTGGGCTAAGCTCGGGCTCGAGGCTCGCCGAGCTCGGAACTTTAGGCTCGAGCTCGGCTCGAAAACAATACTATTGGGCTCGGATCGGGCTCGAAGCTCATTAGGCTCGGCTCGGCCAAGCTCGAAATGAAGAAAAAAATTATATATATTTTTTTTATAAAAGATTCATTAAAAATCCCTTTCATAACCAACACTAAAATAAAATTCAATGACTGGAAAGGAGAAAAAGTGCCAAAAATTAGATTAATCCAAATAATCAATAAATATTCTTATAATACAAACACATAATTAAAGAAAATACAAAATCAAACAACAACCAACTAATGAAAGAAAATACAAATACATAATTTATTTTAGTGCATATGTAGATTTCGAGCCTGTTCACGAGCTTTTCGAACCGAGCTTGGGTAGGCTCGGCTCGATTTGTTAAGGTTTCGAGTCGAGCCCGAGCCCGAATCAAGCTCGCTTGAGCCGAGCTTTGACCGAATCGAACCCGAGTAGTTCGCGAGCCGGTCAGACTCATTATCACCTGTAGTTGCGAGAAACAAACACAAACTTTAAAAATAATGTCAATATGAGATGAATTAATGTCAAAGTCAAATACCTATATTTTTAAGTAATTTTAACTAACAATTAATTCGTGCATGAAAAAGAAAAAAACAGGGTAATTGGTCATCTAATTCTAACAACGCAAAGAAAGAACCACTAATCACCAAACAAGTGTCCAATATTCCTTTCAATCTTTTGGAATTGGAAATATTTTTCTTTAACATAATAACTCTCGAGTTGTTGAGTTGATGAATGGTTTGACCGAGTCAGCAATCCCAACTCAATCAAACGGATCAGTCTTTTCCTCAGCAAATACGTGACGGATCGTGTGCGGTTGGTCTTTTCCCTCAATTATTAAAAACATTAACAAATATAAAATTAAAATATTTTTAAAAATTATTAAAAAATCTAAAGTAATAAAATTTAGGCAAAATCACAAAAGATGCCCCCAACGTTTGCATGTTTTGTCATTTGGCCCCCTATTCTTTTTTTGTCCAAATATGCCTCCAACGTTTGCTTGTTTTGTCATTTGGCCCCTTATTCTTTCTTTTTGGTCCAAATATGCCCCTAACATTTCATTCGTAGTCCAAATATGCCCTCAACATTTTAATTTGGTCCAAATGTGCCCCCATTAGATGGAAACTGTCAGTCAACTGACGTTCAACAGCTGATGCTGACTGGACTTGCCACGTATTAAGATCTGCTGATGCCACGTCAAAAAATTTTATAAGCCGCTGATCGTCATTTGATTGACAATTTACATCCAACAGGGGCATATTTGGACTATGAATGAAACGTTGGGGGCACATTTGGACCAAAAGAAAGAATAGGGGGCCAAATGACAAAACCAGCAAACGTTTGAGGCATATTTGGACCCAAAAAAAGAATAGGATGCCAAATGACAAGACATGCAAACGTTGGGGTATCTTTTGTCATTTTGCCTAAAATTTATTGAAATTAATAAAAATTTAAAAATGTTTTAGAAAGTATTAAAATGTTAAAAATAAACTAAAATTAGAAAACACACCATAAATTTCGGATCATGAATGTTTCGCAAGGCTTTTATTGATGTTGTTTTTGCTTTTTTCACCCTTACTTTTGTCACTAAGAGATAAATTTGCATCTCTTAATCTTATTCTATTCATATAATAATTTTTTGTGTACATAATTATTATATTAGATTTTCGAGAAAAAATAAAGAATGGAGAGGGAATCATGGAGTTTTCTCAAGGCTTTTCTTGTTGCTGTTTTGGCTTTGCACCCTAATTTTTGCCACGCAGAGAAAGGTAATTTCTAAGATTTTCGATTTCTATTTTCATCCTTGTGAGTTTAAATCTCGATATTTGTTATTTTGCAGCTCCGAATTATAGTTTCGTTCGAGAAGCGACCGCAGCTCCTCGGGTCTCTTACCATCCGAACATCGTGGTTGGTGGAGGAACCGCCGGTTGTGCCCTAGCTGCAACCATGTCACTAAAGACCGCCGTTTTAGTTCTAGAAAGAGGGGGGTCGCCCTATACCAAACCAGGCATAACAGACAAAGCAAACTTCATGCTTCAACTTTATGATACCTCCTCGGATTCATATGCTCAACAATTCTTTTCGGAGGATGGTGTATCCTGCAACCGAGCACGCGTTCTCGGCGGCGGTTCAGTCATCAACGCAGGGTTCTACTCGCGCGCCGAGCCCCGGTTCATAAAGGAAGCTCGTCTGGAGGAAGATCAGGTGAGAAAAGCTTATGATTGGGTTGAAAAGAAGGTGGCATTCAGGTCACCGGTGTTGCAGTGGCAAACCGCCGTGAAGGAAGGGTTGCTTGAAGCCGGGGTTACACCGGACAACCAGTTTACGTATGAACACGTCAAGGGGACTAAAATTGGTGCGTCCATTTTTGACAATAATGATCATAGACATACCGCTGCTGACTTGCTCGAGTATGCTGAACCAAAGAATATTTTGGTTTACTTGCATGCCACGGTACATAAAATCATTTTTACTGAAAGTAAGTTTGGCCAAATAAACACAAATTACTAGCTTCTATGTGAATCTTTTACTTAGATCTTATTCTTATATGTGCATATAGCGGACGGAATCGCCGGATTACGACCGAGAGCAACAGGGGTGATATATCAGGACGCAGCGGGAGTACTGCACGAGGCGCATTTGATAAAAGACTCGAAAAGCGAAATCATCTTATCATCAGGTGCCATTGGAAGCCCGCAGCTGTTGATGCTGAGTGGTATTGGACCTGCCCGTCACCTTCAGGAAATGCGCGTAAAGGTGGTGAAGGACCTACCCACGGTTGGCCAAAACTTGGCCGATAATGCAATGAACGGTATCTTTATTCCATCCCCTTTGCCCGTGGAGGTCTCACTCATTTCGACCGTCGGCATAACGCAGTCCGATAACTATATCGAATCATTCAGTGGACTGAATTTGCCTGCTAACCCTGGACCGTTGGCAACATCCTTGCCCGCTACCGTATACAAGGTTTTTCATACTATTCTATATTTTCATATCAGGGACGGAGTCATTAAGGCTTCGAGCGGGGCATTCGCCCCCTCTCTCGAAGAAATTGGTTTATTTATAAATTTGCCCTCCCAATTTCAAATATTTATAATTTGACCCCCTAATCTCAAATTCTGGCTCCGTCCCTGTACAGGTGTATAACGAAGTGAAGAATACTATGGGATCCAATCTCAATACAAGACTTCAAGGTGGCTTTATTATTCAGAAAGCTGCTCGTCCACGTTCAACAGGGCATCTCCAGCTTCGGAACCCAAATCCAAACGAGACTCCCAAGGTGTGGTTCAACTATTTCAAAGAACCAGAGGACTTGAAAATGTGTGTACAAGGTATGGAAACCGTCATCAAGGTTGTGGATTCGAAATCGTTTTCGAGGTTCCGTTTTCCGTCGATTTCGACACCGGACCTTATGAACCTGACGGCGGCACTTCCCGCGAACCTTAGGCGAAGACACCCAAATACAGCAACGTCTTTGGAACGATTCTGCAAAGACACTCCGACGACATTCTGGCATTACCATGGGACCTGCCAAGTTGGTAAGGTGGTGGATAATGAATACAGAGTCATCGGCGTTGATGCTCTTAGGGTTATCGATGCTTCTACCTTTCATACCACGCCTGGAACTAATCCTCAAGCCACGGTTATGATGCTCGGCAGGTAAACATTCAATCGAGTCGAGTTAAATTTTTTTTGAGTTAGTCGAGTTGATGATTTCTGTTTTATAATTTAAATTTTATTTGAAATTTTTCGAGTCGAATTGTTCGAGTTAAGAGTAGGATGTGTGAAGCTTGTCGCTTGGAAAAAAAAAGTAATGAGTTAATCTCAACCATCCATTTAATCCATCCAACGATCGAAAAAAGTGTAAAACTCATAGTTTTGCATTGTGTGTAAGTGGATCTTAACCCTATATATAGGGTTAGGATCAACTTACACAGTGTAAAACTCTTTAAGTTTTACACGTTTTTTGGATCGTTGGATGAGGAAAATGGATGGCTGAGATTAACTCCTTACTTTTTTCCCCAAGTGATAATCTTCCCATATTCTACTGTTAATCTCATCCATCCGTTTCACTCATCCAACGATCCAAAAACGTGTAAAACTTAAAGAGTTTTACATTGTGTAACTGGATCTTATCCCATATATATATATCGGTCAAAATTGAGAGAGTTGACTCGAGTTTGAAAATTATTCCACTAATTACTAAAATTTTTGAGTTATTCAAATTTCTAATTTATAACTTAAACTTTATTTGAAATTTTTTAAGTAAGTCGAGTTTATGAAATTACATGTCAAATTTTATCAAATCAAGTGAAAAAATATGATTTTTTTTTAAGTTTGAGTCAATTTTTTCTTTCCTTTTTTTGCTAGGCAAATTTATTATATTAGAATTTTTTCTTTCCTTTATTTTTATAAATAGTTATTGTACAAAAATTCATATATAACATATATTTATACGATTAAATTTTGATGCAGAGTTATGGGAGTACGAATTCTAAGAGATAGACAAAGATAGACAATTAAGTGATCGTGTGTGCTTTTTGTAATCTATTTATTTATTTTTATATTTCCACATGATGAAAAAATGTATCCTTTTATCGTTGTAATAATGAAGCACAAGATTTTTCTATTTCTACACATGTTCCTTTTTCTAAATTTGATATTCAGTTATATTTTCAAAGGTATAACATTTGAAAAATAAACAAATAGGTATAAAATTTGACAATAAACGTCTTTTCAAAGGTCTAAATTTCGACATACGACGAGAATCGATTTAGATTTGTCGAGACGTACAAAACGAGAATTACATCAAGAGAGACAAATTGTGTTGCTGACTCTATTGCCAAGCAGGGAATGAATGCACCACTAGGTTTTACGTTTTTGGCTTTGCCATCGTTTGAACATATTTAAGTGAGAGACTGTTTTTTTTGTTGTCCTTCGATTTTCAAAGTTTCGCCCTGACTAATTCGGATCGATCCGCATTGCACACGTGGCTTTAAAATTATGAGCGAATATTTTATATATTGTCGGTGTAGAATTTTTACACAAGCATCTCTATTTTAATTCTAAACCCTTAAACACTAAATCATAAACCCTATAACATAAATAATTAAACTAAATCCCTAAACCCTGAAACGATGCCATCCACAGAAAGCACACACCATGAATTCCGGATCATGAAAACTTTTCTTCTAGTTGTTTTTGCTTTCCACACTTATTTTGCCATGCTATAAATATGCGTCTCTCATTCTCATTGCATTCATATAATAATATTTTACGGGTTTTTATAATTATTAGGTTAGATTTTGGAGGAAATACAGAATGGAAACGGGGTCATGGAGGTCCCTAGGGGCTCTTCTTCTTGTTATTTTCACTTTGGACCCTTACTTTTGTCTCGCCGAGGAAGGTAATTTCATGACTTTCCCGTTCATATTTATAGCCGGTTTATATTTATACACGATTTTATTGATGGAAGAGTCTGTGACTGAAATACTAAGTTCTTAAGATCTAAATCCGATACATTAAATGATATTGATGTTTAAATATGATGCAATTGTAAAAATATGTAATATATGTTCCCGTTCTATCATGTCTTTAAAAAGATTTTAGAAAATGATATATAAGATAATATTTTGGTTCGATTTTTGATTAAATAAATACGAATTATTTGATAGGGAGAATATGTCCTCTCAAATTATGTTTATTGAGCTTAAATGTTTTATACTGAGCTATTGAGCTAGTTTTTGCAGCTCCACATTACAGCTTTGTTCAAGAAGCAACCTCAGCTCCTCCGGTTTCATACCATTCGTACATTGTGGTTGGTGGAGGAACCGCCGGTTGTCCCTTAGCTGCAACCCTGTCGGAAAAAGCCAACGTTTTAGTTCTAGAAAGAGGAGGGTCTCCCTATGCCAAACCAGGCAAAACAGACAAAGTAAACTTCTTGCTTGGACTTTACGATACCTCGAACGATTCGTATGCTCAACAATTCATATCGGAGGATGGAGTATTCAACCACAGAGCACGCGTTCTCGGTGGCGGTTCGGTCATCAATGCAGGGTACTACTCACATGCCGACCCCGAGTTCATAAAGGAAACCAGTCTGGATGAAGCTTTGGTGAAAGATTCGTATCGGTGGGTTGAAAGGAAGTTGGCATTCGAGGCACCTGTGTTGCAGTGGCAATCCGCGGTGAAGGACGGGTTGCTTGAAGCCGGGGTTTTACCGGACAACAAGTTTACGTATCAACACATCAAGGGGACTAAAATTGCTGCCACCATTTTCGACAAGAATGATCATAGACATACTGCTGCTGACTTGCTCGAGTATGCTGACCCAAAGAATATTAAGGTTTACTTGCATGCCACGGTACACAAGATCATTTTTGCAACAGAAAGTGGATCACGAAAAAGAGCAACAGGGGTGATATATCAGGATGCATCGGGAGTACAGCACGAGGCGTATTTGACGAAAGACTCGAAAAGCGAAATCATCGTATCATCGGGTGCCATTGGAAGCCCACAACTTTTGATGCTGAGTGGTGTTGGACCTCCCCATCAGCTTCAGGCAATGGGCATAAAGTTGGTGCTGGACCAACCCATGGTTGGCCAAAACATGGCCGATAATGCAATGAACAGCATTGCTGTTCCATCCCCTTTGCCCGTCGAGGTCTCACTCCTTTCCACCGTCGGCATAACGCAGTCCGGTTACTATATCGAAGCATGGAGTGGACTGAATTTGCCTCCTTCAAGTGGACAGATGAGAACACCCGTGCCCCCTATCGTATACAAGGCGTATAACGAATCAAGGATTAAGGTTGGACCCTTCGACACAAGAATTGAAGGTGGCTATATTGTTCAGAAATTCGGTCGTCCACTTTCGAAAGGCCATATCGAGCTTCGGAGCACAAACCCGAACGAGACTCCCAAGGTGTGGTTCAACTATTTTAAAGAAGCAGAGGACTTGAAAATGTGTGTACGAGGCATGGAAACCATGATCAAGGTTGTGAACTCCAAATCCTTTTCGAGATTTCGGTATCCATCGGTCTCGACACATGATCTTCTGAACCTAACAGCGGCACTTCCCTTGAACATTAGGCCTAGACATCCAGATACTGCAACGTCTTTGGAACAATTCTGCAGAGACACTGCTACGACATTCTGGCATTATCATGGGAGCTGCCAAGTTGGTAAGGTGGTGGATACCGATTACCGAGTCATCGGCATTCATAGTCTCCGGGTTATCGACGCTTCAACCTTTCATGTCACACCTGGAACTAATCCTCAAGCCACGGTTATGATGCTTGGAAGGTAACATTTGTACCATTTCTTGTACAAAAATTCATTATGTATATATGTGTGTATATATATATATGATTAACTTTTGATGCAGAGCCATGGGAGTACGAATTCTAAAAGACAGACCTGAATGATGAAATTCGTCTGCCCCTCCACGATGTCCGCTTCGTGCCCCTTTCCTCAAAACTTGTCACCTGATGATAGTTTTTTTTAATAGTATTTACTACCATTTCCACTTCTTATGTCCAAGTTTTGTTTCCGTCTCTTGTAATTTATGTATTTAATTAACAATACAAATCAAATTATATTGAATAGTTATATTTTTATTAATTATGAAATTTAATTTTATGGTAATAAACCAAAGGTAAATAGAAAATTTAATTTGATTTAAAATTTAAAGTGTATCATTTAAAAATGAACTTTTTTGACAAATTGAATATTTAATTTTTTTTCAATATTTTTTATTAAGGGCCGCAACCACGATCGTAATATCGCTATGCAGTAGCGATATCGTCCGAAACTACGATACTGCAACTGTTATGTCTATAATAGCACATGTCTTAAAAAAATTCACAAGTACACATTTGTTATATCTGCAATCATGATAAACACAACGTGAACAAAAACACGACCACATCTGTAATTTAAATTCTTGATTAAGAATCTAATTTTTTGATTTATTCTATTACCACCAAAATTTCAAAAACGAGACTCTTATAATCACCTTAAAATATTAAAGAAAAACTTCATCCTGCAGCTCCACGTTATAGTTAATTTTTCCCATGAAGCAAAATCTTATTTAATCAATCTGCTAAAATTAAGGGAGATCAGATTGAATATTAAAGATGTTTATAGTATTCATTTTGTGTAGATTCAAATTATGTACAAAAACTTCTCATTTAATATAAAAAAAATCAAAAATAGTCCAAGTAAAACCATTAATGTGTACACGTGTTATTTTCTCGACGTAAAAATAAGAAAAGATTAAATTAAGTAAAAGTTAACACGTTGATATATTATACTCCATTCGAATTGAAAAAAATTATATTTGTGACATGTTTTAATTATCTTTTCAATTGTATTCAAAATTATTTAAATCTCCGAGGTATGAGCATATTTAAACGGGAGACCACTTGTTTTAGTTATACGGTTATATTTGAAGCAAAGCAAAAATAGTAAACACGCCCTTATTCTGCTTTTGCCACACTATAAATTTGCACATCTCATTCTCATTTCATTCATATTATATTTTATGTGTTCATAACTATCCTATTAGATTCTCTAGGAAATAAAGAATGGAAAGGGAACCGTGGAGCATTCTCAAGGCCCTTCTTGTTGCTGTTTTTGCCTTGCACCCTTACTTTTGCCGTGCAGATAAAGGTATTCTCAACACTTGCACGATTTCGATACCGATCGAAGAGTCCGTCAGTCGAATTTAATGTATTTTTTGCAGATCCACGTTACAGCTTTGTTCAAGAAGCAACCTCAGCTCCTCCGGTCTCGTACCATTCCTACATTGTGGTTGGCGGAGGGACCGCCGCTTGTCCCTTATCCGCAACCCTTTCGGAAAAAGCCAACGTTTTAGTTCTAGAAAGAGGAGGGTCTCCCTATACCAGACCAAGCATAACAGACAAAGTGAACTTTGTGGTTCAACTTTACGAAGAAAACAATAACGAATCATATGCTCAACAATTTTTTTCCAAGGATGGAGTATTCAGCCACCGAGCACGTGTTCTCGGTGGCGGTTCCGTCATCAATGCAGGCTATTACTCACATGCCGACCCCGAGTTCATAAAGGAAACCGGTTTCGATGAAGCTTTGGTGAAAGATTCATACCAGTGGGTTGAAAAGAAGCTGGTATTCGAGGCGCCTGTGTTGCAGTTTCAATCCGCGGTGAAGGATGGGTTGCTTGAAGTTGGGGTTTTACCATTCAACAATTTTACGTTTGAACACATCAAGGGGACTAAAATTGCCGGAACCCTTTTCGACCATGATGATCATAGACATAGTGCTGCCGACTTGCTCGAGTACGCTAACCCGGAGAATATTAAGGTTTACTTGCATGCCACGGTACACAAGATCATTTTCACAACAGAAAGTAAGTTCCACTAATAAGCACAAATTATTACTTTAGATTTGAGTTCCAAGGTCCAACACTTTTCCTTATACATATGTGCATATAGCCAATGGATCAAGACCGAGAGCAACAGGGGTGATATACCAGGATGCAGCTGGCGTGATCCACAAGGCATTGTTAACGAAAGACCCGAAAAGCGAAATCATCGTATCAGCAGGTGCAATTGGAAGCCCACAGGTGTTGATGCTGAGTGGCATTGGACCTGTCCCTCAGCTTAAGGCAATGGGCATAGAGTTGGTGATGGACCAACCCATGGTCGGCCAGAACATGGCCGACAATGCCTTGTGTGGTATCATGGTTCCATCCCCGGTGCCCGTCGAGGTTTCACTCCTTTCCACTGTTGGCATAACGGAGTTTAGTAACTATATTGAAGCATGGAGTGGACTGAATTTGCCCCCTTTCACCGGCCTCGCGACAATCCCCATGCCCTCTATCTTATACCAGGTTCTTGTTACTATTTTATATCTCCATATGTTTTCTCTGTTATTGTGGCTAGAACCTAGAGGCTAGTGTTTAACAACGGTTACGGTTACGGACTTACGGTTGCAGCTGTATACCCAATCACGGATTCCGGTCGGACCCTCCCCCGATGATACAAGATTTCAAGGTGGGATTATTGTTCAGAAAACTGGTCGTCCAACTTCAACAGGCCAAGTCGAGCTTGTGAGCACAGATCCAAACGAGCCACCAAAGGTGAATTTCAATTATTACAAAGAACCAGAGGACTTGCAAAAGTGTGTACAAGGCATGGAAATCATCGTCAAGGTGTTGGATTCCCAATCGTTTAAGAGATTCCGGTATCCCGCAATCACGAACGAAGAACTTATGAATCTAACAGCGATACTGTCCTCGACTGCTAAACCTAAACATCAGAATACTACAACGTCGATGGAGCAATTCTGCAAAGACACTGTCTCCACATTCTGGCATTTCCATGGGAGCTGCAAAGTTGGTAAGGTGGTGGACAGTGATTACCGAGTCATCGGCGTCGATGCTCTCCGGGTTATCGACGCTTCAACGTTTCATGCCACGCCCGGAACTAATCCTCAGGCCACGGTTATGATGCTCGGAAGGTAACATTTGTACAATTTCTTGTTCCTTTCAACTTCATACATAGTTGTTGTACAAAAATTTCAGACATGATTAACTTTTGATGCAGGTACATGGGAGTACAAATTCTGAAAGACAGACCTGTATGAAGGAAAAACATATGTTTGGGATGGAATTGGTCTTGGTCTTGGTCTTGGCCTGGCCCCTCCTTTATGTCTCCTTCCCTGTCCCTTTCCTCAAAACTTGTCACCTAATGTTATTTTGAATTGCTTTTTCCTTTTTAATGCATGTTACCATTTCCACTGCTTATGCCCAAGATTTGTTTTTATTTCTTGTGATTATATATTTAATTGACAATAAAAATCAAATTAATATTACATTAAGTTACAATTACTTGTATTTTTATTAGGGTTAAAAACATAAATGGTCACTAAGCTATCTAAAAAATATAAAATGTTCACCGAACTTTATGTATTTTACCCTTTTTTTACTATGGAAATTAAATTTATGATAGTAATTCAAAGTTTAATAAAAATTTAATTTGATTCAAAAAATTTAAGTGTATTAAAAATGAAAAAAACTGATGATTTGGGTTATGTAATATAATTAACAATATAAAATTACTTACGTTTAACAATAAAAATCGAATTATATTACATTAAATTAAAGGGTAATTATTTGTTAAACTAGCGGTGGAAACTTTTAGTTTTCACAAGCGCCTTAGTTTTAGAGTTTAGGGACTTAGTTTAGGGTGTATGGTTTATGAGTTTAAGTGTATGGGTTTTGAATTTAGGGATAATGGTTGGAATTTATAATTTAGGGTTATAATTTAGGGTCTATAGATTAATACTTAAATCCTCACCATATTACCCTAAAAACTAAACTCTAACCTCTAAAGCCCAAATTCTAACCTTAAACCTTAAATTCTAACCACTATCCCTAAATTCTAAAAACATACACTTAAATCCTTAAATCTTACAAACTAAACTAAGGCGTTTGTAAAAAATTTCAGTTTCCACCGGAAAATTAAATTTTTATGGTAATAAATTCAAAGTTAGATAATTTTTTTTTTAAATTTGATTCAGACTTTTGAAGTGTATTAAAGATTAAAAAAAAGTGTTGAATTGGGTTTTTTATAGAATAAGTAAAATTAATATGATAATTTCATTCTTTTAGAATAGGATAATGACATCGATGTGCAATGTGTCCTTTGTATTTTGTTTTCGTCTTAAAATGTCAAACACATACACACATAGGTCGGCTTTGAAATAATTTAGCTTTTTTTCTTTTTCAAGACAAAAGAAAACACACGAGGCACTCTTATATGAGCTCAAAAGTTTCGACAGATCCAAGAAATCTCAATAATTAAAATTTTTAGTTAAGATAATTTTAAATTATAAGTATTAAATCAACTTAAATATAGAACAGCAATGATATACATGTCACTAAATGAATAAATACAATACAATGAACATGATAGCTGAATAAATTTTTGTTAGAAAAATAGCTGCAATAATAATTCAAGTATAATAGAATATCGTAAGAAAAATAAACAATAATAAATTAAAATAGAATTTAAAATTGGACAGAGTTGAAAATCAAAAGAACTTTTGTTGAGGCTTGTATGAACAGTTTTCGCTTCTCCTCGCTGCTATGAGTAACATTGGACATCGGTCTCCCAAGATACAACAATAATTAATAAGTCATGTCACTTGGTGAATAGACATGATTGAATGAATATAATTTTAAACCAATAATTAATCAATTTCGTTCGTTGTATTGTGAAGCAGAGATCCTATGTTTATTTGCTTTTTGGAGTTTGTGGCTAGCGAGTATCAAGAAGGTGTTCAATGATAAATCAGGGAGTTTTTAGGACCTTATTTTTTTATCGTTATGATGAGCGCTTTGTTGTGATATAAGGAGGCGAAAGAGAAGGAAAAACGGACCAAGGCAGAGAGTCTTCTTTGGTAGCTTCAGTCTTGTTTTCATTAAAGCAAAAGGGAAGAGAAAGGGTGAGGAGCGTTAGTTGTCTAAGTTTCTGAGGTTGTTCTCTCGTATGCTTTGTGTTCTGTGGTGATAGCACTTTGTAAACTGTTGTAACCTTTCCTCAAGTTGTATGTACTCTTTTCCTCCGTTTAGGGGTAGGGGGTTTTTAAGGAGACATGCAACTCTGAGTTTTCTTATAATAAAATGCTATTTGCTGAGCAAAAAAAAGTGACATGACTTATTATTAACATGTATATTCACAATGACATGACTTATTATCAATAATATTCAACTAATAGCTCATCTCCTTGTGTCCTGGTGGCAAAGGTTGATGTTTATCATCCCTTAGGACCTGGGTTCGAGCACTAGTAATGCATGTTGTGTGTGCTGTCTTTGAAAAGACTAAGAAAGTTGAACAAATGCTACCCTTGCATCGCACCAACATATTCAACTAATATAAATATTATTTTTTCAACAATCCCCCATATGAATAAAATTTATCAATAAAAACATTGACTCGATCCGGTGATAGATTCTACGTTCGATATTTGTATAGATTTTATGTCTGTGATGTTTGTGTAAGCGATGACATATCTCACACAAATACCTTACTGACAAGAATTTTTGGTTCTCATGGTTATGTTCATATAGCCTTGGACATCTCCTGGTTCTGCAAGAGCTTAGAGAACTATGCTCCACTAGTCTCCTTAAAGCGGCTTCACTTCACTCTCACATAGGTGACTTATGTTGTTCGGCTCACCGAAACACATAGTGGTCATTAAAAGCATTGCTTAACCTTTTATATATTTTAATCATTGTTTTTATCATAAGAATGGACTTGGGATTAAGACTCCCACAGTGACCTCAAAAGGTATATGCAAATAGGTTGTCCCATTGAACCTAGATCTTGGGATCTATAGTTAACTAAATTTTGTTTTCCTTCACATAGCGCCTTAACAATTCATGGCTTCAGCCCCATTCCTTTCGATGTTTTATTAACTTGATCTCGATTTAACCCTTTAGTTAGTGGATCTGCAATGTTATCATTTGATCTTACAAAATTAATAGAGTAACTCCAGCTGAGATCAGTTGTCTAACTATTGTATGTCGACGACGCATGTGTCTCAACTTACCATTATACATTGTGTTATGTGCTCTACCAATTGTTGTTTGGTTATCACAATATATGCATATTGTGGGCACGAATTTTGGCCATTCAAGAATATCCTCTAAAAAGTTTCGTAGCAATTTTACCTTTTCTCCAGATTTGTTTAGAGTTACAAACTCAGATTCCATTGTCGATCCGATTATAACAGTTTGTCTTGAAGATTTTTATGACACAGCTCCTCCCCCTAATGTGAAAATATAACCACTTGCGTCTTTGGTATCTTGAATATCATATATACAACTAGCATCAGAGAATCCTTCTAACACAGTAGGATCTCTAGAATAATGCAATCCATAATTTTGAGTATATCTGAGATATCTTAATATCCTAACAACCACTTTCTAGTGGTCCTTCCCTGGATTACTTGTGAATCTACTTAAAATGCTCACAGTGAAAATACTATCAGGTTTAGTGTAACTCATAAGGTACATTAGACTACTTATGACTCTTGCATATTTCACTTGATCAATACTTTCACTTTTGTTTTTGGACAGATGTTAACTTGTATCTATTGGAGTTTTGGCTACACCAAAATTATTTTTGCCAAATTTTTTATGTATATTGTTTATATAGTGTGATTGAGGTAATACGAGACCATCATATGTCCTTTTGATTTGAATGCTTAAAATGATGTAAGCAAGTCCTATATCTTTTATGTCAAATTTTGAGTTTAACATATTTTTTTTATATTTTACTATTTTATTGTCATTTTCAATAATGAGTATGCCGTCAACATATAAGCATAAGATTACATATCCATCAATAGTGGTTTTGACATACACACATTTGTCACACTCATTGATTTTAAATCTATTAAATATCATGACATTGTCAAATTTCTCATGTCACTGTTTTAACGCTTGTTTAAGTCCATACAAAGACTTCACTAATTTACAAACTTTCCTTTCTTGCCTTGGAGCTACATTACCCTCAGGTTGTTTCATGTAAATTTTTCATCAAGATCTCCATTTAAAAAAGTCGTCTTAATATATATTTGATGAACATCAAAATTTCGCAAAGTGGCAATAGCATGTATCATCCTTATAGAAGTTATTCTTGTTACAAGAGAAAATGTATCAAAGTAATTAAGACATTCCTTTTGTCTATAACCTTTTATAATCAATCTTGTTTTGTACTTATCAATTGTTCTATTTGCTTTCATTTTTTGTTTGAAAATTTTTAATGGTTTAATTCTTTGAGAAAAATCCACTAATTTTCACGTATGATTTTACATGATGGAATCATTTTCACTCTTGATAACATCTTTTCAAAAAATACTTTTAGATGAGTGTATAGCTTCACTATAAGTTTGAGGTTCAGTCTCTATCATATAGATTAAAAAAAGCTGATCCAAAAGATTTTACCACCCTTGCTCGTTTAGTTCTTCTTGGCTCTGTCTCGACTTCAACCTCTTGTTTAGAGTCTTGACTATCAATAATCTTTAAAGTTCGTTTCTTTGAACTTGATCCAACTTTTCTAATTTTACAAGGGAATATATTTTTAAAGAACGAGGTATTTTTAAATTTTAATATCATATTTTTATGAATTTCATGATTCATTGATTCATGTACAAGAAACTGATATGAATTGCTATGGTATGCATAACTAGTGAAAATACAATCCAGTGTTTTAGGACCTATTTTTATTTGTTTCAGTAAAGGAACTATTAACTTTGCAACACCCCCACACTTTCAAGTAGTTGTAGGAAGATTTCTTACCATTCCATAACTCATATGGTGTCTAATCTTTTTTTGTGCGACATTTTATTTAAAACGTAATTTGCTGATAAAATAATTTCTCTCCACATGTTTTGTGACAATCCAGAACTTTCTAGCTTTGCGTTCATCATTTTCTTTAGGGTTCGATTTTTCCGCTGTGCTATTCCATTGGATTAAGGAGAGAATCTTATTTTTCTCTACATTTTTCTTTAACTTTTAAAGTAACATTTTGTTCTCGACCCAATCAACGCCCAAACCTCTTCCGACTCTTGCAATTGTATGGGGATACTGTTGTCTGCCTTTATCATTATTATCGCCGCCTCCAACTTGGTGACAACCAGACTGCTTAGGTAGTTAGGTTGGAGTTTGATATAACCATCATTGAATTTTGGGAGTTGGGATTTTGAATATGGTGGGGTATTATTCAGCTGTTTGTATAGCATTTAGTATTATTTTTGTTGCTTTTTTGTTTTTAAAATTTCGTCTGATTAATACGGATCGACCTACATCGCACATTTAATTTCTGTGGATGAGTTTTTAAATAAAAACTTTCTCCATACACAACGTCTCAAACTCTAGACCTCTTGCGATACCAAACTGCTTACCAAACTAGACTTATCCAATAGAATAAGTAAAATTAATATTAAGAAAAGAGAGAAGATGTCAACCGAAAACTTTTAACTACTTGCTCTAGAGGTTGTTCACAGACAGTTAGTCACGGCATTATTTAATACTCCATCAACTCTACGTGAAAAACGTGCGGGTGATAAAACTGTCTGGGTTTTGGTTAGATTTACGTCGTTTTCTAATTTCTATTATTGGTGAGGCAAGCAAAGCTGAAGAACGGCGTAAAGGAAGGAAGGTGTGCATTTAAGAGGGAGGCCGAGGTCATTGGAAGCAAAGCATTGAGAAATACGCCATGGATATGGGATTATGGAGTTTTCTTAAGGCTTTCCTTCCTTTTGTTTTTGCTCTGAACCCCTACTTTTGCCTCTCACAGACAGGTTTGGAACTCTTGTGCTGATTATTCTTTTGTTTCATAACAACGTTGTTTATTGTACTATTCAATTTGAGCATCATCTATGTCAAAATTCACTCTAACTTTAGAAATATTTTAGTTATTAGTATGTTCGTTTGTGTATTGTACTGTTAATTTTTGACGGTATTCATTTACCGGTGAATGGAAAAACTTTCTTAAGATCTAAATGGTGAAAAAAATTTCAACACTGGAGAATGAATATGTTGAGAAACTTGCTCCATCTAACGATGGAAGAAGAAGATCGGCAAGAGAAAAATTAAAATTTTTTTGTGTGATTCATGGATTTGGAGGCACTTTCCGGTAAAATGAAAGTTATATTCGGACTTAGGAAGCGAGACGGAGTGACTAGTGACATTTGGTACCGAACGACAATAATAGTGAACGATGGAGTGACAAAAAATGTTTAATGTCCAAAATAAGTTTAAAGTAAAGTTTAAAGTAAAGTTCAGTGATGATTTATGTAATTTACCCTTATAATTTTAATGGTAGTTTAAAAGGTTAAGACTCCATTTTTGCAGCTCCACATTACAGTTTTGTTGATGAAGCGACCTCGGCTCCGCCTGTCTCGTACCACAACTACATTGTAGTCGGTGGAGGAGCAGCCGGTTGTCCGTTGGCCGCAACTCTATCGGAAACCGCCAACGTTTTAGTCCTAGAAAGAGGAGGGTCTCCCTATCGCAAGCCTGGTGATACAGACAAAGGCAACTTCTTGCTTACTCTTTTAGATCCCACGCCCGATTCATATGCTCAAGCATTCATTACGGAAGACGGAGTATACAACCACCGAGCACGCGTGCTCGGTGGTGGCACCGTATTCAACGCAGGGTTTTACTCCCATGCTGAACCTGATTTCATAAAGGAGTCCATTTTGGATGAAACTTTGGTACAGGATTCGTATCGGTGGGTTGAAAAGAAGGTGGCATTCGAGGCACCGGTGTTGGAGTGGCAATCTGCATTTATAAATGGATTGCTTGAAGCTGGGGTTTTACCATATAATGGGTTCACGTATGACCACATTAATGGTACTAAAATTGGTGCAACGATTTTCGATACGGATGATCGTAGACATAGTGCAGCTGACTTGCTCGAGTACGCTAACCCGAAGCAGATCAAGGTTTACTTGCATGCCACGGTTCATAAGATCATTCTTACAACAGAAAGTATGGTTATAATATATATATATATACAGTGTTTATAAGTAAAATATTCAAATGTTCATGTTAAATCTTGTACCTGTATATGAATTTAGGCACTAGATCACGACCGAGAGCCGAAGGGGTGATTTTCGAGGATGCATTCGGAGTAAAGCACACGGCATTTTTGACAAAAGACCCCAAGAGTGAAATAATCGTATCGGCAGGTGCCATCGGAAGCCCGCAGCTGTTGATGCTGAGCGGAATCGGACCTGCCAGTGATCTCGAGGCACTTGGCATAGAGGTGGTGATCGACCAACCTATGGTTGGCCAAGGCTTGGGCGACAATTCATTGAACGGTCTTATTATTCCTTCTCCTGTGCCTGTTGAGCTCTCACTTATTTCTAGTGTGGGCATATCGCAGCCTGTTAACTATATCGAAGCAGGCAGCGGATTGAATTTGGCTCCTTCGTTCGGATTCGAACGGATTACCAAACTCTTGCTCCCTTTCTTAAACCAGGTTTTGACATGCTATTACATGGCTCTGCATATGTTTTTACAATTCACCAATGTTTAACAATGGTTGTGGTTTCTACATGTATGTATGTATGTACCTGTGCAAAGACTACGGTCGGTTCCTTATTCGATACAAGGCTTAAAGGTGGCATTATTGTTCAGAAAGTTGCTCGTCCGATTTCGAGAGGCCATATTGAGCTTCGGAGCACAGATCCAAACCAGACTCCCAAGGTGAGGTTCAATTACTTCCAAGAGCCAGAGGACTTGAGAAAGTGTGTTCAAGGCATGAAGACCATAATAAACATAGTAAACTCGAAAGCCTTTTCGAGATTTCGTTATCGAACAATCTCGACCCAGCTTCTTCTGACTCTTGTGGCTGCACTTCCTTTGAACCTAAGACCAAGAAGTCTTGCTACTGCACTGTCTTTAGAACAATTCTGCAGAGACACTGTCATGACATTCTGGCATCACCATGGAGGCTGCCAAATTGGTAAGGTTGTGGATCAAGATTATCGAGTACTCGGCGTGGACGGCCTTCGGGTTATCGATGCTTCCACCTTTAGTTTCACACCTGGAACTAATCCTCAAGCTACAATCATGATGCTTGGAAGGTAATATATATAATTTGCACCATTTCTTGTCTCATGTTCATATGCACCTTGCCTATATAAATAGTTAATGAACTTTTTATGCAGAGCCATGGGAGTACGAATTCAGAACGATAGACACTCCTAGAGAAGGAAGTAGATAAGTTTGTCTCGCCTCGTATGATACGAGTCGTATCTTGGCATGATCAATTATGCGAACATGATTTATTGAATAAGAAGTTCTTGAAAGGATCTAGAAGATAAGCTCTTAGTTAATTGAATAGAGAGTGAAAAAAAGAGACGATACTATCACACATTTTATTAATGAACCTGTAATATCTCAAGGAGACCAGGTGATATATATACAATGGATGTCTGAGTTAGCTTGAGAACGGTATTCTAACAGACTAACAACACTAACAACTTTCCTAACCGTCTTAGCCAACTCATAGCCATCCAACGGTCATTTTACAGAAGACACTTACAATACACTAACCTTTGAGATGGCGAATCAATAGCATATGTAACTTTGATATGGCGAAGAAAAGGAAGCACATAATGGAATTAAGCTGTCCAAAACTATAAAGCACCGGTACTGAGAAATATTAAAGATGTATAAAGTACAGTTTAGATATTTCTCAGTATTTCATCACCTTATTTTTTTTATTCTTCTATTCTTCCACAGTTTTTTTGGTCTTTTTCTAGTTTCTTTTCATCTTTCTCTTGCTCACGTGATTCAATTATAAGTATATAAGTATGTGTGATGTCATGTTCACATAAATTTTTTATGATATTTTATTTTTACATTTTTTATAATATAAAATTTATTTTATATTTATTGTATCTATACCGTACTTGTACCATGTAATTTTTAAAATTACAATTTTTCGTACTCGTTTCTATCATGTATTCGTATTTGTATCCATATCAGTGCAACATAGGTCCAAAAGTCTTTCGGGGTATATCCACAACATATGGCAGTTCTTTCTATGGTCAAATGTCGGTTCTTAAAACAATACGATAAACGAATTACATTATTATCGGGATAGAAATCGTTTGCCTCCTTATCATGCCCTCTTTTATGTCCCACTTTAAAATAGTGGGTTTAGGGTTAAAAGTTTAGGGTTTAAGGTTATGGTTGTGGTTCGGATTTAGGGAATTAGGGGTAGGAAGTATTTTTTAGGGTGTGAGGTTTAGGGTTTATGGTGTGGAAATTAGAGTTAGGATTTAGAATTTAATTTTTAAATGATTTTTAGTGTGGAGCATAGAAGGAGCATGATTTGGGGCAAAGAATTTTTACCTTTATTATCGAGTTTATAATTAATGTATAATCTTGTGTTCAAACTTTGAGATACCCCTACTATTACATTGGATAAGATGTTGCCTCTACTTAAAAATTCGATCCGATTCAACTTTAAATATAATCGTGATTTATGTAACATTCACACACCATACAACCCTTATAATGACTCTTCTCTCACCTACCACGGACGGACTATAAGTAAAGTGTAGGAACATATACAGTGGCGGATGTATATAGTGTCTTGGGTGGGCCTGTGTGTTGCGGAATGCGGTCGTCGGATAGAGCAAAAACGCAACTGATAATTTGAGAAAATAACAATGAAGATAAAGGAGACACAGATTTTACGTGGAAAACCCCTAAATAATATAGGGTAAAAACCACGGACAAAGGTAGAAGAATTTCACTATGAGAAAATAGGAATTACAACTTCTCTCAATCTAACAAGGAGAAAACAATGACAATTCTCTCTTGATAAAAAGGAGAAAACAACTCTATGAAAACTCTCTAATTTCTCTAGTATTGAGAGGAGGTTAGAATGATTTGGGATGTGTAAGAATGGCAAATGGCTAGGCTATTTATAGTTGAGCTTTAGGGACTAACTTATAAATAACCTAAAGTTTAGGGACCAAAATTGTGATTTTCCCATGCCATTTTTCAATCTTGGCTGCACCTGCCAAAATTGAAATTTCCCATTTTCAATTTTGGCTGCCACCACATTGCTTGACTTTCTACAATCTCCCACTTGAAGATTTGATTGGAACAATCATATCTTCACACCATTCTTTCTACCTCGTACTTTCCATGTTGCTTACGTCTCTAACAAGCCACAAGAGGATTGACACCAAGTAAACTTATCAGTGTTGATTGCTTTTGTCATGAAATCTGCTATGTTGTCATCGGTATGGATCTTCTGCATATCTATCGTCCCTTCTTCCACTTTCTCACGAATGAAGTGGTATTGGACCCGAATGTGTTTTGTTCTTGAGTGAAAAGCAGGATTCCTTGCAAGATGCAAGGCGCTCTGACTGTCACAAAACAAAGAGACATTCTCTTGTTTGTGCCCGAGCTCCTCCAATAGCATTTTCAACCATATTGCTTCTTTACTGGCTTGTGTAGCTGCTACATATTCTGCCTCCGTTGTTGACGTAGCCACAACCGATTGCAGTTTTGAAACCCAGCTTACAGCTCCACCAGCAACTGTAAACACATACCCTGTTGTAGATTTGCTTTTATCCAAATCTCCTGCATAGTCAGAATCGACATACCCGCTGATAAGAAAGTCTGATCCTCCGTAACATAATGCAACATTTAAGGTCCCTTTGATGTATCTCAGGATCCTTTTCACAGCATTCCAATGCTCTCTGCCTGGATTCGCCATGTACCGACTAACCACTCCCACTGCTTGTGCAATGTCTGGTCTTGTACAAATCATAGCGAACATTAAACTTCCCACTGCTGATGCATACGGTACTCGAGACATCTCCATCCTCTCTTCTTCACTGCTAGGACTCATACTGGAGGATAATTTAAAGTTAATAGGAAGAGGGGTATAAATTGGCTTACAATCTTGCATGCTGAATCGTGACAAGATCTTTTTCAAGTAATTCTTTTGTGAAAGCCAAATCTTCCTACTACTTCTGTCTCGGTGAATTTGCATCCCTAGAATCTTGTTTGCTGGTCCCAAGTCCTTCATTTCGAATTCCCTAGCCAGTCGTGCCTTTAAATCTTTAATATGATCTTTGTTGGGGCCTGCAACCAACATGTCATCTACATACAACAGCAATATAACAAAGTCGTTTTCACCAAACCTCTTGAAGTAAGCACAAGGGTCTGCATTAAGTCTGTTGTATCCAAGGCTCATGATGAAGGAGTCAAATCTCTTGTACCAACACCTCGGCGCCTGCTTTAAACCGTACAGAGATTTGTTCAACCTGCAAACCAAGTTCTTCTTTTCTTTTTCTTCAAAACCTTCAGGCTGGAGCATGTAAATCTCTTCTTCAAGATCTCCATGAAGAAAAGCTGTTTTAACATCTAGCTGCTCTAGATGTAAATTCAATGTAGCACACATTGCCAGGACAACTCGAACCGTTGTTAGTCGAACCACAGGAGAAAAGATTTCATTGAAATCAATACCTTCTTTCTGAGCATATCCTTTGACCACCAGTCTTGCACGATACCTCTCCACTTGATCGTCACCATTTCTCTTGATTTTGAAGACCCATTTGTTACCAATTGGCTTCCTTCCTTGTGGTAGTGGCACAAGTTCCCATGTATTATTTTTATGAAGGGCTTCAATTTCTTCTTGCATTGCCGCCATCCACTGCGAAGCATCTGAGTTGTTCATTGCCTCCTCGAATGATGATGGCTCACCGTCCTCCGTTAAAAGGCAGTATGCAACATTACCTTCTATAACATAATCTGAGTGCCAATTGGGGCGTCTTCTCACACGATCTGATTGACGAGTTGTTGGAGCTTCATAATTCTCTGGTTCTGGTTCCTCGAGCTCTGGTTCTGCTTCAGAATAATCTCTCTGTTCAGACTCATTTTCAACATGTATCTGTGTAGTCTCTGGCTTTTCTTTATCAGTGCTATCATCTTCTTCTTTTCTTTGTAGCTTATCTTCTACAAAGATAACATCCCTGCTGATAATCACTTTGCGGGCAGTGGGATCCCACAAGCGATACCCCTTTACTCCATCAGCATACCCCAAGAATTTACATTTTCTGGATTTTGGATCCAACTTTGAAATTTCTTGGGCATTGTACATCACGTACACAATACTTCCAAATATATGGAGGTTTGAATAATCAACTGGTTTACCAGTCCACATTTCCATCGGTGTCTTCAACTCAATTGCAGTTGATGGAGCCCGATTCACCAAATAACAGGCGGTATTGACTGCTTCTGCCCAGAAAGCTTTTTCTAGCCCTGCAGCTCTCAACATTGCTCGTGTTCTTTCTAACAGAGTTCTGTTCATCCGCTCTGCCACTCCATTTTGTTGAGGAGTGTATACTGTTGTGAACTGTCTTTTGATGCCTTCTTTTCTGCAGAAGTCATCAAATTCATCACTTGTATATTCACCTCCATTATCTGATCTGAAACACTTGATCTTATTTCCAGAATCAAGTTCCACCCGCGCTTTAAAAACTTTGAAGGTTGAAAACACATCTGCCTTCCTCTTGATAGGATACACCCAACATCTCCTAGAGTAGTCATCAATGAAGGAGACAAAATACTTTGCTCCGCCTAGGGATGTAACCGGTGCTTGCCATACATCAGAATGAACCAATTCTAGAGCAGCCTTGCCTCTAGAATTTGATGTGTTGAATTTTAATCGATGCTGCTTACTTGTAATACAATGTTCACACAAAGGAAGTGATACCTTTGTTAAACCCGGAAGTAGCTTTTGCTCCACAAGGACTTTCATTCCCTGTTCTGACATGTGTCCAAGTTTCCGATGCCATAACATGGTAGAATCTGAACTACATGAGGCAACAGAGGCTTCAGCTTCTAGCAAAGTCTCTCCCTTCAGCATGTACAAATTTGCCGCTATCTTTTCACCTTTCATCACCACAAGCGCTCCATGGAACACCTTCATGATTCCTTTCTGTGTTTCAATTTTGCTTGCATTATTATCCAACAATCCGTAGGATAATAAGTTTTTCTTCAAGCCTTTCACGTGTCGCACATCTCGAACAACTTTGGTTGTCCCGTCATACATCTTCAATTTGATGGTTCCAACGCCAACAATTTCCAAGGCATGATTATTGCAGCTGTACACAGATCCTCCTGAGATAGGTTCATAATTATAGAACCATTCTCTTCTTGAGGTCATGTGATATGTGGCTCCCGAGTCAATAAGCCATATGTCTGCAAATCTTTTTCTGCCTTCCATGGCTGTTGCTGCTTCACAACAGAGAGCATCTCCATCATCTGAAGTGTTTGCCATATTTCCTTGAGGATTGGAGTTTTTAGGTAAACTCCAACAATCCTTCTTCATGTGACCCTTCTTTCCACAGTTGTAGCACTTTAAATTCTTCTTACTCCTTGACTTTGATCTACCATGATTGTGACTGCTATTTTGGTCACGTTCTGTTGATCTTCCTCTCATCACCGTTAAGGCCTCTGCTTGTTGCAGATTTCCTTGTCTGTCTTCCTTGTTCTTGCGCCGATTTTCTTCTTCCAGAACAGCAGCTGCAACGTCATCGAAGACTAGATCACTTGTAAGGTTATTGTTTGTCAAGTTGATGATGAGTTGATCATACGAATCAGGTAGACTTTGAAGTAGAAGTTCAGCACGTTCTTGTGACTCTATTTTATAGCTTAGGGATGTAAGCTGAGAAAATAGAGTATTCAACGTGTTTAAGTGCTCTGTCACTGAAGTAGATTCTGACATCCGAAGAGTGTACAATTTCCTCTTAAGGAAAATTTTATTGTGCAACGATTTGACCTCGTATAATTTTGCGAGGTGATCCCAAATCTCCTTGGCTGTCTTCTTCTCCTCGATGCTTGATAGTACTTCATCTGCTAATGCTAAATGAAGGTCTGCAATAGCATTCTCGTCCATCTCATTCCATTTCTTGTTATCCGTAAAATCTGCCGGCCTTTCGCTGATAGCCGCTAGACATCCGTTTTTTCTTAGGATGGCCTTTATCTTCAATTTCCACAGTGAGAAATTTCTCCCATTGAACTTTTCAATATCAAATCTCGTTGCCATAGCTTCTATTTCAGATAGCTCCCACTATTTCACCTTTTTGACGTGAATAGTGCCCACCACCTTCAATGAATGAGTAATATCTAACTTACTTTCTTATGATGGAGGATCCACTTTTCAGTGGCAACCAACAGAGAATACGGTAAGTAGATATACACACCCAAATCTGGCTCTGATGCCAATTGTTGCGGAATGCGGTCGTCGGATAGAGCAAAAACGCAACTGATAATTTGAGAAAATAACAATGAAGATAAAGGAGACACAGATTTTACGTGGAAAACCCCTAAATAATATAGGGTAAAAACCACGGACAAAGGTAGAAGAATTTCACTATGAGAAAATAGGAATTACAACTTCTCTCAATCTAACAAGGAGAAAACAATGACAATTCTCTCTTGATAAAAAGGAGAAAACAACTCTATGAAAACTCTCTAATTTCTCTAGTATTGAGAGGAGGTTAGAATGATTTGGGATGTGTAAGAATGGCAAATGGCTAGGCTATTTATAGTTGAGCTTTAGGGACTAACTTATAAATAACCTAAAGTTTAGGGACCAAAATTGTGATTTTCCCATGCCATTTTTCAATCTTGGCTGCACCTGCCAAAATTGAAATTTCCCATTTTCAATTTTGGCTGCCACCACATTGCTTGACTTTCTACACTGTGCCCACCCTGAATTTTTCAAACCTTACACATTTGGCTTCAATTTTCATAATTTTTATGAATTAGTCCTTAAATTTTATGACTTGTGCCCACCCTGAAATTTTGAAATTTTTATGATTTGTACCCATCCTAAAAAAATGTTTTGATTTGTGCCCACCCTCAAAAAAAATTCTGGATCCGCCACTGAACATATACATTCCCATACCCTTGTATTGAACCTTTAGGAGTCCCATAGGTTAAAGGGCAAAGAAGAAAAACAAAATCCTTGAAAGCATGGTTGAAGTTACATAGGGCTGGCAGGTGCCCGACCCTTACGACGCACGTGTACGACTCATTGATTTTTTTAATTTGGAGTAAGTAGAGTAGGTTTGTTTTACCTGAAATAAGTAGATCGAATTTTTCTAACAACATTTTTAGTCTTTTATTTTTTGTTCTCGACTCTATTAACTTTTAACGATGATGCATAAACCATGCAGTTTTTAGTAGGGACGGACGTAAAATTTTCTCTCACGGGTGTGAGTAATTAAAGAGTTATATTAAAATTTTAGGGATACGAACTTAGATGATCGATAAAAAAAATATAGTGTAAATACATGAACTTATGAGCATTTAAAACTTCTAGTGGGTGCGACTGCCCCAGCACACCCCCGGTCCAACCCTGGCTCTTAGATCTTCGTAAATGGCAAGAACTATCTGATAACACAGACACCATTGCAGGCTGCAGCCTTCTAAAGAGAAATTACAAACCTTTTGCTTTATCTGGAGATTTTCCATATGAAATATCATGTCAAATTACATTAATTATACTATTTCTTTTGGTACATTACATGATACAGTAACCATTATGTACCTCAAAATACAAGAAACTTATTAACCATAACCAGATAACCTCATTCACACAATGAAATGCAGTAAAAAATTTCTGAGCCTCAGTTCACCACTCGGCAATTCAATCTCACTTCTCCATTTTCAATCACCCCTACATTTCCAAGTTTCACCATCGACGCTGCGAATTCCCGGAAGAACAAGGTTTGATCATTGGCAAACGACTCAACAATCCATCTAGTCCTGTAGTCACTATAGAGTACTTGATCAGACCCGAACACACCTTTCCTTGCCAATACTTGTTTGTAATAGTTATTATCAAAAGTTGATGCTGTAGAGTCCAGGAACTGCCCTGCATTGCGATCCGTATTCGGTTTCGGGCATTTCTTCCTCAGAGTCTCGGCGAATACAGGGTCCATACTAGTGTCGACGTCGTGGACCGAACTAAAATTACGAAGGCGAGCTTCGAATGAAGAGCAGTGTGAGAATCCTAGGGAGTGACCTCCAGATAGAGCCACCAAATCTTTAGCCCCTAAACCTCTGTTGGCAAAGCTTTGAACAAGTGTTGAAACATTGAAAGTTGGTGCTGGTAAGCTTATGGTTTCGGAAGCTTTGGAGATTCTTCCATCTTTCCTTCCTTTAAGTACATTCCAGAAAGGCCCTCCGGACTATTAAAGATAAAGATTAAACATTTCAAAATTCTATGTTTTGTACGGTTCATACAAGATGAATCAAGCAAAGTTTACCATTGTTACTACATCTCTTGCTGCAATGGTGATTATATCAGCACAAGAAACCGTCTTCGGACATGCCGACTCGAGCTTGGTTTTCGCGTCGTCGATAACGTAGAATGCACGGAGAGAGACGTTGGGAGGGCCGTCTTTCTCCGCTTGGTTTCGCGGTGTAGAGTCTAGCAACACCGATGCATCGCATCCCTGATTAATCAACAAAAACATAGAGCTTTAGACAGGAAACAGATTGACAGTACTAGAGGGAAAACATAAACATTTGTATGTACCCTTATGAAACAGTCATGGAAGAACATCCTGAGAATTCGAGCAGGGACTTTAGTATCAAACATGGAAGCGTTTCGTACGGTGTCTTGTATGATTTTCTCAGCTTGGGGACATGTTTGGTCGTAATAATGAGCATCCAACGCCGCTTTCGACAGTGAAACCGTCATTACAAGGAAAAGCAGCAGAAGAGAGAGTTTGGCCGGTGAAAAAACAGCCATTTGGTATTAAGAAATCTTAGAAGTTGACAAGGAAAAAAGATTAGAAAATGTGATGTGGTATTGGTGAAAGATTCATGGGAGTATATATATAGGTACCATGGGAAAGATTCTCTATGCTTCTAAGTCACTCAAAATTGGGTACAGAATGTGGAAATTTGACACGGTATTTGGTGTACTTTGAGACCAAGTTTATATTTCTACCAACTAATAAACTCTTAAGGCGAACTCAACTAGTGACTCTGGTGAAAAAGATGACGATGTTCAACCTAAAAGACTTAAATTCAAGCACCTATGTGTGCAGGATGTGTCTTGTCAAATTAAAAAAACATGAACAGATATTATCATGTAAATTGTAATCACACCTCTTAAATTTTACTGGATTGCATAATTAATCACACATGTATATTTTAGGCTTAACCATCAAATAGGTGCTCAAACTATGCTCTTTTTTCCAGTTAGGTGCTCAAACTATTTTTCGGGCTAAATTGGAACTTAAAGTTTCATTCAGTGACCCATTTAAAGTTTGCCGTTAATTTTTTTCGTTAAAGGACACTTGTCACCTCTAGAAAAATATAAAATTATATTAAAAATAAATATAATTAATTAATTTTTAAAAATCTCTAAAATTTCTAGATTTTACAAAAAAAATCCAGAATTCTAAAATCCATAAACCCCCAATATCTAAATCACTCGGTTGCCAGACCATCACGGCCATTTTCCTCACCATCCCGTCGCCGGAAATCAACCGACGTCATGCGAATCGACGAAATTGTCGAATGATTCTTTCGAACGATTCTTGACGAACGGTGACAAGAGGGGCAACGAACGACGTGTGGGTTGTTTGGCGAGAGGAGGGCGCTTCATTTCGTAGCCAGCAACGCGGTCGCCGACGGCTGGAGTGGTCGGATTTGGGGGTTTAGGGATTTGGGAACTATTTTGGGAATGTTTGAAACTTTCATGATACATTTTTATTTTTATTTTCTTTTATTAATTTATTTATTTATAATATAATTTTAGATTTTTCTGGAGGTGACACGTGTCCTTTTAACGTAAAAAATTAACGACAAACCTTAAATGGGTCACGGAATAAAATTTTAGGTCCCAATTTAACCCGAAAAATAATTTGGGCACCTAACTAGAAAGAAAAAAAGCATAGTTTGAGCACTTATTTGAGGGTTAAGCCTATATTTTATGTGGATGTTACATTTAAATAATTATTTTGATTTCTCATGTGTTACTTGTTCTAAATAATATTTTTTTCTTTTAATTTGATCATAGACTATTCTTTACGTACCAATAAGAATGAGTCAAAAAGCTGTGGTGGAAAGCTTTGCTACTGTTGGGATATATCTATCAAGTTGGTTCATGAAATTGGAGCATTCGTGGAACACAAATTAGTACATAAAATAAACAAATTAAAGCAGTACATAAATTTTGTACTTTTGAGATTTTTTTTTAAGTTTATTCTGATGTGATGGTGTATTATATTATGTATTATAAATGGATATGATTATAATGTTTCATTAAATAAACTTAATTTTAAAATTTTATAACAATATGTTATCACTTAATTTATTAATAGTATATAATACTGTTGGTATATTAAATATAAAACTTTTATATAAGAAGAAAAGGAATTTTATGGAACGAAAGTTTGTTGTACTGTTTGGCTTCTAAGAAAGCTAAATAGGAAAGGATTTCTGAAACTTTGACCATTAAAATTAGTTGGAATGGGATTGGTTTTTCCCTTAATGTAAGCTAAGTTAACGCATTGGAGGTGCGTTTTTATAAGTGTTTTAATTTTAGGGTTTATGAATTTAGTTTAAGGGTTGGAATTTAGGGTTTAGAGATTATATGTTAAAATATAAATCTTTCCTCATATTACCATAAAACATAAACCCTAATTTCTAAACTCTAAATTTTGATCATAAACTCCAAATTCTAACTACTATCTTTAAACTCTGAACCCAAACTAAATCTCTAAGTCCTAAAACTAAGATACTTCTGGAAACATAAATCCTCTCGATTTAAAATTAGGCAAATTAGTTATGTGTGTTTATGTTTTCTACAATTTTACATAATTTTAATTCTCATAATAGTAAATTTAGCGTTCAAGGTTTATATCTAGTATTTATATCAATTTTTTTCTTGAAAAAAAGATTTATATCAATTTTAATTCTTAATAAAACTCACGCATACTAAATAGATAAAATTGCTCAAATATATATCTTCTAATAAAAATAATATTTTCTTTTCGCTGAACATTTTTATATTAATCTAAAACATTTTTTATAAATATAAGACTATATCAAGTGGTCTAGTGAAAAAACGAATAATATTCATCCTAAGATATATGAGTTTAATCGCAATGTCCGTAAGATGTATGTGTATTATCAAAAGATTAAAATATCTATAAATAGATATTACCTTATAATCATCTTTAAACTATAAAAAAAATCCATAACAGTACCATTGCATTATAGGTCTGAAAATGCAAATTGTGGACCATCGATGGTTTTGGGCTTTGTAGGAAGACCAACTTTTCATTAAACAAGACTATGGCAGTTGGTAGGGGTGGGTGGGCATTGTAGGGTACCCGGTTTATTCGGATACTTCATTGCTCGGTTTGTGTTTCGGTTCATCATATTCGGGTACTCGTAAAATCTAGGTATCTGGTTCATATTTTTTTAATTCTAAAATTTTAAAAAAATAACATGTTAAACACAATAATATTAAAAAATATAAACTTAAAAGTATATAATACAAACATAGAAAGAATTTAATTAAACTTAGTTTTAGAGTAAAAATATTAAGAAACTTAAAATAAAAATATAATTTAAAATATAAAAAAAAATATTAAAATTTATCGGGTCGGGTACCCGGTAAGGAAAAACTTCCGGCCCGTGTCTCGGAAAAATTACCAGGTCGGGTACCCGGCCCGGTCAAGTAATTTTTTTATAAAATTACCCGCCTAATTTACTTCGGGTCAACGGGTAATTAGGCCGGGTCAACTGGGTCGGGTAATTATGCCCACCCCTAACGGTTGGGCTCCATAATCCCAAAACAACCCAAACCCCAGTTTATGTGTAGCCTCTAGTAAAGGAATGAGAGCATGTTTGAGAAACGAAATTAGGGAAAACATTTAGTATAAGCATCAGTATCTAATTTATTAATTAACTAATTCAAATCAAGTAATATATAGGTTTATTATGAAACGATCCTCTCATGCATGAAGAGCACAACTCTCCCTCTTACCCTACTTTAGAGTAATAATTATTTGATTGATTCGATTCTATTCGATTCGATTCGATTCGGAGTCTAAACAAAGTGGACCTCCGCTCTCATTTTCCTTTTCACCCATTTGGCATCCCAAGCTTCAATAATAAGCATGGAGACAAAGTGTTGGGGTTGCCATTTGAGCCCATAACCCCACCACACCAACACCCCCATGCCATCTCCCACCGCTCATTCTCACATTTTTGATATTTCAGACGACACAACAAAAACACTGCACATGCTAACTAAGCTGACAGAAACCACCAAATAATACTCCCCACCCACCACCAACAGCAAAAAAAAAGAACAATAATAGAACATGTTTTAGTGTACGATGATCGATGCACACAGGTCATGATGTTTTGTCCAATGTTATGAATCTGTTGATTAAACTAAACTATATGCTAAACCTGGTCTGATGCATATGTTAATGTCATTTGCAGGCTAATCCCACGGAATTTTTTTTTTGTTTTTTTGGGTCCTCCATATCGTGTTGTGCCCCGCGAAACAGGACCACTTTGAATTTGAAATAATCAGTGGACTGTCTCTGTTGATTCAACAATATTCAATTTGGATTTCAGAGCTAGTCAGGTCTCAGGAATATTGTGTAGTCGGAATCTGCCAAGTTTTGCGTTAATACTGAATCTCTCATCTTGCAATATATATACATTTATATTCTAAGTTTCTAACTTACACTTACACGGCGTAAAACTTAAAAAACTTATACCTAGATCGTTGTATAAGGTTGATTGAAACATATCTCATGTTTAGAGAGAGTTGTGATCTATTTACACGGTGTAAAACTTAAAATTAAGATTTACACTTTTTTTAACGGTTATCAAATGCTAAAAATCAGTATAAATTTTTTTTAGTTTCTGCATTGTGTAAATGGATCTTACCTCATATATAGGTTAGGATCCACTTGCACCATATAAAAATAATTTTGTTTTATACTTTTTTGAACTATTGGGTGAGGGTAAATGAATGACTGAGATTAGTCTTTTTTTTTCCTCATAAAAATCTTCTTTTTTTAATCTCAGTCATCCATTTATTCTTATTCAACAATAAAAAATGTAAAAATTAAAAGTTGTACGCGTTGTTTATAGTTTAAATTTTGTTGCTTACAATTATCAAAAACAATATTTTTTAGTATTTGATAATAGATTAATATCTTATACACAGGCGGTGAAAACTGAAAGTTTCCACAAGCGCCTTAGTTTTAGGGTATATAGAGTTAGTTTAGGGTATAGGGTTTAGGGGTTTAGGTGTAGGGGTTTAGAATTTAGGGATAGTTGTTTCAATTTAAGGTTTATGGTTATAATTTAGGGTTTATATGTTAGGGTTTAGTTTTTAGGGTATTATGGCGAGGATTTAGGTTTTAACTTATAAACCCTAAATTATAACCCTAGACCTTAAATTGAAACAACTATCCCTAAATTCTAAACCCTTAAACCCTAAACTAACTCCATATACCCTAAAACTAAGGCGTTTGCGAAAACTTTCAGTTTCCACCGCATGTATATAGAATATTTATCCTTTAATAATTACATAAATTTAATCATACTCCTAAATAAAAAAATAAAACCCTCACAACATTAATTTTTAATTTATCATAGTTAATTAAATCTGACATCTTACTTAAAAAACACTTAACAGATAGATGTTGATCATGAAAGCTGATATTATTATGTTAAAGACATGACAAATATAATAATTAAGTCCTGACATCATTGTTTCAAAAAGTGACATAATATGACTCATTCTTATACCCTCAAACATAATCATAAATATTAGAACTTGTAAGTAAACAACCCTAAGGAATTAAAAATAGTGTATTAATTGTAGCATTTGACTTTCTTTTAATATATATATATAATTAATTTTATTTGCAATTTGAATTTCCCGCTCACTGTTTAAAACTTAATACATCTGCTTCATCCACTTAATTGAATTTGTGTCACTTGCAATTTATTTCTTCAGCTTAGGGTTGGAATAAATAAATCAAATAAATTTGTATTTATATAATTTAATTCAAATTTATAGACTAAAAGCTTCTCTCTCATATTAAATTTGGTATCGGGATTTCTGGGAGTTGTCTTTGGCATTTATTCATTCTCTGGTATTGTATTTTTCATATAATTTCAACCTCTCTGCCCTAATTAATTCATTTTTGTTTTATTGCTCAGATGAATGATACCATTGCTTGTTCTTGTTCCCTTGCGGGTTGTATACAAATTTGGCTGATTGTCCCACAAAGATTAATTCTTCATCTCAAAAGTATACATTTTCTTGTATTTAATTTATTGGTCGACTAATTCAGGTCGGATTCTGTAGTTATTTCGAGCCGCTATTTTTCATAATAGCGATTTCGGACAGTACTGCTACCGTTATTGCGGTAGTATACCGTTATTTGAATCCCTACTCTACAGGTTCATTATGAGAGCGACTCTCACAACCCAATTGCTCCGTTGACAACGTCGAGATTTTGACGGTGAAAGTAGCAAAGTTTTAGCTGCATCCTGCATGCATGTTCCAGCTTTGGCTCTGAAAATAGTAAAAATCATGCGTACGTAACATGAACATTCTCACCAAATCCATGCACACCCGCTGGCTGCTTTATCACCTCTCTTTTCTTTTTGGCCTTTATTTGCTTCATCTCTCTCTTCCGTATACAGGCTCAAATTTCAATGAAAGGAAAACCTGTTCTAATCTAATCTAATTATTAAATACAATAATTAATGTTTATCTTTTATCCATCCGCAACACTTAAATTTTTATGTGCGTTTTCGCTTTGTTGTTTTCGGGCCAGCAAAACCCTTGTTCGTCGTTTCCTAGCTTGGTTGTCTCGTCTATGTTACGTGGCTTGGTTCTTGGGCTTTCTTCTCGTATGTGCATGTCTGTCTTATAGTCTATGTTCGGGCTGCGTGGTTATTCTTCCTAATAATGTCGTCTTTAAAATTTGAACTCACGTCCTCTCTTTGGGAGTACAATGTGCCTTACCAATGCACTCAACCCTTGTTGGTTAATCTGCTCTTCCTTTTATGTTTAATGCTATGAAGGTTTTATTGATAAAAAAACACTTAATTTAAAAAATCTTTTTCAAAGACATCAATTTTTTTATCGTTCGATTTCATAGACATCGATTTTATTTTAGTTGACTCTCCAAAGTTGTAACATTTTGAGTAATAATAAAATAATGGGTAAAGTACACACATGGTCACTGAACCATCCTAAAAAATACAAAATGGTCACTATTTTTTTAAAATTACATACTGAGTATTAAATTTAGTTTTTGTTACAAAATAGTCATTAGTCTGTTAACCGTCGTTAAGTTAATGACGCGGCAGTTACAAAATTTTGAATAATGACATATTCAATCTTTCATATTTACACATTTAATCAATTTAGTCCTAATTTAACTCTCATTATTGATGTCTAAAATGATTAAATGTGTAGATATTGATGGTTAAATGTGTTGTTATACAAATTTTTGTAACTGTCATGTCACCTAGTTAACAAGAGTTAACGGCTCAGTGATCATTTTGTAACAAAAATAAAAGTTTAATACTCATTATGTAATTTTTGAAAGCCTGGTGACCGTTTTATATTTTTTGGGATAGTTTAGTAGACCATGTGTGTATTTTACCCTAAAATAATTCCCACTTCTTTTTTTCTTTCTTATATATATTTATTATATTTATTTTTGGGTCGGTTCGGATGCGGGTTGAGGGTGTTTATTGTCGGATCGAGTCTGAGTGGGCCAAAAACTCGATTCGTGCCCATCCCTAATATGACCTTACTTAAAGGACCTGACGTCTCATCTTGCTAGACCAACTTATTGTTGGTAAACAAAAGTATAATTTAACATACTTTTTAAGATATTAAAAGAGAGTATATTTTAAGGACCCTTTGAGGAGTTTTTTTTGGATTTTATCCTATAACATAATATATATATATATATATATATATATATATATATATATATTACAGGCTAGATAGAGTACGACCTTAAATCAAATCACCAATATTAAAAATATATAGATTTCTATCGATAAAAGCAACATTGTTTCATAAATTAGATGCATATAAACTTCAAATGGAATACAATCATTAGATATTTTATTGAAGGTTCAAGAGATGTTAGAGTGCGGTCGTGCCATTAAAATTTTAATTTCTTATAGTTATATAGTTTAAATATTTTAACCATATTTTTTATTAATGCTTTAATTTCCCACTCATTAAATTTTTAATGTAATTTTCTAAAGATTTACACATCCGAATCGCTTGTCGATCCTTGATTTTAAACACTACTACCAAATATAGATATCTTTAGAATTAAAATATATTATTATGTCCGTATGATGGTCTATGGTCTATAGCGATTGATTTTTGTGAAATTTTGAATTATTTTATCAATAATATCATATCTAAGATAACAAACAACGTATTATAATAAGGAAAAAGATTTTTTAAAATAAGATAAAAGATAATCTAAAATATTGATTTTATACGACACATAGTTCTAAGTATATATTACATCGAAACGTGGTGATTCCAGCATTGAAGAACCTTAATTTTTCAAAGAATATATAGTACTTATCATTTTGCATTTATATATACAAAATATATAAATAATAATAAAAAAAAGACCCCAACGAATAGCATCTCATCACGTGAATGCCCCATGTGATTCCAAAAGGCGACCCCTTTCCACGCTCCGATCCGACAACCTTTGAAAGTTAAAACCGGTACACCAAACTCTCAAATCCGCCGCCGTTTCATGTACCAGCTCCTCTAATATGTCCTTTCCGATCTCCGACACAACCGTTTCCCCTTCTTCCTCGTACGCCACCGAACATCGGAGCTTCATTTCTGGCAAATCCTTGTCTATCAGCGCATCAATGTCTTCAAGAACACGGCAATCAGCTCGAGGAAACCCTGTAATTTTCGAACACAGCGTGTCTATCAGTTGTGACCCGTTCATGTTACTAAACCATTCACGTCCAAATCCACTTATAACCCATGGCTTCATATTGAAAAGCGGCTTCAAAAATTCAGTCAGAATCTCGTCGGTAAGATGAAACAGTAGTTTCCGGTTGCACCGGAGGCTGAGTTGAGTGGAACTGGTTTTTTTATTACAAGTGGTGAAGTGTTCGAGGTAGTAAAAAATGGAAGGGTTGAGAGGATGGGAAGGAGAGAACCAAGAAGCCAAGGACAGTGGGGTATCTTTTTCTAGCCCTGTACGTCTTAGTATTCTAGCGATGTACTCATGATATTCTGCTGCTGCGGCTGCTTCACCGGTTGTGGTGCAACCATCGTTACATCTGTCGCCGATGTTGTCGTGTCGGGGAACGTGTACGTACGTCGCTTCTTGTTTGTTGTACGTCTGGCTCGAACAACTAGATAACTGTGTGCTACGTTTCGGTCTTCCAGCATCTGAGACCTGTAATGAATCCAAACACATGAACAATAAGCTGATAAAGTACAAAAAATATAAAATAAAATGAACCCGTACCTGTTTTTGAGGGATTTTCGTGGCCGGAGGAGAAGGGTGTTTTTTGACCGGGAAAAGGGTAGGGACGGTGGTGTTGAGAAGATCATTTGACAATGGGGTTTTCTTGCATTTCTTGTCCGGAATGTGGATTCTGTTGGCTGTTGAAGGACGAACGAACGGCTCTTCTTTCTTGTTCCGGATAATGTCCGATGTAATTTGTTGAGGCTTTTTCGTTTTCTTACATTTTCTTGTGGCTCTTGGCGGCTGCTGGTTTTTGTGCTCATCTTGTTCCTCTGTAACCGGCTTTCGAGTGATTGAATTTGAATCTTCAGCTAATTTGCTCATGGACCTGCAATTCTTCTTGTACTTGAATTGGCTAACGAGCTCTTCTCTAGCTTGTTCTCTGTTCCGAACCGTGTTGGTAATGTCCGTTCCAAATTTCCTGCTCACACTTTCTTTAACCTGCTTCACAATCTGCCTCGCGTAGTGCCCCGGGCTCCTGTTCTCGGTTGCACTGATGTTCTCCCTGTTGATTTGAAGCGAAAGCCGGTGGTGAAGATCCACGTCCGACCGTCTCGAAGACGACGATATCCTCGGAGTTTCCGGCAACGACCGAGAGCCCCGAATATCACCATCCAACGACCTCCTATGGCTACTCAATGGCTTCAAATGTGAGTTGGAAGAAAAAGATGGTGAATTGCTTTCTGGAAGAATGTCAAGTCCCATGAGCCTTGCAACCAAAGTAGGTGTCTTGGTCCCTGGAGAGCTGCTCATCTCTGAAGATGTGTCATTGTTTGAAGCTCCAACTTTTGACCTATTGTCTCCCCTTGTTTTGATTTGAATTCCCATCTAGATTTTCACACCAAGGTTATATATATAAATCATGATTAAAAAAATGAATACTAAAATATAGCATTCTTACAGGGATGTTCAAGTTTTCTTCTTTACTGGTTGATGTCAATGGAGCTGGAGCTGAAGCTGAAGCTGAAGCTGAAGCTGAAGTTTCCTCCTCTGATTCCAAACTGTTCCTTGGGGGCTCTGTACTGTGCTGCAGCTTGAAACAACCACAACCGCTGCTGCTGCTGGTGGTGGTGGTGGTTTGATTATGGTTTAAAGGGAGCTGGAAATGATGGAAATCTAAGAACTGAAAGACAGCACTTATGCAACCGGTGGGAGTGGTGGTATCAGCCGGTGCTGCTGCTCTCTTGGAGCTGCTGTTGGTGGTGGCGGCCATGGGTGTTTTAGAAGCAGCTCCACTTCCCCAATACCAATCCTTTTTTCCCATCTCCGGATCAAGAGAAAATGATAGTTTAGCAATAGATAGACAAGAAAGAGAAATGGAGAGAAAAGGTTTATGGAGTAGTATTATATATGAGTGTGGTGAAAGAGGGAGAAAGATGGATCCAATCGTATTTGAACTCGAAATCTAATATCGAAATCGAAACGATTCGAGATTTAAATCGGAATAAAATTATAAACTAAGGTCCTTGTCTTGTATGTTTTTATTGGGAAATGGAATTGGTAAAAGGATAAAAAGGGTGTGGGGACTGAGTTGGAGATATAAAAATAGTGGAAGAAGGTGATGAGATGACGCACTTTTCTTTCTTACACAAACAAAATAGCTCTCACTCTCAAGCTCGGTTTACAATGTGATTCCCTCTCCCCTGCCTTGGCCTTTGGATTTTGAATACCAGGTAGTTTATTTTATTATTTATCTGCAGCTGCAATGTGATCTACCCATGTCCTGCAGGTATGGTTACAATGACGTTTTAAGTCACGTCTCGTTAGACCAACTGATATAATGAATATAATGATTGTCGACATGTCCATGACATGAACGACACTTTATAGACTTCTCTGTAAGCAGAATCGAACTTCTTAAGCTTTAGTGAGCGCATGAGAAGAACGAAAACGAAAGCACTGCTACTAACAAACAGTTAAAGTGCTGCTTCGAGTGGAATATATGAAATTCTCAATGGTAGCAAACAGTTAATGTGCTGCCAATGGATAATAATAAATGGCAAAAGTGCTGCCAATGAAATGAACACTCCCTGCTACCATATAAAGTTGCAAGTCAAACAAATTCCCGGGAAAAAAAAAATCTGACCCGACTCGACCATATATATAAAGTTGTCCAGCATTTCAATTAATGTTCATCCATGTTGAAATTACCCTGTAGAGCTTATATTGAAGAAGCAAGCAATCAACATTTATTCTACCTGGCCCCATAAATCGAACCTAATGCATGAAACAGAAATCAATTCTCATAAAAGATCAGCAGAAAGATTTCAGGGAAAATAAAATTTTCCCCAGTAAAAGTTTTTCTCCCGAGTTATCAACGAATCGTAGCATTAGCATACCAACAGTTTACTGTTATCATCATTAGCACACACCTTCAAACATTCAGCCAACAACATGATTACATGAACCAGAACATTCAAAATTTTGAAATTTCAAAACATGTGTAATTGCAATCATATCTAAATCCCATTTTCAGGAAGAAGAAAAAACTATGTTGAATTTTATTGTTACATTCAACTTATGCAACACTTTTTGAGTAACAAAATTGGCTGAAATCAATGGTGAGTTGTTTCATGAGAAGCAACTCATGTTCAGGACTTCAGCACTGAAAATAAAAGAACTACGAAGAGTTTAATGGCGAACAAAGTATACCGATTAGTATTATCTCTGTTCGACTGTTCGTTTCTATGATGTGTGATGTTTGGTTAAGGCATCGAGAACTGCCTGTTTTGTGGGCAGCGAGGGAATCGCACCTCGCTCTGTTACGGTCAGGGCCCCGCAGGCATTTGCAAAAGCTAAGGCTTCTCTTAACCGCTTCTCGTCCTGTCAGAAAGATGAGTTCATTTATATGTTTCTCAAGAAACAAGGGTGATTAGAGCTTAGAACAATGAATCTCGAATCCCCCCTTTGAAGATCATTTACTCTAATTTATGTAAGAAATGTGAGTACCTGCAACAAATTTAAATCAGAAGCTAGGCTGCTCAGTAAGCCACCGACAAAAGCATCTCCAGCGCCCGTAGTGTCAACAGGTTTAACTTTGATGCCGGGAACCCTCCCCTTGAAAGTCTGCGGTGGATATATAGGTCAATTGTTTATGCAAATCACATGTTAAGAATTATCAAAGAAATTCTTAATGACCTTTTTCTTTTTTCACAGACAAGCTCAAGCTTACCTTGGTGTAATATCTACAACCTGCTGGCCCCTCGGTTACGATCAAAAGCTTAAGATTAGGATGAAAGAGGTTCTTCATCACTACATTATCGTCGTATGGGTCGCCACCTTCGGTTAAGAATGTAATCTCATCCTCGCTTACCTGCGTTGTCATAGATTAGCCTGCATTTTAATGAAGTAGAGAGACCCATTTACAAGTCTTGTAATCAAATTCATACCTTAATAAGGTCTGCTTGATCCCATATGCTCATTATGCCTTTACGAGCAGCCTCTGCTGATGGCCACAGTGGCAATCTTAAATTCGGATCATAAGAGAGGATGCTGCCGGACTTCTTGGCAATGTTCATTGCTGCAAGTTGAGCCGACTTGCATGGTTCCTCGATCAAACTAATCGAACCAAAATGAAAGATCTTCGCCTGCAAAAATATATTACTTGGATATCAGAAAATTCTAAATCCTGCCAACCAACCACCAGTCTTTCACATCCACTAATTCAAACAAAGATGAGAAATGCAGAAAAACAAAATAAATAAAAAAAGAACCTGCTTGATTAGGTTTATATCGAGTTCTGATTCATGAAGACGCATATCAGCACTTGGATGACGGAAAAACAAGAACTCACGTTCACCGTCAGCTCTGAGCGTAACAAATGACAATGCAGTTCTTGCACTATGGTCAAACCGCATGCCGGAGTTGTCCACATTGTTTTCTTTTAAAATGTTAGCTAACATGCGGCCAAATTCATCATCCCCTACCTGGTATGGAATCGCAAGGCATCATGTACACATATAATCTCATCATCTCATGATCCAAATAAAATACAATTCAATTTCACTATGAACAAGTATAATTTCGTTGCTATACATTTAGAGGATTTTGGATGATTTTTAAGAGTCTGCAGGTAAAAAAGTGGTTCTTTTTATTTACAACAATATAAGAGACACAGAAAGGTGGAAAAGGTATGAATTTTTTAATCTTCAAGATGATCAAAACAGGGAAACGAAAACATCATAGAAATATTCTAGGTGATCGGCGCATAGTAAAGATAGATGTTAGAATTTACCTTGCCTATGAAAGCGGATGTTCCTCCTAATCTAGACACGCAGACGGCCACATTAGCTGGAGCACCACCGGGAGCCTTCTTGAAAGCAGGTGCTTCAGCCAGAGAAACCCCTCCGACTATCGGTACGAAGTCGATCAGAAATTCACCAAAGGAAACAACTAGTGAATTGTTGTTTGCAAATTTTCCGTTCGTATCGCTAGGAAGATCTTCGCCTCCACCTGCAATCCGTAGTTGCTCAATGTCATAGATGTTTTCTAAAAATTTTCAAGCAGACAAAAATCTAGAGAACTATCAATGTACCAATACGCCACTTCTAATCCTATGCTAATCTGTTCATTTTAAAACATTACCTGCCTATGCATTTTGAAGTACAAAATGAATGGAATTTCATAACAACTCGAAAATTCCAAATCCACTTCGCAGATCCAATATGTAATATAAGTAGCAAGAAACAAGATTCTATTGACCAAATCAGATTCGAAACACTTCTAAAGCAATCAAATACCGTAATAACAGACATTTCTCCATAATTGACAGAAAGATCGACCTCGAAGCCTCGTTCAAGACACTTTCTACCAAACACCATGTAGTACTTGAAAACAAAGGGAAAGAAGAAACTCTTAAACAATTACATATAGTTCAGTTAATACCCTCTGAATTACGAATCGGATCGAATTCGAAACATGGCACGAAAATGATCTAGTTCTTAAAATCAAGCCATCCGATATTATTTCAAGTATTGGAGAACTTTTTTCCTATGCATAACTATTGAAATAAAACATTTTCTTTTAAGGATTAAAGTTAAGAACTTTGATTAGCAGCTTATGACATAATAATTAATATATAAAAATTGTAATATTGTTTATGCTTTGAAAGATCAAATTTTGTTCTAAACTACCTGATCTTACTGCATTTTTTTGTAAATACGGAATTCCAAGTTATATCCCACAAACCAAATCGATCCTCGTTTTGTTTACTCTAGAAGAAACCCATTATCTCAGAAACCAAGATTCTTGCTTGCAAAAAAAAACAACTCAAAACCCAGACTAAGAAAATGGCAAAACATGCAAACTATGCTCAAAGATGAATACTTTGAATCAAGATAATTAAATATCAAAAGGACTAACAAAGCAAAAGAAAATAATCAAGAACAAGAACAATGAGACGAACCTGTAGTTAAATTCCCAGCCATTTTTGGAAAATTACAGAGCTTGAATTTGAAAGAGCAAAGCAATGACCACTAAAGACGGTGCTGGTTTTGTTTTCCCAGTATTTGAAACTTGAAAGGAAGAGAAGAAAACAGAAGCGTTTGTAGGAAGGTGACGGTCGCCAATCTTGATTTGGATTTGTCGTTGAAAAGTAGAATAAAAAATAAAAGGTTTGACAAATTTATTAAGCGAACAATCCCATGAAATTACAAATAATTTCCATTTTTAAATTAATTACTTATTTTATTTAGAAAAATTGACTTTTAATAAGGACGAAATATCGCCGGCCATTTCTAGACCTGTCAAACTTGATCCGAGACCTGAAAACTGAACCGAATTCGAAATCGAACCGAACATATTTACCCGAAATTTGACCTGAAACCGAACCGAAAATGAACTAATTTTTAGTTGAACCGAAATAGACTCGAACCGATAGACCCGAACCGAAGACAATCCGAAATAAATAAAAGATATTAATAGAAATAAAAAAGATGGGATATAAACAATCGCACAACTCACCAAAAAGTCAAATATATTAGCTTTATAAAGCCATATAAAGGGTGTAAAAAAACTGACCAACCTAAAAACTTGATTAAAACCGACCGATCTCCCATCAACTAGAAATTGACCCGAACCGAACAGAACCGAAAATCAATCGAACAATAGAACTAAACTGGAACCGAACTGAATCCGAATCTAAACCGAATGATATCACCCCGAAATAATCGAAACCGAAATAACCCGAACTAAACCCGAACCAATTGACTCATTTGCCACCTCTAGCCATTACTGGTTGGTCGAATGTATAGAAATATTGGGTGTTAAAAAAATGGATGAATTTGATTATTTTACATACGAATAAAACAAATTAAATAAATTATGCATAGACGGTATAATATATCTTTTTTATTAAGAAAAGTATAATCCTAATTATACATCATTGAAAACAATGTACTTTAGTTTTAATATTATCACAACAATTAATTTATTAAATTACACATCATTAATATATCAAAAATTAACTTATAATTTCATATGTTTAAATCAAATAATCTTACTTTTCCAAGCGTAATATTTATGCTTTGACATATTTCGTTTCCAAAAAATTATTTTGAGTTGGTAATCTTTTTTTTCCTTTTTGAATTGATCATTCATTTTTTTTGGTAAATAGAGAAAAATATTTTATTACCAAGTGTCTCGTTAAAATATCTCTCTAAATTTATTAATGATCCGATTACACGATACAATAATATTTTAATTTCTAGGACAACGGTGTCACATTCTCACATGATTCATGAGATTGATGCATACCCCCGGCACATTCCATACGATCTCTCGTGATACTTTTACTTTCTAACCTAATTAAACCCATCCTCTATTTCGAAACGTTGCAAAAAACTATATACGTTACATGATGGTCATCCCAATGTATTTTTAATTTCATTATTTTTTTGTGTTGAATGTTTAAATGTTTGTATCCAGTAACGGACATAAAATTTCATGTTAGAGGACGAACCTATAAATTTTTAAGGGAGCGAATTTATAAAATTTTAAGTGGGGCGAAAATAGATTTTCAATAAATTTATTTTTTAAAAAAAATTATAAATCATATATGAATATCAAGTTTTTTAGGGGAGAGAGATTGCCCCTCCAACCCTTCTAGATCCATCCTTGTATCTAGTTAAATTTAGAGTTTGATGTATTGAGGTGTATAATTTCATTATTTAAATCATATAATACTATGTAATTATATTTTTAAGTTTTGTCCTTCTTATTTTTTAAAGCCTTGTTGGTCATGACTCATGAGTTCGATTATTATATTTAGATATACAAGGAGGCCTGTAGGCTGTTATAGTTCATTTTCATCAAAAAAAAAATGTGAATTCTTTTTTTTTTGAATTTTTAGTTGTTTTTGCACTTTTAAATTTACCATATTATTATATTTAATATTTTAATAAGTGAGGTCAAACATCACTACTCGAACCAAATCGAATATTCTGATTAATCGTTAAATTAATTATCCAATTTAGTTGAACGATTTAAATAAAAAAAATTGAATAACCTGAATTTATTAGATAATCAATATAATTTATTAATGATTAGTCGAAACCTATTTCACACACCACTAGAAGCATTGCTCCTAATTTGTAATGTCCAATTGCATATCCATGATAGTTTTGAAAATAGGCATAATAAACATTATCCCGAAAAATTTAGATTCGATTACTTTTTTTTTTTGGTTGTTTTTACGGTTTTCCTGTCGATTTTTTTTAAAGCTAAAGTAATTACAAGTAGTATATGTTTTGAATATATTTTCAACCATTTGAGAATGTATGTTCAATCACCTTGCTGGAGCTGCTAGTGTTCGAACTGTGAGTCCATGACCTCTAAGAAAAACAATTGTTCTCTTAACCACTGAAACAAGTTGGTTCGTGCATCTCCCGTCGATTTTAAAATTAAGCAAAAATAAGTTATACTCAAATGAGTCGTTTGTTTAAATAGTATTTCATAAGTTGAAGGAATATTTTAATTCATCATGTACGAGGAGTAAAGAAACATCTTTATCTAAAAAGAGATTGATTGAGGAGAGGGCAAAGGAAGCTTAAACCAAACCCCAAGGCCAGATCATGGAGACTGGAGTTCGATCATTTCCACAAATCAAACTCTTACTCCCAGGATTTCTTTTGTTTATACTTTTTGTTGCTCTCGTAGTTTTGCACGATTTTATTCTGATTAATTCGAACAAACTTATATTATATTTTTAATTTTATAAATTAATTTTTTTTATATATACAAGACTTCGAATTCAGACCGGCTAGAATTTATTTTGTTTATCAGTAATGAAAGTAACTAAATTTAAGACATGGAAGCAAAATGAGTCCTTTGTTTTATGATTCAACCAAAGTTAATTGGATTCATTCATTTCCCCAGAAATTCGACGGTCAATAATGCATGGTGATGGCAACGGTGAAGGGAGACAGACAGATTCATAGGAAGTGAAGATAAGCGTTCTCCAACGTACACGTGGCACTGCCACTGGCTCCGGCAGTGCCACTTTGTATCCTTTGATTAATTTATAGCCAAAGAAAGTAAAAGGAGCTAGCTGCTTACTCTCTCAAAGCTCAGATTTTTCCCTATTTTCTCTCCCTCTGTTCCACTCAATCTCTATAAACCAGACCAAACAAACTCTAATTTTCTCATTGAAGAAAAAGGGTAAAGGGTTAACACAACAATGGCTTCTTGTTGCAATTCCTTGAGTTTAGAAGGGTTACTTTCCTCTGCTTTTAGATCATCAAAACGACCATCAAATGCCATTTCAATCCCTTCTTCTTTGTCTCATCTCTATACCCATGGTTTCCCTCTCAAAAACAGTTCTTTTTCAGTGGCACACTCGCGTTCTTTTTCCATCAAAGCTTCTTCTTCTTCTTCCTCCACCACCATTGTTGAGCCTGAAGGCATCAAGGTTGCATTTTTATCATAGGGTTTCTCCCTTTTTTAATCATGGTTTTAAAATTGTTTTTGTGTTGTTGTTTAAATAGTTGTTTTGGGTTTTTCTTCTGCAGATAACTTCAGTTCCCACCAAGCCGATTGAAGGGCAGAAGACAGGAACAAGTGGACTTAGGAAAAAGGTACAATTTTTTTTTCTTGTTGTTGCATAAATTTCCATTTTTTTGTTTGATAGATATTGAAATTGGATTGGATTCGATCGTTTTAACATAGAATTCCATTTGTTGTAGGTTAAAGTTTTTATGCAAGAGAATTACTTGTCAAATTGGATCCAGGTTTGAATTTTTTTAAATATATTTATGACATTTATTTTGTTTGTTTTAGTGTTTAAATGCTTTGATGGGTTGAACTCAAATGTCTGCAGTCGTTGTTTAATTCATTACCACCTGAGGATTACAAGAATGGAGTGTTGGTGTTAGGAGGCGATGGACGGTACTTTAACCGTGAAGCTTCACAGGTCATTTTCTAAGCTGATTCTCAATTAACAGTGCATTGTTCTGCTTGGATCTTGTTCACATAGTTAAAGACAACTTGGAACAGAAAATTGCGTGCTTAGGAAAAAAAATAGTGTCTTTGACTGATTTCTTGAGATGTTTGAATTCGAAAATGCAGATAATTATCAAAATTGCAGCTGGAAATGGAGTTGGAAAAATCTTGGTTGGCAAGTGAGTGTTCTTTCACTAGTGTCACCATTGTTCTGGGGAAGAGAGATAAAACTCGAAATATGTTTTGAGTTGTCTTCCCAGCTTTTGGGTGGATCACCACACCGGACTTATATAACTTGCCACTCCTGCCAATGTGCTGTGTTCTCTAATCTCAATAACAGTTACTCCAGACTCGCAGTCGAGGGGTGGTGCGAGAAGAGTTTTGATTATTCGGCACTTTAATTGTTTTATGCAATATGCCTAATTTTGATTATTTTACATTGCAGGGACGGCATCTTGTCCACACCAGCTGTTTCTGCTGTCATTCGAAAGAGGAAGGCAAGCATGTCTCTTTTCATTTCGAATGGTATCATTGATAGCCCATTTATGTGTTTTTATCACTTAGTTAAACATTTTCTACCCTTTAGGCCAATGGTGGATTTATCATGAGCGCAAGCCATAATCCCGGAGGCCCTGAATATGACTGGGGTATCAAGGTTTATTCCTAATGCACCTTTAGCAACATATCTAGTTAAATTATGATAGCTATTTTCCACTTATTGAAATATGAAAGTGCTACATTATTTTCAATTCCAGTGTATAGCTCTGACTTTAACTTCGATTGTGTTCGTCTACTTGTTTTCTAGTTTAATTACAACAGTGGGCAACCTGCACCTGAATCCATCACTGACAAGATATATGGGAATACTCTTTCTGTAAGTATTGAGTGTCACTCGTATATTTTATATTTTTGTTTGAAGAGTAAATTCCTAATTGGTTTAAGAGGCTTAAGATGAACACCTATAGAATGAGTGCATTGAAAAGCTGGCTCGAGTTTCACGTAAAATAAGCTGTAAATCCACCATTATTCTTGGTTACAGCTACCTTTTCCTGGATATGTTCTCTGGTTTGTATGTGTGTAAATCTTGATTACAACTTGTTTCCCGAGATTCAACCATTTATTTAGGTTTGAAAATGGAATTTGGTTTAGTTCTGCGTTCGACTGTTACCAGTTCAAGGAAACAAATGAAAAGGAAAATCGAGCCTGCTTCATTCATTCACACAAATTTTTTAGTCAAACTTTGCTGCTGTTTGTACTCCAAAACTGAGTGGCTTTTTAGACTTAATGTTGTCTTCTCAACATTGGAGTCATTTATGACCTTAGTTTCACACAATCACACTTGCATTTACTTTCTTGTTCGATTTGGTTTGGTCAGTTATTTTATCTGGTTGTGTTTAACTGAAGAGAGGGAGTGTGGGTGTTGCTGCTGTGGTTGTTTCTTTTCCCCTTTTTTTTCGTGCGAGCGAATAGCTGCTTGATATCTGAAAATGGAAATATTATGCAGATTTCTGAGATTAAAATGGCTGAAATTCCCGACGTCGACCTTTCTCGCACTGGAGTTACCAAGTATGGAAACTTCACTGTTGAGGTTATAGATTCAGTGTCTGACTATTTGGAATTAATGGAGGTGAGGAAAAAAATCAACCACCTCATCCTATATTTTTGGATGAAACTTCATGTGTTTGTATCATTGATACTATGGGATTATATGCAGAGTGTGTTTGATTTCCAGCTGATCAAAAGTCTTCTCGCGAGATCAGACTTCGGGTATAACTTCTGCCCTTGACTAAGCGGGAATGGGTGTCAGTTGTATTAGGTTATTCCTAGCTTGTTTTGTATTTGTTTGGTTATGATGTTGTTGCTTTCTATGAAGTAGAACATGCTAGAAATGGCCATGACAAAGTACCAACGAATGCCATAGTAACTCTATGTGATGACAAATTTTATCTTAATGAAGTATTTTTTTTTCAGTAGGTCATCTGTTAGAATATGCTTGAAAAACATAAGATCTTATAACTAATTCTTAACTGTATTTTGGTGTTACATTTTAGGTTTGCATTTGACGCCATGCATGCTGTTACTGGTGCTTATGCAAAACCCATATTTGTCGACAAGCTTGGGGCCAGCCCGGTATGTCATGCATATGAAACATCTGAAAATTCTATTTGACTTAATTGATAATGAAGTTGCTAGCCATGTCATGTAGGATTCTATATCGAATGGAGTGCCTCTTGAGGATTTTGGACATGGTCATCCGGATCCTAATCTTACGTAAGATAGTCACCAATCGTTATGTGCTAAAGTCGTGGATTCCACTTCAACAATTAAATTATACCACTTTCTAACCTGTATGGCTAAACAGGTATGCAAAGGATTTGGTCAATACTATGTACAGTGAGAATGGACCTGATTTTGGTGCAGCAAGTGATGGTAAATAAATCATATTTTTTTATTGTTTGGAGTGTGGTTTGGCATTGTGAAGTACCCCAACTTCTTTCGTTTGGTTCGGTTGTAGATGTGTATTTATTATGTATTCTCAATAATGTGCCTATTCCAAGCTTGCAGAACAAAAGTTACTTGATTGTATTTCATTAGCAAAGGTAGAGTTAATACTCTTATGATTTAATCACAATCAAGTTGTTTCCTCTTCACTCAGGAGACGGTGACAGAAACATGATTCTTGGTAAAAAGTTTTTTGTTACCCCTTCAGACTCCGTTGCAATTATTGCTGCGAATGCACAAGAAGCGATACCGTACTTCCAGGGTGGTCCTAAGGTACAAAATTCTAGCAGCTTCTCTTTTCATGTTTTTTAAACCAAAGGTTACTTATGTCTCGCGTGATCAGGGTTTAGCTCGATCCATGCCAACCAGTGGTGCTCTTGATAGAGTTGCTGAGAAATTGGGTCTTACCTTTTTCGAGGTAAGCACTATTCTCAACTTATGTGTTCTAATAATATAATAAAACAGGGAGAGAGGAGGCAAAGGATTATATTCTAAGGGTACTCTACTTGGTATTTTTTTTGTTTTAGGTTCCCACTGGCTGGAAATTTTTTGGAAATCTTATGGATGCTGGAAAGTTGTCAATTTGTGGGGAAGAAAGTTTTGGTACTGGTTCGGATCACATTCGCGAGAAGGATGGAATATGGTAATTGCTTTCTTTTATATAAGAAAACCGAGACATCTCTGGAATGTTGACTTAATAGTTTAATCAATTCCAACACAAGCTTGACTGCATGAATTATTTAGATGCTCATTATGCAGCTGAAGAATTACTTTAGTTATGTAAGCGGTGTCTTCAAAATTGCATCATCGAATGATTTCTATTTATGTCAATCGTAGGGCTGTTTTGGCATGGCTCTCAATTATTGCATACCGAAACAAAGACAAGAAACCAGGGGAGAAGTTGGTGTCTGTCTCTGATGTAGTCAAACAGCACTGGGCAACTTACGGAAGAAATTTCTTTGCTAGATACGATTATGAAGTAAGTTTGATGCTCATGCTCCCTTTCGGAACAAGATGTCACGAGTTTATAGTTTCTAACTCTGGTTCAGCTAGGGAATTCTTTGCTTTCGGAGAAGGTGTATTTTCTCTAATTCATGTCTTTGTTCAGGAATGTGCTTCTGAAGGTGCCAATAAAATGATTGAATACCTTAGAGATCTGGCCTCGAAGAGTAAGGCCGGTGAAAAGTATGGTAAGTGTGCAATCAACCCCTTTACCACCTGCACCAGCTACTTTCATCTCCGTATTTTGCTCGTTTGACTGCTTAAAATTCTTCGTTGTAGGAAATTATGTCCTTCAGTTTGCTGATGATTTTTCATATACTGATCCTGTAAGTATTAGCACTCTACAATTTTCAGTCATTGCTTAAAATTCCTGTGCTTTGTCATTCTAATATTTATTTGTGTCTGATTTTCAGGTGGATGGAAGTGTGGCCTCGAAGCAAGGTGTTCGATTTGTTTTCACAGATGGTTCCAGGATTATATTCCGTTTATCAGTACGTGCACGTTTTGTTTTCCCTTGTTAAAATTTCAAGACTCGTACACCCTTACTCTTTCCGATATGATTAATTCCGTATACATGCAGGGAACCGGTTCAGCTGGTGCAACTGTTCGAGTCTATATTGAACAGTTTGAACCAGATGCTTCTAAACATGACTTGGATGCTCAAGTGGCATTGAAACCACTGATAGGTATGCTTGTAATTATTTCGGCAATTTATTCGTTTTGGCAAAATATATGAACGAATCGTATGGTTGTATTTCAGATTTGGCGTTGTCGGTATCGAAGCTGAAAGACTTCACTGGAAGGGAGAAACCTACAGTCATCACATAAAGCACCACCGACGTCGAGCCCTGCCTATAAAGTGCCATCTCAAGTGAGTCGAGGATGGTTGAGTTTTCCTTCTTTTCTGGCCTAAAGTTTTGTTTTATGCATAGTTAGTCTGGCATTATGTAATTTATGTGAAATATTTGAAGAAATAAGTAAAGCATCTTGCTTCTAGTGCTATATTCTGGGAAAATAAAGCGATTTTATCATCTTACTTTGCATTCTGTGCATTTATTCAAGTTACTATCCGAATATATCGAATTTATCATCTCGAGTGATCAAACTGATAGATCCGAATTTATTCGGACAATATCATCTGCAACTTAGCTAGCTGATAAAATAAAATCCTTTAAGACCAAGAACAGTGCCTCGGCCTTAGCAGGCTGCATGACATCCACCCCGTGATAGTCCCCGACTCGAAAATGGCTCACTACTTTTACACCCTTTTCTTCCATCAACTTGACCAGCTCGACTTGACGATCGATTAAAGGATCGCCATCACAGCCGGTCACCAACACCCTCCATCCTACGGAGGCCAGCTTCTCCAAAAGCTTTGGCCCCTTGCCCTCTGTTGGATTACAATACTCATGATCACGGTCAGCCCCGACGGGCAATGCCAGTTCCCACAACAGGTCACTCACACCTGGCGGCAATATGGGATCGTTAACCAACCTTTTCTCGGACTCAACCTTCGAGGACCCACCTAAGAATGGTTGGTGCAGTATCAGCCCTCGGATCTTCAAGGGCTTGAGCTCGTTGGCTTCTTCTGTTGCTCGTATTCCTGCATGGTACACGATGTTACCACCCGAACTCGTCCCCATAAGGAAACAAGTGTTGAAATCCGCATATTGTTTTAACCATTCTTCTTCTGTGGTTTTGATCCAACACAACGCTTCCATGGCATCATCGTAAGCCGCCGGAAGCCGGTGCTCGGGAGCGAGACGATACTCAACGGACACAACAATGGCTTGGAGTTGCAACGCCATGTTTGAGCAAAAAACATGGAAACCTGTCGTCGATGCGCTGCAATGGATAAATCCACCCGCGTGGTAATAAACTATGACAGGCAACTTGTTTGTACCTAAAGAAGTATCAAGCACCTGCTGCCGGGGAAGGAATATCCGCACCCATGTGTGTTTTGACTGGTTGATAGTGATGTCTTTGGAGAGAACCGGGACGGATTGGTCCAGACCAGGTGTGGCCGGCGTGTTGGGAAACCTGTCTGGGTTACGCGTAAGCGAGCCGTCAGGATTCAGGGTGATTTCAAGTAGCTTGTAGGGGTCATCGACGACGACGACGGGATCGGAAGAAGGGGTTGTTTTTGTTGGTAATGCTTCAGAATATTACCAAAGCTATATCCCACATTGGTTGGGAAAATAGCTAGGGAAGGGTATTTATACCCATGCTTCCTCCATCCCTTGTTGAGTGGGAAAGAACAAGGGACGTCCTCGCGCGCCGCCGCCGCCGTCCGGCCGGCTCGGTTCGTGTTCGTGTTAACACGTGTACGAGAAAATTCGTAGGAATTTTCTTATGAACAAAAGAATATATGTGAAAGAATTTTTCTTGTTTATAGGCTTTTATTCGAACGGTTTATTGGATCCGACCGTTGAACAGTGAAACGGCCGTTGCACAGTGAAACGGCCGTTGCACAGTGAAACGGCCGTTGCACAGTGAAACGGCCGTTGCACAGTGAAACGACCGTTGAACAGTGAAACGGCCGTTGCACAGTAAAACGGCCGTTGCACAGTGACATTCGGCCTATAAATAGAGGTGTTCATACACCATTTGAGATTATCCGAAAACACATCAAAGCTTCTCTCTGTTTTTCCTCTGTTATTCGAGCAGTACCACTGTTGTTCACTCCGGAGTCGAGTGTACGATTCTTGGAGCGTCCGTGTGCACCTCAGGGGACATTCTGCCTGTGAAGCGACTACACTGTTCGGGGCAGTTTTGTTTCTAAGGCAGTGGCCATCATACCACGACACGGTTCATCATCTTCTCTATAACGTTGTGTTTGATATTTTGCAGTCAGTGCTAACAGCCGATTTTGCAGTTCATTTTACCAACAATTTAGAAACAAAACTTTTCTCCGAATCTGCATAATGGCTTCTTCATCCGCACTGACCAAGCTCATTCCCGATCTTTCCAAGCTCGATGCTTTAGATGGCAGCAACTACCGTAGATGGTCCCAGCGCATACTGATTTTCTTTGAGCAATTGGACCTCGATTATGTGCTGCTCAACCAACCACCAGTTGCACCATCTACCGTTGCTGTTCCTGCCGATAACCAAGACCAAACTGATGATCTTGCTGCTGCCACTTTCTCCAAATATCAGAAGGACAACAAGACGGTCCGTGGCCATCTCCTAAGTCACATGTCTAACAAAATATTTGACATGTACTTAAAGGAGAGGAGTGCAAAGGCGATATGGGACTCCTTGGACACCAAGTACGGCACCGATGATGCGGGGATTAAAAAATATGTCGTGGGCGAATGGTTGAAGTTCCAGATGACTGACGACAAGACCATCATGGACCAAGTCCATGACTATGAGAATCTTGTCTCGGACATCATAGCGGAAGGCATGCAAATGTGTGAAGTTTTGCAAGCCAATGTCCTTATCGAGAAGTTGCCAAAATCATGGTCTGATTACCGCAACTCCCTCAAACACAAGAAAAGGGACATACCACTTCAGGAGCTGATTGGTCACATGAAAATCGAGGAGGCCAACCGGTTAAAAGATAAGGTTACGAACAACTTTAGTCACTTATCTTTTAAATCTAACATTGTTGAGTCTGGTGCTGCTTCAGGGTCCAAAAGGCCCTTTAAGAAAGGCCCTCCAAACAAAAGGCCCAAACCACAGCAGACTACCAATTTCAAGAAGCCCAACAAGGCTAAGCACGACATGAAAACCATGAAGTGCTACGTGTGTGGGCAAGCCGGTCACAAGGCGTACCAATGTCAGCACCGCTTGGACCGCCAGAACGAGACTAGACCACGCATGCATGTCGCGGAGGACATGGATGATGAAGTCATAGCTGCGGTGATTTCGGAGGTCAACTTCGTAGAGAAGAACACCGAGTGGATTGTAGACACTGGAGCTTCTCGACACTTCTGTGCAAAGAAGGAGTTATTCACCGAGTTCGAGGACGCGAAAAATGGTGAACGCGTGTACATGGGGAACTCCAGCAGCTCTCAAGTGATGGGCAAAGGCAAGGTTTTACTCAAGCTGACTTCCGGTAAAACTTTGGCCCTTAATAATGTCCTATATGTGCCTGCCCTGCGTAGAAATTTGATTAGTGGTGGCCTCTTAAATAAGGCAGGCATTAAGTTAGTTTTTGAGGCAGATAAACTTGTACTTTCCCGTAATGGTGATTATGTTGGGAAAGGTTTTTTAAGCGAAGGTTTATTTGTCATAGAAACTCAACTTAATGAAAATAATAAAGCCACCACTTCTGCTTATATTGTTGAATCTGTTGATATGTGGCATGCTAGATTAGGACACGTAAATATTCAATCCTTAAAGAAAATGATGAATATGAATATTTTGCCTAAACTAGACACAACAAACTATAATAAATGTGAAGTTTGTGTAGAAGCCAAGCATGCAAAACCTACCTTTAAAAGTGTTTCTAAAAGAAAGACTGAACTGTTAGAACTTATTCATACTGATCTAGCAGATTTTAGAAACACTGAAAGTAAAGGAGGAAAACACTACTACATAACTTTTGTAGATGACTTTTCTAGGTATACAAAAGTTTATCTCCTAAGAACTAAAGCTGAAGCTGAAAATTTCTTTCTTATTTATAAGACAGAAGTTGAAAATCAGTTAGATAGGAGAATAAAACGTGTTAGGTCTGATAGAGGTGGTGAATATGGATCCAATTTTCTAAAAGAGGTTTGTGAGACGAATGGCATAATACATGAAACTTCAGCCCCTTATTTTCCTCAACAGAACGGCATAGCCGAAAGGAAAAACAGAACTTTAAAAGAGATGATGAACTCATTGTTGATAAGTTCTGGGTTGTCTGACAACATGTGGGGGGAAGCCATTCTATCGGCTAATCATATTTTGAACCGAGTACCTCATAAGAAAATTGATTCTACCCCATACGAATTATGGAAAGGGTTTGCCCCAAATTTACAATACCTGAAAGTGTGGGGGTGTCTGGCCAAAGTGGGGTTACCAGACTTTAAGAAGTCCACCATTGGACCTAAGACCGTTGATGCAGTGTTTATAGGCTATGCTTCTAACAGTGCCGCATATAGATTCATGACTCTGCAAGACTTCTCTATTTGTGAATCTAGGGATGCAGTTTTCTTTGAAGATATCTTTCCTCTAAAGAAACCTAGATTAAATGTTGAAACACAAATAGAAAGCTTGCCATCCACTTCTTCTAGTGTGCCTGCTAGGTCTACTCAAGAGATTGAATTTGAGCCTAGAAGAAGTAAGAGACAAAGAGTTGAAAACTCTTTTGGACCAGACTTCATAACTTCCTTTATTTCTGAGATAAATGATTTAGACACTCTTTCTGATCCTATAGCTCAAGCATATCTGTTAGATGAGGATCCTAAAACTTATGAAGAAGCTATACGATCTATTGATGCTAGTTTCTGGAAAAGCGCTATAAAAGATGAACTAGAATCAATAATGTCTAATCATACTTGGGAATTAGTTGACTTGCCTAGAGGATTTAAAACCATTAACAGTAAGTGGGTCTTTCGAAAGAAACTTAGACCAGATGGTTCTATCCAAAAGTATAAGGCAAGGCTAGTAGTCAAAGGGTTCACTCAAAGATTTGGTCAAGACTTCTTTGATACTTACTCTCCCGTCACAAAAATCTCAACGATACGTGCATTGTTTGCACTAGCCTCCATTCACAAGTTGCAAGTACATCAAATGGATGTAAAGACTGCATTTTTGAATGGGGATCTAGATGAAGAGATCTATATGGAGCAACCTCATGGCTTCGAGGCGCCTGGTATGAAAGGCAAAGTATGTAGACTTAAAAAGTCACTTTATGGCCTGAAGCAAGCTCCTAAACAGTGGTATGAGAAATTTCACAAAACTATTCTTAGTTTTGGTTTTGTTGTGAATGGTTCGGATGCATGCGTGTATTCGAGGATGTTTGGTACTGATTGTGTCATCATAAGTTTGTATGTTGATGACATGCTGATTTTCAGTACTAACATTGAGTCCATTAACAAAACAAAAGGTTTCTTGTCCACTAAGTTTGAGATGACTGACTTGGGAGAAGTCGATGTAATCTTAGGAGTCAAAGTAATCAAATCTGAAAAGGGATTTTCTTTAAGCCAGACACACTATATTGAGAAAGTGTTAAAGAAATTTGACAGTTTTGATGTCGTCCCTGTTCGAACTCCTTATGACTCTAGCATACATCTCTTAAAGAATGAAGGAAGTAGCGTTTCTCAAATGGAATATGCCAAAATAATTGGCAGTCTAATGTTCTTAATGAACTATACTCGGCCAGATATTGCCTATGCTGTTAGCAGACTCAGTAGATATACTCATAACCCTAGTAATGAGCACTGGGTTGCTCTTAGACGCTTACTTAAGTACCTTAAGGGTACTATGGACTGGAGACTTGAGTTTATTGGCTTTCCTGCTACATTAGAAGGATATTGTGACGCCAACTGGGTCTCCGATAGTGATGAAGTAAGCTCTACGAGTGGGTATGTATTTACTTTGGGAGGAGCAGCAATTTCTTGGAAGTCTTCAAAACAGACTTGTATTGCTCGCTCTACTATGGAGTCAGAGTTTATAGCTCTTGACTTAGCTGGGCAAGAAGCTGAGTGGCTAAGGAGTTTGTTAGCCGATATTCCGTTGTGGGGAAGCCCGACTCCTCCTGTTTCCTTATTGTGTGATTCACAAGCCGCGATTTGTGTTGCCAAGAGTCAAGTTTACAATGGTAAAAAGAGACACATTCGCATAAGGCATGAATCTGTTAGACACTTAATAAGGAATGGAGTACTCTCTTTAGAGTATGTGAAGTCGGAAAGAAACCTAGCAGATCCGCTTACCAAAGGGTTAAGTCGGAAGTTGGTCCTAGATTCGTCGAGGGGGATGGGATTAAAGCCCATTGGTTGAGGAATTCATGGTGGATACCCAACTTAGTTATCTAAGTTCAATGTGGTCAAACGAAACCATGGAAAGACTCATAGTGTACATTTCTCACTGCCTATCCCTATGACGAATAATGTACATGTCCAGGTTGAGTACTATTACTCTTAATAAATTCAAAGCCCATGTTTTGGGTGGTCTTTGTGAGAAAGACTTGATGAATTTACCGAATCATGGTTGAATACTTATTCTTAATAAGTTCATAACACAAGTATGAATGTGTTGTCCTATTGAGAAGGACAAGATGAACTTACCGCCAGAAAGGTTGAGTTTCAAGAAACTCTTAATGAAATTTAAAATGATCCTATTGAGAAGGACATTTTGAATTCACCGACAATGAGGTTGAATATTTATTCTTAATGATTTCTTATCCCAAGACTGGGTGGTTCATTTTAAATGGACTTGAAGAAATCACCATAAGTCTACAAGAGGTTGAGCCATTACAAATGGTTCTTAATTATTTCATAGCCCAGATTCAGGGTGGTTTATATTGAGATAAACTTGATGAAATAACCTATGTAAGTGAGAAGGATTAGCCACCTTCTATGAAAAACGTTGGGCCGTTTTTCTAAAACACTTACTAGAATCCTGAGGGTAAGATGGCCAAATATACACTTGTGTATATATATCTTACACATCGAGAACTTCAGTGGATGAAGGAGTTAGTTGTGTGTTATGAGTTTACCCCTATCTTAGAAAGTTCAAGACTAGTTTCACTTATCTAAGAGAAGGATCGCTCATTATCACTATGTACTAGTTCAAGATACGTTCACTAGTGCTTAAGCAACTAATTCCGCTACTGCTCGTCTGAGGAGGATTGTGTTTGAGATACAGATGAATTCTTTCGCATTAGTGGGGGAATGTTGGTAATGCTTCAGAATATTACCAAAGCTATATCCCACATTGGTTGGGAAAATAGCTAGGGAAGGGTATTTATACCCATGCTTCCTCCATCCCTTGTTGAGTGGGAAAGAACAAGGGACGTCCTCGCGCGCCGCCGCCGCCGTCCGGCCGGCTCGGTTCGTGTTCGTGTTCGTGTTCGTGTTCGTGTTCGTGTTCGTGTTCGTGTTCGTGTTCGTGTTCGTGTTCGTGTTCGTGTTCGTGTTCGTGTTCGTGTTCGTGTTCGTGTTCGTGTTCGTGTTCGTGTTCGTGTTCGTGTTCGTGTTCGTGTTCGTGTTAACACGTGTCTTCGACACGTACGCGCGCGTAAATATTCTTTTTGGAGAAAATTCGTAGGAATTTTCTTATGAACAAAAGAATATATGTGAAAGAATTTTTCTTGTTTATAGGCTTTTATTCGAACGGTTTATTGGATCCGACCGTTGAACAGTGAAACGGCCGTTGCACAGTGAAACGGCCGTTGCACAGTGAAACGACCGTTGAACAGTGAAACGGCCGTTGCACAGTGAAACGGCCGTTGCACAGTGAAACGACCGTTGAACAGTGAAACGGCCGTTGCACAGTAAAACGGCCGTTGCACAGTGACATTCGGCCTATAAATAGAGGTGTTCATACACCATTTGAGATTATCCGAAAACACATCAAAGCTTCTCTCTGTTTTTCCTCTGTTATTCGAGCAGTACCACTGTTGTTCACTCCGGAGTCGAGTGTACGATTCTTGGAGCGTCCGTGTGCACCTCAGGGGACATTCTGCCTGTGAAGCGACTACACTGTTCGGGGCAGTTTTGTTTCTAAGGCAGTGGCCATCATACCACGACACGGTTCATCATCTTCTCTATAACGTTGTGTTTGATATTTTGCAGTCAGTGCTAACAGCCGATTTTTGCTCGGCTAAGCAATGACCAAATATGAAAGATATTGCTTGGCCAAGCAGTTACCTTCACGATATCATCATGGCTGCCGGGTTATCATCATTACAGCTATGTTTGTCAAACAAGTTTCCCATTTTTATAATTAGAAATCCATGGCACGTAGTTGACATTTACTACACATGTCGGTTCTTGGAAGTTAGAACGAAGCTTCATTCTGGCTCTTTCATGGTTGACTTTCTCTTAAACCAACACTACTAGGGATGGGCACGGGTCTGGTTGAGTCAGGTTTTTGGCCCACACGAACTCGACCCGAAACTAATAATGCTAAAACCGAACCCGACCCGACCCGACCCGATCTCATTCTTTGAAAAACCCGACCCGACTTATAGAAAAAATAATAATTTTAGGGACCTAATTGTAAAAAAATAATTTTAAGAGACATAATTATAAAAAACAATAAATTTAAGGATTAAATTGTAAATAAAAAATAATTTTAAGGACCAAATTATAAATATATATAAAGGTGGGGTATTATTATAAATATTCTTAAAATTTTAGGAGAAATTACAGTATTAGTCACGGGTCAGGTCGGGTCAGATTTTTTCACCCTAAAACCCGACCCGACCTCGCCATACACAAAAACCAGACCCGACCTGAACCCGATTTTTTATAAAAATACCCGACCCGATCGGGCCAGGTCGAGTCAGAACCCGTCTGGCCCGGGTGAAATGCCCATCCCTAAACACTACCTCCAAAGGTCGGACCACAGGCCCAAAGACTTGGTAAAAGTGGGCTCTATCCCGAACTAGCTTCTGAGAATTTAATCAACAACCTATTGGGAGAAAATTGAGTCGGGAGGATTACCCTCAAATTAGATCTTTGCCGAACTCGATCTAGATTATTCAGTCATTAATTCGGATGCCGGTGGTTAAGAAAAAAAGAGAAACTACTTTACTCCATTTTAAACCCCTAATAATCTATGATAATTATTCCAAGATACCTTAAAGAAAGCCTAGCAGCAGCAGCCTGCAGGCAACTTTTAACAATAAAATAAGTTGCCCAACAAAGTCAGTACAAGAGCAAAGTTGTGTCCACACTGGAGCAACAGCCACCCTTGACGTGTTCCAATATAGGTCCAAGTGTTTTTAAAAAAGGAAATTATTGGAACCTAGAAGCTTATGCTCTGCGGTTCTCTCCGATGCTTATGTTAGCCTATGAGTTAGTATACAGGCGAACCATATATGTTTGTGTCTGTAAATATTATTGCAGAGTTTATCAGAAGCCATGATTGCAGCATTGAAGGGATACAAGTGCAGTGACATTGGGACGCCATAGTGGAAGACAGTGTGTAGCCACGCGGAGGGCACTTTGCCGTTTGGACTTTGGAACCGGACCAAAAGTTTTGGTCCAAACATGCTTGTCAATGGCTATATATAACAAAACATTCTTATATGCATGCAACAGTAAGTTTATCTTATATGCATGCATGGATATGAATGTTGAAAATATTCCATTTTACTCCTATTTTTTTCACTAATTTAGAATTAATCCTTTTCTGTCAACAACATTTAATTTCAATTCTTTAAAGAAATTATTCGATAGCTCCTATAACATTTGTCTGAAATTAGACATGGTAAACTTGACCCGAGACCCAAAACTGGACCCGAAATCGAAACCAAAAATCAACCCAAAATTTGATCTGAAACCTAAAATAAACCGAACCGAAACTGAATCAAATTTAGTTGAACCGAATAGACCCAAACCGAATAAACACGAACCGAATGGACCCGAAGCGAATGGACTAGATTAATAGGAATAAAGAAAAATAAAATATAAACAGCCGCACAAGTCACTAAAATGTCAAATATATTGACTTTATAAAGTCATATATATGGTGTAAAAATCTGAACAACCTAAAAATTTGATTAAAATCGACTGATCTCTCATTGAACCGAAAATAACCAAACCGAAAATAACCGAACCGAAAATTAACCAACCCAAAATGACCTGAAACACAATAGACCCAAACTAAAACCAAAACCGAATCTAAACCGAAAATATTAGACCTGAAATAATTTAAACCGAATCCAAACCTATTAACCCGTTTGCCACCTCTATCTGGTATTACCACTTTGATTATTTGCCATAATTGTGCACACCATCCAACTAACCAATATATAACCCATGATAGTAAGTACACAAAACTTTAATTTGATTTGATAACAAAGGACTGTATAATAACAGCCAGCCGCCCTTTAGGAGTAGCCGCCATTTGTGTGCCAAAATCTCAGCCAATATTACCGACAGACCTCCCCCTAGTAAAAAAATGTTCTTAGGCAGTGTAATAAATTTAAAAATTGTTAATATGTGACCACACGGTGTAGCTTCAATATGTTGCACTGGACGAAGCTGACTGCAACTGCAACAAGTGATGGTAACAATCGGCGGCCGTCGGTCTTTGCTCAGGGTTCTGATCCAAGCACCGGTTTTGCAACTCTTTCAGCATTTTAGGAAAGTTGGCTAGCCCACAGGTCTTGATCAAGTGGCCAACTCCCCACACGTCTACTTTCACCCCATGTAGTCCCCTCCCCATCTCGGGAGCATACCTTCCGCGGGCGTCGATACCAGCAACGGGGTGCGGGTAAATCTGTGGTGCACCTACCGCTTCATCGAACCCGCAAACAAACCATTCGTTCTCGCCGTCGGTCCGTCTCAGCACTTTGTCCCAGCACAAGTCCCTGTGCATGAAGCTCAAGTCATGTAGAGCTACCAATGCTTTGGTAACGTACTTGAGAGCTTCCACAAGTTGGTCGCAGTTTAATGGCTTGAATTTGCATCCTCGGGGCTTAAATGCCAATGTAGCATCCTTCTCCGATGCCCGACAAATGAATTCGGCGTGTGGGATTCTATGATCCAATATGTGGTCGTATATTTCTTTAACCGCTGCCCATTTTTTCTTGCTCGAGAACGATCTTACCGCCGTATTGGGTGTCATTTCCATTATACTTCCACTCCCCAAATCGATCCTTTCGAAATCACTGAATGGGAATTGCTTGTACGAGCCGACGTTATGTAGGCTGTTCAAGCATCGATCGGCCAGCAAGGGCAATAGGCCTGCAATCCTCCAACAAGGCACAAGGGCTTTTAGTCTCCCTGAGGGTGACGATAAATCTACCGAATATAAATCCGTCAACAAAATGCGATCTTGAGACCGGCTTAATGCACAAAATGTTATCACGTAGCCGACCGCATAATAGCCTAATACGTACGGAAGATCCATGTAAGTCCATAACAATTTCTCCACAATAGATGATGATGGATCGAGCTGACCTTCCCTAGGTTGATCAATCTCCTCCCCCCTCCACAAGCAATAATTTTTAACGAAACCTGTTACATTAGGCCATTGATCCTGCAATGACTGATCGGTTGATGATGAAGACGGTTTTCGGATAACAACCATTTCGGCCGAACAAAATTTGGACACAACCCTATTGATGCAATCATCCCAAAGGCCAATATAAGAGTCTCTGCTCGTGGCAGTAGCAGCACTAAGACTAGTGTTCATGCGGATAATCGGACCCAAGATATCATACACGATGGCTCTACAATCCAACAGTTCATTAGAAGCAGAAAATAGAACTTCTTTACCAGGAGGCAAGTCTCGGTAAACATCTCTCCTCAATGGAAACCGATGTTCCTCCGGCGGCGGCTCTTGTAAGTGCCATGAAAGCTCGAACAAGCTCGGCAACAATATCGGGGGACCTCGAAGGCAGGCCACGTAGTAGTCCGTAGGGTCTTGTAACTCCATCGGAGGCATTGCTGTGAAACACAATTAGCAAACAAAACAATGATCTTATTAACGTTGGCATGCATGTTTCCTCGAATTATAAAATAATAATAACAATAAATTTCAATTGTATTTACATCTGATAGAAGGTTCAACGAGCGGAAGCTGAGCTCTTTCAATGAAACCTGGCATCATTAAAGAAAGGGCGAGTTTCAGATAGAAATGCCAGAAAAATGTAAGAAAAAGGAACATCAAAAGAACATGTTTTTGTACCAGAAGAAGCTGAAGCTGACTTTCTTCTGCCAAAGACTTTAACTTGCTGGCCGTTGAGGAATCTATCGACAGAGAAACCTTTTAAAGGTCCATCTTCAAAGGCTTCCATTGCAGAAGCAACCATGGAATCATCGAAGAACGTGAGTTCATCTGCGTTCAAAAAGCTCGAACCTTGAAGACGAACTCTTCCCCTATGAAGCTCGCCTTCTTCTGCCCATAAAGTAACTGATTCTTCCCATGCCATTCGTATCTTCCCAATCCTACGAAGCTCCTTTGAAGATGAAGAAGAAGAATGATAGCCAACACCAACGTCGACCAGTGAAGTATCGAACCCTAACAGACTTGTCGTCGTCGTCGCCAGTTGTTTTGTCCTAACTAAAGAAACAAACAAGTTACAACACATTATAAAGGGGAAAAAAGGGTTCTCAGTTTTCAGTTTTCAGTCACCTGAGAGTGGAAGTTCTTCTTTGAAAGGAGGGGGCATAGGCAGAGCTTTAAAGGGTCGCCCATCGTCGATGGAGATAATTGCAGAAGCTCCTCTGCTCGGTGAAGTTCTCATTCGAGGACCCATGAACTGAGACAACTCCTCGAACACTTCTTCATCAAAGGAAGCTGGTAATCTATGGAGTTTTCTCTCGTATGGAGAGAGTCTAAAGTAACTCTTGCCAACTTGTTCTTTCTCCCCTCCTCTTTCCCATTCATAAACTTTCCTGAACTCGCCCAGCATGTTATCCCACTTAGTACCGGCCGTCTTGGCATCTCTATTGATCCCATGTTTGTTTAAAAACTCCGCCACTTCCTTATCTTTATCAGCCCTAGTTTTGCTTCTCGTTGCTTGGACTGGGACTGCACCACCACCGGAAGAAGCATCAGAGCCACCGCCTTGATACTGAACCCTCCAAGCCCTAGCTAACCACAACATTTCATATGGTTTCCAAACCGGGCTCACATATTTCCCTTTCCTGAATTGATGAAACTGTCCCCCTTCCCCTTCTGGTTTGTTCGTTTCGTGTCCGCCTGATGTCGTGGAAGGGAGAGGAGACAGCGGTGGAGAGGAAGCCGTGTCCGACGAGGAACCGGCTGTGACACGAGCTTGGACTTGTGGGTTTGGACTTGATTCTGTAGTGATTAGTTTCCATTGGCCACTGTTATATCGTGCTCTCTTGGGGTTAACAGGCTCGAACTGTTGCTGCTCAAACGTTGAAGAAGTTGCACCCATAGGAACATATAAAGGCACGGAGATGAAAGGTGGTCCGGTTGCCGTGACCACACCAGCTGACACATGCTTTTGCTTCGGCTCCGACGATTCCTCGAGTGACTGCTCTTTCGGAGGAGACGACAGCTGCTGGGGTGTTTTCTTTTTGGCACCATCTCCTTTGGCGTCACCCATCCCGATCCCGAACGAGACCAAACAAGAAACAGAGAAGAAAAACTCAGACAAAAACCAGAAGCAGCATTACGCGTGAAGCAGGGTTGAGTTGAGTTTGGAATATTATGATTTGCCAGCGTATTTCTGAAAGGGAAAGTTGAAAAACATCACTCTTGTAAACTTGATAATAATAGGAAATGAATGCAGAGTTAAAAGCAACTGGAGAGCCCAATAAACCAGTACCTGCAGAAAGTCGAAGATTGTGGAGCTCTCTTGAATATGACCCTTCAGTTCATTTCACCTAAATATTAATATTAAATTATAAACCTAATCATACATAATTATATTTTCTCATATATTTGATGGGTTTATAATTCTAAAAAAATACCATGTATATCAATGTAATAAGAGTTGCTTCATGTGTATTTTTTACTATTTACATTCATTTTTTATATCAAGCATAATTGACTGATGTAATTGTTATATTTTTAAATAAATTTGTTAAATATAATCTAATTTTAGTGGCAAGTTAGTTTAAAAAGTGGGTTTAATTTACTAAAATTTGAATATTGGTTAGCTACTTTCTTTTTAAAATATTGTATTGGCTTAGTGTCTAAGAATGTTTAATTAAGTATGTTTATATTGTCTTATTTAGTATGAATTCAAATAATGGCATGAGAGTGTAATATATTTTTATTTAATAAAAAATTATCCGGCTAAAAGAAAACGAGTAAACTACCTTCAAGGTCACTACATTGTTAGTTTAATTCTATTTTGACTATTGAATTATGAATTTGGTTAATCGTACTAGTAGTTTATTGAAATGGTTTCAATTGCTCAAGCACGTATGGTCAGTTGGTCAAGCTGTTTATCTTTGTTCCATCGTATTCTCTTAGGTCATGTGTTATAGACACACTGTTAGTTTAATTCTCTCCGTTCCCTTGTATTCTCATATGTAGGAATAGGCAACAAAGAATGGTTTCAATCAAACCAATGACCATTAAAATTTGATTGATTTTGTTTAACTGTTACATTAAAAATTCATTGTCAGTGGCTTGATTGAAGCCATTTTAATAGTGTAGTGGTCTAATTGATTTTTTTATTTTATCGATCAAAATAGAATCAATTATTAGTATAGTGGCTTGGTCCTTGAATATTTTTTTATCCACATTAATTCTTGATGTTTACATATATATATTTCATTTTAAATTTTTTATGCCGGTTTTACTGAGGCACAATATGGGATGATTCTTTTAATTTATTTTTTTTCATCCACAACGTTATGATTCAAAATTTTAATATTACTTAAAAAATTTAGTGTCTCGTCCTGATTGTTGGTGCACACTCACACATTATTATGTTATCAAAAGAATTAAAATGAAATTAAGATTGACAAAAAAATATGGGAGATTAAAATGAGAAAAGATATTAAGTTTAAAGATTAAAAAATAGTTAATCCGTAATTAAAAAAAGGAAATAAGGGGCGGGGACCGAGGCTATAGGAGGGGTTGTCAATTGTCATGCATGATTTGTACAACGACTGCAGCAAACGGCTCCCAAAACAATAAACGGATCTCAACATTGTTTTCTCAGACCATTTAATATGCTTTCTCTTATTCACGACGGTTGGAGCCCCCGCGTCGTCTCAGGGCGGAGACTCCCAGTTTGCGGCGGCGCATAGCTTTTTGGTTTCCGAGGTATCCCTCGATGCCCACACTCTCCAATCCCATGCCCTCTCTCTGCCGTTATCTTTACATTAATGAAAACTTTGTAAAGCAATATGCTTTATTTGAAAAAATATTCGAGCTAATTCGACGCGAATTATAATTTCAAGAATTCATCTCATTCGGAAAAAATTCAAGTAAAATTTGAGTTATATAAAGAAATTATAATTACTCGAAATATTTAATTATTAGTGAGTTTATTTTCAAGTTAATCTCTTAACTATGTCTGATATATGTATGTATATCACATTGTTTATATTTTATAATTAAATTTGAATAAGGTTTAGGGTTAATGTGTAATGTTATAGTTTACGATTTAGGTATAAGAAATTAGGGGTATGGTGTATTTTTAGAGATTACGATTTATGAATTAGAATTTAGGGGTTAAATCTTAAATTTTAATTTTTAAGTGTTGGGTATAAAAATTGACACAAAGAAGAGACATGAGATTTGTGTTACACCTCACTACTTATATTAAGAATAGAATTTGTATGTCCCTTCTATGTGATTATATTCTAAGTATATTATTATTTATTATTTTATTGATAATATATGTGACATTAGATCAATGGTGAGACATATAAAAAAGATATAAAAATAGCATAAAAACCTTATTTCTTATATTAATGTTCTTTTTTTTTAATATTTATATTAATGTTCTTTAAAATGGCTTATATAATAGATCAAATGATAAAAAAGGTTTAAATGACCAATAAAATTAGTATAAATGGTAAGTAATTTGATATTTATTAAGCAAATTTTGTGTTTGAGATATTGTATATGCACAAAAATTTGTTCAGAAACTTACATACTAAAATTAAATGTACGATCTAAATTGGTTCAAATTAATTAGGAAAAAATTTATAAGAACTGAAAAGGAAGAAAAAAGAATTTAGATGAAATATTGTTGATTAAAAATGTGGGTAAAAGCCAAAGGGGTCTTAAATTTTGCAAAAACCGTTTTTTAGTTTTTTTTTTTGCACAAACCGTTTGCATGGGGAAACACAGAATGACAAGTAAATAGCATCTAAGGCTCTACTTGAAAACCCTAGTGTTTCATAGGACGGCTCATCTCATCTCCTTTTCAAACCCTACACCTACAAATTAGCTTCTCCAGCTGTCTCCTTGTCCTCTTTGCCTACCCATTTCTCTCTAAACCCTACACTTCTCTATTAACAACAATTATGCTTCATAAAAGTCTATTAACCCTTAATAACTCTGATAATTATAACTACCAAGACAAACATGCGCACTGTGGCTGTAGGATTGCTATAAACCAGCTTGTTTTTGTGGTTGCTGTTAAAGTTTCGGGCATTGGAAACTTGTTTGCAGACCAGAACATGTTTTTTGGCCAGACCGTCGATGCAAAGCGTACCATGTTTGCTTCACTTGAATGGGAAAAAAGTGATGCTATTCTGTATTAGGTTACTCAGACCAGCTCCTGAAATATAAGGCCCTACCGGGCTGTCCCGATCGGTTTCCAGGCTAGGAACTGCTCACTGACTTATAGGGATGGCTGTAGCTAGGGGTGTAAACGAGCCGAGTCGAGTTCGAGTAGTGCTAAGCTCGGCTCAGCTCGTTAAGATTTCGAGTCGAGTTCGAGCTTGAGTAATTTCTAACGAGCCTGAAAAATCGAAGCTCAACTCGGCTCGTTTAGAACTCGAGTCGAGTTCGAGCCTAATCGAGTCAAGTGTTGATCGATCTTTGACCGCATTAGACTTGAGTAATTCTTCATATATCACGTCTTATTTAAAGTCCCATGAAGAAAAAACTTAGATACACAAGTTGTGTAAACTCAAGCTTGTTAATTTTAGGGTTTATGGTGTTAGTTTAGAGTTTAGAGGTTTAGGTTGTTGGGTTTAGATTTTAGGGTTTAATACTTATATTTATAGTTTTAAGTTTAAGAATTTAGATTTTAAATTATAAAAAATAAATTTTTTTAGTATATTATATTTTAGAATAGCTCGTGATCTTTTCGAGTCTGGTATCAAGTAGCCCGACTCGTCAAAAACTCGAGTCAAATTCAATTAAATCAAGCTCGAGCAGCTCACGATCTGTCTCGTCTCATTTACCGCCCTAGATATAGCCCAGCTGGTTAACCCCGGTCACATTCACCTGCGGTTTGGGGTCAATGAGATGTTGGAATCTATATCTATTTACATCAACAAACATACTCGTACGTTAATTGGTGTTGTATTTGCTGCTTAAGCAGTGCATTGTCAAAATCAAAGAGCCACTGGCTACAGATGTCATCAAAGTATTGGAAGAGTTTTTATCTTCTTTTTAGGAATATAAATTGTTTCATTTTATCAACTAATCTTTTGCATTGATTTTTGAGCATGTCCGTAAGCTAAGTCAAATGATCCTGTAAATTGTAATGGGGAAAGTAGTGGGAAATGGTGGAAGAGAGACTTCTTTTTCTTTTTGCTCGATGTGGGATACCAAACAATGAATTGAGGTCAGGTCTGGATGCATGCAACTTCCACAATCATTTCCTAAATGCCAGCTTTAGTGCTGTTTAATGATTTTATATTCCTACAATTTAGAATTTTTTTATATAACCATCGTTTATTCATTTTATTAATTGATTAATTTGGACCAAATATTACAAAAATCTATAAAACTTAACTTTTTTCATTCATTGGACCAAAGGAACCCAAAAATGTTTGAATATATGAAACATCCTTTAGTTCATCAGACAAAAAAGCAGCTTGCAATGAACAAATGGTTGAGTGAGTTGCTTTATGCAAAGGTTTACAACTCTAATCTTTGAATGTATGGCATTAGAATTGCAGAGCAATCATTGTATGAATGTCTAGTTAGCCCACATGCATACATGATACATATATATCAGAAGAAATGTAAGGCTTTGGCTGATAATACACAAGAAAGCCTCTCTTATAAATGGTTCATAGTACTACATTGCGGTTGCGGTCACAATTGCAGACGCTGCGTTGGGATTTCCCTCTAAAAATAACTATGATTTTAAATGGGGTTGCAGTTTGTAGTGTTGCGACGACTTTCAAAACCGTTACGATGTGACCGTTGCAGACGCACTGTAATACTTCGGTTGATCTTGAAGCTATTCTACAAACACAACTAAAACCATCCTATATGACATTATGATCCAGTACTTAAGCATGTTTTGGAAGAAGACCAAGCTTACTGGAATAATAATCAAGAGCATATGGATAAATAGCTAGGGAATTGGATTCGAGGATGAAATTTCTTCACCCAGTTTCTGTTGCAGCCTAGGCACATCGATTAATGTCAGATCGGTGACCTATAACAATAAAATAAAAGGTTGCACTCGATAATTAGCAAGCTTATAACCATGAAAAAACAACCCCTAAACCTAGAAGGCGAATGAGTGATTATACCTCAGATTGGATCGTGTGAATCAGTCCTCCATCGATTCTAGTCGAAACGCAGCTCACAACACCAAGTCCTTCCTCGACCAGTAGTTTTAGAACCCTCGACAGTGTCAAAGCTCGAGCTCCAACACCGGTGCTGATCACAACTTCAACACCATCCAAAGACTGGCGAACCACAGCACTGCTTGTAAGATCATAAACACTCGAATCGGACAGCTTCTTCAACTCATCTCTCTTGGAACTCAGTTCACGGATCCTCTTCTGCAAGTCTTTGATATAGATCACAGCCCCGTTCATATGATCTGATATTGCACGCTTTCCCTAAAAGGCTAAAACTCCATGAAAAAAAGTAACCCTAAACTCTTAAAGATCAAGTTGAACAAACACAAGCAAACTCACCTTGATGTACTCAAGCGGGAGAAGGGTTCGGAGAGAAGCATAAAGGGTAGCCATTTCTTGCCTCCTTTGCCTCTCGACATCCCTATGCATCGACTTCTTCGTATCATTATCATCGCCATCGCCATCGCCATTATCGCTTGCCAATGATTTCCCTTGGCGGCCTCGACTACCCATAGTGCTGTACAGAAGACTACCACCACCACATGCTGTCCATGGGAACATATCCCACAAAAGCAGCTTATCTTGTGGGGTAAAAAGGAAGAAACCAGGAAGAAGAACACCTTATCCATGGCTTTGGTGTAAAGGGGACATTTTTTATGGGCCGGACGACAGTGTTCATTCCTTTGTTTCGGATTTGGGGTTTGGGTTTGAGACTGGGGACAAGTTTTTGTTGAGGCAAAAGCATGTGGATACGTTTGTTAGAGAGTGAGATCTTTGAATGGGGCCTAGGATTTTCAATGATTCCTTACAAGTTACAACCAAGTGTATAACATTTGGCTGGTTGGCCAAATTGTTTATTTTTGTTTTGTCATATTTCCGTAAATCATGGGTTCGATATCTTCTAAGAACACTCCCCTTCCATCCGAACTATGTGTATTTTATGTGTAAAGCTGGTGAGTAAGGCCACCTACTCTTAATTTATGTGGATTTGCTTTGTTGTATAAGACTTCTATATGAAGAAATCAAATATTGTTATCCTTTGTATTAAAAGAAAGAGAAAAATCATGGCCCCCTAAATCTTCATAAGGATTTTCCTCAATTTTTTGGAATATATATACATATATTCATTGAAAACGGACTTTTTTATGCGTGGGTCTAATTTGAATATATTCCAATTATTAAGTTAATTATGTTTTATAAATAGATATGAAATTGAGTACACCAAATAATTTTTTTTTGAAACTAATTGAAGTTTCTTGACTGACAAAGTAAACAATGTTTAGAGACGGTAGATGAGCAATAATTCTGAAGATGGTTAAAGGTAGTTTTGATGTACCCTTGTCTAGTTTTTTTGGTGAAAGAGTGTGATCATATATTTACTCTCTGTTGCATGACTATTTATAGGTGTATGGACAAATGTCGATAGAGAGTTATTATGACATTGGTATTGATAAAACATCTTAAGAAGTGACGACCTAGACTAGTTTATCAACACGTAAACGTTGGTGATCGTTTGTAAAATATGTTCATGTAAAGTCGTAGGTGAACGACACATGGCCATTATTAAATGTTCGCGGAATACGTTTTGTATGTCTGAAAGCCCGCATAATAAAATTTCGCATGGTAAAACTTCGCTATGTCTGAAGGCCCGCATAGTGAAAGTTAGCATTGTGGTAACACGTTTATTTTTTATGGAATATATATATATATATATATATATATGAGATAATTATAGTTTTAATACCCTATCTTTACCCGTTTTCCTATTTTGGTACTCTACCTATTTTTTTGGTAAAATAGTACCTAACGTTACGTTTTGTTTCTATTTTGATACCCCGCCATTAAAAAATTAACGAAAGGTTGACTAGGAGAGAGAAAATCACACGTGGCATGCTGCCACATCATTTTCTCTCTCCTAATCAGAATGCCACGTGTGCTTTTTTCATGATTTTTGTTGACGTAACATGCTGACTATGAGAGAGAAAATAACGTGGCAACATGCCACATGTAGTTTTCTCTCTCCTAGTCAGCCTTCCGTTAATTTTCAAACGGCGGGGTACCAAAATAGAAATAAAACGTAACGTTAGGCACTATTTTGCTAAAAAAAATAGTAGGGTACCAAAATACTAAAACGGGTAAAGGTGGGTGCTAAAAATATAGTTATCCCTATATATATATATATTTAATAATCCAATGTTATGTTTATAACATCGATTACATCATTTGATTTGATTGGAAAAGGGTCTTTTTCGAAAAGCAAACACATGTGTTTTTTTTTTTTTGTAATTTCACTTTTTATTTGATTAGAAATAGCCACGTAGTGATTTTTGGAAGCTGCGTGCGGTATAAAAGGACTCAACGTTGCTAAGACCCATATTTCTGGTGATAATATAGCCTTATCATGTCAAGCTGGACTCTACTTTTTTCAAGCTTTGGAAAACATATAAATATTATTAATCCGGGAAGGAAATACACATGTGATAAAGATGATCAATCATATGAATGATTTGTCTCAATCGATGGAGTACCCATTAATATTCCGACAACTATTAATATCCGAGTCCCACTAATAATTTCATTCTATGAATAATTTATAAATTCTGCTTTTAACTCTCTGTAAGTTGAGAAAATAAAGATGGTCGGGTGGCTACAACTTTCACACTTACTTTCTTTCTTCTCTTAGGTCATAGTTTTAAATTCAGCAGGACCACTTCCCTACCTCTTCTCTGGTACTGGGATCAATTTCCAGCAAGAGCAATTCTCTTCTTTTGTTCGAAAAAAAACTCTCTGTAAGTCGATTATTCTATTTCAGTTTTTTTTTTCTCACAATACAACTTTCATATAAAGTCAAAATGAAATAAAAAAAATATGAAGTTTTCACTCAAACATCCTAACATGGAATCAAGAACCAAGCAGATTGAGACAAACTACACACAGTATATGAGGCTGAAAATTTCGAATGTTTCTAAGCATGTAGGAACCGGGTATATGTATATAATACAATGGAGTATGGACCTTCGGGTTGGGATTGCATGTAATTCATTATTATATTTATGACAACAATGATAATGAATCTTGAAGCAGAATAATTATTTGATTCTATTCCCTACAAATCGAGCTGGCAGATCTTGCAAAAAAGAAAAATTAAAGGTGGAGATTAAGGGTGAGCTGGCCAAGATAATTGGAGCTTCTCTTTTTCCTGAATATCAGATTATATATAATCGAATATGTATGTATGCAGTATGTATGCATGCATGCATGCCAAGTTAATTAATTGAATCCATACTTGTTTCCGTAAGTTCCTGGAAGCTTACTAGGTGTTGCTGCAAATCAAAAGAAAATTCTGTGCATATATAAATATGCATTCCTAAAGAGAATAGTGCAGTATGTATATCTCTCTTAACTTATTAGGAATTTGTAAGCGGAAAATAAAACAATCAGGTATCAATATAAGAGACAATACTTAACATGGTTCGACTTTGTCTAGCTCTATAGATGAATGTAGAGATTACGGAAAGTTCAAATACATGATATCACATGTATTTCATAATCTGGTGTATCCCAAAATACTATTCTAACGTTCCTACAAAACTCATATGCAACATCGTCGCAATAGTTGCAGAGATAGAAAAAAACGTGTATCTCTCCAAAATAATTCACTCTCATTAATTCTAAAGGTTAAGACATACTCTATTTTATAGTGATCTTCAACCACAAGAATTACAATAAAATTTAATTACTTTGATTATGCCATGTCCAAATTGCAAATATGCTTGCACCCATTTCTGGCACTTCCAATTATGTCTCTCTAAGGCTTTGCTTGGTATAAAGGAAGGAAAATTTATTAATCAAATGGCGGAAATTCATAACCATCTTTATACTTTGAATCTTAACCATTTGATTAACAAACTTTACATCCTTCATACCAAGTAAAGCTTGAAAGCATATAACCTTCATCGGCAAGTGTTGAATGCAGTAATAAGATACATTGCATTTCCGATGAAAGAACTCATATTTGAACATTATTTAATTTGGAGGATCACACTAAGCATAAATAGCAAAATGAACATTATTTGAACTTATTTGTGCAATAAGTGGATGCACATTATTTACAGATCACAAGCACGAAAACAAGTCCATTTCCTCAAATTAGAAGTCAGATTATGTCAATATGTGCAGGTGGTGAAAGATCAATCAAACCTAAAATACAAAGTTAATTTTGTTACTTCACTTGCTTCGGGTATAGTTTTTGTTGTAGCCTGGAAATGTTGATGCTTTCTGGATCATCGACCTGGTGAAGTGAAATTCAATCAATGAGTAAACCAACACGGCATATTGAAATAGAAACAAAACCCTAACTTCCCAACGTTATTAAGATCAAAATCCCACCTCGGTTTGGATGGTATGAAGTGAATATTCTTCTGATTTTGTGGAAACACAGCTGACAACAGGCAAACCTTCATCGACAAGCACCGACAATACTCTTGACAGGGGCAAATCTTGGTCGCCAATGCCACAACGAAACATAATCTCGATGCCTATGAAGCATGGTCGGATTATGAAGCAGTGGTTTGAAGTGGTTGTTGTTTTTTCCGAGCTAACACTTGCCAAACCAGACACTCTCTTTAGTTCATGTCTCTTTGCATCAAGCTCTTTGATCTTCTTCTCCAAGTGTTTTATGTAGTTCACCGCCTCGTTCATGTGATCCGACATCGACCGCTTTCCCTGCAAACCCCAAACCAAAAACAAGATCATAAATCAGACGAAAACGACACGACATGAGTTTAACTATGCTTTGTTTACCTTGATATATTCACCGGGGAGAAGGGACCGGAGTGAAGCGTAGAGGGAACTCATATCTTGCCTCCTTTGTCGTTCAATCTCCCTATGCAGCTTTTGTTTCTTATATTTATCACCGCCACCGCCACCGCCACCACCGCCACTAGCCTCCATACGGCAGGCTTTCCTCCCCCGGCTTTTTCCCATATTATTTGGAACTATAGGGTTGGCTTCCACTGCTGTATGACCCATAATCAGATCTTGTGGGATTTTGTGCTGGTTAGTAGCGGAGAAGATCTGGTACACCAGCTCATCGCTTTGTTGTAAAGGAAACATTACTTTTCAAAGATTAAACTGAAGCTTTTCTTCTCCGAAATAAAATGGAAGAGAACAAGGAGATTATTCTTTTGTTAGGGTATGTATCATTATGTATGTTTGAGGATCATTCTTTCTGCAAAAGATTGTTTCTGCATTTTTTTTCTTCTTTTTGAGTTGGAATAAACAAAAGCAATTATGGAAAATGACCTAACAGGCCAGTGTTAAACCATGGTCAGTTTCCACTTTTAGTCCCTATATTGTGTCTAATATGTAGATTTAGTTCGTGCACTCTAATAGTTGTCTTTGTATTATGCGTGAGTTGTATATTCGGTTCATGTTTTTCAATTTAATCATATTAAATCATGATTAATATCTTATACAGTTTCTACAAGCGCCTTAGTTTTAGGGTATAAGGAGTTAGTTTAGGGTATAGGATTTAGGGGTTTAGGTGTAGGGGTTTAGAATTTAGGGATAGTTGTTTCAATTTAAGGTTTAGTGTTATAATTTAGGTTTTATAGGTTAAGGTTTAGTTTTTAGGGTAATATGGTGAGAATTTTTAACCTATAAACCCTAAATTATAACCCTAAACCTTAAATTGAAACAACTATCCCTAAATTCTAATCCCCTACCCCTAGACCCCTAGACCATATACTCTAAACTAACTCCCTATACCTCAAAACTAAGGCGCTTGTGGAAACTTTCAATTTCCACCGTCTGTGTATAGAATATTTATCCTTAAATATTAGTATAATTTGGTCATATTTACCTATAACTGTTGGGTGCAATGATAAAACGCGTAGCACTCCTAAAAAGCAATATTGTTGAAAATGACAACCACAAATCTTGAACATGAACTACAAAATAGATATGAATGATACCAAAAAATAATTCGGTCATATTGTTCTTGTACCGTCTGGCTAAGGATTGAGATTTCAAAATTAAAAAATATATGGACTAAAATTGATCAAATTAGAGTAGAATGGTTAAATCCATGTTTTATGTATGGTATAGGGACTGATGACAAAATTTGACCTTAAATTAAAAGTTTTGGGGTACCGTAGCTTTGTACAAAAGTAACCCCACTCACTTGCATTCACACAAGGGAGATCAATCTCGACCGTCTATACGATCATCGACGATTAAAAAATAATTGCAACTCGATTAGTGAGAAAGATGTGATTAAATAACGAAGGGGTTACTATCTATTTGACTTTATACAGTTTCTAGAGGGATAATTCCTATTTAAATTATAATTATACACGTTTATTGTATTATTTTATGGGTTTTTATTGTTGTGAAGTTACCGGTACAATCATAATCATGTATATTATAATAGAAAATCAATGAGTAAACCAATTAATAGTTTAAAGTGTAATTTTATCTTTATATTAATTTATAATAAGGGACTTTAAAACATATTTTTTCAATTTTTAAAGATGGTCATTTTGCCTCATTGACCTTTGCATTTGTCCTCTAAAGATTATTTTCAGAGTTACTATTTTATATTTTTTTATTGCTCTTTTGATTTTTAAAATTTTGCCTTGACTAATTCGGATCGATTAATATTGCACATATAATTTTGATGGTTGAGTCTCCTAATAGAAATTTTCTGCATATGCTCGAGACATGCTTAAGCGATACCAAGTTGTTTACCACTTAGACCAACCCGTTGGTGGAATTATTTTATATTCTGAAACTATAAGTTCATACAATACATACCCTTCTCTAATTTCCACTCATAAATTAGAGAATATTAAAATATTTTAATAAATTTAATCTTATCTCCTCTTGTATATTGTACCAGTGACATATTAACCGAGCTAAATTCAATTAGTCATATTTATTTTAGTTTAAAAACTAACGTGTGTGAGCTTGATCTAAGTTCATGTATATTTGAATGGATGGAAATCTTCTACCCTTTTTCGGTGCCTCTACTTATGCCCCCACACTGAAAATTAGGTTTAGGGTTTAGGGTCTTAGGTCAGGGGTTATGGTTAGGGTTTATAAAATTTAGGGTAGGGTGTATTTTTTAGGATATAGGGTGTAGGGTTTAGGATTTAGAATTTAGAATTAGGACTTGAAATTTAATTTTGTTGTGTTTTTTAGTATTGGGGCATAATTAGGGGCACCGAAAAGGGGCAGAAAATTTTTATCCATATTTTAATTATTAGTCTTATCATATTTTTGTATATGATAATAATGATGATAATTATTGAAGTGCAAGTGCATGGAGCAATTAAATGGTCGGGAAAAAGAAGACGAACAGCACCAACTGTATCGAGGGAAGATCTTTGGGAATATATGAAGTAAGCCCTTATTTATTCCTTAATTATTTTATTAACCCTTTAAAACTTCATAAGCTTGCATGCATGAGCTGGCCAAGATGTTGTTAATCTTCTTAAATATTAATTAATTTCAACTTCTATTTTCCAAGAAAAAAAGGTGTTACCATAAATTAATCCCTATAATCTTCTGTTAGAGTACCGGTTATAATTATTTTCGAATATACATTCGAATTTATAATTATTATTAATGTTGTTTTCATAGAAAATAAGAGCTTTCGAACATACATGGTCATATTGTTGATAAGATTTTAATTTGACTTTTCTTTTTTGGATAAATTGAACTTTATTCATCTAAGAAACCATCCAAAGGAAATTTACAACCAAATCACCTATACCAGCCAACTCCTATACAAGTATACCTATTAACACAAACCCCATTTTCCAGCTAAAGAATTGTCAAAATTTCTTAAAAGACTACAACCAAGTAATCTATAACGAACATCATTTTTCACCAATAAAAAAATAGTAACAGCCGTACGAGGCTTAACTTCATGCCTTCTGCAATTTCTCTCATGCCAAATATGGTATTCATGCCGCACCAAGCCAACCTAATGATCACAGCTTTCATAGATCTTCCTTTTCCCACACGCTGCATCCAGTCTAAAATATTTGACCATCCATTCTGCTGAACTTGCACATCACACTCTCGCAACAATAAGGTCCAAACCTGCAAAAAATAAGGGCACTCCCCGAAAAGGTGATCTCTGGTTTCAACACCATTTTCACACAGTAGACAAGAAGGATTCGATTGAATTCCCCATCTAATCAAACGATCTGCAGTTGGCAACCTGTTTAATATAAGCAACCATGTAAGAAAAGATTGCCTAGGTATTGCCAAACTGCCCCAAACAACACGAGCCCAAGGGACTTTAGCACTCTTGTGCCTAAGGAATTCCCAAACTATCCGAGCTTTGAAGTTCCCCTGCAAACGTCCAACAGTTACCCATTCATCTCTAAGCTTCATAAGCTTTTTCCAAGCCCAACTATGAGAATTTTTTACTAAGGCAGCCAAGACTGAACACCCCTTTAATATATATTGTTGCACCCATGCCACCCACAGAGAACCAGCTTGCGTAATCAATAGCCAGATGCCACGCATCACACAAGCCTTGTTCCATGCCACCATGTCTTTCACTCCTAACCCCCCTTCATGCTTAGGGTGACAAATAGCCTCCCAACTAACCCGAGCACCTCTAGCATCACCATCTGTACCTTTCCAAAGGAAGGCATTACAAATTTGAGAGACCTTCTTTACCACTTTCGAGGGTAAAATAAACACCCTACACCAGAAATTTTGTATGCTAAACAACACTGCCTGAATGAGTTGAAGCCTACCAGCAAATGACAATCTTTTGGAAGGCCATCCTCTGATTTTGCTAACAATCTTCTCCACCAACCCCTCACAATCAGCTACGGAAAGCTTCTTTGAGACAAGAGACACCCCTAGGTATCTCACTGGCAGACTACCTAGCTTAAATCCAGATTGCTCTTTCAACATCTGAACATCAGAACTACAAATGCCTGCAACAAACATTTCACATTTGGCCTCATTTATACTCAATCCAGACATCTTGTAAAAAACACCTAAAACATTTTTTACCCCCAGTATGGATTCCAAGTTTCCCTTTGTAAAAACCAGCAGGTCATCTGCAAAACAAATGTGCGAAAGTTGTATCCTTCGACATTTTGGATGAAAATCAAAAACTCCATGCCTACCAGCACCATTCAGCAATCCAGATAAAACATTTAAAACTAAAATGAAGAGATAAGGAGAAAGGGGGTCTCCTTGCCGAACTCCTTTTGCTCCAGCAAAGTAGCCTACCAATTCACCATTCACATTTACAGAGTACTTTGGATGCATAACACAAGCCTCTATCCACCTTCGAAACTGGACAGGAAACCCAAGAACTTTTAAAACTTGAAGAATGAACTTCCAATTTACAGAGTCAAAAGCCTTACGGAGGTCAATCTTAAGAGCACACCTTGGTGAAACATGCTTACGACCATAACCTTGTACAATCTCCTGAGCAAGCAACACATTATCCACAATGTCTCTGCCAGTCAAAAAAGCACTCTGATTTGGCAGAATTAAGCACAACAACCATCTCTTCATCCTGTTTGTGATAATTTTCGTAATACACTTATAGATGGTATTACAACAGGAGATCGGCCTAAAATCAGCAGCTGTCCGAGGGGCCAACACCTTAGGCACAAGAGTAATGGCAGTGGAATTTAAAGCAGAAGGAAGATTACCAGTAGAAAAGAAAAATTGAATTCCTTTTAAAACATCATCCTTAATAATTCCCCAAGATGCCTGAAAGAATTGCGCAGAATAACCATCCGGTCCAGGAGCCTTATTACCATTCATAGCAAAGATCACATCCTTGATTTCTTTGTGAGAAACAGGGGCAATCAAACTGTTCCCTACATCAGAAGGTAGTTCCACACCCAAAATTTCTTTCAGCAGACTGTCAGGTATCAATTCGACCGCATGATCCACCTGACCAAGAGAGCCCGAGAAAAAATCAACTATCGCATTTGAAATTGTCTCATAAGTATCCAATCTATCTCCTTGGTCGTTATAAAGGACAGAAATAGTATTTTCCTTATGCCGTGCAGCAACTTTCCTGAAAAAATAATTGGAATTCTGGTCCCCCTCTTTTACACATTGCTCTCTAGATTTTTGCCTGAAAAAAGACTCCTCAGCCATCAACAACTCCTTCAATTCAGCAGCAACAATTTTCTCCCTTGCAACATTACAAGCAGTAGGATTAGCCATCAATAACTTCTGAACATTATCAAATTCAACTTGCTTGGAAAAGACCCTATTTGATATGTCACTATACGCTTCTCTATTCAGTTGTTTCAAAGGACCTTTTAATCTCGTCAACTTCTCAAACAGGACTTGCAGAGGGTTCTCAAACAGGACCTTTTAATTTGACTTTTCTTTTAAATTAAACCCAAACAAATTTATTTGACATCCATTCGAATTACATTCCACTTAATTTGATTTAAAAAAATAAATTGAAATAATAAAATATGATCATCAACTCAATTAACTTAAAAAAAATTCACTTCAATCGATAAAAATAACTTTTTGACAACCAAATTTCGTAACAACATTTCGTATTGTTGCGTAATATTGCAATGACATTAAATGTTGTTGAATTTATTATAAAATTATTACTCAAAATAATGTATGCCGTGGATTTTAAATTTTATGCGTCAAAATAAATTGTTTTTTTACTTCGTAGTTTAACTAATTTTATCCACACGAATTTTCATTTTTTTTTATTAAGCAGAGAGTAGTTGCATTCTCAAGACAATTGTCGGAATCCAAATCCATACAAGATAACATAACATAAACATCCTTAACCACCCGATCAACTAATCGATCTCACACTAATTTTCATCATTTATACTAAACAAAGACACGATTAAAAAAATAAAACAAACAAACAAATAATAATAATATCATTTGATCTATATCCAGATTGATAATAAATTATGTGTAAAGAACATTATAGTTTGAGAGAGCACATGTAAGGTGGGGATGGTGCATCTCGATCCTTATAATCTTACAGTTTATTTAATCTTATATTCCGGTGTCTCTAACAAAACCACAAGAATCAATGTCTTCAAATCTGGAGGACAAAGTTAACAAAATTTGACTCGACTCAAAAAAATAAATTTTTTTAACACAATTTGACTTAATTTAAATCATAATTTTATAAATTCGACTTGAAATTATTTTAAATGAAGTTTGAGTTATAAAACGGGATTATTTCTAATAACTCAAATTTTTTAGTGACTAGTGGATTAGTTTTCAAGCTCGAGTCAAGTCAGTCAACTTTGTCTGATATATGTATATCACATATAAAAATATATATAAGTAATTGTATATGGTTAAAGAAAGTCGTTTAAATTAAAATCAATTAGTACCACAATATTATAAATATTTACAATTAAATTTGAACAAAAACTCGAATAACTTGACTTAGCTTGAAAAAAAATAAAAAAAATTGAAAAATAAGACTCGTAAATTTAATTAACTCAATTTCTTTTAACTTGACTCGACTGGTTCGAATGCTCAGACCTAACTGGAAGTATGTAACCATTACCCTAGGATTCAAGTAATGAGCAGACAGACAGACAAATCTTAGAACATAATACACAGATAAGATTTTATGGGATTATTATATTAAACAAAACCACATTTGTGTTTCTCACCCACTTTGGAATATCTCGTAGGCCAACAATATACATCAAATATTACAAGGAATCTTTTTTATTTATAATATTAAAAATAGAGATGGAGATAATGTTGGATTATGTTTTTTTAGGATCCGACTCGATTTAATTATAAACTTAATATAGATTTAATGTGATCATTCGAATCTCGAAATTTTCGAAGATATATTAAAATAAAATTATGAAGATATAATTTTTTAGAACATTATTTTATTTGTAAATTATTAGGGTTTTTTTAATTTGTCTTCATTTTGGTTTGTGTCATTTAGAATTTAAAATTTTAAAGGTTAAAATGTTTCGATTAACGAACTATGTTACTAAATTATGAATGTTAGATTTGAGATATTACATTGGGCCGAGTTCAAAGAAGTGGACTCAGCCATGGTTACCCAACTCCAGGTGTTCATGTGATCGGGTACCTATTGAGCTAGTTTTAAACACTTTTTTTTTTTATCAAAAGAAAAAAATTTAGATTAAAATGGGGAGAAATCCCGACACATACAACGAGCGACCAAATCCCATATAAGGGTAACGATCAAAATAGAACAAAAGAGGATAAACCCACCAACCAACAACAGCGGGGAAAACCAACAAGCGACATAAAAAGGACAGCATTCCCAAGATGCTGAAACCAGGGATAGCTTTAAACAGCAACTGAACAATTGAAAAAGCAACAACGCTCCAACAACATCCAGCCAAAGCTTGACACAACAGAGAAACGCTCGAAACTTGCTTGAGAGCTCCTTTCGGAGGCAGGCTCCCACTCCACTCTAGATGGGCCTCGTCAAGTTGTGGCAGGAATAACCCAGTCCTGAACCATGCTCTGAATTATTTTGAGGCAAATTAACCCCTAAATTTAACAAGTTTAATCAAATGAGTCCTGAATTTTGTTTAGTCTAATTAGTCTCACAAGTTTTTTTTTTTTTTCCATTTTCTTACATAACATAACTGAAAACTAATGTTCGGCCTTGCATTGATTGATTGCCTAAAATAGCGGCCATGCTTTTAATGTTCCATTTCATGAACATTGACAGGTTATATGAACAATAGAGGACAACAGCAGCAGCAATTAATATGCAACTCGCTGCTTTTACACCAACATTACTCGCAATTAGTTGGAACAATGAATGATCAAGGCTGGGGCACTGGTAGGGTAGATCGCCTTTATTTTCCTACTCGAATGAAAATACCGATGTTATCGAGGCCGCGCACACCGGTGGTTAATAGGACAACTCGAACACAGCAGGCCAAAGATGAATGCAAGGGCTTATCATTGAAAAAACAAACCATTGAATTCTTGAATGTCCAAAATGAATAATTTACTGTGTTTTTATTTACAATGAACATCCACAAAGATGAATGATGTGAAACAACGAGCTAACAGCAACAAGCTACTGGTTTAAAGAAGACTTTAACGATCAAAAGAACTCACCGGACCTTCTTACGGGACTTGAATGGATATCGGGATGGTGGTGAAGGGGAAAATTCTGTCGGTAGTTGAGGAGTCTCCGCTTCACCGGTGAGCATGCCGACAACCTCCTTCATGGAAGGTCGACGGGCAGGAAATTTTTGCAAACAAAGTAAAGCAACTGTGATGCACAAAAGTGCTTGTTCCCTATGCAAAGACTGTATATTTTGGTCAACCAAATCGATGAGCTTTCCGGTCCGGGCAAGACGCCGAGCCCATGAAATCAGATTGGCTCGCTGAAACTCGGACATAGGTGACCCAGTGACCTGCAGGGGTCGCCTCCCTGCTATCAAAACTAACAAAACAACCCCAAAACTGTAAACGTCACACTTCTCCGATACATCCCCACCGCCACCGTATTCGGGGGCAACGTAGCAAACAGTTCCTCTCATACTAGGCGTACTGCTAGCGGCACTCTTGGGAATCTCCCCGCTGAATGAATCATAACTGTTCTGTCGAGCTCGGCGTAGTTCACCACTGAGCCCTTCCCAAAACCAATCCACACTACCAACACTACCTTTACTCTTATTTCTTTTACTCTTCTTCCTCTCCGTATACAATTCATCGTCGACCGGCCACCAATTCTTTCCACCGCCACTAGTATCATCGCTATCATACATCCCCTGTTGTCTCCTTTTCTTTTTCTTCTTCTTCTTTTTTGCGAGCTCTTCACAATACTCCTCTCTCCACCACTCCCTCGCCGGCCTTCGCTTCTCCTTCTTTACATTCTTTCCCTTGTCATCGTCCATCGACACCCACCATTCCAATTGTTTCTTACTCCCTTTCTTCTTCTCCGATTTTGCATTTGTTAAACTACTCGAAGACGCCACCGAAGCGATCCAATCACTATTAGGTTTCTCTTTGATCTCAGTCCCAATCCATTCCATCACATAATCTTTCACTTTCCCACTCTCCACCGGAGCTGCCACATTATCTTGCTTCCGCCACAAATCGCTACCAGAACCGTTCTTTATCCCTTTACCTCCACTCTCCAAAACACTTGAATTCCCCTCTGAAACACTGCCTTTCTCCATTTCAGGAGACTCCGCAACCGGTTCCGGGGAAGCAGCAATTGTAACAGCCTCTGCATTCAGAGGTGATTCTGTAATCGTAACCGAGACCGGCGATTGATCTACCCCCAAGCTGAAGTCATCGATTCCAGTAGCTACACTCTCAGTTTCGGCAACAGATCCATAATCCTCAGCTATTTCCACTCTAATTTCCTCTGATTTCAACCTTGCTAATCCAAAATCCGCAATTTTGGCTGAGAAATTCTGATCCAACAAAATGTTACTAGGCTTAATATCTCCATGAATTATTGGAGGATCCAAACCATGGAGATATTCGAGTCCTTTGGCGATATCGACAGCAGTCGAAAACCTCTGCTTCCAGGTCATTAGTTCCGGGCATTTCCGATGAAGCAACGCGTCTTGCAGATTGCCGTTTGGCATCAGCTCGTAGACCAGGAGCATACGACGTCGTTTCCGGTCATAAGAGAATCCATGGACGGAGACGACAAGGGAAGAGTCGAGCTTGGAAGCGAAAAAGAGCTCGTTTTGGAACTCCCGTTCTCCCTGGAGCGAGCCGGCGTCCATCACCTTGACAGCAACGGTCTGGTTGCCGTTGCTGTTGTTATCGTGGTGGTTAGGGATGGTAGCGCGGTAGACGGAGCCAAATCCCCCTTGACCGAGGCGGCGAGATGCGGAGAACGAGGAAGTAGCGCGACGGAGGATGGAATAAGAGTACTGATGCGGCGGCTTGGAGTCGGCGGGGTTGGTACGTTGGCGCCGGATTTTGCGAAGGCACAAAGATAGAACCAATAAGATCGAAAAGGAAGCCGAAACAGCCGCGATATGCGGGAAGACAAGTCGTGTGGGTAAAGGACTCTCATGGTACATCAACGGCGGTTCCAGCGACGGCGGCGGCACCGGAGGTATCGATCCCCGCATCCTGAAACTACCCAAAACCCCAAAAAAGGAGACGAATTCACCAAGATAGAATAGAAAAAAAGTGGGAATCGAACATGGGTCGAAATCCCAAATTCAGCCGGGTGTTTTTCTGTAAAAAGGAAGGAGCTTTGTGGGGGGAAGAAGCTGTTTTTAGTACATCTGTATGTAATGATTTCTAGTTGTTTTTGCAGTTCCTGCAATAAAGATGAACAGACAAAGAGGAAAAGAAGGAGAAGAACCTGATGATTACAGCTCCAAAAGAAACATTAACTCAGCTATCCGCTCCTCTCTTTTGAGTTGTAAACTGTATGGACTCACTCCTCTTCATTTATTTTTTCTTTTTCCTTTTTGCTTTTTTCTCAGCAAACACTGTAATCTACTTTGACCTCTCTACCCACTTTAAGAAATATCATATTTATGTTCAAAAAATAAAAAAGAAATATCAATATTTTTTTAAAATTGTAAAAGAATATTTGAATATATATATATTCATTGTTTGTACACTAGCAACTAGTTTGTTTAGCGGGATAAGGCATTAAGTTATTTATGTAATATTCAGACATGGTAAATTAGACTTGAGACTTAAGACTCGAATTAATTTACTCGAAATTGACCTAAACATGATGACCCGAAACGAACTAAAACTAACCAGAATTTTAGTTGAACCAAAAATAAATTCACACCGATTTTTAACCAAATCAAATGGACCCGAAGTGATTTCACCGAACGGAAGACAACCTGAAATAAATAAAAGATATTAAAATAAAGAAAGAAGTATGAGATGTGAATTATTGCACAACTCGCCAAAAAGCCAAATATACATACTATATAAAGTGATATATAGGGTGTAAAAATCTAACTCGGGCTGAAAATTTGACCGAAACCAATTGATCTCCTATTAACCTAATATTGACCCGACCTAAAATCAATCAACTTGAAATTAACTGGCCTGATACTAACCGAAACGAAAATCAACCGACATGACCCAGACCAAACCCGAACCGAATGACTCGTTTTCCTCCTTTAATAATATTAGAAGTTTTATCCAAATTAGTCGAATAATAAATTAAATACAGATTGTTACACCAGGAAAAAAAGTTTAATGTTAGTAAAAAATAAATAAATAAATATATATATGGACAATAAAGCACTAATAATTAATATTGTGATTCATAATTGCTTGAAAGGAACTGATTTACTGCTTTAATGTGGATACAAAGAAATTTGCTCTTAGTTGATCAAATCCATACTATGAACTAAAAGTTGTTTTAATTATTGATCTGATTTTTACAATAATATTAAGTTAATAGTTTGATTTACGAATCGAACTGATTTGGATGAATTTATTTTGAAGAAAAAAAAAGAGTAATAAAATTTATTGAAATTAAAAAGAAAAAGGGGTAAACGACAAGGTTATTCCCTCCAAATTTATCCAAGCCAAGTCAAAATTATATAACTTTGAATCCGAATCCTTCCTGCCTTTTTTTCTTTCTTCAACTTGTTATTTTTTTAGTAGAGTTGAACTTTGACATGAAAATTTAAATTCCAACTTCTTATTATCATATGATCCACTTGCACACTAAATTTTATACGTTTCTGGCCCTTAAATTTAAATATTTTTAGATTGCCCTCTCAATAAATAACGTTGAATTTTATTACTGAATACAATAATCTAAAAAACGTGTAAAATACTTAAATTTTATATTAAGTCAACAAATCTTTTTATCTGGATAGAAGGTAAAAAATAGCCCCCCAACGTTTCACCTTTTGGTCATTTTAGTCATATCTTTTTTGTGTGCAAACAACCACCTAACGTTTCATTTTTTTTCTTCAAATTTTACTATTCTTGGATGAAAACTGTTAGTCAACTAACAATCAACGCCTGAGGTTGACATGGCATATCTGTAGGGCATGGAGAGATGACCTGGCACTGCCACGTGACACTTTGTTGATGTGACGATTGGTTAAAAATATTCAAAAAAATATTTTCTTTAAAAAATATTTAATTAATTTTTTATTTTTTAAAAATTGCTACGTTAGCAAAAATGCCTCATCATCTCCCCATGTGCTGCAAACATGCCGTTAGTTGACTAACGATTTTCATCCAACAAAGGTAAAATTTGAACGAAAAATAAAACATTATGTGGTTGTTTGTAAAAGAAGATAGGGCTAAAATAACTAAAATGTGAAATGTTGGGGGCTATTTTTAACCTTTTACCTTTAATCTAAGCCATCTATTCCCTTATCTAATGAAAATTGAGCTCTATATTAGTCAATCCGACCTGCATTAACAAAAGTAACAAAATTATAACATTGACAGCATCCACAATTCTCATCCTTTGAGAATGGTGTGAGTTGTAATTATTTCAGAGAAACTAACTTTTTATATAATTTGGCAATTTTAGGAAGAAAAATTAAGCAAATCAAAGACTCATCAAAGTTTTAGTATATGATTTAGTATATTTTTAAGGAAGTAAAATGTTATATCATTACATATTAAGATTAAATTAGAAAAAAATACTAGATCTTATATTAAACCACTCATCAATTACTAATAATTTACTGGAAACCAAATTTAAATTAATTAATCATGAAATGTAGTTAGTGTGTATCAAGTTGTAAAAAAAAGTGGGGTAGGTATTTGATATCTAATTTCTTGTTTGTTATTTTCCCAACTTCCAAACCTTTAACCACTTCATTTGGTTTGACATTTTGGGTTGCTTCCCATATTTTCAACTTTTGAATTTGATAGATAAAAGATAATATTAGCATTATTTTATTTATAAAAAATTAAAAAGAAATACCTAATACACTTTATAATTAAAACATATAATACCATAGTTTTTTATAAGTTAGTATTCAATGCACTAAAATAAAATTCATTAATTTTACCAACAATATTTAAATATTATAATATATCTTAAACTATAAATCTTAAATATTACACGTCGTTTATTAAATTTTATTTGTAATTTTTTAATTCTTTTGCAATGTATGAAATGATTATTTATTTATTTATTTAAAATCAAACGTGAGTCACGTGACTGGCTGCCTGGTTGCAGTCCAATGTCTTTTTCTCCCTTGTTAACACGAATATTCCCAATGCTAAAATGTTTTACTCGACTAGAAAACTTAGATCGGGTCAACCTTAAATCTAAAAATATTAATTTATACCTATTAAAAATTTAATTTACACAACGTTTTATGTATCATTTTTTTATGTTATTGATTATATAATATTTGTACAAATATAAATAATTATACTCATTCGTGTAATATGTTATTGTGTTATGGAAGTTGTGATTTAAATATACTTTAACAAAATAATCGTTCCACGGTTGATAATTAAAATAATTTTGTAGAGTTTTTTTAATTAACCAAGTGATAAAAAATAATCATATGTTTTTCACGTTGTATGGATTTAAATCTCAACATTTATACTAAAAAATTTAAATAATTATACTGAATAAATGTTTATTTTAGTATTAAGGTTCTTTATGAAGCTCGACCTACGTTTTGATAACCTTCATATGTTTTTTTTTGGGCATTCTTAGGTCTCTGGGTGTATCATTTTTTTTCTTTAAAGGAAGCTTCTACTTGGATTAAAATGAAAAAAATAAAAAATAAATGATTAAATTAAACCATAACGTATACGAGAAATATTATTCAACACTAAATAAAATTAAATGTTATTCAACACACATCATCATCATGTTGAAAAAAAAATCAATTCCCGTTTTTCAACGTAATCTGATTTTTAAAGTTTGGTTTTACTTTGAAATAAAAATTGAGCAATTTGAATTCATTTAATCTATAAAAAAATATTTTGATTATTATATTTAATTTAACTTTTTTTTAAATAATTTTTACTTATGGAAGGGAAAAGAGGATTTGCTCCTAATGAGTTTTGTACGCACAATTTAGGAGAAGTAGAGTAGTAAAAGATGTCAACCGAAAGTTTTAATTACTTGCTTTACAGATTGTTGACATATTTAACTTTAAATTTAATTATACATGTTTGAATTGAATTTTAATATTAATTTTAAAAAAATCTTAAGTAGATTCGAAGAGGTTCGAATCGAATATTAAATGTATATTAAAACTCACAAATTGCAAAACTTTGACTTGATTTTAATCTTATTGTTGACAATTTCAAATTGTTTAGAACTACTTATATGTCATTTATATTTTTAGAGAATAGTATAGTAAAATGCCACGTGTGTACTGTCGGCCTGAAGACATTAATTTCATGTACAAACATTGACAGAACACAGTTCTAGAAAAATGAGGTGCGGGTGACCAAAATTAATCACCAATATCTAATCGAATCTAAAAAAGAAAAAAAAAGGACAAAGATTAAGCACCATTTAGTTTTAAATTACGTATTTCTTTTTAATTTAAATATTATTTTTAATAAAAAGTAATATCGGTATTACGATGTTTGAAGTCGAATTCATGATATTGCACGTGGTGACCGACCTACCAACTCCCAACCGTTTTCACATGCCATGCCATGCACCATTTGGATGAATTTAATTAAATGGATATGCCAATGCATAGGAAAGACGATCAAACAAGCCATTTTTTTTTCAAAAATTCAATCAAATCGAGTTAAAAGATTCAGATATGACTCGACCAAATATCTTTAAGCTAATAGGGTTTTGGATATGTACAAGTGGATCGACCGTATAGGGCTCTCGAAAATAAGAGGCCCCAAAAATAAAGACTATATATAAATTAGATAGTTATAAATTTGTATATTTGATAATTAAAAACTTAAGAAAAATTTATATCGTCTTTCAAATTAATTGCAAAATACGAACATTAATATCTCTTAAATATAGAATTGAATATTTCTTGTATATTGTCGATGAAGTCATTATATCTATAGATGAAAGATTTGAACAACATCAATTATATGAGAATATTTTTTGCTTCTTGTTTCATTATGATAAGTCACTTTTATTAATAATTTTAAAGATGCTCTTAAAAAGGACAAATTATCTGAGGTTGATGGAAATACATCATTTACTGAGCTGAAATTGTTTAGAGAACTTTTACTAAAAAAATGAGATTAAGAATTTTAAAATCTTTTAATTACCTCCCAAATGCTGCAATTTCTTATAGAACATTGTTGATTATTCTTATTATTGTTGCTTTTACGGAATATAATTTTTCAAAATTGAAGTTGTTGTAATCATACTTACGGACAACTATGTCGCAAGAAAGGTTAAATGAACTTGCTTTGATGTCAAGTGAGAGTGATCTTTAGAAATAAGTTGATATTGAAAATGTTGTAAATGATTTTGCTCAAAACATGCAAAAAGAGCGGCAGAAAAATTAATTAATTTATTGATCGATAAATTCAGATTAGATTAATATCATATATGAAAAACCACCACGATTTCAAGGTGCTCAACCAGACCCAACACCTTAATGAAAAGGAAGGGTCACTAAACTAATTAATGGCAATTGCCATTTTGCACAAGTCATTGCATTTGGAAGGTAGTTTCCTCCACATGTAGTGGCCTAAACAATCTTAGAAACCACAAAAGAGACAACGAGCAAATGGAAGTGTCGTTCAAAACAAAACCACCCACGCAACCTTTCAACAGGGACTGTGATGTTCATTAAGATTCAACCAAGGACTAAATGTGCAATTAAACTATTGAACCAGGAGGCCAAGGCCCTACCTGGAATGTGGCCACAAGATAAGAGTATCACTCATTTGATGATTCAATTGCAAATATTGTGATGATTTCAATTTCATGACCAACTCATAAATTTCGAGTCAAATTCAATTCTACCTTACCAAGTATCAACTTCAACTATGTATGCATGTTGTTTTATCATCATGATAAATGCATGAGTCATTTCCATGCAAGGTTCATATAAAAATTTGGGCTTTACCTCCACTTCCGGCTGTTGTCAACTTTTCTTTAGATCAACAACTACGACACTGATGTTATCCGAACTTCCTCGTCCCAAAGCCAACCGAGTAAGCAGTGTGGCGGCAAGAACGCTGCGGGATGGATATAATGGTTCGCCCCCTTCATCGTTTTGGGTTGATCGTCCTGCGTTGATGTCCAACGTGTCATTGCTTCTTTCTTTAAGACATTCATGAGCTACTTCACAAGCCATGTCACTAGATAGGACATCCCACAACCCATCGCTTGCGAGAATTAAGCACTCGTCTTCGGGTTCTCTCTTTGTGAACGTTATCTCCGGTTCTGATGTTACAACCGGTTTTAGGTATTTGTCTCCTGCTCAGAATCATGGAGATTAAAAGAGTAAGCATTCATGGCATCACTATTTAAACACACAAGACATCATATCAAACAATTCGGAATCTTTATGCAGATTTAAATAATTCCAACTGCAACATTCATGAGCAACAGGCATCCTATAGATGATAGGTTACAACCAAAAAGACATCGAGCATTTAGGAAGAACAAACAGATTCATGAGCTCATGAACCTTAAACGAACAAGTTTGTGAATATTAAACAAACATGTTCGCGAACGCTAAACGAACATGTTCGCGACGCTAAACGAATCGAGCCCGAACGCACAAAATAATGGATGAACCGAGTTCGAACATATATTAAACAATTTAAACTAACAGGAACCAAACGTAAACAACTTTAAAATAAACAAACGAACATGAACACAGCCTTGTTCGTTTGAGTCCGGTTCATTTACGCCCCTACTCCCAATTGGACAGTCTATCCAATACTGAGAACAGAGAAAATGAAACACATACATGACAAGGAAAACAAGACTATCCAGCATCTAAAACTTACAAATGTGTGTATTTTTTTTAAAAGATGTTGTAATAATCCATCTTGACTATTGCCCTGGACAATGGACATAGCAAGTTCACCTTCAAACTCGAGCTTCGGAATGATAATGAACTGTTAAATCAATAAAACCTTACCTATTGCCCTGGACATGGCAAGAATGCCTTCTACTCGTGCTCCATTTACAAAGATAACCCGACCTCCAGCTGCTTCAATCCGTGCACGTTCATCTGGTTTGTCAGGCTGAAAGCAAATCGAATATCGAAAATATTATCAAATAGCAATTCATTTAATCGATCGGATACAAGGGTACAAAAGTGTCAATCGAACAAAGACTCAATCGGCATTCGTCGAACATTTTTAATCATAAAGGTGTTAACCATATCATCCAAGTTAGGTGTTTTTCCCCTGATTACTAAGTAATTCAAGAAGTATATATAAAAATTGAATAAATAAATAAAGTAACCACATGTGTACAACTTTTATTAGCCGACAAATTCGGATCGAATAATGTAGATGCCTATCTTTTAGACATACTTTTATAAAGTAATGATATCTTAATAATCACGAATTGAAAATGGTAAAAGTGTATAATATTTTCCACACACTACCAATCTCGATCATATTGGCTAAAAACAAAACGAACCTTGTGATCGAAACTCAGAGGAATGGCCACTCCGCCGCGACAGAGAACGGCGCGTGAATCACCGCAATTGGCGACAACGATGTGCTCCGACGTCATAAGTGCTGCCACGGCGGTGGTCCCACCGAGGGCCACCTCCATCGAGTGGCACCCACAACGGTGTCCCACGCTTCCACAAGCGCACGTGCTCGTGGCCACCGCATCCATCCTCTCGAAGCTTCTTTTCATCGCGCTTCTCCAGCTCTCCTCCTGTGACCTACTGTCTCTCCCACCCTCGCTCTCTCCGGTGTGATTCACGCGCATCAACTCTTCCTCTACGAACACGTGCATCTTTTCCCTGCACAGTGCTGCCACCTGCAGAACGAGCAGGCGCCATTTTTTTATTCTCGAAGATTCTTTTAATTTTTTCAAAATTCTTTGATTTCAGAAAAAAAAACAAAGAAAACTTTACATGGGAACCACCATGACCGTCGTAAACAGCGAAGAAATGAACCGGTCTATTAAGATTTATATCAGGCCGGCAGAGTTCCGGCCGTACAGAAACGGCATCCTCCATCTCACGTGACCTCCCGGCAATCGACATCGTTCCGTAAACCGGCCCGATATTCAAATCCGCAATCGTCTTCACCGCCGTCGATTCCTCCTCACCGGAAGAAGTACGCGTACTGCTAGTCACTAGTATATCGCCGGCGACCTCCAGCATGCATATCCGCTTCCCCTCGCGAACGTAATCCGAACTCTCTCCAGAACCCTCCGTTTGCCCCGGACTCCGCAACGCTCCAGCACCGGACGCCGAGATTCCCGCATGCCTCCTCATCTCGATCCTCCTCCGCCGCCTCCGCCGGCACTTCGCCGCCGTATCGTCATCTTCATCGCTCCACATTCTGCTACAAACCTCCGTCATTGAAAATCCCCTCCGGCTAACATTATTCAATAAAAAATCCCCCAACAGAGCATCAAAAATTACAAAAAGATAGAAACTTTTTTTTGCTCAAAACTTATTTGAAACGTTTGACGAAAAAGGGGCAGCGCTCGTGTTAAAACTTGTAAGCCTTCTACTGGGCAAAAGCCGGTTCCATTCGAAGAAGCTGCCCGGGATGCTACCCGTTACCAACAACCACTTGCTTCCGTCGTGACACGTGTATAACCTGGCGCTTAATCTCTTTGCCCGTAGAACGTCTCTTTTCTTTGTTTCCTTGTCAGGTCAATTTCGCGTATCGCGAGATATAAGGGGGAAACGTTTTCTAAAGGATCTGGATACTGGAAAAGCCGACACGTATAATGGAAGCTCCGATAAGTGGCGGCCCCGACTTCTTCAGAGTGAAACAAGTGGGCGATCTGAGAGATCGACACGTGTTTAGTTGTTAAGTTAAGGGGATGGCCCACATGGAATACGTTTTCCTTTTTCAAATGTTCTTTCTTTAATTCTTTCCCACCCGAAAAAGAAATATAATTGTCTCTAAATTCTATCAAGAAAAAAAGGTCTAATTATTTTTTGTGTAAAATATCCATTTAGGTACATGTACTTTTGAAAGTGAACAAATTAGTCCCCATATAAAATCAAAGTAATTAAGAATTAAATTCATGTACCGTTATTTCTTTTTGTCCATACTTGACATTTATCCAATCATATTAATATTAGACATACTTTTGTTAGTTTATATTATTTTTGTCGACGGAATCTTAGTTTGATTGTCTTTTTACTGAGATCGTTAAGTCAGTTGTATTTATGCACAATTGTCTTCAATTTAAGGATTATGAAAGAGCAAAGGTATTTTAAGTATTGAATACAATAAGTTAAAATTCAGATTTTGTAGCCTGGATTTAGATTTTTAAAATAATATAAATTGAATAATAAATACTTATAACTGTGAAATTGATGAAACAAGTCCATGTTTTTTTTATATTTTTATCTACATATTATATTGACGTTTGACTATCCATGATATGTATTTTTATTTTTTTACAAGAGACTAATTTGGTGACTTGCAAAAAGTACAAGGGACCTAACGGTTCATGGCTGACAGGTTGGCAAAAAGGAAAAGGTTAGTGTCCGAAAAAAACAAAGCCAGCGACACAATCGACTGCGCCTGCGGTCTGAAAATATCATTTTTCGTGTTTAATAGCTAATCTCCTTATCCACATTAAATTAATAGCTAATCTTCTTATGCCACGTATGAAGAACTCGTTTTCTGTATAGTGCGAATTCGTGTCTCGTTATTCTAAAACGCGAGTTTTTCAAACGTGACAGATTTGAGGGTTATTTTTCTAAATAAATATATGTGTGATCATTTTTTTTTTTGGATAATCAAATTTTATTATCCAAGAGCAGAGAACTGCTACAATCAACTACAAAAACTGTACAATAACAACAAAACTAAAGTAACCCCACCTATACAAGTAAATCCCAGTTACATCTCAAATTCATATCTATACCATTATGTAAATGCCCAACCCTTCCATGCAATCTAGTATGAACAGTGTCACGAATACTAGAAAAAATAGCCTCAACCGTAGAAGAAGACGAACGAAATATTCTGAAATTTCGTTCTCTCCAAACAAAGTAAATCAAAGCACTCCAAGCAATTCTTAGAATCAAAACAATAAGAGATTTACCTCTGAAATGCTTCACCACCCAATCAATCTCAAGATCCCAAGAAGAAACTAACCTGGAAATGCCACATGCATTTAAGGTATACTTCCAGATTTCCTTTGAGAAATTACACCCAAAGAAGATGTGATCTCTAGTTTCACTAGCCTCGCCACACAAAACACATATAGAATCCAGCACCATACCCCAAGAAGAAAGCCGATCCCTGGTAGGAAGTCTACCCAGTATAGCCATCCATGCCACCAACGCATGCCGAGGTATATGCAAAGGGAACCATATCAAACGCTGCCAAGTAACCTTCTGTCTGCGTGGTCTTAGCTCTAAGCAAATCTGAGAGGTAGATAAAGAACCACTCAACAGTTGCCTTTGCCCATCTCGAATCTTGATTAACTGCTTCCATATCCATCCCATCGAAGCTCTAGGAATCAAATGCAAGAACGAAACTCCCTTCAGGACATAAGCAGTAGCCCAAGCTACCCATAACGATCCCTGGCCGGCTAACAAACGCCGCACAAGAGTTACCATACAAGCAATGTTCCAGCTAACCAAGTCCTGCAATCCAAGACCACCTTCAACTTTCAGAGTGTGATCATTTTTTTAAATATTGAATAAAAAACAGTTTTTGATATAATAATGCCGGATAAAAAATTAAAATATTCTCTTAGCTATGTCCTACATTGTTCATAGAAATTCAACAAATCAAACTACTACAAATCAGTCTTGTAAATCATCTCATAATGGTTCTAAAAAACAAACTTTTTTCTATGTGAACAAACGTTTAAGTAGTGTTGTAGAAAAGACAATCAACAAATCAGTCTTGTCATAAAAAAGATATAACCATACGAGATCATTTATCTTTCCAGATTAGAGACATGTGGCATGATAATTGCTATAAGAACATCAAACCACTACAAATGTAGATGGCAATTTTGTCACAAGACAAGTAAAGAGCGTACCACAAGACTGGAAAAATGTACTAAAAATAATCGAAACAAAGCGAGATGTGTGAAGAATTAAAATTTTAAAATAGAGAAAATTTGATTTTCGAACAAAAATGACTAAAAATAAAAGAAATAGGAAATGCTATCAATGTTTGACCATCAGTGCAAAATTAGTGTTGCGGCCTGCAATGTATAAAAAATTATAAAGAACATCATTAGAAAAGAGAAAAATTATTATGTGGTATGAGCTCACCACGTCATTTATGGTCTTATTCGTAATAAAAAAAATTATGTTATAGATATGTCTGTATTTTAATTTAGTGTAATGTGAGATAAAGATTCATTTTTAAAAAATACATAAAAAACAAATAATTTAATTTTGCAGTCAATAAAAGTTTGCTCCCGATTTCAATTTTTTAATATTCTTTTATTGACAAAATGATGGAGTATCATGTAAAGGGAAACGAATCTTCTAAGGACATAGTATTCACCACATGCTTAAACTATGTCTTTTATTTAAAATTGATCTTTAAATTTCTAAATATTTTAATTCTATCCCTAAATTATTCCTTTAATTCTAAATTAGTCTTTTAAATTTTGTACATTTTAATTTCATTCTCAAATTAATTTTTATGTCACAACATAATATGTATCAGTGTTTGCATGGAAGCCAACAATTTCTATAACTATTTTACTAACATGACACATGTTTAGCATATAGTGATAATTCGAGAGAAAAATTAGATCGTTCAAAAGTTTGAAGGACCGAATTAGATTGTGGTCATGGTTTGAGTATAAAATTGGAATGTTAAAAATTTCGGGAGTAATTTAGAATGAAAGACATAGTTTGAGGATGAAATTGAACCATTCAAAAATTTAAGGACAAATTTAAAATGAAGGTAATAGTTTGGGATGTCGGATACAATTAACTATTCGTATTCAATAACTCGAAAATTTGATATCATTTTTTTATTATTTATTTGTAAATTATTTTTCGTTATTTTAAAATTGATATAGAAGTTTCAAATTTAGGAATATTAACTATCACATTCTTATGTAGTTTATTCTAAAATTGCAGAGTAAAACATTTAAAATTTAGATTTTATGTATCTATATTTATATGTTTATATAAATAAAAATAAAAAATATTTATGAGGTTTTCATGTTTTGAAGTTAGGATTTTTAATTTAAAGTTTAAAGTGTATAGATATAAACTCTAATAAATGGGATTTTTTTGATACGTGGAGGATAATGTCAAATTGTGTGGTTCTTGTTCTAGCGTTTTGATAATGGAAATCAATGATTCAATCGAACAAATTTCATATTGATTGGTCGAATCGAACCGACCAAAAAATTATTTATTTTGATAAAAAAATAGAGAAAGAGATAGAATAAGTCTTATAATGAATTTAATTCCTGATTTCTATTCTATAAAATCGAGTAACCCTCGTTTTTTTCATCATTTTTATGATTTTCTCAACTTTAGAGCATATATTAACTCATATATCTTTTTCAGTCGTTTCAATTGTAATTACAATTCATTTTTTAACCTTATTCTTATTAGTAGACGAAGCCGTAGGACTATATGATTCATCAGAAAAGGATATGTTAGTTACATTTTTCTGTATAACAGGATTATTAGTTACCCGTTGGGTTTATTCAGGACATTTCCCGTTAAGTGATTTATATGAATCATTAATCTTTTTTTCATGGGGTTTCTCCCTTATTCATATGGTTTTTTATTTTAAATTAAAAAAAGCGTAAAAATAATTTAAGCGCAATAACCGCACCAAGTGCTATTTTTACTCAAGGCTTTGCCACTTCGGGTCTTTTAACCAAAATGCATCAATCCGCTATTTTTTAACGAGGCCCACATTTAAAAAGATTAATGATTCTTTAACCAAAATGCATATTTTGGTAAAGTTAGGGGTTTCCTAATTAACAATGTGTGTCCTATGTTAATTGGCAGAAGAAAGATCCAAACCAAAGTTTAATTAATAGGGATGGCAACGGGGCGGGGCAGGTTTTTGGCCGCCCCGACCTATAAAATACTATACCCGATCCCGCCCCGCCCCGAATTAAAATATTAATTTACCCGTCCCGACCCGCCCCGATACAATAACCCTTAAACTCGACCCCGCCCCGACCCACCCCGAAAAATTAAAGAAAAAATTAATCTTCGTCGACGGTAAATTTTAGATTCGACCAATCTTTCATCACAATCACAAATTATGGTTTCAAGGGACTTCAAACTTATATAAAAAAATAAAATAAAACCAATTTTAAATTATCCACGTGTTAAACTACATATTTAAAAGAATAAACTGGAATCATTGACCGTTAGAATCGAATATATTAAAACTTGAACAACATCTAACAAAATTTTACAAAATGTACGAACCAAAACAAAAAAAAAATAGCTTAAAACACATAAAAGTGTTTGAATATAATGATATTTTTTTATAAATATAATAAAAATATATATAAATATAAAAATATACCGAGGCGAGGAATTTCTAGTAAATACCCGAACCCGCCCCGCCCCGCCCCGCCCCGATCCCCGAAATTTTAGAAAAAATACCCGGTCGGGTCGGGTCGGGGCACCTCGGGTCGGGTCGGGGCCGGATATTTTTGCCATCCCTAGTTTAATATGACCTATTTGTGGGTTATCAAGATAAACAAAGTGTACAATTTTTATTTTACTCTCCACTTTTATAAAACTTTAGTAAATAAAATTGTATGATTCTTTTTTGGCCCCTTTAATTTTAAGAAAGTTTCTTTTTCACCCAAATTTTGCAAACGTTTTTAGTTAATGAAATGGTAAAACTACTCTTTGACCCTCCTAAAAATTTAAGATTCAAACTTGACCCCAATATGAAAGGTTTTAACTTCGACCCTTAAGATAATTCATCAGAATAATAATAAGCACTTAAATTTTTAAATTAAATTCCGGGGTTTGAGCTCATACAAGATGGAACAAGATGAATATCTAGACTATGGCCACTCAACCACTAAACACAGACCAAATTAATTATGGACAAGTTCATAAAGTTGTGAGAAATCTGAACATAGAACATATATGATTTACATATAATCATTTCGAGATTTTTTTTAAAAAAATTTCAATGACCATGTATAGTATAATGACCATTTTCTTTTTTTACAACTATCGATATCCAACTTATTGAGTGACTAATTTGATTCGGGTAATACAGAGGTTCATAACTGAGGCAATCCTCACAACTCAAATACTCTATTCACAAAGTCAGGACTCGAACCTCCGACCTTACTTAAGAGATTAAAGATCTAGTGTCTTATCTCACTAGAATAATTAGATGTCGATACTATTATCATTTTTAATTACAAATATGCAATATTTTTTTAAACTAGAAAAACAAATAAGTTAACTTGCGATATTATAGTCCATGTTAACCCGAATCCTTCACGAGGCCCGCCATAGTATTAGTATGGGCCTTGAATCATCTTTAAGAAATTAAGTTGTGCTCTAATTTATTATTATTATTATTTTTTTTTTAAATAGTCTAAAGGTATTACAACTTAGTATATGTACATATATATTCTTAACCGTTTGACAATGGATATGCACCTTGTAAACAGAGTGATTTGAACACGTGTCTCATGAATATCATCCGCTTTTCCACTAAGAAACTTGTTGAGTTGAATCGAATTAGATTAAATTAAATTAAACTAAACTAAACTGAATTTTATTTTATTTATCTAAATTATAGTTTTAATAGCAAAAACGAGTAGTTTACATTCCGGATAGTGGAAATAACTTAAAACTACTATATAACCATTATTAACGGTTTTCATTTACTTGAAAATTTTATTTTTCTTGAAATAATTATGAAAAACAGAGTTTTATCAAATAATGTAAAAAAAAACCATTAAAAAACTTCGTTTTGTTAAAAAAAACAAAATTAATATAAAAAATAAAAAATCGAATTGAATCAAACTCAATTAAAATGAACGATTAAAAATTCATACACTTTAATCACAAAGATGCAATAACGTCAAAATGACACATGGCTTACATATTTCTTTGGCGTGATTTAAAATCAAAAGATTTCATTATAATTTTATGGAAAAAGATGAACTACACGTGTATTGTTTTTTTAATACGCTGGTGTGATGCAAGGTAGTATATGTTCAATTTTTTTAATTTTTTTATAGACGATACATACAATATGCATTACTGGTGCTCGAACTTGGATCCCAAAAAATAATGAACATTTATTTTTGCCACCAAAACACAAAGGAACGAGTACTACACGTGTATTGTTCAATTTCGATGAGCAGTTGAGCACTACAATGGTAAAGGACAATGCAACCCGTGAATGCTGTAAAGAAACAACCAAACCAAAAAAAGGCTTTATTTCTTTCAACACTTTCCTTTTCTTTTTGTCCAAGAATCTCCCACTCTCCCTTTTTTATTCGAACTCGTTTTCCGTTTGTGTTTAATAATTACATGAATCTCGATTATATTTAAAACTTAATCAGCTCGTGATCCGAAATCTGAAATATATTCTTAAAATACTTTAGCATCTTAAGCTTTTTGCCCCACCTCTCCATTATCAACATATATAAAAAAGACAAGCAAGGAGAGTTGAGATAACAAAGCTTTTATGGCTAAGTTTTGGTGTTCTGTATGTATAATTACTATACTTCAGCTCTCACATGTGGCCATTGCCCGGCGTGAACAAGTCCCAACGCCGCCGCTCCCGGTGCTACCACTGCCAACATTTTCCCAACTCAAATGGCAGCAAAGAGAGCTCATAATGTTCCTTCACTTCGGTGTCAACACATTCACGGACTCCGAATGGGGTACCGGCAAGGAAAACCCGGCGATATTCGACCCGGTCGGTCTCAACACTAGCCAATGGGTCACCGTAGCTGCCGAGGCAGGGATTTCTCTTATGATCCTTACTGCCAAACACCATGACGGCTTCTGCTTGTGGCCTTCCAAATACACCGATCACTCGGTTATCTCGAGTCCTTGGAAACATGGCCACGGGGACGTAGTGCACGAGTTCGTTAAGGCTGTCAAGTCCCACGGCGGGATCGATGCCGGATTGTACCTCTCGCCGTGGGATCGTCATGATCGAAGATACGGTCATGATTTGGAGTACAATGAGTACTACTTAGCTCAGTTACATGAATTGCTTACCAAGTAAGATAAAAAAACCAAAACCCTTTTTTTCTCTTGCTTTATTAATCTTTCATGTCTGATTTACGATATTCGGTTCGATAGATATGGGAGTGTCAAAGAGATATGGTTCGATGGAGCAAAGGGTAAAAATGCCGAGAACATGTCTTATTACTTCACGGATTGGTTTGCAATGGTGAGAGAGCTGCAGAGCTCGATCAACATATTTTCCGATGCCGGCCCCGACGTGCGGTGGGTCGGGAACGAGAACGGATTCGCCGGAAACACGAGCTGGTCGACCATCAATAGTACCTTGCTGTCAATTGGAAATGCAAGCATTATTGAGTAAGCAACTTTCCAAAACTCTATCCTAATATGGAATTAATAATTGCAAACTTGCAAGTAAGGTAAGACACTAACATGAAAATTACTCATTAAGGAAATACTCTTTACTTCTTCATCCTTCTAAATTATGAAAATTGCAAAATTAGTCCTTCCATTGAATTTTTCTAAACGATTCGACTTTTAATATCTATAATACTTTCTAGCATGTGTGTCATTTTCTTACAATAAAACCACCCATGTGAAATTGTGATTAATTTCCCAACTAACAGCCTCTTTATTTCAATAATGCAGCTATCTTAATACGGGCGACCCGAAAGGAACTAATTGGCTACCCGCGGAGTGTGATGTATCAATCCGAGATGGATGGTTTTGGCACAAATCGGAGTCGCCGAAGAAACTAAGCCAACTTCTAGAGATTTATTACAACTCGGTGGGTCGAAATTGTGTCATGTTACTCAATGTACCACCTAACACGACAGGTCTCATATCCGAATCCGATATTTATAGGTTAAAAGAATTCAGGACCGCGATCGACACGATATTCTCCGTCAATTTGGCCGAGGACTGTCCCGTGAAAGTCAGTAGCGAAAGAGGGGGCAAAGGTGGTGGTTTCGGCCCGGAGAATGTGTTGGACGATGATCATATTTGGACATATTGGTCACCAAGGGAAGGTGATGAAAAGAATCATTGGATTGAAATAAGAGTACCCAATGGAGGGCTGGGATTCAATGTGGTGAGAATCCAAGAACCGATTGGATTGGGTCAAAGGATCGTACGGCATGGAATTTACGTAGATGGCAAGAAACTTGTGGAAGGGACCACCGTTGGATACAAGAGGCTTCATAGGCTGGAAGAGGTGATTCACGGTGGAGATGTGAGGATCATAATAAAGGAATCAAAGGGATTGCCTTTGATATCTTCTGTCGGTCTGCATTTCGATCCGTATTGGAAACCGGACCGGAAACGTAATTCTTAGTAATTAATAATGAATTTTGTTTGATTGAAATAAAATAAAAAGGTCTATCAATATTTGAATTCTCTTTTTAACATATTTTAATAGATTTTTTATTTTTAATAATATTTTAATAATATTTTATTTATTTTTATATTTTTATGTTATTTGAATATTTTAAAATTTTAATATCTTTTAAAATTGTATTTTTCTCTAAAAATATTAATTTTGTCCTTGAACTTAATTGGAAAATTAATTTTATTCTCTGCCACGTTATCTTTACTCGTGGACTATCAAATCAATATAATTGTTTTAACACCGTTAATCGTCACGTTAATATCGTTGACTACCACGTCATTATCGTAGCTGTCATAGCTTTTATCGGTCAAGGAACAATTATAATATAATTAGACTAGTTTAGAGTCAAATTAATACCAAAAAAAATATATGGACGGAAACAATAAATTAAAGGGTAAACTACAATAGAGGTCACTCAATTATGGATAAGGTTACATTTGGGTCACTCAATTATTACAAGTTATATTTGGATCACTCAATTATGGGTAAGGTTACATTTGGGTCACCCGATTATTAAAAGTTATATTTGGATCACTAAATTATGGGTAAGGTTACATTTGGGTCACCTTCCATATTTTTAAAAAAGTATGTCAATTTGTGTATTAAATTAATTAATGATTTCAAATGAAATAATCTAATGTTAACGAGGTTATACAAGTTATTTGGAAGAAAAAAATGACTAAATTGATGTACTTTTTAAAATATGAAGGGTGACTCAAACGTAACATTATCCATAATTGAGTGACCCAAATATATCTTTTAATAAATGAGTAAATGTAACCTTACCCATAATTGAGTGATCCAAATATAACTTAACTCATAATTGAGTGATAGAAATGTAACCTTACCCATAATTGTTCATATGAAACACGGGGACTAATTTATATTCAAAATTAATTTTTTTGGTCAAATATTAGATACATTCCCAAGGGATTTAGGGTTCAGCTTTTCAGTTTTACTTATTTTAGAAATTTTCATTTAAATTTTCAATCTTTCCTGTATTATTATTTCAATCGTTTGATCTAACTAAACTAAAAACTGATTATCTGACCAATTCAACAACCAATTAAGATAAAATATTAAATCTCTTAAAATAGGTTAAAAGTTTAAATTCTGGCGTTTTAAATAAAAAACAGATTCAAGATTCGTAATGCACGCACAGGGATGGAACTACACAGGGTATGGAGGGGCCTCGGCCCTCCCCAAAGTTTTAGGTTAAATTGCTATTTTGGTACTTGTCCCCTCCCTTTGTTCCACATCCATCCCTGGCCACAAATCTGGCCTTCAGGACCATGGAACAGCTACCACTCATACGCACACGAAGAGGAATGCGATAGTTGCATGCTATTTCTACCCATTCCCGGCTTGTCCGGCCAAGACAAGACGCCGCCATCCTCCCGAAATTGCAATAAACATAAAGATATGCAGTTCAACTACCAACATGCAACAGTCTAGTATTCTTAACAGGCATGAATTACAGTGGAAGCAACTAACATACTCGAGACTCGAGAGAAAAACAATCTTAACACCGGCGTACACTACGTAGTTCATATCACATTCCACAATCGTTTCCAAATATAGGTATTACGGGACTTCGACAAACCCGTGGTTACGTAAGTGCATAGAAAACAAACCAAAGTATCACAAGTAAGAGCGACATCCGGCTAATCAGTCGATGTGAAGAGGAAGCACGGTTGCAATAATTAAATCCGTACCAAACGTCACCTGGAATGAAGGTGTTATAGTAAAAAGTAACAGCCTTCGAGTTGTAAGCGTAAATCTTCACCGTCTCCGGCTTCCAGCCATCTGGTCCGGTTCTATAGAGATAGACATAGCAAATCTGATACGCACACGGTCCCTTAATCTCGAAGGTATCCGAAGAACACCGTTCGAATGCCCTAGACGACGGATTATCTAACCTCGGAGCATATATCTGATTATCAAAGAAACAATCAATATCATTTCTACATATCAGTTTCATCTGTACCAAACTGCAAACTTGAATTTAATCAAAAACACCAAACACAAAATTTCCCCCTTTTTCATTGAAATTTGCAGATTTCAAATTGGGCGAAAGCAAGTTCAGCAGGGGAAAACGAAGTAAATTCCATGGGAATTTATCATTTTTTAATGACCGGTATCCGACTTATCGGCCGATTAATCCGAATCGGATTTTACAAAGGCACAATACTAAAAAATTAATTGAACTATAATTTCTGTCCCGAAATAACTCTAACCCAATAATTATAACTACGCCATGATATTGAAAAATTAAATTGGGGGAAAGTGGAAAAGAATCGAACCTGATTACCGTAGGCATCGCCAAAAGCGATACTGATTTGATCTCGGGTGTAAGCGGTTGATGAACAGCTCGTTGTAAAAACCACCGAGTATGAACAGCTCCCCAAATTCTATTCTCGTTTTTAGTTTTGGGGCAAATGAGAAATTGGGGTAAAATCATTTGATTTATAACAACGGATTAAACGCATAAATTCGATAATTTCATTGATTGGTGAAGTGAAGATACCTGTATATAGCTGACATTGAAGGACTCGAAAGCTTGAGGCTTTTCTCTCAGCCGTTTGGCTTCACAAAGGATGAATACGAATCCAAAATAGAGTAAAACAATGGCTGCTTTGCTCGGTTTCATTGAAAATGAAATTCCCTTTTTCTGCAGAAGAAGAAGAAGAAGGAAGGTCGATAAAAATGAAGGAAAATGGAAAACCCAGCACATTTAAGAAGACAAAACCAAGGTAACAAGACCGACTGTACACGTGTCTAAATAAGAGATATTTCGTTATAAGAAATTAAGCTTTGGTTTAACGGTTAGGTTAAAATTACGAAGCGCACGCATGTGTTCGAATTGGGATCATTCTAATAGCTATCTTATGTAGAATTTAGAATTCGAGTGTATCGTCCGTTTGGACTCTGAAGTATACACAAAATATTAAACTATTTTTAATAATCTATTCAGAGTTTACAACGTCTAAAAAATATTTTAAAGAGCAGTTCGGTATATTGTGTGAGCTAAAGGCCATTAAGATTTAAGCCATTTTAATTTGTATGAAATTTGTACACAAATGTGTTTGACCTTTTGTTGTGCCGCCTGTTTTAAGCTACATGTGGTTACGAGGAAGTTATAAAGCCTACAAACAGAAACAAAACAAGAAACTACGCTTGTTGACGTGGACCGCTTGTTTCACCAGCTTAATGCCACGTGTTTCCCAATTTCCCATGTCCACGTCGTATTGTTGTTACTTTCGATACATATTACATGTGATTTATGTTATATTAGGATTTGTCTCCTACCTACAAATAAAATAATATTATACGTTGTTTTCACCTTCAATGAAAAATAATAATAATATTATACGATGCTACCGTTGTATCATACCATTATATATTTTAAAATGGATTAATATCTTATGCACTGGCGGTGGAAACTGAAAGTTTCCACAAGCGCCTTAGTTTTAGGGTATATGATTTATGGGTTTATGTTTGATGATTATAATTTAGGGATAATTGTTTTAATTTAAGGTTTAGGGTTATAATTTAGGCTTTATAGGTTAGGGTTTAGTTTTTAGGGTAATATGGTGAGGATTTAAGTTTTAACCTATAAACCTAAATTGAAACAACTATCCCTAAATTATATCCCTATACCTAAACTATATACCCTAAACTAACTCCTTATACCCTAAAACTAAGGCGCTTGTGGAAACTTCAGTTTCCACCGCCTGTGTATGAATATTTATCCCTTTAAAATATAATAATATTATAGGTTTAGGCGCATTTTAATTTATATGTTGCAATAACTATAATATCAATCAAATTAAATCTAATCCGAGCATAAATTTAAAGTTTCAAGCAAGAATGCATACATAACTTCCCATTCACATTCCAACAAAATAGAGGGACTAAATCCCAAATTTGACCAATTTATAGTATATCCACTGAAAATAACTAAAAGCCACGGCCTATTTCGATACCCAAAAAGAAAAAGGCACAGCCCATTTAATTACACAGAAAGCCCACAGACCCGAAGATTGTCTTTTTCAAAATTCTAAACTATAGACTCCGATTGGGCTTTTAAAGCTTTCCGACACTCACCTGACCTAACCGAAGTAGCAGCGGCGACCCAAGCTAATGCAATCCAGTCGATGCAAGGTCTCGGAATTGGGGTTCGTTTCAATCACAACATCGGAAACCGTGACCTGCAAATCACCTCTATAGCTACTGATCCTCCCCCGCACTCTGGCCACAGACCCGACCCGGAGATCGTCGGCGAAGCCCTTGGCCAATTCGGAAATAACCCGAAGCGTCGCGGGTTGGCGGGTAGCGAAGAAAGGGGAAGTGAGGTGGTTGAGCCAGAGTACGCAGGTAATGGATTCGGTGCCATCGTCGAGCGTGAATCTGAGGAATTTGTCGGGTTTATGGTCCCGGAAAGTGACTACGCCGAGGACTTCGACGCGTGAGATTTGTTTGCCGTTGAGGTTGAAAACGGATGAGCAATCGGGGGAGGGAGTTATTGATCGGAGGCTGAAACCTAGGAGCTTTACATGGATGTTTAGCAGCGACGGCTGTTGAGCCATCAATGCCGGAAAAATGAAATTGATTAACTGCGGGAGGTTAGAAAAATAGGAGAAGAAGACCGGTTTCCCTGGTTAGTCAATCTAAACCATAGCCCATAGCCTTTAGCCCATAAAGGCTTACTTAACCATTTTGCTGGATTTTGCAGTGGTCTAATTTTGTTAACAGTCCCTGTGCTCTTTACGAATCTGAAAATTTGTACAACACGTCAAGTTTTTAATGAGAAAATACAAATTCGAAACGTTAAAACAAATATAGATAGTATAAAAAATATATAGGTTTAACAGTCGGAAAATGTCCAAATTATGCTCTTTTATCAATTAGGTGCCTGAATTTTATTTCGAGCCATGAAGTGGGTGCATAACGTTTCATTTCATTGTTCATGTAATAGTTTTTTTGTCACGATTGTTAAAAAAACTTGATTATCCAATCAGAACATGTGTCATATTTTTATTATTTTCTTTAATTTTATTTATTTTATAAAAAAACAAAAAAAATATTAATTTTATTTTAAAATATTATGTTTTTAATTTCTCTAAAAACCCACCAACTCTAACCCTAAATTCTTCTCTTCCGAACACCGATTCATCCACCACTGATCACCCTTGTCATCATCGGTCCCAATGACTGAAAAGTACATCATCTCATCATTGAAAAACTGACGAATTAACTAGAGACGAAGACGCAACAATGAAAAAAAAGAGGTCGAGTGGGTTCCGACCTGTGGCTAGAGGATGGGGGATATCAAACATTGAGGTATAAAATACTTGGTCGGTGAACAGTGAAATGCTGACGTGTGGGAATGTCGGATAGTGAAAGAAATGTGATTTGAGGGTCTTATTGTAAAAAATTAAAACTTTGGAAATTCATATATTAAAAAAAGCATGACACATGTCATGTTATATTCTTTCTATGATCTATATTTAATTCTAGCTCCATCCTTGATCGGATTTATATATGCAACCGAAGTCATAACTCAAACTCTTTTAATGCTATATTATGGGGAGAATCTAACCTATGCATTTTGAGTATCAGTTTCAGTCACACAGGTCATTGTCTATTGGAACCAAAACTTGTCATGCCATTATTTTATTAAAAGCTGCCTAAAGAATTGTCACTTTCAACTTGAATTTCCCATAGACCCACCCAACTGTTCAAATAATTGAAGATCAAATTAGCATACATTATTGATTTAATCCTTGTACTCTAAATTTGGTCAATTTTAATCCTTTATTTTTAAAATTTTGAAATTTCAATCATATTCCAAATATTTCATTGACAATATTGTTAAATTGCCCGAACCAGAAATTCGATACTACCTAATCTCGAATTCGATCCCTAAACACCCTAAATTAAATAATTTAAATCCAAATCAACGCGAATCTAAAACTAACTCCAACCCATTCATTTTCTCTTTAGTAAGCTTTCTAATCGGCTATTCAAAAATTATTGACAAATAATGAAAATTTACACATATCTAAATTATAGCTATTAACTCTAAATTTTATACCATACAATCTAAACCCCTAACCTCTAACTCTAAACTAAACCATAAAAAAAAATATAAGCCACAATAACTATTCAATCAAATATTATGGGCTCTATGCCTTGTTTAAATCAGAACCGGAAGTTTAAAATTTGAAACAGAAATAGACCAAAATAGAGTAAAAAAACTTGATCAACAAGTTATGAATAATATAGAGAATATTAAAAGAATTTAACCTAATTTTAATTTCAACAACCAAATCCAAAGTTTATATATATATAAATACCGAAATGGATTCTTTGCTTGTCCCATATTAAGTTAAAGTGGGAACTGATTATTTAGTTTATCACTTCCAAGCAAAAAGAGCTTCAACAGCAATCAACAAGAATGATTCCTCCAATTGTTTAATGTTTTCTTATGAGAAAATCTCAGTCTTCTCTTTGTCCAGGGGTTTCAAAACATATAAAGTAAGAACACCTACTGCAGATTCAGAAAAGTAACAAAACACCCAGAGATTCCTTAGTTTTTTATGCACTAAAGCATTGATAACAGTGATAAGCTTACCATTACAATTTACAATATAGTATATAAAAAGCCATCACCAACCAAACACGAATTCACATATCATATTAAAAAAATTGTTATTCGAATCGAGTTCAATCTAGTTCGACTTTAGATTTAATCGAAATCATTATAATTACAGGAAAATAAATGGTCTCATGCAAGAATGGATATAGAAAATTGATACCTTACTTACATTGGCTCTGGGGTTCTCAGCGTTGCTGCAGACAAATCGTGCCATCTGCACAATTCTCTGTCCGAATCATGAAATTTTCTCAGCCTGTTCCAATCTTGTAGCTAAGAATTCAGGGCCACGCCCAGAACTTGCTCTCATAATCTAATATGATTTCTTATTCATAAATAATCATATATGATATATTATTACAGTATACAAATACAACAATGTCAGGGGGAGAATAATCATGCCCTTACCAGCGGAAACAAAAGAAAGAATCTACGTACTCTGCAAACTTTTTATAATTCTGTATGTATAATCCTCGCATTGTAAAATGGAAATCATAATCAGGGATTTAAAAAGTGGTCAGCGATCGCCGCAATTCAGCCGCTTTTGCCCGAAACCGCGATATAACGCCGCAACTGCGATCGCGATTTAAAACCCTGGTCATCATTTCCACTTGAATCCAGGCTGCTCTTGCTCCTTGATTCTCTGTAACACACCATCAATGGCGATATCGAATGCATCCTTCGTTTTCTCCAAACCCTTTTCGGGTTTTGCATAAACAAGCTTGGGAATATATTGAATCACTTTCTCCTTCATTTGATTCACCTCTTCTCGGCTGTAATTTTCGAGTACGGTTTTGATCGATGTACCGTTTTTCACCAGGTCGCGGTGGATGAAAACAGAGTAACTTTTGGGATCATTGGGTAGAAACCATTGGTACTGAAGATAAGCCGTTCTGTGCCAGAAGAACACCGGGATCGAGCCGGCGATCATGCAGTCGAAGACGGAGCGGCGGCTGAAACTATCGCCCCTCGGCTGCAAGCAGAAATTGGAATCCAGAAACGTCTCCAGGATGACGGAGGTGCCGTTGGAGCAGCGGGTGCCCGCGCAATTCACGGCTCGGCATGAACCCGAAGCGTTGTTGCACTGGCTGAGCAGCAAGCCTCGGAAATCGTTCTTGATGGTGCTGCGCGGCGCGCCGGCGAAGCAGAAGAGGGTTTGGCGGCGGCGGTTACGGACGAAGTTTTGCCATTGGACGACGTCGGAGTCCGATCTCGGGTGGAATCCGGTGGGGTACGGAACGCCGACATCGAAATAGTCCCAAGGGTTTCGTTCAATCAAGAGACGAGTGATGTTTCTCAAACCCGGCATGTATAAACAGCTGGAGCCCCAGTCTTCGTTCTTGGACCGCCGGAAATCCCACGTGATACGCCCCATCGTCATGAAATGATCCCAGCCGTCGGAACGGTTCCAGTACGGTTGATCCTGTAACCACTTCAACAACATCTCGCAGTACCGATCACGATCTCTCGAACTATATCCGAGCCACAAGTATTTCCCGACGGCGAGACCCGCGTAAAACGGGATATAAAACGCCGTCGCCGAATCCGGTTCAGTCGTACGACATTCGTGGTTCAAAATACGGTTGTGGTAAATAACTTCCATGGCGAACTGATCGGTCCAGTACCAAGCTGGAACCAAACCCTCCGGTACGACGCCGGATAATCCGGCCGCTTTCCTCCCGAACCCATCGTTAGACAGAGCCTCACAACGCGAATGCCATGGGTCTAAATCGGCACAGTTATCTAACAACTCTCTGTTAAAAAAAGCCGGCAAGGCGTAAACAAATATCCGACCCGAAGAACACCGGTCCGGTGGTGAAACGACGGAGGAAACCGAAATGCCGGCGGATTTGAAGTGGTGGGTGGATGAAACGTTAGACGAATTTCCAAGGAGTTGATGAGAGTGGGATAAAGGGGAAGGGAAATGGGTTCGGCGGTGGGAAAAAGGGAGGGCACGAGCCATGACGAGGATGATTATTTGCAGTGAAATGATGAGAAGAAGTAGCCATAAGCGATTATTATTAGGGAAAAAGAAGGAACTCTGTGAACGGAAAGAGCTCGACGAGTTTTTGCGTTCGATTGAGTTCAATTCAGGGGTTGATGTTTTCGTGGGAGAAGAAGGGGATTTCGGGGAGTATGACGGAAGCATGAAGATATACTCTAGAAGCAGCCGTTCTCGGGAAGTTTCCGGCGACGTTTGTGAGCAGAGAAGTGGGGTTTGCGGCGGCGATGGCGGTTTAAAGGGGCGGAATGAAGTCTATCTACACAGTGGAGACCGTGGGAGGAAATTAGTGTTATTCGTCTGCGTATTTGTATTATACGGAAGAGGCGTTTCGGGTTGGTTTGAGATAGAAAATGGTAAGCACTCGGTACTAGCCAGAAGGAAGCAGGCACGTGGCTTGGGCTACCGGCTGCGACTGCGAGGGCAACCGACAGAGTGTTTAGTCTTCACTGATTTACACTTGGACACTTCATTATTTTTTTAATCACCTTAATAAATAATATCCCGTTCAAAAAATTGTTAAATTCAAATAATAAAAGCTTAATACTCAAATAGTAGGTGCCCAAACTATGCTTGTGGATCACTTTTGGTGCCTGAACTATTTTTAGCTCTAAATGGGTGCCTAAAGTTTTAATTTTGATTATTTTAAGTGCCTAACCGTTAATAAAAAACCGTTAGCCAATTAAATTGTGACAAGTGGCATGTTTTTAATTTTTAATTTCTAAAACAATCTCAAATCCCTAACCTAAAATCCCAAATCCCCAAATTACCGTCGATGTTGCTATTTACTACCTCACCGAAGGCCACCACCACGACCGTCTCTCCCAACCACCCATCGTCGATAACCGACAGGCGATTTTAGCTTCTTTCGACGTTAGAAAGCCGATCGACAAACCTACCACCGTTTACCGGCGATGGGTGGTTGGAGAAACGATCTTGGTAGTCCAGCGGTGGATATGGGGTCGGCGGCGAAACCATTGGCGGCGAGTTCGGCCGGGGAAGTTAGAGTTTTCGAATTTGGGGACATTTTGTGAGTTTTGGGAAATTTAGGTTTTTTTTTAATTAAGTTAAAAAATAAAATAAAATAAAATAATTTTTTTTAATAAAATAACAGTAGTTAACGGTTAGGCACCTAAAATTATCAAAATTGAAATTTAGGCACTTATTTAGAGTTAAAAATAGTTTAGGCGCCAAAAGTGATCTACAAGCATAGTTTGAGCACCTATTTGGGTATTAAGCCTAATAAAAACTCGCAATAAGCCATTTAAATAAACAAGTAAAGATTATAAAGTAAGAAATTTTCATGAAATACATGTAAAGTGCATTAAAATAGATGAAGCAAAATAAGATTGGAACATACCTTAAGGTTGTCGGTGGTTCAGTAGTTCTACGGAGGAGAAGCCCGTGTAGAGGTACGAAACGGTAGAGTATTATTTAAACATATTAAAACTGTTGTCAAACTTATTTGTTTTATTTCAATATTTTATAATATTTTGATTAATTGTGGATACATGTTTTAATTAAATTTTTGTTATGATCAGTCCATTATATTCATGTTAATTTTTATATGTTTAAATTAATAAATTATATAAACTTTGGATTAATATCCTATACACAAGCGGTGGAAACTTTCAATAATAATTAACAAAGGTGTTTGTATTTATAGTATTCTAATTTCATTATAAAATTATATTTTCATCCAATAAAAATTAAAATGTATAAATAACAAAAATATAAACAAAGAGGATTAGAATTAAAAATAAACTGAGATCTACTAATTGGTCGAGTGGTCAAGAATACTCATGTTGTTCTACTTTGTATAAGTTTGGATTTTGATATTTTCTATAAAAATATAATACGTCAATACTTAAACAAAAAATTTTAAAAAATAATAAGTTATGTAACAAAAGTTAAATTCAGAAATTAATATAGACAAAAAGTAATTAAAAATTAATGGGAGAAAAATAGTCAAATAGGATACTTAAATGGTTTTGCCCTTGATAATAAATACGTGACATAAAATTATTTTTATTTGTACTTGAGTTTGTTTTAAAACCGGCATGAACATCGCCATATATGAAGCTCGTATGTTTTGTTTATGGTTAGCAAAGAATTAAATGATGGACGAATCCCTAGCCGCCCTCTCAATTGCAAAAATACCTTTAATTCTACTTGTTTTCTCTTTTGATTAATTTTCTTTCTTTGTCCTTATGACACGCTTTTTCTTTTGTTATTGTGACGTGTCTTTGTTTTTATTTTGTTGTTTGGTCCATCTATTTTTATGGCATGTTTCAGCATACCATATCGATCAATTGTTGTTCGCACAAATTTTCAATTGACGCTAGTTTCTGATTTATGTTTTTGTCGGTTGTCACTTAGAAAGTTATATCTCTACTCGATTGATGGTTGTTTGCCGGTGAAATCAGTCCTGGTAGCAGTACTTTTTACTTGACAGTTTGGATCGCGTACCACTCATTTCTTTATGTGTCTTTTGGATAGAGACAAGGATATTCAAGAGGCTGCTAAATTTTGTTGGTATGCTTATCTCTATAAAATTTATTTTTCGTTGTAAAAATTTTTAGATTGTTTAATCTAAATATCCTTTTCCTTAGATGCATTGTAATTATCAATAAACTCGTGGTGGGGTCTTAAGAAAATGATTACTCGCGTTCTTAGGGCTAATTAGTAATTACCTTTGCTTTATCTACTTTTCAATACAGCTTATTGCGCGCTTTACGCCGGTTCAGATGCTTATGGGTTCAAACTTCAAAATGAATTTGCTTTTCTTCTTATAATTTGATGGGAAATGAAAGGTGGTGTCCACAGCTTATGGTAAGGAATAAAATAATTAAAAAAAGTGTAACATACAATCATTTGGTAGGATAGGTTTTTGGTCGAGTCGAGTTAAATTGATTCAAATAATTTTAAGTTAGTTCAGTTGAACAATCATATTTTATAACTTAAATTTTATTTGAATTATTTTCGAGTCGAGTTTATAAAATTGAGTCAAGTGAAGTTGTTGGAGTTCTGTTCAAATTTAATTGTAATCATTTATAATGTTATGGTACTAATTAGTTCCAATTTAAACAGTTTTCTAACTATATACAGTACATATATTTCTTTATAATTGAGACTAAACTCGAGCTTGAGCACGAACCAACTTGTCTCAGTGGTTAAAAGCATGATTGTTGTTCCTAGAGGTCACGAGTTCGAGCACCAACAGCTGCAATAGGGTAATTGAGCATGCATTATTAAATGGTTGAGATTAGATTCAGAATAGGTACTACTAGTAATCACATTAGCTTAAAAAAACTCGAGCTTGAAATTTGATTCATTAATTACTAAAAAAGTTGAGTTATTTGAATTTTATTTTATAATTTAAACTTTATTTAATTTTTTTCCGATTCGAGTCAAGATGATTCGATTGTTTTCGCACTGAGCTAACTCTAACAATTCGGCTTTTTCAAGCCGAGTCGAGTTTTGTATACCCATATCATTTAGTATACCATACAAGGACGTTAAATTTTTTAAATAAAGTAAGATGTTCGAATTCTGATATTGTGAAGGTAATAATTAAAGTAGGAGAATTACACTCATAGTAAATCTCTACATCATTTAATTCAAATTAATCAACTAATAAATTAAATACCAATGATTATAAAATAAATTGTAACCATCTTTCATTAATTAGCCCAACGTGAATTGCATTAACTTAATCATCTATGTTATGTTGTTTAATGATTGAAAGTGAACCAGTCCACCGATTTCTCCAATGCCACGTGCTGGTGGTGAATTTTTTAAATTAAAACAGAATAATAAATCAATTACTTTAAAATTCATCAAAAGCATAATACTTTACAGCTTAACCAGCTGACTTGAAAGAAATTCGTTAATTAATTTTATTCAAAAAAAGTACCCCTCCAATAGTTTTTTTTAAAATACTGGAATTTATCTATTATTAAAATATTTAGTCGTAATAGACAAAATCATTTTTGACAAATGAAGAAGAAATAGGTGTACACGTAAAACCCAAAGCAAACCTCTACGTACATTGGGTAAAAATCTTCTGCCCCTTAACTATGTCTCATTCTATGCCCCTGCCTAAAAATACTTAAAAATTAAATCTTGCCCTATAACCCTAATTTTCATATCCTAAACCCCAAACTCTAAACCCTAAAAAAATACATCCTACCCCTAATTCCCTACACCCTAACCCTAAGCCCCAACCTTAAACCCCAAACTCTAAACCCTAAACCCACTATTTTAAAGTGGGGCACAAATGGGGGCATACTTTGGGGGCAGATGATTTCCATCAACGTACATTGCATAAAAAGTAAATGTACCCGATACCGTAGGAAAACAGCCGGAAAATACCAAAAATAAACCATAAAATTAATGATATTAACCCTAATCCCCCCTTTGATTCTTTGTTTCTGAACAACAAATACGTAAAGCATCTAAAGACCGGCGGGATATCGTCAACAAAAACGACGATATCTCGTCAGTCGACATGAGTGCTTCCGCCGATCACTACGTGGTAAAGAAAACAAATGAAATAATCGAAGCATGTTATTACGTGCAGAGTTCAAACAATGATCCTCTATGGCGAGATCATAGCTCCTTGAATACTTCTCTCCCTTTCTTGCTAACCCAGCTTTTCTTCGTTCTTTTCCTTGATCGGCTCCTCTTGCTCGTCCTCCGACCGTTACGCCAGCCTCCCATCGTCGCCCACATCATCGTAAGTATAATATATATGTATATAATTGTGGCCAAACTTAACGATCGTATTGTAACGGTTTAAAAGTTCGTCGCATTGTAACCGTGGCATGTATATATGTATGTATGTATGTATGTATGATTTTGTTTTCGATGTGCATGCAGTGCGGTGTGGTGTTAGGTCCGACCTTATTGTCGGAAACAGAGTTCTCAAAAAAGTATATCTTCCCTCCTAAGACAGCAATGGTGCTGGAGACATTTGCAAACTTGGCATTGACGTATTACATGTTTTTGGTCGGACTAGAAATGGATTTTTCCCTTATCATGCAATCTGGGAATCAGGTGATTAGTGTTACCGCCGCCGGGATTTTGTTCCCGCTTCTTCTCGGTTTCGGTTTGTATTTCATGGCGATAGAAAGGTCCGAGGAGTTCGATAGAAGGGGGTCGATGTTCTGGGCCATCACCTTGTCATCGACCAACTTCCCCGATCTCACTCGGACCCTCGCGGACCTCAAGCTCCTCCGCACAAACATCGGCAGACTAGCCATGATTTCGGCCGTTCTCTCCGACTTGGTCTTGTGGCTTCTCCTTATCATCGCGATATCGATCTTCAACGGCCATAAATACAAAACCATAGCTGCCACCGTTGTTTTCATACTGATATGCGTGTTCGCGCTACGCCCGGCCATTGCTTGGTTGATCGACCGTACTTCGCGAGACGAAGTCATCAGTGACACGCACGTATGGTTCATCATGGCGGGGGTTTTACTCTTCGGGTTCGCCACCGATGCTTGCGGCTCGCATTCGATCGTCGGCGCTTTCATGTTCGGTGTCATTCTACCAAAAGAGGAGTCGGTGAGAAACAAGGTTTTGGATAAGCTTAATTATATCGTGACGGCGATCTTGATGCCGCTCTTCTTCTTAATCAGCGGAATCCGGACCGATTTACCGTACATGTTCGGAAAAACCTCTTGGATCATGGTGTTTCTTGTCATTGTCTTGTCTTGGGCTGCAAAGGTTGCCAGTGTTTTCTTGGTTTCTTTATACTACAGGATGTCGGCTGCAGACAGTTTGGTTCTCGGGATGCTTATGAATACGAAAGGTGTCTTCGCCCTCATTGTCCTTAACACAGGCCGCAACATAAGGGTATACTTTTCTTGGTAGAACGTATTTTCGATACGGGATTAATGTCTCTCTCGGACGTGACATATGACGTATGACATATGACATATGCATGTCTTACTACTTGTAGGCTCTGAACAACCAGACATTTCCTTTGATGATTCTTGCGGTGCTTGTAATGTCGTGTTTGATCGAGCCAATCATCGCACTTGTTAACAAGCCAACGAAGAGTGTGACGAGACAGTTGAATCGGAGCATCGAAGGGTCGGAACCAGACACGGAGTTACGAATCCTTGCATGTGTCCACTCCATGCGAAATGTAATGGGGATTCTTAGTGTCCTCAACCTTTCCCATGGCACTAAAGAGTCTCCTCTCTCCGTCATCGGTATCCATCTTATTGAGCTCTCGAAACGAGCCAGCACCGCGATGCTCATCGTGCACGATAATGGCAACCAGGACAGTGTGGGCCGGTTCAACCAAGCTAAAACAGAGACGACCAACATAATCCAGGCATTCGAGAGCTTCAAGAAGGTGAACGACGACGAGGCGGTGATGGCCGAGATGATGTCAGTGATATCCCCTTACGCCACCATGCACGTCGACATATGTAGCCTAGCGGATGACAATTGCGCCAACCTCATCCTCCTCCCGTTCCATAAGGATGTGAAAGCTGATGGCCATATGGGAAACCCCAACTCCAACTTTGCTAACGTGAACAACAACGTGTTGATGAACACGTCGTGCTCTGTTGCCATACTCGTCGACCGTGGCATCAGCTTGAAAGTCTTCGATTCACCGGATAAATTCACCGGTAACTCCACTCGGCAAATCGCCATGTTATTCATAGGCGGCCATGATGACAGAGAGGCGTTAGCCTATGCTTGTAGGATGGCCGGTCAACACAATGTAAGCTTAACCGTGGCTAGATTTCACCCTGGAGAATATCCAACATACCCAAACCTACAAAGCAACGCCAGCATTAACCAGGAAAGATTGATCGACGACGAACACATAGCGAATTTCAAGTCCAAGGCGCTAGACAATACCGGTATACATTATACCGAAATGACGGTCCACAGCGGAGAAGAAACTATAGCAGGGATCAGAGCATTGGGCGATAACATGTTCGATTTGTACATAGTAGGGAGAAGGCAAGGAGAAGTTAAGTCCCCTGTCACCGAAGGACTGGCGGATTGGGGTAATTGTCCGGAGCTCGGGACGATCGGGGATACGTTATTGTCGTCGAACTTCGCATTGCACGCATCGTTGTTGGTCGTGCAGCACTACATGTCTACGGATGTAATTCATGAGATGCCTGATAATTGTTCTACTTGCAGGATAGGTATAGGGACTCAAAAATGTGATTTCTGAGTAAATCACGACCTTTCCATTCTTTTTGGCACCGATTCTTTTGAAAAAAAAATTATTTGCTTCTAATAATTGCCATTTACATACATTTAATACTGTAATTATACAATATACAGATCTAAAACTTGGTTCAAATCTAAGATCAACCAGAATACAAAAAAATTGCAGAACTCTATCCTTGACTTGAATTCTGCAGATTGCATTCGAACAAGGCCTTGGCTGTCATTTCCCTTTCGAATCTCCAAATGTAATTCAAACCAACCAGCAACTCAGTAATGGCAGCTTCAGTCTTCTCTTTATTAGCAAAGAAAAGTGTTTGCAAAAGCAGAGTATTCGATTCGATCGACAAATTCCGGTGCTCGAAGCTCCTGTCACATTGCCATTTGATCATGTTATGTGCCAATGGCGACAACCAGCCCAATATCCTCCCTAGAGCCGTTCTCCACTCACCCGCAAGCACCGGATCACTCGCCGAGAACCCGACTCCTTTTAGTCTCGCCCTTAATCCGGACCGAATACTACTCGGAAGCATTGAATATAGATCATCTCTTGCTTCAATACCAACCAACTGTGGTGACTTTATCATTTTTTCCAACACGATAATTAGATTCGCATAATGTAATGATAAAGCCGAAGCACCTAATGTACTAGGAGTAGGCTTTAGAAACTTCGAATTCGACTCGAAAAAACTTAGATTACCCTTCAATGGTCCTGATACGAAGTTGTAAGTGTTCGGGTTTACGGTAGGGTACACGGTTGCCGTTGCCGAAGCCGAAAGGCTTCGAGGCAAAGACGGTGGATAATGATAATAGCCATGGCCGTGACCGTGACCAAAAACAAGCTTGACCCTTTGTAAAATAGTGAAAACCGATCTCACCAGCATGGAAACCACCATGTCGAAGCTTTTGTTCCATAGGGAATCATCTTTTAAATTCTTAACCTCTTGTTTTTGTTTCAAAAGCTTTTGCTGAAGATCGATAAGCTTCTGCTCTTTTATCGAATTCGAAACACACCACTTTCTCAAACTGTTCTCAATCGTCGACAACTCCTCCATTTGTTTACACAGAGTTGATGTAACAGCGACCAGCTTCTCCATCTTCTTGTTCCTAGCTTCCATGTCTTTGTTACTCAACACCCACCCGTGAAAATCATGGCCGGAGTCGGCGAACTCGTCGAACCACCGGTCGAAACATCGAAGCTTAGAATCGTGGCACCGGTTGCTTAGCCTGGAAATAGACTTGGCTGCCAGCCTAACGTTTTCTGTAATTTCAGCACAGGCTAACCCCAGCAAGAAAAACTCGTCTTCCGAAACGATCTTGCCGATTCCTTCGAGCGAAATCGACTCGTTTCGGAGACGAATTATGCTCTTGTCTGAAAGTGAGTTCCATAGATGGAGAAGCTTCGACATAAGGCCGGCGATTTCGAACGACAAAACCTCAACGTTGGACTTATGTCTTGAAGATTTTGCAGTATGCAGGGTGTTGGATATGGCTTTCTTCACTTTGATCATCCAAGTTTCGAGCGCCATTTCTAAGAAAAAAGGATCGAATTGAAACAAATTATAAAAATAATGTTTCAAGAGAAATAATTTGAAGAGTGGAGTTTGCAGAGAAGAAGGTTAAGAAATATTTGCAGATCATTGGATGCTGAGGCACTTATACAAATAGCAATTCTCTTTAAACACCATATCAGTAATTAATCCATTTCAATTTGTATTTTGTATTTATTGGATTATAATAATTAATTAATTAAGCTAAGAATGAGTGCTACATCTACATGCATATGAATACAAGACAAAAAAAGTTGGAAATAGTGATTTAAAAAAACTGAGTTGACTAATTGGAAGAAGAGCTGATGATGATCGATTGGAATATTGGATTTGATTGGTTGCGTAAATCTATATAAAAATTATATTTGGGAAAGATAGAGGCATGTGGAATTATAAAATTTTAATTTAGTCCCCTTAAATTTTTAAAGATTCATATGATTAACATTTTGAATATTTTTGGTCTTTAATTTTTTGGTCTAATAAAAATTAAGTCTTTATAAATTTAAAGTTAGATAAATTCAACATTGTCCATTAATCATGAGTTTAAATATGTTCTTCAATATTATCTCTGTATTGAAAATGTTGTCTCTTTAATAAATATGGATAAATAATCTATATATAGGCGATGGAAACTGAAAGTTTCTACAAATTCCTTAGTTTTAGGGTATAAGGAGTTAGTTTAGGGGTTTAGGTGTAGGGGTTAGAATTTATGGATAATTGTTTCAATTTAAGGTTTAGGGTTATAATTTACGGTTTATAGTTTAAAACCTAAATCCTCACCATATTACCCTAAAACTAAACTCTAACCTATAAACCCTAAATTATAACCCTAAACCTTAAATTAAAACAATTATCCCTAAATTTTAAACCCCTACACCTAAACTCATAAACTTTATACCCTAAACTAACTCTTTATACCCTAAAACTAAGGCGCTTGTGAAAATTTTTAGTTTCCACATGCTATGTAAAAGATATTAATCTAATAAATCAGATATTAATAATTATAAAAAAGTAACATTTATTTTTGGGTGTTGCAAATTTTATATAGAAAGAAAAAAAGTAAATTAAAAAAAAGGAGAAAACCCCACTTATTCATTTCATGTCACATGGGTCTAGAGAATATTTTTCTTTTATCTCATGTGGGGGTCATCGCTCAATTTATCATGCACCATATTAACTTAGCCTAATTTAGTACTATTGTTAAAATGGATACAAATTGTATGAAAAAGAAAAATGGAAATAAGTTTGTTTGAAAATTTGTTAGTCAATTATTAAATTAAACATGAGTATTAAGCTTTATCCACTTTAACATTATGAATATGGAAACTTTAATTTCAAAAATTGACATTTCTAAAAGTTGTATTACAAAAGCATTTTTTTCACTTTGATATTTTAAATGGAGATGCTTTTTCTTTATTCTTTTTTGCCTAGGAACAGCATGGCAAAGACGGCAATTCCTGGTTTATTTGTCTGAAAATGAACAGGCAACTCTCCTACATTTACATGCGTTGATGCAATGTGCTTTGCATTTATATCGAGAAGTAAAATATTTATGTTTTTACATACGATATTTCGCAAAATTTTCTTGATAAAATCAATTATTATGGGACTTTGATCGATTTTTTGACATACGACATTTCACAAATATTTTTTGATAAAATCGAAAGATCTCTCAACGAATTCCATCTCGACTCTCCTTGAAAATAACCCCAACGTTATCATAAACTATTAAATATCAAAACATCTCAAACAAAGTAAAATTAAAAATGGCTTTCAAACTATCATGATGTTATTGTATATTTCCCCTTTTCAATTGTTTTCCTTCCACTCTCATAATTAATCATAATTATCTTAAAGAAAATGCAAATGATAATTAAACTAATCTTTTTAGCAAATTGGTAATTATGCATGATTTATATATATATTGGAGTTTGGGAAGATCGGATAGTCCAAAGGTGACGGGATTTTGGAGTGATTAAGAATGGACAAAAATATATGTTTATGTTTTGTTTGTTTTTTTCCGGGGACATCTCTTCAAGAATCGTTGGGAACAGCAGCCTCCCCAATCTTATGGCTAAAATGTCAACATTTGGCACTCCATCAATGGCTATAGATTCATTGGGAGTTTTAGAGAACGGCCGCTTAAAAAGTAGTTAAAAAAGAGAGCGTACATAAATTTTTATAAAAAATTATGTACGTGTATCAAAATTTTTACAAAAATAATAAAGATTTGTGTACATACACAAATACATAAATCCTTAGAAATTGGTAAGTATTTGTGTACATTATTCATAAATCCTTGGCCATGTTGGCAATTAGCTGATAGCTGATAGCGGATTACATTAGCTAATAGCTGATTGCATTAGCTGATTTGACTAGCGGATTGTATTAGCTGATTGTATAAAAGTGTTTGGTAAAATTAGCTGATAGCTGTTTGATTATTTAAACAAGCAAAATGACATATAAGGACATGATTTTATTTAATACTTGTTTGAATAATTTATCAGTTATTAGTATTTTGTCTCTAATAAATATTAATTAGATTTGTAAAAATTATTTTTTAATATAAATTTCCTAAACATATTTGAAAGATTTATATATTAATTTATTATTTATATAATTATTAAAAAAATTTATATGCACATATAAATATGTGATAATAAAAAAATAGAATTAACTTACAAATGTCACCATATAAATTAGTAGTAGCAACAAATAAGTCCAATATTTAATATGTTATTATTTATATTAAAAAATGTTATTATTTAATATAGGTTATTTTGAGATTTTTGGTAATTGTTAAGGGTAAAAGAGTCATTACAACTCTAATATCAAACCTCTAATCTCAAAAAGCTCCTATTAGGAGCTTTTTCAAAATTAGCTTTTTCACGTCAATCCGCTATTTACCAAACATCAATATTAACGGATTTGACTAGTCAAACCTCTAATTATACCTCAAACTTCTAATTTTGCCCAAACCGCTATTTACCAAATAGGGCCCTTATATTCTACAAATCCTTACAAAATTGGTATGTATTTATTTGATAATCTAGTAAATTTAATTTTAAATTTTTATTAATTTATCATCATCTTATTTATTTGATAATCTATATAATTGTCCACTATCAAATTTAGGGTGGGGGTACATGCAATGCAATGACCTTTACCTCCTTAAAATGTTGAAATAATCCCTTTGAAAAACACAAAATTATAATCTGGTACAATAATAAAACTACACCTTGTTCCCCTAAAATAATTATAATTCAATTTGACCCTGTTAAATTTTTTTTTTATCAGTTTTGGTTAATTTGTCAGTACTTTAAATACAATTTAAAGATATGCTTAGATTTAATCTAGATTATAATAACAAATGAGAAGAAGAAATAATGAAAGTGGCATGTCTTATAGGATGAATGCAATGAACCAAATACTTAGGTCTCGAGAGTGTAGGAAGATCTTAGATTCTATATGATAATGGGACAATCCATCATATATTTAATAAACCAAGATCTCGTAGCTCTATTATCCATGGTTCATCGCGAACCTGATCAGTGACGGAAATAAAAAATTTAAATTATAATGTTAAAACTATAAAATAATGTATTTTTTTATAAATACAAAATTATATTTAAAAACTAAATAAACTAAATTATTTAGTGCTACTCGTTTTCTTGTAAATGAAGGGTTAGACTAGAACATCAACTTCAAAGCCACAAAATCTACATAAAAAGCAGATGAAGAGCTTCTTGATAGTACAATCGTACATATACGTTTATTAAAATAGATTAATCCCTTAATAAAACTATTAGTAAAACTTGAAATTTGATACTCGTCAAAACACTAATCATCATCACCAACGACCAGTTAGTTTAACGGGATGAAGTATTAAGTTTTTTAAGAAAGATAACCAGTTCAAATCCTGACGTTGTGACCGAAAAAAAATTGAGTTAAGAAAATCGCCCTATAATGAGCCTATGTAAAATCTAATCTGAATTAGTTGACCAATGAGTCGAATACTGTGGTTAAACAAAAAAAAAACACTAATGGTCATCCAATATTAATTAAACAGTAATCAAAGCTATAAGAACCCATGCGTGCCCAAGTGCAGAATAGCATGGGCACGGGGAGCACGCTGGCTAGGTCGGGTGCAGCCACGCGGTCCGGCAGTGGCTCGACATGGAATCATGAATTAAAAAAAGGCCTAGATGCTCACCAAATCAGAACTATATGGTGCGAAGTTGATGCCATCATCGTCCATATAGAAGAAGCGTGGGCCATGATTAATCCACTTCCTTTCCAAAGAATTACTATTTCCCCACGGATGGAAATTCTCTGCCTTTTTTAGTGCTCGTACTTATATCTCACGCTTAAAATTAGGTTTAGAGTATATGGTTTAAGGTTTTAAGTTAAGGTTTATGATTAGGGTTTAGGTAATTTAGGATAGAGTATATTTTTTAGGGTATAAGGTGTATGATTTACGATTTAGAATTTAAAATTTAGGATTAAAGTTTGAAATTTAATTTTGTAGTGTTTTTTAGTATTAGATATAAGTAAAGACACCGAAAAGAAGCAAATGATTTTTATTCATTTCCCCGCCACATTCACCTATCACTTCCCTAACCCTAAAACCACTCAAGTTTTTGCTTGTATAAATTTTGTTTAGAGAGTCCGCCGATTAGGAGTGGTTCAAAAATTTAAGGACACTATAAAATCTATTAAATGTTCTTATTTATTTTAAATATAGTATATATATATATAGGGTTAGAATCAATTTACACTGTGTAAAACTCTTTAAGTTTTACACCTTTTTTGGATCGTTGGATGGGGGAAATGAATGGTTGAGATTAACTCCGTGTTTTTAATTCCCAAGTGATAATCTTCACATATTTTACTGTTAATCTCATCCATACGTTTCACTCATCCAACGATCCAAAAAAAATGTAAAACTTAGAGGGTTTTACACAGTGTAATTTGATCCTATCACACACACACACACACACATATATATATATATATATATATTATTTTATGTGCAAGTTGTATGTTGACTTTTGAATAAAATATGAGTATATATAACAGGCTCAAAATCTATAAAGTACAACAACATTTTGTTTTTCACATATTTTATCACTACTCTATGATCAGTCTCTTGTTTTCGCTTGTAAGTATTTGATTTAAGTCATTTTGTTAATTCTTTTTCTGAGACCCTATGCGGTCGTTGCTGTTGCATATACCAAAACCACTCCCATCACCGTGTCGACCACTTTTACTAAAACCAGAGATGATTTGCCTGTTGCTTGACATCTTATCGAATTCATCATCTTGGACACCACAAAAATGTAGGTGCATGCATATTGCATAGTTGTTCTCAAATAATTTTAACAAAGATAGATTGAAAGGGAAATGTCCTAATTCTTCCATATCATTGGATTCTTCATATACTTTGCCGTGCAGTTCTAAATGCATATGGTCAAACTCAAAGTTGATGTTTTGATAACTTGGATCCTTTCACCGACCTCAAATTTCGGACATATAATGTGACAAGATTAGCAACTGTTCCTTAATTGAACAAAATGCATGCATCTAATGCAGGTGGTCTGCCTGCAATTTCTAGTTAAAAACAGGAAAAAGGAGCCAAGATTAAAGCTGAAAGGACAACTGTGGAACTTGCTGGTGAGTGGGTCTAAGCCTAAATGACTAAATGGAAAGGATGGAAATCCTCCTCTACCCCTTTTCGGTGCCTCTATATATACTCTCACGCTCAAAATTAATGTTAGGGTTTAGGGTTTAGTGTTTTAGGTTAGGGATTGTGGTTAGTGTTTAGTGAATTTAGGGTAAGGCGTTTTTAGAGTATAGGATGTAGGGTTTAGGATTTAGAATTTAGGGTTATGGCTTAAAATTTAATTTTATACTGTTTTTAATGGTGGAGCCTATATATAGAGGCACCGAAAAGAGGCGGACGAATTTTATCCAAATAGAAAGGCATCTGATTGATCAATGGAATGGGTCAGGGTCAAACCATGTCTGGCCTGGCTAGGACCCATTTGAAGACTTCCTTAATTGAAGGCAAATGAAAGGGTCAAACCAGTTCGTAAGTGTGCATGCTAAAATCCCACTATAAGTGCTTTTCGAAATTTAGATGCAATAAACTCTTAAACCCTAAATCTTACGAAATTACTGATGGAAATCTTTTGATCTTTTTCGGTGTCTTTATTTATGCCCCACGCTCAAAATTAGGAATATAGTTTTAGGTTTGGGTTTATGGTTAGAGTTTAAGGAATTTAAGGTAGGTGTGTATTGTTTAGGGTATAGGGTGTAGGGTTTAGGATTTAAAATTTAGGGTTAAGGCTTAGAATTTCATTTTATAATGTTTTTTAGTGTTGAGGCATAAGTAAGGACACCGAAAAGAGGTAGAAAAAATTTATCCAGATATTACTCATTCTTTATCGGTAAAATAAAGATTATCATAGATAATGAATGAAATCAGACAAACGAAGGTCTATGACTGATGTCACGGGTCATTGCTCTCATCTTAAAAAACATATCTTTTGGAAAGATGGTAACGTTCTCGTGACACTGATCAAATGTGAAGAAGCAATGTTCCACTTTTGCTGGACATTTCTTAAAGGAAAAACGGTCCCATACATAACCAAACACTTTAGAAACATCTGTCAAAGAACAATATGATGCTCTATGTGTTCATCTCTCTCACTCCCCTTTGTTTTCTGCTTTGCCCTTAATGGAGGAACTATGTGCACGTGTGTCATCATCATTGTACGTGCGTGCATGAGACCAAGCCCCATCTACCTACATGCTAAAGGAGCATCGGTTACCTGCATGCATGCATTGTATGCGAATAAGCAACTTTGGCTCATCTCGTAATTTTATCCTAGTTCCGTTTCCGCAAAAAGTGTTCCGGTTCCATAATTATTTCGTATTCTCTTAAGGCCAGACCCCATTTAAATGATTACGTTACCGGACAAATGAATCTCATCTTCATGATCATGTCCGAAAGAACACAGTTTTCTCTGCAATTACTTTGCTTGGTCAAATAACAGGATCCAAGGAGCAAATACTGCACAAATTCAATTAGTGTGGTGATCATATCTTAGTTTCAGCCCAACAAGCAACTGCTGAAGCATATAATAACCCAGTGACCAGATTGGTAACAAAGGAATAGAAAAGCCCAAGGCCTATCAGGTTAATCTATAAAACTAACACACACATATATTTATGGGAAAAATAACCCAATGATTGTGAAAATGAAAAGTTTTAACAAGCGCCCTTAGTTTTAAGATTTAGGGATTTAGTTCAGGGATTTAAGTGCAGAGGTTTTAAGATATAGGGGATGTTAGAAAATATTTGGGGATATATGTCATTTTCTACAGTACATGGGACCTCGCCACCTGCAGGTGGCGTTTTTTATTTTTTTAATATTAAATAGAGGGACCTCGCCACTTGCATGTGGCGTCCTTTGAAAAAAATAATATTAAAAAATTGGACCTACTGTAGAAAATGGCCTATATCCCCATATATTCTTCAACATCCCTTACATTTTAAATATTAACTTTCATTTGGATTATTCTTCAAATTTCTCTTAGAATTTAGAGTCTAGAAGCTAGAATTTGGGTTTTAGAGTAATATGGTTAGAGATTTAGCCCTAAATTCTAATCACACCCCATAAATTCAAGAATCTTACACTTAAATCCCATAAATATTAAACCCTAAAATGAGGTGCTTGTGGAAACTTTTTTATTTCTACCGCACGTGCATGAAATAATTATCATATATTTATAGGGTTTTATTTTGATGCACAAGCTGTGTAAATTTTTTTTACACAACCCTTTTATAAAATTTAAAATTTAAATCACAAACCCTACCAACCTAAAACCTAAACCCTAAGCCCTAAACCCTAAACTCTAAATTCTAACCATAAACCTTAAATTATATACCCTACATACTAAACCCCTAAACCCTAACCTAAAATCTTAAACCCTAAACCCTAAAATTAAAAGGCTTGTGTAAACTAAAGTTTACACAAGCTTGTGCATCAAAGTATTTTCCATATTTATATTAAAAACAATATATTAGACATTCTTAGTATAACGAAAGCACTATTAAATTGTAAAATCCACGCCCTATGATATTTTCTTTTTTTTATCAATATTGTAATTATAAATATAAAAAGTATTTAACATATCAAAGTATTTATCTAAAAGGGATTTAGGATATTTATTAAAGGATAAAAATAATCAAATAAAATTTGCAGGAAGGTAGAGAATTTGCGGGAAACAATGGTCAAGGACAACGGGGAGCGGCAATTTTATTTTGCGTTAATTAATCAAAAGTACCCAAATTATGATTGATATTTTAAATTGACCCCAAACTTACATTGTAATTAAATTCTTAGTACCAAATAACATATTAATCAAGTCTCTATATATATACTTACTACATGAATAATTTGGTTGATACGATACCATTTATTTGAAGATTCAATTCGAACATTTTGAAGTTTGATGAACAATTTAAAATCTAAGCTATAGGTTGAGGACGTTAGTTAAGTTAACCCTTTTGTTTTAAACATTTACCGGCAACAGAATATAGAAAATCTTTCTTCTTTTTTTTACCAGATCCCAGATTTTCCCTCTCTTTATCCGAGCCGAGTTCGCTTTCTCTAAGATCGAGCTAGAAAATTCCAGCATTCGATCCCGACATTCTCCTTTCTATTTCTCCGATACTGTAAGTTCGAAGTTGAATTTCATTATTTTTTTTTAAATTTCTATATCTGCAACATTCAAATCTAATTTAGTGTTTGTTTTTTCTTTTGTACGTTGATTAATGCGGAAGCGGAACTTCTTTTAGATGTTTGATTTGATTAATGCATGATAATGTGAATATAGTCAAGCATAAAAGTTTCCGTATATGATTTTCATGGATTTGTACTGTTTCCTTAATAATTGGAGATTTAAGATTTTCTAGATATGAGTTTCCAAATTTAATCAAATGATTACTCCAATCACGCTTTTTGTTTTTCTTTTCACCATTTTCATGTAAGATTCATCTTGTTTTTGTCAGGTTAGAGGATAAATTCATGTCTCCGCCGGAGGAGGTTTCAATCAGGGAAGAAGATGCAATGAAAAAGTCGGTTTGAGCTTGTAAATCGATTTAGGTGGATTTATTTATTTAGAAGTTTCTCAGATTCATAAATTGAGCATTTCAAACGTCGGTAGGTAGTTAATTGGTCGATCTTCAGAGATTGTGATGTTACACGGTTCTTTATAGGAATTTACTTAATAAGGAAACCATGACGTTGGCTTCCCCGAGAGCCTCTGCTAAAATGGCTGCAGTCCCGCGGGGACTAACCTCCGTTGCAGCCTCGGTTCTGATGCTAGCGATGTTATTGATTTTTACTTCTTGGCTTTTAGTTCCGTATTCAATCGGTTCAGCTGTTAGAGGCTATTTTTATGTTGTTGATAGGGAAATATTTTTGCCTGCATCTACTACCATTGATCTAAGTGCTGATAAGAATGTAGATTACAGTTATAACAATTCATCGTCTGAGTCGAACTTAGAACTGCCCGCGGCGAGTTCAAATCATTCTTCTGTTGATAAGGATTCACTGCCATCTGAGACTATTGTAGAACTGTCTTCTAATGGCAAAGATTGGTCTGATTTAAAAAATAATGTGATGCTGGAGAAACCTGTAGAGCTTCCGAAACTGTTGTCTAGAGCAACAGAAAAGAAGGCAGACACTTCCAGTTTTGCATCTAGCAATGCATCTGAAAGCAATTCTGTTGGTTCAGGTAGTATTCCTTTTGATGTAGATCTAGAATAGTACCAAATATGTTCAAGTTTCATTTCTAGCTTTGTTTTAGTCCCCCATATTATAGTATAAAAGTCCCTTCAAGCACAGGGAGATTCTGATTTTCATTTTGATTGGTTACTCTCTAGGCTGTGACCTATACAATGGGAAGTGGTTCTACGATCCGCAGGGACCATCATATACCAACAACTCTTGCCCTGTCATAACACAGATGCAGAATTGCCAAGGTAATGGCAGGCCTGACAAGGAATATGAGAATTGGCGTTGGAAACCCTCTAAATGTGACCTCCCCAGATTTGATGCCAAGAAGTTTCTACAGTTGATGAGAGGAAAAACGCTTGCTTTCATTGGCGATTCTGTTGCCCGAAATCAGATGGAATCAATGTTGTGTCTTCTCTGGCAGGCAAGTGTCTTCATTCTTAAAGTGCCAGTTATTTCTCAAGAGAAAAATTGTCCCACTTTAAAATCTGTGATTGCTGCAAATTTTCACCTTGATTTTTCTAACCAAGGGTATTGTATTGATTCGCTTAATCCGTTTTTCAGAGCCTGCAGTTTCATGGCTTTGAAATATCAGAACAACATTATGCTCAGGAATTGTTTGTAGCTCTTGTGGTTTTGGATATTATTAGCATCAGAAAATATTTTAGTAATTTGCACTCTGTACCTTAAAGTGTGTGAAACTAGGTTTCAATTGTGTTCATCTTTCTCTTAGGATAGACTGATCTTTTGATTTCTATCTTTGGCATGGTTTCTCATGAAGAACATTATGCTATAATTTTAGGTTGAAGTTCCGAAAAACCGAGGAAACCGAAGAATGCAACGATGGTATTTCAGGTCGACATCTGTAATGATTGTCCGGATATGGTCCTCTTGGCTTGTCCAAGAAACTACTGAAAATTTTGACTTTGCTCCAAAGGATGTTACCAAGCTTCATCTTGATGCTCCGGATAATAAATTCATGGAATTCATCCCAAAGATTGATGTAATTGTCATTTCTTCTGGCCACTGGTTTGCCAAACAATCTGTCTATGTCTTGAACAATGAGATTGTGGGAGGACAATTATGGTGGCCTGATCAATCGCGTCCGATGAAGGTCAACAACGTCAAAGCATTCGGAATATCTGTTGAGACGGTTCTGTCTGCAATTCTTACACATCCTAATTACACCGGCCTGACTATCGTTCGAACCTTTTCTCCCAATCATTACGAGGGTGGGGCTTGGAATACAGGTGGATCGTGTACCGGAAAGGAAAAGCCTCTTGCACCTAGTGAATTTTTGGAGAATGGTTTTACAAATATAATGCACGAAAAACAAGTGTCTGGTTTCAAACGTGCTGTTAAGAAGGCAACAAACAAGTCCAAGGTGAGGTTGATGGATATTACCCGAATCTTCGGGTATCGTCACGATGGGCATCCTGGCCCGTATAGGAGCCCGGATCCAAATAAGATGACGAAACGCGGTCCGGACGGAAGGCCTCCTCCTCAAGATTGCTTGCACTGGTGCATGCCGGGTCCTGTTGATACCTGGAATGAACTCGTGCTCGAAATTATAAGAAGAGAATTTGAGGGCAATCAGAACTCGTCGTCGTAAGATTGGTATGTGTTCGAATCCGGAAAGTCCCGTATGATTATGCTTCTGTAACAGAAAATAGTAACGTATTCACTTCAGTGAGATGTATGAGAAGAGTGAAAGGATAGCTAGTCCTTTTGTTTATACCCTTTGCATGTATTGTTTTTGTCCTTAGAGAATAGAGTTTGAGAGAGAAATTTTCCTGGGAAAATTTTCACTCTTTCCGGGAAAAACATATATGGTGTATTTAACATCTTTGTATTTTCTTAATGCTTTTAGCAAAACATGTTGGATATTTGTAGTTATTTATAGAAGATATCAGTCACAAAACTTGCTTATGATTCTTAACGAGTATTTATTATGTTCACAATCATGACCAAATATACATTTCCGATTATAAATTCATAATCGTAACATTAACTCAGTTAAATCAAATTTTGTTATTAATTCATATATCATATATAAGTTGTCAGTTTAATTTCTTATTATCTAATTTAATAATTTTAATCTCCAATAATATTATTTTTAATATTCAAATATAGATTTTTTTTCTTTTAACAATATAACGTGGCTTACAAATAATAGTAAACGTTGGTTTAACTAAACAGAAAAATATATTCAAAAAAAAAAAACTAAACAGAAAAATAAGATTGTAGTTGGTAAAGGGCATGAATTGCTCTTTACAATTCATAACATATAAACTGTTAACTTTTTAAATAAAATTAATGATTCAAATCTGGAACTTAGAGCAAATTAAATATAATTTAAAATTAAAAAGGTTATTTTCTTTTCCCAAATTTCATTTTTAAGCTCTATTTTTTTTCTTTGTTATTAAATTTCCAAGACGGACGTGAAACATTTTCTTAACCAATTTGAAATTCGTAATTAGAATAATACTAATTAATAATTAATTTCACAATATTAAATTCCTTTTTACATTTTTCTACTTTATTTATTTATCTTCGTTTTTCCTGCAAAACCCTAAATTCTTGTTCGCTGAACAAATTCTTACCTCATGCCAAAAAGTTTGCATTTTTCTTCTCTGTAATTATTGATAAATTTTGTTGATTTTTTAGCATTTCCAAGCTAGTGCCCTTCTCAGAAATATTGAAGATTTAAGCAAAAAAAAAATTGTGATTGTAGAAGAAGCTCAATTTCTGCTCATAAAACTGGGTTTCATTTCTTTTGATCTTTGAGTTTTTAATCAAAGTTCTTATCTTCTTCTTCTTCTTAACAATTTTTTTTTGTATTTTATGTTTTTTACTCTGTAATTCAGCTCAAGTTTTGTTTTCTCCTTCAAAATTAGCTCTTTTGAACCTTCTAATCACTCAAGTTTTAAAAATAGCTTCAATCTAATTGCAGATTGCAGGGGTTTTAGGGTTTTAGCCAGTTGGGTTTTTTCCTGTTTTTTTTTTCTTCCTTTAACTTAACATTTATGGGCGACAAAGAGGGACCTATGCCTGGGGTCACAGTTAAAGGAGACGAAGGTCCAGAGGGCTACCACGTGGCACCCATAACGGAAAACCCCACTCCATATGTAGGGCCTACGCCGCCAAGCACCGTCGCACCTCCTCCGCCGGAGATGAAGAAAAAAAGAGGCAGACCAAGGAAGTACGCACCGGATGGGTCTTTGGCGATCGCGCTGTCACCGATGCCGATATCGTCTTCGATTCCTCTGGCGGGAGAGTTTCCCCCGTGGAAACAGGGGAGAGGACGACCGGCTGACTCGGTCAAAAAGCCACAGAAGTTCGAGCTCAAAAGCAGCCCAGGTACCTTGGATTTTGATTGCAATAAATTGAATGAAAATTTTATAAGCCTTGAAACTCTCATGTACAGGGATTTAAATTACGGTTTGGCCTTGTTTTTTGTCGTATTATTTTATCGTGATTGCAGACATAACAAAAGTTACTATTGCGAAATATTATTCAAATTCATTTTATAGGTGGCAAATTTCACACCTCATATAATCACTGTCAATGCTGGTGAGGTATGCCCTAATGACATATCGAGTTTCGAGTTCAAAATTTCGAGTACATTCTCTCTTTTAATGGTATTGGTGTTAAGGGTGATTCATAGTACTTCTGTTATTAATGCTATAGGATGTTACGATAAAAGGGGATGTCATTTTCCCAGCAAGGAGCTCATGCGATCTGCATCCTTTCTGCAAATGGAACTATTTCGAACGTTACCCTTCGTCAACCTACTTCATCCGGCGGCACCTTGACATACGAGGTGTGTCCATTCTCCACTAACTTTTTCCGTATTCACCTCGATCTCGTTGAGTAATAATCTAGCTTCCTTATTTTCTTGTCCAGGGACGTTTTGAGATCCTTTCCTTGTCCGGTTCATTTATGCCTACTAGCAACGGTGTAACGAAGAGTACATCTGGTGGGATGAGTATTTCTTTGGCAGGTGCGGATGGTCGCGTTCTAGGAGGGGGACTTGCTGGTCTGTTGGTAGCTGCCGGTCCCGTGCAGGTGATTAAATTGTTAAAAACTTCTGATACTGGCATATGTTCAAGGATTACTGTCACTGCCTAATACCTTCTTTCTCGATCGGGTTTTGAGTGAGCAGGTGGTGGTCGGCAGTTTCATACCAGGTCCCCAGCAGGAACAGAACCATAAGAAACAGAGAACCAAACCCGCGGTGCCAGTTGTGAGCCCTACCACCTTGCCAACAATGCCTGCAGAGATTAAGGTATCCAACGGTGGAGTCATGCCAATTCTCACCTCCCCATTCGATGGAGGCAGTTTCGGCACTCCGAACCCTATCCAGGACTATACAAATTCTGCCATTGACAGTAAGTCACCTTCAACCGGAGACGAATCAGAAGGTCATAGTCATAGGATATGCATGCTCAAAGCCAAGTAATCATCATTGTTTCATTTTATATGGACACGCGTATCGCGTATGCTGTCTAAAAACCGAAAAGTAGGCTTAGATCATGAAGGTTTCAACCCTAATTGTACAGTATTGTAAGGTTTAGGTAGGATTTCTAATGCATCTGGCTTTCCTTGCGGTGCAAGGTGTATCTTCTAGTGGCACTGTATAAGAATGATTCAAAGTTCTAAATGCCATTTTGATTTGGTTGTGATTTATGCAAAATTCGAACTGGAAAATTCGAACAGGATCAAGATAACAGATTGATGTAGCCATAACACAATGTATTAAAAAAACAGCTTAAAGATGTATCCAAAACATAATTCAAGAAGAAACAACAGCTTAAAATTAAGCAAAAGCTTAACAAAATTGCACTAACTGAAATCAAGTCCTAGCTAAAATCACCTTTTCCTTTTCTTGTTTCCGGCAGCACCGCCTTTGCTGAAGGCTCTGAAATCATTTGTTGTTTCTGCGGTGTTTTGCTTCCTCATACCTTTCTTTCCTCCAAACCCGAACTTAGAATCCCGGAACTCCCTGTTTTTCTTAATCTTATTATTACCCTTGCCACCACCTTGCTTTGCCTTCCCTCCGGAGCGATCCCATGGTGACACCCCGGGCCTTTTCTTGCCGGACCTCTCAAATGATTTACCATCTTCGAAACCAAAATCCGGCATACTATCTTTTCCGTCTTTGAAGCCGCTCTGCTGCCTTTGCTTCCTCCACTTCTTAACTTCCTCAATCCCTTGTTTCTTCTGCTTAGCTCTTTCTTTCAACTTCTCAGCTTGAACCTCTTTAGAAATTTTCTTGGCCTCTCTCGCTTTCCTCCTCTCTTCGGCCTCTTCGATCTGCTTCTTCTGTTCCAAAAGCTTGCCCTTCACCTTCTGCATATGAGCATCTGTCTTAACCATCTCAGCATAATAGTCCGGCGGCCTAAGGAACGGCAGCCCCATCGACTCAAACTTATCAAATGCCAGCCTCGTCCCCTCCAATGCTTGCGTGTAGAAAGCGAGCTCTCTCGCTAAGTCATCATTCACATCCACCTCTTTTTCTTGATCAATATCAAGGGAAAGCTTGTGCATCCAGTCAACATTCTCCGGCCAGCCAATGTCTTCGAGTTTCTCAACAAGGCCTTCTCGATTATAAATAGCTGTCTTCGATTGCTCCACCAACTTCACATCTTCCTGCTCCGATTCAGACTCAGATTCAGACTCTTCTTCCTCACTAGGATCATCCATTACATCATCAACACCATCTTCCACTGTATTCTCAGCTTGTAATAAGCTTAAATCTTTTCTTCGCAAACCCATAGCTTAAAAATCTGACATAAAAAATGAGGGAAAATCAAAAGCTCGTAACTCGTAAAGATTCAAATAGGACAAGGTTTCAAAAAACGGCCCACGACCGCTATAGCGGACGCTATTTAGCGGTAACGCAGCCGGCCGAAACCGCTATCGGCGAAAACAACGGTGAGACGCGGAATCACACTAGTAGCGGTGGATCGCGGCCGCAATTTAACGGGTAGCGGTAAATAAAGGTAGTAACGGGCCGCTATCCCCGTTTTCTCCCGTTACTGTAAAATCTAAAAAATGCATGGGCGGGCGATAAGGGTGAGCATAAGAGTGTAAAGGGAGGCAAGCTGATGAGACTTACAGGGAGAGGATTGGCCGACTTTGAGGAGAGGGGATTGACGGCGCTCCGACGACAAGAAGTGAAATCGCGCGGCTCTAGATGCTGGTCTGATGACGACGGCGTGAAAAACCCTTTTAGGGTTTGAAAGCCAAAGAGAAAATGAAGTATATAAGGGATTTAGGTTTTGTTATTATAATCTTATTTTATTGTCATTAAAAAGACGCTCGGCTCATGAGAATCCAATTAGAAAAAAATATTGAGAGCCCATTAATTTGATTAAAAAAGCCCATTAACAATTTTTAATTGAAATTAACTGCTAGAGTTTGACCCATAAATAAAAGTTAAATTATGAGATCTCGTCGTGTTTTTAAAGGTATAGATTAATTTCCATTTCAGTTATGTTACCTTTTATCTTTATTATTTTAGTTTTTGATTTTTTCTTAGTTTAGAGTGTAAATGTTTTTCTTTTTCAATATAATCCTTTAATTTCAGTAATTTAAGTTTATAAGTGTTGGAAAACACTCTAAAAATTCTTAAAAATCGCTTTTTATAATTATAATTATAATTATTATGTTTTATAATAAGTGTTGGAAAACACTCTAAATAAAAACACTCTAACTTTTTATGACCGCAATAGTCTTTGTTATGTTCGCAACAACGATAATCGCGATGTGACCGAAAATACGATCGAGATTTAAATCACTGGTCTTCACATATCTAAATCTTGTGAAGTTGCTCAAACTAAATTCTCAATAAAACCTTAGCTTGAAAATAACAAAAAAACATTTTCAATCATAAGAGCTAAAATACAATCCATCTATATATACTTACACAAAAAATTTGACTGACCTCAGAATTACATATTAATTAAGCACCAATACAGGGTTTTAAAAAATAAGATTTTTATTTCATACACTCGTAATAGAACAATTTTATAAGTATATTTATTAGAATGTGATCTAATATATTCGAACGATCTTAGCCCTTAAATATAATACCCGAAGATATTATCCTGTGAAATATATTTTTACAAGTGTAGGATGATGATTTATGAAATAATGATTGAGTAATTTTTTCTTATAGTATGCATACTTACTCTTTAAAAAATAAATTTTAAATCTCTTAACACTAAAACTAAAAAAACATTAACTCTAAATCATATATACTAAACTTGTAAACTTAAACTTTAAACTAAAACTCTATACAAATATGTATTAGGGTTAATATTTTATGCAATAACAGTGAAAATTACTTTTTCTGCAAGCGTGTTTATTTAAGCGTTAAAACTTAAAATCTAAAATCTTAACCTTAAATCATAAACTATAAATTCAATACCCAAAACATAAACCATAAACTATAATCATAATTTATAAAATAAACATATTTGTACAAGTAAAAAATTACAATGGCAATGCATCAAATATTTTTATTGTAATGTTGAAAGGGAGCAGTATTTGGCAAGTCCATGGGAAGAGTAGTCATAGCTTTTTACTTTGATTTTTTGTTTTTGTTTTCTATAGTTGATTTTGGGGTTTATAATTTGTAAACGATAAAAATTTTGGATGAATAAGACAACTTCAATTTATCTAAAAAAATATTTTTACTGTATTAAATATTTTTTTCATAAGAACTATTTTATATACATAAAATTAACCTATAAAAAATGGAACCCAAAGTGTAGCAGTTTTGACTTGTTTTGTTGACGTTTTCCTTTATTAGTTGCTAGGGAAAGTTGTTTGTGGAATTGTTGTAAATTTTCAAACTTGAATAACGTAAAGATTAAGGCAGTCCAAAAGTATATTAATTTAATAATAAAAGATTAGATTCAGTGGTTGGATGTTCACCATACAAAAACAAAATACATGAAATTAAAAACATGTGCACACATATATACCTAAAAGTTAATGATTCTTCCTCCCTTCATAATGCAAAACAATGATGGGAAAAGGTACCTTTAGTTCACCTTCTTCTCTTTACGCTACACAAAGGACACGAAGACTTGTAATTTAGGGGTTTTTATTTTTATTTTTGTTATTGTCTTTAACGCCCGTTTACCGACAACAACAACCTCTAACGATCATCCAGTTAGTTCTTAACGAGTGTTTGTCCACCTATTTTAACGCCTAAACAAGCATCTAATGATTGTTGAACTTTCTAATTTTTGGCTAACGGTCATTTGCCTTCAAAACGTTGGGGACAACAACTCTAAAAGCAGCCTTAGTCTCTTTACACATGGTAAAAATTCAAAAAAATTATTCGATATACGTGTTGTGTTGTCTTTACAATTGACAATATTTAAAATTTAAGGTTTAGAGTTTAATTTTAAAATTAGAAATCCATATGTAAGTTTTTAAAAAGTAAATATGCATGTTTGTGTCATTTTCTTATAATAAAAAATACTCAAAAACTAATTATAAGCATGTTTAATACATATTATTAATTGAATGGTGACTATGAGTTTGTAAAATTTATTTAATGTGATTTATTAATCAATCATATATTACCAATTATTTAATTAATTTTAATCTTATTAAGAGTTAGGAAGTAAAGTTTAGGTTTTAGATTTTTTACATCTAAAAGAATTTTTAATAATATTATGATTTAGGGGTAAAGTTTAGGCTTAAGCGTCAAATCATTAGGTGTTTATTGAATTTTTAAATTTCATGGTTATTTTAGAATTTAAAAGTACATTTTATAAAAAAGGAATTTAAAAGTATTTTTTTAGACGCTATAATAATAATAATAATAATAATAATAATAATAATAATAATAATAATAATAATAATAATAATTTCAGATAAAAAAAATCATTACTATTAAACTTACACATGAAATTAATTAGCGTGAATGATTTTTATACATTAAATATTGTTTAATAATAGGTTAAAGCATAGTAGAAGTCCCTCTATTATACTTAAAAGTTCATTTTAATCCCTCTACTATAAAAATGAATATTTTAGTCCTTGCACTATACCTAAAAGTTCGTTTTGGCCCCTCTATTGTAAAAAAAAATTTAGTCCCTATACATCTGAAAAGTTAACATTTTGATCCAAGACACTAAAGCTATTGATAGTTGGCGTAAATATTTTGGTTTAAACAATCTTTAGGTCCCTTTCAATTTTAAATTATAGCAAATTAATCTCTCAAAATTGTTTTATTCTGAATTTTTACATGAAATTTTTAAACACTTATGAAATCTAAATGCAAAATTAACTCATATTCTAACTTCAAACTATGTTGTCTTCATTTACAATAATATTACAATTAAGAGACAAAATATAAAAAATATTTTAAATGTTTAATTAGAAAGTGCACATAGTTTTTTCTTAAAATTTGTAGATTCGAAGTGAGAATAAGAGTTTAATTGGAAAAGATGATACAAAAATCATTAAAAATTAATATTTCATTAAAATTTTCAAAATTATGAAAACATATTATAAAAATTTATTAATTAATTTATTAATAAAGTAAATAATTTATTAATCCATGTATATAACTTCAATGAAAAGGAAAAATTTACACCACGTTGTTATTTATTAATAAATTATCTAATTTAAAATTTTATTATTATTAAAATATATCAAGAGGGTCAATTTGCTCAATTTCAAAACTGATAAGGACTTAAAGGTTGTTTAAACCAAAATATTTAAACCAACTATCAATAACTTTAGTGTTTTGGACCAAAACGTTACCTTTTCAAACATGCAAGGACTAAAATGTTCATTTTTACAATTGAGAAAATGTTAACTTTTTAAACGTACGAGGACTAAAATGTTCATTTTTATAGTAGATGGACTAAAATGAACTTTTAGGTATAGTGCAAGGACTAAATTGAACTTTAAAGGAGAGTACAAGGACTAAAATATTTATTTTCATTGTAGAAAGACTAAAATGAACTTTTAGGTATAGTAGAGGGACTTCTACTATACTTTAACCTTTAATAATATATATATATATATATATATATATATATATATATTAGAAAAATTATCTTTTTTAACTTTAGGTGCTAAGTAGATCATAAAAAGTTCATGTATCAAATAGGTCAAACACAAATTTAAATATCGACTAGACATGTGAAACTAAATTTAGATACCTAACCAAGTTTGGATACCAAATTAATCTAAAAATATACGAATTAGATGTCTAATGTCAAGTTCACATGATAAAATATACATTAATCCATTTCAAAATGTATAAAAACATAAATTTTAAATTTACAAATATTTATGCGAACTAACCATCAATTTTATATTAATAAACATATTATCACGCAACTTGTACTATTATTCATGTTATATATATGATTACGAGGTGAATAAACAAATTACGCAATTAAAAGGTGAGAGTCGGTAATATATTTTTATATGTATAAGATTTATTTTAATTGAATATTTCCGGAGAATCTCTAACAATCTTTGATATTCATTCTCTGTTTATTTATTTATTTTAACTTTTAAACCTAATTATATTTGTCATCATTATTACTTATCAATTACATTTGTATTTGTAGCCTTTTAGTTTTAGTATTATTTTCAAAGTAATCTATTTATTTTAAAAAATATGAATTATTTTTACTTGATTTTTTTTAACTATCAGTATCCGACTCATTGATCGACTAATTTAGATCGGATTTTGCATAGGCTCAATATGAAGGTGACCCTTCCAATTCAGTTTTCTTCACCCAGAATGTCAAGATCAAACCACTGATCTTGCTTAAGAAATCTAACGCCTCATCTAACTAGACTAACTGATATCGAATATTCTTACTTAATTTTAACAAAACAACAACTATGCATAATAACTAGAGAATACAAGGTGTGAGTGGAGAAATGAAAGCCAAATAAAGTGGGGGTGGAGTGGAGGAAGGAACCAATATAATTGCTTACTTTATGAACATTGTCAAGTTGTAGACAATGAAATTCTACAAATGTTAGGGCTTAAACTTTTGCCTTCCAAAATTAGGAATCTTAATGGCTATGATTAGAAGGCAAATGATCAAATTAATTACAATGGGTCCTTTTTTGTGTCCAATGTGAATTAAAATTGTATGCAACATATTATTAAACTCTTCAAATTTAGGTTCCGCTTTTTAAGTTTTCGAGGCTCTCTTAATCCTATGAACTCCAACGATTCTCGACAGAGTTCGAGAGACAAAGTCTAATCAAAACTAATATTAATTGTTAAAGGTATGATTACTACTTGACGAATGATACTTTGAATTAAAACTAAAAATAAAATTTCACCAACAAAATTTAATATTAGTATTTAAGTGTACTTAAACTCACGTCTCTTCAAATATTATAATGTCAATTCGTACCAATTAAATTAATACTCGATCGACATCGATATTTATTTTAAAGTTAATCAATTTATCCACTCATTGATAATTGTGAATTCAATATTAGTATTTAAGCGAACAAAGCAATTATAATTGTGAAGTTAAAGCGAGAAACAAGGTAGCTTTGTAAGTGGAGGGTTATTACTGTGAAATCATTGATTCACGTGACACCAATAGTATCACGAGCGCATTTTACCGTTAAGATGGGTTAATTGTATTTTAAGTCCTATTATTTTTAAAATCATTGCAATTAAGTCATTATCCCCCTCTTGCCCCTCCCAAAAATTTTATGATTTATTATTTTTTAGGACCTTATAATCTAAAATTAATAAAATTAAACCCTGATCCTCATTTTCTAGCTTAATTACTTTTTAAGAACTCTCAATTTTAAAATTTGTAAAATTAAATCTAAACTCCCTTCATTTTTATTGTTTAATTATTTTTTAAGACCGTATTTATTTTAAAGTTAATCAATTTGTCCACTCGTAGATGTTTATTATCCCTTAAATTCGAATTCGAATATTTTTGAGCAAAAGACATTCTCCTTTTTCACTTGTGTTCATCAAGATTTGAATTTAACATCTTTAATGAATGAATGAATGAATAGTTTGACATGAGAAGTATAATGATAGGCATAGGCCCTCCCTTTTTCTCATTCATTTTCTGCATTTATACCCCTTTTGTTTCTTTCATTCTTCTTCCATCTCTCTGCATATTCTCCCTTTCAATCCATGTCTTCAGTTTCCAGTTCAACCACCACCGTTCAGTGACACCGGAAACACCACTTTCCGATAACCACACCACCTTGTTAGTATTCTACTCCTTATACAGCTCTCTAATGGCGTCCACCATCTCTCTGCCGCCACCTGACCCTTCTTCTTCTTCCACGGAAGACCCAGCAGCCAAAGCCCTCAACAAGCGTTACGAGGGGCTCATCACGGTTCGGACCAAGGCCACCAGGGGAAAGGGAGCTTGGTACTGGGCCCACTTCGAGCCGATCCTCGTTCGGAACCCGGAGAGCAGCCTCCCCAAAGCCGTTAAACTCAAGTGTTCCCTCTGCGACGCCGTCTTCTCCGCCTCGAACCCGTCGCGGACAGCTTCCGAGCACTTGAAACGCGGCACCTGCCCCAATTTCAGCTCCTGTTTGAGACCCGGTTCCTCGCTATCTCCTTTGCCTATATCTTCCTTGGCTTCCCCTTCTTCCGTTTCGTATCATCATAATCGTCGAAAGCGAAGTCCACCGGCGGGAGCTATCTCCGTTTCACAAAACCAAGTAAGTAATAACGGTCACGATGATAATAATAGTAACAATAACAACTCGTTGGCTATAGTTGAGTCCACTCGTTTTCTGGGTTACTCGAGCCATAGTAATAACAACAGCAATGCTGGGTTGACTCAGCATCATTTGGTTTTATCTGGTGGGAAAGAAGATTTGGGTGCCTTAGCAATGTTGGAAGATAGTGTTAAGAAGCTTAAGAGTCCTAAAATTTCCCCAGGTCCAGCTTTAAGCAAGGGCCAGATTGATTCTGCACTCGATTTATTAGCTGAGTGGTTCTATGAGTCTTGTGGGTCGGTTTCATTTTCTAGCCTTGAGCACCCAAAGTTCCGGGCTTTCCTTAACCAGGTTGGGATGCCGGCTATTTCGAGAAGGGACCTCTCCGGTGCTCGGCTCGATAATAAGTTCCATGAGGCCAAGACCGAATCCGAGGCTAGAATTAGGGATGCAATGTTCTTTCAAGTTGCTTCTGATGGGTGGAAGAGTAACAGTTGTTGTTGTTGCAGTAGTTATACTAGTAGTACTAGCAGCTACGGTTGTGTGGAGGAGAATTTTGTTAAATTTAGTGTTAATCTTCCCAATGGCAGCAGCTTGTACCAGAAGGCGGTCTTTACTGGTGGACCGGTGACTTCGAAGCACGCCGAGGAGGTCTTGTGGGAGACAGTAATGGGGATATCCGGAAGTGGTGTTCAGAAATGTGTAGGAATCGTTTCGGATCATAAGGCAAAGGAATTGAGGAATTTGGAGATTCAGAATCATTGGATGGTTAATGTATCTTGTCAGCTTCAAGGTTTTATTAGTTTGATAAAAGATTTTAGCAAAGAGCTTCCCCTTTTCAGGGATGTCACCGAGAATTCGTTAAAGCTAGCAAGTTTTGTAAATAATAACTTGCAAGTTCTAAACAGGTTTCAAAAGTATAAGATGCGGGAGCTGGAGTGTGCTGGGTCGATAAGGGTTGCCTTCAACAAACGCCATTGCAGCAGTAATGTCACACATGTTGCTGCGATGTTGGAGGACATATTGAGCTGTTCACAAGTGCTTCAGATGGTGGTACTGGATAATTCTTACAAGGGGATCTGTATTGAGGATCCCATCGCAAGGGAAGTTGCCGGGATTGTCCAAAATGAAGGGTTTTGGAATGATTTAGGGGCAGTTTATGCACTGGTCAAGTTGATAAAAGGTATGGCTCATGAGATTGAGGTGGAGAGGCCATTGATTGGGCAATGCCTCCCTCTCTGGGAAGAGTTGAGGGTCAAAGTGAAGGAATGGTGTACCAAGTTCAACGTTGCGGAAGCTCCCGTTGAGAAAATTGTTGAAAAGAGATTTAGAAAGAACTACCACCCTGCATGGTCAGCTGCATTTATACTCGATCCGCTTTACTTGATACAGGATACCAGTGGAAAATACCTTCCACCTTTCAAGTTTTTGACTCATGAGCAGGAGAAGGATGTCGATGAGCTCATCACTCGTTTGGTTACCAAGGAAGAAGCACATGTTGCACTGATGGAGCTCACGAAATGGAGATCTGAAGGGTTAGAACCACTCTATGCACAAGCTGTTCAGGTTAGACAACGAGACTCTGTGACTGGAAAGATGAAAATTGCTAACCCTCAGAGCAGTAGGCTGGTATGGGAAACTTGTCTTAGTGAATACAAATCATTAGGAAGGGTTGCAGTGAGGCTTATCTTCCTACATGCAACATCGTGCGGGTTTAAACATAACTGGTCTTCGATGAAGTGGATTTGTGCCCACAAACACTCACGGATAGGCCTTGAAAGGGCTCAGAAGATGATATTCATTGCAGCTCATTCCAAGCTTAGCAGGAGGGATTTCTCCAATGAGGAAGGAAAGGATGCAGATCTGTTTATGATTGGCCCTGAGGATGACATCTTCAATGAAGTTCTCGCAGATGCGCCATAAGTGTGATGCTTTTCTTTTAACTCGTGTAGAATGTAAACTTCAGGGATTTAATCGAATTCTTTCTTCATTGTCTTTTTTTGTCCATCTTTTCTTCTGTTCTAATTTTAAATCAGGAAACACATAGATAGTCATGTAGTAGCCAGAGAATGTTTGTTAGAATTTCATAATTGCACGATTGGAATGAAAAATCACTTTATTGCCCTACCATGATTTCATCTTCTTTTGTCCATAGTGAAGGGATAATAAGCTCATTCGTACTTCTCTAATCGCCTTTTTGATTTGTAAAGCATAATTTTTTACCGAATGAGCTGCATCTCTTATTCTAAATGTGGTATGCTCTTAAGTTGTTTTGGTTTAAAACTAAAATTCAGTCATCCCAACTCGCTCTACTCTGTTTTGGTCACTATGATGAATATGATATATATTAAACTGTCAATGAAGTGCAACAATTTTCATGGAGTTAATCGCGGACAATCCAGATATTTGAGAGATCTCAAATGAAGCATTACAATCTCTTTCTACGGAATGAGCTGTGATAAGTTGTCCGACTCATGTTGTCTGAATGTTCGATCAAGTGAAGTCAGTAATGGCTTCAACTAGCTGCATGTGATGTATATGGTTTGTTTTATGTTTTTGTTGGATCCATCTTCTGTGTTGTTATGCACGACGAAGCAAAAAATATTGTTGGTGGAAAAGATCATGAACTTTCAAGATCTCGTAAGCTGAACTGGAATTCATACAAGGATGGCTTAACTTGGTGTATCCATTGTATGGACTATGCTTACTGCAACAAGAGGACTTGATGCAATATGAATTTCTGCAGTTTTCGTTATTACAATGTTGATAACTGCAAAAGAATGCAAATGGACTTTGTCAAGAAATTTCCAAGTATCATTATTGGTGCAGGTATGCCTTTGCTCGGATCAGTTGAGCTTGCAGTGAATCAGGTTTTAGTTCCCACCCAAAAGGGTCAACCTCGGATGAACTCGGGAACATATCTTGGTTGCTGGAGGGCACTTCTTGCTGATATGACTCAACTTCATAGCCAGGGTTGTCTGGTTTTGCCAATGTGTGAACCCCACTATGAGGAGTGGATGTCGGCCTCGTCATAGTCGAGGAAAAGTAAGAATTAACGGCCCTTTTCCTCCTCTCTCTTCGTTTGTCTATCACTTTTTTTGTTGTGTTTTGGCTGGCTTAATCCCATCATTATCGGTAGCTTGTCTTTCAAACATTCCAATTATGGTGACATTCTTACTTTCTGGCCGGCCCCCCTTCCTCTTTTTTTTTCAAACATTTAATGTCAAGATTGAATATTGAAGTTTTTGCAGGGTTATCAGTTAGATAGCTGCTACAAAGTTTTGAGCAAAGAAGAAGCAAAGACGCCTGTTGGCTTTAGGAGGCACACAATGGCTGATGGCGATACTGCAACCAACTTGACCTGATTCTGTAGGCTCTACTTTTCTGTGAGCTTTGTTGACTAACTCAGCAGGTTGGTGGTATTAGTTGTATTCATGTAGTTTTGGGACAATAATTTACTAGAATATGAAAATGTCGAAAATTCGAATTTAACACACACTTACAAATACATACATGTATCCTATGATTCTGGCAGGTTACCATTCTAATGGACTGCAAATCCTCTGTATAGGTAAGTCGAGTACGAACCCTAAATATTACAAATGACAGATTCTGGTTAGTTATGATATTATTGTCCAATATCGAACCCTGCATACGTTCTTGCTCACTCTTCGGGCACGGACTTAGACTCGTCTACCTACCGACCTTCCTATGTAGTCAACAGAGTGCTTTAGTGTAGCTGAGAGTATAAATCATAAGTGTAGATTTCTCAACCCTTTTTGTGTGCCTTTACTACTTGAATTTCAGGGAGGGACAAGGGAACTGTCGGCAAGGCCAAGTAAAGGTGACTGCTCACCAACTAGGGAGGCGGGGCGGGACGGGGCGGCTTTTTTTCTTTTTCATCTTTCGCCCGTATGGTATGGCCTTATTGTTCATCCCACTAATTTGGTTTTGATGAAAGGGAAAGAAAAGCATAATGATTGAGCATAGGAGAGGAGGAGGACCCTGTTTTTCTCTCTACAAGAATCTTGACACTTTGAATGTTACACCATGATTAACCATTCTTTCTCTTTCTCACACCACTTGAATGGTTGTTGATTGTTTTTGAATTTGAAGCAGAATCAGATCCATTTATGATTGTAATGTGAGATGATGCTGATTTGTATTTGCCATTGGTGTTCATTGTTAATTGCTTTGTGGAACATTCTTCCTTTTCCCCTTTAATCTTCTCTCTGTGCTCTTATTCTCAATGGCTGCTAAGTATTTCAGGAAAGTTAAAAGCAAAGTATTACCAACAACCAGTTGGTCCCGTGGTATAATGCACTAGATCTCTTAAACAAAATCAGGGGTTCAAATTCTGGCGTTGTGAATGAATCAAGTTTGGAGAGTCATCCCCATAATGGGGATGAAAATGTTATGCCCCTTTTCGGTGCCCCTACTTATGCCCCACACTTAAAATTAGGTTTAGGGTTTAGAGTTTAGAGTTTTAGGTTAGGGTTTATGGTTAGAGTTTAGGAAATTTAGAATATAGTGTATTTTTTTAGGTATAGGGTGTAGGGTTTAGGATTTAGAATATAGAGTTAGAGCTTATAATTTAATTTTGTAATATTTTTCAGTATTGGGTCATAAGTAGGGGCACCGAAAAGAGGCAAAATTTTTATCCCCATAATGAACTTTTACATTACCTGATCCGAATTAGTCACTCAATAAATTTAATACTCGTGGTTAAACAAAAACACGTATATTTTATTTTTGAGCAATTTTTTGAAACTCATTTTGTAGTGTTACAAAAATAACCAATCTTGCATATTTACTCTTTATAAACTAAAATCTAAATATCTAACCCTATAAACCTAAACTTTAAACTCTAGTTATAAACTCTAAATTTTAAACCCTATAAACAAAATTATTTGTAGACTGCACATCATGTGTTGAATAATTTTTATATTTAAATTAACAAATCTGAAATTGATAGAAAAACCCATTGAGTTTGAGACTAATTCGAAGGAAAATAGAGTGTAGTCAAATTGATAAAAATTATAAACATATTATAATAAAATAATTTTAATATTTTTTATAGTTGTCTTGTCAATAAAGTGAACTTGAACGTAAAATACGAAAGGAACTAAGCTTTTTCGAATAAAAAATAATATTGAAAATTAATTTCATAAAAATAAAGTAAGATTAAATCCAAAAAGCATTTGCCTTTTAACGAATCTAAATTCAATTATTATTATTATAGTTAAAAATATTTTTATTAATTAATTTTTTTATAGTTTGTGATCATAAAGTAGTATATATTTATATTTTTTTAACCATTTGATACTACATACTTTACAAATAAAATTAATTTAATTCGAATCTCTTATGATGAACAATACCGTTCTTTCCACATAATTTATTTAATTAAAACTTTTAAATATCACTAGAATGGAAATCATTAATCAATCCCTAACTACATTTACCTACTAATAATGATGATTCATATACTCATTACAAACAAAATAATTTATATTCTCCTAATTTCATTGATTACAAACAAAATAATTTATATTAATTGCAAAAAGACGTTTTTCACATTGGTCCAAATCCCCTTTTACTTTGACTTTATGTGGTTAAAACCTTCAAAAAGCTTTTGATTGGACTTCTTTATCTTGCTTTTGCCGGCTTTTACTGTACCTATTTTTGTAATGTAGTTTAACAGTTAAAAGTAAAATGCATTTCACCCTAATCTTTTCTTACACACAAAAGTAAGAAGGTGAAAATATGTACTTCATTAGTAAGGAAAAAAGGATAGATTATCCAAAATTGACGAATGGTTATGATATTAATTAAAATGTTATTTTAGAAACAAATTTTACACTTAATTTATTTAAAAAAAAAACAAAAAACAAAATGTTATTTTATATAATTTTGGGATTCACTTTAACATATAATTAACCGTCCTAATGAAACTTTAGAGTCTAAGGTTTAAACCTGAAATTATGATAGCAATTAACTGTGGGGAGATTTGGTTACCAGCTTCTTGAAAGTTAAAACAAATTGGAATATTTTATTTAATTATTATCATTTTTTAGAGCTTAACCACCTCCATGCCCTTTAGGGTTGGTAATTGCTTCTGACTACTAACCCAAACTGTTGTTTTTTAATTATTATATGGAATTTAAAAAAATATTTATTTTAAGCTGGTTTAATGTGGATTTTGAATTTTTCAAATGTACACAAGCTCGAGGTTTGGTGAAAATGTCACATACAGCTGAAGTTTAATGAGAATGTCACATTTCCCTTTTATTTAAATAAAATGACAAATGTACTCTTATTTTTTATCTATACATTTTCTATTTATTTTTCATTTTTCATTTTAAATTATTAAAAATAAAATGTTAACTAATTTAAAAACTAAAAAAAATATTTTTTTAAAATAAAAAACAATGTCAAATAAGTTACTAATATAAAAACTAAAAAAATTATTTGTGTGGACTTCAAATTCTGAGTTCACCTACAACCATTTACGGTAATTATGCTAATAAAAAGTAGAGATTATTATTATTATTATTAGTTTATTACCATTTAACGGGTATTAGAATTCTGAGCTTAACCAATCTAACTGATATTAATAATGTGTTTTTGAATGGAGACTTAGTGGAAGAAGTCTATATGACTCAACCTCCAGGATATGAGCAAGGAGATTCGAATGTGGTGTGTAAGCTGCATAAAACACTCTATGGCCTTAAACAGGCACCTCGGGCTTGGTTTGAAAAGCTCAAAGCTTATTTGATTTCTACAGGTTTCGTAATGACTAAATCTGACACGTCTCTGTTTGTTAAGAATGATGCTACAGGGATTTTCTACTTGTTAATCTATGTGGATGATATCATCCTTACTGGTAGCAATACTAGTGAGATTCAAATGGTCATTGATAATTTGAATCAAGTGTTCTCTCTCAAGGATCTAGGAACTCTTAGTTACTTCCTAGGAATTGAAGTGAGTTACACGTCTAATGGACTTTTTCTATCTCAGAAGAAATATATTCTGGATCTTTTGAGAAGGTATGGGTTTGAGGATGCAAAGAGTCTTCCCACACCTATGATTTCAAGTTGTAAGATGTCAGTTTCAGATGGCAGTGCAATTGAAAATGTGACTGATTATCGAAGCATTGTGGGTGCTCTCCAGTACATTGTTGTTACTCGTTCTGAGATAGCTTTTGCAGTAAACAAGGTGTGCCAATTCATGCAAAAATCCCATGACACTCATTTCCAAGCTGTCAAGAGGATCTTGAGGTATTTACAAGGCACTGCAGATTATGGTTTACAGTTTTCTGTAAGTTCTTCTTTGACTGTTACAGGGTTTGCTGATGCAAATTGGGCAACAGACTCTGATGATAGAAGGTCAACTTCAGGGTTCTGCATCTATTTCTGTGGTAATCCTGTATCTTGGAGTTCTCGCAAACAACAAGTGGTGGCTAGATCCACTGCCGAGGCTGAATATAGGAGTGTTGCTTGTGCTACTTCAGAGATCATTTGGTTACAGTCTCTTCTACAAGAAATGCATGTGGTTTTAGAAAGGGTGCCTGTCTTGTGGTGTGACAATACAAGCGCTGTTGCGGTTTCTTCAAATCCAGTGCAACATTCAAAGTTCAAACATGTGGAGCTTGATCTTTTCTTTGTTCGTGAAAAGGTTTCTACAGGACAACTACAGGTTAATGAAGTTCCAGCATATGAGCAAGTAGCTGACATTTTAATTAAGCCTTTGTCTGCCCCAGCTTTTCTTCGTCATCGGATGAAACTATCAGTTGTGCCTCTGCAAACGAAATGAATTTCTCAACAGGTTTGTATTTTTTTTGGTTTTGCACTATGGTTGCATTTCTTTTTTGTTTGCTTTGTGGTTTGCAGGTTAAATTCTCAGCTTCAGATCTTAAGATTGTTTTTGCAGGGTGAATATTAGAAATATAAGTTGTAATCAGATTGTTAGGATAAATCAGAGTGTGCATTAGTTTTAGGCTGTTGTAAATGCACTCCTGAATTATCTGAGCCGGTTGAGTTCAGTTGAGACAGTTAGGAATTTGTTAGACTGTCAATTAACTGACTCAGTGGCTCCACACCTCTGTATATAAGGGACTGGTCTTCGTTTGAAGATATTACAGTCATTTTCACATGAATAAAAATTAACAGAGAGTACTGCCTCTCTTTCCCAATTTCTCTCGTTTCATTTCTGAGTTAGTTCTATAGAACTTAACAATTGGCCCCAAACTCCAAAGACACTGAAATGCATTAAGTGAACCTACCTGCAAAGACTGAGCCATAGGTCCATCAAAAGCAAATAATAATAGGTTTTCAAACGAGCTTGTTCGTGAACATAAACAAATGTTATACGAATGATTTACGAACAGTTCATCGAATATTCTGTTCATTTACACCCCTAAACATTGTATAACGAATCTAAACACAAAGACCAACCTATTACTATTAAATTGTTTGTCTTTAATGTATATTCATTCGACATTTAGTTGAGCACTCGTTGCCTCCATCAGCCCATTCCGGATCTGGTCACTGATATCCCTAACATGACCCGGTCCGTGGGGAATAAACACGGTAGTGTTCTTTGAGGAGTTGCCGAGGTCCTTGATCGTGTCGAAGTACTGTGTGATCATGATAAGATCCATCACTTCCTTGGCCGAGGTGCCTTCCACCTTGTGAGAGAAGTCCAATATGTTCTCCCTCAACCCATCTGTGATTGCCTGACGCTGCCTGGCCACACCAACTCCACCTAAGTACTTGGATTCGGCTTCGGCTTCCGCTCTTTTAACTTGGAGCACTTTCTCGGCTTCACCTTTGTACACACTTGCAAGCTGAAGTCTTTGAGCTGTAAAGACGAAACCACTGTGAAGTTTAGTCTTTTTTTCAGTTTCAGATTAATGGCTCGTGGTCGTTGATTTACTTGGCAACATGTTCTAGTTTTCATCATTTACATGCTTCTCACCGAAACTGGAGTTTAGGGAGTAATTGCAATGTTTACCAAAAACGAGTTTAAACAAAAGAACCAAAACTGTATACTTTACCTGCATTGATCTCATTCATTGCCGTGCGCACAGCAGGATCAGGTATAATGTCAACCATCAGTATGTGCTCAATGCTATATCCATAATCTCCCATCACCTGTTACATAATTTCAGATTCTATACATGCACGAACAGCCTCGAACAGCAAGCACATAGAAGGAGGAAAGTTTTTCATTCTTAAAAAAAAAGGTTCAGATGGAAACATAATTGCTCTAATGCAATTAGATAGAAAGTAGTCATGATTTTTTATCATGTAGCATCCAAATTCTTATGTTTTACAAGACAAATGCTCGTTCCCCTTCGTCCTTAGGCATTCATATTATGGGAAATTGCAAGCCAAAAGAACATGAGTATGTATGTATGTATGTATTTCATTAACTATATATATTTTTGGCGTAATTCAAATTGAAGGAAACAAGTCGACCACTGACATATTACTGGATCTTTTCTCACCAGCTCAGCTGTTTTTAAATCAAAATATGTCTTATGCACTTAATTTAAGCATTCTCGAATAATTAGCTAAATGAGGGTGAATGGGAGAAAAAGGATGCACCGTATTACCTTCCCAAGTTCCTCAAGAACAGCTTTAGCAACCTCACCCTTTTGTTCAAAGAGATCATCCAAATTCATTCTAGGAACTAGAGCTCGAACCACTACCCGAAGAAATGAAATGTCAGAAATAAAACAAAAAGGGAGGAGAGGTAGGGAGGATAACTTATAAATGAATAGCATAATATATTTATAGGCTGATATGCAATAGGAAGAGGAAAGAAAGTTACCATCAAACACATAAGCCCGGATCTGTTCTTGAGGATTTTGCAGTTCATAAAATGCATCATCAGCATGTGCCTTAACCACTCTGTATTGAATAGAGCAAACCAATTGCACAAAGACATTGTCCTACAAAACGTAACGTTTTCATCTTCGTGTTCATTGATTCTTCTGATAAAGTAACAAAACTTAGGGACCTGTTATGTATTGTACTAACTAATCATAATTCATAAACCCTTAGAATAAAAAGGTTTGTCATAGATGTTAAATTATGTAAATTCAACACAATATAAATTCACTCTTAAAAGGCAACCGATGATTTCGATCTCAAATCTGTTCAAATAAAAGTCGAAGCATATGGTTATAAAGGTTGAATCGAAGCTTAGCTCAATCGGTTCATATAGTCACTCTTAAAAGGCCAGGTTCAACAGATTTGGAGCTCGAAACTCGAATCACAACAACTACGGATTACCTACCATCCTCCTATGTCTAGGCTAAGCCTTCGAGCAAACAAATATGAAAAAATCATGAAATTCGAAAATCCTTTTCACATACTCAAAATTTCATTCATTTTCTTCCCCTACAGGAAGTAAAACTGTCAACGATATTGTGATATATCTCGTCAAACATGATGAAACTGATCAAACACAAATTTATGATCAATCGAATTCAATTCTGCTAGCTAGGCATATTCATATAGCGTAAAACGAATCAGGCGTGGAATAGAATAACTAGTGAATAGCTAATTTACCTTGGTTTTGGTTTCGATGCGGACATCGAGGGAGGAGATTCTGGTTGAAAGGATGCCGGCGAGATACTGACCGGCGAAAGGGTTAAATGTGTGGAGGCCAGGCTCCGCCAACTTCTCGAAACGGCCAAACCGCTCCACCACGCCGATATTCGCCTGTTCGACGCAGGCACAAAATATGCAAGACGTATTCCCCATTTTTTTCTCGATCGAAAAATACTGAAACAGATCAATTCGGGAAGACTGTCCTTTTATAGTATGTAATTTTGCTTTGGGGTGAAAGTACCATATAAGTACCTCTATTATATCTCCAATTTTATTGTAGTCCCCTACTTGAAAAGAATGAACAAATTGATCTGATCTCTATTTGTTACAAATCATTAATTCACGCATAGATAAGAAAAAATCACTAATTCACGCGAATAACATAAACCCTAATCTCTAAATTTTAAATTGTAATTATAAATTTTAAATTCAAAACATTAAAACATAAAATTCTAGATTAAACTTGTAATTTCTAAAATAAACATGTTTGTATAAACAAAGTTTACACTAACAGTGCATCCAATGTTTTTCCTTCAACCAAATCATTATCTTATTCCTTTTTGTAACATAGGATCAAATTACTCATTTGAACTCAACAAGTGTCTCAGTGGAAAAGTGGATGATATTCATCTTAGAAAACACGAGTTCAATTCGCTCCGTTTACAAGGTGTATGAACATTGTCAAAAGGTCAAGAATATGTATGAACAGATACTAGGGATGTAAAAACAGGTCAACAGTTGGGTTTCAGGTCGGGCTCTGTCAAGTCGGGTCAAATCGGTTACAGGTCATTTCGGGTCATTTTTTGTTTTGACTCGATTCGGTTCGGGTTCGGGTTCATTTCGGGTCGGGTTCATTTCAGGTCGGGTTCAATTCAGGTCGGGTTCATTTCGGGTCGGGTTCATTTCAGGTCGGGTTCATTTCAGGTCGGTTCATTTCAGGTCGGGTCAAAACGGTTAATTGACAGGCTGATTTCAGGTCAGTTTCGTTTCAGGTCGGGTTCATTTCAGGTCGGTTTCGTTTCAGGTCGGGTTCATTTCAGGTCGATTTCGTTTCAGGTCGGGTTCGTTTCAGGTCAGTTTCGTTTCAGGTCGGGTTCTTTTCAGGTCGGTTTTGTTTCAGGTCGGGTTCATTTCAGGTCGGTTTCGTTTCAGGTCGGGTTCATTTCAGGTCGGTTTCGTTTCAGGTCGGGTTCATTTCAGGTCGGGTTCCTTCGGGTTTATGGTTTATTGTGTTATGTGTATTATATATATTGACGGATTATGATTTTTATTTTTAGGGTTTAGGGTTTAGGGTTTAGGGTTAGGGGATTACATATATGTGATATATATATATATATATATATATTTGGTACTATTGGATTAATTTTTAGGGTTTAGGGTTTGGGTTTGAGGTTTAGGGTTTAGGGATCTTAAATTAATACAAACATGCCCACATTAATTATATATATTGATGGATTATGGTTTTTAGGGTTAAGGGTTTAAGGTTTAGTAATCTTAAATTAATACAAACATGCCTACATTAATTATATATATATATATTGATGGATTATGGTTTTTAGGGTTTAGGGTTTAGGGTTTAGTAATCTTAAATTAATACAAACATGCCCACATTAATTATATATATTGATGGTTTAGGGTTTAGGGTTTAGGGTTTAGTGTTTATGGTTTAGTGATCTTAAATTAATACAAACATGCCTACATTAATTATAGATATATTGATGGATTATGGTTTTTAGGGTTTATGGTTTAGGGTTTAGGGTTTAGGGTTTAGGGTTTAGGGTTTAGGGTTTAGTAATCTTAAATTAATACAAACATGCCCACATGGCCACATTAATTATATATATTGATGGATTATGGTTTTTAGGGTTTAGGGTTTATGGTTCAGGGTTTAGGGTTTACTAATCTTAAATTAATACAAAAATGATACGTACATACGTACATGTAATATATATATATTGATGGATTAATGGTTTTTGTTTTTAGCGTTTAGGTTTTAGCGTTTAGGTTTTAGGGTTTAGTGGTTAGGGTTTAGGGTTTATTATTATTATTATTATTATTATTATTATTATTATTATTATTATTATTATTATTATATACTTAAATACAATTATTATTATTATTATTATATATTTACTATGCTTATTATTATTATTAGTTTTTATTATTATTATTATTATTATTATTAGTTATTATTATTATTACTATGATTAGTAATATTATTATTATTATTACTACTACTACTATTATTATTATTATTATTATTATTATTATTATTATTATTATTATTATTATTATTATTATATACTTAAATACAATTATTATTATTATTATTATTATTATTATTATTATTATTATATACTTAAATACAATTATTATTATTATTATTATTATATATTTACTATGCTTATTATTATTATTAGTTTTATTATTATTATTATTATTATTATTTGTAATTAAATGTATAGGGTTTAGGGTTTAACGTTAGGGACTATGGTTCATTGATTAAATATTATGGTTTAGGGTTTAAACCCCTAATGTCTAATTCTAAACCCTAAGCATTAAACCATAAAGCATGAGTAATTAACCCTAACCACTAAACCCTCGATCTAGGATTACGGACTATGAGCTATAGATTAAATATTAGGGTTTTATGGTTTAGACTTTAGAGGGTAGTGGTTATTGTTTAGGGTTTAGGGTTAGGGGCTATGGTTCATTGATTAAATATTAGGGTTTAAGGTTTAAACCCCTAATGTCTAATTCTAAACCCTAAGCATTAAACCTTAAAGCATGAGTAATTAACCCTAACCACTAAACCCTCGATCTAGGATTACCCTAAACATATGAGCTATAGATTAAATATTAGGGTTTTATGGTTTAAAGGGTAGAGGTTATTGTTTAGGGTTTAGGGGCTATGGTTCATTGATTAAATATTAGGGTTTAAGGTTTAAACCCCTAATGTCTAATTCTAAACCCTAAGCATTAAACCCTAAAGCATGAGTAATTAACCCTAACCACTAAACCCTCGATCTAGGGTTTTATGCTATATGCTATAGATTAAATATTAGGGTTTTATGGTTTAGAGGGTAGTGGTTATTGTTTAGGGTTTAGGATTAGGGACTATGGTTCATTGATTAAAGATTAGGGTTTAAGGTTTAAACCCCTAATGTCTAATTCTAAACCCTAAGCATTAAACCCTAAAGCATAAGTAATTAACCCTAGCCACTAAACCCTCGATCTAGGGTTTTATGGTTTAGAGGGTAGTGGTTATTGTTTAGGGTTTAGGATTAGGGTTTAAGATTTAGGGTTTAGGATTTAGGGTTTATTAAATCATAAATCCTAAATTAATTAAAATAAACCCTAAACCACAACTTACATGTTTAGGGTTTTTATTTTTAGGGATTCATGTTTAGGGTTTAGGGTTTTTAGTATTTTAGGGTTTAAGATTTAAGGTTTAGGTATAGGGTTTATTAAACCATAAACCCTAAATTAATTAAAATAAACCAAAAACCCTAAATTAATTAAATGAAATATTAAACCTAAAAATTAATTAAAATAAACCTAAAACCCTAAACATAAACCCCAAATCTTAATTCAAAGACTAACACTAAACCTAAAAATAATTACACAAATCTAAACCCTAAAACTAAAATATAAAATTTAATAATATATAAAGAAAAACCCTAAACTATAACCCCAAACTCTAAATTAAATCCATACACTAAAGCTTAAAACTGCATTAATGACGAAATTGAAATGAAAACAAAATTATTAGCTCAATTTCAAATAAAAAAAGGATTAAAATGAAAGAATTGAAACTAAGAGTGCTTGCGGAGCAAGACCCGCGTGACCCGTATAATGACGCGCGGATCTTTTGACCCGGACTCACTCTATAAATAGACCTTCACCCCCCCTTCATTTTACACTTTTTTCCCTACCGTTACTCTGCCAAAATATCCTCTCATCTTCTCTCTCCTCTAAAAACACAAAATTCCCAGAAAGTTTCATTCTTTTTCGATCAAACTCTTGGTTTTTTACCAAGTTCTTCCCTGTTCTTCCACTTTCCCCTCTCCAGATCCTATACAAACACCTTAGCCCACCAAAAACCTGTTTATTCTCGATCAAAACATCTTTTTTTTCAAAGTTCTTCCTTGTTCATCCAATTTCCCCTCTCCAGATCTTATACAAACACCTTAGCCCACTCTCCATCTGTTTGTTCTCGATCAAAACCTAATTTTTTCTCAAGAATAACCCTATGTTCTTCCATTTCCATCTTTTCAATCCTTCAAACCCTAATCCCCAATTCAATTCTGTTTTACCCTAAACCTTTATCCAGAAACCCTAATCCCTTACCCCTGATCCAGAAACCCTAAACCCTTACCCCTGATCCACAAACCCAAACCTTATACCCCAATCCTGAAACCCTAAACTCTTACCCATGATCCTCAAACCCCAAACCTTATTCCCTAATCCTGTAACCCTAAACCCTAATCTGCAAACCCTAAACCTCTTCAGATCCACTCTGACCCTTCTCGTTCCACTGTCCAGACTGTTCGTTGTCTTCTTCTCTCTCTCTCGGTAAGTACAAAACCCTTTCATATTTCATTTAATTATTTAGTTTTTTAAATTTCATTTTACTAACTCTCTTGTGCTTTGATCTCAGGATCGTTTCTGGGTTCTTCAAGAGTCTTCTTCCACATCTGCGTTTGGGTTTAGGGTTTCTTCTCTTCCTCTTTTATTTATTTTTTAAATGTTTCTGTCTTGATTTTTGTTTGCATGTTTCTGTTTGCATGTTTCTGTCTTGATTTGTATATATGTTTTCATTTATATGTTTGCATGTTTCTTCTCTTTCTGATTTGTATTTATGTTTGCATGTATTTTTTCTGCTTTGTATATATGTTTGCATGTTACAGTCTCGATTTATGCTTCTGTTTTTCTGGTTTGTTTATATGTTTGCATGTTAGAGTTTTGATATATGTTTGCATGTTAGAGTTTTGATATATGTTTGCATGTTTCTGATTTGTATATATGTTTGCATGTTTGAGTCTTGTTATATGTTTGCATGTCTACTTTGTTTGGTTTTTTGGGTTTCTGTTTCTGTTGTTGATTTAGTATGCATGCTAGGGTTTCCTTGGTTTAATCCGAGTATATAGGCTGGAATACCAGACCTGCGGGGCTACTGGTGCCAAAGGGGGTTTTTAAAGGACCCTGGGGTTCGATGTAAAAAACGCCACGTACAAGGATTAAACTGAAACCACCCTCTGTTTCTGTATTGTTTGTTTAGTATGCATGCTAGGGTTTCTGTGTTGTTGATTTAGTATGCATGCTAGTTGTTTTAATTTTTTTACTAACTGTGGTTCCTCTTGATCTCAGGTACGTTTCTGGGTTCTTCAAGAGTCTTCTTCCACATCTGCGTTTGGGTTTAGGGTTTCTTCTCTTCCTCTTTTATTTATTTTTTAAATGTTTCTGTCTTGATTTTTGTTTGCATGTTTCTGTTTGCATGTTTCTGTCTTGATTTGTATATATGTTTTCATTTATATGTTTGCATGTTTCTTCTCTTTCTGATTTGTATTTATGTGTGCATGTTTTTTTTCTGCTTTGTATATATGTTTGCATGTTACAGTCTCGATTTATGCTTCTGTTTTTCTGGTTTGTTTATATGTTTGCATGTTAGAGTTTTGATATATGTTTGCATGTTAGAGTTTTGATATATGTTTGCATGTTTCTGATTTGTATATATGTTTGCATGTCTACTAGGGGTGAGCAAAACTCGACTCGAATCGAAAAATTGATTTTTTTTTCAATTTCGAGTTATTCGAGTCGAGTTATTCGAGTTATTCGAGTCAAATCGAATAACTCGAAAAATTTTCGAGTTCGAGTCGAGTTGAAAATTTAAAATTTCGGAAAACCGAAAAATCGAAAAATCGAAAAATATATTTAATTATACGGTGCGTTTTAATGTTATATAATTATTTTTTTATAAAAAAATTCCCTCCCCTTTTAGTTATACGATGCGTTTAGAATTAGGGGCTAGGGCATTCACATTTCAGTATTTCACAACCAATCGAAAAATTCCCTCCCTTTCCCTCACGGCTGAACGCCTGAACGGCTGAACCTATTCTGCCGACTGCCCTGCGATTTGCGTCCTGCGATTTCACATATTAAAAAATTTGCGTCCTGAACAGCAACTGCGTCCTGCGATTTCCCCCAATTTGGAGGTTGGAGTGGAGGCGCGCGCAACCAGCAAGCAAGTCCCGCTTCATCGCGACATCGCCTGCAAATCTACCCGAGCTTCGCCTACCTTCAAGAAAACCGTTTCACCGGTCGAGTGCCGGCAGAGTTGGGCATCTTACAAAACCTTCAACACTTGTAATATTCTGATTTCTGTCAACTATTTTTCATTTTTTTGTACCATTTCAATGATGTTTTTTTTTGGCATTATTGTGCAGCACAATAATTTGCGCTAAATTGTCATTTTTGACTTTTTGTTTTTAGGGATGTTGGACTGTTGGTAATAACCATTTGGTCGGTGCAAGAATCAATTTAAAGTTGGTTGGCAAATCTGACAAATTTGGAGATATTGTAAGTACTATATATATGTATATAGGTTTATGGTTTGCTATATACGATCAAATGCATAGTCTTTCTTAAGGTTTCATATGCAAGTATCTAAATAACAATTATTTGACTGGAGGATTTGGAGATATTGTAACTTGTAAGTACTATATATATGTATATAGGTATCTGTTTTCAACATTTGTGTCAAAATACATTCGGTGTGGATATGATCCTCCAGGCTCCAACGATACTCTAAATACATGCAACAACTTACAAAAAAAAATTGAATATGCTTATGTCAGAAACAAACTATTTTCTATTTGTTATGAAAATTTGCATACCTTAAAACTATTTTCTATTTGTTATGAAAATATGCATACCTTTCTCTGTATTATGGAAAGCAAATCTTCATTCGGCTAATGTTATTGTCTTCATATATTTTTATATGGTTAAATTATGGTTTGTTATGTGTATATTAAATTGTTGTATTTTGATATAGATGAGTGAATCACAAGGACAAGGGACTCAAAGCTCGCAAAGTTCTTCTCCTTCTAGAGTTAGTGACCCAACGCACTCAACGGGGAAAAAAAGTGGCCGAAAGAAACAACAACCAAGAGCACCTTGTTGGAACCATTTCAGTAAATATGTAACTGAAGATGGAGAGAATAGGGCAAGATGCAATCATTGTGACACAACTTACACCATGGAAAATCGGGGTTCCACAACTAGTCTGAATAACCACTTGAAGACGTGCTTACAAAAACCTAAAGGTAATACTTCAGATCTCAAGCAATCAGAATTAGCATTTTCTAAGGTTGGGAGTAGTTCTGAAAGTGAAACGACAATTTTTTCAACTTGGAAGTTTGATGGAGATGCAATTCGAAAGGCATTGATTAATATGATAGTTGTTGATGAGTTACCTTTTAGAATTGTAGAAGGAGATGGGTTTAAGTCATTTCTTTCTATTGCATGCCCGAGGTTTCATCTCCCATCTCGTTTTACAGTTAGAAGGGATTGCCTTGATTTATTCAATTCTATGAAAAGGTTGTTGAAGAATTCTTTTGATAAAGGGACTAGTAGAGTGTGTTTGACAACCGACACTTGGACTTCACTTCAAAGGGTATCTTACATGGTTCTAACAGCACATTGGATAGACGATGATTGGTTGTTGCAAAAGAGAATCATAAATTTTTGTCTGATATCTGCTCATAGAGGTGAAAGTATAGGCCAAGCCCTTGAAAAGTGCATTCGAGATTGGGGGATCGAAAGAGTCTTCACTGTTACAGTTGACAATGCATCCGCTAATGGTGTTGGTATTGAGTACTTGAGAAAGAAATTGAATCATCGAAATACTTGTGTTGCAAATGGGAAATATATGCATATAAGATGTGTTGCACACGTTATTAATCTCATTGTGCAAGAAGGTGTTAAGCATGCTTCTCGTTCTGTTGATCGAGTTAGAGCTGCTGTGAGGTACATAAGAGCATCACCATTACGGATGAAAAAATTCTATGATCGGGCAAAAGAAGAAATGATTGATACTAAAGCTCGCTTGCAGTTAGATGTGCCTACTAGGTGGAACTCAACATATATGATGCTGGATGTGGCTGCAAAATATGAGCATGCATTTGATTCATATGTTCGTGATGACAATAGTTTTTTTCTTGACCTCACAGTTGGAGATGGAGTTCCCACTTTTGATGATTGGGAAAATGTTCGAAAAATTTCAAAAATTCTACAGCCCTTTTATGATATTACATTGAAAGTGTCCGGATCGTTGCATGTCACCTCTAATTTGTTTTGGGAAACATTGATAGAGGTACATTGGTTACTTGATGAATGGATGAATTGTAATGATTTAGACATAGTCTCCATGGCTTCTAAAATGAGGGACAAGTACAATAAGTACTGGGGTGATGCCACAAATATAAACTTCTTGGTTTATTTGGCAATTATCTTGGATCCGCGACGTAAATTGGGCTTTGTGAAATTTGGGGTTAACTTGCTTTTCCTTAATGTTGCTAATGAGGTTATGAAGATGATTGAAAGAGATTTGCATTGCTTGTTTGATGAATATTCTTCTATTGCTGGGAGAGTTAAGGTCCACGAAGCTCAATCAAGTGTGCCGACGAAATTTTCCATGTCTATGGAATTGCATCAATCAAAGACAAGTTTGGCTGTGCAACAATATCTTTTGAAGAAGCAACGAGTTAGTTCCGAAAGTAAATCTGAGTTGGATAAATACTTGACTGAGGATGAAGAAGAAAATGATTCAGCTTCATTTGATTTGTTATTGTGGTGGAAAGTGAATAGTCCACGATACCCTATTCTTGCACAAATGGCTCGAGATGTTTTCTCTATTCCTATCTCAACAGTTGCATCAGAAAGTGCATTCAGCACAGGTGGACGTGTTCTAGATGGTTTTCGAAGTTCATTAACTCCAACCATGGTTGAAGCTTTGATTTGCACTCAGGATTGGCTTCGAAAATCTAAGGATTCCATGACCATCAACCTTGACGAGTATGTTGCGGAACTTCAAGATATGGAAGATGGTAATATTTTGTTTTGATTAATAAAATTAATTTTTTAGTTCATTTATGTTATAAAGTTATTTATAATTTAACTAACCTATATATTTTTAAATTTGCTAGATTTGTTTAGAATACCTAAAAATCAAGAAGCTTTTTCAAAAATGCCAACAGTGCACGAGGAAGAAGAAGAAGAAGCCTAAGGTATTCGACAATATTATTCGAGAACTCGAAAAAAGTTTGTTGCAATTCTCTTTTTTGAACTATTATGTTTTTGTTTCATTGGTTTGTATCTTTTGACATGTGATGTTGGATTTTCTAAACTCTACTGTGTTATTTGCTTTAGTTATTAATATATTTTAGGGTACTCTTTTCCTCCTTCCGCTATCTTTGGTCTCGTCTTAGCGTTACCTGGATAAGAAGGAGGTTTTTAACGAGGCCCGTAGTTTATAATGGAATGCTGAGTTTTCTTTTTGTTGGGTTGATTGTTACAATTGAAATTTGGACAGGTTGACCTTGTTTGATGAAAAATGTATTCTTATTTTTGTGCTTTTAAAATATTGGTGGAATATGATGCTTTGCTTTTGGATCGGTTTCTTGATATTCTTCAAGGCTTGCAGTGTATCATGTAAAAACAAAATTTCTCTGATTTTTTTGTTGAATGGTTTATATCATATTTTTAGTTGGAAGATTTCTGTGCTTAGACTGTTATCTTGGAGAATCTGGTAATTTTTACTTTTGAACATGGTTGGTTTTTATGTGGATCAGTTATATGTTTAAGTGATGGATTTGAAGTTGGATGTTTATTATATATGGATGGAAATTCAGTTCTACGTGTTGAAAGTTCCTTGGTTCCATGCTTTGTGGTACTTGGACCTTTACAAGCATCATACTTTTGTGGGATTGATATATGTTCATGTAAATTGATTGGTTGGTGACTGCGTATTTGGGCATGTTGGTTGAATTATTTTCTATAATCGGTTGGATGGATCAACTCATTTTCTACATCGACTTGTATGCTTATAATAATGCCAAAAATTCTTTGGCGATTTGGGCAAAACAGAGATTGAGTGGTACTCTAATTTGTACATAAACTCGAAAAATCGAATCGACTCGAACTCGACTCGAACTCGCTAAAATCGACTCGAATCGAAAAAATTTCAATTTAAGTTCAAGTTGTAAAATATGACGATTGAACTCGAATAACTCGAATTTTTTTGACTCGACTCGACTCGCTCGAACGCTCACCCCTAATGTCTACTTTGTTTGGTTTTTCTTGGGTTTCTGTTTCTGTGTTGTTGATTTAGTATGCATGCTAGGGTTTCCTTGGTTTAATCCGAGTATATAGGCTGGAATACCAGACCTGCGGGGCTACTGGTGCCAAAGGGGGTTTTTAAAGGACCCTGGGGTTCGGTGTAAACAATGCCACGTACAAGGATTAAACTGAAACCACCCTCTGTTTCTGTATTGTTTGTTTAGTATGCATGCTAGGGTTTCTGTGTTGTTGATTTAGTATGCATGCTAGTTGTTTTAATTTTTTTACTAACTGTGGTTCCTCTTGATCTCAGGTACATTTCTGGGTTCTGCAATGGAATCTGATTCTTTTGAGATGAACTATCCTGGTGAAACTGGTAAGGTTCTTTCTTTCTTTTTATTTTCTTTATTCTTTACTTGTTTTCAGTGTTAAAGTTACTAACTCTGTAATTGTTTTTTGAAGGGGAAGCTAATGATCAAGTGTCAATAGTTGCTCCTACCTCTAGGAGGAGGGCTTCAACTGACATTGGGAGAAGAACTTCTCCTGTGTGGGATCACTATACATTTATTAAGACTGTTGATGGTGTCATTGCTCAATGTAAGTATTGCAAAACTGCTAGCTATAAAGCTGATTCTTATGTTGGTACTTCTACACCTAAAAGACATACTGATAAATGCCAAGCCTATAAAGATTTTCTTGCTAAAAATGTTAATAGTAGTTCTGCATCTGTTTTTGATCAAAAAAATATTGTGAACTGTTTGCTGAAGCTGTTCTCTGTCATGGTTATGCTTTAAGTATTGTTGAGCATGAAAAACTTAGGGTTCTGCATCAGTATTTGAATCCTAATGTTAAGCATATTTCTAGGTATACCATTACTAAACATTGCATGTTAAAGCATGAAAAACATAAAAAATTGCTCATTGATTCTATGAGTTCTATTCCTAGTCGTATCTGCTTTACATGTGATGGATGGTCTGCTTGTACATCACGTTCTTATTTTGCTTTGACTGCTAATTATGTTGATAATAACTGGAAACTTCAGTCTAAAATACTTAATTTTAGGCGTTTCCCCCTCCACATGATGGTGAGTCTATATATAAGTTTGTGAAAAAAATGTTATGTGAATGGGGTCTTGAGAAAAAAGCCTTTACCATTACTGTTGATAATGCTTCTGCCAATGATCGAATGGTGAAAAGGCTTAAGGATGACTTGAATGCTATTTCTCCCCTACCTTGCGGTGGTAAGTTCTTTCATGTAAGGTGTGCTGCCCATATTTTGAACTTAATTGTTCAAAGAGGTTTGAAGGTAATTGACTCTTCTGTTCTTAAGTTGCGTGAAATTGTTAAGTTCATTGATTCTTCTGATGCTAGACTTTGTAACTTTGACTCTGCTGTTAAAGACTGTGGTTCTTCTTTTTCTGGTAAATTAATCCTAGATGTCCCTACTAGATGGAATTCTACATATCTAATGCTTCGTAGGGCCATTGATGCTAAAGTAGCCATAAACTTGTTTGTTAATAGGGAAAATGATTTAGATGTAATTGCTGATTCTAAGTGGGAAACTTTCCAATTGATCTGTGATTTTCTGGAGCCTTTTTTTGAGAATACTACACTGTTTTCTGGTTCTAAGTATCCTACTTCTAACCTTTTTTTGGCTAATGTGGTTGCCATTGAGAAACTGTTGTATGATGCTCACAATGATCCTTGTGAGGCCATCTCTACAATGACTGGACCTATGGTTGAGTTGTATGAGAAGTATTGGTCTGAGCACTCGACCATTTTGTCCTTTGCTGTTTTGCTTGATCCAAGGTATAAATTACAACTCCTGAAGGAGTTGTATTATGTCCTCTATGTTGAGGATGAGGTTGAGAGAAGGGTAAGTATTGTTTACAATGAATTTGTAAATATGTATGTTTATTATTCAAAATCTGTCCTTTGCAATTCTGGATCTTCTGTTCGAAGTAACTCCTCTCTAAGTACAACCGAGTCCTCCACTGGTCGGCCTCAAACATTTAAGAAGTCTAACCTTTTTCAGGTTAGTTTTTTTTGTTATTTCAGTTTCCTTTATTTTATTATTTTAGTTTCAATTACTGATTTGTTTTTTTCTTTCTAGAACTTTGATGCTAATCTAGCTGCTTCAAGGAGTGAGAAGTCAGATGTTGACTCTTTTATTAGTTTGCCCCTTCTCCCTCATGCTGATGATTCAGACTTTGATATTTTGGATTATTGGAAAGCCCAATCTGTGTCTTTCCCTGTACTTTCTCTCATGGCTAGAGATATCTTAGCCATTCCCATCACTTCAGTTGCTTCTGAATCATCTTTTAGCACTGGTGGTAGGATTTTAAATAAGCTAAGGGCTAAACTCCTTCCTAAAAATGTTGAGATATTTGTGACAACCCGTAATTGGTTGTATGGGTTTGAGCCCGAGGAAGAGGATGAGGAATATCTTTCTGTTATGAAAGATTGTGCAGTTGATGAAGATCCTAGTGCAGAGTAAGTTTCTGATTTGTTTAACTTATTTTTTTTTTGTTTTTTTGTTTATTTCATAACTGATTAGTTCTTTTTTTGTAGGGACCTCTGAGAACAAGAAAGCTATGGATCTGGTAGGTATGTTTCTGATTTGTTGAAAGCTGGAGATGTTTGGTAAGTTGTTCTTATTCACTGTCTTTTTTTTAATTTTATATTTCTCATTGATTCTGTTTTATGTTTGCTTTATATGCATGTATGTATGTTTCTGTTTAGTTGCTTACTATGTAATGTGTATGTATGCTTCTGTTTTATGTTTGGTTGTATATGTATGTATGTTTGTATGTTTCTGTTTAGTTGTTCACTATGTAATGTGTATGTCTGCTTCTGTTTTATGTTTGGTTATATATGCATGTATGCATGTTTCTGTTAAGTTGCTCAGTATGTAATGTGTATGTATGCTTCTGTTTTATGTTTGGTTATATGAATGTATGTTTATGTTTAGTTGTTCACTATGTAATGTGTATGTATGCTTCTGTTTTTTGTTTTGTTATATATGCATGTATGCATGTATGTTTTTGTTTAGTTGTTCACTATGTATTGTGTATGTATGCTTCTGTTTTATGTTTGGTTATATATGAATGAATGTATGTATGTTTCTGTTTAGTTATAAATGCTTGGTTTGCTTTATTTCAGTCTGTTAATATTTCTAATGATTTTAATTGCTTGTTGCAGTTTGTTGCTGGTTGCTGGTTTCCCTAGTTTTAATTATGTTGGTGACTTAGCTTTAAAAGTTAAGTTGCCCATAATTTAAACTTGGTTGCCCTTCAAAGCTCGATGATGATAATTCTGGTAGCAAAGTTTGTAAAACTTTGTTATAAGATCTGAGAGCTTAAAGTTTAAACTTTTGTAGTTTTGTAAATTTTGTAATGTTAAAGTTGAAGTTTCAGTTTGTAAAGATTATTTAGTTTGTAAGTTTCAGTTTGTTGTAAGTTTCAGTTTGTAAGTTTAAACTTCTTGTAATATTCAATAAAGTACTTTATCAGAATGCAAGTTTGTATGTTTCAGTTTGTAAGTTTTACCTTATTCTGTTTTTTAGAAGTATCCCTGATTCCATCCGAAGTTAATGTTTTATTATATTTTAAGCAAGTTAACATAATTAAGTCATTTAAGTTAATCAGCTTACATACTTAATTGACTTAGCAAAAACTGATTATCTTATATTAATTTAGTATACATATTTAGTTTAATAACTTCAAACTAATTTTAGTTAAGTATAAAAAAATATTTCATAATGGTTATTCATTCAACTTATGTAATTAAGTACTTTATCAGAATGCAAGTTAAGTTAATTTATTAACTAACTTAACTTAAAATGAATGCAAGTTAATTAAATTTATTTTTAATCTTAAGTTAAGTTAATTTAATAACTAACTTAACTTCAATTAAAATGAATGTAAGTTAATTATTTAGCATTAATTTATTCTTATAATAAAAAATTTAAGTCATCTTATTTTAATTAAGAATATAGATTTAATTTAATAATTTTTACTCATTTAACTTAATTTGATTAAGTATAAAATTTTAATTTAATAATGGTTATTCATTCCACTTAAGTTAATTAAGTATAATAGTTTATCTTTGAAGTTATTTTAAAATAATAGTCAAGTTAATTAGAAATACAATTTATTAATACTTAGAATTATTATTAATTCAATTTATCTTTTAATTGAAGTTAAGTTAGTAATTTATCAATACTTGAAATTATTATTAATTTTATAATTTTTCAATACTTGACATTATTTTATATTCATTAAATATAACTTATTTAAATGTCAGATAATTATCATTATTAGCAAATCAAATAATAGTATTAGTTCAGGTTAATATCAGTTCAGGTCAATATCAGTTCAGGTCAATAACAGTTCAGGTCAATAACAGTTCAGGTCAATATCAGTTCAGGTCAAGAACAGTTCAGGTCAATAACAGTTCAGGTCAAAACAGGTCGGGTTCAAAACAGGTCGGGTTCAAAACAGGTCGGGTTCATTTCAGGTCGGGTCCAAACAGGTCGGGTTAAATCGGTTATCTGGCAGGTTAGTCTCGGGTTCGGGTTCGTTTCGGTCGGGTGCAGGTCGGGTTCGGTTACTACAGTAACAGGTCAATTTCGGGTTCGGGTTCACTTCGGTCGGGTGCAGTTCGGGTTCGGTTTCTACAGTTACAGGTCAAATTCGGGTTCGGGTTCGTTTCGGTCGGGTGCAGGTCGGGTTCGGTCTTTAAATTCTCGGGTTAAACCAGGTTCTGACTCGATCGGGTTTCAGGCAGGTTACCAGGTCGGGTCAGTTTTTCACACCTCTAACAGATACTACTTTGTAACCACCTTTAGACTATTAAAAAATCAAATTACTCATTTTTGAAGTAGGGACTAAATTGCAATCCAAGATATAGAAGAAGGAGTTATTTACATTTTTTACCTTTGCTTTGTCAACGGGAGTTGTTTTGACCTGTTACCGTAGAGATTAAGCAAGCGATCCGGTGTGGACGGACTATGGTAAGGATTTGGGTTTATTAATTTATGCTCCGTTCAGCAATATTTATGGGACCGGCATTTTTAGGGCCAAACAAGAAAACGGACATCACACTTTTTTGTCTTCTTCCAAGTTTTCCTCTCTTTTTTAAAAATCATTTATTTCCCCTTTTTTTCTGCAAAAACCAAAAATTGTCTCTTCTCGTAACGGAAGACTAGCGCCGGTACTGCCGCCGTCGCTTTCTCCGATCAACTCGAGTTCATCCCCTTCATTCTTAACATTCGCAGAAATGGAAGCTGATTCCTTGCAGACATCACTTGCATGGCTTCATGATGTTCTACGAGGTAAAATAGGCCATGGATTGGATACCAGAGTCCTTGAAGGTCTACGCGTCGTCCATGCTGAAAAGGGATTTATGCGATTTGATTTCGTCGTTCCCGATGGCGTTTCAGTACGAAATTTCATTCTCAATCCAACAAGAATTCTGGGTTTTCTTTGTTTCTATAAAATTCATGAAAAATTCTTTGACTTTACAACAACCTTTGATTCTTTTTTATTATTATTGTTTATAGGATGTTGATGGAAATTGGAATGTTGGAGCTTTAGCATCGTTGCTCGACCTCCTCGGCGGCGTTGCCATTTTCTCGTTTGCCAATCGTGTAATTACTTCCGTTGACTTCAACGTTTCGTATTATTCAACTGCCAAGATTCGAGTTAAGAATCTCTTGTTTAACAGTTTAAGTGTGTAATGAATTTGAAGATGTTTGATTGATGTTTGTGAATCATATGACTGTGTAGGAACATGTAGAGATTGAATCGAAGGTTACTGCAAGCAGAGGGAAGCTTATACATGTGGTGGTTGAAGTTAGAAGGAAAGGAAATGGAGAGCTAATTGCTGTAGGAAAACAATGGATGGCTTCAAATAAGCTAACTGTTGCTCAACTGAGTAATCTTTGACAACTTAAACCTTGTCAATTACAATGTGTTGATTTCTTGTCTTCTCTTGGACATGTAATAAACAGTTCTATATGTTTGTTTCGAATCTGGGACTCAAAAAATGTGCAAGCTTTTGTGACTGAATTGGAAGGAAATTTGGAATTTGAAGATGCCTAGTAAGATGGAAGTTACCCGGATTCGAGGGTGAATGTTAGGTATGAGTATGTGTGCGATTTGTTCGACATTTTTTGAGTTTTATGTTATACATGGAGTTTGACAGTGTCTGGAAAGATGAAAGTTTTCATATAGAAAGCATATATGCAGTTGTAGTTCCTACTAGGCCACGGTTCGTAAGTTACTCGGACTCGAGTATGTCTAATAGGCTCGATGTTTTATAAGTTTTATGTTATATTCGGAGTTCAAAGGTGCCTAGTAAAGATGAAACTTTGCGGTGGATCGGATAGTCTGGTGTTCTGTTGTTTCGAGTCATATTTTATGCTGCATGTAAAGTGTTTTATGTGATGTCTGAGTTAGAAAGTGTATGACACGCTGAGTTAGAAAGCATGGTGAGAGTATGGAAGCTATCCTGGTTAGATTGTGCCGCCAACCGCCGGGGACCTCACACTGGTTATTCTTTGGCAAAGAGTCGGTGGCTGTATGTCGTCATTGCCCGGAGTTTGTTGATCTTCATACACTACCCGACTCTATGACAGCAGCAATCGTATATGGCTGGAAGCTCTGCAGAATGGACAAAGCAGAGGATGGCAATGGGGAAAACATTTCTCGAAAAAGGAATTCGATGAAAACGCAATATTTTTTAACAAATCCGCCATTGTCATAACATTTTCCGAAGAACCAACCTAGAATTCACATGAAATCGCCTTAAAATTCCGATAGTTCAGTACAATAATGCACAAAAATCCACGAGGCATGGCCCTCAGGAGGATACAATCAAAGCCTGCCTCATTCATCCACAGTGAGTGGTTAGGGACAACATCATCACCATTTAAACATTCGTACAGTTTGCACCTAGAGTCGGCTACAGCAGTTACCAAGTTCTTGGACCACTTCTTCCATGGACGGTCTTTGGATAGGGGAGTCGTGAGTGCAAAGCCACGCGATTCTCGCTAGTTTAGTCGCTTCGTATTCGAAGAACCTACCGTGGAGATTAGGGTCAATAAAGTCTTGGAACCTGCAACAAGATTCGGCTCCCAAATGCACCAAGCTGGTGATTTTTTGCTTCCCTGAAAGGATTTGGAAAACAACTACCCCGAATGCATAAACGTCACTCTTCTCGGTGAAACGACCGGTATCAGCGTATTCAGGAGCTAGGTAACCCATGGCTGCACTGGCCTTGAGCGCTCCGAAGACGATGTCAATGGCGAGAATGTTGTGCAAGCCGGAATCTGAAAGCAGCGGATTGAACCGGTGATCGATGAGTACGTTTCCAGCCGAAATGTTTTGGTGAACGAGGGCCGGTTTGTTCACCCTGTACTCATGCAAGTATGCTACCCCTGTTCCGTAAAAAGACAATCAAACAAATCTAGCTTAGCAAATAGGAACCACACTTTAACCCTGCAATAGATTAAGGCCATAAACTAGAGACCAACCTTTGGCTATGCCTTTAACAATGGAAACCCTTGTGGACCAATCCAGGACCATGCCAACACCATCCTTCACGTCGAGATAGCGCAGCAAATTCCCGTTGGGGACGAAATCATAAACGAGGAAGCACTCTCCCCGGGCCTTCGAGCAACAAAAGCCTCTCAACCGCACCAGATTACCGTGCTTCAGCAACGCCAAAACATTCAAGCCCTTCAAGAACTCTGCATCATCCGATTTGCAACTCGTTTTGCTGATCCTTTTAATCACAGCAGCGGATCCATCCCTCAAGAACCCTTTATAGGTCGAGTAAAAGTTACTCTTCCCCAATAAATTTGCGTCCGAAAAGTACTTAGTAGCAGTCTCCACCTCTTCTAAATTGAACCTAGAGCTCCTAAGGACATCTTGGGTGAAGCCATTGAAATTCCTGCCATCCAAAGGATCCCAACCATTAGCATACTCGAGACTAGCCAGTGGTGAGCCGTTCTTCCTGTAAACTCCCTTGGCTTGATCATCGCTAAGGCAGCTATTAGAAACTTCTATCGAGTTACCAAGATTCGGTTTTCTGCAACGATATTGTTTAAACGTGATGAACCCTATAGCTGATAATGCAACCGTGACAACAATTAGGCCAACGAGAATAGGACCCTTTCGAGATTTCGACAGCTTCGAGCACTGAGTTTGCTCACAAGGTAACCTTAGATTTGCTGTCTCTGGTAGGGAAAGACCAGTTGCCCCATATGCATCTGGTCTGCTCGGATTAATTTGACCAGTGACATTACAGGGTTTCAGCGATGGAAAACCCGACCCGCATAAACCGAGATTGTTTTGAAACAGGAATCCATCATTCAGTCTCTTGAGAGCTAGATCAAACAAGTAAAAAAACATAGAATCAAATGGCTGAAAATCAAATCACCCAAAGATGAAAAAAGAACAAGAAAATAGATGATTTACCGAGAGGAACACTGCCAGAAAGTGAGTTATTACGAATGTCTAGAGCTTCAAGCAGAGGAGCATCAGCTAGTTTCATAGGGATTGAACCAAAGAAACTATTGAAACTCAAATCAAGCCTCATTAAAGTACCCAAATCTCCTAAACTTGCAGGTATTGCACCAGTAAGTTGATTAGACTGCAAAGCAAGAACATTAAGCTTCTTCAAAGATCCCAACTTTGTTGGTATGCTTCCTGTCAACTGGTTATAACACAGCTGCAACACTACAAGTAAACCAACAAAACAAAACAAAAACATGTTTCAAAACATGCTAGAAACGATGAAAAACAAAACATAAACAGCACTAAACCCACCTTTCAAGCTACCCATATCAGCAATCTCAGGAGGAATCTGACCGGAGAGATTGTTCATATTCAAATACAAATCAGTGAGCATAGTCAAGTTAGCTATTTCTCTTGGTATCTCACCGTGCAAAGCATTGTAGTGCAAGTAAAGCCCCGTCAAGTGCTTGAGCTCGGCAATCGCCGGTGAGATTTTTCCGGCCAAGCCTTTCCCTTGCAAAGAAATGTTAGCTACTTGGCCTCTCTCGTTACACGCTAGGCCTTCAAAAGAACCGTCGCAAGGCTCGCCTTTGAATGTCCATGAAGATAGATATTTATCGTCTGGGTCTAAAGCGGCTTTGATATCCATTAATACTCTAAGCTCGGTTTTTGCACTGAAACAACATTGGGTTGTGAAGAGAATGGAGAAAAACAAGAGACGAAGGTTGAAGAAAATGGAATCCATTGCTTTGGGGGTTTCAGTTTCTCAGAGTTTCAGACAAAACAAATTGGTAGAAGAAAATGGGTTTGATTTTTTTATTGAAAGAACATTTTTTTTTGCTTTCTCGGTTATCATGTTACAGTCTCTGTCGGACAAAGGAAAGAGACAAACTTGCAGTGATGGCCATGCTTATGCTTCTGTAGTAAAAAGGGGTAATGCTTAAAAAGTGAGTTTGAAAATTACAATAATAACAACAAAAAACCTAGAAATGAAAGAGAAAGAGATGAAGGAGAAGATAAAAGAGTGTGAACCGTTGGATTTATTGGCCTTTTTGAAGTAGTGAACAATAATAGAGACTTTGGTTGACCATGCTCTCTACTTCCCTTTTCTTGGTATAGTCCCATATATTCGATCCGATACATTCGGATAAAATTCGTCTTCCCCTTTTCGGTGTCCTTATATATGTCTCAACACTAAAAAAATATTACAAAATTAAATTATAAGCCCTAACCCTAAATTCTAAATCCTAAACCTTACACCTTATACCCTAAAATACACCATACCCTAAATTCTCTAAACTCTACCCACAACCTCTAACCTAAAACCCTAAACTCTAAAGTTAATTTTGAGCGTAGGGGCATATATAGGGGCACCGAAAAGGGTAGAGGATTTCCATCCGATACATTCAGGTCAGATACTATAGTTTTTAATTTAATTTAATTTGCATCATTAATCTCAACATCTAACTTTATTTCAACGAACTGAGCAAATATATTTAGTTGGTGGGTTAAATTATTTATTTTTGTTCCTCGTATTCTTTTAATCTAAATTTTTTAATCTAAATTCAAAATGATAAATAATGCTACACTAGAATGTTAAATGAAACAACCCAAAATTTTAAGACAAATGTAAAAATCAAATCATATTATTGTGAAATAGTAGAACGAACTAAGTTAAAAGAATCTGCCTACATGTGCCACGTGGTCGTTTATGCCATGTTTGTAGCCGTTAATAGTTATGTACCCGGAGGATTGGATTTGGATGTTCAAACTTGACAGGATAGGCTCTTCTGGGAACGATGCACCGTAAGACCATTGTCACCTCTCCAGATTTTGAAATTTGACCATTGATTTGAGTTTCATCAAGGCCAAGGTGACCTGGTCAAGATGAAAGGTGGGGGTGAACCGCAGTTGATAAAAATCAAAATTCAAAATTCAAAATATAATACTAATAAATAAATAAAATTAAGAGGTTGTCTTCACTGTTCACATATCTTAATTCTGATTGGTGGTAGGAACTTTTATTTAATAATAATATTTTCTATTTTCTATTCTGTTAGAAGAAAGTCAGAATCTGACATGACTGCTTCTCAGTTCTCATGCACCACTCCACCACTTTCGCATTTCCTCCCATTTAGCTTAAACTTATGCGTCTAAGTAAAAATGAGAAAAGATGCTCCTAATATTTGTATATTTTGTCATTTTGTCTCATATTTTTTGAGTTTAAATATACCTTCAACATTTGTTTGTTTTGTCATTTGGCTCCCTATTCTTTATTTCGGTCTAAATATGTCTTCAACGTTTCTATTCATAGTCCAAATATGCCCTTTTTGGATGTAAATTGTCAATCAACTGACGGCCAACGGCTTATAAAATTTTTTTGACGTGGCATCAACAGATCTTAATACGTGGCAAGTCCAGTTAGCATCAGCTGTTGAACGTCAGTTGACTAACAGTTTCCATCTAACGGGGGCATATTTAGACCAAATTGAAACGTTGTGGGCATATTTGGACTACGAATGAAACGTAGGGGGCATATTTGGACCAAAAGAAAAAATATGGGTCAAATGACAAAACAAGCAAACGTTGGGGGCATATTTGAACCAAAAAAAGAGTAGGGGTAAATGACAAAACATGCAAACATTGGGGGTATCTTTTGTCATTTTGCCTACATTTAATTGCACCATGCACTAATACTTCATTTCCAATAATTGTAATTAGAATTAATCATTATAAAATATGATCGAATTAATCGTCAAAGATTTAGTTGAATCCGATTATGAACAATATTTTTCCCTAAAAGCCCTAAAAATTGTTTGAAGTCGGATTTTCTTGGACTCGTCTTTAGGGATATTTTTGGAAATATTGTTCAAAGTTGGATTCAGTTGAGTCCGACTTTACATGTACTGTAGAAAGTGCAATATTGTGGGAATTAAAGTCAGTTGTGCCATAGATTTGGAATAAAAAAAAACATGTTGCAATATTTGAGTCAAAACTCCCTACGTATAAGGTGGGAGGGACAATTGCCTCCAAAATTTGATGGGTTAATTATATTTTATGTTCAAATAATTTTGAAACCATTGCAATTAAACGCTTGCCCTCCTAAATTTTTTGGTTTAATTACTTTTAAGACCATTTAATTTTAAAATTTGTAAAATTCAACTTAAACTCCCTTAATTTTCACAGTTTAATTACTTTTTAAGACTATACTCGTTTCAAAATTATTCGGTCTGCCCCTCGTAGTTTAATCTTGGCTCCGTCCTTGATCGTCATAATATACTAATATTATTTTCGAACCAAACATGCCCAAACTCATACTAAACTCGGCTCGTTATCACCCGTACTTGAAACACCTTAATTCCTTAAGACACTCAATTTATGTCCCATGTGTCCACGGATAGAGAAATGGCTGAGGTTTGGGTTTGGATCTTGTAAAAACGAGCCTAAGAACATGGATCTTTAGCCCAAAACGTAATGTATTGTCCAAGTTTAAGAAAAGCTATGTTTAATTAGTAGTTATCAAATTGAATCAATCAAAAGGTTTCATAAAGAAAAAAACAGGGAACGTTTTTAGATTACTCAAGTTCAAACAGTTTATTTAGACATTATGCATACGATATTAAAGGACTAGAATTAATAAGTAAATATTATAATATAATACATATTTTTACCATCATAATATGATGCAACTAAGGGTGTATATAGTTCAATTTCGGTTTAATTTGACAAATTATTTTAATAACCACCGATTTTCGGTTCGGTTAACTTCGATTTCTGTTTTTATATTAACCTTAGTTTTTAATAATTTATTTTATTTTGACAAAATAACTCTATTGCATGACTTTTAATCCTTAAATGGTAAGGATTTAAATTGTTTTTCATAGCTTTTTAATAAAAACTCATTTTTAAGTAAAAAATAATATTTAATAATGCATCTATACTATTTTAAGTATAGAATACTTATTTTTATATAAAAATAATTATAAATTACATAAAAAATTAAATTTGGTTCAATTTGGATAACCACAGTTCATAGTCATAGACTTGTGAATCATAAATCGTCCAAACACCTCAATTCATATCGATTTTTTATTTCTCGGTTAACCATGGTCAACCCTAAATGCAATGACATTCTTTGTCTTCCAAACATCATCAAAATTAAACCCTAAATCTTATATAACAAGAGATCAATTATCCCAACAAAATATAAAATATTAAACTAAATTGTGTATAGATTGAACGAGATCTACGTATAGAATTTGATGAAAGTAGAGATTATTCTATTAAATTTGTCATACTATTATCGTAAGGCTCATTCTTTTCCTTGTATCATTTCCTTTTGGTTGACTTTGTAAGTTTAATCTATTAATAATAATATAGTGACGCTCTTTTCTTCCTTCCGCTGTTGATTGTACTCTTTATCGAGTTGATAACATGAAAGGGGATTTTAACAAGGCCAATATCCTTATCAAAAAAAAATATCGTAAGGCTCATATAACGATCTTTATTGAATTTGTCATACTATTTCCACATGAGCCAATTAATAAGCAGATAAGAATCTTCTTCTCTTTTTCGGTGCTTCTACTTATGCATGAACACTAAAAAATAATATAAAATTAAATTTCAAGCCTTTATACTAAATTCTAAATCTTAAAACCTACACCTTAAACCCTACAAAATACACCATATCCTAAATTTCCTAAACTCTAATCTAAAACTCTAAATCTTAAACTCTAAATTTAAATTTAAGCTTAAAGACATAAATAGTGTTTGATAACCATAATTACCTAAAATAATATATAGAAAAATAGATATTATAAAAGGAAAACCCGCATAAAAAAGAAAAGATAGGGTTTGCGTTTGCGCCTCGTTTCCAACTGCCTAGTGCCCAGTTCAAAACTTAAGCAGGAAAGCAAAAAATCTCACCACCGCCGCCACCGCCATGGGTCGCATGCACAGCCGCGGGTACACCTCTCTGTCTATACACCGGCATTTCTACGTATACTTATTCGCATATTAACGTTTTATTTTCTTCCACTTTGTTCCAGTAAGGGTATTTCCGCCTCAGCTCTGCCGTATAAGAGGACTCCACCCAGCTGGCTCAAGATCTCTTCTCAAGATGTGAGCTCCTTAATACACTTTGTTTTTTTTCAGATTTCTTGGTGGTAGAAATGCCCATGAAAATTTCTTATTATTCGATGTTGAATCTGTTTAGGTCGAGGAGAACATTTGCAAATTTGCAAAGAAGGGCTTGACGCCATCTCAGATCGGTGTCATCCTCCGTGATTCTCATGGTATTGCTCAGGTTAAGAGCGTCACTGGAAGCAAGATCTTGCGTATCCTCAAGGCTCACGGTAAATTGCAGCACAATATTTTGAAAATCCAAATTCCGATTAGCGTAATGTAAAACATTAATTTAGCTGATAACCGTTCGATTTGAATCGGTTTTGGAAAAAAAATGATTAGTATGTAGTATTTTGGTTTTCAAATTGAGCAAACTGAATATAGAAGTTAGCTGAATATATAAGTATGAACTGAATCAAAAACAGAATTGAAACCGAACTGAACACTGTGGTTCACCTTGGTTTTTGATTTTCTCAGTTTTGTTTTTAGCTTAGCTCTAATATGCACTGGTTATTTATTGATTCGAAAGGTCTGGCCCCGGAAATTCCTGAGGATTTGTACCACCTTATCAAGAAGGCTGTTGCCATCCGCAAGCATTTGGAGCGAAACAGGAAGGACAAGGATTCCAAATTCAGGTTGATCCTTGTGGAGAGCAGGATTCACAGGCTCGCTCGCTACTACAAGAAGACAAAGAAGCTTCCTCCCGTCTGGAAATAGTAAGTCTATGTATTGGTTCATAGCATTATATTTGTGTTCTTGTTTACTTATTGATGGATGGTATATTGATTTATAATTCCATTCAATGTTATGGTCCAAATGGAATTTACATGTTGGTGAACTAATATACGTTTGGCTTTATTCCTTTATGCATGTTATGTTTGTCTTGCCGTGCGATGAAGTATGCTATGATTGTATTAAGTCATCACTGTACTTGCATAATCCCATTAGGCCATTACAAAATGGCTGTTCATGCACTTGATCTTATATAGTGATTTTCAGTCAAGTGAGTATCCGGTCCACTTTAGTTCTCTGTTATGCAGGATGGGGCTTAGCATAGGTTGCTCGAATCCATTTCTAAGGTCGGTGTTCGGGAGAGTTGTTAGAATATATATGCAAGTTTCGTTTAGTAAACATGATTGTTTTTGCCGTCTATTTTCTCTTTTAAATGTGCAAGTCCCAGCATCAGTTTGTGTTGAAAACTCGCTCAGCATAGAAATGCATGTGTTAGTTTAGTTTATGTTTGATTGAATTACCATGTCTGTCTGTCGGAATACTGATTCAACTCATTGGTTTGCAGTGAGTCTACAACTGCCAGCACTCTTGTTGCCTAGATTTGGCATGTGGGTAGTGCGATTTGGGGTATCTTCGTGGTTCAACGTGGATGCTCCGAGCTTGTTAGATCGTGTTTTTCTTTTCTGGCGAGATGTGTTCTGATGTAAGACTTTATTAATAGATGTTAAAAAGTTTTGTTGTCCAAAAAGAGATTTAAGAACTCATTTTGCGTTCAATTCTACTTTATAATTTTTGTTTGTTTTTTTGCACTTAATTTAACTTTTGGAGTAAGAAATCTAAAATGCATTGATTTTCTACGTTGTATAGTAAACTGGATTCCTGAAATGATGCTTAGCCATCAGTTTACGATATATAGTAACAGCAGAATCTTCCCAAGCACACTGGGATTTGCCATTGATCAATGTTTAAGCTCCACCACCAACCGGGTTCAACGATAACATTTCGCATTCGATGAGAGTTTCATCTACGACAACTCCATAACTGTTCCCGACTTCCAAGTATCGATACTTTTAAAAAAAAGTATTGATACTTCTTGTTGATACTTTTTTTGTTGATACTTTTTTAAAAGTATCGATACTTTCAAGCCATATTGCAACCGGTTACATTACTTTTTAAAAAAATATCGATATTTTTTATTGATATTTTTTTAAAAGTATTGATACTTTCGAGCCACATTGCAACCGATTACATTGATTTTTAAAAAAGTATCGATACTTTTAGAAAAGTATAGATACTTTCAAAAGTATCAACAAAATAAGTAATTTATTGAATATGTTGATACTCTTATCAACAAAATAAGTAATTTTACCTATTTTGTTATGTTTAACCAGTCACCTATTTAACAGGCCACGCCGTATATTAACGATATATTAACCGCCTCACAGCAGAACTGCCCAACAAAATCTTAAAAGAAAATGAGAAACAAAAAAGTAAAACACTGCCTTTTAGACTAAAAATTCTACAATTAGAAATTTCTTCACTATCAAAGATGATGACTTTTTTTTTAAAATAAATAAAGGCTTAACTACAACTTTAGTTTTTAAACTATGTTTCTTTTTTGCAATATGTGTTTAAAATATTTTTTGTTCGAAATAAGTACTTAAAATATTTTTTAGCTGAAATAAATAACTAAAGTTTCATTTTGGTTAAAATATGTGCCAAAATAAGTGTCTCGGTAGAATTTAAAACAAGCCAAAAATAAAACATTAATCAACAGTTGAAAGCTAAAAAAATACTTCAAGCACTTATTATAAGAAAGTTATAATTTGGATACTTATTTTGTAATTAAGTCATAAATAAATATTGAACTTTCAAACCGTTTTTTATTCAAAGAATTCAACTTTGAACTATTTTGTGACTATTATTTCCACAAATGAAGTTCTTCATGAGCTTACACGTTGCATCTTGCTGTTTTATTTGTTTTTTATATATTATTTTTAATCAATAATACAATTGCGTGTTCCTGAGTAATAAAGAAAAATCGGATGAGAATTCAAACTTTGAATAATGTGAACTAAATTCTCATTTTGAGCGTAATAGAGGGACCAAAACCAGAATTATATAACTCCATCCCCTCTGTTTTTTTGTATTCCGAACAGATTACCCAATAATGTCGACCTTTTACGATAACTTTTCCGTTCTTGCCGGTGATGGCTGGTCGTGGCGGCGCGTTGGACTCTCCATTTCCACCATCAATGAAGCGACAGCCACTCTTGCGGTGGCGACGCTAGTGATCATCTGTTTCTCCCGGTGGGCCAAGAAACTCATCATCAAAACCAAACCGCCCCCGCCGCCTGGTCCGCCGGGCTTGCCTATAATCGGAAACTTGCCGTTCATCAAACCCGATTTCCTTCAATACGTCACCAAACAATCTCAAATCTACGGCCCCATCATCAAGCTTCACATGGGAAGCAAAATCTACATAGTTATAAGCTCGCCGTCAATCGCCAAAGAGATCCTCCGAGACCACGACGCCACCTTCGCCAACCGCGACACTCCGGTGTCAGCCATAAACGGATCCTACGGCGGACTCGACATCGTGTGGAGATCCAACGGACCCGAACTTCACAAGCTGCGTAAGCTCGTCGTTCGCGAAATCATGTGCAACAAAGGGCTCGACGCTTGCTACGAACTCCGCCGGCGCGAGATCCGACAGATGGTGAAGTACATATATGGGAAAACCGGGTCGTCCATTAACCTAAGTGAGCAAATATTCTTGACCACGCTAAGCGTCACCATTAGCATGCTGTGGGGCGGTTCGTTGAACGGAGAAGAAGCAGAGCGTGGGGTTGAGTTCAAGGAACGATTAGAGGAATTTGTGGGGTTAATCGGAGCACCAAACGTTTCAGATATTTTCCCAGTTCTCCGGCCATTCGATTTACAAGGGATTGAATTCAAAAGCAAGAAGCTTTTGTCGTGGTTTTATGAGTTTTTAGAGTCGGTGATAGAACAGAGAAGGAAGGTCGGAGAAGGAGAAGAGGAGGAAAGCAAGGATTTTCTGCAACAATTGTTGGAGCTGAGCGGAAGAGGAGACGCCAAAGCCTCACTGTCCATGCAAGAAGTCAAAGCTTTGCTGCTGGTAATGTAATTTCACCATACAAATTAAAGTATAGCGATTAAGTATCCAATTTGAGCCAAAATTTAAAATTATAGTTTAATATTATAGTATAAGGATTAAGTACCGAATATGATTAAAATATTTATGTTTACTTTTTTTTTTATATAAAAAAACATTCATTCTAATAAAAAAAAGGTTTTTGCTATATACAACACTAAGGTTATGTATAAGAATTACTAGATTCTTATTATTAATTGTTATTTTACTTTTCAAAAGGAACCTATTAGAATATAATTAATTACATTCTTAAAATATTAAACATCATTGATTGGGTGTTTAATGTAATTAATAATAATATAAAAGGGTTTAGGCGTTTAAGTTTTATGATTAATTTTAGGGTTTAAGGTTTATTGTTTTAGGGTTTGTGCTGTTGTATTTTTATTGTTTTAGGGTTTGTGTTTAGGGTTAGGATTTAGGGTTAAGGTTTATGGTTAATATATATTTTAAGGTTTATGGTTTATGGCTAAGGTTTAGGGTTAGAGCAAAGGTTTATGGCTAAGGTTTAGGGTTAGAGTTAAGTTAAAGTTTAGGATTTAATTCTATTGAATACTATAAATTGATAATATTTAATATTTTAGGAATGTAATTAATTACATTCTAATAGATTTCGTTGACAAGTAAAATAACATTAATGATAAAAATCTAGTAGTTCTTATACACTAACAAAAACCTAAAAAAATCATTGTGACGGGTTAGAATAAATATTTTTAACCAAAGATTTATGGTGATATTTTAATTGAAATGGTTAGTTAGATTAATTGTTTGGACTAAATAATAAATAGAAAATAAAATTATATGAAACCAAAGTATAATGATTAATATTAAATTTGAGCCTAAGGAAATTAAAATAATAGTTTGACCATTTGAACATAAAGTTATAAAGTTATATTTTGATACATAGGATGCGTTAAAGATTTTTACACAACCCTTTCTTAATATTTAGAATTTAAAATTCTAATTCTAAATCTATGACTATAAATTTTAAACCTTAAACTCTATTCTTAAATCTTAAATTCTAAATTTTATGATAAAAATCTTTAAACTCTATACCTCAAACTAAACTCTTAACCCTTAAATTTGACAAACATGTATTTTAATTTGAATAATTTTTCAAGTATTATTAACCTTTAATGTTAAAGTTGAAAAAAAAAAAAACAACTTTGATCGGGAACATATTTTAAATTGAAAAATTAATTGAAATGTTTGAAGTTTAGAGATTAATTAGGATTGTAGATTTCATGATTTTGAACATTTGCGGATATAGGATATGATCGTCGGAGGCACGGACACAACATTTACGACAATGGAGTGGGCAATGACGGAATTACTCCGGCACCCAGATAAACTAAAAAGAGTCACCGATGAATTAGATGCGGTAGTTGGGGACCAAAACGTCGTCGAAGAAACTCATCTTCCTCGGCTGCTCTACTTGGAAGCGGTGGTGAAAGAAACATTTCGAATCCACCCACCGGCTCCGTTGCTACTGCCGCACATGGCCGGCGAAACTACCGTCGTAGCCGGTTACACCATCCCCAAACATTCCAACGTTTTCTTCAACGTGTGGGCAATACAGAGGGATCCCGAGCTCTGGGAAAATCCTCTCCGATTTGAGCCGGAGAGATTCATGGAAGAATCCGAGAAAAGGAATTATCTGGGAAACAGTTTCCATCTTTTTCCGTTCGGTTCGGGGCGGAGAATTTGCGTTGGGATTCCGTTGGCTGAAAAGTTGGTGATGCATATTTTGGCAACGCTGGTGCATTCATTTGAATGGGGGTTGCCGGACGGTGAAAAACCGGACATCAAAGACAAGCTTGCTTTGGTCTTGGCGAAGGAGGAACCACTTGTTGTGGTTCCAATTGCACGTTTATCTAATTCACAACAGTACCAATAAATAGTAGTTAGGTTTATTTCTACTATAAATACTTTATATATTCGATTTTGATTAATTAGTTAATAGATTGAATATTAATAATTATATTAAAAATATATGTTAGTCTTTATTTTTCTCTTTTTTTGTTAATAAATTAGATCCACCAATAATCAGTTAGTCTAGCGATGTGTGATACTAAGTCCTTTAATTAAGGTTAGGGGTGTTTAAAATTACCCGACCCGAACTACCAGACCCGACTACCCGAACACAAATAATCGGGTATTTACCCGGGTCGGGTACCCGGGCCGTCATTTTTCGGGTCGGGCCCGGGTCAAAAAATATGATTTTTTCGGGTACCCGGTTACTTTCGAGTACCTGGTTCCTATTTTTTTTATTTTATTTTATTAGATTACTTAATATTTTTACTTTAGAACTATATTTAAATCTCTAAATTCATTCTATATTTGTATTATATGCTTTCATGTTTTAAATTTTTCAACAAAAAAATATTAATTTGTGAATATGTAAGATTCGATATGAAACAAACAACAAGGTTTCTCTATTATATTTATGCATTAGTAGGTTTCTTTAAAAAAATATGAGATTAAAAAAATACGATCGAAATTAATATTTTTAATGTCTTTCTTATGGTTATAACTTATAAACTTCAAATCATTATTATTTTTTTGTTTGGATCATGTGTTATAAACTTTTAAAGTTTTTTTTAATTTAAAAAAAATAAGAACCGGGTACCCGAGTTTAACGAGTACCCGATATTTACGGGTCGGGACACGGGCCGACAAACCTAATACCCGAAGGTCCGGGTACCCGGTTTTTCGGGTACCCGAATTTGAACACCCTTAATTAAGGTCAACGATTTGAATCATGACGTTGTGGTCGAATAAAAAAATAAATTATATCCAATAAGTAAATATCTTAAATTGAGAAGTATTATGGGCTTATCCCACGTTCAGAAGTTGAAAAGGCCTAACTTTTCAGTTGCTATGGAGCCTGGTGTGCAAATTGAAGTTACTATTGCAGATGTTTAAGCCCATTGCTTTTGCTATTTTATTATAAGTAGTAATTGCAAGTCTTTGAGATTTTTTTCTTCTTAAACCCTGTATTTTATCCCTTAACATAATAAAAAAATTAAGTACTAATACAATCATAAATTGGAAATGAATTATATTTATAAAATTGAAATGTTATTTAGTCATCTTAAATGTATCATGTATTACTTCTATAGTAATATTTAAGGTTTTGATTGAATTTAGTGTCACTGGTTAATTGAGTGTCAATTCAGTTAAAAATTATAAAATCTCTTATTTCATAAGGTGCAGTAAATATTATTACAAGGGTGTTGTTGCCTTTTTCATACATTTATAAATCATAATGTATCCAGAATGACATCTATGCTAATATCGACGATTGAACCGGTTTTTCTATTCACAAGGAACTTGAAACTTTACTTGACTAATTTGTTTTTATATATATATATATATATCCTCCCGATTTTTTAAGGTTTTGTCTTGACTAATTTAAATCAACTCGTATCGCGCACTTGATTTTGATGGGTGAGTTTCCCAAAAAATATTTTTTACATATACAAAACTTCAAACTCGAAACATATTTAAATTATACTAAATTGCTTAACCATTTGTACCAACCCGTTAGCACGAGGGATGTCTAATTTCTTACCATTCAGTTGAACAGATGATACAAATATGATATGTTTGTAAGAGAAATAACTTCGGGGGTAATCCTTAATGAAAAAAAGAAAACAATCCCTAACATAAATACTTTCCCATAATCATTTCCAATCACTTTAACAACATCATTTTCGCACAAAAAGAAGGGAAAAGTGTTGGTTTTTGTTTTGTAATAATTTTGCTGTCTCTAACACTATATTGCAAAAACTAGTACAAAATCATGTCCTAATTTTGTGGATTCTTTCGGTTCTTTTTTCATTCACAATCATTATTTCTTCCCCCACCATCGTTTTCACCTCAACATGCATCATTTTTAGGGCAAGCTTTTTAAGTTTTATTTTTAAAAAGTATATATAAATCATTACTAATTTGTTTTCAATCCCAAGAAAATATAGCAAAATGTGCTTATGGTTGATGAATTACATGTCCTCAACTTTTTACTCTTGTGAGAGTGAGGGATTCCCATAACTAGTAAGTTTTAAATGACCGATACAAATACAAACACAAACACAAGCGCAAACATAAACATAAAAATTTATATTAAGAGATGAGAATTTTTATATTTTATAAACTTATAAAATTTTGAAAATTTTAAGGGTGTAAAATTAGATCATCAAAATAAAAAATTTAAAATATAATGAATAGAGGTCCGACTATTCCCTTAGAACTCATCGATCTATATCTACACAGATATATATATATATATATATATATATATATATATATATATATATATATATATATATATATATTATTCATATAAGTATCGACATTGACAATTGATGATGATTTGCACGAGAGTGTTAAGAGTAGTGGCAAAACTACTAAGGGAGTGAGAGGGGCAATTACTCTCCAACTAGGTCAAATTTAGGTTCAGATCGTTTTCAGTCAGATGCAGATCAAGTTTGATTATTATAGTAACAGGTTCAATCTGAGTTTGGGTCAACAACGGTCGGTTACAACAATATGGGCAATGGAGGAAGGTGAAATGGGTGTGGCTAGATTGATTGCATGCCTATCTATTCATATACATGTGATTTAATTCAACACTTAATATTTTCCACCTTACTGCCTGCCTTCTTTAATTATTTATCGGCCTTAACAAGCTGTACATAATGAATGCACATATGCATGCACCTTCACATGTTTAATTAGGAGAAAAAACAAAAATTTCAACTGCCAATGTAAATGCTTATATTTATTTATATATTGACATCCTGTCTGCAAAATTTTACTTGGGGACTGTTATGAGACTCTTTCATTGAGTTCATTATATTTCTGTACAAAAATTATGAAGGTTTTGTTATTGTTTAAGGGTTCGATCTGATTTAATTTTGAATGTAATAAAAATCTAATGTAATTATCGAATATTGAACTATTTAATTTTGTAGCATGAACGGAGGTTGTGGAACTTGTGGAGGTGGTTTAAACGTATCGATAATATGTGTCGGATATTGTCTTGTGTGTGTTTTTACAGTGTATTTAGAGAAGCGAATAAAATGACAGATACTCTGGTTGAAATAGGGGTGGTTCGTGCATCTTGGTTCTAAGTGTTTGAATGTTGGGGCATTGCCTTAGATTGTTGGTGTATTTTCCGTTTTTGACCTTTATATATTTTTATGTTTATGCTCTTTTTTTTTAACTTAAGATTAATGAGACTTTTAACAAAACACGTGAAAATAACAAGTTGTATGATTTTCGCTAATAAAATCATACATTTATGATAAAAAAGAAATATCAAACATCTCTTTTGATCAGGTCGCTCTCGAAAAGAACCCTTGGTTTTTGTTTTATTTTGTAGATGACAGCTTAAAGGGAAAGGGTCCATAGATTTATCCCACCTACTACATAGACATTTCCCCTCTATGCAGTCCACACTACCTTGCTTTCTTAATTTAAATATTCTCTAGATGGGGGAAATGAGCCCCCTAGGGTATACTAGTGGTAATCTCTTATTTAATATATATATATATGGAATAAGATCCGTTTACACAGTATAAAACTTTTTAAGTTTTACACGTTTTTTGAACCGTTGGATGAGTGAAACGAATGGATGAGATTAACAGTAAATATGTGAAGATTATCACTTGAAAAAAGAGAGTAAGGAGTTAATCTGAGTCATCCATTCTTCCTATCTAATGATTCAGAAAACGTGTAAAACTTAAAGAGTTTTACATTGTGTAAGTTGATCTATCTCTCTCTCCCTCTCTATATATATATATATATATATATATGTTCATATTAGTTGTGACGGTTCACGTAAACATGACAATAATTGTTTAAAATTATTCGACTGAAATTTAAATAGAAACAAACGATTTAAAGGAGAAGTAGTTTTCATAAAGTCTTTTAATCATGAATCTCCAACATATATTATTAATTGTGACCAGAAGTTTTGTTATTCCACGATGAAATTTCTTATAAATATTCTTAATATGTTTTGATGATGATCTACTTGTTAAGCATATACGAAACACATATTCCAGTATTCAATCTAAATTAATAAATCAAATACTAATAATTATATATATAAAAAAAACTTCATCGCCAACTTTTTGAAGAAATTTGAATCTTTAATTGAAACCATTGTCATTGCATGGAGAAAAAAAACCATTTGACTACAATCGCCAACTTGTGATATCGTTTTCGATATAATTTTTTTAAATCATTATAAATCGTCAGAATTTTTGTATATCGTCTTGGCAGCTCAATTATTATATGGTTTAACAGAATAAAACATTATTTTTTTTAAATATTGTTAGAGATTTGAATCTTAGCATTGTGAATAGAATAAATTTAATTGAGATAGTCGCTCCTACAATAAATATTTACAGTACCAATCTAGATTAACGAATCAAATACCGATAATTAATAACGAGAATAAGAGTACTTCAATTATGTGGATAGAAAGGAATAAAAGAGAATGGTAGCTGGCGGGTAGAAATAGCTAAACCAGTACTCAGATAGGGCTTTATAAATCACTATCTCAATTAAAATGCCATCAAATTATGAACTGTCCACGAAAATGAAGCTAAGCAAAACAAAACAGCTATATGTAAATCTATAGTTTTAATTACGAATTCCATCCCTTCATTTTCTGAAAATCGAGAGATTAATCCTTTTAATTTGTAAATTGTTGGTTTTTAATATTTCGTTGTATTTAATTTGTTTATTTGTTATCTAATAGAACTACTCAGTTTCATAAAATACAAATACCAACTTCTAACAATTAAATTGACTAATTTCTCAATCTTTTATAAAAAAAAAACGAGGGATCAAAATTCAATTTATAACATAAAATAGAACTAAAAAATATTTAAACTCAATAAATTCTCAAAAAGCTTAATATTTAATTTAGTCCAATTTCCAAAAATCTATAATCTGATGATAACCAACGTTTAAATATATTCAATCTCATGTATTTATATATAAAGTATGCAATCCAACCGAGTTAAGCTTTTTCGACTTATTTGTTAATTTTTTTTGTGTAAATTATGATGAAATAATTATTTAAATATAAAATGGACCAATAAGTGAACTAATATAATTCATGAGTGCATCAAGCTTTTTCGAAATATCAATGTTGGCCGTGTTTTACACGCGCTAAGGCTGACCACAAGGTAGTCAAAGAGAGGCTGATGGCAGAGTATGTAAGCCAATTACCCGCCAAACACCCCGAGTTTCGGCGCTGCTGTCAGCCGGAAAAAATAAATTACTATAAATATATACACGCGCGTGAGATGTTTTGGGTGGAGCGCCGCTTTCAGTGGGGTCCATAGCAAAGAAAAACCGAGTCGCTCTCCATCTGAGCTGTTAGATGGCTACTGGCTGGCTCGCCTGTCTTGGTTTCGAGCCGCGCAAATTACTCCGTGATTCTCCGCCTATGTTAATGTTCCAATCCAATTCCCACTTGTCTTTTAAGACAACTCCTCCCTCTGTCCTTTCCATTCTTAATTTTTATTCCTCTAAATTTTAACGGTGTAAATGAAGTAAATTAAATTAGTAGAATCGTTCTCATGATAGGTATTTACAATATTCCTAACCCTTAAAATGGTGTTTAAAATGTTTAATATAATTTATACAAAATAAAAGTGGGTCGAGTTTTAATTATGTTTTCGGTGCCACAAGAGAAGTATATATTGTGAAGAGCTAAACTGGTGGCGCCTAAAAGAATTTTGTAAACGAAAACCCTAAGTTCTATCCTTAAATATAGAACATACATAAGACCATAGAAAACGATGGGAAATTTATGTTCGAACTTTGTCGATGAGTGAAAAGGTATTGTAATAAAAAAAAGTTATCACCTAAATAATTTTGTCATCCTAAAGCCCGTGCACGCGTCACAGTCGAATAATAAATAATGGTAAAAAAAACTTAACATTCTCCCCATACCCCCATACATACCTAATAGACTACATTCATAGGCTTCAATGCTGCAACCTTAACTACTTCGTATTCAAATCATTTAGTCCTACTTTTATACATATATTTTAAGTTTTCTCGATATCTAATAATGGTATGAATTATATTCAGTCTCAAGTTAGATATATATTTAAAAAAAAAAATGAGCATGTGAGGATGACTTAGTGGTCAGAGCACCCTCACCAACTCACTCCCTTCGCTTTAGGTCTTGGGTTCAAAACCTCTCAAGATCATTGTTTTCACCTAGATTTTTTTCCTCTCCCTCTAGGTAGAAGTAGAATAGGATTTTCAGTAAGGGTTGCTATGATACGCTTTTTTTTCCTCTTTCAAAGTTGAGGAATTTTTTTAATAAGACATATATTGATCTTGTATGACACGTTTACGATAATAAAGTCATATGTTTCCGAGAGAAAAAAATTACGTTTGAGTTGAATTGTGGACTCAACTAAAATAATTAATAATTGGTGTAAATATCCATTTGATCCCTATCAAATTTAAAAACGTGCAACTTGGTCACTATAAACAAATAATAATAAGTAATTTTTAAAAATAATTAAAATTTTCTGCCTCCCATTTTGGCCTTTTCCATCAACGTAGGGTCGGGTTATAAAAAAGGGTAGACCCATCTGCCATGACCCATGAAACATCGTAGCTAGAACTGATAGGAAAGGACTAATAATTTAGAGGTATCTAAATACCTTGTGTTATATTTTTGCCTCCCATTTTGGCCTTTTCCATCGACGTAGGCCATCCCAAGCGTTTGAAATTCCAAGGATGTCCTTGGTCGTTTAAAGGATGGTTCCCTCGTATGGAGACGTAAGAAAGGTCCCGGTCAGTCGTTTCAATTTTAATTTTTTAAACGCTAATTTTAAATCCTAAATTATAAATTCAATTTTTTTAAAATGAGGACACCAAAAAATTATGTTTGGTGTATTTTCTTGTCGCGTTAATTAAATATTTGGTGGTGGTCCATAATGAAAAAGTTATGCTAGGGGTACCAAAATTCATAATCTCGCTGTGGTCATAAACTCAAGTTAGTAAAATAAAAAATTCAAAGTTTTACTGTTCTTGTACTTCTTTTTAACATTTACGAAGTTTAAATTCGAATTTATTTAAGGACATAAAGGTTCTTAATTGGAACATAACCATTAACATTTTCTATGTAATGCATGCAAATGATAAGGAAGATAATCAAATAACAAGTGTGATAAATGTTTTAAAAGCGTATAGAAACCAATCATATGCATGGGGTTAAAAAAGGTTGTTTGCTCATAAATTGCACTCCCAACTACTAGAAGTAGTCATTCAAACGAGTATTTTTTTTAACCTAAGTTATCTGGTTAGGTAATTTTGAACACTCCGAGTGTACATTATCAAAATTTTGGACTAAATTAACCGAGTTTGAACGAACAAGACTATATTCATGTTAGTTTGTTTATTTTTAAAGGTGTTTATGTTCGGTTCGTGTTCATTTAAAATTTTAATATTGTATTCATGTTCGTTTAATGTTCACGAACGTATTTACTTAAGTATTCGCGAACACGTCCGTTTATACCCCTGATTTTTATTGAGATATTTTATCGTACTCGTAAATAAAATTCACCATATAGATCAAATCAGATCATGATGATGATCAAATGTCCCCACTCTTACCCCTTAGAGGCCCCACTTCGCCTCTCTTCACTCTTCACTTTAAAGAATCTATCTGTCCTCCATTACCCGCAACTCAATGCACCATCAAAATTATATATATATTTCAAAAATATCCTGAAGCCCCGATATGTAAAATTCAAAATATTTACTGTAATTTTTTTACACCATTTTAAAAATTAAATTCCTTCTCCCTCTTCCACTGTTTGTCTCCGTATATATAAGCTCACAATCACCGGTTCATTGGAGAGTATTCTCGCTCTCGCATTTCATTTTTTTCTCGGTTTTTCAAAAACCCCAGTTTTCAAAAATGCTCCGTGTACCGGTGCTGCTCAGCTTCGTCGCGGTTGCTACACTGGTGGTGGTCGTAACTCCGGTCACTGGCTATCGTCCATGGCCATACTTCAAACCCAACAGCTCCGATTTAATGTTTGGTGGCTCCAAAAAATACGAGGGCTCATCGGAGTTTGTCCATATGAGATACCACATGGGACCTGTCCTGACCGCCAATATCACCATCCACCCAATCTGGTACGGCCGGTGGCAGAACTCCCAGAAGAAGATCATCCGCGAGTTCATCAACTCGATCTCCGCCGTTGATTCCAAGCACCCATCGGTGGCCGGGTGGTGGAAGACGGTCCAGCTTTACACCGATCAAACTGGGGCCAACATTTCCCGTACGGTGCTTTTGGGTGAAGAGAAAAACGACCGTTTTTACTCTCACGGGAAGTCCCTCACCCGCCTCTCGATACAGTCGGTGATAAAAAGCGCGGTGACCGCCCGTACGAAGCCGTTGCCGATAAACCCAAAGAGCGGGCTCTATCTTCTTCTCACATCCGACGACGTGTACGTCCAGGATTTCTGCGGCCAAGTCTGCGGGTTCCACTACTTCACATTCCCGTCGATCGTGGGGTACACGCTCCCGTACGCATGGGTGGGCAACTCCGCCAAGCTTTGCCCGGGAATCTGCGCTTACCCTTTCGCCGTGCCGACGTACATGCCGGGGTTAAAGCCTTTAAAGTCACCCAACGGCGACGTGGGAGTCGACGGGATGATTAGCGTCATCGCACACGAGGTTGCCGAGCTGGCCTCCAACCCACTGGTGAACGCTTGGTATGCCGGACAAGATCCCGTGGCTCCGGTCGAAATCGCCGATCTGTGCGAGGGCATTTACGGAACCGGAGGTGGTGGGTCGTACACGGGGCAGTTATTGAACGATAGAGATGGTGCCACGTATAACATGAATGGGATCAGACGGAGGTACTTGGTTCAGTGGGTCTGGAACCATATCGTGAGTTACTGTACCGGGCCTAATGCGCTTGACCAGTGATTTTTATTTAATTTTTTTGTTAATTTTTTTGAAACTGGTGTTTCTGTCTTGGCATTTTGTCTTGTCTGTTTATGACAGTTTTTGTTTTGCCTGTTTGGGGTCCTGGGTTTTGATTGTTGAATGGATTAGTTAAGGTAGTTAAGTTTGTTAAATATGTACTTTGTAGTTTGTAGTAGTAAGTTTGATTTTCCTAATATACCATCTTCGTATACTGATATATTGTATTTGTCCTTCAATTTCCACAACCTTTTCAAATTAGCCCTTTTGATTCAGTTTCTTTGATCTCTTTCTTCCAATTTTCCAGGAAAATATTAATTCCTAGAAAATTTACTGGAAAAAGAGCATAAACACAGATAAAAGAGATATAACAGCAACTGCCTGCCCATTAACTAATAATATTAATAACTCACCAGAACAAACTATAATGACTATAAATTTTTGCTTCTAATATACAACCGCTCCTCCTGGTCCATCCCTACAGGATATACAAATCAAATGTAGTGTTTGCAAAATGTTTCAAATTTGACTCGACACGAAAAAGAATGTATGTGCGAAATGAAAACATGGGATCAGAAAGTAGAGATTCTTCTTGTGCAGAATGTGGAGTTGAATCATGATGTGGCCTAATCAAAAAACTGTTCGACAGTCCACGATCTAACTCGTATGGAACAATGGGATTTTTTTACTCGAACTCGGGTGCAATTAGAGGATGGAAATTCTTTGCCCCTTTTCGGTGCTCATACTTATGCTCTCACGCTCAAAATTAGGTGTAGAGTATAGGGTTTAAAGTTAGTGTTTATGGTTAGGGTTTAGAGAATTTAGGGTATGATATATTTTTTAAAGTATAGGGTGTAAAATTTAGGATTTAAAATTTAGAGTTAGAGTTTAAAATTTAATTTAGGGTTAGTACTATTGCCATTATCGAGCACTGCCAAGACAATATAAAATGGCATAACCGAACCATGGGCGCCGTATCTAGGCCATCACGCTGTTAGGATTCGGCAAATCAGAAAAGCCCAATGTTGTGTATACTGAACTCTTGTGGGCTGAACTGCTGAGAGATTTTATAATTGAAGCTGTGGGCAGAACTTCCCAAGTCCAAGTCCAAGTCCACCTGCCGTGGGATGTGTAAGATTATCAAATTTTAAAACAAATCAATAAAATAATTGATTACATTCTCATTAAGTTAAATTGATCAAACTTGAATCTCCTAAATAATTCGAACTTGAATTTCTTAAAATAATTCGAATCTCCTAAAATAACTAATTTAATCTGTTTTTTACAATCTGTTTTTTTTAATCTTAATACTAATTTAATTGTATAAAACATTCACATTATGTAAATAAATTGTTCGAATTTAAATCTCTTAAAATAATTCAAAATTTCTAAAATAACACGGGTGAATCATACACGATAAGTTAAATTAAGTTTAAAGGCCACATAATTGACTGGGTCGTGCAGGTTCATGTCGCGACGTGATGCAAGTACTGACCTACTCTATTTTTCTAAGGAAGTTATTCAAATATTTTAATTAAGCTACCTAAGTAAACAATTACCATATTTTAATCTCCCATTTAAGGTAACCCAGATTATCACACGTTACAAAAAAAGGGTAAATTTCATTTTTTTTGGTATATGAACTTTGCTTAAAGATTTCAATTTCACATGTAAACTTTTGGTTTCTAAACTTTCTTTTCGTATAAGTAGATACACAGATTTAACATTTTGGTTCAAGTTGATATTCAGTATTAACCTTTTCAATCCAAATTAGTATTTACCGTTTTAAATGAAGCAAAATTAATTGAAAAGATTATCACATAAAGAGCATTTACAGTACTCAATTCTGATTAAATGATCGACAATTAAACTCCCACAAAATTAATTATAAGTTGGGACAAGGGGTTAGTTTCTCATACAAATTAAATGTTCAAATCTTAACATTGTGAACGAAATAAATATTAAATTAAATGATTAAAAAAACGCCCACAAGAAGCCGTCGAACTTTTTTTTGCATAATCAAATCCCAAAAGGACTGAATTAAAGCTGAAAAACCCATTTCTAGTCTTAGCTTTTTGACACAAATCCCATCTCAGAAAAGGTGTAAATTCTCTCTCTCTAGACCCTAGAGAGAGAAAACGCCATGGATGTGAGGAAAATAGTAGTTGTGGTCGAAGATGTAGAAGTATCGAGAACGGCACTTCAATGGAGTCTCCGCAATTTGCTCCGATACGGCGATTTGCTGACTCTCCTCCACGTCTTCTCGGCCACGAAATCAATGAGCAAAAAGAAAGCGAGGATGCTCCGGTTGCAAGGCTATCACCTGGCTCTCTCCTTCAAGGAGATATGCAACTCCAATTTCTTCAACGTGAGTGAGTCAGCTCAGTTACCTGTAATCTCAGATTAAGAGACTTAAGTTTTTTTTTTTAAATTCTCTCAATATTGTTAAACAGACAAATATTGAGATGATTGTGACGGAAGGGGACCGGGAAGGGAGGAAGATCGTAGCCATGGTGCGAGAGATTGGTGCCTCTGCTCTTGTCGTTGGCCTTCATCACCAGAGCTTTCTTTACAAGTGAGTCAACTCGGTTCCTCGTGCTAATCATTGTTTAATAATTGTTTTTAGAGAAATACAATTTCCTGGGTAGTAGTTTGGGGGCAAAGGAAGCTTTCTAGGAAGGTACAAAGAAATGGTCAAATTTGTCATAATATATTAGTAGTAGTTTAGGTTGGTAATTTTCAGCACCTTTCTCCTTTGAAACTATTGATCAAATTTGGATGATTATAGACAAATATCGATAATGATGATATTGTTCAAGAAATATAGATAAGGTCACACTTGGAGTAATAAAATTATTGTTTCTTGAAATCATAATTCAGAGTTCGAGTTTTGTGCCGCTTATTCTTTAAATTTGTAACGATAAAATATCTAAACTATATAGAGCATGATAGAGGACAAGAGTGGATGCATGCAGACCCCTAAGGGAGCAACTGCATCTCATTTTTTTAGAAAATAAGTTTAATTTAGCGTAAAGGTAAAAAAAATATTTTAGACCACATCCTTGCATTTTAAATCTGTCACTGATAGAGGACATGACCCGATGACCGTCAATTTTTATTTGTATGATGACATTTTAAGTCTATGTCAATTTATATATTTATTAAACTAAGGATTAGCCTTGAAAATGCTTGAGAAATTAAAAGGGGGGCCAAAAGAGAGGCCCCGGGGTTGCACTTTAGGGTGAAAAAGTTTGAGGCATTGTTCACTAAACCCGGCTTGGATGGACAAGCATGTGGCTATGTCAATGGTGAAGAAACAGCCAAAAGAAAATTTTGGGTCCACCTTGTTTGCTATATGTATATGTATATATCTACACCTATTGGGATGCTATTAGGATAGCTTGACTCTCTTGCCTGTTAGCAATGGATGAAAAGTTCTCCAAACACAACTTTTATGGAATATTGTCTGCAATTTTTATTGTTTTAATGCATATTTTGTGCTTGAAAAATATGGTACAAAGTTTAATATTTTGAATATGCTGGTGTGATACAAGGATAGCATCTGTTTAACTTTCTTAGTCTTTTCAAAGACATCACACACAACATGTATTACTGATGCTCGAACCCGGGTCTGAAGGGATGATAAATATCTACCTTTGCCACAAGGACATAAGGGGATGAGCAAAATATGGTACAAAGTTTGATTTTTCTATAACATATTGATATGGTACAGAGAATTCATGGCAATATCTTAAACTTGTTTGTGAAATTATCCCACACAAATTGACCCAAATCCAAAGTTTGCAATTAGTTTCTGAATTTCATGAAATAAATGACTGACTCAGATCAGTGTCTTGATTGGCAATAGGTTGGCATTGGCCCACGGCAACAACATAGCAAACAGCTTGAGCTGCAGAGTACTTGCCATCAAACAACCAGAATTGGCACCACCGAGGGGCAAGACCAGAGATATGTTACCACCACTTGACGGTTCAACTACCTTGGACTTTTCCCAAATTGAAATTTCCGGTTTGCAGTAAGATTCCAAACCCTTTTTTTTCTTCTTCTCAAAGTTACCCCATTTTTCTTGCACTCTTTCTTTGGATCACGAAACAAGTTTTCTATCGACACGGGTTGTTTCAGTCGATTGAGACTCATTGTTACCTTGACTAACATCACGATTCGAATCTTTAACCCGTGGTGCCTCGTTCATTGCAGGGTACCTGACATTCCCACACCAAAAATCCCATACCGAATCTGTCCAAGCCCTTCTGCAATAATTTGGAGGTCAAGAAGGTCGAGGAAAAAAAGGAGCTTTTCAAAAGGAGAGACTGATGTTCAAACTTAGATTATTATAATTGTTATTATTGTATCTAAAATGCACATAGTTTGTGAGCTAATTTTCTCTACAACTTGGGCTTTTCTTACAGAATATTACACCACACCAAACAAAAGGGGAAATTGACACCATACACAATTGTTTTTGTCTACTTTGATTAGTGAAAGAGTGATTTCAATCGTGTCATTATCGTTGTTCTATGTCCAACAATTATTACATTAATTAATGCATTAATCCCGTGGTCCTAAACTAGACAAAATTATTACACCAAATATGTTTAAAATGCAGTTCAAGTTTTCAGTTTTCACGCAATAAACCAACCCAATTAATTAAAGAAAATGACGTGCACGCGATCAGAACTTCTTTACTATATATTTTAAGTATATATTTAGGTATGTCATGCAATGGAAGCTTAGCTACTCCAAAAGAGTCTTCGAGTCCAATTTTTATTGCATCGAATGATAAAAAGATTAATATATTTTTTTTGAAATAAAGTTTTAAGTTTAGATTTTATGATGGAATAAAACAATGTTAGGAGAGTTTATTTCGGTTGAAGAATTCGATTCAATTCGACTTTTGATATTATCGATCAAATTTAACTTTTTTTTTAATTATCAATTCATGTGCTTTATTAAGCATAACTGCAGGCATAAAACATGCCGACAGGTGAAAATCCTTCAAACATGTATACCAACAAGGGTTGAGTGTATTGGTAAGGCGCATTGCACTCCCAAGGAGAGGACAACCTTAAAGACAACATTGTTGGGAGGGACAGCCACGCACCCCAAACATAGACCGTAAGACAGACATACATATTCAATTAATGAAATTAAATTCTAATTTTTAATTTTTTAATTTAATTATTTTTTAATACCTTATCAATTTTGATCCCAAGCTTTTGTTTTCTTTCAAAACAACCAAGACCCATTTTCCACGTATGTCCTTTGCATGTCTCCACATACTCCACCTTCACGACACGTGTCACCAACCCCTAGTCTCTCTCCTCACCTTTATCGCTTTAACACTTTACCGTTTCCTCTGTTTTCTCAAATCTTTCCCTCTTCCCCTTCGCCCTTTGAGCTCTCTAAGTCTCGAAACCATGGCCGAGCGCAGTCCGAGCCACCGGAGAGCAGTAGCACCAAGAGCGAACCCCACCGCCACCACATTCATACAAAGAATCCGAACTCACGCACCGAACTCCGCCAAACTCCCGCTGTTTCTTACCGCCTCGATTCTCCTAATCCTCACCGGCGTCACCGTGACTGTCGCCAGCCTCGGCTTCATCCTTTTGATGCCATTGATCCTCATTTCGAGCCCAATATGGTTCCCCGTAGGCACCGTGGTGTTGGTCGTTTCGGCCGGCTTCTTCTCGGCGTGTGGCTTCGGGGTTTTGTTGGTGGCGGGGTTGTGTTGGATGTACCGGTACTTCAGAGGCATGCACCCGCCGGGGTCCGACAGGGTGGACTACGCCCGGAGCCGGATTTACGATACGGCTAGCCATGTCAAGGATTATGCTATTGAATACGGCGGTTACTTGCAGAGCAGGGTAAAGGATGCTGCTCCCGGTGCATGACCGGTGGATGGATTTGGATCGGAGTTAGTTTTCTCTGCTTGTTTGCATGATTAAAAGTTTAGTCAATAATTGTTGTTTCTAGAGGTCACGGGTTCGAGTACCAGCAGCTGCAACACGGTGATTAAGCATGTATTCTCAAATGGTTGATAGTATATTCAAAACCGATGTTACCAGGGTTTCAAATAGCGGACCGCAAATGCTTTTTCTAGTTTATGTTGTATTTATTTATTTATTTAGGATAATTTTATTATTCTAGTTATATGTAATTTACTTTGTGCAAATAAAGTTTCATTATTTGAGTTGGAAAACTTTTTTAATGTAATAAAAGATTAGAGTCGTAGTCAAAGGAAGTGATAACCTCCGAGTTGTGAACAGAATAACGGAGTAAGTATGAAATAAGACGGCGCATTTGGAAGTCAACTCAAAATCTTCCCCATATGTCTCTCTTCACGCCTAACCAAAATGGACTAATCCAATATTCACAAATTAAACTAAGAAAAATATTCCATACATTAATAGAGTTGAAAATCTCCCCTTTATAGTTAAAAGGGACTTAAAGGACATAAACATTTAAGTTATGGACCCTCGTTTACCGAAAATGTCGTCTTTTTTGAGAGACTTTATCGTAACTAAAGAACTCTCGAAAAAATTCCACTTTATAGAATTGTGATAATAGTCTTTTTTGAAAATCTCCACTTTATAGAATTGTGATAATCCTTTTGTCAGTTGGACATGCTGCTCATTTTTTAATTGTGGATAACTAAATTGTATTTGTATAAATTACCGTAAGAATTCTTGAAAAATATCCTCAAGGATCCTAATATATTTACAAATTTGGATGATCATAATGGTAATTTACCCATTTTTTCAACAAAAATATAATCTCCCATAACCTGCGTAAGGAAACTGGACTAAGTTTAGAATTTTTTCATAGTTTTTATAAAAATAATTAGAAAGTTGTCTATATATCGTTGTAAACATGATTCAATCTAATTTTATTTAAAATACAAGGTGATCGATTTTCATATGTATTTTTAAAAAATATTTGAATGTTGAAAAGTCATAAAAATTTGGCAAGCACATTTCTTAGAAAACAATTTTACTAGTGACTTTGAAAAATCACCAAAAATTCTAAAAGATAAATCGGGAAGCGAGCTTTATATTTCTATAACTAGACGAAAGTCTAGATTCGTTTAAAACAAATAGTTTTTAATTTTGAATTATATATTATGAGTTATTAATATTTGAGTGAGCAAAGATTAGAAGAAAATACCGCTGACTGTTTCCAAAAAGAACAATGACAATGACTTCAAAAATTCGCCATAAAAATGTACGAGTAAAATTTGTAGAGGTAATTTATATGATTGGAAAGATTATCGAATCTAGTTCTTTTCAGAACAAACATATCATAATTTGAAATTGTAGATTATTAGTTACATATTTCTTTTAAATGTTGTAACCCCCTCGTCTCGGTCTGGCTGGATGACCGGTCCGAGTGAGCCACACGGGGAAAACCGAGTGAAACCCGTTAAGGTTCCCTTCGGTTAGCAACCCTATATTTTTTTTTATCATTTTAATCTTGTCTAGAGGATGGTTAAAATCCTAAGTGATTCACAACAGCGGAAACATACAAAGGAAAACACATTCGAACCACGGCCATGCATAAACAGTCAATTTTTAAGCTTACAGGGCAGACAGTATCGATACCCTTGCCAAGGGTATCGATACCCCCTTTCTAGGTCAACCCAAGAAGTCAACCACGAGAAGACCGTATCGATACCCTTACCAGTTGTATCGATACCCCCTTTCTCGGTCAACCCTCCTTGGTCAACAGAGTAGACCCGTATCGATACTCGGGAACCCCGTATCGATACGCTCTACTCTCACTCAAAACACCAAATTCCAGTAACTTTGGAGGGTATCGATACCCCAGGCAAAATCTGAGGCCTTTGGGCAAGACAGTATCGATACCCTAGCTAGGGGTATCGATACCCCCTGCACTGCAATACCTCAAATTCAACTTAAACGACCCCAACACGACTCTAAATGCATTTCTCGACTCACCTAAGCATATACAAACATGCAAGCACACATATTTAAGCCAAGGGAGTCATTCAAACATGGATTAAAACATTCATACATAGCATTCCAATTAAAGAGCAATTTATGCATATATGGACATACAAGCACTTAAGATCTCATGCCTTAGCAACCAAAACATGCAGACATTCATGGCATGTAACATAAGCAATATTTACAATCAAACAAGGCACTCACGAACCAAGCCAACAACGACATACATCAAAACTCAAATCAATAACACATATCCCATTGCTTAACTATTACATTCCATTACTTAAAATTCATACATTGAGCTCACCAAAAGCAACACTTGGAGACCTTTCCTTGCCTTTGCCACCCACAAGCTATTTATCTGCATTGTCGAACAAAAGAGAGCGTAAGCATAAAAGCTTAGTGAGGGTAAGCTCGTAAAACAAACCTTCGACAATGCAGGGTCCAAACACGAGATATTTCCATGATGATATGCATGGTCTTACCTCCGGTCCGCCCAACCAAAATGAACATGATGCATGAATATATAGTCAACATTATGCCATGCTCTACAACTCATAAGTTCAACTTACCAAGATACATATAGCAATGTATTAATAACAACATATCTCAAAGCATAGGGAAATCACATCTCATATTATAATGGCAACACATCTCAATTCATAAAAGCACATATAAACTTATATTGATATGTACATACAATCTCATATTGGCATACACATACAACTTCATATTGGCACCTAGCTATGACTCGAATACACGGATAACCCGTTGGAACGCATTTCCAACAACAACATTACCTCGGTGGGATTCCACTCATCACCGGTCCTTGCATGGGCGGGATTCCACTCATCACCACATGCCCTACGGATGGGATTCCACTCATCATCACGTAGAAATATATAAAAGCTTCCGGTGGAATATTACATCACCGTACTCCTCCTTGGTGCCTTAACGCCACCAAGGCCACGTACGTTTTGACTCAATTTGTGTGCACACTCATCCTAATGATCGATCATTGTACCCAAGCATACTAGTGCCAACATTAAACGCAATCCATTTTTCATAGCTACATGCATATAACAATGCATCAAATATCATGTCTCACATACATGTATTTCACAACCCAATACCATGCCTAGCATGTACCCACCATGATCATCATCATGCACGATTCACAATCCAAACCACATGCATAGCAATGCATCAAACCATGCCTCAACAACATGTATAACACAATATACATAACTACCGTAAACACATATAAATAAGAGGCATAACAAGCAATTAGGAGTTCAACCAAAGTTTCCTAAACTTAAGCTTGAGATTAGGCTACCACCCTAACCTCAACTCTAGGTGGGTTTATCGAGCCCAACCTAGGTCCACATGCTTGAACCAATGTTTAAAACAATTTAAAAACAATAACCACTCACCGACCACTTCATAGCACAAGCCGACTAGCCTACCAAGCATCTAAATTCCGGATTCGAGCCCGAAGCTTCTCCATCGTCTTCTCTTGTTTCTAACCAACCAAAACACAACCGATAGCCAAAATCAATGCTAATATTCAATAATCACACAACCTTTGAATTCAAATCAACTTCACCCTAATTTCCAATCAATTTAAATCCCCAAACATCTCAAATTCGTAATCCAACAACCCTTGGCTGAAACATCCATTTCCAAACACCCAAATGACCCCCAAAATGCCCCAAATCACCCTCCTAACATACTCTAACCATCAGCCCTTTGTTTTCAACCTAAAATCCACCAAAAATGGTGTTTTTGACAACTCAAAAATGGGTATAAGGGCTCACTTCGGATTTTTACCAAAACTTAACCAAATTAACATATCATGTGTATTTCAACTTGATTAAACAAAGCCCCAACTCAATTTATCAAAACAAAATGGGAAACCCCCTTAAAAACCCAAACTTTGATACAAACCCTAATTTTCAAAACTTCAAAACTTTAAAATCTAAGACCATGGGTTGATAGGAAATAAAGAGGAGAGTTCAAATATGTGGTTACCTCCAAAAACGCCCTTGAATTGATGGAGCAATTTGATGAAAATACAAATTAGGGGTTTAGGAGAGTTTGGTGGAGTTCCCACGGTGAAGAAGAGGAAAGGGGGAAAAGATGATAACACACATTTTTTTGTTCTTTTTTTACTTTTATAAAAGTTGTCATCTTTTTTTTTTATTTTGGGTTAAATTACCAATTTGGTCCCTCCTAGTTAATTAAAGCTCAATTAACTCAAGTCTTGGCCAAAAAGATTTAATTTAATTTTTACCGACTCGGACCACTAACCTGACTAACTCCTAACCCCAAAACACGGGTGTTACAAATGTAGTGCAGGATGTCATGTTTTAATAGTTAATATTTTAGTCATGTTTTATAGTTTTGAAATGATTTAGTTGTTGTTGGTAAAATTAAATTTATCATTTATGTTTGTAATTTTAGAGATTTAATGTTGAGTATTTGTTTTAATGTTTTAATTTTTGTTTATTTTTTGGGTACGAGAAATAACCGAAAATCACAGGGATCCGTAAGGAATGAGTATGGGACGAAAATATACTCGAAACGTTTAATGGGGATTTCGCAAAACCGTAACCGCTAGTGTTGAGGATGGAGTGGGGTACAAAACCATCCCGACCCACCCCATAGCCACCCCTAGAGACTACTTGTTGGGTTCTTGAATTTTTCCGTTTTTGTTTATTTCTTTATTAATGATTTTTAATATTTTAGTATTAATTTAATTCATTTAAGTTTAATTATTAAAAAAGAAATAGAGGAGAGCAAATTATTTTCTTTCTTTATAAAGGATCAGGCAGAAGAGTTCGTCACCTGAGATATTTGATCTCAATCCATAACCACCAATAAAAACTCGACACGTAACTTAAACAAAGAAAGCAAATCGTTAAAACAACCTCGACCGGTGACCAAATCAAAGCCTTCTCTGAGCGAGGTAACCAGGCAAGGGAGTGGCACGCGGCGAGCGAATAGGCAACTCCTCCAGCTGTTTCCCTTTGCTGTCGTAATAAATCACGCCGGAAAAATCCAACGGCTGACACTTATCTCCCATCAGGATTGACCTCTGCCATACCCCGCCGTCTCCGCAATCGTCCTCCGCGTACTTCCCGCCGTATCCGTCTGGATCGTCGTCTCCGTGGCTCTTCCGCTGCATCAGCTTGATCGCCTTGTTACTTATTGTCGTCATAAGCTGCTTCGGCCCCGGCAATTTCGGGGCGTAGAATCTCGGTGTGCCGGAAGATAACTCGTTTTCTCTAGGTTTTAGCTTTAGCTTCCTGGAAAGTCGGCTGGCGCGCTTGGCGCATATAGCCATGAATGAAATAAGGAATCCGAGAGTTAGCCGTTGTTTATGTGAAGCAGAGCCGTGCACCGATGAATCCATTCTCAGCTTGCTTCTTCTTTTTTTTAACGAATGAAAATTTTGGCGGTTTCAGAGGCTTCGTGGTATACATATATAGCGAGAGACGTGGTGTAGGTGACGACCGGATGACCGGTTATAGCCCGTGGAATTTCGTTGACGTAATATTTTTTGGCAAAATGACAAAAGATGCCCCTAACGTTTAAATGTTTTGTCATTTGGCCCTCTATTCTTTTTTTGGTTGAAATATGCCCCCTAACGTTTGCTTGTTTTGTCATTTGGCCCCCTATTATTTCTTTTGGTCCAAATATGCCCCCAACATTTCATTCGTAGTCCAAATATGCCCACGTTAGATGGAAACTATCAGTCAACTGACGTTCAACAGCTGATGCTGACAGGACTTGCCACGTATTAAGATATGTTGATGCCACGTCAAAATTTTTTATAAGCCGTTGAACGTCAGTTGATTGACAATTTACATCCAACATGAGCATATTTAGACTATGAATGAAACGTTGGGGGCATATTTGGACCAAAAGAAAGAATATGAGGCCAAATGACAAAACAAGCAAACGTTGGGGGCATATTTGGACTAAAAAAAAGAATAGGGGGCAATTAACAAAACATGGAAACGTTGGGGGCATCTTTTATTATTTTGCCATTTTTTTAAACAATTTTTTTTTTAAATCTCAATACGGTTGTGTTTTTTTAGGTTTATCCTTAATGGAGTTGACATTGAAAATCACTCGTATAAATATGAATAAAGTTCGTATGTCTTTTTTATGTCTATTTATATGTTCGACTTATAATTTTATGTTACATGTATTAATGATTATTTTTTACTGTTTTATTGATTATCTATGCTTTATTTGATAATACATGTGGTATAATTTATAAAATTATTGATCTTATATATAAAGAGACATAGAAAACGAACAAATGAATTTTATTTATATATATACAACATGCATTTAGTCGACAATAATTTGAAGACTAATCCTCGATCCTTTTTATCTTTTTTAATTATTTTTCTCTCCCGTCTCTTTATAATTATTTTGCAGATTTATTTTTTCTTGTTTCATAATTTTTTTATAAAAATAATAAATATTTTTATATGCTCTTATAATAAATTTTAATCTTATTTTTATAAATTTCTCTTTTATCGTTGAGAAAACAAATATACAATTTAATAATTCTACATGCATGAGCACCAAAAAAAAGTATAACAAAATGATTGCAAGATGTTCAAAATGAATAAAATATAATATATTTTTTTACAAATTCAAGACAAAAAATCAATATACAGTTTAAAATCCACGTGTAAGGTCGTTATTGGTGTTTTCAGTTTACGGAAGCAAATGAAGCGAAGACCACATCAGAGAATTTGCCACGTGTCGTGCACTCATCTGAAGTAAAGAAAAGGAAGTGGGTAGGTCAACAATTTGGCAATTTTAACAGCCCAAAGTATTCGATACCTTTTTTAGTTTTTTATTATTATTTTATTGAAGTGGACTTATGGGGGGAATATGTCCCACTCCTTCAAAACTTGAACAATTTGTCTGTTTCACACTTCGTTTGGACCCACCACAATTTTTTTGTCATTTGGACTTGGTCTCAATATTTTGTTATTAATGATTTTTTAATAATTTGGGTGATTACATAATAATATTTAATTTTAATATTATGTAACGTTCGAACACGTGTCTATTAAAGACAACAACATTTTTTTTAGATTATTTTTATCAATTCGGTCTTAATTTAAAATAATTTAATAAATTTAACTACTCATATTTAAAAATATCATCAATTTAATTATTTTTTGCAATGTCACAAAATCAAGCGAGTCCATTGAATTGAAACAGTAGTTAGATTGCATTCTACAATCAAACAACAAATTACTGTTAAACTGTTATTATATCAGAAAAGTAATATAACATTTTTGGAAGAATAACGAAAATTAAATTAATAGAGTTTTTAAATATAAATAGTTAAATTTATTAAAAGAATGAAATTAATAGAATGCATAAATTTTAATAACAACTTAGGAACAGTTCAAATACATGATATATAATTAAGCCTTTTGTTATTAATGTTTTTGTATTCATAAACAATTCGTTCGCTAGGAGTGTATAACTCTCAATACATTAATGGACAAGGATTTGATTTAATAAAGGTTGTGTTTTTTTTAATATACATATCCATCTTACGGTCCATGTTCGGGGTGCAAGCCTGCTCATCCTAATAATATTGTCTCCAAGGTTTGAATTCGCGTCCTCTCCTTGAGAATGCAATGTGTCTTACCAATGCACCCAACACTTGCTGGTAATAAAGTTAAGTTCTTATCGTGCTTTATATTTTAAGTTTAAACCTTTAGATTTATTGTAATTTAAGTTTATTGTATGCAAGCATTATTCAAATTTGTGCCTAAATATATTCATGTAATCAATCTATTACATCCCGCCATGACATCTTGTAAGCACCACACCATACACATTGGTGATTAAATAATATAGTTTGTTAACGAGATGTTGGGGATTTATCATGCATGTAACTTTTAATAAAATCAATTATATTAGATGAATCAAAAGCTTTAGAATTATTCCAAAAAATTAATTTAATCTTCCAAAAACATTATTGACTTGTCACGTATTATTATATATTGTAGGTGCAGTTGAAGATATAAAAATTTAAGGTTTAAATCATTTATAAAACTATCACGTGAGACTATTATTATAAAACCACTAGAGGTTATATTCAAATGATGTTTGTTAGGTTAAATGTTAAGGAAATCGATGTTGTTTAAATAATATTTCGAATATGAAAAAATAGTAATCAAAGAACTTACGTTTAAAAAAAGATATTTACTAATTTAATTTTAAAATTAACCATGACCCTGTTTGGCAATTAGCGGATAGCTGATAGCTGATAGCGGATTACATTAGCTGATAGCTGATTGCATTAGTTGATTTGACTGGCGGATTGTATTAGCTGATTGTATAAAAGTGTTTGGTAAAATTAATTAATAGCTGATAGGGGTGAGCAAAACTCGACTCGACTCGAAAAAATCGATATTTTTTTTCAATTTCGAGTTATTCGAGTCGAGTTATTCGAGTTATTCGAGTCAACTCGATTAACTCAAAAAAATTTCGATTTCGAGTCGGTTTGGAATTTGCCCAACTCGAAAAATCGAAAAACCGAATTTTACATATTTGCAATTTAGTCACTGATTTCATTTTTCTTCAATTCCTCCTTCATTATAAGTCTATTTTTGACCAAATTTGAACCACGTATTCCTAAACCAGCGTAGAATACGTATTTATCTTCAATTTATATTTTTGAAAATAAATTTCATATTTTTTCAATTTAGCCCCTTAACTTTGTATGATTTCCTCATTTCTTCAATATCTCCTTCGTTTTAAGTCAATTTTGACCAAAATTGAACCACATGCTCCTAAACCAATGTAGAAACTAGAATACCTATTTAGCTTCAATTTATATTTTTAAATTAAATTTCCTACTTTTGTAATTTAGCCCCTCAACTTTGAATGTTTCTCATTTCTTTAATTTCTCTTTCGTTTTAAGTCTATTTTTTACCAAAATTAAACCACATGATTCACTAACACTATATAATATCTATATAACTTCAATTCATATTTTTAACAAATTTATTCTTTTTTAATTTAGCCCTTTAACTTTATATTTTATTCAATTTGATCATTCAACCGAATTTTTTGTAATTTTTTTCTTTACATCAATTCATTGACTCATTTATACCCCCATCAGTACTTTATCCTTAAAAGTTCCTTATTTAAAAATAATATTATAAATATATTTTAGAAGTTTAGATGATATTTTTTTATTAAATAACATTACAAATCTTACTTATGCATGTGAAAAATAATATGAAGAAATATATATATATATATATATATATGCATATCTTATATGAATAGAGAAATTCGTTTAAATTGGAATCAAATCGTACTATAATATGGTAAATAATTACAATTAAATTTGTATAGAAACTCGAAAACTCGACTCGAATTTCATAAACTCGACTCGAATCGAAAAAATTTCAAATTAAGTTCAAGTCGTAAAATATGACGCGTCAACTCGAATAACTCAAAATTTTTTGACTCGACTCGCTCGAACGCTCACCCCTAATAGCTGATAGCTGTTTGATTATTTAAACAAGCAAAATGACATATAAGGACATGATTATATTTAATACTTGTTTGAATAATTTATCAGATATTAATATTTTGTATCTAATAAATATTAATTAGATTTGTAAAATTTATTTTTTAATATAAATTTTCTAAACATATTTGAAAAACTTATATATTAATTTATTATTTATATAATTATTAAATTTTTTATATGCACATATAAATATGTGATAATAAAAAAAATAGAATTAACTTACAAATGTCACAATATAAATTAGTAGTAACAACAAATAAGTCCAATATTTAATATGTTATTATTTATATTAAAAAATATTATTATTTAATTTAGGTTATTTGGAAATTTTTGGTAATTGTTAAGGGTAAAAGAGTCATTACAACTCTAATATCAAACCTCTAATCTCAAAAAGCTCATATTAGGAGCTTTTTCAAAATTAGATTTTTCACCCCAATCCGCTATTTCAATCCGCTATTTACCAAACATCAATATTAGCGGATTTGACTAGTCAAACCTCTAATTATACCTCAAACCTCTAATTTTTGCCCAAACCGCTATTTACCAAACAGGGCCCATATCTTTGTAATATAAATGAATGATTTCATTACATGGATAAGATATTAGATCTTTTAAATAATAATAAATGTTTAATAGTAATTGATATAAATAAGACTGTCAATAAACGATATACGATGATTATTAAAAAAATAATCTTAAATAAACGTGAATGACTTTTATGGTGTTAGTTGAAAGTCATCTTAAAAAGTATGGGTGACCTAAAGATCAAGGTGAATAATATGTAGTTTATGTTATTGATATGGTAGGTTACCTTCCATTTTAGTTTAGTTTTATGTAATTGGTGGGTTAACCAAGTTGATGATTTTAAGTCAAATTTGACTTTAATTTCTCTCCTCTCTATAATACATTAATATCAATTCTGTTACTACCACTTAATTACTCGAATTTGTGTGGCCGACTTTTAGTTTCTTTTATATAATTTTATTCGAGTACAAGATAATTTTTTATGTTTTCAATTTTAAATTTGAATAAACATATATGTTTATAGACTAAACTGTTCAAATTGATTTACCTAGGTAAAACGTCACTCTTTACTATGACCACATCACGGGGTGTAACGTGGGAGGGACCGGTGGGGTCCACAACCCTCCTAAAATTTTAATTATTTGAAAAATTTACAAGTCCGTATAGTAGTAAAAGTGTTATTTAGTGCCCTAAAATTTATATAATTCATTGTTGTCCCCTGTAAATTTAAACATTTTAAAACAATCTATTTTGTAAATAACGTTGAGTTCTGCCACTGCAATTGTCACACCATACATTCCAACATGACAATTTTGCTTTTATTTAATTTTAAAACTAGATATTTACATTCCATGGTAAAGAGCTTAAGTGCCATCGGGGTAAGGGTGGGCAAAAAACTCGGTTATCCAGTTCCGGTCCCAGACCCGATAGATTTTTACCCAGAACTGGTTCCGATGGGACAAGGACTGTTCTAAAATTTAGATCACGGTTGCGACTGGGACATGGATTGGATTTAATTTTTTGAACCCAGTACTCGGTGGGTACCCAATAAGACCGAGACCAGTATCGGGTACCTGATACTAATCTGGTACCGAGTGGCGTTGAAGAGGTTGGAAACAATTGAAGGTGCTCATTTATTTTTTCTTATCAAACTTTCTAGTGGTCTTGCTTGCAATAGATAAAGTTCTTTAGTTTATCTATTCTTTCTATTTATGTATGAATATTATAAGTATGATTCTTTTTAAGACTTTAACATTTAAGCCTACAATATTCTAACTTTGTTATTTAATATTATTATTGATTGTTGTAACTTTCCCCATGTTCCTCAAATTTTATTAATAATAGACCAATTGACAGAGTACACGGTACTGATACCGATTCCCACTAGTACCAAGATCGGTTTCTAGAATTTGAGACCCAATTTGACTGGGACAGGAACTAGTGGCTATCGAGACCAATTATAAGCAAATTAGTCGGGTACACTGTCTTACCCACCCTTAATTGGGGGCATGTTGCTTAATGCTGGTGACCATACAAAATACCGTCTAGGCCACATTAGAGTACTGTCTATTGTTAATCTAACTCGATTTTAAATAAGTTTTCTGTTCAAATTTAATTCGATAATTTCAAATTTTGATATTTTTATTTTAAAATAAAAATATTAAAAACAATTCATTATAATATTTATATAATTAAATTTAAATAAATAAGTATATAAATATTTAAAATATATTGGCAAGCCTACGAGCTTGACATATTTGACCCAGGCTATCGGGTCACCTGACCCATGGATAAACATAGACTAGAGTTGTTTTGACTTTTGAGGGCAGTTTAATTGTGTCTTCGGCCCCTATGCTTTTTGTAAATTGAAAGTTTGGGAGATACCAAATATCCAATAATTTCTTCTTCTTTTTTTCACAAGAGGGAGAAATCACATGACTTCCCCTTGGATTCTCTTCTAGCTTCATTAATAGTTTTTTTTTTTTTAAATTGAATCCACTAATTTTATTAAACGAGGGAATATCCGAAATTACAATGAAAGTTTACCACTAAGTAAACGAACATCTAAACCCAGATACAAATTCAAAAACTAAATTAGCGGCTCTAGATCATAATAGGACCATACAAGAACAGGTAAGAACCTAATCCAAAGACTCGAAACAAAAGACGGATACAAACATCCCCAAATCGACGATGATGGGTAAAACCATCAGCAAACAACATTGACAAATGCATATTACAGTGAACGTACGTTGACAAAAAGGTCATTACCACAACTCAATCGCGAATAAACGGTAGATGTAATCGCGTATCCGAATCCGATTCAAGGGCCCGAGATAGGGAGATCAACAACATAATAAAAGAAGCGCCATCTTGATCAGTCGTGGCGACGTCAGATCCAACCATGATAGAAAACAAATAATAAAAAAGCGTGCCAAAAGCAGAAAAACGTACCAAACGGTAGAGGAAAACGTGTCATGAAGATAGATTTATTGAATTAAAAGACTGAAAAGTAAAAGAACGAAACAAACAAATAAAAGTGAGCGGCCGACGGTCGACAAAACAACTATAAAGTTGCTGCTGCCGCCGGCCTTAGTTTAAACCAAAATGAGAAAGTGGCGGCATTAGAGAGAAAAGAAAAGTTAAGGCCAAATTAGGTTTCTAAAGTCGAGAAACGCTATGTAAGGATGCAACTTCAGTAATAGTTAGGTTTACGTTTGTCTATCGAGTTTATAAACCAAATTTCTAAACTCTTTTATTAAACGAAGCGAGCACAAATAAAATACATTCAGTATGTTTATGAACATAATACTAAATAAATAAACACGAATATAATTTCTTTTACAAGTTGAAATTAAAGAATAGGAAGCTTTTATGAACCTCGAAAACTACCCAGACATAGATCTCGACATTGTTTATAGAGAAATGGAAAGTTGGCCTCTCAGATTTATAACATGAACAGTTGATGTAGTGTAGGGTTGTACCAAATAGATTACCAAACACAAACAGTGTTGGGGGAGTCCTTTGAGATCTTAGCCCTAATTATTTCATGGTCTAGATTCAGGGTTTCAGGGGGGGAAAGTCAAAAGAGAGGGACTGTACTGTACAATTTCCCATTCTTATTATGTTTCACAGCTATATATGTATCTACTGATGTGTTGTGTGTGTAGTCACGCAAAGATACAACCATATATGGCAAAAGCTGCGCATAAGTTTTTTTGCAAGTTCAACTTTTGTTGTAGGTAGGGCTGTAAACGAACCAAACGTTCAGCGAATCGTTCGACAAGAAGTTCGTTTATTTATTAAACGAACGAATATAAACAAGATTTTTTGTTCGTTTAATTAAATGAACGAACACGAACAAAGGGCTTGTTCGTTCATTAATGTTCGTGAACGTCCTATAATCCGTTCGTTTATGTTCGTTTAAGTTCATTTACATATGTCTAGGGGTGTTCATTATTTTGTTAAACCGAACTAACCGACCGACCGAACCAAAACAAAATTGGTTAATCTATTAGATGATTTTAGGTTTTGGCTAATGATTAAGAGTTTTTTTCAAATTTCAATTATCGATTAATTCAGTTTAAAATCGGTTAATTAATTGAATTAATCGAACTAACAAAAAATATTAAATATTTGACAAATCATATATGTTCGTTTATGTTCATTTACCATTTAAACGAACGAACATGAATGAACACGAACAAGCTACATTCTTTAATGAACGAACACAAACAAAAAATTTGTGTTCGTTTATGTTCGTGTTCGTTCATTTGTTTGGTTAAAGTTAAATGAACAAACATAAACACACCCTTATTCGTGTTCGTTCGGTTCGTTTACATGCCTAGTTGTAGGTATGGACACGAGTTGATATTGGTCGTGGTGGATTAGGTCCATGAATCAATCCAAGAAAAAATGGTAAAACTATTGCGTTTACTTTTACAACATGAATCAATCCAAAAGTATTAGATTCGATAGCAATAGAATTCGTTTGCTCCTTTTTTTTGTGCCCCGTATATGTTTCACAAATAATTTTATGTCATGTGTATTAATAATTTTTTATTGTTTTATTATTTTTTTATTTTATCAAAAAATACAATTAGCATAAAATCATTGGTGGGGCATATAAAGGAGTAAAAAGGGACTAATTTTGTTTGTCAAGCTAACCCCTAAATGATGTTATTCTTAAGCCTCTCAAGTTATACGTTAATATTGGGTAAAATTACTTTTGACTTGTTCATAAATGATATAATTTTGATTTTGTCTTTCTAAAATTTGTAAAGTTAAAAGTTAACACAATGATAAAATTTCATTTTTAGCACCAACACAAAATTTATAATTCAACTTCGCCCCATGTTGAGCTGTCTCAGAATTAAAAAAAAAAAAACTCGAGTTTAAATTTCATGGATGAAAAATAATACTAGATAAATTTGTTCTCTATTTAGAAATCTGATTTAACTCGACTCTGAATTCAATCAATTTGAGGCTCAATATGAGTATTGGGATAGTAAAAGGTGTCTACGGAAAAGCATGAAAAGCTGAAAGTAGTTGAGAAGAGAAAAACAAAATGCAGCAGCAGCTCTCACAAGCAAAGGCTTCGTAGTTGAAACCTAGACAGCTAGTAAGCAATAAACTACCATAAACAAAAATCTTACAGCCTTACCTTCCTGTAGTAGTTGTAAATAATGTTATAAAATTTATATCTGCAGAACCCTTCCTCTTGTCTCCATTCTTATCTGGTATCAAATTCAACAGCTACCAAATATTTAAAATTCTTCTTCTTCTTTTCTTCCCCGTCGATATAAATCCATCTTTCTTTCAGTTGCTGCAACTCGGGCGTCCTTTCTTTAGTTTGGGGCTGTTTTTTAAGGTAGATGTTGTGGAGTTTAACACTGTGTTTGTTTTTGCATGCATGCGCTTCGTATGTAAGAGAATCAGTGTATTGTCGTTAACAAACATTATTGCCTGGAATTTTGTCCCTTTCTTTAACTTGTTCTGGATTCGTTGTTTTCTTTTGCATGATGATGATGATGATGATGATGGTGATGATGATGATGATGATGATGATGATGATGGCGGTGATGATCTCTTCCATGCTCTAGTTTAAAACACTTGGGTAGCTGTAAGAATATTATGGAAAATTGGAAATGGCAGAGAAAGTGGCTTTGTCAAGGTAATCAACACTTTCACAAATTAAGCCTTTTTTCTTCGTTTAAAATTCCATCTCTTATACTTTTATCATTACTGTTTTGTCCTTCTTTAAGTCATTACGGTTATATATATAACCCTCAAGTGATATAATAGAAAATGAAATATTGTTATTTTTAAAAGATATAATTAAAAAAAACAAACAAATATTATTATGTGATCAAACCAAAAATTTTGGGACAAATTTAGAATAAGGATAATGGTTTACGTGTGATGCAATTAACTCAAAAGAATTTCTCTCTAAATAGGAATCGACCCTTTACTTCAACTTAATCAAATTTTTTAATATTAAACATATAAAATATTTTTTGGTATAACAATTTGTATCCGACTGACTAATCAAGATCGGATATTACAAAGGCTCACTATGAAGGCAACCTCCCAATTCAATTTACTCTATTCACAATGTTTGAATTTAGACCTCTAATTTTACTTATGGATCTAATTAGGGATGTAAATGAGACGAAACAGATCGTGAGTTACTCGAGTCTGATTGAGTTAAAGCTTGGTCCATACTCGACTTGCTTGGGCTCGACTCGAGTTCTAACGAGTTGAGCTACTCAATACCCTACTTGAAAAGCTCGTGAGCTACTCGAAAATATAATACTATATTATTATTGTTGTTGTTGTTGTAATTGAGACGAGACAAAAAACGAACTATTGAGTCTAACTCGATCAAAATTTGGTCAATTTGACTTGATTGGACCTATCAAGCTAAGCACTACTCAAGTTCAACTCAAGTTAAACAAACTCAATCTTCATTCGAATTTTTAACGAGTTAAATTAAATTCAACACTACTCGAACTTGACATTACTCTTTTACGCTCCTAGATCTAATTCTATATCCCGATATATTAATATAAAACAACAATTATTAAATAAAATTTAACCAAATTTCTAGACACGAGTTAAGTGAAGTCGTAGGTTATACAAAAATGCTAAGTGTTAAATGAGGTCAAATAGAGACAATTCAGCTTTTGTTGCATGGGAATACGAGCTCCTTTCGACATCTGTCCCGTCAACTTTCATTTCGTGGGAAACTACTTCCTTTGCATTTATTTACTTTTGGTTAAATACTAATTTTATTTATACTTAACTAGTTTGCATACATATATTGTACAGATTAGTTACTTAAAGATTTTTTTGTACATTTAAATCGTATTAAAATAATAAAAATATGTTAGAATAAAAATATTAAGATGGTGTATTTATTATAATGTTAAGAATAAAAATATAGCAATATTATTTATTTCAAAATTATAATATATTTAGTGGTCGTTTTTTTAAAAGGTATATTAAATTTATAATCTCATATTAAATTTAAAATATATCTTTGATAACTAGTTAATTCAAAAGATGTTCTTATTGAATTTAAAAATGAATTTATATAGAGGAAAATAGTAAACTAACTTGAAAATACACGAGATAAAAATATCAACAGTTACAGATTTGCATGCTATTAATCTACAATACTAACTCATCACAATTCAACCTCGTTCAAAAAGTGACACGAATCAAAAACCAACACCTAGCCAAAATCGAACAACGCTAACTAGCCCCAAAATACATGAAGCAATTTAACAACAGTTTGACACATATGATGGAACAAAAAGAAGAACAACTTGACCAACAGGACAATTGTGCTTACTCAATAGGTTCTATTTTTAAAGTTAAGCGATTCGACACCACTCAATATTTAATTCTAGTTCCGTCCCTGCGATAACCAATCTAACAACAGTTTCACTGGGTAAGCCATTTATCAGTGGTACCTGCCTTCCTCCCAAGCCTATATTTCCATCCTCAAACATCTCCTATGCTAAATATCAAACATGTATGCCATTCTTTTTTCTTTTTTTTTTTGCTCAGCCAAAATTCATGTTTTATTAATAACAAGCCACTAAAAGTACTAGTCCAGCCCCATTACATGAAAGCATAGCAACAGAACTCCCAGCAAAAAACAACAACATTAGATCAAAAGCTTAATCAACTTTTCAAGCTGGACCGACAAAACATATGAGAAACTAGAACACAGATGTTTCTGATGTTGTTGTGTCCTAAAATCATGTTAGTGTCAACAAGACTGTTGGATAAGTAAAATTATTATTATTATTGAGGAGCCATTATATATAAAAAAGAATTATTATTATTTTTTAAGTAAAGGTAAAAAAAAGTAAAATTTTTAAATTTCGGGAGAGTAAGGATACTTTGTCTCCTTAAAAGGTCCGCCCCTAAATAGAAAAATAGTATTTTAGAGAAGGATGAATATTCTATACACAGGATATTAATCCTTTAGAGAATACCAAAAACAAAATCTAAGCTACTTACAAAATCGAACTTTGACAACATCTAACTTAACAAAAACAACCAAAATCTATAATTTTTTTTTTGAATATGCTGGTGTGATATAAGGGTAGCATCTGTTCAATTTTTTTAGTCTTTTTTTTAATAAGGCACACACACCGTGTAGAACTGGTGCTCGAACCCGGGTCACCTGGATGAATTACATCATCCTTTTACCACTAGGACAACAAGGGATGAGCACCAAAACCTATAATTAAAATGACACCGGACCAGAGACTTAAAATTATATATTATATGGTTGAATGACCGGAGAGGAAAATCATATATGATATAAAATTTCTTTTATAATCACTATAATTTAAGTAGCTACAATTAAAATCGGTCATTATAATATATAATCAAACTGATAACTGGACTAGAATAAATCTTGGTATGATCTAATACAATGAAACTTAAATCAAAGCTAGACTCGAACACATACATATGATATTTACTCACACTAAGACTGAAACATAAAATCTCAAAATTGTAAAGCTTGAATTTCATCATCAAGCCAAACCCTTATTCACCCTTAATAATATGTATGTTATGTGAAGTGTCCTTTGCGCAAATTGAATCAGGAGGTGTTTATGTCATTTTTGTTTCTTCTGAGCTTGGAAGTTTTGATTATGTGAGCCTAATTTTTTTTTTTACGTTGAGGTGTATTGGGCATATACAGTTTAGTTGTGGTGACTCATTCCATGTTTGTAAGGCTGCAGTAGTTTTTTTTTTTAGAAAGCTATTTCAGCTTTGTATCCCCTGGTTGTTGAGTATTCTTTTCTTCCATCTAGGTTTATGGAGGTTTTTAATGAGGCTCTCAATCAGGTTAGGCTAGAATGATTATATCAATAAAATTATTTTTTGTCGAGAAAAAAAAATTGAAAAACCATGATGGATGTGTAGGAAAACTAGGTGAGATTTTGTTAAGACACAAGATAGTTCTTTATGTCGGGATAAGATGATAGAGAACCTTTTACAAAAGAAAGTGGGGATACATTTGTAAGAAAGATGGATCAAATTGATGTTGCCATGTTGCACAAGGTAATTGGTTGAAGACAAGACCAAAAACACATAGCAGAACTTTTTTTTTCTCGGTAAATATGATTTTATTATTAAACATATACGTCTTACACATGTATGTGTGCCTCGTTAAAAACCTCTCTATAACTAGGTACCCCTGCAAGCTTATAACATGCCACTATTGCAACCAGGCACCCCTACCATTCAACTATAACAACTGCTAAACATGAGAACAACAACCATGTCAGTTCCAACATCTTGTGTCCAAACTTAACCATGTCAGTTCCAACTGCCTTTATGTAACCGAATCCAAAGAAAAATGACCCTAATATTACTGCCATCATGCGACCAATTCCAACTTCAACTAACCTTAAATGGGATCTCTTCCGACTCCTGCTACAAACGACACAAAGACTGCCCAAGAACCATAGACAGAGATACACCTTATGACACCAACACACTATGAGTCCAAAACAAAGCACAACCAGGACTTATTAAATCCCCATCACATAGACAAAACAATCAACAAAAAACTCTAAACAGCAGACTCACTAAAATGTTTGTTGTAGATGATTCCTGAGTTCGACATTTTTGACTATGTTTAGAGTAACGAGTTGATTATGTTTCTTAATCTTGAAATTTTTATGATTAATTGTTTTTGGTGTTTTCTTGATATAAAGTTGTGATTATGTGTATGTTTGGGTATTAACCTTAGAGTTGTAGTTTAGAGTTTAAAGTTTAGGAGTTTAGGTTTCAGTGTTTAGAATTTAAGGTTATTGTTCATAATTTAGGTATTAGGATTTAGGGTGTTTGGGTTAGAAATTTAGGATTTGAGTTTTATAATGTAAAAATACAAGTCTGCGTAAAATGTAAAATTTTACATAAATTATGTATCAAAATTTTACCCTAATAAATTTTTAATTTGAATGAGAAAATAAACCATTACACTATATTTCTTATAGTTTCAGTGAAGAGAAAAACTTTGATTCACATGTTGTGTAGTTGTAATCTAAAAATACAAGTCTTTATAAATTTTTATGATTAATTGTTTTTGGTGTTTTCTTGATATAAAGTTGTGATTATGTGTGTGTTTGGGTATGAACCAGGTGCGCTGTAGTTGAACTTTTGAGGTTAATGTTTTACTAATTTTTTTAGTTAGTTCCACTCTTTTTTAGGTATTAATAAATTGAGAAAAACTTTTATACAGGTAGTGTAAATTTTAGTTTACACGATCTTTTAATATTTGAGGTTAGAGTTGTAGTTTAGGAGTTTAGGTTTCAGTCTTTAAATTTTAAGGTTATTGTTTATAATTTAGCTATTAGGATTTAGGGTTTAAGGTTTAGGGTGTTAGGGTTAGATATTTAGGATTTGAATTTTATGATGTAAAAATACAAGCTTGTTAAATTTTACACAAACCGTGTATCAAAGTTTTACCATAATAAATTTTTAATTTGAATGAGAGAAAAACCCATTACACTATATTTCTTATAGTTTTAGTGAAGAGAAAAACTTTGATTCACATGTTGTGTAGTTGTAATCTAAAGACTACACAAGTCTTTATATTTTAGGCATTAATGATTTAGTTTAATTTAGTTTGTAGGATTTAGAGTATAGGATTTATAGTTATAATTTAAAACTTAAATTTTATAATTAGAGATTTAGATTTTATATTTTTATAATACTACAAGTAAGTTGATTGAATATCCATTAAAAGCTTTTTCTTTAAATAATACTCCATATTAATTATCATAATAATTTTATAGTACATCTTTTCGTATTATATAATATTTAAATATAACAACTAAAAATTAATCAGTAAAAAAAAATCTAATATACATTATCACTTTGATAAGATTGAAGTGTCTCACCAGTGTCCTTTGAATCGTCTGCAATTGTTCTCCGCTACTAACAATTGACCTACAGAGTTTTAGCTCATCTTTTCTTCTTCCATTGATGATAGAACTTCAAAGCTTTTTACTTACAGCCCCCCCTCTTCAAATCCCATGGCCTTTTTAGGGTTTCCCCTTATGATTCACATCTTCACTCTCCATGTTCTAGGTTTCGGGGTCTATCTAGGGTTGCTGGCTGCTGATAACTTGGATTTCTCCCCCACAACACCCAGAATTTAGGGTTTGTTGCTTGATTTGTGTTTTAAGCTGAGATAGCAGTTTTAGGGTTTGACGGCTTTAGGGTTTCCTGTGAACTAGGGTTTGGCAGCATGGAGGGAAAAGTTGTTTTCACTGCTCGAGAGAGAGAGAGAGAAGTTAATGGGAGTGGTCCAAATAGGAGATGGTGGGATTTTGAGGACAAGTCCAGAAGCTTTAATGGACTCCGTTTACTTAAAAAGAGAGATGCAATTAAAGAAAGGATCAAAAGACATTGGGATCAAAGTACTATTGTCTGGTTTTCCTCCAGTCAGACACTTATTCACTTCACATGGGTAGATCCAGCACTCAATCAAACCTCCCATTTAGTGTTTCTTCCCACCCTTGTAAATGGATTTAGTGGACTTTTGCTATGAACCTAAACTTCCTGATTCAGATTAGTGAGATGAAGCATTAGATCTCTTAAGTAATGTCAAAAGTTCGAGTTTTGACGTTGTAAATTAGGTAAATTAGATTTGAAGAATCGCCCTTATAATGAATCTCGATGACAGCTGCTTCAGATTAGGTAGCTCAGTGTCATAATAGGCTTTGGGCTCATTTGTCCTTCCAATTTTTTTAGTATAATAGCATTTTAGGTCTTTTCTAGTTTAAATATTTATTAAATAAGATCTGTTTCTCACATTTTTTTAAATTTAAATAATTAAGCAATCTTTAGTCTCTAGTAATATTTAATTCCAATTGTGAGTGCATCTTCATGTTCGCCGGTTTGATTTTTGGTAGTGTTGGATTAGTGAGCTTGGTTTTGAGGTTTAGTGGGTTGTCTGGTTTCTTTTTTGGTTTCTTTGGGATATAGGTTGTTGTTTTATATTTTGGCGGTGTTGTTTCGGTTGGGTTTTGTACCTCGTTTGTGTATAGTCTTTTTTCTTTATTTAGGGGTTGAGAAGTTTTTAATGAGGCACACAACGTAGGTTATGATTCTTAATCTTCTAATAAAATCTCATTTGCTGAACAAAAAATATTTAATTCTAATTCAGTCACTAGTCAACGAAGGCTCTTCGTATTCGTAGGAAAGTCTAAATTTTCTATTTTTCTTTGAATATATAGCTTCGTCCTTGAGTGAACATAATGTTTGATTTTAGTTGCTTTTAACCCACTTTATTTTTCTAACCAATAACATTTTTCATTTTTTAAATTTCTCAAAATTTAAGATTTAGATCTTTAATTTGAATTTAAAAATTACGTAAACTTTTGATGTCAAAAACATAATTATAATAACATTATTAAAAATAGTATAGGTAGAAATGATAAGGTGTTTATATATGAATTCACCGGTCTTGTAAGTATTAAATAAAAATATGAAAAGATAAAAATAATCTATAATAATATCAATTACAATTTAAAATAATATGTTTTAATTCCGTTTCAATAAATTGGTATTTGATTAATCAACGACACCAATTCAATTAAATTTTTTACTAATAGTACAAATATATGTGTTTCGTTCTTTTAATTTATACAGTAAATAAGATCTAAATCTAAAATTTAAAACTTATGGTCACAAATATATCATTACATTTCTTGTTGAAAAATTTCATTAAAATTTGGATTGAGATTAACATTTGATGGATATATGCATGGCAATATCATCTAAAATTTAGTGTTGTTTTTGATAATTTGATGAAATTTTAAGTATTTTGTCATTGAAAATAGAATTATTCTGTTATGATGTATGCATTATTTCCATTATAAGAGTGACATTTCTGGTTATGTGTCAGTCTAGACTTCTTTTCATTGTTATTAGCGCTCTAACCTAGTTTAGTATTATCCGAAAAAGACTAATCTTTTGTTATTTTAAAAAATGGGGTTGATTTTTCATTTTATGTTCGTTTTAGGATATATGTTAGTAGTATTTTATAATTGCATTTTTTAAAAATTCGAGAATTGAATATGAATTTTCATCTTAAATATGTAATATTTCTCTATAATATTTTACAACAATACTTTTTGATTTATAAATAGATTTGATTTTATGTAAAGGTTAAATATCACCACAATATTTGCTAAGCAAAAATAAAAACGGAATACCGAAAATAGAATTCGCTTATTCCTTTTATGTGACCTTTATATGTGACACTATTAATTTTATGTTACGTGTATTATTAATAAAATACAAAAAATTAATAAAATAGTAAAAAAATCATTAATACACGCAACATAAAATCATTGGTAGAACATATAAAGGGGCACATAAAAGGGACAGACGAATTCTATTGGAATACTGAATTCTACATGAAGACGATCACATTTCTTAGCTTAAGCGGACAAAAATGGCTGCTCAACTGGTAAATGTAGCTGAAAACTACCTGCAGGTTAGGGGTATAACCATGTCTCCTTATATGCCCCCTACTAAAAAACACCTAAAAATTAAATTCTAAGCTATAACTCTAATTTCCATATCCTAAATCTTAAACCCTAAAAATACACCTTACTCTTAATTCTCTACACCCTAATCCTAAACCCCAACTCTAAACCCTAAATCTGTTATTTTAAAATGGAGACACCAATAGAGGCATAGTTAGGGGTAGACGATTTCCATCCAAATTTATGTGAATAAAAGTCCCTTGTGTTGCATGCTTTTCGAGAAATACATTTGATGCAAGGATTTGGGAAAGTTTAGCGTGATTGAATGTTGATATGGGATGGCAGAAAAAACCAATATGTAGTAGTAAGGTAGATTATACTTTCGATAAGAGAATTCAGGTTCGAAATTTGAAAATGACATAGTTATGAAGGGCAGTTACAAACCTCAGGTATGAACCATAAAACCAACAGAAAATCAACCTAATCTACCATTTGTAAGGAAATTATGGTGAGAGAAGTTCATTTAATACCACAATAGAATCCAAAAGATTGAAGGGTTTACACATAGACATAGGGTTTGAACCCTAAACTTTGTGCTAACATATTTGAAACCTACATGAAGTCTTGTCATTGAACCAGGAGCTTGTTGGCATGTCATGCAATTGTTTATGTATGTCATAAATGAAAAAATCCTATAATTTCTACTCTCTATATCTTGCTTGTGCACCTTAGGTTTCTTTACACATTTGAAAAACATAACCTGAAACTGGGAGTAAAAAAAAACATTACTCCAAAGAGAGACAACAGAGGAAAATTTACAAAAATGCTGAAAAGAATAACAATGGCAGGAAAATATTCCGGGGTGCGATCATACCAGTACTACTGAACCGAATCCATTTAAATTGTCGATTCGAGTGTTCTAATTAAGATACTCCTATATTAGAACTTGGAACATAAACAAGGGAAAGCATAACATCATTTGAATTAGGTCTCTAAGCTTGTTCATACCACATTACATACCATATAGAAACTAAGCACAATGCCTCTAAGCTTTATCCAATGCCCTCTAAAAACCCGCGTTTTCATAGATTGTTATTGTTGTAGGTCTCCCATGGCTTGCCAAATGACAGAAAGCCTGTGAGCTGATGCTGCAAACAAACAGATATATGTATATATATATTCATCATATATGAAGGTCCTTTGTTAATTAGGTTTTAGTTCTAGAATTAGCTCCTAAACAACATTATTTTTGCTACCAAAATCAAGAAACTTTGCTAAGGGGACTTACCTCTTGGTCAATTCCTGGGTTTTGTAGACAATTGAGCATCGAGTTCGGGCTCCATTTATTGATAATTTCCATGGATTCATCAATCTTATGCTCATGAATCCTTAAGTGTTCGATGTTTTCAACCTCGGCTACAGCGGCCTGTTGTTGAATATTACCAGATTCCCAAGGGTTTTGAGCCCACATCTGCTTTGCTTGTGTTCTCTCCTTTGCCCTCGCCCTTGCCTTGTCCCTCAAATCTCTTACAAGAGGGTTGATTGTGGTTTTATGTTGTTGTTTAACCTTTTTCTCGGACACCACTTCACCCTCAGATGTCGAAGACGGGCTCTTCACGGCGGCAGCGACGCTGTTGTTCGTCCTCGAAACATGGGTTCTCGCTAGCTTCTTGATTTCTTGCCTCGCCTGTGTCAGCAACCATTCGACGGTCCGACTAGCCTTGTCGTACCCCAACATGTCTTGCAGGCCGAAGAACTCCCTCGCAACATCGAGCGACAGCCTCATTCTCCGGTCTCTGGGTCCGTTCGCCGTGTTAATCTTGCTGTGCCGGTCTCTCTTGGAAGAAGACGATCTCTTCCCGGGTGTCTTCCGCGCCACTTCAGTCGCATCGTGGCTCTTTCTGGAACCAGGCACGTTGACGATAGTGTCGGCCGAGACAGAATCAGCCGCCATCAAGGTCTGGTTATGAAGCAACAGATCATGGTCTTGTTGGAGGAAAACACCATGATCTTGCACCACTTCTAACTCACATTGGTTGTAACAAGGAGATGGGAAGTTAAAGAAAGAAAGTGACGGATCTGCAGCGAAATGTGCGTGGAGAAGAAATGAAGGCTCGGTATGAGCCGTTGGATCACTGCAGCAGCCATTGCTGTTTGAAGGATACATTTTGAACTGGAAAAAAATCAAACAACCCTACCCTAAAGAGCTAGGAAACTTGAGAATGACGCACATGAATCATTATTCACCAATTTCATCTCTAAAAAAAGCAATCTAATCATGGTGTTTCCATTGAAAAAAATCCATGATCTGCAAGTGAAACCTGAGTGTTTATTTTCTGGGTTTTCCCCCAGCTTATAGAGCTACTTAACTAGCTGCTAGCTAGCATTTTAAAAGGCAAAAATGAAAAAGAAATCTGAGTTTTTTTTAACCCTTGAGAAAGCAAGGACGACTACAGACAGCAGAGCTGTCACTGTCGTAAGAACGGAGTTTATTGCAGACATGATAAACACCTTTCTTTGTATTAATCTTTTATTATTAGGTTTAATTATAAATCTAATCCCTATACTTTTCCGAAAAACTAGTAGTTGGTCCTTTAACTCTTATTTTTATCAAATTAAGTAACATTATTGAACTTTTTGAAAATTAAGAAGTTGGTTTTCTACTTTAATTTGTCAAAATTTAATCATTATACTCTACGAAAACTAAGATGTGAAAATTTGTTGCATATTAATGGTTGACGGACCAAAATATGCCGTTTTAGTTTGCGTGCTTTTGAACAATTGGACAAACATCTCAGGTTTTTGTAAAATAGATAACAGATTCTAATAAAATGACTAACTTATAAGATTTCAGGTTTTAATTATTGGTTTGGCGTGTGTCTATCATTTTAGGTGTGGTCGAGTTTGTTGTTGTGTACCGTAGAAGAATTCGAAGTATCGTGTAAATTAGGTTTTAGAATTTTAGGGTCTTTGAGATTTAGGTTAAGGGAATTGGGGTTTTTCATTTAAATTCACCGTGATATATGAATGGCTGATGAAGGAAAGTAAGGGATTGGAGAAGGGTATAACATTAACTAAGGCTTAAAACTAAACGACATAGTTTTATATTTTTAAACTATTCGGTTTTTCGGTTATTCGAACTTCCAAAATTCAGACTCGATTCGAACTCGAAATTTCAACGAAAAAAAAATCAATTTTTCGAGTCGAGACGAGTTTTGTCCACCCCTAGTTGTGTTGTATTAAGCAATTTTTTGATGTTGTTTCTTGCATATTTTGAGAATGCACATCTATTTTATTATAAAATCTTCATTTATAATTATAAAATCTGATCGGTTTAGCGAAAAAAAAGAAAGAAAAAAAGGAAAGCAAAGAGGGTTAAGGTGGGAAGACAGGAAACACATAGTATTGTGCCACTTCACGTGGTAACAGGTAGGTGATTGACAGAGAACTCCTTTTATGTTCTTCACTTTGTTCTTTCTCTTTCAAAAATAGCTAGCTAGCTAAAAGTAGAACCTGCACTTGCATGCTCTCTTCCGCAATCTTAGATTTTTATTTTCTTTTTCTTTCACTAACTGTTAGAAATTTTGTTTCTGTTTCTGTTTCTGTCTTAGATTTTTGTTTTTGTCGTTTAAGGTACCGGTTTATGTTTAATGTACTTTATTATGCATAATTTTTTATAATTTTCAATCGAATTTACTAGTTAAAATTCAGAATAGTAATTCTTTCAACAATTTTTCCTTTGCTTAAAGCTAAAGAAACCCTAATCTTACTCTCCCCGCTGCACGAATAACTAAATCTTAAGCTTTACTTATCATGAAGGATGGAAATAAACAATAATAGAAAAATTGTTAATCAAATGGTTAAGATTTATAATTACTTTTTCACTTTAAATTTTGATCATTTGATTAACAAAATTTTCATCATTCATTTTTATCATTCATACCAAGCAAAACTTTAGTGTCCACTGTCAAAATACATCGGTTTTTTTTCACCTTAGGCTAGTTCTCTATGTTGTCTCTTCCTTTTTTTTCTTTATGCTTTTTCGTTTTTTTTTTTCATTTTTGTGTTTAGGGTTTTGTAGTATAAAGGTAAACTACACTAGATATTGTTGAACTTTTAGTATTGATTATTATACTACTAAATTTAAAAAAATTGTACTATTTTGTACTAAAATTTAGTTTGATCTTCAATTATATCATTGGACTATTAAAACGAATGATGTGTACAGATTTTTTTATCATGGGTAAGGTGAAAATTTTGACTTCTTAATTTAACAGTAAAAATTTGACTTTTTGAAAGGTAAAATTTTTTTACAATTGCCTGAATTAGAAGGTATGAGTTGAAGTTTGAGGAAGCTCTTTAAGCTTCGAAGTAAAGCAAGGATTCTGTATACGCAGGCTCGTGATTTTAGCAGGCTGCAGACTAGATTATTGTATGTTGGTCTTAGAGGAACCGCCCTTAAAGTTCCATGGCACAAACTCATTTAGTTGTCCATGCGTATACCTAAGCATGTTGTTATTAGTTGGATGACTATTCTTGGTAAGTTTCCTACTAAAGATAAGCTCCTGTGTTGGGGATTCAAATCGATAGTTGTTGTATCTTATGTGATCGTGCTGAGGAGACTCATAAGCACCTATTTTTTATTGTGATCTGTCAAGAAAGTTATTGGAGGAGATGTTGAGTTTATGTAATTTGCGTCGTTGCATTGGTTCTTAGGAGCAAGAACATGAGTGGGCTTTTACTAGGTTGAAAGGTAGATCTTTGCTTGTTTGTATCTTGAAGATTGCTTGGTCTTCTTGTATATACTTTGTATGGGAAGAAAGGAACTATAGGATTTTTCGTGGGCAGCGTCAAAGCTTTGAGGATTTGCTGCTCAAAATTAAAGAGACTATGAGGCTGAAATTTTCTGGTACTAATTTTGACATTGTTGATATTACTAATAGTCAACTTTGTATTAGTTAAGAAATTACTGTATAGAGAGGTGGTATAGTTTGTAATAGTTTTCTTGTAGTAGTATTCTGCTTTGAGCATAATAAAAGCCATTATTTATCTAAAAAAATATACTGGTCTACAATCGTAATAACGTCTCTTATATAGTGGTAGCGGCTCCGTTTGAGATCACGATACCAAAAATTATTATGTACACAATAATATTATTTATTAAAAAAATTTACGATTGTAGCATCCGCAATAATTATAATAACATTCGTTATGTTCGCAATTATAATAAATACGGCGCAACAAAAAAACGCGATAACAATTTAAATAACTGGTCATTAATGGCAAGGGAAAGTGTGTACAATTGGGTCCATTCTCTGTGGGCCTTGAACAACAATTATTACATCAGAATGATTAGTTACTTCAAAAAAAAAGTAAAAAATTTAAAATTCTTAAATCCGCTCTCAAATGTACAATGTGAAGGGTTTATTCGGCGCAGGCTTTGGCAGCTGATACGATCCTTCTTTAAGCTCGTTTCTTTCTCATACACAAGAATTTGATTTCTTTTTACATATTGTGCTTGAATTTGCTTCTGTTTTTTTAATTATACAGATTTTTAGAAATTTTGGTTTTGTTTGGTTCGGTGGAAGTTCTAATCATTGTTAGACGATAGACTTGACGGATGAGATAAATAGACTTGATGTCGGCCTTATCAGAATATTTTTAAAGCTAGCAGTAAGCATACACTTTTTACTGCACCATAAAGTCCAGTAAAATACTTCCGAAAGATCATATCAAAATTAAATAAAACAAGACCAGAGCATCTGTTATAATTTAAATATATAAAAAAAAAAGAACTACCCGAGATAATAATTTGTCTATAATGGACAAAATTACACGATTAAAAACTTTCAGCCCTGCTTTCATTTCAGATGAAAATGTCCTCCCGTAAGGATATGGTACAATAGTTGTTTTCTACCCCACCTCCACCATACCGGCGGCTCGAACACCCGTCTCTTTTTAACTTGCTTTCCTGCAAACAAAAAGAGTAAATTCAAGGGAAATAGTAAGAAACCATCCTCGCACCACACAGTAAGTTTGAGTTTCTGACAACAAACTATATATTGACGGCTAGACTCCGAGAGAAGCTCGAAAACAAATCCTTACTTTTGTTCTCCACGGAACACATCCCCCACTGTGACTGCAGTTTTTCAAAGCTTGAACTTAGATTCGGCCAGTAATTCATCTGAATTTTCAGGACTTCCAGCACTGTTTGCAGGCCGGCTTTAGAAGGAACGACATTCTCCGGTTCACACTCATGACTTTCACCCAAAAGTACCTTTTCCATTGGAAACAAAAAGGAACCATGTCAGAACATATTGCATTTTAAGACTTAAGTTTTAGCTCTTTAAAAAAGGATGTGTGCAACTATGTATACATACCACGAGTGTACAAATGCACACGCAAATCGATTATACGTCAAAGTTAAACAAAAGCAATCACTACGTGGCTTTGTAATTTTTCAACTAGTTCGCTCTTGCAAAATTACTGGTGCATCATAAGTTGATCTATTTATTTACCTTGATCACCGAAGTAGCAGAAGATGATATTGAACGGAGGTTGTAGCTGCCAAAATGAAAAAGTTGATGAGAAGCTTTAATTAAATGATAATCTAAACTATACCTAAGAGCAGAGAATAAACCACAAACCCGCCCTCGAGTATAACCAGCAACTTTCCACCAGAGAGGGTACTCAACATGTGTGTCATCTGTGCATAACCGACAGGAGTCACCTACAATGACAAAACGACTGTCATTATGCAACACGAGGAACATAAAGGACGAACTCAATTTTACAAAATGAGAATTCTAAAATACTCATAAAATGAACCAAAACATACATTTACTCCATTTGATGAATTAATAATACTTGGGAAATAGCAAAACCGGAACTCATTTCCATAAAAGTACGCCACTAGGAATCCAAGCAGGTTCAAGTGAAATCAGAACAAAATGAAAACACTTTTTTTTATAAGAATATTGGCCTCCTTAAAAAACCCCTTCATGACGGTCAAATCCGAAAGATATACAACCGGCAGCGGAAGGAGGAAAAGAGTGCCACTAAACACATTTCAAGTGTTATGGAAAGGAACTTACATCACAGCATCCTAAAGGATCACCACGAGCAGCATCAAATCCAGCTGATATGATAGTAAAGTCAGGAGCAAACTTGGAAGCTGCAATTAGGGGTTTGGAAAAAACATTAATCGGATTAGAGCAATAAATCAGATTATCAACTGATGCTGCTGTATAATTAATAGGTTAATACGTGATGGCCGAGAACAAAATTTACCAATATAGAAATAGGATAATGATAATAGTTATAAAAGGGATTAAAGACACAAATGCAAAAAAAGACAGGAAATCCTCAGTAAACAGCATGCAACAAGAGATTACAGACACTTTGCTCAGTTTCAAGCAATAAGAAATATTTCCATAAGAGGCAGATGTCCTATATTATCACTTTAAAAAAGTACATCGACAAGCTATTAGAAAGAAGCTTGTAGGAACTCTTTACAATTCACAAAGTTAACAATTCTATTCGACTTAACAATTATAGATTTAAAGATTTCATTCCCAACACAATGCATTGACCTCACATTCATAAAGCAAATAATTGCTCTCACTCTAGCTAGTTAGCACCACAACTACAAATTCCATCTTGGTCTAAACAATGTACTTCGACATAGATGAATGCAAATTATACAAACAGGATTAAATATTATAGCACAAAAAGTATCCAAGATTTTTTTTTAATTGAAATTTTGAATAGGGTAGACTTGGGTTTGGTCATGTCAGGTTTAGGCTATTTTGGGTTCATACCATTTTGAATTCAAGTCCTTTTGAGTTCAAATTAGTTCAAGTCATTTTCAGATTTATACAAGATTCCGAGTATTCAGTTGTTTTTGAGTTTAGGTATTCAAGGTTCTAGCAGTTTCAAGTATGCAACATATCCCATATTCGTCTTGCAAATGATAGTTGAAATGCAAAGGTATCTCAGAATAAGAAATAACAACCTATAGGAAGCACAACATGTTGAAATGCAAAAATATAATCATTATCTCCAACTCCGCCACGACTCCATGGAATATTCACACAATATCCTTCTGCACCATTGCTACCAACCTAAAAAAATTAAATCGGGGAAAAAAGGGAGCATCAATTACCCAAGATACATAAATGAATGGCTAAATGCTCAAATCAGGATCTAACTTTATGGCCGATTCTCATTTAAAGACGTAACATAAGCACCAGATGCAGATAAAAGAAAAACAATAGTACCTAAATAGAATTGGAATTGTATAATTATCTAATATTACAAATATTAACGCTAAAAATTACATTAACCAGCTCCCTAGAGTCCCAAGGGCATGATAAAGAGTCAATATTACAATATTAACCCATTTTTATTAATGACAATATCCCCCTTCCTTCTCTAGTCTATTTCAAGGTGAGACATTAATCAATACGTAGCAAAGCAAAAATTATAACTGCTGAATTTTATATAAAATAAATAATCAAGTACCTCTAAAGCTGTCCCAGTACCAGGATAGAACTTTCCTCCTTCATGCCTATGTAGGGATATGTATAATACCTACAAAGAGGTACAAGAAATTGTTAGGGCATAACCTTTGAGTGCACCCAAAAAAAAGTGCAAGATATGCATACGAGACCAGGAAAAAAAGAAGAAGAAGAAGAAGAAAACCAAGGATTTGGTTGGTTAGTGCAGCCTCATATATGCCTCTTAGTTCTTACCATAAAACTCGAGTCAAGATAACAAATTTCGTTTTAAATTCTAGTAGCCCGAGGTTCAGCAGTTGTTAATTGCTGAATTCCAATTACAAAAGCAATATAGCCAATACTATCCTACCTCCTCCAGCAAATGATATTACCAAGAATCAATAGTATTAAAAAGCTTATCCGTATGTTGCAAGCATAACTTTCCGATCAAGAAAACTCACCGATTTATTTTGGTCAAATATCTCTTGTGTACCATTTCCATGATGAACATCCTGAAATAATGAAAGATGGCCATTAACTCAAAATTTCGATGCCCCTACACTTCCATTTTTCCATAAATTCAAAACAATCCAAATCTCCCTCTACAAAGAGGTTAAGTATCAAGAGAATTTAACTTACCCAATCAACGATTAACACCTTCTTTGCCCCTGCAGCCTGTGCTGCTAATGCAGCAACTGCTGCATTGTTGTGGAGGCAGAATCCCATCGCTTGTCTGACACCAGCATGATGGCCAGGAGGTCGAACCTGACTCAGAAGTAAAATAAAGATAATGACAGATGAGCAGAGCATTGTTAGTTCGGCATACGTTGGTAATAAGCATTGAACATATTAAACAGAATATTAGAACTCATACATACCAGAGCAAACCCATTTTGTATGCGTCCAGAAAATATCGCTGAAGCAAGATCAGCACATAAACCAGCTGCAAGTCTAGCAGCCTGTGCTGAATGCTCATTAGCATATGTGTCAGGAGTAAAATAACTGCCAGTAAAAAATAAGCCATCAATTAAGGTTGTATTTCGTTTTAGCATCACTCAAGAGAAATTGACATAAAGCTTACTAGAGTTTGACAAACAACACTGACACCCTCACACTCACATTCCTACTCAAGCACATTTGTGCGGGAAAGAACAGACGATATACCTAGAAAACATTTGGGCGGTAAGGTCAACAGCTGCAATATGCTCCGACGAATGGGCCTATGGATTCCAAAACATTAAAATAAAAAAGCTTCAAAGACACCCCTTTTAGTAAATAATAAATTAAACAAAATGGCTACTTATATCAACTAAAGTAAAATTATAGAACTGATGGAGCCATATCACTCCAAAATAAAGAATGGTCCTTACCATTTTAAGCTCCTCCGGAGTGATTTCTCTAGCAGGAATTGGGCAGCACTTTCCAGGAAATATACCTGTACATGTTAAAAAATGCAATTTAATTACGTCAGACAAATCAAAAGCCTGAAAATATTAATGTCATACAAAAAAGACAAAAGATCAAAATACCAGCAGCAGCAAGGCTAGCAGCAATAGCTCGAAGACGATCTGGTCTTTCTGGATGTGGGTGTGACTTCATTTCAATCTACGTTTACCAAGCAAGCACCAAAGACGAGTGCAAACAAGTTGGACACAAATTCCACAAAAGTAACAAAATATGAGCAGCAACCACAACGTTTTTTTTATAATTGCAGTGATACTTGATCAAATACACCATCCAATGGTACCCCGCAAGCGTAAATACAAAAAGAAAAGGAAGAAAGGGAAGAAATAATTGTATGCCAGTAGTAAACAAACCAAGATTGACAAAAAATGCAAGTAGAAAAGTATCAATACCAATCAAAACTTTAAAGAAAGAAATAGAAAAAGTGCAACAGAAAAATTTGCAAGCAAACAGAGATAGATTAAAATAACTTACAAAACTTTCCCCACACTGGGTACTTATATTTGAATTCTATACATTAATTTTATCATGGAAGGGTGTCAAACAACCATAAAAATATCATTCAAATGGAGGATTTTCGGGACGCATATAGCATATGGTGGCATACCTCTGAGTGCAGCAACATTCTATCATCAAACCCAACTGCAGTGGAACAGTTTGAAGCTGAAGCCTCTGACCAAAAATCTGCATCAAGAAGCATAGACAGATTAGGAAGATTTTTGCCTATCAAGAGAATATTATAAGTTTCAGATTGTAGAGGAGTAGAACAATTCAATAGATATGCGAACTACAGAGCTCAAAATCTGATTAAAAGAAAAAGGATACATAGAGCTGGAAACCTCAGATACTGAATTTCACAATTTTTATCAGGAATATTGTGATAGGACTTACTTCATTCTTGAAAATATTACTTAATATGATTACAATGTCAGAAAGAAATTCAGGATTCAGGTCAAAAATAGAATATAGAAGTAAAAGTCAACATAAATAACCTAACTTACAGAAAGTACATTTCTACTACTTAAAAGTGTGATAACAAGAGGAGAGGTAGCAATAATGCATAGTGATGGCTTCACATTAACAAGAGGAAAGAAAAGTAAACATAAAAAAGTAGGGCAGTCCTCTTCGAAGAGAACCACATGAAAATATTATTGAATAGGCTCAGCAGAATGCAGTTACCTTTGTCTCTCGCTCTGGCTTCTGATTCAACCTGAATATATTCTACATCTGGTGAAAAAGGAGACGCATAAAACCCATGCTTCAGTATGCCAGATTCTTTATGTTCCCCACAGATCTGCACAGATGAAAATTGCTATATCCTCTAGAACCAAAAATCATTAATAAATGTGAAGAGAATTGAAGATTTCAGAAATCATGACAGGAAGTCTATAACGAAACATACTAAAAGAGGGGTGTGGATTAGTGTCAAGAAGAATGAAAAAAAAAAAACTTACATCACAGTGGAAAACATCATCAAGGTTGACCATTGTGCAGTTTGTACAAAACCACTTGAAAATCTCTATGTGCTTTTGTACGGGCTCCCAGTCACTGTCATCCTCATCATCTTCATCAAATGCATCTTGGTTGTTGTACATATCCTGCAAAGTCAATTCCTTCGGCACCCTCGCCTTTTTCTGCAGACAAACCTCAGAGCTAATTCAACACTTGAGAAGCAACATAACAAGAACCAACATCCAATGCAACTATATCATTGTAATTAAAGGAATTCCTTAAGTGTTATGCTTACAGAAGCATTGTCAAGCTGTGTGTCTTCGTCTACATTGGCAGTTAAATCTCGACCAGATGTTCCTATATCCCCTTTGGCATCAGAGCCATTATGACAAGAAGCTGATGCGTGCTCGTCGGATCCCAAATGTTTTCTTTTAAAACCTTGATTGCTCTCAGTCCCCCCATTTGTCACACAACTCACTTGAACTGTCTCGGAAACCATATTGATTTCAGAGTTCAATACAGAATTCTGCCAGAATCATACCTTCAGTAAAACTCCAATCATCTGCCAATGAAAAAAAAACTCAATTAATACAAATTACAAGGGGCAGCATAAGAGAGCAAAAAATATGAAATTTGAAAACAAAAATTATAATAGGAGGGAAAATAACAAGACAAACTTTTCAGATTTGGCAAAATAAACAGTAGAAGAAGAGATAAAAACACAAATTTCAAAGACATCAGGCTGAGAAAAAGAAAACAATTAACTCAGAATTTTACATTATTTCAAACAACATAAAAACCGAGCATAACTAAGCTATACTATACATCACATTATACCAACAAATAACAAATAAAATAAGAGCAAAAATTATAAACTCTGAGCTAATTAAAACTACCAAGGCTTTAAACTAATTACAAAAAAAAAAGTAAAAATTAACTTTTTCACTCAACAAGTTGAGCACAGAAACTGAGATTTAAAACAATTTAAAAAAAACTCAGCTACAAAAAAACTGAAGGGAAATGTACCATAGAATAAAAACCCACATAGTAATTCATAATAAAACGAAGAATTGGAATTCTAAGACTTCATTGCACCTAGAAGAGTGGCTCTAGTGAGATTATTTTTTAAAAAATATATAAAAATAAAAATCTTAACCTGCATAAATACATACAGCTCGTTGTGTTGTTTAATAAAAAAGACGAACTATAGAAGGAATACAGAGGCAAGAAGGGGGAAATGAAGGTGCAAATTAAAATAAATAAATACTTTCTTCTGTTTTTTTACCTGGCTAGGGCAAACCGTGGAGGGTCTCGCAATGTAAATTCGGTACTTTTGAGGGAGGAGAGAGGGTGGGGATTAAAATACTAGTATTGCTTTTATTTTTAGGTTAAACTTTATTTTTGGTCACTCAACTTTGTCCATGCTTCTGTTTTGGTCGTTTAACTTTAAAAGTTTTCATTTTAATCACTTTTCTATTCTTTTTAAGTTTGGGCTCTTAATTAAGGGCGAGCAAAACTCGACCTGACGCGAAATTTAACTTAAAAAATCAAACAATGTGAGTTATAAAGTGAAACTCGAATAATTTAAAATTTTTAATAATTAATCAAAATTGATTTTCAAGTTCGAGTCTCTCAACTCTACTTTATATATATATATATATATATTCATTTAAATTGTAATCAAATGATACTATAACATTATATATTATGATTAAATTTGAAGAAAAAAAACTCAACTGAAAAAATTCAAATAAAATTTGAATTAAGTCAACTCAACTTAGATAAAATAATCAACCCCTACACCTAGCCATCCGATTGTTAAAAATGTGTTTGAATGTTATATATATTTTTTTGAACAAAATATGATACAAATTTTATTGAATATATATAATTATTATATTATGAATTAAGATCAACTTACACAATATAAATTTTTTTAAAATTTACACGTATTCTGGATCGTTAAATGAGGGGAATAGATGGCTCATATTAACTCCTTACTCTTTTTTTTCCAAGTGATAATCTTCACATATTTACTATTAATCTCATTCATTCGTTTCAATCATCCAACAATCCAAAGAAGGTGTAAAACTTAAAAGTTTGTAATTAATCACTATTTATACTATTAAAGGAACAAATGGAAAACACTCGTTCTTTCATTTAAAAAAAATACCGTCCCCTGCAACATACACCGGACATATATAGGATGGAAACATGGTTCATTTGGGGCACTATATTTAAGTGGGGACATGACCCCACAAAACAGCAGAAAAGGACAAAACTGTGACCCCCCCGATATTGGTATACAAAAAGATTTACTCTCCTGAAAGAGCTTTTGAGGTTATATAGATAGATGAGGCATATAGGTTGCTCATTTCCTGTGCATCCTGCAAAATAAATGACAAATTATGAACTTCTATAGCAATGCTTGAACGATGAAATGTATTCCTCGACTCGACGATAGCTTTCTTCGGATACCTGGAAGATGAAATATGTTTCTCGACCAAAGCTTTCTGTTCGGCGCTGTAGGTGTACCATCTTTCTTTGCCTGCAACTGAATCCTCGACCTCGACGTCTGTACATTAGACAAATGAAATGGCATTTCCGTTGACAAGCTGATGAAACCCGAATTTTGGATAATCAAGTATAGGACAAACCTTGAAGCAGAATATCTGTTTCGCCACCAGAGTAGCCGCTCAATCTCCAGAATTTGAAAAATATGTAACCACGGCCATCCTGAAATACCGGCTCTGATCTAACGGCGTCTAATCGACAGTCCTCTTTGAGCATCACTTGATTCATTTGTGCAACTATTAAGGGGATTGTAACAACAACAAGCATTAAGGCATGATTAAGTGATTCGAAATGTGGTCCGAACAAAGTGAGCATAGACAAATTAATTATGTGAAACGAAATAATACTAAACTAGCTAATGGCTATGATCCACATTGAATCCATATGTGGAATATGACAATGACATAGGACACCAACAAAGAATGAACTAATTAGTCACAGAACATACCCTCCTCATCCACTGTCTCAGATACTTCCAATGTTTTTTTTGAGGAATCAGACACTTCCAATGTACTTGCAAGAGTTTGTGCCACTTCAAGAGTTTGCGCCACTTCGGATTTTATTCTTGAAATAAGAGCTTCATTCTCTGAAATGGAAAGAGGAGCACCATTTTTCATGATAATAGCTTTGGCTATCTCATCCTGCAACTTCTGTTTCATCTCTTTTTCCATTTTTCTCTCCTACAAAAAAAACGATTAGACAAGCATAAACACTAGCATTTGCTCGAGCTAAGTTGTCATATTGATGCCCTTACCCTCTCCCTTCGAGTAAAACGTTTTACTTTTGCTTTCTTTTCTTTTGCAACAAATTTCGAGTTTTGTTCATCGATCCAGCTTCTAAATTCTCTGAAGGGAAGAAAGTGTTACTCTTTTACATAAGAATCTAAAAACAAGAACGCAGCCGGAATTTAATGAAGAACGTTATAACTTACGCGGTGCCAAGAACTTCATCACATAGAAAAGTTAAGAGCCTGAGTTTTTCAGAGGAATTTAATTTCACATATCTATCATCACCCGCATCTAAGCAATCTGACAGCGACTGCTTTAATGGAGTTTGAGAATCACTGATGTATTCTCCAAGAACTTGAACCCATGAATTTTCACTTAAATCCTGACTAAAGCAAGGATACCTGCAGAAAGATGTATGTAATTCGGATGATCGATATACCAATTAAAATAAGGAACTGAATGTTTATGACTATCATATTTAAGCATGCATACTCTTTTCCGAAATCCTTTTGTATCATGGAAAGCAGTTGAATATGAAACTGCACAGTTGCGGCATAACGTAGTTTGTGTTTGCGCTTGCTTTTTCCGGTAAATAACTCTCTAAGTAACAGCTGAGATTGTCCTTTGTTCATATTGAGAACCTAAAACCAACCAATATATCAGATAAAAACCACAGAAATAAGCATACTTTGTATCATAACTATAATCACCACAATGTAAATAATTAAACCATTGAAAATTTTCGAAATCTATCAGATGACATCTACGAAAGAGAGCAAGTTTACCTCTCCAAAAGCTTCACAAAATTCTAGAAATTGCAAGGCATGGCCAACATCCTCAGCAGGCAAGTCAATTCCATTAATACAGTTTAGTAATGTGCCTTGAGGCAGTACGATATCGTCATCAGAAGCTTCACTTTTGACTTCTTCATGTTTCTTCTTAGGATTTGGAGACTTACTAATTGGCTTGTTTTTCGCTATGGAGTCTGCATTGTTTAGCATTCCATCTTCTTCGTGTTCACACTTCTTAGGGACCTTCATGTCAATTAGTTGGATGGCAGTGTTCCTGTCAGAAATCATTTCTCCTTCGGACAAAGTCTCATTCGAGGTTTCAGACTTTTGGGTTGAGAAATCAGCAGCATTGCCTTCGGAGGCGATTTCCTCACTATTATTGCTTCTCAGTCTTTTCGACTTGGTATTTCTAGTTGCAGCCCTTTTATCATTGGATTGTACCGAACCATTTGACCCTTTATAACTACTTTCCTTTTCGTTGTTGCCGGTTTTTTCCATTCCAGATTCCTGTTAGAAAATTTTAATGAACATTCATTCATTTTATAAAGGCTTTGAAGCAATAAAACAGATGAAGAATCCCAATCAAACCTTATCTGCAGCTTTTCTTTTTTTGGACAATGCAGTTGCATTGTTGGTCTCTTGAGAATCTGTTCTTTCAGAATCCTTACGATGCAGCATATCCGAGACCGAGGCAAACCCGTTCGCCTTTGCCGCATGTGCGAGTATGCCAGTAGGCTGGTGACCTCGCTTCTTCCTAAAGATAAAAAAGAAATTCCCATTTGGATTGCCCCATAGAAACACAAATAACAAGCAAATATTTGCAATCCATAAACACATTACTCACATGCAGAAACTACAGTTGCAAATTCCTCTACATCTCGGACAAGTCCAATCACTTAACAAAGCCACCTCCTCAGCCTTTTCTCCATATCTGACAGAAATTAAGGGGAAAAAACAAGTCTTATTGTTAAGATCTTGAATCTTAACAATGGAATTTTATCTAAATAATAGCAAGATCCAGCAAGTCTGTGAATGTTTCCAAAAGGTAAAGTAGCTTAACAGGGAAACAATAGGAGAAAAAGACCTGTTCATGAGGCATTTGTGACAAAAATGGATGGTACATTGCTTCTCATTAATCTTTCTCTTGCATGATGCTGCAAAATCCACTGTTTTTTGTCTACACTGCATCATTTTTACTCCAATTTTCAACCCATGTAGTTTATTTTCCCTAAGGAAACAAAAAAATTGATGAAAGACTGAAAAAATAAATTAATTAAAAAGGTACCTGGTGACAAGTCTTGCCATTCTTAGAATCATAGATTCGGTTATGGATGAGTCGAACTCCGGGAGAACTGTTGCGGCGACGCTTTGGACTGAGTTTGGGATCAGTTGACTCAGTAGGTCGAGTTGTATCGTTGGTGTAGCTATTCTTCTTCGTATTCTTCTTCTTCTTTGATGAGGGAGAAACAGCCATCTGAATTGCAAGATCTTGATCAAAAAAACTGAATTGCAAGATCACTAAAACTTTTGCAATATGTACTTAAAATGTTTGAATCTGTTCATTTCGCTTTTAACTTTTTATTATTATTATTCATTTTAGTGGCTATTGTTTTAATTATTATTTTTTGTTTTGTAGCGAAGAAAAATGTAATTAACATTTATTTCTATTCGACTCTGGCGGGAAGAAAGAGAAAATGGAAATTAAAGATGAGGGAAAAACCTGAGTGGGCTTGTTTTGGCAAAGGCCCATCTATATTTTGCCTTTTCGTTAATAATTCAAAGTGTTTTCTGAACCGAACCGACGATTGAATCGGTTAAAGGTAAAATTAGATATAAAATGAATCGTTATGTACCGTTAAAGAAAAAAAAAAAAACGACTTAAAAACGGTTGAACCAATTAAAAATCATATTCTAAATTTTGTGACTTATAAAATATTTTATTTAAATATTGTTAAATCAATTGAATCGAAAATCAACAGCCTAACCGATTTAACTATTAATATATATGTATATATTTGATGTCTAGTAGTCACATGGGTATAGTTATATTGAGATCGAATTAAGTCGGACGCCTAAACGAAAGGCAAATCTTTCCTGATAATGTTTTCTCGTCCACAAAATTCGAACTCGATATTTTACTTAAATAAACATTAAATATATCACCTGAGGAGTAGAAGAAGGCAAAAAGAGAAAAATAGTCAAAAAAATGATGGCATTTGTAAGTGATAAATTACAATCAACCAAAACAATGCTCTCTCATTTATACCATCCAATCAATAAATTATAAAATTATGTCAGCCACTGGTGTAATTTAAGAAATAGTTGAACAGACGCTACACTTATATCACACCAGCATATTAAAAAAAAGGGTAAAATTCCATTATTCTCGATGTAACAAAAAACTTCATTTCAGCAGATCAGTGACCTTGCTACTTGAGAGTCGTATATCACCATTGTCTGGTTAACCATCGATCGAGTATGTCCCTACACGAAAGCCGCATTGACGAGAAACTTGAAGAATTAGTACAAATCTAAACTTGAAATTTGAAAGATGAGCAAAAATTCAAGTAAAAGATAATATGTATTCAAAATAAACAATATATATTCCTTCTCATTCTTCAAACCAAGTCATATGTGTGGCTAACAGTTTGCTAAAACATGAGAAAAACAACACTCCTGCCAAATGTGACATTAATGAATCTAACTCAACTTGCCTATTGAATACCACATGGAGAAGAAGCACAACTATTCCGGTCCCGAAACTCAACTTGCTCTACAACACAATCAATTGTTCAACCACTTCACTAAAACCAATTCCGAACAGTAGAAATAAAAGCAAGATTAGCAACTATAATCCAACTCACAAGGCAAAAGATTCAAATCAAGTAATGTCTTAGTTTTAAGATTTTGGCATTTTGCCTGACAGAAAGAATGAAAACTTGCTAATCTAATGGTTTAGCTAAAAAAAATAGGAAAGTGATAATGAAGTTCAATCATCGGATTAATAAGACATTCTTAACTAAACAAAGCCTAAGAAAGAAAGAAAAACATGCTCCCAAAAGATAGAATTAGGATACTGAAGATGTCGAAATTATCGGTCAAACAATGCACATGAATGGTCTATCATTACTTCACCATAGAATGTTCGATATACACATAATAAGCGGAACAATCATGTCCTCTTGTTAGTTTCAGCTCACATCTGGTGGCTAAACCCAATTCCATGAAAATGAGAACTTCAAATTCATGACAAAGAAAATGAAAATGTCCTTCATTCTCTATTTCTCTAAAACAAAAATGCAGTTTTTGTTTTATCCTTCTCTTCTGTTCTGTGCTGTTCAAGCAGAACAATGTTAAAACTCTCACCATTTCCACACCATTATCGGCAGGCTCAAAAGACCAAAATGAATCAAGACAATCTTTATGTCATCCCAAAACTTCAAATTAGTAAAGGAAACAAAAATGTTCATCAACCTATACTTATCTAAGACATAAATGCAGCTTTCGCTTTATCCTTTTCTTCTGTTTTGTTTGAGCAGAATGATGATAAAACTCGCCTTTTCCGCCCCGCTATTGACAGGCTCAAAAAATCGAAATGAATCAAGACAACCTTTAAGTCATCCCAAAATTCAATTCCGCTTATTACATAAAATCTCTTCTTAAACTTTTATATCATTTATGAATAAGAAAGTTCCCCTTCACAAATGTAATCTATTTAAACATTTCGATATTGCAACTCATAAAATTCTCACTACACCAGTGTTTTAGCCTAAACAGTCTGAACTGAAGCTTGCATTGTGGAATAGAAATAAACTTGAAATTCAGAAAAAGATAAGTTCTTTGAAAAATAGAAAACAAACCTTAAAAAGTAGGAATTTTGCAATCTTTTCTACCATTTGAGTTTTTTTTTTTTAAATTCAACACTCAATACGCAATCACGAATCACCCACAACCATCATGATTTCAAATATCCCCAGCTTATTATGTTCTAATTCTAAAAAACAACTTAAGAAAAAAGGAGCATTTTGCAGGCTTAACTGAAAAAAAAAAAGAAAAAAGAGCAAGAGCTAGAGGGAATCTTCAAGCTCCTCTAGCTTCTCTCTCTTCTTCAATTCAATTTCATATCGCCTCAATCTCTCCTTCATCTTCTCCTGTTGAAAAAAGAATACAAGGTAAAAACCAATAAGTATACAATCTTTATGAAAACAAATTAACGAACAGAAAAAGACCTTGTAGCTGAGCTCGACGCGGTGCATAACGTAGAAGCCAAGGATACCGCCAAAAATGGTGCCGGTGATGATGCGAACATACCCCCATTTCACTGAGCTCATACCCATTTTTTTCACTCGATTTTGCCTCAGCCCTAACTTCCAGTTGAATAACAATTGCTGCCCTTTTTCAAGTTTTTTTTGTAGATGAAGGTCAAATGTCAAAAAGGAAAGATAACAGATTATGATCATAAACGGTTTTTTGAAATTCTGTCATCAACAGGTCGTTGTAGTATAGTGGTGAGTATTCCCGCCTGTCACGCGGGTGACCCGGGTTCGATCCCCGGCAACGGCGTTTTTCTCTTTTTCAGGTTAAATTGCTCAAACGGTCCTTTTATTTCTTCCCTTTTCTTAGAAGTATACTTTTTAGGTTAAATTTATAAAAAGGTCCTTATACTATGTATTTTTGTTGGATTTAATTCATACGGATTCTAATCAACTAGTGTTATATAATTTTAGAAGTATACTTTTTAGGTTAAATTTATAAAAAGGTCCTTATACTATGTATTTTTGTTGGATTTAATTCATACAGATTCTAATCATCTAGTGTTATATAATTTGATAATTTCTAGAAATTGCAATCAAGGTCTTTATACTCTCTTCTTTCATCCATTTCCTTAGATGTATTTGTTTGGTTAAATTTATAGGCTTAATCGTCAAATAGGTGCCTAAACTATGCTTTTTTTCCAGTTATGTGCCCAAACTATTTTTGGGCTAAATTAGGACCTAAAGTTTCATTCCGTGACCCATTTAAGGTTCGCCGTTAATTTTTTTTGTTAAAGGACATGTGTCACCTCCAAAAAAATCCAAAATTATATTTTAAAAAATAAAATTAATTAATTTTCAAAAATCTCTAAATTTTCCAGATTTTACAAAACAACCCCCAAATTCTAAAATCCCTAAACCCCCAAAATCTAAATCCCGATTTGAGCCGATTTCGTCACCGATTGTCACGTCGCCGCCCAATAAATCAGTCGTCGGACCATCACGACCATTTCCCTCACCACCTCGTCGCCAGAAATCCACCGACATCGTGCGAATCGATGAAATTTTCGAATCTTTCGAACAATTCGCGACGAACGTCGGCAAGAGGGGCGACGAACGACGTGTGGGTTGTTTGGCGAGGGGAGGGTGCTTCATTCTGTCACCGGCAATGTGGCCGGCGGCGGCGGGAGTGGTCGGATTTGGGAGGTTTTGGGATTTGGGGACTATTTTGAGAATGTTTGAAACTTTCATGATACATTTTTATTTTTATTTTCTTTTATTAATTTTTTTTAATATAATTTTGGATTTTTCTGGAGGTGGCGCGTGTCCTTTAACGGAAAAATTTAACGACGAACCTTAAATGGGTCACAAAATGAAACTTTAGGTCTTAATTTGGGCCAAAAAATAATTTGGGCACCTAACTGAAAAAAAGAGCATAGTTTGAGTACCTATTTGGCGGTTAAGCCAAATTTATAAAAGCTCCTTGCACTATGTGCTTTTTTACTTAATCATTGAATTGTAATTTGATCGTTTCTAGTTTTATTTTTAGTCTTCAAGATCAACTTTTTTATTAAAATAATTTCGTTATATCTTTTTGTTGTGGTTTACTAAAAATATACGATGATGTGACATATACGTATTAACAAATATTGTACATTTTTTCTTTTTTCAAAAAACATGTAAAATATTCTCTCGATTATATAAAAATGACAATTTATGCATATCATGTCATCACATATTTTTTTTACTAAAATATGACTTTTTAAATAATTATCAGTTGGTTTATTACGACGAGACCTTAAATATAAAATTGATGGTTCAAATATTAAATATTAATATCGACTAATGGCCACATGATACAAATTAGTTGATCAATAAATTAAATATTATCTGATTATGCTAAAAATAAAACTTTTAAAACAAAAAAAATACAATATAGTGAAAAGTAAGGAATGCAATTTGATTAAATTATAGTAGAGAGATTATATCAACTAAAGACACGTAGTAGAGATTAATCAAAAAAAAAAAGACACGTAGTAGAGGTGCTTCTTATAGAATTTGACCATTGTTCAATTATCCGTTAATATTTTGAAAAATTCTTTTCCTTCCCTGCGTTCTCCTTCTTTCTTCCCAACATCTTTCAAAAGTTTAACCCTAAATATAATGATGAAATCAGAACTTACTGCAACCTTGCGACTTGAACTATGTTTTTGCTAGCAAAAAGTATATACATGGATGAATACGGTTGAAGATACGATTACGGAAGCATCGGAAGGCAGAAAAATTATACAATACTATTAATGGCAGATCTAGATGTATTTTTTAAAGTGGACACACATAAAATTTCAAAATTTTAGGACGAACACAATTTATAAATATTAAAAGAATCTAAGAACTAACTTATAAAAATAAAAAAAATAAAATCAAATATGAGAAGTTTAAAAAATTAAGGTGAACACAACCCACCCTAAGATCCACTTTCATTAGTCACTGGTATTATACTACCTACTATGAAGGATGCATGGAAAGATTATAATGAAATGTATCCAACATAATTGATGGCCAAGAAGGACGGTCTCACCTAACACCTAACATACCCCCAATCTACTCTTTATTCAGTGGTGGATCCACATGCTACCTTGGGTGAGCCTGCGTTTACCTTGAATTTTTTAAACTTTACACATTTAGTTTCAATTTTTATGAAATAGTCTTTAGAATTTTATGACTTGTGTCTACCCTGAAAATTTGAAATTTTTATAATTTATACCCATCTTAAAAAGTGTTTTGATTTGTGTCCATCCTCAAAAAAATTCTGAATCCATCACTGTCTTTATTGCTATTTATTATGACATGAATACTTAGCATTTTTATGGTGCTCGTTTACACTATCAGAAAACCATGAGTTTATTACATAAACTAAATTATCCAATGAAACTTGTCCTAATCACCATCCTCCCTAATGAATGCTACTGACAAAGGTTCTTGAACCACTAAATTGGTGTATTTATGTCAACGCTCGTACCTGTGGATAACACGAGAAATACAAACAGGAGAACTACGTGAATAATATCTAACGTTTGTTTGAATCGTGAATACAATAATAAAATATTTATTTAGTTAAGGTTTTCATTGACATCAGTCTCAAATTTATTACTTAATTTTCAGGGGTTATATACTTATATTTCGATTCACAAGTTATTTAAAAAATACTAAACTTTAAAATTTAGCCATAAAACTTAAATTATGCACCATACAATCTAAACTCATAAACCCTAAAGCATAAAAACTTTTTTTAATATGCTGATGTGATACAAGGGTAGCATATGTTCAACTTTTTTAGTATTTTTTTAATAAGACACACACACTGTGCAGAACTGAAGCTCGAACTCAAATCACCTGGATGAATTACATCATTCTTTACGACTGGAACGACAAGAGGTGAGCAGTATAAAAACTAAAATTTACACAAAATTATATATCAAAATATTTTCTACTTTTTAATCAGCGAAAATATACATTTTTAAATGGGTGAAAAGACGGATATGGGTATGGAGAAAAGAGAGTATAATTTGGTACGCGTCATGTAATGAGAGAAACAATTGATGAATCAAACGCCTGCCGACATTGACGGAATCGCTCCCAATGCAATGGGTTTGGGAGTTTGGGTTGGGACCCATATGGCCTTTACGTACACTATTACATTTGCGATACATCGCCAATGTTCGGAATAATTCCGTAAGATTATAATTTTAATATTTAAAAATACGGTTATATTCTAAGAGAATTTTATCGTATATATATATATTCTAAAATTTATTCATTTTCTTATTTTTAACTCAATCTCTGCCAAATCAATAAGGTTTATATCAAATTAAAAATTATTACAGAATTATAATTTATATTTTAAAAATATTATGCGATATATATAATTACTTTTTTTATAATTAGAATTAGAAAAAGTATGCAACAAAATTCCTTCATATAGAATATATAAAGCCTACGTGTTTCGTTTCACTTTTTGTTTCGTTCACTATATAAAGCCCACGCGTCGTGAATCTTGTCCGACTGTCTTACAACAGTTGACGACGACCATTCCAATTTTTTTTGGCGGGTCCCGCGTGTCTCACGTGATCTGTTTCCTTCCCTCTCTTTTTTCATCACTTCCCAAACAAAAGTCGTGGACGCCACTCGCCATTACCCAAACCAAACAGGTTTTGATCACGGATGGCATGTCTGAATTTTTTTATTTGATATTCTAAAATAAATTTAAATTGCATTAAGTACTAATTTTAATAACGCTAATTCAAAATGTAAAAATCTTTTATTTAAGCTGAGCTACTGGCCATGAATTAGTTAGTTGATAATTAGTGCTGGAGCTTATGCTAGTATTATTTGGTCAACAAGGTTTTGGTTTGTATGAAAAAAATATATTATCTGAGTATTTAACTAAATTAATACTAATATTAAGATAATTAATTAGCAAACTATATAGTTGATGTCATGCTTTGTTCATTTTTAAAAATAATTGAGATTGTGGCTCTGGGTTAGCTCTCCGCTGTCCGTCCCATTCACGTAAAATCAAAAATCACAGTCGCCACGTGGTAAGCATGCATGCGTTTACATAATTGCATGAACATAATCTTTCTAAGAATTTAACTTATATTCTTCAATTTACTTATTTTAAATATTCGTAATTTAATTATATTAAAAATGAAATTACTTATTTGTTTGGAATTTATTTGCCACTATAAAAAAAGTAGTAGTACTGCTAATAATGGTAAAAATAACCTTAAAAATTCCTATTATAATAATACAAGCAAACTTGATTCATTATCTTAATTTTTACCAGAAGTAAAAGGGACGGGTAATTAACGACTAATTAGTTATTTATTTACTCTCCTTTTAACATTTATGAGGAGAGAACCCGACCCGATTACTACCCAGATCGTAGCTCACACGTGTCCCTTGCTGCTGCACGTTCCCAATTATAGACAAAGACGACGACGTAGGAGCGAACGCGAAGCAAAACGTGCCCGACGAGTCCACCGGTATCAAATAATTTTTCGCCGGCAAATTCAGGGACTTTCCGCCGCCGAAATCAAGCGCCACCGTCGGGACCCTAACGCTGCTCCTAGAAGACAAGTCGTAGCACGTGTCGAATAACGCCACCCCACCGGCCTTCGGCAAGTCGCGTGTTAAACTCACGAACGCGTCTCGGAGTGCGTTGTAAGCCTGCGTTTGCAGCCGAGTTATGGCCGTACCGCAGTCTACGATCACCCCTCCGTTTCCAGATTGGTCCATGTTGAAAAGGCCCGGAGGGAGTTGAACCTGCCGGCCACCAACGCTGAACCCGGTTAAACCAACGAAATAAAAGGTATCCACCTTTCGGCTCCTTATCAACGGAGCGATCACTGAGTCAGCCGGAAACCCAGAGTTGAAATCCAAAGTCGACGAGCCGGCCGAGTCACGGTCCACTAAACAATAAGAGAACGACGTCGCTTTGATCTGTGATGTCAAAGACAAGGGTCCACCCCCGAGCCCAATCAAACCGGCGGCTGCAACGAACAAGCCTTCGTTAGTATGCCCACAACCCAAAGCAACACCGTTGATATTACCGGAGTTCCCGAACGACACCGTTTCGGTGACGAAATCGCCCACCGTGTAAGACCCATCCCCGTACGAGACTTGGTAAAGGCATTTCCCGCCACGGCAAGCCGAGACTTCAAGAGAAGAGCATTGCCTTGAGTCGCAAGAAACCGGGTTGTAACTGGAGGAAGCAGACGGGTTAAATATCGGGTCGGATTGTTGGTAACATTCCGAACAGGGCTCACATTGGATCCAATTAATATCACTTCCGGTGTCGAGAACCATGTAGAATTGTTTAGCCGGGCTACCGATTCCGACCCGGGTAAAATATTCCCCGCTTCCTAGACTCGTCCCGGAAATAACAGGGGTGGAAAGCGACTCGGGTTCGATCTCGGTGGGAACAGGCTTCATCTCCGATTTGTGAACCCCGTTGACAGCAAGTTCCAGCTCGGAAGTCAGTGAGTTGACTCGGGATGAGTCTCGTTCGAGTCGGGATAGAACAAGGTTTTTGTAGTCAGTGTGATGGGTTTTGTACAGAGATCCCCGAGAGTGAAGTGGAACTGAGAAAACAGAACCAGAACCAGAGGAGGAGTTGAAGAAAACGGGTCGGGTTTCGGAAACGGAAAAGGGTTCAGAAGATTGAGGATCGAAGGAAAGAATATGTTGAGCTTGTTTAAGTGAAGCAGAGACGTCGAGTGCGGCGGTTGTTGGCGGAGGGGAACGAGCGAGGGAGAAAGGAAAGAGGAGGGAAAAAAGGAAGGAAACGGAGAAGAGAAAAGAAAGGGTTGAAGAAGGAGAAGCCATTGTTTTCTTTTTGTTTGTTTGTTTTAGAGAATGAGAGAGTTTAGGGTTTGATATAAAGAGAGAGGGGAACGTCAGCGTCAGGCTCGTTGGCAGACATTAAAAGCTTAAGGGAGAAGCAGCTGCCCACTGTGAGTGTCAGAGCTTTGAACATTACTATCTATGGTTGTCGGTCTTTTCCTTCGTGTATAAATAAGACTTATAAATAAATAAAGGGTAATCTTCACCAGTGGTCTTTTTCGTTTAGGGTGTGTTCTATTTTAGTCACTAGAATTTAAAAAAAATTATTCTGGTCACTTACGTTTAGAATCGTTTCTATTTTGGTCCATTGGCCGTTAGTGTCCGTTACTTCAAAAATTTAGTTTCTAATTTAACCCCCAAACTTTCAAAATTTTATTTTTCACCATCTTCCCCAAAAATTATAAAACTAAAACCCTATAAAATTAATTCAAAACCCTAACCTCTGCCTCCCCTCCCCTATAAATTCATTGCACACAAAGAACCCAAAAAATCACACAACCGAAAATTTGTATACAACAACGTAAAACCATTGATTTTGAATCTTAGCACATCCAAATCAAATGTAAACTTCTGCAAGAATCCAACACAAAACCCACAGACTCCGGCTACGAATTTCCTTTTAAATCTTAGCATATCCAAATCAAATGTAAACTTCTGTAAGATTCCAACACATATAACCCACAGACTCCGGCTACAATTTTCCTTTTAAATCTAAGCATATCCAACTCTAGTTGATTTTAGAATTCTCATTCCTCATCCTACATACTTACCATTTACCAAAGTTGAATATTTTAAACTTTAGCACAAAAATATTTTCAACTAAGGAGGTCATCTCAAATTAGTCTTTTGCTATCAATTTATCAGCCTTTTACCATACACTACATAAGGTCCCCGGCTGCATATTGTATGTTATGATTCATGTGTCTAATCCCCCCCTCAAATACATCTCTGTGTATGTGAAACTGTACCTAACAAATAATATCACTTTGCATATTGTTGCATTCAAGGTATTGGGAATAAATTGATTTTGTAACGATGAATCTTGTTCTAATCCAACCTTCTAGTAGAAAATTTCATTCTTAAAACATGGACGGCTATGCCAAAGAATTATATACAATATATTTTTAAACAGCTATATCAAATGTTATTTACGGCAAAGAAAGAACTCATGTCACTACTTAGAAGCATTACTGACCTCATCTAATCGTCTTTGCCCCTCAAAGGTGAAGAGTTTTAAAATAATAGCAACAGAAAATCCATTTGAAGATCTTATTGCTTTAAGAATGTCCATTGCTGCAATGTGATCAGAGCTATATCCAGCACCAGCCACCTGGTTACAAAAAAAAAATGAGCAGAAGGAATGGATCTAGCACACTATAACAACCTACAAGAGCATTACATTACAACCAAGAAACAGCTGGGTCAACAGGGAAGTTGGCTACGAATCAGAACACTCTCTTGCTTTCATATGCATTAGCATTTGCAATTTCCAATTTACAAGAGATACAACCGAAGTGCAGGCTCTCGTGGCCTCAGAGTAAAAAACCGTTTGAATCCAACTTCACGAACATTTATGTAAGTTCCATACAGTACAAAAAGCACAATTTACCACCGTAGACTGACTAAACAGACATCTATTCCATAAAACATCAACCATGCCCCTTCTTGAACCTCAAAAATGCCCACATTGGCTAACCGCTAAACCGTCTCTAGTTAGAGGTAAAGCATACATTAGAGACGGAAGAGAAATCGGATAATCAGATCTACTGCATTCTTAGCTGTAAGTCCCATAATATGTTGTTTGAGGAACTGCTGCAACAGGTTGCGGGCCGGGGTTAACCTCGGGGCAGCAGCTGGTGGAGCGTAGCTTTGTTGAGGAAAGGCCTGCAAAAAAATCAGAGGTTCCAAACTAGGAAAAAACAGATTCCAAACTTGAAAGTTGAATGAGAAGAAAATAAGTAAATCTACGTGAAAATCATTCAAAAAATATTGCATCCAATTTTAAGCACATGCTGAAAATGTACGCTTGTTATTATCGATAAAAGAAGCTTACATATCAATGTTTCAAAGTTTAAGCTTTCAAAATCAATGGTTTTGCGTTGTTGTATACGAATTTCCGGTTGTGTGATTTTCTGAGTTCTTTGTGTGCAGTGAATTTATAGGGGAGGGGAGGCAGATGTTAGGGTTTTGAATTAATTTTATGGGGTTTTAGTTTTATAATTTTTGGGGAAGATGGTGAAAAATAAAATTTTGAAAGTTTGGGGGTTAAATTAGAAACTAAATTTTTGAAGTAACGGAGACTAACGACCAAGGGACCAAAATAGAAACGATTCTAAACGTAAGTGACCAGAATAATCTTTTTTGAATTCTGGTGACTAAAATAGAACACACCCTAAACGAAAGGGATCACTGGTGAAGATTACCCATAAATAAATAAAAATAAAAGCAACATAAATCGTGATTCGTGAATTTATAAGCTTTATATAACATTATTTGAATTTGTTTGGACCAGGAGATAACGACCTGCACTAATATTTAAAATAACAAGATAATTTTATGTGGGGTTACAATTTATATCGTTTTTTTTAAATAACAAGATAATTTTATGGGGTTATAATTTTATACTAACTTCTTAGAAACCTCCCCTAATCTATATCTGGCTCCACTATTAGGGTCGGTGTAAAAATTGCTCTTCACATTCATCTTCACCAAAAAAATTTATTTTCATTATCGTCTCGCGACTAACAACGAATATAAAATTTAAAACTATCTCAGTCCCGTGAATCCCAATACTATAACCATTTGCGCTCTACTACTTACTAGGGATGTTAAAAAAATACTCGACATAAATGACCCGATTCGTATTACCTATAAAGGTGGCATCTTCTAATTTAATAGATTTAACTTTAAGTACCTCGCCCTCTTTTCAAAATGTTAATATTCCGATTCCAAAAGAAGATGCACTACACTGCAATAGGAATCGGTAAGGCCATTGGGCTTTGCCTGCACTCCAATTCCAAAATTTTAATATTCGCCTTCTCATTTTTAATATTCGCCATACAAAATCCAAGTTAGCATTTAATGACATGAAGGGTTTGATTGGGGCAATTTTAAGTTTAAGGGCCAATACCGAATCTGATCCATAATTTGAGTATGTCTAATATAAATAATCCAAATTAATTTCCACAATACAATTTTATTTTGGAGTTACAATTATTCAACTATTTCAATCCGTAACTAAATCAATCATTATAAGCACCAATAACTAGAACGCAACAGAAAAGCACCATAAGATTGACAGAGAACTCAGCACCCCAAATTAAGAAAATTACACATCTATATTGCAACTGAGTTTGAGTCGAGTTTAAAAGGGTAAAAAAAAATTAAAAACAAAAACAGAAGGTTAACAGAAAAAAGGACTAAAAGAGATACAATTAATCTAAGGTTCTAGCTAGACATCATGGTGAGCTGATCACTCGATTGTAGGGCTTGGGTAGCGAAAAATCTGACATCAACATCCGGATCCTCGCTCAGTTCAACTAGACACGGTCGGATCGACTTCTCCACCACCTGTTGTATTTATTATTCAATGATTATATAAGCAATACCAAATTCCATATACATAGTAATATAAACACTAGAATTCTACCACATGACAGTTATTAAAACGAAAATAAATATACTTACAGATTGATCGACGATAGGGATAAGCGACTGCAGCACCTTGGCCACGTTAAATTTGATGTTTGGCACCCTGTGACAATGCAATTTTTGGTCTCATAATTGAAGTCTCAAAGTCTGAAGAATTAGGATTTAAATAGTTTCAAATCAAAGTTGTATCAGCATTACCTATCTTTTGAAGCATTAATAACCACGGGGAGAAGGTTTGAACAAGTAATTTCCGCGCCCATAACAGGGGCGAGTAGTGAAATTGCTTGTAGAATGGTCATCCGATACAAATAATGCGGGTTGTTTATCATGTCCAAAACCTGTCAATTGAACCCAGCATCATCTTCAGGTATCTCCCTTTTTCTCTTACTCGTACAGATTTATTAAAAAAACGAGAAGAAAATTATTGTTAGCATAAGCAGACTGACCTGTGGAACTATGTGCTGTAATGCCCACTCTGGTCCAAATTCTTCTGCCAGGCGCTTCACATTATTAGCAGCGGCATCACGGATGGAATAAACCTACAATTATTCCAATGAAGTTAGCAAATTTGAAACAAGCACATAAACTCCATTATTTTTGCTAGATCTCAAAGTTCTTTGCACCTTATCTTTTAACCATTGCATGCAGAGCGCACCAAGTTTGTCATCAAAAAAGCCAACACCCAACTGGCTTGCCAATAAAGGTATGTATTCTATTATCGCAAGCCGAACCCTCCAGTGCCTATCCTCTGCAAGCTCCACGATTGCTGGCAATAAGGACTGGGACAGCAAATCAATTCCAATTACCTGCAATGGACATGTTAACCATGTGAGACAATTGAATATGAGAGAGATTTTCACCAAGTTACCCCTAGTAAGTAGCACTTCCAACCACCCCACCAAAACAAATGATTAAAATATCAAGACGATAAATAATGAAACTGTGGGAAATAAGTGCCAGTCAAATACTATTAATAAAACCAATGACACGATGTCAATCCAGCTTGTCTCGGGGGGTAAGGTTGGTTGGAGATTTAGGTTTTGCAGACTCAGTGCCCTCTCTCTCTCTCTCTTTTGGATAAATCAAGAATATTAATTCTTGGTATCAACTAAATATCCAACAACTTTATTTACTAGGGTTAACGGGCAATGAAGAAATTTCCATCAAAATATCATTATAGATCGGTAGATTGACATTTATGCAAGCAGGAAGATGCATACACATTAGTTATGGCCTATTTAGCTAATTGATCTGAAAGGCTTGTTCATTTTGATGCACTTTAAAAGGTTAAAATTTTGACAATCTGAATCCCTCAACAATCACTATGGTCATATTAGTAACTTATTAGTTATCACGACCAGATGCAAGAGTAACCATGCGGTATTTTCTCTAGCTTAGCAGTTTATAGTCACTGCCTTCCTTTCACTTCTCAGTCAACCATAGAAAATAAGAACCATTCAACCCAAATCAGTTTCCGAGCTAACAGTTCGAACAAAATCTGTTGAAACTGTTATTAATAAAATCTTAAATTGTGTCCCACCTGATTGACTTGATCAAGCTTGCTAATGATATTCAGCCGGACATCTGGAAATTCATCTTTCAAAAGAGAAAGAAATATAGGAAGCAATTGCTCTATAGTCGCATCCTACAACCATCAAATCAGACAACATTATTGCACATATAGAGTGAAACATATCAGAAAACATCATGAAACTTATACTATTTCCAAAAAAAAATGAATTTCATAGAGGTGGACTGTCGGAACACAAAAAGAACAGCGTATTTACCTTCCCTAAAATAGGCGCCATTCCCATTATAACTGAAGCCAAAGCAGAACGAACATGCTGGGATGAATCTGTTGATAGTTCCTACAGCAGGGGACACTAAAAAACTCAGAACATAGCAAGAGTAGAAAAACTAGATTACCACTACAATTGAAGTGAAAACTTGTAGCAGTCAAAGTATTCCTTAAGCATTTTTACCTTCACACAAGGAAGAATGTTCTGAATTGCTAATTCTGAATTCAGAATTCGGCAAAACTTAGTTACTTTTCCAGCAGCAGCTATTCGAACTTCAGCTTCATTATCACGAAGTAGGCGAACATATGCAGGTACTAGGTCCGACCTAAACACGTAAGCCTTACAATATCATTTGATGATAGTTGATATGCACATCCAAAAAAAAGTTCATTAAAAGTAATTTAAATAACTCAGTTTTGTATGAGCAAAGCATGATAACTGATCTATGCCAATTCTATGGATTTCTAATTAAATAGAGAGAAAACATGGAATATCATCAATAGAGATCGAGGAGAATTGGAAGAGGGTAAAACGGCAGAAAGCAGGTGTAACAATAGATGTCAGGACAACAGAAAATATAACAGTCCATGCCACATGATTATAGAGGTTACCTGGTAGGCTCAGGACCAACAGCCTCACACAGTTCATACAACTGATTTGCGACCATGTATCGGACACGCCAAGACTTGTCCTGGAAGCAATAGTAATACCATTAAAAAATAACTCAAAACTATACACCATATTTAAGAATGGGAAAAGGAGAGAACGTGGAGGGGGAAAATAATTAAAAGAACAATAATGTCCACATATCACTTCAAGAAGCAAGAAAAAATGCTTTAAAATTAACTAGAAACCATGCAAAATATTCCCATCAAACACATATACAAGATATGTTCTTCAAATGAACAAAAAACACAGAACTTAAGCTTTGGGGTTAATCAATTTCTAGTACAGTGAATCAAACATATTTGTAAAACAAGATTCATAATACATGGTCTACCTGTGAGAAACTTTATTTGTAAAACAATAATCATAATACACGGTCTACCTGTGAGAAACTAACTATGACCGGGAGAATGTGAGCCGCACAGTCTTGGGGTTCCAACAACTTTCCAAGAGCTGCACAACCCTCAACGGCTAGTAATCGCACAGAATCTTGATCTGCCGAGACAAGAAATTATAGCAAATAAGGATTTCAAACTCTCTTACAAATTATGAACTCAAAAACAATAATGCAAAACTAAATATGCAGAATAAAAGGCATAAATATGAACAAATAGTCATAGATAAGGGAGCAATTCATTCTTTCATTAACAAGGTTAAAATCCCGTAAAGTGCATTATCAGCCTTAGTTATGCTTTATACATGAAACACTAGATAAATTTCACAGATTTTTTGGTATAATTGTTTGAAAAGATTGGAGCAAGGGGGAAAAGGGTTGTGGCTGGGAAGGTAAGAACAGCTTAAATATCAGTTGATCTATTTTTTGGGGTGACTGTCCATGGCTCTTGCTCATAAGCAATAAATATCAAATATGTCAAAAATAGAAGGAAAAAGATAAAAGGATGAAGTTGAAAAAGTACAAAATACAATCATCGGAATTTTCAATACAAAAAAGAAAGGCTTTAAATAGAAAGAGACAGCACGCAACCCTTTTCCTAATTCCGCCTCTTCAAGTTTGAACTTAAATCCATCCCCTCTAAAAGGAAGAAGAACACCATAAGGCTACAAACACTCCCCTTATGATTTCTAACCAGGATTGTTTAACTCAAATCACTTATCCTGCTCTTTTATCCATTTAAAGTACTTTAAAGCATATATTCGACAAAGAATTATCAGCAAAATAAGTAGTCATAATGAAGAATGAAAGATAAAATAGGCATTCTACATACCATCCTGTGTCAAATCATTGAACATAGGCATAATGTCCACCTTCAAATGAGGTGCTTCTATAGTGGCAGCAAATTTTCCAAGATTTGTTGCAGCAGATCTCCTAACCATGGGCATGTCATCTTGGCAAAGCTGACTGTATATTGTTCTTAATTCAGTTTTCAGAGCCTCTGGGGCACTTGGGTATGCAATATGAAACAATCCACAAGAGGAAACTCGAGCTGTAAACCACTCACCAGCAGCCAATCTCTGCATGTTGAAGACAACCCATTCATTTTATTTTAGTGAGGTAAAAATATATCAAGTATAGTAAGTATTACGGCTAAAAACAAATTTGAGTACATATTAAGTATAACACCATTAACTGGTCACTAGGCTTAGGAAAGATCATATTATATACAAAACTTTCTAAATTATATATACACTTCACTTCAGGTAAAAAGGAAAAAAGCACATAAAACAGAAACCAACCTTCAACATTGGAATAAAGAACTCGACCAAGTCCTGCTCCCTCATTTGTGCACCAACTCTACACAACGACTCGACAGCCTTATCCCTCACACACGTTTCCTCAACGATGCAAAGAGTCTCCAACGGAGGCAGCAAAACATTAGCATATTCCACACCTCCAACATAAGGAATGAAAACTCCCAATTCTTCTGCCATAGCAAGGAGAACTTCATCATCATCATCATTGTTCTCACTAAGAAACGGGATCAATTCCTTTCTAGTCCTTTCTTCCCCAAGGGCACGTGCAATCGTAGAGAGCTTACGGATCGAGTTCAAACGAAGCTGAATATCCTCATTCTTTAGCTCATCGATCAACACCGCAATCGGATACAAAGGCTCATCGATCATTGCCATGTTAACTCACAAGATCTTACACCTGTAAACATAACAACAAACTCAATAATCATTTAATCTTATTTCATACTTCCAGATTTTGAAAATAGAAATCACAGTTAAATCCGAACAAGAGTACAGTAATTAACCACGCCCTAAATTATAACAAATTTGGATTAAAAGAGATCCTAATAAATGCTAAGGAAAAGTGATCCAAGTCATAAACAATTCGAAAATTACATGCAAAATCTTTATAACTTGAATCGACTAAAGCCGAAGACCGGCGGGAAAAGATCTATAATTCTTATATGAAATGAAAAAAAAAACGGTACCTTTTTAGGGTTCCAGTTGGGGGTTTGCTCGAAGCTCGATCTGAAATGTAATTTCTATGTAATACTAATTATCATTACCTCAGACATACGGAGCTCTTTTTGACCATTACTTTTATGGCTTAAATATGTGAAAGGCCCCTGTACTATTTTTATTTGAGAATTTTGTTCTCCCTCGTAACTTTGTGAAATTTTGTTATTAAATATTGAACTAACAGCTATAAGATATATACAAATGAACTTTTTAGTTCCGTTTGTTTATAGACTTTATCAATTTAACCCTTATTTTTAAAAATAAAATCATTAATTGAATAATGCAATTTTTTCAATCATCTACATTAACAAAATTTTAAGAAACAAATTAATAAAAGATTATAAATGTAAATAACTAAAAAAATATTTTTTTTACCTTTTTTATAGGTGTTGGGTAAACAATTAAATGTAAAATTGGACTAGATTTTCAAATCAAATATATGAAAAAGAATACAAAAACTTCTACGGGTAAACAACTTGATATGTGAGTGACCAAGATTTTTAAATAGAAAATAGTATAAAAATTAGATTGTATAAAATAAAATATAAAGACTAAATTTTAAATTATGAAATAGTACCTGAATTCTAAAATATTGAAACTGTTTTATCTCTGATAAATAAGGTGGGAATTTTGAATTTAGAAAGGGTTTATTTGCCAAAACGGACACCAACCTTTTTTGTGCATTATAAAATGGGAGAAAATGATATCATGTTTTGGGAAGATATATAAAAATGTCAACGAGAAGCTTTAACCTACTTTATTAGATTATTGGCCAAATTTGATTCAATTAATATTATATCTTTGGCTTTAAAAAGGTAAATTGACAAAAGATGCCCCCAACGTTTGCATGCTTTATTATTTGGCCCCCTATTCTTTTTTTGGTCTAAATATGCTCCCTACGTTTGTTTGTTTTATCATTTAGCTTCATATTCTTTCTTTTGGTCCAAATATACCCCCACGTTTCATTCATAGTCTAAATATGTCCCTGTTAGATGTAAATTGTCAATCAACTAACGGTCAACGGCTTATAAAATTTTTTGACGTGCCATCAGCAGATCTTAATACGTGGCAAGTCAAGTCAGCATCAGTTGTTGAACATCAGTTGACTGACAGTTTCCATCAAACTGGGGCATATTTGGACCAAATTGAAACGTGAGGGGCATATTTGGACTACGAATGAAACGTTGGAGGCATATTTGGACCCAAAAAAAAAATATGAGGCCAAATGACAAAACAAGCAAACGTCGAGGACATATTTGGACAAAAAAATAGGGAGCCAAATGACAAAACATGTAAACGTTGGGGCATCTTTTATTATTTTGCCCTTTAAAAATTACTAATAGGCCTTAAACTAAAGTAAAACTAAAGCAGAGGATTTAAGTTATGAGTGTATGTATACAATCTATGTACATTGTTTGATTCTTTTCACTATCCATTCCACATGAATGCTGAAATATTTTTGCATTCCAGCACCAGATATCAGTGTTGAGTAATCAAATCCTGAACTTGCTGATGTACATTGATTCTTTTTCCTCTAAAATTTCAGACGAATCTAAACAATCTGAACCAAAGGCCGGTGCGCTCTCTTGTTGCTGCCGGTAGCTCGTCGGGTTCCTTGAAGTTTGCTTTCTCACTCAATTCTAAAAAAGAGTCGACGACGTTTTGCAGCCTTGCAACGAATTCAATCAAAAGTGATGTGAATGTTGCCAGTGACAATGCACTTGCATTCTCGTATGTTTTCGACTCTTCCCAAGGAGGCGATGCATCGGCAGTAAATGAATAGGCTGCAGGCCACGATATCTGCTTCTTGAAGTCCTTAGAGGTTGCATCCGGAGGAGGGACGGTGGGGGAGACACCTACATTATTCTGCAGGCCATCCCAACTATTTGGTATCGTAACTGATCTGAGATCGAGTACTGCTTCGCTGAGGGACTTATAACCCAGGACTTTGTGTTCTTCATCATCCATGTTCAATGAATCTTGAGGCTCTGCTGGACTATGTGGTCGGTTTCCGATTTCCCAACTCTCGGCATTGACGAGAAGGTACGATTTTCGGTCGATTTTGTTTTGTAACAACTCTGCAGCCTCGTGTACTTCCAATAGCATATCGATAGGGCCTAACTTCTCCATCTTTTTAACTTTGTTCCCGAGCTCACGCAATACACTAGCACCTGCAGCACCTACCCTCTGAAGTTCATGATAAAAGACTTGTCTCCGTTCCGGTGGAGCCTATACGAAAATTATTAAGACTTGAATAAGTTACCACAACGGCAATCCAACCTCTTCGGTAAACAATCGTAGTGGCAATCAATAGCATAAATTCGAGATACGAAAGACTATGTACCTGTATTTCTGAAAGTATACAGCCATGAAGCGCCATTACCATGAATGCACAATGCCTCAATGCTCCACTTAGTTTGGCATAATTCTTCCATGGATAACCAAGTGACCTGTAAGGACCATGGGGAGGCTCCCAGATGGCAAAACCCAACTTCGGCGTAGGAAAAAAACGGACCGAGAACGGGAATGAATATCAGAATACCATCATTTCATATATTCAGTTGAAGATGTAACATAAACACCATATAATTACCAGAGCTTCCTCTTGACTCGAAGCTTCTACGGCTGATCTATAGCCACTGTAAACAGGATCATCGGAAGCTTGATAAGTTAGAATTTTGGAAGGAACCCTTTCGTATTCAACACAGTTAAGGTACTCTTTAACACATCCTGATCGAAAGTGGAAGGAGAAAAGCATGAGCATGCCATTAATTTCGAATTCTGACGAGATAAATGAATTAGCAGACATTAGGTGCATGCTAACCTTCTAAGGAATTCGCCACACTCGTAAAATTTTTGGCAACCAAGTTGTGAAGATCCTCACCAGCCCAGATCGGGTAAATGCATACATTAATAACTAAAGAAACGCCGGCACCAAGTGCGATCAACAAAAATCGTGTCACGGCTGTATGGATGAAGTCCCCTGTCTTATAACCAGATACTATTATGAAACAATACGTCAAAATAAATACTCGGAATCCATACTCATACGGCTTCATCGTCGGGTATAGTTTTGCATAAGTTGAAAAGAATCCTGGCAACCGATGGCATACAAAGAGAAAACCCTTCAGCGACTCTTAAAAGAGACTACAAACTAATACTATATACTACATGAGATGAAAAACCATGACCACAAAAACCGTACCTATAATAAAGATGCTAATAACAACAACAACTTCGTCCCATTTTCCAGCCAACTCTGACAATTCTGCCATAGCAAGAGCAAGCCCTCCGGCCGATAACGTTCCCAGCCCACGGTTAAATCCTTTGCTAAGAGTTGCTCCTGCAGCAAAAAAAGGGGACCAGAGGATGTAAAGAGAACAGAACATATGTTTCTCTCTGCCATTCAGGATAAATATAATCAAATAAAGCATGATGCTCATTCCTTATTTCTTGTAATCACGTTAAAACTATTAAAAAAAGCCATTCATTCCGGCCATGTCCTCGAGAACCAAATGTTGTACGATATATCTCATTTGACTAGATTAATTCTTGTGATAAAGCTACAACATTGTGGCACCCATAGCAGATTTAGAAAACGACCCATAGACATATATGACCCTCCATGGACCAAATTATGACCTTGCATTGGGCACATAGACATATACAGAAACGGACGCAACGGACGCAGGATTTTATGTTAGAAGATACAAAGTTTTATACTTTCTAAATTATATGGAAATTTAAAAATTTCCCTGTCAAGCACGTACACGCATATGCAGCAAACTGCAGTCAAACAGATGCAGCAGAAGCAAGACGAACAATTGAATTAATAAATTATTATTTATGACCCACATAAGAAAACTATTACTAAAAAGACCCAAATTTTTAAAAAAAAATAACAAAAAAAACAAAGAGAGAAAAAAACGAAATTACCTATACTGAATTCAAAGACTACGACAACGGTGAGAATAGCCCAAACAGCGTACTGACTGAGATCCTTCATGGGTTCTTTCAGGAAAATAAGCAATGAAATAAGCGCCAAAGCAAGACCCATCTTGGCAGAGAAGATAATCTTTCTGGGATCGGATTTACCCATCTGCCATGCCTGAACTGCAACATATTGAACTTCCTTTATCAACACACTCACCTTTTCGTTTATGAATCCGTAAGAAAACCACCGCCACCGCCACCGTCGTTCTTCTCCTTCTTCTTCTTCGTTGGTTAATCCCAACACTGAATACCCTTTTGTTTTATCCCTTTTCTCTAGAAGAGAGTGCCTAAAAGAACCCAACTTTGCAGCCATTGGGTACCAGAAACTTCTTCTGTGTATCGCTGTAGGATACTTTTTCCCCTGTCTGTGTTAAATAGTTGGGGTAAAGTCAAAAGTGAAAGAGATGAGACCAAAGCGTTGGTTGAGGGAGAAGGAACGACGCCGTTGATTGGTGGGTGGGTGACGTACGAAATTACGAATAATAAGTACCCATCACTGGGGCCCACAGAGGCGGCCTGACCGAATCCCGTTCAAGTTCCATTTCAACCGCCCAACGCAGGAGCGGAAAGAGACCTTCATTTAGGGATGACAAATGGGCTGGGCAGGTGCAAATATCCCTCCCCATCTTCGTACTCACTTAAAAAAAAATTATCTACCATATATCCACTATCTACGGCGGTTATAATTTTTAAATCTACACCTGCCCTGCCCACGTGGGTATATTTTTAAATCCATTCTCACACCTATCACTCAATTGGATACCCATTATTCATTTCATACTCGCCTGTACCCATCTATACTCGCCTGTACCCGCCTGGCAGCAACTATATCACATAAAACATGAAGGGATAATGGCACCAATGCCCCATGTACTTTGACAGAAAGTTCAATGTGGTGCCCGAACTTTGGATGTGTTTAATGTGCTCCTAAAATTTTCTTTCGTCATTTAAAACACCCCGACCCTAACACTTTTAACTTGTGATGTGGTATAACTAAATTACACCGATGTAAGTTCTACTGAATTATAGCTAACTAACTATGACTAATTTACACCGATGTAAGTTAGTTATTATGCGAGAAATCTGAGGGTAAGACAGTGCAAAGAGCTAAATCAATGAACTTGAAATTTGAATAAAGAAAACAAATTTTATATTAAATCAGATATCTTCAAAGCCACATAATATGGCAGGTAGCATACGCGAAAGACGAGTGCGGGGTGGGTAAGGTCTTAAATCCGCCACTTACCCACTACCCGCGGCGGGTATGACTTTTTACATTCACACCCGTCCACTAGCCACCAAACTCATACCCATCCCCACCCCAACTGGGGCGGGTACGGAATCCGCGAAACTGTACCCGTTTACCATCCCTACCTTCATTTAGGCCCATAAGGGGTAAATTACATCTTGTCATCTGCATTTTGTCACTTTCTCAATTTTGTCCCTAATTTTTTATGTTTGTTATGTGATACTTCATGAACTTTGTAACTTTCTCAGTTTAATCCATGATCCTTCTGGTAATATAAAACTAAGAGTGTACCAACTTTGTAAAAAAACTATTCTAGCATTAAAGCACTTTTCCAAACCGACCAAGTTAAAACATTTGCTACAAATATTCTATTCCTTTTCTGATAAAAAAAATACTATCTTTTTTTAATATTGGGAATATTTAAAGTAGAACAGGACATTTCATAATGTTTTATGCTTGAATTTTTGTGGCTTTTAATTCTTCAAACCTTTTTTTTGATCGATATTCTTCAAACTTTAGATGTTGGATAATTAAGAAGAGAAATTTTAGTGTATTTTCAAAAAGGAAAAAAATATTTATTTGTGTGTGAACATGTAAAGAAACCATCATTTTTTATCGTGAATTTCCATTATTATAATTCAAATTTATAATTTGAGTAACCAATAATTCAATATTTTAATTAAACATAAAATTACCATTTCAGTAAAATACGAAAAAAGAAATCAAACTTGTCAAATCGTAATTATTTATTAATTTATAATCTCAAAAATATTCTATTAAAAAATATTCATAAGATCTAATCTAATTTTTTAAAATAACATTTATTTTACATTATATTAAAGTAAAGAAATATAGTATATTGTATTATATATAAGATTATCTTATTAAACGTCAATATATATGTTATTAAATATTTTTTACGTTCAATTTAAAAACATTTCTAATATAAATTTTAAATAATTAAAATAAAAGTATAATTATTTTTTAAAAGAAAAATTAAAAATTTCATATAGAATGAAATTTCATATTTAAAATATTAATATAATACAGATAAATTATATTTAAATGATAAACAAACTAAAATAATAGGAAACGTTAAAGATATAAATGAATTATCCTATAAACTTTATTTTTTAACAGAATTTGTTTTTATATCTCATTTTTATAATAATTACCCAAATCTACAAAAAGAGACCATAAGAAACGTCACCCAAATCTTGAATCTCTCTTTTATATATATATTTAGGAATTTTCTAGCATGCGGCCGCCTAATATAAGACTAATATACGGCGTTACCGGAAACATCATAAAAAAATACCGAAAACATCATAAGATATACCGGAAATATGATAAGATATACCGGAAACATGGATTTCGAAAGTATCGATACTTTTGGATATGTTGATTTCGAAAGTATCCATACTTTTAGATATGTTGATTTCGAAAGTATCCATACTTTCGAAATCTATGTTTCCGGTATATCTTATCATGTTTCCGGTATATCTTATGATGTTTCCGGTATTTTTTAATGATGTTTCCGGTAACGCCGTATATTAGCCTTATATTAGGCTGCCGTACCGCAGAACTACCCATATATTTATCTATAAAGCGGAGAGCGACTCGGGCCGCCGCGTCAACTCCGAAATATCCGCTGCTGTATCGAAAAACCCTCCCAACGCCACAAAATCACCGCTTTTACTATGGCTATTATTGTTGCTGCTATTCATATCCGAGTCACCGCCGACTCCGAACTCGAACGATTCGTAACTCGGGATCGGAAACTCATATCCAATCGTTTCCGCAAATCCAACAGCTCCTGGCCCTCCATTTTCCTCCACATCAACGGTCCCAAATTTCTGCTCCTCTCCAATGCACGAAAAATTCAGCGGAAAATCTAACTTATCTCCCGAAGCTTGTAAAACAAACCCTTGCTCCGGCAGGAACTCACCGGAATCCGGTTGCGTCACCGGAATCGGAGCTGGAGTGGGGATCAGGATCTCTTCTTCGAAGCTTTTGATAACCAAGTCCAGTCCTTGAATCTCCGGATCAAGTTCAATGACCGGATCGGAGTCGTCCAGGATATTAAGCAACTCCTCCGGAATACACTTTGCCTCCGGCGACTGAATGTCCCCGTCATCAGGGTCCGGTTCCACGTAAGCAACGACAGGTGAGCTTGAACCGGTATTTCCAGAGTCGACTCGAGCGAGCTTTGAATTAGGGGCCAAATTAGCCTCTGACTCAAAATCCTCAGACTCTACCCGGGATCTCTTGTTGCCGTTGTTATCCTCTACCGCCATTGGAAAAAAGGTTATTAAGTTTTTAAAAAAATTACAAAAAAAACCTCACTCTATAATCTAGTTTAGTTAATTAGTGTTTGGGTAGCGAGAAAACTAAAAAGAAAAGCCAAAAAGCGACGGAAGTGTAAAGTGTGAGAGAAAGAGAGAAAGAAAATGCGGGAAAACATTTTTGAGTTAGAGAAAGAGAAAATGGGGTGGGTATTTATATAGCATTTTCAAAGATGGGGCAGAGTTTGAATTTACCTTTTTTTAACAAATCTTTTAAAAAAGAAAAACAAAATCTTTAAATTGAAACGAAGATAAAGAGAGGCGCGTGCAGAACGCAGGCGAAAAAGGTAAGGGTTGCCCTTGATGAGTCATTCACGGGATTCGCTGCTTTTCTTTTTCTGTCTCTTCATCTTCTATCAGTAACTGTTTCTTTTTTAAATTAACTAAATTTAAATCTAAGACTTCTCACATTTGAAGTCCGTTGTGTGGGCCGCACCGGATAAGGAGGAGGGTGGGGATGGGTGAAGGGAAATTCAGTGGTGGGCCTCGCTTGTTTTTCTTGCAGTTATTTGTCTATTTATTTCAATTTGCGGGGTTTTTTTTTAACAAAAAAATAGTAGTTAAATTTTATTTTAAGAGAAATAATTATAAATAAATTATATCTTAAGTAACAGAAGCATATAGTATATAAAAAATTTAAAAATATATAAAAATTAAATTAAAATTCTTCACTCCATAGAAGAGGGTAAAATCTTCAAATAAAAATCAAGTAACTGTAAAATTTTGACCAAAATACTTTAAAAAAATTTCAATATTCTTCGCTGCAAGCATCAGACACATCACACATCGATAAAAAAAATCATGAAAAGACATCAAACATTGATAAGACCACCGATCATCTTAAGAGAAATAACTTTCATGAAGACAAGTATATGTGTCACCATGACAGATTAAAACTGCGAAAGATGCAGAGATAGAAACTGCGTGCTCATTCCTTTGTGTCCTGGTGGCAAAGGTAGATGTTTATCATCTCTTGGGACCCGGGTTCGAGTACCAGTAATGCATGTAGTGTGTGACGTCTTCAAAAAGACTAAAAAAGTTAAACAGATGCTACCCTTGTATCACACCAACGTATTAAAAAAAACTGCGAAAAGTACAGACATATAAATTGTTATAAAAGCAGACAAGAGATTGGTAGAAAATCATATATAAATATATTTCGTCGAAGTAAAACACATAAAATTAAAAGCAAAACAAAAGAGAAAATAAGAGAAAACAACACACACTCATCAAAATGATGAGATAAATATATTTATAAAATCAATCGACGACAAAACCATTCCTGAAACGAACTCAATACAAAGATAACCAAAAGAATTAAAAAAAACTACCGAGAAAATGGAGAAGGATTCTGCTGGCCATTTTTATATATTTTAGATTTTTTTATTAATAAGGGGAAGTTTTACCCAATTAATTATAACAAATTCCGTATTTTATAGTGGAGTGTTACGTTTTATTTATAATTTTAACTTCAAGTTTAATCAAAGGAAATATATCACTTAAATAAAGTTTAAGTGAATAATAAACTTTAAATTATATTATTTTTTGTAGTTACAAATTTTTTAAGGTCTTTAAATTTTAACCTATAAGTTTTAAACAATAAACTTCAAATTAATTTAAAATTCAACCCTAAATACTAAATTTTAAATTCAAACTTCTAAATATTAAAAATTAACTCGTAAAAAACAAGCTTTAACCACCTATGCATATAATATGTTATCTATTATTAAACCAACATATTATTCTAATTTATAACTTGATTCGAAATTCGAGCTCCAAATACAAAATCACCTAAAACTGAAATCGATTTGAAAATTCTCTAAAAACAACCAACACCGAACACTTAGGCCTTATTTTTTTTTGTTGCTTTTACCAACTTAAATACACTTTTTTAAGCAAAAGAAACAAAAAATACTCTACTTTTAAGTGTCAAAATTTTAGTTTGTCCATCATTTTATCTTCTCAAACTTTAATTTGCCAAAAATTAATTTTTATAGCTTTTCTAAAACTTAGATTTGCCCACCGCAACAAAAAAAAAAAAAAAGCCATAATCTTCTTAAGAACTTTTCAAAGCACACTTCCTAAATCAAAATTTAGGGACTACTGGGTAGCCTTTTGACCAATTTCCATAGCCACGCCGCATGGTCATGCATGGTACACGTCATCACCATTGGGAGCCACGTGTTTTTGCCGCCATGATGTAGCACGTGGAACCGAGACATTAGTATTACCGACTACCTCTCACGTGTATAGAACTTGCCGTTGGGCATTGGCATTATGTAATTACACGTCATACGCGAGAGTGGCTAGTACAAGATGAGGTCACATGACAGGAGACAGTGAAAAATTGGACAAGTGATCAATTTATCACTCTCACCTTTCAACATTTATACACCATATAAAACTAAATTTATGTAACTATTATAAAAATTAATTAATTAATAAATAAACTGAAAATTAAAACAAACGAGACGTCTTAATTGGCATGAATCATACATATATATTATAGGGTGAAATAATTTATCCACGTGCTTACACAATTAGATGGAGATAAGTGTTGAAGACGACTAAGACTTCCAACAACTCAATGTATTCACACCTTTCTTGTGGTTTTACTTCTCTTACAAGGAATCCATTCCCCCATAAGTAATTTCTTGTAATATGTTAATTTTACAACATTATAACGTAGGACTTATAATAGAATATACTTTTTTTTATTAATATGCATCTTTTCGTATTTTCACATTATGCGGTCAAACAGTCAACATATGGTTATTACTTAAAAAATATACCTACAAAATTCAAATAATAATCTCAGTGGACTTGAATTCAAGAAGGTTTGTGGGGTTTAATATATTAATTTTGATCAAAGTGTCTACTTTTTATTGTACCATTATAAGAGATTTTTAGTGAATTTTTTTATGCATTGTATTGTATTATCTTTTATGATGATTAATAAAAGGCTTAGTAGTTAAAAAAATGTCCAACTTATACCTTTTTTCAGTTTGGTGCCTGACACTTCATTTCTTAACTCAGATTAGATTTTTCCGTCAACGTCTATTAAAATTTTTTCTGTTATCAAAATAAAAACATGTCACGTGGCCTATTTTATCTATTTATTTAATTTCTCGTTCAACATCCCCCACCATCTAGCCATCGATTAGAAGCCTAATCGGTCTCTTTTTCTTCATTTTTGGATATTCGTCGATGACACAATCGCCGGATCATTCATTAGTTTTCGATGATAGGATGATGGGGGTTTCAGTAGTGGGGGCCGATAAAGGCAAGGGTGGTCGGTGGTGATTGAATCAGTGGTGAAAAGGGAGTAATTTAGGGATCTAGAATTTGAGTTTGGGGTATCTAAAATTATTGAGTTTTGAGTTTTTTTTTTTATAAAATTAAATATTTTTATAATTTTCAGAAAAATGAAAATGATAGAAAATACCAAAATATGCCATGTGTCATGTTTTTTATTGGATAACAAAAAAATTTAACGGACGCTGACGTAAAAACTCAAACTGAGTTACAGAATAAAACGATAGGCACTAAAATGACAAAAAAAACATTAAGCACTAAACTGGAAAAACATGTATATGTTAGGTAACTTTTTTACTATTAAGCCTTAATAAAATTCAGATATCATTGTTAAAAAAATTCCAATAAAAAATAATATTGTTCTTCCTAAAATACTCTGCCTACGAATAATTTTAGCTGCCACATAAATGTTTTTTAAGATTAAAACTAATCAAATATTACTATAAATTCACATTAAAAATTTCAAAAAAAAAAAACAGACTTAGAAAAAAATATGTGTGGAGGGGTTTGGCCGTTTGGGTTATCTACTTATTTCATATTTGTTGGATTTGGGTTTTGGATTTTTATTATTGGTTCATGTTTTATATTTATTAGGTTGGGTATTAGGCTTATGGTTACGAGTTGGGCATGTATTTGGTGGGATTAACATGTCACATGTGTATCTTAATTTGTGTTTACTTAATTTTGATTTTACAATTGGGATTGAGAAATTATCGTGTTTTAAAGTAAAAATTTTAGAATAAAATTTAAACAAATACGATATAGTTAAAGATATGGATAGTAGAGTTTTTTTATTCATATTTGATTTATGATTCATGTTTGAAGTTTGTGGTTGTCCAATCAAGAATGTCGAAGGACAATAATCCCCTGCCTTTTTTCGCCGCCCCTTTCTATGCCTCTACACAAAAAAAAAAGTTAAATTCTAAGCTATAACTCTAAAAATACAAAATGATTACCAAACTTTTAAAAATTACATAATGGTCATTAAACTTAGTTTTTATTACAAAATGGTCATTTGACCGTTATTTGTCGTTAACCGAAAGACGTGACATTTACAAAAATTTGTTTTTAATAACATATTTAATCTTTAATATTTACGCATTCAATGAATTTAGACATCTACAATGAGGGTTAAATTAGAAATAAATTGATTAAATGTGTCAATATGGAGGATTAAATGTTATATTATTCAAATTTATGTAACTGCCACGTCACCCAATTAACATCAGTTAACGACTCAGTGACTATTTTATAATATTTGAAAGCTTGATGAATATTTTGTATTTTTAAAAATAATTTAGTGACAATTTGTAAACTTTATCCTAAAGACTATTGTCTTTAAATTATATTCTAATAAAAAATATTTTATATATTTCCAACGAAACACTTATTATTTTAATATAATTAAGAATTTCAGACATCAAATTTTAAAATGAATGTCATTTTTGTTAAAAAAGAAAAGAAAATAGATCTAAAAAATAAAACAAGAAAATGCTATGCGAAATTGTCGTAGTTCGAAATTATTGCACCGAGAATAAATAGGTTTTTAAAGTGTTTAAAACTAACGATGGTTTGATTAATAAAAATCGAATAAATTTTTGTATTTCCCCTTGATTGTTTGTTTGTTTCCTTAGAAAATTTAAAAGAAAAAGGAAGAAGATGATGAAAGAACACTGATCACACAATTTTTGCGTACGACCTGAAAATGGATACCGTTTTGTTTGTTACTAGTAAATTCGAAGCTAAACTGCAACCAACTGGTTATTCTTTTTTCTTAAATGATAAAACCAAGAACAAATAATCCAGAATCTGCTAGTTTCTCGTCATCCAAACAAAACATAGAGTATATGCTAATTTCTAATTCTACGTAACAAGTAAGATGAAAATGGAATTAATTAAAAGTATGAACGTCCGCCAACTTTCTACTTTAAAACTAACATAATAATAGTAATCGCCGAAAAAATAATTCAAAATTCCAACAAACATTGCATATGGAAATTGGAATCCAAACCTCCACCTTTTGGCAGCGGGTTTCAAGATCAGCTGCTAATCGGCTCCTCCTCCTCCTCCTCCGGTGCTTCGTTCAAGTCCAAAACGCCGCTCTCCACCACGGCTTCCCTTCTATTATTGTTATCAATAACATCCTTGGCGGCGGCGGCCGCTTCCATAACGGTTTTCTCAGCCTCAACCGCCGCTGCCCTCCATCCTCTTCCTTCAGCTCCGCTACCTTTGTTGAAATATTTAACCACCGCCTTCATCCTTCCCAATATGGCGAAGAACTCCTCTACCTCTTCCTCACTGGCAGCGGCGGCGGCGTCTTCTTCCTCTTCCTTCTTTATTACCTTTTTCTTCTTCTTTGCCTCCATTACTACTCCCTCTTTCCTTTCCTTTTCACTCCTTTTTCTCTTATCCTTCTCCATACCTAATTTCACAAATAATTTCTAATGCATCAGCAAATAAACTCCAAGTAATCTTAATTCTTAACCAAACACAAATATTCCCTTTTAAAAAAAATGAAATTGCTATTATTTTGAGAGTGGGGTGGGTAATTGATTTCTTAAACTACAATTTGTAAGGCCAAAGGGGAAAAAAGAAGTGAGGGGCAAGACTAATAACATAAACAAACTCATAATTTATTATGCTTTTATTCTGTTCAAAAATATAAAATTGTTAAAAGAGACGACGGAGCTCGTAATGATTGAAGTACTAGTTTTGAATATTTAAATTCAATTTTGGCACAATATTAATTTTTATTTATTTAACGGTTGAATTAAAATTACATAATTTTTTCTAAAATTTTACATAGATCTTATTTCATATATTTGTATTAATATTTATTTATTAGTATACAGAATATTTGGTTATGAGTTTTTAATACGCGTTGCTTGTGAATGCCCATAAATTTGAATCGACAGCCGGTTTCGTCCTTTTTGATAGCTCATACGATGACGTCATTATAATTACGTAAGCAAACGTCATGAAGTTGGTGTTTGAGACTCTTGAAAACGTTGAGGACGACGCGCGGAGTCGGTAAACGCGTTGGAACTGTGGAGCGTGAGAAGGTGGGAGAATGATAACGGCGGGGCCCAGAAGAACAGTGGTGCTGGTCTGGTAACGTGCGATTGTGCGATACGCAAGGAGTGATGGGATGGTAAACACGTGGATCAATTTCCACGATGATTCCTCAACACATTTCTTACAAGCAGGTCAACATTCTTTTTTTACAAGGCATCTGCATAGGTCAACAATATTTGAATTTTATAATACCAAATTTCGATTAACACTGTTAATGTAACAACTTAAAAGAAAAATATAAATTCGAACATATTTAAACGTACATTATCCTTTGATCGTCGGTAATGATAATAATAATAATAATAATTCACCGCATCCAGCTCGACGACCAGACGGGAGATTCTCAATTTCGACATATAATTAAAGACTCCGGCTCTTCCCCTCCATTACTTTCTGATACACCGGTAGTTCCGCCTGACGGTCTCATGCCTACACTCTATACATGCAGAAGATGATATTTCTACACTTTTTCAGATCCCCTAAATACACTAGTACAATTTAAGGTCCCTTCAAATCATCAGCAAAGGCCAATTCACATACAAGAGCAAGATGGTCGCTACCCCACTTCTGCAAAGTCGTAAATTCTCGATTAATATGCCGCATTTCGCGAGAAAATAGAGCTATTTTAGTTAACCAATTTATTACTTCCCGAAACAGGAAGCTACAGTATTTGAGAGACCATCGACTAGAGATGCCGATTTGTTTTTCTTTTTCTTCTCGGAAAGCCGAATATTTCTTTTTCTTCTCAATCAAGCTACTAAATTGAAGCAGGGTTACCTTACTGGGAAGGCTTGCATTTCTTCTCAATACATCTATGGGTAATGTGTCGAGAACTCTCACAGGAACAAGTTCACCCGTATACCTGAACGAAACGCTTTTTTAAGTCAGTAACTAGAAGTTCGAAAAATACATACACCATTTTACAATGCAATAATTCTACCATATATAATCTACAGTTCCCATAAACTTGGAGTGGTATGATGTTGCCAAGGGCTCTCCATGACTATCTCTTGTTCTACGGCTCCCCTAGAAAAAAGGTATAATAGCTATTTATTAAACAAAAGAACAAAAAAAGAAAGTTCGGATACACGCATGTAAGGGACAGCCATTTATTTCCAATGCCCAAACTATACCAGAGAGCAAAGAAGATTAAAGAGAACTTACGGGAGCCCCGAGATAAGCACTGGAAAGGTTCAATTTGTGTTGCAGATGAGTGACTTGTTTGTTGCCGGTTGCGAGCGCTAATTCTTCATCACTCCATGAAGACATTAACTGCCTGTAGAAAGGCGTCCAAACACGGTGCCTGATGTACCAAATCCAGTTAAAGCAAATAAAAGTATACTTCTATATATACTAACCAGTACTTATAAAGAAGGTAGTTCAAAGAGGGGAAAGGGGACGAAAAACAGGACTATCCACGGCCACTAATTTTGTTTAAGATTCTATCTTATCAATTCAAACTGAATTGCTTTCAACATACTCAATGGAGACAATCTCAGGTTCTCCGAAACATCCAATGGATATAAAAAAATCATAGTTTTTTTTTTTTTAAAACCTGTCTATATCCTTGTTTTGAGCTATAATTTCTCTTCTCCATGATGGATATTCAAGCTGCCCAGAAATCCGTCGGCGATCATGGAGTTGGATATTGAGCTGCAAGATGAAAATCAGATTTTTATTAACTATGCATATAGCCAGACAACAAATATATGTCACATTGAGTAAAAAAACAACCAAGAATACTTCCAGGATATGGACTTGAAACACCAGAAGAACCAAGACTCACCTCCGATGACGCCAGAAAATGATACATAGCACTCTTGAGTCAAGATGGTAACAAATTAAAGATAAAAATGGGCCGTCAGAAACAAGATAACAAACTGTATACTGAATCTGTACGTATTAATGTAGTATAGTAAGGGTGCATGACCCCACCTGAGGAATGCTGTTAAAATCTCCTACAAGTATAACAGGGATGTTGCCCCATTCTTGTGATAGCTTGTAAGCCTTCTCAAGAAACAACCGGACCTGTATCATTGCATGTTATATATTTTTTTTCTAAGCATCGATGGCTTCAATAATAGAAGACAATGGGATTCTAAACTAGGACCCCTCCATAGTTTTTTTAAGGAATAAATACATGCGAGAAAAAAAATTAACTTGGGAGGATTTGACATTACTTTTGTGGGGTAAAAACAGAGAAAACATCACCGAGTACTCAGTACCTGGCCCAGTTTTATGTCTCCACGGTTTGGGTTGAACAGCACATGTATATTTCCTATCAATAATCTCCGGCTTTGCCTTTTCCTTATCCTGTATATTCAGTTTTGTAGGAAAAGTTTAAAAAAAAAACAAAACAAATTCATCCAACTAATAATCACTGAAAATTTTCCTTTTAACCACAAATCATACATGAAAATGTCCATGTAAATGCTCTTAAGCTTTCAGACACAAGGTTCTAGGGTACAGTCCTTGAACCAAAAGCTTCCACTTAATACATTTGCATCTTATTTAAACCAAATACATTTAAGTGATAACAACTTTCCTTATTTGAGAATTATTTTGAAACAACATAAGAAGCTAAACTTTGATGATTTAAAAATTTACAGGTATATCAATCAAAAAGCTGACACCTAATGTTACCAAACACAAAGTAATTTCTACTGAAATCTATACAAAGAGGGATGTTGCAAAAAGTTTAAACTCACTTTGATGGATTTGCATGCGAAATAGACTTTGGTCGATGTCGTTTCATCTGTATAATGAAAATTATTAGACATCAAAGCAAGGAACCATAGAAATTTACTACTAAAATAAGTACATACAATAGTAATGAGCATGTAATAATGAGGGGGGGGGGGGGGGCGAGACCGCAACACCATATTATGTAGAGGGTTTAATTGGTGCAAAAAAAGACATGATAAATGTACAAGATACAAGAGCATGTAGAATCAAAAACCAACTGCAACAGATAAACTTCCAAACATCCTTCAGGAATCACCAAAATGAGAAAATGCTTTCAGCCAAATAGAAAATTACACGATTTAACAAAAACTCAAGAATCAACCCCTTTAAAAATGGGATTAAGGCAAGTACGGTTTAACTAATTGGAAAAAAGCACCATACTAAATCCCATAAAAAGAGGGTGAGATAAGCCATACAGCAATAAATCATCCCCGAAATACCTTCAAAACACAAAATTGTGCAACATTGTCACGGAGGTCAAAATCCTGGAACTCTATATTTTCTTCATGCAAAAGGGTAAATCTGCATTCAGAATTAACATTTTAAAAATTGGAAAAATGAAAACAAGAAAAATGAAACAATTCTAATAAAAGATGAGCTCACAAGCAATGGATCAAATTTTGAAAGGGTCAACTCTATGGAAAAAGAAAACTACGATCATAGTTAACTGCTTGCTACATCTCTCACATTTGAACGAGGCAAATGAGTTGAAAGCAGTCGGTTGCGTCAAATAAAATAATAGCTCGTGTTTATCTTCAATGTGTATGAAAATAAGCATCTATGCATGATTTCACTACCATATGAAATAAATGTTGCATAAAAAAAACAATTCTACCCTATCAAACTTGTAGTAATATAAAAAACTTTAACTCATGAAGGGGAATTGATAAGATTACTTTTTGTCATTCCAGAATAGAGCACAACCATCACATGCATCACCTGTGCGACCCTGGAGTCATTTGTAATTACAATTATGTGTTAATAAAAGAATTTGAAAGCAGACCTGCTAGCCTGGGGGGGGGGGGGGGGGGGGGGGGAGGGGCGCAAAGGGAAAATTTTAGTATACCTTGTAAACACCTTTAAAGCCATCTTTATGTAGCAGATTGTCCAAATCCTTAAAGCGGTCAACCTCCTATGGCAGTAAGAGTGGACTATAAGAATACTTTTTCAAATCTCTCTGATTTCAAATAGGTGAATTTATATGATTTCAGTCCTATAAGACAAAAGGAGGGTTGTCTTGTAGTATAATCCAGTAACTCCAGTTAATCGGGCTAATACATAATAAAATTTTTCATTCATATTAAAAGACTCATAAACACACCTGAAAACACAGGATGTCCGCATTGTAATGATTGACCTCCTTACATATTAGGTCTTTACGCCTATCCCACTCCAAGAACTTTTGTGGGACATTTAGATACAAGTCAGGATGCTTTGCCGCATTTTCCACACCAAGTACATTATATGAAACGATCACAACTTTATCTGCAGAACAAATTACAAAATATACGAAAAATTCATCTTCCCAACACGTCCAAAGTTACTCTCATTCAAATATTTGATTCTCAAAAACATTCTCAACTTCCAGAAAAGGGTAATATGGAGCAGTAGTAGTCAATGGCTATGTCCTTCAGTTTTCAAAGTTCAACCAGAGCATAAGCATTGAAATGTGGCTTTTACCGCTCGCAGAAGATAAAGGAAAATACATTTGAACACAAATATAGAAAAAACATGATTTTACTTTCGAATATAGTAAATGTTAGATTTGGCATTACAAATTAACCATTTGATATGTTTTGATCAACTAGGATTTCAATTCTACCATTCCTAACATAGCAATATATGTCAATTAATTGGCAGAAGCAACCAAAACCAATAAATAAACTTCTCATTCAAAAGATTCAGCATAGATTTTAACAGATATTAACACCAAGGGAAAAATATGATTTTTGGCTAATGGGCAATGCTTTAACTAACCAAAACACTCTTATCATAAAATATTGCATTCTATAAAACATATAAACTCCAAAATCGATACCTTTACAATCAGAACAATCATAGGAAGAGAAGACCCATTGGCGAGAAGCTCCTGAACTGCTGAAATTGTTTCTCTTCTGCCTCTTTCTGTGCACCTGAGACGATGAAGATGAAGACGAGCAAGGACGAAGGGCTTGGAAACGGTTCGAATCAGGCGGGTTCCGTATCGGTTCGGGTTGTAAAGTTAGGGTTTTGGTTTTAGTTTCAGCTTCAGAGGACACCCAATTTTGCCGCTCGGTTTGTCTGCTATGGTCAAATTCTTCAAAGTAAATGTGCTTCCGCTTAATGGCGGCGCTTGACGTCTCCGCCGTTATCAGCCGGCATTCGTTTTTTCTCATTCTGCCGGATTTTATTTATTTTTGGATGAGCCGGAGCATTAACCGACTAGGTGTTGTTATTACAGTGAACTATTTTCATATAATTTGAATCAAAATCAAGCTTAAAATAATTAAAAAAATACTTCTAGTTATTTAATATTGGACTGCACCAAATGGGCTGGGTGTCGCATTAGGTTTTTTTTAACCCAATGTTCCATGTTGGGCTTGATAACAATATACCAACTTCAATTAAGAAAAAAAGAGACCATTATGAATCGAAAAAAATAATGTATCTTCACACACGCACACGCACACACTCTTTTCGAGTCGAGTTATTCGAGTTTATGTTTGAATTTAATTGTAAACATGTATAATGTTATGATACTACTAATTAGTTCCAATTTAAACAACTTTATATAACCATATACAATACACATATATATATTAGACAGAATTGAGAGACTCGACTTGAACTTGAAAATTGATACACAACTTACTAAAAATTTATAGTTATTCAAATTTCTATTCATAACTCAAATTTTATTTAAAAAAATTCGAGTCAAAGAGTTGAATCATTCGATTTTTTTTAAATCAAGTCGGATTTTGCTCGCCGCATGCTAGAAGAGAGCGAGTGAAATGATGAAACATTTGAGCATGCATCTGAAGAAAGAATCTGAATCGTAGGCAGCTTGGAGACCAGACAAATACAAAAAACCTTAGCAACCGTACCATCCAAGGCTCCTCGGAACTCTAACAAAAGCAATGTCCCTAAAAGCAACCTCATCCACCCAGCTTTCCTTTCCATTTCCTCCAACAAGCCCAAAGGTTTCAACATCACAAGATCAGGACCGTCCCTTTACTCTACAATCAAACGGCTGGGGTGGTGAAGCTGGCTCGATGTGGTGGCCATGGCTCATGCAGTGGTGTGTGTCCGAAAGCTACTTTACGTTATTCCTTTTATGTGAATAATTCGACTGTCTTGCTTGTCTTGTTGCATGAAAACACAGGGCAGATAAAAGATCTTTTGTCTTGCAATGTGTCGAATGTGAATCTGGTGAGAATAATATGGTACGGCCAAATCTCTTCAAAGATTTCACCAACTCTCTAAACGACAACACAAGCTACATTGCCATGCGTACGTAAACACCCACTTTTGTGTTTTGTTCGAACCCTTTGTCATTTTTCTTTTTCAAAATGTCATGAAACTGGGCCTTGACCACTTCCAATTCAACTTAGTATTACATGTATAAATGTATTTTTGTTCGTATCATATTCAAATCATGCTTTTTTTATATAGTTTTTGTACTATACATATTATTGTATCGTGTTTGATATTATTCGTAATTTTAAAGAAAGGGTCATGGCAATGTATGTCTTTATTCAGGAACAGGTTCATTTTCGTTTACCCTTCAAATATGATTGAATCTTTTATATACAGACCATTTCCTACTTAAAGGGAAAAGAGAAAAATCCAACAGAAATGAAATTGTTATAAAACAATAGTTAACTGTTTGTAAACATTGAAGTGTGTTCTGTAACAATATTATGTACCATAAACGATAGTTTGATGATGAGACTGGAAGGTTTAAAAAGTTTGAGAACTAATTTAGAATGGAGCTATAGTTTAGGATGAAATTGAAACATTCAAAAGTTTAGACCAATTTAAAATGAAAATCATAGTTAGGGGAGACGTAAATCAATTAACTCTAAGTAAATTAACAACAGAACAATAAGTTTAGATGTAGTGGTTTAGAATTTAGGGTTTAGAGTAATATAGTTAGGAATTTAGGTTTTAACCTATAATTCTTAAATTATACCCGTAACCCCTAAATTCTAACTCCAACCCCTAAATTTTAAACATCTAAACATAAATCCCTAAAACCCTAAATTAGATCATTAAATCTTAAAACTAAAGCGCACCTGAAAATTTCCACGGGATGGAATAATTACGGATAAAAATTCTCTTTCTTTCCGGTGTCACTATTTATGCCCCAACACTAAAAAATACTGTAAAATTAAATTTTAAGCCCTAACCCTAAATTCTAAATCCTAAACCATATACCCTATACCTTAAAAAATACACCTTACCCTAAATTCTCTAAATCTTAACCCTAAACCCTAAACTAAAACTCTAAACCCTAAACTTAATTTTGAGCGTGAGACATAAGTAGGAACACCGAAAAGGGACAGAGAATTTCCATCAAATAATTACACTTATTCAAATAGATACTTTTGTTCAAAAAGTTGTGTCTGTACGAAAAACATAAGATTTCTTATAAATAGGATTACAATGTTACTTCCAACATGAGGTAAAAAAAAACAAAAAACCTGAAACAAATTTCATTTTGTTCCTAACCCCACACTCAAACGAATAGCACCACTTTGAAGAGCTGTTATGTGGGTATTTAAGGAAGCAACAAGGGAAGGAAGGAGATGATACTGGTTCATGCATAAGGGAAGGAGCTCCTTTTGGTCCAATACAGGGGGCGGAGAGGTGGACAGAGCTGCCATCTCATGCATCCGGTTCTGCTCAACGTCTGTAATCGGAAGACGTTGTGTTCAGCCCGATGCATGGCGTGGGAGCAACTCTATCCCCATTCTTCGCCCACTCATTGGACTGAAGGGAGCTCCTGCTTTTCATCATAACATCAACTATTTCTTTTCTTTTTGGTTTATGGTTGCTTATTTTTTGAGTTTTAACCTTTTTTTTTTTCAGGTTTTTATCCGACAAGAATGGGGGCTAACGACTTACGTGTCAATTAGGTCGAGTAGTAAAGAATTTGATGTTCCTATGTAATCTTTTGACGGTACGAAGAGTTTTGTTCGTGTTTAAGGATCTAACCTGATTCAATTCCGAATATGGTCAGAATTCATACGGCCATATCGGACACCAGAAGAAGTGGAGACCATGTTTTCATCTGTCAAGCTCTGGATTTGTCAAAAAGGAACGACAAACCCCGATATTTTGAACACAGTAACAGTTGTGTTTAAGATTTGAAAAGTAGAGACCATTGTTTCATTTGTTGTTTAAAGTAGAATTCTATTTATTGTTTTTTTTCCTGTATTTCAAGTTTGTATTCATTTTATTGTTTTTATACTTGTTTGTTATTTATATGCTCGGATAAAACTTGACTTGGAAAAGTTGAATTTTTGACTCGACGCGAAAGAACTCGAATCAAGTAATAATTTTATAAACTAGACTTGAAAGAACTTTAAATAAAGTTTGAGTTGATTAACTCAATTTTTAATAGTTAATGGGTTGATTTTCAAGTTTGCGTCGAGTCCCTCAACTCTGCCTGATATATGTATATAGCATATGAAAAAATATGTGTATATCATTCGTTATTTAGAGAGTTATTTTTTTTAAATCGGAACCGATTAGTACCATGACATTATAACATCTACAAATATTATATCACTTGAAGAAAAAGTTTCCAATTATAAAATTAATCATCATATAAACCCTAATATCTTTTTTAAGTTACTCGAAAATTAAATTTAGAATTAGAAATTTAACGGGAAAGCCTATTAAAAAAAGGATTTAAGAGATATACCTGAAATTTTGTTCCTCACTACTTTTTGTAAGATAACGAACTAAGAAGAATTTTAAAAGAGAAAAAATAGACACTGAATAAAAAGAGAAAAAAAAAGAAACTTAAAAAAAGATAATTGATTTTATTCATTTGATAAAGATGCCTACTGCCCGGATTTCATCTATATACTCTTTCGGCCAAAACGACATCGTTCACATATTATCAAAGAAGAAAATTTAGATTTGAAAGAGATCAATGCTCCGGTCAGGGACGGAACTAGGATCAAACGTTGGGAGGGGCAAGAGTCTATTAAACCTTCAAATGATAAAAGATGTCCCTAACGTTTGCATGTTTTGTTATTTGGCCCCTTGTTGGATGTAAACCGTCAATCAACTGACGTTCAACGGCTTATAAAATTTTTTTGACGTGGCATAAGCAGATCTTAATACGTGGCAAGTCCAGTTAGCATCAACTGTTGAGCGTCAGTTGACTGGCAGTTTTTATCTAACGGGAGCATATTTGGACCAAATTAAAATGTTGGGGGCATATTTGGACTACTAATAAAATGTTGGGTGCATATTTGGACCAAAAGAAAGAATAAGGGGCAAAATGCCAAAACAAGCAAACGTTGAGGGCATATTTGGACAAAAAAAAAAGAATAGGAGGCCAAATGACAAAACATGCAAACGTTGAGTGCATCTTTTGTCATTTAGCCAATAATTTACAGATTAAAATGTTAATAAAATTAATATATTTTTATGAATATAAATAGATAAATTGAATATACATTATTCAACTTTGAATTACTAAATAAAGAATATGTTCAGATGTGCATAGATTTAAATATTTAATATATAATTTAAAATTTCAAATTCATAGAATAATACTTAAATAATTATTCCATAATTTATAAGAATATCAATAAATAAACTAACACTATATCCAATTGCAATGCAAACACGTAATTTGAAGTATTTGTTCTCCGTGGACGAACCGTGTTTTGAAATGTTCTACGGAGGTAATAAAATTGTTGTCGTTGCCATAATATTTTAATTACATTCGACTACAATTAGGTCATATCAAGCCTAATGTAATAATATTTATAATTGTGGAATACGTTAAAATTAAAGTAATAAATAATAATGATATACCTGCCAATATAACCTTCAAACTTGGAAGTTTTAATATCTTATTCTTAAGAATATTTTAATTGAAAAATGCCGAATGTGGACAGAAAGGTATTGAAATCTTATGTTAAATGGAATGAAAATAAAATCGATTCCGTTGGGTATTTTAAATATTTATGATGTTTTATGTAAAGTGAATATTTGATATACAGTCGATGTAATATTTAATGAAATTAGAAAATTTTATTTTAATTTTGAACTATATATTTTAAACCCTATAGTTTAAATCCTTAATAAACTAAAACCCTAAAACCTTAAATAACAGTACTTTTAGAAACTTTATTTTCCACCACAATGTATAAAATAATATAACTTTTAAATTATATTTTTCTATTAGAGTAAATTTTATATATATACCTTGTAAAAAATTACACAACCTTAAATATTTAATCTTAAAAATAATTAAATCCTAAACCTTACAACCTAAAATTCTAATCTTAATTAAATCCCTACCCTTAAAATAGAATAGATTGTGTATAGAGGGTGAGTATCAATTGAGTCAAGTCAACTTAATTTTAGGTTAATTGAGTTGACAAATCTTATTTTATAACTCAAATTTTATTTGATTTTTTAGTCGAACTGTTCAAGTTTCTGTTTAAATTTAATTGTAGTGTTACTGTACTAATTGATACCAATTTAAAAGCCTTTTTGTAACTATATACAACATACATATATACATATTTACTCATATTCTTTTATATGCAGTATACATATATTAAGTAGAGTCAAAAGATTCGACTCAAATTTAAAATTTGATACACTAATTACAGAAAAATTCTAGTGGTCTATTACTAAAAGATTTAACTATTTGAATAAACATTGCATATGTAGAGATAGATACGAAATTTCTTATAAATAAGACCTTATATCATTTGAAATATTACATCAAAAGCTCTGAAACAAAGTCTTGGTTCTCCTCGGTCTTGTAATATTTCATCATTTTGGTCCATGTTTTTTTCCTTGTTCCATGAGAGTTTGAATGAGGAAATGAGCTCCTTTCGTTCCAATACAGGGGGCAGAGAGGTGGATGGAGCTGCCATCTCATGCATTCGGTTTTGCTTAACGTTTGTGATCGCCACCGATCGGCTCTTTCCGACCTATAAGGTTTCATTCGAGATTCAGTACGGGGAATGTTAAGTCGAGCCCGATGCATGGTGTGGGAGCAACTCTTTCACCGTGCTTTGCCCACCCATTGGACTGAAGGGAGCTCTTATCACACATCTCATTTATTCATCTGAATTTCTCATAATCATCTGCTCCTTTTTTACGCTTATTTCCCGAGGCTTGACTCTTTCTTTTTCTTTTTCAGGTATGAGTAAAGTATCAAATGAGAGCTTTGAAAAAGACCGAACTGTATATTCGGTTCAAAATTTTCAGAAAATCCATCAACGATGCCTGTGTGAATCAAATTTTTTTATCAATCAGATCAATTAAAAGATATTCTATATAACATTTTTTAATAATACAAATTCAGTGCTTATAAATTAAAGAGATACAAACTCATAATACATGACCTTATATACCATTTGTATTCGAGTAGCCATTATGCAATCCTTAAAGCAATACAGGCAGTATCAATCAGCCAAATCTATGAAGCAGTGATGCTTATTCCATGAGGATTATTATGCCGCATGTGATGTACATGATCTTTTGTCCGTGAGCATTTCCGGTTAAGCGAAACTAGATCGGTAGAACGATAATATTAACGTGTAATATCGGAAGGTAAAGAATTGCTTCAAATTTGAGAAGATCTGCTTAGAGAAGGCGATGAATTCAAAATCTCCTGACCAAGCTCATTTATCTTGTTCAGCAGAAGCATCTGCTCGGTTTCGAGCTGTACCATGTATTCTTCTTGCATATCTTGCAGAGTTTCGAGTTCGCTCAATGGAGCCGAAATCCCTTCAAGGTTGTTATCCTCGATTAAAGATTGAAGCTTGATCATCATTTGTTTCATCTGTACAAACCCACATTAAATAAAATATGTCAGAGTTCGACGTCCTTCAATTGTATAGGGCTATGGAAATCGACATAAACAACATGTTTTCACCTGGTTTGATATTTGATGAGCTTTCGTTAAGGATGAGTCCACACTCGGTCTTTTCTCTAGTTCCGGAACTTTTCTCGTAACTTGAATGTGAACCTCCCCCCTTTTGACCCCTTGAAGCGGTATCCACTTATCGGCCATCTCATTCGGAGGCAGTCTCTGATATTCTACAACACAATCGCCTATGCTTGATGTCGGTAGCAACGCGTTGTGGTCTCTGACGTGCAACAATAAAGGACTGCCGTCATCCGGGAATTCCAACGTCTGATGCCACTTGGGGTTCAGCGTTTTGTACATAACCTGAAGGGCAATCCATGGAACCGTTAAAAACTATTGAAGCATAAAAAATAAAATAAACATGCATCATTAACTCAAGTCTCTCTTTAATTGGAGCCAAAAGTGTAATACAAATATTTCATAATCAGGTTGTCTCAATACCTTTGTTCGTCTCTTCAAGTTTCCGTATTGCACCCTCACAAACGGATCACTTGTCCCTCTTAGATCGGCAGCTACTAGGTCTCTTGCTTCGATAAGCACAAGTTCGACCCAACCATTGCCATGATACGCAGAACCCTTGTGGAAAAACAAAATATGTATCAGCATAGATGCACTTGAGATACAAGATCATCGACTAGTATGCATAAAAAGTTACCCTCGATCCTTCATAGTCATCAATCCGAACTGCTTCTATCTGGATCCTTAGTTCTCCGGAATTCACTTTTTCAAGAGGGATCCAAACATCCCTTGGGGACCCTTCTACCAATCCCTCGAGACTTATACGAGCACTCCCAATGCTTTCATCTCCAAAGACCTCTTCGGTGTAGCATTTTATCTTCAGATATTCACCATCTCCTAATTCTTCAAACTCAAACTTCTGGTTCCAAGTCGGATTAAAAGAATGTGCGGTCTTCGTTTTCTGAAGAACCTGAAAAAGAATTCATTCATAGATCGATGATTAGCATAATGAATTCTGGTGCGACAATGTGTAATGTCAGTCTTGCAACCTCGACTTCATCATACCTTTCCGTATTGCAATTTAACATATGGATTGCACTTTCCGCTTTTGTCTTTAGTAATAAGATCCTTCCCTTCCACAACAGTTACAACAATTCTCCTTCCGGTTCTTGAAAGGAGATTCGATGAGCCGCTCAGCGATGGTTGTGAGCTAACACGTAAGTTGTTGAAGCTAAGAGAACCATCAGAAAATTGCCATTCTTTTACCACAAGCTTCACTGCCAACTGTTAAATTATATAGATAAGATAACAAGTTTAGTCCGCATGCATAAAATTCAATATTTTAATTCTCTACTAAAGAAAGGCACATCACATCGTACCTCCCCTGCATTGACCCCTTCAAATGGAAGAACCATTTCAACGTCTTTGCCGCAAAATTCAGAATGCTTGGCTATTACACCTGAGTCTGGCCGCCCTATTGCCCAAAACATTGTGGAGTCATCTGCAACATATTTCATCTGCTCAATGGACACGAAAATGGGAAATCAACTTACCGGTGCCATTAAAGAAGATGATAATGAAGAATATCTTGAAAAAGAGAAGGTTGTCCGATGAATATATATTATGGTCCAGAATATATTGCATGCATTTCTTTCACACCGTATAGAAACCGCCTAAAGTCATACATCAATCTTTGGCTTTGAAAAAATTGATAAAATAACCATCAACTTTACAGTACCTTAATCTCACAACTTGCTAGATAGCTGCACGTCACACTGCCCGGTGTATGCTCGTAGAGATGGAATCGAACAATTCCCGTATTATCATGTAAAACCATGTTAAACGTTGAATCCCATTGAGGATTGGAGCCTGGCCTCACACTTGTTCTTCTGGTTAGCTCTCCTAACTCAACTTCAACAAATGTTTGTATAACTTTATCGTCAATGTGCTCTTGTAAACCATCTACACCGGAACTCAGTCTCGTTTGCTTTCTCAAGGGGCTTCCTCTCAAGCTACTCCTAGAAAGTTTAGTTGCAGAAAGGACCGTCACGTAAACAATACCGCCAACAGCCTGCTTTCTTAAATCTACGGCCGGTAAAGAGAAACATTGACGGCGAGGTTCGACCATTGTCTTAGCTAAGGTATCTGTCAAAAGCTTAACCTGCATTACGACAAAAATAAAAATAAAAAAAGATTAGCCCAATACTTGAAAGTAAGAGCTAAAATTATTGAGATGACCTGTTGAATTTCTAAGTTAGCCCTCGCTTGCAAGAAGAAAAAAAACGAAAACAATGAGAAAAAGTACGAAAGAAACATACCAACCAAGAAGACACACCCGGCAGCTCTGTTGCAGGTAGTGATTGGCTTCCTCCACTGCCGAATGCAACTGTTATCCTAACTTCGGGAGTAGATATAAACGAGTACAAAATCGCTTTTCCATCCAGAATCGGCATCAAGAGAAGCTGCAGTATATAAGTAAGGAAAATATCAATATATCATAATTAATAAAGCAAAAGCATTCGTAAAAGAACTTGTCAATTCTCCATGTTCAAAGACTTCTAAAAGCAAATTTACAAACCAATCTATCAAATAGATCAAGTTTCTAGATAGGACTTCATTGTCCGATATAATGAAAAGAGAGAAGGGATACATGGCAGAAGCTTTTCAACATACATCACCCTTGATGTGAAGGCTATTTATAACAATCTTTGCAGTTCCGAAGAATGGCTTGGCCACCTTGGCAAGCAACATAATGCTAAGGTCAGTTGTGTCCCAATCAAAACCCAAATGCATAACTCGCTGTCAAAACGAACAGATGCTTTGTGAAGATCTCAAATATATTTCATTGATCAGACAACAGAAAATAAACCATTAGGCAAAGACCAGACTATTACAAGAAAGAAAGAAAAATTAAGAATAAGACAAGATTTAGTATCCAAATGAGTCCATACGGCTTAAGAAATGCCACACTGAAATATTTCCTTGTCCTTGCGTAAAGCTTAGATAAACCTAGTACAATTTTTTAAATTTTTTTCAAAAGAGAACTTGAACACCAATTGTCATATTCTTAGCCTTGAAAAACAATTCAGAAATAAATTCCACTTCCTTAACCTCCACCGACTATCTATGATTAAATCGCACTTTGTTTTTCTTGCCTTCACATTTATGAACTTGACCAAACTGCCTTTTTCATATTAACCCCTTTATTTCTTCACAAAGTGAAAAGGAAAGGAAAACAACCTCGAATAATAAGTTGTAACGAAAAAAAAATCAGAATCCAAACCTGATCACCAAAAGTTGACCAGCGAGTCCCATGAAGACCCAACCAAGGTGGAGATGAACCTAGTGAAAACTCCAGCAATTCTACTCTTTCCTACATGAATAATAGTCTCATTGGTGAACATGTATCTAAAGATTAACATCAATCAAAAGGCTCAAACTGTTAATTTGAACTTTTTCTTGAAAACTAAATGCAAAGCATATCACTTACAATAAGTCTTGATTTGTGATGTTTCAAGCGTTTCTGCATGCAAGAAGATTCACTTAGTCATTTGATTGTAATAAATAAGTTAAACAACATGTACATTTCTCTTTTTAAGATGTAATTAAAACTAATATTATCTCAAAGCAACACAACCGAATATTTCTTCAAATATTCAATGTATTACAATGAATTCATCATTTTCCACAAGAGGTAAATATTTCATTAATAGCCAAAGAACCACCAAATATCCAATAAGATAGGAAACTAAGATGAGGGCTCCGGCAAAGTGAGATGGGATGGAAAATCTTGTTTTTCTCATCGTTGTGCTCCCCTTTTGAGTGGAGAATAGAGGGTAGAAAGAACAATAAATGAGCATTCAACTCATCTATCAATAGAACCATTGACAGCAGATATTTGGATGCAAACTTGAGCATTTTCCAAAGTTTACATAAACAAACATATATTTGTGTAGGTGTGAGTGTGTCATCGGACCAGGCAATGCAATGTCCAGTATGTTAATCTAGAAGAAATTGTCATTCAAAGATCCAACAAGTTTTCAACTAGATAAAATGCTTAAAACTGGAACTTGTAATAAGACTAAATTCATGAAGTTTTCTCTTAGATCCCACAATCCGTACCTCAACAATGGATTGGAACCTTAATGAAAACTTTGGATTCATGTAGTTGGACCAAATCTCCATTAAAAGCTTGTTTAGCCACTCACAGTGCTCCAATGGTGTTATTGGCTGTTTAAAAGTGTCAAATGATTGATCATGATAAAACTCGCATATCTTAGAAGTAGAAAGTCAAAGAAAAAGTAGGTACCGAAGTACTTAGTGTAACTCGCTTCCACTTCTTATTCAAGTCTTCAACAGCTATTCGATGTTGATAATTACCATACTGCAATGGATGAGAAATACCTTAATGTCATCATAATAAAATTTTAAAATTAATCGCCATAACACCCTCAGCCAAAGGGTGAAGGGTAAAGTTACTTTCTTTTAAACATTTAGATATCACAAAATAGTTTTGTAATCGAAAATCTAGCTATTCTTATCAAATTAAGTCCAACGTGAAGAAAAGCAAACAAAAACATGACAAGGATGAACCTCAAGAACAATTTAAGTGCTTAGGTTTCCACATTTGAGTAACTGATAAGAGAAACATAGACTACTTACGGCATTACCTAGGAATCCGATTTTTGACACAAGAAATCTACATCTTGGAGGAAAACGAAAATAGTAAAGAAAAGGGAATGGTTGAGGAACTAACCTAAGGGATAACAGCAATTGAACCTCAACCTACATGGTCATTATAAACCTTTTAATCCAACCCTCATAGCTAGCTGAATCTCAAAGCACCTATTAGCTACAAGGCCTACCTAGCTAGCTCAAAATCAAACTAAAAGACGGATATGCATACAATTTAATTCAATATAGCCAGTTGACCTTTCAAAAACGAACTTCATCTGTACTCGTTTTAAAGCAACAATGATAATTGACATGGTAATTGTGGAGTATCAAGAGCCAGAACCATGTAAGAGTATGTTACTTCCACTAAGAACCATTCTCTAGCTTTTTGAGAACAAATCAAAACCAAGTTGCAAATATTGAGCTAAATAGAAAATAATTATCTGAACACTGAAAACAAAAATGCCAGCAGGTCACAGGGGGGACTTAAAATCACATATTATCACCAGATCAACTGAATCTATACATGTTTTATACAACAAATGGAAAACTAATGTATGTATAAGCATATTTACAGTTTTGGACCTAAATGGAGCAACAATATGAGTAAGGAATATTAAAGTATTTCTAATAACATATAAGCTCTCTTAGAATCATTCCCTAAACAATATCCTTTGTGCACATTAAAGTTGTTTCACAAACACAAGCATAAAACACATCGAAAAGGAAGGAACTTGCCTGGATAGTTGCCCAAACAGCAAGAACAAGAGGAACCCAATTGGACAAAGAGAAAATCCATTTCTCCAAAGCCCAGAAGACCAAAACCAAAGGGATCAAAAAAGGAAGATAAGGCTTCTTCTCCACCATGACATTGTTGAAAAAGTCCACAACTCCATCAACATTCATCAAGCTTCTTTTTTTTCTTCTACCCATTTCAGCTAACACCAACAAGATTAATAATCTCCAAATCTTCCTCCTCCAAAGAAAAAAAAAGAACTGTTATTTACCTTCAAAATCCATACTTTTTCAACATTTTCCCACCATGGAAAAGAAGCCAAAAGGACAAATACGAGGGGTGTGAGAATAATATTCAGATGACTTGAATCATATTGGAAAATTCATAAAAGGAAGCCGAAGAAACAAAACCAAGGAGACAATTAAGAGGCAGACAGGGAAAAAGTCAAAGTCAGTCTAAAATCTAAATGCTAAAAGAACTGTGATGGCTAAACTAAACTATAAATATTATTGTTGTCTTTTATGGGTTATTAATAATTAATATAATTTCGCTGAGATGAGAAAAAATATAGTTAAAAGACCATTTTAATTAGTGATTACCGTAATTAGAATGCGGATTACTTTGTTACTACTAATAAATAACTAATTTAATAAGGATAAATATTCATGTGGAAACCGAAAGTTTACACAAACGCCTTAGTTTTAGAGTATAAGATTTAGGGGTTTAGGTGTAGGGGGTTAGAATTTAGGTATAGTTGTTTCAATTTAAGGTTTAGAGTTATAATTTAGGTTTTATAGGTTAAAACATAAATTCTCGCCATATTGCCCTAAAAACTAAACTCTAACCTATAAACCCTAAATTATAACCCTAAACCTTAAATTAAAATAACTATCCCTAAATTCTAAACTCCTACACTCCTTAAAATCCTTTAATTTTAGCTAAAACATCTCTTTACCAAACAGAGTCAATACTAATTATTGAAGATTCAACCAATTACCAAACATACAACACTTCACGAACTTCTTTCAAAAAAAAATCTAATGACCCCTCAACAAATATCAAACTTAAAAATTTATATCATTTCGTTGACTATAATTTTTTTGGAATAAAATTAATTGTGGCCCTTAATGTTCATATTTTTTATTTTAAATTAAATTTAACTCTTAATTTTTTAAAACAATTATATTTGACCATCAATATTAATTTTGAATAGACCCATCAATATTTCAAAAAGAATCGAATATAATTTACACATGATGTTTTAATTGTGAGATGGGGGAGTGTTTGGGCTTTGTAAGGAACGAGAGGCTGTAAAGGAAATGGGTCAGATAGGGCCTGTTTAGCATCAAATGACCCATGTGCTTTGGATGGACCATTGTTGGTGAGATTGTAGATTTATATATTTGTAAAAAAAAAATTGTTGTCCATACCAAACTAATTTGGATGCATCCGCTGTCATGCACTTAATTTCGGTGGGTAAGTATACTAGCAGAGATTTTTTGCATACACAAGACTTTAAACTTGAAATTTACTTAAGCGATATCAAGTTGTTTACCATTTAAACCAACTTCGTTTGAATACGTATTTGTAAGTCTAAATAATATTAGATTTGGATATTAAAATTAGTATTTGTTGTAATTAGACATACATGATATTTATTATCTAAATTTATATTATTTAAGTGATTTTAGATTCAAATAAATTTAGTTATAGATTATACAATGAATAATATGTTTTTGAGGGAATTTTAAATTTGGTCAATAGAACTTTAGTAAATTCATATTTGTGCTTTTTATATAATATCTAAATTATTTAGACTTATTTTTACTATAAGTTAAAAAAATATTGTGCGCTTAAGTATGCTCAAACTCACATTCTCTTATGTGTTGTAACAACAACGATGCTAATGAAATTAAGACACGATAATATGGTATCCCACTAGCAGTCTATGCGTACTTCATGTAATTTTTTAATTTAATATATATATATATTAATATTTTTATATTTTTAATTATTTGTTTACATGTCATATAAAACAAAAATGACACGTGAACATGAAGTGCATGTAAATTATTACTTGGTTTGCTATCTAAAAATAGTTAAAGATTGGTCTAATAACATTTTTGGCCCTCAAGCTTTTTAAAGAAAAATATTGTTTTAACATTAAATTTTCTCCATTCTTTTACTCTCGCACTTCTAATTTTATCAAATTTAATTAACTGATGGAAAAATATCGAACCAGTTAAACTAACAACAGTTATGTTATTTTTTTTTATCAGTTAAATTTTTTAAAGCTAGAGTGATTTCAAGTAGTATTTGTTTTGAATATACTCTCAACCATTTGACAATGCATGTTCAATCACCTTGCTGCAGTTGCTGGTGCTCAAACCCGTGATCTTTAGGAACAACAGCCGTTCCATTAACCACTGAGACAAATTAGTTTGTGCTTTATCAACGAGAGACACAGAGGGTCAAATTAATTAAAAAATTAGCATTTAAAAATAAATATAAATATTATTAGTAAGTTCAGCGTGACACCTAAAAACATCAAACCAATGTTAAAAGAGACCTTAAATCATAGGCACCGGCGTTAATCACGCGTGATCTCCTTCGCTGTCGTCACACATTCATAACTAGTTTGAATATTATATCACATTTTAATTATTATTTTTTGTTTAAAAAATATTTTAATTATTTTCAGATCATATTTGTAACCTATAATGTACTCCATAATGTTTGAGTTATTTATCACTTCTAACTACTAAGTGCCGATAATAACTTTATTTATATATAAAAAACTCTAGTTAATTTTGAGATTCTATATTCGATTCCCCTAAGTTGGTCCAAATCTATTTCCTTATTTTTTTTTTCAAGTGATAATGTTCACATTTTTTACTGTTAATCTCATCCATCCATTTTCTTTATCCAATGGTCCTAAATTAGTGTAAAACTAAATGAGTTTTACACTATGTAACTTGATCTCATCCCATATATAGGGTTAGGATCAACTTACACTGTGTAAAACTCAATTACTTTTACACAGTTTTTGGACCGTTGGATGATGATAATTAATGGCTCAGATTATTTCCTTATCTTTTTTTTCCAAGTGATAATCTTCACATTTTTTACTGTTAATCTCATCCATTCATTTTCTTTATTCAATGGTCCTAAATTAGTGTAAAACTAAATGAGTTTTACACTATGTAACTTGATCTCATCCCATATATAGAGTTAGGATCAACTTACACTGTGTAAAACTCAATTACTTTTACACAGTTTTTGGACCGTTGGATGATGGTAATTAATGGCTCAGATTATTTCTTTATCTTTTTTTTCCAAGTGATAATCTTCACATTTTTACTGTTAATCTCATCCATCCATTTTCTTTATCCAATGGTCCTAAATTAGTGTAAAACTAAATGAGTTTTACACTATGTAACTTGATCTCATCCCATATATATATATATATATATATATATATATGAGTTAGGATCAACTTACACTGTGTAAAACTCTTTAAGTTTTACACCTTTTTTGGATCGTTGGATGGGGAAAATGGATGGTTGAGATTAACTCTGTGTTTTTAATTCCCAAGTGATAATCTTCACATATTTTACTGTTAATCTCATCCATTCGTTTCACTCATCCGATCCAAAAAAGATGTAAAACTTAAAGAGTTTTACACAGTGTAATTTGATTCTATCCCTATATATATATATTGTTTTAGATTTTTGTTTTGATTTTTAACTTTTTCATTGTATGGTCCTTGTATAATCTCAAATAACTAGTTTCTTTTGTCCTTGGTTATTGAAAAATGTTTAAATTATATATTTAATTTATGTTTAGAATTGTAAACACTCATTGTAATTTAAATATATATTTTTTCTTTTTAATAATACTAGCGGTTCTATCATTTTTCCCTAATAATCGCTATTTAACTATCGATCAACTAATTCAAATTAAATATTATAAATATTAATGATCTTGTCAATCTAATTTATTCTATGCTCTTTTAATTTAATTTAGTTCATTCACACAATTAATATTTAAAACTTATTTTTTCTTAAAAAGGCCTAATACCTCGTTTTATCCGATCAACTAATAGATTAAACAATGTCAATAATATAATTTATACTAACGGGTTGGTCTAAGCGGTAAGCAATTTAGTATCGCTTAAGTATATCTTAAGTTTGAGGCCTTATGTATACATAAAAGTCCGTTGAAAGACTCACCCGTCAAAATTAAGTGTGAGACATCAATCGGTCCAGATTAATAGAACAAATCTTGAAAACTAGAACGAAAATAAAAATATATATGATTTTATAAATTTCTGGTTATGAGTTCGATATTGCAGCGACTTGCCGTTTTGAAGTGAATTTCTTAGCTTTAATTATCATGAGTGGTGCCTTACATTATACTCAATTTAGTCGCCCTTGAATTGATTCATGTCCATATCCATATGTATTCGTCATAATAACTATGAAGGACTTGGTTCATATACCATGAATTTCACTTATACTGTTATACATCATACAATAAATCACAACTGCTACATCACAAGGCTAATTCAATTTTTGCACGTAAATTAGAAAACCCTAATTAATCATACCATAATTGTTTAGATTCCGAGGTAGGTTATTAAAAATAACATCATTTATAGGTGTAAACAATATTCTACTCAATTTTTTTTAAATAAAGTTTAAATTATAAAATAAGATTTAAATAGCTCGCAAGTTTTAGTAATTAAAATCAATTAGTACACAATATATGAAAAATTATATATGTATATTGTATATGATTATAAGAAAATCGTTTAAATTAAAACGAATTGGTACACGATATTATAAAATATTTATAATTAAGGGTAAACTACATAAATGACCACCATACTATTGCAAAAGTCGCGATTTGACTACCTTACTTTTTTTCGAAGCAATTAAACCATCATACTATTAAATTGGGTGCAATTTGACCACCAGCCGTTAAAGGTTAACGATGATGGAGTTTACCCTATAATTAAACAATTTGATTCGAATTTTATAAACCGGACTCATTGGTTACACATCCCTAATTGTTTGTTTTCGTTTAGAGTGATAAGAACACCATTTTGCCTTGTATGTTATAGGCTTAAAAAACCAAAATTCCTTCTTAAGTTTGTCTCGAGGTTGAGGTCTTATGTATACAAAAAAAAATATTACGAAAAAATTTACCTACTAAATCTAAATATGTGACTTGAGTCGATCTGAATTAGACATGATAAAACCCAAAAACTAGCATGGCAACAAAAAAAACAAAATGCCGACTCTTTCGGCCAACACCAAAATTACCCACGTTTTCTTTCTACACCAGTAGCATCCAAGACTTTGTTCAGTCAAGCACGTTTCATGCTCAACATATTTGAAGCATCTAGTGATATAAATCCCAAAATAAAATGAAACCCCATTTCACCTAACAGCTCCACATTTCGTTTTCAACTAGTAATCTTTCTCTTTTTTTCTCCATAAAAGGGGAGAAAATAGGCTATTTGCAGTGATTCTATAACTGTGTAGGAATATTATATTGATCTGTCATTTGAATTTGCAACTTCTTTTGAAAAAAAAAACAAGTTGTTAATTAAGCACAGTAAATTAGGTGAAGCTTAGAAATTTATTAGCGTGTGTATAATAAGTATTGGCTTTGGCTATTAGCCTATTACTTTAGATAGGGGAACATGTCATCTCTTAGAAAAAACAGTACAAATTCCAGTGAAGATGAAGCTGAGAAGCTCAGGCGAGGACCTTGGACTCTAGAGGAGGATTCGCTTCTCATTCGTTACGTCGATCGTCACGGCGAAGGCCGGTGGAATTTGCTGGCGAAACGTGCAGGTAACGAAGCCAGTTTCATCCGACCAGGTTAAAGTTAAACTATAAGACTTTTTTTTCTTCCATTTGTTTTACCGTTTTGTTGGTTAGGCTTAAGGAGAACCGGCAAGAGTTGCAGGCTGAGATGGCTGAATTATCTGAAACCGGATGTTAAGCGCGGAAATCTTACACCACAAGAACAGTTTTTGATCCTTGAACTCCATTCTAAATGGGGTAACAGGTATGTTTAATTTATATTCAGACAGAAGTTATGATTTGATCGGAGACAAGACATAGAGTTACACATGTTGTGATTCCTAGGTGGTCGAAGATTGCACAACATTTGCCGGGGAGAACGGACAATGAGATCAAGAATTACTGGAGAACCCGCGTGCAACAGCAGGCTCGACATCTCAAGGTCGACGCGAACAGCGCCGCGTTCCGGAATGTTATCCGGTGTTACTGGATGCCGAGCCTGCTTCAAAAGATGGGAACTCAAGTACAGAACGAAACTTCTCAGCGTCAAGCATTGACTATGCCTGAGCAGAATTCGGATTCGGAGCAGTGCGGGAATTCATATGTTTCTTGGTCGGAATCGATGAATAACATCTCCAAAGTGTCCGAATTTGCAGAGTACCAAACAACTCCATTTAGCGTCTTTGGTAACAATGGCTGCAACACGCTGGCATCAAAGGATTGCTATAGTTATGATAATACTACTAGTTTCTGTGACGTGGAAACCCTCAACCTGGCAGCCACGTCAGCACTAGCCGAGGGATTTCCCGACCCGATCGGCAACTGCCACTTGGCGGATAACGATTGGGTCAGTGATGGTTTTGCAGATCATGGCCTTTGGAGCATGGGGGAACTATGGGAGCTCAAGAGCTTCCAATGAAGGGGAACCTTGTCATTTTCATTTTTCTTCTGGTTAAATTTCGGTTTTAGTCCATCTATTATGTTCAAATTTGGAATTTGAGCACTGTACTTTAATTTGGTTTAACTTAATCATCTACTTTTAAGTCATGCCAAATTAATACAAAGAGATTAAATCCAAATTTAAACATGATAAAGAGACCAACATTACAATTTAACCATTTCCATTGGACGGTTCCCTTAGGTTGATTGTTCTAGTTCAATCGGCATTATAAAAGCTTCATATACTCTTTTTTTTTTCTTCAAGTTTTTGTCCAAAAGTTGCATCAACTTTGGATTAAAGTTTTTCTTAAGTTAGACTATAAACTAATTAAGTTTTTATATTTTAATGATTTGGGTTTAGCTTGATTAATATGCCGTTGGTATAATATTATGAGTACACAAATTCAAATGTTTAAACGTTGAATATATTCTGATTTGTGAATGAAAATGAATTTAGGTAATGTAGATATTATATCAAATTGTATGCTAAAAAAATTTATATCTTAAAACCATAGTATATATAACCCATATATATATATATATATATATATATATATATATATATATATATATATATATATAATTTTGAGTTAACACCTAATTAGGGCTCGGTTTAAAGAAAAATCGTAATTATTTTTCCAAAATTTATATTTTTTAAAAATTTCTTTTGTATAAATAAAGTAGAGTTTTTTAATGCTAACTACAAAGTTTTACCTTCAATGAAGCAAAAAGGGGTACATCAAAATTGAAAAATTGAACCAATCCTAGGAAGCAAAATTTCTTGCAAACGTCCCTATTGGCTGACCCACCAACGTTTGAAAATTTAATTTATAAAAAGCATTGATATATATTACTTAAAATTAAATACTAGGTATTACTAGATTGTTCGGTAAATATAAAATTTAAAATATAATATAATTTTGAAAGTAAAAAAAAACAAGATAAATTTAATTGAAAATTATTATTATTATTATTATTATTATTATTTTGATATAACCACTAGTATTTGACTTATTAGTTGACTGATCTGGATTGAGTACTACAAGTGTTCAATATTAACACGACTCTCTCTGAATTCAATCTATTCATAAAATTAAATTTCGAATCTTAAAGAACTTAACGTCTCATTTCGATAAACCGACCGGTAGTTGGTAGTGCACCCATTCTCTAATGCAATTATATATTACCAATCAATATTTTTTCTTCATCTCTTTTATAGAAATTGTTTTTTTTTCTATTTGAATAATTTTATTAGAAACATTATTCCAATTTCACCTTATGTGGAAGTGATGTTTGATGCCATATTTAAGCAAAGTCGAATAATTCCAATTTAAGAAGAAACTTGGCTATCTTGTTGTCATCGTAATATTAATAGCTCCAATTCTTTCACAATCATGAATCAACCTTGAATTTAGTCGGTTAACTTATATAGGAAAATATCAATATTTAAATATAGCAAGAGAGCTTGATTTGAAGTGCGTTTCCGTTAAAAAGAAGAAGAAAAATTAGCATTTTTCATATTTTATAACAAAAAGCAATTACTCCAAACTGGAAAAAAATGAAAAAATAATAATACGAGTCATATTTACATTATTATTTATCATTTTTTTTATTTTTTGTATACAATTTCTAAAGACTAAGAAACTAGGTTATATATTTATACACATATACGAAACCTAGGACTCTAGGAGGAGGGTTAAGGTAAGATTATTTTTTAAACTGATCCGAATAAAAAAAATAGATTTACAAGAATTTAAATTAAATAATTAATTTAGAAAAAAAAACTAAAAATATAAATTTTTTTAACCATCAATATCCGACTTATTGGCTGATTAATCTGGATTGAATTTTGCAGGGGTCGTCCCCTATTAGGGGACAACCCTCTAAACTTAATTTTCTCTATTCGCAACCTCAAAATTTGAACCCTTGATCATGCTTAAGGATCTGGTACCTTATCTCGTTAGACCAACTGATTGTTGGTTAAAAATACAAGTTTTTATTTAAACTAAAGTGTTAAAAAGGTTTGTATCGAACATTTAATACTTAAAGATTCATAACCTAAAATAAGTCATTGGATGGTGTAATGACTTTGTAAGTTGTTTTAGTATAATTTAGAATATTCTTGCACCTACAACGTGAGATTAGTCACCGTTATTGTCATGGACAGAATTAAACTTAGACAATGAGAAAGGTCAATTAGGTGTCTAATTTCATAATTAATAAGAATTTAATGAATATTTAACATCAGTATTTGGAGATTAATGATCAAACTATTGGGGATCAAATCAAGGGTAGATTTTGAAGTATCAAAATTTAAAAATTTTATGAATAATTTTTTTTGAAAAGTAAGTGAGAACCAATGTGTGTCAATTTTTTTTAAAGATGTAACAATTTTTTAAGGGGTGATCATATATATTTAAAATTGTATTAATTTTATTTTTAATATTATTTTATATTAAATTTATAAAAAAATCTTCAATTTTTTTAGGGTGTCGCATGCATATATAAACCTTTTAACATTCATATATATTTAAATAACTAAGTTAAAGTATATTTTATAAATCTTTTAAAATACATATATATATATGTTTATTTAAATATATATTATAAATGAAAACGAATGACGCTGGATGGAATTTAGTAAGGACTAACTATATTCGCAATGTAATAAGTATGATTAGTTTACTATATAAATCAAATCAAGATGTGAAGGCTGGACAAAGAAACGCAAACCTATCCATTCATCCTGCAGAAAGCCTGATAATTTTAAGTTTGAATTTGATGATATGATTCAGCTCGTTGGACTGAGAAAAATGATTAGGGGTGATAACAAGTCGAGTTGAGTCCAAGTCTGGTTAGACTCGGAAACAGTATAATTGAGCTCGGTTCGGGCTCGAGGCTCGCCGAGCTCGGAATTTTAATAGGATTTGGAAGCTAAGAAAGAAAGTCTTTGTCGCATTTATTGGAGAATTGCATCGAGCTTTCTTACCAATCTCGAATGGATGCGTGGGGAGGTAGAACTCTTTCTTTCCGTCTCTTTCTTTTATTTAACAGGTTCCATGCATGACCACGACGCCTGATCTCAAATCTCATGGCGGCCCATCGTAACCCTTTTTTCAACTCACCTCGTCCTAAATATTCAGTGTAAAATATATATATTATTTATATATGACCTCATCTATAAATAGAAAATATTATATATTTAAGCATGTTCGATCATACGTCCTATATATTATATTATTGACAATGCCATTTAAACTACACCCAATCGGCAACTGCCACTTGGCGGATAACGATTGGGGAAACTTGTCATTTTCATTTTTCTTTTGGTTAAATTTCGGTTTTAGTCCATCTATTATGTTCAAATTTGGAATTTGATCACTGTACTTTAATTTGGCTTAACTTAATCCTCTACTTTTAAGTCATGCCAAATTAATACAAAGAAACTAAATTCCAAATTTAAACATGATAAAGAGACCAAAATCACAATATAACCATTTCCTTCAGACGGTTCTATAGGTTGATTTTTCTGAGTTCAATTGGCATTATAAAACCTCATATACTTTTTTTTTTCCTTTTAAGTTTTTGTCCAAAAGTTGCATCATCTTTGGATTTAAAGTTTTTCTTAAGTTAGACTATAAAGTAATTAAGTTTCTAAAAACAATACATAATAAAAGAGAGAAGGAAATGTTATATCATGAGTTCACAATATCTTTCCTATCCTCAAAGTATTCTGGGAATCATCTAAAATATATATATTAAAAGTGAATATCAACGACAAAGAATTGAAATTATAAAACAAATGACAATAATATCACATATCATTTGTAATTTAAATCCCAACAAAAAGTGTCAAATATGCAAAACCAACCAATTTAAGACATTGATGTGTTTCTAACACAATACTAAATAGAAGAGACTCTAACGAAATATTTGAGGTGTCATGATCTCACATTTCTTTGATTTCTTCGGCAAACTTAATAGTTTTTCAATGGCAGTAGATAATTCCTTCCCACGGACATTAATATATCGGACGATGAGCATCTCCAGAACAGATGCATGTTTCAAGAAATAACTAACCATTTTAAACATATACTCCTTTCTATCAAAGTATTTGATTTCAATCTTCTTGATGTGAGATAACAAACACCAAGGCACCGTTGTTGTAGGCAGCGGCAAGAAACCTATTGACTAAGAATACCAAAAAAAAAAGTTAAATGAGTTTGTTAATTGTGCATATTTTCTGGAGAAGATTTGCTGCACGGACCCTATCATTGTTATCTAATAGAGTGATATCAATAACAGCAGTTTCAAGAGATTTCATTTCACTTGAAGTATATCCTTCAGCCTTTCCATCAATATATTGCAAATAAATAAGATTCGGAGCATCGAACTCAATGACATTTAAACGTATGCGAGACTCAGCATAATACACTCCAAAATTTAAAACCAATCTCTTAAGTGAAAGGCTATGGATAATGATCTCACTTGTCTTATGAAACTGACAAGTATTAAAAGCCAAATCTTCTAGGACAGGGCAACTGGAAATTAACTTGAGAACAGAATGACCGTCTAGAAATTCAAAGAATCTAAAATGTAGAGTCTTGAGATTTGGTAAACAAGCATTAGTTGGAACATTGTTGACACCAAAGACCTCCAATTTCAGTGTCACGAGTGAGTTGCTATTAAACAGAAGAGCAGGTAAAGTGAGGGGTCTTTTCCTCTGCAACGAGAGTATAACAATTTCCTTAACACCACGCCGCAAAGCAACACATATCCAACCATGAAATCGTAAGTATTCATAATCCCATGGACGATAATCCACCAATAAAAGGTCATTAACCAACGAGTCATAACTAACCCTAAAGCATTCTAACCTTCCCAGATGAGGGGTAGAGAAAAATCTATCAACAAAATTAAAAAAGTTATCTTTTTTTCGAGACCTTAAGCAAGTCCTAAAATCAAGGATATGTATGGAGGAGAGAAAAAGATACCTCCACCTGGGTGAAAGAACGGAGGTTCGAGCGGCATCTTTAGTGAGAAGAAAGGACAGAATTTGACAAAGAATATGATCAGGTAAACTGTTGAAGGCACCCACAGATTTTGGTTCTTTGGCCATTCAACCTTAAGCTAGAAAAAGATTGAAACTCAGAATTAAGATAGAAGAAGAAATATAAATTGCAGAGAGAAGAAACGGCTAAAGAGTTTTTTATTCTTACATGAAACCTTAAACCTTGAATTATAAACTTTGAACCCTAAACTTTAAACACTAAACCCTATTTATAATCCATGCACATTAAGCCATACACAATAAACCTAAACAACAGACCATAAACACTAAACCTTAAACCCTACACCAAAACACAAAACTCAAACCCTAACCAATATATCATAATTATTAATCCTTAATCTCTAATCTCAAAACCTCAAATCCAAATCCTAAATTATAAACTTTAAACTCTAAACTTTAGAATTAAGATTTATAGTTAGAATTAAGGTATATGGTTTAAGATTAGGGTAGAAGGGATAGGCTTTTAATTTTTGTATAGTTTTGGAGTAATAGGGTTCTAGGTCCCGGATGTGGTAACGGGGTTCTAGGCAGGGATGGACCGAGGGGTGCTGGTGGGGGCAATCGCCCCCCTAAAATTTTGAAAATCATATATGATTTAGAAAAATTTTAGAATTTTTCTATGTATTTTCTATTAAAAATCTATTTTCGCCCCCCCTAAAAATTTATAGGTTCATCCCCTAACCTAAAGTCCTAGGTCCGTCCCAGGTTCTAGGTCCCGGATGTGGTAATAGGGTTCAAGGTCTCGGTTGTGGCAGTAAGGTTTTAAATTCCGGTTGTGGTAAAAGAAAAAAAAAACAATTAAAAAATAAAATATTAAAAAGTCTCCAAAAACTTCTACAAAATACCAAAAAGCTCTACCAATACATAAAGCTTAAATGAAGAATAAGTGTCTAAAGTATACCTGATATATTTTTATTTTTTAAAACTTTTTTTGAAGAAAATAACCCATAATTTTATATTTAATGAAATTAATTCTATCTTATTTACTATTAAATTAAAATGAGATATTTTTAGACTTATTTTGCTTTAATTCTTATTAAATGCTAGTAGTGTTTAGATTTATTTTGAGCTATTTCGAATATATTATTATTATTATTATTAATCTGTTTATTTTTTTAATAGTCATGCACCTTGCAAACATTGCGATTGGACCCGTGTCTCTTGGGATAAATATCATATGCTTTTCCGCTGGAACACTTGTTGGGTTGATTAATCTGTCTATTTATATATTATAACGATTGATTCTGATTATAGTTATATGGATGTACTAATTGTAATTATGATTTTAATTATATATTACATTTTTCAATTTTGGTTATAATCATACATATATTAATTTTAATCAGAATTATAACTTAAAAAATCATACGATTGAATCGTAATTTAGTTCACATCAATATTGTTGCAACAATACAGAAATATAAATTTAATTGCTTGAATTTAATCTTAGAAAAGAATCGGCCCATGTAGACCTGAATATCCAAAACCCGGTCCAATGTTTTCCAAACTGAATCACTCATTGTCAACGTTATAAAGCTCAAATTGGTGGAAACCCTAGCTCCCCCACTAATCCGCTGCAGGGAGGAGCTTGTAACACTTCACTGTCCATCGCCACTTCCATTTTCTGCATCTTTTGAGGTGAATCTTTTCGTTTTCATATCACTTGTTTGGTTGATTAGAAAATGAATGAAAAAGAAAAGAGAATACTAATGTTTTGCTCAAGTTTTTGTTTCTATTAGATTTTCTCCGATATACTAATTTCTGCATTCTGTTTTGGTGAAATGTACCTGATAGGTGGCAGTTGGCTTAAACTGATTTATTTTAAGCATTTTTTGCCAAATAATTTGAAATGTAAACCTTATTTAATCTTGAATTTGGTATAATTGTTCTACACATCTTAAATTGAGATCTTAGCTTAAATGCTTTATCCTCTTTCTATTTTGATTTTTTTACTTTTTAAAAAATAATTTTGAACTTATTATTTATCACAATGCAGGTGTTGAAGATGTATACATCAAGGAAGAAGATCCACAAGGATAAAGATGTCGAGCCGACAGAATTCGAGGAGTCGGTTGCTCAGGTTCTAAAGTGCTTTTTATGTTTGGTGCGAAATGTTCATGGAAATGTGTTGTGCTGTGAATGGTATATGAATTTGTTCTTGTTTGTTTGCTACAGGCTTTCTTTGATTTGGAGAACACCAACAATGATCTAAAAAGTGACCTCAAAGATCTCTACATTAATTCAGCAATGTAAGAATGGTTCATCGGGGTCTGTTAATCGTAAAGTTAACTTTTGTTTTAGTCTGTCATACGAATGGTATAATTCTTTTCCTGCATGCAGTCAGATTGATGTTTCCGGTGGCCGGAAAGCTGTTGTTATCCATGTTCCATACAGATTGAGGAAATCTTTTCGCAAGGTCCATGTTAAGCTTGCGAGGGAGCTTGAAAAAAAGTTCAGTGGCAAGGTGAGGAAAACATGTTTTATTGTGTTATTCATGAATCCGCATTTCTTCGTGATTTCTTTTCGCTTGATTTGGGATTATTTATTTTACATAAATGTCTGATTTTGTAGTTATAATGATTGTTACTAGTTGGTTTGATTGGTATGCACATATTTCTTGGTTTTTACCTAGTTTATCCTTGCATGACAGGATGTGATTCTTATTGCCACCCGAAGGATATTAAGGCCTCCAAAGAAAGGTTCTGCTGTTCAGAGGCCACGCAGCCGCACACTAACTGCTGTACATGAAGCAATGCTCGAAGATATTGTCTTACCAGCCGAGATTGTCGGCAAGCGTATTAGATATAGAATTGATGGATCAAAGATAATGAAGGTACAACACTGCTCATATAACTATTAACACTAATCCTACAATCAGGATGCTAATTGCTCATTCATTTTTTGCTACCCTTGTTGTGCAGGTCTTTTTGGACCCAAAGGAACGAAACAACACGGAGTATAAGCTCGAGACCTTCTCTGCAGTTTACCGGAAGCTTGCCGGAAAAGATGTAGTGTTTGAGTTCCCAGCTACAGAGGCATAGATAGATCTTGTCGGAGAAGTGTTTGGACACTTTTTTTTGTCTTTTAACCCCCTAAACTTATTTTTGTAGTGGAGAACCTTAAAATTTGTGATTTTGAGCTTTAAATCTTTTTATCTTGTCTATATGAATGACGACCCTTCATCACCAAAAAGAATCAAATATTTTTTTAAAATCTTTTTAAAGTTTTTATATATATATATATTACACGACATCTTTTTAGAACATCTTTTGTAGGAAAAATGACTTGAGATAATTAGAAAATTAATTTAAATATTTTCCTTTCAAATATCCAAATAAGAGTAAGATGATCAAAATAAACTATTAAAGCTGTTTCCATAAGTATTCTGAATTAATGTGTTGGAATTAGGCATGAATTACTACAAAATTGAACAAATATTGTATCATATTATCTGTAATTATTAATTGAACTCCATACGGAGTTGTAAGAATTCTGCACATTCAAAGTTGTTATATTGAGTAGTAGGTAGGTCGGGTGGTTTACTTCAACTGACGCAAATATTAAGTCCCTAGTTGATTGTTCTTAATGATGATATTAGGGTTACCAAAATTCTATTTGACTCAACTTGAGGCGAAAAAATTTGACTCATCTTGACTTGGACTCGAATTTTTTTTAAATAAAGTTTGAGTTGTAAAATAAAAATTCAAATAACTCGAAGTTTTTAGTAATTAGGGGATTAATTTTTAAGTTCGAGTTGAGTCCCTCAATTTTTTTGATATATATATACATACCGATATAAAAATATATGTCACATATATATTATATTATCAGAGAAAGTCGTTTAAATTTGAATCAAATCATACTATAAAATGATAAATAATTACAATTAAATTTGTATAAGAACTCGAATCGAATCGAAAAAATTTCAAATGAAGTTTATAAAAAAATTTATTTGAATTTTTTCGAATCGAGTTTATGAAATTTCGAGTCAATTTTTTCGCTTTGAATTAAGTCGAAAAGTCCAATTTTTTCAAGTCGAGTTTTGCTCGTGAAATATAAAAAGTATGAAGTTTGACTAAGTTCGATTTTAAATTTAGTTGAAATTTCTTTGACTATCGTTCAATATATATAATATATATATAATTAGTTTTACAATAATGTAAATTAATCATTTTTTTTACCAGAAATTAGTTTTTTATAGAGAAGAAATGGTCATCATATTAGTGGTTGAGACGGCAATTGCAAATGGTCAATTGTACGTTGAGAAAGGTTTTACCTTGATGTTTTATCCATTAACTCCCCGACAAAATTCCTGGTCTTTTGTCCTTTATGTTCCTCGAAATCCAAAAAAATCCAGTCATTGTCCTTTTTTGACTTGTTTTTCAGTTCAATGAGTCTTTGTCAATGTTCAAAACTGCAAATTTCTTCACCGCCTACCGCTGTTGAATTCCTTTTCCCACCTTTTTACATTCTTGAATTCTTCCAAATCTACAAAACCCTGTTTTTTCAAGTGAAAAACACAACAAAATGTGCTCGGAAACGAGTCCTCGGGTATCATTCTCGCATGATCTAATCCGACCAACAACCGAACCGAATGAATCTCGAAGGGACACAATGCTGTTAGAGCCATGTCCGGATTTCGAGTTCAACATTTGCAGCTTCGAGCAACAATATTCATCGGCAGATGAATTGTTTGAAAATGGAATGATAGTTCTAAAAGTAGTGAAAAAATGTGAAGTCCCATTGGTTGTTTCGCTTCCTCCGCGGCCTAAATCGACGGCAGTCGAGGATTCAAGGAGAGAAATGGAGGAAAAACCACAGTCCAAGTCGTTTTGGGGTTTCAAGAGAAGTAGCAGCCTCAACTGTGACAAGAAAAAGAGCTTGATTTGCTCTATACCGCTTCTTTACCGAAGCAATTCGACCGGTTCGGTTGCCAATCCGAAACGTTCGTCGATAAAAGACAGTAACAAGCATAGCAATTCAAATGTTTATCAGTTTCCTCAAAAGCCTCCTTTGAAGAAAAACAATGGGAATCATGCATACGGCAACAGTGTTCGAATCAGTCCGGTCTTGAACGTCCCGCTGCCTTACATCTCGAAAGGAACCGTAAATCTCTTCGGTTTAGGTTCTTTGTTACGTAATGGGAAAGTTAAGAAGAGCAGGAAATGAAATCTCCCCATTATTGATGTACATGATGTATCTATTGATGCATATCTTGAAGTGTGACAAAGCTTAGGAGACAAGGAAAACAGGTACCCCTTCTGATCTCATGGCTTGTGGGATTCAATTAAAAATAAGATTTTGGACTTATTAGCTCACCATTATGTAGAACTTATGTTGCTCGGACTTTTCAGTTTTCTTGGAGTATTTGTGTTCGACACTTGTGTTCGATACATGGATATAATCAAATAGAAAAGTCTTATTATATTCGTGCCGGATAAACACCCGAGTACGAGTGTAGAACTGTAGATAAAGAGGATTTGGGTTTGTTTATCTTTTTTATTAAAGTTTTTTCTTCTGTTTTGTCACCATTTTGTTTTATGAATGATGCCTTCATGGATAAATGTTTGTATTAGAGCTTCTGAGTTCTGATATACACTGATCTTGTTTGGTGCCCCTGTGCAAGCATTTGTTTAGGAAATTGTAGGTTTCTTCCAAGGCAAGTAAATTAAGGCCTCCTTCTACCTATCAATCATTTCCCTTTAAATATCAAACATTGTTTTGAGTTCGTATTTAATAATTTATGCATTATCGGTGAATCAGAAGACATATTCATAACAATTTCCCACCATAGGTATAGATCCGGGGGTTGAGAGGCATGATACAGCAAAACCAGTTAAAAGATGCTAACAAATGAACCATTTGTGAATTTTATTCTGAAAAGGGAAAACTTTCACATCCAAAAATTACAAAAGAACAAAAGAATTCTTCGAGTCGGTCTCGAGTGTATAGTGACTGAAAATCATGTCTGGTTTTTATTCTTGTTGTTGGAGTTTATTCGTGCACGAAACCATTGCTTGCAACTGAATAACCTGACCTCTTAAACTGCACTCTTCAACCTAAAAAATGTAGCAATCCTTGTCTGAGTAACATAGAAGGAAGACAAGTTAATTAAGCGAGAAGCAGAGATGTTTTGAAGGCAAACCTGGAAAGTGTTTGTCTTGTGTAATAAATCTCCACATTCTTCAATAACAGATCTTTCTCTTATTGCCACTCTAGCCAATTCTGAAACTAAACTTTCCGTTTCCTCCGCCTGCAATTATTAAAAAAAATCCAAAATGCATCAATATTTGTCACTTTCCTATTCCTTTTTAAGCTTCACTCAATAAAGATTTATATAACAATATGATGAAAATCAAGCTTACCTTTGGTATAAAGCTTTGGACATGGCAGACTATCATTTCCATCTGTTTTATTGCAGAAGCCATTGCCTCCCCTATCTCTCTTGCATCTGCCTGCAAAATAAACACAAATAAGAACACAATAAGAAATTTCATCAGCTTAATAAATAATGAGTGATAAAAGAAAAAAGGAAAAAAAAGGTGGAAATGTGTACCTTAACATTCCCACCGATCGGAAGTCGAAGCGAAATGTTCGACAAGGATTGAATAGTCTCCAACAAAGAATTCAAATGATCCCCTTGGAAATCAGACCATTCTTCCAGATATGGCATCTAAAAGAAGGACAAACAAGAACATGTAGACCAATCAATCAACATTATTGCAGTGACTTAAGAAAACATATATAGACTCAAGAAAACATTATTGCAGTGACTTAAGAAAACATATATAGACTCATCATGGAGAGCATTAATATATATATTCGAATGAATACTATACATGTCGTCGCGAATAAAGCATAATGAATGTGCCTATGGACTATGGATTGTCGGAATACATGAATCCGAGTAACATATCTTAAGACATGCCACTGGTTAAAGGTTTAAAGTCTTACTTGAGCTTCAAGAATCTTCGATAAGGTATTCATTCTTTGCAGAAGTTGAAGCTCCATGCGTTTCATTCTCACACAATCATACAACTCTGATATCTTCACCTCAAGAGAATAAAGCATTCTCTGACAAAATAAAGATAACTAGTTTTAGTTTCTCGAACCAGACCAATCAGAATAATGCGAAGAATCAGGATTCAGATGCAAGTAACAATTGTAAAGCATAGGGCTAACCTCAGTTTCTCTTTTCTGAATTTGAGTGGAGGCTTCTGCCTTGGCATTGGCATACCTCCATTGCAAGTAACAATTGTAAAGCAGTTTCAGGGAGTGTAAATCTTCTTGATGACGAGAAACTTTCTTCGACGCCCTTATTGCATCGGTGCCGGACTTTGAATGGGAAGGAACAGGAGGTAGTGAAAATGGGGTCATCTTAGCAGATTTCCCCTTCATTAGTCCATTATGATGGTGAAACAAAGAGGGATCTGAAGTCGAGAATGGTGAATTCAGAGAGCGGAAGAAAGGGCAAGGAGGGAGCTTCGATGATTCGCTTTCGGTATTCGCATTTCGATCTCCGAGCAATCGAGTAGACTCGGAGAGTAACTTATCTGACTCGGGCATAGCAGGGGCTTCCTGAGAGGAAAACGAAGCATTGGGTTTGGAGGATAAGGCGATCCCACTCGACTGCAACAGCTTAGCGGCGGCTGAGACCTTGGCCGTCGATGAAATGTTTGCAGCACGGTGGTTTAATCTCATCGTCGTTGATGGTGGTGCCGAAATAGTTCTTTCAATAGTGGGCGTATCGGGCCTCAGAGGAGTACTTGTGCTTCTCCCTAACAATTTACTACCATCGCTGAAGGTTCTTGAATGGTGAGGTTTCTTTTTCGACGGCGATTGACAGGGTCGCGGAGTCTCGTAAGGTGCGGGCAAGTTCTCGTCCGTCTCTGTCTCCGGTTGCCGTCTCTGCCGTTGCGATGAGACCGAGCGGTGCTCTTTGTGAAGTAAAGATTTAGAGGGGTCACCTGAAGAGTGGGAGGATGATACCGGAGACATGAACCTGGAGCTGACTTCTCTCACCCTGGGCCGCCGCGGTGGAGGGTGGGGAACGGCGGGAGGCGCCGCCGCATGACTGGTATTAGCAACTACTTCCGCTTCCACCGTCATTACAAGAATATGTTGAAATTCAATCAATCTTTGTGTGATAAAGCTATTGAGATTTCTCTTTTTCTTTGATTCTTGGATCGAGATGTGATCACTAAACTAAAAAAAGAGAATTGAGCGAAAAGGGAAAAGTGAGCGGTGTTTGGTGAAGAATAAAAAATAGCCGTTGGGGGCAACGGTCGAGTTTTTCAAAAATGAATCGCGTGATCCGACGACGGGCACGTGATTTGTAGCACTCTTCACGGGCCTCTGGTCACTGCTGGCCCAGCCCACCCAACTAAATAAAGGTGAAAATATCCGGAAGGTCCACCAAATTTTCATTTTTATTGTTTGTTTGGTCAGGTTATTTTTATATTCTCATTCTGTCCATTACATTAATTTTTTTTCATTATTAAAAAATTGCTGTAATCCAATTAGATGTTGCCACATGTAATAAATATTAAAAATAAAAAAGTAATATAAGATTAAATAAATCACAAAAATGTGAAATTTTTTTTGAACATAATTATATTTAATTTCTTTCATAAACATTAAAATAATCATAAATTTGTTTTTAAAAAAATCCTTAAATATTCTTTTAGTAGAAAACAGAATCTGAGAATTTTCATAATTTTTAAAACTTTAGAAGCTTTTAATGATTTTATGATTTTTAAAATGATGTATAATTACAATTTAAAAGAAATATATTTTAAAAATAGTAAGTTCTGATATATATATATATATATTTAAGAACTTTTAAGTTTGGTTTTCTTTTATTAATAAGGGATACTATTATGAGTCTTTAAAAAATGTCCTCAAGCTTAACTAGAGGAAAAAAGTACCCATAATAGTATGTACAAAAGACAAACAAGACGAACTTGACAAAAACAACAAAAATAAAAGCTCAAAACAACCAAATTTAACCGGTATCGCTCAAATGAAGAAGCCGAGGCATGGAGCTAGGTGGTGCAAGGAATTCATGCATGCCAAACGAGAGTTTTCTTTGGCCTGACCGTTCCAAGCTAAGAGTTGAGCTATGTGGCTTGTGCGAAGGCTCGAGTCTTATAGCTCCTAGAGTGAGAGGCATAGTGTGAGGCTAGATTCACAGATTTTTTTAAAAAGTTTTCTTTATATTTTCTAAAAATTTTAGAGTAATTTTATAGTTAATACTTAAAATTTGTGACTTTTTATTGTTTTAAGATTTAGATTTGGATTAGTTCCTTAGAAGTTAAAACAATATTTTTTATCATTACACCAAACATTTGTCGGTAACAAATTCTCATTATGCTAACCTATCTCTTTAACAGAAAAATATAAATCTACTATTCAAGTTATCAATTTTCTTTAAAAAATACATTCTCATTAATATTTTTTAATCTCAATCATTAATCTATGCTTATTTAATGATTCAAATCAATATAAAATTTAAAATAACCGAGTTTTTGAAAAATATTATTATTTTATTTAAAAAATTGGATTCCACTAAATATAATCTAAACATTAGGATCAAATTCAGACGATGAATGCTATCATTATCTGTCGTTTCTCTCATTAACAATAAACAGGGAAGGAAAGGGAAACGCCATTCCTTTCGTTCTCCGACCCAAAAATCTGCAGAAAATCCAATTTCGCCGTTCAATCCCCAAACCAAAAACCCCCCAAATCCCCTTTCCCCTTCATAATTCCCAATGTCCGGTCCATCACTCATGGATTCCCTGTTTCAACGCAGTTTAGAGGACATAATCAAGGGCCTAAGACAACAACTGATCGGCGAACAAGCTTTCATCTCCAAAGCCCTCGACGAAATCCGCAAGGAAATCAAATCCACTGACCTCTCCACCAAATCCACAGCTCTCCTCAAACTCTCCTATCTCTCCAATCTCCACTTCCACGACATGTCGTTCGCAGCTTTCCCTGCCTTGGAAGTCCTCTCCTCCCCTCGTTTTTCCCACAAGAAGATTGCTTATCACGCAATCTCATTCTCCTTCCATGATTCCACCCCTGTTCTCCTCCTCATAACTAATCATCTGCGCAAGGATCTTAACAGTACCAATGAGTTTGAAGTAAGTTTGTCTCTTCAATGTTTGTCTAGAATTGCTAATGTTGATCTAGCTAGAGATTTGACCCCCGAGGTTTTCACTTTACTGTCAAGTAATAAGCTTTATGTTCGGAAAAGGGCTGTAGCTGTAGTTTTAAGGGTTTTTGAGAAATACCCAGATTCTGTTAGGGTGTGTTTTAAGCGTTTGGTTGAGAATTTAGAGAATTCGGATCCTCAGATTTTGTCTTCTGTTGTTGGGGTGTTTTCTGAGCTTGCTTGTAAAGATCCCAGATCGTATCTTCCTCTGGCACCTGAGTTTTATAAGATTCTGGTTGATTCGAAAAGCAATTGGATTTCGATTAAGGTATTGAAGATTTTCTCTAAGTTGGCTCCTCTCGAACCGAGGTTAGCAAAACGGGTTGTTGAGCCGGTTTGTGATCTTTTGAGGAATACTGGGGCGAAGTCCTTATTGTTTGAGTGCATTAGGACTGTGGTTACTAGTTTGAGTGAGTATGAATCTGCTGTGAGGCTTGCGGTGGGAAAGGTTCGAGAGTTTTTGATGGACGATGATCCGAATCTTAAGTATCTTGGATTGCAGGCGCTCAGGATTGTGGCCGAAAAGCACTTGTGGGCGGTGTCAGAGAATAAGGAAGTTGTAATCAAGTCATTGAGTGATGCGGATCCTAATATAAAGATTGAGTCTTTGCGTCTTGTGATGGCAATGGTATCTGAACATAATGTGTCTGAAATTTCCAGAGTTTTGGTCAATTATGCTCTGAAATCTGATCCCGTGTTTTGTAATGAGATTCTTGGTTCTATTCTGTCAACTTGTTCTAGGAATTTGTATGAGATTATTGTTGACTTCGATTGGTACGTATCACTTCTTGGTGAGATGTCAAGAATCCCACATTGCCAGATGGGAGAAGAGATTGAAAACCAGCTAATTGATATTGGTCTGAGGGTCAAGGATGTTAGGCCAGAACTTGTTCGTGTTGCTCGCTATTTGCTGATTGATCCTGCTTTACTTGGAAATTCATTCTTGCATAGTGTATTATCTGCTGCTGCTTGGGCATCTGGAGAATATGTTGAGTTCTCAAGGAACCCATTAGAACTTATGGAAGCACTATTACAGCCTCGTACTAGTTTGTTGCCACCATCAATAAGGGGAATTTACATTCAGTCTGCCTTTAAAGTGTTAGTTTTTTGCCTGCATACTTGCTTTGTGCGAGGGGGAAGTATTGTTCCCTCTGCATCTCTGAATAATTTGCCCGCTGGAGTTTCAGCATCTGCGTCCTATGAATCATTTGATGAATTTTCTGTTGAAAATGGTGCAGATGTGACTGTTGTACATGGCCAGACACGTGCTTCTGCTCCCATCACCAAGGAGTCCATTGTAAACCTGTTGAATCTGGTTGAGTTGGCTTTGGGCCCTCTGTTAGGAAGCCATGATGTGGAAGTACAGGAGAGAGCACGGAATTTGCTTGGAATTGTTGATTTGACAAAACCAGAAGTATTGAATTCCTCGGTTCAAGAGAAAGACGATTCAGAGGGAAAAGGAGTGGAAACTTCCCAAATAATCAAACTAATGCATGATGCCTTTTCCAAGGAGCTCGGACCTGTCTCTTTAAGTGCCCAGGGAAAAGTTTCTCTACCAGATGGGTTGGTGCTTAAAGAGAACCTTGGTGACTTGGAAATGATATGTGGTGATATTGAACCACCTTCATCAAACTCATTTTCTTTTGGAAGTCCTTATGAGGAGAAGGATGGGTTGTCTTTCTCTAACCTGCAGATTAAAGAAGACTCTGAACAATCAAATGAGTCCACTTCTCTGTTAGCTGAGCATCGTAAGCGCCATGGGTTGTACTATCTTCCTTCGGGGAAGAGTGAACTAATTTCGAATGATTATCCTCCTGCCAATGACCCTACATTACAGTGTGATATCAATGATAACGATGATAATCTTGTTAAAATCACAGCGGAATCCCTTGTTCCAAAGAGAAAACCTAACCATGGCAAGCCCAGGCCTGTGGTGGTGAAATTGAATGAAGTGGATGAGAAACCTGTTGCAATGAAGCAGCCTGAGTCTAGAGATGGTTCACTCTCAGGTGCGGTTCGCGATGTTCTTTTTGGTCGTGAAGATATTCCACCCACTTCATCTCAAAGCAACCTTTCTAATAAACCATCTAGCAAGAGAAAAGGAAAGGAAAAACAACATACAGATCCTCATTTGGAATCAAAAGAAAATGTAATTGATGATGGAAATTCTAGTTCGAGGAGAAAAGACCGTAGTCATGGTAAGGAGAGAAGACATAGAAGTCCAAGGAAGAAAAATTTCGAGGAAAGAAAAGATACGGATCAGAAAGAAAAAGAGAAGAGTCGTCGTCACCATGGTAGGCATAAATCACGACAAAGAGCCGAGGAGCCTTTGAAAGTTACTGCACAAACGCCAGTGATTCCTGATTTCCTTTTATAGCATTACATTTTTTTTCATTCGTTGTCAGAATTTCAGAAACTGCTTGAGAGAGATTGGCTGATAAAATTATCCCCTGTATTTTGCCTTCTCGTGTGCTTAAGGTATGTTCTGCTGTAAATTTATACGTTCTGTTTTCGTCTGGGGCATGTGGTTTATTGAAATTTTAACACTGGTATTTGTATTTGGATGTTACACATTTTGAAATTCAATTGTTAAACGTTCTGCTCCTTGAGTCTTGAATTGAATAGCCCCCTGTGTTTTTAAGTGTAGGTATGGTTTTTCTTTGAGCTTTGGTTTTCATTCATTTTTACTACTACTAGGTCTGAGGATATGCTAGATGCGGAAATGATCTGCTTCATATGACATTAATTAGTTAACAAATTATGTTTTTTACTCAGTAGGACATGTACACGTATACACATGCACATACATGTGTGTTTAATGTCCTCTTCATGCTATGCATGTACTTGTCTTGGATAAGGAAATCACATCATATTGTATCATTATTCATTCAACAAATGGAGCTCATGTTATTTTGTTCTCCAATGGCTGACTTCTTCCTGCTTATTTTGCTTGTTTTTTTCAAGTTGCTTGAACTCTAGGGCAATAATCTATGTTTCCTCATTCCTGGATTCGAGTATGTTTCCCGGGTTAGAGAATATGTGGATATGGATATATGTCCCATATAGAACTTGCTCATTTTCCCCTTGGACCTATCTTTGTTTGCCTTTAAAGAACCACACCCCAAAATATTAGTCCCCATAAGGAAATTTCATATTTTAATGCATGGGATTCTATTTATCTTACAACTGAGCACATAACAATCTATTACGTTTCAGTTTCACAGTCTCGGCACCTATGTAGACTGGCTCTGCGCTAGCTTATTTAGTCGGAGGAAACGCTACGAGCTCGCATGCTTGCAACTTGAAAGGCATGATGTTCGTCTCTCCAAATGAATCTTAGTTTAGGTTCTTATATGTGTCACGTTTAAAGAGGCGAGAGACATTAATTCTAAGTCGAAAAAAAAGAAATCTTTATAATATAAAGCAGTAGCCATGTACATTCTATCAGATGAGAGATCTCACGTCGAATAGGAAAACCCACATTTTGAATCAAACAATGATGATAATGACTCGTATATCAGCCGGAGAGTTAAAGAATTTCTATTTCATAATGTCCCCCATATTCTTGGCAAAGGGCCCCTAAAATTGTCTAATTCAATCAATCAAATTGATTTTAATTGATAATTAGTTATTTACATATGGTGGAACTCGAATGTGGATATATAGGGATTGATTCAAGGCCACGTTCATATTATTTATACACATAGTGAAACTTGAACTTACGTGTTTAAAGATTTAAACATTAATCTTTGTCAATTCTGTCAAGACCTTAGTAACAGTTTTTATATATTTATACATTTTGTTAATATTTTATTAAAAGAAAAAATAAATAAATTTTAGTCTCTTAGACTTGATATTTTTTTAATCCTTTTGACTATGAGACATAATTTCATAAATAAATTATTAAGTTTAAGGACTAAAAGTTATATTATTCCTTTTATTAATTATACGGATCGGACCAAATATGAGTTGAGAATTTTTTGAAATCGGGCCAGGGTACGGCCCAGCTCATGAGGGTATTGAAGTGAAATGGTTGACTCAAAGGGAAGTAGAGGTAGAAGTCAAAGTCATTAAATTATACAAAACACATATAAATTACTTACATAGGTAATTACGTGGCTATTACCCTGCTATTTCCTCTGACGTTCCAAGAACCTTCTTTTTTATTTATTATTATTTTGCATTGTATTAAAACCCTTCCCTTCCATCATTGATTTCCTCTCATTTCTCTCTCGGCATCTCCACATTTCTGTTGCTGTTTGTTTGTTTCCTGTTTTCCTTTCAAAATTCAAATCTCTTAGATTAATAAATATTCACCAGAAAAAGAAATATGGCGACGAAGCGTCTTCTTCGTGAATCAAGTTCCGATCCAGCTGATGAGCCGCCGGCGAAGGAGAAACGCCTGAAACCTCTTTCTTCTTTTGCTTCGTATGTTTTTACAGTTTTCTTTATTTCTTCGGTGTTCGACAATCGTTTAAATTCTACTTATACAGTATATTGTTTTGGTGCAATTTTACTATATTTTTTAATATAATTTATGAGTTTATAATTCAAAGCTAATTTTCTTAGATGTTTGTTATTAACAGTGTGATCGGGGACGCCGTTATGGTTAACTGCTTGTCTACAGCTCTGGAACCAGTCCTTAGAAGAGTGGTATATATTTCAATATATATTTCAATTTTCAATATTCTTAATATATGATTATATTATGGATTCATGTTATTATTTCTAATCTAATCTTTTTAATGATTGTTTTGTTGCACATTCCGAATTCATCGACTTCTAGATAAGTGTGAGGAGATTGATTTTAAGAGTTTGCTTTATTGATCCGTTTTCAGGTGAACGAAGAAGTAGAGCGCAGTCTTCGAAATCGAATCCGTTTTTTCGGCAGGTCTCCGTCTCTTCGAATCCAAGCACCAGAGCCATCGACGCTAGAGTTAATTTTCCCTAAAGCCCTTACCGTTCCGATCTTTACCGGCAGCAAGATTGTGGATGAAGAGAGGAAGCAGCTTCGAGTCATGTTGGTGGACACCAGGGGAAACCAAATGGTTCCGGTTCTTTTTCCGAGCCAAATTAAAGTAGATATCGTGGTTCTGGACGGCGACTTTCCGTCTGTCGACGGTAAAAGTTGGAGTAGCGAAGAGTTTGATCGGAGCATCGTGAGGGAAAGAACGGGGAGACGTCCCTTGCTTACCGGAGAGTTAGCGGTCACGGTGCGGGACGGAGTTGGTTTGATCGGAGACATCGAATTTACGGATAATTCGAGCTGGATTCGGAGCCGGAAGTTCAGAATCGGTGCAAAGGTTGCGCAAGGGAGTTCCGATGGTGTACGGATTCGAGAAGCCATGACTGAAGCGTTTGTTGTCAAAGACCATCGCGGCGAACGTAAGTTTTCGTTGTTCTCCATATTAACTCATTCCTTTTCCATTATTATTTACATGTGAGAATTTATATTATACAGATAATTGCACTAGATGTCCTAAACTATCCCTCAAATTTTAAATTGGTTCAACATTTCCAAGCCTTTTAGTTTTTAAAGTTCACATATTATCAATCTAGACATTAAATGTCAGTTCAAATCTAACGTGAAACATATTTAAAACACGTAGATCAAATTATAAATATGTGTATTTAACACATTAGATAAATTATCTAATATTAGGCACACACATATTTATAATTTAGTTTATATGTTTTAAATATACTCTATCATATTTGAGTCAATATTTAAAGTCTAAACTAGATTGATAGAATGTCTTGGTTGATAAGATACTAATACTTTAAGAGTTCAATTATAATATTTGAAGTTCAAGATCAATTTAAAATTTAAATCATAATTGAAGGATGTTTGACGTAATTAACCTTATATTATATTGCAGTAATCCCGGTCATAAGCTTAAGATTTTGATGATGCACTTAGAATCTATCTTTATTAATTTTCAATTGTCAACAAGCTACATTGAAAATGATATGTTCATAATCTACAAAATTTTCAATAAAAACGTGAAGAAAACTGTTTGCTTATATTCCCCTCGGTTTCTAGCTGAGCTGCTGTACTTTGCATCTGAACATAGTTGAAATTTATGGGGTTTTGTAAGTTAGGCCGAGTCAAACCGTATCCATCAATTCAGATGTTTGTTTAAACCAATAGTAAATAGTTTGATATTTTTTAAATGAAGTCTTAATCCAATAGTAAATAGTTTGATATTTTTAAACGAATTCTTAAACAAAAAGTAGAAACTACTTAGTTGTAAGGTTTAGAGGTGAGAGGTTTATGTTTAGTAGTTTAAAATTGAAGGGGTTGTGGTTAGAATTTAGAGAATTTAGGTTAAAACTTAAATTTCTAACCATATTACCCTAACTCTAAACCCTAAATTCTAACACCACAACCTATAATTTTTAAACCACTAAACCTAAACTTCTTCCCTCTAAACCCTAAAATTTAATTTAAACACTAAAATTAAGGTGTTTGTGAAAACTTTTTATTTTTACTGCCTATGTATTGAATATAAATCTATAAAATTTCACACTCATTTTGAAGTTTTAGCCGAGCATAACTTCAAATATAATATAATCAACCTAAAAAAATCAAAATTCACTTAATTTTTGTTTTCAAGTGGTCAAAAATATCTATGCAAAATGCAAGTGATGAAAGTCTGGGTCCATTCCATGGTCACAAAACCATTGAGATTGAGATAAACATTCCCTTTTTCCATAGTTTTTCCATAGTTTTTAATTTCAAACCATTTCAAGTCATTTTCAGTCAACAAAGTCCAGCACCACTTCTCCAAGTTAGGTCGATCTATAATATTACTTGCATGCCATAAATAACACCAAAACCACGTGTTTCAATCAGAGCCAGAAAATGGTCTTCAGTCTCTCACCTTCATATCTAAAGAATTTATTTGTGAACCCAACAAGTATTCCAGTGAAAAATCGGATAATATTTATTTTAGGAGATACAGGTTCAGATCGCTTTGTTTGCAAGGTGTATATACCTTGTCAAAGGGTTAAGAATATATATGAATAGATACTATATTATAATCGCCTTTAGACTATTCATTTTGTACTTTTCATTTCAAGTCAAATTATGGTTTCTGTCCTCTATCACCTAAAATTTAGGATTAAGTCCTATTACGATTCCTTTTTTAAAAAAAAAAATCAACTGGTTGTACTGATTAAGTCCTATTACCAAAATAACATTTTGATCTTATTTTTATTGCAATTTCGACCTCTATATGTGAATTACTTGGAATAAAAGCTTATACAAATTTGATTGGATATTGAAGTATACAAGAAACATCATCCACCAGCGTTGGGAGATGAAGTTTGGCGTCTAGAAAAGATCGGTAAAGACGGAGTATTCCATAAAAGGCTACGTTCTGCACGTATTAACACAGTGCAAGACTTCTTGAAAATGTGGGTCGTCGATCATGCCAAGCTTAGAAGTGTAAGTATCTGCAATCACTTGCCAATTTCATGTTTGTTTCTTTAATACGAGTTAGTATTTGATGCACTGTTAATATAATTTTACAATGAAACAATTAATGATATTATCCATAAATATTGCTAATAGTACACATATAATTTTATATAGTTAGTACATAATATTTATATAAGCTCTTCTTATATGTGACCGTAAATAACTTGTTTTGAAACCACGATGAAACAGATTCTAACAAATGGGATGTCCGAGAAAATGTGGAATGTCATAATCGAACATGCCAAAACTTGTGCCATGGGAAACAAACATTATGTTTTTCGAGGACCAAATTTCATAATCTGGTTGAATCCCATTTGCCAACTCATTAAAGCAGAGATTAATGGGAGTTTATATCCTACTCACCACCTCGGTGCTATTAACAAGGTATGTGTTATACTATCCTAAGTAAGTTTCGAGCCGAATCCCATTTCGGAGGATAAGTTCTCCAAATTTAAAGGACATCGAGCTCGTTTCTACTCGATTCAATAGGACATTGGTTACTTGTTCACTTATTTTGGGTCATAAATGTCTATTAGTCTAATGGCATTTCGAATTTGCAGGCATACCTTGAAAACTTGGTGAAACAAGCATATGCAAATTGGTCTTCCTTAGAGGAGATAGAGATTTCCAACGAAATTGGCCTTCTCACACAAGGTAATTCCTTTCATTACGGAAATAATAGAAATTGTTCCATGATTGAATTTGTAATTACGTGTCAATTAATGATTTGATAACGGCGTAAATTTTTTATTATTGTATCAGTGACTAGTTGATGTTTTGAGACATTTTTAGTAATGTTTTATATGAAAAATTCTATACAGGGGATCATGTGGTAGAGCCATACCCCAATCATCAACAAACCATGGTGAGATCATTTCAACAAAATGTGTATCTCAATGATTGTTCGATCGAGGGATATTTGCCGAGCGAAATGCAAGCAGATGACGGTAATTGGGAAGTAAGTCGGACGTATTTCAACACCGCAAACGAAAATGAGGTTGGATTGAACATATTGAGGTCGAACTCAGAAGACGATTTGACATCTCCGAGATCTTTTATCACAGGGAGTTGAAGGTGAATTATGCATCACTGCACAAAAGTGAACATTTGCATAACTGTTGAAGCATTTAGCATAAACATAGGAACATATTTAAGTTACAAATGTAATTTGTTCTATTCCCCTTAGTTTTCCAATGCTATCTTCTAAGCGATTGATAGTTATTGTAAATAAATAATAACAAGTATCCGGTGTTGAAGCATTTTTAGGTTGAAATTTTCCTAATTTCTCAATCTTGGATGCCACATCTTTTGCAAGCAAACCCGAAATATCAGCATAAAGATCGGTCAATAATGTTTTCTTTCGATGCTCAATGATTCTTTAAAGATTTATCACTCGAACTTCCACCACCCCGTATCCGAATCCGAGACAATCTTGTACGCGGGTTCAAACTTAGGAGGTGTACCTTTAGGTGACAAATACTTGAGGAAATCTAATTCTTAAAATTTATAGGGAGCATTTTCATAATTAAGAAAAATAATTGATTCGTTAATCATATGATTTTGAAATCTTAGAGGGCTCGTTTAGCAAAATTAGTAAATTACGGCCCTTATTTTTGTTCTTTTGTCGGGCAAAGTAACTCTCCCAAGTAATTTAATCATATCATTAAATTATTATAATTATAAATTAAAAAGCCGTTATTAAATATTGAAACCCGGACGATAAAACCAATCGTATATTCCTATCACGGTATATCAATAAAAATCGATAAGTTGGCGAGAAATAAAGAGAAAATGAATCTAACCGTTAGGGGCCTAAATTTCAAATCTCTTTCTTCAAAGGCTTTTTCATTGTTCTTCCTATTGAAGACAAAAGCTTCATAATTTCTCTCTTTTCTAAATACGAAAACTCTCTTTCTCTTTGTACGCTCCTCTCACCGTTTGCAAGTCTCTTTTAATTTTGATTTGGTCCAGAAAATTCGAGTAAGTATTCTTTGAATTTTATTTTTTTTTCTTCTGGTTTTTGATTTGGTAATTTTGAGTTGGAAATGGAAAATAATTGAAGGAAGTGAACATTCCTTCTAAGAAATTACTTTGATATCCACTTATAAACTGGATTAAGTTAATCGGTGAAAAAATGCTTCGTTTTTTAGATAATTAGAAAGAAATTTTGATGCTATAAAGTGTGCGATTCGCTCAAATGTTACTAATTTAGTAATAGTAATGAAAGTTGTTCTTCGTATAGCAAGATTTGGCTTTCTCGCCTCTTTAATTTCGTATTATTTTATACTGTGCTTACTTTTTCCAGCTGATTTGTATAACTCTGGAGGATTTTGGGATATTTCAAAGCGACACTAATTTTCAGCTTCATTAACTTTTACTCATTTAGGAATTTTGTCTTTCTATTTGATTCCGTAAATTTTCTGATTTATTCATAATTTGGTAATCCTGTTAGATTGTAAATGTGTTAATTATTTGTTTATATTTTGCTGATTGTTTCCATTTCCAGATCGAGTAAGATGACAGCTAGAACCCCAGGCAACAAGATAGACAAGATAACAGTCACAACACCAGGAGGCCCAAAACCAAAGGAAGAGAAGATCGTTGTTACTGTAAGGTTAAGGCCTTTAAGTAAAAGGGAGCAACTGGCCAAAGATCAAGTAGCATGGGAATGTGTCGATGATCACACCATTGTTTCTAAGCAGCCTTCTCAAGAACGCTCAGCTCAGCCATCTTCTTTCACATTTGGTAACTTTTTTAACTATATGTTGTTTACATAGTTGGTTTTAAGTTTCATGGAAATTTGATGTTTGGGTATTTTTTATGTTGTTTGTACAGATAAAGTGTTTGGACCGTCATGCGTGAACGAAACGGTGTATGAAGGAGTGAAGAATGTTGCTTTGTCTGCTTTGGGAGGCATAAATGGTATTTAGCTTTGTTGTCTTTTCTAGTGATTACTATTTTGATGTCTGTTTATTAATTGTTTGTTGCTCCCTTTATTGAACACTTGGAATTGTGTAATTTCTGGCACAGCTACTATATTTGCATATGGCCAAACCAGCAGTGGGAAGACATACACGATGAGAGGAATAACAGAGAAGGCTGTAAATGACATCTACCAGCATATAATGAATGTGAGACTCATCTTCCCTTGAAGTCTTAACTATTTTTCTTTCTTGTTGTCCATAATTTGGTTTGGAATTTGGATTTTATATGAGTAGTTGGGTGCTTTTCTCAATTGTTTTATTCTCTATTTGAAATTGTTGTAGACACCAGAGAGAGATTTTACCATTAAAATTTCGGGACTAGAAATTTATAATGAGAATGTTAAGGACCTGTTGAATTCTGAATCTGGCCGCAATCTCAAGCTTCTAGATGATCCGGAGGTAATGGCTGTTACTGAAGCATCTATGATTTCAATCCTCCTCCTGTCATTCACTAGATTTTTTATGTTTAATCTTGGCTTGCAGAAAGGTACTGTGGTTGAGAAGTTGGTGGAAGAAACTGCCAGCAATGATCAGCATCTAAGGCATCTGATTAGCATTTGTGAAGGTAATTGATGAAGCAACTGCTTTGAGTTATTAGACTTTTTCCCTCAATTAAATGTGAGTCTAGTTGTTTTACTGGCATTTGTAGCTCAAAGACAAGTCGGAGAAACTGCCCTAAATGATTCTAGCTCACGGTCACACCAAATAATACGGCTGGTATGAACGATGATTTCGGTTGATTTTGTTAGCGTGCTCGATGCCTTATGGAAGCTAATTCGTTAATTTCCTTGGCTAACATTGTAGACAATCGAGAGTACTCTGCGTGAAAATTCTGATTGTGTGAGATCATTTGTTGCAAGCCTGGTAAGATTGATCGTATCACATTTGTTTTACTAGTTGCTAGATAAATGGACAAAGTCTTATCTAAATATATATATAAAAAAAAGATGTATGAATTGTTGTTCTGATGACAATATGTTGGGACCAAACTTGCAGAACTTTGTAGATCTAGCTGGAAGTGAAAGAGCTTCACAAACAAATGCTGATGGTGCAAGGCTCAGGGAAGGCTGCCATATTAACCTTAGTTTGATGACCCTGACAACTGTTATCAGAAAACTCAGGTCAGAGTCTATTCTAGCATATTTGTTGTTCATACATGAGTACATCAGTTTCAAATATAATGAAGTGGGAGAAAAATAATGAAATGAACTTCAAAACTTTACATATTTTAGCATTTGGTATCAACTACATCAACACTTTCAGTTTATTTTATGTTCTATTATCATTTTGTCATGATTGATTGATATCTCTTTGCAGTGTTGGTAAAAGAAGTGGTCATATACCATATAGGGATTCGAAGCTTACTCGAATATTGCAGCATTCACTGGGTGGAAATGCACGTACGGCCATCATATGTACTCTGAGTCCAGCACTAAGTCACTTTGAGCAATCGCGCAATACTCTCTTCTTCGCTACCCGGGCAAAGGAAGTGACAAATAACGCGCAAGTCAATATGGTACTTATTTCTTTCATTCCTGCTTTACGAGATTGACAGAGATTTCCAAATGAACTGACAATAATTTGTTTTTTGGAAACCTTGTTAGGTTGTTTCAAATAAGCAACTTGTCAAACATCTGCAGAAAGAAGTAGCCAGGCTGGAAGCTGAGCTTCGCACCCCTGATCCTTCTAGGGAGAAAGATTTAAAAATACAACAAGTAATCCCTTTTCGAAGAAGCTATTCAAGATAGTCTTCATCTTGAGTCAAATTGAAGCATAAGTAATCACATTTCTTGTTTTCGCTTTATAGATGGAAATGGAAATTGAAGAATTGAAGCGCCAAAGAGATCTGGCACAGTCCCAGGTGGATGAGTTACGCCGAAAACTTCAGGAAGATCAGCAGGTTCCCTCACTATTCCTTTTATCTCTTCCTTGTTTCATTCTCTTTATAGCTAGACTAACTCAACTTACTTTTATGTGTTTATTTTCAGATCTCTAATCCATTAGAATCACCAAAGCCTTCTGTGAAGAAGTGTCTTTCATATTCTGATGTGCTGTCTCCAAAACTCGATGGAAAGGATCTGGGTCGACAAGATAAGACAAGAAAAACTATGTTGTTAAGGCGGTCTATGAGGCAATCATCAACTGCTCCATTCACACTTATGCATGAAATTCGTAAACTTGAACACCTCCAAGAGCAGCTAGGAGAAGAAGCAAATCGCGCTTTAGAAGTACTTCAGAAAGAGGTGGCTTGTCATAGACTAGGTAATCAAGATGCAGCTGAGACAATTGCCAAGCTTCAGGCGGAAATAAGGGGGATGCAATCTGTCCGGTCAGTCCCCAAGGAGGTTGAAGTTGGAACTGGTATAGCTCCTAACAGAAGTGTTAGTGCTAACCTCAAGGAAGAGATTACAAGACTTCATTCACATGGTAGCACAATAGCTAACCTCGAGGAGCAATTAGAGAATGTGCAGAAGTCAATAGACAAATTGGTGATGTCTCTTCCAAGTAATCAAGAATCCAACAGTGAAACAACCCCCAAAACTAAGAATCGGTCTAAAAAGAAGAAGCTGCTTCCTTTAACGTCCAGTCATGTTGCAAACCGGCAAAATTTTCTAAAGTCTCCATGCTCACCTCTATCAACCGCTCGGCAAGTTGCGGAGCCTGAGAATGAAGAAAATAGACCACCAGAGGATGATGACATTGTCTCCAATGCGACTGTCACCGAGTCTGAGAAAGCAACGCCTGTGAAGAGTGAAGAGGGTGGAGATGTCTCATCAAAGGAAGGCACTCCAGGATATAGACGTTCAAGTTCAGTCAACATGAAGAAAATGCAGAAAATGTTCCAAAATGCAGCTGAAGAGAATGTACGAAGCATAAGAGCATATGTAACAGAACTGAAAGAGCGTGTTGCTAAACTGCAATACCAGAAGCAGCTACTTGTTTGTCAGGTAAAACCTTTCCCTTTCTATACGATTCATCTTTGATTCGTTTTTGACTTGCTCTTAGGTGCTTGAACTGGAATTTATCTAGTTTTTTATTTGCTCTTAGGTGCTTGAGCTGGAAGCAAATGAAGCAGCCGGATACAATGTGGATGATGATGAGAGTGCAATTGAACCAGAGGAACCCCATGTTTCATGGCATGTAACATTCAAGGAGCAAAGACAGCAGATCATTGAGTTATGGGATGTATGTTATGTCTCCATCATCCATAGGACACAGTTTTATCTGTTATTCAAGGGGGATCCCGCTGACCAAATATACATGGAAGTGGAGCTTAGGCGCTTAAATTGGCTGCAGCAGCATTTCGCAGAACTTGGAAATGCAAGCCCAGCAATAGCAGGAGATGAGCCCACAGTATCATTATCATCAAGGTTCTCACTCATACTCTCTTATTGAAGCATGCACATCTCTTGTTTCTACCAGTTGATTGTGTCATCTTACTCTACTTGCAATTTGTGTCTGTTTTCTTACAGCATCAGATCCCTGAAGCGTGAAAGGGAATTCCTTGCAAAGAGGTTGACCACACGTTTGAGTTTCGACGAGAGAGACGCATTGTACATTAAATGGAACATACCGCTGGATGGAAAGCAGAGGAGACTGCAATTCATAAACAAGCTTTGGACAGATCCTCATGATCCCAAACACATAGAGGAGAGTGCTCAGATAGTGGCAAAGCTTGTAGGGTTTTGTGAAGGCGGCAACCTGTCAAAGGAGATGTTTGAGCTCAATTTCGCGCTACCAGCCGATAAGAAGCCTTGGATGGTAGGGTGGAATCAAATTTCAAACCTCCTCAATTTGTAAGACAACTCTTTTTGTTTGTAAGTACTTCTCCATTTTGTACATGTAAATGAATTCTTGGAGTCCTTTCTCCTTTGTTCTACTCTACTTCCATCAATTAGGATTGTTTTTGGCTCATATTTGGTCAATGAATTTCTGGTTTCAGAAATGCTATACTGGTTTTTGGCTTTGTTTTTGTGCAAGGTCATGGAACTTGGAAAGTGTCACGACCTGATCGAAAATCATAGGTCTAACCGATTCGATTCGATCACCGGTCTAGTTTTAGGATGCATATGCAAATGTCAATAGGATCTTTGAAAAAAGAAGTATGATAGTCCAACACTGATTTCCATTACATAAGATTACCTCTGCAACAACTAGTAGCATATGATAGATAAGATCACACAGAAACAGTAAACATACTTGTTGCTTTTACTACAAGCATCAAGACAAAAGATGATCCCACACCAATACTGTAATAAAATCTCTTTCCCTCTCTCACATTCATATTGTGCAAAAGGAAGGTCTCTAGCACTTGGGGAATGGAGTGCCACAAGTGGAGGCGACCTTCCTGGCATTTGGGGTGTTGACAAATTTCTTGAGGTTCGGGTTCCTAAGGTATTGGCACAGGCAAGGCTTCTGTTCCTTGATCCTGCTGCAGCACAGTTTGGACGGCGGGGATGATGATGTTATGGCGCCAACGCAGGGGCTCAGCTGCGTTGGGCTGCATGTCACCGCCGTCGACACCTCCGATTCGGCCAGCAGGAGGAGCACCACCAGTGCCGCCGCCGCTAACACTGCCGTGTATGATGCCTTCATTCTTCTCTTTTGGTTTGTGATTGAGTCTCTCTATGTGTTGTGTGTGTGTATGGACTTGTGATGGATGGTGCAAAATTTAGTGGGTTTTGCTCGAAATTTATAGTGGTGGAGGTTTGGTAAAAATGGAATTTGAGGTGGAAATCAGTGGCATTTTTTCATGTGGGAATTTAGGACTAAAATGTGAGATTTAAGCATGCAAGTGAAAGCTACTTGATCTAATGATTTCAAGCCACTTTAGCAAAGAAAACAATTCCGAAAGTAACTTTTTTAAATTCTGTCCAACAATAATAAATTTTGATGTTTTTTAAGTAAGATTTTAAATTCAAATTTTATCGATAAAATAAATAATAAAAAATTACTTTTCATTTATGAAACTAATCTAGTAAGACTCTTAATATAATTTTATAAATTAAATATACTATTTGTGTTTGCTAAGCTTCTTAATTTATTGAAGTAATCAAGACGATTCTTGAAAGGTCACAATAGTCAGCAGAGGTCTCTAAGGAAACTACATAGCAAGCTGGCTAAGGAAGTTTTGTTGCAAAATATTGTTTCTTACTCGAAAAAAAAAATCTTGTGTATGCAGAAAATTTTCGTCGAAAGATTTAAATATATAATATAAGTTAGTTTAAATTTGTCAGACAAAGTTCTAAAAAATTGAGAAGACAATCAAAAAATAAATTTTAAATTATAAACATTCTTAATCGAATTAATTTTAAGATTTAAGAATTTAACGAGAATTGGACGGTTCTTCATATAAAAGTATTCCAGGAGATGGCGTGGAGAGAATAAAAAATCACTTGTATTTTAGCAGAAACCTTTCCACAAAGTCAAAAGTAAACAGATAAAAGATTGGCACCGAAATATGAGTTTTTCCATCTCAAATCTTCCATTTGTATCCACACATCTCATTTGTAGACAGGTACAGCGAAATTGGAGGATTCAACAATACTGCTTTGTTTCTTTTGTCTATTATTATTAGGATAAATATTGTATACATAGACGGTGAAAACTGAAAGTTTTCACAAGCGCCTTAATTTTAAGGTATAGAGAGTTAGTTTAGGGTATATGATTTAAGAGTTTAGGTGTAGGGAGTTAGAATTTAGGGATAGTTGTTTCAATTTAAGGTGTAGTGTTATAATTTAGGGTTTTTAGGTTAAAATCTAAATCCTCATCATATTACCCTAAAAATTAAACCCTAACTTATAAAACCTAAATTATAATCCTACACCTTAAATTGAAACAACTATCCCTAAATTTTAAACTCATACACCTAAACCCCTAAACCTTATACCATAAACTAACTTTATGTACCTTAAAACTAAGGCGCTTGTGGAAACTTCAGTTTCCGACGTTAATGTATAGAATATTAATCCTTATTATTATTCTTTTATAGGATATTAATCCTTATTATTATTCTTATATATATATATATATATATATATATATATAAGTGTCACGGTTAAATATATAATTACGTATATTTGAGCTCTGACTTTGATTTCAGTATACAATTTGGTCTCTGATTTTATTTTGAACTGTAAACTTGTTATTGACTATAATTTGCCTTTGAGTTACAATTTGGTCCCTGACCTTTTTAGGTACAATTTGATCCCTAATGTTTTAATATAAATTTAATTTGAATTAAATATTTAAAACTATATTAAATTGAAATTTGAAATATAAATCTTTAACACTTAAGATTTTTTTAAAAAATTTATAAATAAAGATTTTAATCATTATTTTAAAATTGTAGAAATATATTCAGGGTCAAATTGTATATCAAGGACGGTCGGAAATCAAATTGCACCCAAATGTCAAAATCAAGGTACAAATTATATAAAAAAAACATGGGTCGAATTGCATATCGAAACTAAAAGCAGAGTAAAATGATACATTAACCTTCATGACTCAATTTCATCGTGAATCAACTTCAACCCTTTTATTGGTACATTATACATGAAGCTGCTTGGTGCCCATTACTAAAGAAGTGATAATTCTACCAATCATCTTCTCATCGAATTGTCTTCGTATTAAATTTATGTAAAACTTAATTCGAATTAATTATCTAATAATCGAATATCAATAATTAAATCAAAATATAAATAACTCCTTCCTTTCGGTGGTGTGTCATCATATATCCTTCAAGCTAATTTTTGGTACTCATTGTGCATCCACATGCCTAATTCATCATTAATTTCCAAGAGATAAGGTATACCCATTATTTCTACGGTAAAACTTCTATAAATTAATACCCTTTGAATCATGAAATTTTATTAATTTGAAGAGATATTAATATATCGATAAATTAATAATTTATTAATTAAAAGAAAATTTCTCAATTCAGCAAATATAACTTTAATAAAGATATGATCCATGCGAAAATGACGAATGTTTACAAGTTCAAAGTTTAGAGGAAATTGTAGTTAATATTGTTCAAAGTTCTACTAATGATGAAGTTGAAGATGATTCAATACCACTTGAACTAGTCACGCGAAATGAATCATTGAATGCGGCAACAACTCTTCACGACTTTTTATTGTAGTTGGAGACCTCAATGCCGGAACTTGTTGGTGCAATTAAAAAAGTTAGAGATGAAATTGAATTAGATTTAATTTTTTTTTGAATATGTTGGTGCGATACAAGGGTAGTATCTGTTCAACTTTCTTAGTCTTTTCAAAGACGGTACACACAACATGCATTACTGGTGCTCGAACCCGGGTCCCAAGGGATGATAAACATCTACTAGGGGTGTTCGTGGTTAACCAAAATATTATAACGGTTAACCTATAAGTTATGTTCTTAGTGCAAAAGTTATATGTTCTTAATGTAATTAGAAGGAAAATGCATAAAGAATATATCTAAAAATGCATAGAAAATTAGAGACTCGTTCTTAATGGTTAACCAACGGTTAACCATGAACACCCCTAACATCTACTTTTGCCACCAGGACACAAGGAGATGAGCAATTAGATTTAAATTTTAAAAAGAAACAAATTACAATAGATTCATATTTTAGCAAGTTACCAAAGTAGTAATTATAATATTTATGAATTATTAATTTATAGTTTTGATGGGACATTTATATTTATAAAGGGGATCTCTAAAAAATTATTATATTATTATCTTATCGAATTTAATAATTTTTTACATTGGCCCAAGTTGAGATCGGAAAAATTTATTATTATTTTTTTTGAAAGCGGTTTTTATTGATGAAAGCACAAATCTCAGGCCTCGTTAAAAAACCTCCCTAACCTAGAATGGAGGAAAAAGAGTGCCTTGAAAATGTGCGGGAATGCAATACAACACTAGTTCAGACAACATACAAAATGATAACATGCCACAGTAGGATCCAAAGCTAAATTATGAATCTAACCACTATCGAGGCACCATGCTGAAACATCAAAACCTGTGAATCACCTCAATTCGAACGCATCATCTTAGGACTGATCCAAAGAAGGGGAGCTTTCCTAGAAATTCCAGCCTTAGCTAGACTATCAGCTAGGACATTAAATTCCCTAGAGATAACCTGTATGCGACCGCCAACCTCTTGGCAACTATTAGCACAATCAGTCACTAAGGATTGAAAGATGGGAGGTGCAGAGTGCGGTTTGTTTATCCAGTCGGCAACCATCGAACAATCTGATTCCAAAATTACTTTGAAACCGGAGAACCAAGAATTAGAACGAACCAAAGAGCATGCTTCCTGGATGGCCATAAGCTCCGTTGTGGTAGCGTCGAAACAGCCCACGAACTTTGAGAACTGGAGCAGCAGTGACTTATTATGGTTAAAGCAAACCCCACCAATGCCAGCTTTACCGAAGCCCCCCGACGTTGCTCCATCCACCTGAAAGATGAGAGTATCGACTGGAGGAGCAAGTCTGCTCGGGCGCAAGCTTTTTTTAGGAGCAGCTGCAATTATCCTCAAAATTTGTGGGTTAGCCAGCATATCCGAAATTGAGGGAGAGACATGAGGCCATTTCGCTTTAATCCAATAACATAGCCTAGTCAAAACGCAATCAAACAGCTCGTTTACGGAAATCTTCGAGCCTCTGAAAATGGCATCGTTACGACAGCACCAGACAGTCCATATTATACTTTGAAAGGCCATTATCCATACATCCCTGCACCTGAAAAATGCAGCCATAGACCACCAATTACTTAAAAAAATTTGCAAGTCACCTGGACAAATGAATGCGATATCCCACATCTGACACCATCTTGTCCAAATCTGCCCGGTAACAAAACATTTGCAGAAGAGGTGTGACGCGGACTCTACTGTCTGTTTGCAAAAAGGACACAGATCATCTATCAATTTCACTCCCCTTTTGGCCAGCAAGTCTTTAGTGGGGATTCTCCCATGCATCAATTTCCAGATGAAGGTTTCGACTTTAGGGGGCCCAAGGTTTAACCAAACTTTATGCCATATATCAGAGTTTCTCATATTACTAGGAATGCTAAGTTCGCAAAAAGATTTCGAGCTGTATAGACCAGTAGGAGCTGCAGTCCACCGAAGGCTATCAGATTGTAATCTATCAACGATCGCCGAGTTGATAACATTGATAAAGTCATGCCAAACATCGACTTCCCAAGTGAACAGACGTCTTCGGACAGGAATGTTCCAAACCCAGTTACCCTTCTCGACATTTTTGAAAGCAGCAATAGGACCGGATTTATTTAACGCCAGAGAGAAGATCCTCGGAAAGGCTGATTTTAGGGGACCTGCACCCGTCCAATTGTCTGACCAAAAATAAATTCTGCTTCCATCCCCTACCATGATTTTTGTGTTTAGGATAAAAGGGTTGTCAGGATCTGATAGAGGCGCCGTAATACCCTTCCATAACCATGACTTGTTGTTCCCAAGAATGTTACAGGGAAGAAGTGAGTTGGAGTTATTTTCGTATTTTGCAGCCACAATTCTGCGCCAAAGGCAGTCACTTTCCGTGCCATACCGCCACAGCCATTTATTCAGCAGTGCCCTGTTTTTAGTGTTGAAATTGAACAACCCCAGCCCGCCAAGATGCTTCGGTAAACACATTGTTTCCCAGCTAATCCAATGAATCTTCTTCTTGTCTGTCTGATCCCAAAGAAAATTAGCCACCAGACTAGTCAACCGCGCGCTAATGGACTTAGGCATTGGAAAAAGAGAGATGAAATAAACGGGCATATTTGCTAACACAGCCTTAATAAGAACAATTCTGCCAGCAAACGACAGAAACCTCGAAGACCAGCAAGATAATTTAGAACGAACTTTACTGATAATCGGTTCCCAAAGCTGAGCCGAATTCCTTTGAACACCAAGAGGGAGCCCCAGATATGTACAAGGAAGGGATCCCCTTCCGCACTTGAGTAAAGAAGTCCATGAATCAATCATAGAATCTGCGATGTTGATACCGTAGATTGACGATTTTTTCAGATTCAGCTTGAGCCCGGACGCTACCTCGAATCCTTTAAGGATGCGGACTACATTTCTGACTTGTGTTTCACTTGCTCCACAGAATAAGATTAAATCATCTGCAAATTGCAGATGAGACACCTCAACCTGATCTTTATCAAATTTGACTCCATTAAAGAAGCCTTTGTTAACGGCTTTAGTGAGGACGGCACTGAGAGCTTCAGCAACCAGATTAAATAGGAGTGGGGATAGGGGGCAACCTTGACGAAGACCACGCGAAGTAGAAAAGGGAGGCGATGGCGAACCCTTAACCAAAACGGAGACCGATGCTGAAGAAATGCAGACTGATATCCATTTGCGAAAGAGCTCCCCAAACCCCATGATTTTCATGATAAACAGTAGGAAATTCCAGTCCACTGAATCGTATGCCTTACGAAAATTGGCTTTAAATACCACCCCTTCTAACCCAAGCCTTCTCATATGGTCAATAGCTTCATTCGCAATTAGAGCGCAGTCCAAAATTTGGCGACCAGCGCAGAAAGCAAATTGATTTTCCCCGATCAGATTGGGCATGACAGCGTTTAATCGAATGACGAGAGTCTTGGCCAGCAACTTGTATACCGAGCCTACTAGACTTATAGGTCTATAGTCGTTAACTGACGAGGGGGCTTGGACCTTTGGAATAAGATGGATAAATGAACTGTTGAAAGAGAAGTCTGAAATTTCACCCTTCGCAAAGGACTCAAAGAAATTGAGAATATCGCCCTTTAGCACCGGCCAAAAGCGCTTTAAGAAGTTTGAGTTAAACCCGTCAGGGCCGGGCGCACGAGAACCATCTAATTTGGATAGAGCATCCCATATTCCGTTCATTGTAAAAGGTTTTTCCAGCGCTAGGGCATCTTGCAGACTGATTTTCTTGATATTGCAATCCAGATTCTTCAACGGAATAGTATTGCAGGAGTTGAACCCTTCTTTGAAGAAGCCCGAAATAAGCCGTTTTATACCGTCGGGTGAATCGGCAACCACATTACCAAGTTGAATCTTATCAATGAAGTTCTTCCTTCTTCTAGCAGAGGCGATCGAGTGAAAATACTTTGTATTTCTATCACCAACTTCAAACCATTTGAGGCGAGACTTTTGCAGCCAGTCCCGCTCCTCTTTTTGGATGGCCTTCCAAAGATTAGCGCGCGATTCTTTGAGTTTCTCAACTGCCGAGAGGTCCCCAGCCGAGATTGCTTTTTCAAACATGATAAATTATTATAAACACTTTGTATTTCATCTTTGGGTAAACTCTCTCTCTCTTACTTTAACTTGTATTTTAAACATTGTGTTGGTAAGTTTTTCATACTTATTATTTCATCTTTGGGTTCCATCTTTCATAGCAATAAATAGTTTAAGATTCATCACCGTTACATGATAACGACAAGTATATTAATCATATAATAAAAGAGGCATTAAAATTTTATTTAAAAATTTATTGACAAAAAAATTACGGACAAAAAAAATTATTATAACATCAAAACAATTACAAGATAAATTTGCGCAACTAAACCTAAACAACACTCAAAACACACTCAATTTCGCACACCTTAAACCCTTATACTATTGCAATTTGTAGGTTATTTATTCATTTATTTTTGTTGAGATGTGTGGGGGCTCGATTCGATCAACCAATTTAGCTCACCAAATGGTGGAGAGATAGATTTTTGGGTGGAAGGGTTTAGGAATCTAAAAGGAAAATTGATACAATGAATTATAGTGGTTCAACCTTCTAACCAATGTCTACATCCACTACCTTAGCTCCCCACTAAGGATTTCTCAATCAATCCACTATTGATTCGTCCCATTTTCTAGGATTAGGAGGAAACCCTTACAACCGATCAAGCTTCTACCCAAAGCCTTGATCAAAACCCTCTTTACAAAGAGAAACAATAAGCAAACTTAAAACCCTCTAATAGGTGTTTGTTTGCACAATTAAGCACTCACCCAAAACCTAAAATACTTGAGCAAATTTGACAATTTTGGCTCACTAGTGTTTGTCTATACAAGAATTGACAATTTAAGCACTAAGACACTTTTTGATCATTTGATGTTTGACAATATGAGCATTAGCCTTCTCTTGATGCTTGGAGGTCCCTTTTATACTCCCAATTGAGTTTGTGGCCGTTACTAGCCGTTGGGGATGGATTGGAGCCGTTGAGGACTTTATTTCCCTTCATAAATGCTGTTCTGCAGCTATCCGTATCGATACGCGTGGAACAGTATCGGTACGACCTTCATAGGAACTAGCCGTTGGGCTCTTGCCAGCCTGGGCGTATCGATACGCTTGAGGGTGTATCGGTACGAGTTCACATTTAAATGGTCGTTGGGAAATAGCCGTTAGGGTAATTGAAATGGGATCGGTACGCTTACCTGGCGTATCGAAACGACCCCACTCCGTATCGAAACGGCAAGAGCCTGTATCGATACGGGTTTTGACGGTGACAAAACTGGGGCAAAAAGGTATCGGTACGGGGGTTTACCGTATCGATACTGGTACTCTGAAAACACAAATTTGGCTGTTAAAAACATGAAAAGTCTTTGTCAAAAACCTCTTAAAATACCTCAAACATAAATTCAAGTTGTTTGAAATTTAAAACTTTAGTTCTACAATTTTCCTTAGGGCAAAGAAATAAAAGGGTTTGGCAATAAGTAAGCATGTGAATTAAGAGTAGTAATTTAATAAGCATGCTCTTAGTTAATTAATTAAATAATTATTAATTCCTTTATGCCCAATCATTTAGAAGAAATCAATAGTGCTATTGGCCTTAATCATGATTAACATAGGCATGGATCCTACTACCCACCCACTCTAATGCTATGATTAAGTCCTCATTGCAATTATTTACCACAATCATACTTTTCATCCAACTTTTCTTTTTCAATTTTATTGCAAGTAAAAAAGTTTTAGTGGTCCATCAAATAGTTTATTGAATTCATTTAGGCATTATATAGTTAATTAATATTATTAATTTACAACAACAACAATAATAATTTAATACCCCTTTTTAATACTTTGAATAAATATATTATAATATGTTATAATTTATAAAAATATATAAAAACAGATAACAAAGTTATATGCAAATTCAACAACAAAGAAAAACTAATAAACAATGTCAAATTTAAAGTAAAAAATTGGTCAAATTATACAATTAATCAATTAATCTATGTACTATGAGTAATTTATGCACATTAAATCTAATATTTTGACATAATACTTGGACTAATAATACCAAATTAAAATATAAAAACTAAATCTGCTATTTACGTGAGTTAATTGTATCACACGTCTCAAGTTATAATTTTTATTCTACATCAGTCCTTAAACTTATAAATGTTCTAATTTTATCTTTAAAATATGATTTTTCATTTTAAATTGGTCTCAAATTTTTGAACGTTCTAATTTAATTCTCAAACTATGACACTCATTCTAAACTAATCCCCAAACTCTTGAATTTTCAATATCATCCACAATTTCTTGTTTATGTTGCATCATATTATTACATAATGCACATCAGTGCTTACATAGCGTCTAACAACTTTTATAACTGTTTTGTTAATATGCGTCATGATTAACATATACTGATATTTTGGGATAAAATTAAAATGTTCAAAAATTTAAAGGTTAATTTAGAATAATGATCATAACTAAGAATAAAATTAGAATAATAAGATGCAATTAATTCTATAAGAACGAATAGTATAATTTGACCCAAAAACAGAGTTAAGCCGCTTGAAATAATGACATGGGCCTCTAATTTCACTTTTAATATTCACGCTTGCGTTGTTTCGGTCAAGAAAATCGAGATTTGCTAGTTTTTCAATGGTGTCGGCAATGATTATCTCACTTTTGGCAAACCCTTAACCCTATCTTAAAATTTTATTTTATTTAATTTTACAAGTAAGATTATAATTACAATTGCAATTTATAATATTTGTGCAATAATAGCAAAATTAATTATTATAATATATTACTGATTGACATGTATCTGAAATTAAATCATTTTTTAATAAAAGTATAAAATTCATTCAGGATGAGATTCAAACTTAAAATCTTTTAAATATATATATTTTTTTTTTGCCATTAACTTTGACTTTTTTAGAATTATATGATGATATGAATGTCTAAAACCAATATGATTGGATTCATTGTAAAAAGAAGAGAAGGGGAGAAATGATTGGGTTCACTATATATCAGTAATGATTAGGCATGCCGATTACACCACCTCCACACGAATTATAATAAGGCTTAAATATCTAATTGGTCCTTTCATTTGTCATTTTTCTTAATTTGGTACCTAATCTTTTTTTCTCTCAATTTGATACCCGTAATTTCTCTGTCAATCAATGTGGTCTTTCTATAACGGTGTTAATTTGTAGAGATGGCTTTTACAGTCAATCAACGTATGACACTTGGACTTCACTTAAGTCCTTAAGAAGAGAAATTATTCTACGAACTTATTTATTACGTGATCAATGATCTCAACCACTAAAATCTATCGACTTTATCATTTTCTCTTTATGTCATTAATTCACTCAAAATTAACTTCCAAGTAATTTAAAGGGTGGTTCTGGACATGTGCAATAGGTGCGACTGCACAGGGCCTCAAAAAAAAGGAGGGTCCAAAATGAATTAAGTTAAATGCTTACAAGGAAATAATAAAAATTAGTAAGTTGTGGAGTAGTGGTAAATAGGGGTGGGCAAGACCGGGTACCTGACCAATTTGTCCAGAATTAGTCCTGGTCCCAGTAACCACCAGTTCTTGAAAACTGGAACCAGTCCCGATCAGACCGGGTCTAAAATTCCAGAAATCGATCTTGATACTAATGGGAACCGGTACCAGTACCGGGTACCCGGTCAATTGGTCTATTATTAATAAAATTTGAGCAGCATGAGAAAAAATTTTAACCATCAATAATAATATTAAATAACAAAGTCAGAATATTGTATGCTTAAAGGTTGAAGTCTTAAAGCGAGTTATACTCATAATATTCATACATAAAGAGAAAGAATAAACTAAATAACTCTATTTATTGCAAGCAAGACCACAAGAAAGTTGGATAAAGAGAAATAAATGAGCGCTTCAATTGGTTCTAACCTCTTCAACACCATTCGATATCAAACTAGTATCAAGTATCTGGTACTGGTCCCGGTTCAAAAAAACCAGGATCCAGTCCTGGTTCCGGTCGCAACCGAAACCTAAATTTTGAATCCAGCCCCGGTCCCACTAAAACTAATTCCGGGTAAAAATTTATTGGGACCGAATAATCAAGTTTTTTGTCCACCCCTAGTGATAAAACACTTGGGGAAAACAAAAAAAATTGTTGTACTTCGTAAGTTTTGAGTCTTATTATACTCATTTTTTTATTTAAAAACTAATATATTAGGCACATAACTAGTCAATAAGTATTTTTTTTTTAAATTGAGAACCTCGTTGTACAAGACCCCCTAAATCTTTGAACGGCCCTTGAAGTAATCACCCACTCTATATATATACGTAGTTGAAGTGAATGATTTTTCATTAGTTGGTGTTATAGATAACTCGGTAGAACAAACAAAAAGATATCTGTCAACAAATACTAACAAGATGTAAACATATTGAAAACTAAATAATAGAATTTATATGTTTTTTCGTGCTTATTTATATGTCCTGCTAATAATTTTATAATATGTTTATTATCGATAAACATAAACAATTAATAAAACAGTAATAAAATTATTAATACACATAACATAAAATTATTGGTAAAAAAAGAGTAGACAAATTTTGTTCGAAAACTAATTGCATATATTATACATGTGATAAATAAACTTGGACCATCTGCCTAGTTACTTGTAATAGTGAGTTAGCTGAATTATTTGGCCCAATGGTATGATTGATCATTCCTTAAGCCTTACCATTCCCATATCATACAAAGAATTTTGAGGGGCCCTTAGGCTAAAGAATTGTTTTGCAATTAATATCAACCTTGTAATTTAAGTATCCTAATTATAGGGGAATGCAATTGTACCCCATGTTTCCTTTTATTGGTTGTAAAATGTAATTTAATGCTATTAGTTGGGGTGGGTTATACTTTTTTATCCCAATTCAATAAAAATTACAATGAAATTTATATTCGATATATATAAATTTATACACCGATAATGAATTTTTTGAAATTTAATTATTTATATGTTTTTTAAGTTAATAATGAAGTATTGTGATATAATTACCCGTACACTTATAAATTTATATACCGGATAATGTATCGAATACAAACTCAGATAATATTACAATATGTCAAGATTTAAGAATTCATTTTTTGGGTAACAACCATAGTCAGAGACGGAACTACATGGGGTGGGGAGATTTTTTCCCACTTTTTTTCCTCTATTTAAATTTCTTTAAAAATTGGTTTATTTATGAATTTGCCCTCCACTTTCAAATATTTATAATTTGCCCCCCAACCCCAAATCCGGGCTCCGTCCATGCCCCTAGTGTTTGATAACTAATGTGGATTTTAATTATATCTGGAATTGAGTAGAGTTGAATTCTTAATAGAAAATAAACTTTATTCGGAAAATTCAAATCTGACATTTTATGTAAGATATATCGAACTCTTTATCACTCAACCGGATAGGAATCAGTTATATTTAAAAAAGAAGTCTACTTGGTAACGTGTTTAGATACCTAAACAATGACTTTAGTTTTGTCAAGCAGTTGCCCACATTAAATATTTCCAACTCCTTTCATTTATAGCTTTGAAATCACTGCACTTGAATTGAAAACCTAACTTTTTGTTGATAAAATTAGGTCAAATTTTCATTTGGTTCATATTTTTTTCTTCTTTCATTTACTCAATGCCACTGTCCACCTTGATATCTTGGTTTCACTACATGGAGACAGCTAAAGTCCCGGCTTGTCTGAGCATGAAGAGGTACATGAGGAGAAAGAAGTACGTGAAGCTGAAACGTACGGCCGCTATGAGGACTCGGCTCAAAGACGACGAAAACGAGACAGTTTTGATGTCGGGAGAGCGTCGGAGGGGGATGACCAAAGGGAAACTTGTGAAGGTTGAGGCCCCATTGAGGAAATGGAGAGATGCATATGTTGAGATGATGCTTGGTTTTGCTGGACATGTTACGCAGCTCAACAATGGTAATGTTCACTTGTTTAACAGAATTCCAAAGCCTAAAGCTACTTCTCAATGCGTTGGAGATTATTAGTACGTGAGTGTTTGATAATTGTATGCTTTGCAAAGAATTATAGTATCCGAGGGCCACTGGCGGGGTGGTTGCCCCTCTAAAATTTAAAATCCGTACATGATTTAGAAATTTTATATGTATTTTCTATTGAAAATTTTAATTTGACCAATTGATATATGTTCTATGAAGTGGACTCGAATGCTATGAGTTTGGATCTATTAAGACTCACCAGAAGATAAAAACTTGAGACGTTTATAATTGTTAAAAAATAATCGGATTATGTTTTCACTAGGCAAAGGTTGTTTTGCTCTTTAAATCTTATTTATTATAAATTAAAATTTTGATTGAATTTAATATCACAAGTTAGCTCGATATTAACTGAGTTAAAAATCACTATTTAGAATCATTAATGATAGAACTAATATATTTATATATAAATTACTTGTCACTTCACCAATCTTTATTTGTTAATAAAGATATTATAATTCTTTCTAAACACTTTCGTTCACTCACATTGTTGATGTAGCAAAATTTAAAGTATATAATAAAAAACTAGGTGATATATCATTTTCGAACTTAGTATTTTCACGTGAAGCTTTTATAATGCATCATTATTCATTACATGTGATTCTAGTTAGGACCGGCTGTGTAAAAATATTGGTCCGAGAAATCCGATTTGAAGTTCAGATATTTGATTTTTTTTCTTTTGTTGTTTTCCCGGTTCTTAAGTCTTCGCTCTTACTAACCCGGACCGACCAGTGTCGCACACTTGGCTTAGGCGAATAAATCTTCCAGCGAGAATTTTCTGCACACACAACGCCTCGAACTCGAGACATGCTTAAGCGATATAAGTATTACCACAAGATATTTGATCATTTTTAGATAATGTGGATCGAACCGAAAAACTCGGATAATCACGTTAAATACATATTACAATATTTAAATTTTCGATTATCTGAAAATTTAAAAAGTAATGGGCCTTTAGACCTTAAGCTTGGCCCATTCTAAAAAATCCACTCCACCCATTTACGACCCACTAGATCCACCACTATCCAAGTCATATGTTCAGAAATGGATAACTAACCCGAGAATCAATATCTGATTTTTTTTTTCTAGATCAAATTCGAATAATTATTTTATAAATCTAAAATTTCAGATATATAAAATTTTTGAATTAGATCAAATCTGATGTCCAAAAATCATACCATAACCTTAATGTGCGTTATCGGTACACTAACGCTCGTTGGCAATACAAAGCCATGTGTTGTGATAACTATTTTTATGTTCTTTCCATTATTTAACAAATACAAAATAATGCACTCGTACTATTATCATATAAGTATCATATGACACAATGGTTAATTTATATAATGTATTAAACTATTATTTTTTAAATAATTATTATGATATATTTAAGTATTTATTTAAATCTAAACAAGCACATTTGATCGGTTGGTCTAACTGCTCTTATTTATCCCCTCATATTTTTTTAAGTCGTGGGTTCCACCCACTAAGAGCGTTCCCTTTTTCCCTTAGAGTGTACTCGATCTCTCCCTTCCCATCTAAGTAGGATTAAGATTAGTATTTGTCAAAAAAATATTTATTTGAATTTGGTGGTAATACTTCGCTCATGAATGAATTGATTTTTATCATGAATTTATGAAAGAATTATATGTCACGTTTAAAATTTAAAAAAAAAAATAATACATATAATTTACGTATTATGAATTTTAAATACTCAAAATTCAAAAACTTAACCATTTTTTGAACTCAACAAGAAAAACGCATAATGTTTATTCTTGGAGATCCAGATTCAATCATTTTATCTGTAAGATATGTCTATTTTCAAAGAGTAAAAAATATATATGAACAGATACCAATTTATAATCATTATTAGACTATTAAAAAAAACTTCAAACATTTTTTTTATTTTCGTCTGCTTATAAATTACTAATGATTTCAATTTTCAAACATTCCATTCATTAAAATACAATAAGTTTCTTCCAGGACATTTTTTATTTTATTTTTCATGTACATATAGCCCACATTTATTCAATTTCAATGTTCTAAATATTCCCTAAGACGTTTTGCATTCGTCACGAGGCATGTGGATCAATGAAATGTTATTTATTTATTTAACATATAGCGTATAATATACTAAATGGTCAAAAACGAATTTTTTAAAATTATTTAATATATAGACCGAATAAAAAGTAAATTGCAGTCTTATAAACTTTAAATTTGATTATTTTTTAAATCTTTGTGTATAACAGATAATATTAAAATAAAAAAATTGTGTAATTTATTTTTTTTTTACGAAAAATTTTGAGAAAAAAATGATTTGAATGAGAGGGAGGGGGCTTAGGTATACAAACAAATTCAAGGGTGGTTGTATTATTGTGAAAGCAATCCCTTAACAACTCCTTATTTTTGTATTTGGCCAATCTAATTGGTTTCTTATTATTAAGATAATAGTATTATATTTAATTAATCGCACGTAGATTCTTGGAAATTAGACAGCAAAGCAAATTTTTAATTACAAGGCTTCTCCTACTACTATCTTCATCATGCATCCAACCATGATTATAGAGACAAATCTTGTTAACATGTCTTAATCTACCAAAAGAGACAACATATTTGGTTGCCTCTAAATTCAGACTCAACCACCATTGAAATTTTTGACTATTCAACCTAATGGAAGAAAATCAATGAACAAATTATTGTAACATGTATTTCTCTAATTAAAAATTTGAGAATGAAAAATGAGATTGGAATATATCGTCATGATCCAATCAAGTTCGTTATCATGTTGTGAGTATATAATTCGAAATCAATGGCGTATCCACATATATGGTTGAGTGAGCCTGTAATCACCTTGAACTTTTCAAAGTTCATACATTTGGCTTCAATTTTTTTAATTTTTATAAAATTGTTCTTAAAATTTATGATTTGTGCTCATCTTAAAATTTTGATGACTTGTGCACACCTCAAAAATATCTTGTCACTTTCAAAGACATTAATAACCATTTCACAGAGAACAGTTCTTCTTTGAGTATAAATTTGGAAGAATCAAACCCCAGAACAATGCTAAGGCATAGTGATGAATTCACATGTATAGTAGAATCTTAATTGTTATGAATTAATCTTTAAATTTTATAAATTATATCTACCCTGAAAATTATTTTAATTTATGCCTACCTTAGAAAATTTCTGGATCCTCCATTACTGAGGCATGGTAGAATCTTTAGTCCACTAAAATGATAAAATGATACATAAATTCCTCTTAAAATTATACTTTAATATATAATAAAACTACATTTCCCTTTAATAAGATAAAATTATGATTTAGTTATTATAAATATTGTAAAACTATAAGTTAATGTAATGATAAAATCGTTTTTTTTTTTGTTTTTCAAGGTATCTATTGGAACAAACCTAATGACAAATTATCTATATTTTGTCGGTTTATATAAGGTAAATGTTGACCACAAATTTTAAAGATGCTTCATACATACTTACTATTAAAATTAGAAAAACTCATGAGTACTTAAAAAAAACAATTTAAATTTATGTACGTACTTATGGTTTGTCTGTACAATTTGAATAAGATAATAATATACATAAATTTGGGGAAGTGTTTGGGAAAACCCTTACATGAATTTAGAAAATCCAATATAAAACTATAAAAAAAATCGTGGGGTGCAATAATTCCTCCTAGCCAACCTCCTCCAAAATTTGTCCTACAAAATATAAAGTATATATATGTATCCCCAAGCTTTGATTCGCCGCCTGTTGAAAACGCCTCCACCTACTTCATATCCTTCAATCAAAGCTACATATACATATACATATACATATACATATACATATACATATACATATACATATACATATGTATGTATATAATGATTCTTTATTTACATCAAAGTTGAATGCGAGAACAATGGGTGAGAAAATGATGTATGATACAATTTTGGCTAGGAGCTTTAGTAAGTATGACCAGAAGAAGTTGGGATATGGTGCATTTCTTGCATGTTTTCTCATTGCATTCAGCTTATGCACTGTCTTCAAGCCTTACTTGGGTCCTTTACCACTTTGTAAGTACTCCCCATTCCATCTTTTCTTTCTTTTGCCGAGACATAAACCGGAATTTCAACTTATGCTCTCATGACACGGCCTAACGAGTCGGGTCCGATCGTGACAACATTATAATTTAGTTAACGTGTCATTTATTTTGCAGTAAATAAGAGTTTGTCCATGGATGTTGATCTGAAAATGCTAAAGATCACAGAGTCAGCCAGGTCTCTGAAGTTAAGGGCCAATGGCACAGGCAGGTCTGAGATTGAAGTGGTGGTAGAGGTGGCCAATAATACTGGCAGCTCTAATGAAACAATCATTAGTGGCGATGCAATTAGCTTTAATACGACGGTACTCGCAACGGTTAATGACGGTTTTAGTACAAATTCGACATCGAGAACCGACACAGTACCTGATGATGAAGGTGACACAATTAGCTCCAATGGAAGCAGCTCTCAGCAAGTCACGGGTAAGTGTATATGTTCAGTCGATGTCTGTCCATCACGACCTGGCAAATCCAATTTGGAATTGTTTGTTACAGTCTCGGCTGCACCTCTACAGATTCGAACTCGAATATAACATAGTTCGAATATGTGGAGGTGCAACTGAGGGCTCGAGTCTGCAGAAGCAGTGGCAAATCCAAACACTGACTTTTGAATTTTGATTGTTCAGGTGCTGTACCGGAGAGAAAAATGAAGCCAATTTGCAATGTTGAAGGAAGAACAGAGTTTTGTGAGATGAAAGGAGATATAAGGATCCATGGAAAATCCTCTACTGTTTTCATGTCTGCCTCTTCCATGGAAAACAGTTCGTGGATTATCAGTCCATACGCTCGAAAAGGCGATGAAGAGGCTTTGAATCATGTCACGAAATGGTCGATAAAATCGGGGCTAATGGATGGCTACGGACTACCTCGATGCGATCGAAAACACGATGTTCCGGCCATCGTGTTTTCGCTCGGGGGATATGCAGGGAACAATTTCCATGACTACACTGACATAGTTATTCCTTTATATCAAACTTCTCGACAGTTTGATGGAGAAGTAAAGTTTCTTGTCACGGACAATAATCCATGGTGGATCAACAAGTTCAAAACTATCCTAGGAAAGCTTTCGAGATACGAGCCGATCGACATCGATAAAGAAGAGCAAGTCCATTGTTTCGGAACCGTGATCGTAGGCCTTAAACGTGACCCTAAAGAGCTGAGGATCGATCCGTCGAAATCGCCTTACTCGATGAAAGACTTCAGGCAGTTTCTTAGAAGTGCATACTCCTTGAAAAAAGGCATTGCTATAAAAATGACCGATAAGGTCCGGAAAAGAAAGCCCCGGCTTCTCATTCTTTCGAGAAGACGAACACGAGCATTTACTAATACAAACGACATAGCAAGGATGGCAAAGAGTTTAGGCTACAAAGTAGTCGTCGCGGAGGCGGACTCGAACGTAGCGAGAGTTGCGGAGACCGTGAATGCGTGCGACGTAATGGTGGGTGTCCATGGAGCAGGCTTGACCAACATGGTTTTTCTTCCGGAGAAAGCGATTTTGATCCAAATTCTTCCGATCGGAGGGTTCGAATGGATAGCCCGAACCGACTTCGAAGAGCCATCCAAGGACATGAACTTAAGGTACTTGGAATACAAGATCAAAGCAGAAGAGAGTACTTTGATCCAACAATATCCACCACATCATGAGGTTATAAGCAATCCATCTGCCATTCAAAAACAGGGTTGGGAAGCATTCAAGTCAGTGTATTTGCAACAACAAAATGTGAACCTTGATGTTCATAGGTTTAGGTACACTCTAGTAAGAGCTATTGAGCTCTTACATAAGTAAATATGGATTATTTGTTGTTTTTTTGTGATTGGAAAATTGTAAAGAGTGGGTAGAATTATTTGTTTAGGATATTTGTTTTATTTTAGTCAAATAAAAGTAATAATTCTTTTTAAACTTTTTAACATTTAAATAAAAAAAATTGAATTTTTGATTCTCTAAAATTTAATAATCATGGACCATTGAAGTTGGGAATAATCGGATGGCCCAAGTAGGCCTAGTAACGGCCCATAACATTTTGGACAAGGTTCTTTGGCAAAATGGCACATAATGATTCGAAAATAGTATGTATAAAATTAATAATTCTGAACAAGAAATTGAAGTTGTTTTTGTAAGTTAGAACATCAATTGATTTACGATGATTTTTTAGATGAGATCTAGATATTTTTAGATCGATATTTCTCCTTACATATTGATCGTCTGTTAGTTACCTTTTCATTACATCTTAAAATGCCCAACCAGATGTCGGTAACTCAAGATACGCTCATTTGAGCGAAGACAATGCAATCAAAACCATGTGGATCCAATACCAGACTTTAATTGGAATTAAACGTTTACAATTTTTTTGGTATAACTATCTGTATTTGATCTATTGATCGGCTAATTTAGACCGAATATTGTAAAGATTCAACTTAATTTACTCCATTCACAATGTTAAAATTCAAACTGTGAGTTTTTTTAATGAACCTAGCACAAATCTGTTGAGTGGATCACACGAATGATAATAACCAAGAGGGGGGGTGAATTGGAATTTTAGCGATGTTGTAACGGAAATTGCAACTTAAAAAATATTGACACAGGAATTTAGAGTGGTTCAAGTTCACCAACCGAACTCTACATCCACTACCTTAGTCTCACCAAGGATTTCCAACAATTTCCACTAAATTGTTCGTCCCCTTTTTCCAGGACAAGGAGGCAACCTTTACAATTTCGGTTAATTTTTCTACCCAAAAATTAACCCAATCCTCACACAAAAGAACAAAGAAATTTGGTGGCTAATAAGGTATCTCTCAATACAAATGATAGCCCAATATCAAGCACTCAACCCAATTGAACAAAATAGAAATGAAGGATACAATTGGGGTTTCTAGACAAAGTAGGATTTTTGCACAAATGCTTGGATTTGATGTTTTGATATCTTCTTGAGGTTCAATAATATATTGCTGGAGCTTCTTGGGGTCTTTTTATAGCCTCTTGATGATTTCCAACCGTTGTGAGTGTTGATTTTAAGATTATAGCCGTTGGGATGCTTTTTCTCCACTTTCTTGCACTTTTCCAGCTATGAGTATCGGTACTCTATAGTGGGGTATCGATACCTGTCTCACAAGAAAATAGCCGTTGTGCACAAATGATAACGGGGTATCGATACGCGTTCTTGGCGTATCGGTACTGGGTATCGAAACAGCACAGGCTGTATCGATACCTTTTTCTCGACATAGCTCACTGTCAAATGGGGTATCGATACTAGGGTTAGAGGTATCGATACCGGTTTAGTGACCGTTTAAAAATCTCAACGGTTATATTTTTAAACTGACTTTGAAATTAATAATTATAAAATGGTATCGATACTGGTTCATCCGTATCGATACTGATTTCATAGCGTATCGATACTAGGGTTTGCCGTTTCGATACTTGTTCCGACAGAGGCAAATTTTGCTAAAAAGGTATCGATACTCCTCAATGGGTATCGATACTGGTTGACGTTTTTCAATGTTTTTGCCTTGGAACACTTAGAAAATATTTGAGTTTGAGTTCTAATAAATCAGTTTAAAGTCTTTGGGGTTTCAAAAACTTATTAAGGGATTTGTACAAACAATTTTAAGTTCTTCAATTTGATCCTTAAAGATCTAGTTATATCAAAATCAAACATAGGTTTTACAATCTCCCCCTTTTTGATATAACAAAACCAAAACTTAAAATTTTTGACAACTTTTGAAAATTAACTCCCCCTTAATATAAGCTTGATATTTCAATTTAGTTAAGACCAAAGAAATTTCTCAAAATCAAAATTCTTAACTCCCCCTTGATGTAAGTTTGATAAAACCAAAAAATTTTGAAGTTTGTTTGTGAGCTATATCTTCTCCCCCTTTTTGTTAGATCAAAAAAAAAATTGTGAGAGCATAATGTGCATCAAATATCAAGAGTATAAAGATAAGCAACATAATCTTATTATATCATAAAACGAGAAATCCAAAACATAAGCAAACCTAAATCCTAAAAAATCAAAGCATAGGTAATAATCTTAATCCTAAGAACATAAAACATAGGTGCATAAAAAAATAAAAATCCTAAATGATATGATATGATATGCAAAGATAGAAGTCTAGGCATTATCTTCATCGTCTTCATCATCGTCATCTTCATCTCCTAAAGGGTCATTGTTCCTCATGCTATTACGCCATTCATCGTGGAAAGCGGCAATGGAAATATTCGAGGAATTTTGCTTGCTTTCGAGGGATGTAAGGCGATTCTCCATACCCGTCATCCTCGTATCAAATGTAGTTTCCATAGAGGTAAGACGAGTATTCAACCCGGTGAATTGTTCATTGAGATATGTCATGAGATTATCCATATTGGGTTGTGGGACTTGAGGAGCTTGAGGAGCTTGAGGAGCTTGTTGTTCTAAGGCGGCGGCGGCCTCGGGTGGAAGCTCGGTAAGACGTAGCCAATTTCCATTAAAATAATGAAATTTGCTTCGAGCAAGAGAATGTTCGTCGATAGGATCGGTAAGAGTAGAAGCAAGATCAAACGAACAATCAATATCCTTTTGAACAAAGTAATAGCTTAAGGCCGTACCGTAGATAAAGGATGTAATGAGAGGAGTTTCACGTTGTTGAACATGATAAGCAATCTCATTGAACATGATGCGAGCAAGATTTGGGCGTTTTCGTTGTCGGAAACTTCGAATCCAAAAATCATCCAATAGACGGATGGTGGAATATTTGCCTCCGGAGGGACGAAGCCACCATGATACCATCAAATGTAGGATTCGATCATGAGCATTGAGAACGGTTACGGAACCGCTAAGAACATGCCCTAAGGCATTCTCATTATCTTCACCTTCATCCTCCAATTTAAAAACTTCACAAATAGACTTGACATCAAGAACTATTTGTTTCCCCATAAGATACGATCGAATGGCAACGACTTCTCCATTACGATAAATGCATTTAGCATTAGAGAAGAAAATCAAAACCAAAAGTCGATAATAAATACCCGGAATAGTGAGAAAATGCATGAAGTTCCAAAGACGAAGAAGCGGAAGATATTCAAACTTGAAGCGCTCGGAGTCGAGGAAGGGGATGGATACGATTCTCTCCGCACGAATTTTGTAATTTTCGAATTGGCGGAAATAAGGAAGGCCCTCGGAATCTTCAAAGGATTGGTTGTAGATAGTAGCATAATCCGGACGAGCAACCGATCCGGGAGTTGAAGAGTCTCCGGCAAGAAGAACTCTTTGACGTTTCCTTGAATGCTCTTTTGGTGCCATAGATAATAGAAACTTTGAAGAGAGAATTTTGAGAGAGAGCAAAAGCTTTGATTCAAGGGTTTCTTTTGATTTTTGGTGAAGAATATGAAGGAGAAGAGGCCTTTATATAGCCAAAAACGTTTAGGGTTAATAGGATATTAAAGAGTTTTAATTTTGGTAAAACTAGATCTCATTAAAAGCCTATTTAATGCCATCAGCGCGAAAGGGTATCGATACTCCTCAGGGGGTATCGATACTGGGATAGACTTGTCTTTCCTCAAATTTGACCGTTTAAGGAGGTATCGATACTCATTAGACGGTATCGATACAAGGATAGAATTGTCTTTCCACAAATATAACCGTTGAAAGAGGTATCGATACTCATTAGACGGTATCGATACAGGGATAGACTTGTCTTTTCTCAATTTTGACCGTTGGAAGAGGGTATCGATACGCATGAGGCGGTATCGATACGCGTGAAGCGATGAGAAATTCTGGGAAATTGAAATGAAGAACGAGTATCGATACCCATTGGGCAGTATCGATACCTTATGCCCAGAATTTTGCCTATTTGGTTAAAAAATAACCAAAGACATGAACTTAACATCTCTTAGAAGTATGTAAATGATGAATGAACAGGTCTAAGCATATTTTAACAGAAACATACTCCCCCTAACCATATGCATGGAAGAAATTGGGAGATTAAACACATAAACATGATTATTTCACAAAATCAAGCACATTTAATTCTAAAAAGAGGTCCTAAAGGTCAAGATAGGCTAGTTAGACCCAACTCTCTTCTAAGGGACCAAAAACGCTCTTTATCTAATGGTTTTGTGAAAATGTCTGCTAATTGATTTAAGGTGTCTACATACTCTATAGCCACATCTTTTTTAAGGACATGATCTCTAATGAAATGATGCCTTATTTCTATATGTTTGGTTCTAGAGTGTTGGATGGGATTTTTCGTTAAACATATTGCACTTGTATTATCACATTTAAGGGGTATGGTTTCTATTTTTACACCATAATCTAAGAGTTGTTGCTTCATCCAAAGGACTTGAGCACAACAACTCCCTAAGGATATGTACTCGGCTTCGGTGGTAGATAAGGCTACACTATTTTGTTTCTTAGAGAACCAAGATATGAGCATACTACCTAAGAATTGACAAGTTCCCGAAGTATTTTTCCTATCGATTTTGCAACCCCCATAATCCGCATCCGAGTAAGCATGAAGGTTGAAGGTTGAGACTCTAGGATACCAAAGGCCTAAACAAGGAGTGTCTCTAAGGTATCTAAAGATTCTCTTAACGGCTATAAGGTGAGACTCTTTAGGACTAGCTTGAAACCTAGCACACAAGCAAACACTAAATAGTATATCCGGTCTACTTGCGGTAAGGTAAAGCAAAGATCCAATCATAGAGCGATAAAGCTTAGAGTCAACACACTTACCTCCTTCATCTTTGTCAAGCTTCGTAGATGAGCTCATAGGAGTGGCTTGAGGCTTAGTGTTCTCCAAGCCAAACTTGTTGAGCATATCCTTTATGTATTTTGCTTGATTTATGAAGGTGCCATCCTTCATTTGTTTGATTTGGAGTCCCAAAAAGAATGAGAGCTCCCCCATCATGCTCATCTCAAATTCACCTTGCATTAACTTAGCAAACTCTTGACAATAACATTGTTGAGTGGATCACACGAAAGATAATAACCAAGAGGGGGGGTGAATTGGAATTTTAACGATGTTGTAACGGAAATTGCAACTTAAAAATATTGACACGGGAATTTAGAGTGGTTCAAGTTCACCAACCGAACTCTACATCCACTACCTTAGTCTCACCAAGGATTTCCAACAATTTCCACTAAATTGTTCGTCCCCTTTTTCCAGGACAAGGAGGCAACCTTTACAATTTCGGTTAATTTTTCTACCCAAAAATTAACCCAATCCTCACACAATAGAACAAAGAAATTTGGTGGCTAATAAGGTATCTCTCAATACAAATGATAGCCCAATATCAAGCACTCAACCCAATCGAACAAAATAGAAATGAAGGATACAATTGGGATTTCTAGACAAAGTAGGATTTTTGCACAAATGCTTGGATTTGATGTTTTGATATCTTCTTGAGGTTCAATGTTGTGTTGCTGGAGCTTCTTGGGGTCTTTTTATAGCCTCTTGATGATTTCCAACCGTTGTGAGTGTTGATTTTAAGATTATAGCCGTTGGGATGCTTTTTCTCCACTTTCTTGCACTTTTCCAGCTATGAGTATCGGTACTCTATAGTGGGGTATCGATACCTGTCTCACAAGAAAATAGCCGTTGTGCACAAATAATAAAGGGGTATCGATACGCGTTCTTGGCGTATCGGTACTGGGTATCGAAACAGCACAGGCTGTATCGATACCTTTTTCTCGACATAGCTCACTGTCAAATGGGGTATCGATACTAGGGTTAGGGGTATCGATACCGGTTTAGTGACCGTTTAAAAATCTCAACGGTTATATTTTTTAAACCGACTTTGAAATTAATAATTATAAAATGGTATCGATACTGGTTTATCCGTATCGATACTGATTTCATAGCGTTTCGATACTAGGGTTTGCCGTTTCGATACTTGTTCCGACAGAGGCAAACTTTGCTAAAAAGGTATCGATACTCCTTGATGGGTATCGATACTGGTTGACGTTTTTCAATATTTTTGCCTTGAAACACTTAGAAAATATTTGAGTTTGAGTTCTAATAAATCAGTTTAAAGTCTTTGGGGTTTCAAAAACTTATTAAGGGATTTGTACAAACAATTTTAAGTTCTTCAATTTGATCCTTAAAGATCTAGTTATATCAAAATCAAACATAGGTTTTACAATCTCCCCCTTTTTGATATAACAAAACCAAAACTTAAAATTTTTTGACAACTTTTGAAAATTAACTCCCCCTTAATATAAGCTTGATATTTCAATTTAGTTAAGACCAAAGAAATTTCTCAAAATCAAAATTCTTAACTCCCCCTTGATGTAAGTTTGATAAAAACAAAAAAGATTTTGAAGTTTGTTTGTTTGTGAGCTATATCTTCTCCCCCTTTTTGTTAGATCAAAAAAAATTGTGAGAGCATAATGTGCATCAAATATCAAGAGTATAAAGATAAGCAACATAATCTTATTATATCATAAAACGAGAAATCCAAAACATAAGCAAACCTAAATCCTAAAAAATCAAAGCATAGGTATTAATCCTAATAATAAACTTAATCCTAAGAACATAAAACATAGGTGCATAAAAATAAAAATCCTAAATGATATGATATGATATGCAAGGATAGAAGTCTAGGCATTATCTTCATCGTCTTCATCATCGTCATCTTCATCTCCCAAAGGGTCATTGTTCCTCATGCTATTACGCCATTCATCGTGGAAAGCGGCAATGGAAATATTCGAGGAATTTTGCTTGCTTTCGAGGGATGTAAGGCGATTCTCCATACCCGTCATCCTCGTATCAAATGTAGTTTCTATAGAGGTAAGACGAGTATTCAACCCGGTGAATTGTTCATTTAGATATGTCATGAGACTATCCATATTGGGTTGTGGGACTTGAGAAGCTTGAGGAGCTTGAGGAGCTTGTTGTTCTAAGGCGGCGGCGGCCTCGGGTGGAAGCTCGGTAAGACGTAGCCAATTTCCATTAAAATAATGAAATTTGCTTCGAGCAAGAGAATGTTCGTCGATAGGATCGGTAAGAGTAGAAGCAAGATCAAACGAACAATCAATATCCTTTTGAACAAAGTAATAGCTTAAGGCCGTACCATAGATAAAGGATGTGATGAGAGGAGTTTCACGTTGTTGAACATGATAAGCAATCTCATTGAACATGATGCGAGCAAGATTTGGGCGTTTTCGTTGTCGGAAACTTCGAATCCAAAAATCATCCAATAGACGGATGGTGGAATATTTGCCTCCGGAGGGACGAAGCCACCATGATACCATCAAATGTAGGATTCGATCATGAGCATTGAGGACGGTTACGGAACCGCTAAGAACATGCCCTAAGGCATTCTCATTATCTTCACCTTCATCCTCCAATTTAAAAACTTCACAAATAGACTTGACATCAAGAACTATTTGTTTCCCCATAAGATAAGATCGAATGGCAATGACTTCTCCATTACGATAAATGCATTTAGCATTAGAGAAGAAAATCAAAACCAAAAGCCGATAGTAAATACCCGGAATAGTGAGAAAATGCATGAAATTCCAAAGACGAAGAAGCGGAAGATATTCAAACTTGAAGCGCTCGGAGTCGAGGAAGGGGATGGATACGATCCTCTCCGCACGAATTTTGTAATTTTCGAATTGGCGGAAATAAGGAAGGCCCTCGGAATTCTCAAAGGATTGGTTGTAGATAGTAGCATAATCCGGACGAGCAACCGATCCGGGAGTTGAAGAGTCTCCGGCAAGAAGAACTCTTTGACGTTTCCTTGAATGCTCTTTTGGTGCCATAGATAATAGAAACTTTGAAGAGAGAATTTTGAGAGAGAGCAAAAGCTTTGATTCAAGGGTTTCTTTTGATTTTTGGTGAAGAATATGAAGGAGAAGAGGCCTTTATATAGCCAAAAACGTTTAGGGTTAATAGGATATTAAAGAGTTTTAATTTTGGTAAAATTAGATCTCATTAAAAGCCTATTTAATGCCATCAGCGCGAAAGGGTATCGATACTCCTTAGGGGGTATCGATACGGGGATAGAATTGTCTTTCCACAAATTTGACCGTTGAAGGAGGTATCGATACTCATTAGATGGTATCGATACAGGGATAGAATTGACTTTTCTCAATTTTGACCGTTGGAAGAGGGTATCGATACGCATGAGGCGGTATCGATACGCGTGAAGCGATGAGAAATTCTGGGAAAATGAAATGAAGAACGAGTATCGATACCCATTGGGCAGTATCGATACCTTATGCCCAGAAGTTTGCCTATTTGGTTAAAAATAACCAAAGACATGAACTTAACATCTCTTAAAAGTATGTAAATGATGAATGAACAGGTCTAAGCATATTTTAACAGAAACATACTCCCCCTAACTATATGCATGGAAGAAATTTGGAGACTAAACACATAAACATGATCATTTCACAAAATCAAGCACATTTAATTCTAATAAGAGGTCCTAAAGGTCAAGATAGGCTAGTTAGACCCAACTCTCTCCTAAGGGACCAAAAACGCTCTTTATCTAATGGTTTTGTGAAAATGTCCGCTAATTGATTTAAGGTGTCTACATACTCTATAGCCACATCTTTCTTAAGGACATGATCTCTAATGAAATGATGCCTTATTTCTATATGTTTGGTTCTAGAGTGTTGGATGGGATTTTTCGTTAAACATATTGCACTTGTATTATCACATTTAAGGGGTATGGTTTCTATTTTTACACCATAATCTAAGAGTTGTTGCTTCATCCAAAGGACTTGAGCACAACAACTCCCTAAGGATATATACTCGGCTTCGGTGGTAGATAAAGCTACACTATTTTGTTTCTTAGAGAACCAAGATATGAGCATACTACCTAAGAATTGACAAGTTCCCGATGTACTTTTCCTATCGATTTTGCAACCCCCATAATCCGCATCCGAGTAAGCATGAAGGTTGAAGGTTGAGACTCTAGGATACCAAAGGCCTAAACAAGGAGTGTCTCTAAGGTATCTAAAGATTCTCTTAACGGCTATAAGGTGAGACTCTTTAGGACTAGCTTGAAACCTAGCACACAAGCAAACACTAAACAGTATATCCGGTCTACTTGCGGTAAGGTAAAGCAAAGATCCAATCATAGAGCGATAAAGCTTAGAGTCAACACACTTACCTCCTTCATCTTTGTCAAGCTTTGTAGATGAGCTCATAGGAGTGGCTTGAGGCTTTGTGTTCTCCAAGCCAAACTTGTTGAGCATATCCTTTATGTATTTTGCTTGATTTATGAAGGTGCCATCCTTCATTTGTTTGATTTGGAGTCCCAAAAAGAATGAGAGCTCCCCCATCATGCTCATCTCAAATTCACCTTGCATTAACTTAGCAAACTCTTGACAATAACATTCATTAGTAGATCCAAATATAATATCATCAACATAAATTTGAACTACTAAAATGTCATTTTTATACATTTTTATAAAGAGTGTAGTGTCCACCTTACCTTTTTCAAATCCTTTTTCAATCAAAAAATTTGAAAGCCTTTCATACCAAGCTCTAGGAGCTTGTTTTAAACCATAAAGTGCTTTTGTAAGTTTGAAAACATGATTTGGAAATTTTGAGTCTTCAAAACCCGGTGGTTGTTCTACATACACTTCTTCATTTATAAAACCATTTAAAAATGCGCTTTTAACGTCCATTTGAAAAAGCTTGAAATTATGATTACATGCATATGCAAGCAACATCCTAATGGCTTCCATTCTAGCTACGGGTGCATAGGTTTCATCAAAATCTATTCCCTCCTCTTGAGTGTAACCTTGTGCTACAAGTCTAGCTTTATTTCTCACAATGTTACCACTCTCATCTAGTTTGTTCCTAAATACCCATTTAGTTCCTATTGTAGATTGATTACTAGGCCTATCAACTAATGTCCAAACATTACTTCTCTCAAATTGATTTAACTCTTCTTGCATAGCCATAATCCAAAAATCATCTTTCAATGCTTCTTTGATATTTTTAGGCTCTATGCATGAGATAAATGCAATATGATTCATTAATCTAAGAGAAGAACGAGTGGTTACCCCCTTGGATGGATCACCCAAGATTTCACCGTCTTTGACATAGTTCAACTCCCTTGGATAGCTAACTTCCTTTTCCTCAATAGCCAAGTCCTTCAAGGCTTCAAGAGGTGGATCTTGTGTGTCTTCCTCTTTTGGTTGAATCTCATCCTTCTTTGAAGTTTGACTTCCATCAAAGGTATTTATGATTCCTACATTATCATCATCACAAGAATCCTTCCTAGGAAGGGGATTATCATCGAATACAACATGAATAGATTCTTCTACAACTAAAGTTCTTTTGTTAAATACTCGATAGGCTTTAGAGGTTAAAGAGTAACCTATAAAAATAGCTTCATCACTTTTTGCATCAAATTTACCTAAATTATCTTTTCCATTATTTAAAACAAAACATTTACATCCAAAAGGGTGGAAGTAGCTAATATTAGGCTTTTTAGATTTTAAAATCTCATAAGGTGTTTTCTTTAAAATCGGCCTAATGGTTACACGATTTATAATATAACAAGCCGTGTTTGTTGCTTCCGCCCAAAAATATTTTGGTAAATTATTTTCGCAAAGCATAGTTCTAGCCATTTCTTGTAAAGTTCTATTTTTCCTCTCAACTACCCCATTTTGTTGAGGAGTTCGAGGGGCTGAAAAATTATGGCTAATACCATTTTCATTTAAAAAATCTTCAAATCCTAAATTTTGAAATTCGGTTCCATGATCACTTCTAATATGTGAAATTTTAAGTTCAAGATCATTTTGAATTAATTTTGAAAATGTGATGAATTTTTCCAAAGCCTCATCCTTAGTACTTAAAAAGAGAACCCAAGTGAATCTAGAAAAATCATCAACTAATACAAAAGCATATGATTTGCCACCCAAGCTCATAGTCCTAATTGGCCCAAATAAATCCATATGGATTAGTTGTAAACATCTACTAGTAGAAATGTCATTAATGGATTTAAAGGAAGATCTATGTTGTTTACCCTTTGAGCATGCATCACAAATTTTATCGTTTGAAAATTTTATCTTGGGTAAACCTTTAACTAGGTTTAGAGAGACTAGTTTTTCTAAAACACTTGTGCTAGCATGTCCTAGCTTCCTATGCCACAACCATGCATCATTTTCGTTTTGAGCAACTAAGCATGCATGAGATGTATGAATGTCATCTAGATGCACCATGTATATATTCCCTATGCGATGACCTATGAGCATAATATTATTAGTTTTAATGTCTACAATTTTACAACCGGTTTTATCAAATATAACATTAAAACCTTTATCACATAGTTGACTTATGCTCAATAAATTATGTTTAAGACCATTGACATATAAAACATTTTCAATGAGAGTAGTAGAGTGATTACCAATGGAGCCAATACCTTCAATGTGGCCTTTGGAGTTGTCACCAAATGTTACTACTCCTCCACTTTTTGGCTTTAGATCCATGAGTCGACTCTTGTCTCCGGTCATGTGTCTCGAGCATCCACTATCAAGGTACCATGAGTTTTGACTTTGTGCTTTGGCCTTGTAGCAATGCTCCCCCTACAAACAAAGATATTTAAACTTTTGTTTTTGGTACCCAAATCATTTTGGGTCCATGTGTGTTAGTTCCTAAAACTTTGGTTCCCTTAGGAATCCAAGGTGACATAGCAATAATATCATTAGATTTAACAAGTTCCTTAGGAACCCATACATTTCTAATTCTTTTAACTTTACTATGTCTAGGATAGTTATTTTGTTTGTAGTAGTTAGTCTTTTTCTTATATTGGTGTGTTCTAGAGGATTCTCCTATGTCATGTTTAACACTACAATTAATTTTTAAAGACGTTTTGAGCTCATTTAGCTCACTTAACACCTTTTGGTGTTCACAATTATTTTGAGATAAAAGATTATTAAGATCGATATTTTCTTTTTGAAAGAATTTGAGTTCATCTTCTAATCCTAATATCTTTTTCTCAATTTTAGAATTAGTTTGAGTAAGTGAGTCATTTTTCTCTTTTAATTCTATAATAATTTTTCTATTTCTAATAACCGACTCCCTATACTTCTCAACTAATTCATCATATACCTCTTGTAACTCATCATAAGCATCATTTAATTCTTCATATGAAAAATCTAAAGTAGATGAGTTAGAGGTTACCAAGGAGGAATCTTCCTCAAGTGCCATGAGGCAGAGGTTCGCCACTTCTTGTTCGTCATCCTCCGATGACTCCTCATCACTCCAAGTAGCAAGCTTGGCTTTGAGCTTTTTCTTCTTCTCAAAGCCCTTCTTCTTGAGTTGAGGGCACTCCGAACGTATGTGGCCGGGTTGTCTGCACTCGAAGCAAGTGATTGGATCCCTTCCTTCTTCTTTGTTCTTGTTTTTAAAGTCCATTTTCCTTTGGATTTTTCTTCCTCGGTTGGACCTCATAAGGCGTGAGAATCGTTTGGCTATCATAGCCAATTCTTCAAGCTCATCCTCATCACTAGATGAACTTTCATCAAGTTGGGATGTTTTAGCCTTGAGAGCTATTCCCAATTTTTTCTTTTTCTCCCCTTCAAGCTTCTCCATTCTTTTTTCTTCTTTCTTTCTTTCATCTTCTCTTCCTTGCTTCATGATCTCGTGAGTAAGGAGAGAGCCTACAAGTTCATCAAGCTTTAGAGTTTTTAAATTCTTTGCTTCGATGATTGCGGTTCTCTTCCCATCCCAAGATTCGGGAAGTGAATAGAGTAGCTTTCGGACAAGTTTGTCTTCCGGTATAACTTCTCCATAGCCCTTTAGACCATTTACAATTGTGGAGAATCGATCGAACATCTTTGACACCGTCTCATCAAATTCCATTTTGAAATTTTCATAACTAAGATTGAGAATTCCAATCTTAGTTTCTTTGACATCGCTGGTGCCTTCATAGGTGGTTTCAAGAGTGTCCCACACTTCTTTGGCACTTTCAATTGATGAGACCTTTGAGTAGATATCCGGACCGAAAGCACAAAATAGCATGTGAAGAGCTTTATCATTTACTTGGATCTTTTTCCTTTCCTCTTCACTCATTTCCGTTCTTCTTTTAAGTACCATCTTGCCATCAACATCTTGCTTCAATGGAATATATGGTCCATCCTCAATGACATCCCACACAAGGTAGTCACTTGATTTAATAAATAGACGCATTTTATTTTTCCAAAATGAGTAGTTCTCACCATTGAAGAAAGGAGGCTTTGTGGTGGATTGTGAGTCGTACATGCCGGGAGCGGAGGTTGATGCCATCTCTTGATATTTTGATGATGATCACACTTCTTCCAAGGATCTCCTCTTGTGGTTGTTAATCCTCAAAGAGTTAAGCTCTGATGCCAATTGTTGAGTGGATCACACGAAAGATAATAACCAAGAGGGGGGTGAATTGGAATTTTAACGATGTTGTAACGGAAATTGCAACTTAAAAATATTGACACGGGAATTTAGAGTGGTTCAAGTTCACCAACCGAACTCTACATCCACTACCTTAGTCTCACCAAGGATTTCCAACAATTTCCACTAAATTGTTCGTCCCCTTTTTCCAGGACAAGGAGGCAACCTTTACAATTTCGGTTAATTTTTCTACCCAAAAATTAACCCAATCCTCACACAATAGAACAAAGAAATTTGGTGGCTAATAAGGTATCTCTCAATACAAATGATAGCCCAATATCAAGCACTCAACCCAATCGAACAAAATAGAAATGAAAGATACAATTGGGATTTCTAGACAAAGTAGGATTTTTGCACAAATGCTTGGATTTGATGTTTTGATATCTTCTTGAGGTTCAATGTTGTGTTGCTGGAGCTTCTTGGGGTCTTTTTATAGCCTCTTGATGATTTCCAACCGTTGTGAGTGTTGATTTTAAGATTATAGCCGTTGGGATGCTTTTTCTCCACTTTCTTGCACTTTTCCAGCTATGAGTATCGGTACTCTATAGTGGGGTATCGATACCTGTCTCACAAGAAAATAGCCGTTGTGCACAAATAATAAAGGGGTATCGATACGCGTTCTTGGCGTATCGGTACTGGGTATCGAAACAGCACAGGCTGTATCGATACCTTTTTCTCGACATAGCTCACTGTCAAATGGGGTATCGATACTAGGGTTAGGGGTATCGATACCGGTTTAGTGACCGTTTAAAAATCTCAACGGTTATATTTTTTAAACCGACTTTGAAATTAATAATTATAAAATGGTATCGATACTGGTTTATCCGTATCGATACTGATTTCATAGCGTTTCGATACTAGGGTTTGCCGTTTCGATACTTGTTCCGACAGAGGCAAACTTTGCTAAAAAGGTATCGATACTCCTTGATGGGTATCGATACTGGTTGACGTTTTTCAATATTTTTGCCTTGAAACACTTAGAAAATATTTGAGTTTGAGTTCTAATAAATCAGTTTAAAGTCTTTGGGGTTTCAAAAACTTATTAAGGGATTTGTACAAACAATTTTAAGTTCTTCAATTTGATCCTTAAAGATCTAGTTATATCAAAATCAAACATAGGTTTTACAAACATTCATTAGTAGATCCAAATATAATATCATCAACATAAATTTGAACTACTAAAATGTCATTTTTATACATTTTTATAAAGAGTGTAGTGTCCACCTTACCTTTTTCAAATCCTTTTTCAATAAAAAAATTTGAAAGCCTTTCATACCAAGCTCTCGGAGCTTGTTTTAAACCATAAAGTGCTTTTGTTAGTTTGAAAACATGATTTGGAAATTTTGAGTCTTCAAAACCCGGTGGTTGTTCTACATACACTTCTTCATTTATAAAACCATTTAAAAATGCGCTTTTAACGTCCATTTGAAAAAGCTTGAAATTATGATAACATGCATATGCAAGCAACATCCTAATGGCTTCCATTCTAGCTACGGGTGCATAGGTTTCATCAAAATCTATTCCCTCTTCTTGAGTGTAACCTTGTGCTACAAGTCTAGCTTTATTTCTCACAATGTTACCACTCTCATCTAGTTTGTTCCTAAATACCCATTTAGTTCCTATTGTAGATTGATTACTAGGCCTATCAACTAATGTCCAAACATTACTTCTCTCAAATTGATTTAACTCTTCTTGCATAGCCATAATCCAAAAATCATCTTTCAATGCTTCTTTGATATTTTTAGGCTCTATGCATGAGATAAATGCAATATGATTCATTAATCTAAGAGAAGAACGAGTGGTTACCCCCTTGGATGGATCACCCAAGATTTCACCATCTTTGACATAGTTCAACTCCCTTGGATAGCTAACTTCCTTTTCCTTAATAGCCAAGTCCTTCAAGGCTTCAAGAGGTGGATCTTGTGTGTCTTCTTCTTTTGGTTGAATCTCATCCTTCTTTGAAGTTTGACCTCCATCAAAGGTATTTATGATTCCTACATTATCATCATCACAAGAATCCTTCCTAGGAAGGGGATTATCATCGAATACAACATGAATAGATTCTTCTATGACTAAAGTTCTTTTGTTAAATACTCGATAGGCTTTAGAGGTTAAAGAGTAACCTATAAAAATAGCTTCATCACTTTTTGCATCAAATTTACCTAAATTATCTTTTCCATTATTTAAAACAAAACATTTACATCCAAAAGGGTGGAAGTAGCTAATATTAGGCTTTTTAGATTTTAAAATCTCATAAGGTGTTTTCTTTAAAATCGGCCTAATGGTTACTCGATTTATAATATAACAAGCTGTGTTTGTTGCTTCCGCCCAAAAATATTTTGGTAAATTATTTTCGCAAAGCATAGTTCTAGCCATTTCTTGTAAAGTTCTATTTTTCCTTTCAACTACCCCATTTTGTTGAGGAGTTCGAGGAGCTGAAAAATTATGGCTAATACCATTTTCATTTAAAAAATCTTCAAATCCTAAATTTTGAAATTCGGTTCCATGATCACTTCTAATATGTGAAATTTTAAGTTCAAGATCATTTTGAATTAATTTTGAAAATGTGATGAATTTTTCGAAAGCCTCATCCTTAGTACTTAAAAAGAAAACCCAAGTGAATCTAGAAAAATCATCAACTAATACAAAAGCATATGATTTGCCACCCAAGCTCATAGTCCTAATTGGCCCAAATAAATCCATATGGATTAGTTGTAAACATCTACTAGTAGAAATGTCATTAATGGATTTAAAAGAAGATCTATGTTGTTTACCCTTTGAGCATGCATCACAAATTTTATCGTTCGAAAATTTTATCTTGGGTAAACCTTTAACTAGGTTTAGAGAGACTAGTTTTTCTAAAACACTTGTGCTAGCATGTCCTAGCTTCCTATGCCACAACCATGCATCATTTTCGTTTTGAGCAACTAAGCATGCATGAGATGTATGTATGTCATCTAGATGCACCATGTATATATTCCCTATGCGATGACCTATGAGCATAATATTATTAGTTTTAATGTCTACAATTTTACAACCGGTTTTATCAAATATAACATTAAAACCTTTATCACATAGTTGACTTATGCTCAATAAATTATGTTTAAGACCATTGACATATAAAACATTTTCAATGAGAGTAGTAGAGTGATTACCAATGGAGCCAATACCTTCAATGTGGCCTTTGGAGTTGTCACCAAATGTTACTACTCCTCCACTTTTTGGCTTTAGATCCATAAGTCGACTCTTGTCTCCGGTCATGTGTCTCGAGCATCCACTATCAAGGTACCATGAGTTTTGACTTTGTGCTTTGGCCTTGTAGCAATGCTCCTCCTACAAACAAAGATATTTAAACTTTTGTTTTTGGTACCCAAATCATTTTGGGTCCATGTGTGTTAGTTCCTAAAACTTTGGTTCCCTTAGGAATCCAAGGTGACATAGCAATAATATCATTAGATTTAACAAGTTCCTTAGGAACCCATACATTTCTAATTCTTTTAACTTTACTATGTCTAGGATAGTTATTTTGTTTGTAGTAGTTAGTCTTTTTCTTATATTGGTGTGTTCTAGAGGATTCTCCTATGTCATGTTTAACACTACCATTAATTTTTAAAGACTTTTTGAGCTCATTTAGCTCACTTAACACCTTTTGGTGTTCACAATTATTTTGAGATAAAAGATTATTAAGATCAATATTTTCTTTTTGAAAGAATTTTAGTTCATCTTCTAATCCTAATATCTTTTTCTCAATTTTAGAATTAGTTTGAGTAAGTGAGTTATTTTTTTCTTTTAATTCTAGAATAATTTTTCTATTTCTAATAACCGACTCCTTATACTTCTCAACTAATTCATCATATACCTCTTGTAACTCATCATAAGCATCATTTAATTCTTCATATGAATAATCTAAAGTAGATGAGTTAGAGGTTACCAAGGAGGAATCTTCCTCAAGTGCCATGAGGCAAAGGTTCGCCACTTCTTGTTCGTCATCCTCCGATGACTCCTCATCACTCCAAGTAGCAAGCTTGGCTTTGAGCTTTTTCTTCTTCTCAAAGCCCTTCTTCTTGAGTTGAGGGCACTCCGAACGTATGTGGCCGGGTTGTCCGCACTCGAAGCAAGTGATTGGATCCCTTCCTTCTTCTTTGTTCTTGTTTTTGAAGTCCATCTTCCTTTGGATTTTTCTTCCTCGGTTGGACCTCATGAGGCGTGAGAATCGTTTGGCTATCATAGCCAATTCTTCAAGTTCATCCTCATCACTAGATGAACTTTCATCAAGTTGGGAAGTTTTAGCCTTGAGGGCTATTCCCATTTTCTTCTTTTTCTCCCCTTCAAGCTTCTCCATTCTTTTTTCTTCTTTCTTTCTTTCATCTTCTCTTCCTTGCTTCATGATCTCGTGAGTAAGGAGAGAGCCTACAAGTTCATCAAGCTTTAGAGTTTTTAAATTCTTTGCTTCGATGATTGCGGTTCTCTTCCCATCCCAAGATTCGGGAAGTGAATAGAGTAGCTTTCGGACAAGTTTGTCTTCCGGTATAACTTCTCCATAGCCCTTTAGACCATTCACAATTGTGGAGAATCGATCAAACATCTTTGACACCGTCTCATCGAATTCCATTTTGAAATTTTCATAACTAAGATTGAGAATTCCAATCTTAGTTTCTTTGACATCGTTGGTGCCTTCATAGGTGGTTTCAAGAGTGTCCCACACTTCTTTGGCACTTTCAATTGATGAGACCTTTGAGTAGATGTCCGGACCGAAAGCACAAAATAGCATGTGAAGAGCTTTATCATTTACTTGGATCTTTTTCCTCTCTTCTTCACTCATTTCCGTTCTTCTTTTAAGCACCATCTTGCCATCAACATCTTGCTTCAATGGGATATATGGTCCATCCTCAATGACATCCCACACAAGGTAGTCACTTGATTTAATAAATAGACGCATTTTATTTTTCCAAAATGAGTAGTTCTCACCATTGAAGAAAGGAGGCTTTGTGGTGGATTGTGAGTCGTACATGCCGGGAGCGGAGGTTGATGCCATCTCTTGATATTTTGATGATGATCACACTTCTTCCAAGGATCTCCTCTTGCGGTTGTTAATCCTCAAAGAGTTAAGCTCTGATGCCAATTGTTGAGTGGATCACACGAATGATAATAACCAAGAGGGGGGGTGAATTGGAATTTTAGCGATGTTGTAACGGAAATTGCAACTTAAAAAATATTGACACAGGAATTTAGAGTGGTTCAAGTTCACCAACCGAACTCTACATCCACTACCTTAGTCTCACCAAGGATTTCCAACAATTTCCACTAAATTGTTCGTCCCCTTTTTCCAGGACAAGGAGGCAACCTTTACAATTTCGGTTAATTTTTCTACCCAAAAATTAACCCAATCCTCACACAAAAGAACAAAGAAATTTGGTGGCTAATAAGGTATCTCTCAATACAAATGATAGCCCAATATCAAGCACTCAACCCAATTGAACAAAATAGAAATGAAGGATACAATTGGGGTTTCTAGACAAAGTAGGATTTTTGCACAAATGCTTGGATTTGATGTTTTGATATCTTCTTGAGGTTCAATAATATATTGCTGGAGCTTCTTGGGGTCTTTTTATAGCCTCTTGATGATTTCCAACCGTTGTGAGTGTTGATTTTAAGATTATAGCCGTTGGGATGCTTTTTCTCCACTTTCTTGCACTTTTCCAGCTATGAGTATCGGTACTCTATAGTGGGGTATCGATACCTGTCTCACAAGAAAATAGCCGTTGTGCACAAATGATAACGGGGTATCGATACGCGTTCTTGGCGTATCGGTACTGGGTATCGAAACAGCACAGGCTGTATCGATACCTTTTTCTCGACATAGCTCACTGTCAAATGGGGTATCGATACTAGGGTTAGAGGTATCGATACCGGTTTAGTGACCGTTTAAAAATCTCAACGGTTATATTTTTAAACTGACTTTGAAATTAATAATTATAAAATGGTATCGATACTGGTTCATCCGTATCGATACTGATTTCATAGCGTATCGATACTAGGGTTTGCCGTTTCGATACTTGTTCCGACAGAGGCAAATTTTGCTAAAAAGGTATCGATACTCCTCAATGGGTATCGATACTGGTTGACGTTTTTCAATGTTTTTGCCTTGGAACACTTAGAAAATATTTGAGTTTGAGTTCTAATAAATCAGTTTAAAGTCTTTGGGGTTTCAAAAACTTATTAAGGGATTTGTACAAACAATTTTAAGTTCTTCAATTTGATCCTTAAAGATCTAGTTATATCAAAATCAAACATAGGTTTTACAAAATCTCTTCATGTCAAACTTATAAATAATGAACATTTACTATTATTATTATAAGATAACTTAAGAGTATTTCAAATTTTTAAACATATTAAGGTATGGGAATGAAATTCCATCCTTTAAATATGTTTGAAATGATAATACACACATGAATCCCTATCCCTCTCATTAATTGAAACTAAAACTTTCAAGATTTGGTTTGGACATAAAATATTAAAAATGGTTGTCACCATCGGTTATCATAGTACTCTCATTAATGATGAAACATAAGAAATGAAATGTCATTTCTCAATGTTTGGAGCTTTATCCAACACATAATGGAAAATTGGAGTGGTTCAAACTTCACCCCACGACTATTCTAAGCCAAATATTGATTGATTTTGATGTTATGATTATTGTTTTCAAGGAGTCGAAAATTAGATGATCACAAAGGCATCGTTTGCTTGCCTTTGGATCGATGGTGATAGGTCGGACCATACCCCATATGTCATATTATGTTTCACTTGTTTTTTTGTGGTACGTTGTATTTAGTTATTTGCCTTATTAACATTAAATTATGGATTAAGTTGACATTTCTTTTTCCTTAAGTAAGAATTGTTCAAAAAAAAAATTTGGTTGACACATTCGTTTCTCTTTTAAGTTGTGGGTTTAATATTCGTTAAGAGAAAATTTTCCCTAAAACACATTGGTTTATGTTTTATTAATTGTGTGGTTTCAAAAGCAATTGTCATCTTTTTGTTTTATATCTAGGGTAAAGTTCGGTCACTTAATTATTTTAAATATTATAAAATGGTCATTAAACTTGTAAAAATTTCATAATGAACATTAAATTTTTGTTTTATTATAAAATGGTCATTAAGCCGCTAATTGAATTTAAAAAAATGGTCATATTCCTTAGATTGTCATGCATTTATTTTGGGTACCCTGGGGAAGGGGGAACCGAAGTGTTAGGTGGTAGGGCGACATATAGTTCAATAATTTGATGGGATTTTCCAGCCTTACCATTTCAATTGGATGCTTCTAATGATGTTACCTTACCATTTTTGTCAACTTCTTAGTTGTGGTGACTTGTGAAATAGGGTAAAGCATAAGCATAGAGAAACAAAAAGAGCTATTGCATGAGATGAAACTATATTAGGATTGCAGCAACCAAGCTCAACTCACAGTTCTGGCTTCCATGTCCAATTCTGATTAGGTCTTGATTTCGAATCTCGTATGAGTACTCTTCTGAATACTTAGGATTATATCTCACTAGGGAGCTGACTTGAAGCCGAAGAATGCATGGTATTGGCTCATTCTCCTTCTCCTTCGGCCAGGTTGTGTACCGAGAGCTATGACTTGTTGTCAGCTGCTATTTGTTAACATGTTAGACCTTTTGGACGGTATAAATCTTGGGTTTTAGCCTATAATCTCCTTGTCCTTCGGCCAGGTTGTGTACCGAGGGACCCCATGCATGTGGTACCTAAGGGCTAAGGGTGAGGGAATCACTTTAACCATCACAATAAACAAAGGCATATAAGCATATAACAGCATCCGAATGTTTGACAGATTAAGTGGAGGAGTAGACCAGGAATTCCCAAACAACTTCCTTATTAGGTCAGGCCATTAGGGTTAGTTTAATGAAACCTAGCATGATTTTACGGTATCGGTAGTCACATTAGATGTCGGAGTACCCTTAAACCTAAAACCTTGCTTAATGGACATCGAACTCGTATTTAAATGTTTAACAACATTAGAAAGGCCTGATGAACATTGAACATCATCTTGATCCTGAACAAGTGATCGACCCCTCAAAGTCTGCCTCCAAATTTAAACTACCAACACAAAAGAAGAAATGAATTGAATAGAAGTGAAGAGAAGAGAAGGGAATTGAAGAATATACGAGGGGCTGAAGGTGATGACAGAAGCATAGAGAGCACAAAGGAGTGGGATGCACATATTGCACACCATCATCTGTGCTCTCTATCTTCTGTCAACAACAATCGCCTGTGCCTCCTCTACCTCTTTCCTTTCCCCCCTCTCCTCCTCCTTTGGCACTGTTGTTTTAATTAAACAATCATAGAAGAATTGGAAATGTTACTTTAAAACGAAAGTGAGAAAGGGAAAGAATATTGGAGTGAGAAAACATATAGGGAGGATGGTCTATAGGAAGAGGCCCCTAGGCCTCTATTTATAGAAATAAATGGCAAGGTTAATGTTTCTAGGAGAGGTACTAATAAGTCGGAGCCAGGATTCCAAGCTGCTTTTGAAAGTATATGATGAAAAATCTCCGCCATTTTTGGTGTTCCTATTTTTGTAGTGTTTTTTTAGTGTTGGAGCATAAATAGAGACACCGAAAAGGGCAGCAGATTTTTATCCGAAAGTATGAAACAATTTATAATTATCCAATAAAATTTTCAAATTTACGTAAATTAAAGGTGAAAAAATAATAAGGGTTGGGGGCTACAGCCCCTCATAGTATGTATGTAGCTTTGTCCTTCTTATTAAGCTCTCCAACCCTAGTTTCCCATGAGGAAATTTCCCAATTTTCATAAAACTAAATTTATCTCGAATTTAAACTGAATTATAATACATTATTAAAAAAATAAACTTCATTTTTAATGACATGGTATTATCTGAAAACTGCCCGGGGTTAAATATTAACTAATTGAAACCTCTGAATAATTAAGAATGAAAACAGATTTTCAGTTGCAGTGATCTTGTGGCAGCTTTTTATAGGATAGGCCATGTGCTTTAGGATTTTTATCTGCAGTTCAAATCTTTTAAGATCAAACATTTTTACAAAGTCAAAAACCAGCATCTTGTGGCTCTAAACTCATTAGATAATTTCTGGTAAGTTGTTAAGATCATGCATATTGTTTTTGTTGACTTATCGTGAATGATATTTGAGACCCACCATGCAAAATACATTCACAAAATTACATTTTTTATAGGATAAATATTCTATACACAGACGGTGGAAACTAAAAGTTTTCACAAGCGCCTTAGTTTTAGGGTATAATGAGTTAGTTTAGGGTATAGGGTTTAGGGGTTTAGATGTAGAGGGTTAGAATTTAGGGACAGTTGTTTCAATTTAAGGTTCAGGGTTATAATTCAGAGTTTATAGGTTAAAACCTAAATCCTCACCATATTACCCTAAAAACTAAACCCAAACCTATAACCCTAAACTTTAAATTGAAATAACTATCCCTAAATTCTAAACCCTTAAACCCTATACATTAAACTACCATAAACCTTAAATTGAAATAACTATCCCTAAGTTCTAAACCCTTAAACCCTATACCCTAAACTAACTCCCTATACCCTAAAACTAAGGCGCTTGTGGAAACTTCCAGTTTCCACCGCCGGTGTATAGAATATTAATTTTTTTTATATTAGCTAGAAAGATACATAGATAGAGAAATAGATAATTATATAATTATTTCCTGCGGAAACTATTACATTTGAGTGATGTTAAATGATATATAACAATGTAAATGGATGAACAATTTGATTCTCATTCATTTATTAAGCTAACAAACACGATTAAAAACTTATTTTATTCAAGCTCGATTCATTTATAATCTAATAAAGTCAGAATGCATGTTGCCGAGAAACATGGAAGTGTTGTGATGGCAAAGGCCGAAAGCATCCCTCAACACACAAATCTTATCTTGGAAACAGGGGCGGTGGATTCTAAATTCTAATAATATGATGGCTACACATTTCCAAATTATTACAACATCCCTTGATCACGTGTCGAGACCCCATACACACCCTTCCACATTTGGGTGCACCATATGTCCCCATGCCTCCTAAAATATCTTCACTTCAATTCCTATACGGTCCACATTGCTTTATATATTTCTTTCTCTCCTTTTCCTTTTCCCATATTGAGATAGGAGATTCCATATTGATTAGGTTTATATGTACACAAGGGGGACGTCGCGAATATAGTGTTGGGACCGAGATAAAAATTATAAATCTTCGAGGATCAAAGTTACTTAAAAACTATACGTTAAAATTACTTTAAATGAATTGTTTATTTTGAAGGGGTCGAGTGACAATTTCTTTGTTCATTTAAAGAAAACAAGATATTGAATGTTTTCATGACTCAGACTTATTAAAAATGTGAATGGTCAGTTTAAGTGAGATGGCAAATGTTTCTTATTTTAATCAATGGTCGAGAATTTGATTCTCGTTTTAAATATAAAATTATTTTGAAATTTATAATCAGCGTCTACTTTTAATATGGATCAACAAAACACATGTTGTTTGGGGAAATGAATAGTATTGAAGTTTGTGCTTTTCCCCTTTCTGGATTGAGGATATGCTTGGATGATGTAATGAAGAATCGAATGTTTGATTGGTTACTTTTACCGGTTCTTTATTCTCCCAGTGGAACTCTCTACAACTTGCTCCAATCCAATTCTTCTTACCTATCTTTTCAATTTGAGGGTAGGTTTATGCAGCAGAATATTCGTAGTACAGTTACGGTGCAGCACCAATTGAAAACGTTGTAGGATACAGAACACAAAATTAAAAAATTTATATTTTTAATAATATTTTCGGTTAGTGTATCGATATTTAAAGACAAATTTCGATAACTTACAGAAACCTAAAATATTATTAGAAGTGATAAGTATTGATAGTCGAAGTTAAGTTTTGATACTTAACCACCAATTGAAAATGTTATCAAAAAGTGTAATATTTTCAGTTTCGTTTTTTGTGTCATGTAACATTTTCAGTTGATGTCACATAATAACCGCACCGTAATATGCTTTAAGTTAGACTCACCCTTTGACTTCTCTACTATTTTTTCCAATATAATTGTATTGTTGTGATATTTTATGTTTCAATCTCCAAAATCTTTTCGAGTGTGTTTCTAATCAAAGTGGAGTTAATAATTTTATTTAAGAAAACCAAGTTAAAGTTTAAAAGTTTTAGAGAGTAAAGTAAATTTTGTGTTAGATTCTTCAAATTGAATTGTTAACCGGGTAAAAACATAACAATTTCATTTAAGGGTTATTAAGGATTTAATTGGTTTTTAAAAGTTTTTGAGGGAAGCTCATCTCCTTGTGTCCTGGTGGCAAAGGTAGATGTTGATCATCCCTTGGGACCCGGGATCGAGCACCAGCATTGCATGCTGTGTGTGCCTTCGTTGAAAAAAAGGCTAAAAGAAAGTTGAACAGATGCTACCCTTGCATCACATCAGCATATTCAAAAAAAAAAAGTTTTTGAGGGAATAAAATACGGTAGGATCATTTAACAAATGTGCTGTAACTATTTTAGATTTGTTTATTTAGGTTTGAATTCGAAATCTTTTTTTAAGAGGTTCTTCGAAATCAACAATGAATTACATCCTAACTCACTCCACTATCTACATTCTAATCTTTAATTTTTTTAATAATTTAAAGATGATTACGAGATAATATCTGTTCATACATATTATAATCTACAAATCTACCAACATATCAATAATTTCTTAAACAAAATCAGGTTGAAAGGATTGTCTTCGTATAAGTATGTATAGTATCCGATTGTAGTCAACTAATAAATTAGAAATGGGTTTAAAATGGTAATGGATTTATTGGTTGTTGGATGAAAGTTGGAACAAGCCCAAACATTAAAAATCAAAACAGGACAAAACAAAGAGCCCAGTTTCATTGGGTTTATCTGTTCTTCTGGTTGAAAAGTATGAACAACATTAATTTGTTCATTAAAAAATTTAACACTTATCTTTACTGAAATATCTAAGATTAAATGTACCACTTAGTGCTGCACATCAACATCTTTGCAGAAAATCAATAGTTGAAAGTTGAAAAAAGCAAAGAGATAAGAGCCGAAACAGTAGAGATTAACAGATGTAATTGAACTGACCAAAATGGAAACGAGAGAAAATGAACAGTCCCTCCTCAGTTTCAGTTCATCCATGGAGGATTCTGCTGGTTTCAAAGGAGTGGAAAAGGAAGTGAAAAAACAGCTATGGCTATCAGCTCCTTTAATAGGTGAAAGCCTGTTGCTGTATTGCTTACAGCTTATCTCTGTTATGTTTGTAGGTCATTTGGGTGCCATAGCTCTTTCTTCTGCCTCACTGGCCACTTCTTTCGCCGCAATATTAGCTTTTAACTTGCTGGTGAGATTCGGTTTCTTGTTCTTTAACGTTTTCGTCTTCGGTTGACATCAATCCCGGATTCGATCCATGAACAGATGGGAATGTCGACGGCGTTGGAGACCCTATGTGGTCAGTCACACGGAGCGAAGCAATATAGGATGCTCGGCACGCACACGCAACGAGCCATGGTTGTTCTTTCACTGATCACTTTACCCTTAGCTATCGTTTTAGCCTACACGGGCTCCATCATGGCTGCACTAGGCCAAGACCCCGAAATTTCACGAGCAGCTGGAGTGTATGCTCGGTTCATGATCCCGACGCTGTTTGCGTATGCAATCCTTCAATGCCTACTCAGATTCCTTAGAACACAAAACAACATATTCCCAATGGTGTTAAGCTCTGGAATCACAACTTTATTACACATATTCATATGTTGGGTTTTAGTGTTTAGGATTGGCCTTGGGAACAAAGGTGCTGCCCTGGCTGGTTCAATTTCCTATTGGATCAATGTGTTGATTTTGGCATTCTATATTAAGCTGTCAACCTCTTGTGCCCAAACTTGGACCGGCTTTTCGAAAGAGTCATTGCATGAGATGTTTCCCTTCCTTAGACTAGCTGTTCCTTCAGCTGTAATGGTCTGGTAAGTTGACATAGCACGACCCGTTGGACCGTGTCGTGACATCGAACATGGAAAGAAACTGTTGAATTTTATGTGTTTGCCTTTGCATTGAACAGCTTGGAATCATGGTCGTTTCAAATACTGGTGTTTCTCTCGGGCCTTCTTCCAAATCCAGAGTTGGAAACTTCTGTGCTTACAATCTGGTCAGTTGTTAGAGCCACTTCTGTTCGACTTATTCTTCGTTTTACTCGATAACTTCAGTTTGCTTATGAAGTCAATGGTTAATGTTCACAGCATTAATACCACTGCCATTATTTTCATGATACCATTTGGACTGAGTAGTGCTGCAAGGTGAGTTACTAATCGAAACCCGATTTTACCAGTGTTTTAAATCTTAACGACTAGCTGATGAGGCTTTGGCTTAATGACAGCATTCGAGTGTCGAATGAATTAGGAGCCGAAAATCCAGGTGCCGCCCGTTTGGCCGTGCGTGTAGTCCTAGTCCTGGCGGTCTCTCAGGGCATTTTGGTTGTCCTGGCACTGCTGTTGCTTCGCGACGTTTTGGGTTATGCTTATAGTAATGATGCACGAGTCGTCGCATATGTCTCGGCTATGATCCCGATTCTTTCTATATCCTATTTAGTAGATGGAGCTCAATGTGTTCTTTCAGGTAATTATAAACAAAATTTCCGATATCTATTGGATCGAACAGTAAGAAATTCGATGCCACTTAGTAATACATTTGTGAACATTTTAGGCATTGCTAGAGGATGTGGTTGGCAAAAGATTGGTGCATACGTCAATCTTGGAGCTTATTACATTGTTGGCATCCCTTTGTCTGTTGTATTAGCTTTTGTCTTCCAACTTGGCACCAAGGTAAACAATATCTCAAGTATACTCCTAATCTAATTAGGATTAATTTCAGAAAACATCCTCAGACTATCATTTACATTCCAAATTGGTCCTTAAATTTCGACCTTTTTAACATGCGTTTGTAGGGGCTTTGGCTTGGTATCACGGCTGCACTCTTTACTCAAATGTTATTTCTTTTGATAATCACAGTCCGCACTAACTGGGACCAAGAGGTGATAAAACTCATCAATTCCCTCATTGTTGCTAATCACCACAATTCACAGACTTCGTTTATCGATTTTTTCAGGCGAAAAAAGCTATGCAAAGGGTATTTTGAGTCTGAGGCCAACAATGCTCTATCATGAAGCTAGAGACCAGGGTTTAAAGTTTGTTGTGTATTACAGTTTAAGGACAGAGTGTGGAAATGTATCTTGTACTATAGGGTATTGCAAAGTATTCAAGTGGTGACAAGGGTACACCGGCACCAGAACACGGTTCCTCCGCTTCTGCCCCAAGCTACTGCGATTTCCTAGTCATATAAAACCAGATAAAGAAGGGATCCTTCATCCTTGGTGTTTGGTTCTCTATCTCTAAAGGGTTTAAGGCTCCGATTTTAATTAGGATTCGCTCGAAAATGAAGGACGATATATTGTTCTTCCATGAAAATCTTCCTTCAAAGGTCAAGAAACCGATTGGTCCAAGAAATACTCCATTCTGGACCCTCTTTGCCTAACAGTTTCAAGTAACAGATAGCAAAGGAACATGAAAAGCAGTGGTTTCTGCAACAGTTAAATCAAAATCTGTATTCAAAGATATTTTTCACCACATCGGAAAATCGCAGTCCGATACATCGATTTCCATGAAACGCAAGCATGAATGAACATCTTAAACAATAGAGCAAGCATTAGACATGTAGAAGTAGATGATAGCAATTAGCATGAATGAACATCTTAAACAGCAGTACTTTACCATGCCTTAATACTCCACTCTCGAGTTATAATAATTTCCTCATTTTGGTATGCAAAACTTATTTTAATCCAATTTAAATTTTAAACTATTATTTCATCTCAACTTACTTAAAAAAATCACGTGCGTTAAAAAACAAATGATAATATCAGTTAATAGGACAATATATGTGATAAGTGACGTCATTCATGATATTAATAAGTCAACACATAACTTGACGTCATTCATGAATATTAGAGCATTAAATGAAAGAATTTGAACCTTAACACGTCGCACAACGACAAAAGCACTACTCTTCACCGTAACGTACGATCAAGATTGATTCGCAGGAACCATAACAAAATTGTCGATCCTCTAACGGATGCTTGACAAGGGGACCTATTAGTGAATCTATATTTGATTCACCTCCTATTTTTGTGAGATCTCTAGTTCTTCTCTAAGTTTCTGTCTCAAAAAAAAAAACACCATTCTTCAGAAATGGAGATTTCAATTTCCTGGCATTTTTTTGTCATTGGATCAATTTGGGAATACATTTGTTCTTTTTTTTTTACAAGAATCACGGTTTAACTGTCTAGTTAATACGACCAAGGGTAAAAAAAAGTAGGTCCACGGTTTTAGCAAATAGTAAAAATCTGCCGTGGTTGGACAGGAGTGGCCTTGCAACTGCACCATTTATCGTAGTCATATGAGACGCCATTATCAATACAGGGAATCTTATGAGCCGCTTCCCAAGACATTTTTCACCCTAGAATTAAAAACAGTCTATTATTTTTTATTTTATTTTATTTTATTGTAAAAAAGGTAAGAAAAAAAAACAGCTAAACAGTGGCCTGCCGAACCGATGAAAACCCTAACGCACTTGTATTATATATAACCCTTGCTACCATCAGCCTCTCCACAGCCAAGGTTGCTTTGGTTAGATCTGTTGTCTGGTTCTTTGTCTGAAAACACCCCTATTTCTAGGGTTAGAGAAAGGGGCGAAGAAGGTGGGAGTGGAGCTCCTTGAAGTCCAATAGAGGCTCTTGCAAGGGTATATAGAGCTGCTGAGCTATGGATCCCAAAGCTCTATCTTGTCCCACATCGGAAGATAGGGTCTTTGGCTTGCATATCTCAGGAGCTGCATTACCCTAAAAGCCAGATCCTTGTTTGGATTGAAGGGAGCTCTACACTTTTTCTTCTCTTCTCTCCTTTCTTTCTTTTTCCACTCATGCAAAAATACATCTTTTTTTCATGTCATAAAACATTCTAATGTTTTTTTTACTTTCACCTAACTCTGAACACATCCGAATTGTTGCAGATCTGTGCAGGAACAAGGCGTTTGTTTGGTCGGAGGAGTTGTCGGAATATCTTGTGTTTGGATTTTGTCTCAGAGATTTCGTTGTCCTAATCGTTCTTGCTGTAAAAAATACTTTTTTTGTAATGATTTGGTATTTTTTTGTTCACTGCTGTTGTTTATTTCTATATGTAAACTCATTTTATGAATTTAAAAAGAGAAAAAGTTGCAAAAACATGACAATCTGAGAGGCTAATGTAAGATCTACGGAATACGAGAACGAAATTAGGGTTTCGAGGCGTTGTGCGAAGGATAAAGTGGAGGCGTACAGTGAGTAAATTAAAAGATGTAAATGATAATGTGCGCAGGGTAGGCGTAATTAGGGTAGAGGGACCACAGCCACCTGTGCTGAGCGGTCACGTCAACGTCGTTTTTGTTTAATCAAGGAAGTCTTTATTCAACAACTACCGTTCATCTCTAGATTTTTTCCTAAAAGCTTTTTTCTACAGTCACGTGTTGGTTAATACGTATTCTTTACCTTTTTCAATTTTTAAAAAATGAAGCTTATTGAGTTAAGAATTACAGGTAGAAATGTGAAATGTTGCTTAATAATAATTATGACAAATTGATATATTTTTAATGATTTATTTAAAGTAAGTTGATTTCAAATATATGCTTATGTTTTTACAATAAAAAACTATGTATTAAGAATTTAATAAATTAGAATCTAAATTCAAATTTTTAATTTAAATTAGTAGTAAATTCAAATCTAAACATTATAACGTAAATTGAGAGGGAGAATCATTAAAATCATTAATAGACTTTTACTTGATTTCATCTAATCAATTAAAGATTTTGATACTAATGATTTTACTAAACAAATTTAAAAGTTGTATTTGAATTAATAAATTAAAATATCATAATTATATTAAAAATTGGCTTAAATGAAAAATAAGTGCCTAATTTTAAAATTTTAAGTATTAGTAGTTTGGGGTGAAAATAAGTGTCTATTTTTTACTGTTTAAAAATTTATTACCCAATAATAATGTAACACATAATATGTTTTGTAATTAAGATTATATTTAATAAAATTGAAAAAATATATAAATAAAAAAAACAAAATTTCCAAAGAAGTCTTAAATCCCTAATAATCTAAAAGTATAAATTCTCCAAATTATTGTTGGTGCTGTCGCGGGACACCATCACTTTTGTTGTCGGAGATCACAGCTCATTTTCTTTAACTATCCATCGTCGGCAATTTTCGATAAATGTGTCAATTGGACATTGTTCGAATAAAATTATTTGCGTTTATTGTCCAATTGGCATTTTTTCGTTAATTATCGATGATGTGTGGTTGAGAGAAACTTAAAATTGTAAAGTTTAAAAATTTAAACACTTATTTTTATTAAAAATGTTTTAGACATTTAAAATTTAAAAATATATTATTTAAGTACTTATTTTGATATTAAGCCTAAAAGAATTTGAATTACAATTTTGAAAATATATTTCACATTTAATATGAACTCTGAACAGTTGCAATTGGTTAAAGCAGATTTGAATGGAAGATGAGGTGTCAGAATATCTTGTGCTTAGATTTAGGTTCAGTGATTTCAAAATTCAAACCACGCATCTACCGCCCTTGATTGATTCTACTTTTTCTCAGTTTAAAACATTGATTAGGGTTAGGTACACAGACTTGGCGTTAGAGGCCAGAGGGCGATTGAGCTTGCAATATTTTATTCAAATTATAAATGATTTTATTTGAAAATTTTTAAATAAAATTTAAATCGTAAAATAAAATTTAAATAACTCAATTTTTGATTAAGTAGAGGATAGTATACTTTGAAAATAAATATAAAATTTAAACTCATACAAAATGAGACAATAAGCATCATTAATCACTCAATTCAAATAACTTGATTTTAAGTTTCTACCAAGTACCAACTCAAAATATGATGTATTATCGTATATTATTATATAAAGTTTTTAAAATTGTAATTAACTAGTACGATAATACTATAACGATTTATCATTAAATTTGAACAAAAACTTGAGTTATATACTCGACTCAAAAAATTCTATTTTTATATACGATTAAATATTAAATGTCATAAATTCAAATAATGAATGTGTTGTATGAAGTCATATATTGATAATTTATTTTTGGTTAACCCATGTCGAATAATATTAGCTAAGGTGATATTCATAGGAAAATATATATTCCTAATGTAAATAATATATTTGACAATAAATGTTATAAAACAATACATTACTAATAATTAGAATATCCAAATATTATTTGAAGTCATAGAATTTTTTTGATATAATTATGGATATCTAACTCATTAGTTGTATATTATTATATTAAAATTAGATACACATATTATAGAGTGACCCTCCCTACTTAATTTTTTTTTTATTTACATTAAAATTGAAACTCTTCAAATTTAATGTATCACCCACCAAAACAACAAATCGTAGGTTAAATTTGTAATATCTGATTAAAACAAGTGAATGATTAGCAAACATTTGAATCCATACTAGTTATTGTCATGTTTACTACTTAACATGTGGTTTAAAGCGTTGTATACTTCACCGTTCGACATTTGTCATCTTCTACTCAGATTACCTGTCAATAAAAATCTAATCAATCTTTTTTTCTTTGTTGTTGGTTTTCATCGACAGTGCAACCGACGACTTATTCGTCTGTTTTTTACGACAAAATGATGAAATATTCAATAATGAGGGTCCAATTAAGACAATAGTGGCCAATAGTTGTTGAATTGGTAGTTGAGGTGAAAGAATTTAAGAGTTTAAAGTTTAGATATTTTTAGAAATATTAAAGATTGTTGAGTTAATTATTTTTTTTTCATTTTTCTAATTTTTGGTTTTTAATTTTAAAAAATGAGAAACCATGCCACATATTCGTATTTCATTGGATAACGAAAAAATAACATTCGTCGCGGTAAAACTTTAAATGAGTCACAGAAGAAAAAGTTAGGATCTATTTAGCTCAAAATATAGTTCTTGCATCTATCTGGAGAAAAAAATATATAGTTTGAACATTTATTTAAGTGTTAAGCCTTGGTTAAATGCCTCATACAATCCAAAAATACAAAAGACGTGGTAAGTCGAAACAAAATGACTGTCCATTTGATCCAAATAGGAGATTTTGAGGAAGGAAGCCGAAGTAATGTCTAATTGAGTCACTCTAATGACTCTTCCCGCAGCTTCCGATGCGCTCATCACACCGGTGTTCGAGAGTCACTAGAGGCAGACGGAGCAGCTCCGTTGAATAAAACACGGTGATTCGGAAATACAAAGAATCTCAAGCTATAGATAGTCGAAATATGAGGGCATTACTCCAAAAGCCTAAAGCAATTGCACATTTGTAATGGCCACGAGCAATTACAGGCTGAGATCCTCGAGGACAGACGAAAAAAGTTTCGGAGCTCATATAAACGAAACAACCAAGAGATTACAGATTCCCTCGGGAATATTAGGACAAGAGTAAATATTCTTTAATGGAAAGACACCAAGAGCCAGCCAATTCTCAGAAATCCAGACCAAATGCAACATACAGCAACAAATTCCATATGCTCTAACACAGTGAAGATAATGAATTATACATTGCGTGAGGAATCACGAACGAAGACTAGGTGATGGAACACCAAGCACAATCGTGTTCGAAATAAGGAAACCTAAGGAAGTATCTATCGCAAGAGATCAGTCAAATCAAATCAAACCAAACTCGAACATCTTGTGCATTAGTCCTAAGCTTACAGGAAAATACCGAAATGGGAAACCTGGTTAAGGTACTGGTGACGAAGAAGATGGCAATGGAGCCTGGGGCGAGGGTTCTCTTTGGAGTTCCTTGACAACAGCAGCCAAAGCCTCGGGGTTCAGACCCAAGTCACAGAGGGCAATGAGGACCGAGAGAGTATGCCGATCAAGTCCCGTGTCGAGAATATTCGACATATGAAATGCCAGATCTAGAGATTCTCGGGCGGTTCGTGCAGCGTCCGGATCCATAAAAACAGGCTACGAAAAGGAATTCAGAGACTTATGCTTTGATTCAACAAACTTACAAACATACATCTAACAACAAACCATGAATCATTTCATCCGATCGAAGCACAAGCAAACACATTAGCAAGCTTAAAAGGCAAAATGTAAGAGCTAGGGTTTTTTCCGGTGAATTTCAGATACACGAAATGAATGCAGCTCGTGAAATTACTCAGAAACTAGTACAGATATCGTCAAACAAACCTCCAAAACATTAAAATCTGAAATTCCAAGTTCGCACTATTCAATCACGAATCAAACGCCTATGTTTAGCAAAGATCATAAACAGCGATCTGAAATTTATCCATAAATCATCCAAAATAGCACTCAAATCAGTACTATACGCATCGAAGAACAGGGAAAACACAGTACAATTTTAAGCCAAATTGACTTGTTAGATTGAAATATTCAAAAAATTGTTCCCAATCATAAATTTATTCAAAATTCAAATAAAGAATATACAAATCCTAACCTGGAGAGATGTTGGGAGGGGCAGAGAGCGCTTATTTCTTGTTTTCGAAAAGCTGGTGAAAAACAATCCAGAATTTCCCAAATCAAAATCTGATTAAACCATTTTGGGTTACTAAATGGTAAAGGCTTGTCCAGGCCCACAAACCCAGTCCACAACGCTGAACAAAGTTAAGTAATCCAATCCGCTTTATTTCTTTATATAATTTAATTAACGATACTTACTTTTAGATCACTTTCATTTTGATTACTAAAATCAAAATTTTATTTTATTACAATCATTGTATTTAAAAAAAATTATGTGACATTTTAAAATTTTTTTCCAAAAAAATATTAATTTCTCAAATTTACAATCGTCACCAAAGCTAAAATTTCAATAAATGAAAACCGATGATCAAATACAATGGTGAGAATAATTTATCTGGCCAAAAGGTTACCATAACTTAGTTTCAAGCTGATCTAATGATTAACAATGACATATTAAAAACTTTCAATTTTTAGTTTCAATTAAAATGTTTATTTATAATTTATCGTCTTAACCGTCAGATTAACTTGAAACTAAACTATATTAAATTTTTATCAAAACTGATACTTTTTATTGTTGGGATCGATTGACGATTGCTTCGTTCATCGAAATTTCGATTTAGCAACAACTGTAGATATGAAAAACTTTAGGTTTTTTTAATAACACTTTAACGTGCAAGTATGTATTTCTTAACGAGTTAACGACAATGTCCATAACAAAATACAAAATAAAAATTTAATGACGGTAATAAAAAATGACCTAGAAAATTAAGGGAAAAAACTAAGATAACCCAATGCCACGGGCCACGTATTTATTATACATTTACTACTAGCGACTTGAAAAATGACACAAAAATAATATGTTAAGAACATACTTTTTTTTATTAATAATGGGAGGTAAGGCCACATGCCTCGTTAAAAAATCCCCTTACACTTAGATGGAAGAAAAGAGTACATGTGGAGTTACATACATAGAAGACTCAAACGAAGAGAAGCAAACACATAACACGACAAACCATCACGAGATATAAAAATACAACAATGGCTCCACGTCCGGTGGAGGGCAAATAAAAACTCTTCCACTAGAAGGCCAATTCCGTGCCAATGACGTCAACTTATCAGCAACCATGTTTGCATCACGGGGTATATACTACACCGAGAGATTCCAATTTCTCACAATAATACGCCTTAAGCGTTGGACCAAACTGTTTTCAACCAAGATGTCCGTTCTCCTGTTAAGGATATCCGCCACCGTTGTATTATCAGTTTCGAAATCAACGTAACGAAACCCAAAATCCCACGCATAATTAAGAGCCTCATACGCCGCCCATAATTCTGCCATAGCCACCGAACATTGGCCAATATTCCTCCTAAACCCATATAACCAAGCACCCGTCGAGTCCCTAATTACCTCACCTATCGAAGCCACTTTACCGGGCCCTCCAACCGAACCATCGGCATTCACTTTCACCCTTCCCATTACATCGAGCCCTAGGATGATGCCCATGTCCAGCAGTGCTCCCCACGACGCCACCATGTGGAAAGGCAAGCGCACACTCGTCCCGCAATTGCCTAGCTGCAAACACCAAGTCACGAGACCCCATATGGAAACCAAACACCCGATCACACTGTTCTTTCCAAATGAGCCACACAAGAGCTGTGAACACGACACACCACTCACTCTCTGGTGAGGTCCCTCGTGTGTTACCCATAATGTTACCATGAAACCACTCCTCAAAAGGTAGCGCGAAGAAATCCAAAACGCAGTGCGGATATATCACACGGATCCAATTACGCCTTGCAACAGGGCAAGAGCGTAACACATGCTCTAAATCTTCAATATCCGCGTCACATGCCATAACTTACTAGAGAAAGTCATGTGTCGTCGGCATTTTTGATAAAGAAGAATGTCTAAAACAAAAAAAATATTATTTAAATATTTAAAATTCATACTTAGGGAAAAGGTATAGAAAATTTACTTTTATTAGGTATTAAACTCACAACCTAAAAAAAGAGAGGTGTAATTGAAAACTTTTAACCATTTATTTTATAATAAAATATAATTTAAATTAATAAAACCAGAGTAATTATGGGGGAAAGAATAATTATACCAAACTAAATGACTAAAGTCTCAGTCAACTTTTAACCATTTATTTTATAGAATGCGATTTTTGTCTTAAAAATACATTTCCTTAAAAATACAAATTTATATTTCCCGAACTTTAAAATTACTGAACTTTAATTTCCCCATAATTTTAAAATAAGATAAATAAATAATTTAATAATTAAATTTACCACCATTTAAATTTTACCTATTTTACTCAAAAATAAAACATAGAAGATAAATTACTTAAACTAAAATAACTAACTTACTCTTACCGCTAAAAAAAATACTCCGCACTTCAGTTTCCAACTAGCGAAACCCTAATTCTTGTCGACACAGGTACTATATATACTTATTATTCCCACTAATTTCCGTCTCCGCCCTTCAATTTTCTTCTTTCGAAACCCTAAGCCCCCGCCGCCGCGCAAACCGCCAACGACAATGGCTTCCGATGGAATGGTTCTCCGCGGCACCATGCGAGCTCATACCGACATTGTCACTGCCATAGCCACTCCCATCGACAACTCCGACATGATCGTCTCTTCCTCCCGCGACAAGTCCATCATCCTTTGGCACTTGACCAAAGACGAAAAGTCCTACGGCGTCGCTCACCGCCGTCTCACCGGTCACTCTCACTTCGTGCAAGATGTTGTCCTCTCTTCCGATTCCCAGTTCGCCCTCTCCGGCTCCTGGGACGGTGAGCTTCGACTCTGGGACTTGAACGCCGGAACCTCCACTCGTCGTTTCGTCGGCCACACCAAGGATGTGCTCTCAGTTGCCTTTTCGATTGACAACCGTCAGATCGTTTCGGCTTCACGTGATCGAAGCATCAAGCTTTGGAACACACTTGGGGAGTGCAAATACACTATCCAAGATGGTGATGGCCATACCGACTGGGTTAGCTGTGTTCGTTTCAGCCCGAGTACTCTCCAACCCACTATTGTGTCAGCTTCCTGGGACAAGACTGTGAAAGTTTGGAACTTGAGCAACTGTAAGCTTCGTAACACGTTGGCCGGACACTCCGGTTATGTGAACACGGTGGCCGTTTCGCCTGATGGGTCTTTGTGTGCTAGTGGAGGAAAAGATGGAGTGATTCTGCTGTGGGATTTGGCTGAAGGAAAGAAGCTTTACAGTCTCGATGCTGGTTCTGTCATTCACTCGCTTTGCTTCAGTCCAAACAGGTACTGGCTTTGCGCTGCTACTGAAAATGGTATCAAGATCTGGGATTTGGAGAGCAAAAGCATTGTGGAGGACTTGAAGGTTGATCTCAAGGCCGAGGCTGAGAAATATGATGTCACCGACAATGCAAACAAGAAGAAGGTAATTTTGTCTTTTTTATTGCAAGTGTTCTTTCAAAGTCTTATAATCTGCTCATTTGTCTAGTAAAGTTACATGTTCCATTGTTTCTACCAATCTGTTTTTGTTTTTTATTATTTCATTGTCACAGTTTGCATGAAATTTTAGGTGCTGTATAGCTTTACTATGATTCTTTATTATTTCAATGGCGTCCTAAGAATTTGTTTGGCTTTTTATTACATTTCAAGTTGACACCGGTCTCATCTCGAGTTCGATCATGGATAAAAGGAATTCGGATTGACTTTTGTTTTCTAATCTATGATGATGGAGATTACTTGGTATTATATCAGGCTGCTTGATAAATGCCATTTACCATGAATATGTGCAGGCATTATATCAGGCTTCTTTGTGAAATTTATTGTTTTCCAAATATACTATTTTTATAAAGCTCAAACTTTGTACTTGTCATTATGATACATTACTCCCCGAGTAGAATTGTAAAGCTTTTACCTGAATCAAGCTCGTCTAGTTCTTGATTGGTTTCTTTGTTCTTCTCTGTGTTTCTGTTGGCACTCGTGCCTGGCACATGGATATGAGGATATGGGTCATATGACCTCTCTAGATCCTCCAAATACATTGAAAAACCTATAAAAGATTAATCGCACCGGAGCTTGAGTAACATGGAATCCTGTTTTTTATATGGTTTTTAGTAGCTCTGAATTCAGCAATTGGCATTGTCACTGATTGATTGAAATATGTTTTTATGGTATTGCAAACAAAAGAGAAGAAACAATTGAAAGTTTCAATTTGCAGGTGATATACTGCACGAGCTTGAACTGGAGTGCCGATGGAAGCACCTTGTTTAGTGGTTATACAGATGGTGTAATCAGAGTTTGGGGGATCGGTCGATGCTAGACTACATGTACGCTTTGCCTTAGTGAGTAATCACAATATGAAACAACTTTCCTAGTGATACTTTTGTAGCATTTTCAAACCTTTTCTAAGATTTTTGTTTCAAATGTTGGATCTTTCAGTTAATGCTATATTTTGTTTGGATGTTACCAGGCACTATGCTCTCTGTTTTTTATTTGCTTGTTAAAGTTATTTTTTTCTGAGCATTAATTTTCTGGTTCTTAGCAGTGAATTTGTGTTATAATACAATACTATGGAATCTACATTTGTTAGCAACAAAAGGATATCAAATTAATTTTGCTTTATGCAATCATTTTGTCGAATAACATGTCACGAATTCTCTGGCTTCCATGTCCTCGTCAAAATTGTCTCCGTTTTCGCTGCCGGAGAGCTCAACGCCATCTAGTTCTTCTCTGTCTTCGCTCCCGGCGTCGTATTGGTTGTGTACCGACATTGTCTTCGGCTTCCAATTCAAAGCAAAAACAAACGTTTAATGGGCCTCCGCTAGGGCGAGAATAAGATCCATTAATATTTTGGGTTTGAAAAATAGTATGGGCTTATAAATTGGGCCTTCTTATTCCATGGATAATAAAGGGTAAATATGTGTTTTGGTACTAACTTGGTTTCAAGGTGCAATTTAGTAACTAAACATTTTCTTGTTCTAATTACGTGTACCTCAACTTAGATTTAAGGCCCAATTTGGCATCTAAACCTCTTTTTTTTTGGTTCAGTGAGGTACTTGAATTGGCTTTTAGGTCAAATTAATACATAAAATTTGGCGTCAGGATACAAATAAATCATTTATCGTAAGTATTATTTCGGACAAAAAAGTGTAGTTTGAGTAACGAATTGAACAAACAAGTCAAGTTCAGGTACCTAATTGGACAAAAAAAACTTTAAGTATCAATTTGATCTTTAAAATGAAATTTATGTACCAAATTATTTGACAACTTGCTTCTATGACTTTGGATGCTTTTGTGAAAGTTGGATGTGCATATGGGTAAGCAAAAATCGACTCAAGGTTATGAACGGCGACAATGTCGTGAATTTTAGGGTTTGAAATTTAGGACTTTTGTGAAAATTTTGAGAAATTTTAGATTTTTTTAAAAATATTTTTTCTAGTTTGTTTTTTTGAAAAAATAAAAATAATAACAATGAAAGACACATGTCAAATTTTGATTGGGTTATGAATTTTTTTAACGGCCTTACCTTAAAACGGTAACAGAATAAAACTTTAGCCACCTATTTCAGACAAAAACATTAGGCACATATTTCAACTAAAAAATTTTTAGGCACCTATTGTAAAAAGAAGGTATGGTTTGGGCACTTATTTTGCAGTTAAGTCTATTTTTAATTAAAATAGATATACTCGACCTCAAGGACAGAATTAAAATTTGAGGTGGGAAATAAAATATAAATCTTGAAAGATGGAGGACAAAACTGTAGTGTCCTGTGGCAATAATATTTCAAGAAGAAGATGTCAAAAATTGATGCTCAAAATTGATTAAAGAGCTTAATTGATTCAATTTATTAATTCAATGCTTAATTGGGTGAAAAAGATTTAAGAGCTTAATTGATTCAATTTATTAGTTCAGAACTTAGTTGAGTGAAAAAAGTTTAAGAGCTTAATTGATTTTTTTTTAAGAGTTTAAGAGATTCAAGAATCTTTAAGCATAAAATAATTTGTGCATGTTTTATTTATTTTTACGTGGTAGATTTTATAATAATAAAATTTTAATTTGTTAAAAAATTTACATAAACAGCTTTAATTTATAATACTTAATTTTTTTTACAATTCTTAATCTTAATCTCACCTAGAGGGGAGGGAAAGTAAGAGGGTGTTTTTATTCATCAATTAAAATTAAATATTTTTTTAAAAAATATATTTTACATTAAATTGACCCATTCACCTTCAATCTCGATGATTGAAAAAAAATGGGTTATTATGATTTCGAGCAAGCCGCTATGGTGAAATTGGTAGACACGTTACTTTTAAGAAGCAGTGCTAGAGCATCTCCGTTCGTGTCCGAGTGCCGGCATAGTATCTTCTAAAAGAGATAGAATATGTCCTATAATGAATTTAATTCATGATTTACATTCCATAAAATCGAGAAACCCTCGCTTTTTTTAATCATTTTTATGATTTTTTCAACTTTAGAACATATATTAACTCATACTGGAACCTATAACTTAAGAGAATACAAAAGAACAAAAATGACCAACTTAATCAACCGGTCAAACGTGCTTCTCAAAATTTTGTTTTTATCCCATCACGAGAACTTCATACATGTTATTTTTAATTTCAATATATATGCTCGACCCCTTATTAATGTTTTTAGCTTCACTTTTGGTAGGTTGGTCATGATATTTATTTTAGGAGACACGAGTTCAAATTATCTTGTTTACAATGCGTATACGCATTGTTAAAAAGTTAAAAATATGTATTAATAGATATTACATTGTAATCACCTTTAGACTTATATATATATATATATATATATATATATATATTGTTGTAGGAAAAGTAAGAGATTGAATAGAGAGAATGGTGTCTTTAAAGATATTTATAAAACACATATTCTTCGAGATTCATATTTTCTAGTGCATGTAATCTTATATATTCCTTTCATAATAAAAAAATATTTATACTTATTTTAATTATTCTACTTAATTCGGTAGATTTTCTAATGATAAAATTTTACATGAACAGCTTTATAAAAATAAAGTTTAAATATTTAGTTCTATTTTCATCACAAAAAAATTATACACAATATTTTAAATATATATATATATATATATATATATATATATATATATATGACCATTATTAATGTTTCTAGCTTCACCCTTGGTAGGTAAGGCATGATGTACAATACTGCTTTGAATTGTTTTAAATATATCATAAGTTAGATATATTGTACATGTAGGGAAACAAGGGGTTAAACAAACACTTGGATTCGAGTAGCTTGTTTGGACAAAAAAGTGAAATTCGAGTAACGATTTGTACCAACAAGTGAAGTTTAAGTACTTAATTGGACCAAAAAAATTTAAGTATCAAATTGAACCTTAAAATGGAGTTTATGTACCTAATTGGACAAAAAATCAAGGTACCAAATTATTCGACAACTTGTTTTTATGACTTCGGATGCTTTTGTGAAAGTTGAATGTCCAGTTAGGGGTAAGTAAAATTTGACTCAACTCGAAGAATTTATAATTTTTGACTCGACTCGACAAGAATCATAATTTCATAAACTCGACTCAACTAGAAAAAATTTTAAATATAGTTTGAATTATAAAACGAGACTTGAATAACTCGAGATTTTTAGTAATTAGTTGATCAATTTTCAAGTTTAGAGTCAAGCCCCTCAACTTTGTCTGATATATGTATATTGCATGCGTAGAAATATATATGTATATTGTATATAGTTATAGAAAATCGTTTAAATTAAAACCAATAGTATCATAACATTATAACATTTACAATTAAATTTGAACAAAAACTAAAACAACTCACTGGACTTGACTCGATTTGATCTGAATTTTATAAACTCGAGTCGAAAAAAATTAAAAAAAAAATTATAAAATAAAATTCGTCACCTCAATTAACTCGAAATTTTTTACTTCACTCGATTCAATTTGATCGAATGCTCACCATGTTCAGCCATGTTCTTTAGTGAACCCCATACAAATGGAATGTTGTGATCGAGAGCAGTGGCAAAGTTAAGTGGAGTATGGAAGGGACTCATGCCCCGGATGGAAATCCTCTACCTATTTTCAGTGTCTCTATTTATGCCTCCACATTTAAAATTAGGTTTAAGATTTAGAATTAGGGTTTAAGAAATTTAGGGTAATGTGTATTTTTTAAAATATAGGGTGTAAAGTTTAGCGCTTAAAATTTAATTTTTTATATAAGGGCACCGAAAAGGGAAGAGAATTTTTCTCCCTCACGCCCCCCACTTTTTTTTGGTTTAATGCAATTTTAAGTTTCTACAAGGTTAGTATCAATCAGATTAAGTTTTTATCTCTTTAGTGTTTTAATTTAAATACTTCTTAGTTCGTCTAGCATTGTGCTTTTTTTTAATATGTTGGCGTGATTATATAGTTGTATATGTTAATATATTTTTTTTAATTTTTTGACAATGCATGCATACTTTGTACACACAGGTGCTCGAACTCGGATCTCTTAAGATAAAGTTACAAACGAATCACATACCGAAGGACCGAAAGTAAGTAGTAAAAGACGTGGTTTTATTCATTATATAGCATTACAGTGTGCTTTGGTCGTGTATAATCATTTTGAATGCTTCTCGGATGCCTTGACAAACACCCATGGCGACCCCTCAGGTTTTTTATTGAGAGCCAAACGTGTGTTCTTACCATCAGGAAACTTATTTATGTAATTGCATAAAGTCACGCACGACTCGCATACTGTCGGGCAGAAGCCAAGTGTGTAACCAAATCCTCCACTCTTCCTTATCTTAAACCAATTGGTCAACGTTTGAGGACCGGGATTACCTTTGTCCCCGTCGGTCGTGATCCACCACTTCCCCGATGAACTGTCGTAATCGTCGAGCTTCCACACGGTTGATGATCGGCAATAAGCGTCTAGGCCGGGGGCAAACTCTATGTTTACATCAGTGAATTCATGGACAACTGGATCACTAGTGTTAACGGGGTGAAATAACACCGGTGTACCGTTTTCAAATGGGTCTTGGACTACGAATTTCGGACACAATTTATCTTCTGGGGAGCCTAAGTCAAGGCCGCCGCCACCGGCACCTCGTATTGCTGATAGAATGTAGTATTGAACGTTTGCGAGAACCTTGTCGCCGTCGGTATCGAGCACGGGCTGGTCTGCGGCGCCGGCTGCCCATGACAAACATGAATTTGTCGAGAAAATAAAGAAGTGTAATGCAATTGTAGCTAATATGATCTTCATGGTTTAGTGTTTTGGGTGCTGGTTGCTTAGTTTCTTACTCTAATTTATAAAGAAAGGATTAGGAAGTACAATGCATAAAGAATAAGAGTTAGGCATGTAAATGAACCGAACGAACACGAACGAGGGTGTGTTCATGTTTGTTCGTTTAACTTTAACTAAACAAATGAACGAACATGAACATAAATTAACACAAAATTTCTTGTTCGTGTTCGTTCATTAAGGAATGTAGCTTGTTCGCGTTCGTTCATGTTCGTTCGTTCGTTTAAATGGTAAACGAATATAAACGAACCTATATAATTTGTTAAATATTTAATATTTTTTATTAGTTCGATTAATTTAGTTAATTAACCGATTTTAGTTCGGTTTAACCGAATAATGAACACCCCCTAGATATATGTGAATAAACATAAATGAACATAAACGAACGAACATAAACGAATGGATTATCAAATATTCACGAATATAAATAAACGAACAAACCCTTTGTTCGTGTTCGTTCATTTAATTAAACGAACAAAAAATCTTGTTCATATTCGTTCGTTTAATAAATAAACGAACATAAACGAACTTCCTGCTATACGATCTACGAACGGTTCGCTGAACTTTCGATTCGTTTACGACCCTAATAAGAGTACCAGAGTAGTGTGTGTGTTTAACATTACTTTTGGTAAAATTAAAATTACCCCTTCTAAAATTCAAATTTTCATTTTAACTCTTCTAAAATTTTCAAAACTTGATTTACTCCTTAATATAAATAAATAAATAAATATGGTACATTATAGTTCTCTCATAGTTTTTATTTTTTATTTTCTTTAGGTCCCTTCAAAGTTTGTGAGTTTTACTTCTTTTATAATTTGTAAATTTCTATATTAAATTTGGTATTATTTTTATTTATGATCATGTTAATTTTATTAGTTTATTATCTTTTTCAATCAATTAAATGAATATTTTTACATTAATTATATTTTCCAGTATGTTAAAAAAGTTGAACCATTGTAATATTTAATAAAAATTTACATTTTTAATGCATATAACCTTATGTTTTTCTTTCCTAATATAAAATAATGTTTATTTAAATTATTTTACTTAATGTTGTAGATTTTCTAATGAGCACTTTTATTTAAATTATTTGCTTTTATCTCGTCGCAAGAAATTTATGCATACTATTTTTAATTTAAATAGATATACTCGACCTCATGAATGGAGTCAGAATTTAGTGTGAGAGATAAACATAAATGTTGAACGGTATAGGAAAAATTCATAATTAATCCATTTTTCAAAGAAAATAAACAAAAGTAAAAATAATTCCCATCATGAGGGGGACAAGAGCCCCTCCTAATGTGTACGTGAGTTCGTCCATACTCGACAGAAATGAACCGAAGAGAGGCAAAAGAGATATTTATTCTCTAAAAATTTAAAATTTTAAATTCGTACATGATATTATCCCTATTCTTAAAAAAAATGTTTCTACCTACACCCCGGTAGGTTAGGCACGTTGTACAATGCGACTTTAAATTGTTTTAAATATATAGTATGTCAGATATGTTGTGTTGTAGGAAAATAAGAGGTCAAATAGGGACAATGTAGAAGATTGGGCCGCGTATACTAAACATTGTCTTTAAAGGTATTTATAAAGGAAATTTTTACAACAGATGTTTGTTGAACACCGCTGAACACTATTAAATTAATTAATAAAAATTTAAAAAACTCAACGTACAATTAATAATTATTTAAAATATAATTTTAATTAAATTATTACATTTATATATATTTTTAATATTTATTTTCAAATAATTGGATGGAATATTAACCCCTAAATTAAAAAAAAAACAATACAGGTGATGGTGTTAGGGATTTAATTGAATCAATTAATAAAGGTTTGGGAATTAAGGATTTAATTTGGGAGATGTTGGTTCTTGGGAGTTTAACTGCAGGAGTGAAGGCAGCGGTCGGTTCACCATCGAAAGTCGTGGTTGGGAAAAGTTTTTTTAAAAATACAATACTGGTGGTAATGTTATTGTTACTCTTTCGATCAAGACGGGCTACGAGTTCTACACCATTAGTGTGAATTGAAGTTAATAAGCTGCGAAAACAAAACTAGATCTGTGGAATTGTTTGTCTATGGCATCAGCATGCCAAATTAAATTACAACTCCCGAACCCTAATCGGATTTAATTTAGAGGTTGATATTTGATCTAATTATTTAAAAATAAAGATTAAAAATAAAATATATAAAAAATAATTTAATTAAAATTTTATTTTAAATCATTATTAATTGTATGTTGAGTCTTTAAAAATTTTAATAATTAATTTAATGGTATTTAGTAATGTTCATCAGTGATCGTCGCACGTGGTAGACTCATCCATTTATAAAACACATTATTCGAGTTTCATATTTTCTAGTGCAAGTAATCTTATGTTTTTCTTTCGTAATATAAAATAATTTATACTCATTTTAATTATTCTACTTAATTCGGTAGCTTTTTTAATGATAAAATTTTACATGAACAACTTTATTTTATAAAGTTTAAATATTTACTTTTATTTTCATCAAAAAAAATATACACAATATTTTAAATCTATATATATATATATATATATATGCTTCTAGCTTCACCCTTGGTAGGTTAGGCATGAAGTACAATACTGCTTTGAATTGTTTTAAATGTATCACAAGTTAGATATATTGTGCACGGAGGAAAAGAAGGGTTCAACAAATACTCGTGTTCGAGTAACTTGTTTGTATAGTGTGTATATATACATTTTTAAATGACTAAAAATAAAGAATAGATGCTACCGTATAATTACGCCTAATATTTTAAAAAAAAAAATTGAACTTACTTAAAACGTGCACTAAATACTGTCTATATTTCGTGGAACGCATACTCTCCATGATTCACATTTTCTAATGCACGTAAATTCATATTTTTCTTTCGTAATATAAAATAATTTAGAGTAAATGTCACTGGGATTGGGAACAAGGCCACAAGGGGCTCGAACATATGGCCTAGGGAAGAGTTCATGGCTAAAATGGCTGAAATGGCTGCTGAGTTGATTTTTGAAATGGAACCTGAAAATGCCGGAATGTACGAGTCTAGAAATCCCAGCACAGAATAGAAGTTGTAACATTACACAACAGTATGCAGTGTTCTCTTTTTCATTATAGGACAAAATACAACAACTCCTGCTTTCATCAAATGTAAGCTACGTGACTGCCGGAGTCTTCTCCTGCGTTACCCGATACTATAGTTTATAGTTCTACGTTAGCTTCTGTCCCGAGTATATCGAAAAAAGAAATTTTTTTGGTGCAAATCACTATGAATTCCCCCTTCCCAATAATCAGGGGGGGAATGGGTAACGCGCCGAGCCAACTAAATATCGGAAAGCAAATTCCAAGTTTCAATCACGCATTAATAGCTGCAACCTTCTGAGACAAGGCATCCACTGTCTCGTCGTCGGCTTCAGCGATTGGTTCCTCCTGCAGAAGCAGAAATAAATACGGGCATAAAAAAGATGTATACACAACGTTTACTAGATTCCACGATGGAAAAGTATTGTCGGTTGCAAGACATAAGAGAGAATAGTCTACCGTTGATTCATTTTTTTCTTTCACAACAACGCATTTAGAGGCGCTAATGCTAGCACTCTTCAATAGGCTACGAGCGCTACTGTTTCCTTTGCTAGGCCCATTTTCCTCTGCTGTAATTGTGTTTTCTGAGCCATCTGAGAACCTAGACTTTGAAGTTGTATCATTATTTTCAACAACATTCTCATCCTTGGGAGCAGGAACTCGCTCTCTGAAAAGAATATAACCCGGTTGATCAAACTAATCGAAATATGACAGAGACAAAATAGAGATTTTTCCACCCAACCTAAAGAACAATGGTAGCACCTGGCTTTTATGCTAAAAAAGGGCACAAAACTAATATGATTCCTACAATTTATGGAGCATACCGAGGCAAAGAAGCATGCTGTCTTTGAAGTGGAGGAGTACTTCTTTCGCCTTTACCGTAATGCTCCTCCAGATGTGCAAATTGTCGCCTGAATCGATCCACGCCACTATTAAATTCAAAAATAAAAGAAAATGTTAATTCTGATGCTTGCAGCAAATGTTTTCAAATAGACTTTCTATATCTTTTTTGTCTCCCCCTTTGATTTCACTTTAGTAGAGGAAATATATTATGTGCTCATGGGTCTCGTATTTTGTGTTTGGTTAGCATTTGATCAGTGTGTCAAACTAACCACTTAAAAAAAGGTGGAACATTGAACCAGATTAGAGTAAACTTTTTTTTTACTCTTTACATTTTAAAAGATTGTTTTACTACTGGCTGGTTGAAGCAATTAAACCAAAAATACCTGCACTACCGATTTGCACACTAATTAGGTTTTCAAACTATTAGGTAATACTAACTTTTTTCCATAAAATTTCCTATAACGATAAAAGTTCCTTCATAAACATACAGTTTATGCTTGTCTAACGATAAAAATTCCTTCCAGGTCAAGTGCTGACATAACTAAACCAACACAAAGAACATTATTTCCTAAGACAAAAAATGTAAATAAAAAAATCACAGGTTTAAATGGTTAACCACTTCAGAGACGGTGGAGAAAATAAATAACTTTCAATTATCCAAGAGACTATGACAAAGCTTTTAGACTTGAATTCCGGTTGTTAAGCAACATAGCTCCCATTCATATGTGTAAAGTCAATCGAAGTTATAGAATGACGAGTGTTTTCTAACCTTGGGTACATGAAGCTGGTTTGCTCCCCACCCCGAAGATACTCTTGCAGCATCTGTGGATGATACTCTAATATCTGTTCACTCGAAGTAAGAAGTTGATTAAGCTCAATGATAGGTAAAAGCCACATAAATACCAAAGCCACACATGACGAGTACGAGTACCTCTCGATAAATCAGCTCTCTGACATCATCTTTGGCAAGTTTCCTTCTCTCAAACTCAAATTCTAGTTTTGAAATAGGTTGGGTGGTTGGTTCACGATCCACATTTGCTAATCCATAAAAATATGGATCAGCTAATGCCTGCAAGCATAGTGCATAAACATTAAGGATATCAGAAGCTTGTAAGTCAAGATCTAACTAGTATTCAAGATCATCGCCTAATTCAATTGTATGGGATTTATACTTTTAATCCTTTCTGAATACACACACACAAAATCAATTTCAGGGTTTTCCTTGTTCATGTTTTTTTTTTTTTTTTTTTTGGGGGGGGGGGGGGGGGGGTTAAATCTAACAGATTGCAATCTTACTTCTTCAGCTGTGGGGCGTTCTTTTGGATCAAATGCAAGTAGGCGCTGAAGTAAGCGAAGAGCCAGGGGATCCGCATTGGGGAACTTTTGTGAGAAAGGAACAGGTTGCTTCCTACGCATGCTACTAAGGTACCTCCTTGCCTTTTCATTCCGAATCTGCCAGGTCATGATAAATTAAGTATCGATGAGTTGGTCAGTATTTAATATCCAGAACCTCAAAGACTATGAGGCAGCTAGAAAAGAGTGTCAAGTGCAAAATACAGCTGAATATTAAGAAAATAAAATAATCAACCTTTGATATGGATTCAGCAGAAGGTGTACCAAGCAGATCAGTCATGAGATCCAATTGGTGCACCACATTTTTCCCAGGAAAGAGTGGTTTTCCTATAAGCATCTCAGCAAATATGCATCCTATGCTCCAAATATCAATTGCAGGAGTGTACTGCAGAAGGACGAAAGACTCAGAAATTCCAATTATAGCCTAATAAAACATATTTTATACGAATACTATACATCAAAAGGAAAATGAAATTTCAGATCTCATGTCTAAAGGATATAAATATAAGTAGTGATCCACCCCTTCCTCACCAAGACTAGCAACAACAAAAATGATAAAGGCAATTGATATGTGCACTAATAACAACAGTGGGTAAATATTCATGATAACAGACATGACACAAAAACTAGATCCATGCATACTCTGGAAGTAAAGGCACAAACGTTCTGTATCTTTAGCTCCTAGGTTAGGTGCTAAAGTACTCGGTTCCATGGCTTATTTGAGTGAAATAAGTAATTAAGTATAGGGGGTTATCTAGGTAAAGTGATAAAGTTCAGGATCTTTTCGGTTATTTACCTTAAACTAATTTTCAAGAACTCTACTCGAGGGATAACATCAAATTGCACGGTGAATAGGTATGTAGGCGCACAAAGTATGTTAAAGGAAATTCCTTATCCATCAGAAGGTAGAAGGCAGCATCCTAATGTGGTTTTGACTTTCTTTAATTCAAAGTTCAAACAAAACAAAAAAAAAGATTAGAAGAGGGAAGACCAGTAGGATAAAAACATTCAAGGAAAAAATCTATATTTAATGTCTAGGTAATCAAAACAGGAACATCTATGTCTAAGATTGGAGCCATCTCAACAACTGAAAACAAAAAGCCTAGTATATAGAAGATCATCAGAACTTACTTTGGAGAAAAAAGATCCACAGAGTTCAGGAGCTCGATACCAACGTGTTGCTACATAGTCCTTAACAGATTAAACAAGTTTAATTTAATTTAGCATAAGAGTTTTAGAGGCTTACCCTCTATAACATGGAAAATAAAATTTAAAGCAAAATTTATGAATGCAGAAGCCTAAAGAATAAGATTTCATGACAGGAACAACATACAGTCCAAAAAATCGCTGATGGGGCATCGTTAAACGATACTCGTGCAAGCCCAAAATCGCATATCTTCAATTTACAATCAGCATTAGCAAGGATGTTCTTGGGTTTTAAATCTCGATGGAATACATTTGCTGCAGGAATTTTTCACAATAAAAATCAATGAAAAATCCAAGGTGTGGGAGTAGGGAAGCATACTGAGAAGAACAGACCTGCATGTATATATTTCAGACTGCGAAGAAGCTGGTATAAGAAAAACTGATGGTGCTCAGGAGTTAAGTCATCATTGGCCCTGATTACTTGATGAAGATCAGATTCCATCAACTCAAAAATTACATAAATATCTCTAAATTCTCGTCGCGATGGAGGGAGCATAATATGTTTTATCTGTACAACATCTGGATGACGAAGCAGCCGTAGCAGCTTGACTTCTCTCAAAATCCGTGTTGCATCAGAGACATGCTCAAATACATCGTTAATCTTCTTTATTGCAACCTTTTCACCAGTGTGGGTGTCAATTGCAGAAGCAACAACCCCATAACTTCCTTTTCCAATGACCTCCTGAACTTGATATCTGTTTGCGTCTCCATACTCGGTGAAAAATTCTTTCTCGAGTGCACCCTGTATAGCACCATTGTTTAGAAACATCAAAACTCATATTTGGAGAGAAGGACAAAAGCCAGAAGGTGACAGAACATGCATGTATCGATAACAAATATTTTTACTTGTATTCTACTATCATTGGCACTACTATAAAACCACAAAGAAATGAGGCTTAAAGGTGCAAGCTATCTAAGATGGGGAAAAAATCTACCTAAACTCAGTCAGTAGAAATTCCAGGATCACAAATGCAGCCTCTCAATAACAAATTCGATTAGGCTTCCAAAATGACAGGAAATGTGTTCTCTCCATACCTCTCAGCAGCGGCTATAAATAGATATAAGCGTACACACAATATTAAAAGGGAATTTCCCCTTACTTTTCCATCTGAAACAAAATTCAGCTTTGACTAGCAGATTGACAACCTAGACACAACAATGGACTTGGATTCCAAATTTTAGAATAATAGAACAGTGCTTGCCTGCTAAAAGTATAAAGGGAATCATAGCAACTTTGAAATAATAGAGAATGAAAGAATAAAGTAAATACAGGGAAAGCCATTTAGCTACAAATTCCAACATAGGTGGAAAAGGGAATAACGGATTATTTAGTAAGAAGTTCTGTAAATAAATAAATAAGCAACAACATTTGCGATCCTCTAGTACTAAATTAGTAAGCAAAATAATCTTCTAAATTTTGACTCATAGAACATCATTCAATCAAATAAATCTATGTTTATGTATCAATTAAAAGCATCTTCAAATAAAGTACTCGGATCTTTTTGTTTTTGAGCAGGCAAATCTGGTCTATTCTAGAGTAATCAAATACGATCCATTACAGAGCACGCAACACACTGATTTAGCTCCTAAAATGAAAACTCTCCCCGCAATTTCCACTTTCAGATTAACAAAAGCCTCTCCGCAATGAAAGCAGATGAGATCTGGAAAAATGAAAAGTACCTTTTTGTGAGAATCCATGGAAGAAGTAGCGAAGCTATGACGCTTGGGAACTTTGACGAGCCTCAAGGAAGAGAAATCGAAATCTTGAACAACAAGATCGGTTGCTGTTGATTCTTGTGAGTGTTGTTTTTGAGTGAGGGTTAGAGTAGAGGAAGAGCTGCTGTCATTGTGATCGGCGATAGCGGTACTCTGATGATTCGTAGAAGAAGAAATTAAATTGCGACGTTGAAACCAGCGACGAACACCGTCCACGAGAGTTCCACTTCCCCCCATATACTCTTTTTTTACTTGGATTCGCAGCCAACCAATTCCAGCATTCCCCGTTTCCTATTTTTTTCTTCCCTTTCTCTTCTACTTATCATGTCTTAGACCCCAAATTAAATTATTATTTTTTGTTAACCTATGGTTTAACTTTATAATTATTTTTTTCTTATTTTTTACAACTTTTTTTATATTTAGGTTGAGATCTTTAATTTAGGTCTTTATTAAAGCTATTTGGTCTAGTTAAAGGTATTTTCTATATAATTTATAATATTTAAATTATTTATAATTTTTAACCTCTAAATTAGGATTAATATCCTATACAGTGGCGGTGGAAACTGAAAGTTTCCACAAGCGCCTTAGTTTTAAGGTATAGGGAGTTAGTTTAGGGTATAAGGTTTAGGAGTTTAGGTGTATGGGTTTAGAATTTAGGGATAGTTGTTTCAATTTAAGGTTCAGGGTTATAATTTAGGGTTTATATGTTATGGTTTAGTTTTTAGGGTAATATGGTGAGGATTTAAGTTTTAACATATAAACTCTAAATTATAACCCTAAACTTTAAATTAATATAACTATCCCTAAATTCTACTCCATACACCTAAACCTCTAAACCATGTACCCTAAACTAACTTTCTATGCCCTAAAACTAAGGCGCTTGTGGCCTGTGTATAGAATATTTATCCAAAAATACTTAAATTATATTTATACTCGTAGTTTCTTAAATATTGTAACATCAACGGTACCAATCGAATTAATACTCAATTAACAATAATTAATTTATAATTTAATTTACATGTTTTAAATATATTCTATGTCATATTTAAAGTTAAAATTCAATAGTTAACAATTATAATTTGTTGAAGTTTATGTATAGTTTAGAGTGTGAAAATATGGGGATAACTTGGTTAATTAATCCTATAATATTTTCCCTCTTATCTTTGCCGTGAGATTCAAATATTAAGAGGACAAATATTTTGTTAATAAATGCTCATGAGATTAATTAAAACAGTTTTGTAGCAAATTAATTAACTGAAATTTAATGTTATAAATTACAATAAACCGAGAATAAAAGGTATAGAGCTTAAATTAAATTAAATATTCAATCAATTTCCTTTCCCTATCTTCTATATTTCATTTTATCTTTACACATTTTTATTAAATTTGTTAGTAAAATCTTTAAATAACAGATTGGAAACTTTCTCTAAAATTACACAGTTTTTTTAGAGACCCTAAAATTACACACAATTGCTTGGCTTGAAATAGGTGGCCTAACGAAGCAGACGTGGAGACTTCTCATTGCTTGGTGGGCTTTGCATACACGGACACGGTCACAGCTAATTGCCAGTTTGCACATATAATTCTAAGGGTAAACTATAGCGTTAGTCGTTAAACTTTGACTTTTATACTAATTTTGTCACTAAATTTTAAAAGGATTAATATCTTATACACTGCCGGTAGAAACTAAAAGTTTCCACAAGCGCCTTAGTTGTATGGTATAAGGAGTTAGTTTAATTTATAGGGTTTAGGGGTTTAGGTGTATGGGTTAGAATTTAGGGATATTTGTTTCAATTTAAGGTTTAGGGTTTATATGTTAGGGTTTAATTTTTAGGGTAATATGATGAAGATTTAGGTTTTAACCTATAAACCCAAAATTATAACCCTAAACCTTAAATTGAAACAACAATATTATTAATCAAGATTATTTCCAATGTTTGAACTCGCGTTCTCTCCTAAAGAGTACAATGTACCTTACCAATGCACCCAACACTTGTTGGTATTTTAGTTAAATTATTTGACGTCAATCAATCAATATATTAACCAAGATTTTTTAACATAAACAATAAATATACTCAAAATAGTTATAGAATATTAGTTTAGATATTTGTTTTGACCAACAATAGTTTAGGAGAAGCAACACAACAACAACAATAATAGATGGTTAATTTTCCATTTAAACAAAAAAAATTCAATATTTTTAGTGTAAGCTACACTGGTTTGAACTTTTAGTACGCTTTCACTTTGATCACTAGAATTTAAATGCTTTCATTACAGTAACTTTTAATTCGACTTTATTACAATCATTTTTTTACAAAATCGTCACCAATATACATTTTTTTCAATTTTGGTCACTCATTGTTAAAGAACTAACATGAAAAACATAATTTTAGTGAGGTTTTATCAAAAATAATAATTCGATAATCTAAACATAAGAGAAATAATATATTGATGATCACAAATGTAGTTTGCCCAAAAAATAATAGTAGGTCCCTTGATCTATCATGCACTATGATAAGTCCGCCTCTTCTAATGCACTAATTTTTAATGACAATCTTTCAATGAAACTAGTTTCGATGGATGTTATATTTTTTTTCTGGAAATAATACCTTCTCAGATTTTAGATCACGATGAAATCACATTTTTTTCTTTTAAAAATGTACTAATATCTAGAATAAAGACCCTAGTCCCTAGAAGACGATGGTTCCTACTTCCTAGTTGTGTAAAAGCAAATGTGAACGAGCCAAGCTAAGAATATGAAGTGAAAGCGAGTTGGGGAAGGTGTCAGCAATGTGCGGTTGCAAACAGCCGCAAATAGGGTCAGGCCACGACTGCACGTTTCCGTCATGACGCCGAAAGTGAAATCCCTAGACTTTTCCAACTTACAATAATAATAATCATTGCTATGATTAGCATTAGTCATTAGTGATAAATTTAACTATTTGGACTACGACATAAATAATTGTAAAACTAAACCATTCAACACGCTTATGTTAGTATAAAATAAAATTGTATACTAATTAAAAGATCTCAACTGAGATCTTCTTCTTTCCTCTAAATGGTAGCTATAAAGATATTGGCTATGTTGGCTAAAAATTAGAGGTTTGAGGCATAATTAGAGGTTTGACCAGTTAAATCTGCTAATATTATTGTTTGGTAAACAACGGATTAAAAGAACGGATTAGGGTGAAACCGCTAATTTTGAAAAAGCTCATAATAGGAGCCTTTTGAGATTAGAGGTTTGATATTAGAGTTGTAAAGACTCTTTTACCCTTGCTAGTTACCAAAAATCTCTAAATAACCTAAATTAAATATTTTCTCACCTTATTTATAAGTTAATCATATTTATTTATTTTTTTATTATCACATATTTATATGTGTATTTAAATTTATTAATTAATTAAATTTTATTAAAATTAATATATAAATCATTCGAATATGTTTAGAAAAATTATATTAAAAATAATTTTTATAAATCTAATTAATATTAATTAGATACAAAATATTGATAACTAATAAACTATTCAAACAAGTATTGAATATAACCATGTCTTTATATGTCATTTTGTTTGTTTAAATAATCTAACAGCTATCAGCTATCAGTTAATTTTACCAAACACTTTTATACAATCAGCTAATACAATCCGTTAGTCAAATCAACTAATGCAATCAACTATCAGCTAATGTAATCCGCTGTCAGCTATCCGCTAATTATCAAACAAGGTATATGTAAAACTTTTAAATTTTATTTATTTTTATTCGATAGATCAAGATATTCACTAATATTAACATGGGATGAATATTCAAAGTTGTTTCCCTTTTTATATGGAAAAGCATCGGGTGGGGATTACATGATGTTTTTTCATGCAAAAAAGCATATGCGTGGGTTTTGATATTAACTAAAAAGAACAAAAGTAATCATTTTAATTTGCATTAAAAATTTGTTTTTCTTTCCACTTCCACTACAGGTTAAAGTTTAGCCATAATATGCGAAATGCATGCATATGGACATAACCCACTTCGGCCGGAACTTCTGTCTTTCAAATGAAATTATTACATGTATCAATTTAATCTTTAATTTACTTTTAAGATTAAATCAAATCAATTAAACTAATTTGTGTGGTACGGATCGATGGTGATGGACTGATGGGACGAGGTTAAAGATTGAAAAAGCAATAGGTTAATTAGTATACCAACTTATCAACTAAAGTTATCAACTAAAGCAATAGCTAATATTACAAATATTAGCTAGACTCCAATTTTTTGAAAAATATAGATTATAGATTATTCCTTCAATTTTATATTTTTTAAAAAAATTATTGATCTTTAATTTTGGGTAAACTATATGAAGTTATAAACTAGTCCACGACTAAAAAACATAACAAATTTATCCGATGTCGTTAAAAATTTAACGGTTGGTGACGTGACAGTTAAAAAAACTGGTATAATAACACAATTAATTCTCAAATTTTACAATTTGTCTAACTTGATCCTAATTCTAAAAATTTAAAAGTTGTCTACCAATTACCAATTTAAAAAATTGAATTAAGATCAAGTTAAAAACATTTTTGTTAAACAAACTGGCATAATAACACATTTTTTAGAACAACCGTTAAAAATTTAAACACAGTTTTTAACAAATTAAAGTTCCCGTTAAAATTGGCATAATAACACATCTGTTTAGAATTGCCGTTAAAAACTAGGATCGAGTTAAACTGCCAATTTGCCGTTAAAAATTTAAAATTTGACATAATAACATATTTTTTAGAATTAGGATCAAGTTAAATAAATTGTAAACATTGATGATTAAATATGTTATTATGCCAATTTTTGTTAACTACCATGTCATCAGCAGTTAATTTTTTAACAGCATCAGATCAATTGTTATGTTTTTAGTCGGGGACCAATTTATAATTTTTTATAGTTAAAGGATGCAAAAAAAATTAGAACATAATCAGGAGACTATTTATATAGTTTACCCTTGTTTTTTTTTAATTTTATCGTCAAATTTTGTCATCGTATGCCGTTTTGTATTCTTCTTCTTCTTAATTTTAGGCCTATGCAATTTTGTTTTCTTTATTTATAGTTTAATTTTTTTTGAATAGATTTATAGTTAACTTTCTAAAAATTTTATACGATCGTTCATACCATGTCAATGAAGAGCTTTACTGTCTAAACGTGTATATTATAAAGATGGTATTACTATAAGTATCCCTAGGGATGACCACGGGTCGGTCGGATTTTTATCCTATCCGAACTCGAAAATAAATACCTTGAATCCGAACTCAACTCGACCTTTTAATTTTTTTGCGAGAGTTCTCAACCCGACCTTTTAAAAAATAATTTTAGGGATTTCATTGTTAAATAAATAATTTTAGGGACTTAATTGTAAAAAATGTAATTTCAATGACTAAAATGTAAATAAAAATTGAACTTTAAAGACTAAAATGTAAATAAAAATTGAACTTTAAAGACCTAATTATAAAAATAATAAATAAAGAGGTGGTATTATTATAAGTATCCCTAAAAATTCAGGAGAAATTACACAATTAGTCCATGGTTGGGTCAGGTTAGATATTTTTCACCATAAACCCGAACCTGACTTCACCCTTATTAAAAACATGACCTGACCCCGATTCTTTCATTAAAAAAATGCCCATCCCTAATCCCACCCCACAACCTCCAACACTCGATATTATTATTTAGGGTAAAGTACATAAATGGTCACTAAACTATCCCTAAAAATATAAAATGATCATCAAACTTTCAAAAATTACATAATGATCATTAAAATTTAGTTTTTATTACAAAATGGTCATTGGGCCTTTAACTAGGAGACGTGGTAGGTTCGAAAAATTATATAATAGCATATTTAATCATCAATATTTACACATTCAATCAATTTATACATCAATAACGAGGGTTAAATTAGGAGTAAATTGATTAAATTTGTCAATATGAAGGATTAAATGTTATATTATTCAAATTTCTGTAATTATCACGTCACCCAATTAACGACAGTTAACGGCTTAGTGACCATTTTGTAACAAAAACAAAAGTTTAATGCCCATTATGTAACATTTAAAAGTTTGATGACTATTTTGTATTTTTAGAGATAGTTTAGTGACCATTTGTGTACTTTATCCTATTATTTATTTTAAAAACTATTCATCTTTTTAACCCAAAATTAGCAAGTAAGAAAAAAAACAGTGACATATATATGTGTAGGGTTGGGTGGACATGTGCACATCTTAAACTTTTTAAAGTTCACACATTTAGCTATAATTTTTTAGTTTTTATAAACTATTTTTTAATATTTTTCTAACTTAATATGATTTGTTTTCATCCTAAAATTTTTAAAATTTTATGTATACCTGTCTTCAACAATATTTTTAGACCTGTAACTGAAAGAAAAAGTTGGTTCAATTTGAAGTCCAAGTGCCCAATTTGGTAGGGCATGGGATGGCGCATAACAATGACAAATCAAGATAAAGCTAAAATAAAAGCATATGGTTCTGAAATATTTATGGAGTTATCCTCATCCGCAACTTTTTCCCTATCTTCCAATTATAGATGATTGAAAATGGCACATCATTTAGTTCATTTTTGTCTCCAAATACTTTGAACCGTCGACTTTTATTCAACCATTTCTCTTTCTTTTTTATTTCCTGACACATTGGACAGGTGTTGTTTAACGTTTACGGAGCTTTGTGCAGTTTATTAAGATGAGGCCCTTTAATTTATAATTTTAAGATATATAAGATTTTTTAAGAGATGCTTTTATCTTAAAAAAAATTCTCATGCCCTCTTTAACTAATTTTTTTAATTTATTAATTCAGAATATTTTGTTTTCCTCATATAAATATGTAATTCAACTTATTTGAGGACTTTTTTTTGAAAACCTCATCTCTAAAACCACCACTATTTGTTTGTATTTCATTCCAATTATTTTAAGTTTTCAAAACTTATATTTAAATTGAATAGTTTAAAACCGACTTTGTTTGTATTTATTTATTACCTTTTGTAATATGTTTACAATTAAGTTCGTCTATTAAAGAGATTTTGGTTTAATAACAACATTAAATTCTCAAAACTTTAATGGACTGTACAAGAGCGAACGACTAATTTTATATCAATGGTGTGACTTTTTAGAAAGCCATAATACAAAATTGGAGAGTGAAATTACGTAATTCTAACGGATATAAAATTAGATCAAAATTTAAATTCTGAGACAATGTAATTATCCTAACACTTAAGGACGAGTATGGGATCCGGACATGATCTGATTTTATAAGGTCATCTTTTTTATATAAAAAATTGAGCTTGGGTCACATTAGGTGAAAATTATTAAATGTTAGACTGGAATCAATTTAGAGTGAAAAATATCCGTTCGACCTAAAATATTTATAAAATTTTTCATATATTTAAGGATAATTACTATATTATCTCTATTTATATATTTTCAATTACATCCTTAATTGTATCGAATAAAAAATTATAATTATTATAAATACTCATCTTTATATTTTCCCTAGTATCCTCTTTTATTTTTAATAAAAAATGAAAATCTTTTTTATTTGTTTTGGGGTGGGCGAATTTTAGTTCTATAATTTGAGTTTAGTGAAAATTTATCACATATCAAAACGAATTCAAGTGGAACCTTTATATTTTTTGATCAAGTTTGGATTGGTCAAAAACTCGATCATACCCTACATGTATTCATCCCTATTAATGCTCCTCAGTCTAGAACTATGTTTAAATCCTTATGATATAAAAAATTATTAGATGAGTATGGCTCACCACGTTATCCATGATCTCGTCCAATAATATTTTTCTATGTCATTTTTTCCAAGGTAAAACTTTACTTATTTCCTGCATGTAAATAAGGAGTGAGTAGTTACTTGAAAGTTACACTAAAATAGGTGAATATTATTCATGACGCGGTGAGCCGAGTCCATCTAATAATTTATGTGTTCGTTAAAATATATTCTGATTTTTTAAAGTTTAGTTAATATTTGTAATTACAACCCTTAGATTTACTTATTTTTTATTTATACATATTTACTTAATTCCATAAAAAAATAGGACCATGTATGAAACCAATCGTGTACAAATTCAATGTTCTGAAGAGAAACGTTCCCAATGCATCATAACATTATATCTTTGAAGATATATTAAAATATAACAGAAAATACCTGTATTAAATTTTGTTTTTTTTTATATATTTAATATACTCGCTTAAGATAATATTATATATTTACAACGAACTTAATTTTTTTGTTGGACCAATTTAAGATTTCTGTTCCTAGCAGAATGATGGGAACGAAGGGTGGATTTTCGATTTATTGTGTATATACATATATTCCAACTAAGAATTTTAAACTTCTAAGTTGAATAATTAAATTTCAAACAAAATTCATTTAGGAGTTCTCGACTTTAATGAAAAATTTACGAAGTGTAGTATGTTAGACTGACAATCAATAGTAGGTTCTCAATAAATTATATATATATATATATATATATATATATATATATATTATATATATATATTGTATATCTAAAACATTTATGTTTGATTCTAATTAGGATTAATATATTATACACTGGAGGTGAAAACTAAAAATTTCCACAAGCGCCTTAATTTTAGGGTATAGAGAGTCAGTTTAGGTGCAGAGGTTTAGAATTTAGGGATAATTGTTTCAATTCAAGGTCTAGGGTTATAATTTAGGGTTTGTAGGTTAGAGTTTAGTTTTTAGGGTAATATGACGAGGATTTAGGTTTTAACCTATAAACCTTAAATTATAACCCTAAACCTTAAATTGAGACAACTATCCCTAAATTCTAACTCCATATACCTAAACCCCTAAACCCTATACCCTAAACTAACTCCATATACCTAAAACTAATGCACTTGTGAAAATTTTTAGTTTCCACCGCCTGTGTATAGAGTATTTAACTTTTTAATTATGAAACTCTATTTTATATAGTCTCTAAACATGTGAAAGGTATTTCGGAAATGTTTCATATTTTTTTATTAGAGATATTATATTTTCTGGTGATGTTAGGATTCAAATTTTGAACCCATGTGAATTTCTTTTAACCACCGGAATAATTAATAGATCTCAAATATTTCATATATTAAAACATATACAAGACATTTATCGACAACATAATTGGATTTTCTTAAACCAGAGCAAGATTAATATTCTATTTGATAAATAAAATGTAAAATAAATCATGTAATAAAATATATTCATGATTTAAAATGAAAGATTGTTTTTTTTTTTTACTTTCTTTTATATTTGCAAGCTACTCCTTACTGTGCTTTCTTCACTTCACTCCCAATATCCACCACTGAACTTTTTGTTGTTTTTATTCGGTAGTTGGATTGTGAAAGAAAGTCGTCTCCTGGTTATGTTGTTAAACTAATTTTCTTCTTCTTCCATTTTTTTGGTGCGTGGATTTCTTTGTACGAGTAAAGGAGGCTGTTTTCTTTCAATTGGATCATCTGGGCCCTTTCGAAACTCGACAAGCTTTACTGGGTATCGCTTCGAATTTATAGCTGTTTCGGCTTTTGGATTTGATGAGTTGATTCTTGGGTTAAAAAAGGTTCTTCTTTTGGATTAGTTTGAACTCAGATTCCATGCTTGGTCCAAAATTTCATTTCTTTAGCAATGGGGTGTTATAAAAACAACATGAAGAACATTCTGAAGAAGCTGCATGGGTCGAATCAATCGGAAGAAATGGAAGGGTCAAGAGGCAACAAGAAGTTGATTGATGCACCATCGTCCCCTCATATTCCTGACAACAATCATAAATCATTGTCTGTTCTTTCCAGTTGGCTGAATTCAGTTGCTAATAGAAAAAGTCCCAGTCCACCATCCTCTTCAAATTTGAAGGAAACAACTATGGAGTTTAGTGATTCAGCTAGTGCTGGTGGTTTAGAGGCTGATTCGGATGCAGCAAGGCGCAATTCAGGGTCTAATAACTCAAGGGATCCTGAGGTAGAAGAGGAGTATCAGATACAATTGGCTATGGAGTTGAGTGCTAGGGAGGATCCTGAGGCAGCTCAGATTGAGGCTGTTAAGCAAATTAGTTTAAGCTCTTGTGATCCGGAGAATACTCCAGCTGAAGTTGTTGCATATAGATATTGGGTATGTTTTCCATTTAGCTTCTTATCCTTCTTAGTAAGTTGCTAAAGTAATCTTTGGAATCTTGTAGTTGTAGTTCAATGCATCATCTTTAAGTTTCTTTTCTTGGTAGAGCGTTAGCCAACTATTCTGGTCATAATTAAGGATTCTACCAAGTTATATGTATTATACTCAATATAAGTTAAGAGTCATCTCGGATTGTGTTGTTTAATTTGAGTTTGAGTCATGGGTTTGACTGGTTTTTTTGGGGTTCAGAGACGGACACATGACTTTAAGTCAGGGGCGAACCTATAAATGTTTAGGGGGGCGGAAATAGATTTTTAATAGAAAATACATAGAAAAATTTTAAAAAATATCTAACTCGTATAGGAATTTTAAAATTTCAGGCCAGCTTTTTAGGCTCTAGGTTGAAGCGCATATTGCATAATGAAATGTAATATATATATTAGCAAATGAACTCCAGAAACCAACTAGCTCATATCATAGATTTGTCCATGCTTGCAGAATTATAATGCTCTTAATTACGATGACAAGATCTCGGATGGCTTTTATGACTTGTATGGAACTCTAACCGAATCCACTTCAGACGGAATGCCTTCGCTCCTTGATCTGCAAGGGACGTTGGTGGCGGACAATGTGTCTTGGGAAGCAGTTCTGGTGAATAGAGGTTCTGATGCAAATTTGTTGAAGCTTGAACGAAAAGCACTCGATATGACCGGAAAGTTAAGATCAGAATCTTTGGCATCTGTAAGCAGCAATCTGGTGCAAAAGCTTGCAGTTTTAGTTTCTGAATATATGGGTGGACCAGTTGCGGATCCTGACAATATGTCACGAGCCTGGCGGAGTCTTAGTTACAGCCTCAAAACTACCCTTGACAGCATAGTTTTGCCGCTTGGTTCTTTAACAATTGGTTTGGCTCGTCATCGTGCACTGTTATTCAAGGTACTTGCCAGTTTCTTCGTTTTTATCTTTTTAATTTAGTTATTTGTGGATTGACAACTGTATTTCTCAAGATTTACAAGAATGATTTAAAGGGAAAGGTTTCATACTGCCAATCCTAAGTTGGAATAAAGAATTAGATCGTTAAAGTTTATGGTTTATTTTGTTTTTTCAGCACAACCAAATACAGTTTTCTGTTATTAGGAGTTTGGGGCTGCCTATAGTTGTGTCAATTTATGCAGTATTGTAGTAGATTTAACCTACTTGAGCTATTTGCGTAATTCTCTTCTCATGGTTCACAAAGATGTCGTCTTATGTTAATGTTAATATGCTAAGGTGTCTTGGACACGTCACCAAAAGATAATAAGGTTTACTTGTTCTTTGTCTTGTGCCATTAAATGGGTAGTTAGGAGTGGAGAAAAGTTGCAATAAAGTACAGGAGGAAAAAAACATTACTTTGGAAAAGGTTGTAAACTTGTAATTAATGCAAGCAATATTGAGAAACAACAACTACAAAAGGGGAAAAAAGGAAAAACAAAGCCTTTCCCACTAGGCAAGATTGGCTTTTTTATTGTTGCACTACTATGCTCCATCAAAGACCCTATCCAACATGGAGAAAAATGAATAAAAAATTTATGAGGAGAAGAGACAGCAGTTATTGATGTCAAATGATCCTTTATTATTCTTTCTAATTTCCATGTTCTTGAAATATTTTTGGTTTGGTCTACCACATTCGTTTTTGCTTTTTTTCCACAAATAAACCCTCTGTCATTATTTTGCAAATTTATTTTAGGTCATGTACAATGATGTTCACCCTCCACACTTGTACTGCTTGGCATTTTTCTTGACTCTTGCCTTTTAGTTACAGTGAGAACATATTTTAGCAGTTAGATTTCATGGTTTGACTGTGATGACCTTCGATGGTTTCACTTTCTCCTATATCAGTAACGTTTTCTACATTTTTGTGGTTTGCATAGGTTTTGGCTGATAGTGCTGGCATTCCTTGCCGATTGGTGAAAGGGAAGCAATATACAGGTTTTGATGATGTGGCAATGAACTTTGTAAAGATTGATGATGGAAGGTGATTTCTATTATGCTGTACATGTTTACGTCCCCCCCCCCCCCCCCAAAAAAAATGAAATTAGTCACCTGAATTATTTAGGTTCTGTTCCCTTGGAGGTAGGATATATTTTTCATTTTTTAAGTAGGGCAACAATTGACTATTTTGTTTGATTCAACATGTTTCTTCTGCTGAATTCTGTTGCTACCTTCTATAGAAACTTCAGCATTTTTCTTCTATATTTTAGTTTTAAAATTCGCATTGTGGTTATTGGTTTTGTTTGAAAATTATTGATATAGATTGCAAAAGCTTGATTATTTATCAAAAGTGGTCGGTGTGTTTTTCAGGGAATACATTGTTGACCTAATGGCAGATCCTGGCACACTTATTCCTTCTGATGCAGGTGGATCTCATGTGGAATATGATGATTCATTCTTTTCCTCCAGTCATTTGTCTCCAGACATTGATTCATCCCGTGTAGCCTCTTCTAGTAGTGGAATTGGGAGTTCATTGGAAGATGGTTCAGAATATGGGGCACTGGAGAAGAGATCCAGGTTAAAAAAATTTGCTTTTGGAGGAAACCAATGTGATGAACGAGGAGATTTTAGTGCTTGTTCAAATTTATCTGAGGCAACTAGTAGTGGGGAGCAATCTAAGGAATCCACGGGTGCCTTTAAATCCCGTCTCAGCACAGAGAAGGCTCATGTGCTAGAGCTTCGAAACAGACCTAATTATCCTTACGCGCATGCAAGATCTCCTTCCTGGACAGAAGGTATTTGCACCCCTACTCTGCATGGGATGAAGGCGAAAGATGTCTCACAATACATGATTGATGTTACCAAGGAGAATCCACAATTAGCTCAAAAACTTCATGACGTGTTACTTGAGAGTGGTGTCGTTGCTCCTCCTAACTTATTTACTGGCATTTATTCTGAGAAGCTAGATACATCAAATATTGAAGTCAGGTTGCCAGTTGAAACTAAGGATGAAAATAGACAGGGCACTGGTTCTCGTGAAAGGAAGAACCACAATGATTTGGCACCTTCTCAGTATTTGCCTCCTCTACCCCATCAGAAAGTAAATGCTAAAGCAAGCTCTATTGACCAACCTGAGCATCTTAAACCCATGGAAGGCCTAAGGTTCATTTATCCATTTGATACAAGGGAAGTCATTCGACCACCTGTGTCATCACATTCTGAAGCGGCTCCCATTCAATATCCTGGAAATGTCCCGGTTGCTGCTGCAGCAGCCGCTGCCGCTGCCGTTGTTGCATCTTCAATGGTAGTTGCTGCGAAAAAGTCTGGCACAGATTCAAATGTTGAACTTCCTGTAGCTGCTGCTGCTACTGCTGCTGCGGTAGCAACTAGAGCAGCTGTGAAGCATAATGATTGTAGTGATGGAGATGCTGACTCAGCTGGCTGTGAGCATACTGGTGAAAGGGAGCATGATGCCTCAAGGGTAAATTCTGGAGGCGATAGAATATCAGATAGATCGGCCAGTAATGATAGTTCAAAGTCTGATATCACCCTTGATGATGTTGTGGAATGCGAGATACCATGGGAGGAAATCACCTTGGGTGAACGAATTGGACTTGGTATTAACCTGTTCTTTAGCTACAAATTCCATGTTTTTTCTTGTGTAGATAGTATGATTCCAGGTTTTCAGTTGATGTGATCTATATTCATTATTTTGGTGCATCCTTTCTGTGGTAGGATCATATGGTGAGGTTTATCGTGGAGAATGGCATGGAACTGTGAGTTTTCTTATGCTTAGTTTTTTATGTCGAATATCCTCTTTGCTTTGTTACCAAATTGGTTTCAGATTGGATGTTTTAAAACACTAGCAGAAATCACTGATTTTCAAATGAACTTTCTCTCCTGTTTCCTTTTCATTTATTTTAAGATTATGAATATGCAACTAAGGCTAGTCATGATTTTTCACTGCCCACTTTTTAAGCAGAAACAATTTGTAGTGTAGGTCTTATTGGGGGTAAACTTAGCCATAATATGTTGTTTTTCTTTGAATGAGAACATTTGACCATCTTCTCACCCTTCGATGTCATAGGAAGTTGCTGTAAAGAAGTTCCTAAATCAAGATATCTCCGGGGACTCACTTGAAGAATTCAAAAGTGAGGTAAGCCTTTCCGTTCTCCTTGCTGCTATTTTATATGTGCACTTACCTTACACCAAAGCCTAATTAGATGCATTGTTCATGTCATTGGAGATGCTTTAACCCTGAGTTACGGAATACCATATAATTAACTATGATTCTATGAAGCATCTTATGAACCTAAAACTGAGTCAACGTTGTCCCACTTTACGTCTGTTTATATTTCTCAGCTCACTGGCCACTGGTGCTTGGACGGGATCTGGACACCCTTTATTTGCAGTCATGAATGATCCTGGTTTTAAAGATCAAGTTCAATTCCAGACTAGTTGAACCCTTAGAAACTTCAAAAGTTCTTTTGCCTATTTTGTTGAGAAAGTAAAGCATTTGTTTTCCCATTTATATGAGTCCATGTTAGTGGTCTGTTTGGGGGTTTCATTAATAGCATTTCCTTTCTGAGTGGTTTATTTTGGCACGATCGCCATACTTTGCAGTAAGCGTTTTCCCAAAATCACATTGCATTCTCTTCATTGCCCCCTCCATTTACTTGTCTAAATTACTTCTCTTCTAAATTGCAATTTTTAATTATGAATTTTATAGGTCTTAATCATGAGAAAGCTCAGACATCCCAATGTTGTTCTCTTCATGGGAGCTGTAACGCGTCCTCCGGACCTTTCAATTGTAACAGAATTTCTTCATAGGTATGTTGCCTATCCATATTTTCATGATTATCTTGGAACTTTATCTGTTGATAGAATGCTGGACTCTTAGTTCCAAAGGTCAGGAATCAAACCGGGGCATGGTAAAAATGGTTTGTGAACTCACAAGTAGAGCTATTTCATAAATCCATATCGGTTTAGCATATTCCAATATTTAATTTAATCAGCAAATGAATTGTGATTAAAAAGATAAAGAGGGCTGAAAGCTCAATTTACCATTTGCAAGGATGTGGTTCTGGATTCGAACTTGTTCATCTCGGCAGGCTGACTCTTTTACCCTGATTCCCTTTGTTTTTGACTTTTATGTATTCTTGCCTATTTCCTATTTGCTAATTGATTAGCAATTTAATTTGGTGCATCTTCTCTCTGAGCATTTTGCATCTTATATTTTGCAGGGGTAGTTTGTATAGGCTAATTCACCGACCAAACAATCAACTGGATGAGCGGAGGCGTTTGAGGATGGCTCTTGATACTGTATGTTCCTATCATTTTATTATTAATTAGCACTAGAATTTATCATACTCGTTTTATTATTAATGAGCAGGGGGATACATGCACCAAACTGTAAACAAAATGCTCGGGTGCCGAACGATTATGTTACTCTTGTATTTTATTTTGTTTGGTCTGCTTAAAGTTCACTTGGTGGCTTTGCTACTCATCTTTCTCCTTTGAATGCTTGAACTTTCAGGCTCGGGGAATGAACTACTTGCACAATTGCACTCCGGTGATAGTACATCGTGATTTGAAGTCCCCAAATCTCTTAGTTGACAAAAATTGGGTTGTAAAGGTTGGTTCTTTTCCTCTCTTTTTTTTATTGCTTGATCCCTTTAAAGTTTCTTTTTTGAACAATTCATCCTAGCATGGAATTTTGTTTAGGTCTGTGATTTCGGTTTATCCCGGATGAAGCACAGCACATATCTATCATCGATGTCAACTGCAGGGACGGTAATACTGAACAGCTTTTAAGTGTAGTACCGCATTTGACGTTCCTTTGAATTTAACCATGTCCATGTATTGTTTTTCTGCAGGCTGAGTGGATGGCTCCAGAGGTACTACGAAATGAACCTTCGGATGAGAAGTAGGCTTTCTCCACCTTCCTCGCTCGTTATTTTGCATTACTGTTTTTTATTGCCATCCTAGAATCGTTTAATGGTCATAATTCATAAAATTATGGTCCATATTTAGGTGTGATGTTTATAGCTTCGGAGTTATCTTGTGGGAGCTCTCCACGTTGCAACAACCATGGAAAGGAATGAATCCGATGCAAGTTGTTGGTGCTGTAGGATTTCAGCACCGTCGTCTCGACATTCCAGATGACGTCGATCCTGCCATTGCAGAAATTATTAGAAAGTGTTGGCACACGTGAGTATATTTCTTGATGGTCCTAGTTCATTCTGTGAATAGCATAATTTTAGTTTCCTGTTATCTAAAACAATCAGTCCTATAACCGAACTTTGGCGAACGGTGGAGGTTACCGCTGTATTCTGAGCTCTGATAGCGCCATCGCATTGTGATCAATAGGATGTAGTTACAGAAGATGTACCTGACTGTGTTTATTGGTTGATAGGCAGAACTGATCCCCGTTGTTTAAAATTGTAGAGATCCGAAACTGAGGCCGACATTCGCAGAAATCATGGCTGCTTTGAAGCCGCTGCAAAAGCCTATAACAAGCGCTCAAGTGCCGAGATCAGCTGCATCTTCAAAGTAGTGTCCATGAGAAAGGTAAGCCATGAAAGTATTTGTCAAAAATAAAACCTTAAACTCAAATAAAATAAGATTTAAAATAATATAGCGAGAGTAAGGGTCGATCCGCAGGGAATAGGAACTCTAACACCTTTCTTCTGATTTAGACCAATAGCCTGTAGAAAATAAAGGGGGATTTTAGAATAGTGATTTGAATGAGAAAAATATTAAAAACGTAAAAATAAATGTTGAGAAATAATTATGGATAGAAATAGCCTCAAGCCACGCTTTGCCACGACATCTTCGATCACTGAAGTTGATTTTTCTTCGACCTTCCTGCAGGTTACAGTCTACAAGGCCCAACCCTTGTAACTTACTTCTCGTTGGTAGATTCGACTCCCAGGGCAATCCTTGAAGTCAAACTTTTGTGAATTAGCCACGGCAATCGATGCTAACCCAGATCTGAGTTAGTGCTGGAGAAGCCCGTGCTCGGTTATTCGTCTCGATGAGAGTTGTTTCCGATTTCGATTCCCCTTAGTGGACCGCCACTAAGTTTGTTCTTAGGGAGTTGAATTGGCTACAAGCTTTTCCTCGTCCCCAACGATGGATCTAAACCACTTCAAGCCGATGCGCGCTCTCGGAATGAAACAATTGCGATGCCTAAAGATTAGGCCGATTGCCTAATCAACTTTGCAGAGAATCTAAAAAGGAATTGTCGAAGGATTGAAGTATTTTCCTAATCTCACGAGGTTTGTCGGGTTTGGCGTTGCTTTTGGCTAAAGGGAATTTAGTTAAGCATGGTTTGTGAAAAAACCATACTTAATAAAATAAAAAAATGGAGAAAAGAAAATGGAGAAAAAAATGGAGAGCTTTATTACTCAAGGAAGAAGAGAACAATGGAAAATGTTTGATGAATAATTCACCCCCAAAGAGGAGTATTTATAGTAGTTGAAAAACCCTAAAAACCTAAGATGATAAATCCTAAAATAAATTTAAATAAAATTACATAAAATAAATATCAAAGTTTTGAATTTAAAAGATAAAATTCGGATGATAGGCTATCTTGATAAGTGGACTGATAGGTTATCAAGCTTGCTGACGTCATCTTCTAGAAGGTGCTGATGTGGCGCCCATTCAGCATTCATGCCCTGGTTCATGCCCATGAATCTGCCCACGAATTCAGTATTTTCTGCAGCACTTCAACTCGTTTCTGGCACTACGTAACCTGCACAAGAACAACGCAAAAACAGCCCAATTAAGTCCTTCAAATATATATATTCGATCAAAACAAGGACTAAAAACATAACCAAAATAAACACTTATCAAATTCCCCCTCACTTATCCGATGCTTGTCCTCAAGTATCTCAAAATTAAATAATCTTAAGTTCAAGTTTTCATCCTTAATTTCACGAAGTCTCAATAGTTCTCAATATGATTAAGCATCTAAATATGAGAGAAAACTAAGGAGCAAAAATAGATAAATGGCAAGACTAATAATTTAAATTTAAGACGACATTCTAAAACTCTAATAATCATTAATGATGCAAACCAAGTACCCTCACAAGGAATCGCTCATGTCACTCAAAGTGTTTAAGGGTAGAGAAAAATTACTCGAGCCAAAGCTAATTAGAGCATAACCATAAGCTTGTGTTTAAATCTAATCTCCACTACTAACTTGAATATGATGCAAAAATCAAGAGGTCTTAAATAAGGGTTGTAATGGGGCTAAGGTAAGGGTAGGATAAAGGCTGAAAATAAGGGCTAAAACTCAAGACAAAAAATCATCTCAAAAAATATATTCGAAACTGTTTTTTTTTCATTCGAACAAAAACTGCTCGACAGTGTACCCTTTTTTTTCATTTCGAACTGCACTGTTGTTTTTTTCTGGTTTTATTTTTCTGCAGACTCAAACAATTTCCTGCATTGTATATTCGAATTAATTCTGCACTGTATATTCGAACCAATTCTGCACAGTTTTTTTCTCTGCACAGTGTAATACACTGCTGCACTGCATTTATTCGAATCTGTTTTTTTTTTTTTGGAAGACGATTTTTGTCTTGAAAAAGGGAACAAAAATGATGGATTTGAGAAGGAAATTGGATTAGGCTTAAAATGTGGTAATTTTCAAGAAAAAGGCTAAGGCTCAAAGATTGTTTCACTAGGGGAAATTAATTAAAGGGAAGGTGATTTATTTGGGAAGAGAAGTGGTTAAACCTAGTGCCTCTATCATATTAAAGCATCATAATCAATCAATGTAATCTCAAAAAAAATTTTAAAACAAGTTCTAGAATGCAACTAATTTAGCTAGGCACACTCAAAGAAACAAAGAGCAAATATCATGCATGCTCATTAGGCTCAAAAACTCACAAATATGTCTTGTGTACTAAGGTAAGCTTCATATGGATTAATAGAGAAATAAAATGTCATATAAAAGATTAAAAATTAATCATGCCAAAAAATCTACCATGCAACCTAGAGTTTTCTAACAAGATAGATTCAGGACCATGTGAAAACAGTGAGACAAGGCGAAATTAAGGATTTAAACAAAGAACTTAAATTAATAAAATCAAGATTTCAAGCGAACAATGAATACGGATAAGCAAGATAAAAAAATTGATAAGCATATCTCCTTTAATTTTGACACGCGTCGTATAGTGTCAAAAATAAAACCTTAAACTCAAATAAAATAAGATTTAAAATAATATAGCGAGAGTAAGGGTCGATCCGCAGGGAATAGGAACTCTAACACCTTTCTTCTGATTTAGACCAATAGCCTGTAGAAAATAAAGGGGGATTTTAGAATAGTGATTTGAATGAGAAAAATATTAAAAACGTAAAAATAAATGTTGAGAAATAATTATGGATAGAAATAGCCTCAAGCCACGCTTTGCCACGACATCTTCGATCACTGAAGTTGATTTTTCTTCGACCTTCCTGCAGGTTACAGTCTACAAGGCCCAACCCTTGTAACTTACTTCTCGTTGGTAGATTCGACTCCCAGGGCAATCCTTGAAGTCAAACTTTTGTGAATTAGCCACGGCAATCGATGCTAACCCAGATCTGAGTTAGTGCTGGAGAAGCCCGTGCTCGGTTATTCGTCTCGATGAGAGTTGTTTCCGATTTCGATTCCCCTTAGTGGACCGCCACTAAGTTTGTTCTTAGGGAGTTGAATTGGCTACAAGCTTTTCCTCGTCCCCAACGATGGATCTAAACCACTTCAAGCCGATGCGCGCTCTCGGAATGAAACAATTGCGATGCCTAAAGATTAGGCCGATTGCCTAATCAACTTTGCAGAGAATCTAAAAAGGAATTGTCGAAGGATTGAAGTATTTTCCTAATCTCACGAGGTTTGTCGGGTTTGGCGTTGCTTTTGGCTAAAGGGAATTTAGTTAAGCATGGTTTGTGAAAAAACCATACTTAATAAAATAAAAAAATGGAGAAAAGAAAATGGAGAAAAAAATAGAGAGCTTTATTACTCAAGGAAGAAGAGAACAATGGAAAATGTTTGATGAATAATTCACCCCCAAAGAGGAGTATTTATAGTAGTTGAAAAACCCTAAAAACCTAAGATGATAAATCCTAAAATAAATTTAAATAAAATTACATAAGATAAATATCAAAGTTTTGAATTTAAAAGATAAAATTCGGATGATAGGCTATCTTGATAAGTGGACTGATAGGTTATCAAGCTTGCTGACGTCATCTTCTAGAAGGTGCTGATGTGGCGCCCATTCAGCATTCATGCCCTGGTTCATGCCCATGAATCTGCCCACGAATTCAGTATTTTCTGCAGCACTTCAACTCGTTTCTGGCACTACGTAACCTGCACAAGAACAACGCAAAAACAGCCCAATTAAGTCCTTCAAATATATATATTCGATCAAAACAAGGACTAAAAACATAACCAAAATAAACACTTATCAAATTCCCCCTCACTTATCCGATGCTTGTCCTCAAGTATCTCAAAATTAAATAATCTTAAGTTCAAGTTTTCATCCTTAATTTCACGAAGTCTCAATAGTTCTCAATATGATTAAGCATCTAAATATGAGAGAAAACTAAGGAGCAAAAATAGATAAATGGCAAGACTAATAATTTAAATTTAAGACGACATTCTAAAACTCTAATAATCATTAATGATGCAAACCAAGTACCCTCACAAGGAATCGCTCATGTCACTCAAAGTGTTTAAGGGTAGAGAAAAATTACTCGAGCCAAAGCTAATTAGAGCATAACCATAAGCTTGTGTTTAAATCTAATCTCCACTACTAACATGAATATGATGCAAAAATCAAGAGGTCTTAAATAAGGGTTGTAATGGGGCTAAGGTAAGGGTAGGATAAAGGCTGAAAATAAGGGCTAAAACTCAAGACAAAAAATCATCTCAAAAAATATATTCGAAACTGTTTTTTTTTCATTCGAACAAAAACTGCTCGACAGTGTACCCTTTTTTTTCATTTCGAACTGCACTGTTGTTTTTTTCTGGTTTTATTTTTCTGCAGACTCAAACAATTTCCTGCATTGTATATTCGAATTAATTCTGCACTGTATATTCGAACCAATTCTGCACAGTTTTTTTCTCTGCACAGTGTAATACACTGCTGCACTGCACTTATTCGAATCTGTTTTTTTTTTTTGAAGACGATTTTTGTCTTGAAAAAGGGAACAAAAATGATGGATTTGAGAAGGAAATTGGATTAGGCTTAAAATGTGGTAATTTTCAAGAAAAAGGCTAAGGCTCAAAGATTGTTTCACTAGGGGAAATTAATTAAAGGGAAGGTGATTTATTTGGGAAGAAAAGTGGTTAAACCTAGTGCCTCTATCATATTAAAGCATCATAATCAATCAATGTAATCTCAAAAAGAATTTTAAAACAAGTTCTAGAATGCAACTAATTTAGCTAGGCACACTCAAAGAAACAAAGAGCAAATATCATGCATGCTCATTAGGCTCAAAAACTCACAAATATGTCTTGTGTACTAAGGTAAGCTTCATATGGATTAATAGAGAAATAAAATGTCATATAAAAGATTAAAAATTAATCATGCCAAAAAATCTACCATGCAACCTAGAGTTTTCTAACAAGATAGATTCAGGACCATGTGAAAACAGTGAGACAAGGCGAAATTAAGGATTTAAACAAAGAACTTAAATTAATAAAATCAAGATTTCAAGCGAACAATGAATACGAATAAGCAAGATAAAAAAAATGATAAGCATATCTCCATCCCCTTCACTTAGATGCATTTTGTCCCAAAATGAAAAATTAAAATAAAAGAGAAGGAATAGGAAACTCCCTTATTTAACATCGGCTGCGACGGTGCAAACGAGTGAAGGTTCGAGTTCGACCGGAGGAGTGGCATGTGCTTGCTGCCATGTTCTCACTATGGTGATCGAAAGAACGAATGAGGCAAGGGGAGAGGGTAATCGCAGGAGATGGTATTAAATGAGAAAAATTTGACAGTGGGGTGGGTGTTTCGGCAAGCTGTTATGGAAGAAAAGAAATAAAAAGAGAAGAAGGGTGGTGCAAAAAGGCTGCGGCTTGGAAAAAAGAAATAAAATAAAGAGAAAAAAAAGGTGAAAGGGTGATTGGGGGGTTGACCGGGTAGATAAGGTTGGAATGTGTTTAAAATATGGGTTTGATTGGGTGGGAAAGGGATAAAATCCGAATTTTAAATTAAAAATTCAGCCCACAAAATCCTGATAGCTTCTCATCTCTTTATTCGATCTAAATTATCTGCAAATAAAAAAAAATCAGATAAAAATAGAATTCAAAATAAAAAAGATAAAAGGATGAGATAAAATAAATTCAAAAAGATAAATAAAATGAGATAAAAATAAATTTAAAAGTAGATAAGAAAATATTTAAAAATAAATATGAAAAATAATGAAGATAAATTTGAAAAAAGATAAAATCAAAATTAAAAGTCTTTAAACAGATTAGATAATTTCGATTCTTTTCTTCTTTTTTTTTGTTTTTTTTTTGTTTTTTTTTGTTTTTTTTAACTAAAAAGAGAATTTAAATAACATTAAATTATGGCAGTTTAAAATGGAATAAAATAAAATAAAGAAAAATAAAAATAATTAAAATAAAAAGAAATGGGTTGCCTCCCATCTAGCGCTTGTTTATCGTCGCTAGCTTGACGACCTGGTTCAGACTACAGGCATTGCGACAAATACTTCTTCCAGTTCTTGCGCTTTATCCAACTGAGTATTTCCCTACGAGAAATTTTGCGTTTATGGAGTTTTTTTATTGGAAAAATTTCTCTTTCACTCTTCAATTTATTTGGAGGTAATTTTAACTCCAAATTCAATTCCTGCAAAATGAAAGAAAACATTTTAGATTTTGATGGAATTAGGCGTAAATCAGAATGAACAGAGGAAACATTTTTCAACTCCTTAATTCCTTTGTCGTGATCCTTCAAATCCATGCACGAATCATCAGCAGATTTAATTTCTATAAATTCTTCAACGGCAGGCTCAATAACATCTATAAAATTTATACAAGCAACATTATCAGGATGTCGCATCGCTTTGTAAACATCAAATTTTGCGACCTCGCCATCGAACTCCATTGTAAGGATCCCGCTTCTCACATCGATTTTCGTATTTGCAGTGCTAAAAAATGGGCGGCCAAGGAGGATCTCGGAAGAATTATTGGCTCGGTCGTTTTCCATGTCAATAACATAGAAATCCGCCGGAAAGATCAAATCGTTTACCTTTACCAAGACGTTCTCCAGTAATCCTTCCGGGTAGATTATGGATCTGTCTGCCAGTTGTATGGTTACCTTCGTATCTTTCAAAGGCTCAGCAGAAAGTGAGTTATATAAAGATAAAGGCATAACATTAATTGAAGCACCTAAATCACACATGGCTCGTTTAATACCCACTTTACCGATTTTGCAGGGAATGGCGAACATACCCTGGTCCTTCAATTTTGGTGGCAACTTTCGCTGGAAGACCGCCGATACATGCTCTCCTAGATTAACCTTCTCAATTCCAATAAGACGACGTTTATTAGTACATAAATCTTTAAGGAACTTAGCATACCTTGGGATTTTTCGGATTACGTCGAGGAGTGGGATATTGATCTCTACTTTTTGAAACACATCTAAGATCTCCTTTTCTTCTGCTTGTTTGTCTCTTTTCATTAATCTCGACGGGAAGGGTGGTGGTGTAGCGTAGGGAGAAGGTGTAGGGGTTGGATCGGGCATACCTTTTCTAGTAGGGGGTGATTGTTTTTTTTCTTCTTTTTGTACGTCGTCTTCTTTAGCTTTAGGTTCGATGACTGTACCGCTTCGTAGAGTGATGGCGTTCACATTCTCTCTTGGATTAGGCTCCGTTTGAGAAGGTAATTTCCCTTTGTATTGTAACACCCCTTTCCCGGCCTGGTAGAGAACCGGGTCGTAGAGCGCTACCGGAAATGATGCGGAGATAGGAGACATAAATCCAAAAAAATTATTTCGGATTATTTTATTAATCTCTTTTAAGACTTAACACTTATCTTATTAACAACTTACTCAATTGGGGTCAATTTTAAATTTTTTTTTTTTCAAACTTAGGGACTAAATTGTAATTTTCACAAATTAAAGGTCTTTATCTGAAATTCGTAAAAATATACTGAAATTAAACTTACTAGTTATTAGCCTGTAAAACCTCATTACTATCGGAGATTATTTATCTACCTGATTAGACGATGCAATATTTAGTGACTATTTTGTAAAATATTCAAATCTATTTCTTTTTATTATCTTACTAAAATTCTTTACATATTTAAATGAGCCTAACAACTCACAAAAATCTTAGATTCCTTTCTAATCATTTTTATTAGAAAATTTTTCGTATCTATCATTATTATTGTTCTAACATTTATTTAATAGGACTTTTCTAGATTACTAAAATAAAACCACATTATTAAATTACACAACACAATTTATACAAAAGTTGGATCATATGCCACTTTACTAGGAGTTCATGAAAGATATCATACATATATGGTAGAGATGTGACTTGCAACTGCACCACACGATCAAAGGTTGGAAATCTATCAGGGTCCTGAAAATGCATGAGACACGTATGTTAGGCTTACATAGCCTAGTGAGGTAGTCATGATAGTGAATTAACAATAATATGAGTGTCATGATTAAATATAAATTAATCTAACTCATTTGCATGCTTCTATAACAGTATAGGCATAACATGATCAGATATCCATATCACTGACATAACATAATATAATCATATATCTTATCATAAACATGTCATAGTATAACATATCGAACACATATTATATTGGTACCATTGGATACGCGGATTCCCTGTACACCATATCATAAATCATAAATGAGCCGTAGCCCTGAGCCGTAGCTCCATATATCCCTTACACTTCCATCCTTTTTTTCTCCCACATATAGGCCGTAGCCCTGGACCGTAGTCCTCCCTTACATGGTGAGCTCGAATATTCCTATGGCATGCCAATTGTATCCAACGTCCATAAATACACATAATTTCACATAGTCCATGATTTTCAGATCATATCATATCAAATAGCAAGATGAGCCGTAGCTCCATATCAGATAATATTTCATATTATTTTCATATACATGTAGCATATTATAATCATTTTTAAGCATATCAAAATAATGCAGTGTACTTACCAGATGCAGATAAATTCATAATTAATGCAACGGGGCAGCACCGAGCCTACCCCTGACACGACTATACTTACATATCAAGACATAAAAATATCGGAATGACACCGTGTCACCCAAGACAAATGCATCTACACTCACCTTGACAGACCGGTGCTTTATTTTTATTTATTGGGCTTGAAAGTTGATCTGAATTGACCTCGTGTACTACGATAAAAATTAATTAAAATAATAAGACAATATCGAATATATATAAAAATATTAATCAAACTCGATACCGAAACTTAAACTAACTAGAGATTTGAGCTTACCCCGTTGTCGGTAGAAATTCGATATTACTATATCGAAAATATCGGACTACCAATCAAATACTGAACCCACCTATTAAAAACTCTTCAATTTGCTGTGCATTTCCAACATTTCTCTTCCCCTATTTATACAAGTTTGGCGTCAGACATCTCCCCCCCACCTCCATTTTTTTTATTCATTTATCTTTATTTTAGTGGCCAATTATCTATAAAAAAATAAACAAGTGGCAATTGCCATATGGCCTAGTGGATAATTGATTGGTTTTGGCCACCTACTGCACCACTTGCTTTCCTTTTTTTTTATTCAATTAATCCTAATGGTTTTGACACTTTCTATTGAATTTGCTTTACCTAACTAAAACTAATTTAGGTGGAAATGGAATAGCCGTGTAAGGCATTTGAGTGGAGTATGGGCGGCATTTTTATAATGCATAATTGCCAAATTGAATTGCCCTTTGAATTGTACAATTCATACAATAATGGCAAGTGGGCGGCTAGATAAAATGGGCAGCATGGTTTCTATCCACGTGGGTTTCTTTTTAATAATAATAATAATAATAATAATAATAATAATAAACTAAATAAATAGGTTTCGAACCTAATTTCTATTAGACCCGAATAATCTAATAATAATAAACCCGAATAATTAATAAGACCAAACAATTTATAGAACCGATATAAAATATTCGGTTATCGGAACCTAATTCCGACTAGACCGGTTTTTGGGATGTGACAACTCACCCTCCCTTAAAAAAATTCGTCCTCGAATTTTTACCTGAATCGAATAGATGAGGATATTGCTTTTTCATCGTGTCCTCAGGTTCCCATGTTGCCTCTTCCCTTCTGTGATTTCTCCACAAAACTTTAACCAATGCAACATTTTTGTTTCTGAGTCTTTTGATTTCTCTATCCAGAATCTGAATTGGTTCCTCTTCGTAAGATAAGTTAGGATTCAGCTCCAATTCTTCCGGCTCTAAGATATGAGATGGATCGGATCTGTACTTTCTGAGCATTGACACGTGGAAGACATTGTGGATTTTATCGAACTCGCTAGGAAGTGCAAGTCGATAAGCTACTGGGCCAATTCTTTCAGTAATTTCAAAAGGTCCAATGAAGCGAGGACTGAGCTTTCCCCTCTTTCCAAACCGAAATACTTTCTTCCATGGAGAGACTTTAAGAAAGACTTTGTCTCCCACATTATGCTGAATGTCTCTTCGTTTCAGATCAGCGTAAGCTTTCTGCCTATCAAAAGCTTGTTTCAATCGAGAGTGAATGATTTGAACCTTCTCTTCTGTTTCTCTGAGCAATTGTGGTCCCAACACCTTGTTTTCACCAAGTTCGGACCAGCACAGAGGAGTTCTACATTTTCTGCCATACAATGCTTCAAAAGGAGCCATCTGAATAGACGACTGATAGCTATTGTTGTAGGAAAATTCTACTAAGGGTAGGGATTTCTCCCAATTTTTCCCAAAATCAATAATGCAGGCTCGGAGCATATCTTCCAGAATCTACAAGGAAGATCGTAATTGATATAGGATACCTAGCTTATGTTTAAAGAAAGAAACTAACGAGGTTACCTGAATAACCCTTTCAGATTGGCCATCGGTTTGGGGATGGAATGCAGTACTGAGATGTACTCTAGTTCCCAATGCCTCATGTAAGGTTCTCCAAAATCGGGATGCAAACCGTGGGTCTCGATCAGAAATTATTGATGTTGGAACTCCGTGCAAGCGTATGACTTCATTGATATACAACTCTGCTAGCTTGGATAAGGTGAAGTCCATTCTTACAGGAAGAAAGTGAGCTGACTTGGTAAATCGATCTACGATGACCCAGATTGCGTTGTTTTTCTTTGGAGTCGGAGGTAATCCGCTTACAAAGTCCATAGTGATACGTTCCCACTTCCATTGTGGCAGCTCAATGGTTTGAAGAAGTCCCGTTGGTACTTTATGTTCGGCTTTAACCCGTTGACAAGTCAAACACCTTGCTACGAAATCTGTGATTTTACTTTTCATACCGGACCACCAGTAGATCTCTTTTAGATCCTTATACATCTTAACAGCTCCGGGGTGAATAGAAAAAGGGCTAGCATGTGCTTCACGCAGGATCTGGTTCCGAAGATCATCGTTGTTTGGAACACATATACGATTACGAAAGCATAACAAGCCTTCAGAGTTTATGGCAAAATCAGGGTCCGGTTCATCCTTGATTCGGGCTAAGATAGGTTGCAACTCCTCATCATCTTCTTGAAGTGCTTTAATCAGGGACACAATGGTCGATTGTACCCTGAGCTCGGCTAATAACTTGCCACGCTTCATGAGCCGAAAGTGAGCGTTTAAACATCTAGGAGAAGAAGTGGGCTTCCGGCTAAGAGCGTCAGCCACCACATTTGCTTTGCCGGGATGGTAATCAATTACCAGATCATAATCTTTCAAAAGCTCCATCCAACGACGCTGACGAAGGTTTAATTCTTTTTGGGTCAAAAGGTATTTCAGGCTTTTGTGGTCAGTAAAAAGATAACACTTTTCACCATAGAGGTAATGTCGCCAGATCTTTAGTGCGAACACAACCGCAGCTAGCTCAAGGTCATGAGTTGGATAATTAAGCTCATGCGGTTTGAGTTGACGTGAGGCATAGGCTATAACTTTACCTTCTTGCATCAAGACACAGCCCAGTCCTTGATGGGATGCATCGCTGTATACTGTGAAATCTTTTCCTGGTTCTGGTTGTACTAGGACAGGAGCGTGGGTGAGGATTTGTTTAAGCTGGTCAAAACTCCGTTGTTGGTCCACTGTCCACATGAAAGGAATGTCTTTGCGGAGAAGCTTCGTTAGGGGTGAAGCAATCAAGGAGAACCCCTTAACGAACCTACGATAGTATCCTGCAAGACCCAGGAAACTACGAATTTCTCCCACGTTTTTCGGGGGTATCCATTCGAGAATGGCTTGAATCTTCTTTGGGTCCACTTGAATTCCCGCGGAAGATATCACATGACCGAGAAAAGATACTTCGGTCAGCCAAAACTCGCATTTATTAAATTTGGCATAGAGCTGTTTTTCACGGAGGGTTTGGAGTACAATCCGAAGATGTTCTTTGTGAGTAACAGAATCTTTCGAATAGATCAAAATGTCGTCTATGAAGACAACGACAAATTTATCAAGATAAGGTCGAAATATTCGGTTCATCAGATCCATAAAGGCTGCAGGAGCATTGGTGAGCCCAAAAGGCATCACCAAGAATTCGTAATGACCATATCTGGTTCGAAAGGCTGTTTTTGAAACATCTGGTTCCTTCACGAGCATTTGATAGTAACCAGATCGGAGGTCTATCTTAGAAAAGACAGAAGCACCCTTTAGTTGATCAAATAGGTCGTCTATTCTAGGAAGTGGGTACTTATTTTTTATTGTTACTTTATTTAGTTGTCGATAGTCGATGCATAAGCGCATCGATCCATCTTTCTTCTTCACAAATAAAACCGGTGCTCCCCAGGGTGAGGAACTCGGTCGAATAAACCCCTTACTTTCAAGGTCTTGGATTTGGGCCTTCAATTCTTTTAACTCCATTGGAGCCATTCTGTATGGAGCGATAGAAATTGGAGTAGTTCCAGGTTGAACTTCTATCCCAAACTCAACTTCACGTATAGGAGGGAGTCCCGGAAGTTCTTCAGGGAATACGTCAGGAAAATCTCTTATTATGGGTATATCTTCAGGCTTTAGTTCCTTCGTAGATTCTAAGGCACACATGAGACTACTCTGACATTTAGATTTCATTAAGGTGATGCTTTCTCTACCTAGTCCACGGAGATATAATTTCTTTTTAGAACAATCTACCCATGCTTGATGTTCAGCTAGCCAATCTAGGCCAAGGATAAGGTCGAACTCATTAAAGGGTAAGACCATCAAATTGGCCGGAAAAGGAATTCCTTGGATTTTTAGGGGACAAGATCTACAGATCTTTTGGATTGCTACACTATCTCCTAATGGGTTTGACACAAGTATTTCGGAAGCAACATGATCACATTTTAAGGCGTATTTTTCAATCAAAGGTTCACTAATAAAGGAATGCGTGGAGCCTGGATCTATCAAAGCATAAACAAATTCAGAACCTAACTCCACCATACCTGCAATAACATCAGGGTCGTCTTCTTGTTCGCGGCCTCGAACGTGGTACATTTGGGCTGAGGTCTTTGGATTTCGGCTTCCTGAAGGAGCATTATTGTTGTGGGGCCTTCCGGAAGAACCAGACGGTGCTTGATTTATTCCCCTCCCTTTTACTGGAACGTTCTGGGAGGCTATAGAGGTAGGGGCTTGTGGATTTTGGGGGCATTGTCGGATGAAATGACCAGATTCTCCGCACAGGTAACAAGAACCTGACTGTTTACGACACTGTCCCAAATGTCTCTTTTGACAAAAATTACACAGAGGGATCTGAGAACTTTTGGCAGAGCCTCCTGTACTGTTTATTGAGGTCGTACGCGTAACAGTGGTCCCACCAGATGGAAATTGAGAGACATAATTAGAGTTAGGTAGCTGTTGATTGGCAGATGACCTTTGGTCCCATTGTCTTCCTCTTTTTTGAGATAGAGGAGGTTTAGAATCTTCTCGGAATCTTTTATCAGGCCGAGCTTGGTTTCCCTTCCTTCTTTCCGAGGCTCTTTGAGAAGCTTCAGTTGCAATGGCTCGATTCACCAGTATTTGAAAATCCTCGATTTCCAGAGCAACAAAAAGAGGACGTAATTCATCGCAGAGGCCATCTATGAACATTCTACATTTTTCTTTTTCAGTGTGGATGATATCAGTACCATATCTAGCGTATTTGCAGAAATCATGAATGTACTGCTCTACTGGCCTTCCTCCTTGCTTCAAATGGAGGAACTTTTTACGTCTTTCAGCGAGGTAATGCTCACTAATATACTTTTTACGAAACTCCTGGAGGAAAAATTCCCAGGTTACTTTATGTTCGGGTACAGTGAGAGTTACAGTGTGCCACCAGCTTTGTGCTTCATCTGCAATCAGGGCTAAGGCACACTCCAACTTATGCTCCTCGGGGCACTTTAGTTGCTTGTTGATTACTTTCAAAGTATTTTCTAGCCAATATTCTGCGATTTCAGGATTATCCAGATCTTGGCCAGTAAATGTATAAACTTGATAACGTTTTAGCTTATCTATTGGAGCTCGAGAGATCTGCTGAGCAGCTTCAGCAGATGAGGAAGGTGCTTCTTGTCGAAGAGACACCACTACTTGTTTTATCATGTCGGCCATAGACATCAAATAGTCTTGTTGAGCCGACAACATAGGTGGAAGATGAGGTGGATCATTCTGAGCCACTTGTTCGGTACTTGGTTCTGGCCTCACATTTTCCCCTCGAGTGGAAGAGGAATCATGATCGGGCTCATTTGTTTCTTTCCTAATAGTAGGAGCAGTCATTTTGGGTCTAGACACACATAAGAATTAAATCGTGTAAGTTGCAAGTCACAAAATACATATTTAATCAACTCCTAAGTGGCATATGAGACATAGACTCGTTAACGAATGCCTGGTTAGTCCTAGAATCGACTAAACTCTAGCTCTGATACCACAAATGTAACACCCCTTTCCCGGCCTGGTAGAGAACCGGGTCGGAGAGCGCTACCGGAAATGATGCGGAGATAGGAGACATAAATCCAAAAAAATTATTTCGGATTATTTTATTAATCTCTTTTAAGACTTAACACTTATCTTATTAACAACTTACTCAATTGGGGTCAATTTTAAATTTTTTTTTTTTCAAACTTAGGGACTAAATTGTAATTTTCACAAATTAAAGGTCTTTATCTGAAATTCGTAAAAATATACTGAAATTAAACTTACTAGTTATTAGCCTGTAAAACCTCATTACTATCGGAGATTATTTATCTACCTGATTAGACGATGCAATATTTAGTGACTATTTTGTAAAATATTCAAATCTATTTCTTTTTATTATCTTACTAAAATTCTTTACATATTTAAATGAGCCTAACAACTCACAAAAATCTTAGATTCCTTTCTAATCATTTTTATTAGAAAATTTTTCGTATCTATCATTATTATTGTTCTAACATTTATTTAATAGGACTTTTCTAGATTACTAAAATAAAACCACATTATTAAATTACACAACACAATTTATACAAAAGTTGGATCATATGCCACTTTACTAGGAGTTCATGAAAGATATCATACATATATGGTAGAGATGTGACTTGCAACTGCACCACACGATCAAAGGTTGGAAATCTATCAGGGTCCTGAAAATGCATGAGACACGTATGTTAGGCTTACATAGCCTAGTGAGGTAGTCATGATAGTGAATTAACAATAATATGAGTGTCATGATTAAATATAAATTAATCTAACTCATTTGCATGCTTCTATAACAGTATAGGCATAACATGATCAGATATCCATATCACTGACATAACATAATATAATCATATATCTTATCATAAACATGTCATAGTATAACATATCGAACACATATTATATTGGTACCATTGGATACGCGGATTCCCTGTACACCATATCATAAATCATAAATGAGCCGTAGCCCTGAGCCGTAGCTCCATATATCCCTTACACTTCCATCCTTTTTTTCTCCCACATATAGGCCGTAGCCCTGGACCGTAGTCCTCCCTTACATGGTGAGCTCGAATATTCCTATGGCATGCCAATTGTATCCAACGTCCATAAATACACATAATTTCACATAGTCCATGATTTTCAGATCATATCATATCAAATAGCAAGATGAGCCGTAGCTCCATATCAGATAATATTTCATATTATTTTCATATACATGTAGCATATTATAATCATTTTTAAGCATATCAAAATAATGCAGTGTACTTACCAGATGCAGATAAATTCATAATTAATGCAACGGGGCAGCACCGAGCCTACCCCTGACACGACTATACTTACATATCAAGACATAAAAATATCGGAATGACACCGTGTCACCCAAGACAAATGCATCTACACTCACCTTGACAGACCGGTGCTTTATTTTTATTTATTGGGCTTGAAAGTTGATCTGAATTGACCTCGTGTACTACGATAAAAATTAATTAAAATAATAAGACAATATCGAATATATATAAAAATATTAATCAAACTCGATACCGAAACTTAAACTAACTAGAGATTTGAGCTTACCCCGTTGTCGGTAGAAATTCGATATTACTATATCGAAAATATCGGACTACCAATCAAATACTGAACCCACCTATTAAAAACTCTTCAATTTGCTGTGCATTTCCAACATTTCTCTTCCCCTATTTATACAAGTTTGGCGTCAGACATCTCCCCCCCACCTCCATTTTTTTTATTCATTTATCTTTATTTTAGTGGCCAATTATCTATAAAAAAATAAACAAGTGGCAATTGCCATATGGCCTAGTGGATAATTGATTGGTTTTGGCCACCTACTGCACCACTTGCTTTCCTTTTTTTTTATTCAATTAATCCTAATGGTTTTGACACTTTCTATTGAATTTGCTTTACCTAACTAAAACTAATTTAGGTGGAAATGGAATAGCCGTGTAAGGCATTTGAGTGGAGTATGGGCGGCATTTTTATAATGCATAATTGCCAAATTGAATTGCCCTTTGAATTGTACAATTCATACAATAATGGCAAGTGGGCGGCTAGATAAAATGGGCAGCATGGTTTCTATCCACGTGGGTTTCTTTTTAATAATAATAATAATAATAATAATAATAATAATAAACTAAATAAATAGGTTTCGAACCTAATTTCTATTAGACCCGAATAATCTAATAATAATAAACCCGAATAATTAATAAGACCAAACAATTTATAGAACCGATATAAAATATTCGGTTATCGGAACCTAATTCCGACTAGACCGGTTTTTGGGATGTGACATGTATTCTAAGCGACTTACCGCTAAGGTCAACTGACTTATCTGTTTGTCAATTGCTTCAAAGTGAGCTTCGGTTCTTAGTTGAAATTTTTCTTGGGCTAGTGCTAACTTTTCAACAATTGACTCCAACGATGGCTTTTGCGGTTGATATTGTTGTGGTGCAATTGGTTGATAAGCTTGATTTGGCCTCTGGTTTTGCGCGTAACCGAAGTTTGCTTGGTTTCTCCACCCCGAATTGTAAGTATTTCCTATGGCGTTGGCTTGGGCGACATCATCTTCTTGAATCATCGGACAACAGTCTGTCGGATGTTCTGGACTGGTACAGATTCCACAAAGTCTAGTTGTTTTCCTCTTATCTGCAACAAGAGTTTGTACTATTTCAGCTAATTTATCGATTTTGTTTTCTAATGAAACTGTACTTACCTCGCGAACCCTTCGAGATGGTTCGTCAGACTGATTGAATCTTTGAGAGTTGGCGGCCATGGTTGATATCAGTGTTTTAGCCGCCGTTGGTGTCATGTTGACTAAAGCTCCGCCACTTGCTGCATCTATCACTTTCATGTCCATAGGCGTTAATCCTTCGTAAAAATATTGGAGGAGGGTTTGTTCCGACAATCCATGTTGTGGACAATTTGCACACAACTTTTTAAACCTCTCTCAATATTCATACAAGGATTCAGTTTCTCTTTGTTGAATACTTAGGATGTTGCGCCTGATTTCGCTCGCTTTTGCTGCAGGGAAGAACCTGTCAAGAAAAAGTTTAGCCATGTCAGTCCATGTTGTAACAGAATTAGGGGGTAAATCAAATAACCAATCTTTCGCTATATCAGATAAGGAGAATGGAAAAGCTCTAAGTTTGATTTGGTCATCGGATACTCCCTGTGGCTTTGTACTTAGACAAACCATGTGAAATTCCTTCAAATGTTTATGAGGATTTTCTGTCGGTAAGCCGTGAAAGGTAGGCAAGAGATGGATCAAACCCGTTTTTAGCACGAACGGTGTTTCGCCATTCGGGAAAGTTATACACATAGGTTGTTGGCCATCGGGCGCCTCATTCAGTTGACGTATGGTTTGATTTTCGTCTCCCATCGGATTGGGCTCGTAACTCGATTCTGCTTCGGATGTGATTTCAAGATCGCGTTCGAGTCTCTGTTGGCGTCTTTTGTTTTTCTTTTCCCGAAGTGTTTGTGCGTTCAACTTTCGGGCTAGTGCTTCGATTTCCGGGATGAGATCAAATTGTTCTCCCGGATTGCTCCTGGTCATAAATCAAATAAAATGATATTAGTAATTTGCCGTACTCCCCGGCAACGGCGCCAATTTTGACACGCGTCGTATAGTGTCAAAAATAAAACCTTAAACTCAAATAAAATAAGATTTAAAATAATATAGCGAGAGTAAGGGTCGATCCGCAGGGAATAGGAACTCTAACACCTTTCTTCTGATTTAGACCAATAGCCTGTAGAAAATAAAAGGGGATTTTAGAATAGTGATTTGAATGAGAAAAATATTAAAAACGTAAAAATAAATGTTGAGAAATAATTATGGATAGAAATAGCCTCAAGCCACGCTTTGCCACGACATCTTCGATCACTGAAGTTGATTTTTCTTCGACCTTCCTGCAGGTTACAGTCTACAAGGCCCAACCCTTGTAACTTACTTCTCGTTGGTAGATTCGACTCCCAGGGCAATCCTTGAAGTCAAACTTTTGTGAATTAGCCACGGCAATCGATGCTAACCCAGATCTGAGTTAGTGCTGGAGAAGCCCGTGCTCGGTTATTCGTCTCGATGAGAGTTGTTTCCGATTTCGATTCCCCTTAGTGGACCGCCACTAAGTTTGTTCTTAGGGAGTTGAATTGGCTACAAGCTTTTCCTCGTCCCCAACGATGGATCTAAACCACTTCAAGCCGATGCGCGCTCTCGGAATGAAACAATTGCGATGCCTAAAGATTAGGCCGATTGCCTAATCAACTTTGCAGAGAATCTAAAAAGGAATTGTCGAAGGATTGAAGTATTTTCCTAATCTCACGAGGTTTGTCGGGTTTGGCGTTGCTTTTGGCTAAAGGGAATTTAGTTAAGCATGGTTTGTGAAAAAACCATACTTAATAAAATAAAAAAATGGAGAAAAGAAAATGGAGAAAAAAATGGAGAGCTTTATTACTCAAGGAAGAAGAGAACAATGGAAAATGTTTGATGAATAATTCACCCCCAAAGAGGAGTATTTATAGTAGTTGAAAAATCCTAAAAACCTAAGATGATAAATCCTAAAATAAATTTAAATAAAATTACATAAGATAAATATCAAAGTTTTGAATTTAAAAGATAAAATTCGGATGATAGGCTATCTTGATAAGTGGACTGATAGGTTATCAAGCTTGCTGACGTCATCTTCTAGAAGGTGCTGATGTGGCGCCCATTCAGCATTCATGCCCTGGTTCATGCCCATGAATCTGCCCACGAATTCAGTATTTTCTGCAGCACTTCAACTCGTTTCTGGCACTACGTAACCTGCACAAGAACAACGCAAAAACAGCCCAATTAAGTCCTTCAAATATATATATTCGATCAAAACAAGGACTAAAAACATAACCAAAATAAACACTTATCAGTATTGCAGAAGGCCTAGCAGGCAAAGAGAGAAAGCTCCGGATAGAAAGCGACTTCCGGTCTTATCGATTCTCCAGCAGTTGGGTCCTCCCTCAACTGCTTGAGACGAAGTATGAGTGCACACGGTTGAAGATTGAAATACACATGCTCCCAGTTGGGATGATATGAGAGTTTGGTGATTCCGGCATTGTGTCATCCTTGTACTCGTCGGAAATATATATATATATATTTTCGACGAGTACGAGGCCGGAATCACCAAACTCTCATAGCACGTGCATCCATTTCTTCACGTAATCAAAGGTTGGTCTTCGGGTTATATCGTACACTAACACTGCACCTACTGCTACATGAGATCCTGGATATCTCATAATCGTTTAAACCTTAATTATATTGGATTGTTATATATAAAAAAGTATCTTTTCCTGTCTTCCTTTTTGTTCTCGTATGCATGTCTGACCTCTTAATATTTTAAATTATTTGGCTAAACGGTTATTTTGCACTTAAGTTTAGCCTAAATTAGTAATGTTGTCCCTCGCACGAAAACACGTTCAATTAAGTTTTTCAATTCGCACATTGTAATAAATTAACCCTTTGATTAACGTTGACCGATATGGTGCTGATGTGGCATTTAACGGTGCTGATGTGTCCACGATGCTAACATGGCAATGCATGTGTGATGATGACGTGGCAGAGGGGCTAAATTGAATTTTTTGTCGAGTTTAGGGGAATAATTCATTTTAATTGAAAGTTTGATAACTTATTTAATATTTAAGCTAAAAATAAAAATTATTAAAATTATTAAAATTTTAAAAATGGATAAATAATTTGTTTAAATTTTAAGTTAATTTAATCGATTTATTTAGTTTTTGAATACAGTTAGATAAATAATTTGGTTTTTCAAGTTGAACTTTTACCAGTAGTATATACGAAAAATTGATTAACAAATTAATGTATATATCCTTTGGGTTCATAATAATTTTAAAATAAGCAAAGTCAAAAATCTTAAAAAAAATAAAATATTCTTCAATTTAAAAAAAAAATCATAAACTTAATATAAATAAAACATGGATAAATATTCTATACAGAGGCGGTGAAAATTAAAAATTTCTACAAGCGTCTTAGTTTTAGGATATATGGAGTTAGTTTAGGGTATAGTATTTAGGGGTTCAGGTGTATGGGTTAGAATTTAGGGATAATTGTTTTAATTTAAGGTTTATAATTATAATTAAATGAGTATATACACCGGCGGGTGCAATTGTAAGTTTGGGTGAGCACATGCCCACTTTAAAACTTTTTAAAGTTCAAACATTTCATTTTATTTTTTAAAATATTTATGAATTAATTTTTAATTTTTTAAATTTTTATGACTTGTGATCACCTTAAAATTTTTATAATTGTGCCCACCTCAAAAATATTTTAACTTGTATCTATCTAAAAAAATATTTTTGAATCCGCCACCTGAATACATTAGAAGGCAACTTCCGGATAAGCACACCATAACCGAATAATTTGAATAGCGGTGGTTTGACCACCCAAGCTCGACACAAATCCACAGCCGCAAACAACAAAAGTCTAAACCATGTATGGATAAAGACAACATGTTCAAATATTCCTACACGCCCTAATCTTCTGTTAGAATCATAAACATTGTAATTACATAAATCTTATATTAATTAAATTTTTAAACCTTAAAATAACTCTATTTGTAGAATTTTTTTCACCGTCAATATATAAAATAATAATTCTTTTTTATTTACTCTTATAAATTAATTTAGTTGTGCTTTATATTTGTCGATGTTGTAACAAATTCCTATTTATTTTAGATGAAATAAAATTTTACTTATAAAAGAATTGTTTTGAAATTTTTATTAGAACTGTTATAATTTTTAGATGAAAATCACAAAATTAGGTATAATTTTTATTTTATTGATAATAAAAAATATTATGTGATTCAAAATAAAGATATTTAGAATAAAATAAATTGATATGTAACAACACTTGTAGCATAATTAATAACATAATAGAGACATTTTTGAAGATATTGATATTTTTTAAATAGTGTAAAGGTGATTATAATATAGTATCTGTTTATAGATATTTTTAATCTTTTGACAATGCACACGCACGTTGCAGATAAACTGATTTAAACTTGAGTCTACTAAAATGAACAACATCCACTTTTCCACTGGAAATACTTGTTGGGTTCAAAGGTATTAATATTATCTATGTTTAAAAGTTATCATCCCATTTAACTTTAAAAATTAAATTTTATAAAATATGTGATGTAAAATAAAAAAAATAACAATTTAATTTTTAAAATTATATTTTTAAGAAATTAAGAGAAAGGGAAAACATAATGTGAATTTTAAAAGTCGTTGATACTTTAATGTGACAATTTTAAAATATAAATGTAACAAATATACAATTAATGTAAATAATTCTACAAGTAATGTTTATATAGGCCATGTTTGGTAAAGAGAGATTTGGTGAAAAATTAGAGATTTAAGGCATAATTAGAGGTTTGACCAATTATTTTATTTGTTTAAATAATCTAACAACTATTAGCTATCGATTAATTTTACCAAACAACACCGTATTAAATGCATAATTCGCTAATTGCGAAACAACACCGTATTAAATGCATTTTTAAGAATGTTTTAGAAACTTATAGTATCATCAAAACGATACTTATAAAATTATTTTTATATTTAATATTAGAAACTGGTTGAAGATTATGTTACAAAAAAGGAAGTATACAAATTAATTAAGTGGGAGATTTTTTTTTCTGTCTGGGAAAGAAAAGGAAAATTTGAAAGATTCCATCTCCAAAAAGTAGCAAAGAGTGATGGGAAATTTCTTTAAAAAAAAATGGAGGGGAAATAATTGGCGAGAAAAAATATCGGTAAAGGAATCAAAGATATTTTCATTTGATTCGATAAAGCTAAGAACCCAACGAGAAAGTCAAGTTCTGCAAATTACATGTGATTAAGGATTTATATATGAAATTAAGCTAAGGAAATCTCTAAGAACGCTACCTTAGATCCACCTTGTTTGAACCAATCAAGCACCGTCGGCAAAAAAGCTTCGAATCCTACGGGTTAGATCCGTCGCCATTGCACGACGCCGACGAGGCACTCATCATCTTCTTAAACTCCTCGAAATTGACGTTACCATCGGAATCCGAATCAACGGATTGGATCATCCTAACACAATCATCGACCGAACACGTCATCCCCAGGCGGTTCAAAACCTGATGCAGCTCGGTGGCCGAAATCAGGCCGTTCTTGTTCTCATCGTATAAATCGAACGCCTCTTTCAGCTCGGAATTAGCGTCTCCGGCTTCAGAAGTGGCGGACCAGAAGGAGGCGAATTCGTCGAAGTTGATGTGTCCGTCTTTGTCTTTGTCGACGTCTTCCATAACGCGCTTGAGCTCCTCCTCCGAGTAGTTGGACCCCATTGCCTTCAACACATCGCGGAGCTCCTTTATGGAGATGTTTCCGTCCTTGTTGACGTCGAATTGGTCGAACACCCTCTTGAGTTCTTCATTGTTTGGAATGGTGGCGGCGTTGCCGGCGGTCGTCGACATGGTATTCTGGGAAATGCTTAGGAGAAAGAAAAAGGGGGAATATGAAGGTCGGTTAGTAACACAGGGAGGGCGGTAGGGATTTATAGGCGTAAAAACAGGAAAAACAGCCAAGGGTCCACAATAACCGCTAATAAAATTGGTCTCTATAAAACTAAAATTAACTGTGTGGATATTATTTATTCTTTATATAAAAAATTATGGTAAAATTGAAGACGTTTTCACTTAAGTATCAATCTTATTTTTATCAACATCCGTAAAAATTTATTTTCCAATCTATCATTCTTACAGAACTCAACAGATGTTCCATAAAAAATAATGATATTTATCAAAATACGGGTTCAAATGCTTTGTTTACAAGTGCATGTATATTGTCAAAGGATTAAGAATATGTATGAACATATACTACCTTATAATTATCTTTAGACCATTCAGAATATGTATTATCAAACTATGCAAAATTTTAATATATAAGAACATAATTATATTTAATATTTGTTTGAATAGTTTGTTCATTATCATATTTTGCATCTATTGATATTAATTACATTATAAAAATTATTTTTTAATATAACATTATTAAGCATATTTGAATGATTTATATATTAATTTCTTATTCATATAATTATGTTTTAATAAAATGTAAATGGTATTGAAGTATATGTATTAATCTCATATATTCGAAGGAAAAATAATTATTTAAATGATATATGAAAATATGTTTTACTTCAAAAAGCATATTTAGATTATTAGGATACTTTTTATAATTGTTAAAGATAAAAGAGTCTTTACAACTCTTATGCCAAATCCTCTAAACTCAAAAATACTCTTTTTTATTTTATTTTTTTTTCAATTTGAGAGGTTCCACCTCAATTTGTTGTTACAACCATCTATCTACCAAACATCTAAATTAATGAATTTAACTTATCAAACATCTAAAAATGATTTAAACATCTAATTTTAACTTAAAACGATGTTTACTAAACAAAGCCTATATGTTAATATGAATTTTGATTTAATGCCTAGAGTGATACATAGAATTTGATTTAGTGTAATCATATATGAAATTTCATTTGAGTATAATGTAATATTTGTATTCGGTTTTAAATTTGACTAAATTCACGCATATATGTAAACTAAACAATTCAAATATATGTCATCTAAATGAACACACCGTTCTTTACTACAGAAACCACAATTTTAAGTTCAAAGTTATATCTTCTTTTACATATAAGAGTTTAATATTGTACATGAGAGTAGTTGATGTTAACTTAGCTTGAGTAAAAGTGAAGAGCAAAGTACATGAGAGTAGTTGATATTGTACAGAAACCACAATTATGTATTCGGTTAGGGTAGATTAAGTAGCTTGGTTAAAAAAATTCCAAATCGAACCGGTTAATTTAGTTTAATAATATATTATTTTATATTGATTTAATATATATATATAATATAATACAGGGAAGAAGAGTGGAAAAAAAAAAAGAAGCGGTTGGAAGCCGCGTAATGATCCAAAAGCAGGCGTGTTCAGGGGAATTGATTTGGGACTGAATTTTAGCCTTTGGATTTCATTGATCGGAGATGGCAGTACAGACGCGGTTTGCACACGCCATTTTCTCCACTTCCGTACGGCTTCACCGTGATAATTTATTCGCCGAAATTCACCGATGAAGAATAATTTATGGTCAAGAGAAGTATCTTTGTAAAAAAAAAAGAAAATTTTTTCTAAAAAAAATAAATTAGGGTTGAGAAAATAGTAATAAATTTTAATGTGAAAAATCGGGCAAAAGAAGATAGAATATAATTATAAAAAATCGGAAACAAATGCGATTTTTATGTAGGATTAATATCCTATACACTGGCGGTGGAAACTGAAAGTTTTCATAAGCGCCTTAGTTTTAGGGTATATAGAGTTAATTTAGGGTATAAGGTTTAGGGGTTTATGTGGAGGGGTCTAGAATTTAGGATAGTTGTTTCAATTTAAAGTTAAAGGTTATAATTTAAGGTTTAGTTTTTAATGTAATATGGTAAGGATTTAGGTTTTAACCTATAAACCCTAAATTATAACCCGAAACCTTAAATTGAAACGACTATCCCTAAATTCCAACCCCATACACCTAAACCCCTAAACCACATACCCTAAACTAACTCTCTATACCCTAAAATTAAGGCGCTTGTGGAAACTAAAAGTTTCCACCGCCTGTGTATAGAATATTTACCCTTTTATGTATATATTTTTCTAAGAGATTATAATTTTTTTCTCGATTAGGCCTCAACTCATTAGTTGACCGGAAGGACATATCTATCTTTTAACGGTAACAACCAAGTGACAGAGACAGGAGAGGGAGGCGGGAGAGACATGGAGAAAAGTTTAAATAAGGGGCGAGTATGTTGTGCAATAGGTTTAAGGTACGGTTTAAAAATAATAAATTTTAAAATTTGTTCACGAACTTAAAATATTGAGCTTTTAGATAATATTTTAAGTTGTTTTTTTCGTAATTTTTTTATAAGTATCGATATTTACAAAACAAGTATCTACTTGTTTTTTTTTTTCCAGAAGTTTTTGGACAAAGTATCAATACTTGTCAAAAATCACGGGAAAAATCAACTTAAAATGTTATCTAAAAGCCTAACATTTTATGTTTTTAGAAAAGTTTCAAAATTTACCGTTTTTTAGCAGCACTTTAGACCTAATGTACGTTAGACTCCCCCATAAATAAGGGAGGAGAGTGGGTATTTTTTTTATTTAACCATTGGTATTCGATCTATTGGTCGACTAATCTAAAATAAGTTTTGTAGAGGTTCATTACATGGGCGATCTTTTCAATTTAATATTTTTTATTTACAATATCAAAATTCAAACATTTAATCTTATTTAATAAATTTAACGTCTTATCTTATTGGAGTAGGATTCTTTTATGCATTCTCATACACAATAGTACACAAACTCAAGCCCAGTTCAATTTATTTTAAGCCCATTTACGGTTTGAAGTCCTAAGCCGTTAAACTAACTGTTTGCTTTGTTGGAGAAAACAGAGGTAAAAAAGATCAAAGAAAGGGGAAATCGACAACCAAACCGAAACAAACCAGTTTAATATATAAAACTTGAACTAAGTTCAGGGCTGGAACGAAGTTGGGGTAAAATATAAATTTTGAAAGGTATTAGCACTACTTTTCCATCTTCCATTCCCAGATTAGCTCCATATTTTGGCTTTCAATCTCAAGCATATTGTAGTCGGAATTCGATTAATTTAAATTTGATAAATCTCGACTGTAAAGTGTCAAATAACACAAATCTGTTCAATCGAAACTTAAAATGATTTAAGCTCATTTGGCTCGAAAAACAAACTGGAAAATAAGTACATAAGTATATTGACTTTTAAAGCCTCTAACTCTTGACTCTCAATTTTTTGGTCTAATAACAATTAAGGTTCCTAAAAATTAAAATGATAATCAAATTAGTTTTTAACCCTTGATTTCTGGAAGTAAATATTTAATAGATCTATAATTTTTTTTTGAAATTAGACAATTTGGCCCATTAATATTTAATCCTATTTGTATTCCTACTGGAGACAAGTCTACACGGTAAATGAGAGGAGTAATTGTCATGATTTAATCACATTTTAAGTCATTGATACTTTTGAAATCATTGTGTCTCTAGTAAAATCATCTAGTTTACGACTTTATAAGTTGAAATTAACGAAATAAAGCCCACTCATTTTTCTAGTTTACTGCACATTGGTTAGAACACGCTCACCTGCTTGGCTGCTTCACTTCCTTCCCCTTAAGTTCCAAGTTCAGGACCACCCAGAAGCGTTGCTTTCGCCTAGATTTTTTCGAACGTTTCTAAAGCATAGGTTTCCATGTCAACATTTAATTGATTTGATTCATCCATGGATCTAAATTCTAAAGATCTAAAACAAGAGTAGGTCCTGAAGCCCCCACTTCCCAACGGTAAACACCACCAAGATTCTCTACTCAAACTCCAATTAAATCAAAGCAAACACAAATCGCCATACGATAACATAATAGATCCACTACAGAACAAGCAATATAGCACAGAAACAGAAGTAGATATTAACCACCAAATTTTATGCATAATTAGCCTCACATTCTAGCGGCGGTGAGGGCAGAAAGTGACCAAATAGTTGCCCCGAGAGCAAGTCGCAATGCTGGTGGGATCATCGTAGGCATAAGAATAAGCTTTGGGGCAAGCGGTCTTGAAGATCTTTGAATAAACCGTCGGCTTACACGACTGCGGGCTCCCAAAGCTTCCGGTGCAGCAGTAGCGGGGAGAGTTGAAAGCGAAACACGCGCTCTTGCAAGCCACCACTCGCTTGTTATGCCCCGCCCTCACTTGTAAAGCCACCGGGCACATCAGATTCAAGTCGCTAACGCACCCGGCGTAGCTGCATTTCCCGGTGCCTTTGAAAGGAGTTATCGACATGGCTATGTTGTAGCCGTCGACCAAGCTGACGTCGTAGAAATCCTGTTGTGTCCCGAGGGTGATTTCAGCCAGAGTGGCGGGTGGAGTTCCTCCGATACCGTTGCAGTAGAGTGAGCCGCCGCAGTCCCCGGTTGCGCAACGGCCGCGTCCGGCAGCGTCGAAGGAGCATCCATGGCGGCCCCAGAAACGACCCGACCAGAGAGGAGGTAGATTCAAGGAGTAGGCCTTGTTTGGTGGAAGCTTGAAGCCGCCGCGTGCTAGGAGTGGCTTTCCGGCGCTTGGCTGGATCCCGGGCCAGACTGGGTGCGGACACTTGTTGTAGAGTGTTAACGTTGTCGCCGACACCTCAACTGTTAACGGTCAGAAAAGGAAACCCTTTCAATCTAAGACATGTTTGCTTTAACCAGATGAAAAATAGTAGCAATGTAAGAGATTTAGTTACCTGAAGCGTGGGAAAGGAGAAGAGTGAAGAGCGTGAGAGTTAAGACAGATCTCAGCATTGTAGCCATGGCTGAAACTTTTGGGGTGGTTCAAGGGACAAGAAGGAAGACAGGTCAGGAAGTGGTTTGAACTTTGAACTTTGAACTGAAGTGAGTGAAAAAGAAACTAATAAACCTGACCATCGAGTAAGGAATAACCATGGTTATGGTGTTACTTTTATAGATAAAAAGATACCGCTCTAGGGTTGTTTTGGGCCTTTGGCCTAAACAAAACGGAAGTGGAGATTTGAACTTTTGGGATAATATCATGTTTGAATTTTGATTCTTATACTTTTAAAATAACAATGTGATATATATTTGGGTAAACTACATAAATAGTTTCTCGACTATGCTTTAAATATCTTTTTAATCCTCCGACTTAAAAAAAGTAATAGACTGGTCATGTGCACATCCGTCGACTATCAGAAGTTACAAACTAATCTCCGAACTTAAAAAAGTAACAGACTAGTCCGGTGTCGTTAAAAGTTTAATGTCTAATAACGTGGTAGTTAAAAAAAGACATAACATTTATGGTTAGTTTAGGTAATATTTAAAAGGTTAGAAATTTTGAACTTAAAATGCCCCCATATAATTTAAAATGTTATATATTTTGATAACATTCTGGGTTTGCAACTTAAAATGTTATCTTACGCGCAATTTAAAATGTTACATATGTACAAACTAAATATTATATTTTTAATAATATTTTCAATTGCGTGTTTTTAAAAATGTTTTCAAATGATATTTTTTAGATTGTATGATAAAAAAACAGTTGTTTGATAAAAAAAAGGCTGTTTCAGTTCTCGAGGTAATCAGCCATCGATCATGGCCATCTGATAAAATAAAATGTTGAAACTTGTGGTGTGATTGAAGAAATACTCCCCATCAGGCCACCACTCACCAAACTATACAACAAATATATTTACATATTCAATAATTTTATTTATGAATTGCAGTAGATTTTGATTTGTACGGTAGGGATTATTTCATTTATTTGTATGATGAAAAGTTGGGTGGATGCATGCAGCGGAAACACGCGCTTAACAAATCTAAGATAAATATTTTAGAGTTTGCTCATCGATCGAAGATTCTTTTTTAAACAAAGATAATTGCACTGGAATGGTTGTCTTGTAATGAAAAGAACAAAGATCTCCGGTTGTATTAAAGAATAAGTTAACAATTAATTAAAATTAGTAGTAATTAATTACTTAATGAACACAGTACAGATCTGATGCAAAGTGCATAGGAAAACGGGGTGGGAGGAAGTCAGTCTGTCCACATAATTAAAATCTTTAATTACTTTTTATTGGAATTTGTACTTAAAACATTAATTGCTTATTACCGGATGTTCTTCATTTCGAGAATTTTGATGCAAAATTAGTGATTCTTTGTTTTTCTAAATTTCGTGTTGACAACAAGGCTTCTCATCGTTGCTTTTCTTCTCACCCAGTCAAATCATAATTATTAGATTAAAACATCACAATTTTTTTCCCTTCCAGTTTTTAGTGATTCGCTCTTATTAATTCAAATCGACTCGTGTCGCATACTTAATTTTAGTGGGTGAGTTTCACAACTGAAATTTTTTATATGGTCGGATCTTAAGGTTGGAGTTGGGAGTCTACTTTAAAATTTTAAAATATTTGAATGTTTCAATTAAATTTTTCAAAAATTTTGATGGGTTTAATTTTAAAAAATTAAAAATTTTAGAGTCAAAACTAAATTTTTCAAAAAAATAATACTTTAAGATAACTTTTTTTAGAATTTTAAGGAGGGTACCCAATTAAAAATATTCAAAAAATTGAAATATAATACGAATATTTTAAATTTTTGAAGGGGCCAAATTGAAAATTTTCAAAATATTAAAGACTAAACAATAGAATTTCAAAAGTTTGGGCGGTCTGGGTTCCCACTGGCCCATTATCATCGACCTTTGATTTTCTGCATACATAACAACTCAAACTTGAGATCCTACTTAATCGGTGCCAAGCTGCTTACCACTTGGACCAACCCCATTGGTAAAAACATCATAATTATTAATAATTGTATGGAAATTACTTGTTATTTTAATAATTGTTGTCATGACACTCAAAATGGGCCATTAAGTCTAACCATAGTGAATTTTTTATCAGTCCAAATATAAAAAATGACCAATTAACTCATAGTGGGTTCTAGCCCAACGTTGATATGGTTTAGAGGCATTCGAGAGTTATTCAGGCTTAAAAAATAGAGGTTGTAAAGAAATTGGGCATTCTAAAATATAAGATCGAAAAAATACATATACAAATGCACTTGTATCACGGGATGAAGCTATAACAATACTCATAGGGATTGAACTCAACAAATGATACCGAAAAGGAAAGATTTATCTTAAAATATTTGAGTTTGACCATTTTTTACGAGGTGTGTGTTTGATCAAAAGCTTATATTATATAATAATTAGTTAATAACATATTATCAAAAATCTTAAATTCCGTGTCAATATTTTATTTACTAATCGTACATAAAGCTATTACACACCGTTGTTAATGAGACGTTAACACAGTGTAAATGAGCAAAACTTGAATGAACAATAATATATTGTATAGCCAAGCCTAGCTGTTCAAACTCTATGCGTGATTCATCTGTTTTATGCAAATCAGATCTTGAGGAGATTCGAAATGCAGTATATTGGTAGCATTAATTGTAGTCTTGTATTCCCGATGAACCTGAGAATACAGCAAAAAAAAACATTGGTAGCGTCGTATAGAGCTCGGGGTCTGGTTTTAGCTGAAACATCGGCCTATGTTTCAGGGTTAGACTTAGGGGGTAAATCCTTTTAGCTTTGGTCAACATATGGGTAAGTAAGTCAAAAGTCACTAAACCAATCTCGTTTGGGTTACTGTGGTTGGGTGCTATGTGTACGTAGACCTTGTAGGATCAGTTACCATTTTTCATATGCATAATCGCTTAGATTCCGCCTCACTTTGACCAGTGACCTCATTCAGTGGTGATGTTACTCTTTCAGGATTCGAGTTCGAGAGCAACGTAGTTTGCACGATATATATATTTTCAAACGACTAAAAATAAATATTATATACTAAAATTCGAATCGCAACTTCTAAACAATTCATTTGTATTTGAAAATGTGAGTTCAAATATTTAAAGGTACATTTGAGGAACGTGCAGATATCCAAAGAGCACAATTCAAATTTATATTCTTATATGTTTTGTATAATGCATTTGCAATTTTGCATAGGTTATATTTCGGTTTTGAATCTATAAAACGATCAGAATGTGACAAAACTTTTAGAGACATCCATAACTAAATATCTAAAGAGAAAAACACTAGATTATATTCTCGTGAAACATTTGGATAAATTGAGTCGAGAAAAAAAAACAATTCTAAAACTTATATATTTATTATTTAAGTCATCTTTAAAATTCGAACCTAAATTTTGTTATTAAAATCACACATCTTTTTGATGTTTCATTTTATGCTCCAGCATTAAAAAATTAAACCTAATTTCTAAAACCTAATAAAAACTAAATCATATACCTTAGACTTTAAACTCTAAATATTTACTCTGAATCTAAACCTTAAATCTATTTTTAATGTTGTGGCATATATAAATGGACAAAAAATGAGATTTATAGGGTAAAAATCCTCTCTCTTAATCATACCCCATTCTAAAAATCACTTAAAATTAAAATTTAAACCATAACCCTAATTTCTACATCCTAAACCAGAAAACCATACACCCTAAAAGTACATTCTAGCCCTAATTCATAACCCTAACCACAACTCCTAACCTTAAACTATAAACTCTAAAACCTAAACCCACTATTTTAAACCCCGAATTTATATTCTACATTCCTTCGGTAATTTATCTTTCTAATTTCAGTACCACATTTCTAAATCTGTAATAAAAAGAACAAAAATTCTCTACAACCAAAATCAAAGTCACTTCAACATCAAAGTCATGCATATCCAATTCCCATTTTCATGTCCCTTATCATTTCAACATCATCACAGTCTAAACAAACCTATCAATTTCAGAACCCTTTCATTGGGGGAACCAAAGACAACCCATCATTCTGTCCACATTACTCTCTTTGTTTTTAATGTCGTCTTAGTCTTTGAATGTGTTGCGTGGCACTAGCATGGTCCAAATGCATTTCAAGGCAACCCTTCCTTCATATGCCCACAATTTTCCAATTGCCCCCATTCCATGAAATGTAACATCATAACAACAATAGTAATAAAACACAGTTCCCAATTCCCAACAAAAAAACTACATTAACCTAAACATTACCCTACATAGCAAATTAAGTAAAAACACGTCTTCGTTGGTTATTAGTTCTTCAAAGGAAGGAACTCGAAAAACTGGTGATTCGGACCGTTGTTGACTGTTGCCGGCGCGGTTGCGACTGATATCTCATTCTCCTTTTCGCTCGAGTTATCGGAACGGAGAGGGAATAGTTGCAGGGTTTGAGAGTCGTCCCCGGAGGTTACAGCTTCATGATGTCTAGCAAAGTTGAAGTGGTCAAGCACATATGCATTGTGCCTGCAAGGGGATTTAAAGATGTTGAGGTCATGCGTCTTGAAAAAGTGGTGGTGCTTCGGATCCATTGGTCTGATCGTTGGTGGGCCGATGGCGGTGGTGGCAGTGCTAATCGCTGCCGTGGGAGTAGTAGAGCAAAGACTAGTACTACCAGGGCTAGGACTAGGAGACAGGTAAGGGAATTGCATCTTGTGATGCTGCCACGTGTCATTCCTTTCAACAAAGTTCCTCCTCTGCTGCAATTCCCCTTCCTCGAATTGGATCCATCCATCTGCTCTACATTCTGACACTGCTGCCTTTGCTGCCATTTGTATTGAAGCAGATTCCTGAATACAGTAAATAATACTATCAAATATCTCATGGACAAAATCATCACAAAATAATTTGCAAACATATAAACATAATAAGTATACATTTTAACCAAAAAGTAAATAAATTATATTACCAGAAAACAAATAATACCAAGCTGTAAACTGTATATATACGGTGACATCAAGGCTGGGGACACTTCTGTTTTTATTAGGAACACAGGTTTTTACATTCCATTCAAATCAAAGAACAGATGGTCCAACTTTCCAAGGCTGATATAGGCTGTATGGGGTGACAAATTGTACTATCGGGGTGAGCACAAGTCTTTTCACTGTCAGGGTAGCCAATTTCCATAGAATATATATATGGAGAGAGAGGGGGGTGCTCAAATCAATACCTAGACTGAATGCCATGAATGCATATCGAGCACAGCACCCAAAAAACTCAGCTCGTTTCATTACAGCAGCCCCGACAGAAGGGAAGGAATGCAGCTTTTAAGCCCTTTTCATTCCCCAACAATTCATGGTTATATAAAGCCTTGACTCTAATCCTCATTCATGTTAATGTAATCCGGTTTAAGAACTAGAACCCTGATTAGGGTTTGCGTTAATTCTACATCAAGGGCTGTTGGATTACTTTTATGAAAATATTGCATGGACATGTCTATATTGATTATTGACCATGAGAAAGACAAAGGAAGCAAAAGGTAAAGAGAGAGAGATAGATATATAGACCTCTGCTAGTGTACTGCAGTTTGTAGGGAGTGCCCAGTTTTTGGTCTGATCTGCTTCATAAGCTGTCCTATTCGATTCTGCAGAGAGACATAAAGAAAAACAAAAAAGAATGCAACTTTACTCTCTCGAACAAACAAATCCAATGGTGAAAACCAGAAATAACATTCATTCCCTAACAACAAATGGAATATTAATGCAAAAAAGAAAATAAAGTAAACCTAACTTCTCAAAAGAAAACAAACTGTTGCGGCAAAAGTCCATTCATGTGCAACACATGATATGCAAAGCAAAAGATGAACATTATTGTATGTGGCATTGGATAAACATAACATGATTTACCTGAATCCTTTCTTTCGAAGGTGTCGGGTTCATCTTGTGCTGATTCCATTTGCCTGCGTCGTTTCTGGCGTTCCCTTGCCTTGTGGTTCTGGAACCAATAGAACACATTCTTCCCTTCAATCTTACCATATCTACGGAGCTGCGTTGTTATGTGCTGAATCTGATCAGCCGATGGGGTTCGAGTGCCTCGTCTGTAAAGATCTTCAAGTATTCTCAGCTGCTCCGGCGTCGGATTCCACCTCGAGCTCACCACAACAGCTGGTTGCGTATTGAACTCCCTCTTGTTTTGGTCTCCCATACCTGAAAAAAAAATAAAGGCTCAACAAGCATGCATATATAAACCATGAAAACAATGAAGAATGCGAAGAAGAAGAAAAATAACGTACTTAGGTGATGATTTAGTGCAAAGAAGTCGGAGCCATTGATACGGCTAAGACAAGGAGAGGTGCTGGGAGAAGACATTGGCCTAGGAACTAAAGGCCTGAGCTTCCGACCATTGAAGGAATCCGGCACGTTGAAGTCGGCACCATCATTGTAACCCATCATCCACATCTTACTAATATAGTTTTAGGGTTTAATGAAAAAAGGGTTTTGATTCTTGAATGAGCTATCCCACTCACACAGTCACTTTCTTGCCGTGAAAGGGAAAAAAGCAAGTATAAAATGGTGGGAAAAGAACAAACGGAGCATGCGAAGTTTAGCAATGGCGATGAAGATGAGGTTCAAAAGAAAAGCCCTGGTTTTGAAACAAAGACTTTGTTGTTGTTGTTCATACAAGTGGGTTTTTTTTTAATATATATATAAAAGATGGAATGAAGGAAAAGGGGAGTTTGAGGAGTTGGAGAGAAAGGGATGGATGAGAGAAAGCAAAGAGCAAAGAGAGGAGTTGTTTACAATTAAGTGAGGAGAGGAGAAATTATTACAGGGTTCCGGACCACCACGTTATCCATAGTTCTCATCCACTAAAAATTAGCCACGTAATTTCTTTTTTTCCATGTCACTATGTAACCACCCACTCCTTATTTATATGGCTTAAAAAGATGAAGATTCATCTTTAAAAAAATAACATAAAATTTACGTGACTATTTTTTAGTGGAAGGGACTATAGATGACGTGGTGGTCCGGAACCATGCAATAATTTTTCCGAGGAGAGGGACATGAGGTTGACTCATGACTAAGTATGTGGAATTAGGAGATGATGAGATGAGAGGACAAAAGGGCAAAAAAGAAAAGGAAGAGAGAGGCGTGGAATTCTGGGGGGATTTTGGGAGTGGTGAAGGAAAAACGACGTGACGATGATGAGGGTTATCATAAGCCTCATCACACCTCTCATTCATTTATTGTTCTCCTCATGTCCTGTGCCTTTCATGCTTATTCTCAATCCGAACTGCCCCTCTCTTCCTTCTGCTTCCTTGCCCTTTTCTTTGTCTCTTTCCCCCTCTCTCTTCCCATGCATATACATGCCTATACACATTCATATATATATATATATATATATATATATATATATATATCACTTGTTTATGCATGTATTAGCCTCGAATAGTTAGTTTAGTGAGTTGAGATACTAGATTCCTCAAAAGATTAAGAGTTAGAATTATAACGTTGTGAATAAAGAAAATTAAATTAGAAGAGTCACGCGTAATGAGCCTATGTAGTACAAGATACTAATTAGTCAACCAATAAATTAAAATACTAGTGGTTATAACACAAATATTAAAATATTAACATGTTGTCAGCATTAGTCGATTCATGCACTTGTTCGAGGTGGATGAAAATCGTCTGCCCCTTTATCATGCCCCCTTTTATGCCCTCACTTTAAAATAGTATGTTTAGCGTTTAGAGTTCATGGTTTAAGATTAGAGGTTGTGGTTAGGGTTTAGGGAATTATGGTAGGGAATTAGAGTTAAAGTTTAGAATTTAATTTTTAAGTGATTTTTAGTGAGGGGCAGAGGATTTTTACCCATTCGAAGTTTAAGTCTCGCCAACAATCTCATTTGATCGGTAGATGATATGTAATACTACTTTCAATTCTCTTATAGCTTGGTTTCTCGACTTATAACGATATGTTTTAGGTGTTTGGTATGTATTAAAACTTAGGTTATGTACCGGCAAGTGTTGAATGTAGTAATAAGATAGTATTTATAAGGAGAGAACAAAAATTCAACCCTTGAATAAAATATTGTTGAAAGCAGTAGACATGAACTCCCAAACACAAATAATAAATCAAACATGCATAATACAAATATACAATATCATTAAATATTGGGGAAAATCAATTAATTTTTAATGAAAAAACACCATAACAAAATTTACCGTTGAAATTTTATATTTTATAATCTATATACATACCTGTTCAAAAAAATCTTTAATTGGCCTCTCTAAAGTCGTGACTCGTGTGTATATGCAAAACAAAAATGTTATTAACAGGGGCACTGTGCATGCAGGCATGCAAACAACAGATGAACACAAGATTGTGGTACACATCCATACAAATCAAAATATTATAATTTTTGTTCTTTTATTTGTTTTCAATGAAAACCATACACATACATCCAAGGAGAATGATGTATCATAGTTGTCTTTAGCATGTATGTATGGTGTATTATATACATACATGATACATTGCATGGGATTGTTAATGTACTATCATAAATTTTTACAGTGCTTAAAGTTTTTTTTGGAATCTTCCCTTTACTTTTTGTTTTGGGGTTGCGAAATTCCACCATACAAAAAGTTGATATTTTTGTTTATGTATAAAAATATATATATATGGTTTAGCCCATTGGTCATTATGATGAAATGATTTGAATCTCTCCTGTTATTGGGGTACCCTACTGTCCCTGCCTTTGTAAATCCACGGAAATTCTTCATTATTGATTAATTATTACTAGTTTCTCTACGATAGTGACTTTGCAAATTCTCTTTTTTTGGTAATTAAATAAGAGTTTTTTATATGATTGAACACTTACATGACATTATTATATAAAAAACCGTATAAATAATTATTTACGTAAATGACATCAACAATGTTATTTAGAAAAATGATCACAAATCGTCAACGTAAGGTAAATTTGCGTTCTACAAAAAGAAGTTTTAAAACTTGCTTTTTACAGAAAACGGGCTCCATGTTAAAAACGCGGGAACTTATTTTCTCCCTTTTTTACCAACTTACTCAACACGGAACTCGCGTTTTGTAGAAAGCGAGTTCACTCTATATAGACGATTTTGAGATTATTTTTATGAATAACATTACCTGGGATCATTTACATAAATAACTATTTAAAAAAGTTTTTTTATATAATAATGCCCACCTACATGCTATAGGTTGGGTGTACCATTGTAAGGTATAGTTTATAAGATGTCACAATTCACATCATATTATTAATTTAGAAAAATTATATTTGTTACATTGTTTTAATTTATACAAATAAATTTATTTTAAGATTTAAGGATTTAATTTTAAGGTTTAAACTGTATGGTTTAAGTTATAATTTTTTATTAATATCATATGATTTCATTGCACAATGTAAATCATTCATGACTTGAAATTTAGAAATTAGAGTTATGAATTTAGATTGTATAGAAAAATTACACCGCAAGTGTATCAAATAATTACACTGTTGGTGTTTTTTTTTACATAAACATGCATATCTTAATTTTAAAATCTAAATTGGGATTGTAAATCTAAACTAAATCCTTATGCCCTAAACAACGTTAATTTTATCAAAGAATATTTAGCTTGTACTTTGTAATGTTTAACTCTGTTGGTACTAATTTGGATGTAGCTTTTAAATCTGTATCTCTTATAAAAATATCATTACAGATTTTTTAGATAACAAAATTTTATCACTCGGATTTTATAATTTTCAACAATCAAATTCAAAATCTAATTATTTAAAATTTGATTTTTGAATGATATATAATATGAGCGTCCCAAAGGAAAAGTTACGAATACAGGCATATATTTAAGGGCTGAAGCGTCGTTGTCAGTTTTCTACTTTATTGACTCTTTTCTCCGTATGAAAACACAGTTTCAACACAAAATTTGCTGACACTCATTATTTACAAATCAATGAAACCATTCTTACCACTCTTAAATTCAATTTGTATTTTAATATACTTCATTTGTATCATTATTTTTGTCTTTTGTTGACTATGCACGCAACGTTAGGAAGTTAGGAAGTTAGTGTGTGTTTTGAGGCCAAAAATTCTGATTCAACGGGATTTTTGACCTCGAATGTTGTGTTCACATATTTGGATCAAAAAATTTAAAATTAATTATGTATCCTAAACGTGATTCTGGGAGAGGCAAGGTAGAAGTAGCTTTTGTGTTTCATCGTATTTTTTACACTATATTTTTATACAATCGTAATTTTAAGAAAAAAACTTCCAAACATAAATCACGTTACTTTAAAATCAATTTTACACAAAATTAATTTTATAAAATCACGTTGATCCAAAATCAATTCTACCACCGCAAAACTAAACACAAACTTAGTTTGTTGCATGTATAAATCGATTTAAACCCGATCGAATCCGGCCATGAACACCTCTACTAATGATGTAGGGTAGTCTCCGTCTGTGATGTTGATTATAAACTCAAAGCCTAATGGAGACAAATATGGATATAACTATTTTGGGCCCAATTATATTGTTAACATTGAAATTTCTGGGATCCAACCCATATTTGTTGTTCCCACTCTTGATCCATTTCTTTAGTAGGAACCCAACCCGTATTTTAACCTTTTCTGCAACTGCATAAATTTTGTTCTAATGGACTCAAAATATTAAATATACAAACAGATTCGAGACTTAACAAGTGGTTCTAGTAAGTCGGTGATAAAGGGTGACGTGTTCTACTTAAGTAATTCGAACTCGAATGACGAATAGTTTAGTCTACAAGTTATGTAAATTTATTTAGATTTTAAATCGGACACATATATTACTTTGTACTTGAATTGAATTATATGAACAATTTATGTAAATTAACTTTTAATTTTATTATGCAATTTGATTCCTTGTTTGGCTTTAATAGGCAATTTTTGGTAAATTTAAGGGCTTCTTACCCCTTGAGCCTTATAATTATAATTACATTTAATTTAATTTAGATAATTATAAGTAGAATTAATCAGCACATTGACGATCATAATCAGGGACGTAACTACATGGGGTTCGGGAGGGGCAATCGCCTCCCACCCTCGAAGAATTTTTTTCCACCTTTATCCCCTTATTTAAATTTCTTTATAAATTAGTTTATTTTTCAATTTGCCCCCCACTTTCAAACATTTATAGTTTACCTCCCTCAACCATAAATCATGGCTCCGTCCCTGATCATAATATATTTGGATGGAATAAATCTTGACATGTCTCGTACATGATGAATTTAAACCAACATATAATACTTATACAATATAAAATTAAAACATAAAATCTTAAATTTTTTAAATTCACAACTTTATCATAAAATCATTTATTATACTTATATACACAACCCGTGTTAATTTTTTTACACAACTTTTTTAAAACCTAAAACACTAGCCTTAACACCATAAATTCTAAACCCTAAAACTTAAACTCTAAACTCTAACCTATAACCATAAATCTTAAATTATAAATTCTACAACATATACTCAAAAACTCTAAAACTTAAACTATTTTCATAATCCCTAAATTTAACAAAAAAAAATTATACAAAATATGTATCAGTATTTTTCTCCAAAATTAAAGCTTCATTAGATCAGTAAATTTTCTATTTGTATATCAATGTTATGTTCGAGTGCATGCTTATGAATTCTGGTCGTGGGCCTTCCCCACTAGGTTTTGCCTTTTCCTTTTCGTCTCCTTCCGGTGAGCATTACATACACACATATGTTTTTTTATTTTTTGGTATGCATAAATTAACATACATATAAACGATTAATTTTAAAGCATATCCTTGCCGGAAACGACACCCAAAATGCTTTAAAGTGTAAAACATTCAAAAGCGTGATGCCAAAATGTTTTGTGACTCTCAAGATGATATGGAGGGACTGACATTTACAATTATTTTTTTTCTTCTGATTTTCCTTTTTCTATTTTTTAATATTTTTAAGTGAGCAATTTTGCTAAATTCCAAGATTTACCATGATTCTAACCTTTTTATATTTTTTATAAATATTAATATATGATTTGTTGGTCAACTATTGCAAACAAATTCTAATAAATTCACTTTTAATAATTTATCATCCACCATCTATTTTAATGATATTATATGGAATTATAAACCTCCCACGTACCAAATATAAATCTATAATGCACAATAGAGACATCTTTTTCATCGTCCACAAACCCAAATCAGAAAACGACACATTTAAATTCAGTACTTTTACCACGTCTTTTTCACCTCGTAAAATTTTTTATTTGGATAGAGACAATGAATAATCATGAAAAATTTTAGATTTTTTGATGATGTACTCTAATTTCAAGAGAAATGTTTACTTTTTTTTTGCACCTTTACGTTTCAGGTTTTATATTAGTGTGAATTTTTTAATGGACAAAATCTATATTTTTTTGAGTACGTTATATTTATGATACATTTCATATTTTTAGTAAAATTCAGTTGTTGTTATTAAAAAAAGTGTTTAATTCGATCATTTATTTAAATAAAATTTACTTAATCAACTATATTCTAAAAACTCGAATCAAATAGGTCTCGGTTCCCATCGGGCAAATCAACCGAATATTGTGCCTACAGTGACCGAGATTCATTCAGCCCCATCTAATTTTCACGTGCAATGGAACGACACTCTTGGAATTATTGTAATAAAATAATAAAATATATTGTTGCATGCGTAACGTACTAAAACAAAGCTACTCCATATAATAAATTTATTTATTCATTAATAAATAATAATAATATTATTATATTATTTGTTTATTTATTTATTCGTATCCCATTTCAGTAGATTTTAGAAACAGCACCACGAATAAAACAAACTCACGTGCACCCACACAAGTTTCGTTGTAGTTACTTTTATGATAAAATTAAATGAGTATTTTTTTTGGAATTATTTAAAAAAAACAATATCTATCAAAGATTATGTAAAAAAATATTTTTTCGGTCTAAGTTAAACTCGCATTTAGTCAAAAGCGATAATTTTTTCTTTCTTATATATTCACTCAACATAAAACTTATATTTTACCAAAAGTGAATTTTATTCTACGCGAGTTAAAAATGAGTATTTTTTTTACATAATCTTTCATGAGTTGTTTTTCTAAATAATTCTCGAAAAAGAAATATCCATTTAAATTTGCCTAATTTTATTCCATTTCCCGGAAAATATTTATTTTGGTTCGCTCTTAGAAATAAATATTCATGCATTTATCGAATTTAATATTCTTAAGAGTTTGTTTTCAATTATATCTCAATCACACACGATTTTGTTCCTTTGCAACTATATATTATTCATATTATAATTGCTACGGTTATTGATTATGAAATTTTGAGTCTTGTAATGTCTTATCCACGCGTGATTAAATTACTTTTTATTAATATCATGAGATTTAGGTAAAATTATAGTCGTCTTTTTTATTTTAATTAGTGATTAAGAATTTAATTTTGTCATGAATACAAAATAATTTTAAATTTTATAATCAATATCTATTTTTTATATGAAATAATAGAACACAAATAATTAAACAGATAAGCTTGTGTTATAGGTCGGTAATTAAACGACTCTTGTTAAAGGAAATATTGTCGATCAGTATAAGCTTTAGCTAACATTAATCCCGAAAAGACTTGATAAATCGTTACTGCAAAATGATTTAACCACGTATTATTTTTTCAATTAGATTAAAAAGATAAAGTTAAAGACTTTAAAAAGAGTTAATTGCGTTACACGTTCTTAAATTATGACTCTCATTTTTATTTTTATCTTTAAACTTTAAATGTTTAAATTTCATCATCCAACTATGTCCCATTCTAAATTAGCCCTCAAACTTTTATATGTTTTAATTCCATCCTCAAAATATGACTCTCATTTTAACTTTATCCTTGAGCTTTTAAATTTTCTATTTTTATCGCCAAATTATCGATATATATTAATCATATCCAATGTTTAAAAAATGCAATAAAAATTGTTAATCGACATGTAAATATTAATGCGAATTGTGTAATTTGAGAGTAAAATCATAACATTTAAAAAGTTGTAGATCAAAATTTGAAGACAAATTTAAAATGGTAGTTTATCTTTAAATTATGACCTATTTGTTCATGAAGTTTGAAGATAAAGTTTATCTTCTAAAATTGAAACATTCAACCATAGTTTGGAAAATATTTGAGTAATCTATTTGTTTATAAACGTATAACTAAGTGACTGAATTATTATTATTATTATTTTAAAATAATATATATATATATATATATATATATATATATATTTGAAAGCTAAGGTGATTATAACCAGTATCTGTTCTAAATATACTCTCATCCATTTGACAAATGCATGCCCAATCACCCTACTGCAACTGTTGGTGCTTAAACCAGTTATCTCTAGAAACAACAACTGTTCCTTTAACCATTGAGACAAATTGGTTCGTACATAACATATTTTATTCTTAAATGACTAAATTATCACATTTTTAAAATAATAGTAATATATTTATTATTAAACTTATAACTAAATGATATATTGTAAAATTACCGGAGGAAAAGAAAGTGTGGGTGGAGAAGAGGGGGAAAGAGGCAAGGAAGTGACAAAGCCACCCGGGATTGTCCGGGAAACGGCCGACCCAACACAAGTTAGTGGGAAACACACATCCATCACTTCCATCTCATACCAATGCCCACCAACATTACATATAAAAGAAATTCAAGCTGATAAAGACAACACTGAACCTGCTTTTCTTTTTCCAATTTTTAGTGCTTTCTTTGTTTTGTTTCTCAATATTTATATAATCTCTTATTATCGATGGGTGATTATTTCATACGTTGACGGTAAAAGTAAAAAAAATATTATAAATATTTTAATTTTAGAATTTGAAGACTAGAATCACTCAGTTTTAATTGAGAGATATTAAAAGTCTTATTATTTAACTTATCATATATACAAGTTCGTATTAGATTTTAGTTAAGAGTAAATTATATTGATGACTAATTTTTAGAATACTTTCACTTTAGTCAATTAAATCGAAAAACTTTCATTATAGATAGTTAACTTTTAATTTGCTTTCATTGTAATCACTAAACTTTTAATTCACTTTCATTATAGTCTTCTTGTAAAAGATTTTAATTGTCCAAATTTACAGCCGTCACCAAGGCTAAAATTTTTGTTTCAAGTTGATATGACAATTAACAGTAGCATATCGAACAATTTTAATTTTAATTTTTGGATAGAATTATTTAATTTTTATTCACCATTGTTAACTGTAAGATCAACTTGAAACAAAACTATGTTAATCTTTTAGTAAAATGGATCTTTCTTACTATTAGAAGCTAACAATAATAATCATAATAAAAATAAATTGAAAGTTTAATGATCATAATATTTTTTTATTTTAATGACTAAAGTAAAATTACTCTAAAAGTTCAGTGTAATTTATCCGCACAAAATCTTAGAGATTTGTAGTATGTATTTATATATATTATTTTATTTTTCAGCGGCTCTCTCTTTTTCTTATCTTTTAGGCTTTCTCTCGGTTTTAAAGGTTGAATCTTGGGAATTAGAAATCCAACACTTTATTATCATCACACTGCCTGAATTGTTAATTAGCTTCTAATCCATTTCTTTAAGTTTTAATTTCACACGTAATTCTTTTTTAAAGAAAAGATAGAAAGATAAGGATAAGTTTAACTTTAGGTTATTTGTCAAAATTTGGTGCGGGGAATCATTAAAAAGCAACTTAATTATTCAAACAACATTAACATTCTTTTATAATCATTTTTTTGATTAGATTAATTAATTCCCCAATTTCATTTTGCACAAATCCATAAAGAAGTGATTGTTTAAAGACGGAATTCGAAATTAATATGAATTAAATATTTAATATTAAATTTATGGCCACTTAATCTTTAGTTCGATCCATGTCGTTTTATTTGGATGGAATACGTAATGGTGGAGTTTATTTTATTCTAAGCAACCATTTTTCATGGCTTTATTAACCTTTATGCCAAACTTAACCTGAATTTGGGGTCACGTTTGGCAATTTGATGTGCTACGATCATATACATCTATCATCATAAACAGGACAAAGTTGTTCATCGTTAGTTGATTAACGGGTTTTAATTTTAGAGGTTATTTTGACCCAAAATGAAACGTTGAGGGCTAAACTGCTTGACTATCCAGTCAAACAATAGAGATATTTTGGCATTATGTGTATATTTTAACTTGATTTCAGCTTGAGGAGAATTTTTTTTTTGTAAAGTGAGCTTGAGGAGAATTATTTTTAGTTTGTTATACTACAATACATAAACTACTCATAATCACCTCTAAATTAGATGTTAATATACGTTTAAGCAGTGACAAAAGTAAATGGTCAGTCGGAGAGGCTCTTGCCCCCTACTATATTTTATCCCTACTCTAAATCTTGGCTTGGTCCCTTTATTTAAGTGTGTTCGAATCCACAAAATGCATGCAAAAGGTAAAGGTGATGGACCAAGAATATTCATGACGCATTGATAAAATTATTTTTGATTAAGAATAAAACGTGAATATTATTTAAGATGCCAAACAAATATCTAAGCCGGCAACAAGAATATTCAATATGATAAGCCAATACATGTTGATCAAATTACATGGACCAACAGTAACAATTAATAGACACGTCCCTTTCCCATTTTCTCCCAAATATTTGAATGTTTTTTAAATCGGTAAGTGCCAAACTATATATGACCTAAATGTTGGTATAAAAAAGCATCAGCTTAATTATAGTATTTTCAACTCCAAAAATCATTGAACAAACAACTCTGAATAATGCAATATGTTGTGCTGAGATTAAGTTGGCTTACATGTAACCAAGCATTTGTTAATCAATCATTGTCTTACAACCAATACATGCATGTTTAATTGTTTATAAAGTTAAATAATGCGTGTGTATAAATTTATATATTATTAATAAATCATATATAATAAAGTCATGAATTGGTAAATAAATACAAGTCTAGAAGACTAGGTTTGGGGTGCAATTGGGTGGATGAGAAAGTAAATGTTCTTGATTAAAACCCTAAGATTAGGTAGTCATTGAAGTGCCTAGGAATTAGGGTTTTAATTTCACTAGCCCCATTAGACTACCTTGTCAAACCACAAATTAATGGTCATTCTTATTGCATACATCGATTGATGTGGGCTAAATTTCTGCAATGTTGCAGGTAATTTTTTTTGAAATATTGTATCCTTTTATTTTTTGATCTAGTACGATTTAAACAGTAAAAGATGAAGTCGGCATGAAAGAAAGTCGACTTAATGTAAATATTTTTAATCACCCGACAGTTTACTATGTCACGTCAGCAAGTGAGTTGAGAAAGTTTAAGTCGGTATATGTTCTATATGATTTTTTAATATTTAATAATAAAAAACTAACACTAAAGTCTACCTGTGTTCATTCCGACTTCTAATGGTATTGTAGGAAGTGCAATAAATCTGAAAATAAAAAGAGAATTGCAATATTTAATGTTTTTTTTCTAATGTAATATTCCAACGATTATATCGTTATGTGGGTGTCATGTGTTTTATTATATGAGATATGATTTTTTGAATCTTATAAAAATTTGGGATAACTATATTTTTAGTACCCCACCTTTACATGTTTTCCTATTTTGGTATCCTACCTATTTTTTTAGCAAAATAGTACCTAATGTTACATTTTATTTCTATTTTGGTACCTCGTCGTTAAAAAATTAACAGAAGGCTGAGTAGGAGAGAGAAAATCACACGTGACATGCTGCCATGTCAACAAAAATCATGAAAAAAACACACGTGGCATGTTTATTAGGAGAGAGAAAATGACGTGGCATGCTGTCACGTGTGATTTTCTTTCTCCTAGTCAACCTTTCGTTAATTTTTTAACGGCTGAGTATCAAAATAAAAACAAAACGTAACATTAGGTACTATTTTGTCAAAAAAAAAGGTAGGATACCAAAATAGGAAAATGGGTAAAGGTGGGATACTAAAATTGTAGTTATCCCTAACAATTTTAAGTTTTACACTTTTTAAATTTGTTGAATAAGAGTATATGGATGACTGAGATAAATAGTAGGTAGTGAAAATATTTTCTTGAAAGTTATATGAAAAAAACATATGATATTTTTTTAAAAATAAAATATATTGGTATACTCGTATCCAACTTTATTTGAAAATAATCGTTGGAATTCTCCTTGGAAGTTTGAAAACAAGGGCCGTCGAAGTTGAAAAAAATGGAATTACAATGCAAATGGATGTCAGCTGGAATTTTCAAAGTTGTATGGATGCGGATACAGAAGCAATCAGACAAGAAAAATACTGCACCCTAATTTCATTCACTCAATCATCACAACCTTAACTATTTTGTTCCAGTTTCTCCAACATCAATGGAGACGAGTCTTGACCTTATAATCCCATCAAATACTATAGCCTGCACTCTGAATTTCTACTAACTTCAAAGTCGAATCAGATTAAATATTATTTAAAATATTCAAATTCAACACTTTATTTAAAAGAATATCGAATTTCTTATTATTCGATTCAATAAGAATCTTACAAATTGCATAAATTTAAGTTGTGGTGCCCCATGCTATTTAGCACCCAAAGATTTGTTTATGGAGTGCAATATTAATTGGTCAATATTGGACAAATCCTGCTTCTTGGTTCCCTTTGCTTGGTCCGACAGGTGCAAAAAAAATTCTATTTCAAAATCTAATTATCACTGGTATGTAACAGACAATAAGTTGGGTCAAATAAATTAACATTGCGTTTGTCTGTTGTCGTGTATTTTTTTTCCACTAAACTTTATCAATTACTAAATTTAATTCTCTAGGCATAGTTAGGTGATTCAATACACAACTCATTGCATGGGTAGGTGATTATAATTAGGTGGTATAAATTAAGGATTAGATTCTTAATGATATCAATAAATCATTCACTGAGCATCCGAGTGAGAGGCGATTTGGAGGTGGAAGCCGAACAACACTTAGGTAATGGTGTTGAAGCTCGGTGGCATGTTGACCCCGGTGATTTATGTCGCTTGTTCCATGGTGTTTAGAGCCATAGCTATGGTAGTTTTGTGATTAGGCTTATGTAGACGAGGTTTTGTTCGCGCTGTCCTTTATATTGGTATTTCGATATGTACTTTCTTCTCCATTTAAGTTTAGAAATTTTTTTAACGAGGCCTATAAATATACCCAACTCCTTTCTATAAAAAAATAATAATAAATCATTCACTGATTTAAGCATCCGAAAATGTCTATAAATTTAAGTTTCTACTCTCTTAATTCGCTTTCATCTTGCACTAATCTGAAAGCTTCCAAACCCATCTCATCTTTTTTTGAAAAACATCTCTCAATCCGGTTCATAATCAAAATAAACGAACATTGCTCACTTGATTTTTTTTATTGTAGTGAAATTTAATTATATCAAATTTGCTCGTTGTATCTTGAAAAGTTAATATTAATGTACTCAAAAAGTAGTTTCAGTAGTACAGAATTATTATTTTTATTTAATTGATCTGTATTCGAGCAGTTTAGTTTATAATTGTGCGTGAATTTATCTATATTTGAAATTGAACATAAACACTACCTTATATTAGAATAAAATTATATATAAAAAACTAATATTAAATTCCCAAAACCACCCTTTCCCTGTTGCTGATGGCCACTTTACCTTTCGTCTTAAATATTTCATGGGCCAATAAAACCTGAGCAATAATATATATTATACCTGAGACGTATTTAGAGGTAACAAATGGGTCAATCGGTTCGAGTTCGGTTCAGGATAATTCGATTATTTTGGGTCTGATATCATTCGGTTCAGGTTTGATTTTGATTCGGTTCAGTTTCAGTTCGGTTTTATTGTGCTTCGAGTAATTTCGGTTCGGTTTATTTTCGGTTCGGGTCAATAGGAGATCAGCTGGTTTTAATCAAGTTTTTAGGTTGGTTAGTTTTTTTACACCCTACATATGACTTTATAAAGCCAATATATTTGACTTTTTTGTGAGTTGTGCGAGTGTTCATATCTAATCTTTCTTTATTTATAATAATATATTTTATTTATTTCAGGTTGTCTTCAGTTCGAGTCCATTCGATTCGGGTCCATTTCGATTCAACTAAAAACCGGTTCAATTTCAGTTCGACTTCGGATCAAATTTTAAGTCATCATATTCAGGTCGATTTCGAGTCTCAATTCGAGTAAATCAATTCGGGTTTCGAGTTAAATTTTCCGGGTCTAGACGTATTGTTTTACCTCAATAAATCCAAAACCCAAAAGAATTGTGGATACTCTTATAAGATTTACTCAACAAATGAGATATTTTGTATTCAAATATAGAATTAACTATCAATTGCTCTAATAAAATGAGATGTTATATCATATAAATAAGATTAAAAGTTTGAATCCTAATGTTATAAGATTAAAAGATTATTCTCATAATAAACAAATTTGATATTCAATTCAAATTAATCGATTAACAAATCGAATACGATTGATTTAAAAAGTATACACAAAGAAGAAAGACAACATTTCGGTAAATAGAAAAGGTGTTAAAACAAAAATATAAAAATAAATAAACGTGTAACTAAAAGAGAATAGGCCATAGGAAGAAAAGGTTAGAAGAAACTAAGGATGTGACTAATGTCTCCCAATATTCCAAAAGGGTCGACATCATGTATATATCATAATACCATCAAATTCCCTCTTGTATTAGGGTCCCCTACTTCACTTTCTTGTACACCCTTCATCCTAGATTCCTACCATCATCACAATTTCACCTATATTGGTTTTCATAACATATTTTGTAGATTTTTTTAGAATAGATTAATTAACATTTAATGTTTAAATTGATGATTAAATTGAACCCAATAAGTGGTCCAGTAAAAAAGTGGATGATATTCATTTTAAAAGATCCGAGTTCAATCACTTTGTCTGCAAAAAGGTTAAGAATATCTATGGGGAGATAACACTAAAACTATGATTTAGAATTTAAAGATAAGTTTTAAGATTAGGGTTTAATTTTTAGAGTTTAGATTAGTATTAAAATTTAATTTTTATAGTGTTGAAACATACATAAGAACACCAACAAGAACAAATGATTTTTGTTCATGGGGAGATAATAATTTTTAGAGTTTTAAGATTCAAAGTTCTCATAAAACCTTTTTCATATATGGTCATCAAGATCGACGACTTTTTTTTTTTTCCATTTTTTTCCCTAGTGGTTTTCGAGAGAGAGCATAAATTCTTGGGGATAAAATGACAAGCCAAAATTATAATTAACTAGCAAAAAAAGAACATTCGTTTTTTTTTCTTATAAAATTGACTACAATTAAGATTTTACAAAAAAAGAAAAACATTTGAATGATACGTGAGATTAAACCACTGATGTCTAGCTAGCCACCCCTCGATCTTGCTTTTGTCCCTTTGAATTTCAACCAAGGGTTTACATTTCTTCGCACCACTTACCCTACAAAAGGGCCTTTTTAATTTGAGGTGGTGCAACGAATTCTTCGTACCTTAAAACACCACTTTATATCCCCAATAGAATGTAGTACACTAGCGTTATGGGCAACGCTATTAGCATCCCGAATATAACACTGCGATTCGAAAGAAAAAATATTTAATATACTGACAATGTATAATTTTATGCAATATAAAAAAAATACTTACGCTGTGCTGAGAATGTCGGGGTGTACGTTGTATTCCTTGGCGAAGACGAAGGGCACTATTCCTTGCGGGAGAGCTGCCTGTTTTTTTGTTTTAAATACAAAGCAAGAATGAATGTTTGTTGTTCATTTATAATTGAAAAATATTTTTTTATTTACTATTTTTTAGGATAAATATTCTATACAAAGGCGGGGAAACCGCCTTAGTTTTAGGGTATAGGGAGTTAGTTTAGGGTATAAAGTTTAGGGGTTTAGGGGTAGGGGGTTAGAATTTAGAGATAGTTGTTTCAATTTAAGGTTTAGAATTATAATTTAGGGTTTATAGGTTAAAACATAAATCCTCATCATATTACCCTAAAAACTAAACACTAACATATAAGGATGGAAATCATCTGCCTCCAAAGTATGCCCCCATTTGTGCCCCACTTTAAAATAGTGGGTTTAGGGTTTAGAGTTTAGGGTTTAAGGTTGGGGCTTAGGGGTAGGGTGTAGGGAATTAGGGGTATGGTGTATTTTTTAAGGTTTAGGGTTTGAGGTTTAGGATATAAAAATTAGGGTTATGGGGCAAGATTTAATTTTTAAGTATTTTTAGGCAGGGGCATAGAAGGAGGCATGGTTAGGGGGCAGGAGATTTTTACCCAACATATAAACCCTAAACCTTAATTTGAAACAACTATCCATAAATTTTATTCCCCTACATCTAAACCCCTAAACCCTATACCTTTAAACTAACTCTCTATACTCTAAATTAAAACACTTGTGAAAATTTTCAGTTTCAACCGTCCGTGTGTATATGATATTTTTTTTTATTGTTAGTGTATGGAATAATAAGGCATAAATAAATAGATTTGCATAAAGTGAAAAGGGAGATGACCTGCACAATGGCAACGTGTAAGAGAACGCCACGGAGACCAACAGCGATGGAAGCGGCAGCCATGACAGCTGGACCTGTAAGGAATCTAACAGCCATTGCAAAAGCTGCAACGGAATTCCCACATGCTATGATCCTCGGTTGCAATGCCATGAACAGACCTGTATACATCAAAAAAGCATGCCCCCATCCATCATCATCATCATCATCCCACCACGTTTATATATAAATATATCGAAACCCCAACACACATTATCATTACCCACACTGTTTCTTGCTTGCTTTATTACAACATTTTAATACTCCTAAAGCTGTAAGAGAATAAAGATGAAGGGGATTTGGACTGACCCAGACTGAACATTGCCATGCCGAGGCCTGCATCTGACAGTATGGAAATGGACTTTGCTATGATTGCAGGCATTTGTACATTCCACCTACAACAAACCAAGCATCCCGGTTACCAACACAGATTTATATACCCATTTTAATTCGATTCGATTTCGATTCGAGTCTAAGTCTTAAATCTATACCTGAAGGAGATTAAAGACCAAGTGAGTCCGATTAAGCTGGAATAAGTGTTGGGATTTCTGATCAGCTTTCTCCAAACCATGATCAGTATAAGCCTTGTCATTACACTTGTCGGAGGCATGGCTTTGGGTTTAGCAATGCCATCGCCAACTTTGTCACTTTCCTGGACATTGTTCATTTCTCTTCTGTTCCCAAAGCTGAAGTCATCTCTCTCCATCAACTCCTCTTGATTCTCTGTGTGCGCTTCAACTGAGAGGACAGAACACAGAACACAAAAGACGCCATTGATGTTAAAAAAGAACATGTAATACAAGTGTCTGAAAGTTAAAGAGTGAAAGAAAGACTATACCTTTGCCTGGAGAGACAGCTAACCTAACTTCTTTATGGTCTGCTGCAGCACCGTATTCATGGCCGCCAAAGACATCTGAGACTGGGGAAGCACTTGAGCTCCAAACGAACATATGAAGATCTTTACCACCTTCTTCATGTTTTTGCTGAGCTTGGCCATTAGGCTTTTTAGCATTACCGTTAGCAGTAACAGTAGCTTTAGAGCCGGTGGGCGAGAACATACCCGGATTAGGAGCCGGGTAATGAGTCGTTGCATGGAACCTCGGTTTCCCGGTGGCTGCAACACCGTCTTCCTCGAAATTCGATGGCCTCGGGGTCGGTCCACGGGAAGCAGACATGCCGTAAACGTCGGTAGAACCGAAATTCGAATTGCGTCCGCCGGCCATCATGGAGTAGAAATCGGTGTGGTTGAAGCTCGAGCCTCTGGGCGTGGGGTTTCTCGATGATTGCAGAGAGTAAATCTCGGCATTGGTTAGGTTCGAAGGCCGTGGCGTCGTGGAAGACAAACCTTGGGACCTTCTCGAGAAAATATCAGACCTCGAAGCATTCGATTTTCGGACCGTAACATGGAGCTTACCATCTTCTTTGATCTCAGCTTCGGTTTCAATAGCCTGTCGACCGTCGAGCGACATGATGTCCGAGTCGACATGGATTGAAACAATGGAACCGGCAGTGTCCGGGAACTGCTCGGAGATGAGGATTCTGGCACCTCGGTATTCAAACATGAAAAGCATCAAAGTGTACCAAATAATGCACTGAAGAACGACGATTTGCACCATCAAGCTGCCGGAGAAGTCACCGTACATGCCTTTAAGCAAAGGGATACCCATAACCAAAGTATTCGGAAGCGTGGACAGTGAAAACAGTGTGATTGTCCACTCCAAGCAACCTCGTTTGCTGACCTTGGACCAAACCGCTAACAACGCGAGAACTATAACTTTTTGCAGGCTGTCGGCTGCTATGAAACGGAAGTTCATAGCATAAGGATTGTTTGATGCTATGAAGTGAAAAGAGAGAAGCGGGACGGCGAAAAGAGCGACGAAGCGGTTGATGCCGGAGCACTGGTCGGGCGTGAAGATGTTCCACCACTTGACCGAGCCGTAAGCTAAGATCATGGCCACGTAGAGTGGCACCATTGCCGTCATGACATGGTAGAAGTCTGTTAGTGTGATCATGTTTGAAACAAGAAGAAGAAGAAAAAACACAGGATTACAAGGGCAAAGAAGAAGGGGAAGAGCAGGAGCATGTGAGTTTGGGGTATTGGAGAAAGGAAAGTGGGTAAGAACTAAGAAGAGCAGAGAATAAAAAGCTTTTGAGAGTTGTGAGCAAGCTTGCACTTGCAGTCCCCAATGCCTAAAGCAATGGGTTTTTTTTGCCTTTTTATTAATGGATTGGTGTAGCCTTTTGGTTTTATGAGTTGGTTGGTATTAAGGGGATATAAAAAATTTAATGCTTAGGATATAAAATTTAGAATTATGGTTTAAAATTTGATTTTTAGTGTTAAGCATAAAAAGAGACATTGAAAAGGGTTTGAGGAATTTTGTCCGCTATTAAGGGTTAACAAAAAGAATAGAAATTCTCTGCCTCTATTTGGTGCCCCTACTTATGGCCCATGTTAAAAATTAAGGTTAGGGTTTAGAGTTTAAGATTTATGGCTAGGCTTTAGGGAATTTTGCGGTAGGGTGTAAGGTTTAGGCTTTAGAATTTAGGGTTAGGACGTGAAATTTATTTATTTTAGTATTTTTTAGTGCCGAGGCTTGGAAAATAGAAATGGCCAGTAAAAAGGGCAGATGATTTTTGTCTGGACAAAAATTGACTCGAAATGTAATTTTATAAATTCGATTTAAAAAGGTTTTAAATAAAGTTTGAGTTATAAAAAAATCTCGAACAACTAATTTTTTTTAGTAATTAATAGATCAACTTTAAAATTCAAGTCGAGTCCATTAACATTGTCTAATATATATATATATATATCGTGTATTGTTATAGAAAGTCGTTCAGATTTGAACAGATTATTATTATTATTATTTTATAAACTTATCCCGATAAAGATTCAAATAATATTTAAATTATAAAAATCGTCAAGCCAACCAATTCAAAAAATTTTGATTCAATTCGATCGAATGCTCAACTTTTTAACCGATATATTTGTAAAATGTTGTGGTGGCTCTACATTGCCCAAAGTTGAGTAGGAAAAAGCAAATTGGTTGGGAGAGGTGGGTTTGGGATAAAATACACTTTATTTTCCCAGCATGAAAAGAGGCCCCTCACCTCACCTTTCTTTTCCTTCTTCTTGGATTCGCTTTTCTGCTCTGTGGATTCTGGATGGCTTAATGCCTACCTTCTTATTCTTTCACTATTTCCCCATCAGCCACAATATAAATCCGGTTAAATTCGACTAATCCATTCATTTTGATTAAATTTATCAAAATTCTAGTTAAAATTGATTTTTTTCTTAGTAAATTTTAAAATTAATTTGATCGAGTTAATTAATTTAATAAGTATTATTTAATCTAAATATATGGAGTTTGACTTATTACTTGACCATACCTAAGACTCAAAAACAACGAGACAAAGACAAGTGACAACATCAAATAAATTCATATATCATTTAAATACAATTATCTCATAAATTCCTACACCAATTGGTGTTGATTATATTTTTTATAACTATCGAGATCAAATATTGTAATTTTTTTTATAAAATAACTCTTTCAACTTATTTTGTTTTATTTATAATTTTAAAATTTTAATTTTATCTTATTAGATTAACAAATTATTAGCGACGTTGAATATTATTTTACATCAAAGTAAAAATAGATTGACCATTTAGTTTAAAAAAAACCAATAGATTTGATTCTGGTTTTTTATATACGAATTATGATTTGCTGAATGATGGTGGCAAAGATATTTTGGATGTAAAATTATTCGATTCCTGGTTAGACCGCCTCCAAAATGAGTGGTTAAATAAAATTAAGGGTAAAATTCACGAGTGGTCACTAAATTATTTTTGAAATGTTTATTTTGATCATTAAATTTTTAAATATTATAAAATAATCATTAAAGTTATTTTTTATATAAAAATGAACACTAAACCATTAACTGTTATCGAGAGGTGACGTAAAAATTATTAAAATTTACACAATAACGTATTTAGTTCCTTCATATTTATACATTCAATTAATTTAGTCCTAATTCAATAATTTTTAATAAATTCAACTCTCATCATTAGCATGTTCTTAACTACCGTGTCACTCCTTTAAGAACATTTAATGACTCAATAATTATTTTATAATAAAAAACAAAGTTTAATAAATATTTTATAATATTTAAAATTTAAAAATAGTTTAGTTGCTATTTGTGAATTTTATTCTAAAATCAATTTGGGGAGAAGTGAATGAGTCCACGCGCTTAAATATGCGGCGCTCAATTTGGAGCGGTGCAGGACAAAGTATGTAAGCCCAAAACACTATTCCCCCTTCACGTGGACCCTAACCTGTCCTCCCCGATTCTAACATATAGGATGTCAAATCCATTACACAACTACGGTTCTAAAAAATTATAATTTGATTCGAGATACAATATGTGTAATCTGATGTAATTAATATTATCTACACAATTAAAGATATTGTCATATTTTATATGAATTCGAATCTCGACATTTGTGATATTTCTCTACTTAATAAAAAATGTTAAGGACACATTAATAGTAATTTGTGAGTTTCGACTTTCTAATTACACCCAAAACACATTACAATCTTATTGAAAGAACTCAAATTCCAATCTCGAAAACAATGCTGCCGAAGAAACAACAAACAACTATAAACCTTGAACATTGATCGTAAAACGAATATATGATAACTTGAATAATTAATGTAAATAAATTATTAAAAATTAAGATCGAATTTAGTGAATTTATAGGTTTGCTCCTCCTTCAAGATGATAAGCTTGCACGTTTTTTCCCCAACGCTGAGAGCTAAAATTGGATTATCGAGTTACTAGAGATTAGGGTTTATTGGAAATAGGATAACGTGACTCGTTGGTTATTGTCTTTGAAAAACTATCACTTTTTACTCTAAATTATTAAGTATATATTGACACTAAAGTTGACAATAATCGGTTAATGGATTAAATATCGACGATTGTATAGACAAATTACAATACTTGTTAGATCGAGTAGTAAAGAGTTCAATCAGATATCGAGTTTGAGTTGATAATGTTTTGTCCCTGTCGGAGTCCATGTGGCTATCAGAAACAACAAGATTTACATTTTGTAATCAAGATTTCATGCAGATAGCAATGGGAAGAATCCAACATATTGTGCAAAAATGGGGATGAAAAAAGCATGATAAATATGTATTGAAGAATGTTTAACAAGGAAAAGCTTCTCACAAAGACACTCAGAAAATTACCAAAATTTGTTCAATCCTATATATGAGCCAAGTTCAGCTGCTACTATAGATAGATCTGACTACGTATTCAACCTCGGCACGAAACTGAAAAGGCATCCAGTACTGGAAGCTCCGGAGCCTTCAGTAAAACATGGCGAGACGGAAGCAAGAACGAGAATGTATTTTATGAACTTCATAAACCTTTAGACCCGGGAAGGTCAATCCAGTTCAGTTGAATTTCCAGTTCACCGCACTCCACATTTCTCAACCGGAGGCAAAGGTCTTGCACAACCTTGCCATCGATCCACATAATGGCGCTCTCTTCAGACAGGCAGTTGGTCCTGGACGGTTGCACTCTCGATATTGTGGTTCCACTCGGGAAGTCTTCCAAATCCTGCTTCAAGGCTTCTATGTAAGGCCTGATGTCAAACTCTGCATCTCCCATTTTGTCATCCTTGCTAAAAGTGTCATGATCATACACTGTCTGGAGAGTCAGGCAGACATGGAAAATACCGTAAACGAGCTAATAGCAGAAATGACCTCGTATATTAAAATGCCAATCGAACAAAACATGATTACAGCCCTAGTAATTTCTTCACATTGAAACTAATGCTACGCTCAGAAAATTAATCAATTTTAAATATCTTGGGATGTTTCTTAAAGCTTAAGACATTCATACTTGGACATGGGATTTGCTATCTAATAATGAAACATGGAAACACCTTCAGTTACGCTCCTCTTTCGTTTTGTTCTATGATTTGCCGCTATGCAAGCAAGCAAATATTCTATTATTTGATTGTGTTTTGCGGTCTATCAGCAAATCGGAAAACTGCAGAAGGTTGCCTACACAAGAGGTCTCTAAAACAGAAAATTGCATCGAAATAAACTCCTGAAAAAAAGCATAATGTTCCTTGATTGATAGTTAAAACAACTAAAAATATAAATTCGGATCGGCATATGCCGACACAGAATACTGCTTGGCAATTCTCACTAGTAACAATTTGGCAAAGAACGCATGTTAACCCAACTCAACGAATTAGAAAAATAAGAATAAACATCATTAGCATCATCAAGAAGGCAAACAACAATTTAAGCATATAAACAATGATCCAGTTGAAACCTTCTTGCAATTTAAGCATGTTCACAAACATTCGGGGAATTCTTATCTAGGAATCAACGTGGCTTTAGAAGCTACGATCTTTCCGTTTCGCACTCCATCAATATTGAAAAAGAAAACTTACCATTAGTATTGGAACACTAGGATCCATTACAGAAAGAGTCAAATCCTCATTCCACTCAGGATTAACATCCTTCTTTATTACACGAGTCTTCAATTTCTGCAAATGAAATAGTTTACATGCAAAATTAGAACGAAGAGCAAGCTGCTCGAGAAAACAAGAAATTGAACTTAGAAAGGTACCTTTCCTTTTGCCTAGTCAAAAACATTCATGCTTAGGCCATAAAATCCGAGTACAACTATCGCCTTAGTATATATATAGTTTTACCTTCAATCTAATTAATAGAGTTATTCAATGTGAAAGTCAACTAGGGTTCACCTTATTACTTTTCATACAATCAACAATCAAATTCAGCCAAAGAAATAAGAATCTGACAGAGTTACCTTTGAAATTTAAACCACATAAAACAACAGCAATACTTGATTCATACAAAATTTCTTTGAGCTTAACATTTCAAGTTGCCTTTGAACCCAGAATTCTGATAAAACCCAGAATTTGAAAGTGTTTTAGGAGGTAATTACATCGCATCAAAGTGATATTCATAATTAAATACAGATTTTTACCCCAAAAAGCAAATTTCCTTGCGAAATTGTTAACGTTAAAAAAGATTCCTTGAAAACAGAACAAAAAGGGGGAAAAAGAAACAGAGACAGAGACAGACCTGTTTTCCCATCTTAACAACAACGTAAGGGTCGCTGCTTCGGACATCACGAACAGCAAGGTTGACGCCCCGTTTGACCCGAATCCGTAGCAGACCCAACAATTCGTCCATCAACGATGAGCTCCTCGGTGTATCGTTTTTTGGAGATTCCGCCATTTCTTTATACCCAAAATTGAACTTTACCGGATCAAAATTCAAAACATATTATTATTTTATTGCTAATTGCATCATAATCATATACTTAAAAAATGACATTTCAACCTAATATAAAACATAATTAAAATATATGAATCAATTTCAAACGTATATGTATATTGATCTAATTTTTTTTTGACCAAAATTATATTGATCTAAAAACAAAAAACAAAAATGCAATAATTTAGATCTAAATTATTAATAATATGAACCTAAAATTTTAATTTTCTAAGTATATTTCAGGTCATATTGATATTTCAAAAGCTGTATTTTATAGATTAAATTTAAAATTGAGATCTGATCTATATAGTTTTGAGAGAGGTTTGATAAAAAGTAACAGAGAAAGGAGGTACTAGCATAACATGGAACCGGGAGATCCGGTACCCACTATCGAAAACTACTGGACGGGAATTGGTCGTCTTTGTATATTTGTGGAGTAAAATAATGCGAAAATGGATTGAATGAACTATTTATATATAAAAGTCAATTATACAATTGATTTTTTTAATTGTTATTCATAAAAGATTCAACTTCAAATTTCGAATAACAAGTTGTGTGTTTTATTAAAGGATCAAAGGAAAAAACAAATAAGACTAATGGTCTTGGACTCGTAAATTATAGCTAATGTCCAAATATACCATAATTGCAGGACGACCATCCCTTCCGGTCCCCTCGGTCCATACAACAAAATTCAATTACAAAAATGAATGTCCAAACACACACAAATCAGGTGACCTACGTTTTCCCTCCTTTGCTTAGCTGAAAAAACACTTCCGGAGTCATATTCCTTAGTTGCTATTGCTGTCGTTTGCTTTTGCCTTTTCAATATTCGGCTGCCGGTCGGGTTTGGTTCTTAATCGCCGGTGAAAACAAATGCATGTGACAAAATCAAGGGCAAAAATATGGGAAAAACTAGAAATCTATTAGAATAACAGAGCACAATTAATCAAGAATTGTCTTCTCTATATTTAGTACTTTGTTCATAGGGAAGAAATTGTGAAAAATTAGAAATAAACCAGGATAAAACAAAAGCAAGCTAAGGGAATACAGGTGAAGTCAGGAGAGTATGATTATCGATTTCAGTTGCCAGATCCAAGAGTACATAATCCCTATTGCACAATACATTGAGACCAACATAAGTGGTAGAAAGGGAAGCTTATCACCCAGAAGGTAAGGATGCAAAAATTGACCCCATATCTCAACCACCACAACACCTAAGAGGTAACTCTTTGCGACCCAACCGAGCTCGAACCGTTGTTTCTCGACACCAGTTCTGGAAGTTCCCTTTGACTCAGATTGAGTGGTCTTCTTATCAACCTCCAAAGTGCCCTTTGTCGCTTCATTCTTTGCGAATAGTGCAGAAAAACAGAACCATGTCAGGATTGTGTGTAGCAGCAACAGCAATACTTTTATCGGGTATTCCTGGACTTCGTATAGAAGGGGGAAGAGAGAGTAGCAAGACACTGTTATGACATATACAGAACAACATCAACGTTAGATTTCGAAATTTCATGCTCATGAGTGATAAACCGCATGTCAATATTTTAGCTTGATGCCCTACAGTTTTGATATACAAATCCATTTCAAGTTATCTATCTGAAAGCAGTATAGTAACCAGAATAAACTAGGTAGCAGATGAAACCAAATAAGCATATCTATTCATCCATGGTACAAAATTGGGTGGTGCTGAACAACATGACTGCATGTTTTGTAGATAAACTAGACCACTCTTTCGAGTTTATTATATATCATAAGCTTATTACACACACACACACACAAAAACACAATCATACATATTGTGCTTAACTTCACTCTGATAAGCATTTTTTGGCACCTTGAGTCTAAGGCAATATAAGGGTTCTAGCTCCTAGAGTGCGCCTTGCACCCTTGACAATGCCTAGGCTCTGTTTAAGTGTAATATCTATATAAGTTCAAAAGTCAACCAAGAGATAACAGAGAGGAGAAGCATTACCTATGGATAGTAAGAAATAATGCTTTGCATCCTCTAAACTTTCCACGGCAACAAGAGCAAGCGGGATAGATATGTGTAGTGATGCTTTCTCATGAACATGCCACCCAAATAAAAAGCCACAAGTATATGCATATGCAACTGATCTGGCAATCAGCCTTGGTCTGGGATCCCTCCAAGTTTTAAAAAGACAAGGAGATAAGGCAAGCAGGACCATAATGAAGGTTGTCATGGGTGTTATCTGCCATTTCATTGAGATCCAATATAAGACAGATTAATCAGTACATTAACCATACACAAAATGGAAATAGCATTCCATCAGTTGTTAATTATAAACACGGAACAATATCTAACAATCCAACTAGCAGCCAATGCCTTCACTCATTGCTGAGATGACATGATTATCAAAGGGACAAGGGAATGGGGAGCAATATGGCCGCCAACTTGGGTAGATCCAAAAGTGAAATTGATCGGCAATTATGTACAAGATCAACCCTACAATATTCACTGAGTCTCCTTACCCGAGGTAATACGGCAAACGGTGATGCATCACCAACTAGTCCACCCGTGAATGAAGCTACCGGTGCTGGAATATTGAAGCCAACTTTCCTCAGCAAGAAAGCAGTCCCTTTATCTAACATTATATAGAAAACCCAAAAGTTCGGGGCCCAGTAAGCATGGCAGAGTCCCCTGCCAAAAGGAAACATGCGGCGGATGACTTGTTGTATCTGCAAGGTATTCGAAGCATACATAATTCACTATACATAACAAGTCAATTAATGGCTTTAGACATTCGCAGTCACAGCATGACTAATAAGTGGAACCAGAAAATTTTCTAAAACGATGAGAACTTCTAAATCAATGAGAAGAGGAAAGATCACATCACTAACTACAAACAAATCTGTGAAGCAGAGTAATCAGTTTTGATATCAAGCTCTTTCCAATATCTAATTATCTAATAATTCTATCGAAATAAGCCATAAGAACACATATATGTAAATGGAAGGATGAATTACCTGTCCATGATACACAAATGGCCCATATGCAGCGGCGAAAACCGCCACAACAACAGCCCCGATAGCTGAAAGCCGAGCAAAACCCCGAACCAGGCCACCCCGACAATAATGCCTGAGCAAGTAAACAAAATAAACAGGGGCGGCCACCGCGAATAAATGCTTAAAGCACAACAACACAGCAAAGAGAAAGCCACCCATCAAATCCTTCCCTTGCGCTAAAAACGAGATTGACAACAACAACCAGCCAAACAAAAACCCATTGTACTGAAAATGCAGATGGTCCACAATAAGGAGTCCCGGAGACCAAATCACCAACACCCACACCAAATTCCGCTTTAAAGAAGGCAAATTTCGAGTCGATATGTAAACCCCGTATAAAAGAAACAAATCTGAGACGATCACCGATATCCTTTGGAAATATATGGCGGAATTGGCTTTGTAATTGAGGCCGTGATGGAGATGGACGATCCGTGGGTCAATTAGATTAGCAAAAACGGAGAGGAAGCGTTCGAAATAGGCAAAGAAGGGAGGGTAATCGAGGGTCCATTCGCTCGTCTCATCGTAGTACCATTGACTGAGCGGAAGAGAGTGGGTAATGGCCAGCCAGTGGCGGTGAACTTCCAGGTCCGTGCTGTGGTAGGATGGGATCAGTAGCAGCTTTACGGCGGTGGCGATGCCGAAAAACCAAAAGAGTTGTTTCGTGGCTGCCGGCGACCGTGGACTCTCTTGCAGCTCCATTCTACAATTACAACACAGCCGAGAAAACACTACAGATTTCACACTGAGTTAACGGCAACGTTAAGTAACTAAAAGTAACAATCGATAAATTCTATGTACTTAAAAGGTAAGTCATCTTGTTTTCAATTTTAAAAAGGCTTAATACATAAATTGACCTTGAACTTGACAATATTTATCAAATTGACCCCTACGGTTGGTAAAAAAACTGCACAAATTAGCCCCCAAGGGCCAAGACTAACATTGTTAAGTTTTGAAATGTTTTTTTTAACATGGACCACTAAGTTAATGACATGCGTCAAATTAATTTAACAAAACATATCAAGTGCAGGAGTTAATTTTACAAAAGTTACAAAATTTAGGGTCAATTTATATATTAAACCTTAAAAAATGGACGGATTAAGGATGCTTGTCGAGCGAGTCGATCGCGAGTTGAGCAGTGCTCGACTCGTGCTCGTTAAAAAAACTTGTTGCTCAACTCGACTCATTGTTCGTCAAGCTCGTTGCTCATTAAGCACACTAAAAAATTTACCTTATTTTTAACTAAAAGTAAAATTTAATAATACTATATAAGGCTTAATACTAACATAAATTAACAAATTTAACAAAAAAATATGTATCAAAAGAGTGTATAAAACACTTTCAAAGTCTAAATCCAAACTAACAATCCACAAATAGTCCAAACTATCATTTTAAAACTAAAATAACAATCCCCAAATTCACACACCTATCATATTAAAACTAAAGTAACACTCCACAAATACATAGAGTTAAAGTAATTACTAAAAAAACATTTTAAAAAATTAACAACTGTTCGCGAACTTATCCAGTCGAGTTAGACTTTCCGTGAAAACTTTCAAATTTCAAAAATCAAATTCAAGAGTCTAATTTCGAAGACAAAGCCCAAAAAGAGAGTATCAGTTCAGTTCCCTCCAAATATAAATAGACAAAGACAAGCCCTAATTCAAGAATTCGAACTGATTATACTAAAAAAAAAAAATCGAACTGATTGCAGATACAGAGAGGGAGTGATGGCTCGTTCCAAGTTTCATGCCGTAAAGGATGCCATTTCTTGCATAAACCAGAAAGTTAACCTAGTCGGGGTGATTCTCGACTTCACTTTGCCGCAGAAAACCAAGGGAACCGGTAAGCCCCCGCCATTTCTTTACACGTTTTTACTATGACTGGCCGTGATGACACAAAGGCCGGACTTACGGCTGCTACCGCTTCTTGAGATGGTAGTAGGATGATGTTTTGTTCCGATAAGGTGTTTGTGCTGAGCCAGTGCTTTTTTTTTTCTGAGTTGTTTGATGTTTGCAAACATTGTATGAAATTTTACTAATTTTCTTTTTGAAAGATCATAAACAAGCAGAAGGTGATTTTTTTTATGGGAGAAATTCTTTTCTTTTCTTGATCGTGTTTGTATGATAGTTTTAGACTTATTTTGCTCACCCATAATTTATGGTTTCTTTGCAGACTATTTCTGCAGGCTAAAAATAATTGACGAGTCAAATCCTGAGATTCCCCTGCATGTATTCGAAAAAGAAATGGAACATCTTCCTCTTGTTGCTGCTGTTGGAGATATTATTCGACTTTCACGTGTCACGGTATACTCTAATATCAAAAGTGTTTTCTTGACTCTTGCTTTCTGTTTTTTCCAGCTTAATATTGCTTGTGTTTGGTCAGTTCTTAGTTCAACTTTGGTTAATTTTTCTGTTTATGAATCTATTAAAGGGTTAAAAAAACTTTTTTTCCCTAGGAATTTAGGAGATTGCAATTGCAAATGTTTTACCAATTGAGGTCAGCTAGGTTTTAGACTTGGGGAAGTGATTCAGCCAATGAAGAAGAAACTGCATTGTTTATATAGCAGACTATTAGTAGCTTAGTCCTAGCAATTGAAAGAAGAGTAAGGGAAGAGTAATTAGAAAGGAGATAAGGACGGATAAAGAAACTATGAATTTCTGTTGAATCAACTTCACCAAATGATGATATGAACTATGAATTGATCCTAATTGGACTAAGATTGCCATTAGATTAGAATTACGAGTGATTTAAAATTTTACTTTGGATATACCCTGTTTACCTGATTAGAATCAAGGTAAGGTCTCGTTGACAAATAATATCAAGGCCTATTTTAGTGAGAGGAAAATTACTAAATCCTAGGTATGTGACCCAATATAACTGCAGATTGTATTAATGGCTTGTCAACTACCAAAGAAACTTGTATTTGGTGCAAATTAGCTTCTCTTTTGTTGAAGAATCAAGCTACCTTTTAGCCCTTGCATCCGAAAGGATATATATTTTTTAAACTAACTAAGCTATGTATTTACTGTCACAATGAGCTCAGCTGTTTCTGAGACTGATTTTGATTATGTTTTGTTCGATGTTATTGTTCAATGACACTGTCACTAAGACACATAGCCTAACATTCTTAGTCATGTGAGGTTTAAAGTTTAATCTCCTTGGCTGTAGATAAGCTCATTTAACTACTTTATGCATATGCTGTTATGTTTGCTTTGGAGGGCATAATTTGCATCAGAAATTAAATGTAGATGTCATAAGGTTTTTCTTATGCACCCCGTGAAGCTTGTTATGAAAGAAACTCTCCCTGTCTATCTTGTGTGTCCCCAGTTGTTTCTTCTTAGTGTATCCTTTAGCTATTAAATAGGGTATGTTGGTTGATATTAATATAAAGAGCTCATCCTTGGTGAATATTGACCTTAATTAACTTAATTTTAAGATTAATTGGCTTGATTGAGGCTATGACGCTATGTCTAGCATTTTATGATGTATTTCTTGTTATAAGAATTGTAGCCAGTCAGGTGAATATTATTTTTCCTTCTAGATTCATAGTTTTCATTTCCGCAAATGGTGTTTTATCTTTTATAAATTCAATTTGGAAAAGGTAATTACCTTTTGCAGATGAAAATTCATGACGGAGATGTATATGCTGTATACAACAAAAAGTTCTCTACATTTGCTTTATACGATGGGAAAGATGGTCAAAATTTTCATCCTTATCAAGCTTCTTTAAATTTTCATGCGGGAGAGCAGGATGAAATGATGATAGCAGGCCTGAGAAAGTGGTTAGCAACTTCACAGGTCATTGACGGTATGCTTTTGGTTTGCTAGTGATCTCTATATTTCACCTTTATCTGGTAGGTTATATGTCTTTAAGCTTTAACAGTTCAGTTCTAATCTCTATATTAGCATCAATCGAATTTGAATGCTCCAACAAATGTCAAATAGGCATGGTTTCTTCCTCCCTTCCTTGACTCGTGAAGCCATTCAGGGTTGCATATATGAGTTTACAGAGCTTGATTTTTGTTTAATTTGTCCTTGATTTTAGTTCCACGTGCATATAGATTAAAAGTCATGCATGTGCATTGCCTCTTTTTACGTGATTCTGTTCTCTAATTATGATGCCAAAAATCTGGTCATTATACCATCACCCAATATTAAGCTTCACTGTTTTATTCTTTTTTGGTAGTGCCGGACTTCTTATTATTGCAGGAGATCAACCAAGTGAGTTCGGTAAATTTAGCTTGCAAGGTATTAAACAGTATCTTTGTTTTTCCTGTGCTAACCTTTTTACTTGGTTTTCAAATATGTCAGATTTAATCGCATGTTAGTACTGCTTTGTTATTATTTCAAGGTGTGCTGATCCATCTTTATCTTTAATGTTTGGCCCTACTTAGGTACTTCATACATGCAAAACTAGCAATGATGAGTGGATAGTCTTTCTTTGGGATGGAACTGATGCTCCACCTATCGATATTGATAAAAAGTGAGTAGGTACCTTTTAATTGATCCTCTGTTTATTTAAACCTTAACTGTAAAGCAAACACTAGGGTTTTTTTTTTTTGGGGGGGGGGGGTGCATTCCTACTTTTTAGAACCTTAGCATGGCCACTTACCAAAATTTACTATTAAAAGTACAAGTCATACTCTCTAAATTTATAAATTTACATGGCAAAAAGAGCTAATTTGCTCTTCAAGGGATGCACTTATATGCACATATGTATTTAACTTCTCGTATAGCAAAGTTTCTATAGCATGAATTTAAACCTTCTCAGTGAGTTACTACACTGTGCTGAAATTTTTGGCAAATGATTTGCTTGCGACTGAGTCTTTTAAACTTCTAGTCAAGTACTTCAAACTTCAAGCAGTCATTTACATTTATTCATAATTAGTGCGGTATTTTGTCTGTATGACGTAGCTGTTTTCCGTTACTATTATTGTTGTTCGGGACGGATCTACTTGAGTGGTGGGAGGGGCTGTAGCCCCCCAACCCCACAGAAAAGTTTAAAAAAAATTATTGGATAATTAAGAATTGCCCCCTCAATTTCAAAGAATTCTATTTTGCCCCCCAAAGTTTGGCTCCATCCCTGATTGTTGTCAACCAGTTACATCTTTGATGTAAAAAATGAAGAGAGAGAGAGAGAGAGAGAGTGAACTAAATTGTACAGAGAACATGTACATTATTCTCCCCCTTTGGGAAAAAGTATCTTCTTAAAGTTCAGATCTGGTCTATCTGAAGTTTTAAGTCTGTTATGATGAAAGTTGACTTTATTTATTGAACAACTTTTAGTTTTACAAGCACAATATTGATGCTTTCTATGCCTAGTTGTTTATTTATTTGTGATTGAACAGATTTAGTCATATTAACGAGTATGCTCCACAGGTTGGAAGATGAAATACATGATCCGCTTTCTTTACGTTTGGAACCATTGCCTTTATCAAGTGATGTGCTACGTACATTTCCTTCTGCTGGAACTATCTTAAGGGTGATCCTCAATGTAGACTGCATTACACATATCCTTAAGTTGCTGAAAATTGGTCAATGGGAGAAACTTTTTAATTTAACATGCAAAGAGCGCGAAGGATTATGGTATGGTGAGTTCACATCATATTCAAAGATCCGAGACATGCCAAATGATGATATTCTCATGCTTGAGCGCCAAAGGTGATTTTTTTTGTTGCATGCATCATCTTGTTAAACAAATAGATTGTATATTTGATTGATCTTCTTTTTGGAAGATTTCAATATCTCACTCTCTTACTATACCCATACTTGTCAGCAAATATGATCGCCGATCGATAGGTAATCCAGATCGGATGCCATACTGGAGCTCTCCATTCCCATCAAGAATCACAGGTTCCATGTTGTGACTATAATATGTTTTGATTTCTCATTTATCAGTGTATTTGATTCAATCTCCTAGATGCAATTATAACATCTTCCTGGAACCCTATTGAAATAGATTATTGATGATGTAATTTTAATTTTTCTATGTGCTTGATCAGAGGTTAACTGTGGTGTTGCGTCATTTGCTACATTGATGGATGTTCTCACTTGTAAAGAGGTATTGTACACCCTGCTGCATTTTCTGGTCACATGGAGGTGGGTTTTTTTATATAATAGTTGGGGCCTCGTTAACCCCCCCCCGGTTGCACGACATTTGTGCAATGTCGCGCACCAAAGGTGGAAAAGACATACAACTCATTGAAAGCCACAGGAAAGTCTGAACAGACCAGCACCTTTACCTCTTTCTTTTGTTAGAAGTAGGCCATGCCACTTTACCTCTTTCTTTTGATCCAATAATGCCCAAAATACCTCTCAGAACCTTTGAAACCCCTTTGAATAAATCTGCAATATCTTTCAGTCCCTCGCACAACCACCTACATTATTGGTCTGCCAAAATTTGCTGGGCTTTGGTTGAGTTTGTTTTGAGCTCGGTTGAAATTTGTTTTTTGTTTTTTTTTTGCTGCAATAATTGGTTTGGGCTTTGTAGTGTACGTATTTTGGCTGCTTCAAGTATGGCCGTTTAATGGCTTTAGTTCTTCCTACTGGCATGGGTGGCTGGATGGTCTGTGTTGTTGATCACTAGTTGTTAGCTGTTTTATTGTGATGACAAAGATGGTTTTCTTCTCTTTTCTATTGCAATTGTATTGTTTTGGCTGCTATTCTCTCCTTTTTTTTTGATGTCTTGGTTTATATAGCAGAAGTGAAAAGATTGGTGAAACTGTCATCTTATTGGTGACTATAACTTATATAGTCTGGTAATACCTTTGCTAGAGGGGACTAAGCTCGATGACATGGCTATGGCGACATTATTAAACTAGAGAATGATGTTCAACTGGAATTCTCTGCTTATTTGTTGTTCGGGTAATCTTCCAGGTAGCAAAGAAATTCAGGTGTGTAGTACGAGTTGTTGCTGCAACTCCATGGCAAGTAGAGGATTTCCGCTCTCCTGATGGAACTTTTAGGGTTAGGTTCACCCTAGAGGATCCAACTGCCCGAATCCATGCTTTTGCTTATGCTAAAGATGGGGTGAGGACATTATCCGACCATTTCTCTTCACATTTATATATCTTGTGATGATATAACCGTTAGACTTGGAAATCGTGCATGCATCCGCTCCTTTGATTTTGTAAAATATCTCACTTGTGCTGTGAAATTGGAAGTATTACTGTAGTAGTATATTATGCATTCCTCATGGCTCTTGTATAGTGTTTGAAATCTATTTCGCTACATTTCTGTAGGAGAATTTTTTCAGTGGTTCATCCGCTGCTGAGCTGCAATGGAAGGTAAATGAATTGCTCGGACTACCTATAAGTGATGATGGGAATGAAATTGAAGGTGGTGTTAGAAATCCGCCTTGGGTGCAGTGTTGCTTGAAATCTCATTCCGAAAGACAGTGCCGTTGGATATGTGATACCAAGCTTGTTGGCGAATGGGTCTCTAGCTGGGTTTAGGTTAAGATCAGGAGAAACAAGGCAGTATAGGTTGTGAATACCCCAGGGAATTAGGCTTTTGCTCTTGCTAGCTATAATTTATGTGAAGTTACTTGTACCACTGGGGATTATGTAAGTATGACTCCCCTACTTTTGATATATAACATTTTGTATGACATTCGCATTGACATTATGAACGGATTTAATGTTTTATCCCACTCGATTGATTGGTAGTTGGTGGAGATTTAAAATCAATGAAATACATGTTAGTGCCTTATGTTATGCATGCCACTAATTAGGGCTAGCAATTGCTTTTAACATCTGAATCATAGAAAACTAAAAAAAGAATTAAATTAATATTAAATTTAGAATCGAATAAAATAATAATGTTTCGAATCGAGTTTGTGATTAAAAAAAGGCAAAATGACAAAAGATGCACCCAACGTTTGCATGTTTTGTCATTTGGCCCCATATTCTTTTTTTTGGTCCAAATATGCCCCTAACGTTTGCTTATTTTGTCATTTCGCCCCCTATTCTTTCTTTTGGTCCAAATATGCCCCCAACGTTTCATTCGTAGTCTAAATATGCCCCAAACATTTCAATTTGGTCCAAATATGCCCCCGTTAGATGAAAAATGTCAGTCAACTGACGTTCAACAGCTGATGCTGACTGGACTTGCCATGTATTAAGATCTGCTGATGCCACGTCAAATTTTTTTTATAAGCCGCCGACCTTCAGTTGATTGACAGTTTACATCCAACAGGGACATATTTGGACTATGAATGAAACGCTGGGGGCATATTTGTACCATAAGAAAGAATAGAGGCCAAATGACAAAACAAGCAAACGTTGGGGGCATATTTTGACCATAAAAAAGAATAGGTGGCCAAATAATAAAACATGCAAACGTTGGGGACATCTTTTGTCATTTTGCCTTAAAAAAACTGTTGCGCCCTCTTACCATCACTAGAAATTTATCACCATCGTTGCATTTACTTAAAAAGTATCTATAATAGGTGGATGCCACCGGAATCGGGTTGGGTGAAGATGAATGTTGATGCGGTGAGGTCCATTACCAACGGTATGGCAGCGGTAGGGGGCGTTATCCGGGGTGATCAGGGTGAATGGTTGGTTGGTTTTACTCGCTTCTTAGGGCGGTGTGATATTATGGGCGATTAAAGATGGGATTGGGCATGCTCGAGACTTTGGATTCGACAAAGTTATCATTAAGTCGGATTGCACCGAGGCAATTCGAATGGTGCAAGGTATGGTGGACTCTAGTAGGGAAAATGCGCTCCTCACGGATATTAAAGCGAGTTTGAGGAGGGAATGGGAGGTTATTTTGAGACACATTGATCGATCGGCAAACACTGTTGTCGATAGGCTTGCGGCGAAATCATTGAACGGCGTCTCTACTGATGTGATGCTAGCTGTTGAACCAGCTGATTTGCGGCGATGGTTGGACCAAGATCGGATGCACAGTACGGTGGTTGAGTAGTCCCGAGGAGTTGGGGTGCCTGTTGGGTGTTGTTTTTGTATTGCCGTTTGTGGCGTTGGTCATTATGGTTATCCTATGTAGCTACATTCGAGTGCACTCTTTTTCCTCCACTTAGGTTTAGGGAGGTTTTTTTAATGATGCGAGTCATCTTCTTTAATCAAAAAAAAGTATCTATAATAAAATGGACCTGATTGTAAGTGACCCGAGTTCAAACAATTCAATCTGTACGTGTGCGTAAATTTATTCAGATTTAAAATCGAATACATATATAACTTTGTTCTCGAATAGAATTATAAAAAATATATCTATGATAAAATGAATACGCAAATATATGTTAATTTATCCAAATTTAAAATCAGATATAGATATTACTTGTTCTCGAATAATTTATGAAAAAAAATATCCATAACAAGATGGACCTTGGCGTGATAAATGGCAAGAAAAAAAAGAGCCGGCCCAATTAATTCTTCTAAAATAGATCCGCCCTTGGTGATACAGCTACTCCAGATACATTCTTGCAGCCCAAGGAGTTGCCTTTCTTTAACCATTCGAAGAAAACTTCCATCCAAGTTCGGCGGCTCAATCCACCACCATCTCATTTGCTTCAGAAATTTTTATTTTCCGTTTGCTTCAGTATTCTTCTGTGTAGTTAGAGATTTCTTTTTTGTAAAAAAATGGCGGCTTCCAACTCTGAAAACGATTTGAAAACCGAAGTTCCAAGCTCAAATGAAGCAGAGCAGCCTCAGATTCAAGCTATTCGAATGCCGAGTATGGAGGAAATTCGTGCTCAAGACGTTTGGAATAACTGTGCTGTTCGTAGCGTCGCCAGTGGAGTCATGGGTAAGTCCCAAATTCCGGTTTATTAAATATTTGAATTTGATGAATTTCAACTTGTTTTTATGTGGAATTATTGGAATAAAGCTGTAAAAACTCTACCTTTTGCATTAATCTTTCTTTGATTTAGTGGGAGGTTTAAGTAAGGTTTTAGGGTTTTAAAGGGGTTTTAATAAATGTGATGATATTTGCAGGAGGTGGGCTGGGATTCATGATGGGCATGTTTTTGGGTGCATTGGATAATCCTATTATGCAAGAACAAATGAGCGGAAGGCAACAATTAATTTATAATTTAAAGCAAATGGGAACCAGAAGTTGGAGTTCTGCAAAAACATTTGCAGTTATGGGCGTTGTGTTTTCAGCTGTTGAATGTGTTGTTGAGAAGGTAGTATACAGAAACTAGAAATCAGAATTCAAACACATTCACACACACATTGAAATGGAATGAAACTGAATTTGTATTCATTGTTTTTTTAAAGGCTCGGGCGAAACATGACACCACAAATACTGTTGTTGCTGGTTGTGTAACTGGAGGAACTATGTCAGCAAAAGGTATGTTAATGTACTTTCAAACATGTTCTTCGATACTGCCTATAATGTCTCTACGATCTCCGTAAATGCTTGTTAGGTTTGGGGTTTTGATATGTGCTTATTCTTTGAAAAGTTTTGTTCTTTCATTTCCTGATAAATTTTGGCTGTTCTTAGCATGAAAATTTAGATGAATGAGATTGATCTTAGTGATGATGCAGTGAACAATTTATTGGCCATTTATGCTTGTTAGTATGTTAAAAGATACAGAAACAGGTGGTTTTTGCCGATGAGATTGTTTGTTGCAGTCTCTATGTTTGTCTGTCCAGAATCCTTGACTACATTGTAGAACATGTCATACTTTTTCTTTGTCTGAGGGCTAAAAGTAAAATCCTGTGATTTTGTGAGAAAGTATGTTAATTGTTTACAATGTTACAATATCTTTTGGTTATGCTTGCATGGTGCTGGTGGGGGCAACCACCCCTAAAATTTTGAAAATCATATATGATTTAGAAAAGTTTTAGAATTTTTCTATGTATTTTCTATTAAATATCTATTTTCGCCCCCCTAAACTTTTATAAGTTCGCCCCCCCTAGAAATTTATAGGTTCGCCCCCCTAACCTAAAGTCCTGGGTCCGTCCCTGAATTTACTTGCATAGTATCATGGTTGTGGATGCTGAATTGCTGATGCCTTTGTTCTGGTGTATACATACATGCATTCAGAGAAAAAAGGTGGTTATATCATTATATTAATTTAGCAGTTCATATCCTTGCTTTGGATTATATGAAGTGAAATATCTCATTCCAACAAATACTTATTGACAATGTCTTAGCTTCCCTAACTTATGATCTCCAATTTCACTGTCAAATGTTAACCTCCCATGTTTGCCAGCTTATATTATGATGTTCATGGTTTCATTCTGTCTCCGGTTCCTTGATTTGTCTCACATCTCTTTTCTGCTGTGTGTTTATAGCCGGTCCTAAAGCAGCATGTGTTGGTTGTGTTGGCTTTGCTGCATTCTCAGTTGCAATCGAGAAGTTTTTCGATAGACACACTTGATGGGAGAGTTTCCTCTGCTCCAATTTTGCAGACTTGTTTATAAAGACAGAATTCATAGCACACCTACTGAATTCATCATATATTTTTGTGCAACTTTTACCTGATTCATAACAAAACAATGGAAGGAATATAATGTTTTCCGGAGTTAAAATCCTTTCATGTCTTGATTTTGGTTAATTGCTTGACATCCACACTGTTGCAACAGCTGCTGAAAAGCAATGGCATGTTATGTTGGCCTATGATGTTTTTATAAAACAGGTTACGTTGGAAATGCAAGCAAGCATAAACATAAACAATCGATGAATCCCTCATCGGAAATAGTAAAACAAAACACAACTTGATGGAAACAGATGAATAACCACCGAAGTTCGAAACAAAATGAATGCTCGATATCTTACCTCCATTCATGTCACTTTGATCACCAATGAAGTTCACGAGGAAGTTATTACAGTTAAACTAACAGAGCTGCTCAATAGCAAGCCATGAAAAGAGGAAAACATCTTCTTGTTAACCATGTACGGATACAGAACCAGTCGAGCTCAGTCAAGTTATTACAGTTAAAGTAACAGTAGAAGTGCAGCAACACAAAATGGCCCATTCTTTTACTGTCGAGAAAACCCTAGCTGAACATGTAAAAGAATGGGCCCAGACATTGCACTGTCTCTAAGACTAAGAAGCAAACAGTATATTTGGGTTGCTTTAAATATTTGTATTGAATTAATAATGTAATAGTTTTCAAAGTTTGATATCAATCTATTCAAGCAAATGGATGGACAGAGATAGATCTCAATAGAAACCATTCAAAAAAGAAAAGAAAAGAAAAGCTAAAGGAAAAAAAAAACATAACTTTATCTGTCAGAATCAGACCACCATTTTTGCCCTTTCTTCCTCTCTTCTCTTGTTGCTTTAGCTTCAATTAATCCATCCACCTCCATTGTTTTTTCTCTTTTAACTCTACATCATGCTAGGTCCAGCCTCCGATCTGCTACCGCCGCCCTCCTCCCCCACCATCTCATCCGTCTCCTCCTCCGATCTCGACACTGAGGTAAGTTTTCATTCACCCATTTTCATATTCCCCATGCTTTCATTTCGGGCTCTGTTTAATCTTTCATTCATGCAATCTTGTGTTGTTGTTTTTTTGTGAATGAAGTCGACAGGGTCTTTTTTCCATGATAGAAGCACTACATTGGGAACATTAATGGGAGTGAGTTTTCCGGCTATCACTTTTCGAGCTCCTTCCCGGCACCACCGCGAGACGCAACCGGCAAGCGCCGGTTCGACTTCGGAGACGGCGTCGAAACCCAAGAAGAGGAGGGCGCTGACTGCGGCGTTCGGGGCGGAGCGTCTAGGGAGACGACGGAGGAAGTGGTGGCAGATATGCATGGATGTGGATTCCAAGCCGGCTTCACTTGGAGAGTTCCTGGAGGTGGAGAGGAGGTTCGGGGACGGGGCGTTTTACGGTGCGGCGGCGGAGCTTGAGGGAGTGATGGGGACGGCGCATGATGCGAGGAATGGACGGTTGTTGTTTGCTGATGGGAGGGTGTTGCCTCCTGTGTCGGCGGCTCCTCATCCGACAGGCGATGATGATGAAGATGAAAAGACATCGACGGCTGGGGCTCTTTGTAGATTCCCGGTGTCGCTCACGGGGATATGCAGCGGTGGCGTTGGATAAAGTGTACACCTTTTGACTACTCTGCTCTCCCTTCAATTTTTTATTGTTTTTCTCAGTGCATAATTATAAACTAATCATCGCTTTGTCCATTTATTACGTTAATTGTATCTTCTTTAAACACCATTCATTTCGCATCCGCTGCTTTCCTTATTTATTTCAAGAATTTCAATGTATAATGTAATATGTCATAATCTCATTAATCATTATATCATTTAGATATTAAACTAAGTAATACTCTGTTAAATATATATTATATTGATATGAACCAAAAATTATTTATATATATATATATATATTGATTAGTTCAAAAATAAAAATATATATATATATATTGATAAAAAAACACATGAATTTGAATCTTAATGTGTAAACGAAATATAAATTAATCAACCAACAAATAAGATACCCGATTGTTATAAAAAATACACAAATACTAAAAGAAAGGGTCAATTCGATTTACTATTACACAAATTGCTACATTGTACGTATTGATGTATATATATGGATTAATATCTTATACTCTAGCTTCACAAGCGCCTTAGTTTAAGGGTATAAAGAGTTAGTTTATGGTATATAGTTTATGGGTTTAGGTGTAGGGGTTTAAAATTTAGGGATAGTTGTTTTAATATAAGGTTTAGGGTTATAACTTAGGGTTTATAGGTTAGGATTTAGTTTTTAGGGTAATATGGTGAGGATTTAGATTTTAACCTATAAACCTTAAATTATAACCCTAAACCTTAAATTGAAACAACTATCCCTAAATTTGAACCTCCTACACCTAAATCTTTAAACACTATACTCTAAACTAACTCCTTAAATCCTAAAACAAAGGCGCTTGTGGAAACTTTCAGTTTCTACCGCATGTGTATAGGATATTAATCTTAGTTATATTAACATACGTACTAATACATATATATATTGTATGTATTGATACGAACTGATTATCCGTGGCCGGCCTCCGTTGCCGGCAGTGTCCACTCCACAGCCAACTACTCCACACAGTACCACCATAACCATTTTCCATTTCCAACAAATCCATGCATCAATGAGCAGTGGCAACCCAACCCAATCCAATATAATAAATTCAAGTCAAATGTACAGTGGCAATTAATGAAACATAATAATATTAGCTAATTGAAGTCCCCAATAGCTACCATGAAGCTTGAATGAATGCAAGGAAAATCTAAGCAAAATGGTACATCCCAAACTTGAACATGTGTAGATAATTACTTAATTATCTTATTTGACTCGACTCCAGATATAATAGGATCGATGTTGAATATTGGCAGCCAGTTGGCCCAGTTCTCTTTTTCTTGTTTTAATGAAAAATTTAACTAATACACGTAGAAGGAAACTAATTTTGACACCAACAGCTTCACCATCTAATAATCTTTTCAACAACTCCATGTTATGTGCCATCCTCTCTACTTAAGGGGCAAGCTTCTACTAATTCGGAAACCCTAACACCAGCTATTAATCACAGAACCAAACACTACAACATGTTGGTGCAACGGTCTCCGATTTTCATTATTACAATGCTAATTGCTACAGTCTACGTGGGGCGTTGCTTGGCTGTAGTAAATCCAGCGGCGGCGGCAGCAGCAGAAGAAGAGCCGGTTCTTGAGTTCTACATGCATGATATCCTAGGGGGAAGTAATCCCACAGCTAGGCCAATAACCGGTTTACTTGGAAACATATATAGTGGTCAAGTACCTTTTGCTAAGCCAGTTGGATTTAATCTCCCTCAAGGTGGTGTCGCGATCCCCAATGCGAACGGTGCTATTCCGACCATCAATGGCATCACCGGTCTCCCGTTGGGGACCGGATTAGCCGGCACGGGTTTTGCCGGCAATCCAAACCAAAATGGTCAACCTCAGGTCCCTTTGGGACCGGATGGATTGGGGCTAGGATTCGGAACGATCACCGTCATCGACGACATAATCACCGCTAGCCCTGCTTTGAGGTCACAGGTGATAGGGAAAGCTCAGGGTGTTTACGTGTCTAGCTCGGCTGACGGAACAACACAGATGATGGCGTTCACAGCCATGGTCGAAGGTGGGGAATACAACGACAACCTCAACTTCTATGGGGTGTACAAGGTGGGGAGCACGATGTCGCATGTGTCGGTGACGGGCGGAACGGGGAGGTTTAAGAATGCTTGTGGTTTTGCCGAGGTCCGACCACTTATAGCACCAGGTCAGCATGTCACTGATGGTGTAGAGACATTGCTGAGGGTCACTGTCCATCTCAAATACTAATACATTGCATATTGTCTTTAAAATTATGAGTTTGATTTGTGTGAACAAATTAACATGCTCTTTGCTTTCCAGTTGCAAAATCTTTCGCGGTAACAATTACAAGTTCAATTAGTTGCTCACTTTTAAAATGCAGGCTTAAAAGGGGTAATTTTATCTCCGTAGTCCGTAGTAATCAACTCCAAAATCACGTGCTTTATGGATTCAGTACATTGGAATCCAAAGAAACAGATTTGTTGGATCAGATGAGCTCAGCCCATAACTCAATAAACCTGTCCAAATCAAGATCCCAGCACATTATTTTTTGGGTAAACTATTGCGGTGGTCACTTATGTTTCCCTCCAGTACAGAATTGGTCACCAATTTTGAAAAACGACCAGTAAAATCATTTACGTTTTTGAGGCATAAACTTTTGGTCACAAACCGTTTAATGCCGTTAAACTTTGATGATTTTTTGATCTGGCAATTAAAAAAATAAGGGTAAACTACTGCAATGGCCCCAAAATTCCAAAAATTTCAAAAAACCCTAAATTCATAAATATCTAAATCCCTCAATCTGGTCACTCCCGCCGTCGTTGGCCACGATTCCGGCGACGAAATGGAGCGTTGTCCCCTCTCCGAAACATCCATGCACCAATCGTCGTCATTCAACCGTCTCTTGTTGCAAATCGGTCGAATGAATTTTTTAAATATTTTAAAATTCGTTTGTCATTTTGCACGACTCCGATCAATTTTTGGCAGCGGTGTGGTAGGGTAAACGATCATGGTGGTCCGGCGACGAATGTGGTGGGTGGTGGCGTTACAACCGGCGACGAAATCGACTCAAATTGCGATTTGAGTTTTGGTGAATTGGGGGTTTCGAATATGGGTGTTATTTTATGAATTTTGAAAATTTAGGGATTCTTTTAACTGCCAGATCAGAAATCCGTCAAAATTTAACAACATCAAACGGTATGGTGACCAAAAATTTATGTCCCGAAAACGTAAGTGACCTTATTGGTCGTTTTTCAAAACAAGCCTGTACTGGTGGAAAATATAAGTGACCACCGCAATAATTTACTCTTATTTTTAATTTGAGATTTATAAAAAAAATAATGTATAGCATATTTTAGGAAATGTAGTTTTAGATTGACGAATAGCGAGTCTAGTAGATAAGACACGAGATCTTTTAAATAAGGTCACGAGTTTAAATCTCAACTTTATAAATAAAACAAATTGAGTTGAGAATTACCGCTTTACAATATACTTGTGGTAAAACCAAAAAAAAATATAGTTTAGTTTTAGGTAACGTGTTGGCACTGAGTCAGCCAGCCATAGGAATTTGATTAAATGATTAGAGCATGAGCTGCTGGGATCTTGATTTGGACAAGTTTATTGAGTTATGGGCTGAGCTCATCTGATCCAACGAATCTGTTTATAGTTTTAGGTAGCGTGTTGGCATTGAGTCGAAATTTGACGTGATATTTTAAGGTCATAAAAGACCCACAGCTAGAGCCAAGGGAGTCCCGACCGTTGAGCCCTTGGCGGACATTTGCTACCAGAGAAAAGCGTCGGCGTCGGCGACAACACATCATTTAGCGAGCCCAGATCTATAAGGTCTATACGAATAGAATTATAGGAGTAAGGATTTCCAAAAATATTGTCGTCTCGTCTCTAAGATGCATCTACAAGCTGGATGGTCCAAGACAATACTTCTTGTGTTGGAACGCCAAGCAAAGAAATAATGTTGAACAGGGTATGAGATGTGCGTAGAACGGGCTTGCTCCCGTTTTTTCACCTGATTTTACGCCCAAATGGGCATTTCGCCACAGTTGGTTTTCCCGATCGGCTGGGATTTTGCGTTCAGAAATCCCTGTTGAACGAGCACTAAGCCTAAACAAGGTAAAACTCGAACCCAAAATCGTCCTGTATACTATTGCAATTACCAAGGATGAACACATGAGACACTCAAGTATCGAGTTCAATTATTCATGATCAATTCTCAAGTATCCTCATCAACTGAAACAAACAATGCTAAAGCTACAAAAGAAAGCCGTAGCAGTATGAGCAGCCAAATACAGAGTAAATCAACAGAGGACGAGCTTAATGAACTGCGATGAAAGAAGCAGGAATTTAGTTGAGCATTTCGTACCAAATGGTGCACACTGAGTTTTAGCAAATACAACACAGAATCAAAAGACAAGTACTGCATTTCATTCACCAATTGTAATCAGAAGAACCATTCTCTTCAGCAGATGTAATTGTCACCTTTGTACAAGATTATTCGGCTCGAGATAAAGAAATAAAATGAATGAAGAAAGATCATATTGAAACAAAGTTAGCATTTAAAAGCAACTGAACCTAACCAGAAACATAAAGAAAATTCAACTTTGTTCTGTGAAATTCCTAATTCTCAAAGGTCCGGTAACCACTGTATACTAGTCGACTAATTTCGGTCACAAAATTACCATCACTCAGCAATCGGAAGCATCGAATCGAGTCGGAATCATTTCTTTAGACATTGTTGCAAGTTGAAACTCCCCTTGCTACCTCTGCAGAAAGTCAAAATGCCAACAAGTCAAGCTCACAAATCTCGACTTGATCATAATACAGAGATCTTAAATTAGACCATTTTCTTTCATTTGTTTGGTTGCTGAGAAATGATCAGAAACAGAACAGAGAAAAGGGTGGAAATTTTCTGAATAAAAAAACAGAAAAATATTACCTTGCCGTTTTCAGCCAACTCCGGGACCTTGTAATTATCCTCCGTTGGTTCCGTCAGCCACAACCCGGGAAACAAGTACTGCAACCAAAACAAAGAATCAACAAAAACGAAAAACAATCGGAAAAGTAAAAAAATTTAAAAGAAGAAGAAGAAGCTTACATCCAATTGCTTCTGAACATTACGTGCTCGTTTCTTTGGCCTTCTCGGAGGACGGTGGCCAACCATGGCCATGAAATCCTTCTCGATCTCCTCCTTTGATAGCGGCACCGAAAATTTCGGTCGGGGTCTTTTCCTATCGGCGGCGGCCGGCGCCGATGCCAACGACGGTCCCTTGTCTCTTACTCTGGCTGAATGAAACACCTCATTCGTCATCGGAGAACTATAATTGGTGTTAGTTGCTTCTCCGTCCATCGGAGCCTTACACGCGGCACGCCTTGTCCTGAGATTCCACGGCCTCGGGTCCACCTCTACCGCAGGCGATTCTTCCCTCTCTTTCTCTTTTACTTTCTGCTTATTTTTGGGCTCTTCGAATTCATCGTCGTCCGCGTCGTCGTTGTCGGACACTTCGTCTCTAAAAATTGCATCTTTGATCTCATCCGCCGCCGTTTTAAGATCCTTCATGATCTTCTCTCTAACTGCCTCGATCCCAGCTGCCGCCGCCTCTCCCTTCGATATCCTCAACCGCTTCTCTTTCACACAATCGGTGTTCTTGCTGCTGGGAGACGACGACGACTCCGATTCGCGCCGCCTCATTCCCCCAACAACCAAACTCTCAAGCTTCGACGGGGGAGATCGGCGCCTTTGAACGACACGACGCCGACAATTCTGGTATTGATCAGCGACGGCGACGGAGGCAGCGTTTGAAGCATCGTCGAGTTTCATACACCTGAGAAATCTCCTATTCCCCCACTTCAAACAGGGAAGGTCGAAATTGTGAAGAGGCTTTGATCTCTGGGGTTCCATCGCCATATCTCTCTCACCGGGACACACCATTGATCGCATCACCGAGCGAGCTCAATCTTTAACACCAAGAAAAAAATGCAAAAAAGAAGCTTTTTTCTCTCTGAATTTCCAATGAAAAATATGGTTCCTTTTTCTTTTTCAACTGCTCCAAAGAAAATTTCTTTATTTTCCCGCCGCCGGTAGGTATCTTCTTTGCTATGCCAATCGCCGGGAAAGCGCAGAGAGAGTTTTCGTCATATGATAGAATATATGGGAGTGAGGGAAAGGGAAGGGGGCGGTTTTAACGTTCAGGTTATGAGATTTCCAGGGGTGTAATTGTAATTTACTGGGATTGGGGATTTCTTGGGTGAAATGGTCATTTTCGAGTTGCCGAAACTACGTTTTGCCTTTTAGATTAATTTCTTCTTTTAGTCCCTGTAGTATACCTAAGTTAGGATTTAATCCCTATACTCTGGTTTGGTCATTTTAACAAATTTGAAATTTTAGTACTGATCTAAATGATAGATATTAAACATTTTAAGTTAAAATTTTCTATTAAACTATGCACTATGCGTTGGTACAAAGACTAATCGATCAAATTATAGAAATCAAATCTACAACTTTGTCCGATACAAAATTTGACCTACCTTTTGTCTAATCTTATTCTCAAGAGATTTTTTTTTTTATTTCTATTTTTTAAGATCTAAAAATTTGATGAAATTATTGTTGATGAACAACACAGTGGTAGTTTATGGGGTTCATACGGTGAAGAACTAGATAGTTGGTCGACGATTTATGATTCTTCTCTTGTAAATTTATCTCTTCTAGTAATTCTTCGTTTAATCTAAAAAATATCATAAATCGTCCACCAATTATCTAAATTTAATAAAATAATATTTTATGTCTTTTTTAGTTTAAATATTAGTTAAATATATAGTTGGTTTAACGGCTCTAACCGGTTCTCCTCTAAACTCTTCTTCCGTTGCTACAAGCTAATGCTTGCTTGTGGTGAAGGATTGTAGAGATTGTAGTTTTATGTGCTTCTCTCTTACTATTCTATCTTATGTACCCAAAAATATATTATTGTAGAAAAAGAAATTAGATTCTGATAACCACGAAATCAAATCTAAATGTCAAATAGTATATTAACCTTATTTTTTAAGTTAAATTTCTTTTACATTCTAATCTATTGATTTTAATCTTTTTGGGGCTTCAATTGCAGTAAGGCTTGATTCAAGTTTAGTTTTCCCTTCTTTGTTTGTTAGCTGTAATAGTTTTACATAATGTAGGCTTAAATAACAAATCGCCCCTTAGATTATTTACTATTTCTTATAATGGTACCTAAACTTTTAGTTGATCAGAAGTGATACCTTAGTTTTTTTTTCTCTCGAATTGTTCCAAACATGAAAACAAAAACTTTCAATCACTTGGAACTGACCAAATGACACAATCACGTGTCACTCTGTCATTGAGCCATGTCATCATTAAACTCATTGACTAAAAGTTAACTACCAATCTGTAGGACATATAAGGTTTAGGGTTAAACGCCGGAGGTATATAACCCCAGCTCATGAAATATATTAATGCCGTTTATATATCCGTTATCATATTGTACGAGACAAATGTATGCATTTTGATTAGGGTCATATTTTATAGTACGAAAATATTTAGTACAATACTTTGATCAAAAGCTGTCTCTAAAGTCTTAACATCCACACATCTGATTTGCTTTGCTATTTTATACATACCGGACTATCTGTACATGTGAGAATTTAACTTCTAAAAGAATTTTAAATCAAAGAAATCCCGACTACACACCATAACCAAGCTAGGCAGCGACCCACCAAACAAAATCCCCATATTTTTGAAGAGAGGGAAAAGGAAACACACAAGACAAAAGAATGAAATGAATATGGCACAAGGGACATGCAAAACCCAAAAACTAAAACCTCTCATCATTCAAATCTTACATGCAAAGGAGATGAAGTGATCCCTACATGGATTGCCTTCACCAATGCCACAAACTGGGATAGACTCTCTTCCGAGAACAACTTCAGTTTCCACGTCCGAGACCTCCCTACATTCTTTTCTTTCTTACTACTTGTACCGACCATCTTTTGCATTTTCGTTGAGGAGCAGGCCTTTGATGTGCTGCACTCAAGAGATAATGTCACACAACCCCTCTCTCTCCTCTCGATAACCTAGAGACGAAGTCGGATCAGTAATATATATCATGACTGTTACAACAAACGATTTCACTAACATAATATATTAGTTGCAGGATGCAAGAAAAAAGTACTGGAAAAGTTACCATCTCATATACATGATACATCTGAGATGTTGCAGCATGAATCCAGGGAGAAATATGGAGGTGAAGATGCATCATTTAGGAGAAAACTGAACTGAATAATGTCTTCGACACACACAAACACTTGTCTTCCAATAACAAACAGTGATCGTGAAAGCCATGGTTCCTCTGTTTTCGCATGAAAATTAAGCATATTAGCAAGTCCAAGGTTTATGTGTCTATGGTTCTGCATGCGCATGGAGTGCAAGAATGCAAGAATGAATTGTTGGTCCTAGGGGCTTGTTCAGCGCATGAATCAATGATGCAGATGCCATTTTCATTCCCATGAGAATTGTTATTTCCATTTTCATAATAAGCATGCTCAGAAAAATTTGCTGGAGAATGCCCTTCAGTGCTCCTATTGAGATATTCCTCGACAGGTATCCCAGCTTCACTGTAATCATCTTCACTGCAGCTCGTATCACTGTCAGATGATGCCACTGAATAGGAGTCCGCTGATAACTGCAGAATTTCTTCCACCAAATTCTGGCGACGATGCAAAAGGTCCTTCTTATAATGAGGTGGGGATCCAGGATTGGCAGATGAAGAATTTGACTCTGTTATAGTATCAATTGTATTCAAATGTGATACACTGGCATTTTCAACCATTCTATTAGTTTCTTCAAGGGAAAAAATATTACGATGAGAACTCTCAGCTAAAATGGATCCACTAACAGTCTCATCATGCAAGTAAGATTTCTGATACTCCTGTTTCACATCCATTGTCCTCAAGCCTGGTAGAGAGAATCCACCAGTATTTCCTGAGGGAAAAAAATGGTCAAAGTATCTGTTGGCATTCATACTGGCAGACGTATCTGCAAAAGAATTATCAGATTTCAAAACATTCATGCTACTTTCATCTCCTGAAGCTTGAACCGAGTCTGAAACATATCTAGAACTTCCACTAAGATGCCTAGCGCTTTTCCCACCATTCTTATAATTCTCTTTCCCAGGGTGTAACATAGTCGTATTAGAACCACCATCAGCAAAATTCTCAGAAGGATGATCCATCCAGTCCTTGAACTCTCGTAACCAAAGAACAGAACGTTCTTTCTTTAATTGTTCTACTCTTTTCATCAGGTCGACTATTTCAGCTTCATCCTCAGATATGATGTTCTCCTCTCTGCTTCGCATTTCATTGTCGCATGATACAGAGTCTAGATCAGAATAAATGTATGTGTTTTCTTGTTCATTCTCAATACACGCAAGTCGAGACACCTTTATCTGCAAGAGGTTAAAATGTTAACCACCTATTAGCACTGCTAAAAAGGTATAATAAATTCTAAAGTACATGAACAACCAAAAGTCATCAAATGCAGCCAAAAGACTAACCAGGGTGCCAAAATTTCACCACAAGGAGAGAGGGAAGATGGATGACTGTAAACTCAAATAAAATACAAAATTTGAGAATTAGTAAAACTTTACGCACCCTCTTTTTGTTGATAACCCCCTCTCCTTCAGCATCGTATTTTGCGGGATAGTAGAACCCAAAGCTGGAAGGTTGCTTCAGTCTGCTGGCAACAATAATCTTCCTCTTCCAATACTCTCGTGTGCTGATTCCTTTGTCATCTAATTTCAACTGATCAAACCATATAATAGAACAAAAACGAGCTGTACCATTAGCAGGATTACAAGATAGAAACTAAAATTATGAAATGTTTGAGCAAAGGGGCATAGAAGCTTAACAACAAAAACTCCTGTAAATAGATACTTATCAGACTTACATTTTCAGGACGACTGAAGTAGCTGAAAACTTGTGCACGGTACCATCGGGCACAACATAGTGGATTCCCTTCAAGCCACAAGCTTCGAAGAGATGGGAGCCCAGCAAGGAACTCTAACTCCAAAAAATTGGAAATAATATTGTACGAAACATCAAGCCCTTCAAGAGACTTCATATTTTCAACACCATGCAATGTAGTTAGAGCATTGTTCCTCAAAACAAGTTTAACAACATGACAGGAGACCTGCAATTTTCATCAACAATGATGTATTTGTCTAAATAGAATTCCTATATCAAAATATTCGGTGAAGGCAAAACATGCAAGGCATGGAGATCATAACCAAAAAGAAAGTTCAAGAAAAAAGTTATCCCAAAACAATTAAATAAATGTCAAACCAGTAAATGTTTAAACAGACATATAGACCTTAGCTAAATGAGAAGTCCCTTTCTTTTATGCAGGGCTTATTCTTTCGTAAAGTAAAAAATAAATAAATATAAGGGAAAGTGTCAACAGAAAAGAACAAGGAGAGGACAACCAGAGTCCTCAAGGAGTAGACAAGAACAAATGTAAGCGAACATTAAAAAATCCAAAACTGTCGAGTCAGCTACAAGGATAATTTTCTGACATATACATGTATCCATCTTAACAATCTCATTGCAGCAACCATCATATTCTGAACAAATGAAAATTTATCTACTTGACATTTAGGGTCACATTGTTTGAATTCTATCATTAACATATCCCTGAATAATACCATATTTTGTACTATGTGAAAAAAAAAGGCTAGATAGTAGAGGCAAGTGAAAATACAATACAAAATATATACCTCCATTTATTAATTTTTGAGCATCAAGTAGAAACAAAAAATCATAATTTCATGAATAATAATCGTAGACTTACCTCACTAAATGATGAGACAGATCGCAAGTGATTGAATCCAAGGTCCAAGTGCTTCAACTTGCCACATTTCCGAAGATTATCCACCTTTGCAAACTTGTTTCGACTTAAATCGAGGGTTTCAACAGCAGGAAGAAGTTGCAAAGACTCATCCATTAGTAACAAGCCATTGCATGCACAGGAAACGAAGGACAAGCGATTCCACTGTGGAGAGCCCTTTATCTCAGCAATTCTACTGGCAAACACATGTCGCAAAGCATCCTACATAATTTAAAAGGACAAACATAATCCATGAATTTTAGTGAAATTCCAACACTAGTACACATATTCATCAAATAAAAACTTAGAAGATTTTGTCTACAGTAATTTTACTAAATTGTCGCTAGGAGAACAAAAGAAGGAATAACATATAAACTAAAAGAGGGTAATTAATTCTCCCAGTGCTAGTAATAAATGCAAAACATCCAAAGAAACTCACAGTTGAATTATGACAAATAATCTTCTCCAAAGTATGTCTCAACTCAAGCAATCCCTTGGCCGCTGAAGTAGACAAATCGCAACCTCTGAGTTCCAGAACCTTCAGTCTCCCAAACGGCAACAAAGAGAGAGGCGTGGGATCACGATCAGGCGGAGTCAAGACAGACACCACTTTAAGAGTCGTCAGCAGCCGCAGAATCCGGCGAAGTTGCTCGAGAGCCCGATGATCCCCGAGGTCCGACACGTAGGCACGTAGATAGTCAACCGGAGCTCCAGCTAGAAGTCTCTCCACCTCCTGCAGAGCCTCGAGCCGCGATTCCACGTAGTGGAGCCCGGCCGGGTTGAGCTTCAGCACCTTCGTACCTTCGATCAAAGCCCCGGCCTGTTCATCAACGAATTTAACCAGCTTCTCGAGGTAGCGATCCCCTGTGACGATCGCCATCGACAGTGGTGAAATTAGGGTTTAGAAACAGAAGGAGAAACTCATCCACCGGCACCGCATCGAAAGCTCATAAATAAACACGCGTTCAAGTCCCACAGTGCATAAATAAAACAAAATTCTTAAACCGATCTCAGATTCGATAAGCTTGAAGGGGGAAAACTTAAAGAAAAAACCAAAGAAGTGAGAAATGAATTCCCGGCTTTGAAGATTGCGAGTGAAGTTTTTCAAACTAAGAGATGGAAGGGAAAGCGATACGTAGCATAAGGGGATGGGGGTTTTGCTGTTGCTGTTGCTGTTATAATCAATTAACGAAATTACATGGAACAGAAAGGCGGTTTAGGGGAGAGAGACACGGCATAGCAGATCCCTCAACAAAATGAAAAGTGAAAACCACCGTATTTTGAATTTTCTTCGTGTCAAATGATTGAGTTTGGGAATAACTGCATCCTTCTGTGCTTTCGTTTCCCGAGAAATTCAAAGCCTAGGGGCTAGGTGGAGTTCGGAGCAGGGTGATTATTAACCCAAGACTCAAAAAAATGTTTTTTTATTCGCACTCGGTTTAATTTGAAACATAATTCTATGTCTGTTGAAAAAATTTTGAGTTAAATTTTTAATAATTAGTTGATATTTTTTAAATCAAATTTGAGTTAAATTTCTTAACATTACCTTATTTATATATATATATATATTCTATATGGTTATAAAAAATTATTTAGATTAAAACCAACTAATATCATAATATTATAAATGTTTATAATTAAATTTTAATAGAAACTCGAATAATTTAACTTAATTTTTTTTAAATATAGTTTAAATTATAAAATAAAATTTATTAACGTGATTAACTTAATTTTTTTAACTCAATTTAATAAAATGATCGCCCCTAGTTAGGTACTGACTTTGTCCCCAAAATGATTGTATTACATGTAAATCCTTTAAAAACTATGATATAATAAATTAATACAATGTATATATATATATATAATTCAATTTGACACCTCCTATTTTTTTCTTCTAATTTTACCCTTACTATCAAAGCCGAATTTATTTAGGTCGAGGCAAGTTTATACATTATATATTGGTCAAAAGTTATATTTTTTATTAAATATATATTTTGATATTTGAAATTTTATTTTCATAATAAAATTTTATTTTTTATTAAATATTTCATTTTTTATCAATAAAATTTTGTGTTCGAATCACTCCTCTAACTTTAATATTTTATTTTGTGTTGTTGATAACTTAATATACGTCAAATATAAATTTTAGTTAAAGTAAATCAAACTCCTTGCCTAGCACATTTAGTTTGTGCTTGGCCCTTTCGTGTTGTGAGATGTAGGTTTGAATCTTAGCTATTGCAAGTCACTTGTTTAATTATTTTTCTTTTGAGTTTTGGAGGTTTATTTAATTAATTTAAAGTTAATTTGTGATAACATAAGACTATATTTGAAGCTTAACCCAGCGGTTACGCACTTGGTTATGTGCTTGGGATGTAGGTTTGAATCCCAACTCTCTTTATATGTGATTTTTTTTTTGTGTGATGGGAGTTCATTTAACAGAAGGACTAAAACATAAAAAATATCTAAAAGAAGGGACGATTTTAACGAAAAAATCAATGATAGTTTGGTGACCACAGTATAATTTTCCCAAAATTTTAAAATATTGAAATGTGAACAAGACTAGGAGCGAGCAACATATTTACATATCTAAGGGTCACAATATAATCCGTGGGCATATTCGAAAGCCTGCACGTGGGCTCTGTTTTTAGTAGCAAGCCACGTAGTCGGTTTTTCGTGATAATCTTTACAATCACCGGAAAAAGAATTGTTCTGATCGGAAAAAAAATCATTATTCTAATTTGGACGGAAAACTGATGCAATAGTACCGGTTGGCTTTTGTCCTCTGTTTTCCTGCGATTTAAAAACTGAAGCTTTAAGCCAGGCTTGTTCTTCATTAACAGTTCATGTAAAAATCTTGAGTTCGGCTTACTTTAGATGTTCATGTAAAACAATTAAAATGTTATTTAATTCAAATTCTAACTTTGATTTAAAATTTATGATGAATTCTTAAAAAATTTAATATTTATTTTAAAATTATTAATTTTTTAAATAGCGTAGGGGTTAGTGCTGTCAGTTGTGCACCCGTCCTAAATCCTAATAAAATATTAATATACTCGTCCTTCCTCTCCACTTTATTTCCTTTGCTTTCCCTCTCCTCCATACTTTTTTTTCTACTCTACGAAGCTAAGCATTGCATTTTTTATTTGGTTACTTCCAAATCTTGTTTATTTTAGCTTTGGAGGTTATGGAGAGAGATTTTCTGGGTTTGGCTTCGAAAAATGCTCCGATTACAGTCAAGGAAGAGACCTTTGATGCGCCTAACGATTCAGGTAAGGTTTTCCCCTTAATTGATTTCAACAGTAGCTGGTGTCTGATTGCAATTTCATAAAATTTTTCATGCCTTGATTTTATTTTTGTTCTGTTCACAATTCAAATAATAACGTTGTTGAATTAGGCTACGTCTATTTAGCTTATATTTGTGTGTGCGCGCGATTTCGTTTTCTTGGAGTGATTCAATGCATTTCTCCAGTTGTTCAATTTTCTCGGTAGCCAAACAAGCGGAACCCGGGAAAGTTTTGCACCAATAATAATAATAATAAGCGTTAGTGGTACAATATATATAAGCGGAAGGTACAACTACTGTACAGCAATTTTAGGATTCTTTTAATAAAGTTGACGATGTCAGTGTGCGGGGTGTAAGTTGTTTGAGCGTTAGATTCTTAGTTTTGATTAGATGTGTTTTTTAAGAGCAGGCTTAAAAATTAATAAAAATATAATGCTAATTAATCTGATATATATTTCTGTAAGTGCTGATTGATAATTTTTTAATTATATATATTTGGTTTTAATTTTCTATAAATGCTAGTGTGAACAGCCCGTGTGGTGGTGACTGGTGACATTAACACACAACCATTTGTCTGTATACGCACAGCTTGGATCAGACTTTTTAATTTAGTTGTTGCATAAATTAAAAATGTGGCGTATTAAAATATTTTGATTCATGTTTAATTTATTTATATAAATATTAAAATTTGTTATTGAATTTAGTTCAATTGATATATCATCATTATAATATAGGAGAAAGTAAGATTAAGTACGTTTAAATATTTAATATATTTTTATCTATGACTTACGAGTGAGAAGTGTCTGAATAATATAAACATTGTATTAAATTGTATGTTTAAGAAACACAGATATCGAATTTCGTTTCTTATTCTTTTATGCTCTTATAAATGTTTTGTAGTTTAAAATTTTAAATGATATTATAAAATAATTGAAGCTTAGCTTGGTATCTAGATCATTTGAGATGAAATATTAAATGAGTATTTTATGATAAAATATATAACCAGATAACATGGTTGCGTGCTAATAAAAATAACATGGATTGATACCCATATGATTTAACAATGTTCCTATCAAGGACTTAAATTATTAGGCTACTTCATATTTTTCATAAATGTGGTAGTGCCCATCTGTAATGACATGTGATTTGAACTCTTTTTATGGGAATAACTCATTAAATAAAATATTTATTTACAATGTGATTGAATAATTTATTTATTTCAATGCCATATGGGTTATTTTATTTTATTTTATTGTTCAACACTTGGCTAGGTATTGTTCTCTTTTTTATATTTATGTAGCTATTACTAAAAAGAACCAACATGAATTGGATTCTTATGATATCATATATAGTGGTTTTGGCTTCATAAATCATATCTCTCTCTCAGGTTTGTTAGACTTATTTATTCATATATATAAAATTATGTTGTGTCAGTTCATCAAATACAAATTATTTATAATCTAGTTTTGTGCTTTGTTTCCACTTCTAATAATTGTAAGAAGCAAACGCTTTTGACCTTATTATATAAATTTATGAATCATGAACATGAACATTGTGTTTGATCTTCTTCAACCAAAACATTAGCTGTTGCCTGCATATTTCTAAGCTTGGAGGTTGGTTCTGCAGTATTGTTCAAGGGTTCAGGGATGCAGTTGTCTTTCTCAAACAAGGCACCTCCCGTTCCTCAGTTCCTATCTTTCAAACCATCTCAAGAAGATAGGCTGAGGAAGGTTGCTGCTCATGACCCTCCACCGTCATCCGGATTTATGGCTATACCAACTGCCAATTCGTATGGCTCGACTCTGGTTTGTTGATTTCCATCATGAACTTATTGGTTTCCTGTTACTTCTGTTTAATAGTTATAACTCCAAAGTTCAATATGCAGGGACTTTTGGACCTGGTTGTCTTATAGTTTCATTGCAGGTTTACTGATTTCTTTTCCTCCTATGTCTGGCAGAAACAAGGCGGAAACCACTACACGGTGGCACACCAATCCCATCATTCGCACGAAGCGAAGATATTTCCGGTCTCCAGCCAGCCAAATCAAACTATTACAGTTTCTATGAACACTCCTCTTCTCCAGCCGCATCTTGCTTCCACTGGACAGAACATGATCGGTCATACGGTAAACCCGCAACCTTTTACCGGAGTTCCAATCATGGCTCCCCCTGTATCTGTTGTTCCTCCATCAAGTTCTATCATTGGTACTACTGATCTTAGGTATCTAAACTCGTATCCCATGTCGTTTTATTGAATCTCAATAACCTATGACAAGTAGAAGCCTAATTGCTAGTTGAATTCCTTTTGCAGGACTGCTGCCAGTGCCAAATCTTCCAGGGCACCGTCGCAGTTGACTATTTTTTATGCCGGATCTGTGTGCGTGTACGACGATGTGTCTCCTGAGAAGGTACACCATATTGCTTCAACATGTTTTGTTTAAATGCTTGATACCATTAACGTAGGGTGGTACTTAGTTCTTTGCTTCCATATCCAGGCTCAAGCAATTATGTTATTGGCCGAAAATGGTTCTGCAACTCAGAGTAAAACGGCTCCCATGACTCAAGCACGGACGCATATTTCACGACTGTCTACCGCTGATGCTTTTTTCAGAAACAGCTCCCGCACCATGCCCCCTTTCTCGGGCCTTCCAAGTCATCTTTCTGGAACCTCCCATGTCAGTTTACAGCCCGGTGAAGCATCTAGCAGCACAAATGAAGTAACAGCTGCCACAGGAATAGGTGCTTTAGCATCTACAAGTAGCCAACCGGAGCCTCCCAAATCGGTTGATTCAGTAGGATCTGCTGCAACAACTCGAATTCCTACAGGTATCAAACACTTTTAATTGTTTGGTTCCACAGACTGTGTACTCATGCTTCCATTTTTAGTGAATCTCACATTATTTGTTTAATTATGTTTGTAGTAGATGTGCCACAAGCTCGTAAAGCATCATTGGCTCGGTTTTTAGAGAAGCGCAAAGAAAGGTATTTGTTTGTGTATTTTTCCCGGATTTGATGTCGGCATCAACAGATATATATCTAGCACTTGTGTTGCACTGAAAATCCAAGTTAATATTTCTGGTTTAACATACAGGGCATCGAACACATCGCCATACGATATCGGCCAGAAATCTCCGGATTCCGGCCCTGTTGGATCTGATGGCTTAAGTTTTTCCTTAACCTCTGTTGGATTTAATACTCTGCAAGCCACCAATTAAGGATGTAAGAGCTCATTGCTCGTTTGTTTTTGCAAGTAAATATATGAACTCTGATGTCAGATTTTGGGTTGAGTTAGAATATATGTTTTGCTTCCGGTTGCACATTCTAAGTAGATTTGTAAAAGAGCATACACCATAAGCTCCGAAACCATAATTTTGTGTTGGTTTGTATTAATAACACGTTGTCCGATTCAATAGAATTGAAAAGTTTCTGTTTGGATATTATTAGTACGATTAGAATAATATTACTAAACAGATTTTCATGATTTTCTTCGTAATCATCTATTTAGCTTGAGAAACAAACATAATGGAACCGGAGAACAGTTCCTTACCATTACCAAGCTAATAGCAATTCGATAACGAATTATCGGACATGCTCCGATTTAAATAAAAATGGATATGGCATGATCAAAACATAACTTCCTTGAAAGTAGAACAACAGTCAACAACATATACTATAGTTAACTGTCAAACATGCAAGTATTTCAATGGCTGTTGTCTAAAACAAAAAGCAGCAACCAAGTTGCCAATTACAACTGCAGCCAATCTACCTGATTGTGTTCGATAAGCAAAGGGTGAAGATGCAACTTACTTCAGCTGACATTAATGAAACATGTCCTATAAAAAGCTCTCGATGTTGAGTTCCAAGAAGGAGCAGGGATCCGGAATACCAAAATTGTTCAACACCTGCACGCCACACCCACCATATACCAAGGAATTTCAATCTCAACTACATGTGCAATATGCTAAGGCAAGACCTTCAAATTAAGATACTCTTGAGATTATGAAAAACATCCCCAATAGGATCTCTTCATTGGCAAAATAATATATTAATGATTACAAGTTAGAAATGAAAAGCAGCTATATGCATCCGTAATAGATGATAATTTACAAAGAAAAAAGCAAAAAGAAAACATTTTATCAAAGGATTCCAAAACTAAATAGAGCTTTGGTGTTCAAATCACTTTCGTCCATAATTGTTTTCGGCGTGTGCTTAATTGATGGGTATTGTGGAGCAAAAGAATTGACAAAATGTTGGGAAAAGAATCAAGGGAACCTACATGACCTCTAACCACAACAGTTCTTAAATTGAGAGCAATACCTCAGGGTGCACGATACCAAAAGTGCCAATGCGGCTTCCTTTGTAAATGATTTTGGCTTGCCTACCCAATAGAAATTCAGGCTCCTACAGTAAACATAAATGTCATAAGCAAAGCATGATTTGAAGTTTGTGGTTGGGGAACATGTCTTTTCCCTCCGTCTCTCGTGCACCAAAACAAAGAACTGGACACTTACCTCAGAAAGCTCTATATAGTATCCTGATTTATCACCAATTGAAACAAAAGGAGTCCCCATAACTTCCATGATTCTGTCCACCAGGCTATGAATCAGCTGTAGACAAAAAGTCCTTATTTCATCAAGTTCTATCAACACATAAGGACCAAAGAAATAATTGGACAATACTCATAGATTGCAGAACACCATATCTTACTTAATTGCCCAACCATACCATTAGTACATTCTCTGTAACAAAGCAAAAATTGTGAAATCTTCAACGATGTACTATAATGTAAGAAAACCAAACTTCAAAATCAATGCACAATTAACCAGTGTTTTAGGACAGAGCAAACAACACATGTTTAACCACAAACCATTAACTTCTCCAGGTTGGATGACCCATCAAGTGAACCAGAAAGTCATTTCTGATCATTTAAAGATTACAATAACCAACTTTATAAGGAAATTTTCAAAGACTACAATAAGTCAAAGCATGGAGCCGTTAAGTTACAAAAACAAGAGGGCATAACAAGGAAATTTTACCTCAAAACCCGAGTTAGCACCACAATATAACGCCGCAAGTAGGCGACGGTTTGTTGCACCAACATCTTTCGTATCATCTAAAAGTACTACGTCGCCCACTTCATAAATCTGGACATGTGAAAGTTTCCAAAAAATGAGTAAAAAATAAAAGCTGTGTCATCGTATACTCATAAATTAAGATGAATGAAGTCAAACTCGAGAAGCATAACAAGAGAACAATAGTAAAATAACAGACAGGAACATTTCTGCATTCCCATGTTCATTATTGAACACCTGTTGGGGGAGGGGGAGACATCGAATGTATTAGACTGACACTGTCAATGAAATAACGGTTCAACTAACATAAGAATATCTACAAATATGTCCCCTTCCATATACCAACATCAGTCTTTCAAAAGAAAGAATGCTGCCAACAGAACAGAAGTCCAAGGACTTCTAATCAGAAGGGACCATCTTCCAATGAAAGATATGCAACAGAAAAAACACATATTAGAGAAGGTGCCACAATTCAAAAAGTAAACTCATAATGCTATATTCTGCGGGTGTTTCAGCCTGAACAATTCAAAACCAAGACTGTACCTTTATCGGCTTTGGATGGTCTTTGTTATGTCCAACGGTCTTTAGCATGCCAGGCATGAGACTTGTACGGACCACCTATACAAACAGAATAACCAATCTTCAATATTCTTTAATTAGAAAGAGTTCCGATAAAAGGCTTCTGGTAAAAACACAGAACAGCTAATTCCTATTTCTTTTGTCCTTTTTCCCCTCATACTTCAAATGAACCAAATGTTTATCACTTATATATAGAACTCAATAATGGGCTCCTCAATTGGCTGTTCAATTGTTAAGTGCCAGTCATTTCTAATAAATTTGATTGTCGCAAATAAGGCCATGTACAATATTCCAAGTCTTGAAAAAAAAAATTAAGGTTAAACAAAATCATAAAAGCTAATACTAGCTCTCAAGCAGTGAAAAATTACAACCCTAGAACAGACACGGTAAGGAGGAACCCAGAAAGCTGGAATATTGAAATAATCTTATACATATATTCTAACATGAAAATACAAACCTCAAAATCAGAAGAGCGGGGGTTTCCAATGATCACTGCAGTGGATTTGTCATCCTTCCGATTTAACATCTCAAAAATCTCTTTCTTAGAACATAAAATCCATGTCAACACCTCCGTAAAACCATTCATGGATATCTAAAAAGAACCTCAATTAGGGAATAGAAAATTTACAATAAAAAGTCTACAGATAAGGAAAACTACTTCAGTGTATTCAGGCACCTCAGATCGAATAAGATCACTGAGCTGGTTCAAAGGAAGGGGCCTCAAAGATGAAAGCTTTCTCTTTGGAATATTATTATAGCCATAAGCAATTGCAACATCCTGAAAAAGAATAAAGAGACTCATTAACAGAAACACAAAGGAGGAGCTCAACGTCTCCCTAAAGAATGTCCATGAAATACTATTCCTTCGATCATAACCTCCATAACATCACATGGGTGAAGAATGTCACTTCTGGTTGGAGGTACAGACACACTGATATTGGAGGCACCTGATCCAGCCTTTTCGGCATTCAATTGCATTCGTTTTAATAAATTAGTGACCTGTTTAGCGACAACAATGGAAGAACATATTAGGAATAGCTGCAACATGATGGTTAGGAGATCATATCAACTGAGTAAAGTCAGCAATAGAATGCCACCAACGATGCCATCAAACAAAGCACAAATACATGACACTATGACCATGACCATATCAGGGTACTCAATGCTCTTCCTCACCTTTAGATAAGCGAGCAGTTCGGTGAAAAAACTCAGACAAATATACCAATATACAACATATAGAAATATCAAAACAGACCAACATGAGTGGAACTCCATTAAACAATTATTTTCACTATATGGAATTATGGATAACAAAGAAATGATGCAAAAAGGAAATGGAAACATTACCTCATCTACTTCCAGAGGTACTCCAATGGAACCAGTAATATATGAAAGTGGAACTTCCATAGTATATTCTGATAAATCTGGATAAACACTTGAGTTTCCATCAAATGATATCACTTCAACTGGTTCCACCTCAAATTTCCTTTCACAGTAGATAGAAAAAGTGGTCACCTGTAGACGGAAAGAAATGTTCATTCCTAACTACCACCACTTATAAAGGAGAGGACAGAAGCTAACAGCACTCAATTCCTTACCATTGTATTTAAAACAATTTTAGCCTTTGTTAGATCAGTTGCTGTGCACTCAATGAAGACATTCTTTGTCTTCAAAGTGATTGCTGAGTGTGCACCATTAATAATTGGTGGTAAAGATAAAACAGTTCTGTATAAAGACAAGAAAAACAGAAAGGAGTATATGTAGTCAGAACTAAATACAAAAGCTAAAACTAATAATTAGATGCACATGACCAAGAACACACATACCTGTTGCTGTCATAAATGACAGGAAACACACTTGAATTCTCAATTATGTGTAAGAATTTCGTCAACTTCTCATCTGACTGTTTAGGTGTTAGTAAATTCACAGGTGTACCAAGATACTGATTGCTTAATAAAGCAAATTCACAGGTAAGCACAACAAATAAGTTTTATGAAGATTTACCTTGTAAAATTCCATCAGCTCATCAGCTCTGAAGTTCTTCACCTAAATTAAAAAAAAACAATTCCAGGGAAATCACTTTGCTCCAAGGACTGAGGAAATTTTTTCAAATGAGTAGAAGTGTGCTGATGATTAACAAGAGGAGGAAAAAAGGAGTTGGTGATCAATAAAGAGCATTATGTGGCCAAGAGTTTAAGCAGGGTAACTATAGTACCTGTTTCAACGGAATAAAATTTATGTCCGTAGGTGGCAGGGCCTACAAATATTCAAGTAATGTGAGAAGTTAGTAAGGCTACATAATGAGAATTAGACTATTAGGATGCCCACCTCATAAGTAAAAGGCCCTTGTAATGTATCCAAGTCATGTGTCCCAATAGCAGCTAATGTCCGCTTCCTAAACCAATAAAGTAAATGTAAGCAGGAAAGCTTAAAAAAGGTGAAACATTTATACAAAAATAAGTTACCTGCAAATATTTTGGTGCAGCTTATCCTGGAGATCAATGAAGCTGTTATAACTAGCTTCATCAAAAGTTATGCCCCTCAAAACAGCACAAACAACGAAGGGCCGGATTAGAGATGTCTGCAAGCCAAGGGAAATGAATAAGGTTTCAGTAACAGCCTAAAGAATGTCAATACCCAAAACCAATTTTTCAACCTTCAAAACTACCTCTTTTTTCACATGCATTTTAAGCATTGATTCTTTAGGAATCAATGCAACTGTGTATCTTATCTTCTTTTCTCCGTTGAAAACCCGAAGGGCTTCTGCAAGCCCTTCCAAAGAAAGAAGGTCGTACCTGTAAAGAAATCATTCATTAATATTTCATTTTTTATCAAATTAAAGAAAAAATAAAATTTTATATAGATAAGCAGTGGAAACCTGTTAGCAGGTATTTCAATCTTGTAAATGATTTCATCGTCAGCACTGGGTTTATCCTCTTCCAAATGTTTCTCTTTCGAAATTATAGCTTTCTCGGTTGTCTGGTTCACAATAGCAAAACATTCTTCAAAAAAATTCATAGATATCAACAATTTTCCAGTAACAAAGCGAAAGAATACACTCACCACATCATCAAGCTCGATTCCAAAACTGAAACAGAGCTCGTCAAACTCTTCTTGAGCTGAGTATTTTTTTTACTTCCGTTAGATGCTAGAAGGAAAATCCGATAAAATAGGAAAATATGAGGTTAGTAATTTAGAAACTCACTGTAAGATCTTCCAAGAGCCGCGAAGAGACGATCTCTACCGACGCTGACCGTCGGCATTGTGGCAGGGCAGCTTCCTTCAACTAAAATAAATTATTTCTTGGGAAAAAAAACACCTATTAAATAAAAATAAATTAAATTTTATTTAATATTAAATAAAAAATACAAAGAAAAAACCCAACCCTGTCACTCAACCACCGTTCACCACCCCACTCAATCGAACCAACCACGACCCACCATTACCTGAGAGCTTTCTTCAACTACCACCGTTCAAACACCTATTAAATAAAAATAAATTATATTTTATTTAATATTAAATCTAAAAACCACTGCTCTATACCCTTTCTCGACACAACCCTAATCCGAGAACCAAACCATTAAACACCAACACTCATTCTCCAAATACTCACTGCCTTCAAACTGAAACCACCTCAGACCATTCTCGACTCTCTTGAGTACAACACACTCATTTCAAAGCCCAGCAAACAAGATCAAAGTAACAGCCAAAGTAATAAAAAAAGAAATAAAAAGGAAAAGGGAGAAGAAAACTACCCAATATCAGTTAGGGTCGTTCCCAGTGGTCGGAGTGTCGTTCTCCAAACCCAATTGTTTTCTCAGATCGGCCAGAAAAAATCTGCAGATTCGGGATGATTAACCCAATTTTGGAGAAAATCAATCGAAAAGAGAGAGAAGGAAAGTAGGTGTTGTTTGACGACGATGGCGAACGAAAAAAAATCAGACGACGACGTCAAAAAGAACGACGGTGGCGGCTCGGTGAGAATGAGATAAAAGTTTTGTTAAAGAAGAATGCAAAATGAGTTTGGGGGATATTAGGGTTTTAATAATAAATAAAATATAATTTTTTTACGTAAATTGAACGTATCATTATTCAACTTTCAATTTTAAATTTTTACTAACTCAATTTTTTTATTTTTTTTCCATTAGTTCACCGTTAACCTAACATTTTTATGTGACATGACTTATTTTAATATTTTTATGTCATGTAAGCATTCTAACATAGGTATTTTATTAAAAATAATTGTTGGTATTTAAAACCCCTCTTTAAAATCACTAAACGTAACGTTCTTTTTCATTCACGATAGAAACAAAATAGAGAAGGGGCCAACAGAAAATACGAATGATGAAAGAGATGGAAAAAATGAATCAGTCGAACAGCATTCTATTATGTCAGTGTGAAAAGCCGACGGTGTTGAAGATTTCATGGTCAGATAATATTCTCAAAAGACGATTTTTTGGTTGTAGTAATTATGATAAAAAAAATTAAAAAACTTGTAATTTTTTTCGATGGTATGAATCTCCAGTGAAAAGATTCTTTTTGTTGGACTCCTAAGAAAAATTAAGACCAATAATAGGGAAAGACGAAAGGAGAGAATTGTTTCGTTTTTTGCACTCAAATTTTTTATTGTTCTGATTGCTTTTTTCATGAATAAGAAATGATGTGAGGTTGAAGATAATGAAGGTTTTTTGGTGGGTATTTCAAAAGTTAAAGATAAAGTTGTCTTTTACGGTGGGTACTTGAAAAAGGTTAAAAATAGGGTTGATTATGGTATGATATTTTGTAGTATGAAATGTTGGGATAATGGAATGATATTATGATATGGTGTAGGATTTTGTAAAACAGAGTATTAAATTAGTGAATCGGTTCTAAGTATTAACAGAAGGTATGTTAATCTATGTTGGCTTTATCGAATTATACTATTTCTGTTGTGAATGTATGATTTAACATTTTCTTTAGACATTTTTTTGTTAATAGAGCATAAAATGAGTTAACAATGCATTTTTATTATGAACGGATTAGTGTTAACAAAGCATAAAACAAAATAGTTTTATCATCATTTCTGTTATGAATGGTTTGATGTTAAAAGAGCATGAAATGAAAAGGTAACAAGTTCAAAGAAGCAAAATGAGAAAATACCATTAATAACAAATTGTGATCACAAATAACTCCTGAAGACTTACACAAAATACCTTTAACAAAAGACTTCAAATGGTCACAAAATACTATGGGTGTTCAAACGGTCGGTTAAATCGAATTAACCAACCAAATCCAACTAATTCGGTTAAACGGTCGACCACCGAACTTTGTTCGGTCAGTGAGTGGTTATTTTTTTGAAAGTTTGGTTAACGGTTAATTCGGTTCGAAACAGGTTAATTAACCGAATTACCCGAAATATAATAAATATTATAGTAATCTTCACCGGTGTAAGTCAGTTCTTTAATTTACTAAACAATCAACATTGTCTTACACCGGTGTTAATTTCAGGCCATTTTGTTTTCTTAGAATCTGTTTCAGAGTCACTTGCACTGTGCAATGACTCTGAACCCTCACTTTCAGCTTCACTAATTTTTTTCTCATTGTCATTCCTTACAGCTGCACTAAATCAAGAAATATCTATCCCAACTCCTACATGCACATCACATATTTCATCATCATCATCAGCCAAATCATTATCACTATCCTCTAATGGACTGTCAAAATCTTGATTATCAAAAGGTATATATTCTGAATCTTGATTAAACTTCTCAAAACCTAAATTACACTTTCTTTTTACTGATTTTGAGAACTCAAACGATATTAGGAGCGCGATTTAAAAACCCTCTCAACTTCTCTGAAATCTTAAACTCAAAACGTTCTGAAATTTTTGAAGTGATTAGGGTAATGGTCTGTGCACGATCATTGTTCAGGGGAAATAAAAGAATAAGATCAATGCACAGTCGTTTTGGGTTTTGTTTTACGTGTTTTTCATACGTGTAATTAAAATAAAGAAAAAAGATTTTAAAAAGTCACGTAATAATGCCGTTAAACAATTAACGGTGGAGTGATGAAAAAATTAAATGTTGAAAGTTGAGTTTGTAAAAATTCAAAATTGAAAGTTGAGTGACCAAAATAGGAGTGAGAAGATTGTTGAGTGATGATATGTGCAGTTTACCCGATTTATTTTTATTTTAAATTATCTTTTATATTTAATAATAATTAAATATGCCTAGTCATACCAAAATATTAATAAAATAATTTAGAGTGATCAAAATAAGTCAGAAAGTAAAGTTCAATGAGTAAATTGATCGTTTTAAAAGTTGAGTGACCAAAATAGGTCATAGAGCAAAGTTGAGTAATGATTTAGATATTTTACCCTAATAAAAATGATCAATGAACTATTTAATTATTAAAAAATAGTCATTGAACTACTTAATTGTTATAAAATGGACATTAAACTATTTAATTATTACAAAACGGTCGGTAATTACATATTATACTGTAAATTTTTGTTGTTGATTTCAAGAGATTTTATTTCTAGAAACATTTCAAATGAAAGAGTGAAAGGGGTTTTTGGTTCCCAAAAGTATTTCTTGGGAAAAAACACCTTTTAATTCCTTTCATTTAAAACATTTCTTGAAACAAAAAGCTCTTAATTACTTTCCTTTGAAACGTTTCTGAAAACAAAGACTTGTAGTCAATAACAAAAATAAACTTGCAACTTAACCTATAATAACCAACTATTTTATAACAATTAAATAATTCAATAATCATTTTGTAACAATTTAAAAATTTAGTGACCATTTTGTAACAATTAAATAGTATAATTACCATTTTGTAATAACTAATATATTATTTTAGTTGTCCATTCAGCCTGTTGTTGTTAAGCTATTAACGACATCTCAAAACTCGGTGTATAATTTATAACAAAATTCAAAGTTTAATGTATATATTTATAACTTGTTACGATCAAAAATAATATTTTAAAATAATTTAATGAACACTTTTTGAGGCTATTTAATTGTATGAATTGGAACAAGAACTAATAAATCTCATATTTATACCAAACTCAAAAGAATAAATACAATCTTTACAATTAGAAAAGGAAAATAAAGGAAGATGTTTGTGTAAATTTCCAATCTTCCCCCTCTCTTGGTATTATTTCTTCTGCTTGTGGTACCACCAGAGAGGACCTAAAGATGGTGGAACAAGCACTTGGAACAAACCCTACTCGTGTTTAGAGACAGAATTAGGATTCTAACTCGAAAGGGCAAATATACCTTTTTTAAAAAGTAGGGGACAATCTATAATTATTCTATATTTTTTTTAATATTTTATATAATCTAAAGGTTAAAAAATTGGAGGTTAGAGACAATAGCCCCTCCAATTAAAGGGTACCTTCGTCCCTGCCCTTGCTTAATACTGAACAAATGTCTGTCACTTGCTAGTTGTTCGATGGACTTCCTCCTCCTTTGCCCGAGGCTGCTGGCGGGAAACCAATTCTTCTAAAGCTTCCCTCATCCACAAATGTGGGCATTCTTCTTTAGCTTTAGAGATTGTTACCTACGCACACAATGAGACGCATGTAACATTTGTCTAGGTCGCTTTACATCATGTGAATCGGGTTCTTTACTCGATTTAATCACAAGTTTAAATGTTAGATAACATTTTAAATTTGAAATAAAATATATTTTAAACGAATAAATTAAATTTTGATATAATGTGTCTCATTCAAACTATTCATATAATAAGTATAAAAATGTTTAAAATTTGTTTTAAAAACTAACAATTAATGCACGAATGAACAGCTACGATAATAAAATGATTTGATTAGTACGAAAATTTGATCGGGTGGTAATAAAAACTTAGAATTTCTAGCATACCCATTTCCTTGTCCGGATGCTTTTCTCAGGCCAAAAGTTTAACTCTTGCTTGACAAGCATAGGAAACATGTGGCCTTCGTGGAGAATACTTCGCCTCTTGCTCTCATACGACCATTTCCCTAATTTTAACTGTTGTAACAAAATACACTCAAATAGTAAGATTGTTAATGATGTCTATTTTATTCTATTTTCTATAAATTTAAATCTTTCAACTTAATAAAAAAATGAGAAATAACAAGCAATTTGAATTGAAGTGTTGATATATATACTAACTTCAATATTGCCGATAACACCGGCTTCTTCGAGCGTCTCTCTAATAGCTGCATCTTCCATAGATTCATTATATTCCCAGCCACCTTTAGGGAATAGCATTCCTTTTCCATTTTGTGCACTGATCACTAATACTTCGATCGTTTCCTCATTTAAATTTGTGTTGTTTGTTTTCTTATACCGGTACGGAATACATCTATTTAAATTTTAAAAATTTTAATTAGAAAAAATTGATTGTTAACGTAAATCATGTTTTTTTCACGACAAAGAATAAAAACATAGAAAAATAAAGATTACCCAACAACTAAACGAAAGCCTCTTTGATCATAGCGTTGCAAGTGCCTTCCCGTGCGAGGAGGCCGATAAGCAACAAGAGAAACCATGTTTTCAACAGGAAACGTCAGTTTTATAGGAAATTTCTCAAAGAAAGACATGAACATGTTAGTGAAATGAGGAAGATTTGTAAGAAATGCAGAAATTCCTCCCATGTTATTATAGAAATTATAGCAAATAAAAAAAAGAATATATTGTTTTTGGGATTGTGATGGTTTTATATTTCCTCATGTTCATCACCCTCCAACTAAATTTAGAGTTCCAATCATTTAACAACCCTCAATTCTTTAGACAAGATTCAAACATTTCTATTTGTACGTGGATAACATGTAAGACCCAAATTTGGTGTCTCACTTACTCCTCTATTAATAGGAAATGAGAGATAAATTTGGAATACGAATGGATTTGAAACACTTTAACTAAGTACGTTCAAAATATAAGCAAATTGAACCGATGAGTGATTCAATTAAAAAATGGAGCGTTGTTATCCGTAAGAGACTCAAATTTAAATAATATTTTTTTAAGTTCAGGCCACTTGGGCAAACCCTTACACCCTCTGCTACTAGTGTGAGGAGTATATAGAATGAACTCAGGGGTGTTGAGCCTAAAGTGGCATGGCATAAAATCATATGGCATGGACTGCATACTCTAAAACACTCTGTGATAGCATGAATGACAATCTTGAATCGGCTGCCTACATGTCATAGATTGCATCGTATGTGAATGAATGTACAGCCAACTTGTTCATTATGCGAATCTGAATATGAGTCTAGAAATCATTTTTTTGCAGGCTGTCATTACTCGAATTGAGTTTAGCTTGGAATTCTTTCACTCTGTAGTACTCAAAGAGAGCTATTGGATTGGGAGGAAGAGCTAACATGGCTATGTACCCGTTTGAACGGAAAATCCTTGATTGTATATAACCTCAAGCTTGCATGAAATTCGTATGTCTATCATATATGGGAGGAACCAAACCGTAGAAAATTTAAGCATACTCAAAGGGATTGGATTAGTTTATTTGTTTGTGTACAAGAAACAATGTGTATAAAAATGCAATGTACATTTATATATATGAATGATGTAAATGGACATATATGTGCTAATTGAGGAATTTCCTAAAGGGATGGACGCCCAATTACATACATAGGGGTTTGTTGCAGTGTTTTTGAGCTGCTTTAATAATACAAAACAGAATTTATTCAAAAAAAGACTAAGAGTAACACAACTAAATATGTTAAAATGCACCGACTTATCTCCTACTTTTCATGGTTCTAGAGATATCCATATAGGTGAACTATCCCCATAGTTCTAGAGTCCTCCAAAGTAGTTTAAAATATCATATATATAATAATTAAATAATATAAAAAAATCCAATGTTAACCGACATACTTAGTCGACATTGATGGCTATAAATATTGATGTAAGTGTGTGCGTGTAGTTTGTGAGAGAGTGTGTGTGGAGTGTAAGTTGAGAGGTGGAGTCAGTGGTGCAAGTGGGGGTTAGTGCAACTTGCAAGTGTGGGGTTAGTAAAGTTGAAAAAGAAATGAAAGGAAAAGTGTGAGTGACGTGCAGCAAAGTGAGATTGAGTGAAAAATGTGTGGTGTGCAAAGTCGAGAGAAATATTGTAGTGAGGTATGTTTGTAATATTTGTGGTATATTAATAAAAGTGTTATTTCTTTGTAATTAGAAGTTTCCCGGTTCAGCCTTAATTTATGTATTTCTTTGGTGCACCTAAATTGGTTATTATAATGGTCGGTTATACCGCCTAAGTTATATGGTCGGCTCTGCCGCCTGAATAGTATATGGTCGGTTCTACCGCCTAATTGATATATGGTCGGCACTGCCGCCTAAGTTGTGCACTAAGAAATTAAATATAAAAAGGCTAACCGACTCAGGGAGTTGGTGTAGCACTAGTGGTCAGTCTTAGGTCCTCCATAGTGGGTGTGTTGGGCCCGTCGGGTTTCCAACAATTGGTATCAGAGCAGGCGGTCCGGGACCGTTACCAGTGGAGAAATCTTCGGTAAGCGTTGGACGCTTACATTGGTTGGTGCATCAGTTCGTTGAGGGAAGATTCTGTCGAAATACAGTCAGGGACTGTAAAGTTTCGGTAAGCGTTGGACGCTTACATTAGTCGACGTTGCATCAAGGTGCTAAGGGGAGACTCTGCCAGAATACAGTCAGGGACTGTGAAGCTATTGGTTTGGAACCAAGCTTAGTGGACGCCGGGCGTCAATCAGCATGGCAGACTTTGGAAGCACAAGCAACGGGATTAGGAAGCTCAATAACCACAACTACGGTTATTGGGAGACATGTATAGAATCCTACCTACAAGGTCAGGACTTGTGGGAAATAGTCGCAGGCACCGACACAACTCCTCCACCGAAGGAGAATGCCGAAGCCTTGAGAAAATGGAAGATCAAGGCTGGGAGGGCTTTATATATATTGAAGACCACAATCGAGGAGGACCTATTGGAGCATATTCGTGATGAGAAGACACCAAAGGAAGCCTGGGAAACTTTGGCGAAATTATTTTCAAAGAAGAATGAAGCACACCTTCAACTCTTGGAAAATGAGCTCGCGGGCATCTCACAAGGAAGTCTATCTATTGCTCAGTATTTCACCAAGGTGAAATCTATTTGTCGTGAGATATCTCAACTGGCACCAGATGAGAAGGTTAGCGAGGCAAGGATGAAAAGAATTATCATCCATGGGCTAAGACCCGAGTACAATGGGTTTATCGCCGCTGTGAGGGGATGGCCTACTCAACCATCCTTAGTGGAGCTGGAGAACCTGTTGGCTAACCAGGAGGAATTAGCCAAACAGATGAGTGGCGTAACCATAAAAGACGAAGAGGAGGCACTCTTCACCAACAAGAAGAAAGGTACGTCACGAAGACGAGGAGTGACGAAAGGAGGCAAACTCTATCTAAGAGATAGAAGTAACATTTCAGGGGGAGCTCGACGTGGAAAAGAAGACTATCGCCAACAGTACGAGGAGAACGATAGAAGACAAAATGGTGAATGCTTCAATTGTGGCAAGAAGGGCCACTTTGCCCAAGATTGCAGATTCCCCAGGAGACAAACTTTCCAAGGAAACATGGCCACCACAAAAGAGGAGAAAAGAGAGGCCATGTTGGAAGCTTCCATCAGTGAGGAAGAATGGGAAGTAGACGATGGACTTTTTGTTGAAGAAGATTTAATAGAAGAAATAGGGGAATCATCTCTTGAAGCAACCACATACTCAAAGACGAACTACAACGATGAAGAAGAGTTCGAAGAAGACATGGAGGCACCAACTCTCGTTGCAACTACAAATACAAATACAAAATACAAGGATGAAGAGTTGGAAGAAGACATGGAGAAACCATCTCTTGCAACAATTATGGAGTCAAATATTGATTACGAGGAGGATTGGATCGTCGACTCTGGATGCTTCAATGATGAGAGATGTTGGAGATGTTGTGATCCAGTCAATTGCAAGTGCTACACTTCAAGAAATGTGGTGTTTGATGAAGCTTCTTCTTGGAGGTCGCCTCAGAAGATCGAGCTTTCAGAATCTCATGACCTAGAAAAACTTTCAGAAGATAATAAAGAAAGTGAAGAGCAAGCATCGAATCCAAGTGAAGAAAGAGAAAGCTCACCCTCGAAAGACAAAAGTCCATGGAAGACGGGCGTACACCACTTTACATCTGAGGAGCTTCGTCCAAGCCAAGTGGAAGTCGACGAGCTTCAAGAAGAAATGTCAGAAGTCCTAAATGAGGCTACATGCAAGTGTTCACAACAATGTGAGATTTCTTCTAGTGAAATTCTTATTCTCAAAGAAGAGAACAAAGTCCTAAGAGAAGAAATTAAGATGGTACGTGGGGAATTGGAAGATATGAAGGAAAAGATGATGTTTCTTAAGAAGGTATTAGCTCATGACGGGGGAGCTGCATCATCTGTCCCAATTCCAACATATTCGAGAGTAGAAGTTTCTAAACCCAAGTCTTATGAAGATGATGAGAACGCGAAGGATGTAGATGACTTTCCGTGGAGCTTGGAACAATACATCCAAGCCACAAACGGCGTGGAGGGTGCTAAGAAGATTAACCATGCCAGGAAGATCGATCATGTATTACATTATTTAGAAGATTCAGCGCTGCTATGGTTGGGGCGTAAGCATGGAAAAATGAAGAAGGGAGCTCGTACCATTGTTATTATCGAACCCCACACCAAATTTAAGAAACGTGAGAGCTCCAAGCAAAAGGGGAACAAAAGCCATAATGCGGGAAGAAATAAATCACACAAAAGGCGAAGATTAAAGCTAGCATACAAGGAAGAAGCCTTCAAGGGAAAGAGAGATGACAAAGGAGAAAGAGAGCAAGTTACTCAACAACAAGGAGATATGAGTATGCAATCTCTCCATATCCTGAATTCTATCAAAGCCAATGACGAAGTGCCTACGTTTGAAAAGAAAGGATTGTTGCTGGAGCAAGTGAAGATTGGAGGACAACCGGTACGTGTCTTAGTCGACAATGGAGCAACAAACAAGTCTATCAAGAAGATCTTTGAAAGAGAGATCAAGACGGGGCTATCAAAGAAAGATGAAGAAGTTGCAGACATATTCACAAAAGTATGAGTAGACCAAAGTTTGAGAAGTTCAGAAAAGGATGATCTGCAAATCATGTGTAGAGATAAGTCGTTGAGGGGGAGTGTTAAAATGCACCGACTTATCTCCTACTTTTCATGGTTCTAGAGATATCCATATAGGTGAACTATCCCCATAGTTCTAGAGTCCTCCAAAGTAGTTTAAAATATCATATATATAATAATTAAATAATATAAAAAAATCCAATGTTAACCGACATACTTAGTCGACATTAATGGCTATAAATATTGATGTAAGTGTGTGCGTGTAGTTTGTGAGAGAGTGTGTGTGGAGTGTAAGTTGAGAGGTGGAGTCAGTGGTGCAAGTGGGGGTTAGTGCAACTTGCAAGTGTGGGGTTAGTAAAGTTGAAAAAGAAATGAAAGGAAAAGTGTGAGTGACGTGCAGCAAAGTGAGATTGAGTGAAAAATGTGTGGTGTGCAAAGTCGAGAGAAATATTGTAGTGAGGTATGTTTGTAATATTTGTGGTATATTAATAAAAGTGTTATTTCTTTGTAATTAGAAGTTTCCCGGTTCAGCCTTAATTTATGTATTTCTTTGGTGCACCTAAATTGGTTATTATAATGGTCGGTTATACCGCCTAAGTTATATAGTCGGCTCTGCCGCCTGAATAGTATATGGTCGGTTCTACCGCCTAATTGATATATGGTCGGCACTGCCGCCTAAGTTGTGCACTAAGAAATTAAATATAAAAAGGCTAACCGACTCAGGGAGTTGGTGTAGCACTAGTGGTCAGTCTTAGGTCCTCCATAGTGGGTGTGTTGGGCCCGTCGGGTTTCCAACAAAATATAAACAAACTACTGATAAGATTTTAAATATTTTCTTAAAGTCGAGGTCCTCACTTTATGAGTTTTAACTTCATATTTATTTTTGAATTTAAACTATATTATGTGTAAGTTTTTTTAGAATACAGATGTGAGAAGAAAATATTACCCCAAATATAAATGGAATCGAAATGAACATAAAACAAATGAAAATAGACATGAGGTAAGGTTGGTGAGGAGTGGAGTGGCACGTGACAAAGGGAACGCACCCCAACTTGAAAGTCTAACCGCCTAAAGCCTACCATGTAATTTTAAAACGCCTGCTTCCTTAGAATACAATTCTATTCGTAACGCTAACGCAGCAGCCCCTTTGAAATGTTGACCGTTGAATTCAATACCAGCAGAACCACTGAACTCAATTTCAGCTTAGATTTTTGTTGATCTAACATGCTTTGATTGGATTTGTCTACCGTGTCAACGGTATTTGATCCGAGGAAAAAAGATAACCAAACTTCTTCGGTCTTTGCCTGCCCTCCCCGCTCTCTCTGTGTATATATATCTCTTACAATTCATATATTTTTGGCCATCAAAACGTAGAGATTTGAAGAAAGAAGCAGCAGAGATGGAGCTGAACAATAATTTCAGAGGAAAAGAAGACATGGGTAGTGTTGCAGTTCACAACCAAGTTCAGAGAATAAAGCAAGAGTCGGAGCGAATCATCGACTGCTCGCCTGGACAGCCTGAGATGAGACCTGTTCTTAAAGAGATTTCCCGACACCAGATTTCTCGCCGGTCTCCTTTGGGGTTAAGCGGCAGCCCCATCTCTGTCGGTCATTAGAGATCGGTTTTTGATCAAAAGCTACAATAAACTGTATTCCAATTCCCAACAATATCCCCCGTTTTCGCATAAGATTTTCATAGCTCTCCTTTGCAGATACGAATATAATGGAATTTTAATATGTTTAAGAATAAACAAGTTACTCAATTAAAGTCTTGTAACAAACAATTAATTCTTTCATTAAAATTAAAATAAAAGTTTGGTATAATAATAATTTTAGTCTTCAAATTTATGTATTTTATTAAACTCATCGTATTGACAGGCCTTCCGACCACTTATTATTAGGGGTGGGCAAGACCAGGTACCCGGCCAACTTATCTATAAAATTAGTTCCGGTCCCAATAACCACCGGTTCCTGAAAATTAGAAAAGTCCCGGTCCCAGTTAGACCAGGTTCAAAATTTCAAGAACCGGTCCCGGTACTAGTGGGAAGAGGTACTAATACCGGGTACCCGGTCAATTAGTCTATTATTAATAAAATTTGAGCAGCAGGGGAAAAAATTTTAACCATCAATAATAGTATTAAATAACAAAGTCAGAATATTGTAGGCTTGAAGGTTGAAGTCTTAAAACAAGTCATACTCATAATATTCATACACAAAGAGAAATAAAAGAGCGTCTTCAGTTGCTTTCAACCTCTTCAACGCCATTCGATACCATACCAGTACCGAATACCTAATATTGATTTCGGTCTTATTGGTTACTCACCGGGTATCGGGTTCAAAAAAGCAGGATTCAATCCCGGTCCTGATTGCAATCGGGACCTAAATTTTGAATCCAGTTCCGGTCTCACTGAAACCAATACTGGGTAAAAATTCATCGGGTCCGGAACCGGGACCGAGTAATCGGGTTTTTTGCCCACCCCTACTTATTATACTTCGCACTATTATCTATGAGTTTGATAATCAACAGATGTGACGGAAACGGTTAACGCCAAAATAACAACCAAATACCAGCTCTTTTGAAAGTTAGACAAGTTTATTAGATATTTGTTATATCTGTTAGATAGGTTAGTTTATATTGGACGGTTAGGATCTTTTAGATCTTTATTTTCTTTTATTATTTTCTTTATTCCTATATATTTGTAAGTGGACTAATTGTATTATTATTCTTTTGATTAAATAAAAATAAAACGCTTTCTCTCTCATTATCTCGACCCTTTCTCTTCCTCTTCAACCTCTCTGTGAAGAGTAACCCTAGCTCTTCCGCCGTTTCCTGTAAATCCTAAAATCAAAGAATCAACATGGTATCAGTTGATAATGTTTCCGATTCTCGTTCCCATTCCGCTGATGATTCTCGAAATACCTTCAAAAACGATGACCCTTGTGATCCTTTCTATATCCATCCGAGTGAAAACCCCTCTTTGGTTCTCACGTCTTCTCTTCTTGATGGCAAGAATTATCATTCTTGGGCTCGTTCGATTCGTATGGCTCTTATATCTAAAAATAAGTTTGGATTTGTCGATGGTTCTATTAAGAAGCCTCTGTCTACCGATCCTAGGTTTTCCGCCTGGGTAAAGTGCAATAATCTGGTCTTATCATGGATCCAGAGGGCTTTAAACCCTGAGATTGCACAGAGCGTGCTTTGGATTGACACTGCTGTTGATCTTTGGGTCGATCTTTTCGACCGGTTTAATCAAGGCGATTTGCTTCGTATTTCTGATCTGTTTCAGGAGTTTTTCAATCTCAATCAAGGTAATCTTACCGTTTCTGCTTATTTTACTCAGATTAAGTCTATTTGGGATGAGGTTTGTGTTTTGCGTCCTTTAAAGTCCTGTTCGTGTTCTGCGTCTGTCTATAGAAAACAAGATCTGGTCCTTCGTTTCCTTCGTGGCTTAAATGAAAATTTTAGTATACCTAAAACTCAGATTCTTATGCGTAAGCCTTTACCAGATATCAATGAAGTTTTCTCTTTAGTTGCTCAGCATGAACGGACTTTGTTGTCCACGGGTAGTTTTGATAATGAATCTCATGTTATGTTGGCTAGTCGTCCTGATTTGGGTAGACAGTATCCTAGGGATTTCAAAAAGTCTTCTAATGTTTTAAAAAGACCTTTGTGTGTTCATTGCGGTCTTTATGGCCATACTGTTGATAGATGCTATAAGAAACATGGCTATCCCCCTGGTTATAGAAATAGGGGTTCTGTGAGTAAGATGAATCAAGTTGGTTCTGGAATTTCTGATTCCTCTTTGAAAGATTCTGGTTCTTGTAATGGTGTTGCTACTGGTTCTGGTTCTCTTGCTTTTACCAAAGACCAGTATGATGCTTTGATCAATATGCTTAATGAGAAAGGTAGTTCTCTGCCCAGTAGTTCTGTTAATGTTTCTAAGGTGAATGTTCTTTCATCCACCTTTGATGCTGCTCCCGTTGATGCTTCAGGTATCATTCTCTCTTGTCCTATTGTTAACAATGTACCTTGGATTATTGATAGTGGTGCTACTGACCATATCTGTTGCTCGTTAGATTTGTTTTCTTCTTTTACAGTTGTTTATAATAGATTTGTTAAGCTTCCAAATGGTCAGTTAGTTTCTGTAACTCATGTGGGTAATGTTGAAATTTTTCCTAAATTGGTCCTTACAAATGTTTTTCACATTCCAAATTTTAATTTTAATTTGATATCTGTTATGAATGCACTGGTTTGTACAAGTTAAATTTGTGTTTTTCTGATAATGCTACTGGTCCTGCATATTCTGCTTGTGCTTATGATTCTGAGTATTCTGAACATGTTGCTGATCCTGTGTGTCATACTGATCATTTTTCACATGTTTGTAATTTTGAACATGTTTGTAATTCTGTTTCTGATTCTAAACTTTGGCACCTAATGTTAGGGCATCCTTCAAAACAAATAATGTTTTTTTTTCTCTGTTGCATAATAAGATACCTATTGTACATACTAATGACTGTAATACTTGTCATTTGGGTAAACAGAAAAGATTATCTTTTCCTTCTAGTAATTCTGTTTCGAGTGATATATTTGATCTTGTTCATGCTGATGTTTGGGGTCCTTTTCCTATAAAAGGTCTATATGGTCATGCTTATTTTTTAACTGTTGTTGATGATAAGAGTCGTTTTGTTTGGATTTTTCCTATGAAGTTGAAGTCTGAAGTTCCTAAACTGATTTCTGATTTTTATGAATTTGTCTTAGCTCAGTTTAATATCAAAATTAAATGTTTTCGTACTGATAATGCAAAGGAATTTGAGATGCTAGAGTTTTATTCTTCTAAAGGTGTTGTTCATCAGAATAGCTGTACTTACACACCACAGCAAAACAATGTTGTTGAGCGTAAGCATCAGCATCTTCTTGTTGTTGCTAGGTGCTTACGTATTCAAGCTTTTTTACCTTTAGAATTTTGGCTTGATTGTGTTATACATTCTGCTTTTTTAATAAATAGAACTCCTACACCTATTTTAGCTAACAAAACCCCTTTTGAGATCCTTTATCAACAAAAACCCAATTTTGAAAATTTAAAAGTGTTTGGCTGCTTAGCTTATGCTTCTGTTCTTCCTAAACCTAAGACAAAAATGCATCCTAGATCTATTCAGTGTGTATTTCTTGGATTTCCAAAACACATAAAAGGTTTTCGTCTGTTTAATGTTCAAACTAAAAGTATTTTTATATCTAGAGATGTAATTTTTTCTGAGACTGTTTTTCCTTTTCAATCTAAGACTTTTCAGTCATCTTCAGATATTGTTTTTCCAGTTCTGGAAACTAATCCTTTTCTTGAAGAAGATTTTTTAAAATCTAATTCCAATAATACAACACAACAGTTTAATCTTTCAGACTCTCAATCAGATTCACTATGTGACTCTGATACTTCTAATCCTGATCATTCTGCTCAATCTTCTAATAAGTCTCCTATCATTGTTCAACCTCGACGGTCTTCAAGAACTGTTCGGCTGCCGTCCAAGCTAGATGATTATCAAGTTGCTTTACCAACAAGCAAAGCTTCTTCTCATACAACACCTCATCAAATAGCTCAGGTTCTGTCCTATGATCATATTTCTTTTGACCATCAAACATACATAAATAATGTTGATATTTTAAAGGAACCAAGAAATTATAAAGAGGCTATTAAACATACTTGTTGGAAAGATGCTATGAAAGAAGAAATTACTGCTTTAGAAAAGAATGAGACTTGGTCTTTAGTGCCTTTACCTACTGATAAGAAAACTATAGGTTGTAAGTGGGTCTATAAAACTAAACTAAAATCTGATGGTACCTTAGAAAGATATAAAGCTAGACTTGTTGCAAAAGGATACACTCAGCAATCAGGTTTGGATTTTTTAAATACCTTTAGTCCTGTTGCTAGAATTACTACAATTAGGACTCTTATTGCCTTAGCTTCTGCCAAAAACTGGTACTTACATCAGCTAGACATTAATAATGCCTTCTTGCATGGGTATTTACATGAAGAAGTATATATGGATCCTCCTCCTGGGCTTCTTCCTCCTAATTCTAATCTTGTTTGCAAATTGAATAAAAGTTTATATGGTGTTAAGCAAGCAAGTAGACAGTGGAATGAACATTTAACTGTTTCTTTGAAAGATCAAAACTTCCATCAAGCTTTTTCTGATTCATCCTTATTCATAAAGGGTGCAGGTAACAACTTTATTGCCCTTGCTGTATATGTTGATGATATCATTTTGATGAGTCCTAATATAGAGGAAATTAATTTGATTAAGAGTTTCTTGCATTCTACTTTCAAGATAAAAGACCTAGGTAATTTAAAATATTTTTTAGGTTTTGAAATAGCTAGGTCTAAAGAAGGAATTAACCTTTGTCAACGCAAGTATACTCTTGATTTATTAGAAGAAACAGACTTTTCTAGTGCTAAACCTGCTTCAACTCCTTTTAATGATAGAAGTAAACTGTCTAAGTTTGATGGCATACCTTTGGATGATATTACTTCATATAGGCGTTTGATAGGGAAGCTTCTTTACTTAACTAACACTCGTCCTGATATTACTTTTGCTGTTAATTATTTGTCTCAATATCTTTCAGCACCTACTGATATTCACCTTTCTGCTGTTCATAGGATCTTGAGATACTTAAAAGGGTCTCCGGGTCAAGGTTTATTCTTTCCTACTGCCAATAATCTTAAATTGAGTGCTTTTTCTGATTCTGATTGGGCTTCTTGCCTAGATTCAAGAAGATCCACTACAGGTTTTTGTATTTTTCTTGGATCTGCTCTTATTTCATGGAAATTAAAAAAAGCAATCTACTATCTCCAGGTCATCAACAGAGGCAGAGTATAGGGCACTTGCAACTGTTACTTGCGAATTGCAATGGCTATTATATCTCCTCTCTGATTTACATTTAGATTTTACAAGTGCTAATTTGTATTGTGACAATTTATCTGCTATTAAAATTGCAGAAAATCCGGTTCAGCATGAACGTACGAAGCACATTGAGATCGATTGTCATTTAATTCGAGAAAAACTTCATCAAGGGATGCTGCATTTACTTCCAGTTTCTTCTTCCAATCAGCTTGCCGACTGCTTCACCAAGCCTTTACCTCCAGCTTTGTTTCGAGAATCAATTTTCAAGTTGGGCATTCACAATGTTTATGCTCCAACTTGAGGGGGGCTATTAGATATTTGTTATATCTGTTAGATAGGTTAGTTTATATTGGACGGTTAGGATCTTTTAGATCTTTATTTTCTTTTATTATTTTCTTTATTCCTATATATTTGTAAGTGGACTAATTGTATTATTATTCTTTTGATTAAATAAAAATAAAACGCTTTCTCTCTCATTATCTCGACCCTTTCTCTTCCTCTTCAACCTCTCTGTGAAGAGTAACCCTAGCTCTTCCGCCGTTTCCTGTAAATCCTAAAATCAAAGAATCAACAAAGTTGCTACCAGCATGCTATTGTTAACCAATCTTCAGTTAGCAATTAAAATGTTAATCTAAAGCATAAAGTAGAAAGCAGATGAACAACTTAACAGGTACGGATAGGCATAGAGAGCTCTCCCCTTACTTTCTTAATGAAGGGGGAAAATGAAGTTCTAATTTCCAGGTTTTTGAATATTTAGGGTTGGATGTGAAAGGATTCAACAAGTATTCCAGATATGGGACACATTGAAGTAGTAAAGAGGCCCATTTCTGCAATCTGCCAAAACCCTGAAATAATAAGAGAGGAGCTGTATCCCCTTATAAACAGTGCTCGTCCTCTCTACTTGTCTCCATCAAAAACATTCCACTTAATTTAATTATATAGAATTATATTTGCAGTGGAAAGACATGGAATTGTCAATGTTAAAAAGTGAGGGAAGGCAATGAACAGTGAAGGAACAAGGTCTTTTCTGAGAGTATGAACAAGGCCAGGGTGATGAAAGAGTACCCTGATAAACAGTAACGACTTTGGAATTTTCTGCTACAGAAAGTGGGAGGGAGAATGAGCAGTGGAAAGGTCAAATAAAGACGGTAAAACTCTACAAAAAGAGTAGTACGAGTACGAGCTAAGCTTCCCATTACTCGAGAAACCCACCCTTTGAAATGTTCCTTTCGTTGCTATAAAAAGACAAGGAGAGCTAGTGCAGGTTGCACAGAAAGGGTGTGTTTTCAGTTTATCTGACTGATGATGATACCATGGGTAATTCCAAAAATAGGACTATCTTGTGAGTTGTGAAGAATTTTGTGACCAGAGAGTACCAACAGTGCTATCTGGGGTGTTTCAGGGTTCTCTCTTCAGCTTTAAATCAAACATTTTTGCTTTACAAATATGGCAAAACTAAGGAGTTGTTTGTAGGTAGAACCGGAGATGGAGGCCAACAGGAGTGAAGATGCTGGAGATGGTGACGATGTTGAACTTCTCAAGACCAGAATTTCTACTCATCCTTTGTATGGGAGGCTCGTTGAGAATCACCTCAACTGCTTAAAGGTTCTTTCTCTCCCATGGCTTTATACAAATTTAAAAGTTTTCACATATATTTTTCGTATATACAAAAACTTTCGGTGTTCGGTAGTCATATGTATACCAAGTTAAAAGATCCTATATAGGTTTAGGGTTAAGTAACATTTCTGAATTGCTTCAAGGATTAGCTAGCATTGAACTTCCACCACATCATATGATCATGATCTTCTTAAAGTACTCATTGTTAACTTTCTGATGAGATTAGGGTTTAGGGTTTAAAACTTTTCTCCAACATGCTAGCTAATTTCTGTAGTTAGGGTTAATGTTCTATAGTATTAACCTGGCTAGCTAGTAATTTTTAGTTAGCTTAGAGCCAAATTTATATTTGCTATACCAACACATTTCACCAGCATATTATGTTATATCTGCTAGAAAATATAACATTGAGCCTTAAGCTCTTAGCCAATTACATATATAGGCCAGTATTTCTAGTGTTCGGCTTCCATGTTTCATAAAACTATGTTTAACGGAGGGAAATTTTGACAGGATTTCAAGGGATTCCATCGTCGAACAATATTGGTGTAGATGCAAATAACTGTGTACTTATCAAATCGTTTTTACACTTAAAATTGGACGCTAATTAAGAATTTAAGTCATAGTTGATATCTTTGATTTATCGTTGTTCATCACCTTCTCGCCAAGCGAGATGAATAGAAATCTTCTGTCTTTTTTTAGTGTCCCTATTTATGCTCTCACACTAAGAATTAAGTTTAGGGTTTGTAGTTAGAGTTTAGGATTTAGAACTTAAGGGTAGGACTTGGACTTTTTTGTTTTTTAGTGTTGAGGAATAGAAAAATGCACCGAAAAGGGGCAGAGAATTTTTATCGCGAGCGAGATACCCGGCAAACAACGTATCACCGCCTCGTCTGGTAAGATAAACCAATTAAACTACGGCCAGCTCACTGTAACCCTATTCGCTCACTTGCATATAGTATTAAATTGCGGCCGAAACGCAACAGATGCATCATAATGATTTTGAAAATCGTCGTTACACCTCAATCGTAATTTAAAATCATAATTATTTTTGAAAAAAAAGTCGCAACGCATGTTAACATTCGAAATCACGACATTACAGTCGTATCTGTAACCGCAACAATAACTATAATTTAATATTATAATGTTCACTTGTTGATCTCATTTAGAGGTCTCGCCCACCACGTGCATGGATAACAAGTGGAAATTAAAGGCAGGGCCGGTTCAATAGTTTACGGGGCCCTGTGCAGTTTTTAAAACGAAATTCTTTAATTTATAATCTAAAAGATACATAAAAAAATTTAAAAATATTCTTACCATAGTAACAAATATATCATGGACAGTCCTCTCTCTGCATGGCCTTTCAGTTCACTATAAATACTAATGACCAGCTTGTTAGATATTTTTATTTATTGTTCACTTTGATTAGGTTGGTGGCATCGGCAATGGTGGGAGAAGTAGCATGGGAAATCAAAGGCAAGCTGAGAATTATAATAGCATTAGCAGCAATAACATGAATAAGAACCCATGTTCCAGCAGCATGCAGCTAAACCAGTCAGAGTTGGACCTCTTCATGGTACATTAATCCTTGTTTCTTTTATTCCTTTTTTTATATATTTTAAAATAGTCTCAAATGTACTTGGCATGCATGCTTGCAGTGACGGAACCATGCAAGCAGTTTAAATGTTAATCAAATAAGGCTTTTGCTCCTTCTAATTTTTAAATTTAATAGCTTAATAGACTCTTGCCCCTCCCAACATTGAATCATAGCTCCGTCCCTACATGCAGGAAGGATATTGCTCGGCACTGAGCAAGCTAAAGGAAGCCATTGAAGAACCTCAGCTGGAAACAATAGCTTTCATCAATGCCATGCATTCTCAACTTAGGGACCTCGCCAGAGCTAATCCCTTCTCACCTGATGTCTTTCTGGTAATTTATTCTCATCACCCAAAAGATCTAGCTTTTCCAATAAAGACTGCAAATGCACTAATGATGATGAAGTGGTAGAAATTTGAAGGTTCCAGCTTCAAATCTCACCGTGTGCAGGCTTAATCCATATTTTATTTGAAACTTGTGCAGCAGGAAGCTGAAACGAATGATTCAAAGTGAGGAATCAACAGAAACGAGGGTCGTGGAATGCTACAGATGATTGGATGCAGAAAAACTTGTGAACATTGCCTGGCTGATTGACATTACCAATCTACTCTAACATCAATATCGAAGACTTTGTAACCTAAGCTTATAATATATGATGTAAAAATCTGGTAATTCAGTTCTCTTTTCTTGATATATGATATGTTATGTTGCATTGGAAGATACTTAACCTTATTTATATAGATGTGCTGGAGGCACTGCTATTTAGACTTTCATTTCATTTTCTATATTTCATGGTAAAATAGCATCTTACTTTTAGTTAGGGTTTGCAAAAAAATCAATAAGATATTCCTTAAGTAACGTTTAGGGTTTGAATTTTTAACTTTGTGAAAGAAATAAATTTAGTTGGGAATGATGTCCTATAATAGACCTATATAATGTCTAATTTAAATTAATCAACATGTAGCTAAACCAAAAATATATTTAAGTTCAACTCGGATGAATTTATATGGGCAATGAGAGGTAGGGTAGTTCATTTCCGGGTACCCGGTTTTTCGGGTACTAAAGGGTCGGCCCGATACCCGACCCATAGGAACCGGCTACCTGCAAACCTGGTACCCGCAAAACCCGAGTACCCGCTAATTCGGGTAATAGGGTACTCGTTTTTTTTTCCTCTTTTTTTCTTATTTTTAAAAGTAAATTAAAAAAAATAAAACCATATCTATTTTCAACTTCAACACAATATTAATAAAACCAAATTTAATTTGAAAAAACACGAGTACATAAAGTATTGAAACCAATTTTTAATTTACTAAACAATCAACACTGTTTTACACCGGTGTAAATCAGTTCTTTAATTTACTAAACAATCAACATTGTCTTACACCGGTGTAAATCAGTTCTTTAATTTACTAAACAATCAACACTGTCTTACACCGGTGTAAATCAGTTCTTTAATTTACTAAAAAGTTGTGTAGGAAGTAGAAACATAATCCAAACAAAATGCAAATATAAAACACATAGTTTATACAAACCAAATTGTGCAGGAATATAATTCAAACAAAATGCAAATATAAAACATGATAGAGTCTAAAAATTCAAATTGCATAATTCGAATATAAAACTAAAAAGTTTAAACAAAATGCAACTAAAGATATATATTTCATTCTTTCAGAACTTTATTGGTCTCATCAATGATAATTGTTGTTGCTCGGAAGTCAAATCTTGCATTTCTACATAAAATATTTCAAATATATGTCAATAGTAAATTAACAATAATATAAATAAATATCACAAAAAAATAAATTTAAATTTGAAAACTTACCTTCTTCCCTATTCTCTAATGCTAGCAAGTTCTCCTCTATCGTAATGGGTCATTTTCCTGTCTGCAAAGTGTTTTCAGTGATCATCACCAACGATTATTCATATGAATCAATTAGCCAATTACCATTTAGACATTTACCAATGAATTTACGTGAAGCAACTAGAAAACAATTTGAAAGTTGAAACTATATAAACAATTACCTTTTGTGTTGGTTGAGCAGAGAGTGATGACGGTCGATGGAGAGGATGAAATATAACTAGCCAGCGATGGAGGCTGCTGATCGGTCGAGATAAGGGAGACGACTCAGACAGGAGTGAGAGGAGCGATGTGAAATTAAGGATTGCGATTTTGGGGAAGTGTTTGAGAATTGAGATAGTGAGGGAGAGTGGGAGACGACTCAGACTTGACAATGAAGTAAAAAAAATACTGAAACGGTGAGTTTTAATTAAAATAATAAAAAATAAAAAAACAACAGGTAGTCGGGTACCCGACTAAGAGGTATTTTATGACCCAGGCCCGACCTGGATACCCGGAAAAAAATAGGTCGGGTACACGACCCGAAAATTCGAATATTTTTTTTTAAAATACCTTGTAATTTTATATAGGGTATGCGAGTCAGGGGGTCGGGCCGGGTACTTTTGAACACCCCTGATGAGAGGGGCTCCTGGCTGGAAAAATGAAAATTAACCTTTAATTTGTATAATTTTTTTTAAGATTGAATTAAAAAAATGAATTTGTTCCATTTTCAAATCTTAACCATGAATCTTTAGATTTGATTTAAACCGTAATCTCATAAACTCGATCTAACTTTAAAAAAATTCAAATAAATTTTGAGTTATAAAAAGAAACTTCGAATAACTCAAAACTTTTAGTAATTAGTAGATCGATTTTCAAGTTTGTATCGAGCCTCTCAACTTTACATGATATATGTAATATCACATATAAAAATATGAATAAATGTATATGTATGCCGTATATGGATATAGAAAGTCGCTTAAATTTCATAATATTACAAATATTTACAATTAAATTTGAACAGAGTTGTTAAACTTGACTAAAAAAATTCAAATAAAATTTTTATATTAAATGTTTGACTCAACTCGATCAAATATTCACCTTTCATGGTTGATATATATATATAGTTAGGATTAACTTACACAATGTAAAATTCTTTAATTTTTACATGTTTTTTAGATCGCTGGATGGAGGAAATGGATGGCTGAGATTAACTCCTTACTTTTTTTCCCAAGCGATAATCTTCACATATTCTATTGTTAATCTCAATCATCCGTTTCACTCATCCAACGATTCAAAAAACGTGTAAAAATTAAAAAATTTACATTGTGTAACTGAATCATATCCCATATATATATATATGAATTTAGGTAAAAACATAAAATTCGTATTTTATAACGGGACCAAACTTATATTAATGATGTTGATATTTTATATGTGATCTAATCCAATGGGTTGTTATTTAATTCAAAAGATAAGTATGGAGGATACGGTTGTTGTCGTCTTTGGATTTAACGAACCAAGTGGGTGTAAAACAACGACCTTTTTAAAAGTGACGTCATTGGTGAACAAATGAATGATGTGTTTGGTTTGCAACTAAATTTTAATTGGGCAGTTGGTACACTACTAGGCACTAGCCTAGCCTAGCTTGGCTTGGCTTGCTCTGGTTCATGCATCCTTCCACCTTTTCATTTTTTTTTTCTTATTAATATGTGCAAATGCAACGACTCACCCTTCCCCTTTGTCCCTTTCTGGATATCGAAGCTTTCAAGAACCATCCAAATTTCATACCCTAAATTCCATAAATTATAGTTTAGTCTCTTAATATGATCATTTTTAATACTCATGTTTTTTTAATTCTATTATTACCCCCATGTATTGTTCATTGTCATATAATATTTAGTCTATAAACTTGATCATTTTTCTAATTTATGCCCTTTCAAAATTTCAAAATTTGATATTAACCCAATCAATAATAATTGAAATTGTTAAAGTTAGAGTACGTTTAATATATGTAGTACGCACTATTCAAATTATATGTGGCGTGAATAGGGGTGTAAATGAACATAGCGTTCAACGAACCGTTCGTTTATGTTCGTTTATTAATCTAAATAAATGAGTATGAACAAAATTTTTATGTTTGTTTAATAAACGAACGAACACGAACAAAGGTGTGTTCAGCTTGTTTATAGGCTCGTTTATGCGCTCATGTATAAGCTCTTTTATAGGCTCGTTTATAAGCTTGTTTATATGCTCGTTTACATGCTTGTTTATAAGCTCGTTTATAGAATGAAAATGTTTGTGGATGTATCTAAATACTACTTTTTGTTGTTGCTAAAGATATTATATTAAGTTCATGTTTAAATGTAAGTTTTAATTTGTTGCTTTTTATTTATTGATTTATTGTAAATTTAGTTAACATTTCTTAAAATATAAACAAACATGTTCGCGAACGAATAAATGAGCACGTTCGTGAACACTTAAACGAACACGTTCGCAAACACTTAAATGAACTCGTTCGTGAACACTTAAACGAACATGTTCGCGAACACTTAAACGAACACGTTCGTGAACACTAAACAAACGAACACGAACACCTTCAAAAATAAATAAACGAACACGGACACAATATTAAAAATTTAAACGAACACGAACTGAACATGAACACCTTTAAAATTAAACAAACGAACACGAACAGAGGCTTGTTCGTTCAAGCTCGGTTCATTTACACCCCTAGGCGTGAACCACAGAGTTTAAGTGAGATGATTAATATCTTTTCTATTTTAATCAGTCATCGAAAGTTCGATTACTTTTTTAAGCATAGAGCAACTTAAAAAATATTATCATCGTTTATCCTTTTAAGTCAACATAATGCGAATGATTAATTACTAAACGCGCCTCAGTGAATTACTTACAAAACTAAAAAGAGGCTTAAGGGTGCTTGAAGAACTTTAACTTTTGAAGAGAAAAAATCAATTAAGCTCATGAACTTTTGTTGCACTCAATTAAAGCACTTTGACCAATTTTGACCATCAAATTTTGACGATTTTTTTCTTTGAGATATTACTGCTATGTGACACCATAGTTTTGTCATGTGATATTTAAGATATTTTAAGAAACTGTTTTTTATAAGTTTATTTTAAAACTTTTAAAAAATTAAATAAGATATTTTTTTGGAAAAGTCAAATGGCAATACTATAACACAAAATATTGCATCAATTGATCTAAAAAATTATTAAATTTAACCATCAACGTTAGTCATATGGATGATTGATGAAATTTTAGAATATAAAGATTTAATCGGGTGTAAAAAATGTTCAAGAACTTAAATAATTTTTTTCAAATATTCAAAGGCTTATGATAGTAAAAAAAATGTGTCGTGAGTCATCCTTCCACTTGTCCTTTTATGGATATCGAAACTCTCAAGAACCATCCATATTTCATGGCATTGCCATTATAATTTCCAATGTCAATTTGTTTTCTTAAATTTTAATTCAAATTGACAACGGTCCCCTCCCCTTTGCCCTTTCACTGTCGTTGTATCATATTTCTATTTATCCTTACTTGCAAATGGAATCACCCTCCCACCATCCTTTTGGTTTTTTCTTTACTTTCCAGCGGCCTGCGGGTCACGCATTATGATGGGCGATCGACTCAGCTCAAATCAACTCAATGCCTAACACCTTCCCCCATAATAACCTCACGTTTTAAATATGTTTACTTATTTCGGTCTAATTATGCTCTTAGTCCTTATACCCTTTGCACGTTTCAAATTTAGATTCTTATTCCTTTAATTTAATAATTGAAGTGCAATCGATAATACTATCAAAGGATTTCTGATCAGTTTGATTACGCAACTTTAAAGAAAATATTACACTTTATGCTCGTAATATTGGTCAAGTGATCAACTTTTTTTTTGTTTTAAAACCGCTATATATTTTAATTTAATATATTTCTTGACAACTTTTTCGATCCGACTTCAATTATTAAATCAAATAATGTGTAGAGAGACAAAGTTTTTGGAATCTAAGCTAAAAGGGTTACATTTTAAATGCATGAAGAGTATATGGTTTGGAAGAAAAAGGATACATAACTTCGTAATTTATATCCTTTTATGCAGGGGAGGAGCTAGAAATATATTTAAGTGGTGTTATTTTTTCAACGATATTTAAAGAAGATTAATTATTTATAAAGGGGTGTCATTTTATTCATAGAAGGGATGTCATTTGTCCATATTTTTAATTTTTTTATACAAATTATATAGGAAAAATAGGTTTTCTAAAAATTTTGGGTGTCATGAGACACCCCTATTCAAAGGTGGCTCCGCCCTTGCTTTTATGTGTTATGTTAAAAAATTAAACTTTAACTTATTACATTCTTCTCTTTTTCAATAATGTTGATTATATAATTCTTTTTAAATAAAAAAATACTTCATGGACAATTTATAGTAACCTTATTTGACTAATGTAAACAAACGTCAATTCGTTGTAACTTGTATATATTTAAAATACTTATTTAATTAATTTCGTGAGTATATAGATAAATGAAACATATTTTCAATATCTATATTAATTATAAATTTTAACTAATTTAAAATGTGAATATTTTTTAAAAGTAATCAAATTAAAATGAAATTTTCTAAAAAAACGTGCAAAAAGAGTTTGAAAAATTATCTTCATCATCGATAATTTGCAATGTAATGAATCTAACATAGATAAAGGAGAGAATATACAAAGAAAAAAGGATAAAGAAAAATTGGAATCAGATTTAATTCTTGTCTATACAAAAACATCTCAACCACCTAATCCCAAATCCCACAAAAAGTTTAACCGGGCATTAGGATTCACGATCCGTAAGCCGTCGGGTCGGTTCAACTGTCGGCGGCCGGATACTTGATTAAAAACGGATGCTCCAAGAGCTGGGAAGCTGTCCACCTCTTACTAGACTCCTTCTGCAAGCAACACTCTATGAAGTTCCGAAACTCGTCGGAAGCACACGGCGGCAAAGTAGGTGGTTCGCCGAAGCATATCGAGCACATCAACGTAGCCCAGTCGGGTCTTTGACCCGCCGGCAAGAACGGGAAGTGACCCACGTAAAGTTCCATCAAAGTAAGTCCCAAACTCCAAATATCGCCGAGGAACCCATCGTAGTTACCTCCGTTAGCGTCCGGGTCGAACCGTTCCGGACTCATGTAAGCGCAGGTTCCGACATAGGAATTGCACGATTCTAACGTCCGGGCCATGATCTTGCTGACTCCGAAATCGGCGATCTTGACTTCCATCTTCTTGTTCACCAAGAGATTCGAAGGCTTGAGGTCCCGGTGAATTATCTTATGGCTATGTAAATAATTCAACCCTTTTAGAATCTGCCTTGTTATATGAGCAAGCTCCGGCTCCGAGAAAGTACCTTTGTTACGGAGAAGAGTATCCAAAGTCCCGGCGTCCATGTACTCCATCAAAATCGCAACATCCCCGGAAGGCTTCTCGTACGTTTCGTAGCAACGAATGATGTGAGGCGAATCAGTCTTCCGCAGAATATCCCTCTCCCTGAAAACCTGTCGACGTGCCGTCAAGTCACCGTCGCCGTAAACAACTTTCAGTGCATAAATCTTGGAAGTCCGTTTGTGTTGGACTTTGTATACGGTGCCGCCGTTTCCGTGACCGAGTACTCCGAGTCTCTCGAGCTCCGCTGCAGGGATAGTAACCGAAGAAGCGGCTACGGCGTTTGAGGCGGCAGATGGAGGGAGGGGGAGAGGGAAGCGGTGGCGGCGATCGGAAACGTCGGGAAGCGGGAGACGGAGGTTAATTTGGCGTCGCTCACGAACTACTGCCATGTGAAGGAAAAAGCTATTTTTTTTTTCTGGGGGAAGAAGTAAATGACTTTAGAAGGAAAGAGGAAGGTTTAAATATATATAAGTAAGAAAGTAAAGTGATAAGAGTCGGCTTAGAGACGAAGGTGAGAGGATAGAGAGGTGTGGTGGGCTCCAATTTTTTAAGATTTTATGGATTGGTTGGCGATTATATAATTTTTTTTTAATTTTTATAGTGTCATGTGACGTGAATGTTAAAATAATTATATAAAAAATAAACAACAATCATTTAGGCACAACAATCATTTAGGCGAGTGATATGAGCATGGCAAAGTTAGTATCGAATTATGAAGGAGTTAAGTTGGTTAATTTTGAAATTAGTGTAGTTTTAAAATATAATTAAATCATAAAAATTTAAAAGTTTAAGTTTAATTTTAGTAATTTTAAAATTAAAAAGTTTTACAAATAATTAAATTATAAAAAATATGGGTCAATGCTAAATTTCAATAATTTTAAATTGAAAAGTCTTAAAAATATAAACCAAAAAAATTAGGAGGGACAAACTTAATTGTAATGGTTTTAAAATTATTAATGGTCTAAAAAGAAATTAAACTCTTCAAAGCGGAGGCAATTGCCCCTCTTACCCTTCATGTGACTCTGTTTATAGATACGAGAGATTCAAATCTAAATATTATAAATGAAGTATATTGAATTAAGAAAGCTATTTACAGTGATCTATACAATATTTTATATGAATTAATAATTTAAATATTAATATTACAAAGGAAAATTCTACAACGGACTCGCACACCGTTGAACACCACTAACGCAATACACTGTTGACCACCATTAATTTTTTTAATAAAGATTAAAAATCTTAAAGACTAAACTTATAATTAAAATCATTTCAAAAGAAAATTAAAAATTAATTTTATAAACCTTTTATATTTCCTTTAAATGATATACTAGAACCAAATAACCTAAAATCTCTTTAATATCAAAAACACTAAACCTATCTCCTTTATTTCTCTTCTACCATCGTTAACCATTTTTAACTAATAAATAAATCGATGTGAATTGCTTCTCCATTGAAAAAGAGAGAGAATAGAGTAGAGTAACATCTTTGACAAAATAATAATAATAAAAGTTATAAATATGGAATTGAATTTATCTTACGAATAACAACATTCTTGAATTAAATAATTATTTATTTTAGCGGCGGTTGTGGTGGCCGTGACAGAAAATAAGTAAAGGGGTTGAGTTTAGAGTTTTTTTATATGAAGGATATTTTGGGATATTTGATTCTAATATATCAATTAAAAATAATATAAAGAATTATAAAAGGTTTATTAAATCTTATTTTTAATTTTCTTTTGAAATAATTTTAATTATAAGTCTAGTCCTTAAAATTTTTAATTTTTATTAAAAAAATTAGTGGTGTTCAGCGGTGTATTGCATTAACGATGTTTAGCGGTATGCGATGCCGTGGTAGACTCATCCTGTCATAAAAGTAGTAAAATTTCAAACTCTTTTGCAAGTAACGCTAATGCTAAAATTTTCACTACAAGAGTGAATTACTTGTTAGTCAAGCATATATACAAAACTCTTGTATTATTGTATCCTATTTGGCATTTGCTTTAAAATTAAACATAGATTAGAAAAAAGAACAATAAACGAAGTTATCTATCAAACTAAACCTAAAAACATTAATGATACCAAAGTCAATGGTTTATATTAATACAGCATTTATAGATCTAAATTATGATTTATGAAAACTACTCTCTAACTTAAGTACCAAATGGCAGAACATTATTTAATTGTGCGTACGTGTGTGTGATTGATGGAGTATGAGGATAATAATGAAAAAAAAAATCAATTTTTATTATAAAACATTAAGTGTAATGCATTAGTTGATTAGTAGGAAATTGGGATACAGGTCATAGATTTGCATTAATTAATAATCTGATTGAAGTGCTAAACAGGGGAGATCCTTGGAGGATTCATTTAAGAATCCCAAAAGCCACATTCTAAGCCATTTCGTATTAATGTTTTCATAAATTAAAGATTTGATATTTTAATCGACCGTCGTATGGCAAAATGCCTGCTAATTTACACCTTGAAAACTGCATTGCATGAATCATGAATGTGGACCGTTACGTTGAAAGTCTTTTCTGTATTTAAAATGAAAATTTTACATTTCGGAATCTGTAATTTTGTATATTATTATACAATATTTGCCTATTGTGGTAGATAAGTTGGCGCTTGCCCCAACCGAAATACGTCGGTCTAAATGTCTAATATTCCAATCTTGAGATACCAACTTTTTACTTTTGGCCCCTAACACGAGTGGAGACTATTTTATTAGAGATGGATTTGTAGTTGGACCCACTTTCAAAATTTTGAAAAGTTTTCATTAACCAACTCAATTTATTTTAATATTTATATTAGATTCCTTTACGATAAATACAGTGACCATTACACAATTAATTTGAAAAACAATAATTAGCCCCGAAACTTAATGTATTTTTAATGTTTATATTACAATATTATAGATTATAAATTTAATTTTTGTGTGATATAAACTTACATAACAAATTGGGTTTGATTAAAGAATCAAAATGATTAAATTATTAATGAATTTTTTTTCGATTTTTTATAAAATATTCATTTAGACGAGAGTTTACAAACACGTCATAAAATTAATTATGCGTTAACGACGAATAACCAACCAGCGATGAGTAGGAAACATATAATAGTACTATAAATGATCGATGTATACTCGCATATCATGCTTGGGTTCAAATCCGAAGCTTGAATATTAGAACTGAAGCTCGATTTATATTTTTTAAAATTTATCCTAATTTTTTTATTATCTAATACTTTATATACAAATTCTCTCAAATTTGGACGGATATCCCGACTAAACTAAGAGTATATAAAGGGTCCAAAGCAACATGCCCAAACCCTTTTTCAAATTAATATTGGATTACTAATTAGTCCGAACTTTAATATAAATTATAAATATTTCAGGATGCATCATAAAAAATAGGTTGTTGCTAAGTTGCTTCGCGAATCGAAAATCTCGATGTAATTAGATGAATCCAAAGTACCAGGAAAAATGTAAAAACATGCGTCAATTATTATTATTAGTTATTTATATACATAAATCCAAAAATATCAAGAAGAAATGTAAAAAAAAAAAAACATGTGTGAATTAAGTTATACAATACGTGACGCTTCTTCCTAAGTTTCACCTTTTCTTTTTCAATCCAACTTATATTCAAAATGAAATTTCAAGACAATCCGTATAAATTTAATTGAGAAGTTGTCTTTGTATTTAGATCGAAAATAGATCCTTTAAAGATTTTTTGAATATAAATATTTCACAATACATCAACAAAAACTCCAGTATTGGAAAAGGTGATTATATTGGTTGGATAAATTTTTTGAATGGTCTAAAGGTGATTATAAGGTAGTATTTGTTTATACATATTTTTAATCTTTTTACAATGCAGATACATTTTGTAGACATATCGATTTAAACTCGTGTCTACTAGAAGTAATTATAGAAGAAAAATATATAATTTGACTTAAGAGTAAATTTATGTTATGATGATTTAGGAGGAGACCACCATGTGGAGATAAACATGCATATGCAACTTGTCAAGTTGGTTGGTTGGGGAGCGGGACATTGAATTCATTTGAGGTTATCTCAATGTATTGGAGCTGTTTTTCTTTTGGATAAAATGCGTGTTTATTTATCTAGCTGATACAAAACAACTAAAGTGTCCTACAAAAATATCCTAAACTGTACACAAATCACAACTTACAACATCAAATCTAACTATACATTTGTTCTTAAGTTTGACTCGGACAATTTTCATGATAGAAGTGAAAATTGTTTCAGGAGGCTTAGCCTAATTTCGAAATCATTCTGTGATAATTTCCTTCTTCCCAACCGTTAGTGAAAATTTTCCGACTAGTGTTAGATAAAATGTCTGAATTTCTTCTTATAACTTATAAGTAGGATTAAATTATAATAAATACCGTATTGAGTCTCTAGTTTTTTTTTAAAATAGTTTTGACCCTTCAAAAAATTTAAAATTCTCATTTAAAATTTTAAATATATCTTATTAAGCCTTAAAAATTGAAATTTTAGTTACACCTCAAAAAATTTAAATTAAACCTTTACTTTCTTTTGGAAAAATTTAGTTTGCACCACTAAAATCTTAAAATTTTAAATAAATCCCCTCAAATTATTTTGTCAAAATCAGCCCATGTTGATATATAATCTTTTTACTATATATAACAACAAGACTAACTTATGTATTTGCAAAAGTATAGACCAAAAACTAATTAATTAAGTCACTAAAGAATTTGAAATAATAAAAAACAATTGCTTCTTAGTTTAACTGATATCTTTTCTAAAATAAAAATAAAAATTTAATTAAATACAATTATTAGCGGAATTTTCAGGTGATGCTATCGGGTGGGGGTTGAATGCGGACAGCTATTTTTCTATTAATTCGGCTTATAGTTTGCGGTTCGGCCCAATTCCAAGTAATCAAAATCGTTTATGGTCATAAATTTGCTTCGCTCATGTTCAGCTATTCAACCAATTGGGCTGCTACTGGTTCGGCCCTCAAAATTATCTGATTTTTTTGACCTCCCGTTACTACGCTGGTTTGAATCCAACTTACAAGAGACTACTGCTTTTGGCATTAAAGTTGGGGAGTGGGATTTACTTTTTGCTGCGGTTATTTGAAATATTTGGTGTCGGCGGAACACGATTGTTTTCGAAATTGAGGTTGACGAGTGGGGATCCATTGTCGCACGGAGGAGACCGTCTTGTCATTCGAGTGTGATGCCAGTGCAAGTTCGTTGGACCCACCAGATATGGATTGGATTAAATTAAATACGGATGCATCGTGCTCGGTTCATGATGGCGTATTTAAGGATGATCTCGGAACATAATTACATGGCTTTATTAAATTTATTGGATGTTATTCAGTCGTGAAAGCTGAATTGTGGAGTATATACTTGAGACTTTCACTTGCTTGGGTGCTGGGTTTTCGAAGCATCGAGGTTGAGACGGATAATGTTCAATCTGTCAAGCTTATTTTTCAAGTTGATCGAGATAGATTATTTCTTGCTCTCACTCGTTGTATTTAGGCTTTGCTTCGAAAGGATTGACGGATCTCTGTTCGTTCTATCTCTAGAAAGTGTAACCAACACATAACATCACTAGAACAATCTTTCATATTATTTACTTTTATTTTTTAAAAAAACCAGCACATATTGTACAATATACATTGTTCAAATTCAAATTACTTAAAAAAAAACAACATCATCTTTTACAATTAGAACCACGGAATAGATTCATTTATTCATTACTTACACGCCGTACATGATAGATTAGTCAGGAAATATAGAATGGTCTGATTTATAAGCTTCAAGTGAATGTTTACTGCGCGATTACTTTAAAACTTTCTTACAACAATAACTTGAATGAACCCAAGTACATTTAGCTTGGATTTTGAAAGAATAAAGAATTTGTAACCTAAAAAAGAATTCAAAAAGATCTCTTGATGTCTTTAAAATCCAGAGAATCAATACATTCCAACCCAGGTCTGTAAGGATTCAATAGTTTCAAAAGCTCCGTTGCTTTCTCTTTGGTTTCATCGCTGCACCCAACTTGTATGAGCAGCAAAAGCTTCTGAAATGCACCAACTTGCAGAGCTTCCATCAAAACTCTCTCTTCGTATTTGCTCAGCTTCCAAATGGCCGAAACCGAGTACTCGGTTGCCAATTCTGAAATCCGCAGTATTTTCTTCACCAGAACCGGCATCGATAGAGCGTTGTCGGTAGCAAATTCCCTCCCTTGTTTGGTCTCCAAGAGTTTGTCTATCACGCCTAAAGCCCTCTCGCAGTAGCTTTTTTCGGATTCGATTATGGATTCTAATAGCAATGAAACCAGACCCATTTCGACGAACTCAGCCTTGGTTTTCTCGTTTGATGATGAAACCGTGTGGAAAATCACCATGAGAGAAGCTTTTGTGATGGAAGGAGAAATTGGGTTTTTAATGAACTTGAATAGGATTCTATTGACTCCATCAATGGCTGCCAAGTGTTCTCCGTATTGCTGGTCGCAACAAAGAAGCTCTTTCAGGACGGTAATGGAGTTTTGCTTCACGGAAATGTCTTTTGATTTCAAAAACCAAACCATGCAACGCAAAGAAGCTTGTGATCCAAGGTATATTTGAGCTTCCTGAGCCAATGGAAACATCCAGTACATTACACACAACATCTCCTCCAACAAATGGGCATGGGCGTTCTTCTCAAACGAGTCGCCGGCGAATGCATCGAACGCCGCGGCGATGACTCCGGCGGCGCCGTTTGCCACAACGCATCGCCTGTTACGCTCGCTCTCGAGACCCCATTTCTTGATTTTGTGAACGGAATCCAGGCAGCCACATCGGTCCAACCGTCTCCTCGAATCGGTAATCGAAAACAGAATCTCGGAGACCTCGGCGGAGCTGACGGGGATTCTGGGCGTCGGGATCCTTTCAATGCCGTGGCTCCGATTCTCCACGCACCAATCTTGGATCATCTTCCTCAACGAATGATTGGGTATCTGATCGAAACTTCTAAGAACCTGATTGGTAACAGGGCAAGTGAAATTCCCATCTTCAAGCCACTTTTCTATGCTTTCTCGATCATAAGTAATCCCAGAAGATAATGTCACCGGATCCTTCATAAGATCAAGCGCTATCGGGCAAATAAAATGCCTTGGGATTTCAAGCTCCATGTTATGAACCTTCTTGTCTCCATTTCTGGGTTTTCTTTTTCTCCAACTGAAAACCATTGCCAAAGATTACTATTTCAGAGCAAATTGTTGATTAGTTTTTGTTTTCTGCGGAGGGTGAAGGTAGCTGTTTGAGGTTTATATAATCCAATGGAAAGTTGGAAACTGGGGAATTGAATTTGAAGATGTTCAGTTCTTCACACGGTGTTCAAAGTTGAAGATTGGGAAGCGTTCAAATTGAAGTAGGAATGCCCAAATGCAAGGAAATTATTTTAGGGTTTTAGCGTTGTAGGGAATGCCGAGTATTGAATTTTGACCATTGAAAAAAAAAAGAAACCATTTTTGAAGGTTTAAAAATGTGGAAATGGTAAAAGACTGCCGTTTCCTTGCTTCGGATTCTTACAAGTAAACCAAAGCTTGTTTGAACATGTTTTGAGGTTGCGGGTTTGACGAGACGACTTGGTCTTATATCTGAATTGTTCGTCTCCCTACGGATCGAGGATATTGATCCTTTCTATATTGAAAAAAATATGTACATTTCAATTACTGAATTTAAATATATATTTTTGAATATGTTAGTATACGGTATTATATGTTTAATTTTTTTAATCATTTTTAATAAGGCATACAATGTGTGCAAAACTGGTGCTCGAATTCAAATCACTTAAATAAATTACATCATCCTTTATCACTGGACAATAAGAGGTGAGCTAATTGGGTTTGAAGTAGGGTGTAAAACTCAACCAAAAAAAATTAATTTTTTCGATTCAACTCGAATTTATTCAAATCTTTATTTATTAAACTTGACTTGATCTCTTAACTATATCTAATATATGCATATTGCATATGAAATTTTTTAACTATATCTAATATATGCATATTATTAAGAATGTGAAAAGAAAGTTCACATAAAAATATAAAAAACGTGTATACATGGTAAACATTTGTAATAATTCATTATTCATCAGCCACCTTAACGTAAATGTGCACGAAATATTTAGTTAAATAATAATAGTAATAAAAATTTAGTTTATCTACAAAGGAATAGGATTGCATCCTAATTACTCCATGTCCAACAAATGAACTATACAGATATAAAAATTGTTATTCCAAACCCCCCCAAAAATGACTGGAAATATGAATCTGCATGTCCAAGAAAATATGTTAAAAATATTGGTAAGCAACCATCACCAAGAATGTTCAATCTGCTGCAGAATCTATAATACATTAGCCACACATCAATCTTTACTAGTGGAATTTCAAATCGGAACTGTTGGCTTTGTGATTACTGGGATTATTCCTGCCCTACAAACGGAGATGAACTCAATTCTGTGCTGTAAAACGAATCTTCTCCGTTAACGTCGTGCATGGTATCATTCTTTTCTTCATCCCATTTCAGTACCTCCCTTATATATTTGAATGCCTCGTCAATCGATTTGCGTTCTCGGCCTCTAGCCTGCCAAACAAACAGTTTTCTGCCGCATATCGAATAATATAGCTCCTTGAATTTCACCGCCACGTAATAGTATGCTTTCTGTGCCAGGGCGTGGTGATTGTGATGAGACTTTAAGGGGCTAAAATCCCTGAACCACTCACAAGTGGACAAAGGGGTCTGGTTTATCTTCTCCTCCAAGGCATCATATTTGGTCAGCAAAAGCACGAACGGGATGTCCCTAAAAGAAGGGTGGCTCACCAGATTCTCAAACATATCTCTGCTTGCCAACATTTTGTTACAGGCAGGGCCTGTACCACGGGACCACATCTCGTCATAATCGCTCAAAGAAACACAGAAGGTCACCGCCCTTACGTCTTCAAACATTTCCAGCCATTTGCAACCATCGTGCAGTCCCTTGGAATTTACTCGAATCAGTTGGTACCTAAGGCAACACAGATTTCCAACAAAAATTCAGATATTAGTACATATTATATGTACTAATATATATATTTCATTGGTAAAAACCGAATAATGAACCATCAGAGAGGAAAAGGTTCTACTTGGTCAAGGATGGAGGGCATTCAAAGTTTTCGCTGTATACTTCGGACATGGAGCTCCTATCATCAAATGAGAATTCAATGGAGGCAAGACCATTACTCTGAGTGACTCCCTCGGAGTACAATATATCCTTTTCTGAAGGTTCATACTCATTGCTCGATATTTCAACAGCCTGCAGAGAAACAAAGAAGAATAATGGCTTGCTAAAGAGAGGTAAACAAAGAAGAAAAAGAAAACCTAGTTAACTGATAAATGCTTCTAAAACATATAACCATGAATTGACGTTTCACACCTTTTCCAGAAAGTATTTGGCAACATCTGGAAGATGATGCAGTTCCTCACTTCTCTTGTATGTTTCCTGAATGGCAGGATCCTTCCAGATCTCATCGACAATAGGTGCATACTCACGGGTTGCAGCGGGAAAGAATGCATCCAAGTCACCCATAGCCATAATATCCAACAACCAATCAGAAAAATACTTGAACCTTGGGTTAATTGAATAGATACACTGGTCAGTTCCATCAACTCCTGTTTCATCAGAATTCAATTTTCATAATTAGCACATAGAATTACTTTTTCATGGAAATGAGAATTACCCTCTAGGCTCTAGCTACATATAATTTCACAAATGTATTCTTTGATAAAAGGAATAAAAAGATGGGAACAAAAATTTCCATCAATACGGCATTCCATTCAGAACAGTACCCATTATGCAATTTCATGTATTCAAGCAAAATTGTGTAGTTTATGTTAAAAAGACGGTTTTCTCACCATCCCAAAAGCTTAAATTTAAGGAATGGAAACACCTTTTATATTTAAGTTTAAAGTGCCTCCTCACACGAGTTAAACACATCATCTTACCCTCAGAAAACAAGCTTCTTGATGACTTTTGATTCCATAGATCACTAAGAAGCTATAATCCTAAACTTGTCTATCAAGGAATAGTTGTTAAATTGACAGAACAAAGCAGTGGCTGAGACTGGCCTGGATCAACAGGCAGAAAATTGATATCATAAAATCTGGATAAAAACGTGGGAAAGGAGATGCAGTAATATTGAGACCTGATGCAGGATTTTCAGCATCGGAATTATTAGTTCGTAGCGCTGACAAAGCTTCTTCTTCAAATCTCTCTCTTCCTTCAAGTAATACACTTAGATACTTGTACATGTTACTTTGAATCATATGCTTAATGCTCTGCATCTCTTCTGGCGAGAACCCATTTCCATATAGAAACTTGGCCTGTTGAATGGATTGCAAGAAAATGTGTTACAAAAAAAGAACAATCATTCTGGCAAAGAAAGGTCAACGATGCTAGAGATCCTACTTGGCCAAATACTTCAATAAAGCCCCTCTAGTTTTATTTCAGGACATCTAATCCTCTCTCTCTCTCTCTCTCTCTCTCTCTATATATATATATATATATATATATATATTAAATAAAACTATTAACACCATTACCATGCAGCATAACTATTAACACCAAGTTATATTAACAAAGAGCTAACAAAATTTGCAGTAGAACAAGGGCATTTTAAGTTAAAACCACATTTGCCAAGATTAAGAATAAGACCAGAACAAATATATAAAGGAAGGATAAGACGGATGCTGGTAGACTACGAACGATAAGCATTTTACCTAATCATAAGAAGAGAGCTTCGCTAATAATATTAACCAAGGAACGGTTGTAGAAGTAAGAGAAAGGAAAGTAACATGCATGCAGTAAAAATAGTTTTAAAGAGAAACCATGCCTGCTTGAAGATGGTACTGGTACCAGAACCTTCCAATCCAAATAATAGCAACTTCTGTACCCTTCCCTGCTCCAGATACTCGGGCACTGTCCTCCCGGAAAAGGTAGTTGGATCTTCTTGTAGACCATGAGGATTTGCAGGTGGTACAGGCAGCGAAAACAATGAACAACAGAAACGAGTAAAAGCCTGCCTACCAAAAACCAAACTCCACTGAATAAAAAAATCAATTCAACCACTGATTGAATTCTAGAACTTACATTTAATGTAAAGATTACAAGAGAACCTTTTCCCATATCTTTCCCTTGATGTTATTTTGACCTTCTTCCTCATAAGATCCATCTTCGTATAGCCAAAAATGAGTATCCCTGGGGCATTGTACCTTTGCCAGCTGAAATAAATTAAAGTGAAAATAGAACCAAAATCATTATGCAAAGTACTAAAGTAGTGTGTCTGCTGAAAAAAGACGAAACCCACTGTTCCACCCATCAGAATGAGGAATCATGCTTTAGAGTTTAGAGACTAGGGAAATAATACACTGAAGAAATGCTATCCTCCACCCTATATAAGGCTTAGCATTGCTCACAAATTTAGATGGTAGAAATGATGTTTACAAACTTTATACTCAATCACTGGTAACAGGATTCTCTGTCTGCCCATGATACTCAACCCTTGCAAGCAGTATCAAAGCGGGACAGAGGGGAGAAGCAAAAATAAATTTGGAAGTATATATCAAAAGAAAAGAACTCACTCTCTCCAAAATAAATTTACTAGGCTATAATCACAGGCAAGACAAGGTCAGGTCAGTCATTTAGTTAAGGTACTAATTTCCAGAAGGCAGAAAGAGGAAGCAAAAGCATGTTGCAGTTGACTACGGTCAAGCTGTTGCTAGACGACCTTAGGGTTTTGCTCTTAGGAGCAAAAAAAACCTTCAATATTTCTAACGAGTAGGAAATGGATGTGTAGATACATATTTGTTATCACTAACAAAAATGTAAAACTCTGCATAGTATGTAATTAGTCAGAAAACAGACATTATATCAAAGAGTTAAGGTGTGAGACAAAAATACTCACCCTCCCCAAACTAGCATGTCAATAATATATGCACCATTATATGTAGAACACATGAAATTGAGATATGGTTGGCAAAAGTCTCATCTTTAAAGTGAACATAGTAGTTAATAAGAAGGCTATAAGTGTTAAAGCAACTCACAGAAGATATGAAATAGTGATATTGGAATTTCTAGTTCATGCCAAGATGACCTTAAGTTTAGGATGAAAAGTCTCAACAAGCATGACTCTGTAAATTAATATTTTTATATTCTCATGCACCTAGCAAGACCAAAAACTGCGGTTGTGATCTTTTTCCATGCAGAACTGATCTTGAAAAGGACTTGGCGCCAAAATAAAAGTGTGTTGTGACAGACTAAAATCCCTCCCATTCAAATATAGATTGAATCATAAAAGATGTTTTCACTAAAATGACAAAGGGTGGTGGGTCATTGTAAGAGTGAAAAAGTTTTCAGGTCAATAGAATGGGCTTTAGAGTGTCAATAGCATTGATAAACAGCTCAATTTAGAAAGCTAAAAGTGATTATTTAAAGCAAACTGAAGTTTGCTTCACATCTCTGGTTTCCATTTTGAAAAGGAGAAGGTTTTTGTCCCTTTGTCCAATTAAACTCCGGAAATATTTATACCACTATCAGACATAAATGAAAGATACGAAACGGTGCCTGCATAATCTTTCAAGTTTCACCATAAGTATATAATTCATGCACTGATATGCAGCTTTTCACTTGTGAAATTAATGAACATCATCAAAAATAACTAACGGCATGTAAAATGAAGAAAAATAAGTAACTTAAGTACCTTCAACAATCTAAGCTCAATCTTTGTGATTTCCCGGCCATTGATGTAAACACTTGTATTCCCATTGCTTGCATCCCTTTTCAGCTTATCACCAATATTCAACTTAGAACTAATTATACTGTCAGGCTTTTCCCCTTCCTGAAAATTAAATTCAAAAGTTCAAAGTTCCAACACATAATAATAACAACAACAATCCATTTTGAATTCAGAATTTTACCTTTCCCCACAATCCAGAATCCTTATCATACCAGTAGCTTCCAGGCTTCAACTTCTGAGGAGGTAGCGCACACCCTAAAAGCTCAGCCAATTCTTCATGATTCAACTGTCTCCCATTAACAGCCAACTGTTGAGGCCTCAATTGATTGGCCGCACACTCTTTCTCGGCCTTCATGATTTGCTTAACCTCCAAAGCACTACAAAGTTTCCTCAAAAGTCTGGAACTTTTCCCAAGTCTGGGCCTCTCGGATTCATCTATAGGCTTCCCAATGCAACTAACGCACTTCCTTCCTTCCGGCATAGACCCCATGGCCTTGAGCAAGCAATTGCTACAATACCTTGCATCGCAAACCAAGCAAGCCTCTCTTTCCTTAAATCTACTCCGTCGTTGCTCACACCGGCTGCAAACTCCTCTCTTCTTCTCCTTCTTCCTCACCCCACCCGTTTCAACAGAAGCAGCAGCAGCAGCAGCAGCATCCGCCACGCTGGAAGAAGAAGAGTACCCATCGTGGTCTTCGTCTTCCTCTTCCTCTTCGTCTTCTTCTTCTTCATCATTTTCTGAATCTTTCGGCGTATTAAACGTCACAACAGCATTCTTCTTATCAACTTGTTGAGACGGCGGCGGCGGAGGTGAGTTCTCAACCTCGATCTCGGAATCGTTATCGCCGTTACGCGAATCAATCTGGGATCTTGAAGCGGAGGAAAGTCTCTGACTTTCAAGGGGGCTTCCATTTCTGACAGAATGTCGATACGTTTTATAGCTGGAGAATTTGGGTTTATTGGGGATCGAAGCAGCGACGGGAATAGAAGAGGTATCGGAAACGGAGAGGGAATCGAGATCGAGTGGATCAACACGAGGGACATCATAAGGAATCGGAGGGCCTTCGTATTCAATAGCGATGGAGTAATCGAGATGATCTTCGTCGGGTAACGGAGCTCCCACTGGTAACATTGTTCTGATCACATGTTCCCATGCTTTTTTATCTTCATCTGCTTCTTTAGATGCTTCCATGGAAAGCTGAGTCCGAGCCGAGCTTCCTTGTACAGCTAAGGAAGATGAAGATGAAGAAGGTGGCAGCTGAGGCAGCCGTTATGGAGTTGGCAGAAAAGTAAACGGGGGAAAGGTTTAGCGCTGAAGATTCAGTCCGTTGTATTTGACGCATTCAGAGTAAGACCCAGTTTGATCCGAGTTAAAATTGACGACAAATATTAGTTTCTTCCATTAAAGTGACGATATAAATTTTTTTGTTGTTGTTGGTTATCACGAGAAAAATTCAATAAATATAAAATTAAAGTAGAAATGTTAAACTATAATTTTAACATATTAGAGGGATTAAAATCAGAATTAGACCAAAATGATCGGAATACTTAATAAATCAGGCATTAAACTCGATGATTAAGTAGTATATTGAAAATTAGTAACGGACTTCAAACAATGTATATAAAGCAATCTTATATATTATTAATACATGTATCAATATTTGCTTCTTTATACATACAATTGAATTTAAACTTTATATTAGGGATGGCAATTTGATCCGAATTCGATCGGAATCCGATTCGATCCGAAGGAATTTATCCGATCCATATTCGATTGAAAAAAATCCAAATCCGAATAAAATGTCCGAGTCCTCATAGGAGATGGGTTGGATATGGATCATGCCAAGATCTGATCCGAATCCGAATCTGATCCATATCCGAGAGTCCGAATCAAAATATTTAGAACTTTTAACTCCTTAAAACAAAATATCATGTATAATATTTACATTAAAACAAGAAGACAAGTAAAAAGTTAAACTAAATACATTAAAAGAAACATAACTACATATATTTTTTAAACGAAAACATAAATGTATATATTAGGTAATTTGGAATAATAGTAAAAATAAAATTAACTTTATATATATATATATATATATATATATATATATTAAAAGTGATAATAAAAATATAAATGTCTTAAGAATGTATGTTAAATAATAATAATATTTATTATGATTTATATATATTAATTAACCTTAATATAGTGTAATATATCTATTTATACCATATGCATGTATAAATAAATATGAAAAAAACAAATGCAAGATCAAGTCATAGATAAACAAACAATAAAATAACTACAATGGAGAAACAAATAAATGTAAATATCAATGAATTACTAAAAATTAAAAAAGTTAGTGAATGAAATAGTAAGTAATATGCAATCGATAAATAAAGTTATGATATATTATGCTAAAATTATGAATTAAAATAGAAAGCAAATTAAAAGCATAAACATTAAACACAAAAAATTAAATGTAGTCAACAAATAAGAGATAAAAATGAACAAGTGTAGAATTAAATAGCATAAATTAAATGCGTAAGAAATTAAATATACAAAATTATGGATTGATTTGCACTAAAATAAAATTATTAGAGGGTCAAAACACAATATACCCTAAAGACGCTAAAATTCGCGAATCTACCCCTCAGACTTAGGTCAAGACTAGGGATGACAATTTAATCCAAATCCAAAAACTCTGATCTAAATGCGGTTGAAACAAATCCGAATCCGATCCGAAAAAATCCGATCCAAATCCGTTCGAAAAAAATCTGAATCCAAATCCGAAAAAAATATCCGAGTCCGATTGTAACGGATTCGGACTTGGATTTTATACAATCCGATCCAAATCCGATCCATTGCCATCCCTACTTTATATGTAGAAACGATTGAAAATAAATAAGTAAACAATAACATATAGCATGCACAATTTGAACCCAAACCCGAAAATACAAGAGTATTCAAAATCATGACCCTTCCAAATTCCACAATTCAAACCATTTAAGATTTAATTAAGGAATACAGTAGGGGAAAAACACTTGTTCATACTATTACTGACTAAACACAAAACAAAATGGGAATATCCTCCGAAGAACAATACATGAACCATTTTAGTAAATTAGGAATAGGATGCACTACAAAACATAATACCAAAAGCCAGAATGTACCACCAACCCAAAACACACATACAGAGGAAAAGGGAAGGCCTAAGTTGGTTTTCGCATGTTTCTGCCAGCACGGATCACTTCGTCGACCAACAGCAACTGTGAAGCAATTACAGGCCTGTACAACAAGCAAACTCTTGTGGTTTTATGCACTCAGCAATAGCATGCAAATATAATAAACATCTAATGCAGGAAATTGGTCAAAGTGGAATATACATATGTAGAAAGCTTCTACATACCCGGAGTTTATAATTTGGCGTTTAACAGAGTAGTTATCAAATATACCCTCCATCTGGGGGTCCATAGGTTCTCCGGTTTGATGGTTTAGACCCACAATATTGCCTCTGTCATGCTCCCCCTGAATTGAGTCAAAGACGATGCTCAGCTTAATATTTTCTTCAGCTTATACTTTCTAGATGGGGACAAACCTAACAATAAAACAGACAAAATAAGTAGTACCGTAAGACCAATTATGACATCCTGAGTATCGAGCCCAGAATTTTCAGCAAGTATCTTCGGCACCACAAGAAGGGCATCTGCGAAAGCTTCAACACCTAATTGGGCACGCTGTTCCCAAATTGATGAAACATTAGAAATATTTCACAAGTCATTTCACTGATTTTAAACAGGGAAATATACCAAAGACATACCCCTTGAACAGTTTTCTTTACTTCATTAATTAGGTATTGTCTAGCTGCAACTTCAAAAGCTCCCGCACCCTGAAGCACAAATAAATTCATATATCAAATAATATCGTAAATGGTTGCAGTGTAATTCTGTCTCAACCTATGCCTTTATAGTTCCTATATTAGACCGAAACTAATGTAAAAACGTGGAATATGTACTCCATTGCAATTAAAATGCTAAACACCCAAAACTTACTAAGACAACTGCTTCGTCTTCAATGGTATTCTTAACAGCTCGCAGCCCATCACGAACAGCATCCTTAATTTGGGCAATTGTGTGGTCATTAGGCCCTATATTATTGACAATAGCATGAGTGTTAAATAAACTGCAAGCTAAATGTTCCATAAGCAGGCATCAACCATATAGATATTAAATTTGTACAATTTACTTGAATGGCAAACAGTTCTACATACCTTTAATCAAAATTGTACATGAATGGGGATGTCTTACATTTTCCACAAATGTATACTTATCTTCTCCAAGGACATGCTCATAGACAAGTCCTGCCCAGCCAAGACAGTCGGGGGCTAAATCATCAACAGAATTTACAGCTTCTCCTCCACAAGCCAAAACAAGCCTTTCCATATTTCTTCTTTTTGCTCTTCTAAGGGCAATGATCTACAAAACAATAAATCAGCAAATTGCAATAAAACACGTGAGACAAACTTCAACAAAAACCATTGATAAAACAAAGTCAGTTATATATGCAACACTTCAATAGAAGAAAAAAATTCATAATCACATCAGCCTTATATCTGATGCTCCCTCTTCTATCTTGAGGGAAAATGGATAAATCGCAACACTTGTAAGAAAGCTATACGCAACTACCAAATAGAGACATTACAAAAATATTGTAAGTTAGAATAGGGATCGAAAGAACAAAAGTCCATCGCTTACCCCTGCTTGTTGAAGAAGATGCAAAGAGGGGGGATCAATACCCTTTTGATTGATAACAACAAAGTTGTTTTCAGTGCCTGCACAAACCTAAAGATGGCCAAGAGTAGGAATATTGTAAGAATTTATACATACCTGTTACACCAATGCCACAATTACAATGGGTATATGAGCCATAACAAAAGCTACCTTATTTTTTAGCTCAATAATTTTTTTGACTCTTTCATCAACTGAGCGCCTTTCAGCTGCGACCATTGCCTCTCTCTGCTCAGCATTTGAGTAGAAGAAGCCTGCATTTATTTCACTGAGGGCTAGAACATTAGTTACATGATGACAAATTGACAATCACAACAAAATACATCCACATAAAGGATAACCATAGGAATGCAGTAGCAGCCACCAAATGAGAAGCTTAGCACAAGGAAGATTAAATTTCCATGAAAGAAAATTTAATATCATAGTTAACTACGGATACATAGAAGGATAATAAACCTAATGTTCCCAAACCAACTACTGCACCCTCCCCTTGCACCCCACATCATGAACAAATAAAAAACGGAGTTAAAGACATGCTCATATATATACCTTTTCTCATACTCCAATGATACATTACATGTCAAGATGTAACAATTTTCAGCTCGTCGCTTCATATCTGGATGCCTAGAACCATGGTCCAATACTAGTCCTTCCACCTAGGGAAATCAGAAAAAAGTAAACATAGGGAGCTGCATAATATAGAAACACACCAACACGTGCACACACATACAAAAACAAGGAAGAAACAGAACAGAAGTATTCAAGCTTCATTAGGCAAAAAAACTTGCTTCAATTAGGAGAAGAGGGAGTAGGTAGCACTAGAAGGCAAGTTAACTCTATCAAAGCTATATTGATAAATGCACAACAACAAATTTCATGATTTCTTATCCGTATTATATGTTCATTCAATAAAAATTGTTTCAAGAAATCAAAGAACAAAAGTACTTTAATTGTATCTATTTTAGGGGGGAAATAATAATGCACCTGAATACTATAGGCAAATGGACCAGTTAGAATCTAGAGAACTACTTTTCCCCTCAAGGGGGGCCTCTCTTGAAATCAAGAAGCCTTGTAACTAAGAGGAGTAACATCCAACAAAAATTCTCAAAAATGTTAATAAATGTATGATTAATAAGCAATATGAATTTGGTATCATACTGTAGCTGCAGCGACCACAAACAACAACATCAAATACTACAATCTTGAATGATTTAAACAACAGTACAAGTATTGAGAAAGGTTGCATGCATACAATGCAAGATAAAAAGAAGGAACTACAAACATACCAGCCGTGTGTCCACATCAAACTTATGTCGCATATGCATTATTTCAACCATAAAGAGATCAATAGGCTCATCTGGTTTTCGGATACCGAGTACCTGTGAAACCAAAGAAAAGTTGAAGTAACCGAAATGTTAAAAAGAAAAGGTAGAAACAAACGATTTTCCCACTTACAGCATTAACGACTATGTCTGTCAGTTGATCGGCCAATCCTTCGTACAACTGTGTGAGAATATAAATAGTCAATCATATAAAGCATATGTCATTGGAAACAGATAAGATAGTAAAGGAGGGAGTGTAGAAAGTTGGAAAAAACCTTAGTCCTTAGTGTGGTTCTCGCAACCATTTTCAGGATCTCCTTATCTGGTTCAGAACCCATCACCACCGGAGTCTTAAACTTCTCAAGGAATTGAAGTGTAGCTCTTTTAGCAATTTCAAAACCATCAACCAGAACACGTGGATGCATCCCTAAACCAAAGCTTTATCAGTTATCACTAAGCATATAGATAATGGATAAAGAAAAAATAGGAAATATAAGTATGAGTATATTTGGGTGTATACATACATGCGGAATGCTATGTTGATACTTATAGATTACAACTACTTGAATTTTAAAATTCAAAATTTTCTTTAATCATTTTCAGTGGGCAGTATCATGAACTTGACCTACAGAATCTTACTAAAGTCTTCTTAAATTTTCCTTACAAAGACAATATTACAGCCAGTAACATGACTGAAACAACTGCTCTGATTATCCTAATGTCATCGACCGAAAAAAGATCCTTAAATCTAATACAAAAGTGCAAGGTTTATAAGTTCTTTAAAATGGATTCAAATCAGTCATACGAGTCCTAACCTTCATCAATGTAACGCTCAGATTGCTTCATTAGCTCGCCAATGAAGAGCACAGTAGATGTAGTTCCATCTCCACTAGTGTCATCTTGTGCAACAGCTGTCCTTGCTATCATAATAGCAGTCGGGTTTTGAATTTGCTGAGACATTTTTACAATCAAACAACTCAGTAAATTTCACGAAATCAACCACTTCCGTTCTCAAACATGAAAAATCTTCATCTTCCCTAACTATTTAACATTCTTTCACTAATAGCAAAAGGAACATTTAAATATGGTTAAGAAAACGAATTATCTTCCTATCAAGAAAAGAACAAGGCAAAAAACGGGAGAAATGGCTATAAATTTTGCAGGAAAAGAAGAGAATAGGGAAGAAACCATTTCTTTCAAGAGAGTGTTTCCATCTTTAGTGAGCTTGATATCGCCAGCTCCACCAACAAGCATCTTGATGGTGCCTTTGGGTCCAAGATTCGTTTTGAGAACATCTTGCAACCCTTTGGCGGCGTTGATGTTCATATGCAGCGCCGCCGATTTGTTGAGAACTTCGGCATTAGGGTTCAACACTCGAATCGACATCGTCGGCTAGCCCTTTTTTTCCAGTTAACAAAGTTGAAACAAAATGGGAGAGAGAGTGTGGGTGAGTTTCTGCAAAGAAGAAATTGAAAGCTCAGAAGGGTTTTAGGGCTTTCTCGAACTTTAGTAAATAATAAAATTGATATGGGCTGACCCAAATTTTAGTCCTAGGTCTTAATAAACATGTAAGAAGCCGAAAAAGGAAACTCAAGCCCATCAATCAGTTTCTCCGTGTTGCATTTCTATGATTTAGATTTTATTTATTTGGTTCACTATGTCTATGGGGTAATTTAGGGGATAATCCATTTTAGATTATTAATTAGGGATATAGGGGAGTTTGGGGGATATTTTAGTATCTAGGCCAAAATCTACAGGACCACGCCACCCTCTTATGGCGTGGTCACTTTTTAGCACAACCTCGCCACCTCCTTATGGCGAGGTCACTTTTTAGCACAACCTCGCCACCTCCTTATGGCGAGATCACATGGACCACGTACCTATATAGCCAAGTACCATTCACTTGAATCATGTAAGGTACGTGAGTTGCATGGTCCATGTGACCTCGCCATAAGGAGGTGGCGAGGTTGTGCTAAAAAGTGACCTCGCCATAAGGAGGTGGCGAGGTCCTGTAGATTTTGGCCTAGATGCCAAAATATCCCCCAAACTCCCCTATATCCCTAATTAATAATCTAAAATGGATTATCCCTCAAAATTTACCATGTCTATGAATCCTGACAGTGGCATTGGCATTGGCATTGTTTGCACATTGGCTCCTTTTATAAAGCCAACAACTTTTTGGAATTGCACACCCAAACTTCTCTTTTTGGATTTAAAGACAAGTTTCCCCACTCACATGCCTTGTTCCTTCACCCATCACCGTTCCACTTTGGGGGAAATTTCTAAAGGCTTTCTGGATCAAAAGATTCCCGCTTCATCATTCTTCCACATCTACTTCATTCATTCATTCATTTTTGGGATCTCCTTTTCCCTATATAAGTTTTGGTTTAATTATGATTTTTTATCCTTCAGATTTAAAAGTTTATATCTTTAAATTTGTCAAAATTCAATTCCAGTACTTTGAAAAGTTTAAAACCTTAATTGATTCTTTTTCTTCAAAAGTTCAATAACTTCTTACGCTCTTAATCCAAAAAAATAAGAAGTTAATTAACAAGGCAGCCCCAAATGGTAAAATTTATTCCCTAATCCCTTTAAGATCTCATGTTTTAAAACCAAGGTAGGTATATTGTCTTTCGTCTCCCCCAAATGATATATTCACTTTAATTAGTTCAATTAAGAAATTATATAATTTAAAAAAAAATGGGCCTCGTTGAAATTTTTCTTACACAATCTTCACTAGAACAAATATAACTTAAAGCTACTAACATCGAATTGACATGTTTTAATATCCATTAAAAAAATATAACTTAAGCTACTAACATCGATTCATAAAATGATCAAATTATAAATGTTTGAAACCCATAAATAAATGAATTGATGTTTGAGAAAAAAAATAACTCCATTGAATTGTCGGAAATAAATAAAACATGTCAATGACAATATAGACTTCTACACGTTTAAATATTAATTTAATTAAGTATTGATCTTTCGAATTTAAATTATTTGATCATTCTTGTTGTTTGATGAGTTATATTTACGGACAAAAATCAACTAATTTTTTTTGGTGCTATTTTCTATGTCCTAACATTAAAAATTTAATTTTTAAACCTTAACCATAACTTTTTTATCCTAAACTCTAAACCTTAAAATACATCATACCAAAATTCCCTAAACCCTAACCTTAAACTTTAACCATAAGCCATAAACCTAAGTTATCAGTATTGGGTCATAAATAGAGACACCGAAAAGGGATGGAAATCCTCTGCCTCTTTTCGGTGCCCCTACGCCTCCATGTTCAAAATTAAGTTTAGGTTTTTAGGTTAGGGGTTGTGGTTAGGGTTTAGAAAATTTAGGGTAGGGTGTATTTTTTAGGGTATAGGGTGTATAGTTTAGAATTTAGAATTTAGGTTTATGACTTAAAATTTAATTTTGTAGTATTTTTTAGTGTTGATGCACAAATAGAGGCACTGAAAAAAGGCATATGATTTTTATGCCCGAAAAGTGGCAAATATTTTATATTCTTAAACTTGAAAATGCATCTTCAACGCCATCGGACATGGTTGGTTTTACAAATTACACTCGTACAAGCCTCCATAGCTTTCACCTAACAACAATAACAAGAGCTTTTTAACCAACTCAACCACCCCGCAAAAAAACCACGATGAACATGCCAAAACCATGGGCCTTTTATATCCCTTCCTCGCAAAGCATTTGTCCCTTAATGGAAGGGCTCTTCTCTTGCAAATAACACCTCTGCCCATTCCATCTCCAAGATTCTATCCATCGTGTGAGACATGTTATGTTCACCACTAAAACACCTTTGTGTTTGGTCACTTTCTGTTTGTTGTTCTCCCCCTCGGTGCTTGTCAGCCATACAAGGCATGGAAATTACGTGCCTCGAATCCCTTGTAAACCCAATGGAGAGCGTGACGTGCCCACCATTGGCGTAAGGTTAGCAACACAGAATCTATGCACCCACGGTTGAAGATATCACGCACTTGTTAGGTCATAGGTGTTTGTGTTTGGGAGTGGGTGCGAGATTGATATATAAATCCACTACCATATCTAAGATGATAGAGGCAGGCAGGCAGGCACATGCACCATGACTAAAAAAGGATCTCTACCCAGACTAGAGTAAACATTACAACCCAAAAAGATAAAGAAAGATGATAAAAAGAAACAACATGTCCACGCTCCTTGTCTCATATCACTACGTACATAATACTTGTTACTTTATTTTTGATACATCATGTTTATCCTAGTAACAAATATAACGAATACTATTATAGTCGGAATATATAGTTCGTTAAATTTAAAAAATTAATTCTAAAATTGTTTAGCGATGGACGTAATAAAATATTAAAAACCATTAACGAGAATAGAGAAGTCATGTATAAGGCTGCCTAATGTCGCGTATGAGAGAGACAAAGACTTTAATACTATATCGAGAAGGTCTTGAGATATAAAAACAATAACACTGCATATCCTATTAGACATTAATACTATATATCTATTATTAATATATTAGACACTCTTTTCCCCTTAATTAGGATTAGATGGGGTTAATGAGGCTCGTTTTCTTATAAAAAAATAACTGCAAACATTAATCCTAAATCAAAAAGAAAAGAGAGGACATATACATTTTTTTGGGGAAGAATGTAATGGTGCCGGAACACCTATCTCAGTGGGATAAAAATCCTCTGCCCCTTTTCGGTGCCTCTACTTATGCTCCAACACTAAAAAATACAATAAAATTAAATTTCAAGCCCCAACCCTAAATTCTAAATCATAAACCCTGCACCTTATACCCTAAAAATACACCATACTCTAAATTCTTTAAACCCTAACCCCTAACCTTAAACCTTAAACTTAATTTTGTGGAAGCATAAGTATGGGCACCGAAAAGGGACAGAAGATTTCCATCCATCTCGGTGGTAAAGGTAATGTTTAATATAAAAAGGAATAGGAATTCGGGGATGATGGAGGTTGGATTCGTAAACACATGCAGCATCGCAGGTGAATGTGGTTTGCAATCATATTGGCCATGCATTCCTTGTATGTAATCTTTTCTCCAAATTAAATAAATATATACTTACTTAACATATAAGCTAGGGGACCTACTTCATGAGAGCAGCAGCCAGCAAACAGGGCGTCAAATTTCGAGTTTATTCATATTTTTCACATATATTACTCCATTTTCAAGTTTTTTACATGTAAATAAAAGCTTAATTAACCTTAAATAGTATTTTTAGTGCAGCCATTAGCAAACCCATATCTGTTGCATGCAAAGCAGCACTCTACTACAGTCAACAGATCCAGTATACAATACACGAATACCTGATGAACATGAGAGCTGGAAATTGAAGAGAGAAAGAGAAAAAGAAAAAGCCGAATGTTTAAACTTTAAAGCAAGCGTAAAAAGGAAAGCTGACGACAAACCCCAAAGAAACCAAACCAGAAAGTCATTTCCTTTCCCTTCTTCCCATCTACTAAACCTTTCTCTCAGCTCCCTCTTTGCTGCAAAATTTATCCATGTTGGCCAATACAATTCCTTCTTCCGAGCCTTTTGCTTGCTTTGAGAATGGTAACCACAACAACAAGAGGAAACGAAGACCTGCAGGAACACCAGGTACGTTACATATCGTATCTCTATATTTATGTTTATGGAACATGATTTTCTGTTGTAATTTGAATATATTATACCGTGGGGTGATGTTTTAGATCCAGATGCAGAAGTGGTTTCTCTTTCCCCGAAGACACTACTCGAATCGGATCGTTACGTTTGCGAGATCTGCAACCAAGGGTTCCAGAGGGACCAAAACCTACAGATGCACCGGCGGCGACACAAGGTCCCATGGAAGCTGCTCAAGAGAGAAAGTCCGGTGGTGAGGAAAAGGGTGTTCGTTTGCCCCGAGCCTAGTTGCTTGCACCATGATCCTTGCCACGCTCTAGGCGATCTGGTTGGGATCAAGAAGCACTTCAGGAGGAAACATAGCAACCACAAGCAATGGGTGTGCCAGAGATGTTCAAAGGGCTATGCGGTTCAATCTGATTACAAGGCCCATCTTAAAACCTGTGGCACCCGAGGCCATTCTTGTGATTGCGGCAGAGTTTTTTCAAGGTTTTGTTCGTTTCCCTTTGCCTTTTTTTATCCTCCGAAAGCAATCGACGGTGGTTTAATTGCGAGCCCCAAACCATGTTTGAATTTTCTCCTGTGCTGTTGTGCAACTTTTGATCTACGTAGAACCATAACATATAGTATTATATTATGTGCTACTAAATAGTAGTATTTGTAAAAAACTGGTTTCTTATTAGTAAGTGATTAATTTTCCTAATATGGCTTTTGTCTTTTCAGAGTTGAGAGCTTTATAGAACATCAAGATGCCTGCCATGTCCGGTCCGAATCACAAGAAGTACAGCCGGTTTGCTTGTCTCGAACAGCTTCAAGCCCCAGTCCATCTAGAGAGACCATGTTCTTCAGCCCTACAAAAGATGATAATTCCTCTAAAAATGGCCGCCACCACAATTTGGAGCTTCAACTCTTAACCACATCGAGGGAGCCGGAGCCGTCTGTGCCCCGTACAAAAGACGACAAATATTCCACCCGGTTACAGCTCTCAATCGGCTCATCCGACATTGGCGTGAAAATCGAACCAACCGTAACTTGTACGAACAAGGAAACCGAGCAGTTGAAGCTGGCGGTGGCGGAGAAAGCTTACGCTGAAGAGGCAAGACAGCAAGCGAGAAGGCTGGTTGAGTTAGCCGAGCAAGAGTTGGCTAAGGCGAAGAGACTCAGACAGCAAGCACAAACTGAATTAGAAAAAGCTCAAGCTTTAAAAGATCACGCAACGAAGCAAATTAACTCCACCATTCTTGAAATCACTTGCCAAGCTTGCAAGCAGCAACTTCAAGAAAGAAGTAAACCTCCCGAGGAGAGCTCTCTAGTTGTGAGTTACATTTCATCGGCTATAACGGGGACTGGTTGAAAAATACGATATTGGAAACAAATCTTATACCAAGGTTTCTAACACATAAAACAATGGTATTGTTTTTATATTATACCAAAAGGGTTGTTTTCATGATATTCTAAAGTTGACCAGTGGATTGCTTGTATCCTGCATTTTGTGTGATGTGATTTGTTCATTGATTTGGTTAAGTGAAAAGCTTGGAGTTATATGGGTTTTGTTGGAAAAGTTGTGCATTTTCTTCATCTGGGTTTTGTTGGAAAACTTGTATATAGCCCCCCACAAAAACTCCATGGATTTCAGTGCCAAACTCCATTTCTTTCGTTCCTTCACTTTCATATATGCATCAGAGTGAGGCCCCATAGGGCATTAAGAAGAAGAAGAAGAAGAAGCAAATGCATTTTTCTCTTTCTTTTTGCAGAGGGCCACCATTCATATATAGCTTTTCGGCTCAGTCATGTCTGCTGTTATCTTTTTCACCATTTCAACCAAAACAAAAAGGTGAACGGAAGGCAAAAGTTAAAGCTGGGAACTTTTATGGGTCTTCTTTTTCATTCTCCTTCTGACTTTTTCTCCAACAATGCGCTTCTCTTCCTTTTCTCTAACACGTTGCTAGCTTCAGCTTGCCTCCCTTTCTTTTCTTTTCTTTTTTCTCTCCTACCAAACAAACAGTAAATAAATAATTAATTATATATCGCTCCCTAGATTCTAATATATGCTTCGTTTACTCTTTGGGACTTTTGATTCTAAGCACTCAATTCCTCTGCTTTAATTTTTAGTAAATCATAACTTTTAATTCAATGTATTCGAATTTAACTAAAGGATTAAATTCCTAAAATTACAAGTAAAGAAACTAAATTTCAAAAGATTGAAGAATGCAAAGACTCAAGGCAGAATTAAACCTTCTATTTTTACTAGTGATTAAGTGATGAGAAAAGACATCGGGGGAGCTTAGCACATGAAGTAATAATCAGAGTTGTTTAAACTTTTTGATGAATCTCATATAGCTAGCTTAATGAACAAGCGATACTTTGCCAGAAAATTGAATAGTTAATTGTTGCATAATGGCAATACCATGCGGGCATATATTACATGCTTCAAATTCTAATCATAAAATGACAAATTTAATATAATTTTTTATATAATCATTGATATTGATTTATTGATCGACTAATTTAAATTGGATATTGTAAATTTTATTATAAAACGACCATCTCAGTTCAGTTTACTTCATTCACAATATTAAAGTTTAAACGATCGATTATATTTAAAAAAAATCTAATGTTTCATCCCACTAAATCAATCAGAATAATCTCTAAGGTTTAATATGAGTTTGGGCGACTGTAATTGTAGTCGGAACCAAAATCAATGGAATGGATCGTAATTTTACTATCGAGTATCACCCCAGAATTGGACCCTGTGTTACCGAATGACTGCACGGTTAGGCTATCGAGTTGGTTTTTATGTTGGCCCAGTAAATATCCCTTTGTATGCCTTTATGATGTTTTTTCCCAAGGTATCATTTATGTTGTCTTTTATTGTTAATATTGCGGTGGTATTTGAGTTAGACTTCGTTCGAAAATGCTTCTTAAACAATCGTTGAATCGTTGAACGTAAAAGTAATATCGAACGGTCACGTTAAGTACGTTGAACGATCGTTTAGAACCTAATTGTTGAACCTAAAAAATTCAGCTTCTTTCAAACGGCCATTTTCTGTTCAATGCCCGTTAGAGGATCAATGCCGAACGAAACCTTAGTATATTTTTATATGTATATATATTTATTTTGAACGATCAATAAAAATTACGTATAATATATAAATAAAACTGTTCGAATTCATATCTCTTAAAATAAATCATTTTTCTTTAATAAAAAAAAAATAAAAAATAAATCATTTTTCTTTTTTCTCGCTAGGATCATTATTTGGTTCTCATGTTTTTAGTTAGTTTGTTTGACTTTGTTAATAATTTTGTTTCTAAACTTTATTTATTTATTTTTTCAATCTATTTTTTATTCCACTTAATTTTTAAATCTTCATTTTTATCCCTTTTACCTAAAAAATTACCGGAAAATCATAAGTCAAGCCAGTTTGTTTTTATGTACAGTGAGATCAGCCATAATGAATTGCAACTAAAAATTGAGAAAAACATAAAATTAAAATGTGTTTTTTTGTATCATATAAGTTTTTTTTTACCGTTCATGTTCGAGATTCATACATATTATTCCCTATAATATCAATTTTTAAGATTTAAATTTGAGTTCTTGAGTACAATATGTTGAAAAAATTGAAATATTTCAAATGTATTAAATCTCACATTTCTTATGAAAACGAGAGACTCTTGTTTATACGTTGAATTTGATGAATTCTTAAATAAAATCAACTAATTTATTCATATGGTAAGTATTTCATTCAACACATTAAGGAAGCAAGTGAGAAAGCTCTGGCCACCCGACCATCATTGTTTTCTCGAAAACCAAAGACTCTTGTTTATACGTTGAATTTGATGAATTCTTAAATAAAATCAATTAATTTATTCACAGGGTAAGTATTTCATTCAACACATTAAGGAAGCAAGTGAGAAAGCTCTGGCCACCCGTCCATTATTGTTTTCTTGAAAACCAGAGACTCTTGTTTATACGTTGAATTTGATGAATTCTTAAATAAAATCAACTAATTTATTCATAGTGTAAGTATTTCATTCAACACATTAATGAACCTAAACATAACATTAAAAACCTAAAACAATGATCGGATGACTTGAAACTTCTTTTGAGTTGCCTTCTCTGTTCGCAGGGTTTTGTCCTGACTAATTTGAACCAACTCACATCACACAACTAGTTTTAGTGGATGAGTCTCCTAGCAGGGATGACTTAAAACTTTTAATGGCTTGGAAGATGAGGATTGGAATAAGAATTCCATGATTCCCATAGAAACAAACGGGTTTACATCAATATCTTTTGTGTATAAAAAAGCCTACATTCCTTGATGAAATGTCTTAAATAAATGTATGTCAAGTAATACAGTGGCAACAATATTACCTATCAATTGTTGGAGTTAGAAATTTGTTTTCTTCACAGTGTGTTGTTGATGTAAGTGGTGAAAGGATGATTACGAGGAGCTTCCCAGCGATAAGAAATCGAAGAAGGCAGGCCCAGCCTTTGTCACTTCTTCTTCACCTCTCCTGCTGTTGTCTGTCACTTCACTTCCATTGGAATCCGTATTCACTTGAAGGAAATCATAGAATTCAATTGCCTGCTTTTTCTCATCTGCAAATAATTTGTTTCATATGTTGTAAGAGAAACTAACTCTGCAATATATATAAATTTTCAATACAATCGAATCGAATAAATTTGAAGGTCAATACAATCGAATCGAATATATATCACCGATTAACATTTTAAGTACTTCTATTAAGGTTGAATTTGACACAACTTTACTTACAATCTCTCAAGGATCAAACTATTTTCTTTCTCACCATTTCCCCTTTGCTTTTTGTTGTTGTTCATGCATGCTTGGGTGAATCGTAATATTTTTAAAAGTATATTTAAAAGGGTTTATATTTGATGCACACCTTATTATTGAAATTTTTATTAACTGATGGTATCATTCAATTCATTGTCTGTATATAAACTCGGATAGTTCTTCTACGCTCGACGAGCTTTGACGAGCACCACTATTGACGAGCACCGATGAGCACCGATAAACTAATTTATAAAATTTTTAAATCCAAAGTACTTAATGCGTAATTATATTTTTTTTAAATTAAAAATATAATTTAATTAAAATACCTAAGATTCTTTGATTTGAGGATAGATTATTCTGATTAATAATGTTTAAAACAAAATTAAAATTAAGAAAATGTATTTTAATTAAAATACACTTTTAATTTTTTTTAAAAATATAATCGCGCATTAATTACTTTAGATTTAAATTTTTTATAAATTAGTTTATCGGTGCTCATCAGTGCTCGTCAATAGTGGTGCTCGTCCATGCTCGTCGGTAGAATTTTCCATATAAACTCATGCGTTTTCTCAATCATATTTTGGTTGCATTAGTTACTGTTGTATACACCAGAAAAACCATAAATGTAACGCACCTTGGGTTATTGCCACACAACGGGTCGGATCCAGAGGAGAAAAAGTGTTGTTAGGGAAGCCTTGCTTGTACTTGTAAAAGAGTGGCGCAAAACCATGAGTTATCTGAGGCTGAGAAGGGTTTTGGTGATGATGGGGAATTGCTGTTTTAGCATAGAGAGTGGATCGTTGTCGGCATCTTCGAGCCATGATAACATGCCAATGGTTCTTCACAGCGTTATCAGTTCGACCGGGAAAAAGCCTAGCTATCACAGCCCACCGATTCCCATGGATCCTATGAGCAGCCAACAGCCGCTCTTCTTCCTCTTCCGTGAAAGGGCTCCGGTTGATCCGAGGATCCAACTGGTTAAACCATCTCAGCCTACAGCTTTTCCCTGATAAGTTAATTACATCAAAAGTCAAAACCAAATCAGATATGAATCTTTTCAGCATGTCCAACACAAACCCTAGCTCGGAAAACGGAAACAAACCTGATCTCCCTTGAAGCTTTTCAGCTATGGCGTTCCAATTATGAGGACCGTAGCGTTCCACCAACTCGCGAAGCCTTTCATCTTCAGCAGGCCTCCAGTGACCTCTGCTGCACATCTAGCTGCTGCTGATGAAGATCTTTTAAATTTTAATGGAAATAAGATGACCGGAGGGTAAAGGCCAAAGGGTGGGCAAACAAGACAAGAACAGAAAGTAGATGAGAAGGTATATGTGTATATATACACATATATGGAAAGGGAAGGAGAGAAAGTAGAAAATGGGCAAGTGTTTTCCGTTAGAGAGTTGGAGCAGCAGTAGCGCGCGGTGATTGATGCCAACGTTTTGGCTAACGAACGCTAAAGCATATTAGGGTTTGAGTAATGAATCAACTTTTTACACACACGCACAAATGGAAAGGGAAAGAGAGGTTGCTTGGTGGGCTGAATTTCGTTTACCTTTCAACGTCTTTGCAAGTTTCTAACCTACAACCCTCTACTTATAACCCACCTATCTACCATTACATATTCATTTCCAAACTAACATATTTGGTTAGATCCGAATATATTTCGATTATCAGTTTGATCGTATAATATAATGATTAACTTATAATTATAATCAGTTGGATGAATATATAAGTGTGATAGTGAATAGAATTCGTCTGCTCATTTTATGTGCCTTTTATATGTCCCACCAATAATTTTATGCTACGTGTATTAACAAATTTTCCATTGTTTTGCTTATTGTCTATGTTTTATTGATAATACATGTGGCATAAAATTATTAGTGAAATATATAAAGAAGCAGAGAAAAGAGGCAGACGAATTATTCGGGATGAAGCAATAAGAAAAGAGATTGATGTTGTTCTTGGTTGGGTGTACTTATAAATTACGTGATGGGGTTGGGAAGTAATGCAAGTATAGCAGGCGATTTTAGGTTATTGTTAGCCTTTCAGACCTAACTAACATTAACAGCTTAATAGTTTAGAATTGGGACGTGTGTGATTAATACATTAAACTGTTCTTTTTTAACCGTCAAACACCTGCTGACCCCCCCCCCCCTCGTTATTATTTGTAAATAATACAAGTGTTGGATGTGGAGCACCGATTTTTAATAAAATCCAAATCCCATTTGGGACACATTAATCATTTGAACAAAGTTTAGATGACATGAATTCCTCTAGTTTAATGAATCCAACAACAAAAAAAAAACTATAAAATCAAAAATTAAGATTAACAAAATCGAAAACGATTCAACTCGAATTATCGTATTATTTTATAAACATATAAAATAAGCGTCCATTTTTTATGTTTTGATCCCATGAAATTATTGGGTTGAGTTGTGAAAGAGTAAATTTAAATACCTTTGACCCTTTTATCCAAATGGTCTTATTACATTGGTAAACCTTCTAAAAGTTTTACAATACTACAATTTAAGCCTTTTCAATACAATATAGGTATAGGTGAGCAAAATTTGACTCGACTAAAAAACTCGAAATTTTTTGACTCAACATGAAAAAAACTAGACTCGAATCAAAAAATTCAAATAAAGTTTTACCTTCGAATAACTTTAATAACTCAAAATTTTTAGCAATTAGTATATTGATTTTCAAGTTGAGTTGAGTCCCTCAACTTTGTATAATATATGTTTATCACATATGAAAAAGAATGAAGAAATATATATATCGTATATGGTTATATAAAGTTGTTTAAATTTGAACCAATTAGTTTCATAAAAATATAAATATTTACAATTAAATTTGAAAAAAAAAACTCGAACAACATGACTTGACTTGACTCAAATTTTATAAACTTTACATCGACTTAAAAAAATTTCAAATAAAATCTGAATTATAAAATATGCTCATCAACTTAATTAAGTCAAAAAAAATTTGCTCGACTCGAAGGAATGCTCACCACTAATGTAGATCCCCAAACTCATTTTTTACCCTACTTTTGTCAATAACAATTGATTATTAAAATTGTAATTTGAATTTCAAATTACCTAATATGAAAGGATTGTAAACTTGTTCAAAGAAAACATAACTGAAAAACTTAAAATAAATGTCAATTTATATCCTAAAAAGTCAATTATCATCAAGTGCCAAAAATACAACCAAGAAGATTAATCTCAAAACAATAAGTAAAGATTAAAAGGTGGTTTATGCCTTTAAAACTCAACAAGTGTCCCACATTTTAAGTACATTTGGAATTCCAATTTGTACTAAGTTACTCGGGAACCATATGCCAAGTGCCAACTAAAATTTATTCAGCCGAAATCAAAAGTAGGGAATGATGTTATGTTGGTTTGATTGTTGGCCTAACAATAGGCAAGTTGGAGAAACATTTTTGCTTGTTTAAAAAGTGAAGGAAAATCCCATCTTCCATCTCTCGTCATTCACCCACCAACGTCTACAGCTAACCTTATAAATATACACATATGTATAAAATTAAAATCAAAATTCGGAAAAATTAATTTGCATACCATAAAACCAATATCGATATATATTAATAAAACCCCTAAATTTTTTTGAATTGATTCCGTTAATTTTATTGAACAGAGATATATCTGAAATTACAATGAAAGTTCACAGTTTAGTAAACAAAAATACCTAACCCAGATATATTCTTAATAAACAAAGGTAGCGACTCGAGATCATAAGAGGATCATATAAGAAAAAGTTAAAAACTCAACTCAAAGACTCGAAACAATAGATAGATACAAACAACATAAAAATTACATATCACAATGAGGCACGTTGACAACAAGGTCATTACCACAACTCAATCGCGAACAAGGAACGGTGAATGTGATTGCGTATCCAAATCCAGTTCGAGGGTCCGATACAGGGAGATAAGCATGATAACGAAAAGAGTGCCATCTTGATCAGTCGTGGCGATGTCAGATCCAACACTAATAGAAAAATCAAATGAAAGAAACGTCCAAACGATCGTTAAAGAAGAAAAAAGCATGCTAAGACACTGAGAAAAGGGTACCAAAAGCTAGAGTAAATCATGTCACAAGAGCAGAATTATTTATTAAAAATTAAAAAAAATAAAACAAACGAAATAATAGATCCCGACAGTCAGCTACCAACATCAAAACTAGTGCCATCGCCAACAATTAAAAAATCAAAAAAGGGCACTGTACGACAAGAGGTTTTATAAAACCTAATGTTGCGCCACTAAAACCCCTAAGGGGGTGTTTGGTTCGCGGAAAATATCATTACCAAAGGGAATAATCTTTTTCGAAATTATATACCCACATTTGGTTTAGGAGAATTCCCTACATCGGGTAATAACTACACTCTCAATAGTAGTTTATTTTTCCTCAAATAGTAGGAATGTCATTCTCACCCTATCCTTAGGTATTAGACAATTCCCACCACATTGGACTAAGATACCCTTGAAATAATGTTTTGTATTTAAATAAATCATTATTTTATATTTCTCCAACAATATTTTTTTGTTTTAATATGTTAAAACAATTCCTTATCTAACCTAAATTGTTGCATAATAAAATATATAAACCACACTCATCGTTAAAATAATGATAATAAATATTAGAACTAATTTGTATTATTATTTCTTCTCTAAAAAAATAATGTTTTTTTATTTATATGGCATTATTCGATTTTAAATCACATTACAAATTTTGTTTGAAATTTTAGATTTTAAAGAAGGACATTTGATTTTTAAAACAATATAAATTGAGTAATAATACATATAAATATAATATTTATAGTTAGTTAGTAATATATTTGATTTAGCAACGAATATGACGATTATTATAGAATTTTTTTATATTTTTTAAATATATAATTATAATAAATCACTAATATTTTTACATCAAATTTTTGTTCATTCACATAGTGTTTGTGAATTATGAAAACATAGATATAATTATAAAACCAATAAAAAAAGGGTGGTTTTTGTTTTATAATTAGCAAATTATGAATACACAAAACATAATGATTGTTGGGTTTTAAGCTGGGATACAAGTACAACACCCGCGTCTTGAGACCATCGAAACAAAAACTTGGATTTGGGTTTTTTACTTTTTAGTTTATTTAGCCCAATTTCAAATTTGGGTTTTTACCCCTTGGTTGTTCTATATATATATAATTTTTAAAAATAAATTATTATAAATTTATGCTCCTAATTTTAAATATTTATGTTTTGTACCACAATTTTAAATTCCGACTTCGTATCTGACAGCTGCTGATGTACCTATTCACCGGAGCCTACAATGTCACCATGCTCAATTGTTCGCATGTGCTCTTCACATACCCACTTAGAGAAAACATTTTCCTAATTTTCTTTTCATCTTGCACCAGTATTGAACTTCTGAGTACCAAAATCTCAAGGTTAGTTCAACATGGAAGTGGTTGAAAAGGGTTATTAACAATCCTTGACTACATAATTGCAAACATGGTCATGGAGGAAAAACAGAATTGAAGGGGATAAAACATAAGGAAGGAAGAAGAAAAGTTTAGTGTGTTACGTCAATATTTTCTAATAATTATTAACAAAAGTGACTATAATAAAAGTGGATTAAACTTTTAATGACAATATCAAAAGTTTCAAAACTTTCATGATCAAAATGAAAGCGTTATAAAAACTTGATGACTATTTATGTAGTATCCCTTAAACTAAATCTATCTTAAAACACTAATAAAAAAACTATCTCAAAACAACAATAATATTTTAATGGTTAAAAGCACTGGTACTGTTGAAAAACGTTGGTTTTGCCGACAAAGATTTATTGGTTGGATTCATTTTCAGTCAAAAAACTGGACTGTTGGAAAGGACAGCGCACACAGCGGCTCGCATGGCACGTATTGGCGCTGGGAATTGGGATCACTAAACGTACGGCTTAGTGAGCGTCGCCTTGATTTCATTTCACAGCTCATGCTCCACCACATATCCCAGGCTTAAGGACATATCCAGGACCATTGGATCTTATTTGGGCTAAAATATGATTCCTATAAAGACAAATATAGGACTCTTAAAAGAGTTACGGCGAGTTCGAATAAAATATTATTTAAAAAAAAATTAATCGCCGTAAAGCCACGATAAGTTCTAAAAAAATTTAATTTTTTTCTATGTTTAACTTAATTAATTGCGTTAATGGATGATTAACAAATCATAATTGAAACTCGCCGTACATACTAGGCGAGTTTAATTTTTTTTCATTTTGTCCTTTAGTAAAAAAGTTTGAATTTTAAAAAAATAATTGAAATTAATCTTTACTAATCATTCGTTAAGGCGATTAATTAAGTTAAAACACAATTTTTTTAAAGAATTTTTTTTGAAACTTATCGTGACTCTATGCGAGTTTCAAAAAATAAAAAAAAATATTTTATTTAAACTCGTCGTGACTCTACTAGTACTCGTGAAATTATATTTTTGTTTTTAATTTATTACATTTATATCGCGTAAATTTAAATTTTTAATTTTAACTAAAATAAATTTATGTCTCATCTCGTTAAATGAACTGTATAAATAAAACTTGAATTAACGTGGGTTTTAATCTACCTAAAATGAAGACATCGAAAGTAAAGAGTAACTATTCTTAATTATATTTACGTTATTTATTGTATATGTTAAAGTGAAAGAATTAAGGAAAAGGACAAAATACACAAGAAAGAGGAATTGGAAGGAAATATGATTTATTTAAAAAGTCAAGATCATATGAATTGCAGAATAGACACGCCAGGGCCCAGGAAATAAAAATGGGATTGGGGATTGATATTTGATAGTGAACTGAGGGTGAGGCGGATGGAAATCTTCTAATTATTCTCGGTACTTTTATTTATGTCTTTACACTTAAAATTAGGTTTAGAGTTTAAAATTTAGGTTAGGGGTTATGGTTAGAGTTTAAAGAATTTAAGGTATGGTGTATTTTTTTAGAGTATAGGGTGTAGGGTTTAGGATTATAGCTGAGAATTTAATTTTCTATATTTTTTTAGTGTTGGGACATAAGTAGGAGTACCGAAAAGGGGTAGAAATTTTTTTCGGGGTGAGGCGAATAGGAATGGAGGGAAATGAATAGCGGAAGCGTGTAGCTTATCCGATAACCCAATTGTCACCCAACCACTCCTCCATTCCCTATTTTTGCTTTGTTTCAACTTTGCCTTCACTTCATCAGCTTGCAAAATCCTCCATTTCCATACCCAAAAAGCTCGTGGAGAGAAAAAGAAGGAACAATGGTGATCACAACCGCGAATCCAGAAGCAGGGCAGTATGTTCAATCCAGTACTTTTGCTTCCAGATATGTCCGCGATCCCCTTCCAAGGTATTTTTATTCCCCTTTCCAATTTCCATCCTTGCTTTATTTATTTGATTTCAATGTTGCGGTTAATATTTCTTTAAAATATAATCATAATTTTAAAAAACGATTATATCATAGGAACTTTAAAATTATTATGATGCAACCGTAATTTAATAGTATGGAGAATGGATAGATAGATCAGCGGGAAACCCTTGATCAAAAAAAAGATCAGCGGGAAACCAGCTAGTATTTATTTTAGTCGGTTGTACTTATACTATAGAATCTGAAGAAGAAAAAAATATTTTAAACTTTCAGTCAAAGATAACAACTACTATTAGATTTTATTTTATTTATAAATAAGTAACGGTGATCTAGCGGCTATCCGGCCGGATTTACTTAGAGACTGGAGACTTTATCCGACGGCGTCAAGGAATGGCCGGATCTGGCTTTACGAAAACCATCGTCAGCCTCTTCCAGCTCGATGCGGCGTGACGGCGACGATTGGTGCGGATATATCAGTCATCATGTCCACAATGACTGGAATTGTCCTTAACACGCTGCATCCCTGATAATTATTTTCAGAATTCAGACGGCTCTTGATGATCCCCCATTCTCTCTGGTTTTATAATCAATGAGTCTGTAAACTCTAGTAAATTATACTAGTAAAACATAAATTTTACCTATTTAAACACATTTGAATTCTAAGATTTTAAAATATTAAAAACAAAATTACATTAATCTTAGTTAAGTTCTATCCGCACATCTGATTAGTTTAACGACTTAGCTCTGTTTAGTAATGCTTATGGGACAGGGGTTTTAGTGCTAAACGGAAAAACGTTGCTGAACAAGCTACCAAACGAGTGTTGGCTCCTATTTTCCCACCAAATTGAGCCCTTAGACGGGCGTTCCATTACCGTCGGAAAATTCAGCTTTTCGTTTGTTCTCACGGAGCGTTTAAATTTTTTAAAATTTTAACTACAATTATTTTAAATAATTAAAATTTATCAAATATATATTTTTAAATTAATTGATTGAAGTTTTTTAAAACACATTTTTTTAATTTTTTATTAATAATAAATTTTAAGTAATAATGAGTCATTTCAAATTTGACTCAAAAAAGGTTTGGCCGAAGGAGTATATTTTTTGATTAACTAAATAGATCTTTACATTCTTAAAGAAATGTCACGACTCAAACATATATAATATGGGGCATTTTGATCATTCGACCGATCTTAATATTTTAATAGTTAAATTTAAAATTTTATTTTACAATTGAATTTATAACGGGGGATTTCGGATTAAAAATCTCTATCCAATTCGAACTGATTGGATTTGGATGGACGGACTACCTAACCATGGAGATGTTCTTTTGTGTAATAATTAGAATGAGAATGAAAACAATATAGCTGAATAAATGTTGTGGGAGGTGATGTGATACCACTATCCAAAGGGGTATTGGAGGAACTATGATCACTTGGACCAATTTGTCCTTTTCTAAAATGGCTAAATTCTTAATTTTCCCCTTCTTAAATTTAATACTCTACTTCAAATCTTCAATATGTCCTTTTTCATAGAAAAAATTAGTTTTAGTCCCTCAAAAGAATTATAATTTTAATTCGACCCTCATTACCAATATTTCTGGATTCTGTATATCCAACATGATGTAGAGTAATATCACATTGCAAAAGATGCACTGTGGAGTATAATTTGAATGACATAAATGGATGCAGGTTCAAGATGCCAGAAAATTCAATGCCCAAGGAAGCAGCCTATCAAGTAATACACGATGAGCTGATGCTCGACGGAAATCCGAGGTTGAACCTGGCATCATTTGTGACCACATGGATGGAGCCTGAGTGTGATCAGCTCATGATGGCTGCCATAAACAAGAACTATGTTGACATGGATGAATACCCTGTTACCACTGAGCTCCAGGTACATTTCGTCTTTGCCTTGTGTAAAAAAACATGTATTGATACCAATTATATATGTTATTGAACCAATATTTGCTTTGATCCTATAGAATCGATGTGTAAACATGATAGCCAACTTATACCATGCTCCAATTGGGAGCGATGAGACAGCGGTCGGTGTCGGGACCGTTGGTTCCTCCGAGGCAATAATGCTTGCAGGCTTAGCCTTTAAAAGAAAGTGGCAGCAAAAGAGAAAATCACAGGGGAAACCCTATGATAAGCCCAACATGGTCACAGGAGCGAACGTGCAGGTAAGCCTTCGTCTTGCTTGGGTATTGTTGCCTTGTTGAATTGATGTGAAACGTTCTTTGAACATGCTACAAACAGGTTTGCTGGGAGAAGTTCGCGAGGTACTTCGAGGTCGAGTTGAAGGAGGTGAAGCTGAGAGAGGGATATTATGTAATGGACCCTGTGAAAGCCGTTGAAATGGTCGACGAGAACACCATATGTGTAGCGGCCATTCTCGGATCTACCCTGACCGGGGAGTTCGAGAATGTGAAGCTCCTTAATGAACTTCTGACCAACAAGAACAAGGAAACTGGTTGGGATACTCCTATACATGTGGATGCTGCCAGTGGAGGGTTCATTGCTCCCTTTGTTTACCCTGATCTCGAGTGGGATTTCCGCCTGCCATTAGTAAAAAGCATCAATGTCAGCGGGCACAAATATGGCCTTGTCTATGCCGGTGTCGGTTGGGTCGTGTGGAGAAGCAAGAACGATTTGCCCGATGATCTTGTCTTTCACATCAACTACCTTGGATCCGATCAGCCTACTTTCACCTTAAACTTCTCTAAAGGTAACATTAGGCGTAGAATTCATATGCTTGTATATATGTTAATGATTATTCTCTCCTTATCCCTTGCTGCAGGCTCTAGTCAAATCATAGCTCAATATTATCAGCTTATTCGGCTCGGCTTCGAGGTAAATTCTGCTAAAATTTTCATACAAACTATCATAGGTGTGAAAATTCTGTTTCAGTTTGATCTTTGGTGATGGTTATCTCTTTACAAGTTTGTGATACATTTGTCAATAAAAGGGATACAAGAACATCATGGAGAACTGCATTGAGAATGCAAGGATTCTGAAGGAAGGGATAGAAAGCACAGGGCGATTCGAGGTCGTCTCCAAAGACATCGGGGTACCCCTAGTGGCATTTGCTCTAAAAGACAGCAGTAAGTACACGGTGTTCCAGATATCCGATAGTTTGAGGAAGTTCGGGTGGATCGTTCCAGCGTATACGATGCCTGCAGACGCCGAACACGTTGCGGTTCTGCGAGTGGTTGTTAGGGAGGACTTCGGTCGCAGCCTGGCCGAGAGACTTATCTCACATATCAAGGAGGTGGTGAAAGAACTAGACTCACATCCGAGTCATATCGTGGCGAAAGATTCCCATGTCGTTTCTGTTGCCGTAGCCGTGGAAGAGGGGAGTAAGGGTGGGGGAGCAGCAAAAAGGAGTGAGAGAATGATTCAGGAAAAGGTGACTAAGCAATGGAGGCATTTTGTGGAAAGTAAGAGGATAGGAGTGTGTTAAACTTAAAAGAGAGTACAAATCTATGTTCTAGCGTATCATCTGCAGCCTTGTATTGAATAAATGGATTCGTTGGTTGTGTTTGAGCCTTGAGGAATATTATGTTGTGTTTGAATAAAACAAGACATGGATGTGTTTTTATTTATTTTGTTTTGCTTTTAGTTCCGTTGGACCAAACGGATGAAATGTTTTTACATCCTTGCAAGTTCTTTGAGTATAGGCCCAATTCCCTACCCGTAAATTTTGTTTGTAGGTTTGTAGGTAATTCTACAAAGTTGGTTGTTACAAATTTTATTCTAATGATCGGTACAGATGAGCAGTGCCGTCCTTGGGCATGGGCAGGAGAGGCGCTCGCCCAGGGCTTAAATTTTTTTATAATATTAGATATTATGACTTAATATTTTAATACTTATTTTTAAGAGTTTATCTTAAAATTTAATTTTTTAATATTTCTTATTATAGTCCAATTGTTTTCAATACTTTATTAGGGGCCCGTTTTTCTAACACTTTTTATTAAGGGCTAATTTCTTTCTCAATGTTTATTATTATAGCATACTCTTAAAATTTAAATTTTTTCTAATATTTGTTATTAGAAATCTAATTTTTTCCCAATACTTATTATTAGGGTCCCGTTTTTCTAACACTTTTTATTAAGGGCTAATTTCTTTCCCAATGTTTATTATTATAGCATACTCTTAAAATTCAAATTCTTTTCTAATATTTGTTATTAGAAGTCCAATTTTTTTCCAATACTTGTTAGTAGAATGCTAATTTTTTTAATACTTGTAATTAGGGGCCCAATTTTTCTCCAATATTTATTGAGACATACTATTATGGGTTTAATTTTTCCAATATTTGTTATTAGCGAGTAGAGACGTACTCTTAAAATTTAATTTTTTCGACACTTGTTATTAGAGACCTAATTTTTTAATACTTGTTACTAGGGACCTACTTTTAAATTTAATTTTTAATATTTGTTATTGGAGGCCAAATTTTTAAGTTCGTCATTGGGCCACTAAAATCTCAAGAACAGATATGCAGATGAGTAGTGTTGGCGGCTTCAAATTTTATGTAAAAATATGTATGAAACATGGAGTTTTACGTTTGGGGTGTGTGCAAAGCAAGTGACAGAGTTGAGTAATTTATTCACAGTGGTTGTTGGTGTTTAAATTGGGGCAATGTGTACCAAAGGCGAAGGGTTTCCATGTTTAATGAGGACAACCATTTCCAGGCTAAGTATTGAATCGTGTGTGATTCAAATTCAGCATTTAACATAACGGATATCCAAATGGGTTGGTCGTCATTAAAAAATAATTAGTAATGTTGGGTGCAACATATCATTTGCCTATCTGCCTCTCCATTCACAATAATTACATATCTCATAACATCAAATTGGCTACCAAGGAGAAGCTTAAAAAATCGAGATATCACTTAAACTCAATATTTATCTTATTTAACGATTTGATCGGATTTAATATTTAATATTATAGTCCGAAATTTTCAATACTTATTACTAAATTTTTACTCTTAAAGTTTAATTTTTCCGATGTTTGTTATTAGTGGTCTAGTTTTTTCAATACTTGACATTAGATGCTCAATTTTTACCTAATATTTGTTATTAGGGGTCTACTCTTTGAATTCAATTTTTCTAATATTTTTTTATTAGGGGCTGATTTTTCAATACTTGTTATCATGAGTTCAAATTTTTTCAATACTTGTTATTAGCTTCCTACTCCTAAAAATTTGTTTTTTTTAATATTTATTAGAGGTCCAATTTTTTTCTCAATACTTGTTATTAAGGGCTTAATTTTTTCCAATATTTGTTATTAGGGGCATAGACCTATTTGGTAAATAGCGGTTTGACCCAAAATTAGAGGTTTGGGCTAATATTATAGGTTTGACCGATCAAATTTGTTATTTTGGATGTTTGGTGAATAACGGGTTGGAGTGAAACCTCTAATTTTGAAAAATTTGTTAATAGGAGATTTTGGAATTAGAAGTTTTGACATAAGAGTTATAACTTATAATCACCCTTTTACCCTTAACAATTATAAAAAATCTCCAAATAACATAAATTTAACATTTTTTATTTTAATTATGTAACATTTCTAAATTAATACTTTTTATATTTTTTTCTTTTTTATTCTCACACATTTATATTTATATTTATATTTAATTAATTGTATTAAAAATAATTATATAAATAATAAATCAATATATAGATACTACAAATATGCTTAGTAATGTTATATTAAATCAAATTGTTTTTTATAATTTAATTAATATTAATAGATACAAAATATTGATAATTAATAAACTATTCAAACAAGTATCGAATATAATCATGTCCTTATATGTAATTTTGCTTGTTTAAATAATCAAACATCTATAAGATATCAGTTAATTTTACCAAACACTTTTATACAATTAACTAATACAATCTGCTACTCAAATCAACTAATGCAATCAACTATAAGCTAATGTAATATGTTATCTGCTAATTGTCAAACATGGCCATACTCTTTAATTTTCTTTCGATACTTGTTATTATAGACACATTTTTCCTAATATTTAAGGGCCCAATTTTTTCAATATTTGTTATTAATGGTCCACTTTTTTTCTTAATACTTGTTATTATGTGCCTAATTTTTTTAATATTTGTTATTAAGGACATACTCTTAAAATTTAATTTCTTTTCCAATACTTGTTATTAGAGGTTCAATTTTCTTCTAATACCTATAAAGGATCTAATTTTAGGTTCGTTCTGGCCACTAAAATCTAGGAACGAGCCTACTAAAATCATATATATATATAGAGAGAGAGAGAGAGAGAGAGAGAGAGAAATGCATGAAGCTTTTTACGAGACGACCCAAAGCACACCGACCCACCAAAATATTTCAATATTTTTCTCATTAGAAAAAGCTAGAAGATCATGATGGTTCAATAGAGATATGATAAGATTTGTTTTGAATTTGGATTGAAATTTGAAAGAAAGAATCTAACAGTGCCGTGGAGATGATAATAACATGCAGTCGCAGAGATGAAGTAATCTAAGTGGGTATATAGCGATGGTAATGAATTTAATTAGGCGCAGTAGAGCTGGACCATCTGCTTCATTAAGGTGTATTTAAAGCGGATGATCATCTCAAAGTATCATGACTTGCCTTTATGGTTAGGTTAACTATCCGCTTTCTTAACCTACTGCCTTTATCTTTTCAAAAAGCTTAATTAGGGTTTTCTAAGAACATTGGCAGTGTAACCTGTACTGTTACAGCAATTGTTGCAACATGACACGCATGATATTGTATTCTGTAATCTTTCTATTTGTCGGTAAATTAGGTTTTACTTGTAAAACGAAACTAGATATTTCAGAGTTCATGGTTAGAGTTGTGTGACTCAAATTCTATTTTGGTGCAGTCTAAAATGTATAAGTCGAACAAACCCTACATCGGAATCTCTTTTTAACATAGCGATAGGAATTAAGGTTTAGATATAATTAGTTGAACAAGCTTTACGTCGTAATCTCTTTTTTCATTTTCTGTTGATTTTTTCTGTTATGAGTTTTTCACGTAAATCTTGGTGTCTTATTTTTCATGCTTTCTTTTACTTTGCGATCATTTTCTTTTTTGCGTTATCGTTCGTTGATTATCAAGTGGGGCTCATCTGCATCTTCTTCCTTAAGCTACAACTCAAGACCTTTCTGTGGATTGGTTTATTCGTAATCTGATGCAATACGTAATTAATGAAACCCTTGGACATAAGCTCCACTTCTTTCTCTATCTTCCTTAAACTGCATTGCCTAATTAAATCCACCCAATACTTGGTTTTTTCTTTTCTGTAACAGGTAATTCAAATTTATACAATTTATTACAATGTTTTCCCGATCGTTAGTTTGCCACGTTGTGCGTGTTTTTCCTTTAGAGAAATGACCGCAAACTGAAAGTCAATGTTTAATGATAGTAGCTTCAGCCTTGAAGAAGGTAGGTTTAGTTGACTCAGATTTATTACTGCCTTAACAAGTATCATGATTGTGGCATACGTTAACCTTAGGTATTGTATTGGGTTGGTTTAGTGGGTTTAAACTTGAATGTCATTTGAGCATTGATATTGATAAACATTAAGTTTCAAGTGTCACTTGGTAATGCATTTACTGGGTACAACTGTTTGTGCTGTCTCGGGGTATATGCATGATCGAATATAGAGAATGATTATATTATTAAATTTTTAAAATATAATGGCTCATTAAATATTTAAATTCAAATTTTAGAGGGGGGACTATGCTTAATTTGTTTACTATTTAAATTTTATAGAGATTTTAATTTAGGGTCAAGTATTCAATTAAGTCGAGTAAAAAAATCGAGTTAGTCAAGTCCTATTTTATAACTCAAACTTTATTTGGAATTTGTTCGAGTCAAGTTGAATCGCTTTGTTCAAGTTTTTGTTCAAATTTATTTATAAATATTTATAATGTCATGGTACTAATTTGTTCAAATTTAAAGGATTTTCTATAACCATATACAATATATACATACATATATATATATATATATATATATATATATATATATATATTTCTTCATATTTTTCTATATGCGATAGACATAGTAGGAAAAGTTGAGAGACTTAACTCAAACTTGAAAACCAATCCACTAATTATTAAAAGTTTTGAATTATTCGAAATCTCATTTTATAATTCAAACTTTATTTGAATTTTTTAAAGTCAAGTTGAAAAAAATCAATTTTTTCGAGTCGAATTTTGTTCACCCATACTCAAATTCTCGTTAAACCAAAAAGTTTGGAGAGGTACAGGCCGCTCTCACCCCTTCTTAGTTTCGTCCCATAGGCCATAGCCTACGTTATGTGCCAACTCTAGGAATTGGATAGTTCCCCTCACCTAAACTAATTTTGATAATTTGATATTATTTATAAGAAAAAAACGATACATACGATTGTAAAATTGTAAGATTCATATGATAAAACGTTTCTTTATACATATATATAAGAAAAGAATGCCTTGTAAATACTCATCTTGGTCCGTCATGTACATTTCATGGTTACTATGGCATGCCATGTGCCGTTGTGAACAAGGAAGGTTGATGCATAATAATTGTCTATATATAGAGAGGAGGAGATAGCCCCTTCATAAGTATGGAAGGTTAGGCAATAATATTGATAACCTACTACATTTATACCAAATTTTCACTCCATGCCCTAACTCATAGAGGGTTTCCATAGAATCCAAGATCTTATTAATCAATTGAGTCAACATCTCTATATTTAGAGAAAATTTTATGGGAAAAAAAATCCTAAACACCAAAGTAAAAACTTACAATGAAAATGAAACACATTATGGGGTGACTCTCTTAACCTGTTTTCTTCATTCACGGCGTCAAAATTCAGACATCTTACATTACTTAAGGGATCTAATTTCATGGATGGAATAAAAATTAGTAGCTGTGAGGCAAAACATAAATGTTGAATGGAGAAATTTATAATGAATACATTTAAAAAATTATACATATAAAGCAAAGATAAAAAATTTACTCCCATTGGTGCCTCCACTTTAAAATAGCGGGTTTAAGTTTTAAGGTTGGGGCTTAGGGTTATGGTGTAGGGAATTAGGGCTATGGTGTATTTTTTAGGATTTAGGGTTTAGAGTTCAGGATATGAAAATTAAGGTTATAGCTTAGAATTTAATTTTAGGTGTTTTTTAGTAGGGGCATATAAGGAGGCATGGTTAGGGGGCAGTAGATTTTTACTCTTACTCGCATGAGGGCAAAAGCCCCTCTTAAAACCCACATAAGTTTATGCCTGCCTAGCGCCACATCCCACTAAATCAACTATTTATAAGAGTTAAAGGGAATACAATTTTAGGATGAGTCTACCACGTGCGACGAACATCGATGAACACCACTAATGATGAACACCGATGAACACCATTAAATTAATTAATAAAAATTTAAAATTTAAAGGACCCATCATATAATTAATAATTATTTTAAAAAATTCAATTAAATTATTTTTTATATATATTAAAATTTTATTTTTTAATAAGGGTAAACTATATATTTAGTACCTCGCTTATTTCCGTATTTTTATTGAACCCTCATTATTTAAAAATTATTTCAATTTGACCCTATTCTTTATAAAAAAAATAATTTAACCCTCAACCTAAAACCCTAAACTATTAAACCTTAAACTCTTAAACATATACCCTAAATCATATACCATTAAAAATAATTTACAACAGCCATACCATATGACCTTCCAAGACATATCCTCCTTCCAGCACCAAACGGAACATATTCGAAGTTAGCACCTCTATAATCGACTGAACCTCTCTGGATTAAATCTCTCAGCTTCGTTCCAGTAGTTCGAATCTCTTCCGATTGCCCATGCATTAATAATCACTTTGGTCTTGGCTGGTGTCTCATATCCATTAATCTCACGTCTCTGTGAACCTTCTCTTGGAAGTAGCAAAGGTGCAGGAGGGTGTAATCTCAGAGTTTCCTCGATGACTAACTTCAAGTACTTCAATTCATGAAGCTCTGATTCATTGACCTCCCCTGTTCTATCGTATACTATGGTTGTTGTAAATTATTTTTAATGGTATATAGTTTAGGGTATATGTTTAAGAGTTTAAGGGTTTAAGGTTTAATAGTTTAGGGTTTTAGGTTGAGGGTTAAATTATTTTTTATAAAGAATAAAGTCAAATTGAAATAATATTTAAATAATGAGGGTTTAATAGAAATACGAAAATAAGCGATGTACTAAATATATAGTTTACCCTTATTAAAAAAATAAATTTTAATATATATAAAAAATAATTTAATTGAATTTTTAAAATAATTATTAATTGTATGATGGGTCCTTGAAATTTTAAATCTTCATTAATTAATTTAATGGTGTTCATCGGTGTTCATCATTAGTGGTGTTCATCGATGTTCGTCGCACGTTGTAGAATTTTCCAAAATTTTATCTCTACTAATTACTATATACGTTCTCGCTCTTTGTCTATTTAATTGGATAAGGACAGTTGAGATGATAGTTTAATTATCGGATTATATATATCGGAATACAACCACATTAAATTTGTTGCATGAATTTAGGGTTTAGATACATTATTTATAAAGTTTCATTCCATTAATGCATATCATCAAAATGAATATATACATAATTGTGCTATTGTTTTTTCCTCTAAGTTAAATGAGCAGTGTATTTAATTATGTAGAAGAAAATTTAATTTGGAATGTTTTCATGAGTAAATAATTTATTTATTTAGTAACATAAATTGCAAGACACAAAATTAAGTGAAGGATTTTTCTTAATGGAATAAAATGCTACGTGTAGGAGCATTAGCATTAGCGTTGCAAGTTTAATTTTATTTCTTTAATAAAGAATTAGTTGGTTCCAAAAATATTTACCGTATAAATTCCATAATGAAGAGCTTATTTATTAAATTAATGGTTACAAATATAACATAATGTTTGTGTCAAAACAAATGAAAAGCACTTGGCAAAAGAGTTGTTTCATCGAGAATTCCTACATATATAGGGCATTAAACCACTATTAATATCTATGTATAATTTATATAAAACGAATCCCTTCATTAAGCGTAAATAAGTCGAGTGATAAAAAATAAATTTATAACTTACAAATTTTTGTTACAAAAGTTTAAAACTAAATATTCATATTAATTATAATTTTTATTGTATTTGATGTCAAAAATTAACGCTAATTTAATTAGAGAAATTACAAATAATAGAGAAACTATACCAGAAGTCTGTCTTAATACATCAGTCATGGTGTCAACCAAAGAAAACCACACACTACTACACTATTTTCATGTTATTTTTTCCATTATATAATAACTACCAAAAAATTATTTTTAAATGACACGAAAAGATAGTGTAGTATGTGAGTTTCAGTGATTGTAGTAACTGCTAAACCAAACTCATGATATAATTTTTTTCCTCCAAAAATGACCATATAAATCACAATATTAATAGTTTCATTATTAATTACAATATTACAATTCTCTATATATGTAACTTAAAAACAATTTCTTTTTGCATTTTTAGAAACATATATATATTTCTTGCTTTTTCTTTTTTTCACCCATGCACGTAATGAATGTGCCATAACATTATTATTCTATTACCCCTTTTACCACCTAATGCATCTTCTAACTGTTTTCTACCTCTATGATTTGCTTTCAAGGTGCCATAATTCACTAACTACACAATGTCAGTCATTTTTCTATGGAAACTAAAGTATATATTAAAATATATCATAATTTATTAATTATAAAAATATTTTATTTCATTGATTGATGATTCTTAATGCAATTAACATCATTATTATTGTAATATTTTAAACACTATAAAATTGAATTAATAAACACACAATATTTCTATTTAAGAATTTAAAAGGCTTACAAATACTTTAGATATGATATAAAAAAAACTCATTTCATTATGAATTCCAAACCGTTAAATTACATAATTTTCATATTTTCTAAACTCAATTACTTTTAGATACTTTTTGAATCATTGGATAAGAGTAAATAAATTGATAAAATCATTTTTATCTTATATTTATCTTTTAATCTCGGTTACCCATTTACCTTCATCTAACAATCCAATGTGTAAAACTTTATTTGAGTTTTACATGGTATAAGAGGTCTCTCTCTCTCTCTCTCTCTCTCTCTCTCTCTCTCTCTCTCTCTCTCTCTCTCTCTCTCTCTCTCTCTCTCTCTCTCTCTCTCTCTCTATATATATATATATATATATATATATATATATATATATATATATATATATAGGGATAGGATCAAATTACACTGTGTAAAACTCTCTAAGTTTTACACGTTTTTTGGATCGTTGGATGAGTGAAACGGATGGATGAGATTAACAGTAAAATATGTGAAGATTATCACTTGGGAATTAAAAACACGGAGTTAATCTCAACCATCCATTTTCCCCATCTAACGGTTCAAAAAGCGTGTAAAACTTAAAGAATTTTACACAGTGTAAGTTGATCCTAACCCATATATATATATATATATATATATATATATATATATATATATATATACTTAGAATGTAAAACTCATAGTTTTACGTTTTTTTATCGTTAGATGACTGAGATTGACTCCTTACTCTTTTTTTCAAGTGATAATCTTCATATAACTCATTGTTAATCCCAACCATCAATATCACTCATTCAACGATCCAAAAAACATGTAAAAATTTTAAATTTTTACATTGTGTAACTGGATCCTAACCCTATATATATTTTTATATATGAAGTAGAATCCACTCACATAATATAGGATCCCCCTCTCTCTCTTTTAAAATTCTCATTACTTTGAACCATCAATTTATATTTATCAACGGTCTAAAATCAATATAAATCTAAAATACTTTACATTGTGTAACCGGATACTATCCTCACATATATAATATATTCGCTCCAGTTATTGACTAAATATATATTCGCTATAATTATATTAATGTATTCAAAGATAAGAATTTTATTATGCCAAACTACATTAAATGATAATTTTCAAAACGACATTTTAATCCATTATTAGCTCATTAATTTTTAGTTCAATACAAAATAGTTTAATATAATATAAGAAAGAATATAATTTAGTTTATTGGTTTTATAAACAAAATCAGTTTCTCTTCACTAATTTAAATATAAAATATGTACTTTTTTATATTATGAAAAAATATCAATATGAATTGTTCAATTAATACTATCCTCGCAGAGAATAGCAGCCCTCCGGAAAGGTGTAAAGCTTTGACTTTTGGGACACAACACAAACCCTTTTTCCTTTTGTTGTGCGGTAAACACTAAAGAGGTGAGGATGGAAGGGCTCAGCTTGGGATTTGGATCCATCCATACTTACCAAAACTTATCATTCTCATTTCTCAAACTACTAAACACTCACTTTTGGACAACAAAACAAAACACCACACTTGTCTACTAGCGGATAAAATTTGTCTACCCCTTTTCGGTACCCTTATATATATATATATGCTCTAACACTAAAAAACACTACAAAAATTAAATTTTAAGTTCTAACCCTAAATTTTAAATCTTAAACCTTACACCCTAAAAAATACACCTTATCTTAAATTCCCTAAACCCTAACAACAACTCTAACCTAAAATCCTAAACCTTAAAGTTAATTTTGAGCGTAGAAACATATGTAGGGGCACCGAAAAAAATAAAGAATTTCCATCCGTCTACTAGCAGCAAAGAGGTGATAAAAAAATACTAAATAAAAAAAGAACGCAAAAAGGTTAGTTTTGTCATTATAGGATTCCAATGATTCGTTTTGTAGATATGTTTAGACTTTTGTTTGCAAAACCAATGTTGCCAACTCAGTTAGTATCTATTTACACAATATCAATAGATTTATTGAAAAAAAATATCGACGAATTTTAATCCACGTAATTTTAAGAAATGTATTGATTTGAACTCATGAGTGCTTGTTGCATGTCTAAAATTCAATCCATACATTAATGTACACATGTATGGACATGTTTAAAATATGCTCCACAATATATCTGAGCTAGTGTTTAAAGTCTAGGCGGATAGCTAGGCTGAGATCTAATTGTTAAGATACTGATTCTTTAAGAATAATTTAAAATTCAAATAAGAGTTTGGGGATTTCTGATACAATTAACCCAGACGAGATTGTTTTGGGAGTGGAATATGAAATTTGAAAAAGGCAATGGAGAATGGAAGTTTGAAATTTTGAGGTGATTCCATTAAAGAAGTATGCAATGCATATGTTGATATATTGTTGTTTTATCGTAAATGGTAATTTAAAAGGTGTGCCCACCAGGATACTAATTCTATGCAGATTTTTATGTTAAGGGGTAGATTTATAAAATTTAAAAGGTAAAATTAGATTTTTAATATATATAATTTTAATTTATATACGAGTTTTAATTTTTTTAAAGGGATGGCCGTTATATAAAATTGAAAGAAAAAAAAAACTACCCGAACTAAATGCATTGCTAAAAAATATATAAGTTAGATTAGATAGAGAGAGAAACTATTTTTGCTATAAAAAAAAACTACACTCATCTTGACATAACACAGAAGAACAGAACAAGGCAGAAGAGAGAGGTTGATAATGTATGAAGTTTGGTGGTTTTAAGGAGGTAGTAGAAGTGGATGAGAATTTGGGTCTGTGTTTTTGCTGCTATAAGTAAATAGAGTTATTGTAGTGAGCGGTAGAGCAGGCAAGAGAGGAAGGAAGTATACTCTCCTTGCTTCGCCTGCTAATTGCTATTCTCTCCTTGTACATTTACACCGCCAAATTATTATATCAAAACCCATTTTCGGCCTAAACTCACTCCCACCCAAAATCATGCCCGCTGTTTTTCACCCCTTTTTCTCCCTCCCAAAACTTGATTAATTCCTTCTTTTTTTCATTCTAAATCTCTTTCTTTGTTCTTGCTCTCAGTATATTAGCTCCTAAAGTATTTTTTTTAGAGATGATGGGTGGTGTTGAGATCATAATGTGTGATCCTATGGAATAAAAGGGTCTTTTCTTCCTTCTTTTTGGTATTCATTTGAAGGTGTTTTTTGGAAGGCAGACGTGCAGTCCATATATGGATTACGGAGGCGGCGGAGGAGGAGGGAGTGGGTCCGGTGGGGACCACGACGCCTCCGACCCTTCCCGTCGGAAAAAGCCTTACCATCGCCACACTGCTCACCAGATTCAGCGCCTTGAATCGTAAGAACACTGCCGGCCTTTCATCCTTTCTTTGCTGCTTGTTTTGTTTTTTTTATTTTGGTTTTGTTGGTGAAAACGTGAAGAATGTTCAAGGAGTGTCCACACCCAGATGAGAAGCAAAGGTTACAGTTGAGTAGGGAGCTGGGACTGGCACCCAGGCAGATCAAGTTTTGGTTTCAAAACAGGCGGACCCAGATGAAGGTCGGTTCAGTAGGGACTTGTTCTTTTCTTTCTTTTCATTTCTTCATTCACTGTGGTCATGGTGTTTCCTCAGGCACAACACGAAAGAGCCGATAACTCTGCTCTTCGTACCGAGAATGATAAGATCCGATGTGAGAACATAGCCATCCGAGAAGCACTGAAAAATGTCATCTGCCCTTCTTGCGGTGGCCCTCCGGTCACCGAGGACTCCTTTTTCGATGACCAGAAATTGAGGATGGAAAATGCCCAATTAAAGGAGGAGGTCTTTACCATGCTTGCCTTTTTTTGGCTTCTCCAATAGTAATAACTAATAATATGAGATAATCTTTTTTTTGTTGCACTTTTGCAGCTTGATAGAGTATCTAGCATTGCAGCCAAGTACATAGGGAGGCCAATCTCCCAACTCCCACCAGTACAGCCCGTTCATATCTCTTCATTGGATTTCAGGATGGCGAATTTCGACTATGGTGTTTCCGGTCCTTCACTTGATCTTGATCTTCTCCCCGGAAGCTCATCGGCAATGCCGAGTTTACCTTTCCAGCCTGTCATTATTTCGGACATGGACAAGTCCCTCATGTCCGATATCGCGGCAAATGCAATGGAAGAAATGCTCAGGCTCTTGCAGAGCAATGAACCTTTATGGATCAAGTCCGCCAATGATGGCAGAGATGTTCTTAATCTCGAAAGTTATGAAAGAATTTTCCCTAGGCCTAATACCCACTTCAAATCTCCCAATGTTAGGATTGAAGCTTCGAGAGACTCTGGTCTTGTAATCATGAATGGTTTAGCTTTGGTTGACATGTTTATGGATTCTGTACGTTCACTAAGTTGTCCTTTTACATTTAATATCTCTTTTCGGTATCGAATCGAAATTTTTAATAGTGAATCCTTTTGCAGAACAAATGGGTGGAGCTATTCCCTACCATCGTGTCGATTGCCAAGACAATTGAAGTGATTTCAGCTGGGATGTTGGGTACTCATAGTGGTTCTTTGCAATTGGTAATGGTGTTTTGGTTTTTTGTTTATTCACGTCATGTTTTCCTTTTACTTTGTTCCTATTGCTAATTCTTGTCTCGTTTTACAGATGTATGAAGAGTTGCAGGTGCTCTCCCCACTGGTATCCACACGCGAATTTTATATCCTTCGTTACTGTCAGCAAATTGAGCAAGGGTTATGGGCTATAGTAAATGTTTCGTATGATTTGCCACAATTTGCTGCTCAATGCCGATCTCATAGGCTTCCTTCTGGATGCTTGATTCAAGACATGCCTAATGGCTACTCCAAGGTTTGCTCGAATTTATTCTCTGAATCTTTGCATGCTTGGTTTTGCTCAACTTTAATCTCAAATGTACTTTGAAATTCTTATAGGTTACATGGTTGGAACATGTGGAGATTGAAGACAAGGCTTCAATTCATAGACTCTACAGGGGTCTCGTGCATAGTGGTTTGGCATTTGGTGCACAACGGTGGCTTGCAACTCTTCAGAGAATGTGCGAGAGGTTTGCTTGCCTAATGGTATCAAGCACGTCAACCCGGGATCTCGGGGGAGGTATTTTTTCAGTAATTCATCTACTGGATCAGCTATTACTTCTCTTGAGCTCTAAATAAAATTTCCAAACATTTCAGTAATTCCATCTCCTGATGGCAAGAGAAGCATGATGAAGCTTGCTCAAAGAATGGTCTCTAATTTCTGCACAAGCATTAGCACATCAAATAGTCATAGGTGGACAACACTTTCCGGTTTGAATGAAGTCGGTGTCCGGGTTACTGTTCATAAGAGTTCTGATCCTGGACAACCCAATGGTATAGTTCTTAGTGCAGCTACCACCTTCTGGCTTCCTGTTAGTCCACAAAATGTATTCAATTTCTTCAAGGATGAAAGAACTCGACCTCAGGTATATTTCCATTTATCAATGTCAAGTATATACGCGTATTATGTAATATTCAACTTAATAGTTTGTCACTGTTACATTGCTTTTTTTGTTGGTTCTTTCCTTTAGTGGGATGTTCTATCCAATGGCAATGCAGTTCAAGAGGTTGCTCATATTGCAAACGGGTCACATCCGGGCAATTGCATATCTGTTTTACGAGTAAGGTCCCGGAAACTGAAGCTTTTTCCTTTGTGTTCTTGACTTAAATACTTTGGTTCAAGATGAATTTATTGTTGTCTGAATAGGCCTTTAATTCAAGCCACAACAACATGCTAATACTTCAAGAGAGCTGCATAGACAGTTCTGGTTCACTAGTAGTTTACTGCCCGGTAGATTTGCCAGCCATTAATGTAGCAATGAGCGGTGAAGATCCTTCATACATCCCATTACTCCCATCGGGTTTCACAATCTCACCCGACGGTCATCCGGACCAAGGTGGGGACGGAGCGTCAACGAGCTCTAGCGCTGTGCACGGAAGCATGGGACTATCTGGGGGTTCACTAATTACAGTAGCTTTTCAGATCCTAGTGAGCAGCTTGCCATCTGCTAAACTGAACATGGACTCGGTGACAACTGTTAATAACCTCATCGGCACCACGGTCCAGCAAATCAAGGCTGCTTTGAATTGTCCGAGTTCCTGAGTACTTGTATCCTTACATTCAAGAAATGAGATAAATTCAGAGTGTGTTATTAGTGGTTGTGGTGGTATTGAATGTGGAGTGTTTGAGGTTAGTTGGGGACTTTGAATGCCCTGTGCAGTGCGCACTGGCACTGGCACTGGCACTGCCCTCTCTCATCAAAGAGCTGAAGTCTGCTTATTTACTTCTTGCTGCTGCTGCTGCTGTTGACTCTGCCCATCCATCTACACCACCATCTAATTTTTTATTTACTTTGGGGGTTTATTTTTACAAAGGCATTTTGGGTTCCTTTTTGTTTGCAATTTACCTTGGAAGAAGAGTGGCTGCTAGCCTGCTAGTATTAATAGAGAAGTCAAGAACGCACCATATACCATTATTCGTCTTTCGGCTGTGGACCTCACCTCACTCGTATGGTTCGGGTATTGACTTCTGTTCATGGAGTTTTCAATTTTCTCTTTTAATAATAAATACTATTGGTTTTTTCTGTTGTTTGTCCGAGACTTGTCGTTGTTCGGTAATCGTACAGGTTCTAATGGGTCGGATTAAGTTTCGAATTCGAATGGAATGTTAAATAAGGTAGGTTTGTTGAGTGTGAAAGAGAGGCATAGGGCCATAGCCCATGCCCTTGAAGAAGTTATTAGAGTCTGTGAGGTCAGATTTTGTACCTTGTGCTTCTTTTTATCAATGTTGGGCTCCATGCACGTTGATTTAATTTAGTTCAGTTCTGCATTAGTGTACCACGTGAAATGCGTTTGCTAATCACAGATTGACGTGCTTGTCTCATAGCTCACAAATTTATTTTTCAAAACTATAAACTAGGGGATAAAATTACTCTATATTTTTATTTTTAAACAAAGTCGAAATCGAGGGTCTCGGATGAAGAATGTTCCTCTATGACCTAAGAGAATATGATGCATTTCCCGATAAATATATGGCTTTTTTTGTTGTTTAAATTCTTCTATTAGTATTAAGCATAAGTTGTGGAGAAAATAAGAGAAGAGAAGAGAAAAGAAAAGGAGAGGCAGGCAATGTTGGGTATTTGGCAATGGCAAAAGTATAGTACCCAAAATGGTTGGGAGGTTGTTTTTTGTCATCTCCGGCAAAACTACATTGTTCTCACCCAAAATGGTAGGAACAGAATTGCAATTTGCAAGAACTGTACCATAACACATCTGCATTCAGCAGTATGAAAGCCGCGAATTTGAATCTACACTTTTAACGGATTTATGAATCTAAAAATTTGAAGATATGAGATCCGCCTCACTCTTAAACCATCTCCACTACCTGCCTGTCTCCACTGGATTTTAACCAATGCTCAACAATTTAATCTATAGTGCTTAATTGAGTTGAGCCGCTGGAGTTTGATTCAGTCAAAATCCAATTAACATTTAATTCGAATAATTTTAATTTGAACCAAACTAAAAATTTTAACGAGTTTATTAGATAAATTCGCAAACAGCTCATTAATTTATTTTATAATTTTTGTATGACTACCTTCAAAAAACTATGTCCCAAAAAATTTGAGTGCTAGTTAAAAGCTCTAGAAAAATTCAAATTCTTACTAAGTAATTTGCACATAAAATATGTGAGGTTCAAATTTTCAAAACTTTTTGTATTTACCAAACTTAACAAGCAACAAGTTTTTTTAATGAGCACGGGTCGAGCAAAATTTTATTGAACTCATCGAGTATCGAGTTGAGTATGAGTCAAATAAATTTCGAGTCGAGTTAGCATTACTCAACTCGTGATCAAATAGCTTGATAATCTTTATTCAAAATATAGAATAATTTAAAATTTGTCAGCGTTTATATACACAGATCATTCTATTAAATAATTTGGAATATATATATATATAATTTGAAAGTTTTACACTTTTTTTTAAACCGTTGGATGAAGGCAAATGGATTGATGAGATAAACAGTAGGATATGTGAAGATTATCACTTGAAAAAAAAATGAGGAAACAATCTTAGCTATTTATTATCCTCATCTAACGGTCCAAAAAAAATAGTTAAGTTTTACACAATGTAAGTGGATTATATATATATATATATATATATATATATATATGAGTTAATTGCACCACACAACCTCAAACTACACTAAAAATTAGTCTCAAACTTTTGAACATTTTAATTACATTCTCAAACTATGACACTATTTTATGTTGACCCTCGAACTTTTGACCGTTCTAATTCCATCCCCAAATCATCTCTCATTCTAAATTAACCCTCAAATTTTTGAACATTTTAATTTCATATTCAAATTATTAATATTTGTTAATATATCTAATATTAATAAAATATTAATAAACATGTTATAAAAATTGTTAATTGTCATGTAAATATTGTATAATAATATGATGTGACGTAAACGATAATTTAATGTTGAAATTAAAATATTTAAAATTTTATAAATTAATTTAGAATAAAAGTCATAATTTGAGAATAAAATTAAAATATTTAAAAGTTTATTATTTTATTGAAAACACACAGCCCAATCCCGATTCTGCAGGAAAGACTTTCTTAAAGAAACCGATAAAGAAAACTAATTTATTAGAATGAAAAAAAAATCCAAAATCCAAGTCCTCTTTTAAGTGAAAAATATATATATATATATATATTTATTAATAAAATAAATTTGTAGCGGGATGAGTCTACAATGAATGTTGATATATACTATTAATACTATAAATTGATATACACCACTATTTTTTTATTTATATTTTTAATTTTAAATAAATTATTTTACATAAATTTTTGAGACCCACCACAAAATTTAATCTTAATAATATATACATGTTGGTTAATACTATGTAGGTTGCCAATCTTTGACTTGAAGAGAAAACTCTTGCATTGCTATAAAAGAAATTTTCGAATACCCTGATTGCTTTTAAAAGTAAATTAAGAAAAAAAAGTAGGTGGTAATAACTTAAAGAAATAATGGGCGACGTGGCGGATAAATGGACTGTTGTGGATTTGACCTACCACTACCACACAACTTGTGGCTCTCGTTTTTTTTCTAATTTCTTATTATACTAAAAAATCATGCTACTATTTTCTCCTTTTTCTCCATAGAGGAGTAATATTGTATTGATAAAATTAATTAAAAAATATATTGCATTGATAAAAGGTAACAGTATTAGTTTTTTAATATAAATGTTTGTTTTATTTCATTATCCAAGGAATAAAAACTGTTACATTTCTCCTATACAAGCACTTGGGGAATTCTCTAAGCTGCACTTAAAAAAATATTTACATTGTCCACTTGAATGTTTCTACATGATGTATGGAGGTGGATCAGATATGGTTGAACTGTGGAGTGCAACCTCTCTAAGCTGTTACATTGTACATTAAATAAATCAAATAAAGTAATATAATATTCCCAATAATTTTGTACATTGGCGGTTACTATAATTTGTATATTGATGATTTTTTTTTTGAATATGCTGGTGCGATGCAAGGGTAGCATCTGTTCAACTTTCTTAGTCTTTTCAAAGACGGCACACACAGCATGGCATTACTGGTGCTCGAACCCGGATCCTAAGGGATGATAAACATCTACCTTTGCCACTAGGACACAAGGGGATGAGCTATATTGATGGTTTTTTGGATGAACAAAATAACTTTAATTTCTCGAGGCATTTACGGGAGTAAATACACTGTTTAACCATTATCATTACTATTATTATTCTAAATGATCTTTGAATAAAATAGGCATAAAGTTAAAAAAATACCCCAACGCTTGATTGAATAGTCACTTTGGCTCATATTTTTTGGGAGTAATTTGACTCTCTGCGATGAAAACTGTCAGCCAAGTAACGGTAAATGACTTTAAATGACGTGACAAACCTATATGGCAGTGCACGCTGACATTGCAATATGTTATACACAAATGTGTTGACTTAAAAAACGTTACATTAGTCAAAAATAATTTTATAAAATATAAAATATTTTTTTCTGCTAACTTATCATTTTGTCAAGTCATTCCAAATTGTTTACTGTCAGTTTTCTAATAATTTCCATTTGCAGAATGACCATTTTGACCTAAAATAAAACGTTGAGAGTTGAATTACTCCAAAAAAAAATGGGCTAAGTGATTATTTAGTAAAACGTTTGGGGTATTTTTTTTTAACTTTATACTAAAAAATAGGTGTCTAAAATTTTTATTTTAGTCGAAATACACATATAAAGTTTTTATTATTATCAAACTATCTAAAATTTTATTTTCTTTTTTCAAATAAGTCTCGCTCTTTTGTAAATTTGAGTTTTTTGGTCATATGACAGTTAATGATCGAGTGTTCTTTTTTAGTTGGACACCTATTTCGATATTTTTTACATATTTATTTTATTCAACAAATAATTTATACATCAAAAAATGAAATACTTTAAACAATTATTTTATATTTAAGCACATGAGCTCATGTTACTCTTGCAGGTTTTTGCCCCCTTCCAATCATGGTACTTGGTTTGCCGGGTAGGATTGCAACTTCTTTTACATTTATATAAGAAAAATACATATGTTCGTTGTAATGGTGAAATTGCAAAGTTTACTGTTTACTTGACTTTTTTTTAATCTTAATTTGGTATTTGAGATTTTTTTGTCTGGTTTAATATCTAAACTTAACAATATGTCCCAATTTTGTATCTAAAATTTTCTTTAATGCAATTTAATATTTGAAAATGACACGTCGTTTCAATTCAATGATATACATTACTAATTGTATAAAAGAATTGGTCTTAATTTCCTTGTTTTATTAATGACTTTCGCAATCGATAGGTGTCGAGTAAAATAATACTAAAAAAAATTCATGTTAAATTTATCGATAGGTCACCTCTAAAATGATCAATAAACTAACAGTGCAAAGAAAGTAAATGTATGTATTACAAAAAAGTTCGCATATTTTGTGATGGAGCCACATATATGATTAAACTTTTCAAAGTTCACATATATGGTTTTAATATTTTAAAATTTTTATGAACTTGTTTTTAAATTTTATAATTTCTGCCTCTTAAAATTTTAAAATTTTCTATTCTTATGTTCTGACTACCCACCCTAAAAAAGATTTCTAAATCTATCACATGTAATATTTTAACAATTTGATCTTTTATATTTTTACACCATTAAATCACCATTGATCATTTTATAAGAGTTACTGTCTACCAATAAATCTGACATGAAACTCTCTTAACATCAACTTACTTTACACCTACATATATATACACAAGCTTTAATAATAAGATAGGAAAATAGCACATCATTTATTTCGTCTATTATTGTTGAATTTATCATCTAATTAAGATAATTTGTCATTTAAATTTTGTTCACCTCTAAATATAATCATAAACATAATATAAAAAATTCAACCAACGAGAGGTTGAAATTAAATTGGCGCCTAACAAGTAACACAAATCGACAGTGATACTACCGCTGGCTGCTGCAGCACAAGGTGTGTTGCGGTAGTGCTGATCGCCGCCCAACCAATCTACGCTCTTCAAAATTTTTAAACGTCTAATTTGTTTTCACTCCCTATGCTCTTTTAATTTTAAATATTTAGTCCTTTATTTTTTATATAATTCCTACAGTATGCGTAATCCCTACAAACCCTGAGACCGAAGGACATTGTGAGACTATACACGTCTTTTTTTTATTAGATAGGGATATTACTTCTTCAAGATAAATGTCACAATTTGAACTCATAAAAAAATAACAAGAATATTTTTTATCACTCAACCAATTAGTGGATCTTGAGACTAGACACCTATAATTCATAATCTTTAAGATATTATTATAGTAGCACTAATAATTGACTTGAGTTAAATTTAAATATGTGTGATCAATTAAACTTTAATTTTAAACAATTTATTTGAACGTAAAAGGATTTTTTAAAATATAATGATGTTATTGGAATTCGATTTTATAATCAAGTAGAGAAACCAGATCATTTAAATAAAAACCATTAAATTGCAAAAGCCCAAAGATTACAAGGATTGGAGCATAATTAAACCATTTTTAAATTCATATATACCGAACCATATTTTCCCTAAAAAAGATCATCGGCGACTTTCTAATAAAAGAAAAGAAAGAAAGAAAGAAAGAATAAATAAATAAAATATTTACTTGGACGATGTTGGCTGTAGTTGGTACGCGTGGCGTTTACGGTAAAGAAGAGCTGATGTGGCAAAAAAGCGCAGAACAGGTGTGGTGGTCCCCGCCATTGAGCTTTATGTCACGACTCGCCCACTAGTTGGGCCAGCCGTCTTTCTGTCTCTAATGTAATAATTTTTAGAAGTTAAGAGATATTTTTCGATTTTTCCTTGCTTTTTTTAATTATTTATTTTCACTTTCCACCCATTTCCCAAGCAAATGCAAACCACGCTCCCTCACTAGTGGAACAGAGACGCAATGTCAGGAGAGTGAACGTTGTCCGCGCGTGGGATTAAAAAGTTGAAAAAATATCTGAAAATTGGCAATTATCCATCCACGGTTCAATACCTTCCACAAAATAAAAGGAGAAGAAACATATTTGAAATAAAAGAAAGTGCAGATGCTAAACGACGACGCGTGGCGAAGGGACTGAGCGTTCTCAGCCACAAGAATCCAACCCCTTCTCGAGTTTTCCATGAAATTAAAAATTCAATCTGACGTGGCATCCTCCCTTTCGCTTTTTATACATAATAGTATTCATCTGCTAATTTTTCAACATACTTCCTGTGTTTTCCTTTCCCTTCGTTTCTGGATTCAACATCCAAATCTAATATCGATTCTTCTTGATTTATCTTCCATTTTTATTTTTTAAAGAAATTACTCTCTCAGCAACTTATCACTGCAGTTATACAGTTTGGATTTCCTGCTGATTTTTAATAATTCCCCCCTTGGTTGCTGGATCTCTATTTCCAGGATTTCTCGTCTTAACCGGTAAGTTTGTGGCTGATCTGCTTTGTTTTGTGGATAATATTACTTTTTCATTTAATTATGTTTCTTTCTTATGCGATTCACTGTTCATTTCAGAGAGAGGAGTTTTGATTTTTTCCTCTTTAGTTTTTATTATCATTATTTTTTGCTTATTGGAGAGAAAAAGTCTTATTTGGTTGTTGAAATAGTCCTGATAATTAAATTATGTGTATACAAAAAATATATAGATATACTGAGAGTGATTTTGGTTTAGGTGAAGTTGCTCAAGTACTCTAGGCTCCGTTATATTTGAAGCAAAATCCGTTGCTCCCGATGGCTACTGAGGTACATACAGTTCTATATTTGTATGATTATACCTGTAGTGTTATTATGCATTCTACTTTATTAATTTAGAAGGTTGGATTTAAAAAGAAGAACAAGAAATTGCAATCGTGTACTGTACTCCGCATAATTTGAGTCAAATGCTCCAGTGCAAATTTACTGTTTCTTTAATTGTTATCGATATTCGCTATGTTTGCCGGACCTTGAAAAATGCCCCTTTCAATTTATATGGAATCACATGCTTTTCTTTTTTATTATTTTCCTTTTGGTTATTCCAAGTATATGAAGGTTTAGTATTAGTTTGGTGGCGTAAGGGATGTTTTTAGAACGGAAAGTTCTTATATCATAATCCGTATATTGTGAAGAGTGTTTCCTAATTGTTTAAATGATGTTGCAAATTTTATATAGGACCAAATTGAAGGCACGGAGTCGCCTAATGCTCTTAAATCCGGTTTACGCTGTTCCATAGGCAGCCAACAATCCGAGTCGTTGTCCCAATTGCAGGAGTCATGCGCATTTAAGCAAGACCAAACGCCCAAGGTTCCATTCTTCACGTTGCCTAAGAATTTACTTTACTTTCTATAATTTTCTCAATTGTTAATCTTTTCTTGCTATACTCAAATTTTCCTGTAAAATAGATCCGGAAGCCCTATACCATAACTAAGCAAAGGGAAAAATGGACTGAGGAAGAGCATCAGAAGTTTCTTGAAGCTTTAAGGCTGTATGGTCGTGGCTGGCGCCAAATAGAAGGTAAGTACACATCGGAGATTTTTGCATTTACTCCTTCGCTAGTTATGGTGTGACAGATCAAGTTACACTTGTTTTCATGCAGAGCATGTAGGTACGAAAACTGCTGTTCAAATTCGAAGTCATGCTCAAAAGTTTTTCTCTAAGGTTTATTGCTTTATGTTCATTGCAAAATTTCTTGATTGAAAAATGATTCTATGTTTAGTGAACATGCCATGTGTAGACATTTTTAGATAGTTTTTTCTATCCAGCATCTAATCCTTGCACGTTTATGGTTATAGGTTGCCCGAGAATCAAATGGTGGCTTTGAGAACTCCACTAAATCAATTGAGATACCGCCTCCTCGTCCAAAAAGGAAGCCAATGCATCCATATCCCCGCAAATCTGTTGCTTCGCTCAAAGAAATATCACCATCCCCCAATCACTTTGTTTCAGAACAGGATAACAACTCACCTTCATCAGTTTTGTCCGCATTCGTTTTCGATGCAATGGGGTCTTCTGCCTCGGAGCAACCAAATAGATGCTCTTCCCCAACTTCTTGTGACACTACTAATATACAGTCACTCAACACATCCCCTGTTAAAAAAGAAATTGACCATGCGACATCTACAGAGAAAGAGAATGAATCTTTATCCTCTGTTAAAGTATCAGGACATTCAACTGAGGAGGACATTTTATCTTTGGTAAAATCCCTGCCTTTGTTCATTATATTAAACAACTATTACCGGCCTTTGTCTAGAATTTGGAATCTGATTTTCTTTCATCTTCTTGTGATTACCCAGAAATCCAATGCAATTTTTGATGAACCTGTTTGTGCCAAAGGAAATGCAGAAGCAGTAGATGTGCCTTTCACTAGTATTAAGCTTTTCGGGAAAACAGTTGAGGTGAAAGATTCTAGTAAACCTTCGACATCTAAGAACGGTGTAGAGGGTAAAGATGCAGCCGGTGAGAGGCTTGTCCAGGCATTACCGTCAACAAGTTTGGACTTGCATTTGTCACATGGGACAGTCATTGATAATTGGAGCATGGTACCTTCCAAATCTAGTTTATCTCCTTGTATTGAAATCCACTCAGATAAAAATGACCGTGTAGAATACACGAGTAATGCTCCTGTGAAATGGTGGGCTCTTTATCAAGGTCTACCCTTTTATTACATCACTTCATTTAATCAGACCCATAAAGACTCTTGTGTCGAAGAGGGGACGAAAGAGAAGGAAAGTCGGAATGAAAGATCTTCCACAGGTTCAAATACTGTCTCGGTTAGTCAAACAGAAAATAGGCAGAAGAATTCAGATTCTGTTGATTCTCAATGCCGAAAGTCTTCTCCTGACGAAAAGAGTAGTAAGGGGTTTGTGCCATACAAAAGATGTTTAGCAGAAAGAGATATGTCGGTGTCCGAGGGGCGGGAGAGAGTGCAGAAAGCCCGAGTTTGCTCATAGTTGCCAGCGCCTTTGTGCACATAATGCAATATTAAGCCAATTTAGTCAGTAAGAGGATGAAAAATAATCACTTCAGCTGCTGATTTACATATATTATAGGTAGTTTTGTCTTGTTTGTAACATACCATTCTATATATCAGTTACCTTCGACGCCCGAGTAGCAGACTGGGTTGATGGCAGTTTTAACATCTGTGGTTCGATGTGTTCATAGCTCCGGAGTTGGAACGGCCATTAGGGGCTTCCGCTTGTGTGTTAAGAGACAGAGGTGTGTCCTAGATTTTTTCATGTCAAGCATCAAGTTGAAGATGTTCTGGATGCTAACATGTTTTGCTGCAATGTTTGTAATCTTTAACTTCTCCCCTTGTTCGAATGAACAGTTTGTTTACCCATCATCAACAATGAAACGTTGACCGTTTGTATATCTGTCATGAATCACGACTTCAACAAAATCAACATTTAAAAAGCATTTCGCGACCCTCTTTTATGCGTTTACAGTTAATTAGAGCATAGAAATGGCAAGAAAAACATACCCTGTCTGTAACGGGCCTATTTTATATTTGAGTAAAACTCACCGTTTTAATAGTAGTTTAAGTAAAACTACGATGTTTTGTATTTGAGGGATAAAACCCTCATTGAGCTAGGCTTTTGGGAATCGTTTTGTATTTGAGGGATAAAACCCTCATTGAGCTAGGCTTTTGGGAATCGATCAATTGAATGAAAAATATCTGGTCTTCCCCTTTCTTCTGCTTCTTCTCTTATCTTTGCTCTGTTCTATCTTCTTTCTTAATTAAAATTCTTGTTCTTCAATTTGTGTTCTTACACTGTCCTCCACAACTCAATACAGGAAAAACAAATCATTCAGTACGTACATAAAGGGGGAGGTAAAAAATAATAATTAAAAAAAAGAACAGCTTTGAGCATGAATTAATCTGGCAGGCACTCGGTTTGAACCCTTTTTTTTATAACTCCAAATATCATGTAGCGCCACCCGTACAAATATGGGGTTTGCACTCTGCTACCTCTGTTCCAAAATTGTCAACCTTGCAATCATTTCCAAACTCTAAACTCCTCACCCAAGACTTTACTCGGATCAAAGAACTCGAGACCTAAATGAGATTAGCCCTCTTTAGGAACCTGATGGTTCTGCAGTAATATGGCCATATTGATTCCACATAGTCCAGGTACTTCTCCGTCAACCACTCTTGAAAATCTCTCACCTTTTTTCTACATACCTCTTTGTAGTCCAAGTTCTTCATGTCTTCCACAGGTTGCCACATGCGAGCTCGTACATCTTCCTTCAGCTTTCCGCGTGCGATGTAATTGTAAGCCAGGAGGTAGTAAGTAGGTAAGTTCCTAATTAGTTGAACCGTCTGCTTGAAACAGAAAACATACAGCGCGCACAAGCCTCTAAGCATCTTGATGTAAAGAGCAACAATCAGGGGCCCAAACACCCATAGCGGAGTCAACTCCTTTGAGACTTCGGCCCCATATATCAAATTGACACCTAGGTACCACGGAACACTGCACATGCGGCAGAGCAACTGTTAGTGATGTATGTAGGTATATTCACAGCATTTTCATCCACAGATCAAGTGGAGTACTATTCATGTTATTATGGAATGATAGGACTACTCAAATAATTGACAAAAGATATCAACCAAGTCACAAATTTTAACAAGAACAAATCATCCCAGGGAAAGAATGAGGAGCACTAGGATTGATTAACAAGAACAAAAATCAGAACCAGGGAACCAGTTAATTTGGCAATGGTTTATCAGAGGCATACCAGAAGTCCTTATAAATCAAGACGAGAACTTTATGGTTGTCACGTAGACAAAGCCATTTGATATCACAAACATAATGCCACACAGAAAGAAATCATGTACACTGCTAGAAAATAATTACGAAGGGGGTGGGGGCAGAAAGAGAGAGAGAGAACACATCAATATTACTCACAATATTAATAAGGGTATTTTGATTGTCGCATTCATGTCCCAGAAATAGCACCAAACAATCTTTAGAATCTCGCCTTTTCTATTACTTTGGGTGCCAATTTGAGTTTCTGATGCATCCTTAGGAGGTGCTTCTCCCAAAGCATCATCCACCACTTGTCTTGGGGATTGTGATCGCAAACTCAATATCCATTTCTTGAATAATTTCTGAATAGCAGGGGATCCCACAACATTCTCACTAGTTTCCGAGGCATATGCAACTGGACCATTATGAGCCTTGGAAGATTCTATTGTGGCCTCTTCACCATCTTTAGGAACATACGAAACTTTAATAGAACTCTTTGGAACATTCCCCTCATTTTCTCTGCCTCCTGATTCATCACTCTGAACACTGCCTTTGAAGGCTGAAATTCTAATATTTTTGGCACTCAATCCACGAGTATGATCCCCTACACTGCAAAAATAAGCATATCTTAATTTAAATGCTCAAGATGCATACCGTGAATAAGGAAGTATTTGAAGAAAATGAAAGGAAAATAGGACTGTGAAAGGTAACATAAGAAAAATAATTATGGAAAGTAGAAAAGAAAATGAGTTCACTTCATCCCCTTTCCACAGCAACAATGAATGCATAAAAAATGTCAGATGAGAACAAAATAATTTGTTTTTTCAAGAAAAAAATATTTATTTTAGAGAGAATAGTAGTAGAATGGCACCCACTGCGCCTACTCTATTTTCAAATCATGCAAAGGTGTTCTTGTCATCCTCGCGTGTGAAGGAAGACAAATAAGAATTCAGAGGCAAGAATTTGCTCGTCCAAGAAGAGAGAACAAATCAATGACAAAAAGATATGATTAGCATAAACCCGTATTTATAGAGTTAAAGATAGCATCACTGCACAACTCAGGCGATGTTTGGCACCATTAACACCCGGCAATCAGAAGCAATAAACAAATTTCCATTTACAATGTCAAACCACATTACACAAAATTCTCAATGAAATTTTACACACCAAGAGTGCATGTAATTACTATGCTACATTTTCAAGTTTCCATATTCAAATTTAACTTACCACTTCTTTTTCTTGCAAAAAGATAGAAAAAAGAAAAGACCTCTTTTTATTTCAGTTCAGAGATAACTCATTGCCTGTTTTCTTCACAATCATTGGTAATCTGTTGATTCCCTACCCCCTTCACTTCTAAATTTTGATTTAAAAGAAATGGGAAAACTGGGGGAAGGAAAAAATGTGGCAAGAACAAACATTTTGGATTTTCTTAGAGAGATAAATTCAATAGGCTAAATTAAAAGCATTAGTCCTAGACCCTTCAGATCACCACTTCCACGTACACCACACAAATTGATCAAACCAACCATTATACTAAGAGATAAGTTACCAGCAAGAAATTGTTGCTCGATAATAAGGGAAATGCTGCTTACCATAAACAAGTAGAGTGCCTTAATATGCCCCTCTCTCTTCTCCCAAGCATATGGAGGGTAGCTACAGGTCTCCTTAATGTCAATTCTTTGCTACATGATAAAGGCCTTGAACAAAATGCTACATAAGAACCCTGCAATACAATAAGAATGACCTTGAAGGAAGGCTACATATGAACCCTAAAATGCAATAAAAAATGGCCGGCATACTTTGCATTCAGGTAAATACCAAAAGAAAGCTGTGATCCCTAGATTTTTAGATGAGATAACAAATGAGACTCTTCCTCAATAAACAAAAGTTCTCAAATCAATACAAACAAGAGCTTCCAGAATGGAATTTTGCATCTCATGGATTCAACAAACAGCACTTGGATGGACCTATCTGTCCTGGATGCAGTTTAGGAATTTTTTTAACTCTGCCACCAAACTCTTGGTTTGTAAAGAACTTTACTTCAAAGCCCGGATTCATACACTCCTAGTCTATAAGTATTACACAAAACAATTTTTAGAATACCTGCAATTGATGGGTCACCAACACCATAGTCACAACTTTCACCTCAACCGCCCGAACATTTATTCAACACGGCCTAAACAAATGAAATGAACACAGCATCAAAAGTGATTAGACGCCTTCAAGTATATGCAAGCAAGAAACTATAACAAACAATGATATGAAAGAAATCCCAGCAAGAACAAAATTAAAAAAAAAAAAGAGACCCTCGCTGAAACCCAGATAGAACAATACCAGTCATAGTCCGAAACATTACAGGAACAAAATTCACGTTGTCTTAATTGTAGCAATCAAAATATTGAGTCAAGAGTTACAATACAGGCCAAACAACGGATATTTATAAAATATTCGGATGAGAATGCGAGGAAGAAATAGAAATGGGAGCTCAGTTGAGTTGCCGAAAATGAAAGAGAAAGCTAGTAACTTTTAGCTTTGTTTTCGGGACGGAAAATTTGTGCTATTTTCAAATTATCAGCACATATTGACATTACCTTCTCTCTATTTCGCAGCATCCAAACAGAGGTTGAAGCTAATAACTTTAAGGTAAACCGAATTCTACATGAATAAATAAAATTCCTCGTTCTTTTAGGGAAATTTAAAAAAGCCGAATTCAATCCATGATTTTTTGCTTTTACTGATTCCGGTTTTCTAATTTGAGCAAAAAAACAAACTTGAGAAAGAAGAAAACCCTAAATGCATTAAAACTAGTTTTTTGAACAAAAATTAAAACAGAAGAAGAGACCTAGCTTTAGACGATGTGATATCTTCAGCTCCTATCCTATCCTCTGCTCTCCTCTTCAACCAGCTTCGAAATTGAATTTGCTTTCTTCTTTATTATGGAAAGCGGAGAGTAGATTTTCTTCAAAACTAGCAACTAGGCCCATGGTGACACGATCGGAGACGAACAGATGGGCTTAACTCCACCTGCAACGTACCTCAAATGTGAACGGGTCGACCCGCTGGTAAAGCCCAAAACAGGCGTACTCATCGAGTACGTGCGGTCTTGTCCAGTGTTCGATTTCATGTGTTTTTGGATCCACGAGAAGGCTTTGTATTGTCTAGTTCGTATGGATCCACAAAGTTCTTTAAAGAGATTAAATATAATTTTATAATCTTTAAAGAGACTATATTGAAGTTTTACCATTTTCATTCTTTTTAGATAAAATGTTTGAGTTTTATTATTTAAATAAACAGTAAGCTGCTACAATAAATATAATCTTATAATAAGGATTCAGTTATACAAGTATCTTTCGGTCATTATATACTATCGTATATTCATTTTGTCGGTACAGTTTGATATTAATTATCTCCTTTATGCTCATCCGTGACAAAAGTAAATGTTCATTATTTTTTGAGATATGTGTTCGAGCACCAGTAATACATGCTGTAACATGAGTGCCAAGTGGATAAAAGTGGGAGGCGCCCATGTGGATTAAAGTGGTTTTTGTAAGTTAAAGAATAGCTATATTTGCATATTCCAGCATGTAGTTGAGATCACATGGTCCAAGCCAGATGGATCATCCTTTTCCCTCCATAGTTGGTTGCTACTTGGCACTTGCTACCCACTCAGCAAACATCGTGGGTACCGCTGCAACTCAGCTATAAAGCATTATGGCTAATATATCATTCTAATCAAAGCCGCTTAGACCAGGGACGAAGCTAGGATTCAATATTGAGAGGGATTAAAGTTTATTAAGCCTTTAAATATAAAAATTAGGAAGGGTAAAAACCTTATTTAATTAACATTTAAACTAAAAGAGATTAAAAATACAATTATACTAAAAAATTTGGGAGGGACATCAGCCCCTCCCACACTCTACATGGTTCCGTCCCTAGCTGGCTTAGACTCTATACATTTACATTTTTAAAATACCCTCTACTCTCCTCAACTCTCCTCAACTTTGGTTAATTTTACTATTCAACGTTGCTCCTTGATCTTTTCCAATTTGGTTAAATGTACACCTCAACTTTTTTGGGGGGATAAATTTACCCTTGAACTTGACAAGTTTGGTTAAATTGGTTTATGGACTTTTATATCAACTTATCAAGCTCATGTGTCAATTTGACGCAAAATATTAACATCATATTGATCAAACTTGTTAAATTTATGACCCGGTTGATAAAAAAAACAGGGATCAGTTTAATCAAACTTGACAAATAAACCCTTAAAATTTTAAAATCTAATTTATGAGGTGAAGACAGTTCCACCCCAAAAGGTGTCTTTCTAGTTCTACCACCATTTTCATTATTTCTTTTCATTGTGGTGGGCAAGCAAGCATGCATCACCATCCATCCAACCAACACTTTCCCATCTTTTGGACTTTATTGGACTCTCATTTGGTGTTCAAAACACCATTTTCTTATACTATTTGTTCATTCATCGTTGTACTAGACCTTGATTAAATCTAAAGTCAAGCACAATCGAATTCTTGCATGAGGAGCAATCTTGTCTAAAGTTGTTTTCTCTGTTCACAGTAATCGAAGCACAATCTTATTTAAAGAACATCAAACTCTTTACTATTCGACTTAAAAATCCCACGCTTGGAAGGAAGAAAATATGCAATGTTACGGATGATAGTCTGATTTGGTTAATGTATAGGAGTATTCTTTGAAAATTATGAAGTTCTTCATCATGATAAATGCAATGGTATGGAATATGGATGATATCTGTAATGCAAACTTAATCACTACCAAACTAATCAGGTTTCACCATTGTTTCTTGTAGGATCACTTGATTATCCCAAGACAAAATAGTATGGTGGTCCAGCCAGTAGGTTCACCCACATTAATTATTACAGCAACATCTTTAGCTGAAAGAACAGAAGAAATCCTTGAGAAAACATTTAGATTTTATATTTGCATATTCATGTTTATACTGATCGAATCCTTAGAAGAAATATATGCATGGCATTGGCATTGGCAGCCAGAAGAAGAAGGGTGAATAAATGATAATCCTAATCCCCCATGCCAATGCCGGCCAGTTGCTTTAACTTGAGGGTGACTTGCGCAGCAGTGGCCCAACATTCCTCAACAGCTAGCTAGCTAGCTTTAATTCTTTGCAGAGGTGGGTGGGAATTATTATTTAAGTGGGCATTTCTGAAAAGAAGAGAAGGAAAAAACAATGGAATTTAAAGTGGGAAGCACCCTAACCCAGACCTCAAAAGCTGACCAGGACAAGGCCCCATATCTTTTTGCACCCCTTTGTCAAAGCTCCAAAGCATTGTAATTGCTAGATTAATATGGGAATCAATTATTCTTTCCCTTTACTTCTCTAGTTTCATGGTTTTGAGTATTTGGGGACCAAACTTCAAGCTTAAGGAACACATGTTGTGCTGGTGCTTGACTGAAATGCCTAAGGCCCCACTGCCCTATTAATTATTATTACCTCTGCATAGCTTTGAGTGGTTTTGCTGAAATTTGCTGCTAATGTAGTAATATTGTTGATCTGTTGAGGTTGTTGTCTTGTCTTTTACTTCTTTTTCAATAAAAATTAGGTAGTTGCTGCAATTCTCCAAACGTCGGTTCAAAATGATATGGAGTAATGAGATGAGTGTAAATTTTCAGCCATTTTAAGTGCAATTCTCCACTAGGAAATTTGTTGATGCCTGCAGGATACCACCAGTAGTCCAGTACCATGCATTAAGTGGCTCATCAGATCAGCCAACTACCAACTTCAAACTCCATTAACCATAGCCCAGTGGCCAGTGTGGTGAATTTGACATATATTATGGAAGAGCGTGAAAGTATTATCTCAAAATAACACAAATTTAATTAAAATAAGTGATCATTTATATTTTGGAATGCAAGAAAAGCTAAGTTTTCCCGTCATGATTACTTGTTTGACATGATGATCACAAATACCCCACAAAAATGTACAAATGTTTCTCTACAGGTTCTCCCATTCCAAACTTCAAGAATGCAGCATTAGTGTAACTGTGCTGTCATTCTTAGGGGTGAATGCAAGAAAAGCTCAGTTTTCCGTCATGATGGCTTGTTAAGGTTTCGAGCCGAGCCCGAGCCCGAGTCGAGCTCACTCGAGCCGAACTTTGACCAGCTTTGACTAAACCGAGCCCGAGTAACTCGTGAGTCGGTCAGGCTCATTATCACCCCTAGTCATTCTTTTCTTTTTCTAGTACAAATTATGTCTATCCATAACATAAAAACGAGCATAGATACAATGAAATACACAGTTGTGACTTGTGAGAAACAAATACTACATTCACAACACAAAATCATTATTTAAAAAAAATGAGAACCCTTTTTCTCAATACAACCTAGAAAGCAACCCAAAGGGAAAAATCATATCCGTTTTGATAAAAAAAAATTCACAGCATGGCCCGTTATATTTAAAACTTGGAAAGTACAGGACCAACTGTGATTAAGACAAAGAGGTGGTGGTGGCGTGGTGCTTCAAGTTTCTTGGTGTGTTAGTGTACCCTCAGAACTCAAAATCCCAAGGCACTTTCTTAGAAACTCTCCGTTTTGTTTATATGTTGAACAGTGGAGGGGAACTGGAAACGGAAGTGGAGCAGTGAGACCTGAGATTGTGTTTTTGTAAGGATATAAAGAGAGGTTCATTTGCAATTCCAGGGACATTTTTTTGGAATAATCAGCCATGTTGTGTTGTGAACACAACAAGACAACACCAATGCGTACAAACTGAATCCTTACTATCAAAGCAAACAGCACAAAAACTTTCCACTATATGACTTCTTCTGTTATCCACAATTCTACTTTCTCAATGATTCCCATTTTTGTTGCTTTCCTTCTTGTTGTTTCTTCCTCTCTTGGCCCTGTCCTGCCTTTTCCATCGCTACCAGATTCCGGTCACCAGCAACTGGCGAACCACACTTTAAACACTGCTAAAGATATTCAGAAGCTAAGGAGAGTCCACGCTTATCTCAAGAAGATAAACAAGCCTGCTGTCAAGACCATTCAGGCATCTTCTTTGTATCTTTCAGTCAGTCTTTGATTCGTCAGCTTGATGATTATTAGATTATATGACTTTGATTTCTTCGTTTGTTGCTGCAGAGTCCAGATGGTGATATCATAGATTGTGTTCCATCTCACCTTCAACCTGCTTTTGATCACCCTGAGCTTCGGGGGCAGAAGCCATTGGTAAAGTTTCTGTTTTAGATAGGGACATGAATGCATTAAGTTTCAAGACATTATAGTTTAGTCATTAGTGTCGATGAGCACAAACCAAACACTAATGGAAACCTGATTTGGACAGGATCCACCGGCGAGGCCGAGAGGTCATAACTCTACCGAAGCAGGCTCCAAAAGCTACCAGCTTTGGACAGACACAGGTGAATCCTGCCCCAAAGGGACTGTTCCAATCAGAAGGACAACTGAGAAAGACATTCTGAGAACAAGTTCAGTTAGAAGATATGGAAGAAGAAGAAGATATGTACGGAGAGACTCCACAGGCAGCGGCCATGAGGTTAGTGCCTTCAACTTTAGCTCACATGGAGCAATAGAAGCACCTAAAGAACTTGAAAATGATTTTGGTTCCAGAAAAACATATTTTCTTGCATTCTGTCCAAGTGTTTTCTGTGAAGCTATGATTTTGTTGTATTCTGGTTTAGTAAACCAGGATTGAGATGAGTAGAGCAGTAGTAGTCTAGACAGTTTACCTTTTGTTTTTCTCTCATTGCAGCATGCAGTTGTGTTTGAGAATGGAGATCAATATTATGGAGCAAAGGCAAGCTTAAATGTATGGGCGCCTCATGTGACAAACGCATACGAGTTTAGCTTGTCGCAGATATGGATCATCTCTGGTTCTTTTGGCAATGATCTGAATACCATTGAAGCTGGTTGGCAGGCATGTCCCCAAACTTTTAGTACAGAAGATTCAGAAGCTTTGAATTGAGAAACCATTGGTAAAATTTCTTGTTGCTTAAATATAAGTTGCATATTCATGTTTCTTCAGGTTAGCCCTGAACAATATGGAGATAATCTCCCAAGGTTCTTCACATACTGGACAGTGAGTATAATGTCTAGCAATCTTCTTGTCTTTCAAAGTTCGAGAACAAGATTTAAAATCGAAAAAAATGGGAACCAACTGCTAATAAACTTTGAATTTACAGAGTGATGCATACCAAACCACAGGATGCTACAACTTGCTTTGCTCCGGATTTGTCCAAATAAACAACAAGATTGCTATTGGAGCAGCTATCTCTCCAAGGTCCTCCTACAATGGCAGACAGTTCGATATCAGCTTAATGGTTTGGAAGGTGAGTTCTTCCCGCCATTGTACAAAACCAAGTTATCGACAGAATCATCCTACAACATCCAACATATAAAAACTGTTGTTTTGTAGGATCCGAAACACGGACATTGGTGGTTAGAATTTGGATCGGGATTACTAGTGGGATACTGGCCTACATTTCTTTTCAGTCACTTGAGAAGCCATGCAAACATGGTACAATTCGGAGGAGAAATTGTGAACACCAGATCCTCAGGGTTTCACACATCCACACAAATGGGCAGTGGCCGTTTTGCCGGAGAAGGCTTCGGGAAAGCAGCTTATTTCAGGAACTTGCAGACTGTGGATTGGGATAATAATTTGGTTCCTTTGAAAAACCTTAGACTATTATCTGATCATTCAAATTGTTATGACATCAGACAAGGGAGAAACAATGTTTGGGGAACATACTTTTACTATGGAGGCCCTGGAAGGAATGTAAGATGTCCTTGAGTGTTTCAACTTCTTCTTTTTTCCTTTTTACCCCAATTTTTCTCTCAGGGTATTTAGTTTTCATCCCAGGTTGATTATTAGAATTTTTTCCCCTCTATCGGCCAATGTATATTTCGGGTCCCCTGGAAGGTCGATTTGCCCTCCCAAGTGGGGACTATATATATGTAAATTTTGGAGGGAAAATACAAAGTGTTAATGATACTATACGCTTTGTATTGGGCTGATCAGCTATGATGTCTTGGATATATGCATAATTTGAGCCCATTGGGGTTCACAAAATACAGATCAAGATTTTGTACAATTGAAATCCACATTTTTTTACAGCCATCCATACACGGAGAATGAGAATGGGGTTCACAAAATACAGATTGTTGTTTGAACCAATCCTACTAGTCTGGTAAACAAAAAAGATTAGTGTTGCATTCAGGATGAGCAGAAATAATAGATCAAGAAAAAGCCATGCCAGAGTCTCATCGAGATGAGTATTCGGAATTGCAAGTCGGCTTGTGAGGCTCTTCCTGTCCAATTTCCTTTAACAATGTGGCCACGTCTTTCATCGAGGGTCGATCTTCAGGGCGGTTGCTCGTACATAGCAATGAGATTCCTCTTTCTTCTTCTTCAAGTGATCTTTCACCCATTGGATTACATGTTGTTGGCCTTCTTCCAATGTTGGCTCTACGGGCTCTTTTCCCGTGAGTATCTCCAACAACACTACTCGAAGCTATACACATCGCTCTTTTCCGTGATCTTTAACATGCAACCATGCTCTGCACCAAGCCATTCAAAAACAAGTGTAAATCATTTCATTACATTATACAAAACGAGTAATTAATCAATTGTATCACGACGCAGACGTGGTCCGTAATGCAATGGAATTATCTAAAGTGAAACAAAGGCAAACTAGCACAACAGTCCAATCTAAATGAAACAATGGAATCATAGACTATTTTCAGAAACAGGGCACATGAAACTTAATTACCTGGTGCCATGTAACCGTACGAGCCTGCCTGCAACCTGCGGGTTGGCCGAAAACCAGCCACCATTTTCATCGTCAACCAATCTAGCCAGCCCAAAATCTGCCAACCGGGGCTCGTAACAATCGCCTAACAGGATGTTATGAGACTTCACGTCACGGTGTATGTAACGGGCCTATTTTATATTTGAGTAAAACTCACCGTTTTAATAGTAGTTTAAGTAAAACTACGTCGTTTTGTATTTGAGGGATAAAACCCTCATTGAGCTAGGCTTTTGGGAATCGATCAATTGAATGAAAAATATCTGGTCTTCCCCTTTCTTCTGCTTCTTCTCTTATCTTTGCTCTGTTCTATCTTCTTCCTTAATTAAAATTCTTATTCTTCAATTTGTGTTCTTACAGTGTAAGATAACATAGCGTAAAATAACATAGCGCCCAAAGCTTAATGGCTTTTTTTCTTTCGGCTTTCAAAGAGAGGTTTTTAGCAATTATAATGATATTAATCTTGTTTATCGTTTCTTTTTCTTCATCAGTATTTGGAATTGGACCTCCCAATTCCCATTCAAATAGGCAAAGGCCCTTTACACTTTTGGTATACATACCATCTTCCTTCCTGGACAAAACATTCTCCATCATTGGAAACAACGCACGCATGTTTTGGACACTAAAGTTTATATATATTTTTTATACAATACTGGGTTATACTTCATTAACAAGAAAATAATAATTGTTAATAACGTAGGAAAATGAATTTTTAAAAACTTTAAGAAATATTTTAGCGAGTGAAGGTCAAGATTCGAATCATAAAATTATAGTTATTCTTCATTAACAAGAAAATGTAATTGTTAATATCGTAAGAAACTATGTACCACGACTCTGCTCAATTCCTGTTTACATACCGGTGGACGATTTCAATATTGTATGGAACATGAGTAACCCTTCTTGGGTCATTTCCAATGGTTTCAACCTTTCCAATTGAACCATAGTCCCGATTCCAATAATGAGCCCATTTTAGGCCCATATAATATATTGTTTAATCCTAGAGTTTTGTCCACCTCACCGACGCTAATATTTTTAGGTTAAAGTTCAAAAATGGTCACCGAATTTTGATAAATTATTTAATTTAGTAACTAAATTTTTAATTGTTTCAATGTTACCATTAAACTTTTAGTTTTGTTTCAAATTGATCACTAGCCCGTTAAAGACTGTTAAAAGGGTGTTGTGGCAGTTAATTTTTTTTGTATAATAACACATTTAGTTTTTCATGTTTGCACATTCAAACAATTTAGTCCTAATTCGAAAAAATAATAAATTTAACCATCATTATTTACAAATTATTTCAATTTTACCTTATTTTAATTAAAAATAATTTAACCCTAGGCCCTAAAAAAGTCAAATTAAAAATAAGGCCAAATTAAAATAATTTATAAATAATGAGGGTTAAATTTATTATTTTATGAATTAGGACTAAATTATTTGATTGTGCAAATGTGGAGGAGTAAATGTGTTATTATACAAAATGTTTTAACTCCCACATCGCCCTTTTAACGGCTGTTAATGGGCCAGTGACCAATTTAGAGTAAACTAAAAATTTCATGGTAACATTGAAGTAATTAAAAGTTTAATTACTAAATTGAATAATGTATCAAAGTTCAGTGACCATTATAAACTTTACCTATGTTTTTAGGGTAAACTACATAGATGACCACTTAACTATGGAGTTGGTGTCAAAGTTCAAGTGTGTTATGTTCGAATCCCCTTATCCATATTTATTTCATTTTTCCCGCCATTAAAAATAAATGAAGACATGTAATATATTTCATACTCTTGAGATCCTAGTTCGTATCCTATTAGGCGCACTAAATGTGTAATTATAAAAAATTTTAACTGCCACATCAGCCTCCGTTAGTTTTTAACGGTAGGCAGCTTGATTGGAACCACTTAAACAGTTATGTGGTAAAATTGCCAAAATTAAAAGTATAATGGTCAAATTCACACCAACATCATAGTTAACTGGTCAATTGTGTAGTTTACCCTTATTTTTATTTGCTATTATATCTGTTCTGGCTACATGATTTTGCCCGCCTGCACCAACCTCTCCCTCCCCTTTTTCTCTGATGTTCAAATTCGACGCCCATATAACATACAAGATTCCTTTTTCCTCACTTAAATTATCTTTCAATTCAAAACAGGCGCTCTCTTTCGCTAATGGAGAGCCAAACAGAGCAATCTTCAAGGGCGAAAATGGAGTATCTGAGAACGATATGTGACAGAGAGATTTCAATCCAACAGCAGAGGATTGATTCTTCCACGGCCTCGTTCCATTCTTCTCTTAATTCCATCAAGGCCCCAGCACTGGATACTGCCCAAAATCACGGTCAGCAACCTTACTTCCTTTAGTTCCAGCTCTCTTTCACGCTCATACTTAAATCTGAGTGCAATCATGGTTCTGAGAAAAAAAACTAGGGTTCTGATAGTGAATTCCGGGGTTTTCTTGTTATGCTATGTTATACAGCTAAACTCGCAAAAATGAAAGCCAATTTAAGAGAAGCCGAGGATGAGCTTGTGAAGGTTTTAGCGGGTAATTGCTCCCTTCTGTTTTGAACTTTCTTTTTAGTTTTTGGGGTTTGAATTCTAGCAATTTGTTATGAGTTGGAAATAACAAGTTGTGCGAGTTTTTTTAATGTTCTTTTACAATGCTGCTGTATAGCGAAGACCCGTGAAGAGGCAAAGCAGATGGCAATGAGGTACTCGATATCTGCTGTAAAAACTAGAGTAGAAGAACTTGAACGAACTGCTCAATTTCAAAGGACTAGGAGGGATGAGTACGGAGCAATTATATCTCGACAATCTCTAGGTAATCATATACACACACTAGTGCCATGGACTGTATTTATGGTTCATGCATGTCTCGAATGGGTTGATATTTATGTTATTGATGTACCGGAGTTTTGCATTTCTTTTACCCTATAAAATTTAAATTATAGAGCTTCCGGTAATGCAAATTGTCACTGTTATTTCGGTGGTGATGTGGGACTAGATGATTGAGAATATTTATGGTTCATACATTGTGATATTGAATTATTGATGAAACAAATTAACTATGAAGCACAGGTACTTCAATCTAATGCCGTACCACGTACCCGACTTGTCTCCGTACTGGCGACATATTGGGTATGGCTTGGGTACTACCCAGTATTTCATCTTCCTATTTTTTCTTATTCTTCTATTATCCCACTTATTATGACTTTTTCTTGTTTCTTTTCGATACTATTTTGCTCACATGAATCAACTATAAGTATATAACTAAGTGTGATGGCATACTCACATGTTTTTTGTATGACTTTTTATTTTTACATTTTACTAGAATATAAAATTTATTGTATATTTGTCCTACCCTAACCATACTCGTACCCTGTAATTTTGGAAATTGCCATTTCTCGTCCCCGTACCTGTATCTGAATCCGTATCAGTGCAACATAGCAAATTAATATATGTTGCTGTGGACATATTGCCACGCCGATTGTATTGCTAAGTCTCCATTTCTTGTTGAACTTGCTTATTTTCCTTTCCTTTCAACAGAAGTTTGTACCTGCACACTTGTACAGTTGTACTGTTTGTATCTGTGTACTATTTCTCATGCCATGTAGTGGGTAGTTTGAATCTGTACTGCCTATGGTTGGCGAGGAATTGTAAGGTGTCAGGAGGCTTGCTTAAGCAAATATTTTGGATCAACACGCAATTTATATGGTCCAATAAATCTGTTCCTAGCAAATGAGTAACAAGAAAACTTATTCTTATGCCTAATTTGCTTGGATATATGTATTTTTTTGCTTCTATTTTCTGCTATTTAGTGAACAATTGTTGAGTTATTTACTCTTTTCGGTACAATACGTTCTATGTAAATTATTAATTATTTCCACAACTTCATTTCGCAAGGGTCTCTTCTAATTTACTGTTTATTCCGTGCTTTTTTTATTTTTATTTTTATTTTCTCTCTTTGGTGTTATCCATAGCTTTGTCAAAAACTGAAGAGGATGCAGAACATGAAAGAGAGGAAAAAGGAGAAATTCAAGAAGCTATTTCATGGTACAATCGGGTTCTCGGTTTTCAGATAGAAGGTGGTCATGGTAATTGACATTGTTAGGTTGCATTGCATGACCTTTTGAGCCCCCTTGCTGCCCCTGTTATTTTCTTACCGGCTCTTTTGTTTATCCAGGGGTGAAATTTACGTTCAATGATATTAACTTAAAAATTCCAAAGCAAGAATATTCTTTTACCATTCGTCATGCAAATGATGCCTACTCCTGTAAGTAATTTCCTTCTGCAGTGTTAGCTACATTCCAAAATGGTATATGTTCTAACATATTTTTTTCTTCCCTATGATGTTAAGTATTGGACTGCAACCCACACTTGAATGGCATTAAAGAGTTGATTAATGAGTTGAACAGCACAAATGACTTATTCAGCTTTGTTAGAATCATGAGAGAAAAGTTTCAAGAAGCAGCAGCACTTGGTATGATTTCATTGTATTCTTTTCACCCTGCATACTGGATGCTTAAATTTGGCACTCCTCAGTTTCAAGGATATGATTCCATCTGTTGGTTCTGTTATTGTTTGTAATTTAAGAAGCTATTATTTAGATTCTTCCCATGTGGTTCCTCCAATATGAGTTTGGACTCGATTGTTCTTCATAAAGTTCTTCCACCATTAATGTCTCATCAGGATTGCAGCCTCAGTCCACAAGTTCTCATCAGGATTGTTCCACAATCTCTATGTCTGGTCCAGCTTTATCAGTTTCAACTGATAGAAGTGAATCTTCTGCCAAGAAAAATGAGCACCACATCCCACTTCGAGATGTACATAGGCAATTTAAGAAAGTCAGCCATGGAAGTAAATCTCCAGCAAAGGTAAACGAAAATCAAATTATTGATGGGGTATTCCATAAACATCCCAAGAAAGTAGCGAAATCAGATATTCTATCACCAGTTCACCGCTCCACTCATCTTAAGGAAGTAGCCAAATCAGATATCTTATCACCGGTTGTTCATCGCTCCCCTCAGCTTAAGGAAGTAGCAAAACCAAATCTTTTATCATTGGTTGTTCGTCGGTCCCCTCGTCTTAAGGTATTATATCCCAACTTGCATGTTTTCTGCCTGTCTTGGACTGTTTACAGAAAGTAGCACACACACATTTATATCTGTCTTCCAGTTTATCAGTAGAATGTTGTTTTCTTTGAAGAGTTCAACCGATATCTGGCGATAGTAGCCAAAAAGAAAGGGATGGAGATTGAGCTTTGAGCTCTCGAGCTTGGCCTGGTTTGTTCCTGGCCTTGCAAATAATCTGCTAGCATACCTAGCAGATTTTCATGCTTGTCGGTTTAAAGTCTCACATACTGTTTTCCAGGAACTTCTGTCTTGGAAAAATGTTCAGCACTTGGTTTTCATCCTTCTAAGTTGGAGATGCATATTTATTTATAGAACGAAGTGAGTTGCTTTTTGTAATAACTCTCATGCTTTCTTAGCTCCCTAGGCAAGGATCGAGTTCATGAATTATGAAGGTTAGGTATTTGTACTATATAACCTTAGGATCTCGGGCCAAGGCTTTTGTACAAGCGATGAATTTGTACGGCTTATATATAATGTTATTGGTTCAACTACAAGATTCATGGTGAGGAATTTTTCTAATTTGAGATATTGGAATATATGACAGGCTAAGAAATGAAGCTAAAGTGGAGGCTGCATCGTTGCATCGAATTTCCGATTTTGTGCTGATTTAAAGGTGTAAGCTGATGTTATAATTTTGGTAACATGCATGATGTATCATAGAACTTGGTTGTAAGCGATTGAAGTGCGATTTGACCTTGATGTGTTTGTATCATTACCTCATTATAGAAATGAAGCTACCGGAGATGATTAGCTGAGCTGATTTAAAGGTCTAAATGCTGATGGGCAAAAGACCTCAGATTGTCCATTTTATGTTTTCTGCATTTTCTTTCAAGTTCTTAGGATGCAAGTAATCAGCCTGCTGCAGTATTTGCGCTTTCTTTCACTTATAAAAGAATATATTTTCTTGGCAGATTTAGTTGTTTTACTGAAAAATAATATTTATTTTGTGTCCTTATTTTCGACAAAGATTCATGGCACTTTATAAAAGCATACAAGCGTACGCATCAACTACTTAGCGAGCAATTTACTCGACAGTAATACGTATAACACAAAGCAATCAATTTCCTATTTTAACAAATGCATCTTTTCGTTTACAGTGATGGCAATCAAATTATAACGCAAGCTGAAAAAACCCTTGTTACAAACAAATAAAAAAAGGTCAATCAATTAGTCTTTGTAGTTATTTATATAATATTCGAGTCTAAAAATGTTATTCTAATTTTAAAATATAATTAAAATTTATGAGATTAGAAAAACAATATAATTTTTTACTAAAAAAATATTTGTTAACTTATTGTTCAAAATTAAAATTTACCTTATCAAGTCGAATACCAATAGTTATATAAAATATCTATTAATTAATTGAGTCTTTTGATTTTTTATATTTGTGTTTTTATATATTAACACAATTTTCAATTGATCGATAGAACTTAGAGTTACAAGTTAGAGTACAAAAATTACAATATAACCAATTAAAATGTCATGAAAATATTTAAGTTACTATATTCTTTTAATAAGAAGGGAAAACTATACCGGTGGTCCCCTAACTATGTCTGTCTTCCTACTTTGGTCCCACAACTTTGTTTTTCGGCAAAAGAGTCCCTTCCGTCACATAGTTTTCCTATTTTGGTCCCCGACGTTAAATAACTAACGGTTTTGCTGACGTGGCATTTTTTAATATTTTTGGTCCCCTAACTATGTCACATAGTTTTCCTATTTTGGTCCCCTAACTATGTCTGTCTTCCTATTTTGGTCCCCGACTTTGATTAAAAAAATATTAAAAAATGCCATGTCAGCCTTAAAAAATATAAAAAAATGCCACGTCAGCAAAACCGTTAGTTATTTAACGTCGGGGACCAAAATAGGAAAACTATGTGACAGAAGGGACTCTTTTGCCGAAAAACAAAATTGTGGGACCAAAGTAGGAAGACAGACATAGTTAGGGGACCACCGGTGTAGTTTTCCCTAATAAGAAAACCCAAAATAAATCTTCAAGGAGTATTTTTCAATTAAAAAAAATTACTATTTACTTTTTATAATATATTTGTAGGTGTACCAATTTCCACTATATAAAGTGGCTTTCACTCTCAGCCTCTTCTCATATATGTTTTCGAAGCAACACTCTTTTTCTCTGCGTAGTAGTGACTGGTGACTGGAGGAGTGGTATTCGTACGTCTCCTACTCCCCTTTGTTTATTTTATATTTAAAAATGTTTGCTATGATATTGTATTCTTTTTTCAACATTATGAGTCGATAAGCGGTTTTCCGGCGGCGGTTTTCAGTCAAAACTTGTACGCCTTTCGGTATTTCTTCTTTATCGTTGATGGATCTACTTTCTTTGGCTTGGTTTCTGTCGATTTCTCTCTCTTTTTTACTGATCTTACTTCACCCGTTTTTATTTTGTCTACAGTTTCTTAGATCTCCGTTTTATGCTTTCTCTCATCTAGGGTTTGATGCGATCTTAAGGGTTTTCATGTTGTTTTTTGCTATATTTTTGTTAGGGTTTCTGTTTTGTAGTTTCACTATGTTTTGTTTTGTTAATTTTGGTTGAAAATGGGTTTTAGGTTTTCATTGAGGAGCAAATATTTTTAGGTTTGTAAACACGCTTGCTGTTGTAGCAATTGCTTTCACCTCACTCTTTGCCATCTACTCTTTTATGTATGCGAATCTCATTTTTGTATTTTTCTTCTGTTACAGTTATTATCATCATGGTTAGGAAGAAGAGAACTGACGCTCCTTCTGGTGGAGGTGAGGGCTCTCAGTCCCATGACGCTGGTGGTGGCAGTGGTCATGGTCCTCAACGTTCTCCTCAACAACAAGGGGGAGGTTACTCGGGTGGGAGAGGTTGGGCTCCACAGTCCCAGCAAGGAGGTCGTGGAGGAGGTTATGGTACTGGTGGTCGAGGTAGAGGACCTGCTGATTACCACCAAGGTAGAGGAAGGGGTGAGTATGCTGGAGGACCTGCTGATTACCACCAAGGTAGAGGAAGGGGTGAGTATGTTGGAGGGCCTACTGATTACCACCAAGGTAGAGGAAGGGGAGGCCGTGGGGGATATGGTGGTGGTCGAGTCAGTGGTGGCCGTGGTGGAGGACCTTACCCTGGTGGACCATCTCGACCACCTGTTCCCGAGCTGCACCAAGCAACCCAACCTTTTCAAGTTGAGGTGACCCCCCAGTCTGCTCCATCTGAGTCAGGTTCATCATCCAGGCCACCTGAGCAGGCACCACCGGTAGAGCATCTGCAGCAGCTTTCCATCCAGGAAGAAGCCAGCCAAGCAATGCAGCCAGTCGCTCCATCAAGCAAGTCACTGAGATTTCCTCTTAGACCTGGAAAAGGTTCCACTGGCATAAGGTGTATAGTCAAAGCTAATCATTTTTTTGCTGAATTGCCAGATAAAGACTTGCACCAATATGATGTGAGTGCTTCTATCACTAGCCTTTTGTGTTTTTTGTTTGTGTTTGCCTTTGCCTTTACCTGCAGATTCTTGATTGTCGTTGTCAATGGAAATAGGTTACTATAACACCGGAGGTGGCATCACGAGGAGTGAACCGTGCTGTCATGGCACAGCTGGTGAAATTATACAAAGAGTCACATCTTGGAAAGCGCCTTCCTGCTTATGATGGCCGGAAGAGTCTATACACTGCCGGGCCCCTCCCTTTTGTATCCAAGGAGTTTAAGATTACCCTTACTGATGATGATGATGGTTCTGGAATGCAAAGGTTGTTGCCTGCGTCTTATTTTCATTATCATTAATTTGTGCATGTATTTATTTGTTGTTGTGTTACTTCTCTTTGAAGGGGAGAAATTATATCCTTATCATCTTACTCATAGGATCTGAGATTATAAACTTGAAATGTTTTTTGGGGCTTGGAAAGTCAAGGTTGCATTTGGTTTCAGAAAACATTGCCCATTACATTTTCATTTCAAGAGTAAAAACGTGTTTGGTGACTGAAATTGAAAGCATCGACTAGATAGCAAAAATGAAAAATTGTTTTTGAATACGAAACAAGAAAAGAAAAATGTTTTCATACGATATGGGTTTTCTAGGAAAGAGAAAGCAATATCCGTTACTCAGAAAATAGTTTTGATCTTCCTCTTAGATTTTATTGGTGCAGGAGAACATAAAGAGAAAATTATTGAATGGGATTGGACTTTGATTTTTTTTACATATATATTCCGTCACTTATTTTGTTCTTGATGCTTGATGCAGAAGAGAGCGAGATTTTAAAGTTGTTATCAAATTAGCAGCACGTGCTGATCTACACCATCTTGGACTCTTTTTGCAAGGGAAGCAAGCTGATGCACCTCAGGAAGCCCTTCAGGTTCTTGACATTGTTCTTCGTGAACTACCCACTACTAGGTACTGCATTTTGGTTATTTTTTTGCAGATATGTTTACCATACAATGCTTATAATTTCCAAATTTTGATGTGTGAAAGTAATGGATAATAATAATTGCAGGTACTGTCCTGTTGGTCGTTCATTTTACTCAGCTGACCTGGGGAGAAGGCAGCCTTTGGGCGAGGGATTAGAAAGTTGGCGTGGGTTTTACCAAAGCATTCGTCCTACACAGATGGGACTGTCGCTGAATATTGGTACTATTTTCCTTTGGTCTAATTTGCATGTCTTGGTGGTTTATAAATGTAACATTGTGCACGCATTTTATGTCTGTGCCTTAATCTAACATGCTCTTATGTTGACAATTTCTGATGGACAGATATGTCTTCAACTGCTTTCATTGAGCCGTTGCCCGTTATTGATTTTGTAACGCAATTGCTAAACCGTGACGTTTCTAGACCCCTATCTGATTCTGATCGTGTGAAGGTTGGATTTTCTTAAATTTTCTCATTTGAAATATCATTACTAATTATGTTTGTCATCTTTATTTATCGTTTATTCTTGGTAAACCTGCTTATTTTCTGACAACTATTATTTGGCCTTGTATTTTACTTTTGCCATTTTTTTTGTTTATTGTTTCTTCTTGGTAAACCATCATTCCATGTTTATTGTATTTTTTGATTAAATAGATCAAAAAGGCTCTTAGAGGAGTCAAAGTGGAAGTTACACACCGTGGCAACATGAGAAGAAAATATCGTATATCTGGTTTAACATCACAAGCAACTAGAGAGCTGACGTGAGTATACTATTATTCTATTATGTATTATCCTTTTGACAATCTTTGCCGTTGTAATGTAAATCATGTGCAGTATTTATTTCTCCTCTTTGTGTACAGAAAAATGTTTTATTTGTTTCAACTTAAAAGTTTTCTTTTACAAACTAGAATGCGAGGACAATCAATAATATTGTTAAAGATACACCCTTTTCTGGTCCTGTGCTGATAAATTACAGCATTTATCTACGTGTCAGATGCCCTGGTCACTTGTTATATGGTGTGATTCTTCTCTAACTGGCATTATTTTTTATAGTTTTCCTGTAGATGAAAGAGGTACAATGAAATCTGTTGTGGAGTACTTTCACGAAACTTATGGTTTTGTCATTCAACATACCCAATGGCCATGTCTACAAGTTGGGAACCAACAGAGACCAAATTATTTGCCAATGGAGGTAAATCATGCTCCACTCTCCTTTTGACCGTGCGGGTATTTAATGTATGGATATGTGCTAATGGCTTGTGATTCACATAGGTGTGCAAAATTGTAGAGGGTCAGCGGTACTCCAAGAGATTGAATGAGAGACAGATTACTGCATTGCTGAAGGTCACCTGCCAGCGCCCTCAGGAAAGGGAATTCGATATTATGAAGGTATGAATGTCACCTGCATTGTCTCTCAAGTCTTTCTCTTTTTTTTTTCATTTGATGGATTGATATGAAACTTTTGTATAAATGTCACCTGCAAGATTGTCTTTTTTATCTTCATCTGTAGGTTGCATGTGAACAAATTGCTCAACATTTGCATCAAAGTTATTAAAATGTTTCTCTTCTTTATTCTTTATCTGTGGTTTGCATGTGAACAAATTGCTTAACATTTACATCAAAGCTATGTGAAATGTTTCTCTTGTTTTTTCTTTATATGTTGTTTGCATGTGAACAAATTGCCTGTAAAAATAATATTAATTGTCCGTGCCCAACTGTTATCTCAAGGTGAAATGTTCAGTGCATTAAGTTCATATGTTGGACAAATTGTCAAATGTCTTGGTGATATGTAACTGTTGGGATAATTTCTTATGTTCCTTTTTAGACGGTGGAACACAATGCTTATCATGAAGATCCTTATGCGAAGGAATTTGGAATCAAAATTAGCGAGAAGCTTGCTTCAGTTGAAGCACGTGTTCTTCCCGCACCACGGGTAAGTTAATATCATATACTTCTTTCTTTAATTTTGTGGTTCCTTCCTCATTTTGATTTTATGATTGTGATTTCTGTTCTCCATGTAGCTTAAATATCATGACACAGGTAGAGAGAAGGATTGCCTGCCTCAGGTTGGGCAATGGAATATGATGAATAAGGTATCTTTTACAGTTCTGAAGTGATATAATGTACACGTTTTATTGTTGAATATTTGGTCTCACTATGTATTTGATCAAACTATCCTTACATATGCCTAATTTATGGAAGGAATAGATGAATAATTTGGTTATATCTATGTGAGAAGGAAAGGAATTTTGTGATTCGTAAAATTTGTAAAAAAGGAATAAGTTTGTTTAATTGCATGTGCAGAGTTTCAGAATTGAGATGGCACAAAAGTGTTTGAAAATATGAAACCTAGCGCTACTTCAAAGAAAAGGTTAATTGGTGATATAGTCGAGAAAATTTAGGTTAACATTTTATGGTAGTTTGAGGGAAGGTAGAAAGATTCACCAGAAAAGAAGGGTGATTTTGGTCGGAATATATGCCTGAACAACGTTTAATTTAATTTCATTTACCATTTTAAACTTAGGCCGAATGCATTTGTAGTTCCATAATTATTTTACATGATGTTTGTAGTAAGAAGGGAGTACTTTCTTATTGTGCAAAGTATTCAGTGAACAATGAACTAAATTTGTTAATTTTAGGCTTTTACAATTGGTCAAGTTGAACTTCAAAAGTTAGTTGAAAGAGATAGAACTTCATGACTGGCTCACTCCATTATATATTTGATGATTTTGATTTTTTGTTGTTGATCATGAAGGGTTTTTAAGATTTATCATAAAATTTTGTAATTTATAATGGCTTTATGGTAAATGTCATCTATCAAGTTTGTCCATTCTTGGTTAAGCATTTGTCCACATTCTATTGTGATGTTATGGCATTTTTATTTTGTTTTCCATCCAAGCGATTCTATGTGCCATATGTACATTTGAGTGAGTGTAATGGCAGGTGCATTAAGTTCATATGCCGTGCCTGGAATGCTTGCATGTGAAATGTTGTGCATTCTCTGAATTTTTATCATCTTGTTGTAGAAAATGGTAAATGGGGGGACTGTAAACAACTGGATCTGCATAAATTTCTCCCGACAAGTACAGGATAGTGCTGCACGAGGGTTTTGTTATGAACTTGCCCAAATGTGTTATATCTCTGGCATGGTAAGAGAGTTGCGCTGATCTGAGATGTCTGTCTTTGCGATCTCAGTTCATTGTTGTTGAATTGTTTTTATTTTGAAAGAATTCCTTGTAAAATTATTGTTTGTATCATTTGCAGGCTTTCTCTCCTGAACCAGTGCTTCCTGCTATTAGTGCTCGTCCTGAGCAGGTTGAGAAGGTTTTGAAAACACGGTATCATGATGCCATGGTTAAACTTCAGCCCCAGAACAAAGAGCTAGACCTGCTTATTGTTATCCTTCCTGATAATAATGGTTCTCTTTATGGTATGAATTTTCTAGTCTGAAATTTCTCGTTTCTTTTAAAATGATCTAAAACCTTCCTCTGATTCTTTCTATTTCCTTTGCAGGTGATTTGAAAAGGATTTGTGAGACTGATCTTGGTATTGTTTCTCAGTGTTGTTTGACCAAACATGTATTTAAGGGGAGTAAACAATATATGGCCAATGTGGCACTGAAAATTAATGTCAAGGTTGGTGGGAGGAATACAGTTCTTGTTGATGCAATATCACGAAAAATTCCTCTTGTTAGTGACCGACCAACTATAATTTTTGGTGCTGATGTGACCCATCCTCACCCTGGGGAGGATTCAAGCCCATCTATTGCAGCTGTATGCCTTTTTATCTGCTTTTGATGCTTGTGTTTTATTTGCTAGATTTCATCATTTGAAATTTTAATTACAAATGTAAATCATTCAGGTTGTTGCCTCCCAAGATTGGCCTGAGGTTACAAAGTATGCTGGTCTGGTTTGTGCTCAAGCTCATCGTCAGGAGCTCATTCAGGATTTATACAAGACGTGGCAAGATCCTGTAAGGGGCAATGTTTCTGGTGGCATGATCAAGTATGGTTTCGACATGTGCTTTTAACTTGAAGTTCACCTTTTCATAGGTTTCAACTGCGGGTTGATTTTGTTCCTCCTTTTGTTCTTTTGTAATACAGGGAGCTTCTAATATCTTTCCGAAGAGCTACTGGACAGAAGCCACAGCGCATCATATTCTACAGGTTTTATCAAGCTGCATTTATTCTCTCGTACTCCATTTTCTCTTGGTTTTATTAATTTATTTTTAATTTCTATATGCAGGGATGGGGTTAGTGAAGGTCAGTTTTATCAAGTTTTGTTATACGAACTTGATGCTATTCGTAAGGTTAGACCCCTTCTGTTGACTATATTGCAACCATAATTTTGTACATCAATTTGTAGTGTCAAAGCTCTGCTTCTCATTCACATGCCTTTTATTTTAATGTCAGGCATGTGCCTCTTTGGAGCCAAATTATCAGCCTCCTGTTACATTTGTTGTTGTGCAAAAACGACATCATACGAGGTTGTTTGCTAACAATTATAATGATCGTCGTTCTGTGGACAGGAGTGGGAATATTTTGCCTGGTAAGTACCACTCCCTCATAATTTATTATGATTTCATAACCGAGGCATAATCTATTATTTTTGTCCTGTATGTATTTTCAGGCACAGTGGTTGACTCCAAAATTTGTCATCCAACGGAGTTTGACTTCTACTTATGCAGTCATGCTGGGATTCAGGTTTTGATTTGCTTCATTTCTACAGTCGAATGTTTATCTTTGTGTTCTCTTTGATAGTATATGTTTCTAATATTTTATCCACCTTGGTAAACAGGGAACCAGCCGTCCAGCTCATTACCATGTGCTATGGGATGAGAACAAGTTTACAGCTGATGCCTTGCAATCTCTTACGAACAATCTCTGCTATACGTATGTTCTATCCCTGATCTTTATGATTTCAGTTTCGATGTTTCCATCTTTGCTTAGATGAATGTTGTTCACTGCCTTCGTAGATGGAGGTTGTAATATGAGTTGCTATCTCAAATTATTTTCACTTGTTGCAGATATGCGAGATGCACACGTTCAGTGTCAATAGGTTAGTTCTTGTTTGGCTTGATCCAAATACAAATGCGTGTTCTGTAAACTAGTTTGTGCCCCCTCCCCCCGTTTCTTTCTTTTTTATTCTTTGAGTGATTAACGGCCTAGAAACTAATAAATCTGCAGTCCCCCCTGCGTACTATGCTCATCTTGCTGCATTCCGAGCTCGTTTTTACATGGAACCAGAGACCTCGGACAGTGGATCAATGACGAGTGGCACAGTTGCAGGGCGTGGGGGTGCTGGTGGACGAAGCACAAGAGGACCCAGTGCTAGTGCTGCTGTGAGGCCTCTGCCTGCCCTCAAGGAAAATGTCAAAAGGGTTATGTTTTATTGTTAGGGAGTTTAAATGGCATTGAACTAAAAACTTATTGTCCCTCGGTACTTTAAGCTTTATTTGTGTTTACTTTTGTTGACTGCTAAACTTATGTTAATTCGGAGACTTTTGTTGACTTGTATTGTGTTTGATGCCTCCTTTGCGAATCACGCGTGATTTGTTTTGCTTTTAACCTATGACATAAGAAATGTGAAGTTTGATTTGGATGTGAGCATATTGTATTAAGTTTTGGCTATTTAAACGTCATCTGAAACATGGTGTGCTACTCGAATTGGTCCCTCCGGTCATTCATATACAGTTTGTTACCACAGGAAAATACTGCTTAGATTTGTATTTGCTATGCTTTTATACATGTTTAGGACAGGCTACTGAATTTAAGAGAAGTATCAAATATTTACAAAGTGGGCGTTCCCTATCATGGTTTTTTGTATATGGGGGAAACTATGCCCGGTAGAAAAACAAGCTATTTCCAGAGGCACAAGCAATCAAGTAAGCGCCAGGATGCCATGCGAGATGTTGCAGCTTAGAACTTGGGAATTCGTTGGGTAGGTTTGTGTTTTCGTGTCCTGTTGAACAATCAAAATGAGGAAGTAGCTGAATGGAGAGCAAATAAAATAAGAAAGCACAAGCATTTGGGAGGTCAATTGACAATAGGCATACCTTGTCTGTGAAATCCGCGACTGAGAGACGATCTTCTTGCCCTTGGAAGAGGCTTCCTACTTTTAATAATTAGAAAGATAGAAAGATAGTAGAAGATTACAAAGTTGAGTCGGAAAGAAGAGTAACAGAGGCTTAACCTGGTTGGGTGTTTGGTAGCTTGTATTGTAGCCTCCTCTTCACCCCCAACGCCATGAGAGAAGATACGTAAGAGATTGCTGAGTGGAAAAAAAAGAAGAAAAGATGTAATTTGGTAAAAGCATTTGAGATGAGTAATATGTGGAGAAGTACCTATAAGATCCAGTTGCAAAATGAAGTCCATCTCCACTGACGCAGCACTCAAATTTATCAAATATGGAGTCATTATTATACAAATCGCACAACTGCATCACAAATTAATCATTAACCTTCAGGATCAATTACTATATTCAAGTATGTCAGACTTGGTTTCAAGACAAATGCCAAAACAAAGTTAGCATCATATGTGCATGCCTTAGTGTGTGAATGGATTAAATGAAACAGGTCTAGTTGGAAGGATACGCACTTACCTTTGGGCGTAAGTGTTCATGAATCTTGAATGTTGCAACTGGTGAAGAATCCATTTTAACATCCCATACCTGAACAAAAAATACTCATGATTTCTTACAACAAAGAATTTCATAATGAGTAATGCTCAGTCTAAGTTAGGTACCTTAAGGTTCATATAGTCACGGCTTAAGATGTGCCGTCCATCAACCGAAAACTTTATATCAGATATGGAAGCAACAATCTCAGTAAGGAATGACCGTGACCCACGCCATTCTTCATCCTGAAATCTGTATAATAGAAAACCAAAGATTATGAGTATTAGAAAGAGTAACTGAAGTCATTGGTCATGATAAGAAATGCAAGAAAGAGGACCCACAACTCACATCATTGAATTGTAATCACATAATGCTGATTGTCGCATGTCAACTAGACGAATAAAACCTCTTGAGCTGCCATATGCAAGTAGGTTACAATGAGTTGGATGGAATTCAGCTGACGTTATGACCTCTGAACAAAAGTTCACAAGATTGATAAGAAATGGATTAAAAACAGTCGGATAAAACAGGGTCTTAGTCATAAGTCAAAGTCAATTGCATTGGAACTACAAGTCTACAACTGATAAGGTAGCTTCGCAACTAGGCAGATCTTAACTTTGATTCAACCAACTAGGAATGAGAAATATACAGTACTCACCAATCTTACCGGTTACCTCCTCTCACTATATATAACTCATTCATAACAAAAGTAAATTCACTACTTTTAGCTACAAATTGTATAGAAAACAATGAAATTAAAAAATAAAAAACATATTATATAATAAGAAAGAAACACAACAATAACTACCATTACCAGTAAGATCCTCCATATTTGATGGCTTCATGTCAACGATATTAAATGACTGGTCAGTGACTTCGACGTTCCACAAGTTTATCCTAAGATCATCTGCAGATATAAATGTCTCGCCATCGCTGCAAAAGGGTTATGAAACAATATTATCCCTTAGATGCAGCAAAAAGTCCTGAACTTTTGATTATATACTTTGTGAATGCCCCAAAACACAGTTCTGTCTGAGTTCCGAAACACATTTGTCTGCAAGAACTACAAATATAGAAGAAAGTGCAAATTTCTATCTCTGTTGAAAAAGGAAAAACCAAAAAAGCACGGATAAAATTTCTTGATGGAGGATTTACCTGTTATTTGAAATTGAATTTATATTAAAATCATGAGCATGAGCATACACCTTTCTACATCTTGCATAAGCAGTGTCTTCATAGTTGGCAATCTAGTAACATAACAAGCCAGTAAATAACCTTTCATACCAAGCAAACCAAAACAGTACCTCTAAATGATCTCTGCCCTAGTCCACTCAATACTTGTACACACCTTAGAGTGCAATTCTTGAGATGGGAGAGTATTGTTAGCTACATTCTCTTCCCATTCTAGGTATTTGCCATTAGCAAGAGATGGTATGTCTTGCTCATTCAAAAAACTCCTTTCAGCCAGAAGAGCATTTTCTGAAGAGACAAATTGATGAGGAAAATCCATTTCCATGGCTTTCTTCACCTTTCGATCCTTTACCTGACAAGAAAATTTCTTTAAAATTTTGCATTGCAGTGCATCTCACGTAAAGCAAAATGGAAGAGCAAGTTATCAGAAGTCATATGAACCCACACCTTCCACAGTTTAATTGTCTTATCGTTCGTTGAAAGGATAAAGAGTGATCCATTGAGACTTGCACACCATTTTAGTTTGTTGATCTTCTCTTCAATCTCCAGACTCTTCAAATAGTCGAACTATAAAAAGGCAAATGCAATCAGGTACCGGTACCTACAAAAGGATACATTTTGATAACATGATAAGTAAGCATAAAGCATACCTCAGGTTCATGACTCTGAAATTCAGTTTTATATCGATATTCAGGATGGTTTAAAGGGACATAATCCAACTGCTCCAGTTGATTTCGGGAATACTGCTGCTCGGCCGTCTATGAAGCAATTGTAAAAGAATATCATAAAACAACCAATACAGCTGCAATGCAAGCCTAAAACATAACAGACATTAAACGTATTACAATTTACAAAGACAAATAAGGATCTTTTTTTCTTTCTTTCTTTTGGATAAAGCGTCTCCATTTGAGTATTACTTTGGCCAATTGCTTTTTGGTATTTACATTTCTACACTCCCAAAAGTTCTTAAAAGTAAAAGAAAGCAAAAGAGCACCATTTTTTGAACTAGGATAAAGTAAAATCATGCGTTTTCTTAGTCAAAAAAGAAGAACTTTTCTTTATTGAACTAGGTATTCACTTTTTGCTCTCAGCTTTCTCCATTAGAAATCGAAAAAAAAAACTAAGCTTAGGTTAATGTATTGAAGATGAAGTTGCGATAAAAGTGAGAAATTCTCACATCTTTTCTATCTGATGTCTCGAAGATCACAATCCGACCGCCTCGATCTCCAACAGCAACGTAATTACCAGTCTTGTCAAATTCAACCGCCGATATTATATCAGCTGAAAGAAAAGATAAACACCTCTACTCTTCAAATTTGAATTTGAACAAATAATGAAGATTGCTCATCAGGAGCAGTGGAACAAAGAGAGAAGAGCTGACCATCTTGAATTTCGTCATCGGGGTTTCTTTGGCCGAAGACTTGAGAGAACTTCCACTCGAGAGGAGAAGCGCGAGTGGAAGGCTGGCGCGTGGTTGAGTTCATGCTAACTTCCTTCCTCGGTCCTCAAACGGTGCCGTTTCCGTCCATCTTGTTGGAACAAAACTCAGATAAGCAGGAGGCGAGAAGAAGAATGAATTATTGGGAATAGAGGAGGTTGGGTGTTGCTTCAGTTTGTTCTAGACTCCAGTTTTCTCGTGCCTGAATACGTGGTGTGGATTCTCCGCACTCACCAATTCTTAATTCTTTGTCTCTACTATATTTTTATATTGATAAAGTATAATTGGAAATGACTGTTTTTTTTAGCATATTGGTTCTTGTAGAGTAACTGGTGTTTTCAAGGTTCAAACCTATCATAGCTCTCTAATTCTTAAAACCCGTCTCTTCAACATTGTAACAATAATGTCAATGGAAACAATATTAATTGAGTTAATACTCAGTAATTAATTTTTTAAATGCTAAGTCAAATTCGAACCAAAAAAAGCAATTTTTATTAGATATGGTTCCAATGAAACATCAGACCAGACAAAAGAAACATCAACATACAGAAAATCTGAGTCCCATCAAATTGCAAGCAAATCAAAAGATAAATCCAAATAAACACGAAGTAGTTAAAAATCAACACATCGGCTTTTTCCTTGAAAGAATGCAGATTAAGAGAGTAGAATCAAGTCAAGACTAGGGAACATAATATGTATATATAAATTGCGAAAGGTTAATGGAGAAATTTGTGGATCATTCATGGGCGGCAGTGAGCTTTGCACATATGTCGGCAGTCATAGACGCAAGGTCCACCACAATGAAGGGGGCAATCCAACCTCATCCCTCTGCACCTTGTTCTAACCATGCACTCAGCAAACTCTCCTACCCTATAATCCTCCTTGTTCAAAACTCTCTTCCTATGCCCTTCATCTCTTCCTCTTCCTTTGCCTGGTTTTTTCTCTCCACATCCCCATTTATACCAACCTCCACCCCCTCCTCCCCACCCCCATCCCCCACCTCCACCGCCGCCACCTCCTCCTCCACCTCCACCTCCACCCCATCCCCAACCAAAACTTCCACCACCGCCACCTCCTCCACCCCCACCCCCACCCCCTCCACCACCGCCACCACCTCCACCACGCCCAACTCTATTCTTGTTGTTGAGCACTACCTGAGTGGAACTTGTATTACTTACTTCCACATTGTCCTTTCCAGGGGGAAGATTGAGATGAACCGAGCGTGAGGAAGAGTTGGTATTGCCTTGAGGTTGAGCAGCTGTGCCATTTACCAACTCATCACCTTTCAGCCTATCAACTGCCACTGCTACAAAAAGGACAACCCAAAACCCTTTTTCAAATGTCCTCATCCTTCGATCTCTACTAAGATGCAACCGTTGCCTCAACATGCCTGACGCCCTCACCTAGTATATATATATATATATATATACACTCGGGTTACATTAAAACTTATTACACCTATATTGGGTCCCACTTGACCCCAGATCCAAGGAAAACCCAAAACAACCAACTGCTACCGCTGTCTTCCAATAAGTAGTTAAAAATTGAGATGCCTTAGGACAGACTTTGTCCCCACTTGGCCACTTGCAACAGCAAATTGCAATGTGCATAGCGCATGCAGGAAGCCTCAGAATTTACCCTCGCCCACTTGCACATGTCAGGCTTATTCATTTCAACAGTTTTATAACATTCATATGCTGGAAACGCATAGCCAAAAACCATCCTGCCAAATTAAAACTAAAAGATTAATCTCAAGAAAGGGAATAAAATAATACTAAAATGAGAAATAGATTAATAGAATCAATTGAAAGGTAAAACATACACAAGTCCTCTGGTAAGAAAGGATCCAATCATTTTGTTTATTTCCTGGCAAAGAGAAAACTCACAGGAGTTAAAAGTCAGCATCAAAACCAACATTATAAATCCAAGAAAACAAGAACAGTCATGCATATGCTAATCGAAGCAAAATATCAGCCCCGGTGACAATTTATCCATCTTTCAGCCCCTATCATATCCATTTTTCTCCGGCTTTTGGGGCTTTGCAAGTTTTGTTTGAGGTAAGTTCATTCTTGGGAACAATATCCGTGACACAGGAACCTCTTCCGTGCTAACTGATAAGGACGTTTTTTCCTAAATAAAGCATAGCAATACATTAAGAGGGATTCAGAAAAAGAACAAACTTAATCACAAGGGAGCACGACTAACAATAGAATGAATCTCCATTGTACAGACATCTTCATGTTGGCTGACTTGTACACCAGTTTCATTTTGGACCGAACAAAGGTCATTGAGGGAACATTGCAAAATTCTGGAACAAATCGGCAGAAAGAATAAATTTTTAATAACATAATTCTGTATTTGTATTTCAGCTCTGCATATGTGATCAGGAGCAAACTCAAAATTTGGCGGTGTACCTCTTGCAAATTTCATTATTGAAGTTGAACATCCTTATTATCTCTATAGGATATGGTGTCCCTCCAAGATAAGTACCGCGTACACTACCTGTACCTGTGACCAAAAAAATAGAACTTCAGGTCAGATAAGCTTTAAAAATGTATTTCAAATACTGTGTTGATCATTGATGGTTGAAAACGAAAACATTTAAAAACTTTGAACTCAAAAAGAACACAAAAGGTACCTAAAATACCACTATTTTACTACAAGGTCACACTGGCCTTATTCATCACAGGTCTTGTTGTTTCACATACAATTATCAAATGCCTCTAGGGAATAAAATTTGTTTCGTACCTCCTAAACGCTCAGCTACAGCACCAGTAACAAGTCCACCAACCATATCCACTACAAGGACATCTGAGTTTGCAGTGACGTTAGCCATTGAAAGCAGCAGAGATAAAGCATCCACTCGCAAAAATCTGACCCAATCCGCGCCGGATATTTCTTGAAGTATGCCTCACATATACTGATGCAAAAGTAGCAAAATGCAAGTCAGCAAGGAGAAAGACAAAAACCATTTAAAAACCACATCCCACGAAAGCATCTCGAGTAAAGAATCACAGAGATAGTACCTTCTAGAAAAAGGTCTTCTAAGAAGTACTCTGGGTGCATATTTCTTTTGCTTCTTAATCCTATATTTTTCTTACAGATGCTTAGATTTCCGTTTCAGTCTTCTTTTGCTCTTTTACCAGTCTACCAAACCTGTTTATACTCAAGATTGCTAACCATTAATAAATGTCCTGAGGAATAAACTAACCTGGGAGAAGTGCGTTTTCTTTTCGAAAGTTGCACTGTTAGCAATGAGAGCATCAACAATTTCATTCCCCGTTGCCCCCTGTCTGCATCATAAGCGGAAAAGCAACTAGTGAAAATTCGTGTACACACACGAGGCCTATAAAAACGCACAAAAAGACGAAGATGTTAACCTCCGCATTGCATCTATATCTTCACCGGTGAGGCTTTGGGCTTGATTATTATCAACTATTGCTCGGTTGTCACGGGATTCTTCTTGTAACTGACATCCTTATTCATCTTGAACATTATTCTCTGCAAATAAAAGCGTCAAATAAGGATAATCTAGATTCTAGAATTACCTTGCATCAATTAAGCAGCAAAATGACGTTTTTTATGAAAGGAAGAAAGAAAACAAACCTTCTGTAGGCGGAACAAAGCGGGAAAGGTAAGGCTTTTCCTTCCCGCTTTCAACTTGAAACAAAGACCCAAAGGGGCATCCAATCAACGGTTGCAAAGAATATGTCTTATTACCAATTTTCAAGTTCCTGAAACAGTTACATTAACCAATTAAACAGCGTAAGTTTTAAAATTTGATAATCAGTAAAATAGAGCTTACGAGCCGGCAGAGAGACGAGGCGATCGCCGTCGTTTATGTCGAGCAATACGCTGCAACCTTCCCAGGTTACTCTAGGATTTAGAACAGGAGCCGATTCAGGTTTACTTTCGGACTTGTTAAATCCTTAATTGAACAAAGATCTGCTCTTTTATTCCGCCGAGTGTCGAAAAGAATAAAATTTACAGACGATAATCTGAAGAAGAACTTCAAGTTTGGGTTTTGTAAAACATAATCCATGACCATCTATCACTTCCAACTCTCCCCAAAGAGGATAAAACCTTAACGTTGTTTGTTCAAAAAACGTTTAGGGTTCAAGTAAAAGTTTAAAATAAAACCGCGACAGAGAAAGCGAGGGATTCTCTGTTTATCTTGGATCTGAATCCTTGGGTTAAGCCCAAACCATAGCAAAAAGGACCAACAAACAGGGTCCATATTATCAGTCTTGGACTTTCTATTTTGGATTGGGCGCGAGCTACTCGGGCTCGGGCTCGGCTCGAAACCTTAACAAATCGAACTTTTATGCAACCAGTTACAATGTTTTTTTAAAAAATATAGATACTTTCGAGCCATATTACAACCGGTTACATTACTTTTTAAAAAAGTATCGATACTTTTAAAAAAGTATAGATACTTTCGAAAGTATCAACAAAATAAGTAATTTACTCAAAAAGTATAGATATTTTCCAAGGCCCCATTAGCTTAAACTTTAATAACATAATAGGTGCTACCTAATATGTTGACAATATTATCAACAAAATAAGTAATTTTACCTATTTTGTTATGTTTAATCGGTCACGTCGTATATTAGCCGTTTATTAACCGCCTCACAGCAGAACTGCCCTCAGTTTCCTTAGAAATTTAAAAACCATAATTAAAATGCTATTGTCACTATCCAACTAAACATTTATGTGGTGGCGTAGGAGAGTTGATGGACATAATTAATCTTGTAAATTTGTTTCACCAACAGTTTTGATTACATCAACAAACACCCACAAAAGGAGATTTATCTTTACTAAATCATCGACCTCTTATGATCATAGAATGCAAAACAACATAAAAGAAGTAGATGAAAATCGTGTCATAAGGTAAAAGAATCGTATCACAAAAATAAACCAACAAACGTTGTATGATGTGCAAAAATGTATACTCTTATAAGCAAAGGACATTGTTATTAGGAACATTTAATATGATTTGAATGAGAATATGTTGAGTAAAAAATTGAATTTAAAATGTCTTAAAAGTTGGGTCTTAATTGACAAATGTATTTAACTGGTTGGTTAAAGATATTTATTCCTGTATATAAGAATAACATAAAACAAATTGGGTTAAATGATTCTTTTATACTCTAACCTTAGATAAATAGTATTATTTTATTCATCTAAAAAGTACCACAAATTCAAATAACCATCACAACACCACCATATCAAGTATCAACAACTGAAAGAAATATACTCTAACATCTCATCTGAAGTCTCCTATTAACATTTTTACATCAAAATTAAACATAGATAATTAATTACTTAATCCTATAGCAGAAGATTAAATAATTATATACTAGATTATTGAATTAAACTGTTGCCAATATTTAGCATGTTAATGTGTATATATAGTATATACTTTAAATATAAACATATAAAACAATAGTTTTAAAAGATAAACAAAATTGCAAGGAAACAAACATTTATGAAAAATCAAGCAAACATTTATGAAAACCATACATTCGACCATCTCTTGCATTTTAAAGAAAACCTCCCGCTTAAGACGGATCGATAGCAACATCAGATTTCTCTGGTTTGTAAGAAAAAGAGGAAGAAGAAGAGAATTCCAGGTTGCTGCAACCGCCACGAAGGAAATGCCAGGGCCGGGACCGCACCTCATGTACGCAATGAGCTCTGGCATAGCTCTGACGCACCTAACCAAGGGGCGTTTCACGCCGCACCACACCCTCACGTACGCTCTCAACGCCTTCTTCGGCCCAGACATGGGCTCCTTCTCGGAATGGCTGAGCGCCACTTTCTTTGACGACAATTCCGTTGTCTCGTCTTTAGCCGACGAAATCCACCACCCTTTTTATTACGTGGTGATTCTGGGGTTTCCTTTATGCGTTTTCTACTCTTGGCTATCAAGCGAATTGGTGCGAACCAGGATAATTGATTATGGCTATGGGGTGAGTCAAGTTTGTATTTTTGGTAGGCTTGTTTCATTGATTTGGCTAGGCATTTTCATGTGTGAATTTTATGTTGCAGGTGCCACTTTCAAGGTTGCAGGCCTTGTTCTTGATAGCAGCTGGTTCATTATCCCACTTTTTCCTTGACCACTTATTTGAGGTAAAATTCTTTACGAGGGATGGAATTAATATAAGATTGAGGTTAGGGTTAGGGTTAGGGACGAGAATAGAAACTTTGAACTTTTGTTTTACGTATATATACAGGAAAATGGTCACACGAAAATGTATACTTGGATAATGAGCACCGGTTGGTGGATAAACCGAGCACCTGTCAACCCAGATGCTGTCATAGTAGTTGGCTTCTTATGCATTTGTTTAATCGGCGGCTTCATCTACATCAACAGGTGCTTAATTATTTCTCAAAATACTTATTTACTACTATGTTTTCATCCATTACAAATTAGTGTCGTATTGTTTGCAGTTCAAAGTTGAGAAAATCTAGTAGCAGAAAACAATCATTTGAATCAATGAAACTGATAGTGGTTATAGGAAGCCTGTACTGCTTATGGTGTGCAAGCCAGATATACTGGATGAGCCCTCGTCGGCCACCGGTTGGCGAAGAAGCCGATCTCGGAGTTCTCGTGTTTATGGCCATCTACTTTCTTCTTCCTCACTGGCTCTGCATTTTATCTATGAACCCTATGCATCTTCGCACACAGCGCTTCCCTGTATAGTTTGGATGGGATTATTTCACTCAATGTACTTTTGAGCTTCTTTGTACTATAGGATCCTAAATTAACCCCTTTATTCAAATTACTCAAATTGTACGAAAAGATGTGTAAAGATGTTGATAGATTTAAAACTATTTTGTTTGATAGAAATAGAATGGGAAAAAAAGAAATTTAGAGAATTAATGGTTCTCAGTTCTAATTAAATAATAATAATAGTAGTAGTAATTAATTAAGTGTTAAGGATTAAATCAAAGAGAAAAGGACATAAGTTGCGCGTGAGATTAGTCGGGAGGCGATTGGTCCACGTTTACGGCGAAAGTATTAAATCCATTCACCTTCCATCACTTTGTTTTTTAAAATCAGTTTTAGCTTTTGTCACACAACCACAAAAAACCTCAACTATAAGAATAGATATCTTCATTTTAATATAAGAATCTCCCAAGCTGTTGCTTTGCACGTACGACTTGGTATCTGAATCTCATCATTTATTCATTCATATTATTGTGCATGGGATAACGACATCTCACCATACGCTTTTGATTTTTATTTTTTCTCATCAAATTCCAAAGATTTATTAATTATTATTTCGTCCTTTTGTCCATCTCCAAACGGGAAACTTGTAGAATCGTTATTGGAGAAATATCTTTTGACCCGCAATACCACTCATAATTTTATAATTTCCTGCACGTAATGGAAACTATATATTTTTATCCTATTTCCTTCCTGACGTAATATGACACACACATATATATTTGAAGTTCAAATTATTGATTTGTATGTTCGCATCTTTAATTCGAGTAGGGTTAATAAACAATTTGATGTGATTATGTAATAGTATTTGTTTATTATATTTTTAATTATTTGATAAAAATATATCAAATATATAAATAATTCTAACCCAATTTTTTTTAAGAATACTAACATTTTTCTACTTTCATGATTATTATTATTATTATTTTATTACTAAACACAGTGCGTAGCTTTAACTGCCGACATGTCGATATTTAAGTTTCACATTGCTGTATGAAGCATACTGCTATTATTTTAAAACATGCAATAACAGTTGACCGAGCTGTCTGAAAATGGAAGGTACAGGTTATGATGATGGTTTTACGCTATCCAGATTGACATATTGTGTGCAATTTATCAAGTAATATTATATTGTTATGCTTTTGTCTTATGCTAATCATGATTTTCATCTATTAATATTGTTATTTAATTTCGTTTTAAAAAATATATTATTATTTAATCAACAAGCTTCCCTTCATTCGGCTGCAACCAACCACTCGGCAATAAGTCTTTGAAAGTTTGCTTTGAACATTCTGAAATACCCTGTTTCCTGGGTAACATGGCTTATTTTCATTGGCCCAAGTGTCCTTGGGCGGCGTTGTAGGCCCCACCAAGTGTCGTCGGTAAGCCAGCCGAGGCACTGTTTCTATACGAGCTCAAACCTAAATCCAAAGGCTAATTCAATTTTGGATTAATTCGATCGTACGCCCTCAAATTATGGACTAACATCCAAATTGAATGCTGTAGTCTAATTCTTTTAAGTACTGATATTATATCAATTAAAATTTTCTCTTTTCTATTAAATAAAAAAATATTATACTCTCAAAATAAATAGAGAAGTTCAAACTCATACAAAATATGACAATGTGAATATCCGTTGTCGCTCAACTAATTAATAAATTTCTCAATTAAATCTTTTTAATAGTTAAAACATTAGTTTAAACGTCAAATGTCAATTTATATATGACATGTCATATATAGAAAACACAAGTATAAAAACTAAAACACGTATGTATATGAACAAATTTATTTTGACGTGTTAAAAAACAACTCTCCAATTTTAATTACATTTTTAACAATAAAAGCTAAAATTATTCAACTTAATGCGCATATTTGATCGGTGTGTTCCAGATATGTTCTTATTATATCTAAATTAACATTTAATTTCTAAATACCAACAAGTGTTGGGTGCATTAATAAAGTACATTGCACCTCCAATGAGAGGACGTGAGTTTGAATTTTAGAGATAACATTGTTAGAAGGGACAAACTCGTACCCCAAACATAAACAGTAAAACAAACATGCATATAAAAAAACATTGCCTCTTCATTACACTATAAATTGCTTGGTTCTTTCAAATAAACAAATAGTAAATGATTTTATTAATTGAAATATTTTGAAATTTCGAGAAGAATTTAGAATTATGAAAATATTTGTTTGACGCGTTGTGAATCAGCCCTTCAATATTCAAGGTGGGCACCAAATCGAACCCAACCTGTCTTCTCCTAGTCAACTCCACAGCAGCAGCCAGTAGGCACTGTCATGTAATGCCTTATAACCTGCCACGTGTCCACCAAGATTTTCTCGTTATATCTTGGATTGTATTAACGGAAACCCCTCACAAAGTTTTCGGGTTTTATGCACGTAAAAAGAAACAAAATCCTCTCTTGTTCTTTTCTCTGCTCAATGATACAAACAACATTCGATCAAACTGAGCGCCGGATGTTTTCGTTTCCGGCTGTTCATCCTTGCGAAGCAGTTTCTCCGGTGACCCTTCTCCGCTCCTTGATCATTCTTTCTCAAAATATCAGTAATCACCAGTCAAAATCCTTCGCTACTCAAAGAAGGAATACCCGGGAAACGATTCGACAAATTGGGATACTTGTCGTGTTTTTCGAGGAGATTCATGATCGCGGTTTAGTTGTTCCTGAGTCGGCTGTGCTATGCTTCTCCGAGCTTCATCTTACTTTCCAGAAAATCCGGTTCTTGCTGGAGGATTGCTCGCGAGAAGGAGCAAGGCTATGGATTTTAATGAAGTCGGAGATGGTGGCCTCTCAATTTCGAGTGCTAATTAGAACTGTTGCTACGGCCCTTGATGTTTTGCCATTGGATTTGGTTGATGTTTGTGGCGAAGTGAAGGAATTAGTGGAGTTGGTAACGAAGCAGGCACGGAAGGCGAAAATCGAGGTTGATCCTGATGATGAAAGAGCCATGAGACGAGTTCTTTCGGTTTTGGATCGGTTCGAGAAGGGAATCGAGCCTGAATTTCAAATTTTGAAACGGATTCTTGATTATCTTGAGATCAAAACCTGGAGCGATTGCAACAAGGAAATCAGATTCCTTGAAGAACAATGCGTTGAAGGTGAAGAAAGAGAGGTACCATTTCTAAGTACTTTGCTTGGATTCATGTGTTACTGCCGGGGAAGGATTTTCGATACATTGGATGGTCAAAATGTCGACCAAACAGACGTACGATGCAACATGGAGATTCTCAGTTGCTTGAACCCTGAAGATTTTCGCTGTCCGATATCGCTGGAACTAATGATCGATCCGGTCACTGTCTCAACTGGACAGACATATGATCGGTCCTCCATACATAAATGGTTGAAAGCAGGGCATACCATTTGTCCCAAAACAGGGGAGAAACTAACTAGCACTGAGTTGGTCCCGAACACTAATCTCCGCAAGCTAATCCATCAGTTTTGTGCTGATCATGGTGTATCTCTGGCCAAAACGGGAAAGAAAAGCCGCGACATAACGAGGACGATCGTTCCCGGCAGTCCAGCAGCCGCGGAGGCAATGAAGTTTCTGTCTAAACTCCTAGGGAGAAAGCTGATTTTCGGACCCAGTGAGCAGAAAAACAAGGCTGCTTACGAGATTCGTTTGCTTGCGAAATCGAACATTTATAACAGGTCTTGCTTGATTGAAGCTGGAACCATCCCACCTCTTTTGAACCTCTTGTATTCTTTCAATAAGTCCATGCAAGAGAATGCAATTGGAGCTTTGTTGAAGCTTTCAAAGCATGCCAGTGGGAAGAAAGTGATGGTCGAAAGTGGGGGATTGAGGTCGATTGTTGCTGTTCTTAAGAGAGGAATGAGTTTGGAAGCAAGGCAAATAGCTGCTGCAACTATATTTTACCTCTCTTCAGTGAAGGGATACAGGAAATTGATTGGAGAAATGGATGAAGCAATCCCAGCACTTGTGGATCTCATCAAGGAAGGTACGCCATGTGGGAGAAAGAATGCAGTGGTAGCGCTGTTCGGCCTCGTTTTGTATCCTGGAAACCGTCAAAGGGCCATCGATTCCGGAACGGTCCCATTGCTCCTCGAGACTGTCGCTTCCTTGGACAAACACGAGCTCGTCACGGATTCGGTAGCGCTTCTCGCGACCTTGGCAGAGAGTTTCGACGGAACATTCGAGATTCTCCGGGCATCATCTTTGCCTCTAATAACAAGGATTTTGCAGACTTCAACATCTCAAGCGGCGAAGGAGCATTGTGTTTCCATCTTACTGTGTTGCTGTAACAACGGGGGCGATGAGGCCATCTCTGTATTGGCTAAGGATCCTTCGGTCATGAGCTCGCTGTACTCGCTTACGACAGATGGCACAGCTCAGGCAAGCAAGAAAGCTCGCTCACTGATTAAGATTCTTCACAAGTTCCATGAAACAAGCTCATCTGGACAAGGGTGTCAAGCATTTACACATGAACAATCAGTTCATGTCTGGTAGCAGTAATCAAGGATTCCTTTCATTTTCTCCATGTAAATATATACTTATAGTCGTTAAGATTTGAATTTCGAGACATTAGCTCAGTTTTTGCAGGAGCTAATGACTACATCTCTATCATTATCACAATTAGTTTTACTTTGAACTGGAAATTTTGTGTCATAATTCTTTTGTATCAAATATAAATAAAATAAGATTGTGTGGCAGATGCTTTGAATGAATTGCATTCCTTTGTACATTATACATCTTTTCTTATTGTTAGGGTCTTGTCTTCGTAGGACTTCTTAGTTAGACAAGCAGGCTCAAATGGCTGAACTCGAAACACAGGTGCCTCTATTTGTTAGTGTCGTTTCTCTCATTTTCTTTCCGCACGCCCTTTGATCTATAGAAATCCTAACCCACTAAGACTCGAAAAGGAAACCTTATTGGGAGCCGTCGGCAACAGAGCTGTAAGCCTGTAACAGCGGATATTAAAGCATTGGAAGCAAAGGTAAATTGACTTATTTGATATATAGTTCTTAAACTTGAGTTTCTTGCTGCATATGGAGCCTGTTTCGGTCTTGCAATGTTCACACCGGTCAAAATTTTGGCTTCAAACCCAATCCGAGTTGCCAATGTTTGATAACCAGAACTTTTAGAGATCTTTGTATTTGTATGCATGATGCAGGTGATATCTGTACTTAATACTATGCACATTGGTGAAAATGACTGAAGGTGAGGTCATCAGAGTCACCGGTTTCAAACCTGTGTTCCTTGCATCACCGGAAATATCGACAATGAGCATGTCATCATTCAATGGAAGTCCCTCTAATACGTCCATGGATGCCACTGTTCCTGTGCAAGACGGCCTGAATCATCCCCTATACCAGCTATTAATTGAACCATACGTTTGGATTGCTGCATAAACTTATTAAATTGAACCTTACAATCTATAAGCTAAATCAACTTTAATAATGCTGATTATTTAGCATCTAAAGAGTAATCGTATAAAAGAGAAAGTGCATGTAACTAAACTTGAATTCTAATGTAGATAAGTCTAGTGTATAAAGAGTGTTCTTACAGACAGGGATGAGGGGCCAGTCCACACCCAGACTGGCAAATATTAAAAAATACACATACATGGGGTTGGAACCCCCACAAAAAAATTAGAAGAGAAAATAACAAAGGAAACAGCTTTACAATCATTCAACAAAGTGGAACGTGGCTTAGCTTCTAACTCCACTTTTTCCTCTTGGCTTGGATCGGATTGTCGTTTTCCGTTTTCATTATAATACAAACTAGACTTGTTTAACTTTTTAAACAACAGTCTGGCAGTCTTTTTCTAATGCATTTAGGAGCAGTTCTTTAAGGCCCTCGATACCTCCGGAAGCAAAGGCAGCTCTGCTGTTGATCAATAGGAATCATTCCTCCACCTTTTGATGTGTCTATGGCTTCCAGCATCGAAACTACCTCGTCCATTTCAGGCCGCTTGTCGGGGTTTGCATCCCAACATCGTTTCATTACGTTTGCAAGAGAACTGGGGCAACATCTTGGTATCTCCGGTCTCAAATTCTGTGGTTTCAATGTAAGAATAATTAGCTACCATGTTAGTGAGGGTAAGAAACGAGCATGTATGGATATTGTCGGATAACATAAATTAGTGATGAAGGAGGAGGGAAAAGTTAATATACCTGACGAACCACAGCCGAGGTCACTTCAGCAAAACTAAGGTCAGGATATGGCATGTCACAACAATATATCTCCCACAAACATATCCCGAAACTGTACACATCACATTTCCTGTTATATGGGTTGCCATTGAGAACCTGAAAAGCTCTCCTCTTTAATGAGTAACTAATCATTTAAACCACAAATTTTTACTCTTTTCTTTCACTTTCAGTCTAATCAGCTGAACAATAAAGTCACAGATTCAGAACCAATACATCACTGAAATAGCTCCACAGCTAAAACTTCTCATCTGTATGAAAAATAGTAAAACTAAAATAACATTAACGTCCATACCTCCGGAGCCATGTAGCCAAGGGTTCCAGTCTCCCCAGTCATGTCATTGGGATTTGAAGCTTCCACACGAGCAACCCCGAAATCAGCAATTTTCACCGTACGTGTCTTGTCCAATAACATGTTCTCTGTCTTTACATCTCTGTGAACAATCTTCTGTGAATGAAGGTAACACAACCTACAAAATAATAGAACCCCCGTTTAAGTCTCTACTCTCAAGTTCGAGAAAATTATAAGGTGTATACTATATGATTGAGCAGTAAAAGAACCAGAATACAATAAAGAAAAGAAACTAGAAATAGGAAATGGGGGATATATGTGTGTGCTAAATTACCCTCTTGCAAGATCAAGGGCAAGTTGAACAACCACTTTGAAAGCCAATTTCCTTCTCCTGTTCTTTATAAGATAAGATTTCAGAGCACCTCCGGGAAGATATTCCACAACAACACAACACACACTATTTGGCAAGCCTATTTGGCCATTCTCGGTTTGTAACTGCAACCCTGATGAGCCCATTGTTGCCCCTATAAACTGGAAATCATAAACCGGAATTAGTAAGAATAAGAAACTACATAGAAGTTAAGCGACCACTAAAACAGTAAAGTTACAAGTTATGTGTCTCCTCAGATATATATTCACTTTGTTGGGAAGTTAATCTCCTCAAGCAACTCATTCATGGTTTTTTTCCCACTTGGGGCTGAAGGTGCTTGGAGTGTTTCAAGATGGTGCCAAAAACAGGTGAGGAAATTAACAGCAATGCTAATGAGCTTTGAGTCATGGTTGCAAAAGAAAATCTTCAACCACAAATGTCATCACGAATAATAGTAAAAGGGAAAAAAGCAGTCCTTCTTAACTAGAAATTGACCTTAGTAACATTGGGATGCTCAAGTTTATGCCAGACAGCAACTTCTTGTGAAAAGGCTGCCCTTAGCGCGGTAATCTCAGCTTCCGTCCTGTGGCCCTCCTCACCCCAGTCGAGAAGCTTCACTGAACATGTAAACCCATTGTAGTAAAACAAACAAGCTTGGTAATAAGATCGAAATCAATCAATGAAATAGATCTTATGTTGGCTGGAAGTAGAGACTATCTCTAATTACCATAACCAGTAAATAATAGGACAGTGTAGATCACATGAAAGTTCATTATAACAACAAATTTTTTTATCCAAGTTGTTGATGGAACAAAGAAATTCAACTCAAACCCGTGTAGAATCACGGACTCCATAAGACTTCCATAATAGTCAAATGCCGAAAGAAGACCAGAATTATACTTCGTGAATGAGGATCCAAATGAATAACCCATAAAAACAGAGCAACACGGAAGCTAATGAACCATGAAATGAAGGGACTCGAAGCAACAATTACGAGAATCCAAAATTGCACCAAAAACTAGCGTAAACCTCGGTAGAAAAAAATGCAGATCATCTGAGTAGCAATCTAAGCCAATTCGTTTAAAAGGATCCAAGAAAAACAATAATAAAGAAAAGGGGTTATTTTAGAATCTGACCAGCAACATCCAGATCGTCATAGATGCCACGGTGAACAGTGCCAAAGGTACCGCGTGCAATGACGGATTTGATGATGAGCTTGGAAGGGTCGATCTCCCACTCCAGTCTCTCCCTTGTGGCCAAAGTTGCAGGGTTGTCGGAGTTACTCCGAGCAAGCTTGAGCTTTCCATCAGCAGCAGCAACATGATCACCGCCAGCGCCACCATCACCACCGGCATCATCTTTCTTGCCCTTGCTGTTGTCGCTAGTCCAAACCCTGTTGAGATGCTTCTCGAGCTGCTCATCTAAACTCTTGAGATCAATCTGATCTGCTCTCACAAACCCATCACTGCCTTCCTTCATATTCATCGAAAAGGCTGGAACTTTATGCAGAAAATCAGTTTGGTTGGTGATGGGAATCCAAAAGAGAGACTTGCGTTGCTTTTCAGTCGATGTTGTTTGATGCGGAAGGAGGAAGAAGAAGAAGAAGAGAAAGAGGGAGTTTGCTCCAAAACCAAACGCAATAATCCATGTGGGCACATGGAATTGCCTGAACACAACGTGTAACTGACCCACTACGGTCTCCTCTTCTTACTCCTTCAATGTTTCAAATTCCTCCCCCACTGTTCCTTTTCCAACATAAAAAATTCACACCAGTCAAAAAGTATGTTCTTTTTCAGTAATTGTATTTTTAAAATGAGGATAAAAAGTTGGGTATTTTAAAAAAAAAATATGTGACTAATTCTTTAGAGTAATTAGTTAGGTTTTGCATAAATAGAAAATAAAATATTTTAATTTTATAATTATTAAAATAATTTTATTTTTTTTTACCAACAACTGGTTAATTTAGTGCGAATGGAGCTGAAAAAATTATCCGTTTATTTTATAGAAAAAATATATATAGCTTGTTTTTAAATGACTAATTAAAAAATGTGAATGACTTGATATAAAGTTTAAGTTGAGTTGATTTATATTAGATTTTTAGAGTGGTATTAAATAAATTTAGGAAATATGTATATGAGCCCACAAGGTATTTGTGTCTATTACTTGCATGTGTAGCTTTGTATAAAATTTGTTATGTAGTCCTTCACAATTGTCGGTCCAAATATATAGACGAATTTTGTCCATTTCCATTCTTTAGCTTTTTTTTTATTATTATCACCGCCAATCATTTATGTACCTTAACGTCCAATGTCCTTGTACCACTCGCACCATGTGATGCAAATTTACACGTTCTCTGACCACTTGCTGCATTCTATACTACTATTCCTTATTTCGATAATTGATAAATGTGATAGCTTGATAAATATAATCACTTCATTACGACTGACAGGCTAATAGAACATACTATTATAATCATAATGACGCATGCTAATAGACATATTCACTTTACTAATAAATATTTTAAATATAAAAAATCAAATTTATTAAATTATGACCAAATTAATTGAATATATATGTTTTAAAAATTAAAATTATTATTATACCAAACCGTTTATTTCAGTATTAACGAAAAAGGTGATCTAATTATCACAAAATTTTATTAAACTACTAAAATTGTTATTTTTTAGAAGAAAGTGAATTGTTTTTAACTAAACTTATAATTAAGCAATTAAATTATTGCTTTTAGAAGTAGTAAAAAGGCAGGAAATCATCTTGGACCAGCCACGTATACAATGGGTATGGATATATCCGAATTCCAAAGTGTATCTGTTCCACTTCTACCCGGCCATATTATCCATTCATCCCGACCTCCCTCCCCAATTCCGCACACGGTTGAATTGAAACCCACAACTCTCAAACAAAGAGAAAACGGAAAACTCCACTCATACTAAGACACAGCAGATTCACTTCCTGTCTTCTGAGAAGACAAAGATGATTGTGAGCAACCATGTATGTGGTGTCGGGCAATCAATTTCAGTTCCTCAGCTAAAACCCTTTTGTTGTATTGATTTCACGCCCAACAAGTCATCCAATTTGAATTGGAGTCTTGCTGCTGCTCAAGACAGGCCATTTTTGAGATACCAATCCAAGAACTCGTCTTGGCGTTGCTGCTGCAACAACAACCCCGCCAACAGCCAGCCCCAGGCCATCACTTCTTCTGAATGGGATTGGAATCGATGGAGCCGCCATTTCTCTGAGATTGAACAGGCTGAGAGCTATGCATCTGTTCTCAAGGTAATTCCTTTTGGGTTCTTTCATCCCCTCCTTTTCCTATGTGGGTTTTTACTTTTTAATTCATTGAATATTCATAGTTACTAGGTAGTTCCAGTTTCCATCTTTAGTCACCCATTTCATGTTTCTCTCTAGTCTCGATTTCGTTTTTTCTTGTTCAACTTGTGTCCCCATGTAGGTTTCACCCCCTTCTATCTTCTTTTTCACCCATGGAAGAAGAGGAGGGGGGATTTGAACCCTGCTCTCTATCCAAGGTGTATAATCATCAAAAACTATATTTATATGTCATGTAAAGAAGATTTGAAATTTATCTGCTATTGACATTGAAGTGCTATAAACTAAGTGGTCATTCTTTGCGTGTGAGTATAGTGCAGTATCATATAGAATATAAGTCATCTAATTTACATTTAATTTTGGTTTGTTTGTACTTTGAATTTTTACATATATAATTCAATTGTATTACTTATGTTATATATGTTTATATGTCATGCGCCTATATGTGTACTTCATATGTGGGTGTGTATAAATGTATGTCTGATTGAATGCTCCGCCTTGTAGTTCCAACTTGAAGATGCAATAGATAAGGAAGACTTTGTAGAAGCTGCAAAGTTGAAGTTGGCTATTGCGGAGGTTTCTTCAAAGGACAGTGTAGCTGAAATCATGTCTCGGTTGAAGGTTAGAGCTTGTATAATCTATAATGAACAACGTGCTATTATGTTTTGGCCTTTACTGGAATCTGTTGCTTATCTTCAGAATGCCATAGATGAAGAGCGGTACCATGATGCTTCGCGGTTGTCTAGACTTACAGGAAGTGGATTGGTAATTTCTTTGGTTGCTACTAACATGTATGTTGGGCTGTGTTCCTTCTAGTGAATACTGAATAGCCTAAAAATTGTCAAGTGTCCTGGATTTCCAGTATTGAGGAAGTCATTGTTTAGGTTCTACTATTATTCTTTTTCTAACAATCTTTCTTGTCATTGTTGCACTGCTATAAGACTAACAATAGAAAGCTCATCAATATTAGGTTCTTGAGAAAATTATTTTATGAATGGACACAACAATAACTTGCAAGCATCATATCTGTTTTAGTCTTCAGAGGTGTTCCCCTTTAATATTTAAAGCAATCACTGAAATGAAAATTTAACATCTGTAAGAGTGAATGACCATGAAGGTATTTGCACGATGATATTTTAAATGAATGGCGAGGAATAATGAGTTTCTTTTTATCTCAGGGTCTTGCATAATTATAAAATGTTCTAGCATTCCTCTCTTTCTTCGGGTAATTATGACCTCAAATAGGAAACTTAAAATTCGATGGTTAGCTTCTATAAATATTTACTGATAAGTTGTATGGTTTGTTACGATGCATCTTTAAGTTATGGTCAAATAGATTCCTTAAGAACACATTTCTTATTAAGATATGTTCTTCCTTATGGTGTCAATGCTTTGCATTGTCTGTTGGTTGCTGAAATTTTTGCAACTCAGCACAATCAATGGAGCTCCTACCAGCCTGTAAAACCAGACCTTTAGAAGATCTCTCTCTCTCTGCTGTTAATCAAAGTTATGTTATTTCTGTCGGGCAGGTGGGCTGGTGGGTAGGCCACTCAAAGGACTCTGACGATCCATTTGGTAGATTAGTGCACATAACACCCGGTGTAGGTAGATTTGTTGCTAGGAGTTACAGTCCAAGGTGAGAAACATCTCTCTTCAACTAATGTTCTTTGTACTGTTAATTTATTGATAATTGTTAATTACTGATTGCATGCAGGCAGTTGGTCAATGCATCACCTGGAACTCCATTATTTGAGATTTTTGTTGTTAAAGAAGACGAAGAAACATATCTTATGCAGGTGAAATACTAATTGCCTTAAGTATTCTAGCTTGATGCATTATCAATTTTTATATGCTGGAATTTTGTAGACCGTATATTGTAGGATAAAATTTTCAAAATTTGTGTGCATATATATTTCATATATTGGACTTAGTTGAGGAATTTTTCCTTGGTCTGTATGATCACATCTACTCTGTCTGGATGAATAGATTTTGAGATTTTCTCGTCTATGATAATTTTTTCACCCTTGTTATCCCTGATCCAGAAAGCTAATCTACCATGTGTACTACCTTCATACAATGAGTTCAGAGGCATTTTATAAGATTATACAGTTAATTGATTCTATTATTTTTGGTGTGTGTGGAGGGGGGGTGTCATTAATATGTTCAAAATTTGGCGAACTCAGTGTACTTATTGATACCATGAGTATGGTTAAATGGCGCTTACGGTTTGTTTAGTTTGTATGGCTCTGTGCTGGTTGATATGAGTTGAAATCCTTTGGCATCTCCTCTTCTGTCTTCTACCTGCTTTAATGGCATGAACTGGTATTATCATGTCTGGAGAGATCTCGAGTCTTAGATAGGGTAATCCATTTCAAATCTGAAATTCCATTGGATGAGAGTTCAGCAGTTGCTAGGCTAATGTTTGTGATTATTGAAGTCAATAGACAGGTTGTGGGGTTAAGTAAACGGTTGGCACCAATGCTGCTCTTAACTAAAAATGGTGGTAATAATAATCACTCTCTCTTTGGGGGGGCGTTGAAGGAAAGGAAAGGAAAATAATAATTTGTTTTCCATCCTACATTTTCAGTTACGTAGTCATGAATATTCTCTTTCATTGGGCTTCCTTGCTTACCTTTTCCACAAACACCACTTCTGAACTGCTTTTGAATAAGGTCTGTATTGCATGTTACTTTCTCTGTTTCACGCCATAAATCAGCTTTGGGTGTGTGTGTTTTTTTCCAGTAACTAATGTTATTGTTATTCCTGTGTAAATTTGGCACATCATTTTTTTTTTCATTTTATAAAGCTGTAAGCTTGTTTCTGCTTGCGCGCACACACACAAGTGCTCTAGAGCCTTCTAATTCATTTATGGAAGATGCTTCTAAGGTGCATATGCTGCAGGTAGTTTATTTGCAGCGTGTAAAAGGAAGTTCTACGAATAGTACGAGTTCACCGTCCAAGCCTACAAAAACTCCATCCACTTCTGAAGTTGAGAATGCGTCTGTTATAGATGTTCAAGGGAATGATGAAGCAAAGGCTGAAAGAAGTGATGAGAAGGGAATAAATATTGAGGGAGCAACTGAGGAAGGGATTAAAAGTGTGATAAATTTTCTTAAAAATAAAATTCCTGGATTGAAAGTCAAAGTCATGAATGTTGATGTTTCTGAGGAGGTAATAGTTAATGATTCTGTGGAGGAATTGATACAAGAAGATGATGACAAAACAGCTGCCAGTGAGGATTTTGAAGATGAAACTAATGATTTGGAAGAGATTCAGCCTGATGGAGTTGCTCTGGGGCAGGGTGGCAATCTTGCAGATGACAGAAATGATTTGGATATGAAGCTTTTTATAGGTGGACTTGTCCATAAAAATGAGGACACTCCTACTAAGGATGAGTATATTCGTCTTCCAGCTGATATGAAGGACTTGGAGAGAGATTCTTTTCTGCTACATGTTCCCAAGAGGAGTTTAGATAGTGATACTGGAGAAAGCAAAGCATCCAAGGTGAAAATTGCAGCTATTGCAGCTCAAGGTGTTTCTGAGCTTATGCCTCCAGATGTTGCAAAGGCATTCTGGGGTTCAGATAAGGCTTCTTCTAAGGTGAGATTTAAATTTAAACCACTGGGTTCAGATAATTAACATTATGATTTAAATAGTATACCGACATTCTTCTCATTGGTGCTATCAAAGGCCACTTTTAGTGGGATAAGCATAACATAACTGAAACACTTCCAGATGTTTGATTATAATGACTCTTTCAAGTTATAAAAGCCAGACATCCTTTTCCTTATGTGGGTCGTATGACACTTATTAAGTTATATGTAGTTGTCATGCCCCCTATTGAGTGCTGATGAAGTGATGAGTAGCTGCTTTATCGCCACTTTGTGCCATTTTAGAGATAGGACGAAATGGTGTTTTGAGGTCTAATATATTTTCTTTAAATAATGGATGCTGTGTATAGGTTGACGCTTGATAACTGAGTTTGATAAGTATATGACTAACTGTTAATGTTATTTTAGGTTTCTAGAGATGTGCGCGAAATTGTCAAACTTGCTGTTAGTCAGGCACAGAGGCGGAGCAGATTATCCGAGCATACAATTTTCAACCGAATTAGCAGTGACAATGGCAATTTGGACCGATTTGAGGGTGGCTATTCTTATGGTATCTTTTGTCCTTCCTCCACACGCTAAGCATCATTGATTGATACCAGCTGATTGAACTGCAGGCCTCTATGTTGGTGCATTTGGTCCTTATGGAACTGAAGTAGTTCAACTGAGGCGTAAATATGGTCGCTGGAGTGATGCAGATGATGAATCTTCAGATGTTGAGTTCTTTGAGTATGTTGAAGCTGTGAAGCTTACCGGAGATCTCAATGTTCCAGCTGGCCAGGTTATTTTTCATTTTATCGTACCTTAGATAAGTCTATTTATAGTTGCCCTGCTTATTTCTAGGACGAGAGTGTGCTAATTTTATGCTGTAATGTTGTTGATAGAACATGCCTGGGGTAATCTATATGCTTTTACAATTTTAGGTTACTTTCCGTGCCAAAATTGGAAGAGAGAGCCGCCTCCCAAACCGTGGGTTGTATCCAGCTGAGTTAGGAGTGGTAATTACTCTCTTTTTTCTCTCTTTCTGGTTGTATGTTTCCATTACTATCTAAATGGTTTTACGGTACATGTTGCCAGTGATTTTGTCACTGTGGAAACAAGCAGATCCTATTAAGCTGGAACTCTCATTTGTCATTTACAAAATGCATGAAACCTGGAAGATTAATAATTTAGTAATAGGAACTTTGAAGCTGTATGAAATGAAATAAATAGATTGTCATCCCATGACTGCAGAAGCAACATTAATCGTACTGTCGCTGATTCAGACGAAAATATGTGCCCTGTTATTGAATTCTTCCATTTTTCTGCATGGGTTGCATTGTGAGAGCAATGCTATATGGTGTTGACTTTGTTGTAAGCTTTTGGCCAAAATATCTCCGCTACATCGTTCATATAAATTGGACTTTATTCAGAACCACAAATAGGTTAACATTAATTTGGACTCTTAAGTCTTAAGACATCTAATTCATGGGAAAACCTAAAAACACAGGTTGCATGTTACAAAGGTCAGGGAAGAATAGCAGAATTTGGTTTCCGTAATCCACGATGGGTTGAGGGTGAACTTCTCCAACTTAATGGCAAGGTAACATAATGTTCGGGACTTTGTATTAATAAATTTGATGTGGCTTGCAACTGAAATTATTTTGTTGAATTGAAAGAAAATCCCTGTGGATGGCCGTATGCAGGGCATTGGACCCTATGTGAAAGGAGGTGATCTAGGTTTCCTTTACATTGTGCCTGAGCAAAGTTTCCTTGTGCTATTCAACCGTTTAATATTACCAGATTGATTACCTTTGACACAGCAAGAGATAAAGAATCCAACGCCAGAGGAGGTATTTTGTGTACAATATTGTAGAGACTAGAGGACAAGGCTGTGTTATAGGCAAGCCTTGTGTTTTATGGTTCTAGTTTTGGTTAGCGGGAAGAGCGGATGGATTTTTATTCATCTTTTGCACCACTCGGAGTGTTCCTCTCTTACATTCTCTGACTGATCTTATGATATTGTATATCAGTTTTGCAGATTGATGAAATAGAAGTAACAAGGAAATATGTTATTTATCTTAATCCAGAGATCAGGATAGAAACATGACTTTGTATTCTTCTGTATGCCTCCTTTAATTATGAACAGCTGAACAGTGGTATGAAAATCATAACATGAGGCAGAATTGAATAGGTGGATTAATTATTTTTAGTAGTAGGTGGATTAGATTCCAAAAGGGTATTCAGAAAATGGGGGTTGTGTTGTGTTATGAAAAGTATTGGAGAAATAAAAGTGAAAAAGAGAGCAAACAGATAAGGCTGCTTTACTGGGTTTGGGTTTGCATGTAAAGCCAAGAGTGGTGTAGGAATATTTTGTTAGATCAGATTATGGTGGTGGAGGTGCTGCAGCCTCTGCCTTTTTATCACAAAGCATAACCATACCCCCAAGAAAGAAATAACTTTTACTTTTTTTAAAAGAAAAAGATCCCGATGAATTATTTGTCAAGAAAAAATAAATTAACAAACAAAAACATGATCAAAAGAGACAGCGAAAAAATCATCCAGACTACCATGGTCCATAATCTAAAAACCATTCCTAAAAGGAACGTTTCGGAAAGAGTAAGACTTGAATAAAAGATTTGTGGAATTCTATCAAATATTAATGATGGTGAGGACAAAAAAATTGAAAACGTTTTTGCTGCGTAGAATCTCCAGATTCTGCCCGAACAGAATTGAAGTGTATCATCAGTCAAGAGCAGTCAGCGAGTGATTTATTGCGAGAGGAAGCAATGGAAACCAAAGCCGCGATGAAAAGGAATCAGAATCCCAACCAAGTCATGAAACGGTCCTCTTCTTCAAATTCCGACTCGATGACTCACTATGACTTCGACTTCGAGTCGCCCCACTCACCTTTCCGACTCCACTCCCCCCTCCGATCCGACCAGGGCGACCCCGACAATACCTCCAATTACGCTTCCCTTGAAGCTTCCCCCGCCGACAACTCCAAGGCACTCGTTTCCATCGACAAGTCCACCCAGTTCAACGCCAACTCTTCTCCTTTTATTTTACCGCCGCCTCCTCCGACTACTCCACCACAACACTCCTTGCATTTGACACTGAACCGCGCCGTGAGGGAGGAGGGACCGGGGGCGGCGACGAGGACCAAGGTGAGTGGCGGAGCGGGAGCAGTGTCGGCGGTGCTGAGGAGATCAAAGGTGCATCACAAGGTGATTATGGCGGCTTTAGGGTTTCGATTAAGCGAAATCGTTTTGTGTTTGATTTCTTTCTCTGTAATGGCTGCTGATAAAACGCAAGGCTGGAGTGGCGACTCTTATGATCGCTACAAAGAATACAGGTTGCTTGATTTGATGAAGCTTGGTTAATTGAAATTCTTGTGAGTTGTGCTATAATTTGCTCAACCCGTTTTCATATCCATTTGTGGTTTGATTATATTTGTAAATTTGGCAGGTACTGTTTATCAGTAAATGTAATTGGATTTGTATATGCGGGGTTTCAAGCCTATGATGCAGCTCACTATCTCATGACAAAAACGCATGTCGTCCACCATCACCTTTTTCTGCCTTTCGCCTTCTTCTTGGATCAGGCTAGTTTCCCTTTTTTTTAAATTAAATGCTAATAGTTGCAAATTACCCAACATAACTAGCTTCATTCTTTCTTGTTGCTATTAGCTACCAATCTACCATACTATTACTATATATAATAAATAAATGGTAGGTGGGCAATTAACTCTCGTCTTTCATTACCATATAAGCAGATATACTGTAGAATCAATGTGTATATAACATTCATTACTTTTGCGAGACAACAATTAGTATTTTCCGGTGTGGACAACATCCATACGCGAATGGTTCTTTTTTGGGCATAGGCTGCATTGTTCTATCTATATCAGAATAATGTCAGGGATGGGACTTGTATGATTCTATTTTGATCATAGGTTACTCATATGGACTCGTATTGTTCTGTTCTGTCCATAGCTTGCATTTCTCTATCTTTATGATTGTAGGTTCAGGCATTGGCTGTTATGGTTCTATTCTGCACATAGGTTGCGCATATGGACTCGAATGGTTCTGTTTTGGGCATAGGTTGCACTGTCATTGTATACTTATTAATCAGCATAATTTTCATTTTTATCATTTAGATTTCCCTTGTATGTGAGAGGTTGAGCTCATTTAGCCGGAGAGCTACGTTCATAGATTTAGTGCAATAGACAACACATATGCAGGTCGTTTGTATCACTAGGACTGTGTGAAATGCATAGAATTGTGAATCAATGTGTGCAAATGCTGAGAGAGGAATATGGGTTTCTTCCTTGGTTTGTGTTGCAGGTACTGGCGTATCTTTTGATTTCAGCGTCGTCTGCAGCAGCCACCCGAGTTGATGATTGGCAATCAAACTGGGGCAAAGATGAGTTCACCGAGATGGCTAGTGCCTCGATTGCAATGGCATTCCTGGCTTTCGGTGCTTTTGCATTTAGCTCGCTTATCTCCAGTTACGAACTCTGGACCCATGAATCTCTCTGAGTCAGATAGAGATTGCATTTAACACTCGGATTAAAACAACTTTTAAGTTGCAAATTATAGAATTTTTATTATTGTACAGAGAAGAACATATATAGCATGCTTTTTTTTCCCTTGAAAAGATAACAATATATACATACTCAATATAAAAAAATTCTTATGGAGTATACCGATTTATGGATCGATCAAGTCGGATTTCTGCTCACCCATACCAATATCGATGTATCAGTTAGGTTGGTTATCTTATCTATAATGCGTTTCTTGTTAAAACGGTTTTGGTAATAATATTTTTAAGCTTTTGAAAGAGTATTTAGATTTCTCAAAACAAGCTACTGGAACCCATGTATGTTACTTAGGAATAAGAACATTGAACCACTCATGGATTCTTATTTTATTACTATTTTAATTCAAACAAGCTCACAACTATGGTGATATGATGAGGGAGAGATATTTAGAACAAACAAGCAGCTTAGAGTTGCAGATAATTGGTGGGTTAAACTCCAAAGTTGAGATGCGGTGGGGCGTTGGGGCTGGAAAAAACCTTCCATAGGTCAAAACTTCCATTTACGAAGTCATAGTAACCTCCCCTTATTGTCAAGTTTCCACGGAGCAGAGCATCTCGGACGAATGGATATGTCAACAGGTTTCCCGCCGAGACATTCACTTGCATCTGCAACCATTTATAAACCAACCCTTTAATTATATGTTTGAACCCAAACAAGTTAACCAATTAGTATTAGTATTAGTATTAGTATTAGTATTGGTATTACCTGAGTGCAAAACTTCACTTGTTCCTCAAAAGGCAGGTGAGCATGATTGTTGAGGATCCAATGCTTTGAAGGCAGCCCAATTTTCACCCAATCATCTATGAAGTCACTGCACCATTACTTGAGAAATAAATCCCAGAAAAACATATCTCAAAAGAAAAATGGTGGGATTTTTCGACATAGGCTTACAAAGTATGAGAGTGAGAGCCATTTTCATCTGGAAGACTCATAAGCCTTTCTATGCCTCCACAACGACTATGTCCCACGATCAGTATGTTATCTATCTGTAAATGTAATGTTAATGTTTTTATTTATTTAAAATATGGATTCCTTGTACATGAGGTTCACCTTAAGAGCTTTAATAGCATACTCGAGGATTGCACCGGTTTCAGTGTTGAAGGGCTGTGGCAACCAGCTCTTTAATTAGCACCAAATCCAATAAAAGTATATAACTCAAACTGGGGTTTGGAGGAAAAATAACCTGGTCTCCTCGAGGGACCAAATTAGCAATACTGCGGGTAACGAAGGCTTGGCCTGGCTTCATGTTCAAAACAACCGATGGGCATACTCGTGAATCCGAGCATGCAATCACCAAGAACTGAACAGTTAAGGGGTTAATGAATGTGAAAATAATACAGAAACAAGAATTGTATACTCCATCTGATTAATAATACCCTGGGATGCTGGGCTTGTGCAAGTGCAGCGAAGCATTCAGGATTTTTGCTGCCAAAGAAAACACACAAGTGTTAGTACTTAGTCATGATGTTGATGTTGATGGTGGTCCTCTAGGCTCTAAGTCTTACTAAAAAATGTTGGTCTTGAAGTGATGAAAGCCATCTAAGATCTGTTGGGCAGGTGGGTCATTTGGAGGAAAAGGCCTTTTCCCTTGGAGCTCTGCAATAAGCATCTCAACTTTTGCTTGAACCTCCTCATCCAGCCCTTGTTCCTCACTGCAACCCAACATATTGTGATGCATTATTATCAGTTATCACTATCAGCACTCAGCACCTATAACTTGTGCACATATGTACCTTATAAGAAGCTTCTTCAGTCCTTCCACAACAACTTCTGCAGATTGCTTCTTAGCCATTTCTACATTTTTGCAGAAATTAGTAAGTCATTTAAGATAGAAACTACAGGACATGCATGCAATATGCATATGCATACAATAACCAACCTTGTTTTTAAGATGAATCAACTTCTAAACCGCACTGGATAGCTGAACCAACAAGCTGCAGCTATTTATAGGCTGAGCCTTGGCTTGATATTTTATTTATTTATTTGAAGTAAAACGTTGGTCACGTTAAAAATGACAATAACACGGGTTAGATTTTAGCTAGGAAAAGAATGAATGAACACGCCTCCTCCATTCACAAGCTGCTTGGGGTATGATATAATCTGCATTTTGTTTGTATGGTAGAGTAGAGAGGATACAATGAGGGACCACTTGTCTTGTTCTTTGCTTTGCTTGCCAAGGATACTCATACAGTGAGGGAAATTAAGCCTGCTGCTACAGGACATGCATGTGACATCAAATATGTACGTGCTTGCATATGCATATAAAAATGTCATCCATCCAACCTTGTTTTTTCCTGAGGACTTTTATGGGCTGAGCCTTGGCTTCAGGTTCTAAATCACTTGATATTCTATTTATTTATTTGAAGTAAAACGTTGGTCACGTTAAAAATGACAATAACACGGGTTAGATTTTAGCAAGGAAAAGAATGAATGAACACGCCTCCTCCATTCACAAGCTGCTTGGGGTATGATATAATCTGCATTTTGTTTGTATGGTAGAGTAGAGAGGATACAATGAGGGACCACTTGTCTTGTTCTTTGCTTTGCTTGCCAAGGATACTCATACAGTGAGGGAAATTAAGCCTGCTGCTACAGGACATGCATGTGACATCAAATATGTACGTGCTTGCATATGCATATAAAAATGTCATCCATCCAACCTTGTTTTTTCCTGAGGACTTTTATAGGCTGAGCCTTGGCTTCAGGTTCTAAATCACTTGATATTCTATTTATTTATTTGAAGTAAAACGTTGGTCACGTTAAAAATCACAATAACACGGTTTAGATTTTAGCTAGGAAAAGAATGAATGAACACGCCTCCTCCATTCACATTCACATTCACATTTGGATTCCTCGAAAATTAACCCCACGCCTCCTCCATTCACATTCACATTCACATTTGGATTCCTCGAAAATTAACCCCAAGCAGTAATATTTAGGCGTCGATTTTTGGGTTCACACAAATTTTTTTTTTTGATCAAAAGGAGAAAAACGATTTCATTTCAAAATCGAATTACAAGTACAAGCACACATAGGGGGGCAAGCTAGGTCCCCAAATTGTTTGACAATGAATATCTCTAGCACATTTTGCTAGGTTGTCAGCTGCCTGGTTACCAGATCGAGGTATATCGAAAAAGGTACAAGAACTGAAAGATGATGCTTGGGATTTGATGTCTTCTTCCACTGCAGAAGACACTCAATCAGATAGGGAACCGAAGCATAAACTTCTGATAACGGCTTGACAATCAGCCTCTATGATAATATCCACGAAGTCATTCATGGTGGCAAGAGAGATGCCCAATCTAATGGCAAGAGCTTCTGCTACCATTGCAGAAGGCGCTGATGCAGACTCGGTTAATCCTTGGATAACGGATCCCGAGCTATCACGTGCAATAGCCGCTAAAGTTGCCCTACCGATTAGGCAGTCAAAGACGGCATCGCAGTTGATCTTGACCCTGTTGGGAGGCGGGGACCATAAAGTTGACTTCTTAGTCAGAAGGGTCTTCTCTGCGGGGCCCGCTTCTAAAGCAAGGATGAACTCCTTAAAGTCCCGTTCGGCACACAGCCAGACATCTATGGAAGATCTTTCCTTCCCTCAAAGACCCACGCATTTTTCGATTTCCATATCGCCCATAGGAGAAAGGCAATGAGAGCAGAGACATCTTCAGAATTACCAAGCATCGAAACTCAAAGATTTTACTCCACCATTTAGGAAAGCCCGGAAAACCAATAGCATAGGACTAGGGGTGATAACGAGCCGAGCTGAGCCCGAGCCTGGCCAGGTCCGGCTCGGCTCGGAAACAGTGTAATTGGGCTCGGCTCGGGCTCGAGGCTCACCGAGCTCGGAATTTTAGGCTCGAGCTTGGCTCGAAAACAATACCATTGGGCTCGGCTCGAGCTCGAAACTCGTCAGGCTCGGCTCGGCTCGAAATGAAAAATTTTGCTATAGTATTTTTTATAAAAGATTCGTTAAAAATCCATTTCATAACCAACACTAAAACGAAATTCAATGACTAGAAAGGGGAAAAAATGCCAAAAATTAGATTAATCCAAATAATGAATAAATATTCTTATAATACAAACAAATAATGAAAGAAAATGCAAAATCAAACAACAACCAACTAATGAAAGAAAATGCAAAATCAAACAACAACCAACTAATGAAAGAAAATACAAACACATAATTTATTTTAATGCATATGTAGATTCCGAGCCTGTTCACGAGCTTTTCGAGCCGAGCCTGGGTAAGCTCGGCTCAGCTTGTTAAGATTTCGAGCCGAGCCCGAGCCCGAGTCGAGCTCACTCGAGCCGAGCTTTGACCGAGCTTTGACCGAGCCGAGCCCGAGTAGCTCGCGAGCCGGCCAGGCTCATTATCACCCCTACATAGGACACATAATTAAAGCTAGATGTTTTCTAAACTGTTTGAGCAAACGGGCAGAAAAAGAGGAAGTGCTCGATGGTTCACACAATTTTTTATTCTTGGATCCAATATTCATGTAAATACTATTGGTAATGCTTAGAATGATATCCCACATTATTTGGAAAAATACCATGTGAATGGTATTTAAAGCAGTTATTCTTTTCTCTCTTTTTGGGTGATAGTGAACAAGTGTCAATCTCGCGCGCCGCTGTTGTCCGTCTCGGTAATACATGTTTGTGTGTGTACCATTCTCTTTGTAGAAAAATCGTAAGGAGTTTTCAAAGATTTAGAGAAGAATAAAATATGAAAACGTGAAATAATTTTAAAAATTTGAACTGTAACAGCAGAGTATTAATCGGCAGTTTCAATGTCTTAATTTCGAATATTTAAACAGCAGTTTTAGAGGTTTAAATTTCATAAATAAGTCAAGTATTAAACTCTGATTTTTGGACGATTCTGCCCATGGACATAGCCTATAAATAGAAAAGCATTTTCAGCTTCTCAACTCACCAATTTACTCTCAAAAGCTCTCCCAACTTTTAAGCTATCAGAGGAGCAGCTCCACTGCAGTACACTCTAGTTTCGAGTATACGATTTTCGGAGCGACCGTGTTAACCTCATGAGACAATTCATCTACAGCAGTGATTACACACATAGGGCGAATTTATTTCTAAGACAACAGTTTTACCACGACACTGTTTCATTTTTCGTTTGAATATTATTATTTATTATTCTTCCGGTCAGTGCTAACGGTGTGGTTTTATAATACCTAGTTCCAACATATATAAAAAACTAAACTTGAATAAATAAACGGATAAAATAGGCGACTACAAGAATGTGTAAGCCAAAGTAAATCAGTTTCCAGTTAAGTAAATCTATTCGTACCTTGAAAGATAAAATGATTTAACTTCAGTTTTCTAAAATTTAAATGTGAGTTTTCCCCCACTAAATCATTCGATTTTATTAAATAAAATAAAAATAACACACTTAAATCCGTGTGCGCAAAGCTCGTCAGAAGAAAACAGAAAACAAATTCTAACTAACGACACAAAGCGGAAAAAATTAAAAGATGAAGTTATATTTAAATTTACAATGATTTAAGTTATAATTGAATTAAAGTGTTACATGCAGGGACAAAGTTAAGATTTAGGGTTGAAGATAAACTATAAATATTTGAAAGTAGGGATAAATTCATAAATAAATTAATTTTTTAAAATTTTAAATAAGAAGACAAAAGTAAAAAAAAAAAAATCTTCAAAGGTAGGGAAGGGCAATGCTTAGTTAGGCCTAACAGCTTATCGTATATGTAAGGAGAAAATTAGTTATTAGTAACACCAAATATCTGATTTCTTGGGGTATGATTTTGTATGGTAGACTAGAGACTAGAGAGGATAAAATGAGGGAGCACTTGGTGTGGAGACTGGAGAGATATTCTGCTGTTGTGCAACATCACTTGATTGGGCTGTCAATTTTTTTAAGCCTAATTCTTTGATTCATCGCTTACTTGTTGTGCAACATCCTTTGATGCAACCAATTTACAATTATGTATCTTATACTTGTATATGGCTTTCCTTGCTTTTCTTCTGTTGCATTGTATTGTGTAGTTTTGTTGTAACAGACTCTGGTTCTTTGAGTAATAAAAATTAAATTATTTAATTTTTAAAAGAAACAGGACATTAATCATCATTTTTATAATAACAAATATGACTTGACATTAATTAAGTTCAATTCAACATAATACGAGATGCCATAAAGATTATATAAAGCACCAACGTGAGAAGCGGAGACAAATGTGGGTCCAACAAACATAGAGTGGATCCGATGTTAGCATGTTTTAGATTAAACCATGACATTAACTAAAATACAAAAATATCATATGGATTATGGATCCCAATTTTTATTTTTTTTTAAAAAACATGAGATCATGGTGGTGATTTTTATATGTATATTGTCTCGAACCACCGCTAGATGATAATGAAGGGAACATGATTTTTTTCATCTAATTATAAATGCCATCCTTTTATTTTATAAAAATCGAAAATTGATCTCTTTATTTTAATTTATAAGGATTTGGTCTTCATATTTTGCAGAGAAGCTAATTCAACTGAACAATATTATTAAACTTTAACGCTGGATCATTGATCTGAAAATTAATAATTTATATGTATTAAAAAAACAATGATTTAATTTGATGTATTTAATAATAACTGGACGGACTTTTTATTGAAGCCCATACCCATTAGACAGTTTATTTGTAAATGAAAATAAAAAAGTGGGCTCATTCCGTTGTTTTGGTTTCAATGTATGTGTGGCCCTGGAAAAACCTTTATATATATTTATCCAAAAAAAACCTTGATATAATTAAAGCCCTTGAAGGGATAATTTATCGAAATCACCAAACCAAATATCCTCTTCTTCTGATTCTTTCGTTTCCTTCTTCATCATCAATCAATTGTCAGCAATCCCGTTAAGCCTTCAACTTCAAGTCTTCACTCTTTCTCTATTCCTTTCTGTTCAGGTTTTTTCCCCTCTTTCTAACTCAGTGAACCGCTATGGCGACGACTCAGTCCCCTCTTCCCAATTCCAATGACGATAAGCCCCAAGCAGTCTCAGGTCCGATCCCTCTTTTCTTTTCTTCCAAGTTATTGCATATAGTTTGTAATCTTCGCTGCGTTGACTTTCTATTATCATAGAATTGAACCCCCTTTTTTTAGATGAATTTGCTCACTTTAAAGCCGACTTACATGCAGCGTCATAAGAACAAGAAAATTCTGGGTTTTAGATATATGTGAATACTGGGAAGCGGTTAAAAGGGAAAATATGGTACATGATAAGGAGAGCTGAATAGTTCTTATTTATTTTTCCTAAAAACAAGTGATTCTAATTTTAGATATTGATTTCAACAGAGGTTGTACAACAAGCAAATCAGGTCCATCAAGAGGCTACTAAACAGAGTGTTCCAGCATCTGTGTTTGTGAACTCCGAACCAATAAGGGAGGACCAAGTTTCGAATGCTGTCAAATTTCTTTCCCATCCCAAAGTTAGGGGTTCTCCTGTTATCTATAGAAGATCTTTTCTTGAGAAGAAAGGCCTCACAAAGGAGGAGATAGATGAAGCTTTTCGGCGTGTGCCAGTAATATAATTGTTTTTTTGTTCATTGTCTTAGTATTCTGATTATGTTGATTAAGTGTTTATGAAGCACTCATTCATTTGTAACAGGACTCATCTCCTAGTTCCCAGCCAGCTAGTTTGAATCAAGGTAATATATTCTATTAGTGAAGTGGGAATCAAGCCTTTGGTTTCTCCTATTGTTGAGTCACTGATGATATATTGTTGCTGTATCGTAATGGAATCAGATGGGCAAGCGACCTCATCCAACGTTCAAACTCAAGCCCCAATTCAAACACTCCAACCTGTGGCAGCTGCTCCTGCTGGTATTGTATCTTCCGGGATAATTGCACGGAGGCAGTTTCATTGGTACCATGCTGTTTCAGCTGTAGGATTATTGGCAGCTTCAGGTTGTGGAACAGCTTTATTAATCAAGGTATTGATATCATTTACTGTTTCATTACCCAGAACAAAATACATCTTCTATCAATTCGTATTTGGTAAGATATTAAGATGTGTCATATGCTAATGCCGAATTCTGTTTCTATCTCTTCAAGCTGCTTTTATCCTGCTTCAAGTACAATCTCATAAACTAGATTTTTCTCACATTCAGATAACTTTTGTTTTGTTTTAGAAAGTTATTATCCCAAAGTTGAAGTTGTGGGTACGTAAAGTCGTGCTGGAAGAAGAAAATGACTATGCCAAGAAAATTGATTCAAAACCAAGTTTGGCAGAAGAGGCAGCAGCTGCAGCAAAAGCAGCAGCGGCTGCAGCTGCTGATGTTGCAAAAGCGAGCCAGGAAATGTTGAACTCCAAAAATGAAGGTGGAGTTTTAAAGGCGTTTTTTTCTTCTGCGGACTAGTTTCATCATGTTTGATTGGTCTTTTTGTTCTTGCATAAGTATCTTCTTGATTTACTGAACCTACTTTGATACTTGCCAGAGAGAAGGCGTTTTGAGGAATTTATGAATCTGATGGATGCGCAAATGCAAGAGATGAAGTCAATGAGTAATTCAATAAGAAAATTGGAAGGTACTTTGATATCAGTTTCTGGTGTAGCTGAGTCTTGTGAAATATTCATGGAATTTGATTCTTGAACTTTTCCTGTTGTGGCCATGCTTATAGCTGAAGTGTTGCATATTAAAGTAATGTTTTATTCAGTGTCTACTGTGACCTTAGGTAATAAACATGGTGTTGGATATTAATTTAGCTGTAGATATTGATACCTTGCCTCTTCTATGACCCTAGTTAACATTGGGTGCACTTTACAGAGATGTAAGGAACTCAAAAGAATAGCAAAGGTCTCTTAGGAAGTTACTGCTTTGGAAGAAAAGTTCTCTTATTCTTGCTATAAATAGCTTGTTATTAAATTGTTAGATTATATTTGTTTGCTAAAGGAGCTTGCCCCAGGTAGTCTCCTAGCTCAATTACTCGGAAAGCTATCTTGTATTAATGGTGCTAAGAGCCATCATACTGATGATTATTAAACGACTTCAGTTGGCATTGGATAACATCCAATGTCATTTAGAGTCATTGGTACTGCTTGCTCATATTCCGAAATTAGTAAAATCAAAAGTTTCTTTGGAAGACAACTCAATTGTGTCTGATGAGTTGTTGAACTTTATTGCTAATTTTCATTTTGTCTACTACCAGGACAAGCTAATAGCTCTGGCAGGACATTTTATGATCATGATGATCATAGAGCATCAGCATCAAGTACAAAGGTATGCTGAAACTATATTAATTCCAAATGTTTCATTAATATCTACATTGTAAAAGAAATTCTCTATTCCCAGTTTGAGTTCTGCAAGATGAGCTATTACTAAATAAAAATGTCTTTACAGCAATCCTACGTGAATGGCAAGGTGGATGCCAATTTGCAGCCAGGTAATTTTCCTCTGATTAATTTTCTGGACTTGGTTGTCTAGTCTTTCCTAAGAATTTGAATTCCGATATCCTGTATAACTATGATTTTTAAGCAGGGAGATCCTCCACACCGCCTGCATCTGCGGAGCCACCTCACCCAAAGTCATACATGGAGGTAGTAATTTGCTTCATCCTTAGATAAATGCTCCACTCTTCTGAGTTACAATATTTAACAGACGCAAAACGAATACCATATTTCTGTATAGATTTTGAAGACATTTTGATAATTGATATTGTAATTATGTTGCAGATTATGGAAATGATCCAAAGAGGGGAGAAACCTTCAAATATCAGAGTAACCCAGTTCATATTTTTATGCTGATATTTGTTTGTTTATTGCATCAATGTTAACTTTGTTATTCCTGGTTCATATGCAGGAAGTTAATGATATGCCTCCCAACCCTAACCAGCAACTGTCAAATCCTCGCATAACACCAAGAACTAAGGTCTGTTCTAGAGTTTTTCCTTTATCTTTAGGATCATTTTCTCTTGCATTTTATTCATATAGACTACTAGGATTCCACTTCAATGCGGTTAATTAAACATCTTTGAGAAGTGGGATATTTTAAGTATCATGTTTGAAGAGTTTCTGGGGCCATAATCAATTATATTTTCCGAATTGGTTACTGATTTTAATGTTGGACAAAAAGGGTAGCCCTATACATTGGTTTGTTCATCCCGTGGTGTGGGTCTAAGGGAAACTTGATTAAAGTCATGACCACCATATTTTCTTTCTTTTGTGCCGAGAAATATGATTTGTAAAGAGTAAAGTCAATGTGCCTTCATTTTGTGCAACTCTGACTACTATTTCCCCCTCCCCTTCTCTAAATGAGTAGCCCTGGGAGTCCCAAAATGGCCCTCGCCAGGTACTCCAGTCTCAGACAAGTGCAGAAGGCTTGATTCAGAATGGAGTAGACAATGGGTTAAACTATCTGGTGGATGATGAGAGCTCAACACCTTGGTGGCAACGGAAAAATGTCAGAATCACAGAGATCGAAAATGAAGATGAAGTTAAGGCCGTTGGACCTTATGGTGTGAGAACCAATGAACAACCACCCGTTCAACGTACATGGGTTCCTCCGCAACCACCACCAGTGGCAATGGCAGAAGCAGCTGAAGCCATTCGACGACCGAAATCAGCTCCCAAAGAAACTGTCATGCAAGAACAATTGGCTGATGATCAATCGGCAGCTCGTCCCTCAGAGGTAAGTGATGAGTTACAGAGGATCACAAAAATGTCAGAGTCAGCTGGTGCAGTGGAGGTGAATGGGACCGGGAACTCCACCGTTATACAAGAACAGGAAAACAGCTATGAAGGGAACTGAAGCCGGGCTCACTTTGACCTAAAAGTTTAGTGATGCAAGTGTTTAGCCTAAAATTATTTGCGTCAACATCTAAACTATATATTCCGACTTTTCTCAGCATGATTAGTTCTTTATAGACACCAATAATAATAATAATAATAATGCATTGTCAGTGCTGTTATGTGTAAGCATCATCTGGTCTTGTTAGCTTTTATGGGCGAGGTTGTTGTTGAGTCTACTTTTCCGATGAATAAACATCACGTCAGTGCCTGGCCTGACACTCACTTTTGGCCATGAAAATTGAAGAATTAATGTTTCGAATTTACCTACTTTATAGAAACTGGACAATAATAATTTATAGTAAATGAATTTGTTTGTGTTTATTAATATCCGGATTAGAGTTTCACTTTTGACAACTAACCAATACCTCTTAAATAAAACTAGAGGCCGACCCTTGTTTACCTCTACCAAGTGGCACCACTAGTGTTAGACGTATTTTGAATTGGATTTAAATCAAAATGACATTATAAATAAAAGAATAAATTGAAATAATTTGGAAAGCAAACAGTTAATTACAGTTTTAATAATTTGGAAAGCAAACAATTAATTACACTTTTAATATTTTCTGTCAATTTTACATAACCTTGCACATCTAAGAAGGGGGACTCAGTTGCTCATATTCTGAAAAGAAGCAGTCTAAAACATGTTTGAGGTTAATGAAATAAATGTCTACATATTTACTTCCTTAATCAAACAAAAAATTGCTTACAGCACAAGTTAACAAAAAGAAAAGAAGCTCTATCTGAAATCTGAATCTCCCACATTCCCCATTCACCGTTGGTATTGCTGCAAAATCAGAGAGTAAAGTCAGGGACTCATTAGGAGATTTTACCAATTCAATCACAATAGATTATGCTTCTGTATATCTATATTGGACACCACCCATTCACCCTAACACCCAATATTATATTATGTGCTCTAAACAAATATCTCAATACAAGTAGGCCTCGGCTTTAGCATACCGTCCTACCTAGAATCTAGAGCGACTAAAATTCAACTCGAATTAAAAAAAATTAAAATCTTTGATTTGACTTAAATCGTAGTTTGATAAATCCAACTCAAAAAATTTTAAAATAAAGTTTAAATTATAAAATTAAACTCGAATAACTCAAAATTTTAATAATTAGTAGATCGCTTTTCAAGTTCGAACCGTGTCTCTCAATACTGCCTTATATATGTATACACGTATAAAATACAAAGAATTATAAAATAAGACTCATAAAAAGGATTGACTCAAAATTAGTTGACTCGACTAGACTAAATGCTAGTCCCTACCCTATTCCATCAAAGTTTAAAACCTCCATTTTCTCACATTTCTATAAAAAAATGTATATTTAAACCATAGAACTTAAATTTTTAATATAAAATTTAAATTATAAACCCCTCAACCTTTTAACTCTAAATTGAATATATAAGTGAAAAACAAGTTTTCACGGCTGATGTGTATGATTTTAAAAGCCGACAGACGAGACATAATTTGATCAACTAAAAGTATTTTTATTTAAAATCAAATTGGATTTTACCTTGGGCCTAGATGATTTGATGACGGCAATCAACAGCTTGTCCCCAGCAAATTGTCTTATAAATTGTATGAGTTGACGCCTTGATATTTTATTATCCTGCCCATTCCAATTTCCAACCAACCATGAGATTCTATTTGTATAATAAAAATAAAATCATCATACACTTACCCTGTGATCTCTATAATACTTGGAGATCAAGTTCATTGCAGTTGGAGGTAAGAACTTGGTAAGTGCAGATATGAGAGCTGGAAATGATATCCATGGTGAAGTCGGCATCTTCACCCTATCTTGCATCCCAAGCAAACCTATACTTGCTCTGAAACTCAGAATGTACTCTGGCAAGATATGAGTATTCAAATGCGTACTCCACACCATATACTTGCTCGGCTTCGACAAGTCATCCACGCCGGAATCAAACTCATCTGAACTCGGATGACATTGCGTAGAACCTGCCTGCACCACCTCTGCCTTCCCCAGTATCACGCGGCAGAGCATCAAATAACGCATCCCATTATTATCAACCATCGCATTTTTAACACTGAAGCAAAACAAACAAATCAATTTTACAAGCAGTCAAAAATAATCAGAACATGCCTAATAGATGGTCACGGTGTTTTGAATTTTACCTCTCTGTGGGAGCATCATCAGGCGAAAGGTAGACGCCATGACCATACAAGCCATTGTTTTTAGGCAATCCGCAATGGCCAAAACCATGCTTAACGATCTTAGCAATCTCGTCTCTGGTGGCAGCGCACCAAGCGTACTTAACATTGGCGTCGCCGCCGCACTTTTTTTCCACTGCCTTGATGAAAATCTGGAAAGATTGCAGCCTTGCCTGCCAAGTAATACCAGCAAAACAATTTTTCTGGATGGTCAAATCCTTAGTATGAGCCGCCAGAGATCCCAAATTGGAGAGAAATCTCCTCTCGATAACGTCATGCGCTTTGTCACCACGGGATAACCGAATCAACCCATTGTTGGACAGGAAGGGCTGATCAAAACAGGGAGCGGAGACGCCGCTTTCGCAATCGGAAACAACTGAATCCTCATCGTTTGCAGACGTTGCATCGGTGGGAGTAGTGTCGGAGTCCTGTGTTTGGAAGGGACGGTGGATGTATTGGTCTTGAACATAAGCCATAATAGCAAGAAGTAGGTCAATTTACAATCAAAATAAAAAATAAAAAAATCAAATTTCGAAGCAGAATAAGCGAGGGAAAGCAATCAAATTGGTAGGAAAAGAAGAGAGTATGTATGTATGTATGTAGAAGAAGAAACTAAAAACGATTCATCTCAAAAGGGGCGTGGTAATATAATTATAAACAACAGCGGAAGGTTAAAAAGCTGGTTTTGGTTGGAGAAGAGAGGGAGGCGTAGTTTATATAGGGATTGAAGAGAACCGACCTTTATCAACCGTGGGAAATAAATAGCGGTGGGCGGGGGAAGTGGGGCGCTGTTTGTTTTTCCTTTTACTATAAGTTTTTTATCAAACTTTTACTATAAGTTATAACATGAGGAGGAGTGGAATCAGATCAGAGGCCTACCGTTTTGGGTAATAAAAGAGGCGGTTTGCATAGCCATGTGGAAGTTGGAACTGGACTATTAAGGAAGATTTGGCTTTGGGACCAAGGGGAATATTATATTATTTAATATAAGTAAATAAATTATAAATGTTTTACAAACTTAAACACTATACTTATCTCGCAAGTAGACTTGTTCAGTTTTTTATATTCCATATTGATTTTAGGTTGAGTTTCTAAATTTTATTTGAAAAGCTTTTTTATACTATTTTGTAAAGTGTCAAAGTTTGTTTCTTAAAAAATAATTTTTCATGTAAATAATAATAAATTGTTATCATTATATAATATCTTTTAAGTTATTCTTTATATAATAAACAAATGAAAAGCTTATTAGTACAAATTAAATAAACAATAGAATTTAATTTGATTTTCATTCTCTATTTCTTTGTTTTAACCCTAATTGCAAGTTCCAAAAGGTTAGGGGGGTTAGTTAAAGCATTAATGCATGCGTTTTAGGTCATGATAATTGATTATTGGAGTGGGGTGTAGGCGCGAGGATAAGATGAACCCTGATGGTCATGGTATGTATGTATGACACATATACATTCTTTAATGGCATGACCCGATTCAATATTTGGATGGGAAAAGTAGAGCTGAATTTGAGGATGGACTTGTTTCCCAGGGAAACTTTTACTTAAATAATGCCACGTCATTGCCTCTTGCTAGCACACGGTATACTATTTCCCATTTTCGTTTCTTTTATCAAAACGATCTACTTAATTAAAATGTAATATAAATATTCATATACAATAAAATGTTTGGTCTCAAAAATTCAAGTGCCAACTCTGTAAACAATAATTTTTTAATAAATCATCAAATATGTTATTTGTGTTGTTTTCGTATTGAAAATTTAAATATTACTACAACGTGTGTAGTGCTATTGTTATGCGTGCCTAGAAGGAATAGAAGTTGTTTTTCGTTTGTTGTTTGTCCACAGACCACAGTTGATTGGTTATATATATAAACTCCCACACCATATTCACAAGATGACCCAATCCAAACGGCCCACTTTCTGAACATGTGGTTTTGAAAGCCGTAGTTTGGTTGCTAAAAGGGCCGATTGTTGATAATGATGCATCTCCCAATCACACAAAGCAGTAGAGGATGGTCACTACTCAGGCTCATGGATTCAGCAACAACGGGCACAAAATTACGAAAGTTTAGCCCCACTCACAAAATCAATTGAAACGCACGCGATATTAATACCTACTTCAAAGTAAAACACTACTCAATGAGATTAAGTTATTTAAACAACAAGGGAGTATTACATTTATAATTATAAAAAGTTATTTCCGAACAAAATTGAAGAGTGATGTTTTGGTTAAAACCCTTAAAATAAGTTAGCTGGGTTGAAAATAGAGATCTTCTTAGTGGGAATGTAATGGTTGGACGGACATGCTTTTAAGTTAAAGAATTTGATTGAACATTAAATCTGAAGAATTACCAGGTTAGTACAATCTGATTTGATTGAAAACAAATTCAAATTTTGAGTTAATACAACCAATGTTCATTCATATTTTTGGAATTAACAGAGATTCGATTCAATTGTTATATTTTCGAAATTACCAAATTAGTACAATCTGATTTGATTGAAAAAAGCGCCGCTATCTAACAAGTCTAGTGTAGTTAGTTTCTAATAAAATTATTCTCAAACCGTAAACCGAAAAATAGATGAGTATAAAAAAATAGCAATGGACGCATTTATTGGATTGTTGTTTTACAGCATTTCATCACCACTACCAAAACCCTAGAAAGACATCCACAATGACACACCGAACACATAGCCAAGGTTGAAGATAACAGAGATGAAAGCCCTCCGAATCTAAATTTATTGGCAAAACAACTGGAATTAACAAGTATTCTTACGCAAAGTACTAATGCTGTAATGAAGGAATAAAATAATAATTGATGGGGGTTGAAGTCGTCTAATTAAAGATCCTGTCCACCGACCCTTGAGATTTGTTTTCGTTTAGAAATTCTTTGCAAGACCACGACAGGGAATACATTACATTAGCATTAAGAATTAAGATGGCGTGGTCTTTTTGAATGCGGCCGCAGACACCACAAATTCTACGAGCTTTCAATAATAAAAGTCCACGAACCTTATCTTTCGCATGCACGAGGCTATGGATCCTGGATACGCAACAAACTTAGATTACGAGGACTCTGGTTATTTCTCAACTGCTACAATGTACATAAACCTCCACACTAAAGCTTAAACTTTTGCAACCGTTGGTTTCGAGCTGTGACTGCCTAATCAAAAGCAGACGCTTTTTTAGTTGTTCCCATGAGATCATGGTCCCCAGCCCAGACCCACTTTGATTAATGATAAGACTCCGCCTCTAGGCTCTAAGCCTACGCTAGCCCCTAAGGGCTAAGAGAACCCACATTGACTGCACTCTTTACGAGGTTTCCTTGACCACAACCAACTACGTACCACCATCATTACCTCATATTTGCTTCATTCTTCTCTATATGGCCATTTGTTTTAACTTCTTTCAACCTTACTTGTATGCTTGTGGACTCAGTTTATTTGGTACACAAAGATAAGATCATAATGTTGCTGTCTTTTTCTAAAAATGTCTAAAAGAGGATGGATAAAGAAAAGAAACCAGGGGTTAAAAAAAAAGAAAAGAGTGATGAATTTAATCAACTTTGGGCTGATCTTTAAAAAGAAAATAAAAGAAATTTCAAGATCTCAAGTGTGGCGGTACCGTGAAGCTGAAGCTCCATCTGTCACCTTTCTCTTTTTTGGCGTTTAGTTACTTTGATGAAAATCTGGGAATCATTTTGAACCAAACTATGCTGGTTTCAACTGATTATACGTATAAAATTCATTACATACTGTGCTGATTGTATGATTTCAACTTTTAGTCGGAAGATTAAAGGGTGCAGGCATGCATATTCAAACTTTGAATTTGTATTTCGCATGAGCAGAGCGATAAATAAATAAATAGGTAAATACAAGATGACATTTTGTCTTGGCAAACAGACCATGCATACTCTCTGTTTTCCTACGAAACAAGCAACTAACAATGTGTTTAAAGTATGAATTCACATTGAGCCTTCTTTTTTTGTCACCATCAGGTAACTTATAGACAAAATCTTAAGGTCCACTATTCTATGCATAAATATAAATATATACAGTGATAAAATCTTCAAACTGTATGAGAATTTTGAAAACTAATTATATATATATATATTAAACACGCGTTCATTGACATAATTGTTGGCCGAATGATTCCTTAATTCTAAGCATATCATTTTCCCCTTTTATATTATTACAAAATTTAAGGTTTTCAACACCAACATAATGAAAACTAGCTTCTTAATGAATTGGTAAAATGATTGGGAGATGATTGTTGTCCTTAAACCGAAAAAAAAGGGGGTTGATGCTAAAGGGAAATGAATGATGAAATTTAGTGTGGGAACGTGGGGCACCTGACAGTTTTGTACTTTTGGGCCCTCAAGGGACAGGGTGAGTGAGTGTGATGGTGAAGCTAAGCTAGTTTATGCTCAAAGAATCTAATGACTCATGGGGTCATGTTGTAGATAGCTAAGCTACCCATCAAGTGTTGTATTCAATATTTGTCTGGTTTGTGAATCCAACAACAAAACTACCCTGCCTGCCTGCAGCTGCAGGTAAGAATAATTTTCATTTGAACTGCGTATCTTGGGAAAAGTATTCATTCTCTCTGTCTATCTTTCTGAGCTTGCTAAGTTTGAAGCCCATGTATACAATCATGCATCTGAGTATGGATTATGGAATTTTAGTTTGGTTTAATACGAGAGGATGATAATTTAATGTTGAGATTGCATCAATAAATAACTAACCTCCTAGAGTTACTGCAGAGATTATAAAAGACAATGTTTTATAGTCATAAGAGTGGATTTAATTTCAAATTCAATTATATCAAATTTTATTTTAAAGATAAACTGTTCGTTTATGTTCTTTCATTAATATTTTTTTATCAATCAATTCAACGAACATTAGTTATTGCATTAATTAGATGAAGCAAAGCAAATAATAGCAAATTTCATTTTTTTTAATCTACAATACTCGAGTAATTAAGTGAAGCAGAGGTGTAGGAGGGAAAGGAGAGGGGACGGGGGAGGCAGAAGAATTGATTCTTTGCTTGTAAGAGGAGAATGAGTGGGGCCATTCGATTTGGGGCCCCGCAAGTGGAGTGCTCATTCGGTATGCCCTTCTCTATGACTATGGTTTTAATTTAGACAGAATGTGACGCCCACTACCGCTATTTCTGACGTATTTGAACCCCTGTTTCCACGGTTAAGCTAGACTTCATTTGCTAGTCAAGGGTAAGTGGGCCCCCGTGTCCTCCCATCTCCACAGCATGGTGGGGCCTCCGGCCTCCTCAGGAATTTACAATCATCATCCCTTACTTCAAATTTGATATATTAACTAATACTATGAGTATATACATAACAAAATACTCTACACTCTACAGTACGAGTGGTGCCCTTTTATATTCACACCCTCCTCCCCTTACTTCGCAAATCATTTCCAGTTTCTTCCCTCTCTCCCTCTTTTTGTTTGACATTGCCATTGCCATTGCCATATTTAGAACAGAGACTCATTGTTTTCTTTGCATATTTGGCTACTGTTTTTAATTAATGTCTCTACGAGTTTGCATGGATTCATCTGACTGGCTTCAGGTATGCATGCTTTCATCCTGTAATTGTAATGCTTAGGATCGAGTTTAGCACTTCTCCTACATACTTGTTATCTTGTATTAGTAAAGTTGGGAAAGGATAAAACAAATACTATATCTGACAAAGAATGTCCACATTGTTGAACTAATTAATGTTTTAGGGGACGAATACGATTAACGAGGAGTCTGAGATGGATTCCACATGCTCAAGGCCATTGGTTGACAGCCACAGGAGGCTGAGACCCCCACATGACCAGGCTCTCAAGTGCCCCAGGTGCGACTCCACGCACACCAAATTCTGCTATTACAACAATTACAGCCTTTCCCAGCCCAGGTACTTCTGCAAGACTTGTAGGAGGTACTGGACCAAGGGAGGGACTCTAAGGAACATCCCTGTGGGTGGAGGATGTAGGAAGAACAAGAAAGTTGCTTCCAAAAAATCGAGTGAACCGCAATCATCCGCTTCTCATCTTCACCTCTCGAATTTCCCCGAAATGCACCTACTTGCTACTCATGCATTTGATGCCAGTGCCACCAACTTCATGGTGGGGAGTAAATACAATTCTCCAATGCCCATCGATTTCATGGAGAGTAAGCTTGAAGCCATAGTGGGGAGCTCTAGGAACTATAATTTTATGGGGAATGGTACAGAGGTTGAGGGAGTAGGGGATATGGCAATGGGTCATGCGCTGGCGCCGAATCTCCATGGCCTTTGCTCTCCATACGGGATGTCCCTTGATGGCAATGGCATGGACTCCTGGCAGAGGATGATGCTTCCGAATGAACACGCGATGGATGTGAAACCCAACAGCAAACTCTTGTCTCTGGATTGGCAAGACCAAGGATATTCCGATGCCAGGAAAGACAATTACGGATACATGAATAACTTAGGATCATGGAGTGGGCTCGGAGTGATGAATATTATGGATCCTCCGCACCAAATCCATTAGTGTAAGATGAGATATATAGTATTAAGCTCTGAGTAACAATGCATTCATTTTTTGTTTCTTTTCCTTGTCCTGCTGATTCGGTGTCTTAGGCCAAAGACAGCAACTGTGTTTTTGATGTTATATGGAGGATCTTTCCTTGTTGTTTATGTGTGATATATTTGGCTTCACAAGTTTGTCTTGTCTCACATTTGTGCTTCTTCTTCTTTTTTATCTGGCCCTCCACCCTAAATCTCCATGCATGTATTTCTCTTGAGCATTGAAGAACCCAAATTTGATTTTGGCCAAAACTTCCCATATAAAGTTTCAGTGACGCAGTCTTCAACCATCCACTGTTAGTGTTACCTTACAACATTTGTATTCTTATGGCCATGTCCATCATAAATTAGGTATTTTCTATAGTTATTTAATTACATATCTATATTAATATTAATTCCACTACGAAAAACAAATAAGTTACATTTATAAAAGGCATAATGATAAATTTACCTTTTTTTTTTCTATCAATATGATTCCTTCTTAGTTAAATTTAACTCTCAATCTTTTAAAAGGGTTGATTCCGCTACTAAAAATGACGGGAAATTAAGAACTAAAATATATTTTTAAAAAGTTTGAAAAAATAAAGAACTATTTTCTTTAACACTATAAGCTAACAATCATATAAATATCATTAGAAGTAACGTATTTTTGTTTAAAACGATTTGAATTTCTATAATCGACGGAGGTCAAATTTAGTTAAAAATAACAAAAATGGTTTAATCGATAAAAACGCATAAACATTGAAAGTTAAAAATATCATTATATTTTTTATAAAATAAAGGTAATATATTAGTTAGAGTATATAAATAATTTATTTTTAAAGGTAAAAAATTATTCTCACTTTTACTTATTAAATTTCCAATCAAAATAACATATATTTTTACTTTTTATTCATTTGAAAACGTATATACCCGTATTAATTATTGTTATTTTTAAATATATATATACACATATATATATATATATATTACTTAAATCTCTACCACTCATATCACATACTTAATTAAATATCACCATTTATTCAACTAATACCAATTAATGTGAAAGATTAGTTGAATTCTATCTATTTGTTCGGTATTGAGAGAGTCGAACTCACGAAAAGAGTAAGTACGATTTCATCTATAGACGATGCGATCAATCCGACCTAGACATAGGTTAGGTTTAAGGCGGCTAAAAGAGGACGAATTAACATTGCTGTCTTTGCACGATTCACGTCGTGACTGGTATTATCTGCAGTGGGCATCAACAACATTCTGACTTAGACATAAGCGGAATTATTTTTGAAGTGTTCTGTCGAGCCTTGTAGTTCTGCCGAGTTTGCCGCTGAGACACAGATCCATTCCCCTGTCGAGGCAGCGAGAGCATCTCAGCAGTCTACCTGCCATCCCCCACCGAGGTAGCAGAGTCTGGCAGCGCAAAACGACTTGTCTTATTCAACGCAGTTTCACACTAAGCAACAGCATAACCCAACCCTTCCTATCAATCTGATCACTTCCTTTTTAATTACTTGTGTTTTTATTTTACTTTTCTTCTCAAACAATCAACTTAATTGTGCATTTAATTTTCTTGTGCAGGAACTACGAGTCGAATCAAGTTGTCCAATCCTTGTGGGAGACGATATCTTTTATACTATAACTTGACAGGAGAGTGTACTTGCGCTCATAAATAGAGAACACCAAACCGTTCTACAATTTCGTAGTAAAATGTGTACATACACGTCAAACTAGGGGTTTTGAAACCCCAACTGTGGTTTCGAAACCACTTTGACAGTGTGCCATTAAATTAATGTTTACCCAGGAGGTATCGAAATCAACAATGGCGGTTTCGATACTTCTCATTCAGATCTTGTAGTATAAAAGGTTTTAAGGGTAGGAAGTTGTGTATATACATCAATCCTTACCCAAGATTCAGCTCCCTTGCCTTTGGTGTAACGATGTAGAAAATTCGGTACATATTGTTTTTCTTACAAAACTTATGATAAATTTGATACTTTTCGTAGTAGAATGTGTACATAGACGTCAACGTAGGAGTTTCGAAACCACAATTGGGGTTTCTAAACTACCTATACAACACTAGTACTAGAAAAAGTTTTCGGGTAGGAAGTTGTGTATATACACAAATGCTTACACTAAATTCAAATTTTGTAAGAATTTAGATACATATCGTTTTTCCTACTAATATTGTAAGGTTTACTGTACTTTTTTTAGTAATTTCGGTATATACACAAAACCTTACACTTTGTGTAGCAAATTAAGTTTTCTCGTAAGAAATTATGTATGTACACAAATTCTTACACTAAGTTGAGCCATTTTGGTCTTTAGTGAAACTTTGTAAGGATTTCGGTGCATACCATTTTCCTACTAATATTGTAAGGTTTTTCGTACGTTTTGTAGTAATTTCGGTATATGCATAAATCCTTACAGTTTGTGTAGCAAATTAGGTATTATCGTAGGAAATTATATATGTACACAAATTTTTACACTAAGTTCAGCCATTTTGGCCTTTGGTGAAACTTTGTAAAAATTTCGGTACATATTATTTTTCTACTAATATTGTAAGGTTTTTTGTACGTTTTATAATAATTTCGGTATATACACAAAACTTTACCCTTTGTATAACAAATTAGGGCAATCATAATACACTTTCTTAATTAAATTCTCATAACCCAATATTTTTTTTAACATAATAAAATAAAATTATAATATTAATGACAAAACCTAAATCCTTTTTATTGTTCGTTTACTCTTTGGCTTTCAAACCTTAAAAGGGTTGTTTTCACGCCGTTGTCATAAGACCAGCATCTAGAGCCGCGCGATTTCACCTCTTGTCGTCGGCACGCCGTCAATCCCCTCTCCTCAACGTCGACCAATCCTCTCCCTGTAAGTCTCATCAGCTCGCCTCCCTTTACACTCTTACGGCATCCTTATCGCCCGCCCATGGATTTTTTAAGATTTTACAGTAACGGGAGAAAACATGGATAGCGGCGTTATTTACCACTACCCGTTAAATTGCGACCGCAATCCACCGCTACTAGTGTGATTCCGCGTCCCACCGTTGTTTTCGCCGATAACGGTTTCGGCCGGCGGCATTACCGCTAAATAGCGGCCGCTATAGCTGTCGCGGGCCGTTTTTTGAAACCCTGGCGAGAGGTTTATGAACAACCATATTTGTATGTGGAGAAAATTCAAGTACATCGAGCTTGAAGTCTTGCATTGCAATTGAATTTAACTTTATTAGATAAACTAGACTAATCAAGTAAGTTCAAGCAGTTGGATTTATCTCTGGGTTCAACTGTAACTAGAACAATTAAATTTCGTTGAACTCGCTATTTTTAAGTTGCAAGTTTGGATTTTAGTTTGAGTGAGCTTTTCATCTTTTAGTCTCATCTCAAATATTCCTGGTGACTTGTTCAAATATTTGTGCTGGCTTGCTTGAGTATGGGGATCATCTTTTTTTGTTGACATTTGGGATTGTAGAGTTTGATCCTTGGGTAATAGAAGTTAGAACTATGAATCAAACACTCTACTAACAGATCACATCATTGTTGGCTCAACTTTCTTTTGATATTTGAGATTGTCAGGGTTTTGTCCTTGGCCATTAGAGCTATGAGTTAAGCAATCTACCAACAGATTACATAACTGCTGGCTCAACTTGTTTTTTGCTATTGTGGATTTCTGAGATTTGATGCTTGGCTGTTAAAATTATGAGCCGAGCATTCTACCAACAGACTACATGACTGCTAGCTCAACTTGAGATTTATCAGATTTGATATTTGGTATTTGAAGTAATGTCTAGTCCTCTACAAACTAGCCACATGATTGCTGGCTATTGAGCTCAACTTGGTTGTTGACTTATTGAAGCTAAATATATTGTGGGTTTAGGGCCTTCAGGCCAATTAATATTTTTTAATTAGCTTGACTTCTTTATTCCCCTGGCGATTGATAAAGCTCCAGAATAGCTATAATTAGTAATTGCATCGGTTAAATATAACTATGCAAAGTAAACATATATGATTGTGATTTCAGTGCATTTGAATTACTCAGTGAACGTTCCTGATCAGTTATTTGTTTATTTTGTGTGGATAGCCAGATGTCAGTTGCATTTTTGTCAGCTGTGAGAAGTGTTTTTCCTCTGCAAAATAGTGATAATTTTTTTCCTTTCCCTGCAGGTGAACTCATATCAGGTAGCACTGAAAGTATTTGAAACGGGAGACGCCTTTTACTTAATTGGTTGAAGCAGATAAATTCTTCTATCCGTATTTTCTGTGAATCATTGTGCTCTGGTGCAAAACAATGAAGTTGGTTGGACTTGTAAAAGCAATTTGTGCCCCCCACTCCATACGAGGAATAATGGGGCCTTTACAGGTTCAGACATTTCAGCATGATTTTGTTCCAAGAGATCCCAAAGCTAAGCCTAAAAGGTTCAAATATCCACAATCTTATGATCCATATGGCCCAAGACCTCCACCCTCTGATAAGATTGTTGAACTGGCAGACCGTATATCAGCCTTAGCACCAGAAGTGCGCGAACAAATTGGCCCTACTCTGAGGGAGAGGCTAAGGCACCCAAAAATGCATATCATTGCGGATGAAGGAATAGAGTTGGGTTCACAGGGTGGAGCAGGTGCAAGCGCAGGAGCTGCAAAGCTAGAGGAGAAGAAAGAGAAGACGGCATTTGATGTGAAGTTGGAGAAGTTTGAGGCTGCTGCAAAAATCAAGGTTATTAAGGAAGTGAGGGCCTTCACTAATTTGGGTTTGAAAGAGGCCAAGGATCTTGTTGAGAAGGCACCTGTTATACTTAAACAGGGAGTCACCAAGGAGGAAGCAAGTGATATAATGGAGAAGATAAAGGCAGCAGGAGGAGTTGCTGTCATGGAATGAGCTCAGCTGCTTGCTCTTTTCTTTTTTACCCGTGTTGCTGCCGGCTATTAGAGATAATGTTGGAAAACAGTTTTACAAAATACGACCAGAAAACAGGGATGCCATCTAAATAATGACATTTTTTTTTATGAAAGCTGTTGCATTTAAACATTCATATTGGATTTTGACTGGAACTGAAAAACCAAACTTGTCGTAATGTATTACACCCGAAAATCGATTATGCTCCTGCAGAAGTATCTACTCGTTACGGAATCTTAGGTGTCAAAGTGTGGATTTCATATTTTAAAAAAAAGTGTCTATAAGTACGAGTCTTAAAAATCTTTGAATGTCTAATTCTTTTATCAGAATCTCGATAGTGTTGTTCATGCATTTGGCATTGATTTCGATCTCTTTCTTATGAAACTCCAATCGGGAAGTCTCTTCACTTCCTCTTTAGTCGCTTGGGGTTAACTTGAAGAATATGCATTAACTTCTTACAAACATGTTTTCTCCTGATTATATTACAATTCACCTAATGAATAATTGTATGAAGAATTAGCAACCAATGTTGAAGATGCTGGCTGGTACTTGCTAAGCACATGTCCAACCTTTTGTGTTTAATTTATCCAAAAAGGAAAGAAAGAGACTAATGCTATGGGATTCCCGTTGCTACATTTCCAGTCCCGGGTTATTTTTTTCTTACAACGGAGCTTAAGTTATCATAGAATATCAACTGGCAGGTGCAGATTCATATCGGCAAACACAATCGTATATCTTTCCTTTAATCAGTTTTTCTGCCAACCTCTGATTCTTCACCATTGCAAGCTGCAAACAAAGGTATTTGAGTTAAAATTAATAGTCAAGCTATATTTGATAATTCGAGAGAGATGCAAGATCAGATAACCATGCCTTCAGGGCTTCACATTTAAACCGAGCATTGAAATTGGTATGAAGGGCTCTACCCATCCCTTCTAAGATAACCTGCATGGGAAAAAAATGCGTGTGATTTTCTCTTATTTCTTGATTCTAAGAACAGCAGAACGAAAAGGCAAGGCAGTGAAAAGGTTTTATCCAAATGAATGCTTTCACAAAGTTGAGGTGCATCAAAAAACAAATAACCTACCAAGTCAGCATTTTTGGCTGCTGCAGCTAGCTCTGAGCTGACCTGCCTTAGATCTATGCATGGGCTCCCACAACCATTCTCAACAACCATCAAAGGAACTGAAGAAGAATTTCCTTTCGAACCATCTAATGTGTTGGTCATTGCATCCACTAGAAGCCCTCCTGCTTCAGCAGCTCTGCGAAGGATGTCACAGTGCTGTGTACCCGGAGAATCAGATTATTATGTTTGATGCATGATGGTACAAAGTACAGCAAAAACCAGAAATTGCGTCAGCATTATTTTTTATCCCGTTAACCCCATCTCTGCTATAAATGTCTTATATCACCAGTTAAATACATGACGGACACTAGTTCGTCTATAATACAACTTTTATCTGGGAAACTGAGTCCCTCCTTTTCCAAATTAAATAGAGAAAATTTATGAGATGCTCAACAAAATATACAACTATAAAGGGATGAAATAAACAATGATGTAGAAGTGAAGTAAAAGATCAACAGAGGCAAACCTTTGCAGCCTCGGCAACAATATCAGGAAGTTCCATGGCAGTTACATCATTCAGTGCAGGAAGAGAATTTGCAACCAAAACAACCTGCAGAAACATCCCAAAGTTACAGCAGTATGTGAAGAAGAAACTTCATCAGAGAAGCCCGATTATATTGCTTAACTAACAACATGACAATGAAAGAGCACTCAGATGTATTTCAGAAGGCAATAGAGGTCTCAGAAGTGCAGAGACAACACTCCTTGAGACAATCTTATTGTGGAAGTAATAATTCACTCAGAAATCTTTCACAAGCAAAGAGACAAACTTACTTCTGTTCCGCGTCGAAGGAGTTCTCTTGCTAGTGGAAGCATGCCCAGGACAACGTCAGCACCTGAGTTGTCAACAAAGAGTAAAGCTCTCTTATGGGGCTTAGGTTTCTTTCCTTCAGATCCTAGCATTCGTTCCTTAAAGAGGTCAAAATCATCTACCTGCCGTACATAAAATTAAAATTTTCTTATATACTCGAATTTCTCCGAAACTTCTAATAAGGACTATTAAAATGCAAATCAACTCAATAGTGATGATTTTTTTCTCCACTTGCCCGCCATGGTCTTTGCATCTTGTTGCGACTCATTCTATAAATTTCAATAATTGTTCCTTTATGATAAAGTTCAACACAGGCACGGGATCCCCAGTCGAATATGTTTGCAGCTAGAACACCTTCAATTAAGGTAAGCAACCTTGTCTCCTGCAGAATGAGGAGAAATTCAAAAAATCAGTAAAATAGTGGCAAAGGCAGGGCAAGAGAACTGGTAGTGTGCATTATGTGGCCCAAATTGGAGATCTCAGTTGGATTTTTTATTAAATGATCACATATCTTGTACCTAATAAAATATTTTTCTACCTAAAATATTTCTCAGGCAAGAATGAAAGAGGCAATGTTAATTTACTGCATCTGCATATTAGTTTTGGTTACCCTAAGGCCCCTTAAAAGAGGAAAGGACTAAATTCTAGATTACCATACCTCATCCATATGATCGAGTTCCACTAGTAGATCAGGTAAAACAGCCAGAGATGCCTCATTTTCCCTGTCATGATTGGGAAAACATTGATAAATGAATGAGGTCCCCAAGAATTCAAGAAACATTAATATATGCACATCTGTATGCATAAACTTGGAAAAATGTGTCATGAAACTGTATGTGATGTATAACCACTTGTCCAGGTAGGTATTAGAACAAATCTTCAAAATTTTGCCCTTTTCATGTACTCTTGAAAATTGCTTGGAAATTAACAGTAAAGATAGAAAGAAATGGCATGTTATATACTTCGTAGACCTACCTTGTGTGTGGGGCAGACTTAAGCTCTGCTCAAGCCCCCCCCCCCCCCCCCCCAAAGGTTATCAAAGTTGTCAATGCAGTATTGGGCTTATTCAGATTTACCCACACCAGTATTAACATTAAAAAGAATATAGTTCACTCCCCAAAAATTGTTTTTTTTTAATGACAAATATACGGAAAATTGCTTTCTGAGAAACAAAAACTAAGTAATAAATGGAAAACCGGATACAACCACCCATCTAGTTTAGCTTGCCATTTGCCAAGAAGGTTGTACTAAAAATGATGGTTACCTTTGTTTGATGCTTCTATAAGCATCATGAAACTGAAACTCCCTCAAGCACTCTTCTCTTAGCTCCAAAAGATTGGCCAATCCCAACTTCCCATAAGCAGCTGGTTCCTCCATCAATCTATTCAAGAGGTTGTAAGTGCATAAGCATCCAAAAGTATAAGTTAAATTCGTTCCAACGATTTATAGTACAGCAGAAACTAGAAACAACAATAAACTGCATCACAACCTTCGGGGTTTTTCCTTTTCTTTTTTCTTTTTTTTTTGGGGGGGGGGGAGCAAGTATGAAGCTTTCAGTAAACATAATTCTCTATTACACAACAAATCATCAAAGCATAATTCATATAGCAACAATAATTCAATTTCAAATAAAGCCTTCTCCTAGTCAGTGACGGCAGCTAAATGGATTACCACATTCCATGGTGCTCTATTTAACTCTGAGGACTTCATCGCGATAAAAATGGCATTTACATTTTTCTCAGATGAAAATTTCTAGGTGACATAATTTCCAATTATTGACATTATGCTCTAGTCCAAGTTTCTCTTGTTTTATACTAATCCTCAAAGGCAAATAAGAAACAGAACCTCATCTAAAATAATAATACTTTTCCATCTTTATGGTTTTAATATGTACCAGTTATCAACTACAAAAGCCAGAAAAAGTTAAATGTTTCAATAGTGTAAGTCACCTAGCCAAATGAGCAGAGAAAGCACGAGCAAAAGCATCACCTCTTCTTTTAGCATCATCAATTCCACCTTCACTTGCCACAGCCTAACACATTTGCAAGCTCACAAATTATAGAACAGTTGTAGAAAAATCCAACTTCAATTTATTTAAACTTTCTAAGAACATAATTTTCTTGTTGGACTTCAGGCAATTTTAATATGGCCAATGAAGTGAGGAGAATTCCCTTTATTATTTCTTTCTTTCTTTCTTTCGAGTAATGAAAGTTCTTTTATCCAATCGAAAGAGAAAAAAGGAGATTTCATTTTAAGCATTTTTAAATCTAAGCTACCCTTAATGCTTTGAATAGTATCTAGACATGCTGGAGAGGATAACAAAAGCCTCAGGATTATATGCTGAAATTCTTACATTAATTTTTTATTGCTATAACAAAAGGCCACCAGCCATCGGATACAATAAAGTTTTCAGAACTCTTCTTGAAAATGACTCCTTTCTTAGAACACAATTGGCAAAAGCTCTTCTGAGAGAGAGAATCCTAGATGCTTCATAGTGTTTATATTTACCTTATCAACAAGGTCTGGCAAGTGCTCCGAAAGTACAGTGAACCAATACCTGAAGCACCATGCATAAAAAATAAGCAGAAGAATCCATGTTTGCACTTTGCAGAAACAGTATCTTGGAACATAAAAGTTATTGTGATCTTTACTTTGCAAAGAACTCTTCTTTGGTAATCTAGAATAATAAGTATTATGCAGCATATTAGAAGTGCATACTTACTCTAGCTCTTTGTGATCTGATAGATCAATGGTATTGGGCTCGTACCTGTTAGCATGTAATTCACGAAATGAGATTAGAACATTGCATGGACGGAAACACATAGTAATCACAAATATATTATTTACATACATTTTTGGGTTGGTTAATAATGGAAACACCTCCAAAGTGGGTACAAAATGGAGAACACCAACATTTAAAGCACTAGCATCAGAACGCAGAGTGGCACCTCTGGAAGAGGGAACTTCAAATCCTCCAAGTCCTGTGGTTCCAGGTGGAGCCATCGGTACTGGTGCTGTGATCTCAGTCCCCTTCTGCACAAACTTTTCCATCCAAGAAATCTGCAGTTGACGCACAAACTAGGAGTTAGGCCTAGTAGGAGAAACAAAGCTCAAAACAGAAATTAAAAGGAAAAAAATCTTTCAAGCCTATTCTTCACTGTTAGTCCATTTTAATTTCTTGTGCTGTCCAAGATTATTTGTCTACGACTAGAAGCACAACCCCACATATTGATTTTAATTCTAAACTCTAGTCGTTTGCTTATTGCATTTTTCTTTTTTGATAAAATAATTATCGTACATTATTAAATATAAAGAATTATCAACAATAAAAGAAAGTAAATGAACTGATTCTTACATCTAAAACTTTGTTCCATTTGGGCTAAACCATATGAATATAACTAGTCCATTAGCCTTTTGTTTTTATCTTTCTACATAATGAATGTATGCAAAACCTGTGTTAAAGTGTGTGCAGCATTAATCCATAATTTATTGTCCAGAAGGAATGATGTTTTCTCCTATAACATGAAAAGCATGAATATTTTCATATTAACAGATAACAGAGTAAACAGGATAAATAGGCCCTCCTTGGAACTAATAAGGACATAAAGAATTGTCAAGATTTGTTAATGTACAATCCTCGTTTTTTTTTTTCACTTTAAATGGTCTAAAAGCCTAGTGTTAGGCCCTGTGTAATTTATATGCCAAGACTAGATCATCTGGTAATAGGTTTGAAATTAACCCCCCAGATTTTACTAAAAATAAATATGTAAAATGTTTAATAATATCTTGAAAAAGGTTGAGGTTGAGAGGCAAACCCAAACTCAACCCATGACCATTGATCTCTAAGGGGTTGATCCACTCAGGACCTATATGAGAAAATTCAACTATACTTGCCTTTTCATTCAAGTCACCAAGTGGAGGTCCATGTATTCTTCCTCCAGTGTATGGTGCTCCCATCGGGAACCTCTCAACTAAGTGATGCACCATCAAGTCATCAAGGCCATGCTTGTGATAACTCATAAATGCACCTAAAGCTCCCAAATATCCTTCATGTCTCAAGAACATAGCTTGTGCTTCTCCTTGTGACCTAGACCATAGATAAAACTGTTTTGACATTTTTCTCAAGAGCACAATAGCTACTCTACAACAGGAACAAAAAAGGATAAACATGGACAACAAAGAGTTCTATACTTACCAAAACTGAACGGCAAAGGAGATTGTATCCATGGTATATGCATGACCCCTTATGAAAAATCCTCCGAAAAAGATCCGCTTAAGCCCAAACCGAAGTGCATTTAAATAAGATATCTATAAGCATAATTACTGAAATTAGAAGCAGAGAGAGAACTAAAAACATAGGAATATCAATATTAATTATCTGATTGGTTATATAGGAGCTTGAATGACATTCATAATTGAAGTTATTTTCAAGATAATATGGAAATAAATTTAGAAGCATGTTCTTAGAGCATCAAGAATTTTCACAAATGAAGTGTTCTTCATAATATAATTCTTTACCCTTCTCAAGAATATAAAGAAAATGAAAATTTTACCATAATATGGAAGATGATCGAAGACAATTCAAGTAAGACTTTAAGCATAGTCACTATACCTATTCCATTGAAAAAGAAAACAACACCAATGTATTTCAAATCAGGTACTTCTACTTTACATGGTAGTTTGTTTTCCAGAATTAACCTGTCCAATATTGTAAGAAATCATTCTCAACAGAGACAGGGAAATATCTTCAGGTCTGTAATCTTCAAGTTCCTTCTTGTCAGAAATAGCCTTGCCAAAACTTGAAGCTATGGTTGATGCAGAGAGACCAATCTGTCATACTTAAGATTAGAGGGTGGTAACCACCGTGGAGAAAATAAGAACCAATCTATCCATGAATCATAGAATTGACGCATCTTAGAGTAGCCCATGCCTTCTACATATTCTGGTGTGAAAGTGCAAAGATCATAAGTAAAATATACCTTAGAGTAATCCATACCACCATAAATGTCCCCAACAAGCATGTCTATGGTCCCATTGTCTCCCCTTTGACTCAATTCGAGCAGTTCGTCAAAACTGGAAAGGGGGACCAATAAAGGGTAACATCTGGATAAAACTATAAACAAGGAGGTGTAGCATAGCGGTAAGACAAAAAGGGAGAAGGAGAATAATATAACCTGTTGCACTTTGTTAGTAGCCTTCCCAATCCCCAATAAGTACCACCTCCAACATTTGTTCCACTAACACGCTCAAATTTTCCGTCCCCATCAACCTGCACCAGACCAGGAGTGTTGATTGTTTATACTCTAGTCAAACTCATGTCTCATTCTCAAGCAGTTTGGAAAATGAGGGGGGGGGGGGGGGGGAAGAAAAAGAAAATACCTTTATTATGCTAACACCAGATCCAATATTAACAAGAAGATAGGGGAACAGATCATTGTGGTCAATCTGCACAAACTCTTTGTGACCTTCCATGTGTGTGAAAGCTTCATGACGAATAGCCTGCTCATTTACATATACCAGATTTACATCAAGTGATTTAATATACCAGAGTTTAGACATAAGGATTTCTTTGCGTGTTGAGCAGTAATTGAGAAAAGATCAAAATGAAATTATGATGAAGATTTGACCTTAAGTAAGAAATTTGCTCCTGCGACAAGGCAATCCATTTCATCTTCTTTCTCGATACTGACCCCGAGCCTTTCTTTAAATAGGTCTGCAAACTTGTATGCCCCACCCCCTGTGGCCTTCTCACAAACACTTGTTAGGAGAAGTATGCATTTATAAAAGTATAAATTTGAAGGAATTGATGTATTAACATTTTTAAACCTTAGTCAAAACAAATCTTCCGCCTACAAACAACACAATATAATTGCAATTATTGTTCAAGGAAAAGACCTAAAAATTCTCAAATTGATGGTTCTGAAAGCAATCTCAGGAAAATAATTCGTAAAATGCCTTCTTAAGTAGAAGCAGCAAGACTGTTAAATATTGGGGAAATGAATGGTCAAGAACATGAGCCAGACCAGATAATGAGCCACCTAAACTTAGAATCTATGAGATGGTGTTTTGTATGAAGAATAAAAGAAAAGGCAGCAGCTCAATAGTAGTCATACATTACTCCATCAGTATAAGGGAAAAAATGCTAAGAACTAGCATCACTTTCAAATTGACATTTTGTCCAAAGGCAATTTACTTCAACCTTTTTGAAAAAAAGCTTGAATACAGGATCTCCCTTGACGTACAATATAAAACTGGTCCAACTCCTACAAAATTATAATGTAAAAAAGCTATGAAGAAGTCTTAAGTGCAATTACCTTGATAACTGCATTTTCGTTGGCAGGGGGCTCAGAATTCCAATGAGGGGAATCAATTCCTATTCAGAAGAAAATAACACAGCTGAATATAAATATTAATGCAAGTTAATAAAGCCACAAATCTGATGCTACCATCACGTGCAATCTCAAAGTTTTAGTAATACAGAAAAGATGGATCAACGGAAATAAATAAGAATATATACTGCCGCGGTGAAGCTGCTTGGAAGAAATAAAATCCAAGCACTCATTCAATTTGCTTGTCTCAAACTTCACAAAGTGAAGCCTCCCACCAAGAACAGGATAGCTTCTCCTGTTACCATTTGAAATGCCCAATCTTTCCTTGACAGTTTTCTTCCTCTTATCCTCAACTGATTGGTCTTCATGTCTTGAAAAATAGATCAACTTAATAAGAGAACCTGCAGAAGAGGATGTTTGAAGTTTTGAATGCACTACAAGAGGCCATAAATATATTCTTCCTAGCTGACCATTGCTATTGCGCGTAGCAGAAAGTAAAGAACAGAACCATCATGCAGAGCTACTGCTGACACAGTAAGGACTTTTAATTGACATCTTAAGGATTTCTCAAAGAAACAGAATATAGCAATCTAAAAATAAATTTGGAAGCCAATTTTAAAATTAAAATAGTTCCTTTAGATATTATATTTCAATCTTCCCCTCTTATAAATTCCAATAACATTCATACTAGATTTGGCATTGGCATTCCACTCAAGGGTGGTCGAAAAGGAAGAAAAAGACGGGAAGAAGAGAGAGAAAAACACAGCATGCATGTTATTAACATATAAACTAGAGAAGACAGGAAAATTAACTCAGTTTTTCTCCACCTGTAGTCAACAGTTTAAACTAAAACCAAAACAAAATGGAAAACATTTCGAAAACTAACCAGAAAGAAAAAGGAGTTGTAGAAAAAGCAAAAGCAACAAAGAGGTTGAATTAGGAAATGATGATACCTCCAATATCAAGAGCCAAGTGAGAAATATCATCAGATTGATTAGGCAACAAAATGGTAGGATCCCTTTCCTCAGAATTGCCTTGGATTTCAGCCTTGCTAAGGTCAAGTTGAGGCCTTGAACCTGAGCGGTGAATTGAATTGCCAGCCATGTCTTTCTCACCTCCCTCTCCCTGATTGTTTTTATAACAAGCACTGCTTTCTTCTCCTATTCCCACCAACTCTTCTCTGTCTATAACCTCGTTGCTGTTGTTATTATTATTATATTGAAGGTCCTCAATCTTATCGTCAATCCCAAGAATAGAGTCTCCATTTTGACCAGCCATCAATCCCACAATATTCTTACCACCAGCGGTCTAACCACGTCAACCTAACAGTTTTTTTATGTTTCTTTTTTCTGAGGCAGAACCCTTTGACCACTTGTCCTGTACTCAATTTACCAAATTCAATTCATTTCGTGAAGAAAAAAAAAAGGAGTAGAATTGTGTAAGTCAAGAGCAGCTGGGATCAAATAAACTAAAATTTTAAATCATTATCCAAATCAATAAGCTAAAAATAAGAAATGGGTTTGTTGAATTTCAATTGATACAGCTGAGGTAGCTTTGAGAAGAGGGCATGTGATTGATTAGGATCCAATTAAGAAGGGAAAAAAACATTTAGTAGTATAATTTAATGCAGGAAAAGTCCAACAAGAAACGTGGCTGACATTGAATGATCAAAGATAAACACGAGAAATCAAAGTTAAAGCCACAAATGGCCAAACTGAGTGGGTAAGAATAATGAACAGATACAGGGAAAAATGTAAAAAGAAAAGAAGAAGGTAGCAGTAGCAGACCTTGGAGCAACTGCTTTTGATTTGATGTTTACTGTCCACTGGAGTCTGGAGTTGGCGGTGAAGGCCACAAGCAAAAGGGTAACGCTATTTGCGATTTGCAAACCAACCAAAAATATAAAAACAAATACGGTGGGATTTGGGGATTAGAGTGTTGGTCCGGTCGGGGAGTAATAATTAATTAATAAATTACTCCTACTCGCCATCAAAGATACGTCGTATCTACTGCCCCTGATTTTTGGACTTTGAACTACACTTGTCCCCATCTGTGACTGTGCGGGATTCCAATCTTCATTAAAATACGCTCTGACCGCTATTTTGTACTAATATTTCAAAAAGTATTACTATGATTTTTTTATAAGATATTACTAGGATTTTTTAATTAGAAATAATATCATATTTGATATTTGTATTTAAATAAACTATTTAATGTAATATATATATATATATATTTAAATACCACATTGATTTTTTTTTCAAAACACATGTATCATATTACATTTTTTATCAAAGTATATGTATCATATTACATGCACATTGAACATTTTTGTCAAGTACATGAATAGGTTAGATAAATATAGAATTGAATGAAACTTAGATACGTACATTACATGCATAGAAATAAAAAAGAAGAAATGGGTTGGGCAATGGATCTAAGCATTGGGCTTCTTAGCTTTAATCGAGTCCAAAACCAGATGAATGGTAATGGGCATGAAAAACAAGTTTAAGCATTTATACATAATACAATTGCAAATTGCATGACCAAGCTCATTTGGTATCCATTTCAATTTTCATATATACTCCTAATATATTGTTATTGTTTGTTTGGTCCGAATCTGATATTGTTAACTGAGACTCGGTTTTTGATCTTGTTTATAACATAAGAATTAAGATACGGCAGCAGGCAGCAGGCAGCAGGAGCGGAGAGGGAGAAGAAAGAATGAGGCCAAACATTGTGTTATTTGGAGATTCAATTACAGGAGAATCCTTCGGATCAGGCGGCTGGGGTGCTTCTCTTGCCAACACCTACTCTCGCAAGGTTCTTCCTTTTTTGTTTTTCTATGAAATAAACATCATTTCCACCCCTTCTAGTTTTACTCTCCTACACAGGCTGATGTTTTAGTTCGTGGGTATGGCGGATACAACACCAGATGGGCTCTATTTCTGCTGCATCACATCTTCCCTCTTGTAAACCTCTTCACTTCTTCCTTTTAATTTCCTTAGAACTAAAGATCCTGCTTTTCAACTTTGTTTGATGTTCTTAGATTGAGGGATACTAAGATTTAGCCCTGTTGTTTATAGATCCGGGGCAGACTGAATGGTATATGGCTATATGCAACTCATTTAGGGATCAAAGTTTTCATTTTTTTTATTGGAGGAAATATGTATATCTATTTTGTTTCATTATGTCCTGGGAAATTATACTGTTATATTTCCCATCAATTTTGCACCAGATGTTACATGCTAGTCTTAGATTTATCTTTCTTGTCTCAGGACTCCTCAAGTAAACAACCAATTGCTACCACGGTTTTCTTTGGGGCTAATGATGCAGCTCTCCTAGGGAGAACCAGCGAAAGGCAGTACGTTCCCGTAGAAGAGTACAAGGACAACCTCAGAAAAATCATTAGCCATTTGAAGGTTAAGTTGTCATCTCTTCTCTTCACTATTATTTTTAAGCAACCTTTTTAGGACAGCATTTCACAATACTAGTGTAGTCCTTACAGCTTCAATTATAGTTCCCTGATCTAGAATCCACTGCATTTTTTTATCAAACTTTCTTGCATTCTGAGAATACAGTAGAATATATATACTACTAATAGAAACCTACAAGTTAATCTGCACGTATGGTGATGATCTATAGAAATGTTGTCAAGGCATGAGCCTAGGCAGTTCTAGGTGCTGCTTTTTAGTGCCAAACAACAAAAGCACTTTAGACCCTTTTGGGTGAAGCACATTAATCAATAATCAGGTGCATGACTATTGCAGCTTAGCATGCGTTTTTTTTTCTCCTGTAAGGTGGTAGGTGCAATAAAATTATAAAAGCTTGCTTGCTTGCTTGAACTAACCATACTTGTAAAAAACAGGATGGTGCCAAATTCTCTACTTCTCAATGATTGAGTAGTCAACAATAAACATTGGATTATTAGGAAACCTGGTTTATTGGCTAACAAAAGAAAATGAAAAATTGACATTTTGTAGTATAAATTGGACCACCCTAGAATTTATTATCGCAAATGCTTACATACACACAGGACATTAAAAAAATACACCCATAGACATATTGGGTCTTACTTTACACAGGTGAAGACACTTTATTCACACCTTGATTCTAAGGCAATAAAAGAGCTCCAGCACCTAGAGTGAACCTTGTGCCTTTGTTAATGCTGACCTAAAGTATTGGCTTGATTAAAGCCAACAACTATTTTTTTTACTAGTTTGTTGATTTTTGCATTTTATTTCTCCCTCCTTTCTCTAGACAGTTGCCCAAAGATTTTAGCAAGTGCAGACCTTGGGAGTTAATTCCAAGTTATCTTCGTACTTCTCCTGATAGGAAAATGTATTTGAACTGACCATCGTACGTGTTCTGTGGACCTAGCTTTTACTTATCATCATTGTGTCTCCACAGGAATGTTCACCCACCATGCTTATTTTGCTTATAACTCCACCCCCTATTGATGAGGAAGGGCGCATGGAATATGCACGGTACAGGACATTATTTTCCCTCATGCATCTTTACACATAACTGAATGACTTTATCTTCATCTTCTTTAATCTTTATTGAGATCTACAATACCACTGTCATCCCTATATTACCCGGATTTGGTTGTCATGAACTTTATCTTGCATCTATAATTACACATGCTAGGTTCAGGCTGCAGAGTGCATTTCTTGTACTGTATTATTTGACATTACTTTGGTTGTCATGAACTTCAAATGATTTTTAATTCTGTGTGACAGAGCAACTTATGGTGAGAAAGCAATGAAATTGCCAGAACGAACAAATGAAAATGCAGGAGTGTATGCAAAAGGGTGTATTGAAGTAGCTGGAGAACTGGGTATCCGATCCATCAATATTTGGTCCAAGATGCAGGAAACAGATGGTTGGCAGAAAAAATATCTCAGGTTTGTGGTTTTCTAAACTAGTACATTTTAGAAGCTTGTTACTCCATATCTAAAAATAAGATAGAGAAAGAAAAGTTCTGCGTGCACGTTTGCAACAGTTATATTCACCTCACAGTATCCAATCAGGTTGGGTTTAATTTTCCATTCTCAAATGATGGCTCATTAACATCTAAGGACTTTTCGTTTCGAGTCTTAATGGTAGACACAAACCGACTAAATTAAATCGTTGGGGGTATTAGGCAGACCAAACCCTTGTTGGTGTTACATTTACGAGTCGCTTGTTGGTGTGTATTTCAGAGATGGATTGCATCTGACAGCAGAAGGCAATGCAGTTGTGTCAGGAGAAGTTGCAAGGGTTTTCAAGGAAGCATGGCTCGACCCTGCAGAAATGCCTCTTGATTTTCCTCACCACTCAGAAATTGATAGCAAGAATCCAGACAAGGCTTTTCAGCTAAAATGCTTGTAGTTCCCTTTCCCCAACATAATAATGGGATAACAATTTCACTTTTTGATGCTTCATTTATTGTACCACCACATTGTTCTAAGGGTTTTACATGTGTTTCCAAGTATTAATGTCACATTTACATGTGTTTTACAAATTACATTTAATACAAAAAGTATTTATAAAATAATAATTAAAGAATACTTATATTCTGACTTCAAAACCAGTTGTCTAATTAATAAGGATGACCATTGTAATATCACCTTGCAAATTGTCATCGTTGTTGTCCGTTCAAAGCTAACAAGTCTAAGCTTTTCTGTTAGTTTTTTTTTATCGTAGGATATTTAATTCTATTCTTAAATTAATAGTGACAATGTTAATAATTATGATAATAATGCAATTAAAAGCAGGTAATTTAAGACGAATGGGAAGCGTTATTGTTGAGTCTGACCGTCATTAATTATTTAACAGAGTTATTAATTGTATCCATTTTTGTAATGAGAATTAACAACATGAGCTTGTGGTTTCAAATTAATGCTTTGGATTTTTTAGTTCCTAAATTAATTACTTAATTTAACAAATTCTGCCTTCATTTCAAGTCAAACAAAAAAATTTATTAATCCCCAATTTAGTTAGCATTTGTAAATTGGTGACCAATTTATGTAGAATTATACACAATTAATCCATCAAATACAAAAATATTTTATAAATAACATTAGACTGTCTATCACAAATTTCATTTTTTTTTTCAATTTTACAAATATACCTTCTTAACCTCATAAATTATAAAAAAATGTACAAATTGTTTAAAAAATCATTTTTCATCAAATTAACTATTTAAGCAAAAGAATTATTAATATTTTTTTGAGCATAAAAGAAGTATTAATAATTGATAGATATTAAAATTGTAAAAATATATTAAATAAAAAAAAAAACATTGTGTGGTGATTTTTTTGACAAACCTTTTTAATCAGCATGTTTTACTGTCAGCAAGATTTGAGAACATTGTGACAAATTGGATATCCCATTAAATAATCTTTACTGCAAAGAAAGAAAATGTAAGAAAGGAAGGTTACAAAAGAAATATTTAAAGGTCATTAATTCTTTTAGTATTTAATTCTATTTTCCCCCAACACTTTGCGTTACTGTTTTACATGATTTTCCATAACAATATACTAGTAGTTTTTTAGTAAAAATTAGTCACCAGGCAGCCAATGAGCAACTGCCATTTGGCCTAGAGGCTATATAGTAAACAAGGGGAGTGTAATATAATTAAGCATGATGTACACAAATGTTAACCATGGGATTAAGCTAGAATGGACGGCCTAGATCAAATGCCCTCCCTTATTTGTCAGCTTATTAAGGAACTGAAAGCTAACAGGACACGGCCAAAACGTATGACTTTGGTTTGGTGAAGGATGGAGTTTGATCCAAAGCATGGGGAAGGGCAGCAGCCGATGTTGCTGTCCGACATGTGTCTAAAACCCTTTGAAGGCACGACCCCATCTCCATCCTCAAAGGAGTATTATCTGCAAGACTTTGACCACCTCGATCATGATCATGAGATTCACGTGGATGGGTCGTCATCTTCAAACCCTGTTTTTGTTTACGATTCATTCCCGAACAATGTGGATTTTTACGAGTGTAAGCCGTTTGCTGCTGCAGCGGATGATGGACAGGTAATGGACAGTGTGGGATTGGTGAACATGTGTCATCAGACCTTTGATTTTGCGGTGGCGGATGAGAGTGCAGAAAATGGTTACTGCAACAAGAGTAGAGCATTGGCTAATTGGAAGGGTCGTAAGAAGTCAAATGGAGTAAAGGGACAATGGACAATGGAAGAAGACAGGTAATAAATAAATGGACTTTTTGTTGCTGATTCATGGAAACAAATTAATCTGCATGCTTGAACAGGGTGTTGATTCGGTTGGTTGAACAGTATGGATTGAGAAAATGGTCTCATATTGCTCAGATGTTGCCTGGAAGAATAGGGAAGCAGTGCAGAGAGAGATGGCACAATCATCTAAGGCCAGACATCAAGGTTAGTTAACTCGGTCTCAGTCTCACAAGTCACACCAAACAATAATATATATTAGTATTACCTTTACGCCCTTGTGCAGAAGGACACATGGAGTGAGGAGGAGGATAAGGTCCTAATACAGGCGCATATAGAAATAGGAAACAAATGGGCGGAAATTGCAAAGAGGCTCCCTGGAAGAACAGAAAACTCCATAAAAAACCATTGGAATGCAACCAAAAGAAGGCAGTTTTCAAAGAGGAAATGTCGTTCCAAGTACCCTAGAGGCTCCATCTTGCAGGAATACATCAAGAGCTTAAACTTGGAGTCCAAAGCTACTGCAGATAAAAGCTCGGCACAAGCAATGGATTTTTGGGGTGGCAGTGAGCGTTTGGTGCCAGAATATGAATTTTCGTTTGACGAGAGACTGCTTCAAGAGAGCTGCAGCATTGACTCTCTGCTTGATCAGATACCCACTGCTCCAATGGCTATGACCGAGGAGGTGAAGAAGGAGATGGACTTGGTGGAGATGATATCGGCCCACCCTAACATCTCATAAACTATCAAGTATGGGGATCTTACCTATGGTAGAAAGAGATCAAATAATATATAACAAGTTTTCACATATAAAAATTCCTTGGAAATTTATGTTGTATGAGTATGAATGTAATGTAACAATGCTAGACATACCCACTACCGTCGGATGCTTATGGAAGCACATGATTCTAAGCTTTCCAAGAGAATTTTTTTAATTTATATTTATATACTACTGAAATTTAATTACTCAACTTTTAATGGCAGACATAACATATGATTCCCCCATGCAATCGTTTTCTCTTTTAAGTAGAAAGAATTCCATACTTTAACACACTTCCCACGATGGTAAATTGCTAATCGACTTTCAATTGGCTCTATAAGTGCAAAATAAGATTGATGGTATCCATGAACATGTACTTTATTATTATTATTATTATTATTATTATTATTATTATTATTATTATTATTTATACTTAATTTTTTTTTTCAATTTTGACTTTTTTTTCAATAGTATCCATGAACAAAATAAAAGCTAGTTCACATCAAAACAACAGTCTATTTCAACAAAATCATCATGTAAAAGTGACAATCTCATCTGGTGACAAAAAAAAGCTATGACATAACAAATCTTCCTTTCGAGCAATACTAACATATGTTATTTAATTCTTTTTTGTTACAATAAAATTCAAGGATAAAAATCATCTGCCCTTTTTCGGTGCCCCTACTTATGCCCAACACTAAAAATACTACAAAATTAAATTCAAAGCCCTAACCGTAAATTCTAAATATTAAACCCTACACCCTAAAAAATACACCTTACCTTACATTCTCTAAACCCTAAACCTAATTTTAAGCATAGAAGTATAAGTAAAGACAAAAAAAAATGATTTCCATCCAAAATTCAAGTGGTACTCCAAAATTGCCCATGTAGCACATAATATATATTACATTTAAAATATAAAAAATAAAACTTAGTAATCCAAAAAAATATTTTCAATTTTTTAAATGTCATAAAGTGTTTTTTCAAACATTTTCTTCTTTGAAAATACATGAATATTTTTAGATTTTGCATATATTATGTGTCGAATGAATATTTAGTAACAAAAAGATAAATTGAGATAAGGTGCATCAATTTTTTTAAAAAAAAAAATTATTACCAAACCAAAAAATATATTATCTTATACACTGACGGTGAAAATTAAAAATTTCTACAAACGCTTTAGATTTAGGGTTTAGGGGCTTAGTTTAGTATGTAGGGTTTAAGGGTTTAGATGCAGGGATTTAGAATTTAGAGTTTAAGGTTAGAATTTTGGGTTTAGATGTTAAGGTTTAGTTTTAAGGTAATATGGTAAAGATTTAGATTTTAATTTATAAACCCTAAATTATAAGTTTCAACCACTATCTCTAAATTCAAAACACATACACCTAAACCCCTAAATCATACACCCTAAACTAAATCCCTAAACTCTAATTTTCACCGCCAATATACCAAATAATTACCCAAAAATATCTCAAAATACTTTAGTATTTAGTTTTAAGGTCACAGGTTCGATATCCTCCATTGACTTTTCCATTAAAAAAAATCTCTAAATACCAAAGTCAAACTAAACAAAAAAAATATTTAAGTAATAAAGTGATAATAAGATACAACCTTAAGAGTCAAAATATCATTTAACCTAAAATTTAATTCAATACATACAATGCAAACGACAATATTATTTATTTATTTAACTTTCAATAAAAATTCAGTAACAAGAATTAATCAAGTAATCCATTTAAATTTTAATCTAGTGTAAAAACAATATATCAACCTGTGTTATATGTGGGGGTGCGATCGAAGATGTAGCCCATGCCTTACGCGATTGTAACAAGGCAAAGGAGGTATGGAGGGAGTTGGTTCCGCCTGCTGTTACCGCGAGATTTTTCGCAGTGCCGGTCCAGGCTTGACTAGCTGACAATTTGCGCACCAATACGGTGGATCTGCAGAATGGAGGAGCGTGGGATATCTTGTTTGCGACAACTTGTTGGTTGCTGTGGAAGGACCGTTGCAAGCGGCTGTTGGATGCAGATTATGTTGAGGATGGTCGTTTGCTGCTGCGTTGTCGGAGAATGGCTATGGAATTTTCCGAGGCTGCTACAAGGAGAGCGGCTCCAGCGAGAATGGAAAGGTCGAAGGTTCAGTGGTGTCGGCCTGCTGTTGGATGGATCAAAGCCAACGCGGATGCGGCTGTTAATCCAACTACAAACCGCGCATCTATTGGTGGAGTGCTACGTGATAGTAATGGTCAATGGATTTTCGGTTTTCATCGGAAGGTGGGTTGTTGCCCTGTTCTCTTCGCGGAGTTATGGGGGATTCATGACGTGTTGATCCACGCTTGGAGACTAGGGTTCCGATATGTGGAAGTGGAGTCGGATAGTTTGGAGACGGTTCGGATATTGTCGGATACTTCATCTGCACTTCAAGGTCACAGCTTGGTGGCTGCGATTCGGTTGCTGTTGAATAAGGATTGGACTGTTCGGATTAACCATGTTGGACGTCAAGGGAATATGGTCGCGGATGGCCTTGCGGCCATGAGCCAAGGAGGGACGGTGGTGGAAGATTTGTTTGACGTGCCGCCCGGTTGGTATACAACACTTGCTGCTTGAGGATTTGAGATCCTAGCTTCACATTCTCTTTTCTGTATTATCGAAAAAATATATATATATCAACCAAGACAATCAGAAATAATCTAAACTCAATTATTAAAGGACAATAGTCCATTATTAAATCAACCCAAACCCGAAACAAATACAAACCTTTTAAGGCCTAAATTTATTAATTCCACCTATATTGAGCCAATTTAAATTCTTCCCGCCCAATAAACGAGAGTCTGTACAGACTCTTCCATCAAGTCGTATAACTGTACAAGTAATCTCAAGGAAGAGAGTATAGATCCTAAACGTTTAAGACTAAACTGCTGCCTGTTTTTTTAGAAGTAAAAACACATCTTGAAAGTAACTATAAGAACCAGCTTATCTAAATGATACCGACTCCTTGATTAAAGATCATGTGGCAAAACAATCCGCAAAAATAATCCAAATACAGAAACAAAAACCAAAATTAAGTTCTGTCTAAACTACAAACAAGTTCTTCAATCTGGGATATTAGAATTAAACTCGAATTTATCAGCAAAACTATTATGCTTCCTTTGCCTTTGGCTTAATGCGCTTCACCCTAGAATACAGGAAAACTCCAGCAAGAGCAATACCGGTGCCTGCAAAAAAAAATCATCACAATAAGATCCATTAACCAACCATAAAGGCACCCAAAAAAAAACTCAAAACAGCAACATTTTTTAATAATATATTATTAGAATGCAAAATTACCTAGAGCATTGATCGGTGAGACGGGTGTCTTAAAGAAAATAACAGAGCTGACAATAACAACCACCCGCTTTACACAGTTGCCCACAGAATGAGTGACAGGGGATACCCTTTGCAGTATCATATATGAAACCTGCATTTCATAGTTTTAGATCAAACACTGATCACCTTTGCATTGAGCATACTGCACTAAAAATATATTTAAGGCTTTATTTGACATAAGGAAGAGACAATAAAGACATTCAGACATCCAATATAACCGCTGCACCACCTTACATCCATCATTTTCTCGATCTCTCTTAAGCCAAATTCTTCAATATGGCTCCTCAATAAATTTGATTAAAATAAATAAATAATTGAAAAACTGAATCACATAGATCAATGAGAAGATCAATAATATGCAAAAAGTTAACCAAAGTAACATTTAGGTATAATTCAATAAAGATGCCCATTTAAATAAGTTTTCAAAAACATATATAAACTTTTTGATATTTTGTTTATACCATATTCAATCCATGGGTTTTGTTTTCCAAATTTAATTTACTTTGTTATTTTCAACAAGAGACCTCCCAAACTTGTCCTAAGAAATCTCTAGTCTTGTCCCATTTTTAATTCATTCTTCAGACTTGCATCATTATGAAGTGACCTTGTATCCAGGCATTTGATTCTTAAGGATCACGAAAAACCATCAACAGCAAAAATTCTCACCTGTTGATAGGCATGGAAGGAAAGAGCAGCAAGCAGAGATCTTACAGCAACTTCTTTAACATTCAAACCCTGTTAGACAAGATAAAAGCGCAGCCCATTACAAGGAAATTAAGACAAACACTTGAAAAGTGGAATCAGGGCACCTACTATAGCAACTTAGCTCATCAAGAATACTCACGGCAGATTGCAAGTAGGCAGGGGTAAATTTTATGCCTTCCATGAAGATTGCCACAGGGGCTAGCAAGAAAAATGACATAATTGTTATTATTGAGAAGAGGGTAATGTTGTCCATCGAGTCCTGTCACATAATAACTGCTTGTTATGTGCCAATACGAAAGTCAACTCCAAAATTAGATTTTCAATGAAGAGAGACCACTTTGCAGTGAATTAATCAGGGAGACATAATTTATACTCCAATAATGTTAGCACCATAGTGACCAATAACAGAGATCAAAAAGTAAAATTACCTCTTTCTTAACCATAACTTTTTTGCTAAGAACGTTACGGGACTGGTTTGTTAAATTGGAAGCCATTGCACTCAAAAATCCAGCCCTTTATAGGTAAAAAGAAAAAGGGTTATATTACAATGACATAAAATAACCAATTCAAGTACTTGCATAGTTGCATTCAAGATATCTGCACCAAAATCAGAAATGGATCGCAAGTAAAAGAAAACTTTCTGAAGTTTTATAAAGATAGTACATGCTAGCATGTACAATTCTTACCAATTGAATGAGGACTCCGTAACAGATGCAAGTACAACTCCTCCAACAATTGGTAGAAGGGAACCAACTACCCAAGGAGTTGGCAGCTGTAACAGCAAAATATCATACTCGAAGTTAGAATCAACATGAAATTGCATTATTAGTCCCAAAACGAAAGAAATTGTATCAGTTTACACAATAAAGGAGTTTCAAACAGGCACAATAATTACTCATGTAAAGAAATCATCAATTTGAATAACTTCAAGTCTTCAAGAGATATTACAGAAAAAAGGAAAGTAGAAAAGGCATTCATAGATAAACTGTAATTAGGAAAATGTGAATGAAATAATAATAATAATAATAATAATAATAATAATAATAACTAAACAAGAAATCACCTCTCCTAAAAACATTGCAGAAAGCACAACAGAGAAGAATGGTTCCATAGCTTTAATCGTGTGAGTGAAAGAAACAGCCACTTTTCCTAGACTCATATTTGTAAAGAGGTTGCCCAAGGTATGCACGACAGCAAGTGGAAAAATTACTGCTAGCTGTGAATAAACAATTAAAAAATTAGTATCAAACCAGAAAGGAACCACAAAAATCCCAAGGGCTTCACCATTTGCACCAAAATGTTTTCGTGAATACCTGTGCACCAGTGATTTTCGGCCTCTTATACAAGTTAAAAGTCCACATCAGGGAAACAAGTACAGTCCCAACAGCAAACTGAATGAGAGTGACAGTTACAGGGAAATGGTAGACCTTGAGAACCTGTTTACAAAGAAACAGAATTCAATAACAGTTCATTCTCTTAAATTGGACTCTTAAAATTCCGAATATTGTTGTTTGAAAATCACACTGTAATTCTTTAAAAATGAACAAATAACTAGCATGTACCGCTACTTTCCAACATTATTGAGATATATTAAAGTAAAATTATATATATTCTCCAAAACAGTTTACTCTCTTCTTCTTTTTTGTTAATTCTTCAAACCATTACTTGTTCATTGCATCCGGTTTCACTTTTTTTCTTCTTCTTTTGATTATGAAGTTCGCTGCACATTAATGTCCTTTTACAGATTTATTTAAAAAGAAAGTCACTGAAATATTTTTCCAATTAGCTGATTAACAAATTGAATTCAGTTAAAATAACAAAGAAAATTGAACTAAACGTTAGATCTTAAAACAAGAAATAGGAAACAAAGGATATTTAGTAAAAAAAAAAGCGAAACCTGTTTGTTGTAGATGTTGAAGTAGATGTTAAAGAGGTACCACAATCCAAACAACAATCCAAGCTCCAATGTCTTCACCAAGCTACCTGACTTCTCGCCTTCACCGGCACTCTCCGCCGCCGTGGCTCTAACTTCGAAGCGGTCCGGTCTTGAATCGGAAGGAACAAAGTTCCAAGCCCTGAGCGGCAAGGACGAGGAGGAAGAGAGAGACCAAGATCGATTAGGCAAAGAAGGAAGTGAAACGGCATGGCTTGAAGCAGAATGATCGTGGCGTTTGGGAACGGAGGAAGAACAGGAAATGCGAATAGGATCAAACCCAGCAGTGGAACCGAATTTCCGTGGTTTCAGAGAAGGAATCGAACAAGGAGAAGACAAGGAAAACGCCGCGCTTTGCATTGTTGATCTGACTTGGATAAAGATCTAAATCGGAGATTTACAGAGACAAAATGAGAAAGGGATTGAGAATGGAAACGGAAAAGAGCTTTGAGGAATCCGTCGAGAAAAGAGGGGTTGGGGGTTGGTTGGAACAGTGAGGCGGCTTGCTTTACTTCCCTCGGCACTCACTCGCAGCCTTTCAGATTACAAAATATTTTCACTAATAAACGTATACTCATTCATCAAAATATATGAAGCAAAAAATAAATATATAATAAAGTTATTAAAAAAAGAATATACATAAAGCAAAAATACAAAAGCCAAGGGATATTCTAAATTTCTAATGTTCGGCTGAAATTCCTTTTCTTTGGGTGAAATGAATTTAGCCGTTTTTAATTTTTCTTGGTATAATATATCATTTTATAATCCCTATTCAGAATTTCTGATAGCAATTGTTCATCCCCTTGTGTACTGGTGGCAAAGGTTGATGTTCATCATCCCTTAGGACCCGATATCGAGCACCAGTATTACATGCTGTGTGTGCCTTCGTTGAAAAAATGCTAAAAGAAAGTTGAACAGATGTTACCTTTGCATCACACCAGCATATTCAAAAAAAAAGAATTTCTGATAGCAATTTTAATATCACGTTCTTCTTTATTTTATTTTTTTAGAATCTAGATTATATTCAACAGCGAAAGGAATACAAATGACTCACACCTTTTACAATAGAAATACAGTGCTGAACAAAACAACAAAAATATAAAGGTGTGAAAGACGTTGAACATACCAAACCTAACACTATCAGAAGAAATATTCCGAAATAAAAATCCAGAAAAACTATACTTTGCCTTCAGTTGAATATAGCAAAAATTCTTCCGCTACTTGATCTTGGCATGTCGCCACAACCACCAAAGGGAATCATAACATGTATATAACGGCCTCCTTCGTTGAAAAGCGTTCGTTGATACTCGTCACTCGAACGCGTAACTGTCAAAAGACAGACTACTGTCATGAAGACAGACAAGAACTGCTAAAAAGCAGACGAAAGAACTACCACCAAGCAGACAAAAGAACTGCCATAAAAGCAGATTTGAATAAGAATTCGACAAAGTAGACGAAAACAAGAAACAAACTTGAAAAAAAAAAACGAAACATTCATCGGAAAAGATGAATTTTATTTATGTACAGATCCAGCAAAATGGCCAAAAGTCGCCGCCGGTAAAGAAAAACGATGAAAAAGAAGAAGAATTTGAAAAAAATTTGTAACCGTCTCAGAGAAAATGGAGAAGTAGAAAAGTGAAGAGCCGTTCTTCTTTATTTTTTGAATAACAACACTTTTTTATTTTTAATATTTCAAATTTACTTTTTAAGGTTTTTTTTATTGTTTTTAACTTACAAAACACCAATCTATCGGGATTATAAAAAATATTTTATATATTTTCTTTTTCACGTTTCTTAAAATAAAATTTACAAATATGTATTTACCGAAGTGTAATACAGATCTATACTTATGACTGAGATTTTTTTGGTATATATAATGTTTGGGTACATTTGTTGGTATTTGTTAGTACAAATATTGTACTTTATATTTCAATAATAATATTAATGCTTTGTAGGGGTGCTTGGATCGCGGAAAAGAAAATTACCAAGAGGAAAGAACTTTTTTGAGAATTTCATATCCACTTTTAGTTGGGAAAATTTTCACCATGGGATAATACTTTATTCCCAACAGTAGCATTTTTTTTTGTATATACCGAAAATCTTATTCCTTTCTTTTTCTTAGGTATTTGTCAATTCCTTGCATTTAAAACAAAAATGCCCTTGATAAAATAAAAATATTCCAATCATGTCATTTTCTTTCTGGGATAATTTACTACTTTAAATTATTAAATAAGGACTGATTATATATAAATAAATAAATATTGAAAAAAATAAGACACAGAGTTAAAATATTAGATAATAAATAAAGGATAAATATTCTATACACAGACGGTGGAAACTGAAAGCGCCTTAGTTTTAGGGTATATGGACTTAGTTTAGGGTATAGGGTTTAGAGGTTTAGGGATAGTTGTTTTAATTTAAGGTTTACAATTATAATTTAGGTTTATATGTTAAAACCTAAATCCACACCATATTACCCTAAAAACTAAACCCTAAATTATAACCCTAAACCTTAAATTGAAATAATTATCCCTAAATTCTAAATCCCTACACATAAACCCCTAAACCCTATACCCTAAACTAACTCCTTATACCCTAAAACTAAAGCGCTTGTGGAAACTCCGCCAGTGTATATGATATTAATCCATAAATAAATATATAGATATTTTCAAAAAAATATATAAAATATATATATATTTTTATAAAATAAATTATATATTCTGAGCAATTATAATATTAAAATATATAATTATATTTATATAAAATCATAAAAATATTTTAAACATCCTTTATTGATTGCACTCTTTAAGGATTATTATCACGAATTAATAGTAAAAATTTTCAATTTCAACAACTGAAAAATATAAATTTATCTCATGTTTCAAGAATATAAAAGAGATTGAATAATATTATTAATCTAATCTCACAATAAAATGTGAATTTAAATCATATTTTAGATAACTTTTAAATAATTGTTATAAGTATATTTTTACTATATTTTTTACTAAATTTTAATAAAATCTTACTTTAAACCTATATTCTTCATATTATATTATATCTCATATTTAAATAAATTTAATACTTATTCCAATTATTTTGAAAATATATGTTTAGTGTACTGGTTATATTAAAATTTTATTACATGTTTTTTTTTTATAAAAAATTTACATAGTACAACCGAAATAATTATATGTATTTCCATGTAAATAGTTATATGGCAAATACATCTTAAGGGCAATTTGGTCAAATTTACTTTCACACAACCTTATATTCACTCAACCAAACGTTGTCATCTTATATTCCTGCCAATTAAACTAAACAAGATAATATAACATTCATAATAATATGTCAAGTAATATTACATTCTGAAAATTTTATTCCTACTAGTTTACATTCTGTGATCCAAACGCACCCTTAAATTAATGGTAGCTACGCTCGAAGGGCTACCAACTTGGTTTAGGTAAAGATATCATGCGTTCCCCTAGGGATGTAAAAAGCTGACCCGACCTGAAAACCCGACTGAAACCTGCTCGAGTCAGAACCTGATTTGACCTGAAAATTTAATGACCCGAACCCGATCTATAACCGATTGTTGTTGACCCGAACCTGAATTCGACCTGTTACTGTAGTGACCGAACCCGACCTGCGTCCGACTGAAAACGACCCGAACCCGAATTGGACCTGTTACTGTGGACCTGAAACCCGACCTGCGCCCGACTGAAACGAACCCGAACCCGAAGCCGACCTGGCAGATAACCGATTTTACCCGTCTGAATTGACCCGAGATCCGATATTACCCGACCTGTTTTGAACCCGACCTGTTTTGGACCCGACCTGTTTTGAACCCGACCTGTTTTGAACCCGACATGTTTTGGACCCGACCCGTTTTGAATCCGACCTGTTAATTGACCCGACCTGCTTTGAACCCGACCTATTTTTAACCTGAACTGATATTGATCTGACTTGATATTTACCTGATATATAGTTGAAGAAGTCTACGATTTTATAAATTTAAAGGGTTGATAAATGTAAAGTAATAATTTATTAAATTAATTTAATACTAACTCGTTCAATATAAATTATTTGTGAAGTTTAATAAAAATTAACATACTTAAATTTATTTTATTAAAAATATTCAAAATTTAAAAGTATTATTAAATTAATAAGTTTTGATGGATGAATTTAAAATAATTTATTTAAAATTTAAATCAATTTATTAATTGTGATCATTAAATTTAAAAAATCTTTTATTAAAAAATTTAATTATAACTATTAAAATAATTAAAAAATATTTTTTAGTTTAGGGAATTTTTTTTTGAATTAATGAGGGGAAAATTTTTTGATTGATAGGAAATTATTGGGGGATTTTGATTTTGCCGCTAGATCAAATGTGGGGGGGGGGGGGGATTTTGATTTTGCCGCTGATGTTGGGTGGGGTGATTTTGATTTTTCCGCCAATATCAAATAAAATTGAGAGTGGAAGTGAGATTTTTTTATTTAGGGGTTAATTATCCTTTAGGTCCTTCCTTAATTAGATTGTTAGAGTTTAGGTTTTTTAGGTTTTAGTTTATTTTTTTTAATCTTAATTTTTGGTTTAGTTTCTTTAAATTTTATTTAATTAGGCCATGCTTCATAAATTAATTAATTATTAAGCTTTTTGGTTTGCTTTAAATTTGATTTGGTCATCGTATAAAGATTTGGTAAGTAATTAGGTTTAATAATTTTATTCATTTGTGATTTGGGCTCTAATTAATAATTTAGTTTTAATTTATTTTTAGATGTGTCCTTTTATGTTTCAATTTATTTTGTTTGTTAGATTTATGTGTTTATGTTTAGGGTTTAAGGGTAAGTGTGTCAAGTTGATTGTTTGGGGCTATGAGATTAGTTTAGGGATTATGTGATTAGGCTTGCACTCTAATTATTAGTGAATAGTGTCTGTAAGATTTAGATATTCATGTTTGGAGTTTAGAGGTAAATGTGTCAACTTAATTATTTGGAGTTATGAGATTAGTTTAAGGATTAGGGGATTATGCTTGTACTCTAATTATTAGTGATTATAAGATTTAAGGGTTGATGTTTATGGGTATTGTTTAGGGGTATACATATATACATACAAATATGTATGTTATAGTATATATATATATAACAATATATGCATACTAAAACTTACATACATACATATATATATGTATATATATAATTATAACAATATATATATATATATATACTAAAACTTACATACATACATGTATATATATACTAAAACTTAAATACATACATATATATGTGTTTTAGTATGTATGTATACATGTGTGTTTTAGTATATATATGCATATGTTTAATTAATTATAACAATACATGTATATGTATATTTATATGTATATGTGGAGAAATTATATCATGGGTGATTCCCACCACGTCATCCATGGGACCAACCACTAGAAACCACCCACTTCATCATTTTTTTCCATGTCATTAATTTAATAATAGAATAACTTTCAAAAAATAGTTTTTAAAATGACATGAAAAAATTTTAGTGAAGATTCATTGGTTAGAAAAAATGACATGGAAAAATCATGGTGAAGTGGGTGGTTTCCATTGGTTGGTCCCATGAATGACGTGGTGGGAATTACCCATAATATAATTTTTCGTATATGTGTATATATAAGTAGATATAAATTTGATTCATTTTTAATATGGTGATATTTTTATTCATTTTATTCCCTAAAATTTTATTTTCCACATAAAGTTACCCTTATTATTTTTTAATTTTTGTAATTTACTCCAATATTTTAGATATAAATCATTTGATGATATTTTTGTTCATTCTAGTGCCTAATATTGAGAATAAAATGTATGTAAGTATGTATGTATGTACCTATCAATGTATGAACCCTAAACCCTTAATGAATTTTCTCTTAACCTGGAACCATAAACCCTAAAAATCATAAACCCTAATGTATGTAAGTATATATATATATATATATATATATATATATATATATATATATATATATACTTATCTATGTATGAACCCTAAACCCTTGATGAATTTCCCTAAACCCTACACCATAAACCCTAAACCATAATGTATGCAAGTATATATATATCTATCAATGTATGAACCCGAAACCATTAATATAATTTCCCTAAAACATAAACCCTTTAAACCCTAAACCCTGAATCGTCCAATGTTTTATAATTTTAATTTGATATTTCTATTCATTATAGCCCTTAAAACTTCATTTCTATTCCAAATTGACCCCTACTAATTGTTTTTTAATTAGTCCAATAATATATAATTTTACTTTGACATTTTGTTCATTTTAGTCCTTAAAACTGTATTTGTATTCCAAATTGACCATTTTTTTATTTTTTTAATTAGTCCGATGTTTTATAATTTTAATTTGATATTTTGTTCATTCTAGTCTCTTAACTTTATTTTAATTAGTCCGATGTTTTATAATTTTAATTTGATATTTTTTTCATTCTAGTCCCCTAAACTTTAGTTTAATTCCAAATTGACCCTTATTTATTATTATTTTTTATTTCGTCCGATGTTTTATAATTTTAATTTGTACTTTGTTCATTCTAGTCCCTTTAACTTTATTTCAATTCCAAATTGACCCCTATTCATTGTTTTTTTAATTCCTCCAATGTTTTATAATTTTAATTTGATATTTTCATCTTCTAGACCCTAATACTTTATTTTTATTCCAAATTGACCCACATATTTTTTTTAATCTGTCAAATGTTTTATTATTTTAATTTGATATTTTCTTCATTCTAGTCCCTTAACTTTATTTTAATTCCATATTGGCCCCTATATATATTTTAATTCATCATGTTTTATAATTTTAATTTGAAATTTTGTTCATTCTAGACCCTAAAACTTTATTTTTATTCTAAATTGACATCTACTTATTGTTTTTTTAATTACTCTAATTTTTATACTTTTAATTTGATATTTTTGTTCATTATAGTCCCCAAAAATTTATTTTTATTCCAAATTGACCCCTTTTCATTGTTTTCTTTTAAATTTGTCTAATGTTTTATAAATTTAATTTGACATTTTTGTTCATTATAATCCGTGAAACTTTATTTTTAATCCAAATTGACCCCTTTTCAGTATTTTTTAATTACTCCAATGTTTTATAATTTTAATTTGATATGACTTTAAATAATTAACTCCAAATCAATGACGATTGACGAAGGCCAACCTAAAGTCTATTGACTACTTATACGGTTGTACCGAACTCAAACTCAATACGAATTTCAATCCTAAAAATACCCCAACCTGAATTACCCGACCTGAAACTACCCAACCTAAAATTACCCGACCTGAAATGCACCCGACCTGAAATGCAACCGACCTGAAATGAACCCGACCTGAAATGGACCCGACCTGAAATAGACCCGACCTGAAACGGACCCGACCTGAAATGGACCCGACCTGAAGTGTATCCGAACCCGAATTAACCTGTCAATTATCTGCTTCGGACCCGACCCGTTTTGACCCGACCTGAAATGAACCCGACCTGAAATGGACCCGCACCCGACCCGAGTCGAGTCAAAATAGAAAAATGACCTGAAATGACATGTACCCGATTTTACCCGACCTGACAGTACCCGACCTGAAACCCATCCGATTACCTGTTTTTACATCCCTACGTTCCCCCATCAGAGGAGATTATATTGGAGTAGAAAACTATGCATTTTACAAAAATGATCGATATATTGGAGGAAAAAATAGTTAATAGAAAATATAGAAATAAGCTAAGTAAGAAATTATTTAGGGAATTTTATTGTGGGCGGTGAAGCATTATAGGTTTACAACATATTATGGAATTGCTACACGCCTACACCGTAATAGGAATATTACCCTGATTCATATCCTCCTGAAAGCTAATAAGGCTATTGATGGAATGACTAATTTAGCATGGTGCTATGAAATGGGGAGCTCCGAATATGATTTTGAGTACTCTTAATGATGATAGTATTGGTTAGGGTGACTTCTTCTTTGTAACACCCTTAGCTTGTTCTTTTTCGTTTATAATAATGATGATTTATATATGTATTTAAATTTAATTTTGAATTTTAAAAAAATTATCATCAAATACCAATAACTTCGAAAAATACTACCATTAGAAATAGATGACTTTTGACTCAATTACAAAATGTAAAAATGATTTAAGGTCAAAATAATTATTTTTAAATAGAACCCGTTAGTTTTATTAAACGAGAAAATATTTAAAATTATAATAAAGGTTTAAAACTATTATCGTAAACAAAATATATAATTTGGACATTTTCTTAAAATTAGCCACTTTAGATCATGAAAAAAAAAATAGTGACGGTAATGTTTTGAGATAAAATTAGGTTTAGGAATAGAAAACTATAATAAGTCAAAAATAAATTTTTTTTTGAATAAAAGCCAGCTGATATATTATTAAAATATTCAAAAAAAAACAAAAGGTGAAAAAGAAAACAAAACGACACATATAGCGTTTATCAGTCCGGCTAGATTCCCAAAGCCTTAAACATTTAGGAAATAGAAAGGGGAAAAGAAAATGAAATGAAGCTCCCCTCTGTCAAAACGAAAACCTCACGGTGGCGAAACCAAATGTCTCCGATCATCTTCCACCCGTGACATTACCTCTACCGGCGCGTCTTCAATCCAGAACTGATCTTGCATGGAACTCAGATCAGTTTTTGCCGCCGCATCAGCCGTTGTGTTTGCGCTCCGAGCCGTGAATCTGAAGAGACATTGCATGAACCGCCGTTGAAGGCTCTTGATTTGGGCAATAATCGGGCCGATTTCGGAAAGGTCGATCCCCGGAGAAGTCAATTTGTTGATTAGTGACCTCGAGTCGCTCTCCAAAATAACCCAACGAAACCCTAGGTCCGCCGCGAAATCCAAACCATGCACCGCTGCTAGTGCTTCCGCCTCAAACGCCGATCGGATATTTGGGCTTTTCCGGCAGCATGCACCCAAAAGGTGATCGTCTGCATCTCGCACAATAACACAAGTTTGTGCATTTTTATTTCTTGAGGAATATGATGCGTCTACATTAATCTTTACCATCGATGCAGGAGGGGGTGACCAAAGGACCGGGACGGTGCTGATAGAAGGGTTTTTGGCTCGGGCTAGGGCCCCAATCTCCAACTCATGGCTTCGAACGAAGGTAAGCAGCTCCTCTTCTGTTTGATTAATCCCTTCGTGCCACAGTTTATTACGTGAAAACCAAATTGCCCATGTTGTAAGAACTATAGTGATTCTTCTCTGAGTACTGGTGTTATCAAAAATCCATGCAAGCCACTCTTTAAAACTTAGCTGTTGTATTTGAGTAGGCCATGAAAGATTAAGCTTAGACCATATACTAGAAGCAAAACTACAATCGCGGAATAAATGCTCAAAATTTTCGATTCCCTGATTGCATCTAAAACAATTAGGATCAGTAGCCACGCGCTTAATACAAAGATTTTGCTTTGTCGGGATATAATTTAGAATGAATTTCTAATTAGCGATACGGACCTTGGAGGGGCATTGCAGAGACCATAATTGTTTGAATAAGCTATTATTTCGCACTGAGGGAGACGTACCCTGGAGAAGAAGTCTGTAGCCACTGCGAACACTGTATTGACCCGAGTGCTCACCCGACCAGACACGGATATCCATCTCAGGCTCCGATGGTGTAGGGATAGCCAAAATATCTGTTGCCTCATTCTGATTAAAAAAAGCCCAAATTAAATCTCCGTTCTATTCCGTAGAGTTAGGGCGCATTAAATCCGAAACCCATTTAAGGCCCACAATCCTAGTGGATTGGATTTTCCGAGGTGGATAAGAGGGTAACCAAGTATCATCCCAAATGGAGATGATGTTACCCGACCTTACCTGCCATCGTAGGCCCATCTCAAGGAGGCACTTTGCACTCCATATGCTTCGCCAGATTAGAGATGGCGAGGAGCCCAACCGGGCCTGAAGAAAGTCCGAACTTGGGAAATACTTTGCACGTAATAGACGGGCCACAAGAGAAGTTGGGTTCGAGAGTAACCGTCATCCCTGTTTTGCCAACAAAGCAACATTGAATTTGCAGAAGTCTCGGAAGCCCATACCCCCATCCTCCTTCAACTCGCATAGGCTAGCCCAATCGCACCAATGAATGCCTTTCTTACCCGGGCCCTTTTGCCACCAAAATTTTGCTTCTTTAGCCTCTAAAGCCTTACACAAAGTCTTAGGTAAAAGGAAACAAGACATAGAGTATAAGGGGAAGCGATTGAAGAACAGATTTGATAAAAACTTCCTTACCCCCAGCAGAAAGGTGTCTAACGGACCAGCCATTAATGCGACCATCGAACTTGTCAAAGAGAGCCGCAAAAGCCTGCTTTTTGTTCCTCCCAACCACAGTAGGTAGGCCCAAATATTTCTCTGGGCTTATCATACTAGAAATGCCCAATATACTCCTTACCGAATTTCGAACTCCCTCATCCACATTCGTACTGAAAAAAGGCCCGATTTCTCGAAGTTAACAAGCTGGCCCGAACAGTTGGCATAAATGGACAAGAAATCCTTAATATTCTGGGCCTCTGTTGGTGAAGCAGCCCCAAAGATGATGCAGTCATCTGCAAATAAAAGATGGGAAACGGTTGGAGCTGAGCGAGTTATCCTTGCTCCACTGATTAATCCTTGATGAACTGCACCTCTTATGAGAGATGAGAGCCCTTCGCTACAAAGAAGAAATAGATATGGGCTAAGCGGATCACCCTGTCTAAGCCCATGAGATGGTTTAAAGCTAGAGCCCACAATACCATTCAAAACCACCGAGTAGGATACGGATGACACACACCTACTAATCTTTGAGACCCATTCCTCACTAAAGCCCATCTTCCTCATAACAGCCCAAATAAAAGGCCATTCTACCCTATCATACGCCTTACTCATATCGAGTTTAAGTGCAAAAGAGCCCTTCTTTCCATAGCGCCTCTTTTGAAAACAGTGCAAAATTTCATAAGCAGCAATCAAGTTGTCCGTTATTAACCGACCCGGTACAAAAGCACTTTGTGATTCGTCGATACAGTAATGAAGGACCTCTTGGAAGCGGATTACCAGCATTTTTGAGATAATCTTATATAAAACATTGCAAAGACTAATGGGACGAAAATCAGTCATAGTTGAGGGGGCACTAACCTTAGGAATAAGCGCAATGTGCGTGTTGTTTATAGGCTCCAAGGAAACAGACCCTTTAATAGCATCCATGCAAAAAGCCCCAACCTCTCTCCCAACTATATGCCAAAATCGGTGATAGAAAACCGCTCCCAAACCATCAGGCCCAACAGCTTTAAGCGGGCTCATTTCCTTCACCGCAATCAGAACATCTTCCAAAGTAAACTCGCGGCCCAATGCCTCATTCATACCAGTGGATATGCAACCCGAAATACCATCAAGAGCAGCACTCGGATCTCCACCAGCTGTGCTAGTAAATAGGCCCTGAAAATAGTCCAACGCAATCTCGGCCAAATCAGTTGGATCAGAACAATGGACTCCAGAAGCCGACATGAGGCCCAAAACTCTGTTCGTGCGTCTTCCTTGAGTGGCAAAATAGTGAAAAAAGCCGTGTTACGATCACCGTTAGATAACCAATTTGCCCTTGCACGCTGCTCCCATTACAATTCTTCCCTATCCAATCCCAGGTTTAAGGCAAGCTTTGTTTCCAGAGTCTCTTGTAAAACCTCATCGGAAGGTAATAAATCAGTAAGATGATCCAGACATTTTCGAAGGTCATCTTTTGTGATGTTCTTCTCCCTCCGTATTCTCCTAAACCAATCTCCTAAGCCCTTATTAACCACTTCAAGGCGCTCAGGAATAGTGCCTACTGAATTAGACCACAGCTTGCGCACTTCAGGTTCACACGAGTCCTCCATGAGCCATGATGCCTCAAACTTAAAATTCCAATGATGCTTACTGGGCCCCGAACCCATCTCGGAGCAAAGAAGAAGTGGACAGTGGTCCGAAAAAGAGTGGACTAAATGTTCTAACTGAAAGTTTGGGAAAAGAGATAACCAAGCAGCATTGGCAACTCCCCGATCTAGGCGCTCACGAATAACATTTGAAGAAAGCCTCCCTTTCTCCCAAGTAAACCAATTTCCAGAATAACCAATGTCGGGCAAATCACAGTCAAACAAGGCCTGTTTAAAATCATCCATTTGCCGAATATTACGTAGACAACCACCTTGTTTTTCATGACCATACATCAATTCATTAAAGTCACCAATGACTAACCACGGTAAATCGGGGCAATCATTCAGCTGCCTTAACAAATTCCATGAATCCAACCTATTAGCCTCCTCCGGGGCTCCACAGAAACCCGTGCACCGCCATTGGACCACCCCCATTGAGTCATGAATCAAGAAATCAATATACCTCGGCGAAGATGACCGAACTAAAACAGAGCATGAGTCCTTCCACCCCAAAGCAAGCCCTCCGCTTCGACCCAGAGAACCAACCTCAGCACCATTCGTAAAGCCCAACTTGCGACGTACCCGTTCCATCTTTTCAACCGATAGCTTAGTCTCAATAAAAAAATAAAAATCTGGGTTAATGTCTCGCAGCATTTGCTTGAGACGACGAACCGTTCGAGGTCTACCCAAACCTCGAACATTCCAGCTCAGCATTTTCATTGTGAGCGGCGGGCCTCTTGAATAAGGCCGGCCGATGAATTAGAATAACTGGGCCCAGATGAATCCACCTGCTGAGAAACATCTACACCTCCTCCTTGGACTCTGACCCGTTTCTTGCCCTCAGAATGGGCCAGCGGGCTATCCTCCGAAACATTAGCCATGTGAATATTTTTAAGAGATGAATATGAATAAATGTATTTATATTATTTTTATAATGTATTCATACTAAGTATGTGACATAAATATCAATATGGTGATTGTGTAAAAAAAAGTTTTCATCATTTATTCAAAATAATTATTTTAAAACTCAACAAGTGGTCACAATAAAAAAAATATAGGTTCATTTAAAAAACTCGAGCTCAAACAAATCCTACCTTATAATCACTTTAAAACTATTCAAAAAATAATTATTCCAGTAGGTTATATTCATAATCACTAATGATGTAGTACACTAATAAGATGATTAATATCTAATTCATTCTAGACACTATAGTTAAAACATTAAATTGGTATTTAACAGGAGTTAGAAAATTGTCTTCCTCAACCAATTCGAGTGACAATTTGTTATTTTATCGACAATTTTAGTAATTCATCCGAATTTTAGTGACCATGGTTGTTTACCCAAATAGAAAAGATTGGGGGCACCGGAGTTGGCACGAAAAATACCCTTAGAAAGGGTATATACCCTTACTGCTTTATGGATCTAACAAAGACATTAACGAGAAGGAATTGTTAATTACATGCACATTTGAAAGGATTTCGAGTTCTGAACTAATGTGGAAATCATCATGATTTAACAGACATTTCCGTGATCCACTCCTAACAAGATCGTAGCCTCCTCGAAAGTTGCCCAAACACATTGTAAATCTGCTTCCAGCTTTTCAGACAACAAACCCGAATGAGACAACAACAATTGCTTCACCTTCGGCCCAGATGTAGCTCTCAATGTCTGCAACTGTTCTAGTCTCCTTATCTCCACCTTCAATTCTTCATCGACGGCCTTCATCTGCGCCTCGCTCAGAGCTGCATCAAAAGTATTCTGATGATATTCCAATACCAAACTATCTATTTCAGCTCTCCCGTTCTCGAAAGTTTCGAGCAGGGTTCCTTTCTCTTGGATTGCACCTTCCATGGCAAGCTTCAACTCCTCCACTGACTTTGATCCCTTTTGTATTTCCATTGAAACGGCTTTTATGTCGTGTTCTACCTTTATCAGCTTATTGTTCAAATCCTGGTGTCTCGTTTTAATGGCTGCCAAGCTTTCGCGGGACGACTTGATCTCGTTTTGCAGCTTGCTTTTCTCTTCTTCAGTCTTCAGTAACTCGGTAGCTTTGCCACCTAAACATATGTTTCTCTGCGAGGGATCGACTTTATCCAAGTTATCGATGGCGAATAGAACCTTGTCATTCTCTTGTCTTTTGCTTTCTTCCTCAAGCTTTGATTTCAAAAGGGCAAAGTCGCTCCTTGTTGCTGATTCAGATTCTCGTGTCTTCCTCAAGGACGCCTCGATTTCAACCTTGGCGTTCTTAAGATTCACCAGTTCTTCTTTCTTGTTGGCCAAGTAAGACAATGAGGCATTTAGTCTTGTCCTTGCTCGGGCTTCTCGTTGTTCGAAGAAAGCAACGGAAGAAGAAAAGCTTGAAAGAGAGTATTTGAGTGCTGATAACTTACTGTCAGTTAAAGCTTTTCTTTCTTTTGTTTCGGAAGAAATGATTGCAACAGATTCAAGGTGTCGTTGTTTCTCCTTTATCCCAATTTCAATCACTTCTATTTCTCCGGAAAGGTTATCGATCTCACGGAACAATTTCTCAAGGGAGCTGAATTCAGTAACTGTCTTGGCAGAATCCGAAATTTTTTCCTTTGCCCGTTTCAGTATTGCTCTTGCAGAATTTAATTCTTCAGACAACTTAGCAGCAGTGGTATCTAGTTGGTCTATTTCCATGTGATCTGAATGTGCATCGTCGACAATTGGAATCACTTCAGACAACTTTCGAATTTCACCTACATTCTGCTTATTGTGACCTGTTTCCCCCTCTAAATCCTTTGACTCAAACTGCACATGAGGTTTATCCAAGCTGCCTTCCCCTCCATCGACTTCAACTAGCTTCTCAGGGCATTCAAATTCTCTAGGCTCCGTTCTGTTTGGAGTTCCCAAAGAGGAAAACATCCGTTTGAACTCATCTCTCTCCTGCATCGCTCTTTCATACAAACCCATCAATTTGTCATTTTCTTCATGCATTTCAGTAAACTGTTGCTCAAGGTTATCGACAACTTTCTTCAGCTCCACCTGCTCTTCTTCACCTTTTTCATGTAAACCAGCATCAGTGTGATTTGTAGTGACATTTTCATTAATACCACCTTCATTCAAACTTTTACAGTTTCTTTCAGCAGCTTTCTGTTCAAATAGTTCAAGGAGTTGCTTATTATCCTCAACATAGCCCTTAAGCTTGGATCGTAATTCATCGTTCTCTTGGGATAACTTAAATGCCTTCTCATGAGCTTCTGCTTCTCTCTGACTTGCAGCTGCTATGGCATCAACCATTGTTTTAAGCTCCACTTGGTCATTAGGATTGTTGATAGTTGGAACATCCGCCGACAATGAACGAAGCTCTGTTTGCTGTATAGATTCTTTCTCCAATCTTGAAGATCGTTCTTCTTCAAGTTTGTTAAGTAAATCACTCACATACCTGCGAATAATACAATTAATTTGTCGGCAAAGCATATCGGAATATGATGCTGCATTGTTGTTTCTTCGAATTGTACATAATCTCTTTAACTATTGAACATACCTCTCTAACTCTTCCTTCTCGTCGAGACAAAATTCAAGTTTTTTCTGGAGTACATCCATTTCCGTCTTGTTGTGAATGGCCTGTTAAACGAAAATGTTTGTCAATGAATCACATGAACTCCATCTTTTACCAGAAGAAGAGGTTCAAAGAAATAGTTGTCTGAGTATAGCTACCTGCATTCTAAGAAATTCGTTTTCCTCCTTAAGGTTAGAGCACCAGGCTGAATTCTGCTCCTGTTTTCAATATATCAAAAAGTCTTTGTTCAGGCAAGAAATATGTAATAATAGATATTTTATGGAAGGAGACACATTTGCAAAAGACAGCATAATTTTTTGTTCAAATTCAGACGTCCAATTTGCTGCCATAATTGTATGCCTCCTATTTGCAGTCTAAGCATGCCTAAATGCCAAAGAAGTTACATGCATACATTACATATATATATAATTCAAGACTACAGGTGGGATGGGTCGGATGGCTCTAGGGTTTGAATACGGAATCTTATGCCAAAGAAGTTAAATGCATCTCCATGTGAATATTTATTCAGTATCGAATCTCTGTCTTTTGACACGTTTCTTTCCTCTGTCTTTTGACACGTTCTCTGCCTCTTGGCACGTTTCTTCTTTTTTTTTCTTTCTTCCCTCGTTTTGCTCTGTTTTGGTGCTGTCCCCTATTATGGATGAAGTTTCCGATCCAATGGCGTCTTTGGCTATCGATGATGGGGAGGAGGAGGCCCTGCAAGTAGATATTGTCCCTAGCACTCCTGAACAGTCCCTTGATCTTTGTCTGGTTGGATCCTTTCTTACTACCAGCATTGTTAAGTTTGATGCGATGAGGCACACTTTGTCGAGTGTATGGAAGCCTATTGGAGGGATTTCAATTTCGGATCTTGGTGATAATAGGTATTTCTTTCGGTTATTTCACATTGTGGATGTTAATAGGATTTGGGATGGTGGGCCTTGGAACTTCAATGGCCATCTCCTGTTGCTACATCGGCTTCAGGAAGGAGAAGATCCATTGACGGTTCCGTTGTTTCATATTAATCTTTGGGTTCGGGTGCATGATCTTCCTCATGGTTTCATGTCGGAAGCGATGGCTGTCAATCTGGGGAATTTTATCGGTCGTTTTTTAGAGTATGATACTAAGTCATTGGGGTTCGTGGTTAAAAGAGTGATGCGAATCCGTGTCCGTTTTGATACTCGGTTGTCTTTGAAAAGGAAGAAGAAATTGACATCTCGAAATGGAGAGCAAGTGTATGCTCGCTTTGAATATGAGCGAATCAAACTCTTATGTTTCCTCTGCGGAAAACTGGGCCACGGCGAAGGATTTTGCCCGATACGGCTCACGGTAAATGAGAAAGATTTGGTTTTTCTCTGGGACATTTCGTTACGTGCTCCAGATCGCCGGCAGCTATTGACGAACAGATGACTACGAGATGATGACGAAAATTGTGACTCAAATCTAGGGAGTTTGTCGGGCGGAATTTCGGGAACTAATTTTCCCATTCTTAAAGATGGAGTGGATCATGGCAGTTTACCAACTGGGAATGACTTACCAAATCTGAATGCGCTGTTAAATGCTAAAGTCAAAAATAAAATTAAAGGAACTACATAAAGATGAAATTGAATAGAATAAAGTTATGAGAAATTGGGCTGTCACCTTTATATTATTTATTTTGTACAAAAATGCAAACAACATATTAAATTTAGAGAGAAAAAAATTTTGGTACATAAGAGTAAAGTATGTGGTATGAAAGATTTTTATATTATTACAATAAGTATTGTTGACCCTATACCCCAACAAATTAAGTGTGATCAAATTTAATATTTTCTATGAAGAATTATATATTACCACATTGAAAATCCCATACCTAAGTAACCCAACAAATCAAATGGGGTTAATTGCACCCCACTTTGTATGCTACATCCGCCCATAAATTTAAAATTTGAGTTTTATAGTATAAATATACATGTTTGTATAAAATTAATTTTATAGAGTCTATGTATCAAAATTTTACCCTTAAATGTATACATTTGTTTGATTCTACAACTACTCTTAAACTTTACTTTAAGGTTGTGGTGGGATAAAGATATTTTACCCAAGCTAACAATTTAATTTGAACTCAAAAATTCATATTAGAATTATTATCATAAAAACACACGGGTTGTCTACCATTAAAACCTAACCATAAACTCAAAACGGAACAACTCGAATTCCCGTTGTATAGTCTATAGATATGGATTGTAGGTGTAGGAAGGTGCAACAAAAGAAAGTGTACATTTACGTGCAACAATCTCTTCCATACGATAAGACGATAAAATGAAAAAATGTGGCTGTCTCTTACTCTTAAAGGCTGGGCTGACAACAATAATACCCTCATCTCAATTCTCATATCATATCGTACATAATTTCCCCTTTCCCTGGCTCTCAGAATCCCGGGAATTTTCCTGCTTCTTTGGCAGCAAGACGCTGGAAACGTGACGGAACTACTGAGGTGATTTTAAATAAAAACAAAAAATGCATTCGCTCAGCCTTAAGTTTTTCACTGATTTGAATTCCGGGGCAACGAGGAGCACCTGCTTTCCAGCTCGGGTCGGTCACGGATTGGCCATTGACCTGGACTTTGGGAGGAGGAGAAGGGTTGGGTCGGGTTGTTGGGATCGTGGCTCTGCTGGTCGTAAGTCTTGGGTGGTGGGTTGCGCGGTGGATAGGAACGGGAATGGCGGGAACGCTGGTGGAGGGGAGAGGCCGAGTTTGGACCCCAATCCAGCTCAGAATCAGAGTTCGTTTTTATCTCGAACCCAAACATATGCAATGCTGAAACAGCAAATGGAGGCTGCTGCAAAATCCGAGGTCTGTTCTCTATCTCTTTCATTTTTTTCTAATTATACAAACGAGGTAAGAGGTTTGTTTGGGATCTTAGGATTATAAAGAAGCTGCGAGGATACGTGATTCTTTGAAAATATTTGAGGAAGAGGAACCTGTTTTGAGATTTAGGAGGTTGATCAAAGAGGCTATTGCTGCCGAAAGATTTGAGGTGTTTCCCTAACATTCTTAATCTTAATGTCTTTTTTTTACCTGCCTTTTGTTGATTCACATTCAATAGCTTTGAAAGATTTGGAATCAGGGAATGTGGCTTTTTAGTTTGAACTTTGAAATGCTATATGAATTACTACTAATTAACTTTCAGTTAAATATGTTTTCATAATCCAACTAAAGACTGCAGTATGGACAGTACCTGGCTCACATTTCATGTTTACTTTTTCCTAGGTTTCACAATGGATAAGTCAATTTTAGTTTTTCAAGTCAGTAAGTTTAAATACTTGTATATTTTTGCCTTGTTTCTTCGCAACTCCTTTTTGCACATTTTGATGGCCTTTATATCCATTTTTTTGCTTTAGTTTTCCCATTGCATTCTCTATAGTTTGAACACATATAAGATCACAGGTCTCATACTATATCTCCTGTTTAATTTTTTCATCTTTTTCAAATTTCCTGTGGATCATTATGAATGCAGCAAAATCTTACTGAAAGATATTGGGAATTAACTGCTGCTTGCTGAACTATGCTTCTTTCATGTCACATTCATAAATGGCGGATCTTAACACTAAAGTTTGCATGGGCCTATTTAAAATCTTTGGAGGTCTAAATTAAAATTTTTAATTTTCCGAAGGGTTCAATTTAAAATTTCCAAAAAATTGGTGTCTAACAATTTTTTTTATAAATTTTGAGAATTATTGAGACTTTTAAAATTTTGAGGAGATTCAATTAAAAATATTCGAAAAATTAAAATATAATACAAAATTTTAAAATTTTTGGAGGGCTGAAATTATTTTTTTTATAAAAAAATTAAAGGCTAAATCTGAAAATTTAGAAATTGGGGGGGGGGGGGGGGGGCAGGCCCCCCACTGCCCCTGGTTACCGTCCGCCCGTGCTTTCTATTCTTTTTAATACCATAAACTTTTTCCGGATTCATTTATGTTCTAGTTTACTTTTATATTTAATTTACTCCACCCCCCCCCAAAAAAAAAAAAAAAAAAAAAACACACACACACACACACACACCAAATTCCTGTTTTCATCGCTAGTGTTAAACAATTAGAGATTATTTATGGATAACAATCTTTTATAGTACGTGTTTATGATACACATGTTGACTCTGATGCCTTGCCTGCAATTCCTCAGGATGCTGCTAGATATCGTGATGAGTTGAAGGAAATTGCACCTCACTCTCTCCTGAAATGTTCAAGTGATGCATCAACCTTGGTATGAAATTAATCTAATTTCACACAGTTGTCATTGCTAGTTTCTAGAAGATTGTTATTATTACTTTGAAACTTTTTTTTCTGATCTCTAAAGGACTTCATTGGAGTGGTTGATAAGTTAGATTGTTTTTAGTCTCTGTTAGAAGGATTCAACCTCCTTTGACTTTGTTTCTAAGATTCAATTCGATGTTGGTTTTGTTGATTGCATTTTTATTTTGAATTGGAGAAACAAAAAGTGTTTGGATACAAAAGCAAACATAAGTTTGAGGGATTAGAAATAAATGCTTAAATTTTCATAAATAAAAAAGAAGGAACTTTACATGTGAATTTATTTACATTTTAGGCTTTTTTTCATCTTTAATCTAGTATGTTTTTCTTGATGACGTCATTTTATAAAGTAAAAGATAAGCAGTGCGAGCAACAAGTGAATAGCCTTGAATAAATTAGAGATCCTTTTGAATTGTAAGGTATCCTTATTGAAGGTGTGAGATGCCTTCATTTCTAGGTTCTAAAATTGTATTCTAGCTATATAGGTTGAATTTGGCCATTCCTGTTGTCAAGACTCTAGATTTTAAAGTGAGATACTCTTTCTGTTCCGTTCCTTTAAAATATAGTTCTCTGACCAAACTTGAGGTATTCTTTGTGGTCCTAATTCCTTCAGTATCTTTTTTTGGAAGTTTTATTACCATCCAAAGCATCAATTACAACAGTTTTCTTACTACATATAACCCGGCTAACTACTTACAGAGTTACAGTATTCCCCACTTTCCAAGTAATTCAGTAGACCCATTACAATAACAATTGCATTAAGTAACCTATCTCTAGCTATGCATTTAATAAACTTGAAAAAAACTTGCACTGGTCTTGGTGATCTTCCATGCACCCTCCTATTGCATTCCTGCCACACATAATAGATCAAGGCAGCCCCTGCAATTCTAAGAATAGTAGAGATCAGCTTCTTCTCATGTCCATTCTGAATCATCCATTCCAAGATATCACCCCATGTAACCAAATTTAGCTGCAAATCACAAGCTAGAAACACAAGATTCAAAGTTTTTTTTGTATATGTATAGCTACCAAAAAGATGATCCCTACCCTAGTCTCCAGTTCTTCACAACATAAGCAGCAGCTTGGATCAGTCTGAATTCCCCATTCCACCAGCTTGGTTTTAACCACCAATCCGTCCAAAATATGCAGCCAGACAATGAATGAATGAATGCCTAGGGAAAGTGAGATTCCCCAAAACAAGTTTATGCCTCGCCACTTTTTGATTCCTATGTCTCAATTGATCCCATGCTTTACTGGTTTTAAAATCACCCTGCAATTCAACAAGAAGAGGTATCACGTATCTAAGCTTCAACGTCTTTTTCCAGGCCTGGCTGTCCCCTTGTGATGGCTGAACCAGTAGAATGTCTTGCCCCTTTAATCTATTTCCACTCCCTCTTTGGAAAATTTAATATGTTAATCTCGATATGTGAAGACAGCCAACAAAAGACGATTGCTTATTTAAAGATGAAATAAAAGGGAAAAAACTGTTAGTCTGATAAAATATTTGGATATTTCAGGGAATCAGAGTTCAAGTTAGGAGTGTGTATATAGAGGGGCGTAGTCTTCCTTCAAGGGGCCAATACTTTTTTGCATACAGAATAAGAATAACCAATAATTCAGATCGTCCTGTTCAGCTTCTCAGAAGGCACTGGATTATCACAGATGGCAATGGGAAAACTGAAAATGTTTGGTGAGTTAACAAATTATCTTCTTTTTAGCAAAAAAAGAAAAAGAAAAGAAGAGCAAATTATCTTCTTTGCTATATTTTGCATTAAATTATCTTCTTTTTAGCAAAAAAAGAAAAAGAAAAGAAGAGCAAATTATCTTCTTTGCTATATTTTGCATTTCATTTTTAACATAGTTTCAGTCATCTCCTTCCTTTTTTTGAGAAGAATTGAATGGAAGTTATTTTATTTCTTAATATGCTAAAATCTGATCCTGTAGCATTCTTCTACTGCAGGGGGATTGGAGTTATAGGTGAACAGCCAGTTATTCTTCCTAAAACAGGTTTCGAATACTCATCTGCGTGCCCATTAAGCACTCCCAGTGGGAGAATGGTATGAGAGACCTGCTCTTTATTTGCTGGAAAAGATGCTTAATTTTTCAAAACTGAAGTACCGTTTGATTAGTGAACTTGGAAAATAATTTCTTTTTTCTTTAACTTGCGTTTTTTGATTTGGCTCTTACCTTTACAATAGCACTTATCTTGATGTTTAATTCATGGTTTAATTGATGAAACTTGCTCTAATCCTTTTTAGTTATTGGGTAAATTGCTTCCAAGTTTCAATAAAGAAAGTTCACATTTCAGGGTTTCAATCTGCATTGATATAATATCTTAGTTCACAATAAGTTGATAGTCTAGGTAGAAAATAGTTCTGATAGATGGATAGAGGGACAAACAATGCAAAACATATCTTGGAATTTATTCATTCCCATTGCTTGTGATTTGTACTTCAATTTTTTGAAATGTACATAGGTATTCTAACACAACCCTAATGATGATCTTTCTTTGGGACTGGCATATTCATCATAGAATATGTAACTGTAAGCTAACTGACATGAGTCAGATTACTTGACTCTAAGCTTGTTCTTGGTTTTTTCTTCACTTATTGAGGGTGTGGAAGCTTGAATTCTGATGCAAATCACTAAGGGTCCATGGCCCGCCCCCTTGTATGTAATGCATGTCTTTTTGCGTAATTCATTTTTATCACTTTTGGTGCCCGTTTATACTTTATATCATGACCTGATTTCTGTTTTTTTGTCCTACTGGGACTATAAAGTCTGTCCAAGTTCTTACTAGCTGGGGTTCATTGCGGTGCAGGAAGGAGACTTTGAAATGAAACACATTGACAGAGTAGGGTCACCTAGTTTCAACGTAGCCATTGCCCCGTTTTCTCTCTCCACACTAGGGGACGATGCTGATACCTTCTGAAATGTGAAACCCCGTTGTTATCTTGAGAAGCAGAGTAACCATACGGGGCTATTTTCCAATTTAAGCTTGGCACTGTAAAGTATGCTCTTTTGTGATCCAAGTGTGTAGATATTCTTATAGTCGGTTTCTTGGAGAAGGATAGTGAATGAATGAAATGTATGTAGCAAACTTTATATATGAATGTATAAATGTTTTATATATTTTGTTTACAGATTGTGAAAATTAAGTAACAAAGCATCTAATCATGGAGGACAAGGTTACTTCTTTATTACCTGTGTTTTGCAGGAGATTACATGCAGATGGATGGGTGCAGCCTGCAGTGAGTGGTAGTGTTTGGAAAAGTAGATAGAGAAGTTTGATGTTTATGGAATTAAGTGGTGGGCAGAATAGAAGTTGTTTTATATATTGGTTTAATTCTTTGTTGTTATTTGTTCATCGACAACAAGAATGCCACCAAAGTTACCGAGCAACAAAGGCATGATAGTTTTTAAGATTGAAATTTGTTAGGTCCATTAAATCCGCAGGATATAAGGGGTTGAAAACGGCTTTGTTGTTGTGACCTGGAGTCACAAAATTCTAACATCCTCCTCCATGTCTTCTTTAGCGTGGCTTCTAAATCAATCCAACGCCTGTTTCGCCTAAACTTTTGATTTAATATATATATATGTGCCTGTGCATTTCATTAACATTTTTCAAATAAATTTTCTTTTTAGCCAAATCTGAAGCTGTTGAGAGGAAACTCAGATTCCGGAAATTCAGACAAGTTAAATTGGTGTGTTCACAATTTGCTTGGATAGCACGTTTTATACTTTTACAAAGTATATTGGAATGGAATGGAGAGGCCATCAAAACAGTAACTCCCCCTCACGCACTTTCTTTGGATTTTCAATCCAAATTAACAAAGCAAAAAGAGGATTTTACTAGTCATAGTTTTAAATTTATAAAGATGGAGAAATTCTGTCTCATTTCTTCTACATATGAATTGTTACAATCACTTAACTCTGTTTTTGTTTTTGTTTTTTAAAATGTATTTGTAAGGTCAAGGAAGATTCCACAAGTAGGACCACCCTGCTCCAAACTTACTGACCAAGTTTCTGATGTCGCAATTCAACCAATACATGCATGACAAGTGTCCCCATTATTGTACCCGACATAGCTGTGAATTCTCTCATTTGGGGAAAAAAAACACAACTTACGAGCTTTGCTTCGGAGTTTGTAGGCCACCAAAATAGGAGTCCTTACTACAACCATCAACTGATTTTATGCTTTTACTAAAAAAAAAAATCTTATTACCATCATCCCAGTTTCACTGCCAAATCATTATTTCCTTTAATTCTTTGATCTTGATTTTTTAATTATTTGGTATGTAGGTGGTAATTAAAAAAAATACAGAGGAGGTTATTTGAAGACATACTAGGAGATATATTTAAAGTCATATTTGTAGAGTTATCAAAAAGTTTGGGTTGTAATAATAAAACATGTTAATTATAGTTTCCTAAAAATAATTTAAATTCGACATATAGAGATGATATTTTTAAAAGACTGAAATAAACCCTAAAACAGAAGCAAAAAAATATTACTTAGATCAATCAATGAAGTAAAATGTAAAAGTCTATATTAAATAATTTAGATATGTTACCGTATGATGAGGATGATTTTTTCTGCAAATCTACGGCCCCGATGAGTAGTCAAAAAGTAAGGTTCACGACTATTGCATGGTACCTCACTTTATCATACAATAATAACCCCCTTTGAGTTGCTTTTATTGATTCCTTTAAACAGTTTTCTGTTCAGAAATCAGAAATACCCAAATATAATAACACTGACTCTTCAGACCATATCTCTCTCTGTCTTTTAAGTTTTTAACTTTGTAATTAAAAACTACTTAAAAGACTGTAAATCCAAGGTGACAGAAAAAATACTTGCATATATGTCTGCCTGAGAATTTAATATTTGCATTGCATGGAAATACACATAAAAGACTGTAAAAGGAGTGAATTCCCCAAGAACTCTCTTTATAAATAAAAAAAAGGATGAAACAGAAGCTTGCCCTCAAAGCACAGCACCCTTTATCCCCTCTCCCTCAATTTAAATTGTTCTCTCTCTCTCTCTCTTTAAGCAAAGAAGCAAAGCATCTCCTCTTACATTTACTTGCTTTCCCTTGTAAGTTTCAACTTTTCCTTTGCTTAGAGTGTAGCTTCTGCTCTCTCTTTTTCTTCTTATCTTTATCAGCCCATCAATATGTATTATATATAAATATTTATTAATCCTTCTCTGCAAAAACATTTCTAAAGTTTGGAATCTCACTCCAAAGCCTGTTGCATGCATTAGTTTATGAGGTCAAATTCAAACTTGGACATGTTAACTTATGTTTTTTTTCCCTCTGTGTTTGCATTTGGCCTACTCCTTCATTTCTTCTTCTTAAACTTGTCTTACATGTGGCTTGCCATGTCATTTTAGCTATTCCTGGGTTATTTCATTCTTTATCTTTCTGTTGATTTGTTATCATTCTTTGAAGAAGCTCTTATCTCATAAAAGTTTCATGTTCTTTTCTGAGTCTGTCCATGCATTCAATTCATGTTTACTGCTTCCTTCAAGAAACTAACTATTCACAATATTTTCATGACTCATCTTAGGTTCATTTTAAGTTTTCCCATTGAATTCAGGTTCATATTTTAATCATCCTTTCTTTCTGTTTCAAAAAACAAATTTCTCTTCATCTTCTTTCTCTTTGTCTATAAAAGAATTTGAACACAACAAACCATCTTTCAAATTCTTTCATTGGAGATAAACAGAGAAAGTATTTATTTAGTACCCCAAACAACAAACAGAGAATCAATCAGCTGCTGCTTTACCATGAGTTCTTTAACAGGAGCAGGAGATTCTTGGCAACCTGCAATGACTGCCAATACAACCACCCCAAGCTACTGGTTCAACTGGAGGGTCTTGCTCTGTGCCCTTTGGATCTTATTTACTGCAATTTTTTCCTTGATTCTGATATGGAAATGTGAAGGTCTCCGTAAACCGAATCACGATGGTGAAGAACCTCAGCAAGACACGGAGGGGTCTCTTCATGAAGATGAGACCTGGAGGCCTTGTTTAAAAGGGATTCACCCTGCTTGGTTGATGGCTTTCAGGCTTGTTGCTTTCTTCGTGCTCTTAATATTGCTAATAGTCACCGCTTTTGTCGATGGAGGCAGCATTTTCTACTATTATACTCAGTAAGCTCTCCTTTTCTTTGGACTCAAGACATGCAAATTGGATGTAACCTTCAATTTGTCTACGCTTGTCGAATGATACATAAGATGGTTTCTCCTTGTTGTGTAGGTGGACTTTCACACTGATCACCATTTATTTTGGGGTATGTTTTTTTTTATCTATTCTATGAAATTTTATCCGTACAATCATGTTTCTTCATAGTAGTAGTGTTACTCTTCTGCCTTTTGGTTTGTTATCGGCTTATTTGTAATGTATCTCATTTGTAGCTTGGATCCCTGCTTTCCATGCGTGGATGTTACCAATACCACAAAAGGGTTAGCGGTGACAAAGTCGATAATGTAGAGTTAGATGCAGAGCAAGGGAACGATGCTGGTGCTGCATCCGGAGAAACATCTAACAATGCAGAAAAAAATGTTAACCCCGAGCCTCCTGAAGGACACTTAGTTCGCCAACGTGCAGGCACTTGGGGTTATGTCTTTCAAATAATTTTCCAGGTTCGAACATGACATATAGCCCTTCTAGTATTTCCACTAGAACCCTATTTTAGGGGTTTGCTTCCTGGAGGTGGTGACAGTTTGTTTTACTTGTGAAGCAGATGAATGCAGGTGCTGTTTTGCTGACGGATTGTGTTTTTTGGTTCATAATTGTGCCCTTCCTTGCCATTAAGGATTACAATCTCAGTGTTGTAAGTATCACCATTCACTCATATGTAGCTATAGGCGACTGGAGAATTTAGAAACCATTATGCATCATAAGATAAAAAGGAAAGAAGGCCCAACATGTTGTCAGTTTCTTGGCTTCTTATATTTCAATATTTTGGTGGCAGCTTGCTATTAATATGCATACTATCAATGCTGTTTTCCTGCTTGGTGATACTGCTTTAAACTGCTTGGTAAGTTCCCCTAATCACATCCAAATTTAGAACACTCTTCTAAATCTTTCCTGATAAATTTTGCTTCTTTGTCTTGTTCAGCGCTTCCCCTGTTTTCGGATCGCATACTTCTTCCTATGGACAGTGATATTTGTTATATTCCAGTGGCTGGTTCATGCTTGTGTGAATATCTGGTAAATCAAGTGACCCCATCTTTCTGTGGTGGAATATAATGTTCATTTGTAATTTTGATCAATGTATGTTGCTTTGAATTGCTATAAACAGGTGGCCGTATCCATTTCTTGATTTGTCGTCATCGTATGCTCCCTTATGGTATAAGAACAAATTTCGTATGTTTATATCAGTATCATCTATCTTATCCTAATCCTAATTCTAGTCTCATCTCTGAATTGGGAATTGAAGGTACTTTTCAGTAGCATTGATGCATTTCCCATGTTATGGCGCCTTTGCTTTGGTGATAAAGCTGAAGCACCATGTGTTTTCAAGATGGTTCCCTGAGTCCTACCAGTGTGTGAGGTAGTTTGTTGAATCGACAGGTTTTGAAGAAAAATGTCAAGAGACAAAAGTTGGAGGGCTTCAAATGTCATTGGAATGTTGTGTAAAAATCAAAACAAGATGACAAAAGAGTTGATACATATGTCGGTCGAGTTTTGGAAGATACAAAATGGCTTAGCAAAGAAAGCAGGAACATCTTTTGTTTACTCAACAACTAGCTTTAAACTGTAACCACTGACATATATATTCGAAGGAAATCTCTTATTTCTCTCACTTAACATCCCATTTTGATCATTTCACCCATGTTTACTTCACAAGAGAGTCACCAGACTTGGATAACGATAATCTTCCAGACTTGGACACCACAAACTTGGCAACTTTCTTAAATCATTATCAATTCAGACTACTACCTTTTCATGTGGAGAAAAAAAAAACTACCACGGCATCAACTTTAATTTGTAAAGGATATTATTATTAAACTTGGCTGGTCTAAGGGCCAATGATCAAACTCGGAGAAGCATATTTTATAATTGGCATGGTTTTGGTTTGTGGATGCTCAATTATTGATGAAGCATGTACGTCCAGTCCACAAACAACTCTGTAGAGGAGCCATCAAAACAACCGGCCCTAAGCATTTTTTATGCGTATTTTGGACATCAATAACCCCCACCATTCAGGAACTAACCCCCTCATACAGCTCAACAGTTCTACCCTGCTACAGCTAGTGCTACTGCTCCCTACTTGCACATTCAATACAATGGATTTTATTTTTTGCTCGCTTCTTCACCCAGTTATAACCAAACTGCACTCAATTTTGATCTCTATGCCGACAACAGTCAACACATCACAGTTGCTAAATAATATTTACAACTTTTAAATTACCACCACCTGAATGTTCCAACAAACTTAGGCCACCACCAGCTTGGTAAATCTATGATGGAATTCCGAACAGCTTTGTTTATGTTTCATTAAAGGGGCCTGGCTGGTCAGCACCTGCTGCAACAACAGAGGCTTCCATCTAATACAACAGAAAGGAGATGAAGTAAACGGTAATTAAGGGCACAAATTGGAAGATACTACGTCGATGTCAAAGAAAAGGTGTTATGAATCTCACCGTAGACTTGGTTATATTGATATCGACTAGTTCTGATTGTCTAGATGATAGAAACCAAGGTCAAACAAATGAATTCCCAGTCATGAAATCAAACTATGTACACAGCATACAACACTTGTAATCACAAATAATTGCTTGGCAGAGAACCCATTAAAATGGTATTTTCGTTGTCCTTCTGCTCTATCCCTTCTTGCTTTGTCTTTGAAAATAGTCTAGAGAGGAAGCCCACAGGCAATAATTCACTGCTTGACCTCTTCCCTAACAAGTCCAATGTTCCATTGGCCCCAAAACTCAACCCACCAATAAGACTACTTGAATGTCTCATAGCTTCATGTGCTCTAAGTAGTGCCCCACAAGGACAGTTAGAAATCATTTTAAAGCAAGGCCTATGGAAGACTGATCCACATGACGTGCACTTTTCAATCTCACCTTCCTGTTAAATGTTCAATGCCGTCAGATCGTAGCAACAAAAATAGACCCACAATAACAAATAATGCAAAATTTTCAGCTTTCTCCAGCAATATATACACATAGAGATATAGAGTAGTAGTAGTAGTAGTAGCAGTATTCTACATTTTCATGTTGCAACATATGACTAGAACATCAGTTACAAATAGAATCAGTCATTATAAGCATTGAATTACTAAAAACTGCAAGAAAGTGCAAAGAGCATAATGTAGTAGGTAGTGCTAGGGATTTAAATAGCATTCGCGGTTGCGGACATAACGGAGACTATTGCGGTCATTGCGGATGTCGTGGTCGTGATTTTTTTTTTTAAATTTGCATAACTTATTGTAAAATATAATAATTATAATTATAAAAAATCATTTGTAATGATATTTAGAGTATTTTCTAAACAAAAATGAACATAGATTATAAAAATCTATTATAAATTATAATTGTGAGATAGGAGATTAAATTTCTTACAAACGATTTTATCAAAGAGTTTTTTTTTCCACCAGCAAACACAAATAATATATATACCAAAGATGATGAGAATGTGAACTCCCAACCATTTATGCGCTGGAGAGACCGTTTCTTATTTTGTGCCGAAGCAATTTATAAAGCACAGGCTGAAACAGGTGAAATCAAAGGGCATTACTTGAATGCTACTGCGGGTACATGTGAAGAAATGATGAAAAGGGCCGCGTGTGCCAGAGAATTGGGAGTTCCTATCGTAATGCATGACTACTTAACAGGTGGGTTCACTGCAAATACTACCTTGGCTCATTATTGCCGAGATAACGGTCTACTTCTTCACATCCATCGCGCAATGCACGCAGTTATTGATAGACAGAAGAATCATGGTATGCACTTTCGTGTACTAGCTAAAGCTTTACGTAATATATATATATATATATATATTTGTTTTAGGTCAATACTTAAATTAAAAAAAATGATCAAGGTAAATATCAACAATGAGAAATTTAAATTATAATTATAAAAAAAAATTCCAACACTTATAAATGGATTTAATTGAAAGAAAATAAGACTTAGAGGCTCAATTGGAAGTTTCATTATGGATTTGAAGACTTAATTGGAAATGGAATAAAAGAAAACATCTTAATTAAACTAAAAATCTGCCTTAAAGGTCTAAATTGTAAGAGTACTAAACTTTTAAGCCTCTCCAAAAATTCATTAAAAATTGAACCCTTCTTCCCGCATTTACCCTTTTAATGTTATAACATCATATTCAACCCTGGTTCCTTTTTTTCTCTGCAACATTTTCCTCCTCCCCTTTTCATCTCCGACCACCATCCGCGATTGGTCCGAAAACAGGGATAGCGTTCCGTTATCGCCGCGACGAACATTATCGCGTTATTTCGCGTCCGCGACAGACTGCTATGGTCGAGATTCCGTTGCCCACCGTGATTTCCTCCGATTGCGGTAGCCGACATCGGCGCGACCGCAATTTCGCGACCGCAATCGTGTTAGCGTTCCACTATTTAAAACTCTGGGTAGGGCTGTAAATGAGACGAGACAGATCGCAAGCTACTCAAGTCCGACTCGGTCAAAGCTCGACTCGAGCTCGAACTCGGCTTGAATTCTTAACGAGCCGAGCTACTTGATACCCGACTCGAAAAGCTCGCAAGCTACTCGAAAATATAATATACTAATTTTTTTTAATTTAAAATCTAAATTCCTAAACCTAAAACCCTAAAATATAAATTCTAAACCCAACAACCTAAACCCTAAACTAACACCCTACACCCTAAAATTAACAAGCTTGAGTTTACACAACTTGTGTATCAAATTTTTTTTTCCTAATAGGGTTTTAAATGAAACGTGACAGATCGCGAGGTACTCGTGTCCGACACGGTCAAAGATCGGTTAACACTTGACTCGAATCAAGCTCGAACTCGACTCGAGTTCTTAACAAGCCGAGTCGAGCTCAGATTTCTCAAACTTGTTAAAAATTACTCGAGCTCGAACTCGACTTGAAATCTTAAGGAGCCGAGTCTTACACCCCTAGTAGTAGGGATTAAAGACACTGGGGGAATCATAAGAAAATTTTGAAGGTAAAATTCATCTTTGAGCAATTGATTAATTAGATGGCGAACAACAATAACCAATGGCATTTATACTGACCTGAAAAGGAAATATGAGAGAAGACGGGTCATTACAAGACTGGCGAGCGCTGCAGGGGACTCCCACATCACAACATATGAGGCATTGCTCTACGATATGCTCCTCAATTTTCCTTGATACAGTTTCCACCATAACAGGAAGAGCTGAAATGAGAATTGACACATTTAACTTCTAAGTTAAATCAACATGGAAGAAGAAAGCCAAAAGAATGAAAGAGAGTACTAGGGAAAAAAATAAATTTAAATCCCCTATTGCTATGTAAGACTAAAACCGACTAAATGTAGATTAAAAAAAAGCCAGATCCAAAGTGGAAATCCAGTCTTATTTCTCAGGTGACACAGATAACATAATATCTGATGACTTCACACACACTCTCAGATAGAGGGATGGATATGTATTACTTTTAAAACCTTAGCAATCAAAAATGTCAAATTTGAGTCGACAATAGTCTGTGCATGTTTGATGGATTTACAGGTCAGAGTCTCCGAAAAATGGCATTCTGCAGCTGCCTGCTTTTACTGAAAAGGAGATTAAAAATAATAACATTTGAATGGAAAGCCTCTGGCACAAAAGGAAATGGATAGATTCAATGACGATATTTTCATGATTAGATTGTTATAAAGTCCATATTTCCACTAATCACCAACTGGCTAACCCAACCACCATCACAATCATATGTGAGAGATAAAGCACACTACTCTTGAAAGAAAATTAATAAAATGCTCATGAACAGCTTTGGCAGCAGTTTGCTTTTTTTCATTCCTTACCAAAGATTTATAATGCAAAATAATAAGATAAGCAACAAAGTCCTTAGAAAAGGAGTTAACCATTAATACTTTAAAGCTGAAAATGTGATAAAGCATCTGCTATTAAGTTCAAATGCTTGTGGTTGGAAGTTAACCTGCAAAAGCTCCTTTGGAAAGATCAATGAGATCTCTAAGTGCAAAAAAATCATTGCTTTCAAGAAGATATCTTCGAGATCCAAGTCCTTTGTTTATTGACATACGAAATGGACAGTGAACATAGGGAAGCATCTTTCCTATTTTTTTCCTGATGCCCATAACTTGGTTCAGAGCGGGAAGCTTAGAAAATAGGAAAGGATTAACTGCACTGACACAAAGCATGGGCTGCAAAAGAGGGAGAAGAGGTAGTTAAAATTCTTGGCTTCACCTAACTATTATCAAGTAAACATTTGGGAGATTCAAATTTTACTTAAAATTTTTTGTAAGTATATATATATATAATCATTGGCACTGCACAACATATCTCTGTTGGAATATAATGAGAATCTAAGTTGTTCATTTGATGATCATGTCATGATCCTTATTTTTAAATCTTGTGAAAACTATGAAGAGTAAAAATATCTACCTGAATACACTAATTTCCATCCTAAATGAGCATATGTAAATCAATGCTAAGTCCCGGTTTCCTGTAACATACAATTCACCAAAACCTATGTTATAATTTGTACTGCAGTCCTTACCTGGTCACGTATAGAATCCAGATATGATTTAGCCAATTGAGAAACTGGATATCGAGTAAAATCCCAATGATGCAACACTCTTGCTGGTAAGACTGCCATCTCATTTGTATGACAGGAAGAACAAAATAACTGCCCAGTGTATTCACAAAGTCTAGGTTTTCCCCATCCAATTGATTGGACGAAATCTCGCAGTAGAGTCATTCCTTCATCAAAATGTTTGTGGCATCCAGCACAAGTATAATGTTGAGTTTCTAAAATCTGTTTCACTGATTTGGGTGCTCGAATTTCAACAATAAGCGGTATAGTCTTCCCTAAAGGAGATTTTTTTTTAGTGTCTTGCCCTCTTGAAAAATATGCAGTTTGAGACGAATGGGTATTTGGTGGAGGGATGCCAGGAAATGCATCTCGAGGAGACAAAAACCAGATCAATGCACTTGGAGGGTTAGAAGAAAACCTAGAATAGATAATGGAACGTAGACAATCTTGAATAAGAACACTTCTTTCGGCAACAACATCCGGAGACGCATTCCCAAATAACTTTCTAGATTCTGTTTCTACAGATGACCATGGAGGAGGGAGAATCCAACCTTGTTCAGAGAATATTGATTTTAAGCGACGATGGAGTGTACAGAAATCACGATATCTGCGTTCAACCTCCCACTGGTCATTACCACTCCACACTCTTATCTTATACACAGTGTATTCCTTTACCCCAACCAATCTTTCACTAAAGGAGACATTACCTTTCTTCTGCTTTGCGCCTACCACTTCAACATCATCTATTTTCGGTACACGTGCAGAGCTCAAGTGAGCATCATCTGCAACTGATGTAGATGGATTTGAATCTCCATCTCTTGGAGGAAGTGGTAACTGTGGTTGGAAAATCCTATTACCCTGAGAAAACATGGCTCCAGGAGAGCCAACAGAATCAAGCAAAATTTCTTCCATGTCATGGACAACCTCGTCATAAAATTCATTTAGTTCAAGATTTTTCATCTGCAAGGCGAAGTGGATGAACAAAGAAGAATATCAGCAGCTTAAAATGTAAGTTGTGAGCCAGAACTCAGAAAGTTGGTAAGCACGTAACTACAATAAAACAGTTGGTAATCACAAAACACCAAACAGGTGCATAAATCAACACTTAAAAGGAATAGTTCAATACTCAGGCTTTGGTTGGAAGAAAATATGGAAATGTTATTAATCTAATGGTTGAGCCACAAAGTAGGAAAGTGGTTATGAATTCTAACCATTGAGATATACGAATCAATCATTCCTACTAAGCAAAGCAACTTATTTCCAGCTACACCACACAAATGACAACTCTGTAGTAAGTCAGTACACTTAATAAAAGGTCAATATAACACAAAATAGTAGACAATGAAAAACTTTAGTATATTTACTGCTGCAGCCCATCTTAGAGCTTTTCAACAGTTTTTCGCAAAGTTATTCCCCAACCAAATTGAAGCATCAACATGTTTCTTGTCCAAAACATCCAGTCAATAAGTAGATCAATAAGATTTCGGCTAAGTTAATATTTGTTCAGTTTATAAGCAATGTATAAACACGTGTACCTAACAGTTGAAATGCATAAGCATATTATAAATCCTAACTACTCCAAACTAATGAGGCTACTGGCAACTAAAGAAGAAACTTTACAAGTGACGGACCTTAACCATTCCAGAATGTTCTTCACATTCATCTGCAGGCACAGGGCGATTCTTGAATGTAGTGCTCACTATACTTTCACTAGTGGATGTGGGTGCATCTGGTTTGCAATAGTTATACAGCTCTGCATTTGTTTTTTGAGGAGAGTAGATTGGATGGACACAATCATCGAGGGCATCCAATTCTGCGCTACACTTGTCAATTTCCTGTGTTTCAGATAATTTACTCTCATCAACAGCTATCACTTCCTTAGCATCCAAAGATTGATGCTGCCTTACCCTATCGGAATCGACAACATTCAATCCTATCTCCACAGGAGCTTTTTCTACTGGCGGATCAGGGTCCATGGCAAAGACATCAGTAACAGAGCAAGTTTCTAGATAGTCCATATCATCATCAGCATCTTGGAGTTGACTTCTAGTAACAGCAATATCTTTCGCCATTGGAGAACTGACTGCATTGAAGGAATAACGTTTTGCCTCTTCTACTTTATCTTCAGCAACAGAACTGTCTTTGACTTCTACAACTTCGGGTTCACCTGAACTCGAAAAACCAATAGGAGATACACCAGAAATATCGTAATTCTCTTGCAATTCATCCCTAACTTGGACTTGTTTCGTGGCAACGGACGCATCTAGCATGAAAGAAGCCAGATCACCCATGCCCGCTTCTTGCTCAAAATCATCCCAGTCACTGGCACCAAATGCCACAGACGAATTAATCCCCAAAGGATTCTCGTTCACATTCTTATTCTCAACATCTTTCTTCGTATAATAAGAATTAATCCTACACTCGTCCTCATCCGTTCCATAGTTAAAACTCGAATCTGCCCCTTCTGAATGCTCATATCTTGACGAATTCCCATCTTCCGCCCTTAAATCCACATCCAAACATGAACAGCTACCTTCTTCAACACTTTTAACATTAAGTAATATCCTTCCTTCTTCGGTTCTGTCTTTCCGAAACTCAATTCTCTGATTTGATGGAACTTTTGGGTTGCCCTCCAAACTGAAATTCTCAAAATCATCACCTAGTGCAAAACCACTAATACTTCTCACTGACCCGAACTCAGATTCTCCGAAACAATCATTGAATGTAGCTATTGAACTCGGAGTTCCAAGCACTGAGTTCGCGCTGCAATAACGTTCGAATTGGGATTCTCCGCAAGAGGAGTAGTGCGGCGACGATGCAGTGGAGGCGCCGTCTGATCTCAAATGGGATAAATCCAAAGGATCGGCAGAGGCGAGTTGGGCGATGTTGTTCTCGCAATTCCCCTCTTCATTAATCATTTGATAAGTGAAACGGAGAAATTAAAAAGGAAATGAATCCACGAGTGCGATCCGATTTGAATTAATCAGTTCAACAGAAAACTGATAGAAGGGTCTTAGGGTTTGGTATGATTGATCTGAAATCAAGATTGAAGTGAAATTTCAACCTGGCGTATGCGTGAATCGGCTTCGTTTCTCTCGATTTTGAAAAATATTTTTTTGTACATTTTGTTTTTAAAAATAACTAAATTATTTTAATCTTATTCCTATATTTAGTAATGATAATTTTTGAAAGAGAACGTTCTATGCATCGAGTTTGAAAATTTTGCTTTTTATAAACGGATTTATTTAAGATTTAAAGTAAGGCTTAAGGTTTATTTTTGTCTATGTAATAGTTTTAATTTATCGATTTTTTTTATAGTATTTTTATATTAATTTGACTCCTGAAGTAGTTGAATTGTACCACCATCTAAGATTTAGAAATATTTTTATGTTTTATAATCACTTTATATTGATAAAAGTTTTGATTAGGGTTTAAGATTTAAAAATTAGGGTTAGAGTGTCAGTCAAGGGGCAAAAAGTGATGCAATTCAACTACTTTATGGGTCAAATTGATGCGAAAATATCATAGGGGCGGAATTAATAAATTAGGACTACTACAACGGTAAAAGTAGTCTTTAAGCCAAATTTAAATTTTAGAGTTTTTAGATGTTAGGTTTAAAATATAAAGTTTTATATTTTGAAAAACAATAAGGACACTTAACAAAGTCGACGACGGTAAGTTAATGGCGCGAAGGCGCTAAAACCGGCTTCAACAATGGTGACTCTTACTGGCCTTATGTCGCAGATTTTCGATAGGTAGTTGTCTTATTCCGCTAGTTGGTTCAAGTTGAATACATATGTGGCGAGAGATGACTCAACTAGTTTCATATTTTGTGCGGTGTTGTTAGAGATGATAATGAAACTTGAATTTTAGGCGTCTCGAAATTTGTTGCCAGATGTTTGGTTCTTGAAGTTGAACTATGAGGCATATTTGAAGGGCTTTTACGTGCAAAAATTTTAAGTGGAAGAAAAAATTATCTTGAAATAGATAGTTTGTATGTCTCTTTCGACTATTAAAACAATGGAAGAGAGATGGGTCGTTTTGTTCCAACATGTTCATAGGGAAGCTAATAAGATGATCGATGTATTGGCTAAAATGACTCGAGTGTGTCTCATAAATTGTCAATTTTTTTTGTGCCTTCAAATTTTATAATTTCTTTTTTGCATGATGATTGTACTCAATGGCGTATCTGCCGTAGGTCAAGGTAGGTCACTTGACCTACCATAAAAAATTAGATAAACTACATTAGAAGTCACGTAATTATTAATTAAGTTACAATTGGGTCATTCAACTATTAAAAGTTATAATTAAGTCACTCAATTAAAGTTTTAGTTACGCTCAGATCACTCATATGTTAAAATACAAACGAACATCTAACAAGATTTGGTATAATGATAGTTTTAGTCTTCAAAACTTATACATTCTACCAATGTAATCCTAATTCAAAATAATTCAATAAATTTAACCCTTAATACTTAAAAAAGTCAACTTAGTCATTTTCTTCTCCAAATAGCATGTATACCTTCCTTAACACTAGAGTACTTCATTTAAAATTATTAATTAATCTAGTACACAAATTTATAAATGTAAATATATTTTTAATTATTTTTAATGTTAGGTCATTTAAAATTATTTATGAAAACATTCAGTTCTAGTTATTGCTACCCCGTAATTTTCTACAAAAATTAAGGCTTTCGTATTATTATATAGTTCTCTTAATAATTTCATATATTTTTGAATGACTTCATTATTTCTCTTTTATTTTAAAATAAATTAATAATTAAACTTCTTAAGTTACTAAATTTTTATTATTCAACACATTTTTAAATTCTTAACAAGTATGTGTATTTTTATTAAAAAATGAAGTTGATAAAGATTTACTGACCATTCATATAAAAGTGTAGGAAGTTATTTTAGATGGTTTCAATTACTATAAAATGTTTTATGTCCAGAGCATTAGTTGTAAAAATGATGTTTTGGAATGATTTTATTAGGGTGAAAATTTATATAGACTAATGTGAATTCCTTTATACATGTGTTTTATTAAAGAGAGTTGGTAACTAAGTCATAGTGGACCTCTTACATACATACATGCATACATACATACATACATACATACATACATATTATATATATATATATATATATATATATATATATATATATATTTAGGTGTGATTGAATGGTCTTTTGTCATGTTAGTTATTAATATCTTAAGTATGAAAGGCGACCCAAATGTAACCTTACCTAATTGAGTGATCGAAATGTAACCTAACTCATATTTGAGCGACTCAAATGTAACCTTACCCATATTTGAGTGATTCAAATGTAACATTACCCATATTTGAATGACCCAGATGTAACATTACCCATATTTGAATGACTCAAATATAACTTTTAAAAATTAAATGACTCAAATATAACATTGCCTATAATTAAATGGCCTCTATTATAATTTATCCTAAAAATGAATGGTGAGTAACATGACCCACCAGGTAACTACATACATCCGCCCCTGCATATAGTAGATAAAAAGTACACCAAGTAAACCTAAAAAAAAAAGAGAATTACACTTTAGAAGCTTGATAGCTCATTCAATCTCTTATCAATTGTCCCCATCAAAGAACACCCCTGTAAATGTTATAAAGCCTCAACACTTCTCTCTAAACATATTTAGAACCCGAACACTCGTAAAATAGGTGATTTTAAGTTTCTAAACATATCTATACTAAATTTGATATTAAGCGAATGATAATAATATTTTTTTGAGTAAATGATATACTTTTATTTATACATTTTTTTAATAGTTTAAAATGAATACAATGTAGTATCTGTTCATAGATATACTTTACCCTTTACTAATACGAATACCTTACAGACAATATGATTCTTTGTAAATATGAACATTATTCAATAGGAGCATTCATATGTCTACATTTTGTTTTTCTTTTTTGTATTTTATATCCTAAATTTTAATTATTGATATGCCATGTTCACATTATATAATTGTGATGTATGTAATATTTGTTTTTTGAATAGTTCTTGTTTAGGAGAAGAGAAGGAAAATCTTGTTTCAAGTGTGCTTACGACCCATATTGATGCATGTCGGCAACTTTGTGGTGTTGGCTTCGTAGAGTTGATTTTGTTGGATGTGAGGGATATTTTAAGCACTCTGTCACAAACTTATTTCTCTCAGACTCAATCCGTGCGGCACTAGCACTCCCGACACAATGCTAGTAAGTCTTACTCGCACAACGCTATGGCAAAACAAGTGAGAACTTAAGAAAGAGAAGCTTTATTAAGCTTAGGAGAAAGCTTACAAGAGAGTATACAACTTGGTGACTTGTGGGATGATTTACAAATGAGCCAAGCTAGCCTATTTATAATCTCTCACCTCCTAGGATTATCTAGATAATTCTATACTTATCTAGTTATATCCTAAATGGTCTAAAAGTTCTATAATATTCTAAAGGCTTATAGAATGTTCCGGAGATGTCCAGACTTATCCCGAGCCTTTCGGAGTTGTCCCGACGCTTCCACAACTTTTCTGAGCATTCTAGGTCCTTCCGGGTGTGCCTAGATGGTTGTGGAGTGTCTTGAAAACTCCTAGAACATGGTGGAGACGTTTCAAAAGGGTTAGAGGCCTTTCTAGGCCATCCTAGGTGCTTCCTTGGGGCTTGCCTTGCTTTAAATTGCCCAAGGTTGCATGGTGCACACCCAAGGCTCTTCCTGTGGCCTTGGTTGGTCTCGGTGCTTAAGGATAGGGCGTGACAACTCGGTTACTTGTTTGCTTGTTTGCTGGTGCTTGGTTGCACTGTTAGTTTTGTTGGCTCAAGCTAGTGGTTTACACACACTTAGGGTTTAGTGGGTGTACACACGCTGGAGTCTTTTTGCTTTGAACATTTGACTTGTATGCTTTGCGTTTGCTGTGTGTTTCTGGATCCAAGTTAGACCCGGTTGTCATGTACTCTTTTACTCTATTTAGGTGTAGAGAAGTTTTTAACGAGATATGCAATTTAGATAGGTTGTATGATTTTTTTATCCTCAATAAATCATACTTCTTCGCTGAGCAAAAAATATGAGTATTGAATTCACAACCTAAAGAAGAAAAAAGATGTCAATTGAGAGATTTTAACCACATTATCTCAGGATTGTTGACTGTTGTATGTAATATTTCTACCTTTGATTTTGTGATAAAATATTTGTTATGATCACTATAATTGTAAATATTTATACCGATATACTCATATTATGGTTTTTCAATAAAATTAAATATTAATATTTATTTAAGTAAACTGAAAATGATGTATCTCCTTTCGTATGACCGTATACTTTTAAAAAAACATAGGTATATAGGTTGATAAAGTCTTAATTTGGTTTACACCTTCAAGAAACGAGAGTTTTAATGTGACATCTCAAATGGTCTCCTTTCTAAAAGTTTGTATTAACTATGAATAGATTAGATATTGTATAAAATACATATATAAATATGTTAAACTCTAAATAAAAAATATAAAATAAACAAAGTAAAATTAAGAAAAAAAAAACTCACTATTTAAAGAAAAATTATATTATGAGCCATTTCTATTATATTAGTCCCAACAAATAAAAATCACACTTAAATTTTTACTCATATCATTTCTTTACCAAATGAATCTTTACTCATTTTTTCTACCTCATTTTTTTAAACACAGTTTGAGTAAATTAATGACATGAAAAAAATATAATTAATGGTAGTATCTTAGTCTAATTTTATGTATAAATAAATTAAATCATCTAAAAAAATACTGATCATTTACCATTAAAACCACTTAGTAAATTTATTTAATATTTAAAATTAAATAAATAGATCTTATTTTTAATTAATAATTTGTTTTAATACTCAAACCAATTATCCAAACTCAACAATATATATCAAAATCTAACTCACTTGATAATATAATCCAAGCCCATGTACCTAACCCATAAATTAAAGGGTAAACTACATAAATGACCACCATACTATTAGAAAAGTCGCGATTTAACCACCTTATTTTTTTTCGAAGCAATTAAACCATCAAACTATTTAAATGGTATCAATGTGACCACCAGCCGTTAAAAATAACAGAAAAGTTAACGGGACTGTTAAATAAAATTGGTATAATTACACATTTGGTCCTTATTATTTACACATTTCTTTCAATTTAGTCCTAATTTATATTAATAAAATAAATAAATTAAATAATTAGATAGTGACAAATGTCAACACCTTATTGGAGAACTTTAATTATTTATATTTGATTTAATAAATTTATTTCCCTCCTCCAATCAGGTGGCGACACGTGTCACCACCTGTTTAAAGGAGAAAAAAATGAATTCAAGCATATGCTTGACAGGGGAATCGAACCCAGACACCCATGTTTGGCTAGCGGCAGCATAACCACTACACCAAACCCAACCATATGCTTAAATCTACTCAATTAGATATATATGTCTTATGTTTTTACATTTATTCTTTTAATTCAACATATATAATCATCGAACTAATTTCACATATATAATACTAAATGTTAAACCCTAAACCCCAAAACTAAAATGCTAAACCATAAACCCTAAACCCCAAAACTAAATGCTAAACCATAAGCCCAAAAAACTAAATACTAAACTATAAACTTCAAACCCCAAACCATAAACTATAAACTCTAATTTCACAATCATCGAATTTATTTCACATAATAACCCTAAACCTTAATTGCTAAATGTTAAACCCCAAACCCCAAACCCAAATACTAAAATCATAAACACTTATAGTTAGTATTTAGGGTTTGGGGTTTAGCATTTAGGGTTTGGAGTTTAAGTTAAATATTTAGGGTTATTTATATGAAATTAATTTGATAATTATATATGTGAAATTATTGTTTAGGGTTTGGGGTTTAGGGATATATATGTGAAATTAATTCGATGATTATATATGTTGAATTAAAAGAATAAATGTTGAAACATAAGACATATATATCTAATTGAGTAGATTTGAGCATAGGATTGAGTTTGGTGTAGTGGTTATGCCACTATTCTTTAAACATGAGTGCTTGGGTTCGATTTCTCTATTAAGCATATGCTTGAATTCATTTTTTCTCCTTTAAACAGGTGGTGACACGTGTCACCACCTGATTGGAAGAGGGAAATAAATTTATTAGATCAAATATAAATAATTAAAGTCCTCCAATAAGGTATTGACACGTGTCACTATCTAATTAAATAATTTATTTATTTTATTAATATAAGTTAGGACTAAATTGAAAGAAATGTGTAAATAATAAGGACCAAATGTGTAATTATACCAATTTTATTTTTCTGTTATTTTTAACGGCTGGTGGTCACATTGATACCATTTAAATAGCTTGATGGTTTAATTGCTTCGAAAAAAAGTAAGATGGTCAAATCACGACTTTTCTAATAGTATGGTGATCGTAGTTTACCCTAAATTAAATATAGATCCAATCTAAATATAAACGCAAATAGTTAATTTAATCTAGAAAACATAAAAGCAAAATAAACCCTCTCCCGGCGGATCATTATACTGTTTTTCTTCTGCCGCCCAACACCATAACCACTTGACATTCTTTTTCCGTCCACCACCATTTATTCTTTCGTCGTCCACTACCATATAGAAGTTGAACGGACCGAATGCTAATTCGTTCTACGTCAATGGTGAATTCAGTCGAAGCAGCCGTGGAATCGCTGCGAGAAATCAAGTCAACAGAGCCACCGGTATGGCTAGTGCGCAAAGAGGAGTTCTCGCAAGCGGTTCGAGCGGCGTCGAAGCTTCTGTTCTCTAGCCTGAAACCGCATTGTACAAAGTCTCCATTCGATGAGCTTATGATCGAAGGATTCGACGTGGAGCAGATATGGCAACAGATTGACCTCCAATCACAGCCACTACTGTCCTCCCTCCGCCGTGAGGTCAAGAAGTTAGAGAAACACCCGGAGGAGATTTCCAAGCTCAAGGTAGATGTAGGAGGAAGGAAGAATTTTCTAGAAAATGAGAATAACAATGTTGTTAATGATGACGACGATATCGATATGGATACAGACAAAGGCGACGATGATAATGAGGATGAGCATGATGATGATGAGAAGGAGGAGGAGGATGAAGAGGAAGAGAGAGGAAGGGAAGAAGAGAGTGAGAATGAAGGGGAAGATAAAGGTGGAGTAGAGGATGAATTTTTGAAAATCAAGGAATTGCAAGAGTATTTAGAGGATGATGAAGCTAGGGAATTTAACTTGAACAAGAAGAAAACAAAAATAGCAACTAAGGAGAACAGAGAAAACACAAAAGAAGAAGGAGGCGATGATTATGGCACTGACGAGGCTGAAGACGAGGAAGATGAGGTAAGAGCAATTATCCTTTTTCTGCATTTGGATGTTGGTTGAGAATTTTGTTTATCTGAATATAATGAAGTTAATATTATGCAGCTCGGACTCTTTGGTGGGGATGATGCATCTGATGAAGACGACTTGGGAAATGCCAGGTTGTAATTTGTGAAGTATACACACACACCTGTGGAAGTTTACCATATCTAAAAACCGATTCTAGTTATTTCTTAAGTTTGCTACCGATTGAAGTACTTTACTGTTATTGCTGTCGTTTGATACAAGATGGCTGGAATTATAATATTGACATATGAACTATTAACGAGTCTCCACTTTCTTTCGGTTGCATGATTGTTTCTGAAATTACAAATATTTTAAGCAACTATAAGTGATTCTGTTACGATCTCTATTACCAACTGCAGCACGAGAATATCTGTTGTAAGACATCACTACTTATTTTAGGACTTCTTCCATTATGGTTGACAATGTTACTACTGGAAACTTTTTAGGGATCCTCTAGTCTATGAGAATTTAATGAATGAATTTATTTTGAAGTTATGCACCTCCCTTTCTATTTTTTTTTCTCATGGTAGAATGAATAACAAAAGTCCATCTATCAACTCTCTTCTACCCTGCTGGGAAATAATGCCCCCTTAATAGTTTGGATGCTTTCTATTTCTCAAGCATTATTTTCTTTGAAGTTATTGTATGCAAAAATTGTTAATATCGTTCAGACTAGCATCTTTCAGAATTTAGATAATCATTAAACCTATTTCCCTTTCTTTAACCTTGTGCCATTCTTATATTCAGATATGAAGATTTTTTCAGTAGAAAAAAGAGCAAGGGTTCCAAGTACAAAGCCAAATCTAGAGACATGTTGGAAGAAGATTCAGGATCAGATGATGAACAACATGTGGATAAGGTAGTACAAAATGAGGTTTTGTATACACTTGATGTATCTAGTTTACAAATATATAATGGAACTTCACATGCAGTACGGAACTAGAATTTGGTGCCTCCATTATGGCGGTTGAAGATGGAAAATAGTTCAAGTCAAAATAATAAGAGAGAACTGGTGAAAAGGAAAAAAGAAGTTTCATAACAACACGAATTTATGTTTTCCAGTGTATATTTGCTATTTTTTCAAGATTTGGGTAATTTTACAATTAGATCCATGTTACTGGATTCGTAAATCGTGGAATCAAAAATAGGATAGTTATAAGTAACTTCAATCAATAATACTGCATATCTTGATTTTATGAGATTAAGTTTCAGTGTTTTCTTCCCCCTCTTTTACAGAGAAAGGATGGTCTTTCTAAGCACGAAAAAGAACTTGACAAACTCAGATCTAAAATAGAGCAGATGGAGAAAGTTAACTTGGATCCAAAAGTTTGGACAATGCGTGGAGAGGTAACTTTGTCTATAAGATGTCCTAATATTATATCTAGTAAATATTCTTTTGGATAAGAATAAGAATACTTATACTAAGATTTTTAACAACAGGTAACTGCTGCACAAAGGCAAAAGAATAGTGCATTAGAAGTTGATTTGGATTTTGAGTACAATGTCAGGCCTGTTCCTGTAATCACAGAGGAGGTTACTGCATCACTTGAAGATTTGATCAAGACTAGGATCAGTGAGGTAAACTTCTGTTCTAACTGTTAGGTTCTTTACTAATTTTATCAACTTAATTCAGATGTTTTCGTCAACATGATTATTGTGAATTGTGAAATATCTATACGTTTCTCCAAAAACTGCAGCACTGCCTGCCTTTCAATTTTTTTATATCTGTTAAACACTCATATAGTTAAGTTTGCTAACTGCTTGAAGAGTTCTACAAACAAATCTAATATAGATGGTTAGCATATAATAAGTTTATGTTACTTTTCTAGATGTATGCATTATTTTCCTGAAGTTTTGTGGCTGTTGATGCATGTCAGATGAATGACATTCTAGATGGTTTTGTTTTGATAAATTACTTTAAATTAATGATAAATTTTCTTGTATTTGTTGATATATACATGTTTTTAAGAATTGATGTAGTTCTATGTTTGCTTACATAAGTTTTATGTATTTTGTACCATTTACTTGTTTAACTTACGCAAATTAAAGGGAAATTTCTATTTTGGGTTTAATAGATCAAAAATATTGTGAAGTTTCATTATTTTCCACATTCCAGGCAGATGGTTGCTTACTTGATATAGAACACCAGTAAGATAGTTGTGGATTATCTTAAGATTTAACTTTGATACTCTTGTTGTATTTATAGGTGTAATTATAATATCTAAGGTTATGGTTGGTATTTTACATTTTATTGGGAATAGTAACTTAGTGTACTTTTCCTTTTCCTATTGGACTTTTTAGCCTTCTATTAAGACTCTGAAGTACTTTCCTTAAAGTTCTAGTAGGAGTTCTGGTTATTTTAGGATTAGTGGCCTACTTGGTAGTAGGCTAGTAGTAGCATACATTGTTATTTTAGCATTGTTGCTATAGAGATTGTGGAATGCAATCATCCTTAGCTGTTCTGCATTAGCACTAACAAGTAGTAATATGATTTTATTTAGATCCTGTTTGATGATGTTCTAAAGGCTCCAACTTTATCATCCAAAGCACCAAGAGAGGTCAAAGAACTGGTAAGTTGTAATTCACCGTTAATATGTTCTTTTGAAGGTTCCCATAGCTTTTTTTTAATCTCTAAATTAATGAAGGAAACTAATTATTTCAAGCTGTATGTTTGTAAAATTGCAGGATGAGAACAAGAGCAAGAAGGGTCTTGCTGAGATTTATGAGGTTTGTATGCTACGCGATTTGAACATACCATTAAGTGTCATGTTAGATTAAACACCCTCTTTTATCACCCTCCAGCACTTGTGTATTTCTCATCCATATACCAACTTTTATGCATGCTCAGCTCAAGAATCATGAGTGACAATTCTAACTAAGGATATTTTAATCTTTTCCTTACTTTTAATTGCAAAAACTGTAGGAAGAGTTTGTCCAGAAAACAGATCCAGCCTCTGCACCATTAACCTTCTCAGATGAGCAAAAGAGAGAGGTAAATATTATATGGTTTGGTTTTTCTTTTGATATACTAGACTCACAGCATTCAGGTAACAAATGCACCTTTATATTAGTTCTTATGTTTGACATTCAGACATCTAAGGTGTTTTGCTTTTGTATCTTCTTTTACCAGGCCAGTATGCTATTTAAGAAACTTTGCTTGAAGTTGGATGCTCTCTCTCATTTCCACTTCACTCCTAAGCCTGTATGCTTCTAATTTGGTTTCCTGAATACTAAATACAGTCGTAAAAAAATCAGTTTTGCTGTAGTTTTATATGATGTTTTGATTTCTATAGGTTGTTGAGGACATGTCCATACAAACAAATGTCCCCGCCCTTGCAATGGAAGAGGTACAAATGTTTTCCCCAATTATTTTTACAATTACTCACATATGTATGTGTGTATATTGATTTTCCCTGTTCAGATTGCACCTATGGCCGTCTCAGATGCAGCTATGCTGGCTCCTGAGGAAGTTTTTTCTGGTGAGGGTGACATTAAAGAAGAAGCAGAACTGACAAAGGCAGAGAGGAAGAGGAGGAGGGCTAACAAGAAAAGGAAGTTTAAGGGTAAGAAAATTAAAATTTCTCCGAATAACTAATACACTGCTCTGGTGGGATATAAGAATGTTTAGATTCCCATGCATTGTGATAAATTTCTCAGAAGTCTTTCCTGCTAATGATTTAATGCACAACCTCTTACTAGCGTACAATTCTTCTTTTTACAAAAAGGGGTAATTACTAGCATATTATTCATCTTTTGTTATGTGATCATGATGAGATGTACTTGGGGTTGGTATTTGGTAATTGAATGATTATTCTGTAGTAGCTAAGGAATGGGTAACAGCTAACATTGGTTGCTGGCTTCCTAGTAGTATCCCTTGTGTTCATTTTATATAAGTTTTTATGCTTTGTGATTCAAGTTTTGGCACCGTGATTACAGCTGAAGCAGCTAAAAGGATGGGTAAAAAGCCACGAGATAATACATCTGTATGCAATAGCGATGAAGGTGATTATTGTTGTATACATTTTGTATGCTACCAGCTGTTCTTGGTTGTAAGCAATTGGTTGTACATTGTATTTGCAGGCAGGGAAGGATAGTTTTGGTGAAGCGTGGGAAGGAGGGAGACAAGGGAGGGCATAGGGTTCATGCATTACATGCCCTCTGTCAAGATTTTGTACTAGCAGAACAGCTGAGAGGAAGTCAATCCGGGATATTTTTTTTATTAAGAATATGTATTCTAGGTTTCATGTTTGCATAAACAGTTAATAACATTTGATTTTGTGCCAATTCTTTTCTTTCATATTTGCTCAAAGTTCTTTTCTATTCTCCCTGTACAAAGAAAGCATTGCAAATTGACGATAGATGGAACAAAAACTTGTTGGCTGTGCAAGTAATGATAAAGTTTGATTAATTCATTGCTTTTACTAAAAAATGCTAATTGTATTAAATTTTTTACAACATTGACTAGTAAAACTCTAGTTGTTGAGAAATAAAATGGGAAACATCAAGGTTTACAATATTTCGCAAAGAAAATTCAAATCCAATTGGTATACCGTATATACCAAATCAAATAATGCCAATAATGGTTTTCATATCATAAAAGAAAAATGAAGTGGTAGTTGGAAGTTTTAGGTGGGAAAATAGATCGAGGCGCCGTAAAAGTTAAAACAAACTAAATTGGCCAAATCAAACGGATCTGGAAAATCACCCTCCATATGATACCATGTGTACAACAGTACAAACATTTTCTTTTGATCTAAATAGTAGAAACAAATTTATATTAGCGTTTAGCCCCACTCATGATTTTTCTACAGTCTCCTTATCCCCCGTGTTTAAACTAATATATCCTGGTTCATTGGCCGTTTCAATTATTCTCAGTAAATCCTCGGGTTTGACTTAATTCTTTGGGTTACGGAGCAATGGCGACAACACTGTTTCTGCAGCAGTCTTCTCTATTTTCTTTCCCTTCATTTACTCGGAGCCGCCATTTAACTAAACTTGTCGATAGTACCCCAACAATTGTCCCTTTCTCAAACCGCAGTCGTTTCAAACTTGTTTCTGATTCTACTCCAGTATCTGCTCTGCCCAGTGTGCGTGGAAATCCAAGCTCATCAATTAATGAGGTAAGAAAGATTTTGTTTGGGTTGGGGTCTTCAAAAATTATCTAATAGGAGCATTTACGTTTTCTTGTTTTGGGTTTCAGTTGATTGAGTGCTTGATCAATCGCGTTGATTTAACGGAGTCTGAGGCCGAGTCGTCTCTGGAATTTTTGTTAACTGAAGCTAATGAGGCTCTGATTAGTGCTTTCCTTGTTTTGTTGAGAGCCAAAGGCGAGACTTTTGAAGAAGTAAGTTCCTCATTAACACATTTCTTGGCCTTGTAAAGAAAATTAAGTTGATTTACATGCAAATGCCCCCCCCCCCCTCCCTTATTTGAATGGGGCGGTGATCAGAGTAAAAAAAAGACATACTTTACATGTATAAGTTCCTCATTAACACGTTTTTGTATAGGTTGTGGGATTGGCGAGGGCAATGTTAAAACATGCTTTGAAGGTAGAAGGGTTAAATGATGCTGTTGACATTGTTGGAACGGGTGGTGATGGAGCAAACACCGTGAATATTTCAACAGGTGCCTCAATTTTGGCTGCTGCTTGTGGTGCAAACGTGGCCAAGGTCACTCACAATCCTTCAATTTAAAACTTTTTTTTTCTTCTTTTTCTCATTGTTGGGCATATGGATGCAAAATTAACTGTCCAGCTATCACTGACATACTTTACATGTATGTGTCTGTGCTGCAGCAAGGGAACCGATCAAGTTCTTCTGCCTGTGGCAGTGCTGATGTATTAGAAGCTTTGGGGATAGTTATTGATTTGAACCCTGAGGTTGGTACCTTTTCAACCCCGGTATTTATAGCTGCATTAATGTATTGTGATGCTAGTATTTGTCTTCCATGTGGGTGTATATAGGTCACATGGAAGCATTTTATTGTATGCCATTTTATGACCATGCGAGGCATAATTTTTCCCATTCTTTTTGTCATCAGTTCCATGTAAATGTCATTTTTTCTCAGGTGAGTTCAATTATCCACTTAGTAGCAGCTAAAGAACAAATCTATCTAGCATCTTGCCAAGGATTGATAAAAGCTGTTCCATGGGAGTAATAGGTTTTTCTTTACAATGCTTGTCAGGCTATTGTGTGGATTGTGTCGAACAATTTAGCTTATATTCTAGTTTCTTAATTAATTTGAAAAGAAAGGAATTATAATATTATGGGCGTTGCAAACTTCACTTAGTTGCTGTAGTAACAGTTGCCATTACTCCATAGATGGATAACCCTGTTAGATCTGAATTCTGATAGAATCCCAGTACCCCACAATGTTGCTTAAACTTGTACCTAATTACATGTTGCTGTTTTTTGCCTTCTCAAAATCTTTAATAGAACAGCGTGCATGTTTTAATATAATTGTAAAACGAGCTCATTCTGCATGATCTGTAAGGATTTCAGTTAGAACACCGTTTGTTCCTCTGTGAAATGAAAATGCGTTTTGATAGACAAAGGCTTGTTTTCAATCTTTTTGTTTTACATTCTTTATGGCCTGCTGCTGAGAATTTATGAAGAGACTTCACTCCTATTCAGCAAACACAGCATGCACATCATAACTTTTACACAAGGACCATCTACAATACTTGTACCAGAACTTTGCGTGGGCTTCAATGGTTTTAACATCATGGCATTACTCATGAATATTACTTATTTTTTACGTTACCCATGCTGGAATTTTGTTTGTTCGGGTTATTTTGGTATGTTATCTGCAACTATATTTAAGTGGAAAGTAAAAGCATTAAGTAGCTGGCCCACTAAATTAAATGAATGTAAATTGTGTACCAAAATATCACAAATATAAACCTTTACTGATGTTATTTTTGGCATTGATCCACCCCTTTTTTTTCTTATTTTCTTGAAGGGAATAGTGAGCTGTGTGAATAAAGCAGGAATCGGTTTCATGATGTCACCAAAGTACCACCCAGCAATGAAGATTGTGAGCCCTGTAAGAAAGAAGCTAAAAGTAAAAACTGTGTTCAATATACTGGGCCCTATGTTGAACCCTGCAAGAGTACCTTTCGCTGTTGTTGGTGTTTACCATGAAGATCTAGTAAGTTTTCTTACTGCCTTAACACCATTCATAGAAGTATCTCTTTCTCTCTCTCCTTGCAGCCTAAGAAAGTGAAGATTTCCAGAAGCTTTTTTTTTTTTTAACCAAAATAATATTTTTTTATTATCTTTTAAAGTTATTATCTACACTTCAAGTGAAACCAACTCATCAAAAAGGTTACATAAAAGTCAAATTCTCTAGCTTTCAATAGCAAAAATTAAGCTCTGTTTGGTTTCTGAAAATATTTTCTGTTTTCTTTTCTAAAAAATATCTTTGGTTTATGTTTTTTGAAATTCAAAAAACACATTTGGTAAATAGAACTAAAATTTTGCTTTCAATAATGAAAATATAAAAACACCTTTGGTACCTATTTTTTTATGATAGAATCATGGGTAATAAAATAAAAATAATTACATCTATAAGGATTCTAACCAAGGTCAGAGATTTTTTTTAACGCATATAGAGATTTGACAATGTGCATACACCTTGTAGACAGAGCGATTTAAACCCGTGTCTCTTAAGATGAAAATCATCCGCTTTTCCACTGCAACGCTTGTTAGGTCCAACTTTTTATTCTTTTCTATTTGTCATATATTTAAACCAAACACATTTTCTTTGTTGTTTTCCATTTTCTAAGGAAAACGGAAACGAAAATAGCCTGTGTTTCTGAAACCAAAGGCAACGTTACTTTTCTATACCCATTCAATAAAAAACAATGAATATAAGTTAGGATGCAAACTGCAAATACTAAGGGAGAAGTATACGAGAATAACTTCTTGAGAAAGAGAAACAAGATGGCATTTGAGAATTTTAGAGCTTCTGCCCTTGTGATGATGTTGAGGGGCTCAATGTCTTCCAAAACGTATTTATGTTTTAATCGACTATGGAACCTTGAGATCACATATAAATCATATATTTATCCAATCTTAGCTGTTGCAATTTGCAGTAGATTTTGTACATAAACCTTGCTGAAAATAAAAGTAATTGCCAATTTTACGAAGGGAAACTTGTAAGACATGCATAGTTGCTTGCTCGTATAATCTTGTAGGTTCCATCTCAAACCATGCATGTGATCTTATGTTTAACCATCTTTCTTGCACCGAAGACTAAAGAGTTAGACATATAATATAGGATTTAGTTTTCTCCTTCAATTCAATACTGAGATGAGTTCTAACCGTTTGAAATAGGTCCTCAAAATGGCTAAAGCACTACAACGGTTTGGCATGAAAAGAGCATTAGTTGTACACTCGGAGGGTTTAGATGAAATGAGTTCCCTTGGTAAGCTTCATTCCTTGGCTCTATCATAAGATCATGTCGTCTTTACTCTAAATCACTGCAATCTCATACAGGGCCTGGGCAAGTCCTTGATGTCACTCCAGAAAAGATTGACAAGTTTGCATTTGATCCATGTAAGATCTTGTCTGTAATTCATATTGAGACTGTAGAACTAGTTCTACCCGAATCCTTGATAGAACTGCTGTATTTTTTACTTATAAAGTTCTGGACAGTGGATTTTGGCATTCCTCGCTGTACTCTAGAGGACCTGCGAGGTGGTGAGAAGGACTACAATGCGGATGTGCTGAAGCGTATTCTATCAGGGGAGAAAGGGCCCATTGCTGATGCACTTGTAAACCACTTCCTACCCTTGTTTTTGTTTCTCTGCCTATATGTGGACTTGGCTGATACAATAGCAATATTTTCAGATCCTTAATGCAGCAGCAGCACTTCTAGTGAGTGGGCATGTGAAATCCCTTTCTGAAGGGGTAGCTTTGGCCCGGGAGACGCAATTATCAGGGAAAGCTCTAAACAAGCTAAATGCATGGATAGATGTCTCAACTGTAAGTGGAACCTTTTTTTCATCCTTTGCGCGTCACTACTACACCTCATGTCTTCTCTTTTTCAATGCAGAAGATTAAAGAAAAAACTGAACTTGGGTCGACATTCAACACAGAGGTCTAAATGCTGGCGGCATCTTTCTTCTTCTACAAGGTATAAAGCCAGCAGCTCTCGATTTTAAAAGTGACATTTGAATAATACCAGACAAAGAAATTGGTGGCAAGGCTTGTGCTTTTTCTTATTGATTTAATTGTTGTTCAGCTGGATTCTCGAACATTTTAATTGGAATCCAATGAAATGAAGTGTAACAATATTAAATTACCCAAATTAACAGCACCAATACTAAGTCTCAGAAATACCACACAAACTGTTGCATTATTATGAAAGTCTAGTACGGTTCCAGCATAAAGATTTGGTCTCAGGCATTGAGATTGACAGTAATGGCACCAGCATCTGTGAGGAGATTCACGAGCTGACCTGCTTGATGCTTGGCCATAACAGCTGGAGAAAAAGAAACAGTCCGCAAATGTTTTTATGTATAAATTGGGGATTAAGAATTAACTAGCAACCCAGGGGGCAAAGTTGGGCTTACAATCACAGCCACCAATATGCGTCCCTCCAATGAACACATTAGGGACAGTCCTCTGCCCAGTCCACTCTGTCAGAGCTGCTTGCATTTCACCACCATCACCTTCCAAAAACAATAAAATGTTTTTTTTAACAGCAATCAACACTAGCTATTGATTTAAAGAAACTGAAATAGCTGCCTTACTTTCTTCATCCAATTCAATGGTCTTGTAAGAAGCTCCTAACTGAGTAAGCAGCTGCTTAACCCTATTGCAATAACCACAATAGGTTTTACTGCAGAGAAGCAAGTTTAGAATTAGAATTAGAATTAGAATTAGAAATACAAGTGAAGCTTACCATGTGATGAATTGTAATTCGTACCTGAAGACAACAAGGGGCGTGGAGGAAACGATGTGCTTGACCTTGTCAAGTGCCATTTGAATATCTTCCTTGCTTATGTTGTTGGAACTTAGGAAAGAACCCATGGCGTCTAATAAATAAATACAGATCTCTGTGTTCGGCAAGTGTCCCGGCTCTCGAAGATGGAGATGTTGGTGGCAGCGATTGGAGCCTCCACCTGGGCTGCTTTTGCCAACCAAGACAAGAGAGGATATGTATGGGTTAGATCAGATTGGAGGTGTTTCTACTTTCACCGATTCTTCCCTAATTCTAATTATAGCGTCAAAATTAAGCAGACGCGGCGTGTTCCGATCAGATCGAGACTATGGGGTCAATACTCAATTCGCTCGCGCCGGGCCCATTTTTTTATTTTATTCATAAATGACATCAAAACTGATTCCTTTCTCACTGCAATCTCATACACAAATGTTACATTATCGGTTGTGTTTATTTTTTTTGAACTACACAAGAGATCATTATGTAAGATTAACAATCGAAAAACTTAGAAGAGATTGAGATAATAACAGAATGAATATGAGATGAGAGAGAAAAGAGAGAATTCAGAGAGAGAGAGAAAACTCATGTATTCAGCATGATCTCCAAGGATAAGGGTCTCTAACGGCTACAGACACAGTCATATAGACACAGTACATGACACGGTGTCGTTTATCTAATTACAAGCCATCCCTCAATACGCAGCGTTTCATTAATAACGAAATTTCAAAACCCACCGCCCCTTCCTAACGGCTAACTCGTTTCTCTTCCTTACAACACTCATTCCTTCAACGAATCCTTGTCCTCAAGGATTGAACTGAGGGAATTGCTGTTGCAGCTGATACAGAACTTCCCACGTTGAATCTTCTGGAAACGAGTTCGTCCACTCTACCAACACCTCAGTTACAGCCCGTCCGCCTCTTTTCCCAATTCTCCGATCCAGGATCTTAACCGGCTCTTTACTGATGCATCCATCAGGCCCTACCAGTGGTAGCTCGTTGCTGCAAATGTCCTCCCCTACATGCTTTTTCAGCTGTGACACATGGAATATGGGATGGATTCTGGACCCTTCAGGCAGCTGCAATTTATAGGCCACTGAACCAATCTTACTGATCACCTTGAAAGGCCCAAACCATTTGGGGGATAGTTTGTGTGAAATCCTCCTTTGAACTGAATGTTGTCGATATGGTTGCAGTTTCAAATAGACTAGATCTCCCACTTGGAATTCACAATTTGTTCTAAGTCTATCAGCCTGTTGTTTCATCCTATTCTGGGCCCGCTCCAAATGAAATTTCAACATGGCTAAAGCTGTTTCCCTTTGCTGCAGTGATCGATCCACAGAGGCCACCAACGATTCCCCAGCTATGTAAGGGACATGTACAGGGGGCTCTTGTCCATACAAGGCCTGATAGGGTGTGGTCTGAATTGAAGTGTGGTACGAGGTGTTGTACCACCATTCGGCTAGGTGCAATCACTCTCCCCATTCCTTGGGCTTCTCACCAGTCACACATCTCAAATAAGTCTCTAAGCATTTATTGACTCTCTCCGTTTGTCCATCCGTCTGAGGGTGGTAAGCCGTGGATGGTTTCACTGTTGTGCCCAGCTTCTCAAACATTTCCCTCCAGAATGTGCTCATAAAGACTCGATCTTGATCACATATAATGTCCTGTGGCATTCCATGCAGTTTAAAAACATTCTCAAGGAACAATTGAGCAACTTCCTTAGCTGAATAAGGATGAGCCAATGCAATAAAGTGGCCATACTTAGTCAACCTGTCCACCACAACCCAAATAACATCTTTCTTTCTGGACACATGTAATCCTTCGATGAAGTCCATGCTTATGGATGACCAAATTGATTCTGGCACAGGGAGTGGTTGCAACAATCCTCTTGGGTGAATCAAATCTTCCTTACTCTTCTGGCATACCCCACACTCCCTCACATAATTCTTCACATCTTTTCTCATCCCCTTCCAACTAAGAATTCCACTCATTCTCTTAGTGGTTGCTGCAGCTCTTGAATGGCCCCCAACAGCTCCTTCATGGAAATACTGCAACAATTCTTTCTTCAAGTCTGGTACATGTCCTACTACCAATTTTCCCTTCCTTTTAAGCAACTTACCATCCCATGAGTATTTGGAATGGTCAGTGGATACTTGTTGCAATTTCTCCACAATTTTCCTCAGTTTTTCATCGTTCTTCCAAGATTTCACAATTTTTGCTAGGACATCAGTGGATACACAACTAATAGCCATTAAGATCCCTTCTTTTGTCCCAGGCCTCCTCGAAAGAGCATCTGCCACTGCATTATGGATTCCCTTCCTGTAAACCACTTCATAGTCGAACCCCATCATTTTAGTTACCCACTTCTGTTGTGCAGGGGTCACAGCTTGATTCGCAGCAATGAACTTCAAGCTATGCTAATCTGTTTTAATTTTGAAGTGTCGTCCAACTAGGTAGGAAACCCATTTCTTAACTGCCATCAAAACTGCAAGCATCTCTTTTTCATAAACTGACAAGGCCTGGTGCCTCACCCCAAGGCCTTTGCTGAAGAACGCTAAAGGTTTCCCACTCTGTGTCAATACTGCCCCAACACCAGCTTCAAAAGCATCAGCTTCTACTGTGAATTCCAAGTCAAAATTAGATAGTGTCAGCACAGGTGCTGCACTGATGGCACCTTTAAGTTTGCTAAAAGCAGCTTCTTCCATTGCACTCTACTTCCAACCCCCTTTCTTCAGCAAATTAGTCAGTGGTCTAGCAATGCATCCATAGTCCTTAATAAACCGCCTGTAGTACCCAGACAACCCCAGGAAGCTTCTTAATTCCCTGACTGAATTAGGACTAGGCCAGCTCGTGATACAGTCTACCTTGTTGTTGTCCATGATGATCGCCCCTCCAGATATTACATAGCCCAAGTACTCCACTCTGGTGGCCCCAAAACTGCATTTACTCTCCTTCACATAAAGCTTATGTTGTCTCAGAATCCCCAGAACTTCCTCTAAATGCCTCAGATGAATCTCCCAATTAACAGAATAAATCAAGATATCATCGAAAAACACTAAAACTGACTTCCTTAACAGTTGCTTGAAGACCCTATTCATCAATCCTTGGAAGGTGGCAGGGGCATTAGTCAAACCGAATGGCATGACCAAGAATTCGTAGTGGCCTTCATGGGATTTAAAAGCTGTTTTATAGATGTCAGCTTCCCTCATACGGATTTGGTGATATCCAGCTCTCAAGTCGAGCTTAGTAAAAAATCTGGCAGATCCCAATTCATCCAACAGCTCTTCGATAATGGGCATGGGAAACCTATCCTTGATTGTGACTTGATTGAGTCTCCTGTAATCCACGCACATCCTCCAGGAGTTGTCCTTCTTCTTAACCATTACAATTGGTGAAGAAAACACACTGTTGTTGTGTCTGATGGTTCCTGCTGACAACATCTCCTCAATCTGCCTTTCTATTTCATTATTTTGGCTTGCAGGATATCTGTAGGGTCTACTTTTGATCACAGATCCTTCATCCATCAATGTGATCTTATGATCATGTTCTCTCATCGGTGGTAACCCCTTAGGTGCTTGGAAGACATCTTCAAACTTTTTCAGAATTTGTTGCAAGTCTGCAGGCATGTTCTCTCGTGTTTCTATCACTTCTAACTTGGTGTCTAGTAATATTATAGAGGCCTTGTAAGGATTCTGGCTACCTCTCAACACTTTATTACATGTTTGGGAACTGATCACTTCTATCTCCCTTAGTCTCACTCCTTCTAGATTGACCCTTCTTCCTTTCAATTCGAATTTCATCTGCAAGGCCCCAAAGTCCAAGTTATAGCACCCAAGGTGGTTAACCACTGAATCCCCAGTACCACATCACAGTTCTTCAATGCCACCACTAAGAAATCTGTAACACCCGTGTTTTGGGCCTAGGAGTAAACCGAGTTTATAGTCGAGTTAATAAAATTTAATTAGAATCAACTCAACTTAAGTTGTGGTGTAATTGAGCTTTAATAAAAGGGGAGGGACCTATGTTGCGATTTTACCCAAAACTTTTATTAAAAGTAAGATAACTCTTAAAATATAAGAGTCATCATCTTCTTCTTCTCTTCTATTTCTTTCCAAACGTTAAACACCATCTCTATAACTCTCTCAAGCTTTTCACTATTTCATTGCTTGTGCTACTTGATTTCAACATCGTTTTGAAAGGTAAATTATGTTTTCCGACTCTCCTCCTTATTCTCTATCTATATTTGGTCTTAAAACTAAAAAATATGAGACTTTGAGAAATTATGGTTTTATGTTAAAGTTTGGATTTTAGGTGGTTTTCCAAATTGTTTTAATGTTTTGAGTTGGGATTTAACTTAATCATGATGAAATACACATTATATGTCAATTTGGTTAAATTTGGATGAAAATTCGTACTATGTTCATATGTTAAATTTTAAGGTGTTAAAACTTGGTTTTTTGTGAAGTTTATGTTGAAAACTAAGGGCTGATGGTTAGGGTATGATATGAGAGTGATTTGGGATATGTTAGAGGTCATTTAGGTGTTTGGAAGTGGAGTTTTCAGCAAGGTGTTTGGGGAGTACGAAAATTGAGTTTTTGGATGATTGTGGATTGAGAAATTGAAGAATATGGCTTATGTTTGTGAAGTGAGTTGTTAGTTGAGTTTTAGCATTGAATTATGGTGTAATAAGTGTGTTTTGTTTGGTTAGAAGCAAGAAGAAACGTTGAAGGAGCTTTGGAGCCGAATACGAGGTCGTAGGAGGATTGTTTCGATTGACAAAGGAAGGGCGGTGAGTGGTTTTAAACTTGTCTTAAAGTTTGGTTCGAGTATGTGTAGTGTGCTTGTGTAAAGTGTGCTTGGTAGGCCACTTTTAATTAATTCAAGTTGTTAGTTAGCCATTGATATCCATATATGTTATTGTGCTTAATTAACTATGCTCTTGTGATCTTGGTTGTTTTGTACATGTATATTCATGAGGTGTATATATATGTGATGAGCATGAGTTATGATTGATGGAAAACGTGATGTGGTAAATGATAATTGGCACTAAATAATTACCGGTTGTAAATGATCGATCATTAGGATTAGTGTGCACACAAATTGAGTCAAAACGTACGTGGCCTTGGTGGCGTTGAGGCACCAAGGAGGAGTACGGTAATGTAATATTCTACCGGAAGCTTATATTCATTTCTACGTGATGATGAGTGGAATCCCATCCGTAGGGCATGTGGCGATGAGTGGAATCCCGTCCATGCAAGGCCGGTGATGAGTGTAATCCCACCGAGGTAACGTGTTGTTGAGTTTTAAATCCGCACAATCGGGGTAATTTAAAGTGGCCAATTAACTTATTCATATATGGTGATATATGGTGGTGAAACATGACTATTGTTATTGATGCTTGGTGCTTAGTATGAGGTAATATGCCATATTATGTCACTTGATGGACTAGCTAGGACTACTTGTGATGTTGCCTATGCATGTTAGATATGAGGTTTAGGGATTACATGCTTGAACCCTGCATTGTTGTTGCTTTCGTTTTAGAGCATCCTCACTAAGCTTATAGCTTACGCTCTCCATGTTCAACAATGCAGATCATTAGTGTGGCGTTAGCTCGGAGCAAGGCAAGAAGGGCTTCCAAGTTTTGTAACTCAAGTACGGTGGTAATTTTGTATTAGTTAGCAATGTGGCAAAAGGGTTGTTGTATAAGTTTTTATAACTCTTTGTTATATATGATGTTTTGGGGTGTAAAGCATGAATTACTTTGTTGAATGTTAAGGGGGATGGTATGTTGTAAATGCTTAGGTTGCCTTGGTGTATGAATTCTTAAGATGCATGATCCTTGTGTGTTTGAATGCCATGTGTGTTGACATCTTGGTTGTTAAAGGGTGTTTGTGTGTTGTTGGGTCTAGGGAGGTTTAGTTATGCATTTAGAGTGTGTGCCTTATATGTTTTTGCTGAAAAACAGAGTATTGTAAAGCAGGGCGTATCGATACACCCCTGTGTATCGATACACCCTCAACTCTCTGAGATCCAGATCAGGCTGAGCGTATCGATACACAGGAGTGTATCGATACGGTCTCAACTGTCTGAGATCCAATTTAGGCTGAGCGTATCGATACACGGAGTGTATCGATACGGTCTCAACTCTCTGGAATCCTGAGGGAGTTGTGGAGTGCAAAGCGTATCGATACGGGGTCAAGTGTATCGATACGGGTCAACCTAGTTGACCAAGTGATGTTGACCGAGAAGGGCGTATCGATACGCTCATGGGCTGTATCGATACGGTCCTCTTATGTTGACCATAGGGTGTTGACCTTGGTCAAGGCGTATCGATACCCTCTGAAGGCGTATCGATACGTCCTGCTTAAAATGGAAAATTTGATTGTTTAATTGCAGGTTTGTGAGTTTTGTGTCCGTGTTTGTTCGCTGCGTGTCCCCTCACATAGGATTTAATACAAGCATCTATAAAAGAAAAAAAAATAGGGTTGCTAACCGAGGGGGAATCTTAATTGGTTTTCGCTCGGTTTTCCCCGTGTGGCCCACTTGGACCGGTCAATCAGCCAGACCGGGACGAGGGGGTTACAAAATCTGAATTAAATTCCTCCCCCTGCGTGTTTCATGGTACCTTGTGACACCATCCTACTGTGCCTAGCAAGTTGCCATCTGCCACAGCCACTCTCAATTTGCATCTCTTGTCAATGCCCATTCCCAATTGCTTCACCATAGCTAGACTCAGAAAGTTATGAGTGCTTCCTGAATCCACTAATGCCACCCATTCTCTCCCTTTAATTGTCACCAGCAATCTCATAGTTTCCTGACTATTGACTCCCCAAATGGCTTGCAGGGAAATGATTGGTTCCTCAAACTTCCCATCACCCTTCAACACTTCTTCATCTTCCTCACAATCCAGAAAAATCTCTTGTTCACCCTCTTCTTCCTTACCCTCTACCACAATTTGAAACACCTGAGACTTGGAGCACTTGTGACATGGCGTGTATTTAGCTGCACACCAGAAACAAAGTCCCTTCTTTCTGCGTTCTTCAATCTCTGCAGTGGACAAGGACTTATTTCCAACTGCCTTGAAATTATTCGGGGACCCTCCTCTCGACATACTCGTGCCAAAAGGGACTGTGGTTACACTCCTTGGTGGCCCAGTCGGTGAGCTCGAATTACTGCCAGAAAACACATTTTTGTACCCACTCCCTGTTGATCGAGGAGCCACCGGTAACGATGCAGGAGCTGCTACTCTAAATGCTGATTTCCCTCATACTGGGAAAAACATATTTTTCAAGTGTTTGGCAGTGTGGAAAGCTTCCATTAATGTTTTTGGTTGCAGCACATTCAAAAACTGTCCAATCTCCACGCGCAAATGATTCTTAAAAAGACTCAGGATATACTTATCAGGAAGCTGTACCTGGTTGATCAAAGTAACAAATTCCTCATAATACTTCTCCACCGATTCGAGTTGCCTCAATTCCAACAGATCTGCAAAAGGATCATCGAATCCTCCTAGAGCAAATCTATCCCTCAGTAGCCTCAAATACTGATTCCAACTCAGATTTGCAGGATCCCCCTGACTTCTCATCATGAATTGGTGCCACTGCAGCGCCTTTCCTTCCAGATGCAACATGACCAGACGAATCTTAGAACCTTCCGGAACGGCTTCTGCTTCAAAATACTGTTCGAGCTTAGAATGCCATCCTCTAATGTCCTCACCATCAAATCGAGGACATGGCAACTTATAAGCCAGCATCCCAAACGGACCTCGAGCCTCTGTTCCACCACTACCAGTTCCCTTACTACTTTGACCATTCACAAATTCGACCTCTGGATCTGTGTCTCCCGGAGCTTGGGTGCCTTCCGCTGCAACTCCTGCATTTGGATTTGTCCCCAGTACACCAGGTCCCCCCAGAAATATTTGGGACTGATTTTCGGTCTGCGTGGTCAACGGATCTATACGCTTTCCCAGAGCAGCCTCTAGCATCTTCCTCATGTCCTCTCCAATCTGGGTACGGAACTCACTGAGCTTGGTGTCCATTTTTGTGTCGATGCTCGTTTCCACTCTACCAATTTCTTCCTGCAACTTAGCTGCTTCCTGTTGCCAGGATTGGCTGCGGGTGATTGGGACTCCGTCCACCATTGCAAGATCGGAAAAACTCTGATACCTTTGTAAGATTAACAATCGAAAAACCTAGAAGAGATTGAGATAAGAACAGAATGAATATGAGATGAGAGAGAAAAGAGAGAATTCAGAGAGAGAAAACCCATGTATTCAGCATGATCTCCAAGGATAAGGGTCTCTAACGGCTACAGGCACAGTCATATAGACACAGTACATGACACGGTGTCATTTATCTAATTACAAGCCATCCCTCAATACGCAGCGTTTCATTAATAACGAAATTTCAAAACCCACCGCCCCTTCCTAACGGCTAACTCGTTTCTCTTCCTTACACATTAATGTTTTAATAAGTCTTTATTTTTAAAAATAATGTTTGAATAATTACATTATAACCATAGTTGTTTTCGATTTTTCAATCTACATTAAATTGATTGCATGGTATTTAAACAAAAAAAAAACATCTAATATAACCTCTAAAATTTAGAGGTGGCAAACGGGTCAATCGGTTCGAGTTCGGTTTGGATTATTCCGGGACTGATATCATTCGGTTTAGATTTGGTTCGGTTCAGTTCGGTTTTGTTGTGCTTCGGGTCATTTCGGGTCGGTTGATTTTCGGTTCGGTTCGAGTCAGGTCAATATCGGGTCAAAGGGAGATCAGTCAGTTTTAATCAAGTTTTTAGGGTGGTCGGTTTTTTACACCCTTTATATGACTTTATAAAGCCAATATATTTGACTTTTTGGTGAGTTGTGCGGTTGTTCACATCTCATCTTTCTTTATTTCTATTAATATCTTTTATTTATTTCGAGTTGTCTTCGGTTCGAGTCTATTCGGTTCAACTAAAAATCGGTTTATTTTCGACTCGATTTCGGGTCATTATGTTCGACTTGATTCGAGTAAATCGGTTCGAGTAAATATTGGTGATTAAATCTTTTAAAACCGAAAAATATGTAATTTTTACACATATTATGTATTAAAATTTAACCCTAAAAGTTTTTAAAAAAATTAACCTTAAAATTTATGGATTAATATCCTATACACTGGCGGTGGAAACTGAAAGTTTCCACAAGCGCCTTAGTTTTAGGGTATAGAGAGTTAGTTTAGGTAATAAACCTATAAACTCTAAATTATAACCGTAAACCTTAAATTGAAACAACTATCCCTAAATTCCAATCCCTACACTTAAACCCCTAAACACTAAACTAACTCCATATACCCTAAAACTAAGGCGCTTATGAAAACTTTCAGTTTCCACCTCCTGTGTATAGAATATTTATCCATAAAGCAATACGGAATTTACATACAAATTCAAAGATCACATGTTCAATTTTTAAATAGTATTGCTTAATTGATAATATCAACCATTATAATCACATTTGTTATTAACTAAAGAAAAATACTTTTTTGTTAGAATGATTTTCTTAGTCCCTCAATTTTATCAGTTTAGTTATTTTAACCGTTAAACTTTTTGTTGCATTCTTTTTAGTCCTCAAACTTCTATTCTTTATCAAATTGACTCCATGTGATGAGAACACTAATGCTATTTTGTTTTTACTGAGACGTTGATGTCAACTATTTTTTTCTTATTCTTTCACATCATTAAAATATTTAAAAATGTTAAAGATTGTAAAAAAATAGTTGATATCAACCTTTGATGATGTAGTAGAAAATGGCAAAACAACTAAGTCATCTTAACAATGCCATTACTATTCCATCACATTTGGATCAACTTGATAAGAGTAAAAGTTTGAGGGTCAAAAGAATAGTACGATAAAATTAAAATGATTAGGCTAGTAAAATTGAAAGGATTAAAAGATGAATTTGCCATAACCTTTTAATATTTTAACTAGTGATATCAACTCCTGCCCACAGTATATATATACATACATATATGTAGAAACTATGTGCCATTATTATCATTGTTTGCATAAATATATGTATATAGTTTTTCACTTTTGCACTTCTTCTTCTCTATTATATATGTATATTATCATTATTAGTACGTATACAGTGTTTTACATTTTTAAATACACACATTTGACAAATAAATAAAGCCCGAAATTTGGAAATGTCCAACCCTTGATGGTCACGCAACGATAATCATGCACTTGGTCCCAAGAAACGCTTTTGTTATTAGGCTTAATAACAAAATAATAGTGTAAAAAAGAATATCTTATAGATTTATGCAATGCAAAGGCAAACTTGTGTTCAAAGTAGAGCACCTTGCATAACTTATGCAACATGCTGTTTATTAAAACCCTCCCGAAGGCCGAACCAATCAGCACTTTGAACAAAAAAAAGAGAGTAGTATATATATAACGCTCCTTAAACCCTACAAATTCATACTAATCATAAAAAAATTAGCAAGAAAACCTTGTTTTATTAACGTTGAAGTCTTTGAGGATGATGATGAGTGGTCTTGGTTTCACCAGGTTAGCCAGCTCCTGCACCCCACGATACCTGTCCACCGCAACAGCATGGAGGACCCTTTCCAACGACATCGTTAGTGACTGCATCATGGCTCCCTCTGCTGGCGTGCGCTGCAACAGCACTGCTCCCCTCGGTGGTGACAAACAAGCAGTGGGCGCCAAGGATGACAAAGGTATCGTCAGTTACTGGGGCTTGGATCCCACTAAGGTGTCCAAAGAGGACGGTGCACCATGGAAGTGGACCTGCTTTAGGGTACTCCATTTGTTACAACTAATTCATGAGTACGTTGATCTTGTTCCTCCAGTTCAACCTTTTTTTTAATTGGATTTTTGCAGCCATGGGAGGCATACTCGGCGGACTTGTCAATAGATCTGAAGAAGCATCACGCGCCAACGACTCTGCTGGACAAAATGGCTTATTGGACTGTCAAAACTCTTAGATGGCCCACAGATCTCTTCTTTCAAGTATATTACTGTTATTATTGTCTCAGATAGTTTTTTCACTACTTATGTTTGAACATTTTGCTTCCTAATTTGGCTGGTACAGCGGAGATATGGTTGCCGTGCAATGATGCTGGAGACAGTGGCAGCGGTTCCGGGGATGGTGGGAGGTATGCTGCTGCACTGCAAGTCCTTAAGGAGATTCGAGAACAGTGGAGGTTGGATCAAAGCACTGCTGGAAGAGGCTGAGAATGAGCGTATGCACCTCATGACCTTCATGGAGGTGTCGGACCCTATATGGTACGATCGCGCCCTTGTGTTTGCCGTCCAAGGTGTTTTCTTCAATGCTTACTTCTTGGGATACATTATTTCACCTAAATTCGCCCATCGAGTGGTGGGATACCTTGAGGAGGAAGCAATTCACTCTTACACCGAGTTCCTCAAGGAGTTGGACAATGGTAACATAGAGAACGTCCCTGCTCCACCCATCGCTATTGATTATTGGCGGTTGCCCCCAAACTCCACTTTGCGAGATGTTGTTTTGGCTGTGCGGGCAGATGAGGCACATCACCGTGATGTTAACCACTTTGCATCAGATATACATGATCAAGGACGCCAGCTGAAGGAAGCTCCTGCTCCCCTTGGTTATCACTGAAAATCACCATTGCAACTTCAGTTCCTATATAAACGTTTGTTCTTGTTATCAGTAATTACGGTTCACGGTCATAATACGAGTGCTACTTCTATTATCAATTTAGACAGGTAAATCAATAAGAAAACCATCTTGTAAGTAAATCATAAAGTTTGCTTAATTTATCATAAACTGTGCGGTTGGTTCATATTAAACATATGGCTGTTATCTTCTCTATACAAAGGGCAGAGAATTTCTATTCGTAATTATACAAGTGTAGATGATTTGGGGAACCTTTGTCACGGATAAAATTATGTTAATCTTATGATTTCATACTTTTTACATCATCTAAATTCTAAAGTTAAAAAAAAACATCCTTACAAGTGTATTTGGTTCTCATAATTTAAAATAGTTTGAAGAATGGCTTCTAAGTCTTCGTTACATTTTTGGGTTTTGGGTATGAATAGGCATCATTTGGACGAAAAATGGCTTCTAAGTCTTTGTACAGCCCTTTTGATTTTGACTTCGGCCTGAAATCTGAATGGGAATCTACAGATGAGCTCTCACCCCTTCTTGTCCCCCCGAGCCCACTCCATTTGGTTTGGCTGCTCGAAGGATCAGTTGGAGCATTGCTCCCATCTTTACTAAAGCTAGCCTTTGCCATTTCCCTTAGCCTGCTTCGGCCACGGTTTGTCTGATGTCTCAGAAGTGCTCCTGTGAGAATCCAATTGAGCCTATTTTTAAATCTGTGAAGAAAGAGTTCTCGGCAGTGTCTAGTTGCTTTGTTTGTTCAAACAAAGCATACCCTTCACCAAAGGTTTGTGCCATGAACCCGACTAGGAATAAAATAAGCATGAAGATCCCGATTGTAGTTGAAGATTCCTTCTCCAATAGAAGGAGGAAACAAGTAGCAAACATGCCCACTTCACAGCAAAGAGAGATAATTTCAACCAACTGTACCCTTTTCTTGATGAAAGGCTTCTTAAGAACAAGGAAGAATAGCTGAAAAGAAGTTATGCATTGCAAGACAATTACTGGAGTCTCAGACGAGCAGTTACCTGAGTAGGCACCTACCACTACCAGAACTCCCAGTGTAACCCTTTTCACAGATTCTAACATGGTGTAGTATATTCCGAATACTCCAAACAACTTCTGAATAATAGGTGCTTCGGCATCCTCTGTTTCATCATCTGAAGGAATGATACGGTCACCTGGCCTGCTGCCGCCGAGACTGCTACCAGATATCTGTGAAATCATATATTTTGGAGGACCTCTTAAAACTTCGAATAGAGGGCCTAACATAGTTAGATAAATAGAGGAGGCTTCATTTTTCCAAGTCCACTGCCCTCTTTTACCCGGACCAAGAGTCACTCGGATGAGCTCTTGATACCAATGAAATTGCTGGCCTTCTTGATGGACTTCCTTGTACAGAAGGAGCTTTCCAAATGTAATTCCGACCGACAGGAACAAAAATAACGACAGCAGTATGCAAGCCACAACACCCAGCAACAGAATGCCAACTACAACTCCTGATATTGTTCCTCCTTTAACCATAAGAGTTAACAGAATGAGTGACTGAATTAACCTACCAATATGTAAATATGTCATACATTCAATTTAGTATCAATGCAAATCGGTGCTGCTTCCTACAGGACTCAAAGTTAGGAAACAAGGGTTTGTAAACAAGCCAGTGTCAAAGGAAAATAGAAGTTTCTCTAGATAGTGCCACAATGCAGAAAGATGAAGTAGACACTATTATGGACACTTAAAATCGGCATGCAGTAAAGGATAGGAAACGAATAGAAAATATAAAGCTATGTAGCAGTTGAGGAAAGTTTGTTATGGTGTCCATGAATGTTTGCCTTAATTGTTTAAGATACCTGCAGCTAGAGCAGCGGAGGCCTGGCAGATACAAGGCAGTGCAAGAATCACGAGAAGTATCTCAAATCTAGGAAATATGAGCGCCCCATGACTCCTCTGCTTTTCTGAATCTCTCTTCTTGTACTTGAGAAGGCACGGCATGGATTGTTTTAAGTACATATATCCATAATTGGCTACTGCTATCAGTAATCAGGATCAGCGAAATGACCCTTTTTGAATCGTGAGTGAAATTCTATAATCTTTCTTTAACATGTGATTTCTGACTTTGAAATTTCAATTTTACAGTTTGTCTACTTCTTGTAGCTATTGACAGTCAAGTAGAATATTCCATGCTTTGTTCTTTTGAAAAAGATCCATTTACAAGTGAAGAATTTGTTGAACACACAACAGAATATGCTAACAACTTACCCATTTGAATGCAACCTATCCGAAATATATTCTGCTTCTGGTATAATGCTTTGGCTCTGCTAAAAAAAACTCACATCTGTTACTTGAAGGCATTCTTGTAATCTATGGTATTTTTTACTGAGATAAATACAAAGTGATTTCTGACCTCAAAAAATTATCTGTATTCGATTGGAGTAAGTGGTGAACCATATACTGCGGCTGCTATTTTGATGTCGTCTTTTTTTGGTTGAAAAGTATGTGGGAGATTTCCCTATCGTATGCTCTGGAAAGGAAAGAATTTGAAGTTCTGCTGGGGCCTGAACCCATCATGACTGGCTGAACATGCCCAGTTTCCCATGGGAGAGTAAAATAAGGAATGCTCCACTCTAAACTCCTTGCAAATTCTTAATACTCTACCGGCAATGTTACTGGTAACCACCTAATTAGTGCAAAAACCTGAATGTGGCATGCACTTCTCTGTAGAGAAGAAAAACACAAGGACTGAATTGTTTGTCACTTTTATGTTTTATATACTGTTGACTTGATAATTACAAGAAAGCACCGATATTCTACTCCACAGTCTATATATGAAATTTTTTGTTCGTCTTGGACTTATGAAGCTTAAAATATCAACAAATGAGTGATAAAAAATATTGGGAAGTGTTTTGTCGGCATGAAATCTTATGTATTGTCAAGGAAAATAGTAGGAAAGGTAACCGAGTACATTTGCTCCTTTAAGTATGGCATATATCATTATGCTTCATGGTTTCATGGTGAGATTACGTGGCATGTGGAGATGATATATTTTAGAATCATTACAAGAGAAAGCAAGTACATTGCTTCAAATCAAAGTGGAAAAACAGAAAGAAAAAAAGTTGAGAAGTGTCGGGTATCTTACAAAGAGAATGCTTGCTGGGTCAGATGACAAGGATGAAGATTGTCTTGAAAATGCGCCGACCGCTTGAAGGCTTGCAGTCGACATGGTCAGAAGCCCCACAGTGAAACAGGTCACCAAAAAAACAGCAGTTACAAAGATGGAAATCACAGAAGAGATTACAGGTATAGTATCTGCATAAAGTTCGGATAACAGACATTAGATTAGAGAGACAAAAAAAGGTTAGCCACAAGAACCTCATGAATATAGATTTTTTAGATTGATTGAGCTAATAATAAGCAAAGATTAAGTAGGAAAAAATCCTTACAGTGCCTCACTCGAAGAACATTAGATGCCAAATTCTCATTTCCAGCAACATCCCCGGTTACATTCTCAGGGATACTAACAGAAACAACATCATCATCTGCGTGTATTTCTGCAGCATATATGCTTCTACTAATTTCACGGAAGCTGGAATGTGTCAAAAGCAAGGAAAACAAGTTAGTTCGTTGAGGATAACTCATGCTGAACACATTTTCTATTTCATTTTCTTCAATAACATGCATGCAGAGAGAACAAGTACATATTTCTCGACTTTTAAGTTTCTTTCTAAGCTGTTCCTTATTTTCCTACAAAAACTTGATCATAAATGTTGGTAATTACTTTCCTCTGCAATCGCCCTCCGGTGATGGATATCAATGATGAATAAAAACCAAAAACAGGCTTCTTGAACTTTATCGAAATTGGGATGTCGTCTTCTTGTGTCCTCATATGAGATGGTGTACTTAATCTCACGGCAGTCCTCTGAGAATCTAAATATCACATCTATGTCCATGTCATGTAGTGCATCTTATCAGTGTTCAAGATAATGTTGTTAACTCAATTTCCTTAAAATTTGTTTTAGAAATGCATCTTGTACCATAAAGTAAAGTAACAGGTGCAACTGGAGAAACTGGAGTCCCTTGTCTGCTTATTGTACAGTTTGGATTGAGGCTTATTGTTATTATAGCGATGTTAGATATATTAGCAACCTGAAAAGAAACATTGAAATGAGCGAGTAGTGAAGTGTCAAAGAGATCATGAGTTAAGTGAACTGACTTACTGACCATAAACCCGAATCTGCGGTTCCCATGATGTTCTCCGATAATAGGAAGAAGTGTACCCTGACTAATGCTCAAAGAAGTTAAAATCCCAGTCAATGAATTGAGAATAGCCGCTGAGAAGTATAGGTACACCTTAAGGTTATTGTAATTATTACTTGCTTGCACTGTCCCAACTTCACTTTGTAGTTGAAGCAATTTCTCGGGAACATGAGCCCTCAGGTCAACAAATACACTTCTATATGTGAAATACAACCAGCCACAAGCATGAAGTTAGAAGTTAGAAAAGGTAAACAATTTATGAATAACTGAAAAAGAAAATTGGGGGAAAAGAACGCTCAAAGCAGCCAACAAGATGAAGGATAGAATTTAATGCTTCATTTAGGATCAATCCTTCCGGCATTCATTTATCTGGCTAGTAGTAACTGTATTTCGAATAAATTAATGCAAGGATCCCATCATTTTAATGGAAAAAATTGTTCTATAACTACATGCAAAAAAGGTTGTAGATCTTTCCAAAATCTTCCTACTGAAAAGGAAATAATATTAACTCTTAGTACTGAATACACCAAACAACTCCAGAGAGATTTTGATAACACCTATGACATATTTAATTTCGATACGCATTTATAGACATTAAAGTGTATACTGATGAAAAATAAGAGAACTCACCATAATGCACATAGAAAGTTGAATTTGATGATCTAGTAAATGGGTTCCCAGCAGCATCGGTACAAAAATTTCCTATCCATTACCAATATCAATCGTCCACGCCGAGAAGCAGATGTTATGCTCACCAAAAGCATATACTTGAGGTTCGTCTCCACAATGGTGAGTGATGATGGTACAACTTCGCCAGCACCGGAAACAAGCAACTGCCAGGAGATGTGCTAGAATTTGGTCATTAATATTGTGGATAAACTGACAAAATAGACACAAATCGCAACTGCTCGATAAGAAGAAAAAGTTCAGATGCTAGCTTCGTTCATTTAAAGCCAAAAGTTTTACGTTAGAACGTGATAAAAAAAATAATAATAATAAATTCTGAATTGGATAATTGTTAGTATATATGCCAACCAAGCCAAGACAGTTTCAATTTATAATTCTGTTGAAAATCAGTTGCAGTTTGTTGTAATTCTGTTGTGATCCATCAGTGATCCAACTGTTGTTTCTTGTTTAAAGTTCTTGCTGTATATCAAGAACTGTGAGTCCTATATAAACCAGAGTAGTCTCAGTTTGTAATCACTTTGAGTTGATTGAGGTTAATAACAAAGTTTCTTTCATTTCTTTCTTTCTTTCTTCGTTTCTATCTGCCTTCATTCTATCTTCTATCATGGTATCAGAGGTGTCATCTGAGAGTTCTTCTAAGCCCTTCACCAACAAATCCATTTCGATTCGTCTTGACGATTCCAATTATCTTTTGTGGAAGCAGCAGGTCCTGTTTACCATCGAAAGTCTTGCCCTTGAAGACCATATCGATGGTTCCCTGGTTGTTCCGCCTCGTCTTGTTGCTGGTGAAGGAGGAAGGCAGGTGCTGAATCCTGAGTTTGTTAAATACAAACAGCAGGATAGTGCCCTCTGCTCCTGGTTGCTCTCGTCTATTGGTTCTTCTGTTTTGCCGGCGTTGGTCAATTGCAGGAGTGCTGTGGAGATTTGGGATAAGATCAAACTCCAGTTTTCTGTAACGTCCACAACCCGCATTATGCATTTGCATTGTTCTTTAAAGAACATTCATAAGCGAGATCAAACAATGAGGGAGTATCTTGCTCAGATTCAGAGCATCTGTGATAGTCTGGCAGCGTGCGGAAATCCCTTGTCTGAGACAATGCACATCTCCGCCATTCTTTCTGGCCTTCCGCCGGAGTATGAGCCGGTGGTGGCCGTTATTACCTCCAGTCAGCTTCCCTATAAGCTGGATGGAGTTACTAATGTTCTTCTTGACTGTGAGTCAAGGCAGCGTGAGTTCTTGGCTCATAACTCTTTGGTTAATATGGTTCAAGGCCCTAATGGTCTTTCGTCTGAAAGCCCAACACCTGGTGCTGGCCCGTTCCTCAATCCGAATTCGAATATTCAGAATACGGGTTATCAGGGTTTGCGTCCTAATAATCTAGGGTTTCGGCCGCAGTTCAATTCTTTCCCTTCCCGTGGTGGTTCAGTCTTCAGAGGCAGAGGCGGAAGGACCTTTGGCGGTCGTGCTCGTCCTCAATGCCAGATTTGCGGCAAGCTGGGACATCTGGCTACTCGATGTTTCTTTCGATTTGATCAGGCTTTTGATGGGGTTAATCCTTCTGTTAATCAAGTTTCTTTTTCTGAAGAGTTCGAGGAATCTGGAGGTGTACAAATGACTGGCCAAGAAGGTTCTCGTTTCCTTAATCAAGATACCAGTGGTGGTCAGAATTCTGGTTCTGATGCCGTTGTTGCTTCCGTTGCTGCGGTTGCAGAAGATTTTGGGTATGCTGATGTTGCTTGGTACCCCGACTCTGGTGCTACCTCGCATCTTACTCCAGACGCAGGTAATATCGTTTCTTCATCCCCTTACTGTGGTCATGGGAAAGTTTGTGTTGCTGATGGTTCCTCTGTGTCTATTTCACAAATTGGTCCGTCTGTTTTACATACTGATTCTAGACCACTAGTTTTGCATAATCTCTTACATGTTCCGTTAATTAAAAAAAATCTCTTGTCTGTTTCTCAGTTTACAAAAGATAATAATGTATCAATTGAGTTTTTTCCTAACTCTTGTGTTGTGAAGGATTTGTTAACTCAGCAGTTGATCCTTCAAGGGGTTCAAAGTGATGGCTTGTACAAGTTTCTATCATCTGATGGTTTGGCTTTTGATTCGAGTTCTAAGCATGATTCTATTGATTCTGGTTCCGTTGGTGTTAATGATGTTACTGTTACTCTACCATGTAATAAAGATTCTGTTAATTGTTCATCTGAAGTTGTTGATAATCAGATAGGTTATGCTTTTAGTTCTCAAATGTGTAAAACTTTAGTTTGGCACAGAAGGCTTGGACACCCTTCTTGTGAAACTCTAGCTAAGCTGTCCAAAGTGTGTAACATACCTGATATCAATAAAAATTCTTTCTTTTGTGAATCTTGCAAGTTGGGTAAAAGCCATAAGATGCATCTTCCAGTTTCTTTAAATTCTTACAACTTGCCTTTACAGTTGGTTCAGATAGATGTTTGGGGTCCTGCCCCTTTAATTTCTAACAACTACTCCTATTATGTGAGCTTTCTAGATGTTGCAACTCGATATACATGGATATATTTCATAGCTAGAAAGTCTGATGTTAGCAAGTTTGTTATGCATTTTCATAAAATGGCTGAAAGGCAATTTGATCACAAACTTAAAAGCATACAAACTGACTGTGGAACTGAATTTAAGCCTTTAAATACTTATTTTGCTCAACATGGTATTGAAGTTCGAAACACTTGTCCTTATACGTCTGCTCAGAATGGTAAGGTGGAGCGTAAACACAGGCCTATTGTTGAACTTGGTCTCACTTTATTAGCTCAAAGTGGGTTACATTTAAAACATTGGTCTGATGCTTTTTATTCTGTTGTCTACTTGATCAATAGGCTACCTACTAAGGTTCTTGGTGGTGCTTCTCCCTATGAGAAGTTGTTTTCCAAGCAGCCTGATTATAGTTTTTTGAGGGTGTTTGGGTGCCAGTGTTTTCCCTACACCAGGCCTTATAATCGTAACAAGCTTCAGCTGCGTTCAGTCCCTTGTGTTTTTCTGGGTTACAGTTCGTCCCAACATGGTTATAAGTGTTTATCTTCTGATGGTAAGGTGTATGTTACACGGCATGTACAATTTAATGAATCGTTTTTTCCTTGTTTGCAGGATACAAGTGCTCAGAAAGATTCCTCTGGTGTTCGGTCTAGGTTCAAATATACTGGACCTTTACCTGCTGGTGCTCCTCAGGTTCAGGTGTCATCTTCCAGTTCGAATACTGATTTTCCTCAATGTTCTGATAGTTGTTCTTCAGAAGAGGTTGTTTCTCTTAGGCGTAATTCAGAAGGTGGTGACCTTCCTGTTGCATCTCCTCCTGTCAGAAATATTTCAAATGGTCTTCCTAATCCTATTTCAAATACTCCTGCTGTTCATACGTTGTGTTCTTCCTCTGCTGCTGGTGAACCTGAGTTTTGTGGAGATTCGTCTGCTGGTCCTGAAACTATTGCAAGTGTTCCTGCTGTTGCTAATACAGGTGTCTCTGGTAGTGCTACTGGTGCTGTTTCTGTTGGTGATGTTGTTCCTGATGGTGATACTGTTCCTTGTGATGTTGCAGCAGATGGTTTGGTTCACAAGCCACCTAATCAGTTGCATGTACCTTCTCATTCGATGGTTACCAGATCCAAGGCTGGTATCTTCAAGCCTAAGGTATTTCTTGCTCAGACTAGTACTGATGTGCCTGCTAATATTACTCAAGCTTTAGCTTCTGATGACTGGAAAGATGCTGTTCATAAGGAGCTTGATGCTCTTATTAGTAAGGGTACTTGGGAATTGATAGTTTTACCCTCAGATAGGATTCCTATAGGTTGTAAATGGCATTTTAAGGTTAAATTGAATTCTGATGGCAGTGTAGCTAGGTACAAAGCAAGGCTAGTTGCTAAGGGTTTTTCACAGCAAGCTGGATTTGATTATTCTGAGACATTCAGTCCTGTAGTTAAGCCAGTTACAGTTAGGATTTTGCTGAGCATAGCTCTTAGTCATGGTTGGGTGTTGCGTCAGATTGACATAGACAATGCTTTCTTGAATGGAGACCTTTCTGAAGAAGTGTATATGCAGCAGCCTCCAGGCTTTGAACAGACAGATTCTTCTGGTAACAAGCTAGTTTGCAGGTTAAGGAAATCTTTATATGGACTTAAACAAGCCCTTAGGGCCTGGTTTGAGAAGTTTCGAGCTCATCTTGTGGATAGTTTGGGCTTTACTGCTTCTCTAGCAGATTGTTCTCTTTATTTTCGTGGGGATGAAGGTAACAGAGTTTACATAATGGTTTATGTAGACGATATTGTAGCTACTGGTGATAATGCTGATGAAATAGATAGTGTTATAAGAGACATTAATCACACCTTTTCTCTCAAGGATTTAGGGAAGCTTTTTTTTTTCTAGGGATGAATATTCAAACTGTTACTAATGGTGTCGTTCTTAATCAGAAGAGGCACATTCTTGAGTTGCTAGATAAAACTAACATGTCAGAGTCTACTCCTTCTCCTACACCAATGGTAACAAGTCCTCAGCTTTCTTTAACTGATGGAGAGTCTTTTTCTGATCACACCTTGTATAGACAAGTGGTTGGTACTCTTCAGTACATTTGCAATACTAGACCTGATATTCAGTTTTCTGTCAACAAGGTTAGTCAATTTATGCAGCAACCGTTGGATAAGCATTGGAAGGCGGTTAAGAGGATCTTGCGATATCTAAAGGGTACCTTAGACCATGGTTTATTTTTCAGTAGTGTTTCTGCTTCTACAAATCTAGTTACCTATGCTGATTCTGATTGGGGCACTTGTACTGATGATAAACGTTCTACTGGTGGGCATTGTGTTTTTCTAGGAGGCAATCTTGTTGCGTGGAGTTCTAAGAAACAGAGTGTAGTTTCCAGATCATCTACTGAAGCAGGGTTTCGTAGTCTAGCTGATGCTATGTGTGAAGCTATGTGGGTTAGGTCTCTGCTTTCTGAAATCAATGTTCAACTGTCAACTACTCCAACGCTTTGGTGCGACAATACGAGTGCCATTGCACATTCTGCTAACCCTGTTCATCATGCTAAGCTCAAGCATGTAGAACTGGATTTAAGCTTTGTAAGGGAAAAAGTTAAAGGTGGCTTGTTTCAGATCAACTATGTTCCTGCTACACATCAAGTTGCTGATCTCTTAACTAAACCCCTTTCTGCTGCTTTCTTTGTTCACCTTCGACAAAGACTTCGCGTGATGTGCCCAGATGAGCTTAGCTTGTTGTCTGACAATGGTTCGACATGATATTTTTTTAGAAGGAGGAGGGAAAGAGAGAATAGGAAGAATGTTAGTATATATGCCAACCAAGCCAAGACAGTTTCAATTTATAATTTTGTTGAAAATCAGTTGCAGTTTGTTGTAATTCTGTTGTGATCCATCAGTGATCCAACTGTTGTTTCTTGTTTAAAGTTCTTGCTGTATATCAAGAACTGTGATTCCTATATAAACCAGAGTAGTCTCAGTTTGTAATCACTTTGAGTTGATTGAGGTTAATAACAAAGTTTCTTTCATTTCTTTCTTTCTTTCTTCGTTTCTATCTGCCTTCATTCTATCTTCTATCAATAATACTTAAATAACAAGGTTTGAAGAGTCAATTGTCAATCCTAAGGGAAATTTAGTCTAGTTGCAAATCTCAATATCTACTTTCGAAGTTGCAGTGTTTGAGATTGCAGGACCGGTGATTAGGCACATTTGTATTGTGAGCCACACTCCTTGTTTATCCTCAACTTCTCAACCATTTGCGTTTTGCTTGTGGTGAGTGTAGGCTCATATCCTAAATATGAAGTAGCTCCAACATACCCAATGCGATCCCCTTCCTACGGTAAAACCATGCATTGTTTTGTTTCCCTGCTAGACGCCAGGGCATAAGGCAGAGGGTGGCCCCTTTGAATGAAAATCCCAAACTTAGCTATCTTCGTCTCTCCATCTGATAATGGAGGGAAAGCGAAATGGAGAATTTAGGTACACACTCACACACTGTCTAATAATAAAACGAAAACGAAATGAAAATTTTAGATCGTCTCGGGACCTATATTTTAAGCATACACTTACCTACCCCATTCCAAATCAATTACTAGTTTTTTTTCAAAACAAAATCAGTTTAATTCTTCTTATTCTTTCCAAAATAAAAATCGGTTTAATTTTTCTTAAAGGCTGACATGGGACGTTATTTTTTTCTCTTTTTTTAGACATAAAAATTAGTAAAAACATGACATTTTTTCTCTTGATTTCTTTCATTTCTTCTTCCATAAACTGTTAGTTTTCCCCATCTTTTTATGAAAGAATCTACTATTTTATTTTTTTCAACAATAAAATATTTTTTGATGTTAGCAAAGGAAGATGGGCACTCATACTGAATATTTAGTTGATCTTAAAGTTGGCTTTGCTCTAATTTGTAGGACATGTCGTGATTCCCCTGCTTCAGTGTCTCATAGTCAAGTGCTTGTTGCTCCATTTGTGCCTCAAACTCATCCTTTATTTTTTATGCTAGACCTTTATTTATCTGCATAGGTCCATTATCTTTTTGTTCAAGGAGAGGGGTTTCTTTATTGTCTATGTACACTTTAACGAGTTATTTTAGTTCTATCTGTACGTCATTCTTATTTGAGTGGCATCATGAGATGATTACTCCCAATTCCTCATCACTAGGAAAAAAAATATTTAAGACTTGTTTAAATATTTTTGCACCATAGAGCCTTCAAGCTACAAAAAATTAGAGAAAAAAAAGTGACTCTCGAACACAGATTGTCCTTTGTGCAATCTTTTTTACAAAAAAAAAAATTACTCCCCAAATATTATATAAACTTTAGCATTTTTTACAAAAGAAAAATAATGTGGTATTCCTTCAATTGTTAAATGGTTTTGCTACTAAAAATTGACGGCCTATGATAATGAACCGAAGTTGAATATCAGAAACTTCATGTTAAATAAACAAATATTAGTAAAGCAAAAGCAAAAGAGCATGTAAAACAAGAAAAGGTTAGCATGAGAAAGTAGCAAACTCACAGCTTTGGCCTCCTTGTATTTCTCAACAGCTTTGTGAGATGCGTAGGAGAACTTGACATCTGACCCCAATTTTAGGACAATATAATAACTTCAAAAATGAAAAAGTCATTAACGTCATTGTTTTGCAAAAAAAAAAAAAAACACTGCCAGCTACAAAGTATTCATACTTTCTAAGATAAAGTACACAGATGGTCACTGAACTTTGGTAAAAAAAACAAAATGGTAACCAAACTTTCAAAAATCACAAAATGACAATTAAACTTTATGTTTTATAACAAAATGGTAACTAGACGTTAATTGCTGTTAAGTGACTGTTATAAACTTTGGTATAATAACACATTTAGCCCTTCATATTTATACATTCAATCAATTTAGTCCTAATTTGAAACAACTCACTAAATTTAGCCCTCGTTATTTACGCATTCTTTTAATTTGGTCCTTAAAGCAAAATTCCAAAGTATGGTAACATGATAAATAATTACAATTAAATTTTTATAGGAACTCGAACACTCGAATCGAAAAAATTTCAAATAAAGTTTGAGTTGTAAAATAGGACGCGTCAACTCGAATAACTCGAAATTTTTTGACTCGACTCGATCGAACGCTTATCTTTATCTTAAGATATGACGCGTCAACTCGAATAACTCGAAATATTCGAATATTTTAAATCATTTTTTCCTTTTAAATCGAATATTTTTTAAAATAAAATATTCAATATTTTCATATTTAAATCACATCGAATATTTAATAACTACTTTAAATATTCAATTTAATTTAAAATATTCGATTTAAAAGAAAAAAAATATTTAAAATATTTTAATAACTATTTTAAATATTTTTCTTTTAAATATTCGAATATGTAATAACTAATTTAAATATTTATTAAATATTCGAATATTTTAAATTATTTTTTCTTGTAAATCGAATATTTTTAAATTGAATTGAATATTTAAAGTAGTTATTAAATCTTCGATGTGCTTTAAAAGAAAAAATGATTTAAAATATTCGAATATTTTGAGTTATTCGAGTTGACGCGTCATATCTTAAGATAGAGGTGAGCGTTCGATCGAGTCGAGTCTAAAAAATTCGAGTTATTCGAGTTGACGCATCATATTTTACAACTCAAACTTTATTTGAAATTTTTTCGATTCGAGTCGAGTTTTCGAGTTCTTATAAAAATTTAATTAAATATTCGAATATTTTAAATCGATTTTTTTTCTTTTAAATCGAATATTTTTAAATTAAATTGAATATTTAAAATAGTTTTTAAATATTCGATGTGATCTGAATTTACAACTCAAACTTTATTTGAAATTTTTTTGATTCGAGTCGAGTCGAGTTTTCGAGTTCCTATAAAAATTTAATTAAGTATTCGAATATTTTAAATCAAATTTTTTTCCTTTTAAATCAAATATTTAAAGTTGTTATTAAATAATCGATGTGATTTAAATATGAAAATATAAAATATTCTATTTTAAAAAATATTCGATTTAAAATATTCGAATATTTCGAGTTGACGCGTCATATCTTAAGATAGAGGTGAGCGTTCGATCGAGTCGAGTCAAAAAATTTCGAGTTACTCGAGTTTACGCGTCATATTTTACAACTCAAACTTTATTTGAAATTTTTTTGATTCGAGTCGAGTTCCTATAAAAATTTAATTAAGTATTCGAATATTCTAAATCAATTTTTTTTCTTTTAAATCGAATATTTAAAGTTGTTATTAAATAATCGATGTGATTTAAATATGAAAATATTAAATATTCTATTTTAAAAAATATTCGATTTAAAATATTAGAATATTTCGAGTTGACGCGTCATATCTTAAGATAGAGGTGAGCGTTCGATCGAGTCGAGTCAAAAAATTTCGAGTTATTCGAGTTTACGCGTCATATTTTACAACTCAAACTTTATTTGAAATTTTTTTGATTCGAGTCGAGTTTTCGAGTTCCTATAAAAATTTAATTAAGTATTCGAATATTTTAAATCAATTTTTTTTTCTTTTAAATCGAATGTTTAAAGTTGTTATTAAATAATCGATGTGATTTAAATATGAAAATATTAAATATTCTATTTTAAAAAATATTCGATTTAAAATATTCGAATATTTCAAGTTATTCGAGTTGACGCGTCATATCTTAAGATAGAGATGAGCGTTCGATCGAGTCGAGTCAAAAATTTTTGAGTTATTTGAGTTGACGCGTCATATTTTACAACTCAAACTTTATTTGAATTTTTTTTCGATTCGAGTCGAGTCGAGTTTTCGAATTTCTATAAAATTTTAATTGTAATTATTTATCATGTTACCATACTTTGGAATTTTGCTTTAGGACCAAATTGAAAGAATGCATAAATTATAAGGGCTAAATTTAGTGAATTATTTCGAATTAGGATTAAATTAATTGAATATATAAATATGAAGGACTAAATATGTTATTATACCAAAGTTTATAACAGTCACTTAACGGCATTTAACGTCTAGTTACCATTTTGTTATAAAACATAAAGTTTAATTGCCATTTTGTGATTTTTGAAAGTTTGGTTACCATTTTGTTTTTTTTTTACCAAAGTTCAGTGACCGTCTGTGTACTTTACCCTACTTTCTAATTGGTGTCAAACCATTTGGTCATTTCCATAGCAGGAACAAAGACATAACCCCTAGCCATCGAGAGATTCTACTCCCTTTTACTATCTTTTACAATTTATTTTGTATGAGCCTACAATTTTATATCTGACACGTCAATTTGTCTGGACAAACCTTTTAAACTCATTATCGAAAGATGTTGAAAGTTTTTTCGTGGAACTAAAAATCTGTTCTGAAAACTGTTAGAGTCATCAGTACTCGTTCCATCATATTTAGGATCTATTGGTAAGATGAAGAAAACTTAACAATTATGAAAGAAGAAATGATGGGAATCAAGAGATAAAATCCTTTGTTTTTACCAATTCTTATGTTCATGGAGAAAAGAGAGAGATAGAGAAAGAAAGAAAGAAAATGAAGAAAAAACGTGCCACATAAGCATTTTTTAACGGCAACTAACGATATTGACTATAATGAAAGTTTTAAAAGTTGAGTGATCGTAATAAAAAATTTTAAAAGTTGAATGACCATAATGAAATCTCCTTAAACGTTTGGTGACCACAAGTGTAATTTACTATAAAAATAGTTTGTTAGAAACGTCACATCTACTTCTTTTTATATTGGGTAAACTACACAAATGACCACTTAATTATGAGGTTTGTGTCGATATGACCATTATATTTTTAATTTTGATAATTTTATCACTTAACTATTTAAGTGGTTTCAATCAAGCCACCAACTGTTAAAATATGATGGAGATAATGGAGATGTTGATGTGGCTGTTAAATAAAACTAGTATAATTACACATTTGGTCTATATTACTTACATATTTTATCAATTTTGTCCTAAATGAAATTAATTTAATAAAGTTATACTCCAGTCAGATAGTAACACGTGTCACCACCTGGTGAAATATTTTTTTCCTTAACTTTATATTATTTAACTAATTGGATGAAAAGTTTTGAACCCAACATTTTAGCTCATCATGATTCAATCTTTGGACATGGGTGTAAAGTGAGGTAAACCACTAAGACAACTAATTATATGTGTTTAATTTTTACAACGTTTTATATTTAAAGTTTTTCTTTGAGTATTAATTAAAGGAAAAACGAAGAAGAGAACCACTGCCTGGGAGTGAAACTGTGTTGTGCAATGTTCTACCGTTGAATCAAGATTTGATACGTTTCCAACACGAGCAAACTGGACAATACGAAAGCAACTCCAAGACGCTAATGCCCCCTTTTACACCAAGACTCCAAACTGCACCATGTCGAAAACAAGATTAATAACTCTTATATGCGAGAAAGCACAAGTAATGGTGGCCTTCGACAACGCTTTCATAACATAAGCTGGCATGTTGATAACCAATGTTCTTCTTTTGTATGTAAAACCAAATCGCATTACAAAATGTCTATTGTACAACTTACAGCTGGTTTCTCCAATGTCTCATAAATTAATGGCTTCCCCGTTGGTGCAGCATAGGCACGCCCAAGTATCTCCCTAAGTTTTGAACCTCAACAAAACCACAAACATTACAAATAGATTGGCGCAACGAAGGCAGCACATTCTTGGAGAAAAACACATTAGTCTTCGCGACACTCACCTTCATCCCTAAGGCACCACAAAATTCTGCAAGAGCCGAATGTACCACCTCAATCTGTTCCATGGAAGCCTCGACAAACAAAGCCATATCTTCCGCAAACATAAGGTGTGAAATAACAGGACATTGGCGAGAAACGCGAAAGCCTTTCCATTCACCTTGAGCCACTTTTTGTTGAATAAGCTGGCCGAGCCTCTCAATACATAGGACAAAAAGGTACGGAGACAACGGGTCTCCCTGTCTAATTCCCCTGGTCGATCTAAATTGCTCAGTCTGCGCCTCATTCCACAAAATTCTAGTAGACACAGTTGACACACAACGAAGAATTAACGCATGCAACTTACTCGGCAAACCAATGTCTCGAAGCGTGTCAGCAATAAAGGTCCATTCGAGACGATCATAAGCTTTCTCAAGATCTATTTTCACTGCCATCCATCCTTTAGCCCCAGTCTTACGACGCATGGAATGGACCACTTCCTGGGTTATGATGATGTTATCTGAAATAAGTCGTCAAGGGATGAAACTTGTCTGATTGTCTTTCACCCAATCAGAATTATACGGCTTAATCTGATTCACAATAACCTTAGTAACGATCTTGTACAAAACCTGGCATAGGCTAATCGGCCTAAACTGACTCATATTCTCTGGCGATTTAACCTTCGGAATCAAGACCAGTAAAGTGTCATTCAAATTCTCAGGAAAAGAAGCTCCCTCAAATATATCTTGAACGAAGCGACACACATCTGCCCCAACGATACTCCAATTACGTTGATAAAAAAGAACGTGTAGTCCATCAACACCCGGCGCCTTAAACGCGTCCATTTGAAACACAGCCCTTCGTACCTCAACAACAGACACAGGGCTATCAAAGAACTCAATCTCAGAATCACTAAGAGGAGGGAACCTACCTCGAACCAAGAACTGAGAGGCATCTACATTACCACTAGTAAACAGACGGCTGTAAAACTCCACAGCATTATTTCGTAGCTCCTCCTGCGACTCCAACCAACGACCACTGTCATCCCTCAGTCGTGTTATCAAATTATTCTTCCTTCTACTAACCGTAGATGCATTGAAGTATTTCGTATTTTTATCACCGTGCATGATCCACCGACACCTTGATTTTTGAAACCACAAACTCTCCTTCTGCTCCAGAACAACGTCAAGTTCAGCCCGTAAATTTTTCTCTAAATCAATAAAATCCGAATGAGAACTGCAAAGGGCCCGATCAATCCCTCTTAACCGTGCCATCAACCTCTTCTTCCATTTACCAATGTGGCTAAACACTGTTTCATTCCACTCCAAAACGGCAATCTGAAATCTAGCGATGTTCGACTCCACTGACTCCGTCGATTTCCATGTAGCCGCAAGAAGCTCTGGGAACTCCGGGTGCTCCTGCCATGATGCGAGAAAACGGAATGGTCTATCATTTTCAGCCCGGGTATACTTCTCACCAGTAAGCAAGAGCGGGGAGTGATCGGATCCCAAACGGTCCAAATGTAACACCAAGCTAGTCGGGAAAGCATTCTGCCATGCACCATTCACCAAGCACCTGTCAAGTCTTTTATAAAGGCGACCACGCCTTCAAGTAAAATCCCCACCCCTATAATCAACTTCAAAGAGCCCAGCCGTGTAAACAAACTCCTGAAACAACGAGCTGACTCCGGAGACCCAGATGAGCTCCCTAAACACTTCTCATCTCTGAGAATCAAATTAAAATCCCCACCTAACACCCACGCATTCCCCGCACTCGACTGAACCGTGAGTAATTAATCCCAAACAAGCTTGCGCGTGGTAGCCGACGGTGATGCATAAACAGCTGTGAAGAAAACCCACTGATTAGATTCCTCCTCAAACATTTTCCCATGCACGAACTGATTCGACGCTACCAAAATTTCTACATCCACCTCATCTCTCCAAAGGACCCAGATACCGCCAATAAACTCGTGGCACTTCACGCGAAAAGAATTACCAAAACCCAAACTTCGTAACACCCTATCAGCCTGCAAACCACTAACTCGCGGCTCAAATAAAGAAACAACTTTAGGATTATGCCGTCTCACAAAGGATTTAAAATGACGGTAAAATTCTGGCTCGCCGTACCCTGACAATTCTAGAACATAAAATTAATCATTAAATGGTAAGAAAAACAACAAGGCACAGAACCTTAAATAGAAGGGTTGGAATTCTCCTTATCTAAGGCAACCGCCTCGACTTCGTCATGTTGTACATTTGCAACGATATTCATGCTTGTGTGAGACGGCCTCAGACCATTGTCCCGTGAAGTCCCATCCCCACTCACAGTCCATGTCGTGCCCAGCACTTCATGGTCGTGTAAATCTTGAAGCTTCCCCAAGAACGATTGCACTCATTCCGCCAACACAGGCTTCGATGGTGCGCGCGCAGACGGCCCACGCTTAGAAACTTTCGATGACTTCTTAAGGGCCACCTTCACGGGTAAAAGGCTCTTCCCGCGACCACCATCCTTTCTTTCCCCTCCAACTGCACCCCTATCTTGGTTGCCTTCAACAATTGAGATGGCCTTATGGTTACCGGTAACAAGTGCCGACACATGAGCCCGAACTTGTATTGACGAATTAAGAACCATTGGTACTACCCTTGCCCCAACATGTTAAGCTGATCCTTTGTTTGTAACATCATTTAAAAGAACCCTTCCTAATGTGGATTTCCTTGCCCTGTCCTCCGAGATCCTCAGACCATTACCGAAAACCTTATTCCCAGCTGCACTTGCAGTCCCCTTGCCTTTAGGCCTCTCTTCGAAAACCTCCCTGGCCCGCGACCCCACATCCTGACCATGCTGAGCACGCGAGTCCCCTGACACATTCTCACCTCCACCAACCTCCTCCAATACCTGGAACCGAGACCCCCCATGAGCATTCTCCCCTTAATCACTGTGCTGCCCCGTAAGCTTGTGCGATTTCCTTCTCCTATTATCAACAACCATCCACGGACCATAGAGTTGGTCCGGGTCAGCACTCACTTCCTTATCTCCCTTACGAGCACATCCTGATACCTCTGGAGCTTTGTCCGAGGCCGGCACTGAATGTTGACCACAAACATCCATCGAATGACCATAAGTGCCACACTTAAAATAGATTTGGTGAAGCCCCTCATACTCAAGCTTCTGAACAAAACCATCTATTCCAATACACGGAAGCAGCGGATTATGCAAATCCACAAGAACCGCAAGCCTAGCAAACTTTCCCTTCTCTCTCATTGTTGTATTATAATCAATACGGATAACGGTTCCTATGATGCTTCCAATCAACCTGAATAAAGCTTTGATATAGTACCTATATGGAAGTCTTGGAAGACGAATCCAAACCACTACCTGCGATGGATGTTTCTGGGATGTCGAAAAAAGACCGCGACCACGGTTGTACCGTCAAATAACGTCCACGACCCAGCCGAGAGAACCCTAGTGTAGTCCTCAACCGATTTGAAGTTCACAAGGAAATAGTTGTTATCAAGATCCACAACATGATAATCCCCGATTGGTGACCACAGACTGGGGATGCGAGCTATCAACGTCTTGTATCCAATGACCCTTCCAAGTAAACGAACAATCACTGCTCGTTTCATACTATCATCGATCGAGGCATGGACTCGTTCAGAAAACTTTATAGTTGGATACAAACCACTTCGATCAATAGAGAAATCAACATCCAAAACTTGAACGCCATACGTAGCCACAGATGGCTTATGACAACCTCCAGTACTCGTAAACCTAGCAACCATATCGGCATAAGATCCCTTGCTTGGGCCAGTGGGTTTCAACACATCCCGACTCTCAGCCGTCGCTGCCTTATCAACAACTTTCGGAGTACCCCGCGCATCACCGCCATCATCCACTCCGCCGTCTTCGATAACTTCCATAGGAGCCACATGTTCCTCCTATGCTTTCTTTGCCTCGCGCAGCTCCTCCTGCGCCAACGGTGACCCATGCCGCTCAAGGGGTGATGGAATAAGAACCAAGGGCCCTCCCCCGATGGCTGACCGCCAGAGTCGTTAAATTGTACTGCACTAGGGTTTTGCCTATTAGGGCTGTTCACTTCCGACAAACCAGAAGGAAACATAACAATAATTTCTTCTCTTATTTTTAAGTCATGTAAATCCTAAAAGATAGAACGTATCAAAGGCACATGTTAACACAAATATAAACTGAGTCGGACGAATGGTAGCAGCTACGATGCGCGTGCAGGGGCATAGTCCACTACAGGGGACAACCTTTCCTTTAACTCTCCCTCAAGTGAAAACTTTCATATTCTTTTTAAATTACAAGTTTGCCCTCAGCTAAACATCACCCTCCATGCCCAGTTGCCCCACGTGGGTTGCTTTATCATCCCCCGACCCTATAAGCCAAACTAAAAGCCTCAACGTTATCTGCCGTTGAAAATCTATTGCCTACGTTACGAAGAAAAAGTCAAAGTTTCCAAAACGCTCATGAGTCAAACACTTTGTTTTTAATCTGAAACAAATCAAAGTCCAGTCCCGTATCCAGAATCCCACACACGTCATTTCATTTCCCTCACAGCACTGTGACTCTATCTTGCCCATTGTCAAGTAATTGCCCGAACTGCCCTTCCATGCACCCAAAGTACACCTTTCCTTTTGCCGTCTCTCTCCCACTCTCTCTCTTTCCGTCTCTGTCCGTCTGTCTCTTTTTAATCTCTCTCTCTCTCTAAAAATCGATGAAAAACATTTCTTCTTTATTCTCTTTCGATTTCTCTCTCTTTTATTCTTAGTCATCTTTTTTGTTCGTCAATAGATCGAAAGGCGTATTACGAAATCGAACGTGGAGGATGGACCCGAGGTTGAATTAGGTCGAGGTAATTAGGATTTTGAATTTGAGATTGAGGAAAATTAGGGTTTGATTTAGGAGGATATTTTAGGACATGGTGAAAGGTGGACTTTTGGGCGGATCTAGGGTTCGTAATAGGTGAACAAAAGGGGAGGAAATTGAAGATAAAAATAAAGAGGGTAATAGTACTCGAAGGGGAAAATGCAAGGCTATGCGTGGACGGGGAGGAGGTGAGGAGAGGGAAAAGGCACGGCACATGTGGACAGTTCCTACACGTGCAACGGTTCTTCTGAGTGGTGATGGTGCTGCCTCTCGCTCTTCTTCTTCTTCTTCACCATCTACCTTTAATTTATTTTCAAAGGTATATCTTTTTAAAACATTTTCTTCAGCTTTGATCGGATTCTGTTATGTTTTCTTTTATTTTCTCGGTTTTTATCTTCGTTTGCTTGTTGTTTTGTTCCATCGGATGAGTTGATAAGCGAGGTTTTGTTAGATTGATTTGGACGAAATGAATTAAGGGGTTCACTTTGCCTGTGGGAATTTTGAGATGGTGGCTTAACTGGTGGTGGAAAGTGTGGAATTACTCCTGGTTTTCTTGGATTTCGTTGCATTGGTTTTGAATTAGCTGGAGTATTGATTAGTTGGAAGGCATTTAACTTTTCATCTTTGGGTGGATTGTTTGGCTGAGGTGTAAGTGTAAGAACTTTTGGCTTGATTCTTGTCGTTCATAAAGCGTTTCAGTTGTGGCAAGCGGTGTACTACATTATAGTTTGAGTAATGGTTGAGAAGAGTCTGTTTCCTTGGGCCAATTTACATTCTGCTAAACTATTTTTGTGTGCAATACCAGAATGGTTTAGTTTTCTTTCCATATACTACAGACTATTCTACAGATGATATGCTGCTTCTGTTGACTTGTCTGAAATTTATAATTGTGGACTTTGAGGAGTAGCTGCTTAGTATCGAATGGTGTGTCACTGTATCTTCCTCATCCAATCTGAAGGAATTTCCAGACAGAAGTGTTCGGGAGATGGTAGAGATATTTAGATACACCATAGATCAATGTATATGTGCATAATTATGGGAGTTTGCCAGCCTATTATCAAGGAGTGATATGGAGAAGTAATCACCAGCATTATTGTTCTTCAGAATATGGGAAAAGTTTCCAAAGTTTGGACAGTTAAGTAAGTCATGAAACTTGTCTCTAAGGAATTAGTTTCTGGTTCAACATTCTGGAGGCAAAGAAATAATCACCAGGTTTATAATTCAAAATATGGGAAATGTTGCCTATATTTTGAACAGCTTGGAGCATGAAGTAATTTTGTCCATTGGGAAATAGTTTCTGTCGTTTATTAGTGACAGAGAATTGGGAAATATTAGTATGTAAAGATCTGATACTCGTACTAGATATAGACATTTTTATTACCTAGGAATTAGAAAGAAAGTGGATAGTGTTGCATGTAGTGGATGAATTGGGGTTATTGCGGACCGTTATTTTCCATAATTGCGGTTTCAGACGGTGCCGTTACCGCTATATAATGGCCGCTATCGCGGGTGTTCTGCTATTTGAATCCCTGGTAGTGGATGACCTATGCAATCAGTTTTACCGCTATAAGTGCTGTTACCGCTATACAACGGCCGCTATCGCGGTCGCGGTCTGCTATTTGAATCCCTGGTAGTGGATGACCTATGCAATCAGTTTTACTTTCTTTAACTTGAAGCATATACTGGCAGCACTTTATGTTATGCTACTATTGATGGTCTTGGATGCAATAAATGCAATATTTGGTTCTTAACTTGAAGTACATCTGTACATGTCTGTTTCATATTCATGGTTTAACCTCCAGATATATGAGTGGGAAGATATATGCGTCCTGTTATGCCTGGTGTTTTTTGGTAAAATATAATGAAACATATGTAATTAGTCGTATCTTATTTCTAGCTTATAATATGATGGAAAAATTAGTCTATAGAAATGTATTAGCTCTTTGTCAATGGAGCCATATATGATGATAAGGAGCATCTTAAAAATATCCTTGGATTTTTGGAGGAGAGTATGATATAACTATTGAACATTCAATGAGAATAGTCATATTTTCCTTTGTGGTTCTAAAATCTAAATACAAGTATGGTAAGGTATGAACATATCTGAATTGCTATAACTCCTTTCTGCTTATAGTGCTGTCTGGTGACTTGGGAATAATTTATGTGCCATTGTCTTTTAAGTTGTATTATAATGGTACTGAAATTATGGTTTAAAATCTGTTGAAGCCTTTCATCATCTGGTTGTAAATTTACTGCTGAGAAACATATTTGTTTCATGAATTTGATTAGAAGTTGACCGGTCATGCTCTATATGGTATATGCATCTTTTTCCATACATATGAATCTCAGAAGTCTTTCTTATCTAATAAAGCTGATATTGGAATCACAACTTATATGAGTGGTGGAATGACCTGTTTTTTCATTTTCATTATAAATTCCTTTTTTCTCACTGATAAAATTTGCAAACATGGACATTTCACCACATCACTGACATTTCCTGTTTTGCTTCTGATAGGATGGACGCAGGATCAGTGTTGGTGACTGTGCTCTCTTCAAACCAACCCAAATTCTCCACCTGTCATGGGAATAATTCATTGTCTAACTTCTGATACAGAAAACAAGTTAAATTTGTGTGTGAATTGGCTTTCTTGACCTGCTGAAGTAAAGCTTGGCAAATGCCTCCTCTTGGAAGCTGTGCCAAACAAAATATTTTATTCCTTTCACAAGGATGAGATTCCTTCTGTCTCGTTACTCCATCCGTGTAAAGTTGCATTCCTTTCTAAAGACTTTGAACTTCCATTGGGATTTGCTCAGTTGTGTGTCAGCGAGTTTATGACATTACAAACAAGTGTTTATGGTGGCTAACTGATCAAGATTATATTGATGTGAGTCCCAAATGCTCTTGTAGATTTTTTATTAATGTCAAATCTCTTTCAGTTGATATTTTCATTTTCATTTGTCAGGAACTAGAAGTAGATTAACTGTTGTATAAGACGTGTTTAGAGATGCATGCAACAGTGCAGCAGGGTGGCCGTTCTCCAAAGCCGATAAATGGTCCAACATCAACATCACAGTTAAAACCTGGTTCAGATAGTGTACAAAACAGTGCTTCCTCATTTCCCTCTCAGGTTAAGGGGAAAAAGAGGGAGCGTGGTGATCAAGGCTTTGAGCCTATCAAAAGGGAGCGTACTAGTAAAATGGATGATGGGGATTCTGATCATGGTAGACTAGAAGTTAATTTAAAATCTGAGATTGCAAAAATTACTGAAAGGGGGGGACTAGAAGATTTCTTGGGTGTTGAGAAGTTGCTTCAGCTCATGTTATCTGAGAGAAACGAGAAGAAAACAGATTTGGTGAGCCAGTCAATTCTTGCTGGTGTGATAGCAGCTACAGACAAGTTTGACTGCCTTAGTCATTTTGTCCAGCTCAAAGGGTTGCCTGTTTTTGATGAATGGCTTCAGGAGGTTCACAGAGGGAAGAATGGTGATGGTAGCGGCTCCAAGGATGATAGATCAGTCGATGATTTTCTTTTAACCTTGCTCCGAGCTCTTGATAAGCTCCCTGTAAATCTTACAGCTCTGCAAATGTGTAACATTGGCAAGTCTGTGAATCATTTGCGCAGTCATAAGAATATAGAAATACAGAAGAAAGCAAGGAGTTTAGTTGATACATGGAAAAAACGAGTTGAGGCTGAGATGGATGCCAAGTCTGGTTCAAATCAGGCTGTTCCCTGGTCTGCTAGAGCTCGTCTTTCTGAAGCTTCTCATGGTGGAAACAAGCAGTCTGGATCATCTGAGGTTGCCATGAAGAGTTTGGTTACCCAACTTTCTGCCTCTAAAACTGGTTCGGTTAAGCTTGCTCAAGGAGAGACCACAACCAAATCTGCTTCTGCATCACCAGGACCTATGAAGACAGCAACATCTCCGGCCTCTGCCAGTACAAACATAAAAGATGGGCAGGCACGAAATGCTCCTGTCGTTGGCACCTCTGACCCTCACACAACCACGAGGGATGAGAAAAGCAGCAGTTCCAGTCAGTCCCACAACAATAGTCAGTCTTGTTCTAGTGATCATGGGAAGACGGGGGGAGTTTCTGGAAAGGAAAATGCAAGAAGTTCTCCAGCTGGTTCAGGAACAGTGGCTAAGATCTCAGGTAGTTCTTCACGCCACCGGAAACCCATTAATGGTTTCCCAGGGCCATCAGGGGTTCAAAGGGAAGCTGGATCTAGCAAAAATTATTCTTTGCATAGAAATCCTGCTTCAGAAAAAGTATCTCTGTCGGGTTTAACATGTGAAAAGGCGGTGGAGCCTCCTATGGCTGAGGGTAATAGTCATAAGTTCATTGTTAAGATCCCAAATAGAGGTAGAAGTCCTGCACGAAGTGCCAGTGGAGGATCTCTTGAAGATTATTCAGTCATGAATAGTAGAGCTTCTTCTCCTGTGCTTTCAGAGAAACATGAGCAATTAGATCGCAACATGAAAGAGAAAAGTGATAGTTATCAGGCCAATGTTATCAGCGATGTGAATACTGAATCTTGGCAGAGTAATGACTTCAAAGATGTGCTGACTGGGTCTGATGAGGGAGATGGTTCACCCACAGCTGTTCCTAATGAAGAAAACTGTAGGAATGAAGAAGATGCTAGGAAAACAACTGAAGTTACAAAAACTGCTTCCTCATCATCTGGAAATGAACTTAAATCAGGGAAACTGAAAGAGGCTTCTTTTAGCTCCATAAATGCTCTAATTGATAGTGTCAAGTTTTCTGAAGCAAGCGAGCGCATGCCAGTTGGGGATGATGCTGGAATGAATTTGCTTGCTAGCGTGGCTACCGGAGACTTTTCTAAGTCAACTGTGCCTTCGCCTATTGATTCTCCGCTAAGAAATACCCCTATTGTTGAGCACTATTCCACGGGAAATGATGCAAAATTAAAACCTCCTTCTGGGGATGAGGTTATTCAAAACCAAAATCTGTCTGTTGAGTGTGCATATGATGATAATCTAAAGCAGGGTGTTGCTGCTGGTAATTCTTGGGCAAAAGATGCAGACAGCAAGACTGGTTCTGCTCTAAAAAAAATTGGAGAGTTGAATGAGCATTTAACTTCATCAAGTATGGCTTTGCCAGAGATTGCAGACAAATGCCTTGAAAATGGTAAATTAAAGGAAATTATAACTGCTGCTTTAGTCAATATGCCCTCTGCACGCACTATGGAGAAAACTACTGATATAGGAGATTCCAAAGAGCATATGGAAAAAAAATCTGGCGGAGTGGATGTTGATTGCAGTGTGGACCCTAAACAAAAGGGGAGCACTTCTGCGGTGAATGAAGAGGTCATTGATCCAGTTGTAAAAGTGCAGAAAGAAGTGGTTGAAGGATCATCTGTACCTTCAATTGAATTGGATGTTGATGAAAAGAAAAATGTCACCGAAGGTTTGGAGAGAGGTTCACAGGCTCATCAGAAGTCATCAGCTGTTATTGGACATTCCATCAAAGGAACAGATAAAGAAGCATTGTGTCCTTGTCCCACTAAAGATATGGTTTTGGAAAATATTGATGAAGCCAAGCCCGAGAAGGATGTTGTGATTGATGCACCTAGTCACGCCAGTCACAGTGAAAAACAAAAATCTGATTCAGAAAGTAATGCTTCTCTGATTATTTTTCTTAATTATGTTTGAAGTACTTATTATATTGAACTTCCATTTTGCTCTTTTTTTTTAATTTTTTCCTCATTAATCTGGTAATTAAATTGAATATGTTTTGGTTCAGTGGTCACCGCTCAGAAAGGTGAGCACGTGCAGGAGAACTTAGAATGTAGGGAGGGTCATGAACCACTTGCTGGACCATCTCCTTGTAAGGCATCTCCGGAAACAGAACAACCTAAGAGGCCAAGGGGATTTAAGGTGACTGGTGTAGAAGCAGATGAAGAGGAAGGATGTGAATTAATTTCTACAGATACTCTTACAGGTGTTGCTGCTACAGATGCAAAAGTAGAATTTGACTTGAATGAAGACTTTAATGCAGAGGAGGGGAAATCTGCAGAATCAAATAACTTGACAGCAGTAGGATGCTCAGCTCCTGTCCAATTAATTAGCTCATTGGCTTTCCCTGTTTCTTCTATGTCTAGCAGCCTTCCTGCTTCAATTACTGTTGCTGCTGCTGCTAAAGGGCCGTTTGTTCCTCCACATGACCTACTAAGGACTAAAGGGGCACTTGGTTGGAAGGGATCAGCAGCCACAAGTGCATTTCGGCCAGCCGAACCCAGAAAAAATCTAGATATGCCTCTGGGTACAAATAACACTTACATTCTTGATGCTACTATGGGGAAACAGAGTCGCCCCCCGTTGGATATTGATTTAAATGTACCTGATGAGAGAGTCCTTGAGGATCTTGCTTTCCAAAGTTCTACTCATGACACGGACTCTGCTCCAGACCTTTCAAACAATTGTGATTTAAAATTTGGATTGGTGGGTTTTGCACCCATTCGCTCCTCCGGTGGACTTGATCTTGATTTGAACAGAGTTGATGAGCCTTCTGATTTGGGTAATCACTTGAGTGGAAATAGTCGTAGAATAGATGCCCCTATGCATCAAGTAAAGTCATCAGTTGGTCTTCTTAATGGTGTGGCAAGTTTCCGCAGGGACTTTGATTTGAACAATGGACCTGCTGTGGATGAGGTGAGTGCTGAACCATCACTATTTAGCCATCATAATAGGAACAGCAACCTGCTATCTCAAGCACCAGTTCCCAGTCTGCAGATAAACAATACCGAGATGGCAAATTTCTCATCATGGTTTCCTACAGGGAATACATACTCTGCTGTTACTATTCCGTCAATTTTACCTGATAGGGAACAACAATTTCCAATTGCTGCAATTGGAGGTCCACAAAGGGTGTTGGGCCCCCCTACTGGTGTCACCCCTTATAATCCTGATGTCTATAGGGGACCTGTGTTGTCATCTGCACCAGCAGTGCCCTTCCCATCGACTCCTTTCCAGTATCCTGTGTTTCCCTTTGGAACAACTTTTCCTCTTCCTTCAACCAGCTTTTCTGCCAGTTCAACAACTTATGCTGATTCATCTTCTGGTGGGATGTTTTGTATGCCCTCAGTCCATTCGCAATTGTTGGGTGCCATTCCACCCCATTTCCCTAGGCCGCCCTATGTTGTTAGCCTTCCTGACGGTAGTTATAATAGTGGTGCTGAGAGTGGAAGGAAGTGGGGAAGGCAATGTCTAGATTTAAATGCTGGGCCCGGAGGCCCAGACATTGATGGAAGAGATGAAACGTCTCTTGCATCTAGGCATCTACTAACTGTGGCTAGTTCACAGGCCCTGGCAGAGGAGCAAGCAAGAATGTATCAGGTACCGGGTGGGGTTTTGAAAAGGAAGGAACCTGAGGGAGGATGGGATGGAAACAAGCAATCTTCATGGCAGTAGGAATCATTATATATCACTGTCTAGTGACCCATTAAAGCTTGTGAGTCAATTTATGTTTCTTCTAAGCTCCTATGGGCGAGGCCTTTATTTTTTTCTCACCCGACTTTGCTCTATTTCTATGCCCGTTCTTGATAGTGGACCGGGAGAGAAATGATATCAGAATTGTGGATTTCTTCATTTACCGATTTGATGTCTATTTCTTTTTCAGTTCTTCAAGGACAGGCATTGGCTAACCCCCAGAGGTCTTCTAACCTGTGTTCCTCTTTAGTGGATGGGTGGTAAGTGAGCCATTTGATGTTGTTCACTGTATGCACTATGCAACCCCCACTTTTTCTCCGTATCAACTGTACTGTAAAAGAATTTGTTTGGGGTATTCATGCTTTGTTCCTCGAATCTGTTCTGGAACAAAGATCATTTTCCCTTTGTAGATATCATAACTGTTGGAAATCATGCTCATATGTTTCCCAGGCATTAGAAATTGGTGCCCATACTGGTTTTTAATGCATATCTTTCTTGACTTTTTTTTCTCTCCCCCCCCCCCCCCCCCCCCCTTAATTTTCTTATTTTCCCAATTAAAGTGGTCGCCTAATTTTGATGCTGAAAGCCTTCTCTGATGTGGCATGAGTTAGTTTTTATGGTGGATGTATTCAAATAATTTATTTAATTGATGAACCCTAATTGTAGTTGATATGCCACAGTTTTAATTGGTGTCGAGTTTGTTTGCTATCAATGTTATTTTGAGTGCAGGGAAGTTTGATAATAACCAAATGCTACTGGGCAAGTCTGGATTCTGGGGCCTGTGATCAACCATTGACATTATTCACATATAATTTCCAATTGTCTATATTTGTTTATATTCGTTAAAGACAATGGCAATGTTCAGTTTAGTTCATGTCTATTATTGTGTTAGGATTTGGTAAGTGTTTGTGCGTATGTTTGTTTGTGACCCGTTTAAGTAAGGCTAGGGCTGGCATTCAAATATTTGCGTCCATTTCTCGACAGTAGTGTCTCAACTCATGGAGCATAATTTTGATTGACCAATGATTAGCCGGAAATTGTGCTTCCATTCTGTTTAATACATGCATGTTATGTATATTAATGATCAGAATTGCGCTCCCAAAAAAAGATGTGTTGAACATTAAGCTGCGCGGTAGAAAGTTGAAACTCTGATTATGTACCCTTGTAACTTAACTCATTGCTAGTTAAGTTCGATTAAAATTTATTTGACTCGTGCTCATTATAAATGATGTTTGATTCAATTTGTTGTTCGTTAAGCTCATCAAATTTTTTATTTTGGGTTTTTAAATATATGTAAAATCTAGTGCTATTATTAGATCTTAATGTAAACAGACAAGTTAAAAAAAAAAAGTGAGGACTAAAGAGAAAAAAAAAATTAAGGGTTTAATTTTGATACACAAGTTATGTAAACTTGTATATTTATACTATAAATTTAAATCTTAAATGATTAAACCTAAATTCTAAACCCTAAGTTTTAAATATTAATATTAAATTTTAAACACCTTAACTCTTAAAACTAAAAAGTTACTTGTTAAAAAAAAATTAAAAGCTTAAATTTACACAGAGTATTGAAGTTTTTCTCATGAATGAATTCGTCATAATCAAGTTAGAGATAAAGTTGATATATTAAATGTGAGACACTTTCTAGTTTCTCAACTATGTTCGATGGACAATAATGGAGAGTATGACTTAAGGATTTCGAAATTTTAACATTTTTTTTCTATTTTTATACATAAAAAAAAGAAGAAATATTTTAACTGAGTCAAGATATTTGCAAGCTCCTCAAATCAATTAGCTCCCGTAATAGTGTGAATTTCTACCATTATTCAAGAAATATTATTTTATACTTTAGAAGTGTGAATTTCGACCATTATTAAAGGATTATTATCTTATACACTGGGGGCGAAAATTATCCACAAGTATGATTATAGAGTCGAGTCAACTCGAGTCGAGCTGTTTGCGAATTGCTCAACTCAATTAGCACTCTTAATAGTGTGAATTTTTACCATTAATCAAGGATTATTACCCTATACACCGGTAGTGTAAACTTCTACTATTATTCAAGTATTATTATCGTATACACTGGTAGTTTGAATTTCTACCATTATTCAAGGATTATTATCTTATACACTGACGGTGGAAAATAAAGTTTCAACAAGTATGATTATTTAGTGGTTTAGGTTGTATGATTTAAAATTTAGGGTTAAAATTTTAAGATTAAGAATTTATTCTATACACTGGTAGTGTGTATTTCTACCGTTATTTATTGAGTAAATTTTTTGCGTGTTCTTTTTTTATTAAGTAGAGATATTTGTATTTCCAAGTCAAATGATTAAATTTGAACTCATGTAAAATTAGATAACATGAATAGCCACGACCACTCGGCTAATTAATTGATGTTTGTATAAATTTTTTCTTTACTGATAGTGTATCAAATAGTCGCCCATTATTCACCCCAAAGAGGCAAAAGTAAGTGATCTTGGTGTATGACAAGGCTGTGGTTTTGTTTTGCATATGGGACTGCTGGTTTGGTGACTTGGTCTTGTTTTTGCGACGATAATATTATCATATTGTACCTTTTTTCTCCAACTTAAGTTAGGGAGGTTTTTAATGAGGCATGTGATGATATGTGTATGATTTTCCCCTAATAAATTCATACGTTAGATGCTGCAGCAGTCCAAAAATAGCGAAAGCTCTCCTGATGAATTGAAAAAGACTGCTCCCTAGTTGTAAGAATATGCTTTACAAAATGACTTAACACAACCCGACATTGAGAATCTCTACTCAACAAACAAAATGACCTCAAACCACATTTTGTTTACTTTTTCATGCACAGTAGCAGGGAACCATATAAATCCAGCTGCTTTTAACTCTATACAAGGAATCGATATAGTAAATTAGCACCTTAAATGTGTGTGTGTGTGTGTGTTTACGATAATTATCCCGTAAGATTAGAAATGTAAACAACCGCAGTGCGACATTGAGGGAGAGATAACGCAAAGTAATCAATTAAAAGCAATCTCACTTGATCCTGTTGGCTAAAAAGAATCTCTAGGTGGAAACACATTGGAATAGTACCAGGAGGAGCATAAGCTTTTAGTTTGAAGGAAGGCAATCTGTTTCATTTAGGAGGCACAAAGTTTCTTCCGCAGAAGATGTTTCTGCAAATTGAATGGAAAAAAAAACGATCATGCCTGGGAATTTTCGGCTCTGGATTATAGAAATACAACAGATTTTGGTCTTTAAATCTTTTGAAAGTATAACAGTAATATTATGTTGAACAAAATATGTCAAAACAAAAGCAAAGCATGCAATGCAACTAACAAGTTAGAAAGTTTTGTTACTTCTATTTGATTTAATGTAACAAGAAATTACTCCCATCCATAACCAAACTGAGTTTAGAAGCATTGAATTGCACAACTCGGAAATTCTTAGTGCCTAATGTTGATAACATAGATCAAATGTGCTATATCATATCTAAACTACTCAAGATTGAGACTTACTAACAAGTGCTGTAAAATTCAAATGCACTGGGAATCACTACTATCAGGGTAATATCTAAAAAAATAGCACCTCAACAATTTCCCTTAGGCTCAGTGGCTTTAAAATTTTCTCAACACAAAACAGAATGTCATGCAAGAAAACTTCTCATGTTAGACAATCAGATGGTAAGGTAATATAACAAGCACCCGTAAATTTAAGAAAAGAAAATACTGACATTAGACATCCTCGACTTTGCTTTTTCTTCTTCTCTTTCTGCTTCTGCGGTGGCTTGATGACAACCTTGATTGCAGCATCAAAAATTGCTTTCACATTCTGCAAATGTGAGGAAATCATAACTGAATAGAGATATATATTAGACAAAGGATGTCCTGTGGTTTGATATAACCTCGTAAAGACAAACAGTGTATCAACCAATGAAGAAGTTTGAAATAGGATATTTATTGACATGATGCATATCAATAGATAAAGGTTTAACGATTTATCAAGTTCAGAGTTCATTTCTATAAATCAGGCCACTAAGAGCTCCTCCGAGGTGTCCTCAGGAGACTCAAGTCCACCAATGGCATTAATAGGGAGTAGGTGCCAAGTTTTTGTCATACCTGCTGTGTTTTTGAGCTGCACTCAATGTAATAAGCTGCACCAATCTGTTTGCAGAGCTCCTCACCCTGTTTTGATAGGATGATTAAGGTACTAAATCACTAATAAATCTATTACATATACCACCAGTGAGCGATATCACACCTGTGCAGTGCTAACAGGCAGCAAACCAGGATGATCAGCCAGATAATGTTTGTCCTCACGAAGATCTGTTTGTCCATTGTAAAAGAGAAATTAGTACGTTATCCAGCACACGGGCACATAAAAGTCACATTGTTGCTGAATTTACTAAATCAACTTTGACAGGCACCTTTTGAAGGACATGGATCATTCAAATATCAATTCGAAAGGGCACCATAAAAGTTGCAGGTTCACTAAAATTACAATCCCCTTTTTAGAATAGTTCTACATTAAAGCAGTAAATTGTCCATGTGGTTCATTGACTGGAGAAGTGATCTGTCCAGCAGAACTTAGAAAATGCCCCACCAAAATAAAGTAAAAATCCCAGAGGCATATTGAAATGTACTATGAACATTCATTTTCCCAAGAATGAAAACATTGGAGAGAAGCGGATACTAAGGTTTTTATCTGGAAGTGTGTCGCTAAATTCCAATTTTGATATTGAAGTAATCAGCTAGTTCTTCATATACAATTGACAACTACTGTAAACTCTATGTACCTACAGTTTTGCATTTAGTTTTATGATGAGCATGGCCATTGTTGGATAAAAACAAGATGAAAATAACACATGATATTCATGCAAGCCTGAGTTCAGACCTATTGTCATAACAAAATAGCATCGAAATCATAATAAATTTCCTGTCATCTTGGCAGATTCAAGGGAATATTTTCTGTTCATTTGTTCTCCCAAGCCTTAACTGCCTTGGTTTATATCCTTCCTTATCTACAGGACACATAACTTCGTCTGAAACCAAATCTCTAGCAAATCAAGTAGTTTACGTTGCATGCATAAACCAGCACCACTTCCTGTACCTCTTCATTATAATTACTGCATCCTTGAGTCTCCTTTACAGTCATTACCAAACTAAAATCACCAATTTCAGACACGCACAAAATTGACAAATTCTGTTTAAGAAAATACACCACATATATAGCTGACAAAGCTCATTACTTGCAACATTTACTGACTGGGGTCAGAATATTACTCCACTTGAAACTATGCATATCATTCAAGTAACTTTTAAACTATATCTGGTGATGAAACTGTACTATGAAGTCTAGAAGCGAGAAACTAAATTGAGATCAAATTTAATTGCAAATGAGGTGATTATAGAAATGCTAAAGACGTGGTTACAAAATTACCCAATTTGGTGCCAACCAGAACCACAGGGACACATGGGGCATAATGTTGAAGTTCTGGGATCCACTGTCAAAGGAAATCAGTGTGTCAGAGAATTGCAGAAAATTAACATAAGACATCACAATTGTAGAAAGAAGTTGAAGATCCTAGACAATCACCTTTTTTAGTACATTCTCATAGCTCGCTCGACTAACTAATGAGAAAGCTAAGACAAAAACATCTGCGCCTCTGTAACTCAATGGCCTTAATCGATTGTAATCCTCTTGTCCTACAAAAAGTCGTTAAAACTTCAAAACAGGTTTAACTTTTAAGAAAACATTGAATTTCACTTTAAAAGAAGAAGAAGAAGAAGAACCAGTGCCACAGTAACTGTAAATTGGAACGTTTTTTTAGCGCGGTTTTGAAGTAGAGGATAAACATAAAAGGTCTAGTAGAAATGATACCAGCCGTGTCCCAAAGACCTAAGTTCACAGTTGTGCCTTCAACTACAACGTTGGCACTGAAGTTGTCAAAAACCGTCGGTACGTAATCCTGACAACAATTCCAAATTTAAATCCCAGATTCCAAAAAAAAAGACAAAAGAAAAAGATCCCATGAAATTGAAGAACAAGAAAAAAAAAAACCAGATTAGAAAATTTAGCAACGTTGCAAGAACCCAAACAGACATAGTTTCATGATCATGAATAATTAAGCAAGAACATGTTCAGAACTACAGACCTAGGTCTTCACATGGAACAGGGTGAAAAATAAAAGGAAACTTCAGTAGCAATTAAAACCTTAAAAAGACTAGGAAAAAAAGAACAAAACTTGGATATATACCCCAGTGAGAGATAAGAAGAGAGGGAGAAGAAGACAGAACATACAGTGGGGAACTTGTTACTTGTATAGCAAATAAGCATGCAAGTCTTGCCAACAGCTCCATCTCCAACTGTTACACATTTGATAAACCTCGAAGCACTTGAAGCCATTGAAATACAAAACAATAAAGCAAATAGGGGTGGATAAATTTATGATCTTTTGAGTTGGTTATTGGATTTTGAGACGAACTGAGAGAGCGAGAAGAGCGGGGTAGATCACATGATTCTCACTCATTTCGCTTGTTCTGCAGCAATTCTATTACTCTCTCTTTTTCAGAAAAAAAAAATTATTGCATTAAAATGTTGGGTAAATTACACCATATGTCACTTAGTTATAACTTTAGTAACAAACAAGTCACTCTTCCTTTAGAAGTAACAATTGAGTTACTCAATTATAGGTTTAGGAACAAACAAGTCACTTTTTTTTTAATTTTAGGTTAAGTCTATTGAATTTTCGAATGACAACCAAACTAATAGAATGTATAAGCTTTGAGACTAAATTTATTATCATATCAATCCTTTCTTTCAATTTTAATGACAAAGTGACTTCACAAAATTTTAATTGAATGATTTGTTTGATCTTAAACCTATAATTGGGAGAGTGAATTGTTACTTTCAAAATAAAAATAATATTTTTATTCTTAAATCTATAATTAGGTGACTCAATTGCTATTTTTTAGAAGAAAAATGTATTATTTATTACTAAACTTACAACTAAATTATCATTGTATATTTTACCCTAAAATATTTTAGTGATTTCTATTGAAGGACGTTTTTTCATTATAGTAATTAATTAATACTTTACAACACCTACTCTTTAGTTTCCCGCTCTTATACTAGTAATTTGTAACATCACTTCTATTATATATGCTATATAGATTTGAGGTATTGTACAAAATATAATATTACTATTTAATAAATACGATGCTCGTATTTATATTTGATAGATAAAATATTATTATTATGATGATAAAACAAAGACATTCCACTTAAATTTCCAAAACATAAACCTCAGAGAATAAATTGAGAATATAAATATGCACCATAGATTATCCATGTTATTCTATGAGATTCTTTTTTAAGACATAATTAAAAATTAAATTTGATATGAGCCATTAATTAAACAAGTAAAAGGGTCGATTTGGACGAAAACAATGCCGACACATACATACACCATAAAATGTCTTCTTCTTTTTTGGCGAGATAGAGACTTAAAAGTTAAAGGAAAGGGGAAAAAACATTTTGTTGATGTTTTTTTTATTAGCCTTAAATGAAAAATAAGTGTCTAAATTATACAATTTGTGAACTCTAAGTGATTAAAGTATTTTTTGCTAAAAATTAGTGCTTAAAGTTTACACCGTTATAATTTTAGTTGCCCGATAATTAGCTATCGCTAAAAAAATCGTTAACCAATTAATGCTTGACACGTGGCATGTTTATTTGAATTTTTTAATTTTTAAAGAAAAAATCGATTTTTTTAATATTTCAGAAAATCTTGAATTTCTTAATTTTTTTACAAAATAGTTTCTAAATCCCTAAAAAATTTCAAACTCGAACCCTCATTTCGCCGGCGCTTGCGCCGCCAATCACCCCTTGAGAACACCACTTCGATCGTCAGACCTAGTCGGTCATTTCCTAAAACACGACATCGCTAAAAAGACAAATTGCGCGCCAGACGAACGTCGATGTGGTGATCGATGGCGGAAGCGGCGACGATTTGAGGGTTCAGGTTTGAGAACTTTTAGAGATTTGGGGACTGTTTTGTAAAAAATTAAAAATTTCATGATTTTGTAAAAATTTAAATTTTTTTGTAAAAAGGTGTTTTAAAATTTTAATTTTGAAAAAAAAAATTATAAAATGAACATGTCATGTGTAGGCGTTGATTGGTTAATGAAGATGTATAATACCTACAAGTGTTGGGTGCATTGTTAAGGCACATTGCACTCCAAAAGAGAAGACGTGAGTTTAAATCTTGGAAATAACATTATTAGGAGAGGCAGCCTCATACTTCGAACATAAACCGTAAAACGGACATATATACAAAAAAAAATGTATAGTAAATTATAAATTACAATTCCAACACAGAATATTAGGAATTGGTCTACAACTGGAATCTCGTTGAAGTTATACCAATTACATTATATAGGTGGGGAAACCTTGAGTTTTTAATTGGTTAGAGTTTTTAATTGGTTAGGACTTAGGACCATAAAGTCATATAGTATTATTGATGATGATGATGAAAAGGAGCGAAGGCATAAAGGGAGCCATTAATCAAAATTTTATATTTTTAAAAACGTTAAATTCCCATTGGACATTTCATTTCTTCATTTTTTGGGAAATAATCCATTTCTTCATTTAATTCAATTTAAAAGTAAAAGCAATCAATATTTTTTTCACGGATATTGATTTTATAGTTATCAAGTCCATTGAAATGTTGTCTTAAATTTGAGTGTCTTTATAAGAAATATTAATTGATTTGAAATAGCAATTAATAGTACCCGGCCAATTTGTCTAGAATTAGTCCCGGTTCCAGTAACCACTGGTTCTTGAAAATTAGAACCAGTCCCGGTCCCGGTTAGACCGGGTCGAAGATTTTAAGAACCGGTCTCGGTACTAGTGGGAACCGGTACTAATACCGGGTACCCGGTCAATTAGTCTATTATTAATAAAATTTGAGCAGCAGAGGAAAAAATTCTAACCATCAATAATAATATTAAATAACAGTCAGAATATTGTAGGCTTGAAGGTTGAAGTCTTAAAACGAGTCATACTCATAATATTCATACACAAAGAGAAATAAAGGAGCGCCTTCAGTTGCTTTCAACCTCTTCAACGCCATTCGGTACCAGACATGTACCGGGTACCTGGTACAGGTCCCGGTCCCGGTCCCATTGGGTACCCACTGGGTACTGGGTCCAAAAAAACAGGATCCAGTCCCGGTCCCACCGAAACCAATACCGGGTAAAAATCCACCGGATCCGACCGAGTCCGAAACTGAGTCCGGGTAATCGGGTTTTTTGCCCACCCCTAGCAATCAATATGTTAGGTAATCCATCTTTCAAATGCGTTTTTCAAGGAAAGAAACAATAAATAATAACGGAATAACTCTTCTCGTTTGTTTAGTTTTAATTATTTCATTTATGCTTATTTTTTTGGTTTAATCATATGTATCCGATTTATTATGCAACTAATTCGTATTGAGTTTTACAGAAGCTCAATATGCGAGCGACCCTCTCAATCTAATTTTATTCATTCACAACGTCATGATTTGAACCCCTAACGAACCTAACGCCTCATCTCGTAAAATCATCTAGTTATCGGTTCGTTTATGTCTACTTTAATTCGAATAAAACTTCTTAGAAACTGGAGAAAATGCAAAACAGAGAACCATTTATTTCAATTTGTAGAGATTTTACAGTACTAAAATTAACTTATAAATTCAAGTCCAAGGTCAGTCCAAGTTTCAAAGTATTTAAAATAAATAAAATATAATCTGATTTTTTATTAGTTAGATTGAATTCAATTATTAAAAATCTTTCACTCTTAAATTAAGATTAATTCGAATAAGAAAAGAAAACAGGAAGAATCTAATGTAGGTGAGTTGGTGATCTCCGAATTTGTAAAGGTTGGGAAAAAGGAAGAGGCTACCTTCAATTATTGTAAAGCCGTGAAAAGAGAAGGCGGTAGGCATGAGTAAAGATTAAGTAATGGTCCATAATAAAAGAAAAGAAAAGGGACGGATTGCAGGCTTTATGGTTTGAATATTCCTTTTTGAAAGTTTATTGGGGAAAATAACCCCTAAAGTTTAGTATTAGGAAAAATATCTCATTTTATGCCATGTAGGACGAATTCGCGTCCTGAGGAAAGCGAATTCAAAATTCGCGTCTTACAGGACGCGAATTCTTGTGCCGTTTCAGTGAAAAGGGAATTCGCGTCCTGCAAAACGCGAATTCCACGAGATTTACCCCAAATTATCGCAGTAAATTGTGAGTAAATTCGGACGGTTGGGGAACCGAATTCGCATTCTGCAGGACGCGAATTCTATTTATTATATTGAATTCGCGTTCTGCAGGACGCGAATTCGGTTTGAATTCCTTGCCTGCAGAGCGCGTCTTCTCTATAAATTGGGTGAAGTTGGGAGAGAATTTTCATTCTCTCCCAAGATTTTGAAGCAAGTTTGAAGAATTATTAGAGGGTTTACCACAAATTTGAAGCGAGTGCGATAATGGCGGGTTTGCTGAGATTAGATGAAGGTCACGTATGCAATTATCGTCGAAATAATGTAAGTTTTTTATTTTATTTTAATTCGAATATGTAAATTTAATTTAGTGTTGCCGGCATGATTTGAATATGTTAATAGTATTTATTTTTAGAGTAAGAAAATTAGTTAAATTCAAATATGTTAATAGTATTTATTTTTAGACTAAGAAAATTAGATAAATTCGAATATGTCTTTAGATTTTATTTTTAGACTAAGAAAATTAGTTAAATTCGAATATGTCTTTAGATTTTATTTTTAGAATAAGAAAATTAGCTAAATTCGAATATGTCTTTAGATTTTATTTTTAGACTAAGAAAATTAGTTAAATTCGAATATGTCTTTAGATTTTATTTTCAGACTAAGAAAATTAGTAAAATTCGAATATGTCTTTAGATTTTATTTCTAGACTAAGAAAATTATTTAAATTTGAATATGTCTTTAGATTTTATTTTTAGACTAAGAAAATTAGTTAAATTCGAATATATCTTTGGTATTGACTTATAGAATAAAAATTAGTAAAATTAGAATGTGTTTAGTATTTTATTGTACACTATAAAAAATTGTGACATTCAAATATGTGATTGTTAATTTGTGTGTGTCCTTAATTATTTGTAGAATGGAGTAGAACGTCGGTTGGAGGTTTATATCACTCGGATGAGGGTGCCCAGGATTCTCGTCTAGCCGATTACATAGCCCAAGCCGGATTTGGGTATGTGTCGAAGATTAATGGAGGAGGTGCGAAATTAGACGTTGATTTAATCAACGCGTTTGTGGAGAGGTGGAGGCCAGAGACACATACCTTTCACTTACCATGTGGTGAGGCGACCATCATATTAGAAGATGTGTCGCATATTCTTGGCCTGCCTGTAGATGGGGAGGCTATCACCGGTGCCGCCAATGACGATTGGGAGGGCTTATGTATGGAGTTGTTAGGGGATCAGCCAGAAAAACTACAGGGCGGATGTGTGACTCTGAAGTGGTTGCGTACGCAATTCTCTAATTTACCTGCTGGAGCCAATGAAGATGTGAAGAAGGTAAAAAAAAATTAATTTTTTGTTAGTAGTAATGAAATTATAAAATTATTATATTTTAATATTTTTTCATATTTTAGGCATATGCTCGGGCGTATATCTTACAGATCATCGGGGGAATTTTGGTGGCCGACAAAACTCGCAACAAAGTTCACATGTTGTGGTTGCGGCACTTGCGGGATTTTGAAGTTGCTGGTAAATTAAGTTGGGGTTCGACAATACTTGCATTTCTGTATAGGGAGTTGTGCAGGGCTGCGAGTGCTGATAGACACGACATCGGAGGATGTCTTTTGCTACTTTAGGCTTGGGCGTGGTTTAGAATGCCATTTTTACGCCCTGACTTGTCCGCGTCAGTTGACTATTCCTATCCACTATGTTTGCGGTAAGGAACATAATCTTAACTAAATTTTATTTATAAATTGGTTATTTTCCTAATATATATTTTTTAAAATATTAAAGTTATATTTTGATGTTATGTAGGTGGTTCCATGATCTAAGTCATGTTTGGATTCCGACTATGATGCATTCTATTAGGCAAGATATTGACAAGAAATCTGCAAATAAGATCAATATTTTAATTTTTATATTAAGTTAAAGTTTAATATGAATATAGTTTAGTTTACTTGTTTTTAATCATTTCTATATTTAATTTACAGTTTTTGTGGACTCCGTACTCTGATTCGGATATCAACGAGTGTCTGCCTAATTTTGAGCCTGAGACGGTTTCCGCTTGGACGGTCGTGGTACCTCTCATCTGGTACGCTGTAGTTGAGTGCAGAGCCGTTTCTGAGATTTTAGTGGCCTAGGGGCAAATTTAAAAATTGGGCCCCTAATAACAAGTATTAAAAAATTAAATTCGAAGAGTATAAAAATAAATTAACTTGTTTGTAAATTATGTTTTTATGGATTATTATCCTATACACTAGCGGTGGAAAATTAAAAGTTTTCACAAGCGTCTTAATTTTAAGGTTTAAGGGTTTAGTTTAGGGGTTTAGGTGTAGGGATAGTGGTAAGAATTTAGAGTTTAGGGTTATAATTCAAGGTTTATAAGTTAAAACCTAAAAATAATTGTATTACCCTAAAAACAAACCCCGACCTCTAAACCTTAAATTTTAACCATGAACACTAAATTCTAACTACCATTCCTAGTTTTTAAACCCCTACACCTAAACTCCTAAATCCTACAACTAAACTAAGACCCTAAACTCTAAAACTAAGGCGCTTGTGGAAACTTTCCGTTTTCCACCGCCAGTGTATAGGATATAAATCCTATTTTTATTACCCTCAATAATTATCAAATGAAAAACATCAAGAAATTTTATTAAACACCGAACAACTCACACAAAACAACTTCTACAAGCATTTCTAGTTGCAAAATCACTAATAATATTGTCTACATCAATATGATCTAACATATTTTTCTTAATATATAAAATGGTTAGACTATTTAACCTTTCTTGTGACATTGACCATCTCGAATAGATTTTCAACAATTTTAACTTCGAAAAATTTCTTGAACAATGTAAATATCATTTATAAGTGTATATGAAATTTTTATTCTCAATTTAAATTAAAAAAAATTAAAATATTATTATAATCTTAATTATGACCCTATAATACACTAATATTTAAGCTAATTAGATATTAACAATTTTATACTTAACTATGATTGGTGGGCCATCATATTTTTAACGGTTATATTTTAAATTTATTTGATAATATAACAATAAGGAAAATAATTAAACTTTAAAAATATAATTAAAGTGAAGAACCAATTTGACGAAGGAGGGGACGGCTTTAATTTCCATTTTCCTATAAACTCATAATTACACTCTTTTTACACCTTATAATTTTAAACTTAATATAACAGTAAAAAGATATCAGATTTTAATGGGCTCTAATAACCTTGCCTTTTTTTTCTTAATGGTCAATGGGCCCTGCCGCCCTGTTGCCCAGGCCCAGGGACGGCTCTGGTTGAGTGGCATCCGGTCGATCGCGTCCAACGCCAGTTCGGTCGTCTGCAAATAATTCCGTTAGATCCTCCTGATTTCGACGACTTACATAAGATCACCCGACAAGAAAAACTTGAGGTACAATAATTAAATTTGGTTTAATAGTTATCGATTTATACTTTACAATTTATAAACAATAAGTTTGTTGATGTTTTGTGGTAGGTGGACTGGTTGGTGAAACATGTGCAGTGGATTGCACAGTGGAAGGATAGGCATCAGCGACAAGCACTGAATGAGTATCGGATGTTTGATGAGCCTATGGTGAGCAATGAGTACTTTGCATGGTTCTTTGGTAGTGGGAAACCGTATCTCCTCACTCCGGAGAAACAAGCAGCTGTGTTTGAGCCTGTGCAGCGCAACCGCCCCCGAACTCATCGTACGAACAGAGCAGGTGGATCGCAACGTCGAAGGGGAGCAGGTGCTTCATCCTCCAGAGCTACCGATCCGATTTGCCCCCAGGGCCCCACCCAGTTGATGATTCAGCTGAGGCCCCCGAGTCCGATGGAAGGCTTTTTCACTCCTATTGCGAGAATGATGGGTGGATCTTCGATGCCGACTACGTACGGGTCATTTCCTGGCATGACCGGCGGATCTTCGAGTACCACTGTTCCCTCTGATTTTGTCCCCTACCCGTTTCATGTTATGCCTTCTGATATTTCGGGCTCCGGGTTCGTTCAGCAAACACCTCCACAGTCGTTGTTCTTTTCTAGTGGGCCTGTTGGACCAAGTGGTACTGCTGGAGACGACAACGACAACGAGCGCGATCATGGTCCTCAACAGGTTGCGGTTCAACGTGGACGACGCAATCCGGATCGAATTCGACGTCCACCAGATTGTGGTACCGGCTGACATAGGCAGTAGTTATATTTTTTTCTATGTTTTTCGAAATTAGTTCGTGCAAACTTACATAAGTAATGTTAATTTATGTTTTTTTATGTTAGTTGTTTTTAAGTAATGTTAATTTATATTTTCTTAATTGAAGTATTATATATTCAAAATTATTAATTGATACTTTCATATTTAAAAACTTACATAAGTTACATCGAAAGCACCGAGTTCACAAAATACAAGTACGCAAGATAAATAACTTACATAACTTAATCAAATTTACATTACTAATCGTAGTCGGTACTTATGTCAGACATTAAGTTTAGTTCCTCAATTATTTGTTCTTTCTCCTGCCGTCTCTGATAAATTTGTAAGAACACGTCATTCTCGTCTAGACTAGCTAACTCATTCTCGTCTTCGCCAGCTAACGCATTCTCATCTTAGACAGCTACCACATTTGTTGAAGAACTTGATCCGTCATCAAATTTCACGCTAAGCTCGATGTTTGTTCCCCCATCACGTTTGTATGCTCGAAACATCTTCCGCATATCTTTCTTATCTGACAGTGTGAGCATATAATGCTCCTCGGGGCCGGGCTCATTGACTGGTACTTTCACTTGCAAGGCCTCTATTTTTGCGCTGGTCGACTCTTTAACCCGTTTCGAGATCAACTCAAATAATTCATTTCTTGTGATCGTTTCACTAAAAGATGTGTAGAAGTATGTTCCACGAAAAAATACAGTAGCTGAATATCGAGCCATTTTCTCTTTCAGAAAGGCAGAAGTTTGATGAGAAAGTAATAAGTTTGATGGGATGCCTAAGGCAGAAATGCAGAAATCTCGTGAAGATAGTAAAGAAATAAGTTTGATGGGATGCCTAAGGCAGAAATACAACCTATTTATACAGGTGGTTGTAGGCATGCAGGGTCCTATTTGCGTGTTAGAAACGCGGATTCATCAGAAATAATTGTGAAATTCGCGTTTTGGAGAACGCAAATATTATTATTCGTACTGAATTCGCATTTTGTAGGACGCGAATTCAATAGATTCCTGCAGAATTCGCGTTCTGTAGAACGCGAATTCAGTACGAATAATGATATTCGCGTTCTCCAAAACGCGAATTCTAAAATTATTGGACTGGCAAATGCTTTACCAGGCTTTGGGCTGACAATTGCATTATAGTGCTGCAGAATTCACCAATAATTCAATGTATGCACATTTCTATTTATAATTGAGGGTGTGCAGAATTTCTAGATGCACCCTAACAAAACTTAAAATCACAAAGCTCATCGATTTTCAGAAATGGCACCGCGAATTCAAGCTATAGTATACTATGATGGTCAGATGGTCCCCGATTCATACATTGGGATCATATTTCAATATGAAAATACTGTTACGATCAACATTCTGAGACGATCAACGTTCCAGTCGCTTAGGACCTCAATATCCAGGAAGGTTCCCAATCGCTCGGGGAGGGAGTTGCAGTCTTTATTGTATCAATGTCCAATGTCGATAGAGCCACTGTATTACACAATATTCGATGTTGAAGATGACAGTTCTGTAGAAATGATGATAGATACACATCGCTAGTACTCAATGGGATGGGCCATGGAGCTGTTTGCAACATTTGCTGAAGTTCACGTTGTTGCTCAAAATGTGGTACCAAATTGGTTACGAGCAAATCTCGAGTTCAATCCAAATGATATTAGTCCGACATCGAGTTTACGACGTGACTTCAACCTTCTACAAATGAGAACCGATGAAGCTTCATCGTCTTCGCGACAACGACGTTCTTCCGTTCCAAAGTTCGAATTTGACCTTAACTTGCCACCAACCCAAGAGTCGTCATACAGTCCATACGTTCCAAACTACGATGATTTCTCTACGGGGCGCCACTCAACATACATTCCATACACGACGTCTTCAACGTACAATGAATAGTTTAACCCGTTCAATGCTTTCTCTACCGGGCGCCACTCAACATACATCCCAAGTCACCAAAATGTGGATGATATGTTATTCGTGGGGAGACATTCAACCGCCGCTACTGTCGATCTGGTTATGACTTCAGAACCTGTTCACGCACAGGTTTATGATGACGCAGAACTTTTCTAGTTTGATGAGGCGCTTTCTGATGAAGAGCCGCGTACAGAGGTTGGGCGTGATGGTGACGATATGGGTCTATTTCCTTCTGAACCATCTGACATTGACGAGCCGGTGGAATCAGAGGAGAGCGTAGAAAACTCTTCTGAGGATGATTAGGACGGTGATGTTCGTTCGACGCAACTGCATGGACCAACCAGTTGCGCAACATATTACGACCCACCTTCCCACTTCACAACAGTGGATATGGATGGCTTCTTCGATAATGAATTCCCAGAACATCCACAATTAGACCATTTCAACCAATGGAATGTGGGTTCGACTGAGCTACATGTTGGAATGGTCTTCAGGACAAAAAAGCTCGCGGAGGCTGCCATCAAGCATTACAACATTCAACGCTCAGTTACGTCCACCGTTTGGAAGACCGAGGCCAGGAAATATATTGCAGAGTGTCCTCACAAGTCCGCCGGATGTAAATGGAGGGTTCGTGTGTCGCAATTGAAAAGGCTGAATAACCTGTGGAAAATAACGAGATATACAAGGCCTCATACATGCTCCGTTGGGAGCCTCAGCCAAGACCATCCTAACTTGGATGTACACGTGCTTTCCGAAGCAATCCTTCCACTCGTGAAAGCAAACCCATGTGTATCTGTGTCAGTGTGTATAGCTGCCATCAAATCCATTTACAAGTACACCGTCAATTACGATAAGGCATGGTATGCAAGATATCGAGCCATCGAAACACTGTACGGGCAATGGGAGCTATCATACAACGATCTGCGATCATGGCTTCAAGTTATGCAGGAATACAATCAAGGGACAATTGTGGAATTGGAGACTGTTCTGAAGTACTACAACGATCGTGTTGTACCAGGGGAGGTCGAATTTCATCGCATTTTATTGACGTTCCCCCAATGCATAAAGGCTTTCCGTCACTGCAAACCTATGCTCCAGATCGACGGTACATTTTTATATGGCAGATACACGTAGATATTGCTAATTGCAGTTGCCCAGGATGGCAACAGAAAATGTATCCCAGTTGCTTTTGCGATTGTTGAAAAGGAAAATATCCATTCTTGGGAGTTTTTCCTTTACAACCTCCGCAAGTATGTCCTGCGCCGGGTTTTGCGTACACGTGAAGATGGCCTAGCTATTATTTCAGATAGAGGCGCAGGGATTTGGGGAGCAATTCAACGTTTGAGAGATTCATGGAAACCCCCATACATACATCACCGGTATTGTTTGCGGCATATAGCAGCAAACTACTATCAGAGGTTCAAGAATGAGGATGAACGTATAATGGTTCTCCGTATGGGTATGCAACCATTCCATTTTGTTATTCTACGTCCACCATTTTCATATTATTACCAATTAACTATATTGCATGTCTTATTCAACAAGCAACGCACATCGAGTTAATCAAGTGGAAGAGCTGCTGGAGGAGTTGCAATTGAGGAATCCACACGGGTATAACTATCTTATGGATATACCGAAGGAGAAATGGTTGCGATGTTATGGCGGGGGTCGTCGATGCGGCCATATGACAACAAACTTGGCTGAGGTGATCAATTCGTCTCTTAAGGGAACACGCCATTTACCTATCACGTCTGTTGTCAAAGCAACATATTACCGATCGGCAAACAAGCAATGAACTGGATGGCAGCTGGCCGCATATTTCATCCAGATCTCGCCGACAAAATCCAAGCGTCCATTGCGCATGCAAACTCGATGGGTGCGTTGTGCTTCTCTCGTCGGGAACACATCTTTGAGGTCACGCAATTTTCTGAACCGCTGCAAGGAATAACGCAATACACCTACGTGGTTGATTTGCAAAAACGAACGTGCGATTGCGGGGAGTTCTAGATGTAACACCCCTAAAAATATATGGTTATATTTAAAGTTAAAAAAAGAGAAAAAGAAAGAAAGTGAAGGTTGTGGGAATCGAACCCACAACCTAGCCTTGTTAAGCCAGTCACCCAACCGCTTGAGCTATAGAAACTCTTACTCATTTCTTACACCAAGTTTAATTTGAACCCATGGTTAAAGAGGTACCGGAATATAATAATAATAAGTTCAAAAATATCCCAACCACCCCCTTTTTCCCCAAATTAAATGTGCATCAGATGAATAAAAAAAATGGGGATTAGATCTGAATTTTTTGTTCCATTCGAAACCCTTCACCTCCCCCCGTTCACCTTTTCCGACCCCCCTCACCGCGCCGCCGTGGTCACCACCGCCCTCACCAGCACAACCATCGCACCGTCCCGACCACAACTTCGGCCACCACTCGCGGAGATGCGCCGCCGTTCGCCGTGAAAAAGGCCTAGAAGGATCGGCCGGAAACCCTAAACTGTGCGCCTCCATTTCCTGCATTTTCCGGCAGCCTCCGCCGTCACCTTGCTGTATGGCCACCGGATCTAAACTCCCCACACCGAGCCAAGAAAAACCCTGCTTGTTGACCGACCGTCCGCCCGTTTTCGGATCCTAGGCTTCGGCTAGGTCCGCCCGTTTTCGGATCCTAGGCTTCGGCCAGGTCCGCCCGTTTTCGGTTCCTATGCTTCGGCAAGGGCCGCCCGTATTCTAAGGTATATCCTTAGGATGGTACCCATGCCCAATGGGCTCGGGTTAATGCTTGTACATGATACCGCACTGGGGAAACTATATACTGGAGTATGGTTGGAGGGTAAATAAAGAATTAAAATGAACTTTACGGCTACATGAAAAAAAATGTATTTGAAATGAAAAGGTTTACTGCATTGTTACATTTCATGCATTATCGTTGCACCGTTGGAACACACTAGACACTAAACTCTCGGATTCCTATCTCTTATGTTACCAGCCTATATAATTCCCGTCTAATTCTCGAGGTTTGAATAAAGAACAAGTATCGTTATTCACGAGTATGATGCAACCTCGAAATAGTAGAACAGAAATGGAGATTGTTACTACGTGGGACATCATGAAAATGTTATGCTTACCATATATCTGCATGAGCTTATAGCATCTTTTGGTAGTTCTGTATTACTGAGCTTTTCCAAGCTCACATTGTTTTTACCATCGCAGGTTAAAGGAATATATCATGGTATAACGTTTGACATCAGTGTTCGGAGTTCTCTCGGCGTTGCTTTTGGAGTACGGTAAGGAACATAATCTTAACTAAATTTTATTTATAAATTGGTTATTTTCCTAATATATATTTTTTAAAATATTAAAGTTATATTTTGATGTTATGTAGGTGGTTCCATGATCTAAGTCATGTTTGGATTCCGACTATGATGCATTCTATTAGGCAAGATATTGACAAGAAATCTGCAAATAAGGTCAATATTTTAATTTTTATATTAAGTTAAAGTTTAATATGAATATAGTTTAGTTTACTTGTTTTTAATCATTTCTATATTTAATTTACAGTTTTTGTGGACTCCGTACTCTGATTCGGATATCAACGAGTGTCTGCCTAATTTTGAGCCTGAGACGGTTTCCGCTTGGACGGTCGTGGTACCTCTCATCTGGTACGCTGTAGTTGAGTGCAGAGCCGTTTCTGAGATTTTAGTGGCCTAGGGGCAAATTTAAAAATTGGGCCCCTAATAACAAGTATTAAAAAATTAAATTCGAAGAGTATAAAAATAAATTAACTTGTTTGTAAATTATGTTTTTATGGATTATTATCCTATACACTAGCGGTGGAAAATTAAAAGTTTTCACAAGCGTCTTAATTTTAAGGTTTAAGGGTTTAGTTTAGGGGTTTAGGTGTAGGGATAGTGGTAAGAATTTAGAGTTTAGGGTTATAATTCAAGGTTTATAAGTTAAAACCTAAAAATAATTGTATTACCCTAAAAACAAACCCCGACCTCTAAACCTTAAATTTTAACCATGAACACTAAATTCTAACTACCATTCCTAGTTTTTAAACCCCTACACCTAAACTCCTAAATCCTACAACTAAACTAAGACCCTAAACTCTAAAACTAAGGCGCTTGTGGAAACTTTCCGTTTTCCACCGCCAGTGTATAGGATATAAATCCTATTTTTATTACCCTCAATAATTATCAAATGAAAAACATCAAGAAATTTTATTAAACACCGAACAACTCACACAAAACAACTTCTACAAGCATTTCTAGTTGCAAAATCACTAATAATATTGTCTACATCAATATGATCTAACATATTTTTCTTAATATATAAAATGGTTAGACTATTTAACCTTTCTTGTGACATTGACCATCTCGAATAGATTTTCAACAATTTTAACTTCGAAAAATTTCTTGAACAATGTAAATATCATTTATAAGTGTATATGAAATTTTTATTCTCAATTTAAATTAAAAAAAATTAAAATATTATTATAATCTTAATTATGACCCTATAATACACTAATATTTAAGCTAATTAGATATTAACAATTTTATACTTAACTATGATTGGTGGGCCATCATATTTTTAACGGTTATATTTTAAATTTATTTGATAATATAACAATAAGGAAAATAATTAAACTTTAAAAATATAATTAAAGTGAAGAACCAATTTGACGAAGGAGGGGACGGCTTTAATTTCCATTTTCCTATAAACTCATAATTACACTCTTTTTACACCTTATAATTTTAAACTTAATATAACAGTAAAAAGATATCAGATTTTAATGGGCTCTAATAACCTTGCCTTTTTTTTCTTAATGGTCAATGGGCCCTGCCGCCCTGGGGCCCTGGGCCGTCGCCCCTGTTGCCCAGGCCCAGGGACGGCTCTGGTTGAGTGGCATCCGGTCGATCGCGTCCAACGCCAGTTCGGTCGTCTGCAAATAATTCCGTTAGATCCTCCTGATTTCGACGACTTACATAAGATCACCCGACAAGAAAAACTTGAGGTACAATAATTAAATTTAGTTTAATAGTTATCGATTTATACATTACAATTTATAAACAATAAGTTTGTTGATGTTTTGTGGTAGGTGGACTGGTTGGTGAAACATGTGCAGTGGATTGCACAGTGGAAGGATAGGCATCAGCGACAAGCACTGAATGAGTATCGGATGTTTGATGAGCCTATGGTGAGCAATGAGTACTTTGCATGGTTCTTTGGTAGTGGGAAACCGTATCTCCTCACTCCGGAGAAACAAGCAGCTGTGTTTGAGCCTGTGCAGCGCAACCGCCCCCGAACTCATCGTACGAACAGAGCAGGTGGATCGCAACGTCGAAGGGGAGCAGGTGCTTCATCCTCCAGAGCTACCGATCCGATTTGCCCCCAGGGCCCCACCCAGTTGATGATTCAGCTGAGGCCCCCGAGTCCGATGGAAGGCTTTTTCACTCCTATTGCGAGAATGATGGGTGGATCTTCGATGCCGACTACGTACGGGTCATTTCCTGGCATGACCGGCGGATCTTCGAGTACCACTGTTCCCTCTGATTTTGTCCCCTACCCGTTTCATGTTATGCCTTCTGATATTTCGGGCTCCGGGTTCGTTCAGCAAACACCTCCACAGTCGTTGTTCTTTTCTAGTGGGCCTGTTGGACCAAGTGGTACTGCTGGAGACGACAACGACAACGAGCGCGATCATGGTCCTCAACAGGTTGCGGTTCAACGTGGACGACGCAATCCGGATCGAATTCGACGTCCACCAGATTGTGGTACCGGCTGACATAGGCAGTAGTTATATTTTTTTCTATGTTTTTCGAAATTAGTTCGTGCAAACTTACATAAGTAATGTTAATTTATGTTTTTTTATGTTAGTTGTTTTTAAGTAATGTTAATTTATATTTTCTTAATTGAAGTATTATATATTCAAAATTATTAATTGATATTTTCATATTTAAAAACTTACATAAGTTACATCGAAAGCACCGAGTTCACAAAATACAAGTACGCAAGATAAATAACTTACATAACTTAATCAAATTTACATTACTAATCGTAGTCGGTACTTATGTCAGACATTAAGTTTAGTTCCTCAATTATTTGTTCTTTCTCCTGCCGTCTCTGATAAATTTGTAAGAACACGTCATTCTCGTCTAGACTAGCTAACTCATTCTCGTCTTCGCCAGCTAACGCATTCTCATCTTAGACAGCTACCACATTTGTTGAAGAACTTGATCCGTCATCAAATTTCACGCTAAGCTCGATGTTTGTTCCCCCATCACGTTTGTATGCTCGAAACATCTTCCGCATATCTTTCTTATCTGACAGTGTGAGCATATAATGCTCCTCGGGGCCGGGCTCATTGACTGGTACTTTCACTTGCAAGGCCTCTATTTTTGCGCTGGTCGACTCTTTAACCCGTTTCGAGATCAACTCAAATAATTCATTTCTTGTGATCGTTTCACTAAAAGATGTGTAGAAGTATGTTCCACGAAAAAATACAGTAGCTGAATATCGAGCCATTTTCTCTTTCAGAAAGGCAGAAGTTTGATGAGAAAGTAATAAGTTTGATGGGATGCCTAAGGCAGAAATGCAGAAATCTCGTGAAGATAGTAAAGAAATAAGTTTGATGGGATGCCTAAGGCAGAAATACAACCTATTTATACAGGTGGTTGTAGGCATGCAGGGTCCTATTTGCGTGTTAGAAACGCGGATTCATCAGAAATAATTGTGAAATTCGCATTTTGGAGAACGCAAATATTATTATTCGTACTGAATTCGCATTTTGTAGGACGCGAATTCAATAGATTCCTGCAGAATTCGCGTTCTGTAGAACGCGAATTCAGTACGAATAATGATATTCGCGTTCTCCAAAACGCGAATTCTAAAATTATTGGACTGGCAAATGCTTTACCAGGCTTTGGGCTGACAATTGCATTATAGTGCTGCAGAATTCACCAATAATTCAATGTATGCACATTTCTATTTATAATTGAGGGTGTGCAGAATTTCTAGATGCACCCTAACAAAACTTAAAATCACAAAGCTCATCGATTTTCAGAAATGGCACCGCGAATTCAAGCTATAGTATACTATGATGGTCAGATGGTCCCCGATTCATACATTGGGATCATATTTCAATATGAAAATACTGTTACGATCAACATTCCGAGACGATCAACGTTCCAGTCGCTTAGGACCTCAATATCCAGGAAGGTTCCCAATCGCTCGGGGAGGGAGTTGCAGTCTTTATTGTATCAATGTCCAATGTCGATAGAGCCACTGTATTACACAATATTCGATGTTGAAGATGACAGTTCTGTAGAAATGATGATAGATACACATCGCTAGTACTCAATGGGATGGGCCATGGAGCTGTTTGCAACATTTGCTGAAGTTCACGTTGTTGCTCAAAATGTGGTACCAAATTGGTTACGAGCAAATCTCGAGTTCAATCCAAATGATATTAGTCCGACATCGAGTTTACGACGTGACTTCAACCTTCTACAAATGAGAACCGATGAAGCTTCATCGTCTTCGCGACAACGACGTTCTTCCGTTCCAAAGTTCGAATTTGACCTTAACTTGCCACCAACCCAAGAGTCGTCATACAGTCCATACGTTCCAAACTACGATGATTTCTCTACGGGGCGCCACTCAACATACATTCCATACACGACGTCTTCAACGTACAATGAATAGTTTAACCCGTTTAATGCTTTCTCTACCGGGCGCCACTCAACATACATCCCAAGTCACCAAAATGTGGATGATATGTTATTCGTGGGGAGACATTCAACCGCCGCTACTGTCGATCTGGTTATGACTTCAGAACCTGTTCACGCACAGGTTTATGATGACGCATAACTTTTCTAGTTTGATGAGGCGCTTTCTGATGAAGAGCCGCGTACAGAGGTTGGGCGTGATGGTGACGATATGGGTCTATTTCCTTCTGAACCATCTGACATTGACGAGCCGGTGGAATCAGAGGAGAGCGTAGAAAACTCTTCTGAGGATGATTAGGACGGTGATGTTCGTTCGACGCAACTGCATGGACCAACCAGTTGCGCAACATATTACGACCCACCTTCCCACTTCACAACAGTGGATATGGATGGCTTCTTCGATACTGAATTCCCAGAACATCCACAATTAGACCATTTCAACCAATGGAATGTGGGTTCGACTGAGCTACATGTTGGAATGGTCTTCAGGACAAAAAAGCTCGCGGAGGCTGCCATCAAGCATTACAACATTCAACGCTCAGTTACGTCCACCGTTTGGAAGACCGAGGCCAGGAAATATATTGCAGAGTGTCCTCACAAGTCCGCCGGATGTAAATGGAGGGTTCGTGTGTCGCAATTGAAAAGGCTGAATAACCTGTGGAAAATAACGAGATATACAAGGCCTCATACATGCTCCGTTGGGAGCCTCAGCCAAGACCATCCTAACTTGGATGTACACGTGCTTTCCGAAGCAATCCTTCCACTCGTGAAAGCAAACCCATGTGTATCTGTGTCAGTGTGTATAGCTGCCATCAAATCCATTTACAAGTACACCGTCAATTACGATAAGGCATGGTATGCAAGATATCGAGCCATCGAAACACTGTACGGGCAATGGGAGCTATCATACAACGATCTGCGATCATGGCTTCAAGTTATGCAGGAATACAATCAAGGGACAATTGTGGAATTGGAGACTGTTCTGAAGTACTACAACGATCGTGTTGTACCAGGGGAGGTCGAATTTCATCGCATTTTATTGACGTTCCCCCAATGCATAAAGGCTTTCCGTCACTGCAAACCTATGCTCCAGATCGACGGTACATTTTTATATGGCAGATACACGTAGATATTGCTAATTGCAGTTGCCCAGGATGGCAACAGAAAATGTATCCCAGTTGCTTTTGCGATTGTTGAAAAGGAAAATATCCATTCTTGGGAGTTTTTCCTTTACAACCTCCGCAAGTATGTCCTGCGCCGGGTTTTGCGTACACGTGAAGATGGCCTAGCTATTATTTCAGATAGAGGCGCAGGGATTTGGGGAGCAATTCAACGTTTGAGAGATTCATGGAAACCCCCATACATACATCACCGGTATTGTTTGCGACATATAGCAGCAAACTACTATCAGAGGTTCAAGAATGAGGATGAACGTATAATGGTTCTCCGTATGGGTATGCAACCATTCCATTTTGTTATTCTACGTCCACCATTTTCATATTATTACCAATTAACTATATTGCATGTCTTATTCAACAAGCAACGCACATCGAGTTAATCAAGTGGAAGAGCTGCTGGAGGAGTTGCAATTGAGGAATCCACACGGGTATAACTATCTTATGGATATACCGAAGGAGAAATGGTTGCGATGTTATGGCGGGGGTCGTCGATGCGGCCATATGACAACAAACTTGGCTGAGGTGATCAATTCGTCTCTTAAGGGAACACGCCATTTACCTATCACGTCTGTTGTCAAAGCAACATATTACCGATCGGCAAACAAGCAATGAACTGGATGGCAGCTGGCCGCATATTTCATCCAGATCTCGCCGACAAAATCCAAGCGTCCATTGCGCATGCAAACTCGATGGGTGCGTTGTGCTTCTCTCGTCGGGAACACATCTTTGAGGTCACGCAATTTTCTGAACCGCTGCAAGGAATAACGCAATACACCTACGTGGTTGATTTGCAAAAACGAACGTGCGATTGCGGGGAGTTCTAGATGTAACACCCCTAAAAATATATGGTTATATTTAAAGTTAAAAAAAGAGAAAAAGAAAGAAAGTGAAGGTTGTGGGAATCGAACCCACAACCTAGCCTTGTTAAGCCAGTCACCCAACCGCTTGAGCTATAGAAACTCTTACTCATTTCTTACACCAAGTTTAATTTGAACCCATGGTTAAAGAGGTACCGGAATATAATAATAATAAGTTCAAAAATATCCCAACCACCCCCTTTTTCCCCAAATTAAATGTGCATCAGATGAATAAAAAAAATGGGGATTAGATCTGAATTTTTTGTTCCATTCGAAACCCTTCACCTCCCCCCGTTCACCTTTTCCGACCCCCCTCACCACGCCGCCGTGGTCACCACCGCCCTCACCAGCACAACCATCGCACCGTCCCGACCACAACTTCGGCCACCACTCGCGGAGATGCGCTGCCGTTTGCCGTGAAAAAGGGCTAGATGGATCGGCCGGAAACCCTAAACTGTGCGCCTCCATTTCCTGCATTTTCCGACCGCCTCCGCCGTCACCTTGCTGCATGGCCACCGGATCTAAACTCCCTACACCGAGCCAAGAAAAACCCTGCTTGTTGATCGACCGTCCGCCGTCGTTAGAGTCGTCGTCGGGACTACGACGGTTTCGGTTTCCATTTTCATTTCGGGGTAAGTTCGGTAAGATTTCCAACTTTAAATCGAGTTTTTGCAAGATTGTGTTGAGAAAATGGCGTTTTTTTGGCGTCGCCCGGTGATTTCCGGCCATTTTAGGCTGCGTGTGGGCCTCACGCGCCGTCCGCGGCGATTTCCGGCCGCCCTGGACGGTGGCCGTTGAACCGGCCGGCTCAGATGGTCTGACCCGTTGATCGACCCGACCCGTTGACCGACCTGATCCGACCCGACCCGTTGACCCGTACCCGACCCGTTCACCGAGTCAACTCGCCCGAGTTAACCCAGTGAGTCAATTCGCTGAGTCAACCCGGTCAACCAGTGACGTCAGCGTGACGTCAGCGTTGACTTTGACTGCTGACGTCAGCGTTGCCCGTTGACCGTTGACTTTGACCAAAAAGTCAAAATTTCAGAAAATTCCTATTTTATGTTTTTCGACGTCATGAGTCCGATTTTGAAGCCTGTTTCGTGAAATTCTAACCCGAAAGTCTCCAAATTGGACCTTGAACTCGAGTCTGCTTATGTATTTTAATAATCAGTTGTGGGCAATGTGATTAAGGACTGAAATTGGATTTTGTGCGATTGAAGGTATTCAAGGTTCCTTGTATTCGGGATGTTGAGGACGTCACATTCAGGTTCGAGAGTGATCGAACGGAGTATAATGGTCGACCGATATAGCAAGTATTAAAGGTAATACACTACTACCTCTTGTATGCTTTGAGAACATGTTGATATTTGTTAATGCATGCATGAATATGATAAGGAGTGTTGTTAGTCCTACTTAAGTCAAACTAAATATGAAATTGAGTATGATAACTTAGATAAGACCGAAATGCTCGAACGAGGAAGCTAATAAATTTGAAGTATCTGAAGTTCATTAAGTAATTAATGAGGCAGCTAATCTCCAATTCCGAGCATTAGTGTGAAATGTTTAAATGTGAAAGATACCTGGACATGAAATTACGAAAATGCCTTCAATGTATGAGAATGACTAAATACCCTTGGAATTGGAAGCAATCTAGAAATCTACAGTGGATATGGTAAAACAACTCGATTCGTCTGGAAACTTCGATCTACTTGTAAAGTTATGGAAAACAAGAATTAAACCTTCAAGATTGTAAGGTGTTAGGTTTCTTTGAATTTGGAATAAATCTCCGAATGTAAATTTACGGGAAACTATCCATGCCTCCGAATTAAGCAAGCGACTCAGAACATTGAATTGATTGAAATGGCTAAAAGTATTGGAAATACTATTATTGTTAAAAGTAATCGGAATGATCGTATTGACAAAAGGGATGATGTATTCTCGTACATCGAGGTTTGCAATTAATTGGAAGGATGGATAAACCCTTGAGTTCTGAAATGAATGAAGTGGTTGGAGGTACCGAAATTTCTTGAATGGCTGAAACACCTACGAGTACTTAAATGATCGAAATATTATAAATGGTTCAATTGACAGAAATGATAGAGATCCCGAGCTCCAGAATGATTGAAATACCCCCCTGTCTGAAATAAATAAATTTACCTTTGATGAAATTCTAGAAATGCTAATAAAGCTGAAAATGACTAAAATGCCCTCAAGGGTTGAAACATGACTTACGTACGTCAAACACTCTTGATATTAATATAAGGGTGGAAGTCTTCCCGCACAGAGTAGTAGTTCGACTACTCTGTAACAAGTCTTGTGGTGAAATATGAAAGCAACCGTTCAGATATACGATACATTTGAATGCATCGGAAGGGTTGGTTAGTACTACAAGGTTGGAATATGTTAGTTCGAATGGTTTTGGAGGCTCGATAAACTTCCGGAAATCTTAATTACTGTAAATCATAAATTCCTCATGATCGAGCTAAGTTACAAAATCACCCTTGATATTTAAATGACCAAAATGCCCTTGTTGGCCAAAGTAATCAAAATAGCCCCGAATGTATCTGATATAGTGAAAGGTCTTGACGTAGAAATCTCTGAATGCCTGGTTGGATACCTGATGAACAAATAGAATTTATGAGCTACCGTTTACGCCTTGTTGGTATAAATTACCAAAATGCCCATGTATGATAAAATGACCATAATGCCTCTGGTAGGCTTAAATGGCTAAATCACTCATGATATGCCTAAACTCTCAAGATCTTGATGTATCATCTCCTGACTATCTGGTTTGAACCGTTAGTACAAAACCCCTCTTTTAATAGGGGCCTTGTTCAAAGATCCGTTCAATTGTCAAAAGTTTAATGTGTTCTCTTCCGTAAATGTCAAGTATCTCCAAGGAATAAATTGTTCCACCTAGTGTGTTCCATGTGTGCCACACGACTGTTTTGCATACTGTTTTACATGTTATGATACCGATCACGTGCACTTGGTTGACATATTTGGACTCACATGACATGTTTTATAATTAAGCATGATCGTATTATATTTCTAATATTTGCATATGCACCCGATATGGCAAACATGCTACATGGATAATGTGTTACTAAAAATACAGTTATTGATTAATGAACTAATGATGATCTGATTCACTGGGGTAATTGGGATATGATATGAAGTTACCTACGGCTCAGCCCTGATCCAGCTGGTAAGTCCGCCCGTTTTCGGATCCTAGGCTTCGGCCAGGTCCGCCCGTTTTCGGATCCTAGGCTTCGGCCAGGTCCGCCCGTTTTCGGATTCTAAGCTTCGACTAGGTCCGCCCGTTTTCGGATCCTAGGCTTCGGCTAGGTCCGCCCGTTTTCGGATCCTAGGCTTCGGCCAGGTCCGCCCGTTTTCGGTTCCTATGCTTCGGCAAGGGCCGCCCGTATTCTAAGGTATATCCTTAGGATGGTACCCATGCCCAATGGGCTCGGGTTAATGCCTGTACATGATACCGCACTAGGGAAACTATATACTGGAGTATGGTTGGAGGGTAAATAAAGAATTAAAATGAACTTTACGGCTACATGAAAAAAAATGTATTTGAAATGAAAAGGTTTACTGTATTGTTACATTTCATGCATTATTGTTGCACCGTTGGAACACACTAGACACTAAACTCTCGGATTCCTATCTCTTATGTTACCGGCCTATATAATTCCCGTCTAATTCTCGAGGTTTGAATAAAGAACAAGTATCGTTATTCACGAGTATGATGCAACCTCGAAATAGTAGAACAGAAATGGAGACTGTTACTACGTGGGACATCATGAAAATGTTATGCTTACCATATATCTGCATGAGCTTATAGCATCTTTTGGTAGTTCTGTATTACTGAGCTTTTCCAAGCTCACATTGTTTTTACCATCGCAGGTTAAAGGAATATATCATGGTATAACGTTTGACATCAGTGTTCGGAGTTCTCTCGGCGTTGCTTTTGAAGTACGGTACTGTATAGTTAGTGGGCATGTATGTCATGTATCATTTTATGATAGTGTTTGTAAAGCACTTTCTGAAATTTCTGTTATGAGTTTAAATGATTTCCCGAAATGGTATTTTAAACAGAAGATAGTTTTTTTACAGTTTAATAAGTGTTTTGGAAGAAAAATGTTTTTACGTGTATTTTTACCGTGGGTCGCTCTTGTGACCCTAATGTGACTTCCTAGGATCCGTTGTAACGCATAGGCGGGTCTAGGGGGTTACACTAGACGTTCAAGTTCTCGTGTTCGCATGCTTTCGCAGCATGTGCATCGGTTCATTTTGATGCAACGACACTCATTGATTCGGTCTACAGGCTCGAAACCGTTTTCAAGGTTTACCGAAACGAGTTCCCTCCGATCGGAAATGCACGTGACCGTCGTATAATCAGCAACAAACCAAAGATATGCCCAGATCCCTCCCTGCGACGAAAGAAAAAAGGCCGACCAAAATCAACGAGGATTCACTGTGCCGAGGATATGGTTCCGAGAGAAAAGACCGGACAACCTAAGAGGTGCAGTAAATGTGGGAACACTGGACATGATATATTGATATTAGGAAATGCCCTCTTAGGACCGGCCCCCGAATTAACTAGATCAACAATTGTGTACTATTTTCTGATTTGTGAACTTGTATTATCTGGTAATTTAATAAATCTTATGGGCACTCTTTTCCCCCTACATAGATTTAGAGGGGGGGTTTAACGAGGCCCTTTAAAATTAAAAAAAAAATGCCTATGGACACATTTTTTGCTTCGAAAATGTTACTTTGATAGCATTTTTAACACAATTTTCTCACATTTTCGGACACCGTCTTCCTCTGAACTTTAGCACCACTGTAAAATTAAGCTGCACATCTTTGTCTCCAAACTTAGGAAAAACCAAAAAAAAGTTCGAAACACACCGTAAAATGCATTTAAACATGCCTATACAATAATGTTTCCTTCTAAAACATTGTTACTTGCCCATTTTCAGGCCATTTTCAAACATCTTAGGATATTATATACGCTCGTATCTTCACACCATCTTAAAGATATGTTTCAATACGACACCGTTATAGTTCAAAAATTTTAATCGGGTCCCCAGATAACCCGTTATTCGATCACAAATATTGCTACCTAAACATCTTATATTGGTTTCAATTCATTTTCCTCTTGAATTTCTCGTGCGGGGGGCATGAAAGAGGGTATTTTTCACAATATCAAAATTTGGGGTTATTTTCCCCAATAAATTCCCAAAAGGGAATATTCAAACCAATTTGCCCAGATTGCAAAAGCTAAACATCTGTTTAACAAAAATCTTAGCTTGTTTATTAATATTTCCCTTAAAACCATCACTGTTTATACTTTAGCTCTTTGCCATCATTATATATGAGAAAAATTCCTTTCTACATTTTGTTTACGCGTTTAAATCTTAACAAATTTAGATGTTTTTTTGTCACGTGTAAATTACAAATTTAAAGGACTGATCTAATGAGAATTTATTTTGTCATTTTTTATTGATGTTTATTTTATTTTCTGTATGTTTTTAATTGAAAATATTATATTCAGATATAGTAAGTCCAAAAAATTCAAAAGAAATAGTAATTCAAAATAAAATATTGATTTTTTTTATTATCAAGAACCGATCAAAGTCAGAGAATATGGTTGAATAAAGGATACTCCAATTACAATTACAATTACAATGAAGAAATCTCCCACTCTCATTCAACTTGATATTCGTATGATTATAACACAAAGTTTACCGTAGGTATAACAAGCCAAACTTATTTTATCCACAAAGCCCGAAAAACAATGGCGAAGTCCATTAAACTCAATGGGCCCTCACCGCTTCAGCAAAATTGCTACGTAGAATTTTCTCCAAATCCTTTTCGCATTGTTTAATTTTCTCAACTTATTGGCGCAGAAAAAGAAAAAGGGAGAAAAATGGGTGCGGGAGAACCTAGTTTGGAAGAACTGTTGGAGGAGAAGAAGCGGGTCAGGAACCCTCTTGTCCCTGTTGGTAATTTTCCAATTTCCCTCTTTGTGTTCCTGCTTTTTCATCTATGGGTTTTAATATTTTGTGGTTCGAATCTTATAGAAATTAAACTTGGCTTCAGTTTGTCTTGCAGATCCATTTTCTGGTAAATTTTTCTGCATTTAAACTTTTATTGTGAAGGGCCTGTCTCTCATAGCTAGTTTAAACTACCTATTACTGCTAACTAATCGAATGCTATTTGACTGAAATACTGTGAAAAATGTGAAGAGTGACTCAGGATCCCCAAAACGTTGTCAAATTGTGAGCTAAGTGCTTTGATTTTGTTATGGGGAGAACCAAACTTCCAGGTTCCATCCCAGCATAATTGCAGTTTCGTGAGTGTAGAAGATTATGATGATTGATGTCATGTTTGCTTGGAGTTGCCTTTTTATTTGACTGCTAAAACAGGTCATTCCCACGATTGATTTTGAGTTTTTGCTCAAGTTTGCACAGACGGCCAAACAATTCTATTGAGCTTAACCTAGTGCTTTATGTGTTTTACTTATCCAAATGGTAGTCACAAACTTCCTAGTGTTGCACCTGAAAGGATGTAATAGGACACTTTGATGGATGATTGAAATTTTCTTTGTAGTCAATTTGAGCGTATTGCTTTACTCCTTGTTCTTGTTTTCTGATCCTTGAGGGCTCTGCCTGCTTGATATTTTGTTTCTAGTTTCGTGGACCAGCTAGTTGTGTTGTCTCATGTTTGTTTCTAACACGTAAATAGAACCAGTATTGCATGAAACCTTACTGTACCTGTGAGCTTATCCAAAATATATCAGATCAGCAAATGAAATAAAAACTTCTTTTCTGTTTTCTAGAATAGTTGTTGAAATTTATCTTCACTGCTTTTTGGCAAAGAAGTTTGTATGTTCAACATAAAGCCATGGGCATCCTGTGTTTGACCAATATGTATCCCCCCCCCCCCCCCCAAATTTACCTTTATCAAAGTATTATGATTGCTAGTGGCAACTTTTCCTTTATAATATCCTGTGTTTTATATCATGAACCTCATGTCTTTTGCCAAAGATTTGTTTTATTTTATGGCCTAAGAAAACATCTTGCAAAATTTACAAGGGGGATGGATTCTTGAATCCAACCTGGAAGAAACCTATTTTGGTTTGGACCTAATGACCCTTCCCTGAGGAATGTAGCAAAGAGATTGATGTAGTACTTACTACTTTGTTCACTTTGTTGGCTTTTTGAACTTTTCTTTAGTATTTAGACTGTTCGCTGGTTTTTTCCACTTGGGTAGTTCACTGATAATCTTATCAGATTGATAGCTTATATTATCTTAGGCATTTGCTAGACATTATAGATGTTGTTAGCCATCTTAAATACGGAACCCAATTGAAGCTGAACCCTACTTTAACCGATTGAGGAATTGACTTACTCAAGATTGTATATTGTTGATATTTCATAGAACAAGAGTTATACTTCGTATTTTACATCATATCAGGGTTTAGTATCTTAATTAATTTTCTAGTCAAGTTCTGGAGTAGAAGTATTTGTATATCTAATGGAATATACTGTTTTGTTTTGAAGACAGATTATAGTTATGAGAATTTTAGCATTATTGCTATTCAAATTTTGTGATGCATTTGATCCTAGCCTAGTTGTAATGCTTGGGTTTTCTTTCTTCTTTGTTGTGTCATGCAAATGGGATCGAGGAGCCAGCCTCAGGTTATGGTTTCTTTTGTTCTTAAGAAATAGAAATAAATAATTTGTAGCCACTAATTCCTTTCAACTCTCTTTCATCTGCTGTGATTGATATTCTTCCTCTTACATGTAATTAAATAAATATGGACATTTGTGTACTATACAGGTGCACTTATTACTGCCGGAGTGCTCACTGCTGGGTTAATCAGTTTTAGACAAGGCAATTCTCGGTTGGGTCAGATGCTAATGAGAGCTAGGGTGGTAGTTCAGGGGGCTACAGTTGCTCTTATGGTTGGCACCGCATACTACTATGGGGAGAATCCCTGGAAATCGAGTGAAACTCCGTGACCTATTCAGTTTCTTGGTTGCAACCGTTATGTTGTTTTTATTTTATCAGGCATATTTTTATAGCTATATATGTTGAACCAAGGTATCATACCAAGAAAACAAATGCTCTGACATTCATATAATTTGGAAATAAATTGAATGTGCTCTATGCTCGACTTATTCTAAGATATTTAGGGTCCATTATTATTATTATTATTATTATTATTATTATTATTATTATTATTATTATTATTATTATTATTATTATGTGTCAGTACGAATTTTGAGTACATTTTTATACGTGCTGCTACAATGTGTATTTTTTTTTTAAGAAAAAACACACTTGACACCTTAAGATTATTTTAAAAAATAGATCTACTAATTGTTAATGTTGTCTCATTTGGGAAATGTAATATTTCTTTACTTAATCAGATGAGAACAGGTTTAAATGAAAAAAAAAACGATTTCTTCTTCAATTAGGCATTGTTAGACATCTGACATGATTTGAATGGGAATGTTGAGTAAGGTTAAAAATGTTAAAATACTAATTCAAAATGTGGTAGATGTTAGGTCTCAATTACAAAAATAAATTGGACTAAAATGACACTCAAATTCAAAATGCGTTGGATTTTAGGTCTTAAGAATAACATTAAATCACCTTTATTGTTTTAGGAATTCATGTTAACTTTTAAACTGGGTTAAATGATTCTTTTATACTCTTAAGTTTTAGGAATTCATGTTAACTTTTAAACTTAATCCTGCCCTCAGCTAACCCTTGCTCTAATCAGCTTTATTGTCCCTTTTTTGTCATAATATCCTTTGAACTCTCATCACAAAAGTAAAATTTAAAATATTACAGTCTGAATAATTTTTAAATATAAGTAACTATCTTGATTCAACTAACACAAAAAATCACAATTCACAATCCAAAATAAATCTGATTTTATATTTAATTTATAATTAATTTTATTTTTCTATAATCTGAAAGTAAATATTTTAATTTTAGATGAATCTACAACGGGCGACGCACATCGGTGAACACCACTAACGCAATACACCGTTGAACATGATTAATTTTTAATAATTTTTAAATAATTATTAAAAACCTCAAAGGTTCGAGATGTAATTAATCATATTTCTAAACATATATTATATATCAATTATTGGTGTTTTATTTATTTAAAAGAATACTTTTTAGATTCTCTCAATTGAGTATTATGTTGTAAAATCTAATAATTTAATACATCATATTTAAAACAAATCTCTATATCATTAAGAGATAATTCTACACTAAATGACATGTACCGTAATGTACCACTATTTATATGTACCACAATGTACCACTTTAATTTAAGACTAAAATTCACAAATCGTCACTAAACTTTGATAATTATTCAATTTGGTAACTAAACTTTTAATTGCTTCAATGTTTCCATTAAATTTTTAGTTTTGGTTCAATGTTAACACTGACATGTTAATAAACATTAACAACAATTGAAATATTTTGCATAATAACAAATTTAGTCCTCCATATTTGTATATTCAAACAATTTAATCTTAATGCGAAAAAATAATAATGCAACCCTCGTTATTTAAATATATTTCAATTTTACATTATTTTTATTATACATAATTTAACCCTAAACTCTAATCTATTATACTTTTAAACCATAAACTCAAAATCTCTTAACCAATTGATCTACTGCTACCTTAGTTTGTGATTGGGATGGTACCACTTGTGGATCTCGACACCTACGAGTCACGACCCTCAGTCTTATTGGCATGAATCTCTCTGGTACTGTACTACCTCATGTTGAAATTTGCTATAGAGTATAGAAGAAGTATAGAAGAAAGAGTTTATTTCATTGATACAAGAATGGTTGATTTACAGAGAGGATGAAGTCATCCTTTTATACACAAGTAATAGCTAAAACCCTAATCAGTTAAGCTGTTGATAACCATATAACAATACCATAACAGCTTAACTGTTTTACACCTCAGCACAAATCAGTTGTTTAACATTCATTGTGCTTTCTGAGCTCTGGAAAAACATCTTCAATATCAAAAATGAAAAGTTGACTGCGAAACCTCTCAAACCAGTTAGCAGCTAGTGGCTTGGTTAGCACGTCAGTAACTTGACTATCAGCAGGGATGTGATTCACCTGCAATTCTTGCATTGCAACCTTCTCACGCACGAAATACAGATCCAACTCAATATGTTTGGTTTTGGCATGTAATATAGGATTAGCAGCCATCGCCACTGCACTAGTGTTGTCACACCAAACCTTCGATACACCAGTTAATCCTACACCCAACTCAACAAGAACTTTGAGCCAAGTTACTTCAGCTGCAGCATCGGCCAAGCTCCTGTATTCAGCCTCAGCAGTAGAACGGACAATGGCATGCTGTTTTTTAGAGCTCCAAGTGAGTAAATGACTGCCATTAAAGACACAATATCCTGAAACTGAGCGGCGATCATCAACATCTCCTCCCCAATCGGCATCTGAAAATGCAGCAAGTTGAACACCATCCTGGACTTGAGCAGGAAACCAAAGACCAAAACCTGTTGTACCCTTCAAGTATCGCATTATTCTTTTTACAGCTAACCAATGTAGATCAGTAGGATTTTGAAGAAACTGAGCAGCTTTGTTAACAACAAAGGAAATGTCTGGGCGAGTGTGAGTGACATACTGAAGAGCACCTACCACACTTCGATACAACTGAACCTCAGTCAGTGGAACACCATCATGCTTGCTAAGCTTGGTTGAAGTGGCCATGGGGGTGCTGGCAAAGTTGGAGTCTTGAAGCTGTACTTTGTTCAGAAGTTCAAATATAAACTTCTTCTGGCTGAGAAATAAGCCTTTAACAGTTCTGTGAGCTTCAATCCCCAAGAAAAACTTGAATGCACCTAGATCCTTCAAAGAGAAACATTCATGCAACTGATGAATGACATGTTCTACCACAGTCGGAGCACTACCAGTGATGATTATATCATCGATATACACAGCTAAATATGTCACTGATTCTTCAGACTTTAGGATGAAAAGGGAATTATCTGCTTTGGAGGACATAAATCCTAAGCTGCAGAGAAACTCTTGAAGTTTAAGAAACCAATTTCTTGGTGCCTGTCGAATACCATAAAGGGCCTTCTTGAGCTTGCACACCAAACTCCTGCCATCACCTACATCTTCTTCAAATTCAGGCACAAGTTGCATATACACATCCTCCTGTAAGTCCCCTTTTAAGAACGCGTTATTAACATCCACCTGCCTGATGTCCCAATTATGAGTGACAGCTAACGAGAGAAGAATGTTGATGGTTGCAAATCGAACAACTGGACTGAATGTGTCCAGGAAATCGAAGCCCGGAACCTGAGCAAAACCTTTGGCAACCAACCTTGCCTTGTACCTGTCCACCGTGCCATCCGCCTTGAGAGTTTCACTCTGAAGAGCCACTTACAACCCACGGGCTTCCTTCCAGGTGGCAACTCTACTATCTCCCATGTACCATTGCTCATCAAAGCTTCATACTCTGCTAGAACAGCAGCCTTCCACTTAGGATCAGCCAGTGCATGCTGAACATCCACTGGAGTCTCATGAAGCTGCACATTGAAGATCTTAGGTTTGCTGATGCCATTCTTCCTTCGAGTGATCATAGGATGAATGTTGCTAGAACCAACTGGAGCTAGAGAAGTGATCTGTGGCACTTGATCACAAGATCGAGGTTGCAAATCATGGCTCACAACATCCTGAGCCTGAGAACAATGAGGCACATCCTCCATAGTACCTGAGTTAGCAGGTGCTGTACCACGCACAGGATCATCAGAAATAGGTTCATTAGATAGAGCACGATTGTCAAGATCCATAGAAGCAGAATCTTGCCTCTGAGGCATATCATCATACACATTATCATTTGGAGTAGAGGAAACATTATCACATGGACCAACAGATTCATTAGAGCTGATAGGAGGTGTACACATAGGATCTAGAACCGGTGAATCAACAGTTGATGCAGCATGTGCAGAATCATCTGCATAAACTTCATGATCAGTAGTTTCAGGAACTGGAACACGAGAATCAACAGTTAGAGCAGCACCACGTGTATGATCAGCTGCATGAACTGCATGGTCAGTAGCTGAAGCACCACGTGCATGGTCATCTGCATGAACTGCATGATCAGCCAACTCTTCACGTGCCAAATTGCCATGGCTAGCATCTCTAGGTTCAACAACAGGTACAACACATGAATGAGAATGATCACTAGAAGTATTACCAGCATCACCTGCATTCACAAAAGGAAAGACACTTTCATCAAACACTACATTTCGAGAAATGTAAACCTTCCCATCTTGAGCCAAGCAAACATATCCATGGTGAAGAGGAGAGTAGCCAAGAAATGTGCAAGGAGTAGAGCGATGATCCATCTTATGTCTATTGAAGGGTCGAGTGTGTGGATAGCACAAGCAACCAAACACTTTGAGAAAGTTGTACTCAGACAGTGTACCATAAAGCCTCTGAAATGGAGAAACATGCCTCAGAACACGTGTAGGCATCCTGTTGATGAGATACACTGAGCTAAGAGCAGCATAAGACCAAAATTTTAATGGCAAACCAGCCTGAGCCATGAGAGTAAGCATGGTTTCCACCACATGCCGATGCTTCCTCTCAACAATTCCATTCTGTTGAGAGGAGTGAGGACATGTCTTGCGCAAATTGATCCCTAACTTGGGTGCAACAGTCTCAAGAAAACGAAATTCCCCTCCCCCCATCAGTTTGTAACGCAACAATCTTAGAATCAAATTGAGTGTCAACCAGGTTAACAAAGAGTTCAAATGCAGTAGAAACATCACTTTTATTTTTGAGTAGGTACAGCCATGTATTTCGAGAGTACATGTCAACAAAGATAACAAAGTATTTAAAACCATTGGAACTTATGGGTGCAGGCCCCCAAACATCTATTTCAACTAGCTCGAATGGTTTATTATACACAGATGTAGAATGAACAAAAGGTAATACATGACTTTTGCCTAGCTGACATGCCATGCACACATTAGAGCTGGAACTTGGAAGATCTTTATTGGAGATTTTCTTGACAATTTCTGCAGAGGGATGTCCCAAACGCCTATGCCACAGCCAGAACTCTGAATCACACTTCACACGAGTATGTAAACACAAAGCAGAAGAAGCACCTTGACCATCGAGGCAGTTGAAGCTGTATAAACCACCATCCAGTTGACCCCGAAGCAGTTCAACATGCGTTCTTGAATCCTTAATACAACAAAAATCTTCCTGAAACTCAAAGAAGACCTTATTATCCTTAGAAAATTTAGCAACAAACATAAGGTTCTTTGTAATTTGTGGAACATATAGAACACGATCAAGGCATAATGTTCTATCATTAGTATCCAAATACGACTGACCAACATGCTGTATACTTAAAGAACTTCCATCACCTAATTGAACTTTACCATTTCCAGTATACACTCGACTAGAGATAAGCAACTCATACTCACCTGCAACATGATGTGTTGCACCCGAATCTGGAAACCATTTAGAGAAGAGAGGCTTACCTGCAACAGTCAAGGAATGAACCTGAGCACCATCTTCCATGCCCTCATTCGAATCCTCTCCAGAGCAAGCAACATAAGGACTGTAATTTGTTATAGAGTATAGAAGAAATTTGTTATAGAGTATAGAAGAAGTATAGAAGAAAGAGTTTATTTCATTGATACAAGAATGGTTGATTTACAGAGAGGATGAAGCCATCCTTTCATACACAAGCAATAGCTAAAACCCTAATCAGTTAAGCTGTTGATAACCATATAACAATACCATAACAGCTTAATTGTTTTACACCTCAGCACAAATCAGTTGTTTAACACCTCATATAGGAAATTTATCTTTTCTTTCTTGGCTCAACATGAGGAGTTACAATTTTCGTGGTTTATTACCCACTTAGTTGTCTAACGTGCATCGACTGAAATTAATAAGCATGCTTAACAATAATTTCTACGGAGAAATCTCATCATGGTTTGGTAACTTCCCTAAACTTCTGTACTTGTTTTTGGACTTCAACAATTTCACTGGTCATGTTTCAATGTGTTTATTAAATTGCAAAGAGATAGAGATTATAACCTTGGCCATGTTTTTGGTCATGTTTTTGGACTTAACAAAGCTTCAGATTCTGGATCTCGGTCACAACCTGATACAAGATAAGAGAAAAGGTATTATCATGATGTGTTGAAATAAACTTAATAAAACTTTAATAAAAAAAATATGAATGGCTAAGAAAATGATATTTTTGAAGAAGTTTGTGTATCTTTTTCATTCATTTCTACTACATATATTTAAAGGCTGCTACCATACAAAATTAGGGTTTCTCTTCATGCTTATCCTCTAAGAATGAGGTTGTTGTAACAGACTAACGTTTTGGACACCTGGCTACTGCCAGCTTATGCTTCAACAATTTCTCCTCTTCTTTTTGTCTGAATCTCAGAAACACTAATGACATTGAGTCTACGCCGTAGTTCTTCAAATTTCTAAGTGAGGATGAGCTTGGTTAGAAGATCAGCAAGTTGATGTCGTGCTGATATGTAGTTCACTTGAATGAGACCATTAGTGACCTTCTCTCGAATGAAATGTAGATCGAGATCTACATGTTTAGTTTTGGAACATCTAACAATATAATTTTTATATCAGATAGTACTGATTGAATCCATGTTAGATCAGAAACTGGATCAGCTAAGGTACTCGGCTTCGGCTGTTGATCTAGAGACGACACATTGTTTTTTCGAGCTCCACGAAATCAAATGTTAACCCAAGCAAATGCAGCAACCAATGACAGAGCGACGATCATCAATGTCTCTGCCACAATTTGCGTTAGAAAAGGCAGTTAAAACTAGAGAATCAGTGGCTTGAGAGGGAAACCATAAACCATAATTGTAACACCCGATTAAATAAACAGATAAAAAAAGAAAAAAAAGGTGAGGGTATAGAGGCTTGAACCCAAGACCTCAGCCCTCACCATCTAGCGTGCTAACCATTTGAGCCAAATGCTCTCTTCAATTAAATATTACCAAGAGTAATATGTGTTTGTTAATCAAGGAGTCAGTTTGAGTTAGCTTTAATTTAACTCTGACTCCTCACCTACCGGCTTTAATGTCGTATCGAGCACACCCTCTTCTCTCTCTTTCATCCCGTTCCCTAGCCGTCCTCAATCCCCGTCCATCTCCGGCACCGCCGCTCCGTGCGAGACATCGCCACCGTCGGCGAGTGCGTCGTCTCTCCCTGAATCTCCAGCTACCAAGCACGCGCGATTTCACGCCGTCGTCCATCGCGTATGAACGTCTAAAGTTTCGACGTTTGTGGCGCAACCTTTCTCTGCCGCTTCCAGCCGTCCTCGATGCCCAGTCGTGTAGCGGTCACCTGATCTGGACTCCCCTCGTCGAGCCCAACATAACCCAGCCAACCATTCGTCCTTTCGCCGTCGGGAAGATTTTCGTCGGAGCAACGTAAGTTCCGGTGATCTTTTGGTTTTTCGCAAGGATTCTGGTTGTTTTCCAGCGATTTTCGGGTTTGTGTGGGTTGGGTTAAGTGAATAATTGAATATGCCATTCTTTTTCAGGTGGGATCGTGCCATTCCGAGCCTCCGGCGACATTCCGGTCACCGTTCGGCGACGCTCAGTTTTCCAAGGGTAAGAACCAGTAGGCCCAAGTAGACCGAACCGAACCAGTCCAACTCGACCCGAGTCTGACCCGAGACTGTGTCAACTCGCTGAGTCAACTCAGTGAGACAACTCGTCCGAGTTAACTCAGTTGACCTCCTGTTGGCTGCTGACGTCAGTGTTGACTTGCTGCCGTCAACGTTGACTTTGACCAAAAAGTCAAAATTTTCGAAAATGCCTTATTTAATGTTTTTCGACGTCCCGAGTCCGTTTTTGAAGCCCATTTTGCGAAATTTCGACTCTAAGACCACCGAATCTGACCTTAAACCCAAATCTTGCATATGTACTTAATTATTCAATTTAGATAATAGTAAAACGAATAAGTGACTAAAATAGTGTATTATTTGTGGAAAGGTACTAGAGACTCGTGTGACCACTCTCCAGCTCAGCCTAGCTCCTCTCGATCCGCTCACCCTCACGCTCCAGTGAATATCAGTATGAATTTGAACTCTGTGTATAAGAACAAGTTTAGCACTTATTTCACATTATGACTATTACTCTTTCTTGATCTAGGATCCGACCTTTTATCCAAGCGTACTGAGGCAGGTGTCCGTTAGACCCATCTCCGACCAGCTTTTGAGGTGTGTTCCATGTGTGCTGTATACTATTGACTGAATTGTATAATGATTACATATTAGTAAACAATCTAACGATTTAATCATAAACAATGTTATGTTTGATGAATGTTCAGTTTTTATTGAGATGAAATGATGAACTGGATATATTATGACATTCTCTGCCTACCTGATGTATGTCTGCTCAATCTGTATTCTTGGTATGTGATTGCTTGATCTGTGATGGTATTGTCCGGTTGTCTGATGAATTTGATAGTATGATCTGTTAGCTTGACCTATGATGTTACAATCTATTTACATGATGAATGATGAAAATGTCTGCTCTGCTCAATGGTATGCCCATTTATCTGTCAAAAGCATGAATCTTCCGTTTTTGATACTCTTAATAGAAAATGTATGTCATATGTATTCTGTTACTCATGTATGGAATCTGAACACTGATTACTATATGGGGTATACTGTTGGGTTATGTTATGAAGTTTCTGCAGGTGCAGCCCTGATCCAGCTGGTAAATCCTTATGGACTTAAGGTCTCCCATTGGGTAGGTTTTGATGCTTTAGCACAGGTAAATCCTTATGGACCTAAGGCAACCCCTTAGGTGGCACCTATGCCCATCGGGCCTAGGGTAAGTCCCTATGGATGCAGTTCTGGGGGACTGCATTTGGTGTAAGGTTGGAGGGTAGTCACTAGTAAACCCTTGCATGCACTCGAGCATTTCTATTGATCTGTTATGTGTTCTTATATATGATTGATATGTATTTATTACTTGTTTGATCTGCACTTATTGGAACACACTGAGCTCCCTAGCTCATGCCCTCCTCTTCTCCCCTTTCAGATACTTGTGATAGGCTACCCTTTTGGACCCGACAACTGGAGGATCAACACATTTAGCTCTAGACTGTTGTAATGTTCTTATCTTCCAAACTGTCTGTATTTGGGTAACTTATGCCTATATTTTGATACGACTTATCTTTTGGTTTTGCCAGATGTTACTTTAGTTTATAATCAAACACTTTATGCTTTCATATCACATATTTTGTAACCATATGTTACTAAACTAATACTTACTGTTTTAGGATGGATTTGAAAGCAATACTGATAGATTTTATAATCGTTCTGAGAATGGTATTGATATATCTTCGTTAACAGGTTTTATGGTATGGTTCATAAACCTCCCGTAAGGGGAAACTATGTCAGTTTTGATATTTTGACTGAGATATTTCACAGGAAGTTTGATTATAGGTTGTGACCGCCCGGAGTTAGGTGACAGCGAATTCAGGTTTTATGGTATGGTTCGTAAACCCTAAACGCATAAGCGGGTCCGGGTGGTTACAATAATCATAAGTTCCATTAAGATAACGTAAAATTCTCTTTACTGCTTCCCAGTGCACGTCTGGTGGGTTCTGCATGCATGAATTGAGGGGCTTTGTTGACAGCGAAAGAAATGTCTAGGCGTGTGTGGCAGATGTATTGAAGAGCGCCAAGGACACTTTGATAGCCTTAAGAATCACAAAGGGGATCACCATCATGTTTACTTAACTTTGGACATGTGACCATTGGAGTTGCAGTTGACTTGTTACTTAATTAGTCTTTACGCTGTAGGAGGTCATGAATATATTTCTGTTGGTTGAGGAATAAGACTGTATCGAAATGTTGCACTTCAATACCAAGTAATGTAGCTCACCCAGATTCTTCAAGGAGAAATAATGGTGCAAGGCATCAATAACAGCAAGGATTCATCATTATCAGGCAACACCATGTTTAATGTCGAGAAGAGCAACGAGAAAACTAAGCACAAAGAAACGTCTGGACAACTGATACCATGTTGAAATGAACTTAATAAAACTTTAATAGAAAATATGAATTGCTAAAAAAATGATATCTTTGAAGAAGTTTGTGTATGTTTTTCATTCATTGCTACTACATATATTTAAAGGCTGCATCCATACAAAATTAGGGTTTTTCTTCATGCTTATCCTCCAAGAATAACAGACTTACGTTTTGGACACCTGGCTACTGCCAGCTCATGATTCACCGTCTCATGCTTCAACATGATGTAGCTTTAGCTTTTTCTTTTCTTGGTCTTTTGTCCGAGTGTAATATCGACTTGTTTAGTAAGAAAGCCTAAACTCTTATTCATGTCTTGAATTTTTAGTTTATGAGTTTATAATTTAAGGGTTAGGCTTTAGTGTTTAAAGTTTAAGGTTTAAGAGTTTAAGGGTCTAGAGTTAAATTATTTTTAATAAAAAATAAGGTCAAAGTATATAATGAGGGTTAAGTTTATTGTTTTTTTAAATTAGGATTAAATCGTTTGAATGTAAAAATGTGGAGGACTAAATGTGTTAACATATTTTAATGACTATTAACGATTGATAACAAGTTAGTGGCCAAACTTAAACAAAACTAAAAGTTTAAAGGTAACATTGAAGTGATTAAAAGTTTGGTTACCAAATTGAATAACTGATCAAAGTTTAGTAATCATTTGTGAACTTTACCCTTATGTTAAAGTGAATGTAAGAGTGTACACCTAACTGAAAAAAATATATAATTTCACCACTTAACAATTAAGCCTAACAATAAAAATACTTTTCTCGCTAAATCCGTCGAGTGTACACCCCTAAGACGAAGTGGGGAAGCAATTTCAAACCAGGTCGTTAAGCTTAAAGTTAAAAGGTAATCCTTTCCCATTATTTGATTAAAAGAAAAGAAAAGAAAAGAAAGGAAAGGAAAAGAAAAGAAAATAAAACTTGGGTCAAGTCTGCACCGCTGGTTTTTGGGTGCCGTCAATTCATCCCAGATATCTTCTTTCAATTCTTGGTCGCGATCCTGATATAGCTTTGTGGATCTTTGTGGATCAAGGTTAGATCACCCGACAATCCCGACATATCTCTGCTAAATTTCTCTACTTCTTGCCTTTAAATCTATAATTTTCTTTTTATCTTGTATATTTTTGTATGATCAGATTTTGATGAAACGAATCACCCCTAGACCCTGCCTGACTTCTGGCCTTAATTCCCATTTTACTTTTTTATTGAAGACTTCTGCATATGAATTACAATGTATTTTTTAAAAATTATATATATATATATTTGAATAGAAATTCCAAATAATCTTTTGTGTATGTAGTATTAACTACTAAGGGATATAATTCCGTGTAGGTGTAGTCTTTTTCTGTCTTTGAAGCCGAAGAGGAGAATTTTTATATATTATTATATGAAATTTTATTTTTCTGGTGTTCATGGGAAAACGGGAAAAAAGGTGGTGAAATTCTTGCCCAACTTGTGGATGCCGCTCAAGATCTACATTGGTCATTTACATGCCATGTAAGCCTCGGGTCGGTATTCCTGTTTGGAGGTCTACTGAAAGGGCTACATTGATTTAATAGGACCGTCTGTGTACTCGATAAACTTGTGGAAGGAATGGAAAAACCACTCAGTTTTAGGACTAAAATTCTAATTATCTCAAGAAAGATTTGTTTGTATTAATGGTAGAAGAATTATGACCTTAGTTTCGACTGGAAGGTCTAGGTTATTTACGGTATTTTTTCCCAAGTAGTTTCTCTGTCAATTTTATGAACTAAGTACAAGAGTAACCTAATTGTTAGGCTTATGAGTGTTTTTATGATCTAAATGGCTAAGTCCCTTGGACATGCAAGTAGGTTCTACTACTGAAATATGCCTTCATAAATTATAAAGAGAGAATTTGATCTGTAAGTTCGACTTTAGAATTATCCAGATATGTTTGTAGGATATATACACACACAAACACGCTCCAAGGACCCAAAGTGAGTGGAAAAGAACTTAAGAATTTTCAGAATATTTATGTTATACTGATTTTTGTTACTGCTTGCGGAAACCCAAGTTCGAAGGTTATCTGCTGCATTTATTGAATTTACTTTCATTCATTTCTTGTTTTTACTTTTCAAATGGTTGGAACTTGACATTAGGTTGAGTGTGTTTTAAAGATGCCTTTTGTCTTTCTTTCAGTGGATTAGTCATCATCATTTCCCAACTAATTTGGGCAGTTTTTAGGTTTTATGCTATCTCTGGGGTGCTTGAACATCAAGTTATGGAACACTAGAAGTTATACTATTATATCAATTGTTTTTGTCCCTTGCAGCCTAAATTTTATATTTATGGACCTAGAACTGTTTCCTAAATCAAGTGAAAGTAGTGCAGAGATTTAATATTCTTTTCAGCCGACTGAATTTAGGAAAATGTTGTTGTAGTCTCATTTACCGCAACATATATTTTTCATTTATTGGTAGTTGTGACTCTTCCACTTGTCTAAATTTTAGAGGTTCCAAGGCTTGATCTGTACTTTTGTCACTTATTCCATGAGATAGAAAGAGATTAAAAATCTGCTTTCTTCTTATTTTATGGTCCTAATTTGTTGCTGCGCATTAGAAGAATAAGGTAAACCTGAATTCGCTCCATTGCATGGCTAATTCATGTAATTTGCAATGTTTTAGTTGGTTTGTCTCTGAAAGAACTTTAGCACTTGACATTCTAGTTGAATCAATGAGCTTGTTGATCGTTGTTAGATGAAAATTCACTAAATTGTAACTAAGCTGTGAATTGGAGGTAAGTTTTGTGTTCCCACTTGTTTCTATTTGGTAGCTGAGAAGATGCCGGACCATAAAGAAAATACCAAACGGAGTATTTTACTCTGGGTTTATAAGGCAATTAATGTACTGGATCAAGTTAGGACACAATGGGGTATTTAGTATGTCAAAATAATCTCATTTGTCTTGCGTGCTTTTTTATAGTCTCTTTTCGCAAAACTAAACTGTTGCTAGGGCTTTTCTTTTCTGCCAATTAATAAGAACTTTGGTTGTGATTTCATGTTACCTTTGTTTGATTTAATCTGTCAAATAGATGCCAGAGAGGTCGAAATCTTCTTCTGTTAGTAATCTTCCACTCATCCTGGACATTGATGACTTTAAGGTAATGATTCTAACCACTGGTTTAACATACCATTAGTTAAAGATTGACATTGGCCAAAAAAGAAGACTGTCATAGCCTCTTTTAGCTTTCTCATTGGATTCCTTTGGATAACTCTATGATTGGATTTCAACTGGTAGGGTGATTTTTCATTTGATGCATTATTTGGGAACCTGGTTAATGAGCTCCTGCCATCTTTCCAAGAAGAAGAAGTGGATTCAGCAGGTGAACATGGCCTTGGTGGGAGTGAGGTTCTACCAAATGGACATGTCCGTGCCTCTTCTGATGCAGCAAAATTCGCACAAGGACTATCGACCCCACTATTTCCAGAAGTAGATTCTTTATTATCGCTATTCAAGGATTCTTGTAAAGAGTTGATTGATCTTCGCAACCAGGTCTATTCTGTCATAGTTGGTCATGAGTTTGACAAAACCATAGGATTCGTATTAATGTTTTAATTTTCTTGATATGGAATGAAGATTGATGGAAGACTCTACAATCTCAAGCAAGAGGTTTCTACTCACGATGCTAAGCACCGGAAGACACTAACTGAGGTAAGCCAGCAAAATTCCTTCTCACCATTTCTTTGGAGTCATTCATGTGAAAATGGTATGAAAAGACAGAAATAATTATCTCTTTCATGCCTAACATTGTTTTAGAAAAAAAAGGTATTTACCTTTTGGATATTTAATGTCTGTCTCTCTATAAGAAAACTAAAAAAAGAAAAGATGAAGTTCTATAGTTTCACTGAATTTGTTTGTAAGGATGATAGAGAGAACAAATAGTGAATATTGAGAAAAATGTTATCTTTTAAAAAGCACCCAGCCTTGATATTTCTACCTTGACTTGAACAGCAAGAAGGTGAATTTCACAAAGTATGAGTTACCATTGGGTCATGAACTGATTGGTTTTGCTTCTTATATTTCTCCAGCTGGAAAAAGGTGTAGATGGGTTGTTCGACAGCTTTGCGAGACTGGATTCACGTATTTCTAGTGTTGGGCAGACTGCTGCTAAAATAGGAGATCATTTGCAGGTAAAATTATCCTTTGTTTTAGCTACACTAACTGGTTTCTTTTCTCCTAGTTGGTTATCATCATTTGATGACACATATTGCTAAAAATTATATTTATTTATGGCATTTCCTGAATGCATTTATTTGGTATTTTCTTGTCAGAGTGCAGATGCTCAGCGTGAAACTGCTAGTCAAACTATAGAGCTTGTAAAGGTACTTTGAGTTGGTGTGTTTCATTTGCTGTCTGTTGCTGAAATTGCTTTAACACTGGCAATTTAATACCTTGCAGTACTTGATGGAGTTTAATAGCAGTCCGGGGGATCTAATGGAACTTTCACCTCTATTTTCTGATGACAGTCGTGTTGCTGAGGCTGCTTCAATTGCACAGAAATTGCGTAAGATGGCATCACTTCTCTAAAGCTTTAGTTACTGCATATATTCACAAGCTCTTTGATTTACCAAATTTGTACATGAAAAGTGACTGATTGAATGTGATACCATGAATTGGATATGACCATTCTAAACTGTAGCTGGCAAAATGTAACACATTTCATTATAGGAACTTATTTCCATAATTGGCAAACTGCACATATACATTTTTGGCTTCTTTCAACTTTATGAACATTATTTACCTTTCATGTCATTTCGTTGATTTTAGGATCATTTGCTGAGGAGGATATTGCCAGAGCTGTGCCATCAGTTGTGGGGAGTGCAACTGCCAGCAGAGGGATGGAAGTTGCAGTTGCTAATCTTCAGGAGTACTGTAATGGTATGCTAACCATTTTGTTATACTTGCCTAACTTGAAAACCTTGTGATCAATGAGAATGATAAAAGAGTGAATGAGTGGTTTTAGTGGATCATGAAAGAGGAAATTTTGATGATATTGTTTTGTTGCCTAAAGGAATAGTCATTATAGCTAAATTATTTAAGTTGATTTTTTCATCTTGATAATTTGTAGAAGCTTTAGAATCAAACTGTGAAGGGAAAAAGTTCACAAACTCTGTCTTATTAATGATCTCCCCTATTGTAAGGAAAAATCTATCATATCTCATGATTTTATTTTTTTCCGAACTCTTTATAGAATTGGAGAACAGATTATTGGCACGGTTTGATGCTGCATCCCAGAGAAGGGAGTTGTCTACAATGTCTGAATGTGCAAAAATTTTATCTCAGGTATTAATTAATTGTATATATAGTTGTTTTTCCTCTATACAATTTAATTCAGGCATTAATTTCCTGTATTGAGCAGGTTACTTTATGCAGGAAACTTGTTAATCAATTTTGAATTTTTCTCTTTATCAAATACAGTTTAACAGGGGCAGCAGTGCCATGCAACACTACGTGGCAACCCGTCCAATGTTCATTGATGTGGAAGTCATGAATTCAGACACCAGATTAGTACTTGGTGACCAGGGCTCTCAAGCTAGTCCTAGCAATGTTGCTCGTGGGCTTTCTTCATTATACAAAGAAATTACAGGTTGAGAGAGTTGTTGTATTGTTTGCTAAGTCAAGGGTTTGAGTTCACTAATAGATGTGTTGTTCCTTTCTTGTTTGTCTTGCAGATACTGTGCGCAAAGAAGCAGCAACAATCATGGCTGTGTTCCCGTCTCCTAATGATGTTATGTCAATTCTAGTTCAGGTGCCTCGAAGAACCCATGTTTCAAGTTCCCTTTTTATTGAATTTAATCAATTTATATGCAGCACCATTATGTCTACCTGTTTTTTAGTTATATTTTGTTTCCCGTGTCATATGCAGCGAGTATTGGAGCAGAGGGTTACTGCTCTTTTAGACAAATTATTAGTGAAGCCATCTCTTGTGAATCCTCCTCCCATGGAGGAAGGTGGACTTTTATTGGTAAGTGAACATATAAAATTGCATCCATAATTAGACGTGGAAAATTTTGACTTAACTCGTATTCCACTTGAGGCTTCAGTATTTGAGGATGCTAGCTGTGGCGTATGAGAAGACCCAGCAACTTGCTAGAGAGCTATGGGCTGTTGGATGTGGTGATTTGGATGTTGAAGGTAACAATATGAAAACAGCTTCTTCACAAATCTCCTTGTAGTGCATATTCCTTTTATAATTTTAAATACCTTTTGGAATTAAATATAATTAGTTAATTCTAGTAAATTGTTGAATATGGTCATTGGAACTGTTGATGGGGATTAAATAAAAAATAGTCTAAAGTAGATGATGGTTGTCTCATTTGAATTAGAAAATTAAAATCAAATGTGCAATATGGATTTCAATCTAGAGATGTGATGTTATCAAGGACGCAAGGCGCATAAACCTTTTTATTGGTTTAGGAACAAGGTGTAAAAAAAAGTGCTAGCCTGAGTGAAGTGAATTGCAATATCTATTTGTGTTTATATATTTACATACTCTAAAGTGGGATCTAGTTTATCTGCAAAACATGCAATCTTTCTAGGAAAATACTTTTGATACACAAGCCTTTCAATTTTAGGGTTTTGGGGTTTAGGTTGTAGTGTGTAGAATTTTAGGTTTACGATTAGAGTTTAGGGTTTATGTTTTAGGGTGGTAGGGGTGGGGATTTAGGTTTTAGATTTTATAGCTTAAATATGAAGGATTGTGTAATTTTTTTACACAGCTTGTGTATCAAAATATAACTTGTTTTTTTATTGGTATCAACATGCACGGTTTCCTTATGGTCAATGTTTTACGTTGAATGCTCAAATATTATGAAGTATCGAGTTTGATATCATCCCTTTCTTAATAGTAAAGGTATATCAAATGAAAAAAAGTGAAAAATAAATGAAAAATGCACGCCTAACTGGCCTCTTTTGTTGTATCATGCTAAGGCGCAGGGGTGTGTAGGCATACGCCTTGACAACACTGAGTAGGAAGAAAGTTATGTGTTCTTTTAGCTGAATCTGTAACCGTTTTACTATCCTTATAAAAAATATGACCATTAACGTATATCTAACGTACGACTATAGTAGAAAAGTTTAAATTGTATGTATAACAGATAATAATGTTAACTGGACCCAATTTACAGGTCTCACAGAGTCTCTATTTTCTTCTCACATGGATGAATATCCTGAACATGAACAAGCATCTCTCGGACAACTATATCAAGCAAAGGTTTGCCAACTTGCTTCCTTGTTCCCCAAAGTTTGAATGCTTGATTTGCTTTATTCTTGCAGCTTGTAATTTATGTGATCTGGTGCAGTTGGAAGAATTGCGTGCTGAAAACCAGAATGTTTCTGATTCAACTGGAACAATAGGGCGCTCTAGAGGGGCTTCAGTGGCTTCTTCACATCAGCAGATATCTGTTGCAGTTGTGACAGAGTTTGTACGGTGGAATGAAGAAGCATTAACGAGATGCACTTTATTTTCGTCGCAGGTAAGAATTTATCCACCGACCAGTGGTATGCTCTGTAACTTGTGTACAATCTTTTTGCAAGAGAGACAGCATAGAGGACTTGGCTGAGCACAAAAAAAGTGGTTCAAGGAAAAAATTGAGGCTTTTGAATGTTTCTATTATGTATGAACTATTAATTGTATTGTCCTTAAAGATTTGTCTAAATCTTAACCTTCCAGTGGGTTTCTTAAGGTGCATGCTAATATGTTGTTTGAAAAGCTTTGCAAATTTTTGTAATTCAGAGGCCTTATCCACCACCATGACTGGTAAGATGAATAAAGGGTAGCTAATGTGACGTGATTGCATATATGAAAATTAAGCGTGCATTATGCAACAGAATGCTAGTGTGGTAAAAAGAAAAGGCTTAGGTAACCAATAAAAACAAATATTATGACATAAATGAGATCAGTTGCTAACTTAAATGCAATATGTTTTTGACAGCCCGCCACACTCGCAGCCAATGTAAAAGCAGTGTTTACTTGCCTACTTGACCAAGTAAGTTGGTTTTAGACATGTTGGTTCTCTGGTTATTGGTCTGTGTACTTAGTTGATCTCAATTTTTTAGGTCAGCCAATATATAACTGATGGACTTGAACGGGCTAGAGATAGCTTGACTGAGGCTGCAGCCATGAGAGAGAGGTTTGTGCTAGGTACAAGTGTTAGTAGAAGGGTGGCAGCTGCAGCTGCTTCTGCGGTAAATACATGGTTATGATATATTTCATGAATTAAGTTCAATTTAACCAAAAATAATAATGAAAATAAGGTTGGTTAATTACATGATGTGCAGGCAGAAGCTGCAGCAGCTGCTGGCGAAAGCAGTTTCAGATCCTTCATGGTAGCTGTACAGCGTTGTGGCAGTAGTGTGGCCATAGTTCAGCAGGTATGTTGCGTTTCTTGGTTATTTCTTTTAGTAAAGTTCACAATAAAGAATATTATATTCTTCTGAATACTTGAACCAATATTACCTTTTATTTCCAGTACTTTGCAAATTCTATATCTCGTCTCTTATTGCCTGTTGATGGTGCTCATGCGGCTTCTTGTGAACAAATGGCCACAGCAATGTCTAGTGCAGAGGGTGCTGCTCATAAAGGGCTTCAGCAATGCATTGAAACTGTGATGGCTGAGGTCTGTTAACTTCTATTTTTCCATTTAGATTTTCTGGGCAACAGAGTAATTGTCAGAACAGGCATGTCCAACATGAGTCTGCTCAATTTATTTTGTAGTATTTCTTTATTGAAACTGTGATGGCTGAGGTCAGTTAACTTCTATTTTTCCATTTAGATTCTTCTGTGTAATACTGTCAGGGTAATTGTCATATACAAGCATGTCCGGCATGAGTCTGCTTAATTTAGTTTGAAGTATTTCCTTATATTTGGAGGGTTGGACTTCCATACCAATGTCTGTTTGATTTGTCAGCTACATGTACTAGTAAGAAAGTGAAGAGTTAGAGCAACATAGCTTAAGAGAGTGCCAATGGATTTGGGTCCTATATAATATAGGGTTTTCATTTCTTCTCTTCTCTTCTCATCCACTACATGGTGCCTATTTAAACTCTATTTTTTCCAAGCTTTTAGATTTGCTTGCTTTAGTTCTCTTAATTATCAGCTATTATATCTTGGTGAAAATCCTTTGTAGGTTGAACGATTGTTATCAGCTGAACAAAAGGCAACAGATTTCCGCTCAACTGATGATGGAATGGCTCCTGATCATCGTCCTACAAATGCTTGCACAAGGTTCGTCCTTCTAGTGAACTTTTGTGGGGTTATATTGATAGAGCAAAATTTTCAAAGAAAAAAAAAATGATGAAGAAAACATAACTATAGGTTTTTATTAAATGTAGTAGTGAAGAGCCTTAATACTATTACAATCAATAAACTTTAGAATCCAAATAATAATATTAATCAAAACAGCCTCCAACCAAGAACAAATCCTAGCCTATTTGTAATAAATAAACTGAACTGTTATTTGTTGGAAAACAAAGCTAAAGTCCTAAAGATTAGGGAATGATATAAACATGGCAAAATCGGTAGTTGTGGGAATATGGATGGCAGTTAAGGTGAGACTCAACTCCTCTTTAGGATCATGTAGATCATGGGAATTATGTAGGTCAAATGGCTGAGACTTGGAACCGTATTAGTACTGCCCCTGAGAACTCTATTTGTCCTCAAGGAGAAATGAAAGATTGGTATTGTCTGTCCATGCTCATCACTGTTCATGAACTCTAGTGAGAGGCAAAAGCTCTTTAGGATCATGTAGATCATGGGAATTATGTAGGTCAAATGGCTGAGACTTGGAACCGTATCAGTGAAGATAAACAGAAAACTCTTATGTTTATTAGTTGATTGAAATCAATAGATAAATATCAGGGTACATACAGACTTATAGGTTAGGACTTTATGTTAGACAAGGAGTCCTACTAGGTTTAGTCTTCTAACTCTATCGAAAAAACTTAGAGTACAACTACAACACTTTTAATAATAAATTAACTCCTATACAAACTAGAATACTATGCGTATTGGACCAAAATTTGTTGAAAAGAGCTTTTGGCAGAGGCTTTGTGAGAGTGTCTGCCACCTGTTCTTCTGTAGGGATGTAGTTTAGAGAACTGTCCCTTTAGCTAACTTCTCAGCAATGAAGTGTTTGTCGATTTCAATATGCTTTGTCCTATGATGTTGTACAGGATTCTTGGCTAACTGGATAGTTGATTGGTTATCACACAAAATTTCAGGACTTTCATCCTGTGTCATTCCCAATTCTCTAAGAAATTTCAATAGCCAAATTCCTTCACATATTCCCAAAGCCAGTGCCCTGAATTCTGCCTCAGCACTGCTTCTTGCAACCACCATTTGTTTCTTGCTCTTCCAGGTCACCAGATTTCCCCAAACAAAGGAACAATACCCACTGGTTGACCTCCTGTCAGAGAGCTCTCCTGCCCAGCTTGCATCAATGTAGATCTTCACAATTCTGTCTTGATTCTTTCTGAAAAATAGGCCATGTCCTGGTGTACCTTTTAGATACCTCAAGATCCTCTTTGCTGCATCCATGTCTTCTTGTTTAGGGTCTGTCATGTATTGACTTATGACATTTACTGGAAATGAGATGTCAGGTCTAGTGAGAGACAGGTAAATCAATTTACCTACTAATCTTTGGTAGAGTCCTTTGTCAGCTGCAAGACTAGTTTCTGGTTTGTTAAACTTTAGGCCTGCCTCCATTGGTGTGTCTGCAGGTTTGCAACCCAGGTTTTCTAATTGACTTGCGGAAATATGATAATTTCCTTCATGAATTATTATAAACCAACTCGTTGGATTCACGGGTTACTTGATCTTACGTTTCTAGGCCCAAGCCAATAATAGAACCCCTATATTATATATTATATATATTCCAGGAATTTGAGGAATTTTCTATTTCATGATACATGGTTATACATCAACAAGCAAGAAGAAGAAAGAAATTATCTAGCACTTCGTGTCGATGTTTGGTTTAGGGTTTAGGGTTATATTTGTTGTTTGGTTATCTTTATGTTACTTATTTGTTGTCTTATTAACTATGACTCCATGGTTTACTGCTTACAATAGCTATCTTCTTTAGCAGTGCAACTATGAAAACAAATTATTTCATTTCCTTTTCTTGTCTTCTTTTCCGTGTCTAGAGTTGTTGCTTATCTTTCTCGGGTTCTGGAGGCTGCTTTCACTGCACTAGAGGGTCTTAACAAACAAGCATTCCTGACTGAACTGGTATGATGTTTCATATGATATTCCCTTGATTATATTGTTCTTAATTTCATGAATTCGAGTGTGTACTAAATTTGTGTACAAACAAGATTAGGTTGCATGGCATAGGCAAGAAATTCATGCACTTGAAAATTTCCCTTAATTATTTTCAGTATTTTCAGTATTTCGGTTTATAATGTTTTGATTAATGAATATACCACATTTTGAAAAGTTAAATTTCGAATCCTATGTCATTTCAGGGAAATCGCTTGTACAAAGGACTACTTAATCATTGGCAGAAGTTTACTTTTAATCCGAGGTATTTGACCTTGTTCTAATGTTTTTATTTTTGTTGAATAACTAAATAGCCACATTGATGCATATGTCATTGACTATTGTCTGATCGAGAGAGGGCCACTTGTATACTTGTTGCATGTCTGCCAATAGATATCTTGTAAAAGGTGTCGTAATACATGTTTGCCTCAGACTTTTGAATCGTTTACGTACTAACTTGTAGTGGAGGACTAAGACTGAAGCGTGACATAACGGAGTATGGGGAATTTGTGCGTAGTTTTAATGCCCCTTCTGTTGATGAGAAATTTGAACTCCTTGGAATGTAAGTACTTGAATTCATGGAACATTGAATCACTGTTTTCTCATTCAAACCTCTATATTTCATTAATGAACTGTTTGTCTCCAGCTTGGCCAATGTTTTTATTGTTGCTCCTGAAAGTCTCTCCAGTTTGTTTGAGGGAACACCTAGCATTCGGAAAGACGCACAAAGGTATTGCTCATAGTAGTGGTTTTATTTTTCTGTGAATTACAGTTGGCGCTTATGTTTGCAGAAGGTTGCTAGTTTTGACTTTTGCTCACAATTCAGGTTTATTCAGCTTAGAGACGACTACAAGAGTGCAAAACTTGCATCAAGGCTCAGCTCTTTGTGGTCGAGCTCTAGTTGATTTAGAGGTGTGTTGTTTGTTTTTATTTGCGGTCAAGCATATTCCTTGGTTTTGAGCCACTGTTACCAAGCTAGAGTTGGTCCGAGATTAAGTTTAGTGCGAGGGTAGTGAGCCCATCATTGAACACAAAAAAGGAGTACAAATACATTATTGTTTCTGTTATTTTGAATGATTTTTTAAAATGTTTCAAAGTGGAAGAGAAGGCAGAACTCATGGGTTTGTGTATGCTGGGACATTGATTTGTGAAATTAGATTGTTTTTGGTTGGTATGTTGGGACATTGATTTGTGAAATTAGATTGTTTTTGGTTGCAGCATTCAAGTAAAAGGTGCCCTAACCCCTTATACTTTTATTTAATTGGATAGTTATTTTGATACTTAATCTTTTTTTTGAAGCACTCAACGTTTCATTTTGGGACAAAATAGTTTATTCGTGGACGAAAATCGTTAGGCAATAAACGATAAACAACTTGAAATGACTTAGTATCCTTGGTATTTGTGTATATGATACCATTAGTGTCCTTGGTATTAGTATAAGTATCAGCGTTTGTCTGGTTATTAATAAAAATCACGTATTATCCCACCAAGCGTAGCTTGGTCTCGTGTATTCGCTCAAAACTTTTATCTACATTAACTTTATACCAGCCCGCGATCGGCCTCTTTCATTCGCTCACCGAAGCCACGGGACGCACAACAGCTTTATCAGGCTCAGCACCAGACTGGGCGTTAATGAGACCCCAATTTTGCTGCGCAATTAACCGAGCTCTCTTAGGCCCTGGTTGCGCACATACAATGCCAAGACGCTGTTACGATCCACCAGCAGCACGACTCAGTGGACAGAGTAATTGAAGTTTTCAACTCTTTTCCAAAATTGACCCCTCGTCCGCAACCGCCAAATCGAACACCATATCATTACGGCTGAGCCATATATTTCACAGAATTGACCCAGATAAGACATCCCAATCCAGTGGATTTATTGCAAAGCGAGAAGAATCAGCTAAGTTATTTAACACCCAATCTTGAAACAAGATCGAAAAGAAATCAACCAAATTATCCACCTTAACTAACATGGCCCAAATTGTGAACGATCTAGCATATTGTCGAAAAACACGATTAACATCCTCCACCGTTGACAAACCCACCGGGCATTGAGCATCTATCGCAAAGTGTCACCACACTTTTTCCTCATTCGTGATGATATTTCATTCGTGATGATATTTTTATTAAAAAGTAACCATAAAAGATTTTAACCTTTTGTAACGCACGAAATTGATGAAATAGTTTACACAAAACTCCATTCGACTCTGCCGCTGCACCATATCGAACGTTATATGCGGACTTAACCGAAAAGTAGAAATTATTTGTTCTGTTTCAACCAATTGAATCCTTTAGCGCCGGGATAAGTGGGGCGTTATTTGCTACAATCCGCAATAGAATGTGCAACGACAAGAGATGTTGAAACTTCTCCCATCTCCAATTGTCGCAACAGAATTTTCCAGCTAGGCATGGATCAAAGGAAAGTTAATGTGCTTGCAAGAGAGTATTGTGATGACATAAAGAGGAAAAACTAACCGATCATTTTGTCCCATCGTATTGTTCTACATCAGTATCTATAATTTGGTTCTTCCAACACCTTATTTTGTTTAAACGGCTACGCATCTAATTTTCTTATGAATCCTTTATCTACAGCCGGTACATGATCACTTCAACACTGATGCTAAGGCCAAGGACCTGCTCAAATGGGTTAAGGTATGGGTGCTTATGTTTTTATTCCTTTCTTTTCAGTTATGATATTTTCATGAACCTTTCGGTGTTTGATCGGCTGTGCCAATATTTTAAGTTGTCAGACCTTTTTCTTTATCTCTCATGGCGAATGAAACTCGACTTTTTACTATTTCATGTGATGCAGGGTTACCGTGTAATCAAGTGATCAAGGAAGATGATTCTTAACATCCGATCCTCCGGATTGATTAGGATTTGTGTTGTCACCTTCAAATGAAAACTTCACCCTGCATGTTACATACTTGTTATAGATAATATTATTCTCAGCAACCAGTTTGTTTTGTGTTTGAATTATTATTACCCTTTATTGCAAGATTGACTCCTATGGGTGCTTATGTTTTTATTCCTTTCTTTTCAGTTATGATATTTTCATGAACCTTTCGGTGCTTGATCGGCTGTGCCAATATTTTAAGGTGTCAGACCTTTTTCTTTATCTCTCATGGCGAATGAAACTCGACTTTTTACTATTTCATGTGATGCAGGGTTACCGTGTAATCAAGTGATCAAGGAAGATGATTCTTAACATCCGATCCTCCGGATTGATTAGGATTTGTGTTGTCACCTTCAAATGAAAACTTCACCCTGCATGTTACATACTTGTTATAGATAATATTATTCTCAGCAACCAGTTTGTTTTGTGTTTGAATTACTATTACCCTTTATTACAAGATTGACTCCTGAACTTATATTATGATTTTTAAGAGACATAATATCAATAATATTGTCAAGGTTAGTAGTTTTTTTTAAAATGAAATTATCTTTATTTCAAAAGAAATTTATTTAAATGAAAATTAAAAACTTTGTTGCAACTGAAGTATATAACTTTTCGATTGAGTAAAAGAGATTACATTTTTAAGGCATACGTTGAGATTCGAACAAGATGAAACAACATAAATATCTTGATCACTCGACTGCATAGTATTTACCCTTTTTATTTTAATTTTTGTTTTTACTTTTTGATTAATTTGTTTTGATAAATAACCTTGAAGAACAATCTAACATTAAAAACAAAAACAAAAACTTGTCATTTCCCTACATTGCTCTCAATTTTCGTGTTTTACATCTTACATGATAAGAAATTACCATTGTGACTTGTTAGGAGAATACCATACCGTAAAAAGATGTTAGACATTCAACTGAGTGACGCATCTAATCAATACGTACATAAAATATTGTTCATCACATGGAATTTCTAGTCCTCCTCCATTCTGAAATCCATATTCCTCGGCTGCTTCATCCATCAATTCTCTAAATTTCGACATCCTCAAATATCTTATCGGAACCACATACCTACGAGATTTAGAGTTTAAAATTTGAGGTTTAGGGTTCAAGGTTCATGATTCAAGGGTTTTGGGTTTAGGAATTAGGGTTTAGGTGATGCTGAGATATTTGAGATTCTATGACACTTTCTACCCATCGCTTCATCAGTGGGATAAGCCTTATCAAGTTGTGCTAACAACTTCTTGTGCTCTGCATAGTTGTAGTTGCAAAGGAACAATGCAAACTTGAATGAGGTAAAATCTTTAATCATTCAGATAATCTAAGATAAGTTGTCCAAATCACACCCCTTTGTCAATACATCCACCATCACAATAGCCTCCTGAAAGATCGAATTAAAGCATACATAAGATAAAATTCGATAAGCGAGACTTTTCAAATAATTATCAGTCTCCTTAAGTATGAAATTGTTAAAAATAACAATATTAATATTCATAAAATTTTGAATTTTCAAATAACTTTGAACTTGAAATATTGAGATCCGCATCTTGATTGGAATTTAAAATCGGATTAGATATCTAATCAGAAAAAAAAATTAGATTTAATATCTAAATTTTCAAATCGAATCATATCATAAAATTTTTCACTTGAACACTTGTTAGGTTCCTAATTTAAAACATTTTAAAACTTAACCAAAAAATTCAACAAATAATCAAAACATTTACTTTTTTGTTTTTCTTGTTTTATTTCCGGCATCAATAAACATAAAAGGTTAAAGACATAAACTGACAATTAAACTTTATTTAAAAATTTAAAATGATAACTAAACTTTAAATAGTTAAAAATACAAAATTCTTTGGTTTAAGAGTTTTCAAATAAAACGGAATACAACTTTAACAATAAAAATTATATTTAAATATCTACATTTAATTATTTGTTTTTAGTTTTAACAGTTTTCAAATAAAATAAAATATGAAATTTATTGTCATAGGTTTATATCATGACTGAGAGTTAATTTTTGAAAAAAAATAGACGAAGAAAATTAGGGAAAAATTAAAATTAAGTCAATTGAAATATAAGTATAGAGTACTAAATGGGCTATTATTTAAATTTTTGTAATTACAATATTACCTCTTGAATTACTGTTTTGTATTAAAATTTAATTAATATTTTATAACTTTAAAATTTGGTTAACATTTTAAATTTTTAAACAAAAATTAATTAATATTTTAACCAAAATAAAATCACACAAAAATTTAAAGCAGTAAAATTGAAAATTTTAATACTTTCAATACAAATAATTCGCAACCGTTGATTGTAGTCCTTATCAACGGTGTCTAAATTTTTTTATCTTTTGTTCACGCGGATCAGGAATATTAAAAGGCGTTTGCGTCGTGCAGTTAAAAAATCACTTTAAAACTTTACTTGAAACCATGCCCTAATTTATTGCTTCATTTTTCGAGACTTTGTTTGTTCTATTAAAGTTTGTTTCTGCCGTTCCCCCTATCCAGTAACCCCTTAAAATTTCATGTTTTCCTCTACCGATTCTATTCTCTGTTTTCGTGTAATCTGTTCTCCATTATTCTTTCCCTAAGAAGCACCCAGATTATTTATGAATCAGAAGAAACAGAAGCAAAACGAGAGCAAAAAAGATTTGTGGTTCTTCTGCCATTCCTTTGTTTTGTGGAGATTGTGATGAAAGTTTATGAAATCGAAAAAAAGATTGTGCACTTTGTTTGTTCAGGGGGATTGAATCACATGTGTTTGTTTTCGATTCGCACTACTTCAACACCTGGGAGCATGTTTAGGACTCACTGTAATGTTAAATTATTTTTCGATTTATATTTTTGAGTTTATTTTTTGAAATCTCTTGATATATTCAATGTTAAGTTTTCAGCATCAGGACTGACATTCATTTGGTCCTTGGATATTTCTTTGCAGCAAATGTTATCATTTTGATTGGGTCAAGTCTGATGTTTGCATGAAAAATTATTTCAAGGTCTATTTTCTTATAAACGCGAAGAAGCTTCTGTACGCTGTAGCTGAGGTAAGACAGCATTATTATTTTCTGGTATTTGTTCTATGTATAGGATTTCATGTTTACATATTTTTAGTTTAATTTGTGGTCTTAGGGTTTACTTCTATGGTCACCTTATAATTCTTAAGTTTCAGACTAATATTGAGTAATAAAATGGCTTATACGGTTAGAGTTGTAGATTTAGTTGATTTGAGAAAAAATTCTTTAAAAATCAATGGGTTATATAAAAATTTGACAATTTACCTTTTTAAAGATGATGCCTTTTTGGTCATCTAAGCTTTAGTTTATTGTTAAACCTAGGTATAAAAGAGTAGCACCCGTATTCTTGTATGAATTCATCCAATAAAACCCTAGTCTCCCAACGATTCTTCAATTTGCGTCAGCCATTGTAAGTGTCTCTTTTCATCTAATCATGTTTGGCTTCACAGATAAATTACATTTTTTTCTAGGTTTTATTGTGTTAGTCTTGAAATGGAGCATTGAGTGCTTCCTTTTTAGGCTTAAATGCAATAGTAGATTCAAATATTTACTTATTGATTTTGTGGTATTTTCTAGTCAAGGAGGAAGCTTAGGGAGCCCAAGGAGGAGACTACTACCCTTGGGCTTGCTGTTTGCGAGGGCGAGTACGTGTTTGGAGTGGCTCACATTTTTGCTTCGTTTAATGACACATTTATTGTAAGCAATAACCCCCTGTTTACATTGAATTTTTTGGTGGTTCATTTTGTATGACATCCTGTCATTTGATTTACAGCATTTGACTGATTTGTCGGGAAGGGAAACAATGGTTTGCATTGCTGGCATAGTTTTTGGTCATCTTTAGAATATGTTTTTTGGAGTTGTTGATATTTGATTTTTTGAATGTAGGTGGGATGAAGGTGAAAGCTGATAGAGATGAGTCTTCCCCTTACGCTGCCATTGCAGCCCAAGATGTTTCCAACGCTGGAAGGTCTTATTGCATATCCTCTGACTTGGGTTGCAATACATGGTTATTTGTGTGCTGAACTTATTTAGTATTTGTTTGTTACATTGCAGGAGTTGGATATTTCTGCCCTTCATATAAAGCTAAGTGCAACTGGAGGGAACAAGACTCCTGGTGGAGATCTTAGTGCTGCTCAGTCGCAAGAGAAGAAGATAAATGAAGAAATCAAAACATTAAGACATAAACTGCGAAGTCTATTCTAAAAGAAGCTGAAATAGTTGTTACAACATTAAGTGGCTGTGGTGGAGATCTCTATGGTGTATGTGCTGAAACCATATTAGGTTTTAAGCTTTGCAATCCATCTGAACACTCTCTTTTTGATGCTGTTGTGATTGATGAAGCAGCTCAAGTAATTGCCCATTTTTGCCATGCTTTCATTTTGTTACTGCTATTGTTGCTTTCTTTTTTTTATATGGTTTGAGTTTGTCACTGCAGGCTTTGGAACCAGCTACTTTGGTTCCTTTTCAGCTTTTAAAGTCAAGAGGGGCAAAATGTATAATGGTATGGGGCTATGGGCCAAAAGACTAAAAACTGTCTACTAATTATTTTTTGGCATTGTATTTTGTGAATTTGAAAATTAATTCTTAAGTGAAGTGTCTTTACTGAAGGTTGGTGATCCAAAGCAACTTCCTGCAACAGTTGTCTCCAATGTTGTGATCAAATATATGTATGCATGCAGCATGTTTGAGCGTTTACAAAGAGCTGGTCATCCTGTTGTTATGCTTACTGAACAGGTAACCTTCACTACAATTGCTTGTTCCTTTCTTAGTTTCTAAACCTAATCCATTCATTTTGTGGTAAATTCATTATACTTGCCCCACCTTTTTTTTTGTCTTAAATATTCAATACTTGTCTTATTGGACAAATTCAATAGCAGAGTCTATTAACTTCTGGGCTAATCATCTGATTCATAAATGAGATATTACAGTTAACTGATTATTGCCACATTTGGAGTCCCCGGGTATAGGACCTTCCATGAGATGGCTAATCTTCCATTTGGAGTCCCCGAGTTGAATTAAGCTAGTCCTTGATTTTTGGGTATAGTTTGAGAATTATTATTATAATAAGTACATCCATTAGACTTTTAAAGTAGTTCTAGTTCTAAGAAAATTGACTAATTTAAAATTCATAAAAAATTTGGTTGAAGAAATAACCTTTAAGGTTAATGTTTAGAATTTAGGGATCATGGTTTAGGTTTTAGGGTTCTAAGAAAATTGACTAATTTAAAATTCATAAAAAATTTCATTGAAGAAATAACCTTTAAGGTTAATGTTTAGAATTTAGGGATCATGGTTTAGGTTTTAGGGTTCTAAGAAAATTGACTAATTTAAAATTCATAAAAAATTTCATTGAAGAAATAACCTTTAAGGTTAATGTTTAGAATTTAGGGATCATGGTTTAGGTTTTAGGGTTATAAATTAGTAATTGGGTTTTATAATGTAAAAATATAATATGTTTTTTTGTGATCTTTTATGGAAATCATTATTCCCCACCAATGTTTGAAAATTTGTTGACTTTTTATATTTTTTCTCATTGATATAGTTTATACATGCTAAATTTAATTTGCTGGAAACACTATCTATAGCAGCTAAATTTTTGGATATATAATGTTGTGCTTGTTAGTTTAACTACTACTGCCAGTTTACTGCAATAGCGTTTTTATTGCTTTTGCTTGTATATTATGTTATATTTTTTTGGTTAATTATACAAGTTTTTATGGACCCGTCTTCTCTTACTTTTTTTTTCTTTGTTCAGAAAGCCTATTCGATTAAGAAAGCATGGATCCCTTTTGTAACCCTTGTTAATCTTTTAGATGTTTTTTGTTTATTGGGCCTGAGTTGTGTTTTTGCGGTTTTTGGGCCTGGTTGGGTGCATTTGATTCTGGGCGTTTTAGTCGGGTTGTAGTCGGGTTTCGGGTCGGATCCGGGTCGTGTTTTGGGCGGATTTGGCCCACTTATCGGAGATGTCGGGTCATGGGTCGGGTCATGGGTCGGGTCATGGGTCGGGTCGTGGGTCGGGTCGTGGGTCGGGTCGGGTCGTGGGTCGGGTCGTGGGTCGGGTCGTGGATCGGGTCGTGGATCGGGTCGTGGGTCGGGTCGTGGGTCGGGTCGAACCGGGTTCAGGGTCGAACCGGGTTCAGGGTCGAACCGGGTTCAGGGTCGAACCGGGTCGTGGGTCGAACCGGGTTCAGGGGCGAACCGGGTTCAGGGTCGAACCGGTTAATTATACAAGTTTTTATGGGCCCGTCTTTTTTTAGAAGAGATTTATTATGTCTTCTATTTTACTAGGGTTTATAAATGGACTGCAACATCTCTTACTTTTTTTTTCTTTGTTAATCTCTTAGATGCTTTTTGTTTATTGGGCCTGCGTTGTGCTTTTGGGGTTTTTGGGCCTGCGTTGTGCTTTTGGGGTTTTTGGGCCTGCGTTGTGCTTTTGGGGTTTTTGGGCCTGGGTGGGTGCCTTTTATGTTTTCTGGTTGGGTGCATTTGAGTTCTGGGCATTTTAGTCGGGTTTCTAGTCGGATCCGGTTCGTGTTTTGGGCGTTTTGGCCCACTTATCGGGTCGTGGGCCGAACCGGGTTCAGGGCGAACCGGGTTCAGGGGCGAACCGGGTTCAGGGGCGAACCGGGTTCAGGGGCGAACCGGGTTCAGGGGCGAACCGGGTTCAGGGGCGAACCGGGTTCAGGGGCGAACCGGGTTCAGGGGCGAACCGGGTTCGGGGTTCGGGGTTCGGGGTTAGGGTTAGGGTTAGGGTTAGGGTTAGGGTTAGGGTTAGGGTTAGGGTTAGGGTTAGGGTTAGGGTTTGGGGTTT